>OW026417.1:10000000-15000000 GCA_932274075.1 Diarsia rubi | reverse complement strand
TGATTTGCTAATGCATCTTTACAAACAATGGAGTAGAAGGTAGTCGAAAAATAATGTCTCAAATGGGCGGTGGCTTTGTTTGTTTTTATTGTCAGGTGAAGTACACACATCAAAAGTGTCTAGGGATCAACATATATTTTTGCAATAACTTTTCTCCTGATTGATATTAATTAAAATTTTCTTTAAGGATTCATCAAATAAAGTGTTTTCGTTTGTCACAGTAACGATAAACCAAGTCACCTTTGCATTAATAAAGAAATTTGCCATTTTCCTAATAAAGGTATTTTTGACATTTGAACCACTAACATTAAAGTTCGAAAAAAAGACTGAAATAACAGTTTTCTTTAAAATTTTATTGGGTAACTTAAACAATTAATAATCCGTGTTTCTACCGCGAACACTAACAACACAAGAACATCGGTTTGGCATACTCAAAATGAGTTCATCCAAATCACGCTGTGGAATGGCCGCCCATGTTCGTTGCAACAACAAAAAAAGGTCTTCTTGCGACTGGATACCCTCCATATTCGGCAGAGCTCTTCTCTGTAGCATATCCCATGCATGCTCAATCGGGTTCAAGTCTGGCGACTGAGCAGGCCAGGGCAGGACATTGATGTTAGCTGCGACGAGAGTCTGTCTTACAACTCTTGCGGTGTGCGGTCGTGCATTATCATGCATTAACTGAAATAAGGGACCGATTTGCACTTGTAGAGGAACGATGACGTCTGATACAATCGTCTCAGCATAAATTTGAGCGTTGAGGTTGCCTCTGATCCAAATCAACTCAGTTCTTCCGCCGATCCAAATACCCGCCCATACCATGATGGTTCCACCACTATAAGGATGGACTTCCTGGCAGGATTTTAATCGCTGTTGGCGTCCAGGGGTTCTCCAGTGTCGTATACGTCTTGTATCCGGTCTCATACCAAAACGAGACTCATCAGAAAAGCACACGAAACGCCATTGTTCTTCTGCCCAATTTCTGTGTTCAAGAGCCCATTGATATCGAATCCTACGATTGTGCATTGCTATAGGTGGTACCCGTAGCGGTCTTCGGGAATGAAGGTTCACTTCATGCAAGCGGTTTCTGACTGTTTGGTCGCTAATTAAGTTCCCTGAAGAGTGATGAAGCCTCACGGCTTACATCATGGCGGTTATTGTTGGAGCTCTTCGAGTTAAGATTTGAATGTATCGGTCTTGTCTCCGTGTGGTGCAGCGATACCGTCCTCCATGGCGCTCAGCCACGGTACCAGTGCTTCGGTAACGTGTCCAAAGTCGACTGATAACACTCTGACTTGTATTCAGAGCTAAAGCCACAGTACGTTGCCGGGAACCAGCTTCTATCATTCCCACGGCTCTGAGCATTTCTTCCCTGCTTAAATGACGTCGCCGCTCCATAATAACGTTGGTTTTAATCAGTAGTAGGGAAACAGTAGCACTAATAATGTCTTCAATACGTTGTATGTTTTTATAGGGAAAATATTGACAGCTGATTTTCATATTTTACTCGAATTTGATTCACAGTTCCTGATTCAAATTATGAAATGCACCAAAAAGGATCCATATAAATTTATAAAATCATAAATTTATTACAAAGCCACATCTCAATCTCAAGAAATCCGCATAAAAATGCTTGATCCCTAGACACTTTTGATGTGTGTATTTAAGTATCGCGGGTTGTTCGAAAGAGCTACCGCGGCCTCGATACAAAGAGCCAAGAAGGAGCATGGGTTGTTTTTGGTCAGTAGAAGTCTGACATCGGCGGGAAAACCAGCACAGCTTTTTTTTTTGTCTGTGAGAAATCATCAAATAACCCTTCCCGCTCTTGGGCAGAGCGAAAGGGAGTGTCAAACTTCTACTGACTAAAAACTACCCATGTTTCTTCTTAGCCCTTTATGTCCAGGCCGCGGTATCTCTTACAAAAACCCGCAGCCCCGACGGGAAACCCGCATCGCATACCTCAGAGATATTTTGAAAAAGCAATTTAGTGGCACAAAAACTCGGACACCAGATTAATAAAAACAAGATACTGATTTAACCACCTCTAACAAATTTTTTTTTACTTATTGGTAACATTAATAGAAATGTATCTAAGACTTGCTGTTGAAAACGGCTTCACACGCTATAACGCGAAAATTATCCCACGGGAAGATAAAATCGGGATAAAAACTATCCTATGTTGTTATCTAGGTTGTCAGCTAACTCCATACCAAATTTTATTGAAATCGCTCCAGCCGTTTAGACGTGAAGAAGTAACAAACATACACACATACAAACTCACAAACTTTCGCCTTTATAATATATATTATATTATATATACGAGTTATAATATAACGGTTACACACAACAACAATCAAATAGTCGTCGAATGTTGCCCCATCATCCTGTATATTCTGTACGATCGCATCAACCAATAGTACTCTTATCGAATTTCGGAATATCCTGACAACGCCTTTACATTCCTCTTCGGAATTTCAGTTTTCCACATTCATACTGAACACAACCCATTTGCTAGCTGTCAGCATCATCTACCTAGCCTTTTATCAACTATGTTGGGGTCGGCTTCCAGTATCACCAGTATTTTTTACATGGAGCGACTGCCTATCTGACCTCCACAACCCAGTTTGTACTGTTCAATATCCTCTCGGTGGGATTGGTTGTGAGAGCAGCAGTGGCCCAGTGGTGTCGGCCGCGACATACGAACAGTAGGTCGTGGGTTCGAACACAGGCAGGCGCATTACTTTATGTGATTTATGCCATCACCGCTGCTCTCAAAACGGTGAAGTATAACATCGTGGGGAAACCGGCATGTCTTAGAACCAAAAAATTCGAAGACATGTTACATCTACCAACCCGCACTGGGCCCGCGTGTAGCCCATCCCTCTCCTAGAGAGGAGGCCTGAGTCCCTATAGTGGGAACACCAAAGGCTGATGATGATGATGAGGATTGGTTGTCAGACTTTCGAGCTACTATTAAGACTGTCAAAGATCTACTTCAGCCGAAGGATAACGACCTTTCCGAGGCACGGAAGAAATTCGGTATGTAATGGGTGGTGGGTGGCGACCCATCCACAGACACACCTAGGCAAGCGCGGCTTAACCTGAAGATTGACCTGAGAAGTTGTTATTATTTAGCCATAAGCTTTACCGTATCTAATTTACTACCAACTTTAAAAGAAAACGTAATGGATACATACACAAAGCAGTATGGAAAAATCTTTAAAAACTCCTTGGTTGTTTCGCGGTGAAATTAAAAAGAACGCGTACATTGTTCAAAAGAGGCTTGATTACACGTCACTAGCTAAGAGCCCTTTGTTTCTTAGTTTTCCCTTTAAGATTTTAAAAAACAGACGTTTCATTGTTTTATTTCTTGTATTTTACGAAATTGTTTGTCAGTATTCTGTTTTAGTTTTTTTTTGTCGGTTAAGAACGAACCATGTTGCTACTTATCAAGCACGGCTGGATTCCTGGGATTAGTAAAGTGTTTAGAAAAAGGGCCTTGGACTTGGCCGATAATTTCATACAAATTCTGATCCATTTCTTGAATTTATTCCGTAGGTATTTGGATTTCTAAAAATAGAGCCTAAACCTTGTTTACAGTTAGTGTCTTTATAAGTGCCATTTCTTCTCGTCAATGAGACAGCTTTGAGGCATTTTTAGAAGCTAGCGGGTGACTTTTCCATGCACTATCAGCTCGTATCACGTACAGTTCAGACTATCTGATCTATGTGACTAATCGTTAGAAGAAACCAAGATGAGTCAAAACCTCTTCGGAAACCAATCTGTAAGTCGATTGCAAAACCGTAGCAAAAAAGAAAGAATAGTCTTCAAAAAGACTCCCAACAGAGGTTGACCGAAACAATGAGATCTTGTTCAGGGAAGATTCATAGATGATTCTGCCCTAGAGTGTTAATGTGGAAGCTCTAAAAACGATGGGATCGACACATCACATTAGCTAATGGACGCCACTGTACTCGTTGTTTAAGAGACAAAATAAGTTTTAAAAAATAACAAAACGTTTACTTCACTTATACATCAAATCTCTACTGTCAAACATAAACAAGAGTCTGAAGCTCTGAAGCTAAATCAGCTTACAAACCACCTTAAATTGAACACAAACAGCAAAATATACAGTTAACTATAGTACTCCACAACACGACTGGCAACTCCCAAACCACACTAGTTATTATATATTAATATCAATCTCGATGTATGTACGGGAGACTTCGAGGCGCGCGTTAAGCTTACTGAAGCCAGTTACGTTATCGTGTTACATAATATACTTGTCTATTATACAGGTACCTTAATACAGTGATTTTAATATAAAAATAATGTATAGCCAAAGGGCAAGTGGAATTTTCCGGCCGTGAAGTTATTTTTAGTAGGAGTTACGGTACATGTTAATGTCACGAAAAACGTCAATTTCTTTTTGAACATGGGTATCCCGATTGATATTGATTTGACCTTTATTGGACTTCTATTAGATACATAAATTTATCCTCAATCATCGCATTTGGCAAGACTATTGTGAACAATACCTTAGACTGAAACAACCCGTGGGTTTGTTCGTGTTTTAATTGGAAATTAGGGTAAAACGCACTGGGATACAAGATACACTGTATAAAAGAAAATACACACATGTTTCCTCTACGCCAAAAGCTATACAATGCAAAGGTATCACAGGTGCAAATCTTTTCCTAGTACTTCGTAGAGGCAGTTATATTCAATAGTGCTACAATGTTGTCTGCTACGCCGTCAAACGCTACGAATGCTACGAGATTCGAAAAACTAGTGGAGTACTGAATAAAGTTCAATAGAATCACTGCACCTTGGTACAGAGCTTGGATGTTCTTCTGAGAAAATATTGCAAAATGTTTATAGATGATGGGATGTGGTGAATATCTTATGAAAGACAGGTAGACGTGATGCGGAGGACTAAGGGCAATGTAGTAAGGGTAGGTTTACGAGTAAGTAGAAATGCGGATGGCTTATGAGTCTACTTTCGGAACACTGTAGCAACGATGGATAAACTGTGAATGATTGATGATGAGAAAAATGAAGACGTATGGATGAAGAACACATGCTGACCTGATGACAATAATATGAGCAGGAGAATGATGTTATAGAAGTTTCCAGGTGGCAGCAAGTACAGTCTTAGCTTTTTATGCTCTTCGATAAAAATTAAGAGGAGAATTTTGTTCCGGTACGTGTGCTGCTGCGAAAAGCTTCAAGGGTTTCCAGCATTTTCTAAAATTTTCTTCACATGGTGATACAATCTGTGATCCAAAAACAGAACTTGATCAGTTAAAACATCCTCACACAAGTCTTTTATAACACCCTTAAGAGCAATTGTTTAGTTCACCCCAAATCTTGCATTAGGACGTGGATAACGGTACTTACCCTAAAATAACTATGTAGAAAGCATTGATCCGGCGTTTCCAAATATCGGACGAGCGGCAAACCTTCAGGGTAGATTTATTAGGGTGAGGGACTGTCGCAGGGCTCACAGGGTGGGCCGATGTTACTTCGCGATGTAACGAAACTTTTTCCACCGATGTTATAAAGTGAATCTTGGATGTATCGGGTTTTGTTTTTGTTGTAATTGTTTCTACTTGGTAGATTGTTTTTAAAGGGGTTAAAACAATATGGTTTTTGTTAGACGAATGCCATAAATATGTTACAGGGGTGTGCTGCTATCCGTTGACCTATTTTTTCAAACAAAGGCTTGTCGTTTGAAAAACCGTTAACGAACGGTCACTTTGCACGTTCGCTTTGGTACGGTAAGACTGGTTCAATCGAAGTGTTCTGATTATATATAACGCCTTAGCCCCTAATATTTTTCTACTTTGTAGAAAATTGTCTTGGTAGGGTGATACTACTAAATTTCTCCTGAACTCGATTAAACGGGATGTGACCTTGATTTTTGTTACTGACCGATCTTTTATTGTTGATTTGGTTATAGGATTACTTCTTAAATAAGTAATTTCATCATAAAAAAATATTATCACCCAAACATATTTCATTTTCAATGACACGACATTACACAACCAAAACACAGTATATATATAAAACATAATAACAAACAGATGTACACGACCCTTATATTACGTAAATAATACCATAATAACACAACCAACTGGTAATAATAGAAATAATAACCATAATCAGAACATAGGGTATCATGAACACGATGTAACAAGTCTTGCCTGAAAGACGGGAGGACAATTTTTTCAGCAAATTACACGCGCGCCAAATCATTACACTCCCAAACAGAGTCAAAGAGGCAAACCGAACACTCCTGAAACTTCCGAATGCTTTCCGCCCGTTAGAGAGGGATGCAAGATAGGAACCCCTACTATGGACTCGTGATTAGATTTTGTTTTATTAAGGATGATATTATTGTAGAGACTATGATGTTAGTTTAGTTGTAGAGTTGGTTTAGAATAATCATATTTTTTTTTTTGTTGGGATTAAAATTTTCTTTTATGGGTTTGGTGTCTCGCAATTATGTCTTGATTTGTAATTTTAATCGAGGTTTTTTTAAAGGCCGGTTTTTAAATAAATTTTCAGATCAATTTACCAGAGTTTGACTCCAAAGTAAAAAAAAAAACCAAAGTATTTTTCTATAATAAGAATCCTCATCATTTGGTTTAACTTGATATGTTCGGTTTCTGACTTCCTTTCCTTTTAAATCTGAGACAGGTAAACTAACTCACGAGCATATTAATTATGTATTTGCTCTTTTATAGTTTCAATCTAGTGTCAAAAGAGCATTTAGTACGGTAAACTGTGATGTAAGGGATATTTTATTAATCGAGAGAGGTGCCAGTGGTAGGGCCATGGGGTGAGGCCGGAGTTAGGGGTTGAGCGTCTGTGGGGGCCGAGAAAGTTATTAATTCTGGAGGCGAGGCGCCAGCCTACGTCCCTGCTGCAACACTGGAGGCTTACCTTATACTCACTTAATGTTCTGCTGATATTATTACCGAGCCATGAACGAAAATATCTACATTTTTTGCTTTTTCTATTTGTTTTCGTAAAAATTTCCGCGGATATGTCAGTTTTTTTTGGCGCGAATCATTCGAACATACACTCCGTGAGAACATTGACGCATATGTCAAAACCCCTCGGCGTAGACTTTTTTAGCAGCTGTTAAAAAAACTGATTTTTCATGTAAAAATATAAGACCTACTAAATCAATATACATGGAACAGTAGATGTTTGTTTTAGGGCCCAAAAAATAAAAAATCTATTTGGTAAGGTAAATCATGCACAGGTTTGATGAAAACACAACACGTTCATTTACAAATAGTTTGCCGAATCACTCGGTAGACTTTAGGTAAGTCCGGTTATTTTTTGTTCCAATGTAGCCTCGTGACATTTGTCTGTGAAAAGAGTCTTGTTTTCCTTAACGACTTAAGGATAAATATTACGGATTTCATCAAAAAAGTTCCCAAAAAGACGATTACAATATCACTTTACTCGTACAATAGAATTATTGATCTTTTGACATCTGTCTAAGTCCACTGATGACCAACGAAAGAAATAAATTCAAACAAAATGTATTTATTGAGACTCCCGTAGGAAACTTAGAAAAAAACTAACAACCACAAGTTATGTGTAACTCAACCACTGTATTTTTGTATGCCAACAGGCAGAATGTACTGGGAATATACATGTATCTAACACCATTATTGTAACACCTGCATTCTATACAAATAAAGAATTATTATTATTATTATTAACCAGACGGCCAACATACCATGAAAGAGAAAAAAAAAATTGTCGCATTTTACATCCATGGCATGCATAGAGGAAAGTCACCAAATATGAAATAGTATCTTAATATGGAATACCTTCATTTCTCTAGACTATAAGTATGAAACGCAACACTCGACCATCTTCTGTTCCATTCGGTCTATTGCACCACGTACGTGTTAGTAGACCGAATGGAACAGAAGATGGTCGAGTGTTGCGTTTCATACTTATAGTCTTAGAGAAATGAAGGTATTCCATATTAAGATACTATTTCATATTTGGTGACTTTCCTCTACAAAATGAGAAAAAAAAAACAAAAAACATACAGCGCGTAAAAATATTGAAAAACACAACAGGGCGGAAACAGCAAAAAACGTATCTTCACATTTGACAAATTAATTCATGATTACTCTTAGCTGTTAATGGATGAATGAGAATGCTGCCTACCCACCTAAATATCTGAAGCTTAAAACTAATAATGTATATTGCTATCACACACAACTAGTATCTAAGATAGTTTCTTTAAACATGGGAAATCTTGGCCCAATGCCAACAAAACGCCAGACTAAAGTAGGAGACATTATTGTTACATGAGGTTTTCGGCAGTACCAAGTGCTTTTAGCATAGGAAAGGTAAGCTTTAGAGACATATTATTCTGGAATAGAGAATTCCAAGTATATAGAAATAAAATAAAATGTTAACAAATAAGAATCATCAATAGGGGATCGGACAAAAAAATAATAATTTGTGCGTCAGATAGATTTTCAAAAAATATTGGACACGTATTTTTTCTTCTTTCACATAAACAAAAAATGAAGACGATACAATGCTTCTAAAACACGTGAATTCCTCGAAAACGTCACATGGTAGTACATTTTTTACCAACAAATTATCCTTCATTTGAATTTGTATTTCTGCACTCGACTACCCCGTTGGTCTAGGTGAAGAGGTCGCTAAACAAGAGGTCTTGGGTTCGATTTCCGGGTCAAGATTTTTTTTTTTGGTTTTTCACATCAGGAGTAGCAGCCAGGGAGTCTAGACTAAAGCCCGGTTGATGTCAATAGGCTACTCTATAATATAGAAATTAAACATGACTGACGAACACACACAGTTAGTACATTAGTACTATTATAGACACCTCTGCTTATCTGTTCGGGGATTACAGGCGTTGTGTTGTGTCTGAATGCCTTCCTTCATTTCTTCGGCACATTCAGTGCAGCTGAGGTTCCTTTCTCAGTTTATCAATTTATTTCATCTTATTCACTCCATAACTTATCTGCTGGCCAAGACCAAAGTTTCATAATGTACCTGCAGGAGGAAACGACAAATTTTGAAACTTGTAAGGGAAGAATAAACTAGTAATATGAACAGTCGTATAGGGCTGTAGCGCAACGCATATCAATACAAAAATGCACGGTACCGTACCCCAACCTGTAGTTTCCGATAGGTACTTCATACAAATGTACGAAAATGATGCTGAAGTATTTTTGCAATGCGGTGCGGTCTATCCTAATGTACGCTGCACTTAACACGTACCTACATTCCGCCACAGCCTAACCCAATAGGAGTAAGGTTCCATTAACTGGGCAAAAATCCAGAGTTTTAGGCTGCCTGCTATAACTTTCCTAATGGAAAAAGCTAGACCCGGGAATTGAATCCTTCGCTGATTTCAGCACAAGAGTAACGAGCCTGTATGTATCACAAATATTCGAACAGAGATATAGGACATATGTGTATACCTAGGTGTCCTTCAGAGTCTCGTTCTTTTTAGGGTCCGTACCCAAAGGGAAAAAACGGAAAACTATTACTAAGACATCGCTCTCTGCCCGTCTGTCTGTCACCTGGCTGTATCTCAAGAACCGCGATAGCTAGACAGTTAAAATTTTCTCAAATGATGTAAAAACAAAATAGATATCTATGGGAGCCGCCCTTAAATATTTATTTTATTTTCTACAAAAACCCATATAAGAATGCGTTTTTTTTACAGTTTTGGTTAAGGAACCCTTCATGTGCCAGTCCGTGTAGAGCTTAACTTTAATCGTGCATAAATCCAAACACTAGTTTAGAGAGAAATTCTTGACCCCCAAAACCGACCTGGGAAGCCAACCCCAGAATTCATGTTCAGCAGTTGAATTTGCAACTTTTTGACCAACGAGGTTAAATACCATCATTATTTTGTCTAGATTTATCGTTTCCGATAGTCTTACCTGAGACATTATGTAGTAAAAGCGGGGAAGTTTCTAACTCGCTCTTGTCAAGTAGTTAACTATTTTGTTAGTTGAGAGATTCTGGTAGGTACACAAACTTGTACTACCTTCTGGCCCCCGATGAATTTGGAAAGTTTTATTGACGGTGGTAATCTCTAAAAGCTAAGTTATTCAATCGTCAAAAACCAATGACACTAAGATTATTTGATTATTAAAAAAATTAGACAAAAAAAACGAATGAAAATTGCTAAATTAATTCCGCTTAGTGGAATTTGTGGGGATCTTGAAAGGTGCCTGTCAGTAGTTTTAATACTGTAAAGGAAAGAATCGTGTAGAGACTGACTGCAACCGCACCAACCAGGTTATCGGTCCGCGGTTCACCCAGTGGGAGGCGTTTTAATGCACGTGGGACGTCTTCCGGTTTGCGTTCGCTACTTCAGAACTTTTCATACCTATTGGCCATCCATTCTGCAAGCAATGTGCCCCCCCTATCCATTGGCACAAGACTTAAGTTTGGCTATAGGGTAGTTAACTAAAAAAGTCTAATTAGTCCGTCAGATAGATTTCCAAAAACTATTGGACACGTATTTTTCTCTTTTTACGTAAGCAAACAATAAAAACGATACGGTGATTTGAAAACTCGTATGACGTCATATTCTAAGACATTAGTATGTTTTTTTTTGCGGTTAGTAACGTCACAAACCCCCTCTCAAATCTTTGACGCATTTTATCTTCGTAAATTTTTATTGATTTTTCGATATTTCAACCGACGGACTAATCATATTCTTTATTAAGCTATACAGTGTGATTCTTTATAATGTGCACATATCGAAATGAGGGAATCTATGCTTAATTTTATCGATGGAAAAAATATTTAAAAAAATCTAATTATTTTTTAATATTTTTTATGGAATTTTCAAAAATGTTGTCCGCTGTTGTGACCCCAATGTAAACAAAACGGTGTAACTTTTAAACTAAATTATCTATCGCGATGAAACAATTTTATGTAAAAAGTTATGAAAAAAAAAAGTTTTTTTGATCAAAAAACGTGTTTATTTTCAATTGAGGGTAGTTTTTTTCCACAATTTTCATTTTACGAGGACGCCTAATTGCTTCCAATCATTATGGAGTTTGTTTCATCGCGATAGATAATTTAGTTTAAAAGTTACACCGTTTTGTTTACACTGGGGTCAAAGTAGCAGACAAAATTTTTAAAAATTCCATATAAAATATTAAAAAATATTTAGATTTTTTTAAATAATTTTTCCGTCGATAAAATTAAGCATAGATTCCCCCATTTCGATATGTGCACATTATAAAGAATCACACTGTATAATATTCAAGAATAAGAATTTACATCCAAGACAAACATGCAAGTTCTAAGAATGTACAAACCTGATATTAGCTTTCGATTTTCCCACGAGTGAGTGAAGCTTTTCCGCGAAAACATCCCTTTTACCTATTGGTTTCTTGATATCAGTATTTCATGGTTAAGGGTAAGGTGAAGACAATGACATTGAGAACGTCATTGATTGCATCTTCTGAGCGGTTTCCACGTGGGATGAGAGTAAAAACTCTTCGACTTTTTGCGGGGGTGCACACTTGAGAGGTTATTTCATATTCAATAGGTAGGTACCTACCTACTTACGCATCATCTCTGGGTTGAATTTAATAATGTTTCAACTTTATAGATGTAGGAGGATTAGTATCTCTTTTCTTGTGTTTTTGTGTAAAAGAGGATGCGTGGATAACACAAAGTGCTCGCTTTAGTTTTCGCTGACATGACAAAAAATAAGGAATTGTTCATGCAACATTCGAATATGTTTAAGCGGACTATAAGAATTCGATATACATGTTTTTTATTAAAAGATTCAATCGGTTCGTCTCATCGACAATCGGTCGGCTCCGTATCGGGGAGGCTCAAGCGCATATTGCGTTACTGACCTAGCTTTCAAGAGAAAGAGTAAATATGTTTCAATGATGCAAACTATCATTTTTGTCATTCACAAAAGCCATGGTTCTAGAACGAAAATTAATGCTTCTTTTCTGGTCTAGTAAGGTGGTATCCAACTTACATGGATTTTGAACTCAGATTTCTAAATAAAGGCACCCAATATGCAATGGATTAGTTGGTAATGTCGATATCGTAATGTTCGGAACTCTGGGACCTTACTAGACCACTGCTGAAGCTTTCAAAAAAGGTAAAAAATGTAAAGAAAATTATAGTAGGATGAAACCCAATGGAAAAGGTAGAGAATATAACAAAACTTAATGGAAAAATAAATTCTGGCCGATCTGAGGTCGGAAAGTGGGGGTCTATAATTTTCTTTACTTTGTTTTCAAAAATTATCTACCCTGGTCTGTACCGGCTACGAGCGGTCTACATAGAAATTCACTACCTGACCTTTTTGAGTAAAATGTATGGTTACAGGCACACATTCATGATACAACACACACATGCGTCACACAATGTCACTCCAACACTAGCATTTCGAAAGGATCAAATTCTTTAACTTTACCTTTAACATTTGCGCCACCTAATATTCGTATACAATATTAGATCAAAATTACATTTTGATTATAATAGTTCGACCTCGGTTCTCAAGCAGGCGCATAGCCGTACCTATTCATATCGATCTTAGTATGAATATTTGAAGCGGACCCGTCCTTGCAAGCGCGGTAGACTTGGAGATGTATAGAGCTGGCATTGCAGTGTAATTGAATTGTCTGACTTTTGGGTAATACAAAAGTTGGGAAGGTATGTGTTGAATTCGGTAAGAGTGAATTTCAACAATGGAATTGTAAATAATAGATACAGTGACCAGCAGGGCTATTGCACTGTCATGTAGTGTCCATCAATTAACTGTCAAATGGATCCATTTTGTACTATACCTTAGCAAATTTGACATTTAATCCATGGACAATATATAGCCACTGACATTTAAAAGATACGCAATAGCCCCGCAGATCTGGGTTTCTAAAACGACCACTTTAGGATAATATTATAAAACACTTTAAAATACTTTTAATGATTACAAAAATACAGATAATACTATGAATTGTCACTAAGTGGTCATTTTACGAACTGTAACGTAATTCATAACATTATTCTATGACTCAGTCTGTCTCTACGGGATATTATTTGATTGACTGTTTCCTAACAACTTCCACGTGATTCTACAAAAAGATTTAAACATATTCAAATATTGACAGTTGTCAAACTGGAAACGAACTCGTCGATTTAACATTTAACATCTTTTCTTGCTACCATCAATACAAACAAATCCAACTGAGGTGTAGAATATAATAAATTATTTATGCAAACTAGTAACCGTTTAACGTTGAAATATTGCCTTGATTCGTACATTTTACTGCTTAAATCAAATAATTTACACTAAAGCCAACGTACTTTGCAAATCAGAATTAATTTACTAAGATAAAGATCTCTATTCGATTTAAATTTATAATCCGAATAAAGTCATTAATTTTAGAGCGCATTTTAACAAATTAAAATTTAATCTATTCTATTAGTTTGTGGTGAATGGAGGAGAGTCGGTTGATGTATTAACAACAGAGCGAGCAGAGTTACTGGTTAAGTAAGTGAAATATTAAGTATTGTATATCGTATGCCACTGTGCCATGTCAAGGATTCTTGTTGTTTACCACGTCTTAGTGTACATCGAAGGTTAGTTTGGGTAATTAAGGTTTGTGGTGTAGAAAATTAATGGTTGTAAGAACGTCATTAGGTCATTATAGTTTACGTAACAGAGATCAAAACATCTATCTCTCTGCAAAAGTTAGTTAGTTAGTAGAAGATGCCAGGTGACCTGCAACACAGGTTTTTTTTTCCCAAAAATTCACAACAGCCATCAGCTACTCGCATCATGGGAAGAATACAGCTGACACATATTTTGTACACATTAACTTTAAGTAAGTCGGCTTTGTGAAGTGAGATTAAATAAGCAAACATTTTTTTTTAAATCGTTTCCTTACTCTAGGAATTGCTCCTGTATCACAACTGCCACACACTACTACTGACACACACTACTACTGACACACCCTACACTGCTACTGTGTACTCACATACACAAATACCCAGACCCGAAACAACCATCTGTTGGCCATATAAATATTTGTTCTATGCGAGGATCGAACCCGCGACACGTTGCGCAGCAGTCAACTGCTTGAGCCACTTGCACTGCGCCAACCGTGCCGTCAATATCTTCTTAGTTTATAGTTAGTGTTGAGATCAATGCTCCACCGCCTATCTCTTGCTGTGCTACAAAACATGCAGTCAAAGTAAAGTGCACGCCTCCACAACCGACGAACCGACGAACTTGTTGGCTACAAGGACTATCGTACTGCTGAAGTAGTCAGTAGAAGAAGAGCACTATGGGATTCTTCTAATCTAGTATAATCAATATCTATTTTCATGTTATAACTTAAAGTAATCATACACTACCATTTTTTATTTTTTTTGGCGGGTGGAAAATCATTGAATAACCCCTCCCACTCTTGGGCAGAGCGAAAGGGAGTGTCAGGCTTCTACTGACTAAAAACCCCCCATGTTCCTTCTTTGCCCTCTATGTCGAGGCCGCGATAACTAGTGTACAACCCGCGGCCCATCATACACTACCATGACATTCGATTGACGTTTCCGTCAGTGTTAATCGATAAAATGTCTAGGGCAGGTCGTGTGCTACACAACTCCTCAAGAGCATGACGACAGTACAGTTCAATAATATCGTTTCACAATATGGTGAGTTTTCACTGTGACGTATGTAGCTTCACGTTGAATCAATATTTTGTTAATTGTGATTTGTTCATAATTTATTCCTTGAGGTAGGTTTTTATTGTCTTTGTCTATCATCAGCCTAACCTTTTCTCAACTACGTTGAGGTCGGCTTCTAGTCTGGCCTGATGCAGGAGAATAGCAATTTTACATAGAGCTATGATCTAGTAGTATGATATCCTTTGCTAAGACTGGTTGTCAGACTTTTTGGCCATCTGCAACGACTGTCAACAGGACAGCCGGTACGAACGGCTTAATGTACTTTCCGAGGCATGGATAAAGCGAGGTCATTCATTAGATGATCATCACCCATCCACTACCGACTTAGGCAAGCGCGGCTCAGTTTAAAAGACCAACCCGTGCGTAAAAATTGTAATGTAGTTATATAACGGTCTCTCTCTTCTACAGTACATTTATTTTATTTTGAGGAATAAAACTGAAGTTAACATCTATGTTTCTATTTTCGTAAGTGGATATAAATATAAAACATATATTACGTAGATATATCCCATATTCGTTATTACGGGTCTAGGAATAACTGTCTTCCACCTTTATATAGGTCATATAACCCTTCGGTATATTAGTTTTCGTATATTGAATATTTCATCATCATGTTTTTTACTATTATTTTTATAGTAGACTAGGTAAACAAAATGGAATGTTGAACTTTTTATTATGTTTACCGTTGAAAGTTTTATTTTTGTGTTGGTATTCCTTTTTACAAATTGTATACTTACCTATTAAAATAGTTAAATTTGGTATTAAATAATATTACACTTTTCTATGACCCAAACCTATGCCACAGACTGAAAATGTATAGAAGCGACATTACCGCAATCGTTTATTATCCAGGCCATATCACAGAGTGTAGACCAGTGACCTAGCAGTGGGCAAGTTCTGGGTTCATTTGGCATAGGTCATAATCGTAACTGACTGTTTAGAACCCGGGTTTCACTAATTGAAAACCGAGACGAACACTACATTTTATATCTCCCGCCTTAACTACACCACTACGGCGGAGGACATCGTGGAGTACGAGGCACAGAAGACCCCACCTACGTGGCGAGATTGCAGTTGCTTGAGGCGCAGCGCAATGTCAACTTTAGGCGTTCGTGGTGCGAATAGTAGTTGTCCATCGCTTCCACTGGCACGTGTTACATGAACGCACAGTACAGAAGCAGAAGTAAAGTGTGACAGATAGAGAGAGAAAGAGATACCGCGGGCTCGGCATAAGGGCTAAGACGGAACATGGGTGGTTTTTAGTCAGTAGTCTACTGACTTCTGCCCAGAGCGAGAGGAGTCATTTGATGATTTAAAACACACCAAACAAAAAGCGTGACTTTAAAGTTTTATTAACTAACACAAATTAATTTTATCATCGTCTGGGGCCAACGTAGCCTGACAATAAATAAATAGTATTTAATGTAATTAATTTCTCGACAGTATGCTGTAAGTCACAAACGAAACTACAAACACGAGATGTCTCTTCTAAACAGTTTTCTTGTTATTTGCCTATAGAGTACAAGCCACGTTCACATCGTAATAATTGGATTATAGTCGGAGTATTTAGGTCGTCGTTTGTCGACCCCTGTGTATTTATTTCACCTCCAGACTTGTTATTGAAGAGCTGGAGTACTGAACGCTCTGTTTCCTATTATCATTACGTGGCGTTATTCATGTAGACCGCTTGGATTAGGTTCTATTGAATTGATTTGTGATATAATTGATTGTGTCGAAAATAGAGCAGTCGTATTGTGTAATAGTTTTGTTGCGGTATGGTCTTTTGTTGGTCACATATTTCGGAGTTTCTAACTGAGTAGAGAGCAGCGGTGGCCCAGTGGTGGCAGCCCCGATTTACGAACAGAAGGTCGTGGGTTCGCACATTACTTTGTGTTATTTATTTCATCACCGCTGCTCTCAAAAAGGTGAAGGAAAACATCGTGAGGAAACCGGCATGCCTTAGAACCAAAAAATTCGAAGAC
Organism: Diarsia rubi; assembly: GCA_932274075.1. Lineage (NCBI taxonomy): Eukaryota > Metazoa > Arthropoda > Insecta > Lepidoptera > Noctuidae > Diarsia > Diarsia rubi. The sequence goes on along the minus strand of OW026417.1, from coordinate 14,983,264 downwards.
ATGTGACACTTATCAATACGCACTGGGTCCGCGTGGTAGATGATAGCCCATTCCCTCTCAAAGAGAGGAGGCCTGTGTCCCAGCAGTGGGAACATTAATAGGCTGTTGATGATGATGATGATGAACCTACATCGTTTAAAAGTATATTAGCTGTACGCAGCATTCCTACTTACTTCTTTTTTTAGTAATTTACCCACGTTCTTGCCCCACCAACCCATCTACCTACTCTTCCTTCAGACACGTTCCCTGGCCTATGTAAAATAACTGTGCAAAATATCATCAAAATACGTTCATTAGTTTTAGTTGTGACATAGGTCGACGGGCAGTTTTGTTTGAGGCTGCTTCATCATCTCAATTCGATCGATGTATCAAGCTACAAGAAAAATTAAGCTGTAAAAATTAAAAGTATCAATAACACTATCATAATAAGACATTATTATTAATCAATCATAAACCTTTTAAACGCCACAGCAACTCAAAGAGTAATAAATCAATTTCGTAAATATATTATTGGTAAACGATTTTTAAATTACTTGTATACTTAAATGGCAGAATTAACGTCCGGTCGGAATCGTTTAAAAACCTTTCATCTCTGATTAATTATTTTTCATGGCGACATGGAAGCCATTTAAAGGTGTACATCACGGGGCGACACACCAAGCAAAATTTTCCCTGTATAACATGGTCTCGCTTTGTATAAAATGCCAGTACAATGAGAGATCCGCTTATACTGGTTGTATGTTGCTTGATAGGTCGTTGTGCCTATGCGTATCATGGTGGCAGCAAACTGCGTTGCAAATATTTTGTTGGGCTTGAATAAGCAGATTATGAATTGAGCAACAGGTTTTATGACTGCAATATTCGGTCGTATTTTCAAATTTTTCAATAATACCCTACATACGAGTATGAACTATGCATAGCTAGCTAAAGTGCTCGTTGCATTGCACTCGGTGACCTTTGTGAATCAAGCTTTGGATTGGAGTGAAAGCTTTTAAAGGTCAATATTATGTTTCAGTTCTGTTTGCACATGTTTGAATATTTCATAGCACAGTAGTACATCATATTAGTCTGTTCATCTGGCTTTCAGGGAATGGTAACTAATTTTTTTTTAAATGTTAGGGGATAAATCTTCGAAACTACTGATCCGATGCCGGAAATTCTTTCACTAACAAGAAGCTACATTATTTCTTTAGTGTCATAGGTTTTTAAAACGTTCCCACGAAGTCGCGAGCAAAAACTAGTCGGATATATGAAAACGTATGTGTGTATTTTTTCCGTAAACAAGTATTAGACCCACCACCAGTTTTCGACCAGTCTCTACAAACGGCGCCTCCTACCCATCCGCCCGCCCAGTGTTGTGGTCGAACACTTACATGCATATAAACGCGCACCTTATACCCATGTAGGTATGTTCGTAATTGGATTGAATTGAATTGGTACGACGATGTTCGCAGTTTATTCAGGTCATAGTGGCTTGACGTTCGACCTTTACTATGGGTTTATGGGCCCCGTGGCTCAATCGTTAAAATGGAATTCTAATGATGATATCTTGTACAGGAATTGGTGTCGCGTAGCCATTTAATCTGTAATTATTGGGTAGTTTCTGGTGCTACAGGGACATGTTAAGTTTTAAAGCACACAATTCACGCCTTTTCTCCACGAGGGTAGGTTGAAACTGTACTATGAAGTATTAGGTGACTTGATGTTATGTAAAGAAAGAAAGAAAAAGTATTTATTGGTTTCACACAGGACAGAACAATTTGTCAAAAAATTAAAATTAAAAGCTTAAAACACTTAAAATTAGGACATACTTAGTTTAACTTAAAATTAGTCCCGCATAAAGCCAAAGGGCCACTATCTCAGCATGGTGCTGCAACATTGACAAATGTCACAGCGCTGGTATTCTGATAGGGCCCAAGGTGACGTCACGGCAAAACAAAACTTAAAAATAAAATATAATAAACACAATAGTAAAGCAGGCAATATTAAACAGAGTGCGGGTTTATAATTATGCGTGAGTGAGGGAAAAACGAAAATGGAGTAAATGTTTATTTTTCTTTCTTCAAAACAAATGTCAATCGAAAAGATTACACAGCTTTACTGTTATTTAAACAATTTTTTTAAAATTTTTTCGTTTTGATTTTTATGGTTTGAGGAAGCACAGGAAAAGAGCTTGTGTAAGGAATTTGATTTCGTAAGTTCAGAATATGTTATTGAAAAGTGGTTCGACAGCAAATAAGTTGTTTTAGTTCAATGACCTCTAATATTTGAAAATCTTGTTCTTTACAGTACTCAACTTCTAAGTAGACTTAGAAGGCAGTTCGACATAGTCATATAGTCCTTCAAACTAGATACTTCCCATAGTATCAACATTTCCCTAAAAAACCGATCTCTTTATACCTACATCTCGTTACTCAACCCTTTACGTCTTGCGAACTTATTTCATTGTATTTGTCCTTATTTATAAATAACTTCTATTCAAAATGGAAAAGTCTACGTACGTCATCAACCCCGTGTTGATGGTTGTTCAAAGGTTTTATTACGAAACCCGCCCTACTTGTCACATTATTAAGGAAAACGTGGCTTGTTTTTTTAAACTTGTTTATTGTAATGATTATGTGTAAGGAAAAAAAATAAAAAACTTCCAGAATAAATTCTCTAATGATTGTGAAAACGGCATCTGTTTCATCACCTCTTCTTAATACAGCCCTATTTTACCAGTTTTATCATTATCAGCTCGGAATCACTCACTGCTATGCTACCCCTTTCTTCTACCACGTTTCCCGGTTCTTTGCATCCCCTAAAAAGGGTGTAAAAGTACGCTTAACGCAAACTAAGGGCACTTGTTTCCCCACTACTGCGATATTTTTTTTGTTCTAGACCATACCTGGGAACCCCCTAGTTACGGAGATATTGGGGGTCAAAGTTCCATATTTTGTACCGCTGTTTTTGTAAATACTAGTTTTTCAGGTTATAACTTTACTTAAATTAACTCCATGACCCTTTTACTATTCAAAGTATCCATTAGCACAATGTTTTAAGAGTATATTGAGTTTTACCGTAAAATGAGATTTTTGACCCCAAAAAAAAGGCGATTCCCAGCAAAAATTTTGCGTAGTAGTTTAGTTTGATGCACAGAATGCTTGGTTGACGTATGTGCAATGTGAAGGGTTCATTTACACCCCGTATAGGTGTTTCCCACGATTTTGACGAAATCATCAACCCATAACCTAACCGACTATCTTCAAGTCTAACCAGCTGTCCTGCCCTGTTTTAAGACGAAATACGTCAGTTATATGGTTCCGTATGATTGGGGCGAATCTATTGTCCTCAATTGGGCATTAGTCCTGAGTTTCTGACTCCGAGCTAGTACTGAACCGAATTCTGGATGAGAAGACCAACTACACACATACCTACAGTGAATCGAAGTCTGGACCCTATGCTCGTGAATCCCATTTTTTTTAAAATTTAAAACGTTGCCCCACACTAGGAATTTCTCCTGTATCGTGGGTGCGTTCACAAACATTTAAACTCACATACACAAATACCCAGACCCGAAACAACTATCTGTAGGCTATACAAATATTTGTTCCGTGCGGGGATCGAACCCGCGACACGTAGCGCAGCAGTCCATTGCCTGAGCAACTGCGCCAACCGTGTCGTCAATATTGGTTTCACTTGACCAATAAGGTAGAACAATAAATACTTATAATCTGCCTAGACTGTTTTCCCGAAATTGGAGTCAACTTCTAGTCTTACCAGATGCAGCTTATTGCCAGTATTTTACATGGAGCGACTGCCATCTGACATCCACAACCCAGTTCGTACTTGGTATTAAAGTCAAAGTCAAAATATTTTACTTCACATAGGCCTACATTGGCACTTGTAAAACGTCAAAAAAAGGGCACGGTTCGGTGCATTGGTCGATTTCAAGGAGAAGAACCGGCAAGAAACTCCAATGGTTACTCTTTTAAAATGGTTAAGATTAACAATAACTTTGAAGTCTAGACATAATCTTGATATAATACGCACATGAAGACTATGCAGATAGTGTCTGAGATGGTCTTTTGAAGAAAGCACCATACACATTTGAGTGGACCTGTCCAGTCAGTCAGTCAGTTAATATATCCCTTGGTATAAGACTGCATACAAATAAGTATAATATGTTACGAAATAAATAGGAAAGATTATTCGCAATGATATGGCAGTCAAGTTTACTCAGCCTCGTTGTTATAAATGTGTGTGGTTTTCTTTGTTTTCCTCTTCGTGAAATAACTTATTTGATTGCAGATCACGTATTCGGGCCGGGATGCTGTTCCGACGTTATTGTGGCCGGTGGTGTACTTCGCTCATAATTATCGACTGTAATTAGTTTCATTTTCCTGTTTTGTGTCATTTGGTAGTTGTGAACGTGTGTGAGTGTGTTTATTGGTTGTTTTGTATTTCGCATTGCTGCGTTGTTTACACTTGGCACCTATTCTGTTGAAAGGAAAAAATGCCAGTTAAGTATTTTATTATGATTACATTGTGAAAACTTATATAAATTAATTATTACTTAGATCGTGTCGGACGAAGGAGATAGCGTTGTAGTTGGAAGGAGTACCCGCGGGTTTGCGAGAAATGGAAAGAGTGGAGGGGTCTTTGCCCAGGAATGGGACAGTGAAGGGAGGAAGAAAAAAAGAAGAACATGTCGTTGAAGCTTCGCTACCAATTTTAATGTTCTTCTGTTTATTTTGTACCTAATGGATTTATGATTTAGTTTTAATGTTATTTTTGAATCATTTTAATCGTACACAGCCTGTTAAAAAAGGTATTAAACAGGCAGATCAGCTCTCATCACTCCCCACAAAGGCGACTGTTCCCGATGTAATAACAACAATATAAATTGTACATGAATAACTGCTTTTAATCAATTAAAAGCATGTCTACAGTGTACCTACGTAAGAACTGGCGAACGTTATCGTGCCCGCTTATCATTCTGTTAACCAATAATAACGCTTTAACTGATTATTTTCCTTGCATCTGTAGACCTTGAAAGGCGTAGAAGCGGAAAAAATGTTTGCCAACACGATATTCAAATTGTGTTTGTACATACGTCGTTTTGTTTTGACGTGAAACGTAATGTTTGCCGAACCTCGTTTGAAAATCGAGTGGTGGAAGAGTACTGGCTGGTTTGATTGACAGGATTTGGTTCGAAAAAAGAATGGGATTGATTTAAAAATAGAAAGGGTCATAATCAAAGTTTCGTTTTATTTTTATTGATGGAAATACCTATTATCGAAAAAATAAGAGATTTAAAAAGAAAACATCAACTGTATTACGAAAAGATAAATACAGTCCGAAAAAAGGAGGTACAGCAAATCAGCAGGAAAAACAATAGAAAAAACCTGTTATGTTAGCCTACTAATAGATTTTGAACTGGTAAATCGAGTACATTGTTAAGTCTACATGAATATTGGAACACTTCAACGTCACAGGCACGCCTGAAATGTTATTTAATTTATTTGAAAGCTTTTAATACGGCGATGGACGAAAGTGGGCTAATCTGCGTATGGGCCGAGCCCAGTCGATATACGCATGAGTATCTAATAACTAAATACAACACAATATACTACTGATTTTTGGGACAAGAAGTTGGGTGTTTCGTGTAAAAAAATATGTTAGGAAAATAATATTTTTGTTAAATAAGGTCATTTCGAAAATTTTCTGTTACAACCTTTCATGGACGTTCTTTTGTTTACTGAAACATATTGGACATTATTATCCTTTATTCATCTATTTAGGTACATATTATTTTTTTTTTAAATATTAATATACAAAATAATATTTAAAAAAAACATTTAAAAATATAAAAAAAATACTTAGTATCCCACCGGTATTGGGAACATGGTTCGAGCTACCAGTGGTCAGGGCTCATGAAAGAGGAACCTCCTGACAATGCACGCCGTATCTAGAAGTACTGCCTTCTGAATCAAGCCCTTGATCCAGCTTATTTATATAAATTATAATTAGAATGACCTTTCCTTATAAGAATGAATAGTTTTAATAATAAAAAACCAAAACGCAGGCAGCACTCGGAGGAGATAGGTGAACTACAAATTATTAGACTTCAATACGAAAACTCGGCGATAGACTATCACTCGGACCAGGAGATCGCTTAATGATCATACAGCAAAAAACCTATAAGATGAACAAGACGTTCGATCTAATGAAGTTTAGGAATATTCTCAGACAATCCCTTCAGAAATACTCAAGTATAAACCTTTAATTTATTTGCCTAAAAAATATTTATTTTCAACGGATCAATATTGACTAAAATACAGTATTATTATATAAAAACTTTCGAAGGACCATTATAATTATCTTGCTATTTCTAGATCTGCGAATCCAGGTCAACAACATCCCTGTTTAATTTTTTGAATAAGTATTATTCAGTCACACAGGTTGACTGACTAATCATCTAGTGGGTGTAAATCAATGGGCTTTAAAAGTTCGTAGTTGGAAGTTCGCGATGGCGAATGGCGCGACGACCTTTAACGCCTACTACATAATTTGTTTTCGTATTGACAAAATATGTAAGATAAATTTATTTTTGGAGGTGAAAAGGTAATATATTTAAGAAACACAACATATGATTACGCCTGTAGGGTTAGGCAGATGTGTACTTACAGCAAACCTACATTTTGAAAGGCAGGTTGAAGTCACATGGAATCGCGGGCCTGTGGACGGTGAGTGATGGGCTAACTCACCGTCCGTCCGTCTCACGACGAAAACAGGCCGTGTCGACGGCGCGTTCGTGTTCCACGCGCGCCTCAAAGAGATGTCAGCAACATGGGAGGGGCCCGAAAGGGCCGACGCCTGTCGGGGCCGCGGGTAGTCCAACGGTTATCGCGGCCTCGACATAGAGGGCGAAGAAGGAACACGGGTGGTTTTTAGTCAGTAGAAGTCTGACACTCCCTTTCGCTCTGCCCAAGAGCGGGAGGGGTTATTCGATGTTTTTACACCCACCAAAAAAAAAAAATGTCACATGGAATGGCCGCGGGTTATACACTAGATATCGCGGCCTCGACATAGAGAGCTAAGAAGGAACATGGGTGGTTTTTAGTCAGTAGAAGTCTGACACTCCCTTTCGCTCTGCCCAAGAGCGGGAGGGGTTATTTGAAGATTTTCCACCTGCCAAAAAAATTATTAATAAATAAGTTTAAAAACTAAAACCCGACTACGAATAAAAACGCAGACTAATTAAACCGCGGTCTTAAAAGTATTAAACAAGAAAAATCGTAAAAACAAAATACGTTCAGTAGTCTACTAGGCGCTACGGTGGAACATACATTCATACATAGACTGCCAAAATCCTTTTAGCTTCGCCGTAGTCGGGTAAAAAATAAGGGGAAACCATGTAATAGCAAATCGACCACAAATCTGGACCCCGGGCTAGTACTGAGTAAATCCTATTGGAAAAACCTGAGAATCGAAGCAAGAGATAGCCACCAGTGAGGCAGTCAGCTAAAATAGACGTGTCTATTACAAAAGGTTTTGACATAAACTATATAAGTAATAAAAATAAACAAAAAGAGTTTAACCGAAAGCAATGCAATCTAATTATTTAACATTCCACACACTATAAGGGTCGCCGTCAGTCGATAATCTGTATGACATTTCGTACCGAGATCGTCTGCAGGTCGCTAAAGGGCACCCAGCTTATTGGCTGCTTCAAAAAATCTGTTAGTTTCTATTGAAAACAAGACGAAAGCAATTAAGTTTTGAAAGTTTTCCATACTTTCGAGATTTAAGTATCGATAAATAGGTACATTTATCGATATATTTTTGTTTCTGAATATTTATTGAGTTGTTTAACTAATTATAATGTTAAACTGAAATTGGATTTGTATTTTTAATTTTATACCTGATGATGCGTGTAATAAAACTGCAATAATATGAGATATTTTTTTACAGAAGATTTTAATTGTTAGCCCAGAGGTAAACAAAACATAATATTTAAACATTATTTTCAGAATACAGTCCATAGTTTTGGCAGTATTTTTATGTTTGTAACAATGGTGAAAATGATTAAGTTATATTGTATTATTACTGTTAGTGATTACAAGAAAATTATTTATTTAGACTATGACTGTTCCTTGCCCCAGTGCTGTGTAAAATGAATACGATACAATGCTTCGAAAACTCGTTAATTCCTCGAAAACGTCACATGGTAGTACATTTTTCACCAACAAATGACGTCACAACCCCCCACTCATGATCTTTAACGCGTCTTATCTTCGTCAATTTTTATTAATTTGATAAAACAAAAAACACGTATCCAATATTTTTCGATAATCTAACTGACGGACTAATTAGAATCATATTTTTTTGACCCAGTTCGATCCCCTATTCTCCAATGGCCTTCTTTTAAAAGGTAAGTAAAAGCTAAATAAACCGAGAAACCAAAGTGTAATTGGAATTGTACCGTAGATCATATAAAAACCAAACATTCGTGAAACATTGGAATAGTTAGCGGAACCTACCTCAAAGTTTAAATTCCAATGAAAATGATCCGACCAACGTTTAGTTTTTCAGTGCCAACTTTTACAGGACAACTTTGCCACCTGCAGTGTCAAACTATGTGAGCAAAATGAACTGAAACCAAACAGGTTTATTGCCTTTAATTTTCGAACAAGGTGAGTTTTATATGCCACAATTTGCAAGCGGCAACGGGCTGTATTTCGGATATAAAATATTAGGTGGACGCATCTGTAAAATTATTACATAGGTGTACACATAAATACATAAATTCTTACAATTGAGGTAGGCAGAAACGTGCGTTTTTACGTACTCCTTTCATACATCTGGTCATATACGCAAGCCGATTGCGAGTACTACGCACCTGTCTTTTCTGAAGAGTATCGTCCATACAGTCAGTGTATGTTCTTCTAGAGCGTCCCTCTACCATTTATTATGTGACTAAATAAATTGCAGTAACAGTAGAGGAAAGTCACCAAATATGAAATAGTATCTTAATATGGAATACCTTCATTTCTCTAAGACTATAAGTATGAAACGCAACACTCGACCATCTTCTGTTCCATTCGGTCTATTGCACCACGTACGTGTTAGTAGACCGAATGGAACAGAAGATGGTCGAGTGTTGCGTTTCATACTTATAGTCTTAGAGAAATGAAGGTATTCCATATTAAGATACTATTTCATATTTGGTGACTTTCCTCTACGTAATTACTTAATACTTTTAAACATTTAAATTTAATATACAAGCAGGTTGGTAGTCAGTGGACGAAAGTCTGACACTATAAAGTCTTACTAAGAAAGTGTTATTTGAATTCCTTCCATTACGAACGAAATGTGGTAACAGTAAGGGGTCTGGATTTTCATCTGATCTGGTCAATTGCAAGCTGGCCCAGTAGTAAGACTGAAGCGATGGTCTACAATATAATAATGCGTTTAGAGTGCTGATGAGTCCGGCACGATTTTGTAGCGCATCAGGGATGTTCGCAGAGTCGCAATTAGACTGTTTCAACCCGACCATGCCATAACGGTGCACGATACGGTAAGCAAGATTCATGCCAGCTTCAGCATCATCCTAAGGGTCATTGCTGTATGGATTTTTTGCTAAGCCATCCAAATATTTAGTGTTAGGTTAAGTAGTTTATGTGTTGTTATTTTATGTTAAACATAAGCTTTGTGAGAGGTCGTGGGTTCGAACCTAGGCGTGCAGGTGCTCCTGCAGTGGGAACATTAAAGGCTGATGATGATGATGAACTTTGTTGATTGAACCAAAATAAATTATTCTATTCAATAACAAAATGTGAGTGTACAAAAACTTCTACGTCGAGGCTGCGGTATCTCTTGTGAAGAACAACCCGCAGTCCCGACTAGACCCGCAGCCCCATTCTTTATATCCTTAAAACTCATTACTGTTGTCTTCGATACTGCTAAAGTATTCATAAAGCGTGGGCTCTGTGGTCAGACGATGAGTAGGCGTTTTCATTGCTCCACACCCTTACCACAAAGGGTTTGTTGCTCTCATTTCATAACTAGCTTATTAGGGATGTTTACCGACTTAAAAAAATATGATTCTAATTAGTCCGTCTTTTAGATTATCGAAAAATATTGAATACGTATTTTAAAAGCTTTGAAAATGATAAAAGATATCATTTTCAAAAAATGTTAAAAGAAGCTTTTAATGTGGGAATATGGATGTTTACTGACTAAATAAAATATGATTCTGTCTGGTAGATTATCTGTTAGATTGATGTCCGTCTGTTAGATTATCGAAAAATAAAAAAAAATAAAAATCAAATCAATAAAAAATTACGAAAACGCGTCAAAGATTTGAGTGGGAGGTTGTGACGTCACTCACCGGTAAAGAATGACATACTAATGTCTTAGAAAATGACGAATTTTCACGAATTTTCAAAGCACTGTATCGCCTTCATTGTTTGTTTACGTGAAAAAAGAAAAAATACGTGTCTAATATTTTTTGGAAATCTATGTGACGGACTAATTACATTTTTTTAGTTACTACCCTATTAATATTAAATTGTAAATCGTATAAGTATAATATGATTATTGCTTCTTCATTAAAACTCTAATGAAAGGTTTTCCTTCTACTTAAATACTCATCAAATCATAACCCTGATTAAGACCTTTACCTTACCTTCGGTAAAGAGTACAAATCGATGTAGAAAACATCATCACATATCTTATCGCGTTTAATCTCCGAAAGGTTAGGTGTACCTGATAGTATACCCACAGTTTGCCATCAACCGGTCTGTAGCTGGTATTGAGAAATAACAGATAGCAAAACCTAGTAAGAATTTACCCCGAACTGCAGTCGGACCTAGGGCTTTCTATGCTCAGTAGTAGTGACCAATGAGTTAATAGGATACTTCCGTCTGTAAAACTCTGGTACCACACTAATATTATAAAGGCGAAATTTTGTGAGTGTGTGAGTGTGTATGTTTGTTACTTCTTCACACAAATCTACTGCACGGATTTGGATGAAATTTACTACACAGATAGTTTATAACCTGGATTAACAAGTAGGATAGTTTTTATCCCGATTTTATATTCCCGTGGGTTGTAGCGGGTGGCAACAGCTAGTAAAATATAAACGTTAGTCGTGGACTGAACTTGAGGTGGATTTGACACTCCTACATTCCACCCCATTATACATAATTAACAGCTACACAGTTTGCTTATAATTTAACCTAAACGCCCACTTTTCAATACAGAATGACATGATATACAGGGTGTAAATTAACCCTTCACACATACTTCAATCAAGCATTCTGTACATCAAAGTAAGTAAAACCCCTACGCAAAAATATTTGCTGGCAAATCGACTTTTTTTTGGGGTCAAAAATCTCATTTTACGGAAAACACAATGTACCACTATAAAACATTGGATGCTTTGAATAGTAAACGGGCCAAGGAGGTAATTTAAGTAAAGTTTTAACCTGAAAAACCAGTATTTACAAAAACAGCTGTGCAAAGTTTGGAACTTTGGCCCCCAATATCTCCGCAACTAGGGGGTTCCCAGGTTTGGTGTAGAAGCAAATAATTATCGCAGTGGTGGGGAGAATAAGTGCCCTTCGTTTGCGTTAAGGGTACTTTTACACCCTTTATCTTTAGCATTGATTAAAGCGGAATGCAACTATGGGTTTGGCAAGAATGGCTGATGTAGGAGGCCACGTACATATACGGAGAAAAAACTACCTTAATCGATGATTTCTCCCTGTTGTGGTGGACTGTCATTGTCATGCAATGACAGTTCACCTAAGTTTAAAAATGAACATAAGTCGGCTCTGTAAATATGGGTGTAGATAAAGAAATGATTAATTGGTTGATTTGACTTGGTTGTAAGTTTCATTCCTAACCACAGTTCCGTACTAAACGAATAGGTGCAGAAAACTACCACTTGCAAGTGTGATTGCAATTGAATACCTTTGGCTCCATCAGTCGCCAACTTAACGCAGGAATTCAATTTACAATTAATGCGTTTTATGACTGTCATTTATTTTATGCTACCTTAATGCGTAGGTGCAGCTTTCCTTGAGGAACTGAACCAAACTAATCAGAAATAATATGAGTGAACCAGGCAAGACCGTTAGTCCATATCGTGTCCCGCTTCAGAGCAGTTCAGTGTAAAGGTTTTTCTTTTCTCCTTGTGTCCACTCTGTCACGAGCGATCTCTGATCATGATTACCTCAAAACAATGTTTGATCGTCACACCATCCTCTCACACTGGCTTTTTCTTCTCCAACATCCATGACTTGTGCTTTTGTATGTTGGGATTTTAGTTTTACCGAATGTAACTGAAACCCCCATATGTTATTGAACGCCGAGATTGGTTGAGAGTTGTTGCTGACATACGCTTTCATTTTTATCGTTAATAAATAATTATACCTAATTTAAATTTTATCTACCATGCAAACTCTATTAATTGACCCAAAAGAAAACCGCCAGCTTTTTGTTTTATAAAATAACTAGTGACCAGCCCCGGCTTCGCACGGGTGCATGATACACATAAACCTTGCTCTTCAATCAAACTACATATCTGTTGCGTAGTTTACCTCAGAAGTCGTCCTTGGTCTACGAATGGCATCTCAATGACATTCGTTCACAATATTACTTATTTTTATCGTGCTATAAAAGTGCGTGTAATGCGAAAACATTGTATTGGAGACATATTTTACGGCTAAGTATTTCATTGAGTCAATAGTTCTTTAGAGGACAATATTAATTACTGATGCATTCCAATATCTAGACACGTATTGAGCTATCAAATAAGTACTTGTTTTGTAGCTTGTCTAATGGAACCAAATATGGTTGCGCATTTTTAAGATACGAGTATTGACCGAGCGCATAGTTGTGGTATTGGTTTCAGGGCAATTCAGTCTCAACTAGAGCGGCAATGTCAAAATCCATGAATGTAGCATGCAGAGGGTCCAGAGGGTCTTGAAAAATTGACATTCTCGCCATTAATGATGATGAAACAATCAAAATAGGGATGTTAACAAGAATCACGTTTTTTAAAGTCCGTCAGTTTGTATCCCTATTTTATTGTATATAAGCACGTTAAGCACGTTAAGCGCACGGAGATACTTATTGGGGGTGAAAGTTCCAAATTGTTCACAGCTGTTTTTGTAAATCCTAGTTTTTCAGGTTATAACATTACTTAAATTACCTCCATGACCCCTTTACTGTTCAAAGCATCTAGCACAATGTTCAAAAAAAGTCGTTTCCCAGCAAAAATTTTTGCGTAGGGGTACTTAGTTTGATGTACAGAAGGCTTGATTGACGTATGTGTGAAGGGTTAATTTACACCCTGTATTGGCCAAAACATTTCCATTATTACCCATAGCTATGATGTAGGTATGCATAATGATCATTCAAACTGTAAATATAAACCAATAGAACAAGTAGAAAGTGTCACTTAACTTGGAATGAAAGTTGATGAAAATTTTTCATGGTCTTCATATATTGAATACATTTGTAGTAAGCTTAGAATATTGCTAAGTAAATTCTATCACTTGAGCTTTAAAGTTCCCTCCAGCACCTTAAAATGTTTATATATATGTCATTAGTTGACTCAATAATGAGTTAGTCTCTTGATTGTTATGGCTTGACCTTACAAAGTAATTTACAGAAATTAGAATCGATTCATTTAGATTTTTTAAATTATTAGTAAACAAGTAAAACTAAAAACAGTTGCAAAGGAGACTATAGTAGGTTATTCAAAATATGTAAAATTTTACCCGTTAGCCTTAAACATAAATACCTATTATTAGTTAACAACCATGACAGTCCACGATAGTAACTCACTAGATTCTAACAAGTATACTACCAGGTCGATGACAGCAGGTAAATACGATGTACCCAGAGTTAGTAATTACTATGGCGACAGAACTTAAAAAAAACCCGACTGAAAAATGTGCTTGTTTTTTACTTTTCACTTTTCAGCTTTTTGAAAAGTGAAAAGTAAAAAACAAGCACATTTTATATTTAACAAAACTTGGAAGCAGGCCGGTCCATTCTATTTTCATTTCTTAATTTAATATTCAAATGAAATTCAAAAAATTACTTTTCAGTTTTTTCAGTCGGGTTTTATTTCCAACTTTTTGGTTCTTTCATTGGTCGCGTAAAAATCTTCGCAGATGATTTACCTTTTGTGTTTTTTGTATGATTTGTGACTTTGAATTTATGTCAAACATATAAGTGACATACATTTTTGTAATTTCCTTTTAAAACCCTTCAATTTGATAATGGATTTTTTTTATTTTTTTAAATACGCTATATGGCCCCCAAAGTCCGCAAATTTCTTTTCTTTTTTAATTTTAATGTAGCCAGTGATACTCGCGCCATTAAGACGAATCTAACGACGTATATTTTATTCAAATCCCTTCATTCGTTTAGGAGTTATAAGGGTACAAAGAAACAGACATACATACATACATACACGCCAAACACATAACCCTCCTTTTGGGCTTCGCCGCAGACGGGTAAAAAAAAACGCGTTTCCTATTTATTGAACACTCGGCCTGCTGACATGAGACAAGAAGTAGTAAAGAAAAATTCGCACGCAAACTAAAAAATATTTTTTAGATATATATCTCACAGTTAAACTGCGTAAGCAGTTTTGTGGGGCAATGCACTTAGTTCTAATATTTCATTTTTTAAGTAAGTAAATCATTAATTCATTCATTCAACGAAAAGCAGAGATCAATCTGGTTAAAAGTAGTTGCAGAAATATGTTTTTTTTTAAACGATTAACAATTTGATGTCATAGCTTTACCTTTGCCGTATTTGTTGTTTATTCATTAATAGGGTATTTCACCAAAAAAATATAATTAGTCCGTCAGATAGATTTTCAAAAAATAATGGACACGTATTTTTTCTTTTTTCACTTAAACAGAAGATGAAGACGATACAGTGCTTCGAAAAGTCGCGTGACGTCACAAGGTTAGTACTTTTTTACTCTCGTTTTATTTTCGTAATTTTATATGAATTTGATAAAACAAAAAACACATATCCAATATTTTACGATAACCTAATAAACGGACTCATTAATTTTTTTTGGTGAAATATCCTCCCAACCCACCCAATCCCACCCAATCTTTTGTCTTTAAAATATGTCATAATTATTTAAAGACCACAAAGACAACGCTAAACTTGTCATTATATACCGCTTCAGTATTTATGCTCCTATTCACAACCATAGCAAATCAATCATTAATGAAACCCCTCTGCAGTATAAGTCACACCTTTGTATTCATGATGCGTCATACATAATATAAGCGTATTACTACCACAGGCACTGATGGCACAGCTTAGAAATGACGTCAAGTTCTAGCCACTAGTTGACAGACGCGTCTGTCAAATGATCTCCTACCTATGAGGAGAATTCAACCTCAAGAATGTTGAATCGCTTTTGGTAGAAGTGGGTGGTGGCCTTTGGATAGACGGGTTGTTGAGTTAAGACCACGAACCGTTAAGCGTAAGGTCACCGTCAGGCTCGGTGGATCAACGATCTTCGCATTGTGGCTAGTAGCAACAGGATGTTGTCAAGTTGTCGAGAATCACGTTAAGTGCTGTGCTATTGAAGAGGCCTATATCCAGCAGTAGATTGCTGTAGGTGTACGATAAATCGCTTTTTACTATGACGTTTCTGGACAGTTCTATTTATAATCTACAGTAAGAAGTGAACTGCATTTTTTTTTGTTATTTAGTTCAAGTTAAGCTGGTCGTTCGACTGCCCCATGGACGTGGTAATACTTAGGGTACTCTATGTTTTCTAGTAGAATCTATTCCCGACATTCATTTACAATCAATAATTGGATCATCATCATTAATCTAGTCATATAAGGACTATGTTCAATGTTCATGCTGGAATCGGCTTTCGATCTAACCGGATGCATTTGAATATCGCAGCTGAATACCAGTATTTTATTCACATTCATTTAGAGTGTAATACAGGCAGTTAACGAATCTATAATATACTTACCTAGTCTTATAATATGTAGCATAATAAAAGTTCCGCAACATAATTAATATCAATTTTGTGGTTACATTAGCACATTGTCCATACATGTCAAGCTTTTCTGACAGTACGGATATCGACCAGTCAATCACTTCGCACAAAAAATGCATCTTGCATATTATTATGATTAATAGAATTGTTCGACATTTTCATAAGTATGCCATTCTTTCCTGTCTCGTGGATAGTTTATTTCCGGCAATTTTGCTTTAGTTTAATTTGTAGCCGTCAGCTTTCGTACTCGAAATTTGTTTTAGAGGTCTCGTTATTGGCTCAAGAAATAGGAAGTAATTTTGTTAAGTAAGCTTTCTATTTAAGATTTCGAAGTTGGATAGTAAAATTTTGTATAAATAACAAGGAATAGCTTAGAAATTGGGAAGAGTACTTGACCAAACGGACACAAAGAAGAATTAGAAATTTTAACATATCATAACATCACGCCCACATTTAGCTGTTCCATGTAATTGGGGACGAACCTTTTGCCATCAACCGGGCTCAAATTCAGACTCCATGGCTGCTACTGAAAAAATACTATTGGAGATACTCAATAACATTTCAGCCGACCTGGGAATCGAACCCAGGAACTCAAAGGGTAGTTAACAAAAAAAATCTAATTAATCCGTCAGATAGACTTCCAAAAAATATTGGACACGTATTTTTTTCTTTTTTCACGTAACGAACAATGAAGCCGATACAGTGCTTTGAAAACTCGTGTGACGTCGTTTTCCAAGATATTAGTATGACATTCTTTACCGGTGAGTGACGTCACAACCCCCCACTCAAATCTTTGACGCGTTTTATCTTCGTATTTTTTTATTGATTTGATAAAACAAAAAATACGTATCCAATATTTTTCGATAATCTAACAGACGGACTCATTAGAATCATATATTTTTTTTGTCAGTTAACATCCCAGTCATCAGTCATTTAGAATGTTGAAAAATGTGGTTACTTTGCTTGTTTGATCTATACTAACTTCTCGAAGAATCTGAAATTCTCACAGCCACTGAATGAACTGAAGTCGTGTTATAAATGAGATTACAAGTGATTAACAGTTTAGTAAGTCAATAAAGTACTTACTAGGGCTAAGTTATTTCCCGTCGGGGCTGCGGGTCGGCATCGACATAAAGGGCTAAGAAGGAACATGGGTGGTTTTTAGTCAGTAGGAGTCTGACACTCTCGTTCGCTCTGTCCAAGAGCGCGAGGGGTTATATGATGATTTCCCAAACCAAAAAAAAAAAGTTCTAAGTTATTTTTAAAACTCGAACCACAAACGTGTATCCGATCACCGTAATCGTGTAAATAGTACCTACCCACAGATTTTTATAACCCGACGTTACTAACAATAGAATACAGCTTGGATGTATTTTTAAATGAACATAGAACCCGTAGTAGGGGTAGGTTACGTCGCCCCCGACACGAATGTCGGGTGGTGGGAGGGGTGACCACCCCCCACTCGTTTTACGTGATTGAATGAGGAATTGTTAAAAGATCACAATTTTTTTAAGGGTTATTTTTATACACCGATGTGAGGACTCCAGTCTTTAAGCTTTGTACAATTGTTTTCGGCTTAAGTATTAACGACTTGTGAATGTTCTGTCTACGTTTTTTTTTTTTGAAAATCGCCAGTATAAGTTATCAAATAGGCATTTTGTAGCCAGTTACAGAGGGAAAGAGCCATTTAAAATAAAACGTACCCGATTGTTCCACTCCTTTCTACGAGACAATACGGCAATTAAGCAACATTTTTCAAGTTGACAGTCACGAAAAATGAAAAAAAAAAAGAGTCTACAATTGACGGGGAGGGAAATCGCGGTTCGGATCGAGGGCGTTAGCGGACAGTACTTGTGTTTAATTAAAAATAATGTCTGAGGCAGTGTTTCCTCGGCAATAACCGAGCCCGGACGAGATAGCTTGTTATATAAATTTCTGCAGACTCCTGGGGGACGTGGCGGGAGAATAAGGCGAGGAAGCGGCGGTAGTGTGAGTATATTATACCCATTTTCTGGGTCGTCCTTCCTACAAATACGTTTTATGCGGAAGCCAGTCAGACTCCACCTCTTCAACGTAATACAATCTTTAAAACAATAGCCCAAGACTCAGTTTACACTGTCGGAAATACAGTCCCGGTAAAAGGTACTTATTTGATTAGGGTGTCAGGCGTATCACCGCGAGAGTGTGAGCACGGATCCCGAGGTTTTGGATAAAATTTGCGTGTTTCGATTTTTTGCTTGTACAGCCGCCCCCGTAAATTGACGCGAAATTGTTTTTATTTTGTTTAACAAACACATATGTTTTATTGTATAAAACTATGTTGTTATAGCTAACAAGAGTAAAGAGGTCGACGCACAATAGTTGTTATCGCAAAGCCGTATTAGAATTCATATCGAGTCCCCTGAAAGCCCCTTCATCTCTTTCATGGGAGAGAACCTCTATAAATCATCGAAAAAGACGTTAATATCTGAACTCTGTACAAAAAAGCGCGACCTTGTCGTTTGAGTCGAGAACGGCCGTCCGGGATCGTGCGGAGTCATGCGGCGCCGTCCGGAGCCGTGCGGATGGTAGCGTTTACGTAGATTGTCATAGCCGAACGTTGTATGCAAACTAACTGGTCGTCTCGTCAATATGAAATGTGAAAAAGCAAAAAATATCGTCGAAATGAACGGTCCATCGATCTCCGGTGACTCGCTCCCGGATTTTCCATTGGGAAATGAATTAGCCGAGAGCTGAAGCGGCGAATTTACATTTTTATTGACAAGCAATCTATTTTCAAAGCAGATGGCAATGGGAGTAAGGAATCTTTTATGTAGCGGAAAACACGAAAGCATATTAAAATAAAATGCTTTGTCATCCCACTTACACAATGTTGGGGGTGAATTTTATCACTCTAACTGCCGCACTCAGAGAGCTCTAATGATTACTTAGGCCATCACTTGGTAAGGGTTTTGACAGTTTTGTCATACAATAGTATGTCAAATCTTTACTAAGTGACGTCTTAAGTACTCATTAAATATTTATGAGTACCGCAGTTACTGTATTAGGCCTCGTTAATTAATTCATATTATTAACGATCATATTTCATATTATTTTTAAATATACAAACATTTTATTAGATTTAAGATTTGTTAGTAGACTTTAATATGTAATAATAAAATTGCACCAGTTTATTTCAACGCTTACGTAAAAATAATTAATAAACAAACATATCCGACATCCGTCCACAAACCCAAAACATTAAAATCCACAACAATATTAATTAACACTACCTCCACACGCTATAAAGTTACCAGTAAAATATGTGACGTCATCATATAACCGCGCTGCAAAAGTAATGCGAATAAATGTCAGCAACACAGATACGGCCCAAGCTCATCTACAAATTGAGGCGAAAACGCGAAGTAATTATTTAAACCGTCATATAAATTACTGCCCAACTTTTCACGCCAGTTTTGTATCCCTGTGGGCGTGAAACGCTGTGTAAATACGCTTGCGTGTGTGCGTGCCTCACGGTGGCCCGAAAATGGTTCCATCATTTCATTCCTCCATCCTTTTTCAGTATTGTGTTGCTTTTATACGAGCAACTACAGTAAATAGAGAAATTCGGAGATTTGAATGCGTAAATATTGCATTTTTATCCTTTGTTTTTTTGGAAATGGAAATACATTTTTATTTGAAACTGAAGATAAATACACACTTTTCAGAACTCACAAATGTATTCATTTGAAATACGTAGAAGCCTTCCTACCTACTCATATATATACAGAAAATGGCTAACCTATAATACGATTTTTCACCACACACTTGAGAGCATCTTAACTCCTTATTCTGTAAATCAAGTTTATACTGTGCAAGGGTAAGTATCAGCTTGAAACATATTTAGCTTTGTTCCCTTCACTACGGTTAATCTGTCCCGTTTCCTCCCGTGTCAAGTGCAGATAGACTTTTTGGGTCGGGCGCAGGGGAGGGGGAAAGGGATAGCCGGCCCGAGGGGGCGCCGCCACCCATCCTGATGATGAAATATTGTACACGTGGTCTGATTTTGAATGACAACGTTTCCTCGGCCGCGCAGGAGCACCCACTCTCAGCGCGACGTTTTATAGCGAATTGAGGATTTGCTCTTTGTAACGATCATCTTCTTTAATGTATCTTTTTTTACTAGTTTGCTTTCCCCCTTCTTCAAGACGTTGCTGCCGCGTGCCTTTGTTTTTTTTTTCGTTTCGATATTATTTACCATCAGTCATGTAAAGTACATAATCAGTACTTAGTAACAGGTAAAGAGGACAAGGAGAGCCCCAAAGGTCATGTGGCCCATGCCCTTGGCCGGCTTGTTTATTAATTCGTGCCCGATGTCCACCCCCTCGCCTCCCACCACCCTTGCTGCCTAACCCTAATGGGCGGGAAACAACACGGCTTTTAAATTTCGGGCTTTCCAAAAATTTAATCAAGTGATTTCTTTCATTTTATGGCGTGTAAAATTAGCTTTATTATTTATAAAATCGGGGCATTGCGGAACCTGCTCGCGTGCTATGCTTACACAAGTTGACCGTTACTTTTCCAGAAAAACAAACATCAACATTTTCCTAATTTATATTGCACCGCTGATCCCTAACCACCAGAACACTTTAATCTCCTCAGAGTGTATCGGTGGAGGCCCTACTATTTATTCCCACTTCTTATTTTCACCTTGCTTGCGGTAAATAAAAATGGAACGTACAACGGAACATCAACCTATTTTGTGACACATTTCGGTTCACATTTGTGTGCAGGAAGGGATCTGTCGTTGGATCGGTCGCCGAACTAGTCAACTGATTAATTCGCCCCTTACCTCGAGAGGAGATTTATTGGTTCCGCCGTACGCAAAACTGCGGGTAGGTAAAAAATCTCTATCGAAAATTGAATAGAAAAGCCATTTCGGGGCCACGAACGAATTCTGTTGATACGGCATTCGCTTTCACGGCTATCTTCATTTTATTTACCTGAGTGAAGTTAAAACACCAGCTTAATATACGTACCTTAAGGTGTTCACGCGGCTGCCAGCCTCCCATTTTTATTAAGCTCCCGCTTTTAAGATCGGAAGTGAAACAAAGTTGAATGGGTACCTGCTTATATTGCTTATAAAAGAGAGGGATTTCAAGTGATCCTTTGTTTCTTTTATCCACGTTATGTTTTTCCTTTAACTGTGAATTTTAGTCCCTATTTGTTGACCCACGTCCGTTGATGGATCTCTCAGTATCGTACATGTTTATTTCAGGCGAATATTCATCGTAACGTTATGGGGCAACTGGTTCTACGAAACTTAAGCCCGTTCGCTGTATACGAAATTAGTATACTGGTGTTGGAATCCCTACTAATTGACTTTTTTTCAGTTATTGGAAAGGATAGTTTAAAAAAAGCTATTTTATACCTATCAGAAACAAAACTGCAGTAATATTTCTAAAATGCCTTAAGATAATGACTAAAACGATATCCTTGATGATATTCAAAGCTTCTAACGATAGCCTCCAAAATAACCATAATCAGAATAAGATTTTATTACACAATTCAAGTGGCCACATTTTGAGTTTTAGCCACAATTTGCAATAAACCGCGGCGGGAAACGGGCGGTTGATTATCGCAAAAAAAATCGAGATCTCCCGGAACCTCGACCTACCAACATTCCCGTAATATGTTTGGGGATGGATCCCTCCTCGCGGGGGGAGTTTTTATTTTCGATCTCCTTCGTACCACCCCGCGTGGACATACGTGCCTCGGCTTAGGTGCGTCAGGGGCTTGGCAAAGAATAATAAAATGTATGTAGGTCTTTGATTTAGAAAATCACTCACAACCTGATTAGGTCCTTGCAATACAGTAAGCCGCATACCATGGTAACAATACGTATAAGCCAGCTCGGTTTATTGAAAACTACTTACTATTCTAGGCCAGGTCAAGAGAAAAGTGAAGTCAACTGTACCATAAAACTTTGCAAGCCACGCGAAAAAGCTCTGCCAACCACAGCGGGCAGCTGTTTCAGACATGCCAAATTTGCGAAACTCATACTTATTGCTGGTCTCTTCAGACAAATATTGGACACCACAATTATTACATAATAAAAAACCGCATTGTTACATCAACAAAGAAACTTGAATCTATGGTGTCAACATTGCCTAGTAGGGTAGGTCATCATTTCACTTAAATAAAATTTGATAATAAAAATATTTTGCGTAACTGTAAGGTCACGCGAGCAAGGCCTCGGGCAAAGTACGTAATTACGAGCATAATCAATATGTAAGATTAATAACTTCTTTGTTACTAATGAGTATACTGACATGCGTCTTATTACTACACACATCAAAAGTGTCTAGGGATCAACATATATTTTTGCAATAACTTTTCTCCTGATTGATATTAATTAAAATTTTCTTTAAGGATTCATCAAATAAAGTGTTTTCGTTTGTCACAGTAACGATAAACCAAGTCACCTTTGCATTAATAAAGAAATTTGCCATTTTCCTAATAAAGGGATTTTTGACATTTGAACCACTAACATTAAAGTTTGAAAAAAAGACTGAAATAACAGTTTTCTTTAAAATTTTATTGGGTAACTTAAACAATTAATAATCCGTGTTTCTACCGCGAACACTAGCAACACAAGAACATCGGTTTGGCATACTCAAAATGAGTTCATCCAAATCACGCTGTGGAATGGCCGCCCATGTTCGTTGCAACAACAAAAAAAGGTCTTCTTGCGACTGGATACCCTCCATATTCGGCAGAGCTCTTCTCTGTAGCATATCCCATGCATGCTCAATCGGGTTCAAGTCTGGCGACTGAGCAGGCCAGGGCAGGACATTGATGTTAGCTGCGGCGAGAGTCTGTCTTACAACTCTTGCGGTGTGCGGTCGTGCATTATCATGCATTAACTGAAATAAGGGACCGATTTGCACTTGTAGAGGAACGATGACGTCTGATACAATCGTCTCAGCATAAATTTGAGCGTTGAGGTTGCCTCTGATCCAAATCAACTCAGTTCTTCCGCCGATCCAAATACCCGCCCATACCATGATGGTTCCACCACTATAAGGATGGACTTCCTGGCAGGATTTTAATCGCTGTTGGCGTCCAGGGGTTCTCCAGTGTCGTATACGTCTTGTATCCGGTCTCATACCAAAACGAGACTCATCAGAAAAGCACACGAAACGCCATTGTTCTTCTGCCCAATTTCTGTGTTCAAGAGCCCATTGATATCGAATCCTACGATTGTGCATTGCTATAGGTGGTACCCGTAGCGGTCTTCGGGAATGAAGGTTCACTTCATGCAAGCGGTTTCTGACTGTTTGGTCGCTAATTAAGTTCCCTGAAGAGTGATGAAGCCTCACGGCTTACATCATGGCGGTTATTGTTGGAGCTCTTCGAGTTAAGATTTGAATGTATCGGTCTTGTCTCCGTGTGGTGCAGCGATACCGTCCTCCATGGCGCTCAGCCACGGTACCAGTGCTTCGGTAACGTGTCCAAAGTCGACTGATAACACTCTGACTTGTATTCAGAGCTAAAGCCACAGTACGTTGCCGGGAACCAGCTTCTATCATTCCCTCGGCTCTGAGCATTTCTTCCCTGCTTAAATGACGTCGCCGCTCTATAATAACTTTGGTTTTAATCAGTAGTAGGGAAACAGTAGCACTAATAATGTCTTCAATACGTTGTATGTTTTTATAGGGAAAATATTGACAGCTGATTTTCATCTTTTACTCGAATTTGATTCACAGTTCCTGATTCAAATTATGAAATGCACCAAAAAGGATCCATATAAATTTATAAAATCATAAATTTATTACAAAGCCACATCTCAATCTCAAGAAATCCGCATAAAAATGCTTGATCCCTAGACACTTTTGATGTGTGTATTTCATAAAACTTACGTCAGTTTATATTTTTGCAATCAATTTGTCATGCTACTACCTGATCTGATGACGTCGGGGACAGGGCGATACGCCTCAAGTGGAGTTGGGCAAGACATCATGGAGATGCTCCATGGACCGAATCGTGGCGAGGGTTGGGCCAAAGAAACCAAGACCATCCAGAAGCGCGCTGAGTTGACGATAACATCAAAGTCGCGGGAAACAGTTGGATACGATTGCGTGGTTCAATTAAACCCGAGGGTATCCATCATTTCATTTTTTCATGGTATCCACTCAAGATACTCCAGTAGCCATTGGTGCTTATGTGGCTGTTTGTCGTGGGGCCATTCCCAGGTCCGTCAGTGTTATTGGGTTGTACAATGAAGAGTTTGTCAGTAGCTGCCATGGAATTTGGATCTGTACCCGGTAGATACATGAGTCTTAAACATAACTGGTGCACTGTTAGGTACTATATCTGCCTTAACCTTCGGGGATTACAAGCCGAGATGTTATGCAATGAAATTCACTATATAGTCTCTATTTCGAGTGATGGTCAGAACCAATGCCTGCCTACACCCCACCAATGAATCTCCTCAGCTGTCATAAGT
Source organism: Diarsia rubi (assembly GCA_932274075.1). Classification (NCBI taxonomy): domain Eukaryota; kingdom Metazoa; phylum Arthropoda; class Insecta; order Lepidoptera; family Noctuidae; genus Diarsia; species Diarsia rubi. The sequence goes on along the minus strand of OW026417.1, from coordinate 14,958,728 downwards.
TTATCGTAGCCGATTGGATTTAGACTCCTTTGAAATTACGCCGTAAAACTTAGTGTTACTCCTCCATCATTCGGTCTATCAGAAAATGAGTCCGTTGATTCGTGGTGTTCATTTAAACACTCGTCTGCTCCAGCAGTCATCGGGCCTTCGCCAGAGGTAATGAAGTCACTACCATTTTGAATTGCAGATTCTTCAAACATTACTTTTTTGGATAGGCACATAGTTTAATTGTGAAATTTAGCCTTCAAAGAATATCCTGACCTTCATAGCTACCAATGGACCAATCTTACCTAAAATTATAAAATCTTTACTTACGATTTTATTTTTACTGATAAAAACATGTGAGACGAGTTAACACGTGTTCACAAATGAATTTAGAAATATATTTACATACGTGTACGTATTATTACGAGAAGGCATTAATACTTCTTAACGTGACAGATTACGTAACAATAGAGTTGAATGGCAAACAACCTTCATGGTTAGCCCATGAACTATTACATAACACTGTAATTGTACGTTTTGACTTATCGTTTTCTAACGTTATTTTTTTCTGAACGACAATTTTTTACATTCGTACTGGATTATGTTTCAGTTTATCCGTATTTTTATGTAATTAAGTTACTCTATGATAATTTACGCCTTAATTTCAATATTTTGACGATACATGGTTTTTTTAAAATAAAGGAATAACATTTGACACACACACATAACACTCAAAACATCATCATCATACTCTTGAACTTATTCATCTTTACTTTTTTTTTTTGACTGCGTGGAAAATCATCAAGTAACCTCTCCCGCTCTTGGCCAGAGCGAAAGGGAGTGTCAGACTTCTACTGACTAAAAGCCAACCATGTTCCTTCTTAGCCCTATATGTCGAGGCTGCGGTAACTTGTGAACAACCCGCTGCCCCGGCGGGCGTCCATGCGGCCCCCTCCCATGTTGCTGACATCTCTTTGAGGCGCGCGTGGCACATGAACGCGCCGGCGACACGGCCTGTCGTCGTCATAAGACGCATGGACGGCGAGCTAGCTCATCACTCACCGTCCACAGGCGCGTCTACAGTGGCCGAAAGCCATCACGTGGCCCCAAACGCCTGGAGCGTCTCCCGCGGCGTCTGGGACGAGAGGTTCTCTCCCTCTCGCGTTCCGCCACCTCCTTCGCTAATTCATCTTTACTTCTTCCTTGCTTCTCTGTCACTCGTCATCTCATCAGACACCTAGATAACGATGGTTTCCGTTGATTTTCAAAATAAGTTTCACAACAAGGACTATCGTCGGTTTTCCGGCAGTCATCCTGTTAAAATATTGAATCTTCTTAGTGCTTGGAATTTAAGTCCTTCAATGACTTACATAAAGATTAAAGTGCGTTGACTTGAAGGCTGTGTCTGGCATTATTATAAAGCTACCTTGAGGCCAGTCGAATCCACACCCACTATCATATCAATGACTACTAAGACATCCAAAGTCATAGGACCAATAACACACAAAACAAATGTGAAGAAAGTTCTAAAAATCCTTCGAAGTGAACAATTCTGTTCTCAAACTGTTTTGTAAAGGTCAAGTTAGTTCAGGTCACAATGAAATGTTAAATATAGTATCGCATGACTACCAACAATGACGTACAAATGCAAAGTTAGCTTCCGTTACCGAAAGCTTGCTTATTTGCGTTGACTAATGGCAATAAATTACTCTTTTCGCAGCATGTATACTGTCATTTGATGTCCTTTATCCGCATTTGACGGGAAACATTAAATGGCCTAATATGTTGCCCTGAGAGACATCAACCAACATGCCTTGGCCTGTGTGCGTCTTTCTCAGCAATCGAAATGAGGTCTTTTTCCTAGCGGTGTGGAGTCGGTATTGGCCGATAATGGTTCTAAATGCCATCAGAGTGTCAAAACAAAGTAATATAGTCAACGACGTTATAATCGAAAAAGTATTGGATTGACAAGTGCTCAAAAATGGTCCAAATCATATTCACACTTTGCAATTAAAACCAAAGTTGTATTTTTCGACAGTTTCTCCTTCCGTTTTTACGTTTAGTACACACGGCAAAACACCAAGCTATACATTTCCAGTATAAAACATGCCCCGCTTTGTAAAGATTTCTCGTACAATGAGAGATCCGCATAAACTGGTTATGTATAGCTTGATTGGTCATCGTACTGTGTGATGAATTCAAGTAACTGCAGGAAATGGAGCTGAATGCAAAACTGGGAATACTGCATAATTGCATTTAGCTCTATTTCCTCTTACATTTTCGCATCAAATACAGCCTTCAGCTTTTATTCATTAAGCATTAGTTAAATAATGTCAACGTTAGCGTTAGCGTCCATTATTTTATTGCAGACTCATCCTGCATTGTTTCTACCACAGGCCTCCTCTCCTCTATTTGAGAGGGTATAGGTATAGGTGTCACATGTCTACGAATTTTTTGGTTCTAAGGCATGCCGGTTTCCTCACGATGTTTTCCTTCACCGTTTCGAGAGCTGCGGTGAAATTACACAAAGTAATCGAACCCACGACCGTCGTAAGTCGGGGCCATCACCACTGGGCCACCGCTGCTCTTCTACCATGTAAACTGTATAAAACGTGTGTGACAGATGAGATGAGCTCAATTTCGAACCAATCAACCTTTTTTTCGGGTGGGTGGTCACAAAATGACCCTTCCCACTCTGGACGGAGTGCAATATCAGACTTGTACTGATTAAACTCAACTATGTTCCTTCTTAGCCCTTCGTGTACCAGGGCTGCGGTATCTCTTTCGAACAGTCTTGCAGCCCCGGCAGGAATCAGCCCTTTTTTTTTGGCGGTCGGAAAATCACCGAATAACCCCTCCCGCTCTTGGGCAGAGCGAAAGGGAGTGTCAGACTTCTACTGACTAAAAATCACCCATGTTTCTTCTTAGCCCTCTATGTCGAGGCCGTGATAACTAGTGTACAACCCGCGGCCAGGAATCAGCCCTTTTTTATTTTATTTTTTTGGCGGGTGTAAAATCATCGAATAACCCCTTCCGCTCTTGGGCAGAGCGAAAGGGAGTGTCAGACTTCTACTGACTAAAAACCACCCATGTTCCTTCTTCGCCCTCTATGTCGAGGCCGCGATAACCTGTGGACAACCCGCGGTCCCGACGGGCGTCAGCCCTCACGTCCACTTAGAGCCCAAGCTTGGAGCATGAGAGCACATTGGCAGAGGTCTTGTGATATTATATCTCACTGTTTTATTGGAGACCCATCCGGCATTGTTTCTACCACGTTAACTGTGTATAACGTGTGACGGATGAGGTCAGCTCAATGTCGAACCAACCTACCTGCTGTATGTTTTGTTTACCTTTTACGTTGATTTAATATAGCATTAAAATACGAATTTGTAACCCCAATCTCTCTAATAAATCATCTCAATAAAAACATTCTCTTTACACACGAAGGTAACAACGACCATAATGTTTTCCATTACAAATTCCTTTCACCGTGTAATTAGTGAAAACCGTGAATTTCTATTGCATACATAACGCTTAATTAATATAAAATTTAAAAAATGGTAACATAGTAATCTACAATCACTTTGCATGCAACAGTGGGAATAAAATATTTACTCAGATCGATCACTGGCCCAGATGACGGCAAAATATGGCATTGTTCGAATAGGCGTCGGTTTTCTCACGTATCCAGCCTTTCACTTAACTATTACCAAACGTCAAAAACGGCAAAGCTTCTACCAGTCTTAAATTAATTTGCATTTGAATTTTGAACTTTGAGTTCTGCGTCATACGAGTTGATTCTTCAGATTCTAACTGCTAAGCAAAGTTGGTGGAGCATTCGAATTATTGTTGTTGTCCATGCGTGGAAGTCATTTGTATGTATGTAGATTAGAGGTCATCATACCGTTCTATAGAGAGTTCTTACATTATTTTTGGTAGACGGTTGACACATGGACATAGTTGCACTACTTTTGAAAGTCAAAAAGCTGCTACTCGAAAGTCTGTTTTGTTATAACGTTATGTACTTATCATTAATAGATAGTCAATTTTTGTGTTAAAACATAAGCTTTGCTGTCGAACTGACAATCTAATCTTACCACGTTTTTATGAAAACTAAAATTTGATTATTACTTTAGACCAACTGACTGTTTACTGACTTTAAAAAATGATTCTAATTAGTCGTCTAATATTGGATACCTACGTATTTTTTGTTTTATCAAATCAATAAAAATTGACGAAGATAAAACGCGTCAAAGATTTGAGTAGGGGTTGGTAACGTCACTGACCGCTTTTAAACGTGTCATACTAAATGTCTTAGAGTATGACGTCACACGAGTTTTCAAAGCACTGTATCGTCTTTATTGTTTGTTTACGTGAAAAAAGAAAAAATACGTGTCCAATATTTTTTGGTAATCTACATTACGGACTATTTTGATTGATTTTTTTTGTTACCTACCCTATTGGCAGTGGTTGCGTTACCATCAGTCCTCTTGGGCAAGAGTCCTCCGTCAAAAAGGATAAACTCTTCAAATCTCTTTTGCACCTAATAATACTATATTAATGATTTAACACTAAATATGAATGAACGAATGATTGTTCATTCGTTCGTTCATATGATTAACAAAAATGTTGTTTATGGCACAAAATGCGCATATCGGTTTTGTGCACGTATGACATTGACGGATTCAAACGTGCACAAAGTCGAAGCAGGTTTACCTGGTGGCCCAATACTCCGACATTAACAAATGATCGTTTTTATTCTGCGCCCGCGCACCGCACCGGATACGCAGCGGTTCCTGTGAGAATGTTGAACTCGATTTTTTTTAAACCACCAAAAAGCGGATGTCCTTCGTTGGACCGGTTTATGAAAGGTGTTGAACATATGTCTGCTATTTTCAAAGTGTAACCGATTTGAATTGTTTATTGATTAGTTTTAAGTTATGAATGTCAGTTGATTGATTGGGGGCGCTGAGGTCGATAGACTCGATACCTACTTAACTGGTGTGTCATGATATTGTGGAACGAACTACTGATGAAGTAGGAACTTTATTATAATTAAAATAGTCGTAGGATTTAGGAGAAAGGCAAAAAAGCCTGAGGATCCCGTGGCTAAATAATAACAGCCGCTTGGAACCCATCCTTAGGTTAAGCGGCGCTTGCCTAGGTTTGTCCATGGATGGGTGACGGAAAGCACGTAAAGCCGTTGCTCCCTGATGTCATTTGTAGATCTTTGATAGTCGTTACAGGTAGTCAGTGGCCCGAAAGTCTTAAAACCGCTGCTGAGCTGCATCCGGTAAGAGTGGAAATCGATCCGAAGTTAGTAAGTAAGTAAGTAACGCACACGCTTTAATCGTTGACGCATCAGAGGATGGATACGGTAAACAACAGCAATTTTCCCTGTGTGCCAATTGGCCTTGTTCAGTTCTGTCTCCTGCTGATATGGAGGGAAGTGAAAATTATGTTTTTCCTACTCCTCCGCTATTCTTTTCTGATTAATTTCGTTGCGGGATCCAAGACAGTTAAATCGTTTCTCTGGGACTTTGTCGAGCTTCATTGTCTCGGCGCTTTTCTTGTGGTCGCCACTGTTGATTCTGGCTTACAGGAGTTACAGTGGTTTGAGAATAGTGTGGCGGGCTTGTCCCAATTAAAAAAAAAAACAACAGCAATATCCGTTTAGCTAAAATAACAACGTCGTAAGCATCATGCTATGTACATGCAGTAACTTCGACGTTTTGTTTGTGGCAATGATCTTTAAATTTCAATAACATAACACTGTTACATGTAAAGTTCAACAGTTGAGGCTATGGATTATCTTCTAAGTTATTTTTAGAAACGTTACTTAATTTGCAAGTTATTTATAAGGCTTTTAAAGTAAATAAAGAAAGGCATCCCAGACAATAATGTTCGTTAAAATATATACATGTTGTTGTTCAGTATTACAGGACAGTTTGTTCAAAATAGCTTAGTTTATTATCAATTTCAAACAAATGATACAAGATAGGGTTCGCAAAAAGAAACATGCTGATTGCGTTAAATATTACGATGCGTATAGCTGCAAGTTATCATTTTGTCTAGAGCACCTGTCATTTGATCACCTGCCGACGAAACGCCGAGAAAACGGTGCGTTTCCATTGGATCGAGCGATTTGGATTAGCCTCCCGAAGCTTTCGGCTAGGTAGTACTTATAAAAAGCTAGTTAAAATGGGACATTCATTCGTATCTCTAGGGTAAGAAGCTATGGGTTGTTCGAAAGAGATACCACGGCCCCATGCAGACATAAAGGGCTTAGAAGGAACATGGGTGGTATTAAGTCGGTAGAAGTTTGACAATCTTTTCTGCTCCGCCCAGAGCAGGAGGAGTCATTTGATGGTTTCCCAACATACAACCAAAAATGGATAGTAATCATATGGTGTAAAATTCTTCACACGCGGTAGATAAGGGAGGATCTTCTGACAACGCGTGTTGTATCTGGTGAGCTACCTACTGGCCGACAGGTTGTTGTCGGGTTTTTCCTATGATACATTTAACCCACGATGTAAGAAATGAAGTTATTTCATTATCTGTGTCATAGATGGCGCTGTGGTACTTTTTGATCTATAGGTACTGCTGTATTGTAGCTATTTTGTATAGCCGCTACATAAATTTTCATAATGTTACTCTGCTACTTATTTCTGGTTTGATCTATGTATCAGTCCAGCCATATGTTGAGGTTTTACTACTAGTTTAAAGTAAGTATGCCTTTTTTTTTTTTTTTTGGTGGGTGTAAAATCATCGAATAACCCCTCCCGCTCTTGGGCAGAGCGAAAGGGAGTGTCTGACTTCTACTGACTAAAAACCACTCATGTTCCTTCTTCGCCCTCTATGTCGAGGCCGCGATAACCAGTGGACTTCCCGCGGCCCCGACAGAAGTAAGTATGCCTAAATGCATCTTTTATTTTAAGTAACCAGTATTACCTAACTGCTCAATTAAGGTTTTTTTACTTTTTTGGGGTGGGAAATCATCAAATGACTCCTTCCGCTCTGGGTAGAGCGGTATTATATGGGACAAGCCCGCCACTATTCCCAAACCACTGTAACTCCTGTTAGCCAGAATCAACGGTGGCGACCACAAGAAAGGCGCCGAGACAATGAAGCTCGACGAAGTCCCAGAGAAACGATTTAACTGTCTTGGATCCCGCAACGAGGTTAATCATAAAAGAATAGCGGAGGAGTAGAAAAACATAATATCCACTTCCCTCCATGTCAGCAGGAAACAGAACAGAACAAGGCCAATAAGCACACAGGGAAAATTGCTGTTGTTTACCGTATCCGCACCAGGGATATTATTGTCATTAATATTCATCATCATCATCATCACCATTTCAGCCAAAAGACGTCCACTGCTGGACATACGCCTCCCTCAGGTGTCGCCAAATTGACCGGTCCCGTGCCTCTCGCATCCACCGGGTGCAACCTTCACCAGGTCATTAATATTACTGGGTTCTAAGTTGTGAGATGTTATATTTGATTCCAATAATTCCAGAGTGGTAGTCAGACTTCTACTGACAAAAAGCCCTTGTGCCGAGGCCTCGGTATCTCTTTCGCACAACCCGCAGCCCTGACGCGCGACGGGGTCAATATAGCTCTGAAAGTTAAAATCATCGTACTCATTTTAAACGCGAAATTTATGAATGGTGATATAACCACTGTTTATAACTCGATATAAAAATCTTTTCCTTTTACTTTTTACCATTTTTCTCATCAGAAAGATTAACTCGTTGCTGTCAGCTTTATTTTCAATCAGAAAGGACTGGTGGTAAACTTGTGCCGGATGACGGATGCTAACGGAAACAAACATCACAGAGATAAATTATCCAACAAACAGTCTATATATTTTTATTATAATCAATTTGCAGTGTGCATTTGCTTATTAATTGTCACATTATACGAATTGAAGGTCCTAGCTAAGAAATTAATTATTAGTTCAAACGAATATTTATTATGAAATACTTTTAGTTTTATAAGAAAGTGAAAAGTTACTATTGAAACTACTAACAGCAAAAATAATTATATTTTCGTTGTATTTTTCTTTGGCAAAATCAATATTTCACAGTGGAAAATAAACAAGACGTTCTAAAAATTTTTAGTAGTGTTGTAAGTAATAACGTCATTATTCCACACTATGCAAAAACAAAAAGGTCATAATTTATTTTGGAAAAGCACTCGTTCTTTGCACATTAAATACTTCACCAAGTAATTTTTGACCTAAGGTTTGCGACTATTATTTCCACTCACGCGCAGTCCACTGTAAAAATTTAATTTTAGAACTGTGTCAGTTTAAAAATAGTTTCATTGGTAAAAAGGTGGGTGCATACGGTAGACAAAAGGTGTGCGAGCCACGTGCGCGTCTCTCCGGCAGATGTCGCGATAGTTGTTTGTGTGCGTACGCGCACACATCATCAATACAGGACCTACATGATCACCACACGCTCAACTAATTTTATGGTGAAATACGATTTGTGGTTTCACTTTTGTTATTGTTCGTCAAAGGATTCTTAATTAAATTGGTGATTAAATTGTGGATAATATCTAATTAGGTTTTGCTCAGTATGCAAATTGGGGCAAATTGCACATTCACATTTGAATTACTTAACCAATGTCCAGTACAATAAGTTAAATTAACCTATACCTATATCCAATAGTGGGCCAATGTAAGCTGGAGATGATGATGATAAAATATTTCAATGAAAAGTCATACAGCCACCACAAAGTCGATCTACTTGATTAGAGAGAATAACATAATTAGTAACCGTCAAGTTATTAGTATTAGTTAGGAGTAAGATGGTGTTTTCTACCCCTGCATAATCCCTTATTACTTCTACGGCACCCCTGGGAAGCGATAGGGTGGCCCCATTCCTAACGGGGAACTGTGAGACACCTAACTTACATTATTTAAACACATTATTGTACTTCTTAACCCTTCACCTGCAATTATTCCCTTGCTTCACGTATGATTGAGAGATTAATAAATAAATATACGTTTACGCATTATGGCATTTATAATGGGTAAGCAAAAGCTTCATTTAGTGTCAAAGCATTACTTAAAAGTACTTAAAATCGCGTTCAGAATAAGTATGAAAGCCTAAAAGTTGATAAAATCGTACAGTGTAATGACAGGCCTGTAGTCGATTGCATAACTGCTTACTAGAGCAAAAAAACTTTTCCCTCGAACGAATGTGCATAAGCAGCTGATGCATTCCACATTTTATTTTTCTTTTACACACAGCTGATCAACGCAGCAATATTAATAAAAATAAGAACAAACTAATAATGACCTCAAAGAACATAATATATAAAACTATTAACACGTAAAAAGTAAGAACAACCACATTTAAAAATTCTGCCATAAATTAACACAAACAGAAAGCGTGACAAAACAAGCTGACAATTAAAAAAATCTAAATAATACAGTATAATTTTCAGTAGGTAGGTAGTTGTTTAACACTAATCGTGATTATCCATGAATGTATAATTAACACTAAAAATACTCGTTGACAAGTGACTATGTCGGCTGCGATACAACGTGAGTCACGAAGAGTTTCGCGCCCAACGATTACAAACTTTATCTGAGGAAATGTACGTTGTAATCTGAATCTTATTGTGTGCCGATAAAATCTACTTTGCATTGTGTGTACGAATGTGTGTGTTGAACAAATATCTGGCATGTAGGTGACGTTAGAGCGGCGTGGCAACATCGCGTAGCTGTGGCGTCGCGCGACCGCATGGCTCCGTCTCGCTCTGGCTTGTGAATTGAAGTAAGATAGAGGGAGCGCTGCGTGGCCGTGTGGCGCGTCAGTATACTACGAGTTGAGAGGAAGGTCACAGTGTTTTATCGTGTAAACAAATAATTTCTCTAATAACAACTTTGGAACTGCAAACGTAAGTTTTATCCCTGTTTTTACCCTGTTACTTTTATTTAGACAATTAACGTAATTTTTTTGTTAAACATTTAGCGCTCTTTATCGTTGAATGAAGACAATTGTGAAGTGTACCGGCTGTCACTGTCATGTGTCACTTTAGGTAGCTATAGTGACGTAAAACCATCGCTAACTGTGATTGGTTGAACCAAATAAAAACAACCAATACTTTTATTTACTAATTATTTTAATTTGATAGTTTTGTTTACCTTATTTATTTGATGAATTATTTATTTGAGTGAGTTCGGATTTTGTTCAGTGAGTGAAGCCTCACGGAACTGTTCATCTGCGCATGCTCACGAATATATGAAGATCTCAGATAGAAAACCAGTAACGCAATAAAAATACTTACGCGCACTGTATTATCGGGTTTTAATCATAATATGCCTACTTATGATTAAAACCCGAAACCTTTATTGACTTTATTTAAAAATATCAACGAAACAACTACTTATCCGTGTCGTCAACTTAGTCGATTTGGTCGTCTATTACTTGTAAAAACTTGTAAAGCCCAATTAGCTGTGATAGTTCTTCAAAAATAAATTAAAAAACGTCGTTTGATACACGTGGGAATTTTTGTTATTAGACTTCTCGGCCTCATAACACCCTCGCCGTAATGCAATAACAAACTTTTCGCACTTGTATCAAAATGTACTATTCTAAGTTACGAGAGTTAATAAATTCTATAGTTAGAAATCACAGTCGAACAGTAAATTGACCGCATGAAACCTTCTTTAGCTGTAATTTTCATCTTCAAATCTTTTGACATTTAACTTGAAAATATAAAAGCAGTTCCTGCTTTCAGTGACCTTTGAGCGCGTGGCAGTGTAGGCGTCTCACGAGTATCGGCATTAATGCATAAAGATTGACTGTCGGCAACGTGCTATGGTACTATAACCGCCACCTTATGTTGTATTTCTATATAGTGTACACCGACTTAAGCGGCTATTTTATAGGACGGTGATTCGTTGGTGATATCACAAACTCGAGTTTACACTGTATACCTTTTTCTATTAAGCGGAGAGACGGTTTAGTTAGAGTGCACCTAGACTAAGCTAGACTTATCTAGACTAGCAGCCAATTTGTTGCTAGGGATGACAATGTCTGTCAATCGCAAGCGAGTTGACGACGATCAAAATCGGTCTTTTAATATTTTTTGGGTTCATAAGTACCTGGCCTTACCTGTTCTTGCTAACCGGACCCAATTCTCAGTTGAACAACTACAGCAAGATGATGGTATATAAAGCTATCATTAAACCAATATGGACATATATGGCATCCAATAACGTGGTACAGCCAGTAACAGCAGAAATACTTGAAAGATTCCAGAGCAAAGCATTACGGACTATGTTCAACATCCCAAAATGTATAAGTAATAGATACATGTACCTGGACCTCAACATAAGGAGAATTAAGCGGGAAATAAGTCTCTACAGCATGAAATACCAAAACAGACTTTCTAACGAATGAACTCGCAACGGCTCTAAGTGTAGATGGCGGCCTGCATCACATGCGGTTGAAGCGAAGTGACATCCCCAGTCTGAGCAGCAGATTCGCATAAAGAGAAAGAGTTCTGGGAAAAGACGACGAAGGGACTCTTAAAAACATAAAAAAATAACGTACAGATGAGAAATCGAACAAAGGGGTGGCTTATTGTTTTTCTGAAACAGATTGCCATAAAGCTGAACTCAAAAAAAAAGAAAATTAAGAACCTGGAGCATCAACCATTGAAAACCACCCTGAAAATTTGTAAAATCTTCATCAACAGCTGCAAAAAGATAAGTTTTTGTTAGTGTTAGCATCCAAAAGGGTTATTTCCAATTCATTATTAATATGGAAAATGTCGTAAGGAAAATTTTGAGTATGATTATGAATGTCGATGAGTAGAGGAAGACCAAAGAAACGGTGAATGGACTGTGTAAAGGCTGACATGGCAAGAAATGAGGTGTTTCAGGATATGACGAGTAATAGAGAAATATGGAAGAGCAAAGCATACTGCTCCCATCCTAAAAAAAAAAAAATATTATTATTCAATTTTATACATTTATATTGTTGATAAATATTAATAATATTTTTTTATAATTTAATTTTGTTTTAATTTGTTCTGTACTGTGTGAAACCAATAAATACTTTTCATTCTTTCTTTCCTAAATAAATTGGAATAAACACAAGAGGATAATGATATTAATATAAGTTTATCTTTCAACAGGCACTCATGATGAAGGACAATCAATCTTTAATGATAGAGTTCGTGAATATAATAAAACGATACCCAGAAATCTACGATGCCAGTTTGGACACATATAGAACCAGGTTCACTGAGATGGCCTGGGCAAAAGTCGTGGAAGAAGTCAAAACTGAACTGAATGAGGACTGCACACGTAAGTAATGTTTCGCCTGATTTCTTATTCTTCGGCCTGGCCTTTTCACAAGTACGATGGAGCAAGCTTTCAGTCTAACCAGACCTGAGTATCGATATGTAACATGGTGATAACCATTATGACTGTAGGACTTTCGGGTTCCCACTACTCCTAATAACTATCAAAGATCTACCAACGACAGCCGGATCATGGTATTAAAGTTCAGTAATGAATTGGGCGGTAACCCATCTGCGTAATGCGATGAGTCCTGGGTAATCAGACCCGCTATGGCCGTAATCACTTTTATGACTGGCTAAGATCACCGGCATGACTATTCATTTTGTTACAGTTGAGGAGCTGAAGATTAAGTGGAAAGGTGTTAGATCCTCATTCAACAGATACAGAGCTAGAATGCACCTTGTTAATGATAACCTCTGCAAGAAATATTACCTGTATGATCACTTAACATTTTTAGAACCATTTATAAAAAGTAACAAGGGGTAAGTGAAACATTATCTTTATGGAAAAATCATAACGTTTCTACCTAATTAATCTTATTTTTTTATTCCGGGACAAATATCGAATCCATCTTGGGACAAATAGCAAAATCTGAGCACAAACTAGTTAATAATAAAAAGAACTATATGCAGCAGCCGCTAGCATGATGACCGCAGGCGCAGCCTTGATACAAGACCCCGACCCATACAAGCTCCCAAAACAAAATGAGCTCATTCTTATTATATAAGTACTTAATAAATTTGTAAGGATATAAGTAAATTTGATTATGAGACTATTAATACTGAAAGATGAACGAGAGGGTAACAAACTTTGACAGTACATTTTAGCTTACAGTCGGTTGTCAGAGGTTTATAAAAGACCAATGAGATGGTATGACGCAGATGTGATGACGTTCAACATAATATAGTTAGTATACTGCCGATTAAACAAAAATAATTAATTTCTTCTAGATTTGCCAAAGAAAAATCAGAAACGTCAATGAACGAGTCTAGGACCTTCGTAAACGTAGATGGCACAGAAGAAGGAAACGAATATTCTGCTGAAGATTGGAACCATATTGAAATTAAGCCAGATGTTACTGATAGGCTAGATAATAAACAACATGATACAGAAGCCACTAGTAGCAGTAGTGACCCATTCAGTGAAAAGTCAAAGAAGAGAAAGTTTTCCTTCGACGGAATTAATGTAGAGGATGACAATGAAGACTTGTCATTTTTCAAAAGTGTCTTGCCAGATATCAGAAATTTTACAATCAAGGAAAAAAGAAAACTGAAAATGGGAATTTTGCAGTTAATTGACGAAATTGAAAAAGAAAGGGAGACGTGAGAGTGTTTTGATGCTTGTTTTAGTAGATAGGCTTTTTAAATAATAATAAGTGCTTAGGTTTTAGGTACTTACCTACTTTTTGAGTACCAAATATTTTTTTAATAAATGACTGAAAAATGCTAAATTTTTTCGTAATAAAACTCGTTTGTTTCTAACCCCTACTGTGGAATTAATCGACGTAAGGAAGTTTTTAAAAGCTGCAAGACTTTGGTTCACTTCAAAAACCAAAAGACTTACTACCAACATTAAAGCAAGGAGCTGTAAACTCCAGCCCGAAGATTATACACCGTTTCGCTAATTAAGTTGGTCTGAATTTTATATTACTTTTCATCGATTGGCGTAAAAGGAGTTTATAGTTGAAGTCGGTTACGATTCGATGTTGAATGAGTTTCACTCGTTTTACATTTAGAGTCGTATTCTTGTATCAAATAGTGTGAGGCATGTCGAAGTCATTATCATAACGTATTACTTATCGATCAAGTATAACCCGACCGAGTTGTAAGTCGAGTCGACGCGCGGCACTGCTGTTATCGCGTCTGCCTACCGCCATCTGATGTATAACAAGTGCTACCCTCATTTGCATGGAAATGAGATCCGAGAACATTCTCCTCGGCGCAACCCCCCGTCTTCTGACGCCTTCTTTGCTTAATTACAAAGACGACACACTGTGTGATTTTCCTCACACCATAACCCCATAACTGTTTAAAAATTTAAGTGAGAGTACCGAACAGTTGCACGGGAAAGTAGTCCTTACCGAAAGTTTATTGAGTTACTTTAATGTAGGCCTACTGGGGTGTATTCGTACTTACAGGTGATCAGTGGCCGGTGCTAATTTGGTTATCTAAAAGGTCAGATCCGACACGTGATAATTAATTACTTCTGTCGATACTTAAAGGTCTTTAAAACATACTTCCACATAGGTATTCTACGGAAACGTGTCCATAAAAAGTCCATTTGGTTGATAAGTCCATCAAAAGCTCGTTCGAGCCGTCCTATTTAATTAATCGCTATACAATTTCGCCTATTTCTAGTTAAGTAACGGGTTTCGTTTGTTTGTGTTAAGTCAATGAAGTTTTCTGCTATGAAATAGCACAAAACTGTATCGATCTATCAGATAGAAAAATCGATAACCGTGTAGAAAAAATAAGCACGGAAAGGATTTATCCCTAAAGCTACCTAAATATCAATTTAATTAACATCGACATATAAATTTTTCTACCATAGGGAAATTCAACTATTCAAGATTTTACGAACCATTCATGAAATTTATTTATAAAATCCCCATCAACATTCCAAACCAAATCAAATTCCCAAAACCCCAGAACATACCACGTCGCATGATTAACTAACTTTCTTACTACCTATACCGGCTGACAATAACGTGATCTAAACTAATTACTCCATTACCGCCATCGCTTTGTTTCCGACATAATGCCAAGTATTTATGTCTATATACACATAATTATACAGAATTCACATCAGTGTTTCGAAGCACGTCAATGCCCCCTCCGCTGACCGCCTCCCCTTTCGGACTAATACCATTACAGTAATTAGGATATGCTTAAGCATAATTAATGTAGTCGTAAACTACGCACCTAGTGTATTGTGTATGATGAGGAAGCCGAATTGTGTTTGCTTTGGTATTTACTGCGGTTTAATTGATAAGAGAATAGTCTGATATCTTTTGAATCTTTCTCAATGTCTCGTTGGTTTAGTGGTCGCAGCTGCTGTGCTTGAGGTCTTGTGTTTGCTTCCCAGAACAGGCAAAGTATTATTGGATTTTTCTATCAGGAATTTTCAGTAGTAGTCACGGATTCTGGAGTTTTGCCCAGATAATGGACATAGTTTCGCCCCCTATTAAATGGGGGTTAAACATAACTGGCCAAATTTAAGTATACTATTAGGTATACCTACACAACCCTTTGGGGAACAAAGGCGAGATTTTATGTTAACAACCTCAAAAACCCCTAGAAGTCTCAAAAAAGTAGGCGATAGGGGGGGGGGAGGGAGGGATCGGACAAAAAAAGACTAATAAATTCGTCAGATAGATTTCCAAAAAATATTGGACACATATTTTTTCTTTTTTCACATAGTCAAAAAATGAAGACGATCGAGGAGTTCACGAAAACGTCCTCGAAAACGTCTTAATACAAAAAACACGTATCCAATATTTTTGGATAATCTAACTGACGGACTAATTAGAATCATATTTATTTGACTCAGTCCGATCCCCTATTCGTTGGATACATTTTGACGAATTTTTCAAGGTAGTTTTTCTAGAAAGCATTATACTTCCCTGCAAAGTTACCGGCTTCTGGAACCTACTCGTACTAAGTTAACTAAAAATGATGTCTAAGCCCTGATACCAATCATTTCTAGAAAGGTTTTTACTCCAGGTAATTATAGAGAAAATAAATTAAACACTGAGCTGCTTTAGAAATATTTATTTTTATCCTTATGTAGCTCTATTTGTTACCACAACCTGCGAATGTGAATCGACAAGTTTGATTCGCAGTTTAGATGAATTTTCTTTGTTAGGGAAAGTTAGGGTATAATAGATTTATATTAAGCTAACATTAGAGATTTAATTACTGCACTTCATACTACGTACCGTGACTGAAGAACAACAATACATGTAATAAAGATGCAAACAAAATGCGATACCCAAGCCCTTAATTGTAAAGGCAGGTGGAATGGAATAACCCTAATTGCGTAGTTGTTAGTCCTTCTAATATATCTGAACGGTACACTAGTTTACACTTAGCTACCAGTCCTCGTTATCCCCATAAAGTGTTATTTACAAGACGCGAAATAATTTATTAAAACTAAACATAATAATGTACACTAGCCGCCTGGCTAGTGTAACAGCGGGATGCTAAAACGTAAATCTTGTCCGCGAGCTTACTTGTACCACTTTACGTGTTGTGCGCAAATATTTATGTACATACATGTGTTATGAATACTTATGATCGATGATTATGTTCATGATTTTTGTATGAGATACTTCGTCAAAGACTTCGTGGATGGTGGTCTTTTGAGATGGAAGGAGCTGGTAGTCTTCAAGACTATAATTATGTCAAATGTCTTTAATAGATTTTTAATTTTATCGCTTTAGTAGGATCAAAGTTGATTAGAAAAATTTTACACTTTCGGATGGATTGATGTACTGGCGTCTGTACCTACGGAAAGTGGTACACTCCATGAAATAAAACGTCAAGTACTTTAATGATATCAGTGCTGCCCAACTGTTTTGGGTTACTAAAAGGTTTATGTTAGGCTTCCAGACCTTAGTAACTCTAGTGCTGGTTGTTGACAACACGAGTTTCGCAAAACAAGAAAAAAAATACTTCAACTCAAACAACAAAAATACAAGCAACAAGAATTAAAACTACCTAAACTTGTTGATAGGTATTCATTTCCACAAAGATTTTCCTCCACGTGCAAGTTAGCAATTAAACATTTACACTCCGAAATCAAGCGAAATTATCAAGGGTTATTCTAATTAACAATACCAGTTCCACCCGACGACGCGCGTAATAAGCACTGCTAATTCGATTATAGGTATGTGCGAGTACCACCCTGTAGGTATATAATCACGTACATGGCCTGCACAATGGCGACTGAAGATCAATACTAGTTCATTAGTCACTAGAACGCATTACTTAGTACTCAAATGTCAACGGGTAAATTGGTATTTCTTGCAACTTATGTCTGCTAATGTTTACGTAGAAATTGAGGTTTAGTAATGCAATTTGTTGCTGAAAGTTTTAAAGGAAATTGGGTCGATTTCAGGGGTTATTAAAATTAATGAAGTTTTCTGTTCAATAGGTATAACTATGGCCTAAAGCAGTCACTGGGATCCAGTGTCTGCTTTGATGGTGATTTTTCAGCGACCGTGATTATAAAGTCTAGCTCATACGATCCTGGTAGATGATAGCGGCCATAACAGCCATATTGGGCCATATTGGGCTGTGGAGAGTTTCAAGGAAAATGTCCTTGGATGTTTCAGTGCAGTGATATTATCAACCCTTTGGGGGGGGGGGGGATCATCAAATTACTCCTCCCGCTCTGGGCAGCGCAGTAGGGAGTGTCAGATTTCGACTGAGTAAAAACCACCCATGTTCCTTCTTGGCCCTTTGTGCCGAGGCCGCGGTATCTCTTTCAACCCATATCAACCCTGAAGGCTGTCAAATGAATAAGAGACGTTCGTTTGTTTCGTCATATTTTAGACAATTCGTTAAAGACTACAAAGACGGCCTACAATACCGAAGATTTCCTGACATGAAAAATTTATGAATCAGTTTCATTTATCAGTAGCAAATCTTATTGGAAATTATTACCACCAACTCCCACACAAAATGATTAGAAAATATTCCATCATTATGATATTCACCAGTTAGTTATTGAATGTGCAATACGGTAAGCTCAAGCGGTGAAGTGTGAAACCGGTCCGGGACGATGTCCTGAGTCCCGACATTCCTGGATGCGCGCACGCACTCAATTGCACTATTTCGCTTTGGACTTTTCGACGCGCGGGAGATTTGAATTTTGCAAATTAAACGTTTCTTGTTTTTACTTAAGAAATAGTTGACATTGCTTTTTTAAGTAATGGTTTATTGCCAAGAGATATGCTGTTTCTGAATCTTTGTTGCGCGGCCGATTCGAATTTAGCCGACCTAACTTTTGTTCTTATTGCGTAGGGCCACATTTTCATTTGCTTTGGAGGTACCGTGGAGGAACGATAATTAGAATATAAAAGGTTCCTTGTAAACAGGTTTTATATTTCGGATTATGAATTTAACGTGGAGTAGAAGTAAACACACTTTGAGAAAAAAGGTAACGAATATCGTCAGGCTCTTCTCCATGCAAATGGACAATGGAGGGCAAGGTTTTATTATGTTAGTAAAGTAACTGAGCGAAATTCAAAGTTTACCCACGTGGTGTGTATCCATGTATACCTACATCGTTAAGTTCAATACATTCAGAGAGCACGTAGGAAGAGTAATAATCTTAGTTTTCCTCAGTAGGTTGTTACGACTGTGTGGGATGACGAATAACACGGCGACTGCGAACCACCCACACTTTTCATTCGGTTCATAAATATCTACACCTCGTCGTAAACCAGAAGATCTTATTCAAAATTGTTTGATGTTATTTAATCCTAAATTAATTTGTTGGGAACGCAATTTTCAAAATTAATAAGTTTGCACATTTTCAAAAAGTCGCTGCTGAAGAACCTAATCGCTTTACTTGGTCCAGATGATTTTATATATGCCCAGCCACAACGGGTAGGCAACAAGGACGGAGGATTTTAACTGCAACTGGTTCGAAAAAGACAACATTTTCCTCTCGCTAATGTATAGTGCCTTATAATGTTGCCCCAAGATACTTAAAAAACAGCCCTAGTTCTAACAAACAAGGTTCACTTTCAAACGCGTTGGGAAAATGGATATTGCAATTTCTATTTGAACATTGAGGTGGCTACACATTTTTATTTGTGGGAAGAAAGAGACGGAGCTACTCTGTATGTACTGGCGGAAAAGGGATGGTGCTTAGCATTTATATTCTGGATACGTGTAAGTTTCAGGCAACGGTCGCCGTGAAACTCGTAAATGGGAAAAAAGCAACAACAGAGAACTCAACTGTCTATAGTGAGGGGAACGATTGAAACGATTCCATAATTTTGGAAGAAAATTTATGTACTTTTTAAACCCTTCGTTTTCCAGAGTCCACAACTTAATGTAGATCGGAATGTAATTGCAGCACTATGTATGCATAGTCTGGCTTAATTAAAGTGCAAAGTGGCTACAATTAATAAAAATAGAGTTAAATGAGTGCTTTAAAAATATGTCTTCATTTAGTGAAGCTTGGAAGTCATCTACCTTAGGTTGAGCATTGGACAGGCTATAATTAGTTTAATGAAGTGTTGGAGTGCCACCGAAGGTTGATCCGTGTCGAAAATAATGATTAATAAATCGGATCACGTCTGCTCGGTCTCAGGACAGAAGTGAGGTAAGAATTATATCGGACACAATGACACGATATTGTCAAGTGCGTCGAGTGTGAGAAATACAATAGCAATTATTTCGCTGTAGTCACCTTCATTGTCTTTGGCTCTGGCTGGCAAACAAGTACACTATAAATTATTTAAATTGAATCATCGTTTTACACTTCAAAATGTTTGCTGATGTCGTAAAATAGTATCTTCTAGTTGTTTTAGTATTCGTGGCAGGTTAATTATCATGGTGATGGGTTTTTTGGGGACTTTTATTGTGCTTATATTACTTTTTCACTGACCTGTCTGTTTGTTAAACTAAAGTGTTTATTTATGCTTGAGCCGTAAGGAGAATTCAAATTTTTACGAATCGTGATAATCATTAATTAAATCATAAAATGATTAATATGCATGCAATAATAATGTACAGACGCCAGAACAAGTTACCCGAAACTGACACTTTTTTCAAACTATCTTAAACCTTTTTTTTTATTTGGAGGGTAGGAAATCATTAAATGACTCCTCCCACTCTGGCCGTAGCGGTAGGGAGTGTCAGACTTCTACTGACTAAAAACCACCCATGTTTCTTCTAAGCCCTTTGTGCCGAGGCCGCGGTATCTCTTTCGAACAACCCGCAGCCCCAACAGGGTCAACCTTGAACCTTGGCTTTATAATTGGATAGATTATAGTAGCATGATATGTTGGCGTCTTAACATATTCAGTTAGCCCCTTATACAGGTACACAGGCACAGAACTCAATGACTACTTCAGTTGTTACATACTTAAAAGTATACAGGGTGTCCAAGAACCTGGCGTCCAACTGGATTCCCACGATGCCCCAAGTTCTAACAGTACTCAGAAAAATATTTTAAAAAATCCACCCCATGTACTTACAGAATTATACTGATTTAAAAAAAAAAGGGGAAATGAGCACCCTGTGACATACTTTTGAATGCTGTGACTGCTAATGCTGATAATTTCGATATTTCTTGGAGGTTTTGTAATCTAGGGTATTGCTGTGTCTAAATAGAATGTAAAAATAATGTACTTATTGTACCATTTTAAAATAAAATATTATTTTAACTAAAGGTGATATGGAAAACTATTGAATTTCGCAACTTTGACCGACTGTAGTGTAAAAAAAATGTACCAAAATAGTATGGCAAGTGACGTCAAATTTTGACGCGTTTATTCCTCTTTTTAAAAAGGTATAATACTTACACATTAATTTGAAAAAAAAAATTTTTGATAATATTTTTACTCAACAACCCAATTTTTACGAAGTGCCTACCTACTAACGGTAACTGTCGGACCCTTTCTTATCTTAGAAACTGTTATGTTACTACTATTATTTACTTCGGTTCCAAGAGTGAGCAAGAAGGAAATACACACAGGTAGATGGGTTCCCAGTAGAATAAAAGCAAAGAATGTTAGTTTAAAGATATTTTATTACAATAAATGTTCAAAATGTTGACCACCCGCGGCAATACAAGCTCTCACTCTCCTTAAAAAGGACCGCTTTATGTTTCGCGAGTAACTTTTTTGACGTATCACCTGCACTGCTTGTGTTATCTTCTCACGAAGGTCAGCGATGTCATTAATGGGCTTCGCATAAACGAGCTCCTTCATAGTTCCCCAGAAAAAAAAATCCAGCGGATTTAAGTCAGGTGAGCGGGCTGGCCACGGGATTGTTCCTGATCGCCCAATCCACCTGTTCGGGTATTGCTCGTCCAAAAACTCTCTAACGGATACGCGAAAATGTGCTGGACAGCCGTCGTGTTGGAACCACATATCTGGTGGGGTCTCTTCTAGTAAGTTTGGCAAATCATTTTGAAGAAAATTTAAATATGATTCGCCAGTCAAATTCTCGGGCATCTCAAATGGACCAATAATATTCCCACAGAGAATACCGGTCCACATGTTCACTTTGAACCGGTACTGGGATCTATCTTCTCGCATCAAGTGCGGATTTTCCACATGCCACTCGTGCAAGTTGTGTAGGTTCATGTAGCCATCCTTCTTAAATGTTGATTCATCTGACCACAAAATTTTGTCGATAAAGTTTTCGTCTTCTCGATGTTTTTGCAGGATTGTTTCACAAAACGCGACTCGGCTCGGATAGTCTCGAGGTAAAAGACTTTGCACTCGCTGTACGTGGTACGGATGATATTCTTCTTTTTGGAGAATACTGTGTGCTGTGCTCTTCGGTATCCCCGTATCAGCTTCTATTCCTCGCACAGAGATGCTTGGATTTGCCGACACCGCCTCTAAAACTTCATCGCGTATGAAGTCATTTACGGGTCGTCCTTCACCAGCTACTTGATTGGGGAACCGCCCGTCACATAGTGATCTGTGCACATTAATGAAAACTCGATGGTCGGGATATCGCGTAGCCCTCGGATACCTTTCTCTGTAAAGTCTCGCTGCAGCTCGTCCATTACCTCTACATTCTCCATAAATGTAGTGCATATTTGCGTATTCTTGCGGAGTGTAGGTCGCCATGGTAGCACACACAAAACACAAACTGTCCAAACACAGGCAAAGGTCGTCGTAAAGAGTTCGTTTCAAAGTCCAGAGCACAAAGAGTAATCGAGTCCAATAAACAAAGCTTTAAATCGTAGTACGTGATCAATGGTAACAATAAGAGAGAGGTGCGTAGTAACGGCAGGAGGCAGTGACGCGTACTGACCGTACTGTTATCCTAAATAGCACGATCCCAGATAGCGTCACTATCTATCTCACTCGCACCTCTAACCTTTTTCTCCCTCACTCTTACCTGAATAATGGGGTACCATAAAGAAGAACCAGCAAATCGCAAAGATAGTTTCTGTCTTGCTCCCTCCTGTTGTAATAACGAATCACTATGGTGAGATGCATGCACATACCGTCCCTTACGGTCTAACCTGTTTTTTGAGAGGCCTGTTGTTATTTTTATGAGCATACAATAGTAATTCTTTAGAGGTTAGATTCAATTCGTCGTAAATTTTTCTTTCTAAGAATTCTGTAAGACATCGTAAAAATTGGGTTGTTGAGTAAAAATATTATCAAAATTTTTTTTTTTCAAATTAATGTGTAAGTATTATACCTTTTTAAAAAGAGGAATAAACGCGTCAAAATTTGACGTCACTTGCCATACTATTTTGGTACATTTTTTTTACACTACAGTCGGTCAAAGTTGCGAAATTCAATAGTTTTCCATATCACCTTTAGTTAAAATAATATTTTATTTTAAAATGGTACAATAAGTACATTATTTTTACATTCTATTTAGACACAGCAATACCCTAGATTACAAAACCTCCAAGAAATATCGAAATTATCAGCATTAGCAGTCACAGCATTCAAAAGTATGTCACAGGGTGCTCATTTCCCCTTTTTTTTTGAAATCAGTATAATTCTGTAAGTACATGGGGTGGATTTTTTAAAATATTTTTCTGAGTACTGTTAGAACTTGGGGCATCGTGGGAATCCAGTTGGACGCCAGGTTCTTGGACACCCTGTATAACAGAGTCTTTCAGGCTATTAACAACATTACACGTGCTGCAACTAACTACATAATAGTATATTAAACGCTGCACTTAACTTTATTGAAGGCGACCACAATGACATAATTCATGGCTTACATTGTTCGTGATCACAGCATAAGGTTCCGAGAAAATCATACGACAATTTTATCCACCTACTGTCATCACAGAGTGTTCATGAACATCATCATTTCATCCTTACCGCACCCCGGGAAACAAGGGGTAAGAAGGAACATGGGTTGTTTTCAGTCAGTAGAAGCCTGACACGCCACGTGAGCGGCGTGTCAGGCTGATTTATTTGGGGTTAGTCAGCACAGCGTGTCATCTTCTTTATTCACGACGATTTAATGCCCGTATTAAGCAGAGGTGTACCAAATAGTTCACCCATATTTCGCCAGTTTTGTTTAACTTCATGTAAGCGGGGGCGAGCCTATTGCTATCAACCAGGGACGAATCCAGGCTCTGTGGCCCCTACTGAGAAATTTCTGTTGGAAAAATCCAATAGCGTTTTTTTCGACATGACAATCGAACCCAAGACCTCAGCAGTCGCACTTGCTACCACTCGACCGACGAGGCAGTTGTCTATTATTCGTCATTTCTATTTCTTAATATATCTATTTTCGAAATATCGATACTTTGGGTCAGCACGTCCCAACACTAGCACTCGTCATCAGAGCAAGAGCCGCGTTGATATTTCCACGTAGATTTCGCTCCGTAAAACCTTTGCCGTTTATTTTTGTATACATTTTTGGCGCATCGCTTTATATTTACAACCACAACTGAGTTGTACGGCGTTTGTCAGTTGACCGTATGTGTTATTTATACGATACCTACATATAATGGGGTTTGCATGTTAACAATAGGTAAGAATATACCTACGAGTGAGCTAGGTAAAATACTATTATGAAAACCATCATATTATTGCGCACTAAAGGCCATTATTCTTCGTACATTCGAGGTGTTGATTGATGATCTAGTATTCGTCAGTTAGGATCCAGTTCAATCCGTTTCTGTTTTATTTAATTTCGTTTCCCCTTTTTGCTTGGCTTTCAGTTTGAACCTTTTGTTTTATATGGCTTTTCCCGGAATTTGAGTACTATCCGTTTCACATCCAAATCAAGGGAAAAAAGTTTATGAATGAGCGATTAATTTTTTATTTAAATTACATTTTAGTTAGTTAAGAATAATTTGCATTTCATTTTAGTTATGGATTTTAACCACTTCAATCAATGATTTATCCTAGATCTTTGAGTCCGTGAAATTCAAAATTACTTAAGTACGATTTTTGTAATTTACAGGTACTGTGTACGTTGTTCAAATAAAATTTTTAGTCAACGTTTTATAATTATCAGTTAAATCATCAATACACCTTTAAGTTCATTTAATTAATCCCTTCAAATGACATTTTATGAAATAACCATGCAATGGACTTAAATGATTATAATTCTTAGTAAATACGAGTTATGGTCGCAAATCAAAATTTATATTTATAAATTTAAAAAATAATAAGCACAAAATTTGCATTTCGCGGGGTACCCTGGCTTTTCTTCCTAACTCCTTTTTTTGTGGTGTGGGAAATCATCAAATAACCCCCCCGCTCGGGGCAGAGCGGAAGGGAGTGTCAAACTTCTACTAGCTAAAAACCACCCATGTTCCTTCTAAGCCTTTGTGCCGAGGCCGCGGTATCTCTTTCAAACAACCCGCAGGCTCAATAGGATCCTCCTAACTCCTCACCTCCTGATCCATTAACTCTGTGTAAAATACTGGTATTAAATACTGTCTGGTTAGACTGGAAGCTGTTCTTACCAGTTGAAACAAGCTAGACAGATGATGAAACGTGAGTACTTACTGCTATATAAGTAGTACATATACGGCACTCGACGAAGAGGATTATTACATCGCTTTCATAAGTAACTGTTTGTTAGTACTCTCCACGTTTGCTTGCCAAAGTTGTTGCATAAGTGAAAGAGTGCACTGCACTGATTTCGTCAACAAATGGATGCCAGCCGTCATGATGTAAAGAGAAAGCTTCTCTTTTTAATAAGATCTATGGACATGACCTGCATTCTGAGTATGTGATGATAAGTTTATTTTTTGACTATTGCAAAAGTTTGTTCGTCATTTGTTTATTTTTTTACGCATCAACGTGATGTTTTATGCTGTTTTTGTATTTTTACTATATTTGGGATGGGATTTGCCATTGGCAAAAATTACGAAATCCCATCCCGTATTTAACCCCTTTAGGGATAGAAAACTTCGACAAATAATAATTATTATTATTATTATAGCTAGCCAGTGTTGTCCCACTGCTGAGCAAAGGCCTCCCTCCATTCCTTCCAACAAATAATAATTAATTTAATTTTGTTTTTGTACAGGTTGTATGATATTGAATTTTTTAGTACCGTTTGCCAATTAACTTTAAGCCAAAGACTAAGGGGCATCCAAGGAATAAAAAGAGAAGTGTTGGTCGTCCGGCGGCGAAATGGGCAAATGACATTATTGCCATTGCAGGAATATGAGGCTGGCACGATTACTACATGGAGCTTAAAGAGGCCAGTCCCTGTCGGGGCCGCGGGTAGTCCAACGGTTATCGCGGCCTCGACATAGAGGGCGAAGAAGGAACATGGGTGGTTTTTAGTCAGTAGAAGTCTGACACTCCCTTTCGCTCTGCCCAAGAGCGGGAGGGGATATTCGATGATTTTACACCCACCAAAAAAAAAAAAAAAAAAAAAGCTTAAAGAGGCCTATCCTATCAGTGCGTGAAGTATGTCTGTGGATGATGTGTGGATGATGATGATGATGAATATGGGGATTGCCATCAACTGGGTACAAATCCAGGTTTTCGGCTTCTGAAGAATTACTGAAAAACCCCAATAACACTTTTCGCGTTATTGGGTTTTACCATTAAAACCTCGACCACAACTTGTTTTTGAAATAGTGTATTTCACCAAAAACATCTAATTATTCTCTTAGATTATCGAAAAATATATTGGATAAGTACGTGTTTTTTGTTTTATCAAATTAATAAAAATTTACGAAAATAAAACGTGTCAAAGATCATAAGTGGGGGCTTATGACGTCACTTTGTGGGTAGAAAAGTACTAACCTTGTTAACCACACGACTTGACACGACTTTTCGAAGTACTGTATCGTCTTCATCCCTAAGGTTTACGTGAATTAAAATACATGTCCATTATTTTTTGGAAATCTAATCTGAAGGACTAATTAGATTTTTTTCAAACTTTTCTGAAAAATTGCTTTTACACTTCACTCTTACCAGCTGCAGTTTACTATAATAACCTTTAAAGGGTAATGCAGTTTCTGTCGTCAATCGATTTTTTGTCTTAAAATGTGATTGTTGTGGATGGGCCAACTCAGTCATCTTCAATAGCCTATAAGGCCAGTTCAGAACCCATTATTGCATTACATTTCAGGTGAGACGGTGCAGAATCCATTCCTGTTTGTAAGCTACCCCCTACCTTGATACCAACAATTTGCAAGTATAAAGCTACCGAGAATTAAAACGTTGTTAATGGTTGTGTTTTGGGGGGGGGGGGGAGAATCATCAAATAACCCCTCCCGCTCTTGGGCAGAGCGAAAGGTCAATATCAGACTTCTACTGACTAAAAGCACCCATGTTTCTTCTTAGCCCTTAGGTTAGGTACATATTTTTAGGTTTAAAACTGATTGAAAAAAACAATAAAATAGTATCATCATTATCACCACTTAGCTGTTCAACTATTTTTGACCAGTTTTATTTTGTGAAAATATTCATCTTATTTTTTTTGCCTTGTTGGTGACTAATAATCACCCAGGTTCCTTCTTAGCCGTCGTGTGTCGAGGTCGCGGTATCTCTTTCGAACAACCCGCGGCCCCGACGGACGTCGGCCCTTGCGAGCCCCTGCAATGTTGCTGACATCTCTTTGAGGCGCGCGCGGAACACGAACGCGCCGTCGACACGGCTTGTCGTCGTCATAGACGGACGGAGGGTGAGCTAGCAAATTACTCACCGTCCACAGCCCCGCACCTGTGGTAGCCGGAAGCCATCACGTGGCCAGCATGAGAGGTTCGATTTTTAGGTCAGGCAAGGTGTTATTGGGATTTACCATCAGGATATTCTCAGTATACAGGGTATAAAGTAACCCTTCACACATACGCCAACCAAGCATTCTGCACATCAAACTAAGTCCCCCTACGCAAAAAAATTTGCTGGGAAACGACTTTTTTTTTGTGGTCTAAAATCTCATTTTACGGTAAAAATCAATGTAGCACTCTTAAACATTGTGCTAGTGGATGCTTTGAATATTAAAAGGGTCATGGAGGTAATATAAGTAAAATTATACCCAAAAAAACTAGTATTTACAAAAACAGCTGAGCAAAATTTGGAACTTTGATCCCTAATATTTCCGTAACAAGGGGGTTCCCAGGTATGGTCTAGAACAAAAGAATGAGCGCAGTGGTGGGGAGAACAAGTGCCCTTCGTTTGCGTTAAGGGTACTTTTACACCCTTTATATAGAACGGAACTAAGTACAGAAAAACTGGTAATGGAAGTAATATTATGTACGTAATTTTGTTTCCAAAAATTTTAATAGTTTATTCAATTCATCCCCCAGACGTCGCAAAGGCAATTTTTTTCAAAATCAATTCTTAGATTCCACAGTTTAATACTCTGAAGTGTTTCTAAGTATTGAGCTAATCCCTGGAACTTATCTCGGTGATATAGGTACAGACGTGTAAGGAGCAGCATGTATGAGAACATCGCATCGGCTATCGACGCAGACTCACAGCCTCACTGTGCGCCTATTAACTAATATCTTATAGAGTAGCTTATGGACCTTCTAATGTTAATAACTATGACATTTTTTTTCATGGCTGATTTCTGTGGGACAACAAATTTCTGAGATTGGAACTGTAAGGCTCTGCTTAGTATAATCATATTAACAATAGGGGATCTGACAAAAAAAAAACTAATAAGACAGATAGATTTCCAAAAACTATTGGACACGTATTTTTTTTAAGGGTGTCATTTTTTGAATGCCTACTATGACGTCATAGGTTATTTAACTAGCTATTTATTTACAATACAAACATGAAGCCTGGGAGTAAATGAAAAATGAATTTAAAAAAAATGTGTTGGAGCATTATATTATTATGTGTACACGTAGTAGTAGTAATAGGGGATCGGACAAAAAAAATCTTATTAGTCCGTATAGATTAAATATATCCAAATTTAGATTTCCAAACTAATATTGGACACGTATTTTTTCTTTTTTTACATAGGTAAACAAAAAATGAAGACGATACAGTGCTTCGAAAACTCGTGAACTCTTCGAAAACGTCATATGATAGTAGTTTTATCTGCAAATGACGTCACAACCCCCACTTTGACGCGCCTTATCTTTGTAAATTTTCATTAATGTGATAAAACAAAAAACACGTATCCAATATTTTTCGATAATCTGACTGACGCGGACGGTAGTCCGTTAGTATATAATTAACATCATATTTTTTTGACTCAATCCGATCCAGCGGTTAACAATGAAACACTTGCCTAGCGTGCAATAGCGTGGTATTAACCGCTTCGGCACTTATCGTCAGGTTAGATAGCGGTCATATGCAAAAAACCACAAAACCTAGGTACCTGAATAGCAACATTTGTTATCTAGACATTTTATAAACGGTTCGGTCGAAACAAGGAAAAGCACTAATGCAATACCAATTGAACCGAAAAATTGTCACACCAGAACCATCTTTGTCACACTATGAGCAACTCTATAAAACTCATGTGGACAGATCTCAGAGCGATAGCGGGCGAGATGTCGGCTGCACTGTCGCAGCCTCTAACCCCCTCCAGCCCCCGCCCGCCTTCAGCCCGCCCCTCACCGAGTGTCATTGAACGTCTTGGCGTGGACCGGCTTATTGCAATCTTAACGAATGCAAAATACAATGTGAGACTAAGGGCACCCTAATGACTTTCGTGTCACTTCATTCGGCAGATTAAACGATAAATTTTATTGTAGTTATTGGTGCTAGGTGTTAATTTACTAAGTGTATAGACACAGACTACTATAGCTTGTATAACTCCTCGGACATACAACCAGTAAACAAGAGCACATAATGCGGGTTCCGTAATTAGAACGAAAACATTTGATATTTTAATCCTTGTAAAAAAACTTAACACCCGTAACACGAGTCACTTCAAAAACTTTGCTTCAGTTCGAGTTTTCCGATAATCGAAGCCTTAAACACACCATAACTTCCTACTAACCTCAATTTTAACCCATTTACCATTCACACCTTTTTTTCTGGAACTTTCCAGAAGTTATCACTCGTTGTCACCAAATTCTCGGGCATCAGCAGTGAGATAAAGCTGTATCCGTCTATTGTGAGTCACACGTCGCGTAAGACGCGCCGTACGAGATAATTTCACCTGACCTCTGCCAGTTCATTGACTGTGTCCTGCATAGACATACGCATGTCTAGCATACAGGGGGATCTAAGGTAATAGCGACAGCGGGAGTATTTGAAAAGCTTTTAAAGCGCTGCTAGTTTTTATTAAACGAGTTTCTTTCACGAGCTCAGTAAACAGTAACAAAACAAAGATCACGATCACGCCTTGTTATCCCAGAAGGGTTTGGCAAAGTTTTACAGTCAGTACACAGAATCACCTGGCCCCTCTTCTCATACCACTTTCTCTCTTTTTCTTTATACGAGGAGTCCGATAATGCTGGGCACTGTACCTAACAATATACATTACAAAAGCGTAACTGCTCTTGGAACCGATGGCTGAAGGGGTCTTAAAGTTCTGGAAATGCTACCACGAACCCAAAGACATTGCGTTGGAAGACCATACATCAGGTAGACCGATGAGCTGATGAAGGTTGCGAAGACTCGCTGGATGCGAGATGGGTCAATGTGATGACACTCGGGAGAGGCTTATGTCCAGCAGAGGACGTTTTTCGGCTGAAATGATGATAATGATAAATAATAGGGAGCGACCCTATAACTAACAGCAGGGCACAGATCGAGGATCCGTAGCAGATACTAAGTTTTCTGTTTCCAGTCCAGCAATGCTAGGCTTAAATATTTTTATGAGCATCAATTGTGTAGCGTTATCGATCAATGTTAGTTAAAACGGGCATATAAATATGTAAAGAGGTATTATCGCATATGGTATGGTTTGTTAATAAAATCAATAAATGTAATCGGTCATACTTGTGATTAGATAACAGGATAACAGATTTGTAATGGGGTTGAATGAAGGCATTACCCATTAGATATCACAGTGTTCCCCTTTATTTTACTGGGTGAATGCCACTGTGCACTTGTACCAAACGGACGGATGGTACAATTCACAAAGACAAAGAGTATTTTACATAATCATTCTAGGTCTTGAGGTCATTCAAACCCAAGACCTCAGATTTTGCAGATTCTTGTGCCTATTGTAAAATTACAACTTGTTTCGGTTGAGGAAAGCATCGTGAATAAGCCAGCATGCCTGTGAGATACTTTCCATGGCTAGTATAAAAACTCTGACACCGCGTTAGGCACCAACCATCCGATAAATAAAGAAAAACAAAGACATGCTCATTGCTTGTCACTTGTACCAAACCCCATCTAACCGAGAGCCTACTGCGTATAAAGTGCTTCAATGTAAAAAGGAGACATAGAAACAAGACGGAAATTTATCTCCCGCCCTGTGGGCGTGCTATGGACCTTATTGTTTCTCGCCCATGATTCTGTAATGATGAAACTGTTATAGCTATCTATTTAATGTGGAGTCCGTTAAATAAATTAACCAGTAGTGGCGAGGACTGTGTTTGAAAGCTGTAGTTGAAGCTTTAAAGGAGTTATCGTTATTTAGATTGTGATGTGTAAGTGATGGTTGGGAAAGTATACACCGGCCATATTAGCCGTGGAACCGATGACCAGGGTAGACGTGTTCTTGAGTGGAGACCGCGAATCGGTGAGCATAATTTGGGACGCCCTCAGGCTCGGTAGAGCGACTGTCTTCACAGGGTAACTACCGGTAGCTGGTAGCAACTGGATAAGAGCGGCTGAGTATCAGGTTCAGTGGCGTGCGATTGAGGAGAACTATGGCTACCAGTGGACTGCTTTAGGCTTATGATTTAGTATTAAATTTCACGATACTGGAAGGTTGTACTTTGATATTGTCGTAGGAACAAATATTTAATACGGTCAAAAAGAAACAGTACTCGGATTATCTCCAACCCCCCACCACCCTAGTTCCACTGACTGAAGTGTAAGCTGGCTGGCACCAACCTATTTTCTAATATTTCAACTTTTTTTAAATAAATAAACTTATGTTGTATGGGAGTTTGTTGTTTCCTTGCCTTCCAATACCTACCCACCTTGCATCTGGGCTTTTGTTCCTTTATCACTAGGGGGACAAAATCGCAAATGTAACAGTGATGGTTTGGTTTGATAATAGTGTTTGTTGACAAGTAGCACGGAAAGACTTCATGCTTTAGTGAATAAAATAAAGTGCTAAAAGCGTCACAGAAATCTGTGTGAGAACTTAGGCGCGTCTCGTTGTCAAAACCAGCAGTCTCTAAAAGAAAATAAAATGGCGTGTCAAAAGTTTTAATGACCTGAATATTTTAATTACTTATACTTATCACCCAAATGCCATAACGACGTTACACCAAAGTAGAACACTGTTAATGACAATTGAACGTCCCTGAAACCATTCTAAATAAAATATGAAATAATAAAAGCTTATTCAGCAGCGAATTACTGCGGTTAAACAATAATGATGTCAGATATATGGTACTACATATTGTAGTGGACCGGTGACCGATATTCGGGTCTGATCCCGCATGCCGAAACAATGGCGAATTCGCGAATCGATAGTTGATCGGCCTTTAACACTTTTAAGGCTTGCACAGACTATCGAAGTATCGACAAACTGAATAACCCGTCAAAATGTTTGAAGCTACTGATAGAGTTGATAGTTGAGGCGGTAATGTGAGAGTTGAATTAAAATCTTACATTGACTTGGTTATTCTTCATGTGTGCTGTACAAAAAAACTTAATGACTAAATATTGAAAACAGTCATTCTTAACGAATTAGTTGGACAAGTCAATGATGAACGAGATTGGAAAGCCATAAGGGAGGCCTCTGTCCAGTATGGCTACTCTGTCCAGTAGGATAGGGTAGGCTGATATAGCATAAATTTAAAAAGTCATATTAATTGATTTTTATCGATATAAAACAGAAACATTCAGACATTTAAAATTGCGACTATATTGAAAATCAAAACATTTTTCAAACACGCCAACAAGGCTGAACCATGCTTAATATTTGGAGGATAAGGTTAATTATTTAAATGAATAGAATAGCTAGGTAAGTCTAAGTGTCTACCTAGTTTTACCTACTCTGTCAAATTGTTTACAATCTGTTACAATAGAGAAAATATTCAAGTCTCAAATACTGAAACGAGTAAAGTAAAACAAGTAAATAAGACAAGATTATCTCCGAAAGTAACCCCAATTCAGTGTACGGTGTTCCACAATCATTTGACAGAAGTAAGAACCTGCTGATTAAGTTTAACTCCGTCGAGAAACCGGGCCCTAGTACACATTACATTCAGACAGAAAGCCTTTCTATATATATTTAGTGCAACGACTGAGAACCGGCCAGAGCCTACGTCTAGGTGACCAAAGCGTGCTACAAAATTCCACAGAACTATGAACGGTTTGTGTTCGATATTTTACGAATAATAAGAGGAAGGATGTAAAAAGAAGTAAATGATATCGTGACGGTTGAGAGAGGAGACAGGAAGACCGCCGACCTCAAGTAACATGATAATTATGAAGATAATGATAATTTTAGAAATAATGAGACTAATTCAGGAGGAAGTTTTTAGAGTTTTTTTTGTTTTTTTGGGGGTTTTTAGTTTTTATTGCATGACTTTCCAGTCATTGACTCACGATAGCAAAGTTGTAAAATTACGGTTGACCAATAAAATTCATAGAAGACATTTTTATATTTGTAATTAAATAACCTATAAATCCCCCAAGAAATTTCTATTGAGGTTAAACACTAGAAAGACATTCGTGTCCTACCTAGAAGGACGCGAATGTCTTTCTAGTGAAATGAAGTCTAGATTTGCGCATGGTTGATGTTAATGATCATGAAAACAAAACTCTGAATTAAACAAAGCTCGAGATCTAAATGGAAACATATCCTAACCTGTAATTTGCTCAACACCTTCATTTGTAATTTTGTAAAAGATTTAAATTGACTACTTACCTATTACCAATGTTTTCCCAGGCATTCCCAGGAAAATCCGCTCTGTGAAACGACTTGCGAGAGTTCCAAACCGATGAGATGAAATGAATACAGGTGTATATATTACTGAAGTAGAATGAATAAATAAGTAAAAATAAGTAAAAACTAGCATAGGGTATAATCATCCACGGGCCGATGATTACCTATTAGATTGATTTTGATTTTTTTTTTTTTTTTTTTTTGTTAGTTTTTTGACCGAACAGCAATTATGTTTATGGGGAAAAACATTAAAATTTTCTTACTTTTTTGCAACTGTTGATTAAAATATATTTAGGTAGATATATTTGTTACGGTCAGTCGTAGTCGCATGCCACCTTGCTAACGGCAACAGCAGCTGACTTCTGTATCAATGAAAACGCCATGAAGGAGCATCAAGTATCAGTGGCAAGCGACTACGGGCGGTCCTCTATAATAATTTTACTTATATTTAAGTTAAAATATACAAATTCAATATATGAATATCAGGCAAGAATCATTTTCTTGTTTTCTAGTTTTTAGACCGCGGTTTGTAGTCGGGTTTTGTTGTTGTTGTTGTTTTTAAACTTATTTTTTTATTTATAACATGATTGACATAATTTGCACGAGTCAATATCATGTGTCATATTTTTTGTTTAATTTTCTGTCATTCTTTTCGGTAAAATGTCACTTTGCATAGGCCCGTTTTAACCAGAAACAAACCCGCCGCCCTTCTCTAATAGACTCGAAAGTCCTCCAAAGTCATTTGTGTTTGTGTCTCCGTTGTGAGTTTACGAGCGATGTCCTATCGTGCTCTCCGCAGCCAGCGAAGATTCTAGATTCAAAACACTGGGATATTTCCTACCAAGTCTACAGCGGCTACTTTATACCTCGACCGTCGAGTTCCGTACTAATAAAATAGTTTCTATCGCATGTACGTATGAATATTACACATTAGCTGCTTTGTTTATAAGTAGTGTTGGTTTATTTGAATTGATTAGAATTTTATGTAGATTTTTTTTTAGAGGTGCCTACGTTCTTGAACCAATATGACTTCCTGAATTTAATTTTAACTTAAAACATTTAGAGACAATTTCGAATTATAGTATTATTTACTTAGTATTTAAATCGATGTGAGACCTGTTGTAGGTGTCATTAGTGTTCTAGTGCTAAAGAAGCGCCCTATATAGGCGTACTGCAGGAACGATGCAAAAGGTTTTTTAACCGAAGAATATTCTTCTGAGCTAGGTCTTACCTATTCATATAACTCATCACTCGTTTCATTTAAATTTTGCATTCAGATAAATGTTTCAAACTATTACAATGTTACGTATTCGAATGCGCCTGCGCTGATAACTAGATATTGGTTTAAACCAGCCGCCCCTAGCGGAGAGTAGCGTAAACTTATTTCGTAGCTACCTTTGACTGACTGAATAAATTGAACTAAGTATACTTCTTTTTGTTGTTCAAATTGATTTAGAAGTGAAAAATATAATAATATGCGTATATTTGGTTAAATAAATGCTTTGATGACATCGCAACGAACACCTTAACACCATTTCGGGTAAAAAAGGCTTTGTTATAAAATACCTTTTTATTTTGAGCTAAAAATAACTTCGGTTCTACGTCACAACTTGGTCATGTAATCATAGCGACGCGATATAACAAAATGTGAAATTTACAGAAAAAACGTGTTTTTTTGTGTAGGTACCTAGATTGAGAGTTAATTATTTTATTCGATTGAACTATTATTAACAAGAATGCACTTTGGTAGGACCGGCTCAGCACACATTCAAAATGGGTGGGTACTATCAAGGTAGGAGCTATCTATTACTTAGAAGGTAATGCACGTACCCAGCTGTATCCTAGTGAGACACGTTTACCGGATTAGTTATCCGTAAAAAATATTTATATAGGGAAAAACCTGACACAGATATGGAAATAATAAAATTTTTATCATTTTGTTCGATCGTTACTTTTATCATTTATTGATGTACCTAACTAAATATTGAGGAAAACTATGAAAACAATAAAAAATAAAAATAAACTCTATGTACTTATAATAGAACAAATTCTACATTGTTTTCAGCTTTCTTGAAAAGGTTCGTGGAACGCTTCGTAGTTCACTCACTCGTGTCCACAGATGGTGTTAGTAGTCACTGGCGCTTAGCTTTGTAGTTTTATTTTTCTAATCATTGTCACAAATATTTCTTAGGCTTATAATAAAAATAGATATTATTTATAACTAAAAACAAATAAAATTCTGATCGAACCGGTATGTAAAAAACGAAAATTGAAAAGATGCGAAAATGTTTAATTTAACGTTTTCTCATACTTCTGTGCAAATAAAATTATACAGTCTCATAAATTATTTAAAAAGATGGTGTTTGTTACGAATCATAGCCGTTCCTGATCACTTCTTGTTAGCGTCAGTGTAATTAATGTGTTATATTTGCAACTATTTGAATAAAGCGTTATTTATAGTGAATAATAAAGACATCGATTATTCAGTGTTTAATTTATTGCTCTTAATATTTCGTTGCTTTTGCTAATGTTTTACTTTAATACACTGACGTTATATTTCAGTCTGATTTTTGAATGTTGTTACTACCTAACGTTTTCTTTGTTATTGTCGTGTACGGTTTTTCTTTTGATATTTTGTTTTATTAGTTTATGCATAGGTACTATTGTACATTATATTGTCTATTAAACACATAGTTTATTATTAAGTATGTATTATTTATGTGTTTTCAGATAATGTGTGCAGCTAAACGATTATAATATGATAGGCATGTGTTGTGTAAAAACAATAAGTATGACTTTCAATAAACCAGTGTCTTCACCTTATATTATTCATTACAACAACTTTTATTAATTTAACTCTCTTTTTTTCACTCCCGTTATTTATTATTTAAATACTTTACTATAACATACTCGAAGTAACACTTTTATTGTAATAGTGAATTTATTTGGTAAAAATTTTAAATTGTGAGTTGAAAAAAACGAAGCATACCTTGAAACCCGTCATCCTTGAAGTCATATCTCTGTCGTTTGCGACAAAGCAGTTACAAAATAGCACACTTAAGGTGGAAGCTCACATCTGGCCCGCGAAATTCTAATTTTCTTACGTTTTTGGCAATTTGCAGGCCAGTGCTTGGTTGTATGTTTATGAAAATTTGATTTGCGACTGTAAGACGTGTGAAGTTACCGAATTATAACCATCAAAATTATCAATACAACCCTCCAAGTTCATTTTCATGTCAAGATTGATTTTTGCATGTAAAAGTCATTCTTTAGTAATTTAGTCGTCGTTCTTTAGTAGTTAGTAATTTTGATGGTTATAATTCGGTAACTTCATACGTCTTACAGTCGCAAATCAAATTTTCATAAACATACAACCAAGCACTGGCCTGCAAATTGCCAAAAACGTAAGAAAATTAGAATTTCGCGGGCCAGATGTGAGCTTCCACCTTAAAACACTGATAATTATATTTGCATACGCGCATTTATTGATATAACTCGTTATTTTTATACTGGCAATGATATTTATAACAATGTTATCAAAGGGACTGAGCGTTCAGCGTTGCAAATATTCTCATATACTTTGTAGAGGAAATAATGGGGAAACCTTAATTATTAGAACATCAATACGTTTGTTAGCCTTTTTTTTTAGGCAGTTGGTAAATCATCGAATAACCCCTCCCGCTCTTGGGCAGAGTGAAAGGGAGTGTCAGACTTCTACTGACTAAAAACCACCCATGTTCCTTCTTCGCCCTCTATGTCGAGGCCGCGATAACTAGTGTACAACTCGCGGTCCACTTTTGTTAGCCTCAGTTATCATTTTATAGCATATTATGATAATCTGCCTAGCCTTGTCTAAACTATGTTTTGATCGGCTTCCAGACTTACCGTATGCAGCTGAATACCAGTATTTTACATGGAGAGCCTGCATAGTTTTTTAGCACATAAGTACTTAAGTAGTTTAAAAATAAACTTTGCCCGATTTTGGGAATTATTTCTCCTTTCATCGTCGTGGGTGCGTTTACAAACATTAAAACTCACTCACATGTAGGTATACAACGGTAGTCATTCAATAATGTAATTTAAAGATTGAGAGTATTTGTGTTATTATAATAAACAATATTATTGTTATGTGAAAACAAATTGTGAAAATCGTAAATCAGATTTTGATCTGCATTCCAAAAAAACGTAAGAATATTGTAATTCGCGGGCTACGCTTTCGCTCTAATGTTACCTGCCTTACAACGTCATTATATTTCGATCGATGTCTTAGGTCAAGTCTAATACTGACAGATTCATCTTTTTTTCTCTTCGTTTGTTATTATGATAACTCAATCCGCCATTGGGGGCCGTCTAGTAGGTGTTGCTATACGGCCAATATGCATAATTTTATGTTTCTATTAACCAATAGACCCGTTTGTCAGAATTAGAACCACATCAAGTTTTTCAATGTTTAAGATCTTAAAAATCGTCAAAAATGAAACGTTTATTAATATTAATACGAGAAGATTAAATACGTATAAGTGAGTGATTGAATATTGTTGATTTAATATCCGTTAATTGGGCTATTAAAGATTAGTTAAACAAGCTGTGATTACTATGTAGCTGTCAAAATTTGAAGTTTTCAACTAACTTTTTGAGGCCATACCAATGCTTGTTTATTTTCCCGCGCAAATGTCCTGTCCCACAGAGGGTACAATACTTTATTAATCGCAAGTAGGCGGTGACTCGATGAGCCATTTAATCTGTCATTGCTCTGTGGCAGCTTCTTTTGACTTTTATTTGACTTCAGTTAAAACAAAAACATCAGTTACTTTTTAGTAGAAGGATGAAAGGATGAATGAGACGTATGAATCAATGTTGTGGCGTAATTAAAAATTAAAATCTCAAGATGATCTGATTCTCAGTCTAATTACAGAGCATACGGCGTTTTAACATTAAGCCGGTGTTGTTAACAGAATAATAATTCATAAGTTGACAGCACGTGAATAATTCGCGACGCGAGTGTTGTTATCAGGCGCACTTGCGCAGTGTGATCGCTCTCTTGTTCGCGCGTGCCGGCTCCATCGCGCGCCTACCACAGTCGCGACCGATCCTCCCACTCCAGCAACACTAACGATGGACGTGATTTACATTGACGCTTTATATTTTCATCGACGATTTACGCATACAAATCACGCGTTGATACTAAACAAAGTTTAGTTATGTCACATTGTTAACAGGATTAAGGCTGTTAGATAATAATAAGTTCTTATTTGTCTGTTTTTATTGTCGATTTTTTTGTAGCGTCATACATTGTTAGTTTCACATGTATAACACAATACTATGATAGCTACGGTAATAATATGGAAATTAAGTATAGGAGACACAAGTCAATGTATAGCAAATAAGATTCCGCGTCGTTGTTATATTTGACGTGAGCCACGACTAATTGCCCGATAAGTCGTCGATTCGCGTCTCGTTTTAATAAGGTACGCTGTCTACATGTATGTGTGGATACCGATGGAATGCCACGGTCACGGCGCTGTGTGTGCGTGCCTCGTCGATGTAGTGGAGTGACGTCTGCCGCACGCCTCATCGACCAGTTTCCCAAGAACCCCGCCCCTCCCGCAAACCTACGCTTTTCACGCCATCTCGGTGAAAATATACGATTCTACAAAGATCTGCATCGTCTGGTCAGGTTACAGTGTAACTATGTGTTCGTTGTTGCCACGTGAAGGCATACTGTGGTTGGACGCTTGTTTGTGTGTAACCTCGATTCGGACACACTACGATCCGAGGCATTATGGTTATAAACACAGAGTAATTCGAAGAATATCATTATCCAAATGAATATCCAAGTCGAGACGAACGGTCAATATTCGTGATTTGATTTCATTTTATAAAAGACGTTGTATTATAATCCAATTAGTGATTCCAACGTTGGCATTGTTTACATTTTTTCAATCTATTAGGCAACTGCGATGATAGTTAGTTTATGATTGTTTGAGTAGGTTGATAGAAACACTTAATTCTGGAACAAAAGTGCGAAAGAATTCGCATCAAAATAACAAATGAATGCTTTATTTTATATACAGTTCACACCGTATACGCAGGCTTTTCCCACGGTTAGTTGAGTGTGTGCTAGCCCCTCCCGCCCCGTCACATCGCCCGCCCCCCTTATTGGCCTGTGTTTGTAGTTCAGTACGGGCTTAGCATTCAAAGCGGTATCAAGCTCCCCCGACATTATACTTTCATATTTATTGCTAAAACGCCTCGTTCTACATAATACCTAGATGCAGATTCGGCTATTGTAAAAGAATAAACACAATAGAGTAAAACTTTTCTGCAAAATTTTCACTGTTTACATGTAGAAGTTAATTCTAATCTAATAAACTTCAATGTGTACTAAATAACTGACCTAAACCGAATACTAAGTTACTGTTCATTGCAGTACTAGATTTCTTCATAGAAAAATAATCTCGCGAGGAATATTGATACATTTGATGGTGTATATTAACCACATACCAATACAACTCGACTTATACAAATGAGTTACCTACCTACACATTTAATAAAAAATAACCATCTGACCAAAACCAACTATACTTAGACGAAAGAGTTGTCTTGGGTTAGATCCAAATGAAATCATATATAAATGTGTAGGACCGAGGAATTCTAAGACACCAAACAAATAAGCCAATTCATCAATATATAAATAAAATTAATTTGTAAGAAAGCGCGGGCAAACGACACTGTTCGTCTCGCACGTTATTTTCGTCGCCACCTTACGCGTCGACAATTATTCGGGAATTTCAAAAGATCACCCTGGAGCACCGGGTCGTTGGCTTCTCTGACTCATTCTTTTGTTTTACTTACTACTCAACCAACATTTAAATCGAGCATAGAATCAAATTCGGATTAGGAACCAACATTACTAAATACAATCAGTTTTGAGTTGTTCCAGCATAATCTTTCGCCTTAATTATCTGAACTGAAACAGTTCAAGTCGTTGCCCTTTCTGTGTGTGATTAATCTAATACAATAAATTAGACGCCTCTAGCTGCTTCGACAAACAAAAAATGGGAAATATTCCAAGACAATGTTACCAACACCCCGCGTGTTTATGTTGTTGTATTTGAAGGCAAGAATATTAATTTACTCGTAATATTTTCACAATTACTCAAAAACAGATCAGGTTCAGATCAAAATAATAATATAACTGACAAAGGCGGAATCGATCCAGCAAACAAAACGATAGTTAAGAATCGAGTAGCCTCACGTAACATCGATCTGGCGCAACACGTACACGCCACGAGTAATTTGGATGTTGCTAATTATAGGTGCTATTGCGGTTATAATAAGATCCTCCCAACTTCCCAGAAACGAGGCCGGCGCGCTTTATTAATATTTATCCGATACACGCCGAATGCTTCGGTCGCAACCTAACTGACGCAGTCAAAGAAAACATGCTCTCCAGAAATAAAGTCGTAAAGTACCGGAACGGTTTCAATCGATGTTCTGGGTGTATATCGAGTTATAAATGCGCAGAAAGTATCGATGGAGTACCGATTGAGAAAAACGTTTCGCCTTTATCGGCGATAGTGGTCGCGTGTACGACTTTTTGTGAGCGGCGCACGTGGCTTGTGACGTAACGACTCATAGGAAATAATATTTGAAATGTGCGTGGACATATTTGGAGCAGTCCCTCTCACTAAGAGGACGTCTGTTTCCCAGTTGTGGGAACACTATAGGCCCTTTACGTCACCTAATAAACGATGACTAAATGTTGTATTTATTGTTTGGATAAGGATAATGATATACTTACCTAGATATTAAGTAGTCAAATTTGGGATATCATTCGGAAGTTCTATGTATCATCAATAGAAAATGAGTCATTTATAAAATGCTGGTAGATAACAGCTGATAAAACCTTAAAGTAGGTACTCGGACACATGTGTTATTTACATAGTTCCTAAAGCAAAGTATAATTCATCGTACCATTTGATTACTAAAAATAAATGGGCAGAATTGCGACATATTTTTTTTTTATTACAAGCATCAAAACATTGAAAATGTTGGAATTCGTGAAGCCTTTGCCCAGGAAGGAAGACACAGGCTAACAGTAACAGTAAGCGCAAAGCAGTATCTACTGAAAATCATAAGGATCGTACGTAGCCGTTTCGGTGTCGTTTCCAGTCTACCCAGATGCAGTTAAATACCAATATTTTACATGGAGCGACTGTCTATCTGACCTCCCCCACCCTACATTAAAGATCAAAAAGGAACGAAAAAGATAAATATGTAGAAATAAATCGTGGTAACTACATATATCAAAAGTTAAAATATATGCTAAATACCATGAATCAATTGAAAGCATTAAAATCCCAACAAAGTAATAACTCTACCCTTAGATTTAAGAAAAACTAAGTAAGTATTCAATGGAAAACTGAAACGATAAAAATAAAACTTAAGACACGACCAATCAGTCGATTGAACGCGTATTTTAACATAAGTAGCATTTACAGAGCATTGCCTGTCTGAGAGAAAAATTGCTTGCTTTCATCTATCGTAAGAGCTATTTATTGGCTAGAGTTTTGTACCTACGTAAAATCATCATATTAAGGTTTAATCACAATATTTTACTTGCATAGTAGGTATCTATCACCATAATGAAGTTTAATAGACAAAATCGTTACTAAAATAGAAACTAAATGTAAAACCCATTTCGGAGTTTCCCGACGAAGTGACGATAATGGAAATATCTAAATCGTCTGGAGCTGTCGTCTGAAGCTACCGAAAAATTCATGTGAATATGATTGTCAGTCGTAGTAGGTACCACGTTCTGTATTTTAAAATTATACTGAGCAACTGTTTCTCAAGAATCAATCAAATTAAATCAATTTTTTGTTGTTTCGTTCTTCACATGCCTGAAATAGCGATCGAACTTTCCCACATTAGAAATTCGTAAAAATAATTTAAGAGTTATTACGTTTGCCATGAAATTGATCATTGCTTATTCTTCCATTTTAAATAATCTTCGCCCATGGCTTCCGAAGGAGCAGATTCATGCACGCATATCACACAAACACGAATTTTCTGAATGTATTTATGAATGACAAACATGCCATATGGGAATTTAAATTCTTTCGCCGTCATTCAATTTGCATCATTTTATTCCGTTTATTTTAATGTTTTATCGAATTCCAAGCTACAAGTATATGTGGAATAACTGGAAATATTGTTGTTTTTCAGCATAACTGCTAAAACCATTTAGTGACTATAAGCTAAAATACTGATGGGAAATGTATATTTTTAAGAAATGCTGCTATATGATTTTATCAATAAACGAAATATTTTTTAAAACATTAATTTTGATTCCATGAAAAATTTAAAGAACAAAAAAAAAAGAAAAAAAAAGACTTAAACGAACACAACCACGACTTAGCAACATACATTTCATCACTACATAGTATAAAACAAAGTCCGTCCCTATGTATGCTTAAACCTATAAAACTACGCAACCTATTGTATAAGCCACCTTAGTCATAAAGATATTTATAAAAGAAATGTGTATAATTTGTGAATTCTGATTTATAATAACATTCCAAATGAGTTAAAATTGTTGCAGGGTATTTTATTTAAAAAAAAATGACTGAGTGGCTTTAAACTTGTTGTATAATTAATAGAAAATGTATGATTGATTTTATAGGCCGAATACAGTGTTTTTTTAGGATATAAGATCTGTGGCGACAGCGACATCTTACGCAACACATGCGAACTAATTGGCAAATCCTGCATCGCGCTATCAAAGATGTCCGCGACAGTACCGTATATAGAAAATCCCGATTGGCATATGTCGGGCAATTAGCCCACCAGACACAACACCCGTCTGGTCGGAGGATCCTCCCTTTTCTATGGGGAATGAGGAACTTTACACCCTGTTCCTCATACCCCCCAAACTGGTGGCAGAACACGAACGTCACCAAACTGGTGACCCCGAGAACGTCGGCGCAGCCTTCTTGACTTCGTGAAGACAATCAGCACATCATCAGTTCCTCAAGCCTTCGAGCAGCGAGACATACCGCCAGCCAGCAACCACGGCTTCATCGGATATCCCGACCACCAACATGCAGCGAAACCACATACCTGCAGGGCTATAGCGTATCTTTTAAATGACAGTGGCTATCATATAGCGTCCATCAATTAACTGTCAAATGGTTCCATTTTGTACTAAACCATAACCAATTGACAGTTAATCCATGGACAATATGATAGCCACTGACATTTAAAAGATACGCAATAGCCCTGCTGGTGCAACACCCTTAGCCTCATAGGGACCTTGGCATAGCACACTGCACTTTGGCAGGTCAGCAAGCAGAGACGCACTTCTCTCCTGGTCGACGCATCAGCCAGCCACTACGCAGCACTGCACACTCCGACTCACTGGAGCATACGCAGCATCATCCCGACTTACTGGGACATCACCGCAGACAAGGCAATTCGTATACACGTACATTGGTATCGACCAATATATGTATACGAACATACACTTTGTAGTAGAAATATAAGATATTTTACTTAAGGTCAAGGAAAACGATTTTATGTAACAACACCCACGTCATTATCTATTATTTACGTATGTTGTTAAGATAGCAGCACAATAAAGAGGCATTATATTTTATAAAATTAAAAGACAATAGTGTCAAGATCATGCTATAATTATATCGTAAACATAGTCAGTTACTAAATCAATTTATTTCATAAGTTAGAATTGATTGTAGCTGCATTTTATTATTTCTTTTGTACATAATTTAACATTAAATTAAAGAAGTGCTTTACTTTCTATTTATATTTAAGGGCATCATTGTCTTTCTTCTTTTAAATAAAAAAAAATCCTATAAATATTTTTT
This sequence comes from Diarsia rubi, assembly GCA_932274075.1. Classification (NCBI taxonomy): domain Eukaryota; kingdom Metazoa; phylum Arthropoda; class Insecta; order Lepidoptera; family Noctuidae; genus Diarsia; species Diarsia rubi. Next base: position 14,914,380 of record OW026417.1, on the reverse strand, counting down.
GCTTCATCATAATGGTACCTTTAATTAATATTATGAAAGTAAACAGTTTTTATCTTAACTCTCTATCTTCCACGTTTTTGAAGCATTTGCATACGTCTTCAACTTGTTGAGTTTCTCCAAAATGACACGATTTAGTCACGGTTAATAATACAGGGTGTTTGGAAGGGAGCTGTACATACGCCTAGGGTAGAAACTAGGGATAGTCTGCTACCTACCCCCGCCCATTATATTGACCTTGGCCTCAAGGTTTTTATTTAATTTAAAATTATTTCTTTACCTTACTACGGTACTTCAGGCCCCATAACTTTTCTTCTCCACAATTTTCTGGTGTAAAATAATTTTTTGCAGGACCCTAAGACTCTAACGATTAAAACAAGACCATTAGCCGACCGGTCCCATGGATAGATTTTGAGCTACAGGTAGTTTTAGTCAAAAAAGTCAAATAAAAAATAATAATAAATTAAAAAAAAACCTTGAGGCCAAGGTCAATATAATGGGCGGGGGTAGGTAGCAGACTATCCCTAGTTTCTACCCTAGGCGTATGTACAGCTCCCTTCCAAACACCCTGTATATCGAGTTTCACTCCATTTTGTAACTACATTAACATGTTTTATTAATGTTTATTGTGTGTGAGAAGGAAGTCTGTCTTGCGTTATTAATTACTAGCTTTTGTTTGCCACTTCGTTCGCGTTGACCACATTAGTAAGCTGACAGTTTTTCTTTATTTGAGCTTCCTTGCTAGTGGCTCAATGTCGTGATTCACCGCTAACTTTCCCACATTCCAAAAAAATAAATTAAGGTGACAGACTGCAGAGTACTCTAAGCTTTCTTGTTACACTTGAATCTCAAAAGGATCCATCTTGCAGTTGTTTATGACATGTACTATTTGAGAACAGGGATAAAACAACCAAGTAAAGATTATTTGAATGTTTGTTGCAAAGAGATAAATATGAAAGGATTCCGATATATCAGCCCAAACTAACAAAGAGAGATCACAAACTCCCGCGCGTTGTTCCGCGCAACCGCAACGCACAAGGACTCAATAAGCGATTCACCTGTATAAATCAAAATAGATGCACTCTAAATGTTTCGTGATTGATGTACGTAGTGTAGGTATTACGTATAATATGCAGGTTTGCGGTGGCCGGACAGCGGACGCCGCCTGGCCACTCGCCAATACTCCGGCCTCAAATTGATTTTGCCGCTGCTGTACCAAAACTCTTTGCTCCCGTTGCATGCATTAGGAGTGTTAATTAATTTTCGGTCAGTAGTTGCAAGGTAATTATTGAATAATGTCGAGTTGTTTGCTACACGGGCCGACTCATTGATCCTGATGAACAGCAATCAATATGAAAGTTTTTGCAAGACACAAAGTTTCGTGCAGTCTGTTAATAAATAAACTGCACAGTAGAATCTTTTGTGAATTGTAGGAAACGGACTGAATTGGAAGTGGTTTTGGCAAAGGATTTTGAAATAAATGCAAAAATGGAGACAATGAAACTCGATGCAGAAATACTTTCAGTAGACATAGAATTAGTTACGTGCGAGTATTATATTTAATAGAATAAATATTTCATACGCAAACCGCAAACTCTGACTCACAAAAAGACGAACATCATTAAAGACTAAAGTGAAACGGATGTTTAAGTAAGAGATGATATAGTTGGAACACTTATCTGCGATGCCTAGCATTGTCGTAACCTAAGACCCGTTGGACGGCTGGCTTTTCGCCAGGTTACTTTGGTTTAAATTGCTTCCACCCCTCTCCCTCACATGCTTTTGGGGAATAACGTCACTCCTTTTTTAGGTGCACAGATATGAACGTAAGCAAATAGAGTGTATGATATTTATTCTAGTTTACTTACAGGTTTATTTACAACAAATTCTTTAAAGTTTTTTAATAATAAAAACATAGTAACTAAATGCCTCTTGTTAAGTACTAAAACCAAAGGTACTTACGGTACTTAAAACTAAGAATTTAGATAACCTAACATTCCTAGCACAGGGTGCCAAAGAATGCGCGTGAGCATTAGCAACACTGAATAAAAATTATCGTTAATACTATCTACTAATAAAGACTCAATATTCACTTGGTAACACGAGAATGAATTTTCAAGTAAAATGTTAAAGAACACGTCTTTTCAGGTCTAAGACTATGAGTATTTTGTGAGGTAGAAGTGAAATAAAAAAAGGTTAATAACTTAAGAGTTACCAACGAAATCATAAAGTAATAAATATAAATTAAGTTGGTTAGATCACAGGCTGCATGTAGCGGTGCTATCCGGGTGTCGTAGCAAGCTTATTTCTACTGGCCAGTTGCCAATAGTCTCCGCTCGAAATTGCTTTTGCCGTACGTACCAATGATACCGTTGCACTGCATATAATACTTGGGCCAGATATGCGCATGGATACCCACATTTGAGGCGTAAATACCAACATATTCAGTGCGTTTGGTTTGTCCGGATCTGCGAAACCATTCCTACCACTGTTGTTTCCGGACACTGTTAAGCCTAATTGTTGTTACTAGTGTCAATTGTTAAGTGCATGCATTTGTTATTGGTACTTCAGAGGTTTGTTATCTCCTAATGCACATCGATCACATCATCATCGAAATGTTGCCAGATTCTTCCTTCGAGTGTGAATGTGCCACTGAAGTGGCCGTATTTCCAATATGTGATGAGCGTCATGCTTTGATTGGGAGGAGCTGAGCTTGGCGTAGTTTAATCATTACCAGCTATAACAGGCTGTCTCGTACTGTTGGGACACAGGCATTCTCTATGAGAGAAGAAGTGGGCTGTTATACATCCACCACACGGATCCAGTGCGACTTGGTGGATGTCACATGTCTTCGAGGGTTTAGGTTCATTACTAACATTTTGAAAATGCAATCAATTTCGAGTATAACTAAATGCTGCTGCTACCTTACATCATAAGTGGAACCCTTAGTCAACAACGTGTCGTAATCACCGTCCATAACAATGTTCTAGAAGGTAATAGAAACATCTCTTACCTCCTCTAACACATTACTGAGAAAGTTCCGAACAGTTACGAGTATCAAAATAATAACAGTTCCGCATGCTTATGTAAAATATTTGCTGTATTTTACAATTTTGACGTAAGCTGCGCGGGCGCCGTACGATACGTAACTACTTGTAGCGACGATTCAATAATCGTGATTGTTGTGTAAGCGTTTAATAACGAGGTAATTGGTTGATTTTGCTGGTGCACAATCTAGGAGTTGCAGGAAGCAGAGAATTTTTCATGGGTTATGTTTTTTGACCCCATTTTCTGAGTTTACATCCAAAAGGATAACACTGAATTAAACTGGACCATGCGAAGATACTACTAGTAGCAGTTACTAACATTTATATATAAATGTATACAACTATATAGTTCATATGTATGGTCATAAAACGATAGCCACGTCCTCCAAACACTTAATAAAATACCTGAGCATTTTAACAGCGCTAATATAACAAACAAAACTGGCGGTGTGCGTCCGATCATTACCGACCCGAATTCTAATGACCCATTTGATTCAACTCCTTTTCTTTTTCGCCTCGAATTTAATCAAATTATAGGTTGAAGCGTATTATAATATTTCAATACATCTCGTCCTATACCGTTTGTGGAATTTTAGCTTTTATTGTTCGAATCGGTTTCGTCTCGGCGTAATTTAGAGGGTCTAGACGGGTTAAAAAGCGGTTTCCAAAAAAAAATTGGAAACGAATTTAATCGCTATCGTTGGAAGCTTGAGTCTTTGTTTTAATTTCTCATGGGGAGGTAAATCAAACCTGAATATTGGCTTGTGTGAAAGACTTTCTTCTTGTTTTTAATATAACATAATGCCTGTAATCCCCGAAGGGTCAGGCATAGGTGTAGGTAAGAGTACTTAATAATACATCCATATTTCGATAGTTATGTTTAAGTCCCATGCAAACTCCTAATAAGTCTCCTATTGCTATCAACCAGGCGCAAATCCAGACTCAGTGGCTGCTACTGAGGAAGTTTACTGATGGAATAACCTTATAACACTTTGACCGACCATGGAAGTGAACCCTGTCATCTTGTTTCGAGTTTTTGTTTTTGCGCCTTTAATAAAATTAGCAGTGATTCAGATGTGTTGTCGTTAGTTTATAACATGTCGGTAAGGCTGTTGTTTCCCGCAAGAAAATAATATCAAGTTCTGTTGGTCATCACTTTGGTGAACTTGAGGAGATGCTGATGGTTGACGGTAACCTATGAGGTAACTCAATAATGGCAATAGATGGTAATGACGTCCTAATGAGCGTATTAGGCAAATCAGAAAAGCAACGCTGGCAACCTACCTTCTAGTAACAGAGAAGATTTGATAAGAGCAAAGACAAAATTGATATCTCAGATAACGATCGAGTATCTCAGTAACAAAATAAGTTTGAAAGTCGAAACAGTTGCAGTGACAATCGTCTGGTCTCCTGAAGGTGAACCAAACATTACTTACTTATATTCATTCGAAAATTCTAGTACTAAGACCTCAGTAAACAAAGTAAATAGTAGCAATACGTACACTCCACAGTGACTTAATGTAATATCGTCCCCTCTCTCTCCAAGCTGAGAAGTAAAAGAGGGACAAAATTTTCATGGCATTTTCATCTCTCAGCACAGACGTGATGGAACAAATAAATGAATATAATACTAAAAATCTAGAAACTATTTGTGGGTATCGAAAAACCAACTCAATTGTAACCTAATACAGAGTGCAGATTGTTTTGATAGAATAAATCTTTTTTGAATTCCGAAGGTAAAAGTTTCAAGGTGCATTCCAATAAGGACCTTAGATAGTTAGTGAATAGGAGTCAAACGAAGCGGAGAGTTTTTTGGTCTAAAGCCTTTTGGCTGTGGATGTTGGTGTTTTGTCCCTTTCTGATTTGGTGTGGGGTGAGCGAGAGGGAGCGAGGGGTGATCCTCCACCTCCGACCGATGCGGGAGGCAAAAGATTAACCCAGTTTTGTTATTTGTCCACTGTCAGTTGAGTACCTATTCACAATGCGGCCGTAGTCTCCTCCACTGGATCCTTGGGCCGTTTAACGTAATTGTAAATGATTAATGTGTCTGTACCTCCATGTAATAGCAACAAGAGATTGGGAACCGATGCTCTTGTTTTGATTTATGACCTTAACTTTAGTAATCAAAGAGGTTCTACGGAATGTTTAAAATAGTTTTAAGAGAAATTATTTGTTAAGTATTATTAAAAGTTGACCTTTAAGCATGGAGGAGAGAACGAAACGTAATGTAATCAAACATGGAAAAATTGTTCAGTTCTTTACATATTAACTAAACCATTAACCAAGAAATACAGGTTACAATTATTGTTTTACAGTAGATAGAAAGACGGCCGTCGTAACTGGGGCCGGCCAAAGATACGCCGTTGTGACGATCTGGGCCTGCAGTCTGTACAAAGATAGCGATCGCTTTACGACAAAATTCGGTCGCAAAGCTATAACGATGCGGATTTAAGTTGGTAGCTAATACCGGCGGGTCGCGTCCGGCTCACGTCCACCTTAAATCCGCATCGTTATAGCTTTGCGACCGAATTTTGTCGTAAAGCGATCGCTATCTTTGTAGAGACTGCAGGCAGGCCCTGGACTCGTTCGTAACGGATTGGTCGGAGAAGGCAAATCGCAAACATAATTGGAAAGCCATGGAAGGCCTTTGCCCAACAATAGGATAGAGCAAGTTTTGTTTTCACGGTTTTATCTGAATTGCATATTGATTAAATAGGGATGTTTACTGACTTAAAAAATATGATTCTAATTAGTCCGTCTGTTAGGTTACCAATTTTTTTTTTAATTCAATAAAAATTTACGATCATAAAACGCGTCAAATATTTGAGAGGGGGCTTGTGACGTCACTGACCGCAAAAAAAATACTTATGCCTAAGAATATGACGTCACACGAGTTTCCAAAGCACTGTATCGTCTTCATTGTTTGTTTACGTAAAAAAAGAAAAAATATGTGTCCAAATTTTTTGGAAATCTATCCGATGGACGAATTAGATTTTTTTGTTAACTAACCTATTCTTAATATTTTTTAGATAAGGTACTGAAATAATAAAAAAAGTAAATAAATAACCCGTATTTGGTCCATTCAAATATACAGGTCATGATATACACTTCTCATCAAAAAAATCGAAACACCTCGCAGTTTATGATTTGATAAGGATTATCAGAAAAATGTGTATATTTAGGAATAAATGTAAAATGTCATTTAATAGTGAGTAGTATGAGGTTTTTAAATCCTAATGTTAATGTTCTAAATTCAAATGAAGTCTTCATAGGTTTCGTATTTTGTATAATGAGTAATTTTTACCCTGTATGGAATATGAAGGAAATGGGTAAAACAACACGCGTAAATGAAAAAAAAATGTAAGAAACGTTTATTTAATAACTTGTATTCCCTCCGCGAGCTCTTATTACTGCTTCCATACGGTTCTTCATCGATCGGATGAGAGTCACGATCACATGTTGTGGTATATTATCCCATTCCTCTTGGATTGCATTTTGCAGCTGGCTAAGTGTTTCTGGGGCTGGATCTCTTGCTCGAATTCGTCTCTTTAATTCATCCCATAGATGTTCAATGGGATTCATGTCCGGGCTTCTTGCTGGCCATACCATAATGGAGATACCGACTTCGGTAAGATAATCTCGTACGACGCCCGCGGTGTGAGCTCTAGCATTGTCGTGCATGAATATGAAGTCGTTGACAATAAAATGTGCATAGGGCATCACATGAGGTTCAAGACACTGTGCGATGTACCGATGAGAGTTTAGTGCAGGCAGCCGTGGCCCAGACACAAAGGCAAGTTCTGTCTTACCGTCGGCGCTGATTCCTCCCCAAACCGTCCACGAACCGCCACCATAGCTGACCTTTTCTTCAATGCAGCATTGTGCAAAGCGTTCTCCATCTCTTCTGTAGACCTTGTTCCTTCCGTCGTTACCATACAGCATAATTTTACACTCATCAGAAAACAGTACTTTGCTCCACTGAAGGTATGACCAAGTTAGGTGCTCGCGTGCAAAGTTAAGGCGCGCTCTTCGATGGTCTGTAGTTAATTTCGGCCCATTCGCTGGCTTATGCGGTGCCAATCCGCGTTCCTTCAACCTTCTTCTTATTGTAGAGTAACTTACACCTACTCTTCGTACAACGCGAAGCTGCTGCTGCAGTTGAAAAGCGTTAAGGCGTCGATTTCGTAAAGAAGTTGTTACAATAAATCGATCATCTCGCTCAGAAGTGACCCGATTCCTGCCAGATCCTGAACGGCGCGTGAACGAACCAGTCTCCCGATAGCGTTTGTAGACTCTATGAACAGATGATAAGCTTAGATGCAATCTTGCAGCCACAACACGCTGACTAAGTCCAGAATCCAGCAATGCCACCACTTGGGCGGCTTCTGCGGGCGAAGTATCCATACGTTTTAGAAAAAAAAGTTTTTTCAGACGTCCCAAAGTCACAGTAAATAAAATAAGAAACAAAAAGTTTAAAGACAAGCGCTAATTTTTAGTTTTTAAACGAGAAACGTACTCCAACCCTAAATACACATTTGTCTCAAAACAGTGATTAATTTCATTTATAGGATAAACAAATGAAATTCTAATTTCGAATTTTGATTTTTTTCTTCTTACTGTAATGACCAAACTGCCAGCTACACAATAATGTTTTTTTTTTCATGGAATTAATTCTCTTTTGTAAAAAATTAGGACAAAAACAATAAAAACGAAAGTGTTTCGATTTTTTTGATGAGAAGTGTATTTCCAAAAAAATCCATCTTAATTTATTTAGCAATTTGTTTTTCAGATCAAAATAGAATCGACGAAGAGTTGGTGTCTATACTATGCAAAAACATTGAACTACCACCGCTTGCGCAATGTGGAGTAACTGCGCGAATTATTACTAAAGAAAAATTGACAGCCAGACTTCATGTGGTAAGTATCATCGAAACCAAAGGCAACAAAATAAAAAGAACAAAAATGTTTAGAGTAATTTTTGGTTACATCAGATATAAAACCAAACCACAATACATTTGTGTCATCACACAGCACAGTGACATAGAATATAAATCTGACTACTAAAGCACAATAATGATTATTAATTCATGTCCAGTCCAGTATCATGAATCGATTTATGCCAGCTAAGTATTCTAGTTATTTTGTCAAGGACGTTCGATATTGATGGACACCACTCATGGCATTGTCAATGACTCAAGCTTTTTTCCACATAATTTTTATTAATAAACCAGTAGTTACCAGTATCATGGCCGTGTATTGTCGCAGTCATTGAAGGGCTAATACTTGTAGATGGGTATAATAATTTTATTGTGCTTGATTGTACAACTTTTGGGTAATATTTGAGGTAGACCGCGACAAAGTTCTTGTTTGCTGGGTGAACATGGCTAGATAATGCTCAAGATTGAGAGGTTTGGAAGGAGAAGGGTGTGTCGCTTAGGCTAAAAAAAAGGCAATATTATTTTAGAATACCATACACACAGGCACAAAGATGGTTACGTTACCAATAATATAAGCCCATAAATACCATATGTTCCCACCGCTGGAAAACTGACCATCATCCAGATTATCAACATCCTTTCAGCTGAAATTAGAGACATGTAGCAGCATTCTGCGACCTGGACAAGGCCACCAGCCATCAGCGCCACTTGTAGGGGCCATACATTCATACAAAGTCGCAACTACCGCACCTTTCTTTCGGTGGTGTTAGTTTTCCTGCGTAGCTCTTCATTTCTGAATGTCTTAATTTACCCAAAAAATGAAGACATCCAGAAATGAAGATAGATGGAGAGACACACAGGAAGCGTGGACCTAATACATACCTAGTTGGTAGCCTTACATACCCTCTATGGTCGAATTCTTCGATGTTACAATATTATTTTGCTGTAAGAGTACCTTCAGTTACCTGTGATGATCATCATCAATTTCTTTTTCAGCTTATAACTATTAGTTGATGAAGTCTGACATCCAGCCTTCCCAAGGGGGATCGTATTACCCAGTATTAACTGGGTTGTTGAGGTCAGATACACAGTCACTCCACTTTAAATGTATGTTATTCATCTGCATCCGGTTAGACAAGAAGACGACCCAAAAATAAAAGGCAAAGGTTTGGAAGAAGACGGACTACCAGTCGATCATTTATAAGCGACAAGGAGTGAGATTAAATCAAGAGGTACTTAATTTCAATCGTTTTGTACTGAGTTGATTGATATTGGACCGGAGCCACGGAACTAATGACAGATATCTGTGTAATCTAAGGTCAAAGCCAGTTCACATACTCTTTCTTCTCTCGCAGTCATTGGCATGACAACAGGCGCCAGATCAATTGAAATTCCTGACGACATATTTAGTGTTTTAAAGCGAAATAGTGACTGATTATCGTCAAGATAAAAAGAAAGAGTGTTGATATATCGTATCGTAATTTAGCAAGTCGTAAAGTCTACTCAACAAAACCTGCAAACAGTAAAACTCACGCTCAAAGGACTTTTATGTGGTGGCGTGTGGCGCAACTCGTAAACATAATTATAACGAGCACTAAAAATTATTTTACTGATTTTGATGACAACAAAAAAGTTGCGAACAATCGCTTGGCAGTTCAACACATTCCTCACAACGTTTTACGGGCCGTTTTTCAAATGAGAACGTTGCTATAGGATATTGAAAAAGAGACCTAGAAAGCTTTTAAGCTGAATGAAGTGGTGTCCATTCACAAACGTTTGATTTCGTCGACAATTTTTTACGTTTCGAAAGAAACAAAAGACTGTGCAAGAACACACATACCTATTCAGCGTTCAGGGAAAACGCATGAGGAAAATCTGACGTCCCTACATTTCGTCGAAATGTGTGCTGATATCAATTGCTGTGTACAAGAATAGTATGTAAATTAGGTAGCACACTCACAAGGGGAGACAATATTGGGTGTTGTGGAATTTTAAAAACAGAGGGTTGATGGTAAAAGTTTACATTTAGCTTTTGAGCAGTATGTTTTATTAGTTTATTTTTATCATCCGTGCTTATTAAGCTCAAAACTAGACGACATTAAAAATCTAATCAATTTCATCAGACCACAAGGTTTACCTTAAATAAACAAACCAATGTACGAGGTATTGCAAAATACAATGAAGCAACGATACTGTTAAGTAATAAACCACATTTTCCTCTAAAAACGTGCAAGTATTTAAAAATAGGTACTTAATGCGAACAATTAATGGGGAGAGACAGAAAAATATGATACGCACAGTCGACGGTTACCAAGCGGGGACGGGGGGCAAGCTTTTATACGCCGCGCGCCGTGCTCCCGCGACTTAACCCGTCTGCGATTTTAAAAATCAGAAGGAGAGGGCCGTTGCGACCGGGTCTCCCCCTGTCTCGGCGGAGAGTGGGCAGGGGACAAACCCGAAGAAAACTGTTATTAAAAAACACGAGAGATTACTTACAATGTTTCAGTTTTAGAAATTCACAAGTTTTCTTAATAATGAGACTAATTTGAATTGATTAATTAGGTTTCAGTTGATTCTTTGTGGGAAATTAAAAGCTGAATTTTATGTTCTAATTCAAACTTAGTGATTTGCCGTAGTATTCTTGAGGTCTTACTGGAGCTTAGGTTGATTTAGAAAGTAGTAGGGCTGGTTAGTTTTCCCACGTTGAGACTCAAGCAATAAGTATCTTATAAAGATGTAATGTAATAATAAAAATATTTCTCACAAGTAGGTACATATCTAACGATTCATAGGATACACAAATCGTAAATACGACAATAATTACCATTTTCCTGTAAACAGATCCAGCACAAGAAAACTGTTTTCTTTAATATCTCCTACGGCATATTTATGTGTAACGTGACTTGCATATTACCTGTTACATAAATCATTGGTGCACGAATCCACTTCCTTTAAACTAAATGCATGCAAGAATACCGCCATATTCATATTGAACAAAGATAAATATGGAAAAAGAATACGTCACAAACAATATTGTATCGCCATTCGCCACAAACCAAATAGTAGGTACCTACTATTACTTCCGTTAAACACCCAAATGATTGATCAATTAAAACACTTAATCCTCGGAATCCGTAAACTAAAATTACAGATGAAGTGACCATTCAAATGAGTTGAAACCAAAGCGCCGAAACAAATAGAAGTGCTAATATTCCGCCCGGCCAATACGGCAGGCGTAATTTAATCCTTGCGCGGCGGGGCATCCAGCGAAAATCTATAAATCTACCGCCATTAGAGTGGAGAACTCCCCGGGACTCTTATTTACTTCGGGCACAAATTCAGATGACAATGTTTTAGGGGAAGGCGTTGTAACTGCCCTAGCAGCGTAGGGTTAGCCCGACGACTCGACGAGACAGCGTAAATCATTTCGTGCGATATGTAAATTATTTTTATTACTCGAATTTGCACTTTGTTGCTTTGGAAAATAATGGGTGTAAACATGAGAAAGTATTTTTAATAACTCTCCATCATCTGAACGTGTACTTAGTGGAAAAGAAAAAGAAAATTCGTATTGTTTTAATAGCAAAAGTGGTGCCCTAGCCTCTTTTAATTTTTTAAATTAAAATTAACATCTACATGCTCCAAGCACGATCTTCCACTCATTGTTTTTTTACCATAACTAGTGTCTTTTTCGATCGCCTCCTACATTCACAACACCATCTCAATATTCTTCACTCTGTCAACCCTACACTCGGTACACCCACCCCCGTCAATTACTAACCCTGACCGATCCGAGGCGAGACTTATTGACGGACTGTTCCCTTTAAATCGTTGTCTCTGCATCCAGACGAACGCTTAGCCACACCTTATACTTTATCTGTTTTAACGCTTATAAAACTTTTTGGTTTTACTTAAATAAAGTAGTAATGGTTTTATTGGGAAAATTGGTAAAGTTTATTGAGTAGACAGACACGTTTTAGTTTTAGAAAAGTGTGGCAAGGTTAGACAAATAAAAAGCCACGTGTTGAGACTTTCAGTAACAAATTTTCATAGAATCAAGTCGTATACCTACACATGGGGATATCTGTTGAAAGGAAGTTAAAACAAGGATAGAACAGACAAACCCATCATCTGCCTAGCCTTTTTCCAACTATGTTAGGGTCGGCTTGCAGTCTAAACAGATGCAGCTAAATACGAGTATTTTACATGTAGCGACTGCCCATATGACTACCCCCCAAGCCCCCAACCTAACCTAACCTAACCCAGTTAATACCCTTTGGCAACACTGGTTGTCAGACTGTTGGTCCGCTGACTTCCTGCAACAACTGTCAAAGACCTACAAATGAAAGCCGGCACCAACGCCTTAACGTGTTTTCCGAAGCACGGAGGTAACTTGGTATGCTATGGGTGGTCACCCATTCACGGGCAAACCTAGGCAAATGCTGCTTAACCTGAAGATCGACCCAAGTGGCTGATATCATTTAGTCACAAGCTTTTCAAGAACAGACAAGCCCTATTTAATAGTGTATTATAATCAAAATGGAATCTAATAACATCATACAGCAGCCACAAATATGTCTGCCAAGACTGGTAATTAAAAGATCGCAGTCACATGACCTTTCCACGCGGTGACTCACAGAAGGCCAATGCTTTTCAGTGGAAAATTTCAGATGTTAACGGAATTTTCCCAGTAATCGAAGCCAAGAAAAGGTCAACCCTTTGCTTGCTAGTGAGGGTTTTAACAGATAAGTAGTGGATTGGGGTATCAAGGTTAATATTCGCGTGATAGGTTTCGGGATGATAAAGGGGTTATATCATACTTCAAATGTTTCACGCTCTGATCACCGATGTGTGGTGAGTCATGACGTTTCATTTTTTTCCTTCAGTGAATAATACACAAAATACGGAACCGTGATGATTATAATGCAATAAATAACCCTAACATTGAAGAAGCCGATCTACGTTTACCAGTACATAAAATTATGAATGAAATCAAACCATTAGATACACGAGTATGTAAAACCAAAACGTAGATAATTCATCTGCTAGTTTTCTATTTTCGTGGCACGTGCATAGTTTTGCGCACGCACGTGCATCGGATTCACACGTTATGTGTTATTGTGCACAGTGAAATAACAATCACACACTTTCAAGAACTACTGCGTTGTTTGATTGAACTTTTCAATGAGACCATTCAATTTTTTAACAATTTTTTCCAGTCTGGTGGTTAGATTTTCATAAATCGCGTATATTGGTCTGTTTTCTCGACGATTGATGCAGATTTCAGCTGTTGCCGAAACAATTTGAACAGTTAGAACGCTTTTTGGAAACGCTAAGTCTTGCATATTATGTAAAAAAAAATCCTACATCTCCTCTTCTCTTCCTCGTTTAGGCTTGTACTCTAAATCTTGTACCATAAATAATTACCTACTGTACATTTGCCTGTCTATGCAGCTCAAAAAAATCCTTCTCAAAGAGAGAGGAGGTCTGTGTCGCAGCAGTGGGAAAATTTATAGGCTGTTGATGACGATGATTTGGCACCACTTTTGTTGTATTTTCAAATAAAGATCTTAGTGGGGACCTGGTGTCCTGAAATAGAGGCTTCGGCTTAGTTTAGGCACCAGTCTCTCACAAATAAAATACTTTTTTCTGTATAAATATGTTAGATTTTAAGTACTGATTGTCTTTATTTGATTTGTGGAAGAAATTAAAACAAATTATTATTATTATTATTATTTATCTGCAACAAGAAAGAACTAAAATCATTTTACAAATAAGTGTAACGAAATGTTTCCTTTATATATATCTTTATAAACACTTTCACACATTCTTCTTTACAACTTTTCATTGAATCTATTGAATCTTATTACCCCAATATCCTCATATGAACAGCCACAAAAGTTCCAAAGATGCGTATGTCACCCGCGGCGAGGAGAGATCTGCGAATCATTTCCAAGTTGGAATTTGGAATGATACACCAAAACTCAATCGAAACGATATATTACGCCGATACGCGCGGCGGACGCTAATCCAGTTATGGATGCCAAAGATTATTGGTGCATTGTTGGTTTAAGTAGAAGGTACAAAACGAATTAAAAGGTTTAATTTATTTACTTACCTTTTAACAACAATTTTAAACATGAAATCATGTACTTATTGGCAATTGAAAGCACAGCCATAATCGAGGGTTCATCCAGCATGTTTTTTGCACAAGAACCATTACGTAAGGATTTTTGAAAATTCATCCGGAAAGAGTTTACTAAGGGAGGTAATTTGTATGTTTTCCCCATGGAAAATGCTCCGGAAACACGTTTTGTTATTAATAAGTTGTTTACCAACGTAGCATGGTAGCACGTGTTTCTACGATTTTGGCAATCGATATTTTGTAAATGTCAAATATTTATGTCAACCACACCAGTAGGGCTATTGCGTATCTTTTAAATGACAGTGGCTAACATATAGTGCCTATCAATTACTGTCAAATGGTTCCATTTTGTACTAAACCATAACCAATTTGATAGTTTATCCATGGACAATATGATAGCCACTAACATTTAAAAGATATGCAATAGCCCTACAGATGTTGCTTTCTGCAATGAAAACTGGAAATCTGATGATTGATACTAACAGTTAAAATTTTTCAATTTGTTTCCAAAAGTATACAAGACGTGTATACTTGTAAAAGTATACATGGTGTCTGAAAGAAGATGCATATATTTTACATAGATGACTCCGCCCTCGAGTGTAAATGTGGTGCAGTTCCACAAACGATGAACCACTTAATTCCATGTCCTCTGTGTTTATTTGTTCGCTCCTTCCAGGAATTGATGAACGACTCTCAAAGTGTCAAACTCGAAACAAAATTCTGAGCCTACTAAATTTACATAATATGCCATAGTCGCGGTTAGAAGACAATTTAAAAAGATCAACTCTATCCTACTGTCTAGCAAGCTCTCACGATAAGAAGTATTAATTTCAGGGGCTATAGAATCCTCCAAATAAAGCATTTACTTCATCATTTAAAGAAAAAAGAATAATAAAATCATCTAAAGAAACCATTTTTGTGCAAAATGAAGCTCCACCCCAAAACAGCGACACAGTTTTAATTACCGATTCTTGCACGCGTTAGTTCAAACTCCGGTGTGCCGCTTCTGCGAAGCTCAAATCTATGCACGCATTGCTTCTATATTTCATTCAGGCAGAGCAGTATTGGCATTTGAAACCTGTATCGCCCCAGCCACTTCGCATGAAACATGTATTCGCACCAAACACGCTAACTTGTTTAGGGTACTAACTCATTTTGAATAATAACATAATATTACTTATCCAAATGTTCCGTGTTTGTATGTTGTTAAAAATACATTAGTTATTATAGAAGCTGTAAGCAGTGGTAGTAAATAATGTCTAGTTGGGTAAGTAGTGGTCTAAGTATTTTATTTATTAGTTGGAAAGGAATGAACGTATGATGATAAAATTAAACAAAATATACAAGACTAGAATGGTTCCCAGAAAAAAATATACCTACCTACTGAACACGACCACGAAGAATATTTGAATCCTAAGAAGACTAAAAGAATGATTAGCAGAACTCCCTCATGGCCAGGATTACTTTTGTCCGGGAACAAGAAGTCGCACCAAGTTAATATTCGAAAGCATAACTCAGAAGCTTTCCACAGCTAAGTAGCTTTCCACATAACCTTAAGTTTTCATTCAACCTTCACAAAAGAATAATCCAATCACGACCCTGAATAGAGACATACAAATAAATCCCAACCAGTACGTTAGTTGACATGATAATGGTGTACCTTCGTTGTGGAACCATCAATATTTCATAGGAGCAATATCGGTGGTTTAAACTGGCCGACTCGTTATTGCACATGTGAACTTTATGGGGAGTCACCCTCGGTACATAAATTTGGGAAAGTGCACCCCGTTTATAGGTACTTTGATACAACGTATTGATTTTGCAGATTGTCGGATTAACAGGTTTGATTACATGTTCATTTGTGTTTTTGTCGTTTATTTGCAGTGATGGGATTGTGTGGAATTAAAACAGGTGCTTTATAAAATTGTTATTTTAGGTTCTCAGATTGATAGTAACATCTTTTTTCCCGACTGCGGCGAAGCCCAAAAGAAGGGTTATGCGTTTAATATCATTGTTTCTAAATTTTAGTAGACCAATACATCTTCTCGCTAATCTAATAAATGTTAATCTGATGATGAATATCTTTGAATTGAAGTTTTTCGAGCCCAATGTGGCACTGTACGTGTACAGCTAATGCAGCTTGTAGCTCATTAATAGATCTTACAAAGTTATGGTTGTCAAACACCTATGATTAATCTTCTCATTTTTAATCACATCGGAATAGTCTCCATTATCCTTCAGCAGATTACCGTATTTCAATTCATCAGCATTGGCAGCTTTTAAATTTATTCGGAGGGAATGATCCCGGTTGTGCCATAGTTGCCTGGTATGAGCAAGTCTCTTTTCATTCATAACCGTCATAATAATATAAGTACAAACCATAATAACCAAAAATGCTACATGTAGCATGAGTCACCCGGCACCCTTGTCCCCTCACCCCTAATTATAATAGAAAAAGCGATTCAATCACAGAGTAATTCATCTCTAAACAGATCAAAGCGTATAACTTCCACTAACGAAGTCACCGCAGCGGTATTAAAATATTAGCACGTATTGCATGCATGATGTGCGTCGCACGCATCGCATAGGTACATTGAGTGTATTGCTATGTATATGTAAAGTTAGCTCTGGTCTTCGATTTTACCCATGTGGATAAAATTTTGCTTTTTGATTTGCTCTATCTTCAATGCGTTGTTTTAGATCTTTGCCTCAGAAATATGTTTGTTTATTTTGTTTTTCAAATTTTTAGACCATTTTTAAGCTGATGGCGGCTATAACCCAATACTACTTCTCAAAGGGTTGATTATTTGCACAATCGTGATCTATTGCTAATCATCAACCCTCTTAAAAACTTCTTCATCATCTTTGAAAGTTCACGGTTCTTTCTGCAGTGTTTTTGATCAGTGCGTGCCAAACTGCATTTGATTCTATACCAATATGTGTGTATCTACAAATATTTTTCAACCCATTCGGCACGCATGCAACGTTGAAGGACCATCGCAGTCATCTCGCAGTGCGTCCCCTTTCAATCTTCGCAGTAATAAATAAAAGGGGCAGTAAAAAATGTGAGGAGGACCGCTGGCGCCCTCGTGTTTGCCATAATCAACGTCATTGAGGGTATTTATGTGTCGGACTCGCGAAATTTCAACATTCTCATATTAATGTTATGGGTTTCATAAATATTACTGCGTGTGACCAGAGTACCGGACGAATGTTGGTTGCATTGCGTTCGGAATTGATGTTTCTACTACGCTACTGTTAGGGACGGAGTAACGTGGTGAGTAGTACTTGTGAAAAATTAAGCTTTTCGCATGAAATTAAAATTTTAGCTGTTTAAGTTTGGACGTTAGTATGAATGGTCAGACGATATTGCTGCCATTGCGAGAATGCCAACCCTAGCACTATTACACTGGCGCAAGAGCGTGGAGCTTGACATGAGCAATGAGAGGCCTATACAAGTATACACATCAGTGGGTGAATTCGAGCTGTGGATGATGATGATGATGTGAATGGTCACCTTGATACATTCAATGATAACATTTTAAAGCGTGCACGCCCATTCCCAATCTGTGCTTTTTCAAGTGTTTTTGTTGTAACCAGGTAAAAACCTGCTACCTGATTAATCATTTATTTGAAAGGATATCACTACTAAATAAATGATAAATATAATTTTCCAGCCGGAAAAATAAACTGAGTTCAAAATACCCATAAAAATGACACAAAATCGCAAATATAAAGTGTAGCTCACATCTATGTACTGCCACCCCCTATACAAGACAGATATTATGTAAAAACCTAACGGGAGTCTCTTCAATCAATACACGTTACTAGATGATGTAAAAGCTTTCTTCTCAACCTATAGCGCGAATTTAAACCCTAGTTCCCTAGGTATAAGGTTAAATGTCTGATTTAGAAAAAAAATATGATTTTTTCCTGACAACAAAAATATCCTGTTAGACAATATTCGCTCTTAACACAAAGTAAAACAACATAAAATGAGTACGCCATGACCGTGTACGAGGGTGCCTGCGGAAGAGTTAGTTTTTTTGTGAATATCAAAATATGAGCCCCCTTTTACAATCCCATTGTATCCGTTATTGATCCCCATAATAGTTTGAGTTGGCTGGTCCACTGTCTTAATAAAAGGGATGAAATGATGAATGCGCCAGTTAGCCCGTAGTGTATGCTCACATCATTTACGTTAAAAAAAAACAAATAAAACACCATGAGTGTTTTAAAAGTAAATTAAAAATAAATGATACATTGAATTAATTCACACCGGTTGCTGTATGAATCATAGTACGTACATTAATTTAAATTGAAGTATCGTCCATCAACACTTGCCAAACCGGAATGACGAATGTTTAATACGTATGTCGAATAATAAAAAAAGATCTTTGGTGCAATAAATTATGATTTTATTGTTGACTTTGCCTGTGCTACTACAAAATCTTTAATAACGTTCCCATGGCACATTAAAGGCCTATTCAATGTCAAAACAAGTAATATAAACTTGTCAAAATATTAATAAAATAACGGGTTTAAAAACGCAAGCGTAAAAACGTTACACCAGCGATAACAGTTACATGGCTCACTTATGTAGATCAGGGATTAAATCTAACAAAACTACTGTAGTAATATAGATGGACACGATAAAACAATCACTTAAAACAACAGTTTCATAATTTATGCTCAACATTCGTTTAGTGCAATATTAACGTACACACAACAGAAAGAGATTAGATTCGTATCACGAGTATTAATTAGTTGTTAATGAAGTCAACGGCTTACAGTAACAGTGAACAAAGAATGGATGTAATAACTCATAGTAATTAACGCAAAAACATCTTTCATCCGCACTCAGTGTGTGAATTGTGAAATTAATTAAATTAAATAGACGTACCAAGAACTGATTGTAGGGCAGCAAAATAAGCGGTGATTTGTGTTAACATACGAGAGATTGATTTTTTTTTCTGTTTTACTGTTCGTAATATTTGTATTTTCTTCTAATAGGGATTTTTACTGACTTTAAATATGTGATTCTAATTAGTCCGTCTGTTAGATTATCGAAAAAGATTGAATACGTATTTTTTAGGGTTCCGTACCTCAAAAGGTAAAAACGGAACCCTTATAGGATCACTTTGTTGTCCGTCTGTCTGTCTGTCTGTCTGTCTGTCTGTCTGTCAAGACCTTTTTTCTCAGGAACGCGTGGAGGTATCAAGCTGAAATTCATATCAAATACTCAAGTCTATGGTCTCTTGGAGCTGTGAAAAAATCAAACTTCTAAGTCAACGCGATCAAAAGATACTCCCGTTTATGCCGCAAATTTTCGACACTCGCAAGGGAATCAAAACCTACAGGGTACTTCCCGTGAACTCAGAATCTTGAAATTTGGTACGAAGCAACGTCTTATAACACAGATAAAGGAAAAATTGCGAAAAGCATAAATTTTTAGTTACATCATATAATAAAAATATTTTTAATAATTAAAAAAAAAAAAAAAAAAAAGCGACTCCCCTACTACGATGGTACGGAACCCTTCATGTGCGAGTAGGACTCGCACTTGGCCGGTTTTTGTTTTATCAAATCAACGAAAATTGCCGAAGATAAAACTCGTCAAAAACTTGAGTGGGGGTTGGTGACGTCACTGACCGCAAAAAATGTCATACTAATGTCTTAGAGTATGACGTCGCACGAGTTTTCAAAGCACTGTATCGTCTCCATTGTTTGTTTACGGGAGAAAAGAAAAAATACGTGTCCAATATTTTTTGAAAATCTATCTAACGGATTAAATAGTTTTTTTTGTTAAAACCCCAATTATCCCTCAGGGTTAAAAAAAATATATCTTTCTATTATTATATCTCCGTTGGTTCAGGGGTTGCAACCGCGACAGGTGAGCATGAGGTCCTTCCGATTCCCAGGTCTGGGAAATTATTTTTGTGTTTTTCTCTCAGTAATTTCTCAATAGCAGTCACGGAGTCTGGATTTGTGCCCAGTTTATGGCAATAGGCTCTTCCACTATTACACGGGAGTTTAACATAAATGGCGAAATGTAGATGTAATGAGCTACACCTCTGCGTAACCCTTCAGGGATTACAGGCGTGATGTATGTTATGATATTATTTTTACCTACCTACTTGAATCCTGCGATCTGTTTAGTTGTCTAGTGATATCAATCAGACAGAGCCGCTAGTGACTTATTTGGAGATTCTTCAGCAACACACCTTAATTAACCTAATTCCCATTCACCCTGATTATGCCGACTAGTGCATGGTGTATTGACGGGAAGAGCGACAGCACGGTTGGCGCAGTGGCTCAAGCAAGTGACTGCCGCGCTGCGTGTCGCGTGTTCGATACCCGCACGGAACAAATATTTGTTTGACCTACAGATAGTTTCTCCGGGTCGGGGCATTTGTGTGTGTGAGTTTTATTTTTTGTGAACGCACCCACGATACAGAAGTAATTCCTAGTGTCTGGCAACATTATTGAAGGAAAAAAAAATTTTTTCGTCATCAAATAAATCTGAAACGTAAAAGAGCCTCTAGTCTATAACTTGTAATATTATAAGTATAGAATACCTACTATAACTTACAATAACTTACTAACAATAATATAACTTGCTTGCTTATATTACAAATTATACTAAAAAAGAAAAGATTTGTATTTTTCTATGTGACTAATAAACTTAAAAACTACTGGACCTATTTGAAAAAAATCTTTCACCGTTGGGAAGCTACGCTTTTCTCGGGTGACATAAACTACCTTTTATTCCTGTATTCCCACGAGAACGGGTAAATATTTTCAGTTCTCAAAGCGTATTTTATATCGCTATTTCCGGGGCCTCGTTACATAAGAACAAAACATATTGAATCAACATTAATTTGAAACAGCAAAAATAGCTACGAACCGGTAAAAGTAACCATTATATCATAACAAGCGTTGAGAAGTAATTAGCGTCTTTTGCTAATTTTTACACAAACATACAAAATGTTGTTCGTTAAGTTACCGGTAGGTGGCGCTGAATGTCCAACTTAAAAGTTGAATTAAGAGGGGTTTTGGTTACTATCAATATTGGTGGGTTAAAGGTATATTTCTACGATTAATTACTAATGACTTCTATGTTAAAAAATATAACATACATTCCTATATGTTGTAAATGTAATATAGTTGCAATTTTTAAGATAGGATAAAAAAAAGCTTTTTTCAAATAAAAATGTGTATTTGACGAATGAAAAATATGATTAAATTGTGTAGTTTCACTGTATGCCCTGGCTAGAAGCCTTACACTAAAGACACCTGTAGGATAGTTAAGTGAAAGGTGACCTCATAGGTCGGCCTGTGAGAAGACATTTAGAAAAAGAAAACACTATAAAGCTGCTACTAAACGATTTTTGAAGATGCAAGATTATTATTTTATTTTCATTGTGTTTTGGCTATTTTGGTGGAAAAAGGTGTTATGGATGACAGTAAAATATCATCACAATTGAAGTCTTGTATCTCGTCCTTTTCTTCACCATCAGCCAATACCAGTCCAGTTCAGGGTACGTGAGAGTAGGCCTCTCGAACCGTGGCCGTAGCTTGATGGTCGACCACCCTCATGCATCTGTTACTAGCCACATCTGGTTTTTCAATACTGCACCTAATGATGCAATGATTTCCTGCCTGCGAAGATCCATCTAAATCATTCAGAAAATATTTGCTAATTGATAATAATTTAGGTTTTCTGCAATCTATTATTGAGATTTCAGACGTGGTACTCCAGATTTTTGTCATTGCTCCAGATGCGCAATTATTCCCAAAACTTAATTTACTGCAATAAAAATATGATGTTACTGTAAAATCTAACTGTTAAATAAAACGTGTTCCGGAAAGTCGTTATATTATTATGGCTTCATTAAGAAAAATAAAGCACTCGACTAATTACTTAGGAATTTCCGTGTTTGTAACAAATTATTGATAAGTATTTTTACACTCAATTATAATATACAGGTTAACCGTTATAAACACAAATGATAACATTATTTATTTTAATAAGTACCTAATTACCTATTAATTGTACGAAACCTTCTATAAAAAAAAGGTTAAATGTGTCACTGTCATAAATAATTTTTAAAAAATATGATCCCAACGTCCGCGATTGGTTGCTAAACGTTGCTGCTACGGGGTAGTCGTGAACGCGTAGCCGTACGCTACGTTGTTACGTAACCGCGTAACGGGCCGGTCAATGACCCCTCAGCGACCTGCGCGCGCGCCTGTCGTCGCCCTACTCGACAGACTTGTTCGGTAGAATAGGTAGGAACGTAGATGTGTGTGTAGGTAGAAATGGTTCAATGGTTGGTAAAAGGCACTTTTTTCTTTTTTGTGCAGTGTGGTTAAATAATAAAGCTGGTTCCAAAAAGTTAGAGTCTAGATTTTAGAACTTACCTACAATTTGAATGATGATGAAATTAGGTAAATTGAGATGTCACACAAGGTTCCTACCTGATCTTTTATTTATAATTAGTATTATGATTGATTTACTACAACAATTTTGTTTCAAACCAATGCCTAAACACCTATGTTATATCTATTCTATATGAATAAAAAGAAGTTTGTCGCTTGTGCGTGTCGCTTATGGTCGGTGAAGTGCTATACGGAAGTACCTACACACCCTTCACCAAGACGCGTCTGCAGCTTACTCTATGGCTAGTAGCACTAGGACGTGTTTCGTTCTCGTTAACAGATCAGCCCGTGCGCCATAGGACGCCAAACATCGTGACGTTTATGGCTTTTATTGCGCCCATTGTTGGCCCAAAGCGGTGCCTTACAAGTAATTGCCTATTAATTTATTTGTTCTAAGTGCCGTGTTAAAATAACTGACATGCGATTTAGTCGGTGTCTCTTAGAATATGTATGTAGGAAGTACGGCGATGCAGGGATGGCATGCGCGGATTTAAATTCGCGGGTTTGCTTAGAAATCAGTACTATAGCTGGATTGTGAGGGTCTGATAGGCAGTCGCTTCATTCGGTTGGACTGGAAGCCGACCCCAACAAAGTTGAGAAAAGGCTAGGCAGACGATGATGTCTTGGTCGGAAATCGCCCGAAACATTTTTTAAAGGAAAAAATTCACTTGCCCTCCATCAGGTCTCAAATTCAATATACCCAGAGTCCAACTGTTGGACACAGGTCACTGTTACGTATCGCCCCAACATTTTGTACTCCACCATCAGTATACGACCGACTCCTACCACCTGTTTTCGTTTCCCGTATCAGCAACCATAGTGTGGAACCTCCTTAGCTAGATGGACCACGACCTTAAAATAATAACGGTCATAACTTAGACAAGCTAAATAAAGGTACAAAAAAGCATAAAGTTGGTACCCTTGTTTTGGCCAATACCGCATGCGACTAAAGTTCTTTTGAAGAAACATATTTCTTCGATGATTTCTTTCCGGCAATGTATGTTAATAGCAAGTGACGAAGTGTAAGGTCAAAAGTAACAAGTGAAAAGTGCGAGGTCGTTAGCCTGTCACCGAGCATCGCATTAACCTGGATTCTTCACTGGTTTGTATAGACCGCGGAGTACGCACCTACATTGCCCTGAAAACACAAAAGATTGAGTAAACAGCATTTTTTCGAATTTAGAAAGAGAAGGTTCATTTGTTTTTATTTATGGTCCATTAGTCATTTTTTCTCCATAATTCCTAAGACATGTGACATCTATCAACCCGCAGTGAGCCAGCCTGTTGGAATGCGGCCGAATCCTTCACAAAGAATAAGAGTGTCCCAGCAGTTGAGCGTTATAAGCTGATTGTAATTCCGACGCATGCCATTTCCGTCAAAAAGTGCCCTTCTAGAGAAAAACACTTCTTGAAAAAAATGTGGTCCTGAAAATGTTCCCCTTTTTCTACAAAGAAAACAAATGCAAAGGACTAGACCCATAACCTATCAAAGTTGTGTAACAAAAGCGTGATGCCCACGGGTTCGCAATCCATAAATGATAAAGGGAACTCCAATTGATTTCCGCGTTGCGCCGGCGCAGAGTCATCTGATTGAACTAACCGTAAAGTTACGGCTGTGTGCCGTTTGCCCACTTAACGCAAAACTCGAGATAAATCGAAAGAAAAATATATAGTTACAATTTAATTCAAATATTGAGTGAACCTACTTTATTTTAGACACTCACGTTTCTAGTTTCCTTTCGTAATTAATTATGTGATTGCCACCGGTACTTCGAATTGGTGAAGTGATGTTATTAACACTGATTAAACAGTTTTTGTAAGTATTTCAAAGAAGACCCAGTTGTCAAACACGAATACTTAAAAAACTAAACCTGCAGATAAAACTAGGATTGAGGTTAAGTTAGTTACATCATTTTGTATCTATTGAATAATAATTTATGCTGCAATTTAGCTTTAAATTAACCTTAAACAATAGACATCGGTAAAGATTTCATGGGCAAACAGCGCGAGCGCTCAGGGGGAAACACGACAGTACCTTGCAGTAACATTGATCATACTGTCAGTACATAACTTATTAAACCTCTATATTTTATTTTTTCAAGTAAAAAACAAACTACGCAGCAAATTACATAAAATCTTATAGACCTTACATGTTTTTCTTATTAATAATCTTAACACACGGCCAAAATTTAAAATTCAAATGCATTATTTAACACATTGTATGTTTTGCTAGGTACAAAAAGTTTTATTAATTAGCATTAATTAAAATCAAGTAGGAAAATAAGCATCTTCTGTCAGCACGTATCTAACCACAAACAGTAAATATTTCCATAAGCTATACTGTATAGGGGTAGACAGTGGAATTAGTTTCTTTATTCTTTTAATTACTTGCATTAGTAATAAACATATTTTTTGTTATTAAGGACCTTCTCGAACCTATGGAATATTTTGTCTGTAATATTACGGAAAAGGTTATTTTCTAAAATATATTTCAAAACTACCCACATAAGAAACCGAACTGTCACACAGCCTTGTCTTAAAGACCCTAATAGACGGTTTGGAGTGAACATCGTGAACAACGGAGCTGTAGCCGATGTCAAGGCTTATAATAGAAACACGTGACATAGTTGCCAATAAGAGGAAATGAACGACTCAACGAAAAGCATTAGCCCAACAATAGGACAGCATGGGCCAAATAACAACAACAATCCATTTTATACAGACTAAAGCAAAAATGTACGACAAAATAAGATTTTAACGGTAAATACAAGAAAAGAAAAAAAAGCCTCAATATAAATTATTTCCTCAAACCTGGCCTCAAAACTTATAAATAGCCAGAACGAACTTATCTAATGATTACAAGGTGAATAACGAATAAAATGAGGTGCTAATTTTATCCGATACTAATCTTTATGATCCACATCAAAAGGGGATAGAAGATTTAATATAAGAATGGATGCCACGCTTTCTCCGATTTAATTTACCGAAGTATTAGATTTGAACTGTATGAGTTCAAATCGTGAAAAAGTGATTTTATTCTCATCGTATTATTTTAAACGTCGGAATGAGTTCGGGGCAACAATCTGTTTCTACTTAACGGTATCACATAATAGACGTCGACTGAAAAAAGTTTAGGTTCGAGAACTAATGGTTACAATACCGCAGTTACAAAATTTGATTAGCGGAATAGTCACGTCGGAATTCGTCTATGAACGTTAATAGTGAAAACTGTGAGGTATGTTGAGCACCGTGGTTTGTAGATGCGGCATTTCTGACATTTGAAGTTTCTCACACCCTTTTTTTACTTTTGTGGGGTGGAATTTCATCAAATACCCCTCCCGTTCTTGGGCAGAGCGAAAGCGAGTGTCAGACTTCTACTGACTAAAAACCACCCATGTTCCTTCTTAGCCCTTTATGCCGAGGCCACGGTAAATCTTGCGAATAACCCGCAGCCCCGACGGGGAGTTTCTCACCCCTTCAAAAGATCATAACACGCCATAGGTATTCAATTAACACAGTTTTACATATTTCCAGTTGATTTATATTTTCAACATTGTATTATATCAGTTTTGAGGAAGGTTACAATTTCAATAATTAATTATGATTGCACTGTAAAATAAACCTGATACACCAAATATTTTTCTTATTTGGCCGTTTGACATGATTTCCTTTTTTTTACAATAATATTATTATAACTTAGGTTCAATATTTGTTAAGTGCTAAATTATCTATGAACTGCACTGTACGATTTCCATTTGTTTCACTTCGCATTACTAAAAGTTCATACAATAAACCCTCATCGGCAGGACTGTTCGAATGCCTATGTATATTACCTATGCCGCAAACAACCTACTTCTTCAGCCTTATTAAAGTTTTCATGCATTTTCTTTTCCTTTTCGGGTATATTTTTATCTGCAATCATAAACATAATCGATTGTAATATACGTTTATAAACTGACAATTTTATTGTTACTTCAGCCACAATACCACATCCGCGGCTGCCCCTGAGCGTCGTAGCTCGTGGTGCTTAGTTTCGTTGTCCAGGGGCAAGTGGAACGGTACCGCGGCCGACGACCCGAGATTGCGCCGATAACTCATAGTCGTGTTTATTCACTATTATCGAATCGTGGACGCGCCTGCGAGAACCATTGTCATGAGTGTCTCTTTACATTTGTCATTGTTGTCGTCATGTTGACGAACTCCAACACACTGTTTTTTCCGCGCATGCTGGTCAAGTAATCTTCATAATTTCTTTCTTAGCTTCAAAGTGATGCTCCTATTTTTTAAATCAATTGTCAACAATGGAAATCAAAATAAACTAAAACAAAAAATGGAAGCAGACATACTCGTGCCAGAATTAAAAAGAGTAGGTAGTACAACAAAATTTTACAATTTAAAAGTCTGTTGAACCTTATTAGTCTTGACTTCTTGAGAAATAAATGTTGAAAATAACTGTTCCCAGGTTTATACTGATGTAAACAAATAGATCAAAATAATACGAACACGAGAATGTCTGCAGTAACGGTGCAGACGGTTAGCTTATGGTCATAGAGGTCGCAAGTACCGAGGTTCGAATATCAGACGCAAACAAAATTTACATTCCAGATAAACGTTTCTTAGATGTATCGTAAAACAACGAAGGCGTCACATTTTATATTAACAATAAAAACTGGTTTGGAAGTGACCAGCGTTTAATAAAACCAACATTCTTTGAACTATTAGAGAGAGTTGTAGGGTCTACAAACGTTCAGTGAGTAATGATTGTGTTGGTACTAGTAAATAATTAGTGGCCGATGATTTCGAGCACTTATTGGATCGCGAACGGGTATGAGAAAATTAGCGGTTATTAATGCATCCCGTCCGTAGGGCCCTCGTTTTAATTGAAGCGGCTACCGCGGAGGGCGCTAGTTTTACATGATACAATCAATATCCAATTGACATTAACAGCGTATGATTCTCAATTTCGAATTTATGTAGTGCCATTCTAGCCACTCTTCTAATCACTAATTCTATCAATACTTGGATTTGTTACATCAGGTCAACAACTGCTTATATTGTTAAATTATCGTTAATTTTAGATCTTTACAAATTTCCTAACTTATTAAATTCGCAATATTATGTCAACAACTTAAGATAGGTATCTCAAGAAAATTGAATACATAGTGCAATAAAGGTTCATATTTTTTTACTCTAAAGAAATATTCTGAATGTATTTGTAAGCTGTTCCATATTGGTTGTGTTTTCATTTCTAAGATCTAAGATTTGAACTTAGGGCCTACTTTATATTTTGATATTTATAAGACTTTATTGTACTACTAAATATCGTAATTTCATACAAGAAATACATACATAATTATTTACATAATCGTATGACAGATAGTCTAACAAAACAAGACATACGCACATTAGAGACCTGCCAGCATGGGATGGAGAGAAGTATGCTCAATATTAAACTAAGTAATAAAATAAACCTCGAAACAATCTGAAAGCAAACTAGAGTTACTGATGTGACATACTGTGTCAAGAAACTTAAGTGGAGGTGGACAGGCCACATGATGAGGAACAAAAAAGATAAGTGGGCTAAAGATGTGACCGAATGGTGTCCAAGACAACACAATCGAAAGAGAGGGAGACAGCGTCGGAGATGGGAAGACGACTTAAAAAGAATAGCAGGCACCACATGGAGAAGAAAGACTCAAGACCGCACTTTATGGCAGGCTTTAGGGGAGGCCTATGCTGAGTAGCAAGACAATCTTCGCAAACTAGTGTCTATATTAAATATTTTTATCTAAAAGAATGTATTTTATAAGATTGTTAAATAAAGGCTTTATTATTATTATTATTATTATGACAGGTAACGTTAACACTAAACACCACAATACAACTATTTATAAAAAAAAACTCGGTTAAGTTTCCGTAACCGAATGGCAAAAAAACGGAACCCTTACAAATTCGTCATGTCTGCCTGTCCGTCCGTATGTCACAGTCACTGTATTCAGAAACGAATAAGAAAATACAGTTGAAACTTGGTATGTAGATGTATTCTGTGAACGGCTATACGATTTTTATGCAAAAATAAAAAAATAAAAGATTAAGGAGGTCTCCCCATACATGAAACTGAAAAACTTATTTCATCAAACCTTTTCGTGTGGAGTTTCTATAGATAGGTCTCTCAAAAAAACTAAATCAAACAAAAGTCACCGACTTTAGAAGCTGTTTTATATTCTAAAGTTTATTTTGCACGTTTTTTGTTTTTTTTGTAGTCGGTTTTTTTTTTGATATTTTTCGTGAGTAAAAGTTTTTTATAAAGACAAATAAAGAATCGCTAAAGGGATGACGCAATAACTCACTAAAAATCGTCATCCACCGTTTACTAACTATGTTTGGGTCAGTTTCCAGTCTAACCGGATGCAACTGTTAGGTAACCAATAAGTACCGTATTTCGATACCTCACTAAAAATGTCACCCAAAGATTATAGAAAAGTATATTATATAATATACAACGAACAAAACCTCAATATGAAAGCCCTAAATTTCATCTCTGAAAAACACAAAGAGGTGTGACAAATAAAATGTAAACTTTAATGTATACACTTTATTGCAGGTTGGGTGTGATATTGAAATGTTTAGAACTGGTTTGCCTCCCGGGCTAGCCAGCTCGCTGACCCCGAACTCCCTGGGAATACGGAATCGCGATTCAGGATCAAACGCGCCTAGAGCATAGGAAATTAGAAGTGGCGCCGACCCTGCTATTTATTGTTTTGCACGTTCACCGTTGTGGATTATGTGCTATCGGTGTAGTCTTGCACGCGCTAATCTACATGCACTTGCTATAATAAATAGTTGCTGTTGTGTATGTATTGAGGGTTTGAATAACTTCGTGTTAAAGTTGAATGGCCAAGCGTTTTGTTGCTTAGATTTAACAAAACTTTCCACATTTTAATTCTCAGTCTGTCTTCTTCTCCTTCTTCGATCCCTAGATGCTAATGATCACGATCACTTAAAATGGAACTCCGAGTTATGCCATCTTCTGCAATGTCAACCGCTCGGTACAAACTGCCCCCAAAAACCAACTTGTCAGTGCACTTATATCTATCTCAAGTAGGTTTTAATCCTACTGCGTTGAATCTATCTGTGCATCTTTAAAAATCAGCCCTCATTCAAATTCGAAAGTGTCGCCTCCACATTAAGAAGTCCACTAGCAGCCTAAATACATGTGTGCCAGCCATTATCATTTGTCCTTGCTACCTCTATATCAAGGTCAGGTCAGAACAAAAAGACACCTATCCACCACACAAGTCCCCACTCACAGGTAAAAAATGAATGACAAGAGGACCTTAACTTTGATGTTGTTAAATGGCAATGTGTGTCCTCAAAAACAGATAAAAAAGTGAATCTGCAAGGTTGGCGACGTGAGTTACTAAACTGCTTCTATAAAAAGGTATAAAACTGAATGAATCTGTTTTTCTGTTCCATTGCCGGTTTTGTTCGGAGGTTAATAAAGCGTCACTGTATCATGTAAGACATGTATGCTCTTCAAGAAGTTTTGGTCGTGAATGTCACCTGAGCTTTTCTTGCATAAAGCGTTTGCCATATGCCACACAAGAAATTTTAAACTGCGACCGTGTCATCTGCGTGTATTTTAAATATTTTTATGAGCCAAAATTTCAATTTAACTAGTTCATAAATTACTTAAGAATAAGGCGTGTTTAATCTGTATTAAAATTGTTTGCAGTATTGGTTACATTTGGCAAAAACAATTACTTTTTTCTTAATTCATTACACATTACATTACACGATTATTTGCAGGGTTGACACCAAACCAGCTTTGGCTGTTAGAGACTTATAATCTTTAACTTCAGTTTTCAATTTGAAACTGAAAAAAAATTTAACTGTTTTTTATTCATGCGTTATGAAAAAAAAACAGTGAATGTTCGTCGGAGATATAAATATTTCAATGCCTGTGATACAGCAATGACATGAGATGAGGAAAATCTTGTGACAATTTATGACAAGGGCATATCGTACAACACAAAGTTCTAGTAAACAATTATCTAGGACGTCCTTACGTCAGCCCATTGTTTACCTAATCTTAACAGTTTCTTTACATGAGTACACACACGTTGACCACTAGTTAGTGTATCAAATGGCAAGATTTGTTACTATAATGAGGGAGGGCTTTCGTCTTTTATATAAAACTATGTATCAGTTTTAAAAACTGAAAATATCTTAAAAAGTACATTTAATTTTGTATCCTTACCTAAATATAGGTGTTTCTTTGGCGTAACTCCGAGTTAAATTCTAATATTCATGTTACTATTTTTTTGTTCGAAATCGATTACAAATCAACATCATTCAATTGAATCGACTTTGTCGATCAATCGATCGGGTGTGAACCATGCCAAGTAGGTAATGGACGCAATTTTTATTTTCAACATTATTATCTAAACAGTTTAACAACAAAAATATAAACCAGATTATCAAACAGATAAATTATCACTATCTCCAACCACCACATTACATTATGCTCACAAAATTAAATTTGCTAAGTTATGTTCAACCCTAGCGAATCTGCCAATGGGTGTGTGAAAGCTCGCGTACACACACGCAAATTGTTATGTTGGTAGCTGTGTGCGTGGGTCGGACAACAAGCTATGCGTCGGTATTTATCCCACATTAGCATGCATCCGTACCATTGATCCGACCTCTTTGTTCACCCAAGCCCTTTATTTGGTGAATAACCCAAAAATGGTAACTACAACAACATTATCTTGTACTCAAGTTGTGGGATCGGATTGACACATAATTATGATATGGCTTTATTTTCTCACACTGGTGTTTATAACCGTCAATCATGTGGTGAAACTTCTTGTGCGTATTGTGTTCAGCGACAGCTAGCCGGTCAGCCTACAGTTTCCCGATTATATTGCAATCTTGTCCACTTTAAAAGGCAAATAATTGGTCACTTTCTAAAAGAGTTTTACGAGCAAGAAAATGTTTTTGTTGTCACATAATTACAAGCTTGTTAAAATCTCAAGTTTTTTACTCTATCTGTCAAATATCTGGGAAAACTATTAAACAAAATGTGTTACAATTTTCTTCAATTTATTTCCCAGGAAGCGTTAGCAGATTAATTCTAGGCGCGCACTCAGGCGACCGCTATTCAGGATAAAGGAAAACAATTTAATAGGCTAGTAAAATATTAAATAAAACTCAGTCGTAACACTGGAATAGGGCTAAAATGAAAGCATCTACGGGTTGTAAATATCGTTTGTGTCGTCTAATGGTGCCGACTTGGTGAATAACCACCACCGGGATACGAGTATGAAAACCCTCATGCTTATGTGAATTCAAATAACAGTTACCTTTTGTGATTTTGATTTTTGCACCATTTCAGAGACTTCCTGAAAGTTTTTCTACAGTAGCTGTAAACAGAAGCGTGAAAAAGTATAAGTTTCTTTGCGTAGAAGTAAGTAAAACGTGGTCTTTTAAATCAAGTTAGCAAGCTTCAGCAAAGTCTGTTATACAATAGACTTACTTTATGATTATATCCGCGACATCAAAGCCAATTTACAACCTAAACAAATGCAAAACAACCCACTTGACCAGGATCCAATAAGTAGGCAAGAAGAAAATTGTGACCCAAACCTATTCATTAACATTTGAAAGTTCGAAAGCTCAAAATAAGCAAAGGTACAAACGAAACGAAGATTACTCAGTTTTCTCAGTACATATCATTATTGGTAACCCGGCTAAGTAACGTGGCTGTTGATGTAACAGAGATTCAGTGTGGTTTCCTCTTTATTGTATTTGGTCGTGTTACGCCGACGGGCATCCGAGTGTGGGTTTATGACAATAATGTAACCTGTGCCCGACCGTCGGCATCGGGCAGTAAGTTACTCTTGTTTGTTAATAAACATTTAAAACTATAGAACACTTGAAGATGTGACATACATTTGATCATATTATGACATCATGTAATTTTAGCTTTGAATTGTTTCAGAAACCGTCAACGATGATGGGTAAAAGTTGAACGGGTCCTACGTATACTATTTTAACCCGCAAAACAGCGTAAACCGTTTTTTCGCATCAAATGCCTTAAAATGACCTATTCTTTGTATCCTGTATAAAATTATTAATTTATCAAATAATTTCAGAGTAACAAACTCATAAACTGTAGTAAGTGACATAATTTTTGTCAACGCGACTGCCTACAGTAATGCCAGTCACTTGAACCTGTATAAGTTGCAGCTTTTGTCGTGACACGTAAGTGCAAGTGGATGTTACTACATTATGCGCGCAGCGGCGTTGTAGAGAGTATTTCAAAAACTGGTCTAACTACGTTAAGTCTTAGTTTACATAATAGTATATTGATTGTGCTCTAGTGTACGGTGCCCTATGGCAAAAACCTCATCTCTCCTAGTTCAATTACTGCTTTATCTAGGGTCGTCCTTCATACTTTTATATACCGCCAACAAACAATAAGCGAAGATCCATCAATCGATCTGTACCGATGTCCGGTACCTCGGGTCGCTAGTCCAAGGGGATGGCAAAGTAGACCAGCAGGGCTATTGCGTATCTTCTAAATGACAGTGGCTAACCTATAGTGCCTATCAATTACTGTCAAATGGTTTCATTTTGTACTAAACCATAACCAATTTGATAGTTAATCCATGGACAATATGATAGCCACTGACATTTAAAAGATACGCAATAGCCCTGTAGGACGTAACGCACCAAATCAACTCAGGATAGGTGAAATGGAAAAAGATCACTGACTGACACAACTTGTGACAGTTGTAACCCACGCATACCCCTCAACTTAAAAGGAAAAATATACAAGTCTGTGACTAGACCTGTCGTACTTTAAGTATCGAAATGCTGGCCGTGAAAAAGATGGACGAAACACGGTTGCATATAGCGGATATAAGCATGTTTAAGTGAATGTGTGGTGTGACAAGAATAATAGGGTTAAGAATATTACAGGAGGATATATAAAAGTTGCCTTAGTTACAGAATCGTTGATGAGGACGGTGGAACCGCATATGACTAAAATAGTGATGAATATTAATGTTGATGGATAGAGAGGGACAGAAAGACCAAGGAAACGGTGAATAGATTGTGTGAGGAATGATATAAAAGACAAAAGGTTAAATGGTAGCGTGAGGGTTGCCAGAGGATATAGGAAGAATTAAACGTGTTGCGCGGTCTTCAAGCGAATGCACAATAAAAACACCTAATAAGCATAGATCTGGTAAGTTTACTACTTGAAATAAACGTTTATAAAGATTTATTTAAAAAATATTCATTCAAATATTTTAATTTATTAACAAAAAAAACAATGTAGCAAACTGTTGCAACTAGTTTCGTAGTACAACGTAAACTGTTACAAGTGCATGTCAAAAAGTTTTTGTTAATTTAATAAGCTTATATTAAATTAACAGACAAAATAATGCATATAAAAAGTATATTGCATATAATATCCTTCTATTTTCCTAAATTACATGTATTAATAAATTGACTCTATACAAGTTTAAGTGGTCACTTGAAACAGTTTACCGGTTCCATTATAGTAAAGAAAACAAGCTACATCAATGCAAGTAGTAGTATTTTCTTAAGTATAAAAAAAAACCGACAACACAACAACAACAACACAACAACAACCGTCTTTTTATATAATATTCACAATTAACTGTGCAAAATTTCAACAATTCCTGTTGATTCATGTCAAAGTTACAAGCTATAGAACCTGTAAACCGCTCTTCTGTAATGTTGTGTTTTTACACTTGAACTAGTATACGTAGGACCCCTCAATATTATATCACTTACTCCTTTTATGGAAAATTTGTAAGCACAAGTCCTGTAAAGCCAAGAAGAACTGTAACGATTTTTAGTGGTGTGTACTCGTAGCTATGAATCGCTTGGGCGTAGCCAACATTGTAACCCAATTTTTCAGCCCCAAGCGTTGAATATATCTCGTGAAAAAAATGAACCGTGATACAATTCTGCGACTATGTATTTAAATATTGCAATTGTTATTTGTTTTATATAGGTTGAGGTTTTAACATCAATTATGCTTAGGTAACAATCCATTTAATTATTAAAACCAATCTGACGAAATTATAATTATATCTTTAACGGAGAGCGAAGTTGTATATACGCTTTTAAAAATCCAGTAGGACTTTTTAAGCATCTAAAGAAAGAAAACACAAAAAGAGGGAGAAATAATCAAAGCACTTAGTAAGTTTGAATTAAGTAAAGCAGCGGCCAACTATTAGGTTCATGAATGTAGTTGCTCTTACAGAAGGCAAGCTACTTAATTAGCCCAGTTAACAAGTTATACTTTAATGTACGCTTATTTGATTTTGTTAACCATTTCATGTACATAGTCACACATATAGTAAAGGGTACTTTTAATGTCACACATTCGACATCACGTTTTATGAAACGACGAATAGGTGTCAGTTAACGCATTTGCATATTCGCGTTAAATCTTGCTTGTAAAAACTTTACGGTTACTTCTTAACTGTTTCAGTAAACAGAGGTATACTTTGTACATTCCATTCCATCTTAAATAGACTGATTAAACGCTGGACAGACGATGTAGCGATAACAGTAATGTTCTATCACACACCCACACGCATAATGCCAACGTATCTGAAGCATCGCAAATTTTCCTTTATCCTACAAAACGAAGCGCGTACCGATTAAATGAGGTGCTCGCGTTTCTCCAGATAGCCAAGCGTGCTTCTGTTTCCCTCCCACTTATGAGAACAGTGCAATCCGTCCCTTTCCCACCAGCTTGCGCAGCCTCATCTCGACGGCACCTCGCCGTCGCCTTCAAGTCACATATTTTATTTGTGGAGCCTTCCTGCATCCAGAGGGGACTAAAGCCTCCCATGCACAAAACGGTCTCTCCTACTGTTCAAAAACGAGCCTTCGGTACGGTAGACTTAAATAAGCAAATGGGGTTCAGAAATCAGTCGGCTGGTGAATGGTAAGTTTGCGTTTGTCATGTCGGAGACCTGCCAATAATATTCACCCACACATTCGCCAGGATGCAATAATCGTAGCCGATTTTATGCTTATAGGTGTGGAACACACGCGAATAGGTGACGATACGACGAAGGCTGTAAATTCTGATGCAATGAAACCCTGGAATGTAGTCACGTCTCAAATACATTCAAATGCATATTGCTAAAGAGTTTATTGAAAATGACATTTATTAATGTTGGAAACTAAATGTACATTAAATGCACTCGAAATCAAATACACTGCGATGGCGCTTATAATTTGCGTCTATTGGTAATAATACCAAGTAATTGTATCTATCGCAACCGCCAAACAATAGCCTTTTTTTTTTTTTTTTTTTTTTTGGTGGGTGTAAAATCATCGAATAACCCCTCCCGCTCTTGGGCAGAGCGAAAGGGAGTGTCAGACTTCTACTGACTAAAAACCACCCATGTTCCTTCTTCGCCCTCTATGTCGAGGCCGCGATAACCAGAGGACTACCCGCAGCCCCGACAGGCCCAAACAATAGCCTTAAGCCAAAATCAAATTTCTCTCAAAACAAGATGACAAACATCTCATTAAGGAAAATTTAATTAGCCATAAAAATCATTGAGATCTTTTAACGTACAAAGGATAACACTTAACACTTAAACAGATATTAAAAGGCTTTAAAAATAAGTTGTAAATATAAGGAATATGTTGCAGAGGTTAATAACAAAGACAGCTAAACGATTGTGGGTATTTGACCCGGAGACGAAATACTCGCTCTGAATCATGTCCCTAAAAAAAACTATAAAAAGCGCGCGTTAACAATGTCGAGGAGTAATTTAGTTTAGTCCCGCTATTAAGTTATTAGCTGCGTACAAAACATAACAAGTTAATATACTGCAGATATATCAATATCAGGTTGTTTATAATAACAAATTAGGACGGGGGCGGATTGGTCATCTCAGTAAATGAAGATGTCGCTTGAGCTTCATTTCTATGTCCAAACTACCTGTCGTGATATTGGTTATTGGCATATAATACAGTAAAATGACATTTTACTGAGATGACCAATCCGTTGTTAAGATGTTTCTTACTCCAGAATTTTTTGGCTTGGATGCTGCATTATTATGAAAAGTCAAGCAGGGTCGCGCGAGTCCTTTGTGAAGAAAATTTGTGGACCAAATCCAAAGTTAAAATTGCGGTATCCATATGCATAACTATCGCTGCCTGTAAATTGTTTTGAAATATTTAACTTATTGCTATAATTAATATCTAAATCGAACATAACCACAATAATTTACAACTGAAATAATGTTCGGAAATTGTTTATTAAAATTAGGTCAACCCAATAATATGGGATCCATATTTTAATATCCAACTTGCTAATAAAATTCATTGAAACCCAAATGACGTCACCTTCGAACGAAGTTCAAAAACACATATAAAATTAAGCGGTACAAAACCGGGGTTGCTAAGTTGAAAAAAGAGAAATAAAGTACCATAAGCCGAACCGTGATTGTCGCGGCCGATTTTACGAGCGTGCCACGATGAGTTACCGCAACCATTGGATCATTTGCGCAACTTACAAAGCTCTGTATTCATTAATTTACGTGACGGTTCCGAAGAAACCCTTTAAACGCATATCTCTGACGTGAGTATTGCTGAGAAAGTACACAGAATGCAAAAGCACTTGTTCCGTTTCGAAAAATTCTGCCTAACGAATTTCTCGCCGTGACATCCGAATTCCAGCCTTATGGAGTTGTGTTTAGGGCAAAGTAAAACAAAAACCAACGTGCAAATCTAAGTTGGCTCATTTGTTTCGTGTTCATAATATTGGTCCTTCGAGCGTCTTATTTTATTTTCGGTATGCAAAGCATTTTATGGTTCAACTGTGTGAGGCTTGCGTGTCTCTCTTGGTTATGTATTTGGGATCATTCTTTGAATGCCACATTACGAAATCGGTATTTTATTTTATCGATAATTTAAATAAATACTTAGTTAATTAGGACGTAAAACTCACTATTGAGAATCCCGCCGGAGGTAAGTAAAGTACTTACCTACTTTTTCTAAACCAAATTATGAGACTTCAAAAAATGGGAGCAAAGTGGAAAATATGTAATTTGGTCGTGTCTTCTCGTAGAGTCTCGCTCTGTTTAGTAAATCGCGACAAAAAATATTATTACTTTGTTATAGCTGGAATATTCTTATTAAAAATGTTGTAGTCAGCCTCAATGTAGAATGACGACAAAGCTACCGAGATGAGCAGGAAGCCAGGCTATATTAGTACCAAGGTACGAAGACAAAGAGCATTGGCAAGCGCAGTTTACGCATATTTAAATAAATAAACCCAGATAGAACGCTGTGAGGCGTACGCGCAGATACGCGGAAAATACACTCACTTGCAAAGCTTATGGATGCGGCGAATAACAAGTTTGATAATGTAGGTATACAATATTTTACATTAGACAGTCATCGAAACGGGTCGGGTCGAATAAAATCACCATTAGGTTATAAAGTTTTTTTTTTCTGAAATACATAAATATGTTAGTAATTGGTTTTATGCTGTAGTTGCAGCAAAATATGTTAAGTTTCTTCCACTAGGTGGACCGATGACCTGGTGGGGTTTGTGGACATCCGCTGGATACGAGACGCACGGGAGCGGTCAATGTGGCGACACTTAGGTGAGACCTATGTCCAGCATTGGACGTCTTTCGGCTAAAATGATGATGATGGTGACGTGAATTTTATATAGAGTTACAAAACCTAGCAAGTTCAAATAGCGTAAAGTGCAAAGGTATATTGAAAGTAGAATGTTTTCTACTTCCGGCATCGACAATAATGAAATTACAATCACTTATAATAATTTAATTCTACACTAAGGACAAGAATATTACTAACGAAAAGACAACAAATAATAATTTATTATCTGTAGTCATTAGTGGAAATAATCATTCACATTCATTACTTGCGAGCTGCGTCGTCTTTCCTCAACCATGATTGTGCCTGCTTATAATCTGAAACAAGTGACAATCGCATTCAAGGCGTTTTTTTATTTCTTCTAGTAAATTTGATTGGCGTGTCTAGGGGATAACAATACGGTAGAGTTATCAGAAACCCTAACATCATGAAACATTTTAGGTTATAAAGACAAGCCTAACTTTTAGGCCTGTCTGAAAGTACCACTACTCAGATGACCCTACAGTTTCCGTGGTTTATGTAATTATGTCCATCCAGTACATTTTAACTTCCTATCATCGTTATTGCTGATTTTCACGTCACATTATCTCTTTCAATATTCGTAGATTTTCTTCCTTTGGTTTAAAACTTTCGTCAGCTTCACTTGCTTGTATTATGAATTTATGACAAACGTACAAATTTTTTACTTTTCTGGCCTCCTCCACTTCACATACTATATTTGAGGAACAGATCCGACCGTGAGAATCCGATATTTCGTTAAGAGAGCTGTGGCAGAGACATCTGTTTATTTGACGCGTACGAATGTATTGCTGTAAATTCATTGTTTGTGAGTGAGCCTTGTGTCAGCTCTACCTGCGTTGATGTGTATACAAGGCCCTATTGTTGTGTCTACTTCTTTATTGGTCACTTATCCGGTTGACAGTGGATTTTTATAGGTTAAATGAAGTTTCAGGGTTGATAACAAATGATACCATTGTTATGAGGGTACCTACTTATTGATCATAAA
Organism: Diarsia rubi; assembly: GCA_932274075.1. Classification (NCBI taxonomy): domain Eukaryota; kingdom Metazoa; phylum Arthropoda; class Insecta; order Lepidoptera; family Noctuidae; genus Diarsia; species Diarsia rubi. The sequence continues at coordinate 14,875,110 of OW026417.1, read as the reverse complement.
CAATAAGTAGGGTAGAGTAACTTACTTTTAATTCTGATATCCGTGAGCGATAAAAATCTTTCACCTTCGTAAACAAAACGCACATAACTAGATTTGTCCACGAATGACTCATCACGTGTCAGGTGTGTGTCGCCCGTTTTAAACTCTTCAGCTACTGATCGACTTAAAAAATCTGCACATCGGCGCGTGCGGCGTTTGTGCGTCGCAGCGCGCTTCGCCCCCGTGCACTCCCCTCACTCCTTGGCCTTTCCCTGCGCAGCCGTGACATCCTGTTCATATAGATTTTTTAGGGCCAATTAACGGAAAAACTTTTTTAATTGTAGTAGACGCGTATTCAAAATGGGTGGAATGTTTTGATGTTTCATCGGGTAGTACTACGCGAGTAGTTATAGAAAAGCTTTGCGAAGTAATGTCACGATTTGGCTTATTTCATACAATCTGCTCAGATAAAGGCGCTTCATTTTGCTCTCATGAATTTAAACAATTTTGTACTCAAAACAATATTTCACATTTAACTTCACCAACTTATAATCCGGCTAGCAACGAACAAGCGGAGAGCTATGTTAAGATTATTAAAAAAGCTATTAAATCGTATTTGTTATCAGGTTCATGTTTGAAAGACCTAAATATTAAAATATTAGAATTTTTGCTCAATTATAGGAATTCCAAACATTCGACCACAAACAGATCTCCAGCAGAGGTTTTGTTCGGTCATAAGTTGAGATGCAGGTTGGATCTCTTGACACCGACCACCACGACGCCATCCGACGCAGCACTCGACACAGTTGTTAAAGTTAAACAGTGTTCGCAGATTGACAATTATCGTGGTAGCCGTAAAGTTTCGTTCAGTGAGGGTGACCAAGTCTTAGTGAAACTTTATAATCAACAAAAACATTATTGGTCACGCGGCAAGATTATTAAACATATTGGGAAAGCAATGTTCTTAGTTCAACTCAGCGAATCGGATCAAACTGTGAAAAGACACGCTAATCAATTGCTCAAATTTAGAGGTAAGGAAGAAGGGTCATGCGAAGAGATAGTTCCAGCATTTGTAATGCCATCACAATCGTTTAGCTCCGAGCAACTGCCTTCCGAAGTGACTGATGAAGAACTACCAGTGGAGTCCAAAATGCCTGCATCAGAGCTTCTTCAAAGGGACCAATCCGCTGAAAGGGAACAAATTACAGCTCCCTCCGTAGAACTGGAACCCGACACTCGATCAAAACGGCATAGAACTGTGGTAGATTACACGAAGTTTTTCTAATTAAAGGTGGAGGGATTTTATGAGGGTACCTACTTATTGATTATAAACAATAAGTAGGGTAGAATAAGTAACTTACTTTTAAGATAATGACTGCTGCGACAGTCCAATATATGAGCTTGTACGTATCGGTTGCCTTATTGAAATCCTCACCCACCTTCGTTCATAACAACCATTAGAACATGTAGTATGTACAGTGGGTACATGACATTATTGTAGTAGTATATTAGTTAACAATAGCTACATTCTTTATTAATCATAATTATATCGATTTATTCTATTTTTTACTATGTTGTCCCTAATAAAACAATATTATTATTATAACATAACCTACTTATTATTATTTTTGTACTTTTATAACAAATTCGAACGTGTACTGTTCCCCCTCTTCCTCATCTCCTTCTGCCAATCTCCCAAGCAGCCTTCCTCGGCTCCTTTCCTGTTTTCTAGTAACAACTGCGTTCCGTCGAACTAATTTTATTTGGATAAGTTAACGTTTACAAATGTTACAACATAAACAACAAGCTCAATGTCATCAAATAACTTAAAACGTAAGAAAATTTGAATTTCACGCGCAACCCTGACATTTCCCCATTTAATTTAATTCACAGCTTAAAATCTCAAAAGCATTCAGATCTTCTTTCACACACCCTAAAACATCAAAGAGGTACTTTTTAGCTCTCAATTCATCATGAGATAGAGTGTTTTATCTTAGTATAAAACAACTTTTTTAATATCCACGTTATGACCCGCTAGTTTAAGTAAAAAATATTACGGTAGTCGACACGCTTGAAAGAGTTGGACCGACGGCTGAGATTACAATCACCTTTCATAAACTGTAAATATAAATGTTGCTACTATTATACTTGTGACTTGCATAAGGATAAGTCTTTTAAAGATTGGTTTAGCTTACGGGTTAATTTCTGTCTGACTAGCATTTATAACAGTCGTTGATTGAAAGGTGAATTTACCCGTTCACAACTTACAGGCCGCTTCTTAATAAAAGCAATCGCTGCAAGAACAGGTGAGCATTGCGTTCAGGTTGTTAGGGGAACCAAGAGGCGAGGTCATGCCGACAGAGGGCGCGCTACGGTTTTCCGCAAAAATGGTTTAGTTTGGTTGGCACTTACTTATAGCTGGTATAAATACCTTGATACCACTTTTTAAAGTATCGTAGCATTTCTCAACCAAGACTTCTATAATCACGATGTCTTCACCATCATCAGCCTTTAATGTTCCACTGGAGGGAAACAGGCCTCCTCTCTAGAAGCGGGATGGGCTACAATCCACAACGCGGGCCCAGTGCGGATTGGTAGATGTCACGTCTTCGAATTTTTCGGTTCTAAGATATGACGGTTTCCTCACGATGTTTTCCTTCACCGTTTTGAGAGTAGCGGTGATGATATAAACTACACAAAGTAATGCACCTGCTTGGGTTCACCAAGGAATTAGGTTTAAAAAAATGGAACCAGAACAGTTTAGCCGAGCATTCCTATTCACTTATACCTATTATACCTAAAAAGGAAAGACTTGTATTTTTGTTGTGTATGTTTGTAATGAATGAAGTCAAAAACTGCTGCACCGAAATGAAAAAAAACTTTCACCATTAGAAATTCACCATAAGTTACATAGGCAAATTTTTATCACTGTATTCATTTAGTGACGTCCGCTAGTACAAATAATTGAAGCCTAGGATTACGTAAGCTGCATTCCTATACTCAAACATCGCTTCGTGTAAACCACAACAACCCCAATCACATCATAATGCGATTAAACACTAACCGTACGTCAAGCATTATGATTAATATGATCATGCTCTTTAATACCTTCTCGATTTGGAACCTCCCAAATATAATATTTCAATTCAAGGTTATGTCAGCGACCGAATTTAAAACAAAAATGTTATGGTCCGACAAATACGGCGATTTTCAAAGCCGTTTTTTTACAACAGCTTCTTATTTACTTAACATCAAATATTTTAACATGTATTGTTATTTAAATAATATATTGTTTACGGTTTTAAACACTTAAAGATTCTTAATGTTCATCGAGGCTGTATATATTAACTCTTGCGCACGTCCTTTTCAGAGATTGGAAAATTACTACATCTTTCGTTAAATTTGATTTTATATGAATAATAATTTGAAAAGGACTTTGACACTTTCAGTGATACACGTGTGTGTCATTAAAACTGCCAAAGTCCTTTTCCGGTACTTTACCTTTCTAACACATTTTTTCAATCGATACATGGTGTCAATGTCGTTGAGTAAGTTTCAGAACCGAAGAATCAGTATATTTTTATTTACTGGTTCGGCAAATCCGAATTCAATAGGACAGTACCTCAATTAATCAACGTAACTTTTGACTTATCACGTCTGTGAACACAAAACCAAACACAGTGCTTAAGGTGGAAGCTCACATCTGGCCCGCGAAATTCTAATTTTCTTACGTTTTTGGCAATTTGCAGGCCAGTGCTTGGTTGTATGTTTATGAAAATTTGATTTGCGACTGTAAGACGTATGAAGTTACCGAATTATAACCATCAAAATTATCAATACAACCCTCCAAGTTCATTTTCATGTCAAGATTGATTTTTGCATGTAAAAGTCATTCTTTAGTAATTTAGTCGTCGTTCTTTAGTAGTTAGTAATTTTGATGGTTATAATTCGGTAACTTCATACGTCTTACAGTCGCAAATCAAATTTTCATAAACATACAACCAAGCACTGGCCTGCAAATTGCCAAAAACGTAAGAAAATTAGAATTTCGCGGGCCAGATGTGAGCTTCCACCTTAATACAAAACACTAAATGACCCTATTCCTAATAATTCAAGAGTCAACTCTATCACCATAGTCAAAGAAAAACTCATTAATGTGTGAGTTCAAACACAGACTTCCAGATGGAATTGCGAAGTAAAATAATCCTGTAAAATAGTCAGCATGTAGATGATATTACGAAATGTCATATGGCATCTGTGCTTGCGACTCGCTTATATGTGCAAGCGCATTGCTAAGTAAGTATTCAATGTAAGGTAATGAGGCCTGTACGTTCACACACGGCTCGTATTAAATGTAGGTCTTAGACAACCTGTCTAATTAATATTATGAGACATAGAGGTATATTTGTGGCGGAGGCATTGCTGCGGCTACTAGTTACGACCAGTTTTCTTAGGATTTAGAACCTGTACGCTGTAAATCCTGTAGCCTTGTTTGCCAATTAGATAAATTGAATTTCTAGTTAAAGGTCACGTTATTTTCGAGATTGGTTTTCCGTAACTTCTGTTTACTACTTGCTGCGGGTATGATTCTTCCTTTAAAAGGTTTCTTAATTTATTAAAAGGTTAACAAGGCAATTATTACGATTTTTGTGCATAAACCACAGATTAGTTCACAGAAACCAGTATCGCCTAACCTATGATATCTTACCAAATAGTTGCAGACTATTGATTATAACCACAACTAATTTAATGATAACTACTATCCGATAGCTTGGCAAATACTGCACAAATACCACCAAAGTGTTTGTTATTAATACGGCAGAACATATAATTAGGTAGCATTTAGATATCAGGCTACCCATTTACATAGCTTTTAGATTTAAGTAATGAGACAAAACTTCAAGCGAGTTGAGAATTTCATTTGTGCAAGAAAATATTTGCAATTTAGTTTTGTTCGTATTTAGGGCGGAAATGCAAGGGATTTTGAAAAGGTTTGAGGAGAGAGTACAATTCTTTCGTCACAGTGTTTCGTAAACATAAAGGTTTAGTAAAACCTTTTATGTTAGTTGTCACTTGTCAAAGAAGCGAACAAAACCTTCCGTATCTTTGAAGCCACGTAACCTAAATGGTTTTAAAATAGCAGAAGGCATAATCAAGTGGGTGAAAGAGGTTGCCAACCAAATAAAGTGTGTTGTGTAGTGTGCACCGTGATGACCAGTGTCATAGCAAGGCTGTCGCTTATGGCAACACTGAGAATCAGTTTTCCTCCTTCCTACCCAGATCGGAGCGGAACAACCTTGCTCATCGCACAGAGGTCGCCACCCAAATAAATGTAAACACTTTTTGTCGTTCTTTGTCATGTCACGAAAAATAAAATATACATATAGGTAATTATACTCGTAAACATTGATTCGGCTATTTCTGAGGCTTTGTGTAAACTACCTTCATAATTGTTGCATATTAGTTTGTTTTTTGTTAGCTGCGTATATCTTATGTTTTTTATTACTGCAACAACATACTTTGTTTGTTAATGACACTTTTTTTCGTGTATTTAATTCCGAGAACGTCATAAATTAATCAAATACTTCTTTTAAACTCTTCACCTTGACGTCATTCAGTCGTAGACTCAATTATTTACTGTCAATTATTTTGTTGAGACCACCCGTTTAGTTAGTTACTACCAGAATACTCCCACACTGTTTTGATCGCAGCATTTATACGAAGATACGTCTAATTTAAACGCTGCATTTGAATACAGATCTGGAGTGTGATACTAATAACATATTATTGAGAACATGTCCCTAGTGAAACAACTTTTCCTTCATATATATCTGCAACTTTCACCTTTGTCTGGTGCTCTTGATATAGGTTCGTCTTTTTTCTGATACAAACACACCATACTTGACTGGCCTGTTGGTCTAGTGGTTAGTGACCCTAACTGCTATGCCGGAGGTCGTCGGTTCGATTCCCACCCAGGACAAATGTTTGTGTGATGAGCACGATCATTTGTTCTGTGTCTGGGTGTAATTTATCTATAATATGTATGTATTTAGAAATATATAAGTATGTTTATCAGTTGTCTAGTACCCATAACACAAGCTCTGCTTAGCTTGGGACTAGATGGCGTTGTGTGATAGTTGTGGAATATTATTATTATTATTATTATTATACCTACGCACCATATATTTTAACAAGAAAAACATATCGCTAATCTACACCTTTACCAATGTATATAGCGATGTTTTCGGTGAAAAATAGATCAGCTGAGTAATTTTTACCCGACTGCGGCGAAGCCCAAAAAGAGGGTTATTGCTCAATTATTGTGATATCGAGAAAACGGGTATTTCCTGGAATCTCGCATTACTAAATTGTTCCTTCCGTTGAAATGGACCTTTCGGTCAATAACACTGAATTCCGAGCCAAGTAGTCGAAATTGGCTCACAATCAATATTGAGGAGGTTTCACCACAATATAGCCCAGGAGCAGTAAGTACGTTTGATTTGATTGATTGAAACTTCACCATACTGGTTACAACGTCGACATTTGCATACAAATACTCAATTTGATTATACAAATAAACAGTTTTCATTGCATGTTTAGTTGGTGAAATCAGCGTTTACGTCCTATACAGACGAGGACACATTACACACTTTCTTATTTTCCCGACTTCGCAAGGTAATCTAGTAATAGGCAATCTTAGGGACTCTCTCCTCGCTTAAACGCATGGTGAAAGTGTATTGCGTAAGCGCCCTGCCGTGTATACCGCAAATCACAGAATTGACGGATAGTGTTGCAAGATTAAGTGCATTTCCATTATGATTGAAAGTTTTTGAGTGATTTGAAACAGTTATGATGTAGAGCAGCGTTATTGGTGCGAGGGGAATTGATTACATTACGTACATACTTACTACTAATGCCGTAGGGTCGCAGATTTCCTTCTACTTCCTGTTTTTAAAGGTTACGGCAAGTTTTTCAAAGATCAACGCAATCTTCGAGTATATTAAGTAAAAATTATGCCTGAAAGACAAAAGACGTTGTTGCGAGATATTAGTTGGGTCAAAAGACAGGTTATGTATGTACACAAATGCATTAGGTAGGGACTTTAAAGTCATTCAATGGCAACATTATACTTGCCGTGCGTAGTGTTGCCATGATTGCGAGAAATTAACACCACACGTAGCTCAGCCATGTAAGAAAATAATAAGTAATCGCGATAAAGATGGTTGCCCTAAGAGATTGAGTGTTAGGCAATAATAGCTTCGGGCCAAGATGGATAAATAGCAAGCACCGTAATGCATGTTACGAGTTCTAGACTGGGACTAATTAAATTTGCTTGCCAGTTTGCGAAACGTTGATGCTAGCGAAAGAGGTCGCGGAACGCCACCGTCTCCCTCTCGGAGAGAACCTCTCGTCCCGGACGCCGCAGGGAACGCTCCGGGCGTCGGGAGCCACGAGACGGCTTCCGGCCACCGTAGACGCGCCTGTGGACGGTGAGTAATGGGCTAGCTCACCGTCCGTCCGTCTTATGACGACGACAGAGACTTATGTCGAGACGGCGCGTTCATGTTCCACGCGCGCCTCAATGAGATGTCAGCGACATGGATGGGCCGACGCCCGTCGGGGCTGCGGGTTGTTGTAAGATATCTCTTATTCTCTCTCTCCTCGGCCTCGACATAGTGGGCTAAGAAGGAACATGGGTGGTTTTAGTGAGTAGAAGTCTGACACTCCCTTTCGCTCTGCCTAAGAGCGGGAGGGGTTATTTGATGATTTTCAACCGCCAAAAAAGGGGGCAATGCTGTCAACGTTTTGGGCACTTTCCCATTAAACAAGACGTAAAATCTCACCTGTAAGTAATCCCTGGAGGGTTAGGCAGAGTTATACATAACTAGGTACACCCGCATTTCGCTTGTTTAAGTCTCATATAATAGGAGCGAGCCTATTGCCATCAACCGGGCACAAGTTCACACTCTGTGGCTGTTACTTTCCCTTAAATGATAAGAAAATCGAAAATATTGAAGATATTCCTTTTTTACCCGACTGCGGCGAAGCCCAAAAGGAGGGTTATTGTATTCATTGGGAACAACATCTAATATTTTAAGAAGAAAAGCTTTAATTACCTGACTGCGGCGAAGCCCAAAAGGAGGATTATGTGTTTGGCGTGTATGTATGTATGTATACATGTATGTCCGTTTCTTTGTTCCCTCATAACTCCTGGATGAAGGGATTCGTCTTGATGGCGCGAGTGTTACTGGCTACATTAAAATTAAAAAAGAAAAGAAATTTGCGGATTTTGGGTGTCATATATAGCGTATTTTAAAAAATAAAAAAAAACCATTACCATCGAGTAAGGTATCAAATTGAAGGATTTTAAAAGGAGATTACAAACATATATGACACATATGTTTAAAATAAATTCAAAGTCACAAATCATATAAACAAACACAAAAGTTAAATCATCTGAGAAGATTTTTACGTGACCAACGAAAGGACAGACACAAAAGAACTAAAAAATTCTATTTTCATTTCATAATTTAATATTCAAATGAACCCTGCCTGCATTCAAGTTTTGTTTAATTTAAAATGTGCTTGTTTTTTACTTTTCAGTTTTTTCAGTCGGGTTTTTTAATTTTTAAACTACTTTTTTTATCATTACAGTATGGACGGTATTTTCGATTTCTTCCTAGTTTAGGCTCCCAGTTAGGTCACAGTGCGCTTTCTTTCCGGAAAATCAACAAAGTTCTTCCTAGAAATCAACATTCAAAGAAATGGTAGTAAAGTTACATTACTTGGGGGTTTGTAGTAATTAAAAACGGCGAAAGGTCTTATTAAGAATTTCACAAAGTCAATGCAAATAGTCCCCCTTTTCTGGAAAATGAATTAGCGAGTGGTTACTAAGTCTTCAGATATTTTTACAATCGCTGGGTATATTTACTGGCTGTTTATATAAGCAATAAAATAAGTGTTCAAAATCCCTTCTAAAAATTTGACTAGGAAATGAGGCTAGTACTAATAATACAACATCATACCTGAAGTTTATCCTTGAAAACTTAGGCAGACGTGTACTTACTTATAATAAACCCATATTCGCTAGTTTTTTAAGTCTTGTGTATTAAGCGACCTGGGATCGCTGGGGCTGCAATTATGTGGCTGGATCTGGGTGTGTGGGACGCGTGGGTGTGCCTGGGTTCGATTCCTGAGCCAGGCCAATAGGGATGTTAACTGACTTTAAAAAATGTGATTCTAATTAGTCCGTATGTTAGATTATCAAAAAATATTGGATACGTATTTTTTGTTTTATCAAATGCATAAAAATTAACGAAGATAAAACGCGTCAAAGATTTGAGTGGGGGTTGGTAACGTCACTGACCGCTAAAAAATGTCATACTAATGTCTTAGAGTATGGCGTCACACGAGTTTTCAAAGCACTGTATCGTCTTCATTGTTTGTTTACGTGAAAAAAGTAAAAATACGTGACCAATATTTTTTTTAAACGTTGCCCCACACTAGGCATTTCTCTTGTATCGTGGGTGCGTTCACAAACATTTAAACTCACATACACAAATACCCAGACCCGGAACAACTATCTGTAGGTCATACATAATATTTGATCCGTGCGGGGATCGAACCCGCGACACGTAGCGCAGCAGTCCATTGCATGAGCCACTGCGCCAACCGTGCCGAAATATTAAATATTATCATTTATATTAAGATCTGCCTGTCCATCAGCCTGCCCTGCAGGGCTATTGCGTAACTTTTAAATGACAGTGGCTAACCTATAGTGCCTTTCAATTACTGTCAAATGGTTCCATTTTGTACTAAACCATAACCAATTTAACAGTTAATCAATAGACAATATGATAGCCACTGTCATTTAAAAGATACGCAATAGCCCTGCTGATGTGTCTGCCCAGCAGTAGCGATTTGTAGTCAATATACAAACGAGGCAGAAGAAGAAATAGCATTCGGGACCTGAAGACTATCTCACTATTCAAAACCAGAGTGAAAGAATATTACCTTTCCTCTCCATTGTGATTTTTATGTACATAAGCATATATATTAGCTTTGTGTTTTTTTATACGTATATATTATTATTTTCATAGATGTGTATATATTATTATATAGGTTAAGTTAGTTACGACACATAATCACAGAATTCTTTTCCGCTTCTCACACACTATAGTCTACATTGTCTTTTTTCATTTCTCCTTTTGCAGGTTTGCTGGCAGAAATTTCTTGAGAAATAAGCAGTACCTTTGTACTCTAATGTTAGATTTTGTTATTTTCCTGTGTGTACATAAATAGTAAAATAAATAAACAAAAGAAGTTCAAGAGAATGAACACGAATGCCTTTAGTTTTGTTTGAACCAACTTACCAAAGGTGCAAACATCCTAAAACAGACGCCTACGTGTGTCTGACGCATTACAACGGAAGGGACATCAAAATCCATCTTATAAAATCGGTTTAAAAAAGGACATTGTCTCATTTTATATCGTGACAATGTAAAGAGGCAAATAAAGATTAAAAAACCGAAACCTTTTAGTATTTTGTACGAAAGACTAAAAACCCTTTTCAGCCTTTTGTCAAGTGAAGGAGTCTGATGTAAGCAAGGATCAAGTGATGGAAAGGATTTGTGAATTGTTAAGTACTTTTTATTTGCCTATTTCTGTATAAGCATATAATAGGTTCCCTAATTAAGGTTTTAGATAATATAACGTAATGAGAGCAGCAGTTGCCCAGTGGTGGTGGGCCCGACTTACGAACAGTAGGTCGTGGGTTCGAACCCAGGCAGGCACATTACTTTGTGTAATTTATTTCATCACTGCTGCTCTCAAAACGGTGAAGGAAAACATCGTGAGGAAACCGGCATGTCTTAGAACCAAAAATTCGAAGACATGTGACATCTACCATTTCGCACTGGGCCCGCGTGGTAGATTATAGCCCATTTCCTCTGAAAGAGAGGAGGCCTGTGTCCCAGCAGTGGGATCATAAGAGTCCCTATAATGCACGTCACTGTAATGCACATACCAGCAATGCGCGACACTGGATTGCACAACACGGGTGTGTACGCCCTTGTGAAAGGAACCATCACAATGTCTCCAAATACTCGGCTGTACCTTGCTTGTCCGACCCAAGAATGTACGGCACTTTAAATGGCGACATCGCGTGATTGGCCGATTGGTTGGCCAATCAGGTGACTCGGAATTTTGGGACTTTGATATGTTTTGAATTGCAATGACGTACATTCCAATGTCGCGCATTCTCGGCCTGGACCAAGATTGTCCGGCTTGTTAATGTACAGCATGACAAATGAAACCAAAACAAACATACTTAGAAGAATTTCGCGACCAATTTCGAGGTACCGCTCGCCGGCCGCTGCCGCGGCACCGCTCGCTTCGCTCGCTCGGCTCGCGCGTAGTTGGTCACAGTTCTAACCTAACCTAACCTATGGATCCCTTCGACATCGTTTTTACAATCGTCTTTCGGAACAGCACTACCTAGTATCCAAGTCCCAAAATTCCGAGTCACCTGATTGGCCAACCAATCGGCCAATCACGCGATGTCGCCATTTATCGTGCCGTACATTCTTGGATCGGGCAAGCAAGGTACAGCCGAGTATTTGGAGACATTGTGATGGTTCCTTTTCCAAGGGCGTACACACCCGTGTTGTGCAATCCAGTGTCGCGCATTGCTGGTATGTGCATTGTCGTGCTGTACAATATCAAGCCGGACAATCTTGGTTCAGGCCGAGAATGCGCGACATCGGAATGTACGTGTTTTGAATTCCAATGACGTACATTCCTATGTCGCGCATTCTCGTGCCGTGCATTGTTGATGTTGAGCATTGCTGGCTCCCGATCATAAATAGGCTGTTGATGATGATATAATATCACGCCCATAATACACGAAAGGTTATGCAGAGATTATCAAATTTGATCCACATCCACATTTCGCCACTGCCAGTAATGTTTAAATTCCACTATGTAATAGGGGTAACTAACCTAACCTAAACCAACCTAGGAGTCAAACTCCGGACCTCTTACACGGCAATAGTAAATACATCTTCATCAGGCCCTACCAATCTCACTGTAGTCAGAGTTTATCTTTCTTTTTCGTGTGGTTAGTGACCGTACTGGTGTCAGAGCTTTATGCAGCCCATGAGCCCTTGACATATCTGTCAGGCATCGATGTTTTTCTTCACCGAAGCAATAATACAATACGCACTTGAATCCGAAAAATCAGAGGTGTGTCAGAGGCATGCCCTTTAGGGGGGGATTATCAAATAACCCCCCTCCCGCTCTTGGGCAGAGTGAAAGGGAGTGTCAGACCTCTACTGACTAAAACCACCCATGTTCCTTCCTAGTCCTTTATGTCAAGGCCGCGGTATGTCTTACAACAACCCGCAGCCGTCAGAGACGTGCCTTAGGTTCGAACTCGTGACCTATGACTTCTCAGTCCGACGGTCAACATGTACCACTAAGCTATCACTGTCGTCTGACTTATTTAATCCCAATCATCGTAGTTTGATTGTTAAAAATACCTACCTGAAATAAGTTGATTTTGATAATACCCAGACGATAAAAAAATCTAGACCTAACATAATTGGAAGATAAAAATATAAAATACAGGTCGCAGTAGACAAAAACTTGTAATACAAGCCAGCCTCATTAAAACCAATATAAGATTTAACAAAATGTCATGAGATATTTTTGATAGATGGACCCGATATTAAACCATTGTAACACAATAATGGAACAGAATGGGTAGATATGACTGTGACTTATTAGGTCGATTAATTAAGATATTAATGTCATTGATTCAGACGGTGTTGATTCAAGCAACCAGTTTGTCATATTATAAGGACTAGTAGAACTTTTGGTATGAGGCTTAAAGTCCAACCCAGGGCGTGAACAAAGTGGCATTGAGACATTTTATTTCAGCTGCAACAATGACAAAGTCAAAAAATATCACATATTGTAACTTCCGAAATCATGTGTATATCCTGTTTGTAAGTTAAATCTAAAATACTTTGAAAGCAATTGTTATCCTTTCAGACTTTCTGTTTTTCTTATTTAACATCCCTTTATTTATCACTATCCAGTGCTGTTATTCGCCAATCTTTGCGAAAAGAGTCGAGTTCATCCTGTCATCTCCTTCTGGGCCTGTATAAATAGGGATAAATGGAAGGAAGGAAAGGACTCCTTTGCTCTGTATTGGGACACAAATGGCTGATAATAATAATAACCTTAATTTTCAGATTTTTCTGCCGTTTACTAGAGTAGGTACCTTATTAATTTTTGTCACAACATTTCTTGAATATGATAAGTAAATTCAACCAACAGTGTTGTTTCTTCAGTAAATACAAACTTTACCGTCTTCATTATTTTATTTACTCGTTTTTGTTTACTATATAGTAACGTGGTGTAGAAATTGCTTTATTAAATGAGAGTCAGTCGAGCGTCGTCGGGGGAGATTTATTCCAACACCGATTAGGAATGAAACATGGAGACTGTCACCTGCTTATCATTCTACGGAAGTTAAAGGGGTACATTGGACACCTGTACCTGAAATGTTGAGATATAATGAACCTTCAACGTAAATTAACTTATTTTGATGTTTCATGAGAATTTTATTTTAAACTAGCATTTGCTCGCGGCCTTGCTTCCGTTTTGACGAAAAATAGCCAACGGGAACGCTTTGAATGTTACCTATAAAGTCGGATCAGGAGTTCCGAAGATTACCTTCTGCATACAAACCAACAAACAAATACCTCTTTAAAATAGGTATTTGGATACTGGAAAAATCAGAAAACCGGTTTGTCAGTAATAAACCTTTTGTTTAGAACTTATTTAAATTCGTAAACTTCTAAACCTTCACAAAAAGGATATAAACAGAGGATAGATATCAAATTCTGTTTCTAAGAAACCAAGCAAAATGGAGTCCCTAGTTAAAACATCGAAAATACATATAAATTCGCAGAATCGAGACACAATTTAAAAACTAAAATAAGAAACATGAAAATCCTGTCTTATAAAAGGTCTTAAAGTAATCATTACATGTGGTACTGAAGATTTTTAACTTCGTTACGAATCCGTGTTTGAGTAACATTTTTGCGTTGCAACATCCTTCGGAGCGTGACAATAGTTAGCCGGCCGAAATGACTGTTAAAGGAAGCGGGGTTATTATTAACAAACACGTAAGTATGAGTCAATGGGACGGACAAGTCGGGACGGGTGTTCTCGGAACCCTTTTGTTGGTGCATATCATTCTCATTGCCCAATAAGACAAATTCGGCGGTGGTACACTTGCGTGAGTTTGACGCCCGAGAAACGCGACAGGAATGTGTCTGCGTTTGTTTTTTGACGCCGCGGTGGCAGGAATTTTCTGAAACAAAGTGTTGGTTATTTATTTTGACGAATATTTTAGAAGAACGTTAATCATTTATCAAATTAAAACTTCCACACCTACTAAGGTACTTATATAATATGAATCATCTGTATAAGTACCTTTTTTTTTTTTTTTTTTTGGTGAGGTGGAACACGAACGCGCCGTCGACACGGCCTGTTTTCGTCGTGAGACGGACGGACGGCGAGTTAGCCCGTCACTCACCGTCCACAGGCCCGCGTCTACGGTGGCCGGAGGTCATCGCGGGACCCCCGACGCCCGGAGCGCCTCCCGCGGCGGCTGGGACGAGAGGTTCTCTCCCTCTCGCGTTCCGCCACCTCCTTCGCCAGCATCACTGCTTCGCAGAAGGAGGCGACGGCGTCCCATTCCTCCTCGCCCCGGACCATGGCTTGCACCAGGGCCGGGCGCGAGAGGTCGCCGCCGCCGATCGCCGCTACGAGAACACGGCGGGGCTCCGCCCAAGCGGGGCACACCTCCACTGTGTGCTCCACCGTGTCCTCCATCTGTATAAGTACCTTGGTTGCAGAATATCAATTCTGCAACTTAAATACATACTAGGTAACCTTGAAATTATTATTCGTAGGTCATATTTAATTTAGCACCTTTTTTCTGTCGGGAATTCCTCATGGATATTTATATTTAAGTAAGTAATTGAACACCTAGGTAAAACTAGTTATAATTAAGTGTTGAGGTGTGTCACTTAAAATAGCTGAATTAATGCTACTTTATCATTAACATATCTGAAATGGTGATCTTAAAATTTGATAAGTACCACGAATAGTCTATATTTAAAATGTCATCAACCTGAGGAGCTTTTTCCTAAGTAGGTGTGTCATGAAGGGGTCAGTTTCCAGTCTTACCGGATGACAATGAATTATTATAAATGGAGCGGCTGCCTATCTGACCTGGGGCAACCCAGTTACTCAGTGTGAGTATAGACAGCCTTTAGCCTTTTGCAAGACTGTATGTGCTATTAGAGGTAAGAAGAGGACTCGTTATATGATGGAAAAATATGATAATGGATAAATATCATTAGTTACTAAACAAAACTAAATGAATTTTTTTTTGCAAAAAAAAACAAAAAATATCAAATAAATAGTAAACAGGTAAATTTCACACTACCAGCCTTGCTCTTATTCCTAAAACAATGATAAAAAACATGCTAATACGCCGGTCGTTTAAAAACGCACGTGTGACAGGCTGCGCGCGCGCCGGTGGCGGTCGCCGGGTTCCGTGAGGCAGGTAATGACACAAAATGATGCGCGTGACCGTCGCATAACTCACACAAGGATCATAACAAAGATGCACTGCATACCACTGATGATAGATAGATCTTCGTGTAGACATGTTGTGGGATAGATCCTTGCGCCAGTTTAAAGCGGTGGCGGTGCGGTGGTGTCCCGGTTTGTTTGTGTCGTTGTGTTCGTAGCGGAGTTTGGTAGGTACTGGATCATTTTCAAACGAGGAATGAAGAACACACGAGTCAGGAGATAATTTATTAGACACTAGCTGATGCCCGCGTCTTCGCCCGCGTGGTAAATTATGTATATACTAAAACCTTGCATGAATAGCATGAAAATCGATGCAGTCGTTTTTCAGATTATCACGAACAGACAGACAATCGCGGCGAAGGACATTGTTTTATAATATGTTGTTTGTTTTATAAGGTAACTTAGGTCAAGGTCAGGGTCGCACTAGTTCCCATGATCCCCGGTGCAAGTGTGGGAAGTGAACCACCACGGTGGTGGTTTAGTCAGTTAGAGTCGGACAGATCTCTCCGCTCGCCCCAGGACGGTGGACATCTATGAGGATTTTTCACCCTTGAATAAAAAAGAAGACCCATATCATTTCGATTAAGAATAACTAACTGCTGAATATGGTCCTGGGTTCAAAGTGTTATTGGGTTTTTCCATCAAGAATTCTCGACTAGGGACTTAAACATAACTGGCAAAACATGGGTGAGCTATTAAGTACACCTCTGCCTAACTTTCGGGACAGACGTGATGTTATGTCATATATATTATTATGTAATCTAATAATATCCTAAATTTTTTACTTGAACTGTCAAAAATTTTACATAAATGCTCCCATCACAACAGACAGATTAATTAAACATTACCTTTCTTTTTTGGGGGGTTGGGAAATCATCAAATGACTCCTGCTCTGGGCAGAGCGGTAGGGAGTGTCAGACTTCTACTGACTAAAAACCACCCATGTTCCTTCTTATCTCTTGTGTCGAGGACGCGGTATCTCTAGCGAGCAACCCGCAACCCCGACGGGAATTAAACAAACCTTAATACGAAATTCATATCTACCCTATTGGTGCCTCCGAATCCGCATGACGACCCAGTTTACTAGATTTATGTGTATGGCTAGTTGCTAGACGGCGACCTGATTACTATCTGCTCATATATGTCGATGATGGGCCGATGACTATTAATTAAGAACCAATTTAACGGGAATTAGTCGTGGTACTAAGACATGACATATTTATTTGTTACATGACATAGTTTTTTGTTTCTTGCCCTTTCTTCTCCATAGACATCTATGCTAGGGAATGGGTAACTACAGTACTTTCACAAGTTATTATGCCTTGTGTCTGTGACTGTATCTTTAGAGTGCAATGCGTCATTCCGGGGGTTACTGCGGCGAGTTGCGCGGCGCCGGCGTGCGGCGGCGTGTGCCGTGGCGGCGAGTGCGCAGGGCTCCGGGTTGCGGGGCGAAGGTTGCGCGTTGCGGCGTGCATTCTTTGTTCCGTGATTCGGGGTCTCGTGCATTCGTTGTAGCGGTGTGCGTCGATGCGTGCTTTCGTGCTCACGGTGCTCGTTGTTGCTGGCATTCGGCGGCGTGTGATTCGGCGTGGTGGCTTTCGGGATGACGTATTGCACTCGTAGATTTGTTTTTATAAATTGTTCTTCTGACATTCAAAAGTGCCTAAAAAGGTTTAATTGAAATAAATGCTTTGAGTTTGAGTTGAGTTTGAGTTTGAGTTATTACAGCATATTAAATATGCTTTTTTGTTTTGTTTTGAGGATTTTTAAGGAACATTGTATTACCCATAATACGATGTCCCCTAAAAATCCTCCTACTACTAACTGATGATACTAACTGGATTATGGAGGTCTGATAGGTAGTCGTTCTATGTAAAATACTGGTAGGTACTTAATTAGCTGCATCTGGTAAGACTGGAAGCCGACCCTAGCTTGATTGGGAAAAGGCTAGGTTTTTGAGGTAGTTTTTTCTTCTTCTCAGTGGTTTAGCAAAGTTCTGAGGCTGCAAGTTTATCCTCATCACCTGTACTGATGGTTCTTCTTAAGCAGGGCAATCTCAATTGGGTAGATACTGATGCAGTACGAGAGAAAGAAGAGCATTTATAAACAATTGATCAGAACTTGGGAACCAGAATGTGGGCTCCAAAAAAATCTCGTAACAGGGCGGTAGTCTCAGTTTTCAGGAAAAGTTAGACACTGATAGAGATAAACTATTGTAAATTGGTAAGAAAAAAGAAGGTTAACCCCTACAGTGGGAAAAAATAGGCTAAGAATACATACACCAGAACCACACTATGCCTATAATCAGCAGCTTAGTCAGATTAGTCACGTGAATCTCCACAGATTACACACAACACTATTTTTGGTTTTATCCGTCTTACTTGCTCAACATACTTTGTTAAAACAACACGTTTAAGTACGTAATATAATTATAGCACCTTCTTGTACAAACATGTCAAAACAGAATTACGAGTATTCATTCGGTACATATTTGTAACTGGTTTTTGCGCAATAACCACGCTTCGTTGAATGATTAGATGCGCTGGACGACCTTTAGAGCGGGCTGCGTTGCCTAAGTGTGACGTCACATGGGCTCAGGTAATCGATCACAGTTACAATAGGCGCTATGCAAATATCAGGCTGTTTCCTTTTATCAGTGTAGTGGTTACCTGGCTGTGTCAATGTATTGATGTGTTGCGGGAAGGGTCAATTCGTTTCGGTAGAATTTATGCAGGTCCGTACAGAAATCATCTTGCAGTAAATGAAGTTTTAGGACTGTATTGAAGATGATAACTAGATAATAATAGGAGTTACTTATGGTAAATGTAAACTGTGGCTTCACGTAGTTGAACATAAACCTGCAAACAAGACATTTAAATTACTTAAATAAATGACCATTAGCAAATTAATCAAAATGGTTTTAAAAATTAAGTCGTAATTATAACTTAACAACTGATTTGACATTTAAGTACTAATGTAATAATTATAAATTATTGTATCATATCAATTAAACTTTATGTCGTGCTGTACAGCCTATTAATGACTAATAAATGTTATAATAATAAACGGTTTAAAGTAAACATTACGGTGGGGTGCAAATTAAGAAATAAAAATGTTAACACCTGATAAGAGGGCTCATTACGATTAGTTTAGGTACTGCTTATAAGCACAAATCTGTACTAATATAAAAAAGAGGTAAAACTTCGTGAGTTTCTACGTAGCGGGTAATTTCCGGAATTAATGATGCAATTCTAAAAAATATTTCACTTACACTTGACATATCTTCCAGGTTTAAGTAACTTGAGGTATCCGCGGGTTGCCCATGTCTGCCGAAGAACCAATGGTCGATGGAGCAAGCGAGCCCTAGAGTGGGTACCGCGATCCCGTACGCTAAGCCTGGACTAGATTTACAGACCACCTTAAAATGGAAGTTTGGTCAGACTGGATGCAGAAGAGCCTTATTTCCGCGTTGATAAATATATTATCTACCATAATTTCGATCCCGATGCGTTTTACTACTCTGCCCATTATCACAGTAATTATTCAATAATTACCAATTAAGTTGAATCATAACAACGCGTTCAACTTCATTGTTGGATAAATTCTTAACAGATGATTCAGTTTCAAACAATTGCCAGTCATCAGTGCAATGGAACTTGCAATATTATCTCTGCAAGGCCATCTTGACCAAGTAGTTCCTACACTTCCATTAGCGTCTCTTAAGAATACCAATAAAAAAGTAAAACACAATTAGCTGGACTGTCAAACGTGGGAGGAACAGACTTGGGTCTTAATATGACCGCAATTACGTACATTAAAAGATCCAATACCAACTCGTGTGGGCACCAAGGCCCCACACCATATTGGGCAAAATTGTCTCACTGGCATATCACTACTTAACCCCTTTGTGAAGCCGACCAATAACTCTGTTGACATTGTTTTAACATGTGTTGTTCACAGATTTATTTTATTATTTATAAAGTTAAATAAGGCATATTAAATTAAAACACTGAAGGAAATGCAAGCAGGTACTATTTATGTAAAAAACACAACCTAAAAGATTTCCTTGTGGAAACCTAAAATTTTATAATTCTCATATGTTTAGTATTGTTTCAATTATGGTAAGATCGGCTTCCAGTCTAACCAAATACAGCTATCAGATTTTTTTGTGAAATGACTGCCTGACCTCCACATCCCAGTTACGAGTACGATTCATTCTCCTTGGTTAGGTAGTTTTGATTTTCAGTATTTCGGGCGAAGACCAACATGTACATAATTATGCAGGTAAAGGGATAAATAACATACGGACTTCAGTGATAGGTATCGTTGACTTCGTTATTGCAGAACAACAGATAATTGGTAAGACAATCAAGCTACAACAAGGCTTAATCCTCAAGGCTATTAGTGTGAAGAGGTGTAAATAAATACCATCTTCTGATCTCGTAGATAGACAAGACACGTGTAAACATAAACATCTTATCCGCAGACAGAACACTGTAATTACAAGTAAGTAGTTATAATTAAAATGATTTTAATCGTTTCCATTATAACAATGATAAATTATTAACAGCTCATAATAGTTCTGGGAACAACGAAATAATGGCTGAATGTCTTCTTTGAGAATAGACAAAACTTTAGGAAATTATGTGAAAAAATCAGGAGTGATATAAAAAGGCTGGTGAAGAATCAAGGAGCATTGTAATTAATTCTTGATAATGTGACTTTATTTTTATAGATGTTTCAACAAATGAGTGGAAATTCGCAAAATGCAGGAAGCACAGGATCCTTTGAAGAGAATACGTTTGGTTGAGCCAAGCCATTTAGCATGAACGTCGTGAATGTGGATGATAATAACTACTATCAGTCACTCCTGACTGATGGTCGTTATTTAGGAAGTCCCTATATCCAGCTTCAAATGACGCATTTGTAGACATGAGTCGATGACAAAGCGTGATGTTGTTAAAAGACATCTGAGAACCTAGTAATATTTTCTCCTAACAAGGCAATCTGCCAACCAGTGATACATCAACCATTTCCAAACTTAAAAAATACAATAAAATACAAAATTCGCTACCTACGTATAAGATAGCGGATACGACCCACCCACTGTGTTATTTACATGTGTCCAAAGTACAGACGAAGAAAAAAACTCGCACAGCCATTTAAAGTAATAAGACAATGTGGTTCATTAAGTTAGCTACTTCCACCCACTCCTGGCACCTTCGTCTGTCGATTTAACGAGACTACGTAAAACGTAACATTTACATTTATGGTATACATACGGAGTAGAAAATATTAATGTGTGTGTCGTACTTGTTATTAAAAACACTGAAGGTAAGGTTGCTTGGGTATGGCCGAAACATTAATAAGTAGTCATTTATTTTATTGACTGCTGACTTCTTCCTAGTTGTATTTGTGCGGCTACTAAGCATGAGGTCCTGCGTTCGGTGCCCAGGTTGAGCCATGTGGCGATATGTAGGTGTGCCTAAATCTTCGGGGATTACATGCGTGATGTTAAGCTACTGTTACATTAATTTATTAAAACACCCTAAATTGAATTTATTATTTCTGATCTCATTTTCTCAAAATCTTCTCTTCTCTATCTTCTTCTTCTTCTTGAGTTGTAGCCATGCCTCCGTGTTTCGGTTTTGGAAACCTTAACCTTTCCAAGTCAATATTTGTTTAATGTACAAATCTGTTTTGCAATTCGCCATTTTTGCAAATCTACTACCACGACGTCTCAGTGTAAAAGCTCAACTCTTAAGTCTAACTGCGGACCTGAGACCGATTTCCTGATCGGGGAAATCCTCTCAAATTTTCTCTGTAGTAGCCTCTTTCGTTGCACTATGCAGTTCAACTAAACAAAAAACACAAGTGCAATCATCATCCACAAATTAATTAAACTATCAAACGAATCCCCAAACTAAAGGCTTTACTATCTTACAAGCTAGGTAACACAAATTTCTTACCGTTTGAGTTCAACAGACTCCTCTATCCCAATTAACTCCTAACGAGTAAACATATCGACTGGTCACCATTAGTCATTCGTGTAGGTTTTGTTCATCGGCTACACTGTCATCGATGTATTTCTTAAATTTTGGTTCGTTTTCATTATTTATCTGTATTGTTGTGTAACAGTAAAATTATCATGACTAGGTGTTGCCAGTGGCTTCGCCCGCTATAAAATCTGAATGACTATTACTATCTGTGTACCAAATTGTATCCAAACCCGTTCAATAGTTTTAGCGTTATTTCTATTTTCATACTACTTAAGGCAGACGATTTTAATTAAAATAATAATTTTCTATGCACACATTATAATCTGCGCCATGCCAAACTCATCACTATCACAACCTTCATGTAATGTCAGAGATAGTAAGACCTGGTAAGACCTTTAGAGGGCCTTAAAAGTGTGCATTGACGATTGCTGCAGATGCTGAAAATCTCAAACGGCTGGTCGGTTGCTCTTTTTGGGGCAGAGAATCAACATTACCATGCAACGTGGCAATACTGGCAGCCTTCAGAGCATTTATTCAGTTGACAGCTTAATATCTGGGGGCACGTAAGTGCCCCCGCCAAGTTGAGCAGTTAATTAACTTGAAAATTTAGTGTTTTTCTGAAACCATCAATTGAAAATTATAACAAGAAAAAAAAAACAAATCTTGGAACGGTTTTATAAAGGCTTTCACATAATTGATTTGGTAAGAAACTATTCTAGAACTGTTTTACCACGTTTCTCGAAATACGATTAATTTCATGAACAATCATAATTTCCATAACTTAGTCTAAAGATCAATTAAATGTTGCATGTAATCGCCAACCTTAAACCAAGTTTAAGTTTATGAATGGATCAGTCAAAAGATCACGCGAATTTTAATTATGGTGGACATTGGACGGCTCGTGCGAGGTTTATAGCAAGCTTCACAGTTCTTTACTATTGAAAACAGTCTGAGGCCGAAAAGGCGGTGACCGCAAACCAAAAAGTGGCGATACTTCGGGCAAGCGTATATCCTGTAGTGGACGTCTTTCGGCTGAAATAATGAAGATGATGACGACAAAAAATATCCGCCTTTGTACGGTTTTATCACTTGTGCATAGTTTTAATAAATAAATAATACTGAGTTGTACGTTTAAAAGGACTCTGCAACACGACCGTATAACTTTATCTATGCGGTCAACATGTCTGGCATAGTGCTGTATCTGAAAAAACCGCAAGAGTTAGAGAACCATAAAGGTAATATTATATTATTCTTTTAAAAATTCTAGTGAAATCGCAGTACCAGTTTGTTTACTCTCGATAATTATAAAAAAAAAACATTTATTTCAGGTATCATAACCCAAACATTATAATAATTCTCTAATAATCATAAATCAAAATAAAATATTTCATAATAATATTATACATACATACACGTCAAACACATAACCCTCCTTTTGGGCTTCGCCGCAATCGGGTACCAAACACATAACCCTCCTTTTGGGCTTCGCCGCAATCGGGTAAAAAGAAGGCCAAATAAATATTTTCAATTAGGTAGGTACTCAAAAACAATAATCAAGATGACATTTTTTTTTCAGGATTAATACCATAACATCCTTTTGAGTCTGAAGTATATTTTTTTTGAGGAAGTAAGTAACAAGTATTTATTTGTAAATTTTAACACGTGGATTTTCATGGTGATTTAGTGCTAAGTACAAACAGTGGGAGAATAATAATTATACATACTCCACGTGCTCACCTTTCCGAGGTCACAGGCGTACCTTGATACCTTCTATTGTAATTAATTAGTAACTCTGAAACAGTATTCGATTACGAGATAATTATAGAAATGTTGTATCTGTTATGCCCGGTTTCTGAGGCACTTTTATCGGTGGTATACCTATTCATATGCGTTATAGGTTCGATAAATTGTGAAAGTGCATTTCTGAACACCGCGATGTAAGAGAACCTTCGTTTAAACTACGCTTTAACCTGACAATTTTGGGCGTTTATCGGTTCCATAACTGTTAAGACACAACTTTTTGCAATGAACCCGGTCACTTTCACCTAAGAATTATTTTTTTCGAAGCTTATGTAACCCATATGGTGTTAATCTATATCTAAATAAATGTGTTTGTTAGATCGGAAATTTAATATAGAATATTTGTACTCTATGTAGTTTTAACAAATATCTTAGAAGATATCGCGATGTAAAAATATCCGCGCGACAAAACAATTACGCGCGATTCTGGCCTCGGGAAATTCAAATTCAAAATATTTATTGCACTATAATATTTACAAGATGCTATTGTAATTTTAACAGTAAGAGAGAGTAGTAATAAAGTAATTCTCACTTTAATAATATAATATAAGGTAATCTAAACTAATATTATAGAGAGGAAAGTTTTGTTTCTTTGTTTGTTACCATTTAACTCAAAAATGACTTTAAAAATTATATCAACATTAGAAAGCTAATTGAAAAAATATTACTATTTTGGATAGTCGATCTATCGAGGAAGGTTGTATGCTTTACAATTGTGACGCAGACGAAGTTGCGTGGGTCTACTAGTAAAATAAAAGTAATACAGGCAATCAGTTTAAAACTATAAATAGATAACCGGGTAACGTCGAACAAAAACGACACAATTAATAACAAATGACGCAACAATTACTAAAACAAACACACTAGTAATAATTAAAAACGAGTCAATTACCGATTAGTATACCGAGTGATCGGTAATCGATTGAACTGCAGTTACGAAATGCATTATCAAGTGTTTGGTCAGACCGTCAATGCAGTCAGGTAGTTCGAGTGGGTACTTGCTAGGGCCAAATACGTTACATACACTGCGAACGTCGGCCAATGTTTCATGAGAATGGATAGGCACACGGAAACTCGTAGCTAGATGGTAATAGTCACTCGGATCAATCTTCAGGTTAGGCCGTGCATGCTAAGGTTGGTCTGTGGATCGGTGACCACCCAATACATACCGAGTTTCGTCTGTGCGTCAGAAAGCATGCTAAGCTGTTGGTCCTGGCTGACATTTGTAAAACTTTGACAGTCGTAAAAACTGACAATCAGTCTTACCAAGGGGTATTCATCATCCCCAACAAAGTAGTTGGGAAAAGGCTAGGCAGATGATTATGCAGGCATACAGGGCCATTTTGATGGATGCAGATAACTAGCTCAGTCGCCTGTTGATAAATGGTTTGTTTTCTAAAAAGGAAAAAAAAATACCTACCTCTTTCCAATGTCTGTATTATTAAATAAATAATTTAGCTCACTTTGATGCTAGGTAAGGAAACAAAGAGAGGCATAGCAGGAGGTGAAGTCGGTCTGTGGTGCTAGTTTCAAGTTCATTACTAAGGTGTTACTAGAGGTCCCGTCGGGGCTGCGGGTTGTTCGAAAGACAAAGGGCTAAGAAGGAACATGGGTGGTTTTTATTCACTAGAAGTCTGATACTCCCTTCTGTTCTGCACAGAGCGTGAGGGGTTATTCACACCTTCCGTCTGACGCAGGTCGGACACGGTTGTTTCGGGATGTACCTGCACCGAATCAGGCGGGAGGAAACGCCCGGATGCCACCATTGTGAGGATCGGCCGGAGGACACGGTGGAGCACACAGTGGAGGTGTGCTCCGCTTGGGCGGAGCCCCGCCGTGTTCTCGTAGCGGCGATCGGCGGCGGCGACCTCTCGCGCCCGGCCCTGGTGCAAGCTATGGTCCGGGGCGAGGAGGAATGGGACGCCGTCGCCTCCTTCTGCGAAGCAGTGATGCTGGCGAAGGAGGTGGCGGAACGCGAGAGGGAGAGAACCTCTCGTCCCAGCCGCCGCGGGAGGCGCTCCGGGCGTCGGGGGTCCCGCGATGACCTCCGGCCACCGTAGACGCGGGCCTGTGGACGGTGAGTGATGGGCTAACTCGCCGTCCGTCCGTCTCACGACGAAAACAGGCCGTGTCGACGGCGCGTTCGTGTTCCACGCGCGCCTCGAAGAGATGTCAGCAACATGGGAGGGGCCCGAAAGGGCCGACGCCTGTCGGGGCTGCGGGTAGTCCTCTGGTTATCGCGGCCTCGACATAGAGGGCGAAGAAGGAACATGGGTGGTTTTTAGTCAGTAGAAGTCTGACACTCCCTTTCGCTCTGCCCAAGAGCGGGAGGGGTTATTCGATGATTTTACACCCACCAAAAAAAAAAAAAAGGGGTTATTTGATGACCCCCCCCCCCCTCAGAAAAGAAGGTGTTACTAGAGGTGTGGATAGTTTGATAAAGAGACCAAACTCTTAAAAAAAACCTCGTTATAATTATATTGGTCTAAAAAAAAGAATTGGGGTCATAATCGATTCAAAAAGAAGACGAACAGTTTTTATATCCTTGATAACTCACTTGAACACAGTTGTTCATCATGACATTGTAAATTACGTAATAAATACTTCTTAGTAAATTAAGTAAATATAAACAACCACGGAAGGTTTTTGTTCTTAAAAACATACCAAATAAATCAACATCATATTTAAATAAATAAATTACGGGTCGAGGAAGCTATGAACAAAAAAAAACGTGTTAAAAGCTTATAACCAACTTATGACCGCGGTTACAATTGCTTGGTATTCGGTAATTTGTCTGAAGTCTCGCGAGGTCAGGGATAAAAAGTATCCTATGCAGTATGATTCCGGGATCCCTAATATGATGAAGCAGATTTGGTATTCCAGGTCCAACTGTGACAGATAGTTTGTGCAATAATTCCAAACCCGGTCATTAGCTTTTGCGTAAAGAATCACAGAGACTCACACATCCTCACTAGTTCTCGCATCTATAATATTAGTAGATTTGGGGAAGGGACTCTTAAACTATGACTCTATTTCAACATAGTATGAAGACTTAAGTCTAAACTAATAGAAGTTTTATAGTAAATACGTAATGAGCTGGGAACGTAGCGGTGATCGCAGAGCGGCCATTGTCCGTGCTCCAGGCGCCTTCCGCTTACAAATAACCATTCACCACAGACCCCCAACTTCACACGACTCCTCTCCCCATTACTATCTATTCTAGGTGCACAAGAGGGGCAGGAGAGACCTTGTGAACCTGGTTTAGTGCATGTTAGTAGTGTGTTAGTATAGGAAAGTATCGAAAGGCGGAACGGCGCGATTGAAAAATAGAAAACGCGTGGGTGTACAATGTTCTATATGTAAATAACTAGGCTGTCACCGGTTATGCTATGGAGGAAGTATCTGACGTGTGATTCGATTAAACTGTCCTGCGATTTATATAAAAAAAAGGATTTAGACGCATCTATCTTGGACGTTTTTTATTGGATTTGGAATGAACGGGCTAGCGCGCTTGCCTGTTACAAAGTATCGTGTTATTTTTATTTTACACAATTTACATTGGCAAAGAAAGTCATTGAACCCAGATGTCAAGTTTACAACACATTTAAAGCATGATTGGGTTTTGACGGTTTGGGTACTTACCCTTTCGTTATGAAAAATTACCTCATGAGAGTGCAGCTGAGACTAGACAGGACAGTCAGCTCTGCATCCCATATAACTGACTGGTTTGTATAACACGTTATTGACTATTCTCTGCAATTTGAGGCAATTCGAAAGAAGATCTTGCAGACGAAATCTAGTCTATGTAAGTAAATGGTGGAATAAGTATTATTTACACATAAATTATAAGTACTTCTCAAAGATCCTATAAATAATAAAAAATAAATGTGATAAATTATGACGTAGTAAAGCTATTTACGTAGGCAATTATTTCCCGCACGTCACTCGGGTCCAGAAACAGGGAGTAGGAGGTTAAAGTATTGTTGTCCTCCCGAGGTGGTTATTTTCAGCCCTGACAAGTCGAGCAAATTCCATAAATAAAATATAAGAAAAATAACCTTTATTCAACAGTAATTGATATCTTCAGTGTTTTTCCATGCGCGTATTTAGCTACAGAAGAATTGTATAAGTAAGACCAGACTAAACCATATTAAGTATAATGCGGAGATATTTTTTCAGTTGATAAATACAGTCAGAGTCACTGCATATCAATAGCGTCTTTATGTTGTATCTGTTGGTATAATTATTTTTCAATTTACCAGATGATAAAGTGTACAATACCTTCAATCTGTCCATTACTTAATTATCAACAGCCAGAAAATGCACACTACACTACTGAAATAATTAGTCCCCTCTCCTTCCAGCTTCATAACATTCCTCAAAACCAAGTCGGTAATTATTATTATCTACACATACAACAAATAAAATTATAGTGTCTGTTTGTTACTTTCAAAGTAACAGCTTTATACTGAATGCATATTATATACGATACTTATGAAAAAAACGCATTTTTTTACTTATGGCGATCTGTTTGATTCGTCTAATCACTGAAATGGCTGGACCAATTTTCACGGGACCTTACTGGCACATTGCTGATGTTGCTAGGAGTAACTTAAGCAACTTTTATTTTGGGAAAAAAGAGTAGGATTTCGTGAAAAAAAACTTAAAACCCTTGAAAGAGACAAAAGAGTATGTATGGCTCGTAGTTGGTGGTGTTTTGTGGTTTCTGCCTACCCCCATAGAAGAAAGGCTTGAGTTTAAGTATATGTGTATAAAAATTGTTAACAAAATTCGATTCGAATAGAGAAGTATGAGTATGTGCCTAATATTTTATAATAATTTACGCGGATGAAGGTCGCGGGCAACAGCTAGTCTTTATAATAAAATCACAATATCTACAATGAGTAATCTATATAATGTTAGAAACCGCTTTGCGTGAGAGTATGAGGAGACATCAGTCGCCCTCCCGCTATGCGCCATGCACTATATAGCCGCTTACGTTTGTGAGAGCGAATCGGCTGATCCCACTCTCCAGCACCCATACCCAGCACTGCTGGAACTGTGGACTTTGGAACATTTTTTTTATTAACTAATATGCCGAATATACGAGATACGAAATATACGAGGAAGAAGGTATAGTATGAACACAGTGAAAGGTCTCATTGGTGTTCTTTGGAAAAGCAGTGATCATAATATAACCCGGTCTATCTTAGACTTGCAAATATATGCTTAGTAAGTTCAATAACATGCACTTAACTTTGTAAAATGCGAATATAGGAAAATAGTATTTCTCACGTTTGGCTGGTAATATTGCTGCTCTCTCCTAGCATGTTTTTTTCTGTATAAGAGAGAAGAACTGAATATAATCTATAAACCTTTGCTACAACAACATCCTTCGAGGGTTTAATAGAAGTAAACAAAAAGCTTAAAGAGCAAGGACGAGAAAGTCCAAGCCGATTAATAAAATGTATAAAACAAAAACAAGGATTTTCTTTTTTTACTAAATATTTTGTTTGTTATCGCAATCTTTCTTTGTGCTGGTAAATGCTACTGAAATTGTTAAATTTATCGCCAAATATAAGGCTGACTCAATTTAAATTAGCATCGACACGCTTAGAAGAAGATTGTAATCTTCGGTCAATATCCCCGTCGGGGCTGCGGGTTGTTGTAAGAGATACCGCGGCCTCGACATAAAGGGCTAAGAAGGAACATGGGTGGTTTTTAGTCAGTAGAAGTCTGACACTCCCTTTCGCTCTGCCTAAGAGCGGGAGGGGTTATTTGATATAATTTCCCACACCCCCAAAAAAAAAGAGCTAACATTTTCCATCGAACACAGTGAAGCTGGTGTTTTACATGGTCGTATTGTAAGAGTTATCCAACTCTGTATTTCTTTACGCTCACTACCTTGATACAAATAAAGGTACAATAGCGGAGAGGCATAAATAGGAAATCGTCGCTCCACTGACTCGAATAATTCACTAAGAGCCAGAGTTTCACATGAAAATCGTAATTTTGTATGCAAATTGAATTCACCGCGGTTACTTGACGAGATTCACCTTTTATTTACACTCTGACATTATATTCGTACGTTCAAGAATGTTGTTACGTACCTAACAATGACCTTTTTGTTTCAATGCTTAAAAAAGGAGGAGTATGCAATTCGACTCGCATATGTTTTCGATTGTAATACGCCTAAATGATTGGAGGTCTCTCGTGTGAATACAAAGTGTGAGCACTGATGGAAAGTTTTGTTTATTATATCAATGGGCTAATGAATTCAGTGCCGACTTGAAGACAAGGTAGCTAAGCGGAGAGCTGTAATGCGATTAGTTTTCATTGTATCATTTGAATGTACTGTCATCATGTTTCGCGTCCGCTTTATTTTCATTCACTTCAATATAACTACTTTTTTCAGGCCAGGTGTACTTCAGCACCTTTTAAAATCGATAAATAAGCTCTTAATGCATTGGGTGCATTGAGTATCTATACTTAGGCACCTAGTATAGGAATGAACAGTTTCAATCCAGTCTTTTGCACGTTGACAGTAAGTTGTGTGACATCACCAAATAAAGCAAGCCAATCTTCTTTTTAACCAGAATGTTCCATAATAATATCCCTAACAAACTACTTCGTACGTACGTCATTTGCCATTATAAAAGAAACTTATGTAAATAAATATCACGCCTTATAAACGCCCGCAAGAACCAGCAAAATTGTACAAAAAATGGAATCCAATCACAATAATATAATATTTATCGTATGACAACGTTATAACGAGACAGTTAACTACACGGAAGATACGTTGAGCGAGACAATATCATTGAGTCTTACGTTTTATACAAAGGTTACTTTATAAATATTCCAGTCATGTACCGTGCGTACACGTCGTGATTGTACATAATGCTGTACAGTAATTGGTCAGGTGATTAGCTCAGTTTCAACGACGCAATAATTGTTTTTAGTTAGGATTTCAATGTTATTATGTGTGTTGTTACGCATGTCATTTTGTTGCCAAATCCGTCATTTGATCGGTCTCCTTTACAAGCAAGATTAATGGGATCGTCTTGCATGAATAAATGACAATCAGGGAGTAGGTACCCGTTGTGTTTAAGTATGCGGTCCTAAGTTCGATGCCCATGTTGGCAGTATTATTGGGGTTTTCTGCGTGAGAAATTTCTCTGTTGCAACCACGAAGTCTAGTCCCCGATTGTTGCCAATAGGCTCGCCCCCTATTAATAATGTTGGACTTAAAAACATAACTGGCTATTAGGTACACCTCTGCCTAACCCTTCACAGATTACAGGCGTAATATTATATCATGTTATGTGTAAAATCACACACAAGTTTTGCGAGACAAATCTAGAAATCTTAGCTTGAAATAGAGACCACTGAGAAAAATAAAATATTCAAATAAATGTCATAATCAAGTCATATAAAATCACCACATCGTAAACATTGGGTGGTCTAGATGTTGTGATTCGTAAATAATTTGGACCACTCTCATAACCCGCTGATAGATTTAAATTAAATCTTTTAAGTTATGAATATATAAATCTAAAGCAAGTTTCATATGACAAAATAACATAATAACTGTCAATGAAACGTCCAACAGTCGCAATAATGATAATACTAACAAGTTGTTGGACATCTGATACCTGAGTGAGGTGGGCGTTTCATTTATAAGATTCAAGCGATTTGAAACGTCATATATTTTTTTTACTTATCAGTATTTAGTTGAACACAAAATAATGAACGAAAAAGTTATAAAACTACGGATGTTTCCCTATTACCACTGTTTCTCTGGTTTTACATTGTAGTACCTACCAAAGTGTTACTGACAGTTTCTTGGCATTCAAAGATGTATTATTAGGTATTTAATATATTACTTAGTTGATACGATAAGTAAGTAAAGTTATTGTGTTCTATCAACAACACTAACAATTTTTTGTACATATATTAGCAAAACATAGTGCATATTTTGAGACATTTTAGTATCTGTAACCATACCTAGGCTTACCTAAAATATTTTATGATTGATTGATTAAAAATCAAAAACTTTACAGGGTGTAAATTAACCCTTCACACATACGTCAACCAAGCATTCTGTACATCAAACTAAGTACCCTACGCAAAAATGTTTGCTGGGAAACGACTTTTTTTTTGGGGTAAAAAATCACATTTTACGATACAACTCAATGTAGCACTCAAACATTTTGCTAGTGGATGCTTTGAATAGTAAACGAGTCATGGAGGTAATTTTAGTAAAGTAATAACCTGAAAAACTAGTATTTACAAAAACAGTTGTGCAAAATTTGGAACTTTGACCCTCAATATCTCCGTAACTAGGGGGTTCCTAGATATGGTCTAAAACCAAAAAATGATCGCAGTGGTGGGGAGAACAAGTGCCCTTCGTTTGCGGGTACTTTTAAGGGTACTTTTACACCCTTTATATCATAACATAAGTATTCTAATTTCAATTATTTTTTCTTGTACCAGAATTATCTACACAGTTTTGTTCCTTCCCGCTGTCGCTCTCAACTTGTCCCGCATCACAACTGAGCAGCGGTTAGATGTCGGCCGTCAAATCGTAGCGCGCGAGCGTCCTTCACGGCTGAACGGGCATCACGCGAAACGCGCCACATGCAGATAGCAACACACACACACATACATATGTAGGTACAGCAACGACCACTACTATGTTTACACTTAGCAAATTTCAAAAGTGACTTCCTCGTGGAATATCGATGGCATCTCTGAGATAAGACCTATCCCAAAAGACTCATAATCATCTTACTTCCCTAATTTTTTTTTGGCCTGTGGACAATCATCAAATAACCCCTCCAGGACTTAAGCAGAGCGAAAGGGAGTGTCAGACTTCTGCTGACTAAAAACAATCCATGTTCCTTCTTAGCCCTATATGTCGAAGCCGCGATAACTTGTAAACAACCCGCAGCCCCGACGGTGTCCCATTCTTTTTCGGCGCAATACGTTTTCTTTTCCCATCATCTCTTCTGTCAGACGTCAGAGCTTCATTTACGCTTTTCTCTTTTATATTATTCCTCTTCATCCATCAACATTAATATTCTACAATACTATTAGGTCCAAAACACTGTTCTCGTAGCCACATAAAATTGCATTAATTGCATTAGAAAGAAATGTCGTTTTAAAGTTATTGCTACGTTTATATAGAGATCTACATATATAAGTGCTCGTAACTGTACATACATACGTAA
Organism: Diarsia rubi; assembly: GCA_932274075.1. Taxonomy (NCBI): domain Eukaryota; kingdom Metazoa; phylum Arthropoda; class Insecta; order Lepidoptera; family Noctuidae; genus Diarsia; species Diarsia rubi. The sequence goes on along the minus strand of OW026417.1, from coordinate 14,842,424 downwards.
AAATAACCACATTGTTTTAATCACATGTTTCCTATTTCTCATTACACTTAACTGAACTGACGTCAACGGCTAAGCATTTAAACATGTACTTATTGAGAAGTATACCTAATAGCACATCCACATTTCGCTATTTATGTATAAGTCCCATGTAATAGGGGGCGACCCTATTGCTATCAAATGGATACAAATCTAGACTCCGTAGCTGAGAAATTCTAGATGAAAAATCCCAATAATACTTTGCCCGGCAGTTCTCAGGCAGCTCCTAATAATATGTTCTTTTTTTTTTTTTTTTTTTTTTTTTATATTCCACAACTATCACACAACGCCATCTAGTCCCAAGCTAAGCAGAGCTTGTGTTATGGGTACTAGACAACTGATAAACATACTTATATATTTCTAAATACATACATATTATAGATAAATTGATTGTATTACCTTAGTATTAATACGGTTGGTAATTAGTGTGACTACGTTAATAAGTAGTTTCCTATCTATATTTAATCACCCATGCATCCATGGTTCTTCGGAATATCCGCGAATCCGTATCCGGATTGATGATTTCATCATAGACGTCATCTTGTGGTATAAAGTAAATCACTTTGTATAATTAGTGAAAATACCGATGACGATAGATATCTGTTAATTAGTCACAAAGACCTAAGCGGAATCTTGATGATGACACCTACCGCTGTGGGTTGTTCGAAAGTAAGTAAGTAAAAGTAAAAAGTATAAGTCTGTCACTCCCTACCGCTCAGCCCAAAACAGTAAAAAACCTACTGTTGATTGATTTGAGTGATGGTAGTTCCTGAAATTAATAATGATTTTCTATTCATAACCTTTGACAGGTGCATTCACAGACATCCTATTGTTTTCAATACACGGAAGGGCACTGCAGATAATAATTGTTTTACAACCATGTCGAGTTACGGTTGACCTTTACAACCAAAGGCCGGTGACACGTGTAAAATGCATTCAAACACATCTAACACAATCTATAACTACTATTTCCCAATATCGTTCAACACAGAGATTACCACAGGTGTCCCCATATAACGTTCAAACAAGCCACATTAAAACAATCCAGTTTTAGAGATCGGTAAAATTGATCTACTATTCATTTGTGTGCCATCCAGGAAGCGAGAGGTCTTTGGCTCCCGCCGGAATGCGCCCCGCGTGGGTGGACGAACCGATCCCATACACTGCCATACACTCCCAAGCACACGGCTTTCTATTGATTTAATGAACACTATCTTATCTTAGCCAATAGGCTTATTACGCTCACTTTACGCGTTTCGTGGTTGATTCATCCAATTAACGGTCGAAACAACGGAGCTTGGGGCAATATCGAACGGATCGGGTAATTAATCTACGGTAAAATAGAACATTAAAATTATACTTACATGGGTTTTCGTAATAATTGCGATATAAATCGTGCGTTAATACGATAACAGATGGCGCCACGTGTGTGCTCGGTCCGTATGCTTTGTGTTTAGTTCATTTGAGGCGGATCGGTTACTTAATAATTAATTATAACATACTATTTATAACGCGACGAGCTTTAGATATCGATGTTTTAACATTTATGTGTATTGAGATATGTGTGTGTTACTTTTTTATTATATGTAATGAGTTTTTGATTTAAGTTTCGGGTATCGAACGTAGTAAGGTAATCTGAAAAGGAAAACCCGCTGATCGGTTGATCTAAGCAGATTGGTAACTTTGATTTTGTTTTGAATTTTTTGTGGGGTTTATATTATATGAAAGATAAAGTTATCTTTCTCTTTCTATTAGTGCCGTATGATTATAAATGGTGATTGCGGTAAATCAATTAAATATAAATAAGACTGATGTGCAATTATTTGGTTCTTTGCGTTATTGAACCTCAATAGCAGGAGCTCCACCTTCAGCTTCAACATAACTGAACTAGTACTGTCTACCGTCAGTATCATCTCTTCATGGACCTCCTAAACCTGTCATCTGATGTTTCTGGCATCCAGCGAAGGGATACCCACACCACCACCTTGTAAGACGCCTTCCTACGTTACTTCTTTTGGATACTGCGTGGTTCTATCCGGAACTTTTAAAGCTCTATTGTTTATCCGTTCTGCAAGCACTGCAGTGCACACTGCCACTTATCAACTAACTTGATAAAAATAAGGAGAAAAACTAAAATACGACCACCTCAGCATAATCCGAATCGCACACAGAAAGCGCTGATGATATAAAGCATGTATAACAAGTATGTTGCCTCTAAACGATACTGTAAAGTTATGCTCAATGAAGCTCATTACAGAGCAATTTCCGATGGTTTAATGTGTCCATAAATTTGCTGAGTCCGGGACAACGGTTTGATTGCCGATAAAACCTCGGCCGCAACGGCAGTTCTGTATTAAAAAGCTGTTAATATAATTTGCACCTCGTTATGATCGGGAACTCGTCCTGAGAATTACGAGTACATGAGAAATTAACGCGGCATGGTGTTAGGTTTTACGGTTTTCTTGTCTTCGATAGAAATAATAAGGGGTTTATGAGAATTGCGATTATGATTACATCTCTAGTGTTTAGAAAGCAATATATAATAGATCGTTTTGAATATAGCATCATTATCATAAGCCCTCATCAGTTCTCAATTGAGCAATAACCTCTCCAATCAGGCGCCGTTCAATTTAAATCTTTGCTCATCCAGCAGCTTCCAACTGTCCTGTAAATATTGTTACTTCATCTGAACTATCTACCTATATCGTCTAATAAGCACATACTAGTGTACATAATGGACAAGTTATAATCATGTTTGCAAAAGCTTGCGCTTGGACATACAAAAAATTCAAAGAACTTAGTTTTCGTAAGTATAGGTGTAGTTGTGAATAATAAAGTGGTTTCGTATAATCGACACCAAACTTAAGCTGTGCCTATGACCAATTATGACAAAGGTCATATTGTTCCCTCTACGATCGTAAAATCTAATTAAAGAAAAAGTAATATCGTAATAGCAATATCGTATCTCTTATTAAGTCACAGGAAAGTCTGTTAACATAAATTAAGAATCAGAAGTATTTTGTGGTGTAACCTGGTAGTGATAAAAGTCAAACAGTTAGAAAATAATATTTTTTTGGGAAAACCGAAAAACTATAGCTCGCATTTATCGTTTTATCTATAGATGACAAAGCTCTTGATAACCCGGGAATGCCCGACATCATTGCACTAAAAATAAGTCACTTGAATACAGGATCAGTTAATATAAAAAACTAATATAGTAAATATACTATCCTTTGGTAAGTAGCTTTTTACATAAAACGCTGTTATACCAAACACAGCTGTACTAGAACTGTTAAATGACACAGAAAACGCGCACGATACCCAACTTCCGAACAAAATTTCTGTATTTAAGTGGGTAAGATAAATAATTTGGTTTATCCCAAGATAAACAACACTTGATCTTGACTATAGCAGATAAAGTAAAATATCTTATATTTGGGCATCTCGGTCTTCGATAACATTATTTAGTTGACACTTTTGTTTGGTAAAATGCAGTTGTCAGTGGAATTTATATTCATTTTAGGTGAGTGAGCATCGTTGAGAATTCCTTTTTTTTAGTCATTTATGATCAATTGTTTTGTTTTTACTTTGTGATTTCTTAGATGTCTAGGTATCATCAATAATTTTATCAAATTCTACTGATTTTCCAACTTTATGACCTATATCAGTGAATTCCTAGAATAATCAAAATTCTTCTTTCCCAGCTTGCTTCAGTTATGTACTGTCAGTTCCCGTACCTGATATTGCTGAATCTGCGAGGATAGTAAATGGAGAAGCAGTGGATATCACCGAGGTGCCTTATCAAGCAACTATAAGGAGAAGGGTCCTATCAGGATGGGCCCACATGTGTGGTGCAGTTGTAATCAGCAATCGAGGCATTTTAACTGCTGCCCATTGTGCTGATTCGTGAGTTCTTTTGATTCTTATTTAAACACCATTTTTTGTTTAGAGTTGGATAACTAACTTACTAGGCTCTGCTGTCTCTACTGATTCATATTGCTATTATTTGGATATCGTTGCACATGTCTTCCTTTTCATTTTCTATATCTTATAGTCTCATAACTTATTTATCTTATAATTAATTTGTTACTATCCTCAAATACTGGTTTGATTATATTATTGTTATTATTTATATTGAAAAATATTTGATGATAATATTTTTTTTGTTCTTTGCATTCAGATACGTGAACCAGCCAGCTAACATACGAGTCTCCGTCGGTACTCAGTATCGTACTTCTGGAGGCAAGACTTATGATGTCTCCGTTATTTTTATCCACGAAGGATTCTCTACAGAAACATTGGAGCACGACATTGCATTACTTGGAACTGCAAGAGCTATTGAATTCAGCCAGTCTGTCGCTCCAATAACAATCGCTTCCGAACATTTTGTTCTACCTTCTGGAACTGGAGCTGTTGTTTCTGGGTTCGGGACTATATCGGTAAGATTACTTTTATTATTTTTTACGACAGCAACGAGAAAATAACAAGTCAAAAAATAACAGTAAGATGAAGATTATTTCTAGCCGAGTTCTAGCAAAAAAAAGCCTGTCATATGGTTTATTATTAAGAAAACCAAGTCTATGATGCCCAACTTGATTTTAGGACTTCAGGTAACTCAACATTTTTTTCATAAAAAATGTAGCAAATAAAATTCACGGGCTACAAGAACTTTGACGACACGGTTGGTGCAGTGGATCAAGCAGTTGACTGCTGCGTTACGTGTCGCGGGTTAGATCCCCGCACTGAACAAATATTTATATGGCAGACAGGTAGTTGTTTCGGGTCTAGTTAATTGTGTAAATAATAATATGAGTTTAAAAATGTTTGCGAACGCACCCACGATACAGGAAAAACCATAGTGTGGGGCAAAGTTTATAAAAAAAACCTAAGCCAGCTCATAGTTTAAACATTTTTAGTACGAAGGCTCCTCATCTGAGGTTCTACGAGCTGCACAGGTCAGCATCGTCCCCCAAGCAACATGCGCACGGGCATACCTGCGCATTGCCACCATAGGAGCCGGAATGGTCTGCGCTCAAGGCGGCAATCCACCCCGAGACGCTTGCCAAGGGGACTCTGGTGGACCCCTGGTTGTAGGAAGCAGCCTGGTCGGTATCGTGTCCTGGGGCGAAGGCTGCGCTAACACTAATTACCCCGGGGTGTATACAAGAGTCTCTACATACAATTCCTGGATAGCGTCAAGGTTACAAGCTGTACATATAGGCGGATAAAATGATCTGAAAATGTGAGATTTGTTTTTTTTTTAATCTAGGAATGGTTGTGCAAAGATCCCAGATTTGAATGAGTCACTAAAATAATACCAAAAGTATGGATTGTTGTCTGAAATAAAGATTGATTGATAATTTATTTGTTAATAAGATGGTGAAGGTCCTACATAGACGATTCCAGACCCGTTTAAGAATTATACTAAATTCTTATTATTATATAGTCCAATGGAAACGACTTCAAGTTTTATGAGAAGTGTGCAAACATTGAAATTAATTGTAAATAAAATTACTTGTAGTATATGCTCGAATGAAAATTTGGTTAATAAAGATTATTTTTATTCTATTTTCAAGGAGTTATTATTGAACTTGAAGTGCAATGTACGAATGGAGGAGACTTATTTAAATACAAACAACTTTCTACATAATAACAATGGTTCTTACGGTTATTTCTAAGTACGGTGTCAATGACATTTATACTTACTGATAGTACGTATTTTGTCACTTGCCGTACCGTTAATGTTCCATAAGATTGTACTGGAAAAACACGAAAATAAATTCCGACTTATAACTGGATTGCATGTTTTTCACCTCAAGTAGTTTGCCTGTGTAGTCGATATGATAATTTGTACACCGCACCGATAAATATTGCGAAAGGCATTCGCTTCTTATCGTTGACTAAGAGAAATGTGCTACTTACTTAATAGGTAAATGAAAAGATAAGTGTTAATACCGAAAAAGCTTTGTCATTCAAACAGACATTAGATGAAAATTTGCAAAAAAAAATTTTAAAGGAAGTGAATTCAGTATAAATCATACTGAAATATACAATATGTTACGTAAATGTACAAGAACTTATTTCAGGATCGTTATGGGAATCCATAAAAATTGTTTTCCTCATACCTAAGCAATATATCGTTACCGCGGCAAAATGAACGTAGCGAACGGCAAGCGCGACGATGATTTCGATGTACTTTGTAGCTAGACATGAAGTGAACAGCGCTCTTCACGCGTCGTTTGTTATGTTGTTTTAAAATTTAATTTAATTTTTTAGATTTCCGTAGTCAACATGGAACCCTTATAGTTTCGCATTGTCCGTCTGTCTGTCTATCCGTCCGCCCGCACTATATCTCAAAGACTACTCTTAGTACTAGGAAGCTGTAATTTGGCATGAATTTACAAATTAGTTACGACAAAGTGCAAATATTTTTTTTTATTTTTTTTTAGGGTATCTCCAGGACACATTAAAGTGAGAATGATTTATTTTACTCGTGTTTGATGTCATTAGATAGGTCTTTAAAAAATATTGCGAGTTTGTTCACCTTTTTAGGGTTCCGTACCTCAAAAGGAAAAAACGGAACCCTTATATGATCACTCGTGTGTCTGTCTGTCTGTCTGTCCGTCTGTCACAGCCAATTTGCTCCGAATCTAATGGACCGATTAAGTTGGAATTTGGTATACATATGGATTTTTGTGACCCAAACATGTACGGCTAAAGTAAATAAATGAATTTTGAATATGGGGGTCGCTTTTACGGCGCAAATAAGAAAATTAAAAAAAAAGTTTTGCAAACTGTACCATGTGACACATCAAATGAAAGGGCTTACTATGAGGGTCTCAAATATATTTTTTAATAATTTTAAAATAAATAGTTTTAAAGTTATTTAAGAAAATAGACGAAAATTGACCGTTCCCCCCCCTTATCTCCGAAACTACCGATACTAAAATTTTGAAAAAAATACAGAAAATAGTTCTATACCTGTAGATTACAGGAAAACCTATAAGAAGTCCATGGTCTAAAAAGGTAGATATATTATATTCATCGTACGGAACCCTCTTCACGCGAGTTCAACTCGCACTTGACCGGTTTTTCGATTAAGAGATTCGTTTGTGAAATATTAAGCTGTACAGTTCAATTTTTGTTAGACTCAAGTTCCATATTTCTACTCTTGCGACTCAAGTGCGGCTACCTAAACCACCTATAGGTACGGGTTCTGTCTGGGCGTAAAAAAAAACATAGTAATAGTATATAGACGTATAACGAAAATAAAAGGAAAACTATCACAGCTAAGAAGACTTTACAAGTTTACGAGTAATAGTCGACCAACTTATAAAATGTACTTATATAAAATATTTTCCTATACATAATGTATGGAAGCGCAGGTCAAAACACTGCAAATGTAAGTACTCGTATGTTTTATTTTTAAAATTTCGTTCGGAGGCAGGTAGGCGAGATGGTTAATCAGTTTCGTAAGTTCACATATTTTGATGGGCAACTACGGAACCCTACATTGTGCGTGGTCCGACATACACTTGGCCAGTTTTTAGATTTTAGCCATGCAAATATACATACATTAAATAGAGTGATGGTGACTGAAAAATTGAGTGGAAATCAGTTATGGGCATTTGATGCGGAGGATTGAGGGAAATATCGTGAGTAAGGTTTTGGATGTGAATGGGTATAAGATTACAGGAATACCAAAAGAAAAGATAAGTGTTAAGAATGAAATGGCAAAAAAGGAGGTGTCTCGTGAGATGACGAGAAACAGACAAGTATGGGAGAAGACCTGCTGCACCGACCCCAAATGAATTGGGATAAGCGCAAGAGACTGATGATGATGAGAGTGAATTACAGTACAGAGAATGAGTGCACCCTGTAAGTCTGCAGACGGCTGCCCTCTAACGCTGTAATGCACAAAAACAGCCGTTTAAAAAAAACAGGTGATCTGTAACAGAATGAATAATTAACCACAATTATAACGCAAGTCATGCTTATAAAAGATATAAAAGCAAAATACTTTTCACCTCGATTGAAGCTTAAATAGATTCATTATACCTTATAGAGCTATGATTAAAGCGCTTTATAAGCTGTGTGTTTAATTGAGATGACGCCCTGAATGATGCGGAAATGCAATGGAAATAGTTAGCATTGCTTGCACTTAGCATTGTTCTTCTTTACCGGTGACGAGCTCCATTCTTTGGGATTAAACAAAGAATGTTAAAATCAAAAAGTTAAAAAAAATATTGTGTTTCTGGTGGATGTGGTCTTTTATTTATTTTAAGGTCATTGTGAGCCATTAATTATTTTGTGGGTAATTTTGAAAACTTTAGGGGGATCCTAAATGGGTTCTCGAGGCCATATGTGCCGCTGCATGTAAAATACTGGTATTCAGCTGCATACGGTTAGACTGGAGGCCGACCCCAACATAGTTAGGAAAGGCTAGGTAGATGCCATTGTGAGCTAGAACTTTGGTATCATTGCAGTAGAAACTTCTTTCGAGCATGTGTAAAATTACGTCCGCATTTTAATTCACCCAAGCTAATAGGTCCTCACGTACATTATTGGTTCCACCAATAGGTTGTTTATCAGTCACTGGAGCATCAGTAAAATCGGCATTGGATTTTTCCATGTCAATTCTAAGTGTTTTTTGCCTCCATCTTGTGCCCGCATATAGCGAGATCAGTGTATAGTGATCAGAGGGCAATGATGCGACGTAATTGCTTTTATAGCGTTTCGATTCACTACAGTGACTTTCATGAGGATTGACAGAAGGTGTCTCAAAACCCTAAAAAAAACCACCTATGTTCCTTCTTAGCCCTTTATGTCGAGGCCGCGGTATATCTTACAACATCCCGCAGTCCCGACGGGTGTCGGCCCTTGCGCGCGAGGAGCACGAACGCGCCGTCGACACGGCCTGTCGTCGTCAAAAGACGGACGGACGTTGTCACCGTCCACAAGCCCGCGTCTACTGTGGCCGGAAGTTTTCAATACCCTAACCTTATATCTGTCATAAGTTAGCGTATCTGTTTTGTTTGTTTTTTTTTGTTCATCGTCGATAGCCTATAGAACACTGTTGTCTCCTACAAAACAAACTTTTTTTTTCAGAATGATTTACTGAATACTTGGTAAGTTCCGGTTTAGCGTCAGTGTCCCTCTCACCCTGCATAACTTTGTCTAGGCCCTGTGGACAACTTTGTCGTATGCCTGATCTAAGTCTTGGAGGGAGTTGTACAGATTGTATACTGCGAGAAAGAGAGAAAATATTGTTTGAATAGCATCTAGCTACACAAAAGAAATCGTATTTTTTTTTAATGTTTTGTACTTTTTACTTACCTTTTACCTTAACAATATTACGTAACAGGTTAAAAAAAAAACATTCGTTTGTTCACATGCATAATTCGCTAAATCTGTTTAAATAATAAGGTATTTAACACTGCATCCCCCTCTAAAATAAACCTGCTAAGGACAAAAGACGTTTTTTCTCGCGATGTCACCACGCGCTGCGCTCTGATTGATCACTTCATTTGAATCCAGCGAGATTCGATTTATGATTAGCACCTATCGGATTCGAGAATCGTCCCTTGTGAATGTTCGTTGAGGGGTTCTAAATTCAAATTGTTAGCTTGTAAAAATTTATCAGTTTGAATTTGTTTGTATGTTGTGTTGTAATCATTTGGTTTCAATAGACGTTTAATTATCGATTATTGTGATTCTTGAAACTTTGAATAATTATTAAAGAAGGTCTACGCTACTTGTTCGTGGTATTATTTCTTGTTTTCTGAAGATGATCCCAAAATAGTACATTTTGATGTGCGGAAAGTTTGTTATTGCATTCGAGGCGGATTCGGCTCGGGTGTTCGAGCCGTAAGGTGAGGGTGTTCATGGGGTCGAGAAATGCAATATATAATAACAAATTCCCACGTGTTTCAAACGACGTTTTTAATGCACTTTCGAAGAAATTAATTAATAAAACGAGAAGTATTTTTGTCCTCAATTTTTAGGAGACTATGACTTAATTTGCTTTTTTCCGAGTTTTTATTTCGCCAGGTTGAAGAAGAAGCAAAGGTATGAAACCGCTAAACAGCCTCAAAGGAAAAATATAAATTTAATTTTTTTTTAATAATGATTACAAATAAATGTTTACTCGTTCATAAAAGTAAATAATTGTTTAAATAATCATGTTTATTTATAGTATTCTTTTTACAAACACTATTTAATATAAAAAAAAATATTTGTACTCTAAAGAAGCAAATCAAAATGACGAAATAAAAAAAAACACCGCTGACTCTATAGTCGATGGTCGAGGAAGTGTATTGAAAATAACATTCCTGTAACCTCTCCGTCATATAAATTGTCATTATCATCGGTCAAGCCTTTTTCTTGACTAAGTAAGGGTCGGCTTCCTGACTAAGCGTATGCAGTATGCCAGTATTTAACATGGATTACATCCTATCTGACCTCTACAGCTGTCACCAGGTAAAACGAAACATACCCCTGTAGCAACTCTTTTTATGTTTAATTTTTCACAACATTTATTTATTAATCTGTGTAAGATGAATAATTCAGTAATTAGATGCCTTAATTAAGGGTAAGAATATCTTCACTAAAATATTATTCGGCTTTTGATCACATTAAGCTTGTGTAGTAATTGCTAATAAATAAAAAATCTGTCGGATAAAGCTACTTCAGCCAATTAAATCCAGCTTTAAGGGTGGTTTTATTATCGCACATAAACCAGTAATTAACAAATTAATCATCAAAACAATCAACACTTATGTAAACATAATATCGAAAAAGTATTGTAATCTACGTTAAATACGGTGAAAGCTTCCGACACTCGCTCGTAATCTGTTTCCTCTTTCTAGCTTCACATTGTTCTTTAGCTTTTGCTACACAAATGATTATGAACTCTACCTTTAGCAAGACAAAGTTACATTTACCGCAACACAGTCCTTGATTAAAGATCTTTGAAACGTAAGCGCAAAAATTTATTTACGACACCCCCTCATTTAACCGTCTTCTGTCTCCTTCGTTAGTGCGTATCGATGGTATGTTTTGTCTCGCTCTCTCGTCGACCCATAATAAATTTTGGGACGATTCTGAATTAACAATACCATAGTCATAATTCGCGAGCCTGTTGCGGCGCGCTCATCAGGATGTTTGACGATTGTTTTAATATTTAATGGCATTTTAACCATTAGGTGTAGTTTACAATTTGTTAACTCGAACGTATTAATTAATTATGATACACTTTTATAAAGGGTTTTTTTTGTGGTAAAAAAAATTAATTAATTTTATTAATTTTCATGATAATAAAACATAAAACCATTGATGTCCATCAAGTAGCTGATATAATTTAATAAAATTTACTTTAATTATAATTTACTTTAATCCTATCTTAAATGTAAATCCTTAAAAATATCCGTAAACATTAACACTACACAAGTTATAAGCATTTGTGTGTCAAGAAATGTAATTTGATCAAAACTATCGATAAAACCAACTCTCGCCATCGTACATCACTATCTGAATGACGGAGCGTACGCCACTTAATTCAGGGGTGGCATTGCTCAGACGGCAATAACGTATAAACGAATAGGTGTCGAGTCGGGCTCCAGTGGCGTGGCATCTTACTCGGATCAATTCTAATCTCTGTCGTCACGCCCGGCGCGGCGGCGTCCTGACACTTCGCCCAAACATCCACTGTATCAATATTTACGTCACCTAATCATAACTGAGCTTCTATCTTCTCAAATTACAGATGTTTTGAGAATTTTTATGTTGTTAAATTTTATTTAAGAGGTTATTTCTTGCGGATTTATAATTAGAATAACTTTGGATTGTACTTGAACGAGTTTTGCTTTTGTTTTGGCGTGTTTATCTTAAATTAGATATTTGTAGAGATACTTACATAATTTATAAGTATTGTAAATAAAAATAAAGTAATGTGTCGAAAGATGTTTATTTACAAAATAAAAGCATAGTAAATCAGTTCAATTTGAACCAGCTTGGTTCCAATCCTTTAAATATTCAAAAAGTCAATACGTCGCCTATATTGAATTCGATTAGGCCGTCGAGCGTCTAAACCCGCCGATAAGTAAGTGTAATGCTATAGTCCCTCGGCCTATTACCTGGCAATTCCACAGAACGATCTACGTCGGATCGCGTCGACAGCACACAATGATGTGACACACACAGGCTTTGTAACCGAGAGGGACGGCACTCGCTCCCGCGATTTGTTTACACAGTGTAGCTTTCCCTTTCGCGGCGCGCCTGTGTGCGTGACCATCTGGCGGGCGGCAGCCCTGCCTTGCGCTAGTGTTGTACCGTACGGCGTGCCCCCACAAGGCACCGAGCGCACCCCGCTCGGGGTAGCCTGCCTACGCTTGTATGCGTGACCCAGTCGAATAAATCTAATATTACACACAAACATATTGGTGGCACGGCGTGTCATTTTTACGCTTGTGTTGTCGCTACTTGGGGTACTTTATGTGGCACGATGATATTATTATTCTGACGATTACGACATCCTTTATGCTTACAATAAAATAATTAATAAGGGATGAAGTGTATTGTTGAGCGGGAGTTTGTGATCGGTATCGCGCCACTCGGCTCATTCGAGATTTAAAAAGGTAACGATAAAGTTTATTACCATCTTCACGGTTAATGGCGGCGGCATTGTTTAATTAAAATATTAGCACTTAGGCATTTCGTTTATTGTTTTACAACTATTGTGCCGATGAGTATTGTTGACTTTATTGCAAAACTCTCAAATTGCGTGTTGTTGAATAATGATTCAATGAAAATTGGTCATACTAAAATATTGTAAATTGTAACAAAAAAAAATTCTATAAGTAGGTACGTTTAATTACTTAGGTACAACACATAATAAATTGTTGTTTTCGTTTTATCGCAATATAGGTATCTACAATTGTAAAACCAACAATATTAATATTTTTACTCACGCGATCATAATTTTATGCAGACCTACTTGCTAACTAAACCGGCTCCATGAATGAAACGGCACACTGATGCCGCTATTAGTGATGTCAAAAATACCTATCGATAAAATCGACAACACTTATTTTTACATCCAATATTTTTCTAGTCGTCTTTTTCACTTATAAAAACATTTTCAAAAACAATAAACAAAAAAGATACTGATGACTTAAATATGACATTTCAAACTAACCTACACACACGTGTTAATAAACCAGGTTGTAGGCACAAAATCTCCAAACATTCTCAATTACTTATTCTGTGACGGAACAGTTGACAGGACGCTCAACCCCCGTTCAGTTTAACAATTACGCGGCAGGGCTCATTGTGGCACGACCCTACCACTCCATCCATTGTGGACACCACTATAACGTGTCCAGAATATCCTGACCCCAGGCAGAACACATTCATCCCCCTCTCTGATCCCCTTTAAAGTTGACGCGGGAAGGTAATCGGCTCAATTTACACTGGGAAGTAGTATACAAATATTATTATCCAGCCTTTTCACAAATATCAATAACGTATTACCGGCTTCGGGACAGATTTAAAAGTTAACCAACGTGATTTTTAAACGATTAAATGACTTTATTTGGTGTTAATTTGAATAGGCTTCCGATATATGATATGTTACAGTTGTTTTGATTTTTGAATATTGTATTGTGGTAGTGGAACTGATAACTAATCTTGTAAACTTTTAATAGGTAAGCGAGACTGTTGTCTAAATTGTGATATTTTATAATAAAATTATAAACGGTATTAATAAAGCGATGATAGACAACCGTTCTGCTACTAAAAGTAATCTTAAAACACTTCAAACGATTCATGATTAGTAAAGATTAAAATTAGCCAAACTGTTCTACTGGGCCGAGATATCAACTTGTTGAAGTTTTACGAATATTTCACTTTGAAAAGCGCCTCAACTTGATTATAAATTGGGCGATTTAATTAAATTTGTAAGTCTCGCTTGTTCTTAGCTATTGTGACCTTAGATAGGTATCGTCAGCTTCATTTAAAGCATCGTTGTTCAAGCTTTTCTTCAAAGTGTCTGCTATATTTCGCATATAATTGTGCAACAGATCTGGGATACGGTCGTGTGGTCCCTCACTGAGAATAAACCACGACTTCCCGTGGGAACCGAACGAACTTTCTGTTGGACCTTATTTAGAACCCTAACAGGCTGGTTGGGTGACTTCGAATTTTTAAAACATTAAAATTATTGTACTTAGGCATAGTATTTGACTTTAATAATTATTTATTATAATAGACTGCCTCATTGGTGTAGTGGTCGCAAGCACGACTGCTGAGCATGAGGAGCTGGGTTCGATTCCAAGATCGGGCAAAGTGTTATTGGGTTTTTTCCATCAGGAATTTCTCAGTGGCAGCCACGGAGTCTGGATTTATGCCCAGATGATGGCTTTTGGGTCGGCCCTTATTGAATAGGAAACATAGCTGGCCAAAATGTGGGTGTACTATTAGGTACACCCACACTCCACTATGATCGTCCGAAATTGCCAAAGGAACTGTTTCGTCCTTAAAATAGTTTGTAATTTACACTAAATAATTTATAGCGTAGATCAAGTCAATGTAAAGTCCTGTTAACATTCAGTTATTTTAGAACCAAACTTCAACACTAGGCCAAGATGACCTTAATTGATCCTCAGAACGATCTAGAATCCTTTGAAAAGATATTCAAGGTGAAAGGGCGTGCAAGTTGCACTCATGATATAAAAGTAACTTATTCGTCTCCTCTGTAGACGCCCCCCCCCCCCCTCCGCCCACTACTAGAGCGCAACCTTTTTCTAACGGGTATAAAGTCATGAACTTTGAGGTCAATAAAATTCGACCAGACTCGTCCTTTGTGAAGGCTGACTACACACTGTGCTTACAGATATGTAACTTGTTGGTCAAAATGGTTAAATAAATGAGTGTATATTTGCTACGTGCTATTTTTGTGACATTTGCTTTTTAAGAGTAAAGTAAAGAACATGATCATGATCATTATTTAAATATGATTAACAGAAACATAAAAAAAGTAAAATAATAAGATAAGAAATTATGCGCAATCTAGGTTCAGCGACGATCTCTATGGGGCGGCTGAAAGTAGCTCTATGAGAGTATCCGAGAATATTATTATCATTATTAACTAGCTGATCGCTCGCGGCGTCAGATTAGTGCCTATAATCACCTGGATGATATGACCCAGGTTCAACTGGATCATATCATTAGATACTAAAGTAGTGTCCTCAATTCACCTGGGAGATATCCGCCCGCTTGAATGTCGGTCAAATTATGTACTAAAACCTTCGTCGAGAACCACTCTATCCAATGGTAAAAAAAAATCGCTGAAATCGTTTACAAGTTTAACAGACAGACAGACAGACGCAGCGGACGACTTTGTTCTAAAATATATAGTGATAGTAAAAAAAAATAGTACCTTACGTGTCAGAACAAAAGCTACAGGAATTGATCAACAAAACTTATTTCCACAGTACCTACCAGTAAACTCAAAATCAAAATCAAAATCAAAAGTCATTTATTCAAATTAGGCTGATAATCAGCACTTTTCGAACGTCAAAATTTACTTTACTCTACTTATTTACAAGAGACAGTCCCCCAAAACGCCCACCCTTCGGCACTTCCTAGTGTTTAGCTGGAAAGAAGAAGTGACGGAACAAACTCCCCAGCAACACATTCTGTCTGTTATGTTGGTTAGAAGAACCAGACTCGATACAATAGTAAGGTGTAAGTTCATTTTAGAGTTACTACAGACACAAATCAATAATAAAAAATTATATAATTATAAACAATGTAAAAATAAAAAAGTACATAACATATCAATTAACAAATTTTTGTAATGTAGGTAAGGCACAAATGTTGATATTAGTGCTGTAACTATTCGTACCAAAGGGCGTCTGGATGATTAAAAACCACTGTAAAAGAGAGTAATTCTTTCTTTCTTTTCTTTTTTTTAAAAAACGTTGTCCCCACACTAGGAATTTCTCCTGTATCGTAGGGGCGTTCACAAACATACAATAAATGGAAGAGAAAAAATAAATAATAAAATTGAGAATAGTTAGAGACATCCACAACTGTCGAGTTAAGACCTTATGTTTACCTGTACCAAACAATAAATAAATGAATTATAAATTATGTCAAACAAAGTGGTACCACTCTGCACCTCATCCTACCTAACTGAATATTATTGATGGTTGTACAAGTTTTTCGCTTGTGTGTACCTGATGACTTTCTACTACTGCTGTTTTGAATTCATGAGTCGAGGCGCTACAGGTTCATAACCAGTTATATACCTATATTGTTTTATATCATATCAAGATATTTTAACTTTTTAGTTAAAAGGTTAAACACTCTCATAACACACTTCAGTACAGTGTCAGTGACAATCAATTCATACTTAATAGGATTTTATGAATCAAAATGGCTTCTTGCTTTCAAATATATAAAAAGAAAATGGAGAATACGACGTGTTGGCTCAGTTTATAAGCTACTTGTATAAGGAGGTGATAATAAGATTTAATAAGGTAAGCACTTTAAGTTTCTTCTCGAAGTTGTTTTGAAAGCAGGCAGCTTCTGAAAGTTAACAAAAAACAATACAATAAAGTTTCTCGGTGGCCCTTGCCAACAATAATAAATAAAGATAAACATCAAGATAAAACTACACAAATAAACCAATGTATATATAACACCAGGTATATGTTACCAATATTATCATATATTCACTACATTTAAATTCCATGGCGTAAATACCTTACGACTAACATTACACACGCGATTTTCTCTGCAAATCTTGCTTATACTACAGTAAATACAGATCTAACTAAAGAGACAATATCTCCGACGTTAAAAGGCCAGCTCGAGTAGGTGGGAGTGGGAGGGAAGGGGTGGCCCACCCTCTGTGAAATTACTACATTTTGAAGGAACAACTTTTTATGAGAATAAGCCGCCGCTATGAATCTCGAATTATAAGCGAATTGAGTGGTGTGCGTCCAATACTGTTCGTGATAGACTTAATGATTTCTTGTAATTGTTTTTTAATAATTATCTCTTAGGTTACTAGGACTTCATAACACTTCGAAATATCATCTCACAGTATTTCACCATTTCCACGCAACACTTTGATAATCTGTCTTCAATAAACCAATTAATTTAACTTAACAAACTATTCAAGTTAATTAGTAATTCGGCGGGCGCAGGGACAACAACAAACTTTTCAAATAACTTTAAACTCTTGTAGTGACAACCTTATCGTCGTAAACGGTCGGGATGAGTCGGGAGAGGTCGGCTGCGGTCGGTCTCAGTCAATAAGGTGCATTGGCCGCCCCAAGTTGCCTACTCGACGTAACACTGGACCAAGAGGACGGGGAGAAAATCTCCCGCGAAATGGGGTAAATGACGACAATTTGGTTTTACTTTACCAGATTGTTGTAACGGAAGATATTTATTATTAATGAGATTTTACTTAAAATATTTATAAAATGAAATCTTTATTTGGCTGCGAAAGTTCACTCAGAAAGAAAGTGGCAGAAGTATTTCGTTGCGAATTTTCATGATTTTTATCTTACAATGACCTGTATTGTTAAAAGTTAATTAACAAATCTGCTTTTTTACTGTATCCACTTTTAAATGCGATTCATTTTTTTAAACAAAATTCTTTACAATCATACTTTTATTAACCCTTATTGTCGTGTATAAAATGTTTTCAATCTAAATACATTGTGGGGCAGGCTGGCATGCCATGTAGCCACACCGTCGCTCCGAGGAGATGAGATTCTCCACGGGTCGAAGGGTGTGAACAGGCGCACCGACTCAAATACCGTTAGGGATAATTGTGTCTCTTTTATTTACACCAGCGCTTATAGCACACAGGAGCAATCTAATACACTTTTAAATTCAATATTCTTTTGTTTCTTCATCACGACGTTTTTACACACGGTCCAAAGTTTAGTCGCCATTCAGTTGTTTAGCTAGAAATCAGTTTTTATTCGACCTTGACAAACTCGTCTCCGTATGACCTGCGAATTTTATTGCCCATAAAAAACTGCCATCTATATTTGTATGCCGGAATATTCTACAAATAATAGGTACAGGTGCGATTTGCAATACAATACCTAAAGTGACCGTAGAACCAACATTTAGTAGGTTTACCAATTGTAACCGAATCTTGGTGAGGTGTTACATAACATGAGCGTGAGATATCCCTGTGGGCGGCGGGAACGGAATGCAGGAGGAAAGCCGACGGCCTTGACACGACAATATTTGGTGCGCCTACCTAAATATACACAGACCACAAAAGTACACTTTGAATCAAAGCTGGAGTGACAGTGGTTCGACTTGTCTGGAGATGTGTTCCCCATTCTGTGATCGTTGATATAAGGGTGACGTATACAATTATTGAGCTTTCACGGCCAATGCGCCGGCGCTTCTTATCGCTCCACGGTAATTAAGACCCTGTGGTCGCGCGTGTTAGACGTACACTAACTTTTGTCGAGTCGAGTTGATACCGTATTTCTTTTTTCAACATTTAGAAAATTCCCCTCACAGTACCAGGTATATTTTCATAACAATGCAAAAAGCTGAATCATATCACAGTCAACAAAAAAAAATAAAACGCTGAAATGTGTCATTTTTTCCGCGTACGATTTTTGTTTTGCGAAACAGACGAGAAAGAAAAAGCAAAGAGACGATTAAAAATGATCCACGTGAATGTATTCGCGCGGACAATATTTTAAAACAAAATGTCACACGCTTTCCACGGGTGTCTGCTCCCACCCCCGGCGGGGGGAGAACGGTGGTGTAGGAGAGGGCGCCCACCCCCGTTCAACCAGTGGGGTGTCATTGTGGACTGTGGTGTCGTAACTCCGCGAACTTTTTAATTTACAATTAGGTAGCTTCCCATTTCTCTGCCCTATTTAGCTCTCGTTTTTCCGGTAGACACCGCCGCGGTCGCAGTTCGTAATTAAAATTTATTTATCAAATTACTGCGCCCTAAATCTTTGGGGTTTTTTTTGTAGAAAGAGTACGTCTTAAATTAACCCTCAAAGCAATCTGCGTGCTCCAGATTTTCAATGAGGACATTTAAAAAAAATCCTTTGTTTTAGTACCCATAACTTTACTTAACTGAAACATATGAAAAATACCGGAATTACTTTCAATTTCTGTTGACGAAAGTTAAAAGAATACTCATAACAAAAACAAATGCTCCTCAATAGGACAGTGAAATTGCTACTAAATACCCGCCTGTCGGGCAAAACAAGTGAGCTGACGTGAAAGAGCAATTGTTTGGGAACAACGTAAACGACAGCAACCCTTGACCACGGGGCGTCCGTCACCGATGGCTTATTTTGACAATATTGGCCTACTAATTAACTGGTTTTAAAACAGAGGATATTGGACTTTTTCGCTTATTGTTTGTTTGGGGTAAGTGATGAGCCGCTCACGTTTTCAAAGAGAGATTATCGGTTATAAATACTAAGGCTTCTTGGAAACTCTAACGCATCATTCTGTAACACTAAAAGTGAGTTCCGCCTAAGTAGCGTTATTGAAATTAAATCTCAAAATAAGCTATCCTTTATAGAAATACGAGTACATGCAGGTCTAACACAAAACCCTCCTCTTGGACTTCACCGCAGTCGGGCAAAAATACAAAATATGCACATAACGACACTATCTAAAGAAAATTGAGACTATTGCATCAATAAGTCAATGGCACAAGTGAGCTTACCAGGTAACCACTCGTATCTTAACCAATTTCACCTGCCTAGCCGTAACTACGTTGGAATCGGCTTCAAGTCTAACCATATGCAGATGAATAACAGCATTTGCCATGGAACGACTGCCTACATGACTTACACAACCCATTTTACCAACAGCACACGTTAAATTCCAATGAACCACATTAATGCAACCACCATACCCACCACCAACCATAACACTAACCACATTTATTATATTTCCGTTGTCTTCTATGGGTCAAAGTTGCTTGAAAATAAATAAATATTGTTGTTAAATTAGGGCCTTGAAACCAAAACGCTGTCGCTTATATCTGGCACCACTCATCATCGCAAGCATCCAGTGAATTAGTCGCAACACCCGTGGCGTCTGTTTTTGTACGCGGATACCTTTACTTACTAGTACTTATTTTACGAACGCCCTTTTACTACATCTTGAGACAATTATACTACGTAATGCTATTGTCATTACAAACTTGCTAAAACGACTAGTTTTTTGGAAAGGGTCGTTTATACGTCGACACGCTTTTGTTGGATGCGTGTGGTAGACAAAACTTGCTAAACATTGTGCTGTTCTGTGCGACAGCTGCATTAATTGGGGGCCCTTACGCATTAAAATTATTTAAAAAAGGGGTCCGTATACAGCACCTTGTATGCTTTACCTCCTGGAATGCGCTGACATAAGATTTCTAGTATTGATGTTGTGGCACATTACTTAAATTTCTGTTAAACCCTCCTTTTGCGTTAAGTATCTGGATATTTTTTTAATTGGCACAAGCCCGCTACAATATTTCAAAACCACTGCAACTTCTGAAAGTCAGAATCAACAGTGGCAACCACCAGAAAAGCCCGAAGACAATGAAGTTCGACGAAGACACAGAGAAACAATTTAGATACCTTGAATCCCTCAACGAAATTCAGAAAGGAATTGCGGAGGAGTAGGAAAGCCATAATTTTCACGTATGTCGATAATTTCGCAAATGAAAAAAAAACTGAAATCGAATGTAAAAAACGTCTGAAAGAACTACTAAAACCGCTATAATTAAATTCTTTACTTCCCAGCACATAACAACTTCCTACAATGCCCAGTTAGTACACACAGTAACCGGGTACTTTACAGTTTTGTCTACGTTTAACAGTGCGTAGTTATTTTAGTGTAAAACTGAAAATAGTAATAAGAGGGCGATCACTCCGGCTCTATTTGTGTACTAATAAAGTTATTTCAGTCCTACCCATACGGGTGGCAAGAGAAACCACAGAGAAAGCTGATGATTTTCTATACAACATGCATCCGACAACATATGAAATGTTTGTCTAATGAAGCTTCTTTTCTATATGTTTCTACATGCCCTTGGCCGTTCCAAGTGCCAATTGTTAAATAATTTTTTTACAGCTACCTTTTTTATTTGCATTAAATGCATTTTTTTTTAAATGAAACTTTTGACTAAGCAATCGGTTTAGAACCTGTCATTTAAACTCATTTATCTCCAGACATACACTAGACGTAGTTACAACAAAACTACCCTTCAGAAACCTACCCGACTTATGACAAAGAAAATATCAAGAAAACAATGCCCTTCTAATGTACATTTTACATAAATCCGAGCGCAGCCCTAAGCGAGCCCACAGTTAGCCAAACATGGAGGTGGCATCAAGTCACTCCTGAAAATCAAACATCCCTACGTCTAGACTCGATTGAATTCCTCCGGGAACGCTTCCGAGTCGATCCGATTTCCCCACGGTAAATAAATTAATCTCAACTCGGTTTATTTTTATATATCGCTAAATAACGATGCCTATTTTTATTTATAAATAGACACACGATTTTACCTTTGAGGTAAAATATTTATTAATATATCAAATTACGGGATGGCATTGCCAATTGTGAGACGCCCACGATTGTTATTCTACAAATAATTATAAATAAAACATATTCTGAACCAGCATTACCTCGGATGATATTGCTAACAAGCAACAAGTATCCGTAAATAACAATGTTTGCAGGCAATGCAGTTCAGTAACTTGATTTATTTCTGTTTGCTCAGCAACCATTCCACATATTTCTTACAGCCTTGCTGACGGACCATCGGCTATATAATGCGTAGGCGCAGGCAAGATACCGTTAGGGCGGCCTTTTGTCGACGCGAGCAAAAAAGCCTTTTGGAGCCACACCGCCACCCTTGCCGGCAAAAAACATAAAACAGAAAGAAAGGACCTCAAATTAGGGAATCAGCTTCGGAATGTTGCACCCGTAACTTCAAAATGGGCATTTATTATAAATCGTTGAAATTATAGCCTTGAAGCATGGCGCATCCCTTTTGTCCCTAGCCTCAAGTTAGATTGATGGAACTTTATCATGCAAAAAACATCGGGAACTATTCTGTTACGGTTATTTACACCGCGCACCGTGCTGATGGCGCCTTGTTTATGTAATTGATGTTCAAGTATGGCTGGTTTATTATGACGTTGACTTTGTTTCTTGATAAGCAACGTGTTCTTGAGTATTCGGCTAAAAATGTGTGCCGGTCCCTGGCATACGAAGTGGTCCTTTTGCGATAGTACAAATAAGATCACAAGTTGTCTCAAGCAACTTAAAGTCTTAGGAAGTAAAATACAATAAAAGGACAGTGAATTTCTATTTCAAAACTTGAAGAGCAAACTATGAACGTGATCTCCATCGTGTGGGAAAAAAGCTTGCGCGACACAAAACCACCTCCTCAATGTAACAAGGCGATTCAAATTCTCACAAAATGTGGGAATCCGCTACACTTGAATGGAAATCCACAACTTGATCAATACCCGTCTGGAATATTCCCAAAATTGTAATTTGGTTGTAAAAAATGTTTACCTGTTAAAGAGCGGAAAGGCCCAATGCCACGTGCGACTGCAGCTTGTACTCTGGCGTTTCTAACAACGCACCTCCTTGCTTTTATCCTCGACATTCTGTTGTTTTTTGTATTGACATAACAATTAGAACCATATCTTGTACTTCTTCAAATAAAGACGCCTGTTTTTGTCACAGGACAGAAACTGCTCGACTATTTTAAGGCCAGAGAAGTTGGCCACATAATTTTGGTCAATATTATTTACTAGCTATATAATTATGCTGCTGATTAGCCAATAAATTTATTAGATTTACAGATACAAAGTAATCGTAAAGCAAGAGGTTCATGAGAATCGTCGTCAATTTCTTTCAACAATAGAATTACAAAGAAAAATATCTTGGGGCGCAGATAGCACTGTACTGAGCGGCGAGATGAGTTGCCCTTACTTGGAGAGGGTGTGAGGCAGACGAGATTGGGGTTTGGTATAGCTGTGGAGCAGAAAGCGACAATGTTGATAGCAATTCAAACAACATGCCTGTAACCGCACTAATAACTGTGACTTCTCCACGAAAAGTAAGTGAGGACAAGAGTAAGAAATAAAAAGATCACTTGATAATATTGTGTGATCTTTTTGACCTTATCTGGACGTGGACTGATATTACGCAAATATTTCGAGAACAAAGCAAGAAGATAGTAAAAAAATCACGATATACGAAACTCAAAAAAAAGGCACATCTATCAAAGGCAGGATTTTGTTCATTTAATTTTTTCGTAGCTTCTGAAGGCCCAAGACATAGGTCAACGTGACTTATACCATTTTTCCACTTTACTAAATCGCTCAAGCTTCTGCTTGTACCTTGTGGCCAACACTCGAAGATCCCTGTTGGATGGGACTCACCCGCTTTGCCATAAATCTTGGGACCCTCGACCGCCACCCGGATTCTCGCTGAAAATATCTATAAATACCCTCTTCTACCTACATATTTCAAATATTAACAGGGAGACTAGCCAAATGACAAAGTCAGACATTTTCAGATTTGTTCGAGCGAGCTAATCAACCTACGCTACTGTTTCTACCGAGTTTTTCTTTATAATCATCTCATTTTTACTTCAGCAAGAAAAAGGGCATCTCTTCAAGAACGTTGATGTTTTCTATATCTGAAAAACGGGATGATGTTTACTTTTTGGAATGTTGCTCAGTTATTAAATAAACTACAATGTTTATAGATATCTACTAATTTAACTTAAACCGAGTCTACACAAAGTGACATTCTATAATTGAGGAAGATGATAGCAAAAATGTTGCTGACACTACGAGTATAATATTTATCGAAAAGGTTGAATAAATTAAATTCTGCCATAAGTCGATGACACACGAAAAGTGTGCAAGTGATTTCCAATTGTTTAGACCAGCTTACTACACAAGCCAATCCTGTATAAGAGTATTAAAAAAAGGAAGTATCACTTTTCAATTTTGACTGATTGTGAGGTGATTTCGAGTGTATCCTTGATGGAATCGAGGTCGAGGTGACAGGTCGCGCGGTGATTGTCACGGGTTGGGCGAAGGATCTTTGTGTTCCGTTAGATTTGCATGTTCACTGATAACGTGACTGTAAAGCTCGTAGAAGCTTGCGTTTTCGTAATATAAACAAATTAAAATGCAAGTGGTCAATCAGTTTTGAAATCTTTGTATTACAATTACCTGATCTATGTAGAACAAGAAGCCGACATTATTATCATTATTCTCTTGCCATAATCCCAATTAATTTGGAGTTGGTGCTGCACGTCTTGTTCCTCCATACCTACTTCTCTAATACTCGTCATCTCACCAGACACCTCCTTTCCTGCCATATCATCCTTTACAGTCAAACCATCGTTACTTTGGTCTTTCCTCTACTCTTATCTATAAAAATACTGCCTTTAGCTTATTTATTTAAACATGATGTAAATTAACCCAACACACAGCCGTCAACCACGCATTCTGTACATCAAACTAAGTAACTAAAAAAATGCTTGAAAACTACTTTTTTTTGGGTCAAAAATCACATAGCACTCTTAAAACATTGTGATAGTGGATGCTTTGAATAGTAAACGGGTCATGGAGGTAATTTAAGTGAAGGTATAACCTGAACAACTAGTATTTACAAAAACAGTAGTAAAAAAATTGGAACTTTGACCCCCAATGTCTCTGTAACTAGGGGGTTCCCAGGTATGATCTAGAACAAAAAAAATGATCGCAGTGGTGGGGAGAATAAGTGCCTTTCGTTTGCGTTTAAGGTACTTTTACACCCTTTATTTAGCTTTATCCTTATTTCATTTTCTACCTTTGTAATTAACTGGTAAGTAGCCGTGCAAAAATTTGTTATTTCAAAAAAAATGTATGCGTATGTAGAGGACATCAGCCTACGCTATACGCCATCTTATGCAACCCTTATCAAAACAAGATTATCGCAACATTGTTATCAACGTACAGTCCGCTGCACTAATGGGAAACACAACTAATTAAGAGGAAATACTCCACCCACTGAATATAGTAAATGCTTCGCATCCGGTTGTAAAAAATAATAATAAGCTATTTATTATTTAAAAACAAAGTTCTTTTCATCCCCCCAGCTCGAAAAGAGTATTTTTGCTCTTCGATATCTGAGTGCAAAAGCTGTTTTTATCCGCTAGAGGATAAAGTAAATTGAATTTAGAACATCGTGTGCACTAAGTTTGTGAATTCAAAACATCATTAAACCTATTTACTTTTACCTCCATGGTGCCGAATTTGTCATATATTTGTTAGAAACTCAGACTTGGAACCTTCTTGGTGTTTAGCTTTGCGCGCGCAATTTTCTTTTCATGTCATATTGTTAAAACCTTAGGTTAAAAATAAAAACAAGAAACTTGTAAACAAGTGAAAAACCTAAAATGAGTGAATCGGGCGACGAGGAAGTTTATTTGACGCCAACAGAATTGACTGAAACTGTTAAAAATGCGCAAATGAGCTTTCTCCCTCAACAATCACGCGAGAAGTATTTGAAACAGTACGATATGTTTAACACGTGGCGACTAGATAAAGGAGCCAAAACTTTATCAGAAACCGTTTTGCTGGCATATTTTATTGAACTATCCGAGACGAAGAAATCAACAATAAAGATGAAAAAAGACAAACATATCGATATCGACATATCGACCTATCCTCAATTAGTGGCAGTTTTAAAAAGAGCGTCATCTGGTCATCAACCAAAAAAGTCGAAGGTTTTCACAGCATCTATCATAATATACCTAAACTGAAATAAAAGTATCTTGTGATTGTAAATTTTTTGTTTTTTGCATGTATTCCTCTCTGAGGTGGGATGAAAAGTTACGTGTTGCACTCGAGTGCAAAGATTTTTCACCTCGTGCTCTTTTGATTCCCTCGCTAACGCTCAGGATTCTAATTTTTGAATCACTCGCTACGCTCGTGATTCAATTTTATAATCCTTCGCTTGCTCGGTCATCAAAATTGACCACGCTGTTAAAAAGCAACTTTGCACTCTTTTATAACAAATAAGTATTACAGATTTTTTAAGAGTTTCTATGGTTATCATTAATTAAACAGAATGCCCCAAATAGATCATCTAGGGTTCACAACTCAAAAAATAATTTGGAAAGGAATGGAAAAGGTCTTTGTCACCAGTGAGATTTTCTCTAATTAAAAAAAAATGCCTGCGGAAGCAATATCCTTATGTGACCTGAAGACACGTTCTTTTTACACGGGGTTCCAACATAACTGACAAACCGTGGGTGTGCTAGCTATCATCTCTGTCATCCTCTTCGGGTTTAAGAAGCGTGATGCTTACGTATGCAAAATCATGTATTGTAAAAAAATCCCCAAAAGTGATCCGAGATGGCGTTACACAGGTGTTTTACGGCGTACCGATCCATATCTCGCAGCCTTGATTCTATTCCGCGACGGCCGCGCTGACATAGTTAAAGCGAACTCGACAAGCAATGACTCAATCGACCGACGCGTGACGAAAGCACGATCCTTGATATGATCGTTCACTAATAACTAATAACACACGCTTCATTATTACTATAGATTTGTTTCGATATACAACAATGGCAACAGCTTTCCAACATTTTGGGACTTGGCGATTAGGAAAATGGGTATTTTTCCTCAAGATACCCTGTTTTCCTACCTGTGTGTGTCATTTTGTTTTACCACTCAGGTCATTTCCTAGGCTTTCCTAGGACTACAATATATACTGGACTTTTGAAAGTAAAACCTTACAGTGTGGGTGATTTTCTTCCGTAACGACCTGACAAAGGAAAAATCAAAGTAAAAAATATTGCATCAATGGTTTTCCTTTTAAATTTATTAAAAATCAACATTACATTATTTTCAATTGTTATAAAAAACCTAAAAAAGAAAACAATTTCAAATGATTATAACATCATCATAAATTATATACTTGCTATATTTTATAAAATCAATAAACACCAGAAAGTGAAAATAATGTAATTAGAAGTCGATGACCACATGGTTGTTTGTTTCAGTTATTTTTGCCACTGACCTCTGAAGTTCAAGTAATTTTTCCCTTTCAAATGTTTTTTAGCAGTTGGTTTTACTTTTGGCTATGCACAAATACCTTGTTACCGATACAAGCCATGGTTAAAGGTATGCTTCATCATTGTCCTAGCCTTCTCCCAACTATGTTGGAGTCGGCTTCCAGTATAAGCAGCAGCTAAATACCAGTATTTTACATGAAACGACTGCCTATCTGCCCACCACAACCCAGTTAACACTGGGTATAACGATACCCTTTGGAAACGGTGTTTGTCAGACTTTCAGGCGACTGACAGATCAAGATATGGCAGCAGGGATCAACGGCTGAACGTGCTTTCCGAGGCACGGAGTCTCCCATCCACAGATCAACCGAGGCTTGTCGTCAATTAAATGAAACTTAAACATAAATAGCACATAATGTAATGTAAATGTGTGTGTAATGTTATGTTCTAAATATGTAAACAATACACATTCAAGAGATTGCAGTAATCACGACAGATTTATTCTCTATTATTGAAGAGTTTCATCGTATATATTACCGACTTCAGCATCAGATCTTTACCAAATTTAAACCGAACCACCACGGAATATACTCATCCTTAGAAAAAAACATTACCCTTCCTTTTGGCTTCGCCGTAGTCGTGTAGAAAAGATGCATCGAAATCGGTTCCCTCTCAAAGAGTGGAGGCCTATGTCCCAGCATTGGGAACATTAATATGCTGTTGATGATGATGGTGATGATTCAAAATAATTGGCGAATATAGTGAAAAAAAACCTATCTCTCTTAACCACTCCTTTTAAAAGTCGGTTAATAATACCACTACAAAGCACCAGATTAAGTTAAAACATTTCATAGCGTCGAAATAATCAATTAAGGTGCTCCACTACATCCGTCGGGGCTGCGGGTTGTTCACAAGTTACCGCAGCCTCGACATATAGGGCTAAGAAGTAACATGGGTGGTTTTTAGTCAGTAGAAGTCTGACACTCCCTTTCGCTCTGCCCAAGAGCGGGAGGGGTTATTTGATGATTTTCCACCCGCCTGAAAAAAAATGCTCCACTACATTATTCAACTATAAACAAAAGATATTCCATACACAATATCGTTCAATATTTATAACACACACAATACTGACATACCCATAAAATAGTACAAGCGTATGTCAAGGAAAACTTACTCATAAAATACTTACGCAAATAAGTTATTATCGATAACTTAACCTTCTCGTTACCGACCAAAATCGCTCGAGGAAAATCGATTTTCATTTAGGTACCGACGTTTCAGAGAACGTCCCAGTTCTAAGAATGACGACTGTTGCGACATAAGATTTTTTACGTAATGAGAATGACACCCACGTTTTTTACGTGTTTTACTTACGAACTTATGACGTACTATGAATAGGATTGAAGCCGTCACTTTGTTTCGTTACATTGTGATGACGTGGGTAAATAAATTCTGGTTACATTGGGCTGTGTGCTCCAATGTCACGGGGTAAACCTCGTGCAAGGGGTGGACGAGCCTATCACGGGTACTTGTGGAATCAATTCTTTCTCGATGTTTATGCTGAGTTGGCTTCTTTCGTCTAATTTCGTTTTGTTTAGTCATCCACAGTCTACCTTGCTCGTTCACCGGATCTGATTGACTCACGATGTTGGATTTTCAGTAATGGGCAATCGCCTACAAAGTGTTTCAAAAATTTCTCTAACTACTTTCAAGATGATTAACTGTATAGGCTTAACG
The DNA here is from genome assembly GCA_932274075.1 of Diarsia rubi. Taxonomy (NCBI): domain Eukaryota; kingdom Metazoa; phylum Arthropoda; class Insecta; order Lepidoptera; family Noctuidae; genus Diarsia; species Diarsia rubi. Next base: position 14,813,539 of record OW026417.1, on the reverse strand, counting down.
GTAGATGGCGTATGAAAATCTACTTTTCTAAATATATTTGTTCTGAGCGAAACTATAAAAAACTGTTAATGTAATTAACTATTTCAGAAGTTCAGTTACATTGTTATTGTTACTTAGAGCATTACTGGTAATGTTAGCCAGTGTCATCTCACTGTTGGGCCAAGGCCTCCCTCCATGACTTCCAAATAATTTTTTTCGACTTAGAGCGTTACCAGATTTATATGATTTATCGAACAGATAATAATTATCTATTTAGAAATGGCGTTAATTCGGTAATACCAATTAAACAATATTTCAATACTTAGCGAAGTTATTTGAATTACCATCTACTTTTCATAAGTTAAGCCGGACGTGCGCATGTATCTGTCGTTATCTGTTCGTCATTTTGTAAAAACCTGCGTCACACACCTTTGTACTCTACTCATTAATACATGGTTACGTATATATGTAAATATTTAACATAGGTAAATCTATTTAACTGCGCCATCTTAGATTACTGTGAAATAAAGATTTTTTCTCGTGTCTTTTTTGAAAGACGTTGTTATAGAACCTTAGCAGGTGGAAAGACCAACACCTATAATATCTTAGTTAAATAGCTTTTCAGCTACCAAGAACCGATGGCACGATACCTTACCACCGAAGCACATACATACTAAGCTCCCAGTCTTAGCCTCCACTAAACCAACTGCTCCACTCTACTTTTCATGAATACAATAGTACTTTTTCTACTTCAATTATAATGGAGATCTGAACTTACTGAATAGGTTAGGTGTGGTCTAGGCCAGTCGAAAGTCTTCGAAAATGTCTAGACGACTTTATAAGGCATACTCTACGCATGTAGACCGCACAATGAGAACCGCAGCCTAGTGATAATTGACAGTGGGATAGGCGGGTATATACGTCGTCGACTGCGTGCCCAAATTATTTTAAATAACAAAATGTGGGTGTACCGTTAGGTTTACCTCTGCCTAACTTTTCGGGAATTACAGGCGTGATGTATGTTATTTTTCAATACTCATACTCTGAAAGTAGGTCATAACCTGCCTGCGAAGCGGGTTGAAAGTACTACTTTTCAGCCCTAGGGAGAATCGCTTTCAACTGACAGCTGTCAAATTATTTAAAAAAAACTTGGTCTATTCTCACATTTTTATTGAACTATGTTCAACATTTTGTACACCCACTAAATTACAGCGTGATTTAAAATTAAAATACCATAAAGTTAACTTAAGAATATTATTATATTATGACTTTAATATAATTTAGTTTTAACGATTTCCCTAAAATAATATAGATTTCGGCAAAATCTTTGCAATTTTTTTTAATGATGAACATGAAAAATACTGGCTGTGTAGATGGACGACCAAAGAACAAAAGAAAAAAACCAAATAAGCGGGAAACCGACAATCCGTTCAACACTCATTTTAATTTATGTTCTTTTTAGTTTCCTCGTATTCGTAATGAAAAGCACAGTGTTTACCTCGGGTAAATTACTTATTTAGTCCCTAATTTAATCAAATCAGACTATTTGCAGGACACAGTTGGACAAACGCTTTTCCAAAACTGGGCCACAATCGGACCTAACTTTTTTGAGGTCGTAGGTCAATTAGAAATGTATGAGATAGATGATAATGATAGTTCATGTTAGATGAGGGACTCTCACTTAACGCTTTAGGATGCGCGGTCTCCACTGCAAAATTCATCTGTTTCAATAGCCTTCAGTTCTCAGCTCGGTCGCTAAAGATTACTCAAACTTATTTAATTTGTGCGATTCAGTAAAATCGCCTAGTTACTTTCTTAAGTCGCATGTTCGCTTCTTCGGCCGCGAAATCGAGATTTATGTGTCTAGACAAATTGCAATATTTAATTATATTTTATACTGCTACCTTCAGTTAATGACTGCAGTAATAATTATTTCATTATCATGCTATCATCGTCATTAACTTATAAATCATGTTTTCCTTGTTGTTCTTACTGTTGTAAAATCTGCAATGAGGTACATGTATTTTTTTTCTGTGTCTTCATTTTTAAATATTTGTAGGTGTTGACTAGCAGCGTTGACCATACCTGTCATTTGCAGATCTTTGACAGTCGTTATAGGTAGTCAGTGCCCTGATAGTCTTACCAAGCGTCGAGGCTGCCGGTTGTTCGAAAGAGATACCGTAACCTCGACACAAAGGACTAAGAAGGAAGATGGGTGGTGTTTAGTAGAAGAAGTAGAAGTCTGACACTCCATACCGCTCAGCCCAGAGCAGGAGGAGTCATTTGATGATTTCCCACCCCCCCAAAAAGAAAGGGGTACTGCATTACTCATTACTAACTTGGTCTTGGAGGTCAAAGAGGCAGCCACTCCAAGCAAAATACTGGTATTTATCGGATTTGAATGAAAAAGCACTTCGCAGATAATGAAGCTGTAGGAATTAGGAATAAGCCTGCTCTTGGTGGAACTCACTACTTCATCTTCTGGCCGAACTCATCCTTCTTGTTTTTTTTTCTTTCCATACTAAGCTAACTCATTTTTGACAAAGCTTTACGTTTTAATTCCTTAAATACGCACACAAAGATTTCGGCAAGTTTTTCCTCATACGCCAATTTCATTGTGTATTTTTTCTATAATTTGTTTTAACACACAAGTGTGGAGCAGAAATACAAATAGATAACAACGCTTCACTTATTACACGGAAAATCAAACAATGTGGGGAATACCCGGAAAATTAATAAACCTACTATTTTGGTGACTAATTTGTAGGACAGATATAAAATAGACGCAATATACTTATGTGTTCATTTATAATCAGCATAGTTTAGATAAGTATCTACGAAGTGGTTTAGAAGAAAACACACTTGGATATTAATCTAAACAGACACATTGGTGATCGTCACATATTATTATCATAGTTTGTTTTATTCGCATACAAGTGGATGCTGTTTCTATTTGTATATTAAACTTCTTAGTGCCGGCAATTTAAATTGAATTAGCCCAAAATGTGGTGGCAAGTTTGGTAATTTAAGTAGCATCCATCAGCTCCTGTGATGTGCAAGCAACAGCACAAACAGGACATGATATCAAGTATCCCATCGTTTGTAGAGCAACAGTACATTTACGTTTCAGGGCAGAGTCATCTATGAATCTCCATCTGAACAACTGAACGTGGAACTAGTTTCCTTGCTTCGCCAACCTGTCTGGAGTCTGTTAAAATACTTCCCGGTCAGCCACGGTAACTCGTGTGTAGGTCTAGCTAGAGGTCAATGAGGTCATTGCATTAGGACATTGAACAAGGTCACCTTTTAACGTGACTCTATTGCACGGCGGTGAGTAAAGTAATTTGACACCTAGGAAATCACTGGGTGTTACTTATTATAACTGAAACAAAATCAAACAAAAGAGAAAAAAAAACCAAACCACGTAAATTGAACAGGCACTGTGTAACCCAAAATGCGAGTTACTCACCGAAGTCACTGATCCTCAGTGGCTCAGTCATTAGTCATCACCATAAGGCTCGGTTCCCAATGACTCATACCTTTAGTATGAACTCGATGATTCCAGGATGTTGTCGATAATCACGAGTTTTGAGTCGGCAGCGTTATGAAGATTACCTGCGCCAGTAATACGCAGAAGTCATAATGTTTTGAATTAATAGGAAACCCAAAAAAAGTCTGTTAACAGTGACCCCTAACCGAAAAAGGTAAACCAAAGTTATTGTTTGTAATTTTGCACGTCATTGAGAAATGGAGATAGGCATGCGAAATCGTTTGGAATAGGTTACAGTATTTAATCAATGCTAATAAGAAAATTATTCTGCTCATCATGCAAAAATAAAATGAACACACGTGTTAACTAAAATAAAACACTCTTGTGTCGCGATCGCGAGGTGCCAACACGTCTTCACATGTCGCAAAAAACACAAATTGCAATAAATGAACAGGTAACACCACTTACTCGTAGGCGCCCCAGTTTCTTATCATTATCAGTGGCGCACGCGCAAGTGGCGGGCCGGAAGTGATCTCGACGGCGACGCACGCGCCTCGCCGCCGGAAGTGGGGTTCCACACATGCAGGTCATGGAACCCAATTTGTGATTACGAAGATGTCATTTGCAAGCAGCTTGCAATACACCAAGAATAACAATGGCTGGTCACGCCTAGTTTTGAATAAGCAAATAGTTATACGATTGTCTCTTGTCCCAGATTTCGATGTTATGTAACCCGTTATTTAATTTATGGACCTTTATTTTTATCATTTTCTATCTTGTACATCAGAAAGTTGTGTTTCTTTATTTAAATTAACAAAAAATTGCATAAAACCATCCTCGAACTGTTACAGTGTTGCATAATGTCGTTGGAATGCAAAACAACTGCGTTAATTATTTTTCTAGATAGATCACTACTTTCGATTCAAGATTAATCAATCTGATAGTAAAGAAGACTAAAAATTATTAAGAAAAATATGTAACGAGCGTGTAACATATGAAAGCTTCTGTTCTCCAGTTGGCTGACCATACATCAGTCAGCAAATGATTGTGAAGACATCTAATGTGGGCGAAATTATTTCTCACCTCTAATCGACGGAAGACGGGTTATTTTAATATGATTATTTATGTCCCGTCGGTCAGACTAGGTCGTTGAGAGACATTTTAATCGGAGCATGAGAAAAAATAGATGTATCGTTAACGCAATTTTCCGAGTGGAGCATGCGTAGCGACTGACGGTGCATCTGTTGATGTCTGCTACAAAGCTTACATTGTATACAAGATTATTTACAAGGTCAGATACACGTTTTGCCTTGCATAAAACGAAAGACATAAAAAAATATTTTGTTGAGCTTTCTTGACCAAATGAAAAGGTCTGAACATATAATATACCCAACCCTAAAAGCAACAAACGTATTTATAAGCTGTGTTTATACTGAATACGACGTAGCAACGCACGCACAGGAGTATCCAGGACCTATTACATGACCTGTATTAACATTCTACAACCATACAATCATGATCAAAATAATAAATATGTAAAGATTACAATATAATTCACTTAGTAGGAGGGGGGCGTCGACCCGCGGCGCCACGCAGCCGCGTCCGCGACCTTATTACAACGCGTCTTCAACAGTTTATACATACACAGTAATTCAACTTTATACAAAACGTGACTAACCCACACAGACACTTTGCAAATTCTCAACGATAGATGATCGAATACTAAACCACGAGGAGCATCGAACACTTCCGTCCGATCTCTTTAAATCTGTAAGTAGCACGGTGAATTTGGAACATATAAATAACGTTCTAAAAGACAGGGTTTGGGAGTTAACTCTATTTTTAATTTTAGACGATCTTATTCAAGTTTTCTCTTTTGTGAAAATAAATAAACATGAGACGATTTATTTTCAATATTTATCATATTCAATTAGTTCAGTATCCATTTCACAGTCGGTTTTATTTATAAGAACTAAACCGACTTGTCTCTCTTTACCCAGATCGCACACAGTGACGCATGAGCCATTCGGGCCCACGGCTCATAACCTTATTGTCCATCGATTCCTCCTATAATCCTTCAAGTCCATCCTTCTGTTCTATTTACAAGCTATCACCGAGAAAGCCGGATAGAGGGAAACGAACTTACGATGAGAAAACAAATGAAAAACATTTTTTTTTGTCCTTGTAATAAGAATCGGGTCAAACAACACTCCCAAACACCAGATTAATTTGTAAAAATAAACGCAAGCAACGAAATTTACAAAAAGAGCTGAAAATTAAAATGATGTTAAACTACAATTTGTCATTTTGTGCACAGTATACAAGTAGGAGAGTTCCTCTTCATAACGACATTGTCAAAAACACCAAACGCTTAAAGCAAACAACGTCTGATAATAGGGAAGACATACAAAGGTGAAAAATTAATAGCCTGACAACCTGTCCACGATTTGTAAACATTCTCGTCTCCCGCCAACGTGACGAATTCAATGAAATGTATGCCAAACACCAGCACTCTAATTATAAACAGCTATCAGAAAAAAGTACTGCTCGCATTAACACCCGTCTAAATTAAGAAGCGACGAATCAGTAAGCGATCGAACGAGGCGTAGCGATCACGTAACTTGGCTGAGTCACACCGAATATGTGCGGACAGGTAAATATTTAGTACATCGTATGTACTTGAATCCATGCCAATGATTGTTGGACTTCAATCGACTGAGAGACCTCAGTTTTGTTAATTTATTATTTGTGAATTTACCAGATCAATACTATTTTCGGCAATGACATCTTCTTTGCGTTGATGAGTATTGTGGCCGAATAAATTATCAATTATTTCAACACTTTATTATTTCGTGTCGACCCATCAATCTGTCATTTCAATGGTCCAGTCTCGTGTATATTCTCTTATTGTATTAAAACATTAGCAGCTGCAAGCATACACACCTACATCACCTGCAAGCATTACGAAGCAATTGAAACGAATAAAAACGTATCAAAAGCATGAAAGTTTTCTCCAACTAATTAAAACACCGGTCGCACAAGTGAAACATAGCAATTACGCCAAACTAGAATTGGTTTAACATTTTCTAAACCAATACGTAGGAGATTTAAATTAGTAGGTAAAGTCTGACAATTAGAGATGCGTAGCCGTCGGTAAGAAAGTGACAATACATTAACCTACAGAGTACAGTGTCGTAGGGAAAACCATCACACGAGTTTTGCTCAATTATAGTGAAACAACATAGGATTAAAACTGCTAGATGTTATAGTAATTGCTTATTAACTAGAGAAGCATTTAAGCGAAAAGAAGAATCGGTGACATTTTTTAAATTAGAAAATGAAGATAAACAGACTTTAATTTCATTCATTAATGTTATTGAAGAAGATCTTAATTAAGATGTTTGGCTTCAATTTGGCGGTTTCTTTAAAATTTCTTCGTGATAATATACTCAAATTGCATGCAGATGGATGACGCCAAATGAATTTTTCGCATACCAGAATGTTTGAAAATAAGTCAACATGAAACAAAATTTTCTTTAAGCGCTGTCGTCACCTAGAAATGTCACGTCAAGTGGGTTAAATTTTCTAAAGAGCCCAGTAAAAACTACACTTAACAATTGGTCACAATAATCAAAAATAAAATGTCTCTTCCAGCAGAAATACGTTCGTTTATCATCGGTACTGAGACAAGGCGGCAAGAAAGTGGACTTTCACTCAGTCAGTCGATGCTGGCTCCTTGCTATATCACACCTCATTTGATTCTAAGGGCCTAGTTTTATTACATGTAAACAACTCACAATTATTGAGAGAAATTGTTTATAAATATTAATATTTAAGATCTATTATAAAGTAGGAGATTGTTGGTGGGGAGTCAATCGTGTTCGAAAGACTATCTGACCCAATTTTTAAACTAAGATTGAGAAGTGATACTTAAAAATCATACTAATTTAAGTATCATGAGTTTATGACCCATCAGGGTAACAGTGTTCGTTAATGCATCCTTTTTAATGGTGGTAACTGGTGTGGCGTAGTGCTTTTAGTGGTAGGAGAAATGATACAATTAAGACTTAGTTATACATTTACTTTTGCACTACACTTACAAAATAGGTTCTAGGGTCTAAGGTTCTAGGGTCTAAGGTCACGCACTGTCACTGAAGGTAGGAAAACGGTACTGCCCTGAGCAACCAGAAGACGTCGATCGCCACGCACGGTAGGTAGGCCGGGTCTGGCGGCCTCACGCGTCGGTAGGGACGCGCGGCAGGGCGATCGCCACGCACGGTAGGTAGGCCGGGTCAGGCGGCCTCACGCGTCGGTAGGGACGCGCGGCAGGGCGATCACCATGCACGGTAGGTAGGCCGGGTCAGGCGGCCTCACGCGTCGGTAGGGACGCGCGGCAGGGCGGTCGACCAGGTGGGCAGCGGGCTCAGGGCAACTAGCCCTAGGCAGCGTTGGTGGTAGGCAGGTAGCGGCAGCGCAGACGGCCAGTAGGTAGCGGCGGCAGGCCGCTGTCTACACGGCCACGCCGTCGTCTTGTGCCGGACGCGTAGGCGTCACAGTTTAGAGGCGGCACGCGGTAGGGCGGCCGTGCAGATGCGTGCTTCTCACCGCGTTGGTAGATGCGCGGGAGCACAGCAGAGCAGCAGAACAGTGCAGCGTGAGCGAAGCAGCCATAGTTGGCTAGCCAGCGCTAGGAACCCTGAAACAGCGCCAAGGGGACGCTTGAGCTCCAAGATGGTTCCTGTAAGCCCCTACGATGTGCGTGTCCCAGCCATGCGTTAGATGCGGCAAGCTCAAGGCAGTGAAGAAGATGGAAGATGGGTACTCACACATCGCAGTGGTTTACAGTGATTAGTTGATAGGTGAATAGTTTATAGACTAAAGGCAAGGCGTGGCGTCACATCGCCACGTGGTTCTCATTGACCGTTGACTCGCGTCGCCGGTTTATGATACAGCATGGATGAGCATGATTTAGTTTATAGAGAATAGAATAGGATGCATGCCATGCGGAGAACCATATAATCAATTAGAGCACATGTGCATAGTGAATAGCTAGGTGCTAATTAATATTAAATACAGAATACATTGCCGGCAGCCATGTTAAATCGACACAAAGATTACAAATAGATATGGCTTGCCGGGACATAAATTTAGCAGCAAAAGAACACAATGGCGGAGTTCACTTACCCAATAACTGGGGACTTATCTAGTAGGCTGCTCGCTTGATGTAAAAGGGCAGAACCTATGCGTGCAGCCGTTTATAAAGGAGGTCCTGAGCGACGTTCTCCCTCCATTGTGACATTACAGAACATTTAGGGTTGTACCTATAATTTAGTGAGGTGACAACTTTTTAGAATTAGTCGGTTTTTAGTGAATCGACTAATTTATGCTACAGTACCCCGCCTGCAAAGAAAGGATTTTCCCTAGGGGAAATCCGCTAGAAGGCCTAAACCACTTAGACTGACTACCTGTACGTACATACATCTCATTCGTGTGCTTCCATCCATCTATCAAATATTCATCGTCAAACATCCATCAATCAAAGTCCGTCACTGACTTGAATGTAGTCCTAAGTCAGTGACTTACTAAACACACAAGAGGTAAACTAATTTAGAGTAGCTTAACTCAAGACAGTCAGTCGGAAAAACACAAGATAGAGCAAGTGTATCTCCTTGGGGGTCAGGTCACTGAGGTGTTAAATTGCAGGGTAATGTGTATAGTGTAGGTTCTGTTATATTTAGAAACAAAATTAGAGATCACCATTGATTGCTGAATACTAGTGTAGAAGTTAGAGTACAACACTGTCAAGTGAGTGATGTACCTTTTATAAGTGTGTAATCCGAACATGAAGATGTAAAGTCTTCATATTCATGAGTTAATATCAAGAAAAAGAAAACATGCAATTTAAATAGTAATAGTTTATATTAAAAAACATGCATTTAAAAAGAATTGTTAAAGTTTTAAAATCTTTAATTGATTTATGTTTTGTCTATGTTCTATGTCTATGACACATTTTATTGTTGTATAATTTTTAGTCAGAGTCCATAGTGAAGAATTTATAATTTCTGAACGATAAAATATTGACAAGCAAAAAGGCTAATATCCAAGGTAAGTGTCAAACGTCAAAGTTGAATAAAATTTTCTAGGTCGATGACACTTGTTAAGTTAGGTTAGATAGATATGACATTTTTCAGCATTATAGGTTAAATTTATTTGTTTAACATGCTTGGTTAAGAATTAAGCGTTAAGTTAAGTTGTAGAAGTCGTTAACGTTATGGTCTAAAGTTTAGTTATCAATTGTGTGTAAGGATTACGTGACATTTATGAGAGGTTTACAGAATGTGTTTATCAACAATCAAATGGCATTTATTTACTGAAGTTAGTTTGTATACAAGACTTTATAGATTAATAGTGTGTATGTAGTTGTAACTAGTGTTTAGATTACAGCGAGTATTAGATTTTTGATAGCTTAGATATGTATTTAGGTAGCTGTTAGGGCTTGTTTATTGAGTTGCAATCCGCTCATAGTTAGAAAACACCTGGTTTAGAGCCAGAAGTGCTAGTCTTGCTACCGTGTAGGCGGTAGAAGATCCAACTGACTAACAGTTGTAGTTTATCAATGGTTAGCCATGATAAAGTTAGGTACTAAGGCGTCGGCCTTAGCACAATTAATAGTCCTCTATCAACGGGATAGGCCGAGATGAGGTCCAACTGTGACTTTGGTCAACAGCTGTTAGAGTACCAATGGTGTAGGGCCATTGGTATGGGGAAAAGGGTGCTACGGTTTAGCGCCATTAGCACTTTTAGTAGTCCTCTATCAACGGGGTAGGCCGAGATGAGGTCCAACCGTGGCTTAGGCCTACAGTTGTTAGAATATCCATGAACTAGGTCATGAATGTTTTAGACACTGGTTTAGAGCCTAGTGTTTGAATTCTATAGTTATAGTTCTACTATATTAAGTTTTAAATTCTAGTTATACCTAATTAAGTTTTAAGTTATCCTATTCTAGGGTAGGACAATGCCTGCAATTTCAACTTTGCAGTTACTTTTCATGAAAGTGCAGACTTGTTAGTGTTTATAGTAACACAAACAACACAATTGTTTTTTAGTAGTTAACTAATGACCTACTCTGCTATCTAAGAAAATAAATACACTCCATAATGACCACAGCATGCACTATGGCAGTGAGTGTTTTAAGCGACAGAAGATGCTTACATGTGTAATATGCACATAGAATGTACGGTATGATTGCAGTCACCTATGTGTAGGTACTGTCTTTAAGATGTTCTTGTTGGAACATGATAATTACAACATAAAAACTAAGGGTAGTGTACCATAGGGCATATTCTGCTACAAAATAATTACTCATCCCTTGGGATCCTCAATACCCTCTATGGCAACGCCGTTTTAACAGAAAGGTGAAGGTGCTTACACGTTTAATAAGCACAATAAGAGTGTGACAGCAGTATGTAAATGAGTATGTGTGTGTGTAGCTAGTTAGGTACAGAATTTAAGGTATGTTGCTTACAACCATGCAGCCCAGAAGCAATTAGATAAACCTCTGTGGACGTGTTGTATGCCACAATAATAGCAATAACTATGTTATAGTTAGTGTAGGTAGTTGGCGGATGCAGATTTTCCTGCACGCCATAGACTAGTTTAGGACTAATCTAAGGTACAAGTTGACCTTCTACGACTAGTTGTTGATAGATGTCGTAGTATTTTACCCTTGGCATCGTTTGACCCTGTATGGATCAAACACTAGCTAGCTAGGCCTACGGGTCGGTAGACCTCAGCCTTTCTTAGATGGATGAAGTTAATCTTATGAGAAGACATTGTGTTCTTTTGTTGACAATAAGTTTAATTTAGACTATGTAGTACCAGGATATCTGTGCCGTAGGACCTAAGGGCAACAGACGGATAGTGGGTAGGATCTCACTGCCGACCTGCAGACTCACAGGATCGATCAACTGATGGCTAAAGGTGTCTTGGCCACAGTGAGGTGGTATAACAAAGGATAGGGTTTTCTCACTGCCGGTCAAACAGACTCATAAGACCGATCTACTGATGGCTAAAGGTGTCTTGGCCACAGTGAGAGGATGACAACACAATACACAACACACACCAATTAATATAGTAGGTACATTCAGCAACGCGATGGATTATTGTTAGTTTAGAATTGTAATTTACAATTTAATAATAGTTTAAGGTAGAAGATTAACAAATTGAAGTATTAGATTTTCCAATTTAGTAAAAGTTGAAGGTAGATGAATAATATTTTGGAATATTTTTTACAACAAAATTATTTAAAAAATACCACAACGATGCTGAGCGTAGGAGAAAGAGACCAGTGCGAGAACCTTAGAGACTACCGAGTGGGCGCCACTGTGGCGTAGTGCTTTTAGTGGTAGGAGAAATGATACAATTAAGACTTAGTTATACATTTACTTTTGCACTACACTTACAAAATAGGTTCTAGGGTCTAAGGTTCTAGGGTCTAAGGTCACGCACTGTCACTGAAGGTAGGAAAACGGTACTGCCCTGAGCAACCAGAAGACGTCGATCGCCACGCACGGTAGGTAGGCCGGGTCTGGCGGCCTCACGCGTCGGTAGGGACGCGCGGCAGGGCGATCGCCACGCACGGTAGGTAGGCCGGGTCAGGCGGCCTCACGCGTCGGTAGGGACGCGCGGCAGGGCGATCACCATGCACGGTAGGTAGGCCGGGTCAGGCGGCCTCACGCGTCGGTAGGGACGCGCGGCAGGGCGGTCGACCAGGTGGGCAGCGGGCTCAGGGCAACTAGCCCTAGGCAGCGTTGGTGGTAGGCAGGTAGCGGCAGCGCAGACGGCCAGTAGGTAGCGGCGGCAGGCCGCTGTCTACACGGCCACGCCGTCGTCTTGTGCCGGACGCGTAGGCGTCACAGTTTAGAGGCGGCACGCGGTAGGGCGGCCGTGCAGATGCGTGCTTCTCACCGCGTTGGTAGATGCGCGGGAGCACAGCAGAGCAGCAGAACAGTGCAGCGTGAGCGAAGCAGCCATAGTTGGCTAGCCAGCGCTAGGAACCCTGAAACAGCGCCAAGGGGACGCTTGAGCTCCAAGATGGTTCCTGTAAGCCCCTACGATGTGCGTGTCCCAGCCATGCGTTAGATGCGGCAAGCTCAAGGCAGTGAAGAAGATGGAAGATGGGTACTCACACATCGCAGTGGTTTACAGTGATTAGTTGATAGGTGAATAGTTTATAGACTAAAGGCAAGGCGTGGCGTCACATCGCCACGTGGTTCTCATTGACCGTTGACTCGCGTCGCCGGTTTATGATACAGCATGGATGAGCATGATTTAGTTTATAGAGAATAGAATAGGATGCATGCCATGCGGAGAACCATATAATCAATTAGAGCACATGTGCATAGTGAATAGCTAGGTGCTAATTAATATTAAATACAGAATACATTGCCGGCAGCCATGTTAAATCGACACAAAGATTACAAATAGATATGGCTTGCCGGGACATAAATTTAGCAGCAAAAGAACACAATGGCGGAGTTCACTTACCCAATAACTGGGGACTTATCTAGTAGGCTGCTCGCTTGATGTAAAAGGGCAGAACCTATGCGTGCAGCCGTTTATAAAGGAGGTCCTGAGCGACGTTCTCCCTCCATTGTGACATTACAGAACATTTAGGGTTGTACCTATAATTTAGTGAGGTGACAACTTTTTAGAATTAGTCGGTTTTTAGTGAATCGACTAATTTATGCTACACTGGTTAGTGGATTAGAATAAATATTATGTCAAATTCAATTACGATTTATATTTTTCACAATGAAAGATGGAAATTATATTATTTGGTGTATCGGAAACCTCTTCATTTGGAAGTTACTAAGTTTCACTTCTAAAATCCATTTCGGCATTCAACAACACATTTTTACCCACAGAGACTAATAAACCCGTAACTCATCATGCAAATATACACTTAAAACTCATCAAACCCAGTTCTCTTAATAATAGAGACGCATTGCACAACGTATTAAACAGCGATTAGACCAATAGCCAATAAACCATCGTTTTGTAGGTCATCAGACGCTTTTGTGTCCCAATATCTTCTATTAAACTTGCGACGTTAATTAATAACTACGAAAATGTAATTAGTTTCGACTAACATGTGGAGCTCTATGTCGATTGACGTCACCTAATTTCAGCGACATAAAAATCGGATAAAATTAAAACTGCTTACCTATAAATCGGAAAATTTGGCTGTAAGATCATTCGATGTTGTTGCGGAATTTTTCTAATAAACGAGTTGTAATCACATAAATAAACATACCTATAAAAGTTTATTTTTGCTTCTATTACGCACTATAGTCTGTCAAACAGTCAGGTTATATTTAATAAAATATTTAATTTCAGTTAAATGTAGCACGATTGACGAGCAGAACATACAAACGAAAATGAAATATGTTTTTTAATGTATCAGTGTCTACCTATTTTGTGTCAACGTCTTTTTATTTCTTTGATCTAATCAGATTTTGTCCTCGAAAAGTTTCCTTATAATAATAAATAATGCCAATGAAAGGGTAAATCTAGACGGTTCCTTCCTCACAAGGCCATCGCAGACATTATATGCATGGACATCATAATAAGACCTATTCAATAAATTATGCCTAAACTTCAAAAGAGACGTGAGTTTTGTTTTGGTGTTACTTTTCACAAAAGTCAAATATGAAACATCGAACTAAACTAATTTTGTGTTCTAAATCCTATTGACTGAAATAAATAGTAAACATGTATTTTATCAGTCATCCATCAATAATCATTAGTTTAATTTCCAAATTCTAAAACTAAAATCTCATTTCAATGTTGGTCTTATATAAAATTCCAACAGAATTTGTTCATTACGTATTGGCATAGTTGTGCAAGGTCGCAGGTAAGATTTTCAGGAAAAGATATTTGTATAGTCTACAGATGATTGTTCGTAAACATCCACATAATGTTTGTCTGAATGATTTGTGTGTGTATTAGCGGCCATAGCAAAAGGTGTTGTAATGTGAATCTGTCGGTGAGAAGCTTTAGGCCTGTTGTTGTTTGTTTTCTAAGAATTCTCTGTACTTGTCTCTGCAAGCCTTACATGAATGTTTTAACGATCAGTACATCGGTACTCTACATATATTTTTTTCTTGTTACTGGCAGAGGTTTTTCATTTCATCTTAATCCAGCCTTATCGTATTTTCGAAATAATCTTCATCATTTCGTTCATCTATTTATACCGTTTTAATTGAATATTTCCTTTTCATTTACCTGAGTAAGTTACAACCTCACTTTCGATTGTTCTGACCTTGTCATTTGAATTTCCACCTTTCGGTTCTACCTACTGCGAATTTCCAACGAATCGTGTCATATTGTAACAAAGAGTTACATCGAGCCCGACGTCAAAGTCAAACATCAGGTTATAATTAGCCGATGTACTTCTAACGTATATAAACGAGTATGTATTCTATGAACGTATTTACGGAAGCGTCCGCGCAGAGCGCTAAAAACATACTATAAACAATTGTTTAGTACTTGGCTTTAAGTTTTCTTATTGTCTCTGTCAGCCTATTGATATTCTTAGTTATTGCGCGGTCTGCGCATAGTTTATTTCCTCTATTCAATGGTACTTGTGAGTACCTTTAGTACATTATTGCGTTTGTTTAATCGGTAATTAGTTACATTCCTCTTAAGTTCCAAACGATTCGATTTTAGGATTTATACTTCTAGATTATCATTGACCGAAAGCTCTATTTTCTCCGAAATCTGTTTAGAAATACTAATTTCATCAGTGAACAGTATCCACCGATGAGTCATTTACTTCCTAGAAATCCTAGCATTGTTATACTTAATAACGTTACATACATAAGTTCCGTTGTAGCTCAGTCCAGTTATTGCTTCTTACGTTGATCGGCCCACGCTTCCTGCATCAGATTTATTAGCGCTTTACGCTCCAACGCTATATATTATTAGAACACTTTAAATATTCCGCTACTAATATTGTTCATCTTATATTGATTGTTGGCTGGCAGCTGTTTCGGATTCGGGGCTGAAAACCTTCCGGGATTGGCAACGTAAACAGAAGAAAGAGATTATTAGATGAAATTGCAAAAAAGCCGGTTACTTGGAAATAAATTGAAGGTAAAACGACACGGAAAAGAACAATGTTACTCCGAAAACGAGGGAAGTAAGAAGTATATTAATTTTCTGCTATTGATCAATGACCGCAAAGTTTACAATGCATTTGCACAAAGAAAAATCATTGGAAGGTAAAACTATCACTCACTCAATCTCTTTTCATTTGCAGTGTCAATATGTATAACTACCACAGAAACCTGACCACAACCCAGATCGAAGTGACGAAACAAGAGATTTTCCTGATCTGAAAGTGAAAGTGAAACAATGCATCACCCTCTTATTATTCAGCATAAGTTGCAAGCTGAGCAATCGTGTGGAAAACCCTGATTGTTTAAGCTGATAAAAGATTGAATTGATTCTGATTTGTTAGTTCTAATTCTTTTGACGAGCGGAAGAGTCACCATAGTTCTACATAAAGTCATACGTAAAAAATGTGTGACAGACGCCAGTCCATGTATGGGCTTGCAATGGCAGTCTCTTAATCACTTCTCAGTTGTCACATGTACAACCGAATGTATTCTTGGAATAGCAAAGAAACTTTCTTTCAAAAAATCTCAAAATCCTTTTGTTATTCTCATCTACTATAATTTATGTTGAAAAAAAACTATAATAGTCCCCCTAACCCTAAACCTAACTGATTCCAAGGTCAACCATAACATAAATGGTCTACTAGTTAATAAATACTTTCTTCAACTTGAAACTTTTTCTCTTTAGGGCAGTGGTTCCCCCGTCGGGGCTGCGGGTTGTTGTAAGAGATACCGCGGCCTCGACATAAAGGGCTAAGAAGGAACATGGGTGGTTTTTAGTCAGTAGAAGTCTGACACTCCCTTTCGCTCTGCCCAAGAGCGGGAGGGGTTATTTGATGATTTCCCACCTAAAAAAAAGGGCAGTGGTTCCCTCATTAGTTTGAGACGCATCCTCAAGTTGCCTACGATTGGTCATCTACCTGGCTATTTAATTTATTAATGTTACATTAACTAGCATCTCAAACCCCGATCCCGTCGCCCGCGCCAGCGCGTCGCTTCCTTCGCTCCGTACGTAAGTAAGTATTCAGTTCGAGTCATAACGCACGCGGTCGGAAGGTGAAAGGCGTATCGCTTTCGAATTAGATCGCGTTATGCCGACAACGGTGAAACGCCGACACTCTCCAATGTTTATGTACTTAAACGTTGTCGGATTTACTTCGTTTGTGATTGTATTCGTCAGGTTAATCATTCGGTTGTACATGCTTGAGTTAATTAATTTTGCGCTTTGAAATTTGATGTCTTGTTTAATGCTCTCCAAATAATGTACCTACCCTCTTGCTCTTACAGCTCATACATTAAATCGGGATCTGTGGAAGGCTTATTCACCCACACATTGCTAATCGACGATCGAACTAATATTACTTGGGTTATCTGAAATAAATATGCCACACTCTTTTCAACAAGATCAGAACTTGCGGAACCTGTAGGCCACCCTTAACAGACCTGAAAGTTTCTATGAAATACTACATGAATTATTTTTAGTAGCTAAAGGTGGATTGGGGAACTCTTGCAACAAAATGCTTTGTTTTTTGTCAATGTAGGTAGGAACCATTATTTAAAACTAGTCGCAACTATGACCAATAAGTACGAATACAACTCTTTGTAATAACGATCATCAATCAAGCCTCTCAGCCTATGGTATTCTTCTATTCAACATGCACCACCAAATAAGGACATAATGACAGTAATCACTTCGGTCGGCATATGGGTTTGTGACCGCAGAGTCTGACCTTTCGCTCTGGAAGGCTGCTACTCGTCATTGACTTAGAGTATTTGGTCTGTACCTTTCATAGTTACCTAACCCTTTTAGCAATAGGTCGTCAGGGTTCTATTGCTTAGTTGCACCTCTCGAAACCTGTCACTTGAGGTCGGGATAAAAGCCCCTTTTTATCGATCATCAATTAGCTTGCAGTCACCCGTTGTTGTACCTAATCAAGTCGCTTGACGCTTGGTTATTAGGCCTTCAACTCACGAAAATTTTACTCAGTCTTTAATAGCCACTGTGATATTGTAAGTAAAGTTTTCAGTCTATAGGTGTAGGCCAAATTAACAAAAAGATGAAAGATCGTTGTTAAAGATTATAATTAAGTAAGTAAGAGTTTGCCCTCTGAGAAATGTAATACCCTACAAGAGAAAGAAATATGAAAGAGGAAGACATTCTTCGCAAAACCCGAATAGATTACTGGTAGTATAAGGGCAGGAGAACGAGGATTCCCCGCAACCTTTGAATTTCTCCAAGTGGATTAATGGATAACGCTGAAAATCAATAATACAAACTACTAATACTAATGGCTTTGCTTAACTTCTCAACATAAAAATCGAAGTAAAGGTAAAACTCATGTCAACTCTAACAGCATAGTTAATTGTTACACACGTTACTGATAACGACGCGGGCGCAACTCAATTATCGATATAACCACAACTGAGAAATATTTTGCTGTTTTGTTCGCGGTTTTATGTTCCCGGGAATGTGTGGTTCCTTTTGCATTTGTTTACGCTTATTGACATTTTAATTTATTGCGTAGGGTTTTGGCTATTTCCATTCTTGTTGCATTCAAGGACATAGTAAGGTCGAAATAGTACCAAAATTTTACTGTGTAGATGTAGGTATGTAAGAGTAGTACGAGAGGCCTTTGACAACACTCCGTTGCCGCGGCAAATTGCTGCGCGGCGAACAGACCTCCGGTGTGATCTCTTGGTGACTTGGAGAGAGCGACTGTCGCAACCCCGTGCAGGACACGCCACTATAGCGGCGGTAAGTCCCCTATTTGAGGAGTGACTGGAGAGGCGCCACGTCGACCACACCTTCCGTTTGACGCAGGTCCTCACCGGACACGGTTGTTTCGGGAGGTACCTGCACCGAATCAGGCGGGAAGAAACGCTCGGGTATCACCACTATGAGGATCTGCTGGAGGACACGGTGGAGCACACCGTGGAAGTCTGCCCCGCTTGGGCTGAGCTCCGCCGTGTCCTCGTAGCGGCGATCGGCAACGGCGTCCGGGCCTGGTGCAAGCCATGGTCCGGGGCGAGGAGGAATGGGACGCCGTTGCCTCCTTCTGCGAAGCAGTGATGCTAGCGAAGGAGGTGGCGGAACGTGAGAGGGAGAGAACCTCACGTCTCAGCCGCCGCGGGAGACGCTCCGGGCGTCGGGGGCCACGTGACGGCTTATACGGCCACCGTAGACGCGGGCATGTGGACGGTGAGTGATTGGCTAGCTCGCCGTCCGTCCGTCTTATGACGACGACAGGCCGTGTCGACGGCTCGTTCGTTTTCCACGCGGCCCTCAAAGAGATGTCAGCCCTCTGTCCGCAGGGCCGATGCCCGTCGGGGCCGCGGAATGTTGTAAGAGATACCGCGGCCTTGACATATAGGGCTAAGAAGGAACATGGGTGGTTTTTAGTCAGTAGAAGTCTGACACTTCCTTTCGCTCTGCCCAAGAGCGGGAGGGGTTATTTGATAATTTCCCACCCCCCCCAAAAAAAAAGAAGGCCTTTGTCAACCATTACTAATATCAGCGTATAAAATGCGTATGAAACACGTTCAATGTAACAAAATAGGTACTGAAATGATTGTATAGTTACTTATGGTAAAAAAACAAATACGTTTATTTTCTAAGTGAGGCATATCGAAGAGAGCAAATGATCATAGCCTGACAGATTATCTGCGAATGGAAGACCGCAATTTATGAATTTAGTATCGGATTCAATTTACGTGGGGAATCATAGGTAAAGGAAACGACTTCATAACCCGGGCTGATGATGATTGGATTAACACTTCCAAATATTATTGCTAGGAAATACTTACTGTCACTTAATATTCTTCCGCCAGATACCAAGAGTTACCGTTTTCCGGGTAGAACAATTATTTGCGTAAAAATTGCACACGACAAAATTGAATAAAAAGAGAACAACAAAATATAAAGAGTTTAAATTCAATTCATATTTAAATCCAATTGCAAATTCGTCAATTTAAATTAATTCATTTCCAGATCAGCCATATCATTCTGCCATGCCAGTGTATCGGCCAGTGTAGTTCGCTTGCCAATCAAAAAGATGAACCAAAGGAACAGACTGGCCGCAAGAGGCATGCGCAAGGCCGATGATAGGGTGTTGGAGGCAGCCGGGGCTGCGGGTGGTTTGAAAGAGGTTGACACAAAGGGCTAAGAAGGAACATGGGTGGTTTTTAGTCACTTGAAGTCTAACACTCCCTTTCGCACCGCCCGGCCCAGTGTGGGGTCATTTGCAGATTGGCCACACTCCAATAAAAATGGTGTTGGAGGTAATGGAGGCCTATGTCCGATAAATACTAAACTGTAATAGGTTGGGCCAATTTATTTATTTTAGTGTTACAGATGATTTTGATTTTTACTAGTCCCCCAATGTCTCACTCCCGAGCATAGGCCTTCCCCCGATTCCCTGTCCTTCTGACGATGATGTGCTTCTTTTCGCAAATTCACGAGGAAGCCATCTAAGACGTCCCGCCATCTTCTCCTCGGTCTACAGGTGATTAGGTTACGATAATGATAGTTCCATGCCAACGCTTAAGTACTTTTATTTTTTTAAATTATGTAATCAACATCACACTAATATTATAAAGGCGAAAGTTTGTGAGTGTGTGAGTGTGTATGTTTGTTACTTCTTCACACAAAGACTACTGAACGGATTAGGATAAAATTTTGTACACAGATAGTTTATCTTCCCGTAGGATAATTTTCGAGCTGTAGCGGGCGAAGCCGCTGGCAACAGCTAGTTGTCCATAAAACACACGCTATAATTGATAAAACGTTTAATACGTGGCATAATAACTGCATGCATCACTTGTAAGGCAAGGCAGACTCATAATAAGTAGGCGAAGGCTTACCGCTTAGCACATGAATTTTATCAACAAGCATTTACCAAGAAAATACTTTTATTTAAGCATAGGTTCGTACATCTGGCGAACATATTCAGATAACAATAGCAATGAGATTAGAAATCATTACTTTCTATACGATGTAAAATTTCCTATTGCGTAAGCGTGCAAACATAGTCACGTAGTGTGCGATAAGCACATGCAACGATGTTTTATACCTATACTTATTTACTAAGAATGTACGACTTAGTACTGACAGATAAATTGGCGAAGAAAAACGTGATAAAGTTGCAGAGATACGGAACGTAGGAACTGTGACTCACTGAAGTATAGCTGGTCATCTAGATGTGTTCACCGAACTGACTCTGCAGTTTAAGTACATAGCAGCTTATTCAAAGGATGTTTACCCACGTCAACCAGTTAGCTACTACTACAAAGCATACTAGACCACTGCAAATTGCTAATTATTAGCAGCCGTTGCTAATGAATTTTCACGGTTGACACAACCTTATTGTTGATGATGATGACAACAGTCGCTCCAAGTAAAATACTGGTATTCAGCTGCTACTGACTAGACTAGAAGCCGTCACCGACATAGTTGGGAAAAGGCTTGGCAGATGATGGCAACAATATTATTGTGCTACTTGAAAGCCTTTTTTTTTGGGGATGGGAAATCATCACTCCCGCTTTTGGGCAGAGCGAAAGGGAGTGTCAGACTTCTACTGACTAAAAACCACCCATGTTCCTTCTTAGCCCTATATGTCGAGGTCGCGGTATCTCTTACAACATTCCGCAGTACTTATAAGCCTTTCATTGACTGACGACCCAGTAGAAATGGCCGCAGTTTAAGACTTCGGATTCGAAGTTAAGATGCCAGTCAGTAGGCACTTTACTTCTACAAGATTATTTCATAATCATTACTCAGAAACACGCCTCGTTTGTCTAGTCGCCGCACGCTCGACTGCTGGGTCCAATTCCCAGGTTCCAGGATTTGGCTTTTATATCAAGATGGACTTTTATTTCTGAGTACCATCCACGGTGTGTGGATTTGTGTCCGATTAATGGCAGTAAGTTCGATCCTAATTTACATGGGATTTAACACAACTATCGAAATATTGATGGATCTTCCTACTATTAAATCAGGTATGCCTTTCGGGTAATAGGTACAGCGAAACGTTATGTAACTCTTGGTACAACGTGAGGACTTCCATAAATGTAATATCCATCGATCCGCATTGGGCCCGTGTGGTGAAAAATGGCCCACTACCAGCGCCAGTCTATCACAGTGAGGAGACTTGTGTCCCAGCTGTGGGAAACTGAGAACATTCTAGACTTATTTTATGATTACCTATACTTTATTGACTGATTTATAAATAAAGTGGTTACTAACAAATTCCAACAATGCAATTCGTTTTATGCAACTTAACTCTTTCAAATTACTCTTTTGATAAACAGCTGATAAGGTTGCATATTTTTATACTCAGATTTGCTAGGAAACTACGACGCATGTAACTTGGAAAATATTATGTAACATTATTATTACAGTAAGATGTTTTGACGTTTTAACAATAGATATTTTATTTGGCTCTTTGGTTTCTGGACTAAACTCCGTAACTGTTAAAATTCTATCTATCTTAAATTATGAATTTGCCCATTAAATTGAGTGTGGATTTATTTGTTATAATAATCAAAACAATTAATAATCGACTATCACGAAGGTTTTCGTGAAAAATACGATTTAATATCAAGTAGGTAATCATCATCTAGATTTTCCAACATTTTATACCATTGGCAATCTTTATTAAGAATAAGAAGAGCGCAACATGTGTTATCTTCTTCTATACTACTCAGCGACTGTACAGGCTTGGTGGCCACAAAATTGGACTGGATGCATAAAGTGGAAGAAAGCGTGCGAAGCTTGATAGCTGAGGAGTCTCCGGTTCAATAGTGAAGTACGATGGGCTGAAGTAATTAAGACACATTGTTGCTCAACATGTCACTAGTAGATATTAGAGCGTACTTCACGCGCATCCGGCGGTGATCTCCTCAGGCACAAAATGTCAGCTTCGTCGTTAAACTATAACAGAATTGCGCACCGTCAATACCGCGCATCTTGCATGTGTGAAATGTGTTATGAGCGTCGAGAAAATGGAGAAGGCGTTTTATAAAAATATTTATTTACGCTCCAGTGTATTCAAGCAATTTAAAAGCAAATATAAATAAATTTATTTTTAATTTTACTATAACATAACGTCTCGCCTGTAATCCCCGAAAGTTGAGACGGAGATGTACCTAATATTATAGTACACGCATTTCGCCAGTTATGCTTAGCCCCATGTGTAGGGGGCAATCCAATTGCCATCAATTGGGTCTAAATTCACTATAATTTATTTGCATTAGATTCAGCAGTTGAATTTATGAAAACTTTATGTCAATTTTCTCCTCCTTTTACTCATATTGCATCACTCTTTCATGAAATTATAGAAATAAACTTCTCTAATGACTAAATATTTTCATAATCCAATTTGTGTAGAGACAAAGAGGACAAAAAAAAAAGTGCAGATTCACATAAAAAAATCCCCAGAAAATACATGGCAAGTTTTCCCCATCAACACACTTTCCGACTTCAAAAGTAAATAAACAGTATCACAGAACGACATTTGGCAGCGCACGAGACATTGTTTGGCATCTACAAGATTATGTGACGATTATCTTATCCAAAGCTACAGAGCTTTTATCTTACATTGTGGTCCGCCATCCTTCTTTGAACGACGCGTTGGCACGGCGCTTCAAAATAATCATAAATTTATTTCAAGTGGCCAACCGGCAACTAGTTGCACGAATCGCCAATGACGCTTATTTACACACATGCACATACTAATATTAGTTGTACAGTGTTCATATACATATCATATTATTTATTGTGCAGAATGAGCTTGGCGTATTGAATATTTTAATTATGAAAACTCTGGCGTCACTTATAAAGTGCTCTACAATTTTGTGACGAACTTTCAATCACAACCCAAAAATAAATTGAAAGAAATTTCTCATCCCATGGCTTCGATAAGCTTAAGAATTTTTCTACACAACCATGTCAAAAACCGCAAAGAATGTTGTTGAATTGACCAAGTTAAGAGCTTCATTCTGCAGGTATGCAATAGATCAAATTAATGTCATAAACTCGTAATGATTTCACAACAACACGATCTAAGTTTAGCTACCTAAGCAGGTTCTAATGATAAAACTAGACGGAACATGGAAAAGTTCAAAAATGGACTTGTCATGGTGACTATACTTATAACAATAGTATACAACAGTATGAGAATGTGCGACGGTTGGAATCGTCTCATCGTCCTCGTGAATCACTGTGTACCAATCGAATTAACGCCCAATGATTACACGTTAGAATCTTCAAATAATACCGTGAAAAACAGAGATATTTTTCAAACAACATCAATATCGTAAAAAAACAACACACACTGGGTAAATAAATGATAAAGTTAGCGCCGAATCTTAGTGATGCGCCACAACAAATTGTACAAAATTGCCTGCATCAATATAAATAGCTTTAGTTTTCTGTGAACGACTACGGCTGAACTTAAACATACCTCAATATACAGATTACAAAACCGACTTCACTACAAGTATTTGTGAAACCACTGCGTAAAGTGCGGACTTGGGCAATCGTTTTTATAAGACAAAAGAAAAGCTTTCTTCACTTCCAAAATCTATTGTGTGTATGATATTTATGTCTTCCTTTTTCCCTCTTCCTGAGTAACTGAATTCGTTAGTTGTCCTGTATCTGCAATAGATAACTGTAGCTACAGGATGGAAATTATCCTAAATCCGTCATATAGTACCTTATTTTCCACCGTCAATTAAAAATACAGAACATTTAAAAACATCTCTGAGCTTTCCTTCTAAAATGTATGACACAGCTGTTAGTTTCATTACCGACGAGAATTTTCTGTTCGGAATGATGTACTACTGAAAACATGCCGTTTGTGTGTTGATGGCCCTCCCTCCCTGTGTACCTTAACTTGTACTTAATAATTTTCTTAAAACTACAATCTTTACAAGTTAACCGTGTTTAACAGGTGTACTTTATAGGACGCACAGACAAACAAATTATTAAGCTATCAGATCACTATTGACACGATACGTCACTTCCTGCCAAAAAAATCTGAATTTCACAATCGTCCTCACAATCTGAAGTCCGAAGTCACCGCAGCATCAGTGTTCGTATCCCGATCGCGCCCAGACGCTGCGTCATACAGACTCAATACATACGTCTATATACAAAGGAGCTGTTCTTGGTTATTTTCCACATGACCACCTACATCTATCGACTTTAATATCTTTGTTATTACCGCCTGTATTTCCCTCTTTTTTATTCGGAGTTCGTTTTCATTTTCATTACTACAGGATTGGTGAGGTTACTGTCGAAAGCGAGCTTCTCGGAGCTTTTTATATGAATTAGATACCTTTGGTAAGGTATGCAGGATTCGTAACGAAAGTGTGTGAAGGAGGAAATTACGAAAATTGGTGACTATGCATGCAAAAGTATCACTATCACTGCCTGTATATTCTATACATAACAACACATTACGGCTATAATCCCGGAAGGGTTAGGCAGAGGTGTACGTAATAGTACAGCCACATTTCGTCAATTATGTTTAAAATCCCATATAATGGGCGGGCGAGCATATTGCCATCAACCGGGGCCAGGTCCAGACTGAGGGGCTGATGCTGAGACATTCCTGTTCGACAAAACCTAAAAACACTTTGTCCGATCCGGTTATTGAATCCAAGACGTATCCACTCTCCTCTGCCATTTATCCAGGTTCTATCAATTCATCTCACAAAGACCAACAATTCGATAGACGAATAGGGATGTTTCCTGACTAAAAAAAGATGATTCTAGTTAGTCCGTCTGTTAGATAATCTAAAAATATTGAATACGTATTTTTTGTTTCATCAAATTAATAAAAAAATACAAAGATTTGATTTGTGACGTCATTCACCGGTAAAAAATGTATGTCAATACCAATGTCTATATATCCAAAGCACTGTATCTGTCTTCAATGTTTCTTTACGTGAAAAAAGAAAAAAAACGTTTCCAATAGTTTTTGATGATCTATCTGACGGACTACTTAATTTTTTCGTTTTTTGTTAACTACCCTATTGACAATAAGTACCTACCTCCTCACGATGGGGCGATTAGGACCAACCCAAATCCTTATGTTTAATCCCGGAATCAACCACGCCGGAACTTCTCACGCCTCACTGACTTAGCCTATGATTCACGGCCTATTTTTCTTAGAAGCAGTATTCTTCACTAATGCTGAACCACCACTTTCTTAAACTGCTTTAAACTCCTGTGGATGGAAACAAAAGGAAAAAGTCACGTAACTGTTATCGGAACATGTATTCCGTTTCCATATTATGTATTTTTACGTGGAAATGTACCGTGCGGAAACGATCTTAATCACACTAATTGAATCCTAATACCTACATTCACATATCAGATAACGTATTTCATCCGAATCATGTCGTTCGATTGCTTAATTTGTTTTTAAAAGGTTTTATGTAGCTTCACTTTTATAATAGGTGGATAAGTCTTACCTATAAGTACCTTTTTTTAGCTATAACTATAAAATATTATCGTACTTCAGTTTTGCAGTTTTTGCAGGAAACGGAAAATATGCGGAACGTTCTGGAATTTTTGACTCTGTTTTCCCGACAAGACTTATTTACCTCTCTTCTAGCCAATTAACGAGAAAGTCATCCAAAGTTTCTCGCCACCTTCTCATCGGTCTGCCGCGACCCTGTCTAGCTGTCTCCAGTTTTATGATTATGTTGGCCCAGTCCCAGTCTTTGAGAAGTGGCTTGAGAGACGCCACGGCGCTCTCAGCTTCCGTCTGACTCAGGTCGTCACCGGACACGGCTGTTTCGGGAGATACCTGGACCGAATCAGGCGGGAGGAAACGCCCGGATGTCACTATTGTGAGGATCGGCCGGAGAACACGGTGGAGCACACCGTGGAGGTCTGCCACGCTTGGGCAGAGCCCCGCCATGTTATCGTAGCGGCGATCGGCGGCGGCGATCTCTCGCGTCCGGCCCTGGTGCAAGCCAGCTTCTGCGAAGCAGTGATGCTAGCGATGGAGGTGGCGGAACGTGAGAGGGAGAGAACCTCTCGTCCCAGCCACCGCGGGAGACGCTCTGGGCGTCGGGGGCCACGTGACGGCTTCCGGCCACCGTAGACGCGGGCCTGTGGACGGTGAGTAATGGACTAGCTCGCCGTCCGTCCGTGTTATGACGACGACAGGCCGTGTTCCACGACCGCCTCAAAGAGCCTTGCATGCCCCTTCCATGTTGCTGACATCTCCTATACAGGGTGGAATTTTGTAATGCCACCTGGAGGGAAAGTACTCTTAATACTGCAGATAGAAAATTTTACTCAAAGGAAACATTCCTTTATTTTTGAATAGAAAGCAAACTGCATTCAAAGATTTTCGAAAATTCTCTTCTCCCACACCCGGGAATCGAACCGGCTAAAATCTGGAAAAATTATACCCTATACTTTTATTGCATCGATCGTTAGGGTCAATTATAAGGATGAAATCTCTCTAACAAACATGATAAATTAAATGAAAGGAAAACCAGAAATTCTGAAGTTACAAATTCAATGAGTCAAGTTAAAGCTCTATAACTAACATCCATCTTTTGTAATGCAGACTCCTTTGCGACATACTCGTAGCTGCGTGTATGAGGTAATTTAAAAATGGAATGTTAGATTCGAGTTGAGAGTTGAAATTCAGAATACGATTTATAATATTCACCACAACACTTTTCTATAGGTTACGGTAGAAATGAATTCGTTAAAAGAATAAATTTGTGTATCCAAGAGAATGGAGCCCATTTCGAGCAACTAATTAGTTAGTTTGCCATTTTTTGTAAATATATAAATTAATTTAAGATTTCCTGGTTTTCCTTTCATTTAATTTAGAGTATTAAGAGTAGGTACTTTCCCTCCAGGTGGCATTACAAAATTCCACCCTGTATAGCCTAATAAAATATAGCTAATAAAATCCTGTTGTATCAGTCGGAATCCCGTGAAATATCCATTAACATCAATTTTTGCGGTTAATGAACCTAATTCGAAACCGATTCGCCGAAGCTTACGCAAACCTGAGTCCCCGTTTTCGGCCGTACTTTCAACCCTCTGAAAAAGTTATAAATATTGGTGCTACAGTTCCAAAAGTTCGACTTATTTATTACGTTTGCTCTTATTTTTGTTTTTATTTTCAAATTTGTAAAACGTCGAACTATTTTAGAGATATTTGCAAAAAACCAAACCTCATTTTCTTGTTACTTTTGCAATTTTTGCAAGTCTCTTGAGTTTTTTCAAAAAATACCTGCACGCTATTTCGAATCGAATCATATTTTTGAAAGGCGGAGAAAAAAATTGAGCCAATGAGCACTTGTTGACTAGACTACATGTGCCCCTCCCCCTACCAAAATCCCGGATCAGTCCTTGGATCAATAAGATTAACTTAAATTACTAATTCTATTGTTAACATCTATGACTGCTGACATGATTTTTTAAACAAGTTATTCATCCCTAATCACCCATAGCGCAATTGGGCTCGCGATTAATTCTGACAAAATGCAAATGAATGACAAATATCGCACTGTAGCACAGATACCTTTGTGATTATTGGGGCAACTTTCAATTGTACCTGCATTAAGTGGTTCAAATTGTTTCAATATGACTTAGGCGAAGTACCACTAGTTAAGTATTACTGGTTATTGTGACAGAGGTTTTGTCCTAACTGGACATGTAACTAAGCAGGTATAAACTAAGCCTACAAAGTTACTGACACAAATTAACGAACTACTTACTACTTACAGCTAAACAAAAGAAAATACATGGCCAGTGACAGATCATCGAACTAGACGTTTGTAATAAAATTTAGCATATAATTAAATAGTTTTTTTCGTTGACACCTACTTTTCTTATAGTTACATGTTTTTTTCTATTTTTTCTATTTCTATTTTTTTAATATAGATAAATCCTTCGTTCTTATAGATGAAATCTTGCTTGAATTTCTTGGGTAATTTAGTGATCAATGCTGGTTCTTTTGATGCAAGGGTAATTATAAGCCTTTTATTACCCGTAATACCTACCAATATCTACAAACAGCGTGGTTTTTTATACAAAAAACAAACGACTTTCTGACAAACAGGGACTGACCTCTCTTAATTAACCCGTTTCTAAACCTTTACATTGTCTTAGTTGAAGCGAACTCGTGGTTGCGTTTTAATATTCAAATAATTGAATAGGCATCCTCAAAAATGATAAACTTTCAAGACGTCGCGGTCGGTCGTTGCCGTTCATTGAAGTTACAAAGTAGTAAGTTACTAGAAAATGTTATTTTCAGTTAGACTAACTCTGAGAAAACCTTTCTAAGTGTTGCTTTTTATTTTTAGAAAAAACAAAGCACTACGGTACCTATGTAAAACAGATCGTCAGAAATATACAGCTTTTTATTAAAACATGATTATTATGCTATTATTAGGTACCCACATACGTAACGAATAACGATAGATACCTACTTGAACCATTGTTTCTAAAATATTGATAACAACTTAGGTATGTAGGTATGACAGATGGTACCTATACGATACGTTCTGTAACCAAACAGGACGAGTGCGGTGCGCTATCGACGTCCTTGTTCGACTTACAGCATCGATAACAACAGCTCTGCGCTGATAACAAATTGCTATAAGCGTGCCTGTTTACCAAAATACCCATACAGTTTTTGTTCAATATTATCACTACTTACTTATTCTATTTCATGCATTAGATAATCGCCGCCAAAGCTCCGCGTTTTATTTAATAACGAACTTAGTTCCGACTGTTACATAGATCAACGCTTTTGAACATTTCATGCATTTTATACGGTATCTATACCTACACTAATAAAAATTCAGGCAAGTTACATTTTATTCGTAATAAAATAATATTTTATTGTTCTAAATTCAAATATAAACGGGCGCGAGATGAACAGCGCGCGCAGGCGCGTGGCGCGAAGACAGCCGGACACTCCGCACGCCAATTAACGCGGCGCGTTCACACGACCGCCCGCTCGCGCGATACCCTTCCCGCACACCATCCGCGTAACGAGCGTTAACCTGTCTTAGCGCAAGTTACACGCGCGCCGCGTACAACGCAAACGCGCGCGTTACCTCTGTTTCCGTTTAGGGACTCGCAGTCGCCCGATTTGAAAATAGAGAAACTCAAACATTCGCCCGATTATCGGGATCGCTGTCGATGGTCGGTCAGTGCGCCGCGCCGCGCAGGCCGCGCTCGCCTCGCCTCGCCTCGCACTATTTATATCGGAAAGAGAGAACTGCGTTTCGACACTTTACGTGTATGTGTGTACCTTTATTTTATTACCATTTGTAGCCGGTTTTAACCTGCAACGATTAGTAAGCGTGGTTTATTTTATTGTGGCTTATGATGATGTTGCGCCTCTCTGTGGAATTTAGACATTATTCATCGTTCAATACATTCTGTTACCTAATAGATGGTCCTGTTTCTGCTGAGAAGGCTCCTTTCTAAGCAGTCAACGAGTACCTACTCGTTGACTGCTGAAACAGGTTTCAATGCGAAATCCATAATCCCGTGTGAATCAGCAAATTCGCAATGTGATCTCTAGTTCTGAAGTAGGTAAACTTGCATTATGTATGTAATTCTATTGTCAATGTTATGTATCTACAAGTACAGCAATTACATACCAGAGCGAGCCCATCCAATTCTATTATAACAAGCGGCGCAAAAAACAAATACTTAAATACTAGTCACATACGAGGTACAAAAAGAGTTGTAAAACCTTTAAAAAATCTTTTGATATTTTACAAATAGTGTCGTGGGAGCATCTTGTACTTTGATAGATGCCGACACCGCACCGGGGCGGTGTCCGTAAGACAATTTTTTACTACCTGCTCCCTTTAAAATTAAAACTTTATAGATCTGACTACATGTGATTCGTCAGAGGTACCGCTAGTAGTCTTTAAACATTTTTTGTTTGTTCTTGTGTTGCCGCGGTTAAGAATTATTAGAAATATTTGGCAAAATACTGGTTATTCCTATGGCGTCATGTTTGAAGAATTACCTACCAACTTTATGACATAAAACCCACCAAATTCTTAGTAGAAGAAAACTAAAATAGAACTTCAACTCAGTGTACAACTTTACGAACAAACATAATTAATCGATACAATTAATTAATCGGAACGATCAATTGAAATCGGCAGGCTGTTCCCAGCGGCTATAAAGGGCGATCGGTTAGGCGCGGGTACCTGCGCTCGCGCATCTTGTGTGGTCCAATGACGTGACGCGGAACCTGCCGCCAATCAAACACGAGACGACTTCTTACGACCCATTAACACATACACAAGGACATTTGCGTGTGAACCGTACGAACCGAACCAAACTGAGGGTCAAAGTCAATAGTTTTTATTTATGTCGGCAGATAAGTAAGCCGCAAATAGAGTTTGACATAATAACTTCCTTTTAAAACAAATGATTGTAATGACGTTTATAACGTTTTTGCTCATACCATAAAGGTACAAAATACAAATAAACTTGATTTTTCATGAGATGAAAACCAGGTCAGTGGATTTTCAGAGTGCATGACTGATATTTGTACAAAACTCGTATTCAATAAATGGGAACGCTTATCTCAGGAAAATCATTTTCTACAGTACATGTCTGAGGAAGAACTGGAGTGAACACATGGCATTAAGAAACGTAGTGTAAAGAAAACAATAACTATCACCTAGGTGTCGTAATCGGATTACATTCTAGCGTCAAGGAATAGAATAGCAGAAACCACCACCACACCACCCACCACCCCCACCAACCACTTACACACTTAACAATATTACAAACTTCAATCGCGGTTGTAACCGTTTATGATTAATGAGCAATACACTGTAATGCTCTTATAAATGTCATAGACACAACGAGAAGTTTTACTTTGTTGCGAGATAAACTATGGAAAATATGTCGATTACCAGCCGAATCAGTGAGTCACTCCTGTCTCTATAGATAGAGCATTTCATTGTAATCCAAAGGGCCGAAAAGAGAAAATTTCAAATTAATTATCTAAACTTAGTACTTATTCTGAAAATGCTGTCAACTACTTAATTGTTTGATGTTGAAGCAAACGAAAGCAAGTACTAGTACACACACTACTACTACTGACTAGTAGAAAATACTGTCTTAGATGCCACAAACGCAAAGGGTGATAAAGTTACAACCTATCTACAGGAAAATAAATAAACTAAACATACGAATACAACAGAAGCAGATGTCATTGTAGCATCCAAAACAAAAGGCAATGTGATCATACACCGAAACCGTAGTAATATAGGCGACGACATTAATTAAATAACAATTGAGATGTGGAACGAGACACGACGGTATCAACGATTATGTCGCCGACTATATTTAGCAGCTAACTCCACTCTGAATGCCACGCACGAGGCAGGATGTTGATAAGATATTTGCATACACCTAACTATGAATTGTGACATAAAGTTTAACAAAACGTATTAGGAAACCGCCAACATTTTTGAGGTCCGAAGTTGGCCAAAAAGTATTCCGAAATGTTTATTTTTAACGTTCCAAGTCTGTTGATGAAGACAACCTCCTTGTATCAAACCTCAATCAAAACAGAATATGTTTTTAACTATGGTATGTCTAGATTGTTCTAAACGCAACATTTTGTGGGGTCCCGGAAAAATCAATAGTTATTTAGTTTGGTTATATTTCACAACAACACGTAAGTACAATAATAAGACACAAAAATATTGTAGGCCGATTGGTTTGCTAAACGATGTCGCAACAGCAGATACTAATAAAATGAATGATAATATTTCGGAAATCGACATTAGTCGAGTTGCAGTGAGGCAAGTACCCAAGCGAGCGATCAGCCTTGGTGCGTTTGAAATCTCGTTGCGGGCGTGACCACGATGTTCAACAAAATGATATCATACCAACACCAGACGATTACGTAGTAATCAAACCAGTTACTACAGCAACAGATCATGTATTGCTCAGTAGAACGGTTCGCACAACTGTACATCCATTACGCTCTTTGTAGTACGTTTCAAAGCATTTTCCGATCCCAAGGAAGCGTTGAAAATGTTTAAGCGAGGTAACTCCGCTCTGAATCAAGAGGTAGTAACTTTTATTAGAGGATCACGCTTTGCTGATAATTGTTGTCTAAATATTTACCGTTCCGAGTACATTGAATCTCATTCCAGTCTCCGAATCTAATTTTCTATCTGATGACTTAGTAATGTTAATAATCGCTTGGCGATTATTCAAATCCTGTTGTGTTTTTAATTTAATTTTAATAAGTTATTATTTTTAGGGTTCCGTACCTCAAAAGGTAAAAACGGAACCCTTATAGGATCACTTTGTTGTCCGTCTGTCTGTCTGTCTGTCTGTCTGTCTGTCAAGACCTTTTTTCTCAGGAACGCGTGGAGGTATCAAGCTGAAATTCATATCAAATACTCAAGTCTATGGTCTCTTGGAGCTGTGAAAAAATCAAACTTCTAAGTCAACGCGATCAAAAGATACTCCCGTTTATGCCGCAAATTTTCGACACTCGCAAGGGAATCAAAACCTACAGGGTACTTCCCGTGAACTCAGAATCTTGAAATTTGGTACGAAGCAACGTCTTATAACACAGATAAAGGAAAAATTGCGAAAAGCATAAATTTTTAGTTACATCATATAATAAAAATATTTTTAAGTTGAAATTTTCACTGAATGTGTCTCTCTGTTGCTGCTATAACAAAAAAAAAAAAAAAAGCGACTCCCCTACTACGATGGTACGGAACCCTTCATGTGCGAGTAGGACTCGCACTTGGCCGGTTTTTTTTCTTTAAATAATGATTTAATAGGTAGGTACATAATTTGACAAAGTGTGTGTAAGATGACATTAGAGTTATTAACTAAAGATCAAGTTGGAAACATATAGGTAATGGTTGTGTACAAAAGAAAAGATGCAGAACATTTTCGATATTACTGGTTTGTATAGTTTTTTTCGCCTGTTTCTGTTTTTCTTTGTAGTTCGAGAACTTATTGTATTGCTCATTCTGCTTCCATATGATCTGATAAAACAATTTTAGTAAGTTTTATTTGCACATAAGTTGCTTTTATCGAAATAATAACGTATATTTTCTTACACTAAGCAATAAGGGCATCCAACTTGTGACTAACGTTTCATTCATAAAATGCTTTGTGTAATGGTGTTAAAAAAGACTCTTAAAAATCTCGTTTGCCAGCAATAATTTTTGCATAGTGTGATGTACAAAATGACTCGGGAAGAAAATTTTATATTTTTCGCATATTTAAAACATCATTACGTCTATATGTAAAGGATATTGGGGTCAGCTTGTTCCCAATTATTTTGGATTCGGGTTCCAGTCTAACCGGATGCAGTTGAATACCAGCATATTTAATGAAGCGACTGCATATCTGACCTCAACAACCCAGTTAGACTGAGTAAAACGATATCCCTCGGTAAGACTGGCTGTCAGAATTTCGGGCCTGTAGTGAATGTCAAACATCTTACTTATAAATAAATAATAAAATTATTTTTCCGCTCGTAATTAAATGCTAATAATGGTTTTACCACTAAAAATACAGTCAGAATTAGTACTACGGTTATTTTCACCACACAGGAAGAAGTAGGAATACCAGGTAAAAATAACAATCAGAAACTATGTCGTTGGTGACGTAGCAGGTAAATCGTGGATTTTCCTTACTGTTAGAATTCAGCAAAACACATGCGGGAATTAACAACACATATAATAATTATTAAAATCGGATGCAAGAAGCAAGGAAAATTTGGCATGCAACCCATAGCTAATGCATGAGGTTTATGCTTTGCGGTATAATCAAATAATCTATAATATTATAGGCTGCATCTGGAAATTGGTACAGGGATCCTGAAGCGGAATTCCTGATGAGATGCCAAATGTTTGCGTCCAGGCCTATACACTATGAAACAGGTTAATTTTGATTTATTTACTACTATCAAACACAGCAACTAAATGTCTGAAGAGTTAGGCAGGAGTGTTGTACTGAGTTAACCAAAATTTGGTGTCATGTTATTAAAATTCCGAGGAAGAGGGAAACTTAGTGTCATTTAGGGAAGTCTAAGTTCTCGATCTGGTGACCATCATGTCCCAAATCGACGACGAGCCTGGTTTTGTTAGATTTTGAAATAAAAAGGAAAAAAAGAGGTTAAAAAGTTCATCTCTTATCCCTCGCATCCTACATCGAGTTCGGACGGAACCCATCTAGTTCATCCCGTCATCTCCGTCATGGCCTACCGCAACCCAGTCCAAATATCTATTACATGTAGTTTTTTTTTGCACCCCTAATATAACAACGTAATTTTGACGTAGCCATATCTAATGTTGGCTTCACATACTCAAGGCAGTCATTAAAGTTCTCAGTACCTAATCGATCGATAGACACCGCATCCGCACCTCGAAGCGTCAGGCAGGGCTTCATCTTACACCGCCTGCTTGTCTATTAAGATATTTGAAATTATAACGTCTCCCTACGTTGACGGTTTTAAACTTAAAAAATTGTTGTTTCAGATCTTGTTGGTTAAGTGATCACAAGTAACACTGAAAAGCATGGCAATGTGTTAAAGTGGTCAGGAAATTATTAGTAATTTATTAGACCGAAGTCTGGATTATTACATAAAACTTCTAGTGAACTGGTGAACTTCTGGATTATTAAGTAGGTACATAAAACTTCTAGTGAGACGGTCTTCACTCAGGCTGGCGCACCTCTACCTGTTTACCCTATCGAGAAATTCTGGCGTGATACTAGTGTGCATTAACCCCGCATTAAGAAAAACCCTTCTCAAAAACTATTCAAAGATATGGAATCGAACTTTAAAAAATGAAAGTTTTATCGATTTTGAATGAAATCATTAAATATGAACATGCAGGAAATGAAATAAGATATTCAAATTTACTGTCAGAGATATCAGTTCATCGCAATTTATCTGAAGGTAGCATCCTGGCTTTAAATACCCAAAATATCACAGCATTTTTATTGTTTTTAATTCAACATAATTGAACACCACCACCAGCCGGTAGCCTGACTCCACGCGTCGTTGGGTACGCACCTCTTTGCTATCCAGGTTTTATTTTCGATTGCTAAATTTCGTCTGACTATCTCGCTGGTAGACGATCAGCTTGTTTCGTGTATAGCCGTTACATAGTTTAAAAATAATAACGGTTTTGTTAGCAAACAATGTAGGGGAACCCCTTAATAATAATCACCTTCAGGCGACGCGTTAAAAGGCCAGCGTTATTCATTATGTAATAGTTATTACACTTGAACTTTAACTCTTCACATGGGATTAGTTAGATTAGTTGGTATAATGAAAGAACCACTTTAAACTATGACTTGAGAGGGTGATGAGGGCCAAACCTACTTCAAAGTTTTTGTAACTGAAATGAAACGGTCGTTTATAGGATAGACGATATGTAGTTGATTTAGTAGATTTGCATAAACTAAACGAACTAAATCAAATTGCCTAAACATTGGCAATTGTGTTATATTTTTTAATTAAAACTTTAATTAAATTTAATATTTCAATACATTTTCCGGCTAATTTTGTATCGCTTTCGGACATTTTGCTTTAACTAATAGGTAATAACATAGAAACTCGCTAGAATTATTCTTTTTAATGCAAAATAATTACACAATCAATTGATTTCATTTTATTGGCTACTGTCTTGCTTATCAGTAGTAAATATGAGGCACATGTTGGTAGGTACCATTGGAATACAAAAAAACTGGTCCTGGTTTCCGAAACTAGATAAAAACCATAGTCTAGTACCTATAAATTGCTAGGAACTTCAAAAATATCACACGCTAAGGTCATTTATGCTTATTACTTTTTTGTTAGCATCGTATTAACAATGAACGGTCGTCATTGTAAAAACATTGTAACATTCGCGAATTGAGAGTAACAAGGCCGTCGTCAAACAAGTAGGAAATAAAA
This sequence comes from Diarsia rubi, assembly GCA_932274075.1. Taxonomy (NCBI): domain Eukaryota; kingdom Metazoa; phylum Arthropoda; class Insecta; order Lepidoptera; family Noctuidae; genus Diarsia; species Diarsia rubi. The sequence goes on along the minus strand of OW026417.1, from coordinate 14,776,922 downwards.
ACTAAATGATTCTGAATCGGCATATCATCAAAAAAGTTCAGATTTCAATTTGATGTGTCGAGTTTTGAATGCTGTCGCTGTGAAGTGTTTCTTGAATTAATGATGTTGACAAAAAATGAGGTATGCTGACAATACAATGAGTTCACTTGTACCACCGGCGATTGCTTGGTAGTCTGGTGGCTTAAAGATGTCCAAACATTTCTAGCAGGTTATCGTTCCAAGAACTTCATTTATGCAATTTCTAATAAAGGCCAAAATTGTGACTGGTTCTGCCTGGAGTGGCACATTTCACACAGAATTGACTTTTTTGTTCACTTTATGTATTTTGCGGTCCTAGACACTATACTCTTTATCGACGTGGTTGCTGCAATTATCAACTTCTTTCAATAGATTTTCAAACATAGATTGATCCCGAAAGATTACCTATACACATTTATGGGCTGATTATTTCTAATGCTGATCAATATTATGATAAAATTGTACTGCACGTGTAAACTGTAGATACCACTCTTCAGGCATATAAAGAGCACTGCTTTGATATATAACATAATATCACGCGTGTCATCCTCGACAAAAGGTGCGGCAGAGTTACATAAAGGGTGTAAAAGAACAAGGGTACTTTAACGCAAACGAAGGACACTTGTTCTCCCCACCACTGCGATATTTTTTTTGTTCTAGACCATACCTGGGAACCCCCTAGTTACGGAGATACTGGGGGTCGAAGTTCCAAATTTTGCACAGCTGTTTTTTCTATATACAAGTTTTTCAGGTTATAACTTTACTTAAATAACCTCCATGGCCCTTTTACTATTCAAAGCATCCACTAGCACAATGTTTTAAGAGTGTTACATTGAGTTTTACCGAAAAATGAGATTTTTGACCCAAAAAAAGAGTTTCGTTTCCCAGCACAAATTTTTGCGTAGGGCTACTTAGTTTGATGTACAGAATGCTTGGTTGACGTATGTGTGAAGGGTTAATTTACACCCTGTATAATACACCCACATTCCGACACTTATGGTTCAGTCTCAAGTACTTACCTAATATGGGGCAAGCCTAATGCCATCAGGCGAGCACAATCCAGCCAAATCAAAGGCAATCCCTCACGCTCATCAGAGGCGCTTGCGACCACTAATTTCAATAATAATAACTAAATAATATTGAAACAATATTTATTCTATAAAGATGCAAATCACTTTAAAGAGATTTAAAAAAAACACCGCCGACTATATCGTCGGTATAGATTTTTTTTTAATTTCCTATGTTTTTATCGATTTGGACTTAGTCTAGGTAGGTATAGTTTTTTTTCATTACTCATACTCTGAAAGTAGGTCATAACATGAAAGTACTACTTTTCAGCCCTAGGGAGAATCGCTTTCAACTGACAGCTGTAAAAAACTTGGTCTATTTTCACATTTTTACTGAACCATGTTCCAACTTTTTATACAGCCACTCAATTACAGCGCGATTTAAAATAACATAAAGTTAACTTATTAATAAAATTATATTATGACTTTAATATAATTTAGTTTTAACTATTTCTCTAAAATAACATAGATTTCGACCAATTCTTTGCAATTTTTTTTAATGATGTACATGAAAAATACTAGTTGCATAGCTGGACGACCAGAGGAAAAAAAACAAAATAAGCGGAGAAGCGACAACATCTGATTAACACAAATTTGTTCTTTAGTTAATAATTTATGTTCTTATTTTCAATAATAATTATGTTCTTATTTTCAGTAATGAAAAGCACAGTGTTTACCTCGGGTAAATTAATTATTTAGTCCCTCGAACTATTAGCGCCCTCGCTACGTTACGGGCGCCAAACCCTGTCTCGGGACTAAATAAGTAACTTTCGCCCCTCGGATAACAATGTACTATTTCCGCCCCTGATTGTGGAAAGATAAGGAAAAACGCACGCATGCAAAATACATTGCATGTCGAACAAAATCGTAGTACAATAAGAGCCATTTTCGAGGAAATTTATTGATTCGATATTTGTTTTACAAAATACATAATAAGTACACAACTTTGTGAACCGACTGAAAACTGGGAACCTGTTCGATAAAGGCATCATTACGGTTACAATACTGGTTTGACTCGATCGTATAACGAAACAATTAAATTATTATAGTTTAGATATCAACTGTTTTAGTGCTGGTGGTGTAGACGGCCGCAAACCTATAAAACTGGATATCATTACTGTATGAAAACTGATGCTATACCTACTAATGTAAGGTACGTTTGTTCCAAAAAATATTCATTCGCAGCGGTTTATTGTTATTGCTGATTTGACACAATTTAGATAAATGACTGATGTCATGGGCTAACCCATGCTTACCCAACAGACCATAATCTTTCACTAGGTACTCATGGAACTCATGGATCATTTTCTTTTTCTTTTTATTCTAGTTTATTTGGCGTATTTTATTCCACATTATCTCTACCAGCCGTCATTCCAGGATTCACTCACTTCAAACAGTTCATTCGGGCATCGTTCATCTTCGCGTATTCTTCTTTCTCAAACCTTTCCTCACCATACAGGGTGTAAATTAACCCTTCAGACAGCCGTCAACCAAGCATACTGTACATCAAACTAAGTACCCAAATAAAATGCTGGGAAACAATTTTTTTTTTTGGGGTCAAAAATCACATTTTATGGTAAAACTCAATGTAGCACTCCTAAAACATTGTTCTGGTGGATGCTTTGAATAGTAAACGGGTCATAACGGTAATTTAAGTAAAGTTAGAATCTGAAAAGCTACTTAGTACGTATTTACAAAAACAGCTGTGAAAAATTTGGAACTTTGACCCCCAATATCCGTAACTAGGGGGTTCCCAGGTATGGTTTATGACAAAAAAGTAATCGCAGTGGTGGGGAGAACAAGTGGCCTTCGTTTGCGTTAAGGGTACTTTTACACCCTTTATACATGTCCATTGTTGCTTATAGCGTGACCACTAATTTACACTAGCTTTACTAGCTATAAGATAACGATAATTATACTGATAAGGTATATATTATAAGTACTGAAGTATAGTGTTGTCTACCGTGTTGTAATACTAATAAGAGCACGAGAATTTCCAGATGACCGCATTGTCAGCATCTGTTTACATAGTGTTATGTGTTCTACGATAAATTATTATCTTAAAAAAGCAAATAGGTATCTTTCCTTATCGTATTACCTCACCATCATTCTGTTGCCCTTTTTTTTGGGGTGGAAATCGTCAAATAACCCTTCCCGCTCCTGGGCAGAGCGAAAGGGAGTGACAGACTTCTACTGACTAAAAACCACCCATGTTCGTTCTTGGCCCTTTATGTCAGGGCCGCGCTATCTCTTACTGATTACTAGGTACACAACTATTCAGTCACCGGTGCCATTTTCAAGCCGGCTTTTGACTATGGGATGATATATTATATTACGTCCCGAGTTATATATTACACCCCGCAATTGAGATGTAATATATACTATAGCAGTGTGAACAGTCACGTACAAAATGTATGACGAGCGATAAAATATTATATCTCAAGATGTAATAATCCCATAGTCAAAAGCCCGCTTCAGACTTCCTCTTGTGGAGGTACTTCCTATCGTATCACCAAAGTAAATATATTTTCATAATAATCATTAATCTTTACAATATTATTTGTACGTAGATACCTAGATTTTAATTGTAATTAGTAAATAATATAGGCATTTAGATGACCGAAATAAAAAAATACAAATGACCTACCTTGATAAGGGATATTGACGTCGTACCTATTGCGTAACATGGTTGAATGTGATACATTTAGATTTTCCCGGAACTAGAGTCCATTATGAGAGAGTACCAAGAACTATGACATACTACAGATCACGTCGTAATTATTGCATCTCGTATATTAGTTTCCGAAGACATCAAAGCGGTATTATTAATAAACTTAGGCTCGCTGCACACGGTCAATAAATTGATACATTTCAAAACAGCAGAATTGTGACGATACTGAGTCACAAGTAAGATAAATACTATGTTCATATTTGATTAACTATCTGGACCAATAAAATCATTTGGCAAATTTATAATTTAGCAGAGCAAACGGGGAATTCCTCAACTGCTAATAATACCAAATACGTCTAATAATCAATTTAAAACCTTTAAGTGGGTACCTACATCTTGTACAAGAACTATGGATGATTTCTATTTGGAATCAAGTATTCACTTGATGAAATACTAAACTATGCACTTCCACTGCCTGACACCCCCAAAAAACCTGTATAAATCTCAATTTCCCCCTCTTCTCTAAATGGAGCTCATTTATCTCATTAACAACGTGTTTCTAAGAGAATGTTCTGCCAGTTATCCTACCAAGCCCAATAATATTATCTATACAAATAAGTTATGAGCGCGTAGAACGCCTAACCGTAGATATAGCTCTTTTTTTTTTTTTTTTTTTTTTTTGGTGGGTGTAAAATCATCGAATAACCCCTCCCGCTCTTGGGCAGAGCGAAAGGGAGTGTCAGACTTCTACTGACTAAAAACCACCCATGTTCCTTCTTCGCCCTCTATGTCGAGGCCGCGATAACCAGAGGACTACCCGCGGCCCCGACAGGACCGTAGATATAGCTCTCAGGTAATGGCCGAGAATCGACAGATTTGTGCAGCACGTGCGATAGTCGTCACGTGGCCTCGGCACATGTCGCCGCGGTCCGCCATGTTTCCAGTACCGTCGACAAAACAGTTAGCATTACTTACACAATCTACTAGCCTGTAAACAGGCAAAATGTAAACAGTTCTGCACATAAACATCACGCCTGTATTCTCTGAAAGGTTAGGCAAATGCCTAGCCTCACAAACGTTGTGTACCATTTGTAAAGCATTTATCATAATTTGACCAGTTATTAAAAAAAAAACCTATAATTTCTACTACATGCAAAAACCCAACGTTTACTATAACTGGGGGAACAGAGGTGCCCAAATTCGAGTAAGGTTCCCAAGTTCCGAGTACTGAACCAATGTTTAATTGACAACGTAAAGCACATCATTATCATCAAACCAATACCCTGAAAGACATACTTAGGTACATTGCTATTCAAGGGCCTCCAGCCGCCTCCTCTTTGCGATTGCATACAACGGATTCTTTCGACATGCACGTCTTCTTAGGACTTTGCACAACATATGCGTTAAAACTAAATAGATACTTACAAAGTAACAGGTACCTAGTAAAGTAACTGCAACCTTATGTACTTACACTTATCTATTTTGCGGCCAGTACTTAATTGAAGAGTTGAAAAAATGAGCTACGTTTTACGCGGTACGCCTGTGTATAAGTGTGGACGTAGTGTAATAACGACCTTTAGAGTCGCGCATGTGTTATCGATGTTCAATCAACATAACATTGCTACAATTATTGTGTACGAGTGCGAGGGGTTAGGCAGAGGTGTAATAGAGAGAAAGGTTTGTGGAAAGAAAGTAACAACCTTTTCCGTTTTAAAGGAGACATAGGATTGTCAAGTACACCCTGGACAGTTTACCCAGCTGTATTTGACCTCAACGTAACCTGCACTGAGTACACCGAGTACGTAGAGGGTTTTGTACCCTACTCCACTCTTAGAATGGAGGCTCTGTATCCTAGCTGTGAGATCGTTATAATAATGCTGTTTATGTTATGAGCTAGCACGTGCTACATCACATAATTTGCTGGTACTGATGAAGAACCAGGCATCAGATCCCAAAGTCCAAATTTATTGTTTTGAAAGCTGAAAGATGTTATTACCATGACAACACGCTGTTTAAAGTCACAGTAGGTTGGCAGTGATGAATAAAACTTATAGGTAGGATTCAGCAAGTTAAGTTTAAGATTTGTAAATAATTGTTTTGAAAAATTAATGTTACCATACATGAGTTAATTAAATAAGTAGGTAATAATGTTTTATTCCGATTCATTTCTGCCAAAGGCTTTGTATAGTAACTTTATTTTCGAACCAGTGATGATTGAAAAGCCATACTTATTCCTTAAATTTGTTCTCCTTTATAATATGAGGTTTTATAACTCTTCGCCGGCACATCGCATGGAAATGGTTTTAATTACTAATAAACCTTTTAAAGTGCTTCTTTACTCTTTATTTATTTATTCGTTTTATCAACATTTGGAGTGTTAATGTTTATTTGCTTTTGAAGAACTCAGACACATATATTTATCACGTGGATGTATGTAATATGACAATATTATGTCTACCTGGGTATTGGGTACGCAAACCTTTGATAAATCAGAACCCTCCTTTGGAAAATCGCCGCAGTCGGGTAAAAATACATTAGCATTAAGTAACGTCACCAATATAATTGTACTTTTTCAATACAATTGTACACAACACAACAACAACAACGCCAAAATCCCCCCGTCAATGTCATTCAAGATCTGAAAAATATTTAATTATTAAACAGGTACTCATATCTTTTCGAAATTCATGTCCTGTCAAATACTTAACAAAAAAAAACAAGTCAAACACGATCTAGCTAAATTATGATTGATATATTAATATTTACGGAAAGCGAACTAAACATTATTATGAGACTACCGTCAATGTATAATAATAACAATCCCAGGACACGTCACATACTATGAGGGTAGTTTAATTTCAGTTACCAGAACCTTATTCAACAACTATAAGAACAGAGGTTACTGTCACCTGAGACACCTTTTTTTTTTGGCTGGTGGAAAATCATCAAATAACGGGGTCCCGCTCTTGAGCAGAGTGAAAGGGAGTGTCAGACTTCTACTGACTAAACACCACCCATGTTCCTTCTTAGCCCTTTATGTCGAGGCCGCGGTATCTCTTACAACATCCCGCAGCCCACCTTAGACACCTTGAGGTCATAAATATATTTGGAGGGATGTCAATGTATAAAGAGCGAAATTTCGAAGGTTTGTCTGAGGTCACCTACATACTTCGAGGCACAATTGCTGGTCATGGCCGCGCGGAGACCTCATATCTGAAGCTTCGCACAAGTAATGGCCTTCAAGCGATTTATTAAAGATTAAGTTGTAAATATAAAAGAAAAATCACGAAGAAATGCACAACACAAATTAATTTTATTTATTACGAGGTACTTGAGATGTTATGTTACAAGAGAATATTGAGAACGATTGAAAATACTTTACATAAGTATAATGTTTTTAGCAACAGTTCAGCGTAAAAATCGCTATGAGCGTATAACATCCGCCGCATCCTATATACGCTACACGAATGCGCAAGTGAATCTGCAAATAACCATACATGTAAACAGACGTAAACAGTACGTCATTACAAAATTATGCCCAATAATGACACAAGTCACACATGTTAACAAAATCCTTTAGATGACATTTAGAGCTCGTGTTCATGGAAGATTATATAGTGGTTGCCTCGCTGGTCTTTAATCAAAAATCTAAATTAGGTCTTGGGTTCCTTTCCCAGATCGAGGAAAGTGTAATTGGGATTTTCCATCACGTTTTTTTATGATGGGCGAAATGAACTATAGGAATACGCCTATTCGTAACCACAGAAAAGGACAAGGACTTACGACCTGAAGTCAGTTTATATACTTATACAGAATTGCAGGGTGTAAGTGCAGCCTGCAGGCGAAACATGTTGCTGCAACAATGTTACGGGCTCTTTCATGAAAAAGTGGTTTAATCTACACAGTAACATTGTATTGTAGTCGCGTACAAAATGGCCATGAAGAGGCTACCGACGAAAGTATGTGTCATAGACAAGCTAAATTATTCTTCAAACATCGGTTGGGTGTCAAAGACCGATAGGTTTAATTAATAAGCAAAAAGGCGCCACAGTAACATTGACGGCGTAGGCGATAAGAGTCAAGTGACTACTGTAACTTGGTCTGTCTGATTAGTTTCAGCTGATAGTCTTTAAGTAGTCACGTGGGGTCTTGGTGATTGGTCGACGATTCGCGTAGGTGGCTTCAGTAGCGGGAGCAGACGCGGCCGTCGATAGAAGTGACCACTGACTGTCATACCAGAGCACTAAAATGTTACTGACACCAAGATTCCTTTTCATGTCTTACAATTACGGATTAAATCATTTTATAAACTTGCATAATGCCTGCGACTACCTTCGCATGCATTTCCTTTACTGACATTCTCTTACGAAATTTAACACTCCCAAACAGTTCCACCTAGAGGGATTTATATCATCTTCAATTAACGAAAAAGTTACCCGCATCAAGATGATGATGATCCTTCATTATCATATCAAACGACTTTCCCAAAGAAACTAAATATCAAAATGTACAAAAAAATTAACTAAATAAACTTTTCATTCATTCACCAAAACAGCCTCTCTACTGTTGTAGGTATAGGTACGCTCTTTGTTTTTTTTTACGATTCGGTTGTGAATTTCTTTGAAACAGTTGTTAAGACGAAAACACTCACCTCCTCCAAAGATCCAAATTGCCACCCTGTATTACTGTCCTTCCTGATTAAAATTTTGTTACTGTGTTGTAAACTATTATCAGCACTTCGTTTAATATGTTAAATAAATAAAATAGATTTTATTCTTTATTTATGTTACTTGTTTTTATTTAAGTAATGCTTGATTATTGTTGCTCCGTAAAACTCAAGTAGAAGATTAAGATATTTGTTTTATATGCACGAGGCAATATTGTACTTGTAGTTAATTAGATTTTTTGAATATTGATCATACAAGAAGGTGGGTAGGTAGGTACATTAACAAGACCACATTCCTATATTCTTTATTTTTCGGACCATCACGATTTTTTCCACGTACCAACTAGCCACCTTAACATCCTACAATGGCCGGTCAGTGATAGAATATAGGTAACGCTTGCGAAACACCAAAAAGCGTCATTTTAGTTCCACACATTGCGTCTCGTGAATGGTAAGGCCTCGTCCAAATGAGGAGTCCCGACGCCAAAACCAGTTGCTTAATAATAATGAGAGCAATTAACACGTAAATGTTGAAGACCTCGATAGATGACAAACTTCCGTGAACGCTCACGACTATGCACGAACTTAGAACTTGACGAATCAGTTCTGACAAATGGATTGATATTTTTAGAATTGATTGATTAGTCTGGCGGTCGCGACTGTGATTGCTGAATTTGAGAATGTAACCGATCATTTATGATTCCAAAGATAATAATAGTAGCTATTCGTTTGCAATGAGCTGTTAAAATATAGAAGAATTAAATCAGTTAATGTTGTGGTAAAAGTTTGCCAGTCAGTACTGGCGTTACTTTCATGCAAGCCTAAAAGCTTGGCTTACCTTTGTTATCTACTAGGTACTCTTCATGATGTTCTAAATGGTCTGCTTGCCGTATTTATTATTATTTAGCGAGGCTCATTGTCCGAGAACCAGACGAATACAGCATCCCCAATGCTTCACAGCACTCCTGAAGTTATGAACCTGACGGAAGAATAATTTGAGGGTACCTTAATATTGGTACATCTTTGAGACCTATCATTGTGGATTGATTACTATCATCGGCAAAATGTGGGGGGTGTTAGTGATAACAACGACCACAAATATTTACAACATTAATTCGAAATATTATTTTAATGCAATAATTTAAGCTGATTAATTTAAAGATATAGCTTTATTCATTGGCGCCATAACGGCAACTATTGCATATATTACAATACATATCTCCTATTTGTACTTTCTGTATAATAACCCACACATAAAGGTGGAATAATTATTATTCCACCTTTATGTGTGGGTCACCTTCCAGACTAATTAATGCCGCTGAATATCAGTATTTTACAAGAAACTACAACTATTGACCTCTGCACCTCACCAGTGGTGTAGGTACTTCTCCGCTAGTACCTACGAAGTAGTACCTATTAGAAATGTCCCACCTACATCGAAAACTACAAAATATATACCTACCTGTTATTCCTGTTTATATAATAAAACATTACGCCTTGTAATCTCCGAACGGTTAGGCAGAGGTGTAGGTACCTAACTGTACATCAGGGGCGAGCCTATTTTCATCAACCGGGCACAAATCTTACTGATAAATGCTCGATGGACAAACACTTTACCCGACCCGGGAATTATACCCATAACTTCATGCTGAGCAGTCGTGCTTGCGACCAGTAGACCAACGAGACAGAGCTGCAAAAATAAAATAAATAGATTGTATACCCTCAGCTATCGGTGAGCTCCTGGACCTTCTACTTACGTGAAGAATGTTAAACGATAAGAAATCCCATATCCACACTTATATATATATATATATATATAAATAGCTTGTAAGGGTCGCCGTTACCGAAATCGGTAAGGAGGACTATATATAGTATATATATAAATATCAGTAAGACTACTAAGGGTGACTCAGCAATTTTGCGGTATTTTCGTGATTTACTAATCGATATTGATACTTGTTACTTTTGGAAAATAGACAAGTCAATAACAATCCAGTGCTCCTTGTCGGTGTAAAGTGTAAATCTAAAACACCCGGTACCACCATACTAATTGCCAAAATTTAACCCTATTCTTACCAAACACATTTGAAAAATGTGTAACCTCCAAAACAAACAGAAAGCTAAATTAAAAACGTCCGATAGAACCATTGTAATCGAATTAACCCACACATTTACCATCGAATCGTTCAAGTAGTGGAGTCAGAATGAGCTCATGTGCGGGCGCAACTGGAAACAATGCTCTGCGCCGGCGCAGTTCTCACGGGTCATCTGCGTTCCCACACTGTTTAGTACCGACCACTGATTGATCGTAACGGGCCCATAAGTTTATTACTAATTTTATTCTCTTAAATACACTACGTTCGGTTGTTTTCGCATTTTATGCAGGTTTATTGATTTTATAATATTCTCTGTCTGACCTCCGGATATTTGTTCAGTTAACTTAACTTATCAACAGATTTTAATTCTTAAATTTTATTTAAGTATCTAACTAATCAATGTGAAATACGCTATCAGTAATGTTAGGTACTCATAATTTATGAATCCTTTGTTTGTATTACTATTTATAATCATGGTTCTGGGTCACCTCCTTGATCTTCTGCTATCATATTCCATATTATAAGCAAAATGAATCACAATACACTATGATATCATGTTATATTATGAAATGTCCCTAGGATTTTCTGATATTTACATGCAGAGACTATTTCCGATGTCTCATGAATTAAGTCTCATCACGGATTCACCCACAGGACTTTCCATGTTGTTTTGACAAATTCAATATAATGGATTGTTGCCGATCTAATGAACATTGGCAACCGACTCCTTTATGTTACTAGCAACAATGACGTTCACTTTTAATCCAATTCATTAACTTACCTAATATGATCACGGATCTACTTGCACAATAAATACTGTTAAGGAAGACTGAAGCGTTTCACCTGAAAAACCAAGAATTATATTCCTACGCAAGTGCCAAAGCAACACGGGGGGTCTAAAATTACCACTTTATTTAGGAAAATAGATCATAATAGGAAGATAAGATAAAATGCGTTAAAATTCGTAAAATGGTCACAGACGCAGTTACTATTATGAAAGGTCCATTGTATGCTTTTTAACTCAATTCACTGGTAGAGTAACCATAGTTAGCCATAGTTTATTAGTCATTGGTAGTAGCCATAGTTTTAACTGGTAAAGTGGCCATTTTTGAGTTCGTAAAGCAAAAACGAACTGCACCCTTACTAATATCAATTTGACTTTCATGCTACAAACGGCATCTAACCTACAAAAGATCTCCAATAATGAATGATGCGTAACAAACAAACGGACCGCTTGCTCGGCTAGCCACCAACACATGACCCATTTCTTCCAATTAACTCCTACGACTAGCGTGGGTGGTTTAGCAGCGGATACATATTAGTTTTATTCCTCATCTACTTCAAATCAATTGACACGACTGTGGAAAAACTGTATTCATAGTAGGTTATACCGCCATGTTTGTTTTCATTGCTGGCTTTACTGTTGAACATTATTCTGGATGTAAATAAAATGTGTAAGTGCTTCTGGTATTTAGAAGACAAACAAGCCTAAACGAGAGGACACAGGCTAAACATGTTCATACAATATTACTGGGTTTCATTGCAGGCTTGGATCACCTGATTATCCGTAGATGATTACGTGCCGTGACGGTACGTATAAGGCGGTGGTCCTGGCCGCCCAATAGCGGTCGTCAAACCATTTCAGATGCCCTTGATTCTGTTTAGAAACTCTGAAACTAGGGTGTGTGGGGTCCTTAGACCTTACTGCCTACACAATAAGAAGTAGACTGGGTTTATAGATAACACATTGACAGTTCGTGATAAACCTCGTCGGAGATGGCAAGACGAGTTGGACAAAACTAACGACCAATGGTCCACATTAGCCCTGGATCGAAACAACGTCATGGGGAGGAGAGATTTACCTAGCTGCGGAATGCCGTCTATAGGCTTACAGGATTCTTGACAAAATTGACTAAAGTTAAAAAAACAATCGTCTATGCCACAATTATAACAAACTGCTCTCTGACATGCCCTTGAATAAATATCAAGGTAGTCCAAATGTCCATATTGATCCCAATTAATCAATAATCAGCTAAAAATATGAGTAATCAATTAACTGACCTCTACTGTTTGAAAATACTCGTGAATGTGACTTTAGTTAATTCGTTTTGTCTCTTTCGGTAATTCTAGTAGGTATAGGTAATACTCGTACATCTTAGAGTTATAAACTTTTGTAGGTACCTACTATCATCGTTTGTGCCAACTGTTTGTTCCAAGTAAAAACTTTTTAATTTACTTTTACTTTAACATCAATCATGAGGTTAAAGTAAGCTTTTGTGGTATCAACCACACTGGGTATGGTGCACTGAATTACTGAGCTGATGAAGAAGCTACAATGGAAGAAGACCAGAGAAAGATATGACGATACTTGCATTGAAACTTTGAGAAGGCCGGTGGTCCAGTACCTGCGGCTGTGGTCAAGGTTTTCAGAAGAAGAGCTGGTTGACCTACACTGTCGTGATATTTCCTTTATCGAAGTGAAGTCGTTAATGTATAACGACTACCGACCGTAAAGCCCTATTTCTGAAAAAGTTAACAAAATCATGAAAAAGGCTTGTGACATTCTGGCTTTTTAGTGAGACGCAGCTACCGTTGTAGCTAACAGATAGTTCTAGTTTCTAGATTAGTGGGACTTAGAACAAGATAAATTGAGTTTTAACTCGTCAATGCCCGTTTGACGCTCACTCGTCATGTTCTTAACACTACAGAATCAGATGCATCATTCAATTTCCTACCGTCCAATTACTGTAACACTTTGTATATCATTACGTCCATACGTACCTACATATTAAACGCTGTTGTCATCTATTCGTCATAACAATGATTTAAACATGATTGCTCGTTCCAAGTTCATCCTCTAGTAAATGGTAATTTAACTTCGACAGCGCCGTTATTCCGTAGGCATTAAGGGCGGCTTCTACAATGAAGTGTGCTAGAGTGCGGTTGACTGTAGACTCGTACTAATTCGCAAGGTTGCTGAGCGCACGCGCCACCTTGGTTGCTAATAATTCCGATGATCTTCACGCGTTAAAACGCTGTTTCCCACGTAGTTAGAACTCACTTTTGTGTTATATTTATAGTTGCTACTATGTTTGGTGTTTGTTATCATAAATAATGTAGATGCTCAGCTCATAGTCCAGTCACTGGACTGTGAGCTGATTGCATGTTTTTAGATTTATTTAAATTCTCATTCCTGATTATATTTTTGTGTTAGATACATCAATTCAAAGACGGCGTGCAGCTGCACATCAAAATCTGGGACAGTAAGAATAGGGAGTGCCTGAACTTTAGTAACTAAAGGAAATATTTTGAATTTATTGTGCAACATATTAGCACAAATTTAACCACTAGGTACACGACTCGGTTCCATGTAAGCTGTAGGTACCTAATTCATTAACAGCAAACTCAAAGTCCAAAATCAAACTTCAAAGTAAAATCAAAATTCAAAGTTCAATATCAAATCTAATCAGATTAAAACAATTGATAACTTTTGCATTGTGTTTGCTCGACAACTCGACAATCATTTGTTTACAGTTTATTTCAGAATGCACACGGCTGAGAGGCGACGACGTCATCCATCCGTCGTCACAACTAAAGTTTGCAATCTATAGATACCATTCCGTGTTAGATTTATTAATTTGTGCCGTTTACAACGTTTGAGTGGCCGAGTTTCTACTTCCTTATTAGTCCGCTAGGAAATAGATTGATAACGATGTACGGAATTGATTAATTAGGTAATGTACCTAACTACCTATCGCGCGTCGTAAAATATCGTCCGATTTCTTCTTCCTTCCTTATTCCGTTCATAATAAGTGAATAATGGCCTTCTTATCAAGCTGTTGATAAGATATTTTGATACTACTACTAAAGCACTAAGGATTATAGTCGGTAACTTTAATTATGAAATATTGCGTAAATGCAAAAGAAGAAAATCAATAAGTAATAAATTATAATGGTACCCATTTCACAGTATTCACATTCAATAAAATTCGACTGCCACCACTTGAGATAATGGTATGCGGTGATACTATCTTAGGGTGACTATGGCTCCACATGGCTACTGAAGGACAGAAAACAATTACACTAATTAACAACTAGCTTTTGTCCGAAATTATTCCACTTGGTTCCTTAGCCTTAAACCATGGTCTACTTTAGCCGTCAAGACGTAAAAAAATAATAGTCAGACGAAGTTACTTTTGAATTTTAGATAATATTAAGGTAGATTACGAGTACGAGTAGTATTGGGTACGTTTGTTTATGAGTTATTCATAAATGATTTTCTGCCAAGGCCTTTTTTCTATTAAAGATTTTAATTAGGTACCTACTATATTACACAGATTATACTCGAGTCACTACTTTTCAGTAAAATCGCTGTACGCAATTTCCACAGTAAGTACCTACAAACATAAATTATTTTAGATGGACTCTCTAGAACTCCCGAGGGATACTACCAAATCCAGTATTGATCTGTAAGGACTACGATTTATATTTATTCTCTACCCTCTTTGATCTTACCTTTGATTTTAGTGCCGAGTGTTTTCGTGAAAAGAATCTACTCCAGCACTATTTTTTTTTCTAAAAATCTCTGCTATATTTTTCTCGTCGAAGTAAAACATCCTGCTCAGATAAGGGTATATACTAGAAGGGTCTGTGTGAATAAATGAGTCGCACTTTAACCTTAACACTCATATAAAAAAATTCTGATCTGTAATATGAGTGTAAATCCACCCAGTCATGCACATCGTTGTCCTGCCAAGCCATTCCGTCTGGTCACCGCAGCGATAACGTGTGATATGAGTGATAGGCGTAGGTTCACGCGTGCACGTGCTCCGACCGCTATTATGTATCGATAACAATACGATTTATCAAATAATCGATGCATTTTTAGGCTGGCTTCACGTGAAAGGATAATGTGATTTTACGATAAGATGTGTAAAAAAAAATAAACATTACACCTGAATTAGGGAAAGGTGTTGATCATAATATCACGCCTGTAATACCAACCACCCAAAAGTTAGGTAGAAAGTGTTCATCATTAATTATTATCGGGACACATCCAGACAGCGGTTTTTACTGGGAAATTTCTAATTAACCCAATAACAGTTAGCCCGGCCAGGGAACTTGAAGGAAAAACTCGGCCCGGCCCGGCTTGGAAATAAAAATAAAGTATAAAATATAAAATGATATGAATAACATATCTAATATTTAGCAACAAAACCAATGCTACTTTCACTTATAAACTTAAGTCGGCCTCTGAAATTCAAATTTTCTTGCTCTCAATTATCTAGACCCCGTCTCACTATCCAGGCACCTTGACGGCTTGTAAATAATGCATAATTCAGCTACATTCACTAGAACAGAAATCTAAGAAATTCACAGACGAAATTAAATCCTAAAGCCTATCAACGGTTTCAATGTTTAAGTGTAATTCGGTCTGTTTAATCTACGGGATTTAACGACTTATTATTCTTTACTTTCAAAGGTTATCTTGTATTACCAACTTGAAGACGTGACAAGGGCAGGTAACTGGCTGCACATCATCAACTAAGTACGGTATTTAAATAGTTTAAGTAATCACAAGCAGGACATCATGTGCAACATGCCTTATATATCGATATCACTGTTGTGACGATAATATTCTTTGATATCAGCTAATATAAGTAATACTGAACGGAATAATTCCTGAGGTAAGCATCACCACATTTGCACCGTCATTTCCGTTTTAGAAATTTCCATCAACTAATGATGCGAGCCCTTGTATGTAACCCTTTACCAGAATTTCACTAATATGGCATGACCATAGGTAATGCAAGTCGTGGTGGATGTTACCATCATAATCGGCCTAGTCTTTTACCCAAACTATATTGAGCTTCGGGCCTAACATGATGCAGCTGAATACCAGTGCCCATTTTAAATGACTGCCTATCTGACCTCCACAACCACAACCCAGTTAGTGGATTATACGCTGTTCATTTTACTAAAATCCTGAAATCAGCAAAAAAAATAACACATGAGAAAAATACTTTCCCACGGAACTCGTTATTTAGGTACTGACTGACCCACTGCTGGGCAAACGCGCACTAAAAATCATCATCAGACTTTAAATTCTTCAATCAATAAAATCGAACGATATAATAATAGTTCGTTCAGCAATCCGTCAGATATTAGCACTCGGCGAACAAAAGTATTTGTTCTTGTGTTAAGGGGAAAGCCCATGACCTCACGTGAACTTATGTTTTGCTTTTATGGCTGAATATGTATGAAGATATTATTTTAACAAATTGCTATCATTACTCCTGTTTTTTTGTTGTTATTTTTGTAAATGTGAACATATACATTTTTGTTCTAATACGTTTAGTGTTGTATTGAGATAAAGATACTTATGCTGCCATGTGTTAAATTCTGGTTTCGATACTCAAGTCAAGGAAGATTGGCCAAGATTATTATTTTAATTATTGAATATTGCAATCAGTGCTAATAACGGTTCAGTTGTTTGGTGCCAAACAATGTAGATAATATATGATTTAGGTACATCATCCCTTTAACAGCAAGGGGTAACATTACACCAGCCGTAATATTTTTAACTACTTAGATAAGTAGTAGGTGTTCTAACATATCAACTTCAAGTCACAGAATGATATTCTCTAGCAGCAAATAGGGAATTAGGTCAGGGAGTCAGAGCAGGCAGGTAATCACAGCGTGTGCCAGTTCGATCCAAGGTTAGAGCGTGGTCCATATGATAACGTGAGCGCATACAATCGTTGACATTGTTGTAAATTGTTTAATTATAGGTAAGCGACGTTTTATTATGTGGCTCGTACATACGTGCTTCATCGCTATAAGTTGATTCAGACCGATTCAGTAAACAATTTTGTTCTAGATTCATCAGTTTAGCTGAAGGTAAACTGATGAATCTAGCAATATCATATTGGGATACTGAAATTAATAATCGACCACGTTTTTCATCAAGGACGCCGCTGTGACCATGATCTTGTCACTGTATGGTCCTTAACCTTAGGCAATGGCTATTCTTAAAGGTGCAAAACAGACGTCAAACAGATTTCAGAAATACTATTGTGAAGAAAGGGGAAATCCCTTCCTCGGTCAAGATGACCTCGAAAATGTTTCAGACGAAGTTACAAAGCAAACATTTAGAAATATTTTTAGCTCTTTTATGACAAAAGGAAGAGTGTGCCTATTATAGTCGAGGCTGTCAAAATATAAAGAGAGACCGGCCTGCAGCGGTGGTCTGGAACAACATCATTTACGTTCAACGAAGCCGTGTTTTCCTCAAGAAAAATATCAATGAAAAACAAAACAAATCTTAAAAAGGAAAAGTTGCGATATTAAGTAGATTAAATAAATCAACATACCTAATTACGCTGTCGACGCGTGTCATACCGTTCGCAGATTTTTTCTAGTCAAACACAGAGGGGTCACCTAGTTTGAACGATATTTTTACTAAAACTTCGTTTAGATTGCGCGCTGATAGCGTAATGAGATGTAGCTGTGTAATCTCTGAGGAGCAATGTAAAGTACACAGATGTAAAACGTATAAAAACTGCATAATGTAGTGCGGAATGGCGTCTTGGCGATCATTTCGTAACCGTACGATGCTCGATTAATTGCTTGCTCCATTTTCAATGCAGATAGCTTTAAGTGAGCCTTTAGAGTTGAGAAAACAAACATTGTGTCATTGCAAGCACTTACTAGAGGTGAGACACTGTGAAGAAACAGCCAGTTTTTAACCAGCAACTTGGGAATGCAGTTCAAGTAGTTTTTGTGTTGTGTTAAAGATCATATTCGCGTAATATCACGTTATATGAAATGAGCCATATGTAATATTCAATGTAAGATATACGGACCAGTTTTTGAAGTTCTGCGAACAAGTGAAGATGTCGTACCTACTTAAATGGTGTTACAGGCCTACTTTTGTAATAATTGAAATGCGAAAAATTACCTTATTAAAGGTAAATGGCGCTAGGCTTCAGCCTTATTTTTGTATCACTAAAGTTCACTAAACCGGGACTTTCAATTGCTCTATTAATACTTAACGAAGTTTAGGTATTAGAAACTTAGAAAGGTACCTATCCCTTGTTACTAGTAAAATGAAAGTATTATTATTATTAATAGCTATTTTCTTTTGTCTAAAATAGTGACTAAATAAACGCACGTTATTGGATTTCAAACATTTAAAATTTCAATGGTCTAATTACATATCGGTATTCACTTAGGTATCGCTTAATGTCCGTGAAAGCCGCCGTAAAGGACCTACCTTAAAAAGATATTTCCTATCAGCAAAAGGTGACTATATTCCTACACCATTATCTCTTCAAGTAAAGTGGAAGCTTATTAATAAAATCTATTTGAACACAATACCATGTTTACCAGGCTTCCGTGAAAAGCCTCAAAAATAGTGATCAGACAACTGTTTCTGCATTCAATGTAGACTTCCATATTATGAAAAGATGTTGTTGGCTGTCCATAAACAATGATACATAATAAAAGGTACATTATTTGATTCCCTAAAGCACGAAAATCCGTCTGCTTGACCGAGTGCAGCTGATTTCATAAAGGGCGTTCCCCTCCGCGGTGTGACGTGATGTAGGTGACGAGAGGTTAGCGGTTTTAATGTTATTTCTTTACTAATTACGATATTTTCTAGAGGATGATTGTCAAGTGATATGAATTCATACACCATCGATAAGCAACTGGCTCATTTAATTGATTTGACCTACCATGTAAAAACTCGATTGTACGAAATGCGACAGTAACCAAAAAAGAAAACATTAAGGCGTAGTCTGATAAAACGATCCAAAACAGGTATCCGAGATCCAGAATATCGCCAGTGTCCGAAATGCCAGTTTCGAGACATTCGTGTGTGCAGATTTCACGCAGCTCGCTACTTACTTACGCCAGGCGTACATCACGACGTAACAATTACATAAAAATGGCGTTCACATCGGGCCGTCGTCGACCGCGTTTCCTCGTCGATCGTGTAAACTTTCACGAAATCAAACAAAGAAATAGCGAAGCGGCTCATTTGCATCATTCCCACGCGGACAAAAGAATGACCCAATCTGTTTGGCAACTACAAATGATGTGTTACCCGAAATCCTATGGTCACGGTCTGCCTCCTCGCACACTCGCATGCGACAGACAACGAATTGAGATTTAAATTCTATGTTAGACGATGACCTTTTACTCTCGAAATCGTCTCTCTCATGACCCTGATCGAGTCAGCTCCCGAACAATGTGATCGGGCAATTCATTCGTCGATTTTATTTTCGTAATTAACGTTTTGTTTTACGCAACCATGTCTTCACTCTAATGAAGCGCTTATGTAGTTTCTACCTATTATAAAACTTTAGTTTATAATACGTTAGTACGGCTTCCTTTATTATGTAGCTAGAATGCTAGATATATTAATTGTGTTATGAGATTTGTGCCGCTATCTTTATCAAATACCCATGACTCATTTTTATAAAGTTCATTGCTAGTACCTACCTACCTAACTCAGTGTTTCAGTGGTCAAATAGATACATAGTTCCATATAAGTAGAAGGACGAGTTGGGACCTTTCCAGGTCGTCAATCCAGCTAGTGGAGTATCATCCCACGCTTCGCCTTCCGGTCCGTGGTCGCCCTTCGAGAACGCTTCGTGTCATGTGAGTGCAACATACTTACTTGAAACAATTATTATACATTTTTGTTTTTACCCGACTGCGGCGAAGCCCAAAAGGAGGGTTATGTGTTTGGCGTGTACGTATGTATGTATGTATGCATGTAAGTATATATGTATGTATGTATGTATGTCCGTTTCTTTGTTCCCTCATAACTCCTAAACGGATTAAGGGATTTGATTGACCAACGAAAGAACAAACACTAAAGCTTGGAAGCAGGCGGGGTTCATTTGAATATTAAATTATGAAATGAAAATAGAATGGACCCCGCCTGCTTCCAAGTTTTGTTTAATTTAAAATGTGCTTGTTTTTTGCTTTTCAGTCTTTTCAGTCGGGTTTTTTAGTTTTTCAACTACTTTTTTTTAACTTATTTGTTGTAAATTAGAATTTAATGTTTCAATATTTCACCACACTTACGTTTCATGTAAAATTTATTATCTAAATACCTAAACTCGAATTCTTTATTTGAACCAACAATTTGGAAAATTTCTAGAAAACCGTATAGATAATCAACATAACGTTAATTTACCTACATATTATAAAGGGTGAAAAAGTACCCTTAACGCAAACGAATGGCACTTGTTCTCCCCACCACTGCGATCATTTTTTTGTTCTAGACCATACCTGGGAACCCCCTAGTTACGGATATATTGAGGGTCAAAGTTCCAAATTTTGCACAGCTGTTTTTGTAAATACTGGTTTTTCAAATTAAAACTTTACTTAAATTACCTCCATGACCCTTTTACAATTCAAAGCATCCACTAGCACAATGTTTTAAGAGTACTACATTGAGTTTTACCGTAAAATGTGATTTTTGACCCCAAAAAAAAAGTCGTTTCCCAGCAAAAATTTTTGCGTAGGTGTACCTACTTTGATGTACAGAATGCTTGGTTTACGTATGTGTGAAGGGTTAATTTACACCCTGTATGCCTACCTATCTACTTACTTAAATAAGGTTGAAGATCTACAACTTTAATCTAACCCGGCTTAAATTAATTTGCATATAAAATGCAATAAGCGAACGTGGAGTGACGACTGATAAATGTCGTAATGAAGAAAACAATGAGTTAAGGACTTTCTACTCGCGCGTGCGTCTCCCCCCTCTTATGTTTTCCCCCTGTGGTACCTAACTGCCCACGGAGAAAGCCTTTGACCTGCACCTCCACAGGGCTTGTTTACTACTATGCTGTATTTGTGGCACTTTGGGTGCATAAATTGTGCTTCTATTTATACATTGGCATAATATATGAAAAGCACCCTACTAGCTTAAAATAAAAATAAATGTAGACAGACACAATTTTCGTCCATGAACAACTGGAATTATGAAAATTTCCGTTCACGTTTCGCTTACCTCCGAAAACAGTCCTTAAAATGCAAACCTCCATAAAGTTAGTCACAAAAACCTCAATTCTCATTAAAGTAGGTATGTTTCTATGATTGTAAAGTGTAGTAAATACAGTAAAGGCAGCTAGCGCTGGCGCGCGGGCGCACCGACGAGGTCGGACAGTCCCGTTGTGCGCGGGAGTTGGGTCGGGCTAACGGGCGGCGGCTAATGAGAACGGAGCGACTCAGTTATGCAGATGCCGGCTGCGCACGCTCAACGTTTATCTACAGCTTGTTGGCTTGAATCGCACTATGATTTACTTAGACCTGTTGTTTGTAGTGTTAGCTAATCCTTTTGATTCTGCTTATAAAGTTACAACGGGTCTAGGTGCTCAAGTTGAGTAGATCAATAATGTGAGAACTCTTCAAAGATCATTACCAGAAAACAAAGAAATACCAATTGCATGCAGCCTCCTCAAAGATAAACCAATATCACCCAAAAATACTGGGATTTTGACACGCTCTATAAAGGCCAACTTCTCTAAAGTAGGATATTTTTACTTGCCCTTATATAGTTGAAAACACTCATACGCCATATTTTTAAAATAATTTCCACATAATAAATTAGGTATTACTAGTATTCCCTTTGGTTCTATAAATAATCGGGGACGGGCGGTATGCGCTGCGCCGGCGCACCGCGATTCGCGCCGCTGACGTTGAGTAACCGCCACAGTGTGTCACCACCTTCACGGGCCGCTGCTTCCTGACGCCTTTCGTCAGATAAACATTAGAAGCAATTGCTTTGTTTGGCTTATTAAGTTAGTGCGATACTTATTATCATAGCAGACGAGTTGGCAAGACATGTAGACCAAATTGTGGACCGGAAAGGTGAGACGGGTGATTAATATCATGTTATGCGTGTCTAAGGGAATTTTCAACTCCAGAGCATAAAACAAAAGCTGGGCAATACTACTAGCTAATAGCAATGTAAAAAGCATAAGCGATCATGCGACGTTAGTTCAAAACAGCAATAAACACCCATCTAAGCCAAAAATAATTCCAACATCATCTACAGCAAGCACTAAGCATTAACAAGAACATAAACAAATCAACACAGCACATTTGCGGAAAATACAGAGTTGCTGGTAATCGAACAAAGAGCTGGATTTCTTTGGCCGTTCCCCTCGACTCTCAGTTCGTCCCTCCGGCAAAACCGATCGGGCCAGACCATCGGCTCGCAAGGAATGCTTTCAGTGACTAATAGACCAACCATTCGCAGGCTAACGCTTACTTGTAGCGCAGTAATTTGTAAACAGTAGCACAACTACGTTGTGTTCTGAAACAATTCTGGAAAATCGAGAATTAGGGTCTTGTTTCTGAAAGACAAAATTATTTAATGAGCTGTTAAATTGGTCAAAATAAGAAACCTTTTAAATTGCTTAATTTATGATATGCAATTCGAACCTTTTAAAGTGCCTTCACGGTGATAAGGAATGGAGAAGAACAGAGATTAAGTGTGTATTCGCTATGAGACAACTGTATGTATTGACATCAGTCTTCCCTAATGAAACTACACACATCAAAAGTGTCTAGGGATCAAGCATTTTTATGCGGATTTAGACTTGAGATTGAGATGTGGCTTTGTAATAAATTTATGATTTTATAAATTTATATGGATCCTTTTTGGTGCATTTCATAATTTGAATCAGGAACTGTGAATCAAATTCGAGTAAAAGATGAAAATCAGCTGTCAATATTTTCCCTATAAAAACATACAACGCATTGAAGACATTATTAGTGCTACTGTTTCCCTACTACTGATTAAAACCAACGTTATTATGGAGCGGCGACGTCATTTAAGCAGGGAAGAAATGCTCAGAGCCGTGGGAATGATAGAAGCTGGTTCCCGGCAACGTACTGTGGCTTTAGCTCTGAATACAAGTCACGAGTGTTATCAGTCGACTTTGGACACGTTACCGAAGCACTGGTACCGTGGCTGAGCGCCATGGAGGACGGTATCGCTGCACCACACGGAGACAAGACCGATACATTCAAAACTTAACTCGAAGAGCTCCAACAATAACCGCCATGATGTTAGCCGTGAGGCTTCATCACTCTTCAGGGAACTTAATTAGCGACCAAACAGTCAGAAACCGCTTGCATGAAGTGAACCTTCATTCCCGAAGACCGCTACGGGTACCACCTATAGCAATGCACAATCGTAGGATTCGATATCAATGGGCTCTTGAACACAGAAATTGGGCAGAAGAACAATGGCGTTTCGTGTGCTTTTCTGATGAGTCTCGTTTTGGTATGAGACCGGATACAAGACGTATACGACACTGGAGAACCCCTGGACGCCAACAGCGATTAAAATCCTGCCAGGAAGTCCATCCTTATAGTGGTGGAACCATCATGGTATGGGCGGGTATTTGGATCGGCGGAAGAACTGAGTTGATTTGGATCAGAGGCAACCTCAACGCTCAAATTTATGCTGAGACGATTGTATCAGACGTCATCGTTCCTCTACAAGTGCAAATCGGTCCCTTATTTCAGTTAATGCATGATAATGCACGACCGCACACCGCAAGAGTTGTAAGACAGACTCTCGCCGCAGCTAACATCAATGTCCTGCCCTGGCCTGCTCAGTCGCCAGACTTGAACCCGATTGAGCATGCATGGGATATGCTACAGAGAAGAGCTCTGCCGAATATGGAGGATATCCAGTCGCAAGAAGACCTTTTTTTGTTGTTGCAACGAACATGGGCGGCCATTCCACAGCGTGATTTGGATGAACGCATTTTGAGCATGCCAAACCGATGTTCTTGTGTTGTTAGTGTTCGCGGTAGAAACACGGATTATTAATTGTTTAAGTTACCCAATAAAATTTTAAAGAAAACTGTTATTTCAGTCTTTTTTTCGAACTTTAATGTTAGTGGTTCAAATGTCAAAAATCCCTTTATTAGGAAAATGGCAAATTTCTTTATTAATGCAAAGGTGACTTGGTTTATCGTTACTGTGACAAACGAAAACACTTTATTTGATGAATCCTTAAAGAAAATTTTAATTAATATCAATCAGGAGAAAAGTTATTGCAAAAATATATGTTGATCCCTAGACACTTTTGATGTGTGTAATTAGATAACGAACTGTGGCATTTGCCACAGTTCGTTATCTATATCATAATTATATCCATATGCGTGCGCAATTCGGTTGGTTATTCTTAGTGACACTACTGTGGTCACTATTGACTGTGCGCAGCCAGTTGTAGCCCACTTTAGAAGGGAAATACTGCCATCGAACTTCCTTGCAACCTAAGGTCGCAGTGTGAGAGTTGACAAAAAAAAAACATTGCGAATACGTACTCGTATTGCATAAGATGGCCTTTGTCATGTTATTTTACATAATAGCCGTTTTGTCACACGTAATCTTTAGCAAGTATTGGTAGAACCTTACTCATCATAAAATGTTTTTACCTAAAATTCTCATGTAACAACATATTTTAACCAACTCTAGAAAACGAGTTCTTACGTCTGTGTAGAAAATTATAAAAAAATATCAAATATAGCAATTATCCAAATGATTGAATTTGGATAATAGCAAGTCATAAGATTTTAGAAACTCGTAAATAGTATAATTTATTTGTTGGCCTTGAAGGAAGCCGTTCGAACACAAATATATGTAGGTATGCCGTTGGTATTGGCAAGTGTGACGAATAACTGACGAATATATATAAACAATGATTGAGCTGTAGGCAGTTACATACATGTAACTGATAGATATGGACTTGCCCCTAGGTACCATTATGACGGAGGTTTGTTGTGACCATAGATTTAAAATCTATAAATGCAATATTATCTATATTCTGTGCCCTTTAACAAGTCCATTAATTAGTGGTGGATAACTGTATGTTAATATGTATTGTAGCAGCTTTGCCACGAGAGTTTCAGTCCATGATTTCATGACTTCTATGAGAGAAAGCGTAAGTATAAACATGATATAAAGTGATTCCTGAAAAGAGTCGAAAGTAAACAAGTAATGCAAATGAGATCTAGTTTGGTGTTTATTTGTTTATATAAAGAGTCATTAAAATAATCAATGAATTTTCGAGGAAGACCATTTTGAGGTCAAACAAATCGTAAATAGCAGGCTGCAAAACGAAGATCTCCTTGAATTTTATCCGTTATTTAAATTAAGTTTACCATTGCACCTGATTAACAAAATTTGTGCCGAACCTAAGCCGTCGTTATATTTTGCTTATTTGCAAGTTATAGATAAAGATAATTTGGTGTTATAATTGATGTGAGAGTATAACCATAATTTAATTTACCTTCATAAATAAAACTTGCAGTTAAACAGAGTAGGTAAATATTTAAATTAAAGGAAATGATGCGATCATTAAAAAAAATATTAATTATTAGTACCTACCTATTTTTGATTCAATCATTGTCCACCGTGGCCTAAGAAAGGATACGAAATATGAAACTTTTCATCCTAATTAGACACTTTTGTTAAAAATATAACATTAAGTACTTACCTAAGTACTTACATGAAGTCGTGGCCGTCGTGGGCAAGAGTTATTAATAAACAAAACTGAAATGTAAGCATCGATACTACAATGATACCTAGTCGTAATTGACTATTGCACCGAAATTACAAGTGAAATGAAAGTAACAATCGTTTTATGAAACCTCTCGGTGGAAGGTAATCTAATCGCGCCAACATTACACAATGTTACTCCGAAACTAAACAACTAATCACCTGTGCCCATTGTTTGAGTAATGTTCATTTTGATTAACTAAAAAAGATTATTAGTCATACGCTCTCTTGGATTTGGTTTTTTCTCATTAAACCTAAATCAGTAAGACACCAAGTTTCATGGTAGACTTTCTCTTATTTCATCTATCACACAAATTAATAAACAAGCTTGTGTAATAGACATCTCAATTATTTCTCAGGCTGTGAAGTCGAGCAACAAGGAAGAGCAATCAGAATAATGTGCATCAAACATTCGTAAGTGAAAACATCGCGTCGTGTAGTTTCATAGGCTGCGTGCTAGAACTGTGTAGTTTGAACATGTATTGTTAATTTTCTATTCTCTATTACAATTATTTGCCTCATGGGGAAGTAGGAAATAGTGCGAAGCGCACGTATAAATAATATAGCGTGACTTTCTCCGTTTGTTTTGATGCGAGAAATGGTGGCGCGGGCGCACGCGGTATCGGCCGTGCTTGCGCTTGCACACAAGTGACACAAGTACCTAATACACCTCGTAACAGGACCACGAACATTGCATAAACAACATAAAGAAATATTAACAAATATTCTCAAGCATATTAAACCAGTTTTGTTTCAATAAGTACCTAATTGTAGCACTCTTAGGTAATAACCAGAAACAATAAATGAGTATCTACCATGCATTGATAGATCATAAAATATGTTAACTTACTCATTAATAATTATACAAAAAAGGCTTGACGAATTCTTCATTATATTGTTAATCTAATTAGGTATGACTTTATAATATTTTCAATATAAACTTACGAAACACTCAACGACACATAAGTTACCTACCCACGCTTAAGCAACTACGCATAATTATAATGTAGATAATTAGGTATTAAATATCTCAGTAAATAAACACTATAATGACTAAACCGTAGGTATTACTAGTTTGTGCATATAAAAGTACACTATTGACATCCATGTAACTCATCCCGGAACCAATCTAAATCCAAACATAGCAGTAAAGAAGTATCGCGACAGCCACAGCCGCGGCACCGTTACGTAAAGGCGAATTGTCAAAATGTCGCAAGCGCAGCTCACGTAGGCCGCGCTCCTTGCAACCGAGTACCGACGCAACCGACAAATCGCTGGGAAAGCACCATAATTCCGAGAATCATACGGGAATCTCAACTATGCCAGCTCTGATGTCCAATTCGTAGGGTTGTAAACATAGTTTTGATCCTTCGATCTAAATATTGTCGCAATACCAGTAAATCCAAATAAAAGTAACTAAAAATGAAGACTAGTTTACTTCTTTTAAGAATGTAGTACAGCTTTGTAACTTGTCATGTCAATGAACATTGAAATGAACGAATTTTGTTTCAATATTTTAATGACATACTCATTCAAAGCGGATACAAAAAATGTACAGACCTTTTTTTTTTTGGCGAGTGAAAAATCATCAAATAACCCCTCCCGCTCTTGGGCAGAGCGAAAGGGAGTGTCGGATTTTTACTGACTAAAAACCACCCATGTTCCTTCTTAGCCCTCTATGTCGAGGCCGCGATAACTAGTGTACAACCCGCGGCCCCGTGTACACAGACCTTTACTCTGACATTCGAATCCATCAAAGATTTTCGTTTCGACCGTGTACAATACTGCGGTCTACGTTATAATATAGTTATTCCCCAATATGAACGGTAAATGACCTTGTTACAGTTATAAAATGTCATGCTCGTGTATGAGCAACCCGAACTGGTTAGTGCTATCGTAAACAAAAAAATGTGAGACTAAGTTGTGTGTACCTACGTCTCAAGTCGATGATTTAAAATGTTAATTTTAAATTGAAGTTCAAATATGTTTGTCTCTTCGAATTTGTTACAGAAGGAAAATGTTTGACGTCAACGATTTTGGAGATTACTTTCTAGACGAAATTCCGTGTCACCAAATAGTACACTGGCGCTCCAAAATCGGAGTCTCAAATTGAACAATGAACGGCGGCGACGCGGGACCGAAAAGAAAATTAATTTAGGTATTGGTGTCGGTCGGCGAACCCGCGATTGTGAAACGCTGAGCGATTGCGCTCAGTACTGTTTGTGTAATACACCGGCACAATGCTCCACCAAATCAGCTGGCCCTCGAAAATGCTCACCTGTGTTGAAACGAGCCGTCGACAACCATGCGTCAATAAACCTTCTGCTTCACTTCACCACCTCACACCGAAGTGACACCGAAATAAAACTTCTAGATATTCATAATTTTGATTTTTTAGGTAACTAGGTAAGTATCAGAAACTTTTAATTATCAACCAAAAGGCATGCCGTTACAAAACGATCAAAAATAACATAAAACCAATTAAACATATCAAGCAAAAGACATTCGCAAAAATGGAACATACAATTGTGCAAAAATGACAAAAATTGTGGAACAGAACACTTGAGCAAAGTTGGTAATTGGGAGATGAGATCTCGTGGAACGTGGCCCGAGGCGGCATGAATGAAAGCCGCTCACTGACAGCGCACTATGATCTTCGCAGCCAGGCACGCACCAAATCAACAACGACCTCTTCGATATGTCATCCGTACAATGCGCGCTGTACTCTACTCTTCCCACACGCACTTTCTGTGCAGCCCGCCATGTATGAAACAAAAAGCTCGTGCTTGTACGAATAAACAGTTGATTTGTGCGCGTTAAGGATATCGACATCCGCCGAACGAGTTTTTCCAGTCTGTATCATCGCAATATCACGGTTATTATTGAAACGCGCGCTGCGGTCGCGACAGGTAAGTAAAGCATTTATCACGGGAAATATTTACCTACCTAGTGCAACCTTATCTTATGCCACACACACTTTAGGGGAGATTGGACGCGCTTTATCGTTTTAACTAAAGTCGACCGCTTTTTGATAAAATTTTCGAAATTAATTGTAGTCTGCTAAATAAAATTATTGTACATCTTCGTAGCTAAAAATTCAGTGTAAATTATTAAAATCCAGAGTAAAATAATTTACTATATACATATTATATGGTTTAGAAAGTTCATTGTAGTAAGCATAAGTCCATTTGATTGTATCTCGGTGAACCATACCACTTACGGTACATACGGCTTGTTCGTGGGCAGAGAAATTTGGTAACACAAATATTAAGCCACAACCAGTTCACAACAATTGAAACGGCGATTTGAAAGACACGGCGACCAATCCGTCACGGTTCTTGTGAGCGCCGCATTCTGTGCCTCCTCTTAACAAACAACATCTGATATTTCAACATCGCAAACTCTTATTTTTATGCACAATATATTATGAGAAGTATATGTAATAGGTAGTAAGATATCATGGTAAATAATTGCTGATGAAAACTTGAAACAAAACAAGTAAACAATTTTCATCATTCATTGTTAAAATATACGCTAGGTGACATTAATTATTTCTAAATATTTTTTTACAATTAAAAATCAGCAAAGCTCAAGTATTAACATTATATTCACAGTCAGGTCCTAAATATATTTCGTAAGAGGAACTACACAATTATAGATTTAATAAAACAATACTTTTGGAGCATTACATTATAATGCAATTATAAATTGAAAAAAACTTCTTATTGACAATGTGACAGATATCTAAGCTAGTACGACATAAATAAAGACAGTTCTTGGCCTCTCAGGTAACAGTTAAATTCACAATAACACATTATTCGGATTAAAACGGGAAATAATAAGTCGAGTCACAGATTTTTTATTGGCCACAGGATAAAAAATCAAATTTTCAAATTTGCCACGGGAAAATGAAATAGCCTCTAATAAACTAATTCGTCTTTTTTACAATGCCAACTAAATATCTTAGAGAAAGCGTCAAATAAAGATCATCAATTATCGAAACTGGTCCTTCTTAGGTATTTATACATAGCCACCTAATTTACTAACTCAGCCACGAGATTTATACCTCATCACCATTTTACGTTTTATAGCTTCAACATTAGGTCCTCTAAAAATACAATTTAAGCGACCATAGACAAGACCATATAGACATATTTTATCTTAGCATCTAAAATAATACATTATATTCTTTTATTATAAATAGCATCTGCAAGACTTGGCGCGAGCACACGAGACGACAGCGACCGGCCATTTGCACCAATCAAGATCAAAATGTCAGCTTTTAATACACTTTAGACTAGTAGATATTTACGTTAAAAATACCTACTAGTTACATAAATGTTTTACTACTGTCTAATTGACTAGTCACAGGCAGATTGTATGATTCGTCATAGTAAACTGAGGGAAATAGGTTGGGTTACGCTAAAGCTGTGACCGAGCGAGCGAAGCAAACGGTGCCGCGGCAGCGGCCGGCAAGCGCTGCTTTCGAGTTGCTCGCAGAAATTTTTCACCATTGTCTGATTATCCGATAAAAATAAAGTTTTGCAGCGATTTTGTCGATAACTTTTGTGGCACAACATGTAAATAAATATCAAGTTTTAGGTAATTCGATACTCTGAACAATATTTAGGTCATTAATTAGATATTCTGAACTTCGATATTTAAGCCTTTCGATGTCACGACAGTAGTTTCTATTATTTACTGTTTGATGATAATTAAAAAAAAACTAACGATGAATTAATTGGGTGGTGAGTTATATTTTAACCATTCTTAATAAAAAATTAGAAACTATAGAATATCTTTTCTGATGCGAAATGTTAATAAGTTAGAAGTTTACTACTTGAATGAATGTTATTTAGGTGCCAAAAAATAACCACCATGCTGAGTTATATTTAAAGTGGCTCAGATAGAAGATACGAGTAACTAGTGATTAAGATAGTATTATTTAGAGGCTCCATAATTGTAGCTGAATTAGTAATTTAGAAGGCAATGTACATTTTTAGAGGCGAATAATGTTATTAAAAAGAAGCCGGTTTTAATTTTCACCCGATTAAAACGTTTCATTGAAATAAACGAATAGTACAGAAGTTTCAAAATATTTAAAAGTACCCAACATAATTTCGCCTTTAGTGCTTGTTGCGCTTTAGGCCAGGATACTCACTCGATAGTAAAAAATCTTTTATGGTTACTTTTTCTCAAAATTATATTTTATCATTTTTACAAGATTTTAATAATAAAGTGGCCCGCGCGTTTCCCTCCAGTCATCCGCCTGGCCTCTCCGAGGCAGAATCTGCGGCACTTCTGCTGGCTCGCTGCGATCCCCGCACAAATCGATCGAAATATTATCGTTTTATTGTCCGTGTTTGCATATTAGTTTTACCATAGATATAAGTTTAAGTTATTCATAATACAGTGGTAATTAAGATTTGAATGGTTTAAGTTCATGGGAAATATTTCGCGCGACTTGCCACGTGGAGAGGGAAGCTAAACGCCTACAGCGCTCGAAGTCTAGTGAGACAATTTTTATAAATAACAGCTAAGTAGATTTTATAACTAGCAAAATTATTATTATTATACACCTCTGCCTCGGGCCCTTTAGGTCAGGGATGGTGAACCTTTACCTATGGATCAACGTGTCATTTTTTCTAAAGCAATACTTATTGAGATCTTGCACGTGGCGTCCAATAATATTGCTTAAACTTTATTGGCAGATATTAAGCTAAATATTTTTAACTAAACTCTTTATTTACTACGAAAAAAAACTTGACTTAGATACGACGACGACCGTAATAAATGTTACATTAGTGTAAGTTCTGTTGTTGATGATTAGATATAATAAGTAGGTTATGTTTATAATATAAGGGTTGCAAGAGGTTACTTTTAGCAGATTGCATGTTGAACTGGACTCCTCTACCAATAATAATAAGTAATATGGTATTCATATCTGAAAATAATTACTCGTACGCATAGATGAAAATATGGTTGAAAATTCGGTGGTGTGAATAAAATATTGTGTAACGTGGCATCAATGGCACGCGTGCCATTGGTTCGCCATCCCTGCTTCATACACATAGTTTTTCAGTACCACAAACAACATGGCCTTATTTCAATAGTCTAATTTATTTCGTTTCCCTCCAATATTTCACTTACAATTAAATCAACACGGCTTAAAAAATACTTGCGTTTACCGGTTCCAGGTTTCAACCGGCGGCACACCACGTCTGCCAAATCTTTCATATATTGTTGTAAGTCGCAGTCTTCCTCCGTTTCTGTTGTCGAATTTTGGTATTTTACTAAAAAATTGTTTAAATAACTATCTCCTAAGTTTGTTTCAGAAGGGTTCGATTTATAATTTTTAGATGTCATCAAATTTTTTCTCAAACGGTCGCCTGTAGTAAAGTTCGTTTCCACATTACCTAATGGGTCTTCTTCTTTATTAATTTCATAATTCTTCACTTCATACAAATCATCATTCTTCTTAATTTGTATATTCGGTAAAAAACCTGAACCCGCGACCTCGATATCTGCTGAATTGTCTTTGATCTGATAAATCTCGCTTTCGAAACTTAAAATTGGTTCATCGTTGTTGAGATCTGGCAAAATACTCGTAGGTTCTAGTTCAGTTTTTGCTGATGATTCAAACGTTGATTTAAGGAAACGATGTGCAGAAGCAGGTATTTCCGAAATCGGTATTAAAGACACATTCCTGTCGAGAAAATCAAGAGTCCCATCTAAATATTTCTTTGTTTTTACATTCCCTCGAACAGTATCCTCAGTGACTTTTCCACTATTAATCATTTTCTTGATGGTCAAATAGTTATATTTCATACTGTACCACTTACTTTTGCAATAAGCCTCTGAAAAGAAAATACATAAGTAAAAGTTACTAAATCGCTTCTTGCATACAGTCGATCGCATGCTAGTACTATCACCATAATAAGATGACATCTATTTCTATTAAAACTCCATCCTACACTAGGCCTACTGACGTGCGATCGACTGTAAATTTTATTTGATTTTAGAGCTTTCTTCTAAAAGTTCGTTAATGAATTAACTGCGTTTTAACGTTTACGTTTAAAGTTTTTTCTTAACTCAAATATTAATTAATATAAGATTATTAAGATACCTACATAATATAAGTACACTGCCCCTAAGCTTAAAAGTAGTTTCTCAAATAAATCGATAAGTTCATTTTTATGGCAACGAACAGCTTAAAGAAATACGCATCCAATGAACTAAGGATAATAAAAAGTCAATAAAAAACAATCTGTAAAGTAAAAAGAAAAGTATTTTAACATAAATTTTCTTTAAACTTACTTTCCCGGTGCCGCTTTTATGAAACGAAACGAAAACGATGTACCTATCTTAAATGTTAGCTAATGTAACAAGTAGTAATATCCGCGAACTGCGGATGTGACGTGAGAGAACTTGTGGAACAGGGAACGGGGGGACTCACGCGGCCGCTCGCTCACTATCAGAAACCGTAAAAGCACTATTGCAGAATAAAGATGTATAGTGCAAGTGTTAAAAGCAATTCAATATCCTTTACCATCAAAAATAATAAATTATTAGCATACCTGGATATCTTACTCTCTCCGATATCTCCCGCCATACGGCGTTACCTCTTGCACCCTTAGTTCCTAAAACTTGTTTAAGTTCGTACTCTTGAAGTACTTTGATGAACTGTTTATCTTTTATGAACCACTGATCCCCCGCCATCCTTGCCACATTCAGATGTTAGGTTTCAAAATTGCAAGCGTTAATACGTCCTATTCGTATGACAGTGTGTGAACTAAATAGTGCCGCGCGGCGCCGCTAGCCGCTCCCCGCTCCGCTCTTCCCCCCAGCACGACGACAGTACGGCGCGCGGCGCGGGGAAGGGAGCGCCGCGCGAGCTGCGACATGCAAGGTTCCTGGGGAGGGGATCAGGCGGCGCGGTATCTTGATACCGCATTCACTATAAACACAGAATTATTTTTTAAAGTACCTAAAGTAAGCAAGTTATTATTTAATTAGGTAATGTAAGGACGTCAATGTTAAGTGGTCCAGAGTTCGATTCCCGGGTCGGGAAATTATTGACTTTTTCTATCAGGAATTCCTCAGTAGCAGCCGCGAAGTATGGATTTGTGCCTGCACTATGTTTACCCCCATCTTGGATATAATTTTTGAAATGTGAGTGTACTGTCAGGTACACCTATGCTGAACCCTGCGGGGATTACAGGCGTGATAATGTGTGTATGTCTTACTTCTATTACTTATTTTATACTTTGGTGTCATTTTATCTCCAATGTATCGACGACGTCTATAAAACATACGTTTATGGCACACTGATTAAAAAGCTTTTACTTTTTTACCGACTTCCCAAAAGGAGGAGGTTCTCAATTCGAATAGTATGTTTTTTTTATGTATGTACACCGATTACGCTGAGATTTATGATCCGATTTACATGATTCTTTTTAGTGTGATGCGGAATAGTTGCCATTTGGTCCCATAAAAATTTTACATAGTTAGGCCGAGTACTTTTCATTTTCAGAACATTTTTTTTTTTAATTTATGATCATTTTTTGCTTTTGTGTGTTCGCGAATAACTTCGTCGTTTATGAACCAAATTTGATTATTCTTTTTTTATTGTAAAGAAGATATTTCATGGGTGGTACCATGATATGGAAACCAGGATCTGGTGATGGGATCCCAAAGGTATCGAGGGCAACCCTCAAATTTCATAAGCAAGTATTACATGTGTCGTGCTTTTCCTATATGACGCTATTCAAGCTATCACTTCATGTTGATGAGCTGATGATGGAAGGTACTACTCCTCAACAGATTAGGGGATGAAAGCTATAATAAGGGAATCTTGAAGGTTAAGGGTTAGGCTTCTTGGTTGAATGTTAAATGCTTAGTGAATATTTGTATAGGATATTACAACTAAAAATAACAAAATAAAAACCTTTTTTGCATAAAAAAACAACCGACTTCAAAAAAACCGAAAAGAGAAAAATAAACTTCCGAAGAAAAATCAGTTTCTGAAGTCGGTGGCAAAAAAATTAAATCTAACAAACATAATAATATGTCACCGACTTCAGAAGCTGATTTTTCTTCTGAAGTTTATTTTTCCATATTTGGTTTTTTTGAAGACGATTGTTTATTTTTTTAATTAAAAGTAATGTTGAACACGATTGTTTTTTTTTTTAATCAAAAGTAATGTTGTATTGCAACTGTACAGGAATGCATTATATTAATCTTTTCTTAAAACTTATTTAAACAGAAGCATAATACCTTCCCAATAAAAATGGTTAAAAACACCTATGAGATTTATTATCATTAGGTTTAACTTAACACGTTTTTTCTCTTTTCAAGAGGTTTGATCAAGTCTTCAAAATTTCTTGACACAGATCTTTCATTGCCATAGAGACTTGTTCCTAATAGTTACGGGGTTTAAACCCGCACAAGTTGATGCAACCCAGTCAGTCGTTAAGCCATTGTGCCCATCACCGCGTCAACAATGAACATTACAAAATGCTTTGCGATGTTTGTCGCTGACTGTACCTATGTTTACAGACACAAACAAATTAATCACACCTTTTTTTTGGAAGGTGGGAAATCATGAAATGTCTACTCCCGCTCTGGGCAGAGCGGTAGGAAGTGTTAGACTTCTACTGACTAAAAACCACCCATGTTTCCTTCTTAGCCCTTTGTCGTGGCCGCGGTATTTCTTTCGAACAACCCGCCGCTCAGATGGGAATGAATCACACCTTCGAAATTAATTATCTTTTTTTTTCTTTAGGTCATGTTCGGTGCGGGAATAGAGCACGGAACCCGTAGGTAGTCATAGATGTCATAGTAAAATCCAATATAATTGCCTTTAAGTTGCACCACTCAAGCTGTCAAAGTTATAGGCGGTGTCCCATGTCTAAGGCGGAAAATTGATTAACTGACCGTGAATCCTAAATGGTGTCTTCGGTTAGCAATCCGGGTATGGTATATCCGGTATATGGTTAAAAAAATACGGGAGAGACAAGACAGCTATCTACGATAGTATTTTCAATTCGAAATGCAAATATGCACTTATTTGCTGCCTCACTGAAATAACACCACTTCCATTGATACCCATGTGAAGAAAAAAAGACGAGGACCGGGGTTAAAAATAACTTAAATTAAAATGGTGTTGCGAATAATACCACTAATAACATTTGTATCAAACGTGTAGGTGGAAGCAGAGGGTGTGTCGTGTCATCGTGTGGGCCGCGTAGCACTCGTAGCGCCTCGTAGGGCTGTGACGTCACAGTGACGAGCGCGCCTACGACCGCTACGACATCCATGCTCGTAGGCATGCTCCTCGGTAACAGGAAGGCGATAACTATTAAATTTGACTCCCTCAAGTTTCGTGTGTATTTAACGCTTTCATGTTCTCCGAGTTCTTGGCACTCAATATAAAACATTTCGTGTAAGGTTACATATAAATACAACACTGGTAGTAATGTCTCCTGTAAAATGTGAATCTCATTAAATTTTTATAAAGTACACAGTTAAGCAGTCCATACGGAATGATTAAATATTTCTTAACTGAATATTCAATTAATTAGGGACACTCGTAATGCTTTACTCCATATAAATATCCAACGTTCCGGGTACCGAAATTGACAGACTCGATAATGCATAAATTGTTTATTTCTCGAAAGCGTTTTTATTTATGACCACAAAAAGCAATAAAGTAGCAAGCAAGTGCGCGCTTTATTAACCTCTGGTGTACGGCACGGCGCGCATTCCGGCCTCAAACCTGTCCCAACGGGTGAAATCAAACATTTCCGAGTTAAGGAGCACCCGCGCTCCGTACATTGTCTCATATTTTATTAACATAACAACTCGGCCGTGTAATAGTTGTTTGTATCTCAGTAAAAATCGCGCTGGATGAAGCCGAGTGGGCGCGATCTATGTAAATGCCTACACGCTCGGTACGCTTTCGAGATGATATCAAAGATGACGCGGCCGCAGAATTGACATTCATTGCTTTTATGATAAAGCGCTCGATGCAATAAAATAATTAACTAAACGAGTGTTTTGTTGATTTGCTAGTTTGAAATACAAATTTTATTCATTTGCATTTTGACCTAGTATGATGAACGAGTGATTAACCTGACCTTATAAATATAAAATTAGTGGATTTTAACTGAATACGAAAGAAGAGAGGTTTTAAACTAAATCAGTAGTAAGTTTAATATTGACTGGAAATAACCATAGCAAGGAT
Source organism: Diarsia rubi (assembly GCA_932274075.1). NCBI lineage: Eukaryota > Metazoa > Arthropoda > Insecta > Lepidoptera > Noctuidae > Diarsia > Diarsia rubi. The sequence continues at coordinate 14,739,556 of OW026417.1, read as the reverse complement.
CTGAGATCGACTAACTCCTGAAATTTTGATAGTGTACTACTGATTATTATTAGGCCCTTCTCAAGCGGTACTGTCGAGTTTACTGCTGGTCCTACACTATTTACCCTTATAGGTATGCCCTAAGTAATAAGGTTGAAATGTGGTCTACCCTAAGTGAACTCAGTAGTACGAGTCGCTTTTTTTTGGGGGGGTGGGAAATTATCAAATAACCCCTCCCGCTCTTGGGCAGAGCGAAAGGGAGTGTCAGACTTCTACTAACTAAAAACCACCCATGTTCCTTCTTAGCCCTACATGTCAAGGCCGCGTTATCTCTTACAACACCCCGCAACCCTGATAAGAGCCGAGTACCTTATGGTGGCATTCAATTCATAAATAGGAACAAAGTTAGGTAGAAATGTATAAAATATACGACAAACAAAAGTGTCACATCTATAAGATTTGCCTCGGCTATGCGTTTCGATGTCAGTGACTAACGATTACAGTCTACTTTACAAACACGCTTCCACCGCAGTCTATTGTATATACACTTATACCTAAACAGTACGTTCGTGTGTGTACCTATGTGTGAAAGATACGCGGATTCACTCACCCGAGCTACAATCATTTGTGTTATGTGCCTTACAATTAACTATTTATAACTTTTATACCGATTTCTTGTTATTATCATTCCAAAATCTAACGTTCTTGGTAAATTTACTAATTTTTGCGTAAGTATTATATTTGAATTGAAAACCGCCAGACTAATCTTTGTACTCACGAATATTTCGAATGAACCGAAACACTAACTTAGTTGAGACTTTAATGCCGGGTACACGTTGATGAACCGTAAAATAATACCTACAACATCTTGGCGATTTTTGAATGTGTGCTACATTTCATGCTACGTTTTAATCAGTACCAGTAAAAAAAATGTATTCCAAACAAAAGAAACATGTTTCCAAATCATTTAAACTGAACATCAAAATGACATGATCCGCTTCCCAAAAGCCTTTGATATTTGTATCATGTCAACAGACCAAGCTACTAAGAATCACGGCGTCTTAGGTACTTCCGAGAATTTCGCTTAGAAAAGAGCATTAAGCGTGAAAAGATATAATATACGTTCCCAGTTTTTGTGTCCCACATAAAGTGACTTTTATATTCCAAGTAATCGGAAAATAAACGATTTTGATAGGTACCAATTTCTTTTAAAACAGTGTATCAATCGCATTCGTAGTAACTGAAACTATTTCCTCGGGCACGCGTAGGTCGTTGACCCACACTACGGCATGGCGTATTTGCGTGGTACTCCAACTTAGACCATAAATCAATGTGAAAGTATTTTTATTTACCTCATGTGTAAAATCACATGCTAATTGATATTCAAGAGGGGGATTCATTAATTTTTATTTACTCAGCTAAAGTTTATTCAACTTGTATGTTTTTTTAATTATAAAGTTAAGATTATCGTTTTAGTTTTTCCTGTGGTTGGGGTCGACGTCGTCGTGTTTAACCAGATGCGGTTAAATGTCATGATTTTACACGGAGTGGGTGCCGATTGAGCTTCACAAGCGGTGTAGTTAACCTAAGATTCTGGCATGTAAGTCATCGTGATATATTAGTTGGTGTTCCTAACCTCTATTAAAGGGGCGGATATTAACAGGACGCTAGTCGGCAGCCGGTCATTATAATCTGTCGATCTACATCCTCTGAGGCTTCCAGGCTTAACGCTACTGGTAGGCTAAATTTCCATGTTCCAACGAAGTAATGAGATATTAGAAAATGTCAGCAGCCAGCATTAGATAGGTATATTGCAAAACGTTTTCGTGGCTAAATGTCATAAAACTATGAATGGTAATCCATAACGTACGATGGTATTTGCTCATTGATGTTCATATTATCCACTATTTGATTACCTTTACATCGGCTATTGTGTACAGTAGGGATGTTTACCGAATAAAAAAAAAATATGATTCTAATTAGACCGTTTGTTATATTATCGAAAAATGTTGGATACGTTTTTTTTCGTTTTATCATATCAATAAAATTGACGAAGAAAAAATGCGTCCAAGATTTGAGTGGGGGTTTGTGACGTCACTCACCGGTAAAAAATGTCATACTAATGTGCTAATGTCGTCACACGAGTTTTCAAAGCACTATATCGGCCTCATTGTTTGTTTACGTGAAAAAAAAATAGATGTCTAATATTTTTCGATAATATAACAAACGGTCTAATTAGAATCATATTTTTTTACTATTATCAGACCGTTTGTTATATTATCGAAAAATATTGGATACGTTTTTTTCGTTTTATCAAATCAATAAAATTAAAGAAGAAAAAATGCGTCCAAGATTTGAGTGGGGGTTTGTGACGTCACTCATCGGTAAAAAATGTCATCCTAATGTGCTAATGTCTTAGAGTATGACGTCACACAAGTTTTCAAAGCACTGTATCGTCCTCATTGTTTGTTTACGTGAAAAAAAAATACGTTTCCAATATTTTTTGGAAATCTATCTGACGGACTAATAAAATTTTTTTTTTGTTAACTATTTAATATTGAATCGAATTTAAAATTGAAATTTGCGACATGTTTACGGGCGCTATTAATTTACAGTTTAGCCGTATTATTATTATTATTATAGCTAACCCATGTTGTCCCACTGCTGAGCAAAAGCCGCAGGTTAAAGGAAATAGGTAAACAAGTAAACGAAGAGGTATTTAATAGCTCGGTTCAAAACACATTTCCCGTACAAGTTGAGGTCGGAATCCAGTCCAACCAGGTGTTAAGCAATAAGCACACTCTTAGCCACCCAAACAACGCATGATACAGATGACCTAACATTTTTTATTTATCATAACACCTGAGTTGTATTCAAGTGCTACGCTAAGCACACTTTGCGGTTAGCACAGTTCACCAAAACATGCTCAGTTATTTAAAATGGCGGTTCATAAACTATGAACTTCGAACCAATAGCGACGGAGAACAGATCTCTACGACGTTTTCCACACACTGAATAAATTAGGCAATACTGTTCGCGAATTTCAGAGATAGGAAGTAAGCTTCTGCTTACATTTTTTGTGGGGGATTGGGAAATTATCAAATAACCCCTTCCGTGTCCCTATCAGACTTCTACTGACTAAAAACCACCCATGTTCCTTCTTAGCCTTTGTGCTGAGGCCGCGGTATCTCTTTCGAACAACCCGCAGTCTCGACGGGGGTATCTGCTTACCTTATAATAACATTTTTAATCATTTCAAACACCGAATGTGAACGGATTTACTGAGAAACACTTTTTTGTGAGATGACGCTTCACGCGTTCATCATAGGTAGACCGCACGTCGATGCTGTTGGTGATGAAAACAGCTTAGCGATTTAAGCAGAGATTAGTCAGCATTTAGCAAGTGCGATTGTGAAGCGCCAAAACCATTGACGCTATTAGATTTATTGCTAATAAAAAACTTAATGAGTGCGCTTCAACTGAAGTCTTTAGAATTAATCCAGTTGGGGGCGGACCGTACATAAAATTAACATAAAACATCTTAATACAAGTATATAAATTGTACGCGAATTAATTTATTAACAGCTTGTGTTTACAGCCCAGATGAGTAATGGTCTGTGCTAAGTACACTCATATTTGGAACTAGTAATTTGCGTCGAATATTTCATCGAATCATAATTGTAGTAAAAAATATGAATATGAAGTATTTCGGTGTCCGGGGCAGGTAAGTCGGAGAATCAAAGCGATGCCGATGTAACTGTGAAGCGTCTGCGTTTGTCGAGCTTGCCGTGTCAATAAACTTGATTCGAAAGTGGAAGACGTTCCGACTTACATAAGCAGGCAACAATGTGCCCGCGCCGAACGCTACGCATAGATTATAATTATTTGTCAATGCAGACGGGTGACGCCATATTCGGGACATAACACAGGTCAGTTAATTATTTATCTAGTAAAATATGAAAACAGAAGAATACACCGTAATGTCTCTGTAATTAGTTTAGTTGTCTCAGTTATTTTTGATAAATTCGCAGACCTCCACCTCTTAAAAATATTAAGTATCCGGGTTTCTAATACCTGATAAAAAATTATTCTAATTATCCTTTTAAATCAATTAAACACCGGATGAAGAACCGTAGATATTAATAAAAACCAAACGGTGAAAATGATTATGCCTAAACTCGTCTCTGTGCATTAATCTATGTGAATTATACAGAATACACGTCTCGACACGGCCATGGTTCTCTGCGTCAGTCCAGTTATTTGCAAAACCGCTATTTATAGCAATCCCATAAGCAAGACATTAGCCACACTCGTACAACAATCTCACTTTATTCAGATATTAAAGATTTCAAAATAAACACGAGGAAAAGTCATCAATGATGTCAAGGAAGTGACGATAAATAAGATTTGTTTATAATCTTATCTGCAACAATTCCAAAGTCAAATTAATTTGTGTTGCGTATAGCCGTACCTACTCAAATAAAAACATTCTTATCAAAGCAATAAAATATATCACTACAACTGATATGATTTTATGTATTCCTAATGAATGACGCATTTCGTATGATAACAAAATTTACATTATTTTATACTTGATTTCCTTTTAGTGGGTGCCTACATATAATATTTACACTTATGTAGGTAGTAAGTCTAAGAGCGGTACCTAATACACAAGGCCTCGTTCCCATTATGACGGCCCGACTGTTTCGCCGTCCCTTCCAAACAACCGGAAGTGCTATTGCCAATACAATTGACATGGTAACTAACTAGCTAGTTTAAACTTTGTTTAAATCTATGTAAAAAAAAAGGTGCTGATGTAAATGAGTAACTGACTCATTAAAATTCAGGAGCTTAAAGCTTTTATGGTATGTATCAAATCGGAAAAATTTTGCTTTTAGACGAACGGTGCAGTAAGTTTTGTCTCTCTGATGTGCCGCCAAAATTCTCTTTTTGACGTTGTAAAAAAAAATTATATTGCTATGGTAAATTTTCCCAGAAAATGCAAAATCAGCTGCTACGTAATAACAGGTACTGGGCTAATGTATTTTTTGTACGTCATCAGAAACTGTAGATTTTGGTGAATTTTCGATTGAAAATGTGGCTGATAATTCGATATTAACTCAATAATAAGGTGAAAGATAAATATCTTTAATCAAAAAAATTACAGCGTGTTTGGGACAAAAAAAGGTAAGTTTTAACTAAATTTGATGAAAAAAAAAAAATATTGTAAAAGATAAAAATTAAAAACCAGAAACTTGGTTATTTGAATTTTTCACATACATTTTGAGGTTACGTGAAAAATGTAAATTCAAACTTTGAATTTGTATAATGTAGATATTTTTATTACCTACAACTTTTTCATTTAACTTTTTTCCATAGGACTTGTAGTTTTGCCGGAAATCGAGATAAACCGTTATTCACCCTTCAACCCACACCCCACTTCCCGACCTCAGATCGACCGTAACTTATTTTTTCTTTATTTTTTGTTATATTCTCTTCCTTTTCCAATGGGTTTCATCCTACTATATTTTTTTTTGTTTTCAAAATCTATCTACCGTGGTCTAAAGCCTCCTTTCCATACATACAAACCGGTTGCTTAGCCAGGACCGGAACATATATTTAAACAGGCTTAAATCCAGCTGTATTTAAATTTTCCAAGTATAAATTGCATTATGCCACATGTCACCAAGTTTGCGTGTGTGCGTAATGGAATCGAGGCCTAATCACTACGGGCGGCGGCGCCTTTCAAAGCCATGTGCAATAAGTAGTTGAGCCCATACGTCACAATAGTGCATAAATAAAGACTTGCCGACAGACTTGTAAGCACAATAAGCCATTTCCTTCACTTGGTTCCTAACTTAACTGCTAACAAATCAGCGACAGTACGTAGCACATAAATTTTTATCATTACTTTCAATCATGAAATTAACAACAGTAAAGCGGGGTTTAGATAAATTCTAGTTTAAGTTATTTAAAAATTTCAAAAGAGCTTTGTTGTTGCTTGCAATGTAAAATGTAAACGCGTGAGACAACTTATGTAGCCATAAACTAAATATAAATAAATAAGTAACAAAAATGACATTAATGACAACTGCCTGTACCTGCGTTCTTTCTCTTGAAAAGAGGTATTACCACGAGCCGAAGCAATGATTTTAAGCTGATATTATTTTATGTGAGATATTATCCTACATGGTATAACCGTGTTACATCACTGTTTTAATACGACTCCATGAGTTAAATTAGTAGCGCTTTTGTTAGGCATAAAACATTTTTATTACACTCAAAATTACGAATCGTATCACCATAATTTTAAATGCAAACGTAAAAAAAAAAGATGGCTACTTACTATCACTTTACGTTTAATAAAAACGTGTAAGTGATAGTAACGTTCGTAGACAGTTAATAAATATTTAGTTGCGACAGAGTAATGCATTAAAGATTTAATCGGACACGGATGTGACGAAACGTCTTAATACACTACCGCAGGGGTAAGTAAAAAAACTTTCATTTTTTTATTTCACCGTTAACAATTTCACTGGGAACTCTGTGCGATATATAATTTGCATAGATTGAGTATTGTTATGACTATTTAATACCTTTTGTAAACGACAAGCACGTTTATTAAAGTGATATCGTTCACCTTAATCTTGCAATTGTAGGTTTATAAAACATAATAATGTGTGTAGTTTAATTACACAATAAGAAAATAGGCTGCGCGAGTTTTACACTCAAATAATTACCAGCGTGTATAAACACTAATGTTTGTATAAAATATTTAATTATCTGACCATTCATTTTTAGTCCCACTCTACATAGAGCAATAAAAAGCCTTCGTCGTTCGACGCGTACGGGTCAATAACTAGACAAAGGTTCGAGTAAGATTGTAGACGCTTCTCCGATCGACCTCAAATACTTTACGGTGAGTTTATTAATTAAGGCGGCCGACCTTGCAGGCCGCACATCCAAGGAGGTCGCTGGAGCGCGCGACAGAGACGCCGCTATGCCGCTGCCGCGCGCCGCGACACGCTTCTCCTGCGCCACGCAACATCAAACCAACTGCCGAAGCGCGCCATTTCAATCCTCTGACATATCCCTCATTGACCTTCCGTTATCTGCACTAGGATTGTCTTTGACTTATCAACCACCTTTTCTTGCGTTTTCAACTTTAACCTCACCTTTTCACATCAAATAACAACGCGGGTAAGGCATATAACTCATTGTAACCATTTCGATAATTACGGATAAATAAAAACTGAATTCAAACCGCGAATAAAAACCAATCAACGGCAAGCTTTAAAAGCCGCTCGGTCGCCAAGCAATTATGAATACTAAGAGGCGAATCTACAGTAAGCCGGTATACATGACGTATAATACAAACACAAACACATTCTCGCACCGAGTAGCCGAGAACAATCACAAGCGAGCGCGAGCCAGGAGATCACTCGAAACCGCACCTTAAGCTCATTGTCAAACCGATTACAATAAACAAACAGGACAGACGCGGTTGGAATCTTGTCAAACAGGCGAGTTCGAGCGTTGACTTATTGCCGGTAGGGCATTTCTGTGTCTGTTCTGCACGACGGAATTAAGACTCTATCACAATATCAATATGGTTGAAATTAATTCAGATTTTTATCATACAGGTAAAACACGGGCACGGTCACTTACGGCTCACTCACACAGACGCAGCTCCACGCTGCCATAAATAAAAGATTCCTACAGAAACAATTGTTGCGTAGAGGTGATCCGAGGCCTCGGTGAATGTAGTCGACTAATCGCCTCGAGTCGATCGCGAAAGTAGGTGACCGCCCGTGATTGACGCTCTTGCGAAACCCCGTTCGATGACATTTAGACTGGACGGACAATGCTCTAAACCCTCGGTAATTATGAAACGTAATTATTTGTGTAGCAGGTATATGGTGTGATGTAACTTTTTAATCAAGTGATATCACAATTCGTTAAGGAGCGTTAGAATTTGGACTTTAGTGTTAGTGTCTGGCTATAAATAAATCATTTACAAACCAACTCTAGAACAAATAACTTTGTAAATTATTTTATTTATTTAACCTTTGATAAAATAGATGGGAAGATAAAATATTTAAAATAAATTAAGTTAATAATAGTAAATAAATAATTTATTGAGGACCAAACATTTTTAACATTTTATGTACCGACCAAACTGCGCAGCAGTTTGTCGACGGTAAAATGAAAAAGGTGCATATGCAATTACTTATAACCAAATATTACATCAACATATTATTTTATCGTTAATCCAGACTCCACGGAATCTCTGTTCTAAGATAACGCCGCTCTACTTAACCTCGCCACACAGAGACGCGTAAACGTGAAACAATACGGTACAGTAACACAACCTTATTCATGTACCTGTTAAATTAAACACACGCCAAAATGAACTCTACTGCATGGTAGCATGGTCGAAAGGATGTTAGGTGAGTCAATCAAGGGAGGTGAATTTACGCTACGTACACTCACACAAGCGCAGAGGACATCTGCGTAGGTACGCGGCCGGGTGACGTTAGTGTGTGGAAATGCCAGCGAAATTTATACACACTCTTCATCGCGCCATCCATTGTAATTTACAGTTTTGTAGCGTTTTAAAAAGCAAACACTTCTGTATGAGATTATCATTAATTTATTTTATCTCTAGAAAATGTTACCGCCGCTAAAGATTAAGAAAGTAGTCTGGCATCTTGCCTGTAAACACAAACTTAGTGATATCACATAGTTTTAGTAGGTACGCTGCGTCCAGAACCTCCATATAGAATAAATAAGCTTGTTACACGAAACAAGGCGAGAAAAACAAACAAGTGTTTCAAAAATAATACTTAATTATCCTGTTGAATTTTCTGACTGTTTGATTTTAGCATCAATATTCCATTTGAGCGAACGCCAAATCGATTAGGTATTTAATGTATGTAAATATACACAAGATTATATATGTTTAAACAAACAAACATAAAAATTAGCACGTGTAATGTAGCAATAGTAACTGCCAATCAGTGTTCCAACAAATATAACTTTATCAACAATCAAGATTCCATATGCAGTCACTCTTTAAAATTAATTAATCTCAAAATGCCGCTTGATAGAGTAAACCGTAAAACTAAGAAAGTATCGAGAGAAAACAGACTCGTTCATAAATTCATATCAAATTGAAAGTTTAAGCAAATGAACACGAGTCAGTAAATGCTTTCTAGAAATTATAATGTGCATTGGTAGAGGAGCGAGAGATCATTCGGTGGTGTATCTACATGCGGTGACCGTAGCCGTACTTAGTTGATCGAGCACGCCCACCTTCACAACAAGTTCCCACCGTTGCCGCGTTGGCTGCTTACCTCTGGCTTTTGGATACGGCATTTGACATTGGCTTTAGATTTAAGAGCTTGTTTAAGTTTAAATCTCAATTTTCAGAAAGTAAACCACGACTATCGTCTAGGCAAAATGTAGGTAATCTAAATATGACAAACCATTATTCTATTGGGATTAACGAAAGCAATCTAAATCAATAATAAAATAACTTTTGCTTTCTATTACAGCTAAGTACTCACATTGCACTATAAGAAAGCATTGCGAAGAATGACTCAGATTTTTACGAAATTCTTAAAAGCAAGTGGGAGGTCATCTTCAAGCTCAGTGGCGGCTTATGCTAGGCTGAAATTCAATGCATAAGTAAATAAAAATTAACTCATTCTAGAACAGGTTAATATTTACAATGATATAACATGGCAATGGCATTTGAAAGGCACCTGCCCATCAGTTAATATTTTAGTAACTCTTTGGCATTTCACTTGATGCAACACCAAGCGGGATGTTAATATTAACATCAAATGGACGCCATTTTTATTACAGAATACCAACACCCACATATCGAAGTCTGTGATATACTTGAATTAATTACTAATCATGTCCATAACACCCACACGACCATTAAACTATAGTAGATATAAGTCAGTGATAAATAGTAAACCGTGCATACATAGTAAGAGTTCAGGCACTCTCAAGTTGTTATAAAAACAGTACATTAACACTGAGATATCACAATTCTATTAAGACATTAACGCAGTATAGCAAAACAATTAACGAAATAACAAGTTTCCAGACAAAACAGACACATTACGGGCATAATTGCTTAGTTATTATGGCTCGGATTATACATATATCCTCGTATTAATTTAAATGGTTGTATATGAGAGTTCAGGGCTGCTTCAGAAGCTTCACAAGACTTGCTGCATGAGCACAAAACTGTTTTAGAGGCGTTGGCGGGAAACGCCCTGAATAACAACGAATTATCTCGAGAAGTTGTCGTCCAACGTCGAGGTTGTGCCCCAGGAGGCGGGTTTTGAGCTTCAACCCAAGAAGCTTTAGTAGGAACACCAAATAAATTAAATAAAAATATTTCATTAATATATTAAAAATACGGTAGTTTTACAATACAAAAGGAGTAAGTAAACTAAGGTCCAATGTGGAAGTTAGGCAGTGATAATTTAAATAGATACTGATAGTGTAGATCTAGATCTAACTATGCCATATCATTTAGAAGGCATATAGGATCTGTAGCAAAACTTTGTATGCACAAGTATCCCAAAAAAATATAATTTCGTCTATTTAAGAACTAATAATTATCATCAATATTAATAAGTAAATATCATAAATAAGTTATGTACCTTTTATTAGTACTTGTAATCGTAATCGTGACTTTGAAATATGATCAATTTCTATGCATCATTATTTTACGTGTGTATTACGTACCGAACAAAATATCTTATCTTTACAGCATACTATCAATATTTTGTATGCTTTGAGATTATATTGCTCCATTTATGAAGTGCTGAAATGCATTCCGCATCCGTCATTATTTAGTTTAAGAAGGTATAGCTAAATCGTATCTATCTTCTACCTAGGTCTGGACATTAAAGTCTATCAATAACTATTTTACATAACTAAATAGATAGTAAAAATCCTTACTAATTTTATAAATGCAAAAGTAAGTTTGTCTCTATGTGACGCTTTCACGCCAAAATTACTGAACCAACTTAAATGAAATTTGGTAACAGATAGAATAGAACCTGAGAAAGGACAAGAGCTATATTTTAATGCGAAAAAAGAGAATAGAATGAAGCGTAAGAGGTGGAAAGGGGGGTGGATGTCAGTCTTGTCTAGTATGGAGGACCGCCGTAGTCGCATGCCACTGATACCTGATGCTCCTTCATGGCGTTTTCATTGATACAGAAGTCAGCTGCTGTTGCCGTTAGCAAGGTGGCATGCGACTACGGCCGTCCTCTGTACTAGACTAGACTGACATTATACAAATTCAATATATGAATATCAGACAAGAATTATTTTCTTGTTTTCTACTTTTAAAACCGTGATTTGTAGTCAGTTTTTAATTATTTTTTTTCATTTTAATTTTATTTTAGTGTTTTTTAATAAATCTGTTATAATAAATTACTTTCATGATGTAAAATTATACTGAATGTTGGTTTGCTATTTAAATAGTACGAGTAAATAGCAGACAAGACCGCGAGAACTATTTGACCGCATTTTAAACGTGTATGTTGACTAAAACTATAATATAATATATATATTTGTAATGTGCTAGCCAAGACCTCTAATTTGATACCAAACATGTTACGATTATCTTAATTGAATTTTTTTCGAGCTTAGAATTTGACATTTAAATTCCGCCATAAAAAGAATTGTTAAAATTTATATAGCCTATGTCACCCAGGCTATTCTTACGAATCTATTGACACCTCATTTATTAAAATACGTTCATTAGTCTAATTGCTACGGTGGAACATACAAACATACATACATAGACTGCCAAAATCATTACCCTTCCTTTTGGCATCGCCGTATTCGGGTAAAAATAAAAAAATGGCGTTACCCAAACCACGAACGGTAACATAGACTAAAACCCATACATTGAATAGAGGTTTTATACTAGACTTAACAATAATTAAGGATGACTGTTGCATTTAGTATATCTCCTGAATGAGGTGCCAATTGATAGGCACTCGTTGGAGTCGTAGGGGACCTAAGTATTTATTTTAACCCAGGCACTAGTGTACCTAGGTTAGTTCTTCTTCTTTCGATTCGACAACTCAAATTTTGTCCGACCAGTACGTAGCAACCTGGACAGCTCTTTCGTTTGCCTCGTTTAAGTCTTTGAACGTGCAATAAGTTGGGCACGACGGACAAGAGAGAAAAGAGCGCCTCCCGCGGCCTCGGCACAAGGGCTAAAAAGGAACATGGGTGGTTTTTAGTCAGCAGAAGTGTGACACTTCCTACCGCTCTGCTCAAAGCGGGAGAAATCATTTGATGATTCCCCCCTCCCAAAGGGGGTATCATAGCAACATCATTGATCATGTAGATGTCACATGTCTTCGAATTTTTTGGTTTTCTCACGATGTTTTCGTGCACCGTTTTGAGGGCAGCGGTGATGAAATAAATTACACAATAGTTATTTGTTATACAAGAGTGCAAAGTTGCTTTTTAACCGCGTGCTCAATTTTGATGACCGAGCAAGCGAAGGATTCTAAAATTAGAATCCAGAGCGTTAGCGAGGGAATCATAAGAGCAAGGTGAAAAATCTTTGCACTCGAGTGCAACACGTAACTTTTCATCCCACCTCAGCGAGGAAATGACTATATGCAAAAAAAAAAATTACAATCACAAGATACTTTTATTTCAGTTTAGGTATTAACTAGGTACCATATTATGATAGATGCTGTGAAAACCTTCGACTTTCTTGGTTGATGACCAGATTACGCTCTTTTTAAAACTGCCACTAATTGAGGATAGGTGTCGTGTTTGTCTTTTTTCATGTTTATTGTTGCTTTTAGCATTTAATATGTACTCCATAGAGTGCTTGATTTCTTCGTCTCGGATAATTCAATAAAATATGCTAGCAAAACGGTTTCTGATAAAGTTTTGGCTCCTTTATCTGGTCGCCACGTGTTAAACATATCGTACTGTTTCAAATACTTCTCGCATGATTGTTGAGGGAGAAAGCTCATTTGCGCATTTTTAACAGTTTCAGTCAATTCTGTTGGCGTCAAATAAACTTCCTCGTCGCCCGATTCACTAATTTCAGGTTTTTCACTTGTTTACAAGTTTCTTGTTTTTATTTTTAACCTAAGGTTTTAACAATATGACGTGAAAAGAAAATTGTGTGCGCAAAGCACATTAAACAAAAAGTACACCAAGAAGGTTCCAAGTCTGAGTTTCTAACAAATTAAAAAAAAGTTGTATGATAAATTCGGCACCATGGAGGTAAAAGTAAATAGGTTTAATGATGTATTGAATTCACAAACTTAGTGCACACGATGTTCTAAATTCAATTTACTTTATCCTCTAGCGGATAAAAACAGCTTTTGCACTCAGATATCGAAGAGCAAAAATACTCTTTCCGAGATGGGGGAATGAAAAGTAATTTACCTGCCTGGGTTCGAACACGCACAACGGACCGAATGAGAGTCTACGTGCGGAAAATGGAGTCCTATCATCATCATCTGGGTTCGAACACACGATCTACTTTTCGTAAGTCGGGGCCGCCACCACTGGGCCACCGCATCATAGTAACAGTTCCCTGTAATGTCATATTAGCCACAGCAACAATTATTTCCCTATGACAACGTTGCGTGAATAAAATAAGTTGATCAAGAAAAAGTTACGTCTTTATAGGTAAAATACAATTTTAACATAAACAAACATAATATGGTAGTTAATACCTAAACTGAAATAAAAATACCTATCTTGTGATTGTAAATGTTTGTTTTTTTTTGCATTTAGTCATTTCCTCGCTGAGTTGGGATGAAAAGTTAAGTGTTGCACTCGAGTGCAAAGATTTGACACCTCGTGCTCTTTTGATTCCCTCGCTAACGCTCAGGATTCTAATTTTTGAATCACTCGCTACGCTCGTGATTCAATTTTACAATCCTTCGCTTGTTCGGTCATCAAAATTGAGCACGCGGTTAAAAAGCAACTTTGCACTCTTGTATAACAAATAACTATTATTGATGCATCATCTACTGATGTTTGACGAAATATTATATTTAGTGAAGTGACAGGAAGATAATCGAGTTACGCATAATATGCAGATTATGCACAAAACTTTAATCATTGTGTTCTCTCCCTCCAAAAACTGTAAAAACGTTAACTGCACAATTTTCGCGGAACGCTTTCTAGAAGTTTTCAAATGGCTAACAAATAGATGGCCGGTCGGAAAACAATTTGACATAAACGCGTAACAAAGCAAAAGGAGAACACAAAAAATACTTGAAACAAGTCGTTATATAATAACGAGCCATGATTATGACATCAGGTTGGCTGCTACCTCTCAATACGTAGAGATCCGCTTAAAAATTAAACACAAATTGCCTTGAGCACACAAACTTCAAAATTAAGTTGTTACGCTCAATTTGGTCAGAATGTGTGGATGTACTGGAAGTTGAGTCTGATGGCGTCAAACTGGTATGCTAATGTAATTGTTATTTATATTAGAATAATAATAGGTATGTCATATCAATGTAGCTGACAGGTGATAGTCGTCCAACTGATCAAGGTAAATCACAATGTTTCCCACGATTTGGTAATAAAAGAAAAACGTTTGATTCGCTCACACTTGTTAGATAGATGAATCTGTGCATACGATTTAAGTTTTTTTTTATATCAAAATCATTTCGTTGCTATGGTAAAGCGAAACATAGGAACAGTTGTAGGTAGTACCGGATGTTTCAAGGACGAACTATGGCTTTCAGTCTCGATGCATTATTGAGTCCCGGGAAAAAAAACCGACCCTAGGTTTGGTCTCGACATTCCCGAGAAAAACGAGACTTTCGAGACTTTAAAAAATAGGTTTCTTATTAGGTATGTTAATTAATACACGATTAAAGCATATCAACTAAATACTTATGGTTATGGACACGTGGTCCGGCCGCATAGTCCGATCAATCGGACTACGTGAACTTTTTTTCCAGTTCAAAAGTAAAAGTTAAAGATTGTGTTAGACCAGTATGTAGCCACCTGCACAGCTCTATCATTTGCGTCGAGTAAATCCTGAAAGGTGCAAGTGGTTGTGCAGGATGGGCAAGATAGGAGGTGGCGCATATCTTGGAGGAGTGCCACACTAGCAAATTTGTTTGGGATGGATCAAGGATACCCCATTTAGCCAGATTATATCTACAGCGGCCAACCTGGGCTCGCAATCGATTAAGAGATTTCCAGATTGGCCACTGCAGTTCGTTTCCGGGCGGTAGATGTTTTTCCGGATTGCTAAAATGTGGACGGATAGGATGTTTCTTTCGCCACAGTTCGCATCTTTCATCCGACGCACCGTCTTCTAAGGAGATTGTAATGTCTTACGGCTCTTTAAGCGTGGAGGACGGGTTGATGCCCGTACTGGGGTGGCGGTTGTCTCGTTACTGTTTTCCCTTTTCGATACGACTTGCTTTCGCGTCGTACATCTGGTGGAGCTACCTGCAAGCGGATACAACATCGCAAGGGGGTAGGCCTTAAGCTTTACAATGCGACGGGTGTCGTTAGGTGCCATGTCAACCTCCTTTGCATGAGCGGGTCGATGCCACACTGGGCATGCGAACTCCCCTGCAGAAAAGGATAGACATAGGCTGGTTGTGCGGACTACCTGTGGCGATGCTGGGGTGCAAGAAAGCAGCCTCCCCGAGTGGCGTTAAAAAAATTCGTACTGCGATTCCAAACGCCCGGTGCACCCTGGACAGATAGCACTCGGTAACGCAGTCTAGTTGACTAATTCTTTCACCACGATGACTAAGCTATATGACTAAGCTTTACTCTACACTCAATAGTGTTGCCATTGCCATATCCGTGTTACCATAATAAAAAATTTTGGTTTAGTAGATTATTTAATAATGTTTTTATGTGACTCAAGTCTCAAAAGTCTCGTTATTTCCGTGACCGTAAATGTTAGTCTCGATTCTCGAAAATACCAAAAAATCGTCGAGACTCTCGAAATTTTCGAGACCGAGAGTCCCGGGATGAAACCCCACGAATCAACATACATGACAAACTTTGGGAAGGCTTGTACTGATCCCAAAAATAAAGTACTCTATAAATCCATGTAGATGTGCTGTGATAGGTACTTTTTGCATAAATTTCAATGGAAACGAAACTCCAATTCGACACAAATATTAAAAGCAAAAATACACATACAAATATTTCACATTATAAATTCACATGTAGGTATAGGATAGCTCAAACTAAGGAGGCAGTCTCGAGGCCTTGCTGCGCGCAGGCAAGTGACATCATGCTCGCGACAACCGAGATCACAATCAAGACGATTTACATTATCGTCCTATTGATTTACAAGCTCTATAATACACTCCTTTTTTAACGTGCCAACAAATAATTGGCCGCACACGTCTATTCCTCAAATGGATTCAAATTGGAAACTCGACTGTTTGCTTCGTAAATCAATAGGGTTTATCAAATCGGATTACAATTATAATCAGTTATGCGGTTATTTTTCCGTTACACGTGGAAATAGCGTACATGGCATTACGTTTCTTGATAATAAACGTCAACGAAGGATCCTAAGATAAGTATATAAACACTTGGTAGTGTGAGATTTTTTTATCTCGATACAATGTTATATGGATGATACAGCCCTAACCCTAAACCTTATATTTCATAGAATAATTCATAGGGTACTTTAGTAATTGAAATCCGAAGAGGCTTAACACGCGTGATACTTCATCACGCCTACAACGTGGAGATAATTTGAAAATGTAACATTGTGGCTATGAACTAATCCAGCAGACGTACCACCGACCACAAGCATTGTGTTCAGCAAATTGCAAAACAAATGGCGTAATAGTCAGCAACAGTTGTATTGAAACATACGACTAAGTTTTCAGAATCGTTTCGAGTGTCTAGGAAGCTCAGTGAACGAATACAGCAATGGGTTCGTGGAAACTGTCCACACTACTAGGTCTAAGTTTTACAAGGCACGTCGTGTGAATAAGAACAAGAAGCTCTCAGGTTTGATGAAGGAGCGGCGTCAAATGATCCTGCAGTCTTCAGACGAGGCATGTAAATACCGGCAGCTCAATAGGCGGATCTCTAAATCCTTGAAGAGCAACCGTCGTCGCTTTAATACCGAGTGCATTGAAGACGCAATAGAGCGGAATACAGTTCCAAGGTATTTGCAAGCGATCTGGCTATAGGGCAAAGCCAGCTCACAAAACTGAAGACCGACGACGGTAGGATCGTATCCACCAAACCGGAGCTTCTGAGGGAGATCGAGAGTTTTTATGGGCATCAGTACACGTCAACCAGCAAACCCGTTGAAGATCTAGTTAAAGACCCAGGAGCTAGACTGACCCGACACTACACCGATGATATCTGGATGTCAGCCTGTACGAGATTAATGGATGGATGGCTCTGAAGCAGCTCAAGAACAACAAGGTACCTGGTGATGAGGGATTTACGGTCGAACTCCTGAAGGCGGGTAGCAAACCGGTCCTTAAGGCCCTTTAGAAGCTGTTCGGTTCCGTCATACCCGAGGGAAAAACGCCGCAGGCATGGTGCAGAGGTGTGGTGGTACTCTTCTTCAAGAAGGGCGACAATGCCCGGCTAAAAAATTATAGGCCCATCTCACTTCTGAGTCATGTCCACAAGCTGTTTTCGAATCGTCTCGCACGCAGGTTTCACGACTTTCAATCTCCCGAACAAGCCGGATTCTTTCATTAGCACCGTAGACCACATTCATACGCTGCGGCAGGTTATACAAAAGACCGAAGAGTAGAATCTGTTTCTCTGTTTAGCGTTTGTGGACTACGAGAAAGCCTTGGGACCTATCGAGACTTGGACTGTACACAGTTTCTCCAATGGTTTCAAATCGACTACTACGCCACCATGTCAGTCCGACTTCAGGACCAGACTTCGGAACCTATCCTTCTGCAGCTAGGTGTGAGACAGGGAGACGTCATATCTCCAAAGCTGTTCACCGTTATACTGCCTTCAGTTTGGATGGCGAGTACATCACTCACCTTCGGTTTGCCGACGATAAAGTGGTCCTGGTTGAGACCATGGAGGACCTCAGTAAAGCTTCCGAAAGAGTGGGGGCTTAAAATGAACATGGACAAAACCAAGGTCACGTTGAATGCCCATGTAACACCCACTTCAATCAAGGTCGAAGACTCTACACTCAAAGTTATAGACGATTATGTCTACCTGGGACAAACGGTCCAACTAGGTAGGTCCAACTTTGAGAAAGAGGTCAATCGTCGAATCCGACTCGGCTGGGCAGCGTTTGGGAAGCTGAGTAGTATCTTCTCGTGCAACTTACCACAGTGTCTCAAGACAAAAGTATGACCAGCGTGTGTTGCCAGTGATTGCATACCGGTCCGAAACGTGGTCGCTCACAATGGGACTCATCAGAAAGCTCAACGTTAACCAAAGGGCAATGGAGAGAGTTTCCTTCGTGATCGAATCAGAAATGAGGAAATCCGCGTGAAAACCAAGGTTACCGACGTAGCCCGAAGAATTCGCAAACTTAAGTGGCAGTGGGCAGTGCACATTACTCGCAGAAATGATAGCCGATGGGCCCGGAAAGTTCTAGAGAAGTTGTGTTCGAAGGCCTCCCACTAGGTGGTCCGATGACCTGGTGAAGGTTGCTGATGAGTTGATGATGCTCCCAATTACAATACTTACTCCTATCAATAAACATCTTATCTTTCGTGCCCTTTACGTTTGTATTTTATTCTTCACCTTTCAAAAAACTATTACAAGCAATGTATAAATAACTTGGCATCTTGCTGCACACTGAGTGACCGACAATGAGCCTATCAGAAATGGTCCGAGCGCAACCGGTGTCGCAGGTTCTAGTCAGTCGCGTGCGACTCACCCTTTACACCTCAATACTAGACAATATATAAGTATAACTTAGATCGCTATCTTAACAGTCATGTGCCGTTAATTGAACTAGAAGCACTACAACTGCTTAATGGCTATCTTGTATCTACTTTTATATCTAACGTTCAAACTATAACCTTGCCTACTCCGAGGGAAAGTCAAGTAAATTCGCAATGTTTTGTTAGTGATTAGAAATTCAGTAAGCAACGATATTCTAGATAATTAATTTAGTGTTACAATAACATAGGAATAGTTCTGTAGATGAACAATGATAATGCAGCGGCAATTAGGTGTGAGAATGATGGAACAATAAATCTTTAGAGTACGACAGTGGATACCAGACTGTGTGGACATTTGCGACGCGACCTCGCGAATCGTCTGCTTTGCTTAATCAGGTCGAGCGTTCAATGTCACCCACGTCACTGCTTATGTAAGACAAGAGATGTCGCGAGGCAACTGACTGTTTCGATTTTTGCCAGTAAATTTTAAAGGTAGTACAGTCCTTGTTAATTTCGTGGTAAATTTGTTGAAATCTCAGTTTTCCTAGACATTTCTCATTATTACAGACCGTAGACAAGTCTAATATTACTAACCTCCTTGTCTAGATGTACATGGTACCTTAGTTCTACGATCACCAATCCCAGAGTGGAGATTATACAAAAGGGTTGGGGATTGATAATATTGTAGCGGTCATCAAAAGAAGCATTTAGCAGTGAACGTGATTTGATAATAAAAATAATAGTGTCACGCGATATAAGAATATTTAAATATTCTTATATCTTCAATAGTAATGTTTTGGTTCCAATAGGAATTTTGCTATTCTTGTATCTATATAGATCGGTGTTTCTGACAATGATCGATGTCTAAGTATTTAAAATAATAAATGTTTAAAAGAATTAGGTTAAAGCATTTACTCGTAATAGTAAATCAATGTTATGGAAACAAAATCGACACTAAATTAACTAGATATTAAGGTAGCTGGTGGACTTATGTCAAATTGGGTGACAAAGTTTTTGTTCTAGAAATTGCTTCAGTTTACAACTGATGCGACAGGAAGGCGGCAACGCGTTTACAAGATATTGCCTCAAAGAGGACAAAGATCGCTTCCTCCGATACAATCTGTTTTCAGTAAATAGTCACTTAGGCTGATAACAATACTGATGCCTCACTGATATCGCATAACCTTGACTTTAAACATCTACGATTTCGCTGTTTTGACGTAAATTGCAGTTTTTATTCTTTTAGAGGCACGTTTAAGTTATTGTTCGTAAAGTCTAGTATTGAAGATGATTACATAAATTTTATGATTACTTAAGTGAAGGGTTTGGGAAGTTAATTAACATTTCAGTACAAAATCTACAATTAATTAAGCGGGACACTCATATAATTAGGTAAAAACTATACTGGTGTTTCTTACTCTGCATAGTTTTATAAAGTTATAAAATATAAAACAGGTAATAACACATCACTAATGAGTATAAATAATTTCGTAGGCACTTAATTGTTGTGCTCGAATTCCACAAAATCGTCTGTTAAAAAATGTGCTAATTAGCCATACTTCATTTGTTGAACCTTATCACACATCTTTGTTGAGCTAAAAGTTACTTAAATATTGTCCAGGGTCTTTTATATACAACCTTGGACATATTTTTGAACAATACATGCAACGTGGGCGAACTGGCAATAATACTACAGAACGAAAATGTCCAAATTAGGGCAAAATTAAAAGTTTAAGCAATGTAATGGCGCGTCTTAAAACAGATTGAATATTAATTACTCTTACCATGATGGTTAGAGTAAACAACTAGGAATATTCAATTTAATTTACTTTTTCACCCCAAAACGTATGCAAAATTTGTAAAAAAAATCACGCAGCCTAAGTGTGAGAAATCAACCAGAATTTTCGACCAGACTCTAGCATTATAGTTACTAAGCAATTTTTCCGTAAACAGCCTTGTAAAACTAGTCATAATAAATAATAGTATTTACTAACGACCAGAGAATATTTACTAACCGACATATCAGGCCAACGGGGCTAATATTGACGCCACACGGGGACTAGAATGTAAACATACCGCGGATTGGGCGCATATTGCACAAAATTTGTCTCTAAATTGAGCGGCATACCGTGCATCGTAATAAATCAACGCTTCTAGCCTGTATTGAGGACAAGTCCGACCTAAGAAAGGTAAATGCCTCAATGCTAGTAGTCGTAAGGAGAACGCGGGCCGCGGAGGCGAGAGGTCGCCCGTTCTAACACGGCGACCCCCAAACAAACGCGCACCTATTTGCCAACACGCGTCCATCTCAATACCGTGTCTGTGTCTCTGTATCTACTCGAAGAATTAACCTAATGCATTATAGTAATGTGTTGCAAGTTGCAACACACCTAATCTGATTTGTTGAAATATTTCACTGTTGGACCTTTATTACCAGCTACATTTAAGGTTAACTGCCGAAATGCTGTTAGACAAAACTGCATTACGTCATTATCGCAAGAATTTACGATAGCGCACTAAATATGTGCGCAGTTATTTTGGTTAAGTGAAAACTGGATCTGGATGCAAGTTAGTCGGTAACTTGTTTGAATTTTAGCTACGTAGAACTAGTGTTTAATACTGAAACGACTCTACTCTTCATGGAAGTAAGTGGGGGTGTCCTCGAAGGCGCACGTGACCGCGTGGACAATTATAACAACAACTATCAGCAGAGCACATGCGCAAACTAACATGTGCAGCATAATTAAATCTGTTGACACGTCCGAGTCTACAAATAGGTACATTCACACCTAATTATTGCCTATACTTTTGATGAATGACATAAGATAGACTTTGGCATTAAGGTCAAGGTACATTTGTGCAGGCAAAAAAAATAGACAACACAGTACGAAAACTTCCTTGGTAGGTACTTATGCGACGTGAGTAGTGCAGGAGCCGTAAAGTTTTATTAGAATAAAAATAATGTTGTTTATACACAAGTTGTATTATTTCTATATCTATCTGACTTCGCATTACAATATTATAATCTATTCGACAGAAAATCTTTTTAGCACAAAAAACTGACTTGCGTAAAAAAACCACTGAAAAAAACTGGTGGAGGTGTCGACCTTTGATGGAATTATCCCTCCTACATTGCCATTCAAACAAAAATTCCTCCCAGACGTCAGTCTATGGTTTAAGTAAGCTAGCTATTTTAACACGGTCACGTTGCGTTAAAAAGTCTGCGTCTGTGGTCTCTCGTGCGCAGTAGTACATTGAAGCACGGCGCTGCACTTCAAGATCGACTGAAGGTTTAGTTGTATGTAGGTATCATAGAAAAATATTTACTATGCGTTTAACGTTCAACCAAGAAACCCTTATTAATAATAATAATCAATTTATTTTTAGGCAACTAAGGCCCATAGACCCATCGTGAGAGTCGCGGGCAACCGGTGGATTTAAACGGCAGGTTGCCGTTCGTTATGGCGTTCTTTGGGGGAGGCCTTTGTCCAACAGTGGACGTCTTATGGCTGATGATGATGATGATGATGAAGGCCCATAGATACTAAAATAAATATTATAATACCTTACAGACTAACATAAATATTATAAACTACAATTTTCCATTACCTTCAAGATTCCCTTATTATTGCTTTTAACTCTTAACCTTTGAGGAGTACTACCTTCAATAATCAGCTCAACTAGATACTTAACCTGAAAGAATACAAAAATATTTACGTCCCTATATTATTTTAATAAAGAATTATCCTCAAATTCCTAACTGTTAAGGAGTCGTACCTTCCATCATCAGCTCATCAACATGAACTGCGATACTTGCGAATACTTGGAAAGCTTAAGAAAAAGCACGAAACACGTAAAACGAGCCTATAACATTTGAGGGTTGCTCTCAATTTCTATGGAATGCCATTACCATCAGAATACCAATAATAATTACCATAATACCCTGAAAGAATACAACTATTGGTTCATAAGTACGTATAATTATGAAATAATTTTCTTAACCGTTGAGTTGAGGAGTTGTACCTTCCATCATCAGCGCATCTACATGATATTATGATGATCAGACGCAAATACATGAAACACTTTAGAAAATATAGGGAAAACGTAACAAGTGCCTATAAAATTTGAGGATTTCCCTCTATTTCTCTGGGATTCCACCATCAGATCCTAACTTGGTTACAATGGGACCACCTCGAGACTACCTATACCCTTTCGAACACAAAAATAATTTTGAAAATCCGATGGAGATATCCGATAACAAACACACAAAATAACCCTCCTTTTGGGCTTCGCCGCAGTCGGGTAAAAAAACACAGACAAATTGAGAACCTCCTCCTTTTTGGAAGTCGGTTATAAAGTACTCGACTAACCCATATTAAAATGAACCGTTTAGGTGTTCACTTGTACTAAGGTAATTTCAAAGGGAAAATAATAACGGTTGGTGCTCACGTGTGGCCAGTCGCGATGCACCGGGCTGAGGCAACACGACAACTGACATATTGATTATGGAAAAAGAAGCAAAAACAAAGTTTCAAGGTAAGTGGTGCAGCTCTCTGCGTATAAAGTTACGAATGACCAGAATTCAGACCGACACGTCACTTTGAACCACGCCACAATGTGTGTAGTGTAATATTCATAAATATTAATAGTATACCGGAACAAAAACTACCTGATCGTATCAGGCGTGTCTCTGCGCGTAATTACTGAAGTTACGGAAAAACATGTCACCCGGTAATCTCAAGCGGTGAGGCAAACCTTTCAGTATTTATTGTACCATTGTAATTGCAAAACTAAGCATGTTTATCTAAGTACAAGCTCGTAAAGGCTGTAGTTTACAATTGTTAGGGAAATCTCACTGAGGGAAACAAATCGTGTGCACTACAGAAATATGAATACCTAGAACTTTTATGCACTGCCCGAAAATTGTTGCGGCCCTTTGTAGTCTCTTTATTTTGGGCTCAGTGTACAACAAGTAAGATATTATACCGAAGCCGACAACCGTGTTTACTAACTTAAAAAAATGTAATTCTAATTAGTCCGTCTGTTACAGTCATTATCGAAAAATATTGGATACGTATTTTTTGTTTTATCAAATCAATAACAATTGGCGAAGATAAAATGCGTCAAAGATTTGAGTGGGGTTTGGTGACGTCAATGACCGCTAAAAAAGGTCATACTAATGTCTTAGAGTATGACTTCACACGAGTTATCAAAGCACCGTATCGTCTTCATTGTTTGTTTACGTGAAAATGGAAAAAATACGTGTCTAATATTTTTTGGTTATCTATATGACGGACTAATTAGTTTTTTTTGTTAACTACCCTATTATGTACATCAAACTAAGTACAACAACGCAAAAATTATTCAGGGTCTTGAAGACCGGTAGCAAAAATTTTGAGGGTCAAAACAATTAGAGCAATTTCTTACGCCTATTTAAAGGGTCAAACAATCATGCGTGAAAATTATTAAACTGGTGTCACGAAATGTTGAATAAGGTTATTGTGGGTGGGCTGCGGGTTGTTCACAAGTTACCGCGGCCTCGACATAAAGGGCTAAGAAGGAACATGGCTGGTTTTTACTCAGTAAAAGTCTGTCAAACAGAGAGCAGAGCGAAAGCGAGTGTCAGACTTCTACTGACTAAAAACCACCCATGTTCCTTCTTAGCCCTATAATGTCGAGGCCGCGGTAACTAACAATAACCTGATTCAACATTTCGTGACACCAGTTTAATCATTTTCACGCATGAACGTTTGACCCTTTAAATAGGCGTAAGAAATATACTGGCTATAATGGCTATATTTTGTTTTGACCCTCAAAATTTTTGCTACCGGTCTTCAAGACCCTGAATCGCTGCTTAGCCTCGCACGATGTACAACCGGTAGCTACGCACTACGCGAAGCCACGCGACGCGCGCGCCGCCTATATGGCAAGGTCGGCGGGTGCGCCTGCGCCGTCGCACGCGACATCCGCGCAATCACTTTCACTGAGCGTCTTACCAAATGCACCGAGAGTTACGTAGACTAGAAATGACGGTGAGAGAGTAGTCTTTTTTTTAGAAACAAGCAGTGTTTTTATCATGTACAATTCTAACATAAGAACTCTCATCTACATTGCAGATAAATGGGTATCTTTTATTTTCAAGTTTTCAATTCAATTTTTGTTCTATAATTCTTACTTTCTTCTATAATTTTGCTATTGCACAAGTACGTTACTATTTGAATCGATAGTTGCATATTTTTTTAATTAAGTAGATGAAATATTTTGTTGACCTGGGACCAAAGTTACAAAAGCATGAACATAGGAAGGTTTTAAATAATGCCCGTTAGTTCAATGGTATTAACGTGGAATCTGCTGAAGCCACTTCTAGTAGAACGTAACTCGGCAATAGTACCGCGCATTTGGCTTCCTGTTCGACTCGCGCTAAATTCGTTTCAGTGCGAACTGTGCTTTCACAACTTGACTAAGCTCACGTAACCATTGTTACAAAGCACAAACAAGACATTCGTATGTGAGTATTGTGACGACTAGATAGTATTTAAGGTACGCAATTTATGAGATTATTTAATGTTCAGTGAAGTCCAATTTTTTTCACGTCGAGGATTCTATGAATCGGAGAGCACGTAAAACGTTGTTGGCATGTGTTTTTTAGAAACCAGAACTTTGAAAACAACATTAAGTATTTTCGGACCCTAAGGTTCCAATAATTGATCACAATAATCACAGATCGGATGAATGTCTCTTCAGGTTGTGCTTCAGGTATGAATGGTGTCTATTGATTAGTTATACAATATATCATTAGATATACAATTGATTAGAAGACAATATGACTTTATGCCGTTTGTACATAGCATAAAACAAAGTCGCTCCCGATGTTTGTACGCTTAGACAGATGTTTTTAACTACGCAACGGATTTTAAAGCAATCTTCAGTAATAAATAGAGTGATTCAAGATTTTTATGTAGTAAACCTACATATTATAGTAGAAAAATGCCGAGAAAATCAGAAGTTACCCACTAAAAACAAAACTTGTAAAAAAAAAGCCGAGTCGCGCCACTCAGTCCCTACTTAAAAATCTTTGATATTTTAAATAAATAGATTGACTTGGCCATCGCATCGCATTCGCCAATGTTAAACAAGCCAATCTATTTATTTAAAACATCAAAGATTTTTAAGGAGGGACTGAATAAATGAACTGACTTGGTATTACATGGATCTCAGTACTTTTACGGTAGAAGAATTAAGTTGCGCGACTTGGCTTTTTTACCCGACTGCGGCAAAGCCCACAAATAGGGTAATGTGTTTGGCGTGTATGTATGTATGTATGTATGTATGTATGTCTGTCTCTTTGTTCCCTCATAACTTCTAAACGGATGAAGGGATTCCAATAAAATATACGTCGTTAGATTCGTCTTAATAGCGCATTACTGATCAGATGGAGTGTCACTGGCTATATTAAAATTAAAAAACAAAGAAAAATTACGGATTTTGGATAGAGGATTTAAAAAAAAATCCGTTACCATCGAGTAGGGCATAAAAATGAAAGGGTTTTAAAAGGAGAATACAAAAATATATGACACTTATATGTTTAAAAGAAATTCAAAGTCACAAATCCTATAAACAAACACAAAAGTTAAATCATCTGCGAAGAATTTTACGCGACCAACGAAAGAACAAACACAAAAGAACTAAAAAGTTGGTATTAAAAAAAGTAGTTAAAAAACCCGACTGAAAAAACTGAAAAGCAAAAAACAAGCACATTTTAAATTAAACAAAACTTGGAAGCAGGCGGGGTTCATTTGGATATTAAATTATGAAATGAAAATAGAATGGAAACCGCCTGCTTCCAAGTATTGTTTAATTTTTCTTGTTTTTCGCTTTTCTGTCTTTTTCAGTCGGGTTTTTTAGTTTTTACACGACTGCCCCAAAGAAAGAGTGTTATGTTTTTAGCGTTCATGTATGTGTGTGTTTGTGAGTTTTTAACTACTTTTTTTTCAAGTTTTGTTTTAGTGGGATCTCATTTCTTTTTGTAGCGTCGTTCATTCTATCTATTTCGTTTACTAAATCAACAATACATAGGTTTATGCAAACTTTGAGCAGTCTTATTCATCGATTTCAAAAACTGCTAAAGTATCTACTCGACAAGCTAAATCAAACCGAGTCCAAACTCGACAGGTCAAGTCGTTTTATAACGAAATTCCAACAACAGATCTTGGAGACCATCTAAAGGCAAAAGACTCGTCCAGACAAATCAAACGAGCCTAAACTCGATGGGTTATGTCGTTCTATAACGGAGTTCATATGGCCACCTTTGAGCTCCATTATCAGATCCTGGTTACCATCTAAAGACAGAGTACTCATCTAGACAAATCAAATGAGCTCAAACTCGATTGGTTTTATAATGGAATTCCTATGGCCACCTTCAAACTCCATCATCAGAACCCTGAACATCATCTAAAGACAAACTACTCGACAAGACAAATCAAACGAAACCAAACTCGATAGGGTTATATAGTATTATAACGGAATTCCTATGGCCAACTTCCAGCTACATCAACAGACCTTGGACATCATCTTAAGACAAACTACTCGACAATACAAATCATACGAGTCCAAACTCGATGGGGTTATGACATTCTAAAATGGAGTTCCTATGGTCAACTTCCAGCTCCATCATCAGATCCAGTTCCATGTCATCATACGTGCAAAATTTCAGACCAATCGAAATCCAGGAAGTGTGTTAAATTTAACTCGTAAAATTAATTCACTGAAAATTTAAGTTTAACTTTGTAATCTTATACATTTATATTATATTATAATGTTATTTATGCAGTTAGCGTTTCTAGAAAACTAGACTGAAATTGCATTTGTTTTAAATTTTTTCTTGATTTATACACTAAACACTCGTATTCTAAATTTGAAGCTTCTATGTCTGCTAGAAGTGCTTTCGACTTTTGATGATCGGTCAGTCAGTGAGTGAGTGAGTGACAAAACTAAGGAACTTTGATTAGTTTTACTTCTTAAACTACTGGTTCAAATACAATGAAATATACCGTGTTTATACAATACCTAATTTATTTTAATGCACAACGAAGTAATAGAAGGTCGAAAATGGCCTGTCTTACCAATGGTAAGACTAGTAAGACTGATCTGCACCCAGTCTTACCAAAGGTAAGACTAGTAGGTTGTAGTCTGCGAACAGTCTTACGCCAGTGGCTGCTACTAGAAATTTCAAATGAAAAAACCTAATAACACTTTGCCCGACCCGGAAATTGAACCCATGATCCCACGTTTTTCTCCTGTCACGTTTATTATAAATTGAGTTAAAACGTTTGCTTATATTAGAAGTTATGATTATTTAAGTGTGAAAACGATACATCAGCTTATGATAATTTGCCATAAAAAGTGCTATTTAATATTAAAATATGCACTATAAAAGTCCGAATATGCAAAACGCTGTAAAAATATTAACAAAATCAGAACAATCGTCTCATGTGCTTAGCACTAGCAGGTTTTTAATGATATGTATCTTTTTTAGTTATTCTCGAAATCAACTAAATCCCCATAGCTACTGCAATTGTTTAAAATCAGGTTCTGAAAAGATTAACTATCAGTCCATAATATGCAAAGCAGCAAATTAAACGCCTGTAATCCCCGAAGAGTAAGCCAGAAATGTTCCATATTTCGCCAATTTACATCCCATGTTATTATAGGGCACGAGTCTATTGCCACTAACCGGGGACAAAATCTAAACTACGCGGTTGCCACTGAGAAATTCTTGATGGAAAATACTACCAACCCGGTACTGAACCCAGGACCTCGGGGCTAAGAATTCCCTCTGGCAGTCACTAGAAACGCGAGGCAGTTTTGTCTCTGTTGCCCGTAGGTATACAGGGTGTAAAGTAACCCTTCACACATACGTCAACCAAGCATTCTGTACATCAAACTAAGTACCCTTTTTTTTTTTGGTGGGTGTAAAATCATCGAATAACCCCTCCCGCTTTTGGGCAGAGCGAAAGGGAGTGTCAGACTTCTACTGACTAAAAACCACCCATGTTCCTTCTTCGCCCTCTATGCCGTTGGACTACCCGCGGCCCCGACAGGCGTCGGCCCTTTCGGGCCCCTCCCATGTTGCTGACATCTCTTTGAGGCGCGCGTGGAACACGAACGCGCCGTCGACACGGCCTGTTTTCGTCGTGAGACGGACGGACGGCGAGTTAGCCCATCACTCACCGTCCACAGGCCTGCGTCTACGGTGGCCGGAGGTCATCGCGGGACCCCCGACGCCCGGAGAGCCTTCCGCGGCGGCTGGGACGAGAGGTTCTCTCCCTCTCGCGTTCCGCCACCTCCTTCAAACTAAGTACCCTTACGCAAAATGTTTGCTGGGAAAAGACTTTTTTTTTTACGTCAAAAATTACATTTTACGGTAAAACTCAATGTAGCACTCTTAAAACATTGTGCTAGTGGATGCTTTGTATAGTAAACTAGTCATGGAGGTAATTTAAGTAAAGTTGTAACCTGAAAAACTAGTATTTACAAAAACAGCTGTGCAAAATTTGGAACTTTGACCTCAAATATCTCCGTCACTAAGGGGTTCCCAAGTATGGTCTAGAACCAAAAAATTTTCGCCGCCGGAGGCTCTACGCGGGGATCGTGCGGTCCATGGCCCTTTACGGGGCCCCGGTGTGGGCGCCTGCTTTGAGGAAGCGGGCCGCCCACTACCTGAACGTGCCCCAAAAGGTCATGGCCGTGAGGATGGTACGGGGGTACCGCACGATCTCCCGCGAAGCGGCGAACCTCCTTGCCGAATTGCCGCCGTGGGGTCTAGAGGCGATAGTCCTCGCGCGCCTGCATCTATGGCGCGCGGAGGCGCTGCGCCGGGGGGTCACTCCGCTGCCGCGGCAAATTGCTGCGCGGCGGACAGACCTCCGGTGCGATCTCATGGCGACATGGAGACAGTGACTGTCGCAACCCCGTGCAGGGCACGCCACGATAGTGGCGGTAAGTCCCCTCTTTGAGGAGTGGCTTGAGAGGCGCCACGGCACCCTCACCTTCCGTCTGACGCAGGTCCTCACTGGACACGGTTGTTTCGGGAGGTACCTGCACCGAATCAGGCGGGAGGAAACGCCCGGACGCAACCATTGCGAGGATCGGCCGGAGGACACGGTGGAGCACACAGTGGAGGTGTGCCCACCTCAGTACAATGCTCGATGACCTCAGTAGAGCTTCCGAAAGATTTCCCCACTCCTATCATGTTGAATGCCCATGAAACACCCACTCCTATCAAGGTCGGAGACTCGACACTTAGGACTTGCAATATCCGTTCATTTTTACTATCCGAATAATACGGATATTAATATTTTACTATTCCGAGTATCCGGATAATACGGATAATACGTATATTTTTTAGTTTTATTCGTAAGTAAAAAGTAGCTTTTGTAACACGTTCTAATCAGTCTCTCAAGCAAAATAACAGAAATAATAATACGGAATAGGGGAGGTGGACCGAGCTACACTGCGACAAAATGGGACAAACAGTTAAACAAATTATACTTTCTAGAGCAATAGAGTACTTTGTGAGTAGGGCTTGCAATACGGATATCCGGGTATCCGTACTATCTGCAACACCATCCGGATTTTACAGATAGTTGTATTTCTCCTTTAAATCACACTAACATTATAAAGGCGAAAGTTTGTGGGTGTGTGAGTGTGTATGTGTGTTACTTCTTCACGTCTAAATGGCTGGAGCGATTTCAATAAAATTTGGTATGGAGTTAGCTGACAACCTGGATTAACAGATAGGATTGTTTTTATCCCGATTTTATCATCTCGTGGGATAATTTTCGAGTTATAGCGGGCGTAGCCGCTGGCAGCACCTATCACACTTACATTATAAAGGCGAAAGTTTGTGTGTGAGTGTGTTGTTTGTTACTTCTTCACGCAAATACTACTGAATGGATTTGGGTAATTTTTTTTATTAAAATTATACTCAGATAGTTTATAACCTGGATTAACACATGGGATAGTTTTTATTCCATTTTTATCTTACCGTGGGATAATTTTCGAGTTGTAGCGGGTGAAACCGCTGGCAACAGCTAGTATTAAATAAAAAGCTGTCATCTGTGTGAAGTACAGTCACGAGCAATAGTATGTGCACACTCGGCAAAGTTCAAACGCGAATTTATCGTAAAATGACGAGTGCAACTTGAGATATGACCTACTTTAAATGGGCTCCAAAATATTAGTATCGATACGTGCAAAAAGCTTTTCTCAGATACCTCTACAAACGTGTGTTTGAATAATATTCTACCTTACACAGGGTGTAAATTAGCCCTTCACACATACGTCAACCAGACATTCTGTACATCAATCTAAGTACCCCTACACAAAAATTTTTGCTGGGAAACGACTTTATTTTTTGGGTCAAAATTTACATTATACGGTAAAACTCAATGTAGCAATATAAAAACATTGTGCTAGTGGATGCTTTGAATAGTAAACGGGTCAGGGAGGTTTTAACCTGAAAAACTAGTATTTACAAAAACAGCTGTAAAAAATTTGGAACTTTGACCCCCAATATCTCCGTAACTAGGAAGTTCCCAGGTATGGTCTAGAACTAAAAAATGATCGCAGTGGAGGGAGAATAGGTGCCTTTCGTTTGTGTTTTACACCCTTTATGTATCCTACTAAGTTTATTTTACGATGATTGAATTTGAATTCCCTTAGGCGTGCTGTTACAAATAATAACAGCTTATGAAATTACGGATTTACATGCGGAGTTGTGTCAATTATTTGTTCTGTAATCGCTCTAGAAAGCATAAATTGTTTCATGTCTCATTTTGTCGCACTGTAGCTCGGTCCACCTCCCCTATTCCGCGTATGCTTATGATGCTCAATGCGCTAGTGGAGACCAAACCTTTTTTTTTTTTGCGGGTGGAAAATCATCGAATAACCCCTTCCGCTCTTTGGGCAGAGCAAAAGGGATTGTCAGACTTTTACTGACTAAATACCACCCATGTTCATTCTTAGCCCTTTATGTCGAGGCCGCTGTATCTCTTACAACATCCCGCAACCCCGACGGGATGGAGACCAACCCTGGACTGAACTTGTTTGCTGATGAATGGAAGACGATAATGTTGGAATGTTTATGGTTCTGTGAGAATACCGAGTAAAAGAATAACTTAATTTAATGTTGTAAAATGACGAGATTTATCACGATATTCAGACAATTGTGTGGCATTGTTGTTTGTCATGGCATTATTTTATTCTTTTTTCAAGGTATATTATTTCTGTAATTTTGCTTGAGAGACTGACTAAAACGTGTAGGTAATAAAAGCTTAGGTCAGTAGGAACAATATAGGCTGATGATGATGTTTTATTATACACCCCATCACTAGCAGCTACCACACCGTAGATGCTCAAAAGGGAATAAAGTTGAATATTTTTTATTGTTTTCATTAGAGCACCAGGCCAAAATATTGATTGGTGCTCTAATGGTAATACATTTCGTGCTCTAAAAATAGGTGCTCAGATGGGAATACCTCCAACAAACTGTCCAAGTCCAGATTAACAATAGATGCATAAGAATTCGGTGCTACTGTACCGAGTTCACTGAGGTTACGACTCACCCCGATACCCAATAAAAACAGCAACTGACGTTTTTATCGCCGACGTTCTAAGTAAGTAGTTATTTAACCGGGAACAGTTATTAGATTCTTTCGTTTATGCTTTGTTATTGCAGTTTAGCTCGCGCCGTCTTTCTCACTAGACAAGCCAGAATCAGCATCAATAGGAGGTTAGAAGAATCAGTCCTGCATTGAGAAGTTCAAGGAACGTATACTAAGGACTATAGATTAGCATTGAGCTTATCTAGACGAGATGGAAAGGGAACACGTCGTGTACTAATTCTACTTTAAGCCTAATTTGTAGGAGGAAAAGTAGATGAAAATAAAGCAATGGGAACATAAAATTAACCGATAACACACTGACGATAATTTACCCATAAGCTGTAAGCACGGAGCTAATGACTCATTTCCCGACTGTTTTGCAGCGTGTCTGCTAAATTAACAATAGATCTTCGGGATTGTTATAAACAGGAACGGATGACACGTGGCGACAACGGCAACATCCTCTTACGCATTAGAAATTACGATGGTGAAATACTAAACTGTCGTATTATGGCATTCGTGGTTGCCTATTTAGATAACAACTGTATTTATAATTTGTTAAAGAGGATTGGAGGTGAGACAGGTGTTTAAAGACAGCTACTGCTGTTGGGACTATTCATTATGCGAGCATTCTGACTTGCCATCTAAAGATTATCAAAATTCAAATATTTGAAAACTTATTGTTTTTCCTATAAGTACTCTTCTTAGACCAGTCTTCTGAAATCCTGAAAACTGTAAAAAAGTTAAAAATTATAGTATGATGAAACCCATTGGAAATTGAAGAGAATATAACAAAAATTAAAGAAAAAATAATTTACGGGCGATCTGAGGTCGGGAAGTGGGGTGAGGGGGTTTTAGGGGTAACAAACGGTTTTTCGATTTCTGACCAAACTACAAATCTTATGGGAAAAAGTTACATGTCTAAGTTGTAGGTAATAAAAAGACCTACAACTTTTAATTTTGCACTTTTTTCACATAACCTCAAAGGGTGTGCGAAAAATTTTGTTCGATCATCATCTACCTAGCCTTTTTTCCAACCATGTTGGGGTCGACTTCCAGTCGTATCGGATGAAGTTATATACCACATTATCATTAAGCGACTGCCTATCTGACCTCCACACCCCATAGTTAGTAATGGTGTTCAGTTGTCAAGCCTGACAACTGGTCATCATGCACAACTGGTGTTCATGGTGGCAGGCGGGGTTCATTTGAATATTACTTTAATTTTGAAATTAAAATAGAATGGACCCCACCTGCTTGCAAGTTTTGTTTTTTAATTT
Organism: Diarsia rubi; assembly: GCA_932274075.1. NCBI lineage: Eukaryota > Metazoa > Arthropoda > Insecta > Lepidoptera > Noctuidae > Diarsia > Diarsia rubi. The sequence continues at coordinate 14,705,719 of OW026417.1, read as the reverse complement.
AGAATGTGCTTGTTTTTTGCTTTTCAGTTTTTTCAGTGGGTTTTTTTAGTTTTTTAACTACTTTTTTTATTTACAACTTTTTAGTGTTTTGTGTTTGTTCTTTCGTTGGTCGCGTAAAATTCTTCGCAGATAATTTAACTTTTGTGTTTGTTTATTGGATTTGTGACTTAGAATTTATTTTAAACATACTTTTTTTCCAAGGTGCCAAATCGACTACCGGTACATCGAGGTCTTGAAGCCTTTATATAAAAACGCCACCATGTCAGTCAGGCTTCAGGATCAGACTTCGGAACCTATCCTTCTGCAGCGAGGTGTGAGACAGGGAGACGTCATATCTCCGAAACTGTTCACCGCTGTACTGGAGGATGTTTTCAAGGTTCTGGACTGGAGAGGACTAGGCATCAACATCAATGGCGAGTACATCACTCACCTTCGGTTTGCCGATGATATAGTGGTCATGGCTGAGACCATGGAGGACCTCAGTAAGATGCTCGATGACCTCAGTAGAGCTTCCGAAAGAGTGGGTCTTAAAATGAACATGGACAAAACCAAGGTCATGTTGAATGCCCATGTAACACCCACTCCTATCAAGATCGGAGACTCAACACTCGAAGTTGTAGACGATTATGTCTACCTGGGACAAACGGTCCAGTTAGGTAGGTCCAACTCGAGTGCCTTAGGATGGTCTACTTTGTTCTTGCTCAATCAGTTCTCAGTTACTGCATAACCACATGGGGGGGGACGCACAAGACAATCATGTTGCGGTTAGAGAGGGCGCAGAGAGCAGTTTTAAAGGTACTCGCAAAGAAACCGATCAGATTTCCAACTTCTGAACTATACTTAATTTGTGAAGTACTCTCAGTGAGACAGTTGTTCGTGCTGCAAACAGTTGCAAGGAAACACCTATTTCTCCCCTACGACCCTCAGTCCCTTACAAACCGTCGTGCCAACAGAGTCTGTCCGACCGATCACAGTAGGTTAGCGTTGGTCAGTCGCCACTTTACTCACACCAGTTCTAAACTGTATAATGCCTTAAATAAGAAAATTAAAATATACCCTATGACTAGGAATTTGCTTAAGAGGAATGTGACCACCTGGCTTAAATCCCTGTCCTATGATGAGACCGAGCAACTTTTAGTCTCATAAACACGGTAGATACACAAACACACACACACACACACACACCATACACAACACACATACAAATACACACAAACACTCACACACTCTACATATAAATTCATCCACATAGTGTACATTCAATTAAATTACCATATTTTTAATTTTTTTCTTCTCGTTCATTTTTATATTATTTTTTAATTTAGTTAATCTGGAGCAATGTCGATGTGTATAATTTTGTGTTTTGAATTGGGCGTTGATAGCTGCGCTACAGTATTTTACTTTTGTAGTTATCTCCGTTTTTCTTTTGTATCCTGTACTCGTATGTTGTTCCAAATAAATCTTATTATTATAAATCTTATTATTAACTTTGAGAAAGAGGTCAATCGTCAAATCCGACTCGGCTGGGCAGCGTTTGGGAAGCTGAGTAGTATCTTCTCGTCCAACTTACCACAGTGTCTCAAGACGAAAGTCTATGACCAGTGTGTGTTGCCAGTGATTACATACGGGACCGAAACGTGGTCGCTCACAATGGGCCTCATCAGAAAGCTCAAAGTCACCCAAAGGGCAATGGAGAGAGCTATGCTCGGAGTTACTTTGCGTGATAGAATCAAAAATGAGGACATCCGCATGAGAACCATGGTTACCGACATAGCCCGAAGAATTGCCAAACTTAAGTGGCAGTGGGCAGGGCACATTGCTCGCAGAACGGATGGCCGATGGGGTCGAAAAGTTCTGGAGTGGCGACCGCGAACTGGAAGACGTTGCGTTGGAAGGCCTCCCACTAGGTGGACCGATGACCTGATGAAGGTTGCGGGGATCCGCTGGATGCGAGACGCACGGGACCGGTCAATGTGGCGACACTTAGGGGAGGCCTATGTCCAGCAGTGGACGTCTTTCGGCTGAAATGATGATGATGATGATGATACTTTTTTTCTATAGGACTTGTAGTTTTGCTAGATAAACCGCTTTTTACCTTAAAAAACCCCCACTTCCCGACCTCAGATGGCCCGTAAATTACTTTTCCTTTAATTTTTATTATATATTCTTCCTTTTTCAATGGGCTTCATCCTACTATTATTTTGTTTGGTTTCGAAAATTATCGACTCTGGTCTATCTATGCAAATCACGTATTTATAAATCTATTCAACTTTGTTACGAATCAACTGTTATCTAAAACCGCCAAGCCGCAGATCTTCGCTGACAAAGCGACCACACATGCATAATTAAGTAGGAAATCAATAATACAATTCTAATTATGTGTTCTCTGGCGATGTGTGCCGAAGTTGGTGCACGGCTATGCTTTGATGTCCCCGTACCTTGAATTTGGTGAGTCATCATAATCTGAATGTTTCCAAATAATCATATGACCTCATACGGTTACAGTCGTTTTGAGAATAAGGATTTAGTAAGCAACAAATATCCAGTCGCTAAATCTTTTGTTTTTTCCGGGTTTTCAAAATCGGTTTTAGTTACCATCCGTTCGTTTATATTTAAATATTGAGCATAAATTGTTAAATATTTGTTTTGGTATAGTTATTCAAACAATAGTTACTTCTATTAGATTTGTACACGGACCGATTACCACCCTATTCACCCCACGTAGATATACCTACACTTCTAAAGTCCCAAGTATCAGTTTTTAGTTGACTGATCAGGCGTCGCCACTTTCAATTTGTTTTCTATTCAACTTGTTATTTGAGTTACACTTACTGAAAGTAATATTCTGGTGACAAATACGCAAATAATTAGTATTAACTATTCACAAAATACATGACTCATTTCTTAAAATTAAAGCATCACTGTAAAATGTTCAGATTTGATTTGATTTAAAACGATATGTTGATAACGTGACGCAGTCACATCAGCGCATGATTCGATTTTGTTTACACATGGGTACTTGACAATAACAATCGGCGCGGGCGTCGCAACAGACACGTATACACCGGCCAGTGTGACAAGGACACCAATAGTGTGACGAACCAACACATATTAAACTTAGCGGACATTTTCAAGGCACATAGTATTGACACAATGTGAACCTGACCCGATTAAGAACTAATTAAAAACATTCATACTTCAGTCATAATGGATAAGGCTATGCGCGTGAAGATGAAATGAAAACTTGTATATCGGCTAAAGTCAGCAGTTATTTATTGCATTGACAGACGATAGTAATTTTGTAAAGTAACTAAATTAATAAACTTTCATTTATGCAAACAAAACCGATTTTTTTATGTAAAATAACGCCACATAAAACATTTTGATGCAGCTAGTATTTATTTATGTGTAGATATTTCATACGCATCAGCAACGTTGACCTTGAGAACCTCCCCATATCCAATCAAATACAAACTACGCCAATGACATTTACCTGCCTATTTGGCGTAGAAATGAACATAGAACTATAGTGAATATTGTTTTGAGTTTCTACCTACTCAAAAGAAAGAAGCTACTAAAGAAGCTCAGCTTCTCGGTAAAAGTAATTTAGGATTTGGATTTCAATAATACCAGCACGGCATAAAACGACAGACCATGCAGGATTAGTAGGTACTAAACTATGCTGATCAGCAGCAGTATTTTTAACTTTATTATTTTAACATGCGAAAGAACCGTTTTAGCTCATAAAAATATCCGACATTCCGTATGACTTAAAGATCAAACTCACTACAATTGAAAAATTTCGGGTCCATTATAGCAACGAGATCAGGGACTCTAAAATGGCCACTTTAGCAGATCATAATATGAATTGCGTTATTAAGCGTAAAACGGACCTTTTATCATAGTAACTGCAACTGAGACAATTTTGGAAAATAGATCATATATATATTAATATTACGATCTGCTAAAGTGGCCATTTTAGACCCCCAGCTCTTTCATCTAAGATAAAGCATGTTTAGTATTAAACCGACTTCTAAAAAAAGGAGGTTCTATATTCCACCAGTATTCTTTTTTCAATGTCTGTGTACACCATTTACTCTGTGATTAGCAATGACGTATTATATATAGGCACGTCATGAACTAACATGGCGGCGCTTCAAAACGGCGAAAATATTATATAACTACTTTTACGCGTAAAGAAAGGGAAAGAAAATATGACACCGTACAGCGAAATGCCTGTTGATGCCTGTTGTCTTTATGTTTCGCGCAGGTTTACACACACGATTTAAATTAAGAACAAACGTAGCATCGCGCGAGAGGTTGGTGCGTAACTAAGCGCGATGTGGCCAATTAGCTTCATTTCATGTTGTCATTTTTGAGGGCGGACAACGTATCTATAGTTTTAATATATCATTGGTGATTAGTGTAATTACTGATTATTTAGCAGAAGAAGAAGTTGCTTGATTAGTTCATGATCTTATTTTCCTTTAGATTTTTCATTCCTTGCGTATGTCGGTGACTATATTGCGTCTCATTGGCTTTTTGCCACCTATTTTAGAAAGTACTTATAGAAGACAATATTTCTTGGTATATTATCTTTCATTAAACATAGTCAAATATTCGACGTAAATCGAACGAGATGGTTGTAAATTATGGCGATTCACAATTTCGGTTGCTTACTGCGAAAAGATGATAACTGCACTTTTTTACTAAATTGACTTAAAAATGCAGTTGAATGTATTTTTTTACGCGCAATCTACTGGCTGATGGCTACAGAGATAATGAATTTGTAAAAGTGACATGTTATGTACCAGGGTAACATAATAAATAATCTTATGCCTTAAATCCGTTTCAGTTTAAAGAGTTAAATAACAATAAATACTAATTTATTAAATAGTTAATTTTTTTATAATTAATAATTCAAATACTGAAATGGTAAAAAATATTCTGAGAAAAGGTCATAAACGCATTTATAACATTTTACTTGTTAAATACTTCTACTCGGTTTGCTAATGTTTCTTCAGAAACAACCAAATAAATGTCGTATTTATGCATTTTTACCAGCAAGAAAAAGAGCGATCGCGTACGCGCGTGCTCCACGTATTCCGCGAAATTAATAGGTCAATTATTTAGGAAGAACCGTGTTTTGCATTAACTATTGAATTATGGTTGGTTATCTTCTTCACCAACAGCCACCATTAATGTAAGTCGTCAACCTGAACCTTTAGTTAAAGAACCGTCATCGGAAGATTAAGATACTTAATTGAATTAAAAGTCGTTATCCTAAGATTGTTTTTTTGTAATAATTGATTATGATCGAAGTTTGATTGCCATAACTATGTGAAAAGTAATATATGATGGGTTATTAAAAAAACCGTTTCTTTTATAATAGTTTCATAGATAACATATAAAAAAACCTATATTTTTATCCATTTATTTAATGATCACTTTGATCACTTTGCGAAGCTTTATGAGAAAATAAGTGACATACTTCAAGTAAAACTCTAAAAGTAAAACCGGTTAAATGGATCAAAAATATCAATATTTCAGGGTACTTTGTGAAATAAACCCTTTCAAATCAAGTAATTGGTGTAAAGTACAATAAGCCAAGAATTCAGAAGATATAACATGTTTGTTATGTACAGGTAAAACATGATAAATGCGACCTTTCGATTCAAATTTAATTTTATAAAGTTTTCAGTAACACCAAATGTTATAAATGAGCAAATCTTTGTATTACCATATATCTAATTGAAGAGTTTTAAATAGATTGACAAAGACTTCATTTCGCTGAAACTACGTAGTTATATTTTTGTGGTGGCAAAAACTGGTACTAAATTTTTACCACCCAGAAGGTTTTATTAGTTAACGAAGTATATTAACACTCCCTCTAAAGGAGACCTCTAACACTCCCTCTAAAGGAGACCTCTAACACTCCCTCTAAAGGAGACCTCTAACACTCCCTCTAAAGGAGACCTCTAACACTCCCTCTAAAGGAGACCTCTAACACTCCTTCTAAAACTCTCCCTCTTTAACTCTTGAGTCCTCCTCTTATAAACACTTATATCGAACTAAGTTTAGTGTCGTGGGCTCTTTAAATATTATCGACGCTAGGTTAAAACAACTATAGTTGCTGACTGCTAGTAGGCTACTTTAGAATCCTCATTCAGAACTTATCTCCTACTCTTTGTCCCTCCTCAGCCCTCCAAAAAGTTATTTTTATTAATTAATAAAATACAATTATTCAGCTTAGCAATGATAAAAAATAATGAAGTTATATAAACCAAAAAGTGACCTTCTTAGACTAAACTAGAAAGAAACTATGACAAAAAGAAAAGTACCTACTGACAGTTTGGCACATTTGACATACATGTCACAACAATGAAAATATGAAAACTAATATTTAATTTCAGCAATTTAAATGGAAACGAATCGTTTAGAACGTTTCGCCGAGTATAAATAAGGATAAACTATAAAAAAGATGATAAATGGTATGTGATATATATAATGATAAGTAGGAATATAGCATATACTATATTTCCCCAATATCTACGTAGTTTCAGCGAAATGAAGCCTTTGACATACAAACCGGCTTTTTATATACTAAAATTTGTATTTTCATATTATAGGCAACTGAGTCTCTGTTGTTTGAGACAACCCCGACAGGCGTACCGCGTACAGCAGTTACTTTATGACAAATGACTTCATTTAGTTTCGTTTCGTTCCCATTTTATTTTTATAAGAATTACATATTAATTACGCTATTTCGAACTGTACACTCTGCCTAGTTATGTAAGGGCGGTTAAATATAGGGAGATTCAACTATACTAAATCCACGTGACTTTTAGACTTCGTACCGAGGTCCAAATGTTAATTGCTCTTTACTGTGACACTTTGGTAGCTTAAATACGATAATATGAACTGTTAGGCAATAAATTCAAAATGCGTGACTCCATTTTATTGAAATTGCAAGATTGGCAGAGATTTAGGTTCAGTTGAGAATTATTCAAGCTTGAAATATTGTATTTAAACAGTAATAGAACATGATATGAGTACTAATAGTAATAATCCTAGTTACGCTATTTTACGTATTTCGTTTTTTACGCAACTGTCGTTGCATATCGCATTGTGAAAGATATAAATATTACCATGATATAATTTACACCTAAGCTGTCATCGCGATAAACGAGTGACTGGGTTTCTGAGTCACAACACGTAAAATTATGTAAATACATATATATAAAATTACAGTGTGCACTTAAAATTACTACATGTTAAATATAAAGTCAAGAAAACACTCATAATAACTACAAATGAAAAGTAGAACTGTAGAGATAATACATTCATCTTATATCTTACATTTCTTCGGGTTTACTTAAACTATAAAAGTCTATAACAGTGCATCTTAGATCAGAAAAGCGAATGCCGAACCGAAAAATCATCAAATAAACAAAACAAAGGTGACGTCATTAGTGCAACAAGTTAACCAACTCATTATCACCATCATTTACCAGCCACATTTTTACTTTAGCCAGGCCCCGAACATTGGACGATGATGGGCCTACGTGAAGAATGAGGCAACTAGCGAGTCATTGGCCCCCTTTTTATCATCAAATAACCCCTCCTGCTCTTGGGGAGAGCGAAAGGGAGTGTCAGACATCTACTGACTAAAAACTACCCACGTTCCTTCTTGGCCCTTTATGTCAAGGCTGCAGTATCTCTTACAACATCCCGCAGCCCATGAAATGGTTGTAATGGTTTATGAACCTCCATGTCATTTTTAAATACCTATCTATAAACACCCCGCACGTAAAGGTGATATTTGTTTCATTCCCATGTAGCCATTTATCTGGGGGCACGGTAGTGCCCCCGCCAAGTCGAGCAATAAAGCGGCACGGCCGTACCATCCTTTTCTCAAACCAGTTGAGGCCGTTTTCGACCTCCTATAACTTCGTAGTGGATAAAACTAGAAGCCTGGCCATTGTAATAGGTGGCCATCACATTGGCCAATGCGATGGCCATTGTGATGGCCTGTTTAACATTGGCGAATGCGATGCGATGGCCAAGTCAATCCATTTATTTAAAACATCAAAGGTTTTTAAGTAGGGATTGAATATATTGACTGCTGACTTGGTATTACATGGATCTCACTACTTATTACGGTAAAAGAACTGAGTTGCGCGGCTTGGCTTTTTTTACAAGTTTTGTTTTTGGTGGGATCTTTTATGTTTTTGTATAAAAATCACAAAGCGGTTCACAAAATACATCTACCTACAAAAGTGACAACTGTGTAGTCCTAATAGTTTCGGAACAAAGTGGCTGTGACATATAGACAGACAGACTGCTATGACTTTTTTTGCCATTCAGCTACATCATCATCAGCCATAAGACATCCACGGCTGGATAAAAGGCCTCCCCCATAGAACGCCATAACGAACGGCAACCTGCCGTTTGCATCCACCGGTTGCCCGCGACTCCCACGATGTCATCGGTCCACCTGGTGGGAAGCCTACCAACGCTGCGTCTTTCAGTTCGTGGTCGCCACTCGAGAACCTTTCTTCCCCATCGGTTGTCGGTTCTTCGAGTGATGTGGCCTGCCCATTGCCACTTCAGCTTGCATACCTTTTTTTAAACTCCGAGCATAGCTCTCTCCATGGCTCTGAACTTATCTAAGAGGCCAGCAGTTGAGGACCTTGTCTCGGTGCCATAGGTCATCACTGGCAACACACACTGGTTATACAACCTCGTCTTAAGTAAGAATTTTGGACGAAAAGATGTCGCGTAGTTTCGCGAACGCGAATCCGAGATTTTTTTTTTCGTTTATTTGTTTCATGCGGGATCGAACCCGCGACACGCAGCGCAGCAGTCCATTGCTTGAACCGTGCCATCAGTTAGATTGCGGCGACCTCTTTGTCGAAGTTGGATCTAAATAAAAGTTTTTCTATAATTTTTACGTCGGTGTTCCTTCCGCCCCGTATATTTTGCAAACTGTTTCCAAAGGTTTGATATCCTTTTTTTTGAATAGGGGGTTCTCAAATAACCCCTCCCGCTCTTGGGCAGAGCGAAAGGGAGTGTCAGACTTCTACTGACTAAAAACCATCCATGTTCCTTATTAGCCCTATATCGAGGCCGTGGATCTCTTACAACAACCCGCAGCCCCGAAGGCTGTCGGGGCTGCGACGGCGCGCGTGGAACACGAACGCGCCGTCGACACGGCCTGTCGTCGTCATAAGACGGACGGACGGCGAGCTAGAGCTGACTTATAAAACATATATTCTAAATAAAACTTAAATGTATTGTTACAACAGCCTGCTCACAGCGTGCCACCCTAGCCAGCCAATGACAGCTAACCATAACCATGCCACTCTAGCAAACCATAGCCATGCCACTCTAGCATACCATAGCCATGCCACTCTAGCAAACCATAGCCATGCCACTCTAGCATACCATAGCCATGCCACTCTAGCAAACCATAGCCATGCCACTCTAGCATACCATAGCCATGCCACTCTAGCCAGCCAATGACGGGCAACGACTCGCGAGCCAATCACAGTCAAGCGAAGACACCGCCATAACCACCGGATGCCTCCGGTGGGGATATCAGTCTATATAATACCCTGTAAGCAGTCAGTCAGTTTGGAGGTCTTGTCGCGCTCGATTGTGAAACCTGTAAGTCGAGACTCTGTCCGAATAAAATAATGAATCAGTTCCTATCTATTTTTTACCACTGTCGTTACAGTCAGAAGTGGTATCGAATAAAAAAAAAACCTACGATAAAACGACGCTCTGCTACTTAAAAGTCAACGGTCACCTACTGTGGAGGACGAGGTCTGAAAATTCAAACGAAGAACGTCAACGTTCTGCACACCGCCTGCAAGGAAAATATTGTCTCCCATCCCAGTATCACAGGGCACAAATTGAAAAAGCAGGCCACAATCTGGATGGAACACGAAGCGCCTACCCTCAGTATCGCATTGGTCATTCCATAATTTGACCTTGAAAACGAAGACTGCGGCCAGTAACCACCTGTGAGACACTTTGAGTTACAAGAAGTATCCATCTCTCTGCCAGCAACGGTTCTACGGTAAATTAAGACTACCTAAAGGTTGTCAACAGCAACCAAGGACATGGAAGGAAGGAACCGTCCTACTTCACGCTGAGAGCTGCCAGGAACCATGCATAAATAACAAGGTCAGTAAACATGCCAATATTTGCCAAATTAGCCAAATGCCATTAGCCAAATATATAAGCCAAATGTGTTTTACCATGGAGTGCCCCATGAGTTGATAATTATGCGAATCGTAGACAAAATAATTTGGTAAGCCCGCTACGTAAATCCAATCATAGTCAGTTAATCAGTATATTACCTCGGTACAAAAAATGTTTTACGAGTAGGTACTAGTTGTGTACTAAGGAGTTAAGAACTTAAGTTGTACATATTTAGTTCAAGTGCGCATTAGATTATCCAACAATAACAATTCCAAAGTAAATCATGTAGACCAGATACTTATAAATAGCTACAATAATTTTATTAATCTATTATCAGAGATATAGATAGCATTCCTTGGCGATCTCTTGCTACCGCCAGCCGATATTCAAACAGTTTTAGACTTATTGGATAAAGTTCTTGACAAATTGAAAACGAGGAACTTAAAATTAAATATGAGGAATTGTTATTGACATATTTCTTAATTAGGGTATAAAACATCATGACTGTGATGGCATTCAACCAGGTTAATTTAAGTTGATAGTCTTAATTTCTCATCCCGAGTAATGTAAACGAAGTGCGTCAGTTTATTTTATCTAGGTCTATCTAGTTATTAAAGAAAGTCCATTCATAACTTAGCAATAATAGCTCGCCCGTATAACAAACTTACAAAAAAAATACGATGTGGGTATGAGGCAAGTTACATAAATCTTGTTATGGAAAAAAAAATGTTATAGGTCGGTATCGGTGATTATTTAGGTACGATCCTAGTTTTCCAACAGAAATTCACACGTATTGCAGGTATCTTTTATAAAGTAGATTGACGGTAGTTTGCGCCCTGTCTTTTAGTTTAGTCGCGTTACAAGTCAGAAAGAGTGTTTATCATGATTTTGGGCTTAAATCCCTTGCAGTGATGAAATTGTTGCTAAGATTTCGTATTATGTGTTATGTAAAAATGTCCATGTAATTCGGAATGTACTGCAGTACGCGATACAATGACTAAACATGATCTTATGCCATGTATTGCCCGATATTACTATTCACTATGGTGACCGATGAGCCAAAGTCCAAGCAAGCTAAAACTAAAGCCAAAGTCAATGCCTATCTTTGGTTCTGCCTTATGTAAGTAGATCGTTCGATAGATGCCGTTTATTGTGTACCATTTAGAAGTGAACGATTAGTTCAGTACTATGCAATGACAAGATGAAAAGCCGAAAAGTAGTATTGTTTTACTGCGAAGTGGATGTACAAATACCTATAGTGAGTAATTGTGTAATCGTTGATGGTAGGCTATAACGTAAACAAAGCTTTACGGTACCAGATTAGTTGTGTGAGTTGTGACAAACTTCGCGCGATGGAAAATATTACAAAATGCATCATGACAATAACAAGGAGTAAAACGAAGTTCTGAATTTTATAAATTTCCACAAAATTTCTGATTTCTAAAAATAACCCGATTTATAAGTAAATATTATTATGTGACGACATGTTTACATTGTGCGTACTGTAAAGGGGATAATGTAGGAAAAAGGGTTATGACATCCAATTCTAAATCTAACTTAGCTCTGATAATACATGATGTCCTGAAACGAGGCTGCGCCTGTGGGTATCTTGGGAGCCAGAGTTGCATTAATTTAACATTAGTACTTAATAGCTTTAAACACATAAAATTATATTTGAAAAATAGAAAAACGTATTCGTGTGTAGTGTGTCAGTGTGTATAAGCAATGAAGTTTTGCCATCGACACGATAAGAATTATATATGTGTGAGTGCATGTGTGTGTGCGTGCGTCTTAATGGTATGATGTAATTAACTTAAATTGGTTCTTCCGTTTCTTCATCCGATAGTTTGGCAAAACAGTTTATTTATCTTTTCTCACATGAAGTGTTTCATGTTTTTAATGTCGCAGATATTAAGGAGTTCTTATAATACTGTTAATATTACAACCGGGTACCTATAAGCCTTACGATTTATACTATATATATACGGCGCGGTAGGGTTATCTCAGATTAGAATAGCTGGAAAGAAATGGGACGTAACTTAGATACAAGGTGAAAAATGATAATTCAAATTCAAACTCTTTAATTCAGACAAGTGTCCATAGTGTTAGTAACAACAAAATAACTTAACGACTAGGGTTAGTAAACTTAGTAACAAGGCAAAAACAAAAAAAAAGGAAAGGAAATATGTTAATAGTGTGATTTACAAAAAAAAACTATGATTATGTACTTTGGCGCCAGGCGATGACTACTGGCGGCAACAAGGTAATGCTTTTAACATCACGCATGTAATACCCAATGGGTTAGGCAGAGGTATACTCATGAGTACACACACATTTCGCTAGTAAATTGAAATGAATTAAAAAGTGCTTATTCATGGTTACATCCGTGTTACAAGGTATATTACTTCTGCCATACTGTAAAACAGTTATATTTAATTTAAATGTACAAGTGGGTACAACTGATGGAAACGTACTAACAACTTGTTAGTACGTTTCCATCAATAACAACGACACTTTTACCTACAACTAAACACATTTATTGAACACAAAAGTTGACTATAACGTAATGCTATAACATTTAAGTTGCGTTAAAACACTTTAATTAATAGCGGTGAAGCCGAAAACATAAGCTAGTATGGCATAAATATATACTTATACAACAATAAATAATCATAAATGGAATCTACACATCTCTTGTAATGAGGTTTTTACATAGGTGTTAAAAACAAACTTCCCTAATTTATTTTAAAAGACATTTTCGTGGTACAGCTATTTTCTAAATCGTAAGGTATGTCGTTAAAAATTGTTGGTACTAAGCATTTCCTACATCTTTGTCCATAATAATTAGTACAAGTGGGTACCTATTACAAATTTTCTTGTGCATTTATTCCTTTTCCTTCAGCTTAAAGTTTCATGCTATAGGGGGCGAGCCAGGTTAACTCTTGTTTGTTAGAGGATTTGTTTTCTGGCCATATTATGTGATATTGAGGAGTTAGGTAATGATTGACGTAAACTAAGAAGTATGAAAGGTCATATTATATGATACAACGGGTTTACAGGTTTAGTATCCGCTGTCACATATCGTAGCAGTGCTTTTGTCTGATAGCATCAGTAGTGTGAACGAATAATTGAAAACCGAAGATTTCATAAATCTCCTGAGAGGTCTATTGCCCCATTTTAACTTGGTTTTTCTGAGCTGACTTGTAATCACTGTTTTCTTGTTTCCATTGCGGGAGCAATTGTTCCAGGACGGCCGAATGTTACAACAGCCTGCTCACAGCGTGCCACCCTAGCCAGCCAATGACAGCTAACCATAACCATGCCACTCTAGCAAACCATAGCCATGCCACTCTAGCATACCATAGCCATGCCACTCTAGCAAACCATAGCCATGCCACTCTAGCATACCATAGCCATGCCACTCTAGCAAACCATAGCCATGCCACTCTAGCATACCATAGCCATGCCACTCTAGCCAGCCAATGACGGGCAACGACTCGCGAGCCAATCACAGTCAAGCGAAGACACCGCCATAACCACCGGATGCCTCCGGTGGGGATATCAGTCTATATAATACCCTGTAAGCAGTCAGTCAGTTTGGAGGTCTTGTCGCGCTCGATTGTGAAACCTGTAAGTCGAGACTCTGTCCGAATAAAATAATGAATCAGTTCCTATCTATTTTTTACCACTGTCGTTACAGTATAATTTAAGATAAAAAGTGGTAGTTCACTTTACTTCAATATTTTCATTCATTCGTCGTCATTTCGACGTGGCCCGCCAGGTGCGTCATGGGCCTCCTGTGATATTTGCTCAAAACGCGTCTGGCGCGTCATGGACATTGATTCGGTTAAGAGCAATAAGATCTCAAGTCCGTATTTACGGCAATGCTCCTCGATGACGGAAGGCAAAAGCAAATAACGTCTTTATCCGGGTACGTATACATAGCCATTGTGATCGCGTGTTTTGTTCAATGTCGCTGCTGTATAAGTGCTACAGAAAATATTACGAGTCTCTTCACTTCTTTATGCTGCGAACATTATGTTTGATTTGTTTATTTATAATTTGATCCACGGAAACCTGAATTTTGAGTGAGTTTTGAGTTAGTTATTGCGTGAGTGAGTGGTAAATTGTGGTAGGTACGAAAGCGAATGAATCTGCAGAACCAACCAGTTCCTTACGAAATGTTTCCTAAAATAGATTCTGATCTAGGTAACTACTCTACTCTCACGAAACTCTGTTATTAGGAAAACTATTTTTTTTTTTAAGGTTTGGGGGTCGGATTGTCAGAAGAAAACAAAACCTACCAGTTAGTATTTCTGGCCTGATTGGTCTAATTAAGAGAGCTGTCAGTAAAGTAGATGATATTTTTTGTAATCTACATTTAATACAGTTGAAGGCAACAGCATTATAGGCGGCAGTAGCGCGTAAGTCGACACCGCTACTTGTCCGCGCTATGCAAATGGAGATAATATGCGTACTAGCTAAGTGACCGGGTTGCGCTACCTACTCGCACAATGAGGTTAATATCCAACCAAGTTGTAAATAAAAACTTGGTAAACGTCTCACAACGGCTACTGGCACGCTTTTCGATTCAGTCGGGTTACAACAGAAATCGCTGCGAAACTGCGAACATGGCGCATGTGCACAAACCGAATGGGGTTACCTCACCCACATTCCTGCCTTCCGGAATTTCACTCACGTTGACAGTCGCAATGTATACTGATACAATGACTGTGTTTATCGATGTCCATCAGATTAATTCTGCGCCGTTGTTTAATGGAAATTAACAATGCAGCCACACAACAGCTAAATCGATTAGAGTAAATTTACTTGCAATACGTTCGCAAGTCGTTTTATTTATCACTGCACATTTATTATTGTGACGCTATTATTTCGTAGTATTAACGTTATGCAATTCATATTTCATTACTTCGATGCCTTTTTAAAAATGTATCGGTTAACTGTATTAAAAAAATATTTAACTTCGAAATTCCCGCGTATTTATCTTGGACAGATCTTAAGCTGGCTACCTCGCGAACCATTACTGATGATTAATCTGGTGCGCCTCTGAGTTCCTGTTTCACGATCTGTCAAAACGTACCGTTGCTTCGGTTACCGCCGTCACTAGTACCCTAGAAATTGTCTTCATCGATCTCACCAGCACTGTCAATTTATAGATCTTTACTCGCTTTAATTATTGGTATTTACGACCTTTCATTTATCCTTCGTGAACCTACTAAATTTGCTCGCGTACAGGAAAGGATAATGTTCACAGTCATATAGGTACGTAGACATAAGTGCAGCTCTACCAACACAACGACGATTTCTTGATGCATATGAAAAGCTTTTCTATTTTCAGCTTGCCCATGTATAGCAACAATGATTGACATTATAGTAGTTATCCCAAAAATTATATCGCTCTACATCTACACGAATCATCTAGTATAAACTCTCTTTATCGACTTATTATCTTTTAACACAATGGCACACAGGAACTTGATAGAAAATCACGCTACCGTATTTACTTAGTGGGTAATTCTTGACTTTATCTAATCGTCATATGCAGAATGCGTAAGTTTTGTTTAAAAAAAATAAGACATTGGCTTGAGACATTTAAGTGGGTTTTCGTAGCTGGTGTATGAGTTGAGACAAAGAATTGCCAATTATTCCACCTGCCCTTGCGGCACCTGGACCGGCTGCTCTTTTTATTTATTTCAACGTCGGTGATATTTTTATTGTTCGCCTTCGCAAGCGATGGCGGTCACAAATGAAATGCGTTGCGAGTGTGTGCACCTTTTTTATGTTCACTCGTCAACTGAATGGTCTACATACGATCACATTCTATGATGCTGTGGTGATTAAAAATAGCTGACTTGAATATTAATACAATATGGATTGGTATTGATCCTAAAGGGCTAAGCTAAGCTACTGTAGAACACACGCATTCAATAGAAAACTGCAGATATGCAATTGGGCTGATAGAATGTTAAGTAGGCTGAGCAGCCTTTTCTCGATATTTATGCTGTTCTTAAAATAGCATGCAGTCAACTCGGAATTGTTTACAAAATAAATTGCACGAAAGAAATAAAATGTGTTGCGCGTTTTACGCAATAAAACATAGGGGAACATTTAGATAGTGTTTACTACATATTTTTAGTGTTAAGTCTCTATTGTAGTTGCAACAAGATGAAAAATATTGTGAAATATTGAACTTGATATTGATACCGAACGATTTTAGAACTCGCGACAGAATGATATGCATCAGTAATTGATTGTATTTAAGTTTAAAAGAACAAAGCGATCTGCGAATTGGTAATATATTTTCGACGAGTACGGTCTCATCCCGCGCAAGCTACTGAGAATCGATCACGGCTTACTTCGAGACGCGCGCAAAAAATACATATCTCCGAGTTAAAACCGGCCAGATCGAAAAGATCCGGCCTAATATTTGGTGTACGTTTAACCCTTCAAAGGCTGCCGGTCGATACCTGCACAATTAGTAGCGTTTTTGTTTCCAAATTGATGACTCGGAATCACGAGCGTCTGCGCACTTCAACAAAAAGTGTGATCGTTAGACTACTTATAAAAGATAATATGCCTGTTGAAGTAGTAAGATTTTACTTTGCTGATCTGTATAGGACATACGTAACGTGTAGTAACGACGTTGATTTTACAGTACGTAACTAAGTACAATATAAAACTTAAAAAACCAAAAACTCGTTCTTCATTCGCATGGAACTTGTTTGACAAAACCTTTGTTTGACTGTTTTAAGTTAATCATCATCATCAACCGCCTATTAATGTTCCCACTGCTGTGACACAGACCTCCACTCTTTGAGAGAGAATGGGCTATAATCTACCACGCGGACCCAGTGCGGATTGGTAGATGTCACAAGTCTTCGAATTTTTGGTTCTAGGACATGCCGGTTTCCTCACGATGCTTAGAACATATCCTCCTCCTTCACCGTTTTTGAGAGCAGTGGTAATGAAATAAATTACACAAAGTAATGCGCCTGCACGGGTAGTAAGTCATGGGTTCGAACCCACGACTTACTGTTCGTAAGTCGGGGCCGCCACCACTGGGCCACCACTGCTCTACCACTGGGCCACCACTGCTCTACCACTGGGCCACTACTGCTAACGTCAATAAAACTTCATCCTAAATTGTCGGTATTATACCAAAATGTAAAAAAAAAGTAAGGAGACGCGGCCACGATGCGTCGACATGGTTCGTTGACCCCGTCGATATTTCTCGAAATTCGCCTCGGAATTCGCGCTCTTTTCGCTTTTTAATTGTAGGTAAGTAACCGGCTACCCGACGACAAGGTGATACGTTTCCAGAGAAAAATATATACGTCCATGCCCTCACGCTGGAATTACTGTAACGGAACATAAGAATGAAGATTTACAAGGAAACGCGCGATAGATTAAAAAATCGCGTTCATTCGGTGCTGGATAATCTCTACCACCAAACGTCGTGCCGAGCACCGTGCGCCCTCGCCGATTTGACCAAACCGGCATAATTATTTTAGTGTGCTTTAGCTTTGACGTCATTTATTAGAAACAGCGATTGTGCTTTAGATTTATCACGTGCCTTGTATTTTTGGCGAAACAGTGTAGGTGGGCATACCTGTCTACATCAATAACAATCGCGAATGTAACACTAAAAATAAAAACACTCTAGCAACTAACGTAGGTATGTACTACCTAAGTGTTGAAAATCGCACAGACTACAATAGATATTTACAAATGTTTGTAATATCTTTAATAGCAGTACGGAAGTTTGATTTTCACGCTACGGACTGAACAATGGACTCGAGTCTCAGCAATGGAGCCATTCAAATACATGTAATTTGCCACGAATTTGATTACCTTTCTATTTCATGTGAATTTCTTCGTTATTGTTATAGACAATTTTGAACGCGACCACGTATGGTATTTAGAATAGCTGGCATCAGACCAAGATAATTTTAAATAGAGCACGAGTAGGCAGATTAATTATTATGACACATGACTTTGTTTAATATTCACGCATTTAAATAACATGATCTTTATCATGTTGTCAACGTGGAGCAATTAGTAAAAGTTTAGCGCGTGCTGATTGAAACAGCAGACGTAACATAATCATAACTTGATGTGGAGCGGGAGGGTGTATAAATCAATAAATAAATAATGCTAATGCCGTTGCTAATACGCCACGCCACGTGCCATCGTGCAGTCTTCAACAAGGTGCGATGTGGTGATCGACTCGCACGCACCGGCCGCCGAGCCGCCCGCCGCGCGCCCTCCTCCCTACACCGGTTTAGGGCTGCTAACTGCTAAGACATACTTATACCTTTTATAAGTACCTATACGTTTAATAACAACTTATATATATATATATATACATAGATATTAAGCTCGCGTGCCAACAGTGTTTTCAGCACTATATAAGCCGAATCGAATCGCATTTATTTTTAATTTTATTTTTATAGTCTCTTTTATTTTTATCTTCTAAATCGGTGCATACGTTAAGGAAGCGAGACTAGAAAAATGTATTTAAAAATACACACAAAAGGTGCGACCCTAAGTTACAAGCACTCGATGATTTTTAGTAGATTATAAATAGCCGCGCTGCCAACCCACAACGAGTGGTGTATTTCATAAGCGAACGCGACTTCACTTCCCGCAGTGAATCGTGTGGGTAAACAAATAATATACTAAAGTTTTAATCATAGTATCTGGTTCTTTATTTATTCTGTAATATTCGCGGTACTAGTTAAATAAAATACTTCGCAGCTAGGTGCAAGATGAAATAGTAAACACATCAGTCACACCATCATCATAACGAGTGGCGGAACATAGATTAATTATGATACGTAGGTGTTAATGATAAATGTACGATGTAGCAGTTGTTTACACGCAACTTTACGGTAAGGACACTATATGTGCAAGTGATCTGTCATTTTATTGTGTTAGAATAAACACACACGTTCTAATGTGCACAAACATAAAATTAACCGGATTTCAGCTATCTGGGTATTTTATTGGGATGCCGAAATGAAGTCGAAGTAAAATAACTACCTACATAAAAAGGAATTTAGGATAAATAAGAAAATAAAGTGTAAATAGTTTTTTTTATATAAGTCGACGTATTCCTGTTTAAATACAGCAGTGTATCGGGATAATTGATGTACCTGCATGATATATATATACATATGTCGTAGCTATCGACATGTGTCGGTATGTCGCTCGTGGCTTACGTGACGGCGGCGGACGGGTGCTAGGTGCGGCCGGCACGCGCCTCGGCGCGCCACTCGCGCGCACCGGCAGATGTGCGCAAGCGCAGCCGACGCGCCGCTGCTGCCTCTACCTGCATCGGCGCCTCTCCATATGCGCTTATTTGCTATTTACATAGACCTACCGACCTTGAAACCACAGCTCTATGCGTTAAGTCAAAGTTAAATACATTAGTTAATATTTAATTAACTCAAATCTGGTAAAATCTCAGCAATGTAATGGAATTGTCCTAGAAAATCATGTTTTTAATAGTTAGTTTGCAAACGCAAATTCAACATTTTAAATTACTTTACTTTTTGTGACCCTAATTAATAGATTCGAAAGCTGAGTGGGTAGAATCCTGGATTATTGATATTGTACAGTAAGGAAAATTCAATTAAGCTACGGCATGTTAATTTAAACCCATTTTTTAAATCGAACAACTCACATACTGAGTCAGTCACGGGAAATAATAGGGAATCGCTACTAAATATAGTACATTAGTACTATGAATAGACGCGCCCACGATATGTAGCCGTGTAAATCAACGCCCGACTAATGTATTACAAACCCGATACATGGCGTCTGAGGCGTAAAACTAAAAACTTTATACATATTTTATTATTCCTTAGCGCGTTTTATTATTCGGTTAGCGCCAAAGTGCCCAAAATCATTTTATGGAACAAAACTACCTGAATAAGCACTTCTTTATTATTTACTTGATAATTAACTCCGTTGTTATTTTGAAATTCCGTAAACTAACAATCTACTAAAATATTTGACATAAAGAACATCATGTTCAGTAAATAACTCTTATTTGGCAACCTGGTGTCAAGTTATAGGTAGTAGAGATTCTATTTGCCACCTTTAGTCCAAGAAACTGCTACTCGTTAATTAAATATCCTTAATTCAACAATATGTAGAACACACATCAAATTATGATCAACGTGGTCAATAAATTGTGATCAAAGAAAAAGTTCGTAATCTGGCGCGGTCCGATCTAAAAGGTATTTGAGTATGGTACACTCCAGTAAAGGGCAGAAGTGATATGTCGACATATGGGCGGCTCACCGCAATGCGGCAATGTTGCTCCTATGTACACATACGTTATTATGAACCACTCCGTCGCCGTCGGCTAATACTCGCACCGTATTTAAGTATAAAATGTATCGTTCAAATGAACGTAAAAATATTAAATTCAATAAACGATCAAACTAAACAATTAATGACGTCGACGTGCCGATGACATATTATTCTTAAAGAATTGCATCGAATGGGAAAAGGAGGTACCGTTCTAAACAATAATGACGGTCATGCAACAGATAAGCTTATGTAAACGGCATACATTTTTAATATAACCTTGACAGATGTAAATAAATAGGTGGAGGTCCACATTAAATCGCGTTTGATTTGAGTATGTTTAGTCCGTTATAATCGCGTATGGCCAATAAAGTTGTACGCAACTAATGTAGTAAGTCAACAATATTGTGGAGCTATTATAAGAATTAACAAGATATCAATAGCGTGTTTATTCTCCGAGCTTATTAAAGCGAGTGAGGTGCGACGCGGCACGACGCGGCTCCCTCGCAGCGAGTGTTGCTAACGCTTGAACTTAACGTGACGTGTATTACGAAAATAATTATTAAACGTTCATTGCACACAATCCACAGAGATGAGTGCGTTCAGAAGCACGGTGCGGTTTAGTCGGAACGTTAGCGACCGATTGAGGTGCTGGACGGATGCGTGCGATTATAATTAGGATTGTATTTCTGATTCCGACGAAGCTCAGTATGGCGGGCAAAGCTGAATTCCATCTGAGTCATTGTGCCCGTTCTGTTGCCTTTATTTTCGTAAAACACTCCATCTCACGCGCATCATTGTTTCATTACCTCCGCTCTTGGTAATTATTGTAGAGCTTAATTAAAATAACAACGGATGAATTCGTTTCGTCACCACGTTGTCTTTCAGTTAGAGTCATTTTGTGTGCAGTGTCACATACATGCCGCATGTGAGAGCCTTTGTAGGTACAATAAACACAATTGACGTCCATAACAAGACAATTAATAAACTGATGTTTACGACGTTGACATAAGCAGGTACGTCAAGGGCAAATTTAAAGAAACAAATATTAATAACTTGTTGTTTTTGTAAGAATAATAATAAAGAAGCACGATGACGATGAAACAAATAATGAATGTCACAAGCGTTAGTCAAATATAACTAAACGGTGTATAAGTGGAGAATAATAAACAATTAGAATTTTAGAACGTACGCATACGAGCGAAGAATGTGATATTTTCATGTTGTGTGGCTTTCTCGTCTCGTAGCCGAGACATCGAGCGCGAAGAATGGAAATCATCGCTCGCCTGTAAATAATAAATATAGAAGCGCGTTATGTCTAACTGGACACTTTGCGCGGCACAAATGAAGAGAGAGAGCGGACAGAGCTGGACAAGAATACCAATTGTAAATGACATTCATATCGAAGGCAAATATTTTTTTACAAATAATTATCGCAACATAAACAACCCAAACATAAGAAGGACTGAGTACATAAAGAAAAACTTCAAAATACCATTGCTGAAAAAAGAACGAAAATGTATTTGACATGCTCGACTTTCCTTACGCACCTCAAGATGACACAGTCACATCGAAAAACTGGTGAGAGCTAAAGATAAGTAAATCAAAATCCTGATCTTTATTATACTTTGCATACTGAATAACTTTAACTTTGCAAGTTAATATAATAATCGCGAAAAAATGCATATTTATACTAATATGCATTTTTTCATGCATTAAGAGCGAACAACCACGCGCGGGTACGCGTGATCGGCGACATATTTCCCGAAGTGTGGAACAGGTTTGCGTCGAGTCAAATGTAGGGTCACCATACCACACGTAGAATTGCAACTTACACGTTCGCACTCGCAACAGACAACTGTCAGGATTTCTGATCAGCTATTTTAATTTATACTCGTACCATAGTAGTACACTTTTTTTTTTGGGGGTTGAGAAAATAGAGGTTATTTGAGGATTTCCCAACCCCCCAAAAAAAAATGCCGGCTCTGGGCAAAGCGACAGGGAGTGTCATACTTCTACTGACTAAAAACCACCCCTTCTTAGCTCTTTGTGTCGAGTCCGAGGTATCTCTTTCAACCCCTCAGCCCCGATAGATGTCATGTCAGACAGTAGAACACTTCAATCTTTCTTCCAAAATGTGGGAAAATGTGTAACGGAAATTCAATACCTTTATTAAAACAATTATTTTTACAAAAGCAAGGGGGTATCTACCCCCTTGCTTATCAAAATGCAAAATCCTTTACTTAGCAAACCAATGCCAATCTCGCAAAATATCTGAAACCTGAAAAAATCCACGTTGATCCGAATACTCCAGAAGCAGATCTGAAATGGATCCACTGGAAATACGTAAGCGCTTTAGAGAAAATAATTTGATTGAGCTTTATTAACACTCGACGAGACAGTTAATAAAGCTCAATCGCTAGAATCTGCAGAGAAAGATTCCCAAGTTATCTGATTTAAGGCCAGTTCCAACAACCACCGTAACGCCATAGTTGAACCAAGTACTACAAACTCTAATAATCTAGACCAGTTGACAGCATTACGTTCGATTAGAACCGCGGCTGCCTAAAAAAATTGTCTTTTGTGGTGGTAATGTACATAAAAGAATTTAAAGTCCGGCCAAAGATTAAAAAACAAGATAGGTCATTTCGCTAACTCATGTCGGTCCAACAGTGCCAGAACTGACACTGTCAACGCCATCAAAACTGCCTCTTATTTCAATGCACCCGATGCGGACGCCTTTTCTGCGGCCTCTCCTTTGGGGCTGACTAAGTAGTCCACTATTCTAATAAACGTCAATGATATACAAGCTGACGCACTAATAGACACCGGGAGCTCAGTTAGTTTCATCGATAGACATATTGCGTGCATGATGAAACTAAAGCTTAAGCCACACAAGCACACCATAAAATAGGCGTCTACAAACCATATCTCTTTCGTTGAAAGAATCTGTGTTACCACGATTAATATAAATGAAACGTCTTCTACTAGTGGTAGCGAGAGCAACCTTTGCGTAGATGTCATCGTAGGCCATGATTTGCTGAAAAGTCATTCAAAATTACTAGAGTTACCAGTTCCAACAAATACCAAGGAGCTTATACGAATTTTAGGACTATTTGCCCACTACGTGAAATGAATTTACAAACATTCTGAGAAAATAGACCCCTTACAAATATTACTACTTCTCCAATAACGAACGAAGCTTCAAACTGCTTTGAAAAACTAAAAAAATATATTAAATAGGCCGCATTAGTTGCCATCGGCTATAACGAAATATTCACCGTCGAGAGTGATTTTATTTTATTTTATTTGGAACAACAAACAATTACATAATAAGGCATACAGACACAAAACTTAAAATTAACAATAACGTAATCAACAGCGTTATTCACAGTATACATATAGCAAAATATTAATAACACGTTTCAAAGAGAAGTTAAAAGTAAGTACCAAGAATGTTAATAGCAAAAAAAAGCAATAATTTTATTTAAAAAAGAATAGTAAGTGCATCGATTATGAGACACATTGATCTACTATAAATCTAAGAGAAGGATATGATATCTAATTTCTTGATTGCATTATGAGCCAAGTTTCGAAATCTTGCCCTTGTTGCACAGAATAAATCAGTGTCGAGAAAGTGTTTATTATAATTGTCAACAAGACGTCGCAACGGTGCTCGAACACCAGCGTTCGTTCGACATGCCCTCACCGCAAACAACGGTTGCTTGCGCACTGCACGCAAATGTGCCTTTCTGGGAACTAAATAACATATTCTGTTGCAAATTTCGGTACAGTCGTACGAATTTCTGCAGAAATCGTACAGAAGCACTGTCTCCAGAAACATACGCCGACCGGTAAGACTTAGCAGATTATACTTCCCTAGTAAATCGACATAAGACGCAGAAGGGTGAAAGCACCTGTAAGTCATAGATCGTAAAAATTTCTTTTGAACCATTTCCAGATAGTTAGAATATTTAATGTATAGGGGATTCCACACCGCAACCGCATACATTAATTGAGATCTAATCAACGTCTTGTATAGATAGAGGTAGGTTTGAGGACGCACGAATTCAGTGGATGATCTCATAACAAATCCGTACATGCGCCAAGCCCTGTTAACAATTGTGTTAATGTGTACATCAAGATGTAGCTTGTCATCAAAAATGACACCCAGATCACGAACCATAGTAACTCTATTTAAAGTGACATCATTTAGAGAGTACTGGTATCTAAGGATGTTTTTATTTTTGGTGATGCTCAAGTAACAACATTTTGTCACGCTAAGTTTAAGTTTGTTACACATGCAGTATTCAGACAGTCTATTTAAGTCACCTTGCAAAGCAAGACAATCACTAGCTTTTCTAATGGGCCTAAATATTTTAAGTCATCTGCGTATAGAAGAAATTTAGAATTTTTAAAACATTCGCCTATGTCGTTAATAAATAAAATAAATAAAAGGGGCCCTAGAATTGATCCTTGCGGAACTCCCGATGTCACAGCTATAGAAGATGATTGAAATCCATTAATTACAACTCGTTGCGTCCTATTGGAAACGTACGACGAAAACCACCTTAACAGGTTCCCACGTATGCCGTTAAACGCAATTTTGCGCAATAGCAGCTCGTGATCAACCTTATCAAATGCTTTCTGGAAATCGGTATAAACTGATGTGATGCCTCAGAAGCGGCTACATTATCACAGAATGGACGCCCAGTAGCGTTCCTTTCAAGGACGTTGTCAAATGCAGAGAGCGAAAGTCTTAAAAGTGGCGGCACAATCTCATAGATAAACACATCCTCTTATTTACAGACCAGCGCTCTGTGGCATATATATGTTTAATCAAGAACATAAGAGCACAATTAAGAACGAAAAGATCCAACGCGGGAGATTAGAATTCATATCCGAAGAGATAAAAAGGCATTAAGTCCGCCTTTGTACGGTTTTATTACTTGTGCATAAAGTTTTAATAAATAAATAAATAAAATCGTTCGTTATGAATAACGGTATTGCTTCATCTCATCGAGATATTTTAACGGATGGTGAATGATATGAGGTTCTTTACACCTCTGATGTACATTTTGATATAAATAGTTTAGGGTATATTTCTGATATTGTCATTCCCTCTCTGTATTTTTACTATAAATTTTAGTTTATTAAAACCAATATTATGAACATGTGGTTTATCTTATACAGTACAGGTGTATTTCTAAACCACCCAAAAAGATTGATTCGTGGAGTTTACAACAAAAAAGAATTTTGTTTTTCTTTATTGAGTCATCTGTCATCTTTAAACACCCAACTGACCACAGCTAAACCTGGTGTTTCTTATCTTTAGTGGTTGCCATGGTCACCCTAAATGCATGTAACTCGCAGCCGATACGCCTGCTTGCTACACCATGCTATGCGCCACTTGCAAACGTTCTAGCTATTCGACTTTGTTATTACAACCTTTAAGCTCAATAGCCATTCTATTATTTTCGACATAAAAGATTAGACACAATTTGCAATATAACAGGAACAGAGTTAATAAAAATAAGCCAATTAAAATGATAATGCATAGCTACACAAATAATACCTACCACAAAGTACTATCACAATACATAATGAACTTGCGATTTCTTACTATTCATACACTCTACTTAATAATGAGTTAACACCCAATAAAACATTCACTTTCTTTCACTCTTATCATACTTCTGCAAATTAAAATACATTAAAATATACATTTATCATATTTTATACATGCACATTAATATTATTTATACAGATAAAGTGCATAGCAAACTAGAAATGCTTATATGTGAAGCCGAACTGCGTCTGAAGCCTAGTGATAAGTAAACCGAGCGCAAGTTCCGTTATGAATTTGTCCGCGAAGTATAACTTCCACAAGTTCTAACTAAAACACATAACCATCAACATGGCTACTCCTGTGCGTAAATATTTTAATATGTATGAATAAACTTGAACAATCATGTCATGATCTACGACAGACTGAGTTTATAAATATATTCTGTTAATATTAAACAGTTTTTGTTTTTGTTGTTATCACATTTTAATTGCAAGCAAAATCAAACAGCACTTTTTTTTAGTTCTGTATTAATCTTCTGTTGTCTTAATGTATTTCATTTCAGAACCACGAGTCAACCTTTTACCTACACACACTAAAACACAAGATAGTAACACAAGCTAAGTAAATAAGAAATAACAAAGTGATCCTTTAAGGGTTCCTTTTGTAGAACAGAACCCTAAAACAATCAATTACTACAGAAAAAAATATTAACAAGGTGTGACAAAAATTGTATATAGTCGCCAAAACGTTCAAAGAAACTTTAACGCAAATATCTTGAAACCAAAGAAGATCAAATTAATCAGAGCTTTTCTGAAAATGAACACCGTAATTTTCATTTGAAATATAAAGGTACATCAATAAGTTTTATATAAATAGGTGATTTCCACCTCATTTTATTAAGAGTTGTTAAGACTATCAGGAAAATATAGAACTAATTTTCGTTTCCAAAAATAGGAGGCCCTGAGCCTTATTACAATTGTTTCTTCCTGCCTATATTTATATTACAAAACTGTCTATCTGTCGCGATTTTACGCTAAATCTACTGAACAGATTTAAATGAGATTTGGTACAGAACGACATAAACAAAAAAAAAATAGTCTGGAGCCTGACAAAGGACATAGGCTACTTTTTTAATGCGAAAATCGGGTTGTTTGGGTTGAAAGGGGCAGGGGGGACGAAGGGATTACTTTCGGTCGCGATAATCGACATCCACGCGGACGAAACCGCGGGCATCAGCTAGTTTATTTTGAAATGCGAAAAAAGTTCAAAATCAAAAATCAAAATACATATTTTTATTTTACATAGGCCTACATGGGCACTTATAAAACGTCGGTAAAAAGGGGCACGGTTCGGTGCATTGGTCGATTCCTAAGGAGAAGAACCGGCAAGAAACTCCAAAGATTACTCTTTTAATCTTTTAAAATCATGATAAGGAGAATTCAACTTTAATTAGGGCAATGTTTCCTGTAAAGATTGTTTTATAATTGAATGGTTAATCATCATCATCATTCTCCTGGCCTTATATAAATTTATTTGGAGTCAGCGCAGCATATCTACTTCTTCCATACTTTCGGTTACAAGTTATCTTAGCGGTAATCTCCTTTCTCTCCTTTGTCATCCTTCACACAGTTAATCCATAGTTTTTTTGGTCTTTCTTCACTCTTATGCGTCTATCACACGCTCATGCTTCACCACGGACTTACCTGCGCAAACTGGCTTGAACACGGTGCGTGTGGTTGGGAAAACTGTATCACGCGCAAACCTGCGCGACCTGCGCAATATTCGATTTGCTAGAAATTTTACCTGCGCAAGCCCTGCCTGCGCGTACTTGTCTGTGAGTGTGGTTGGGCATTCAGTGTTCACCCGCAGTCGAGGATGATGAGGTACGTTTTATCGTAGTGGTCGTTCGTCATTTAAAAATGGCAGACCTACGTACGTATGACCGCGACTTTTTAACTGATTTTATACGTCTATATTAATCTCTGCCTGCAATTTGGAAAATTAAATCGAAGGATTAAAGAAATAGCCCGTCACTGGGAAACATTGTTAACACGTCGACGAAAATGAGGGCTGCGCGTACTTAACTGAGCATCTGGTAGCGCCAGCTACAATATTCTCCTCATTGCTCCGCACCACATGTCTTTAACATGATAACCGAGCACCACACAACTTCAGGCTCTTTCTTACGTACTCATTCCCTGTTTTATTCATTCGCGATACACCACACATTCCTCTTAGCATTCTTATCTCAGCCACATGCAATTGTCTCTCACACATCCCTTTAGTAGCTCAACATTGTGGCTGCAAGACAGTAGGTCTATCTAGCAGGTTTTATAATAATAATAATAAGGCATTGACGAGTATTTCAGACATAAGTCTATATACTGTTAGTAACACAAAAAATCTTCTTTAACGATTGTTAGTATACACAACAAAAAAGCCACAATTACAAATAAAAATTACATTATTTATAAATGTTTCCCTTAAGGTGGAAGCTCACATCTGGCCCGCGAAATTCTAATTTTCTTACGTTTTTGGCAATTTGCAGGCCAGTGCTTGGTTGTATGTTTATGAAAATTTGATTTGCGACTGTAAGACGTATGAAGTTACCGAATTATAACCATCAAAATTACTAACTACTAAAGAACGACGAACTAAATTACTAAAGAATGACTTTTACATGCAAAAATCAATCTTGACATGAAAATGAACTTGGAGGGTTGTATTGATAATTTTGATGGTTATAATTCGGTAACTTCATACGTCTTACAGTCGCAAATCAAATTTTCATAAACATACAACCAAGCACTGGCCTGCAAATTGCCAAAAACGTAAGAAAATTAGAATTTCGCGGGCCAGATGTGAGCTTCCACCTTAAGCTTAAAGAAAATGCGGGAGTTCCATATTGTTCTCGTGACCTGTCGCCATTTCATCAATTGCGAAGCCCAAAAGGAGGGTTATGTGTTTGGCGTGTATGTTATGTAAGTATGTATGTATGTCCGTTTCTTTGTTCCCTCATAACTCCTAAACGGATGAAGGGATTTGAATAAAATATACGTCGTTAGATCCGTCTTGATGGCGCGAGTGTCACTGGCTACATTAAAATTAAAAAAAAACAAAGATTATTGCTGGTTTTGGGGGCCAAAAAGTGGATTCGAAAAAATAAAAAAAATCCAATACCATCGAGTAGGGTATCAAAATGAAATCGAAATGAATCAAAATGGTTTTAAAAGGAGATTACAAAAATATTTGACACCTATATGTTTAAAATAAATTCAAAGTCACAAATTCTATAAACAAACACAAAAGTTAAATCATCTGCGAAGTATTTTACGCGACCAACGAAAGAACAAACACTAAAGAACTAAAAAGTTAGAAATAAAAACTAAAAAACCCGACTGAAAATACTGAAAAGCAAAAAACAAGCACATTTTAAATTAAACAAAACTTAATATTAAATTATGAAATGAAAATAGAAAGGACCCGGCCTGCTTCCAAGTTTTGTTTTGTTTTGTTTTTTTTTAACTACTTTCTTTTTTGTTAATTCTGTGATTAACACTAGGGTCTATTTCGCTATTACTTTCATTCATTCTTTATATTCAGTATTTATTTTATAGAATTTGATATTTGCTAGATTGAATTTCGTAATTGATAGATTATAATAAAGCATTTGGTTAGGTTCAAGAGGTAGAATGATATTAATTTCAGGTATTATTGCATCAAAATTATGAAAAGAAATATTAGAGGCAATGCATCATCAGGCTGGTAATGTAATGGAGGTATTAGTAGTATAGGTTTATAGTATAGGTTTATAAGTATTGCTCGTTGAACAACGAGCAATACTTTGCCCGTTATAGTCCCGGGAAGAAATTGTTTTGTCTAAGTAAGAACTGTAAGATTCAAATAAAATCTAGAACTGATCGTTAACTATTGACCGGTACAATTCAACATCAACAAAAATATTTGTAACATGTCGTGACATTACTTTACAATAACGCTAATCGTTATCATTGTAAATGTCCTCACTTGCGATAAGGGAGTCCTGCCCGAAATCATGCATACGAATATTTTAATTTGTTGTCTAACATTAAGTACTTAGAAGTTTCTGATTTGTAATGAATGACATTCAAAATATATACACTCGCGAGCAACCAAATCGACTCAAGCCTTGTCGGCGCACACATACATTGATACAACTAAAATCATGAATGGAAATTATTAAAATGATATGTCATTCGAAAGCTTAAGATGTCAGCTTTAATTTGATATCATTATCATTGAAATCCATCCATCATTTTTGAAATAAATGATGTCTGAATGCAAGAGTAGGAAAAACGGGAATTTAGGAAAAAGGGTATGTGTCTCGTATTTGACAAATTAAACAAACAAAATTAAAAATAAAATTATTTTATTTAAATCAGTATTTCGTATTGCCCCCTCTAGCCCTAATTACATCCCGCAGTCAGTTTTTCATGGACCTTATCAATTTTTTGACATTTTCTTGAGTGCCGTCCCACTTCTCTAATAATGCTGTCTTTAGCTCGTCTACGCTTGAAGGGACTGGATTTCTGGCCCGAACTCTTCTTTTAAGCTCGTCCCATAAGTGCTCGATGGGATTCATGTCAGGACTGAGCGCAGGCCAGTCCATCGTGCGTAATTCGACCTCTTGCAGAAACTGTCGAGTGACTCGTGCCGTGTGGCAGCGGGCATTGTCGTGCATTAACACGAAGTCTTCACCGACAAACCCTGCGTAGGGCACAACATGATCCAGTAGAATGTCGGTGATGTACCGATCAGCTGTTAGCCCGCCTCCTCGGCCGCCCCCAGGCACGAAAACAAGTTCGGTTTTTCCCTCTAAAGAGATACCAGCCCACATCATGCAGGAACCGCCGCCATATGCCACTGTTTCAGCGAAACAACATTGGGCAAATCGTTCTCCCGGACGCCTGTAGACTCGGCCTCTCCTGTCACTGCCATGCAGACACATTCTGCACTCATCAGTAAACAGGACCGATCGCCATTGCGCAACGCTCCAATTGAGATGCTCTCGAGCAAATTGAAGGCGCGCTTGTCGGTGGCCTGCAGTCAACTTAGGGCCCGTCGCAGGTCTTTTTGGCGTCAAGTTGGCTTCCTTCAAGCGTCTTCTCACTGTCCACTCGCTGACAGCCACTTGTCGTACACGTCTCAGTTCTTGCTGCACATCAACGCCCGTAAGGTGTCGATTGCGCAGCGAGGTTGAGACAATGAAGCGGTCGTCTCTCTCTGAAGTGCACCGGTGGCGGCTCGTTCTTGGTCTCTGATTGAAGGCACCAGTCTCTTGGAACCGTCTGTATACTCGGGATACAGAAGACTGGCTCAAGTGGAGCTGGGCAGCGATTGCTCGCTGACTTAACCCTTGTTGCAACAAGGCAACAACTTGAGCGGCTTCTTCTGGTGTGGTATCCATGGGTTAGCGAAAACAAGGAATGCAATTTACGGAGATGTGTACCGGTCAACTTGTAACAAGCAACTGATAAGATAAACCGGAAGTGGGGGGGTTTTATAGCGGGAGCAGGTAGCGCAAGTCGTGGATTCCTAAAGAGGTAATTTACGCTGACGGCCAATTAAAATGTGTCAATAAATCAGCGCTTAGTTTTTTTTTAAGGTATTGATGTTAATTGAAAGCCTAATTCTTCAGCTTTCGAATGACATATCACTTTTGTAATTACCATTTATCGTTTTAGGAAAATCAATGTATATGTGCGCCGTCTAGGCTTGAGTCGATTTGGTTGCTCGCGAGTGTAGGTTGATCTTTAATTATGAGTAACATAGCTGCACAAAACGAAATTCGATAAGATGTGGCTGCGAAACACCACAGGAATGAAAGTACAGAGCGATACAGAAATAGCTGATGCATGTACAAATGTAATATATCTGTTTTTTACGACTTCTACGAACGTAGGGATGGCATAGATTAAGGAGTAAAGCTGATTAAAAAACAGCTTGCTGACAAGGATGGTCAAAACTTCAAAACGATTACTACAAAACTGATACGCTTGGTACAATCAAGGAAGATGATCATATCATTATTGTTTACGAGTTGTATGTTGTAACGAATATTTTGGTAATTGGACAACCCTACTACCGCGTTTCAGCTCCGAGGCGTTTCGGCCACGTTGCAAAACCGCCGAGTTGACGATAATAGCTGGATCATAAAATAAACACGGCGACTGTGATTTATAACTGTTGTCAACATATGAGGAAAAACTGATTTCTTAATTCTCCGCTTTCAACGCTTTGATGATGAGCTATTGTTGTATTACTGAGTGGAATTGCCTGCTCGCACGTGACCTCCTCAACAGTAATCTGCATCTGAGATAGTAAGTATATTTGAAGTACGTACCTAATACGCTCGCTTTGCGATACTTAATTTTCAATACATTATCTACTTGATGATGACTAGTATTAATCATTTGAATATTATTATTGAAGTGAAAACTTCTTTAGCGGCGTTGTGCACTTTTTTTGGGATAAGTAAAACATGTTAAACTCGCGTCAGGACACGTGACCATCAGGTCACGTATCCTGACTCAAATTCGTATGACGGCGCAGAGCGCTTGCGCGAATGTGCCAAATGTCAAAAAAAAATTATGTCAAGTTGATTTTTCTGAGACATAAACTTTTTAATGTTTAATAATAGTTATAGTTCTGAACTGTTATTTTTTTTATCTACACTAATATTATAAAGACGAAAGATTTGTAATTTATATATTATTGTGTGTGTGTACGTTTTTTTATGAATAAACTCAAAAACTACTGCGCCGATTTCAAACATTCATTCCATTAGAAAGCTACATTCACCCTGAGTAACATAGGCTACTTTTTATCCCTGTATTCCCACGGGAACGGAAATGACGCGGGTGAAACCGCGTGACGTCCGCTAGTGTAACATAAATTGTCAAGTTTGTGTACGAGAGCGCAATAAATGAATATTGTATTTAACCACATAAATAATAGTGAGTTTATGCTGATAAATGAAGCAGTTCATGCGAAATTATTCCCTAAATATTTCAAAATATTCTAAAATGCACAGCGAAAATGTTCAAGTTTTTACTTCAGCCGGCACTTTTTCCCTACTTGTTATTTTTACTCATTTATATTTTATTTATAACCAATAGACAAAATTAAAAACGCTTCTAAATCATGGTCTCATGAATTCTTTCAAGAACAATTCTACTTTTTTACAAGATTTCTGATTCACCATATTCATTATTTATATGTACTAACATATCTACTGAAAGTGGAGATTGTACGTGCGTGTTTTTTTATGTCCTTACGAAATACGTATAAATTCGGGAGCGAAAACTTCTAAATTGATCCTCAAGCCAATTAAACATAAACAATAATCAGTATGTAGTAAATAAACAACACGCGTAGCATGTAAATGCCACATTATCTTAGTCGTTCTACTTCTATGTCGTTTGGTTTCAGAAGTAATGGTTGCGATACAAACGATGCTATAATGATAACATTTTTGGAAAACCCGCGTAATAAATAAGAGTTACTGAATACTGATATAATTATTAAAAGAATTAAGTACCTTATTTATACTAATATTATAAAGCTGAAGAGTTTGTTTGTTTGAACGCTAAGATCTCAGGATTTACTGGTTGGATTTAAAAAAAATCTTTTTGTGTTGGATAGTCCATTTAACGAGGGAGGCTATAGGCTATATAACATCACGCTACGACCAATAGGAGCGGAGCATAAATGAAAAATGTTGCAAAAACGGGAAACGATATTCCTTATTGAGAGCTTCCGTTGCGTGCGCTGCGAAAATGGTTTAAGTAATGCAAATATCATGTATAAAAAATGTTCTTCTTTAAAAGTTCTACAAAAAAGTCCGCGACAGCATATATCTATCTATTAAGATTGACTCACTGTAACCATTTTTTACAATTGAAATGTTAGGTTAAATAGAATTATTTTTTGCGAAGCTTATTTAACCCATATAGTATTAATCTATATCTAAATAAATGTGTTTGTTAGAACGGAAATTTAATATAGAATATTTGTTCTTTTTATTTGATATAGTTTAAACAAATATCTTAGAAGATATCGCAATGTTAAAATGTCCGCGCGGTAAAATAATTTCGCGGTCCGCCCTCGCGTCCCGATGTAGATACGTGGAGATTCTGGCCTCCGGGAAATTCGAATTCAAATTATTAACTGCACCATAATATAATATTTTCAAGGTGTTTTTGTATATTGTTTTGTGAGCAGTGGTGGCCCAGTGGTGGCAGCCCCGACTTACGAACAATTGGTCATTTGAACCCAGATAGGCGCATTACTTTGTGTAATTTATTTCATCACCACTGTTCTCCAAAACGGCGAAAGAAAACATCGTAAGGAAACCGGCATATCTTAGAACCAAAAATTTGAAGATATGTGACATCTACCAATCCGCACTGGGCCCACGTGGTGGTTCACAGCCCATCCCACTCCTAGAGAGGAGGCCTGAGTCCTTGCAGTGGGAACAATATAGGCTGATGATGATGATGATGATTGTATATTTAACAGTAAGAGATAGGTAGGTACTTATAGTAATTCTCACTTTAATAAGGTAGTCTAAGGTTCTATCTAATATTATAGAGAGGAAAGATTAGATTTTTTATTTGTGACGATTTAACTCGAAAATTACTTAGACGACTTTGAAAATTCTTTCAACATTAGAAAGCTAATTGAAAAAATATTACTATGGATAGTCGATCTATCGAGGAAGGTTGTAAGTTATAAAGGGTGTAAAAGTACCCTTAACGCAAACGAAGGGCACTTGTTTTCCCCACCACTGCGATCGTTTTTTGGTTCTAGACCATACCTGGGAACCCTTAGTTACGGAGATATTGGGGGTCAAAGTTCGAAATTTTGCACAGCTCTTTTTGTAAATACTAGTTTTTCAGGTTATAACTTTACTTAAATTACCTCCATGACCCGTTTACTATTCAAAGCATCCACTGGCACAATGTTTTAATGGTGCTACATTGAGTTTTACCGTAAAATGTGATTTTTGACCCCAAAAAAAAAGTCGTTTCCCAGCAAAAAAATTTGCCTAAGGGTACTTAGTTTGATGTACAGAATGCTTGGTTGACGTATGTGTGAAGGGTTCGTTTACACCCTGTATATTATTATGACGCAGACGAAGTTGCGTGGGTCAGCTAAGTAGTCTTATTATATAAATAGATAAAAGGGATACAGTTCATAGTTAGAGACAAAAGTGCCTATCAAAATATTTTTATGTATAATCTTGTATTTATACTCCTTATTTAAGGCTTAGTGAGACTCATAAATAGACTATAATAGTACATAATTATTTACATTTTCGTTCTCGCAAATAAATAATTACTTTTAACAATCAAATGGTTTCCCGCCTTTGTGTTGCCCTTTTGCGTCAGGTACACCGCTCGTTCCTCGAAAGTAACTTCGAGGTCTATTTCACCGCCCACGGGGCGAAATCACCCGACTAAGGAATCAATGAACACAGACAATAGTACGTTATGGTACAAGTGTGTACCGCTGAAGCGCCATTGAGACCCGAGCCGTTAGGTGAGGGTCTTAAGAGAGCCGAGGACGGTAATCATCAATACACACGTGTTTCATACGACGTTTTTCAACACACTTGTGAAGAAAATAATACTAATAAAACATTTTCAACAGTGAAAACGAGTGAATTTTTTTACATAATGGCGGGAAACAATAATCAGTTTTCCTATGCGCGCATCTATCAATCGCGAACGGTCATAGACTACAAGACTGAGGTTTCCTTTTTTTGTCTTTTTGCGGATAGCGTTTTAGCCACGTACAAAATGGCGACTTCGAGTGTTAGTTTTATTTATTAATTAAGTACAAGTTAAAATTTTGGATATAAATTCGAAGTTGCATGAAATGAGCAAGAAATAGTTACATTAATTTATTTAGACTATTTGAACACTATGTTTTTTTTATCGAAAGTTTTTTAAGAACAAAGCAACTCAACCAATAAAAACAAAACTCACTTGTGAATAATAAATGAAAAATTCAGTTTGATTACAGATGTCATTTTGTGCCTAATTGCAGTGAAATTAGAGCCATTTTATAAGCACGTGAGTTGAAAAATATATTTAATCAGCTTGAACTCATCCATTAGGTAAAATAATATTAAGTTACATAAACCGAATGAAAAATAGGCAAATAAGTAGGCAAGCTAAGTATTTCAGCCGCCCGCCCAAGGTTGAGAGAAGTAAAAAATGGGTAACGAAACCTTTCTTGCCAATGTTATTTTTTTACAATCTAAATACCTTCATAACAATTTATATTTGTTGTGTATTAAGTTACGAATTGTATAGATCTACACTGATTAGATTCTCCAAAACTTCTAATTGACCTTCGGTTTATAAAGTCACGTAGCACCGAAAAATGTGAATAAAACAATCATATCAGTACTTAGGTAAGCATGGATGCTACGTGTGTAATGCACACATACTTATGGAGTATGTTTCTTATCAGTTTCGTCCGACGACGTCACGAACTTTATCTATATCGATAACGTTCTGCGGAAGAAAGGTAACTGAACACGTTTTAATCGCCACTGATAGGATTTTTTCCGGTTTCAGGAATGTTGAATATTCGTTGGTTTAATTCAGGCCGATTATCATTAGGATTCTGTTACAGAATTCTGAGACATGTACGACATAATTGTGAAATAGGTATTTGTCCTCGTAAATTGTGCAACTAACACATTACACTAAATCTGATAATACATATTACTAAAAGTATCTAGTTTAACTACTTACAACACCTAAGCTATTTCAGTAACAGAACAAAAAAAACATGTCTGACTCTCAAACAAACATATAGTAAAAATAAATTAATGATGAGGGACTGTGTGAGTGTGTAAGTCGAAATAATCTATAGTCAACAAGCCACACTAGTACATATTTGAAACTACTTTGTAATTTAAACTTTGTAATTGTCTCCTGCGCAAAGTGCCATAGGGAGAGACGACGCGAGTAACTTCGGAGCCCCCGTAAAAGACAGTGCGCTAGTCTTCTCAGGATTAATGTAAGTAAACAGAGCCTGTGTTTCTTAAATGAATCGGTGCTTCTATCTACGTATCCACCTATACTTTCAATATTTCTATACTTATTTTAGAAATAAGAAAGAACGGTCTGCCTGTCTGTAAACTTTCACGACTAAACAACTGAACAGCTCTCGTAGAACTAGTCAGACAAGTAACTCGGGACCTACAGACGAACAAAGGGTACCCACTTATCATTCAGAGTTTTTTGTATCAATAAAGGATGAAATACAAAATAAACGCAGGTGACTTCACACGTCGGATATAATTTTACCAAATTAGCATAAAAACAATTAAGGATAAAGATTTTTGAATAAAAGAAAACAACAAAAGTAGATGTCGTTCCTCACTGACGTGTCAACTACGAAATAAATGTGAAAATGTCTATAATTACACAACATTTATATTTGGAACCGGTGGAGCGGATAGGTAGTTAATTATTTTTATGAATGGAGTAGAGGGCGGCGCGGGCGCATCGGAACGCGGACGAGACGCGTCGCGCGCGCTGCTCTACGTTCGCTTTCCCGACTTTCCAGTCGGTGCAGGCGATGTGCGTGCCGCACTAAACTAATGTAGACTATTTTACAAAATGTTGAGAGCACTTTACCATTTTCACACTATTGTTTAAGATTATGATGAAATAGTTTTGCATGCGGAAAAATCTACTCATTTGTCAAACACGGAAGTTTTGGTCACACGAAACATTATAATGTACGGTTAAAAATGTATATCTTAATTATTTTTGAGTAAACAAAATACTCATCGATTGTATCTTAAAAATGTACTTAACATTACCTCTATTTATTTTTTATAATAATCTGTTACTTTTTTCTCATAGTTACACCTATCAGGGATAATAAATGACAATCTTAACGTGTCAATGTTTTTGTGTCATGTGTATGACGATAAATCTTGGAGAGGGTAATAATTAATTGATAATAGGCATGACGAAAGATTTTGAAATCCTCTTCCGTAATGTGGGTACATCTTTTTTATTTACGAAAAAACCTTTATTTCAGTAATAAAGTAAAGTTTAACGAAGATATAAGCCATATTTGAAAAAAAAATTAAATAGAGCGCGAAAACAGCTCGCAGTGTCATGGCGTCGGGTCTGACGTCACGCCTATGTAAACATGGAGATGTCAAAGCGCAGCTAGAGGAAACTAAAACAAACATTACCATAATTCGTGTGTTAAAAATGAATAACAAAGTTTATAAGTGGTGTGCGGTGCCTCAGTGTAAAAACACATCAATAGCAATAGTTTTAGCATTACATTGAATGCCAAAAATGTTGTCCTCTGGACCTGCATAGCTGACCCGGTGATTATGATAGTAGGTTGTTACTATGAGAAAAGATACTAGTACATGCTTTGTAGTTACAGAAATTTACTCCTTTTGTTGGTTATTAACTCAGTAGCAAACTTTTATTACAAGTTGCGAAGGAGCTAACCTCAAAAATAAACTGACAAGTTTATTGTAAAAATAACATATGAAAGTGAAAATAAACAAAACTCCTACAAGCTCAAAACGAGTTTGTTGTATTTTTATAGTGTTAGATACTTACAAAATTTACTTACAGGGAGGTTTTCACAGTTCGGAACTCGGACGAGCAAAATTCTTTATTTGACCCAAGGAAATCGCCCAACATCAGTAAATCTATCCTGGGCAAATTTGAACTGTTTGCTTTTACAAAGCCTGATTCCATTGCTAAAGATGTTCACAAAGTATTGTAGTAACAAAAAAAATATCCAAATGCGTAATCGGCAAGAAAACAACACAGTGAGCTAGTGACAGCTAGTGATGTTTACATTGGCGTGACGTAGTGCGCTATGATTGGTGTTTCAATCAAAATGGCCGATATCAGTATTTTAAACTTTAATTTTATTAAAAATCTTACTAATCTTAATTTTTTAAATAAAACTAAATCAGTGTTTTAAATCCTTCTCGTATGTAATTTCCCCTAATATCATTAAATCATTGATTCTTTGACTATGTCGTCACGCCTATTTCAAGGGCAAAATGAAACTATTTTCCGAGATTTAAGTATAAAAAAATAATTTGCAATTAGATTCGTCATCATTAAGATGTGTGCAAAATGCGTGCAGCACCAAGGCGGCACACCGCAAGGACATCTCG
The DNA here is from genome assembly GCA_932274075.1 of Diarsia rubi. Classification (NCBI taxonomy): domain Eukaryota; kingdom Metazoa; phylum Arthropoda; class Insecta; order Lepidoptera; family Noctuidae; genus Diarsia; species Diarsia rubi. Next base: position 14,666,375 of record OW026417.1, on the reverse strand, counting down.
GGACAAGTCACTTGTCCTCTATCGTCATGCGCAGGTAGCGGCCAGAGGACGACAAGCCCATTGTTTATCGTTGCTAATTATTATGCCCCAACGCAGACGCTTGCCGACCGCCGCGCCGCAGCGCGTCGAGCCGCTGCGCAAAAACTGAGATACATAATATCTACCCGAGAATAAGGCAGACTGATTTATTTAAATCCCATTATCAAAAGTGTCTCAACTTTCTCAGACAATTTTATCAAACATTCATAATCATTTTTGTTGAAGGCGTTCTACTTCAATCATTGGAATCGCAATGACGGCAGAACATTGCAACTATCGCAGTGGCAGTATCGCGCTCGATTGAGGACCGTTACGTGAAAACGTCGAGCGCGCGGGGTGGGGGTACAGAGCCGATACGGTGACGATGGCGCCCGAACACGGCCGATCGCCGAGTGCCGAGACGACGACTTACGAGCGGGGGAAGCGGGGGTGCGCCACTTATCGCGGCGAGCTGGCAACGTCGCGCGGGGTGGGAGCGCCCCGCGCCGCAACCTCTCACTCACCGTCGCCGGCTCGCCATCATCCAGTGTTACCTTTGACGGTCGAATGCGCGGTCGTTCGCCGTCGTAGCCAGTGACGTCGGTGTCGACACTCGTGCAACACGTCTATGATGTTTCGGTGACTTCAAAGTCGAACTCGTGAGTGAACGATAACTTATTGGCTATCGAATGCTGGAACACAGTGACAAGTTTTGATCTCATTAATCCCTGGATTTGGATTTTGATGAGTTGTGATTAGTGACTATTTGGATTTTTGAACAAACAGTGAAGCGGATCACCAAAAAGGATTTCTTCTAAGTGTCAACATTGGATTATGAATTAAATACTTCTGCAGTGAATTCAAGAATTGTGTTACGTGAAAGTGGCATTCAAGTAAATACAAGTGTTTTTTCTCAACTCTCTGAACTGGATTTAATACTTTTTACAAGTTTTGAAAAATAGTTTTTGAACATAACCGTAGAAATGAATCGAGAAAATAAAATATTATTTGCGTTTTGTGACATACTGAATAAAAACAAAAAACTTGTGGAAGGTTTAAACCTAGGGCACACCACCTGTCGTAAAACATACACGGTGGATTTTACCTCAGCTGATTTGAAGACGGAATAAATTCGCGAAGCGTTCATCGTTGACAGATTGCAAAATGTGAAAGAAAACTTGTCAACCATTGAAAATCTATCCGTGATTATGTTACGATTTTAAAGTGTAGATTTACATAATGTGTTGAGTTATTGAAATTGGCCGTATAATTTAATGAAAAAATCAGTCTTGAGTTATAATGAACAAGAAGTGATTTAGAATGGACTGAAGACGGCGATGAAATTTTCACAAAGGTAAACGATGGACGTTTCGTCAATTGTTGACGTTCGACGAACGGCTGGTGCGAAATTTACGCGCGGTACGCGATAACAGAAAATGCGACTGCACGCTCGCGACTGACACGAGTACAATATTGGAGAAAAATTTTAATTTCAAATAATGGAAATATCGTGGAGTAATTGCCGATTGGTGGAGATGTCAGTTTCGAGCTGATGTCGATGTTTTTGAATCGCAACAAACCAGGTGCATCGTGTTTCAGGGGGTGCCTTGGAACGGCAGGACGGCGCATTCCAATAGTACGGCCGGGTACGCGGGTTCCATCATCACCTACGGGGGAGTACAAGCTCCCGATAGTGGAAAACACAACCCGTTGCAAGGGACCATTGGATACAGAGTTAACGCCCCTAGGTGAGTCCAAAAAAAATTGTATTGTGTCGAAAAATATTTGGTTTTCAATCTTAGATGTAAATAAAAGCAAACCTTTGCCCAGAGTAAAATTATTACTCCGAAAAGTTGGGGTCACACGACCAATAACAAAAAGATTAAAATAGTGATTTGATTTTGAAATAATATTATCGCTTCATGTAATTAACATTTCCGGTTTGCAAGGCGAAAATAAAACGTTAAGGTGGAAGCTCACATCTGGCCCGCGAAATTCTAATTTTCTTACGTTTTTGGCAATTTGCAGGCCAGTGCTTGTACTTTATGAAAATTTGATTTGCGACTGTAAGACGTATGAAGTTACCGAATTATAACCATCAAAATTACTAACTACTAAAGAACGACGACTAAATTACTAAAGAATGACTTTTACATGCAAAAATCAATCTTGACATGAAAATGAACTTGGAGGGTTGTATTGATAATTTTGATGGTTATAATTCGGTAACTTCGTACGTCTTACAGTCGCAAATCAAATTTTCATAAACATACAACCAAGCACTGGCCTGCAAATTGCCAAAAACGTAAGAAAATTAGAATTTCGCGGGCCAGATGTGAGCTTCCACCTTAATGTCTCGCAGTAGGTACCTAGTGCAGTTGGTCTACATAGCAATTAAAAAACGACTCGAAAATTATGAGCAGACAGATCCCTAATTTGTTATCAGTTACCAAAACTTGACGCTTTGTGTAGGTAGTAGGTACTTGGTTGTTTTAACTGTTTTTATCTTATCCGGAACCAGTTTGTTTACATTTCAACAAAACGCTGAAACGTGACTCTGCTTACCTGTGCCACCTTATCGTAACAACTTATCGTTAACAAGCAATAAAATCAAAAATATACCATCTACGTAAATATCTTAAACTACCTTACAATTCGTTTATAAATTGACTGAGAAACTCTTGTTGCAAAACTAATGTAATAAGATAAGGCTTTTAAAAATAAATCAGATTTTTTTAATCAACGAGCATTAAGTTTCCCCTCATAAACCAAACAACTTTAAAAGTACACACAAGTGTGACATTGTCGACCGCGCATCGCTGCAATTATAAATGAAATGTGCTCCTCCATTCACACGCACAAACGCTTTAGGGCACCCAGCACTCACACTGTCGTACGTCAGTGCACTCACACTAGCGCAGACGCACGCACACATTGACGGAACTCTCACACAAGCACATAATGGGAATGCACGCGGTGACTGCACTTTAGCGCTTACAATAAACACAAATAAACAAAACATTTAAACTAGCAACACCGAGAGCATCGAACAGTTAAGATTAATTCCAATTGTATTTTTTACGTTTCTACTTTCTACGCGTGATATTTTCAACTGTCAGTGTTCTGAATAACAAAAGATTGGATAAATAACCGTTTTAGATCCATGATTATGAGCCAAATTACAATGTTAAAAAAAATCTGAGCAGGTGTTAAGTCGAAACGCTCAACGGCTTTGTTTAGTAGCCACCTTTACAAACGACATATTGTTGATGGCAGCCTGCCTTTATACAAAACCAATAAGTAAATAATAATAAAAGTAGGGACCGGCAGCGAGATTGTGTGAACACAACACAGGAAGTCTACTTAACTTCAAGGGTCGGGAAGTTAGGGAAATTGAACTAAAGTTACTCATTTAATTCATATCAAATCATAAAGTGTGAAAAATATTAAAAGCAAGTGTAACATAAAGAAATTTGTAACCGTTACTAGTAAGTGATCGTGGGAAAAAACGTCAGTTTGAATCGAGCGAGACGTCTGGGGGCGGATGCACTGACACAACATACATTACACCACGTGCGGCATGCCTGAACAGATTCTCATTGGAAACCTTAATGTTTCTACAATACTGCAGTCACAAAGTAACTATAAGGTACCTACTCACCGAGCTTCAAAAACATTTTCTAATAAATACAATGTTAATCTATTATATACTGTTAAATCGGTGATTCCTTTCGGTTCAATATCATCACAGTCAAACAAATTATTATCGGGAGCGTCGTCGTAATAAAGCCCCATATTGACGTGACCGGCCCCACTTACCCTACGGAGCCGACCCTTCCCCGCTCATTGTACCGTATTTACCCCGGAACGCTCGACTCCATTTGTAAACCCCCGGAATCCGCTCCTTGAAGCATGATTCATTCTCCGGACCCCGCGTCAATTGATGAGAATGAGATAGATAGAGCTGTAGGTAATTAAAATGATTTGTTCGTAAATATTATCTTTTTGTGGCTAATCAGTTTTGGAATGTTTCGTAGATACTATTTTCAAAGAGTACAACAAAAAAATATGTGTTCATTGCTTTGAATATTCTGTAAAAATTAATCTTAGCATCGATTTTTAATCAATTTATACGAAAAGGGAGCAGTTACTTAAGACAAGGTGTCTTACTCAATCGATCCCATAATACTAACGTTAGTTAACGCTTTTTATTATGTCAGTGTGCGCACAAGCCACAATGTGAAGTGGCATTAAAATGGGGGTGACCAACTGTCGTCGAAACACAGGGGGTGGAACACGCCACGGCTTCACGCTACCGCGATAGTAATCTATACGAGACTCACAATTAATGCCTTATTTAACACTTCACTTAAAATAAAATTAAACATCCAGATAAACACGCTTAAAAAACTTTATGATTAGTAAAAGAAATAACTATATTTTAGTACTGCTACAGTGTCGACAAAATAAAATGTTAATGCCTGTTTTATAATCTGAGTGGTAAATCTCAAAACAGAAGCATTATTCTTAAGCAGTTGGATTCAATACACGATTATCTCGACTGCCAATTAACCAGGAATCCGACACGTCTGCGCACTAATCTAAAATTAACTGCAGCCTATGTATCAAAATACCTACGCGTTACTCGCACATCTCTCAATACTATGCCAAACACCTTCCAGCTTCTCAAAATAGCGGCTTGCCTACTCATTCATATTGATTTATTTAGAAGTTTCGTATGTCGAAGAACGGGTGTAACGCGCCCACATAAGATCATGTCATATCCTCTGCACAAATCAAGTCTCCGTCAGACTTGAGTTGTCCTTAGAACCATTTCGAAACTAGTCAATACGTCTGTGCAGGCGCATTTGCCGAAAAATAAGTCTTTTATAAAGGTGTGCCGAGAATTGTCCCAAAAGAATGTCTGCGACGAACGCTCGCATTCAACAACCCAAATATTTTGAACAGACGTGAAGTGATTATTCGGATGTGGTACCACTTGTAGAAAAAATGTACCAGGATACAGAACACACAGATTTTTTGTTGACTACACATTTCGGTCGGCAAAAAGAAAAAAGGTCCAGACAAAACTATAAAAAGAAGTGCAGGCTGGGCCGAGTTTACCTTAGGAAGGATCCTTGTAAATCATCTGCAGCGGCGATGAATAGAGACGATGTCGAGATGAGCGTTGTTGACTCGTGTGTTTATGGGTTGTCGACGCTACTAAGTGTCTGTTAAGCTATTTACGAGAATACTTAAAGTATCTAAGGAGTCACCACTTCGCCAAGATGTATTATATACAACCAATAAAGGTGACAGTTAATTGACGTAACAATGTAATCGTTGCTAACAAACTAGTTTTAGAGTTTGAATTAAATAGTTATATAAAGGCAGATACTAGCACAACAAATTTCAACGTAATCAGTTACATTTGGTGTACATACTAAACGCACACTCAAAAATGTATATTCATTAAAATAATTTTTACACTCACAAAGGGCCAATATTGTTCCTCCACTACAGATGCTCGCAACAATGGGTAGCCCGTGCGAGTGTTTGTCGTGCATTTGTCGAATGGGAATTATTAGAAAGGGCTCCGGGAAGGCTCGGGAATTCGCCCCAAAAGCAGTTCACATGAATCGTTCTCCCACTCCGGCGCCGTACAAAAAATCAAACACATCCCGAGAGAAACAGGGGTTACAACGCGTCACTATACGTCCATATTGATTTTTTCTCTCATTGTTCGTAAAATAATAAAATCACGGCGCATATTAAAAAAAGATCTTGCGTCGATAGAATTTGGGTTGAATATTGAGTTTGAGTTTATTAATAATCGAAGCGTTAACGTGTGGAATGTTCGATTCTGCAAGGCCGCTTGCAATAGAAACTGCTCGTATCGTGAGTGAAATAATATTAACTGGACCGATTTCACATTTAATATGTACACGTGTTTGTATTTGCTTCAACCATTCTACAGAAGTAATTACTTTAGATAAAAAGAACTTACGGACGTAACTTCAATATTGTAGTATTTTAACGGAAAGTTTACTACAATGGTTACAGACAACAACCTCTGTATTAACATGTTGGATAGATCACAAGAAATTTTGCTAAGTAGTTGACGTGAATGTGTTGGTATTGTTAAAGCGGCTATGGGTGCGCCGGCGGTTCGGGCGCGATGAGCGGCGGGGGCGAGAACGCGCAGTTCGGCGCCACCGCCGCAATGGTCGCCGCGGCCACCACGGCCGCGATGCAGGACTCGCAGCCTTTCTCGCAGGTAAAACGCCCCTCAAGTCATAAGCCTTTATAAAGTCGCGTGCAAACAACTTGCAATAAGTTTTGCCCAAAAATGTCACATCTCTATCTCACAATTAAGCACAGACTCAAAGTCAACCTCATCGAATAATTAATCAATCCATCAAGAGGGCTTTAAAAGCGATCACACATGGAACGTGAATCCAGTCACGTATACAATTTTCCATACGACGTTATTTCCATTTACAGATGCAAAACAACATGACTATGGGAAATCCTCAATATGGTGCGATGAACGGCTACGGTCAACAACGCAGCCATAATCCTGGTATGACCGGAATGGGGATGGGAAGCAACGGCGGGATGAACGGAATGACCAGCATGGGGCAGATGGGAAATACCACTATGAACGGTATGAACCCCATGGCGCAGATGGCCAACATGGGTATGCACGCCAACATGATGCCATCGCAGATGGGCCCTGGACAAATGAGCAGCTCAGCGAAGATGGGACCGGGATACCAAAGGCGACACACGCCGTATCCGGCCGGCAACATGCTTATGGGTCAGAGGAAGACGCAGTACATGACTGGGCAGCCCGGCTTTGGGCCGACTCAGTACCCGGCGGGGTACGGCGGCAGGCCAGGCTTTCAGGGGCAATACCCACCGCAGCAACCATTAGGACCTAGCGGTAACTTCGGTGCGGCAATGAGAGGAACAATGAGGCAATCAACACCACCTTACTCCAACCAAGGGCAGTACTTCAATGGTGGCGTGCCAAGCCAGTTCCCTCAGCACCAGAGCAGCAACGCGCAGTATGGTGGGCAATACGGTGGACAGTTTGCGCAGGAGGTCGCTATGCGCACTAACATGAGCTATCAGCACAGTCCAGTTCCTGGCAATCCAACGCCGCCGCTTACGCCCGCCAGCAGTATGCCCCCTTACATCAGCCCTAATGGTGATGTGAAACCTCACTTCAACGAGCTCAAACCTCCAATGGGCATGCAAAGTAAGAATACTCAATAAATGTTCATGGAACAGCCAATCCATATGCATTGAAAAAAGTGGTAGCTAAACGGTTATTTTTCTTTTCAGATGACGAGCTCCGGTTAACATTCCCCGTAAGAGATGGTATTATATTACCACCATTTAGATTAGAACATAATTTAGCAGTTAGCAATCATGTATTTCAATTAAAACCCACGGTCCATTCGACGTTAATATGGAGGTAAATATTGTAGTAAAGTAATACATTCTAAATTAAAAGCCAAAGTAATCGAACAAAGCCTTAAGTTATTTATTTTTTCACAGATCGGACCTTGAGTTACAATTAAAATGCTTCCACCACGAGGATAGGCAAATGAACACAAACTGGCCGGCGAGTGTTCAAGTGTCGGTCAACGCGACTCCGTTAGTAATAGATAGAGGAGAGAACAAAACATCACACAAACCATTGTACCTGAAAGAAGTGTGCCAGCCAGGCAGAAACACGATACAAATCACTGTCTCAGCCTGCTGCTGTGTAAGTATCTACTAAAGTCTTAATGTATCCTTTATAATCTCCTCATTTCCAAATAAATCCTGAAACAATATGAATTAGGCAGTATTCCGGTTCAACAAAACCTTATATTCTTCCTTTTTTTCCAGTCGCACCTGTTTGTTTTACAATTAGTTCACCGACCGAGCGTACGAAGTGTGCTGCAAGGTTTATTAAGAAAGCGCCTACTAACAGCAGACCACTGCATCGCGAAAATCAAGATGAACTTCAACCAGACGCCAACCAATGGTAGCAATGGATCTAACACAGCTAACGATAGGGATAGCGTTGAACAAACAGCTTTAAAAGTATCGTTAAAATGTCCAATCACGTTTAAGAAGATCACGCTACCGGCACGTGGGCACGAATGCAAACACATACAATGCTTCGATCTGGAGTCGTATTTACAACTTAACTGTGAACGAGGGTCATGGCGATGTCCGGTTTGCAAGTAAGTACTGCTCCTTACATTCCAATCGTAATCATATTTTTAATTTTTGGTACAAGTGTCTAACAATACAATTTCTCTACAGTAAACCAGCGCAGTTAGAAGGTTTAGAAGTTGACCAATATATGTGGGGTATCCTAAATACTTTGAACAGTTCAGATGTAGACGAAGTTACGATTGACAGTGGTGCTAACTGGAAAGCAACTAAAATCGCCAACAATACTGGCATTAAGGTGAGCATTTCTATTATTGTTTAGACGAATCATTATTTTACATTTCAAACTCTTACATTATTGCAAAATGGTTCTAAGACATGACTTTACTTATTGCAGCAAGAAGAAGATAGCAATGATGGCAGCGTAGGAAAACGCAGTAAAGCAGTATCACCGGGATCAATGAACATGCCTACAATGAACAACTGGGACATGAATCAAGCACTATCACCATACCTTCCTCCTGACATGAACACTATCGCCAGCGGCTCAATGATCTCTTCGTACAACCAAAACGGCCAGAACAGAAATTCAAGTTCGAACAATCAGAATTACGACTTCGGAATGAACAACGGGCCTGGCAGCAATGAGTATGCTGGAAACGGACCTCTATCGCATCTGAATGAGAGTGTCAACTCATTAGATCCTCTTAACGCGATGGAGAAGAGCCTTAACGATCAGGTAAAAAATATTACACTTTTGTCAATTTTTATAGATAGATGACAAGATAAGTCTAAGACCTAAGTCTAAGTCTTTCCTTTGTGGGTAGACATAGCAACAACATCAATTTTTTGGGCTCTTCATTAAATCATTATTTTAAAATAGTGTTAGTTTTTAGAGTTACGTACCTCAAAGGGAAAAAACGGAACCCTTACAGTATCTGTAGACGTCTGTCTGTCCGTCTGTCCGACCCCCCCCCCCCCTTATCTCCAATATTACAAAGCCTAAAATTTTGAAAATATACAGAAATACAGAAATTAGTTCGCTTGCCAGTTTTTAATGAATTAAACAAGTTAATTTCACATTAATCCCTGTATAGTAGTGTAGAAGGTCAATAGCGTATATTTCATGTCGTTAACACAAATAAACCACAAGACAACATTTGCTAAGTAAGAGTACTATTTCTTTACTACGATGAGAGACCTGTTTACTGTGTGTACGCACAGCCAAATGTAAAGAATAATAAAGAATCCAACCACTTTTATAGCACTTTTTTCTATTGGGGGGTGAGAAACCATCAAATACCCCCCCCCCCCCCCCGCTTTTGGGCAGAGCGAAAGGGAGTGTCAGACTTCTACGGACTAAAAACTACCCATGTATCTTCTTAGCCCTTTATGTCGAGGCCGCGATATCTCTGACAACATCCCGCAGTCCCACTTTTATAGCCTTGTGTTAAGTTATAGCAAGCAAAAAATTATTCTATGCATAGGACTAGGGTTTTAACTTGTAAGTGTTCCCGTACCTGCCAAATCACCAGAATGCAGACTAATGTCCAATTATGTTGTGCAGATGCCGCACACACCGCACACGCCGCACACGCCTGGCTCCGCACACACGCCGGGCGGCGGCGGCGCGCACACGCCAGGCTCGTCGCACACGCCGGGCCCGCCCTCTGTGGACCACCACTCGCTCACCGACGTCGATATACCCGCTGACCTCAACTTCGATCCCGCCGCCGTCATAGATGGAGAAGGGACAGATAATCTCAATGTGAGTATTTCTGATATATACAACTTTTAGTTACCCCACAAGTATAAAGTAATTAAAAAAATTAAACACATTTAGAAATGCGATGGAAAAAACTATGAGGTTCAGAATTATGTATTGAATACCTGTTAACCGTTTGAGCGCGAGTGTCCCTCCACCTTGTATACATTAAACAAATTGTTCGTAAGTGATACCTACTCCCATGCTGAAAGAAGCGTATCAACATGCGCTTTACTATAAACAAGAGCAAAACAAACAATCAGCTAGCATGTATTTATCAAGCTACAACACAAAGCACAAAGAAGCTTCCAACACCAATAAAAACAAGCAAAGCCTGACAGTTATTTTCTTATTCCAGTTATTGCCGGAGACAAGTGTGGACCCGATGGAGCTGCTGTCCTACTTAGACGCACCTGCGCTTGGTGAGCTCTTAGCGACGCCACCGTCGTCGTCGTCGTCGGCAGGCAGCCATCCACCGCGCGCGCCTTCCTCCGACGATCTCCTGGCACTGTTCGAGTGAACACACAGTGACCTGCCGAGAAGTACGTAGACGGGATTACGTATAGGATTGTCAATTAAAATCAACACTACCAAGAAAACTGAAGATCTCGATTTGTACTTAAAAGAAAGATACTCTAATTCGCCCGTTTCATGGTTTATCCGTTTAGTATTGAGCGGGAAAATACTTGCTAACATCTATTACCGTCTACGTAACTCGCTTGTACACTGAGAGATTTGTTCGTCTGAGAGTCAAACTAGGCGTTTGTTCAGCTCGCAATGAAGCCAGAAGCCCGATATTGTGATATTAGATTTTAGTTCCTTCTCCACGTGTCGCTGGGTTGAATGTCGCAGAGCGTTTGAACAGTAGATGTCTTCAGAATCTCTGTCACCTTGTAAAGGTGTTTTCGTCTAGTAGAAGTTCTGAACGCACTGTCGTGTTGAACACAGCGACACACAGAGGCATCGATTGTCGAAACAATGGTGTTGGAGAACATTTATTAGGTATATAAGTAAAGTATTGGAGGCAAACGGCCATAGACACTGCGGTGTTGTGCATGTATAGTTCCTCGCACCGCCGCACACACGGTGGCGCTACTGAGCTCCTTTAATATTCTAAACTCTAGCATAAACTGTAACACAAATTTTCATTATTAATTCAACTTCATATTCGATGTATCTAATCGATTAGAGTTTTTTGATTTGTGTCCATAATTTGTGAATAGTTCACCGGGTGTAAATAATAAAGAGGAGTTATTTTATTTATGCTAGTTGTTTGGTGTACTGTGGGCAGGGCCGGGCGGCTCTTTGTACGTATAGGCTAGCCGAGCGTGGCCGGCCCGTCCGGAGGCATTGTGAATCTTATAGTTCCTATTGGATGCGAGCGAACTATAATGTTCAATTGCCATTTACTGTAAACATATTCCTTCAAGTTTTCGCATATTCTGCATTTTTAAATGGTAAGATATGATAGGATTCGTGAGTATAACGCTACTCGCTTTTGGGTGATATATTCTAAATGAGTTGTTTGAAATCAACAAATAAATGGTAACAAATGAGTTACAAAAGTATATTGTAAATGTGAGTGCAAAAATGAACTCTGTTAAATTATTTTGCGTTATGTGAATCGAAGAATGATAGAAATATATTTTAATTTCTATATAAATAGTAATGAACTGTATTATTTGTAAATATGAATCTAGATAAGAATATTATATTACCTAGTTATATATAGGAGAAGAACATGGCAGATACTTATATGACGGCCAGTTTAGTATAGTATTACTAAATTAAAGAAAATCTACACATGGTTTTACATGTACATACAAAATTACCATACCTATTATGAGTCTATGCGTTTGGAGCCCAGTACAGTAAGCTAACAACTGTTGAGTCTCTTAATTATCAATTATTTTAAATGTCTTTGAAAACTGCAACTTTAAGAATAATTTCGTTAAAATTTGATTTAATTTATTTAATTATTGAACTAGTCCCTTCGTACTACATTGGTATTGTTCCTCCTACTTGAGTTATTAGAAATAAAGAGATTTACTTATTTTTTCATGTGGAGATATTAACAATAGATATCTCTGGCACAAGAACATCTTCAATTATAGTACTGTATTTGTGCTCTAAAACGTTTCTCTAATAACAAGTGCAAACCGCCAATATAAACATTATTAGAAAAATGTGTTACATCCGTGCTCATCTTAATTTTGTTTCGTTTTGCCCACCTCAGAAGCAATAATAATAAAGTGCTGATAAAATAAATTTTATTTAAAATAGTTAAATGCGTTATTTAAAAATATTTAAGTATACACTAAATAGGAATAAAAATTGCGATGAGCATAGAATTGACAAAATCTTATTTCACGTATTTTCAAATGTTTAGTTCCAATTTTAATGTTTCGAGTAATGTTGCGCAAGCAAAATCAATAATATTTGTTGTAACTTATTTAATTTTTTATATATTTAGAGTAACGCGCAGCGCAAATTGTCAACGATAAGTATTCGGTTCTAAATGGAATTAAGTTCCCATAAAATATGACAATCGTGACATCACAATTCATTCAGATGTTGTCAAACTTTAACCATAACTTACGGTTAATAACATTTTAATAACAGTTTAGAAAAATATCTCTAACTTAAGAGTTGTATGTGAAACGGTCGATTCTTTCACTATCTTATGTAAATTGATGATTTGCGCATCTTTACTTCATGCTATGAATATGGACGCCTCTTTAGAGTTAGTCAAACTATTACGAAAAAACAATAAAATTAGTATTATACAAAGCCGTGGTCAATTATTCAAACAAGTTTAAGATAATTTACGAATTGTTGTCAAGTTTTTGTTGTCGTCCGTTCGTGGTTGATGATTGTGTGTTTAGTTGATCACAGCTTTAGCATAAATTACATAATTTTAAGGGACCTTCAATTCCAGTTAGCTAGATCTATTTATTGTAGTGAATATTGCTGTTGGATGGATCATCGCAACGATTTTTGTGTGACCAAATAGTGATTTTTACATGTTTACCTATTTTAGGTAATTTAATGAATTTGTTTATATAAAAATTGAAAATATCACAAAAAATTTATAGCATATCACATTATAAAAAATAGCAAAAATCGAAACGAATGATTCATCCAAGTGCGTAAATGATTACAATATTATATATTTTGTTGAATATTATAATGAACTGCTGTGAAGTAGATTTTGTGCTCGTACAAATATAAGCAGCATTTGGAAATAAGTGAAAAAGAATTCTAAATAAGGTAACATGCGACCCATGACTAAGAAATAAATGCAAAGCCAATCAGTACAGTAGCGTATTTAACGTTTGAACATTATGTGAAAAGTTTAGTAATCAGGTTGGTACCCACTGAATTCATTTCAAAATGTGTAAAATGAAAAATATAACATTTTTATGTTATTGAAAATAAAATAAATCTAAAAATAAAAATATGTGACTTTCATTATTTGAATGTAAACAACAAACACAAATAACAGTAAACTTCGATCGACACGGAACGACACTTGTCTTCTGCTAAAAACGTCTCAAGAGTGATGATTATCTATATCTTCTAAGTTTACTTTCAAGTCTGGTCTGACTTGAACCAAGAAACTAATCGAAACTATTATATAACTATTAAAAAAAATCAGTAATCTACCATTCAGAGTAATTTTATGAGCAAAGTTGATGTTAGTCTTCGTTAGCCTAAGAAAAAGTTACGCCTATATCACTGCGTCTTAGGTAATTTCACAGTAACATTAATCTAGCCATGGGTAAACATGTATAACAGTCCACATAAAGTACACACACAGTAAACATGTATAACAGTCCAAACGTATACAGGGTGTTTGGTAGGGAGCTGTACATACGCCTAGGGTAGAAACTAGGGATAGTCTGCTACCTACCCCCGCCCATTATATTGACCTTGGCCTCAAGGTTTTTTTTTAATTTATTATTATTTTTTATTTGATTTTTTGATTAAAACTACCTGTAGCTCAAAATCTATCCATGGGACCGGTCGGCTAATGGTCTTGTTTTAATCGTTAGAGTCTTAGGGTCCTGCAAAAAATTATTTTACACCAGAAAATTGTGGAGAAGAAAAGTTATGGGGCCTGAAGTACCGTAGTAAGGTAAAGAAATAATTTTAAATTAAAAAAAAACCTTGAGGCCAAGGTCAATATAATGGGCGGGGGTAGGTAGCAGACTATCCCTAGTTTCTACCCTAGGCGTATGTACAGCTCCCTTCCAAACACCCTGTATAATAAATAATATACGTAAAACGGGTTGAATGGGGATGCAGGGGTGAATCGGAACGAAACTTTAAAATGGATTTTAACATTGAAATAATATAGTTTGTTGCCAGAAAATATTGTAATGTGTTTACTGTTTTTTAATTAAAGATCAAGTGTCCTTGTTAGCAACAAACTATATTATTTCAATGTTAAAATCCATTTTAATGTTTCGTTCCGATTTACCCCTGCATCCCCATTCACCCCGTTTTACCGGTAGTTGACTTATCAATTTGGAACAACGAACGAACGACCGAACCGAAACGACCAGATAAACCTGTTTAGTGTTCAAAACGATGCCTAATTATAAAAGTTTATATGGTGGAATGTTTTGAGAAATCCAACCATTACACTGTTGTGTTCGCGAGAAGCCAAACCAGTATGTGGGCTATTTATAAACGAAAATAAAACTAAACCCGAAGGATACCTCAGTGCTTTATTAAAGCTCCTTCAGCTTTGTATACGTAGCTGCTCTGTCTAAATTATCGATGTTGCCAATCGCGTAAAATAACACTACCTGCTTGGTGTAATGCTATTGAATATAATAATATTATAAGTGTCAATACGTTTTATTCAAGCATCGACGCATGTAAATACCGACTACGTCGATTTCTTAAAAAAAAATGCATTCAATGATGTCAAACTCACGACGATGACGACGATTCATTGAAGTGTAGCATTCTTAACCAAAATCACTTTTGAGTTCAAATGGAACTAGGTATGTGACATGCACAATGACAGCTAAGCGACAATCTCTATCAAGAGGACGCTGAAGACGGACACTGGTCAATAGCGACAGAAAAAGAGCGGCTTGCTTGATTGGTATAGTAAGAAGTGACACACTCATCTTAGAATTCATAAAAAATCAAATTTGGACAGGTGATTATTTTCAATTCCTTTAAGGCGACCGATTGACCAGCATAACACGTAATGAAGGTTACTGGGTAAAATGACACAAGAAACTATCCATTAGGGGCCTCCAACGCGTAGAAGTTATATTCGATTGCTTGCAGTTTTATTAAGCTGGCAACATCACACACTCGCACGCGCAGCGAAGCCTTCTCGCACGCACACACACAAATAGATCTCATGTAAACACGTGCCCTATAGCACAGACAGTCGATTAGTCGACGGGTCCGCGGCAGGTATCGCGCCCCGTCGTCCTACCGGTTCAACGATAAAACGATCGAACGAACGCCAACGTCAAACGAACTATATTACATTCAAGCACAACGAACAGTAAAGACAGTTTTTAAACATTGTGCGTAAAGAGTGCGCGTGGTTTTAAATCAACTGAGGTAGTTATGCCTTCGTAAACTTCTCCTTAAGTGCATAGCGGTATCGCGGAACCAGATTTTAAGTCCTCAATGTATTGAAAGTAGCTTTGCTGTTGTTTGTTTAGTCGACCTATTCCTGTATTGAATATCAAGACTGTACTGACTTATAGACTAAAGGTAAGGCTAGCTTATTAATATGTAACAATTAAGTGATAAAAGTTGGATATTTTTTTTATATGTAATGTGCAGCAATGCATTCCAACACGTTCTTATATTCATTCATGTTGACAACGCTGGTTTCAACATTAGACGTGATACAAAGACTTAAAGGCAGAACGATTGACAATTTAAAAAAAATAATTCCCTGGTTATAAATCTCAAGTTAAAAACTCTTTGTTTAGTACCTAGTTTGTTCTTTGTGTTTGCAACAGTTTCGTGAACATAACTGCGACGGTCCTGCTCTGAGAATCTTATCTTGCCTTGAAGTCTTTTTGGACTTTTTGTTAAAACAAGGGTCGGGATGATTTATCAACAGGTAGATGTCTTAGACTCATTTTCGGCGAACGTGGATTAACAACGACAATATTACGAACAAGTCTCTTAATTTTTGGGGTATTTCGTCTTGATTTGTTTGTTGCAACTAGTGAATTACCTCATAGGTGTACAACAATATACCTACTTACTTAAAAAAAATATTGACGAGGAGGGAAGATAAGATAGGTCTTTACTCACGTTTTACTTTCCTATCGCCGAATACTATGAATAACTTTGACATTAACAAAACTTTACGACTAATATATGGGGTGTACGCTAACGAAGAGCACTTATTCTCCCCACTGCGATATTTTTTTTGTTCTAGGCCATACCCGATATCTCCGTAACTAGGGGGTTGCCTAGTTACGGAGATATCGGGGTCAAAGTTCCAAAATTTTCACAGTGTTTTTGTAAATACCAGTTTTTCAGGTTATACTCTTAATTTTACTTAAATTACTTCCATGGCCCCTTTACTATTCAAAGCACCCACTAGCACAATGTTTCAAGAGTGCAACATTGAGTTTAACCGTAAAATGTGATTTTAGACCCCAAAAAAAAGTAGTTTCCTAGCTAAAAATTTTGCGTAGGTTAATTGTGCGTACCAAACTAAGTAAGTTTGGTGTACAGAACCACTACAAAACGCTTGGTTCACAGATGTGTGAAGGATTAGTTTACTACACCCTGTATGTCACCCTGTGTGTCCCCAAGACAAATATTGCTACTCATACCAACTAAATTAAAAGGTCGAAACTTCATTACTATTTAAATGAAACTGTTCATGCTTTTTCCGTTTCTAGTTCGGATGGACTAGTTATTAACCATTCAAAATATTTTGGCAGCAGCTAATATCGAGAAGATACCGACATGTCATTAGATGTTAATGGTAATTACACTGAATCACCATCGTCACAGGTTTACCCAGAATGTCACTTATTTTAAAAACAACGTTTTCAGGCATGTAAGGAGCCTCCAGGTGTATCATGTTGAACAAATCAATAACCTTCATTTTCAAGAATAAAGCGAAGCAGACAAAGACTCGCACTTGGCGAACAATGGTGACATTACACATGTCATGTAGGTACTCTATGTACTTATTTAGACGCCAACTGTCTACTTACGGTATATGATTTATGAGTAACTTGATTTACACAAGATGGCTATAAGTATTGCCGTTATACGTTAGCTATTGCTATTTACTATACGAGTAGGATTGGATTTCCTTGATGTTGAACTATTAATTATTTACAACAAAGTATTTAAAAACTTGGACATATAGCTTTATGTGACCACAAACCGTAAATTATGATCATTAATTACCAGTGATAGGAATAGGTAGTGCCTATTAGCCTAAACTTCGAAGAACAGAGACAAGAAACGGAGACTTCCTTAGGACTAAATTATTTCCGGCACATCTGTCTCGAAATTTCGAGACAACACTTAAATACATTTTAAAAAATGTGTTATTTGGAATAAGTAATTCGTCTATACTTATCTAAAGTTTGTCTATAAAATTCAGAAAATTTTATGGTTGTAACGACTGGTTATTATTTTATTATGATATATCTAGTCGCAAACTTTAGGTAAATATAGACGAATTACTTATTCCAAATAACATTTTTTTTAAATGTATTTATGTGTTGTCTCGAAATTTCGGGACAGATGTCTCGGAAAAAATTTAGTCCTAAGGAAGTCTCCGTTTCTTGTCTCTGTTCTTCGAAGTTTAGGCAAATAGGCACTACCTATTCCTATCACTGCTAATTACCCAAGTACTATTTATAAGTATCCAAATCTAAAGGCACAATTGTATAATATACAAATTGTTGTTCGGTAATATCTTTTTTCAGGAATCACTTCACGGTTAAATATAATTGATTATAAGTGGTAAAGTTTAGCCAAATATACCTAACGTGATGATCGCGTGAACTTTCGGCCTCTAAAACTATTTGCCTTCTACACTTTCATAGTCTTCTTCGTGTTTGTGAACTATTAATTGTTGCCAAAATCTCTACACAAACTTGTACTCAATATTCTAGGTCAATGTTATCAAAAACCAAGATAGTCTTTAGTTTTCATGCATCTTTAATTTTGGTTTGAGTAAGATATTATCAGAAAAGTATATATTTAATAAATTTTCAGCAGTGTTTGTTGAAAATGTATTAAATATATACTTTTATCTGAATAAGAACAAAAATAAGCAGGTGACTTCCTGGATGTCATTAAAGATAACGTAAAGCCAACCTGCCACACAGATGCCCACAGAAACTACCAATAAAATTCAAGCAGTTAGAACTTGAAGGATAATGAGCAATCAACACGCAAACAACATGATGATATTTCGCGACGCGACCACATGTCTATCTATAGTTATCGATATACCTGCGATGACCACAACCTTGTAGGTGTATTAGTCATGGAAGACCATTTACTGAACTTTGAAATCGATGCATTTTTATAATGGACATAAAAAAGTTGGTTTATTCCGTGCACGGATATGGTAGGCGTCGTCGCATGGCAAAATCACACACTTGAGTTTACGTTGATCAATATTTATCTAGGACTGAGTATTTATGATTCAATTAAAAACTATACTAATGCTATGGTCTGTTCAAGCCCTTTTAATTTTTCCCCACAATCTACAGGTTACCAACACTGCTATAAAAAGTTTACCTATTGCAAAATCACTGAACTGAAAGGAATTGCATATTCTGCAACTACATAGAGCTCGTAACAACATCGCTGGGTCGCTCTTAAACGGCCTTAACCGTTGCAAAAGCTAATTTTAAAACAACAACCATTTTAAAATGATACGAATCGTGATGATCGTGCGTTACGTTTTCATCGCTAAGCTTTGCGAAAGCCTTCTCTGCCATCGACAGGTACGGGGTGGCTATCAGCTATGCTTATACAATGTGGATCTGGAACTACGACATTAAATTAAAACTAGCACTGTACTAGTCCATCGAAACATTTTAAAACACGAAGATTAGTAGTTAGTGGAAAATTTAAAAATTGCAATTTTCAAACAAAATAAATAGCAGAATCAACTGCATAAAAAGTAAACACGCTTTAACTACGAAAAGTCACTGACCTAGTGCGCGGGGTGCAGCGAGCGGCGGCGATGTTGGGCGTAGGTACTTTTTATCGGAGAACAACAAATCAGCGGCATAAACTCACTAAGTTGCGAGTTGTTAATTAATAAAAGATCACTGATTGAATAATTAATCACTTAAAATCACATTACAATCAGAATTTTAAATCATCAACAGTCAAATTTTTAAATTTTCAAAGTGTCCCCCGTTTTTCATTATGCACAAGCGACATCGTCTTATTAAATTTTCACGGACTCGTCTTAACAAGTCCCCATCTGCCATTCTTTTAAGTTCGTCGAAGGCATTAATTATTTTAATTTTTAACTCGTCCACAGTGTTCACTTCTCGTGCATACACCTTGTTTTTTACGGCCCCCCACAAAAAGAAATCCAGTGGCGTCAGGTCCGGTGACCGTGCTGGCCATCGAATAGGTCCAAAACGGCCAATCCACTGACTCGCAAACATATCCGTTAGTCGCTGTCTAACAGGCATTACGGAATGGGCGGGCGCACCGTCCAATTGGTACCACAGTCGTTCATACACGTCCAAAGGTAAATCGTCCGTATAGTCTGACACTGGGCCACTAAGAAGTTCTAAAAATTTCTCTGCATTTAATGTTCCATCAATAAACACTGGACCTATTATTTTGTTCCTATGAATTCCAGCCCAGACGTTTAGTGAAAACCGGTACTGGAATGAAGACTCTCGACTTAGGCGCGGGTTTTCGTTACTCCAATATCTTAGGTTTTGTCTATTCCAAACTCCATTTCTTGTAAAAGTGCTCTCATCTGTCCACATAATATTGAATAGGAAGTCAGGGTCGTCTGATATTTTGTCGAGAAGCCATCGGCAAAATAACACTCTGACTGGCATATCTCTGGATAACAGTTGTTGAACTTTTCTGAACTTGTAAGGTCGCCGTGCATGCCGTTTCAAAATTCTATGGACAGTTCTGTGACTCACTTGAAACCGCCGCGCTGCTCTCCGGAGGCTACAAGTCGGGTTGTTTTCAAAATGTTGTAATACCCGGTCCTCGATACTTGAATTTGAAGACACGCCCTCTCCTTGAGGAACCAAAGGCCGATTCTCTCGTAACCTCTGAACGGCCAGGGTAAAAACACGGCTGTTGGTAGGGCACGTTCTTGTGTTACCATATCTCTCCCGATATCTACGCAATGCTAAAGCCGCATTTTGTTGACATTCTCCGTACATAAGTACCATGTCGGTGTACTCGGCAGCTATGTACCTTATTTGAGGCATAATTAAACTAAAAAACTTACTAACTTAACCTAAATCACAAAACTAGCTACCTAATAAATGCCTAAATAACTAATATTACACTAACACCAATAAGTCACAGTAACCTATGCACTAATCCAAATATCATAAATCGTCTTTAACAACAAACTTTTCATAAAATCACGACAATGCGCGCGCGGCTCGTCTTGTGATAAAAAAAGTAGGCGTGTGCTCTCCTCAAAGGGCGCCGCTATGCACTGACTGACATAGTTACCGAGTCAAGGACTTTTTGCCGAAAAAAATTCCGCTCACACACACACTCGCAATTTTCTATGCACCACTAATGCATTATTTGCGTAAGTAATATTACTTTTTCTTTATAATTGTAGTATTTTGTGGGAGTGTGCGGGGCGCGTCAGAGTGGGATCGTATGACACCTTTCTCTGTCTTTCAAGCGTATTGAGACGTTGAGAATAGAATCGTAGGTTTTTGCACAGGTTCCTGACCTTACAATGTTTACCTATTATTACGGACTCCGATCTACATCATGTTGAAAAATAAGAAAATGAAAAATAATTTCCTGTGGCTAAAGTAGTCATTGGATTTGATTGATTTTTTGTATACGGGTCAAGAGCATGCCTTTCTTTACGTGGTTTAGAGGAATGTCAATCGTCCTGCTCCACATTGTATAAAAGTACAAAGGTTACAAGTTCTCGCGTAAGAATTAATATATGGAGAGCCTATCATTGATAATAATATTATGATGGTAATGACCGTTCTTCTGACTGCCTCTTTTGTCTAGTGGTGGCAAGCGCGACCGCTGAGCATGAGGTCCCGAGTTCGATTCGCGGATCGAGCAAAGCGTTAAAGGGTTTTTCCTTCAGGAAATACTCAGTCGCAGAAATGGAGTCTGGTTTGTGCTCGGGTGATGCGATATGTTCGCCCCCTCGTCCATGGAACTTAAATATACGAGTAACTGTTGAAATGTGGGTGTACTAATGGGTTCACCTCTGTCTAACCCTGCGGGGATTATAGGCGTGATGTTATGTTGTAACTTCTGTAACTACAATGAACTGTGCTCCGTGCATCGTCCTACTTAATGTAAAGCAATCGATGTTCAATGACCCAAACCAGATCGTTACTCTTACAGTCCTACTATGGTACTGCTTTAGTTACTGTGGTAAATAAACAAGAAGTATTTAATGTTACAACAAACAGTGAACGCTGCAGTATGACCTCGCAGCTGTAGTGGAATGCAGAAGACTTGTAAATTTACACAACAGTAAATGTTTATGAACTTTACTTAGCCAACAAACGATTACTGTCGCAAACTGCCTGTTCTTATATTAAAGGCATGAACAATTCTTAAAAAAAAAATAGCTTATTTAATTTAACTTCAAAAAAAGCTTTACATACCTGATTTTTTTCTACTTAGTGGGAGAGTCAGATAACATGACCTATGAAACACACTTGAACTGTAAATTTTAAGGCTTTAAACTAATTACTTAGCAGATTACACTACACTTCACAGAATAACTTTTATGTGATATCCATGGGTCTTTATAAGCTATTAGAAACTGTCAAAGCCGATCTGACCTCTATTGCTCTAGCCTCATCGTCCATATTCATTTGTGATTTACTATCCAATCATGTTTCGCCACACCATGTTTTCGCGCAGTCGCAATAACCACTGTTCATTAAACTTAGTCTGCTCATACCCGTTTTGTAATCTAGCGTGGACTGATGCGGTTGGTAAACCAAGTAGTCTTCAAAAACACAGTGATTACAACGTAGATATCAATACTACTAAACCTGAAACACGTTGGATAACATAGTGTACTAATGAAGGCTAACGTTACATCCCTATATTCTTTAACCATAATTACGTCATTAGACTATATCGATCGATCCTCTCTTTGAGGAGTGGTGGCTCAGTGTTACCGACCGACCTCGACTCCGAGTTGAGGGTCGTGAATTCGAACCCAGGCTGGTTAATTAGTGTAATTTATTTCATCGCTAAACCTCTCAAAATAGTGTAGGAAAACATCATAAGGAAACCATGGTGGAACCAAAAAGTCGCAGACATGACATCTTTCAGTATGTATCCGGGCCGCGTGGTGTATGTCCCAGCAGTGGAAACATTATGACTGATTATAATACGGTCGTTCTTAACTTGTTTAGTAACAGGAAAGTCACAATGACTAGCCAATGATTCAGAGAAGGCTATAACCGGTAAGCATGGACCCCGCGGAAAAACCAATGAGTAGGTAGTAGGCTAAGGTCTTAAAAAGAAATAGTATAGGAATCTGTTTATTTACGAAAACAGTAGTTTTCTTGCAATTTATTTTTCGTTAGTCAATTATTTAAACGTCACACATAAGATAAATTTTAGCGTCCATCGAAGAAAATACACGTGTAACTGGGAGGGGGGAGCAGGGGCATAAAAGGGGCTTAAAAACCTCACGTGATTAGGAGGCTGACCCCCTTTTTTTTTTGGCGGGTGGAAAATCATCAAATAACCCCTTCCGCTCTTGGACAGAGCGAAAGGGAGTGTCAGACTTCTACTGACTAAAACCACCCATATTCCTTCTTAGCCCCTTATGTCGAGGCCGCGGTATCTCTTACAACATTCCGCAGCCCAGACGGGCGTCGGCCCTTACGGGCCCCTCCGATGTTGCTGATATTTGCTTGAGACGCGCGTGGAACACGAACGCGCCGTCGTCGACACGGCCTGTCGTCGTCATAAGACGGACGGACGGCGAGCTAGCCCATCACTCACCGTCCACAGGCCCGCTTCTACGGTGGCCGGAAGCCATCACGTGGCCCCCGACGCCCGAAGCGCCTCCCGCGAGGAGGCTGATCCCTTTTTTTTTTTGGCGGGTGGAAAATCATCGAATAACACCTCCCGCTCTTCGGCAGAGCGAAAGGGTGTGGCAGACTTCTACTAACTAAAAACCACCCATGTTCCTTCTTAGCCCTCTATGTCGAGGCCGCGATAACTAGTGTACAACCCGCGGCCCTGTACAACCCGCGGCCCGGAGGCTGACCCCTTAAGAGGAAATGCGGGCGGCAAAACTTTTGAAAATAGGAGAGGCGAGCTAGGCGTGTGATAAGGACAAATGCAGATCCGACAAATGCAATAGCTTAACCACTGCGCCCACAACACCAGGCAAGCAACCATGGTGGGGACCTGAGTTGGAACGCAAGCGCAGGAAGGTAAGGTCAGCCCTAAACAGAGCCATGAACACCTGTGCTGACGAGGATTGGGACGTCTACAGGGCGGCCAAATCCAGCTACAAAAAATGCATCCGGCAGAAAAAATCTACTGGCTGGAGGAAATTCTGCGGGAAAATAGAATCCTGCCAACAAGCAAACAGGGTAAGGAAAATACTAGCACAGCAGAACTCTGCTGGACCTGTAGTGCTCCGAAAACCTGACAACACGCTTACCACTACTCCAGAAGAGGCGATGCGCGTCCTCACTGAAACTCACTTCCCAGGTTGCGTCTTCACGCCCACAATTGACTGGACTGAGGTAAACCAAACTCCAACAGGAAACGACTGGAAATATGCTCACATGATGATCACGCTGGAGAAAATCCAGTGGGCGATCGGGTGCTTCCATCCTTTCAAGGCGTCCGGTCCGGACGGGGTGTTCCCTGCACTACTGCAATGGGGTGGACCCTCCATAGCTGAAAGACTGGTGCCCATATTACGGGCGTGCTTAGCCTTTCGGTACATCCCAAAAGGATGGAGGGAAGTGAAAGTCATATTTATCCCTAAGCCAGGTAAGAGTGACTATAGTAACGCCAAATCCTACCGGCCGATCAGCCTGACCTCCTTTCTCCTGAAAACCATGGAGAAGATATGCGAGAGAGAGCTGAGGGATGGCGTTCTAAAAGCAATACCTCTTCACGCAAATCAACACGCATACAGCGCGGGTAAGTCCACTGAATCCGCTCTGCATCTAGTGGTTGGCCGGATAGAGGAAGCGATCCATCAGAAGGGTATCTGCCTGGGTACTTTCATAGATATCGAAGGAGCCTTCGACAAAACAAACTTCTCCAGCATCAGCGCCGCTCTTTCCCGACACGGGGTGGAACAGGTACTGATAGACTGGATTACCAATATGCTTAGCAAACGAGTCGTCCGCCTTGGTGCAGAGCAGCAGTCAGCAGTGATAGCCAGAGGCTGTCCCCAAGGAGGAGTACTGTCGCCCCTCCTCTGGAATCTGGTGATTAATGACCTCATCGCGAAGCTCAATGCTAACCACTTTTACACTATTGGGTACGCAGACGATCTCGCCATCCTCATCTCGGGGAAGGTGACAGGGACAATCTGCAACCTCACTCAGCAGGCATTACGCATAGTTGAGCGATGGTGTGCTGAGTTCGACCTCTCAGTGAACCCCACAAAAACTGAACTTGTCATGTTTACCCAAAAACGAACGCTAGGCCCTCATCGCCTACCTAAGCTATTCGATACTGAGCTCCAGGTAACCAACGAGGTCAAATACCTGGGAGTTATCCTGGACAGTAAGTTAAATTGGAGCAGTCATCTTGACAACAAGCTTAACAGGGCCTGCATCACCTTTTGGCAATGCAGGAGGATGATAGGTAAGAAGTGGGGCCTATCCCCTAAAATTATACTTTGGCTTTACTGCGCGGTAATCCGACCCATGATCACCTACGGGGCAGTGGTCTGGTGGCCCCGAACCAAATTAATCACAGCGATAAGCAAGCTGCAACGTATGCAAAGGCTCGCCTGCATGGCGATCACAGGCTGCATGAGGACAACTCCGACCGCAGCTCTCGAAGCGATACTGGGGCTTCCGCCGCTCCACCTGTTCATTCAGCAGGAAGCAACGATGACGGCGTTGCGCCTCAATACGCTACAACTCTGGGGTAAGAAGTGCACGCAGCATACTGCGGCACTAGAGGGAATCCAAAGTGAGTTCCCCCTGGTGAAAGCTGTTAACGATCGAGTACCCAAACAGTACGTATTCGATAAGAAATACAAAATCCAACTCCATGAGGACCACCGCTGCGAGGGACTTAACCCTGCAGAATTAAGGATCTTCACGGACGGATCTAAAACAGGTACTGGTACTGGAGCCGGGGTCTTCTCGGAGGACCTCAACATCCACATAGCCGTACCTTTGGGGGCCCACAACACTGTCTTTCAGGCAGAATGCATGGGCATCTCCCTGGCGGCATCTGCCATCTTGGCTCGGGAGGTAAAGGAACACTCCATCCGCATACTCTCAGACAGCATGGCAGTGCTGCTGGCATTAAGGAGCCACACGGTGAATTCCGGGCTAATACACGAGTGCCACCAACGCCTGAACCAGGTTGGTAACCTCAATAATATAACCATTCAATGGATCAAAGGACATAGCGACTCCCGAGGCAACGATGCAGCGGACGAACTCGCTCGAAGGGGCTCGAGCATGGCGGCGGTGGGCCCAGAACCCATCGTGCCGCTACCTTTCGGCTATCTTCGCACGCTGGTAAGGAAACGTACCAAAGAACTTCACGCCAAGCTGTGGCTAGACCACGGCGAGTGTAGGCAGGCCAAGAAGGCGCTTCCCGCCATCGACGCTCGCCTCACCAAACAAGCGCTCCGGCTAACTAAACTGCAGCTACGCACAGTAACGGCTGCCATAACTGGACACGGTACTTTTAACAAGCACCTCTTTGTTATAGGAGTCACAGATAGTCCTCTGTGTCGAGCCTGCATGGAGGAAGAAGAAACAGCAGCCCACGTGCTCCTGCACTGTCCGGGGGTTGCCCCATACAGGGCCAAATACTTCGGTGACCCAGGTACTCTCCGCGAGATTGCCAGTAACACCAAGGGGTTGCTGGCTTTTCTCGGGGAGCTGGGGTGGATCGAGTGATATTCCCACCCGCACGTAAAATACGCGCATTGAGCGTGGAGTTGCGGACACCAGCCCGTTATACTTATACTTATACTATGCAATAGCTTAAGTAAAAAGTCATATTTCTAGGTTTGGAGTAATTTTTTTCTTTTTTCGTTAATAGTTGTCAAATTTGTACACTAAGCCTCTGTTGACAGCGATCTAAATAAGCAATTTTGACGGCTGAAGTAATCATTAAATATCTCTGAGTACGGCAGTAAGACTCCTATTACGAATCGTAAACGCTCGCTTAGCGCTGAGGAGCGCGCCGAATTGACGCGGAATATATACTTAGCACTTTAATTTTATTTACTGTAATTTTGTCTTATTAAATTGATAAACGAAAACTAATGAAACGTATTCATTGTAAATCGAAGTTTTATAAAATATTAGTTTATTTGATAAAATTGTGATCATTTGGAATATAATGGACGCTGAATCAAGACATTCATGGCTTAAATTAGGCTTTCTTTACAATTTTTTCCTTAAAAATTCAGGAATTTAAAGGAATTCTAGACCTCCAATAAACAAATAAAACATTCAAAGTATCTTTTAGTAATTTTAGCATTTATAACAAATGAATGTAACAATGTGAATTTGAGCGTCAAAATTCCATCGCCAACGGTTTTTCTTGCAAACTGTGTTCGTAAAATAATTATATTAAATTACACGAAAAGAAAAAAGGAAAAATGTGTAACTCCAACATACAAGAAAGAGAATTGTACTATCGTTATTCTTGAACAAATAATTAAAATATCTTAGTACTGCCGAAAATTACAGCATCAATAAATTTGCGAAATCAACAATCATGAATTTGCGTAAAAAATGTAACAGAACCCTTAAATGATTAGTGATTACTTACATAGCAATGTGTGATTAATTCATGTTCATTAATTGTTGATGATTTGCAACTTTATAGTCAGTTTTATATTGTTTTAGTGTATTTTTTTTAGAAACTTGACAAGTATACAACTTATAATCTTTACTAATATAAAAGCTGAAAAGTTTGTTTGTTTGAACGCGATAATAATATATAAAACATTTCCCATGTTTATGCATAAAATACAACAAACCTAGTTTGTTGCATGTCATTCCAAGTCTCCGCAGACTTGACAGGCAGAATTCATTTCTGATCCGTGCCAGCAGAAGTTCACTAATCAGTTTGTTAAAACTGATCAGTGAACATGATTCTGACATATTCAACACCAGTATGTAGGTATCGGTTTAAGAATGTGTTGGTGAAAACATTTTTTGCAGAAAAGTAATAAATTATTGATGATTAACTGTTGATTATATTCTTCGATCGTGTTACTTTGTTTGTTTATTATTACCTTTTTTTTTTGTTACTTTTTTTTGTTTTCGTGTTTTAACAGTGGAAACCTGTAATTGGCCTTCAAATGCTTATTGTTTAAGTACATTGTCTGTTGCCCAAAAATAATAAAATAAAATACGTTTACGTAATAACCAGAATAATTATAGTTTTGGACAACTTAGTCGATAGATGACAGCAGTCAGTTTAATGAATTGAAGACCAGTAATCTTCCCGTCGGGGCTGCGGGTTGTACACAAGTTGTGTTACCGCCGCACAGTGGGCCCATACTGAAAATTAGTGGACTTAGGCAACAAAGTTCCTATATCGATGCGATTTTTTTTTATATGACGTGTTATATTATTCCTGACAACTTTTAATCTTATAAAATTTCTTCTAAAGTTGATAGTTTGTCTTGAAAAAAATTAATTAGATTTTTTTGTATGGAGCGAATCACGTTTAATTTTTTTTCTTTAATTGTACTAATATGTTGAGTGTGTGGCGTAAGTATATGATAGCTAGGGTCATTCTCTATCCATGAAAAAAAAATCTGCGCCGGCTATCTGCGGCAGCGCGAGTAATCATTCGGTAAAAAAAAATTATTTGGAAGAATTTTTTTGTCATTTAAAATACATTCAAAGCATATTTTTTGTCTCATTTGGCTGTTTTCACCTTCTTTTTAGTTAAATAAATAGTTTTAATAGCGCATACGTACTTATAACTAGTAATTCTGGTAGAGATTTAGTTATTATTGCATGTTATCGGTAGCACCTGCATTGTGATTGATGACTCATTTGTTTGTGCACTCGGCTAAGCGCATAACTAATGAGTCATCGAAAAATGCTCGTCTCTGATTGGCTGAATAATTTTCACTCACTGTTATGTCCACTACTTGAGTAATTAACACTAACTATAAATATAAAAACATTCATTAAGTCCATCTAGTTTCGCTCTTGTCGCTTGTTTGTGAACACAGTGAAATACTTGTATTTTTATATTTACATTAGAACTATGGCTGGATTTTGTACCAACCTAGATCTTTTTGTGAAATTAAGAAGTGGCGGTGATCTGAAAAATCATATGTTTCTGTATGAAAGTATCATTTCTGTCTTGACTACCGAAGTTTCTGAAGAAGACAAGAACCGAATCAAGGAGTTCTGTCGACTTTTTTGTGTAAATTTAAATAAAAAGTGGATAGAGTCAAGTAGAAATCAAAAAACTTTTATGAATCGTGTAATTAATCGCAAGTGGTTGGAAAAAAACATCAACTGGCCTGTTTGTGACAGTGTTGATCTGAGAAGTGTGATGGGCTTTTCGGACGCAGCCTTATCTGAGCTTGTGGATATAGATTGCCATGTTCCTACTCTTGCAGTATGTACTGCGGAAGCGGGACATCTACAGAAAAGGAGCACAGAAAACCGTTCGAAGAGTTAAGTAATAAGCAAAAGAAAAGACGTTCTACTTCCATAGTAGAAGAAAATTCCGAGGAAGAGTTGCAGCACTGGTACACAACAAAATTGAAAGACAACGGCAAAACGAATCTGGCAAAAGTGGTCGAATACCTTTCCAGTAATCCAGATGCGCTATCCGAAGTAGAAGAGAGACTATTCAAAAAGCAGAGCTTAAGTACTGTCTCTGAAGATAAGTGTTTAGCTCTTTATACATCAGTTGCGCTCTCGAAATGGAAGTACTTAGCTCTTCGACAATTTCTGAAAGAAGAAAACTGTGCTGCCTTTCCATCTTATCCAAAGATTGTAAATGCCAAGAAAAGATGTTACCCACCACAAGAGAGTATGGAGATTACCGAAAACGGAGCTCACATTAAATTGCAAGCGCTATTGGACCACACTGTGGAGAGGATATTACTTGATATAAATACTGTTGATAGGTCTCAAAATGAAGAACTCAAGTTGACCTGGAAATGGGGACTTGATGGTTCTTCGTCGCAGAGTAACTATAAACAGAAAACGTCAAACACAGCTACAGAGTTCGACGATTCATCAGTAGTCATGATAAGCATCGTCCCTCTTCGGCTAGTGTCTACTAGGCCATCATCTGGGAATGAAAATCTAGTTTGGGAGAACCCCACACCTTGCTCAACTCTGTACTGTCGACCAGTGAAGTTCACTTTCACTTCGGAGACAGCTGACTTTATAAAGTCTGAAGAGTCTGAGATGAAAAAACAAATTGATGAACGAATATCTACACAGTGTGGAAATATTATTGTATCACATGAATTGCATATGACCATGATTGATGGAAAAGTGGCCAATATTATTGCTGGAGTACCATCATATGCAACGTGTCCCATTTGCTTGGCAAAACCGAGTGAGATGAATAATTTAGACGCTTTGACTTCTAAACCACTTCGTGAAGAAATTTACAAACAAGGAATTTCTTCACTGCATATGAAGATTCGGTGTATGGAATGTCTTCTCCATATATCTTATAATCTGGATTTTCAACGATGGACTGCTCGCGGCGAACATAAGGCTTTGAAACAAGCTAAAAAAAATACCACACAGCAAGAGTTTCGTGAGCAAACTGGAATGCCGATTGATATAGTCAAACAGGTATGTATTTAATTTTCGCTCTCTTTATGTTGTTTGTGAATTATATCTCTATGTATTGTATATTACAGTATTGTTTTCCCATTTTAGGGTTTTGGAACTACAAACGACGGGAATACAGCGAGGCGCTTTTTCCAAGATTACAAAAGCTCTTCCAGAATAACGGGAATTGACGAAAATATGATTTTCAGATTTTCCGTTATTCTACAAGCCATATCATCAGGCAAAAACATTGACTGTGAAAAATTTAGAAGATACTGTAGAGAAACAGCTGATGTGTACGTGCATACATTCGTGTGCTTATATTCGTGGTACTACATGCCAGTTAGTGTACATAAACTTCTAATGCACGGTGCAGACATCTGTAACCACTTTGGTGTTTTGCCAATCGGTAAGTAAAAAATAAATATAGTTTGATGTATTATTTGACTCGATTGCGTTTTGAAATTAAAATGTATGTACTTATTCGTTTTAGGTACCTTATCTGAAGAAGCTTCGGAAGCCCGTAATAAGGACTTCAGAAACGTCAGGGAGAGGCACACTCGGAAAACGGGGAGAATAGCAACAAACGAAGACATCCTCCATGGACTTCTAATAAGCTCTGATCCCCACATATCCTACATAAGGCCTAAAATAATGAAACAGGTTCATAATGAGTTGTTGCCTGAAGCAACTCAGTTGTTACAGACTACTGAGCCTCCCTGTGACAGTGAAATTATGGAGGAAGAAGAATGCCTCATAGCAGAGTCCGAAAATTTGCCGGACCCACTAGCACTTCTGGAACAAGAAATAATGTGATCCGGCTCTAAATTATTCCCACAAAAGCCCATCAGGGTTAGGAATATGACAAACAGCCCTTTTCAGGGCTACAATTACTTCACAGTTTCATATTGATCATACGTACGATAACTTATACTATAATAATATACATACAGTTGATTATGTAGATAATTATCAACGACTTGCCCGTACAAATTTAAATTATTTCACCTATCATTAACAAAATTAGTATAACCTGAAACATTACGATATATTTATTCAACAATAGATAACGTGCAGTTAAAAAATAACACAGCCAATCAGAGACGAGCATTTTTCGATGACTCATTAGTTATGCGCGCACAAACAAATGAGTCATCAATCACAATGCAGAGCACCTGAATTGTGATTGATGACTCATTTGTACCGATAACATGCAATAATAACTAAATCTCTACCAGAATTACTAGTTATAAGTACGTATGCGCTATTAAAACTATTTATTTAACTAAAAAGAAGGTGAAAACAGCCAAATGAGACAAAAAATATGCTTTGAATTTATTTTAAATGACAAAAAAATTCTTCCAAATCATTTTTTTTTACCGAATGATTACTCGCGCTGCCGCAGATGGCCGGCGCTGATTTTTTTTTCATGGATAGAGAATGACCCTAGCTATCATATACTCACGCCACACACTCAACATATTAGTACAATGGAAGAAAAAAAATTAAACGTGATTCGCTCCATACAAAAAAATCTAATTAATTTTTTTCAAGACAAACTATCAACTTTAGAAATTTTATAAGAATAAAAGTTGTCAGGAATAATATAACACGTCATATAAAAAAAATCGCATCGATATAGGAACTTTGTTGCCTAAGTCCACTAATTTTCAGTATGGGCCCACTGTGCGCCGCCTCGACACATAGGGTTAAGAAGGAACATGGGTGGTGTTTAGTCAGTAGAAGTCTGACACTCCTTTTCGCTCTGCCCAAGAGCGGGAGGGGTGATGATTTTCCACCCACCAATAAAAAAAAAAACAGTAATCTTAGTTAGGTTATATTAGTTGAGTAATTGTTTAGTTGTAACAAAATAGTATTTCCCCGAATGGCAAGACGGATATTCCTCTGAATGGCGATCTGAAATTCGTTTAAAAATAATTACAACGACTTATACGCCTCGTATACAGGGTGCAAATTAACCCTTCACACAGCCGTCAACCAAGCATTCTGTACATCAAACTAAGTACCCATAATTATGCAATATTTTTTGCTAGGAAAGGTTTTTTTTGGGGTCAGAAATCACATTTTACTCTCTAAACTGTGTAAACTCAATGTAGCACTCTTAAAACATTGTGCTTGTGGATGCTTTGAATAGTAAACGGGTCATGGAGGTAATTTAAGTCAAATTATAATCTGAAAAACTAGTAGGTACTTACAAAAACAGCTGTGAAAATTTTGGAACTTTGAACCCCAATATCTCCGTAAGTAGAAGGTTCCCAGATATGGTCTAGAACTAAAACATTATCGCAGTGGTGGGGAGAACAAATGCCTTTCGTTTGCGTTAAGGGTACTTTTACACCCTTTATTTGCAAACAACACGAGGCCAATTTATAAGTAAAGTGATGTGCTCGAACATACGCGCAGAGAACACTGTATTACGACGGCCATTGCGTCATCTGGCGTCTCCATCGTTCTCGCCGACCGCTGCGCGTCGTTGCCGTAGTCGCGCCGTCCTGCTCATCCTAGCACTGTCTCGCTCTACCTTGCACCGTTCCGATCTATCCCTACGCGCTTGCCCGCAGTTTATCGCAGTGTTCACGTCTGTAGAGTTGAATGTTTTGTTATTTTCTTTCATAAATCTGTGATTATTATAATGCCGACATATAAGTATTGTATAGTGCCTAAATGTATCAACACAACAGCTGTTACACCAAACAAACTGTTTTTCCGAGTTCCGCGAAAAGCAGATATAAGAAAAATATGGTGTAAAGAAATGAAGAGGAATCATAAAACTCCTCTTTCAGAGAACAGTGGTTTATACTGCTGCGAAGATCATTTTGACGTAAGTATTACTTTGATTTCGATTTGTTTGACTGAAAGGAGAAATTGCTAAATTGCCCCACTTCCGATTCAAAAAATCGCTAAAAATAAATATTACAAAATGTTATACTTCCGGTGATCATCCTTACTGACTAGCACATTTATAATTTTAGTTTTAGAATAGGATTCAAAAACCATTAAACACTGTACTATTTACTCACTGCGATTGTTTGAAAATAGTTTTTTCAAAACACTTGCTCATAAAATGGCTGTAATTTCACCGCAATTAGGCACACAATGACACCTGTAATCAAACTGTGACTTATTCATTGCTATTACTCACAAGTGAGTTATACATTTTTTTATTGGTTGAGTTACTTTGTTCTTAAAAAGTGTCGATACAAAAAGATCGTGTTCAATAGTACAAATAAATTAATGTACTAATTAATTTGTACTATTTCTATTTGCTCATTTCATGCAACTTCGTATTTTAATAGATAATTTCAACTTGTACGTTTATAATAAATAAAACTTTCACTTAAATATAACTTTTATTTCTCTATAAATTTGAATTCGCCATTTTTATGTGGCTAAATGCTACCCGCGAATAGCCAAAAAAAAGAATGACTGAATATATTTTCCCGCTATAGCAAATTTTTTTTCTCAACTCGTTGAAAATTATTTTTTAGTATTGTTTTCTTCACAAGTGTGTTGATAAACGTCGTATGATACACGTGTGTATTGATGATTACCGTCCTCGGCTCTTTTAAGACCCTCACTTGACAGCTCGGGAGTCGGGTCTTAATGGCGCCTCAGCGGTAATCACCAACACTTGTATCATAATGTACTATTATACCTACTAGGTGAATAATAACTTATTTAAAAAGTATTACTGAAAGTAACGCTTACTGCGGCCTTATAAGGTTACCATCGTAGTTTCGGTCGAAAAAAAAAACCATCTTTGTAACAAGAAAGTAATAGTTCAACATATTAATAGTACTAGTTTTGCATGATTGAAAGTAAATTATTTTTAAGGTAATGAATACTGCGCCTGAAAGAATATTTGGATCAATTTCTAAATAAGATAGCCAGTAAGGGTTACAATCGGAAGTATGCAATTTATCAATACTCATTTTATTCTATTTTTTTAGATATTTTTCTCAGCTGTCGGAGGGAGGTAATTTTCTATGGAAGCTGCAACTGCTGCCTTTATTCATTATAAATCACATTTACAATTAATTTGTTGGTAGCTGGGGAACCGGGGTCGCAGGCAGGTTTTATGTCTAAGTATCTCAAAAATCGCTATACCTATAAGCGCAATAACTGGACAAGTTTGACATTCATTAATGTTTTTCTCGCACAGGTTGAGGAGGATATGGCAAACTACTCGAAATTCAAGCTGATGGGCGGACAACTTAAATTGAAAAAAGGTGTTGTCCCACACAAATTTGATTGCCAAAAGCATGAAAAGGTTTTAGTCCTAGAAAAACTGTCTGCATTTACAAAACGAAAACAAATTGAATCTTTTGAACGAGTTCTCAAAACAAATATTTGTCCTGAAAATGTGTCAGAAGTTCCCATAGAATTTATAAAATGTGAACCAGCTTTTTCTGAAGATGATACTGAAACAGGACCAACTGAAGTCTTACCTTCTAACGTATAAAGTTGCCCTTCTAGTCGAAGTTGAATAAATCCAAAGAAAAGTATCAACCAATCCAATATAGATAGTTCTTCTTCTATGAAAAAAGTAAAAAATAAACAGAAGGCTTAGACAGTTTGTCGGGACGTGTTTGCTTATAGATTGTTACTCAGACCATAGTTGACTACTCAAGTTTAGTAATCAATAAAAAAAAATAAGTTTCAAAAACTAAAACCCGACTACGAATAAAAACGCAGATTAAGAAAACCGCGTTCTTAAAAGTATACCTAAAACAAAACAAAAATACGTGTACTTAGTTGAAAAACGTTGTCACAATATTGTGTATAATTAATTAATTATAGCCAAGAGAATATTTTGCTGCACAAGTTGTTATAATTATATTATAGTTAAAAGTATCGAGTGTTTTTTAAAGATATAGATTAACTAGCTGTACCCGCGCGGTTTCACTCGCTTGTTTCATACGTTGGTGTTTATGAGATTTAGTTTGAAAGTTAATGTTCCAAGAATACAGACCAAGCGCACTTCGGAAATCTTGCATTTAGAACCCTAAATCGTACCAAATGCAGAAGTTATAAATTGTACCTATAGGCTTAGTTAATCCATACTCAAAATGAAGTTTGTTGTAATATAAAAATGAGAAAATTCTCAATGTGTTTCAAATTTTCTAAAATTTTATTATTTTTTGGTAAACGTTAATATAAAGAATAAAATAAAGAATAATGTGTATCAGGGTTTTTTCGAAAATCAGAGTTTATTAAACGGGGTGGAAACGGGCCTTCAATTTTACAGCGTGGCTTGTTTTTTCAAATTAATTCGAAAATTGGTATACGTAATCTTCGAGGCAAGGTTTGGAAACGTCCTAAGAAGCGATAATGAGCTCTAAAAAATATTCCACATACATTTTACACTCAGTATAAATATGAAGGCTATAGCTTCCTTCAAAGGTTTAGCCGCTAGAGTATAATGTGACAGAGGGACCGACGTCTATGAGCGAAAGGAGCGAAAGCAACGGGTCTCAATTTGGAGCCTTTGTATACGGAAAAATAAAAAACAGACTATTGAACAGATTTAGTGATCGCTTTAAGAGAAGCAAGGAATGATTACAGAAAAGGAATCGATCGGCTATATACCAATAAATTATTGTATTATAAATCTGCAACCCTAAACTTGGGCTCGTTTTTACATCCGGTTATTATAAGTCTGCAAGACCTCCTTGTAAACTACATTTCGTGTTTTATTTGTTGGTTGCAGTATTATGAGGTTTTCAGGTGAACTGACTCTAGAACACGCCACATATAACTGCCCATGTGAGAAACAATCCTTTCTCAGGTCCACCCCAGCTACTTTTAATGTTTGGCCCTGTGCTTTGTTGATAGTCATTGCGTAGCAAACTTTCACTGGAAATTGTAGTCTTTTGAATTCAAAATGATAATCTGAAGGGATAAGTGGAATTCGGGGGATAAAAACTGTTTCTCCTTGATTAACGCCTGTAAAAATAGTTGCTTCAATCACGTTCTTTTGAAGTTGGCGGACCTGCAGCCTTGTCCCGTTGCATAGTTTGGGCGGTAGCAGATTACGCAGTAACATGATTGGTGCACCAACTTTTAGGTGGAGTACATGTGGTGGTAATCCTGGTGGGTCGAGACTATTTAAGAACTCCACAGGGTAGTGAACAGCATTTTCAACCTCCAGTACCTCATCCACAGATTTATATGATACTTCTTCAGTTACAAGTTTCTCCAACAAATAGTTGTTAATGTTGTTAGCAGAATCGTTTCTTGGAGTGAGAATGGCTCTTTCTCTTAAAAAAGTTACATTAGCCTGATTAATGTTGGAATATATTCTGTTAGTGAGACTGTCCAGATCCTCCACAACATCACAAAGGGTGCTCGGAATGGTTATTCGCCCATCTTCTTCAAAAATATTGCCATCACCAATATCTAGTAATAATTCTGAAAATTCTTCTGCCCAAGGCTCTCGGTATAGGTGCAGGCGGCATACTGAAAAATACTGGCCACATAGAAATTGGCATAAAAACTTTAGAACGGAACCTCATTTCATTACCTTTCAGCAGACGCCTGCATAATAATGAAACATACTGGCCACTTAGAAATTTGCCTATAAACTGAAGATAAAGGAACTCAAGAAATTTCTTATTTCAATGTAAAATATGCATTAACACATTGTCGTAAAATTCAATTTGGATCTTTATTGGCTTCCGAATTCTAATTTCAATGTAAAGTATGCAATAACGCGTTGCCGTAAGATTCAATTTGGATCTTTAACTTTTTTCATACTAACATTAAACACCCTTATTTATACCCTTAAGGGCCGAATTTCGTAAAACCTTTTCTTAGTGAGCACCTAGAGGCCGAAAGGAACATTCAGGCCCACATTCATGTCTCTAACTTTAAAAACGTAGGACTTTCATACAAACTTTGACACCCCTTTTCAACCCCTTGGGGTGCGAATTTTAAAAAATCCTTTCTTAGTACGCGCCTGCACCCCATAGAGAGTGCTTGTGCCAAATTTTAGACCTCACGGCCCAGTAGTTTCCGAGATTTCGTGATGAGTGGTCAGTCAGTGAGTGGACTTCTCTTTTATATATATAGATTAGATTATAGTTTACGTAACGTATATATTTTTAAGTTACAGTTAGTAGTAAGTACAGAAAAATAAATGATTTTAAAACGAAAACTCGTGTTGTTTCACTAAGCGGGAAACGCAAAGCCAGCCGTTTTGATCGTCCAAGGATTTCGTCAGAACTATTATTTATGTGTTTCCACTATGTACCCGCAACATTTATGTACATTACAAACACCTAATCGCCGCACTGGGATCGTCTAGCTATAGGCGATAGTAATAGTAAAATCCGTAGTGCTGGAAGTGCGTCAAGCAGCTACGACGAACCCGGCATTCAAGGGCATTCAGGATCTGTACGTTATTTTTGGCATTGTTCGAGTACAAGATAACAATTTTGTTTATATCAAAAATGTTTACAATGCCGCCTATAGTCGTCTGCTGCTGTGATGTAATATGGGACAGCACAGTCAGTAGTGTTGTGTCATTAGTGTGTATCATGACTAATTTAATTTCATGATTGAGTCTTTAGTCAAAATGTTAACTAAATTCATTACTCGTTCAGTCATGACTTTATGAACAATGCAGAAGCATTAGTCATCAGAAGATGAAAAGCCTGAGACACGAGGTCCCATGTAAAAAATAAACTGCACTTAGCAGCCACCACCACAAGCGAATTTTGCCCAACACCGACACTCGTAGGGCCGGAGCAGTGAGGTGGGGGTTGATAAAAATCACATGTCTTCGAATTATTGTTTCTCGGAAAGTACCGATTTCCACCTGTTTTCCTTCGTCGTTTTGAGAGCAGTAGTGATTTAATAGATTCCGCAACACACAAATCCTTGTCGGTTTTGTATAGGTACATCTTGTAGGGCCGGAGCAGTGAGGTACTTTATACCTACATTTCATATGGCACTGACTCATCAAATTACAATATTATAAACATAACCAAATTACTACAGCAGAGCAGCTGTTATAATAGTGACCCATTCAAGTATCACGGCTGAATGGCTAAACTGTGACGTTGTCATCTTATGTCAACAAAAATGCTTTCGCTACTGCTCTCGGTTTCTAATTATTTAAATTAAAAGATTGTATTGTTTATGTTTGAGGCGCTGCAATTATTTACTTATATTAATTCATTAGAAATGATCACACTTTAACCAGAGATCTGTTAGATCTTTTGGAAAAAGAACCACTTGTTTTTCCAATTATGGTATCATGTGCGTGATCCTCATTGAGCCGTTTACAATATATTTAGTATTAACTGAATAAGTAACAATACATCTTTTGTCAAATCGGTGCAATAGCCACGTAAATGAATTATCAGCGTAAGCACCTATGAACCTGTAAGTCTGGAACTCACATCATTCCTGATTTGATGTTTTACGACATTTCTTCTGAATCGGTAAGCTTACAATTCTATGTTTTGTTTAAAGCATTTCCATAAAAAAACATTACAATTCATATTGTAACATACAGTACAAGCTTTGTGCAAAAAATACTTTTCCGACTGCTAACCTTTTTAGAATAATTCAAAACTAATGCTAGGTAAGGTAGGACGACTACTGAACTGTGTGACTATGGGAAGTAAGAAATTGATTTAGGATAAGGAATCACTACAAACATTAGTACCGCTAAACAATTTTTGACCCAGACGTTTCGTAATAAACGTTCGCATCACATTAAGAGGTCAGTCAACTTCAAATTTATATTTATTAGACAGATTTGTACGACAGTTAGCTCGGCCAATCGCAGTCATTGGCCTCAACCAAAAGGGGAGGACTCTTATTTTTAATATCACACCAAGTCGAACCAGTCTTGACGACGATGATAAAAGTAATTTATTGTATCGATACTTTTTAAATATTGTGACCAAACCACCAGGCATCAGTATATTTATGAAGAAACCTATTAATTTTTTATCTAAGGAACTATCGCTAAAAGTAAAACTATCCGTTTGGTCGTGTAAGTGGCACAGACCCTTAGTAGTGGGCGCATTACGTATGCCAGTCAGCGGCGACTTGCGCGCAGGACGTTGCACCCGCCTCGCCTCTCGCGCTGCCTTCCACGTCTATGACCATTCGACCGTAAGAGGCAGAAACATAAGCAACTATATTAATTTGTTAACTTATTATTTAAAGAACAAGCTACACACAATACAGACAAAACACATCAGAAAAAGTCTAATTGTTTCCGACGATGAAGTGTTTTATTCATGTTCTTATACTCGTATCATTTATTATGATAGTTTGCGCGTGCTTTGGAATTCTATACAAAATATTGGCTTATCACGCACCCCTCTTCACGTGTGGTTTATGACCGTGAATAAACGTGTAAGTGAGATGTGTATTGAATGAAGATTTAGTTATAAAACAGACAAAGATTTTTAATCGTAATGTTGCTGAACGGAAAAATGCGCAAGAGAACCTCTAGGGAGTCTAAAATGACCATTTAAACGCAATTTATATTATTTTCCTATTATTATCTATTTTCCTGAATGGTCACACACGCAGTTACTATTATGAAAGGTACATTTTACGCTTTTTAACGCAATTCATATTGCATCTGCTAAAGTGGCCATTTAAGACGCCCAGTTGCATTTGTTGCTGAAGGTCCAATAAAAGCTACTTATATGAAAATTGTCTAAAATTATCCGTCAAAATACCCTTCGAAAACCCTACCTAATACGCATGTGAAAAGTCGCAGCACTACAGTGCCTTTAATCACGACCGACTAGAATGTTTAATTGGCGTCCTAACATTCTAGTTTAACTCAAGGAAATGAGATTTCCTGTGTTCTTTATTGGGAATACAGAGACAATCGTGCTTGACCACTGAGGATGCGCAAGACTAATTATAACAATGTATAGAAGGATCAGTTAGAGAGCGTTGCCCTGTCTAGGCTGGAGGCAGGGAGGGAGTTTTCTTTTACTATCCTTGCAACAATTACGTTTATCTCGACGGTACTGGTTTTGATGCATCAAAGCAACATCAATCAAATCAGTAAGATGCGTAACTATACGCTTCGATCTGCCATAATCACTCACAAAATGCACTGATGTTGACAGAAAGATATTTAAATCTCAGGTACAGTGTTTATTTCATACAATACATTGATGAAATCAATTTGTTTAAACTTTTCAGTAAACACGTAAAGTAATTACAATCGACATGCAAAAGTCACGCCAAATCCCATATTTCCGAGTCATTGGTTCTTAAAATAAATAAAAATAAAAAAATAAAAAAGCCTTATATTTCCAGTTTTACAAATTAACTTAAAAATGTATTGTATC
The DNA here is from genome assembly GCA_932274075.1 of Diarsia rubi. Taxonomy (NCBI): domain Eukaryota; kingdom Metazoa; phylum Arthropoda; class Insecta; order Lepidoptera; family Noctuidae; genus Diarsia; species Diarsia rubi. The sequence continues at coordinate 14,625,849 of OW026417.1, read as the reverse complement.
TACCTACACTTAATTAACAAGAACTTAATTTAATATAGCTATATAACTTAACTTAATATTATATATTTAATATCTAATTATTACTAAATCAGTTGGTAGGCATTTTATTGCACTGGTACCCCCCTCAGGAAAAGGCCTCCTCCAAAGCTTTCCATTTCTCTCGGTCTTGGGCTATTTGTTGCCATTGTGGACCAGCAATTTTTTTAATATCGTCGTCCCATCTAGTGAACGGTCTTCCAGGGGCGTGCGCCCTATATAGGCTCTTAGGCTTAGCCTACCTTACCAACTGAGCATTTCTTATAACTAATTAACGTTGCAATAAAATAACACTACGTACAAATTAATCATAAAAAAGTTCAAACTCCTGTTAAAATACTTATAGCAATTTTTCGCGTCCCACTAAAACTCATTGACAAGGATTACGATTAGTACGAATCTTATAGACAAACACTCGACTTGTCTAGAACCCATTCATAATTGTATGCACACAGCGTCACATCGGTACGTATGGCCGTGTCTATGAACCGCACACATACATAGATTTTCGCAATTTTAACGCAGCAGCTCCTACGACTGTAGCTGAGTGGGCTGTGATTGGCTGCAACAACACAACCAATCTATAACCCGCGAAGTTCAAAATTTGCATTTTTTTGCAATTTGTAGGCCAGTGCTAGGTTGTATGTTGAATAAAATATGACTACATACGTCTTAAAACCGGGAATCATATTTTAATGAACATACAACCTAGCACTGGCCTGTAAATTGCAAAAACGTAAGGAAATTTTAATTTCGCGCTTCGCGAACTTCGGGCTTCCGTGCATAGAGCGCAGCACCTGTTTAGTTCGATGTTCGCAATGTTGTCAACTTGTCACCTCATTCATTGGATTTCGTATAATCCTGCAAAAATGTTGACCGCTGTTGTGAACAAACTCGATATGAAAATGATGCAATTTTATTTGCTAGTATTTTTCTATCGACAATAATAACCTAGAAATTATTTTTTACGTAAGAGGAAGACATTACTGTTTCATTGTTGTGACAAGCAATTGTATAATGCGATTTTGTTTTCAAACCGAAAACGTACAGTTAACGTTATTAACAGTAGTGTAAATATTAATTTTGTTGTGTATTACTTGTTTATTCACGTAACAAATAACAATGGTATTTACTTGTGAAGTTTGTGCTGATAATGTGTGTTTATTACATGTTAAAGGTAATAAGTGTTCTCAATTATCGGTCAGTGGGTCGTCTTAGGGGCGGATCGTATAATGATAAGATTCAAGTTGTATCTAAAGGTAGACATGTACCCGAATTACGAAAATTTATCCAAAATCTTGCAAGTTACGTGTTCTGTAACTATCACCCACTCACTTGGATGAGATATTTGAGGTGGCCGAATCTTTCTTCTGTTTGCATCGTCATTAGAAAATCGTGAGGTATACCTTGAATAATGTGGTGAGTTTTTAAATGGTATTTAAAAGTTTTGTTTTTACAGGCTTACTTTTTTTTTTTTTGCTGTCATTTATTCGTAGCCTACCCATCGTGGGGGACCACTGCACGCCACTGGGTCTTCCTCTATATCGTTTGCCCGATGGGCCTTTCCATGATGTAACTGTTTTTGTCCATCTATGATCTATAAGACGTGCTATATGCCCAGCCCATTTCCACTTCAACTTTTGGCTGTAGTTGAGAGCATCTATTGCTTTTGTTTTAGATCTTATCTTAGCGTGTTTTATTTTCTGTATTTTCCTGATGTTTAACATACTACGTTCCATTCCTCGTTGACATCTGTTTATTTTATTACTTGTTTTTTTGGTAAACTTCCATGTTTGACATGCATACGTCAGACAAGGAATGAGACAAGAGTCCATGACTTTTTTCTTTAACCTGATGGGCATGTCGCTTTTAAATATGTCCTTGAAACTCCAGTATTTTTTCCAAGTTTGTTTTACTCTTCTCTCTACTTCTAGTTCATTGCTATCCCTGTTGAATCCAATTTGTTTTCCTAAATATATACCGATCCACATAATCTAAAGGGTCTTTTTCGATTGTTATTTTTGATTTTTTAAAGTTGGTCATGAGTTTGGTCTTAGTAATATTCATTTCTAATCCCACTTGTCTGCTTGCTTTGTGTAGGGTGTCTATCATAATTGCAGTTGTAGGCTCGATTCCGATAGTAAAACCAAGTCGTCCGCAAATCGTAAGTGGTTTAAGTATTTACCCTGGATGTATAAACCACAATTTCTCCAGTCTAATTTGCTTATGATAGATTCTAATATCGCAATAAAAATTGTTGGGGATAAGGGGTCTCCTTGCCTAACTCCTCTTTTCACGGGAAAGCTTTGGCCAATGGTTTCCAGTTTGACTCTACTAGAGCAATTACTGTATAGGTGTTTGAGTATAATTATGTATTTTTGCTCTATATTTTGGGTTTTTAGAGTGTTCCATATACTTCCGTGTGAGATTGAGTCAAAAGCTTTTTGGTAATCAATGAATGTGATATACAGCGGTCTCTGTTGTTCTTGATATTTTTCAATTATCAGTTCTAATGTGTGGATGTGGTCTATAGTAGAAAAATTCTTTCTGAATCCCGCTTGTTCAATGGGTTGACTTTTCTCTAATGTTGTACTAATTCTTTGGTTGATTATTGTAGAGAAAAGTTTATAAATAAACTTGGTAAAAGGCTTATCGGCCGGTAGTTGCTGATGTCTTTTGGGTCTCCTTTCTTGTATAGCAAGATGATGTTAGATTCAGACCATTGTGAAGGTGTGGTAGGAGTATCAAGGATCAAATTAAATAATTTCGTTAGTGGAGCAGCTAGTATGAAGCAGGCGGTTCTTATGGCGTCGTTAGTGATGTTGTCTGATCCTGGGCTTTTGTCTGGTTTAAGTCTTTTAATTGTTTCAATTACTTCTGTACAGTCTATTGATTCTATGTGGGATTCTGCCGTTTCAAAGTCGATGTTGTCAATATCAATGTGGTTCGTGTCTATGGCTAGGTCTGGTTTACTATATAGTTTTGTATAAAAACATGTAGCAAGTCATTGTTACTTAGTCGACTGTAAATTCTATGCTTTATGTGAAAGTGCCTAACACTTTCTATTTAATTTTATAATACCTACCTGGATAAAACATCTACCAGTTGGCTATATCAGATATCGTAACATACAAAGAGGTGTTGGACTATTGCAGTGAAAAGCATAATAGATAGTTGGTTCGTTGAAAATTTCACCTAATCTTAAATGAATCTATTGTTAAGATATTATTGATACTTCGAGCTTGGTTTTGCGACTACATGTGACTTAACTACTTACGAATATTTAGAACCAGGGTGAAATTAAATTGTTTTCTCTCCTTCCATAAAAGTAAGGACTTGAAGGTAGGTACCTACAGCAGCAAACCTTTTGTAAATAAGATACATTATGCGGTCACCAGTTTTTTCCTTCAGTTGTAACAATTCTATTAATGATGATTACCTTGCTTAACTTGGTGTATAATATAATATATATATAATAATGTTTTACACAATGTTTTAGGAGTTCAACATCGAGTTTTACCGTAATCTGTGATTTTTGAACCCCAAAATAATAAAAAGTCGTTTCCCAGCAAAAAGAAATGCATAAGAGTACTTAGTTTGATGTACAGAATGCTTGGTTCACGGCTGTGTGAAGGGTTAACGAAGAAGAAGGGGGGGGGGGTAAGGGTTAAGGGTTACACCTTGTATAGAGTAAAAGGCACAAATATTCTATACTAGCTGACCCACACAACTTCGTCTGCCTCATAATAATATATAACTTACAACCTTCCACGATATATCGACTATCCATAGTAATATTTTTTCAATTAGCTTTCTAATGTTGAAAGAATTTTCAAAGAGGTCTGAGTAATTTTCGAGTTAAATCGCCACAAACAAAAATCTAATCTTTCCTCTTTATGATATTAGATAGAACCTTAGATTACATTATTTAAGTGAGAATTACTAAAAGTACCTACCTATCTCTTACTGTTAAATATACAATCATCATCATCATCATCAGCCTATATTGTTCCCACTGCAGGGACTCAGGCCTCCTCTCTAGGAGTGGGATGGACGCGAATCTTCGAATTTTTGGTTCTAAGATATGCCGGTTTCCTTGCGATGTTTTTCTTCGCCGTTTTGGAGAACAGTGGTGATGAAATAAATTACGAAGTTCAAACGACCAACTGTTCGTAAGTCGAGGCCACCACCACTGGGCCACCACTGCTCACGAAACAATAACACCTTGTAAATATTATGGTGCAGTAAATAATTTGAATTTGAATTTCCCGGAGGCCAGAATCTCCACGTAGGTATCTACATCGGGACGCGAGGGCGGTCCGCGTAATTATTTTGTCGCGCGGACAATTTAACATTGCGATATCTTCTAAGATATTTGTTTAAACTATATCGAGTAAAAGAATAAAGAACTTTTAAAGAGGAACATTTCTTTCTTACATGATATTTGCATTACTTAAACCATTTTTGCAGCGCACGCAATGGAAGCTCACAAAAAGGAATATCGTATCGTTTTTTGGCAATATTTTTTATTTTTGCTCCACTCCTTTTAGTCGTAGCGTGAGGTTATATAGCCTAAAGACTTCCTCGATAAATGGACTATCCAACACAAAAAGAATTTTTCAATTCCAACCAGTAGATCCTGAGTTCTTAGCGTTCAAACAAACAAACAAACTTTTCAGCTTTATAATATTGGTATAGATTAAATTTCCGTTCTAACAAACACATTTATTTAGATATAGATTAATACCATACGGGTTAAATAAGCTTCGCAAAAAAATAATTCTTTTTAACCTAACATTTTAATAGTAAAAAATGGTTACAGTCAATCTTAAAAGATAGACATAATTATGCTGTCGGCCTTTTGTTAGACCTTAAAACCTTGTTAGAACTTAAACTTTAAAAGAGATATCTTTTCCGGTTTTTGCAACTTTTTTCATTCCGGTTTTTGCAACTTTTTTCGCTCCTATTGGTGGTAGCGTGATGTTATACAGCCTAAAACCTTCTTCGATAAATGGACTATCCAAAACAAGATTTTTTCACTAAATAAAAAAAACATAAATCACACTAATTCTATTAGTAGGTTAGCTAAAAGCAAAACTAAAAAGACGGTACGGGCAAAGGCAAAAATTTACCGGTTTCTAACCTCTCGCATTCGATTAATTAATTCAGCCAACAACGAAACCGATAAACACGATCTGCCAGTATACTAAACGTTTTGCAAAGTAAACTAGAACAGTTCAGTTATTAAATCAGTCTGCTCTACTTTGATACAGAGACCTGAGGGAACATTACCTGGGCTGCGGGTTGGTCGAAAGAGATACTGCGGTCTCGGCACAATGGGCTAAGGAGGAACGTGGGTGGTTTTTAATCATTAGAAGTCTGACACTCCCTACCGCTCTGCCGAGAGCGGGAGGAGACGTTAAAATTTGATGATTCCCTACCCCAAAAAAAAACAATGTGTTAGAATTTGAATGAAACATTTAAAGTACCTAAGTATTATATTTAAAGTTTGTTTGACAGAGGTGTTACAGTACTACTCCCTTATTTTTTGTTACTTCACCTGGATTTTTGCAAAAAGTAGGTAGGTAGATGCTTTTCAAAGCAGCGTGAGAATTTCTAGGGTGAATTTCATAAACTATCATAACAATAATTTATCTCTACGTGACTTGACAAACTTGAAAAAAAAACACACAATCTATTAATATAAACTAGGCTGTATGTGGCTTGTGGAGTTGTAGCTCTATGGACAGGACACCAGAATAACCCGTTTGCCACGATTGACACACACGAGTTTTATAACCTGCGCGGGAAGATAAGCAAAACGAAATACGTACCTATATCTGCATCTACCTATCTCCAGCTTGACTGGTTTGGCGGTTTCTTGTTTTGATAATTAGTTACTAATTAGACTACTTATGTATTTACGAGTATATAATACCTATCGAACTCTATAATTATAACTAGAAAGTACCTAGGTATACTGCAAAATAAGAATCATTGTTTTTTAAATCGTTACGTTTTTTCAGCAATTGTCTAAAGTGAAAAGTGATTGCCGTTTAAAAAGTAATACTATACCTTGTCATTACACTAAATACCTACTTTACCCATTAGGAACACAATCACTTTATTGACATAAGGTATTAATTTCCAGCAGACATGTAATGGGAACTTTGGACACATTAAGAACAGACCATAAAATAAACAATCAAACATTTACCGGCTCTACACCAACGAGGCTGTGCAGCGAAAAAGACTGGACACACTAAAATATGAATTTCTTCTTTAATTAATTTTATGTCATTCAATTTACAATGGCGCGGACCCTCGACCTGAATCAAGTATGAGGCCGACACAATACCCGTCTATCACGTACAACACACGCTTAAAATAAACAAATATTATAATTTGACACACTTGTGTCGATAACCGCAGCTCGGAAACTTTAACCGTAATTGTGGTGACACTGACGGTAGTAAATACCTACACTTCTGGACACATCTATTGGCCCACCTTAGAGTTTAGGTTTCGATGGCCCCTACCGAAATATGATTGCTAGATTGAACAAAAACTTTTGATGCAGTTTTAGACCTGATACTTTTTACCATCTTTTTCGATCGTATTGTTTTAAATTTGAATTCAGAATACCATACGACATGGAGCTACGCCTAACAAGTCGGATATGCGCCTTGTTAAAGGCAATTGATTTTTGAATAAAAAACATGTTTTATCAAATAAAGGTTTAATTTAATTCCACGTGTTGCCTCCATGGGCATCTACCACAGCTCTCATACGATTAGGCATAGAGTTTATCAACCGCTCTATGAAATTTTGAGGGATCATCTCCCATTCCTCTTCTATGGCAGTTTTTAACTCCTGCATCGTCTGGGCAACTGGCTGACGAGCCCTAACACGTCTTTTTAGCTCGTCCCACATGTGCTCAATGGGGTTCATGTCTGGGCTTCTGGCTGGCCAGTCCATAACTGTGATGTTCACATCCCGAAGATATTCCCTGACGATGCCGGCCGCATGGGCTCTTGCATTATCATGCATAAAAAGGAAATTTGGGCCCACATAGTCCGCGTATGGTATCACGTGAGGTTCTAAGCACTCACGAATGTACCTTTCAGCATTTAATGTTGGCAGCCGTGGTCCTGTAACAACCTCAAGTTGAGTTTTGCCGCTCGCGGATATACCGCCCCAGACAGTCCATGAGCCACCGCCATAAGCAACCCTCTCTTCAAAGCAGCATTGTGCGAAACGCTCTCCCTTACGTCGGTAGACCTTCTTCCTTCCATCATTGCCATGTAACACAATTTTAGACTCATCAGAAAAGAGTACACGGCTCCAATCTTGCTGTGTCCAATTTAAATGACTGCGTGCGAAATGAAGGCGCGCTGTTATGGGCTCGCGTTAGTTTGGGCCCATTAGCTGGCTTGTGTGGTACCATATCGCGTTCTTTTAACCTTCTCCGAGCAGTTCGAGCGGTCACAGATACTCCGTGGAAGTCGCGAAGTTGGTTTTGTATCTCAATGGAGGTAAGGTGACGATTTCTCAAGCTGGTCGTCACGATGAATCGATCCTGCCTTTCAGTTGTGACCCGAGATCATGGCCTTCCTTGGCGACGAAAAAGCCGCCAGTCTCTAGGTACCTCCGATAAACATTTCGGACCGCAGATCGACTTAAATTAAGTTGAGCACTCACGTTTCTTTGGCTGTGTCCGGCCTGAATAAGTGCCACAGCTTGGGCGGTGACTTCAGGTGAAGTATCCATAGATTATTGATAGAACCTCACCTTAATGTTAAGAATAAGTAATGTTTTTTGCAAAACCAAAGATATCAATCACTTTTTCAAGAATTAAATCCAAGTAAACCAATAAAACCAAGTTTTCTTAGTATTCGATTGTTTGATATCAACAAACAGGCTCCAAATTGTCTTTTGTTTCTTTAAATTCTGTGTTCGAAATTCAAAAAAAGACTATTGAATGAAATTGTGAATGTGCCAGGTTCAAAACTGCATAAAAACTTTTTGCTCGACCTAATATAAAATTTTAGCTAGGACCAAACGAAACTGAAAATACAAGGTGGGGCAATAGATGTGTCCAGAAGTGTAGTAGGTATCAGATTTGTTTGCAGCCAGCAGCCAAATTGATGGCAAGGTTTAATGATTTTTTGAGTAGTAGTAGTAGTAGGAGTAAAAGATAGGCCTAAATGTTGTCTTGGTTTTAGTAGAAATGAAGCAAAAAACAAGACGAAAAGTCGTTACTATCATACAGATGGAATCATGGAACTTCAACACCTATGCATAATATAATGAGAAGTAGAAGTCCAGACAGGCATGAGTTCTGTTTTAAATTTAGGATAACAGACAGTATGAAGCACTCCCAAGTTACTAAATGTTTTTGTCGCTTAAACAGTTAGCTATAGCTTTCTAATAAAATGTCAGAGATATCCTAAAATGAATATGACATACCTACATAAGTTCATAAAAGTTTGCAGCTGTGTCATATATTAAATACAAATCAGCACCAGTACAAACAAAAAGATAGGTGACATTTCTAGATGGAAATTCAAGATAATATTAAGATTTTATCCTGAAATTCAACAATGAAAACTAGACAAAAATACTAAGAAGTCATGAACTTTACACTGAAAAGGTAATCAAATAAATTGTTTTTGGTTTTTCGAAAATTAACTAGCCCATGGCCCTGGAGAAAACCTACAAGAAGAGAATCCGATTTGGGATGATTTGCTGTTGATTGATTGGTTGCTATGTACCTAACTTAGTTGAGTTCATTGTTTACAAATTTTATAGCTTCTCGTGGTGCAGAGTATAGTATAATGTTCCTGATAAGAATTAAATACTGCACTGAAATAAAACTTAAACTGATGATGGATACTGATACTGAGTATCAAAACCATCATTTATTTATACGAGTATCTTCAGTTTTGTTTAATTTTTATTTACTTAATTTAATTAAATATGGACTGGAGACCCACTTAATTTAATAATTCAATTTTTAGCTAGGTGCCAGCCAATTGTGCTAAAATAGGCACTTGTGTAGGACTAACAGCTTTATTAAATTTAAGATTTGACCTATTTAATTTGTATTAGGTATGACAATCAAATCAAATCTGTCAGCTGTTACAGACACGTAAACATGCTACTATTTTTTGTCTGGTAACATTGACAGATACTCGTCACTAAAATAGTACTAATTTAGAATAATATGATTTGAGGCTGTATAGAGTTATGACTTTTGCTACTGTAATTTTCTGAAAGAGTGACAGTTGATTTTTAGTCGTTTGCGTGGCAATTGAATTCGATCTATTTGAACATAGCGTTGATAGTTTTGACTATGAGAATTATATCTAAGAATATTCAATTATTATTTCTACAAGTCGTTTCATTTCTGAGTTGAGGTTGAGTTCTTACACTTGAAACATTGTATTTCTTTTTGTTTCCAACTATTAAAAAAATATTAGTTCTTTAACTGAATAATTTATACTGGTAACAGTGTACTACGTTAACAGTCATAATTATAGGAAACAGAGCTGGTACCTATATGGATAAACCAATACAGCAAATACCAGAAATAGATCTGAACCTGTGCCTACCCGCTCCTTTATTTTTGGAAACTACTTAGAAAAACCTGATCTGAACAGAAATGTGAATTAACAGATATAAGGTTATGGCTGCGGGATGTTGTAAGGGATACCGCGGCCTTGACATATTTATAGGGCTAAGAAGGAACATGGGTGGGTTTTAGTTAGTAGAAGTCTGACACTCCCTTTCGCTTTGCCCAAGAGCGGGAGGGGTTATTTCATGATTTCCCAATAATACACCCACCAAATAACTGGGCACATATCTAAGCTCCATGGCTGCTACAGAGATGTTACTAATGGAAAGAACCAATAACAATTTGCCCCCCACTCGAAAATCAAACCCAAGGAAGAACCATTGTAGCGCTAGCAACCATTAGACCAACAAGGTAGATCAAGGAAGGTTTAACACTAAACTGATTGTGTACATACGGTCAGTGGGTCATCTTAGGGGCGGAGTAAGCTAAATTTAATCAATTTAGAACACAGATAGACCATGCACCTGGTTTCGAACATTGGGTGCTTATCATGCAATCCCTTGGAATGATTTAAATTAATAATTAAAATATTACCTGCCTGTAAACTCTAGCAACTCAAGCGGTCTGGCAAAATCAGCACATGCAGGCAGCAGCATGCAAGCTTAGTTCTTTGTGATAAAATTCAAGCAACACTTAACAAGCCATTAGGTATTTCATCTCAATTCATACGTGATTAAAAATCTGAAAAACAAAACAAAAATCAATGGTAATAAGGAAAAAAGTATTTTGAGACAATCAGTAAACGCGGACGCGGAGTTTTCTATTTGTTTTTATTGATAGTTTTTCTTGAATTGAAAATTACAGCAAAATGTATTTACTTACTTACCTAAGGTACAACCATTAGAGATTTTTATTAACATTTCTAATTTCCAATGGTTTCTCAAAATATCTAGAGTAAGTATAAAGGTACTGTACGCACTTAACAACTGAAAAGGAAAACTATTTTTTTTTCACGTATTATATTATCCGAGATCGTTTGCTTTAAAAGCAAGTAAACAAAAGAAAGAAACGGCAATATTTTTTTTATTAGTTTATTTCCTGAGGAACAGGCTAAGGTCTGAGACCATGCTGCCTAGTCATCAGTTAGTATTTTTCTTGAGTAGGGTAGATCCAGTTCAATTCATCAGTAAGAATTTAAGAAACGGCAAATGCGATTTGAAAAACTTTGCACTTCAATCACTTGAAAAGTTGAAAGCAAGCTGTCGGGAAGTGTTGCCAGGTGATTGGAATTTATGTGTAAAAAGTTTTCGGGAATTCCCGTTTCCGAGATTTTATTTAAAAATGTAACGATCGACTCATTTGCTGTCCTTCTACTTCTACCACGACTATGGAAGTAAATATTTAAAGTGCTGTATCTGGAGTTCATAAAGACCTATAGAGCAGTATAAGAGTACTCTTACGAGTAGACTAATTCAAAAGTGTAGGTACCTACAGTTTGCACTTTTCCATAGAATGCATCTGTTACAAGTTATTAATAAAACAAACTGAAAAATTCTCTCCCGCTCTTGGCGGAGCGGACAGGAGTGTCAGACTTTTACTGACTACTGACCACCCATGTTCCTTCTAAGATCTTTGTGTCCAGGGCCGCGGTATCTCTTTCCAACAACACGTAGTGAGAGCATTGCATACATTTCATTTTACCGGGACCGTAGTCCGCAGTACCGAAATCCTCCGAAAAATCAGATACTTCGTTTGGGGTAGTTACTTCAGAGGTTGTTCACATTGTTTTCAGCATCTGTTTATCGATGGAAAAGTTTAATACCGAATACTTTGTATTCAACAGAGTGTAAACGGACCCTACACGAAGCCGTCATTCGACAGGGTCCTTATTTGTGTGTAACTCCACTCTGTATATTATTAACTACGAATATACAGTTGTACGAGTTGTACCTGTAATGGTGTTTTAATGGAGAGAGGAGTTTTTCTAAACTTATGCTACTAAATACCTATCTGCATTGGAAATCTAAATTTAGATTTACAAACCGGGCACCTTTGTCAATCGAAAATGAAAATCTAAAAACAGGCATTGATTTTGATAACCTAATAAAAGAGTTCGCCGAAAGAAAGGCTAGAAAAGTATTTTTTTTATAAAATTTCGTTTTGCGATCGTTTGTTTGTCATTCAAAACTGTCGCTAATACTGCTTAATCATTAATACACATACAACTAATCACACCGATACACATCACATATCCACCTCACCAACACACGCTTAAACAGGGAACTGTCCATCTGAAGACGCGACAAGTAAGCGTTTTGAAATTTCCTTGAACAGGCTATAAGCACTCGGACCCCACAGTCCCAGAGTTTCAACCCGAAACGGCTCGAAAATATAGTTTCCACAAACAAAGGTTTACCATATCTGAGTATGGCACAGTCGCAAAATGTCTCTTTCGCAAAACCTGGCAAAATTTTATTCTAAGTCCTAGTGCGACATTTTGCGAAAGAGACATGCTACGAAAACGACATTAATTAACAGAAAGATACATTTTGCAACTGAGTATCTACGGCGCTTGAGGTTCTCTGCAGCCACAGCGGCAAGGATGATGTGATGGCACAGGAGTATCGAATGTTAAAGTAATGGTTTTTGTAAAACACTAGACGATTGTTTTATATTGGCGTAAGGTGGTTTCGGTGAGAATAGCTATACTTATGTGAAAGATTATTTAGTTCAAACGTGTTTCGGCAAACCATAACTTCTGCAAATCTTGGTCTCGGCCAACCATTCATTCTATGTAGCGTTATTCGGCGAAACGTGCTTTCGCTGAATAATGTTTCGGCTAATCGATTTTTTGTATTACCGTTCAACGGTGAACCATGCTTTCTGTAGACAATTAGATCGTTCAAGTGTAATTCTGTTTACCGTTCGGGACTCTCAAAAACGCCCCTTACCGTGATACATTTGTTTTAATCGTGCTAACGATACTTCCTTTACATTTTTCGTATCGTTTTGAAAAATTTGGAATACATTGGTAGACGGGTGTCAACGAACTTTATTCTTCGGTTAATCTGTGCCGACTATAGGTACCCTTATCGGCTTGTCTGAAAAAAACCGACATAGTCGCTTGCGCATTTCCGTGTTATTTTAATGCTGTCCACTGGCAACACTTTTAGAAAGCTTAAAAAGTTTGTGTTTGACACCAACTGAGTGGTTTTCCCGATTTTCTCAAAACAAATGAATCCAAACTATAGATACGGTACCGTATTCAATTCCTGCTTAATAGTGTAAGTATGTAAGTGAACCCACAAATAAATAATCTATTAGTTTTTCAAACATGTAAATTAGAAATTTATAAAGTACTACTTAGCTGTTTCTTCGGGTAATTTTTTTGAAGAGTTAGTTCTATATTTTCATTTTATAAAATAGGTACTCTATTTTATTATAAAAAAGTAAAGAACTAACTATAAGTTCTAAGGGATAGAAAAAAGTAACTGTCAATAACAGGGTTTCCTTTATTTTTTTATGATTAGACGATGACCTATTTTGTTTCTAGACCAGGTTTGCCTAACTAACTAATTGCGGCGAATCAGAGGGAAATTAATTGACATTGACATCAAACGTAACATGCATTATGTTAGTGTTCAATGTGTGACTGTTTCAGCTCTACCTACAATGTGTTCAGGTAGGATAATGAACATTTGTTTATAATGAATTTAATAGGACAGGAGACAATAAACATGACCAACAATTGGGAAATGTCCTCTTCTATAAATGATTTTCAATACTCATGCTTAATTTGTAATGTGAGTTAAATTCTAAAGTTGTCGAAGAACTTTGAAAGATTTATTAAACAAATAAGTAAGTGATAAAGTATATTGCATGTACAACTTTAATAGGATTATTGGCCATCCAAACAATGTTGTAGGATTTTTGAGCCCTAATTTTACTTATTTGCAAATGTTTTAGACCTTCGGAGATCTGTGGAATCCACACCCTGTGAAATGTTAAATCAGAACAAAGGTTTTGCCTGTCTTATGAGTATGTCATGTATTAAAATAATGTCAGCTGTAAGTACTAACAATATACATAATTATGTGTGCTGCATATGAGTAGGTAGTCTCTTACTCTACTGCAGCATATCGGAATCTTAATGCAAATTCTTGAGCTGCTGCTAATATTCTGAAAACAAAAAAGTATTTAACATGAGTAGAAATCATACCTAATCTATTTATTCATAATTAATTAAAACGGTATTACACCAATTACTTAACATAATTATCATAGAAACAGAAAGCAAAACAAAATAATTATAGTCTAAACATATAAATTGATAACATTTATTTATTTGTTATTAAAACCAACTTACACCAACAGTACATATATTTCAAACTGTAAAATAAAAAAGTTATGGTTAGGGTTCTGCTACATTTCAATGGTTTAAATGAACTAAAACTTGGCAGTGGACGCTCTTGGATATTTTCTCTCACAGAACACCAGACGAATTCTGTAGCTTCATTCATCCCCAAAGACATCACATTCAGGGTTGGTATTCAGAAGGTATGTAGTCAGAATGGCACCCAGGGAACTCAAGATATTAATCCTTGGTTTTTGTGTGTACTTCTTACTAAAACATCATAGAGTGAAAACAGCACTTTTATCCAGTTATTTCGATATGCGGTAGTCGGGTAATAATTATATTATTGAGTGAAAATTTGTCTATTCTAGCAAAATTCTTCATGTATGTTTAGAGGAAATTTCTACTATTTAAGAACATGCACCTAATAATAAAATCTCTTCCATTTACCAGTTCTTCTGGTTAGAATATTAATTTATTTGGATGTAAGCAAAACCAACTTGTTCTCAGAAACTGGAATGATGGTGAAGTAAAGTATGGGGTCTTCCGTCTTGTCTTGATATCTTATACCTTTTAAAGAAATAGCAGTGTCTGTACTTAGAAATGCCCATCTCATGTGTCCAATTCTCAGAGTGGAATATTTTAAACTAGAGTTAATTTCATAAGTATATTTTTATCTAAGGCACTTTGTTGTAACTAGTTTAGTGCCATTTAATAACATTGTGCAAGCCAAAGCCATGTAGCCTAGTACAACCTAGTTATAAAAACTTAGATAGAATAATTAAAAATGTAAAATGAATATTTATTCAAACAAGTTCTTAGAAACTCATGGATAGCGAACTTTAGACAGTCGTCAACCAACTGGTCGTTCCGTTATTTCCTACAAATCGGTGCGCATACTAACACCACCTTCCTTTGCGATGCACTCATAGGAATATCGTCCTTTGAGAAATGTGTATACAGGTTGTATTCCCTTGTGCGTAATTTGTTACTTGCGTCTTTGTGCAATCATTTCCTACGCCTACCATTTTGTCTGTCGATAGCCGATACTAATAAAGGCTTGATAGTTCATAGAAAATTCGTCATGTTCCAAAACTAATGTAGGTGTAAATTGATCCGTTTCGTTTAATATCTATGTTGAAAGTAAAAAGGGATAAAAAGGCAATTCTTATGAAATAGTTGTAGTTTTTTTTTGTGTTTTTCACTTTCCGTCTATGAATTTCCCGGTACTTCAATAATAACTAGATCAGCAGAACGTTGCTTAATCCTCCAAAGTCACTAGTTTCATTTCATTTTTTTTTCCGAACAAAAAATTGTGTGTCTTACGATTTCTTAAGAGACCAGTCCATATCTAAAAATAGCAACATAGGTCGCTACACCTATTCTAATTATCAGATATATAGACATACAAAAAAAAACTTGCAAAACCACTCCAGTTTCAAGACAAGCTTTTATCTTGGGCTACAAGATTCGACACTTTATTATAAATTCGCTTGTGACAAGTTACGATCTAAATAGATCTATTTATTAATATGAGCTAGGTCGCACGTACAAAAGTATTACCGTCAGTTCAGTAAGTCAGTCAGTCTATAATCATTGGCTATAATTACGACTACAATTATCACCCGCTTCATTTGGTATGTATGCTAAATATCTTAGCAAATAATGCGGCTATGTATGTTAATTAGTGACGTAAAATTAAGCTCGCAAATAAGACCCTGTTTAGTAAGAATGTGGTTCATATACTAAGAGTAATCGATTGATGTTACTTAGAGTTGGAACTAGTTCTTATGTTATGACAGCTTCGCAAATGCGACAGCTTAGAATGGTTCGATTCCCAGGTCGGGCAGTGTCTTTGGGTTTTTCAATCAGAAGTTTTTAAAAGCAGCCTCTGAGTCTGTACTTGTACCGGGTTGGCTTCAATAGGTTCGTGCCCTATTACATGAAACTTAAACATAACTGACGAAAAGTAGGTGTACTAATCGCTCACCTCAACCAAACAACACCTCTGCCTCTGCCTAACCCTTCAAAGATTGCAGGCGTCATGTTTTATTATATAGTTATTATCTTAACAACCAATTACTTAAGCACCTACCTATTTAATTACTATCAAAGTATAGTCAGCTGGCTGGATGGTCGAGTTTGAATTTAAGCCTGCAACGAAATTCAGCAGGAATTATATTAATTGACTAGCTGACCCACGCAACTTCGTCTGCGTCACAATAATATATAGCTTACAACCTCCCTCGATAGATCGACTATCCAACATAGTAATATTTTTTCAATTAGTTTTCTAATGTGGAAAGAATTTTCAAAGTCGTCAGAGTAGTTTTTGAGTTAAATCGTAACAAACAAAAAATCTAATCTTTCCTCTCTATAATATTAGTTTAGATTACCTTAGAATATATTATTAAAAGGAAAATTACTATAGGATCATCATCATCATCATCATCATCATCATCATCAGCCTTATATTGTTCCCACTGTAGAGACTTAGGCCTCCTCTCTAGGAGAGGGATGGGCTATCCACCACTCGGGCCCAGTGCGTATGTCACATATCTTCGAATTTTTGGTTATACATATATAAGATAAGGTGTCACGATTTTTTCCGTCACCGTTTTGAGAGCAGTGGTGATGAAATAAATTACAAAAAGTAATGCCTGGGTTCGAACCCATGACCAACTGTTCGTAAGTCGGGGCCGCCACCACTGGGCCACCACTGCTCACAAAACAATATACAAAAACACCTTGTAAATATTATGGTGCAGTAAATAACTTAAATTTTGAATTTCCCGGAGGCCAGAATCTCCACGTATCTACAACGGGACGCGAGGACCAGCGGACCGCGTAATTATTTTGTCGCGCGGACATTTTAACATTGCAATATCTTATGAGATATGTGTTTAAACTATATAGACTAAAAAAAACGAAAAAAATATATATAATTTCCGTTCTATCAAACACATTTTTTTAGATATAGATTACTATGTGTTAAACAGCTTCGCAATAAATAATTATATTTAACCTAACATTTCAATAGTAAAAAACGGTTACAGTGAGTCAATCTTAATAGATAGATATGCTGTCGCGGACTTTTTTGTAGAACTTTTAAAGAGGAACATTTCTTTCATACATGATAATTTTGCATTACTTAAACTATGTATTTTTGCAGCGCACGCAACGGAAGCTCTCAATAAGGAATGTCGTTTCCCGTTTTTGCAACATTTTTCATTTATGCTCCACTCCTTAAGCCTTCGCCTAAAGCCTTCTTCGATAAATGGACTATCCAACACAAAAATAATTTTTCAATTCCAACCAGTAAATCCTGAGATCTTAGCGTTCAAACAAACAAACTCTTCAGCTTTATAATATTAGTATAGATTAAGTAGCTTTAAGGTGGAAGCTCACATCTGGCCCGCGAAATTCTAATTTTCTTACGTTTTTGGCAATTTGCAGGCCAGTGCTTGGTTGTATGTTTATGAAAATTTGATTTGCGACTGTAAGACGTATGAAGTTACCGAATTATAACCATCAAAATTACTAACTACTAAAGAACGACGACTAAATTACTAAAGAATGACTTTTACATGCAAAAATCAATCTTGACATGAAAATGAACTTGGAGGGTTGTATTGATAATTTTGATGGTTATAATTCGGTAACTTCATACGTCTTACAGTCGCAAATCAAATTTTCATAAACATACAACCAAGCACTGGCCTGCAAATTGCCAAAAACGTAAGAAAATTAGAATTTCGCGGGCCAGATGTGAGCTTCCACCTTAAGTCAACAATACAATCCAATAGAATTTAGACTTTTCCATGATCGTTATCGCTAAATGACAGTAACTGTGTCTAAGTTCTCCGGACAGTACTGCGAAAAATGGTAAGAATAAGTAAATGGAATGCTAAACAAGTAAAAGATAAAATTTGCGGGAATGAATTGAATTTCCAAACATTGCACTAGGAAGCATAGATTACACGTAACTGCAAACTATGTATGGTGTATTCTGAGCTCCGTTCTACAATTTAGGTCAGACCCAGTTGCATATGCAACACTTTTACATCCATTAAAGACTTACTACGTGTACCATACTGTACCAATTCGAACTCAAACTATTAACGTCTGCGTGAAAGGAACAGGGAAATAAATATTTATTGTGCAACCTGCCCGAGTGTACATTGCGTAGTCCGAAAATAATGCATCATCTGCATGCAATATTGCGAAGTCAAGTTGAATTTAAACACGCTTTCAGTATAAGACAGTTAATTTTACACGATCAACATACGTGGGACCGTAATCTGAATAAAATAGCTTGCACTCTGAACCTCTTTTGCATAACAATCCAATAAATCATCGTAAGACCCGAAAGCGATCATTAGGCATGCAAATTTGAGTTACGCAAGTGAACTGGCAGACAGACCTTTGTCTCAGGCTTTCTACGTGACAAGTACGGCAAGGCAAACTGCCTACGTGTACTGGTAACCTGGTATTTATAACGTGCTGATCGTCACGATTTTGACTTAATGATTAAGGAATAGATGTTCAATCAATCAACTTTTAACATAGATATAATGACGAGATACGTCTAAGTTTAATGTTAGCAATTATTTTAAGGTACCTACCTAATTCTAATGATTTAGTTTTTTTTTGTTTCTTTTTCCTTACAATCTGTCACTATGCACTAGGACATTGAGTAATTTTCATGACTTATTAGATGTCTTGTTTGGTATGCGTCCTATGACACATTCTATTATATTTAAAGCATAAAACTAAGTTTATTTGATCAGATCTTGTGGAATTTTTTGTTTTTGTCTGCGGGCTCCTTTTTCATTCATGAGGTGGTTAGCCAGGATGTTTGGGTGGCGAGAAATTCTTTCCTTGTATGACCTGATGTACTTAGTTTTTTATTTCTTCCTTGACTGTCTGTATTTTCAAATCATGGTGTAGAGCTTCATTTGGTACAAACCATGGGGCGTTTGTGATTGTTCTTAGAAGCTTGTTCTGAAAACGCTGTATGATCTCTTTGTTAGAGTGTGATGCTATTCCCCATAGCTGGATGCCGTAGGTCCATATAGGCTTAATTATAGCTTTATATGTATATGATGATTTTATTTTCTAGGTGTAATTGTGACTTTCGACCAATAATCCAGTAGAACTTTCGAAGTGTTAGTCCAAGTTGCTTCCGTTTTGTGAAAATGTGTTTTGTCCAAGTAAGACGTCTGTCGAGGTATAAACCGAGGTATTTCACATGTTCAGCTTGAGGCACTTTGACTGATTTAGTGGTCTTATAAATTAATAGTTTCTGTAATAACTGCTAGTATTGTTAGGTAGAGCCCGTAGATCCTCTTTTCTCAGATGTATTTCATACCTTCGTGTCTTCATCGGGTCTAGAATAATCTAGACTAAATCATTCTCTACTGAGAGTAGTTACCACATTGTGTTGGGTTTTTTTTTTAATTTTTTTATATGTCAAATGATTTCACAACTGCTAATAACCCCGAACGTTCAAAAAATCAACTAGCTACAAAATGGTACACATAAAACTCCAAAACAGGATCCTTATTATTTGGGTCCATTCTCACCGCGCTCTATAGCCTTGGGGACAAGTTAAACAAGTATAATTAGAATATTATAATAATACTAAGATTTCTATATCAACTGAGACGTAAATGAACTAATGTTGTTGAAATACGATACTCATGGCAATCGCGGTTCGGTGTTGGCGCCGCTATTTCGACTGTTGACTGGACAGGTCAACGTACAAGTCGTTAGAATACTTAAATCTATACACGTGTCATAGATGAAACAATATCAAGTAACAACTTGTTCGATATTGTAGAAAATTGAAGAATGAACTGTCGTAACTGGCAAAGAAATGATTAACATAACATCACGCCTGTAATCCCTAAAGATTACTTAGACTTATACTAAAGATCGAGCCTGTTGCCATCAATCGGGCATAAATCTGAACTGCGTGATTGAGAAATTTCTGTTAGAAAAACCCAAAAACAGTGCCTGACCTTTAAATCCAACCCAGGACCACATACTCAGCTGTCACGCTTGCGACCACTAGAATAACGTGGGGCAGCTACGAAGGATTGTTTAAGTTTCACCTTATCCCTTTTGGGCTACCATTTTACGGAGACGCGGCGCGTCGCGAGCAGCCACGCGCCCACCCCCATGCGAAGCCTTAGACTTCCTTTTTGTAGAACCTTTTTGCGTTTATAAAAGACTATACCTATTGATTAGATTCAAAGTACACCTTTGTAGTCTCAGTGATTTCGTGATGAGTGAGTAAGTCAGTGGGTCACAATGAATTTCTCGTATTATCTTGACATTTTCTTTTTTGCAATAATATACAATCACTAGGTAACCTATTAAAGTAGATGAAAGTAGCAGGCAGTACTTGTAGTTCTATATATTACCTGTAAGCAATTTCAATCTACATATTACGATAAAACAGATACTGTAATATCCATTCATGAGGTTCTTGCACCTGGGAAAGCGCTCCTACTTTCTCGGGGTAATATAAACGCAAGTAATTAAGTGTCAGGAAAATATTTATTAATGCAAGTAATACGATGCTGTTTACGTGGAATTCTGCACATCCAATTAGTCTTAAGATATTGTGATTAGTTGGAATAGCATAAAATTAATAGTTCTCTAGTTGCATTATCTGCACAGAAATTGTAATTAATATTGTATCTATATTTCTCTTCTTTGTCGTGGTCATTTGAACTTCTTTTCTTCAGCAATCTAGGTAGTAGTTATTTCGGGACCGCCAAACACTATTACATAACTTTCAATAAAAAGGTCAAAGTAGCAAGGCTGTATCTAGGTCGCGCCACTAGGTAAACGAAACTTCGTTATTAGAAAACCTCTGTGAAATATAAAACTGAAAGTTTATTGGATAATATAAATGATCCATAGAATTATTTTGAAATTGAACTCCACTGATTTAGGAACCGGATTTAAAATGAATGCCCAAGCCTTTCGGAATATATCGGATATTTATTTGTGATCAGGCAGGGGTAACTTCTTGAGCCCTTTGTTTTTTATTCCCATTATACATATAATTATACATTCATAAATACATCCACTATACCTACAGGTAATTATTGTGGTCTAGCCAATCAAGTTACTTTCTATTACAATGGTCAGTTAGGTACTTTTAAATATCAATTACAAGTAACTCTCCATCAAGCTTGCCAATCATGTAAGTAGTTATTAATATTTTTTAATGAGGCTGCAACCTTGCGCCTTGTATTTAGAGAGGCGACTGATCAAGGTGACATTGATGGAACAATGCAAGTGTGGGCTTACTTAAGCCCATCTGTTGTTCCGATATAATATATTATGTATATGACCCGAGTAATACTTACGGCCAGTTGATTTTTTATGTGTTCGCTAGTCGCAACCCTGACGCCATTATTTTGCCCGAGTTAATCCGCATAGTACGGGATCCCTCACTTGGGGTGGATGAAAGAGTCCGTCAGATTCTTACTGATTAAAAAATCATGGTGTAGGTACCTACAGTTCGAACAAATTATCTTGGCAGGTCCGAACTTCGTGCAGAACGCTGCGCAGTAACATTTATTAGGAACCAAATGGTGACATGAGGTGAAGTTCGGGGGGCGGTAGTCTAGGCTAGAGATGCACCTTACATAAACACAATCAATCCTTTATACGATCAAATATCGTAATCGATTAGTTTTATTTGGAATACGTTATTATTAGTGTTTAGAAGATATTTAAGTGAATACATTAACTAATAAAGTGAATTTAATCATTAATAATTGAGTTTTCGTCTTTATTACATAAAAAATGTATAGTAACATTATGTTTTCTCTGTTAAAAGACATGATTTACTTATATTTTAGAAATCTATTACAGACTTCTTGAATAACGAATGTTTACGAATATTTCAAACCTCAATATAAAATTGAATAGAAACATCTTTTTATTACTTAATTTCAGTCGATTCTAAGAATAATCGATTAAACGACACCCATTGCACATGCACATGCACATCTCTTTTTGTTAACTTCATGACCTTCGTGCAAGTTCGGCAATATTCGGTACGAGGTATTATATCTCAGTCACACGACAGCATTTGTTTAGTGTTTGTGTTGCTATCTCTGTCTTGAGCACATTCGATTAGAAAAGTTTTCGTTGTGTTTTTGTTTGTTGTTTTTAATATTACTGTTATTTTTTATTATTTGTTAGAAAAGTTAGTGGGCACTTATTTCGTCAAATATGCCACCAAAGTATAGTAGTGTTTTAAATCGCCAGGCGAGAAAAAATATTTACGATTTAACTCAGTATATGAAAGGGGAAAAAGAAGAAGTTAAAAATGTAGACTAGGTATCTAAAAGTGTTTTGATATTTATTTAATTTGTATTTTCTGACTGTATTAGGTATTTTCTGATCGTATGTGTTTATCTGGCAATAACAGTTTTCTTCGCGAGTATACATGCGCAAAGTTCGCAGAGCCTATGTTCAGACCTGCCAAGATAATTTGATCGTACTGTACTTCGGCTAAAGTTAAGTTCATCACGCTCCCGTTTGTATCTGACGATGACTATTCATATCTAGATCTATCTAGCCTGTAATGGTCCACTGCTGGGTCAAGATCTCCCTCTTCCTCATAAACTGTCTGTCTTCTACTATTGCGGGCACATCCCCGAAATGGCTACCCCTCTTGGTAGGAGTCGAGTTCGACGCTACATTCAGGCGTTGTGTCACTGTTTATTTTATTACATCAGTATCGTTTTCGTTTATGAAGATCGAACGATAAAACACTTACAGTTAACGAAGATTATATGTTTCCAACGTAAATACCATTTACTTGATAGTAGATTTATGTATATTTATCTAATTGTTTCGCAAACTGTTTCAACAAAATGTTTGTACAGTCAGCAGCACCAATGTGTATACACTTGGCCAAGTTCACACTCGAATTGAATTGCTCGTGACTGTACATATGATTTATTGAAACTAATAGATTTTGATACTATTATTTGCCTGATTACTTACCAATACAAGTACACAGAATCAAAATATTTTATTTTACATAGGCCTACATTAGCACTTGTAAAACGTCGACAAAATGGTGCACGGTTCGGTGTATTGGTCGATTCCTAAGGAGAACGGGCAAGAAACTCCAACAATAAGTCGTAGGAAACCCCACAGAAAGAAAAAAATAAAAATAAAATAAGATAAAAAGTTAACAAGCTTCATTAGAGAATAATAACAAAGCTAGGAATGTAATAATTCTCTACAAAAGTTGATTTATAGGTATTCGTACTCGTAAGTGTTATCTACATTGTGCAACATATCATTGTAAGTACGAGAATGTAACAAGAAATACCTACGCTACATTATAATCGTTTCCTTCCGACTTCTTTTCCTGATCTTGAAAATGTCGTTCAAGTAATTACTACACCAGTAAAATGAATAATTATCTTACTTTATAAACCACCTGTTATATTTATAGCTAGTAAACCCACGTAGATTTAACGTAATATCTCAACAACATCGGGCAATCAAAATCGTGTTATTTTGTCTGAAATGACACCTGGGCTTTGCGGGTTTACCATTATCTGTTTGATTTAATAGGCCTTAGAATACCTATATGCTTAAAGTTCAATTTACCTAATTGTAAATCTGATATATTCCAATTTCCTGACTGAGACAAATCTTGCATAAGTTTCTAATTGAATAAATGTCTCAGTTCGTATACATCAAGAGGGTAATTACTGTGATTAGGTGAAGACTTCAAGTCTTCCACTCGATCGACAATTATTTAACTAAAGATGAATGAAATTATTGTCTATTACTATCATTAATTCTTCGGCTCTGTACCTGCCGGAACTCCAAATCTTGCATCAATTCCTACTCAACGTTTAAAGTTACTTAATTTCCGTATCCAAATCGATTTATATTAATATATACCGGTCATCAGGTTATTAGCGGTCTTTACTCAAGATATAGAAAGGTCCCTGCGCCTGCGCCTGTGACATACGTTAGCTAACGTTCAAGTACCTTTGAGCGCAGGAAATCATTAATTGTCATTTATCTGTTACTGGCACAAGGCTGGACTGTTAGCTACGATTAGTTACAAGCAGTCTTTTAAAAATATAAACATTATTATAGAATTAATAACCCATACTTTACGTTCCAAAAGTCTACCCCGACTCACCAAATGTCTTGCGTAACCAACAGTATCACTCTATTATCAATAGTTATTCTGTTCTTTAAGTTTTCAATTTCGAGCAATTACATGCACAATGTGATAATTACGAATTTAAGATATTGTTAGGTCTGCTTCCGAAAAATTCATTCACTGTTGCATCAGCCTCTTAATTTAAAATCATGACTGTGGGTGTAACGGTTCAGTTACCTTACACGAAGTGCATACTACTGCATCATGTGAAGTTTACTTAGAAAACGTTTATTTCATAATAATACGAAAATCAGATACCCACAGAACGTATCGCTTAGAAATCCAACGCAAACTAATACTGTCCATTGCTCTCTTGCTTTGTGAACCATTAAACTTCGAGAGTGCGGGTTGGCAATGTATTTAAATTTCTAGAGGTTATCTCGTATTGGCCAACCAACGTATGCAGGGGTAATAACCGGCCAACATGACGCCGTTTTCTTTAGCATACTATGGGAAAGTTGTTTTAACAAGTCAGCCTTTGTGCAAGTGCGGTGAGTAAAATTAATAATTATTGTAAGAAATAAGAAAACATGACGTCCTCCAGTAGGCAGTGAATTTTCCCAACAACGCCGTGACGTGCAAGCGACAAACAAAAACTGTTTATAAGTAAAACAGATGTAATTGTACTTGATGCTGATCTTCACACTTCGTTACAGCCTCAATGTCGGTGCAATCAATAGATGATTTCTAAGAATCATCATAGTAACTGATTCTAGTTTTATTCGTTGTAATCCTTGCGGTTTTGGTGCCAGGGTCTCTTTCTCTCAGCTCTTTGACCCGTATTTTTATTGATATCGAGTTGTTTTTAATCTGAATCCTACGATGTACGGATGTAGAGTTACAAATGACCCATTTCTAATTGGACCTTACGAATTACGAAACAATTTGTTCTAATTAATTGAAATTGTGAACTCGTGTTATTTGTTGTTCTCGGACATTGTAATTTAATTAAATATAATGTATTGTACTTAAACCAGTTATCTTTGCCTGCAAAAGGCTTCAAGGTTAATTGCGGGGTGTATTCAACTATGAAACCTTTTGAATTCGAAACAATAAAAAAGAAATCCGAGAGCTCTTCATAAGATATCGAACGAGGTCAATGTTGGCCCTAATTGGTCGGATACTTATGTTGCACGGTTCATCACCAATCTTTTAGCTTAAATAAGTCTACATTGTTCATTTCCAGGTAAGACAATCTACTTTGTCGTTGGCTTTAACCGTGTGCCTATGGGTATCTGCACACATTGTGAAATCTTACATAAAATATCTAAGTGAGAGCATAAGTAACAAAGAGCACGGTCGTGACTACAAAAGACGGTTTCATTTTTAAGAACATTTGTACTTTGCTCCACTTTCCTACAACCATAAAAAGATCTTTATCAGATTAATAAATCTAGATCGATTCTATAGACGTTGTAATTGAGATGAATTTTTTTATTAGGCTTACTAATAAGATAGAATATTGACAACATTTTATATACGATGTCGAGATCTTTCATGTTTCTATATGTTTTGGATGCAAATACCCAACAAGATTTCTGATTTACTTAATCTTGATCAATAACATAAAAGCATTAAGCGTCGTACTTATAGCTTTCAGCATCAAAGGCAATTACGGCAAGTCGAAGCAATACATTTAATTAACCACTCAGTGCATGTGTTATTTCTTAATAAGTATTTTCATAACAGCCTGTTTTCTTGTGCCCAAGTAGTCGGCAAGTCCATTCGCCTGTCCCACATAGCTCGAAGTCGTCCAAGTGAGTGCCGATCTTACGTTTAGTAAGAAGTGGGACACGCTGCGTATTTCAGTTTAATCGACCAAATCTTTACTGGTACGAGTAGGAGAGCTGTTTGAACGGTACGGAGTTCAAGAGAAAAGGTTATGAAGTCGTGACAGTTCAACCGTTTATTCTGTTTATTTTGGAAGACTAAATACCGTTTATAATATGAGGTGTATATTATAGAGGGCTATTTTCTAGTACAGATTTAAGTTTCCAATAACACTTTAATAATTACTCTTTAAATCTGTCTACGTTGCTATAAATACTAAAATCTTTATAGAGATCTTTCAATGTTGAAGGTTAATGACAATTGTTTCTAAAGTCGAATATTGCTTTAATGAGAATCCATACGCGTTCGCATACTTTTAAGTGAATAAATCTTACATAACTGGTGTTATTCTGAAACAATAAGCAGGCGTCTGAATCCTAACTACTCATTGTTTACAAAATCCGCGTGTAGGTGCAAGTACCGTGTTATGGAATTCAGCAAGTCACTTATTGATTTTAAGATAAAGTATAGGTAAAGTGGAAAGTAGCTTCCAAATATCGATTAGCCTAATGTAGTGAAACTATCAGTGGCTTGATAGTAATTGATCAAGTAGGCAGCTAACACGATAAAGCTTATTTGCAATAAAACACGAAGCTGTTGTGAAGGGTTCTTTGTTCCAGATAAGATTTATGATCGATCGGTTTTGTAATTATCCTGTGTAAACGATTGATTGGTTCGCTGATAGCAATTAGTTGCCTATTTGATCTAGTCAAGTCTAGCTCAAAAGTCGTGCGTGAACGTGAAGAATTGATGTCGAAGGTACACTTTAGTACGGTAGAGAGATTTGTTACTTAGTTGTCTGTTATAAGCTGGTCTCTACATCTGTCTATCCTCATCAGGCAATTTCGTAGTGAAACATTCTTGTAGAACTATTGTGGCTTACACTCGTAACTCGTTCCTTCCCGGTATGATCGGAAGCTTTTGATCGCTTCACACACCCCTTAATATCAAGTTTAAAACTTGAATAAATATATGGACGAACCACAAATTAACAACTCCAAGTTTCTCTCAGATATTAAATATTTCCCACTTGGATGAACGTGATGTGAAGAATGGAAATCGAAATTTATTTTACTTATTTATTTTTATTTAAAAAAAAAACGTTGCCCCACACTAGGAATTTCTCCTGTATCGTGGGTGCGTTCACAAACATTTAAACTCGCATACACAAATACCCAGACCCGAAACAACTATATGTAGGCCATACAAATATTTGTTCCGTGCGGGGATCGAACCCACGACACGCAGCGCAGTTGTCCAATCGCTCAGCCACTGCAACAACCGAAAAAAAAATGCTACCTACCGAAATACTACTTGCAATAACATACACCTGTCGGTTGAGCAGCGTAGACTATGTTAGTGATATAATTATAATGTTACGTTGTTATGTTACGTGATTGAATAATTCAATCAAGCCAGCTTTAACTGATTGAGCGCCTTATTAAAGACACAATTAAAAGCCATTGTTTCATGTACAGATGGTGTTCGTAAGGCGCGCGAGGAGTTCAATGTAGAAACGCATACTGCCATGCTCCTACTTGTCATGTTAGGAGTTGTATAAATAGTAGTGAATCAATTAAATTTAAATCGAAAATTCGCCAATAGATAGATAGAAATTAAATAGCATTTGTTTTGACCCACTGCAGGGCAAACAATCTTGACCTTGATGTACCGTTTAATGGGACCTAAGTACGTGGTTTAAACCAGTGCCTTCAATTTTGTCATGCACGTTTCCCAGCCTAAAAACGCAATAACCTCTGTTGACTGTATCAAAATTTTTAACCGACGTTACATCTGTTAAAAATCAATTTTAGTCTAACTTGAAAACATTCTTCCTTTTAAAAGGTTTACAATGATAAGAATTTTAAGGAAACAAATATTGATCATTATCAAGCAGTACTATACCAACATATTTGTGAAATCACTAATATCGCGGCTCTCTCGAAAGGTGATATTCTCTAAATTCTTGTGGTTAAGGTGAAAGCGTCAGGATAGCCGCGAAATTCAAATTTTCATATAATTCGAGGAACGACTTTTTCGAGGTCAAAGTCATTCCTCGAATTATATGAACTTGGAGGGTTGTATTGATGATTTTGATGATTATAATTCTGTAACTACATACGTCTTACACTCGCGTCCAACATTTCAATCAACATACAACCTAGCACTGGCCTGCAAATTGCAAAAAACGTAAGAAAATTTGAATTTCGCGGCTATCCTGACGCTTTCACCTTAATAAGCTCCTGCCCAAAACAATTCTGCGTGTTATCCCTACCACCAAGAATCAATATGACGTCAATGAGTACCTAGGTGGTAAAGAATGTGATAAAATTCAGAAGCCACCAAAAAATGTTGAAAATATCAGAAACGTTCCTGTATTTCTAATATGAACATTTCCAACATTATTACTTTTCCTATACCTAAGACTAACCAGTCTGTGATACCTATTGTTAAGTAGATGTATCTAGTGTTCGCTCAATAATAAAACCAGCTCCTACCGCATTACTATTAATTGGAAAGAAGAAACGAAACGATTCCATAGTGAGAGTTTTTGCCGTGTCTCCTACATGGACAAAGTAGTCCTTGCACACATTTTTTTTGCAAATGAAGCTGAATTTCCTACCTTTTACATTCCGTCGCGAGTTGTCCGTGGCTTGCCGGAGGTTCGCTCACCCTGATGAGTGAGTACTGAACGCATGTTTATATTTCTTCGCGCCCTAACTAACGATAGCAGGTACAGATAACGCGATAGCGTTACATTACCATTGTCTCTGGGGCCATGGGAACGCCACACCTAGCTATGGGAAGTTGAACTTGTCGCGCATTCCCCATCATTATCGACATAACTGTTTAATGAACTTGTTGTATGAAGTTCTATTACGTAATGCGGTACCGCATAACATGTCGCGTTACGCATGTTAACCACAATTGATGAGCAGACTTGTAATACGGATGTCTCAATAGATCTTTGCCGGTTGCACTTGCGATGTCTGGGGGGCTTTTGAAGAACCTTCCTTAACTTTTCTTGTTGTTTTCTGAGGAACAATAATGGAAAGGACCTGAACACAGCCGCTTTGGCTTAGGTTGCATAAACCTGTCGGGATCAACGAGGACTCGACGAATTTGTATAGGGAAAAGTGTGCGCAATTCCTACTCGCTGCACGCTCCGTGGTCGCGCAAACACAACTTTATGCGGCATACGGTATATTGATAGCTATGGATGATAGATGAGGTAAGCTGAAGCCTCGTCCGTTAGCTAACATGGTTCTATAACTTGTGTGTTTATATCCGTTATACTATCCGTCCTGCGGATTAGATGGAAGTAAAGCAGCTTTGACGTCTCAAGCTCCTTGATGATACCTGGGATTCTGGCGTACGTGCTACGCCATGATCGGTTATGTTGTTTAATCTATCTTTTGTGATACCCATCATTGCGTCAAAGCTATTTTGCCGTCAAATAAAATACTTTTATGTTATTTCATCTATTCATATTATTTTTCGTTTTCTCACTCACTTCTGGGTTCATGCGTTGGATTTTTATAAGATCTTCTCCATGAAATCTTTTCGTAACATTTTTAGATGTACAATAGCGACATTGAACAGGCCTGACAACGTCGTAAGAGGAAAATGTACTTAGTAACCAAAGGAAAGAAAAACAGCATAGGAATCCAATACAAATCTCACTCTTCAGAGTAAGGTACTCGTTTAAATCCGTTTTCTCTTTCATTTTACTTTTAAATTTTGTGTGCACTACCATTTAACGACGCCTTCTGTTTCGTTTAATGTAATCAATTTCAAATTGAACCCGTGGAATGTTTATAAATGATTAAATATTCTCAGAAAGCTGACTTAACTAGTAAGAAGAACGACCTTTGATTTTCCTAAGAAACCAAAGGAAATTACCTTCTTCTTGTACACAGTGCACGATATCTACGCAGGTTATTTATTATGAAATAATTATAATTACTTTTCGATTTTGAAAGTAATGATCGTGCTATGTTGTTGTAACCTTATGACTCTGGGACATAAACAAGGTTCTTCGAATAACTGGGAATGTTTCCAATCTATTCTTTAAGATGATACCCACAAACCACCTACAAAAACCTCCTAAAATTGTTATGCACTTTTATAGTCCAGCCTTATGCACATATAAATCAATTAATAGCTTGCCTTGGACGCCTTCAACGTAATCGTTGTTGTTAAATACAAGGTTTTGGTTCCGTCGACCATTCTCCTTAACTTTTGTCTCTAGGTACTCGCACAATAGGGGATCGGACAAAAAAAACTATTTAGTCCGTCAGATAGATTTCCAAAAATATTGTAGACGTATTTTTTCTTTTTTCACATAAACAAAAAATTAAGTCAATACAGTGCTTCTAAAACTCGTGAACTCTTCGAAAACATCCTATGATAGTACATTTTTTACCTACAAATGACGTCAGAACAACATCTTATCTTCGTCAATTTTGATTAATTTGATAAAACAAAAAACACGTATCCAATATTTTTCGATAATAATCTAACTGACGGACTAATTAGAATCATTGTTTTTTGACTCAGTCCGATCCCATAATAGTGTCTGCTGTACACCACAAAATGTGTGTCCTTCGCAATATCTTCAAAAACGGGTCAGTAGTCGATATTACCTATTGAAAATTAAAATGCATTTTAATAACTTTATCATGTTTCTTTTAATTATTGGGGAATTTAAAATTATATGCATATGCGGTGGTTATATCATTCTAATTAACTAGCTGGTTAATCATAATGATAGTAATCGCATATTTAGCGTTTTAAATATATTTTTAATAAAATGCCACATTAGCACTTATTAGATCAGCAATTAAATGATAGGCCTAGATGCGAAAAACGCAAAACCGGCAATAATGGCGTGCATTAGGAGAGACCTACTCTCAGCATTGGGTGGTGAAAGGTTTAAGAAAAAGAAGAAGATCAACAATACCTATTCTTAATCCTAAGCAGTATCTATTGTCAGTTTTGTGGAGCAAAATATTTAACCTCCAAACAAATGAATAGTTAAGTTCAAATAGAGCTGACACGAAGATGATTCATAGACATTAAAATCAGGTCACTTTCGCCAAAAAACAAATAAGTACAAAATAATAAAGATGACACAAACAGGCCACGTATGAAATGAACTCATGGGAAAATAGTTATCGGCCTCGTCGGTTTTATCAATATTACCAACAGTGCATGTTTCGCAATACCACGTAATTCGGGTCAATAGTCGACTCTCGATGAAATGTGTATTAAATGGGAAGCGGTTTAACTGTACAGAGTTCTCTGTTATCGTTGCCTTCCTTGCCGTAACGGCCGTATCGTATCACATCACATCACGTTGCTATGGAGAATTCTTCAACATATCTCCACGGTCCGGTAATACTGCGAATGCTCTGATTATTGCAGACTTATCAGTTTTATGTTATTGCTTACTAGTATGGGAGCATAAGGACTACGATTACAAGCTTCTTGGCGTCTAAACAAAAGAGTTACCTCTATTTTCATATCTTTATGGTCTATCAGGATCAATTTGATGCTGTTTGTTGATGTAGGTATTAAAATGGTTCCTGAAGGCAGCTATTAGGTACATATATGTACTTAGGTTGCCGATAGCTCGTGTAATTCCTCTGTTACATACTGCCCGAAATTGGAACTATGCCCGATAAAATGTCGATGAGCTTGTCTCTTATCTCCTGCTAAAAAGGGTCTATGCTGTGATATATAAAACCAATATCAGTAGGTATGCTTATTATACTCACTCTTCATTTTGAGTCCTAGAAACTATGAAAGTACACCTCTGTGACCCCTCCGTAATCTCAAGCGTGACGAGATATTAAGACACCCTAGACTAGATATTATTTATAGCGGTTGTAAAAACTACTCCGAAGACGTAAGGTCAGGTTTCACGCACCATTTACCCGCGAGTTTTATAACTAAGTTAATATTTAACTAGTACAAATAATTTTACATAAGAAATACTACAGGTTCACAATATATTGTATAGTCTACAATAGCCAGTTAAATATCTACTCTTTTCGTGTAAATCAGCACATAGACTTGTTAGAAAATCACCATAATTTATTGTATTTTCGCGTGCAAGAAGACAAACCACTAGTATTTCTAAGATTACTGGTTTAGTTTCAGCAAGCACTTTATTTTAGTGTGGCCATTAGTACAGATAAATTAATGGAAATAGCTAGTGCTATTATCGTATTAATAGAACCCAGCTTTGCCCCAAGTAATTAAAAACAACGTTAATTAAAATAAATTTCCAATAAAATCTTACTAAAATGTAATAATTTAATCATACAAAAGCCTACTTAAAATTTTGCAACGAAACTACTTTATCTGTGCATTATTTAATTAATTTATTCACACTTCGCTTTCATTTATTTAAGAAAAAACCCCATCTAAAATTCTGTTTGTACTGTATTATTGTTTACACAGCGTTTTTAGCATTGTAGATACTAATGACTTGGTGATCTACAAGCACATGTTAATTTAGTCAGTTCACACCTGTGGGAATATTATTTTGCTAAGTATTTTCGCTCTCAATTTTAATTTGATTGTTGTGTGCCTGGGCCAGGGCCTGCAAGCAGCAAACAATGGCAGTTTGGTTTACAGAACCGTCTGAAGTAGACGCCTTTGCCGCGAGTCGACGTTCAAAGTGAGACGTTCATAAACCGCTCGCTGGGCTGCATACGCAGTTGTGCCTTCGCTCGGTTTAAAACAATATGTGTATTCGCGCCAAAACGTCAACAATAATGTTCTTATCTGTGTCGTAAATTCGTGATTGTTTTTTTAAGTATTCGCATTAGATAATTTTGTGCGTTCGTGTGTTTGTTTAGTGAAATACGAAATTGTGATACCAACTATGCAGTGTAGATAACGTTTCCTCGGTTTGCGGTTGCGTCCGTTGGAGGTATATTTTATTTCAACGTTAATTTCATATTCCATGATTGCATTGCATTTTAGAATAACTTTTCTCAGATTTGCTTGTGACTTGCGAGATATTCAATATACTTATACGAGTACCTTAATTTCGGAAAAAAAAATTAAACAATATACGGAAGAATACCATGCCTTATTATCTGATGAGACTGTCTCGATCTTCAACAAGATCTTGTCATTGACTGGTTTCTCCATTAATTATAAGTACATATGCCTTGTTTAATTTCCTTAAGATTACCATAAAAATAATTATTTACCTGTTATTATAATAATTACCTACCAGCTGTTAAATATATATGGGTCATTTAACAATCCACATGAATAAAAATTTAACGTCCAGACCTGTAGATGTAAAATTCAGCAATTCAAAGGACTTTTTTTTTAATTTAGTTATCTACTCTTAGATAATTAATTATACGTACCCACTCTGACCTAAATATTATTAAGCAACACTAAAATATGTATATTCTACTATGTAGAACAGAAACTCATCTGAGGTATCCGTTTGTTTCCAACCATGGGAAAATGCTGCCGGAAATTCCGTGTTCACTGATTGTTCATCTTGATGCAATAAAATTATGTTTCTTTTACCTAAATGGCAGAAAAAGTCTTACAGAAAAAAATGAATTATACTTCAGGTCTTTCATTTTATGGCCAGAAAAAACGCGATTCTACGCTTGAGATAACAGTCGCTAGTCGAAGGCACCTTGTTTGGATTATGTAGTCTGACGTTTAGAATTACATTTTATAATTATAGTTTCACTCAATTGAGTGCATTATCTGCAATGGCCGATAGTGAGGAATTTGACTCAAGAAGTTTTATGGCGCATGCACTTGAGATTTCTACTAAACTATTTTTCCTGCACTAGTAAAGCTAGCAATTAGCTCCCCCCAATGAATCGCTCTAGATGTTTTATTTTTCTTTGGTCGGCCCAAAGATCCACTCTACATACTCTCACATGATATACGCATTTGGGTGGATAGAACAACCAAAGATTATGAAGCAACAGGTAACAGGTTTACACTTTCACATAGCGCTTATCTACCGAGATATACATGGGATCTGACTCTTTCCCTTCGTTTACTATATTAAGTATAAATGTATTAATATTTGACAAGCGAAAAGGGAGTGACAAGCTACCAATATTTAGGTTACAGTACAGTACAGCAAGTACTATTAATATAACGTTTGGTCTTTTCCGTAAATCTGAACTAGGTACCAACGGAAATAATGTAGTAAATGGAATTTATAAATAATTGACTGCGTACTTGCACTCTGTCATTAAATGCAAATGGCGCCAAGTCGATAAACCAGTGCTAGGTTATGTTGAATTTTCACAATTCTCTCAAGTTTCTGCTGACCTTTAGCGCATAACATTTCAGTTATAAACGCTGTAACATTTACTTACCATTTTAAAATAATAATTTTTGTTTTATCACCTCTGATGAACCCGATTGCAAACTGGTTTTGATACGAGCGAAAAAAATGAGAAGAAAGTCAGGTCCAAAAATCTTTAGATTTTTTGGACCTGACTTTTAAATTAAGCTATATATATATATCCTATTACACAATTCTAGAAAAACTTTTGTAGAAATAGATACTTAAATCAATCCACACAGAGCGTAACATTTTTTTTTTTTGTTACAGCAATCATCAATGTAACCACCATGCAGACAACAAGAGAATCAAGCAGACAAAAAAGATGTAACAAAAGGCGAAACTCTAGAAAGAAATCCCTATCGCCATCTGACTTAAAATGCGCTAGGGGAGACGCAAAAACGGATAGCAAGCTGAACGGAAAGCGCTCGCTATCCGAGGGGTCAGTGAAAGTGAAGCATAGGAAAAGTAACATACGACGAACTTTGACCCACCCATTTACGTGTACGGAGTCGGACGATATTCGCGATGTTAGCATGATCGGTGTTTTCAATAGAAGTGTTAAAGTGGATCCTCCTCCGGAGAGTGACGAGTCTAATCTGCCGCCTACCAGTAGTGATAGGGATACCGAGGATGATGGACGTCTGTCACGACCAGCGCCACAGAGGTCGCGGTGGGACTCTGGGAGTGAGATGGACTCCCTCGTATCGACAGTGGTCAGGAGAGCATCTGCGAGGCGACGCAGGACGCCAGCAAACCCAGGTTAGTTCTCAATTTTAACTCAAGGTTTTTACAATAACGTAACGAACGTCTTATTTGATAACAAGTTTAATTACCTACTAGGCGTAACGTAACTAAGATAACATCAATGCAGCCTTACGTGCGTGTTTGTGTAACGATGCGTCGCTGAGTAAAATTTTACAATTATTTGAAAGAAATAAGTATCGTTGGATAGAATCTCGATCGTAAACTTTTTATATGAATTGGTTTTACGAAACATAAATTAACACGTAAGGCTCTATGAAATCCGGCTCTATGGGTCGGGGCTGCGGGTTGTTGTAAGAGATACCGCTGCCTCGACAGAAAGGGCTAAGAAGGAACATGGGTGGTTTTTAGTCAGTAGAAGTCTGACACTCCCTTTCAGTCTGCCCAAGGGCGGAAGGGGTTATTTGATGATATTCCAACCTCCAAAACTGGAATACGCAAGCTATTTTCTGTTAGTCTACCAAACTTCGAATATATTCAGGGCAGGCCCTGTCTTGAAAATGGCGTCAGCCTAATTTGAATGTTGGGATGTTAGAATCCTTTTATCGAGTGACTACTGAAGTTCTCGTGTTTTCAATGTTCTCTCAACTTCATGACCTACATGCTAGCAAATAATAGTCACTCATTTGCATCGGACACGTGTGACGTGAAATTACTATGTATAAACAACGTTATTATACTAGAACATGTAAATTGTTTACATAGATTGGTATGTAATTACTACAACCAAGGTTGGAGTAAGAAAATGTGCTGCTTATTGTCATTGACATTATTTGTAGCATTATACTTGGCGCAGGAAATGAATATCATTACAGAATCACTTATGCATATTGCTGTGTTCATGTTATTGGCGTCTATGTACTGTTTTATTTATATTCATAAAGCCACCAGATATGATGACAAAAAATCAAGTCATTCTGATAAGAGATTGCATACAACTATTTTACGGTTCTCTAGTAATATGTTGATTCTGCGCAGTTTCGAAAAAAAATTGCCAACTTGCCAAATTATGAAGTAATTTAAATTTAGCGAGAAAGTACTGGATCACGAAGATTTATTTCTAAGTACCTATCGCATTCGAAACAGTACGCTAGCTAATATCATCCCACGCAACTGGCTTACTTGTCCAAAAAGCCGGTGGCCAACAATTTAGGTCCAACACACCATTAGGAGAGAACAATGGACGTATCTGCTCAATTCTGCAAATGTTGACACAATTATGTCTTCAATGAAGAGAGAGTGCATGATTCACTTCAAGGAAGTTAAATGGAACAAATGTTGCTAATATTTGTTCTGCACCGAGTTAATATTTATGCAAAATATTAATCTTTAAGCTAGCACGTTACTCGTACACGTGACTAAGTGTGGTGTCTATTAGTAGTTATAATATCATTTGAAGCCATGTAAACAAAAACCAAGATAAAAAATTTGCTGTAATGTCACGGTAAGATTCTTCCGTGTATATGGGACCAGAACAGCTATAACAATCTTGCGG
The DNA here is from genome assembly GCA_932274075.1 of Diarsia rubi. Lineage (NCBI taxonomy): Eukaryota > Metazoa > Arthropoda > Insecta > Lepidoptera > Noctuidae > Diarsia > Diarsia rubi. The sequence continues at coordinate 14,589,214 of OW026417.1, read as the reverse complement.
TAAAAAATCCTCCTTCCTCCAATCTGAGTATTTCGCAGTCCACTATTGAAGATATCTAATAAGTTTACTTAAGTTTATGTTGACTAGTTGCCCTAGATTCAATTTATGTGTTTCACTTAACACTGAATGAATTTCTAATAGCACAAAACTAAGATCAGCAGGTGGGAAATCATCAAGTAATCCCTCCCGTTCTTGGGCAGAGCGAAAGGGAGTGTCAGACTTCTTATGACTAAGAACCACTCATGTTCCTTCTTAGCCCTTTATGTCGAGGCCGCGAAATCTCTTACAACAACCCGCAGCCCCGACGGGACATACAGTAATCCTTGCCGTATAAGGTAGTATTTAGTTTAGTTTCCATGCAATTTTATTCCCTATTTCTCATTTTTTTGTATATTATAAAATAATTGACAACAAGATATTATTTCGAGACAACCAACTTCGACTTTTAGATGAAACTCTGTCCGAAAATAATCTAATTCAAATAATTAAATTAAATGTTCATGGTTAGTTACAAGTTACATAAAGATTATTAAAATGCGATTACTAGTGATTGCGTTACATAATTATAACTTAGAGCTATGTATTATAAATTATAATGAATACTTGTGTGCATTAAACTTTTGCATAGTTGCATTACTATCAAACAATGACATAGTACGTGCATTGCTTACGTGCAACATAAATTAAATTGCAAATATTGGCACCTTTGTGTTTGCAATTACTTAAAAACTACTCCATTTGATACGAAAGTACCACATTTTAATTGTAAGTAAAGTAAGCAAAACGAAAAGATCCTTTTTTTATGAAGATACAACTTTTAGTCTTTGAAAATGGCTAAGCATCTGAAAGCGAAATAATTATCCATACCGGAACAACAATTTTCTTTTAAGATTATCACAAGAAATTCGTTCACAAGTATACGACGACAACCTAGCGATAGCGGCATCTGTGGGCGTACTTTCATTGCTTGCTTTAAGGCTTTTACAGATGGCGCTAAAAACAGTACCATAAAATTGTATAGAAACCTTTTCTGGGTTTATTTTTTAAGCTGCTTAACTAGATTCTAACGTGCCAGCCCTTTTTTTTTGGCGGGTGGAAAATAATTAAATAACCCCTCCCGCTCTTGGCCAGAGCGAAAGGGAGTGTCAGAACTCTACTGACTAAAAACCAGCCATGTTCCTTCTGAGCCCCCATATGTCGAGGCCGCGGTAACTTGTGAACAACCCGCAGCCTCGACGGGAACGTGCTAGCCCTTAAGATTATTTATATCTATGTTTCTTGCTGCTAATAGACATTGTAACTGTAAGACGAGAGTGCAATGCCATCTATCTTCGCACAGTGAAACTCGACGCCTCGATGCATGCGTGTGCAGTTTAGCAGTGTACGACTGTAATCACAGATGGCGCTTCTTGACTTTGTTCGCGTAAATCATGATCTGGGGGCCAATTCTCGATTTTCGCCATTTATCTCGAGTTCGAGATCGTAAGTCTATCTCTATGTCTATTAAAAATATCTCTATCTCTACCAAAAAATGTCGAATTGAGCAGAATTCCGTATTCTCAGTCAAAATAGAAATAAATGTCACGAAAATGTCGAGTCGAGTGAAGATAATGTTACCATTATGAAGAATCGCACGTTCTGTTTTAGGTAGCTATGAGTTAATGAATGATTTTGTTTTAAAACGCTGACTAAACTTAATTATTTAAGTATAAAACGAAACGTTTAGTGTGTTTCAAGATTTTCGTATGCTCTTCGTGAAATAAAGAAAACAAATTGACAGTTGACTGTCTGTCAGTGTCAGAATTTGCGCCTTTTTGCGGTTCCTTCAAAACTTTTGTTATGTTTACATGTACTGTGTTTACATCATTATTGGGTGCTGTTTTAAAAGTTTTATTTTAACATGGAGGGGAAAAATCAAACAAGGCAAGGGCACAAATCAAAGAGTATAAATTGAATTTCCAGTAAGTATGAGATGCCAAGCCGTATTTTATTTAAAAATTAAAGAAAAGAAAACACAGTGTACAATCCAAAACTCAACGAATTCACTCAGAAATGACATATCTCTACAATCGACATGACATCTCTACTGCTCAGAAGCACTCGACATGAACTCTAACGTTAGCTTTCGACAAATGTCGAATTCGACATCCCCAGAATAGCAACTTTTAAAATTTGTCGAAAAAATGACGTCATTAGAAATTTTTGTCGAGTTCGACACCATCTCTAAAATCGAGAATTGGCCCCTTGGTCTACCTTTTTGTTGTCCTAATGGATTGTGTAAAGCTTTACCAAAATAACAAGATAAATCGAAAATTATCAGAAAGAAGTCATTACTTAATAACACAGTGAATCAGTGATGGAACTTCTGAGTGTTCTTGATTCCTCGCAACGAACTTGGGCGTCGGCAATGTGTTTTTTTTTTGGCGGGTGGAAAATCATCAAATAACCCCTCCCGCTCTTGGGCAGAGCGAAAGGGAGTGTCAGACTTCTACTGACTAAAAACCACCCATGTTCCTTCTTAGCCCTAAATGTCGAGGCCGCGGTGACTAGTGTACAACCCGCAGGCCCGACTCGTCGGCAATGATGTCTGACGGCCAATTTCGTCGTAATGTCAAAACTAATGTCAAACAACTTGTGACAAAGTTGTTTGACATTAGTTCAATATTTCACGCTATTAAATTTGATTCAGAATCAGAATGATAAAAAGCTCATTTAATCATATAACATTAATTGAAAGAAATATTATAACTTGTACTTAATCAAGTGCATTTTCATCGGAAAAATCATTGTAATAACCACTCAAAACGGATTAAATTTTTCTCTGTGCCTTTATTTAATTTAATCTTTTTTAACCATTCAAAATAATAAAATTACTTACTAAAGTGACTCAATAAGCCCCTAACAATTAACCCACCGGTAACGCTTCCCTTCCCCCTCATGAGACAGGATGCGCCGCCGCGGGCAAACAATACGAACGGAAGTACAGCCTTCGGTGGCCAGCTGTGGGAAGCATGTAGGCTGTAAATATAGTAATGAGTGAACAGTTAATGTCAATGCCGCGAGTATCACTATCGGTGACGAGGTGTTTAATTGACAGCGAAGGTCTTGAACATCTAAGAAACCATTTTGTTTTTTAGGGTAGGTGCAACCTTACTTTGATTACTTATAAACAATTGTCCTTATAATCCTTGTGGTGCATCACAAACGGAAAGTTGGAGAAATAAGGAGGTGCAAAATTAATTTGAGTTTTTACCCGACTACGGCGAAGCCAAAAGGAAGGGGGGATTTTGGCAGTCTATGTATGTATGTATAATAATAATAATATAATAATAATCTTGGCGAGTACATTACAAATATGTATATTATAGTTCAAGTCAACAACTGCTTATCACACAGTTCTGCACTATCTACACTGACTAGGGGATCCACAAACCACAACAATTTTCGATAACAATATCAAATTCAATGTTATTTAAAGATAAACGTAATTTATCATAATCAATACTTTACTAGCCGTCAAGGTGTTTTTGCGTAGGTACTTTTAGTGTTGTAATCATTTAACCCCAATAAGTATAGATGACGTTTAGAACTAATAATTCTCCAAATGATTTTTTCTTCCAGACAAACTCTTAAACATTGGTTATAAACTTATAATAAAAATGAAGCTGCAATTTGTTTCAAGTCGTTGAAGTCTTTTGTACGGATGCTAAGTTGCTAAAATACTCACATCGCAGAATAAAGTTCATTATACATATTCAACATAAATAAATCTTTACTTATGTTTAACATTGCATAATTAAAAGTTAATATTAAGTATATAAGAAAATGTAAATATAATTACTCATTATTTCTATTTCTGGTTTCAAACACGTAATTATTTTGCTGATTTGGTTGTACGGATGATACTCACTTCGCAAACATAATAGCATTTAATAGTACTTTTTGCGGCTTCGTTTACTATTAATTTGATTTCATGACCTCCAAACTCCACAAGGTTCGTCTCTACACACGACAAAAAGGTTTACAAAAACGTATATTCTTGCATTATTAGTCTTTTTTGATTGAAAAACATTGAAGCATTCACGCTTTGTTGAATGGTTGGAAACTGTGACATCGTATCGTTGTACAGTTAAGGTTTTTTGTTTTAGTTTTGGGTACTCAGTTAACTGTTCCGCGTGTGTGCGTGGTTACATAGAACCTCCTACGTACCAATACATACAAACAAGTATTCTTTTCAAAACGAACTTGTTCTATATACAGGTGGTGGTCGCGGTGTTTGGTCTAGTTCGCCAGTGCAAGTTCATTGTTCGGACGAACCTAATTTACATTAGTCGTAAACGCCAGGCGCTTTCCGACTGTTTTTTTGTACTGAAGTTTGACCCTCGGCAGAGGTAAAGCGTTTTTGTCGACTCGTTACCGGTCACTTACGTCACTTTGATTCTGGTTAACGTTTTGTTGTTGGCGTTAAGACGCGAGGTGAGTCACGTTGTTAGTACACGTAAAAGTCGATATTTACTATCGATAAACAGTAAAAAGTATTTTACTAACGCAATAATATTGTTAACTTTGTGCGAAGTGTATTATCAGCTATAAATAAATCAAAATATTTTTTCACTAACGTAACTTTTGGTAAACAATCAGCATTACTTCTATTTACTTCTTTTCAAACCAGCCTAATACTTATACTACACAGGAATTGAAAATTCTTTCGATCTAAATATATGACACCACAAGTATAACTAATGTTTTATCAGCAAAAAAATATAGTCATTGGCAAAAAAGAACTTCACCTAACTTATCTTGTTATAGTTTTTATTTTTACACTACACACTTTACCCTTTGTTATAATAAACACTCCACCTTCTACAAACAACAACGTCGACAAAAACTCGACACAGACAATCGAGTAGGGGGCAACACTGTGTCGGTCGAGCGCAGCAGTCGGCCGGCCGGCTCCGCACATCCGCTTGCGCGTTCAGCCCCGCGCCCGCACTCCGGAGCCCTAACCAGCCTGACAAAAAAAACAAAAACGACCGAAAAGTGTTTTATCTGTGAAAATGTGTTCGAATTTTAAAACAACGAATCGACAATTGCCGCCAATACATAACTTCTTGATAGTTTACTAAAACAATAAAGTTTAATGAACGGTTGAAACTGTGTTTTTGAAAACAGCCCGTGTTGTGAACTTTAAGCGAAACCTTGCGAGGAAGCCTTAGCAATCCACGAACGAAAATAGGTAAGTAACTTATGGTATGGATATGGAAGTAATTGGATATCGAAAAGCGGTTTAATGGATTAGATGTATGCTAGCAAATTGCGCAACGTCTTTACTATTCTTGTCATATGGTTAAAGCGTTTTTATTTAATTTAAAAACATTGTATGATTCCACTAACCAACTGAATATTTCGTTAAGATATCTTAGTTTGATAGTGGCAAAGAATAGTACAAAAATATATTTAAGTAGTTCTCATCATTAGACATATTATTACAGGCGTGCAAGCAACAATAGTTATATTTCATGCTAAATCAAACACGTAAAATTAAGAATCAATTCGGCATGGGCTGCAGATGACGTAAGGTTTGGAACTGGCCAAGCATCAGACGGGTTATTGTTTCAACTTTATATCGAGTTGGTCACGATGACTTCACAAAAAGTCTAGCCATTCAACATTCGTTTTTATCCCTCTAGTCTTGATTTTATTGAAACTCTATGATGTACATATCACGAATATTTTTTTTAAGTCAAGGCTTTAAAATTCAGCCTATTATTATGCCTCCTAAACGCAACGAGCACAAAAAGTACGAAGACAATGACCATTATCTTGGTCGTTGAGTTAGATTGTTTGATTCCGTTATTTTACATTAAATTTGGGAATGGTCTCAGCAGACTAGGCATTCAATTTGCAATTTATTTACAAAATTATGTAGGTACACCATTCAAAAACTTATCGTGATAAGATTAGACAACATCTACAATCTCAATCAAAAAACGTGAGACAGCGTTATTAAGTCATAAAGTTAACCAAAATAATCAAAGTAATCTGCAGAAAGGCATTTAGAAAAGCAGAAAACCGCAACATTTATTGATCAATCTATTATCATAAGCAAATAATTGGCAAATAATAGTTACTTTTAGCCACTTCTGATCTAAGAAACGTGCGTAATTCTCTGTAATTTAATGCTCTATTTCATAAGCGGCAGTGAACGATATCGTAAAAAGATTTACTTGAAAGCTAAAGGATCAAGGAGGCTTCAGGGATCTCCTTTCAAAGTCGATTAAAGAATTCCTTGAACAAGAAGAATATGTAGTGAAATGTATTAAGGCTGGCAAAGGTACATATTGTAATAATAATTCGATCCACAGATGGCTGCCAAGCATGGTGTTTATCACAATATCCTCCCGTGACCGTTAATTTTAACGGTCTGTTGAGGAGCCCAATGGACGGTCACATTGTTGCATCAAACTATCAAACTACTAAGCCTTTGGACGTCTGAAAGAATATTGGAAAATTACTCAATAAAATCATTTAAGGATCATCATTCAATAAAAGCATCCGAGTCGTATGTTGCCACATTGCCAATCCTAACATAAAATGTGATATCTCCAATCCATTGCTTATTCATGATGTTTCTTGTATCGAACAAAAGAAATAAAAAACGTTTCTTGCTCGATAAATGGTCTGCATCAGACGACCATTAAGCACAGATTAGTTGCCGTTACGTGTTTTATAATTTATGACAGTCTGACTTGCTAATTGGTACAGCAAAAGCTGTAGAATTAATTAATAATCACCATTATACATTATAATCAATTAAGTCATAAAGAGGTCCTTGACCGAATTGAAAATATGGCTGCTATGTCATTAGTCGAATATGCACATTTTTGCTGTGATTGAAGGCGAACGAATTTCGGTTCAAGCGTTGTTGATGTATTGCCGTCAATCATTATCTTTTAACAGTTATTTACCTTAGCATACGGGTCTCCTCACAGGCAGCCCATATAGCCCCAAAGCAAAGGCGTTTCGCAGTGAGGAACATACATAATATTGTTAATGTTATGTACGACGAGAAGGTGTTCTGCTGTTAACTGCCGACTGTCAAACTCCTCGCGTTGTTGAGGGTTGCGTTTCCTGAAAAAATTGTAGCTTAGCATCATGGTACATATTTTTAAATACTTACTTTCACTTATTACTTATCTGGGTCTAAATGCTGAAAGTCTTTCTCCTGATATGATTATGGAATTATTAACCTAAATGGCTACTTACTAAATATAAGGCCATTTCCCCTCTGTCTTCCCATTTCTTAGTAAGGAATAACGGGCTATACTATTTGTTATTGAGTTGTCTATATCGTCATCTAATTGCTTCCTTTCCTACAACTTACAATTACCCATTCTCTAGCACGTGTTAATTTAAATGCAACCTCAAACATTTCTAGTGCGTTTCAGTGCTGAAATATGGCGCACCATAAAACCCCACTGGTTCAGAACTATCTAAAGCATCGGACCGTTTATTTACCAGATAAGTTCAGTCTACGAACACTAGAAAGTCTATCGATAACATCTGATCCACATATATTGTGTTTTACAGCATTATGTGAAACAATAGGATATTCAAAGGCAGGTTAGGTTAGCTAAGCGAACAGTTTCGTAATATGGTCGGACACTAAACTATTTAGACTTGTGATTGTTTCTATGATAGTACCGACTGAAGGGAAGTTTGAAGTTGTAGACTAGAAGGAAGACCTAAAAGTGTGATGGTGACTCACTTGAAAAGGCAGATGGGTTTTCCTCGAGATAAAAAAGAACAAACCACTGTAAAGTTATTGAAGAGGATATAAGTAAACTATCCCAAAAATATCTGCCAAAAATAAGAATAAATCTTTAATGTAGGTAAATCAAAGCAAATTTCCAAAATATATGATTCATCCTGGTGTAACATAAAATATCAACACGTGATTTGTATTATAAACTTTTTCCTTAAAAGGCTTAAGTAATTTGATTTGTAAGCAATACTTCGAACTCACCGTTTCGGGTTAATAAAACTAAACGGCTAACTTGGTGATCCAATTCTTTTATGAGAAGGAAAAACCCTCAAATTCTTCTACAAAAAAACTGAGCCAACAGTGCAAAGCGATCAATGGATACGTCTTAATTTTCAAAATAAAGCAAGGAAGTGAAGAAGCGTTTGCGGATTTTAAAGCACGTTGTATTATTATTTACTAGGAATCTTTTTTTCTATTCCGTTATTCGATGGTTGAATTGCTATTGCTAGTAAGATTACTTGCAATAGCAATGCCGATGGTTGCATTGCTGTTGTTGTCTCATGAGATCATGCAGGTTTGTTACTTTTTGGTTCTTTTGGTAAATCTACTAAAACCATATTGAAAAAAACTCAAATAAGAAAAGAGACGAAAGGCAAAATAGTACACGCTGTGCAAAGACAAAGTTAAACTTATGTTTCACTCAAAACAACTCGAGGCGTTCACGATCGCGAGACTAAAGTGTTGTTACAAAATAGGGCGACCGGTCTTAAGGACCACTCGTATCATATAGGTTATCTTAACCACTTGGAACTATTACTGATCGAATTAAGTAACACACGGTAATGTTAAGGACGTACGAACTGTATCTGGTACGGCCTCGCTGCCTCTGAGCATCCCACGTGCGCCCAGTTAGGCAACCAAGCCTTGAGTCGGCGCCAACGTATGGCCTGCTCTTACTTTCATTGTCCGTTAATCCGTTTGAATGCTGATTTGATTACAATGAGGCCATCCGATTGATGGTGTTTATGCCCTTTGTGGAGTAACCTCCTTTTATTTAGACGAAGATGGATTTGGCAAGTTGCCTTGTGTTGTGGTTTATGCTATTAGACGATATGGTCGCCAGTAGCAGTGGTGGTCAAGTGGTTGCAGCCCCGACTTACGAACAGTGAGTCGTGGATTCGAACCCAGGCACATTACTTTGTGTAATTTATTTCATCACCACTGCTCTCAAAACGGTGACAACATCGTGAGGAAACCGTGTTTTAGAACAAAAAAATAGAAGACGTGTGACATCTGCCAACCCGCATTGGGCACGCGTGGTGGATTAAAGCCCATCCCTCTCCTTGAGAGGAGGCCTGTCCCTGCAGTGGGAACATAATAGGCTGATGATGATGATGATATGGTCGCCAGACTAAAGCCTACAAAAAGTTATAAAAATTAAGCATAAGTATGGCCATATTGGCCATGCAACGGTCAGGTTGGCTAAACCAAATTAGAAGTCTGTATCATGGTGGCAAGCCTTACGACGCACTGTGATCAATTCCTAAAAATACCGAAAATAATTATGAGACATATTTTTTTTTAATTTATACCAATAAAAACTACAAACCCTTCTTTATGGGTATAATTTTTTTCATTTCACAGCATTCTCTGAATACTTAGTTAACTTAACATGAATAGAAGCGCAAAACATCGATAAATCAGTCTTGTTACAATAATTTAGCATTCGAGACAACTTTGAAATGACATATCTATTGAACTACTGTCTGCATAGTATTCATGTTGTAGAATAATGTGTAACACTTACCCTCAAGTCTGAAAAAAAATATTTTTCAAAATTTCGACACATTGACCAAAAATCATTTTGACCTTTAAGAATTGATCACTGTGCGAGGGTAGCAATTGAGTAAAGCTAACTATTTAATGTAAATCAGAAGGACCTAGGCAGGGACTTAAAAGCACCTTCACAAAGGTTACAGAATGATTAGTGTTACATGTTGAATTGTACTACTAAATTGCAAAACTGTTTTAAAAAAAGTTTTAAACATAAACCACCTTATTACAAAAATGGTTAAACCTGGGTTTAAGTTAGTCTTGGTTTATCTCGCATGCCGTCTCACTTAGATAATATTAAAAAAAAGGGTCGGCATGCGAGATAAACTAAGTCTAAGTTAAACCCAGGTTTACCCACTTTTGTAATAAGGCCGTTAATACCTAAACATAGTTACAGTTGAAGTCCCTCGAACTGGTTTATAGAGTTAAGCTCAAAGAGCGAATTAACAATTTAGCAACTCGGAGGACAGCGCAAATGTATAGCAGATAGCTATCAAAGAAATCGTACAAAGTCAACATCAAAATCGCTGTGACAATTTTCCCCAACGTCAATAAATAAAAAAAATGATGGTAATGTTTCAATGCGTACCATCACATTACTTGCTTACGTAATAAGAGTAAAGATATGTATCTTCACGCACTCATTCCTCTTTGAGGTCAGCAGAACCGTACCTGCAGTTTACAGCCCTTGTTAAAAAAACTGATAGAAAAATGTATTGCTTATCTATGAAGCAATATATTATAATTGATGTTTAGTAATACTTGAGCCACTTCATGAGCCATAACATTTCAATTAGCTTTATGGTTGCCTATTTAATTAATGTCTTGATGAGAAAAGGGATCCACGTAGTTAAACGGTAACCTTTATTCAGACCACTACTGAGTACTGACAATGAAGAAACAAAAACTGATTTATGTAATTAGGTTTGCTGTAAGAAAACCCAATTCTGGGTTAAACTCGCCATTGAGCATAGGCATCAGACTGTGATTATTATTTCTTTGTCCAAAAGCAATTGTTATTGTAATTTGTATGCATGTATATTTGGCTATTTCTTCGTGGTAATATAATAAAGAAGAATAATTTATCATTAAACGTGAGACGACGTAGAATGAAAATGGCGCGAACCACGTTGTTATAAATTTCACTGCTGTAATGTGAATTAAAATCAATTAAAAGTCTCATCTACAGCAAAAACCATAGCGTGTATATGATCACATTCGTACCTAGTAATTACATTCACATCATGTGCATGTCGTTCTGTAAAAGGCACTAGCGTGTTGTGTATTCGTAAACAATTATAAACTTGGTAGTATAGAACATGGAGATTAGCTACTTAGATATACCACACGTGAGGCGCTTACATACACTTTGTTTTTTTTTTTATCTGATATACACTTACTACCCAACGAATTCATTGATAAGTTAAAAGTTAGAATAGAATTCAATTAAAATCAACCATCATAATCACAAAGTACTTATTTTATAACCTGGCATTATTTTCACTGGGGCTTTTCCCAAATAATACCACAAAATTTGCCTTCTGCATACAGTAAAGTACCTATGGCCCCGGGTTGGTGAAAAGTAATCGTTCGATTTTGAATGATGTGTTCATTGAATAATATAATAATAATAATATTCCACAACTATCACACAACGCCATCTAGTCCCAAGCTAAGCAGAGCTTGTGTTATGGGTACTAGATAACTGATAAACATACTTATATATTTCTAAATACATACATATTATAGATAAATTACACCCAGACACAGAACAAATGATCGTGCTCATCACACAAACATTTGTCCTGAGTGGGAATCGAACCCACGACCTCCGGCATAGCAGTTAGGGTCACTAACCACTAGACCAACAGGCCAGTCAAAAACTGAAATGTCTAATGAATGAATCTGAATGTCTATAAACTCTCCTTGTCCCTTCTCCAAATGAGTCTGTTTCCGAAAATAAAAGTCGAAATATCTGATATGGTGGAATGATGGTGAAAAACTGAAAACATCCCACGCCAAACCTACCAGTTAAATAGTAAATTCCATACTTAATCCTAATTTTTGTTGTGATTTTATTAATAACGAACCTACAGACCACATAGTTTAACGATACCGCTACGATTTAGTGGGCCTCAAAAATTATGAATATACAGGATGTAAATCAACCCTTCACACATACGTCAACCAAGCATTCTGTACATCAAACTAAGTACCCCTAAGCAAAATTTTTGCTGGAAAACGACTTTTTGGGGTCAAAACTCAATGTAGCACTCTTAAAACATTGTGCTAGTGGATGCTTTTTTTTAAAAGGGTCATAGAGGTAATTTAAGTAAAGTTACAACCTGTAAAAGTAGTATTTACAAAAACAGCTGTGCAAAATTTTGAACTTTGACCCCCAATACCTCCGTAACTAGGGGGTTCCCAGGTATGTGCTAGAACAAAAAAATGTTCGAAGTGGTGGGGAGAACAACTGCCCTTCGTTTGCGTTAAGGGTACTTTTACACCCTTTATAAGTAAATAACAAACACTTTGCCCGCGACCTTGTATGCAAAAATTATAAGTAATAAATAAGTAGTAATGTAGTTTTCAGTAAGTGAAAGAGTTTTTAGACTCGTATCATTAGTTACGGAGTTTACCCCTTTTTTTCTGGTGGGTGGAAAATCATCAAATATCCCCTCCCGCTCTTGGGTAGAGCGAAAGGGAGTGTTCAGACTTCTACTGACTAAAAACCACCCATGTTCCTTCTTAGCCCTATATGTCTAACCCGCGGTATCTCTTACAACATCCCGTAGCCCCGACGGGCGTCGGCCCTTGCGGGCCCCTTCCACGTTGCTGACAACTTTTTGAGGCGCGTGTGGAACACGAACGCGCCGTCAACACGGCCTGTCGTCGTCATATGACGGACGTACGGCGAGCTAGCCCATTACTGGAGAGTAATGGGCTAGCTCGCGGGGCCTGTGGACGGTGGTCCACAGGCCCGCGTCGACGGTGGTCGGAAGTCGTCTCGAGGCCCCTGACGCCCGGAGTGTCTACCGCGGCGGCTGGAATGAAATTTTCTCTCCCTCTCACGTTCCGCCACCTGCTTCGCTAGCATCACTGCTTTGTGCCAATTTGTTCCGATGTTTACTCAAGGTCCGTCACATATCATCGGTAACTTTAGGTATAAAAGTAAAGGCGCGAATTGGGAATTCTTTAGCTTACTTTTTGCGTCTCACACCAAAGACTTCACTCGAGACGGGCTGTCAGCTGAAGAAAGTGCTGAAATTATGTCAGACACCTTCACTTACTGTGCTGACATCGCCATTGGTCGCGGATCTATGACCAATATTCGTAGATGTGATTGGTGGTGTGACTACTTAATTGAACAACGTAAAAGTTATCGCCGAGCGCGTAGACATTTAAACAAGCTTAAAAAACGAAAGGTCACCGGAGACCCCCTTATCTCTGCTTTAAATGCGTTTAGAGTTGCCAAGTCCCGCTACAGAGCATCGGTAGAAAAATCTAAAGGTAACTTACTGCGGAAAATAGTAGAAAAGTTAGATAAAGAAGGTCCGTGGTCTCCATTGTATCACGAGTTCAAAGCAAACCGATCAGTGGATCTTGCGTTCGTCGAAAACATTAAAGTAAACAACAAACACACCACCGGTATTGAGGAGACAACCGAAGCTCTATTAAATACTTTGATACCTGATGATTTGCCTGATAATGACAATGATTACCACAAGCAGATCAGGGCGTGGGCGGCTGTGCCACCTGAATCACCAGCGTCAGACCTTCCAACCATTGACGAATTAATTAAAGTTGTCAAGAAACTCCCACTTAACAAATCGTCAGGTGAAGATAAAATATCTAATCGGATGATAATAGAAGCATGTAAAACAGCGGCCGACGCAATTTTAAGTGTTTACAACCGTTGCATTGCAGAAGGCGTTTTTCCTCGTATATGGCGACGCGGCTTTATACGAATAATTCCGAAAAGTGGCGTTAAGCCACCGGACGACCCTAAGTCTTACCGCCCTATAACACTACTACCATCTTTGGGGAAACTCCTGGAGCGTCTTATCGTTCCACGTTTACTACCAGACGGACCGAAATTTCACAACAACCAATTCGGTTTTACCGTGGGAAAATCTACCGTAGACGCGGCACTTTCTGTCCGGAAAATTGTCAATACATCCGAACATAAGTACGTAGTTGGGATCTTTCTAGATATTTCTGGGGCTTTTGATAACGCATGGTGGCCGATGCTACTCCTTAAACTGAAAATTCGTGGTTGCCCTAAAAACATATACAATCTTGTATACTCGTACTTCTTAAATGGTTCCGCGAAACTCAAACTCGGACATCATTCTATGTCAAAGTCCCTCACCATGGGATGCCCTCAGGGTTCGGTTATGGGTCCGTATGTATGGAACGTAGGCTTTGATGACTTCCTCGCGATTCCACTTCCATGCGGCTGTTCATCAACCGGTTACGCGGACGACGGCCTGCTGCTCATTCAGTCAAGTACTCGGGCTGGACTCGAAAATTTGGCTGACACTTGCCTAAAATTAATATCCCAGTGGGGTGATCGTAACCGTCTGACCTTTGCACCACATAAAACTTATCAACTTCTTTTAAAAGGTAATCTTAAATCATGCCCCAGTATAAAATTTAATAACGTTCCCGTGAAAAAGAAGGAGTCCGTGTGCTACCTTGGGTTTGTCTTAGAGAGGAATTTTTCATTCATTGAACATATAAAAACCGTCGGTGAAAAAGCTAAAAAGAACTTTTATGCCTTAACGAGAATATCTAAATCTACGTGGGGTTTATCATTTGTAACTCTGAAGACGATCTATGGGGCTACTTACTTGGGGTGTATGTGCTACGGGGCACCAGTTTGGGCCGATAGGGCCACCATAGGAGCGGCACGACGTAAATTACTTCAAAGCCAGCGGTTGGCCTTGATTTTCTTATATAAAGCGTATAGGACGGTTAGTACTGAAGCCTTACCGGTACTGGCAGGGGTACTTCCAGTCGATCTCGATGTGCAGCGCCGTGCTTCAATGTACTATTGCGCACGAGAGACCGCGGACGCAGACTTTTTAACACAACGTGACCGTACTAAAATAGCTAGATTACTTAAACCACAGACTGACGTCTGGGAGGATCTTTTGTCAGAATGGCAATGTAGGTGGGATAATTCCATCAAAGGCCGACACCTCCACCAGTTCTTTCCATCCGTTCGTGAGCGGCTGGCCAGGACATGGCTGAAGGTGGATCACTGTGTTGCCCAATTTCTCACTGGTCATGGTAACTTTAAGAGTAAATTATTTTCCTTCAAGCTTGTTGCGTCGCCTTTTTGTCAATGTTCTACATCTGACTGCGAGTATGAACAATCTGCACATCACATTTTATGGGAGTGTAGTCTTTGGCAGAATGAACGCAATATTATGTTGGATAGTGTACAGGTTACATCCGGAGTTATTTACTATACGGACCTTGTAGAAACTAGAACAAATTTCCGTGCGTTCAAGCATTTTTGTCATACCTATTATTGGAATCAGATATAACAGCTCACAACTTAGGACCCAGTAATATTAATGACAACAATATCCGTGGTGCTAGGCAACTGGGCTTATCCCAGTTGTATGCGTCCCTGTGTGCCTATTGGCCTTGTTCTTTTCTGTCTCCTGCTGATATGGAGGGAAGTGGAAATTTCTGTTTTTCCTACTCCTCCGCTATTCTTTTCTGATTAATTTCGTTGCGGGATCCAAGACAGTCAAATCATTTCTCTGGGACTTCGTCGAGCTTCATTGTCTCGGCGCTTTTCTTGTGGTCGCCACTGTTGATTCTGGCTTACAGAAGTTACAGTGGTTTGGGAATAGTTAGGCGGGCTTGTCCCATTTATAGCATCACTGCTTCGCAGAAGAAGGAGGCGGCGGCGCCCATTCCATCTCGCTCCGGACCATGGCTTGCACCAGGGCCGTACGCGAGAGATCGCCGCCGCCGATCACCGCTACGAGAACACGGCGGAGCTCGGCCCAAGTGGGGCAGACAGTCTTCACGGTGTGCCCCACCGTGTCCCCGGCCGAGGAGATTACCCCTAAAAACTTTCGAACAGACCATTCATCATAATTTCAGCCGAAAAACGTCCTCTGCTGGACAAAGGCCTCCCTAAATGTCGCCACATTGACCGGTACTGTGCCTCTCGAGTCTCGTATCCAGCTAAACCTAGCAACCTGCACCAGCTCATCGGTCACTCTAGTGGGAGGCCTTCCAACGCAACGTCTTCCGATTCGCGGTTGCCACTGTAGCACTTTTCGGCCCCCATCGGCCATCGATTCTGTGAGCAATGTGCTCTGCCCATGGTCACTTAAGTCTGGCAATTCTTCGGGCTACGTCGGTAACCTTGGTTCTCATGCGGATGTCTTAATTACTGATTCGATCACCCAGGGAAACCCCGTGCATGGCCTTCTCCATTGCCCTTTGGGTGACTTGAAGCCTTCTGATAAGGCCCACTGTGAGCGACCACGTTTCGGTTCCGTATGTAATCACTGGCAACACACACTGGCACAAACATATACCTCTTTTTTAATATGAGTATAGATAAATATCTAAATTAATTTCTAATTAGCCAGCTAGACGAATAACATAAAATTAAGTAGTTAAATAAACTATCTGATTCCATTATAGAAAGTTAATTTATATGATATTGCTATTATCCCCAATAAAAATGAATTATGAACCATTAATAAGTCAATGTTATAATAATATTATGCCGTTTCTCTCGAAATCTAGAAAATTGTAGGTGTGCTGTATGCTAATATTTTACAGCCTGTCAACTAAATCCAAGCAAGCACACAAAATATGTAATTAATAAGCCATAGTATTTCTGTAACAAAATGTAAGTAAGTATAAATAAAGTAAGCTTTATCATTGCATTTCATTTAAGACAACGGCTTCGTCGGTATTGCTCCCTAATGGTTGGGCTCCATTATGTTTCGTAAACGTTTATTGGAATCACACAATTTCCCCATGGGCTGGTTGGTAATTTTATTTTGCAAATATAGGTGTAAAAATCCAAAGAAGCCCAAAGGCATTTGTACTCCACGTCATGAAATGGATATTTCTTTATAACATTGGGAACCTTTTAGTTTCGGAGATGGGGGGGTAAAAATTCCAACGTTTTCACAATTTCTTTTTTTTTTTTTTTTTCAAATTAGGCTGATAATCAGCACTTTTCGAACGTCAAAATTTACTTTACTCATTTACAAGAGACAGTCCCCCAAAACGCTCACCCTTCGGCACTTCCTAGTGTTTAGCTGGAAAGAAGAAGTGACGGAACAAACTCCCCAAAAACACATTCTGCCTGTTATTTTGGTTAGAAGAACCAGACTCGATACAATATTAAGGTGTAAGTTCAATTTAGATTTAGGTACTACAGACACAAATCAATAACAAAAAAATATATAATTATAAACAATGTAAAAATAAAAAAGTACACAACATCAGTTTTATTTAATGTTGTAACTTCACTTTCAATACCTCCTTGACCCCCGCCGAACTATTCAATTCATCAATAAGTAATGTTTTGAGTGCATTTCATTGAGTCCTACCAAAAACGTGATTTTGCACCCCAAAATAAGCCATTTCCCGGAAATATTGTTTGAGTTGAGTTGACTGGTTTGACGTTGTCGTCGGTTAGTGTCATGAAGAGTTAGTGTCGTTTACACCTTGAATAATAATCCTAAAAACAAGCATCATAAAAAAATCATAGTTTATATATTCCTACCAGTCTTCTTTTATCTAGGTTCGACAAGTTCTATTGTTCTTCCTAAATACAAATAGACAAACAAAACATCTCGCTTTACTGAGATAGGTTCGTGTAACACGTCGCTTTCGACTCACGACACGCGCTGCGCTGAGCCGCGCCGGCGCGGCTCGGCCACCCATCCGTTGTGCTTTCTACAGATCCAATATTAGCATGATTGCAATCTCAAACATGACATTCCGGACTCTTGGACTTGCTATTTTATTACTATTGTTGTTACTAGCAGGCGATCGACGGCTTAGCATAAGACTTCGTTACGGTAGGCGTCTGATATCGGCTTAATCTTTCGACTTGTGAGCTGAATAAATGTCGAATTGTTCAAAGCTCTACTTCGTTACGGTATTACATTTTTATCTGAATGAGAAAGTTCTTGTACAAGTTGCTACAAGCTTTTGCAACTATGTCGTTAAATCTAGCCTACCCAAGTGGGTAGCCTCATAGGAACCTTGATAACTATTAAGTTATCTAGAGCCATGATATAACAACCACTGACACCAAATTTGATTACCAATATTTTAGTAGGCATAACGACAACGGTTCCAATCATGAACGCCTTGTGATTCACGCATAACTAGACGTCGCGTCGGCGCCGACACGTTGCTCAGAGAAAACCGGAGGCGTTAGTTATTATTTAACTTCACAATATCTTGTACAAATAAAACATGCATAGGTAATAAAATAAATACATACATATGTACATACGCACTTGAATAACAGGTTAGTGTATGTATTCTATACAAGTTTTAGAACTGGTTTGAACTTACCTGTATAACGTGTTTTATTACGACTAGCAATCTTTTCTTGACAAGCGAAATGAGAGTTAATGTTACATTTACCCCTAGTGATGTTCATTATTTCTCCTTATTCCAAATCTTCAGATGTAAAACAGATAATTTTATGTATAATTCCATAAATAAATTAACGAATTGTTTACATTTTCAGAGTGGGGCGTCAACAGTGAACCGGGCGAGGCAAGCGAACCGGAGGCCGGTCGCATGCGTCCCGAGGACTACCGCCTCGTGTTCCTGAGCTCAGACTCGTCGTGTCGCGAGGACACGGAAGACTCGTCATCGACGGCCTCCTCCGCCGCGCCGCCCGCGCCCGACGATTGCGACTGGGACTACTTTGAGCCGGGCGCGTCGGCGGCGCACCCTATCCCACCACCTGCCAAGCACGCGCCACAGGCTTGTCCGCGACCTTGCTCCTGCGGCGCCGAGCCCCGAATAGTCGCGGTCCCAGTGCCTGTCCCCGTACCCGTCCCCGCTGCCCTCTGGCCCGCTTTACTCGCCTTCCCCACGCAGACACCACCCACACCACACTGGAACACGTACCCCGGCTTAGCGCCTCTCGATGCCGCAACCCTCGCTCGGTTCACCACGGCCGCAGCCGTCGCGGTCACCGCCGCCGCAACCGCCTCCGCCTCCGCTGCTGCACCACAAACAGCTAAACTCGAGATGACCACCGTCGAAAGAACTGATAAAGCGATACAGTCCGTAGCGTCACCAGCGCCGGAGCCCCGCGATAACGATAACAATGATAAGGATATCGAACGGCCAGTTGAAAATGAACCGTCAGTCGGAATCAAGGTGATTACTGAGGAGGACTCTGTGTCGTTGTCATCCGACTCAGCGAATGCTATGCCGGATCACTTGGAAGCGGAGAAAGCTTTCCCTTCCTCGAACGAGTCAGCTGACTCAAGCGACTCAGAGCAAGTGGCTCGGAGAAGTTATGACCTCACAAGCGGCGCTCCTGAAGAACCAGCGACGTCAGACGAGGACTCCGATGACTCAGGAGGTGGCGGCGGCAGATTTTCACGAGTGTTTGTTGTTAACCCGGCTGACTCATCTTCAGATCTTGAGGATAACGCTGACAGTAGTGGCATAGATTGCGATGATTCCTATGACAAGAAATCCGATAGTTTAGAAATAATCGCGGTTGAGGTGGCTGGGCAAAATGAAGCAAATGTTAGTGCCGAATCAAATGAAAGTTTTTCACCAAGGTCTGAAAACTCAAACATTGTGCTTTTGGACTCTGTTAATTTTACGGAAGAATATTCTGTTATTCCATACGAAAACAATAGTGATGATGACAGCAACCACGAAGGATCCAGGAAATCTAACTTTTTCAATTTTTGTGACAAAAATATGCTTCAAAGTGAAACGTGTGAAAGATTTAACAGTTTTAATGCAAGTTGTAGCTCGAGCTCGAGTAATGATCTAGATAAGAAAAATAACACAGATAGTGACGTTAATCGATATCAAAGTATATCATCTGAAAACACCGACTACGATTCACTGGCGGACGTGAAAGTTAAATTCTCCGTAGAATTAACTAACGAGACTAATAACGAATTAATTTCTGCAGAAATTCAACCAGACTCATTAACTAAATTAGCACCTTCACCGGAGCCCGGTCACGATAACACAACAAGTTCATCGTCCGCGGAAAAAATAGACCTGTTTAAAGGTATTGAACGCACTCTCAGTGAACTATTGAAGAAAGAATTAATGGAGGACCAAGAAGAGGAGAAAATGCACAGCGGCAGGCCGGTTTGCGCCGACGCGGAGGGGAGCGCGTGCGCACCTGCCGCGACAACAGTTTGCCGCTCGCGTACGGCTTGTGCGGACGGTTCCGCGCGCTTCACTAGCCGCGTTATGATAACGCACGACCGCGTCTCCGTCGTCACGTCAGACACGACGCGTCTCATGCGGGAAGTTATAGTGCACCACACTAACTCACAGAGTGAATCGGACCCTAACCCGGATGTGCAACAAGACGAAACAGACGAACGAATATCCGACGACGAAACGCCACAGCCTTCGGGCGGAGTGACTGTTGTTAGCAATGCCGACACTCTCTCGGCGGTCGTGTGCCTCGAGGAGGGGCTGGCAGACGATGACTCGTGGGTCGAGGACGTCAGCCACAACGAGGACGAGGCTACCTCACCTTCTGACACGGATTCCGGGGATGAAGCCTCCCTTCCCATTCGGGGAGAGGATTTCGCCTACTGTAGGCGTTCCATAGACTTCACTTTACACACCATCGTCGAAGAAAGTTGCGAAGAAAGCGAAACTGAACAAACAACAAAAAAGCCACGACCTATATCCGCAACTGAGTTAGAGAAATACTTTTTCTTCGGCTTGGGTGACGGCAGGAATGTTCGTGATGATGAGGAAGCAGTGTCGGAAACATCGAGTGTGTGTAGTGAAGGTGGTGAATCTATTGTTGATAACGAGCAACCTAAAAGAAGTGGTGATAGTGATGATCTAGTTTCGTCACGGTTGGAAAAATATTTTCTCTCTGGCTTCATGGGATTTAATCAAGAAAGGCGTGATTCAGACGGTTCCGGAAGCGTCGGTAGTGATAGTGAGGGCAGACAAAGTCCTGAACAGCGTAGGAAGCGACTAGTTCGTGCCCGTGGAACTCCGCGATCTCACTCAAATTCACTTGACAATTTACTAACGGGGGACGAACCTTCGCAGGACAATCAGGAAGTCTCTGACGCCTCTAGTACAGAAACGGAGGACAGACATGATTCCTCTGAAAGGCTTGACATACAAGGCGAGACGAAAAGAAAAAAACAAAACAAAAAGCCACGTGGATCGCCCGCCGACGAACGACGACAATCAGCTGAGTTTACCGAAGAAACACGTGATGATACTAGATCTGTTTCGGAAGGAGAAGACGGTAGACTATCACCCCGACCTGAATTCCCACCGCTTGGATCTGAACTATCTGAATCTAAAAAACAAACTAGTAGGGATAGTGGTTTCGTCGGAAGCTGTGATGACCTACTAAGAAATGGAGATTCTAGTTCTGATTTTACACGATCTCATGAACCTAAAATAGAATTAGAAGAAATTATCGAAGAAATCCGACCTGATATTGAAGAACGTGTGGAAGCTCCACCGTCATCCCGCCCGCCTCAAAGTCCATTAGTACGTAAAGATAGTTTTAACAATTGGTCGTCTGATGAAGAAACCAATTTAATGATGACAAAAATGAGACAATTCTTCAAAACAATGATACACACAACAAATGTCCGGACCTCTACACCGGCATCCTCTAACTCAACAGAAAGTTCCCGTCCACCGAAACCGCCTCAACTTCTATACTTCGAAAGTGAATTAACAAGGTTAATGAAAACGGTTCCGGGTATAAGAGACGAAGAAGTGCGTGAAATAGTTGAGTATTTATCAAGTGAGGATACGTGGAGTGATTCGTACGACTCGTCAGATTACGCTGGCTCCGACTTAGAAGGCAACACAGTTGGTACGAGATCTGCGCTGAGGAAACAAATATCTGATAGCTGCCGTGAAATAATTGATGAATTCGATCGAGGAAATAACGACGCGGGTTCGTTAGAGCGCGATGCAGTTGGAGCGTACCGGAGGCTGGCGGCGACGCTAGGCAGGGCCGGGGAAGGGTCACCGCCGATGTTTGGCAAAGTGATGAGGCATATAGGTGGCAGATTAGTGGCATTAATGCATGAAGTGTCGGGTGGTGCGTCTCCAAGCACAGATGACGACAGTGCGTCTGAGCCGGGGGCGTTAGCGCGGAGTCGATCTCATGACATACTAGAGCCGACGGCCAGTAGGGGTAGTGTCGCGAGTGATAGTGAGAGGTTTTCGTGGCGTGGTAGTTTTGAATCGGCCCTACTGGCGGCTGATTCCCGTGGTACGTTGGGTGGTGGTGGTGAATCCCGGCGTTCGCCGGCTGGAGCTGACTTGGCAGCACAAAAGTCACATTCGCGGAGTTGTGGAGCAATCGGAGGCAGTGAGGACAGGCTGTGGCGAGGGAGACGACGCGCCTCCGCACCAGATGCTGAGGTAAGACAATAACATTATACCTTACGTCCTTAATAAACATCCACATCAAGCACATGCAATCAAAATAAACATCTACCTCACAAGATACATTCAAAACAAACATTAGCACACACAAAAGTTGTCACATAGGTACCCCTCTGAAAGTTAACATTTTTCTGTCACGTACCATATGTTCAAGTGAGTTTTTACAAAACATCGACTACTATTCCATTCAATGCCGTTTCTTCATATCAATTTATTTGGGACGCGAGTATTTCGAAAATGTCAATGTCATGTTGGTATTAACTACGTTCAAGAACGCACGTTAGAGATAAAAGATTGCTTGTTACAGCTGTTTGTGAAATACATAAGTAACAGATAACTCATGCTTGTAAATAAATAAGTATTTGACTGATAGTGTCTAATAGAGAGTTTTAGTTTTAATCTAAACCAGTTTATTTTGGTGTAGAAACTGGTTTACATTCACTATAATCTGATTTTAAATCAATCTTAAGTCAACTTTAGAAAGTATACTGAAGAAGAGCTTTCAAAAGTACCTATAAAGTTTACCCGTGATCCTAATGAATTTCTAAAATACACCAAATAAGTTACTCATAAAAAATCTTCAAACAATATCGCAACTCTTGTTCTGAAAGTTCATTTAAATAACACATTACTTCTTTTTGGCTTACTATGTTCAGTAAATGTTAAATTCACCCCACCAAA
The DNA here is from genome assembly GCA_932274075.1 of Diarsia rubi. Classification (NCBI taxonomy): domain Eukaryota; kingdom Metazoa; phylum Arthropoda; class Insecta; order Lepidoptera; family Noctuidae; genus Diarsia; species Diarsia rubi. The sequence goes on along the minus strand of OW026417.1, from coordinate 14,566,266 downwards.
GATTGGTCACATTAATTTATCTTTAAAAGAATCAAAAATACGGAAAGGTAAATCAAACAATAAACGTTAGTTTTTAGTCACACCGACATTTATTCGATTAAGTGTCCGAGTATAATTTAGCACTCATAATGTAAACGCTACTAATGTAATTTCACGCACTTACTTACTATTACTAATTAGGACAAACATTTCTCTATACTCAGCATACTTGAAGTTTTTATTTCCATGAGGAGTACTATAAAGCAATACAATGTGTTCTTATTACTTGTACCTACTTTTTAAAAGTAATCGGTTCTTATCTATACTAATATTATAAAGCTGCAAAGTTTGTTTGTTTGAACGCGATAAACTCGGGAAGTAAGTACTAGTTGGAATTGAAAAAATCTTGACTCACTCTAATTTTACTATTGAAATGTTACGTTAAAATAGAATTATTTTTTGCGAAGCTTATTTAACCCATATGGTATTAATCTATATCTAAATAAATGTGTTTGTTAGAACGGAATTTTAATATTTGTGCCCTTTACTCTATCGAGGAAGGTTGTAAGCTATACAGGGTGTAAATCAACCCATCACACAACCCGTACGCATTTTTTTTTTGCAGGAAACGATTTTTTTTTTTGGGTCAAAAATCTAATTTTACGGTAAAACTCAATGTAGCACTCTTAAAACATTGCGCAAGTGGATGATTTAAATAATAAACGGGTTATAGAGGTAATTTAAGTAAAGATAAAACCTGAAAAACTAGTATTTACAAAAGACAGCTGTGTAAATTTGGAACTTGGATCCCCAATATCTCCGTAACTAGGGGGTTCCCAGGTATGGTCTAGAAAAAATAAATATTGCAGTGGTGGGGAGAACATGTGCCCTTCGTTTGCGTTAAGGGTACTTTTACACCCTTAACGGACTTGCGTGGGTCAGCTAGTAAACTATAAGACCGATTACTATAATAATAATAATAATAATATCTTTATTGGCATAAACAAGTAAACTATGCTTCTATGGAATTGAACCTAGGTTACAATTGCATCCGCTGCGATAATAAAAACCTTACCATAATTACAAAAGTATACACACTATGCTCGTACAGTAATATTATTTATCATTGATAAGCACGTACGATTTTCTAGGTTTACCTAGAAACGTTAAGGCAATACGTATGTGAATTACCATATCTATTACTTTCTGTATCAATTTTTACCTGTGCAATCATCGACCATGTGCCATGAGCCCATGACATAACACACGCATACAAATATTGACCTTCGCTTGTGTTTCCTTACTCAGAACTGTTTCATAAATGTAACATAGAGTCACTCAACTATCGACCTAATACTTTTATTATAAAAACTTAGAAGGAAATAGTTATGGCAGTGACAGGTGGATTATGTGGCATCTGCTCAGAACTTCTAATTATAGCTAAGTGACTCTCGACATTTAACAGAAAAGGTTAATCTAATCATCATTAATAATAACATAATTAAATTGCAGTATTTCAAATGACTCAACTACTAGCAATCACCCTTAAAATAGGTACACTTAATCTAAATACTTAAAACGATTCTTACTAACGACTCCAAAATGATGGAACCAGTTTGAAGCTTATCTGTCAATGGGCAACACCTTTCTTTACTAAAATTAAACTACTGAAGCTCTAGCTCTGTAATATAAATAGGTTAAAATGTATGTTTTACTATAACTAATTAACTAAGGCAAAGTTCAGAACTAACTTGACATTGATAAATTGTTTATACTTACCTACTTTACCTAGACGCCCTGACTGACGATGGCTACTATCAGTATGGGGTTACTGATAGTAGCCATCGTCAGTCAGGGCGTCTAAAATGACCACTTTAGCAGATCATATTGTATATGAATTGCGTTAAAAAGCGTAAAATAGACCTTTCATAACAGTACCTGCGTCTGTGACCGTTTAAGAAAATACATCATAATAGGAAAATAATATGCTAAAGTACTGTCATACAGCCGAAGAAGAACCTGTCGGAAAGCTAACAGCAACCTATCTTTCAGTCGGAGGAAGAACAACGCGCTGGTTCCTTACCCCGGCTGCCGTCCATCACGGGTACGAACACAGTGCCGGCTGGTCCGGTAAAATCGGCCCGCTACCGTGCGCCCGGGTTCCGTACGGCGACTCGGGCGGCGTCAGCGCCAGGGTTGCATGCGCCTAGGAGGCGCAGGCCGCCTCCCACACCATTGCAGCCGCCACCTGCTGCGCCTGCGTCAGCACCTAGCCTGCAGGGTGAGTTATCCTTTCTGATCAGTAATTCTTGCCTTAGAATACAGAACAATCCATATTGCGAATGGAGCCAAGCTTACCATATTATGCTTAAGTAGAGAGGCGAGGTGCCCCGAGGTATATCAATTCTTTTTCGACATACTACGACATTCGGCTATGACTATAGTAGTTCCATACCGCATTAGGTCGCAGACGTCTTTTAGTTTGTCCTGTATTCCGAGGGTATCTGTTTGGAATGTTTTGGTAGAAGATAAGCTCGAGCTTATCTTTTTCGTACTGTCTGAGAATTTTGTTGTTGTATCAACACAACAACAAGATTCTCAGACAGTACGTATCGAAATCAAACCAAGAGACATGATTTCAAGTATTCATTTGATGTTTTAACGTTTTAATAACCATCCCCATGCATGAAAAACCAGGACTTTGTGCTCGGTTTTTATCGGTAGAAGTCATTATGTTTTAGATAAACCGAGTGTATTTAAAATGATCCTCCATCACAGAAACGTCCGTGAAACACAACATCTGCTTACGCAGAAAAAGCTATTCTTGTCTTACACATATTTCAAGCTATAAAAACGGATTAACTAGATGTGGCTAATTACGTTATGTGCTCACTTTGCTAACATGTAAGGTCATGAGAAACAGCTAGAGACGGAAAATATTACTCGCACTTTATTTATTCTTGCGACTCGCATAAAATGAGCTTTTTAATGTGCTGGAAGTTTCATTTGTTTGTCATGACAATTCAACATGTTGTAGACTCCACAAAAAGACAATGGTGCTGCAAATGAATTGTCACGATTGTTCTTAACAGCAACTTACAGCTAAAAGTTAATTAAAATACGCCTTGTTACGTAAAGCGGTAGATAATTATTATCAAACTCGTTAATAGGATGATGAATCGTGCTTTATACTTTCTAAACAATTTCAAAAGTTATTTTCACTCGCACTCAATGACATGAATGAGACATTCTGACAATCAGCTCGTTAACTCTGAACTAAATCATCTCGTCATGGAATATACGACTACATTTTGAATGAAAACTATGCACACTTAGGCAGGTTGTGTAAGAAAGATTACATATATTTTAGTTCATCCAATGCACACGCACGAATTGTTATGAAAATATAAACCTTCAATGTTTTGCTTGTGCACGAGACAATACAAGTACACATGCATTGGTAGGGTAGTTATTTTAAAACAACTGGTTCGATATTTAATATTGAAACATCGTATATTTCAATGCCATCAGGTTACCTTTTCTTTAAGTCAGGAAGCGAGCTGAAATTGCTCGAACAAAAGTGTGCCTCTGTGACCCTTCTTCAATTTCCCATGGTTCGCAAGTGTCCATGACCGAAGCAAATCACTCGCGTTTACAAAGTATCATTGTTACATTCGTATTTCTTTAACCCACTTAAAGCATTGCGTGACTGTTTTCCCATCAACTCCAAACTGCTATTGAATACAACGCTTTGTTCTCGAATGTATTCGAATTCGAAGTCTTAACCCTCAAATAAGTTCTTGAAACTTAATAAATCGGTAAGAGAACCTAGAAAAAGCTTTTACGTCACCTCCAATACTACAAATTTCCGTTGATCACAGAAGATTGGTATAGTTAACATTCAGATTACCTACTGTGACGTAATAGGTGAGCAATTTCATCGAAATCTGCAACTCATTGGTTTTAATGTCACGTTCAATGCACCGCATTCCTTTCGACTGTGCTAAAAAAAATGCACAGAATCTAAAACGTGCACAAACGGTGCCAATACAAATTGAAAAATAATGGTTATGAGCAATCTAAGTAATGCAAGACTAATAAAAATCGAAATAAATACTTAAACTACTTATGTGATGTAACTTTATCTATTAAATTCCGTGTCGCAATCATAGATATTTTTTTTTCTTATATGGTGCTGTGCTGTGCTTGCGATTGAATGCTTGCTTGCTTGAACTATCAAAACCAATAATAATAGGACAATCAACCTAGATCGATACTTGAAATTCAAACTGTTTCTATTTTTATCTTACAGTTTTTTATCAAACAAAATAGTGTCAATAAATAAGTCATAAATTTTCAGTGAAGGTACAAAATAAGTGAACAGTTTAAAATTCTTTGTGAAATCGAAAAGACGAGTCGTTTAAAAACAAAGCCGATGAAATGACATTTATCGCTTACATCACTAGTATAAACAAACTAATTTTCTTAGATAGCAAACAACTATTAAACTATATTTCGATTACGTATGAATCGATTAAAGAAAACAAACGGTGAGGGAATGTTTAATAAAGGAAGTAGTTTACTTCCTTATAATGACATAATCGATAATCCTATGGTCTTGATGATTAGTTTTAATTAACTTTCGTAGTAGTGTGGGTTAGTGAACTGAAGAAAGTGCAGACAGACCGTACACATAGACTGAGCGCTTGACGGACTACAAAATGCTTTTACGGTATTTATATGGATTCCAGGAATACTCAAGGGTTTCTAAGATCTTCTATGTGTTGACATATAATTAGTTTTACCCATGTGCATGTGTGTGTGTGGTTGTATGTATTTGAATAGGTTTTGTCCCATTTCTGAATGTACCTACAAAAGGTTTATTTATTTGCCGTTTTTACCGAAGTGTAGGTTCACACTTACGTATTTTCCTGCCCTACTTCTTTGAAAATAATACTTTATGTTGCAATGGTCATTGGCTTTTTATTACCAACACTGCACAATGTTGAAAAGCTAAGCGACTACTTTAACACTTCACTTAAATAGATACCTAGCTGTTTTAAAACATTAATCTATAACAATTCCTCCGTTCAAGAACTATATAAATTAAACGCGTCATTAGGTAAACCGCCTTTGTTTCTGTAGCGTCACGGTTGGTACCGAATGCTTTGCTAAAAAGTAGGCCTAACTGTTTAGACAGAGTATTTCTCCGTTCTTGACTACATTCCTCGGTAAACAGCTGACCTTAATGCTTCCTCATCGGTACAGCAATAGGACATTTCGAGAGGCCGCATCGGCATTTATAAGTTACATGAGGTCTGTGATGTCTTTCTTGCGTTTACGTGTTTGCCTACTTACATTTTATATTGTCTGGTAAGAGATGTTCAATTTTTTAAGTTTCGCTGCAAGTATGTATGTCTACATAAATGTTATGCAAATTTCTGCAGGGCACAGTACAGGCTTTTGATGGCAATTTAGGGTCAATATAGGAAGTTTTTAGTTATTAATATTTTGCAAAAAAGAAAAAGTTCATTCAAAAGTGTATAATCGACGTAGGTACTTACTATTCCGGAACTAAAAATCACTCGAATTAGCATATTGCTCTTATTTAAACCGATTTCATAATAAACTTTGATACTTGACTTCATACGTAACCCAAGTAACACCTTTCAAAACTTCGAAAACCTGTTCACTACAATGTTTCCGGCTTATCGGACGTAATCATTTTGTGGCAAGCGAATGCAAAGTTCTATACCGCTGCCATTCACTCATTGGCCGATGCATTTACGCACTAAGTACTATTTAAGCAACGAAAAGTACTGGCCTTGTCCTAATTTTACAGCAAATGTATTAAGTGTCCAATTCTTGCTTGATTCGTAGGCTATTGATAAAAGGTTGACGTAGCATTTAGTTGAGTACGCTTGCGATTTAGGTATCCTGCTCGGTTACTATCGTTTGCAGCCTTTAAAACGACCTTTGATTGCGCATGAAAGGAAAACACCAAAATCTGTTGGACGGCCTTTCAGTTTCTTACTAATAAGGTTATATTCAGTATTATGTTTAATTGCTAAAAAGTATCTTGAAGCCGTAACACGATTATACCACGTATTCAGTACATCATTCCGAATTGCCGAATTAAAATAACTGCTGTTCCGTAAATACATTTTAACTGTGTAGGAAACAGCAGTTTTGTAGGAAGTAGCCGATTATTCTTTCGCTGGTGTGCTCGGAATTATGTACTAATAACGTGGTATTTAATTGTGCGTCGATGTCTCTTCCACTCTGTATAAGACTCTGACCAAATAAAAAGTAAAGAAGGAACTCTGCGAACAGCAAAGTGAGGCCGGTCAAACTACGCCTCGCATACACGCACACACGTCTCAGACCAAATAAAAAGCTTAAGACCAAGGCGTAGTTTATGTTGTACGTTTGTGCGTGTATTGTGTATGTACACGGCAAAGCGTAGTTTGACCGGCCTCACTTTGCTATTCGCAGAGTTCCGTCTTTACTTTTTATTTGGTCTGAGGTATAAGATATTTATTTTGATAACTTGCAACAAAGACGTGAAATACCTATCACCTTTAAATTTGCATTAACAGTAGGTAATTACTAACGGCAATAATTCAGAGTTTGATAGCAGTTTAAAGAAATCATTTATTTCAACATTGCTGTGGATAAAAATATTATAAGTAAAAACAAATTGGAAATTGTAACCTTATCATCTTGATAATAAATGAATTTAATCTCTAACCGTCTGTAGCGATGACACTGCGCATATGTTTATTCAATTTTTCTGTTTTTTAATGCCTAAACTACATTAATCCGGCCAGTGTCATTTTAAACGGAATTCAAAATGTTATTAGGTATAAATTATGTTTTTAATTATTTTGACATTTTGTTAAATGCGAGTTTGTTTTGTTAAAAACTGTAAGTATGTCAAGCCTTTACTAAGTGAGTGCTTAACTAATCATTAATAACTCTGAGTGCCGCAGTTAGATCCCGACTAGAGATAAAAGTGGTTGGGGTACAAAAAATCGTTCATAATGTGCAAAAAAAAACATGTTGATAAGTGTATGACTCGTTTTGTTAGTCTCATAAAAGAAAATTAAATAGGAAACACGATAATTATTCTTGATTGGTTTTATTTTACCTTTTTATTTAAAATAACTACAAATTCAAATCAGTAGCATTGACATCGAAATTATTAAAAAAAATATTATATTATTACTTTGGTAAAGCGGTAAGCATTAGGCAAAATAATGTTATAATGAGTAAGTAGTTAAGTACGGTAAGTACATAAAGTGTTGAGCCTTGGGCCCATGGTATGTCCAAAAGTAAATATAATTTAAAAGGAACTTTGACGTATTATTACTGGGTATGTTAAGTTTATCGTGAATAGAATATTAAAATGCCACATGTTGATGAATAGCTTACCTTGAGGCTTCACATCGCAATGACATTTAATGGTCAACTAAATTATCATAGCGAGAAATATTATGATACATTTGAGATAAATACATATTATTGATGTGAGAGAACTAATTCAATGAGGAAATTATAAAAACAACACAGTTAATCTGCTTTTTTTTTCTAGTTATGTTACATTAACCAAATTAGTATTGTAAGTAAATGGTTACTCCCCATCGTAGTGAGGGAGATACACCATTATAAATACAGTACTTATGTTTCGTTAGTTCAGGTTTCAACACTTAGTCTTTAACTCAAAACCGCTCCGACCATTATACCATTATTTTATAAAATTATAATCTAAAAGTTACAATAAATTACGACATAAGAAATCGATTGTGTCCAGTTTCATGAGCCGACCTAATAGAGCAGTAAATACACCCCGGTTGAACAAAGTTTGCACTTCGTTGGAATGTCGGGCCATCAACTCTAGGTGTAAACTTAATTCGACCAGGTTGTAGCGTGGCGTATTTTGCGCGTTTTTTCTCGCTTACCCAATGCTGGTTTCACGCTGGCTGGCCACTATTTAGCTTCATCCGGTAACATAGGGCACCGGCGACACTTTATTCATTGATACCTTTAGCTTTTGAAACAATGCATCGGTTTCCCCTGTTTGTACATGCCAGGTTTTGTTAGTTTTTTTTTTATCATTGCATTGTAGACTGTTGGTTATCTGTGTCTTGTCTAGCAGTCCTTACCTTTTTGGTAATGTAATAAATAAAGCTGTTTTGCATAATTTTGTAGGTAACTGTACAACTTAAATGTGCATGACGTAGTTTATAACAAAGTCGCTACCGTTTGTTCGCTTAGGTCTTATAAACTACGAAACTGTTTTAATGCTGTTTTCAGCAAATCTATTGCAGAGTGATTCTAGAGGAAGGTTTATATAAATAGTACATTGCGCCCGAAGCTGGGGCGGGTCACTCGTATTAAATAAATAAACACACATTTGTGGCCTAATAGGCATACGTGCGAGACATCTATAAGGTCAATGTATAATCACATATTGTAATAGCTAACACCGAATACCTAAAACTGAATGAAGACCTTCAATATGCAAAATTGCGCGTATGTACCTAACGGAAATACTGACAGATTCGGAATATTAGTACTCGTACGACAAAGTTGTTATTGTAGTTTGTCGCAAAACATTGTTATGTTTATTGCTCACTTGTTTGTACAATTGTTCTTGTAGGACACTGTTCAGCTCCTGCGTATGTAGTCGTATTTTAAACAAGTGTTATTTCGTAATCGTATTACATAACATAGTAGGTAGGTAATGTAATTAATTAAAAATACACGAAAGGTATGCAAGGACAATGTTAAATAATGTTCCATTCGCTATCAACCGTAAAAGAGACAAGGATTTTGAAATTATGCTATGTTTAGGTACAATTTGAGCAAATTCTTGGAATATCATTTATTTTCATGATAACAGGACAACACCCAGAAATTAGATACCTACTTAAATTGATAAACATAAGTGAATTTCCTGTAGGTATATCGATATGGAGTAGATATTTTTTTTTTTTTTAAATCGTCGTTTATTTAATTATTAAAAATTACATCTTTGAAGAAATATTTAGATCATATCAACGGCAAAAAACATATTTCTGCTTGTAATAAAGAGATTTAGATTAGGTTTTTTTTTTTGTTTCTGTGAATCGTCTAATCAGTCGAAATAAGTATAGATTTCTCGCACCGTAGTCTAATCACTGGAAACTTACATCTATTTATTTCTATCCATGTCATAAAATGTACACACATTTCATGTCACAGAGAAATGAAACTCGGAAACCATTGTGCACGGCCGCATTATTTTTTTATAGACTTCATGTGACCAATTGTTGTCGATGACTTTATCGACGATCGCGGCTCGATGCTTTCACTTCGTCTATTTCTTAGACCAATGTGTTGAAGTATGCGGATAAAAAAGTCTGTAATCACGGCTAAATGTTAATCAGCTGATCGCAATTGGTAATTATTAGTGTGTTACAGAATGTTACCACATTATTTCCGAAGAGACTAGATTATTAAATGGTGAATGTTACCAAAGCCTGTATACATGTTTTTCTTAAAGTGTCTTATCCTCTCATATAATTGGTGTATCATAATCATTAGTTAGTTAACGCCCTATAACAGTACAACTACCTACATAATTTATAAACCAGTTTTTAAACAAGTAGGGAGGCCTACAATGTGTTTAGCATCTCACATACTTAGCTACACATTTACGCAACATCCCGCGATTCTAAGTAAACACTAACAAGTAATGTCAACAATATTGAAACCAAGAATAACCATCTTGAGTGTACCGTACCGACTATAAAGACGAGTTGTTCTAAAATCTATCAAAGCGTGATTTGTCACGATCCGAGTTTCAAAATCGCTGAAATGCCACTCAAGCAACGAAAGGTCGAGTAATAACTATTGTAGTATAGTAAACAGGCATAGGTACCCGTATTCAGTATTGTCGTGAGCACGGCACCAAGACGAGGAATGAGTACAAAGTGTGGAGTAACGCAAGTACGCTACGCATCAGGGTGCACAAACGTTTAGCACAAACCGGCTTTGCTTACTAACTTAAGGTTTCATGCATACCAATTCAACAGGAAGAATTGTTCTAAAATGAAAATTGTCGGGAAATTACATAGGGGTGGCCATGGACCGTGGTCCAATGTACACAGTAATAACACCTTAGCCAATTGCTTGTTTGCTTCGCCAGCTTCATTATTGTTGTAAATTGTGATTTATCGACGCATTCGCGTATCTTTCATTTAGCAATGAGTATTTCTTAGCACTTTATATAAGGCACAATATTATTCAGGGACAAGCTAATTGAAGCAGTTCTTCGACATTGTTCTGTAAGGAAAAAATCTAAAAGTGCAGATCGAAGCGAGGCCAACCGGTTCATAAGTCCAAATGACGCAAGACTCCGGATGAGTTCATTCTAAGACAATAAAGCTACCATCCTTCAATGCACTAACTGAGATTCTACGGGTAAATCATATGCTAGCTTATACGAAGTCATTTGGAGGTTCTAAATAACTCCAAAGGACCACTTCAACTCACGGCGAAATAAAATGTTCCGTAATTTTGTGACAGCTCCTTAGTTGGTTCTCAGGTCACCATAATCGCGATTAGTTCAAGTTTACTGGTTGAAACCAATTTGTTTTCTTTTTAATTAATTAATTGATATTCCCAGAAATATTTTCACGGCCTTTTCCAAACAATAATTTTCGTGACAAGCCGTAAAATATGATTGATTGACAACGAATATCTACAAGTTTACCTATTAGCCCACAAATCCGCTGACTCGAAGTCGCATACCAGTTTAGATTATGGAAATAACTTTCGAAACGTGCAATTTTAAATTACTACTTGATTTGAATTTACAAATTCTTGATAGTAGAAAATCGATTTGTATGTTACACCGTATGTGTTACAAGAAATCGACACGTTTTGTTTTCTATTTCGTTACTAAATCTAGATGTGTGTTTTTAAACATTACATTACCTATTGCAGAGAACTAAAATTACGAGTATTTCATAGATAACTATGCAGCTCTTACAAACTATACATAGTTTGATTACAATGCAACGACGTACAAGTGCGTGGTTATACAAATGTCGAGTGTATGTTATTTGTTGAAAAAAGTCGCCTGTTGACATGCAAGTTAGGAAACATGTTTACACCACCCACACCTCGCGTTATCTGAGAGCAATCCGAGATAGTGCCTGTCGCAACTTTCTGTTCAACTTCATAAATCTTAGGGGCATTCAGTTTCAAACCAGATCTGTAAAATTAAAGGTCTTTTGTTTTACAATGGTCCTAATAGTTTGTAATTAACGCTGAGGTCAACATATTATGGTTAATAATAATGTAAAGAGCCCATCGTAAACAATTCTGAGTCAATTGCAGTACCGCTAATACTGCTGCATCATATTACCTCGCCTGCTTTCAACTGATATAGATTTTGAAACTTACGAGTTCCGAACTTTCGACGGTTTAGTCGAAACAGCAGAAAACAGCTCATAACAGTTATCTGTAGTGCTACAGAGCAGAGCTTTGAGTCACTCACACATAGCTGCTAGTTGCCTTATCTACTCTTTGCAGTTTTTGTATTGAGATTGTATTCTGTACATTTCTCCATCAACAAGTAATTTCTACACATGTCTATAAAACATATATAATCAATTAGCCAACAGCTATTAAAATAATCATAAACGTAATTACTTGATTAGCTTTCTATCGCCGCCGATCAAAAAATAATGTTTGAAAACATGCAATTTTATTTCACAACGGAAAATAATAGGCCACAGTACAGACAGACAATGTAATAATAAAAATTACATGTTACTTCGAGATGATTTCATCGCGAAAATTGAGAGAGGTTTCATCAATGAGATTACGTGAATCATAACAGTAGACTGTTACTTTCTTAGCACTAAACTATGAATAATAATGAGGCTGTGTAACTACATAATTTTTGTAACAGCCGACGTTGATGGATGTCGGCAAAGGTTTGTTGTGAGACCACTTTCTCGCCATGGGAAAACTACATTCATCCATGTTTACGTCTCTGTTACTTTCTATCTGATGCTGAGGTAGGTACGTCGTTAAAGTATAGGTACCTACGTTCAAATTAGAGGTGTTAGCTTGTGTTGTGGGAGCCGGAGTTATAATGGCCAGTTACATTTTTGTTTGAAGTTGCAACTCGTTTTTTGAACTTTTACGAAGTTTTACTCGTTTTACGAAGCATCCATCAGTTTGCATATCTTATGTGTGTATTTTTCAACGATAAATGAAAATAAGATTTCATAATGAATCATAGTAAAAATAATATACTTGAAAACCGGAAACTTGTATGAACAAACTGACGAAACATCTTCTGCAAACAAAAGACTTCAACGAAATACAATGCGTTAACAATTTGAGTTTTTGTAAATAATATGGATTGCACGTTTTAAGTATCTTTTTTTTAATATTAATTTAAGACGTGGATATATACGTGAATTGCATTACATTAGAACATTTTTTTCCGCAACCATATTATCATTTTTTTTTTTAATATTTATTGATCTACACAATCTAGAGCATGTCCTCTTCACTTCAAAATAAAAAATTACGTTTAAAATCTAAAACCCGACCACGAATAAAAACGCAGACTATTAAAACCGCGGTCATAAAAGTAGAAAACAAGAAAAATCGTCTAGTAAGTAGATAATTTGACTATTATTCTAAAGGACAGCCGTAGTCACATGCCACTGATGCTCCTTCATAGCGTACTCATTGATACAGAAGTCAGCTGCTAGTTGCCATTAGCAAGGTGGCATGCGACTACGACTGTCCTCTATAATTATTTACTTACTAGATTTTTCTTGTTTTCAACTTTTAAGACCGTGATTTTATAAGTCTGTGTTTTTATTCGTATTCGGGTTTTAGTTTTTAAACTTATTTTTTTATTTGATTTTTATTTTTGTGCATTATTCAATAAATACGTAATAATATGTTACTTTCTTAATGTAATATTCTACTTAATGTTGGTTTGTTATTTACATAATACGAGTAAATAACACAGACTAGACCGCGACCACTTTACTTAAACTTTAATATAATATACATATTTGTGATGTACTCGCCAAGACCTTTCATTTAATACCAAACATGTTATGATTATCTCAATTTTTTTCAAGCTTATAATTTGACATTTAAATTCCGTCATAAAAAGAAGTGTTTAAATTGATATAGCCTATGTCACCCACGAAACTATTACTTACGAAACTATTGACACCTCATTTATTATAATCCGTGCAGTAGTTTAGGCGCTACTTTGAAACATACATAAATACATACATAGATACATAAATACATACATACATAGACTGCCAAAATCATTACCCGTCCTTTTGGCTTCGCTGTAGTCCGATAAAAATTGAAAATTAAATTTAAACATCAGAAAACAAAATTCAAAAGTAGCCTCTGTATTTGTAACTAACTACCATTTTTCTCGTAAACTATCAATCCTAGGATATTTTTATTGCCATCAATATTCAATATATTATATTAAGTCATGCCGAGGGGACCTTCAGCTTATTTTTGCCAATACCTTTCTTAATTCTTTATATGAATCCTTTTTACGTAATCGCTACTCGCAAATCGCGTAGCTACTACCCCTCTGGCGTCCAATAAATCGGTTGCGGGAGGGTGAAATGTTAGTGGCGTATATCCATCCAGCTCTTAATGAGTGCCTCTTCAGTTATATTTTAAATACACAGTGTGCTGTACTCGCATAATATTTCTTTATTTATTTTGTTCGGATTATTACTTTATTATTTGTCTAATAATAACATAACTCGCAGCCCTATTCTATTTAAACTTTTGTTTTACTTTTAAAAACTCGTCAACAATTTAGTTTTGTCTTCGCCATGCTCCGTGGATTACAAACTGTACTCTGATTCAGTTTGCTAACTGTACACGTGCGAACAATTCGTACGCCTCGTTCTGAGTTCATTCCCTTCCTGGTGTTGATTAATGAATAAATTATAAATAGGTTAATGTAGGCTCATAAAAAATAGGAAGAATAAGTGCTCCTAACAAAGAATAAAGATCAAGCATCAAGTGGAAAAAAAGTATTTGCTAACAATTTACAAACGGGTAATTAAATGGATTATATTTATCTAAAAACACAAGGTAGGGCAGCATTTTCCAAGAAAAACAGACCTTATCTCAAGCCACTGGGGCAACAATCAGTGTGTTGATAATCTAGGGTGTTTGCTTCGCTTCACATACTTAAAAGTAACTTGAACTAAAATTTTGCTTCATGTAGTCCTTTGTCTGAACGATATCTATATTTCCTGTTTTTAGACACGACAATTCTAACACAAAACTGATCATAAGATTGCGGAACTACCAGAAGAAACAAGACCTAAGAATAACTGAAATTATCAATCGTGCACTAACTGCTAAACTAAGCGCACGACCTCGGTCTTAAATCAAATCATACCATGACAATAATCTAGAAAACACTACATAAATAAAATAGTAATTCAGTGCGTTGCTAAATGAATCTCCGAGCCAGACTTTATTACAGATCTTAAATGATTTCGTTAACGGTAAATCGTGAGTAACCTGTCCGATATAGTAACAAGAATAATGTTGCAGCTACTGTGTAATAAACGCATATAACCTTCTGTATGGCACGAATATCATTATTTGTATTCGAACAAATTACCGCCACCGCCAGTCATTTCACAAGACTGGAATAAAGACAATCAGTTGAATATATTAAAAGACTTCCCTTTTTCTAGTATACTATCTAAACTAATATATTATTATAATATTGGGGTCGGCTACCAGTTCAATCGCTGAATATATCAGTATTTATCCCCAGTATACTTTTGGGAGAACAAAAATGAAAGTTGATGATTTTGCGGTCAGTTAACTAATGGATCTTGGGATAAACCTACGTAGCCTACGTAGTTTTCCAGCTTATTTACTTATAATCAATGACGTATTATATATAGAAAATGGTCACAGTCGCTTTTATTATTATGAAAGGTCAATTTTACGCTTTTCATATATTATTATGATTTGCTAAAGTGGCCATTTTAGCCCCCTGTTTATTTAAAGGAACAGATGTTTCGTCAATGTTTTGAAATCCAATGCCCAAAACGATTTAACTTTTATAAGTTTCATGACTCCATTGTTCTGGTGCATCGTATTCTAGTATTTACAAACACTCGTTAAGAAAAGAGAAACTGTGATTACTCGCCCTCTCTACCCATAAGTCATATAATCGCATCTAATATAGACATACGGGTATTAGTAAGATGGTCGCAGCTTGCGTTCCGGTCTCTCACTTCAAAACGTACGTAGTTCTGTCATGAAAGCGTCCCCTTTAAGTGCTGTTTTATTTGATCATTTCTCCGCGGAATTATTACTTTCCATGTGAATATGACGCCCTATCGTATAACTTCAATGGATTGGATTGTACGTATTATTAGTTATAATATAATTGTTAATGTATTATATATAAATTAAATATATAAAATGACTGACTAGTATAATTGCCCTTTATCTGTACAAAGGTACTACCTTTCCAAAGGTCGATGTGCAATATTTATCGCCGGGTACTGTATGTAGTTAGCAAGCATTTTGAATCCTACTGAAATCCTGTTACGCCAAAGCATTTTTATGATGATGATGAGGTATTTATCCAAATTAGTTTTTATAAGCAATTTGCATTGTAAAATCTATGCAAATCTAAAAATTCCTATTCGATTGTTTATCTGACAGATAGATAGACGAATTGATAAAATATTAGATCACGCACACCAAAATTCAGCTCTTTTACATTAACTATTGCTTTAGTATGATTCTACGGCTTTCCTTGACTTCTTCCAATAACCTTAAGAACCCATTTCAAAAAGAATTCCATTCCATCTGAAGCTAGTCGTGACGTTAACATGGCTACTTGCTTTCGCAAATTGAAGAGTATACAATTCTTCATGGCATCTCAGGGTCAAGGCAGCTGATTAACGTTACTACCTGTGCTGACGTCACTCACGACACGAGTTGGACGTCGTACATGTATGCGTCCAAGGCACGCGCCACGCATTTCGATAACATCAGTGATATTAGATTAGCACATAACCAATTTAATATCTATATAGCTTCATACGTATGTTCTGTTTAAAAGAACAAAGGTGACTTGAATGTGAACTCGTAGGACAATTCTTGTTTTAATAGAGGTGAATGAAATCATTGAAAAGTTCGTTCATACAATAATAATAACTGAAGGTGTCTGTGTAAATGAATAAAGCTGATAACTTCATGGCAACCTCTTGCTATCTGGAAAATTATTCATCAGATACGTATTTGACTTTATCGCATATATATATCAGTCTGTATCAAAACCTTACATTAAAACATCGTTAGTTATATTGTTGTGTATCCAAAATTATAAAATGAATATGTTAACAGTAAACTCGTTTTGGTAAGTAAGCGTAAATCACTAAGCATGTTTTTACGCCTCGTTCCTATCTGGTGAACATTCGCCATCCTTACTTTGCTTACTGTAGTTTCGGTGCTTCTTGTGCGATGCGATTACGTTTTACAATATGGAATATTAGGTCTTGCCTTCGCATACGGGCGTATGACGTGGAAATTGGAAATAATTCCACCGGAACGTACTTAAAGCATACAGTTATCAATCCTATGACCTAAATCCGGTCTTGGTCTCATTTTGTTCCAAATTTCATCTGTTCGATAGTTAAGAAGTGTAAAGAAAACACAGAGAGACGTTTTCGCTTCTTTTGCTCATGTTATTTACTATGTAAGGATGAAACAGCCGAATAAACCGATTCCATATCTCATTCCACCAATACTCATCAGATTTTACCCTGGACCTAATATACAAAACGAAATGGATAATTCACACTTGCGGTTTATCCAAACCACCAAAAAACTATTAAATCAAAAAATGTCTCCTTAAAATGCCCAAGACGAAGCTTATATGACTCTCCCAGAGACAAACAGGCTTTTGTATGATGTCACACACCCAAGTTTAGAGCCCCATCAAGATTTGTATTGCCCAGATACAAGGATGCGTGTATTGTGGCCAATCAAACAATTATTAGATGCAATATTCTCTGCTTTTCAGACAAATTAATGCGGTTTAACAATAGGAACATCTTCGCCAACCCTTGACAAATTACCGATGTCACACTGCAACGTTTTTCTTACTTGTAACCACACTCTGACATTTTGTGGTGCAATTTCACCATAACTTAAACAATAATATTGAACTCCTATTCATAAATAAGCCGCTTAAGTTGCTACAATTGCATTTGAAGTAATTACGTCTACTTAAGGTCAATAACGTTTTCAGGCCATGGCCACCTCAACACTAACATTTGTTTAAACAACTCATTAGCATTTAACGAAGTAGATAGCTGATGAAATTACATTCGATTGCTGTTACAAAAATCTCAAATACAGAATTGCTAAAACATTTACCAATAAAACGCAAGTGTTTAAGCGTTAGCTAAGTCTTGACAAATATTGTGCATAGTGAAATCTTAGTGCCAAATATTCACTGTAGCATTGTCTAAGTAATTAAGTGGGTATTTACTTGACAGATTTCCGACAATTGTCGCTCAATTATATGTAGCAGCGAGCAACAGAAATGTTTTATTGTTGTCATATCACAGCTAATATTTATGACACATAAAGGCAAGTCATAATAAATCCATTCAAAATAACCCTCCTTTTGCGCTTCGCCGCAGTCGGGTAAAAAAGCATAATAGAAGGTCTGAAAGTTATCTTCTGTATACCTACCTACAGACAGGCAAGTTACTAAACCGGATCTAGATCTAAGTATTAATAACTAAACAAAAGGAGTTGCCTAAACACTTTCTTCTTGCTGTTGTGACGGCTGTAAAGTCTAAATAACAGAATTTGAGTATTAAAATACCAGTGCTAATTTAATCAGTGAAGCACATTTACACGATATGAGATGCTAATTTAGTATCTTTTCAAACACTTTTATATTGATGATAGCTGGGATGATTCACACAAAGTCAGAGGTATATTTTCTATGATGTCTTCGTTTGTTGGGGTTTTGTAATGAAAAATAATCAACTTCGTAACTTTTATCGCCGCCGTCTCGACTCTCGGTTAATGCACCAGGTTGCACAAATACTATGATTTTGCATATCGCCACAATATCGCACGGTTTATTTCTCGCTTACTACTGTTGTAATCGAATAATGGAAAGTGAATATACTCGGTTACCTTCTCATGGGAAACAAACACATTGTGCCAACGGCCACGTAGATAATGTTTAGATTTCACACGTTAAATAAATTTTTCAACTTCATTAGATATGCTTAATGTTTGTAGGATGAGCTCGTATCTAAATAATAGCAGACGTTTGGTTCGATCTTACGGTTAAGCCGCGCTTGCCTAGGTTAGTCCGTGGGTAGGTGACCAGGACCACCTATGACATAGCAAATTTCCTCTGTACCTCGTAAGGCACGTTAGTCCGTTGGCTATTAATCATTTGTAAATCTCTGACAGTCGTTACAGATCTAACAACCAGTCTTACCAAAGGGTGTCGTATTTCCCGGAACTAACAGGGGTGTGGTCATAATGGAGGTCAGATAGGTAGTCGGTCCATGTTAAATACTTAGCTGCATCCAAGAAAACTCAGTCAGATGACGAGAGTTGTTGAAGATCATTTAAAAAAAAACATTTACTCGTTTAATATAGTCTATGTGAACGCATTTTAAGGCCGATCGTATACATTAATAGCAACCTTAATAGATTTTGTAATTAATATTGGTTGTACAATGCCGAAGATATTAAATGTTCGTCGTTTACTGAATAGCTGACATTTTTGGCTGATGCAATTATAGTCATGGACATTGTCATCAATACTTTGTAACCACAGTATTTCCTATACCTACAAAACCTAGCCACCTACCTACACCTACCTATACCTACCTAGTATAGGAAATACTGTGGCTACAAGGTCCAACAAGCAATACGTCAATTTTACGGCACATTATGTGATGATGTCTCATGATGACAGTACAAGATATTAGGGGCACGATCTATCACACACCGTTACGTTTTTCTATTCTACATACATGATACATATTATTATGTTACGAAACTAACCAGTTGTCTTCTCGGATACTGGCCGTAATGAGATCTTGATTGATGATTCGCTATGAGTAACAAACATGATTAGAAAGGTAACATGTCTGTCAGAGAGAGCAACATGGAGTGACAATGACATCGTTTTGGACCTGTTGCACGCCACTGCGAACATTATGCGAACAATAGCTATGTCCACACACATTCGTGACATGGTTTTTGTTTTGATCTCCTTTCTAATTCAGTCAAAACTCAACTTTATTTCGAACCACTTTAAACTTATTCTTGGTGTTGATAAAAACGAATTCATTGATTAAAACGGAAACTTGAATGAAAGCGAAGATCGAACCTGCGTTTTCTATCGCAATAGATAGTGCCAATGAAACGGAATTCATTTAAATAACGATTAAGTCAATTTACTTACCTAAATTAATAATTAACCAAACAGTACACAATATACGTATTTATAGACAAATGATGATTGATGATAAATTTTATTTAGAAAATAATTCTATATTTTATGATAAGAATGTCCCAATGTCACCAATTGAGGACGAAAAGGGAGAAAACCGGTAGTGCCTGTTTTGCTTTTGTTTTAATATTATATTTATGTACAGAAAAAATACTACTGACGAAGGTAATTTTTTTTTAAAGTTTGCCCCTCACTAGGAATTTCTTCTCGCGCCCACGATACAGAAGAAATTCCTAGTGTGGGAACACTAAGAATTTCTTCTGTATCGTGGGCGCGTTCACAAACTAATAAACTCACATATACAAATGCCCAGAGCCGAAACGACAATCTGTAGGCCATACAAATATTTGTTCCGTGCGGGGATTAAACCTGCGACACGCAGCGCAGCAGTCAATTGCTCGAACCACTGCGCCTTCAATTATTATACAGGGTGGCCGGAACATTGACGTCCAAAAATAAAATTTCGGTCCCTCGTATCGTGGGGTATTCGAATCACCCCCATGTATGTTCCGCGACTTTTCATAGTTTTCGAGTTATGAATTTTTTTCTGAATGTTTGAAAATTTTCGACCTGACCAACCGAAAAAAATTCTAAAAAAAAAAGTAGAGGGTTTTATCGAGTTTCTTTTTTTGCAACTGAATTTTCATAAGTAGTACTTTTATGCATAAAATAATCAGCTTCGTAACTGTGATGAAAGTTATGAAAATGTTGATCTAAAGTGAAAAATTTACGTTCGGTAAATTATGACTTAAATTTTCAACTTCAAATTAAAAATCTAAACAAGTGACTTCATGGTTCTCAAGTAGGCTTCAAGAATGCGCCAGACTCTCAGCTTTCATAATCATTAAAAAACGTAGGACTTAATGGGGCTAACTTTGGCCTTAATCGGCCTTCAAAGACTGCGAGGTGGAAAATTCTTAAAATTAGCTATCTGATTAATAATTTTTTTTTTTCCATTTTCTCGCTCCTAAGGTTATTTAAATTTGCTAACCAAAAATGACTGCAGGAAAGCTAAGATTTAAACACGGAGATTTTTTTAAATGTTAGTTTAATGAATTTTGCGCGATCCGTTCTCGTGGACTATGGGTTGTAAACGAGGGTGCAACTCTTTTACCTGCAATAACAATGGACCGAGAGGAAAAGAGACCGAATTATTGCTATCTCTCTCACGCAAGGCGCGCAACAAGCCAACGCGAAACAAGTACCTCAGTCGTACTCACATTGTGTTTACTGCTATACGCGTGTCGCCATTTTGTCTTTACCACACTCGCTTTGCCCACGGACTCCGCTGCCTACTTGTTTGACTACTTTGCTCGTTTATTGGACTGTGTTTTGCATTCTGATTTGGACTTTTTTTACGTGGAAGTGTAAAAAATGAGTTACACGTTAAGTGAATATGCAGAAATGCATTATTTTTATGGAGTTGCACAAGGAAACGGCCATGAAGCAGCGCGACTGTATCGCGAACAACTTCAACGTCGTGGTGGGCCGCAACCTGAGCGATATCCCGACCATCGTGTTTTTATTAACACGCACAACACTTTGATGGCAGGCCGCATTCCTGGTCGACGCGGCAGTCATGAAGGAATCCCTAGAGCTAACCCGGATCGCAGAGAAATGGTGCTGGAAGAAGTTCAGTGAAATCCGTCTACGAGTACGAGAAGTATGGCTCGTGCTCTGAACATCCCAAGGACTTCTATCCAAGACATTCTTCACGATGAAGAATACCACGCGTTCCACATCCGACGAGTCCAAGCTTTACTGCCTACAGATCACCAATTGCGCGTTGATTTTTGCCAAACCATGTTACGAAAAGAGCAAGAGGATCCTGGATTTTTCAATAAAGTTTTATGGTCAGATGAGTCACGATTTGAGCGATCCGGAATATTCAATATTCATAATTACCACACGTGGGCGAATGAAAATCCACTCGAAGTGAGAGCTTCGACATTTCAACATCGCTTCAGCGTTAACTTGTGGCCTGGTATCCTCAATGGCGAACTAATTGGTCCGTTTGAACTGCCGTCCAGACTTGATGGAGAAACATACAAAAACTTTTTGGAAAATGAACTTCCATTGTTGCTGGCAGATGTGAATCTCGAACTCAGACGAACCATGGTGTTGCAAAATGACGGCGCCCCGTGTCACTATGCAACCCAGGTCCGAAATTACTTAGATGAAACATACCCCAACAGATGGATCGGACGCAGCGGACCAATTAGGTGGCCTCCACGCTTACCTGATCTCAACCCCATCGATTTCTTTATTTGGGGTTATTACAAGGAAATAGCATACGCCCGAGACTGTTCAAGTGAACAAGAGCTGAGGCAGTTGATTGCAGAAGCTGAACGTGTTGTGAGAGAGAACAGAGACGCTTTTAGACGATTGCCAGACAATTTCTTACGTAGGTGTAGAATGTGTATTGCTGCTGGTGGTGGCCACTTTGAAAACCTTTTGTAAATGTTAAAAATAAATTAAGTACTTTTTTCACATTATCATCTGTGTTTTATTCAAAACCACTTTTTACGTAAAACTTTTCTTACCCAACTCTGAAACTATTTGTTGGTTAGTTTTCAGTATTCTTATCATTAATTAACCTTAGGAACGAGAAAATAGCCAAAAAAAATAATTACTCAGATGGGTAATTTTAAGAATTTTTCCACCTCGCTGTCTTTGAAGGCCGATTTTAAACAAAGTAGCCCTATTAAGTACTTCATTTTTTTTATGATTATGAAAGCTGAGAGTCTGGCGCATTCTTGAAGCCTACTTAGGAATTATGAAGTCACCTGTTAAGATTTTTAATTTAAAGTTGAAAAGGAGAAAGAGCAAAATGGTCTATGAGCGGCCAACAACGAAATAGGTATTAAATGAAAGTACTATTACTAAGGACTAACTTTTACTATGAACGTAACATTGCAGCTCATTTAGAAAAAAAAATACATATAGGTAAAATACTTAGATAATAAGTGCAAGAAAATGTGCAAACCCATTTTATAAAATACTTATTAACATTAGTTTATGTCTTCAAAAGTATTTCAAAACGTTGTCAGCATACCGTTTACAAGACTCAGCTCAACAATGGGTTTACTACATGGACTACCTGAGTTCGAACGGCCCAATCAGCTTCGAGTGCAAACAAAAGAGCCGAGGTGTGGGGTGCGTGTGCGTCACTCGGCGCAGTCCTTCGCTTACCCTTGTGACGTTGTGTACTGTGCGCTCATCTACGGATTCTTTTTCAAACGTTTTGACCCTGGCTACCCTCTGGACTGTGTTTCTTCCTAACCTGATAACCTGGCTATTAACTCTGAACTTCTGTACGTTTGTGCTTGTGTACTTGGACTCTGGACTTGTGTACGCCAACGGAACATTATTGAAAAATGGCAGAAAATCGACCTATATGTGTTTTGTGCAATCGATCAGTGGTTAATAGAAGAAGGTTAGAAATAACCCATGCTCTTTTTGAGGAAAATGCTGCCAATGCTCAATATATTATTGAAGCTATAGCTCCACAGCAAGTAAGTATTTTTAGACTATTTTTTGGTTGTTTTTACCCGTATGTACGCACCCTATAGCGGTGATGGCCTCATAATATTGTGTCACGATGTGCATATGCGACACATCGTTGGGTGAAGTGTGGGCTCTTTATTGAAAGTCCACGTTACAGTTTTGATTGTATTTTTATGTACGTCCTTTTAGTGAATTATGTTATTTCCTTAAGCGTATGGTTCTTTTCTAACAATACTTAAGTTATAGTCAAAACAGATCTTCTCTCTCTTTTACACACATGGTGCATATGGAAACAGAGCCAACGTTATCTAGCTTCGAAATATAATAGAGGCCAACCACTCATTAACAATGCGTATGAGCATGACTCATTCGTCACGTTGAAAAAGAGCTCGGCATGTTCTACTATACAACACATGATTTAACTGAAACTGCTGTGAGTTTTAAATACTATGTTTTAAACTATTTTCCTTTTCAGGTTGAATACAACGGCCGAGAATACGTTTGTCGACCCTGTTGGCAACGAGCTCAACGGGCTGTGCAGCCAAACAATAACCCTGCCCCGCACGAATGTGTTCTTCAAGTGGAAGAATATTCACGAGTGCCTAGCACCTCGGCAAACTGTATGTTTGACAGATGCCGTAGTGTTTCACGTCGTCGAATGCCTGAGAATGTAAGGATTACTCTTATGTTACATTCTAACTTATTCATACCAGACAGTGCCAGAATATGTGATGTAACGTTGTGTATGTAACGTTATATTAACGTTATATTATGTAACGTTCTGTGGTTTCTGCCTACCCCCATGGGAAAAGGGCGTGAGTTTATGTATGTAAATGTATTTAAAATAAATGTATTGAAGTAAACAAGTCATTTTATTTTATTTCCTTATTTTTAAGACTAAATCTTAGTAATTAATACGCTAAATCACAGGCTTACATATCTAAAATAAAAATGTATTTAGTTCCATTAATAATGACACTACAGATATAAAACTTCTTGAACCCGTTATTGTAGGGTGATATTAAACCAAAAAAAAATAAAATGTTCCTGGCCGCTGATAGACCAAGTGCCGTACGATTTTGCCCATTCTCCTTTGAGTCATAATTTACCGAACGTAAATTTTTCACTTTAGATCAACATTTTCATAACTTTTATCACAGTTACGAAGCTGATTATTTTATGCATAAAAGTACTACTTATGAAAATTCAGTTGCAAAAAAAGAAACTCGATAAAACCCTCTACTTTTTTTTTAGGTTGGTCAGGTCGAAAATTTTCAAACATTCAGAAAAAAATTCATAACTCGAAAACTATGAAAAGTCGCGGAACATACATGGGGGTGATTCAAATACCCCACGATACGAGGGACCGAAATTTTATTTTTGGACGTCAATGTTCCGGCCACCCTGTATTGAGAATTTACACAACTTCCTTATAATATAAACCTATCGATTAGTCATTTAAAAATAATTGACTCTAATTCTATTGAATGTTATTTAAAGTAAAACAAATATTTAGCTACCTAATAAATAAACGAACAGTTTTAAATAGTTTCTTAATGAGAGCACCTACCAGATATTCTAGTTTACATTTTAATACAAAAATAATAATAATGAACCTTCAAGCTAGTTTTTTAGTTTTTTTTTTTAATGGAGTGATTTTTTAATCAAAAACATAAATTTTATAACTAAATAATTCTAAAAGCTTATCTTCATAATTCAAATAAAACCGATACATTGAATTAATTTGTTAAAATAACAATATTAGTTACTTATATCTATATATATATATAATATAACAAAGACGGGTTTGTTACAACACTTATAACTCGAGATCTGCTGGATTAATTTTCATGGTTTTGGTTTCGTTGGATTTGTCTCCGCCCTGAATAGCAGAATACATTTTAAAAACAATGAAAACTTGACGAATACATAATTATGAAAATGAATCATTTTCCATTTAAATGATCCTTTGTTTCGTACCTGTCAAACATTTGTTTTCCTCCTGCCATCCTGTCAAATACTGTGATTGACATTTATGCATGCGTTCAGAAATGTATTTTGTGTAAACTATTTAAAAAGGGTGAATAAACTTTTGTCTGTATTTTTTTTAATCAATTAAAAAGGTTGAAAAGTGTATTATGCAGAATTAAATAGAAGTTCCTCAAATATTTATGCGTGCGTTCAGAAATAATGACAAATGGTTAACAATTACGCGTGCGTTCATAACTTTATTTTGCGTGGTAGGTATTAGGTAGGTAGTAGGTAGGTAGGTAGTAGGTAGGTAGGTAGTAGGTAGGTAGGTAGTAGGTATGTAGGTAGTAGGTAGGTAGGTAGTAGGTAGGTAGGTAGTAGGTAGGTAGGTAGTAGGTAGGTAGGTAGTAGGTAGGTAGGTAGTAGGTAGGTAGGTAGTAGGTAGGTAGGTAGTAGGTAGGTAGGTAGTAGGTAGGTAGGTAGTAGGTAGGTAGGTAGTAGGTAGGTAGGTAGTAGGTAGGTAGGTAGGTAGGTGGTAGGTGGGTAGGTAGTAGGTAGGTAGGTAGGTAGTAGGTAGGTAGGTAGGTAGTAGGTAGGTAGGTAGGTAGTAGGTAGTAGGTAGTAGGTAGGTAGGTAGGTAGTAGGTAGGTAGGTAGGTAGGTAGGTAGTAGGCAGTTAGTAGGTAGGAAAAAGGGCATTGCAAGGCATGCCGGGTTCAGCTAGTGTATATTAAATATTAATTATAGATATACAGGGTGTAAATTAACCCTTCACACATACGTCAACCAAATATTCTGTACATCAAACCAAGTAACCCCTACGCATAAATTTACTTTTACGGTAAAACTCAATGTAGCACTCTTAAAACATTGTGCTAATGGATGCTTTGAATAGTAAAAGGGTCATGGAGGTAATTTAAGTAAAGTTATAACCTGAAAAACTAGTATTTACAAAAACAGCTGTGCAAAAGTTGAAACTTTGACCCCCAGTATTTCCGTGACTAAGGGGGTTGCCAGGTATGGTCTAGAACAAAAAATGATCGCACAGGCGGGGAGAACAAGAGCCCTTCGTTTGCGTTAAGGGTACTTTTACACCCTTTATATCCCTTTGTGGTTACAAGACAAGAATCATTCGTTTAGCCATGACATAGATATATGTGAGATTCTATTAGAATTTCAATTGTAATAAAATCCATTTATAAAAAAAATTTAGACTCTTATAATGAAAAGGAAACTAAAATGTTTTAATTTAAAAAAATACAGTACCACGTTGTACAAATCAAGCTTGGTACTAATTTGTATGAACTTGTGACCTCGTGTCAACAACAATTAACTGGCAGTCGGGTGTGCATCAAACCAGTCAGACCACTTTTGTGTTTTACTTAAGTTTTTGTTCTTGTTATTTGTAACTAAATAGCTTTGATCTTAATAAAATTAAATTAAAGATCAAGTACCTATATCTTGTTTCCTCACATTATCCTAAATGTTGTTGTTTGTTTCATTATTATTGCATAACATTTCAAAACTGGACTGAATATTCTTCGAGAACTTGGTTCTTAATAAGGTTGCGCAATCTTTTTTTGACATATATAATAAATATACATTAAAAAACCACCTAACGATCTGGTTATTTAAGCATTCGACACTTTTGATACGGTTTAATCAAGCTCATGTTCCCCGAGGGTTAATACCTGCTCTATATTTTTATATTGTGTTAAACTTGTGTTCATATAAAATGATTGAGAATTGTGCTAGTAATCAAGTAGTAAAGAAAAAAAATGTAGAAGCCTCTTGCTGGAATTGTTTCAATGTGGAAAATGAAGACAAAGAAAAAGAAGACAGTGAATTAGAAGTTCCTTTGTCAAAAATTCGGGAAAAAAATCGGGGAAAGTTTAAGTTATATTCTGTTTTGGTTTCCGAAGTGTCAGTGCCGAAAGCAGTTCCATTAAAACAGAAAGTGCGCGAAAATTATGCTATTGGCAAAAAAATAGAAAAGAAACTAGTCAATGAAGCCAAAAAAAAGAAAAGTGTATGTGTTCAAGTGGACGAAGAGCAAATTATGGCTATTGAAGCTGCAAGTATTGCCTTGCCTGAAGACGACTTGTCTGACGATGAGTATTTGGAAGACGTAAAAAATGAATCTACTCAAACTGACGCAAAAGAAATCACTTCTTTTCGAGCTTTAGATATATCAGATACATCACGTGTTGATGGACAAGACAGTTCTGAAAACTCAAGTAGAAAATGCAATCAAATTAATAAAGATTCGAATGTATCTCTGGAGTGTTCAAATATTTATTCAAAAACTAAATTGGGTTCAATAATAAAGCAGCAAAACATGTCCTATGAATCTCCCCCTATTACTGCTGAGCAAGATAAAGGAGATTCGAAAAACTCAAAATCATTAAGTAATCACCAAATCATTAAGCACTCTAATGAATCTTTCGAATGTTCAACCATTTCTCCAAAATCAAAATCTCCAATTATTAAACAACTGAACATGGCTTTTGAAACTCCGACTGCTACTCCGACTAAGCAACATAAGAAGAACTATGAAAACTCAAAATCAATAAGGAATAAGGAAATCAATAAGAAATCTCATTCATCTTCTGATTTTTTAAACATTTCTCCAAAAACGAAATGTGCCCCAATTATTAAACAACATAATGACGTGTCTTGTCAATTTCTGGCTATAACACTGCCTGGGCAAAGAAAGGAAGAATCGCCAATCTCAAAATATGTATCTACTTTAACTGACAAAAACAGTGTTCCTTTAGAATGTTTGGATGTTCCCTTGCCAAACGAAGATCTGGAAGACACTCACTCCTCATTTACTCAAATAGCAAAAGAACAAATTAAAGACTTTGAATCTCCAAGTACTTCTTCACAAGACCGTATCGACGAAAAAGACCCTGATATAAAATACAGGGTTCAAATAGGAACTTCAACACCTAAAACATATATTGACATACAAGATATCAAGATCTGTGAGCATCCTGCAGCAAATACGCCAGAAGAACAAAAAAAAAAAGAATCTGATATAAGAAGGATCATAGGAAGAATTCAAGATATTTCAATTTCTGAAAGGGACGAAAGCGTGACTGAGAGTGAAAAAACTGATGTCGCTAGTTCCAATAATTCAGAATCTGGTTATGAGGGATCATCCATTCGAGATTTAAATGACATCGATTCATTAAATAAAAATTTAGCGTATGCAAATGAACATTCAGCAAGCAGTAAATCTTTAGTACCGACGCCTTTTACCCAGTCTCAAAGCTCTCAAGAAAATTTTAAAACTTCCTTGCCTGTTCTTAACGTGACACAGAGAAGAAACATTCTAAAGTCAACAAAATCTTTATGCGGAGATACCAGTGATACAGAACATAAACCCGTGAAATCTTTACGTTGGAGTACACTTGAATTACCGCATAAGTCCTCACGTCTGGACGGTATGTATGGTTACACCAACTTATGAATATAATCATGCTCTTATATTTCTATTACTTACGCTTCCGTTTGTCTACAAATTAATGGCTAGTCATTGATAGTGATAAGTACACACGGGACACACATCAAGTTATATGTTTCCAGTTTAAATCGGCCTCGCTTTGTATAGATGTCTCCTATTATAATCCGAGATCCACATGAACTGGTTTTGTACCTTGATTTGTCGTCGTGCATACAAACATTGTAAAAATACCTAGGGTGACGTTTTATAGTTCATTGCTATAAATAATCCCTAACCGCAATTCTACAAAGAGGAAAATAATGACATTAATGTTCGGTCCCGTTAGTTTACAAAATAAAAGTTAGACTAACAATTACACAGTGTCCGTCCAGCTTTATGGACACAACCAGAAAATTATTGAGAGGTCTCTCTGGTTTGATTCAATCCTACGCATTGTGAACAACGGATAATTTACATTCGTTTTTTTTTTGCACCGCGTTCTATCTCTAGTGGTATCGCAATGCCAGCATACATACACAATTAATGTGAATTGAAACAACAGGAAACGACCATGACATGTAGGATACGATAAAATACGGATTTTATGTGGAATTAAATAAAGTGATTTAGTCCAGTGGCATGCAGTCGTGTCGCTCGTTGGCATAAACTGTGAAACAATGGTTTATTCAGTTAGTTATAAATCTGAACCAAGTTATTCGTCGATAGAAAATAAAAGTGGTAACCCTGGCGAAATAAATGCGCCATTTCACCACGTGGACATTTACCGAAGGACAGTTGTAAAAAGTGAAAAAAAAATGACGTTTGGTTCGTTTTTGACTCGGTGTTTGTGTTGTAAAAGAACATCTGATGAAGAACTTGACTCTCCGGTTGATAATCCAACATCAGCTCTTGTTGGTCCTACTGGGAGGAGTTACACTCTCAATAACGAAGCAACAAAATCCAGTGTAGTACAAGAAACAAGTGTCCCTGCATTGATTGTCACTAGGCCGCTTGATGATGAGTTTTCTACTTCTACAACAACGCTTTTGCTGGCCTCTGAACGAAATACAAGTGAAATCTATTTAGGCACGCAAAACAACTCTTTCAAAAAAATGGTAGCGGTTCCATGTGAGTCCTCTCAGGATTCAGACGGCAACAGCCGCTGCAGTACTTTAAAATCTGGTGAGAAAATCTCATTCATTCGAGAGATTTTATCGTGTCGAGACTCTTTTTTAAAGTCTTTGGAGTGGTGTGATAATTCTTTGACAAGGAGCAAAAGGTGCCGATTTGTCAAACCTGACGAATGGCTAGAATTGAAGAACGATGGTACCGAAATAAGATTCGTCTACTTGAGGCACGCCTTGTTTCTGTAGCACAAATAATTATTGCACTACTAACTCCAATTCGTTTATCCAAGCACTGACTAACAGTATTATGTTAACATTTAGTATTTATATTAAAATTAATGTTTTTTTCTGAAATAGTTTTTTAACTCATGGCACTATCGTTTCTATCATCAGGATCCTCAAGTTTATCTTGTATTTTACCCAAAATTGTATAACGATATAAGGATTTTACGTTGAAATTTACGTTGCCGATGCCCTGATTACGCATATTTTTGTACTTTCAACATCAGCCAAGTTCAATTTATAATTAATTATATTATTCGCGTACGTTTGACGTCTGATTTCATTTTACAATGTTCGACCATGTTTATTTTCGTAGAGCAAAGTATGTTACAATGATGATAACGGTTGTTTTGTATTGTTTCCAGATGAGGTGTATATGTCCGACTCGGTGTCACCCAACCATGCAACCTTGCCGAGGCGTTCAAACTCACCGCACCACGAAAGAGATATGCTTGACAGGGATAGGTTCTCCCTCAACAGGAGTGGCCTACAGGTAAACATTATGCAGCATTTTGATCACTTAACTTGCTGACGTCATGGCTAAGCTGCTGCGCACCACAATCAACCAATCGTATGTGCGCTGCGTCACGAAGTCCATTAGCATTCCAACGAGGTAGTACGTTAATTAAATCAAATTCTGATGTTATATGTGACGTCTCATCAAACCATATCGAGCAATCTTTAGCAATCTAAAGACTGATCACGTATATACAATTATCTACGTGGTGTGTTAGTTGCTATATTACTGCCGTCTTTACATTTCTTTAAAAGATCAATTAAATACTACAATCGATCAACAAAATCAATATTTTGGTCGACCCACCGTGAATCACCTACTTTTACATTAACCGTGTCGCATAAATGTTTCCACGTCTCTGTGGTTCTAGAAACACTTTTGCAAGCAAAAAGCGACCTTTCGAAACCAGCTTTAGGGCCTTTATGTATTGTAGGTTGTAGGTGCAGTAAGTGTAGGAGTATTGTCTCGATGACCGCGTTGGCCATTGTATTATATTACTTCGTCTTGCAACACGGCCCGTGAACAACGAGGCTTTGCAAAACGTTTACTTGAACGAATACCTGAATGTATACACGGCAGGGTGAGCAGACAAAGAGTTCAGAAGTATCTTATGTAGCGAGTTTTTTACATGTCTCCACTTCATTGCTCTAGTTATTAGGTTACTGTGCCATTTCATGTGATGAATAGTGTAAGTGCGTGCAACACGCCCGCGCCTCTTCTCGGACTTGTAAACTTGACGCTTGAGTTGATCGCCCGAATCGTCGTATTATAGGTATACATATAATAGTCTGTGTGCTTCTAATTTTATACATCGAGTACAGTTTGATGGTGTTTGATGATTGCAATGAGGGCAGGAAAATGATGATTCTAGAATTCCTTTTAGAACCATCATCCATTCTTTCTGGCACACGTATTTTTTTTTTATTTGGCGGGTGGAAGACGATCTAATAACCCCTC
Source organism: Diarsia rubi (assembly GCA_932274075.1). NCBI lineage: Eukaryota > Metazoa > Arthropoda > Insecta > Lepidoptera > Noctuidae > Diarsia > Diarsia rubi. Next base: position 14,534,876 of record OW026417.1, on the reverse strand, counting down.
CCGCTCTTGGGCAGAGCGAAAGGGAGTGTCAGACTTCTACTGACTAAAAACCACCCATGTTCCTTCTTAGCCCTATACCTATGTCGAGGCCGCGGTAACTTGTGAACAACCCGCAGCCCCGATGGGGCACACGTCACAGCATCATTTACTCCTTTCTCGTTCATATCATTCCTCACAATTCAATCCACTTTTTCATAGGATTCTAGAATCATGAAAATAAACCAAAGATTATGTTATAGAAGTTAAAAATGATAAGAGCAGTCTAATAAAGTACCTAGTAGCCTATTTGAAAACCCTATAAAACCCGATTGTTGTTGACACTTGATCAATCTGGCATCAAAATTCTTGTTGTAATACATTGCAATGGGAATCGATTAAAGTGACAACAGTTTTATGTTTTTAAGCTGAATGAATTCTCACTGGGCTTGGCCTATCGTGGTTGACACTCGAAATGTTGTAATATTAATCCCTTATAAAGTGTCCTAGTGTGGGTAGATCCGATAAAACGTTATTACTCAATGCCATATGCGGTCGTTTGGCCCCTTTCACATGTCTGTGCGCTCACACTATACATACTGCATTTATTGTGTACCATATAGGTAGATATGTGGGGATATCCACCTACATTGTGTGAAAGAAAGAAATATAATATTTAATAAACATACAACCTCTCGTGTGGTATCTCGAACCACGAAACTGAGTAACTTTTGTTCCACAAGACCTAGTAATTTGCAAAAATTGACGCGATCAGCTGATCAACATGTAGTAGATATGGTATAACAAAAAAAAAACTCATAAATTTCCAAAACTCACAACACAAAAGTTGTTTAATTACTCAGACCATGAGACATGACTCACCGCACCAGCTGTTGTGCATTTATTATGTTACACAATAGAACCAAAAACACATTTTTCCCCGATTCTCTATGTACGAGTATAATATTACGGGTATCGACATAATTATATGGTCGTCTCTCATTCCCTGTGTTGTTCAGGGAAAATAACATAGAAAATAACTACTCAAAAGCAATGATACAGATGATGATTTGGTGCATTTTGTAGTAAAACACATAGTAACGGATACAGTTAGAAAATATGTTGTTTACATACTTTGATAGAACTTGAACAGTTAATTTTGCATTTACTCCACACGCATATGCTTTAGAAAATTACACATGAAGACTATACAAATGATAACATTCTACTAAACTAGCTGTGTCGACCCGGTTAATCATAAAAAGATTGTCTTTTCAGAACAACAAAATATTCTATGCACATTTTGACTGGTAATAAATAGGAAATATAATGTATCGATAGATAAATAATAGCTCGCTAGTTTATTATGTTTCCGTTTCTTTTTTTATATTGATTTGTTAGAGAGACACAATTTAAAACGAGCTTTATCTTAATTGAATCTGTGACATTCAAATGTTTTGCTATATAAGCAGGATGTCAAATTCTAAAACCAGTACTATAGCTAGACTTATTTAACGTTAAAATACAAACAGATAAACTACTATGTTTAAAATGAATTTCAAACTGAGCAAATTAATCATAAACTCTAATCATTTTGCAGTGGTGGCCCAGTGGTTGCGGCCCCGACCTACGAACAGTTGGTCGTGGGTTTGAACCCAGGCAGGCGCATTACTTTGTGTAATTTATTTCATCACCACTGCTCTCAAAACGGTGAAGAAAATCATCGTGAGGAAACTGCCATATCATCATCTGCCTAGCCTTTTTTCCAACTATATTGGGGTCGGTTTCCAGTCTAACCGGATGCAACTGAATACCAGTATTTTACATGGAGCGACTGCCTATCTGACCTCCACAACCCAGTTAATACTAGGTAATACGATACCTTTTGGTAAGGCTGGATGTCAGACTTTCAGGTCACTGACTACCCGTAACGACTGCCAAAGATCTATATATGGCACCCGGGTGCCTTAAATAGATGTTTGGCAGTCGTTTGGAACCTGTTGGTCCCGGGACCAACAGCTTAACGTGCTTTCCGAGGCACGGAGGAAACTCGGTATGTAATGGGCGGTCACCCATCCACAGATCAACCTAGGCAAGCGCAGCTTAACCTAAAGATCGACCCGAGTGACAGTTCTTATTAAGCCACGAGCTCCTCGAGGAAACTGCCATATTTTAGAACAAAAAAAAAACCGACATTTGAATATAACATGATGAAAATAATATGGACCACGCCTGCTTTCAAGTTTTGTTTAATGTAAAATGTGCTTGTTTTTTGCTTTTCAGTTTTTAAGTTAGGTTATTTAGTTTTTTTAACTACCTACTTGTTTTATTTCCAGCTTTTTAGTTACTCACGCAGGCGATTTAACTTTTTGATACGATTTTCACTTTGAATTTGTTTTAAACACATAAGTTATATAATTATATTTTTGTAATATCCTTTTCAAGCCCTTTATTTTGACACCCAACTCGATGGTAATGGAAGAAAAAAATATTTCGAACACCACGATATGGCCCCCAAAATCCGCAATTTTTTTGGTTTTTGAATTTTAATATAGCCAGTGACACTTTTGCGCCACCAAGACAAATCTAACGACGTATATTTTATCCAAACCCTTTCAACCGTGTAGGGAACAAAGAAACAGACCTACAAACGTACATACAGCTCAAACACATAACCCTCCTTTTGGGCTTCGCCGCAGTCGGGTAAGAATTCGAAGGTATGTGACATCTATCAATCAGCACTGGGCCCGCGTGGTGGCCCATCCCGCTCCTAGAGAGGAGGACTGAGTCCCTGCAGTGGGAACAATATAGGCTGATGATGAATCATTTTAATCTAATACTAAATGTTCCTCAATGCTTTAACTGTTAGGATGTAGTTACCGACTTCCTTCGACTTTGTGTACTTGTAATATATAATACCAACCAAACATAATAATATTGTAGTCACATCTTACTTATAACTTAATTTTCCTCATAAAACGTGCCTTACAAGAAGCCTCCTCTTCATTAAAATTTTCTGAACAACGTGCTCAGTTAAGTCATTCAACAATACATAAATTACATGGCAACATGGTATATCGATGCAGATTAAATAATCTGTAATACAATAAATGGATTTCCTGATCTTGTTATGGCAACTTGACATAAATGCCTGTTGCTGTATAGGGCATAAAAATGAGTTTGCGCCTACGCAAGCCAAGTTCCCAAGACTTGCGTGGGCACAACTGGATCACATTTTTTTGTCTATTGTTTCGTATAAGGGAATTGAATTAAACTTAATGATATTAAGACAAAGGGGATTGGCCAGGAGATAGGATCAATATTTATAATGATACGGTCCTTTTGTTTGTATTGTTTTTATTGCCTGATGCTTTTGTTGATAAAGCTGGAAAGGCATGGCGTGTTTTATACTCATTCATGTAGATACTCTGTTAACATAGTGTATACTTGTACAAGGCATTTTTGGCGAGTGGTCCTAATCTTAACTAGCGACACCATCTTGTTTTGTTTTTTCAAAACTAGTTCTCGAAAAAAATCCTCAAATGTGTATCAACAATTTGCCTGTCATTCATTCAAGCACCAAAAGGTCCTAACACTGTATTTGGAGACACTTCTTACCTACCTAGCTTAAATTAATGAAATAAAATAAGAAACAAATAAAAAAATCTTTATCCAATAAATGCCACACACAAGTATTCACGCAGGGATTGTAGTATCGAGTGACAGAATGGTAATGCAAGCAAACAAAAACATGCCGTGTGGTTGGTTCACCGTAAATGTAGCTCAGTAGTGATCGCAGTCTAGCGCTATCATAGCAAAATATGCAATGTGTTCTCTCACTACTTTATTTATAGATAGTATTACACCTAATTTCGTGTGAACAGCCGCGTTGGCTTTTTGCTCCCAGAGTGGAATTTATTTCGACCGTTTAATTTATTAACCATGAAGATGTCAAATCAGAATAATAATTTGGGTGACTGCAAAATTTTGGTGAGCATCTAGCTATAGACACACAGCAATATTTTTCGTTCTTGCTGACTCATGTTTGTTTTTGTTTTTGATATAGATGTAACTGAATAATTGATTTCAATCTCCTGTAAATGGTTACTTATTTTATAAATCTGGATTATTTTAAATATCATCGTCACTGTTGCTTTTATCCCAATTAATTTGGGTTCACCGCAGCAAATTTTCGTCTTCCATACTTCTCAATAATTTGTCCTTATCTCAGTAGTCAACCCCTTGCCAACCATATGATCTTTCACGCAGTCGATCCAGGTTTCTTTGGTGTTACTAACATTCCAATTTGTCTCGTTCCAGGTCCGCTCGGAATCAATGGCATCAGTGTACTCAGGTGCCGGTGAGGGTACTCGCGCTAACGTGACCATCCGAGGCGAGGTGCAGATCTCGCTGTTGTACAACTACCGGTTGGGAGCGCTGGAGGTCGGCGTCAAGCGTTGCCGCGACCTAGCGTCCGTCGATGTCAAGCGAAACAGATCCGATCCTTACGTTAAGGTACGTTTTTACATTTAAAATGTATCACTGTACAATAGGCAACAATTAATATTGTTAAAAGGAAAGAACTGGATGCGAAAGGCGAAAAACCGGGAAGAATGGCGTGCACTGGAAGAGACCTACACTGGTGAAAGGTTGAAGAAGAAGAAGAAGAAGAATATTGTTGAAGTGTATTTGTGATAGCATCAGTAAATAACATCATACTACAACTCTATTAATGTCAGTAACCAGCTGCATTGCTTGGCTTCACCGCATACGTATTTCTACAGGAACCGTGCTTAGTACTGTCATAAAGATGTCCTTTTCCTATCAAGAGTAGTGTAGCTTTGTATCAGAAAATAATGTTTCTATTCTGATTATTTTTAGAAATTACCCTCCGACATAGTATATAAACATACGCATAAATAAAGCAAACATTCGATTTCCGGATACAATGTTCTCTAAACCCTGCATGTTTAGCAACTGAAATTACATTCGCTGTAGAACACTAAATAAAATTTACCGTTGTTTTATATGTATTATGGTCTCAGATACTTATCAGGTTATTCATAGCTGTTATTTTATCGCCAGTTCTGTCGCATCTACTTTCAATTCTACCATGGAATATTAAAACGGTATTTCCTGAACGGGTGAATTTTAAACACCAATTTCTTTACCAAAGATACGAAATATATTGATACAGGTGGAGGTGACCGCTCACTCCATAATGAATGTCAAAGAATAATTTTACAATTCAATAAACACCAAAGTCAGGTGCTAAATATTAATGGCTTACTACAAACCTGTCTAAAAATAGTCGAGTTTACCAGTCCCATGGCCACGGCTAACCGACAAAGTTGATTAACATACACAACGAGAATATTAATACGGATAATATAGGACGATTATGTGTCAACTAGGTAGCAACCAGCTCCAGTTGTTATTATTGCGTAACAATTGATCATGACGTGTGTGGTTCACGTATGCATGGCGTAGGTACTTAATTATAGCTACAAATCTCGGGAAACATAAATCTTTTAGACAAAGATAAATAACCTCATCTTGTTCAAAAGGGTACCACTAGCCCGCATGCAGAACCCGTACCGGCTCAGTAGTAAGAACCGAGATTTCCCGAGATTTATGAAGGTATCGGAACCGGTTCTACATTCTCTACTATAACACAACTCTTTTGTATGACAAGAGCTATAGAACCTGATTAAGTTTTTCTTTAATGAAATTACTAAGTTACGTTTGAAAACTTATTCTTTGTTGTTAATCTTTTAATTTCGAATAACTCGAGCCGGGGTCTCATGACAGTTTCTTTCGCATCTTTGTGTTAAGGCCAAAAAAGCCGACTGGTGTGAATGTGTGTCATACTGAAAATTAAATTAAATTCTTTGATTTCCAGGTGTACTTGTTACCGGACAAGTCCAAAGCTGGCAAGAGGAAGACGAAGGTGAAGAAGAACACTCTCAGCCCGGTGTTCGAAGAGACCCTGAGCTTCGTCCAGCCGCTGGCCTCGCTGTCCGCGCGGACACTGTGGCTCAGCGTGTGGCACGCCGACATGTTCGGCCGGAACGACTTCCTGGGCGAGGTGACGCTGCCGCTGGCCGACGTCGTGTTCGACGACCCCGAGCCCATGTGGTACAAGTTGCATGAGAGAGTGAGTATACTACTGCAAAGCAAACTTATGTAATACTAAGGAAGATACATAATAATGGCACATTATGCATTTTGCTTAGTAGTCTAGCTTAGTTGCAGTTGTTCTAGTAGTAACTTCCCTGATTTTTGTCTTTATCGTTCGAACCCATGAAAGCACTATGCTTTATGTAATTTCATCTCAGTGAACTCAAAACAATGAAGGAAAACTCCACGGACCTGCGTTTGACCCGCTTGGTGGTCTTCTCACTAACTTTTACTTCTACTCGTACTTGACTCTATTTCAAGTAGACTGCCGTCAATGGTCGCAGAACTAATAGCCGAGAGATCTGGAGTGGCGATAGCGTACTTAAATACATAGCGTAGTCACCCACAAAGTGAATCGACGAACTAGCAATGATGTTGTGGATTCACAACACTTAAAAAGCACAGAAAAATTGTGGTATGGCAATTCCTGAGGAGTTTTATGTCCTGTGTAACCTACATCTCCATATCCATAACTTAAGACACTTATCTAACAAAATGTTATAATTTCCAGACGGAACAGTTCGATGAGCACCAAGGCAGTCGCGGAGATCTGATCATAGGCCTCAAGTTAGAGTTGGCCGAGGGCACACGCGGGAAGGGAACCCTGCATGTACTCGTCAAGGAAGCCAAGAACCTCGTCGCTACCAAACCTAGCGGACTGGCTGATGTGTTTTGCAAGAGGTAAGCCGAACTCAATATTTTCCATCTTTCTTTTTCTTTCTAATGATGAGAACGAGAATGAATGAGAATGATTAAACGATCAGGCGACTAAAGATAAGTCTTATAGTGGACTGTAATAGAGGACCCTACCACTTTGACATTGGTGATCGATCGTTTAAGAGCTCAGTCGAATACATCAATTTTGAATTCTGCCATGTTTGGTTTGGTTCTCATGCCAAAAATATCGCTTTTATGTAAATAAAATAATTTCTCAAGATTTTTTTTCATATGCTATTCTGGCGCGTATAGGCATGACAGCTATAAAGTGTCAGTCACCAAACCTAGGGACCGTGACTAGAAGTTATCGACTGCGTCAGCGTTGATGAGTACACTGAACTAAGAAAATCTTTCCATGACGCAAACAACCAGAAGATACTTTTTACCCGACTGCGGTGAAGGCCGAAAGGAGGGCTATGTTTATTCTTGTCAATAATTTAAGAAGCTTATGAACTGTAAGGAGTAAAACCAACTTATGTCTTCCCAGCTACCTCCTACCGGAGCGAGGTCGCCTGGCCAAGCAGAAGACGGGCGTGTGTCGCCGCACGCTGGCGCCGCGCTGGGAGCACAGCTTCACGTACCGCGGGCTGGCGCTCAACGACCTCGGTGCGCGCGCCTTAGAGCTGTCGCTGTGGGACCGCGACCGACTTGCCTCCAACGACTTCATGGGAGGAGTCAGGCTGTCGCTTGGCACTGGTAAATATATACTTATTGATACTTTAACTTGAACCGAAGGGATAAGCATATAGGGCACGCCACTCTTTGAGGAAGAGACGCCACGGCGCCCTCACCTTCCTTCTGACGCAGGTCCCGCCCGTCGGGGCTGCGGGTTTTTTGAAAGAGATACCGCGGCCTCGGCTAAGAAGGAACATGGGTGGACTCCCTTTCGCTCTGCCCAAGAGCGAGAGGGGTTATTTGATGATTTTTCAGCCCCTAAAAAAATAAGATATTAAGTTAGTGAAATATAACCACTGACCGTGACCGAGTACAAATCCAAACTTAGAGCTATTACTGAAAATATCTAATAGAGACAAACAGGAACTCTATGTTCGACCGGAGAATCGTACCAAGTTGGCTCATCGGTGGAGCTTACAGCGACAAACGGGCAACTTGGCTCAAAACTAATCTACATTCCATCTTAGTACACACCTATTCTGGAACAAAGAACTTATGTTACACTTCCATTACTAATGATACGGTTTATTTACAGGAACATACATGGGTGCCAACGTAAACTGGATGGACAGCGTGGGCAAAGAGGTGACGCTATGGCAGACCATGATGCAACGACCCAACTTCTGGGTCGAAGGCTCCTTACCGCTTCGGCCTAACCTCAGCAACTGAACTAATACGTCACCGGGCAGTTCTATAGAAACGCAATTAACATAGATGGCGCCACTACTACGTTGGGGACTACGTAATCTTAAATATACGTGAAATAATGATATCGTGCCAATATTTTGTAAGCATTTCTTTACTTGTAAAGCAGTGATAATCGATTATCTTAATTTTCGACAATACCTTATGTAACAGTGGCGTCATCTGGAAAAATATTAATAATGGTAGCCCCAAATACCGTACCTTGGTGTTTGTTTTTGTATTTTTTTAATTTGTTTAACCCATTGGCAGTCAGTTGGGGGTTCCACAATTGTAATTCGAGATTCGAATGTCTGTATTATCATATTGAGGTGATGGTAACGAATAGTTTAATTATTTCTTAGAATTGCCCACCTGTTTTCGTCTTGTTGTGTCTCTAACTTTAAATAATAATTTATAGGAAAATAACTGAATACATAATTATGTATGTATGATCACATGACATCGAAATCTATACAAAGTATTGTATCGGCGTTTGTATACTATATTCTTTATTTTATAAAACTATTTTCTTATACTTTGATACTCTTTATTACTTATATACTGTACTTCTGTACCCAATCCTTTTCTGTGGTTATAAGTGCCAATAAATTACTCAAGAAATCTATATACCTACCTATTTTATGCTTAATTATGTCATAAGAAGTATTACTACAAAATATTTACTTGTTTGATATTTAGATGCCTAATTTTGATATGTGTAACACATTCCACGATGAATATAATATTAAAATAATAGCTTTAAGTATCTAATGACAATAATATTTTCAATTTTCAAACTGCCTATAGTTAGATATAAACTAAGTTATGCATTTAACATAGAATTGTAATGTACAAATTAAGTCTACATGAGTTAAGGTACAGCTCATGCATATTGTGATTATTACGTATAGGTGTTTTAATAAAAATTCAAAGAATGAATGATTGTAAAAGATGTCTGTGTATAATAAATTTGAATGCAAGTTAATATTATAAATATAACGACTCTAAGACGTCCGTAGTTTGTATAATATTATATTAGACGTATCTTAAAAGGAATGTGAATGTTTCATATGTATACATTTATTATTATATAAACCTAAATATTTTTTATATAAACTTATTGTGAATTTAAAACAATCTGGAAATAAATATTCTGAATAAGTCGTAAGTGATTGTTTATTTTTGGTTATAATTTTTTTCCCCCTTTATTAGTTACATAAAATATTGTCAAAATTTTAATAAAATGAAAATGATTGATGAGTTTGTATATTTGGACGGTATGTTTACAAGAGATGGAAAGGAGGCAGATATGGAAATGAGAGCAATCGCGGGAAATAAAGTAAATGGTGCTATGTATGCGGTGGTGACCAACCATCTTCTTCTTCTTCTTTATGGGGTTCAGGTTTCCGCACTTAGTCCTTGAAGTGGACCATTGTGCGTGAGCCATGGTGGCCGATTACTCCAACCAGCCCACCTCCCTCCAGAAGCAGATCAGACTTCCCGGTCTCCTCAGGGCTTCCGCAAGGGATCTTGGTGTACCAAGGGTCTCCTCACGAATCTTGGTAACGCCTGTACACTCAAGGAGCACATGCGCCACCGTTTCCTCTGCCTCCATGCATGCTCTGCACAGGGGGCTGTCAGTGATACCTAGGTTATGGAAGTGTTTATTTAGTGAACAGTGTCCAGTGATGGTCCCCGCCACCAGACGCAGGCTGTCTCTGTCCAGGCGCAGAAGGCGCCTGGTCAGCTTTGTATCCAGGGATGGCATAGCATCCTTGGATTGCCTACATCCTGGTGTCAAGGTCCACCGTTCCTCCGCTTGTATGACCAACCATTTAATGTCAAAAGAGGCTCGGATGACTGTTTCACAATGGTGTGCTGGTGCCTACACTTCTGTATGCATGCATGTGTGGTCATGTGGCGTAACTCTAAATGATAAATTGAGTAATGAGATTATACGAGAACGTTGCGGTTTAAAAGAAGATGTAGTGACAAAAATTTAAAAGAGTATGCTAAGGTTGTTTGGTCATGTGGAGAGGATGAATGAAAGTCTATTAACAAAAGTTATTTTACAAGGCAGATGTGAGTAGCAACGCCGGGAGTGCACGCCCAAGAAAGACATAATATACTACCTAATAGCAATCATTTGATACTTATTAAGGTATTTCCTAATCACCGCCTGGAATACACATGCTACTAGAATAGCATGCTTGTTTGCTACTACGTACCATCTGCATTTCAGCCTTTATTCTTAAGGACCTTTTTTGAATCGTCAGACAACCGACAACAAGTAGTATTAGGCTACTTTTCCACCAGAGATGTGCTATGCAGCTATGCTGCGAAGATGTGATAGCTAAGCTGTGAAACTATGTGACCGTTTCCACTGATACTAAGCCATGTAGCGGTACGAGTAAGATCGATAGTGATAGTACATGGAACTTATCACGTTAGCTGGGACACCAATGAATAGAAAAAATGGAAAATATACATATTTTACAAAAAAAAAACAAATGTTTACTAGTAAAAAGGCTTTAATAGGGGATCGGACTGAGTCAAAAAACAATGATTCTAATTAGTCCGTCAGTTAGATTATCGAAAAATATTGGATACATGTTTTTTGTTTTATCAAATTAATCAAAATTGACGAAGCTATGATGTGGTTGTGACGTCATCATTTTTCTATTACTCTGATAATCATTGAATAATCTACCAACATCATTACGATATTGCTCTTGAAAAAACACGAAAACACGTCGTTTTTTTGTCGCGCATCGTTAAACGCTCATAAGTCGGGAGTGTTGGCGACTTATTTTTGAGAATATTGCCTAAAATATACGTAAAAATCTGCTTGGAGAATTTACGTGAGGTAAGTAATGTTTTTATGTACCTTGATTATCTGATACCTGAAAAATGGGCCGTCTAAGCTAGCTAGCAGGTAACCATGCGTTCTTAGTACACATTACACATTATCACTACTCAATCGTCCACATTTCCATTTCCTTCGTCAGAAAATACGTGACGTCTGGTGGCCCTGGGATCTTGGACTATAATATAAAAGTACTCTGTTCTTACTAACATTGTTTTTATTTTTGACCATTTTTTAACAAACGTTCACATTTCTAGCCCATGTCAATCTACTTTACTTACCAACAGTAAATTGGCAACACTGACAAAAACTTTTTTGACAGTTTGACTGTTTGACAAATCGTCGTTCGTTCTCGTTGTAACAATCATTATTATTTAGTGCTGTTGGCTTGGGTTTTTATTGATTTTTAATTGTTTTTCATTTAAGTACCTGCGGATATATGAATAAAAAGCTTTCATAACAATGTTGAGCCTTCAGGAGAAAGTATTTTTTTACCTTTGTGTTTCATTTGCAACGTTTAAATCAGGTAAGAGTTTTAGGGCGTTGTTTCTTGTTATTATTTCGAAGTTTGTTTGTTATTTTGATTTCTTTCCTTATTTTTTTATTTTTAGTTTATTCTATAAACTGCTACCAGTGTTCAGGGACGGACTCGAATGATCCGTTTCAGTGTAATGAGTTTTTAGAAAATGATGTTGATTTGTTACCCATCGACTGTGCGACCATACACGATGCTCAGTACTGTATCAAGCACGTCGGGAGATACGAAGGTGAGAGTTCACTGATAACAGACATGAGTTTCAGTAATGGGTAACATTGTATATATAGAAATAACTTGATAATGGTTAGATAAACTTAACAATGCTTGTTAGATTCATTTTATTGGGATGATACAAGCTAATATAGACCTACTAATATTTACACAGAAAGGATACTTATTAGGTGATGGTGAGAGACTATAGGTCAGTGGGTAGCCTTAGGGGATAGGTACTAACTCTTTCTTAAATCCGCCAAACCCTGCCTTTCACAATCCACTGCTGGGCGTAGGCCTACTACTAACAAACTGGGTTACTATTTCTTGAACTTTTAATATTTAGCACAGGTTTATATACATATAGGCATATATACAGGAAATAAATATTTTAGGGCATAACAAGCCTTTATATTGGTGCATGTCACGTTTTATTTTTATTTCTGTATTATTTTCATAGTATTCATTATTTTCTTTTATATTAACAACAAACATGTATCCAAAAATGAACCTAGGTGTAGCACTTGAGTGCTATCAGTGCAACTCCTCCTCAACCATGGAGTGTGGTGACGGGCTGATGACCTTGGACGGTGGGATTCTGAAGCCATCATCTTGTGAGCATGTGTTCAACGCTCGATACTGCATTAAACTTACAGGTGTCTACTAACAATATGGTGTTTTGCTTGTTAAATAAATGTAAATATTGGTGCCAAAGGTTTGATTTTTCTGCAATAAAAATTTTAGCCTGATAATAAGCAATACAGAAAAGGGCTTGTAAAACCGGGCATTGGTCCTATCCTATAGTAAAATCGGTTGTGGATTTTACTATGGGACTGAAATCAGGTTTTAAATGCCCTAAACAGTTGGACATATCAATGGTGAAAATTTGAAATAGCTTAAGACTTGAGCACTTGTATTTGCAATGTTGACAAAATGCACACTCAATGTAGTTACTTCGTAATTATTAATCCTGTTGAGATGTTATCACTGACTATTGTATCATTAACATTATATTTCAAATTATATAATTATTTATTTTTCTGTACATTAGAAGTACTGTATTATGTAGTTTTAAAATACAGTAATTTATGCACTGGGTTACTCAGAGTTTCAGCACTGGGCACTAATTATGGTTCACTGACTTGGTGTTAATGGTTATTGGTGAGTAATGCACTTGTTACACTTATTTTTCCTGGGAGGCTCATTCCTATGTCCTATTCATTATCATCATCATCTGTCATTTTCCCGAATATGTTGGGGTTGGCTTACTAAAATCCTATTCTAGTAAACTTAATCCTAATGTCTCAATGTCCATAATTCAGATGTGATTCATATGAGAATATTTATTTTGTTGATTTGTATGATTATGCACATTTACCTACATCTGAATCAATCAACATCATTAATCAGATTTTGATCCTGTGAATGGCAATGTCAATCACACATTAAACTTAATTAATTTTTAGGGGGCATCAGCACAAAAAGATACTGTTCATCACTGGATTTGGGAAATTACTGCAACTACGTGCAGCAGCCTGGAGATAAACTAGAGTACAGGACTTGTATTTTTACATGTAATTCAGATGGATGCAATGCTGCCACAAGCCTTAAAACCTCAGTCCTATCTCTAATTTTACTTTTTATTATAAAGTGGTTTGTGTTATAATATCTAAATGTAAAAAACTAAAAAGAATCTAATAATAGAACAATCAAATTTTACCTTCAGCTATTTTTGTTTCTGAGCTGTGGCTTTATATTACATGCATACAGTGGGCTACATAACCTAGCTATTATTAAATATGGTGTTAGCAATAAAATAAGAGGCCAGATTATATCAATGTTGTGATCAGTGATTCTGATCTCTGACTTGCAGCTTGGTATACATTTCGAGTGACGTATACAGTTCTTCATTGTATAAATACAGTAAAACCTATAGTATACATAGATTAGATAATTATGTAGTGCCTAAAAAAATTATTAATATTATTATGTACATAGTCTTACTTATGTACAAACACAACAGCTAGTAAGTAAAATGTTTATTGACACTCAGTGCAATGTTTAAGAATTTACAATTTGTTTGTCCTAACGTCACATCACATTCCATTTTATTTAAGAATATTTGTGAAAATGTGATTGATAATTATTTACTATATTATGAAGCATTTATTATACATTCCTTTTTTTACCTAGAAATATGAATCTCAATATAATAATATTTTAGTTTCTGATATACATTGACTGACTAGAAGATAAAATATGTCTTTATAATTTGTACATACTTTTTGTACAATAAAATTTTATTTAGATGTGTGGGTTTTATTTACTTACCTTATTGGTGTGGTCTGCCCGTCCTAACCTACTTTGCACAAAGTTGGTCTCTTGCTGAAAAACAGAAGTCCAAACTCAACATTTGCCAACGAGCAATGGAGCGCAGCATGATAGGTGTTGGGCGAACAGATCGCGTTAGAAACACCACACTGCCGCTCCATAACTCTAATAGCTAATGTTGGAGAAAAAACAGCAAGGTTGAAGTGGGTGTGGGCAGGCCACGTAGCACAGATGCACCTAGGGAGAAGGGCAAAGATCGTCACACACTGGCCACCTGAGGAAAGACAGCGTCGTCGAGGTCGACCGCGGCGAATGTGGCGTGACGATCATGTTTGTGGGGCTAACATGGCCAGAGATCGCAAAGGAAAGAAAGGGGAGGCTTTTGCTCTGGCAGTGGGTTTCAACAAATAGGTTAACAAAAAAAAAATGTTGTGGTGACTCCGCTCCTAAGATGACCCACCGACCGAGGTTTTTCAGAGAGCACGTGTGTAACTCGCAACCGGTGTGCGTATAAAGATCCTAGTAGGCGGCGTTCTGTGCTTTCTGTCTACCCCCATGGGTAAAGGCGTGAATTTATGTATGCCTACCCAAGTTCTATCTAGACTCTAGTGGCCTTATTACAAAAGTGGTTAAACCTGTTTTTAACTTAGACTTGGTTTATTTATCTCGCATGGCCGTCTCACTTCGATAATATTCAAAAAGTCATTGAGTGGGGGGGGGGCGGCTCCGATCTAGTACATTTATGAAATACTAGCTAGTACCCGCGACTTCGTTCACGTGGAAATTTTGATCTGTGACTTGATCAAGTGGTCTCAAGTGTGGCTACTGAGGTTGAGGTTCAGGGTTTGATTCCCGAGACGAGCAAAGTGTTTTCTGAGTAGAGACCATGGAGCCTGATTTTTGTGCCCAGTTGAAGGCAATATTATATCTATAGACATCAAGCGCCCCCTATTATATAGCGCTTCAAGATTACTGGCAAAATGTGGGTGAATAATTAGGTACACCACTGCCTAACCCTTACGGGATTAATGTTACAGGCGTAATGTTATTTTATATGTGAGAACAAATACAAATATTTATTGGAACATAAAAAACGTTATAACAATTTTTGTGTAGGTACGTAATACTAGTAATCTGTGGTAATACTGCGTTAGTTAGGTAACTGTGTCGCAGTTATTAGCGCCCACCCGGGATCGAAAGGCAACAGAAGTTCCAAAACAATAATTTTGGTGCTTAAAAGTAGGTAGAAACTAGTTACAACAATTTAATAATAATAAAACTAAAACTTAACATCTACTAATATAAGGGGGTGTGTGAGTGAATGCGTGTGCTTGTGTGTGTTACAGAAGAGTGATTCACTCTTCTGTAACACACACACACACACTTTCACTGTGAAAGTGCGTGCGTCAGTGTGTTTGTGTGTGTGTGGGAAGGGTACGTGTATGTGTATGCGGAGGAAGTGAACGAATATAATTTAAATTTTTACGAGGCTCTCTGTTTCCTCATAAGTCATATTTTGGAGCCATTTTTCAATTTTCAGTTTACACTCTCGTGACGAGAGCGGATATATTTGTAATTTTTCATTAATTTTGTTATAATTAACAGGACTTAAAAAATTATAATGTCGAGGGCGAAAGGCGAGGTGATTCGAGGCGTAAGCGCTCCTGTCGTAGTCGTGTTGACGGTGAGAAATGGGCTAGCTCACCGTCAGTCCGTCTTACGACGGCGCGGGCGACAGGCCGTGTTGACGGCGAGTTTGTTTTCCACGCGCGCCTCAAAGAGACGTCAGCAACATTGAAGCCCACCCGGAGTCATGATGATTTTCCACCATAAAAAAAAACGGATGCGATTCCCAACTTAGACGAAAACGGGTATGAAGGCCATATGCATCTAAAGATTGAAGTGCGACTCAATTATCCAACGAGCAGGCATTAATCAAGAAAAGTAACTATTGTACGATGGGTCATTGAAGTCATTAACGGTTGGTTCAAGACACACTTTAAAATATTCATCAAACATATATAAAAAATACAACTACTACTACACTACTAATACTTTGCAAAATTGGTTGGATAAAAAAAAAACTATCTTTGTCGGGAAATAACTTTTATACTACACCTGCTTGGAAAGTACCTTGATACTTTATCAAATTTACGGTAGAAAGTACGTCATTGCATATCGAACAAATATGCGGGGAGAAAACGCATCTGAGCGGGAGAGAAAAGTGTATGAAAATCCATTTCTTACGTGGTTTTTTTTTTTAATTTTGGGTAAGTCTATGCGCCGGTAACCTAAATATCAAAAGCCAAAAAGTATTTACAGTGAGTTTTTATCTCCAAGTTCGCAAAATGGCACTGGCCACTAGCTGTGTGTTGGATGGGGTCGGGCTGGCAGTGCGACCCTGCGGCGTAAACAATTTGAAAAAAGAACATGTAAAAATTGCAGACGCCATTGGCGCCATTTTCAATTTGTGTGTTGTTTGAGGATTCAGTTTTCGTAGAAAGTAAAATAAAACTATCAAAATGATAAGTAGTGATAGTGATGATGAAGATTTTTCAACTCCGCCGCAGTTGAAGGAAACAGCAAAAATACTGATTGATAACCTTTTACCACAGAAATCAATTAAAAAATATAATAAAACTTATAACGATTTTTTGCAATGGAAAAGTGAAAAAAATGCGGCATCTTTTTCTGAAACAGTTTTGCTAGCTTATTTCAGTGAAAAAGCGCAAAAATACAAACCAAGTACGTTATGGTCTATGTACTCAATGTTGAAAAGTACTAAATTGACAAGAAACGACATAAATATTCAAGAATACAAAAAACTTACAGCATTTCTGAAAAGAAAGTCGGAGGGATTCCGTAGTAAGAAATCAAAAGTGCTTACTACAAAGGATGTTTATTCCTTTTTGCAGAATGCTCCAGATGACAAATATTTGTTGATGAAGGTAAGTTTATGAACAAAATGCACTGGTTTATGATTTATTACGTACCTATTTATGAGTAGAAATCTAATAGGTTTTCATGTTTGATATTTTTGTTTACAGGTTATTTTGATTTTAGGAGTAAATGGGGCCTGTCGTTCGCAAGAACTTGTGGATATGACAACAGACGATATCGAAATCCTCGAAAATGGAATAATTGTCAATATTCCTAACACAAAAACCAAAATTCAGCGATCATTTGTTATATCAGGCTTATTTTATGAGATAATGAAGAAATATAACGAAATTCGCCCCAGTGACCCCAAAACCAATCGGGTTTTACTACAATATAAAAACAAAAAATGTACGAAACAAGTAATTGGGAAAAACAAAATAAGTACTGTGCCAAGAGAAATAGCTTCCTACCTTAATTTACTCAACCCACTAGAATACACTGGCCACTGCTTTCGCAGAACTTCAGCGACTATTCTTGCCGATACTGGTGCTGATTTAACCACAGTAAAACGCCACGGTGGTTGGAAATCGTCCGCTGTTGCAGAAGGTTACATAGAGAATTCCGTAGGAAACAAAACACGAATAAATAACCAAATATCGGGATCGATTAATGTGCATCAAGACTCATCTCCTCAACCATCAACGAGCGCGGCGATGCCAAATGCTCCTCAGCAGCCAGTTGCCCCTTTGGCACCACAGCCTTCTACGAGCGCAGTGCCAACAGCACAGCCAGTTATTCCTCCTACATTGTCGCAAACATCTCAAACAATCAACAATGGAAAAAGTGTTACGTTACGTTAGCTTCACTAACTGCAACAATTTCAATATAAATTTCAATTAGTAAAGATTTAGTTTTTTATTTTCCTCGTAGGTGTAGTATAAAGCACTATGTATCACTCGAGAGAAAGCGCGATTCCCGATCTCGGGTGTTTTAAAGCCCTCCCCTACGGCTCGGGCTTCAAACGACACCCTCGACGGTAATCGGTCACTTTCTCCTCTCGGTGAACAATGTACTATTTTCTCCAATTATTCACACATTTACTGCCATACAATAAAATGATGTATTTTTATGCTCTTTCATTTGATATACAGTGTGATTCTTTATAATGTGCACATATCGAAATGAGGGAATCTATGCTTAATTTTATCGATGGAAAAAATATTTAAAAAAATCTAAATATTTTTTAATATTTTTTATGGAATTTTCAAAAATGTTGTCCGCTGTTGTGACCCCAATGTAAACAAAACGGTGTAACTTTTAAACTAAATTATCTATCGCGATGAAACAATTTTAAGTAAAAAGTTATGAAAACAAAAAGTTTTTTTGATCAAAAAACGTGTTTATTTTCAATTGAGGGTAGTTTTTTTTCACAATTTTCATTTTACGAGGACGCCTAATTGCTTCCAATCATTATGGAGTTTGTTTCATCGCGATAGATAATTTAGTTTAAAAGTTACACCGTTTTGTTTACACTGGGGTCACAGTAGCAGACAAAATTTTTAAAAATTCCATATAAAATTTTAAAAAATATTTAGATTTTTTTAAATAATTTTTCCGTCGATAAAATTAAGCATAGATTCCCCCATTTCGATATGTGCACATTATAAAGAATCACACTGTATAGGAGTGTGTTGTACAAGGGTGGGGACGCTATTTCCCATTGTTCTTTTTAATTTTCGTTGTGATCATTCATACTACTCGTATCATAGACATCTATCGACAATATGAAACCAAGGAAACTAATAGTTTCTGGGGTAAATAATGTAGATAGAGACTCTATCTTTATTGAAGTTGTGCTTGTTATGTCTCCCCCTGGCACACCCGCTCTAGCAAATTACAGTTCTAAGCGACGGAAATAAATAAGACCTTGTAAAAATACGATTCCGTGCTGCTAATAATTGATGGGAACGCGTGAGAAAACGAATGTCCGTATCTAATAAAAAAATAAAATACTATCCAAACATTTATTGAAAATTTGTGCTACACAAGCATGATATAAAAATACATAATAATAAATATGAACACCGACATAACCAAGTAAATAATCCAGCTAATGCACAATAATACTTTTATTTTCACTTACCACACTAACATTATGCGTTTTATACTGAACATGGAATGTAACGATTAAATAGATTCAATACATTGAATTTCAAACATGTCACTCTGAAAGATAGTTTTTAGGCTTTCTGGCATCATTCCAATTCATACATAAGTTGCATACAATATTAAAGCTATTATATTATAATGAAATCTATTTCCATTTTAATGATTATAATTCAAGCAAAAAATTGTGCAAATCAAAATAGCTTGATAGTCTTTTCAAAACACCTAGCACCTATGTATAATACTTGTATGATGCTAGCTCGGAAATCTAGTCTAACTTTAATTATGTACAAAAAAAAGTTCAGGTAACTTTTTTGTACAATTTAATTCGCAACATTGTGATCACGGTACATGAATACGCCTAGCGTTATATAATTAGTAATTAAAGTAAATGCTTGATCGTCGTTAAATGGTTCAAACAATAATGCAGTCAAAATACATAGGAAATACAAAACACAATTAAAATAACAGGTAACAACTATTACATAAATCAGACTATTAACACAATCACTAACAAACAAGATGTCAACTTAACTATAAAACTGGGAATAACATTTTATGAAGTGCTACATAAAAAAGTGCTTTTCACGAGATCAGCAGCCTAATATTAATTTGTAACAAGATTCCTTTACAATAGACATTTCGTTTTGATCTCAATCTACAAATAAAGATGATGATGTTATATTTATGCAATATTGATTGAATATATTAGGCAAGTTAATCATTGATCACTTTTTCACATCACGTCAAATATTTGAAACCATAACCCTGATTTTGATTGCATATACATATTTGTATAAAAAATATAAGTAAATTGCAATACGCAAAGTAATAATAATAAAAAACAATAGTTTGTGACATGGACATTTACATAGAATGTCATGGTTATATCACATTTAAATTCCTAATACAAAGAAATACAAAACTTTTGTTCATAAGGAAATTCATAGGCCTTAACAATTAGATGCCTTACATGTAAATTTTCAAATAAATCACAATTACGTCAAGCTTAGCTCCCTAATAAGCCCAAAGCAAAATTTGGAATGATTAATTTTGATCCCCTTACTTTATGAAACATATATTTATCTATATGTACGCGCATGTCATGCTCTGCGAACAAAAGTATTTCTGAATAACAATTTCGAACATTAAAAATAACTAAAAAAAAACCGCGTATAAATAAACAATTCAATAAGGGTGGGTAAAACACAAAGTTCTTATCAATAGACTGCTTTAAGGCGTAGCTGAACTTAACTGCTAATTGGCGAATGTCTGAAGAGTACCGGCACAATAGGCTTAGTATTCAATACCATGAAGAAAAAATCCTGCTTTCTCTTCCAATCTTAAATATTTTATCCTTACATCACTTGCGTGTTAACGCATTCCTTATACATACTCTATCTTAACTTCAACATTAGTATTTAACTTGTGACAACATTAAGACGTGGTTTAGACTAGGGAATGACAACTAAACCCTTAAATAATAGAATAGAAGGCTAAGAGAACAGATCAAGTGCTTAAAGCTTGATCGACGTTTTTACAAGCATATAAAACGAACATTCGATTCCTCGCGCTGCGTAAGCTAAGACCACGACCACTGGTCACATTATTAGAATGAGTAGCATAGACCCGACGTTCTGTGTGTATTCGATTTTCCATCATGCAATTCCCGTCTCCGATCGCTTATACTATTAGTGTGGCACAAAAATATACCAGAGGCCAAGCCTCGAGTATCTCTGTCAAGCAACCAGTGATCTTAGACCTCCATGATGGCGAGGTTCCTTACTCCTTGTTCGCCATTCTGAAGCGTGTGTTCGCTCGATAAGACAAAAGGCTATTAGGTTGGGCTGCTTATGAGCCGTCGCGTTGCAGCCTCGCTTGAAGTGCGGCGACTAACTGTTCGAGTTCACGCACTCGCTGTTGGCTGTTCTGTAGCTGCCGCTTTACGATCCGCAACTCCTCCCCTTGGCGGTTAAATGCGAGGCGTAACTGAAAACGAAATAATGATCATCTACAGGAAGTCTATGCTATAGTAATGAACGTAGAAATATCATGGCGGGTTTCTTTTCTAGTTCTTGCGTAGGGCTTTTACGATCCAAATCTCAGTGATAAACATTCTCTTTGAACACGTACGAAAATTTGAAAATTGTTTTTCACCGACCCCAAGAAACATGGGACAGGGTGCACGAAGATAATGGTGATATACGAGTTTGACTGGTTTCATCAATGATATTTCTACGTCGAAACGTGCTAGTGGAGCAGTTTCAACAATAACAGTTTAGAGTGTACATACCTCATGTTCAGTACTGAACACGTCGCCTTGGTTAATCTGCTTGTAAAGCGGCACTGGCTCGGCATCGCCCGTCTGCTTGCCGAACATACGCTGCAGTTGGTGGAACTTTGTGTTCTGATTGGCGTTCGTCTTTTGAGATTTTTCGTTGACTTGTACCTGCAGAAGTATTTTTAAGAAGTAGTCAACAGACTAAGGGGACCACATATTATTTTTGACTAAAGCATAAGTCGAGATTACATGCCGTTTTTCGGGAAGTCATTTACAAAACTATATTGGTGGATTTATAGCTTCTGGGAATCGTGTGGTGATTTGTTACGTTATATATACATAGAGCATGATTACTTGCACAACTTTTAATTTTACGTTGCTTTATAACAAAAATCGAACAACTTATTACGCATTATAAGTGGGCAAGATCTCGACTTCCCGCAATTTTGACTTCAGATAAAAGAGCAAAAATAGTAAGTACAGAAACTTGAACTTACATCGACCTGCTCGTTTTCATTATTATGATTTTCGTTGGGTTGCCAGGTGCCCAGCGGCCGGTAGTCGGGCGTGGTCTCTCGCGATAGGAACGCGAACTTCTTCCTGTTGTTGGCGTCTTGCGGCTGCATCGCCGGCGCGTTGTTGCTTGTGCGCGGTTTGTGCGTTGTTATTGTTACGCCTACGGAATAAGACAATAAATTGTTAATGCTAGGACTGGTCAGGTACTAGACCAAATGGTGGATTTTAGATACAACCGATACAATCAATGTCAGTGTGGTATTGACTGACCCAACTGCATTTTTGAGGATCTAATGAACTCCGCGGACTTTGCTATTGGCGTGATCCCTTAATGGACCAACTGATTTTAAAAGTACTATCGACACGAAAAGCTAGAAATTAATTATACGTCTACTGCTGATTGCTATTAAACTTTATTTCTAAGCATTAGCATTATAGGCAATAGTTTGAATAGTAGAACAAAGAAACACTTGATATGCTTACCTGTCTTCATACTGATGAGCAATGGCGGTGTGTTCATGCCACTCAGCCAGTCTTTGGCCGTCAGCGCGGGTAGAGGCGCTGAGGTGTCTGGGTACAAGTCCTCCTGCAAAACAAATAAATTATTACTAAAAAAAAAACATTGCGAACAAGCATGACTTTGTTATTTTCGTCTATTTTGTGATCTCTGGTAAATTTGCATGCTGACTCGGAGTCACTCAGTTGTCTTATAAATGAAACTAAACTCCGATGATCTAAATCAACTTTACATATCATTCGTCGTCCTTGTAAGCAAATATATAAACTGAAAACTCTATTCTCTCTAACTCGACTGAATGCACATTCTACAATGTTCACCTTGAAATTGAACCAAAAAAAGGCGTCTTTTTAAATCATCACCCGAAGTCGGGTTTGTGTCGTTTGACGCAAGTATCAATTAGCGTCCAACGACACAAACTTGGCTTACTAGTTTTCTGCATGAATCGCTCCTCAAGTATCAAGTCACGCCCCGGTGACACATCTTTCTTTTGTTCCCTCTGCAGTATCTGTATTCGCAACAAGTTTGTGCTCATAGTCAACGTGTTAGGAGTCTATGGCTCTTTCACTTTATTGCCTTCAAGTTTACTTTTATACTTGGTTCGATAATGGTTTTCTACAAATATTATACCTGGAAGCAGTCAGACTTGCGAGGCACGATCATGGAGATAGGCTCGCACAGACCTCGCGACGTGTGCAGCTTGTAGAAACGGAACACCTCGCATGACGCAGTGCTCACGCCGCGTTTAGGCATGAAGCCTAGCCCTCGCTGGAAAGACAAAACAACATGGTTATTGAGTATATTGTGTAGCTGTTCTGAGTTATTAGCATTTTTGATGATTAAATGCATGATCATAATCATTCAGTTGTTCTTGTAAATAATGTATGTATTTCTAGTCAAACTAAATAACATCTGCCTTGAATGAAACTGTATATTTACTTATTTATTTAACACTTCAAGCATAAAGAGTCGAGACGGACTTTAATTGAATACTAAGATAAACTACAAGGTTTTATAAAATATATACCAAAATACGTTCCTCATTTTTTAAACAACAAGTCATACATCAAAGTGAATATAATAACAATTCAATCAGTATGCACGGTACATTCTACTGTCAAATTAATAATACTAGCTTACATCAATCACCCTATACGCGTATTGAATTATAATATTGTTAAACAATAAAACATAAAAGATGTCACTTGTTTCAAGGATAATACTGTACGCATCTAAATTTGTATATGTGCATCATTTGCCCATAATGTCAGTGAATGGGTGACCAGCCATTACAAATCAAGCTTTATATGTGCCTCGGAAAGACAGCCCGTTGGTACCGGCTGGCATACTAAGATCATTGGCACTTTGGCAATCATTACAGATGTGGAGTGGCCTGAAAGTTTAACAACCAGTCTAACCACAAGATATCGTATTACCTAACCTAGTACCAACTAGGTTGCAGGTAGAGGTCAGATAAGCAGTCGCTCAATGTAAAATACTATATTTATCTGGTTAAATTGGAAGCCGACCCTAACATAGTTGGGATTCTTGGGATTAGGCAAGGATGACAAATAAGCTACTTTATGCCCAAAAGAGTCTCCCATCTTTCGCTACCGAAACATTTCAGGGTTGGCAGTGTGACTTACTTGTGGATTACCAGACAGGAACTGATTCAGGAAATGCACGTATGGCGCCTCGTCCACCACTTCATAGTAACGGATGTTCCCGTCACCCTTGCCAGCGAGGTACACCTGTGGTGTATAGAATGTAATTAGTACAAGTAGAACATACATTTACTTTCAAAGTAAACGATAAAAATGTACTAGCACGTTAATAACCGCTCCTTCTCCCAAAGGTAACGTTCAACAACGTTAAATGGTTTTTTATCAGGTAGGTAGATAGCATCTATCGCGTGGACTCGACGAACAATTAATTTAATTTTTACTGCAAAGTGAGGATCGAACTGCAGTTACTAACTCATATTTCTCTACTATTTATATTTAAAGCGGAACCACAACAAACCGGTAAGCATTAAACGTAAAAATCTTACGTAAACTCATCGTAATGTCTTTATTTAACCGTGACTCCGATAGTCGTTTATTTATTTCGCCTTTTCTACTTGTATGTCGATGTAAAAAGCAAATTCATTTTTTTCTTGTTTTTTTTGCAATGTGATATGATAATGCCAGTTACAGAATTTTGTACTTTTTTTTTAACTTATATAATTATGTACAAGTGGTATATAACCGGACTTAATGCAACAAGGTATTCTGTGGTAGAGAATGCCTTTTGGTATTAAGTCTGCTATATTATCTTGACCTTTGGGTCGAATTGTCATTGAGATTGATTAAAAATATGGAAGAAAATTTGCATTTTGTATTTTATTTCACTAGGTTTAAGATCGTTATCTGAAACCGGTTTTAGATCATTTTTCAAAACCGTGATAAAAGAGAGTAGACCCATAAATAAGCTTCATAAAATGTGATAGAAACTCACCATATTAGTATCATAATCATAATACGGGAACACGACCCCGGACGAGCTATCAATGGTCTCGCACACCAGCGGCTTGTCCAAGTCATGTTGGTCCCACACGGCGTACTGACGGTCGCTGTAGCGGGAGAACCCGGTAGTCAGCACCTTGCCGGCGCTGCCCAGGAATGTGCATTTGGACGCCTTGGTGCCCAGGTGGCAGGGACCTTCCTGTAATTTGAGGATGAGGGGATAAGTTTAATTGCAGATCTTTTAGGTGTTAGGTTATAAGATTCATGTTTAAGGTGTTGGTGTTGTTATTGTGGCTTGACACGCGAAGTTTTGCGTAAGCATTTTGTTTAACAAAAAAAATTGTTTACGTGAGTGGAAAAGGGTCGAGCTGTTGATAAACAATTTAGTAGATTTTCCACAGGCAACATCTTAACACGGACTGGCGACACCCAAAAAGAGGGTTATTTATACCATTTTGTAAAGACGGCTTTCGTGGAAGAGTCCGAAAGTCTGTCTGTCTAATTATGGAAACCGATATTCAGTTACAGGCAGTTAGACTAAAAGCCGACCCTAACATAGCTGGGAAAATGCTTGGCAGAGTACTCTGCCCTGCCTTTTTCCAGCATTTCCATAAAGATTACAAGTCCCACTTACAGAGAGCACGATGCCTCTCCTTGGCTCGATGACGCGCAGCTTCTTGTCCTTGCTGGTGGTGGCGAGTAGGGACCCGTCGCGGTTGAACGACATGCAGTAGATCACATCCGTGTGGCAGTCTATCACCTTCACCGCCTCGCCTTTGCCGACATCCCATACGAAGATCTGTGGAAGGACACAATGATATAAGTTGTTTTTAATGGGTGGTAAATGAGAAAACTGACTGGTGTAAATTAGTTACTGCACAGATAATAGGGTAATTGACTAAATAAATCTAATTAGTCTATCAGATAGATTTCCAAAACAATATTGGACCGCACTACATTTTTTAGGGATTCATGATCTTTGACGCGTTTTATCTTCGTCAATTGTTATTCATTTGATAAAACAAAAAACACGTATACAATATTTTTCGATAATCTAACTGACGGACTAAACGGAATCATATTTTTTACTCAGGACACATCCCTATAACAGATAGTCCTAATATAGCGCAAGTATCACGATGGTATGAAAACAAAGCGTGCCATTTTTACTACCTACTATGACGTTGTAAGCACTATTTAGTTTGTATACAAAATAGACTAAGTTTTTATTCTTTACATGTCTAGAATTACGCTCTTAAGTTTTAACGTTGTTGTTTAAAAAAATTAGCTTGCTGTGACAGTAGCCACATCTATATAAAAGATATAAAATTCAATGCCACTTTTCGTTGTAATTTTATAACTGAAGAACGGGCTCACCTATCCAAACCAAATGTTTAGGCTTTGTTCGGACTATTTAGTACATGGTTTATATGAAGTTTGCACAAAATCGGTTGAGCGGTTCTTCATTTATCACATTCTTTGTAACAAATGAATTCAACAAATGAGACCCTTTAGGTGGCGCTGCTGTCCGGGTAGGACGACGTCTGCCAGGTCCGCTAGTTAAGTATAAAATACTTAAGCCGGGTACGTGAAGTTGGTGCTCTGGCGTTACCTGGGTATACTTATGAGTAATTGTTACTTAAGAACATCTGCAATGACAAAAGCAAAGTAGAGGCTTTGCTATTTGCCCGTCAAGGCTGCGGGTTGTTCGCAGGAGATACCGCGGCCTCGAAATAAAGGGCTAAGAAGGAGCATGGGTGGTTTTTAGTCAGTAGAAGTCTGATGATTCTCCATCCGATAAAAAAAAGATTTTGCCATTCCAGAGAAAAAGCTGCAATGTCTAAATAATGCCTCCGTCTATCTCATGTGTCCAACATATCAGTTTAATATCTTTTAAACTGGAAGACAGCAATGTTGCTTGGTAGCAGTAATGTAGTTAGCAGTTTTTGATACAGGTTTCTTTTGAGCAACAATTATTATCGGTCATGTCGAAGTGCAATAAAAATATTTAAATCGATAAGGAAAAACGAGACAGTTCGACTACTATGTTGGCACATGAAGGTAAATAAAGTTCATTAAAAATATATTTTAATAAATGCAATACTTTATTGGATGATAGTTATACAGGTAAACAGCCAAAGGTCTGCCAAGAATATCACTAAGTAATTATACTTAGTACTTAAAATGTAATTAAGTCCGTCAGCCAATCATAATGAGTCATTTATCTACGTTGAGTAAGAGGGGGCCGTGTTCACAATGATAACGTTCGTATACAAGATCAAGGTAACGATAAGAATAAAAACAAAGTTAAACGAGGTTGCACGCGGCACAATGATTCTGTTCAATTAGAAGATGGTGTGACCTTTTGTGTTGTAGCTAACTGATTTGAAAGTTAAATGGAATATTTTATTTTTTTAATCAATTTTGTAGGAGGCTATAAAAATGGTGTTTTTATAAAATTTACCAAAGGGCACACCACCAGTCTTTTGCTGGAAATGTCGAAAATTATATGAAGGTATAGAAAACAGAGCAACTATTGACATCCAGTTAAAACTATGTTGGGAATAGTGCAGTCAAATTGTGTAGATAAGTTTTTTTTTTCAATACAGCGTCATGATCATTCTTGGCGCAACGTGTCTTTTCTTCGTAGCTTCTCAATTCGTCGTCAATTATTTTAAAAAATAAATGGTAATGCTGCAAACATTAAAAAAATAGCTCGAATGTCCGTAAATCAGCAAAAAATAACAGCCAACTACAGTTATCAATTTTTAAACATTATTTGAACTTATAAATAACTGTTCTGCAAACGGTCCCCCAACATTTATTATTTCGATTGCAATACAGCACGCAAAACTGAAGAGTCGTAACGGCCGTACACATTGATGCTCGCGTGACCGACGGAAATAATATCAAGTTCTGTATGTATCGGCAATCGCGAGTATGAAAGTGTTCACAAATCAGAACAAAACACTGTGTGATTCAAGAGCATTCATGTCGAGAGATTCAATTTGTTAAAGAATTCATGGTGATATCCAAGTTCAGCTGTGTCATTAAACAATATATTAATTACATACTTGTATTATATTAGAAGAATAAATTCGTTTACTTACGTCCATGAACGAATTTGCTTTCTATTTATAGATGAATAAAAAATATGACTGGAATTATCACACTACTATAAAGGCGAAAGTTTGTGAGTGTGTGAGTGTGTATGTTTGTTACTTCTTCACGCAAAAACTACTTAACGGATTTAGATAAAATTTGGTACACAGATAGTTTATAGCCTGGATTAACCTATCGGATAGTTTTTATCCCGATTTTATCTTCCCGTGGGATAATTTTCGAGTTGTAGCGGGTGAATCCGCTGGCAACAGCTAGTTTTACATAAAGGACAATGGACGGTTATGGATAGATTTTCTTTAATCAAACCGCTGGCTGTACAATGGCGTAACCCATAGGTATATGAATCCAAGTAAATACGGCAGCTACCGTTGCTGCATAAAGCTGTTTTATAAACTGCAGTTTTTATGAACCTCTTTCTTTATGTGCTTGTTTAAAGAAAGTAGGGAACTATTATTATTCGCACTGATGCGAACCAAATTGTCTGTACTAGGAACATTTAGCTTTATGCAACCTTTAAGGCTCTAGACAGAAACTATCTAAAAAATAATTACCTTTACCTACGGGTTTATGACGGCTCGGTTGCCGCAGTGGCTGAACGATTGACTGCTGTGTGGCAGGTAGTGGGATCGATCCCAGCCAAAGCAAATATTTGTATGGGCTACAGATAGTTGTTACGGGTCTGGGTGTCACATACACAAGTATGTGAGTTTAAATGTTTGTAGGCGCACCTAGGATACATGAGAAATTCCTAGTGTGGGGTAACGTTTTATAAAAAAAAGAAAAAAAAATTTTCGTACAACCACAGACAACACCTATCATGAGTACAACAAACTTTACTAACCAAATAATCGAATCCAGCGCTGAGCAGTATGTTCTCAGCCGTAGGATGCCACTCGATGTAAGCGACGCGTCGCTTGTGACCGTGCAGTTCCACCAACCAGTCTGTCAGGTGCATGGACAGGCCTCCGTCCGGAATGTGCCATAATTTTACCTGCGGGGAAAATGTGTTAATCAACTGATGAATGAGGTCGAAAATTAAAAGCGGATACTGTGCTATTTCGTAATGTTTATTCTATAATAAAATGGAAAAAGATGAACCTTTTCCACTGAATTGTTTTATTATTATTGAATCAAAAATGATGATTAATATTTTTTACGTCTTGTAATTTTTATTTATTTCACAATTTATTTGGTTTATTGCGAAACCGATAAATTGGTTTTTCGTTGAAACGGAAGCAACATATAAGATAAGTATTAGTAGAGCAGCCAATTGGTGTCAATACTTTCAAAACAAACAAATAATATTGTTGTTATAACTTGGTTATGTAAAGCCTACTGCTGATTCAAGGATTTCTAATGAAATGCAAACGATCGAATCAAATGCGTGTGCATTTGATTCGATCGTCATTATGATAAACGATACAGAATGCCGCAGTAATTAATTATATCACCTATTTACACGACACCAGACAAATTATGACAACGTAGGGTACAATCGAGGCTATAGCTACTTCTGCTTGATAAGATAATAGAATCAATGCTTGTTTGCCGTAATAATATAGCAACACATAATAATATATTGACAACCAGGCTACACGCTTTCATATCAACAAAAAGCAAGAAACTGTTCAAACGGAACATCCCCGAGTAATAGGCATCAATTACCAAGAACAAATTGCAAACATAAAAAAAGAAAAAAAAATAGGCACAAACGAAATTACCGTGCAGTCATCGGAACACGACGCTATAATGTTATCGTTGAAAGGATTCCATTTTATGTCGAGCACGGGGCCTTTGTGGCCTGTCACTCGACTTGCGTTGAAGTCCAACCGGCCAGTCTGGAAAAGACAACACATTTAAATTAAGAATAATGAAAATGTTTACTACCAACGCCTTAAACAAAAAACTAGAACATTGCTATTTGGTCAGCCATGAATCTCGATTTAAACTGTCAGATTTGAAATCTCAATTCTCTAGTTTTAAATCTAGATTCATGGCTGAGCTTCATTTCAAAATACGAGCCTTATAAGATGTAATAGATAGAATGTTTAAGAAATATAATAAGTTCCGCTTTATAAACATATCATTTTACATCAGACAAAGTGACCGCTTTAACAAACAATTACGTTGCAAACAGTTGCGCCAGACGTGCGAAACTGAAGAAAATTTTGCAACGTTGCAGTTTTATTACAAATGCATCAAAAATGATACACATTTCTCACGCTATTAGCAATCTCAGAGCATTTTCAGTTGGATTGCCACGATTTGATTACATAGCAGCGGATGTTTCAATAACGCACGTACTTTTTTGTACGCAATGAGGCGCATTGGCGGATAGTAGTAAATTATTCAAGTGTCAAGGTAAAAAAAATAATTTATACAGGTGTTTTAAAAGGTGGCTGACCTAATATAACTCAATGTTTTGAGAACATCCATGTGTACTATAAAACAAAGAAACATACCGCATTAATCTTCAAGTAATAGGAAGAATTTAAAACATGATTTAAAAAGGTCAATGTTCAATGGCCAGGTTTGAACAAAAGTGGACAGCACATGCTGGATTGACAGGTGCAAACTTCAACTTAGTAACGCTACTTCAGGCAAAAAAAAAAGGTTTATCGACTTAATTAGCCTTTTTTATTGTATTGGGATCTGATATCTAAGTCAGATAAGCAATCAAATTGATTAATCTGGGTTGAGTATACACCTTGTACAAACACGGTGTGTACACAAAGCTTATGGGGGGCACAAACTAGGGTGGTTCCGAGTGTTCCGACACAATGCTAGTAAAAGAAACGCAAATATTGGTGTTTGGCGAAAAGATGACGTCTTAGCAATATACTTTTCCTGGGGCCTTGGTATGTTTGGAATTTGAACCGCCAGACCAGAATATTTACCTGGAGCCATGCTGAAGCAATATAATAAAAACGTAACATAGAAAAATTGAATTTCTATTAATTAACATCGACTTAGGTTTTTGCTTTTCCTTTGCTAGTATCCAGTCGGTCTAAATAGAGAAACATATTTAAAACAAAACAATAACCCTTGCTTTTGTTTTTGCCGTAGTCGGGTAAAAAATACAAAAGATGAGGACATAAAAGTGAAAAAAGGTGGCATTACGTTGATTGATAATCTTGAAATAATCGTCAAGGTATTAAATAAACTTAGAAAGATTGAAAATAAAAATCATAGTTGAGTATTGAATAACAGAAACAATAACAACACGTAATAGACGATAGAAGAAAACAAAACGAATGGCTGTCTGTTCGCGATAAACTCTAAAACTACACCTACACCGATTTCACCAATGGATAGAGTTGTTCTCGAGGAAGGTTTTGGTATATAATTCGCCGGCAAAGCCCCGAGTAACATCTAGTATTCGATAATAAGCAACATTCATCGAATTCTCGTGCTTGACTTTCATAATAATATTTTACTTGTCTAGATTTTTTCAATAAAAAGTAAAACGAGTAAATGAAATGGCTGGAATGCAATTTATCTTTGAATATACTATTTCAACTTTTTAATAATAATTATAAAGGGTAATGGTCTTAAGTAATGTCTGGATGGATAAGCTAAAAGTGATTAAAAATGCACCTTGTACTTGGTTGAAATAGAAAAGGTTGATTGCCCTTTCCGATATCAACCAAGTGGTGCAGGTGCAGTTGATAACATTTTACATATTTTACATTTTATTATTATCTATTTTGTTTATTACTTACATTATCCAATGGCAGAACAAGGAAGGCTCCACCGCCAGCCACCTCCGTTACTATGGCAACGAACTTAGGGTTGACAGCGCAGAAGTTAGAATCGTGCGCATTTCTAGTGATCTTTATGTTGTCATAGCAACGCTCCCGTTTGAACGGAACCCCGTACACATGGCGGAATTTGGAGCTTCTCACGCCACGGAACCATACCTGAAAAACGTTTTCCAGTGTGAGCTGTTGGGAAACAAAAAAGCAAGAATAATTGCGAACCAAAGCATAGAATATATGTATAGTACAGAATATACCAGCACGTAAAATTTTTGATGACACGGTTGGCGCAGTGGCTCAAGCAGTGGACTGCCGCGCTACGTGTCGCGGGTTCGATCCCCGCACGGAACAAATATTTGTATATACGGCAGATAGTTGTTTCGGGTCTGGGTATTTGTGTATGTGAGTTTAAATGTCTCTAAACACACCCACGATTCAGGAGAAATTCCTAGTGTGGGGCAACGTTTAAAAAAAAAATACCCGATAATGTATTTTTACTTGATAAGGTTGAAAGTGTATTAAATATAGATAGATTGCAGTAGTTAGACATGCTGGCGGGTGTACGTGTATTTTTCTACTAAATACAATGTTATACATACAAATACTACATAACGCGAAAGTTAACTAATTATCTAATAACTTGACTAGCTGCCACACTGCCACCTAAGTTGGCTTAAGTGTATTTTGCGTGACGGGTTATGAAATCGCCAGTAGTTTTATTTTTATTTGTAACACTAGTGTGTTTTTATTTATCTTTAAAGAGTGTTTTTTAGTGAGTGTTGTTTTTGTTTTTTTTTTTTTCATTTATGAAGCTTTTTATTTAGAAAAATAAAAAGCTACATAAATGTGTATTTTGGCTATTTTATAAAACTTTTTGCTAGTAAAATTAATAATATCTCAAGAATGCAATGACAACATCTAGTGAGCTCACAAACGATTTCGTCATTCAGTGAGAGTAACAACGACATCATTATCTGCTTGTTATTTACGCCTACCATGACTATCCGTTTGTGATCGGTCATCATAACTTACGAGTAGCATTTATTACGTTTGAATATTTTTTTACTAGCACCGTTATGTATTGGAACATACAGATTTTTAACCTATGATGTATCTCTTTAAAAGAGACAGTCTTCTTGGGAGCTATTCTTTTTTCTCCAATTAAAAATAATATAAATATTACATGGCCAGTTGTTAATTTATAATCGAAAAGGGTTTTATTACATAAGTGATTGCCAAAACTCATTTGATACAATAGGGTATGTCACCAAAAAAATATTATTAATCCGTCAGATAGACTTTTAAAACATAATGGACAATTTTTTTTTTTTCACGAAAACAAAAGATGAAGACGATACAGTGCTTCGAAAAGTCGTGTCAAGTCGTGTGACGTCACAAGGTAAGTACGTTTTATTTGCGTAAATTTTGATTAATTTGATAAAACAAAAAACACATATCCAATATTTTTCGATAATCTAACAGACGGACTAATTAGATTTTTTTGGTGACATTTAACGTGAGTTGAAAGTACCTTTCTTTAACAAAACACTGTTGAACAAAGGAAAGTGACAGTATTTTTTAGTTTGACACTTACATTTGTGCACTGACCATTGTTAGCATTGCAAACAGTTAGACATTAGATAGAATCGCACGCAATAAGAGGAAATATGAACTCAATTCTAAAGTTATAAATTATTCAAATTGTTAGTGATATAATAATCTTTATCACCGTGATAAAAATTTAAAATTTTAATCTGGTTTTTTTTTTACTTAGATTTTATGTGTTTATGCATGCGTATTTTCAATATTCAGGATAAAAATTTGCAAATACATACTGATACTTAGGTACCGAAATATACCACCAATGTGAGACACATATTTCGTATACACGTCTCGCATCATAGTCAAATTAATCAACGGCGACTAAAAACGGTTTTATTAAAATTGTCTATGAACCGTGTTGAGTATGTCGCGGGAATTAAGAGCAATAACCATAATTGCGTAACGGATTATTAATATCAAGTGTCTTATACACACGCTCTACATTCAGATGTGGGCAATGAGTTTAAACCTAATTAACTCATCTATGATTTATCAGATCACTATAAGCGATTGTTTGCGATCAAGTGATTAGACGATGTATCTTTATTAAAAATATTAGAATAACGTACAGGATGTTGTTTGTAAAAAATATATCTAGCAGCCGAAAGTGTAGATCGTCTGCTATTCTAATTATAACACTTAATTACCATTTTGTTCAAGGAAACATTTACATAATTAATAAGGAAATAAAAAAACAGATTTAAGTAACACCATGTATAGCGGACTATTGTATTGAATCTCGGAAAGAAAGAAAAAAAAAAAGAAAAGAAAAGTATTTATTTGCAAATAGTTTTTATTTTGGTACTAAATAGCATTTGTTTGCCATATGTACATCATGCTCATCATCATATTTATTGTTGTGTGTATCAGGTATGTACCTTTTATCAATTAACATAATTATGCAGATAGATACGTGTAGGGCTGGCAATTTAATAATACACATAGTCCTTTAGTCATGTGAGTTTCTTTTATATGCATAGTCATTCACGATTACAAACATCAAACCGCAAAGTATTGGGGTATCGGGGACAACGCTATTATGTCTGTATAATGAAACTCGTGAAAGGGGGAAATGGGAATAAAGGGCGGACAAGTTGTTCCAGTAATTTAAGTCAATAACGGGCACTTGATAACACTATCAGAAGCGACACACAAGGGTAGATACAAAACTAATACAAAGTTGCAGTCTTTTTCCCATAGTCGAGTCTCACGATGAACACTACTTTTGATTAAAAAAACAGCATAAAAAGCATTCCATATATGTCTAAATACATGGTCTACAAATAAAAATGTGCAATGAAAAAAAAAACAATACCTGTGAATTAGTCATGATGTCTCCGCGCTACTGGTGCAATATCAATACATGCACTACATAGAGGCACACTCCAAAACTATACAGTTCTGTGCATTTTACATACAATAATCGTATACACAAATAACATAAAAATCAGCTGCCCACAACATGACGCACTGTACCTTAACACTGAAAGGTCCAAAGAAACAAAAAGGATGCATTAAAAAATCATAATAAACAAAAAGTGCAATAGAATAAATACTAAGATGGTATGGGCTGAGTCGACAGTCGTGCAGACCTGCGCGCTAGGTCGCTACCAAATGATACTCCTAGTAAAGTTAACGGCAGAAGCGCGTGTTTCGAATGGCGCGAGAAAAAAAAAGTGAAAAGACTCGTCACAAAGTCGTTGTCGTCGTCGTTTCTCAGAGAAATTCAAATTCATTATAGTCGATAGAATATCAATTAAATAATACGACCAATGATGCAACAAAGTTACATAAAGTGGATGTGTGTTAATTAAAAGCATTAGGAAAGTTTACAATATAATTATGTATTTAACTCAACACCACCGCTAAACTCAGCCTCTATTAAAATCAAATGTTATAT
The DNA here is from genome assembly GCA_932274075.1 of Diarsia rubi. Classification (NCBI taxonomy): domain Eukaryota; kingdom Metazoa; phylum Arthropoda; class Insecta; order Lepidoptera; family Noctuidae; genus Diarsia; species Diarsia rubi. The sequence continues at coordinate 14,499,452 of OW026417.1, read as the reverse complement.
CATCAATATAACTTTTATGAGATGTTTTTACTCACACATTTTTTTTTATATTAAATCCAAATGTCATGCTATCTTTATGTAGGACATAATTTAACAATTAAATTGATAATAAAGCTTTATGAAGCCAAACACACTAAGTGGTACAATTAAGCGGTATGACTCAAACAAAATATTTAGCAATAATGTAACACTTTCGACTGGGTACATTCGAAAGATAAGGATGTTACATGATAGTCAGCGAAGCACAACATAAAGAATGACTACACTAAACTAACCACCAATGGAAGTGGCCTACCTAACAACCTTACCACTTATGTCATAGTTTGAAGTGTGATTTTATGACATCACTTTTAGTAAACAATATTCATATTGTATGTTTTTTTTGCTTGGTAGTCTGATATGTATGTTTTGTACTTGAATATTGTATCATTGTCTTTACGAAATAGAGTTCCATGTGTGGACTGAATAGATTGATTGATTGACGTTTCATTTGTGTAAAAAAAAAACATAATACTCATATACAACAAAGTTCACCAACAGTCAATCACTTTTCACCCTTATACCCCAAGTTAATAGGTTGAAAAGTGGTCGGCGGCAGTTCGCAAATGCTGTAGTACATCACGCTTGTAATCCCAGAAAGACATAGGTGTACTTATAGCTCAGCTCGCCAACAAACAGTTTTTGTTTGTTGGCGAGCTGAGCATCATCAATGTTGTATTGGTATTGTACACTTTGTGGCAGATACAATTATTTAGCACCTATTACATAATATTGCACCTTGTACTTGAGCTCCATGTTAAACAGAGTAATTAACACTAAAGTAGTAATTAAAATGATTGGATAACTACTTAGTAGTTAGTCTATACAGGTTGAGCTTCTTTAAAGGCTACAGTAGTGGTGTTATAAACAATCATAGATTATGTGGCAAAAAATAAATGGGTTTTTTACATATTTGAACTCAATTTATGAATATGCTTTTGTCTTTTATTAACTCGAGATGCATTATCTTCTTGTTTTATCATGAAAAAAAGCACACCCTGTATACATATTTGTTGAAAGTACAGTAAAATACATGCATGTATTTGGTTTTACACACAAGTTTGGGAGTTAGTTCCCACCAAAGCATGTAAAACCCTTGAAAAAGCTCTTTCACTGCTAAATGAACATAGAAAGTTAATTACTTTCTGTTATAACTGCTATGTTTAACCAAACACTTGATGGCTGCCTGAGAATGGTGCCTACGTAATTTGAATGAAAACTATTGTTTCATCAAAATAATTATTATCTCAAAGGTTCTATCATACCTTTACATGGGAAAATTAATGTTGCCTCATCAGGGATTAGCATGAAAGCGTATTATCTGATTGATATGAAACCACTATTAGATAAAGGGTTGAGTCAGCTTTTATTATTGAGTTCACAATGTTTTCAAATAATATGTTCAAAGGCAACAAGAGGTGACTGCTGAAATGATGAGTATTAATTATGAAAGAACAACACATGCTGTGCAGACTCTAAGAAACTGGGATAAGGGCTGGAGAATGATATTTCAAAGGCAAAATTATAAAAAGGTATTCCCAGACAAGTGCCCTATAGCAGACCCAATATATTTTGTTTTTAAAATTGCTAAATGAAATACCCTGTTCCAATTCATTGTTTTACATCCATGAGGTTTATTAAACTAGCCTGCATCACAAATTGAAGGCCATTCCTTGCAATGATTTTGATCCTCTCAAAAAGATCAGTGTGAAAGTGGCAGTACCCACAATATTAATTATTTTGAGACAAAAATGGAACTGGGAGAAAGTTTATAATTCTTTTAGCCATCAAACTGTAATTTATTACTGTGTGACTTCTTTTTGACTGGACTTTCTTGTCTACAGTCATGTATGATAAATATGATAATTGTTTGATGTTAAATTGATAATAAATGAGTCTACATAATCTGATAGCAATATGCAACAAATGTTTCTCTCTATAATATGCTAACTCACATTGTTCATGATCAATCATCCAATTATATAGAGAAAGCTAATATTATGGTGAAAACATGTAGCAAGTTTATACATAGAGAGAGAGAGAAAGAGAGAGGGGCTTTTTAAAGTCCCAGCATCGCATACAAACTTATTCAAGTTTGCAACAATGATTTGAGCAATGCGAACACTGAATAGTGTATCTCAGCGTTTGGACATATTTTATTGTTCTTTGGCGGAATTCCAGAGGGTGAGACTTAGTAGGTATGTTGTCCACTGTATAGCTGTGTTCCTACCCTGACCCATTACTTGGGACTGGACTTTTAGCAATTTATGACTACTTTTGCTTGGGTCTTATCTGTTAAAACAAATGTATGTGTTACTGAATAAATAAATAAAAAAGTTGAGATGCAATACTATTATAGAGAATAAAGGTTACGAAAATCATGTCATTGGTCTATAAGGTTTTTAAAGTACTGGGAAGTGTTTGCTACCTATCCTTCAATTTGTTTTTACTGATTGAGGAATTGAAGAAAATCATTGTGGTCCATACTGTTCCCTGTTGAATCACTCAATAGGGAAGAATGGAAGGAAACAATGTGTTGCACCAACCCCTAGTAACATGGGACAAGTGTATGAAGATGATGATGTAGATGCATTGTAGTTTGCTATTACTCTGAAGAAGCAGTAACAGTGTATTGTATGTATAATCATCACTTGTTTCATGAAGGAACATCAGGATTCTTGTTTAGTGACGAAACCAGGAGCCTGAGAAATATTTCTTAACGTCATGTAAAGCCAAGTCAGGGGCCCATGGGCAGAATGCAAATCTGACTTCAGGTGATGAGGTGAGACAATAACCACACTATACAGAATGAAAGTCTTGCTCTGCTGGCTGGTATGTTATAGAAATTGGGTAGTGATAACTGTCTAAGATTGACAAAAACATGACCATCCCATACTCTTAACAAACATATAACTCCTATACAAGTAATATGTAGTATGTATAATATTTATATTTATTTGTTTCAGCCTAATGATTTTCATAAATTATTGAGCATGTGGAGTTTTAATGTTTGAGTATTAATTAATCTGTCAAAATTCTGCAACCACATGGAAATGTAAATTGAATCAGTCCATTTGGGGAATAGTTTGGCACTTTCAGTTACCACTGTTACCAGGTGCTGCTGTCATAAATCAACACATGGGCATAGTTTTGTTCAATCAATCAATTCAGTCTATTTTGTTTGATCTTTATCATGGAAATCCCTTGCAGATTTAAGTTTATTTTAAGAATATTAAAGTAAAAAATAAATAACTTTTAGTTTTATGTGCTAAACTCTGTGAGACATGAAACTTTTTTTTTTTAATTAGTTCCTGACTGAACAGGCTAAAGTCTGAGTCATCAGTTCAGGATACTTTACTCCATTGGTTTGTTTTTTTTTTCAGAACTTTGTTCATGTGTTAAGTTATTAAGTTTTTATAACAATTATTGAAGGACAGACCATAAAAACAGTGCTGATGAGAAAGTGTTGTAAAAACTAGGTACATAACATGCTGATATAATATTCTGTTGTTTTTAGTCGTGCATGTACTACTACTACTAACCAGTGTAAAGAGTAAAATAATTATTAACATTTGAAATATCAATCCAATTCTTATTCTAAAACAAAGGAACTACGATAGTGTTATATTCGAATTTCGAACGGAAAATACCACAGCAGCGTTCGTAAATTCCAACGGACTAAAAATCTAGATCGATACTTTCTACAAGGACTGCCTTTCATAAAATAATATCGTTCGAATGAATTATTTAAGTTAATTCTTACCTTAGAGGCAGGTTTGTTACAAGCTCTCACATCAACCAGAGTACTCTTACCAGGACTCTTCTCAACAATGTTTATAATTTCTAAACAGTTGGTTTCTCTTATCGACTCGTCTTTTACTGGAGGCATATCCTTTGCACAAATTAACTGCACAGTTTTTAATAAACTTGTAACTACAAATGTTTCCGTAACCGTAAATTAAAAACAAAATACGATAGATAATGCCCTTCTCTCTATAACAAGTGAAAATCGAAGACAAGACAAGCGACCGAATGAATATGAAACGAATGAATGAAATTTAGACTGTTGACAATAGTGTTACCACCACTGCATTATTTGTAAGATTGGAATGCCCCAAAATGCAGACATCGACTTATTACAAAAGAGATATATCTATGATCGACGATTTAATTAGTAAAGGGGTTTTATTATTATGTTTAGTAATTTAATTAAAGAGTTCATTAATTCATTTCACTACATACTATGCGAGCCAACTAAGAATAGGATCGCGGTCGCTGCCAACTTCACACGATAGCAGTACTTACCTTAAACTGAAGACGAGGCTTTGGCCTTACTTATAAACAAGAAAGAAAATAAGCACTGAAGACGAGGCGGTATGGTCCAAGACCTTAGCCTGCCCATGAAGGGCGAAGGAAATAAAAAAAAAAAAAAAAGCAGTACTTACCTGACAGATAAGTACTGTCAGCAAAAAAAGAAATGCGATTAAGAAATGTTATGTTTTTTATTCATAGATTTTATTATTATAATTATGTTCAGTTTTATAAAACATTGTTCCTTGAATTCCATATAAATAATTTTGGATAAATTAATAATTTGTGGAAACAGTATTCATGGACGGACTGTACTTCATTGTTATTTTTTTGTTATCATTGTTGACTTTGTTCATTTCATTATTTTATTAACATGCTTTTTTTCATATCCTACTTATGTATAACTAATTTGGCAAGAAACACCAAAAAAGTGACCATTTAATAATTAAACAGATTGTAGTTTCTTCATTGATTTTTCTGCACACCGTACGCTTTGGTTATGAAGTTCGCGAGTATTGCTAAACAAAATGGCGCGGCGTCTTGACAGCGCTATTCTTAGTTGGCTCGTACCTTGAGAATTTTGCAAAAAACTTCTTCATTTAGTATGGCAATACAAAAGTGAATGAACTGAATGACATAGACCATTGTGCATAGAGCCATAGACCATTGCGAATGAGTTAAGTTTTTGTTTCCGCTCTTTTTCAAAACATCATCAAAGAGAAGTATTTTTTAGGCGGAATCTCAAAAAATCAAAATCTCAATGGGTGAAAAATGGAAACATCTGCCCATTATTCAGACTATATTAGACATGAAAATATCTCAAAAAGCATACTTATACAAGGTGTAAAGTTGTAACCTGTTCCAGGATGAACAGAAAACACCAAAGGAAGCAAATATAACTTACTTATGAAATGAAATCGTATAGTGGAATGGGAAGGCATTCTTACTTAATGAGTTAGCCACCCATCAATCACGAATTGCGTGATTCGCAGTTAATTAATTCATTAAGTAGGTACAGAACTGCGACTAGGTAATATTGGCAGTAGTGGTGTTCAAAGTTGCTTTAAGGCAATCACTTGCTTAATGCTTTATATTTTAAGCTAGCTTTTTAAAGCACGTGATTTTTAAACGCGTGGGCATATCATGATGCCACTCACCGCGCTTGCTTTAAGTCAAGTGACTTAAAGCAAGCGCGGTGAGTGGCAGCATGCATGAGTGCGATGTAAAAGCAATAAGCAATTAGCAACTTGTGAGAGCCATGATAGCATTTGCTTTATGTTATGTGTATTAAGCACGGTGCTTTATTTTGCTATATGATATATTAACCACCACTAAACTGCACGAAGCCTGCGCTGACGTTCGTGCTCGGGGTTACCAGTTTGCGGGGTGTGAGGAACAGGGTATAAAGTTCCTCATCCCCCATAGAAAAGGGAGGATCCTCCGACCAGACGGGTGTTGTGTCTGGTGGGCTTACTGCCCGAAATAATGTGTAAGTCGGGATTTCCTATATGAGCTAATGTCGCGGATAACTCTGATAGCGCGATGCAGGATTTGTCATTAGTTCGCATGTGTTGCGATAGATGTCACTGTCGCCACAAACTTGGTGTTCTTAATGAAAAATAAATAAATAAGGGCTAATTTGATTCAAGACACTGCGAAGAGATAGAAAATGTATGCAAAAAGAAGAAAGAGATTACAATTGTACATATAGTCTCTGGAACGAATAACAGATCACAGGGTCAGGCGTAGTGGTTTAACTGATGACCATCAACTGACTATCATATGTACCAAGTATTTAGATAATTAACTTGGGATAATTTTCCCCCCCAAACTTTTTATTTCGCACTAGCGGATATCACGCGGTTTCATAGTTCCCATTCCCGTGGAATTACAGGGATAAAAAGTAGAATATGTTACTCAGGGTGAATGTAACTTTCTAATAGTGAATGAATTTTGAAATCGGCGCAGTTGTATTTCAGTTTATTCATTACAAACATACACACACAAAAATACAAATCTTTCTTCTTTATTATATTAGTGTAGAGTGTAGATTGGTGTAGATAGGCTTGAGTTTGACCACTCAATCACTCATCAGAGTAATTTTGCGATAGAATTAATTATACTTGCGGAATAGGGCAGGTACCTAAGTGTTCGATGTCAGTGCAAAAGTACTTTTTTTGGACTAGAAGCTGACCCCAACCTGCAGGAGCAGCTGGTGCTTCTGGGAGTACGCAAGGCAAATGATGATTTTGTTGAACATAGACCATTTAATGGCATGTACTTACTCTTATTGGCAATAAAGTGTCGGTAGTGTCGGTCTTAAACTTATACTAAAAATGTGTACACTACTCGACGCGGTCGAGTAGTGTAGGCGTTTGCCTTGTGACCTGGTGGTCGTGGGTTCAATTCCCACGAAAAGCATACTTTGCATAAGTTGTTTCCAGTTTGGCTAGGACATTTCAGGCTTGAATTACCTAATTGCTTGATAAAAAGGTGATTCTGTGTTTCGCAACGGCCGTTCTGGCCGCCAAATGGCGGTCGTCAAACCATGTCGAAGGCCCTTAAGGCGTCGGGGCCGCGGGTTGTACACTAGTTATCACGGCCTCCACATAGAGGGCTAAGAAGGAACATGGGTGGGTTTTAGTTAGTAGAAGTCTGACACTCCCTTTCGCTCTACCCAAGAGCGGGAGGGGTTATTCGATGATTTTCCACCCGCCAAAAAAAAAAAAGGCCCAGGCGGTTTCAAAACTCTGGCACTAGGGTGTGTGGGGTGGTTAGATCTTACTGCCCACACGATAAGAAAAAGAACAAATAAATAAATAATAGTCGAGTCGGAAAATATGTACTGACAGGTGTTGTGGCATTGGAAATTAGACCCGTGAGCAGAAATTAGGAGGTAGGTGAGTATCTGCATACGTAGTATTGTTTTTCCTTCAACTAACCTTGAATCAATTCAGCTAGTGTAAAGAGTAGATTGGCGAGTAGGATCCAGATGATAACTATGAGAGATGATAACTGTAGGCGTGTTTGTATTTTGTGTCAGAATTTGCTCGGATAGCTGTCTGACTGGGTTACTTCAATCTTCATATCGTATGGGCAGAGGTCTAACGAAAAACACTAGAAACAAAAAAAATTTAACTCTGAAAAATTAGAAACTTACACTGGTGTCGACCTGAGTTTCTATTTTTCAGTAGCAGGATACGGAGTTTGGATTTTTACCCGGTTCATGGCAATTGACTCGCCCCTTTAATTATATGTCATGGATTGTAAACATAAAACCGAAGTGTAGGTACCTACCTAAGTACTATTAGCTACACCTCTGCCTAACCCTTCGAGGATTACAGGCGTCATGTTATGTTAGCTACCTATGTGTTATTCTGCGAATCGAACTTTTTATAATATAAGTACAACGATATGTTTTGTGAATTGGACGTTCTGCGTCAAGCAAGCGTGCAAAACGTACACAAACAGTTCGGAACTGGATCGACAGTAATTAATTACTTACTTTAAATTATTGTATGAGCTTAACATTATCTAATGCCCTGCATATCCAAAAGCAATAGGTACTTAAATTGAACAGTTTTAAAATTAAGTAGGTACCTACCCTACCAATTTAATTAAAATTCTTTAGAATTGTTTGTTTTGTTAAAGTCAATAAAAATATTGTTAGTAAGTAATCGAGCGATAACGTATTAAATTAGGTAGGTATTGCCTACCGAAAATATTAAACAACACTGGGTGCAATATTTAGCGTAACGTTAGCAAAAATTCGTGCCGATCTCAGTGTTTTGCACACGAATGAATGTCGTTCATGTGCTCAGTAAACCGGTCGTCGCGCACATAATAAAGGCAGGGCGATAACCCAGCGATTCAGTTCGAGTTGACGCTCAGTGCGAGCCCTGTGACACAGTGTGGTTTGATAAGTCAGAAAAATTACTCGCGTACTTAGTCAGTTTTTCATTAAAAACATGCCGAAAATTCACAACTTTGGTGCCGGCCCGGCAAAAATGCCCGAAGAAGTAAGTAGTTTGACAATGTTTTTTAATTTCTTACAAATCTGAATGCCTAATTAGCATCGGTACCTACGCATGGTTAATTTATAACTTACATGTTTGATTTGTCAGGTATACGAAATCATAAGGAATGAACTAACAAACTTCGACAACTCTGGTATAAGTTTACTCGAGACAAGCCATAGAACTAAGGGATACATGCAGTTTAATACAGAAGTACAAAATGTTGTGAGAAGATTACTGTGAGTATTATTGAATAGAACAATATTAATTTAATAGTGTTCCGACTTCCGAGTTAAATACCATACGGGACATTGCTGTAGAGGGGCTATTACACGTTTACAAAATAACTCCGGTAACATTTTTGAAAACCGCGCGTTACATGCTATGCTTTCTCTAGGCCACCAGAATAGTTTTTTTTTTTTACACTATTTTACTCAGACCAAGAAACCTTTTTTTCTTGGTCTGAGTAGAAGCCTGATAAAAACTAGAACTGTGGCTCTAATTTTATCCTGCAACCACATGGCACCTTCAACTGCTCCAAGGCACTCATGGCACTCAATGTCCATGGTGTCCTTGTCTGTCTTGTCCAAGGTCTTGTCCTTGTGAACGATTTTGAATTGAATCGAACCTTCACGAATGAACTAACTTGAGTTTTAAATTGAATTTTGAACATGAAACTCAATGACATTTGACGTTTTCAAAAATAGCGTCAAAAGTTCAAAGCAAAAGTAAACAACAAAACTTGACACATTTTCCGTATCCGTTCGTGTTCTTGCATTGAGTTAAAATGGCTGTCTTGTTCTATCTCCTACACTCTGAGCAAGTTTGAGCGAGATAGGAAGAAGTTTTAATAGTAATTTATGTCTAAAAACGACACCCGTCGACACTCGACCGCTGCTGCTTAGTACCAGTACCGGCCATTTTTTTTTGGTCGACCGCTGCGGTCTGTTAACGGTTGATCGGGTATTTTAAAATTTCAACCTTTTTTCCTTCACATTTTTCATAATATTCCTGAATTCTTCAAGAGTAAGAAAGCCTTGGTTTGTTCAATATTTCAACTGGTTGTTTTAAAAAAGTGTTTGTGATCAAACTATGTTAATTCCAGAAATGTGCCACCAAACTACAAAATTATCTTTATGGCTGGTGGTGGAACGGGTGAATTTGCTGCAGTTCCTCTTAACTTGATCTCTAGAACTGGAACAGCCGACTATGTCGTTACTGGTAAATATTTGTTAATTTTTTCGCAATTTCATTTGCCTGTGGATTGTATTTTCCTCAGAGATTTAAATGAATAATTTTCCTGGAATTACATAAAATGTCATTAACTAAGTTTTAAATAGTGTCATGTGCAATAAGGTTGATATTGAAAAGGAATTGTAATAGTGAACTGAGAATAACTGCAAGGAAATCAGTTAATAATTTCTATCTAAGTAGGTACATGATTGACTATTTAAAAAAAAATTAATTCCATGCTATAAAACACTTTTTTCCTTTAAAGGTGACTGGTCTGCAAAGGCAGCGAAAGAAGCAAAGAAATATGGCAAAGTAAACTTGGTCCTACCCCCTGTTGATCGCTATGTTGACATCCCTGATCAATCAAAGTGGAACCTTGATCCTAACGCATCATATGTACACATTTGCACCAATGAAACTATTCACGGTAACTAACTGCTGATAATATTCTGCTTTTATTCTATTCTAATGGCAAGCTATGTATAATAAATAACAATACTAGTAGACGTGAGACACTTTTGAAGTAACCGTAAAATCCTTATCACTGAATACCATAGCAAATGCTAGATTAAAATCACTAATAACACACATAGTAACATAAAAATACTACTAGCAGTAATAAATTAAAATTTTAGTCTTACAACAGAACTGCACTTTTTTTGTGGAAATTAAAGGGTAGATGGGAAAAGGAGAGAAATATCAGAATGTCATAGTTTTAAATCAATTATTTGTTATCCTTAAGAAGGGACTGTTAATTTTATACTCAAATGACCCCAATTACATATTATTATTACAGTAATTGCAACAATGAGAGTAGGTTCTTTTGCTCCAATGAGATAATTTATCTTAATTAGCTCAAGGTTCAAATCATTCAATGTGTACTTGGTTTTGCAAATATTATAATAATTTGTATTTATGTTTCAGGCGTGGAGTTTGATTTTGTTCCTGACACTAAAGGAGTACCTCTAGTTGCTGATATGTCCTCAAATATTATGTCTAAGAAAGTGGATGTTTCTAAGGTGAGAATTTTTACTAATTTGTTTTCACTGCACATTTGAGAACACCTGTATTTTTTTGAAAGGTTCGAAAGAGATACCGCGGCCTCAGACACAAAGGATGAAGGAACATGGTTTTTTCTTAATCATTAGAAGTCTGACACTCCCTACAGCTCAGCCCAGTGTGCGAGGAGACATTTGATTATTTCCTACCCTAAAAAAAAAGGTGTGCTGTGCTTATTATACACAGCAATATATCAATTACTGGAAATGTTTCAGTAAAACATGCCCTCAACAATAACATATCTGCTTATACTGGTTTGCATAGCTGAATGGGACTCCGTGCGTGCCTAATAGTAAATACCCATAAGAAAATTCACTTTCGTTTAATAATCATTCTGTTACAATTTTAACTTTAGGTAATAAAAAAACAAAAACCTTAATGATAAAAACAAAAACCCCACCTTATCTTTTTTCTTAATGACTCAATCAGTTACTATATGAATCAAACCAGTTCCAACTGATAACAGTTATTTCTATCAATTTTTGTTTGTTATCAATTTCTTGGCTTGATGAAATATACTTTGTACTAGCAACAAATATTTCATCAAACCTAAAACGTGGGCTCGATCTTCTTTGCATAGTAGGCTTATAGACTCATTGTAGATGGTATTTAAGATTTACATCTAGCGTGGCTTCAAGGCAGGTCACGACAACGCATATTGTTACTAACCCAATTAATCTTGGTTATCTAAACAAATGAAATGAATATATTATAATTATGTATAAGACGCGAACACACATAGTGCATGCGTGTAGTGCAAGGTTAGGGATCGCGTTTGTGTGTAACTAACTATGCACGTGGTTTCAAGTAATTAGATAGATTACGAGAACGATAGGGCGAAACGGTAAGAAATATTTCAAGCTTTATTTCATGAGCACTCTATTCATAGGTAAGTGCTGCCTAAAAGGAGCAATGTTCGTTGGTGGAACCCAGTTACATTAACAAATAGTCGCGCAAATGACTCGTCATAAGTGTGACAGAAGAAAAATGTTTCACTAGATTCCTTTGTAGAATGAGTTCGCAAACTTGTCTCCGAATTATTTTTTTATCAGACGGACGATAGTAGGCTTTAAGAATGATAAGATAGTGAACTGATGTCCGATAAGAAATACTAGGTAGTGTTGTACGATAAATAAAATGTTGACCTTATCATTTTGGGGGTCATGCATCGACGTGGAATCGGACAGAAGGGCTTTATGCATAAATATTATATGTATACGATAAAACTAATAGCCCGACGTGGTGTAAGTTACGTTGGTCTATCCGAAACTTTGCGAATAAAGTCTTTAATTGCATTGATATGAACTAAAGACTTGATAAATCAAGCCAATTCCTCGTTATTATGTGAAAAGGCACCTCTGCAGTAGTTTTAAATCACCCTCTAATTAGTCTCAGTGCGCTGTCACTTAGTCTATATGTTTACGCCCTGGCAGGAGGCCTTACACTCAAGGCATCCTAGATAGGATTGTCCGGTTAAGCAGGAGGCAGCCTCATGAAAGGGATGAAAAAAAAAAAACCGATGATTGTGACCACAGTCAAGATTTTGTCTTAATTGGCATCAACGTGCCTCTTAATACGTGTAACCGACTGAAACTATGTTTTTTTCTTCCAGTTTGGTGTAATTTACGCCGGTGCCCAGAAGAACATTGGAACGTCTGGCGTAGCTCTAGTCATAGTTAGAGAAGATCTGCTGAATCAGGCGCTGCCGATATGCCCCTCACTCTTCGACTGGACGGCCAACGCCAAGGCAGATTCGATTCTCAACACTCCACCTATGTTTGCGTAAATATTAGTGTCTTTGATATTATAGGACTGAGGGTTATGAGTGCCGCCAGTGTAATTCCAGGCAGATGATACGATTTAGTTGTTTCTTTAGGATGAAAACATGAATAGAATTACCTAAAAAAAAATGAAATATTTTTAATGAATTATTTTATTTAGAATTGCATATGTCCAAAAGCACCGCATGTCGTCAAGTGGGCCGCTGCTTGATAATTTCCAGGATTGTAGAACATCATATTAGATAGTATATAAGATATTATTGATTTCCCTAGGTGCAAATAGCAAAAATGTAATTGACTTAGATACACCTTATCATGTTTTGACTATTATCTTATATTTGTGGTTTATTAAATTCCTTAGCAACAAATTTTATCTTCAATATAATCAGCAGAACCAAGTGTAATTATAGTGTTTAACCTGATCATATTATAAAGATTATAATGTCCTGATAAACAAGTAGAAAAATACCTTTTATCTTATTTGTTGTTCGGCAAAATTGTCACATGATTCTGGCTAAAATTAGATATCGCGTTACCGAGTTTTATAAAACTTATCGTGAGGACATTATGGTAATCTGTAATTTCTACCTATACTCATGGGAATAAAGAGTATGTTTTAATGTAGTATCATATATGTAGTACATTATGTATGTTTTACGAAGTATTAATAACATCGGATTACAACCAACAACGTCTGTGTCATGCAATTAAGGTACTATTCTTATCCATTCATTTGGATCCACCAATGTCATACGTTTTTGTGAATGACATTGGGGTAGGTCATGTTCATAAAGTAAAAATAAGTTGATACGAAGAGCTAAATGAATGTTAAATAAACGAATACGATAACATGCTACATAATAAAGTGCTTTTGTAATAACAGTTCGATAATGATAGACTAGACTAACAGTTTCCTTGTTAATAACCAACTATATATATTTTTTATTTTTTTTCTCAAATAACAAAAATAAAGCATTATTACAGTATGATATATTAGGCGCCTCTAATAACAACTATCTCTTTATTCCAGTATCTACGTCATGGGAAGAGTCCTGGAATGGGTAGAAAGAAACGGCGGCGTCGAAGGCATGGCCATATTAGCCGCAAAGAAGGCCTCACTGGTCTATGAAACCGTGGAACAATCCAAGGGATTTTACTCCGTGCCCGTAGCCAAGAACGCTAGAAGTAAAATGAATGTACCGTTCAGAATTGGCTCACCACCCAATGAGGACTTAGAGAAGGAGTTCCTGAAAGGTGCTGAGGCGTTGGGACTTATTCAGCTTAAGGGACACAGGTAAATATTCTCAGTCATATTTATGCTTTATTAGCTGTTGCCAGCGACTTCACCCGCTACAACTCGAAAATTATCCCACGGGAAGATAAAATTGGGATAAAAACTATCCTATGTGTTAATCCAGGTTATAAACTATCTGAGTACCAAATTTTATCCAAAGCCGTTCAGTAGTTTTTGCGTGAAGAAGTAACAAACATACACTCACAAACTTAAGCCTTTATAATATTATATTATATAGTGGGATTGGTAAATAATTTACCCACATTTAACCCTACCTTCAATGTAAGAGTGAACAGGCATCTTTTGGACACGCTCGTTCCACACTAGACCTAATCCATCGCTTTCCATCAGCGAGTGCTTGAGGTCAAGAGAAAAAAAAAACACCGGTGCCAGTCTAATTGATACTACCACGATTTTTAGTATTACCTTGGATTAGTGACACACAAAATATCTTGACAGTTTACAATTACATTTTTAAGCTAAACTGAAGTATTTATAGGGTATCAAGATGCATTTCGTACATTTTTCCTACAGCCTTTACAATGTCTGCATCTGTTCACTAGCATCAGGAACGACCTAAAATATGCAGTTCGAGTGTATTAGGCGCAGCATACTGAATATCGGTTATCTTGACACAATTTGGGAAAGACTTTGGTCCAACACTAGCCTGTGTATAGCAATATTTCAGTACAATTCCTCATTATAATAATTTGAGCCAAAAGACACCTTCGCCTGCCTAAGAAAGGTCATAACGACGATGCTACTAGTTGTTGTAGTCCATCTTTTCGATTGATCCAAGCTAATTTCATGGTATTTACTTTTCACAGAAACGTCGGTGGCATCCGCGCGTCAATTTACAACGCCGTCACGGTGGAGGAAGTAGAAACTCTCTCGAAATACATGAAAGACTTCCAGAAGAAACATGCCAAGTAATTGTAGTTTATTTTACACTAAGTAAATAAGTATGTACTAAGTATTTTACTTTGTTTTATCTACGGCGAATATCGCAAACTGTTTGGCTATTAAAATTAAGTTGAATGTATTGGCTGTGCTGAAATTCTTTTTGAAGAATAAATTATAGTTTTTTAAGTGAAAATATTTTTTATTGTCTTTGATAGTCCCAGTAGGCTGTAGGTACTAGCTTTAGATTCGGATACATATATAAATATGTATGCTATGCTTAAAATATTAGAGTAATATCATAGTTTTTCAACATAATCGATTTAGTTTTTTTGTAGGGACTCGATCGAGTTCCAGTAGTGCACTTAGCAAAAAACTAAGAAATAGGGTTTTGGGGGACAATTTTGTCAGAAACTAATAATTTATTTACCATCCACCCGCATTATCCAGTTATCCTACGATGCCGCTAGCTACAGCGTGGATATATCTGGTACTCCAGCCACTAGTACTACTGCTACTACTGTAGCTACTTAAAAATCACGGTAAATATCCCGAAAGCGTCAGTATCAGTTCGGTTCACTGTTTTCTAAGGTTACTTCCTCAACCAAACCACGAAAACGATCTGCAATAACATTAGTGGGTACAAACTTCCACTACCCGAAACTGCCAAATTATCCCAATTAAGCTTGAACCTAATGCTTTAGTGATAAAGATGGAAATCTATAAAATAAATTTAATAGACGTAGTACGTAATATGATAACAAGGCAAAAGTGACGTCTTCAGCAACAAAGACACCGAAATAATCACGCTGTGATCTGAACTTGCCTACAAAAGATTACAAATTTTACTGGTT
Source organism: Diarsia rubi (assembly GCA_932274075.1). Classification (NCBI taxonomy): domain Eukaryota; kingdom Metazoa; phylum Arthropoda; class Insecta; order Lepidoptera; family Noctuidae; genus Diarsia; species Diarsia rubi. The sequence goes on along the minus strand of OW026417.1, from coordinate 14,483,965 downwards.
TATTTCAGCACTTGACACCAATGACATTAATTTATTGAAAGTAGACGGGGGTCAAACTACGTACTCACTGGTTTTATTGACACAATTGATAGTTGATAAGGGGATTTTTTGGTCGAATGTTATTTATATTTTGGTCAGACGAGGTAGATAGATTTGACCCCCAGCGGCCGGCCCAGTTGGTAACTGCTCTGTTGGGTTACTTATTTTAATATTATTCCAGTGTTGAAATGCGACAAAGCTATACAGGGTGTCTAGTGATTGCCATCTCTTTTCTACACTGGAAGAAAACAATGCTGCTTTAAGACGTCATAGCATGTATGTAACTCAGGAAGGATAGGTAAACAAAAGGGGTCAAGATGCTTCGTTGGTCCACCAAGTTTTTCAAGCGCGACTGCTGAGCCTTGGCTTGGAAACAGCCAAGGTTTCGTTATTTGAATTTGTGCCCGGTTGATGGCAGAAGGCTCGCCCTTATTCCATGGGATTTAAACATAACGGGCGAAATTTGGGTGTACCACTAGATACGCCTGTACCTAACTCTTCGGGGATTATAGGCGTGATGGCTCAATAATTTTATGCAACCGGTTTATTGGAATTATAGGCATTTAGCTTTTGGGATGTGGGGAGGACTTTTTGTAAATAAAATTCTTAATAAATATTATACGTATTAAAATTTATTTAGTTAAAATTTTTGTAAAAAAATATCTTTATTATGTAATCACTAATGTGGTAATAGATTGTGATGGAATGTGGACCACCCAATGGAGATTCTTTGAGTATTTCAATATATAACATTTCTTTAGGTACGTACATAACAGATACATTGTCATCTAGAACTAGTCTAAAACTGTCTTATATATTTTGTTACGATTTTAGTACGGTCCCAATATTCATTGTTAGGAAGATTATGTATTTACTATAAATTAAATCAGCTTAAAAATACTTTAATACAAAACGTATATATAATACATGTCCCATATATTCACGTGATAATTATAAAAAAATATCATTCTAAACATTTCACTGTCACAATAACACTCGCTCTCATTCATACACAGAATTATAATAATACAGTCCAGTTTATAATACAAAACAAAAACCGTTAATTTTTATTACCTAGCTTTCTCTAATGTTAGTAATAACCAATCTATTCGCTAAATACTGTTCTAGAGATATAATTATTACTAACATTACAAGAACAGTGTTCTAAACAAATATACAAAAATATTTTATTTTATAGCATTATATTTACACGATTATAAATCGGAATGTTGTCGGAATATAATTTTTACAATATTCGTTGAAAAATTGTGAGTACTCCCTGCTTCTGATATGGCAGTGTTCGCCTAAAAGTACTTGAGCATTTGTTCGTTGATGATTTATTTGAGAACATCAACACATTCACTGTTTTCGAAATAATGTAACGCCTTTAATAAACTTTGACTTTTGTGACGATTTTTTTTGTTAAATAAAGTATATTTGGTGGGGGCTGTAATTTAAACAGTGAGTGTGTTAATACACGTAACGTTACAACTATAATTCTTAATAAAGCTAATAGAATACGACATTCTACAATAACATACTGAACTCTCGGCGCGTTATCGCGAGCGCTACATATTGTCCGCCGTATATTTAGGATGCAATAATTTCATCTATTACTGCCGGGTACACCGAGAATTGAAACTAGTACGAAGTATTATGTAAGATTGACCAGAATACGACAAAACGCTGTGTTGTTACACTTACTGACCTTCACTATCGCTGTCACTCTTATCTGTAAAGGAATAACACACAAATTAGTATATCATAATTATTTCGTCATTGTTACTCGTATTTACAGTTTTGTATGTGTGCCCCTTTGACCGATAATGTTGTTTGTGCAAGTGGAATTTTTATACGTGCGTAAGACAAACAAATTGTTGTTATAAATTCAGTTCTGTGTTTATTTGCATCAGGCATTAGTTGTTTGTTACGCTTTGTTTTGAATAAAGGGTATGAGGTTATTGACCAGACTTTATTGTGTTAAGGCATGACGATGGTACAATGACCTTCACCATTAAAGACGAGGTATTGTCTTCGATTTAAAACAGATCACGAATCCATGGTTATATCAGAACGAACGTGCAAATTATTTTATTTATTGCATTATTTAAGAACAAATGGAAAAGGTGGGGGACAAAAGCGAGATTTTAGAATAGTTTTACCAATCGTAGAAATATGTAGAAATAGACACCAAAAACTATCATGAAATAATAAATAGGTAAGTAGTTCAGTTATGATTTTCAGTGGGATAATGGATGGTGCAGGTGCCCGAAAAATAAACAAGTGCATATAAAAATATACGTTGTATATATGGTACTACAGTCTATTGTCAATCAGCAAAAGCGTTATCGCAACTACCAAGCAAGACGTGCAAAAGCTGCATTCTCAATAACGAAAGTGCGCACTAACTAAGTGCTAAACATACTGACCTTTCTTACCCGGGTACGCATGCCTCTTTAGTCTGTCGTAGAGATCCTCCTTGGTCCCGTATATGCTTGCATTTGATCGCGCTAAGCTGTTCATCTTCCCATTCATGCCGTTGTGTAAGCTCTCCTTCATATACGTCTCGTTGTAGAAGTTAGGCATCTCCCAGCCATCTTCTTCGTCGTCGTAGTAGTGTGCGTACGTTGAATGGTGTGATGGTGCTATTGATTCTGCGTACGGCGTATGCGCTCCGTAGTAGAAGTTCACTTGGGAGCCGTTTTGGTCGATAGCTGGTGTTAATGTCTTCTTTGGTTCCTTCTTCTTTGTTGACCTGGTGAAACGGAAATCGCGAATTAAAGACGACTCAAGATTTACCTTTGTATATGAACTTTCAATAATTAAATACCAAGGCAAAACGTACCTCGCACAAATCATCCATACAAGCAGCACTAAGAATATAATAAAGATGACTCCTCCTGCGACTCCACTCGCAATGTACGCGAACTCGCTCTTCTCTCTGCAATGGCGGCCAGTGAACGATCCTGTGCACCGACAGGAAGGTTCGCCTCTAGCATCCTTCACACACTCTCCACCGTTGTCACAGAAGTCTTGGCAAACGTCTGGAGATAAATGGTAAAGGGTTAAGGTATGGTTTGACGACACGGTTGGCGCAGTGGTTGAGCGATTGACTGCTGCGCAGCATGTCGCGGGTTCGATTCCCGCACGGAACAAATATTTGTACGACCTACAAGTATTTGTTCCGAGTCTGGGTGTTTTTCTATCTATAATATGTATGTATTTACAAAAAAAAAAAAATGTATATAAGTAGTTTATCAGCCATCTCGTTACCATAACACAAGCATTAGGTTGCTTAACTTGGGACTAGATGGCGTTGTGTGAAATGTCCAAGGATATTTATTTTATATTTATTTATTTATAAAATATATGACCCTATTCACATTTTCGGTTCATGATTGATAAAATGTTGCCTTGTATCCTCGAAGCGTGGTCGCGTTCGACAAAATTTAGAACGCGAAGTTTATCTACTGAAAACGTCTTTATCAGCGAACAAGCAAAAAAGCGAATCATTATGCACGCAAACCAGCTAGTAAGCACACTCAGGGATGCAATCTTCACATGCTCCGGATAGGAATTATATCGAAAAATTAAGCTAAATCCAGAAATAATATGCTATACCCAGAACTAATTAGCTAAGGCAAAATTTGTGCCAAAACTAAATACAAACTAAGCTAAAACTAAAAATAAAAGATGTAATACAAAAATGTGGAATGGATATCGAAAAATGAATGAATTTTAGGATAATCAAGGTCAAGAAGCGCTGTGGGGGGGGGGGGGGAGACATTGAAAGTAAACGCTAGAAGAATTAAATAAATTTCGGTAGCAGAATTGGCTATGCGTACGTGTTAAACATAGCATGAATGGAAATAGATAATGGCTCAAGCAAGGCAAGGGTTGCTGTTGAAAGAAGATTAACAGACTCGTTGGTTCACGACATTTAGACGTTTTCAATATCCAAGTTACAGAAATAATTAATAAACTCCAAAAGTCAGGAACTTGTCAACATTCTTTCAGGATTGATTTCGTAATCAATTCCTGTATTCAGAGTTTCGAGAGGTATATAACAATTTGGTCAATTCAGCTGAATGCTTCCCACGATGAATACAAATTAGCTGTCGTACAAAAAATTTCTCCATTATACAGGCATCAAGTTTCGAATGAGGTTATTCCAATAGAAGCTCCATTTTAGGTCAAAGTTCTTTGAAGAATATTGAAGCCACTCAAATATCGGTTTACTGGAATAAAAATGTCTTCCTTACCTATACAGACTTTTCCGGTACCGTTGAAGCCCGGCTTGCATTGGCACTTGAACTCGCTCGTCTCAGGTATCAAAAGGCAATAAGCGTTGACATCGCAATGCATTTCCGGGCCACTCATCTCACATGGGTTCGTGCATTCAGTTTCCGCTGTCTGTGAAAGTAATATGAGGGATATTTTTAAATACGTATGAATTAATTGTACATGACTGCGTAAATCTAACAGGAAGTTGTGATTATATTCCTTATTATGTTATTTGATGATTTCCCACATACACATTTCCCCGAAAAAGAAAAGACATAATTTTGACGTTATTAAGGATAAGAATATTTTACTTACAGCACCAGGGCCTCTCGTACTTGTGTTGATTGGACAAGGAACACAGACTGTCTGTTGGGCCTCTGATTGATAGGTTCCCTTCCTGCACTGTACACATGTGTTCAAGGTGTCGTTGAGATATGAGCCTGTAAATTACAAGAAAATGTCTTAGAACTTTATATCATAAAATAAAATTTCAATTACAACAAAAATCTAGAGTGTTCATCTTAGAAATTCATAAATAGAAATCGAATTGGACCGGATTCTTAGAGTTCGAGAGAAGATCAGCATTCCGTTGTCGAACTATTTTACATTTCAGGAGATTGTTTCAAAGTCAATTCGTAATTTTATGAACGTTTCTATGCGAAAGTTTGGGGCGAGAATTATTTGTATCGAAGTTTTGGGAAGGGGTTCGTACCAGGTCGGCAGACGGGGAGGGAGCATTGATCGGCGGACGATGCTCCGGATTGCGGGGTCGTGGTGCCGGGCGGGCACGACGCGCACGCTGCTCCTGAACCATTGGCGCGCCAGGTGCCGCGAGGGCAAGGCTCACAACCACCATCGCTGCTTAGTTGTTCACCTAAAGATAAAAAAATAATTAGTAAAATAGTACAAACAAATTGATTACAAAACTTTCCAAAATCTCACATTCAGTGATACGTTCGCAAGTTTATTGTGCTTACCTGAAGGACAATCGTCTCTGCATTCAGCAGCCGATACAGCTTCTGTAGCACGAGTGGTTTGTCCTCTGGGGCAAGCCATGCAAGAGAAGGCGCCTTCGCGTGGCTGGTAAGAGCCGTGACCGCATGGACGGCACAGATCAGCTTCGGCGTCGTAGTATTTTCCGGCTGCGCACCTTTCTGTAAACGGCACATAGGTATGATAACAAAAAATTATAATAATAGTACAACGCGATCGTTGATCTAGTAACCGCAAGCCTGACTCCTTGAGTGGGGTCCTGGGTTCGATCCTTAGTGCGGGCCAAGTTGTATTGAGCTGTGCGTCAGAAAATTCTCTGCAGCAGCTAGTAGCCCTAAATCCAGGTTATGTCAATATACTGGCCCCACTCCTTACTGAGACGTGACCTCACTATACCGTCTTGCAGATGTCCTAAAACTATTAGAGAGGCCAATATTCCGCCTGATTAGGTGGGTAGTTATGTCATAGCAGTATACGATTTTACCTTTGCAGTCAGCAGCGCTACGGGCTCCAGTCGATTGTGTAACACCAGATTGTCCAGCGATGGCAGGACAAGCAGTACATTGCACCTGTCCTGCTTCAGATTGGTAGGAGCCTTGAGGACAAGGCTTGCAGGTGTCGCTGGCAGCATCCAGGAATGTGCCGACAGCACAAGCCACTGTAAAAACAACAACAGGGTTAGCAACCAATTTGTGTACCTACTGTAATTTGATGATGGTATGGTCTACCGCACGGCAAAATAAAGTAACACTTGAGTTACGAAAATAGCCTTTAGTGCCGCGAAATAAAGTCAATCTTTGCACTTACCACAATCAGGAGCCATGACAACTTGTCCAGTAGGGCAGGCATAGTCAGAAACTAGTTCCAAGCTGGCCGGGTCAGGCACGGTGTTAGGTAGAATGCTCCTCACGTCGAATTGTTCGTCTTCCAGAATCAGTTTCTCCAACAAGCGTTGAACAGTGGAACGTTCATTGTTACCATTGTGGATGACAGGATCGCTGTGAGTTTGAAAAAATGTTATTTTACCTGATTAAAATTACGTGTAAATAAAATGTTTAGTATGTCAACAAGCAATATATCTTACCAGCATAATTATGACTATAAATATAGTATATCGAGTTTTACAAAAATTTCAGGTACTCCTATGATAGGGCACTTTATAGTATTGTGCTCGATGTATCATATTTACACCATTTGTTTAAGCAAATTAAACCTTTATGTTACAAGATACAAGTGCTTAAGTGCTAATCCGAAGCATGCAATCAACTTACTTGACAGACGGGAAAGAGATCTCAACGTTGTACGTATCGCCGACTTGACGACCCTCCCTACTGCTTCGAGTCCTAAGTGCCACAAAAACACATGCAATTGTGATAGAAGAACATCATGCTTTATTTGTATGAAAAGTCTAAAAGTGCAGTTTTGGAATGAAAACATCAAGATTTTGCTAATAAACCAAAGTGCTTTCTGTACTGTGTCATATAAACACATGCTATGTGCACTACAAAGATGAGTTTTTTTTACATCATTTGCGTAATATCAGTGTATCTACGCCGTCACCTTTTTATTGACTCCTACTATTTAAATGGGTTTTCTAAGTAGTGATTGGAGTAGAACTTACTCTTCAACGGGGATGATGGCATCCAGTACGTAGGTATCTTCAGCAGCTGCGGCGGGAGGGGTGGATACTTGTCTCGTCTGTCTGTTGTTGGCGCGGTGGTCGCACTTCACATTGATGTCCAGTTCCTTGCACTCGCGGGTGCCTGCGTTGAAGATTCATATTAGAAGACTAAGTGCAATGTATAGGTAATGCTTTATAAATTAGCAAAGTATAGGTACGGTGTTGCCGAAGACACCCGGAGTCTTACGTGGTACTGAGCCTTTCTACGTCGCAAGCAACTAAAATAATTATTCGGAGTTATGATTATTCGGAACTGTGAAGGCACCGAATGCAAAATCAAATCAATCAATCAATCAAAATCATTTATTTCAAGTTGGCCAGTTACAGGCTCTTTTGAATAGTCGAACAAATACTAAATTTTAATAAGCTAATTAACTAAGCTACAGTCCCACTCACAAGGCATAATAACTGTCAGTGTACTGTAGTTGCCGATTCCAAAGCGTTGGTCTCATGAGAAGAATGGCAAGTAACTTCATGAATACTCTTTTAAATCATAATATTGTTACAAAACTTTGGTTACATCATTCATATCGAGATTGGTATTTTATCATGTGAGAACGATGTAGCAAGATGTGCACGATAAGTGTCGACAGTAAAGCCACTGCCGACACTTATCGTGCACAACTTGCTACATCGTCAAATAAGACTAAGAAACAATTGATAGGTTTATCCTCAGATCCTGTCTCGTTATGAGTAAACGTACCGTCAACAGCATAAGAACAGAAGTTCCAGTCTCTGTTAAGTTGGTTGATGGCGCTGCGGACCTTCTGGCGAAGTACACCTTGACCGGCATCATTGCAAAGTACGGAACTTGGGAACAACATCGATACCTTGAAGACGCGCTGAGCTGGTGAGGCGGCTGTAGTGAAAAGAAAAAATGGTTAATACTTTGACATTGCATGTGTAAAGCTTAATAAGTATTATCAAAAAATTTAAAATGTTTCTTACGTGAGCAAGCAGGATAAACCAAAGGTAGGGTAGGATCTGGAGTTGGTCGCCAGAATCCTTCGGCACCACATGTGTAGAATGGTGGTACAGGTTGTGAGAATCTAAGTCCGTCACGACAGGCAATCTCGCACACCTTGAACTGACCGCCGGCACCCCAGTCGCGGCAGGATTGGTAACCTCCGAGCGGATCGGGTAGTGGTGGACAAAATTCAGCTAGAAAAGGAATTGACGATTAGTACCTTCGAAAATATAAAGAAGTTCAACGATCTGTGCTTACTAAATCTTGAAAACTTACCCAATACAGTAACCTTGAAAGTGCAAGTAGCTGCGTTGCCAGCAGCATCATACGCGATATAAGCAATGTCATAAGCTCCCCAAGCAAGGTTCTGTCCAGGTCGATGACCAGACTTCTCCATGACTTTAGCAACTCCAACGTTATCACTGAATACGGGTACATCCCAGCTGACGACTGAAGATCCATTCTTTGCAATCACCCAGAGATCACCAGGGCAACGGTCTACTCGCGGTGGTTCCTTGTCTACTTGCAGTTGCTGGCATTTAGAACCAGAATAACCGTTAGGACACACTCTTTGGCCGCAATGAGATGGCACTATCCTCTCAACTCCTCCAAGTAAGTCGTCATATCCAGCCCAAGTTAGACCCAAACTGCTATATAGTACTGGCTCAGTTCTGCAGTCACGCACTTGTTTCTGAATTTCATTTGTGACATCGAGAGCACGGTTCCATATTTGTACTTTAGTCAGATGACCTTGGAATCCAGCTTCCGTGTAAGCCTTTGGATTGTCAGATTGAGGCTTGCCGAGTGTTACCCAAACACTGAAAGAAGAATTAAGAAGTTAGAACGGTTATACAAAGTGTCAAAAATCTCAAAATTTCTTTGTTTTTTTAAACTTACTATTGTGGTAGTGTTCGTCCGCTGCCGTAACCTTCAATCTTGCTAGCGATCAAACCTTCAGTAATAAGAGTCAATTCTCCGCCGTTGTTACCGTCCCAGACTAAAGCAACGTGGTGCCATTGTCCGTCATTTACCGTTGCGAATTCACCGAAGCTTAGATAAACATCTTGAAGTTCGGGGAACAGTGAAACTTGTACGCCATTTGAGTGGGCTTGAATTATTTGCTTTCTATTCAGAGCAATGTGAGAGTTACTGGAAACACAAAAATACATAAATTTAGCAAAAAATAAAACAGAAAGGATTTATAATGTACTAGCTTGTGCCAGCGGCTTCGCCCGCGTGGAGTTCGATAACTGTCCCACGATATAATGTACCGGGATAAGAAGTATCCTATGTGTTAATCCAGGTTATAAACTATCTGCGTTCTAAATTTCATCCACATCCGTTCGGTATTTTTTTGCGTGAAAGAGTAACAAACATCCATTCATACATCCTCACAAACTTTCGCATTTATAATATTAGTAGGATTTTCATCGCGGGTCGGTTTTTTCCCCAGACAGCAAAGAAGGGGATTTTACGTACCTAACACTGTATGCAGTGAAGAACACTCCGCCTTCGTCTTGTTGCGTGTATTGAACCCACATCGCTATAGTCAGACTATCTGCCGAAGCTGTATCAAATGGCACCACTTGAGCCGCACTCGAACGCAATGGGTCACTGAAGTAGAGGTCGTAATCTACACTGATTGCTGAAATAAAAATAATCGGGTATTTATTACATCATAAAGTGGAGTTTATATTTGTATCGTCAGGAAAATGACTTATGAAAAAGTCTTACTTTTTCTGCAGTCGTCACCAGTCATATTGAATGGGCATTGGCAGTAGAATCTACCAGGTAAATCAATGCATGTGGCTGAAGGTGGGCAAGAGTTATCCTTGCAATCGACAATGTCTTCATCACAGTTCTTTCCTTGGAAGCCTGGAGCGCAAATACAGTTGTAATCTTCACCCTCATCAACACAAGTGGCTCCGTTCTGGCAAAGTCCCGCGTCGCAGGCGTCGAACTCGTATTGGCAACCGATTCCAGTGTAGTCCAGAGAGCAAGTGCAGTTGAGGCCAGAACCGAAGTCTTGACATTTTCCACCGTGCATGCATGGGCTGCCGATACATCTTTCTGGAGCAGTTTCACATTGTTTACCGTCGGTACCACTTGGGCATCTGAAAATTTCCGTAACAATTATTATAAAACTCTTAAGTGTTTGTTTTTTATTTTATTTAATTGAAAGCTGTTTATTCGTAAATACTTACACGCAGAAGAAGTCCTGGAAGAGATCGATGCATTTAGCATGGTTTTGACAAGGCATGTTCATGCATTGGCCAATGTCCTTTTCGCAACGTTTACCGGTCCATCCAGGCTGGCAAGTGCACTTGTAGTCACCGATATCATCTTTGCAGGAACCACCGTTGAAGCATGGGTCAGAAGCACAGTCATCGATGTTAGTTTCACAAGTTTCTCCTGTGAAACCTTCACGACAGACGCACTGGTATTTGTTATCAAGATCAATACATCGTTCTGTTCCACCGGCGTTGCAAGGCTCATTCAGACATTCATCAATCGCTGTCTCACATTGTAGTCCTATGTATCCTGGACGGCATTTGCAAATAAAGCCGTCTATTTGGTCAACGCAGGATGCACCGTTCTGGCATGGGTTAGATGCGCAGTCATCAATGGTATGCTGACATGTCTTGCCCGTGTAACCAGCTTCGCAAATGCAGTTGAAATCGTCAATGCCATCAATACATTGCCCACCGTTTTCACAAGGTGATTTAACACATTCGTTTATGTTGATGTCACAGGAAGGACCGCTCCAGCCAAGATCGCAGATGCATTGATGAATGAAGAGTTTATCAACACATATTCCATGTTTGCATGGTTCGTTTGAGCAAAGGTCTATCTTCTCATGACAGCGTTTTCCTGTAAAGCCTGGTGGACAAGCACAACTAAAGTCGTTAACTAAATCTGTACAAGGTGCGCTGAGGAGACAAGGCTTTTCAATACAGTCGTCAGTGTTGATCTCGCAAAGTTGTCCTTCCCAGCCTGGTAAACATTCGCACTTGTATCTGCCTTGTTGGAGTGCAATGCAACTTGCGCCATTCGTACAAGGGTTTCTATTAGCCGAGCAAGGATCAATCTGAAAAAATATGAATGTCATCAATAAACTTTCGATTGGATACTATCTTTAAAATGAGATATATTAATAATTTTGCAAAGATGTGCAATAAAAACGACAAAATTAATACTATGATACAAAATAAACAATTGAATAACGCACCGTGATGTCACAATCAACGCCCGTGTATCCAGATCTACAAAGACAAGTGTAATTATCAAATCCAGGTTCATCTTTACACATGGCTCTTTCAGGGCAAGTGTCATTTCTACAGTCAGATCTTTCTTCTTGACAATTGATGCCTCCATATCCTGTAGGGCAAGAGCAGCGGTATCCTTGTGGCAGATCGGTACATGTACCACCGTTGTAACAAGGCTGACTTGCGCACTCGTCAATGTCAACTTCGCATCTGCGTCCAGAGAATCCAGCTGGACAGTAACACTGAACTCCGTGTCCTTTAGGTACACATAGACCTCCATGTTGGCAAGCGCTGTTAGAGCATTCTACCGGTAGACATTCTTCTAAGCCTGTTGCTCCAGTTCCTACTGTTTTCATGTTCGTCGGACATTCCGCGCACAACGTTTGTCCAACAAGGTTTTGGTAGAAATTTCGCGGACATTGAGAGCACGGAGCTAAGCCTGTTGGGGAGTAAGTTCCCGCCGCACATTTAGCTCTGCACCTATCTTTTCCGGGTGCAGCTGGTTGGTATGTAAAGGTATTTACTGGACAAGCTTGACAATCCTTAAATCCACCTAGCGGTGGTTCACTTGTGTAGCTGTTTCTAGGACATTCCAAGCAAGGAACTAATCCAGTAGGCGAGTATGTACCGTATCCACAAACAGGTATACAGTCATTGATATCCTTGGAGCCTTCTTCTCTAGTGAATGTTCCTGAGGGGCACTTGAGACATGCACCTTGACGAGCTTGGTTTTGGAAGAACCCACGGGGGCACATAGTACAGGTCTTTTGTTTCTCTTCCGCAAAGGTTCCAGCAGGACAATGTACTGAAATATAAATAAATAATGAGTTAACTGTTCTTGTGGAAAATCGCCAAATTATGTTATTTATACACATAAGTAGTTATGTACAAAAATTTAGGTCACATTATTATACTTACAGCATCTTGGGACGTCATTCGTATCCATATTCAGTACCTCACCGACGCTGCAGGTGAATCCTTTAGTGATTGAACTTCTGATAGCTCTCAGCGGTGGACATTGATTGCCAATAGACGACACATTGAGTACCGGTTCAATAAGAGCACTAGCGTATGGTACAGACAGATCAAATATAAGGTTCAAAGTTGAACCACAGAGATCGTAAAGCTGAGTTTGCCGAACTGCGGGAATAATAGCTAACACAAAGTCCATTTTGACCACATTTTCGTCAAGAAGTGTTGGTATAACATTGACGAACGTTACATTGATGTTTACGTTAACGGCTGAACAACGTTGGGTAAGTCTGTCGTTTAGGACGTTGTCGTATTGAGCGACCAAGTCTTTGTACTGCGGCAAGCAAGCGTTAGAAACTGCACCAAGAGCACGGTATTGAACTGTAGAAACAACGTGGTAGGCGGCTTGTTGGGTATCTGTAACAAAGAAATGACGTAGTTAGTATAAAATGCTCAGAGTAAAAAAAAATGTATGTAAATTTTAGGTACTTATTGAATTATACACACTTTCAGAAACACAATCAGGTACGACAGAAGTAGGTACCCATTGACGTTTAGTTTCGCAAACGAATGTTTTGACTGGTTCCCCATCAGTGAATCTGAAGCCAGGGCTGCAAGTAGCAATACATTGAATTCCTCTATCCCCGGGCAAGCAGTTCATAGCGCCATGTGCCGGTGGCATAAGTTCCCAGTCTACACAAGGGGTGGCTTGAACGGATACCTAGAAAAAAAGAAAAATATTAAACGAAAATCCATTTAGGGTACCTTTATCTGAAGTATATTTGAGTAGAAAAAAAATCCTTACTTGGAAGTTGCATTGAGCTCTGTTGCCATATTTGTCGGAAGCGATAACAGTTACATTTTCATAGCCACGAATGGGAATGACGGCTCTTTCCGGAATGAATTTAAGAAAGACTTCGCCTGAGGCATCAGTAGCGTTTATTCTTCTCCTCGTGTCGTTGAAGTTGACAGCGTAACTGTCCTGTTTATCTACTAGTTCTATAACGTAACTTTGTGGGCAGCTTAGTTTAGGAGGAGTGTAATCAGGTACAGTGATGTTAACTTCGCAAATGGCTACGTTTCCATCAAAATCGAATGCCACGTATCGCACGACCATGTTATGGAATACTTGGAGAGGCGTTCTGAAGTGCTGTGGTGTGACTTCTAATCTTGCAATAGCACCAGAGTTGTCAGTCGCTGTAGGCTCAGTAAAGTTAACTGGTAAAAGACCACCATTGACATCAGTTTGTACTACAATAGGTTGCTGAGGACAGTTCTGGAATACAGGTGGCTCGTTATCTGGAAAAGGTAAAAGATTTAGTTGTATTCTAATTAATCAGAGACGCAGAACATATTTTTGATAGAAAAAGTTACTACTCACCAACACAAGGAGAATATCCATAGTCATAACCTAACAAAGGATCAGCGGCTGGCTCATCACAACCCATAAGCTCGAATTTGAGGCAGGCGTTGTCCATGAAGCTCACAATACCCAAAATAACGAAACGAGCTTGTACGAATTTTGGCAAAGTGATCATCGCCAGTTCACCATAGTTTCCAGGATCTCTCATTGTTAGGTTGAAGTTAGGGAAGTAAACTACGTAGTTTTCATTTTCAGCTTGTTTGTAGAAGAATCTTATTTCTGTGGGTCTGCCTACAATGTCAGAAGTAACGACACCCTTCACGAGAATAGCTTTTACTCTATACACCTTGCCCAAGTCGACGCTTACGTAGGTAAATGCTTCTTGTTTGCCACACCAACCGGTTACTGAGTTAAGCCTGATGTTCCTTGCCTCATAGTTTGGCCTTTCAGATGTTGCGTTGATTGCAGAGTCAGGTATTCTTCCAGATGCCAGACCTAGCGGCCTGATGACTTTGCATTCGGGTTCGCGTATGCAAGTTATTGGTCTGGGGTTGATTAAAATATATCCTGGTCTGGAGCAGCCAAAGAGAACTTCAGATCCTTGCTCGTAGCTTCTTGCAATCTGGTAACCGTCAGCTGGTCTGCCTGGGTCTTCACACACCGGTCCTTCACATCTTAAGTCTCCGAAGTCCCAAATGCCGTTAGCTTGACATCTCACTACATTGTCGTGTTTGTTTGTTTGTCCAGCGAGCTTGAAAGTATTTTGGCATCCGAAGAAGAAAGAGCTTTGGTATTTGGTGTCAATGTACTGGCCGTATTCAGCACCTGGTGTAGGCATGGGCACACCACAGTCCTTTCGGGGACATTGCGGTTGTGCTCCAGAGAACCAGTAATCGGGTAGACCCTGAATATTTTAATTATTTAAGTGTTTTGTTTGAATTAATTGATGTTAAGGAAATATATTTTAGTCAAGGAACATGGCTGAGTAAAGGACGACACTTACCGGTTTAGGATCATATACACACTGTCTGAATGACGAGGTTACAGTATTTCTCAACTGTCTGCCAGGTGAAGTGCAAGTTATTGTTACGTTGTCCCTGTATGGGACAAGCACGCTTTCAGTATCATCTCTGATCACATGTAGGCCGTCGTTTTTGTCGTCAGATAATGTTACACAACGAGCATCTGCAAATATGAATTCATTGTTAGTAAATTATGTAACGGTATTTGATCTATTTAATTAATTACACGCCTTAAAATGAAGAAATATGATTGACGTCAATTGTACTTACATTGACATAAAGGTGCAGTTCCGTTCCACGTTCCACTGGAAGTACAAAGAAGTGACGAGAATCCAGACATTACAAATCCGAATTCACATTGGAACTGGACAATATCTCCGAAGTGGTAAGCATCCTTTGTGGACAGCAGCTTTCCGTTTTCTGGAGGTCCAAGTGGCGGGCACATGACTGGCACGCAAGATTTGTTCTTTTGGTACGTGTCTCCGTCCCTTTCACCAGTTTCTGACTTTTCGATGGCAAAACCAGCTGTACCGTTACTGGAATAAAGCTCATAGCCGATGTTGCAGGCGCATGAGAAGTTTCCAGGTCTAAAACGGAAAAGAAACTCTATTAGGTATCTGACACGCTCTAAATTAAACATACACTTGCTTGATCACATTGTTAAGAAAAGCCTTACGTGTTCAGACATTTCTGCTCACATCCCCCATTATTTTCACTGCACTCGTTTATATCTGTACAATCTAATCTAGCACAACCCATAACTTCAACTTTCAGACAAGGTGCACCAACGTAATCTTGGATCTTGAATTTGACGTACTGCGCTTCGATTGGCATTGGCAAGTTAAGGACAGATAGAGTAGGCTCCAGTATACGGAATTCTACAGCAGTACCATCAGGGTTGGTGTAATCTTTAAAGGTATCAGTCAAGTCGTTGGTGTATTGAATTCTGATGGCAGAAGTGAAGGCGATGTTGCCGTCAGCGCGCATGACGCTCATAGTTCTGAATCCTCTGATGATTGTGGGTGCTCTCAAGTCGATGAGGATCCAGTTGGCTCCAGCCTCTAAATTGTTACCACACCAGCCACCTCCGTTGTTTAATCGTACCATCTGTAGAGTAAAATCGTTGAATGAATACTTGATGTAAATAGAAAAGTCATTAATTGATAAACAAAATATTTAAAAACACTTACTCCTTTAGCATAACCAGGTTCTGGAGCAGAAGTTGTTATCGATTCATCAGGAATAGCTCCATTGATCAATCCCAAATCACCAACTGGTCTGCAGTCTAAGCTTGGTGCGAAACCAGCTTTGCAAGGGCAGTAGAAACCACCCTGGGTGTTCCTACATTCAGTGGAAGCTGTGTCACATTGACTATTGGCACATTCATTGATATCCTCGCAAGTCGGTGGGTTGTCGAATTCTTGGTTAAATCCACACTTGAGCACGCTAGGTCCATTTAGTTTGTATCCTGAAATGATAAAATAGTTAGTAGGTTTTTCAAATTAATCTTATTTTCACAAGAATACTGTCAATTTTTGATATTTACCCTTAAAACATTGAACACGTGCTTCATCACCGAACATGTAAATCCTAGTCTGGTCAACGATGAATCCGTTCTTGATCTCCGGGAATTTCGGGCACAGAGCCTTGGAGCATGACGGTACATCGCCTGACCAAGTTCCGTTACTCATACAGAGTAGTACAGGCTGTCCAGATCTTACGTAGCCTGGCTCGCACTCGTAACGGACAATAGTACCGTAGCTACGGCCGCCACCGTTTAAGATGGTAACGTTAGCGTGAGGGCTATCCGGAAGGGCAACGCATTGTGACGCTGTAAACAAAAAATGTTTATTACCTAATGATTAGTTAAACCACCTTAAATTTAATATCTTCTTCTTTTTTTCTTTTCTACTATATTTATGTCACTGAACTCCTCCTAAACGACTGAACCGATTTGGATGATATTTTTTTGTGTGTGTTCCAGTGGATTCGAAACTTGTTTAGATTCACATTGGAATCGGCAGGTGGTGCTGCTGTCTGGGCAGGACGACGTCTGCCAGGTCCGCTAGTAGTTATTATAAAAAAAGCTTCCCCCAAAAAGATAACAACAAAAAATACAATCATATATTTCTGTCAACTTACCCAGACAAGTAGGTGTTCTTTCCCATCGCCCATCAGCTAAGCATGAGATCCTTTCGATAGGCTGTCCAGTTGGAAAAGCAAAACCAGCATAACATTGGTAAGTTGCAACACCTCGATAAGTCACGTTTGTAGAGCCAATTGAAAATCCATTATCGATTTGTGGCACCGGACCGCAATACACCTCTATAAAGTAACAATAAAATCACATAAGTACCCCTATACAGGGTGTTTGGTAGGGAGCTGTACATACGCCTAGGGTAGAAACTAGGGATAGTCTGCTACCTACCCCCGCCCATTATATTGACCTTGGCCTCAAGGTTTTTTTTTAATTTATTATTATTTTTTATTTGATTTTTTGACTAAAACTACCTGTAGCTCAAAATCTATCCATGGGACCGGTCGGCTAATGGTCTTGTTTTAATCGTTAGAGTCTTAGGGTCCTGCAAAAAATTATTTTACACCAGAAAATTGTGGAGAAGAAAAGTTATGGGGCCTGAAGTACCGTAGTAAGGTAAAGAAATAATTTTAAATTAAAAAAAAACCTTGAGGCCAAGGTCAATATAATGGGCGGGGGTAGGTAGCAGACTATCCCTAGTTTCTACCCTAGGCGTATGTACAGCTCCCTTCCAAACACCCTGTATAACCTAAAGTAATATTGCATTGTGCAATCCCACCGTTCCTCGTTTGTTACTTGCCTTGACAGCTAGGAATGTAAGTAGTTGACCATTTTCCTCCGTCTAAACATTTTGTTGTGATACGAGGTTTCCCTGTGGCGAATTCTTGTCCAATCGGACATGAGAATGTTATAACTGTCCCAAAGGCGGTATCTCTGTTTGACGCTAAAGCACCAAGACCGGATTTAAGAGTAGGGCAATCTGTAAATAAAATGTAAGATAAGAATTGAATACACCTTTATTTTGTTTCACGTTTGTTCTCGTCGTAGCGTGAATGGCTTACCTGCCGAGAACGTCGCCTTCCAACCTATTCCATTATGCAAAGCATCAGACATAAATCGTAACAACATCTCGCCACTGGATGCAGTCAATGTTATTCTTGGTTTTACAATAAATCCATTGTCAGAATGCAATCTTAGACCATTTGTACTGACTCCATCAAAAACTTGTACAACATCGGATGGGTGAATGCTAAATTCGTCGAATTTCAAAGACAGTGGACCACCGTTAGGGTTCTTTATTCTGTATAAACATTCCTGGTTATTCGGGTAATTTGCTAGACCGTAAGCAGGTGATGTAACGGTACCATTTGCTGCAATGATTGTTGCTCTGCAGCCTTGAGAGTATCTCATATTAAATCCTTTCTTGGAATCGCCAAGACTCGTTCGGAAGTACATGTACAGATGGTTCGTGGTAGACACTACAACCTTTTGATTTTCTTCGCCTGGTCCAGTTAACCTTGCCAACACAGGGCTAGATGGAGTATTACCATCTTTGATGACTATGTAATCCCTGTTCATTCCTAATTCGAGATCTTCGACTTCCAATGAGACTATTCTGCCAGGTTGAGCTTCGATAACGTATACGCATTCTAAGCCACCAGGATAGCCATTCGGATAACCGGGCGAGGTAAGTACTTGACCCTGAGGCGTTGCTCTAAGCATGCCTCCACAATTCGACGATTCGGTCTTCCAAGCAGCGCGGAAACCTTTCCTTTCGACTGAACCGTCTGTACTGAATTTGATGATCATGAAATTCGAAGCGGAAACGTAAATTTTGTTAGATAAATCTTGTTTTCCAGAAAGTGTCGCTAAGTTCACAGATTTATCTTCGGTCCTGCCGCCAACCAGAATCTGAACAGTGTCGAAAGACTTTTCAGTTTCAAAATCTTGGAACTGTAAGACGATATTTTGACCTTGTGGCCCCTCGAGAGTCCATTTGCAATCGCTGAAAGGAGGATATTTGTGAGGGTAGTTAGGACTCTCAACTACATCTCCACTGCTGGCCATATAGAAGTGGCATTCGGAAGCACAGTCCATTTCGTCGGAAGCATCACCACAATCGTCTTGCTTGTCACATTTGAAGGCTGCGTTGATGCATTTTCCATTAGAACAATGGAAGGTTCCTAAAACAAATTGAGATTGTTTGTGTATTGTTATCTGTAACCTTAACATTGTATGACCGCGCTTGTAATTGAGCATACATAAGTTGATTAATAAACAATTGCCTGCTGATGTTGCTTACCGGCAGGGCAGGCGGTAGCTCGGCACATGAATGGCAGAAGGGTTTCACAGGTGGTCAGCTCCCACGACTGGCTATCGGATGTGACGTGAACATCGACACATTCTCCTGCCTTAGGGTTTGGCTGACGTAAATCCCAGAAACCGGCATACTGCGAGACTAGAGCACCGGCAGCTGATTCGAGTGTGTTCGTTCTTAGGTCGTCGACCGTCGCGAGTCCGAGCCAGTAGTGGTTGTTACTGGGACTGGCTGGGACCATGTTGGCAGTCATGTTGTTTTCCGAATAGCTATCTACAACCATAAGCTCGCTTCCATACCTGAAACATTATTTTGTGGTGAGATTAAGTTGAATTAACAAGCGGAAAGCTTGCTAACAATCTAGTGTTTTTAAACAAATTACCTCCGACATAGTTCTGCCGCTTTCTCCCACGAATGCCTGATGTTGAAGAATTTGTAACAGTGTAAGCCTTTTAACTCCCATCCTGAAATAAAAGACAAACAAGGTCTCACTATCATAAGTTTCAAATCAAAGAGAAATTCGAAGTTTATTTACAAAGAAACGTGTTGACTCTACAAATTACTTAGCGTATATTTATGTAAAGAATACAAAATGTAATAAGATTAGAAATTTTGTGTAAACGTGGACAGGTATTAAGTGAAGGCTTTCTCCCTTTAAAGGGCTTTCGGAGAAAGCTATTCATTTCGCAATAAAGGCATACAAAATCGTGTTTGGTGCCTTTGTGTGCTGAAACTATTTGAGTACCGGGAAACAATTTGACGAAAAATATGCGTTTCGTAATAAAGTAACTGCACAGTTGTTTGGGCGACTATAGGTCGTGAACGCTGAATTACTCAGTACTGATGGATCGAATTGCAAAGTTCAAGCAATCCTCAAGCAAAAGTTTAGTGCGCCTTGATTGTGAAGTTGAACCAGTCCAAAGCGATTACTAATTCGGAATTAGTGCTTCAACAGACGTTCTTAACTAGCCTATGACACTCGTCGAATGGGAGATTGAATTAGAGATTGCAGAATTTACGGAACAAATCGTATCAAAGTATTTAACTGCGTTTGAAGAAATTGGAAAGCGGTGGTAAAGTTAGTTCGAAATTCAGTGTTCAAACATTATGAACTAGAATAACATTTTCTTAAAACAGGTATTAAGTTCAGATTACCGTCAAAGTGTTCAGCAAGTTGCATGATAAATGTGTACATAACGCAGTTGTTTAATTTTTATGCGAACATGATTCCTTAGTCTCTCCAAAGTCACTAAACGTCACTTGTTAAGGTTAGCGGGTTTCTCGTGTTAATGTACGAACATTTGGATAGTTTTCGCATGTGTCGGTTTGTTGACGTGCCCTAAAGTTGAAAACCTTCTTAAACTGAAGCTCAGCATAATAGACGTCAAGACGAACTTAAGTTCAGAAAGCTAACAGCTTTGTACAAGGATTTACATACGAAGCCACGAACAACTAGTCTACGTAGGTACATAATTTAAATCATAAACCTAGTTGCCTACAGTCAGGCTCAGCGGTGACGGTAGGGTGGGGAGGGAGCGAGACAAAAAAACACGCCTTCACTCAAATAATCAAATTGTATTTGAAATGTTTGTACTGTTTAACATTCAAATCATACTTTTGGTTCTAGTTTTGTAATTTATCTTTTGTAACAATGGTTTTAATTTATATAATAATTGTGTCTTACTTTTGAGTCATGTCAAGTAATATTTCAAGCACTGCTTAATTTATTTTATATACTTAATTTTGAAGCTCTTGGCATTCGTACGTTTTTCACGGGTGACCACTGAAAACCAGCGCTGTGCTGTGGGCGACCATAACACAGCACCATGCTGAGTGGCAACCTACTTGTCGCAGTCACAACGTGCAACATTTTCTTTTTTGTAATCCCTGCTTGTTGTATTTTTTTATATCTGTTAAGCGTTGTTTGTGTAATGTTTTTTTCCTGTATACTCGGTATGTTTCTGCAACAAATAAATAAATTTTCTTTCTTTCTTTCTTTACAATTCTGAGACGAAATGGCACGATAACTGAAGTTATGTCGTTAACGTCATGATTGTAAAATAGGATTTTATAGAAAACAGCATTGTTGTAAATTTTTTATAACTTTCTTCATTGGGTTCCTGGATAGGCAATAACAAAGTTAACGTTTTGATTTGTTACCAAGTTAATAGGTATATTAGTAAAACTATGTTGTTGCAGACATCGCAAGTTATCAACGTCTGTAACTATCAACAACTTGAATGGGTGCAATGTGGCACTTCCGCTTATTACTTTTGTAATTTCAAGTTTTCGCTACATCTGATGATTTTATCTGATAACTGTATATGCTATTGGGTGGACCCTAAGACAAGCTTTAGAATCACACCGTCCCGGAAGCTGTATGTTCAAAGATAGAACCTACAAAGACGACTACGAGTAAAGAACGACAATTTATGTTTTATTCGATTTCCGCGCATTAACGTACAAGATAAAAAAGTAAATAGGCATAAATAGAGCGTGCGAGTTTGACGAGGTATCGCGAAGACCGCAGCGCATCCACGCAGCCACAGCCACGCTCCACCGACCGCGCCCGCAACACGATGCAATGTGTTTGACCCACTTAGCCAGTTATGTTACTGCAGCGAAATGCAATCACTCTGTATACGACTATATTGTACGCTATTGCCTAAAACTGAAAACATAAACTCGCCGTTTTATAGCTACGCCTTTTTCGCAAATTGTATCCGAAAACATGGCCATGCAATTTAGCGATTTAGTCGTGAGAGGAAGCAGTTTTCGACCAGCCAGTGGCACAAATATGTAAGCTTTAAAGCTGAATGAATTTGCATAGATGATGACTAATCGGCGGGTCTGAAATTTCGACGATTTCCGGACACGAATTTACGGTATTTTAGTGTGGAGACAATGATGGGTCTGCGTATGTTCATCCATATGATCGCAATATTGTTCGTATCGTATGAAACTATTCGCGAGAGAACACCGACATATGCAGGTAACACATAGTTACGTGCGTAAGTGGCACGTAATTATCCCACATAGTGACAAGTCACTGGGTTTTAGTGTCCGTTAATGGCCTAACGTGCAAAGGAACGATCAAAGTGAATGGCTCCATAGAGTTTGTAGCTCATTGCGGCTACAGGAAATCTCTAAAGATCAATATCATGATAGCAATATCACAGGCAATATTAGGTAGAACGTTATTAAATCTACATAAATCACTAAAGATATTGTGTACCTATACTTTGAAACGGGTTATTGTAAATTCGT
Source organism: Diarsia rubi (assembly GCA_932274075.1). Lineage (NCBI taxonomy): Eukaryota > Metazoa > Arthropoda > Insecta > Lepidoptera > Noctuidae > Diarsia > Diarsia rubi. The sequence goes on along the minus strand of OW026417.1, from coordinate 14,461,756 downwards.
CACAAAGTAAATTTGCTACGAATAAAAGTATGTGTAAACTCGCCACAGCTCTATTTTCATGAAGAAAAATCCGCCATATTGGTTATTTCCGTACAGACAGCAGAATAATCAAACGATAAGTAGAATAAAACCGAAATTAACCAGTATTTTTTTAGATTATTTTGAATGTGGAAGGACAAGTAGGAAGAAAAACGGATATTAGAGTCCCACAAAGTACCAGGAGAGTAGAAGTAGGAAGGATGTATTGTATTATTGGAAATAGGAATCTTATAATCAAATCTATATATACCCTTCTAATACCATGCAATTTTATTGTTGGAGATTAGAAATAATAACAAACACTATGCAATGGTGACTCTAATAATTGACCATTTTGGCATCCTGGTAGTTTGTGGGACTTTACTATCCTGGTTTCCTATCTTCAACAAAAAAAGTGCATGGTATTAGAAAGGCATAATATGGATTTGATTTAAAGATTCCAATACCTCGTTCCTACTTTTTTTCTCCTGGTAGTTTGTGGGACTTTACTATCCTTGTTTCTCATCGTAGGTACAACAAAAAAAGCCTGCCTGGTATAAGAAAGGCATATAGATTTGATTTAAAGATTCCAATTTCCAATACCTCCTGCTTACTTCTATTTTCCTGGTAGTTTTTGGGACTTTACTATCCGTTTCCCATCTCTTACTTGCCTATTTAATATAATACAAATGTACGTAGCAGTTATTTATATCAAGAAAAAAAAAGAAATGATTAATCTCCTATTAACTTATGATACCCTAGTAAAATTAAATTACTCCTGATAACTCCTGTATTTGGTGACAGCCCGAAAGAAATGATTAATCTCCTATTAAATTATGACACTCTAGTACTTCATACAATAGAAACCATTCTTTAATTATATTTGCATTTCGGACCCTGGTTTTCCTATAATAACTTAGTTTGCTATCACTACTTCATGCAAAAATTATGTACCTATGAAGACTTGTGACGAATTTGCATATATTTTTTATGCATAAGACGAATATACTTTCAATGTATGGAATTTAAAAAATGTGACGTATTTACTTTGTGGCAAATCTACAATAACCCTTTGAAACTATATCGAAAACGCGAATAACAGCTCATTCACATTTGCATTATGGATAACAAAATTACACTAGACTAAAGATCAGAATCAGAGATAGGATTGGATGATCTAAGAAACTAGATTAACTATTAAATAAAATAAAATAACAAACGTATTTAGTATTAGGGAGATAAAGTCAAGTTAGTTGCTCGCTAGTTCTTGCATAGTCTAGCAGTACAGTTACTCCTCCTTATACGTACTTTCCCACATACAATATCATGAAAATCATAGGTAATGGGTTTCATCGGGGATCGCATTCATTTCCCATGTCTAAAGCCTCGGATGACTGAGCTTTGTAACTGTTGAATATCGAGATTCGAGGCTTTCAATCAACGCGGATCATACCAGTTTACTACTTCTCTTATTGGAGAAAGCTGCGTTTTTAATCGATTACGCACGTTTTTTTTATAAGTTAGATACGCTAATAATATGCCTATTCGTGTATGTAATATGGATGGAGTTACGACATCATTGACATTTTGTTTAATATTGCAAAATCATGTACGCATCATTTGAAGATGAATCTTCGTGTTCACAAAATATTGAATTAATTAATACATATTAATTACCAAATTGAAAAAATTGTTTATAATTTTAATAATCATTGGGAAAAGGACGTTATGACACTAAAGAGTTTTTATCGTAAAACCAGACTCTAACTAAGCTTGTATTGATTATGAAATAATATAGGCCTCTGTAAAGGTCATATCCTCCAAACAAGTCATAAGTCAAACTAACAAACAATGACTAAATCTCACGTTACAAAACACATGCATAGTAAACAGTCATGCGTCAATAAGGTTTGCACCAGACGGGTCGAGAGCAATGTCGACCGGCCACCGACACGGTGGCTGCCGATCAATTGTGTCGAGTGCCTCTTAGCGAGGCAAACCTGAAACCTTTGAAGGATATACGGATATGCCTCTGCACTAGAGATTGACTTACTGCTCTATTTAGATTCCAAGTAGACGCCTACTCGGTGGCTTAGCATGATTCTATCTTGTCACCAAACTGTATTTCTAATATAATAAAGTTGAAGTTTGCTTATCTCAGGAACTACCCAGAAGGATTAGAAAAAATCTTTTGCATTTTATAGCTCGAAGTTATTACGCGGGGGAGGTAAGGCGAAATAATACGATTTGCGGTTAAAACTGTGAAGCACTGGTAGTTTAAAAGAAAATAGAACATTAGTTGCAAGCAACAGAGTGCTGCATTAATTTTTATATTGTTATCGGCAAATCTAATCGGAACGTTCGTGGGAAAAATGCAATCGTACGCAATGAAGTCAAACTTTGTTTAATGGGATTGTTACTCCAAATTGTTTATTCTTTTAGCGAGTTGTATTGTTATCTGATTTAAAGTTGATCTACCTGCTTGGTAGTTAAATACGAGTAGTAACATTAAAAACGTAGTAATGTTTTTAATTTACTTAAATGTATTAGGAGCACCTCTGTTTAACCCTTCATAGTTTTATATTATTCACCTCATATTTAGCGTAGTGACGACGCGATATTATTTTCTGCTCCATACATCTTTGATTGGAGTCACAGATCAAAGTCTTATTGCCAAGTTCGTAAAAGCTCCCATATAATCTTTATATCCTATTAATACTTATTATAAAGTTGAAGGTGCAGAGGTCGATACATTCGTAAATAAAACGTCATCTATGAGTCACGTTCGGACTATGTATGAACGAGGCACTGCCTTTCACTCATTACAAATGTGAACCTCCAAGGCTACCAGTTTGCCGCTCAATTGACTATAGCAGCACAAAGCCTACATTGTCTCTTGTTGAATAAAAATTGATCAATCAATGATATTCGTATTCTGCTACGACATAATATGTACGTTTATAGAATGTGAATTCGAAATACAATCAAGAACTTAAGTTCAGGTAAGGTCTTGATTGTATTTTTCCCCATTTAAATTGGGATTAAATATATCAAAAATTGGAGGAAATTGAATTAAAAATTGAGAACCATAGACTCAAAAAAACTTTAAAAGCTGCTATTAGTCTGATTTGTGAAATGACTATGATAGTATCATAAGTCTCAAACGATTTATCTTCAAAAAAAAATTTCTTACTCCGTGCATAATTGTGTGTGTATATTTTAATGATACTCAGTCGAAAACGAAAACCTTCGGCAAAGTTGGGAGACTAACTACTTTATTATTTGCACAGAAAGATACATAATTACAATTAACGTGATACTAACTTCCGCACTCAGAGAGCTTTAATGATTACTTAAGCCATCACTTATTGGCATCGGTTTTGACAGTTATGTCATACAAAAATATGTCAAACCTGTACTAAGTGACGGCTTAAGTAATGATTAAATATTTTTGAGTACGGCAGTTAGTGAAGTAATCCTGTAGGTCGTAATTGAACGATCAAATGCATTGTTAGTGGCAACGAATGCAGGCGAGTAGCAAGCGCGGCTTACTAAGCAACTGACCCAGATTGTGATGCTCCAAATGTCGTGCAGATGCGTGCCAAGTTTAGACTACACTTTATGGTTTTATACTCTATGTTTGACGCAACTGACGTGTATGTGACATTTGTTGGCAGGTAAGTAATCAAAGAAACGTCAGAGTGACAGCTGTCATTGTGATTGAATTTCGATGTTTTCTCTGAATACAACGTTTTTATGGGCTGTCCTGTATTACGTAGTACATTTTGGTTACGTAGTACGTAGTATGGTTGGCTTCAAGAGAAACACTCCTCACAAACTATACTAATATTAATATTTCAAAAAAAAACTTGAAGTAAATTTTGGATTAAATTGAGATTCAAATATAAGGTACCTACGATTTCAGCTCCTACTTAATCATTTCCTGAAATTCAAATCTCTTCGTTTCCACGAAAAACTTATTCTGAAAGTTTCAACTTATAACTAAGTATTTCTGGTAGAATAGGTTTTCCTAAGGAATCTTTCATTATCATCTTTGGCAACAATTTTGATTTAAGTTACAAAAGATTTTCCGGGCTACAGATATCTAAGTCTAACCTTGTTGGTTAAATTAATCCTTAAAGTTGAAAGGGTCTAAGTTCTAGATAACAAATAAAGCTATGGAAAATTTTATAAAGGTGCTAATAAAACCGGCATCTTTTTAACAGCATTATTTGCCTCTTTAAATCTACATTGCCTTCAAAATTACTACCTCAGCCACAAAATAACGAGCCTCTAAATAATACTATCCCAGCCACTAGTTATCTTCTATCTGAGCCACTCTAAATATAACTCAGCATGATGTTTATTTAAGCATCTGTAACCTGCATTCAAACAGTAAACTTCTAAAATATTAACATTGGCATCAGAAAAGATATTTTATAGCTTCTAATTTTTTAACTCAGTGTGTTTAAACACACTGAGTTAAAAAATGTAATGTAATTCACCCCAAATTAATTGATTGTCAAAATTGTTCTTAAGTTGTCATCAAATAGTAAATAATGGCCACTAATAGTACGTGGAAACTTCTGACGTTCTGTCGATCGGTTAAATATGAATGTTATATAGAAATCGGCTATTATTGAACAAAATAGAGTTCCAAGTTCACCATAACGTTTTTTCTCAAACAGATTATTTTTATAAATTGTTCACGGAAGAAACTTAAGGTCACGGCGCGGCGCTTATGTGATCATTCTCTGATTTAGCCAAACAAACTATATTTTACTTACTTACATTTTCTCGAATACACAATAGAATTGACAACCATTAACTTGTGCTAGAAGTATTTTATTTTATTGTTTTAAGTATCTGCTTGATATTTGTGTTATTTAAAGTTGAAGGTCTTTTTAGAAGCCATCTTGTTTGAGGCTTACTCATATTGCACATATTTTTGTATTTTAATCACGTTTTCCTACTTGACTGCGATCTTATTCTTGAATTTATCATACTTTATTTTGGTTTGGGTTTAGGGTACAATTTATTTACATAGAAATATTGTATCCCAACAGTATCAAAAGTTTAAACCAACTGGAAGGTCATAGTTTACTGTATATCAGATCAAAGTTCCAACAAACATAACCTGTCAAAGAGTTGAGCTTATCACAAGAATGCTCCAGGGATACATACTAAGCCCACATCTACATGCAAAGCTGTCTACCTATTAAAGAAGGTCAACTGAGTAGGTAGCTGTGGTTATGATTAGCCCAGTTGTAGGCCAGGATCTAACGGTACGCCTCGATACAGGCTGTATAGAAAACTGGGGGCTGCAATTATTAAAGATCGATAACACAGCATTCATTCGCGGGCCGGGATTACTTTTATGCTTGACGACTTTAATTTTATGACTGATGAGTGGTTTAAAAACGAATATATAATTAGTAGGTATATATCTCACCAAAACTCTCTCGCCCTCACTCTCTTTGATCTAATCTTTGAATTCGTAAATGGCTTTAGCGACTTCAACACCTTAATGCCTTCAAACCAACGATATTAAATAAAACTTTTCAGGTTTCTTAGTTACATTTATAACAAAAGATTATTCTGTTTAAAAATAAAAGCTAACTACAGTTCGAACAAATTATCTTGGCAGGTCCGAACTTCGTGCAGAACGCTGCGCAGTAACATTTATTAGGAACCAAATGGTGACATGAGGCGAAGTTCGGGGGGCGGTAGTCTAGGCTAGAGATGCACCTTACATAAACACAATCAATCCTTTAAACGATCAAATATCGTAATCGATTAGTTTTATTTGGAATACGTTATTATTAGTGTTTAGAAGATATTTAAGTGAATACATTAACTAATAAAGTGAATTTAATCATTAATAATTGAGTTTTCGCCTTTATTACAAAAAAAATGTATAGTAACATTATGTTTCCTCTGTTAAAAGACATGATTTACTTATATTTTAGAAATCTATTACAGACTTCTTGAATAACGAATGTTTACGAATATTTAAAACCTCAATATCAAATTGAATAGAAACATCTTTTTATTACTTAATTTCAATCGATTCGAAGAATAATCGATTAAACGACACCCATTGCACATGCACATGCACATCTCTTTTTGTTAACTTCGTGACCTTCGTGCAAGTTCGGCAATATTCGGTACGAGGTATTATATCTCAGTCACACGACAGCATTTGTTTGGTGTTTGTGTTGCTATCTCTGTCTTGAGCACATTCGATTATAAAAGTTTTCGTTGTGTTTTTGTTTGTTGTTTTTAATATTACTGTTATTTTTTAATATTTGTTAGAAAAGTTAGTGGTCACTTATTTCGTCAAATATGCCACCAAAGTATAGTAGTTTTTTAAATCGCCAGGCGAGAAAAATTATTTACGATTTAAGTCAGTATATGAAAGGGGAAAAAGAAAATGGAGTTAAAAATGTAGACTAGGTATCTAAAAGTGTTTGATATTTATTTCATTTGTATTTTCTCACTGTATTAGGTATTTTCTGATCGTATATTTGTTTATCTGGCAATAACAGTTTTCTTCGCTAGTATACATGCGCAAAAGTTCGCAGAGCCTATGTTCAGACCTGTCAAGATAATTTGATCGTACTGTAACAGAGCAAACAAATACGTGTTATTGTTTGCCAAGATAAAAACACAGTTTGGTTTTCATTTGAAATTCGAGCTGACCAGAGATTAAATAATTGTTTACTTTTTAAAAAGCATAAAACCCAAGTACTCTATGAGAAAATCGTAAACACGTCGTGTCGTATAAAGTGTTTTAAGAGAGCACAGCGCTGTCGGTTGCATTTATGATAGCGCTTCATAACTCCGGTGCAGCGATGAAAGCGCTGGAATTCCACCCTGTCTTCTATTGAACAATAGTCTGTTTGTCCAATATTTTGAGTTAATTTTCTTCGCTTATGAAGTAAAAAGTATTTCCTTTGTCATCGCAATAACGTCACGGCTAATAGTTGAAGAAATCGTGATGAGACTTTAATTGAAAATTCTTTAGTTTACGTCAAACAATGCATTGTCATTATTTTTGCTTTTAGAGGATTCGCTTGCATTATAAGGAGGAAATACGAAAAATGTGAGGAAAGTTTTGAGTATGAATGTGGATTGGTATAAAAGAGTAATTGAGGGCAACCAATAGACTGTGTAAAGGATGATATGCTAGAAATAAGGTTTCTGATAAGATGCCAAATCTTTGAGAACTATGGAACAAGAACATATGCGGCGCGGACCCAAAATGAATTGGAATAAAGGCAAGAAAATTATGATGATTATTCGATGCTGGTCTCATAGAGAAACTTTTTCATTTTGATGGTCTTATTTAATCACTAGTGACCCGCCCCGGCTTCGCACGGGTGCAAAAAAGAAACTAAAACCTTTCTCTTGAATCATTCTATCTATTAAATAAACCGCATCAAAATCCGTTGCGTTAGTTTTAAAGATTTAACCATACATAGGGATAAATTTTGATAACCGGTAAGGTGGACGGTAAAAGGTCTCGAGGCCGAAGTCCGATGCGTTGGTCCGATCAGATTCGCACCACTCTTGAAACGCCTATCTACGAGGCTATGCAAGTCGCCGGGAAAAGAAGAAGATGGCGCACCATCATCAAGGATAAAATGATGGGAGGAGGAGGTCACGACCCTCAGTCATGAGGAAAGCGACTTTCGGAGGAGGGAGGGATAAAGGGACAGAGAAAGCTACTTTGTTTTATACTATGTAGTAATACCCTAAAATATGACACGCCTTTCTGGTACACACTGTATAAAATATAACCTTACACATCACAATAACGCTTATGTTTAATCACAGCGTTTAAATGCAGCTATAATTTACAAGGCGCATCTCAAGACGTAGGATGTCGGCGTTGCTCAGGCGTTAGTGTTGCTCCATCATAAACCAACGTAAATTACAATGCTGACATGTATTGCACATCGCGTCGTTGTATATGGTATTGTTAACAATACAAACATAACATCACGCCTGTAAGCTTCGACGGGTTAGGCAGAGGTGTACCTAATAGTACAGCCACATTTCGCCAGTTATATATAAGTTCCATGTATAAGAGGAGGCCAGCCTATTGCCATCAACCGGGCATTATATCAGACTACGTCGCTGCAACTGAGGAATTCGTCATTGAAACACCCAATAACACTTTGCCCGACCCGGTAATCGAACCCAATCGAACCTCGTGGTCTGCAGTCGCGATTGCCGTTGCGATCACTCGACCAACGAGGTAGTCACAGTCGGTATTGTTAACAATATTTAGGAAAAATGAAACTGTCTACAAGGTGTTGTTGTATTATATTAGTAAAATTTTATAGACATCAATCATCACAATCCCTATTTACCTGAACACATGAGAAATTCCGCAACTTATTTTAAAAACTTTGATCAAAATATTAAGACACTGTTGTTATACAGCGTGTCAGGTTAAACGAGGGACATATTATTGAAGGAGGATATTCAGTAAATCGATTCTCGTCCCACATATGTAAAAAAAATAAAACCTCAATTTGTGACATAATTGTCCCATGGCCCCCGCACGCTCTCCAGATCTTACTTTAATAGACGTTTCTGTTTCGTCATTGTCTTACGCCAGTTTTAAAATATGAAGGGAAAATGGATTATTATACCTAAATGTCATTGATCCGCGCACATTTTCTGTGATAAGGGCAAGGGTGGCGAGACTTTTCTGAAATGTTTGGTATGGTTCTTTTTTTTATGGTTCTGTCTGTTATTTATGTGTTTTTTTTGTTAATATTTTTATAAGTATCATGTATTGCGGGTTTCAATATGTCTCTAGTTTAAACTAACATAATGTATGTATTATAGCAAGTGGGCTATATCATTTATTTATTTATTTAAACTTCATGTACATGAGTGATTATTTTCTTACTAAGTACTTCAATAAAAAAACACCTTTCTCAATTTTCCATGAAATAGCGCTGGCCCGCGTTATGAGTCAGCCCTTAGGTTCTTTAGAGTCTCTCGGAAATTCTGTGGTCAGACTTTTTTATTCTGAGTATCCGTAACGACAGTAAATTTGTACAAATTAATTCTTATTATGTCATCGGGCAATTCCAAATTCTAGGATATAAATCAGTCTCATCGTAGAATGTTATTATCAAAGGATATAATTTGCACATCATTTTACGTAGTATCCCGGGATACTACGTAAAATGATGTGCAAATTATATATATTTTTTTTTCGATATCAATATGAATACCCCCATGTGTACCTCTACATAGTTCATACATTACTTTTCTAAACACTGAGTTTCAAATCACTATATCAATTCATCGATTTACTCATGCAATCAATGCGTTTGGAGATCCGGTTATAGACCAATACTGAACTATCAATAGACTCGACATACACTGATTTTGCCATCAGTATGCAGTGCAACGGCACCTTTCTAGTGGTCACAGTGTCTCAGTAGAAGCATTCATTTGTCTCTGTAGACGCCTAGACGGCCGTCAGTGGCTGCCAACCTTTCAGGCCGGATTTCGTATTCGTATCAAGTTGCTGACCATTAAGAAAGGAAAATCGGCGATTTCTTTTTTTTATTGGTAAAGCATGTGTATTAACAATATTTGAGTGTACAAACATTAGCTTATTCGAATCTCTATTTACCTTCAATATTAACCTATGCATAATTAAATTATGTTAATGCATGTTCACGTAAAGTTAACAAGTAAAATTAGGGACACAATTTCTAGCTAGTATTCGACAGGAATTTTGTTTAAAACGCCTTTATCATCCACGTAATCATATGATACTTTGATAAAACGCTTCACAGAAACCTCACTAAAACAGGGCTTCTTAGGCTTCCCACTGATTAACCAACCACGTAGAAAGGGCGCACTTTCAGCACCACTGACCTAGCCTATGCGCCAGAGAGATAGTGTAACCATTGACAGAAGCTATTCAAACAGGGTTATTGTCTAATTGAGATTGCATAATATAGTAGTATAGTATTATTATAGTATATATATATTATATTATAGTCTCTGCTTGCGGAAGAAGCTTTCAATCCGGGGAATATTTTTATTAAGCTATTAAGAATTTCTGAGCTGTAATGTTGTGGTAAAAAAAATCGCCCATTTTTCGAAATATAATACTCTTTTTTGGCTTCGCCGCAGTCGGGTGAAAATGCTTAATGTAAGGTATTCAACGAAAACTTTTTGAAAAGACTATAAAAATAGAAACTCATTAAAATTAATGTACGTTGAAAAGGCTGTCTATAACATTTCAGTTCTTTTAATGAAAAGTTATTCCTTTAAATTATTTGATGTACCTAATTAATTGACCTTTCCCATTCATAGACGACACGGTTGGCGCAGTGGTTGAGCGATTGACTGCTGCGCAGCATGTCGCGGGTTCGATTCCCGCACGGAACAAATATTTGTACGACCTACAAGTATTTGTTCCGAGTCTGGGTGTTTTTCTATCTATAATATGTATGTATTTACAAAAAAAAATGTATATAAGTAGTTTATCAGCCATCTCGTTACCATAACACAAGCATTAGGTTGCTTAGCTTGGGACTAGATGGCGTTGTGTGAAATGTCCAAGGATATTTATTTATTATATTTATTGCCTCCGCAAAACAAACAAAAGGGAGAGCTGTCAGTAATTTATGCAGATATGTTGGTGACCTCCGTAATTACGTGTGGGTGTACCGCATTTTTAAACCGCGTTCGAAACGGTTGGGGCAGAGATTGGCTGGTTTTAATAATAGGTTTGTGTGCTCTATGGTAAGCTTGTTTTATCATTTACATAATCAAAGAGGTTTTGCCCAATTATTCTTTGAGAATTATTTAAAGTTCTCCAGCTGCCAGCGTTTCATACAAAAGGTTAAAATATTGGCACAAATAAAATAAAATGTGCATCTTTAAAAATATGACCCAGCCTACACATCCGACAAATAGGTTTTAATGTCTTAGTTCTTTTAGTATCAGTAGGTAATCTGAAGCTAAACGGAGTTACAAAGATAAAAGCATGAGGTATTTGAAAATTTAAAGAGATTATTTATATTTTCATGAATAATATAATTCACTTTTATCTCAGAGAGTGTAAATAATAAGGATTATCATATATCTAAAGCATCTCACGTTTATTGGCTTAAGAACTTGAGGAGCAGAGTTTTAAATTATCTTTTGAGATTTATTTGAGTTGTATATTACTTTTTTATGCAAATTGAGTGTACTTAGTTGAAGGTTTTCTTGAGAACTTTTTTGGTTACATGGTTATTAAAATATAACTGATAGATTTATCTTTTATATGTTTTGTATAGTTTTTTAATTACACGTGCATTTCCATCCACCTTTTCAAGGAATCAATAATACCTACGCATCTTTAATAACGCTTATTTCTCACAGATTCAAATTGTTACACCATCGTTTCCAGCAAGAAATAAGCATAATTAATTAACGCCCATTATGAACAATATTGCACAACGACTAAATCCTCCTTAGGTTCTAATTAGCTCTTACTTTCAAGAACCAGAAATATAGTTGTAACCCGGTTAGTAAAATTAACGTATTCACAGCTTCGATCGATAACGTGACGTTGCCTTCGCTTTTTAAAAACCTTACTGCCGTACTCAGAGACATTTAATAATTACTTAAGCCGTCACTTAGTAAAGGTTTGACATATTTTTGTATGAGAAAACTGTCAAAACCATTACTAAGTGATGGCCTAAGGAATCATTAAAGCTTTCTGAGTGCGGCAGTACTATGTCTCTATTCATAGATAATTTGCGTTTGTTTTTTATTCCGAATTATTGGCTTTACTTTGTAGCTTCAACTATCATTATTTATTTTACTCTATTCAACCTTGAAACTAAATTTCCTATATAATTTTCTTCTATAATTAACTCAATGAAGTCAAGCTATAGTGCATTAAAAGTTTTTGTAATCAAATTATATTTATTCTCAATTTGTTTCCTTAAGTAATTAACAAGGCGTAATTTTGTGTCAAAACACGCTTTAAAAGCATTTTGGAGGAAACTTTTGTTCGTTAATGCTGTTTGAGTAACGAAGGCTGTATATAGCTATATCTATATACTTGTAGAACTGTAAACAACAGCTTCAGAGATTAACTCCATGGAATTACGTGTAATCAGAAGTCAGTCGCGTTAATTCCGGGTCGGAGCGAATTTGGATCCAATCTGTCTGAAGGAACACGGCGATTTGCGACTCTTGCTTCAATATACCTCGTAACTTAATTAAAGGAATAGAAGTAACAGGTTGGGTCTACGCCATAAGTGGTGCTAATACCTTCTTACGTACTTAAGGACGTAGAAGACTTGTTTAAAATATGTATAGGCGGTGTTTTAGACAAGAATCTACAGCCTATTAACTAAAATACGGGAACCTAAGAAAGGTTAGGCAAACTTATAAGAAATAAGTTATGTATTCCACTAGTCTTCAGGACTTATTTTAGGTGTAAACGATAAACGAAACTAAAATTTGAACACAACATGTATTTTGTACGTTTTACATAAATTTTGGTGAAACTGCTTTCTGTGTGTGCAGTGTTGTGTAAGAGAAGGTAATGTCGGATTCTTTGAGAATTCCGTTGAATAATCCAGATGTTAAACTATGTAGGTGTTACGTTGTAAGGAAATGGGCGAGATAATGCAATGGAGTCAACGACCTTTTAATGGTGCTTGAGCTTTTTGTAATCGACGTAACTATTAATGATCAATCGCATATGTAACGTATCTAGGTTAATATTTTTATTATTACCTTATAATCTTTCAAATAGGCTGGTGATTTAAAAATCTTAATTGAAATACTTTATTATCGTTTTAAGTTACACAATATATGTTTTTAAGCGGCCTAAGAGAAATCCTTACCTATGATTGCTACTCTTTCAGAAAGATAAGATCTTTCAAGAAGATTTAACAACTAGTACTTTTTAAATCTCTTTATCTCATCTTAATGTATGACTAATGGATGGTTAATCAAGACCAATTTCGAAATCAGAACCTCATTTTTTCGTCTCAATTTCCCACCCCTTCCTGTCATATCAAACCGTTATCAGACAGCCAATCAGAGCTAATATTTTAACACCCTGACGATGACGTAGGAAACTGGGACTCAACGTTTGATTACACAAGCTTGTCAACGTACGTGAGCACCGAGTACCCGACTGGAGGCAATTTCCTAGCCTAATTATGTGGCGAATGAAAACCGACGACAGAGTGTCAAACTCAATTCATTTGTACGCCCTTCGTTTTCAGCTCTTGATTGGAAATAGAATCCTTTAGTAGGTCAAGCGGCTCGAAAGGGTTGACATAAAATTACGACTATGAAAGGACCTCATTTCTCTCTCATAATTGATTGTGAAAGTAATTAACTGATATTCTGAGAGAATTGATGAAAACTTTTTGTATAGAAAACGATGAAACCCGTTTGGAGAGAGTTAGATCCGTTTTAAGAAAATCTGCGTTCTAATACAGACAGAAATCTGATGAAATGGTCGATAAGTTATCTTTAAATAAATCATTTGAGTTTGACATTATTTCAAATATGAAAACAATGTCAAAGTCATGCCAATTACTATGATTAGTGAACTAAACTAACAACATCCAATTAAATAATAGTTCGTAATTTGATCTTTTATAATTCCTGTATTTTTCCGAACAGTTAGCTGAGTTTACAGTGTGTAACAAGATATTATTATACGCTAGACCGTCGTATGTACAAAATGTACTTGTACATGGCTATTGAATAAACTTTCAGAATACCGGGGCCGAAACATTTTCTAACTAAGGACCACAACAATTTACCCCATTTAAATTCATAGTTATTCAATGTCTACCTAAGAACATTACGTTAGAAAATTGTATTTGATATGCAATAGGTGCACTTAGAAAACTCTTAGAATAAGAAAAGCACTTTCTTTTCTCTTTGCATACGCGGAAAATACTTTAAAGTTATCTAAACTTAACACGTACTGGAGCAACTAGACATAATAAGTCAGTGAGACCGCATCATTAAATCTAGGTGTCGTCGTCGTGTTGTGAGTTCGATTCTCTATGTTACTAGATAAAAGGAACATTTCTTGGGAGTCTTAACGGATTATTCCGATCTGTCACCGGGATGACAGATCGGAATAATGCGTCTTAACCATCATGTTACTAGATAAAATTGGAATATATTTTGGGTGCCTCCACCATATTATGCCAAAGCTGTGTCAATGTCATAATAATTATATTCATTGCATAAATTAAAAATGGTAAACGTATGAGTATAATTTCAGATCGTCGGGTCAGGTAATTTAAGCGAATTCCTTATAAATAAATCAGGTATATACTCATTGGTTTTGAAAACCGAAACTGTAAAGAGTACTTACGTTGTCTGTGACTGCTATTCCCTTCAGAATCTTTCACAATAGACAAGGCCCGGAAGTCGAACGCAATTTCACGTTCGACTCTGGTATCTTACCTACCCATAGACAAAATTATTACTTCGCCACCTAATAGCTAACTTTAATATTACGTTTACCTGTTCCATTACACCACAACTAAGACCATACATTATATGTAAGTTTATGTACAAATATAGTGGTTAGGTTAGTTTTTCAAGTCGTTAGTCAAAGCGACGTGAAATTCCACAAGATGTAGTCACCTCCTATTTAGCTTAGACAGGCGGATGCGCGAGCGCAAGGTCGTTAGAAACCGCTATGAAATCGAACTGCATGAACATCATACATTGTGGGTATACTTAGTGGGCCGTCGATAATATTGGCTTAGATTTTGCCTGTGGCTTTGTTCACACGGTACTTTCGATGTGCACTATAATATAACTAACTTGTCGATAGCTTGTCTCGGCTGAGGTTGGCCGCCATGCCTGAAAATATTCAGTCTGAAATATTCGGGCAAAGGATACTTATTTTCAAGAGAGTAGTTTTCTGATTTCTAATACTAGGCTTATTAATTTACATTTTATTGTATCGTATCTCTTTAAGCATTAACCGTTTTCGATCATTGATATAAGGAACTGATAAAACACAGGCTTTAATTTTATGTACTAATTGAACTTACTCTTAAAATATGTTTTTTAGTACATATTACATGAACGAGATATATTACATGCACCCACTTTATTTCTAATGCTAATGCTCTTTATTTCATTGCAATTAAAACAGAACTAGTTGATAAAAGATTGCTTTGAAAGCTCACGAATAGCTTGCGCCACGAGTTTCGAAACACATTGTTCTAAGCGATGTAGGCAGCTTTAATAATTACGCAGTGTTCGAACAAGTACCCGCATCGGGTGCCCTTTCAGTGACAAGCGGGGCGGGAGCGATTTTGTGCACCTAGCCTTTGAAATTGGAGAGATTTAGGCTACTGTGGAGAACAAATCTATAGAAATGAGATTCGGTATTTTAATGGCCTAATAGGGCATTTCACCAAAAATCTAATTAGTCCGTCACATAGGTTTCCAAAACATAATAGACACATATTTTTCTTTTTTCACATAAACAAAATATGAAGTAAAAAGTACTAACCTGGTGACGTCACACGACTTGACACGACTTTTTGAAGCAGTGTATCGTGCTCCAAAAAGTCGTGTCAAGTCGTGTGACGTCACCAAGTTAGTACTTTTTACCCAAAAACTGATGTAGACAAGCCCAAGGTGAAGTAAATTAAACAAACAAACAACAACAATTTATAAAATAGCTGACATGGTCATGACCTTCAATTCCGAAACAATTAACACTACAGTCTAAGTCAATATCGGTAAGAGCTCTTTCAGTATGGCACCACCGTTTAACAGAGCATTTTACTCAATACTTGGTGTTTGTTTATGTTTACAAGGTTGCAGTGATTTAGTTTAAATAAGACTGCAAAGAGAACTAAATAATAAGTAAAGTCACAAAGCATTCTCTACTACTCGTCAACCTTTGGGTTAAATAAGACAACATTGTGATAGGGTACAAAATGGTTTTGAAAAAAATAGAACCAAATGAACCATTTGAGTATTTAAATGTTATTTTCTAGGCGGAGCGATTTTCTCTCCCGCTCAATATCCCGCTTCTGCTTATGACCAAACATGACCCCTAATTACAGCTAGTGCCTAAATACTGTAGCGTTATGCGTTAATAGACTTGATTAATTGTCACTCTGTTTACGTACTTGAGCCATTTACTTCATTATATTAAAGTCTGAATATTAATTGCTAGTTTACACAGGATTTAGGATGACTAGGTACTACTGCTGTATTTCAGTTTTATTGTACCGTTCAGCAATGAAAATAAAGGTGTGTATTTGAGAAAATAACAGAGTACTAATTTTTATAAAAAAATATCTAATTGCCCCCTATTAAATTATACGTAAACATAATTGTCGAAATGTGGGTGTACAATAGGGATGTTTATTGACAAAAAAAATATGATTCTAATTAGTCCGTCTGTTAGATTATCGAAAAATATTGGATACGTATTTTTTGTTTCATCAAATCAATAAAAAATGACGAAGATAAATCGCGTCAAAGAATTGAGTCGGGGTTTATGATGTCACTCACCGCTAAAAATGTCATACTTATGTCTTAGAATATGACGTCACACGAGTTTTCAAAGCAATGTATCGTCTTCATTGTTTGTTTACGTGAAAAAAGAAAAGATACGTGTCTAATATTTTGTAGAAATCTATCTGACGGACTAATTAGTTTTTTTTTAACTATCCTATTAAGTACATCTCTACACAGCCCTTCGGGGATTACAAGCGTGAGGTATGTTTTAGATTCATCTGTATTAAAATCCTCATAATGCTATATTTACATTTTCCGACAAGAAACAAACCAGTTTGTATGCAGTTGCTTTAATACACAAAGTGTGTATACGAATAAAGGACTCACCTACTTCATTAGAGGCGGGTTTAATCCAGTATAATGAGATGAGACCCTTTCTGGCCACCCCCTTTTACAATATAAGGAAGTTACTGAGTATCCGTCGCGCCTACTAATTTCTTCTCGGATTAAGTTCAACGTAATCAGGGGAACCTTTTTTATTAAGGACCAAAACTTGGCTATTAACAGAATTAAGAAAATGAAGTTCAACCAAATGTAAAATTAGATTAGTCGCATCATCATCAGCCTATAATGTTCCCACTGCAGGGACTCAGGCCTCCTCTCTAGGAGAGGGATGGGCTATAATCCACCACGCGGGCCCAGTGCGGATTGGTAGATGTCACATGTCTTCGAATTATTGGTTCTAAGCCATACCGGTTTCCTCACGATGTTTTCCTTCACCGTTTTGAGAGCAGTGGTGATGAAATAAATTACACAAAGTAATGCGCCTGACTGGGTCCGAACTAGCGACTCAGTGTTCGTAAGTCGGGGCCGCCACCACTGGGTCACCACTGCCCTATTTGTCGCATACTCAGAATTCGTTGGGAGTAAACCACAACCTACTTTGGAAAATGACTGCCTCGTTGGTCGTGAGGACTGCTGACCATAGTGAGCATGAGGTCCTGCGTTCCATTCCCGGGTCTGATTTTTACTCCTCCGCTATTCTTTTCTGATTAATTTCGTTGCGGGATCCAAGACAGTTAAATCGTTTCTCTGGGACTTCGTTGAGTTCCTTGTCTCGGCGCTTTTCTTGTGGTCGCCACTGTTGATTCTGGGTTTCACGAGTTACAGTGGTTTGGGAATAGTGCTGCGGGCTTGTCCCATTAAAAAAAAAATTTTTTTTTTTTTTACTACTTGCCATGTAGTAGCCGTGAAGTCTGGGCTTGAGCCGGGTGGATGGCAATATCATACTCCCTATTAAATGAACTTAAACATAACTGGCAGAATGTGAGTTTACTATAAGATACACCTCTACCTAATCCTTCGGGAATTCACAGGCGTGATGATATTTTTATATATTACTTTATAAAACTCAAAAACAAAAACAACATGTCGTATGTATAAAACAACTTCAAAATAAAACAATAAAAGTTCATGTACATGATGTTCATTAAACCGCTAAAACAACAATGTTACCAAGTTTTATATTTCCCAAAGGTAACTGGAGCACTGGCCCCGATTTTAATTAAATAGAGACTCCGTTCCTCCTCCGAAGTTATTTGAAGTATTGGCAAAAGTTATGCTAAGTAAATAAGTAGATATTAAACAATAAAGAGATTTCACTTACCATTTGGACACGTGAAAAGGTTGCCCTGTGAACAAAAACAAAATTATTAGATATTTCCACTAAAAAGTCTCCATGCAAATGTTTCAGACAGGCATTCAGCGTTACTTTGATCCCGTAAAGTTTTGAAGCGTTTGAGAATCGGTTCTGTTACCGATTGTGAGGAATAAATTCATAATAAATAATTAATTTGGAAGAAGGATCAAAGTGGTTCTTTTACTGGGTAATATCTTCCGACACCCACAGGAGTAAAGAAGAATGGCGTATTTTTAAGATGAACCGTCAAATACATATTTGATGATGTAGGTGTTCTGATGGGTATATTAATTATCACCATCGACGAAGCACTCGCTTTTTAACTGTTTCCTTTGATTGCTTTCGGTCAAACTAGATGGCGCTGAGCTTCAGTAATTTAAAAGTAAAATGTTTTTATTTGGTACATAGACAGTTTGGCACTATTACAATGAAATTTTTCAAATCTAAATTGTCAAAGCTCAACAAGAAAATAATAATTGTTTCAGGATTTAAACTATTTAGACATAGGTATACAGTATTACCATAATTTAAACAGAGCAACTAACATCTGAATTGCATAAATAAAACTAAGTATGCCTTTTGACGTAAAGAGCGGTCTTGGAGGTAATGATAGTCAATAAACAATCCAAGTCTACCGAACCGATCCTCTTTTGTTTAGCCACGAAAACTTTGGTCAAAATAGCGACATTACACACATATTAAAAATCGACTAATTCCCACAAAAAGTTGCCTCGGGCACATATTATAACGACCGGCTGTTGACTAATTAAATTCTTGCTCTCATTCTGAATGAAGTTATTTATTGTACGAGATTAGAGATTAACGTAATCTATTAAGTAGAGCCACAGTTCTTGACTTAAGTCGGCTATGTAATGTGCTTTCCAATGCAGGCAGCATAACCTGTTATGTTACCAGCTTTGTATATAGCAACCGCTTCGGTTAGCTTCGGTTATCTAGGCAACTTAGGTACTTGTGTCTTAATATATGGGCTAGTAAGCCTGTAAAGGCTTAGTGCCCCCTTTATGCTGAAGTAAACTTTGTGTAGGCCGCCCGTCATATTACCAAGCCCATATTTGGGAATCTCGTTACACAGCCACTCAATTTGGCTTGTATGTGACAACATTACGGCAATGAATCTTTGTTATGGGCCACTGTGTACCCATACAGTTTGAGGTTGGACGCTAAATTAATTTTAATAGGAAAATCCCCGAAATAAATGTGGTAAACGAAGCAGTTTTTCTACGTTTTTGCGCTCACTGTTTTTGAACGCTGAAAGCGATTTCATTTATTTTGTAAATAATATTGTGATCATAGCGTTAGACTCTATTATATTATATATGGCTCCAATTACATGAGACATAAATTTACTTAACTGGTAAAATGTGGGTGTACTTTGTACATTGATACATCTCTGCCTAACTCTTCGGAGATAACAGGCGTGATGTTATGTTATGTCGGGCACTAGTTGCTGGGCAGTTTACTGAACTGGTCCTATTTGGCGCAGCCGTGAGATGCACACACTGTCTTTTTCAGTTTAGTTCATTATTTTATTTTTATTGTTTGTTGTGTGCACTTTGTGGTAATGTGCTAAATAAATGTGTTTTCTTTCTTGTTTCTTTCTTAACATAATCATAGCGCGTACACTTTGACTATTGCCAAACATTTAAATTTGTAAGTTGGATTGTTTTAAAAACATCCCAAACATTTAGGACTGTTTTTAAAACAATTGATCATAATAAATCAAAACTGTTAGTTGACACGTTTCATTCGACGACTGTCCGCGGTGGCTGTGGCGGCTAAATGATCAAAATTACCAGAGAACTAATGGATTGATATTCCTAGACCGCACACATCGAAACAAATCCGAAATGTGGTCAGTTTTACAGTTTTCCATTCGGAAATTGATATAACGGGCGGTCGTGACAGAATGAAACATTTCAAGTGGCTTGCCAAAGTGGGGAAAGTGGGTTTGTGCGAGGACACTCGCCACCCGTGACCGGACAAAACAGTTATAAACGAAACAATAAGTTCTAGAGGATAAAACAATTAATAAAACCGCGAACAATTCCACTTAATTGTTACATAAGACTCTGCTGATTGATGGTGAGAGCCGAGATATTCAAATACCGAACCGTAGAAAGTACAGTCAATTGAGTAACCACAGATTTTAAACAAAGTGTGAATTTCTATCAACAATGTACCCCAACACTTAAAACTGACTTAGTAACTAACTGAGTGTGTTTGCCGGGAACTTTTATGTGAGATAAGGAAAGAAAATGACAGAATTTATGACGCAAGTTTTATTTCAGAGAATTTTGCTGATTCAATTTAGCGGTTTTGTCACAAACGCCGCAACGTTGTGGCGATTCACAATAATTTTATTAAATTCTATTCGAAAATCTGAATTCAGAATTAATAAAGCAAATATCACATAACAGCGATGCGTTCAAATATATGCGGGAATTATACGTCACTGCTTTTACCAAATCAAACACAGTGTGTCGAAAGCGCAAACTCGCAGTTGCAATATTTGTCTAACTACTCAATACTACAAAATCACAGAGCCGCCAGTCTGTACTAACATGACACTCGGTGACATGAAAGTTAATGTATTCTGACGTTCTATGGTTTCTGGATGTAATCAACTTGTAATCGATCTCTCAGCACAGATCCGGCTGACAATATTACGTAACTCGACATTATTTTGTTATGAGACGGCCTACCATCTAGATATTATGGGAATTTAAAAAGTTCATGGATAATTACGTCATCGTTCTTGCTTGTAGAATTGTTTGCTGTATCAAATTTTGAACAATAAACGAGTCTTTATGACTTTATTCAATGATTAATTATTAGAATGTAATGTGGTGTTTACATGTTGTTAATTATCCCAATCAAAGGTATTGCGTTCGTAATGATTGTAACACCTCTGATTATTATCCATTATTATCAGTGCTGCAAAACCAACAAGCTCTGTTGTAGTACTTAGTGATCTATCGCTAGGGTCACCTTCCATCCTGATTTATTCGGACAGGTGTCTATCTAGTATTCTCTTCTCATTTTGCCTCACCTTTCTTCACGGATTTTCGACGATTATTCATAGAAAATATTTGTTTTCGAAGAATAAAAAAAAGATTCAAAGGCATTTTGCTTTAAAACATATTTTTTTCTATACCCAAATCAAAACATTTTTGTAAATCTCATTCAAACTTGTCAGGATTATTCAATATGGAATTAGTATCACTATCCACGAATAGTATACACTCAGTGATTAAGACTAATGACTGTGGTCGAAACAGACTGATTAGTGTATGTTTAATAATCCAACTATGTTTACTGAAAACATCAATATACGGCTCTATGTTGAAGTGTTAGTTTAATAACATTTCAGTAACGTATTGATTCTTTTGTCACACTAGTGGAATATTGTGATTGTCTGTCCTACGTTATATCGGGCTATCGTATGTCTTATACGAAAACTGAATGGCCTAGTAAGTACTAGGAATAGTATGTGTCTGTAGAAGGAGGCTTTTGATCGTATATCGCAATGATAAGTGACTATTCCGTGTACAATACAATACAAAGCTTCATAATATCGACTTAACACGTCGATTACAATTAAACCATTTACAGTCACTTTGTCAAGGAGTCGGTTAGTCAACACAATGAATGACACTAGTACCCCATTCCATATTGTCATAACTTCTTATAGCAGAACAGGCAAATTTAAATCAAAATATTTATTCGAACTCAAAATCTAATTATTGTTGAACATCATGAAATAAGTAAGTATAAATATTTTCTGTATCAAACATAATTCGGTAAAAGTAACCGACTTTGCAATGGTATTGCGAAATTTCATTGTTTAAATAAACAAACAGTTTAACATACAATGAGATGTTCCACTAATATGATTGAGAAGGCTGTTTGTACATCCGCCTGTACCAGACAATTCCATTTAAGTCGTTGATCAGTTTTTAATTAAATTTTTATTGTCTTTTTTTTGGGTCAACAGCCAGTACGTTGCAAACGATTATATCGATTAGTCCTTAACATTGATATTACTGTCATTGAGACAATCCAATTTGAATGGCTTGAGTACACTAATCTATCTAATCGCCTAGCTTTTTTATTGTGTCGTAATAAAACAAATCGTAACTTTGAACGGAATAATCCAAATTGCTTTTGTAAAAGTGTAGGTAAGTTAAAATGGATTATGTATATTTCCACGTGACCGAGTGGCACTTTTAAGATTAAAGTCTTGGCGTAAAATGTAATATCAGAAAGTTTAAGAGCTTTTAACCGTCTACGTCTAGAACCCTACATTGTACCTAATCCGCTGAGATGTAAGAAGGATTACACTCATGCACTAGCAATTAGAGATAAAAATACATGGTATAGAGGACATTGTGACACAAAGTTTTACCAAGGATTCGGGACGTGTTTTGTTTTTCGATTATTACATCGTGTATATTAATTTTCGAGACTAAATTCAGGATAAAAATAAGCCATTTTATGTCGTCTTGTGGTGCCGTGAGTCTAAAAACCACAACTGGTGAATTCACATTCCCACCTCTCGCCTTTCAAAATAAAAAACCTTCCAGATACAATCTTTAATCACACAAACCACAAAAATGGTAAGCTAAGTAAATATAAATAACAATAAAAGCTTCTTACCTCCGAGCTGGCTTGCACAGCAACCAGCAGGAACACGACGACACACAGTGTCGCCGGACACCTTATCAACATCGTTAATCTGTGGACAAAACATACAGTATATAATAATAATATAACATAATAATGCTTGGGTTTTCGTAACAACACTGTTACACAAGTTTGTATCAAATGGTACAGTCGTTAAAGGGAACTGTGTGCTGATATTTTTATTAGGGGCAGGAAAATCAAAGGCCCTTACTGTAGTAATATCACCTCAACTTTAAACCTCTAAAAGTCTTTGATATATTCGTAATACATATTAGATGTAAAATACACGATTAAGAAAGTATAAATATTGATATACTACTATACACATACTACATAGTTAAGATAACCATATCCACCATACCATATTATATAAATATATTATTTGTTATTGTGTTTATATATATATATATTTATATATATAGTTAAGATAACACTATTCATACACACTAAATCGACAAGGGGATTCAATGTATATCTTAACATAGTGGACGTTTTTGTGACGTTCCGTAAGTAAGTTCTTACTTTTAACCTTTACTAAGGTACTATAAACTTCAACCTTCTAGTGTCAGATTTGACGTGAAAGTGACGTTTAAATATTCTTCTACCTGCATATCTAACTGTTATGCTGTGTGTACCTTCGTCCTTCATGTACAGACTTATAATCGTAAAACGAATTGCAAGAGAAAATTGGTGAGTGTGTTTTGTTTTATTTCACTTTGAAAACGGTTAGTTTGTATGGCTGCAACGCTATTTTCATAAGTTCAACTTACTTTGTTAGATAGACAAGACACAATGTTTACTTTATACTTGTTACGCAGAACTTCTTGCTGAATTTATAAATACTGGTCCGTACCATAACATCGTGTATATAATTCGAGAAGGGTTAGGCAGAGTTGCAACTAATAGTACATTCATATTTCACTAGTTATATTTAAGTGTCATGTAAAAGGGGGCGAGCTTATTGCTATGAAAGGGGAAAATTCAGACTCTGTGGCTACTACAAATTCCTGGTGGAAAAAACTCAATAATATATATTTTTTTATTTTTAAAAACGTTGCCGCACACTAGGAATTTCTCCTGTATCGTGGGTGCGTTCACAAACATTTAAACTCACATACACAAATACCCAGACCCGAAACAACTATCTGTAGGCCATACAAATATTTGTTCGGTGCGGGGATCGAACCCGCGACACGTAGCGCAGCAGTCCATTGAATTACTTGACCCAGGAATCGAAACCAGCAGGGCTATTGCGTATCTTTTAAATGTCAGTGCAATGGCTATCATATTCACACATCCCTGCCAAGTGAATGCATTCGTATTCTTAAATATTGGTAGGGGAACCAGGTCAACGTAGTTCGGTGGTCGGGGGAACTATCTGAACCATACAGGTTGGAGTGCGGAGTGAGGCAAGGGGGGTTAACCTCGCCAACGCTCTTCAACCTGTACGTAAACGCACTTATCGAGAGGCTGAGCAGCACGCATGTCGGATGTCATGTTATTGGAGTTTGTGTAAACAACATTAGCTATGCGGACGACATGGTGCTGCTGAGCGCCTCGGTTTGTGGCCTGTCTAAGCTGCTCGGCATTTGTGAGGAATATGCTCTCAGCCATGGCCTGCTCTATAACAGCAAAAAAAGTGAATGTATGGTTTTTCGGGCCAGGGGTAAATGTCCAGATAGTATCCCTAGCATTATATTAAATAATGTACCGCTGAACAGGGTTGAAACCTTCAAATACCTTGGGCATCTGGTGACCTCTGACCTGAAAGACGATTCAGACATAGAACGGGAACGTAGGGCGTTGTCTGTTAGAGCGAACATGATAGCTCGCAGGTTTGCTCGATGCTCGAAGGAAGTAAAAAACACCCTTTTCAGAGCGTTTTGCACCTGTTTTTACTCGAGCGCCTTGTGGGCTAACTATACTCAAAAACAGTACAGCGCCCTACGAGTCCAATTCAACAATGCCTACAGAATGTTGTTGGGGCTGCCTCGGTACTGCGTCGGGGATGTTTGCTGAGGCACGCATTGACTGCTTTTATGCGACGATGCGAAAACGGTGGACATCCTTGGTGCGTAGGGTCCGCGCCAGCTCCAACACCATCCTGAGGATGATGGCTGAGAGGTTCGACTGTCACTACATTAACCATTGTTGCATGCTTAATGTAGTGACACCATCAAGTAAATTAAAGAAATGACAGCACATTACTGTTAATTAAGTGACTCTTTTTATTGTTCGTATTGTGAATGTTTTAAACATGTGTATAATATGGGTTAAGATACCTGAAATAAATGTTTTATTATTATTATATTGTCCATGGATTAACTGTCAAATTAGTTATGGTTTAGTACAAAATGGAACCATTTGATAGTTAATTGATGGACACTATGTTAGCCACTGTCATTTATAAGATACGCAATAGCCCTGCTGGTCGTCACGATCAGCCATCACGACTGCGACCACTAGAACAACGAGGCAGTCTTCTGGGTCATACCAGTATTTATAAATTCAGTAAGGGCTTGTGCAACATAATATTGTTATTATGTTTCGTCACCACGGAATAAGGCAGTAAGTATCTTTCGCCTCTTCGAGACTTCGAGAGTCGTAAACTTCGAATAGATTATGTTTAGTTTGCAGCCTACAAAATGTCCTGAATAGATTTTACGGTGGAGTTCTCTCATCGATTTATCTTTGGTTGTCATCACCATTACTTAGCCTTTTCAGCGTTCAAACTGGATTCTGCAAATTACATACATAGAGTAATTTCTTTTTTGAGTCCCACAAACCAGTTAATGAACAGAAAAGTACCAAAACGAAAATTGCCCCAAAGCGAAAGTAAATAATTTTCATGCTGATTATTTATACAGTCTGTACCAATACATCATGTTCTGCCCAGCGATTCGCTCTTTATATAATCAAAAAGCCAACACGTGCACTGATTAATATTTATGAAGTAAAATAACGTAAAACCATTCTCGACCCGTTTATGTATTAATTGAAATTAACGTCAGCATATTTGTTCAGAGATTCCGGGAATTGAATCAGTAGGCCTCGCATGAATATGCGTAATCGTAACGTAAATTGGAACGATTTTGGACTGATTGCAAATGAGTTTTAAGACTGACTTCTTCATGTACAATGGTGGTACGTAGGCGGACTTAACTTTATGCCACAAGGCATTGACTTTTGCATTTTTTGTTATTGTGCTTGTAGCAAAAATATAGCCCGACCCAAAAAGTACAGGGGTAATTTCGAATATATATATTTTTTGAATATACTTCCCCACCGCCCCTAGGGTATACTTGTACAAGAAATCCTATCAGATGCAGCCTAGGATGTGTGGACTACTATATACGCGCGTTCTCACTAGGGCTTCGGAATGGATGAAATACAGAAATGAAAACTTTTCATTCCAATATTTCCCTTTGAGCGAAAGCATTACCAAGTTGTGTCAGACTGAAATTCTGAATTCATCACACATTGGTTATTGATACTCTTCGGAAAACGCCCACTTTAAATTAATCCGCCGGTTTTAAATTCGCCTGCGTAGGTACTCAAATGAGTTCGTCATCAGTTTTATAGTGGTTTTTTTTTTGTATAGCAACTCGTCTTTTGTTTTTTAAATTGTAAATTTTACAGGACTGTACACTCGTAAGCGTAAAAGTTTTTGCTAAAAAAATGGACGCTATTAGTAACTAAATACGTAATACGTTTTTAACCCCAACACGATACATAAATAACAACAAAGAATTCGTAGTTGGTATTAAATTGTACAGCTTATGCAATACCGGGGTGGTTTTGTACTTGCAAATGCAATTGCATTCTACTTTGCCAGCATCAACATTGAAAACAATGTAAATATGCATCTCAGTAGAGAAACATTCAAACCTAAAATGTATTCCTATACTTATTTCTAATTGATGTTAGTTTTATCTAGAGTAATATGAAATGAATTCTAGAGCAAATTAACTTTATTTTGTAGTGCAAACTAAACTCTATTTAAGATGGATAAAAATCTAAAAACATGTTGACATTTTTGGTTTATAAAACACAAAAACAGCGTCATACAGTTTTGTTCGCTGGCTTTGTAATTTAGATTCTGCCAGCGTGTTGTCAAATCTATCATAATGCAGTTGTTTTTTTGTGGATTCTTGCCAGTACTTGTATCGGTTATTTGGAACCTGGGAGGGACAGCATGATTGATAATGTAGACAAAGGTTAGGGTTAGGTTCGTTTATCTAACCCGGTTGAAGTCAGTTATGAGTGAAAAAAAGGACTCCAATCGACTGCTGGTGATGATTTTTAGGTACTTATATAAACACTCGGTTGAAATTTCTTTCATTTTCAAAATTATTTTTTTGTCGAAGGAAATCGCATTACGGCTAATAATAATAAGTGGTTTAAAAAATTATATAATTCGAAACGTTTGCCTAAGCAAACAATCAAAATAACAAACTGTAAGAAACAATAATTCCTAAAAGAGTATTCGAATCTCGTTATTATTTTTGGTTCCACGACTCAAATGTGGGACTGAAGCAACATTTTTTCGTAAGTAAAAATTATGAGAATAGTACACCACAATTAAAAGATAATATAACAAAACAAAGCTTTGTCAAAGCACAATGAGGTGATTGTGTAAACCTGTTTCATTATGATAGTGCAACGAATACCGGTCGTGTGGCCGCTAATAAAGTTATGGTTACACGGGCAACCGTGTATGCAAAACTTTATTTGTTTTTGGAAATACTTTGTCGCCAATAAGTTGCCGGTGGTTGTAGTGGTATAGAAAGCGACGTTTTGCTACCAGTAGACATTTTGCGAAAGCGACATTTTGCGACTGAACCATATAAAGTAGGTAGTTCGTCCTGTTGACGCCGCAACAAAAGAGAACTACACGCTTTGACAAAGATGCTTCTGTCAGGTGCCACTGCCATCTTAATATCTAGAAGTGTGCATTCTTCGTGAAGGATTTTTATTGTTTTTTTTTATGTTTAGAACAATGCAAAACCAAAGTTTTTTGTTGATATCACAAAAGGTAGCTCCATATGGTGTAGCGATGCGATCACATCTCACATGTTGTCGCCAACAATGGCTGAATAAGTTGCCCGTGTGTGTAGCTTTACTGACTAAATACTTGGTTGATTAGTGTTTGTGGTAAGTAGAGCAAGGGCAGTGTTTGGTGGTCTTGATTTTGATTACACGGGAAATCAAATTGCTGTTGAATATAATAGAAATTACTCGGGTAGGAAATTAACTTTTCTATATGAATCAAGTTAAGACAGATGTTCTGTAAATAGAACAATATTGCAATCTATACTAAAATTTACATACATAAACTAGGACCCAGTAATATTAATGACAACAGTATCCGTGGTGCTAGGCAACTGGGCTTATCCCAGTTGTATACGTCCCTGTGTGCCTATTGGCCTTGTTCTTTTCTGTCTTCTGCTGATATGGAGGGAAGTAGTACTCCTCCGCTATTCTTTTCTGATTAATTTCGTTGCGGGATCCAAGACAGTCAAATCATTTCTCTGGAACTTCGTCGAGCTTCATTGTCTCGGCGCTTTTCTTGTGGTCGCCACTGTTGATTCTGGCTTACAGAAGATACAGTGGTTTGGGAATAGTCAGGCGGGCTTGTCCCATTTAAAAAAAAATACATAATAACACAGCCATGTCAAAGGTTTGATAATAAGAAAAACGAATCATAATAACAGAATTAATGCACATAACAATTAGATTAATAAAGAGAATATCAAAATAGAAACTAATATTATAAGTTAACTCAATCTAAATGCGCCTTTTGAGTTGTTAACGCACAAACAAAAAAATATTCAAAATATTACAGAAATTGTATACATATTTAGATAAGTCATGCACACATACGTTTTGATGTCATTACGGGTAGTAATAAAAAGTGTAATGGAATAGCCCGGTTCCCTGTAACGGTGAACACGAATGATTGCTACTTACAGATATATGGCGTAATGTACACGATTATTACATAATAACACACTGGTCTACGCTTTCTCGATAGGGGAAAAATGATTTTGTGGTTTTTATATTTTTTGTATTTTATTTCACTTTTGATTGGGCTAGATTTAAAAATGGTGGAGTATTATAAAAATGCCTACCTCGTCCGTCTAGAGGTCGCAATTGCGACTGCTTTGAATGAGCTCCTGGGTTCTATTCCTGAGTCGGATAAATTGTTATTGGGTTTTTCCCATCAGAAATTACTCATTAGAGGCCACGGAGTGTGGATTTGTGCTCGTTTGATGGCAAGAGACTCGCGTGTTCCAAGGTACACCTCCGCTTAAACCTTCAGGAATCGCAGATGTGAGGTTATTTATCATGAAAATCAGGTGATGATAGCTGTATTTGTGACGAAAATCCACAATAAAAATGGCTGTTGATAACATCTCATAAACTTTACGGAAGTTTACGGCCCAAAAGCAATAGAGAGGCGATTTAATAGCGGACATAAATACCGAAATCGATAAAATTGTGCACTTGACACAAGAATTGATATCTAAACTGAAGATTGCGACGACGGAATCGGTGTGTATTTTTGTTACAATTTTAATGTGAAAAGTTATGAAGGTTAACTTCCATATACCAACTTGAAAGTGGGGAATAATCCTAGTTATATTACTAACTTAACGTTTAAAGGACTGGTACAAGGAAGTTATATTAAAGTTTATTATGACACACAATTTTGTCGAACGAAGTTGAATGAGAATTTTCCGGACTTTCAAAGTTTTCCTTTCAAAGAAAACATAAAATGGGAATTTAGTAAGAGCTGTTCAGGTTGCTACGTACTGGTCGGACTAAATTTGAGTTATCGACTCGAAAAGAATAAGGGGTAGGTATGAAATATTTTTGTTGCATATGAGCATTTTGTATCAACGACGACGATTTTATCAACCTTGATTATATTCGAAGCTCGACGAATTTTGTTTATTATGTTTTAAAATATTGATTATTTGTTTTAAGACCCTCATAAAAAACATATGTCTGTTTCAACGAAACAGTGTTTTGAGTATCAATTCACTACTGGATAGGCATCCAAGGTGGCCAAGTGCTTCTAAAGTCATCCTGCAAGGATTGTATTCCACCAATTTGTGATTGTTCTAACCCATTTTTTGCCTAAATCTTGACTCATTAACACAACGGACGATTGTGTCAGCCAAATTTAATTAATAGTCAGGGTACCTCCAAAAATAATGTTGGTCAGTAACTTTGCAGTAACCTTTACCTGTCTGTCGATGATGCCATAATTCGTGTCCGGTTTTGATTGTAGTATTTAGCGTTAACAATCGATTAATTAACATAAATTCGAATGTTAAGAAATATAATATTAGTACAGGAATGTCGATTAAGTACTTATGTTTAATACTTATTTGAAATTCATAAGTAATTAGATACACACAGTGGATAGTGTAAATAAAAGATATTTTTCACGTACAGATAATAAAAAATCCATTTAAGATTTGCCTACATACTTGCAAATAGATTTTTAAAAATTCTCGTTACAAATACATTAAATAAATAATAGGCAGTCATACTGTCATTGAAAACTTATATGCACACAATTTTAGAAATCCTCCTCTTCAAAGTAGGTTCACAATAAAGTAGGTAAGTAAAGTAAAGAAACTATGCTACTATCTAATACTCGAAGATCAGGTTTCTGGCAGGGTTGAAGAGGTCAGACAATCGCCTGGTTACAAACCTGAATATCGCTGTGTCACGGATGAATAACCTAGTGGTAGCGGTGGCTTACTTTAACGAGAACGCGAAGAATTCATTTAGTCAGGGTTCGATTTAAATACAGAAGAACGGGGAATTGTAGACACTGAACACAATGAAAAAAATCCGAATCAAGAAAAATTGTGTTTGAAAAGGAAGTAGAATATCCGACATAATAATGTCTTCCTTCTTAATAATATTAGTTTTGTTAAATTAACTGAGTAGATCGAAGAATTAGGCGTGGAATGTGGAATCAATAAAATTAACATTTAAAAGCTGTTGTGATAGTTCACAGCAGCTTCTGCAAATATCAATGATACTCATTAAACGTTTTCGATCATTTTAGAATTTTTTATCATTGATTTTGCTTGGATTTCAGCTTATAAATTAGACTGGTTAAGTTTGAAGTAAGATCACAAGGTTGTCATTTTGAAATAGGTATCAATGATAATAAAATTACGTGTTTTAAATCACGAATATACGAAGTGGATATTGTAGTGTTGCAAGAAAGGAAATCGGTATTACAGGAGGTGATATTACAGCAGGGATATTGCAACAGTCATACGCCAGTTAATAAGAAACTCGTTATAATTTAACCAATTACGTTGTAGGAAAATGTAAAAAACTTAGAGAGCCGGTAGCGTTTGATATGAAACCTAGTGCTTGTGCAATCAGCAAGTCAGAAGTTAAATACGTTACCACGTTGCAAGCAAAAATTGTCGCTCAGAACCATCATTTGCTTGAATGAGAAACAGAGCGTGGTGCCGATCTCATCTTCGATGTTACTGCGTGTGATAGCATTCCCGGTCTCTTTCTCCAGCCAGATGTAAGTTATTGATTTTTTTTTTTTTTTTTTTTTTTTTTTTTTTTTTTTTTTTTTTTGGTGGTTGTAAAATCATCGAATAACCCCTCCCGCTCTTGGGCAGAGCGAAAGGGAGTGTCAGACTTCTACTGACTAAAAACCACCCATGTTCCTTCTTCGCCCTCTATGTCGAGGCCGCGATAACCGTTGGACTACCCGCGGCCCCGACAGGCGTCGGCCCTTTCGGGCCCCTCCCATGTTGCTGACATCTCTTTGAGGCGCGCGTGGAACACGAACGCGCCGTCGACACGGCCTGTTTTCGTCGTGAGACGGACGGACGGCGAGTTAGGGCCCTTAGCCCCCCTTAAAGCAGAGAAGCAGATAAAAAGATTAAATATTACAAATAATTTTTAGAGTCAATATTTTACCTATTTTGTTCAAATATGCGATATTTGACACTACACTAGCCGGCAGAACAAGTTTTAGCCATTAATCGTGACTACCAATTCCGGACCATAACAGGATTCCAAGTAGAAAAACTAAATTGCGTTGCTTTAGGTATTAAAATGCTGGAGTTAGCGGTCGGAGGCAAATGAGACTTTTAACCTTATTGCCTGGGTCTGTTACCAAGTCAGGGGTCGGCAACTTATCCAACTTGATTGAGCTAATCATAATATTTAAGAAGTGGAGTTCGGATTTCACGTCAGCCTTTAATATTCTTACAGCTGGGACACAAACTTATCTCTAAGGAGAAGTGGTTTCAGAACATGCATCTTGTTTTCCAAACAAAAGGTTTTTTTTTTGTGCTGTGAAGTGATGTTCAAATATACAAAGTTTAAAGGCCTGCTTGTGTTCAAATCCTCTTCATAAAACACATAAGTCTGGGCCAGCACAAGGTCACAATTTCAATTTATATTCAGAAAACTATCCAAGAACACAAAAAAGTTTCACAAACTTCTCAGTCAAGTAAAACGAATGTGTCTGTTTTATCTACTGCAAGTGCATTAAATGACATGTTGCCAGTTCAATGCGTATAAGCATCGAATAACCTTTCTCACAGAAAGCTAGTAGGGTGGAAAGATTAGCCAAGCATACATCCTATTTTCCTTCACTCACGGAAAAACTATCTCCCATGAATGTTTTCAGATTCGTACGTAATCGGATTTGCTGTATCGATAGCCCTCTAACTGTGAATTGGATATCGCTCCCTCGTTTTGGGTATCAGGAATGCGTTTGCCCGTATGGTAACTATTGGTGTGGATGGATCGGGTCAAATTCGTTGGCCGATTACTGCGTGGTTGACGAGGGTTAGTTTGCTATAAAGGAATTATGTGCAGGTACAATGTTGTTTTTTGTTTCTTTGACTCCAGCTAAATAATGGTTTAATTTTGGACCTATAATATGCGTCTTGTTCTAAGTCTTCTACCATATTGCAATTCTCAGTTCTAAATCCCGTTGGGTTTAAAAGAACAAGTCGTGTTGCTATTATGCCTGCGTGCTGATTACTGAGTCTAGCCTACAATGCGGGCTGAGAATCACTTGCGTTTACTGGCTAATTAAAACCCACCTGCGAATAACTTAGATGCCGATTGAACGACAAATATACAGGTTTGTTAAATAGTAATTAATTTGACAGTTAACGTTAAGCAATTTCCTTCTCTATAAGGTGATGAATTAAGTTTTTAATGCTGTCTAGGGTTACAGATCTACGACCACTAACATTAAAATCATCGACGTTCAGCAACGCAGTAATAATTATGATGACTGTACAAAAAACCTCGAGTCGAGGAAACGAGACCAATAGGAACAACTTCCTCATAATTCGTGATGTATCGTATGCCCCCGTGGCCTGTTCTCACGCGCCGACAGCCCCCCTCCCTCTCCCATTGTCTTAGAAGTTGCGTCTGCGCCGGTACCAACCGTGAGATTACTTTGACGCTTTGATACTTGATGCCACTATCTCTAAACAGATAAGACAATTTTGTTCCGTTCTAATTAATTTTATTATTTAAGCGAAAGTGGGTTACTCTGTTGTATCATTAGGGATCTTTTTGTGTTACAGTTTATTCTTTACTGTTAACATAATCAGTGTTGCTTGTAGCGTCTAATATTAATGGGTTTTGTTGAACCAACCAATTTGTGTGTCTGGTTATTTATGAGAATGTGTATTTTATTCTATTTTATAGTTAGTCGCGGCCGCTGTAACAATAAATATTTATCGATGTAAGTTATTGATTGTTTTACATTTAAAATATTTACGATTCCCATTTGAATAATATCTGCCCGTAAGTTTACTATTTAGTTGAATTATGTTCAGTAAATCTAAATAATGTTTATTTAGGTCGCGGTTTCATTGTAAACTAGGAGAACTACGAAAGTGGGCATGAAAGTCTGGTACCGTTACATTCCTAGGTTGATATTCATGGTTGTTAAGATTGAAATCCATACCTTATCCTTTGGCAAAGAAAACCATTCAGCCTAAATCATTTTGTGAAATCAAACTTGGGTCGTTAACTTTTGCTAGGTGACATTATATTACTTCATTATATAAAACGTAAGCACTCGTCTTGCAACGGTCCCAACTTACTCACTTCTATCCTGGGGGCCAATTCTCGATTTTAGAGATGGTGTCGAACTCGACAAAAATTTCTAATGACGTCATTTTTTCGACAAATTTTAAAAGTTGCTATTCTGGGGATGTCGAATTCGACATTTGTCGAAAGCTAACGTTAGAGTTCATGTCGAGTGCTTCTGAGCAGTAGAGATGTCATGTCGATTGTAGAGATACGTCATTTCTGAGTGAATTCGTTGAGTTTTGGATTGTACACTGTGTTTTCTTTTCTTTAATTTTTAAATAAAATACGGCTTGGCATCTCATACCTACTGGAAATTTGATTTATACTCTTTGATTTGTGCCCTTGCCTTGATTGATTTTTCCCCTCCATGTTAAAATAAAACTTTTAAAATGTAAAACAGCACCCAATAATGATGTAAACACAGCATGACAGCACATGTAAACATAACAAAAGTTTTGAAGGAACCGCAAAAAGGCGCAAATTCTGACACTGACAGACAGTCAACTGTCAATTTGTTTTCACGAAGAGCATACGAAAATCTTGAAACACACTAAACGTTTCGTTTTATACTTAAATAAGTAGGTTTAGTCAGCGTTTTAAAACAAAATCATTCATTAACTCATAGCTACCTAAAACAGAACGTGCGATTCTTCATAATGGTAACATTATCTTCACTCGACTCGACATTTTCGTGACATTTATTTCTATTTTGACTGAGAATACGGAATTCTGCTCGATTCGACATTTTTTGGTAGAGATAGAGATATTTTTAATAGACATAGAGATAGACTTACGATCTCGAACTCGAGATAAATGGCGAAAATCGAGAATTGGCCCCCAGTTACCTGAAGCTTGCTTAGAATAGAATAGTTGACAAAAATAAACTAATTAGTCCGTCAGATAGATTTCCAAAAAAATATTGGACACATATTTTTTCTTTTTTCACATAAACAAAAATTGAAGACGATACAGTGCTTTGCAAACTCGTCATGTATTTTTTTACCGTTGAGTGACGCCACAATTTTCGTAATTTTTTTTTGATTCGATAAAACAAAAAATACACAATATATCTTTCAGGAAAACATAAAACTAACACAGATTAAGAACTATTAATATCCTTCTATATAAGCCGTAAGTTTATTCGTATAATTTCATGCGTAATTCTTCTCCTTCGAAACCAATTATTTTAGTACGTGCAAGAGCCAGATAAGGGTGAATTAGACTGACACGTCCATTGTGTTCTCCTGAGCACCTACGCGGTAATTTAGTCGATAAAACAATGTAGTGTATGTAAAACAATACGGGCGGCCATTGTTTTGTCAAATGATTGCTGATTTTATTATGATTTCGATGTATTGGAATCATTCTCGAAAGAAAGGGTATGAGATCGTGAGGTTGTAGTTTGATTAGTTCGTGTTTATTGTTATAGAATGATAGATAAGTGAAGTTCAGCGCTGTAGGCTAGTTTGTTTTACTATTTTATAGTGTTTCTCTTCATTACAGAGCGACATTTTACCTATGAAAGTATTTGCATGTAGAACTGATAGATTCGATATTTTATAGCTATACTGATTTATATATATAAGGACCATCAATCCATGGTACAGAAATGAATGTAATTTTGAATATGAGTCATTCTGACTGCATTAGTCTTCTATAACAGTAAACTGTCCTCACCAATCATAACGTCGGACACTCATTTATGCATTCTAATAGGAGGCCTTTGTAGTAACGGGCGTCTACGCCCTAAGGCCTATGTTAGTTCAGCAGTAGGTACAACTAATATGTGGCACAATAAGTAAGTATGCATGTATGTCAACAGCCCATCCATAAAAAAAATGAATTATAGTGTGAGTAAAACCAAGCTTGTTAGTGTGAAAAGATTACGATCTTTTTTATTATAAAAAAAAATGGAATTTGGAGTTCTCCCACGTCAGGCCGATGGTCTAGTTAATTGACCATTGTCTTAATGGGAATCTTACGCTGAACTGACCTGCTTATTGGCAAAGTAATCACAGGTGTTTTTCGAAATAAACTCTCACGCTTTTATGCTTTAGGCTACACACGGTTATGCAAACAATGATCAATAAAATATGGGTTAGGAATAGGTGTAATTAAACTTTCGTTAAGAATATGATATATGGAGGGAGCGCAATGAGTAAGTAAGGAGTGTAGCATTTTGAAGTTTCTGCCTTAGGCCATAGAACATGGGACTTTATATAATGACAAAGAATAATTTTATGTCTAAGTTTAAGTAGAAAAGTGAGAGGGAAGAGTTTTTATATAGTTATAAAATAATTCTCGCGTGTATCCAATTATGGCTCCTTATGGATTATAGAAATTAATTGCGACAAAACACTCCGTATCACTTTTACGAGCAGTTT
The DNA here is from genome assembly GCA_932274075.1 of Diarsia rubi. NCBI lineage: Eukaryota > Metazoa > Arthropoda > Insecta > Lepidoptera > Noctuidae > Diarsia > Diarsia rubi. The sequence goes on along the minus strand of OW026417.1, from coordinate 14,425,315 downwards.
TCATGTTTATTTTTAATTTAAATTAATTAAGAAGACACCTTAACTGTGTATCTTCACCTTCGAGAGCTTTATTTGGTAACTATGTCAAGGCTACGATGACATTCCCAGAGTTCGAAAACTGATGATCGTCATAAAATTTTGAGTTATTCGCTTTTAAAAATCTAAGTGGCTGGGAGAAATGATGCAGCGATCTTGAGTTCTGGCTGAGGAGTACTGGCCAGCATGAGTACTTTGCCCTGTTGTGGGTCAATACAGGCTAAATAGCAAAAGCATACATATATAAACTTAGGTACGCAGAAGCTATAGAACGCCTATTGCTACGTACTCTTTTATGTTTGTTTGTTGTTATTCGTCCACGTTCATACATTTCTCCGCTCTGGGCGGAGCGAAAGGGAGTGTCAGACTTCTACTGACTAAAAACCACCCATGTTCCTTCTTAGCCCTTTGTGTCCAGGGCACTATTTTTGTTGGTGAAAACTATAAAAAAAGAGTTCTAAACGAAACATCTAAACACGGCCGCCCGGCCAACTTGATATGCAAACGATAGGTACAGGTTTTGTAATAAATACAAGCATATTTGCAAATCTGTTTATACTGGTTTTACCTCTCTCACGACTGACTTTTATTCATAGATTTTTTATTAAACACCACAGCAACAGGTTGTCCTGTCTACTTTATTATCTAAACTTGTAAGTCTACATATCATTTTAAAAGTCGTACTTCAATTAGTCTTTAATCTTGTCACGCTTAAACGGCTTTATTTAGCATACAGATAAACCAAAACCTGGACTAAGACATAGGTTATTTTTCATCCCAGTACTCTCTCGTGGGATAATTTCGAACAGCCACGTGTGTGAAGCCGCGGGCAACAGCTACTCTCATAAATTCCTAACGAAAGGGATGCTTAATATGTATGCTAATGTTTAATCAAATAACAAATTCATAACTAATTTGCCGTGAATCAAATTGATTGGTATCTCAGCTCATAAAAATACTATCTAATTTGTGTAGATAGTAAACGTAATCTTGACCTTTATAGTCTCATTCATATTTAAGAAAACAAACTAGATCATATTTCTTTCAAAAGTCACGAAATATTTCTAAGAACTGAAAGGTCACATTCTTTAACAAGGTCTTATTTGAACACTAAATAGTGCTAACTCTATTAGAACGAAGCATGCCATTTGACAAGGTATTACCAAAGAATTCTAGCTCTTAACATACATTTAAATTAAGGCCAATATAGCAATTAGTGCCCGTTATGTGTAAAGGACTATGCCAAAGGAAAGACGTCGGACAAGTCTTGAATATTAATTATAGTAAATATTGTTGTCGATACCACTGTATTATTTTTACCGTTGGGTGTGTTTTTTATTTGGCACAGCATTTTCTTTACTTAGAGGACACCAATAACATATTATTAAAAAAAAAATCTTTAACAAAAAATTAAAACAACCAAATGATAATTTTTTTTTTCAAATTAGTTGCAAATAACGCTCATACACATCGGTTATAAATTATATTTAAAATTAGACGAGTCCGGTGTTTCTGTCTATCCGATGACTTTTTATTTTTTTAAGTCCAGATATAATCATGGTCAAGTCATATGATCCAGTTCCATGTAGATTAGTGTCTGAGTTGGCCTTGTGTCTTTTTAGTTTTTAATTGTTCTATCCTGAGTGAGACCAATAAATAATATTTTTTTCTTTCTTTCTTTTTTAAGGAAAGGGATGATTATACAGATTTGTTTGAAGAGATCAGTCAGTCAGTACGGATTGGTACGTCAATGCCATACTTCACTTGTGCTGGGTCTTAAATCAGGAAGGAACCATCAAAATTCAACCTTAAGTAGAAATCGATCCCAAGCCTCTAGCAGAAACAAAAATACATTTAAACAAAAATACAAATTTCAATTAATTATTTCAATTAACATCAAACAAGCAATTTATATTAACAGGTGAACTTTATTTGGTTTGTTAAATCCGTTTATTTTGAACTCGATAATACAAACTCAATGTTTGCTACTGAATACGTAGTTTTTAAATAAAATTGAATGACTGAAATGTGTTTCAATTATGTTTTTACATTCTTCCACTCAATCATAGCATTTAAATGTGTTATATTGGATATACAAACTTTATGTATATGTGTTTATGGTGTAAATTTAAATTTAAAATGAAGTGCGTTCTAAGGTACTTGTGTCAACCATGATTTTTCTTTGATACTTTTTGTGTGTGCTTTCTGATAAAATAATCTCCTAATATATTTACAACAAGTTATTCCTTTTTGATTTATTTTATCCTACATGTTATGTACTAAATATAAAATTTGAGAATTAATTGGAACAAATGAAGTGTGTTGTGACAAAATTAAATTGTAATGTTGAAAGTTACAATTACACAAAAATCACAAAAAAATATTTATATTGATATACGAATAAACATAAACTTTAGTCGTAGACAAATTTATTGACGCCCTGTAATTCTTCCCTTTTTGATACTTGTATATATTTTATTATACAATTATAGATATGTAAATCCCAGTTTATAAAAATTTAAATGATGAAACTAACGCTTTGTGTGATATGGAGTGGTTGAACCAAGCATTTCGTTTTATTACAAACTCAGTTATTCCACGTGGGGCATAGTCACAGTAAAAAGCTTGTATCTCATATTCAAATATGTCTGCATTCAGATTACGAATTCGAAATTAATTTTCAGCTAATAACAATATTGACACATTTCAATTAATTAATTATTGATGGTGAAAATAACTAATTATTCGTGGTTTCTATTAGCCATTATTTATTTGACAGAAGCTAACAACAGCAGCTCACAAATGAGTTTCATTAAAACCTTGTATTGGGGCTTTATTTAATAAACCACTATTGGCATTCATTGATTTATATTTCATACGTTTAAAATAAGACATTTCTTGGTCTTCACGCCCCTTTTTTTTGGTCGATGGAAAATCATCAAATGACTCCTCCCGCTCGGGCAGAGTGGGTTTCAGACTTCTACTGACTACCTACCTATGGGCCGTAGCCCCGACGACAGGCCGCAGCCCCGACGGGGTCTTTGCGCCCCTTAAATATACTTGACTCAATATTTTATCTCTTGGCAACGAAAGAAAGACGAAAAGCATACACATTTAAAATAAAACCGTTTAATAAAGTAGTTTGAAACGTAAAATACGGCAGGTTCTCAAAAAGTGCAGTAAAAACAATGTGATTTGTTGTTGAGTAACGTTATTTTCACTCTGAAATTACCCTGCTTGCTGTTTTAAATGAAAAACGCTGCAACTTAATTTGCATTCTGCCCAAAATCCACAGGAATGGCGTAGAGCTGTTCGTTTTTTAAGAGCTCAGAATAAGCGTGAATTATTTACATAGCAAAACTTTTTCAATACGATTGTTTGTAAACTACCAAGAAAAGAGAATTATTCTCGCGTGCAACTACCAAGTTAGCAACTGTTGTTACTTTACAAATAAAGCTGCACAAATAAAACAGGTGTTCAGTAGATTTAAGTAGAATTAGAAAATCGCCAAACAAATTTACTTTACATAATCAGATTGTTTAAATTCCAATGTTAATGGGAAAGTCTGTACCGGACAATCAATGGCAATAACTGGCTGGCAATAAATGATAGCTGAGAATAGTAAAGTGTCTGCCGACGAATATTCACTTTCTCGACCGACACGTGGGCCCTGTATTTGAGATATGTTTCGAAGAAAGTGAGAGGCGTAACTTTTTCTTTACTCAAACTGTTTATGCACTTGCTAACCGCTGACCGGCTGATAGCGTAAGTAAGTATAGATGTCCGGGAAAAAACATGAATGGAATTCTTTATTTGTTTTGTTGGTGTCAAAGATTTAAATGCTAAGTAAATTCTGTGGTTTTTTGTGCCACTCGTACTTGTTCTAAGCTTTTAGAACAAACAAGGATTTCCTTTTTGCATCGATGATTAAACAACTTAACAAACTTGTTTAAAGAATTCCATTGTTACCTGGTTCTGTCTCAACTTTCACGAACAATTCCACTTTGGCGAGAAAGAGATGGCAATTACCTGCAAAGAGAACATAACGATTAAAAATTAAGTACCTACGATTTCAAACTATGCTATAGAAATCTGTACTAAGAATATTAAACTTTTACTTCTATCTTGATAATAAATTAAACGTAAATTGGGGTCGGCTAAGTTATAAAGTTAATTAATTAAGTAGTTTAAAGTTAAGGTTTCAAGTTCACTTCGAAGTTATTGTTCATAGGATAACTTTATCTAAATTAGGACTAAAATACCTCTTAAAGTGATTGATATTTTTCTACAATACTTTTCCTGACCTGATTAGAATAAAATCAAATACAGAGACTTCATTGCTAATTGAATTTGAATCTATACGAATAGACTGCGGGTGCAAGTGGCTCGCTTGCAAATTCAATCTGGCCAAATTAGGTATCATCAAACCATCTATATCCCAATCACATTGTGCTTACAAGATAAGCCGTAAATTATGGCCTGAACGTCTTGCGCAACCTGGATCCTCCAGGGCTTAAATGAGGCAACCGCCAGAGGTGTACAGGTCGTTACATGCTGGTTTAACATACTTACTAGACTTATAGTCACCAAGAAAAAGATGAACTACTTCTTCTTTTGGAAGAGTTTGATGCCAATTTACTTTCGAAAGACAGGAGCAATACAAATACACATTCAGTACATTCTGTTCACTGATGCAGTGTGCAATCTCTTCCAAAACATTCGTCCCCCATAACAAAGTAAAGTCGGACCGTGCCAAAGCGATAAAAAGCCTCTCTTTGACAGAACCTTTGATACAAACATGCGGGTAAATAAAACTGGCTGAAACAACTGAACAAACATGCTTAATAATAAAAAAAACTTGGTATCTTTCTGAGCGTAGAGGTGGAACATGGAATAATGAGGTAATGGAATCTGAAGCAAGCGATCAGCGCGAAATACAGATTATACAGGATACAGGGAGGTTAAAAATTCATGGGTATTGTAAAAGCAGAGCCACTCCTTACCAAAGAGTAGCGTATTGCCCAGGAACTAGGTGGAGGTCAAATGGGCAATGACTCCGAGTAAAATTGGATGTATCTGAAAACGGCTGCAACACAAAACCGACCCTAACATAGGTGAGAAGAGGTAAGACGGTGGTGTGATATGTTTGCACTCTTAAGACACAACTGCCATTTTGTATTATTTATAAGTACATGACCAACGCAACGTTAACATTTTTTTCTTGTTTTACGCAATCAATATTTTTGGCAAGTTGGATTCTAAGAAAATCTAGCGAGTATTTATGACGTAGCACTCCATCTGCTCCTTCTTCCATGTAGTTGCAACGATAAAGCGCATAGCCATTTTATTGTGCGATGATGTTATCGGTCTACGGTACGAAACTGTCTGTGACCCAGTTCGCGTAACAGTACCTAACTGCAATGTTTTAGAAATATAGCTAACGATGTGGTGTGGCTATTGATTAACTGATTCTGTTAAGTTTTATGTGATATGTGTCATAAGTGTAAGGAATGCTAAAGTTATAAAATGTAGTGACGTCTTTTGACCGCTGCATATTTTTTATATCTCTTGTTCAGAAAATTTCTAAATAAACAAAATACAACGCATTATTCTCAAATGGGATGAAAAACAGGCGATCCAACTTGATTAAAATACCGGTAAAAAAGGAAATTCAGTAAAGATAAATCCACGAGACGAAGATCGAATTACACAGCTATATTAAAAAGTATTTTGCACGAAGAATCGTTTACTCGATCGTCTGGATCCCGTTGAATCAAGCGAGCAATCAACGCGGTATCGAAAACATCGCCATATTTTGATCCGACGAAAAAATTGACTGTTTATGAAAAGCTTCAATAGCTGGCCGGTGCTGTTCGATTGGGTTTAGTCACGCAAACTTTTTTGTTCCTTATCGTCTCTTTGGTTCTTAATAGGAGTAAAAAAGACGGATGCTAACCTGATACAATAAAGCCATAGTTAAGTCGAAATATCAACGTTGCACAAAACAAAAAGTCAGTTCTCTTGTAACGATTTTCGATAACAGATTTCGAGATATGATTTATTGACACGAGAATGAGAAGACTGGTCAAATAATAACTGGTGAAATGTTACTTCTTCAAAATTAAAATAAATCTCCGTTTCTCTTTATTTTTGATACGTTTTTTCTTTAGGTTAATGCCTTTTTACTTGACTTGTAAACAATTCAAAGTTATCGCCACTTGTCGCTTCGTTAATCAAGCTGGCGACCTAAGTAGAGGCTAGCGTATAACGGAATGCGATTGCCATGGAGCATGGCGGAAGTAAGTTACGATATCATTACATTGCATCTACATTTAAATATGGAGGAAAGGCATTAAAAATGATCGTGTTATCAAGTTTAACTGCATATAACTTCAATTATTTAATGATAGACCTTCACTGTATTGTGAAGATCTAGGAGTGTCTGGGACTGGCCTGAAGGTCGACATAGTGATGAAAACTAATTTCTATTAGCTATACATACTTCTCTTTATTTTCCTTCGCTAATTAACATTCACTTGGTATTTGAAATCTCGAGTTAATAATATCAGTAATTTGATTCTTAGAAATTACGGAGTTTTTCTTGTAAATAGAGTCTTCTGAAAGGTCAAGTACTCGTTGATTCATTAGTGATATTATGTAACGATATGTATATTAACTTGAACATTGATGACATCATATTGCAGTCATCAATTTACTTGTCAGGCGTAGGTGTTTGTGGTATTCCTCAAAAATGTTTGCGCCTGCTGTAAATGGAAAAGGCCCCGATCAGCTGTGAAATTACAGGCTTTACAATTTTACGAAATGGCCAACAAAGTACACAGTACGGAAAATAACAAAGGAAGCCTATTCAATCTTTAAAGCAGCATAAAACTTTTTCACGGCCTTTTGTGTGTGACGTGGTGGAAAGTCATACGTAAGCCGGTCGGGTCGGTCGCAACGATACACGTACGAAGATAGGTGTCGCATACGTGATGCTCACCTAAAACGGAACGCGGCTCCTCATTGCCAGTGTCACTTGTCCATTGACTGTTTAACAGTTACAACCTTTTATACCTCCCTCCCTAAATGGTGATGTACGCGACTTCAATATTCATGCGCTAAAGTGAAAGAGCCACCGAGAACGGCCACTGAAAGTTGACACCACTAGACTTTTCAATGTTATTATCGCGTTTATATTAATCGACATTGACATCTATGCATTTTTATTGCCGTATTATATAAGCAGAGAAGGAAAATACACCTCGTTGGCCCGGATCCAAGCTATGATTCATTGAGACGATTATCGCCATGACACCGCATACCTGTATCATCATAACTGAAGTGAAGACGGGGTGTTTTCCGTCGGCAGTGAGTAATTAGCTTTGAGAAAGCAAACATGAGAGTAAGTAGGAGTTTCTGCATAGACAAGACTAGGGACTAAAGGACTTAGTCGGTTAGTATGTCATGTTAACATGTACCAGCTTCCTGTGATTGGCTGAGTGGCTTCGTGGTAATTATCTTGTCTTTCTTATTGGGTACGTGAAATGTGGACTCAAGTGCTGCGACAGAGCGCAATTAGTGAACCGCGGGAAAGTTATTGACACTAAAGAATTGTGATTGTTCTTCTATTCTATTCTAATTGTTTCTGGTGAAATCTCTTGATTGATACATTCGGTGTTTGACCTCAACCTTCGAGTCACTTTATTTTGTTTATTTCGGAAAATCGATTAAGAAACTGTGCAGAGAAAGTAAGGCATTCATTCACAGGACAGGAACCTTCCAATTTTCTGGAATTATTTAACTTGTGCAATATTTTTAATAGACTTCTGCAAGTCCATAGCCGTAATTACAAACGCGTAAGACAATGCCGTTATCTTTCGCCCTGACTATTAAACTTCACCTGCAAAAACTAGTACATACATCAGCGTACTGGGTAAAAATGAACACTGGTCAGGAACTTAAGTTGTTCGAGCGTAATGTTAGTGGCTTTTTCCACTCGCTGCAGTGTGCGGTGGTGCGGAAGAAGCCCAACTCTTGAACGACTGCGCGCTCCTATCGAGTGAAAAAATCTCGTTAGAAAATGGGAAGCTAACAGTTGGAAACTAGTCGTACAAGTATGATCTCAGTAAAATAATTTTTAGTTTACTTAACTCATTCATTTGAAGACGGATCTAGGAAGTTTTGTTGTCATATGAGTCACGCCCGACGTGATCCAAAAAAAGTAAAAGTTATGTTTAAATAGTTGTAAGTGAAGAAATGAACGAAAGTACACAACGTAATGAGTGTTTTAGGAGACTGTGTCGTGCGGGTCGTGCCTTTTGGACTAGCAAGTGGTCGTCGGAACGAAAATAACATTTCGAGCACAAAGCGAAATTCGCGGTCAGGTGGGAGACATAATGCACATTAACGCTACACAACCAGGTTCTACTTTTGTTACTTTACTTCTGAAAGTCAATGTTTACGCTGCTGCATAGTTGCATAAGGAATTAAAGACGCGTTGTTGTATTACAAATAGTTTTGAATAGGCTATTAGGTACAGATAATTTAGATAATCAGACTAGATTAAAATACTGCAATCATTTCTCAAAATAGGATATTCCGTCACACTTAAAACGCACCCAAATATGTGGTAAAGGCAATAACAACCTTAGATTAATTGGAGCAGCGCCATATTGGCAGCGACATTCCCCCCCGCCCCGCTGCACTTCCTCGTCTACAAGGATAGGCTAAACATGGCGATCATATCGCTTGAACTTCCCTTACTGAGCAGGTGATTATTATTATTAGCAGCACCACTTTCCGTTCATTGAACCGACACCGTTAGGTACTCCGTTTACGCATTTAGCTCTCGCGGCTACCATACGACATGACACAAATAACAATTGGCCAATTGGTTACTGCTGCTCTTAGGAGGCAGAAACGGTTGTGCGATGTGTCCGAACTGTTCTCAATAACTGTGACAGGTGTAGTGTAAACGTGCTACGAGATACAATCAATTTAATAAACCTGTGATCTGAAAATAATGATGTAGTAATTGGAGGTAAAATCCAGATGACGGTACAAGCTACAACATTGTTATTCAAACGAGACAGTTATGAACGCATCCGCGCTTGTGGTTTCGCGCTTTTTTTGCTCCGCCATTTTGTATTCCTGCAGGGAGGCGTCGGCGTCGTGGCGCGGAATTGTCTTGTTTTATGGCAAAAGTGAAACCGAGATTACGTGGTGCCCCGAGATGGTTGAATGACATTTAAACTTAACTGCAAGGTATCTCGGCTTCCTTTGCCCTGCCCATCGTGATTGATGCGGTTATCTGACAATGTGTTTAACAAAAGGAACTTTCACCGTCTCACAAAATTATCATCGAAAAACAATATAGAGAAAATACTATACCGTTTCTGCTTTGTCATCGAGTATTATGGTCGTAGACGTCTATGTTTTTTTACCTGTTTGCTGTAGAACTGTAGAACCAACACAAAGTCCTATTCCACTTATCGGGTTATATTATGAAAAGGTTTCTAATTGCTCACAACCGGTGTCTAATGTTAATAACACTGGTTGTTAAACATCACGGTATCTGCCGATCTTGCCAAAACTAGAAACGAAGAATTTCTTCACGAGTTTCGACAAGAACGGGTTTGACTGGATCCACAAATGTCGTTTAGTTTTCGTTAGCACTTTTGGAGATACTTTTTCTCGGCGTTTACGACAATTTTCCATCTGGATTGTTATCTTTGATCATGTAAACCTTGCGTTTTTTAAAAAAGATGAGACAAGTTTCAGATTATGAGTTCCAACCCCTCTCTTCCACGTCGGTTGTTCTCCTAACGGACGGTTGATTCGCTCAGCGACCAACCAGCCGATATATTGATGCCGAGTTCAACGAACAAGTTTCTATCTAGAGAACAAACCACTTGCAAAAACCATAGTACAAATATTTTGTCATCTAATTTTGGGAGGGTTACGTGTCAATAGGCTTTTTGTTCGAAAAAAGGGATTTACATAAAATGCACGTAACTTTTGCAGTGACACTCTCAAAGAGGTATTTTATCCCGTAACATACGTGGTATGTTTGAGTAATCTTTTAGGTTTTTTGTTGGCTGTTGTTGTAGAGTTGAACCAACCAGAGTTGGATGTACCGGTGGCCCGTATGTAAGAACATTAACCGACAGTGGACACCTAGTGGACATGCAAAGCAGATGTTTTTATATGAATAACTGTGAGACTGGTTTATGTAATGATTTTATATACGTCGTCATTATATACCATGTGAGTCCAGGTAATGTTATAACTGCACATAAATATCTTCTGCTACCACATATTTATATTGGCAGAGAAAAAGCTTTTAAAGATACCGCGATGGTAATTATACAGTGTTTTGAAAAAGAATACTGACTGTACTTATTTTCAAACCTTATGATCGCTTCTAAGGAATAAAAAGCAATACCTACTCAAAAGAAAATGTCCAGTGAGTCAGACAATGAACCGGCTTTTATCACAGTATAGTATGTCGCTGTGCATATAAAACAGTTTTTTTTTGCGTCTAAAACAGGTAATTTATGGAATAGCTAGCAAACACCTTAAAATTTTACCGAAAACTATAATGGCAAAGTATTCTTGCTATAATTACCGTGTTAATTTTTTTGCGGACATTCCCTTTGAAAAATCTTCTACCTGATAGGTTGAGTCACCGAGAAAGCTTTTGTCGTAATCCTTATATTCGGATGGCGTACCGGACTGTTTGAGTCGTGGGATTTCTGATGTTTTGACCTCTAACGCAGGTAACTCGTGATACATTTTTATGAAAGCGATTCCTGTGTAATTTATTGTTGTTTCTTTGTATTTGTTCGGGACCTGTTCGTACGTGTATAGACGATACGTGTTCAATGAGGATTTACGTGGTAGGACTACGGTTTAGTTAGTGAAAAGGTTTCTTGTTTCTTTCCTTCTTTCTTTCTTCATGTAGGGATCCGGTTTATTGTCATGTTTCGCAGTGGAGGAGATACGCGTATTAACCGAAGCTCTTCGCAAATCACCAAATTCAATAATAGTAGTAGGGAGGCTGTTTTTAAGTTTTTCGTGCAATGAAGCCAAACAAGTTTAACCGAAACATCTTCGCAACTTAAAGAGAAATCGTTAAACTGTAAATCCTGTTCAGTTCGCTACACTTCCGCAAAATTATAAAAGATGAAGACGCCTATCGAAATCTGCTTCGAAGCATCGTATACTAAAAGCCTGTTGCTTTTAGGAATCGTCAGGAATGGCAGATTACTGACAATGTTTCTGTGGCTTTACACGCTTCAAGGTCAACCGGTCTCAGTATATATACTTGAGTTATCCCTCCAAAAAGATTTTTATTATCCACGCTATCTTTACATAAACGACTACATTTTAAAATACCGGCTTTGCAGTCATCGAAATAATATGTCGTTTTAAATTGTTGGGATTTTCCTTGGCACATTTTCCTTAAGTCAAGTATGAACCCGTCGGGGCCGCGGGTTGTTTACAAGTTACCGCGGCCTTGACACATAGGGCTAAAAAGGAACATGAAGGAATTTTTGTCAGTAGAAGTCTGACGCTCCCTTTCGCTCTGCCCAAGAGCGTTTTTTTTTTTTTTTTTTACCGCGGTCATGACATAAAGGGACAGTAAGGAACATAGGTGGTTTTTTGTCAGTAGAAGTCTGACACTCCCTTTCGTTCTGCCCAAGAGCGGGAGGGGTCATCTCACGAATTCCCGGCACAACCAAAAAAAAAAGGTATCGATTCGCAACGAATGAATATATTTCATAATTTCTAATTTAACTAACGGTGCCGACAGAACCTTGCTTGTTCTACCTTATATCAAAGATCCACGAGATATTAGTCCAAAAGTGAACATCCAAAATCCTAGTGGGACATCCAAAAATACAAAGCAAACAGTTGAATGAGCAACAAAAGTCTCGTAGCTCGTAGAGTCTGTAGAACTATGGACTGTTTGAATGGGGCTAACGAGACAGTCGTCGAATGATGCCCGCTGTTTTGTGAGACTTACCAGAAAAGATCTTTCACATTTAGCACACCTTTTGTGTTAAACTCCATAGTGCTTCCTTTATATGTGCGAGCGTTTTTAAGCGCATTAGCGGTGAAATGAGTATGTAGGAGACGAGAAACGTAGAAAGGGAACTGCGTTTCTAATGCATTGGGTTTTGTTTAGTGTTCCGTTAGAAAATTGAAATACTTGAATATTCTCTACCAAAATGAATTTAATTTAGGGACTTACCTAACGACTGTGTCAATACATTTAATGAGATTCTTAGGAGTTGCTTTGTAAGACAATAGACAAAGAATTTAATTATACACTTATTAACGCTGATAAAATTGTAAGGTATTTTAATTTTTGCTGTAGCCAAGTAGGGATTATCATTCTTCGCTTAGTACCCATAAGGTCAGTAAATATTAAAGGTCGTTGGGAGAGACTGAATATGGTATGCGAAGGACAAAATATTGCGTATGGCACAAACTAAGTATATTTAGAATTATAGTGACAATTAAGTTACGAGCGATATGACTAAGAGCTTGAGGATATGCTTATTAATATTTATGATTAACTTTATATAAAGTTATTCGAGATTCTGCGTGAGTCACCTCGTCAGAATCTTTGTAATGATTTTAAATATTTTTGTATCGACCTCATAATCTTCTTCTTCGAAATTGTTTTTAGATTAAGCAGGTTTCATGAATGAAAGACAAACACTAAGTAGGTAATAATATTATATCATTCACCGTGATATGCCAGAAAAAAATTAAGATGACTGACATTGCAATGCATGCATCAATGGTCACCCTTGCGAAGTCTTAGGAGAATTTCTTGCATAACTCAACTGACCGTGACAGGGTAAACCAACTTTAAAATATGGAGTTAAATTCAGTCGTGAAAAATAACATAATAAATTATATAAAAGTTAGAATAATTACTATGCAAGTTAAGTAGAAAAATAACAATACTGGTAGGTAAACTCATAATATTGTAGGTAGCTACATTAATTTTAATAACTACCATTCGTGCTGTTCCTTCTTGATTATAAAACAATGACAGTAAACTGAACAGCACCACAGCAATAAACCTATAATATTCTACGATCGTGCAACAAGTATATGAAAAATATGCAGTGAATTATTCAAAACTTGGTTTCGAAATGACCTAACCGGTGCGGAGTTCTCGTGAGGCGAAAAGTTCAAGGTGTGATGCACACCGAGTGTATTGCAATATGTTGGTTATTGGTACTTACATCATACATTAACGAGCCATTGAATAAACATTAGACAATCGCTGAAACTTGATTCTCATCAATAAGGTGAAGAAATTGGTAAAGAATGTGTGGATTGCGGATCAAATTTTAACTCTCTGATTAACGTTTGTTCTTGATTTTAAAAATGTTGTTTATATTTGCAAATGTCTTCATTTTTATCGTTGTATTCATGCTTGAATTCGAGAATGAATGTGATGCGGTCATGGTAAGCACTTTCTTCGAGACTGTACCATGACTCTATAAAATGTTAACTGTTGTTACTTGTGGATGTCTCTAACTATTCTCAATTTTATTATTTATTATTCTCTTCCATTAGTTACTCTCTTTTACAGTGGTTTTTAATCATCCAGACGCCCTTTGGTACGAATAGTTACAGCACTGATATCAACATTTGTGCCTTACCTACATTACAAAAATTTGTTAACTGATATGTTATGTACTTTTTTATTTTTATATTGTTTATAATTATATAATTTTTTGTTATTGATTTGTGTCTGTAGTAAATCTAAATTGAACTTACACCTTACTATTGTATCGAGTCTGGTTCTTCTAACCAAAATAACAGACAGAATGTGTTGCTGGGGAGTTTGTTCCGTCACTTCTTCTTTCCAGCTAAACACTAGGAAGTGCCGAAGGGTGGGCGTTTTGGGGGACTGTCTCTTGTAAATAAGTAGAGTAAAGTAAATGTTGACGTTCTAAAAGTGCTGATTATCAGCCTAATTTGAATAAATGACTTTTGATTTGATTTGAACTCTTTAAGTCACAAATTGTATCCTAGGCATGATTTTGGGCCGTGGCGGACCAAGACGAAGAAGGAGAGACAAGCTCGACACCTACCTACTGAAAGGACGGGTTCTCAATCTCATTAGCAACGGACAGAATTGTGTGAATATAGCGAGGCGAAATTCTCCTTGATTTTTTTTAAATGTTAAGTATGAATGGCTATAAGAGTAGAGGAAGACCAAAGAAATGATGGTTGGGTAGTCTGAAGATAAGGGATAAGGACAGGAAAATGATGATTGATTGATTGACAACATAATCGATAGACAGTCAAAAAAATACTTTAAAAAACTACATAAATATTTTGTTACTTGAAATATTCTGTACCCATTCACATTTAAATTCATAATTAATCAAAACAAAGTCAAACTTTATTGCGAGAGGGAATCTGGTATAATGAGGAATAGAGCTTAAATAAAATAGCCTCTCTGATTCTGATTCGAGCAAAACTGAGCTAAATTAATAATGACGACGCTTCCTTTGTGAATCTCCACATTAAATTAAACGTGCAATTAAATAAAATGTCTCGGAGCAAGGAGTATTTTTACTCAATACGAAAGAAGTTTTGCTTTTGATATTTCTTCAAATAAACTTTCCTCGAGTAATTCTTTGAGTAATCAGAATTTTTGCAGTTCATTACTGCGCACGTAAAAAGAAGAGGTGAATGGCAGTGGTTCATTTGATTGCTAGACATTTAGATAATGTATAAAGTACAGAACATTACTTGGGATTCTATCCTAATACTACATTAATATCCAACTAAGTCAGACTTTCTCAGACAGTTCCTTAACTAACACAAGAAACTCCCAGATTCCTCCAGCAGTTTTTGTGTCAACTTTAGACAAACAAACAAAACTTTTGTTTGCACGGGATTAAATGATTAAAGTGTTAGTTTATCTTACTTGTGCTAAAGTAGAGTTGTGTGTAAACTTGCTGACGCGCACGGACACGAGCGGGCTCGACGCGCGACCTTGCGAGTTCTACCCTTCCGCTGACGTTCGCGCATTTCTTATAAACAATACAATAAGTATTCTGTTTTCGCACAAAGATCATTTGACACGTTTTGCATGCGCGCTCTTAAATGTAGCTGTGGAGATATGAAAATTAGATTATTTTACCTTTTTATTTGCTGATGCTGATGGCTGAGTTTTGGATAAAAGTGTGAGGTTTTAAAATGAAACGGATTTTGTTCAGCATTTTCTTTTTTTGCCCTTTGCAAGCTGTTTATCGCTTAGTGACGGTTGAGGATGAAGCAAACATTGACCTCTGACTTGGACTGTGTAACTAACCCCAATGTTCTGATTACCTAGTAAACAAGAGAAGCCCGGGAACACTTGACAGACAAATTATTTAATTTTTATATGTACGTTTACTTGTCGTTTCTGTATACGCAAGTCTTCGACTTGTGAGACTTAACAATGTCTTAATGATATATCCTCTAGACCACCCTTAAAGTTATAATTACTGCTTAACTGCAAGGGAAAACATCCTCTTAAAGCTAACAAAGTCTGAAAGACTGATTACCCGCTAACTAAGTCTGTTACAAGAAAAATGTCTGGCTTTAACAAAAAATACAGCTGGGAGCTGAAACAAGAATAGTTTCGTATTGTCAAAGCACAATGCCTTTGATGGGAGTGGAAGAGTTTAAAGATGTCACTGGAGAGGCATTCACGTCGCATGGCGCAGAGGTGCGGCCGGCCTTTACCCACCGATGCCAACTGCTCTAGGGCTGCCTGAATTGCCCAAATTGACAGTTTATGAAGGAGTTTATCAAAACTGCTCATTGATAAAGTGCGACCATGAGAGGCAAGGCTGCCGAATTGAATAAAGCAGTTTTTGTTCAATCCAATACAGTACAAGTGTTTTTGTCACATACTAGAACGCAAGCGTCATTATTACAATTAATGATACAAAAGTATGAGGTAACGAAGGATTATGAATATCACATATTATTTTATGATTACAACCAGAAAGATAATAGTTCCCGGTTATTTAAATACCGTTTCATAATTCCACTGCACACTAAAGCATAAAATTTAACTGTTACTGCGTGTAGTTAATGATTATCGATGAAAAACATTGACAATAATTGTTATTTTTTATTGTTATGGTGACAACCTTGCTTGGTCCGGGCGACTTGATAAACTTCTGCAATCCGACTGCGGTTGTGAAGACAAATTGGATCGAAACTGTTACACGGCTTTTTTCTAATCTTTGAAGTTCACAGAGTAATTATGATTGGCTAACTTTTTCATTTGTAACACATGGCCAGGGTAAATAGTTGCGGTGAGACATGCAACTGCTAATTATGAGCACGCAAACACTAAGTTAAGGCACGTTAAGTTTTTATGTAAAACAAAATGAAAGAGATTAATGTCGAATTACGTTTTGGTCTATTACTTGCGACTTCGATAGCTTGTCCAGCTGTCATACCAGTGATCGATACAAAAAAATGTTATATTCACTAATCTATACTAATATTATAAAGCTGAAGAGTTTGTTTGTTTGAACGCTAAGATCTCAGGATCTGTTAGAATTGAAAAAATATTTTTGTGTTGGATAGTCCATGTATCGAGGAAGGCTTTAGGCTATATAACATCACGCTACGACCAAAAGGAATGGAGTATAAATAAAAATGTTGCATAAACGGGAAACGATATTCCTTATTGAGAGCTGCCGTTGCGTGCGCTGCGAAAATGATTTAAGTTATGCAAATATGATGTATCAAAGAAATGTTCCTCTTTAAAAGTTCTACAAAAAAGTCCGCGACAGCATATATCTATCTATTAAGATTAACTCACTGTAACCATTTTTAACATTAAAATGTTAGGTTCAATTGAGTTATTTTTTGCGAAGCCTATTTTACCCATATGGTGTTAATCTATATCTAAATAAATGGGTTTGTTAGAACGGAAATTTAATATAGAATATTTATGCTTTTTGCTCTATATAGTTTAAATGAATATCTTAGAAGATATCACAATGTAAAAATGTCCGCGCGACAAAATAATTACGCGTGCCGCTGCGCCGGCCCTCGCGTCTCAATGAAGAGACGTGCATGGAGATTCTGGCCTCCGGGAAATTCAAATTCAAAATATTTATTGCACCATAATATTTACAAGGTGTTATTGTATATTGTCTTGTGAGCAGTGGTGGGCCAGTGGTGGCGGCCCCGAGTTACGTACAGTTGGTTGTGGGGTCGAACCCAGGCAGGCGCATTACTTTGTGTAATTTATTTCATCACGTGCCACTGCTTTTAAAACGGTGAAGGAAAACATCGTGAGGAAACCGGCATATCTTAGGACCAAAAATTCGAAGATATGTGACATCTACCAATCCGCACTGGGCCCGCGTGGTGGATTATAGCCCATTCCTCTCCTAGAGGGGAGGCCTGAGTCCCTACAGTGGGACCAATATAAGGCTGATTATGATGTTGATAATGATATCTACCTATAGTAATTCTCACTTTAATCATATATTCTAAGGTAATCTAAACTAATATTATAGAGAGGAAAGATTGGACTCAAAAGTTACTCTGACGACTTAATGACAAGCTAATTGAAAAAATATTACTATGTTGGATAGTCTCTAGGAAGGTTGTAAGCTATATATTATTGTGACGCAGACGAAGTGGCGTGGGTCAGCTAGTCACATTATAATATGAACAGCCAATGCGGTGAAAAACAATAGGGATGTTTACTGACTTCAAAAAATGTGATTCTAATTAGTCCGTCTGTTAGATTATCGAAAAATATTGGATACGGTTTTTTGTTTTGTCAAATCACTAAAAATTTACGAAGATAAAACGCATTAAAGATATTATGAGTGGGGGTTGGTAACGTCACTGACCGCTAAAAAATGTCATACTAATATCTTAGAGTATGACGTCACACGAGTTTTCAAAGCACTGTATCGTCTTCATTGTTTGTTTACGTGAAAAAAGAAAAAAAAATGTGTCCAATATTTTTTTGAAATCTATCTGACGGACTAATTAGTTTATTTTTGTCAACTACTCTATTCTAAGGAAGCTTCAGGTAACAGGTTAGAAGTAAGTAAGTTGGGACTGTTGCAAGACGAGTGCTTACGTTTTGTATAAACCTATATGACAGACTAATTGCTTAGATTTTTTTGTTAACTAACCTATTGAAACTACACAAAATTCGGTCAGGTAAATCTAGCTACAGAACGGCAAAATATGATGAAATATCGAATATCAATATCCAAAACGCACTATCGTTTTGCAAATCTAAATGGGCGTCATATCGAGGTCGGCCACAATATAAATTTGGTTCAATTATCTAGCTTTTAAGGTTTAGATATAACTGTTACCTGTGCTATGTTCATGTAGTTTCATATTCCGATGGTGTTCGAAAGTGCTGCGGTGATATCGTCAGTTTCTTTAGCGAATGGCAGTGTAGTGTTAACATTTATTATTCTGGAAGTGGCCGCAAGACGGCCGTAGAATAATAAGTATCTTTATGACTTCAATCTCAGACTTGAACGGGGTTAGAAAATATTTGGCTGTAGTGTTAGTTTTGCGTAAACACCTTTTTGATTTGCAACAGTTTGAAGTTCAATGACAACTTACTCATAATGAAACTCTTACAGTCTACTTGACACAATATGAGCACGTCAAGCAATTCTAAACGCGTGAAGATCTTTATATTGACATAAACTTTTATTGGAATTTCTAAATTTATTTTTAGACAAAATACTATTTTGTCTAACTGACATGTCTTCAGCATGACATGCGTTGAGTAAGAAATTGTCAATTACGACTTTATAAGACATTTGTTTGAAAATAACATATGTCAGGAATAACACGTATCTGAGCTGACGGTCACGTAATCTCACGAATGGTTATTGACTGGTATACGTGAGAATATTTGTATAATGCGCTACCTCGCTTACTTATTTGCAAGTGATCGAAACACTGGACATAAGTGCGTGTATACAGTCGTTTAGTATTTCCTAAATAATGAAACCAGTGGCATGAAACGTTACGTGTTCCAACGTAACAGCTTTATTTCAATATATTGGTCACACGCCGTTATAACTAACTTTGCACGTATTAACGCTGACCCAAATTCTTGGCAGCTCAAGTATGCATTTTGATAAGTAGCGACTGTGGGTCTCCGATGGAGTTCCGATTAAATAATTCTAAAGAATGTTACCCACAGTTACGTGAACACTTGCAATAAAACGGAGGGATTCTTTCTCATTTACAGCTTCAATTTTATTTTTCTTGCGTTCCGAGTCCATTGCAGTGCTTGCGGTTATGGCCAGACTATTCGAAGGTTTTATTCGAATGAGACCGAGTCAGTAATTAGTCAGTGCACCAGCAAGAATGCAGTTTTAGTACTGTACGATGTTGAACGATTTTTTATTTCGTATTTAAGATAGATGAGACTTAATGTAATTTATATGCTATCAAAGCCTTTTAACGGCATACGGATTGTGGGGATAGTTGAATGCTAATTGTTTATTTCGTCACTAATGGCCAGTGGTATATTTTAACCCACAGTTGTCTGTCGACTTGTCAAGTAAGTAGGTTCAGAAATTTGATTTCACGATATCCATTTCGTAACAAGCGTTCAAACCTGTTCACGGAATACAGTTTTTGTATATTTATTTTACGGAAATATTCACGGCCGACGAATTCTGAGTAAGCGCGACTTTACGGTCAGTTTTTCTCCTTTCTTTTTAGTAAAAAAAACAAAATCCGCCAAACACTGTAAAGTGAATTTGAGAGGAAACGAAATTTAATATCTTGGGGAGAGGATGAAAGAATTTCTAAAGAAAAATATTCATATTTATTTGATAAAGAGAATCTACGAGAATATATATCTGTCCATATTATGAGAAATGGCTAACTTATCATTGGTATCTCCTCCACGATCCTATTAAATCGACAACTAATATCATAAAACAGTAATATTGTACGACGAGAGTTGCCAAAAGCGTCCGATGACAATACATTATGGTTAATATCGGCTCAGACGCTGTAAATCCAAGTTGATTGAAGTGCGGACATGCTGTAGAATATCTTTAGGTAATATCACCTTGGATTCGTGGTTTTGATACCTACTGTGTTCTGGAACACAATGCTAACCCGTTCCGTCGTATAATAAGTTGTTCAACATATTGTGTAAAGCCTTTGTGCTCTCATTGGAGGCGTCGAAAGCGTTTACGAACGTAATTTTATTCATGAGCTGGATTGTCTTTGAGATAAAAATCTTCTTTAAAATGCATGTACTTCTGTAATGGTTTGTTTGACTTTGTATTTTGTTTAGAAATGATGTTTATGTTATTGGGCGTTCTAAAGTACCGCTCATATTGTACCTAATCGATGTTCGGTTGTTGAGAAAACTGGAGACATAAATATTTCTAGGCTAAACAGACTTCGTTCAATTATCTATTTAAGTTTTATCACGTATTGAATGGATGCCAACACACGCTCTGTCAAATGCTTTGTTATTAGTATGTTCAACAGCAATTCTTAAACTAATGTTGGCTGTAGGCACAATGATATCGAAATCTGTGGTACCTACTCTGGAGCGGAGATTGCGACAATTGCATTTCGTTCACAAATTATTAGGAGCAAGCTTTATATCGACTCCTACAAAACCGGTTCTTTAGCAATGTTTGAAATTACTGATGGAGGTCGACATGAATAATAAAATCATTAGTTTATTATTTTGTTACCACTGTAAAAGGGATTAATTTCGATATCCGTTATGATGGCCGTCACAGTTAAGAAATTGAGATCAAAAAATCTGAATCATAAAATTCTGTTAATTTGGCATTAGTCACATGGGACAGTCCATTTTTTTTGAAAACTTCTTTTAAAACTTACCAAGTTGTAAGATGAGTATGTGGATGTCGGGCTAGTATTTATATAAGATTCTACTTTAAATTCTAAAGTTCAAGACTGAATGACACAACGATATAATAACAATAATGAACAGAACAGATCGAAAGGTCACTTCGGTGTACGATTTCATTTTGACAAGCTATGAGAAAATGATGTTTGGCAATACTGTGGTATAAAAGTTTATTTTATGACTGACGACTCGTTAAATCAGGTTCTGAGTACCTTTAAACTGACAAGAACCTGGACTATAATTAAAGAAACTCTCGAAGCTAAGTTTTAACCTGAAATCATTCATATTACCATAAATATTATAGGAAGGTTTGTCTTATTTAGGTCAAACTTAAAATAAGATTTAATACAAAAACTCATCTACATTGATAACATTTTCTAATGGTATCGTCAGCTCATGCATATTCTTGTGGTGATTTATATTTAGCTGGCATCTCTATAATGAAAAGGGCTATACATAGACTTCCCAATAACCTTTCACAACTAGTAGGGCAAATGTATTCTATGCAGGAATTTGTCTTAAGGTTCGTCAACATGTTGGCATTATGTTCGCATTCCTACGAGGCGAACGACAGCAGGCCTTGCGACCACACAAGGTCATTTGTGAAGGGAGACCTGAAATAGGGTTGACGCTCTATTTAGAATTACGACTGTACATATGTAATGTCCTAACTTTTATTACTGTTTTTTCTAGCTCGTTCAATGTTCTTCTATTTTGGGCTAAAGGAGAAGCAACATTGCCTATAGCTATCAAAAATTGGCCGATGTTGTAGATTTGAGAGTTGTTCCATTTTATAATAAGTAGATTATTACTGTTACAGCAGCTCAGGTCAAGCTTTAGGTTAAGTCGCGCTTGTGTGGGTTCGTCCGAGGATGTGTGACCGAGTGTCTAGCGTGCGTCGGATAACATGTTAAGCCGTTGGCGTTGGTCCCGGCTGACATTTGTAGATCTTTTACAATCGTTGCAGGTAGTCGGGGGCCCAATAGCCTGAAAAACAGTCCTACCAAGGGGGGCCGCATTACCGGGGTTGTGGAGGTAAGATAGGCAGTCGCTCCATATAGAATACGGGTATTCATACGGTTAGACTGAAAGCCGACCCCAACAAAGTTGGGAAAAGGCTAGGCAGATGATTATTATGTTTTACAGATCCATTAGAAGAGATTGGTCATTCAAGAATTATGATACAGGTATAACTAGTCAGCCAACAGACAACCCTGACTTAAACCTACGTGTCTACAAGCTTATTTTAGATCCAATATTAACGCCTTCTCAGCTATTTGAACCTACTTCCTTATATTTGTATGCAGCTGCCTCCAAACAGGTTTTCGACAACAAGAATACGAGATGTGCGGCTAGCAAGAAATAAAAGGAGGTGAACAAAACGTAAAACCCAAATATACTTTTTGCTCGACCTGGGTATTAAATTTAATCGACCCTCGAAGTTACAATGAGCCGAGGAGGCCGCTGCTGCAATTTAATATGGAAATAAAATACTTGAAAACGCGCGTAGTGGATCAAACAAATATACGTATCATAAACGTCATGCTTTTATCTGTAAACCAGTTCCTGAGTGGTGGTTAGGTTATCATTAACTCGCCCATGCATTAAACAAATACTGAAAAATTTGAATCTCGATATTTATTTAGTAACGTTTGCTATGGTTGAAGAAAAGGACCAGAGTCTTAGGACCAAAAGCAATGAGACGATAAACTACTGGATAAAGACGAGTAAAACAAACAATCTAGAAAAGAAGGTCGTCTGCGTAAGTTCGTAGAAAATATTTAATAAGTCCTAATCTCTAGCGACATCCGAAGCTCACGATCGTTCTATATATGTACCATTAGGATAAGCTTTCTTTACAAGTGTTGCTACAAATTCAATATAAATGTTAACCGCTACTAAATCAGTCTTTTGTATTGGCTATAAATATAAATAAAACGAGATAGCGTAGAATACAGAGCCATTATACTACTTTGACGATATTTATCGGACTCAATTTGTTGTTCATGGTATGAATAAAATCAGAGAAACTTCTGATCAAGGTAACACGCAGAACCAAGTAACGTTATTGTTTATCATCGTAGTAAGAAAAACTTGAGTTAAGAACTCAAAACGCAGTTTACTTAAAATAACCGAACACAAATAACAATTTACTGTTTTAAAATAAAAGGAACATAGATACTTTGACGAATTAAATAATGTGAAGATTTACAAACTTAAAACCGGTAGAATCTCAAGACAAAGCATCGATACCGATCAAAACAGACTTTTAATCAATTAAAAAGAATCAGTAGCAGACCAAGTATCGCACGACGACTCGCCGCCACGACATGCGACAGGTCGGCAAACCGTTACACAGAGATTCCTCGGCGTTTCCTAAATAATGCCACTTGAATGCGAGATGGCTCGAATGCAAATTAACAAGTTTTGTATGTGGCCCGGCAATCGTGAACACATCCAATTCACATCAGTAAAGCACACTAGATTTTGTGTGTCTAGGGATAAAAATACGTTGAAGAATGCTTTATCGCTTTGCTATTCTTGTTAGATTTGATTTTATATTCATGGGACTTTGGAGCGATGGTATTTGCTCGAATATCGAGCACTGCGATATTCATTTGATTCGGTTATGTGACTGGATATTCTATCCTAAAATATTTATCTGGCATGTTTTACAATCCCCGGTGGATCCAAAGATGAGAAAGGGTCTCATATCAATTGAAATACACTCGAGAGCAATGAATCCGGGTCACTTAAAGAATCCTAAAAATCTCGGAAACTAAAAATGCTAGGTTAATGCAATAAATTGTATTTAATAGACAATGTAATACTCCTTAAATGAAGGTATTAAAACTTCTTAGTTATTGTAAAGTTATATCATAAAAAAATCAAATTTGAAAAAGGGCCACTTTCGAAGATGGAACTACGAAATTACAGCATTTGGTTTTGCTTTTGTTTGTAATCTGTCATTTATGTGGGTACATAAACCATGTTGATAGTGCTCTATATTCATTATTCAAGCTGAAATTATGTCGCTTACGCCTGAAGAATGCACCAGAATACTTACAATGCTGGAAACCGGCCGGAGTCAGCGCGATACAGCCAGGACTGTCGGTGTGTCGCTGTCAACAGTACAAAGAGTTCTCCGACGTTACGAAGAAACTGGTTCTAACCTACGCAGACCAGGAACGGGCAGAACCAGGTGTACCACAGCACGAGAAGACCGATACTTGCCATGCTTCGAAATCGCTTTCTCACAGGAACTGAACTCACAAATCAGTTTCGACGCCTCGGAGGAAGTAACCCAAGTGCATGGACAGTAAGACGTCGGCTTGCTGAATCTAACTTAAAACCCCTTAGACCTGCAAACGGCCTTAAACTGGAGCGTGGGCATCGTATTTCAAGACTAAGATATGCCCAGAGCCACGTTAGCCACGTAAATTGGAGTGTTGAAGATTGGTCAAAAGTTATGTTCTCCGACGAATCAAAATTTATGCTCTACAAGCACGATGGAAGACACAGAGTGTATCGAAGACCAGGGGAAAGATTCAAGCAAGCATGCATCGAAGAAAAAGTAGCCTACGGTGGTGGGTCTGTACTTGTGTGGGCCGGAATTTCTTCTGAAAGTCGCACAGAGCTGGTGATCATAGAAAACGGCTCTTTAACTAGCGTAAGATATGTGGAAGAAATCCTCAATGATCACGTTGGTCCATTTATGGTCAATTTAGGTGAGGATGCTATATTTATGCATGACAATGCCCGATCTCATACAGGTAGGATTGTGAATGACTACCTTCAAGAGATGAACATTACTCGTATGGAGTGGCCAACGCGCAGCCCGGATATCAACCCGATCGAGCATGCTTGGGACGAGCTAGGCAGATGCGTAAAACAACGAAACCCTCCCCCAATCACGCTTCGTGAACTCAAAATTGCTCTCACAGAGGAATGGGAGAATATTCCCCAAAATCGTATAAGGAACTTGGTGTACAGCATGCCAAACCGCGTAAACGCAGTAATGGAAGCACGAGGAGGCAATACGAAGTATTAAAATTCAAGAAAATCGTAATAAAGTTCAAAAATTTCATGTTTCCTATTTTTGTTTTAAGGAGAGATCAGCAGTTTTTTTCTTTATGTAATTTTGTGTTAATAAAATGTATGGTGTCTCATATTTTTTTTTACTTTCATTTAAGGAGTATTACATTGTCTATTAAATACAATTTATTGCATTAACCTATCATTTTTAGTTTCCGAGATTTTTAACATTCTTTAAGTGACCCGGATTCATTGCTCTCGAGTGTATTCGTTTTAGGAAATACTTAAAAGCAATGGTGTATGATAATTGAATCTGCAGCTGAATTAAAAACTTTACAATTTAAGTAAACATTTAATTAATCAGTTAACAAAATATTAATATTTACAGATGTCTCTCGGAATGCTTTTGAGAATTAGGTTCGTTAGAGTGGCCCACTGCGCTTAGCCTCTCTAGGTAATTCATTTTAGTTACAGAATTCAGAATGGAAGAAGGTGCTTTAACTGGTTTATTTTAAAAGTTAGTGTCTTTGATAAACTTAGCATATTTATTAACCTTTACATATTAATATCTATGGCGTTACCTACCATAATTTTGTTTCCTTATCGTGAGTATTTCTGCAGTTAATCAGACTAGTTAATCGCTCATTAACAGATATATTTGTAAATATAGCCTACATGATATCCGAATGCTGGGCAAAGGCTCTCATCCTGGGCGAACTCAGAAATATGTATTTTTTTCTTCCGTCTCTTTTTTTACATCTGTAGTCTCGCAACCTTAACTAACTTAAGGATCTCTTCGTTGGGCTGCGGAATGTTGTAAGAGATACCGCGACCTTGACATATAGGGATAAGAAGGAACATGGATGGTTTTTAGCCAATAGAAGTCTGACACTCCCTTTCGCTCTGCCCAAGAGCGGTAAAAATAACCCCTCTATTTGATGATTTTCCACACGCCAAAATAAGAAAAAGGGTCTCTTCGTTTCAGATTTGGACCTGGAGTTTTTTTCTTATAATCTTCTTCTTCGTTTCGAATCTATCTTATAATACTTTTAATGCTTTTGTTGCGGTAAAATCGCCAGTTTGACCTTATGTTGGCATTTTAGTAATGACACCAGTTTCTCGAAGGCAATTAAAAGAGTATTATCGTTTGATTCGTTTAATACGTTGGTTGTGGTTTTTTGATCTACAGTGAAAATTATATTTTTGCGCTGATATTTCGTTTTTGAGTACTTATGATACGAGTAGGTGTATTATACCAGAGATTTTCTTCTACATAGATTGATGTAAAAGTGTATGTACCCATCTTTTATGGTTATAAAGGCTAATTTGCAACTTTTAAAACATCTAGAAATACTATGTATATTATTTCAATTTTACGCTTATTTAGACTTACGTCCTATCTTAAAAATAACTTACCTAAGTTTAATACTATGTCCTAGTTCAGTGAACCAAATCGCCAAGTGCTTTATGAACTTGGTGCTAAAACGCCACAAGCTACATCGTAAGTATAGTATTATTCTGTCCAAATTAGAACTATCATTCGATTTTCGGTCTTATCGCTTTCAAATTAGGTGGTTTATTGTCAATTGAAGGTAATCTGCACTTCCTAGCTAGATGTTACATTGAATGGTCGGAAGCGTATACGGAAGTGAATTCTCTTTGGATAATCGAATTCATTAGCAGTCTTTGAGCTATCATAAATAGCGCGGAATTACCAATTTGTTCTCGCAATTAATTTAAAACAATAGAACAAAGATTAAACAAAACAAAATAATAAAACGATAAAATTAACTAAAAAATGTAACAAAAAATATTAAAGTGATAAAAAATGCGATCCTGCCAGGATTCGAACCTGGAATCTTCTGATCCGTAGTCAGACGCGTTATCCGTTGCGCCACAGGACCTTGTATCATAGTAATCAAAAATGTTGCTCAGATTAGATAGACCTGTTTCGACGTGGATAAAAAGACTGTTTGTTCTCGATTGGAAAACGGTTGTTTTTCTTTGTGTCTTGGCTACGCACGACATTTTGAATACTGTTTCAGTGTGTGCTTGCTGTTGTTTTTCACACTAACCAAATTTTGGGCATAAGTTGACAAAATTGGAATATATATTAGAATATTATTTCTGTTAAGTGTAATAACCTTATAAAATTTTTGTAACTGTATCGATAACGTCTGCACGACTTTGGTGTTTTAAAGCCTTGGAATTTAGTGATGGAATCCATTGTTTTTCTGTAGCCAGCTCTTTAAATGCCTTCTTTAGACCACCAGAATTTTTTTTTAACCTTAGTTCAAATAACTTTGGCTCGGTTCTGATATATTAAATTCTTTACTTTCTAAGACAGAATTTTCCTTATTAACTAATAAGATGTCGAAGAAAATCTTCTTCAATTTCCTCAAACTAATAAAATGGCTAATGTAACAGTTAAAAGAAATTGTTTTTTCTTTTCTAACAACAATTTGTAGGACACGACCTTATCATATTGATATTTTTCTCATTAAAGCACCTATAGTAGATACTATTGATAAGTTTTAATAACTTTTTATTTATTTTTATTTATTTTTTATTAATTAATTAATTAATTAATTAATTTATTTTTAGGAAAGCTTACAGTCTAATAACTATAATTATAACAACAATATAATTCTAAATTGCTAATAACAAGCTTCCACAGATAACTACAAAAATATATACTTCCAAAATTACAATATGTAAAACAATATAAACAATATAAAACTACCAACTTTTAACACAACAAGATTTATGTGTTAGCCTCCTGATCAAAAAATGGCTTTGCTAATAGTTTCCTGACTGTGCTTGCTTTGGTGCAGAAAAGATCAATGTCAGGTTCGCAAGAAATTTCGTTAAAGCTGCGACTGGCCCTCGAAAAGTATGCATTACGCCTATAACTAGTGCGACTAGTTTTATGACTAGTAATGTGTAAAAGTATGCTAAATGAAGTTGTTTGTAGATTTTCTACCTTCTTAGTTGATGACACCGTTTGTAAATTCAATTCTAGATACTACTCAATCGTATGACCCGGAATTTCAGTTATGCAGGGAACAGAATTTTTAACTCATTGCTTTTCCTCAAAGAATTCTTGCTAAAGGTTTTTCGTTATTGGTAAATATCTTTTATAATCCATTTTCAACTACGTAATATTTGATTCCCTTTGAATAAATTATGTACTTCCATAATCGAGTTATGGCGGCCATCTATTCTACATAATGCCATTTCCGACTTTCACTTACACTGAAAACTTTCCAAAAATGGGTCCCTCGAATATCATCTTACATACTTGACGTTTTTATTACTTAATTGTCGTAATATACTAAGTTACACTATGTACTTACGCGTATATTAAAATAAGACTGATTACTCCATGTTCTGTCAAATTCTTTATTACATTTACTTAAGTAAAAGTTAGTGTTGAATCGATTTCGTTATAATTGTGAATGCACGTTTCCTATTATAAGAAAATATTCGCGTATTCCAGGTCGAATAGTAAGTAATGTCGGGTGTGTTGAAAGTTGCGCAGGCGCACGCGACTCGAGCGCGCATGACCCCCTTAGCACTAACGGGCTGGTAACCGTTGGCTCGCCTCACGTCTTCGGAGCCAGACGTATCGCTTTGCGGTATTAGTCGCTTCACTTATATAACTACTTATTGAGTAATTTGAGGGAGCAACGTGGGAGATACGAGACCTTAGAAAATGTCGAGTGCTTAGAACCAATATTTGCTTAGTAACAAGAAAGAATGTTGTGTTAAGAGGTATGTGTGCAAAGAATCAAGTACGGAATACTGATGATGTCTTCGAGAGTAGTGAAACCATTTGTTGCTATGTCGTGTTTATGCTAGAATAGTAACAGTGGTCCAAACGTAGAAGAACCCATAAAAATTCTTGCTGAATATTACGATACCGATTCAGAAATTTTTGAATAACGATAATACTCAATTTGCAGTCCTGCCATATTTAGAAATGACGTCAAGAAGCAACCGGCAACCGGTTGTTTCAAATACGAGTTTAAACGAATTCCTATAAAAAAGTTCACATTCAAATCCCAGAAACATTGGTAAGAATTCTTGCGAAGAATCTAAAGAACATTTAGTTTTCTTTACAAGTTTTTTGCAACAATTAGACACAGTTTTACTTTGTGCAGTTTTTTGCAACACTAATAGTTTTGTTGTTTGGGCAAAATGCAGGTACTCTACTTTCCATGCGGGTCGATTTGAAGCGTGGTTAGTGAAAATTAAAGTATCTTTGGGCGTATGTTACACTTTCTCCTTGCACACGAATCTGGTAGCGTAATTACAGGTATGGTGTTTGGCCAATTAGAGCATCATAATCGCATATGAATCGAGTAATTGGCGAAATTTCTTCAAAGCAATGGCTTATGAACCTATCCGTGTTTGCGTTGATGGGTTTTAACCCAGTATTTAAATAGTTTTCGATAAGAGTAACTGGCAGATGATTTTTATAGGTGAGAGCGTGGAAAAATCGTGAGAAATGAAGTGCAGAATTTAAACATATACTTGTAAGCAATAAATCACTTTCAATCGTAGATATATTCATGTTTTCGGTGATCTAATGGACTTTCTTCACTTGGGTTTTTGTAGATGTTTTAGACCTTCGCATCAATGTACAGTAGTGTTATGTCTTCGCAATGTTTTCAACACCCAAAATACACCCTATTACATATTATCTTGGGAAAATGTAAAAAGCCAAGCCATATGATCGTCGTTTCATATGACTATATGAAACGACGATCATATGGCTTGGCATTCAATTTATAAATACTACCAAAGACACGTATGCGTCTAACCATAACAATTGAATATCTGAAATTTTAAGAATAAGATCTTAGGCATTTATTTTTGGATTCGGATAAAGCTTGATCAGATGAGGCTTTATTTTGCCCCCAATGACCTGTCTGCCCCTTTTTTGCCAATCTTCGTCTTATAATGCTCTCTTTGTTCATACGAGTAATTATAGCACAACATAAAATATGTGCAGGTTTTTGCTAACGTGGGATTTTAGTTCATCTTGTAATGCGTTGTTATGAAGCGTTTCTGGTTTCGTCTAGTTCCTGCTTATTGTCTACGTTCTCTCTGCATCTAGGAAGGTTTGACAAGTTTTTTACTTGTTCAGATTTATTTCTGAATGGGCTTTAGTAGATTAAAAACCCGCATTGTTTCGACGTAATGTAGGATTATTATTCCTTTGACATATTTCTGCGGAACATGCAAATTGTTGTGTCATCAATAGTATTTAGGTAATTACATCATCATCAACAGTACCTATTCATTAAAATATTCGTCATTACACACTTCTCGGTATTCGTCGAGAATTCTCGATTCATATCATATAGAATAACAATTTCTATGCACAAGAGGATATTTGTGAACAACCTTCGGGTTCCAGTCATACGAATATCTCCGAGAAAATGATTTATTCATCAGAGCGCCGCAACACCCTATCGGTACCACAAACCTAATTTAGTAGTATGATTGAAATGGAATTGAATATTTTATTATAATTAATTCCGTTTCTTTTTATAAAAATACACCGAGGAACGAGAACGATCCCCTGAGACATGGAAACGTTACAATAATAGATACGATTTTCTATTTCACGGTGATGTACAAGATAGGAGTTAATTAAGAGATAATAATTTCAAATATGAAGAAACTACACCAGGTTATCTAGAATATAATTGTCTTTGTTTCTTAGAAGCCAGCTAAGCAGCAATTTTTAAAGAGAGTAGAGCTGTTATTTTAAATATCTTAGAAGCTTTTATTGCTTATCTCTTAATTCCCGAAATGGTTTTGATAATGTTTTAGTTTTCCTGGAAGGTATACTTAATAGATTAGCTTCTTTAAATAGTCAAGTTAATTGATAGGAATTCATTTGAGCAGGATACCATTGGTTTGTGCCAAATGTAAGCCACTTTTGGCACTGTTTGGTGCTTTGGCACTAAGTGTACGGATCATAAGCGTGGTTAATTTATTATTGTATAGCTGTCTTCTTTGATTAAGTTATTATCAGTACAAGTTGTGTGTATGCCAAGTTTTTGCTTTGTAATCGGTGTAGTTAATGAATTTAGTTTTACCAAGAAGTATTTCTTTTTCGCGCTAATTGTTTTATTATTGTTTTCCAAAGATTCGGTTCGAATACTGGACTCTAACAAAATTGCTGTGCTGATGTACCCGTCCGCCGCTGGCGTCTTCAATTTCTCCGTTTTGTGGTTTTAAGAGTTTTTGTCCTAATCAAAAACGGAAAAAATTGTTTCGTTTCTTAAGTCTCACGTCTGTGGAAAGAATTTGTTTTGGGTAATCAACACCAGAACATGTAAGAGATTTATTATAAATTATGAAAATAGAGATGCGAGGGATGCACTCAGGCGCATCGCGAGTTACCGAGGCGACGAGTGAGGAGGTGCGGAGGGAATCGCGCGCAGGAGGGGGGGACAGACCGGTTCAAGCTCGTCACTAGTATACTTGGCTGTGTCCCCGTTTACCTCCGCTTCATGTTTATAATGTAATAATTTAGATTTTTCATTAAATACTTTGTTTGTTTTGTCTTAATTAAGTTTCGAAGTCTTAGGTCATTTTGGGGCACAGAAAGGCGGTATGTTAGCTATTTTCATTTGAATTCCGTAGTCTATTTGCCTTTCATTTAATTTTAAATTATATATTTTTGTAATTTTTTGAACTAATATTAAAATTACTAATAGCTTAGAATTAAAATTGTCGCTTAAAAAACAAATTTTAACTTTCAACTCTTTCAAGATTATATTAATTTTGAATTAAGGTACCTAAGAAATGATTTGACGTTATTCTAATTAACCGAGTAAATCTAAAATCTGAACTAGCTACATTTAAAGATCAAGATAAAAGTCAATCTCACAATTATCCTATTCCAGATAAAAGTCAAGATAACAATGTGCTATAACAATGTAAAGCACTTGAGATGCAAGACACAGCGCGTTGATGTCTTCCGTTTGATGGCATAATCCCGAGCTTTTATAATCACGAGCAATTCGGCAGTTACCTCACAGTTCTGTCAACTGCCGCATTCATTGACAACGACATAATAGCCCCATAGAACGCTAGAGTCAAAAACCTCCGTCGGAAGAAAGTTGTTCAGCCGAAAGCGGTCTCTCGAGATCGGAATTTTGGTCGGACACGTATCACTGACATACAGCCGGCGCGCCCACCTGCTAGCAACCACACCTGAACCAAAAGTGTGTCAACATCGCTGACTCCTCGAACTCGACGATCGATCGTCACAACTTTCACATTACCTTAAATTAACACTCGACTGGGCTAGCACTGATACGTCTAGATAATACAGATTAGGACGTACCTTTTTGCACGCCGCGGGGCGTTCCAACTAAAATCCGGTTAAGCACTATCAGGGGTTGGGGTTAATGCACGGCCACTGTGCTTGTACACAATTCACAACACTTGAGTCACAAGGTTTGCCACATGTCGGCAGGCCGGTGCGGTCACGACGGCCGCCAGTTTAGCACTGAGGCTTTCTTCGAGACGACGCGCGCGCGTGCGCAGGTAAGAATGAGACTACGGTTACCTACACACCGCTACGAGGTTCTACGTCAGTGTGCGTTGACTTCGCCCATCGACGTAGTTCAGGCAGGTAATGGTGATGCATGTGTATTTCTATTTACTTTTCAAGTTAGACCATTTTAAAGTGTTGAGATTTTCATTGGAGATAATAAGTTTGGAAACTTGTTTATAACGGTTTTGTGGGGACAAGGAAGGTGATGTCCGTGACGACATATTTAGTATAATTATAGGTACATGTTTCGTCTTTTTTACTGTTTTATTTAGCATCAGCTGTCAATCCTTTTCCTAACTACCTAGGTTGGGGTCGGCTCCCAGTCCTCTGACTACCAGTATTTTACAAGGAGCGACTGCCTATCTGAGCTCACTACCCAGTTAGTACTGTGTAATACGATAATGCTTAGTAATACTGGTTGTTAGACTTTCGGGGCACTGACTACGTAACGACTGTCAAAGATCTACAATTGACAGCCGGGACCAAACGGCATAACGTGCATTTTGAGGCAGAGAGAAAATTCAGTATATTATGGGTGAACGCATCCACGGTTTAACTAGTAGTTCGATCTGAGCGTCTGTTAGGATTGAGCTCTCTTGAGTCTCCCTTCTATTTATATCCTAAGAAAAGTTAAATTGATATTATTATTTATTTTATTCTCTAAAATAGATTATTTTTCATGCTCAACTCACTTATAATTCTTAATCAACACTATTAAACATTTCACCGGTAACCTGAACAGCAACGCTTCTCCGATCCTCTATCACACTCTTGCGCTTCTTTTATCCGTACGCACAAACACAAGCCAAGCAGTTGTGGGTACACATTTAATATTCAAGTTAACGCGAAAGACAACGGCATACTCACACAACTTACTATGACTAGATTTTTTTAAATACCAAATAACAGAATAATTTATTTATATTTTAGAGTCTAATATGTACCTACTTGAAGTCGATGACTTCATAATTTTACGAGTCTTTTTGAAACAGTACAAATAATAAATATTCTGCTTCTGCAAGCTGTAATCACATAAGTGACCCAGACTTGAACTTCAATTTATGCCAAGATCTTAGATAAGCGTATTAATATGATAGGACTCATGAATTTTATAAAACAAAATCGTTTCATAAATATTCTATGAAGTTTTTTTATCATCCCACGTAAAGTTAAAAGGTCAATGCCACAGTGTACGAAAAATATCCTAACATAAACAAAGCCTCTGAATACCATTTTGTTTTTATAAATGTTACTCGATTGTATGTTGACTTGGAACAAATATGTACAAGCATGTGGTTGTATTTACGTATCAACAACCCCGCTTTTGTATACAGTTACTACGAATTATTAAGCTTTACATGCTTTATATAATTTCCAACCCTTTTTATTCCATCAAAATTGATCACCAAAATCATCATCAGCCTATTTTTTACCCAGCAGTTAGTGTCAGCTTCCTAACTAACGAGATCCAGCTAAAAACCAGCATCTTTCATGGAGTCTCTGCTTCCACAAACAAGCCATTAACATTAAAAAAAAGTAAGTTAATCTAAGTTTACATGAATGAGCGTTTACTCAAGCCGTCCTAAGTGGTACATATGTGACAATAGGTTAAGAATGTGGTACTTTCCCCGGGCGTGACGTCACTATTCAGGCCGACGACTCATGCTACAATAAGGATACCATAAACAAGATACCGTTAAGTGTAGAGGATGTACTGTATGACAGCTAAGGCAAGGTCCGCAAGGACCACCTACGGTAGGCGTGGTGATTACAGGTCAAAGAAAGTATGAAAATCAACACATAATTATCATATCATCTACCTAGCCTTTTCCTAACTATGTTGGGGTTGGCTTCCAGTCTAGCCGGATAAAGCGAAGCAAAGCGCGAAGCGTGTTCTCTGTATTGTATAGTTAACAAGGTAAATTAACCAAAGTCAAGCCATTTCGACGTTGTACAGTGTCAACTCTTTATAGCGTCACTCGATTTAACGACAAACTCCGTACAACATCGACATGGCTTGACTTTGGTTGGTTTGCCTTCTGAATTTGTAAAACATCACTTTGGAAACAGTCAATAAAGAGATGTGCAAATGTAAAAAACTATATGGTGTAATATCTTAAAAAGCTAGCTAAGTGCAAGACGGACTAGCACATGAAGGGTGCCGTAACAACGTCGTAGGAAAGCCCCCTTTAATTTGTATAATTTTTTTTTATAGCGGCTACAGAAAAACATATTTTACCACTTTGGATGTGTGTATCTTTTAAACGACTTGACTATGAGAAAAAATGATTTAAGATTTTTTTTTGTTAATGTCATTTGTAAAGACCTATCTAAATACACTTCACACGAATAGGTTTGATGATAAAAGTTTTTTATAATCTTGTATTTTATAATATTTTTGTATAAAAATCGGAAAGCGATTCACAGAATATGTCTACCAAGATTCAATTGTGTAGTTTTAATAGTTTCCGAATAAAGTGGCTGTGACATACGGACGGACAGGCAGACAGATATGACGAATCTATAAGGGTACCGTTTTTTGCCATTCGGCTACGGAACCCAAAAAAGAAACGGGCCAAGTGCAAGTCGGACTTGCATATGAAGGGTTCCGTACCATTGTGGTAGATATTGAGAGATCTTCCATGTTATTTTACCATCATAGACTTCTTATAGGTTATCCTGTAATCTATAAGTGTTGAACAAATTGAACAAAAGGACACAAATTCTATCTAGTAACCAAATTAGTAACTTAATATTAGGTACACTCACTCTAACATCTTATTTTATTAGTAAGGTAATTAATGGGATACAAATTCTACCTAGTAACCAAATTAGTAACTTAATATTAGGTACACTCACTCTAACATCTAATTTTATTAGTAAGATAATTAACTTATATTATATTTTAAATGACAGTAGAGCACTTTAAAAATTCCCAATTTAGTTTTTAGAAGATTGTCGTGTAGCTTCTATTACTACTGTAAACATGAACACAATAATATGCTTTCAGGGCAATGACGTATTATATATAGACACGTCATGAACTAACATGGCGGCGCTTCAAAACGGCGAAAATATTATATAACTACTTTTATGCGTGAAGAAAGTGAAAGAAAATATGACACCGTACAGCGGGATACCTGTTTTCTTTGTGTTTTGCGCAGGTTAACACACACGATTTAAATTAAGAACAAACGTAGCGTCGCGCGAGAGGTTGGTGCGTGACTAAACGCGATGTGGCCAATTGGCTTCATTTCATGTTGTCATTTTTGAGGTCGGACAACGTATCTATAGTTTTAATATATGATATATTAAAACTATAGATACGTTGTCCGACCTCGTGTTTCAGGGCATAAAAATTAACCATCATTGCCCGCAACAAGCGTCGTTTACTGAAAAAAATATATCTTGAAACACAAACCCTTATCAGACGACAACGCAAGGACGTTTTGCAGCAAATCTCTGGGTTTTAATCATGAATCAAAGGAGAAACTTTATATCTTCATAATATGTAATGTGTGACGACAGAATTCTTCCAACCCACTCATTTCCTTGGATAAAGGGATGCGAAAGTACCATGACCCACATTCTGGACCCTGCTCCCGATTACGGGTCCGGATGGGTCCAAGTAACGAACCAAACGTACTTCGATGCTTTTTTATGGTGCAACCATGAATGTTGATCCAACTTTTGTGGACCCGATACTGATCTTACACGGTAGAATGGGAAGACTTTAAAAGGTGACGTCATTTGTACGAAGTAGCGGCGAAAGGGA
Organism: Diarsia rubi; assembly: GCA_932274075.1. Classification (NCBI taxonomy): domain Eukaryota; kingdom Metazoa; phylum Arthropoda; class Insecta; order Lepidoptera; family Noctuidae; genus Diarsia; species Diarsia rubi. The sequence goes on along the minus strand of OW026417.1, from coordinate 14,388,937 downwards.
AAAATTGCAATATAAAGATAAAGATTTTGTGGGGGTTCGTAAAGTATATATTTAATGCGGTGATGGTGGCAGGGAAATATAAAACGTGTAAGTTTAGGAATGCTATTCGATGTGTTTGCTTCGTTACGAGTAGAACTAGTCAGTGTTACCGAAAATAAGGAGAAATATTTGTAGCCAAAGGACACATAGAAAAATAGAAAATACTAAACCTCACACTAACAGTGCAATTCCAGCACAAAGCATTTTCCAAACCGTTTTTATTGCCGCCATATTGCAGTCGTAAGTCAATTTGTAATCCAGACAAAAACATTTTGCACGCAAACCTGCAAGCGGTCGATAATGAGTAAAAAAGCCTATAGAATCCCGGGATGCCGGGATCACGTCAACCGGTAACCGATCACCATAATTCACGGGACTGTCACATCCTTATATAAATTGGACCCGTCCACTTAGCCGGGATAATACTGGCGAAGGAAAAATGTTCCATGCGGGTTTGCTCACGACTTTAGCTTTGTGTTTTGTTCATTAGTCCCTTAAGTGTAGGGTAGATATTTATTAAGAGTTTCACCTTGTTTGTGATAAGTTGAACATGTTATTTCTGGTTGCTGATTTTATGCACTCATTAATAAAGGATATGAAAATTCTCTTGACGAAACCGAGAGGCACTTGTTCTTCCCGACATAGGGTTTTTTTTATCTTGGCCGTATTTTGTAACACAAACACACACAAACTACAACTACAAAGAAACAGGAAGTCAAAGTTAAAAAAAACAGTAAAAAAATCACAGGATTTTTTAAATACCAGTTTGTACCTTTCTTTATGGCATATTTTGTAAGTCCAGAGAGACTTTAATACATGAAAAGCCCATGCGTCTGAATATTCAGAAGTCATTATTACGTCCTACAAAATACAATACAAAATGAAAAAATTGAAAAGCAAAAAACAAGCACATTTTAAATTAAACAAAACTTAGAAGCAGGCGGGGTCCATTTTTTTTTTCATTTCCTTTCATTATTTAATATTCAAATTAATGTTTTGTTTAATTTAAAATGTGCTTGATTTTTGCTTTTCAGTTTTATCAGTCGGGTTTTTAGTTTTTTAACTTGTTTTTTTTTTTTATATCCAACTTCTTAGTTCTTTGTGTTTGTTCTTACCCTTGGTCGCGTCAAATTCTTCGCAAATGATTTAAATTTTGTGATTGTTTATAGGATTTGTCACTTTGAATTTCTTTAAAACATAATTATAAGTGTTTTATATTTTTGTAATCTCCTTTTAAACCCCTTCATTTTTCCCTACTCGATGGTACTGATTTTTTTTTAATTCCGTGAGATACTCCCCAAAATCCGCAATATTTCTTTGTTCTTTTTTATTATTTTGATGTAGCCAGTGACACTCGCGCCATCAAGACGAATCTAACGACGTATATTTTATTTAAATCCCTTCATCCATTCAGGAGTTATGGAACAAAGAATCGGTCATACATCCAAACATACAAACACGTTAAACACATAACCCTCCTTTAGGGCTTCGCCGCAGTTGAGTAAAGCAATGTACTCGTATGATGTAGACAGTCACCTAACTGAAGATTTAATTAAACAAACCGGCAGTCCTTCGCACAGTTTCTAACATTAAATGCGAGTGTACAATATTAGATCTTATGCCTTCAGGGATTTCCTGCACTCAAACGTCGAGGCCGACCGCACATAAGGATACAAATGTCTGTTACACAAGTGTAAAAGGGAAGTTTGCTAACCCAGCAATTTGTTAATTACCATGTTTGGTTACATTGTCCAAAAACTGCTTTTACCTTCTGATTAGCTAGCTAATTATGTCACGGTAGTAACGTAGTTTAGTTTTGTTTTGGAACTATGAAATTAGTTCATTTTGTATCGCGATTACGCAAGGTTCATGCACTAACTTTTGTTAACTAATTACGGGGCACCGGTATATTTTCTGGTAAATTAACGCTGTATTTGTTGTGTAATAATCGGTTCATTAATCACTTGAAGTGTTGTTCGAGTTTATATAAGTTCGTACAACCTTTTATTAAGTGCTTTGTAACTTTTGTGCCTTTGTAACGTTTGTTAATGTTAGCAGTCTTCTGTCATTGTTTCAGTACAACAATCATATTTATAGGAATTATTTCCATGTCTGGCCTGACAGCAAACTACAAAGATTTCAGTTCTATTACTTAGCTTGAGATGTTTACAAATTTATGTCCGGCCAAGGGTATACTTCACAAACAAGATTACAAGAAGTTCTCAAAGGTCTCGTAATTGGAAAATTTCTTAGAACTCCGGGACATTGGCCTCATGAAGGGCTAGAATAGTTTGATGAATCAGGTTTCCATCCAAAAATAGTTAAGTATTCATAGAGATGCAAAGCTATGAAAAAAATGCATTATTTATAATTTAACTATTATTATATTTTATTTTTAGTTTAACAGTCTTTAGAAACGTTCTGCCGTAGCGTGGCGAATCATGAATATGTAAACAGTTGGCCATTCTGATATTTGTAAGTTGATCCAACTTGCGGTAGTTTGGCACCCATCGTTAGTAAGTTGTACTACAGTCCTGTGAAAACTTTAGTTATTCTGCCCCTTCAGTTACTCCCTAGCGACAAACTTATATTTCAGGCTCTATGTGTCTTCAACAATACTTTTGCCACCTACGGCTTCACCTTTCGCACAGACATCAAAAGGACTAATTTTCACATCGGAACCATTTTCGCAGAAACTCCTTCTGTTATAATTTTTACCAGTGTCAGCGCCATATCTCATACTTTAGTTAACAAATTCAGGCTTCATTTTTAGTATCTGAAATCCTTCTCATCTTCATTTAATGATATTAGTTGTAATGATTTATGTCTAGTGCAGTGTACCAAAAAAAAATCGAATAAAATAATTGTGTTAAAAGACCGGCAAGAATTTATTAGTTCTTTATCCTTACAAATCCAAGACATTGTTCAAGGTCTTTCGTAAGCCTGTCTTTATTTAGTCCAATTTGTCTTCTAAGAATGGCAATCCACTAGCTTACATAAATACCTCTACGTGAACCATAATAAAGTTCATTTCAGCGCTTAATTTAAAGTAAAACATCCGTAACATGTCAATATAAATTTTCATCACTCTCGTTAGAACATCTGCATACCAATTAATCTTTACTTTCATCTGATTAAGTGTCAATAAAGTTCACTAATATTTTTATTATGCGAATAAACTTTGATATATAACTGAAGATTCATCAAATGGTATGTTAAAATCTTTAATCATGAGTTGTATGCGAGGAAATTTTAGAAAGTGTATAATTTAAACTTAATTTTAAGTTATGATGTTGTATTATTACGACGTGTGCGTGTAATTTCGTATTTTTTAAAGTTATTATAGCTGGTGGCACTTGCAAAACCCATAACAATTGACTGTTAATTTCGTGGGAGAGTGCGAACGGGTGCTTTGAGGTGTGGCACGAATACTAGCGACGAGCTTACGAGCGTTCATTGGGACTAATTCAGCTTGTAGATTAAGTAGATAGAGAGGGTCAGAGAGATGGTAGATTATGGAGATGGAATAGACAAGGCGTGAGAAAATACTCTCAATCAACACATAATTCAGGTAGAGTTAAGTTCTGAGAAAAACAAAGATGACAGGACGTCCACTACTGGCTAATTAGCTCTTCAATGAACAGTCATGAGAAGATTATGTAGTCATTGAAAACAATTTTGGCTATTGTTATACATTCTTTGTTTGGACTTTTCTGAGATAATACTAATACAATTTAGATTCCCATGTCTTGTATTGATGAACGTTATAGTCATAGTGATCGCTGCGCTGCTACCAGCGATGTAGTGAAGTGTTAGAGTATTGGAAAATAAAATTGAATAGTATTGGTATTCTAACACTGAAAGAGAAGCTTGTCAGTAGACTGCTAGGCTATCAATATATTACAAAGCAGAATATGTACCGTCAATACGAAACAGTAGAAAGTGGCACAGAGGTCTTAGCTGAAGACCATATATGGTGGCATGCGATTTGTGGGGCCTATATCCAGTAGTGATAATGATGAGATGTACAGAAAGAGATAGAGGTGAACTATTCTTTACATTATAATTCGCTTGCTGTCACTAGGACCCCATACTACACCACTAGGAAACGTTACGTGGACGGGTCCCCATTGTTTCACCACGTTTTGTGTTTCCTCGTTCGGCTGCTTTGATCACACATTTTTGTGAACTACCATATTGTATGATTGACCTAGTTATTTTGAATGATGCGAATTTTGGCACCAGCAGTTTTGGAAGCATGTCTATGGATTTATAGATACTGCTTTTACGATAAGGAGTCTTATTGTTTTATGGCGAAAGACGAAATGTGTGATATTTTATTTTGTGTGCAATAAGATGCAAATTGTGTCAAATTAAGGATTCCAGAGATTTTGTAGTAGTCAACATAAAAATTGAATTTAAAAGGATTATGGCCCAACATAAACTGGAATGAAAAATAAGTATCACGAAAGCATCACAAAAATCGTGTAAAGCCGTATTTTGTTTTTGATAACGAATAGGATTTAAATTTATTTTGTAACATTCGTATTTTAGAACATTAAATATTTAATAATATATAATCTTCCAGATATTATATTGTAAATCCCAAGACACGAAACGAGTGCTATTAATATCTATTTATTCATGAAGGCCCAGTTTGGTCTCTTGGGAGAGATCTTAATTACTTGTTTTTAAGGTCACAGGGCAAACGAGTCAGTAGATTAAAGATGTTCCCTTTAGACCTTGTATTACACATGTTGTTCTACATAGAAACCAAATTAATTAAAGTTTCCAGAGTTAGGGAGTTCTCAAGAATGGAAATAGTTTTGAAGAAGACTTGGTGGTTTGCGAGAACTGCTTCATTCAGTTGCAAATCGTGGCTGCCAAGTGTGCTGGACTGGATTGTGTGGTCCACTAGTGTAATTAGTACCCACTTCAGTTAAATCTTTGGTTGCAGCATGAAGTTTCGGAGATGAAGCATGCGTACCTACTTCACTAGAATAAGCCCTTTGTTTTCCTAAAAATGTAATACATACTATAGGCGAGCCAAATAAGAATAGTACTGTCATGACGCCATTTTATTCGCCGTTTTACTCGCGTAATTCATTGCTGTGCAGAAAATCAATAAAGAAATTTTACTCAGTTTAATTATGTAATGTTCACGTTTTTGGTAATTCTAATCAATTTTACGCCAAATTAGTTATACATGAGTAGGATTTGAAAAAAAGCATGTTGTGTAGCAAAATGGCGACATTATAAGGTCACCAGTCACCAGTAGCATTAACTAAGAATTAGTTCTTTTTTTGTGAATACTGTTTCCATAAATTGTTAATTTATCCAAAGTTATTTATTTATGGAATTCAAGAAATAAAATTTTATAAAAATGAACATAATAATATATTATAATAATTAAATTTATTAATTAAAAATAAAACTTTTTTGCATTTATTTTTTGCTGGCAGTACTTATCTGACAGCTATCGTGTGAAGTTGGCAGCAAGCGCGATTCTATTCTTATCTGGCTCGCATGGTACAGTATTTTATTTTATTTCTGATGTAGTGACTGCTTCGTTGATCTAATGCGATTGCTGAGCATGAGGTACTGCAATGGCTTCGATTCCCAGGTCAGGTAAAGTGTGAATTTCTCAGTAGCAGCCACGGAGTCTGGATTTGTGCCTGGTTGATAGCAATACTACTGTGGTATACAGAGATATTTAATGATTACTTAAGTCGACACTTAGTAAAGGTTTGACATATTTTTGTGTGACAAAACATATGACATTTTTGTCACACAAAAATATGACAAACCTTTACTAAGCGAAGGCCTAAGTAATCATTAAAGCTCTCTGAGTGCGGCAGTGAGTCCCTGTTAAATGGGATTTAAACATTACTAGCGAAATGTAGATTTATTATTAGGTAGAACTTTGACTCTTCGGGGATTACAGGTGTGATGTTATGTTTTTTTCTGAAGTTGTTTGAAGTCAGTACAGTAAAAACCACTCAAAACATCAAAATATGCCTCTTACTTGCCGTGTATGTCTAGAAATAAACGTACGAATTAGAAGTTTGTAACGTGGATTATATTTAACAAAGTTATTGATCACTATTATGTTCTACATTGAATAAAACAACTTTATGGCTGCTATTCACACTTATAAAGAGCAGCACATTCGGTTCGGTGGTATATTTTGAAGAACAAAGGAGACTCGTAGCAATCACCACACATAACCTTTAACCACCTTTTACCTTTTTTAACCATACACTCACTTTCCACCGATCGGCAATCTCCGTTCGGCACCAACTCACGCTGAATAATGTTCGGTTCGACCTTAGATGAACGCTTCTTTGAATCTACAAATATATAATTGTACTAGCGGACGTCGTCCTGCCCGGGCAGCAGCGCCACCTACCGGGTCCAATTGTAAATCTAAACCATTCTCGATTCCACTTGAACATATACATTTTTATAAAAATCAGTTCAGCCGTTTAGGAGGATTTCAGTGACAAACACACTTACAGAAGAATTATACAGAATGTTAGTTTAAACGAGAGACATAGTGAAACCCGCAATAGGGCATGCTTACATAATAGTTATAAAAATATGAACAAAAAAAACACTGATAAATATCAGACAGAACCATACCAAACATTTCGGAAAAGTCTCGCCACCTTTGCGTTTATCACAGAAAATGTGCGCGGATCAATGACTTTTAGGTATAATCCATTTTCCCTTCATATTTTAAAACTGGCGTAGGACAATGACGAAACAGAAACGTCTAATAAAGTGAGATTTGGAGAGCGTGCCCATGGGACAATAATGTCACAAATAATAAATATATATATAATTATATATATATTTATATATATATATATTTATTATTTAAGGTTAAGTTAGTTAAGGCACATATACACATTATTCTTTTCCTTTTCTCGCACACTATTGTCTACATTTCTTCTTCATTTCTCCTTTAGCAGGTCTGCTGGCAGAAATTTCGTGAGAAATAAGCAGTACCTTTGTACTCATATATTATTTTATGTTATTTTCCTGTGCTGTCTACTGTGTGTACATAAATAGTAAATAAATAAATAAATAAATAAGGTTATAGTTTTTTTACATATTTGGGACGAGAATCAAATACTGATTACCCTCCTTCGATGTCCCTCGTTTAAACACCCTGTATATATAAGGAATAATCAGGTGTTGTCCGTGTGAAATGATTAGAAAAATATTACTTCACTATTTGAATCGTATTTGTTTACAGTTTCATGAGTTTTTTTTGCACGGAACCATCATCATCATTCCCTGCCCTTATCCCAATTCATTTGGGGTCGGCGCAACATGTCTTCCTCTTCTATTCCTTACACGGAACCATAATTCATTTTCTGTTTGGTCCTAATAACATCAGCTATCTGCCAGTAATAATCCCGCCAAAATCAGTGGAGCCTATTCGGAGAGTAGCCTAAACGAACAGAAACACAAAACCGAAATAATATAGTAAAATGTTTCATATGCATTCAGTAAAAAGGTATTATATTGAAATTACAAACAAACACTTAAATTGAATTTACTGGTATATTATAGATTACAATCGAATTTGCCAACCGGGTCTGCCGAATCATCAACCCAAACACGAAAGCAGCACCATTTTTTTTATTAATGAAAATCACCAAATGACTCCTACCGCTCTGGGCAGACCGGTAGGGAGTGTCAGACTTCTACTGACTAAAAACCATCAATGTTTCTTCTTAGCCCTTGGTGACGAGACCGCGTTATCTCTTTTGAACAACTTACTTATCCTTGTCAAAAACAAAAACGTGACATGTATCACAGAATCGACGTCTCTCATAACTTTTATACCAAACATTGCCGTATCTTTATTCTGTTTAGCATCTGGTTCAGAATTACAACAAGGATATGATAGTCCGTTGACTTTTCCGTCTGACGTGAGCTGTATGTTGGAGGCCGACCCGGCTGAACGTGAACTTACTTCTAATGGTTGAGGAGCTACTGACGACAGTGTACGATGGTTTGTGTGAAAGTGTGTGTATTGCTCGAAATAATTTGTAAATATTTGTTGGCGTGAATGTATGTGTGATGAATCAGTGATCGGAATAGGTAGAGCTATTTAGGTTCATGGACCGCAAACATTGATGATATTAGGGATATTCCACGGGATTCCGACTGATATTACGGGATTTTATTGAATTTCATTCTATTTGTCAATATGTATAAAAATGGTATATGTATTGTTTTTTTTATGATTTTATTACTTAACCCAAATCTCGGAACTCGGGGAGTATCCATATTATTCTAACCTATGGCAAGTACATAAAACAGCTCTACCTATTCCGATCTATGGTGATGATAGACATCACAAAAAGTTAGTTTTTCATCTTTGTTGGGGGTTTCAAATTTTTCTGTTGTTTGGGGAAGTGAATACACTCTGACTACACTTTCGATGCAGAATCGATTTGAGCAAAAATATGTAATTTATCTCGTTCCTGTTCGGACGAAGAGTCTCAAAGCTGCACAAAACAAAAAAAAAACTAAATGTGGCAAATGTGGATATGAATACAAGCGAAGGGTTGGAATGATCTTTCTATATATCCTCGCCATTGTTCTTTCAAATAAGGAGTCATGCATTTCCAGAATTTGTCCATGTAAGAATAAGGCATTTCCAGAATTTGTCCTTTTAAGAATTGGGCATTTTAAGTATTGGTCCGTTTTCGACTAAGCCAACAGGATACGAGCAATCAGCCCGTGAAGGTTATCAATTCCTCAACCGAAATATGTCCAAAACCGTGCAATAAAATTTTGTGCTCAAGTTATTCCGCAAGCAAAATTGAAAAAGTTTTTCTCTTACTTTTTTCCAAATGCCAATATGTGCGCAAACCTATGGCATAAAACCCATGGCCTTACATACAGGCGTTATCCGGATTAAAAAGTTTTACGCTTCTGCGACTGATACAGACCATTATTGCTTTTACAGTCGGTTCGAGGTAAATACGTACCTTTTAGTAATATGTTCTATCTGAATGGACTTTATTACTTGTTTTAATCCACCAACATTGCAACGTGTTGGAATGTGTGTATTTTTTGTGTTGGATTTTCGGGTCGTGTCGGGTTTTTCGTTGTCGACATGGGTCTTATATCCCGACCTAGAGTAAAGTAGATAATGCGATGGTGAAATGAGTGATTCGAAAAGGATAGTGTAACGTATGGAACTCATTTTGTAATGGAATAAAATCTTAATTTCAAGACAAAAGAGAGATCCACTCATCACTTGCTTCTTTTTAAGAACTTCAACGAGAAGGTTAAAGAGAATAATTGTTTGTTCTTGCTTGCTTTTTAGGAACCCTTATAGATTCGTCATGTTTGCCTGTCGTCCGTCCGTCTATCCGTCCGTATGTCACAGCCACTTTATTCGGAAACTACGCAGTTAAAACTTGGTATTTTCATTGGATTTCCATACAAAAATAAAAACAAAACTTTTTTCAAAACCTATACACAATCTATAGACAAGTCTTAAAAAAAAATACATTGAGGTTCCCTAAACTATTTTTTCTCAAAGGTGATAGAGACATCAAAGAGATGTCAGCAACAAGGAAGGGGCCCGCAAGGGCCGACGCCCGTCGGGGCTGCGGAATGATGTAAGAGATCCCGCACCCTTGACATATAGGGCTAAGAAGGAACATGGGTGGTTTTTAGTCAGTAGAAGTCTGACACTCCCTTTCGCTCTGCCCAAGGGCGGGAGGGGTTAAAAAAAATATGCTGTGGATTGCAATAGAAACCTTCAACCACAATTGGTTCGAACAATATATGTAATATGTTAGTTATTTATTGAAACAACTGCATAAGTTATTGCTCTGTAAAGATATATTTTTATTAGTTAAAACATTTTACAAAACAATGTAGATACTTCTACAAACATAACTTATTCTAAACATACAGATCACTGTTATTAAATAATTTTTAATCTGTAAAGAGAAACAACATTAAAAGCTATTGCTTCAATAATTTTCTATTATTTTAGGAATAATTAGTAAAACGTGTTCACATCAATTTTTCTCACACAATCATAGAGTAGCGCAGGCTTGCTGTCCACAGATTGCGTATGTAATCCAATGCGCGGGAAATTTAAATTTAAATGAAGAACAGAGAGCTTTATTTACATATATAGTAATAGTTTTTGAGACATAGCACATTTAAAAAAACCGCAAATATAACTTTGTCATTCATACAAACACTATAAAAACAAACTTATCACAAAATATGTTTTTCTGTTGCTGCCTTCCCTATAACTACGAAGGTACGGAACCCTTCATGTGCAAGGTCCGACTTGCACTTGGCCAGTTTTTACTGCTGAGCATGATTCCTGAAAGAAAGAAAGAAAAAATATTGATTTGTCGTAAAAATATGACGAGCATACAATGAAACAATATAAAATAGCAATAGGCACACATAAAACACACCAAATATAAAAAAAAATACAACAATCAAGGAATATAAAGCGAAAGTTGCACGCGTTCGATTATCAAGTTATGCTAACTGCCATTACGGTTTTTACATCAGTAACTCCAGGAATAGCTTAGAATCTATGTGTGCCTTTTGATGGAAATAAGCTTGCCAGGGACTTCAACATCACAGGCAAATTGCGACTGTGTAACAGGCACTCCTCTGACTTACTCCTCGAGAAATACTCTTACATGAGAAAATAACTCAGTGAGACACGTAGGCATCAAAATGTGTGACATACATTGGTAATTCTATCTCAAGAAAGGTCTAGCCTTCTCGTCACGCAAACTGTCGGCCCACAGAACTTAATGCCTGTGATTAAGTCGTGCCCTTGGTCCTAAACAAGGCCTAAGCATTCCTGGGAACAAATTACACGATTTATTTCTGATAAGGTTACAGCAGTGTTTTGTTACAGGAATTTCGAGGTAGGGTAAATAAAGGGAAGGTGAAGATAGTGGTTTTTTAGTATTTCTTTAGTTTATTAATCTGTAACAACGCTGAAGTTATTAATTGCTGCAATTAGGCACTTAATGACCTGTAATCAAACTGTGTCTTTTGATTGCTATTATTCACAAGTGAGTTATAGGTTTTTTTATTGGTTGAGTTTCTTTGTTCTTAAAAAAGTTTCGATACAAAAAAGATCGTGTTCGATAGTCCTATTTAATTAATGTAACTATTGCTTGCTCATTTCACGCAACTTCGTATTTAAATAGATAATTTCACGTTGCACTTTTACGTTTCTAAAAATAAATCTTACACTCAAATATAATTTTTATTTCTTTGTAGTAAATAATAAATAAAACTTTGAAGTCGCAATTTTGTACGTGGCTAAAACGCCATCCGCGAAAAGCAAAAAAGAACCTCATTCTTGTAGTATGCTTGTAGTCTATGACAGTTTGCGATTGTTAGATGCGCCCGCATAGGAAAACTGTTTATTACGTAAAAAAATTACAAGTCGTTTTCAATGTTGAAAATGGTTTTTTAGTATTATTTTCTTCACAAGTGTGTTGAAAAACGTCGTATGATACACGTGTGTATTGATGATTACCGTCCTCGGCTCTCTTAAGACCTCACTGCTGCCGACACCGAGCCTCACCGTGATTTCCGCGATTGTTGGTGATTACCGCCTCAGCGGTAATCACCAACAATACACACTTGTACCATTATGTACTAAAGTTCACAAAAATATTTTCTACGTAATTGCGTACTATCATCACCCTTATTAAGTTCAATCATGTCTTGTATCGTGTCCCCAGTTATCAGTGTTATGTGGCTGTAACTAACTCTTGTACTTATATCTCTACCTTCCTTCAAGAATTAAAAGGGGTACTATTTGGTGGAGCTTGCGACTATTCAGATCTGCTAACTCCCTGCAATGAACAAATGTACATACATCTTTTTTTATAAAATTAGCCTCACTCAAAGAATTTCTTCTGTTTCGAGGAGGACATTTAAACATACATACACAAACAACCAGACCCGGAACAACTAATACAAATACTTGTCCCGTACGGGAATCGAGCCAGGACACGGAGCACAGCGTGCTTAGCTACGCCAACCGTTACCGTTGAATCTTAAACATCAATATCGCCGAAAATGCATTAACAAAATTAATTTCACAATAGACTTTATTCTTTAAAACTAGCTATAATAGAGAGATTCAGACGCATTCAGGAACTTTGTTCTAGAGTCAGCGGGTGCATGAATATTAATATGAATGGCACGTCTGTTAGTGCCGCTAAGACTGCTAACTGCAAATACTACAATAATATTCTGCAAGGAGCTGCAGCTTTCCAATAACTCACTATCCCGGAACTTGGGTGAGATTTTCTATGCTTTAATGCTCCATAACTTCTTATGTATGTTTATTTTAATTCGATATTTACTACTCCTGGTTCCTCTCGAGTTGATAATACTTTATTGATTGATGGGGCGTAGTAGACTGGCACAGGAACGTGGATAGGACCCTTGTGGAACCCGTTTTCGGTCCCATAGTCAAACCCGGTTTTCCCGGGTGAACTGGTGATACTTGGTTCCGCATGCCCTAAACGCGTAGCTTGTACGTAGCACAAGCAAAGAAAGGCGGGCTACCGATGATGATGGTGATGAGTAAGGCTATATAGTTAAAATGAGGCATCTCATTCTCATCGTCATATTCAAACGCATTTACAATAAAAGTTTTCAGTGGTGTAAATGAAATCAACAGTTTGTTGTGTTTATTAGAGGATGACAACTCAGCGTGTGGCCTAGATCACTCGTTGAGTATATGTAAATCTAAAAGATGTCCATGGAAGGCCTCACTAAACTTCGTAAAATATAGCTTGATCTCTGCGACAGCTGTCAGTAAAATCACGCCTATGAAGTCCTAAATTTCATAATAGTACAGACAGTACCTGTCAATGTCATACTTTATGAGCATGCCGACCTAATTAGTAATGGGTGATGAATCATCGTGACCGCAGACTACAAACTATCTATATTTGTAATAAAACTTAATGTTATTGTTTAAATTTAACATACGATTTGATAAAATTTGCGAACGAGTTTATAATAAATTTACAAGATTGTTCTAGCGATTCAGAAACTGATTCAGATATGGAAATGGGGTCCTTTATGAGAATACATGTATTTTTTATTTAAATATTCGTTTATTTTAGTAACGCTTGTAATTAAATTAAACCCAATTATATGTTACACTAACATCGATAATTGTAAAAAACGTCGATAACTTTTATTAATATTTTTTTATATCCTGACATCCCTAGAAATGTCAGTTTGACATAATTATGTCGCAGAGATCAAGCTATGTTTTATGTAGTATAGTACCTATCGTTAGATGTAGACTGAACTTGAGTCGGACTTAGCAACTATGGATTTGATAAGGATGGCTGGTGTAGGAGGTAATATACGAAGATCCGCCAATTGCGGCCAAGATATTCTAGGATTGATTTGGCAGGCGATGTCTCCCTGTTGTCATGAGAACTACACTCAACCCATAATATACTTGAGGCACTATAAAATATGGATGTTAATTTAATACCGTTTATAAATTAGGTCTTCAAAATTAAGCCTTAATTTAAGGGAAAACTTATAAGTAAGAAATGTAATAATTTCTAATCTATTATGTTCAGTTTCCAGACTAGCTCAAATATATAATTTTCTAGAAAACATTCGACAACATTCAAGCAGCGAAATCTAAGAGCCTATTAAAACAGTATCTCTCGCAAATAAATAATGTGAACGCTCAGTTACCCTAGAATATTTATCACACGTATCATTAAAAAATGCGCTTTCCAAGCGCTTACGCAACAAAATGGGCTCATAAATGTAATGCGAAGAACTCCACCAGCTATTAAGGATTTATTTGCATGGTGCGGGTGGGGACACAGAGTAGTACAGAAGTTCGGCTCCATTTTCACTCAGTGTGAGGACACAATGGAAATGCACGCAGATAGAAACGTCAAATATATCAAATCAAATGACCACTGAAAACCAGCGCAGTGCTGTAAGGTCCCCCATAGCATTATGCTACAAAAGCCTTTTTTGTCGGAGTCACGACGTGCAGCTTCCAATCATTTATTGTCGTTGTGTCCTTTAGTTTATCTAAATAATAGGGATGTTTACTGACTTAAAAAAATAGGACTCTATTAAGGTATTTCATCAAAAAAATCTAATTAAGCCGTCTGTTAGATGAATGAAAAATATTGTATACGTGTTTTATGTTTTAGGAAATTATTATAAAATTACTACAATAAAAAGTGTCAAAGATCATGAGTGGGGGCTTTTCACTTTGTGGGTATTAAAGTACTAACCTTGTGACGTCACACGATTTGACGCGACTTTTCGAAGCACTGTATCGTCTTCATATTTTGTTTAAGTGAAAAAAGAAAAAATACGTCTTCATTTTGAAAATCTATCTGACGGATTAATTAGATTTTTTTGGTGAAATAACCCTATTAGTCCGTCTGTTTGATTATCGATAAATATTCGATACGTATTTTTGGTTTTATCAGATCAATAAAAATTTACGAAGATATAACGCGTTAAAGATTTGAGGAGTCACAAGCCCCCGGTTGTGACGTCACTGACCGCTAAAGAATGTCATACTAATGTCTCAGAAAATGACGTCACACGAGTTTTCAAAGCACTGTATCGTCTTCATTGTTTGTTTACGTGAAAAAAGAAAAAATACGTGTCCAATATGATTTGAAATCTATCTGACGGACTAATTTAGTAATTAGTAGTGTTTTTGGTGTCTTTTCCTTGTATATTTTGTTTATCTTTTTAAGATTGGACAAGGTCCGAATGATGGGCATGGAAACATGATGGTTCCTGTACTCTTCGGCCGTACTTAATTATCTTTCTATGATCCGTGATGATTTTTACTCATTGTATGGAAACGACCTTCTGTTATATTCTGTGTTTTGTGGTGGAGGGGTTTTGTTATTACTTCTAAACACGTCACGACTTCGGCCCAATGAAAAGGGATAATTGCATAACCTGCGCCATTATTTTTTCTCATTTCACTTTGCGAGCCGTTTACTATGGTAAATTGTGTTCTGAAAACTCGTTCTTTATTATCCGAGTTGGTTTTGTTGTTCAGTTTGATTTAGTAAGGCTTGAAACTGAAGCGGTCTTTTTGTTGTTCGTGTGGGCTGGAACTTTGAGACTCTCGGGCTCTTTATTTTGTTTATTTAGGCTATCTCTAGTAAGGGTTAGGGTATCTCTAGTAAGTTTGTGATAATTATTATTTTTATCTTTTTTTATCTCACGGTTTTAGTGTCTCTGACTTATCGAGAAATATCTCACAGGCGTGTTGATTTTCTCACGATGTTTTCCTTACCCAAAGCAAGTGATAATAAATCCGAAAAATTAGATTTGCTAATTTAGTGACCTACATAATAACTACATTATCTGGCTATAGCTTTCCCACTGCTGGAACGCAGGCTGTCTGCTTTTTATAGCCCTCACTATGAAAAGCAGACAGCCTGCATTCCAGCAGTTCCATCATCCAGTGGACCAGTGTTGATTGACGGAAATCATAAATGCGGATTTCCTTACCATGTTTTCCTTTACCGTTTATTTAGTACTTACTGCATTGTTCTGTAAACATTATAAACTGTGGTCAGGTGTATTGCTACGAAACTTCAACGACGTTTCAGAAACATTCAAATAAATATCAATAAATAATATCCTTTCGTCCAAAATAACTGACAAAATGTGGGTGTACTACACCTCTGCCTAACCCGTCGGGGATTACAGGCGCGATGGTATGACATGTTAGTCACATTTTTCGATATCCTCGGTAAAAAAACATTTGTCTTACTTGTTAATAGAGAGTAAGCAAGCAAGCTGAAGAGGTAGTGAGAACACTATGTTTGTCGAAGACCGATGGCCGGTGGAGCAAACAGGTCCGGTATTGAAGCGTAGCGGGAGACGCCCTTTACCCGCCCTTCGGCTGGACCATATTGGATGTGAATGGTCAAGTACGTACATCATGCTGTGGTGGAGTTTTGAGACAGACCTTTTGTACTGCAGTGCAGACTGTGATAGACTGAGTGGGTAATAGGAAAATAGTTGCTGTTAAGTTGTGAGCCGCGTTTTTTTTTTTTTTTTTTTTTTTGGGACAAGCCCGCCTCACTTTTCCCAAACCACTGTAACTTCTGTAAGCCAGAATCAACAGTGGCGACCACAAGAAAAGCGCCGAGACAATGAAGCTCGACGAAGTCCCAGAGAAATGATTTGACTGTCTTGGATCCCGCAACGAAATTAATCAGAAAAGAATAGCGGAGGAGTAGGAAAAAACAGAAATTTCCACTTCCCTCCATATCAGCAGGAGACAGAAAAGAACAAGGCCAATAGGCACACAGGGACGCATACAACTGGGATAAGCCCAGTTGCCTAGCACCACGGAAATTGTTGTCATTAATATTACTGGGTCCTAAGTTGTGAGCTGTTATATTTGATTCCAATAATAGGTATGACAAAAATGCTTGAACGCACGGAAATTTGTTCTAGTTTCTACAAGGTCCGTATAGTAAATAACTCCGGATGTAACCTGTACACTATCCAACATAATATTACGTTCATTCTGCCAAAGACTACACTCCCATAAAATGTGATGTGCAGATTGTTCATATTCGCAGTCAGATGTAGAACATTGACAAAAAGGCGACGCAACAAGCTTGAAGGAAAATAATTTACCTTTAAAGTTACCATGACCTGTGAGAAATTGGGCAACACAGTGATCCACTTCCAGCCATGTCCTGGCCAGCCGCTCACGAACGGATGGAAAGAACTGGTGGAGGTGTCGGCCTTTGATGGAATTATCCCACCTACATTGCCATTCTGACAAAAGATCCTCCCAGACGTCAGTCTGTGGTTTAAGTAATCTAGCTATTTTAGTACGGTCACGTTGTGTTAAAAAGTCTGCGTCCGCGGTGTCTCGTGCGCAGTAGTACATTGAAGCACGGCGCTGCACTTCAAGATCGACTGGAAGTACTCCTGCCAGTACCGGTAAGGCTTCAGTACTAACCGTCCTATACGCTTTACACAAGAAAATCAAGGCCAACCGCTGGCTTTGAAGTAATTTACGTCGTGCCGCTCCTATGGTGGCCCTATCAGACCAAACTGGTGCCCCGTAGCACATACACCCCAAGTAAGTAGCCCCATAGATCGTCTTCAGAGTTACAAATGATAAACCCCACGTAGATTTAGATATTCTCGTTAAGGCATAAAAGTTCTTTTTAGCTTTTTCACCGACGGTTTTTATATGTTCAATGAATGAAAAATTTCTCTCTAAGACAAACCCAAGGTAGCACACGAACTCCTTCTTTTTCACGGGAACGTTATTAAATTTTATACTGGGGCATGATTTAAGATTACCTTTTAATAGAAGTTGATAAGTTTTATGTGGTGCAAAGGTCAGACGGTTACGATCACCCCACTGGGATATTAATTTTAGGCAAGTGTCAGCCAAATTTTCGAGTCCAGCCCGAGTACTTGACTGAATGAGCAGCAGGCCGTCGTCCGCGTAACTGGTTAATGAACAGCCGCATGGAAGTGGAATCGCGAGGAAGTCATCAAAGCCTACGTTCCATACATACGGACCCATAACCGAACCCTGAGGGCATCCCATGGTGAGGGACTTTGACATAGAATGATGTCCGAGTTTGAGTTTCGCGGAACCATTTAAGAAGTACGAGTAAACAAGATTGTATATGTTTTTAGGGCAACCACGAATTTTCAGTTTAAAGAGTAGCATCGGCCACCATGCGTTATCAAAAGCCCCAGAAATATCTAGAAAGATCCCAACTACGTACTTATGTTCGGATGTATTGTCAATTTTCCGGACAGAAAGTGCCGCGTCTACGGTAGATTTTCCCACGGTAAAACCGAATTGGTTGTTGTGAAATTTCGGTCCGTCTGGTAGTAAACGTGGAACGATAAGACGCTCCAGGAGTTTCCCCAAAGATGGTAGTAGTGTTATAGGGCGGTAAGACTTAGGGTCGTCCGGTGGCTTGTCGCCACTTTTCGGAATTATTCGTATAAAGCCGCGTCGCCATATACGAGGAAAAACGCCTTCTGCAATGCAACGGTTGTAAACACTTAAAATTGCGTCGGCCGCTGTTTTACATGCTTCTATTATCATCCGATTAGATATTTTATCTTCACCTGACGATTTGTTAAGTGGGAGTTTCCTGACAACTTTAATTAATTCGTCAATGGTTGGAAGGTCTGACGCTGGTGATTCAGGTGGCACAGCCGCCCACGCCCTGATCTGCTTGTGGTAATCATTGTCATTATCAGGCAAATCATCAGGTATCAAAGTACTTAATAGAGCTTCGGTTGTCTCCTCAATACCGGTGGTGTGTTTGTTGTTTACTTTAATGTTTTCGACGAACGCAAGATCCACTGATCGATTTGCTTTGAACTCGTGATACAATGGAGACCACGGACCTTCCTTTTACCTTTAGATTTTTCTACCGATGCTCTGTAGCGGGACTTGGCAACTCTAAACGCATTTAAAGCAGAGATAAGGGGGTCTCCGGT
The DNA here is from genome assembly GCA_932274075.1 of Diarsia rubi. Lineage (NCBI taxonomy): Eukaryota > Metazoa > Arthropoda > Insecta > Lepidoptera > Noctuidae > Diarsia > Diarsia rubi. Next base: position 14,370,331 of record OW026417.1, on the reverse strand, counting down.
GACCTTTCGTTTTTTAAGCTTGTTTAAATGTCTACGCGCGCGTGAGCCGCGTTTGCCTAGGGTGGTGGTTGGATGGGGTACCCATTATATACCCGACCGATTGATAAGTACTAGGGTAGCATAGGTCATGTGACAGTTCCTGGTGTGTCATGTGATCCTGGTACTGCTACTCACCATGGCGGTGTGTGCCGGTGATGGGTGGTAAGTACTAGGGTAGCATAGGTCAAGTGACAGTTCCTGGTGTGTCATGTGATCCTGGTACTGCTACTCACCATGGCGGTGTGTGCCGGTGATTGGTGGTAAGTACTAGGGTAGCATAGGTCAAGTGACAGTTCCTGGTGTGTCATGTGATCCTGGTACTGCTACTCACCATGGCGGTGTGTGCCGGTGATGGGTGGTAAGTACTAGGGTAGCATAGGTCAAGTGACAGTTCCTGGTGTGCCATGTGATCCTGGTACTGCTACTCACCATGGCGGTGTGTGCCGGTGATTGGTGGTAAGTACTAGGGTAGCATAGGTCAAGTGACAGTTCCTGGTGTGTCATGTGATCCTGGTACTGCTACTCACCATGGTGGTGTGTGCCGGTGATGGGTGGTAAGTACTAGGGTAGCATAGGTCAAGTGACAGTTCCTGGTGTGTCATGTGATCCTGGTACTGCTACTCACCATGGCGGTGTGTGCCGGTGATTGGTGGTAAGTACTAGGGTAGCATAGGTCAAGTGACAGTTCCTGGTGCGTCATGTGATCCTGGTACTGCTACTCACCATGGCGGTGTGTGCCGGTGATGGGTGGTAAGTACTAGGGTAGCATAGGTCAAGCGACAGTTCCTGGTGTGTCATGTGATCCTGGTACTGCTACTCACCATGGCGGTGTGTGCCGGTGATGGGTGGTAAGTACTAGGGTAGCATAGGTCAAGTGACAGTTCCTGGTGTGTCATGTGATCCTGGTATTGCTACTCACCATGGCAGTGTGTGCCGGTGATGGGTGGTAAGTACTAGGGTAGCATAGGTCAAGTGACAGTTTCTGGTGTGTCATGTGATCCTGGCACTGCTAGCCACCAATTTGGTGTGTGTCGGTGAAGGGTGGTAAGTACTAGGGTAGCATTTTATTCTTAATATTACAAACCGAACTGTTGCCACTATTGAGTATCGTTAGAGAGAGTAGTAGTTCGGTGCTATATTTTAACCGAACTACTACCACAAGACACATGAAAGCACGATGAGCAGTTTACCCCGGCTATCATTTGTAGTTCTTTGTCGGTCGTTACAGGTTTGCAATTCGGACAACCAGGGACCAATCAAGGGATATTGTATTACCAAGTGCTAAGTAGGTTTTGTAGGTTAGATAGGCAGTCGGTCTATGTCGAATACTGGTATCCAGCTCCATTCGGTAAGACTGGAGGTCGAAGCTTACATAATTGGTAAAAGGCTAGGCAGATGATGATGAAGACAGTTGCGTGTCTGATAGACCGTGTTAAATAACGAAGCGTTTTCATGTAAACACTGATTTTTTAATTAAATTATGAGAAATTATGAAGGTCTTACCTTCATAAAATTTTATAGAAAGTTTTGCTTTCAGACCTTCGATTTTGAAGGTCCCAGTGGAAATCAGACCTAATGTAATCAATATACGGTTGACTACTGATTTCGGTGCCCTTAATTTCTTACCTCATATAATTCCAGCCGCAATTGATTTGATCCAACCTAACAGAAGATTAATAGGTTGGAAATATTTATGTAAATTGGGGGTAAACCCCCAAATAGGTTTGCATTTAACCTTATCGCTTGGTTTAGTGGAACCCATTAGGGATTAAATAGTTTAAACCTACATATCTAGACCTGGCCATTAAGATATATGGTTTGAATCTTACCTTCCCACACTATTTAACAGCAACATCATCTGACCAGTTTATTCCCAACTATGTTGAAGTCGGTGCCCAGTCTTACCTAAACACAGCTAAATGACAGCAGGTAATTAAGTGTGAAATACGCCCGCAAATATATAAAGATGCATTAATATATGGAAAAAAAATGATACATACAAAGAGTTGTATGTATCATTTTTTTTTTACAGAGGTAAAGCGCCGTCTCTGCCACGTACTTTCCGCCACCGTCACCTTCATCATCATCATCATCAGCAGCCTATAATGCTCCCACTACAGGGACTCAGGTCCCTCTGGATGGGCTAGAATCCACCACGCGGGCGGTAGATGTCACATGTCTGAAATTTTTGGTTCTAAGGCATGCCGGTTACCTCACGATATTTTCCTTCACAGTTAGTAGCGGTGATGAAATAAATTACACAAAGTAATGCCTGCCGGGTTCGAACCCACGACTTACTGTTCGTAAGTCACCACACGCCACCACAGGGCCACCGTGCCCTTAAAACTCGATATTCCAAATTTACTTACGCCCAAGTATTGTACCTTTTGTTACATGACGGCCAGTATTATTCAAAACTAGTACATTTCAGTCCTGTATATGAAAGGTATTAAGCATTAATCACGGGGACCCTCTGTCTCCGCTTGAAGCTCATCATCCCGGTGACAGTTAGATTAGATATCTCCACAACAGAGGACAATTCCTCGAATATAAATCCGTTTTATATATGGAGGTCCACGTTGTAAAACGTTCTTGACAGCTTAACCTCGTACTGGGTTGGCTTAAAGCCGTTAAGATAAAGTAAGATAGTTTAGCTCCCTTGAGCCAATTGTTAGTGTTACAGAAACATACGTTTTTGGTCGTAGTTTTCAGAATATGTTGGGAATTTGCAGTCGAGTGTTTCTATTTGCAGTGATGTGCAATACAGAGGACGTTGCACTCCATGCAGGAGATTAGATGGTAGTATTTGAGAGCTATCGGGGAGAGAGTTTTGTCTTTTAACGTTTCGTGTTTATGTCATGAGATAGTTTTATTTCTATTGTAACTTGAAATAATGAAGTGGATGAATGGGTTGAGAAATTGAATTTAATGATATTCAGTTACAGTAATGATGAGCTAGAATTATGCAATACGTGATAATGTTCGTGTCTTTAATTGTTCAATGCAATGAACAAGCCACAAACGCATGGCTAGCAATATTTACGAAAACATGATATGAAATAATATCAAATGTGATACAGTCTAGTACTTTCTTACACCTCTCCTCAATTTTTCACACCAGTCAAGATTTCTCATGAACTTTCAAAGTTTTCCGGGCAGACGTGACTGACAACGTGACCGAATTACGCGTCGACCTAATTACGCCTGGCATCTTAATTGCTACAACGACCGGCGACATCTTTAATTTTATTGGCGTTTTATGTTATTCTTGCAAATATTGTAATACTTTAGTACGCTTTATTACTGTTTAGCTTCGTAATGAACTTTAAGTTCAAGTATAAACAGAATCCACAGTAACAAAGTTTTTTTTTCTTAAAACTTTTTAAAGTATTTAAAGAAAATATTTTCTAATGTCTCGTCATTCCTGGGGTTGCTCGAGGCTATTGCTGAGGTCTTGTGTCTGGCAAAATATGTAATCATGTTTACCCATCTCGATGTTTTCGATTTATTGCTCGGAGCCTAGATACTTATGTGTCGAGTTGATGGTATTAGCCTCTCAGGTAAAGATGAGTGGTAAGAAAATTTGTCTATTCAACAGCAAACACACACAAACAAATTTTTACAAACAAATTTTCTTACCATTTTTGCATTTTGCGGGTGTCATGCTGTATGTTGAACAAAATATGTATGATTCAGAATTGAAAATCATTAAAATCATCAATACAACACTAACTTAATTTCATGAAAAAGTTAATCATTCAATCACAGGCGTTGTTGATGTTATGATGAGAAAATAATTTCCCCCAACTTTTTTTGTAATCAGTGTTATAGAAGAAATAAACCTCTTGAAATAAAACACCGTCTGTCATCCCTCAAAATATTTTTTTCACAAAAATCATAAAAATGCCAACTTATAATAACTAAAAGAGGCAGCTTAACTATATGGTAACTGTCATAAAAGGAAAAACTCCCAGTTTATTGCTTTATCTCCACTATTTTCATAGTCTGCCCGTGTGTGATAAGCTTAACTGCTCACCGGATTTATTTGGGCTCGTGTTTATACGAGTACAAGTTACGCCTGTGGCGTCTCCTGTTAGGCCGATAACACACTTAGCGACCGGAGTAAGGCTCAAAATACAGAAGCCATTTTGAGGGGTGCTATTTTTGCTGGCTCAGTTGCAAAATGTCTCTATCGTTGCTGTTTTGTCTGCACCTTACAATAATTATTTACCATTCACCCGCATTCCACTGACATCCCATGATCATGTCGCTTACAACAGTGTCGAAATATTAGGAGTTCATAATAATGCTTAATCAAGGAAGACATCCGATAAGTGACAGTTCTTAATTTGTGTGTATTAATTAATCATCTTCAATACCTACTCGGGCCAATTTTTTTTTGGGGCGTGGGAAATCGTCAAATAGGGGTTATTTATCCCGCTCGGGCAGAGTGAAAGGGAGTGTCAGACTTCTACTGACTAAAAACCACCCATGTTCCTTCTAAGCCCTTTGTGTCGAGGCCACGTTATCTCTTACAAAAACCCGCAGCCCCAACGGGGCCTACTCGGTCCTCTGGCTGTGTTTCACAAATTACTATAGCTGGGCTTAATAAGTTATAGGAAAGGGTAAATCAAAGTGACAGTTACGTTAAGACTATACCTCGTAGTCCTCGTACGGTGCATAATAGCTTTCCTTTTTTATTTTTTGTCCAATATTGCCATGCTACAACACCCCTGATTTTATTTTCAGCTGCGGCAATACTCAAAAGAATGCCTTTGCTAAGTCGGGATGCCTGCAACAACGGGCAGCTGAAAATATTCAATGTGTGGGAAGAAAATTTTGTGTCCTCACGGCAGGTTTCATTTTCCACGTCCCCCTTCTGAATGGAATTTATTTACCTACTGGAATACGTGTGACTTTTTAGAAGGTATTTTGCAAAGTATTTTCTATGTTGCTTTTACAATGTTACATTCTACAAACTTATAAATACATGCAAAATTTAAAGGTAGAGAGATCTCTGCGCTGCGAGTGGCAAAGTTCTGGGCCAACAAAATATATGAATAGGGTATTTCACCAAAAAAATCTAATAAGTCCGTCAGATAGGTTTTCAAAAAATAATGGACACATATTTTTTCTTTATTCACGTAAACAAAAGATGAAGATGATAGGGTGCTTCGAAAAGTCGTGTCAAGTCATGTGACGTCACAATCTTAGTAATTTTTACCCACAAAGTGACGTCAAAAGCCCCCACTTATGATCTTTGACACGTTTTATTTTCGTATTTTTTTTATTTATTTGACAAAGCAAAAACATTCAATATTTTTTGTTAATCTAACAGGCGGACGAATTAGATTTTTTTTGCTGAAATACGCTATTGTCGTGCCATCGATACAAAGTAGAAAAAATATCATCAGCTGCCTACCTTTTACGTAGTTATGCGTGGCTTTCAGTCTAACTGCTTTGCGGCAGAATATCAGTATTTTACAGGCCACGTTCACGGCCTCGGGCGATACATCAAGCAAAACCCGCGCCCGCGCCGTGACTACCACCTTCGCCTTCTAAGCTTGGGTTTATTGGTGACTGTACACTCTCGTCAACACACTCAGAGGCAGGGCGAATGTAAGTGTGTATATGAGAGCGCTCGTCTAGCCCCGGTATTCTTTGCTTGGCTGTACACTTGTACAGTCTTGCACACGCCGCGCCTTCGTCGGAGTATCTCGATGAGAATAATTATACAGTCACCATTAGACTCGTGTCGCTTGAGTGAGTAGCTTAAGTTGTGGCCGCGAGATAACGGAGTTGCGCTACCTACAGTTGCTGCAGCACTTCGGAATTAGTTTTATTCGCTTACACACAAGAATACATATGTTTTACATAAGTTGTGTCTTGTGATGTTTACTCGCAACAATATACAACTCCTGCCGTTGTTCAAAACTGTCTAACATACTCATTTTGCCAGATTACACTCTCATACAACTCTCATACAATACGGTAGCCAGTTGGTTTGTTAGTTATCTGTTTAACTTTATGTACACTGAAAGTAATGTACTTGTATGCACTGTTACAATATGAGCATTGTAAATTATTTTATAACACATTTGCTCGTAAAGGGTCTCTTATTTCACCAATTTCAATATCGTAATGTATCTCATTACGTACTTGTGCGGTAATGTAATGTAAATCGCACGGTTTAGGAAGATGCTCTGTCAAAACGAACGGTACCTACTTTTTTAAATCTTAGCAAAGAGTTTTTATTTCAGAAAAGTGGTCAACATTTTATGAACAAAATTAACTTTGGGAGATAAAATATAATAAATAAACATTTAATTCTTTAATTTTATTAATTTCGACAATAAATTACAACCATTAATATCTGTAGCAAAAACAAAAATATTAATTTACTTTATTAATAATACTGGCTGTTTTGTGCCTATGCCTGAAAAAAAATCGCATCGCTTATTTGTTAAGAAATAATAATCAATTTTACTAATTGCTCAAATTTTCATAACTGCTTTAATTAAAGATTTATTCGTTTAAGAAAGTCCGAGTTTTATTTATTTCCTCGCAAATATGTTATAAAACGTCGTATGACATACGTGCGCTTTGATAATTACAGCCTCTGCTTTCTTTTAGCCCTCGCCTACGGCTCGGGCAAGCAATATCGCCTCGGCTGTAATTTTCAACTTACCGCACTTATATCATAATGTACTATTATAATACATTTGCTCGAAAAGGGTCTCTTATTTCACCAATTTCAATATCGTAATGTATCTCATTACGTACTTGTGCGGTAATGTAATATAAATCGCACGGTTTATCAAGATGCTCCGTCAAAAACCAACGGGACCTACTTTTTTAAATCTTAGCAAAGATTTTTTATTTCAGAAAATTGGTCAACATTTTATGAATAAAATTAACTTTGGGAGATAAAATATAATAAATAAACATTTAATTCTTTAATTTAATTAATTTTGTCAATAAATTACAACCATTCATATCTGTAACAAAAACAAAAATATTTATTTACTTTATTAATAATACTGGCTGTTTTCTGCCTCTACCTGAAAAAAAATATTTGCTATGAAGTAATAATCAATTTTACTAATTGCTAAAATTTTCATAACTGCTTTTTTAATTAAAGATTTATTCGTTTAAGAAAGTCCGATTTTAATTATTTCCTCGCAAATATGTTTTAAAACGTCGTATGACATACAGTGCGCTTTGATAATTACAGCCTCTGCTTTTTTTAACCCTCGCCTACGGCTCGGGCAAGCAATATCGCCTCGGCAGTAATTTTCAACTTACCGCACTTATATCATAATGTACTATTAAACTTCACTTATAGTGATCAAACCGGTTTTCCCCCGAAGGTTAGATAGACTTGTGTACTTCATAATAGTACGCCAATCTGGCACCACCAGTTCCCTTATGGGAGTTATACATCACTAGTGTAAGATTTGCTTATTGTCATCAAACAAGCACACATCCACAATTCCGGTCGCTACTGCCAAATTTCTGATGAAAAACTCAATTACGCTTGGTAGGTAGGTATTCAACCCAGCTAGGTTTAATTCATCGTTGCCTCGTTTTCTAGTAGTTTGCTGCTTACCTGTCTAACTTTTATATAATAGTTGCTACATGTAACGGAATAAAATATAGTCACCGGTATATAGTTGAGTTTTCAGCACAGTAAAATTTTCAAGCTGTACTTAATTTCCCCAATTAATTTCAGTAGTCGATTCTGAAAAACTGTTTTCAGGGTTTACGTTTAATCGGTAATATGTTTGTATTTATTTTTCTGTATTCCTTTTGAAGTTAACGTGAAAAAACTGAAAAGCTTACTATCAGCTACGGCAGTGTGGCAGAGGATTTCATACCCGACAAAAATTGGACCTGAAAGTATTTTCAGTCAGTGGTAGATTGCAATGTTTGCTCAAAGGCCGGAAATAATCACGTCAGACATGGCGGACTGGAGGTCCACTAGAGCATATTGTAATCAACGCAACGTTGCTCGTGTGTAGGTACCTACTTCTTTTTACACAATTGCGGCGAAGCCCAAAAGGCGGGGTATTATTTAATTTGCTGAGTCGACTATGTCGATTTTTTGGTTGAAAGACTACACCCGGAAGGACTGAGAATCAAATGCGCATTGGTTAGTGTATGACCAACAACTCATTCAACATCTGCCTAGCCTTTTTCCCAACTATATTGGGGTCGGCTTCAAGTCTAACTGGATGCAGCTGAATACCAGTATTTTACATGGAGCGACTGCCTATCTGACCTCCACAACCCAGTTAATACTAGGTAATACGATACCCTTTGGTAAGACTGGATGTCAGACTTTCAGGTCACTGACTACCCGTAACGACTGCCAAAGATCTATATATGGCACCCGGTACCAACAGCTTAACGTGCTTTCCGAGGCACGGAGGAAACTCGGTATGTAATGGGCGGTCACCCATCCACAGATCGACCTAGGCAAGCGCAGCTTAACCTAAAGATCGACCCGAGTGGCAGTTCTTATTAAGCCACGAGCTCCTCTTTGACCAACAACTCATTCATGCTAACAAAAGTCTTTTTGAGCAATTAAATTTGCTACCGCAATTCAAAGAACGTGTTGAGTATAGTCGATAAAAACAAAATATATAAACTCTTTTGTAAAAAAACCGTTTAAAAAACGGGCACTTTAGATTTTTTTCTCTACTTCAATGAAGAAGAACAAGAAATAGGTTTTATTAATTTGACGATGTATTGGCATGTTATTTGAAGCATCCTGGCATGATTCTTTACGTTCCAAATTAAAAATTTGACATTAATAAAAGAAAAATAATGATTATTGTGGATTATTCTAAAATTGCTTTACTATTGGCGCGAATTGCTGAAACGATTTTTGACTGATTACGATATTTTAAAACTTTTTGGATATTTTCTGCAAATTAAACAATTTAATCTTTCTTTTTACATTAAATACCACTTTTTGATACGAGTGATAAAGCGATAAGGGCCGGTAAAATTATAGCCCTACTTGAAGAAGGTTGTTTGCAAACTTACGTGTCTCAGCGGCTAAATGTGAGTCATTCAACTATCCAGAAGACTTGGCAACGGTATCAAGAAACCGGTTCGGTCAAAAGAAGATAATTATTTCCGGTTCAGGAAGAAAACGATGCACAGAACCAAGAGATGACCGCTTTTTGGTGAGTCAGACGTTGCGAAATCGTAAGGCGTCAAGTGTGGACCTGAAGAAGAGCCTTGAAGAAGTAAGAGGAGTAGTAAGTTAGCTTATGGACGGTCAGTAGGAGGCTTTTGGCTGTAAATTACTCAATGAGCACCGTGTTGCTCGACTGCAGTTTGCTCGGAACTGTGCTTCATGGACTCTGGAGGACTGGAATAAAGTATTGTTTTCTGATGAAGCTAGAATCTCTTTGTGTGGAGAGGACCGACGCCGGCGAGTGCTGCGAAGACCACGGGAACGCTATGCGGAAGTGTGTTTCGAAGAAATCACTCCTTATGGCGGAGGCTCCGTTATGTTTTGGGCAGCAATTTATTCGACGGAGCGTATGGAGTTAGTTTTCATAGAAAATGGAACATTAAATGCACACCGGTACATTATGGAAGTCCTAATTCCATGTGCACAACCCACATTGACTGCACTTGGGGAAGATTCCATTTTTATGGACGACAATGCTCGCCCGCACCGTTCTGGCGACGTGGAAGCGTACATGCAAGAAGTTGCGATCCGTCGTTTAGATTGGCCAGCTCGAAGTCCTGACCTCGATCCAATTGAGCATGTCTGGGATGTTCTAAAGAGACGGGTAAGATCAGTGCAACCTGCTCCACAAAACATCAGGAAACTAAAAAGAGTCATTGCAGAAGAGTGGGAACGTATTCCTCAAAACGTTATTAAAAACATCGTGGAAAGCATGCCCAGAAGGATTCAAGCTGTGATTTTGGCAAGAGGAGGTCGCACTCGTTATTAGGTTTTTACATTTGTAACTTTATTTAATATAAAAAAGTAAAAAAAAAATCTTGTCTTTATTGCCGACCACTTCTTATTGTTTGGGCGTGTACATCGGTTTTAAAGAATCCATCGATTTTTTTTTCTTTTATTTGCCCGAATTCACTTCACGCGTTTAATTTACACGATTATAAGTATACAGACTACGTCAAAGAAATAAATTTCATTTAATTAACATAAATCGACATTAGAACGTAAATTTCCTTTTTTGCAAAAGAGTGTATATTTTCATGTCTTGTATAGAACACACATTTTACAAAACATTGATATTATGCTTACTTAAAGTTATAATAAATAAATCTCTATGCTTTATCAAAGTCGCAATAACTAGCTATGTGAAGCAAAGGTTGCTAAGTACCAGGTAATTTTTCGTAAAAAAATAAAATGTGTGGTAATCATTCAAGGTTCTAAATGAACGTCGAGATTTTCAGTCCCAAAACCTAAACGAACCTAGAATTACCCTTATTTGTTTCAACAAATCTGTACAAACGCAAACATTCTCGCACATACCCAATATTTAATTACACTCCAACTTCAAAGGGGCAGAGTTGTGTTCGTAAAGCGCTTTCATCACTAATTTCATTTGAATTCACATCAATCACTTAAAGCTTGTTGGTTCAAATAACAGTACTACATATTTGATTTATTCATAATTCTCTGAATTCACTGATTTATTTATCAAGGTCTGTTTCACACCGTTGAGTATTTGGTCTATCATTGATCAATCACAATTTGGTTTTTACTAAATATCGCTGCTTTCTTCGGAATCGCTGTAGTCAATTCTACAAGAAGGGAATAGAATCTATTCAATTATTTGGCGTCGTTTGGACCCTAATTTTTCACTCATATTTCATCGTATAATAAATAATTACCACATATAGGTATTTATTTTTAAAAAGTAGGTAAACAAGTATACTTTTTCTACGTCGAGGCGATTATTTCCTTTATTAGAGCCCACCAGACCTAGGTGTACCAGTCACTTCGACAGCGGCGGTGGTGGCTTCGGATAGGCCCCTCAAAACACAAATGTTTTGACAAAAAATCCGTCAGTTTTTTTTTTTTTATAAAAACGTTGCCCCCCCACACTAGGAATTTCTCCTGTATCGTGGGTGCGTTCACAAACATTTAAACTCACATACACAAATACCCATGACCCGGAACAACTATCTGCAGGTCATACAAATATTTGTTCCGTGCGGGAATCGAACCCGCGACACGCAGCGCAGCAGTCCATTGCTTGAACAACTGCGCTAACCGTGCCGTCAGATTTCGTTACGTGTTTTTGTGTTTTCAAATGAATAAATATTTACGAAAATTTAACGCGTCAAAGATCATAAGTGGGGGCTTTTGACGTCTCTAGCCGGTAAAAATGTACTGTAATGTGACGTCACACGAGTTTTCGAAAGACTGTATCGTCTTCATTTTTTGTTTACGTGAAAAAAAACAAAAATGTGTCCAATATTTTTTGAAAATCTATCTGACGGACTAATTGTTTTTTGTCAACTACGCTATTACTTACACACAGAGTAGGTAAACAGGTGAGCCATAGTTTTTGTTGAGGCACCGCAGTCGCACTCTGCTTACTCGTATCTTCTATATTTCCATAGTCCATACATGTATGTTATATAGTAATCACCTTCCATACTTCTCCATTCGTTTTCAAATACGTATACAATACATATACGTATTTCATAACACCAAATAGGTACAGTTGTTTTGGTCTTCAAGTAAGTGTTTTAATCATCCACAAGAAAATATTTGCGGAGAATCGCGCCGATGCCATGCATAAGACAGGTGCGCTTATATTATAAAACACTTTAACAGAAAGTACATAGAACTGCAAATATATTGTGTACTCACCACAATCCAATCCCATTTGATATTCCAAGTTGGAACGTGAGGTGAGCAGTCCAGAATTCAAGACTATGAATATTTACACTGAAACAGGTAAAGTATATTCAGAGGTACGGGGAGTATCTACGATGCAGATTACATTGTTCATAAAGTTTTGATAGTCCAATTCGGGGGTGCAACGTATACTAGCACACCTGTATTCCCTAAGGAGCTGGGCAGAAAGATACCTTGTCAAGGTGAACTGGTCCACCAACACGTTCCTCTTTGATGCCATTCTTACAGCGTCCTTCGACAGTTCTGACAAGAGTAGATGAATGAAGAAGAAAATGAGCCAACATGTAAATGTTGACTCATTTTTGACATCTTTACAAGTTATGATTTATCTGTTTTTGAAGTAAACCTCGCGACTTTTGGGGTGTGAGTATTCTATTATAATATGAATGTTTCCTGACTAAAAAGAATATGATTCTAATTAGTCCGTCTCTGTTAGATTGTCGAAAAATATTGGATACGTTCTTTTTTTGCTTTATTACATCAATAAAAATTGACGAAGATAAAAAGCGTCAAAGATTTGAGTGGGGGTTTGTGACGTCATTCAACGGTATAAAATGTGCATGTTGACTGTGTACTAATGTCTTAGAATCATGACGTTACACGAGTTTTCAAAGCACAGTAAAAATACGGGTCCAATATATTTTAGTAATCTATCTGACGGACTAATTAGATTGTTGTTGTTAGCTACCCTATTATATTTCTATGACTAGACCGATGATATCAAGACATGTAGTGACTACCGTGAACTGTTTGAAGAACGTGCCAGAACTCGTCCCATACTAGCGACTGTGGAGAATACAAGTGATGACGTACGAATTACCAGATCCATTCTCCTCAAATGTAAAACACACGAAACCTCCCCACTTTATATACCTCAACTTCTCTCCATCACGTCTACATTTAGCCGAATTTATAGTTGTCTAAATAAATTCCCTTTGTGAGCCATAACAGGTGATTTGTCGGGGTTATGCTGTATTAGCGTGTGGAAATTATGCGACAGCGTAATGAGGGTGCCACGAACGCGTTCAACTTTGCTCTCTAATACTTTAATTTTATGTGTGAAGAAGATTCCATTCCACATTTTATGTAAAAGGGTTTTAGTGTCTAAATGAAAGTTGAAATGTGTGGCCGTACTTAAAAATTACTTATAGCAAGGACGTCCTTTAGTTTATTGCTCAAAGTTATTTCACAGGCGTTTTAATATTAAATGTATTTTCTACTTTCTGCAGTAATTTCCCCTTTGACTGCGTAGGTACTACCTGGCGGTTAGATCGAGGTTAATATGATTTTCAAGTATAATGTGATTATTTTGCTGTTCTTTTTTACTTTCTGCTGAAATAGGGAGATCCAAAAGTAATGATAATCGGCTATTTCCACTTGCCATCAAAATAAAAAAATGCAAGCTTGTGTATCCATAAATAAGAAATCGTATAAATAGACCACGATTTCCGGGAGCTACAATCATTTGAATACGAACCGTCGAAAAGAGAACATCAAAATGGTAAAAAAAAACGAAATTGGAGCAATCAAGTACCTACATCTGTTTGAAAAAAATGTCGTGTGTGAGAAGTACTGAGAACACAGGGATCTCATATGGCAGCGTTCAAAGAATCCTTACAAACGAATTGCATATGAAAAAGGTCTTGGCGCGTTGGGTACCGAGAATGTTAACCGATGAACAAGAAAAAGAAACGAGGCGATATTTCGAGAGCGCATCTTCAGAAGTTCTAAGCAGCAGATAATTTCCAATCCATTGGCCATGGATGAGACCTGGATCCACCATTATGATGCTGAAACAAAACAACAGTGAATGACTTGCAAACGAGCCGCCTCACCGACGCCGAAGAAATTCAAGGTGTCAAGTTCGGCTGGAAAGGTTATGGCGTCGGTTTTTTGGGACGTTGAAGGAATAATTATGGTGGAATACTTGGAAAAGGGAGCCACTATCACAGGCTCATACTCATACTACGCAGACCAAATAAGAAGATTGCGGGAGGCTATTAAAGAAAAAAGACGCGGAAAACTGCGAGCTGGAGTGCTGTTTCACCAAGACAACGCACCCGCTCACAAAGCCGCAGTTGCGATAGCTGCCATTCAAGAAACGGGATTCGAATTACTCGAACACCCACCCTGTTCGCCAGATTTAGCCCCCTAGACTTTTACCTCTTTTCTCAGCTCAAAAAACACCCCGAGGTAAAAAAATTGAAGACGATAGCGAAGTGATGGTTGCTGTTGAGGCTTTTGGGAGAGTCATGTTGAAGATCTTTTTTTTTTTAAGGGAATTCTAGGTTTAGAAAAAAAAAAACTAAATGTATTGACTTGTTAGGAGACTATATATAAAAATAAATTATTTTTATAACCATAATCATTTTCTTTTACTTTCATTATCATTACTTTTGGATCACCCCTTGTATTTTCGGTTCCAATATTTGCGGTCAGAAGTCCAGTAGCAAACTCTTAAACCTATAGTATCAAAATTAGTCGGGCTAACGCCTTCTTCAATAAAGAGCTTTATCAAATCGTTTGCTTATGTTGTTGGCATGGCATACCGCGCGCCGGTAAATATGAACATTGAGAAGCTATTTTGTCTTATGACTTTTGACTGTACATCTCATATAACATAAGAATTATGCAGTAGTCAAAGGGGTTTTTTTGAAACAGTTAGCATCTTAGCACAGACTGTCGTGAGAGTTTAGCCAGTGCAAACATGTATGATATTAAGTCTGGGCCTGCAGTCTCTACAAAGATAGCGATCGCTTTACGACAAAATTCGGTCGCAAAGCTATAACGATGCGGATTTAAGGTGGATGTGAGCCGGACGCGACCCGCCGCCGGTATTAGCTACCAACTTAAATCCGCATCGTTATAGCTTTGCGACCGAATTTTGTCGTAAAGCGATCGCTATCTTTGTAGAGACTGCAGGCCCTGGACTCTAATTCTCGAATATTTTCAGAGCTGAGTTTAAAGCTATAGGAACACCGTTATTTAACAATATAGACTACCAGTTTGTGTCAATACCTGTTATTCCTCTGTGTTCTACGTTGTATTTACAAAACTATAAACAAACTGAAAACTACGCCGTATTACTGCCCTGCAGTAATGCAGCGTAGTTTTAAGTTACCTACGTTTAAAAATATTCTCATCCGAATAATGAATACTGCAAAAAACACCCGAGACTTTTAGGATTTCAAAAACCTGGTTTGTTTGTATTGTTATACAAACGGTACTGAGCTAGTGGAGCTGAAATTAAAATTTCCACGCGGGTAAAAATATTTCATGTCATTTATAAGTACCAAAAAATCGCCAATTTAGCGCATTTTGACTTCCAAATCCTTCTTCAAATAAACGTATTCAGCTGCTGAAAAGTCCGTATAAAATTGATTGCTAATAACTGGGATTTGCTATTCGCGACCGTGTGTGCCTTTAGCCACAGAACAGATAGAAGTACAGAAGATCCATGTTACTATGAAAAACAGTTGCACACAATCTGATGCACGTCGATTAGATTCATGTATAAGATAATTAGATCTGAAACGAAATACTATAGTAAGACTTTCACTCGTTTTACGGAGTACGGACGGTGCGCATGTCAGCAATCAAAACAGAATACTAGTATATTACATGGAGCGACTATCTCTCTGACCTCCATAAGCCTATTAGTATTGGGTAACACTATATAATACCCCTTAGTAAAAGTGGTTGTCAGACTTTCAAGCCACTGACCTGTAACGACTGTCAAAGATCTTCAAATGACAGGCAGGGCGCATGCACGCATGCTTTACGAGGTACGGATAAAATGGGAGTTCACCCATCCACGAATCAACCCAGAGCCAAAAGCGGTTTAAACTGAAGAGAGCGGTTCATCCCATGGAGAAAGTTGTTTAATTTAATGGTGAATATTATTGCCTTTCTTAGCGCTCTTAGTATGAAGTGGGCCTTCTGGGTCGTTGTTGCTATTTTGTCTTCGTGTACAGTTTGTAATTAGCGCCCTCCAGATTCGGGGTGATTACTCCAATTACCTCTTATTGAATTGACCAATGACACGTAGCGGTAATTAGGGACTCTTACACTGTTGATTGTTAATTTTGTTAGCTTAGGTCGAGATTTTGGGTTTTATTAGAAAATTGACTGAAATATGGTGACGAATTTTTGTATGATAAAAATGCTATTTGAATTTCAAATTGGTTGGCTTCTGTTGGGTTTTTACTCTGTTATTTGTTTAGTTTTTAGACTTTGGATTTCATATTAATCTAATCCTTGGGTAATTTCATCTAGTAGCTATCCAGATCAACTGATATTTTTTTAACCCCGGACCAAATAAGGGGGATAACATAAGTACGTGATGTGTGTACCTATCTAAGTATGAGCTAATTTTTATTTCGAATTTTATTCACTTAGCCCATGACCTTCGTCCCCTGACGACTTGAAATATATTTGAATTCAGGCAGTTTGATGCCTTTTTTTTTAAGCTGGGCAGTCATCAAATTACTCCTCTTGCTCTGGGCAGAGCTTTAAGAGTGTCATACTTTTACTGACGGAAAACCACCTATGTTCCTTCTAAGCCCTTTGTGTCGAGGCAGCGGTATCTCTTTCGAACAACCCGCAGCCCCGACGGGGGCAGTACGATGCATTGGGATACGTATCCCAGTCTCCACGTGGGCGAAGCCGAAGGCAAAGACTAGTTGCACCCAAAAAATTAATGCTACAGTAGAAAACCTATAGTACAAATACAAAAAGTTATAAACATTTTCCAATTATTTTTCGGGTCTACTTATAACTGAACTTACAGCCGTTATTGTATTAATTATTTCGAATCGTATTTAATATAAATGAAGCGTTGGTTGGAGGCCTGTTACGAAAACTTTTATATATCAAAACGGAATAAATAAGATAGGTAATGTGGCATTAACCGTTTATTTTACTGTTATTGTATAAGTCAGGTTTATTTTAATTTTTCTATTGGGAAATCCCAATCACGCTTTGCCCTACCTGGGTGACGAACTCAGGACCTCATATGCGTCAGTACGCTTGCGAGGACTTCACTAACTGTCTTCTGCTTTCCGCATCCAATCTGTCCAAGGCACTTTACGAACCAAGACCAACGGTATCTTACTACTCGTAATAAGGTTATATTATAATTACATGTTGTGACAAACTTGTTCGTGTGTGGTTACCGTGAATGGGCAAGCAGAAGGTAAGATCCCGCAGGCTCGGTGGAGCGAGGATCTTGGTAGGGTCGCTGGTAGCAACTAGATGAGGGTTGCCGAGATGCGACTGAAGAGGCCTAGGTCTAGCAGTTCACTGTTGTAGGCTGATGACGTATATGTTTATATTTATAGGGGATCGGTAGTCGTACGTCGATACGTGTTTTTTGTTTTATCAAATTAATAAAAATTGACGAATATAAGACGCGTCAAAGATTATGAGTGGGTGGTTGTGACGTCATTTGTAGTTAAAAAAATTACTAACATGTGACGTTTTCGAGTAGTTCACGAGTTTTTGAAGCACTGTATCGTCTTCATTTTTTGAGGCACTGTATCGTCTTCATTTTTTACACGACTGCCCAAAAAAAGAGTGTTATGTTTTTATGTTTTTAGCGTTCATGTTTGTATGTATGTTTGTGAGTTTCTTTATTCCACCATAACTTCAAAACGCCTGAACCGATTTTGATGTATGTGGTATCGTTAAACTCCTTGCCTTATCCCGGGTGACATAAGCTAGCTATAAAAAGTATAAAAAACATAATAGGGTGGCCATAGTTTAGATATAAAAATAACTTTTAATTTATTTTTATTGAAATTTCGATGGAAAATATAATCATCGTCTAGAACTTGTTAAGTGGATTACAAAAATATACCACAGTAGTATTCAATACCTATTGGCTACTAATAATACTACTCAACAAATGAGATAGTGACATTTCAAAGCCGGGACTCGATACGAATAAGCTACATATCAATAGATTCTTTGTAATAAAAGAAATAACACTGGCTAGATTACAACTCCCAAATCCATCTACGACAGCAGCTCGAGTAGTTTGTATGAAAAATCAATATGCGTGAATAAATTTACTTGAAACATGGTAAGAATATTAATTTAAGGAAATAATTATATTTGCAACCGTAGGTTTTTCAAAAGTACCCCCTTGTACTTTTGAAAAACCTACGATTGCAAATATAATTAATTAATGAATATAATCGATGCGATGGCCAAGTCAATCTTTGATTTAAAACATCAAGGGTTTTTAAGTAGGGATTACATTAATAACTGACTTGGTATTACATGGATCTCACTACTTTTTACGGTAAAAGAACCGAGTTGCGCGGCTTGGCTTTTTTTACAAGTTTTGTTTTTGGTGGGTTCCAATTTTGTCGGAATCCGCTTAAAGTCTAACTAGATGCAACTGAAACCGGTATATCGAACGACTGCCTCTTTGACCTGCATACTAGACAACCCAGTTATTACCGGTTAATAAGATAGCCCATGGTAAGACTGGTTGTCAGATTATCGAGCTACTGACTAAAGACGTTGGCGAGAAGGTATCATTCGCATCTTCCGAACCTCAGTCTTAGGCGTTTAGTTCCAAAAGTGGAGGATTTATGTCAATTATAATAAGAGTACGCAGTTCTAATCTTGAAACCAGGTAAAACAGTCCTTTATCCTCTTTTCTCACGATGATAACATATTTGCCCCCCCCCCCCCCTCCAACCCCTTATCTATACAAAGTTTACAAAAAAATATTTCGCGCTCGCTTCGCTCGCGCATCCGTCCTGTTTTTTGTTCTATCTGTTTCGCTTGAGAAGCTCATCTTCTTCTATTTCTAAATTCTCCCTTCAGAAAAAAAAAATAATTGGGTAGTACTTTATAAAACAGTTTGAGGATACATCGTTTTTCAAACAAATAACCCCCTGTTACCACTCCTATTATGTTGACCCGTGACAGTGCACAAGCTGCAAACGGTAACTTCGACAAAAGCATAGTAAATCAAGATGCGTGACACAGTCAAGGGGTTTCCTAATTTACGTTTAAGATCCACGTTAGCTAAACACATAATAAACAGTCATTAAAAAAAATATATTTAGTATCGCATTAGCCTTATCACGACAGTGCTTTCCTAAATGAAAAATAAACTACTATATTGGTTATAGATCAAAATATGTCATATCACTAAAAGACATAAAATAAAAAACAAATAATTAAAAAAAAAAATGTTCTCAGTCATCACTGATATCGTTCGACTAGTTTTTAATTTTTTACTTTAGTTTTCACATAGCAGGCGTGTTTTTTAATTTTTGTTTATGTGAAAAATAAAAAAATACGTGTCCAATATTTTTTGGAAATCTATCTGACGGACTAATTAGTTTTTTTTTGTCCGATCCCCTAATGCTTACACCAGTCCACTGCAAATGCAAATTCTAAGGAATTGCTTATTATGATCATAGTTAGGCATTTGTCATAAAAATAAAAATACCGGCACGCATCTAATTGTACTTGATGAACATTCCACAGTTTTCTTTATAAAACTTGGGTAAACCTCTAAAATTGTTTCTTGTTTTATATAAAAGTTCTAACAACACTTGTCGCCGCAAGAACTTTTAATAGCAAAGTATTGTATCCTATAAATTTTCTAATTCGTAACAAATTAGGGTGATGTTCTTTAGAAACTTTGTTCTGCCCATGTTCAATCTACAATAAATTCAGACACTGAAGGTTTTATTAGTTACAAGTGGAAATCGAATCAGGGTTAAAAGACTTTTTTATTACAAAGTCGTACTCTGAAAGTAGGTCATAACATGCCTGTGGAGCGGGTTGAAAGTACTACTTTTCAGCCCAGGGAGAATAATCGCTTTCAACTGACAGCTGTCAAATTATTAAAAAAAACTAGGTCTATTTTCACATTTTTATTGAACCATGTTCCAACTCTTTATACAGCCACTAAATTACAGCGCGTTCTAATATTAAAATAATAGGTAACTTAAGAACATAATTATGTTATGACTTTAATATAATTTAATTTTAACTATTTCTCTAAAATAACATAGATGTAAAACATCGTGAAGAAACCGGCATGCGGTTTGTACACTAGTTACCGCGGCCTCGACATATAGGGCTAAGAAGGAACATGGGTGGTTTTTAGTCAGTAGAAGTCTGACACTCCCTTTCGCTCTGCCCAAGCAAGAGCAGGAGGGGTTATTTGATGATGATGAAAAAAAAAGGAAACTGGCATGTCTTAGAACCACAAAAATCGATGACTTATGACAACTACCAATACGCACTGGGCCCGCGTGATAGATTATATCCCAGCCCATCCCTCTCCTAGAGAGGAGGCCTGAGTCCCTGCAGTGGGAACATTAAAGGCTGATGATGAACATAGATTTCGGTAAAATCTTTGCAATTTTTTAATGATGAACATGAAAAATACTGGCTGTATAGCTGGACGATCAGAGGACAAAAAAAAACAATATAAGCGGGAAAAAGACAATAGGGTAGTTGACAAAAAAAACCTAATTAGTCCGTCAGATAGAATTCCAAAAAATATGGGACACGTATTTCTTTCTTTTTTCACGTAAACTAACAATGAAGACGATACAGTGCTTTGAAAAATCGTGTGACGTCATATTTTAAGACATTAGTATGGCACTTTTTAGCGGTCAGTGACGTCACGTACTCCCACTCAAATCTTTGACGCGCTTTATCTTCGTCAATTTTTATTGATTTGATAAAACAGTTAGTTATGAGGATACGGAAGCTCTTCTGGTTTATCATGAGTAATACAACACACCATAATGATACAAACCTTACTCTACTCCATACACTACACTACTCTACAAATCACCACACCACAATACACTACACCACACCACACTACACCACACCACACCACACCACACTACACCACACCACACTACACCACACCACACTACACCACACCACACTACGCCGCACCACACACTACACCGCCGCACCACACCACATCGCACCACACACCACACCGCACATCTCATCTAACCGCACTACATCTTACACACGCGCCACGTCTAACTAAAGCACACCACGCTTCACGTGATACATGTTACATAATCAAGATGTTAGATTAAGAAATAGCAATTTTGCTGTGATATTTTTATGTAACAAATATGTGTATCTAAGATATGGAGGAGCGGAGTCTCCTAACACAGGCATTGTTTGCCTAAAAGGAGGCTCCAACCAAACACAAATCATTGTTTATGAAGCATTTTGTTTAAATAAAAATATATTTCATTTTTTAATTTTTTTTTTCCCAAAAAATAGAAGAAGAAGAATCACATTTTTTTTAGTCAGTAAACATCCCTATTCGATCAACACTCATTTTTTCTTTAGGTAATAATATATGTTCTTATTTTACTTTCCTTGTATTTGTAATAAAAATCACAGTGTTTACCTCGGGTAAATTACTTATTTCGTCCCTCGAACTCCCCGAAACCCCGTCTCGGGACTAAATAAGTAACTCTCGCCCCTCGGGTAACAATGTACTAAAGTTCCATCATAGTATATTCTCTTTTGCTCATATTGGTCTTGTAAAGCAAATACAACAATTTAATCGCACCTGTTTGCCCTGCCTTCCTTTTACACCTTTGAACTTGAGAATATTGTAGCTGCGTCAGCGAATGAAGTTCATTTGCCAAACATGTTTATTGAACTTGCTAAACCATTTCACACAAACCAGACAGCGGCGAAGCCCAAAAGGGGGTATTAGTTGAATGAAGAAGTAGAAAAAAAACTAGAGTCCCATCATTTCTCTGCCCTTATCCCAAATTTAAGTGGTCGGCGCAGCTTATCCCCTTCTTCTAATAAGTTGGTGAATCTAGCTATCTGTCATTAACTGGACACAAACCGGAACTTCAAGCTTCTACTAAGAACTTCGTAATGAAAAAACTGATGATCGAACTTAGAAACAACATAGACAAAAATATTCGTATAGACAAAAAACTCCGGCTTTGAGCTCAAGATCAGTATGATTTAACCTCATGCCAATTAAAAGTTCAATCACTTCAATATTCCACGTGTAGATACGTACTACACGAAACAAACATCGAAGTTCGCACAACTAAATTGTATTTGTAACTAATCGGTCACAAGCTCAACTCTCCGGGCTCTCTCTTCGAATATGTTGGCTCTTTAATTACGTCACAAACGTTGTTAGGGTCTTGTGATACCGTAGGGACTATTTGAACTCAGCCTAACGATATGTGAGCCCACTGTTAATCAGTCATCATGTATTTATATGCAGTTTCAAACCAAGGTCGGTGTAAGGACGAAAGGAAAATAAACATTAACGTAGGTTTAGAACCCTTGTAGTTGTGTCAGGCGGTTTTGAATTTTGAATGGCTATTCATTCCAAACTTTTTTCTTAAATAGTGTAAAGCTTATATAGGATTTTATTTGAAAGTACCTACTGGTAAAAAAAAAACAAGAAGATATGTAAATCATTTTGCGCCTTTTTCGAGGGAGTAGATAGAAACCATAACTACATAGAACGCATCTGCTCCGATCCTTGCATAGGTACTCCGTATTGGCTTCGTCCCAGTTCATACATCTGGCCATACACGCACGCTAGTTGTGAACTTGTGAGTGCTACGAACCTGACCATTCAAGCAATGGTTAGAACTAGGGCGGAATCGGAATCGGCTAATGCGGAATCGGGTTTAGGTCCAACAGAAATAGATTTTTCCGGGTTTTTCGAAGGACGTTGCTAGTTGCGGCGTTGAAGAAAGAAACAAAAAGTATTTATTAGATTCGCACAGGACAAAACTAAAAAAAAAAGGAAACCAAAAAGAAAAAAAAACTTACCAACCTACGACATATACTACAATAAATCCTGTACGAGCTCAAAAGGCCCATTCTAGCTAAGTGAATCGCTGATATTTTGATAGGGCTAGTAATTGCTGCAGAAAGTTTTAGTACCTCGTCTGATTTTATGTTTCGCAAGTGGTTTTCAATAGTAATGGGAATAATTTATTTCGAAAATATTATTTTACCTACACATTGTGAACATTTAGCTTTGTTCAGAAACAATAACTTTGTGTTTCCTCAGAATTGTAGAACCTCACTTCAACTGTAAGCTCTTTAAGTAAAATACCTACCTTTAAACAAAGCTAGTTACAAAATAGTTCATAAAACACTGAAATTCTTTGTCTGTATTAACGTTTGATCCTATTAATAACTCCATTTTATTAATGGAAGGAACTATAGACAGAAGAGAAGACCTTGCTGATAGTTTCACTGTACTAAATAAATTAATTGATAATTTTGAATAAACTTTTTCAATAGTGCTATGCTGTAAAGATTACTCTAGATATATAATTGGAAAGTGAATTAACTTGTTTTTAATTTTAATATTTAACTCTTTCTTGATCAATACCTGAAGAGGCTCTCGTTAGGCAGCTGGAAAGCCCATGAGCTTGATACAGAAAGCGATACTCCAGAACTCCCGGACACGGCTTGTATTTTTAGGAGGTTCCATTCTCCGGAGCCCTGACAGCCTGTAGCTTGGACTCTGTTCCCGATACCAGTGCGCTAATATATTTTTTAAAAATCTTTTATACTTAATGTGTTGCTCTTAAAAATGTTAAATATTAGTAAAGACATTCATAAAACTACGCACATTTCTGATATTATTAGAAGGTATCGAATCAGGGAGGTATGGCAGACTGTAGATAGGTGTCTACAAATCAGAAATTTCTAACCATTTAATATAGGGCAGCCAATTATAATTTGATATTTAAAATAAACCCAATCTTATCCTACCTTAATCTAAACACAACCCCGGTTAAAATTAGATACTCAACGTTGTAACATAATTATTTTGGCAATTCATTACCTGCTAACCAAAGACATACGGTGGGGTCTTCTAAAGTGGGTGGTTGTCCCAGGGCTTGTGGTTACCCGTACGAGTGTCGTCTGCTCGGAGTGGTTAGCCTCTAGCCACGAGCCACAAGCCTCCTACGTGCACCTCACTATCTCAACGTTTATTGGTCATTTATTAGGTCGTGTCACGTGGATAATTCAAGTAGGTACAGCATTATTAGCAGATTTTGTTTGGTTGACTATAAATTTAGCGCCTTAGCCTGATAGTTTGGTAAATTGAGCGCGAAAACGAAATGTTGGTTGTCACAATACATTTTGATTCTTTGCTTTTTAAATCGTGAGCGTCAAGATAGCGGGACCAAGCCCCTAATTTAAAAGCCGTTCCTGTAAATTACCTCTGCCCATCACTTCGCGTATTACAGGCGTGATTTATGTTATGTTATTACACAATATTAGATTGTGTAACTGTTCAAAAACCGACACATAATTCGTTTGTTAAAAGTGGATGTGTAAAACAGTTTTCAAACTTTGTGTGAGGATCGGCACAATCAGACTTGCGGCGGGGAACAAATGTGTCGCGTCAACTTCGCGAATGCTGTGAACAACTCTGCAAGACTTGTAAGTTATTGTGGGATTCCCGACATTTATTAAACATTTGTTGCAAGTTTTGCAAGTGGATTTCTTGTGTCTGCAGCTATTTTGTTTGTTAACTCCTTGAAAGTTGGGGTAAATGTTTGATTTAAGTTAAAGAGATTCAAAAGACCTCAAATGTTTGAATGTCTTTGATTAAATTTGTGGTATTCAATTTTTTTTTACTTGTTTTTTGTATTTATCTAGTAGGCAAGTAATTGAGTTTTATTTTCTGAACTAAAAAAAAAACACAGTGTAAAGTTTATGAAGCAGTCTATTTGTTTCAAATCCACAGCCATTCTTAGTTTATGCATAATCATAATTTACCAACTGCATCTTTCACCGTCACCATAAAAATATAATACTAAATTGTAAAGATTTGGTGACATTTTCATGTTTTGTCATTATTTGGCCAAGTAGTCAGTTTTGTTCCTCTATTATGATAGTTATTTTATTAGGAACTGCTATTTAAAAATTAAAGTTTACCTACAGATTATATTCTAAAACTAATCCTTTCCTATTATTAAATCTTCAAAAATGTAAGCTATGTTTTTGCCATAGTTCTTTTAACTTCGTCCAACATTTTCAGTAAATAGGCACAATACAACATTTTCATCAGCCTCAAATTGTAGTCGAAATAGTAAGTTTTTGTCGAATAAGTTTTATTAATATAATAATTTGCTAACTTATTCTAAAATCTTATTTCAAAATTTTGCCATCTCTAAAATTATTTGGACGTTTTCTTATCAATTGTTTACTGGCACTTATCAAGGCCTCATAGAAAGTATTCGTTTTAAGTTGCGATTCAAACTTTTCACAATGTTCGAATAGTGTTGGGTACAAGTACTTCAGTTCCGCGTGATCTAACGTGGGGAACAAGTGATGTAGGGCGTGATCCCCGAACCGAGTAATCGATTTAAAATGGTTGCCTGCGTAATCGATTCTCTCCACGATCGTATCCAGCTGGTGCAGACCCCAATCAATAATTTCGTCTCTGAAAAAGACAAATAGCTTTGAATAAATCAGTTAATAGTAATAATAAAATTACAGATCAAATAATAAATAAATTGAAGGTCAATGTCAGCCGCAAGTCAGTTCAGTTCAGTTTTTGTGTTCACTCACAAATTATTTTCATGTCACTGACTTCAATGGACATTGACATGAAAGGGATTTACAAAATTTATTTTTGTAAGACTTCTTTTAAAGGATTTAGGATTTTTGGAACATTTTTTTGTCTCTATTGTTTGTCGTGGTCTTCTATCAATTCGATAAATTTGAAATACATTATGTATAATATTATGTTTCTCAACACTTTACCCTACAATGGAAACGGACTTACGTGTCATTTGCGCCTGCAGAAATAATTCAGGCAAATGACACGCACGAACTTTTAATAAATGAAAAAAAGGAAATGGTAGTTCTTTGGCATTAGTAACAAAAATACCCGGATGAAAATACAGAGATGAAGATAGTTTTATTAAATTAACTACACGTTTACCGATTAAAACTCGCTGAATCGGGTGTTCGAAACAGTTTTGGAGTAAAAGTTAATTGTAATTGCGTCAAAGGTGCAGTTTGGGAACGGCTAAAAGTTGCTTTTGCCAGGGTTCAACGGGAAGGTTCGAACGATAAAACTCGGCTATCGATCCACAGCTAATTGAACTGATTGCTGTAACGTGCAATTAGTCGCCTTTTGAGGATACAATCAAGTGTTTTATGTTCATTCTTTGAAAGTTGACGCATTTTGAGGAAATGCAAATTGATTAATCAGTTTTAATTTGTTAGTATCTTGCATTGCGTCGTAACTTTTCTTTGACAGCCGAACTAGTTTGTTCCGTAATAATATATCCAAAGTAAGTATATTGTCGTAACAGCGCCATCTAGTGTAACTTGTCCAAAGCACTAAGACAAATCAAATAATAATGACTTAACACTGGAATAACTATCTACCTTATTGAAAATAAACATTAACGTGCCATTACGATTCAAAGAATTTTAAATGATGCCAGAGCGGTTTAACCTACGTAAAATATTCCAGAGATCATATTCCACTAAGTATGCAAAAGAAAGTGAATCAATCAGCACACATTGTGTGTCAATCAAATCTACAGCCGCCCGTAACAGACTTGAACCGTTAGGTTTGTTATTTAACAGAAACTGTTAACTACCAAAATGACTTGATAACTGTAGATAAAGATCTTCTCTTTGTTAACCGACTTTCAAAAGGAAGAGGTTATCAATTGGTCTGATTTTTTTTCTAAGTTCGGTTCACAAATACTTTTATATTGCTATCTATAAAGGGTGTAAAAGTACCCTTAACGCAATCAAAGGGCACTTGTTCTCCCCACCACTGCACTGTTTTAGATTTTTTTGTTCTAGACCATCCCTGGGAACCCCCTAGTTACAAAGATATTGGGGGTCAAAGTTCCAAGTTTTTCACAGTTGTTTTTTGTAAATACTAGTTTTACAGGCTATAACTTTACTTAAATTACCTCCATGACCTGTTTGTTATTCAAAGCATCCACTAGCACAATGTTTTAAGAGTGCTACATTGAGTTTTTAATTTTTGTGTAAGGGTACTTAGTTTGCCCGTCGGGGCCGCGGGTTGTCCACTGGTTATCGCGGCCTCGACATAGAGGGCGAAGAAGGAACATGGGTGGTTTTTAGTCAGTAGAAGTCTGACACTCCCTTTCGCTATGCCCAAGAGCGGGAGGGGTTATTCGATGATTTTACACCCGCCAAAAAATTAAAAAAAGGGTACTTAGTTTCATGTACAGAATGCTTGGTTGCCGGTTGTGTGTTGGGTGAATTTATACCCTGTATAATGGTAGAAATGTATGAGCAAACAGTTTAGTTAGTATTTCTTGTGTTGTTTAGGCTTAGGGTGCCTTTTACATCTGGGGGCACGGCAGTGCCCTCGCCAAGTCGAGCAATAAAGCGACACGGCCGTACCATCCTTTTCTCGAATCAGTTCAGGCCATTTTCGACCTCCTATAACTTCGTTGTGGATAAAACTAGTAGTATTGTATGTTTCACGGTAAACACGGAATGTTTCAAATTTCATTCTATTTGAACCAGTAGTTTAAGAATTATAACTAATCAAAGTTCCTTAGTTTTGTCACTCACTGACTGACTGACTGACTGACTGATTGACCGATCATTAAAAGTCTAAGGCACTTCTAGCAGACATAGAAGCTTCAAATTTAGAATACAATTAGTTTTTAGTGCGATGCGATGGCCAAGTCAATCCATTTATTTAAAACATCAAAGATTTTTTTAGTAGGTATTGAATATATTAACTGACTTGGTATTACATGGATCTTACTACTTTTTACGGTAAAAGAATTGAGTTGCGCGGCTTGGCTTTTTTTACAAATTTTGTTTTTGGTGGGTATAAATTACTGCCTCGATTATCGAGTGGGCGCAAGCACGACTGGTAAGCATGGTCCACGGTATGATTTCCAGGTCGGGCAAATTTCGATACTCGTAGCTCGGCTAATACAAACGATATGAATAAAATATATTATATAGTCTAGCACCCACGGACAAGGTTACTTTCTACCAGTGATAAAATCTTTAGAATAGGGTAGTTGACAAAAAAAATCTAATTATTCCGTCAGATAGATTTTCAAAAAATATTAGATACGTATTTTTTTTTATTTTTCACGCAAATAAAAACTGAAGACGATATAGTGCTTCGAAAATTCGTGTGACGTCACAGCGCAGTAGGTAAATTTTTTACCACCGTGACGTCAAAAGCCCCTACTCATAATTTTTGGTGTGTTTTATCTTGGTCAATTTTTATTAATTTGATAAAAACAAAAAACATGTACCTATCCATTATTTTTCGATAATCTATCTGACGTACTAAACAGAATCATATTTTTTTAGTCAGGCAACGTCCGTATTAGTTCATAAGTTCCGGAGATTACCCCTTACGTCATACCAACCAATTTTACCTTTTTATAATACTACTAGTACCTACCCTACCTTCGGGTGGGGTTAGGAGGGTGAAAAATACTTTACTACATAAACACAAAATTTCATAAGAACTGGTCAAGCCGTTTCCGAGGAGTATGACAACTAACACAGAGGCACGTAGATATGTTTCAGTAACAAGCAGTTAATTTCAGATACCCGAGTACCTACATTGTTAGTTATGTACATTTTTTAGAGACTGATTCAATGCGACTGACTGTAAGGCCAACACCGAGGTCACTTTTTCTGCTGTAGTTATAAAGAAAAACTGTATGTGTCTACGAGTATTGTGAAACTATAATGAGTGCGAATAAATTCTGAATTTATTTTCTGCTTTAAAGTTTGAAAACTTTATTACTAAAGAGAGGTGCATAAACCTAAGACAAATTTGACCTTTTCAGTTTTAGTTCAGATTATTTCAGAAACTGCAACAATATGGGAGATAGTGTAGATGTACTTTATTCGCTTTCATATTCATATTATTAACAACGCACTTAGTATGACTAACTAAATGCAAATTACATGTAAGAACAATAGCAAAATAGACGCTTGTGAATATTAAAGTCGTAGTTCACGTCTATTATTACAATATTTGTGGTTGTTGAAGCTGGTATTAAATATAATTAAACAAGTAGTACTCGTATTTAATTTGTATTGGAGCCCATTGAATTCATTTGCATGGTAAATACTGTGGCAATCAAATTATGTGACAAGAAGACATTCTAAATGTGACTAATAAATTAAAGAACTACTTTTTTTCTTGGACTTTCAAAATCTGACTGGTATATTTTTATACTAATTAAAAAAAAAATCTCTGCTATCATTTTTTCAAACTTAGCAAAAGTTGACTTGTATGTAGCAAGTTATCTCCGAAACTATTTATATATTCTTATGAACCTTCAGGTGGATCTAAGCATCGCCTGTGCGGGTCTAAATAGTTTTAATAAGTAAAATTGCCAACTTCAAGAACTCTTACCTCGGCACATCGCCTTCAAAGAAGTTCCTATGACTATGGTGGCCGGCTGTCAATCCATATATCACGAAAAAGAAACTGGCTGGTATCATTGTTAGTAGCCAAACAGCAATGGTCCAGTGCAGAGGTAGACCTCCCATCAGGTACATCCACGTTGGTGTTGTGAAGGGAATCAAGTTCTTCCAACTCAAAGACTTGCCTCCATGATTGGTGGCGCAGAGGACTACCCTGGAATTTGAAACACAGTTCTATTAGACGTCAGAAGACTTGTTTAGGCATCCGTTTTGAATCAGTTGAAAATTAAAGAATCTTCATCAAAAACATTATTTATTATTGATTAAATCTATACTAATATTATAAAGCTGAAGAGTTTGTTTGTTTGTTTGTTTGAACGCTAAGATCTCAGGATCTACTGGTTGGAATTAAAAAAATATTTTTGTGTCGGATAGTTCATTTATCGAGGAAGGCTTTAGGCTATAAAACATCACGCTAAAACCAATAGAAGTGGAGCACAAATGAAAAATGATGCAAAAACGGGAAACGATAATCCTTTTTGAGAGCTTCCGTTGCGTGCGCTGCGAAAATGGTTTAAGGTATGGAAATATTATGTATAAAAGAAATGTTTCTCTTTTAAAAGTTCTACAAAAAAGTCCGCGACAGCACATATCTATCTATTAAGATTGACTCACTGTAACCATTTTATACTATTGAAATGTTAGGTTAAATAGAATTATTTTTTGCGAAGCTTATTTAACCCATATGGTATTAATCTATTTCTAAATAAATGTGTTTGTTAGAACGAAAATCTAATATAGAATATTTGTTCCTTTTACTCTATACATATAGTTTAAACAAATATCTTAGAAGATATTGCAATGTTAAAATGTCCGCGCGACAAAATAATTACGCGGTCCGCCGGCAATCGCGTCCCGATGTAGATACGTGGAGAGTCTGGCCTCCGGGAAATTCAAATTCAAATTCAAAATATTTATTGCACCATAATATTTACAAGGTGTTATTGTATATTGTTTTGGCAGCAGTGGTGGCCCAGTGGTGGCAGCCCTGACTTACAAACAGTTGGTTGTGGGTTCGAACCCAGGCAGGCGCATTACTATAAGTAATTTATTTCATACCACTCCTAGAGAGGAGGCCTGAGTCCCTGCAGTGGGAACAATATAGGCTGATGATAATAATAATAATAATAATAATCTTTATTGACATAATTATGTTACAGAAACTTGTGAAGCCTCTGACTCCTAAACTAGGTGAACCTGTATGTCAGGAGTCAGCGCCCTCTCCCATTTTATTTGGCTTAGAAGATTGTTTTTTTTTGTTTGTTACGATTTAACTCAAAAATTACTCAGACGACTTTGAAATTTTTTTAAACATTAGAAAGCTAATTGAATAAATATTACTATGTTGGATAGTCGATCTATCGAGGAAGGTTGTAAGTTATATATTATTGTGACGCAGACGAAGTTGCGTGGGTCAGCTAGTATAGTATAAATCTGCACTTTTTAGTGCAACAAACATCCCATGTCATTCGAAAATTTTCTTGAATACACAAATGTTTGCTAATCACTCTTAAAAACCATTAAACAAAATCCAATAAAGATTCGAGTTTATGGTATTTCAATTGGTAAATAGCCTGCCTTTTAACAAAAGGAACAGAACGAAACGTTCGAATTTTACAAACAATGTTTTTAGTTACTCGATTCTGTAACCGATGTAATCCTTGTATTGTGCCCAGTCCTATTTTAATTGAAATCAAAAAACTTATCTTGTTTCCAAATATTATTTGCCTCAATTCAACTACCTGTACAATACAATCAAATAACATGGCAACGGGATAATCCTGTCCAGGACACCCAATATCTCTACGACTTTGTTAAAATATTCCACTTTGTTAGGTACACTAATTTCATTTGCTGAGTGAAATGTTCCAGAAACCGGTATTAGCACACAAGTTGTTTGTTTAGGAACACAAACGGTTTCTATATTATTCAGTTTTGTTATATCAATGAAGTTTGGAGCGAAACAAACGAGTCATTTGTAACGTTACATTGTTTAGACATCAGTTTGTCGGTTGCAAATAACAATCGTTCTAGTTTTATTAACTTTGAATAGTAGGTACCAATGCAATTCAAAGCTCGGAGCATTTACGCTTATTGAACCAAATACCTACTTCTAGATTGTCAGGGAGTCTGTTAGTAAGTCGGAAAGTTGAAGCTGCGTGTTTCAACACATGATCTCTATGGAAAAGAACAGACAAGATATTCCAAAGATTCTTCCAATTAAAGCTAGCTAAATATTACAAAAATCAATGGAAAGTGTTTGTGGATCTACCATCCACAAACACTTTCCATTGAACCATGTATTTGTTTGAATCAATGTCAGTATCTTTTAAGTGCCTATGGACCTAGCGTAATTTATGTAGGCGGGTAATATTGACAACATTGAACTTTGTGCTACTTAAAATTAATATCAAGGCACATTGAGTTATCAAAATAAATAATTCATCACAGGATAGCTTCACGTAGTCTTAGAAACAAATGAATGCATAAATATCTTTGGTCTGCTGGAATTGAAAGTCTCGGCTTTTTACACTGTCATTATATTAAGTGTAGAATTCTAGGCTCAAACAGGTAATTTAAAAGAAGGCTGGTTATTACTTACTCTGTAACTAATAACACCAATAATGAGGACCCATAAACAATGGGGTAGTAGAAGGCACCCATCTGAGCCCATATGGGTTTGTCCTTGTATGGCAGGAACTGCAGAAATGGTTCTATCATGGACAGTTCCACATCATGAGCTGTGTTCGTGTGCAAGTGATGGGACATCGCGTGGGATATGCGCCAGTCACTGGAAAAAGAAAACGAAACATGGATTTAGAACTATTAGGCTTTACACTTTGCACTTTTACACTTTGGTACGGGTATTAATGTACGAGTAGTACGTAGTCTAGTTTTCAGTCCTATTAGTTTTATAGAAAGATTTTCTTTCATTTACCCATAACTATATTTATCAATTTTATAGACCTGAATAGAAGAAAAGGCAGAATTTTGGATCTATAATTTCTGCCATCTTTTGTATTTAAACCTGCTAAGTACCCCTGCTCTGGGAATCTCAGGGATTATAAGGTATAACTTATGAATGTAGTTCAATACATCTATATTAAATCAAAGACTATAAAGCAATGAATACAGTAATTGGTCAATTAAAACCAGTCGAGCAAGTCATGACTATTAAGTGCTTCAACTTCAGTTTGAATAGCGGGGTTTAAATCCGATGAAGAAATCTCTTTTACATTAGCACAAAACATTTTTTAAAACAATATTCTATAGAGTGTTTTTTGCAAATTGGTTTAAAATTGAATTTTGTATATATCGATCTATGGCGATTTTTACATGACATCGCTCCACTGCGCGATTGGGCGTTGTAAGGACCTATCGTCTCCTTGGCTTATTTGATCTGTTGATGGCTACCTAATACACATACACAAAGCAACACTTCAAGCTATATATATCACTATCACTACATATTATAAAACAAAGTCCTCCGCCTGCATGTCTGTCACTCAAGTGCAAGTTGCGGCTTTACACCTCAGTGATCCGACCAATTATGACATACGCTTGTGTCGTATTTGCTCACTCTCATTCGCGTCACATCCACACGATGCAAACTCTACAAAACCGATTTCTCCGTAGGATCACCGGAGCCCCGTGGTTCATCCGTAATTCCAGTCTTCATTTAGATCTTAAAATGCCCACCCTTCTTCAATTCATGAAACGCCTTTCCAAGCGCTTCTTTGATTCTGCAGTCAAGCATAGGAACCCTCTGGTCACATCGGCCGCCCGATACGAACCATCGCGTATTAGCAAGACCCGCCGTCCGCGGCATACTCTTATCACTCCTGATGACCCTATTACTATTCTTCAAGAAAGCAGTAGGGAAACCAGTACTCTTAGGAAGAACAGACATAAATATCCGTCATTCCGACCGCGCCGCCGCGGTCCGTCGTCGCGGAATCCCATTTCAAGCCCCCCCCGACCCTCGCCAGAGCCAGCCCGCGATGCTGAGCCAGTAGTTTTAAACCAGCCCTTAAATAACATCACTCAGATCCAGCCTGTCCCCTTGCTGCCCTCCCCCAGTGACGTCCTAAGTCGAGGTCCGTACCCCACAGGGGGTGCCCTTAGCGATTTGTCACTTAGTTTGTAAGTTTTTGCCCTGGCTGGAGGCCTTAAACTCAAGGCACCCACAGGGATTTGCCCGGTTAAGCAGAAGACAGTCTCCTAGACTGAACTGCGAGATGCCATTTAGAAAAAAAAAAAAAAAAAAAAAAAAAAATGCATGTCTGTTCGCGATAAACTCAAAAACTACTGCACCAATTTTCATGCTGTTTTCACCAGTGGATAGAGTGGTTTTCGAGGAAGGTTTTTATTTTATTATTTGCTCGGCATCCACGTTGCCAAAGCCGCGGGCATCAGCTGGGTCAGAATTCTTTTGAATTGAAACTTGATCTCGCTTTGTATGAGTTTCCCGTACAGCGACAGATTCATTTAGTTTTGCATAGCTTGATTGCTCGTTGTGCGTATTTCTCTCGAGCGCACGGCGCACCGCCACAAAAGAATTGCCCAAGTGGCATTTCTTAGATCATATAAAGTGCTCTGAGGTCTGAGGTATAATGAAAAGTGAGAAATTGCGTAATACTGAGTATGTGATTGGAACATTGAATTCTACAGTATTTGCTGTAAACAAAACAAGCATCTTCATTTGCCTTTTCCTAACCACCAGTGCGGCTAAGTACTAGTTTTTTACATGTAGCGACTGCTCATCTGACCTTTACAAAGCAGTTAGTACTGGGCAATACGATCCCCTTAGGTAGACTGGTGGTCCCAACTGTGAAAGATCTAGGTACAAATACTGCCGGGACACGTCAGCCGGCAAAACTCGGTATGTTATCGATGGGCAGCCATCTATGGACCTGCGTCTTTGTGAAACGCAGCTTAACCTTGGAAATTGACCCGTATGCCTGTTATTATGTAGCTATAAGATTCTTTTTCATGAGCAATCGAAACCAACATAAATGCGACTTTACTATGCCAGTCCAATTATGAGTGTAGGTACCCTCGGCAAAGCAAACGGCCTCAAAAGTGAACACGATAAATTGGTTGCCAATTAAGACCACAGTGCACGTCAAATGTGGTCTTCAGTTCCACGGGGTCGTAAAGCTTTATTATCTAACGTATTGTCAGCATCCTTACTAACAAGTGGTGTAGCAAATATTTACCTCATAGTCAGAATTCTTACTAATAAAAAGAAATAAGAAAGTCTTTTTGTTTGTGTGTCCTGCTTTCTCGTCGCAACTGACCAACACCAGATTAGGCACAAACGTGTTTGTCATACTATAGTTACTCAGACTTTTTTATGTTTTTTACGTTTTTATTTTATTTTATGTTTTTAAATTCAAATTACTTGGGCCCGGTACCCAATTAATTTGACAAGATATTTCATCGATACGACAGAAGAAGAAGATTGTTCCTGCAAAGTAAATGAAATTGCTGTCTAAAGATGCTGGCCTCTGATAGATGAGTAAAATGAATACAGAGAGGAAAGGGGAACATTCAATGGAATGAAATTGTGAGATTTTTAGTTTTAAGGGTCCTCCGCTGTCCACCCGTCTGGCAGCGAGCTGTATCTCGATAGGTAGATCGTTGAAACGGTACGAAAACCTTCATGAGCACTTGCTCATGAAGGTTTCCGTACCCCCTTAAATTTATTATTATTTTATGTATTTGTAGTTATAGTGGCAACAGAATTACACGTATTCTGTGTATTCAATTTTTGAACGATCACGACAAAAGACCGAGTCGCACTTGGCGTGTTTGTTTTAGGTACCTGAAAATTAAATACACAAGAAAAATATAATTTCAACTAAATGCGGAATGTTTTTTTTGGCCTTTGATTGAAGACAATGGTTAATCCTAATAATGACGACTGAGTTTATATTGTTTTGCGTCACACTTTTTCTTTACTTTATTTGTATTCATAAAACCATATTTTCATGCTCTAAACTATCAAAATTGATCACCACGATGCCTGTTCCATAGCAACAATATAATATAATTATGTATTATAATGAAAAGTAGCGAAATTAAGTATCCTCTAAAGTTTTCATAAGTCAACAAGTAAGCAATGTTGGTTTATTACGCGCAATATCTACCCTGCAGTCCAAGTTTATGTTGCATTGCAGGCAAAGACGTCTTATTGGCGGCGTTAAACCTATAAATATAGCAGTGCAGGTAGTATTTTGCTTAAAAGAGGGTTATTCCAGTTTGCCCCGATAAGTTGTCCCACAGGTGGGGAAAATAGAAATTTCACAATTTCGAATTCAGTGTGACTCATTTAATTAATTTGGTATATTACATGTCATCAAGCCTGTAGGCCTCGATGGGATAGGCAGAGGTATCCTTTGGTACACTGGCATTCACAGTTTTGTTAAAGTTACTTGTAATTGGGGGCCAGCCTATTGCCATCAACCGGGTACAAATCCAGACCCTGCGGCTGCTACTAAGAAATTACAGAATATTTAGAATTATATATGCTTTTTTTGTTTAAATTTAAAAATATTATTCCAGTGATGATTTTGGAAGGATATATTTACACTCGCATAAATTCTAAGTAAACTTTTTTCTAATAGCCCAGCTTTTAACGCTAATTGGAGCAATATGTGCTATTTAGAGGCGCCCCCTTGTGAACATTAAATGAAAAGAACACAACAGTCCTCTCATCATATTCCAATGTTCGCCGACAGACACCAGTATAATATAACAACAAAATTAGAAATAGACAAAAATAGAATGATAAAACAATACATTGAAATTCAGTCCGTATGCACACGGTAACTGTGAACAGCTTGTTAGTGGTTACAAAACCAGTATGTATTGGCCTTTTATTCTAATGAAACTCCGCACTACGCTAGGCTAGCTAGTTTACCACTGACATGTGACTGCCGTCCACGTTACACCACAATTAGTTGATCATTATTACTGCGATTTCAAGTTAGAGGTCAATCAACAGCTCAAGTCCAAGGTGAATGACTGTATTATTTTATAATGGCTTCGTTTCTTGGTTATATATTTTCCCTGTCAGTTAGTATTTACTTTTGCTCAGTTTATTCTGGTAACTATAATGATGAAATATCTTTAATAAAGTGCTGTTTATGTTATATTAACTGTGAACATTATCTTTTGACAAGTTTGTCAATATAATATTTCTATTTTTCAAATTCAAATAGCACCTCATGTGCATGTAAATAAGTCTAGTAAGATTTAGTGGTCTCAAGAAATGATAATGTTTGTCAAAGAGAAAACAATAAATAATGTATTACGCAGTGCCAAATACACAATTTCTAATGCCTAACCCTTCGGGGATCAGACGCGTGATGTTATTCTACTAATATTATAAATGCGAAAGTTTTTGAGGATGTATGGATGGATGGATAGATGTCTGTTACTCTTCCACGCAAAAACTACTGAACGGATGTGGATGAAATTTAGAACACAGATAGTATATAACCTGGATTAACACATAGGATACCTACTGCTTATCCCGGTAGTATGATCCCGTGGGACAATTATCGAACTCCACGCGGGCGTAGCCGCTGGCACAAGCAAGTTGTAACCAAAATAATGTATCACGTTTAAGTTAATATTTTTACCCAATAACTAAGTTTTAAAGGTATAGTAAACACTAACTCACCTATACGACATTCCACATAAGTTAAATAAGTACATCCTCCAATTGTCACTGCGGTGGAAGTAGTTATGTGCACAAGTGACAAGGGAACTTAGCACTAAGCCGTTCAAGACAGTCAAGGAGGCTCCTAAGAGGAAACTCTGGGTCCAACCCCAACAGCTCATAGGGCTTAAAATCAGCAAAGCAAATAATAAGAAGTCAGAAACGAAGTCACTCTTCTTTCTTAAATCTTTCGGAATTTCTGGCAGTTGAGCCACGATTTTCAGTTTCAAGGTCTTGTAAAACCCATCTTCTTTAAATATGTATGGATAGCTTCTGGGCTTTGTTGCTTTTCTTACGTAGTAGTTTGGTAGGAATGTCTCTGCAACTCCTTTGAGGTGATGTGTCTCGAAGGCCTCTGTTATGTCTGTGCCCTGAGGAACGACAAAAATTAATTATTAGTTCTACGTTATTGATTTGGTTTCCACACTTATTGCCGCACTCAGAGACGTTTAATGATTAATTAAGCCACTTCAGTATCACTTAATAAAGATTTTGACCCTTTAGTGAACGTTTTGTATGTCAAATCTTTACTAAGTGACAGCTTAAGGTATCATTAAATATCTCCGAGTACGGCAGTTAGTCCTTAAAGTCAACCAATAAAATAATGGAGAGTTTCACATAATATGTAGTTGCGCATTTTTTTGCCGTGAAATAATCTTTTTAAATTGTATGCGTATTATTTATGTAATGTTGTTATTTTCAGGC
This sequence comes from Diarsia rubi, assembly GCA_932274075.1. Classification (NCBI taxonomy): domain Eukaryota; kingdom Metazoa; phylum Arthropoda; class Insecta; order Lepidoptera; family Noctuidae; genus Diarsia; species Diarsia rubi. The sequence goes on along the minus strand of OW026417.1, from coordinate 14,332,433 downwards.
AATTAGTGGCTTCAATATTCTCGAAAACATAGAATTTCATTAACATACAATTGAATATGAGTATACAATACGACCTTTGAACAGTTTTGATTTTGGTACTATTATTCTACTCGTATATTCATTTGTCGTTGATTTACCATAACATAATATCACGTCTATAATTCTAACCTAATAATATACAGGGTGTAAATCAACCCTTCACACATACGTCAACCTAGCATTCTGTACATCAAACTAAGTACCCATACGCAAAAATTTTTGCTGGGAAACGATTTTTTTTTGGGGTAAAAAAAATCATTTTACGGTAAAACTTAATGTAGCACTCTTAAAACATTGTGCCAGTGGGTGCTTTGAATAGTAAAGGGATCATGAAAGTAATTTAAGTAAAATTATAAACTGAAAAACTAGTATTTACAATAACAGCTGTGCAAAATTTGGAACTTTGACCCCCAATATCCCCGTAACTAGGGGGTTCCCAGGTATGGTCTAGAACAAAAAAATGATCGCAGTGGTGGGGAGAACAAGTGCCCTTCGTTTGCGTTAAGGGTACTTTTACACCCTTTATACATGATTAGGCAGACCGCATAAGTAGCTAATAGAAACAAGACCCACATTTCGCCAGATATTTTAAAATGTCATGTAATAGAAGCGAGCCCATCAACTGGGCACAAATAGGGTATTTCACCAAAAATATCTAATTAGCCCGTCAGATAGATTTCCAAAAAATAATGGACACTTACTTATTTTTTTATTTTTTCACGTAATCAAAAGATGAAGACGATACAGTGCATCGAAAAGTCGTGTCAAGTCGTGTGACGTCACAAGGTTAGTACATTTTTACTTACAAAGTGACGTCAAAAGTCACTCATGATCTTTGACACGCTTTATTTTCGTCAATTTTTATTAATTTGATAAAATAAAAAGCACAATTATCCAATATTTTTCGATAATCTAGCAGACGGACTAATTCGTTTTTTTTTTGGTGAAATAAGTACCTTATTCTAATGGAAAAACCTAATGTTACAAAGGCCGACCTGGGATCAAACCCAGAACCTCGGGCTCAGAAGTCGGTATTTCAACCACTATACCAACGAACCGCCACTTGCTAAATAAGTTCCACTTATTTGTAGGGCAATCGATATGCCAATTTTGAAGACAAATTCCCCAAACATTAAATTACTCATTACTTAATTAGTTTACGGTAAATTACAAATGACAAGACACTTGAACACAAATGGAATTGACAATTAATTAACACAATCAACTGTTAAATTCGTAAATAATTAAAGCAAGAAGGTAGTATCAGCAAGTAAGGCGTGCTCTCAAATGTCGAGTTGTAATGTTGTCAATCAGTACTTATTACCCTCCATACTAACTACTTGTTAAATGGAAAATACTTATTAATTTAATATCATCGGTACGAGATGTCTTCTCTTGGGTTTGTTAATTCAAAAGTGACTTCTCGACGACACCGACGCACAAACGTTTAGGTACTCCATTTCCTCATCATATGTTAAGCCTTTTCTCAAACATATTGGGGTCGGCTTTCAGTCTAACCGGATGCAGCTAAGCCTAGTTGTCAGACTTTCAGGTCACTGACTATCTGTAGCGACTGCCATAGACGACAGCCGGGATCAACGCTTACCACATTCATTCATTACATAATTCCGAACCTCTAACTTTTGAAATGATCGATGGATTTATTTTCGTTTCCGTGTTGGATCCCCTTCCAACCTCGGTTTTTTTTCCTTTTTTATTATATCGTTTCAAGTATTATTTTCTTATGGAATGCAGGGGTTCCGTAGGTCGTTCGTGGGATCAAGACTGCACATATTCCCGTCTCATGAAATATTCGATTTCGAGAGAGTACTTGAGAACCCTTTGTTACAATAGATTTATATATTGACAAACAAAATTTATATAATAACCAGGGCACTGCATTGATATTCAATGGATGCAGCCTAGTCCTTTAAATGTAATAAGCCATTCATTTCGAGGAATAAGAACACAGTTTTTATTCGTCAATATTTATTAACCTTGGTGATAACTAGTTATTAGCGGATTTACTTAATTAATATAAATTACAATACGGTCACAGACTCGAAAAGTGACTTTGTTTTTATTTATAGACTAGCTGATCCACGCAACTTCGTCTGCGTCACAATAATATATAGCTAACAACCTCCCTCGATAGATCGACTATTCAACATATTCTTTCAATTAGCTTTCTAATGTTGAAAGAATTTTCATAGTCGTCAGAGTCATTTTTGAGTTAAATCAAAAGTTACAAACAAAAAATCTAATCTTTTCTCTCTATAATGTTAGTTTAGATTATATTAATAAAGTAAGAATGACTATAGGTACTTACTTACCTATCTCTTACTGTTAAATATACAATCATCATCATCAGCCTATATTGTTCCCACTGCAGGGACTCAGGCCTCCTTTCTAGGATTGGGATGGGCTACGATCTACCACGCGGGCCCAGTGCGGATTGGTAGATGTCACATATCGTTGAATTTTTGGTTCTAAGATATGTCGGTTTCCTCACGATTTTTTCCTTCACCGTTTTGAGAGCAGTGGTGATGAAATAAATTACACAAAGTAATGCGCCTGCCTGGGTTCGAACGCACGACATACAGTTCGTAAGTCGGGGCCGCCATCACTGGGCCATCCACCACTGTTCACAAAACACGACTTGACGCGACTTTTAGAAGCACTGTTTCGTCTTCATCTTTTGTTTAAGTGAAAAAAGAAGAAATACATGTCCATTAATTTTTGAAAAATTATCTGACGGGCTAATTAGATTTTTTTGATGAAATACACATTATTATCTATGCCGGATGCTTCGGGGATTACAGGCGTGATGTTATGTTATGGTTGGTAAAAAAGTAGAATACATGAATAAACAACAGTTGAAGTCTATTGGACATCATGACAGAAACAGAACTGTATTATTTATTGTCCACTCGCAGCTCACAAATGGCAGTATCAGTTCGCAATGTGATAGAAATGGAGCTTGTCGCCATTTATCGCGATCGGATCCCAGTACGGACAGTTCTGGTCATTTTTATCGGTCAATGAAAGAGGGAAAACATATACGAGTTTGGTTCTACTTTGTTAGAAAAGATGGAAAATATTTGGAGATTTGTTTGGATTTTAAAAGAATTCTATCGGACTCAAGCTCATATATTATACGAGGTATTTTAAATACGCACTGGACTTTAAATCCACGGTTTAACGCAGAGTGCAAAAAATACAACAGCGTGCTCTTATTGGCTTCTCAATGGTCGGCTCAGAACCAGGGGTCAAAAATCTAGAGTGTGATAAATATTAAAAGCGCGGTGCCTACATTCAAAGTTCAGATGGTTGACATATAACGTCAATAACAATAACTGACTGCGGGGTTTGGTGTCTCTGTCATAAATTATTTTATAGCCTTTGAGACTAGTTTTTTTTTGAGTGTATTATCAAAATGGAGAAACCAGTGATTCAACGGAAGTTAAAGCAAATTAAATTAATTACGAACCCGAACAATAAAAACAAGAAGAATGAGTTTGTACATACGGCCGTAAGGAACGATAATGTTTAAGCTATTTTCAAAGACATTTTTTCCCACATAGCGGGTACCTGTCAGCTTCTCAAACTGACATTTTTTACATTTTGGCAATACATGTACGAAAATATTGATAAGATAAAAAATCTCCAAAAGTGGAGAAATTTGGAAAAAACCCACACTGAGTATTGGGTGATCAAACAAAAGAAAGAATTTAAACGCAAGTGAAAATCAACCTTATGCATACATATTATATTAAGATTTTAAATCTTTCACTGTTTTAAAAAAAATGTTAGAGCTAACTTAGTACGAAAGAAATACTGAATCGCAAACGAACTTAGATCAAAAAGCATACCTTAGTAACGGATATCCAGTCGGTTCCTCCAGGATGTGCAGTCACGAAGTCCGTTAAATCATACAAGCTGTCATGTATCCTCCACAAATCTTCGGCGCCATCTTGCATCCGCTTTGCCTTCAGCCAGTTATGGGCAGATTTTGGCGCCACGTCCCGAAGTATTGGATATTCCAATTGGGGAAAGCTTATCTGGTATCTTTCTGTGTTTGGTGCCATATTGTCTTGTCACTGCGAATAAATAAGAGGCATATTGTACAGTCACCTGCAAAATAGGGGATCGTACAAAAAAAAAACTAATTATTCCATCAGATAGATTTCCAAAAAATATTGGACAGGTATTTTTTCTTTTTTCACATAAATAAAAAATGAAGACGATACAGTGCTTCGAAAACTCGTGAACTCCTCGAAAACGTCACATGTTGGTACATTTTTTACCTAAAATGACGTCACAACTCCCCACTCATGATCTTTGACGCGTCTTATCTTCGTAAAGTTTTATTAATTTGGTAAAACAAAAAATAAGGATCCAATATTTTTCGATAATCTAACTGACGGACTAATAAGAATCATATTGTTTTGACTCAGTCCGATCCCCTATTGCATGGATATCTTAATGTGTATTTTCCTGTAAGCGTTTGTAGTCTATAACTAGTTTACGTTAGGTGGCGTAATTTCTCGCTTCACACAATTTAAACTCTGAATTGTCCATGCAGTTTTGCAGGTGACTGTATAATGAAGTTAAGAAATATAACATCACGCCTGTGATCCCCGAAGGGTTAGGCAGAGATTTACTCATTAGTACATCCAGATTGTGCCAGTTATGTTTAAGTTCTATGTAAGTCCATTTAGATAAGAAACTATAATAATAATAATAATATTTATTGACACAAAAGGAAGTTACATTATTATATGGAAACCCTGACTCCTGCGCTAGGTTGTAACCTGTGTTACAAGAATCAGTGTTTAACACAGGTATTATGCATGATTGAGGCATATGGGTGGGGATGTGTGTGAGTGTGTGTGTGTATTTGTGTGTGTGTGGCGTGTATCGTGGTATTTATGTATTTTTCGTGCATGTTTATATTGGGAAGCACTAATTGCAGGGTTTATGTTATTAAGTTTTCTGTCTGTATGTAATCTAGTGTTTGTAGAAAGTTGTTTATTTTCTTTTTAATTTCATTTATTGGAAATGAATTAATATCTAGGGTCTTGTTTATCTTGTTATAGATATGCGTACCGAGAAAAAGATGTTGCCGTCTAGCTGAGGCAGTTTTACATTTGACGAAAACTGAATGAAATAACAAAAAAACTTTCAAAATATTTTCACTTAGGTGAACTAATGACTGCCTCGTTGCACTAGTGGTCGCAAAGCACTATTACTAAGCAAGTCTTAAGTTCGATTCCTAAATCGTGCAATCTTTAAGAATTTTCTCAGTGACAGCTTTGTGGCTTTTTTGTGCCCGGTTAATGGCAATAGCTTCGTCCTCTTATTACATGATATGAAACAAAACCATATACATCTCTACCTTACCCATCGGGGAAAATAGCCGTGGTGTTACATTATGATTAACGATTCAGAATTCATTGCGTTTTTTGTGTTGTATATTTACTTACTTTTTTTTTTCTATTGTTTAATGGTAATTGGAAGAGCGAGCTCAGTCACCTAACACAAGCATCTCCTTGCTTAAAAGGTGACCTCCAAGTCATATGTGTTATAACTTTAAGTTAATGAATATTTTTTTGTGGCTTCTGCTTTATAATCAATGTATCTTTATTAGTATCAATACCTACCGATTGTGTCTTTGCTTTCGGAATTCTCCATTTTTTTTATTAACCGTTGCACGTTAGAATTATTCCACGAATTCTTGCTAAGCTAGTTTTTGCAAGCTGACGACCAAAAAAATTCGTAATAATGGACTCCGACAGTTGAACGGTGCACGTTGGAATTATTCCACGAATTCTTGCTAAGCTAGTTTTTGCAAGCTGACGACCAAAAAAATTCGTAATAATGGACTCCGACAGTTGAACCTGTCGTCCCTGTCGTTGGTCCTCACATACACAACCTCCGTCATGTCTTGCGGTCACTCGCGGGCTGCAAAGTTATCGTTGGCGCGGATGTTAACGCGTCATCATCTCTGTGGTATGGCAAGGTTCGGTCTACGGATTCCGACCGACGCGACGTTCCGCTGTCGAAGATTTCATTGCTGAAATGAACTTATCGATTCACAATACCCCTGATGCACCACCTACTTTTTGCAGCCAAATGGGCGAATCTTGTATTGACGTCACACTTTCTAGTGCAGACGTTCGATTGGATAGGTGGCGTGTCCTACCAGACGCGTCATGTAGCGATCATCGGCTTATCGTGTACGAATTTGTTCCGATGTTTACTCAAGGTCCGTCACATGTCATTGGTAACTTTAGGTATAAATGTAAGGGCGCGAATTGGGAGTTCTTTAGTTTGCTTTTTGCATCTCACACCAAAGACTTCACTCGAAACGGGCTGTCAGCTGAAGAAAGTGCTGAAATTATGTCAGACACCTTCACTTACTGTGCTGACATTGCCATTGGTCGCGGATCTATGACCAATATACGTAGATGTGATTGGTGGTGTGACTACTTAATTGAACAACGTAAAAGTTATCGCCGAGCGCGTAGACATTTGAATAAGATTAAAAAACGGAAGGTCACCGGAGACCCACTTACCTCTGCTTTAAATGCGTTTAGAGTTGCCAAGTCCCGCTACAGAGCATCGGTAGAAAAATCTAAAGGTAATTTACTGCGGAAAATAGTAGAAAAATTAGATAAAGAAGGTCCGTGGTCTCCTTTGTATCACGAGTTCAAAGCAAATCGATCAGTGGATCTTGCGTTCGTAGAAAACATTAAAGTAAACAACAAACACACCACCGGTATTGAGGAGACAACCGAAGTTCTATTAAATACTTTGATACCTGATGATTCACCTGATAATTACAATGACTACCACCAGCAGATCAGGGCGTGGGCGGCTGTGCCACCTGAATCACCAGCGTCAGACCTTCCATCCATTGACGAATTTATTAACGTTGTCAGGAAGCTTCCACTTAACAAATCGTCAGGTGAAGATAAAATATCGAATCGGATGATAATAGAAGCATGTAAAACAGCGGCCGACGCAATTTTAAGGGTTTACAACAGTTGTATTGCAGAAGGCGTTTTTCCTCGTGTATGGCGTCGCGGCTTCATACGAATAATTCCGAAAAGCGGCGACAAGCCACCGGACGACCCTAAGTCTTATCGCCCTATAACACTACTTCCATCTTTGGGGAAACTCCTGGAGCGCCTTATCGTTCCACGTTTACTACCAGACGGTCCAAAATTTCACAACAACCAATTCGGTTTTACCGTTGGAAAATCTACCGTAGACGCGGCTCTGTCTGTCAGGAAAATTGTCAATACATCTCAACACAAGTACGTAGTTGGGATCTTTCTTGATATTTCTGGGGCTTTTGATAACGCATGGTGGCCGATGCTACTCCTAAAACTGAAAATTCGTGGATGCCCTAAAAACATATACAATCTTGTTTACTCGTACTTCTTAAATGGTTCCGCGAAACTCAAGCTCGGACATCATTCTATGTCAAAGTCCCTCACCATGGGATGCCCTCAGGGTTCGGTTATGGGTCCGTATGTATGGAACGTAGGCTTCGATGACTTCCTCGCGATTCCGCTTCCATGTGGCTGTTCATTAACCGGTTACGCGGATGACGGCCTGCTGCTCATTCAGTCTAGTACTCGGGCTGGACTCGATAATTTGGCTGACACTTGCCTAAAATTAATATCCCAGTGGGGCGCTCGTAACCGTTTGACCTTTGCACCACACAAAACGTATCAACTTCTTTTAAAAGGGAATCTGAAATCATGTCCTAGTATTAAATTTAATAACGTTCCCGTGAAAAGGAAGCAGTCCGTGTGTTACCTTGGGTTTGTCTTAGAGAGGAAATTTTCATTCATTGAACACATAAAAACCGTCGGTGAAAAAGCTAAAAAGAACTTTTATGCCTTAACGAGAATATCTAAATCTACGTGGGGTTTATCATTTTTAACTCTAAAGACGATCTATGGGGCTACTTACTTGGGGTGTATGTGCTATGGGGCACCAGTTTGGGCCGATAGGGCCACCATAGGAGCGGCACGACGTAAATTACTTCAAAGCCAGCGGTTGGCTTTGATTTTCTTGTGTAAGGCGTATAGGACGGTTAGTACTGAAGCCTTACCGGTACTGGCAGGGGTACTTCCAGTCGATCTTGAAGTGCAGCGCCGTGCTTCAATGTACTACTGCGCACGAGAGACCGCGGACGCAGACTTTTTATTGCAACGTGACCGTGCTAAAGTAGCTAGATTACTTAAACCACAGACTGACGTGTGGGAGGAACTTTTGTCTGAATGGCAATGTAGGTGGGATAATTCCATCAAAGGCCGACACCTCCACCAGTTCTTTCCATCCGTTCGTGAGCGGCTGGCCAGGACATGGCTGGAGGTGGATCACTGTGTTGCCCAATTTCTCACAGGTCATGGTAACTTTAAGAGTAAATTATTTTCCTTCAAGCTTGTTGCCTCGCCTTTCTGTCAATGTTCTACATCTGACTGCGAATATGAACAATCTGCACATCACATCTTATGGGAGTGTAGTCTTTGGGAGAATGAACGTAATATTATGTTAAATAGTGTACAGGTTACTTCCGGAGTTATTTATTACACGGACCTTGTACAAACTAGAACAAATTTCCGTGCGTTCAAGCATTTTTGTCATACCTATTATTGGAATCAAATATAACAGCTCACAACTTAGGACCCAGTAATATTAATGACAATAATATCCGTAGTGCTAGGCAACTGGGCTTATCCCAGTTGTATACGTCCCTGTGTGCCTATTGGCCTTGTTCAGTTCTGTCTCCTGCTGATATGGAGGGAAGTGAAAATTATGTTTTTTTCCTACTCCTCCGCTATTCTTTTCTGATTAATTTCGTTGCGGGATCCAAGACAGTTAAATCGTTTCCCTGGGACTTCGTCGGGCTTCATTGTCTCGGCGCTTTTCTTGTGGTCGCCACTTTTGATTCTGGCTTACAGGAGTTACAGTGGTTTGGGAATAGTGTGGCGGGCTTGTCCCATAAAAAAAAAAAAAGTTGGACCTGTCGTACTTTGATTTCAATAAAGTGAAAAAATCATGATCTGAGAGCGATGATGCTGTGAGCTGTGGATTTTTTTCTCTATATAGATTACATAAAGCCATTCTCATTACACATCTATTGAAATTGACGACACGGTTGGCGCAGTGGTTCAGGCAATAGACTGCTGCGCTGCGTGTCGCGGGTTCGATCCCCGCACGGATCAAATATTAGTATGACCTACAAATACACACATCAAAAGTGTCTAGGGATCAACATATATTTTTGCAATAACTTTTCTCCTGATTGATATTAATTAAAATTTTCTTTAAGGATTCATCAAATAAAGTGTTTTCGTTTGTCACAGTAACGATAAACCAAGTCACCTTTGCATTAATAAATAAATTTGCCATTTTCCTAATAAAGGGATTTTTGACATTTGAACCACTAACATTAAAGTTCGAAAAAAAGACTGAAATAACAGTTTTCTTTAAAATTTTATTGGGTAACTTAAACAATTAATAATCCGTGTTTCTACCGCGAACACTAACAACACAAGAACATCGGTTTGGCATACTCAAAATGAGTTCATCCAAATCACGCTGTGGAATGGCCGCCCATGTTCGTTGCAACAACAAAAAAAGGTCTTCTTGCGACTGGATACCCTCCATATTCGGCAGAGCTCTTCTCTGTAGCATATCCCATGCATGCTCAATCGGGTTCAAGTCTGGCGACTGAGCAGGCCAGGGCAGGACATTGATGTTAGCTGCGGCGAGAGTCTGTCTTACAACTCTTGCGGTGTGCGGTCGTGCATTATCATGCATTAACTGAAATAAGGGACCGATTTGCACTTGTAGAGGAACGATGACGTCTGATACAATCGTCTCAGCATAAATTTGAGCGTTGAGGTTGCCTCTGATCCAAATCAACTCAGTTCTTCCGCCGATCCAAATACCCGCTCATACCATGATGGTTCCACCACTATAAGGATGGACTTCCTGGCAGGATTTTAATCGCTGTTGGCGTCCAGGGGTTCTCCAGTGTCGTATACGTCTTGTATCCGGTCTCATACCAAAACGAGACTCATCAGAAAAGCACACGAAACGCCATTGTTCTTCTGCCTAATTTCTGTGTTCAAGAGCCCATTGATATCGAATCCTACGATTGTGCATTGCTATAGGTGGTACCCGTAACGGTCTTCGGGAATGAAGGTTCACTTCATGCAAGCGGTTTCTGACTGTTTGGTCGCTAATTAAGTTCCCTGAAGAGTGATGAAGCCTCACGGCTAACATCATGGCGGTTATTGTTGGAGCTCTTCGAGTTAAGATTTGAATGTATCGGTCTTGTCTCCGTGTGGTGCAGCGATACCGTCCTCCATGGCGCTCAGCCACGGTACCAGTGCTTCGGTAACGTGTCCAAAGTCGACTGATAACACTCTGACTTGTATTCAGAGCTAAAGCCACAGTACGTTGCCGGGAACCAGCTTCTATCATTCTCACGGCTCTGAGCATTTCTTCCCTGCTTAAATGACGTCGCCGCTCCATAATAACGTTGGTTTTAATCAGTAGTAGGGAAACAGTAGCACTAATAATGTCTTCAATGCGTTGTATGTTTTTATAGGGAAAATATTGACAGCTGATTTTCATCTTTTACTCGAATTTGATTCACAGTTCCTGATTCAAATTATGAAATGCACCAAAAAGGATCCATATAAATTTATAAAATCATAAATTTATTACAAAGCCACATCTCAATCTCAAGAAATCCGCATAAAAATGCTTGATCCCTAGACACTTTTGATGTGTGTAGTTGTTCCGGGTCTGGGTATTTGTGCATGTGACTTTAAATGTCTGTGAATGCACCCACGATGCAGGAGTAGTTCCTAGTGTGGGGCAACGTTTTTTTAAACAAAAAAAATAAGAATATAAAATACCTAACCATGTCAGATATAAATCCTTTAGGATTGAATGACGCGACTACGAATGCTATATACTCGTATTTCTTGGTATTTGACTATGTATAGTATACACATATCGACTGTCAAATACCTAGAAATGACAGCCAGGATCGACGGTTCAAGGTGCTCTACGAGGCACACACCGCCTCCTACAAAAATAGCTTAACAACGAGCCTTTCCAGCAAAAACCTTACTAAATAATAAAAAAATACAGTAACATAAAATTAAAGTAAAAATTAGACTCAGGAGTTTCGGAGATAAGGGTCGGACAGACAGACACACGAGTGATCCTATAAGGGATCCGTTTTTTTCCTTTTGAGATACGGATCCCTAAAAACCATCGCCGCTATCTTAATTTCAAAACATAATCAAAATGATCTAAATTCGTATTTAATGTTTTTCCATAATCTAAAAGACGGACTAATTGGAATCTACCCCTAAGGGGGTGAAAAAGGTGGGCAATGTTTGTATGAGACAACGTGATTCCTTGGTCCAATCTACTTCAAATTTTGCAAAAACCTTTTTTAACAGAATTGACGGAAGACGTGTTTCGTATTTTATTAATATTTACCCCCTATCGGGGTTTCAAAGATTGTTGAACGTTATTTTGGGGGTGATTTGCTTCGAAGTTAATATCAATACTCCTTAGTTACTATTGATTTAAATGACATTTTATGTTGACACATGTTTGAAAATTCAATCAACTTATGTCAAATGAAGTTGCTTTATTATTATTTAGTTGTTTTTTTTAGTTTTGTTGGACAGCAATTTTTTAAGCTGGATTCTCACAAACTTCCGCATTTATAATTTTAGTAGGAAGGATGTATTAAATTCGTGGTTTTCGTTTGTGTGATAATAAAGATGCCTCAAAAGAGTTAAATTAGGAATGATTATTTAAGCCATCTACCTTTTTTGACGCCCTGTAATTCTTGTCTTTTTGATATTTGTATATAATTCAATATAATTTTAGTTCTGTAAATTGTAGTTTGTAGATATTGTAAATAAATTTTACCATCTACCTACTTACTACAAGACAAGAAAAGTTTTCTCTCGTGTGTTCGATAACTTTACAAGCTTGAGTCTTACTGTTTCAAAATATTAATCATCATTTATTATCAGTCGGCAAGGTAGTAACGTTGCAGAACTTTTTTTGTGTGCCGAATATCTTAATTCCCACTTTTGGTACCTTTTAGGCCTACTACCGCATTGTCGTTTCCTGCTTTTTGGTATCCACTGAGAGGTAATATGTGCCCATTGTCCCTCCGACATGCGACAGATATGAGCAGCCCAGTTTCATTTCAATCTAGCAGATCTAAAGCCAGCATAACATATTTGGGTGTTGGAGTGAAGCATGGTGTTTTCATGCAGTCTGTAAGTTAACACCCAGTATTATTTTTTTCCACTTAAAGGTATAAATTATGGCTGTTAATAAAAATCTCAAGTAAAAATTATTCAGCCGTTTTAATATGGTTTTTATAACCACTTATTTACGAGACTCACAAGCCGCTCTTGAATAGCAAGGCTCTCAGGTGCAGTATTCAATAAAATATGTAATGCATTTAGTATCTACTTGTAAATAAAAAAAACCGGCCAAGTGCGAGTCCTACTCGCACATGAAGGGTTCCGTACCATCGTAGTAGGGGAGTCGCTTTTTTTTTTTTTTTTTTAAATTATTAGAAATATTTTTATTATATGATGTAACTAAAAATTTATGCTTTTCGCAATTTTTCCTTTATCTGTGTTATAAGACGTTGCTTCTTACCAAATTTCAAGATTCTGAGTTCACGGGAAGTACCCTGTAGGTTTTGATTCCCTTGCGAGTGTCGAAAATTTGCGGCATAAACGGGAGTATCTTTTGATCGCGTTGACTTAGAAGTTTGATTTTTTCACAGCTCCAAGAGACCATAGACTTGAGTATTTGATATGAATTTCAGCTTGATACCTCCACGCGTTCCTGAGAAAAAAGGTCTTGACAGACAGACAGACAGACAGACGGACAACAAAGTGATCCTATAAGGGTTCCGTTTTTACCTTTTGAGGTACGGAACCCTAAAAAACTTCTTATAAAACGACAGGTAAATACTTAAACCTGTTTACTTAAAGGGTTAAGGATACAATCAAGTCGTTAACGATCAGATACTCACTGACTCAGAAAGTGTTGTTCATTGTCATGGAAATTTACTGGGCAGTTTCTTGTATTTTAACTGGTAATTTAAACGCGAGACTTAAACAAAGAGGTGTACATACTCAGGAAATTAAATAACATCAACATATATATTCCAAGTCCACTGCCTTCTATTCGCGTAAAAGTAATCTTTTAGGCAACCTTGTCAAATGTAGCAAACAGTGCTTTGTTATTTAAAAAAAAATACTTCATTTTGTAAATCGGATTTAGTTAACTATTTCGGGGGTTTTAAATTTTTTGCACGGAAACTTAATTTTTGTCCAAAATAAAAGTAGCTTAAATTAGTTGTTGTCTCTACTAAGTTTAAGTCGGTCCAGACGTTTCGGAGAATAGCCAGAGCTAACAGACATAGGGACAAAAATATGAAAAAAAAAATATTAAAAAGAAAGAAGAAGTCCCGTTTATATTTTATTTAATTTTAATTATGTGTATAGGTGTTCTTATAAATGTAGTCCGTTTTAATGAATACTTACCCACTACACCCCTTAAAGTACTATAGTCCCCCGTACAAAATGCATTGTTTAAGCGTTCATTTGTCTTATGAAGACTTCGATATATAATTGACCGGAAACACACTAGGACTCTCCGAATAATAAGACAGTAATTAGGTTCAAACTACTAGGTACACAAATAATAGTTAGTAATTCAGTTGACATGTTAAAAAAAAATAAGTTTAATAACTAAAACCCGACTACGAATAAAAACGCGGTCTTAAAAGTATTAATCAAGAAAAATCATCTAGTAAGTAGATAATTTGATAAGTTATAGAGGACAGTCGTAGTCGCTTGCCACTGATACCTGATGCTTCTTCAAAGCGTTCTCATTGACACAGAAGTCAGCTGCTAGTTGCCATTAACAAGGTGTATGGTATTTGAATTTTATTTTTGTGTGTTATTCAACAAATACGTAATAATATGTTACTTTCATAATGTAATATTCTACTTAATGTTTGTTTGTTATTTACATTATACGAGTAAATAACACAGACTAGACCGCGTGAACTTTTTGACCGCAATCTAAACGTATATGTTGACTTGAACTAAAATATTATATACACATTTGTGATGTACTCGCCAAGACCTTTCATTTGATACCAAACATGTTATGATTATCTCAATTTTTTTTTCGAGCTTAGAATTTTACATTTAAATTCTGGCATAAAAAGAATTGTTAAAATTTATATAGCCTATATCACCCGGGCTGTTCTTACGAATCTATTGACACCTCATTTATCAAAATACGTTCAATAGTCTAGGTGCTACGGTAGAACATACATACATAGACTGCCAAAATCATTACCCTTCCTTTTGGCTTCACCGTAGTCGGGTAAAAAGGGGATCATTCCCACTAGTTCTACAATTCAAGGTGGTACGAAATCGTAGAAGTAGTGGGAACAATAAGTCCCTTTAGTTCTACTGGTCCTATTAAACAATTTATAATAGAAATAATGAGACTTTTTCTTCTCACTAGTTTTACGATTACAAGGGTGTTACAAAATCGTAAAACAAGCGGGACTCAAGTTTCTCATTCGTTCTATCACACAGATTAGGATACAACTACGGCGGATTGTTTTTCTCCTACTTTTCGATATGTCCCAGAATAGTAGAACTAGTGTGTGTAGCTAGTATTTCTAAGCAATCAAGTAGGAGGAAAAAAGGATAGTAAAGTCCCATAAACTACTAGGGTAACAGAAGTAGGCAGGAGGTATTAGAAATTTAGGTAGCTAGAAAGAATTCCGGACAAAATGGAACTTTACTTTAACAGGCTTTTTGGGGGAACATTTGTTGTTCGAAAGAGATACCGTGGCCTCGACACAAAGGGCTAAGAAGGAACATGGGAGGTTTTTAGTCAGTAGGAGTCTGACACTCCTTACCGCTCTGCCCAGAGCGGGAGGAGTCATTTGATCATTTGCCAGCTTCCAAAAAACAACAAAAAAAAAACTGGCCAAATGCAATTGTCGGACTTGCACATAAACTCCGTACCCATTGTAATGAGATATTTTCCATGTTATTTTAGCACCATGGATTTCCTTTTTTCATTCCTTTATGTTTTCCTGTAATCTGTAAGTGTTGAACTAATTTCTGTATTTTTTTTCTAAATTTTAGGCTAAGTAGTTAAGATAAGAGGGGGGGGAATGGTCGGACAGACAGACACACGAGTGATCGTATAAGGGTTCTGTTTTTCCTTTTTAGGTACGGAACCCTAAAAAAGTATAACACTCGGAAGGCTACCGTAATGAAGGGGGCGTCCACTTATTTTTTTCGGACTTTCTTCAGTTTTTCGCTGATTACAAGGGAATCCAACATGACTGCCAAAATATGGGTGTACTATTAGGTACACCTCTACGTAACTCTTCGCAGACTACAGGCGTGATGATATGTATAACTTAAAACAATGTAAAAATGGTAAAAGTACATCATCACTGAGCATACATTACATTATTCTATAAATTTTAAGTCAAAGTACTCAACTTACAAATAAAAACCTACATGTAATTACGAATATGTTAGTATACTCATTTAGACGAGTATAATAGCGGTTTTACATTCAAAATATTACAATAAGTATAGGTACCTACTAAATGAAATTCAAAACGGCAACGACCATCATAATTATGGTTTTAAGTGTTTTAATTAATAAGCACAAATTATAATATGATACTATAATAACTTGGGAGGTTAAAGCAATATAATTGTGTCTGAACAGACATGTGTGTGTACAGACACTTGTGCATTTCTGCCTTCTTCTATTATTTTTCTAGCGATACCGATATGAAGGAGCCACTGAACGCGAAACTAGCGCCCCACCCACATCTTATTTACTTTACTATAAAATCACATCAAATTTGAAAAATCCAAAACACTATCATGCTAGTAAATAACCTGTAGTATTCTTAACTTTATACTTTTCTTTTTTTTGCAAAAAGTACAACCTAATTACATGACTTGTCGTTTAATAAGAAAGACTATAATACTACTATATACTAAAGTAACCTAAAAACAAACTAACTATAAAAGGGCATCGAAAAACTCATCCTCAACTCAACTGGGAAAATGGACGGTCGGGTTCTTCTGTATTCGGGTAAGCGATTTTCCAAGCAACTATAGCCCCGGAGAAACACGGTGTTGCCATACAACGCGGCAACAGTGCCTGTCTCTTGGGCACTTTACCTGCTGACAGCGTTGAGGAGTTTTTCGATGTCCTTTTATAGTTAGTTTGTTTTTAGGTTAGTTTATATATTTAGTATAGTCTTACTTATTAAATGACATGTAATTTACTTTAGACTTGATAAATTAAGAGAATTACTGATCTACATATACTAATACTATAAAGCCGAAGAGTTTGTTTGTTTGTTCAAACGCGATAAACTCAGGAACTACTGGTTGGAATTGAAAAAATCTTCTGGCCTCCGGGAAATTCAAATTCAAAATATTTATTGCACCATAATATTAACAAGGTGTTATTGTATATTTAACAGTAAGAGATAGGTACCTATAGTAATACTCACTTTAATAATATAATCTAAGGAAATCTAAACTAATATTATAGAGAGGAAAGATTCGATTTTTGTTTGTTACGATTTAACTCAAAAATAACTCTGCCGACTTTGAAAATTCTTTCAACATTAGAAAGTTAATTGAAAAAATATTACTATGTTGAATAGTCAATCTATCGAGGAAGATATATATTATCACGCAGACGAAGTTTCGTGGGTTAACTAGTTAAAGATAAAAGTGGCCACTTTTGGCGGTTAAAAATACTACAGGTTATTTACTAGCATGATAGAGTTTTGGATTTTTCAAATTTGATGTGATTTTAGAGTAAAAGCAATAAGTAAGGCGCTAGTTTCGGTGCTGTTAGCGTCTGAAAGCATAGTTTAACCAGCCGACCTCGTGCGTACTGCAGCACTTATGAGACCCAACATACCCTTTGTAAAAGGGAGCATCTTCCTTGCAGCAGTGACCCCTAAAATCTAATGATTCACTACTGATGCTCATGTTATGTTTAGCATTCTATATTCTGCTTTTCATGATTAAAAAATATTAAAGTGGGTTTAAATCTAAGGTACAACTATAAATCCTTCTGCGAAGCAGTCATGCTAGCGAAGGAGGTGGCGGAATGTGAGAGGGAGAGAACCTCTCGTTCCAGCCGTTGCGGGAGACGCTTTGGGCGTAGGGGGCCACGTGATGGCTTCCGGCCACCGTAGACGCGGGCCTGTGGAGGGTAAGTAATGGGCTAGCTCGCGTTCCGTCCGTTTTATGACGACGAAAGGCCGTGTCGACGGCGCGTTTGTGTTCTACGCGCGCCGCCTCAAAGAGATGTCAGCAACATGGGAGGGGCCCGCAAGGGCCGACGCCCGTCGGGGCTACGGGTTGTTCGCAAGAGATAAAACGACATAAAGTGCTAAGAAGGAACATGGGTGGTTTTTAGTCAATAGAAGTTTGACTTATTCCACCACGCCAAAAGAAAGGTGCTACAATGGACCATCTGGGGCACAACATCATCATCTGCCTAGCATTTACCCAACTGTGTTGGGATCGGTTTCCAGTGTAATCGGATACAGCTGAATACCAGTATTTCACATGAAGCGTCGAACCTCCATAACCCGGCTAGTACTGGTTAATACCTACCTGTTACGACCGTCAAATATCTACGAATGCCAGGATAAATGGCATAACATGAAGTATGAAGTTAATGTTTAAATTAAAATAAATGTTGAGATAAGAATTAGTTCTTTTTATCTAGCGGTAATTAAATAGCAAAACGCAAGGGCTAAAAACATTTCTTGCAGTAACAGCATTTCTATCCGATAGTGAGGGAATGAGAGCAAAGAAAGTAGAAAAAATGAACTGAATCTTTCTTTCTTTTTAGTAGATACATTGGTACTTTTTTTTTTGTATTTTGTTTTCATTTTATTTGACATTCATGCACGATAAGAAAGCGAAATTGTATCCTGAAGGTACTTTTACAATTTAAGTCCTTTAATACATAACATCACGCTTGTAATCCCCGAAGGGTTAGGCAGAGGGGTACGCATTAGTAAACCCCCATTTCGCCCGTTATGTTATGTTAAAGTCTCATGTAATAAGGGGCGACTCTATTCCCATCAACCGGGCATAAGTCCAAACTTCGTGTCTGCTACTCAGAAAGTCTTGATGGATAACAGTTTGCCTGACCTGCAGGGCTATTGCGTATCTTTTAAATGACAGTGTCTATCATATTGTCTATGGATTAACTGTCAAATTAGTTATGGTTTAGTACAAAATGGAACCATTTGACAGTAATTGATGGGCACTATAGGTTAGCCACTGTCATTTAAAAGATACGCAATAGCCCTGCTGCACGGCTATTGCGTATCTTTTAAATGACAGTGGCTATCATATTGTCTATGGATTAACGGTCAAATTGGTTATGGTTTAGTACAAAATGGAACCATTTGACAGTAATTGAAAGGCACTATAGGTTAGCCACTGTCATTTAAAAGATACGCAATAGCCCTGCTGTAGGGCTATTGCGTATCTTTTAAATGTCAGTGGCTATCATATTGTCCATGGATAAACTATCAAATTGGTTATGGTTTAGTACAAAATGGAACCATTTGACAGTAATTGATAGGCACTATAGGTTAGCCACTGTCATTTAAAAGATACGCAATAGCCCTGCTGGGAGTGTAACCCAGGACCTCAAGCTTAACATTCACGTTTACGACCATTTAACCAACAACGCAGTCAACACACTATTCTAGATTAATAATATTATATTCCTATTATACTTAGTCACTATTTTAGATCTACAATATTCCGGAAGAAGATTCTCATACATAAATACAGGTATAACAGGTCTATTATGTGTGTGCATTGTTAATGAAAGACAAAATTACATTTATAGATAATTTGTAAATCAAATTAGTTTGACAAAACACTTCAGATAAGGAATTATTTATCGCGAATCCAAAGTACACACACAATCTTAAAAGAACACACCAAAAACAAAAACAAAACTAACCTCTTATTTTAATTCCTTTCTCTCCGTCAATTTTTTTGTTTACAATCACAAAACACTACGTTGAAACGGTTATTTTTAAAAGCGTAACATGAAAGCGGGTGCGTCCACCAATCGGCGCGTGTTGGCCCTGACTGCGTCTGCGCACGCGATCGAGTTCCGTTGATACGCAAGTGTTACGCTTACCAAACGTAATTACTGATATCAGTAGTTCTGCTTCGATGAATACTTTTGTTTTTTTAAATGATTGTAGGAAGCTAGTATGTTGATAACAACAAAGAAGATTTATTTACGAATCCGCGAATGTGGCTCGCGAAATTATTATTTTTTTGCAATTTGTAATGTTGGATGAATGTTAATCAAAGTTCAAAGATTACAAATATGATTAAAAAATAATTTGTGGCAGTGGGCAGGGAATATTGCTCGCAGAACGGATGGCCGATGGGGCCAAAAAATCTGGAGTGGCGACCGCGAACCGGTAGTCATTCAGAATCAAAATCAAAAGTCATTTATTCAAATTAGGCTGATAATCAGCACTTTTCGAACATCAAAAATTACTTTAATTTACTTATTTACAAGAGACAGTCCCCCAAAACGCCCACCCTTCGACACTTCCTAGTGTTTTAGCTGGAAAGAAGAAGTGGCGGAACTAACTCCCCAGCAACACATCTGTCAGTTAGGTTGAAAGAACCAGACTTGATACAATAGTAAGGTGTAAATTAAATTAAGATTTACTACAGACACAAAATAATAAAAAAGTATATAATAATAAACAATGTAAAAATATGAAAAAAAATACATGAAATATCTAAATTATTCTAATGACGAACATTGTTTTGCGTTCAACTCAGCAACCGACTATTCTTACTACCCGACTGCGGCGAAGCCCAAAAGTAGTTGTTAATAGAAAAGTAAGCTTTTATTAGATTTTACGTACGAATGAATTATGAACTCTGTGAAGCCGGTGAAAAGGAGCGCGTAGTTGATGCTTATTTCTAGTGTTAAAGCTGTGAATATCACTGTTTTAGTGTACAAGTGGATATTTTGTATAATATATAAAATGTTTGCAAATAAGGAGAGAAGGAGAGTAGGAGAACTGAGGAGCTACCGAGAGAATACCAATCTCCTTAAACAAAATCTCTAAGAGAAACTCGGACACCAAGCTGATAAATTGCACGAACCGCTCGCTTCTGCAGAACAAATATATTTTGAATATCAGCAGCTTTGCCCCACAGCAGAATACCGTAGGCCATAACGCTATGTGAAAATAACTAAAGAAGACTAACCGTGCTGTATCAACTTACTTTTCTGACGACGTATGCAGCCGAACTTAGTCTTGTTGGAAGACCTCTCTCTCTCTAGGTGGAGCGATGACATGTTGCAAGTTGCCACACTTGTGGGAGGCCTATGCCATTGGGTGTCTTTCAGCTGAATTGATAATTAAAAATAAACCTATTGATTTTCGCGCTACTCGCACCTTTTTCACACAACACCACGTATCGGGCGCAAGACTATGAACGAACTTGACACGATTCTAATATTCTATTATGGAAATAAAAATACTCATTATTGTTTAATTTTAATTAATGAGTATGTATAACCTAAGCGAGATGTGTCAGTAATGTGAAATTATCTAGGATAGACTGCCGGAAGGCTTAGTAACCGGTAATCATGTTGTAACTCAGGGAAGACCAGTAACCGATTTGATTAATGAATAGAATACAGGTAACGAAATATGACTAGCAATATTATCTTTCTGATTAAACATTATGTTGATGACATAATATCAAATTAGTCCTGTCGACTACAACGAGTTCAAAGACAAGGGACGAATTTTTAGTAAATATAAATATAAACCATATTAATAATAGGTACTCGATACGTAAGTACTTGCAATATGACGCTCCATTCGTTTTTAATAAAACCTAACTTCACATAATGCAATCCCTGAAGAGTTAACCTTATACCACTACCTAATAGTACTAAGTACACCCACATTTCGCCAGTACTGAATCCAGCTTCGGAGATAAACCAAATATCGAACTAAAATATAATTGAACCCAGGAAACTCTACAGTAGTGCTTGCTACCACCAGAACCACTGAACAGTAGTTTAGATTTTATTATATTGTAAACTTCCCGACTTTACACAATGCATGTTTATATCAGTCATATTAGAAGTTTTTGTTATCTTTTTGGTGAAGGAATGACCGAAAAGCGGTACATTGACATTGTTACCTACATTAGTATAATTAAAGAGAAGTTCGAGTAAAGCTTTATTATCAAAAGAGAAAGAAGGTACTATAATCATTTTGGTGAGACATGAAAGGGCTTAGGTTTACGCATTTAGAGCTGAAGTCCGTTAACTACAATATTTTGAGATAAATCTCCTCTAACTTATGCCCTCGGGGTGCCTCGGGTTTGCCCGCCGCGTGGAGGAGTTCGATTATTTTCACACGGGGTCGTACTACCGGGATAAAAAGTAATAATAAGTAGGTACCTAGTATCTCAGACCAAATAAAAAGTAAAGACGTAACTCTGCGAACAGCAAAGTGAGGCCGGTCAAACTACGCCTCGCATACACGCACACACGTCTCAGACCAAATAAAAAGTTTAAGACCAAGGCGTAGTTTATGTTGTACGTGTGTGCGTGTATTGTGTATGTACACGGCGAGGCGTAGTTTGACCGGCCTCACTTTGCTGTTCGCAGAGTTCCGTCTTTACTTTTTATTTGGTCTGAGCCTAGTATGTTAATTATCCGCGTGCCAAATTTCACTCCAATTCGGTCTGTATAGTTTTTAGCGTGAAAGAGTTAGAAACATCCAACCAATCCGATATCTAGACATCCAGAAATCCTCCCAAACTTTGGCATTTATAATATTACTAGGTGTTGCCAGCGGCCTCACCCACTACAACTCGAAAATTATCACACGGAAATATAAAATCGGGATAAAAACTATCACAAGTGTTAATCCAGGTTATAAACTATCTGTGTACTAATTATCCAGATACGTTCAGTAGTTGAAAGAGTAACAAACATACACACTTACACTCTCACAAACTTTCGCCTTTATAATATTAGTGTGGATTTGTTGGTCTGTTTGGATCTGTGGGAGTCTTATCAAGGGGTATCGTAGTACCCAAACAACTGGGTAGTGGAGGTTAGACTGACAGTCGCTCACTTTCAAAGAATGGTATTCAGCTACATCTAGTTGGATTGAAACCCGGCCCCAACATGATCGGGAAACGGTTGCAAACAATTGACTGTTTTTCGGTTAGATCGAAAGCCAAGCCGTACCCAACGTACTTTGAAAAAAGCCAGACATATAATAATGATACATAGTTACATTAAGTTTCCGATTTAGTCTTTTACATTTAGTTTTTGCCCATTAATTTAACTTACATACCTGTTGTACATTTTATAACTTTAACCTATCAATTTTGAGTGTTTTCTTAAGATCAATCTGCATTTAAAACGTATTTGTATATCCAGCATCAGATCCACTTATCTATCTGATGTAATTTCAGGAAAACTAGCTTATAAATTCGATTAATTAAAGAACCTATTATTTTATTAGGCAAAACCTGACTAGATTATGTAAGACCATATTAAAATAATATTATATTCTTTTTTACTACATGGAAAAATCATCAAAGTACTAACGAATACTAGGAACATTAGGCATTAAGCCGTCACTTAGTAAAGGTTTGACATAGTTTTGTATGAAAAAACTGTCAAAACCATTACTAAGTGAAAGCCTAAGTAACCATTAAAGCTCTCTGAGTGCGGCAGTTAGTTTCTATTGCACTTTTTTAAATCGTCTATGGTGCATTTGAATGCCGAACGTGTATTGGGAACGTGCATAGTGTATGGCGGCAAAATATAGCCGATCGCAGCGCATGCCGTGGCAGAAATGTGCACCAGAAGGGGCATACTGAAACTTGTTAATATTGTTTTGTACATGGGTCATTATTGTTGGTGTATTTTAAACTGCAAAAATTAATATGAATATAATATAATATAACATCCCGCCTGACATCCCCGAAGGGCTAGGCAGAGGTGCACCCATGTAATAGGGCTGTAAAAAAAAGAAATAAATGATATTTGACATAAACTTAATTTTTTTTTTAATATCAATCCAATCAATTTCATTTGCTTTGTATTTTGCAGGATATTTATTAACTATTGTTTTAGTGTTGATGGATCGCCATGGTATCCAAAACCTGACGATAGAATTGCAGTAAACATTTCAAATCTGACGCTCAAGCAAGTCCGAGTTATGTTTCCAGCGATATACCCTAAAGTAAATCGAATGCATAACCAACGCGGCAACGTTTACGAGTCAGATGTTCTAGCTAGATATTAGATATACATGCTTAATCAAACGAAGAACCACAAAAAGCTGAAGATACCAAACAACAGAGGTCTCGGATACCACAACAAATAAAATAATAATGGAAGAAGGAAATAATAATAATAATATAATATTCCACAACTATCACACAACGCCATCTAGTCCCAAGCTAAGCAGAGCTTGTGTTATGGCTACTAGACAACTGATAAACATACTTATATATTTCTAAATACATACATATTATAGATAAATTACACCCAGACACAGAACAAATGATCGTGCTCATCACACAAACATTTGTCCTGGGTGGGAATCGAACCCACGACCTCCGGCATAGCAGTTAGGGTCACTAACCACTAGACCAACAGGGCAGTAAATGAATTAAATCAAACTCAACCTCGTTTGGTCAATCAAGGATGTCTAATATATTTATTTAATTACCACTAGTTATAGCAACATTACTGACAATACATCCAATACGATGCTATAAGACACACACAGACCATTTGGAATATTTACAATGAACAAAAAGACGAATGCTAGGGTTTCCCCAGTTGTTCACTGCTTGTTTTTGAATGACTAGCTTTATTATTGATTAGCGGACGTCACGCGATTTCACCCACGTAGTTCCCGTTCGCGTGGGAATACAGGGATAAAAAGTAGCCTATGTCACCCGGGGATAGTGTGAATTTTTCAAATCGGTCCAGTAGTTTCGGAGGTTTATTCTCAAAATGGCAACAGAGTCGCAAAAGAACTAGTTCTCAAATTTTTATTTTTGTGTGAAAATCGTAAAGCTAAGTTTCAACTGTGTAGTCTTAATAGTTTCCGAACTTTAATAATTTTATTTATATTTAAATTGAAATATACAAATTCAATATATATGAATATCAGACAAGAATTATTTTCGAACGCGGTTTGTAGTCGGGTTTTAGTTTTAAAACTTATTTTTTTTTGCCATTCGGCTACAAAACTCTAAAAATCATTCTTCCACAATCAAATGAATTCAAAATGGAATGCAAAGCCCAAGTTTCTAGTACCCAGTATGCTTTTAGCTAGTCGGTCCATCTAGATTAGTAGTGAAACATGCTCTATAAAGCTCAGGGGGTCATTTATAAGAGGGGCAGCTCAGCTGTCTGCATATAAAGCTTAGCGGTCCACACGTATGACCCAGGCGAGGAGCATATTATAATATATCGAGCGGCCTGACTGTTAGAGCTTAGCCAGTTACGTATGGTATCTAGCTTTAAGTTAAAGAATCTCTTATTATTCTGTTCTTTTATTTTTGATTGTAGATTAGTGTTAACAATTGTTTGTAGATCTAATAAATACAAATTATAAAACCCTATAATTTAATTTCGTCGTAAAATGTGTACTAGTAGCAGAATAGATCTTTCTCATAAAGTCGTTTTCTCATAATGTCTCTTTCGCAAAATGTCGCTCTAGGAGTAAGAACATAATTTAGCCAGGTTTATAAAAAAGTTGTTATTATCCGATTTCTTGTTAAATGTTAACTATACCCAACAAAGAGATTCAAGTTTAAAAAAAAAATAGGGCCCTGAGCATCAACGTTTCGGACTCTGATGGTGTCGCCGACGACGCGCGACGGGGAGAAAAACTCGTCGCTGGACATTAATTTTCCGTAATGTGTGTGTTTCATTTTCCGTGGTATATTTTCAGTCTAGTAAAACCGTTTTTTTTTTCTTTTTCATTGTTTGTTGATGGATGAGTGGTTTCCAAGATTGATGAACCGGTTTTATTGAGGATTTTTTTTAAATTAAATTCGGATACAGAAAAAAATATGTGTCACTTTGACACTCGAGCCATAGATCATGATTATTATGGTTTATTATTAGTATACAATTATGTTGATTTTGTTAGAAATGTATTTTGAGCTTGTCTTTATTTATCTACATAAATTACGTAAATTGTTATAATTTATTTATAAGCCTTTTCGTGAAAAGTTTAGCAGTTTTCTTGGACAATAAAATTATTGTTCTCTTTCAACCTTGTTTCTTTACCAAAACAAAGAGTCACAGTACGCTTAGCACTAGTCCCATATTGAGATCTCAGGTATTAAGACTAGTCAGGCAGCGCCGGCAGATAATAAACACGTCTCAAATGTGTTTCAAGCAAGGCTCGAACACCTAAATAGAACCGGTTTTCCCCCGAAGGGTAAAAACGGATATTTATGTTTCAACCGTAGCTTGAACCACACTTAAGCTTGCCGGCACAAAATACTAAAGAATATGGCCGCCCGCCGCGCGCTGCCCGTCCAGCACGAGACAAGGACAGGTATAGTTGTGACTTCTTCAAAAAAGGAAGAGGTTTTTCAATGTCGAATGTCGCAGAATGAACACCGAGGCACAATAAATTAGAGTTCATATTGATATTGATGAACGCCTTCTATCATCGTTTGTCGGAAACATCAAGCAGTGCGCTTGGGTGAGGTCGATACAGAGCGCGGCAGGTCTGGTTTTACAGCTGTCAGTTGACAGATGTCAGATGTCAATTGTCAGTGGTGGGTTGTCGTTGGCATTGGACGCATTTGACTTTTACTTTTGGTTGGGACTTTATGTTGAGACACGAATGCGAACGGTCATTCTGCCCGCCTGTATCGAACTTACCGCTTACTAAATCCTTTTTCATCGGCTTGTTTGTTTGAGACTTCCAATACACTAAGAACCTTTCTGTTACAGTCGCCTAATTCTTTGCAAATAAAATTTCTATCGGCATAAAAGATGAGTGGACCTATATTTAGGATCTAGGTAAATTGAAAAAGCTAGGCGGAATAATAATTAAAAATAAATAAAATTCATTTGACATGGAAATATTGTTTAGTAATTAAATTAAACTCTAATATTGTGGGAGACAGTGTGCTTCAGTATGGGGACGCCAACTAGGGTGCTTATCAATTAGAACTCCGAGGTACTTTGAACCAGTGATAGGGTTAGGCAAGTGCAGGCACTTGGGCTGTGATCCAAAGAGCTCTGGCAAGTGTGGGCGTTGACAATATCAGTATCCACAAGAAGTATGATCGTGTGAGGGAGAGTGAAGCGAACAACCTTGGTTTTCTCGATGATAAGCTCTCGTTGAACCGACCGGGACCGCCCCGCCCTTAATCTGCAGTCATCCCAGTTATCATCATAAATGATCAGTGCCGTGTCATCCGCATAAGTGAATATATCGCATTTAGGTATTGACAGGCGGCACAAATCGTTTATGTAGAGTAAAAAGAGGGTATGTCCCAAAATACTGCCCTGTGGCACACCGAAATTGATCTCCCATATATACAATGAGTCGATTTTATCACATTGCGAGCGATTTGTTAAATAGTCTGAGAGGAATATCAGACCGACATCTACAAACGCTACTAAAACGATCTTTGTCTAAAAGTTATTAACGTATCTGTCGCACAAATGTCAGAGACCTACAAGTCGAAGACCTATTTGACTATTTCCCTTTGGCTTCGAAATGTTCCCGTATAGAGACCGGAACATGTCAATAGCGCACTACGCGACCAATAACGTTTGTAGATCTGAGCCTCAGTCAAAATTCAAATAGGG
The DNA here is from genome assembly GCA_932274075.1 of Diarsia rubi. Lineage (NCBI taxonomy): Eukaryota > Metazoa > Arthropoda > Insecta > Lepidoptera > Noctuidae > Diarsia > Diarsia rubi. The sequence continues at coordinate 14,305,313 of OW026417.1, read as the reverse complement.
TCGGGTTCTAAAGCCAGTATTTTAACAAGATTACCCGAAGTTCGTCAAAGATGTAAAATGAATTCGGGTTTGTGGCCATCAGCGCTCTCCTTTTGTGAATTATGAATGGTAAGTAAAACTTGGCCCAACCCTTTGGTACTTCGGAAATAAGTTTTCCTTGACAGCAAACTCAGTATTCCAAGTAATTGTAATCACGTCTTTTCTTTAATTCTTATGTTTGAAAATAGTTATAATCTTGCATTTGCCAAGACAAAAACCATAACTAGCACATAAGTTACAGTCAGTTTTTTTTTCAATTATTTGGCGGAACATTGTTGTCTAGCACAAGTTGTAGTGTAATACTAACCCTTCACACATACGTCAACCGAGCATTCTGTACATCAAACTAAGTATCCCTACGCAAAAAATTTTGCTGGGAAACGCCTTTTTTTTTGGGGTCAAAAATCACATTTTACGGTAAAACTCAATGTCGCACTCTTGAAACATTGTGCTAGTGGGTGCTTTGAATAGTAAAGGGGCTATGGAAGTAATTTAAGTAAAGTTATAACCTGAAAAACTGGTATTAAAAAAAACAGCTATGCAAAATTTGGAACTTTGACTAGGGGGTTCCCAGGTATGGTCTAGAACCAAAAAATGATCGCAGTGGTGGGGAAAACAAGTGCCTTTAGTTTGCGTTAGTGTTATACATTTAATCAGTGATAGGGTGTAAAAGTACCCTTATCACTGATTAAATGTATAACACTGAATAATAACGTGAAATATATAACAAAATAATGTTCAGCCGAATAATTGAGAAAACTCTGATAGTAACTTATGTGATAAAAATATTAATATAGTGAGAGTAAAGTCATATAAGCACTTGAATTTAATTTATCTCCTTTAATGTTTAACCTCCAGACGAAATGCCAGTAAAAAGTACCATAAATGAAAATACCTAATTTAATCAGGTTGCCAATAAACTCAGTACATACGAGTAACATCTCCAGCGAACTAACGCTTAACCATTTCGTGGTACATTGAGTGTGAATATAGGAATACACACAAAAAGTAAAAACCTAGTTTACGATACATACTAACAGAGTCCATTTTCTAAATCACCCGCGTTATTTGAGTCGATAAATTGGATACCTAGGTGTGAGAACACTTTGGATTTATTTCATTTGATCCTCGGTTGCCGGTAGACTAGCGCATTCAATAAAGAGTTACCGCAGGGTATTTTTGTTACGAAAATATATCTGACCATTCAACAAAAACTTGTGGCATTAAATGGGTCAAAATAATTTAGTTTCGATAGCTATTATTTACTAGATGATACACCAGGAGAGATATTTTGTGAAACTATCATTATTTCCGTAATATTAGTAAAATATATACATAATAGTGTACGATATACGCTCATAATAATATATCCACTGCCCGTGCACGAAAATCGTGGATATCCACTGCTGGGCTTTATCACCATACAAAATTATGTTCAGGAAAAAGAATATGCGATTTACAAAAAATCTATTGATTGGACTTAAAAAGTCAAACACTTAACCTTAGTATGTTGCTTGTAGAATTAGTTGCCAAAAAATCTGAACGATCAAAGTCATGTATTTTATTTAGTATGGTTTTTACTCGTTAAAATATATTTTTAGAGGTATCTTCGCGATATTTTTCTATCGAGTAAAATTAGTTGTATTATGTTTTCAATAGACTATGTCACTAGTATATCCTGAACAATATCTAATATATTTTTGATTTTGTTTACTGCAGTAAATCATATACTCGCATTATAAAACTTACGTTTAGCTCCTGTTGTCCTCATAAGCCATCCGGTTCTGTGCATCTCACATTCAACGAATTCCATGGCCTTCACCAGGTCATCAGTTTTTGTGCGACTTTTCGTTTCCAACGCAGCGCCTTAGGTATTGGTTGTCATAGAAACATGTCTGTTGGATGAAAAAGAGCAAAAATTTTTCTCAGAAATATGAGACCTAAGTAGATAGTTTTCGCTCTCGCAAACCGTTTTATTGCAATTTTCAACGAAATCATTAGCGCCGTTTTCAATAAATATTTCCCTGATTACGAATATGACTCATCTAATAGGATATTCATAATTTAATTATGTATAAATATGAGTTGTAGTCACGTTCTCAAGATTGTTGAGAAACTTCGGGTACCATCAATATCATGGGCGTAATCGTCCGGCAATAATGGGCAAAACTGTTGGCATATAATAGTCCTTTGTCTGTCTAGTTACTAAGCCACATAAATTCCGTATGGACCACAATACACATTAGATTCTGATCTGATATTAAAAATAAATAAGAGCCATGTTTCGAGTCGTCGACATAAGCTCCACGGATTACATTCGACCTTAGGGACTGTGTGGGTTTACAATGGCGGAAAATGTGATTAGTTTTCTCTCTTTTATTTTATTTACTTATGCCTGTTTTCTCCAACAATAGTTTTTTCTCAAACGTCGTATGTAAAAAAATAAACAGTAGATAAGTTAACCCAATAAAATCATATCACCAATAAGTCCATGACCAATCAACACCGATTCGCCGACATGTATTGCTTCAACTAATCTTACCGGTTACCTAGCAACAGATTTTACTGCTATTTACTAATGCCGAACAGTTCGATTAAACTGTGCGATTAGACATAAGACTGGACTGCGGAAACCTAACTTTAACAGATAATGTTATAAAATATCACCCAAACTCCGGAAACGGAAACAAGACACGAATGGTAAAACGGTAGTGATTCCGTAAGAAATGACTTAAGTCTTGTAACCTAACCTAACAAGGTGATTCTTTACCCGAATTCTTGAAATCGGGCACTGTAGTGTTATACTCGGAGAACTGTCTTCTGTTAAAGTTGTGCCTAAAATTCGACCCTTGAAAACCACTTAATTATGTTTCCCAAAGTTTGCGTTGCGCCGCCGGCAATACCATTGAAAATTGTTTTGCGTTGATAAGTGCTGTTTAGTCTTTTACAGGAAAAAAATTGTGACTAAAGGTTTGATCATACTGGTACAGACAGTTTGTGGACGTGGTTTCAGACAGAATATGCCTGACGTACTTATCATTTCCGCAATCTTGATTTTAGAATCATCCTTTCTAAACCACTTTCTGCGGGAAGTAGATAATTTAAAATTTTTGCTTATAAGATCAAAAGGGAAACATCAATTTAAATTACATCCACCGCTGGTATTCTGTTGAATAATCACTTCTAAACTAGAATTTATCACGAAAATACGTCCTTCAAAAATAAAACAAGAATTAGAACCATTTTTGTCAACAAACAGCGAGCACAGCCTTTCAGTACATTTGTAGCAATTCACAAGAACCGTGTCCACTATCTAGATAAAGTCGGGTGCACAATTGAGATTTACACAGCTCACCTTATTGAATTTGTTCAGTGTACCCTTTAGTGAAAGCCGGGGCAACGCGATTCATTTGTGAGATCTCTTTGAAACTACGACGGTCCTGTTTACGATATCATGCCTGAAAGCGAATGTGAGATGTGTTTTACTTGTTAGAATAGGTGATAGGATCGTTGTAGGTGTTACGATGTAACTAGGCGTATAATCTGCTTATACTGTTGCCATTACTGGGACTTAAGTCTTTAAGCTTGGCACAAGAAAAAAAGCTTATTCCCAGCAGGTGAAGTCGGGTGCAGTGACAGGTCGACGAACAACCGATCAATTTGTGTAACGTATCAAGCTACTTAAAAGATTTTGTACCTCATTGCCTGAAGTAAAAGTCAAGAAATTCATTGTAAATTAGTATTTCATTAAAAACATTATCCCCCTGCACGCGCGTGAACAGATGATGATGATAATGATGAAGCCTTTTAGAGGAAGTGTCGAAGTCAACCACGCGTGTCCAGTTTGTTTTGGGCTAGGCTTAAAACGGTGAAAGAAAGCATTGTGACGAAGCCAGCATGCCCCGGAATAAAAAAAATGAAGACTGCGTCCGCTTGGTGAAGTACTGCTCGAACTTTACCAAGTCATGGTCATACTGAATGGACATTTCCTCTCGTGGAAAGGTGGTCTATGTCCCAATTTTATTGTGGGTAGGTAGGCTGATTATATTATTTAGTGTGACAATGGACCTAAAAATGTTAGATTCGAGTCACTATTATAAACCATAATGGTTACAACAACATAATTATGAATAATTCAATCAACAGTAGCTTAACACAAACCAAACTAGGGTAACAGAAAAAATAGATGAGCTGAAGTAACTTCATAACTTATCTATGTGTAGTGCAAAACAAAGCGCCTCAAACGTCTGTGGATCGCACAGAAAATATAATAAAAGTAAGCTATTTTTCACTTAAGCGCTTTCCTCGTAAATCCGCTAGACTTGTTGAGAATTAAGTGCACTTTTGTTTTTCTCATCACCGCCTCCGGGTATAAATGTGAAGACATTTTCGGCTCACGGTTTTGATCCAAAGTTGTATTTAATGCTTTATTGTTTTCAGAGTGTTGGTAGTTATATTTTATTTTTAATGTTGTTGAACATGGAAAGTTTGATGAAGGAATAGGCTTGTGCCCGCTGGGATTGCTCATTGTCAAAAATTACCATATTGAAACTTGTATTTGATATTTTACCACTTTAGACGATTAATTTACAATATTTTCTTACAAGGAAAGATAAGGAGAGTTATTATCAAACAGCATCTTTATGTATTCGCTATTGGAGGATAAAAATTGTACCCAGAAGTTACATTTACTTTGAAAAGCAGTAGTGTAACTACTTTTCAAAGTAAATATATCTACAAGGAACTGCATTATAAAAACATTAAGATATATTCTCACATGTATACGACCAAGTTTCTCGGTCGTATAAACCCATTATTGCCTTGTTTTGAAAGTAATTTAAGTTTTCCTGCAAGAAATTTTGTCCTTTTTAATAAGCAGCATGAGATGACGAAAGCCGAGCAAAAAAGTCTGACGATTTTCTTTGCAACTTCGTATGTTCAAAAGTTTAACTTAGACCGAAGAAAGAAATTAATTGCCCGCTTTAAAAGGATTTTTTAATAAATGCACTTACGAAGTTACTAATTAATAGCTTAAATATCTTATCTTATCTTAGAAATTGTTATCATTAATCTTAAAAGTTTAGAGAATTATGTTGTTAAGCTTTAGTTTGAATTATATTCTTTTCAGTGTTAATTAAAATAATTTCGGAGTGTTTGCCAAAAAGAAAGAAAAAAATTGGTAAGTGGTTAAAAATGGGTTAGGTGAATACATATAAACTTCAAAGAATCTGCATTTCAGAGCTTTTTGCTTTATTTAAAAGATTTTATAAAAGAAATTGAAGTGATTAAGATAGGAGCTCTGCTCTCTGATGTCACTAAAATTAATATTCTAACTAATAGTGCAAGCTTTGCGAATTCTTAAAGCTCTCTTTGATTAAGATTCCCTTTGTCTAGGCCACAAGTCTTGTAGATACGAATATTTGAGAAAGTCTAGATCTAAGATTTATGCGAGTTGGGCTTTATTTAGCATTTTTTTCTGGTTCAATTAACCACAGTAACATTGACTTTTTACACGTAGCGATTTTGTTTAATTTCAAGTAATTTTATGTGATTACGAACAGCATTATATATTCTTATCTTTAATTGTTTTTATTTAAATATATCTTTAATCAAAGTTGAATGCAACTTTGATTCAAGAAAATCAAAAATAACTGAACACACACTCACTTCACTCACTCACTCACATTCTCTTTCACTTTCACTTCATAAGTATAGGTACACTTATTAGTGCTTGAGAATGTACTAGCCAACATTTTCAAACAATTTGCTATGCCCCAAAAGTCTTAGTGCCCGAAAAAATCAGAATTAAATTAGAGACCTTTAAGTTAAGAGCCTTAAAGGTAAGGCAGGGTTACAGATTCACCTCCATTAACTACGGTAGCCACTTTAAACTTATTTGTAATGATCTGCAATTCAAATTGAACACTCTCCCAATTTACATCACTCCGTACTTAAGGTTTAGGCCGAGTGTTTTATAATTTTCATATGTAAACATTTTTGGCGTTTCCTTTATACAGCCTCTTAATGGAACTTACTGCCGTCTTATGACAGAATAGATTTACAAAGTGTAGAAGTTTGTTATGGCCTGTGTCTGTCAACTTTCAGTTTCAGTAGGTTTATGAAATACGATACGTGTTTGAAATAAGTTTTATTAAGGAGTTACCTATTTGAGGATTACTTAGTTTCTGAAGAGAGTTGTTTTGTCATGAGACAATATTGATGATTGATGGATCAAGTAAGAATTTACAAAGGTGTCAATAATATGGTATGGATGTACATTGTTTGCGACATTTGTTATTAATTTGAAGACATTTTTTGTAAGTCAAACACGTATTAAAATTTCATTACGTTCTTCTGATGTTTTTTTTTTATATTGTAAATAAAGTCTCTTAAATTCCAATATAAGAAACTTCCGACATATTCTTTTGAGGTAAGTCATTTTATACTCTTATTACCTGCCTACAAATGAGTTCCTAGGTTCGATTCTAAGTTCGTGGAAAGTGTTATTGAGTTTTTCCTTTAGGAATTTCCCAATTGATGGTAATCCGCTCGCCCTCAATTAAATGACGTAAACATAACTAGCGAAATGTGGGTGTACTATTAAAGTAAACATCTGCCTAACCCCTCAGAGATTACAGGTGTGATGTTATGTTGCGTTCTAATGTTTTTTTTAATGGTTCTAGTAAGTCAAGTACATGATATTTCATATAAGAATTTGAAGTAGCAAGTAGTTGTCTTACTTACATTAATGAATAAATATTTTCAACAACATCAGTGTACAAACAAAACACCCATTGTAAAAGCTAAGTACTACAAAAAAGATAATGATGTTCTTGTTTACTGAAAATGCGTTGTACAAACAGGACTAAGCTCCCAACTTTCTAGACTTGTTTTAATAAACTTTATCACTAAATCTTAGTTCGCCTGAAAAAAACTTATCGTTTGCTAAATCGTTTGAAAGTGTTTGCTAATTATGCCGCGTTAGGCACTTTAGAAAGTTAAAAAATAATTTCATCTTTGAAAATGTATTATTATTTATCAATATTTGTTTGTGATCTGTAAATAATTTTAATTACTTACTGAAGATAATGATAGAGGTGACATTGAGAGCTACGTAAATACAAACACACGGTTAATTTTAAAGCTTTATTAACAGAATGGTATACTGGCAGGCAAATTTAAGAACGAAACCTAATTTACTAACAAAAAATATGATAAATGAAACTAGAATTTAAGTTACCTACGCCTCTTGTTAGAAATAAAAGGCTTTTTTTTTTCATATACTGGCAGGCGGAAAAACAGAACAAAAATAAATATAGATCAAAAGGGGTTTGAACTTTTTTGTATGGAGCTGGCATATCGAACCACCGCCGTTTTGTTTATTTTTATAAATCGCAGCCCACGAAAGTAGTATGTCTGGATAGAGGTCATATACAAAACACACACAAACACATTATAAAATTTAAAACACACTTTTCCCACAAGACATGTCAATTCCCTTATTTGGAACTTTTATCATCTACGAGTGGTACTTAGTAAGCAGTGAAAGCCGTTTTAAGTTCCGTTGCACACTTAAATAAATAAAAAATAAATAAAGCCTTGTTTATTCCTTAATAAGAAAATAAATATAAAACAATTTGCCATTATAATATGCAATTCGAGATTCTTAAAAATGAATTTAACTTTGATTTGCAGTAATAAAAAAATTAAAAAACAAAACAAAACAACACGCATTAAAATTAAAATAAAAAATAACAATCAAAATTTAAATCAAAATTTTAAATAATAATGAAATCAAAAATCAAACCTTTGATCAAAATTTGAATCAAAATCCAAACTAGGATTGAAATTAAAATCTTGAAATAAATAAAATCAAAAATCAGAAATCAATATTAAAATCGAAAATTAGAATTACTTTAAAACAAAATTAATAATAGTCACAGAAACAAAATCAAAGTCAAATTAAAGTTCAAAGCAAAATCAAAATTTACAATCATAATAAAAAAAAACAAAATCAATAAAATACAAAGAAAAATAAATTACAGCATGCAAAACAAATCATTATTATTAAGGACCTCTCTACAGAGTAAAGGCCTCCTCCATTTTTCTCCACTTATCTCTATCTATTGCTAGTTCCATCCAGTTATTTCCCGCTGTTTTCAGTATTTCGTCGAGCCACCTCTCCTTTGGTCCGTTGCACACTTATGCTTTGGCAATTTTATAAAAAAGGTTTAATATTTTTAAAATTACAAACATGTTGAAACCAGCGAAAATTAAAGGACCAAAAAAATTGATTAATGAGTAACGGAAAGAAGTTTGTAACATGACTCCAGCAGCCGGGGCAAAGCAAGTGATTTATTGTTCCCTTATTAGAACATTGTACTACAATTGTTTTGTTGCCAACAAAACAAGATCTCTTCTTACGCTGATATTAGACGCTTCACTAGAGTGAATGGTTCACTCGGGTGAATATTGTTTATTACCCGACTGCGGAGAATCCTGAAAGGTACGTATTTTTTATTCCTCATTTTCATATCACTCACACCACATACATCACCATCATTACATCATCATCACTCATCTATATGTTTAAATTAATTTTTCTGTCATTTGGAGAGTTGGCATGCTAACATTGTGGTGTGATCTCCGGACTGAACACACTCTACTCACATAAGTCTCGAGTTGGAGCCCAAGACAAGTCCTCTGAGATTTTTCGGATTCATGTTTGTATTGTATTGCATACTAGTTGTCGCCAGCAGCTTCGCCCGCTACAACTCGTTAATCACACGGGAAGATAAAATCGTAATAAAAACTATCCTATGTGTTAATCAAGGTTATAAACTATCTGTGTACCAATTTTATCCCAATCCGTTCAGTACTTTTTGTGTGAAAGAGTAACAAACATCCATCTATCATAATTCGCGTTTATAATACTAGCAGTAAGTAGAATATTGTCTTGCTTCGTTGAAGAAAATCATCGTGAGGAAACCTGCATGCCTGGGAGATTTTTCTCGACGACATCAAGTCAATTGTGTGGGATGTCGTTGGATAGGTCTTTAAAAAAGAAATTGCGATTTGGCTGTTTAAAAACAAACAACAACCAAAACAAACAGTTTATCGATTAAGAGATTCGTTTCTGAAATAATAAGCTTTAAAGTGCAATTTTTTGTTAGACTCAAGTGTGCCAACCTAAACCACTTATACGGGTTATGTATAGGCGTGTGAAAAAATCATGGTAGTAGCATATATAACGAAAATAAAAGGAAAACTATCACAGCTAAGGTCAGGTCTCAAAACTGCAAACGCAGTTTTTTTTTTACAATAAAAAGGTTGCAGGGTAGTTAATCAGTTTAGTAAGTTTACTTTTTTTGTGGGCAACTACGGAACCCTACATTGTGCGTGGTCTGGCATGTTCTGACATGTTTTAGGTTTTTTTTTTTTTTTACATTTCATAATTTTTCACGGAAAGTTTATACTTTGAGTGAAAGGTGATGAAATGTCTGTTGTCAGCTTTAGTGAATCCTAGGAATTGATTAGTGTTTCACATATTGTTATCCTTGTTATAATATGTTTTGCTGAACTATAGATATTTAGGTCAGACTGTCGCAATGTAATATCAGCATTTTACTAGCCTGTTATTATCCAGTGGCTTAGATTAACTAAGAAAGAAGGTACTCGTACATTTCTGATATTAATATGTCACAATAGGTCCTTAGTTGCTAAAGTAACCTAAAATTTTTGTAAGAACTATTATATTTCTTTGTTGTTCTATTTCACATAAAATATCAACATTATTATATAAATAAAGTGTAATTGACATAATTTCGATGTGCAAAGATGCTTAGGCGCATGGTTAAAATTGCAGTCGTGGTTGCATTCTCTTGTTACACCTATATCTGTGGTAATAAGGTAATCCTTATGCACGACTGCATTTTTTTGTCTACCAGCTATGACGACGTCTTAAGGACTAATTAGTTATAAGAATAATAAGAATAAGAATAAGAATAAGAATAAGAATTTTTTATTTGTAAACATAGGTGTGTGGGATGTTACAATATGCGTAGCTAGATTCTTCTATGTTTTGCCGTGAAGCGTACAAATATATATGAACAAACAGAAATCATGTAAAAAACAATTTATCAGTAAATGTCCCATGCAATCGTTCTTAGGGAAGAAGAGCTGTACATTTTTTATTACCACTTTGACTGTTACATAAATTCCAGTAATTCATAAAAACATTAAGTGCAGAAATATATTATGAAAATTTAATTTAAACAATATTAAAAATAAGAATTAAAAAAACAATTAAAAAGCAAATGTACAAAATCAAATGTCATGCAATAAAGAAAAACAAAACATTACACAGAGTTCAATATAAAATACAATTGTATAATATTAACAAATGTCAGTAAAAGAAATGTCAAAGATTTAATCCTAATTCGTCATAAAAAGTCATCAAAATACACAATTAGATGTCAAAATAATAAATTAAAATAATTCAAAATAAAAAAATAAACTGACATGTCAATTATTAAACAATTATAGTTTTACAAGTATTTTATCCTTCAGAAATTCATTTATATTATAGTATGATTTGATTAACAGAAAAATTTTTAAATGTCGTTTGAATTGGTGAATATTTAAACTTTTAATCGATTCTGGTATATGGTCATAAATAGTTGGTGCCATACAAAAAACACTATTATGCATTAAAGCTGTTTTGGACTGTCTCGAGCATAACATATTGGCGTGTCGTCGACTCCGGTTATTTCTGTCAGACAACTTGGGAAATAAATTCGGGTTGGTTTTAACAAATACTGCAACTTCGAATATGTACATACAGGGCAGTGTCAGTATTTTACAATTAATAAAAAAGGGTTTGCATGTATCTGTAAATTTTAACCCAAACATTGCCCTAATGCATTTTTTTTGGGCCTTAAATATAATTTCCCTATTGGATGAGTTTCCCCAAAAAATAACTCCATATCTTAATATTGAACTAGCCATGCCATGGTATGCTGTTACAATCGCGTCCGTTCCTATGGCTGGCGCAAGTTTATATAAAGCATATGCGATTTTGCTAAGTCTCTTCGCCAAATCTATCGTATGTGCCTTCCAATCTAGTCGTTGGTCTATGGTTAACCCTAGGAATTTGGTTGTGTCAACTTGATTTATTTTGTTGTTTTCGTAAAGAATATTCATAGTCAAATTATTGCGTTGGTTGAATGTCATTAGTTTGGTCTTGTCAATATTTATCTTAAGGTTATTGTTATTTAGCCAGTTAATTATTGATTTAATAGTATTTGTAATGTCATTTTCATATATGAGTTTGTCATATTTTAGTTTGTCTTTACAGTTAATGGTAACTGTACTGTCATCGGCAAATAGTGTCATGTGATGTTCCGTTACTTTAGGCAGGTCATTTATGTAAAGTATAAATAGAGGGGGGCCAAGCACGCTCCCCTGAGGCACACCATATTTAATTACTTTATCACGCGACCGATAGACAGTTTCGTGCTTTGTTTTTACATCCACTTGTGTAATTTGCACATATTGTTTTCGATTTTTTAGATATGACTCGATAAGTTGTAGGATATTGCCTCTTATTCCGTACGCGTCTAATTTATTAAGTAAAATACTGTGATCTACGTAGTCAAAAGCTTGAGTCATATCGCAGTAAATGGAACATACCGGTATATTATGGTCAACATTTGTTATTACATTATTTAAAAAGTCATAAATGGCCATATTTATGGTTTTGTTCTTCCTAAAACCTTTTTGTTCGTCAGTCAAAATATCTTGCTGTACCAAATATTTATGAATTTGTTCATAAATGTATTTTTCGAAGATCTTAGAAAAAATAGGAACAAGTGCAATAGGCCTATAAGATTCCGTTTTATCTCGATCGTTCTTTTTGTAGAGTGGTTTAACAACAGCCGTCTTTAGTTTGGTCGGAAATATACCTCGCCATATGCATAAATTAATTATGTAACATAAATGCCCGCTAATGCTATCCGACACATATTTTATTGTTTCTGTGGATATACCGTCATGCCCTACGCTCTTAGTATTTTTTAAGGATTTGATTATTTGTTTAATATCGTCTTCATTGCAAGGTGCCATAAACATCGAGTTCTTCGACTGGGTTATATTCGAAGTAACTCGTATTCCGGTATTGAGGACAGGTTTAATCTTGTCAATGAAAAAATCGTTAAAGGTATTGGCTATTTCCCGTGGATCTGTTATAATTTTATTATCAGTTGTAATATTTGAAATTGTATGTTTAGGTAGTCTTGGTTTTGTCTCATTTATGATCTCCCATGTCGCTTTTGATTTATTTACTGCAGATTTAATTTTGTAAGTATTTTGTGCATATTTAGTTAACTTAACAATTCGTTTGTAGGTATTCGTGTAATCATTAAGTTTTCTCTTATTTGCCGCGTTTCGGCTTAGACGGTATTTCCATAAAAGTGTTCTCTTCTTTTTACTACAGGCTTTAACTCCCCGCGACACCCATTGAGGTCGTTTGTGTAGCCTTATTTTTATAAATTTAAATGGAAAGCACAGACGATAGAACATGGAAAAAGTCTCCAAAAATAGGCTATAAGCCTTATCCGGATCACCGCATTCATACACATTTGAGAAAGACATGTTTTGTATACATTTCTTAAACTTATTCATATTTTCTAAACTAAAGTCACGTCGTTTTATATACCAATGATTTATGCGCCAAGTCCTTTTTATGGGACACTTCAAAATTTGACACGTGTGATCTGACAAAGCAAAATCAAATACATGAGCTTTACATTTAGTACCAAAATTATGTGCAAAGTTATCAATGCATGTGTTACTTTTTAACCTGGTAGGTTGGTTGATTTCTAACTTAAAATTAAAATTGAGCAGCAGACATTCTAAATCAAAAGATATATTAGTACGTTTTAACATGTCAATATTAAAATCACCGCATATAACAATGTTTTTATTTTGTTTCTTTGTTATAACTAACAACAATTTTTCCAAGCGGTCAAAAAATATGTTCAAATTATTAGTTTTTGGGATTCTGTAAATACAGATGACAATGGTACTTGACTGCGTTAATTCAATAGCACAACATTCGAATGACTTACTTAATGCTAGTTCATTTATGGCAGGCAAATCTACCCAACGAAGTCCCTTTTTAACCAATATACAAGTTCCACCTCGTTTTGACTCTGTTCGACTAAAATAGGCAGCTAGGTCAAAGTTGGGAATAGACAGAAAGTCTTCATAGCCCGACATCATGAAGTGTTCAGAGATACAAATCACGTCAATGTCGATATTCTTTATACTCAGCTCTTCCAGGCATACAGTAAAAGCATCTGCTTTATTTAGGAGTCCTGCTATATTCTGGTGTATGATATTCAAATAGTTGTCATAGAAATAACTGATTACTCGGTAATTGGTCAGTTTGGTTAAGCTCATTCAAACTGGTTTGTCTATAAAATAAGTCATATGTTTTAAGTCCTTGAATAAAGTTGTCAGCATCTTTGAAAATGGTATGCATGCCGTAGTTGTTAAGTAATCCAGTGCGTTTTGAAAACATCGTATAATCATTTGATAAATTCTTATTTGAGTCCAAAAAGTATGCATGCTCATGGGTCAATGTGTCGAGATAAAGTAAGTTGTTAAATAATTCCACCCTCCTATTGTACATAGTTTTATATTCATTGAAATTATATGTTGGAGTACAGAGTATAACATTTGTGTGGGTTGTTTTTTGTAGGGTCGTCCGAATATACAGTACGAGCTGGAAATAGTCCTTTGTTGTGTTAAAATCTTCCTCCCCTATCAATATAATGCAAAAATCATTGAATGTAAAATCTTTTAATTTGTTTTCTATGTCATATAATAACTGTTCGGTTTTACAGTTCGGCATTAAATAATGACAAATGTTTTTAGAATGTAAACTAAGAGTCGTTTCTGCAATGTTTCTTACTTTGTTCTTGGTATTCGTACTCAAGATGCATATATGACAATCAGTCGTTTCTAATCTTTGTTTACGGTTAGGATTTGTCATCGACGTAGTTGGTTTACATTGTTTGGCGGGTATTGGCGTTTTTGTTTTATTATGCATGTCGGGGGTAGGCGTTTTCGTTTGTGTTTGTAAACAATGCATAGATTCCGCTCCTAAAGGTAAAACCACTTCGTGATGTTGTGATATTTGATCGGGTGAAATATCAGTTTGTGTTGCCTGGTGGAATTTATGCAAAGAGTTGGTATCCTTGCTTGGCGTAGATTTTCCATTTTTACTCTTCCTATTGCGATTTGGTGTTAGATTCGTGCTATCCGTCAGATTAAGATGTTTATAAGTTTCAACGACCTTCAAACTCTTGTTGAGGTCAGACTTCAAGCGAAAGTTCTCAGTGTATAAGTTGTCAATCTCATGGTTAGCACTTGTCAATTGGTTTGTAAGTTCAATTATTTTCTCATTTAATTCAATAACCGTTTGACTTTCGTTAAGTGACGTGTTCGGCAGGCTTAACATAGTGGTATCAAAAAGCGGAGACTCGCTTCTTGATAGATCGTCAAGTGAGCTTGCTCGTCGAGGTTTGCCAGTGCGATAAGTGATGTTCTGCTCGAGATCCATGATGAATTACAGTTACAAGCTTCGTGTATTGGAACGTGTCAGAAAAAGTCAAAAGAATAGTATCCAAGTCGAGTCTTTGTTGGCACAAGCAATTTCTGAACGAAAATTATGAAGTCAGTGATGATATGCTGACCTGTGATTGGCTATTGAGATTGTGGTGTTCTTTGTTTACGAATTTATGTTTTGAAATCTGCAACTGTCACTAATGTTTTTTTTTTTTTTGCTCCAGAGTTTGATTTATCCATGCAAATTAAATTTTGATTGGAATATATAACATAAATGTTCGAAAGCCAACCTGGTATGATGATGCTTTTGGTTTTTAAGCCACTTGACTGCTAATTATGTTCTTGCATTGTTAGTGTAATAATCCATGCGAAACTTGCTTTCTTTGTCTTTGATAACACTGTCACAGATACTGTTCGGAACGTAGACTGCACTTATGTATAAAGTTCACGTATTTTGCATGTAAAATACAATTATTTGATAATATACTTTCAGGAGCGATGTTGACAGGTCGAGGTATTTTTTTTTTTTTTTTTTTTTTTTTTTTTTTTTACTCATTTTGTTACTCATTATTTTGCCCAGCCTTTTCTCAACTATGTTGAGTTGGGTTCAGTTTAACCAAATGCAGCTGAATACCAGCATTTTACATGGAGCGACTGCCTATCTGACCTCCACAACCCAGTTAATACTTGGTAATACGATACCCTTTGGTAAGACTGGTTGTCAGACTTTCAGGTCACTGACTACTATCTATATATGGCAGCCGGGACCAACGTCCTTTCCGAGCCACGGAGGAAACTCGGTATGTAATGGGCGGTCACCCATCCACAGACCAACCTAGGCAAGCGCGGCTTAACCTAAAGATCGACATGAGTGGCAGTTATTATTAGGCTACGAGCTATTTAGTTCTATGTAAAAAGTACTATACAGAATAGAGTACAATTTTAAATGTCTAGGTTTAAGTTGTGCGCAGTGGCTGAGCGATTTGAATTTATAAAAAAAATACTTATCAGCTTGCCGAGACAGTACCTCGGTAAGTATACTTATAAAATACTTAAGTCGGGCTCGCGAATTGGCACGCGAAGCAGGTGCTCTTTTTTTTTTTTTTTTTGGTGGGTGTAAAATCATCGAATAACCCCTCCCGCTCTTGGGCAGAGCGAAAGGGAGTGTCAGACTTCTACTGACTAAAAACCACCCATGTTCCTTCTTCGCCCTCTATGTCGAGGCCGCGATAACCGTTGGACTACCCGCGGCCAAGCAGGTGCTCTTGCGATATATCTGTGGTTATAACCTATTCTTGAGTTTGGGAATAGTTGCATAAATTACCATCACGAACCTGCCAGCTGAAACTCAAGATTGAATATAGCAGCTAGATGGCACTTGAAAAGACAAACATTAGCTAGGAGATTAAGCATGCCATTATTATCCCACACGAGGGTCCTCATTCTACCTAGCCTATTCAACAGGCACAAGTGCACATTTAATTAGGGTTCCCAGAGCAACAAACGAATTTTCCGAAAAAAAAGTCGTACATTTGGAGAAAAACTCAAACCTTTCTTTTCGTGTTTCTTTTAAGTTCTAAAAGAATATATGTACTCACATAAATAATGTACAAGTAAAACAACAGTATGAAAACTTGTACGAGTAAAATACTTTAAAGTTAAAAAAATACTGCTTATTTTCGAATCTCCGGACGTTTTCACATGTTCATTCCGGGGCGTCGGATTCCGGACCCCGATCGATAATTTCACACGTATGTCAACCCTACATTTAATGGATACTTGCATTTACTTAAGCCGGAAGCGGACTATCAGTAGAGCAATCCAAAATTGAAATTATAGATGAAGCTCTTACCAGTCGTTTGATTTACCGGATGACTGGTGTCTGCATAGATTGAACGAATCGTTTTCTTCGCTAAATGCTAGGTTTGTTTCTTGCCAAAATAGACCTATTTTTTGTTTTTTTGGGGGGTGGGAAACCATCACTATGCCGTTTGCAAAACCTCTAAAACTAAAACTAGATTTTCAAAATTTTTATAACTTTATTGCACCTAGATTATATAACCAAATTAATAAACATAAAAATATATTTAATGATAACTCTAAGCAACGTAAGAAAAAAGTATCATCATGGCTGTTGGGATTCGACTATATAGAGACTGAGAAACTCCTGGAAATAAAGAAGTAAATACGATTAAATTGAATATCAAGTTTTTTGTAGAATTTGAAAAACATACATCACACAACACACAATCACCAGACACCACACACAGTACACCACACACTCTTTCATAAACACACACTCATACAACACAACTCATATACTATCACATTTATACACACTCATTTAGTCTTGTACTCTACCATAAATAATTACTGTACGCCAGTCTATATAGCTTAAAAAAAAATAAAAAAGATCTGATCCATATTCTAATATAATGCAATCTTTGGCACTACTTTCGTTGTATTCTCAAATAAATATCTTAGTCATTGTGGAAGAAAATAAAACAAATTATTATTATTATTATTATTATCAAATAACCCCTCCCGAAAAAAACCACCCATGTTCCTTCTTAGCCCTATATGTCGAGGCCGCGCTAACTAGTGTACAACCCGCAGCCCTTGAACTTAGTTAGTTAAAACGAAACGTGTGAAAGCTTCTCACGTACCTACTCTACAGGTTGCGTGTAAAATCTGATATCTTCTGATATCCAACTTCTACTTCTGATATTGTGCTAATGAGTACACCTCTGCCAAACCCGTCGGAGTTACATGCGTGATGTTATGTTATGTGTGTAAATAAATGATTCTAAGACATAAGGATGTCGCGTTGGGGCTGCGGGTTGATCGAAAGAGATACCGCGGCCTCGACACAAGGGCTAATGGGCCTAGCACACGCTCAAGCTTCACCACACACACCTCAAACGGTACATTGCACGTGTGGTTGGTAAAACTGTATTACCATTACTAACCACACACGCGATGTACTGTGTGCACGTGGTGATGCCTGTGCGTGTGGTAGGTCCATAAGAAGGAAAATGGGTGGTTTTTAGTCAGTAGAAGTCTGCCGCTCCCTAACGCTCTGCCCAGAGCGGAAGGAGTCATTTGATGATTTACCACACCTAAAAACAAAAAAGCATATATGTATAGTTCTGTTCCAAAACCAGGGATCTCAACATTTATTTTTATTTGTACGACACATTCCAGTTTTCCGAAAAAATAAGTGACCTAATGTGAGCAACGTCACGTTTAAGTCAGTTCGCAACCGAAAGGCATACCTGTCGTGTGTTACGAGTTGTTGAAAATGTCTCTTCGTTACGTCAAATCAAAAATCGTCAAAAAGACCTTTCTGACGATTGATAGCTTACTTACCTGTCCATAAAATAAATCAACTGATTTGATTGCTAAAAACTTTTTATACAGATTGTAAACAGATGCAAGTACACTTGAAAACAAAAAGTTCTGAGTGGTTAAGATCCCAGTCTACCCTAGTTTAATCAAGCAAAAAGGTGGCACTTCCTTCGCTTTGCGTTTGGTCTGCGTAAAACCAATACATAAAGATTGGTCCGAGAACCCTGGTCTGTAGTAGAAGAAATCATAGCTTTTAGTATTATCAACTTTATGTTGAGAAAGACGCTATGCTTTAGTCAACTTTTCTGTAAGAAGCTTCATGATGAAATGGCGTCGCAACCTTCATGACTACATGATAAGTTTTGTTCCAATTTGCAGCTGTTGATCGGTGGTAAGCCATTTATGCCTACAAGCACCCAAATAGCTTCTTATAAATTTCAACTCTGTGTATGATGTTGCCCGTTTTCAGTCAATTGGTTACCATTCAACTGGATATTGAAGAGAAGTGGACCATACAAATTGTAAATAATACAAAACACATATTCTAATAAAACAAAAACCGCATCAACAAGTTCCTTTTATCCTCACTTATACTGAACTAATGGACACAACAACATAAAACACTGCACAGGAATTTACGACTGGATGTGTTGCTTTCATTTTTATATTTCATTCTACGGTCCATAGGTCACGTTAATTGAACTTTAACGGTCCAAGAAATGGGGCATTTATTGACTTTCAGAATAGGATAGGTTATAAATCGTAAGGGTTGAAACCGAAAACCGTCCGAACTTAAGGGACCGTGTGATGTGAAGGTTATTTGTCTTTATCTTAATGTTAGGGTTGATGCACATTGTTTGGGGATGATAGATCGTTGTGTATATTGTTCTGTGTATTAATGTTATCTGCGACAGTGTGTTCTGTGGTTATTGTTGAATTATTTTCGTTGTTGTGCTAGTTATCGGTAGTTTTCATTGTAGTGGTGTAGCTGACATGTTGTATTATGTACCTACTTGCCTAGAATAGAACCTATTTCGTGATTTTAAATGCCAGTAAATAGATAAAATACTCATTAGTTTATGTACTTAATACAATTTAAGGACATAAAATGTGTCTTTTACATAGACCAGAGTTATCGCTAAAAGAATTAATCATAACATTTTTAGTAAAAAGGAGCATCCAATTCTTTTTTACTTTATCTTCAGTTAGGGGTAAAAGAACAATGGCTATTCGCCTCCTACACTTCAGCCATTAAATTGACAATTTCCTTGATAAATTCTAATTTAAACTTTTTTCAATCTCTTTGCGAAATTAAGTATTCTGACAGCCTATGGGAGGCGGCGACCTATAATATTAACTACAGAAGGTTTTACGTGGAAAACGTTTATGTGATGTTTTCAGGCTGGTATTTATATAGCGCTATCAAAAAGGACGTTTTGAGAATGATGCTTTATACTTAAAGTCATAAGTGAGTTTTCATCGTCTTTTTTAAACGCTGGAATGAAGTATTAAAAAAAGAAAATTATTATATATTATATATCCGTTTTTTTCAATGATCTAGTATAACAGAATTTGCATACCAGTATATCCTGAAGCGACTGCCTATGTGAAATCCAAAACCCAGTTAGTCCGTAGTGGTTTTTCACTTTTGGGCCACGGATTTGACCTATGACTGACTACGCTAAGTTATGTACTTTTTTATTTTTACATTGTTTATAATTATATAATTTTTTATTATTGATTTGTGTCTGTAGTAACTCTAAAATGAACTTACACCTTACTATTGTATCGAGTCTGGTTCTTCTAACCAACATAACAGACAGAATGTGTTGCTGGGGAGTTTGTTCCGACACTTCATCTTCCAGCTAAACACTAGGAAGTGCCGAAGGGTGGGCGTTTTGGGGGACTGTCTCTTGTAAATAAGTAGAGTAAAGTAAATTTTGACGTCCGAAAAGTGCTGATTATCAGCCTAATTTGAATAAATTACTTTCGATTTTGATTTTACGACTGTCGAATCCCAGCTCAGCTTGGTCGATGGGCCTAACGTGTTTTTCGAGGCCCGGAGGAAACTTAGTGCGATTTAACTTGAAGATTGAACCGAGCGAGTTCCTGTCGAGTAAGTGAGTTAATAAACAGAGGTTAGAAAAAATTACACAAGTACAAAAAATGGGGTGTGGATAAGACATGGAAAAATAACACATTATTATATAAATACGAATATATTACGCGTATACGTATTTATAATAAAAAAATAATATAAGCGTATATAATGTCCCATTAAAATAGATGGAACGTTCAGTACGTCTAACCAAAGATATCCAAGCAGGAAAAAACATTGATTAAAGTGATGTTATTTTTACCTACATTTTCGATAGGTGTTTCTTTTTCTTGGAAGTATCTAATGCGTTTGTTTTATTTTTATTTTTTAACATTGTTCTTATCGGGATGGTGGTCTGGATGATTTCTAAAAGTTTGTCCGTCTATTTTAATGGGACCTTATATATTTATCTCTATTTTTTCCGATGGTACGCTCTAGAGTTCTTTTTTTTGCGAGACAAATGTATAATAATAATTATTATTAATATTTATTGTTTGTTTCTATAACGAGTTTCACGATTTATTTTCATAGTGAAATATTGTGTTATAACGAAATACAAAAATAAAATTACATATTAAAACGAAAAGTTAATATACTTACATATATACAACGACCACTTAGGCGTCCTAGTACTCCTCCGTATCGCTGACAACCGGGAACGTGCCCAGATGACTGGCAGCATTGCCACGTTGAATGGCAATGCTCATCCTTTGACTAAAGAAAGAGCCAGCCCTCTGGTCGCGCGAAGTGTCGACTAGACTGCGAGAGATCTCCTTGAAAAGGAAACGCACACTCGGACCCCATGGCCATGACCCGAGCGCTTGCGCGTTGCGTGGATGGCGCAAGGGTGTCGACACTGGTTGTATCCCACACCAAAGGCCTACCCACCTTCCATGGCACTAACGTCATGTCATCTGGTCTCTTCCCATCGTCACGTACCAAGCCGTTAGGTTCTAAAACCGCTGGTACACCGGCGCTGTCAACTTTAGTGTTAATGTATAAATAATAATAATTTGGTTGTCTACCCGTTCATGAAACGTTCAAATCAACGCATCAGCGGTTTTTCTCAAAGCTACTTCTAAACCTGCAAAGTATAGGAAAACACGAGACTGACGAAACATGGCATCTGCAAAAAAGTATTCATTCGTCGATGTACACGCACATACTCTTACAGCTTATTCATGGTGTTTCTATGATTAAAGCAGCTTCACAGTCGGAAAGTGTTCGGTGCTCATTGAAATGCTCACGTTTCGTGCGAGTGACTGCTACTCTAGTGTTCTTTCACTCCTCGTTATTTGACACTCATGCGATTTCACTGCAAACTACCCGTATTCCCGTGATTTCAAATTATAGTACAGGCGCCATTTTGTGAATCAACTGAGCGTGGACAGAGCGTATTGGTTTTTGTATAGCTTTGGTTAATTGGTTGCGAAAAGCTAAAAGTACATTTTAGGTAAATTACAGATTTTACATTGCGTTGTTTTAATATTTTATTGATAAATCAGTCATCCACTTCTTTGTTCTTGGAGGTGACAGAGGAACTGTAACTTCCATTGGGAACATTATATACTGATTGCTTGTGTTCTAGATGAGGAAGTTAAAAGTGAACTAACACATGTCTGTAGTCAATCAAAAGTGTTTTTTTTTTTAAAAAAAAACGTCCCACACTAGGAATTTCTCCTGTATCGTGGGTGCGTTCACAAACATTTAAACTCACACAAATACCCAGACCCGGAACAACTATATGTAGGTCATACAAATATTTGTTCCGTGCGGGGATCGAACCCGCGACACGCAGCGCAGCAGTCCATTGCTGCCGTCAAATTATTATCTTCTTGAGTTCAAGAAATGGGTCTGACAAACGTTACTTCTAATAGTTTTTTTCATATCTTAAAAAATGACTGAGATATTTACGATCAAAGTGCGTATATTTCCAGCTGAAGGTTTTTAAAAATGCGGGCGAGCGCTGACTATCCGATGACGTCACACCCGCGGTCATTCTAAAATCGCGCTCCCGTTCGCACGGTAAGCAGTAAAAATCAAAATTATAAAGTCACCTGTGGTAAAAATGAAAAAAAAAATACTGTGTTTGCCTCGGTGCTTCAATTCAACAGTTAAAACACCTAATAAACTCTTTTTTTATGTACCTGAGGACCCAAAAATGAGGATATTTGCCTACTTACAAAACTGATAACTACGTAAATACCTACTAAGACTTACTGTATTCTGTATATGGGTAAAGAGTGTCATTTTCTTTTAGTTTATACTAGTACAAGGCATAAAATAATCATTAACAACCTCGATATGTTGATTGCGAGTACCTACCTACCTAGTATTTTTTTATCGCAGCCAATATTAGATACTAACTAAAAAGGTTTAAAAAAATAAAAGACCCCCCCTTAATCGCTTCTTTATTTATTTCCTCTCCATACATGGACTGAAACAAATAAAAACTTTTTTCATCAAACCCATTCGTATGGGATGTCTATAGATAGATCTCTTAAAATGATATTGTGGTTTGTAAAACTCCTCCCCCACACATATTTTATCACTTTGGAAGTGTCTATCTTTCTAACTTTTAAACTAAGAGAGTGAAAAAAAAAATTATGCTGTAGATCGTAGTGAAAACTTTCAACAGTTTTTGGGATATAGCACATTCAAAAAACCGCAGATAAAACTTTGACATTCATACACACTCTATGAAAAATAAACTCATCAATAAATATGTTTTTATGTTGCCGCTTTAACCAAAAATAATACAATTTAAAGGGGAGCCCTCTTTAATCCTACTGCAATGGTATGAATCCCTTCATGTGCAAGTTCGACTTGCACTTGACCAGTTTTTTTTTAAGTTGTGTTTTGTCTGTAGTTTAGTTTAGTAAACAGAATAAAATTCTTATGTTAAATATTAACTATAAGTCAAGTAATCACTTATAGACTTGCTAATTTGTACCTTTAAGTCAGTGCACATGTATAGTATTCAGTATTCATTGGTATTTCGTCATAATATAAAACGATTTTTATGCATTCATCGTAGGTACATTCATTAAGACTTAGCGTTAATTGAAATTTGGGTCTCGCAATAATAGTTTGGTTTGACATGTACATTTGATTAATGTGGATTTGGAAATAAATGGCTGCATGTAATACGTCACATTATAAGGTAATAATAATCTGTCAGCACGTTATCAAACTGCTTAATTAATGGTCTAATTAGGTGTGGTCTGTTAATTAATACAGGTTAGAGGTAAATAGATACACTAGTTGTTGGTTTAGTAATTTAATCCTGTCTACTAAAAATCTAGGTAATTAAAGATTTGGCAGCAAACCTGATGTTTAAAGTTACCTTTTAATTGAAATCAATATTTGTCTAGCCTATTTTCAACTATGCTGGGGTCGGCAATCGAGTTGATTTAAACATGGCAGACAGTTATTAAATAGTCCTATTTAAATGGCTATTGATAAAATTGTTTCATCTTTAGAAAAGAACTGGGGTACTTAAGTGTAGAAAATTATGCACCCTTTTTACCACCCAGAATCAACTCGTGAAACGATGATATTATTTTATAAGGGCGCATAATATAACCATTACGACAATGTGAAGGTTTAAAAAAGGAGAAACAAAAATGAAAATTAGCATTTATTGCGCAAAGGGTATAGGTACAGCAAAGTTTGAATTATAAATAAATGAGTAAAGTTTGGTTTTGTTGTTGTGTCTTTGTATATTTATATTTGTGTTCAGTAATTATATAACTTCATTGCCTGAAATAAGATTAATTCTGAGTATTTATGTTTTCAATTAATTTTTTACTTAAGTTAGTAAGTTTACAATAAAACTTCGACGAACCATAATATATTGTAAACACAATATGTAGCAAAAAGGAATCGCTATAGTCATAAAGAGTACGAGCGAGTGTAACTTCGTAGCCCTTTATTTCGAGGTTGCGGTATCTCTTGCAAACAACCCGCAGCCCCGACGTGGAGTTAAAGTACTTTAAACATCACCATTATAATACAATAAATCATGATAAATTATTCACTGGTTAAACGTTCATATTCAGTGTCCCAAACAGGCAAAACTTTGTGACTACGAATTCCCCTTACATGATACAAAATGTTGAACACCAACATTGTGTGTCACAAACAATTTAAATTATTAATTTACTACATGTTCTCTCAGAATTTCAAGCTGTAGCTTCAAAATAAATATATAAACAGCCCAACAGAGTGCCGAGATATAAAATATTTCTGTTCTTGCAGCATTTTTTTTTGGCTACGTTAAGCGGTTTTCGAGCTATGAGCTACAAATATAGACTTACAGAGTTTATTTCGTCATGGCTGGCTACGTTGCGCTACGCCGCCTATTATTCTTCAGTAACATTGCCTCAGAAAAGCAGCGGTGGCCCAGTGGTGGCGGCCTCGACTTACGAACAGCAAGTCGTGCAGGCGTATTACTTTGTGTAATTTTATATCATCATCCCTGCTCTCACAACGGTGAAGGAAAACATCGCGTCAGGGTACTAGCATGTCTTAGAACCAAAAAATCGAAGCCATGTGACATCAACTAACCCACATTGGGCCCGTGTGGTGGATAGACCATCCCATCCTAGAGGGGAGGCCTGAGTCCCTGCAGTGGGAACATTATAGGCTGATGATGATGAACATTGCCTAAAAACGAATATATGATATTATTGATCTTGTGAATGCTGTGAGTGAATTCTGTTTCCAACTTTCGTGTTGTTTCTGAAAAAGTCAAATACCAAATTAGAGGTGAGAGATCTGATTGCATTTTCAAAGCCCTTTTGGGGGGGGGGTACCATCAAATAACCCCTCCCGCTCTTGGGCATAGTGGAAGGGAGTGTCAGACTTCTACTGACTAAAAACCACCCATGTTCCTTCTTAGCTCTTGTGCCAAGGCCACGGTCACGGACGCGACAGGTCAGTCAACGCTCTACAGTAGGATTAAGTGCTTTATGGCCTTTGAGGCAGAGCAGCATGTTATGTCGTATAGCTGTCCATTGCTGATTAAGGGGCTTTACCATTTGGCTTCATGATACTGAGGTAATGGAGTAATTACACTGTACGTGTGGAAAACTGACTGACTCTCAAGAGATTTGTTTTAGTAGTACGGGTGGGTAGTCTTTATCATTTCATTGTAAATTTTAACTTATATTACAGGATGTAGAATTTCAAGTGTCAATATTTTAGAAAATTTGGGTCTATAATATTTTGGCGAGTGATCAGTCAGTAGTTACCGTATGAATACATGAAAATTCTATCTACTTATTTTAGAAATTAATAATAAGCGTTGTGTTGTAATAGAGTGCAAGGAACTAGGGGAGGAGGCGGAGGGACAACAAACTGAACCCCGCCTGCTTCCAAGTTTTGTTTAATTTAAAATGTGCTTGTTTTTCAGTTTTTTCCGTCGGTTTTTTTAGTTTTTTACCTACTTTTTTTATTTCCAACTTTTTAGTTCTCTTTGCAGATGATTTAACTTTTGTGTTTGTTTATAAGATTTGTGAATTTGAATTTCTTTCACTGTCATATATTTTTGTAATCTCCTTTTAAAATTCTTCATTTTGATACTCTACTCGATGGTTATGCTTTTTTTATTAAATCCCTGTTATGACCCCCAACATCTGCAAATTTCTTTGATTTTTAATTTTAATGTAGTCAGTGACATTCGCGCCATCTAGACGAATCTAACGACGTATATTTAATTCAAATCCCTTCATTGGTTTAGGATTTATAAAGGAACAAAGAAACGGACATACATACATACACACCAAACACATAACCCTCCTTTTGGGCTTCGCCGCAGTCGGGTGAAAACCGGCCAAGTGCATGTCGGACCACGCACAATTTAGGGTTCCGCAGTTGCCCATCAAAATATGTAAACTTACTAAACTGATTAACCACCCTGCCTACCTGCCGCCGAACGATGTTTTTTTTTTTTAAATAAAACCAACTTAAATTTGCAGTTTTGAGACCTATGCTCCCATATATTATGTCTAGGAAAATATTTCATACAACTAAATGTTATAAGTTGGTCGACTATTGCTCGTAAACTTGTAAAGCCTACTTAGCTGTGATAGTTTTCCTTTTATTTTCGTTCTATATGCTACTACCATGTTTTTTTTCACACGCCCAAACACAACCGTTATGAGTGGTTTAGGTCGGCACACTCGAGTCTAACATAAATTTGAACTTTAAAGCTTAATTTTTCACAAACGAATCCCTTAATCGGAAAACTGTTCGAGCAAACCCGCAGTATTTTTTAAAGACCTATCCAACGCCATCTCACACAATGGCCTTTGCGAAAAAAAAGTCATCCCCACTTTAATTTGTAGGGGGGATATAAAAAATATTTCAATATTTTACTTCAGCACTTTGCCGGCGTTACTCATTTTTATATTCATGCCAAATTACAACTTTCTAATACTAAGAGTCTTCGAGATATAGTGCGGACGGACGGACGGACGGACAGACAGATGGACATGGCGAAACTATATATTGACTACGAAACCCTAAAACTTTACTTTTTTTTCGAAATTACATTTATTTTGCTCAACAAACATAGGCTTTCTATTTGTTTCTTTTATTTCTGTAACCACAAACTACTGTTTTCGCATAGTGCACATCGTTTAAAAAACAGTAAACAAAAGAGCGTGTCAAAAAACAGCTTTTAGTTTTCATACACAAAGTCCACTATTAATAACTGCGGGCTGACACTACATGCGTGCGACTTATACACGGAAAATTGCATTGTGAGGAGACGTGACCAAAATTTATGTACAGACTGCTGTTGACCAAATTTTCGTTGTCCGTGACCAAACTGGACGTGCACCAAAGTGGATTAGCCAGGCGACGACGTTGACGAACGGCCGATACTACCCACCTTTGTTGAATTATTACTGAAGCATTTACCCTTACAAACTGACTATTACCTAAAAAGGTTCACGAATTCAAATTTGCAAGTCCGCTTGAAGATTTTCTTTTGATCTCAACTTTGGTTTATGCACCAAGATCCCCTTTGCGTGAAACTTGATATAACTGTCATCTAGAACTTCCGTGGGAACATGAAATTCAGTAATGTTTTTACCCGACTACGGCGAAGCCAAAAGGAAGGGTAATGATTTTGGCAGTCTATGTATGTATGTTTCTTTGTATGTTCCACCGTAGCGCCTAGACTACTGAACGTATTTTAATAAATGAGGTGTCAATAGATTCGTAAGAATAGCCCAGGTGACATAGGCTATATAAATGTTAACAATTATTTTTATGACGGAATTTAAAAATCAAATTCTCAGCTCGAAAAAAATGAAATTGAGATAATCATAACATGTTTGGTATCAAATGAGAGGTCTTGGCGAGCACATTACAAATATGTATATCATATTATAGTTTTAGTCAACACACACCTTTAGAATGCGGTCAAAAGTTCTCGCGGTCTAGTCTGCTATTTACTCGTACTATTTAAATAGCAAACCAACATTCAGTAGAATTTTACATCATGAAAGTAATATATTATAACGGATTTATTAAATAACACTAAAATAAGATTCAAATAAATATATAAGTTTATAAGTGTACAAGCCGCGGTCTTAAAAGTAAAAATAAAAACAAGAAAATAAAAAAAAAAAACAAGAAAATAATTCTTGTCTGATAATCACATACTGAATTTGTATATTTCTATTTAAATATAAATAAAGTCATTATGAGGACTGCCGTAGTCCGCGCGTTAAGACCGCGCCTTGTAGTCGGGTTTTTTACAATTTCATTCGTTAAGAGTAGTTGGATTGTGGATCAGTGAGGATGTAAGCCGCTTACGGGCGACCTCCGTCGGACTTTGCTCGCTGAAAATTCTCAATTTTTATACCTGTTGGTCGTAAACCACTAACAAAATTTGTTACGTATTGTAAATAATACTAGCTTATTGCTGCCCCACAGCTGGATAGAGACCTCTTCTCATACAGAGAATGCGAACATAGATCATCACGCTTGCTTAAGATGGTTTGACGATTTGAGATTTACATTAGTTATAAGAACTGGTTTTCCTTCTTCCAGTCGTCGGGGCTGCGGGTTGTTCGCAAAAGCTACCGAGACCTCGGCTCAAGGGCTAAGAAGGAACACGAGTGGTATTTCGTCAGTAGAAGTCTAACACTCCCTGTCACTCTGCCCAAGAGCGGGAGGGGGGTTATTTGACGATTTCCCACCCCCAAAAAAAAAAGGTTTTCCTTCTTTTTAGATTGCATTGCAATATTGTGCTGGTAATAAATCATTATTTATTCCAGGACTACTAACATTTATTACACGATTTATTAAAACCGACTCTTCATAAATAAACTGTTATATCCATAACAACCCCCTTTTATAAAGTAAAGTAACCATCAACTTCCTTTCATTATTTACAATTTTTCGAGATATATGTCAAAAATCGGAATTGCTTTTATCGTTCCAACCTTTTTATTTTCGCGGAGGGTGGCTCGTTTTTCTTTAGTAACAGAAATCGGACAAGGCATCACTTTCGCTTTAAAAACCACTCCGATAAAATCTCTAGAGATGGCCATTTTGCACTCCAAATAAACAAACCGAAGTAAAAGTATTTGGAAAGGAAGCACTGCTTGATTTAATGTTGATATTCTGAATTTTGAATTGCCGAAGTTTTATTATATTTCACGGAATGTTATTTCAAGTATAACTCGACAAAAGGTGTCGGGTTTCGAGGATATTCGAGTTTTGGCTTTGAATAAACAATACTTATATATTTAGATATGCTTTCATGAGTAAGCTTCTTGTTTATTAAATCGTTTATTTTGCATTTTTGTTATAATATAGTATAAGCTGATTATTATTATTATTATTAGCTTATATTATTCCCACATCTGAGAAGAAACGGGCAGAGTGCGGATTGGTAGATGTCACAATCTTTGAATTTTTGGTCCTAGGACATGCTGGTTTCGTCACAAAATTTTCCTTCACCTTTACGAGAGCAGTGGTGTGATAACAACGCAAAGTAACTTGTCTGCTTACGTTCATTCAGTGCCAGTTATGTTTATTCTTGACGGGTCCTACAAACAAGCTGTAAAATGTCTTTCAACACAGTTTTTCCTACATGAAGAACACGCACCAATTTACCTCCTAGTCCACGCAAATCCATATCTAACGTGAACGTTTTAACTTCTGTAATTAATTCTATTACACAATAACAATTAAGATCGTGATGTTTAAAGAACTGGGGGCCAATTAGGACGGCGTAATAAAGATTACAATAAAACTCAATGTGTCTGCTGACAGGATTTATTTTGTTACGGTCCTGTATAAAATGAGCGTTATAAAAGTATAAAACGTTACGATTTTGGTAAAGGGTAGGATTTTGGCACTATGCAACCGAAATTTCTATGGTTATACATTATATTTACGAGAGCATTCTAGATTACGATCGAGTCTAGAACTCCACAATGGCGCATTATTATTTCAGTCGTTAGCTTCTATTATTCATCTTTTCTGCGCTCCAAGATTTGATTCATGCAAGCAATTATCTAAAATTACCCAGCTAATGCACGGTCCTAATGTAGCTCATTTACTTGCAATTAAATTCAGATGACAGATTAAAAACTCCTAATATAAGCCTAATTATAAAACCTTTTAACGCATTCAACTTGTTATAACACAGAAATGACGTGTCAATGACAATTAGTAGTTGTGGAGCAGCTGACTCTCGCCCCCAGACTAATACAATTATGTAAATGCTTCAGACGTGCCCATTCATACGGTTAGGCATTCACAACGAAACTGCAAAACGTACTGCGTATACATTTTGCATTCCAATGCGTACTTTCAATGCTAACTGCGATTGTTTGAAACAAATTCTTGAAGAAAGACTTCAATGTTTGTGAAATGAAAAAATAAACATCACTTGATATTGATGCCTTTTACAACTCACTTTTTGTTATGTTTTAGGCCCTTCGCCCACGGGGACTTTTTGTAGCGATACTGTCACGCGTTCGCATCGATACAATAGCCAAGCGGTCGCTAGCTGTTTGCCCTCGCCCACAAAACTGCATCACTATAAAAAGCCTTAGTCTCGTGTGATTAGTTGGGAAATAATTAAATGATAAATATATTTCTGTAACTTCAAAAAATTTTAAATTTATGTGGTAAGTGCTAAGACCCTGAACTAGAACTGCATGCTACCTTCTGCATAAGGTCTTTTGAATTTAATAGAGCTACTACTGGGAAATTCTTGATGTTTTTCATCGAATAAAGCATTGTTCGGATCCAGGGTCATGAAGCGTTATTACATCATCAGCAGTGCTGTATTTAATATGCCTGTTAAGGCGCATATATTAAGCTTCGCATTGTAAGAAAATGTATGTGGTTGTGTCCACTGCAACCCACGCAGAGGCTACGTAGGAATTGACGTCATTGATACATGCGTGGTTAGCTCGAATAGGCGGTAACATAGCTCAACGTCGACGTGGGTCTACGTTTTCACTGTAGTACACAAATATGGCCCACTACTATGTACAGTTCGCTAATCGCAGCGCAGATTTCAGTCATACACTTATGTCCGTGGATTGCAGTGTCTCTCCGTGCGCTGCCACGCTATACACAGTCGTGGGCGTACTCCAGTGGATTCGTAGACCCACGTTGCCCAACAAATTAATAAACGCAGCTAAAATGCGCCGCGTGCTTGTGCACAGCATGCGCCACGGTGGGCCCGCGCCTTTACTGAAGAACTTACTTTAGGAACAATTTTCTTGCTTATTTGAACTTGTCAAGTACATAATCAAAATAACTAAGACCAAAGATATTCAAATAGTAGGACGTATTGTTATCGGTAGAAGTAGAAAATAATAAAATGTTATGGTTTGACCTTTTTTCGCTTGGTGAGTTAATAAAAGAGACTTACAAAGAAAAGGAAAAAAAGAAATCTATCAAGAATGCCCACCCGATATTACGCCGTCAATTAATTGGATTCTTATTAATAACTTTCACAGCTATTTAATCGAAGAAACCAAACATCGTTACCGCCACGTTGGTTTAGTGGTCGCAAGTAACTGATGTGCATGAGGGGTTCGATTTCCAGGTCAGGCAGTGTTATTGGGTTTTCCATCAGGAATTTTTCAGTAGCAGCGACGGAGTCTGAATTTGCGCCTGGTTGATGGCAATAGGCGGCACCCCCTAACACATGGGACTCAAACATTAGTTCACCACCCTTCGGGGGCTACAGGCGTGATGTGGTGTTATGTTTTTATGTCAAGGATCGTTCCGTTTTATGAAAACAGTGCTTAAGGCGACAATAAATGCCAGCGACCTTGAGCGAGTGGATTTAGTTTACGTCACTTCCCGTGACCGCGAAACGCATCCCCGCAGTACATGCACGTAATTTCGTAGGGTAACTATACGTCTCAAATAGTAAGTTCTGTCCAGCGCGATTCTTATTACCATACAAAATTGTGTTCGGGAATAAGAATAATATGTGATTTACAAAAAAACTATTGATTGGACTAGCAAAATAAAACTCTATGACCTTAGTATGTTGCCTGTAGCATTATTTACCAAAAAATCAGAACGATCACATGTATTTTATTTAGTATGGTTTTTACTCGTTAAAAGAAATTTTTAGAGGTATCTTCGCGATTCCTAACTATCGAGTAATTTTTTTTGTATTTTACTCCATAGTACAACACACTATGTCACTAGCGTATATTCTGAAGAATATCAGAATATTTTTTTACTGCAGTGAATCATATACTTTAACGCACTATAAAACTCGCGTTTAGCTTCTGTTGTCCCCTTGAATCATTACCGAGCTCTTATCCTATGTTAAAAAGAACGGTGCTAAACGATACAGCGATAAACTAGTTGCATATTCCGTCCTCTCCGGACTCACAATGTTGCTTCGTCCACGGTAAACATTTGTTATTTACCTACGCGACCCGATGCAACCTGCTTTCCACCTAGGCCACGCTTTTACAGACGACGACTATCATTAATGGTTGTTACCTTTTCCTATATATCTACACAATCTTTAAAAAAATGTTATCAAAATCCGATTCATATAGAGTATTATTAATTTTACGTGGACGCAGGTCACAGTTTGTTTTGTTGTGGTTTGGACACAGGCATTCTCTTTGTGAGCTACTCAGGTTAATAGATATTACTTGTTTAGAATTTTTGGTTCCAGGAAAAGCCAGTTTTCCCCTATGTTGTCTTTCCCCGTTGTCAACCAGTGCTCAGTAGTGTTACAAATTATTTAGGTACGTAGGTATATTAAAGTGCCTGCTTAGAGTCGAATCAAGTCAAACCTTGCCTTACCACTAAACTTCAAGAGATTACATGTAACACTTTGGATAGCAATAATCAGACAATTTATGTTTTACTAAAACTACAAAACTTTAAAAATATACTTACAAATATACCATGCCAAGTCATAATGTGAAAATGACATTCTACTTTAGGACGGTCAAGTAATTAGAAGGTCGATGAACCTGTTATCCCGTGACCCATATCGTGGACAATAAACAAAAAAAGTAATTGATTGAATTAGGTACCTAGTAATGGTGTAGTAGAAAAAACATTCGTAATTTAATTTAGGAACTGGTCAAACGATGTTAAGTCCCCCAAAAAAGCTACCACTCTCTAGCTAAGGTCAAAAGAGCCTTATGTTTGGTAATTGGGTTTCTCTCGTAGGATATACTCTGAAGACCGGTGTTGCTAGTCGGAAAAATCAACTTTATTACGTACGTTTATTGTTACTGCTAAGGCTGTTTATTTTTTATAATAGAAGTAATGAAATGGAACTTAATGGACTGAAATAATATTATTTGATACAGGTGCTACATTTAGAAATGTAAATACCACTTATCTCAGTTGCAGCCACAGAGTGTTAATTTGGGCCCAGTTGATAACAATAGGCTCGGCTAATATTATAAATATTTATATTAGACTTAAACACAACTGGCGAAATGTAGGTGTACTATTTAGGAAGACATGTGCCTAATCCTTCGGGGATTACAGGCATAATTTTATCTTATGCCTTATTTTCTTCAGCTCGAGTGAATCCCGGTACTGATGTCGCATCGTGGGTGGCCGAGATGCGAAGCATCGGGTCTTTTTCGTGATCCGACATAGTTTTAGTTAGATGTGGGCACTGTCACTTACACCATGTAGGGCGTTAGAGTTCATCACACTTCTGATGACGAAGGTAGTTCAACTATTTCGGTTACATCGTTGGCAGAGCCAAGTTTGACATGGTGGAGTTACGACATAATAGTCTTAACACTGATTACAACCCCCTATTTATTTACTTCCGATAACAAATTAACAAAATCATAAACGATCAAGCCGATGGAAATGGATTC
Organism: Diarsia rubi; assembly: GCA_932274075.1. Classification (NCBI taxonomy): domain Eukaryota; kingdom Metazoa; phylum Arthropoda; class Insecta; order Lepidoptera; family Noctuidae; genus Diarsia; species Diarsia rubi. The sequence goes on along the minus strand of OW026417.1, from coordinate 14,271,827 downwards.
AGTACGGAAACACGGTAAGTTCGATACAAGCGGGCAGAACGACCGTTCGCGCTCGTGTCTCACCAAAAAGTCCCAACCAAAAGTAACGTCCCTCAAGTCATTTGCGTCCAATGTCTATTCTATTCTATTTTTGTTTAATGGCAATTAAAGCCGATGTCGACTATTCTGCCAATGTCCAGTGAATTGGAAAAACAAGTCTGCAGAGTAAAAAAATAAAAACATGAATGTAATGTTAATTAATCAAGATCGCAAACGCGTCCAATGTCAAGGACAACCTACCACTGACAAGTAACATCTGACATCTGTCAACTGACAGCTGTTTTAAACCAGACCTGCCACGCTCTGTATCGACCTCACCCAAGCACACTGCTTGGCGTTTCCGACAAACGATGATAGACGGCGTGATTCTAAATGTACAATAACAACTCTAATTTATTGTGCCTCTGTGTACACTCTGTGACATAATTATATTCTTAAGTTATCTTTATAATATTATAATTTTAAATCGCGCTGTAATTTAGTGGCTGTATAAATTTGGAACATGGTTCAATGAAAATGTGAAAATAGACATCGTTTTTTTTAATAATTTGACAGCTGTCAGTTGAAAGCGATTCTCCCTAGGGCTGAAAAGCTTTTTAACCCGCTCTGCAAGCATGTCATGACCTTCATTCAGAGCATGAGTAATGAAAAATCATTTGAACGATGCTTTCCTATTGTAATCAACGTAAAGGTCTAGGGTAAGCTTATCTACAAAGCTTTCACTTTGTAACACGATCATGTTGGTCTAAGTTTTCAAGTGCTTGCTCTGTTCTCTGACTAGGCTAGCGGTTAAACTTCTTGAACATCGCTTTAAGCATCCAATCTTGCTATATTAATTAACAATATGCAGAGCAAGATATCAGGCTTGGCTGTTTGGTTGTATCTTTACAACCAAACCACCAAGCCTGATATCTTGCTTAGTAGTTTGTTTTTGTCCGCTGTTGATAATGCTGTTGATGTCTGTTAACTTCGAATGCCAGTTGCTTTTTAACCGACTGCCAAAAAAAAAGGTTATCAATTAAAACCGTACCCGCATTTATGTAATATTTTCAGAAATAAAACACGGCCAGGTTGGACGATGTTGAATATAATCTGGTCAAATAGGGTTTCCACTGACGACCCACTCCGCAGAATATGCACCGCCTCCGGCCCTGCGCTTTCAAGATTGAATTGAAGCTGTGCACGTGGCTACTCACTGGTCTGACACGCTATGAGTTCGTCAACATGTAAAGAAGAAGAAGAAATTAATAAATCCTATCACTGTGTAATTTTGAACGATTTCTACATTAATACCAATTCAAGAATTCCTTTGCTTTCAGTGAATTTATTTGTTAACCTTTGTAGGATTATTAAAAGTAAAATTCATATATTTTTTGTCAAATAGAGTAATCACACCACACACACACAGGGTATAAATTAACCCTTCACACATACGTCAACCAAGCATTCTGTACATCAAACAAAGTATCCCTACGCAAAAATGTTTGCTGGGAAATGTCTTTTTTTTTAAGGTCAAAAATCTCATTTTCGGTAAAACTCAATGTAGCACTCTTGAAAAATTGTGCTAGTGGATGGTTTGAATAGTATAAGGGTCAAGGATGTAATTTAAGTAAAGTTACAACATGAAAAACTTGTATTTACAAAAACAGCTGTGAAAAATTTGGAACTTTGATCCCCAATATCTCCGTAACTAGCCCCCTAGTTACGGAGATATTGGGGATCAAAGTTCCCAGGTATGGTCTAGAAAAAAAAATATCGCAGTGGTGCGGAGAACAAGTGCCCTTCGTTTGCGTTAACGGCACATCAAGAGTGTAAAAGTTTACACTCTTTATATGAAGAAGCCTTCATAAAATAAAGATACTACACTTTTTTAAATTTCAAGTAACTCGAAAACTATCAAGAATCGCGGAACAGACATGCGATATTTCCGGATACCCTGGGAATAAGACATCTAGTTATTTTTATCACGTGTCTATTTGGACCACCCTGTGTGCATCGATAATATGTTATAAAATGCAGTGAATTAAAAATACGTCGTTTCTAGTAGTTCTGTTTGAAATAAACTTATTACATCAGATACATGAGAAAGAAAGGATTCAAATTGTGTTTCATTATTTAATTATCCAGTCAGATAATACAAGAAGGATGCTTTTACCTCCGTTAATATCCCTCAAAAACGCGTATATTACTTTTTATTACACCCAATTTAGTACAAAAATACGCGTTCCACATAAATTCATGGAAAATAAAAGCATTATAACATAGCAACAACAATAAGCCGACGTGGGTCGAATATTTATTAAGTGGAAGGTCTAATTGCGAGGTTATCTTGGTGTTGTCGGATAATATTCTGACCCTGGTAAGTGAAAATGCAGTATCTTCAAAAATCCAAATCATGAGCTTGAAACATCTGGCAGTTTATCAGATGTTGGGCTCATTAAAATTATCTGACCTCCGGAAGTGTTACGCCACTTCATCTTCACAGCTAAACACTAAGAAGAGGCTAACGGTTGGCGTTTTGGGGTACACCTATACACACATCAACACGGTCTAGGGATATTTCATACTCCATTAAATAACTCGAAAAGTACTGGCCGCATTGGAATCTTTTGTACACCGATTTATTTGTAATTTATCTCAGACTAATTCCAAATTAAAATTTTTGAAAAACTTTTTGTTTCGGTGTCATAAAAATGTCTTGATGGGTAGGAGAGGGAATTTTCATTTGTGCGAAATTTAGAAAACAATACGAATTACGTTTAGTCACAGTTTTTTTTTCATTTTTAAACGAATGATGAAGTTAAAATTGAGGTATTGTAGCCATGCAACGCCAACATTTGACGAGGGCGGACATGTTATGAGCTGTGGGAATGCTGGAAGCTGGGTCTGTTCAGCGTAATGTTGCTGAGGCTATATGGACCCACCATAATGTAATTTCAAGATTGTGGACACGCTATCGTGCCACAGGTGAAGTAGCGGAGAGGCACGCACCGGGGGCCAAGTCGCATCACTACCCCCAGACAAGACCGATTTTTGCAAATTACTGCGCGAGCTCAACCAAATGCAATAGCGACTCAATTGGTCCAAAGGCTGCGTGGAACACCAAGTGGATGTGAGTGACCAAACTGTAAGAAGGCGACTGCATGAAAGCAATCTACGCTCTCGTAGACCACTCCGGGTCCCACCTTTACGGAGAGGCAATTGTGGACGACGATTAGAATGGGTTCGGAACCACGTGGACTGGGGCCGTGAGCAATGGTCCAATGTGCTGTTCACGGATGAATCCAGGTTCGGCTTCCATCCAGATTCACGAAGGACGCGTGTTTGGCGAGTTCCTGGACGATGGAGCCGTCTTCAGAACCCTCAGGAATTATGGTTTGGGCAGGAATTCGTCTTGGAGGACGGACGGATCTCGTTTGGGTGCGGGGTAATATGACGGCAGAACGATACGTCCAACAGGTGCTGGGGCCCGTAATCTTGCCCCACAGAACACAAATGGGGCAAGATTTCCTGCACATGCACGACAATGCCCGGGCACACACGGCGAGAACGGTAGCAGCTTGGTTACATACACACAATGATAGGGCCTTAGACTGGCCTGCTCAATCGCCAGATCTAAATCCCATTGAGCATGCGTGGGATATGCTGCAAAGAAGAGTTCTGAAGGAAGTTCCTGAAAATCTGGCTACAGAAGATCAACTTTTTGCGCATATTGAGGGACATGGGACAATATCCCGCAGCAAGACATTGACAACCTTGTACTGAGCATGCCGAATCGTTGCTGATGTGTTATGAACATCATGGGCGCTTTCTCAGACTACTAACTTCAAGTTTATAAACACAAATTAAATGATTTTTCCATTTTTTTCAGTTTTTACTCACAAATTAAAAGTTAATTCATATACGGTTTCCGTCTATGCTTCATTTTTGTTCCATAAAATCCTGAAATTTTAATCGAAGTACCTTAACCATTATTAAAAAGGTAGAATATTAAATAACGTATCTTTTAAATATATACATGTCATATAAATAATTAACACATTGATAGTAATTCGCTTTTTTAAAAATATCCCTAGACTGTGTTGATGTGTGTAATTTTGGACGTTTAAAAAGGGCTGCACTTAGGGTTGCTATCTCAAAAATTTGGCAACCAGGACACGACGCGTGAAAGCCCCGGATTTTAGAGCCTTAAACTCGGACAAGTCAACAGTATTTTATAAACAGTCAGAGTAAAAAAAAACAGTTGAAAATGTCAAAATCTCTTTTTTTATTTTCAGACTTTAAAATTAAATTTAGTTATCTACTAGCTGTTACCAGCGGCTTCACCCGCTACAACCCACGGGAATATAAAATCGGGATAAAAACTAGCCTATTTGTTAATCCAGGTTATAAACTATCTGTGTGCCAATTTTTATCCAAATCCGTGCAGTAGTTTTTGCGTGAAGAAGTAACAGACATACACACTCACAAACTTTCGGCTTTATAATATAAGTGTGATTATCATCATTTTATATGTACTTAATAAAACGGAAACTTATGTTTTCATAATCAGTTAAAAATTCTAACGGACTTCCAAAAAGGAGGAGGTTCTCTATTCGAATGTCCGCACATATCTCCGTCAATTGTGGACCGACTTTCACAATTTAGTGTTCTTTTACCTAATCAAGGTATCGAGGTGGTCCCATTGTCACCAAGTCGGTTCGATAATGGGATCCCTGAGAAATCGAGGGCAACTCTCAAATTTTGTACGCTCATTGCTAATTGTTATTGTCACAAAATTTGCATGCCTAACTAAGAGGCGGAATATGAAGAACTATTGTGTACTTAAGTGTGATAAAATCTGTAAAATACCATATTTCAGGCAAATAAATGAATCTATCTATCTATCTATCTATCTATCTATCTATCTATCTCTGCTTACGTTTGCCAAATATATTCTGAAGCCGTTCAAGTATTTGCGTCTGATAATTATAGTCTCATGTGGATGCGCTGATGATTTTCTCTTCAACGGTTAGGAGTTAAAAGAAAATTCCTTTAAAATTATACAAACTTATGCACCGATAGTTGTATTCTTTCACGCTATTAGGTTGACCTGATGATAGAAGGTAAATCTAATTGACCGACTTTAAAAAAAGGACGTTACCAATTGGTCGGAATCTTTTTTATGTATTATATATTCACCGATTACTCGAAGACGCCTGAACCCATATAGAAAAATATTTTTTTGTTGGAAAGGAGATGTCTCAAGGATAAGAAAATCAGGATTTGATGATAGCATCCCAGAGAAATCGAGGGCAACCCTAAAATTTTATAGGCACGTATTACGTGTTTCGTGCTTTTTCTAAAGTTATTCAAGTAGTCGCATCTAGCAGTCATTGCTTCATGTTGAAAAGCTGATGATGGAAGGTATAACTCCTCATTGGTTAGGAGTTTGAGGACAATTATTCTTTAACAAAACATTATGGGAACGTATCTTTCAAATTATCTAGGTGAGCTGATTATGGAAGGTAGTACTCCTCAACGATTAGGAGTTGAAAGCAATAATAAGGGAATCTTGAAGGTTAAGTAAGGGTTAGGATTCTTAACTTCTGAAGAAAAATCAACATCTGAAGTCGGTGACATTTGTTTGTTTGATTTCGTTTTAATTTTGCCACCGACTCGACTCAGAAGCTGTTTTGTGTTTTTGAAGTCGGGTTTATTTTAGAGAGTCGGTTCGTCGGTTGCGCGGCGTGCGGATACAGTGCGTGTGTCGTGGATGGCCTAAGACTTTGATTTTTTAAACCCGGACTAAAAATTAAACCGCGCTCAGACGCTCCCCGGACGCCTACATAGCTACACGCCTAAATAGTTACACGTAATACATAGCTACAGGGTAACTTCTTTTCTCGTGTAGCAGGATCGATTCCTGGTTCAACCATGTAATTATTTAAAAATCTATGAATGAAGTTTAAATTGTTTTTTAAATTAAAATAATGTCTTCTTTCAGTAAAATGTTCCATATACAATATTCAATGTACTTTCCCTCCATGTGGTATAGCTGTGGGATGCCCTGTATAGTAATTGTTAATTGCAATTTTTCTATACGATTGTCCTAAAAAAAAGTGTTCATTATGTTTTTAGGGTTCATGTATGTGGGGCTGCGGGATGTTGTAAGAGATACCGCGGTCTTGACATGTAGGGCTAAGAAGTAACAACCAACAGCGGGAGGGGTTATTTAATGACTTCCCACCCCCCCCAGAAAAGAAAAAAAACTGTTTATGTATGTATGTATGTATGTTCTTTGTATTAAATAAGGGTAATACTGCTTCACATGTTTCTTTTTTTCAGGAAAATCTAGACTTGTGGTGTTACCCCCTTTTTAGCGCTTTGTGAAGTTTACGTCATTTTTCGCGTCGAGTCGGCGCGCGGCGTCGCGTCGTCGTGGGTAATTCTAAGCAATTTCCCCGCGCTCCGGACTGATTTCGTTTGCAGACGACTTAATTATATGCTTCGAGTTTGTATTTAATGTGTTGTGGCGTCAACGTTCTTAATGCAGTGGAAGTAATGGTTGAATTATGTTTATTTCCTCAAGGGAGAGCAGAAGTCTGTTGTAAATATAAACAGTGCTGATAGGTAACTAAGATTTAAGTTTTTAACATTTTAGCAGAATAACTTACCACCTACTTTCTGAACAAGCTACTTTTAGGTGGTAAGTTTACAACCTACAAAGAATAAAGGCGTACTGGGTTCATAACCAATTGTAACAATGAGGTACCTGGAACTCTTGTTTAATAGTTAATTCTGATACCTAAAAGCTGCAAACAAAATCGTAAACACTAATTAACTCACCAAATAACAATTGTATCAACACATCAAAACATTGCAAATTCATTCATCAAAATATAACATCCCAGCGTGTCAACAACAACCACGAATCCTAAATGAGCTTATTCACAAACACAAATGTTTTAACGTAGGTACACTAAGTGACACCTAAACTAATGCCCAAACAAAGCAAGCTGTTCGATTTTCAACCCTCGAGTATCTAAAATTGAAAATAATAATAGCGTGATTTTAGTTACTCGTTAACGTATTAGTTAGCTTTAGCCTATTGTTTGTGAAAACCTGCATAACAGTCATTGCTCAATCAGAAAATAATACATCAAGCTCAAACCGGCCAAACGCTATTTAATGAGCACTATTAAAGGCTGCCATTTGTTAAATAACCGGGCGTGGCAAATATGACTGGTCAGCAGGGCTATTGCGTATCTTTTAAATGACAGTGGATAACATAATAGTGTCCATCAATTATCTGTCAAATGGTTTCATTTTGTACTAAACCATAACCAATTTGACAGCTAATCCATGGACAATATGATAGTATCTTTTAAATGACAGTGGCTATCATAATTATTGTCTTATCATATTGTCTTTGATTGATTTTCGTCTAAACACAAGACGTGACCTCTGAAAGAACTCCAAGCAGAATAGAGTTGATAGCAATTTATTAAATACAAAAAAAAACCAAAGAAGATCTAAAAATATTAACAAGCAACAAATAACAACAATTAAGAAATAAAATATTTACTATTGACAGCTAGTCGCTTTGAAATCTTCGACTTGTGGGAATTCGGGTCTGTTTCACAACCTTCGATTAAGTTCCCGTAAACTACTTAGTGAAATAGGCCCTTTGGGCGTTTTGCCAGAATAGCCACTAGGTACTTACTTAATAAAAAAAAATTAAACATAATTTGTATAAAATTGTCTGGCAAGTAAGTTAACGGGAATTTAATCGTAGATGGTGAAACAGGTCCTCCGAGTGTTAAATTTTTTTAACGTAAGCTTGTCGACTAGTCAAATAGTTTTAATAACATAACCTATATCACTAGACTGTACGAATAAACAGGAAGAACAGGATAATAACTTGACTTTAACAAGCCTTTGTTAATATTAAATTAGCTTATTTCATGTTAGTTTCAGGCTTACTTTTAAAATATTCTTATAACAAGATCTCTCATTAAATTAAAAATGTTGGACGTACAACTTGTTTAATTTTTCAGCTGATACGTTTTGCGGGCATCCGTGAACCGGATAAGCGGAGGTCGGGGATGGAGAGGGGGGTCCAACAAATACGATTACAGGCCTTATTCCTCATTAATGTGGCATGTTCATTAAAAATGTATGCTTATATAACAGCGTCGTACTTCGATCGTGCGAGTATTTACCCCTATTTGTAAATACTCGTACGACCAAGAAGATAATTTAACATAGTGTTGAAAGTTTCCGCGGTTTCAACCTCGTGGATGTCGGTTAAATTATATAGGTACCAAAAACTTGCTCGAAAACCATTCTGTCCATTGGTGAAAACAGTATCAGAATCGGTGTAGTGTTTTTGAGTTTATCGCGAACAGACAGATAAACGTGACAGAGGAATTTGTTTATGATGAGAACATTGAAGGCACTTTGGATAATCAGCTCTGATTTTACTCACGTAACCGTCTTTAAATGGCCAGAACGTGTGACTTCAATCAAATACTGGTTTACAGCAATAGGGTTCACTAATTAGTCCATCAGATAAGTTTTCAAAAAATAATGGACACGTATTTTTTTCTTTTTTCACTTAGACAAAAGATGAAGACGTGCTTCGAAAAGTCGCGTCAAGTCGTGACGACGACGCCACAAAATTAAGTCAAAAGCCCCCATTAATGATCTTTGACACGATTTATTTTCGTACATTTGTATTAATTTGATAAAACAAAAAACTCGTATCCAATATTTTTCGATAATCTAATAGACGGACTAATTAGATTGAAAATCTGGCCAAAACAGTCCATTTTGTAACGAATGGCTCTACATTGATTTATATTATATTTAGATTATAGACAGACAGAGAGGCTAATTCATGACGTCATCGTATTTAAATCACTCGATCCATCAAAATAATCATAAAAAAATATATATATATGTTGGCGCCACTACTTCCGGCGACCAAACATAGCGCCTGTAGCACGAGTCAAGCGACGCACCGTGGGCTCAGTGCTGCCACCTGCACCGAACCGGACGTTGGAACGTTGCTGTCGAGTCACAATCGCTACCCGCATTAGAAGTCACTTCGGTGGGGGGAAGGCGGTCTTTAAAAACCTCGAGCTCAGTGGGCTGAGCTCACTTGTCGCTCGCGCTTCGTCGGATCAACAACATTTATACTGTGCATTATTGCTAAATATTTATTGTATTAATATTAATTAATTAAAAGTGATTAACTATATCTATCTATTTGTTTGTGCTAGCAGACTGTGTGCAAAGTAGATTCAACTTACATCAGAAGTGCTTCGAATTCAAGCCTACTAATGGGCCGAAAGTCACGTGCCCGTCAACGGGAACTTAAAAAGAAAAAACGTACAAGATCATCATCATCATTATCGTCATCAAGCAGTGAGTCCAGTAAAAGCTATACGCCTTCACCCATTCGTAAAAAAGCCAAAAAATCAGTTGATAGTCAAGTAGTGGGTTGCTACAGTATGGTGTTGAACTCAATGATACCAGAATTTGACCCTCTTACATATAGTAAATAATTGGCTCAATATTGTTGATTTGCATGCTAAAACATTTAATTGGAAGGATCAGGTGATAATTTACCAGGCTGTCAATAAATTCAAAGGAACGGCAAAACCTTGGTATGACTCATTTTTAAAAAATGAGAGTAGTTGGGCTAGTTGGAAATGGAAACAATGGCGAGATAAAATATCGTTTACATTTCAAACAAAACAAAACATGTTTGCGTTACTGAAAGAAATCATTGATAGTAAACCTTCAGCACAGCAACATTTGTATGAGTTTTACTTTCAACAAAAATGTAAAATTGACAAGTTAAGTGTAAATTTTTCTGATCGTGACATCATTTCTATTATAACGGGCAATATCGACGATCCTAACATAAGTGCGTCGGTGGATGCCGGAAGTATAAATACATGCGACCAACTTGCATCTTTTCTCCACGGTCGGTTAAGTAGTTCTCATAATACGAACCACGGCGCTGTCAGGGAACATAAGGTGTCTCAATCCTCATTTAAACAAACCGATCGCGATCTAGGAAATTCATTGAAATCGGAACAGTCCAGTCGTACTGTTGTGTCAAATCAAAGTTCAACGGTTGCCAGAAACACGAAGCAGATAACTTGTTTTGGATGTGGCGGTAATCACAAACGAAATGTGTGCACAGAAATTTGTAAATATTGCAATAAAAAGGGACATTCAGAAACCTATTGTCGAAACAAAAAATCTGACGAAGTAAAAAAAGAAGTGAAATTAGTCAAGTCTTGTGAAAATAAAAATAAATTTAATAAACTTGCCTGTATATTGGGCGTTTCTCAAAAAGTTTTTATTGATATGGGCAGTGATTGCTCCTTAATCACGTCTGATTTAGTAAAACAGTTAAAGTTGACGAAACTTAAGTTGGCAATACCGACTCATTTGCAGGGTTTTTCGAATTGCTCTGTGGTTTTGGTAGAAGATTACGTAACGACCTCTCTGATTTTAGACGGTATAGAATTCGAAAGTGTAGATTTCTATATTATTGACGTATTATCGGGTTGTGATGTCCTGATAGGTCGTAATGTGACCGAGGACACGTCAGTTATGTATACGCGAATAGGAAACCACTTGACTTTTCAGAAAATCGTGAATGTGGCTGCGGTTTTGTCTAGTGAAGTAGAATTTAAAGTACCGGATAAATATCTTAATGCTTAAAAAGGGTTGTTTGAAAACTATCCCGAAACAATCGCGGCTGATTTAAGTTCGTTAGGTAAAGTTAAAGATTTTGAAATTGAGATCGAACTTGAATCGAACAAGCCTATTTACTCCAGGCCATACAGGTTATCAGAGCCTGATAGGGCATCGTTACGTAAAATAATTGACGAGCTCCTTAAAAACAACATAATTCGCGAAAGCAAGTCTCCATTCGCTAGTCCTGTACTATTAGTAGAGAAAAAAGGGGGGGAAAAACGATTATGCGTGGATTACAGATCGTTGAATAAAGTAACCACTAAAGAGAAATACCCTATGCCACGCATAGAGGACTTGTTAGATAGATTAAAAGGGTGCAAGTATTTTTCTAGTTTAGATATGAAGAGTGGTTATTATCAGTTACGTGTAAATGAGGGCTCAATAGATAAAACTGCATTCATAACGGAAGATGGACATTATGAGATTTTGCGCATGCCATTTGGGCTGTCGAATGGACCATCGGTTTTTCAACGCATGATGAACCAGATATTGGGTAATTTACGCTTCAAAAATGTCATTGTATATCTAGATGATGTGTTAATCGTATCAGAAACCATTGAAGAAAATGTTATCATCCTGGAATCAGTACTAAAAATTTTTAAAGAACACGGTTTGACTCTTAACCTAAAAAAGTATTATTTCTTTTTAACTGACATCACTTTTCTCGGATATGAAGTAAATGGTGATGGTATTAGACCCACACCAAAAAAAATTGATGCCATAAAGCAATTCCCAGTACCCAAAACGGTTCATCAGCTGCGTCAATTCTTAGGGTTAGTTAACTATTTCCGTAAATTTATTAAGGACTGTGCAATACTAAGTAGCCCACTAACAAAATTATTAAAAAAAGGACAAAGGTGGCAATGGACAGACGAACAACGGACGGTAAATCTATTAAAAGAAGCCTTAACAGGTGATTCTACCTTAGCTATCTTTGATCCTAAAAAAGAAACCATACTTTATACAGATGCAAGTAGGGAGGGTGTAGCTGGAATTATGGTACAAGTGCATGAACATGGTGAGCGACCGATATATTACTATAGCAGGCAAACGACTAATGAGGAAAAGCGTTACCACTCGTTTGAGCTCGAGCTCCTTGCTATTGTGGCGTCATTTCAAAAGTTTCGTTTATATTATTATTTGTTGGGCCGTAAGTTTAAATTAATCACGGACTGTAATGCCGTCAGATACTCGCTCACAAAAAAAGAAGTGTTGCCACGCATAGCCAGGTGGGTGCTCCTGACTCAAGAATTTGACTTTGAGATTTGTCATAGACCCGGCGTTAAAATGCAACATGTTGATGCACTTAGCCGAAACCCCTCCTTTAGTGGCGAAGTTTGTGAAAAACAAATAGTAATGTCTATCACCGAAGCTGACTGGCTTTTGAGTGTTCAGGAGCAAGACCCAAATCTATGTAAAATTAGAGATGTGTTACTATCAGGAGAGGCCGATGCGAATCGGAATGTTTTTAATGAGTACGAATTGCTTGGAAATAAAATCTACCGTCGCACTGAAATAGGTCGTAGATGGGTTGTACCAAAAAATTGTATCTGGCAAGTAATTTTATACAATCATGACAAAATAGGTCACTTCGCTGTAGACAAAACCTTAGAAAGAATTAAACATAAATATTGGTTTCCTAAAATGAAAAAAACGGTAACTAAATACATAAAAAATTGTTTACACTGCTTATACAATAAAAATAAAAGTGGTAAAAAGGAAGGTCAGATGTTTCCAATTCCAAAATATGCTCGCCCCTTTCATACTCTCCATATGGACCATGTGGGTCCATTTGTAAAATCATCAAAAGGTAATTGTCATATTCTGGTACTTGTAGATGCGTTTACAAAGTTCGTCTTTGTATTTCCAGTGCGTGATACAAGCACTGCTTGTGTCATAAAAGAATTAGACCATTTGTTTAAGATTTTTGGCAATCCGCGAAGACTAATTACTGACGCTGGTCCTGCTTTTACGGCAAAAGCATTTCAAACATATTGTGACGGCAAAAACATTCGTGCACACACTATAGCAACTGGCATGCCAAGGTCAAACGGGCAAGTCGAACGCTATAATAAAACGATAGTAGAGGCACTGCGTTCATTGGGTGCAGATATCGACTACACACACTGGGATGATGTTCTTACGTGTTTACAACAAGGTATGAATAGCACGTTGCAGAAAACCATCAACGCAGTCCCCAGTGAAGCATTTTTTGGCTACCGCCTTAGAACAGAGAGCGACATATTTTTACCTGAGCAAGAAGAAATAATAGATGTCACACAGCTGCGACGAGATATCGACACACGAATACTACAAGATGCTAGACATCAAAAAGAAAGGTTTGATACAAAACGTTGTGTGGCTAAACATTATGAGATTGGTGATTTGGTTCTCGTAAAAGTGTCTAGCCAGGCTGGTACTGGCAGCAGTACTAAACTCCTACCGGTGTTCAAGGGCCCTTTCAAAGTTACAAAAATACTCGGAAAAGATAGATACCAGATATAAGACATAATAGGCAGCGAGCGATCACACAAGAAATATTCTGGTACTACCTGTGTAGAAAACATGTAACCGTGGATTAAGATAAACGATTGGGATGAGGATGTTGGCGTGGTTGGTATGTATACAAAATACTAATTAAATAAAACATCAAAAGGTAAAATATTTATTTAATAATACAGCTTTATAATATTGTTTTAAAAGATTACCAACATGAGAATGAGACTTGTACAATATTTTATTTCAATCAAACAAAATAAAACTTGATTGAATAGAAATGTTACAGTTGTAATGAAGTTTCCACTACAAAACAAGTAAGGTTCGACCTTGATCTTGTTGTGGGCCAAAATGTGGTTCATGCAGATAAAAGTTGATGAACTGGAAGCTTCGGCTATCATGTGGACTGCGAGTCTGAGCATAGTAGTGCGAAGTCAGGGATCACACTTTTGCATGTACTATTCATTTGCTCAGTAGTGGGAACTCATTCAACATAACGTAGCATTGTACCTGTTGTAGTCATCAAAGCTAACATGTTTACTCTCACATTACAGATGACAGTGTGTCTAGGGACAGACACAGTTCAGGAGGGCCGGATGTTGGCGCCACTACTTCCGGCGACCAAACATAGCGCCTGTAGCACGATTCAAGCGACGCACCGTGGGCTCAGTGCTGCCACCTGCACCGAACCGGACGTTGGAACGTTGCTGTCGAGTCACAATCGCTACCCGCATTAGAAGTCACTTCGGTGGGGGGAAGGCGGTCTTTAAAAACCTCGAGCTCAGTGGGCTGAGCTTTTTTTTTTTTTTTTTTTTTTTTTTTTTTTTTTTTTTTTTTTTTTTTTTTTTTTTTTTTTTTTTTTTTGGTGGGTGTAAAATCATCGAATAACCCCTCCCGCTCTTGGGCAGAGCGAAAGGGAGTGTCAGACTTCTACTGACTAAAAACCACCCATGTTCCTTCTTCGCCCTCTATGTCGAGGCCGCGATAACCAGAGGACTACCCGCGGCCCCGACAGGCGTCGGCCCTTCCGGGCCCCTCCCATGTTGCTGACATCTCTTTGAGGCGCGCGTGGAACACGAACGCGCCGTCGACACGGCCTGTTTTCGTCGTGAGACGGACGGACGGCGAGTTAGCCCATCACTCACCGTCCACAGGCCCGCGTCTACGGTGGCCGGAGGTCATCGCGGGACCCCCGACGCCCGGAGCGCCTCCCGCGGCGGCTGGGACGAGAGGTTCTCTCCCTCTCGCGTTCCGCCACCTCCTTCGCCAGCATCACTGCTTCGCAGAAGGAGGCGACGGCGTCCCATTCCTCCTCGCCCCGGACCATGGCTTGCACCAGGGCCGGGCGCGAGAGGTCGCCGCCGCCGATCGCCGCCGCCGATCGCCGCTACGAGAAGGGCTGAGCTCACTTGTCGCTCGCGCTTCGTCGGATCAACAACATTTATACTGTGCATTATTGCTAAATATTTATTGTATTAATATTAATTAATTAATGGTGAATTAAAAGTGATTAACTATATCTATCTATCTATTTGTTTGTGCTAGCAGACTGTGTGCAAAGTAGATTCAACTTACATATACCTGAATATAACACCTTTATTGTAACACCTGCATTCTATACAAATATAGAATTTTTATTATTAATTATTATTATTATTATTAAATTATTATTATTATTAATTGTGGTCGGTAAGGTAAACTCTCGCCGAGACACTACGATGTAGGATGAGTACAAGGGAGTACAGTCCTCTAGCTTTCGTATTTCTAGCTTGGTCTTCGGAGAGGCAGAAAGAGATCTCGGTAGAGAAAAAGAAACGAATATTACATTACTAGCGGACGCTACGCGGTTTGACCCGCGTAGTTCCCGTTCCCGTGGAAATACAGGGATAAAAAGTACCCTATGTCACCCGCGGATAGTGTAGCTTCCCAACGGTGAAAGAATTTTTCAAATCGGTCCAGTAGTTTCGGAGTCTATTCGTTACAAACAAACAAATCTTTCCTCTTTATAATATTAGTGTAGATTACGACTTTTCTTTTTGTTTTGTTCTTGTTTTTCCAGTTTCCTTGTTTATTTCAGCATCCTGAAAATCTTGTTTGGTACTTTTTCAGCCTAAGTTTTTTTTGTCGTAGTCGGGTTTTAGTTTTTACTTTTCTTTATTTAAACAATTTTGGTGTTAATTTACTGTGCTTCTATACCTACTATTTACTTGTAAAAGCTACATTGTAAAATAGAAGCCCTTTCAAATGACGCAATGGGAGGTATCAGACATTGATCGGGTGTTTATATTTGGAGATGATGTTCAATATTGGCGTTATTTTTGGTAAGCGAATCCCTTTCAAATGATATAAAACAGGTTTATCTTAACAATTTATTTTTACACATGACTTCTTATCCGGTAGAGGGCGTCACTTTAAATTTAAGAAATATTTTGGAAATGTACTGGTGAAGCCCTTTAAAATGATACCAAAGCGTATTTATCTCCATTTTATTTTTTAACATATTACTTTACGTCCGCTACAGGGCGCCACTTAAAATTTGAGAAATGTTTTGAAAATGTACAGGTGAAGCCCTTTCAAATGATACCAAAGCGTATTTATCTCCGTTTTATTTTTTAACACATTACTTTTCGTCCGCTACAGGGCGCCACATTAAATTTGAGCAATATTTTGGAAATGTACAAGAGAAGCTCTTTCAAATGATACCAAACACAGCGCGTACTTATCTCGATTTTAATTTTTCTCACATTTATTCTTGTTCGCTAGAGGGCGCCATATCGAGTTTTGTGACACGTCACGTAGCCTATATTCAGCGGACAATTATAATAATAATAATATACTTACTGTACTTATTTACAAGAGACAGTCCCCCAAAACGCCCACCCTTCGGCACTTCCTAGTGTTTAGCTGGAAAGAAGAAGTGACGGAACAAACTCCCCAGCAACACATTCTGTCTGTTATGTTGGTTAGAAGAACCAGACTCGATACAATAGTAAGGTGTAAGTTCAATTTAGATTTACTACAGACACAAATCAATAACAAAAAATTATATAATTATAAACAATGTAAAAATAAAAAGGTACATAACATATCTGTTGGTGATTCTCAGAGGTGGTAGAAATAAAATAGCGGACTGTAAATCTAAGTAGGTTCGTATATTGAGATAAATAAGAACGCGCGCCTCTGGTCAGTGTCGTATTTGTGAATGGTGGCAGCAGTGCCGGCTATCGGCACCTCGTCCCCCGCTCCCCACAAGCCGCTGTCGCCCGCCGGTCGTCGCAGTGGCTCCCGGCGCTACTTATTGTCGCCAACATACTCCCCGGGTTGAAATAGGCAGGAAGACTGCTGGTTCAACAATCAGGGTCTGGAAGGGGACAGATGTTATTAAACGCCCTTCGAATAATGGTTCCTCCTTTGATCCTTATATCGGCTACTCGAGCGACTTGATCCTGAGTTCCTGGGAAAACGGCCACACAGCGACCCAGGGCCCAACGTAGGGGAGGAAGCGCTTTGTCCTTTATAAGGACTAAAGAACCCAATTTGAGTTCGCCTGATGCAGTAGGCCACTTCGTCCTTTGCTGCAAAGTGGTGACATACTCGTTGGAGAATCGTTTCCAGAAATGTTGCTTGACGAACTCGATTCGTTTGTATCGCTCAAGGCTTGTTATCCTTTCTGTCAGCTGTGGATGTGGAACTGACACAAGTGATCGTCCTATTAGGAAGTGAGCGGGTGTTAAAGGTGTGAAGTCTGTAGGATCAGAGTTTAGGGCAGTAATAGGACGTGAATTAAGAATGGCTTCTATTTGAGTCAGACAAGTGTGCATTTCTTCATACGTGAAATGCGTAAGTTGGAGAAGCCTACGAAGATGATATTTAGTGGAACGGACTGCAGATTCAGCCATACCATTGAAATGGGGTGTGTAGCTCGGAATAAAGAGGAAGTTTATACCTTCTTGGGCGACTGCAGAACTAATTTGGGAACTTGAGTCCTGTAAGAAACGATGTAACTCGTTACATGTACCTATAAAATTAGTCCCATTGTCTGAGGTTATACTTTGAGGCTTCCCACGACGAGCCACAAACCGATTTAGAGCGGCCATGTATCCCTCTTTAGTAAGATCTGTGACGAGTTCTAGATGCAAGGCCTTTGTAGCTAAGCAGACAAAAATGGACAAGTAAGATTTAATTAGTTGGCAACCTCGACCTTTACGGTTAGCTATCTTAACTGGGCCGGCATAATCCACCGAACAATGTAAAAAAGGGAATTCCAGTTTAGTTCTGGATTCAGGTAACTGCCCCATAATGGGCTGGACATTGCTGGCTTTAAATCTGAAACATTTTATGCAAGCTTTCGTTATGGATTTAGACAGATTCCTTCCTCCTAAAGGCCAAAAGGTTTGACGAATACTGGACAATAATAACTGAGGTCCAGCATGTAGAAGTTTCAAGTGATGCATGTGAAATATGATTTTCGTTAAATGATGTTTACCACATAACAAAATAGGATGCTTTGTGTCATAGCTATAAGGTGAATTATCAAGTCTACCGCCTACTCTCAAGATATCATTTGAATCTAAGAATGGGGTCAATGATATTAATTTATTTTTCTTTGGTAATGCGTGACCTGATTTTAAGATAAGATATTCATTTAGGAACATTTCTAATTGTGCAATGTGTATAATAAAATTAAATGACCGTTGCAATTCTTCACAAGAAAGATGATCGCGGAATCTGTTTGTTTTGGTTTTGCAGTTATGAATAAATCTGTATATATAGGCTATAACTCTTTGTAAACGTGTAAATTGTGAATATTTAAGTATAAGTTTTGTAAATAGTTTATCGTCATCGTTTTTGTTAACGTCATTATTTATAACAAGACAAGGTTGGAGATCCGGTAGGTCCCGTCTCTGAGTTTCATTAGGCATTTGTGGCCAACTATGCTCTGATTCGAGTAAAAACGATGGGCCCGACCACCACAACGAGGCGTCGCTGATAACATCAGCCTTCACCCCGCGAGAAACGAGATCTGCCGGGTTCTCCTTAGACGGCACGTAGCTCCACGTGTGACCGCTGGTGCTTTCTTTGATTTCGTTAACACGATTACGTACGAATTGATTTAGTTGAACTGAAGGGGTGGACAACCACCCTAATACGATCGTAGAATCGCACCAAAAGCGACACATGTTAATGTTCAATGTAAGTGAATTTTGTACCTTAGTACACAGTCTTGCACCTAATAAGGCCCCACATAGCTCAAGACGTGGGATAGTTGTCGGTTTGATTGGCGCAACCTTATTTTTAGAGACTAAGAGCTGAACACGCACAATCCCTGAGTTACACACAGACCTAATGTAGACGCATGCCCCATACGCACTTTGAGAAGCATCTGTGAATATATGGATTTCAATCTTTACACAAAGATCACTAAGAACCCAACGAGGTATTTGTAACTTATTAAGACAAGGTAGTGTGTTAGCGAATGAAGACCAGAGATGTAAAATCTCTGACGATACTTCTTCGTCCCAAGAGCATTTATTGACCCATAATTTCTGCATAATCAATTTAGCTTCGACAACGCATGGCCCGACAAGGCCTAATGGGTCAAATATCTGGCTTAAAACGGAAAGAATATGGCGCTTGGTAACCTTCTCATGAAGTTCAATATTAATTGAAAAAGATAAGGTATCTTGCTGACAAAGCCAATATAAACCTAATGTTTTTGATGCTGTATTTATGTTATCTGATAGATCTAAAACTGTATTTGAATCAATAATTTGGCCTGAGAACAGCTCGTTAAGAATTAATGTGTTATTCGATTTCCATTTGCGAATATTAAATTTTGCGGAGTGTAAGGTAGCAGTAATTTCTTTACATAAATCTATAGCTTCGCTTACAGTACTCGCCCCGCTTAATAAATCGTCACAATAAAAGTCGTGAGCTATACTATATTTGACACTATTATCGCTGACTGTAGATGCCAGGCTACTCAGACATTTTGTCGCAAGGTATGGCGCTGATGCGGTTCCTTGACAAACTGTATTAAGTGTGTAGGTTTTTAAACGATGCGATGAATCATACCTAAATACAATTTGCTGTAATGAGCGTTGACTGGGTACAATGTCAATAGATCTAAACATTTTTTCAATGTCTGCCGACACTACAAATTTATGCTGACGGAATCTGAGGAGAATCGATAAGAGATCGTCTTGGACTGTAGGACCGACCATCTGAATTTCATTGAAGGAAATTCCTGAAGTGGTGACGGCAGAAGCGTCAAAGACTGTACGCAGCTTTGTCGTTGTACTGGACTCCCGAAGTATGCCATGATGAGGAAGATAGTAGTTGGCATTGTCACTGTATGGAAAAAGAACTTTATTTTCAGTCATGTGACCTAATTGCTCGTATTCCTTCATGAAGTTTAAATATTTCTCCTTGAATATTGGTTCTCGTTCGAACTTTCGTTAAAGCGATAAAAAACGTCGCTTAGCTATCTCAAAGGAATCGCCCAAGACCTGGGGATCTTGCTTAAGAGGAATAGTGACGACAAAGCGACCATCGTCATTTCGAGTTGTGTTGACGGTAAAACTATTCTCACACGCACGTTCTTCCGCGGATTGAGAATGCTCATGAGATACACTATCTACTTCCCAAAAACGAGTGAGATCAATATCAAGTTGACTTTGCGTAAAAAGACATTGACTGAATGTACTTTTCGGACTCGAGATGTGACCAGTGACTATCCATCCGAACTCCGAACTACGTAACATAGGTAAATGTTTGCCTAAACTAATCTTTTTGTGTCCCAGAATATCCCAAAAGATATCTGCCCCGATAAGAAGATCGACCTTAGAAGGAATATTATAAGTGGGGTCAGATAAACATAAGCCTGCTGGGATTTGAATATGTCGTGTGTCAATGTATGTGATCGGTACTGCTGTGGTGACGTTGGTAAACACATAACAGTCAATGTTATTCCTATAGCTAGTATTCAATGACTCAATTGTGAGATTGCAAGACTGTGTACTATGGGATACATGATTATTAAAACCTGATACCGTGGAGCTCACGTTCCGCCTCGGCAAACCCAGCTTACTGCAGAAAGCTTCGGAAACGATATTTATTCCACTACCGTTGTCCAAGATCGCCCTGGCAGTGTGTTTGTTGCCCTTGCCGTCAACCACCTTCACCAACGCTGTGGAAAGGAAAACACGAATCGGAGCAGTAACCGGTTGAACATCAGTTGTCAATACAATGTCTTTTGAAGACGTAGATGACGAATCACGAGAAGCAGATTGCTCAGATTTTTCCAAGTGCAACAGAGTGTTGTGCTTTTCATTGCAATATTTGCAGTGTGACAAAAAACATTTCTTTGCTACGTGTCCGTAGCGCAAACAGTTCAAGCACACCTTAAACTCTTTTACTTTGGACATCCGAGATTCTACAGGAAGACTTCTAAACGATTCGCAATTGAACCGCTGATGTGACTCATCGTTACACAATGGACATGATTTACGTTTGAATTTTTTATCTTTATGTTTGCTATTAGTGCTATTATTGTTATTGATAATTAAACTTTTTTCTTTTACGGGTTCTGATTTTATTTTATTATTTTTATTATTCTCTTCTAAAGTTTCTAAGATGTCGTCTCTTTTACTTAAAAATGTTATGAACTGTGATAGGGTTGGGGACGAAGTCAATGTATTTCTATGTTCTTCCCACTCTCGACCCGTCACACTATCAAGTTTAGTTGACATCATATAAATTATGATCGTGTCCCAGATCGGTTCTTTCAATGATTCGAGAGCCCTAATGTTCTTGTTAGTTACATCAATAAGATTTTGAATCGACTTACATGATTCTGATCGAATAGGATCTATGTTAAACAAAGCCTGTAAGTGATTATTTACTAGTAAGCGACTGTTATCAAATCGCTCGCACAATAATTCCCAAGCAATTTTATAGTTGTTACTTTTAAAGTCGATATTTTTAATAATCAGAGCGGCATTTCCTTGAAGAGAAGCCCGTAAATAGTGGAATTTATTAATATTATCTATGCAATCACTGTTATGTATAAGAGAAAGGAATGTGTCTTTAAATTCGAGCCAGTCTTGATAGCCGCCGCTGAAATGTGGTAAGTCAATTTTCGGTAGCCTAACCAAATTTCTCACTCGCCCACCTGATTCTGCATCGCTGAACTCCGCCACAGATCCGCTGCCTTTCCCCCCGGCAGCAAGCAGGCTCTTGGCTCTGGCCACCAGCGGGTAGTAGTCGTTGTCAAACTGCACACGATCCGCAGGGACCTCATCGGCTGGCGGCTCGTCAGATAGGATCTCGATTTCAGTCTGCAACGAGTCAAATTCCTCGCATAAGGGCTCAAATTTTCGTAAGCGGCACTCTAAATCTATGATTTGTAACTCCGTTAAGGCTTTAGAAGTTTCAATTAATTTAATATAATTGCCGAAAATAGTGAGCTTTGATTTTATAGCTGAGCGTCTTTTAATTAAAGTTTTAAGTTCAGACATGATCACAAAGCAAACCTCAATTCGATGTAATGGCAACAGCTGATTAAAAATAACAAGCTACTTGGTTCACCGTTTTAAAGATAATATTATTTAAGCAAAAAATTATAACCAGGTAGCTAAGCTCAATGACTGTGCGTTTCGATTTGAAGTAAACAAGATGATTCATGCAATAGGCATTCAACGCTCGAGTTTTACGACCGCAATTAGCGCACAAAGCCCCGAATAAAGAAATTATCAATGAAATAAACAGCTAAGTTTTATAGATAACAGCGTGCGTAATATTGAATGAATAGTAACGAATGAAGAATGCACAAAGCACTGACTCAAGTTTTAGCAAAATGGGTATGAAATTGAGAAGGAAAATATGAATCTGAATAGCTAAGAGAAGATGGAATAAGAGGAATAATTAGGAACGAACTCACAAGATGTCTTATCCTTTGTTCACAGTGTCTTCTTTATTTGTCCTTCAAATGTCCTTCCTTTGTCTCGAAAGTCGTCGCGTAATGGCCAGCGCGTACGACTCGTTAAAGTTTCTTGATTGACACGAAATATTGTCCAAATAAGCTTCAAGACGTTCTTAAAATCTTCTTCACGGTGAGAGGACCATATGTTGGTGATTCTCAGAGGTGGTAGAAATAAAATAGCGGGCTGTAAATCTAAGTAGGTTCGTATATTGAGATAAATAAGAACGCGCGCCTCTGGTCAGTGTCGTATTTGTGAATGGTGGCAGCAGTGCCGGCTATCGGCACCTCGTCCCCCGCTCCCCACAAGCCGCTGTCGCCCGCCGGTCGTCGCAGTGGCTCCCGGCGCTACTTATTGTCGCCAACATATCAGTTAACACATTTTTGTAATGTAGGTAAGGCACAAATGTTGATATCAGTGCTGTAACTATTCGTACCAAAGGGCGTCTGGATGATTAAAAACCACTGTAAATGAGAGTAATTAATGGAAAAAAAAAAAAAATTGAGAATAGTTAGAGACATCCACAAATTTGTACCGGCTAAGAGTTACCAGAGAGTTACCGCATGCGCAGAAGAAGCTAAAGCCAAACTTTTTTACCTTCGACGTGGTCCTTGATTTTATAATATGCTTTTTGAATAAGGACACGTTTAGTGTAGTTTTTAAACTTTCCATCGGTCAGTTCTATAACTGACTTAGGCAACTTTTTATAAAAGCGTATACTGTTTATAAGAAAAGACTTGCTAGTTTTCGTTAATCTTAATTTGGGTATTACTATTTCGTGTTTACTGCGAGTATTTAAATTATTATTATTTTTTTTTTTTTTTTCTTTTTTTTTTTTTTTTTTTTTTATTATTTTAATTTAACACGGGGTTTTTATCCACATGGATACGCCAACCCCATCGTACCCTATTACATTCGCTTACACAATTTTTATTAAATACAAGTGAGTGAGGGGGAATTATTAATTAAGTAGTTAGTTTTGCCAGATTACTTAACCTTTTAGCTAGCTCTGATTTTGGATTTGCCAAAATTGATAAAATTAGCCCAACATCAAGAAAATTTAAATTAAAATCTTTAATTAATAGTTCTCTCTCATCTTTATTCCTTATACAATCCATCAGCAGATGCTGTACATCCTCCAGTTTATTACATATTACACAATTGGGTGATGTAACTTTTCCCATTAGATAGGCAAATTTTGCCGATGGATAGTGTCCGGATCGCAGTCTTAAAGCTAGTTTAATATAGTTCCTATTTAATTTAACATCATCATTTAAATTATGAAAGTCGCTTCTAGTTTTAAAAAGCCCTCGGTTTTTGCGGACATACAAAATACATTCTAAGATATAAAGTAAAGGCTTAGTCAGGATATCAATCTCTTTAAATTTTTGTCTGAGAGACTCGCGAGGGCCCATCTTATAGATCGCGCGGACTGCCCTCTTCTGTAAAATGAAAATTGAATCAACGTCCGCTGCCGATCCCCACAGCAGAATGCCGTAGGACATAATACTGTGGAAATAAGCATAGTATACTAACCTAGCTGTGGCTACATCTGTTAACTGCCTTATTTTCCTTACTGCGTATGCAGCTGAGCTTAACCTACCCGAAAGAGTTCTTATGTGTGCGCCCCACTGCAATTTTGAATCGATAGTAATTCCTAAGAATACCGTTTCCGCTATAACTTTAAGTTTTTTGCCGTCAAGAACAGATGAATATACTCACATACATACTTGTACATACATACATAGCCTGTCATAACCCTCCTTTGGCTTTGCCGTAGTCGGGTAAAAATCATAACCCTCATTCGGCTTTGCCTTAGTCGGGTAAATAGAAGTAAGTTTCAGTTACAAATGGCATTTTTTTTTGTCACCTATTCTTTTTTAATTTTGACCTCGTTTTCGATAACAGCGACCCATGACGATAAAACCAAAAACAGTAAGGGCCAATATGATCTTATTCAACAAAACCGCTTCAGATAATATATAATAATATTACCTACATCCCGTCGGTAATACTTTTTATATAAAGGGTGTAAAAGTACCCGTCGGGGCTCCGGGTTGTACACTAGTCACCACGGCCTCGACATATAGGGCTAAGAAGGAACATGGGTGGTTTTTAGTCAGTAGAAGTCTGACACTCCATTTCGCTCGGCCCAAGAGCGGGAGGGGTGATTAGATGATTTCCCACATCCCCAAAAAAAAAAAGAGGGTGAACAAGTACCCTTAACGCAAACGAAGGGTACCTGTTCTCCGTTCCACTGCGATAATTTTTTTGTTCTAGACTATACCTGGACGGACTACGGAGATATTGGGGGTCAAAATTCCAAGTTTTGCACAGCTGATTTTGTAAATACTAGTTTTTCAGTTTAAAACTTTACTTAAATTATCTCCATGACCCTTCTACTATTAAAAGCATCTACTAGCACAATGTTTTAAGAGTGCTACATTGAGTTTTACAATAAAAAGATTTTTGACCCCAAAAAAAGTCGTTTTCCTGCAAAAATTTTTGCTTAGGGGTACTTAGTTTGATGTGCAGAATGCTTGGTTGACGTATGTGTAAAGGGTTAATTTACACCCTGTTTACTTGACGAAAGTGGCGAGCCATAGCTAGTTTACTATAAAATCACTTTAATCGTCTTCATACAGAAGAGAAATAAAGCAACAACATGAAGAACAATAAGTCTTCAAGCTAAAGTATAGAGAATCATTGAAGATGTAACGTGACAAGTCATTGTGGGGAAATGGGAATCCTTTTAACCCAATTATGTACGGGACCTAAGTGTACGATGGTTTCCATTAGGGAGGTTCCATGGCTGTAACCTAATATTCGATTTGCTTTTACATTGGAGCTGACAGTAACCTTGTTATCCTTTTATAGGGAAGGACCGGTCCAATTGAAATCGAGACTTGATAATTCAGAATTCAGAGTACATGATTAGCGGATAAAATAAAATTTTACTTAGGAGGATATTTTTGTCTTCTTATTTTGTGGGGAAAGGTTCTTGAAGAAATATTTCTTTATCTTTGATTTAATGTTAGTTCTTATCTTCCTGCTGCCCTCAGAGAGCTTTAATGATTACTTTGGCCACCACTCAGTAAAGGTTTTGACAGTTTTGTCATACGAGAATTATATCAAATCTTTATAAGGTGACGGTTTAAGTAATCATTAAATATCTCTGAGTACCGCAGCTTTAAATACTATTTTATTTTTAAATTATAAATAGGTGACTACTGCGATGATTACCATTCATCATCAACATTACCCAAGTCTTTTTCCAACAATCTTGGCGTCGGCTTCCAGTCTAACCAGATGCAACTAAATACCAGTATTTTACATGAAGCCACTTGCTATCGCACCTCGACAACCCAGATAGTAAAGGATCCCGTCGGGGCTGCGGGTTGTACACTAGTTACCGCGGCCTCAACATATAGGGCTAAGAAGGAACATAGGTGGGTTTTAGTCAGTAGAAGTCTGACACTTCGTTTTGCTCTGCCCAAGAGCGGGAGGGGTTATTTGATGATTTTCCACACGCCAAAAAAAAAAAAGATAGTAATGGATAACACCTTGTTTAGACTGATTGCGGCGAAAAAATTTCAGTATACTTATTTTTTTTTACACGGGTACCTACTATTTAAACGAGTGACTGTAAATTAAAATTTAAGTGACAAAAATAATTAATTTAGGTCATACTCGTACAATTACTAAGTGAGCGACTGCCTACGAGTGACGAGAAATCAACAGAACAGGAATTTACAAACAAGGGGTACTTATAATACAAAATGAGTGGCTTCATAATATTTGAGCGACCTAATATTTGTTTGAGTGTCAACGGTACATTCTGCATTTTATTCAATATTTGGCAAATGATTTACTTATACTGAGCGGCATTTTTTCTTAAATGAAGTGTTTCGAATAGAAAAATCACTAAACCTCCCTAGGCCCAGTCGAAGGAGCCGCGTTCCGCGGGGCTCCTACTTCTGCGTGGTTTTAAAAAACGCCACCACGAAGGGGATGGCAAGCGAGCGTATAGGCCCACGCTCGCTTCGCTCGCTCACTTGACCCCACCATCTTTCTAACCTAACCTATCCGAGTCGGGGTGCCCCAAGTTCCGAGCTCGCTTTGCTCGCTCTTGCATCCAAGTTTTTCTAGTGGCGGGTTCGCAGGTTAGGTCGGGGTTTCAGTTCGCTCGCTTCGCTAGCTCACTGGACCCCGACATAATTATCCTGCGTGCCTAACCGCCCCGTTTGTGTGAGTGATTGAGATTGTGTGTGTGAATTGAATTAAAATTATGTAAATATCATAGCGTATCGTTATGTTAAACCTCAATAGAAAAAATCGTCTCTATCTTAATATTTAAGTTGCTTTTTCTGTATTTCTAGTCGCTCACTTGGTAAAGTCACTCACTTAGTCATTTTAATATGTGAAGTGGATTAATCACAACCCACTTTTTGTAAGCTCTTCTGAGTTTTGTTATTCATCAATATTCGTCGTTAGTTTAGTTCGTTATTAAAACAATATCTCATCATCAGTCGCTAAGTTTTTTTTTTCGCTCCTTTTATAATTTTCCTTTTTACACACATACAAAAGTTGCTCTTATTCCATTGAGGTAGGGAGAAACCACTGAATGCCATCAGCTACGATACTTTTTTTATGGGATTGAAAATCATCAAATGACTCCTTCCGCTCTGGGTAGAGCGGTAGGGAGTGTCAGACTTCTACTGACTAAAAACCACACACGCACGCAAGTCAGACACGCACGCTGGTTGCGAATATGATTTACAATATTGGAGGAAATATTAAATACTGATTTGCAACTTACACACCGTTTCCCATAAATTGTGTTATAAATCATGCAAAGAGAAAATAATAGTTGTATGAACGTGGACAAACGTAAAGGTGTGTTAGTTTTAAGCAGGTGGCTTTCATTACATTCAGCCAACCCTGGAGAAAAACGGGCGTGAGTTTAAGTAACGAAGTATAAATAACTATATATAAATAAGGGTGACTATGATTAATCTTCATAGTAATTAAATTATAACCATCACAGTAATCATAATTAACATCTAACGATTTCATAATCTAAATGCGCGTTGTAATTTCACTAATTGCCTTCGCATCAAGCAGTTTGATAGACTGTCTCATCTCGTAGTATTAATTCAAATAGCCGAACCATTCTGCGGCGTCAGGAGTCTGCTCATTAAGAAAAGTGGGAGATCTCCCGGCTTATTCCTAGTGATGGCCGGCCCGTCCGCCTTCCTTGATTACTCATTAAAATTATTTTTTAAAGCATTAAGACTTTTATTCATTAAGTTTCACGGTTTACTTTGCGATTAAATGTAAACTAGTATTAGTTGGATTAATATTTATGAATAGATGATGTAATTAGGTATTTCAGGCCGTGTCTGCTAGTGTTGTTTGTTCGGCACTAAGATGGGCAGACAATATTGCCATCGCGGGAATATCCTCGACGAGGCTGGCACAGGAGCGTGGAGCATGGTACAATCAAAGATAGGCGTATACCTAGTAATGGGTGATGTTGGGCTGAAGATGATGATGATGATGCGTGTGTAGCAGACGGAACCCTACCGGAACAAAAGGTAAGTAAAATTTAGTTTAAACTGGGCTTTGAAAGTGAGACAGTTAATCATCTCATGTAAAAATATAGGTTTTCCACTTCATAAATCCGACTAGCCTAGATCCTTTAATTGGAGAGGGCAAGGCTGCTGATAATGGTTTCATAAACCTAAAAAACTATACCCATTAGTATTTTTTGGTAATTATCTTAAAACCACACGAACATTATGCATAAGCACATTTCATCACATAAAGTTGGAAAAAATGAGGTTCAACGTATATGATGCGGTCATTTGTAGTATGAATAAAATTAGGTTTTCCAGAGAGCCCCTAATCCATTACTGGGATAAAATACCTCTTTAAAAAATAATGAGGTAGGTATGAACTGTGGGGTCTAGACAAATAAAAATGTTCTTGTTATCTTCATTGTTAATAGAATTTTTTGTAAAAGCCTCTCGACCTTTTAGAATAAGAGAATTTTCATGAGAAAAAGTTTTTAGTAAAACTATTAATTATTTGTGCTAATTAAAAAAATACTCGTAATCATTTACGCATTTTTTCCAAGTACGTTGAGATCGGCTTTCAGTCTTACAGGATACGTGAATGCCAGTATTTTATTTCGTATTGACACAGACAGAAGATATTTTGTTCCCTTATCTTATGGCTCTTATATCTCATGAATGACAAGTTAACTGCTATAGACGTATGGCCCTCATAACAGAAACTGTTAACAGATATTTTATACATGACTTCAAGAATTCCAAGATTGCGTTAAAATTGTACAGCACTGTGCTAAAACTCGACATTTCGTTCTGACTGAACTGAAGCTCAGCATTCTGTACCTCAAATTAGGTAATAATTGACAACACTGGGGTCAATTACAAAGGTTTAGAATTATGTAAAAGTTTGTGTCATGATATAAACATTTTCGTTTAAATTTGCCTGTTAGTTAGCACATCGACGCCTTCAAGCAATAACTCGGTAATGTGCTATTATGGGGTTCTGTTATGTCATATTCGGCATCTAAGGACTAGAATACACCTTCTCAATTTTTTTAAGATTTTTCCTAATGATATTTACAAAAATATCATGACACATATGTTTATTGTTATTTTGGTAAGTTGCGGTTACCGGTTTATTGGCGTGAATAATTTTCATGAAGATTTTGGTAAACGTATGTACGCGGTTTCTTGTTGAATTAATTTTATAATACGTATTCCGTAATGTGTTCTCGATAAAACAAGCATAAAATGATATTTCGCAATAAGGAACCACTTAATGAACTGTTATCAAAATCTTTAAAAATAAAAAAAAAAACTACCAATAATTAACTAAAAATGTTTAATTATTACAACCGCACACATCTTTTCTGATCAATATAAAATAAAAAAAATGATAGACAAAAAAAAATATAGCGAAAAATGAGGATAACACTCTGCCAAATCGTTATTATGCTTATTCTTCCAGTATTTGCAATTCAACTAGACGATGCCCGCGGTTTCAACCGCGTGACAAGTTATATACTAAAACCTTCCCAGAAAACCACTTAACTTATTGGTGAATACAATATGAAAATAGGTATAGTAGTTTATGAGTTTATCGCGAACAAATAGACGCGGTGGACTTTGTTTAGTAATATGTAGTGATATAAAAATCATGCTGACTACTGAAGTCTAAACAATCTTCCGGAATTATGTGGAACATTAGATCGTCTAGTTTAGGTTAAGCAATTTTTTGTCTGGTGGCCATATCCTTTTCAGACAAAAAAACTTAATTTTCTTATAATATACAGGGTGGTGCCGATGATACGACAATAAATTAAACTACGTATACCTTAGTATGTTCCCAGTGTATATACAAAAAAACATTTGAATAATATTCAGTAGTTTAGTATTAGTAGAAATTATAATTTTTAACATTTACTACATGATGTATTTGTTAATACGGAAGCACTGTCAGGTTAACGACCCCGCATCGGTGCGGTTGCCAACTCGCTACTTAAAAACTTTAGCCAAATTCGTTTTAACACTTAATTGATTGCAAATTATACCTTAAACCTGTACAATAAGAGCCATATCGCATGTCATTAGACTTAGATAAAAAATAACGCAGGCGGAGGTTGCTATGCACTCTCAATAATAGAACATTTAGTGTGTGCGAAAGTGATATCTAGTTTCGTTTGTTTATTACTTCACTTTCTTGTCCAAACTTGCAAAGAACTACGCTACGAAGTTAGGTCACGGTCATCGTTCAGTCTGTCGCAACAGTCCTGTGACGTTGCACGCGTCATTACTTTGTAAGCGCACGAGTGCAAGCGGAGCCCGGGGCCGCGACGCCACCTTGATGTAGGTACCTACCCGCCACTGGCCACTCGTGTCATCGTGTGTCAGGGACCGGGACGATGAAGTAGGTAGTTAACAACGGTTATTACAATAAGTGTGAAATTGGACGCATTATTTTAGTGACAGAACACGAACAATTAAAAGTTATCCTAGTTAAATTAAATAGTTCAGTGAACTGTGCGAATTTAGGCGATAAGTTTTTATTGTGTTCGTGTATTTTACTTAGCTAAGTAGGTACTTAGTAAGTGATTCAACAGTGAGTGATCCTGATTGTGATGAGTAAATAACACGTGGGCGAGAGGTGCCTGATTAATAATCTGTGAATCAGTGTTGCACCGACCCCGAATGAAATGGGATAAGGGCAAAAAGATGAGGAATCTGTGATTCAGTGATTATTACCCATAAGACGACCCACTGACCCAAAAGATCATGTCGCTACACGACGATACGACCGCGCTATTGCCACTCGCTACAATAGAGGTTAGTGAACCCATGTTTTTAAATGTCGTTCTATTTTGTTACAAGTTCTAAGCCATTTAGTTTGATTGAATTATTATTTTTTTAATATTGTTGTTAGGTTTTTTTTAATGGTTTACAATTATTCCTATAAACTAGTATAGTCCGTGTTTTTTAAAAAAAATTGCTTTCATTCAATACATCAATGTCTTCAGTAGTCCCACTCGTTGACAAGATACACTTACACACATCAAAAGTGTCTAGCGATCAACATATATTTTTGCAATAACTTTTCTCCTGATTGATATTAATTAAAATTTTCTTTAAGGATTCATCAAATAAAGTGTTTTCGTTTGTCACAGTAACGATAAACCAAGTCACCTTTGCATTAATAAAGAAATTTGCCATTTTCCTAATAAAGGGATTTTTGACATTTGAACCACTAACATTAAAGTTCGAAAAAAAGACTGAAATAACAGTTTTCTTTAAAATTTTATTGGGTAACTTAAACAATTAATAATCCGTGTTTCTACCGCGAACACTAACAACACAAGAACATCGGTTTGGCATACTCAAAATGAGTTCATCCAAATCACGCTGTGGAATGGCCGCCCATGTTCGTTGCAACAACAAAAAAAGGTCTTCTTGCGACTGGATACCCTCCATATTCGGCAGAGCTCTTCTCTGTAGCATATCCCATGCATGCTCAATCGGGTTCAAGTCTGGCGACTGAGCAGGCCAGGGCAGGACATTGATGTTAGCTGCGGCGAGAGTCTGTCTTACAACTCTTGCGGTGTGCGGTCGTGCATTATCATGCATTAACTGAAATAAGAGACCGATTTGCACTTGTAGAGGAACGATGACGTCTGATACAATCGTCTCATATAAATTTGAGCGTTGAGGTTGCCTCTGATCCAAATCAACTCAGTTCTTCCGCCGATCCAAATACCCGCCCATACCATGATGGTTCCACCACTATAAGGATGGACTTCCTGGCAGGATTTTAATCGCTGTTGGCGTCCAGGGGTTCTCCAGTGTCGTATACGTCTTGTATCCGGTCTCATACCAAAACGAGACTCATCAGAAAAGCACACGAAACGCCATTGTTCTTCTGCCCAATTTCGGTGTTCAAGAGCCCATTGATATCGAATCCTACGATTGTGCATTGCTATAGGTGGTACCCGTAGCGGTCTTCGGGAATGAAGGTTCACTTCATGCAAGCGGTTTCTGACTGTTTGGTCGCTAATTAAGTTCCCTGAAGAGTGATGAAGCCTCACGGCTAACATCATGGCGGTTATTGTTGGAGCTCTTCGAGTTAAGATTTGAATGTATCGGTCTTGTCTCCGTGTGGTGCAGCGATACCGTCCTCCATGGCGCTCAGCCACGGTACCAGTGCTTCGGTAACGTGTCCAAAGTCGACTGATAACACTCTGACTTGTATTCAGAGCTAAAGCCACAGTACGTTGCCGGGAACCAGCTTCTATCAATCCCACGGCTCTGAGCATTTCTTCCCTGCTTAAATGACGTCGCCGCTCCATAATAACGTTGGTTTTAATCAGTAGTAGGGAAACAGTAGCACTAATAATGTCTTCAATGCGTTGTATGTTTTTATAGGGAAAATATTGACAGCTGATTTTTATCTTTTACTCGAATTTGATTCACAGTTCCTGATTCAAATTATGAAATGCACCAAAAAGGATCCATATAAATTTATAAAATCATAAATTTATTACAAAGCCACATCTCAATCTCAAGAAATCCGCATAAAAATGCTTGATCCCTAGACACTTTTGATGTGTGTATTTAATAAAATCAGTAAATCTTTTCTTGATTTTTCGATTACCGGGTTATTGCTTGGGGGCTTCGACATATACTAAAGCATAGCAACAAATAGATTTAATTTTCGATAACACAGAAAATTGGTAGAAGCTTGCAGCAAGCAGGAGAATGATATTATAGTCTCTCGATGTTAAATACCAATATACAGCGCCAACTAATTAGATTGGAAACCCACGGTAACGAAATTAGCTGAAAATTCATCAGCCCGCCATCTTGAAAAATAACGTCATATACATATAGATTTTAAGGCCTCAATGTTAATATTTTGTATTTCAATAAACAATTTTAATTAATTTTCCGGTTGAACGTGCAAATTACTTAACTGCATTACGGTGACAAATTATTGATTATTATAAGTTTTGCTGTAAAATTCAGCCTGAATATCCTAAAGCACCCATCGTTTTTAGCGTTGTCGGATTGATGATATATTTTCGCCTTTTTAGGGTTCCGTAGCCGAATGGCATAAATCGGAATCCTTATAGATTCGTCATGTCTGTCTGTCCGTCTGTCTATCCGCAAGTCACAGCCACTTTATTCGGAAACTATTAAGACTACACAGTTGAAATTTGGTAGGTAGATGTTATTCTATGAACCGCTTTACGATTTTTATACATAAAGAAAAAAATAAAAGATTAAGGTGGGTCTCCCCATACATGGAACTGAAACCAAAAAAAAAACACCGTTACGTGTGGTGACTACATACAAGTCTTTAAAAATTACATTGAGTTGCTTAAAACCATTTTGTCTCAAATGTTATCGTTTGACGTTTCGTTTCACTTCTGAAGTGGCTAATTTATGACCACTAATAAAGAAGTATGGGCAAAGAAAACGTGTTGCACTAAGCCCAGTTATAGTCTGCGGTCTTTGATACGACTTGTAAAAAAAAGTTGACAAAACTTCGTTTTGCGATCGTGTCATTTAAAACTGTCGCTGATGCTGCTCTGGTTGAGTTTCATAATACCAAATAAATATGCATAAACAAGTAAATAAGTATGAAATACGTAAAAAAATTATTATGGATTTTTTTTATGTCAAAAAACATAATCAAACGATGAGATATGTAATTGCTATTGTTTATGTATTTCAAAAATAATTATTATTTTCCTTTTCAAGATTACATAATGTTTTCAACTTGAATTTTAATAAAAGAACATGCCATAATTGGATTTATTTATTTAGCTTTAACTTCTATTCATAGACGTATGCAATTTTAAAGTAACCGAATTTGAAAATTCTTTCCAAAAAAAAAATTTTTTTTGCTCCTCTTTACTCTTCTTACGGCCTCATACTCAGGAGTGCGATTCACTAAGGCAAAACATCTTTACAACCAAGATATCATCGTTGAAACATCTGATGAAAACTTATCGGTATTCCGTAGTTAAAACTGCGCGATCGTAGCGCCTCAACGATGTCGACGGCGCGACATAGAACTAAAATATGTTTGCGAATGTATGAAAAACGGTATTCAGAAACACAAAACATCCTCGCCTTCAACGACAACGACGCCTTCGCCTTCGATTTTAACTGTCAAACCGTAAAGCTTGTAAATTGTAGATGTTTCCTTGGATGTAGACCTTAAAATGTAAGTAAAACAAGTTATTTTTTAATTAAAATGCATTTTGTCTACCTTACTTTAATTCCTGAAACGTATAATGCCTAATTTTAATGTTTTAGATGGCAGTTCGTCTTTCTTAGTTTCTTGTGTGATGTTTTTGTTGGAAGAAGCTAAGCGTCGAGATAATTTAGAAAAAAGACGTCAGGCACTTAGGATACGTAATATGGATCTTCTCACTACTGATCCAGACTTTATAAGGTATTCAGTTTGATTGAAGAGCTAATTATACAATTGGAAGAAGATATTTCTCCATTCATACCAAAGGCGAAACGTCGAGGAGGAATTAGCAACCGAACCAAGGTAATAAGTACTACAATGTATAAAATCACCATACTCTGGAAATATGTCTAAAACTTACTCTCATTCCAGGTTTTATGCACTCTCGCATTTTTAGCTAGTGGGAGTTACCAAAAAATAATAAGTGGGAATGCAAGAACCTATATCTCGCAAGCACCGGCCTCGAGGGCTATACGAACCGTAGTAGATGCCATCAATCACCCAGTTATTATTAAGAAGTACATAAGATTTCCTCAAAATACAAACGAAAGGCAAATTCTCAAAGAAAAGTAAGTATTTCATAAGTTTCACTCTTTGGTTTTATTTTATATTAAGTTGAGACTTTCATGAATCAAACTTAGTTAAGATAGTTAATTAAGTAATATTTTTAAATTGTCTGTCTTTTATTTAGATTTTATGAAAAGTTCAAAATGCCTGGAACCATTGGTTGTGTTGATGGTACCTTGGTATCAATGGTTCGACCCAAAGAACATGAAGAAAGATATTGTAGAAAAGGGTATCATGCTCGAAATGCTGTTATTGTAAGGTTTTTTTAATATTATTTCATTAAACTTATACCAAAATGTTGACGAAAGGAATGGACTGTATGGGATTCTATGAGGTGAGGTGGAATAAAACTAAAGAATGGCAATAAAAATCTAATAATTATGCAAGCAGAAGTATTCTCAACAACGTGGTGAAGCAAAGACAACTGACAAATCACCTTTTTAAACAAAATAACATCAAAAATAGACAACTATAAAATACCAAGGAGATTGTCAACATTAAACCTTACAATAACAGCATTTCGAGCATGATACCCTATCTGATTAAGAACCTATCTGTTTCAAACCATATTTTAATCTTTTATTTTTGCCTTTTAAGATAAATGATCCAAACTTAAATATAATGTATGTGGATGTAACTTTTGGAGGTGCAACACATGACAGCTTTATATTTAATAATTCGATCATAAAAACGCATTTGGAGCAGTTAATATAATACAGGCGAAACAGTGTGTTTGCTTGGTACGTATTTTAAAATGTTTCTTTACTTTTACCATCAGAAATTCAGGTACAATTTCTCCAATTGTACCTGTTTTCGGGGGTATTTAAATATTAATAATAAATTCAGTTACTTTTAATTATTGTAAAATGAAATGTAATTTATTTCAGGGGACTCCGGTTTCGCTCTTAGGATGGTTCCATGTAGCAACCCTGAGCCTGGATTAAGGGAAGAATACTATACACAACATGTGTGGATACTCTTGCGCCTTCCCATCTTCCTAGTACAGCGTGCTGTGCGGGGGCTGCCGCTACGGCTGTGGAGAACCTCAAGCGGCGGAAATATAGTAATCTTATTGGTAACTATATTTTCGAGCCGTTTGGGGTTGAAACTCTGGGACCGTGGGGTCCAAGTGTTCACAGACTTTTCAAAACACTTAGTTTATATTATAAGTTAGTTAGTTTATTTTAATGTAAAATTATTTCAATAAGAAAGATAAATAAATGATACATAAAAATTAATAAATAAAACAATCTTTTAACATACATTATATTTTTATTTATTTATTAAATCTCTAATTGCACTACTTAATCTATCTAGTGCCTGCGCCATAGCCTGATGGCCCTCTACTTGCTGACTAATTGCTTGGGCAATCAAGAGTTCTGCTTGTGAGCGCCGTTCTTCGATGGCAATGAAACGCTCTGTGAGGCTCACCATTTCAGACCCGCGTTGTTACGGAGGTGACCTTGTCAATAGTCGCCGGCGCGCTGCAGATTGACGCGGAGATAGCTGATGAGTGCGTCGGAGACCGCGTAATGTCTCTATGCACACGCCGAGTAGGAACTGCAATTAACATATTGTACTTATTATACTTATTCTTGTCTTGAATTCTGGGCAAAACAACATTGAAAAAATTTCCATTGACACGCTAAGAAGCCCATCGTGTCCCACTGCAGGGCAAAGGCCTCCCTTCCCTCTTTCCATTTGTCTCTATCCTATATTAAAGTGCTAATATTATTATTACTTTATAATAAATATTTGGTCAGAGAATGCAACTTACTTTGACTGCCCCTTTCCAAAACATTTGGCTGTGACGCAGGTCTTGTTGGCTCAGTAAACGAAACCTGAAAATATATGATAGTTGTTGAATTCTTTTTGTTTTTATAGAATAGTTTAAATCATAATTTTCCAAAACCATACCCTGTTTTCTTCAGCTTCTGGACTATGAGCATCTGGTGCTGGTTCAATCACTTGCTGTGTTACTTGCACACTATCCCCATTAAAAGCAGCGAGATTAGACTGAAATAGAATGTTTTGTTCTTTTAATTATTCGAGATAACATTTAAAATAACACTCACAGGCCACTGCAATGCCATGTCCAGTATTTAGCAATATAAGTTTGATCCTATTTTTTATTTATTATACATATTTACTTGTATTGATCAGACAAAACAGGCATGACATGGGTGTTGTACACCTTAGTGTAGAGGATTATGAGAGGTATAAGCATAGGTAGTACCTAATGCTTAGTGGCAAAATTCATCAATAAAATAATAAATAAATCTTGTACCCATTGCATTTCATGGCCTGGCTCATTTATAAGAACCACACTTTGGTCAGCTTGCTGCTCATTTGGAGGGACAATATTCTGAAAGAATGTTTACATAATAATATTATATTTCTAACAGGTTAACTCATTAAACTGAAAAAAATGAACTTATGAGTAAAATGCTGGGAGACTCTTCACTTTCCACAGTTCTCTCCAATGGCTCTTCCCAAAAATGTAAAAATATTGTATTACTTATTAATTTCAATTAAATCAATAAATTTGTTAAAGTATTGAAAATTGAAAATTACAAACCTCAAAAGGATTATTTCTAAGTTCTGATCTCCGCAACCAAACCTTTCTCCTCTCATAATGCTTTGGATTAAAGACTCTATTTCGTTAAGTTCTGGCACATCCTCTATGCCACCACCAGTGCGCCGTCTAGCTGCTGCAATTAAGCTGGACTTCCTCTTCACAGCTCCTTTTTTGTCCTTCCAGTACTGCAACACAAGTAAGAATTATATGGTTTGATGTAGGTAATAATAAATAAATAGTAAAACCAAACCGAGCAAATAGGGGTATATTTGCTCAGTTTGGTTTTACTCTTGGTTGAAATTTTAAATGCTTATAAAATTTCAATTTGAAGCCTAGCTTATAGTTACAGTACATGCCTGTAGTTAATACTAATTTAGTCATAAAGAACATACACAGCTGTCGGCTGTCAATGTAAAAGGCTACATAATCAATGCAACAGTATGTATACACACACAATACTTATAATTACCAACCTTACACCACTGTTCTGATGTTTTCGTACATCCACTACCATCGCTGTTCAGGGCTGTTGTTATTTCGGACCATGCCTGACGACTGCGAATGCCCGTACGAGCATGGCCCATAGCCAACCATGGTTTCCTTTCCAAAAAGCTTATTAACTTTTCCAGTTGATTTAACGAAGGAGCTGCGTTGCGAGACACTAAAATATAAATATTTTGGTTACATAAATAGTAGTTCTAGAAACTGTGCCGTATATTTATTTAAAAATGTTACTGTCTACTTACTTTCGATATGTTTGGAACCAAACTAAAACACAGAACAAGTAGAACGCCATTGGTTTGGGGTGCAGAATTTTTTTAAAGTCCACTTAGCCACATAAAACCACTTGAACCTTTGGAATTTCGTATTTTGATAAAAAAAACTACACGATCAAGTTGTTTGTTTTGAAATACGTACACAAACAGTTGCAAATGTCAAAGATTTGGTATTGTTTTATTGCCCTAGTCAAAAATAATTATTTTACAAGTCAAAAATGATCTATTTAATTAAATATTCATTGCATAATAAATATAACGTGTTTTATTCATATGTATTGTGCATTTGTATTAATTTAAATGACGAAATAACTTAAAAATAGGTTAGTCGAGATTTTCTCGATTATACTCTAGATTAAACATAGCAACACTGTTAACATCGTACTCATCATCGTTGTTCGGCAGATCGTCGACGAGCATAGGTAGCTTAGCGAATACGGTTTTTATCAGCGTTGTTTTTAAGAGCGATCTTTACGATGAAACATCAGTGAGCTCGTCGTTGTTAACATCTATGATGTGTCTGTTAGTGAATCGCATTGCTGAGCTGAGTGTGACGTCAGAGCGAGTCAGGTGTGCACAACCTGTCCGTGATTTTGTAAATACATATGTATCTATTGAGTCCTTCGTCTTGAATGTCATTCGTAATTTGATTTCAAAAATCAAAATCAAAACTCATTTATTCAAACTAGGCTGATAATCAGCACTTTTCGAACGTTTAAATTTACTTTACTTTACTTATTTGCAAGAGACAGTCCCCCAAAACGCCCCCCCCCTTCGACACTTCCTAGTGTTTAATTTGATTTTGAACGACTTAATATGGGTTTGGTTTATAACTCATGCCCAGTGTTGTCCAGTGTTGCCAAGGGTGCCAAGGACGCCCCTTACCGCGATACGTTTGTTTTGATCGTGTTATCGACACTTTCTTTATATTTTTTCGTATCGTTTTGAAATACTAGAATACATTTTTAGTAGACGGGTGTCAACGATCTTTATTCTTCGGTTAACTGGCGCAGACTATAATTGGTATAATAAGATAATGATAATTGCTTTAATTAAACTCTTCATTACACTACGCGCTAAAAACATCCCATTTATTGACTAGAACTAGATAATCGTAATGAATATTGTAGCACATTCAAAATGCAAGCTAAATGCTGTTGCAAGGGTGTTTCGTTATTAGGATGTTGATTGGTTTGCGTTTCCACCAGTAGATTGCAATGAACGAGCTGTAAAGCGGAATTTAAGGTCTATTCGGAAGGAGTATTTGGTTAATTATTGTAGTATCGTTGTATCGTCAGAACAATGTTACAATAAGATGCATTAACTAAAGGTGAGCACGTGGCTAAATTCAGGTTAAGTTGCTATTGCCTAGGTTTTTTTTTTTTTGTTTGTCCGTGGATGGGTAACCGAGTTTCCTCCATATCTTGGAAAGCACGTTAAGCCATTGGTTGCCGATTGTCAGTGGCTCGAAATTCTGACAACCAGTTTACCAAGTGATATCGTAATACCCAACTATTAGGGTTCTCAGAAATTCATAAATATATGACGTACATACAAAATGACTGAAAAAAAAGTATACAATGCAAAACATTAATATTTATAAATATTGGACGTAACAAAATAATATTACCTATAATAATAATTATGGTACAATAATAATATTACCTTTGTAGTATGTTTTCTCTTTCACTAAGTTCAGGGGTATTGTGTACAAGACGTAACGTATTCAAAAGATTAACTTTATTTTACTGAACAAAATCTCGTTTGTCATTTACAGGTGCCGCTATAATTTCGTTGCGAAAGAAAAAAATTCGTATATTTTACAAAAATATATTATCGTTTTTTGCTTCAAGTCTTTTGGTGTAAATGGAAGTTTTGCATTGTGAGGCAAACAATAAAGAGGCAGTTGGCAGTCGCCCTTTGTGTCCTTTGTTGGGTTTTACTTGCACTGTTTATTTCTTTATGAGTCGAAAAAAACAAGCCTGTCATCTCATGGCTTTAACTGTCCCGTTCCACAGTGCTGTGATCGTTGGACTACCAAGTCAAAGGTGTCGAGTTTGAACCCAAGAAGCACCTTTGATTTTTCGGAAGCATGTGCGAAGGAATTGTATAATTATCACTTGCTTTTCCTTCCAATCTTAATTAAGATTTCGTAGCTTGGTTTCTACTTAGATGCTGTTAAAAGTCTAATAAGTTTTCCATCAGTAAGAGGCATCAACCCTTTGTAGAATTTTAAAGAATTATTCGAACACTCTTATTTGCATCTGTAATAATAGTATTTTTTTTTTATTATGAAGTTGTAAAAAAACTTTGCAGACAACTGTCAAGTCTTTAATTAAAAATCTGGTTAATTCTACTAAAATATGCATTAGGTAGTAAAAATAAAATAAAGTAAAATTTACTCTTAAAAAGTTTGCGGATTACAAAATGACTAAACTGTTTATTTATGAGTAGAAAATTTGGACAAAATGTAAATTTTGTTTTTGATCTTGATTAAAACCTTTCAGAATAATAACTTTTGGCTTGGTAAGTAGTTAGAATAGATGCTTTCAGTTATAATGTAGCAGGTGTAAAATAATAGTTTATTTATTTAGTTTTGGTTGGTTTTGGTTTTGTTTTTGTTTTTTTTTAGTTTATTTGTGAAAGCTGAAAAATATACTCGGAAAACATATTATCAACTCCTTTGTATGAAAGCAGTTGAGTACCTGACACACACAATCCAGGTAATATGGAACCCTTTGGTAAGACTGATTGTCTGACAGCCACATGTAACGACTGCCAAAGAACTACAAAAAATGACAGTCGCAGTTTGTTTCTGCTATTTCGTCCTAAAGTAGTCGGAGAAGAATCATCGAACTCATCCAGTTTCTAAAAAAATTATTAAATGTGTGTGTTAATACCTTAAAAAAATTAAAGTAATATCTTTTTAACAAAGAAACAAGACAAGTGGGACAAGTCAACTTAAAGATATCAACGCTAAAATATTAGCCCCATCCTCTACAAATTGTTCAGAA
The DNA here is from genome assembly GCA_932274075.1 of Diarsia rubi. Classification (NCBI taxonomy): domain Eukaryota; kingdom Metazoa; phylum Arthropoda; class Insecta; order Lepidoptera; family Noctuidae; genus Diarsia; species Diarsia rubi. Next base: position 14,230,792 of record OW026417.1, on the reverse strand, counting down.
CCACAGTGCTTGGAGGCTTTTTAAATCGTTCTTTGTAGACCAAATTTAGAATCAATACCTTCATCCAAATCAAATAATCTACTGAACAATAGAATTCCATCACAAGATGAATCCCATCTATTATTAGCACCGAATCCTCCAAGATCTCCAAATAAAGATGTTTACACAGGACATAGGAATTACGATCCACAATAACTCACGCTTATGTCAGGATAAATAGCCAATTTGCGTGGAATGGATTGCCAGATCTGAAGATAACTTCGACCTGCACATTCAAAATAAGAGGGGATTTGCAGGTTACGGAAATTACGTAATAAACTAACAAAACATGTAGATTTTATGGGAGTTCCCATAGGCAATAGGAATTTATTTGTGCTCTAAATTAGGTTAGGATTACGAAGGAGTAAATATTTCCACGAAGGTTTTATTTGTTGAATATTTTAACCGACCAAACTGAGTGGGTACTTCAAAAGAGGTTATTGTTTTGAAGAAGCAATAAAAAATAAATCCAAGTACTTACTGGATATTTTATAAATGACTCAATAAGTACCTTGTTATCCTGGTTTCAGAGAGCTCTGCAACTGCCTCTGAAAAAATATATTAAATAACAATACCTTTGACATATTTCTGCACGTGTGAACTTATTAGACGTACATGAGGAAGCTAACTCTTTACAATCCCTGTGAGACGCGTCTAATTTGCATGACGAAGTAACGAGTCTCTTCGGGAGCGTACTTGGTACTAATACAGGTTAGATTTTATGCTAATCCCAATTTTGTTGTCACTGCAATCAACGAGTGAGTGAGTTTATGAGCGAATGTAGCAGTTGCAGTGTAGTTTAAGATGATTTTATATGCTACGTGTAAACTATGTACCTAGTACTTCAGTGTATCGGTTTGTAAAACTTTATTCACTCCTCTTGTCAACCTCCTTGTGATACGTGTGGCCCTGTTGATTCATGACGAAACGGTTCGCCGACGATGACGGTTGGTGGTCGGTCAGTTTTAAGTAGGTAGTAAAATATACCTACTGTTATAGCACTTTGGTGGTTGGTCGCAATAGAAATTAGGTTTGCTTTAAATAATTCTGGTTTAAGCTTGGTATAAGCTATGTTATTTGAGTTTGAATCTATTGTTCTTTTTTGTGTGGTAAGAAGAATAAAATAGCACAGTCTTTCTTATCAATAACTCGGTCTACTACTCCTTTGTAAGTGGCTGTTCATCATAGTAGGTTATCAAAAATATACAAAAATTCATCCACACATACAGCTTACAATTCATATCCCTTAATACACGTTTGCGTGGTATCGACATCTCATCTGATTCCGTTTTAAATTGGGGTTCGGATCCTCGACTCGGCTTCAGGGTTTTTACATTGCTGTAGAGGTTAATTCAAATTAAAGTGCAGTACCATCGTGCCTTCCGAAAGCTCACGCAATTGTAGCGTGAATTTAAATTAGGGGTTAAAAGGTCGCGTAAAGAGAATTAAGGGCGAAATTGTCATTCTATTTCCTTAATGGGGACAGCAATAGTACCTTTAATTGTGAGACGCAATGGACAGATTAGGAGAAAGTGACTCTGGTTTAGAAGTAGATTGCTAGAGGAAGCGGGGTATGGAATTTTATTAGCTGTGTCCGCAGCTTTGCTTACGTGAGTGATCTCCTAAAATTTTATAAGTCGATGAAGTTGGTTTATGGTGTCTAATAATATATCTGGTAGAAATTAATCCTATGACTGCGGTATTTAGTTTTATTTTTAAAGTGTAATGGCAAATTCTCAGTCTGTTATTGTAACCGTCTTATAATTATCTGCTTGATAAGTAGGGGGTCAAATAAACAAATAATTAAACATTGACGACGTTATAATAAAGTTTTACTGGATGAAACAGGTATAATGAAAATATAGATTGACGCCATGGTCTGGGGCGTGTAGTAATGGGGCGCCGCGCCATCGCCTCCTTTTGCGAAGCGGTCATGCTAGCGAAAGAGGTGGCGGAACGTGAGAGGGAGAAGACCTCTCGTCGAGAGACGCTCCGGGTATCGGGGGCCACGTGATGGCTTCCGGCTGCCGTAGGCACGGGCTTGTGGACGGTGAGTAATCGCGACGACAGGCCGTGTCAACGGCGCGTTCGTGTTCCACGAGCGCCTTAAAGAGATGTTAGTAAAATTGCAGGAGGTCGTGTTGTTCGAAAGAGGCACACAAAGGGCTAAGAAGGAACATGGGTGATTTTAGTCAGTAGAAGTCTGACACTTTTCCCTCTGCTTAGAGCGGGAGGAGTCATTTGATGATTTAAAAAATCCCTCCAATAAAAAAGGGGCCATTTATTAGATAGAAAATTAGTCTAATTGTCGCAGTCACAACGCATTTGTCGCACACATTTTCTTATTTTTCGTAATCCCTGCTTGTAGTATTTTTTTTTATACCTGTTAAGCGTTGTTTGTATACATATTGTTTTTTTTCCTGTATCTGCGACCTATAAATATTTTTTTCTTGCGAATAGATTTCTAGAAGATAACATACATACGACATAAGTAATAGACGAAAGATAATAATGACATGTGCTAAAAGGATACAAAGACCATCTAGTAAATACGTTCCATAATAAAGGCTGTTACTCTAATTTCCACGTCTTTTTAAAAACAAAATAATAAATCCAGTGCGTACGTTTATTAACAAAATAAATATAACGTAACAGGGATGAAATCTGGAGGTTCATCTAAACATTACATTAACTGAGAATGTTATCATAAGCTTGTTTTACGGCACATTAATTCCATTTTACAGCACAAGTTTTACAATCTAATTTTTCCGTGAAATTAGATGCGAATTTATTTCTTGGTTTTGAATTCTGTTCGCATTGTTTCCTTTATTTGTCCTAGAACCATTTTGAATTGTGTGGAAACCCGGTAGTTTGCTTGGTACTTTTCGCATAGTTCGATGAAGATTGGGTGCATGTACTTGAGGAGGCTGTGGTCTAGGGTAGGGAACATGTGATGTAAAGCGTGGTCTCCGAATAACGTCATGACTGCAAAGGCGTTGCCGTTGATGTCCTTTCGGTCGAGCAAGGCTTCTACTTGGTGCATTCCCCAGTCAGGTGTCTCGCTCCTGAAAATTTTAAGTGTTTTTTTCTTATGGCATTATACAGTGTAATTTTTTGTAGTGTGACCACATGCATGTTACACATAAGTTTATAATTATTTACGACTAGCGGACGTCACGCGGTTTCACCCGCGTAGTTCCCGTTCCCGTGGGAATAAATGGATAAAAAGTAGCCTATGTCACCCGGGGATAGTGTAGCTTCCCAACGGTGAAATAATTTTTCAAATCGGTCGGTAGTTTCGGAGCCTTTTCGTTACAAACAAACAAACAAATCTTTCCTCTTTATAATATTAGTGTAGATTTACCCCTTGTTTAGCTTGTAATGCACAGGCACGTTTTTCATTTATATATTATTTTAAACTTTTTGAATGTGGGTATAGGTACCATGGAAACCTCTCTCTCTCAAAATCCTTCGGTAATTACACGTGTGTTGTTATGCTATTTTGTTTATTTATTGTAGCATCGAGTTCTAGGTGCAAATTAAATACTGGATTTAAATTCAAAATAATTTAAATTCATCTTGCCATTTTAGTTTATGAAAACACTGAACGATAAGTAGCTTTGTAAACATTATTCTAGACTTATTGGAGTAGGAATATTCAGTTATTTAGCTCTTGATTAAGCTATGCGAAAAACAAAATCACAACTGAAACTTCTAACTCGTAACTACACGGTTTTATCTAATAAAATAAAATTAAATGCGATAGGTAGACATGATATTAGTGATACCTAAGATCATTCAGTGCACATTATCAACTCCATAATCTTTTTACAATAACAAATAACGTATCCATTACACGTCGCGAAACAAGATAAAAAATGAAGATCATTATCAAAATGACAAATCACTTACGCAGGTTGGTCGCCATCTTTAATAGCATCTGGGTGATGATGAGCAGCATTTACTCCAATAGAGTAAAATAGTAAGCTCCCAGTACAATTGATCCACAGCCATGTTGAGATCACTTGAAGTATGGGGGCGCCACTAGTGAACCCCATCCATACAGGAAGGAGTAAGCCAATGGCGTCGTGCCAACGGTAATGGCTCTTGAAAAACCCTTGACGAAGGAATATTGAAAGGAACCTGGAATAAGTAGACGGATTTATTCATTAATCTCATTTATTATTTGATTCGGGCATCAGCTAAGTAGTTCAATATATTATTATATATTGAACTAGCTGATGCCCGCGGCTTCGCCCGCGTGGATGTCGGTCAAATTATATACTAAAAACTTCCTCACGAGCCACTCTATTCATTGGTAAAAGCAACATGAAAATCGGTGCAGTAGTTTTTGACTTAATTGCAAACAGACAGACAGATAGACGCGTCGGAAGACTTTGTTTTGCGGTATTTCTTTATTCATATTATTTTATTTATATAGGAACTTTATTATATTATTATAGGAACACAAAAAATACCTAAATGATAGTACCTAAATTAAAAGTGCTTTTGCTATTGTCATACAATCCGATTATGTTCATAATGTTTGATGTGTGAAATAATCATTGTACTATGCGATAACGACAAAAAATTTGATAACATAATGTTTTGAAAATAATCGAAAACGGAATCTCGAACAATTAAGATTGTGTAAATCTACACGAGTAGTGGACGTTTTTCAGCTGAAATGATGATGATGATGGTATAGTCTAAACGTCAATTCTAAGTAGAAATGAAAATATGAACATCATTTGATAACGTTGGTTCACGTCGACTGACTTTTGTGGAATTCAAAATCAAAATTTATTTATTTATTTATTATTATTATTTATTTATTTTAAGGTGGCCAGTTACAGTCACTTTTGAATAGTCGAAACAAATACAAAATTAAAAGAAGCTACACTCTCAGTCACAAGCCATAATACTCGTAACTGTGATTGTACTGTAATATGGATGTTTACTAACTAGAAAAAATGTGATTCTAATTAGTCCGTCCGTTAGATTTTTGAAAAATATTGGATACGTATTTTTTGTTTTATCAAATCAATAAAAAATTACGTAGATAAAACGCGTCAAAGATTTGAGTGCGGGTTTATGACGTCACTGACCGCTAAAAAATGCCATACAAATGTCTTAGAATATGACGTCACACAAGTTTTCAAAGCATTGTATCGTGTTCATTGTTTGTTTACGTGAAAAAAGAAAAAATACGTGTCCAATATTTTTTGTAAATCTATCTGACGGACTAATAAATTAGTTAATTAATAATAAATAACAAGTAGTAGTTATTTGTTTTTCCTACTCCTCCGCTATTCTTTTCTGATTAATTTCGTTGCGGGATCCAAGACAGTCAAATCATTTCTCTGGGACTTCATTGTGTCGGCGCTTTTCTTGTGGTCGCCACTGTTGATTCTGGCTTACAGAAGTTACAGTGGTTTGGGAATAGTCAGCGGGCTTGTCCCAAAAAAAAAGTAGGAGTTAGTTATTTTTTTTTGTTGACATACACTACTATGTAGAAAGTATCTTTATCTTACTAAAATATAACTTACCTCTTGGTGAAACTTATCAAGAAGACAAAAGGGAAGAAGAATATCTCAGTAATGAATCCAAGCCTTGCATGCAGTGGTTTGTCTTTCCTGGGATTGTAGAACAGGAATGGTTCTAGAGAACTGATCTCCAAGTCCATGAGGGTATTCGTGTAGAGGTGATGAGATAGGACGTGGGATACTCGGAAATCTCTGGAAATAGAAAATGGCTTGCATGAGCATCTATTGATAGGAACATCAAAAAGATTATGTCTGGACTTTTGAAGAAGAGATTGTGACCTCTGAGTTCGTTTTGGTCTCTCAGTCGGTACTGACCTAAACGTCTAACATTTCGTAGAATTTAATTTTAATCTACTATGTTGACTTTGCCTCAAGACAGATAAATAAAATTTCGTTATCAGAATTATGCAACATAATAAAAAAAAGTAGTTAAATAACTAAAAAATCCGACTGAAAAACTGAAAAGCAAAAAACAAGCACATATTAAATTAAACAAAACTTTTCAGTTTTTGCAGTCGGGTTTTTTAATTTTTTAACTACTTTCTTTATTTCCAACTTTTTAGTTCTTTTGAGTTTGTTCTTTCGTTCTTCGTGTAAAATTCTTCGCATAATAATATGATTTAACTTTTGTGTTTGTTTATAGGATTGTGACTTTGAATTTATTTTAAACATATAAGTGTCTTATATTATTGTAATCTCCTTTTAAAACCCTTCATTTTGATACCCTACTCGATGGTAGTGCTAATTTTTTTTTTTTAATCCGCTATATTGCCCCCAAAATCCGCAAATATCTTTGTTTTTTTACTTTTAATTGAGCCAGTGACACTCGCACTATCAAGACGAATCTAACGACGTATAATTTATTCAAATGCCTTCATCCGTTTAGGAGTTATGAGGGAACAAAGAAACGAACATGCATACATACATACACGCCAAACACATAACCCTCCTTTTGGGTTTCGCCGTAGTCGGGTAAAAAACATTGTGTACGATTTAAACAAATATCATTGCTGTTATTTAGCTTTAAATTCCTATCTGTTTGTCCAGACACTATCATTTAGGTACTGTTGATAGACCTATCTATCAGAAATTATCTTAATTATTAGTTTGTTAAGTTAATTGCAGTGAAATAATCTTGTACAATGTAAAATGGATCGACGACGAAATCAAATTTGAAATGAAAGCCGAAAAGCTTTGAAATGATAGTGGTTAATAGAGACGATTTTATCCTAGTTACGAGCATTATTAATTAATTTGTGGTTTGACAGATGACGGAAGAAGAAACCTTCTATAAAAATTGCTCTTTGGGTCTATTTCAACTCACTAATGCTTGTTTGTGGAGTGTGATCAAAAATGTTGCAGCACATAATAAACAAAGCACATGATACATGCTGCAAAATCTTATTTCAATAATCGATGTTATGTTTTACTACCCACCCATTTTTTCCACAAAGGATGTTGTCCTTGGTTCCGCAAAGGATGGTCCCACCGTAGGTGGAACAACACTACATTAACTTAGGTACACCGAATAAATATCACGCCTGTAATCGCTGAAGAGAAGTCCCTAATAGTATACTAACATTTTGCCACTTGGGTGTTTTAAAACCCATGCCGTAAGAGCGAGCCTATTGCAATAGGGTACTTAACAAAAAAATCTAATTAGGCCGTCGTCAGATAGGTTTCCAAAAAATGTTGGTCACGTATTTTTTCTTTTTTTACGTAAAAAACAATGAAGATGATACAGTGCTTTGAAAACTCGTGTGACGTCATTTTCTGAGACATTTGTATGACATTATTTAGCAGTCAGTGACGTCACAACCCCCACTCAAATCTTTGACGCGATTTATCTTCGTAAATTTTTATTGATTTCATAAAACAAAAAATACATATCCAATATTTTTCGATAATCTAACAGACGGATTAATTGGAATCATATTTTTTTAAGTCAGTAAAAATCCCTATTAACCTAGACTAAATCCTAATGAAAGAACTCAATAATACTTTGCCAGAACCAAACCTTGTAGCCACATAATATGACAACATGTTTTGTTAATATAGTGCTCTGCGGTAATTAGTAGTAACAAGTTCTAGAACCTGACACTTTAAACGTAGATAGTTACACGTCAAAGAGGTAAAAGACATCTCAAGAAAGTTTGAAAGCTTAAAGTCCTTAATTTCTTGGAGAGACGTCTCGCCTTGATTAAAAACTCTACAATTTTCTCATCAGCATAATTAAACTACGTAGTTTGAAGTTCGCTCTAGAAATCATGCTGGTTAACAGATTTTGTTTGGTCTTGCACTCTTCTCGTATACGTATTTTATGTGTATATATATATATAATAATTATTATTATATTTATTACTAATAAGTCTTATTTTTTATTTTTGTACTTATTTTGCATTTATATGGTATTTGTGTATGTGAGTTTAAATGTTTGTGAACGCACCCACGATACAGGAGAAATTCTTAGTGCGGGGCGACGTTTTTTTTTTTAAAAAAAATATACATTTAAGTAAATATTCACACACATAACTAACTAATAACACAAAGTACAAATCTGTTTTGCTCACTACTCGTGTTTAGTTCTTAGGTTTTTTTTTAAAATTATTTTTTACTTTTTGCGTGCACTTGTGGCATGTGCCAAATTTTGTTTCCTTTCTTTCTTTCTTTAAAATGTGCTGCTTGGTATAGGTGTTTTTAACACTGTTGTCTAGTCTAGTGGATGTTTATCAGACTGTCTGAAAAAAGTCTATAGTCCCCGATGGATTCGGTACCTAAAAGTACACGCATATTTTGCCAGTTTCGTTTAATTCCCATTTAATAAGGGTCGAGCCTCTTCATCAACTGGGCACAAAGCCAGACTCTGCTATTGAGAAACTCAATTTGCACGACCAACCTGGGAATTGATGAATCTATGTCAGGAGGTCAGCGACCGCTAGGCCATAATACACAAATAATACTTATGAATAGCAATCAGGTGGTCTAAAATTACCACTGTAGCAGATCATAATATGAATTGCGTTAAAAAGCGTGAAGCGTTCTTTTTTTTTTTTGGCGGGTGGAAAATCGTCAAATAACCCCTCCCGCTCTTGGGCAGAGCGAAAAGGAGTGTCAGACTTCTACTGACTAAAAACCACCCATATTCCTTTTTAGCCCTCGAGGGTCGAGGCCGAGATAACTAGTGAACAACCAGCGGCCCCGACGGACCTTGCGTTAACTGCACCTGTGACCATTTAGGAAAATAGATCCTAAGTAATAGGAAAATAATATTAATTCTGTTAAAATTCGTAAAAGAGTCACAGACGCAGTTCATTTTACGCAATTCATATTATGATCTGCTAAAGTGACCATTTTAGACTCCCTGATCTGCATAAAATGAGTAAGTAATGTGAAGCAATCTGTATAAGTTTAAGTTTGACAGATATGGAAAACGCATGTGGTACCAAAAGTAGTATAAGCTGGCCTTTTAATCGTCAAAATTAAGTACTACACTATACCAGCACTAGATCAATGTGATGAAAAAGGTATTCAAAAAACTCACCTGTAAGACCACATGCTCATATTAAACAAATACATCCTCCAATTCGTTTTTCTGTGAATAAAGTTATGGCAGGCCACTGTCAAAAATGCCAAATTCACCGAAGCGTAAATATACCAAAACTTTGCTGCATACTCGTTTGTAACCCAGCAAGAAAAAGCAGAACTTATGAGGAGGGATAAAAACAAGCCATCTGTTATATTATCTGCAGTTTTAGATGCATCCTTAGGGATTTTCTTGAGTTGCTCAAAAGCCGCTCTCTTTAGCGTTTTGTAAAAGCCATCTTCTTTGAACGTGAACGGCGAATTACGCGGAGTCTTTGCATCCCTTATATAATATTGTGTAAGAATTTTCTCTGTGGATGGGTTCAAGTGATGAGATTCAAAAGCTTCAGTAATGTCAGTGCCCTGAAAACAGTAATTTAAATTGTTCCTTTAGAAATAAATGTTGTGTTTTGGAATGATGGTATTTGAAATTGTGATCAATCAAAATTGGGAAGCACAGCAGCAGCGGGTCCAACTGTCATTTTTAGCTTTTTGACAGTTGTAACAGGTAGCCCGCCAGACGAGACTCAGTACTATGTTGGTTGTTAAGGTTTAATATGCAGTCGCTCTATGTGAAATACTAGTATTCAGCTACATCCGGCTAAACTGGAAGCCGAGCCCAACATAATTGGGAAAGGCCAGGCAGATGATAATGATAATGGTATTTCTAATTCTAATACGACATATCAAAAGTAAGTATTAATATATTTGGTTTGAAAATTGTTAAGATAGCAAAAGGAGTAAAGAGCAAGATCTGATATAACTGCGACATCAAATTATCGATTCCTCTCACGAAGATTTTATATGTTCAATAAAATATCTACATGTCTCAAGAACGGAATGCTCTACAAATAAAACTACGTGCATTAAGACAGTAGGAAACTACACATTTTAATGAGATCAAACATAAAAATTAAGTATCACTTACTTGGGTAAGTTCCAGCCATTCTTCACCACCAGGGTGTCGCTTTATAAACCTCGTCAAGTCGTATAGTTTGTCATGAATGCGCCATAACCCTTCGGCACCGTCGTCCAATGCCTTGCCAGCAAGCCATTGCACCGGGTCCCTGAGAGACTCATCTCGTAAAGATGGGTATTTTAACTGTGGAAAGCTGACATGAGTATTTTTATCTATCGCTCTTTGCTGAGCCCCGTATTCCCATTCTACATTAGGGGACATAATTTTTTTATCGACCACTATTTTTCCGCAATACTCGACCGGCCAGTAATGTTTAATGCACTGAACTCAACAATCGACATCAATGACAAATCTATTAATTTATTGACCAGATCATTAGTACAAATAATAGATGGTTGATTGGTTCCTTTGATGTTGTAAATAGTGCATTAAATTACCAACACATTAGCCTAATGATATATTTTGAATATAATTATTCTGTCCTGGTGACTGACGAATTTGGGCTTGAATTGATGAAAGTTTACACTTATTTGACATTTAATTCTGGAAGAGATTTTGTTTCAAAAACAACCCTTTTTATTTTTTTAGAGTGCTCTCACCATTATTCCACAAATTACAGACACTGCACACGAATAACTTGACTTTTCGAATTTAGAAAACTGAACTTTATTAGTTTTTAACCGACTTCCAATAAGGAGGAATGATCGCGCATTTATCTTTGTGGACCGATTTTCAACATCTTTTTTGTGTATGGAAGAATATACTCCCGACATCCCATTGTCACGAAGTCAGGATCTGATGATGGGTTCCCAGAGAAATCGAGGGCAGTCCTCAAATTTAATAGGCACACATTACGTTTTCCACTTATAAAGGGTGTAACGCAAACGAAGGGCATTTGTTCTCCCCACCACTGCGATATTTTTTTGTTCTAGACTATACCTGGGAACCTCCTAGTTACGGAGATGTTGGGGGTTAGGCAAATTTTTCACAGCGTTTTTGTAAATACAACAAGTATTTCAGGTTATAACTTTACTGAAATTACCTCCATGACCCGTTTACTAATCAAAACATCCACTAGCATAATGTTTTAAGAGTGCTACATTGAGTTTTACCGTAAAATGTGATTTTTGACCCCAAAAATAAAAGTCGTTTCCCAGCAAAACAATTTGCGTAGGGGTACTTAGTTTGATCTGGCTGTGTGAAGGGTATTTAGACCCTGTATTTTCTAAAGCTGTTCAAATATTCGCGTCTGATAATCATAGTCTCATGTAGATGCGTTGATGATGGAATGTACAATTCCTCAACGGTTAGGAGTTGAAAGAAAATTTCATCAAAATTATACGTACTTGTAGACCGACAATTGCATTATTTCGGGCTATTAGGTTGACCTGATGATAGAAAGGAATCGATGTGAGTTGGAGGATAATAGGATAAAATATCATATCTAGGTGAGCTGATTATGGAAGGTACGTACTACTCCTCAACGGTAAGGAGTTGAAAGCAATAATAAGGGAATCTTGAAGGTTAAGGCTTAGGTTTCTTGGTTGAATGTTAAATGAATAGTAAATATGTGCATAGGATATTACAACTAGAAGTGGAAAATTGAAAAAGTGAAAAATAAACCTCAGAAGTAAAATCTGCTGCACGTTTTTATTTTTTTTTAATTTTTGTATTTTAGAAGTCGGTTTTTGTTTAACATTTTTATTAAAGAATATTAGGAATGAATAAACACGGCACAACATGGTATCACCTCACATCATAGTATCAACTACTTCCAATAGCCACTATATACTGTGGCTTTCGTGTTACTATTATGTAAACTTGGTGCTTTCAGGATGTGGGAATTTAGTCGACAAAAGCAGAATTTGTTCATAATAATATAATAAAAATAATTTACGGCCAGTGTATAAAGGCTTTAATAATCATGTTACTCTCAAGTGCATTATGATAACCTTTATAACAAAATATTTATGTTTATTACACAATGTTCATGCATTTACTATTTATACCGTAACATTAGTATAACACACGAAAATATTAAAACTCTTTTTATGAAATCTATATTGTAGATAATTATTATTATTACTGAATACACTCACTAATATTTGGATGTTATATTTAATTTTTAATTTAATGATAGCACAAATACCAATGCTGATAAGCCATCCATGTAGTTTACAAACTTGCGTAACAATGGTAATAATAAACGATATCAGAATGCCGTAATACTATCTTACAAAGAATTTATTGAAAAATACGAAGAATTTAAGTGCATAATTTTGGCACGTACTTTTAGGTACGATAAAATATTCTGTTTCAGTCGTAGAATATGTAATAGGACGATTGCCAGCTGACTCGCTTTCACGTTGTGGTTATAGTTCTTCGAAAAAGGCCAAGGAATCGTAAAAAGCATATTTCAGGGCTCACTTTTATATGTATATGTTGCTGTAAAACTTTCTTGTTGCCATGGAAGATATGTTTGCGGATTCTGAAAACTAAGAGTCAATATTAGCGAGTTAATCTTGTGCTAGAGCATGTGGTTTTTCCTTTTTACCTATTCTAAAGTATTGTCTGTTTTAGTATCCTATAAATCTTATACAAACGGACAATTCGTATTACAACTAGGTGTCAGTTACTTACTCATCAAAAGATAAGATAAGAGAAAAAATCGTTTATATTGCCGGTTCATCTATCACTCCATCTTGTAATGTGACAAAATCTGTAACAACGAGTGGATAAAAATACGCAAGATCATTGTATTGAGAAGTATTTTAAAAAGCAATTGTAAAATAATCTAATCTTTTGTTAAAATATCAGTTATTTGAAATTACATTATGATATAAAACAGTAGATTATTGCCCCTCCCATTTAAACTGTGTTTAAAGTTTGGGTGGTGCGCAGTGTGATGTGATAACAAACAAGTCATTATTATAAATTAGTCTACAAAAAATGGCCCCAAAAGATAAAAATTATATAGAATGGGCCCATCAAACGGCAGCCGAAAAAAAGACTCATGTCAGTTTTCCTCAATTGAAGTACCCTTCGCTAAGAGACGAAGGGTTTAAGGATCCCATACAATGGTTGGAAGGAAAAGCCATGGACGATGGAGCAGAAGGTTTATGGAGAATACGTGATGGGCTTTACGATTTCGACGAGTTTCAAGATAAGCACCCCGGCGGAGCCGAGTGGTTGGAGCTCTCTAAGGTAACCTAATTACCGTTCAAATATATTTTTGTTGTGAGCAAAGTAGGGTTTAGGCCCGCAGTAATAAAATATGAAAGTCAATTTGTCCCACGAAAGCAATATTTGTGATTTCTTATACTATTTACGGGGAAGTTAGAACTGAATTATTGTGTATGAATCATTATTTTGGGACTAACATAACGAATCAAATAAGTCCCTTTCTTACTCCCGTAGCGATGGAATATCTAAATTATGCTATTGGTAACAATAACTTGTAATACATTTATAATATTTGCAGGGAACAGATATAACAGAAGCCTTTGAATGCCATCATTTAAATCCCGCTGTAGAAAAAATGATAGAAAAGTATTATATTAGAAAATCTAAGACACCCAGAAATTCACCGTTCACGTTTGAGGATGATGGGTTTTACAGAACTTTAAAACGAGACGTGAGAGAGGTTTTAAAGACTATACCAAAGACTGAACGAAAGCATGCAGATTTTATTATTGATAGTCTCTTTGCAACGGTTCTGTTATCTTCAGCCTTATCATGCTGGGCCGCAGACTACTGGGTCGTGATGACATCATATGTGGTAGCTTCTCTCGCCTTATCATGGACCACTGTCGCTTCACACAGCTATATTCACATGAAAACTAACTGGAGGATGTATCTTTTCAATTTCACTTTGATGTCTTACAGGTAATTTATATGAATTTGAGTTGATAAATGTGCCTATTAGGTCCGCGTGAAAATATATAGAAATATTGCATTCAGTTTTTTTTTACACATAATTCTAAATCTTTTATTGGTTCTAAAATAAAAGCCTACGTATCTCCTTATAACACCAGCTTTACTGAGCTTAGGCCGGAACAAACAGATAGACAGAACTTTTTTTAAATGTTTTTCTTTTGTTATTTTTGAATTACCAACAAACACCTCAACTCTATTTTTTTAAATAGATTACCTATAGACTCTTTTAATAAAAATTCTGAAAGTAAGTTGGAGTGCTATTAAACTACCCAAGCTAATATGTGTAAATAATAGTATTATTGTATTTCACAGAGATTTTAGAGTATCACACGCACTCTCACATCATCTATATCCTAACACATTAATGGATCTCGAAATCAGTGCATTGGAGCCAATCGTCTTCTGGAATCCTAGAAAGAAGCCTTTCTACGCCTACTTCTCTTTTCTGATTGAACTTATTTTCTACCCATTCATCGGTATCATTAATTTCTTGAAGAGGTAATACTCGTATATGTTTTAAAGTTGGTTAATTTGCCTATAAAAAAAAGTTTTTATCGATAATAATTATTATGTATCGGGTTTCTTCTCTCCAAATAATGAAGGTTGACCATCATCTGGAACTATTTATTTTTTCAATATTATACCTACTACATACACAGTTTCTTTTATTGTTCACATTGCAAGAGCTACGTTACCGTTACTTAGCATATACTTTGATTTAGACATGTTGAGTACCGCCAATAGTAACTCCAGTACGTACTCAGTATAATTTTGAGCAAGAGAATAAGTTTCTGCTTGCAAAAAATAATAATGGAATTATGTTTTCAGGCATGTCAGCATCTTCGTCCGCAAGGACTTCTTCACCCGCCACTACAGATGGCACGATCTCATTGCCTTCCTCCTTCCCCTCTGGATGTACTTTGCCAGTGGCACTACCTTCTGGCACGCTGTCTCCACGTGGTTGTGGATTGTCATTACTACTAGTTTCATAACATTCACAATTGGCACGAATGCTGCACATCATCACCCCGATATTTTCAAAGATGGTGATCAACTGAAGTAAGTAAATAAAAGTTTTGAATGGCAGATTGATGACGGTAGATGGACATGGGAGTCCTTGTACAACAGACCATGACGTATTCTAGTAGTCATTCAGCAGGACCCAGGCAGATGGCCGAGCTAAAGTGTTGGTAAATTAATTTGTCGTTTCGATTTCATTTCGTCTATGTAAAAATCATTGCCATGGACGGAATTGGAGAAGTTATATTTAGAAGCAGATTTGTTAAACTGACATTGTTGTCGATTTTTCATTGTCTTCAATCTGTATTTAATTGTGGCTTCATTTTAAAATAGACTCAAGGAAAATCAATGAATCAGTCATAGTTGCATCTGTGGCAATAAAATTGTATGATATCATATGTCAAACAGCACTTCATTGAGGTCAATTGGTGTTCAATTGTTTTCTATACTATTACATCATCAATTTACTTATTTTCCCTGTTCCCTGTTCTGTGCGTCCCTTTTCATCCGTTTTGGCGCTATCTTGACGATTTCATACAACTAAACGCAATTTTGGACGGTCCTATCCACCAACCGAGCACCAATCGATTAGAACCTTACTCCATCGGCCATCTCCGCATCTAGCCAGAAGTCCTGCCAAACTTCACTGTTGGCAGTTTAAACTTTAGATGTTTTTTACAAATTAATGTAACATAACTGTTTCTGCACCATGTTTTCATGACTTTTTTATAGCTAGCTCATAAAACTTTAAACATCTGTACCTACTAAATCTTTGAACGTCAAAGTGATATTTATCTACCTCTAGGGATACCACTGTCGACTGGGGCATGCATGAACTAGAAGCTGTGATGGACCGAACTGATGTCAACAGCAGTCTCTTCACAGCCATGACTTTCTTCGGAGACCACGCGCTACATCATCTATTCCCAACAGTGGATCACGCTACTTTAAAACATTTGTATCCAGTGTTCTTAAAGCATTGTGAAAAGTTTAGGGCTAATTTCAGATTGACTTCTTCGCTCGATCTTTTTATTGGGCAGCTGAGAATGGCTGTCAAAGAAGACCCTAATGTTTTGGCTAAATCGAAATAGTATTTTATGGAATAGATTAGAAACGTTTAGCATCGCTTCTGATGTATTAAATGTAAATTATTATTAAAAAATATTTCTACAGAAGCATTTGTTGGCAAAATACCCCTATATTTTAGGAAAGATATTGTTTCTTTTAAGTAAATACATAAATATCTGTGCTTATATTATTGTCAATTTTTATAAAAAATAAATTGATGAAAATTATCAAACAGATTATTCCTGTTCATTGTCTTAATGATATATTATCATCCTACGCTTCATATTACCTACACAGTAAAGATCACGGTTAACAAACGTTTTACAAACTGGAGAACTGAAATTATAATGTAGGTACCTAAACATAATGCGCTAAAACTCCTGCGTGGAGTTGCTCATAACCCGGGAGTGCTGCGACACCTGAAGCTGTGCGTGCCGGACCGGTACGTGTGGAGGCGGCGGCGACCGCCACTGCTGGCCGTGCCTATTGCCAAGACCAACTTGCTTTCAAAAACACCCCTCACCCGCACAATACGTGTCCTAAATGAAGTGCATGAGAGGACCGACATATTCGCGTGCAACTTGAGTGAATTCGCAAGAGTTTTGTTAAATTTTGTTTCTTATATTTAATTTTTGCTGTTCTTGTTTTTGTTTTTAAGTTGTTTGGTAGTGTTTTAAAAGTTATTTTTAAAGTTTAATGTTTTAATTATAGTATTA
Organism: Diarsia rubi; assembly: GCA_932274075.1. Taxonomy (NCBI): domain Eukaryota; kingdom Metazoa; phylum Arthropoda; class Insecta; order Lepidoptera; family Noctuidae; genus Diarsia; species Diarsia rubi. The sequence continues at coordinate 14,213,966 of OW026417.1, read as the reverse complement.
GTCGTAAGTTTTTTCAAATTATCTTGTGTGTGATTGCAAACCACTATTGTATTGGGTCTGCCTGTAAAGATAGTGTGTGTTTATAAATAAATAAATAAATAAATAAATAAATAATGAAATATTTGTTAATTATTAATGTAATCAATTGTTGTAAAAATAAATGTTTGATGTAAAGGTCATTGTCATTGTTCTAATTAAATTATAACCACAAAGTTTGTTGTTTGATTGTAGTAGTACCTACTAATACAATTATCACAGCTCAGAAATTTTGTACAAAACAACAAAATTTCTGATTTGCCGTTAAAACAGTACCTAATTATCGTCATCGAAACTCCATTTATGAAAATCATAATGAAGCGAAGCAGTACTTATGTGATGGTTCTTTGCTAAGTTGGCGAATCGGGAAAGTTACCAAACGGGATGTTGCCTTATAACTACTCGTATTAATGTGTAAACTATAGTGGTTATAAACAATATTACAAATATACAAATATGTGCATATGAGATAAGGATGACCTTTGGTTTACGCTGTGACTTTGCTTATCACGAGTCAATGAATAAATAATTTATAGCAATCAAGTTTTCCTATCAATAACACAGTTTATTGTACAAACGGTCACATGTTAGAGAAATGTTAGGGGAAGAACATTAACACAAACATAATATTTTCAAAGCACCTTTGCCTTTCCCTAGAGCCTCTTGGCATCGAATCATCAGAAAATCGTTTTTTCCAAGAGTACCAGTTAGATATAAAAAGTAAAAAAATAAATTATTTATGGTTTTTTTGCCTTTTGCCAAGGTTGGCAAAACATTACCTATGATGTTTTGCTTTTTGTGATATGGGAGTTTTTCTTGAAATTGAAGCATTAACCTTGTTTTTACCCGACTGCGGCGAAGCCCAAAAGGAGGGTTATGTGTTTGGCGTGTATGTATGTATGTATGTAAGTATGTATGTATGTATGTATGTATGTCCGTTTCTTTGTTCCCTCATAACTCCTAAACTGATGAAGGGATTTTAATTAAATATACGTCGTTAGATTCGTCTTGATGGCGCGAGTGTCACTGGCTACATTAAAATTAAAAAAAAAAAAACAAATTAATTGCTGGTTTTGGATGCCAAATCGTGGATTGAAAAAAATAAAACCATAAACATCGAGTAGGGTATCAAAATGAAGGGTTTTTAAAGGAGATCACAAAAATAAATCACAAATTCTATAAACAAACACAAAAGTTAAATCATCTGCGAAGTATTTTACGCGGCCATAGAAAAAAACAAACACTAAAGAACTAAAAAGTTTGAAATAAAAAAAGTAGTTAAAAAACTAAAAAACCCGACTGAAAAGCAAAAAAAAAACAAGCACATTTTTAATTAAACAAAACTTGGAAGTGCGGGGTTCATTTGAATATTAAATTATGAAATGAAAATAGAATGGACCCCGACTGCTTCCAAGTTTTGTTTAATTTAAAGTGTGCTTGTTTTTTTTTGCTTTTCAGTTTTTTCAGTCGGGTTTTTTAGTTTTTTAACTACTTTTTTGATTAACACACTATGAAAACCAAACTTAGTGTTGCTGGTAAATGTAGACTGTGACCTACGAAACACGTTAAAAATGATATTATTTTGTTTGGTGCTACGGAACCGATTCCAATTATCCGGTTTTTTTTAATTCGTAGTTGATAAGTGAATATTATTTAATTTTCTTGTTTTGTCAAGACAGATATAATCAACTGTTTACAAAAGCATTGTGATATAAAAGCAAGCGAAGATCGGTTCCCGAATTAAACTGTCTTTACAGTTTGGACAGTACACATCAAAGTGCAGTGTAGTGAAAAATAGAATTAGTGTAGTTTTTAAAAATGGCTCCCAAAGACACAGGATATATAGAGTGGGCTCATAAAACAGCTGCAGAAAAAAAGACCCATGTGAGTTTTCCGCAATTAAAGTACCCTTCTCTAAGAGATGGAGGGTTTAGGGATCCCGTGCAATGGTTGGAAGGAAAAGCCATGGATGACGGAGCAGAAGGACTTTGGAGAATACGCAACGGACTATACGATTTCACTGAGTTTCTGCAGAAGCATCCTGGTGGGGAAGAGTGGTTGGAGCTTTCTAAGGTGAGATAATTTTATTATTGTCTAAGATAGTTTTATGGTGATTAAATAAGATGTTCAGTTGAACGAAAGCCTACCTTATTCACATTACGGAATTATGATTTCGATGGGTTTTATTTGAGAATATAATTTTATCTGTTTGGTTGAAATATACTCTCGTCATGTAAGCAAAAGCTAAAGAAGTTCAAAAATTTATTCCCTTGAAGTTTTATAAACTTTTTTAGTTTCGACTGCCTCGTTGGTTTAGTAGTCGCAAGCACGACTGCTGAGCGTGAGGTCCGGGATCCGATTCTTAGATCGGGCAAACTGTTATGGGGTTTAACTCCAGAAATTTCTCAGTCTAGATTTATGCTTAGTTCATGACAGTAGGCACGCCCCCTATTGCATGGGTCTTAAAGATTACTGGCAAAATTTTATTGTATCATTGGATACACCTCTGCTTAACCCTTTGTGGATTACAGGCATGATCTTATGTTAAGTTTTGAACTTTTGATTATTCAAAATTATAGCCATTTCAATTACAAGTGTGACGTCACATAATTATTTTAATTGACTTTATAGAGTTTCCTCAAAATAAATAAAGTAACTAAAGTTATTAGAATTATTCAATAAACCTAATATAACATTTCATTTTACAGGGAACAGACATTACAGAAGCATTCGAGAGTCATCACTTCAATCCCGTTGTAGAAAAAGTAAAAGACAAATATTACATTAGAGATGCTCAAACGCCCAGAAATTCTCCATTTACTTTTGAAGAAGATGGATTTTACAAGACATTGAAACGATCGGTAGTAGAAGTGCTAAAGACAGTTCCTCCAACTGAGAAAAGAGCGACTACTCTGATTATTGATGGACTTTTTTCCACGTGTTTAATAGCATCTGCTTTGTCCTGCTGGGCCACAAACTATTGGGTTGTGATGGTGTCTTACTTGGTAGCGTCTCTAGCTTTAGCTTGGACGACAGTTGCTGCACACAACTACATCCACATGAAAACTAACTGGAGGATGTACCTCTTTAATTTCAGTTTATGGTCGTATAGGTAAGTTCAAAAGTATTTCCATATCGATGTGCAGCCAGTAATTTACTAAACTATGTACATAAATTCAAAACTATTAAATAATATAAAAATAAACTATAAAAGGGGATCATAAACTACTCCTCAACGCTGTCAGCCAGTAATGTGCCCAAAAGACTGGCGACTTGTTTTATAATATACTACCACGACTAACGCGAGTGGTGAATGTTTTTCATAAATGCCGCCCTTACACCCATATATATACTATGGGTATATGGGAGGCTTTATTTCCTCTCCCAGACAACTTTTAATTAATTCTACCTATTGTCGACTGCTGGAGATAGGCCTTTCCCAAACTGCAATAACAACCGGTTCTGGATTTTTTGTGTCTATAGTATGTTCCAACATGGATGGACTAAGCGCCTTAGCATAAACATAATTATAATAATTAACTTATATTGTTTATCCTAGCAGTCTTGTCCCACCACGCTGGCGGGGTTATCGGTCGTTGGATTTTTGGACTAAATCCGGCCACCGACGATAATAAAATAATAACAGTCAAATTGTTTTCACAAAAAAATATAAACACATCTCGACACTTAAAGGTTATCGAAAACGATAATTTTATTGTTATATATAATTGTTTTTGCAGGGACTTCAGAGTATCACACGCTCTCTCACATCATATTTATCCAAACACACTGATAGATTTAGAGGTCAGTGGATTGGAGCCGTTCGTATTTTGGAATCCTAGGAAGAAGCCCTCATATGCATATCTCACGCTCTTGATTGAATTTGCGTTGTTCCCGTTCTTATTTATAATCAACTTCTTGAAGAGGTAAGACAGTATTGTAAAGATATTGTTTTCTTAGTTAGACTTATGAACTCCGGTTAAGAAGTCAGTTGGCGAATCAGATCACTTTCACTAGCCTCACGAAAGATTTACTTTTGAAGATAACGCCGTGCATAGATCAGTAAGTAATCATCGTCACTAATGGTGCTGTCTAAACGACCTGGCAAGATTTTGACAGTTATGTACTAAAATTTTTGAGTCCGGTGGAAAAGGTTTCATTCAACTTTCTCGTTACCTGTCTTGTTAACTGGCCTAATATCCAAAAATCAAGACAAAGCAAGTACCCGTGTAATACGATTTTTTATGTTCCCAGGTTCATCAGCAATTTCATTCGTAAAGGCTTCTTCACCCGCCACTACAGATGGCACGATGGCGTTGGTCTCCTTCTCCCCATCTGGATGTATCTTGCCAGTGGCTCTACTTTCTACCACAGTTTTGTTATGTGGCTCTGGATTGTCTGCACCGCCAGTCTCATCTTCTTCACAATTGGATCCAACGCTGCCCATCATCACCCCAGTATCTTCAAAGATGGTGATCAAGTTAGGTATGTTAATTCAGTTACCTAAATTACATCTATTAGTGATTTATTTGGATATAATTACGGAATAATTAGTTTTTAAGCAGCAAACATACTATCATGGGTTTTTCAATGATTCATCATAATTAACATAATTTTCTTGCCCTTATCCCAATTAATTTAGGGTTGGCACAGCATATCTTCTTTTGGTCTTTCACTGATTGTGATTGATAAACTACCTATAGTCCACACAATGTAACTTTCTGCATTGAAACAAATGATTTTATTGAATTATGATGGTTTTTGGAGTCATTAATTGTACCATGATCTGGTTCAATTTGTGACCAAATATTTGAAGTTAATCAATTATTTTAAAATTTTCAGGGCACCAACCGTTGATTGGGGAATGCACGAGCTTGAAGCTGTGATGGACCGCAATGACATTAACGACAACTTCTTCAAAGTTATGACTTTCTTCGGTGACCATGCGCTTCATCATCTATTCCCGACTTTGGACCACGCGGTTCTAAGGCATTTGTATCCAGTGTTCTTGAAGCATTGTGAAGAATTTAGGGCCAACTATAGGTTGACGTCACAATTTGATTTCTTCATTTCTCAGCTTAAAATGGCGGTCAAAGAAGATCCCACACTGTTAGAGGAATCACAATAAGTTGATAGTTGTACTGATTAGGTATAAGTAGGTAAGTAGAAGAAGCTTCAATAGCTTTGTATAATTAATACGTCAGATTGATGGTCCTTGTTATTTTGGGTTATGGGGATATTTTCTTCTTTTAATAAGAAAATTACTATTAAATAAAATAAATAGTTTTATGAACAATTAAGTTTAATATTTTTTGACCACTCCAGCAAATTTTCATAATAAACTTACAAGAATGCCAAAAGCTTACATTACTTGTATTATACCTGTAATAATAGAAATCGAGTTCAACATTGACTTAGAAAAAGGAATTTTTCTACGAAAATCTCATAAAAATGTACATTAAAAAAAATGTAAGAAATATTCCGGGTCTGGGTATTTGTGTATGTGACTTTAAATGTTTGTGAACGCACCCACGATACAGGAGAAATTCCTAGTGTGGGGCAACGTTTAAAAACAATAAAAAATATATAATTATGTGGATCTCACTACTTAAAGCATATTTTGTCCTAATTCCATTTAGTTCCAAGAAACACAATAAAGGTAGATGCTGCAGACATTTATATTGCAGGTTGATTTACGAGAAATCTTTTTCTCTTAAGTTTCTTTTAATACCTACTTAATTCGTCTGAGAAGTTTTCTCTGGAATCTTGCTTTAATTGTTTATGTTTATTTATGAATGAACGAGATAAAGTTTGTTACAACTTTCAAATGAACCATATTACGATATTCTTTACATCGTCGTGAACTTTACTTTTCAATACAAAACCGCTCAATCATTTCGAGGGCTGAGCAGTCTATGGGGTAACCTACAAAAGTTTCTGGTAGCCACCTACTACTGAGAGCATTCGTATTAGAAAACCTAGTAACAATGTACGACCTGAGAATCAGATTATGTGCTTGCGACCACACGACCAACTGTGCATTTATGTAATGATAACTTTTAACTTTTTACCAGGTCAACGTTTAGAAAGATCATTAAATTCCTACATAGTATCTATTAAAGGTTTTGCGAAATATCAATGTTTTATTCTACGAAAAAGATCCAGACTGGGATGCAGGAATGCAAATTATTAAGGCGACAATAAATGCCAGCGACCTTGAGCGAGTGGGTGGAGCTTGCGTCACCCCCCGAGACCGCCAAACGTAACGTAACGTAATTACGCATCCTCGCAATGCAGGGTGCATTGCGAGGATGCGTAATTACGAAGGGTAATTATACGTTTTCAAATAGTGAGGACCATACAAAATTATGTTCTGGAATAAGAATATGCGATTTACAAAAAAAAAAAAACTATTGAATGGGCTAAAAAAATAAAACACTATGATCTTAGTATGTTGCTCGTAGAATTATTTGTCAAATCAGAACGATCGGCGTGGTCTAGTACTCCTGAGCTAAAGGATTCATCGCGTGGAGCACCCTTACCTCTTGCAGTTAGAGAAAAAATCGCAGAAAAACGCCGCCTTCGCAGAATCTGGCAAACCCATAATAAGAGCGCAGATAAAACCAGATTCAATCGAGCAACTAAAGAACTCAAAGATCTCCTTGCTCATACTGTAAATGAATCGCTCAATCAGAGATTAATGAAAATGTTTCCAAATGCAAATGGGACACACAATCTCTGGAAGGCAACAAAGTATCTCCCACAACCACAACAGTGTTCGCCACCCATTCGATCCGGAAATGCATGGGCTCGAACCGATCAAGAAAAATCTCAAGCTTTTGCTACATACCTAGCCGGGGTCTTCAAACCCAACGAGTCAGATAGTCCTGAAGATCCAGAAATAGATCAAGTTCTTAAGCAAGATCTGCAACTATGCCTGCCGTTGAGGCCTACCTCACCAAGGGAGACGACTAGAGAAATAGCCAAAATGGACCCTAATAAAGCACCTGGATTTGATCTGATCACGCCTAGGCTACAGAAAGAGCTCCCTAGGAAGTGCATTGTCTTTTTGACCATCCTGGTCAATGCCACACTGAGAACGTCACATGTTCCTGCACTCTGGAAAACATCACAAATTGTTATGATTCATAAGCCTGGTAAACCGCCTAACGAAGTCTCATCGTATCGCCCTATTAGCCTGACGCCTGTGTTGTCAAAATTGTGGGAAAGGATCTTCCTTACACGATTATCTCCTTGCCTAGAGGAGGACCACATAATACCTAACCACCAATTTGGTTTTCGGAAGCATCACTCAACTGTAGAGCAGGTACATAGAGTCTATTCTACAATAAGACAATGTCTGGAAAATAAAGAGTACTGTTCGACTGCCTTTCTCGATGTATAACGGGCCTTTGATCGAGTCTGGCATAAAAGACTGCTCTGCAAAATTAAAAGGTACCTTCCACACTCTTACTACCTGCTGATGGACTCTTATCTCAGTGACAGAAACTTTCAAGTCAAGCTCCGTGACGCAAGATCTTCTCTTCATAGCTGCACAGCCGGCGTACCCCAGGGCTCCGTGCTTGGTCCGGTCCTCTACAACATATTTACTTGTGACCTACCCCAGTCACCTGACACAGCTGTAGCAACCTTTGCCGATGACGCGGCCTTCCTCAGTTGTGACCGTGACCCAAAAGAAGCGAGCAGATTATTGCAAAGGCAGCTCTATGCCACCAATGCTTGGCTGACTACGTGGCGCATAAAAGCAAGCGCTCCAAAATCTCACCACATCACATTTGCCCTAAGACGTGAAACTTGTCCCCCGGTCAACCTAGGCCCCGACACATTACCGCAAACAACCTGTGTGAAATACCTCGGATTTCACTTAGACCGGAGGATGACATGGAAAGACCATATAAAAACGAAGCGCAACGAAATAAATCTAAGATTTAAAACCTACTCTGGCTCCTCGGTAGACAGTCTGCCTTATCCCTATCCAACAAACTGAGGGTATATTGCTCCATAATAAAACCGATTTGGACATATGGAATCCAACTGTGGTCGTCAGCCAGCAAATCCAACATTATGTGCCTGCAGAGAGCCCAAAACAATATTCTAAGGGTGCTTTCCTCGGCGCCCTGGTATGCGCTAAACTCGGAAACTCATGAGTATCTGGAAATGCCGACCATTTTGGACGAGGCAAAACAATACTCAGCCAACTACAAGAACCGCTTGACAACTCATCCAACCCCGTTATCCAGTATGCTCCTCCAGCCAAATCCAATTAGAAGACTCAAGAGAGCCGATGTGCTGCAGCACTAAGGGGAGATGGAGCAGTGGCTCTACCTCTCCAAACTCCAACCTCTTCCAACACACCTGATTATAGTCTAGGCGACTGATCGCAGGTCTACAATATGAGAAAAAAAAAAATCAGTACGATCACATGCATTATAATAAGGTTTTTACTCGTTAAAAGAATTATTTAGAGGTATCTTCGCGATCTTTTTCTATCATATATTTGTTGTATTATGTTTCCAACACACTATGTCACTAGCGTACATATATCCTGAAGAATGTCATATATTTTTCTGATTTTGTTCACTGGCGTGAATCATACGTATACTTTAACGCCTTATAAATCTCGCGTTTAGCTCCTGTTGTCCCCTTAAAAATTTGGCTAATACGCACCCGAGCGGTTGTCGAGTCAAAATCTCCCATAGATGGGCTCCGTGGAACGAAACCCGTGTCGAGTATACGTTTGGTTGCAGGGCAGGCACATTTTTATTATTTTTATGCCCATATTATAGCAATAGGCTATTATTTATTATATTATTTATTTATCTGACAAAACTTAGGGTACTAATGCATGCACCTCAGCCCAACCCTTCGGGGGTAACAGGCGTGATGCCTTTATAATTTAATGAATATATAATTTACATAATATCTACCTACGAATGATTCAACCACACAAGTTTCCTAAAACGACTGATCGATTCTCGCAGTAAACTAAAACATTTATACAATTGTATAAAATATGTAGGGTGAACGAGTTTGAGCCGTCTGGTCCATTTCAGTGGACTTTGGTAAATGGATGCGGGTCGGCTAACAAAACGGTCCTGTCCTTATGTAGGAACTAGCCGATATCAAATTAATAAATTGTAACTGACCAACATTTTCTTATGTTGCTGGTCATTGGGCGAAATTCAGTATTTTTATTATGATGCGTAGCGTGAACGTGATCAAAAAAGGCATCATGGCCATCTATGAGAGTGGCTCATAATTAACAAAGCGGGCCCAGTGCGGTGAAGATAATCTCATGATCATCATTCGCCTACTAATCCCATTTTTTTGGGCTCCTATGGAGCCTATAGGTATCAATAAAATATATTGAAAGAAAAACTGAAATTGTGTATATTTCTTTTTCAGTCACATTTAATATCTAGTAAACGATTTACAATTTGCAAGAAAGTAACATTAATCACATAAGTTATTACTAAGTCTGAAATCTTGACAAAAAATGGCTCAAAGGACCAAAAAATATTGGTAAGTATTCAGAATGTAATCTGTTCGAAAGCAATATTTTTTGTTCGACTTCAATACAATGTTTTTATGATGGAAAATGCCATTACTGAAACAAATGGCTTTGAGACGTTACATTTTTAATATTTTCTACCTGTTCATTGTTCAGATATTTTCTTTTATACAATTTAAGTTTCAAAAGAATTACTTAGAATTATAACTTTTTTCGCGTTTAGTTTACTCGACTGAGGCTGAACACAAAGTGTAGGTTTTCTTTTCATTTCAAATTTACACCTATAAAATTATTGCCACTGGCCAAACGTCTGCACGGCTTTGGTTATTATATTTATTGTTATGTAATTTTAATAACGTAAAAGCGATTGTAAATAAAAGGCTTTTTTATTTACTGAAACTGCCAAACAGTTTGGCAAGTAGGTGGCCATATTTATTGCGGCGTCAGAAGCATTTCGAAGATGGTTAAGTGAGCTGGTGAACAGAAAGAGACACTTCATCAGGAGGAAAATAGACTAAGTATTGATAGCGTCACATTCACATTTGGTGTTGTATGAATGGTTAACACTTCGCCGGATTATGGTCCAACCAATGCGGTAATGTTTTTACAAATATTTTTATTGGTTAAAGGTGCATTCACACATTGCAAAGCACGTGTGGTGAATACCTCAATTTGTATGCCTCATTATATGTGCACGCAAATGCTCACAGCAAGCATTCAAGGTGTACGTGCGTGTTGAGGCTAGAAACGCCTTTGCTCGCAAGCGTTCCCTAGTGTGGAAAGTTAGTTATTGCACGTGACATCACACCAGAGCTATAATGTTTGCTGAGCGTACTATTTATATGATGTGATGGCTCGCGAACTATGCTGAATATGAGTGTAGGATAAAAATAAGTTGGTTGTGGTAGTGCGGGGTGTTTGCGACACTTAACAATATCTCTTTTTTTTGGCGGGTGGTAAATCATCAAATAACCCCTCTCTCTCTTGGGCAGAGCGAAAGGGAGTGTCAGACTTCTACTGACTAAAAACCACCCATGTTTCTTCTTAGCCCTTTATGTCGAGGCGAACAACTTAACTCTTGCGAACAACCCGAAGCCCCGACGGGCGTCCGCCCTTGCTGGCATCTCTTACCGTAGCGAAGGCTCGCGTGGAACACGAAAGCGCCGTCGACACGGCCTGACGTCGTCATATGACGGACGGACGGCGAGCTAGCCCATTACTCACCGTCCACAGGCCCGCGTCTACGGTGGCCGGAAGCCATTACGTACAAGGAAAGCGAATTTCGGGTAGTGTTTAAATTTTCTTATTTTGCTTAGCAATCTCATCACAAACAGCAATTCAAAAGAAAAAGTATTAATTCACCAAACAAACGTAGTCTCCATAGTCGGATAGGGATTAAAACGACAGCAAATTCTGTGACAAAAATAAACAAGAAATCATGTGAAGCAGTCTCACAATAAATTATCTTAAAATAAACAAGTACTTGTAAAGCAAAATTGGAGAAAAACGTAATTTCCGCCGGGATCCGAATCACATTTTAAGCGTAACGCTTCTGTCAGTTAACCGTTCGTTCTACCCTCACTTAATTATTGGAAACGTTTTTACACATCGATTTGGCGCGAACCATTTCGATGTCCAGTATTATATTATACATCGTCCTGTCTGTATATTTATTGCCGTTTATTTTTATTTATGAAGGATTTTTTTATTGTTTGTTCTTGGAAAAGTTGATGACAATTAAGTCAATAGTTGTTGAAATTCGACTTGGATAGCAAGGTTTAAGACTAAAAAGACTTTCATCATCTGCCTAGCCTTTTCCCAACTATTTTGGGGTCGGCTTCCAGTCTAACCAGATACAGCTAAATACCGGCAATATACGTGGGGCGACTGCCTATACCTGACCTCCAAAACCCAGTTACTAATGGTTGTCAGATTTTCGAGTCACAGACAACTTGTAAAGTCTGTCAAAACTCAACAATATGCAGTCAGAACCAACAATTGAACGTGCTTTCCAAAATAAAAGGAAACTGAATATTTTAAGTGTTGGTCCGTGCAGCTGTTATTATCTAGCCATGAGATAATTAGTCTAAACTATTAATCTGAAACTATTTGCGTCTGAAACTAATGTTGTCCACTATTAAACTGTTTTCTTCTCGTACTAATAGCCCATTTTATGAGATTGAACTGTCTCGTATTATGAAACACATTACCTTAATGAAAGCGGCATTTAAGCCGGCTTTAAGGATTATAAACATATTGACCTCTCGGGGGCACTTCATACAAATTCTGTGAGGGCTATAAAGGTGTTTAAGGGCTATTTAGGTTATAATGAAGACCGTGGCTATTATTACAAAATAAGGTTGTAAATCTGCTGAAAGCGCACACGTGGGAGGTATCGTTCACTGTAGCGGAGGAGCTCTGATTGCGTCTACGCCTGATTTATTCCTGCACTCAATTTATTTCTCGGCGAGAGATACTTAGTACCTACCCACTGCGCACCAGAGTCTGCACTCAAGAGTGTCTGCTCTATAAAAGTATTTATTATCCTGCTACAAATTGAGAACTTATTACTTAGTTATCGATATCTTTGTGTAATTTCATTGATCGGTCCGTGGTGTTTGTGGATTTTCGCCATGATTTCCTGTCGATCCTACATCATCAGAGATTTACACCAAAAAATAGATTGGATTTTTTCGACACTTTGATTAGGTCTTAAATGGTTAGACCTTTTTATCACGAGCCTGACGAATTCTTGTGAAACCTAAATTGTGCTCTGATTAACATTAAAACGTAATCATCATAAATGACCTCATCTAAACAGGAACCTAATATGTATTCTAGAAAAAGTTGCTATGGAAGTATGTACACGAGTCCAATAAATTTTCTATCTGCCATCGAACTTTGCAAGTATTTATTGAAAACTTCTCTGCTATGCATGTAAATACTCGCAATGTGGAGTCTCGATATTAGAATTCTGCGCCTGCTATCTATCGATATAATTTATTGGCGAAAAGCCGTTACCTTGCAAAGTGTAAGTTCATGAGATCAGAATTCCTAGAATATGTTTAGGGTACTTCGCATGTTTTCGGAAAACGTGAAAAATTCACTTTGATAGCAATCCGACTTCTGTTATGGTACGCTTTTGAAAAAAAATGTTTGAAATATTCGTGTTTTAACACATGTAAAAGCTTGAAACCGTTGATGTACAAACTCTACGCCAAATAAACATTTGAATACAGACAGACAAATAAATATTTCAATGTGGGCGAAGTGTAAGTCATTCATCGTCTGAGAGTGTCATTTAAATGTGATTCATGAAAATGTACTCAGTCGTGTTCCCAGCTAGAGGTGCTTACACAAGTTACTGCTGAAACTTGTTCGGTCTGTAGTTACTCCTAGAAATGTTTTACACTTTTGTAGTTTTTTTATGTGTCTATCTTGTCGTCCTACCTACAAAGTTCTGTTATATATTTTCACCAAAGATACAAAACATTCTCATGAACATAGTGTCTCCCTAAAACTAGACCATAATAACAAAAGCTATTTAAGTCTCGAACTACTTAAAAAATTCAGCTCATCAGAAAAGTTGTAACGTAAATTAAATAATCCTAAAAGTTTAGGTCATCGTAAAATCGGTAGCGAAAAATGTTAATATTTTTTATCCTGATAAACTCTAAATTCATTCGAATTGAATAGTAACTGAAAACGAAGGACCTTGTTACATTCATTCTGCGGTAATCCGACGACAAAGCCAGTGTGTCAGGCCCCTAACTCCACAAATATGTATGCGGAGCTGCAGCTCTCTAAAAGCTTTTGTCCAATACGCACGGTTATTTTCTTGAGATGCTCACATTGCTTACAATGCATATTTTATTTGGGTAAACATGTAGCTACTTGAAAATGTACTGCGAACAGTAACACTAGTTTACTTAAAAGCAACGTATGTTTACATTGAAACGAGAAGAGTTTCGCTTTAACGGGCATAGAACTGGACATAATTAAGTTCGAGAGTCAAGTTATTGTCCTGAAGTTGTTTTTGAAGATTGATCTTTTGCTATCCTCAATACATTATACAATGGGTGTGTGCCCACTAAATAGGTAAAGCTTTGCGTGGCAAAATCGTTCATGTAGACATGTTTACAATAACCTTTATACTACACCTGCTTGGAAAGTACCTTGATACTTTATCAAATTTACGGTAGAAAGTACGTCATTGCATATCGAACAAATATGCGGGGAGAAAACGCATCTGAGCGGGAGAGAAAAGTGTATGAAAATCCATTTCTTACGTGGTTTTTTTTTTTTAATTTTGGGTAAGACTATGCGCCGGTAACCTAAATATCAAAAGCCAAAAAGTATTTACAGTGAGTTTTTATCTCCAAGTTCGCAAAATGGCACTGGCCACTAGCTGTGTGTTGGATAGGGTCGGGCTGGCAGTGCGACCCTGCGGCGTAAACAATTTGAAAAAAGAACATGTAAAAATTGCAGACGCCATTGGCGCCATTTTCAATTTGTGTGTTGTTTGCGGATTCAGTTTTCGTAGAAAGTAAAATAAAACTATCAAAATGATAAGTAGTGATAGTAATGATGAAGATTTTTCAACTCCGCCGCAGTTGAAGGAAACAGCAAAAATACTGATTGATAACCTTTTACCACAGAAATCAATTAAAAAATATAATAAAACTTATAACGATTTTTTGCAATGGAAAAGTGAAAAAAATGCGGCATCTTTTTCTGAAACAGTTTTGCTAGCTTATTTCAGTGAAAAAGCGCAAAAATACAAACCAAGTACGTTATGGTCTATGTACTCAATGTTGAAAAGTACTATATTGACAAGTAACTACATAAATATTCAAGAATACAAAAAACTTACAGCATTTCTGAAAAGAAAGTCGGAGGGATTCCGTAGTAAGAAATCAAAAGTGCTTACTACAAAGGATGTTTATTCCTTTTTGCAGAATGCTCCAGATGACAAATATTTGTTGATGAAGGTAAGTTTATGAACAAAATGCACTGGTTTATGATTTATTACGTACCTATTTATGAGTAGAAATCTAATAGGTTTTCATGTTTGATATTTTTGTTTACAGGTTATTTTGATTTTAGGAGTAAATGGGGCCTGTCGTTCGCAAGAACTTGTGGATATGACAACAGACGATATCGAAATCCTCGAAAATGGAATAATTGTCAATATTCCTAACACAAAAACCAAAATTCAGCGATCATTTGTTATATCAGGCTTATTTTATGAGATAATGAAGAAATATAACGAAATTCGCCCCAGTGACCCCAAAACCAATCGGGTTTTACTACAATATAAAAACAAAAAATGTACGAAACAAGTAATTGGGAAAAACAAAATAAGTACTGTGCCAAGAGAAATAGCTTCCTACCTTAATTTACTCAACCCACTAGAATACACTGGCCACTGCTTTCGCAGAACTTCAGCGACTATTCTTGCCAATACTGGTGCTGATTTAACCACAATAAAACGCCACGGTGGTTGGAAATCGTCCGCTGTTGCAGAAGGTTACATAGAGAATTCCGTAGGAAACAAAACACGAATAAATAACCAAATATCGGGATCGATTAATGTGCATCAAGACTCATCTCCTCAACCATCAACGAGCGCGGCGATGCCAAATGCTCCTCAGCAGCCAGTTGCCCCTTTGGCACCACAGCCTTCTACGAGCGCAGTGCCAAAAGCACAGCCAGTTATTCCTCCTACATTGTCGCAAACATCTCAAACAATCATTAATGGAAAAAGTGTTACATTAAGCTTCACTAACTGCAACAATTTCAATATAAATTTCAATTAGTAAAGATTTAGTTTTTTATTTTCCTCGTAGGTGTAGTATAAAGCACTATGTATCACTCGAGAGAAAGCGCGATTCCCGATCTCGGGTGTTTTAAAGCCCTCCCCTACGGCTCGGGCTTCAAACGACACCCTCGACGGTAATCGGTCACTTTCTCCTCTCGGTGAACAATGTACTATTTCATTCATGATAAAACAAAATTTAAAAATAAAAATGTTGAATGTTTATGAACATTCTGTGTGAATTCTGCAGCACAAACGAATGCCTGCACTTTACTACGTATAAAATGAACATTAGGTATAGGTGTTTTTAATTATTTGTAATCACGTTTTCGGAAGCGGTTTTAACGATTTCGATGAAAGTTACATTATAGTGATTTTGGGGGGCGAAAAATCAATCTGTCTAGGTCTTAATATCTGACAAATTTCGTTTTGCCCATTTTCACTCGGACAGAGCACTGTCACCCAAATACTGCATATTATTATAAACGACACATTTTCAGCCCTGAATTATCCTGAATGAACAATCTTCTTTTCCATAAAACTCCATCTTATTTAATAACACATTGCCTCTGCCCATGAAACTTTTTCTTCACATCTGGAAAATGATAAAAGAAATGTCGCAAAGGATATTAAAAGAAAAGTTTTTCAAGAACTTAGAAATTAAAAATAAGAGCATATAAAATGTTCTAATCATTTTCTCAAAGTTGGATGAACTTGAAGCAAGCGAAAGATAGCTGGATTTTAATTTAGATGAAAGATTTTAATCAGGAGGCGTTGAGAAAACGGACGGCCTTTGCTTACCCGTAGGATATAATATTATAAGCTGAAGTTCAGTCATGGATAACTTGAAGTGATGTTATTTTAATAAATTAAATTTTGATTTTGATTAAATTTTCTTGTCGATAAACTTCAAGATTAGATTTTGAAACTTTTTAGCTGTAGCTAAATTTACTCTGATAATATTTGCTTTCGCGGTCTCAACCAACTTATTTTAAAAGTTATTTTTTTTACTATTTTGGCTATTAAAAGACAAAATATAAGTGTATTAAAAATGTGGTAGCATTTTACGAAGTTTGGAAAGTAAAAGGGAAAATAGGTGTTGTCCTTATTCCAATTCATTTGTCACACACAATCACAATCTATCTAGGTCTCATATCTAGGAACTTTTATTATACTTCAAGCAATTAGAAATTATGTTTTTGAGACCCTTGAGTAGATAAATAACAAATATTTTATACTTGTGTATGTATTATTGGGTACATCCGGGGGTAATGATCAAAGGATTAGACTAGACCTAACTCTTTAATTATTACAGGCGTGTGGCATATTATTTTAGATGTGCTTCCTGCTAAAGTAACAAATATTGTCGTTGCCACCACATTTTTTCAATGTTTTCTTATTTCAAAGTCCCCACAGACTTAAATTACTCCACTAGGCTTGGCAGAATTACTGATCGCAGTATATCCAAGTACAGGTGTGTTTTGCTATCCATTCTGTTTATTTAATTTCTAACTCACCGCTTCCTTATCTCATGGGAGACTATGATGTGAAGGCAATAAATTCTCAAGCAACCGCTGGGGACTTCATTCATCACTACCTCTATATAATATGCATAAGGTGTAAATAAATAGCTTGAGGAAGCCTCGATAAAAATCCCAAATTAGAATAAGTACTTATCGCTCTTCACCAAGAACTACCTCGCTACTGTTGCAAATATACCTCATTTAATCTAATTCGGTTTCCAGGTAAAGGTAAGATAGGTAGGTACTAAGTTTTTCTATAAGGAATTTCTCAGTAACCCAACGTCTAGTTTTGTATTTGGTTAATGAATATAACGGACTAAAATGTAACTGGCAAATTGAGTGTGTATTATATAGATACACTTCTTTTGGGGGAGGGGGGGGGGAATTAATAAATAATCCCTCCCGCTCTTGGGCAGAGCGAAAGTGTCAGACTTCTACTGGCTAAAATCCACCCATGTTCCTTCTTAGCCCTTTATGTCGAGCCCGTGGTATCTCTTACAACAACCCGCAGCCATAGATAGGTACACTCCTGACTTACTCTTTGAGGATTACAAGCACGATGTCATTTACGTTTTGTGCACTGAAAAGGAATAAATTTCAAACATAACAAAAATATATTTTACTCAAAAATGCATGTAATGTTGTCATTATTTTGACAAACTTGTTTGAGCAAAGTCGACCTTGCCGGTCTGTTTCAAGGAGCGGCCGGCAAAGTTTTGCTGGCCGCTCTAACAGGCCGGCAATGTTTTGCCGGCCGCTATTTTGACGTTTCAACGTTTTAAAAAATCAATTCCAAAAAGATTTTATTTAAAACACAGCTGTTTGTACGTCTAAAGGTAAAAAAAAAAAAGATTTAAATGAAGTAATAAATGAAGAAATAATCCAGCAGTCAAACACCGCATTAGAATTATCGCAAACTATCAGTAATATCAAACCGGGAAAGTCGGTGTTGAATTTTAGTAACTGTACTTTTCATAATTGTCATTTTAATTAAAAGTCTAGTTAATTAATATATTTTTTATTTAAATTACTTGCTGGTTTTATTTAGATTAGGTACTTGCATTTTTGAGTAAAGCACTATACAAACCTTGGCCCACAATGACTGCTTCGCTGGTCACGCTATGATTGCCTCGAGCTAGCCTAGCTACGCTCTAGGCCTTTCAGCTTGGCCATCATTGCAGCCCTTGCTGTCCTCGCTGTAAAGGCCTCGGCCTACGGTCTCGGCCTTTATCTCAGCTCGTCCATCAAGTGCTGCACGCTGACCGCGCTGTGTCGGCCTGGAGCTGCGCTACGCTGCGCTGTCGGCCATCATCAGCGCGACCAGCAAAGTAGTCATTATAGACCGCGGCAGTAATGTACTATAGACCATCATTTGCCTACTCTGTTCCTAACTACTTGTACTATGTTCGGGTCGGTTATATATTTAGACCAAAAGCGAATAATTTCACATATAACGTTATAATCCGCGTGATAATGAAAGAGACCACATGCTACATAATCGGTAATCACAAACGACGTACATTATACGGACCGTATAATTGGAGGTGCTGATTGAAATCGACAAAGGGGAATGTTCGTTGAGTTATGTATAGGAATGCTTTTAATATTGTGGAAATTATAATGGATCATTTAATGTTATATGTTAATGAGTTCATAGTAGAGAAGTTCAATATCATCCAACGGCTATCTAAAATCTGGTTGGACGTTGGTTTTACGGACATATTATGCATTCGCCTAGGCAATATCTGAATAGGAATGTTTACTGTCTTTAAAAAAAAAGTGATTCTAATTAGTCCGTCTGTTAGATTATCGAAAAATATTGGACACGCATTTTTTATTTTAGCAAATCAATGAAAATTGACGAAGATAAAACGCGTCAAAGATTTGAGTGGGGGTTTGTGACGTCACTGACCGGTAAAAAATGCCATACTAATGTCTTAAAAATGACATCACACGAGTTTTTAAAGCACTGTATCGTTTTCATTGTTTGTTTACGTGAAAACAGAAAAAATACGTGTCCAATATTTTTTGGGAATCTATCTGACGAACTAATTAGATGTTTTTTGTTAACTAGCCTATTTTGGGCGGGCAGAAGGAAACCGCGCAAGCCAGTCAAGTAGGCTGTTGAACGCAGCCTGTGCCGGCAGCGATTCAACAGTTCAGGTTTTTATTCAAAAAACTCATTCATTAAACGAAATAATATATACCTACGCAGTATTTTTGTAACGCCTGGAAATTTCAGCACAGCAATTACTACCAAGACGACAATTTTTTCACTTGTCAGTGACTTGCCACTCTACGTTATTGTACATACAAAGGACGAAACACTTTAATCCTTACGATTGGACGGTACAGTTTAAACTGCAACGATAAATCGACATGTGTGTATGAGATTTTTTTTAATTTCATTTTTAGATAGATAAATCGGAATCGGAAGAAACTGTCGATAATCGTAACGTATGTGCCAGTCGTTCAGTTTTTGCTTGTATCGCGGTCCGAATATAAATAAAATAAGTATAAAGGTACAGTGACACTTATTTTATATTTATATAAAAAAGAACCTCATTCCCATATGAATTTATTGAAGGAACTACTAAATTATATGGGAATGAGCTTCTCTTTTCATTAGCTATTCTTTACACCAAATATCTGCTGTCTTATTCCTGATTTTTTTCTTCCTTTTGCTTTTTTTGTTGTTTTACCAACAACTGCTGACGCGTCTTCAGTTGAAGACGAAGCGAACGAATGAATAATCGTACAGTTTTCTAGTAACGTGTGTGGGCACTACAAAAACTGTGCAGTTTAAACTGTACCATCCGATTGTTATAATTTTTCGTGATGTGTGTAGCAGCCATAAGGTACACTATTTGTTCTTAATATTGTATTATGTTGTTAAAATAGGCATGACCACTACTTACATTCATTCGTAGTGCTGTAGTGATTACCTACTGTTTCTAGTTTGGTAAACATTCAGTACTTAAGTAATAACCAAGTGGTCACTCTAGTTACATGTAAAATAAGTAGTTTACATGTAACTCTAGACAAAATATGGTGCAATAGTTTTAATTCTGCTTGTCGAATAAAATAAAAAATAATCATTTTGGAGTGTGTTTTCATTTCTTTTGTTATAAGTACCGTATCTATATAGATATACTTTCATAAGCGTTCAGGAAAAACCTGTTTTTTTTTACATTACAAACAGGCACTATTTTAATAATTTATATGGATTTTATTTACAAGAAACTAGAGCTACCTAGTAAAATATACCTACGTCTTCAAACCTACGATAACTCCCGTCTGCAGGTCATTTGTCGTCGTTATAATTTAATGAGCCATTGTAAGTTTCAAGATAATTAAGATAAGTTGAAAATAATTAAATAATTGTGTTGCCATTAAACGATTTGGGGAGCCAGACTCATTAGCTTAAAGTTATTATTGAAGTTAATTCTCTGCACATAATAATTATTCCAGCTGACACTGAATTCGAAGAAATGAAAAGGTTCCAAGTTATAAAGAAAAGTTTGTGGCACACCGCGTCACGTCAAAGCTTTTTAATGTATTACCCACTTTTTCTTGGCGACCTAATTTTGAATTCATATGGCTATCAGGAGTTTGAATTAGCATTACAAATGAACAATGTTGAACCTGATTATCGCTTTGTGAGATATCTTGGATTATTTTCTGTTGTTTACCGGGTTGTCCTTTTCGATTTACTGTTTACTAATCCCATTTTGTTTAGAAAAACATGGCCGTTTATATTTACTACTAAAACTCAGTGCATAAGCAATTATTTTGTAATGGAAACTAAGATGGCAATGGCAGCCGCCGGGGGAGGCGCTCCGGGCCTCGCGGTCCACGTGATGGCTTCCAGCCACCGTAGACGCGGGCCTGTGGACTGTGAGTGATGGGTTAGCTCGCCATCCGTCCGTTTTATGACGACGACAGGCCGTGTCGACGGCGCGTTCGTGATACACGCGCGCCTCAAAGTGATGTCAGCAACATGGGAGGGGCCTGTAAGGGCCGACTCCCGTCAGGGCGGCGGATTGATAAGAGATAACAAGGCCTCGACATAAAGGGCTACGAAGGAACATGGGTGGTTTTTAGTCAGTAGAAGTCTGACACTCCCTTTCGCTCTGTCCAAGAGCGGGAGGGGTTATTTGATGATTTTCCACCCGCCAAATAAAAACAACAAAAAAAATTCCAATGGCAATGCTTTTACGAGTATACTTACTATAGTTACACTATCGCAAACAATTAGAATAGGACAAATACTATAATGTTTCAACGCAACCTCGAGGCATGTCTCTTTTGTTTATATCTTTCAAGACTGTTTATATAGCAGCAAGATTGTTGGTAAGATCAAATTTTTCTATTTAATAAACAACGATCGTCTAGTGATATACCATATATTACATAGATTTATGTGCGTTGTAATGAGATCTAGAATTCTAGACCATTCTGTCTTCTCCCGCGGGTGTCGTAAGAAGTGACTGTGTACTAATAACATTGTGGAATTCCTAATCTAGTGAGTTGCAATATTCCTAGGGTTGGTCTATAAATCAGTAAAATTGGACTTCAAATTAAATCTGAATTGTCGTTCATTTACAGTCATTTAATGTCATATTTGTCTCAATCTCCTGATAAATACAACTGCTGAAAAGTATGGATATGTCATGTCCATACTCTACGTATTTTAGAAAGAGCATCACTATACCATTTTCCATTGAAAAAAGGTATAATTTTGATATTTTTTTGTAATAATGATTTAGGAATGTAGCTCCATGGTCCAATCTAACAGAATATCTATTAATCCTGTTATCAAAAATAAAACAAGCTATTGTTACAGTTAAATTGACAAAGTTAAGGTTGGAAAAGAGGAATTTATTTAATTGAATCTTTGTCATTATTATTTCGTTGTAATTGTTGGTATTTTAATTATGCTTGTGCTTTTAAAAAAATACTTGTGTCAAACTATTGTATTCTTTCTTTTATAAAATAAAAATAACGTTGCCGGACACTAGGAATTTCTCCTGTATCGTAGGTGTGCGTGGGTTCTCTTCAACTTTTGACCACCCCATGCTGAGTGTAGGTCTCCTCCAAACCACTCTACTTTTTTGTCTTGACTACTTACTTTTGTATTATTAATTAACAACTCTTTAATCAACCCTGAACCACTAACTTCTTAGTTAGTACCTGAATGGTAGTGTTGTCACTTGACCTTTGCATTCCGTAGGGAAATCTGGCATGACCTCGCCGCATAATGTTCCTCGTGTATCATGTTAAATTTACATACCGTGTCAACAAAACATATGCAGTGCAGAGCCTTGAACGTGTAACGAAAGCGTAAAGCATTTGTAAATGGAAAAATAAATATTATCCCGGAAGTATTCAAGAGAAAACGAACCAGTTGTCTGATACGTGTGATGTATGAGTGCACAGGAAAATACGTACGAAAAGTTTAAATATCCTCACATTATTCTCAGATCGAGAATGAAAAATAGCGCGTCATGTTTGTACAATCGAAAACCGATTCACAGAAAATAAAAGCGTGGTTCGCTCTAAGATTTTCTCAACTTGAATCTATGTTTAAATTCTAGATAGCGCGCAAACTGCAATTTCAAGGTAAATCAACACAGTCGATGTGTCCCCGATTTGCTGGAAACATCGATTTTCATCGTGCTCCAGTTTGCCCATTGTATAAACATATTTCTGACGTGTGAGGGTCGTGATAGTGTATATGGATTCATTCTGCCTCGCTGTCCCTATTTCCAGTAGTCAATTTTTCATGTAGTTCGTTGTTTGCACCAATATTTCAGTGTTCTCTAAAATATAGGTAACCTGTAATATTGGAAAATATTACTTCCAAATAGACTTTTGTCTTATCACTTTTCGTCCGCGTTTCGAAACCCGCCTATAAGTATTAGTACATAAAGTGTAAAATACTGTTCAGTTATGAACATCGTCGCCTTCCACCGGTTCACCCAAAGATTGTCTATAAAAGATCACTTTAAGCGATAAGAGCACACATTGTAACACTCCGTGTAACATCAGCTTTCCATTTGTTACAAGGAGATGGGGGTTATATTGAGTCGATATTTCTATAACAGAATTTTATAAGGAAGGAACTACTGGCGGTAGCAAAATACTGTTTTAGTTTACCGTTTGGTTAAAGTTCCATGTAAAAGGGGGTCAGCCTATTGCCATCAACCAGGCACAGATCTAGACTCCATGGCTGCTTCTGAGAAATTCCTGATGGAAAAACCCAATACCACTTTGCCCGACTCGGGAATCCAGGAGCTCATTCTCATGTTATATGCTTTTTCAGTAATATAAAGTAGAATCCAAGAAAAATACTGAAGTGCAATGAAAAATTTTTAGTGAACTCAATATTTTTATCCGCGTCCAGTTATCGATGTGACGCTAACAGTGTCCCAGTTGAAGACACGCCATGAATTTAGAGTAGCTGACTGACTATTAATATTATTCCAAGATATTATTTTACCGAGCTTAAATTGAATGTAATACTTAATCTTACTTCGTAGATTTATGATGTTCTTCAACTAATTATTTAATGTAATGGGATTTTGAACTTATAGGCAATTAAGGTGCGCATTTTTTTGTGAGAAAACGTGAGGTATCATGATATTACTACGGTATAGAATGTAAATTGAAATTCATTGAGTAATTTGAAAATTAGCCTTTGTAGATAGATTTCAGGCAGTAGAAATTTCTTTTCGGTTGTACCTAAGAAAAATGGACTGACTTTATAAATGCCATTTTTTCATTTATGGTTTTTGCTTACCCCTGGCTGAAACCATAGAACGCCTCCTGTAAAAATGGTTACATTCTTCCTTTGCCTCGTCCACTTCCATTACATCTGGTACGCGCACGCCGCGCCTTTTGCGATTTGGTATATAAAATGTATTTAGTAGAACACGCCTGTGGTAAATAACTAAGAATTGTTTTTTTCACAGCTACCCACAGCACCTATGTCCACTTTTAAGGTAAATGCGCCAAACTAGGCTGTGTAAGTGTGTAAACCAAATTTTTTTTTTTTTTTTTAATTTGCCGGTCAGTGGCAGGCTTCCATGAAAAATTCAATGGGATTCAATGAACTTAGAGGTTTGTATTGATAATTTTAATGATAATAATTCTGTATACTTGTTACGGTCGCAAAATATGTTATGTTCAACATACAACATCACACTGACCTGCATATTTGATTGAAAAACCATAAAAAAATAATTTCGCGTAGAGTGTAAATAAATACAGTGCTAGAATAAATGCCTTAAATAGCAATAGATCTTCTAAATATTTGTTTGTCTGAACCTAACCTATGTTGCTTAGCTTATTAGGTACTTGTTGTCGCTTATTACCTAAATTAAAATATCAATGCGAAAGAAATATTGGTAGTAAGTGGCGTTCTGTGGTTTCTGCCTAACCCCCTGGGAAAAGGTCGTGAGTTTATATGTATGTATGTAAAATACCAATCATTTCCATCAGTAGACTCTTCGTTATCAAACACTTTTTTGTTACATATAAAATAATAAAGTTAATTGGAAACGAAGATACCCTTTTGTCTATGCATTGTTGAATTTGATTGGGCTCCCTAATTGCAACTACACTGTTGGATTTGCATTTCGACTGCACTGCGGAAATTGAATTTGTTACTAGACTGCATTGAGGGCCACAATAACCAATACGCCTTTAAACAGGTGATTTTCAGTTGTATGTTTGCTTTTGTTGAAGTATGGCTCGTCCTATGTTATAACATTTAATATTACAAGCCTACACTCGAGAGCAATGAATCCGGGTCACTTAAAGAATGTTAAAAATCTCGGAAACTAAAAATGATAGGTTAATGAAATAAATTGTATTTAATAGACAATGTAATACTCCTTAAATGAAAGTAAAATAAATATGAGTCACCATACATTTTATTAACACAAAATTACATAAAGAAAAAAACTGCTGATCTCTCCTTAAAACAAAAATAGGAAACATGAATTTTTTTAACTTTATTACGATTTTCTTGAATTTTAATACTTCGTATTGCCTCCTCGTGCTTCCATTACTGCGTTTACGCGGTTTGGCATGCTGTACACCAAGTTCCTTATACGATTTTGGGGAATATTCTCCCATTCCTCTGAGAGCAATTTTGAGCTCACGAAGCGTGATTGGGGGAGGGTTTCGTTGTTTTACGCATCTGCCTAGCTCGTCCCAAGCATGCTCGATCGGGTTGATATCCGTGCTGCGCGCTGGCCACTCCATACGAGTAATGTTCATCTCTTGAAGGTAGTCATTCACAATCCTACCTGTATGAGGTCGGGCATTGTCATGCATAAATATAGCATCCTCACCTAAATTGACCATAAATGGACCAACGTGATCATTGAGGATTTCTTCCACATATCTTACGCTAGTTAAAGAGCCGTTTTCTATGATCACTGGCTCTGTGCGACTTTCAGAAGAAATTCCGGCCCACACAAGTACAGACCCACCACCGTAGGCTACTTTTTCTTCGATGCATGCTTGCTTGAATCTTTCCCCTGGTCTTCGATACACTCTGTGTCTTCCATCGTGCTTGTAGAGCATAAATTTTGATTCGTCGGAGAATATAACTTTTGACCAATCTTCAATACTCCAATTTACGTGGCTCTGGGCATATCTTAGTCTTGAAATACGATGCCCACGCTCCAGTTTAGGGCCGTTTGCAGGTCTAAGGGGTTTTAAGTTAGATTCAGCAAGCCGACGTCTTACTGTCCATGCACTTGGGTTACTTCCTCCGAGGCGTCGAAACTGATTTGTGAGTTCAGTTCCTGTGAGAAAGCGATTTTGAAGCATGGTGTTCACCAAGTATCGGTCTTCTCGTGCTGTGGTACACCTGGTTCTGCCCGTTCCTGGTCTGCGTAGGTTAGAACCAGTTTCTTCGTAACGTCGGAGAACTCTTTGTACTGTTGACAGCGACACACCGACAGTCCTGGCTGTATCGCGCTGACTCCGGCCGGTTTCCAGCATTGTAAGTATTCTGGTGCATTCTTCAGGCGTAAGCGACATAATTTCAGCTTGAATAATGAATATAGAGCACTATCAACATGGTTTATGTACCCACATAAATGACAGATTACAAACAAAAGCAAAACCAAATGCTGTAATTTCGTAGTTCCATCTTCGAAAGTGGCCCTTTTTCAAATTTGATTTTTTTATGTTATAACTTTACAATAACTAAGAAGTTTTAATACCTTCATTTAAGGAGTATTACATTGTCTATTAAATACAATTTATTGCATTAACCTAGCATTTTTAGTTTCCGAGATTTTTAGGATTCTTTAAGTGACCCGGATTCATTGCTCTCGAGTGTATTTTGTCCAACTGCAGGGTACAAGGCTCCTTTGCCTTCTTCCACTTACTATTTCAATCCTTTGAAAAAGAGTCCAGCTCATCCCAGCGGCTACAAAAAAACTGGCGAAATGTGTATTGGGTAAACATCTACCGAGCCTTTTGTGTATTAGAGGATCTTATGGAATGAATGAAGTAGTTTATGTGATATACCTACTTATGTGTAACTTAGATCCATCAAACGCAATAATTCAATTGTAAAGCCTGTTAGGCTCGTGGCTTATTAATATCGGTTAATATCGGTTCGGTGAGCAGTTCCAAGTGAGCAGTGGTGGCCCAGTTGAACAGTAGTGGCCTAGTGGTGGCGGCCCCGACTTACGAACAGTGAGTCGTGGGTTCGAACCCAGTCAGGCAAATTACTTTGTGTAATTTATTTCATAACTACTGGTCTCATATCGGTGAAGGAAAACATCGTGAGGAAACCAGCATGTCTTAGAATCAAAAAATTCGAAGATATGTGACATCTACTAATCACAGGCACGCGTGGTGGATTATAGCCCATCCCTCTTCTAGAGAGGAGGATTGAGTTCCTGCATTGGGAACATTATAGGCTGATGATAATGATGATGATGCTCGGTTCGATCCTTAGGTAAATAAAAGAGTGTGCATGGAGTTTCTTGCAGTTTATTCTCCATAGAGATAGGGAATGGGCAACTACAGTACTTTCACAAGTTATCATGCCTTGTGTCTGTGACTGTAGCTTTAGAGTGCAATGCGTCGTTCCGGGGGTTACTGCGTCGAGTTTCGCGGCGCCGGATATCTGCGGCGGCGAGTGCTGCGGGTGCGGGGGCGCGGAGCGGCGCGTGCCGTGGCGGCGGGTGCGCGGGTCTCCGGGTCGCGGGGCGGCGGTTGCGCGTTGCGGCGTGCATTAGTTGTTCCGTGATTCGGAGTCTCGTGCTTTCGTTGTAGCGGTGTGCGTCGCTGCGTGCTTTCGTGCTCGCAGTGCTCGTTGTTGCGGGCATTCGGCGTTGTGTGGTTTGGCGTGGTATAGCTTTCGGGATGACGTATTGCACTCGTAGTTTGGTTTTTATGAATTGTTCTTCTGATATTCAAAATTGCCTATAAAGGTTTAATTGAAATAAATGGTTCCGGTTTTTCGTACTTAGTGGGTCGTGGAGGTCAGATAGTTATTCGGTCCATATAAAATACCGATATTCAGCTGCACTTAGTTGGACTGGAAGTCAACCCCGGTATAGTTGGAAAGGGTAAAAACGGGACCCTATTACTAAGACTTCGCTGTCTGTCCGTCCGTCTGTTTGTCACCAGGCTATATGTCAAGGCCCGCGATAGCTAGACAGTTAAAATTTTCAAAAATTATGTATTTCTGTTGCCGCTATAACAACAAACACTAAATATAAAATAAATATTTAAGGAGGTCTCCCATGGGGCTGTGGGTTGCGGGGCTGTGGGTTGTACACTAGTTACCGCGGCCTCGACATATAGGGCTAAGAAGGAGCATGGGTGGTTTTTAGTCAGTAGATGTCTGACACTCCCTTTCACTCTGCCCAAGAGCGGGAGGGGTTATTTGATGTATTCCACTCGCCAAAAAAAAAGGGGGTCTTCCATGCAACAAAGGTGTTTATAGATAATGGAACGGAATCCTTCGTGCGCGAGTCCGCGCGAGTGAGAGCTTGGTGCCTCACTAGGCGCCTAGCGAGTACCATCAAAGTAGCTCGCAGAGCGACCGGTTGCGTGATTGCGTTTGTGGCTCACAGGAGGTTTCTTTTAGAGCGAGTCGCCTAGCGTAAAGCGAAGAGATGTGAACATTCTACAATCTTCGCAACCGGTCGCACTGCGAGCTACTTTGATGGTACTCGCTAGGCGCCTAGTGAGGCACCAAGCCACCTCTCAGTGCGTTCATAGCCTATGAAACGCTTCCGTAGATGGTTACATTGTCGCCTTGTAGCTTTGCTGCTGCAATTGGCGTACTTGCTTTAGAAATTGTACGGATTGAACTTTACCAATAAACATACTATTTTTCTTCTAAATGGTCAAATAATAATAATAATAATATTCCACAACTATCACACAACGCCATCTAGTCCCAAGCTAAGCAGAGCTTGTGTTATGGGTACTAGACAACTGATAAACATACTTATATATTTCTAAATACATACATATTATAGATAAATTACACCCAGACACAGAACAAATGATCGTGCTCATCACACAAACATTTGTCCTGGGTGGGAATCGAACCCACGACCTCCGGCATAGCAGTTAGGGTCACTAACCACTAGACCAACAGGCCAGTCAAATAAGTGCAGAGTGAGGTAATTATGTAGATTCAATAATTTATTCATTTGTTAAATGATACTATGGCTTATAACAACAGAATTCGCCATAGTGTGACAACGTCTCAACGACTAAAAGTTCTTTCCAAGGCACGGAGGAAAGGCGGTATTTATTGGGTGGTCAGCCATCCACAGACCATAGGCTGTTCTGTGGATGACAAGCGTGGTTTTACCTCAAAAACTCCTACAGTTACATTAATATGTGTTTAAAGATAAAGTATATAATTATGATAAAAGATAATGTCCGTTCTAAAAGTGTAAGGACTAACATTGCAAAGGGCACCCTAGAGAAATTGAAATAAAATGTTCGCTTTCTTATACCGTAAAGTTTTAACGGTAGTTAGTTGTTTTAGGGCCTGAATTGCTCGACAAAGAGTACCTACTTACAGAAAAACTTTAAATTGATTCATAAGTGTTAAGAAACCAGCTAATCATGTATTTTCTCCGAGACAGCATATTATACTCGTTGCATCCATAATAATATTATAGTATACGTTACT
Source organism: Diarsia rubi (assembly GCA_932274075.1). Taxonomy (NCBI): domain Eukaryota; kingdom Metazoa; phylum Arthropoda; class Insecta; order Lepidoptera; family Noctuidae; genus Diarsia; species Diarsia rubi. The sequence goes on along the minus strand of OW026417.1, from coordinate 14,184,864 downwards.
ATTTCATTTATTCGCTTATTTTTTGCCACGTCAACAAAGTTAGTTTACTATGGAACAAAAAACACGACAGTAAATGAAAACACTGATAATACTATTTCGAAGCAATTTTTAATTAAATGATCAAATTAATAACTCTGATAGCTAAAAATTAAACAAAACTTGGAAGCAAGCGTGGTCCATTCTATTTTCATTTCATAATTTAATATTCAAATGAACCCCGCCTGCTTCCATGTTTTGTTTAATTTAAAATGTGCTTGTTTTTGGCTTTTCACTTTTTTCAGTCGGGTGTTTTAGTTATTTAACTACTTTTTTTTATTTACAGCTTTTTAGTTCTTTTGTGTTTGTTCTTACGTTGGTCGCGTAAAATTCTTCACAGATGATTTAACTTTTGTGTTTTGATTTGTGATATTGCATTTATTTTAAACATTAAGGTGTCACATATTTTTGTAATCTCCTTTTAAAACCCTTCATTTTGATACCCTACTCGATGGTAAAGGAAAAAACATGTTTTTTTGAAATCCGCGATATGGCTCCCCAAATCAGCAACTTTCTTTGTTTTTTAGTTTTAATGTAGCCAGTGACACTTGCGCTATCAAGACAAATCTAACGACGTACATTTTATTCAAACCCCTTCATCTATTTAGGAGTTATGAGGGAACAAAGAAACGGACATACATACATACATAAAATACATAGACGCCAAACACATAACCCTCCTTTTGGGCTTCGCCGCAGTCGGGTAATAATAGGTACCTAGCATGAAACTGTTAATGGAATAAAACACCAGTTATAAAATATTACACACATCAAAAGTGTCTAGGGATCAACATATATTTTTGCAATAACTTTTCTCCTGATTGATATTAATTAAAATTTTCTTTAAGGATTCATCAAATAAAGTGTTTTCGTTTGTCACAGTAACGATAAACCAAGTCACCTTTGCATTAATAAAGAAATTTGCCATTTTCCTAATAAAGGGATTTTTGACATTTGAACCACTAACATTAAAGTTCGAAAAAAAGACTGAAATAACAGTTTTCTTTAAAATTTTATTGGGTAACTTAAACAATTAATAATCCGTGTTTCTACCGCGAACACTAACAACACAAGAACATCGGTTTGGCATACTCAAAATGAGTTCATCCAAATCACGCTGTGGAATGGCCGCCCATGTTCGTTGCAACAACAAAAAAAGGTCTTCTTGCGACTGGATACCCTCCATATTCGGCAGAGCTCTTCTCTGTAGCATATCCCATGCATGCTCAATCGGGTTCAAGTCTGGCGACTGAGCAGGCCAGGGCAGGACATTGATGTTAGCTGCGGCGAGAGTCTGTCTTACAACTCTTGCGGTGTGCGGTCGTGCATTATCATGCATTAACTGAAATAAGGGACCGATTTGCACTTGTAGAGTAACGATGACGTCTGATACAATCGTCTCAGCATAAATTTGAGCGTTGAGGTTGCCTCTGATCCAAATCAACTCAGTTCTTCCGCCGATCCAAATACCCGCCCATACCATGATGGTTCCACCACTATAAGGATGGACTTCCTGGCAGGATTTTAATCGCTGTTGGCGTCCAGGGGTTCTCCAGTGTCGTATACGTCTTGTATCCGGTCTCATACCAAAACGAGACTCATCAGAAAAGCACACGAAACGCCATTGTACTTCTGCCCAATTTCTGTGTTCAAGAGCCCATTGATATCGAATGCTACGATTGTGCATTGCTATAGGTGGTACCCGTAGCGGTCTTCGGGAATGAAGGTTCACTTCATGCAAGCGGTTTCTGACTGTTTGGTCGCTAATTAAGTTCCCTGAAGAGTGATGAAGCCTCACGGCTAACATCATGGCGGTTATTGTTGGAGCTCTTCGAGTTAAGATGAATGTATCGGTCTTGTCTCCGTGTGGTGCAGCGATACCGTCCTCCATGGCGCTCAGCCACGGTACCAGTGCTTCGGTAACGTGTCCAAAGTCGACTGATAACACTCTGACTTGTATTCAGAGCTAAAGCCACAGTACGTTGCCGGGAACCAGCTTCTATCATTCCCACGGCTCTGAGCATTTCTTCCCTGCTTAAATGACGTCGCCGCTCCATAATAACGTTGGTTTTAATCAGTAGTAGGGAAACAGTAGCACTAATAATGTCTTCAATGCGTTGTATGTTTTTATAGGGAAAATATTGACAGCTGATTTTCATCTTTTACTCGAATTTGATTCACAGTTCCTGATTCAAATTATGAAATGCACCAAAAAGGATCCATATAAATTTATAAAATCATAAATTTATTACAAAGCCACATCTCAATCTCAAGAAATCCGCATAAAAATGCTTGATCCCTAGACACTTTTGATGTGTGTAGTTTACTAAACTTACACGTTTGTCTGTCTGCTACATTAAAATCCGATATAGCGTGCAAAATTAGCAGACAAGCATTCATTAACTGTTAATACTCGTAGTATCATAATTATGTTATTCTTGCCGATATATACGAAGTAAAATTTCCTATCAGGCGGAGATTGTTACTTCGCCATGATAAATTATTGCGAAATTCGATAACCTATTTTCCTTCTACACATACATACAAATAAACGTACATTTCAAGAAAACAGTGATCGAATCTAGAACAAGGAATGATTTGTAGACGATATGTTATGTCGACTACTCAAGTGGGAACACTACAGCCATAAGTTGTCAAGAAATGATGGATGAGACAATGCGGAACCCGTATTTGTTGGTGAAGAAATGTCTGAGGGATTTGTGTTTCTGCGTGAAACAATCCATCTTGTTCATAAGATTTGATAGGAACGTTTTTACAGCAAATTACTTGGTAAATCAAAATGTTGGGCGTGTGAATTCAGATTTTATCTCTAACCATTTATAATGTGCGTTGTAAGTGTGTAAGAGCTTTTTCATTACTCATACTCTGAAAGTAGGCCATAACATGCCTGCGGAGCGGGTTGAAAGTACCTACTACTTTTTTTTTTTTTTGAAAAAAATATTTCTGTAGTTCATAAACCATTAAGTAGGTGGCAGGCAGGCTGTCTTTATTGACACTTTTAAAATGAAAACAGTGCATGTACATGCTATTAACTCTTCATACACACTTTATAGGAGCTCATGGTTCAGATCAATCATATGCTGCGTTTGCTAAGGTTGATCTGTGGATGGTTGATGACCCATTACATATCTTTGCCTACGTGCCCCGGAAAGTACGTTAAGGTATTAGTCCCGTCTATCATTGTAGATTTTCGTCAACCTTAACAGGTTGTGAGTGGCCCTAAATAAATCATAGAAAGGGTATCTTTTTTTATTACCTGGTACTAACTACGTGGAGGTCAGATAGGCAGTCACTCCATGCAAAATACTGGTATTCAGTTGCATCCGGTTAGACTGGAAGCCAAACCTAGCATAGTTTGGAAAAAGCGAGGCAGATGACAATTCAATCAAAATTTTGCTTCTCTCATAAATTCAATTTAAGTGATTGACGTTTCCCATATCAGGAAAAGCAAGCATAATAATTAAACAATGTATTTTCCCACATATATATCTTCAGCGCATTTCGCATTCGCAGCAGAGCGGTCGTCACGAGGGTCCCACCGGACCACGCGGAGTGAATTATGGTGCAATAAATTACTATATTATCGCGCGCAGTCAATTTTGTGCTCCTGCTTTCTAGACACTTCGTTATGTCTGACATCGGGTATGGAAAGTTAGAAACTGTGTGGTCTAAAGCTACGTCTTCTTTAGATCAGTTCTCGTTGTTAATATTCTTTTAGACTTGATTTTGTCATCATAGAAAAGATTATGCGTAGATGGTTTAGTCTTGTGGAGCGGAAGAGGATGAAAGGCGACTTACAAAAGGTATTTATGAGGTTGATGTGATGAATTACAATACAGAGAGAACCGGTGCGTAGTACTTGCAACCGGCGTACGTGTATGACCACATTTATATAAACGCGGACAAGGTAAAAGAGTACGTAAGGATCATAACATGTGGCATTCTGTGGTTTCTGCCAACCCCCATGGGAAAAAAGCGTGAGTTTATGTATGTGTGTTTTTATCATCATCTCCCTAATGTCATTTTTTTTAAATATGTTGAGGCCATATACAGTTTTTTGGATAATTATGGCGTTTGCCTGACTTTTGCAACCATTGTGCTGCGAAACGCGACACCTTTTTGCGAAAGTGATTTTCGACCTTTCGGCTATCTATTATGGTATAAAGCCACCACACAAAGCAACCACTGCAGTGACACAGCCGTCAAATTCAAAATAGTGCAGTTTCCCAAAGTTTGCTTTGGCATGACCATTAGTAAATCGCAAGGCCAAAATCATAATTTAGCAGGGGTAGACGTAAGGGAGAAATGCTTTTCACACTCCCAGTTATACGTGGCCTGCTCCAGAGTAAGCTCTCGGAGCACCCTTGCTGGTGAATTTAACAAATGAAGTAACAAAAAGAATATTTACAAAGAAATACTGTAGTATGTAGTTAAACTATTTTGTTGTAAACAATATTAATTATTTATTTTACAATTCTGTTTTTCTTAATTAGATTTTTAGTTTTACGGAGAACTTCGTCCTTATTGTATTGTTTTGGCATATTTTTAGTTCGTATATTCAATGAGAGTGAGAGTGCTGGTGAAAGCAGTCCTGAAATAAACTGATTAATAATTTATGTTACGCTTACATCGTGCGTTATACATATAATATTTATATTATCAACTAGTAGGTACTGAACATTGTAGGTTCACAACCTCTACAATGGTAATATTTTTACAGTTATAATAATAACTATTCTAACATTGCTATGAATACATGAATAAAATCTTTATTGTAGTTTCGAAGTCATAGGAATAGGAGTGTTGCTTGCAAATGAATGTATTCCGTGTCATTTTGAAGGAGTCATAGTTTATATATGGTGAGTATTTTAATTCATTTTTTTTTGACAGGATACATGCTGCGTTTTAAATTACTTCATAAAAAAGTCAGTTTCTTGTTTGTCGGATTACCACGCTTTATTTCGCTAAGCTAATAATAATATTAAATTTTCTCGTTAACTTTAATGTTTATTTATTAATATTTCCCTAAAAATAATGGGTTACAATTTTTTTTATCTATTTAATACCTTAGAAACGAGCAATTCTTAAATAATTTGAACGCTCTAACGATTTTCATAAAATTTAGTATGCAGGGGATTTCAGGGACGATAAATCGATCAGCAGGTATTTTTTCCAAAAATCATGATCCAGGGACTATTTATTCATTTCAACATTATTGCTCATCCTGACGTCGTCATCGTTGATCGGGTAGCCCCGACGAATACGAAGACAAAAAAAACCCTTAATAACGATAAATCATCATGGTCTACTGTACGCACAAGTAAAGCATTAGTATAACCAACCCCAGGTTTACTCCCTACCCGTCGGGCTGCAGTTTGTTCGAAAGAGATACCGCGGCCGCGGCACAAGGGCTATGAAGGAACATAGGTGATTTTTAGTCAGTAGAAGTCTGACATTCCCTACCGCTCTGCCCAGATGATGGAGGAGTACTTTGATGGGTGACCCCCAAAAAAAAAGATGCACTCCCCCATATTTCTTGCTTTCCATTGTTAGCAATCCGACGTGATACAACTATGTCGTTTTCAATAGCACGACGGTGGTTTCCATACTTAGTAGCGATACTGAGGAATCCCTAGGGTTTCATCCGACTATAATTTTCTTTACATTTTACCTATTTGAAGGCTTCGGCCCTGGTCTATTTATAAATAACTTTACGTAAAATTCCTACCTATGATTAACGGTAAATCAGATATGATAGTCAACTACATTCCCGCCGAACAGTTTCCTACAAAAGTGCAATACCAACACGGTGAAATGCATGAATTGGCCGTTTTAAAAAAATACCGATGTGAATGTTTAAAATGAAACAAAATTAACAATTTAAAACGTCACATTTTCGCTGAACAAGAAACATGGTTCATTTGAAAAACTACTATCCAAGTCAATCGCAATCATTGCAATTGACTCTATATTAATTTCAGTATAAATTAATTAATGACTGGCTTGTAGGTCTATTGGTCTCAAGCGCAATTGCTGAGCAAGAGGTCGAGGTTCGATTCTTGGATCGGGCAAAGTGTTAATGGGTCTTTTCACCAGGAAGTCTGGTCACGGAGTACGAATTTGTACCCCGTTGATGGAAATAAGCTGAAAAACATCACTGGCGAAATTTGGGTGAACTACGAGTTTTATGTACACCTCTGCCTTACCGTTTTGGGGATTATAGGTGTGACGTTATGTAATAATATACTAAATTTATATCATCGTATTTAGGCACTAATCTTTTATCTTTTCAGATGAAGTTCTTCGTTGCGACAATCATATTTACCTTTGCAGACTATGTTATTAGTAACTGTGTTAGCGTTCTTGGCACGGATTACGAGGACACAATCCTTAAAGGCGATATTGCAAATCCATACCATCTAACCATCGATCACAATACGAATACGCTGTTCTACAGCTACACCGCACCAGAAGCTCTATATTTGTTTGAATCGGCGTATCTCAATTTGAACACAGGTGCTTTCGGCACAATTTATGGCATTAAAGGAGGCTTTGCACATGCTGTTAGCACTAACAATCATATTGTTTTTATGGGCGGAGAAGACGGATTGTATAAATTTAATTATAAAACGATGAATGCAACCAGATTTCGCGTCAAGGAGAAACTAAATATTTTTCAAATGTTCTACAAGGATGGATTATATTTTACAACTTTCCCAGAAGAGAGGGCATATTTCATAAAAAAAAATCAATTCGTGAAACTGCATGCATTAGAACACGTTAATGTTACTCTAATTGCTGTTGATACAGTCAATGATCTTATATTTTGCAATGCGTCTGGAGTGTTTATGTATGAAAGGGCTAATGGAACCACTGCATTTATAAGTGACGTTGTTGCTAATGGCGTCACTTCTGACCGCTACGGCAATATTATCTTCTCAGCTCTAGACGGAATTTATTATCTAAATATAGCATTGAAGCAAGTCCAACATGTGGCTAACATGGACAAAACATATGGCGTTGTGGTGGAAAATAATGGAAACATCATTTATGCAGTAGAAAAGAGTATTCGTAGACTAAAACCGGGAACCAAAAGTTGCAAACCGAATACCGAAGAATAAATAATAAGCAAATAGTGTTATCGTTCCAGTACATTTACGATCAATTAAACATACAATACAGTAAATTCACATTCACAAAAAGTAGATTGGTAGAAAATGCCTATCAGGCATTAAGTCCGTTTTTGTATTGATTAGTGCATGAAGTTGTTATAAATAAATAAAAATGTTTGTGTCAATAGCATGATGTTTTGGAGACTTTTTTTTATTCATCATCAGCCTCTAATCAATCAAAATCAAAACTCATTTATTCAAACTAGGCTGATAATCAGCACTTTTCGAACGTCAAAATTTACTTTACTTTACTTATTTACAAGAGACAGTCCCCCAAAACGCCCCCCCTTCGACACTTCCTAGTGTTTTTGCTGGAAAGAAGAAGTGGCGGAACAAACTCCCCAGCACACATCTGTCTGTTAGGTTGGTTAGAAGAACCAGACTCGATACAATAGTAAAGCAAGTATAAAAAAGTATATAATAATAATAAAAAAAGACATAACATATCAGTCAACTAATCTTGGAGAAAGAACATAAATAAATAACAAACATTGTCTTGTGTTCAACTCAGCGACCAACTGTTCTTATCATTTAAGTAGTCGTTAATGGAATAGTACGCTTTTAAACAAAGATTAGATTTTACTTTGGCTTTAAACGCATCAAATGGCAAGTCTAGAAAAGAAGATGGCAGTTTGTTATAAAATGTTATACCAAGCCCGACGAATGAATTATGAACTTTGTGAAGCCGGTGAAAAGGAGCGCGTAGTTTATGCTTATTTCTAGTGTTAAAGTTGTGAATATCACTGTTTTTAGTGTACAGGTGGATATTTTGTTTAATATATAAAATGTTGGCAAAGATGAACTGAGAAGCAACAGTGAGGATACCAATCTCCGTAAAAAAATCTCTAAGAGAAACTCGAGCACCCAGCTGATAAATTGCACGAACCGCTCGCTTCTGCAGAACAAATATATTTTGAATATCAGCAGCTTTGCCCCACAGCAGAATACCGTATGACATAACGCTGTGAAAATAACTAAAGTAGACTAACCATGCTGTATCAACGTCAGTGAATTGTCTTACTTTTCTGACGGCGTATGCGGCTGAACTTAGCCTTCCCGCTAGGCTTGATATATGTTAACCCCATTGTAATTTTGGATCTACTGTTATGCCCAGAAATACAGCAGAGTCAGCAGTTTCCAGCTCCTGATTGGCGAGGATAATATTGGGACCTAGATTTCTAACATTGGGTAAAGCGAACTTAACTATTTTAGTTTTCTTGGCATTACTTGCAAGAACAAGGTTGTTTATTGTGAACCAATCCGTGACCATTGATAGCGTGCTGTTTACGTCGTCAAAATCGTGTCTATTCCTATCTACTTTAAAGATAAGAGAGGTATCATCTGCAAATAGTACAACGTCACAAAAACCCTTTAAATAGTATGGTAGATCATTAATATAAACCAAGAATAAAAACGGACCCAGTATTGAACCTTGAGGTACACCTAGCCGAACCGGTAGCCCGGAAGATTTCGCGCCATTTACGTCTACACATTGGAATCTATTTTGCAAATACGAATCTATCACATTTAGGGCCTCATTTTGAACACCGTAATAACGCAGTTTCCGTAAAAGCGTGTCGTGATGTACGCAATCAAAAGCTTTAGAGAGATCGCAGAAAACACCGATTGCATTTTGCGCGTTCTCCCATGCGTCAAATATGTGTTTCAACAAAGCAACACCTGCATCCGTAGTCGAACGACCCTTTGTAAAGCCATATTGATCATTATGAAGGAGATTATTTAAATTAAAATGTAATAACAACTGCTTGAGAATTAATTTTTCAAAAATTTTGCTAAAAGCAGGTAAAATAGAAATTGGTCTAAAGTTACCGATATCGTTTTTACTGCCTGATTTAAATAGAGGGATGACTTTACTGCTCTTCATAAGGTCAGGGAAAGTCCCCAAATCGACGCATTTATTGAAAGTAACGGCAAGACAGGGGGCTAGAAATGCCCCAGTAATCACCTGTGTTTTTAGACTTAAGTGAATTAAAAACGTTAACTACATCACGAGGCGTTACATGTTCGAAACTAAATACTTTACCACATTTAGACACGCTGCTATGCAAAAGATCATGATATGCGACGAACTCAGGGAACGAGTCGTCGCTATAGGTATGCTGGCAAAATACTCATTAAAAGCCTCGGCTACGTCGGCTGCTTCACTAACTAATTTGTTACCCACCATGATCTCGAGTTGATTATCTTGTTTAACAGATTTACCCGTTTCATTGTTAATGATTTTCCAAGTGGCTTTAACTTTATTATTAGAATTTTTAATAGTCTCGCTTAAGAATTTTGATTTTGCAATAATACAAATCTTTTTAAATAATTTGGAATAATTTTTAACATACTCTAGAAAAGTTGTATCAAACCTGTATTGTTTAAGACCATACAACTCGTACAATCGGGCTCGACTTTTGTAAATACCTGGTGTAGCCCATTGGTTGAAGCCCACAGAAGGTCCCTTAATGTTAATCGTTTTAGACTTAAAAATAGACTGGTATTCATTTTGCACAACATCAAAAAGGGCTTTATAAATTTCATTAGGAGTCTCGTGCTCTACTATTGACGGCGTTACTTTAAGTGCTACATTATTTTTGAATTTATTGCAACGACTAGCTGTATGAGGCCTGCATTCTATTTTGCGCGGCTTTTGTTTTAATAACATAGGGAAGCTAGCTATTAAGCCACAGTGGTCAGATGATAAGTCACTTAACACTAATTTGTCCTCGGCAACACAATCACTAAACATATTATCAAGGCAAGTTGATGAAGAAGCCGTGATCCTTGTTGGTTCAAAAAACAGGTTAACTAAATTAAATGATCTAAACAAATTGAGAAATCTGATACTTAATGGAGTAACATCTAAAATATTAACATTAAAATCTCCACATAAAATTATAGATTTATTACTTGATTTTAACTTATTAAGTGAATCCTCCATTACTGATTCGAAATGAGTAAAGTCCCCAGAAGGGGGTCTATAAACACAAATTACTATGTATCGCTCGAGTTCAACGCAAGACAACTCAATAGTGCGCTCAATTGACAAATTAACTAAGTCTAAACGTTGTTTACATTTTAATTTGTTTGATACAAGAATTGAAGATCCACCGCGAATAGAAGATTTTCTCACAAATGCACTCTGTACGGTATAGAAATCATCATTGATAAATACTACTTCATGTTCCTTCAACCAATGTTCAGTTAGACATAAAACCTGAACATCATAATTCTCCATAAACAAACTTAACTCTAATTCTTTGCCAGATAATCCCTGCATATTTTGATGAACAACATTCAACATATGCGGCCTACCTGTTGTCGCACCTAACAGTTTAAACTACAAGGTGTATCAATAAAAGTGTTAGTATCTGTATAAGTGTTAGTAACAAAAGCAGTATAAGTATCACTACTAACAGAAAACGTTGGCAAACACATACCAGTGTCGCTGTGTATATTGTATGCTAAAAGGTTAGCAATACGTCGCTTAGAACTAGGTGGTAAAAACATTGTGAAGTCAGTGAGTCTGTAATCAGATATAAATTGATTACAGTCAAAATACAAAATAACGTCACTGTGACGACATGTCCTATTATAAATTAACAAGTTTAAATCATAAATGTACTTATTTTGCTCAACGGACAAATATTAAGAATAAGGCAAGGCACAGAAAATGAATTTACAATTAATAGTCTTGTTGAGATGTGACATCAAATGGACACATTCAATGATGTCCCTTTTCCATACATTTAAACTATTCCCATATAATAAAATAACAGTAGAATTGGGATTTATTTTAGTCAATCTAATATTACTAATTAATTGGCTCACACTGGCACCGGGTAAACAATAATTTATAACATAGTGTGGTGAACATTGATTAATGTAATGTTCCCAGTACGGGTTGGTAGATCTCACATGTCTACGAATATTTTGATCCTAAGACATGCCAGTATCCTCACGATGTTACTTACTGTTCGTAAGTCGGGGCCTGCTGTTATTGCTACGGGTTTATTCCAAAAAAATAATTTATTATTTAAAATAAAAAAAAAACCACCACAATAGTCTGTACACGTATTTAAAGTAATAATAATAATAATAATAATATTCCACAACTATCACACAACGCCATCTAGTCCCAAGCTAAGCAGAGCTTGTGTTATGGGTACTAGACAACTGATAAACATACTTATATATTTCTAAATACATACATATTATAGATAAATTACACCCAGACACAGAACAAATGATCGTGCTCATCACACAAACATTTGTCCTGGGTGGGAATCGAACCCACGACCTCCGGCATAGCAGTTAGGGTCACTAACCACTAGACCAACAGGCCAAAGTAACAAAAATGTGCAAAATAAAATTGCGCTGTTTTGTTTCGTCTGTAGATTTTTTTACTAGATCATTGGTTTAGTAGTCGCAAATGCCATGCTTATAAGATCCTGGGTCTAATTCCTTGGCCGGGAGGGGTCGGACATTCCATCAAGAATTTTTCGGTGGTAGCTCGGAGGTTGGATTTATACCCGGTTAAGAATCTCGCTCTTGAGTATTTGTAACTGTAAGTTTACAATAGGTACCTTTTGGGATATACCGTTAGGCTAAGTACTGTTATGGCTGTTTCCTCATGCTGATACTCGCCAGTTGATTAACAAGTCGTCCACTAAGCCTTACTTCCTTACTTATAGACTTATATATATATATATATGTTTATATATTATATACAGACTTGATATGAGAGAAGGGCATTAAATTACACAACGTATACTATACGTGTTTAGTATTAATTCGGTCCGGTACAAAAATAAAAAGCACCAAAAATGAGGATTTTGTTTTTCAAATAAACTAGATAGTCAACAAATTAGAGTAAAACGCAAACACCCTTTATAAATAAATTTAACTGACCTTAGATACCTAGGTAACAAATTAGTAACGTCGCACGCGCGCGTCGCGTCAAAGTGATCGGGCGGCGCAACACAATGACCTATTTCTATTTCTTTTACGCGCGGGATGTTTTGCTATGATTGTCACTGTCGTAGTGAAAGTGCACGTGTGTGTATTTACTTTGTTTCCTTGTTTGCATTGCCATCTTTTAGCGAAAATCATTTGCGACTAAACTACTGCTCCTATTTAATTATTTTTGGTACAGAGCTTGAAAATGGTGCCTAGTTTATGCTGTTTAAAGAAAAGCCTCTCTGTTGTATTAACTTTGTATATATATATAATTATATTTATATTATATATTTTTGTATTATATATTAATATATAATATTATAAATGCGAAAGTAACTCTGTATCTGTTGAAAACAAATAAATGTCCTTAGCAAATAAACTTGTTTATTTTGTCCTTTAATTAGTGGTCAATAGGGACCGTACCACTACGCCAATAGCAGTGTTACTTTGACGTCACTACTGTGTGAGAAAGAGAGACCTATACATGACGTCTGTCTCATTTAAACACCCAAGTGAGATTAAAACAATACTGTTATAGAGACCAATACTGCATCATTGGTAACAGCTGAGCAGCGGCTTCTGGCTTTAATTCTCAGGTCGGGCTTAATGTTATTGGGTTTTTCGATCAGGAATTACTTAGTAGCAGCCCGTGAGACTGGTTAGGGACCGGTTGATGGCAACAAACTTGCCCCTTATTACACTGGCGAAATATGGGTGTATTATTAGGTACACCTTTGCTAAACCCTTGAGTACAAGCGTGACATTATATGATGTTATGTGATAAACATGCCATAGTAAGTCACATAGCTGTAGCATGACGAGCATGTAATAATTTTAAAAAAGTTTTTATAATATCATCTGTATTAGTAATGTACTCGCTTTGTACACTGGTAATCTTGTTATGTTTTTAAAGGGATGGGTCTGGTCGAATGATTTATTCGCGTTTTCTTGTTCCTCCAAACTATTGATATAAACAGCACAACTATTACTGAAATTAGTCATATGGCAGTTAGTTGTTCTGGTGCACAAACGTTGTTTTAATAACGATAAACTATCATGGTTACTGTACGCATAAGTATAGCATTAGCATAACCAATCTCAGGTCTACTCCTAATGAGAGGGATGGACTATAATCCACCACGTGGTGGGTAAGAGTAAGGTTCGTTTATATGTTACTCATATTTTTGTTTTTTTTTGTTCTAGTGCAGTCACGCAAAAGCATCATTTAAAAGTGATTTTCTGCTACTGTGTTAATAATGTTTTACATTTACACGAACATGGTATGTACATATATAATACTGGAAGCCATAGTTTTGCGAAATAACTCTTTCCTCAAAGTAGAAACCATTATTTCCCATGAAATTACCTTTTGAATTTTATTAGGTGTAAGTATAGATATTTGTGATCGTGACTTTAGCACAACCAGTATGTTTTTCTTCGCCGTTTTGAGAGCAGTGACGATGAAATAACTCACACAAAGTAATGCGCTTGCCGGGGTTTGAACACCATGTCCTACCACTTAAAAGTCACTGGGCTTGTAATGCCACTAATTTAAAGTTCAATTTGCCCTAAAGTAGTATCTGTAGCTTGTATGATGTACCTACTCGTACATTAAGGACAAGAACTTACTACTACTTTTAGAAATGTATCCTTCTCAACTACACCTTCGGGATGGTAAAGTAAAGTTCCAGCTGTAAGCTGAAGCTATTGACCGATGCCGATGTGACTAGAAGTTCATTGATTCACTTGCCAGAGCCAAGCTCCAAAACCTTGAAGATCGCTGCAAAGTTTCCAGCCTAGTACCTATTTTATTTAGAGTAATATTTCCGACGTTCAATTAAAATCTGCTTACACAATAAACCTTCCCTGCCGAGGCATATTTTTCTATTTTTACAAGCCTCTAGTGTCTTAATAAACGGTCCCGATCGTGAGGTAAGCAGTGTGGAGGGCAGGTAAGATATTGCGCCATATTTCAACTACCACGACACATGCTATTCATGGCTTTGGGTTCATACCAGTGGCTTCATTCTGATGAATTTGCAATATAACCTGCGGTTAGAATAATTACCTGAATTATTTTATAAGCAGAGTTTTTTTTAACCGTTGTTTTGTTGACCGAACTAACCTTTGCTTCCTCTTTGTGGTGTATAAAAAGTTCAGATGATAAGCCCAAAACTCAGTCAACTGTCACTTAACTGATGAAGTAAATAGATTGCGGGGTGTGTGCAGCAGTGCGTAGGTGATAAGAAACGCGGTGCTAGACAGAAGGTAGGCCACAATGGCCTTCATTCTATCTAGCAGTCTGTAGGGAGACAATAGCCTATAACAACAACAAAAATTGCAACATCTTAATCCATTCTGGAGTTTTTGCGTAAAAGAGTATAAATATTATAATAGCAGGGAGATATTGATAAATTAATTTCGCACTGTTGGGATAAACTCTTCTCCTTTCTTCACCACCAAGGCTCGTAAACAGCCGAAGACGTGGCCAGTTCACTCTTTGGTATAGGATATTTTGTAGTCAGTTAAAAATTAAAATGATTAATGCCAGGCCATTCATTATGCAAAATATCACTAAATACAACATCAAGTAAGTTTTAAATGCCAACAAAAATCCACACGACTTCGGAATGAACTCGGGAAGGCATGAAATATGCATAAATTCGATCCTGTGTGATTTTAACGTGGGGCTTCGCTACTTATACGAACTTTGGGAGTGAATACATTATGCAACGAGACGGCACGTTTGCTTTGTAATTCATTTGGTGGTTCGTTAACCATTTTTACAGAGTTAAAAAGAAGTCTTGCAAAAAGACATGTAACTTGGCTCTGTAATTGAAAATACAGACGTAAAAAGAAGTGTGTTTTAATGTGTTTGATTTAGCTTTTGACGTTTAATGAAGCATGTAAAGACGAGGCGCGTACTTTTGACTTATGAAATGTAGGTTGTATTTAGATGGTGCGTTACCAAACATAAGGAGGGGGTCCTTTTTTTTGCGGTTGGAAAATGATCAAATAACCCCTCCCGAGTGCCAGACTTCTACTGACTAAAATCCACCCAGGTTCCTTCTTAGCCCTATATGTCGAGGCTCCGATAACAAGTGTACAACCCGCAGCCCAGTACAACCCGCAACCCAAGTAGCTCAAATCCTTGGTTCGATATCCAAATTTAGCATGGTAAAACTATTAGGTACTTTTTTGCTATTTTTGGAGGGTCCCACCCTCCAAAAATATCATCAACTGACTCCTCCCACTCTGGGCAGAGCGGTAAGGAGTGTCAGACTTCTACTGACTAAAAACCACCCATGTTACTTCTTAGCCCTTTCTGTCGAGGTTCTAACGCAGCTAATATTAAACAGCGTGTTATTCGCAAGTGAGTACACACAGTAGGTGTGCTGTGTCCAATGTTGCAAACGCAGAATTTAGTGTGCCCCGGCCATCTTTGGCCTGAACTGGGAGATGATCAAAAAGTGGAAGATGGCTTGGTAAAGTTAGGCTTGGATCATGATGAATCCGAATTTAAATAAGTTTGGTAAATTAACACTATGGTATTTCACCAAAAAATCTAATTAGATCGGCAGATAGTTAGAGAACATTACCTCTCCTCTATATTGTAATATTCTGTATATGTATGTTTATACATTATAATAATATATTAGAATAACACAGAAGCTATAATTAAAAATGTATTATGTAAAACAAATTAATTTACGTGGAGGAAACTAGTCTTATAGCCTAGTTTTAAACCTTTTAAAGTATGTAAAGAATATGAAATCTTTCACAGTAATAGGGTATTTCACCAAAAAAATCTTAATAGTCTTTCTGTTAGATTATCGAAAAATATTAGATACCTACGTGTTTTTTGTTTAATCAAATCAATAAAAAAATACGAAAATAAAAGGTGTCAAAGATCGAGAGGGGGTGGCTTTAATAATAGTACTATCCTTGTGACGTCACATGACTTGACGCGACTTTTTGAAGCACTGTCTTCACCTTTTGTTAAAGTTAAAAAAAGAAAAAATACATTTCCTTTATTTTTTGAAAATCTATTTATTTATTTATGTACACACAAAATACAAAAAAAGGAAAATATATAAAAAAAGAAGAGCACAAAGGTAGTGCTTATTTCTAAAGAAATTTCTTTCAGCAGACCTGAGTTGGATTAGAAATATAGACACAGTGTGTAGGAAAGACAAACAGTAACTAGAATTAAGAAAAAACAAAATTGTATCGATGTAAAAGAAACATACATACAAATATATACACATATAAAAATAAACACTTGTATTATGAATATATACATATTATTATACATAATTATAAGCTGTCAAGTTTTATCAAGATTCGTTCACCCATCCATTCATATTAAGTTGCGTGTTTCTGATAGATAATTAACAAAATAATAAAGCTTAGACACCAACTTCTATTGAATTATTAGTTAGTAAACTACAAAAGTTATAATAAGCTGTCTAGCAGCTGACACCTTCATAAAGTTCTGAAGGAATTATAAAATCATGATATTTATGCAGTCTAAAAGATATACCTACTTTGTTAATTAATAGTAGTCACGGGTGTCATAATTATGTAGTTGCTTCAAGAGATACTAACCCCCAATATATAACGGTTCTATGGAAGTCGAAGGCATGAAACCAGGTGGTCGATCATCAACCCAATGGCCACTTTCATCAAATAAAAAAAAAAACTGTCAAAATATGCTCGCCATGCGACCAATAGAGCTCGGTTCGGAAACCTTTCCTGGTTTCGCGAAGGCAGCGATCGTATCTGATCTACCTTCCATGACAACGACCGCACTGTCAAGAGTTAGCTACTAGAAGCAAAAGCAACAAGAAGTCTACGATTGAACCGCTTCCGCAATGATTAGACAGAAGTGGAAAGAGTGGTGGCGTACCATCTGCCTTATCTATATATATATATATATCTATAATATTTTTTTTTTAATGTTTATCCCCTACATAGTCTTGATTCCTGCCTTGTCATAACCCGATAATATTCGACTTACTGAGATCCCTACTAAACGATCTGCTAACGACAGTGGTCACGTGACTGTGCTTATACGAATTTTAGTTCTGAATTTTTGACACCCGAGCACTCGCTTATTTGGCGCTGTCCGTTGCTATTTTAACCGACTTCTAAAAAAAGAAGGAGGTTCTCAATTCGGATGTTTATATATTTTTTTTATGTTTGTTCGGGCATAACTCCGTCGCTTGCTAACCGATTTGAAAAATTATTTTTTTGTTGGAATGGGTTGTTATCCCAAATGGCCCCATATTCAACAAAACTAAAAAAAACTACATTGTCTACATTAACAATCTTTTTGTTTCCGTCGTGTACGAACCGATTTGGAAAATTCTTCTTTTATTCGAAAGCCTGTGCTTTCCTATTGGTCTCATAGTCACCAGGTCGGGATCAGACGATGGAATCTTGGCGGAATCGGGAGAACTCAAAAAAATGTACAGCGATTTTGGTATTTCCTCTCTAACAAGCTGATCTGATGGTAGAATGGTTCTTGTGTTCTACAAAACTTTGCGAGGTCGTATTGATGTCTAATTAATGATAGCAAATGGATTGGTACTGTTGAAATCCCATGTCTGTCTATAGTTTGCACCAGTTCATAACATAACATCACGCCGGTACGTTGTGAAGGGGTAAGTACATGTGAATCACTAAAAAGTGAAAAATAAAAAAGTTTTTTTGTTGGCATTTTTGTAATAGGTATTTTTAATTCTCTAATGTATTCAATATTTTTACTAAAGTAGACACTACGTAGAGTGTAATTTTAGGAAGAAGGGAAGCCGGTGGCAATCGAGTTACGGGCACGCGACGTCCCTGCAAGCTATAGATAATACTTTGAAAAAAAAAGGTGTCACAATAAAGTAATAAAAGACAGACAAGACAAAGACAAGAAATGACAGTAATGAAATTTGATAGAGCCCTGTCCTTATAAACAGAGTTCACGCAAGACCTCCCTAATTGTAGCAAACAACAACTTCACAAATATTCATATTTTAACCCTACAAAAGTAACATTCATTGTACGTTTTATGAAGCCGAACTAACAAAAGAAACTAAGTCATCCATTTCTGGCGAAATCGTTTACCCCGCCAATGTCTGTAACTGGTAATTGAATCCAACAAAGAAGATAGAAAAAAAAAGTAAACTTTGAACGTGATACGAAAACTGGATTCGGGCTATCAACACTTGTTTTGTAAGTCAATGAGAAAGAACCAATACTGTTGTATGCCTACCATATCAGATTTAAAGAATAAATTCCTTTGCGCAATAACGAGTAATTGTTTATGTATATTTATGAACTCCATTGAGGCTGTACGATCTCATTACTTTGGGTTATTTATGGCCCTTAGGTAATATTGTTTGAATGTAATATAGGTAGTATGTTCAATGTAGTACTTATTTGTTTGGATGTCTCGTATAGTAAAGTAGTAAATGACTGCCTCGTTTATTTAGTGCTGTGCACAAGGTCCTGGGTTCGATCCCGGGTAAACTGTTATTCGGTTTGTGCATCAGGATTTTTTCAGTAGTATCTGGAAGTCTGGATTCGTGTGCATTCGACGACTAAGGGCCGCCCAAACATAGAAAGTACTTGACATAATCAGTCTTGCCTCACCGGTCGTGTAAAATATAGATTAAACACTTATAAATAAAACCTTTGACCTCTAAGCATCACGGATATCTCGTGTTTGCAGATGGACCTAACCCTATGATATCGAGGCACTTACCGTACTCTGGATCAGGAAACGTTAATAAAAATTGAGGCTCAAACTTCTTCCCATCGGGGCTGCGGGATGTTCGAAAGAGATACCGCGGCCTTGCCACAAGGGCTAAGAGGAAAATGGGTGGTTTGTAATCATTAGTAGTCTGACACTCCCTTTCGCTCTGCCCAAGAGCGGGAGGGGTTATTTGATGATTTCCCACACCCCAATAAAAAAAAATGCTCAAACTTCGGAATACAATCAAGTTATAATATTATACAGATAATGTGTTATGTACCCATTTAGTCCAAGTTAAACTCTCACATCGCGCGCTGCCTGTAAAATGTGACACAAAATTCGAGTTGTACGACTCTGCATAAAGTAACAGGTACCTAGAAAAAATTGGCACACCTTTACCATACCTAGGTAAATATGGTATTACAAAGTTGTTATTGTATTTTATTTGCTTCTACGGCATACAAGGCTTTCCCACCTTTCTTTATTTCTTATTTTTGTACACAGAATTCGCAACGCAATAAACGTTTTGCCTTTGACTAAGTAAAACCAAGGTGTGCTTTGGAGCCTGTCGGGGCCGCGGGTAGTCCTCTGGTTATCGCGGCCTCGACATAGAGGGCGAAGAAGGAACATGGGTGGTTTTTAGTCAGTAGAAGTCTGACACTCCCTTTCGCTCTGCCCAAGAGTGGGAGGGGTTATTCGATGATTTTATTTTACACCCACCAAAAAAAAAAAAAAAGGTGTGCTTTGGTAAATTAATTTTCCATTACCAACATATCTGAGAGGTTTCACGATATTAAATTTGTAGAAAATGAACTAAAAGGTACCAAAGTTAATATCACATCAGTCATATCATAAACAGATTTACAATAAGACACAAATATAGAACGCCAAAATGTTACGTAAAACTTCACAGTTAAGTTGGTTTTTAAGGTACGCTGAAAAACTTTTTTGCAAAAAAAACCGACTTCAAAAACACAAAAAGTGAAAAATAAACGTACCTAATCACAAAAAAGTAAAACAATAAACCTCAGCAGAAAAATCTGCTTTTGAAGTCGGTGACCGTTTTTTGTTTTTTTTTGCCACCGACTTCAGAAGCAGATTTTTGTGTGTGTGTTTTTGAAGTCGGTTTTTTTTGCAAAAGAGTTTTTTATTTTTCCAGTTTTAGTTGTAATAGGTTTCTCATACAAATATTTACTATGTATTGAACATTCTACCAAGAAACCTAACCCTTAACATTCAAGATTCCTATAATAGGCGTGACGACATAGTCAAAGAATCAATGATTTAATGATATTAGGGGAAATTACATACGAGAAGGATTTAAAACACTGATTTAGTTTTATTTAAAAAATTAAGATTAGTAAGATTTTTAATAAAATAAAAGATTAAAATACTGATATCGGCCATTTTGATTGAAACACCAATCATAGCGCACTACGTCACGCCAATGTAAACATCACTAGCTGTCACTAGCTCACTGTGTTGTTTTGTTGCCGATTACGCATTTGGATATTTTTTTTGTTACTACAATACTTTGTGAACATCTTTAGCAATGGAATCAGGCTTTGTAAAAGCAAACAGTTCAAATTTGCCCAGGATAGATTTACTGATGTTGGGCGATGTCCTTGGGTCAAATAAAGAATTTTGCTCGTCCGAGTTCCGAAATATGAAAACCTCCCTGTAAGTAAATTTTGTAAGTATCTAACACTATAAAAATACAACAAACTCGTTTTGAGCTTGTAGAAGTTTAGTTTATTTTCACTTTCATATGTTATTTTTACAATAAACTTGTCAGTTTATTTTTGAGGTTAGCTCCTTCGCAACTTGTAATAAAAGTTTGCTACTGAGTTAATAACCAACAAAAGGAGTAAACTTCTGTAACTACAAAGCATGTACTAGTACCTTTTCTCATAGTAACAACCTACTATCATAATCACCGGGTCAGCTATGCAGGTCCAGAGGACAACATTTTTGGCATTCAATGTAATGCTAAAACTATTGCTATTGATGTGTTTTTACACTGAGGCACCGCACACCACTTATAAACTTTGTTATTCATTTTTAACACACGAATTATGGTAATGTTTGTTTTAGTTTCCTCTAGCTGCGCTTTGACATTTCCATGTTTACATAGATAGGCGTGACGTCAGACCCGACGCCATAAAACGACACGACGCCAAAAATGGCTTATATCTTCGTTAAACTTTACTTTATTACTGAAATAAAGGTTTTTTCGTAAATAAAAAAGACGTACCCACATTACGGAAGAGGATTTCAAAATCTTTCGTCATGCCTATTATTATTGCTTTTAACTCCTAACCGTTGAGGAGTAGTTCTTAACCTTCAATAATCAGCTCACCTAGATAACTTCAAAGAATACAACGATATATACAACGATATTTTATTAAAGAATTATCCTCCAACTCCTAACCGTTGAGGAGTTATACTTTCCATCATCAGCTCATCAACATAAAATGATGACTGGTAGATGCGAATACTTGAAAAACTTTAGAAAAAGCACAAAACACGTAATAAGTGCCTATAAAATTTGATGGTTGCCCTTGATTTCTCTGCGATGCCATCATCAGTAGGGCTATTGCGTATCTCTTAAATGTCAGTGGCTATCATATTGTCCATGGATAAACTATCAAATTGGTTATGGTTTAATACAAAATGGAAACATTTGACAGTAATGGATAGGCACTATAGGTTATCCACTGTCATTTAAAAGATACGCAATAGCCCTACAGATCCTGATTACCTTATCATGGTACCACCCTTGGAACATCTCCTTTCCAACAAAAATGTGAATGAATTGTCTATATCGGTTCAGGCGTCTTCGAGTAATCGGTGATTAAACATAAAAAGATTCCGACGAATTGAGAACCTCCTTTTTTTCAAGTCGGTTAATGAGACTTACCGTCTATTATCAGGTCTAACAAACCAACTATCGATCCATAAGACAAGTACGTATAATTTTGAAGTAATTTTCTTTCAACTCCAAACCGTTGAGGAGTTCTACGTTCCATCATCAGCGCAGCCACATAAGAGTATAATATATTGAAAACGTAATGTATGCCTATAAATTCGAGGGTTGCCCTCGATATCTTAGGGTGTGATGAAAACATCATCAGATCTTGACTTGGTGACAACGGGACCACCTCGGAAGTATACTCTTTCGAATACAAAAATAATTTTGAAAATCGGTTCATTAAAGACAAAGATATCCAAAAACATACATACAGACGAATTGAGAACCAACCTCCTCCTTTTTGGAAGTCGGTTAAAAATAAGCTCATGGCGAAACTATCTATAGAAAAGTCCGGGAGAGAATACAAGTTTGATTCTATACTAAAACAATTACGAACTACCTGCCAAAGAGCGATGGAACGAAGCAATCTTACTATTAGACTTGTACCCTCACCGCACCTAAGTAACATAAAAAAGCGCATCAAACTTGTAGATGACAGATACCTACAGTTTTTAGTATGACTGAGAGGGATTACTCTATTCATGACATGTGTAAACGAACTAATGAAACACAGGAAATGTGTAAATTTTTTGACACTTTAGGTCGTACCTTCAATTAAATGGTTGCTGAACCCTATCTTCTTATTAATTTGATAAAGTAATATTTATTGACTATATAATTTTATATGTACGGGAAGTATTATCTTCCTGTAAGTCTTCCTTGTAGTACTATCTTCCTGTAAGTTCACAAAAATTACTTTAAAATTCCCTCCGATTAAACGGTTAACACGAGAGCTTTTAACCCAAGCCACGAGGAAGGTAATCGTGGCATTTTTGTTTACCAAGAGGACCCTTAAACCCGAATAAATCATTCATCGGAACGTGAAAGTAAATATTTGGATCACGGAGGGTGACCTCGGAAATGTCGCTACAGGCCTATTAAAATATAAGAAGACCGCAGGTTTATTTATAAAGGATTTTTTTTCTGATATTTGTCTATTTTTTTTGTTTTGTTTTTGTCAACATTGTGGAAAACAGGAAGTGTAGTGATTTATCAAAAAAAATCTTGTTATTTTTTAAATGTGTAAATCACGAAAGATAGTGTGTTATTTATTTGTTGTGAAAATTAATAAGGTTTTAGTGCCTTTTCAGAACGGAAATGTCTACATAGTAAAAAGTTTGTTAGTTGGTGTTAACTGATTGCAAAATCGCAGCTGTTGCAAATAATTCTAAACAATTTTTTATTGTATTGTTTCCTAGATTCGATTCTAAAAGCTATTTGAACTAATATAGACAAAACCCAATAGCTTAAAGCAGATAATACATTCATGATCTCAAAATGCACCTCTCAAGAAGTGGTTTGCTGTGCAGATTTATTCTAAAACAAAAGTATCGTGAAGCCCTGCAAGATTGTAAGATAAAATCTATCGCAATTCACCACTCCATCAAACCGGCTGTAATACTGGCAAATCGAAAAATTGCAGCTTCCGAGGTAAGAGGTATAAAACAAGGAGAAGGTACATGCAGCCCTCTTAAAGGCCGGTGCCTCTTGCTTGCCATCTACTCGTCGGAAGCTTTATGAATAATTCTTTTATATCTTCCCTTCCACTTTTTTCGTGAACATTACATAAAATTTTCATATTCACGTTGTAGTTACCAATTTGCATTTGAACCACTCATCTGAGGCTGTTATTTTTCGTGTCGGTACAATGGGAGGTGAGCAAATATCATAACAGATATTCAGAAAAGATGATTCTTAGAAAAACAGAAAGAACATTTTTGGAGAGCGGTAAAAATCACACACGTTTACTGTTTTTTTTTCTATCTGCTACGTTCCTTTTCATTCAGAATTTTCATTTGGTTGTGTTTTTTGATTTCGCTTACGCGGACAATTTTGATTCAATGAAATGGCAGTAATATTATCATTGATGGCTATTATTATTGTAAAAGGTTATAGGGGAGACTTTTGCCCAGCAGTGGGACAATAAAGGCTAAACAATAAGTATTTATTAGCACAAGGAAAAGCTTGCTCTGTTGATTTTAATGGCCAAATTAGTTTAGTTATTAAACTAATTTGGCGATTAAAATCGACATAGCTTTTGTTTTTTAATTATACAACTAATAGTATTAACAGCTCAATGTTCATTACCTAAATAATTTATGTTAATTTCAAAAAGAAGGAGGATCTCAATACGTCTGTATTTAAATGATAAGTTTTAATGTTTCACTGCATAGCTATTATATTTTCAATCACAAAAAGGCTTAACCCTAAAAGCCTTATCTACTTTGAACATACACAAAGCCTTATCATACGCATCACAGGCGTACATATAAACTACAATCTGTATGCAAAAAAAAATAGCATTATTTTAGAAAAAAATACATATTTTCATATAGGTACCTATATGTTATATATTGGAAATAATTATAACGTTGGAATATAAACTAAAAATAAAACAACACTTTCATATGTATTATAACTATAATCACAGCTGTTATTTATACATCGAAAAAACATGTATGCATTATTTGGAACAAAAAAAAAACAACTTCTTCATTTAACTTTAACTTTGTCATTGTGATATTTGTGATTTTTGTGCCTACTAACATAGTTCCAATTATTACTAACTAACCATTATGGATCTTTGTTATCCGAAAATAAATAAATAATTATTATTTTTATTTTATTATTATTTCTTTTTCTTCTTCAACCGAAACATTATTTTTTGTTTTTTTTTTACGCTTATTAGTTATTCTTAGAGCAAACATTAAAACTCACTAGACTTTAAAAGACTAGCTCAACTTTAAAAGCAGTCTACACACATATTACCTTGTGCTCGCCACACACAGATTTTTTACATGTAAAACACACAAATTTTAGCATTCTCCTTTTTTTGTATGTGCAAAAGGCGCGGTATTTACGTTTCTTTGACTCGGGTTCTCCTTCTCGATTTCTACATAATTATTCTTATCTTTGCTTTGAACGTCGTCGATTCGTCGACCAGATTGGTCATTCTCAACTTCGAAATCTGAATCTTCCAAATAAGGATTATCTTCCTCGTTCAAGGTTAATATAATATTGTCTTTGTCTAATCTGTTAGATCGTAATGTATTTATTCTTGAAACGACGCCAAAAATAGATAATATATACGAAAAACAAACAAAAGTAAAAAATACAAAGCTAGTTGAAATTTACACAAAGCCTGAACATACGTCTCGCAGGCGTGCTAGCTTCAACTGTTAAGAAGATACAAACGATATTCAGTTGTGTGTACGCGTCGCAGGCGTAGATTAGGCTTCTAGGGTTAAAACATAAATCCATGGATATTTTATGCAGTAACATTATGATATTATTACAGATTTCAGTTGCACAATGCAGATCGTAAGTTTACTCACAGAATTTTTAGTTCAGCGCATAACTCACTGAAACAAATTATGTGACTAGAATAACACTTTTGCTGGACCTTACTTTTTTTTTTGAAAAACAAAAATCGTAGTCCCACACTAGAAATTTCTCCTGTATCGTGGGTGCGTTTACAAACATTTAATCTCACATATACAATTCAAACACCAAGACCCGAAACAATTATCTGTAGGCCATTCAAAATATATTTGTCCCGTGCGTGGTTCGAACCCGCGACCTTATTTCATTTGTTAACGCATTATGTTTTACTGCACATAATCTCTGCATTGAGGCTATAATATCTTCTAGTAATAAAAAGGCTGGCCATTTTATAGTATGCAAGCCAGTATGTTAGCCCCTTCGTTGTCCTACTAATAAATTATGGAAGAAGGGTCAATTAACTGAAGGTCTCAAGGTTCTGGTCGACATAAAGACTATTGATAAAATGCTGTCTCCATGCAAGAGCAGCTTCTATGTAGTCAACTAGAGTAGTAATAAATGTTTTATTAACTTTTATTGTATTCGACAATAATAATATATTATAGACCACATGATGAAAACAATCAAAAAACATTTTCTCTTCGACAGTTTCACAAGAGTGTATATTTTTTCTATGTCGAGTGATTTTAACGTGTTTCCCTTCCGGCGCGTGTGTGGAGCATGGGGGTAATTTGGGTGAATATGTCAGAGGCATTACAATGGAATAGAAGTCGTTGGCATTCATTATTCGAGGTGGCGCGACCAGGCAATGTGTCCCGCCCATGTTTGTAGCCGTCACTGACGGACGTGGTACACTTGCGGTGCAAATAAGCAGCTGCAAAACATATTTTGTTTGTTTTTTGTTGCAATTGTAAAAGCTTCATATCATTTTCAGCAGGCAGTGATAAGCTTATAGTTAATTTAAAATATTCTAGAAGAGAAACCATTTATGTTTATGGATAACAAATCAGTGTTACACCATACTTACTGATCAGTATGGTGTGCACTCAAAAAATGACATAATAACCTCACACTCATAGCCTGACGGGATAGCAATCCGACGCAACCAGAGAAAAACCAGAGGTTCAGGAGCAGGCTTAACGATCGCACCCAGATACGGGTGGGTGAAGCACAACGCCTTCTTAGGTCCGAGTTTCCGAAAACCTCCCGTGAAATTCTTCATATCTTCAAATCAAAACCAATGATATTTTCATATAAATAAAAGCATGGCATAATAAGGCATAATGGTTCACTAGGTTAAGGGATGGCTTTTTTTACACAATATTGTCAACAGCTCTCTGAACCGTCTAGTTTGATTAGTGTGCTTTTCCCGGTCCCACCTCTTACGGAAATGCTGTCGCTACTAAATGCATGCTGACAAAAAGAGCGTGAAAAACTGCGCTGGAAATTACAATAGGTGTGCAACCTCCGAGCTTTTTCATTACATAAATGAGTTTCCACGTTGTCAAAAAGCAATTGTTTGGTCTTGTTTGAAGGACTTTTTTGTGTCGTAAAAAACTTTTGGTTTTGTGACTTTGAAACAGTTTTTCGAGTAAAAACATGTATTGGAACCTAGGTTATGTAGTTTTCAATAAGATGAATAATGTGGTTGCAGGTTTTTCCTAGCAGATTTTTCATGATTGTTTGCGAGTATTTTAATAATTAATTTTGACTTGACATCTTGAACGCCAGTGTAAACGTTGGACATTTTTTCACAATGGTAAACGGCAGCGTGTACATACATATATTATATACATTCACACGTCCCAATTCCGCCCTACAAAATCGAATTAGTGCAATTTAAAAAAACTGCATGAAAAGCTGAAAGAGACAGAAATTCAGAATTTAAAGGAGGTAGCGTACTTAGTCGAACAAAAAATTTCCGTAGAGGTTTTAGTGCCAGAATTAAAAGTTAGCACTGGACGCTTTGTTAGAAATGCTTCCCATTTCTATTTTTTAGATTGCAATAGGAAATGCCGTTGTGCTTTTGTAAAAGCCGCGAGGGTATTTTTGTCCTTAAGCGTTAATTATGTAGGTATTTAATTAGGTTTGCTTATCTTTAGGTAGGTTTTACGACTGGCTTAGGTTAGTCACATAACTGTTTAGATTGTAAAACCATGCTGTCCTTATCATCAAAACATTATGGTGATGGCTGTTATCAGGCATAGGGAAATCTTAATACTTGCGTCCATTTTAATTTCGCGATTTCCGTAAGAGAGGAGCTCGTGGCCTAATAATAACTGCCACTCGGGTCTTTAGGTTAAGCCGCGTTTGCCTAGATTTGTTTGTGGATGGGTGACCACCCATTACATACCGAGTTTCCTCCGTGCCTCGGAAAGCACGTTAAGCTGTTGCTTGCTGCCGGCTGCCATAATATAGATCTTTGGCAGTCGTTACAGGTAGTCAGTGACCTGTAAGTCCAACAACTAGTCTTACCAAAGGGTATCGTATTACCCAGTATGAACTTGGTTGTGGAGGTCAAATAGGCAGTCGCTCCATGTAAAATACTGGTATTCAGCTGCATCCGGTTAGACTGGAAGCTGACCTCAACACAGTTGGAAAAAGGCTAGGCAGATGATGATTTTAGAAAGAGACAGATTTTTGATAAATTGTTTTTTTTTGTTTGCACGCCAATGTAGTCCCATCAACGAGAAGCCTTGCAAATCGCCTTTCGGCCGGCTATGGAGCAGCATTTATTCTGATGTCTTTTTTAATGGAAGGATATCGACTAATCCTGTTTATAGATTTAAGCATTTCCGAAATCGTTCATCAAAGTTTGATCAATAAGCATCTTACGTTTTATAGACCAGGGTGGATAATGATTGAATACAAACATAATTATAGTAGGATAAAACCCATTGGAAAAGGCAAAGAATACAACAAAAAAATCTTTACTTTTTTACCTTTTGTGAAGGCTTCGGCCCTGGCCTACTCGTATTAAAGTTGAACTTTTTTTTATATTCACCTTAATTCAAACCGATATGTTTACTAGGTTTCATCGGTCGTTAGTCAATAGAGTATTTCACCAAATAAATCTAATTAGTTCGTCAGATAGATTTCCAAAAAATTATGGACACGTCTTTTTTCTTTTTTCACGTAAACAAAAGATGAAGACAGCGCTTCGAAAAGTCGTGTCAAGTCGTGTGACGTCACAAGATTAGTACTTTTTTACCTACAAAGTGACGTCAAAAGCCCCCACTCATGATCTTTGACACGTTTTATTTACGTCTATTTTTATTAATTTGACAAAACGGAAAACACGTATTAAATATTTTTCGATAATCTAACAGACGGACTAATCAGATTTTTTTGGTGAAATTGTAGCCTATAGTCTACCAACATCGAAGAATATGTTTGGTTGGTGTTGTAAAAATAACTTCTAGTCGTCGATATCTCGTGGTATGCTTTTAATTTCATATTTGCTCCTGCCTGACAGTTGAATCTATAAGGAAATAACCTGTATAAACATGTCCAATAGCACTAGTCAAAAGTGCTTTCTGAACAGATCAATAATCAACATCATTTTAGCCGAAAGACGTCCACTCTAGGCCTCCCCCATGTATCGCCACATTGACCAACCTTCAAAGTAATCGGATTACCTAGTTGGAGGCCTTCCAACTCAACGTCTTACAGTTCGGGGTCGTCACTCTAGAACTGTGCCGGTAACACTCTTGAGGATGTCTGTCAGACAAACTAATTTAAAAAGCTTGAAAACTATATTTACTCACGTAGACTAATCCAACAGAGAACTACACAAGTACACAATCCGATTTATTATTCAGGAACCTACTTCCAAGTTTCAGTACCAAAATTATATTATAATGTTATTGCCTAACAACACTCTGTAAATGCTCTAAGGCGAAGTTTGTACAAGGCCTTAGAGCTAGGTCAAAGCATCGGCCAACAGTTAAGATTGTTATTTCATTGTTGTTCAAGTACATAGTTTAAAGTTTACCTGAAACTTAATTAAGTAATAATATCAGTGTAAACTGAGGCCTTAGGATTTAGGAGTGTCTACTTCGGGCTTGAGGTAGAAAGTTGGATTCTGTGTTTGAGGTTTTGGCTCAAACGACCAAGCTTCAATCAAAGGGCCTAAAAAGTAGTAAATAAAACTAATTTGAATATAAAATTATGAAATGGAAATAGAATGGACCCCGCCTGCTTCCAAGTTTTGTTTAATTTAAAATGTGCTTGTTTTTTGCTTTTCAGTTTGTTCAGTCGGGTTTTTTTTACAACTTTTTTTTTATTTCCAACTTTTTAGTTCTTTTGTATTTGTTCTTTCGTTGGTCGTGTAAAATTCTTCGCAGATGATTTAACTTTTCTGTTTGTTTATAGGATTTACGACTTTGAATTTATTTTAAACATATAAGTGTCATATATTTTTGTAATCTCCTCCTAAAACCCTTCATTTTGATACCCTACTCGATGGTAACAGAAAAAAAATATTTTTTGAAATCCGCAATATGGCCCCCAAAATCCACAAACTTCTTTGTTTTTAATTATAATTAATAATTAATAAATAATAATTTTAATGTAGCCAGTGACACTCGCGCCACCAAGACGAATCTAACGACGTATATTTTATTCAAATCCCTGCATCTGTTTAGAAGTTATGAGGAAACAAAGAAACGGACATACATACATACATATATACACGCCAAACACATAACCCTCCTTTTGGGCTTCGCCGCAGTCGGGTAAAATTATAGACCTTCACTTTTAAAACTAACTTAGTGATTGCGTACTTACAGAAATTACTAAAAGTCGATTGCTGTAGTGTGTAGTGAATATTGATAAAAAAGCGAGCTCGAGACTCCTTTGAGTATTTTTAAACATTCTTCATTGTTTCAGTTTTCCGTTACCTTTCGGGAACGTTCGTCGTGTATAAAGAAAACTAATCCAGCAAAGGAGAAAGAGCAAAATGGTCTATGAGCGGCCAACAACGAAATAGGTATTAAATGAAAGTACTATTACTAAGGACTAACTTTTACTATGAACGTAACATTGCAGCTCATTTAGAAAAAAAAATACATATAGGTAAAATACTTAGATAATAAGTGCAAGAAAATGTGCAAACCCATTTTATAAAATACTTATTAACATTAGTTTATGTCTTCAAAAGTATTTCAAAACGTTGTCAGCATACCGTTTACAAGACTCAGCTCAACAATGGGTTTATTACATGGACTACCTGAGTTCGAACGGCCCAATCAGCTTCGAGTGCAAACAAAAGAGCCGAGGTGTGGGGTGCGTGTGCGTCACTCGGCGCAGTCCTTCGCTTACCCTTGTGACGTTGTGTACTGTGCGCTCATCTACGGATTCTTTTTCAAACGTTTTGACCCTGGCTACCCTCTGGACTGTGTTTCTTCCTAACCTGATAACCTGGCTATTAACTCTGAACTTCTGTACGTTTGTGCTTGTGTACTTGGACTCTGGACTTGTGTACGCCAACGGAACATTATTGAAAAATGGCAGAAAATCGACCTATATGTGTTTTGTGCAATCGATCAGTGGTTAATAGAAGAAGGTTAGAAATAACCCATGCTCTTTTTGAGGAAAATGCTGCCAATGCTCAATATATTATTGAAGCTATAGCTCCACAGCAAGTAAGTATTTTTAGACTATTTTTTGGTTGTTTTTACCCGTATGTACGCACCCTATAGCGCTGATGGCCTCATAATATTGTGTCACGATGTGCATATGCGACACATCGTTGGGTGAAGTGTGGGCTCTTTATTGAAAGTCCACGTTACAGTTTTGATTGTATTTTTATGTACGTCCTTTTAGTGAATTATGTTATTTCCTTAAGCGTATGGTTCTTTTCTAACAATACTTAAGTTATAGTCAAAACAGATCTTCTCTCTCTTTTACACACATGGTGCATATGGAAACAGAGCCAACGTTATCTAGCTTCGAAATATAATAGAGGCCAACCACTCATTAACAATGCGTATGAGCATGACTCATTCGTCACGTTGAAAAAGAGCTCGGCATGTTCTACTATACAACACATGATTTAACTGAAACTGCTGTGAGTTTTAAATACTATGTTATAAACTATTTTCCTTTTCAGGTTGAATACAACGGCCGAGAATACGTTTGTCGACCCTGTTGGCAACGAGCTCAACGGGCTGTGCAGCCAAACAATAACCCTGCCCCGCACGAATGTGTTCGTCAAGTGGAAGAATATTCACGAGTGCCTAGCACCTCGGCAAACTGTATGTTTGACAGATGCCGTAGTGTTTCACGTCGTCGAATGCCTGAGAATGTAAGGATTACTCTTATGTTACATTCTAACTTATTCATACCAGACAGTGCCAGAATATGTGATGCACATTTAACATCAAATGATTGGGAAGAGCTCATTGATAGTCCAAATCTCAGACATGATTTTAACAGCTCTCATTTTGTGCAAATACTAGAGCTTTTTAAAAAAGCTGTTTTAAATAAAAATATTCTGGACTTTGAAGAAGGACTCTAGAAAGGCATTTAAAAACCGCGCGTGATGCTATATCTCTGGATTTTAAGCCACGACACCTGGGACTCGACCATTTAAATAGAAGAATGGTCGCTGACCGTAATCTTATTGTACCAAACGCGTTATTTGGAAATCCCGAGTCTTCTCCAGAAGAAAGGAAGGCAGTAACAATCATGGATGGAACATATATTTA
This sequence comes from Diarsia rubi, assembly GCA_932274075.1. NCBI lineage: Eukaryota > Metazoa > Arthropoda > Insecta > Lepidoptera > Noctuidae > Diarsia > Diarsia rubi. Next base: position 14,152,899 of record OW026417.1, on the reverse strand, counting down.
TATACAGAAGAGCTCCAACTTTTCGTTCCAGCGACAGACCTACAGTCTACACAAATACGAAAATCTATTAAAACCGTTCTTAATGGTGTGTTCCGATGGGCATATAATTGATGTTTGCGGGCCCTATGCTGCTACCGACTCAGATGCCAGTATTTTGGAAAGAATTATAAATGACGAAGAAGGCACATTTCACTGGTTTTACCGGGCTGGCGACACATTCATTTTAGATCGTGGGTTTAGAGACGTCTGTGGCGATTTGGAGTGATGCAACTACAGTGCCTATATGCCAGAAACCAAAGACCGCGGTGCAGACCAGCTTACTACTGAACAGGCCAATAGAACTAGGCTGGTAACTCTATGCCGCTGGGTAGTGGAAGTTATAAATGGCAGGTTCAAGCGAGATTTCAAATTGTTTAGGCAAGAATATTTTAATCGCGCCTTAAGTCACATGTTTGAGGACTTTCAAAACGCAGCGGCACTCATCAATGCGTTCCAAACACCAATACAAGATAGTATTCATGCATCATCGTTCGTAAATATAATTAATGAACGTTTTGAAATACCGAACCTCTTAGCGGACTATGTTATCCGTCATAACATAAATAGACAGAGGGCATCATTTGAAAGACTCAGCAGCGACCAACCTATTTTTGAAGACTTTCCGGTTTTTTCTGAAGAAGACCTAATTCTGTTTGCACTTGGCACATACCAAATCAAGTTGGCTCGCAGCTACTACGCTGAACACTTAATTGAAGGCTTATACAATATCGAAGTATACCGGGAGCGACAAATAAGTCAGCTCAGAGATTTTATTGAAGAAGAAGATATTTGGTTATTACGTGTGCGAATACAATCTAGACATGTAAGGTCCAGAATATATTATTCTTATATTGTAATTAACCGACAAAGACAAAATAGAGAAGCAATTGCTCATTATTATTGCAGTTGTTTGAGTGGAAGGCGCACAATCGGTTGTTGCGCACACGTTATGTGTGTAGTGTGGTATCTGGCATGGGCTAGACATCAAGACGAGGATATTTTATTACCGGCATCAGAACTCAGTGCTATTATTGTACATTAAATGTATGAATGTGGACGAGGCAAAAGGAGTATGTAAGGATCGTAGCAAGTGGCGTTCTGTGGTTTCTGCCTTCCCCCATGGGAAAAGGGCGTGAGTTTATGTATGTAAATGTATGTAAAATAAATGTATTGAAGTAAACAAGTCATTTTATTTTATTTCCTTATTTTTAAGACTAAATCTTAGTAATTAATACGCTAAATCACAGGCTTACATATCTAAAATAAAAATGTATTTAGTTCCATTAATAATGACACTACAGATATAAAACTTCTTGAACCCGTTATTGTAGGGTGATATTAAACCAAAAAAAAATAAAATGTTCCTGGCCGCTGATAGACCAAGTGCCGTACGATTTTGCCCATTCTCCTTTCACTCAACAATAACAAAAACCATAGCGTTTAAATGTTCATAGATACTTACTATTATCCATTGCTTGAATAGTAACTAAATCAGAATCAGCTAATTACATGATATACCATGCTCATTTAAATTCACGAAATGGGGTCTATGCCTTGACTGTTCACTCTTGGTTGATATTACATACGAGAACGGTAAATTTCAGTGGAAAAGAGATGGGACACAAGTCCTGTATAACCCTATCTCTGCCAAACACTGAATTTAAGTGTTCAATTAATATTACCGTAACCTGTAACTCGCTCGCTCAAAGTGATAGGGCTTGTCACTTCAACAAAGTTTGCTAACGTAATTTTACACTCGAATGTTATTTGAAATAGAGACCGCATCTTGTCTTACTTCGCACTTGAAAAAATAAAATCACGCTTTTTTTTTCCCGCGGGGTAGACTTAAGCTACAGAACGCATCTTGCTAGAATCCTTTCACAGAATCTTTCCTTTTTTCTCTTTGAATTTGAATAAGGAATTCAATCATCAGGTCATACATGAACCGTTGCAAGAACTACGCACTTGATTTTTCTAAAAGACATCATCAATGAGGTTATAGTGTATGTTGGTCTTTGCCATCAGACGGGCTGACTTTTGTTATAAATGGTAGATTTTATCTGCTAAAAAAATATGAAATGATGTCGTCTGTTCTACAGACCACAGAGGTGTTGTAGTTTATTTAAAGATAGTTATCTCCATTCTTCATGTAGGGTGTGTTATGTTCTTTACGTCCGGTGTTACCAAGGAAACTATTGGATCTCCTTTTGTTTCGAACTAGAAGCAATTTGGAGACAAATTGAAGAATCAATGCATCCGCATTTTAGCCCCCAATTCAGCAAAAACTTGAAACCTCTACCAATTTCGAAAGGAATGACATTTCCGATGCCCGCAAATTCTTATCAAACCAACCATGCACGATTTCCTCTTGTGACTGGCCTTAACCGAAAACTTTGTATTATTAAATTTGGGCATAATGTCCCTCCATTTATATTTCTTTATTTCCTTTTATTTTTATCCCCAAAGTTTAACACACAGCTTGCAAAACAAACCGGTTGACCGCAAGTTTTCAATACTCAAAAAACAGTTTCTGTTTTCAATAAGACCCCAAATCACGTTTGTCCCGATTTCTGAAATACGTGAATAAAATGCTAAAGTGGCAAGTGGTGGAAATGTTAAAAAGTTGTTTCTTTAAAGCCTAACAGAATTACTTGAGGATCGAAATATCGGCGTCTCTTGTTACGCGATTAATAGGCTGGAAACGGTTCTAGTCTCTTTTATTATATTCTCGATAAAGGGAGATTTATAATCGTATGACAACAATGAACAGTAAGCCTTAGTACTATAACTATGAGACTTTATGTTTTCCATTATAAAGAAAAGTTATTGTATGTGCTCTAAGTTTTATTGGTATTCTGAAATATGACTAAACGTCCGCACGTTTGTTTTCGTAAATGTAATAATGTCGTTTGTTTTTTTCTGGTTTTTTAGGCTGTTTGCTTGTGCAGTTATTTGTACCTTATATATATTGACAGATGTGTATACGAACAGAGGATTTTACAACTTCGTACATATTTTGACGTAATTTACATTAGTTAGCTCTTAAAACGGTGAAGGAAAACATCATGAGGAAACCAGCATGGCTTAGAACCAAACATTCGAAAACATGTGACCTGGGCCCGCGTGGTAGATTATAGTCCATTCCCTCTCAAAAAGAGGAGGCCTGTGTCCCAGCAGTGGGAACATTAATAGGCTGTTGATGATGATGATGAACTCTATGAAACTCTACCTTAATAACAAGAATGTAAAGTTATGAATTCAATAGTAATATTTATTCCTGCTGTTCTGTTCTCCTTTTCCCTCCTATTTGCCTTTCTTTGGAGTATTTTTTTTGTACTTATAGTCATAATGCCTCAAAGGGTCGCGTTTTAAGAAGACGACCTCAGTTGCTATGGTTGGAGCGAGGTATTTTTAAATTCATTCATGAGTTTTTCGCTCATGTTGGTAGCTTGAGATGGAGGGACTCTTAGAATTTAACTGCTTTCAATTTATTTTACTTGAGAAGAATGCCTTGAAACGTACTGAATAACTAATTGAGGTTTTCGAGCACGAAAGTAAGGTTTTCTTATTTAGACTGTTTTGGGAGTAAAAGAACCGAAAAATGCATGAAAAAAAACACCATGAAAAAATGCATTATGTACTACGAGTTCATAATGCATTTTTTCATGGTGTTTTTAGCATAAAGGTCCTAATTTAGTATTTCTATTAAGCAAACAACGATGGAATAATTATCATTTTTTATCAGAATAGGTCCACTCGCTAGAGAGCGTAGTGCTTCCACAGCTATGTCCTATGATAAGTATTTTCCGTATCAAAGCCAGTTTTTTTATGTGTACGTTGGTACTTTTATTTGATTACGATTACTGCCTTCCTCTCTCAGAGAAAGTTTAACAAGCTGCTTATGTTTTTAACTAATAATTATGTTTTTGTTAACATAAAGAAAAAAAAAGTGCAAGACGGACTTGCACATGAATTGCCGTTCCGTACCATCGTACTAATGCGTACGTGAGCAGAAATACATATTTTGTTATAAGTTTGTTTTTCATTGTGTTCGTATGAATGACAAAGTTATATTTGCGGTTTTTTAAATGTGCTTATCTCAAAATCTATTTCCTATCCAATTTTCGTTGAAAGTTTACATTGCAGTTTGCAGCATATATTTTTAGGGTTCCGTAGTCCCCCACCAGAGTGTCCCCACATTGCGGTCGTGGTGGGGCTTGTGCATCTCAATGATCCTTTGAGCTCTGCCGGTACATATACTCATGCCGGAAAGGTCCAAGTCAGAGAGACAAGACAAAGAGGGACACGCTAGAGGCACACCTCCCGGAGACGAGGACAGTGTTCGGATTCTCGGGCGGTGTGCTTGTCGGAGGAAGTAACCCTACTTGCTGCTCTCTGGTTCGCGTCTGCTCATCAGACGTGACTGTGAGGGCAGCGAGTAGGCGGAGGGAGAACAGGGACCATACCCTTAAAAAGGAATGAGGAAACGCCCGGATGTCTCCACTGTGAGGATCGGCCAGGGGACACGGTGGGGCACACCGTGGTGGTCTGCTCCGCTTGGGCCGGGCTCCGCCGTGTTCTTGTAGCGGCGATCGGCGGCGTGAGAGGGAGAGAACCTCTCGTCACGGCCGCCGTAAGAGACGCTCGTTCGTATTCCACGCGCGCCTGAAAAGTTGTCAGCAACATGTAAGGGGCCCGAATGGGCTGACGCCCGTCGGGGCTGCAGGATGTTGAGAGTGAAATGGAGTGTCAGACTTCTTCTGACTAAAAACCACTCATGTTCCTTCTTAGCCCTATATGTCGAGGCCGAAGAACATCAATGCCATTTTTTAAAGACCTATCTGTAGATACCCCACACGAATACGTTTGATGAAAAAAGTTTATTTTAGTTTCAGTTCCATGTATGGGGCGACCTCCCTTAATCTTTCATTTTTTAAATTTTGGTAAAAAATCGTAAAGAGGTTCACAGAATAGATCTACACCAAGTTTCAACTGTGTAGGCTTAATAGTTTCCGAATAAACGGTTGTGACATACGAACGGACAGACTGACATGACTAATCTATAACGGTTCCATTTTTTGGCATGCGGCTACGGAACCCGTAAAAGTAATACATTTCCATTACAAACCCTGAATCCTGTGCTAGGTTTGACCTGTGTTACAAAAGCCAGTGCTTTAAACCGTTACTTTCAAAAATAAAAACATTCAAATGTGTGTGTGCTCGTTTGTGGTTTTTGAACGTTTATGTGTGGGTGTACATTTATGAGTGTGCTATTTATATCTGTGTGCGTGTTACATACCTACTGCTTTAATGTCCTAATCAAATATCACAATACTACATCTATTTTCCAATCAGAATACAAGATTCCTATCAAATAATAATCCAACACTGACACTGAAGTATAGCATGCATCGATCACGGTGTTCGAAACCATTACGTCTAAACATGACACCGGCTGTCACGCTGCCCAAATGTACTTGCGCAAGTTAATCATTTGTATTCCTGATATGTAACGCAGTTTGGAACAGCACATGGATTTGTGTGCGTTGAAGAGGAATATTTGTAGTTGGTCAGTAACAAATTGAAGAAAGTAAATAATAATAATAATAGTTACTACTGAAAACACTAATTTACTGGTTTTGTGTAAATCACTGAAACATACTCTTTACCCACTGAACAGAAAAATGCTTCGTTTTCACTATCACTACATACCTAGTACAATGTCGCTTCCCGCTGTCTGTCCCAATGTATGCTTGATCTTTAAAATTACGCAACGGATTTTGAAGCGGTTTTTATAATAGATAGAGTGATTTAAGAAGAAGGTTTATATGTATAATACATGCATAATACTGCAGAGAAACATTGATAAATTTAGAGGTTTCTAATGTGATGTTGAATAATAAATAAACACATTTTTTTGCGCTTACATTGCAAACGCTGGCTGAAACCCACGAGATAAATCAAAATAATGTACTACAGTATTGTACAACTTAAAAAGGTCAACAAAAATGTTCGCGATGGTATATGTCTATCTCTTAAGGATAACCCACAATAACCATTTATTATCAAGAAAAAAACTGTTTTCTTCCTTTCTTTCATAACCTTTACATTTTACGGGAAAAAAGGCTTCTTTACGAAGTGACTTTAAACAATACAGCATTAATCCTTATCCAATTAGGTACCTTAAACACATTGTCCATTTGATATAGATCAATATGGCTTTTAACAGCATGTAATTTAAATGAATATTTCCGAAGATATTACAAATTTTATTTTCGGCGCGGCGAATAGTTCGTCGAAGGCTGCGCTTCGCCATATAGCGCAAGATTAGCGGCGATCGGACGCGTTTATCGAAGCTCTTTAGCGAGTCAAATAATATTTGATAAAAGCGTGCTTTTCGGCGTGACAACTTTCGTTACGATAAATAAATATACACACATCAAAAGTGTCTAGGGATCAACATATATTTTTGCAATAACTTTTCTCCTGATTGATATTAATTAAAATTTTCTTTATGGATTCATCAAATAAAGTGTTTTCGTTTGTCACAGTAACGATAAACCAAGTCACCTTTGCATTAATAAAGAAATTTGCCATTTTCCTATTATAGGGATTTTTGACATTTGAACCACTAACATTAAAGTTCGAAAAAAAGACTGAAATAACAGTTTTCTTTAAAATTTTATTGGGTAACTTAAACAATTAATAATCCGTGTTTCTACCGCGAACACTAACAACACAAGAACATCGGTTTGGCATACTCAAAATGAGTTCATCTAAATCACGCTGTGGAATGGCCGCCCATGTTCGTTGCAACAACAAAAAAAGGTCTTCTTGCGACTGGATACCCTCCATATTCGGCAGAGCTCTTCTCTGTAGCATATCCCATGCATGCTCAATCGGGTTCAAGTCTGGCGACTGAGCAGGCCAGGGCAGGACATTGATGTTAGCTGCGGCGAGAGTCTGTCTTACAACTCTTGCGGTGTGCGGTCGTGCATTATCATGCATTAACTGAAATAAGGGACCGATTTGCACTTGTAGAGGAACGATGACGTCTGATACAATCGTCTCAGCATAAATTTGAGCGTTGAGGTTGCCTCTGATCCAAATCAACTCAGTTCTTCCGCCGATCCAAATACCCGCCCATACCATGATGGTTCCACCACTATAAGGATGGACTTCCTGGCAGGATTTTAATCGCTGTTGGCGTCCAGGGGTTCTCCAGTGTCGTATACGTCTTGTATCCGGTCTCATACCAAAACGAGACTCATCAGAAAAGCACACGAAACGCCATTGTTCTTCTGCCCAATTTCTGTGTTCAAGAGCCCATTGATATCGAATCCTACGATTGTGCATTGCTATAGGTGGTACCCGTAGCGGTCTTCGGGAATGAAGGTTCACTTCATGCAAGCGGTTTCTGACTGTTTGGTTGCTAATTAAGTTCCCTGAAGAGTGATGAAGCCTCGCGGCTAACATCATGGCGGTTATTGTTGGAGCTCTTCGAGTTAAGATTTGAATGTATCGGTCTTGTCTCCGTGTGGTGCAGCGATACCGTCCTCCATGGCGCTCAGTCACGGTAGCAGTGCTTCGGTAACGTGTCCAAAGTCGACTGATAACACTCTGACTTGTATTCAGAGCTAAAGCCACAGTACGTTGCCGGGAACCAGCTTCTATTATTCCCACGGCTCTGAGCATTTCTTCCCTGCTTAAATGACGTCGCCGCTCCATAATAACGTTGGTTTTAATCAGTAGTAGGGAAACAGTAGCACTAATAATGTCTTCAATGCGTTGTATGTTTTTATAGGGAAAATATTGACAGCTGATTTTCATCTTTTACTCGAATTTGATTCACAGTTCCTGATTCAAATTATGAAATGCACCAAAAAGGATCCATATAAATTTATAAAATCATAAATTTATTACAAAGCCACATCTCAATCTCAAGAAATCCGCATAAAAATGCTTGATCCCTAGACACTTTTGATGTGTGTATATATATATACAAGGTGTTGATTTGCATCCTCGTCAAATTTCAGGAGGTTGTCATAAAAGACATAAATAATCAATTGAAGTACGGTAGCGGGCAATAACTAATAAGCGCTGCTTTTTTTTTGTTGTTGAAATTTAACAGGGTTTCAGAATTAAACCCTTAATTCAATACAAATAAAACAGAATCACCCGACTACGCACACAGCGACAATGCAGCTGAGCTGTGTGCGTGAGTGTCGACGTCTTACCTAGGTACGAAATGCAAGCCGCGTGCGCTCGAGCGCGACCGAGCCATGACCGGTAGCAATCATTTTACCTAATTTTATTTCGAAAATCACCTACATTATTGTCATAAATTTCGCTTTAACTAACTCATTTTTGAGCATCATTGGAATACGGATTAATCTTACTAATGACAGTAATACTAGTCGCCAAAGAAAAGTTCACTGACCTGATATCAGATGATTAATAAAATGTTAGTTTTGCTTTATCCTTCAACCTAAAGTTTTCGTAGTGATTTTGTTTTTATTTGTGGATTAACAGACTCATTTTTGAGCATCATTGGAATACGGAAATCTTAGGTACTAATGACAGTAATACTAGTGCGCCAAAGAAAAGTTCACTGACCTGATATCAGATGATTAATAAAATGTTAGTTTTGCTTTATTCTTCAACCTAAAGTTTTCGTAGGTAGTGATTTTGTTTTTATTTGTGGATTAAATTGGTTGATTTGAAATTTTCCTTCCTACTTAACGGGCTTAGGACCGGCAATAATACCTACCTTAGTTGGTGTACCGATCCACTAAGTCTAAAAATGTTTTCTACGTTTGATGGAAATGGAAAGACGTGCTAATTAAGTGTATGTACCTACGTGGTGATACTTTCGACTCTTAGGTATTATTGGCGTAGTTAAAAATTTGAAATCAACTTATTTACACTAATAAAATTGATTAAGCTAACAACGTATTTACAAAATGTAAATAAATAAATTACCTACTTAACTTACCCGGAGGTATTGTTCAAAGTGGCCACCATCACACTCCTCGCACAATCGAGCACGACGTAGCTGGTTTTCCTTCAACTTACGTAACACTAACACATTCGTTTTTAAAGTGTCGAAAGCACTAATGATCCTTGCACGTAATTCTGTTACACTTGTCACTTCCTCAGTGTAAACTAACCTTTTAACGTCTCCCCACAAATAAAAGTCTAGAGGCGTTAAGTCCGGAGAGCGCGGAGGCCAGGCCACAGGTCCTCCGCGACCGATCCAGTGGTCACCAAACCTTTCGGTCAAGTACTCGCGTACTTGCCGACCATAGTGAGGGGGAGCACCGTCCTGCTGGTAGTAGAGGTTGCGATGGAGTGCCAGGGGAACATCCTCCAACATATCCTCGACAACGTGACGCAACAGCTCCAGGTATGTGGCACTGTTAAGGTACCCATCAATGAAGTAGGGTCCAAGCACATGTTCCCCTATTATGCCAGCCCACACATTCAGTCCAAACCGCACTTGGAACGCATGCCGTTTGGTTACGTGCGGGTTATGGTCGCGGTGAGCCCACCAATGTTCGTTATGAACATTGTAGACGCCAACTCGAGTAAATAAACACTCGTCCGTCCACAGGATGTTGGCGTCTTGGTGTTCCAGCAACCAGCGACAAAATGTAATCCGCACGGCATTATCACCTGGGTGAATGTCTTGTGCCTTGCGGTAATGGAACGGGTGTTGCAGTTCACGCTTCAGTAGGCGCCACACTGTGGTGTGGTGCACTCCAAAGTGTTGACCAGCCTCCCGCGTGCTTGCCCGTGGGTCTCGATGGAAGTACTCCAGGATATCTTCTTGCAAGGCGACAGGCAGGCCTACGCTGCCGCGAGCTTGAGCATGCCGGGGAACGTCAAACTGCCGATGATCCCGCAGTCTTTGCGTAGCAGCCAGCATGACGCTCTGTGATGGGGGTTGACGATCGGGAAACATTTCGGTGAACATTTGGATGGCTCGACGTAGGCTGTCTCCACTGATGGCATACAGACGGACCATCTCCACCAACTCGACATTTGAATAGTTGTCCGTCATCTTGCACTTTGTACCTACGTCTCAACGATGTACCGAGAAGCGAAATTCGCAAAGAACCCGCACGCTTCGGCGACATCAAACACACTGTTAGTTCCAGAGCCGCGGGGGCGTGGCTAGGAGCGTGCGCGCACCGTGATTGGGGTAGGATTGATTACCTACGAATTTATTGAATGAACGTTGCGTATGCGTTGTGTATGTATTGTTTGCTTTTGTTTGTGTGTAAAAGCGCGGTTATAGGGCTAGTAACAGACAGGCCGCGTTTAAATACGGCTGGTTTACACTTACGGATTTCCGCAAATAAGAATTTTTTTTTTTTTTTTTTTATTGTTGATTTGGGTCGAGAATCATTAGCATAATTACGTCCTTGAATTTGACTAGGATGCAAATCAACACCTTGTATTAGAAATTTTATATGAGTATTTAAATATTAAAGTGAATTATTTTCAGCGCAATTTTGGTTAGATAGGATTATCTTACAACCATATTTTTTGACATTTCTTCTTGGTTTGAATTTGATTTGGTTTGTAGTTATAAAATAAATATAAATCGTTTAACCTATAAAGAGAGTGAACTTCTTCTATATATAACGTCTTAATAAACCATCGTAATACTGTGGCGGAAAAGGGATGCGTGGCGCAGGTAATAAATAAGACCACGCAACCAGTCTACATAAAATATATTAAAAATTAAAAATGGGTGTGGGAAGGTCTACGGACACAAACTCCTAAGGCCCCCTTGTGGGATGAGCTGTACTGCACTGATATTTTTTTTTATGGGACAAGCCCGCTTCACAATTCCCAAACCACTGTAACTTCTGTAAGCCAGAATCAACAGTGGCGACTACAAGAAAAGCGCCGAGACAATGAAGCTCGACGAAGTCCCAGAGAAATGATTTGACTGTCTTGGATCCCGCAACGAAATTAATCAGAAAAGAATAGCGGAGGAGTAGGAAAAACAGAAATTTCCACTTCCCTCCATATCAGCAGGAGACAGAAAAGAACAAGGCCAATAGGCACACAGGGACGTATACAACTGGGATAAGCCCAGTTGCCTAGCACCACGGATATTGTTGTCAATAATATTACTGGGTCCTAAGTTGTGAGCTGTTATATTTGATTCCAATAATAGTACTGCCCTGATAGCCGGCGTGGCGATGACAGCAGCGAGGTGCCACGCTGGAAGTGTAGGGGTGATGTACAGCTGTTCTTTACGTCGACCGTCGCTACCCGGCTCGGCCCACGTGGCAAGTATGGCCAACAGGTGGGAAGTCCGATGCCGGCACGTAATGGGCGCACCGACTGAAATAGCCGCGTATCTGCTGATGTGCTGCACAGGCTTTAAGGTTTAAATACACGATATAGCGTAGCATCAAGTCGGAGAAAATAGGCATACATGCTAAGATAAACTATAAAATTAGGAACACAAAATACACACATGTTTAAGCTGTTCAAAACTTACACAGTATGGGGGTTATGTTAACACTGAACTTAAATGCACGATGGCGGGGAAATATCAAAATTGGCCTCTCTGAAATTAAGCCCGTATGATGGCGAAAGGTAGGCACTCGTAATGGGCGCAGGCGCGCGCCCGCTAGGAACGCACGTCTACGCCGGAGACCGAATTTGCAGTGTGCTGTGTCACCGACTCACGTCGTAATGACATCTCTGCGGAACGAACGGCTATTGGTCGCTCTGCTCACTTGTAGTGATGCGCGCGCGCAATATACGTCGCCGTCGTTCACACATTTTAGTAAGGTTTACCACAGCACTACAACTTATTATCTGTGGTTATTATATTTTGAAGTCTGCGGTTCTTTGACAGTTGAATGTATGTAAACATTGGAATGTTGCAGTGTTTTTATTGTTAAATTAGTTATTATGTTTTTATTTGTTAAAAATGTAACGTGAACGTCTTGGTGGCGTAGTGCTTTTAGTGGTAGGAGAAATGATACAATTAAGACTTAGTTATACATTTACTTTTGCACTACACTTACAAAATAGGTTCTAGGGTCTAAGGTTCTAGGGTCTAAGGTTACGCACTGTCACTGAAGGTAGGAAAACGGTACTGCCCTGAGCAACCAGAAGACGTCGATCGCCACGCACGGTAGGTAGGCCGGGTCAGGTGGCCTCACGCGTCGGTAGGGACGCGCGGCAGGGCGATCGCCACGCACGGTAGGTAGGCCGGGTCAGGCGGCCTCACGCGTCGGTAGGGACGCGCGGCAGGGCGATCACCACGCACGGTAGGTAGGCCGGGTCAGGCGGCCTCACGCGTCGGTAGGGACGCGCGGCAGGGCGGTCGACCAGGTGGGCAGCGGGCTCAGGGCAACTAGCCCTAGGCAGCGTTGGTGGTAGGCAGGTAGCGGCAGCGCAGACGGCCAGTAGGTAGCGGCGGCAGGCCGCTGTCTACACGGCCACGCCGACGTCTTGTGCCGGACGCGTAGGCGTCACAGTTTAGAGGCGGCACGCGGTAGGGCGGCCGTGCAGATGCGTGCTCACCGCGTTGGTAGATGCGCGGGAGCACAGCAGAGCAGAACAGTGCAGCGTGAGCGAAGCAGCCCTAGTTGGTTAGCCAGCGCTAGGAACCCTGAAACAGCGCCAAGGGGACGCTTGAGCTCCAAGATGGTTCCTGTAAGCCCCTACGATGTGCGTGTCCCAGCCATGCGTTAGATGCGGCAAGCTCAAGGCAGTGAAGAAGATGGAAGATGGGTACTCACACATCGCAGTGGTTTACAGTGATTAGGTGATAGGTGAATAGTTGATAGACTAAAGGCAAGGCGTGGCGTCACATCGCCACGTGGTTCTCATTGCGTTGACTCGCGTCGCCGGTTTATGATACAGCATGGATGAGCATGATTTAGTTTATAGAGAATAGAATAGGATGCATGCCATGCGGAGAACCATATAACTAATTAGAGCACATGTGCATAGTGAATATTAATTAGCACCTAGCTGGTGCTAATTAATATTAAATACAGAATACATTGCCGGCAGCCATGTTAAATAGACACAAAGATTACAAATAGATATGGCTTGCCGGGACATAAATTTAGCAGCAAAAGAACACAATGGCGGAGTTCACTTACCCAATAACTGGGGACTTATCTAGTAGGCTGCTCGCTTGATGTAAAAAGGGAAGAACCTATGCGTGCAGCCGTTTTTAAAGGAGGTCCTGAGCGACGTTCTCCCTCCATTGTGACATTACAGAACATTTAGGGTTGTACCTATAATTTAGTGAGGTGACAACTTTTTAGAATTAGTCGGTTTTTAGTAAATCGACAAATTTATGCTACAGTACCCCGCCTGCAAAGAAAGGATTTTCCCTAGGGGAAATCCGCTAGAAGGCCTAAACCACTTAGACTGACTACCTGTACGTACATACATCTCATTCGTGTGCTTCTATCCCATCTATCAAATATTCATCATCAAACATCCATCAATCTAAGTCCGTCACTGACTTGAATGTAGTCCTAAGTCAGTGACTTACTTAACACACAAGAGGTAAACTAATTTAGAGTAGCTTAACTCAAGACAGTCAGTCGGAAAAACACAAGATAGAGCAAGTGTATCTCCTTGGGGTCAGGTCACTGAGGTGTTAAATTGCAGGGTAATGTGTATAGTGTAGGTTCTGTTATATTTAGCAATAAAATTAAAGATCACCATTGATTGCTGAATACTAGTATGAAGTGTAGAAGTTAGAGTACAACACTGTCAAGTGAGTGATGTACCTTGTATAAGTGTGTAATCCGAACATGAAGATGTAAAATCTTCCTATTCATGATTTAATATCAAGAAAAAGAAAACATGCAACTTAAATAGTAATAGTTTATATTAAAAAACATGCATTTAAAAAGAATTGTTAAAGTTTTAAAATCTTTAATTGATTTATGTTTTGTCTATGTTCTATGTCTATGACACATTTTATTGTTGTATAATTTTTAGTCAGAGTCCATAGTGAAGAATTTATAATTTCTGAACGATAAAATATTGACAAGCAAAAAGGCTAATATCCAAGGTAAGTGTCAAACGTCAAAGTTGAATAAAATTTTATAAGTCGATGACAATTGTTAAGTTAGGTTAGATATGACATTTATCAGCAATATAGGTTAAATTTATTTGTTTAACATGCTTGGTTAAGAATTAAGCGTTAAGTTAAGTTGTAGAAGTCGTTAACGTTATGGTCTAAAGTTTAGTTATCAATTGTGTGTAAGGATTACGTGACATTTATGAGAGGTTTACAGAATGTGTTTATCAACAATCAAATGGCATTTATTTACTGAAGTTAGTTTCTATACAAGACTTTATTGATTAATAGTGTGTATGTATAGTTGTAACTAGTGTTTAGATTACAGCGAGTATTAGATTTTTGATAGATTAGATATGTATTTAGGTAGCTGTTAGGGCTTGTTTATTGAGTTGCAATCCGCTCATAGTTAGAAAACACCTGGTTTAGAGCCAGAAGTGCTAGTCTTGCTACCGTGTAGGCGGTAGAAGATCCAACTGACTAACAGTTGTAGTTTATCAATGGTTAGCCATGATAAAGTTAGGTACTAAGGCGTCGGCCATTAGCACAATTTATAGTCCTCTATCAACGGGGTAGGCCGAGATGAGGTCCAACTGTGACTTTGGTCAGCAGCTGTTAGAGTACCAATGGTGTAGGGCCATTGGTATGGGGAAAAGGGTGCTACGGTTTAGCGCCATTAGCACTTTTAGTAGTCCTCTATCAACGGGGTAGGCCGAGATGAGGTCCAACTGCGGCTTAGGCCAACAGTTGTTAGAATATCCATGAACTAGGTCATGAATGTTTTAGACACTGGTTTAGAGCCTAGTGTTTGAATTCTATAGATATAGTTTTACTATATTAAGTTTTAAATTCTAGTTATACCTAATTAAGTTTTAAGTTATCCTATTCTAGGGTAGGACAATGCCTGCAATTTCAACTTTGCAGTTACTTTTCATGAAAGTGCAGACTTGTTAGTGTTTATAGTAACACAAACAACACAATTGTTTTTTAGTAGTTAACTAATGACCTACTCTGCTTTCTAAGAAAATAAATACACTCCATAATGACCACAGCATGCACTATGGCAGTGAGTGTTTTAAGCGACAGAAGATGCTTACATGTGTAATATGCACATAGAATGTACGGTATGATTGCAGTCACCAATGTGTAGGTACTGTCTTTAAGATGTTCTTGTTGGAACATGATAATTACAACATAAAAACTAAGGGTAGTGTACCATAGGGCATATTCTGCTACAAAATAATTACTCATCCCTTGGGATCCCCAATACCCTCTATGGCAACGCCGTTTTAACAGAAAGGTGCTTACACGTTTAATAAGCACAATAAGAGTGTGACAGCAGTATGTAAGTGAGTGTGTGTGTGTGTAGCTAGTTAGGTACAGAATTTGGTATGTAGCTTACAACCATGCAGCCCAGAAGCAATTAGATAAACCTCTGTGGACGTGTTGTATGCCACAATAATAGCAATAACTATGTTATAGTTAGTGTAGGTAGTTGGCGGATGCAGATTTTCCTGCACGCCATAGACTAGTTTAGGACTAATCTAAGGTACAAGTTGACCTTCTACGACTAGTTGTTGCTAGATGTCGTAGTATTTTACCCTTGGCATCGTTTGACCCTGTATGGATCAAACACTAGCTAGCTAGGCCTACGGGTCAACTCAGCCTTTCTTAGATGGATGAAGTTAATCTTATGAGAAGACATTGTGTTCTTTTGTTGACAATAAGTTTAATTTAGACTATGTAGTACCAGGATATCTGTGCCGTAGGACCTAAGGGCAACAGACGGATAGTGGGTAGGATCTCACTGCCGACCTGCAGACTCACAGGATCGATCAACTGATGGCTAAAGGTGTCTTGGCCACAGTGAGGTGGTATAACAAAGGATAGGGTTTTCTCACTGCCGGTCAAACAGACTCATAAGACCGATCTACTGATGGCTAAAGGTGTCTTGGCCACAGTGAGAGGATGACAACACAATACACAACACACACCAATTAATATAGTAGGTACATTCAGCAACACGATGGATTATTGTTAGTTTACAATTGTAATTTACAATTTAATAATAGTTTAAGGTAGAAGATTAACAAATTGAAGTATTAGATTTTCCAATTTAGTAAAAGTTGAAGGTAGATGAATAATATTTTGGAATATTTTTTACAACAAAATTATTTAAAAAATACCACAACGATGCTGAGCGTAGGAGAAAGAGACCAGTGCGAGAACCTTAGAGACTACCGAGTGGGCGCCACTGTGGCGTAGTGCTTTTAGTGGTAGGAGAAATGATACAATTAAGACTTAGTTATACATTTACTTTTGCACTACACTTACAAAATAGGTTCTAGGGTCTAAGGTTCTAGGGTCTAAGGTTACGCACTGTCACTGAAGGTAGGAAAACGGTACTGCCCTGAGCAACCAGAAGACGTCGATCGCCACGCACGGTAGGTAGGCCGGGTCAGGTGGCCTCACGCGTCGGTAGGGACGCGCGGCAGGGCGATCGCCACGCACGGTAGGTAGGCCGGGTCAGGCGGCCTCACGCGTCGGTAGGGACGCGCGGCAGGGCGATCACCACGCACGGTAGGTAGGCCGGGTCAGGCGGCCTCACGCGTCGGTAGGGACGCGCGGCAGGGCGGTCGACCAGGTGGGCAGCGGGCTCAGGGCAACTAGCCCTAGGCAGCGTTGGTGGTAGGCAGGTAGCGGCAGCGCAGACGGCCAGTAGGTAGCGGCGGCAGGCCGCTGTCTACACGGCCACGCCGACGTCTTGTGCCGGACGCGTAGGCGTCACAGTTTAGAGGCGGCACGCGGTAGGGCGGCCGTGCAGATGCGTGCTCACCGCGTTGGTAGATGCGCGGGAGCACAGCAGAGCAGAACAGTGCAGCGTGAGCGAAGCAGCCCTAGTTGGTTAGCCAGCGCTAGGAACCCTGAAACAGCGCCAAGGGGACGCTTGAGCTCCAAGATGGTTCCTGTAAGCCCCTACGATGTGCGTGTCCCAGCCATGCGTTAGATGCGGCAAGCTCAAGGCAGTGAAGAAGATGGAAGATGGGTACTCACACATCGCAGTGGTTTACAGTGATTAGGTGATAGGTGAATAGTTGATAGACTAAAGGCAAGGCGTGGCGTCACATCGCCACGTGGTTCTCATTGCGTTGACTCGCGTCGCCGGTTTATGATACAGCATGGATGAGCATGATTTAGTTTATAGAGAATAGAATAGGATGCATGCCATGCGGAGAACCATATAACTAATTAGAGCACATGTGCATAGTGAATATTAATTAGCACCTAGCTGGTGCTAATTAATATTAAATACAGAATACATTGCCGGCAGCCATGTTAAATAGACACAAAGATTACAAATAGATATGGCTTGCCGGGACATAAATTTAGCAGCAAAAGAACACAATGGCGGAGTTCACTTACCCAATAACTGGGGACTTATCTAGTAGGCTGCTCGCTTGATGTAAAAAGGGAAGAACCTATGCGTGCAGCCGTTTTTAAAGGAGGTCCTGAGCGACGTTCTCCCTCCATTGTGACATTACAGAACATTTAGGGTTGTACCTATAATTTAGTGAGGTGACAACTTTTTAGAATTAGTCGGTTTTTAGTAAATCGACAAATTTATGCTACAACTACGTAACAATACAATAATTATTATTATAACTTATTTCTCTTATAACATACACACAAAGGCGTGCACGCCCACGCACACCACAACACACACCACAACACCTACCACAACACACACACACAACAACACACACCACACCACAACACACACCTCATACACCTCCTCTTACACTCACGTACCTACCTACATTCCCATCTCACACAAATGAGAGGTCCCATATGCAAACTCTACACAAACTTTTTTTCTTTTACTAATTTAAGTAAGTAAATATCTTATAGATTGTCTGAAAATTGTTCTGATTAAAATATTTAGGTATATCTTTCATTTATAAATGAAATGTTACTGGCACCTTTATCAAGTCTAATACTTGAGGGGTTTGGCGCTGATAGTCGAAATACAGGCTCCGCCTAGTTCGGCTACAGATGGCTGTACCACTTATACTGTTTTAAACCAGCCTTTTGAAATATTTTGTAAGTTACGTCTAAGTTTCATGAAATAAACATTATTATTATTATTAAATCGCTGGGTCAAACTTTCAACGTTGCGACATGCGTTGACATGGTTTTGGGGGGCATTAGGAACAGGGTGTAAAGTTCCTCATCCCCCATAGAAAAGGGAGGATCCTCCAACCAGACGGGTGTTGTGTCTGGTGGGCTAACTGCCCGACATATGTAAGTCGGGATTTTCTATATAGGCTAATGTGGCGGATAACTTTGATAGCGCGATGCAGAATTGCCAATGTTAGTTCGCATCTGTTGCGATAGCTGGCGCTGTCGCCACATCACTCCCCTCCGAGACCGGAGGTCGATTGCAGGCTGAGCCTTGATGCTTGCCAGGCCAGTCGAAGGTTCCAGTGCGTCGGAACCGGATGCCGCATAGTTCACGGTGAGTCGGAACTGTCTGCGGCGATACCCCAGTGAGTCGGGGTGATGCTGCACATATGCTCCAGTGAGTCGGAGTGGTGCAGTGCTGCGTAGTGGCTGGCTGCTGCGTCGACCAGGAGAGAAGGGCGTCTCTGCTTGTTGACCGGCCGAAGTGCAGTGTGCTGTGCCAAGGTCGCTGATGAGGCTGAGGGTGATGACCAGGTATGCGCTTCCGCTGCATGCTGGTGGTCAGGATACCCGATGAAGCCGTAGTTGCTGGCTGACGGTATGACTCGCTGCTCGAAGACTCGTGGAAGTGATGATGAAGTAGTTGCACGAAGGCTGCGCTGATGTTCATGCTCGGGGTCACCAGTTTGGGGGGCATGAGGAACAGGGTGTAAAGTTCCTCATCCCCCATAGAAAAGGGAGGATCCTCCAACCAGAAGGGTGTTGTGTCTGGTGGGCTAACTGCCCAACATCTGTAAGTCGGGATTTTCTATATAGGCTAATGTGGCGGATAACTTTGATAGCGCGATGCAGAATTGCCAATGTTAGTTCGCATCTGTTGCGATAGATGGCGCTGTCGCCACATGGTCAATTATATGTCACTCATTCAAGAGTGACCTCTAAACAAAACACGTTTGTATTGTCTTATGACAAAAAAGCTGTAAACATCGTTTTTAAGGACATTCTGTAGTAGGTAGGTATATTTAAGCAGGCGGGGTACATTCTATTTTCATTTCATAATTTAATATTCAAATGAACCCCGCCTGCTTCCAAGTTTTAATTTCAAATGTGCTTGTTATTTACTTTTCAGTCTTTTCAGTCGGGTTTTTTAGTTTTTTAACTACTTTTTTATTTCTAACTTTTTAGTTCTTTTGTGTTTGTTCGTTCGTTGGTAGTGTAAAATACTTCGCAGATAATTTAACTTTTATTTATTTATTTATTTATTTATTAAACTTTATGCACAAGCAAAAAAAACTGTACAAAGGCGGACCTAATGCCTTGGGCATTTTCTACCAGTCTACCTTAGGGTGATGCAGAGACAATATTCAGTAGGTGCAACAACAGAAAAAAGACAAGAAATATTTATAAATAAAACATATAAGAATAAATACATATATACATACATATAACAAAATATATAAACTTAAGAGAGATCAACAAGAAAAACTACAACAACTTAGTCTTGAGACGAATCTGCCAACTTTTGTGTTTGTTTATAGAATGTGTTACTTTGAATTTATTTTAAACATATAAGTGTCATATATTTTTGTAATCTCCTCCTAAAACCCTTCATTTTGATACCCTACTCGATGGTAATGGATTTTTTTAATTTTTTCAAATACACGATATGGGCCCCTAAAACCAGCAATTTTTTTTGTTTTTTAATTTTAATGTAGCCAGTGACACTCGCGCCATCAAAACGAATCTAACGACGTATATTTCATTCAAATCCCTTTATCCGTTTAGGAGTTTTGAGGGAACAAAGAAACGGACACACATACATACACGTCAAACACATAACCCTCCTTTTGGGCTTTGCCGCAGTCGGATAAAAAGAAGAATAGATTTTTTTTATCGTTTTCGTTATCACAAAAACCATTTAATGATATAATATTTCATACTACAACACAACCAATAAATAGGTACCTACGGGAAGTAAATCAAGTTCTTTTACGAGTATTTTTGCTTGAATAACACCTGACAGGAGGATTCGTTCATGTCAAGGAAGATGTTAAAACCTATAACGCCAACTTATTGAAAATTAATTATAGGAGACGAAGAACCACAAAAAGTTAAATTGCCTTAGTTTTAATTCAGTAAACTCTATAAATCTTTTTACCACCTTGTAATGGTTATTTATAAAAATGTATAATAAATTTTGTCTCACCCATCCAATAGTACAGTTTAAATGAAATAAGAATATTGTATTCCGATGAAAATAAGCAAGTTAGCATGAACACAGGTTAAATAAAAACTGAGATGTTTAAATGTCGGGGCTGCGGGTTGTTGTAAGAGATACCACGGCCGCGAAATAAAGGGCTAAGAAGGAATATGGGTGGTGTTTAGTCAGTAGAAGTCTTACACTCTCTTTCGCTCTGCCCATGAGCGGTACTACAATTAGCCGTACCTATTAACTGTTAGCTGGTACTAACGTAACAATGATTATAGATAGATAACTGAATTGGATGGATGAATAACCAGTATAACCTTTATTTTGCGGAAGGGGGTGTCAGACTTCTACTGACTAAAAACCGCCCACGTTTCTTTTAGCCGTTATGTGTCGAGGCCGCGGTATCTCTTTCGAACAACCCGCAGCCCCTACAGAACCAGTATAAGCTGACTTCGCTTTGTACAATGAGAGATCAGCTTAATTTGGTTTTGCATCATTTGATGGACTCGCGGCGTACTAAATAATACTAATAATAATAATACCAATTTAGCCACTTGGAAAAATGCAAAAGTGTTTTATAAACCAATTGATTGATTTACTTGTTTCGGTGTAAATCGGACGAATAGGCTTGTTTCGATGACAAATAAATCGGATTTCGTGTAGGTTCATAATTACTCGTATGATGGATCAAGATAAGTTGATTTTGTTGTTTATTTGCCATGCCGTGAAATAAATATTTATTGTAAGGGTATCTCAATGGGGGTGTGGGGCTGCCGTCTTAGCCCAAAAAAAAAAATATCGTGCCAGCGACACGAAGAAGAAGAAGATTACTCTTTCTTTATATTTATTTATCCTGGTTTTAAATTATAAATATGGCTGTTTATCACCCCATTTCATTTGATCAAACCTTTGTTAAGTAAAAGTGTTCGCGAGTCGTGACCCGTTAATTCTCAAAAGGATCATAAAACTCATAAACTCAACTTTCGGGCTCATTAGAAATATACATTAAAATTGCTCAGATGACATTGACAACCCCCACTTCATCCTGTTAATTAGGCTTTTTCCTTTGTTTGTAATAAACGAATAATTACGCGTTTTAACGTAACATTTTGCGTTAAGTTTCGGTCGCTTGTCACATTGAAAGGGACAGGTTCGGGTAAGGAACGGGCCTAGTAACGGATATTACCTTTATTGATATTATACCCCAAACTATAGTAATAATATCAAACTTACACAGGTATTGTGTTTTGCATTGCCAACCAAAGAGGTTTGTTTTTCTATTCCGTTATCACATTACCTACCAGGGTTTTTGAGATCCACAATTTCTCGCTAAGTATTCAACCACAAGAGTCGTAGTGGTAGTTTGATCAAAAGTTGTTATTTCTTTGGATAATAGCTGAACAGATTGCCAAGTGTGGCAAGCGAATTCGCGAAAATCTTTGAATGAGGATATATAATTTTTATTATTAAAGAAATGTTTCCTATGAGTAGAATTTGCTATCCGAATACTTAGAGTACCTACTTTCCCGCCTGCCAGGTTAGGTTGAAAAATTCCACCCTTTATATTTATATATTTTTTAATTGTTTAATATATTTAATTATTGTAATTATTTACTAACTTTGCCCCGCTCTAAGAATTCCTCGTGCATTGTGAGTGCGTTTTCTAACATTTTGATTTAGATACACACCAGCCAGACCCGGAAAATGTACCTGTAGGTCAAACAAATATTACTTTTTCCGTGTGGGGATCAAACCCATGACACGCACTGCGCCAACCGGGCCGTTATTTTTTTTTTCAATTAGCTTCGCTTACATTTCCTTCAATACCAGGCAAAAAGCAAATGATGAGATGGCACCCAATTTGTATGCCATAACGATTGTTTATAGGGAAAGTTTATAAGTAGAACAGTATTCATTAGTTTTCATTTCACAAAGCAATCAACAAGTGATGATTCGCAGGGATCTATATTGAGCAAGATTGATCACGATATCTAATAGCTTTCCGGGAACAATAGCCAAGCCTTTTCGCCATGTCATCGAATGATCATTTGTTTCCCATTCGATATCATTTTGTGATCATACCTTTGTCGAATTTTTGAATAATTAAGTCTGTTCATTTCATAGTCGTTGAGAGCCATTTTTCATCAGGGCTTTACATTTTTACAAATGGCAAGATGTACCAACAGTTTAATACAGAAATTCAATTGGAAAGGTAAATAAAATTATCATACAGAAAACATTCGCAAAGAGAAAACATGAATAGATTGACATGACTCATTTTGGGGATGGTTGTGTGATAAAAGATAATATAGAACAATGGAAGAACCTGAACCCGATGGCGATGAATAAACTAAGTACTTTTTAATTATTGTTGCTGTAACCTCGTCAAATTTTCATATTATACTGCTTATGGTTTTCCTTTAAATACATTTTCAGAGAATTCATTTTCTTCGTTTTAACTGTGAAAATTGTTTTAGAAAATGAAAGTGTTGGTACCCTGAAATTTGAATAATATAGACCGAACATATCATTTTCAGTCACATATTAATGAACTGCCTTTAATAATTAAATCCCAAGTAGAAAGGTTAACGTATCTAGAACCAGTATTACCTATAATATACCTCCTAGAACATTATTTGGCGTATTATTCGAAAATAGATAAAGTAGTCAACTCAAATGCAGGTATAATTTGAAAATGCAAATGTAAGCTCTTAGATTATTTTTCATTGGCTTCTAATAGAAATAGAAGTATTCCTGTGATACCGATCCCATGTATGAATATTAAAGTGTATTGGATTTCTGCTTTGTAGACCTTTATCGGATTTTTTTTATTCCTTTATAAATCTCATCGCCTCAGGCTGGACGTATCCATTGGATGCTTTGATGTGAAGACGAAGTGCGAACTAATAAACTAATACTTATATTTTTAACCGACTTTCAAAAAGAAGGAGGTTCTCTATTCGTGTGTATGTATTTTATTTTATATGTACATATGTATGTATAAAATACTGGGGGACCTGTTAAGAATTGATCCAGTGAACTGTCCCCCGACTGCAATAAAAGTATTAGTGGTTAGTTAACGTGGATCTTAAACGTAAATTAGGAAACCTCTTGACTATGTCACGCATCTTGATTTACTATGCTACTGTCGAATGTTACCGTTTGCAGCTTGTGCACTGTCACGGGTCAACTTAATAGGAGTGATAACGGAGGTTATTTGTTTGAAAAACGTTGTTATCATCAAACTGTTTTATGAAGTGCTACCCAATGATATTTTTTTCCTGGAAGGAGAATTTATAAATAGAAGAAGGTGAGCGTCTCAAGCGAAACAGACTGAAGAAAGAACGGGACGGATGCGCGAGCGAAGCGAGCGCGAACAGTTTTGGAAACTTTTTATAGATTAAGGGTTGGAGGGGGGGGGGGGGCAAATATATTATCATCGGGAGGAAAGAGGATAAAGGACTGTTTTACCTGGTTTCGAGAAAATAACTGCTTACTCTTATTTTAATTGACATTAATTCTTCACTTTCGGAACTAAGCGCCTAAGACGGAGGTTTGGAAGATGCGACTGATACCTTCTCGACAACGTCTTTGACAGACGTTACACGTAGTCAGTAGCTCGATAGTCTGACAACCAGTCTTAACCAAGGGCTATCAAAGAGGCAGTTGTTCCTTGTAAAATAAGGGTTTTCAGTTGCACCTAGTTAGACTTTAAGCGGACTCAAACATAATTGGGACGTGGATCTAAAACGCAAATTGCCAAACCTTATACATACAGGGGTATAAAGTGCTGGACAACCGTCCCTGGATGAAGCTGAAAAGTAGGGAAATTTCAACATTTGAGTTTCGTGAAGCTCAAATGTTGAAATTTTACATTTTTGAAATGTTTATCGACGAGTTACCATAGTAAGAAATGCAGAAAAGTAATCAGAGTCAAGAGAGGTTTGGGTCATCTAAGAAATTCAAGTGTAGTGTCAACTCGCACTTGGCCGCTTTTTTAAATTTACGGTATTACGTACGACGTTATGAAACAACAGATTTGATTATTTCCTTAAATTAATATTCTTACCATGTTTCAAGTAAATTTAATCACGCATATTGATTTTTCATACAAGCTTAAAAACCATTTAGTTGCTGTCGTAGATGGATTTGGGAGTTGTAATTTAGCCAGTTTTATTTCTTTCATTACAAAGAACTTATTGATATGTAGCTTATTCGTATCGAGTCCCGGGTTTAAAATGTCACTATCTCATTTGTTGAGTAGTATTACTAGTAGACAATAGACATTGAATACTGTGGTATATTTTTGTAATCTAATCAACAAGTTCTAGACGATGATTATATTTTACGATGAAATTTCAATAAAAATAAATTAAAAATTGTTTTTATTGCTAAACCATGGCCACCCTATTATGTTTTTTGACTTTTTGTCTAACCTATGTCACCCGGGATAACGCAAGGCGTCTAACGATACCACATACATTTAAATCGGTTCAGGCGTTTTGAAGCTATGGTGGAATAAAGACACTCACAAACATACAAACATACATGAACGCTAAAAACATAACACTCTTTTTTTGGGCAGTCGTGTAAAATACAAATCTTTCCTCTTTATAATATTAGTGTAGATGTAGATTACAACTAAAAATGGAAAAATAAAAAAACTTTTTTGCAGAAAAAACGAAATCAAACAAACAATTGTCACCGACTTCAGAAGCTGATTTTTCTTCAGAAGTTTATGTTTTACTTTTTTGTTTTTTTCACGTTTTTGTGTTTTTGACGTCTGTTTTTTTTTGCAAAAGAGTTTTGTTCAATAAAATGATTGTACACGTTGGACTGTACGAAATAATGCGTCGATGTTTGTCTTTGAAATTAAGAAAGACAAACATTCACTTGAACAAGAATTGTAAATAATAATATCGCAATCGAATCATGGAGAAAACGTAAAAGTTATTTAAGAGTTTCCTGGACTTTAATGCACTTGGGAGGACAAACAATGATTACGAACAAAGAACATACGTTACGAAAACAAACTTCAGTGTTCAGTGGCTAATGGCGAAGTTTCTGCTGAGAAACGAATACCTAATTCCTGAGGAAGCAAAGCTGCCGTAGCACTAGACATGAATATTAAACGTTGAATATCTGCCAAAGCGCAGACATTGTGAAAATTCACTCCGATCGAGGAATCGAAATTCTACGCTTCACTTGCATTTTGTCATTAATATGATTTGAACTCGACATTCAAATAAGGCAAATTCTCTTGAAGGAAATGGATGTATATTACAGGATATGACGTGTTGCTGGCGATATTGAGTTTTGATCGCCATTTTATTATGTTGTTTTGAAAGCGATTTTCATCGTTCTATACGATTAAACATTTTGGGACAATGTTATTGAATGTTATGTTGGGCAAATGTGTATGTACAAGGTTTCATTCCGCAAATTTTATTGACTTCCCTTCTTCTTCTTTCACCATAACGTTACGTCTTGTAAAATAAATTTACTTTCATTACTGTTTTTTTTACCTGTCGCTGACACACTTTTAACTTAATATGCATACCCAACCGTACTCTTAAAATGTGGAAGTAAAAATAAAACCAAAAAGCATTCTAAGTATGTTGTGAATGTGTGAGTGTTTTCTAGCGTAAATTTGCCAGAGAGAGTTCTATAACATTAGGCGTGGAATCAGGAAAATGCACTCGCTGCCGCGCTAACAAGCAAAAAGTTTTATAAAACAAAATCCCACTCTGGGGCAGTCTATGACAATAATAAGTACTCGGCGAGGGTACTCAGTAAGCTTCAGTGCCTTCGCTGCTTTTATAGTTAGTGTAGGCAAATGTTTTGCGCAAAGGCACGTGACCTAAATAATACGCACGTAATCTTTACCACACGTGTCTCATTTCGCTCTTCTGTAGTTATCTACCAACTTTTAAGTAAGGTGATGAAGAAAACATTGAGAGTCTCTTTTACATTTTAATTAAAAGATTTGCGTGTCAGACACGCAAATCTTTAACTTGACAAACAAACTCTTATAACTTTTTCACTGTAAAATATACAGGGTTGATTAAAATTTTCTGCCTGCAAAGTACAATGGTCTCCATTTGTTTTCTCTTCCTTAATAACATGTAAAGCCTTAATCGAATCGCCCGTTAAAGTGATCCAAATCTAAGACACGACTTCGTCATAATAAGATTTTGGCATTATGGCTTAGGAGTGCGCGCTCACGTTTCAGTCATTTCAATTTCATATGTATGAACCCGGATGAATTGAAATGCTGTATTCATCGATAATTCCAAGAACATCCTTAAATCTTACAGTAGGCATAAAAGCTTATTTTCAGATCATTTTGTTTACTCCGAAATTCTCAAGGATTGAATTCGTAAAGGTACGCAAATAACATGGCCTTATTATCAAACAAATTAGGTCGTCTCTAGAAGATTTATGTGCGAACCGTAACGTATATACCATATGATTATGCTATTTTGTAGCTACCGTATTGGTTTCAAAAGAAACGAAAAATCAGTCGACGGATCCGAGTTTTTAAACGGGCAGTCTCAAGACATACTCGTATTCTATTCATCAAATAGCGATGATGAACGATTAAAAATCCCATGTAAGTTACCTACTACATCGCGGACCAATGGACGGTGAGTAATGGGCTAGCTCACCGTCCGTCCGTCTTATGACGACGACAGGCCGTGTCGACAGCGCGTTCGTATTCCACGCGCGGCACAAAAGATGACAGCACAATTGCAGGGGCGCCTGCACGAGCCGGAATGAGATACCTCGGCCCCAGACACAAAAGGCTAAAAAGGAACAAGGGTGGTTTATAGTCAGTAGAAGTCTGACAAATTATCTGTGCTAATTATTATCCGAATTGGATTAATTAGGATATTCAGAATTCGTTATTTACATTTATATGAGTACCACACACTGCTCACACACACCTACAAAATTTATCTGTCATAATATGTATATCAACAATTTTCAACAGAATCACCATCTTATGTTGTAATTAAAAAGCCTCCGTGCCCGAAACAAAAATATCTTTATAAAATGTTTGTCACAAACTAGGTATGTCATTCGGGGCGAACCATTGGACGCATCTACATCGGATAGACTCGCAATTTCCAGTAGGGCTATCCGGAAATGAAATACGGCTATCAGTAGCCATCTCGATGCACTGCCAGTCGCATTATTCAACACTTTTGGAACCTACTAGGGTTTGCACGGTAAATTATGCATTAGGTAAGTATTTTTTTTACTATTTTTTTCATCAGCCTGTTGAAAAAAAACATTTCTACAAAGAAGGAAATGACTGATACAAAATGGTTTTTTAGTCACCGTCCAAATTCTGATATATTAATCTTTGGCGAAAATCATTGAATACGTGTGTGTTCTTTTAGTGTCACCAATACAAAAATATTGAGATGACACAACACAAAGTTTTAACTTTTCATGGAGAACGGATAATTCTTTCGAGAAAATGATTTAATATATGAACATTTTTCGTATTGTATTTTTTTCAAAAATGTTTTTAGTGACATAGACAATGCCTAAAAAAATGTGACGGTCACTAAAAAATCATCTTGTATAAGCGTTGATGATAAAATCACAGTAATCACATTTCGCACTAAAGGCGAAAGTTTGTGAGTGTGTATGTTTGTTACTTCTTCACGCAAAAACTACTGAACGGATTTAGATTTTGGTACACAGATAGTTTATAACCTAGATTAACACATAGGATAGTTTTTATCCAATGTTTATCTTTCCGTGGGATAATTTTCAATTTTTCGAGTTGTATCGGGTGAAGCCGCTGGCAACAGCTGGGTATAAATAACTAAAGAACATAAACCAAAATGGTAGTTAATGTTATCAATATTAAACATTTAGAAAAACATACGAGTAGCATATATTTAGTCCCTTCTGTAACCTTTTCAATTTACGACGGACGGTTCTAGCGTTACAAAAAAACACAAAATATTAAAAAGTTTAGGGCACATAAATTGAAAAGGTTACAGAAGGGACTAAATCTATGCTACTCGTATGTTTTTATAAATACACGTACGTATGTTATTCAAGGGCACTGAAGAGGCCAAAAAAGGGGTCTAAATAAACTACAATAAGCCAGGTACAGCACAATGATTCTGCACAATATCTGATTCCACTCCCGTGACCTTGCAAGCTTGCTTCTGTTAATCATAATATATCACAACTAGGCGTACTATCGAAATAAACGATCATCTATAACCCGAATATATCCTAAGTATAATAATAATAATTAAACTCCTAGGTAAGTTCATAGAACTTCCGTCATAAATAATGAAACTTGGATGATTCCATATAGGAACAAAACAACATTAAATCAAAGATTGTGTGAAGTAGCTTCAGTTATTCATTCTTAGTTTGTTATCTCGATAAAGTTATTCTAAGTAAATATATAAATCCCAGCAACCTTTTTATTTTGGCTGGTGGAAAATCATCAAATAACCCCTCCCGATCTTGGGCAGAGCGAAAGGGAGTGTCAGACTTCTACTGACTAAAAACCACCAATGTTCCTTCTTCGCCCTATAAGTCGAGGCCGCGGTAACTTGTGAACAACCCGCAGCCCCGACGGGTGTCGGCCCTTTCGGGCCCCTCCCATGTTGCTGACATATCTTTGAGGCGCGCGTGGAACACGAACGCACCGTCGACACGGCCTGTCGTCGTCGTAAGACGGATAGACGGCGAGCTAGCCCATCACTCACCATCCACAGGCCCGCGTCTACGGTGGCCGGAAGCCATCACGTGGCCCCCGACGCCGGAGCGCTTCCCGCGACGGCTGGGACGAGGGGTTCCCTCCCTCTCACGTTCCGCCACCTCCTTCGCTAGCATTACTGCTTCGCAGTAGGAGGCGACGGCGTCCCATTCCTCCTCGCCTCGGACCATGGCTTGCACCACGGCCGGACGCGAGAGGTCGCCGCCGCCAAACGCCTCTACGGGAACACGGCGGGACTCTGCTCAACCGGAGCATACCTCTACTGTGTGCTCCACCGTGTCCTCCGGCCGATCCTCACAATGGTGGCATCCGGGCATTTCCTCCCGCCTGATCCCAGCAACCTTGGATTTATATATTTTCAATAATCCTTGGCCAGAGGCTTACCATTGCCATACAACGTGTCAAATTTCTCAGCTTTATTTAGCCGGTAATATGTACCGGCGAAATAAAGCTGAGAAGTTTTTTAATTTGGTTGTAAGTTTTCAACTATTTTAATCTATTGGGATGATTTTTACCTGACCTAAAACAAAAGAACGTCCTATTTACTAGTGGGTCGAAGCAGAAACATGCATCCTTCCTAGGAATGCTCATACAAATTTCAATTCCTAGAATTTCCAAGCGAGATCCTTACAATATTCATTCGGAAATTCTATTAAACACCAGAAATTCAATTTAGCCAGTACAGACAGATTTCTTGCCTCAGGTTGTGCATCAGTCAGGCGGACCGGCAGTCTCGGGCAGTTTGCCGCATATCTAGGTCTAGCCTAGTTGGGAAGTAATCTAGATATTGCACACTATAGGGTAATAGTTGCAGGATTGCCCGGTCTTAGTTCGTGTTACGAAATCTTAGTAGTTTGATTTACGAGGTTTTAATATAGGAAATTAGATTTTGGTTTAGTATAGGAAATTAGATTTTGGTTTAGTGCTGTTCGAAACATCAGTGATCTTCTAGGATGCTGTTTTTATTTCAATGTTAAACGCGTATCACACTAATACTCGTATTATAAAGGCGAAAGTTTGTGAGGGTGTTATGTTTGCTACCCTTTCACGCAAGAACTACTGGACGGATTTGTATAAAATTTGGTACACAGATACATATAACCTGGATACACATAAGATAGATAAATAGATTTTTATCCCGATTTTATCTTCCCGTGGGATAATTTTCGAGTTGTATTGGGTGAAGCCGCTGGCAACAGCTAGTCAGTTATGAACTCATTACAAATTTCGTGTCATTACTAATTTCTGGTTTAAAGGTTTTTTAAAGGTTACTTCCCGGAATTGTTAATAGTAAATAAGGAATTAGAACACCTCTATTTTATATACATAGTATGGCAACACAACTGGAAATTATTTCATCGCTTTGGATGTTCTAATGACTATCTTTACCCAATAAATTTAAAAAAAAATCCATACAAAGCTGCGAAAGAGCTAAAAATAAAACAGCAAAAAATTAATGACTCCATTTCTCTTTGGTTGCTTATAAATTCATTGATAGGCGGATAGGGTAACTAGGCTATGAAAAATCTCATTTGAATTTTAATTGATTTACGATGGAAATGAATCTGGGGAAGCATCAATTGTGTGGATATAGATTGCTGGTGCATGCAGTGGACAATAAAAACAAGGGAAGAATGTTTATTAAAACCGTTTCCGATAGTATTTTTACTGCGTTTGTTATTTTTTAAGGGCCAAGGTTTTGTCAGCCCGTGTTTCTCAAACGGATATACTATTAGTATTTCAGACTAAGATCATGTTGTCATCGTAGTGGCGATCGGCGGCGGCGACCTCACGCTTCCGGCCCTTGTGCAAGCCATGGTCCGGAGCGAGGAGAATTGGGACGCCATCGCCTCCTTCTGAAAAGCAGTGGTGCTAGCGAAGGAGGAGGCGGAACGATAGAGGGAGAGAACCTCACGTCCCGGCCGCCACGGCAGACTCTCCGGGCATCAGGGGTCACGTGACCGATTCCGGCCACCGTAGACGCGGGCCTGTGGACGGTGAGTGATGAGCTAGCTCGCCGTCCGTCCGTCTTAGGACGACGACAGGCCGTGTCGTCGTCGCGTTTGTGTTCCACGCACGCCTCATGGAGATGTCAGCAACATGGAAGAGGCCTGCAAGGCTACTGACTAAAAACCACCCATGTTCCTTCTTACCCCTTTGTGTCGAGGCTGCGGTATCTCTTTCGAACAACCCGCAGCCCGATGGGAACCATTATATACCTTTTTGTTTTTTTTGGGGGCGGGAAATCATCAAATAACCCCGTTCGCTCTTGGGCAGAGCGAAAGGGAGTGTCAGACTTCTACTGACTAAAAACCACCCATGTTCCTTCTTAGCCCTATATGTCAAGGCTGCAGGATCTCTTATAAACATTCCGCAGCCCCGACGGGCGTCGGCCCTTGCGGGCCCCTTCCTTGTTGCTGACATCTCTTTGAGGCGCGCGTGGAACACGAACGCGCCGTCGACACGGCCTGTCGTCGTCATAAAATGGACGGACGGCGAGTTAGCCCGTCACTCACCGTCCACAGGCCCGCGTCTACGGTGGCCGGAAGCCATCGCGTGACCCCCGACGCCCGGAGCGCCTCCCGCGGCGGCTGGGACGAGAGGTTCTCTCCCTCTCGCGTTCCGCCACCTGCTTCACTAGCATCACTGCTTCGCAGCAGGTGGCGACGGCGTCCCATTCCTCTTCGCCTCGGACCATGGCTTGCACCAGGGCCGGACGTCGTTGCCAATCGCCGCTTCGAGAACACGGGCTTGGGCTCCGCCCAAGCGGGGCACACCTCAGCGATGTGCTCCACCGTGTCCTCCGGCTGATCCCCACAATGGTGGCATCCGGGCGTTTCCTCCTGCCTGATTCAGTGCAGGTACTTCCCGAAACAACTGTGTCCGGTGAGAACCTGCGTCAGACGGAAGGTGAGGGCGCCGTGCGCCTCTCTAGCCACTCCTCAAAGAGGGGACTTATCGCCACTATCGTGGCGTGCCCTGCACGGGGTTGCGACAGTCACTGTCTCCATGTCGCCATGAGAACCGTTATATACCTTACATATTATTAAAAAATTTCGCCTTCCTGCGAGCTATACTTAAGATATTCGTTATTTCAACAAACGTCCAGCTAGCGGGCCCCTTTTTCAATACTAGTTTTATATCATACTCGTATACTACTTATAATAGTGTTAGCGAGCTTGATATTTTTATGTACCTTACAAATCCAAAATGTCCACTTTCTCTAAGCTATATTCCAGTTAATATAGTAACCCATTTATTAAATTAACAAATAATGCACGAATACAAATATCTTCCACTCCTACAATAATTTCGGGTTAGTCTTGGAAGGATTTGTATCTTGCTATGGACTTAGAGAGTGCTCCTAATTATATACTTCAGTTGTCACCGATGATCGATTAAAATCAATTGTCTGTTTCGTGCGGGGCTTGAAACATAGGATAATGCCATATTCAAGTATATTCATATTGTTTTCATAAGGCTATTGATAGATATGATATCATTTATTAACTAATATTGGTTTACCTAAGTAATATCTTATTTGATTCTTACCAATAATTACCGTGATCAAATGTCTGTGTTGAATTAATAATAATAATTGGTATTATTTTGGCTTAATGTTATTAATACTACTATGAATAGCCCATTAATTCAATATTGTGGAGTGTTTGCAGAGATTAGTAGACACGTAAGAGGTCCGTAGGGGCTTCTTATTTTTACTTTGTCTTTTATTTATTTATTTGTCTTTTATACAGTATGGGGACCGCTTATGTGCAATAATTTCTAGGGCACACTTGGTATCGCCTTTTCTGACGATATACAAAAAATGAACGAAATCGGTCCAGTAATTAGGTCAAAAAGTAGAGTTTTCATTTTGAACAAATTTAAACACTCTGTGGAATTGGGTCACTAGGTCAATGATTCAATGAACCCTTTAAAATGCGAAGTTGCCACTCAGTGCAAACTATCACGACGCTGTTACGTACCTATTCTACTTATTTGCCGAAATGTAAAATCGGTACACCTGCACGACAGGCTGGAATTTAATGTAAAAAAAAACAATTCAACGTTTGAGTGCGTGCGCAAATCTAAGCGTGTACGGGAGACGCAGCCGCGGACCGCGCCGCCCGACGACACCCACATTCGATTAATACTGTGACGGTACGGCCCACTACCTCTCACAGACACAAGACCAGTACAGACTGACTATGAAATTTAATGTTAATGTGGTTTTTTTTTCGGTATACTAGTACTTGGAATTTCCTATTGAACAACTTCCTTGGCCTGCCATGGTCGAAACTTTGTTTTGTTTACACAAACATAATCTATCACTGGGACGCGCCTACATTTCCTGCGGGTGTACATCGGCAGCGGTGTCTTTTGGCGGCTTCTTTAAACAGGGCGGCACGAGCCACGCGGCTTTCTTCAAAGGCGATTGAGCGAAATAATATTGCGGGCGGCGCGGCGCGCGGCAGGCCGGCAGGGAGGGAGAGGGGCGCGCGGGTGCGGGGTGCGCTCGCGCCACGTAGGGAAGCACACCTGTTATTGACTATTAGCTTCTGTTAAAAGGAATAAAGATAGATAATAAAAAAAGCTGTTTAGCTTTAAATACTTAGGTGGTGCTATGGTGTTTTAAGAATTATTGTCATGATTCTAGAAATAGAAACCACTATGCCCTGAGTATTTAAATCTAAACAGCTTTTTTGTTTATGTGTGTTCTTATTAAATATTATTAAGTAGATTTAGAGATAAAATGCATAAAGTAAACAACAACAATTTATGAATTGTTTTCGCATGTTACATAGTTAGTTACCGACCGGCTCCCGGTCGATCGAAAGACCCGATTGATACTCAGGATTACTCAGGAAGTCACTAACTTAACGGTAGTTTCGTAAACTGTTCAATCGTATTTTTAATGTCCAATTAATATTTTTTAATTGTTAAAAATAAATATTCAAATTACACAAAGATACTTGTATTCTAATGCCTTGTTTCGGTAGTAAGTAAATATGTGTAAAAAGTTATCGATAAGCGTTAATTACGATAATTGCACCATGTGCCCTACATTATAATATTTTTCGCCATCTCGGAAGTTGCGTTCCGCTTTGTCAGTTCACCGCTAGTCTTCCGGGATAGTGTGTGTGCCTTTCGCAGAGATTTCGTCTACTCAGAGTCTACTTCCGCGCATTGCTTCAAAACGTGATTAGCAAATACCAGTAAATTTAGTGCTTAGTTAGTTTAATTTTTTATCAGTGGAATGGACACTTATTAGTTTAGTATTTATTTGACTTTGTGTGTGTGTAAATTGTGCTTTTAAGTATTTTGTATACACTTTGCTCTCGACTTCTTTTTATGGGGCTTTATTAAAAATGAAGTTTATTCGCGTGTCTCCGAAACCGAAGATGAACTGCGCAATCGTATTGTCGCCGCCTTTGACAAATTAAAAACCATGGCTCTGGATCCTGAACGAAATTTGCTGAGCAGGCTTCGGGATAACATTGTGCGGCGATGTAACTTGTGCATTCAAAAACGTGGTGGACACTTTGAAAATGAGAAAATTTAAGTTTTCTTTTTGAAACTAATGTGTAGGTAATATTGAAGTATTTAGTTCAGTTCAGTTATCGCGAAATAAACACGTGGCGGTACAAATGAACTTAGTGGATTTTATTTTCGTCGCACATTGTCAAACGAATCAAAGTGCCGACAAAAAAGCCGCCATGCCGCCCGCGTGCACCGTTGCCACTCTTCGCTCCTGGGGTCAAGGTACGTTGTCTAAACAGAGTGTTTACTTTAAGTGAATTTATTTTGATATTTATTTTGTTTGAAAATTTAACTTTTTTCATTTTCGGTTTTTTATTTTTTATTTAATTTTTCTACACTTCAATGGAGCAATATTCCTTGAGGTTTCAATTATTGCCAAGATGTGAATTCCATACTGTATATTTATTTAGAAAGGATAATGAAAGTTATTGAGTAACTCCTTCAACACCACAAATGCACAGCTTGTGTTACTCTTTGACGTACGTTACGTGTAGTCAGAAGACAGAAATTCGGACAACGAATCTTACCAAGGGGGGTGTTACCCATTGATTAGGTTGTGAACTTGTGATGCTCAGATAGGCAGTCGCTTGAATTGAAATACTGGAGTGAAGCACACAGAGTAGAAACATGGGAACTATGTACTTTACACAACTCATGTATACAGCTAGTATTATTGTGTAAGCTTAAGTGCAAACTGAAAACAACATTTTAATTACGGAATATTACAGCATGAATATAAGATGTTTTGCTAACAGAAGTTAGTTCAAACGCCAGACTAAAGGCTTTGCCACACCAAATGCGAGTAGGTGGCGTAGGAAAAAGATAAATTTAATTAAATAAGTAAGAATGACTGAAAGAACATCATCACCATCATCTCGGATGTGATGACGAGTAATAGAGAAATATGGAAGATGAAAACATGTTGCACCGACCCCTAATGAATTGGGAGAAGGGCTAGAGATTGATGATGAAATAAAAAAAAAGCGTTTAATAACTCAGTTTTTGACCGGAGAAGTTGCGATGGACACAATCTTTAGGTGAGACGCTGGATGGTTCGTGATGATTCTCGTTGATGTGCTCTTTGAGAAGTAGGTAAGTCGTGCGAGAAATTATTTACACTAAACTTTGTTTGTCAAATAGGAATTGCTGCCAGTGTTTGTTTTTGTCTTTGGAATGCAAAATTTACAAGTAATTTTATTGAAGATGGGCTTTTGGCTTGCTTCCCTTGTGTTGGTTGTCGACTAGCAGTGGCAAATTGCAAACGGACCTAATATGAGTCGTGTCGGTAAAAT
The DNA here is from genome assembly GCA_932274075.1 of Diarsia rubi. Lineage (NCBI taxonomy): Eukaryota > Metazoa > Arthropoda > Insecta > Lepidoptera > Noctuidae > Diarsia > Diarsia rubi. Next base: position 14,116,795 of record OW026417.1, on the reverse strand, counting down.
GGCCAATCCAATTCAATTTATTCACAAACAATTTACATTGTATTTGAAATCACAAAAATAATAAAACCTAATATAATAGCATATAAGTATAAAAAAGCCGGTGCCACATTCATGTAGTATTGTGAACGAGTTGGCGAGTCATGTTTGGCGGGCGTAAAGCCTCTGTGCGTTTAGTGTAGTAGAGCCTTTAGACGTTAAAGCTTAAGTTTTTGAACTTCGCACAGTAGTAACAAAAGAGCTTCAGTATCGGGATACCAATTACTGGTTTGCACTCAGTTACCCAAGGAGTATCAATGAATGGGCTAAGTTTATTTTTGTAAAATGAGTTTGTTACTATTTTTAGTCAGAAAATTTATACTTCATCAAAAATACTAAAATGTACCAGTATTGTTCATGACGACGATTTGGTGCTGATATCAGAGAAAGCAAAAAAACTACAGTACATGATAGAATCACTAAACAAAGCCAGCAAGCTCGCTGGGCTGGAGATGAACCGCTCTAAAACAATGGGAATGACCAACAACACCATGGTACAATTATATGTTGACAGCGAGCCCCTCCAATACACTGATAAGTACATTTACCTAGGCAAGCAAATTAGTTTCGACAGACTTAGCAACTACCAAGAGATCAAGAGATCAAGCAGAGCCCAGCTGACGTGGAACAAGTACTGAAGCCTTAAGGAAATATTTAAGAGCAACATGCCAATTACACTGAAGACAAAGGTTATGAACTCTTGCCTTATACCATGCCTGACCTATGCTTGCCAGACCTGAAAATTCAACAAAAATATAAAAAATAAAATTATAACATGCCAAGCGAGGAATGGAGCGGAGTATGTTAAACATAAAAAGAATAGATAAAATAAGACATACAAAAATACGCAAAATCACAAAAGCAACAGACGGTTTAACTCAAGCTCTGACATTAAAATGGAAGTGGGCCGGACACATGGCACGCCTGAAAGATCAAAGGTGGACAAAAAAAGTGACAGAATGGAGGGGGCCAGATGGCAAAAGAAAGAAAGGGAGACCTTCCACCAGATGGGAGGATGAAATTAAACGTATAGCGGGTCCAAACTGGACACAAAGAGCGCAATCCAGAGAAAACTGGCTCAAGTTGGAGGAGGCCTTCACCCGCAGAGGGGTTCTTACAGAATAATTTAAAAATATCTAAACATACATATGTTTAGATATTTTAATAATAATATTTGATTTTTAATGTATATTAATAGTATATGTATACTACAACTACATTAGTAACACATCCAAAACTCTATATGCAAAACAGTAACTATCAAACATTAAACAAAAATAACTAACTTGTAAAATGTAAATTTTGTTTTCTGAAAGAAATAAAAGGCTTTTTTTTTTTATAAGCCCCACACTAGGAATTTGTCCTGTATCGTGGGTGCGTTAACAAAAATTTAAACTTCACATACACAAATACACCCAGACCCGAAACAAATATCTGTAGGCCATACAAATATTTGTTCCTTGCGGGAATCGAACCCACGACACTCAGCGCAGCAGTCCAATCGCTCAGCCACTGCGCCAACCGTGCCGTCTATTATTATTAATTTTCTTACTATTCTTTCTTCTACTTATTCATTACTATTCTATTGTTCATGAAGTTCGGCAAGAATTTCAAAGGTTGTTCATCTGCACACGATAGTTTTATGCGAATTGTTCCATATTGCAGTAATTATTTACGAGTACCTAAAAGCATCGTAAAAGCTACATCTGGGTTCAGACACAAAACCAATACAATATGATTGTGTAAGTTTAACTGTAAAAGTGAAGTGAGGTGATGCCAATCCAGTACAGCAGTATGCTTATAAATATGCTCTGAGTTTATACTAACCTTCTCTAACCTTATTTCCCTCGCTTATTAAAAAACGGTAAAATAAACAAAAACAAAAAATAACCTGTTTCCATCTGGGAGTTCCAGAGGAAACAGCACAAAATATGGAGCTTAGCCGCGCCCATATAGTTGCTGAACCACGCCCAAATACCCTGGATTTTGGTTTTCTATGAAATACAGAGTTGTCAAAACCTACAAAAAAAAAAGTAAGCGTTTACCTTAAGTTTTGGTTAAGGAAACTGTAAATCTTATTTTTGTTCTGACAGGTTATTTATTTCCATTTTGGCGTTCGAACAGAATTTTTCAATGTGAAAAAAAAAACTTTAGATAAAAATAATTATGAGGATTCTCACATATATCGCTTATAAAATAAAATTGCCAAGATTCCTCGATGTTAAACTCAGATATTAAATTTTCCACGTGTCGAGAATTTTTATTACCTCTCCTGCCAATTTTCCTGAAAACTTTTTAAATGAGATTATAACCGCATACACAGAATTTTTTTTAAAAATATTCTGAAACAAGAGATACTCTAAAGCCGATGTCACTTCCCTCCTTAAACAAAGTCTCCAGCTAGGTAAACAAAACACTTAAATTACAAAATATCACAATAGGGGATCGCATCGCGTCAAAAAAATATGATTCTAATTAGTCCGTCTGTTAGATTATTTTAAAATATTGGATACATGTTTTTTCTTTTATTGGTAAAATAAAAAACATTAATCAAAATTGACGAAGATAAAATGCCTCAAATATCACTAATGGGGTTGTGACATCATTTGTAGGTAAATAATGTACTGACATGTGACGTTTTCGAGAAGTTCACGAGTTTTCCAAGTACTGTATCGTCTTCATTTTTTGTTTATGTGAAAAAAGAAAAAAATATATTGTGTTCAATATTTTTTGGAAATCTATAAAATCTGACGGACTAATTAGATTTCTTTTGTCTGATTAGTATTATAACGAACAACCTTTCCCTACAATTTCGGAATGATAAACACTTTATATTAAGTACGAAGTTTGATTCCAATTACGTAAATTGAAAACTTAGCACTTCTTGCGAACGTCTGCTAAAGTTCGTAGTTCGTATCCTAGATCTAACTTCGAGAGAAGTAGGGGCGATTACACTGATAATAAGTTACACAGATCCCAATCCGAAGATAAAAATGGGAACAAAACTTTTACTTTTATCTTTTTTATTTTATTTGGTCTATCTTGATCAGCAGCTGGTCAAAAGATCTGTTTGTGTTTAACCATTCAGCTTTTACTATTTTTTACCCGACTGCGGCGAATCCCAAAAGGAGGGTTACGTGTTTGGCGTGTATGTATGTATGTATGTCTGTCTCTTTGTTCCCTCATAACTCCTAGGGATTTGAATAAAATATACGTCGTTAGATTTATCTTGATGGCGCGAGTGTCACTGGTTACATTAAAATTAAAAAACAAAGAAAAATTGCGGATTTTGGGGGCCATATCGCGGATTTGAATAAAAAAATATTCGTTACCTTCTAGTGGGGTATCAAAATTAGGGGTTTTTAAAGGAGATTACGAAAATATATGACACTTTGTTTAAAACAAATTCCAAGTCACAAATCCTATAAAAAAACAAAAGTTAAATTATCTGCGAAGAATTTTACGCGACCAAGCAACAATAGAACAAACACAAAAGAACTTTTTTAGTTCTTTTGATGTTGTTGATAATAGAAAAGTAGTTAGAAAACTAAAAAAAAACCGACTGAAAAAACTGAAAAGCAAAAAACGAGCAAATTTAATTAGTCAAGTCACTAAATAATCAGTCGCTTATTGTGAAACACTTGATAGAACAAAATTAAAATCGATATTTTCAGTGTTATAGAATTATAAACCTGTATACTTATTAGCTGGTTGGACTGTACCAGCCATGATTCAATAGTTAATGGGATAAGGGCAGAAAGATGATGACCACTAGATAGTGCGTAAAAAAATACATATATCTGCATTGTTAATTTAGTAAATTATTAAAATTTATCATCTTTTCGCATTAAGCAGATGGTACAAAAAAATTGATTCTTGAAAAATAAAATACCTATGGATCCATGAGTGCAACTAAAATCGCATTTTCACCCTAATATTTGATGCGTAGGCGTAAACACCCATGACCGCCTCACGCTAATCACTTGTCAAAAGAAAATACAAAAAAAAAACCTGTTTAGTATCTTAAGCCACGTAACATCGCATTCTCTTGTCGCATCACTAGCCGTTACATAACACACTGAATAGCGACACTTTAAAGATGTGAAGCTATTGTAAGGCTTGTAGTTGTTTCACGGAGGAGGCCGCATTGTGTAGTCAGGCAAACGTCACTAGCACGTCCTGTTTCCGGTAGGCTGCGCTTCAAAACTGCGCTATTCTCACCGTGTAGGGCTGTGGGCTGTTGAGTGTCTCCTATTTAAGTTGTGGAAATGATTTGATTTGGGTATTTGATTCGAGCCAGTTTTATGGAATTGCAGTTCTTCTAATTTATGTTTTTGTTAGTTTCCGATTGGGATTTGTTCTAAAATTCTTGCAATTATTTTGTTATTTGTTGCTTCAGACCAGGATTTCTTTGGTTTGGTAGTAGTATAGCTTACCAACTAAAGTAAAATTATTATAGAGGTCAGTCGTAGTCGCATGCAACATTGCCAACGGCAACAGCAGCTGACTTCTGTATCAATGAAAACGCCATGAAGGAGCATCAGGTATCAGTGGCATGCGACTACGGCGGTCCTCTATAATAATTTTACTTATATTTAAATAGAAATATATAAATTCAATATGTGAATATCAGACAACAATTATTTTCTTGTTTTGTACTTTTAGGACCGCGGTTTGTAGTCGCGTTTTAGTTTTTAAACTTAATTTTTTATTAGTTAGTTTAATTTTCATATTAAATTATTTTCTCGTTACAATTATCCGCTCTCCGTGAAAAGTTAAAACTTTGTGATGTGATATCTCAATATTTTTGTATTGAGTGATACTAAAAGAAAAAACACGTAATCAATGATTTTTGCCGAAGATTAATACGAGTATATCAGAATTTGGACGGTGACTAATTATTTTTTATATATATAATTAGAATTCAACAGTTATTAAATGCTGCAATAACTTTCAACAGTAACGTATAAAACTATGTTTTTTGTATTGCAAAACTTCAACTCTAAAGCCAAAAGGACGCCCCAAGAGTTTCTTATCCTCCAAACTTACGCGAACTTAACGAAAAACGTGATACGCAATTAGGATATTATGGGATCGGCAGACCCAAAAGGATCATCGTCTAATTAAATGAAAGAAAAGTTAATTTGTTAGAGACTAGGTTACCAAACTAGTTTTTCCCTATTGAGTGAAACGTGCCAAAACTTTGTGCAAAGCGACGCAAGTGGATTGAGAATGTCTGTAAACGGAACCACTTTTTGATACTTGTGATATTTTTTCTATAATATGTATGTATTTACAAAAAAAAAAATGTATAAGTATAAGTAGTTTATCAGCCATCTCGTTACCATAACACAAGCATTAGGTTGCTTAGCTTGGGACTAGATGGCGTTGTGTGAAATGTCCAAGGATATTTATTTATTTATTTTATTATTTTAGGGTTCCGTACCTCAAAAGGAAAAAACGGAACCCTTATAGGATCACTCGTGTGTCTGTCTGTCTGTCTGTCCGTCTGTCACAGCCAATTTGCTCCGAATCTAATGAACCGATTAAGTTGGAATTTGGTATACATATGGATTTTTGTGACCCAAACATGTACGGCTAAAGTAAATAAATGAATTTTGAATATGGGGGTCGCTTTTACGGGGCAAATAAGAAAATTAAAAAAAAAGTTTTGCAAACTGTACCATGTGACACATCAAATGAAAGGGCTTACTATGAGGGTCTCAAATATATTTTTTTAATAATTTTAAAATAAATAGTTTTAAAGTTATTTAAGAAAATAGACGAAAATTGACCGTTCCCCCCCCTTATCTCCGAAACTACTGAGCCTAAAATTTTGAAAAAAATACAGAAAATAGTTCTATACCTGTAGATTACAGGAAAACCTATAAGAAGTCTATGGTCTAAAAATTACATGGTGAATTTATATATATAAAATTCAAAGTCCTGACTGACTCAATGACTGATATGACTGAACGCACAGCCCTAACCGCTGGACCTAGAGACTTGAAATTTTGCACATATATACCTTATATAGTGTAAATACCCACTATTCAAGAGTATACTACAAGACAAAATTCAACAATAGACAATATATTCAGCAATTTCCCTCTACAATCCGGTACCATACATACTTTTTTTAGTTACCACAAACAAATTTGGGTCAGATTTAAAAAAACATGGTAGATACATTATATTCATCGTACGGAACCCTCTTCACGCGAGTTCAACTCGCACTTGACCGGTTTTTTTTTTTTTACTTTAACGTCAGATAATCCAGTATTTAGTCAGTAAAAAGAAAAAGTATTTATTGGTTTCACACAGGAAAAACAAATTGATAAAAAACAAGATTTTACAACTAGTCGATTTGCTAATGTAGTTAAATTTGTTGTGTAGATTCAGACTTGACCTTTATAAAGATACTAAGAGTTGTGATTTTTTTGATACAAGATTTTTGATTCTCCATTTTTCAAAGCATTTTAATAACCACCTCTTCTTTGTTTTGTTATACTCAAACTCAAACTCAAATCAAAACGACCTTGCTTTGGGATACAATAATGAAATGTCAAGTGTAACAGTGGGTAAGCAAAACGCAGAGCTGCTATCACTGTTCACATAATTTTTCCTTTGTTGATGATTTACAGTCCTGTCTCAGTTTTTTTATTTTGTTAAACATCATGTACACTAGTGGCACATAGGCGGACCTAATACTAAAAGACATTTTCAATAAATTAACTTTTGCATTATATAGGACACACATAACATCTATTTTTTATTTTACTGTTTAGTTTTTGCTTTATTGTCAAATCACGGTGATTTGAATAAATATTACATTAATGTTGCCGTTCTCAGAGGAAGACAAATTTTTTACACAACAAACACTAAACACAAACAAACAAACACACAAACATTCAAACTAATAATGACTGCACTTCTTACTCTTAGACATCGTCAAGATCCACGAATCGTTAATTGCCAAACATTTCTGCAAAATATTCAAGTTATTTTTTTCTTAACTAGCTAGAGTTTTTAAAATTAAATGAAATAAATTATTATATTCAGATGAGTAATATCTTAATTTGACAACCCTGTGTCTATAACTATTCTATGGCCACGTCACTATCTGCTCATTGAAATAATAAAAGAATAATTCCTCCGATTTTATTCCAATAATGGTATTTCTGAGTTGTAAACTTTAATATTATTCGCATAATGATAGTGGTACAATAGTACATTGTTCACCGAGAGGAGAAAGTGACCGATTACCGTCGAGGGTGTCGTTTGAAGCCCGAGCCGTAGGGGAGGGCTTTAAAACACCCGAGATCGGGAATCGCGCTTTCTCTCGAGTGATACATAGTGCTTTATACTACACCTACGAGGAAAATAAAAAACTAAATCTTTACTAATTGAAATTTATATTGAAATTGTTGCAGTTAGTGAAGCTTAATGTAACACTTTTTCCATTAATGATTGTTTGAGATGTTTGCGACAATGTAGGAGGAATAACTGGCTGTGCTGTTGGCACTGCGCTCGTAGAAGGCTGTGGTGCCAAAGGGGCAACTGGCTGCTGAGGAGCATTTGGCATCGCCGCGCTCGTTGATGGTTGAGGAGATGAGTCTTGATGCACATTAATCGATCCCGATATTTGGTTATTTATTCGTGTTTTGTTTCCTACGGAATTCTCTATGTAACCTTCTGCAACAGCGGACGATTTCCAACCACCGTGGCGTTTTATTGTGGTTAAATCAGCACCAGTATCGGCAAGAATAGTCGCTGAAGTTCTGCGAAAGCAGTGGCCAGTGTATTCTAGTGGGTTGAGTAAATTAAGGTAGGAAGCTATTTCTCTTGGCACAGTACTTATTTTGTTTTTCCCAATTACTTGTTTCGTACATTTTTTGTTTTTATATTGTAGTAAAACCCGATTGGTTTTGGGGTCACTGGGGCGAATTTCGTTATATTTCTTCATTATCTCATAAAATAAGCCTGATATAACAAATGATCGCTGAATTTTGGTTTTTGTGTTAGGAATATTGACAATTATTCCATTTTCGAGGATTTCGATATCGTCTGTTGTCATATCCACAAGTTCTTGCGAACGACAGGCCCCATTTACTCCTAAAATCAAAATAACCTGTAAACAAAAATATCAAACATGAAAACCTATTAGATTTCTACTCATAAATAGGTACGTAATAAATCATAAACCAGTGCATTTTGTTCATAAACTTACCTTCATCAACAAATATTTGTCATCTGGAGCATTCTGCAAAAAGGAATAAACATCCTTTGTAGTAAGCACTTTTGAATTCTTACTACGGAATCCCTCCGACTTTCTTTTCAGAAATGCTGTTAGTTTTTTGTATTCTTGAATATTTATGTCGTTTCTTGTCAATATAGTACTTTTCAACATTGAGTACATAGACCATAACGTACTTGGTTTGTATTTTTGCGCTTTTTCACTGAAATAAGCTAGCAAAACTGTTTCAGAAAAAGATGCCGCATTTTTTTCACTTTTCCATTGCAAAAAATCGTTATGTTTTATTATATTTTTTAATTGATTTCTGTGGTAAAAGGTTATCAATCAGTATTTTTGCTGTTTCCTTCAACTGCGGCGGAGTTGAAAAATCTTCATCATCACTATCACTACTTATCATTTTGATAGTTTTATTTTACTTTCTACGAAAACTGAATCCTCAAACAACACACAAATTGAAAATGGCGCCAATGGCGTCTGCAATTTTTACATGTTCTTTTTTCAAATTGTTTACGCCGCAGGGTCGCACTGCCAGCCCGACCCCATCCAACACACAGCTAGTGGCCAGTGCCATTTTGCGAACTTGGAGATAAAAACTCACTGTAAATACTTTTTGGCTTTTGATATTTAGGTTACCGGCGCATAGTCTTACCCAAAATTAAAAAAAAAAAAACCACGTAAGAAATGGATTTTCATACACTTTTCTCTCCCGCTCAGATGCGTTTTCTCCCCGCATATTTGTTCGATATGCAATGACGTACTTTCTACCGTAAATTTGATAAAGTATCAAGGTACTTTCCAAGCAGGTGTAGTATAAAGGGGCATTTTATTACCCAGTACTCACTGGCTTGTGGAGGTAAGATTATCTGTCACTCTATAATAAACTACAGGTACTACTTGCATTCAGCTAGACTGCAAATCTACCCCAATATAGTTTGAATAAGACTGAAAGGAGGTGAGGGTTATTCGCGTAATCTTGACCTAGCAACATACTCGTATTATTTAACCTTTGCTTTGTTACTCGACTGCTAGTAAAAGGCTATATTTTTCGCGCCTATCTTTGTATGTACCACTTGATGGACTGTAATCAAGGTATCGTTAGATTGCGGAGGGCCACACCCTGAAGGTTGGCTGGTCGAGGGTGCAGGTCAAGCTGCTTGAGCCCAGACCTCTGAGGTGCTACCGATGCCATGTGGGGCACCATGTAGGGTGCCGTTGCACCTCGGAGGTGGACCGCAGCGAACTATGCTTCCGCTGCGGTCAGCCCGGTCACAAGGCCGCGGCTTGCCTGGCCACGCCGCACTGCGATGCATGTGCGGCGGCTGGGAAGCCGGCCGAGCACCGGGCGGGGAGCAAGGCCTGCACTCCACCCGCCAAGGCCCAGGGGAAGGGAAGGCCCTCCGCGACCACCAACCCTACCGTCGCCAACGCCGCAGCCGCCGCCGCCGCCGCCGCCGCCGCCGCTGCAGCCAACGCAACCACCGCAACTCCCGCTGCGGTGGTGCCACAGGAGGTCCCGGAGGGGGCTGAAATGGACTGCCATTAATGGCCCCATTAAGCATCCTCCAGGCGAATATCAACCACTGCGCCTGCGCTCAGGATCTGTTGCTCCAGAGTATGGCGCAGTGGTCGATAAACATCGCCGTGGTCGCTGAGCCCTATTTTGTCCTGTCCAGGCCAGACTGGGTGGAGGACCTTAGTGGCTCGGTGGCCATTATTGCGTCGGCCGCCGCCGGCACCCCGACCCCTGAGACGGTCAGAAAGGGTCAGGGGTGCGTAGCAGCACGGTTCGGGGAGATCGTAGTTGCGGGAGTCTACTTCTCTCCGAGCCGAACTCTCGCCGAGTTCTAAAACTCCCTCAGGGAGTTAAGTGTCGTCATCGGAGGCTATTCCCTTCCCGTACTAGTGCTCGGGGACTTCAACGCCAAGAGCTTGGCTTGGGGTTCCCGTTACACGGATGTGCGGGGTGGGATGGTCGAGTGCTGGGCTCTGGAAACAGGCCTGGACATCCTGAACCGGGGTTCTGTACCCACGTGCGTGCGGATGCGGGGCGAGTCGGTGGTGGACATCTCGTTCGCCAGCTCCGCTCTGTCACGGCGTGTCGTCGACTGGCGCGTCATGGAGAGGGTGGAGACCTATTCCAACCACCGGTATATCCGGTTTGAGGTCTCTGCCCAGTCCCCAAGTGCGCCGGTCCCACAGACCCCGAGTGGTCCGCGTTGGGCGCTGAGGCAGCTGGACAGGGAGCTCCTCCTGGAAGCCTCGATCGTGCGGGCCTGGGTGCAATCACCGGTCAGGCCCGCCGACGTAAACACCGAGGCGGGTTGGTTCCAGGAGGCCATGTCCGAGATATGTGACATGGCAATGCCCCGAGTCCGGCCAGGAAGCGCCCGGCGTCAGGTGTAGTGGTGGTCGCAAGAGCTGTCGTACCTGCGTAAACAGTGTATGGCGGCGCGGCACCTCTACACCAGGCATCGCAGGCGCCGCATTCGGCCACCGAATGCGGAAGCCATTGAGGCGGAGCTGTATGAGGGGTACAGGGCAGCGAAGGCCACCCTCCGCGAGGCTTGTAAGCGGGCCAAGAATGAGGCCCGTTAGGAGATGCTGGAGACTCTGAACAGAGATCCTTGGGGGCGCCCTTACAAGACGGTGCGGAATCAACTCCGCACCCGGGCCCCCCCGCTGACGCAGAGTCTCCGGCCTGAGCTCGTGGAGGACGTGGTGAGCGCTCTGTTCCCTTCGCGAGGGGAGCATCCTCCCCCGCCAATGGCTCCGCCATCCGCGATGCCGGAAGTGGACTATTCAGGAACCGATAACGACATTCCGGAGGTGACTGGGGTAGACCTGAGAGCGGCGGTACGTAGGCTGAGTGCCAAAAATACCGCCCCGGGACCCGATGGCTTGCCTGGCAAAGCCTGGGTCCTGGCCTCAGAGGCTCTTGGGCCCCGACTGGAGGGGTTCTTTAGCGCATGCATGGAGAGAGGCCAGTTCCCGCTTCGTTGGAAGACGGGGAAGCTGATCCTCATCCAGAAGCCGGGGCGCCCGGCGGACTCGCCGTCCGCATACCGGCCCATTGTGCTGCTCGACGAGGTGGGCAAGCTCTTTGAAAGAGTGATTGCAAACCGCCTCGCCGAGCACCTGGAGGGAATGGGTCCGGATCTTGCGGAACACCAGTTTGGTTTCCGCAAGAGGCGCTCGACGGTGGACGCCATCATGCGCGTGAGAGCCCTCACGACGGAGGCTGCGGTCTCTCGGGGCGGTGTGGTCTTGGCGGTGTCTCTCGACATCGCCAACGCCTTTAACAGGGAACACGGAAGGTGAGGGCGCCACGGCGCCCTCACCTTCCGTCTGACGCAGGTCCTCACCGGACACGGTTGTTTCGGGAGGTACCTGCACCGAATCAGGCGGGAGGAAACGCCCGGATGCCACCATTGTGAGGATCGGCCGGTGTGCCCCGCTTGGGCGGAGCCCCGCCGTGTTCTCGTAGCGGCGATCGGCGACGGCGACCTCTCGCGCCCGGCCCTGGTGCAAGCCATGGTCCGGGGCGAGGAGGAATGGGACGCCGTCGCCTCCTTCTGCGAAGCAGTGATGCTGGCGAAGGAGGTGGCGGAACGCGAGAGGGAGAGAACCTCTCGTCCCAGCCGCCGCGGGAGGCGCTCCGGGCGTCGGGGGTCCCGCGATGACCTCCGGCCACTGTAGACGCGGGCCTGTGGACGGTGAGTGATGGGCTAACTCGCCGTCCGTCCGTCTCACGACGAAAACAGGCCGTGTCGACGGCGCGTTCGTGTTCCACGCGCGCCTCAAAGAGATGTCAGCAACATGGGAGGGGCCCGAAAGGGCCGACGCCTGTCGGGGCCGCGGGTAGTCCAACGGTTATCGCGGCCTCGACATAGAGGGCGAAGAAGGAACATGGGTGGTTTTTAGTCAGTAGAAGTCTGACACTCCCTTTCGCTCTGCCCAAGAGCGGGAGGGGTTATTCGATGATTTTAACCCACCAAAAAAAAAAAAAAAAAGGTATCCGAATAAGATCCCGTTGGGGCTGCGGGTTGTTCGCAAGAGATACCGCGGCCTCGCTCCCCGGGCCAAGAAGGAACATTGGTGGTTTTTAGTCAGTAGAAGTCTGACACTCCCTTCAGCTCTGCCCTGAGCGGGAGGGGTTATCCCCCCCCCCCACCCTAAAGGTATCATTCGATTTTCCTCATTTCCAAGTGTTCCTAAATAGGTGATATAAAAAAATAGAGGGGTGCTATATTTCATTGTTTTTTTATATCATTGAGTTATTTGTTTCCTTTACCATCGAGTAGGGTTTCAAAATAAAAGGTTTGATAAGATTATAAAAATATATGTATACAGCCTATATGATAAATAAAAATAATATGCTTTTCAGTTTTATCAGTTGGTTTTTTTATTTGTTTGGAACAGAGGATTCTTAAAGTCTTCATTTGATGCGCACTTTGAATTACATTAAATACCCAAGTAGTCAAGAGTACTGAGTATCTTATTATTTTAAGTGTTTCAAGTACCATTAAAAAATACACACATAACGAGTTGTTTGTTCAACCAGTTTAAAAGGAACTGGAAAGTCCTTCCATGCAAAGAAATTAAACAACTTCCAGTGATTCAAAAGTATTGGTTTTAAAGAATGTTCTGTGTGGAGTTAAAGTTTGTTCCTTGTGACTGCTTTGAGACGCGTGTAGCAAGTTTAGTTAAGATTCCACGGCTAACACGGCACAATAGGGTATTGTGTTTGGTAAAAGTTGTGCAACCTTCTTTCAGTTGCGGGTACACCAGTGCTTGTAGTTTTAGAAAATAAGAAGTAATTACTTAAATATCAATTACAGTGGCCTTCTTTTAGCAGCTGTAGAGAGTGTAATCAACCAATTAAATGATGGAGTTCTTCTTTCTTTGTCGTTTGGCTAGTGCATACACCGGTGTCACAGTTCTTATGGGCCTCTGACTAACGTCATTGCTTAACATATTATATTGCTAAACTTCAAGGAAAAAAATATGTATATTAAACTAGAATAAAAAGTATTGACCCCACACTAAACCCGCCACACTATTCCCAAACCACTGTAACTCCTGTTAGCCACTGTAACCCGAGCCAGATTTAAATGAAATACCAGATTTTTTATTTAAAAGTGTATAATCACAATTTTTTATTGCTTGCATAAGGAATTAAATACGAATTTATGATTTTTCAACAATATTACCTGAGTTTTTCTTGTTTTTGATGTCAAAACAAGAAATAACATAATTCTGTGATTAAACACTTAAAATCTGCCTCGGGTCGGGCAGTCGAAATAACGTATCATTGATGTAGTGTACTGTCGATATAGCGTACCATCGATTTGATGAACTGTCGATGTGGAGTACTATCGATTTGGGTTACCGTCGATGTAGTGCACTGTCGATGTAGCGTACCATCGATTTGGGGTACTGTCGATCCATTAACCCGTCGATGGATCGTTTTCGATACAACGACCATCGATGTTATGAACCAGACCCAAAAAATTTGATGTGCAGATTGTTCAAATTCGCAGTCAGATGTAGAACAAAATGCAACGTGTCACATAATAAACGCATAATCATTCGTGTGGTGTCTTGGATCATATAATTAACTAGCGGACGTCACGCGGTTTCACCCACATAGTTCCCGTCCTAGTAGCACGTAGCCCGTAGCCAATGCCACCCGGGGATAGTGTAGCTTCCCAACGAACAGTGACAGAATTTTTCAAATACAATAATACAAATATTTCCTCTTTGTTATATTGGTGTAGATCTAGAGAAAAAGTCAGGTCAGAAGTTGCAGTCGTTTGGGAATAAAGTGGCGGGCTTGTCCCAATAAACATGCAAGCATACGTTAAAAGAAAGCAACACCAGGACAATAGTCAACAAACATGTAATTTCCGGGTAGGTATTAATTCTAAAACACATTTTTATCAATACCACAAAACGTAATAGAAAAACCTTTATTAAAAACAATTTATATGTAGCACGTATTCGTAATATACATTAGAATGGGCACAGCGAAGTTTGTTTGCGACTGGAATTGGTCCGGAAATAAAAACTGTGTGTGGGACGCTGCACAACACCCGTCTACGTGGACCGCATACGGGTATTGGATATTTTCAAAGGGTATACCTCCATTTTCATAGTTTGTATGTGATTTTGATTAGGTAATATGACAGTGTTTGTAAATGAATACAAAAACTTTATTGCTAAAAATATAAGAAAAAGGTTTTACATGTACCCCAAAACTAGGCATGCACCAATACGAGGGTTTCAAAATCAAATTTAATAACTTAATAGCAAAATATACCCTTATTTTGCTATTAAATTACATAAATGGTACATACATACAGACAGATGGTACATACATACCAAGTTTAAAATGTTACCAACTTAAATTTAAATTACACCCACTACTGTACGGAAATACATGTACGAGTACCTGAAAACGCAAAGTTTTTCGTGCGTTGTGAATAGCGGTTTTTCACGCTCGACACAAAAAAGTTTCGTGGTTTTCCAATAGTTGTTTCACACCAATTAATACTAAGGTATGCTGAATGCTTTTTTTTTTTGGGGGTGGGAAATCATCAAGTTCTTGGGCAGAGCGAAAGGGAGTGTCAGACTTCTACTGACTAAAAACCACCCATGTTCCTTCTTAGCCCTATATGTCGAGGCCGCGGTGACTAGTGTACAACCCGCAGCCCCGACTAGCGTCGGCCCTTTCTGACTCCTCCCATGTTGTTGACATCTCTTTGAGGCGCGCGTGGAACACGAACGCGCCGTAGACACGGCCTGTTGTCTCCCCGTCCACAGGCCCGCGTATACTGTGGCCGGAAGCCGTCACGTGGCCCCCGACGCCCGGAGCGCCTCCCGCGGCTACTGGGACGAGAGGTTCTCTCCCTCTCGCGCAAGGTATGCTGAATGCTGGATGTTATTTGCATAGGTGTGCTTAGTAAGTGTGTGTTACCACATTAGTATGCCGAAAAGCTTAAACTTAGCTTAATAATATGTCAGAAGGCAAAATTAATAATTGCATTCGATGAACCAAAAATAGGAAAAAAATGATGTTCCATTAGTAATAATAAAAACGTAAGTGTCACCATAAATAAATAAAAACCTTTTACTACCACCTCGAGTCGTTAATTACAAAACGATTTTTATTTTTTAGTGTTGATGAAACAACTGCTTGAAAAATACATTATCTTAGTGAGAGAGATATTTTGCTCGTTACGCGAAACACTGCATTCATAAACAGTTGGCTTTGTTCCAATGCTCTGCACAATTTGTAGAGTCTTCAACACTCTATGACGAAGCAAAAACGTGACTAAGAGAAGCCTCTTCCGTCAGCAAACTGTTGTTAGAGACGCTTAAGCAGCTTAATTATAGCCAATAGCTTTATATGATAAGAAGACTTCGGAAATCTTGAGTACGTATTTTGATACTGTTCGGATTTTGCTTACGTTTGGAAATCGATTTTTGTGTTCCCATCTTTTATAGTAACACTAACAATATCATAAGTATCTATATTAACGGAGTAGTAGTATATATGCTAATATCATAGCTGTGTATGTATAGCTTAGCGGGAATCACACATAACACCACGACTGTAATCCCCGAGGGGTTAGACAGGGGTGTTTTAAAAAGGTTATGTTAAGTCCAAATAAATAATAAATAATAGTAATCGTGGCTGCGCATTATCCGGGAATGGACGGGAGTTAAGAACGCCGCGGAACTTTTTAGACTAGCAAAAGACCGAGTCGGATATGCGGAGCTAACTCCCAACCTTCACTAGTTGGAGAGGCACTTAAAGAGAGAAAGAGAGAGATGTTAAGTCCCATGTAATACTGGGCAAACTTGTTACGACCCTCCACACACAAATCTAGATTCTTGAATAGAGTAGCAGCGACGCTACTGAGGAATTCTTTATGGAATAATCAAATAACACTTTACTCGATCCAGGAATCAAACCTAGAACCTCATGCTCAGCAGTCACGTTTGGAACCAATAGGCCAACAGAATCTATTTATTTTTTAGCCCCCGACGCAAACACGACGGGGTGTTTTAAGTTTGGCGTGTCCGGCTGTTTGTCGGTCTGTCTGTGTATCGGTCTGTCTGTCTTTTGGTATGTATGTCTAGCTGTCTGTGTGTGTGTGTGTCTGTTTTATGTACAGTAAGGCAAGACAAGTGCATGGGCATGCTAAGGATTGTATTTCTGTGAACGCACGGGCGAGCGTCCATGCGTTTGTATGTGTAAGTGGTCTCGCTCTATACAGTACGCACACCACAGTCACAGAGATCAATGTGTAAACAAAGCAAACAAGTAAGAAGTTCGTAAAGAAATATAATTCATCATCATCTGCCAAGCCTTTTCCCAACTATATTGGGGTCGGCTTCCAGTCTAACCGGATGCAGCTGAATACCAGTATTTTACATGGAGCGACTGCCTATCTGACCTCCACAACCCAGTTAATACTAGGTAATACGATACCCTTTGGTAAGACTGGATGTCAGACTTTCAGGTCACTGACTACCCGTAACGACTGCCAAAGATCTATATATGGCACCCGGGACCAACAGCTTAACGTGCTTTCCGAGGCACGGAGGAAACTCGGTATGTAATGGGCGGTCACCCATCCACCGATCGACCTAGGCAAGCGCAGCTTAACCTAAAGATCGACCCGAGTGGCAGTTCTTATTAAGCCACGAGCTCCTCCGAAAGAAACATAATTATAAATAGAAATAAAAGAAATATTATGTTCTTTATCTTGATAAAGAATATAAAATTTCTGTCTCATTACCTCCAATCAAGTAAATACTTACAAAAAGTGTAAAACTATCTGCGTGAGATTATCTATCGTGAGAGCGTGCGTGAGAGGATCTATCCAAACGCGCTAAACCGCTAGGCCATCGTGACATATATTGAAATTATGAACCACAATCAGTTGTTGACGACAATATCTGTCTTGAAAGTAAAAGGTCGTAGGTCCAAACTAAACGTCAAGCTATTGCTTTGTGCGGTCGCTTATCCACTTTAGTAACCGACCGTACTTTAATTTTGTTTTTGTTTTTACTAGGTTTCTATAAAAATGTTCTTATCATCAAAAAACGCAATACCTATTAATTGAAAATAAGACGATTAAAAACCAAGTTAAAGACTTCATTTTCGTTCTTACAGGGAGAAAATAGTATTAGGTTAAATCCTCTTTCAATTTTCTTTCAACAGTGAACATGTAGAAACAAACGTTGTTACGCGTTTTGATTTCCTAGTGTTTACTCTTGTCCGTGGTCCAATTCAATTTTACGCTCGGAAGAATATGATATATCCTGCAAACTCTGAACAAGTGACGTTTGTCACTTATATTTTCAGTAGATTTATAAGTTAAGTTTAGATTTTCATAATTCCTGAAAGTTCTGATACGGTACCTTTAACAAAAGTTCTTAATTGTTTGTCTGTTTGTTCTTATGTTCTGGGTAATAAGGATTAATAGTATAATGAGGATTTAACCTCATACGGTTAAATCCTCTTCATCCCAAATACGGTTAAATCCTCTTCCATTTTGTCTTAAACAGTGAACATGTAGAAAGAAAAATGTGAAACAAACGTTGTTACATGTTTTGATTTCTTAGTGATTACCCTTGTCCGTGGAACGTGAATACGTGAGTACGGTATCGAACAAAAAAAAACTAATTTGTCCGTCAGATAGATTTTCTAAAAATATTGTACGCGTATTTTTTCTTTTATCACATAAGCAAAAAATGAACACGATACAGTGCTTCGAAAACTCGTGAACTCTTAGTAAACGCCACAAGATAGTAATTTTTTTACCCACAAATGTCGTCACAACCCCCCCTCATGATCTTTGACGCGTCTTATCTTGTCAATTTTTATTAATTTGATAATACAAAAAACACGTATCCAATATTTTTCGATAATCTAACTGACGGACTACTTGACTCAGTCCTATCCCCTATTCAACTCGATGCTCGGACAAATATGATATCTCCTGCAAAATGTGAACAATTGACGTTTGTCACTTCTATTGTAATGAGTATATTTATTAATTTAAACTTCATGTACAAGAGTGGTACATAGGCGGACTTAATGCCACAAGGCATTCTCTACTAGTCAACCTTTGGATCAAATAGGACAGCACTGTTGGTTGAGTACAAAAAAAAAATAAGAAACATAATACTTTATGTATTATGTTTACAAAATGGTAATACCATTTTTGTAAACATAATACATAAAGTATAAGTTAAGTTAAGATTTTGTTCATATTTCATGAAAGTGAAATATGTTTATTTTGCAAATAGGTTTTTACAAGTCACTTTTTTTAAAACCGGATGGGGCCAGTGTTTCGTGCCTGACTACTCTGAGAAGAAACACCCGACAAACTCAGAGGTCGTAGTCTCTACTGTTTGTACCTGGTAGTGATTGAAATGGTTGGACTGATTTTATATACACCTGTAAAGCAAACACGCGTTATGTTATTTATTAGAGAATTTTTTAGTTAACACAATAAATCCAAGAATCCCGTATTATTAAATACGATATCTTACTTTTAAAGTGATGCAAGGCAATCTTTGCATAAATAAATACACGATGAAATTCGAATTCTCGAGATTTTTCAAAACTTTCTCTATTTCGAATTTTATATTCACACACAGAAATATTACTGCACTCGTTCCTCGTTAGTCGTCCCTAAACCCCTAGATAAAATATAAGAGCCCAGTTACGTAGAAAATACACGAAACTATTTCGAATAAATTGTAACTGTCTGCTGGCCATTTCCCGAGCTTTCGAGGTGCCTAATAAGCCGTTTAAACTACGAAACAAAAATAAAAGAAGAAAAAACTCAGTACAATTTCTCGTCAGAAGAACGTTGGAGCTCATTTCGTTTCTCATTACTTGAAATCCGGCGCAGGTAGTGTGGAGTAGATAAAAAAATGCTGCAATAAATTTAAAAAATGTGAGTATATAGTGCCTTTGGGACGCATAACGTTAACAAATTACGGCAATTTCCAATATGTAACGTATTTCGATGGCAATTTTCTCGGTAAACTTCGGTGAAGTGGTTTGTGAAGCGCTGTGCGTTACGATATGTCATCAGTGATGTTGTTGCTATATATTTATAGCTAAACATCGCAAGGGTATGGGAGGAGCGTGCCTTTACTTGTCTCGAGGGTATGTGGGAAAATTGAGTACGCTCTAAAGATGGAGCTTGTGTACTTTTGATTGGCTGTGAGGGGGAACCTGGTCGGATGAAGGTTCATAGGTGACTCTGCTCTGAAATGTTGTGTGGTGTCACAAACTCTTAAACATCTAATATCGTGAGCTGCCTATCTTGTGAAGCTACTAAAAGTGCCAAACTAGTCCCCTTTTGGGCCGACATAATAGGGTATTTCACCAATAAAATCTATAATAATTACTCGGTTTGTTAGATTTTCGAAAAATATTGGATACGTGTTTTTTGTTTTATCAAATTAATAAAAATTGACGAAAATAAAACGTGTTAAAGATCATGAGTGGGGGCTGGTGACATCACTTTGTGGGTAAAAAAGTACTGACCTTGTGACGTCACACGACTTGACAAGACTTTTCGAAGCACTGTATCTTCTTCATCTTTTGTTAAAGTGAAAAAAGAAAAAATACGTGTCCATTATTTTTTGGAAATCTATCAGGACTAATTAGATTTTTTTGGTGAAATACCCTATTAAGATTGCTATCGACAAGGAAGTATTGTGAACATTGAAACCATTTAAATGGAGGAGTTGATTTCGTAGTAACTAAACACAAAGATTAAGAAACTGCTCACATTTAAATGTTCACATGGAGCTATACGACGTAACGTAAATGTGGCTGGACTACAAAGAATTTATCCAGGATTACCATAAGTATAAAAAAAAACAAACATTTTGTACTTGTTATCTAGCAAAAGTAGGATCTTTTTCGCATGAATGGAACTACAACAAAACCAGAGCGAAAGGGAGTGTCAGACTTCTACTGACTAAAATGTTCTTCAAAAATGCATACAGTATCCGAGTTGTTTTACTGAAACTCACGTGTATCTAAGTTCGGAAACTAAATTGCGAACACAATATAGGTACATAAGAGGCGATGAGGATTCAAGAAAAACTTGTGAATCGTCTCACGTCAGTCATGCAGAACAAACCAATGTGCTTCGCTCGTATCTCGACAAGTTTCATGTTTTATGTTTGTCTGTACGGTGAGCGGCTCACGTATGACGATTTTTATTTTTCGTTTTACGAATACGTTTATAGTATGGTTTTCAACTCTCTTGGTGTTTTGCTTCCACTGGACTATCTGCCAAGAACGAGTTTAAGTCCTTGAGAATTAGAAAAAAAATGGGGGAGGTTTTTGGTCAGTAGTAAGGTAGTATACTACTGTTTTTTTATAAGATTTTAGAAGGCTACCTATTAGACTACTGAACCCGCTTGCTAAAATTAGCATAAAGTTTCAATTTAAACCTCTATTTGTTTCTGTTTATGATAATACTTTTATCCTCGCGCCAATTAATTTAATTACGGATGGTTGGGTAGTAATAATTCGAATAGAATCTGGGGGTATAAAAAAAGTTTTTGAAAAAAATAAACTTAAAAATAAATCAGTTTCTGGAGTTGGTGACAATTGTTTGTTAGATATCGTTTTTGTTTTGCCACCTTCTTTTGCTCGACTTCAGAACCTGATTTGTTTCTAAAGTTTATTTTTCACTTTTTGTAATTTTGTTTCTATGAAGTCAGTTTTTTTTTGCATTGCAATTTTTCAATTTTTAGTTATATTCCTATAAGTACAAATATTTACTTTGCATTTAACCTAACCCGTAACCTTCAATGTTCCCTTAATATTGCTTTTAACTCCTAACCGTAAGTAGTACTTTCCATAATCAGATATTCAGCTCACATAGATAACCTGAAAGAATACAACCATATACGCAGTTACTCTTATGAAAGGTCCATTTTATGCGATCTGCTAAAGTGACCATTTTAGACGCCATAAACTCTTCTGTCACAGGTAATTTCTCTCTAAAAGTGTAGCGTTACAAAAACTTAAATTAATATATCATAGTCAACAACAATAAAATTAACTATAATAGCATTAAAATCATAACATTATTAAATGAAAATGATGTATCCCAGGATCTACATTAATTTTGTTACTATAAACTATATAAGTTAATTTAATTTCTGTTGAAGGACCGTATGATTTCAACAGATATTATTTTAGTTACTAGTTATTGGATATAATTAAGTTTTATTCATAGCTGTTATCGACGGGCCAGTAATTGTTTTACAAATATTCAGTGTTAGTTTTAAAGGCTAAATGTAACTGACAACACAATCAGTACGGGCGCAAAATCTGAATAAAAACTAGTAACTCAAACGTACATTTCAAAACATTATCATATTTGCACGAAACATCTTTAAACATAATTCAGTTGAAGCCAGCGGGTTTAACACTAGCTAAATCTGGCACAGTCTTACATCATCCTAAACCAGCGGTAAGCCAGTTACAGCCACAGGTGATGTTGTAAAACACTGACTTCTACTCAGTGGCTTTTATGCTGTTAACACACGGTTTATAAGCGAGAACCACGCTTACTTACAACAGGGAAACAAAATGTATGACCACACGAGCTACATGTCGAGCAACATGAGTCTTGTTACAACTGCGTGGAAAATAAACTAAAAAGTTGTATTAAAACATGTCAAGTCAGGATCACTGCGGCGCGGCATATGCAGCGAAGATAGCCAAACTCCCGCCAAAGATCAAGTGATGCGTGTGCATATCGCTTGACGCAAGTTGCATAGCCTTTTTTTTGGAGGATGAGAAATCCTCAAATAAGTCCTCCCGCTCTTGACAGAGCGGTAAGGAGTGTCAGACTTAAAACCACCCATGTTCTTTCTTAGTTCTTAGTGTCGAGACCGCGTCGGAACGCGCCGAAGTTGCATAGCCACGTCCAACGCGTACGATACGGACCATCCGAAAATGCGATGATCTTGCAGTGCGTGCAGTAGGTGCGCATATCTACCTTAAAGGCATAAAGCCTCATGGACCTACACGCGCTGAAAGAAAGTTTTTTGGCGATACTACGGCGGAGTACCTATGCGTCTTATGGACTACGAAAGTGACCCATACAGTACTGACGACCGTAAATTTTCTTGCGTCAAACAAAACACGCATGAATACATAAGTATCGCATTTCAGTCAGTGTGGCAACATCTTTAGTTTCATTTACGAATGTATTATAACTTATACTCAGACTTGTGTTCTGGATTATATTCGACGTAACTTTTAGCCCCTGAAGTACTAAGTTGTACGTCGGGATAATAAGCTTTTTACGTTAAAAGCTTAGTAGGTGGGTAAAAGTACTTATGTGTGGATATTTGTTGTGTGAAATGGAGTTAGGTAAGTCTGTAATTCTCCAATGAGAACTTAAGTTAATTGAACTCACGGACTGAGCTCATTTCTTTTTTATTAGAAGAATATTGGTATGGATTATTGTAGCTTTCTTGTATGCTTGTTGTATGCTGTTATTTAAATGACCTATGATTTTTTTTAACAAATCTCATAATGCACTGAGTAAGCGATATAGTGTTTGTTTTTGTTGTTAAAGTACATAGTTAGTGGTCGCAACTCGCAAGCGCTCTTGGGTTCGACTCCCACACCGGACTAAATGCTATTAAGTTTTTTCATTAAGAGTTTTACAGTAGCTGCCCAAGGGTATATGTAATAGGTACATTACATATTATTGCTTGTAGTGTATAGCAATTAGGTTTGTCTCTAACTGCGTCGGGCTTAACCATAACTGTTGAAATGTGGTTGTACTATAGGTTCAGTCACGAGTAAAACTAGGGTAGTTAACCAAAAAAATTAATAAGTCCGTCATGTAGATTACCAAAAAATAATGGGCACGTATTTTTTCGTTTTTCTCGTAAATAAACAATGAAGACGATACAGTGCTTTTGAAACTCGTGTGACTTCATACTCTAAGACATTAGTATGACATTCTTTAGCGGTCAGTGACGTCACCAACCCCCACTCAAATCTTTGATGCGTTTTATCTTCGTCATGTTTTATTCATTTGATAAAACAAAAATAATCTAAATAAAATGATCTAACAGACGGACTAATTTGAATCACATTTTTTATCTTAATTATGTAAACACTTGGCAATGTACAAACGCGAATTTCGGATCTTTATTATTAGTTTTGTTACGTAACATGAAAAAGCCATACAGTAGGCGAAAAATACTTAAAAGTGTTTCAAGTATATATTGGTGCCGCTGACTGTACGCCTCTGCCTGACGCTTATGGGCCTACCACACGCTCAAGCTTCACCACAGAACATCGCGCATTTGGTTGGTAAAGGTAATACAGTTTTACCAACCACACGCGCGATGTACCGTGTGCACCGTGTAATCGCGCAGGCAAGACTGTTGTGAAGCCTGTGCGTGTGGTAGACTCATTAGGGAAAACAGGCGTAATTGTATTATGTGTATAGACACTTTGAGACAATACTAAACAAAGCATTCCAAAATATCGCTACAACAAATCAAAGAGATAGCACTTTTGTAAGTACGTCTTTGTTTTTATGATATGGAGCCCTTCGCCCTTTATTGTTTTAGTAATATCACGCAAAGATAAATGTGGGTTTCAAACCGAAGCTCCACGCTAAGTCTTTTTGTTCCTTTGTATTAAAAATCCGGATTATTATTCGAAAGAGTTTTAGAATTTATAATATCTACTTTTTCTAGGACAAGTTTTGTTTTCTCTATTAGTGGAAAGCATATTTAAAGACAAGACAAGTGGAGTGTTTAATTCGAAGAGATGTGACTTCTACCAACCCGCACTGGGCCCGCGTGGTGGATTATAGGCCATCCCTCTCCTAGAGAGGAGGCTTGAGTCTCTACAGTGGGAACATTATAGGCTGATGATGATGATATTTAAAGACAAAAGAGTCTAGAGGATAGGCCTGCCTCATTGGTCTAATAGGCAAGTTTCAGTAGCAGTTACGGAGCATGTATTTGTGCCCGGTTGTTGGCAATATGCTCTCGCCCAATTACATGGGACTTATACATAACAGGCTAAATCTAATTGTACTAACAGGGGTCACCTAAGCCTAACCCTTCGAGGATTATAGGTGGAATGTTATGTTATGTTGAATCTAGAGGATATTAAATAATCTTCACGAAAAGTCCAGACTGACTGACACATCAACGGTCAGCCCAAACCCGTGGCCCAAAACCTAGAAAGCACAGAGGTTCCCTTTAAAAGTCTATCATCATTCGTAGTTTACAACAAATAAATTAAGGATTTTTCAAAATTACTTGACTTAAATAGGGGATGGAAGTTTGTATGGGAAACCGTATTTTTTTGTAGTTTAACCGACATGCGTTTTTAAACACATCTGTAAAGAAAATAATACTAAAAACCCCTTTTCAACATTGAAAACAAGATGTGAATTTTGTTATGTAATGGCGAAAATAATCAGTTTGCCTATGCACGTGCATCTAACAATCGCAAACGTTCATAGACTACAAGAATGAGGTTTCTTTTTTTTTGATTTTCACGTATGGCGTTTTAGCTACGTACAAAATGGCGACTTCAATGTTTGATTTATTATTACAAAGAAATAAAAGTTACATTTGAGTGTAGCTTTTATTTATTCAAAACGAGCAAGTTCAAATTATCTATTTTAATGAGCAAGCAATAGGTACATTAATTTATTTGGACTATTGAACACGATCTTTTTTAAATAGAAACTTTTTTAAGAACAAAGCAACTCAACCAAAAAAAACCTATAACTCACTAGTGAATGAAAAGTCACAGTTTGATTACAGGTGTCATTATTTGCCTAATTCCAGTGAAATTAGAGCCATTTTATTGGCAAGTGTGTTAAAAAATAATTAGAAGAATAGCGGTAGGTATTTCTGTGTATGTTATACCTACATACGTGTGTTATGCATGACTTTAAGTCGACTTTGTGGCCTTATGATCGAAAGTTATTTGCACATCATTAACTCATCGTGTGCCGAGTATACAGACAATTAAAAAGCCATTGTGTCTCGCGTGGATCTACGTTCCGGCCGGCACATGAAGTGTTAAATGATATAGCCTATTTCTCTATGCCTGAGAGAATTCCAAGGAAAAAATTAGCAATTTTTAAATGTTGACGAGATTCATAAATTAATATCCATTATGATTCTACTAAAGCGGTAATTGTAAGTTAATAAAACACCGTTGTGTGGTTGCAATAGACTAAATATATTTTTATAGAGTAGTAATAGACATTACATTCTAGAGTGAAGACACTTCACACATTTTGATACATTAACACATTCCCTTATCAAAATAATGTTATAACTTTAAAGTCTAAACCTTAGTAATACCTAGCTGTTCTACAAATCTATAATGTTTACATGAGTTTAAACTTTTTATTAGAATATCAGCAGGCATAACCGTAGTTTTTAAATACTTTATTTCAATCAGACCCTTATTCACAACTGATCTTACAAAATGATATTTAACATCAATGTGCTTCGTTCTTTTATGAAATAAAGCATTTTCATATATTTTTTTAGCACTTTGGTTATCATTATATAATAATACAGGAGAATCATTCCTACACTGTAATTCACATAAAAGATTTCTTAAATATATAGGTTCTTTACTTGATTCACATATAGCCATGTACTCAGCCTCAATACTAGTTAGGGCAATTGTTTGTTGTTTTTTACATTCATGTGATACTACACTACCTGACATTTTAAAAACATATCCAGTATAAGATTTCCTGTCAATGGAATCAGAGGCCCAATCAGCATCTACATAACCAATTAAATCCAACTCATCCTTTACATATTTCAAACCAAAGCTTTTAGTACTTTGCAAATACTTTAAAATACGTTTTGCATGTATCCAATGAGACTCAATAAAACTGTTATTAAACTGAGACAAATAGCAAACTGCATAAGATATATCTGGACGGGTTAATATTGACAAATATAATAAGCTACCAATAAGTTGTTGATATGGATATTTTGTACAACATTTATTGTCCTTTTCAAGTCTCAAATTAACTTCCATCGGAGTACTCATTGACTTGCAATTTTCCATATTAAATTTTTTAAACAAATTTTACCTGATCAACAGTAAGAACACCATTCTGTTTCTTTATTCTCATTCCTAAACATTGTTTAAGAGAACCTTAGTCTTTTAATTTAAATTTTGTACTTAAAACATTTTTAAGATTCTCTGTCTCTTTAGTACAATTCGAAAAAACAAAAAAATCATCTACAAATAATCCAATATAGGTTTTTACATTTCCATTTTGTTTTACATATAAGCAGGGTTCATACACAGAATTTTTATAACCTAATTTCAATAAACAATCATGAACTCTTTTATATGGCATGCCCTTGCTGATTGTTTAAGGCCATAGATTGCCCTTTTTAATTTTAAAACTTTTTTTGCTTATCTTTACACACAAAATTATCTGGCAATTGCATATATACGGTTTCATCTACAAAACCGTTAAGGAAAGCAGTAGTCCCATTTTAATCGTTTGGTTTTCGCAACATGAGCCATTACAATACTGCCAAATATACGTATATGACTCACAGTTGGCTTGCTTCCTGTCCATACCTCATATGGACTTTTTTGGTTCAATCCAGAAGCTAACGATCTGTTTCTCAAGTATACAGCCGTGTGAACTGCTTCAGCCCAAAATTTCTTGTCAAAATTTGCATCAAAGAGCAGACACCTAGCTTTTTCCACAACCGTTCGATTAAGCCGCTCACAAAGTCCATTTTGTTGTGGTGTATATGGGTTTGTACGTTGGTGAACAATACCCGTTTGCTTCAAATAATTTGACATTTCATTTGAACAAAATTCTGTTCCATTATCTGATCTTATTATTTTGATACTGGTATTTTTTTGGTTTTCCACCATTATTCTGAACTCTTTAAAATACTTGAATACTTCATCTTTAGTTTTAAAAAAATACGCAAATGACATTCTGCTGCAATCATCCACAAATAGCAAGAAGTACCTGGACAAACCAATTGATTTGGTTTCCATTGGCCCGCAGACATCTGCATGCACTATGTCCAATACATTCTCACTTCTATTTCTGCTACTTGGAAAGGGTAACCTTGACTGTTTGCCTTCACAGCACACTGTACAATTGAGTTTACCAATATCTGCTCTTTCTTTGTACTCAAGCCCTTCTCCAGCGCCATTTTTCATTATATTTAAATCTCGGCTATTTATATGGCCTAATCTTCTATGCCAAACCATAACTGAAGTCGTTTTTGTTAGAGCCGCTAACCAACTTGCTGACTTTATGTTTAATCTGAATACACCATGTACTAGTTCAGCTAAGCCAATGAGCTCATTCTGCTGATTTCTTATCAAACAAATTTCCTTGTGAAATGTATCTCTGTTGCCGTTTTCTATAAGTTTGCTTACAGATAATAAATTTGTTGTAAGATCTGGTATACACAAAACACTTTTCACAGTTATATCAAACTCTGAGTCATTCACAACAGTAGTAATCTGTGTGTCTCCTGAACACAACACTGGCACACACTTCTGGTTTGCAACAACAATTTCTTTTGTTGATAGGTTATGTGACTTGTTGAACATGTTACTCTCATAATTCATCATGTGTTTGCTAGCTCCAGAATCAACGTACCACTCATTTCGATCAAATTTTCCATTTAAAAACACGGCACTGAATGCGTTTGTCGTTTTCTTGCTGTTTGGTGTTTTTTGTGGACATTGATTCTTGAAATGCCCGATTTGTTTACATCTGTAACATTGTATCGTTTTGGCATTGACAGTCGTGATGATGACGTTTCTGAAGAACTGAAACTTTTGACGTTTTTCTTGTTTCGCCCACGTGATAAAAATGCACCTTCTGAATCATTGCTGCCAATATCCGAACTCATGTCCAACAACTTTGACTTTATTACGTCAACAGAAATGGCGATACCGGAATGCTCAATGGCCATTATCATCGGTGAAATTTTTTCGGGTAGACCTGCTAAAAGCAAAGAACCGATCCACTCATCGTTTATCTGAAAACCAGTCCCTTTTAGTTTATTTGCTGTATCAACAAGTTGAGTAACGTATGATGTCATTGTATCACTGTTTTCTAAGCCTATTGAAATTTCTCAGCAAACTAATTTTGCGAGTAAAACCGGAATCATCGAAAAGTGTCTTCAACTTCTGCCATACTGATCGAACTGTATTTTCACTTTTTATATGCACGTACAGAAAAGAATCTATGGTCATGATTAATTTCGCCTTTGCTTTTTGAATATCAACTGAATTCTCGCCATCTTGCTCCGGCTTCATAACATCAACTCCTTCCAAAATCAAAAAATTCTCAGCCGCGAACACCCACTCGTCGTAGTTTTCACGTCCCTTCAGTTTTGGCACATTTACTATATAATTTCCTGCCATTTCACTTTGATTTAACAATTACTTTCTGATTAAAAACGGGTCTGGGCCCATAACCTAATAAAACACCTTTGTGTGGTTGCAATAGACTAAATATATTTTTATAGAGTAGTAATAGACAATTACATTCTAGAGTGGAGACACTTCACACATTTGATACATTAATATAGGTCCCTTGTGTACGATCAACACATCTAAATAAGCGTCTTAATAAGCGCACAGTCGTCAGTGTAAATTGCTATGGTATACTCGTATTATATTATATTAGAATATATACCATAAAGGGCGTAAAAGTACCCTTAACGCAAACGAAGGGCACTTGTTCTCCCCACCACTGCAATCATTTTTTTGTTCTAGACTATGCCTGGGATCCATCTAGTTACGGAGATATTGGGGTCAAAGTTCCAAATTATGCACAGCTGTTTTTGTAATACTAGTTTTTCAGGTAAAAACTTTACTTAAATTACATCCATGACCCGTTTACTATTCAAAGCACCCACTAGCACAATGTTTTAATTGTGCTACATTGAGTGATACCGTATAATGTGATTTTGACCCCAAAAAAAAAGGCGTTTACCCAGCAAAAATTGTAAATCTAAACCATTCTCGAATCCACTAAAACACACATAAAAATGATCATCAAAATCGGTCCAGCCGTTTAGGAGGAGTTCAGTGACATACACACGTATAGAAGATATACATATATACTATATATTAAGCCTGAAAACTTTTAAGGTAACATAATATTATTATGTTACTTAAACTTAAAATTTTCAGGCTAAACTATTTTGGCCTAAAATTGGGATTGCCCAGTAACCACATTTATACTTGAAGCACTTAAATACCGTTAATGTTAATTTAATTGTTAATTTCTGATCGCGTATTATTCTTCTTTAGTTTTATTTATGGACTTCGCTCAAAACTGTATTAAGGTTTATCATTTTCTAATTATAACCATCGTGATTAGTGAAGTTTTAATTTTGTAGGAATTGTTGCTTTAAGTAATAAACTAATAACACAATTAGGTATGAGCTAATCAAAATGTTTCAAAACATAATCAATTGCAGGAATGAACGACATAATAGGTACCTCCACCATGAACAGCCCATAAACTACCATTAAAAACCCCTGGTTAACTGGAACTAAAGCTTTAAAAGTATTTAAACGAGACGTCAAAAGTACGTCGTCGTCTACGTGGCAAATGTGCAGCAAACCGCGAACTTCCATAGCAAGTAGTACGAGGCACCAAATTACTGGCGCATTTAACTCGACGTGATTAATGAAACATCGCTAACTTGCCATTCTGAGGTAATGAGCCCGGCAGACCTCCCGGCTCTCTGGTATTACTGTATTACTCTTCATGTGTTAAGGAAATTGTTGAAACTGTGAAGTGGGTGCAGTAATTCTGCGGTGGTTGGCGATATTATTTAGGGACACACATTTATTCAGAAACTTACGTACGCCGTTTTCCCCATAAGGGTACTACTGATGGACAAGGCGATGGTGAATACTGGAAGTGATCGGATAGTACAGAATGCCACGTGCTACTTTTCTTACATACCCCTTTCGCCTCGCCCATCACGTTGAAGATATAGCAGCATTAAAGCCCCTTACGGTATCAGAGCTGCAAATACACAAACAGGTTAATCTGACTACATGATGCGTTGCGCTGTTTACGATTGCTGCTTGAAATCGAAGTTAGGTAAATTAATTGATAATTAACTTGGCTACCCAGTAAAACCTTAACCCAAAATAGCAAACAGGGTAAGTAATCCAATTTTAAATCTTAATGATTGTAATATAGTTGGTGGGCAAGGTATAAAGTTTTTTAATTACAAACTTACACTCCTTGTATCTTGTCCACTATACGGTATGAAATATTAAAAACAAAGGCACATCTGGAGGAATTCCTGATCATAGAGGAACCAGACGTAGCTCATCTGCAGCCGGTACATTATTGTAAACTGCGATTATCATCAAGGATTTCTTTAGAAAATTCTCAGTTGGCAAAGTGCCTTGTGATCCTAAGCACTTTCGTGAGAAAACTATACAATCGATAGCTATGACGTTCAGCTATTACTGTAGAAGTGAAGAATAATCTTTATGTTTTAGTTATGGTGCATGCATGGCTAAAGATCGCGCAGCACATACTCGTATTATACAAGAAGAAAGGGGAGGTGGGCCGTTGCCCAGCTGTGAGAAACATTTTAGATTAAAAATGAAAACATAAGTGGATTTAGGTGCACAATAATAGTTGTAGTAATAGATGGATCATGAATCATATCTTTTCTAACTTTAAATTTCTACTATTGGAGATAATTATAAAAAAACCTAGCTTTGTTTCTTTTTATTATAAGCAAATATCGAATATCCGATTCATTACAACATAAAATTTGTAGTTTGTAAATATTGTAAATAACGATTCGGTATTTCAGGAATGATATGAGAATCCACACAAAATTTCAAGACGCAAATTTTTTTACGTCTTTTTCAAACGAGTTACTTAATTTTATTCTTTTTGTTAGAAAAAGTACACAATTCCGAAGTCCTTTAAGTGTCGGCACTAATCTCCGACCATGTTTGTGTTGTCACTTTACCTGTCCATTAGATGGGTCGTAAATCTCTGGAGATTTACTGCATACGATCCTACACGCTGGCGTCTCCATGGTAGTTCATGCTCTAAGTATCCATAAGCATACGGGAGGCGGCACCTATGGTGAGGATTTTGTAAGAAAAGGACTAAGGGGATAGTTAAAAGCGGTGAGTTTTTAGACTTGAAGTGTAAAAATAAGATAGATAGATAGATAGATAGATAGATTCATTTATTTGCCTGAAATATGGTATTTTACAGATTTTATCACACTTAAGTACACAATAGTTCTTCATATTCCGCCTCTTAGTTAGGCATGCAAATTTTGTGACAATAACAATTATTGACATTCAAACTAATTGAACAACATTAATAAACTACAATGTCCAAAAAAAAAAATAGTACTACATCAAAAATTGTTAAAATGTCAAAAAAGTATAATACTTAATTAAATTACGAATGTCAAATAAAAGTACCTATTAATTAAATTACATAATTATGTCAAATAAAAACAATAAGTAAGTTACAAATTACCTAATAACAATTTTCAAACGTATAATAGTTTAATTACATATGTCAAATAAAAACAATAATTAATTTACAAATTTCCTAATATCAATAATTCTCATGTCATACAACTTTTCCATGTCTTATAATTCATAAATTCCTTAATAGTATAAAAACAGTTTTCTATAAGCCATGCTCTGAGATGCTTTTGAAATAAGTTGGTTCGCAGTTCTCTAATAACCTTCGGTATCTTATTAAATATCACTATTGTCATTCTCCCAGTGTTTTTATGGCAGTACGCTGTTCTACATCTTGGCATTGCCAATTTTGTTGGATCCCTTGAAATTTTGCCCACCTTATAATCATTGACACTATCTGCTTTACTGAATAGGTGAGGATGTTTTTTAGGTAAGTGTTGTCCCACAAACGATGGGATAGTTAATATCGTGATCTGCCTGTTAATTGCACAACACAAGAGCGCTTCTAAAAGTGCCAAACTGGCCGCCAAATTTTGGGCTGACTCGATTTAAATTGTCCCTGACGCGCTGCGCTGTGAAGAACATGAAGCGACTGCCCATCTGACCACAATCGCTAGGTAGCATTATATCACTTGATAAGACTGATTGTCAGACTTTCCTATTACTCAAAAAAATTGTCAGCGGGTACCTTTTTTCTGGAGGTTCATCCTGTTATGTTTTAATGAATGAGTAATAATGCGCAGTGATATAAATTTAGAATTCAATCAGTTATGCGGCTTATGCTAAAAGAAGAAAAATATCGAATAGTATTGAGAGGAAAAGGTTCGCTATAAATCAGTATTTTCCAGTTAATAAATCAGATAGAAATTCGTGGATTTATTTCTTTAAACGAAGGTATTACGCTAGCTTAGAAGTGGTTTGTAGGGGTATTCGACGATGATATTATTTTTACACTTTACTTCTTTTGATAAAACATTTTAGCTTTTTACCATGATTTCATTCAACCGCAGGTATGAAATCATTTCTATTTAATCAACTAGAATCAACTGAATCTATTTATTGACAACATTACATAAAATCGTGCTGAGAATTCCTGAAGGCTTAGGCAGAGATGTACCTAATAGTACACCCACGTTTCGCCAACTATGTTCTAAGTCGCATGTTGTATGGGGAGAGATTAATGCCATTAACTGAGCACGAACTCCGTGACTGCTGTTGAGTAACTCTAGATGGAAATACCCAATAACATTTTGCCCGACCTGGGACTCGAACTTTGGACCTCTGCAGTCACGATTGCGACCAACGACGCAGTCTTTATTCTATTTAAAAATGTTCTCAAAATACTTTAAACAGGTACTACTTTAAAATAAAAATAGGTAAAAAAACTTTTTAAGTTAAACGGTTTTATGTTAAACATACTTTGCGATGTTTAAGATAAATGTACTAAAAACCAAAAAATAATAAAATAGATACAGTCGCGGGAATTATAAACATATGCATAGACTAGACTAAAATAAAACCGTGGGGCATTTTATTATTTTTTAGTTTTTAGTACATTTATCTTAAACATTGCAATGTATGTTTAACATAAAACCATTTAACTTAAAAAGTTTTTTTACCTATTTTATTTTCTAGTTTTTAGTTTTTATTTCGCATTCTGTTTAATTCATTTATTGCTTCATTATTGCAAGGTTTCTTGCCCGTTAGTTTATTGCAGTCCAACTCCTCTATACGTAGTTAAAAAAAAATAATTATAATTTTCTATTTCCGCCTTTTTGTAGCGGCCGCCATCTTGTATTTCAATTTTTTATAGTATATTGTATTCTGCTTGTTGAGCCCTTTCATTTGATACCCATATTGATGGGATTGATAAAACCTACGTTATCCGCCATTTTGTAGCGGCTGCCATCTTGGATTTCAATTTTTTATAGTATATTGTATTCTGCTTGTTGAGCCCTTTCATTTGATATCCATATTGATGGGATTAATAAAACATAAATTATCCGCCATTTTGTAGCGGCGGCCATCTTGAATTTATAATGATAATGAATAAACATAATTGTATTGTCACCAAAATCCAAAGTGTATACAAAATTTCAGATTAATCGGTTGACAGGAAGAGGGTGAAATTCGAATTACTAAATTTGACCCAAGAATAATAAATAAAACAAACGGGGTGAGCTAAATAAAACCGTTTAAAAAAAGAGCCTGAAGGTCTTATTTAATACGCAATTCCTGCCAACAGACCTGCGTCAACTAATATGTATTTACTGAAAAACCTAGCGCTATATGTATTTATTTTCTAAACCAATGAGATTATTCTTAAAATCCTCGTGAGTTGTTTTGTTGAAAATACATGTTTTCCAATTTATATTTAAATTATTAAACTGACATGAAAAAAAAAACTGAATTGAATAAATAGCGAACCGTTTTTGATGTAATTATATTTTTTTATCTTCATATATGCAAAATAATACATGTGATTAGCATATAGTAGACCTCTGTTTTTTAATATTTAATCTTTTAATATATTACGAATGTATGTTTCTAAATTGGGTTCTTCTAACGTAACAAATAAATGTGTTGCTCCGGCATTTGTTCCTCCAGTTAGCAAGGGAAAGGTTTTGGCGAATTATTTCATATAATTATAACGTTCAAAAAGTGTTGGGGACCTAAAATCACTTAAGAAAAATAGGAGAATTATTTTTATTTTATTTTGTAAGTTATAATGAAACTCGCTATTACATTGGACGTAAACATAACTGGCGATTTGTGTGTTTACCATAATGTTTCACCTGACCTTCACTCCACCAGTGGACTTCACTGCAAGCTGTGGCTAAACCACGGCTGGTACAGGCAGACCAGGTAGGCCTCCCGCCCTCGATACCCACCTCACTAAACGAGCGCTCCGGCTGACTAAGCTGAAGCCATGCTCAGTGACTGCCGCCATCACTGGACACGGCATTTTCAACAAGCACCTCTTTTTTATAGGAGTCACAGATAGTCTTCTGTGTCGAGCCTGCGTAAAGAAAGAAGAAACAGCAGCCCACGTGCTTCTGCATCGCCCGGGGTTTGTTCCATACAGGGCCTAGTACTTCGGTTACCCAGATACTCTCCGCGAGATTACCAGTAAAACCTAGGGGTTACTGGCCTTTCCCGGGGAACTGGGGTGAATCGAATAATATTTCCACCCGTTCGCAAAATACTTGCTTTAGACGTGGAGTTGCGGACATGGACCCTTTACTATAATGTTTCACTTATACCTTACTCTTACTGCCGCACTCAGAGACAGAGAATGTTTACTTAAGCCGTCACTTAGTACCTAAATGTTTCACATATTTGTATGACAAAACTGTTAAAACCATTACTAAGTGATGGCCTAAGTAATCATTAAAGCTCTCTGAGTGCGGCAGTTAGAGGATTGAATCTCCTGATGTTATGACGTAGTGGTCTGAGAGCGACCACAGCCGAAAATCAGCTAATCGCTGTCGCATCTGCGATTCGACTCGTTTCTGTCTTTGTGAAAACAACTCCGTACAATATGGGAACATAAACGTTTGAGACCGCGGTCCAGTGGTGACCGCAGACCGCAAAATTAGTAGTGACATCACTGCCTGTCACGCGCAGAGTGACAAGATGAATTTTAATTGCTTGACAAACGTCTAATTTCGCATTGTCACTTGCGGTTGCTAGTACAGAACCGCAACTGCCACCAACATTCATACATTATGGTATCTTTAAGATCTAAGAAATCCCTAGTTATATACTAGAGTTCTCAAAGAATTTTTTGGATATTTTTTCTCCAATAAAATCTTAGACACCGACACATCTTTTATGAAATCTATATTTATCTCTACCTGTTTATATTATGTGCGATCGCATCCAATCTTTCGCTTGAATGATCTTTCAAGACACGTATTTTATACACCCTTTTATAAATACTAAGACATTTTCACGAGATATTACATTATTCGGCTCCAAAAATAGCTTTTCATATTCCCAGAGATTGCAGACGTGGCGTCACATTTTAATACAGTTGTAATATTATATCTTAGAGCATTGTAAGTATTTATAGTCAATGTTTAATGGATACATTTAGCGTTCGTCGAGTTAATTAAGTTCTGTTTGCTAACAATGATCGATGGTGTTGTCTGCGTGACGTGTCTATACATTCCCGTAATGATGAAGATTATATTCGTGTAATATACTAAAAGCAGTGGTGGGATGGCACTATAAATGTTATTGCTGTATAATCGTAGATATTTACTCAGCCAAATACAACGGTTAGTACTGCCTTGTGAATCAGGCCCTTGATCCAACCTCTAAACTCTTTGAAGGCTCCCGACGGGTAATACTTTTGTGGCTCTTGGTCATCAGGCGTATCACGTTCTAAATGTCGACAACCTCGTGCACCAAGTCGAAGTTTTTACTTGTTAATATTTCTCAGTCTTCAAGAGGTCCTTGTCATGCAGGATCAATATGGGTTATTGTCCACTATTCCGATTGACCTTCATGTTTTGTTCATACAAGATGTTTAGATTTAAGTCATTATGACATTACGCGGTAAAATGTTGTTACGATAGGTGAAATGTGACACGGTCTTTTTTTAAACCTGCAGTACAGTTGAATAAACGCTGATATTGGTGCCCCCTTTTCTATCGATTCCTATAAATAAAAAGCACTGACCTTGTACAATTGTTGCACCCAGTAAAGCGAACATTTACGCACTATCTGTGACCTATTTCCAGAGTATTCAACACGGACACAAATACTTGTAAGACCGAATTGTAAGCCATCAGTTATGGGAAATTCTTTCACCGATTTGGGGGCAGTATTTGATTGATGATGCTTATGGGAAAAAGCCTCTCATAGACATACTCTACTCTCCTTTTGAAATATGTATTGAGAGGGTTTTATACATGATCCCCTCTATTTAAGTATTTCGCATGGAAAGGTTTTAATAAATAAACCTTGATAGCTTTGGATTCAAAATATGATGTCATTGATTTCAATTTATTATTATGTTTGTCAACAATTTAAAAACCGCAAAATACCCAGTCGGTCAGGACAATTGAAAACTTAAGAGCTGCTTATCTGCATTTATCCTCATCGATTTTGTACCTACCGTCATTAACTTAAGATAAGTTGAAAGTAGAGTATCGTAACCAAAGGGTGCGTCCTTCCGTCTGTAGTGGAGTGTATTTTTGGAACTGTAATATGTAGACACTTGATGAAATATTCAAAGACTTGTAATAAGGTACTTGGCCGTTTTATCAACATCACAAAAACAAAGTAACGTTACTGAGATAGAACCCCATTTGATTACCCTATTTAGTGTAACAGATTCTTTGTTAATATTATCTTACACGCCACTTCTTCTTCTCAGCTAAAACACTAGGAAGCGTCGAAGCATGAGCGTTTTAAGGGTTTGTCCCTTGTAAACTTAATTGAAGTTCAAAAAGTGCGGATTATTATCAGCCTAATTTGAAGTAATGAGTTTTGATTTTGATGCGACAAACGTGTTTTTTTGGGGTTTTTGTTGTAAGTCTTTCTAAAACTATACCTACTTATGTAGTTTCAAATATTGTACGATGATTCCAGCATTTTCCAATTATCCTGCTGTAAATATACCTCGTAATATACCTACTCGTAACATTCTATTAAATAAATCGACTTGTTTACTCAAATCATTGCATGAATATTAATTAAGTATTCAAAAGCCGGTCTCAATAGTGTTGTTTAGATACCTTATTACGTAGATTCATATCGACGCTGGAAAGGAAAAATTATCCAAGCGACATTTTTGGCCATATTGAGTTATAAACATTGTTGGAATCGCCTGATTTTTCTGCGTCGTTTGGTCTTACTCACGTCCTTCTACGACGACTTTTGATGTCGCTTCGACATTATGGAATTCGCGAGGTTTCACTTTTTTTTCCTTTCTAACCGACAAAATTTTCGAGCATTTTTGAAAATTTGGTGGTAGTCGTAATTGTGAAATGCTAAATTTGACTTTGGTCAAGTTTGACATTTCTGTTCGTACGGTAATTATTCCACTTAGTTAATTTTTCCAGTATCTGGCAATATAGTGTAAGGCGCATAGTATATTTTTTCCTCAGAAAGGATTTGTTCTTTAATCACTTAGGTAATTTTGGCTGATTTGGTTTTTTTCGAACATGGCGTTTAGTTAAAATTGGCAGT
Organism: Diarsia rubi; assembly: GCA_932274075.1. Lineage (NCBI taxonomy): Eukaryota > Metazoa > Arthropoda > Insecta > Lepidoptera > Noctuidae > Diarsia > Diarsia rubi. The sequence continues at coordinate 14,078,729 of OW026417.1, read as the reverse complement.
TTTCTTTTATACAAGTAGATTTATAATACCTAACTAATACTAATACTGTGTACCATAATGTTGCTTTGTTAAACTTAATAAAACTCAAGACAGTTTAAGTGCATTTTATTTATCCATTATTTTTTAGTAATTCTTTAATGAAAGATTCACGAAATCACGAAAAAACGAATCACAGAAAAAAAAAATATAAAATTAATATTTAGGTTGTTTTGCCTCAACTTCCACATGTTTTTTATATTGGTAAGGCAACTTTTACTCTGATATAAATAAAAAAAAAGATATACCTATACTACATTTTTACCGTACCCTCCTTAATCAAAGCTTGTCGGTTAGTCAATTTTTCCCGTTTCTACTTTTAGGGAAAATTTTACTAAGCGACACTAACTTTAAAACTAAGCATTATTTTTAATAGTTACGTATACTATAATGTAGATAAAAAAAGAAACAAATAAATTTCTAAGAATTGGGCTTTTTGGACCATTACAAAAATTTACACGATTTTTTTTCAGAAAATTCAAACTTTAAACAGCTCTACTGTAAAGTTAGTCTGATGTCGCTTGGATAATTTTTTCTTTCCAGCGTCGATATCAATACCATTTTTACGACCAATTACTGTTTTATTATGAGAATCAATAATCGTTTAATTAGATTTATTAAGATTTTGCATAGATCGATTATTATTATTGCACGTAAACATTTGCAATGAGATAATAATGAATCTACTTAGACCTGCAGGGCTATTGCGTATCTTTTAAATGACAGTGGCTAACCAATAGTGCCTTTCAATTACTGTCAAATGGTTCCATTTTGTACTAAACCATAACCAATTTGACAGTTAATCCATAGACAATATGATAGCCACTGTGATTAAAAAGATACGCAATAGCCCTGCAGCAGGGCTATTGCGTATCTTTCAAATGTCATTGGCTATCATATTGTCCATGGATTAACTTTCAAATTGGTTATGGTTTAGTACAAAATGGAACCATTTGACAGTTAATTGATGGACACTATATGCCACTGTCATTTGAAAGATACAATAGCCCTGCAGATAAGATGAGATAATCATTTTAATCAGCAGTTTAGCCATTAAATCTCCTTTACAGCATATAACGGAGTGGACAATCTAAAAATGACACGTGGGTCGTGGAATCAAGTCAATAACACTGCGTTGTCTCGGAAAATATACATAGGTAGGTGAACGTACAAAAATACTTAAATATTAGCATTATTATTATATTATATAGTCACGGTTTTCCCCATGCCAAGTATGATCTTCACGTGCTAATATTACATACATCCCTCATACGTTGTTCTTTAGGTAGGTACATTATTAGTATTAGGTACTTTTCGGATACTTTGTGAGAGTTTTTTTTACTTTACTCAAGCAATGAAAGAATATACAAAACTATTCTAGTATTCAGTCCTCATTTTATGATAAAAAGGTCTGCATTGGCATGCAGATGAACATAATTTTTGCTAATCTCTACCTTAATGTTTACCGAACATGGCGTGTCTACAACCAGTGTGGAGCACTGGTTATCTATCATATGAATAAGCATAATCAGCTTATAATGTTCCCACTGCTGGGACATAGGCCGTCTGCCTATGAGAGGAAATGGGCCATAATTTACCACGCAGGCCCAGTGCGTGTTTACAAGTGTCACAATGAGATGTTTTCGAATATTGTTGTTTTATGTCATTGCTAAATTAACTATTTTCTTATTTTCTAGGTTGATGAGCGAATCGGAATTAGGCCCGAAGTGGCCGGTGAAATCCACCGGTGAATTTAACACACACAGAACCATATTTAGCAGTTCCAAACAAGTGTATAACACGCCTCATGTTTTAATAACTCATAAAATATTCATATCATTTGATTAATAATAGCCTCTAGTCGATCGGCTTATTTAACATTTTTTATCCATAAACACCTCCGGCTTCATATAGATATTTGAATACCATAAATATACATCGGAACCCGGAATCAAAGGCGGTAGTTATGAGCCAAGTTCGGATCCGGTCACGAATGCCAGTTCACACCTATGACCGGATGGTTCCGTATAATTGCGGAGTAGGTCGCAGTATTGTTTTATGTAAAAGTTTTGCTATGTTTTTTGTTGGAAACGGGTTGATTATTCGTAGTATTTTTATATTTTTGGTAGAATTTATTTTAGTGGACTGGAATACTTATCTGCTTTAGTATGCCTAGATGGTTTGATCAAGTGAAGAGGATGACTGAAAGGTGACAAACAAATGGTTTTTACAAGGCAGATGTTGGTGCAAAGCCGAGAGGGAACGCCTTAGAAGGACAAACACTAACCTTATCGATGTATGTTCTTCAGAAAGAGAACTTTTAATAACAGTTAAAAGTGTTTCGTCCACCAATTTGTATGGATTAAAAACCTAGTTATTGTTATAAATAAGCTACATTCCGTTACCAAAGTACCTGAAATTATTGGGAGACCAAAGATAATTGTCTTAGGCCTTATAAAATTAGGTATAATAAATGGTCTAGAAACAGGTTGTGGCTGGCTGCTTTATCGATTATCACCGGTCCTTAAAAAAATTGAACTTTTTGTTGTTGCTATAACTTTTGGAGGATTTCCCCCGCTCTGCGGTTAAAAAACTTACACTTTTAGGGTTCCGTACCTCAAAAGGTAAAAACGGAACCCTTATAGGATCACTTTGTTGTCCGTCTGTCTGTCTGTCTGTCTGTCTGTCTGTCAAGACCTTTTTTCTCAGGAACGCGTGGAGGTATCAAGCTGAAATTCATATCAAATACTCAAGTCTATGGTCTCTTGGAGCTGTGAAAAAATCAAACTTCTAAGTCAACGCGATCAAAAGATACTCCCGTTTATGCCGCAAATTTTCGACACTCGCAAGGGAATCAAAACCTACAGGGTACTTCCCGTGAACTCAGAATCTTGAAATTTGGTACGAAGCAACGTCTTATAACACAGATAAAGGAAAAATTGCGAAAAGCATAAATTTTTAGTTACATCATATAATAAAAATATTTTTAATAATTTAAAAAAATAAAATAAAAAGCGACTCCCCTACTACGATGGTACGGAACCCTTCATGTGCGAGTAGGACTCGCACTTGGCCGGTTTTTTTTATACTTATACCAAAAATTATTTTGTAGGTAGGTAAGTACACAAGACGGCACATCAAGGTATCACTTATCCAATATGACTTTACCTTGCTTTGTATAAGCTTCTTGTACAATGAAAGATCAGCTAAATTGGTATTGCATAGCTTGATTGGCCACCGTGCGTACAAAGGTCGACGTTAATTTTCGGGGGCGACTGCAAATTAAATTAGGTTTTAATTAAATACCTTCAAAGAATTTTGAAGCAAGCAAGTGCTCTTAAATTTCTCAAGCATGTGATGATGAGACCTTTCCTCATCTCTAGTATATCCTTAAAAAACTTATCGCTTCATACTGTATTTAATTATATCGGGTCAAGAGGTCCTGAAGGTGCGTTCTGATGTTCGGCACTTTGATAAAGAAAAATAAACGTGCAATGCAAGGACAGAATATCGAATATTATATATAATAGGCTGGGTAAACAAGATGTTGTCAGCATCTGAAAATGTAGTCACAAGGTATTGCTCAATGTTTTGCTAGTGTACGACGGATTGAGAAGATAAAAAAAATATGTTTAAGAAACTAAAGCTCGACTACGCAAAAAATCGCAGACTAATAAAACCGCGGTCTTAAAAGAAGAAAACAAGAAAATACACCTTAAATTAAATTTTGTAAATAACTTTATAATAAGTAAAATTATAATAGAGGACAGCTGAAGTTGCATGCCACTGATACTTGAGGCTCCTTCATGGCGTTCTCATTGATACAGAAGTCAGCTGCTAGTTGCCATTAACAAGGTGGCATGCGACTACGATTGTCCTCTATAATAATGTTACTTATTATTACGTTATTTACTAAAATTAGTTTAAGGTGTATTTTCTTGTTTTCTTCTTTTAAGACCGCGGGTTTATTAGTTTGCGATTTTTTGCGTAGTCGGGTATTTTTTAAACTAATTTTTAATTTGATTTTTTTTTGTGTTCTTTGATAAATAGGTACGTAATAATATAATACTTTCATAATGTTAAATTCTACTTAATGTTGGCTCGTTATTTACATAATACGAGTAAATAGCACAGACTAGTCCGCGAGAACTGTTTTACCACATTCTATCGTATAATATGTTGACCAAAACTATAATATAGTAAGTATACATATTTGCAATGTGATACCAAACATGTTATGATTATCTCAATTAAATTTTTTGCAATGTAAGAATTTGACATTTAATTTTCCTACTTTTTTTTTATAAAATGTATTTTTATAGCCTATGTCACCCAAGCTATTATTATACAACTATTGACACCTCATTTATTAAAATATGTTCAGTAAATTAGGCGCTATGATGGAACATAATATCCATACATACATAAAAATAGCGGAGAGGTAACAGGAATGTTATTTTCGGGCAAATCTTCCTCCTCGACAACATGAAATAATACCACCAACAACTAGCGTAGAACTTCTTTAATTACTTACTTACTTACTTGTGATATTATAGCCTTACAGGAAACATGACTATCGCCCGAGGATATCTCGTACCTTGGCAATATCGATGTTGACTTTGCCAGCACTGGAACATCTGCAATGGTCACCTCGGCGGGAATGCTGGTTGGCAGGCCATATGGAGGCGTGGCAATTTTATGGCGGAAAAGTGTTTTCAGTGAGGTGTCAGTGATACACAGTGATAACCCAAGGGTATGTGCTATCAAAATTGTATCTAATAATAGGACCATATTAGTGATGAGTGTTTACATGCCTACTGAAAGGGCTGAAAATACAGTGCATTTTACGGATTGCCTCGGACTGGTGAGTGCTATAATAGACATAAAGGATGGTGAATGTGTGTTTGTCCTAGGTGACTTTAACGATCACCCAAGTGGACTATTTTTCAACGAGTTGACTCATTTTTGTGCTGAGCATGAACTGTTTTGTGTAGATGTGGACAAGTTGGGTTTGGACTCAGGCTCCTATACTTTTATAAGTGACGCTCATGGGACGTCAAGCTGGTTAGACCACTGCTTAGTCACAAAGTCTGCATTTAATGCTGTCATTGATGTTAGGATAGACTACGATACGCTGTGGTCTGATCACTTTCCTCTACACCTGGAATGTAAATTAGACGCCATTAATCCTATATTATCTAACTTGTATGATGCAAATAAAAATGATCTAAATTGTGAAGTAAGGTGGGGCAATAGGAACTTAAATCAAATACAAGAATACAGGGAATATTGTCATAAGCAATTGAGATTAATTGATTTTCCACATGAGTTTATTAAATGTGGGGACAAGATGTGCTGTAATCAGAATCATAAATACACACATCAAAAGTGTCTAGGGATCAAGCATTTTTATGCGGATTTCTTGAGATTGAGATGTGGCTTTGTAATAAATTTATGATTTTCTAAATTTATATGGATCCTTTTTGGTGCATTTCATAATTTGAATCAGGAACTGTGAATCAAATTCGAGTAAAAGATGAAAATCAGCTGTCAATATTTTCCCTATAAAAACATACAACGCATTGAAGACATTATTAGTGCTACTGTTTCCCTACTACTGATTAAAACCAACGTTATTATGGAGCGGCGACGTCATTTAAGCAGGGAAGAAATGCTCAGAGCCGTGGGAATGATAGAAGCTGGTTCCCGGCAACGTACTGTGGCTTTAGCTCTGAATACAAGTCAGAGTGTTATCAGTCGACTTTGGACACGTTACCGAAGCACTGGTACCGTGGCTGAGCGCCATGGAGGACGGTATCGCTGCACCACACGGAGACAAGACCGATACATTCAAATCTTAACTCGAAGAGCTCCAACAATAACCGCCATGATGTTAGCCGTGAGGCTTCATCACTCTTCAGGGAACTTAATTAGCGACCAAACAGTCAGAAACCGCTTGCATGAAGTGAACCTTCATTCCCGAAGACCGCTACGGGTACCACCTATAGCAATGCACAATCGTAGGATTCGATATCAATGGGCTCTTGAACACAGAAATTGGGCAGAAGAACAATGGCGTTTCGTGTGCTTTTCTGATGAGTCTCGTTTTGGTATGAGACCGGATACAAGACGACACTGGAGAACCCCTGGACGCCAACAGCGATTAAAATCCTGCCAGGAAGTCCATCCTTATAGTGGTGGAACCATCATGGTATGGGCGGGTATTTGGATCGGCGGAAGAACTGAGTTGATTTGGATCAGAGGCAACCTCAACGCTCAAATTTATGCTGAGACGATTGTATCAGACGTCATCGTTCCTCTACAAGTGCAAATCGGTCCCTTATTTCAGTTAATGCATGATAATGCACGACCGCACACCGCAAGAGTTGTAAGACAGACTCTCGCCGCAGCTAACATCAATGTCCTGCCCTGGCCTGCTCAGTCGCCAGACTTGAACCCGATTGAGCATGCATGGGATATGCTACAGAGAAGAGCTCTGCCGAATATGGAGGGTATCCAGTCGCAAGAAGACCTTTTTTTGTTGTTGCAACGAACATGGGCGGCCATTCCACAGCGTGATTTGGATGAACTCATTTTGAGTATGCCAAACCGATGTTCTTGTGTTGTTAGTGTTCGCGGTAGAAACACGGATTATTAATTGTTTAAGTTACCCAATAAAATTTTAAAGAAAACTGTTATTTCAGTCTTTTTTTCGAACTTTAATGTTAGTGGTTCAAATGTCAAAAATCCCTTTATTAGGAAAATGGCAAATTTCTTTATTAATGCAAAGGTGACTTGGTTTATCGTTACTGTGACAAACGAAAACACTTTATTTGATGAATCCTTAAAGAAAATTTTAATTAATATCAATCAGGAGAAAAGTTATTGCAAAAATATATGTTGATCCCTAGACACTTTTGATGTGTGTATTTACTGGATGAAATGTATAGTAATATAGTGTCCGCCCTCCGTGAATCTGCGAAGGCTACTTATCGGGGGAATTGGCAACATAGAGGTAAACGTGTAATAGGGTGGAATCGACATGTGAGTGAAGCTCACGAGAAGGCCAAGCTTATGTTTCGGGGCTGGGTTGATCATGGCAAGCCGAAATCAGGAATAATATATAAGACGATGTGGGAAAGTAGAAAGATTTTTAAATCACGCCTGAAGTGGTGTCAAGACCATGAAGAACAAATTAAAATGAATAAGTTAGCGACACTATGTAAGGAAAAGAATTTCTCTGGTTTTTGGAAAGACACTAGAAAGTTAAACTGTAAGCCTGGCCTTCCCGTGAGTATTGAGGGTCAATCCGATCCTAGAACTATAGCAAATAGGTTTAAGGATCACTTCTTTGTGCGATCACCACTTGGTCCGTCTGTGTCGATGCTCAGTACGGGGTCCCAGGGTGTGGGGTTGAACTTGAAAATCTCAGCAAAAACTGTGACACAAGTTATTCGACATATGAGAAGAGGAAAGTCTCCTGGCCATGATGGACTTAGTATTGAGCATCTGCGACATGCCGGACCTCACATTGTACGAGTACTAGCTATGTTTTATTCGTTATGTATAAGTTACTCTTACTTGCCGGAACCGTTAATGAAAACTATTGTAGTGCCCATAGTTAAAAATAGAACGGGAGATGTCTCCGACAAAAATAATTATAGACCGATATCTTTAGCGACTGTGGTGGCTAAGGTGCTTGACGGTTTGTTGGATGCACAATTGGCTGAATCCATAGTGCTGCATGACAATCAATTTGGTTTTAGAGCTCAGCTATCAACGGAAAGTGCCATATTGTGCTTGAAACATACTGTCAGGTACTATACCCACCGGGACACACCTGTGTATGCTTGTTTCCTCGATTTGAGTAAAGCTTTTGATTTAGTCTGTTACGATATTCTGTGGAAAAAGTTACAAGAAGCAGGGCTACCGTCTGAACTTGTGAATATCTTAAAGTAATAATGTACGGTGGGCGGGCACCCTCTCAGATCCATATCAATTGGAATGTGGCATGAGGCAGGGCGGTTTGAGCTCGACCCGTCTTTTTAATTTGTATATAAATGCCCTAATCGAGGAGCTCAGTAGCCAGAGGGTCGGTTGTCGCATAGATGATGTATGTGTAAATAATCTTAGCTATGCGGACGACATGGTGCTGCTGAGCGCCTCGGTTTGTGGCATTAGAAAATTGTTACAAATTTGTGAAAATTATGCAGATGGTCATGGCTTAAAGTATAATGTGAAGAAAAGCGAGTATGTTGTGTTTAGGGCTGGTACAAGGAGTCCCGCTAGCGTGCCCCCTATTAAGTTGTATGGAGATGAGTTGGCTAGGGTATCTCAGTTCAGATACCTGGGTCATCTAATTACCGAGGATCTTAAGGACGACATGGACATTGAACGTGAACGTAGGGCACTGTCCGTGAGAGCAAACATGATTGCTCGCAGGTTTGCCCGATGTACGAATGAGGTAAAAATTACTCTCTTCAGAGCCTTTTGTACATCTTTTTACACCTGCAGCTTGTGGGCGGTCTATACTCAAAAAGCGTACAGTGCCCTACGGGTACAATACAATAACGCGCTTAGAACAATGTTGCGGCTGCCCCGCTACTGTAGTGCGTCGCGTATGTTTGCAGAGGCGCGTATCGATTGCTTCTACGCTACTCTGCGCAAGCGGTGCGCGTCAATGCTGAGCAGAGTGCGGGCTAGTCGCAACAGCGTTTTAAGTATGATAGCCAATAGACTCTCTCTCTCTCTCTCTCTCTCTGTACATGAATCGATGTATTAATGTTCACGTGAGTATTGATACATCGATTCATGGGTCAGGCAGGGGGCGAGTAAGTTAAGCTTGTTTTACTAACACTAGTTATAAGTTAATGTACTACTAACAAATTGTATCTCAGTTAATTTTACTTGTTTGAATATGTCATTGTGATATTTGTGCCTACTAACATAGTTTATAAGTTCCAATTGTTACTAACTATTATGAATCTTTGTTATCCGAAAATAAATAAATAATTATTATTATTATTATTTAATAATTTTCAAAAACTTTTAGAATCACTAATCACGAATTAATACGATAGAAATGGATGGAGGTTGTGAGTTCGTCCGCTCACGCGCATGTTCTCAGACTGGCCGCACCGTTGTTGTCGCCCACCCCACCATTACTTGCCAACAATTATATCACTACCGCCATCTTGTAACAAATGTTTAAATTTTATTAAATGAACGACTTCCGCTGCGACACATACATACATAGACTGCCAAAATCATTTTCTTCCTTCCTTTTGGCTTCGCCGCACCGTAGTCGTGTAAAAATTGCTGAAGTTAGTGCACCTTTAACTTAAACTTACCTGACTTGTGAGACATGAATTATTTTATTTAACCTAACAACCTAACCTAACCTAACCTAACATTTTAATATAAATTATTTTTTTGTATTCCACCCATGCATCGAACCAAATCAATGTACGACATCTTTTTTAACAAGTTTTAAAAGCGACCAAATCTTCTTAAATGTCACGTTTTCGAGATATATATACGAGTCTAAGCCATCAAAGTTACAATCTGAACGGAACTCTATGCAATAAAAATGTAACGGAGAAATAATTTATTCCACGCAGGTGGAACCCTGTTTGCTATGTTATTAAGTCATTCGTGACTGTGATTATGGGCCGGACAAGTCATGTTCAAACACAAACAATGAAGGGAAGGTCGATTGGGTTGACACACTGATCCAATAAAGCTTTGCGACCGTTATCATTTTTATTTGGTTTCATAAATATTGAAGTACCACGACGACGGTTCGGTTGGTTTACGGTTCGTATATTTAAAATTAGTATCTTAATAATCTTTGGTTTAGTGGCAGAATTAATTAAGTACGAAGTGGGAAACTATTCCTGCGCAAGTTATTTTATTTTTACCTACTAACTTTTACACGCTGCTTCACCCGCGTGGTGATCGGCATTTGTATTCGTATATACCAATGTCATTTTCATCAGTCCTTCAGCCGTTAATTCGTGAATAGATAGACAGACAGATCAAGTTACTCATACTTAATGTCACATTTACAGTTTACTAGATTTTACTTGTTAGAGTTCAATCCATGCTAAAAAAGTAACAGGTACTTATTTGTTGAAACACATGCCTTGAAACAGTTCTATTTTAAACAGTTATCTGACAGAACTGATAATCATACAAACTAATGTTGTACCTACTTGACAGTTACGGTTGTACCGATGGAGAAAATGGAAATCAGATACATTCATTACGCCTGAAAGCTTACACGGGTTATGATTTTGCCGCTGATGTAACGGAGCTTTGAGGTGCTAAAGATCTATCCTAGTTAAATTGGCTCTGGTCATTGCCACTCATTTTTAACCAATCAATACAAAGTAAATTGGTAGGAAGGGATACTTACTTACTAACTTAATTTCGTAAAATTGACAATTATGCCGAAAATAAGGTGAAAACCATTGAAGAAGTGGGTAAAGAAGTTGTGATATAGGGCAAAAGAATGATTGGAGCCAACATTATGTTCTGTCAAAGAACAGAAGGTGAACAACAGCAGTTTGTTTACTGCAATATGAACCTATAATTGTATGTAGTAGTTATTGTTTACACGATATACAATGAAAGTGTAATTAATTTATTAAATCTACGAAAAATAAATATTAATAGGACACCCGATAGTCTTATAAAAGATTTATTACAACGTCAATTTGTTTAAGCTTTAATGTCATTGTATGCTGTATCGGTTTAAGTGAAATACAAAACTGGGATGATTCGGAATTTCAATAAAAACAAAATTGAACGCACGTGTAAAATTTAAACTCACTCATTCTCACTATTCATTGATCTCTTTGTCTGTTCACAGCTGGTGTTTGTCAGGGTGGCATTCTCTCTCCTCTTCTTTTCCTTCTTTATAAATACCGTGACTAAGATTATCACCTCTACGTCAACGATTTGAAGCTTAAACATGCCATGAATCTGTGACCTGGGAAGTGTGAAATGAATGGGCTAAGGGCGCTTTCAAATATGCCACGCGGCTGCAGCGCAGCCGCTGCGCTGCTACCGCGCGGCATTTTAGAAGATTCCCTTAGTCTTATGGCTTACTCATCAACCCGTCCTAGTCCGATACTTATTGCTATATTGCTGGCTGGTTTAGCTCAGCCCATGCTAGTCTATTTTCAATTAAGGATACAATGCTCAAAACCGCTACAACTCCTTCCGAAAACGAAGAGAAATCAGCAGTGAAAGATGCTGCAAATAAAAAAATGAGGTTATGGAGCTCTAGAGATATGACTCTGGAGATATGATTCCTCTTGTCCTCTACTCTCTTGTTGCAACTTGCAACGAAATGAACGGCGGAGGAGTAAGAACAGAAAGCTGTTTGAAAGCTGACGGGTTGGAAACAACATTCCCCAGTATTCTCTAACAGTTATTAGAGAGACCCCATACCTATTCATACCACACAATCAAACACAACAATAACTCGTACATAACTATCTGCATAAAAATCGATCTGATGCGACTACAAAGTTTAACCGAAAATGAACGACTTACAGCGTTCCACAGTAGAAGCTTTCGTTTTAATTGTGACTATTACACGCCTGGTTTCATTAGCGGACCCAACCACTAATCCCCACTAATTAAGAGAGGAACGAAGTAAAACATTTTCTTACTAAGAAACTCAAACTGTTTAAAGCATGAAAGCAAGCAAGATCCTTTAGTCCGGTCTAGACTAGATCTTTGTACAAATTAACACCTTATTGAAGTTTTCTGTGAATTTGTGAGACGACTAGTACGACTAGTGTTATCTACGCTATTTTAATTCCTTTGCAATTTATTTCATTTTAAACTTAATCTCAACAGAAATATATATTTAAATTTTCAATTAGTTTTTATGTGTATCAGGTAGCTGTCCCTCCATAAAGCCAAAAAACGTGGTTTATCCTTAACATGGCGTAACACATGATATGTAAGTTCCCCGAGAGTTAGCTTGCATTGTGTGTTTGGGGGGTATGAGGAACAGGGTGTAAAGTTCCTCATCCCCCATAGAAAAGGGAGGATCCTCCGACCAGACGGGTGTTGTGTCTGGTGGGCTAACTGCCCGACATATGTGAGTCGGGATTTTCTATATAGTTCGCATCGGTTGCGATAGATGGCGCTGTTGCCACATGTGCTTGCCCTAACTTGCTGTAATGTTAATCTCAAGACACACCAATGATTATAGGCTTTAACAAGTATTTGATTACAATAACATTGGCATAATTCGTCCATGACGCTGCGTCTCTGATAGACAACGCACAGCCTAAATTCCTAAGTCTATTCCCTAAGCGGTTACAAGTTGCGTGCGAAGTTTCACATGAGTACGAAATGCGTTTAAACGAGTTTTCTTGATAAAAGAGGCCTTTATTCTCATTGAAAGATCCGTGGGAAAGTGATTAAAATGGAAAGTATATAATACGTATTTTAATTTTAACCCCTTTGTATTTTAAAATCAATATTATTGATCGGATATTAAATTCGACTTAGAGCAACGAAAGTAAATTCTTAAGGTACTGTTAGGTGTACCTAACCCTCGGTCTAACCACATGTCTACCCTTCGGGGATTATAGGCGTTATGTTATAAAAAACTGAATCTGGTCAATAAACTTCTTAGTTATACAGTATGTTAGTTTAAACGAGGGACATATTGAAACCCGCAGTAGGGTTTACATGCTACTAATAAAAATGTAAACAAAAAAAAAACACTTATAAATCACAGACTTATTAACAATATCGCAGTACATGAAACATGATGGGCATAACTGTCAATATCAATTTAAGGTTATTATTATTATTATTATTATTAAGAAGGTATAATTCATTTTCCATTTGTATTTTAAAACAGGCGTAGTAGGACAATTGCGAAAACGAAACGTTTAATGAAGTGAGATTTGAGAGATGGCTCAATTACGTCACAAATTAATGAAATAGTTTTTTTTACATATTTGGGACGAGAATCGAATACAATACATAATACATTCCCTCAATAATACTCTCGTTTAACCTAACATACTAACACACGTGTCACACGTATCACGTGTCACATGTTAACTTAAACTTAACCTGTTTATAAACTACTAGCGGACGTCACGTGGTTTCACCCGCGTAGTTCCCGTTCCGGTAAGAATACAGGGATAAAATATAGAATTATATAACTCAGGGTGAATGTAGCTTTCTAATGGTGAAAGAATTTTTGAAATCGGCGCAGTAATTTTTGAGTTTATTCATTACAAACATACACACACACACAAAAATACAAATCTTTCCTCTTTATAATATTAGTGTAGATGTAGATAAAACATTTCTCAGAAATCATAACAGGTATTTAAATTTTAAAAAGTGGTTTAAAATGAAAATAACAATGGGCGCTTCTTCCGCCTAAAATAATTTTCTCTGTTAGTGATTAAAATTTCATTAAAAGGGTAAAGTGGTTATCAAGATGATTTTAAGAAGCGTTGGGTGTTTAATTGAATGAAAAATGTGGAACTTTAAGGGTTTTAATCTCTTACTTTTAATGATTTACGCCTTTTAAGACAAAATTTTTGTAATGCCTTTTGTAAGTTTTTATTTGAAGTGTATTTCATGGGCTTCTTAATGCGATTTAGCCGCTGCCGGTACAAACTAAATGGTGTATAATCGACCCAGTTTCGATACAATGCGAGTGTGGAGCTTTACTTAGTAACTGGGACTCAGATTTGCAAGAAGATTGGCAACTCACGATAATTATGGTGAACTCACCTGTGATGTATCTTTTGCTATGACTGTTTATTATCACGTTTCAGGGTAAGCCGATTTAGGAAAGATTAAGGAAGATGTTGTTTTTTTATTTCTTTTCAAGGGTAATAAACTGTGTAAAATAAAGAGTTTAAGTAAAACCCAACATTTTCCTTTTTTAAGTTTTTTTTATAACAACCATAATTAATCTCAGACGCTCAAACATGTTCAGGGACAACGACCGCTAATACAGTATCGATGAAATAAATCGATCTGCCTAACCTTGAAAAGTTGCGACCAACAGCAATTAATTTAATACGATTTATTAATGTTTGCTACAATCTAAACGCCTGCAACCTAAACCTTGATGTGCGTAAATTCCGACAGATCCACGATTGATTTCATATGGTTTGTTTGCTTCGAATTCACATCAAAACGTATAAACATTAATTCTGTTTGATTTTTGACCGTACACAAACAAAATCAGGCCGGTTATTCCAGTTCATTGACGTACTATTTGAATGTGAAATCAGTTGATTAGATATTATTATAAATTAACACACAACTTAAAAAAATATCCGTCAAAAGTAGATGGAGATATACCCATGCATACAAATATAATTAATTATTTAGTTTTATACAAATATTATTGATTAGTTTAAGCAGATGGAGTTAAAACCACTACATAAAACCATACATAAAACCACTGATGCCACGAAACGATGATGATGAAACGAATGATACCATGCATGAAGATAGGACATGGAATACTTCTTATATTGGCAGTGCGTTCTTGTGAGTTGTTTTCCGACTACTCATGGCTGAGGCAAAGCTATACGACCTACATTTTATCAGTTTTAAACTTTTAACACGAGCTTATAACAGACGAGTCTCTTATCTCAAAGACATTAGAAACCTACTTTGCAAAGGTTTTCCTTTGCAAAGTAGGTTTCTAAGTTTTTGACAATAATTATGACAATCATAATCATAACATACGGCCATGACAAATGACCAACGATTACAAAGTGTGAATTGATTAACAAAGCATTTATTTTGTACCCACCTAAACAAAACTGTCGTGGAGTTTATGAATGACTAGCTGTTGCCAGCGGCTTCACCCGCTACAACTCGAAAATTATCCCACGGATCATAAAATTGGGATAAAAACTATCCTATATGTTAATCCAGGGTATAACCTATCTACATACCAAATTTCAACCAAATCGGTCCAGCCGTTTATGCGTGAAAGAGTAACAAACATCCACACATCCATTCTCACAAACTTTCACATTTATAATATTAGTAGATTGTTTTATTTGAAGTCCACTGTAGTTTGTAACACAATAATGTATTTTAGTATGATTTACTATGAATGGTTATTGTGATGAATAACGTATTCAGAAGTTTATTTAGGGACGCGACGCTTACTAATACTGGATTTAATATTATCAACGACTTTGTAGCATTTCATGCAAGATAGCAAAAGTTTAATAACAGCGTTCTTGCATTTTAGGAGCCATACCATTTGCAATTTGTATTACAATTTGTTATAAAGTATAAGGTTTTAGTACCGAATTACCTAAGAACTTAATACATAGTGCAATTTAATATAATTTGAA
Organism: Diarsia rubi; assembly: GCA_932274075.1. Lineage (NCBI taxonomy): Eukaryota > Metazoa > Arthropoda > Insecta > Lepidoptera > Noctuidae > Diarsia > Diarsia rubi. The sequence continues at coordinate 14,063,313 of OW026417.1, read as the reverse complement.
GTCTTAAAGAGGATCAGCTTAGGTAGCACGTGAAATTCAAAAACGAAACAGTGGTGCATCCCGTTTTGAATGCCCAATATGATATTGTCAGTAATCGGGGTTTTTACCAGTAAACCACTGCTTCTCTAAAATAAAAATAAATTGAAAAGATACGAGGTGGAAGAGACTCTGATGCACAACCGGCCCCACATATTCAGTATAATAATATCATTCTGAATTCACTATTAAAAAAATTAACTTGTTGGCAACAAAATATGACTTATTTTTTAAATTTTACCATGAATAATTTCCAAGTTGGGATTTGAAATGATGTTCTAAATATCTGGTAACCATTTGTGCATCGGTGTCCCTTCGACTCTTTAGCTTTGGATTTTTACGATTTTATAAATGTATAGATTAATGTTAAGGTGGCTGAGCCAGACTTGGCAAAGCAAATGGGTGTTATAAAGAAAAAAGGAAAGCTCTATGTCCAGCTGTGGACTCCAACAAGCTTAATTGTTTGAGTATCATTTGAAGCATTTGAAGGTAAAGTACTGGTTGACCTCAATATAAATATTCCCACAATTAATCAATTATACACATACCAAGCTATCTAAATATTATTAAAAGAGTTTTATATAAATAATCAATCAACACATTTATGCATGACCGTCCAGCTGGTCATTAGTTATCAACAATGTTGCAATGATTATTATGTGAGCGATAATTTTAAATAGTCAATAATGATCAGTAATAAAAGGATTTGAATTCTAAGTATATTTATTTATTATTCTGTATTATTATTGATTGGTAGTATAGTCACAGAATACATAATAGTTCAACGTTAGTTTACATCGATTATTGCGTCGGCTCTTTTGTTTGGCCTCTAAGAACCTTTTATAAGATCCTTTCTGTGCCCTTTCTGTGGTAATGTATTAATTGAATGATCTACACAAGGCACCAACATCAAGCTGTTACTTCCTGTATTACCAGACCTCACTTTGCATGAAGTTCCTGTACAATGAGGAATCCTCTTATACCGGTTTATTATAACTTGATTGGTCGTCTTGTATTTGCAATTTTACAGGTATAACTTTTAAGTTTTTTTTACAAAATGAAATGTTAACGTGTAAGCAAATTAAAAAATATCACCGATAAAGTGATAATCACTTTAACACTTGTAACTTGCTTACAAGTTGACATTTGAGTGATTTTTAGGGTTTTGTAGTGAAAGGCAACTTAATTCTTTGTTACTTAAAAATAATACTGTCTGTGTAGTTTCATGATTATTCATCCCGATTTCAAAACATCTGACTGCGTGACCCGACACAGATTTGGCCGGTAACTAATACTGGCACTTAGATTGGTGGGTTAACTTTATCTGTTCACTAACTTGGTTTACTTTATTTATTGGAGTGTAAAACCTCTACACGCTACAGAACATATGTTCTGTAGCGTGTAGAGGTTTTAACCAAGTAGTACTCACACCAATATGCATAAAAATTCCCTCCGTGTGAGGAGACAGAGTAAGTAGGAAGACTCCACTCACATTTATATTAGTACATGTTACACAGGAAGCATTTTTCGTACAAACATATCATGTTTGTGCGTAGGACAGGTACTATCGGAAATTATCCGATTGTTTCCGGAACTAAACGAGCCCATGCTTCATGTTAATCAGACAGCAAGGTCACATCATTTTCCGTGATAATAATTATTATGCTTAACAAATTCGATATTTCTTTAATAACATCGATATAAAAATGTTACTTGACTGAGACTATGTCTGGACTTTACTAGAATTGTGTTTCGGCTGTTTCTTCTCAGAGTATTTGGATGCAAAACACCGGCCCCATATACATAGTTTTAAATCATAGCCGTATTGCCAAATTCACCCAAAAAAATTGGACCGACTCTATTTTAGTATCGATACGTTTAGACGAACAAATATTTTTTGAATAATTCACATTGTTTTTATTGTATGTTAACGAAACATTATAGCATATCATTACTTACTTTGTCATAATTGATTGAGCTATGTTAACTGCGTTTGTATCAATATACAGCCATTTACTTAATGGAAGGTTGGCGATGTTATAAATAATTCAAAATTTACTGTCACGAGACATTATTCATAATTTATACCCAATCACATTAGAAGATCACATTAGAAGACAAGCTCTTACTTATTGCGCGTGACAACTTCTAACTAGGTACTATTGTTTAGTTGAATTTACGAAAACATTTTCGAGTTGTCGAGTTGTTTGATAGTCCAAGTTCGAAAGAGATAAAATATGGGAAATCTAAGATTAAAAAAAAAAATATGCATCAGTCAGAGCAGAGAGCAGAGAAGAGAGAGGTAGAGGGTAATAATATAGGGATATTATTACCCTCTACCTCTCTCTTAATAAGAAAGAGGGTACATTTTGAAAAAAAAAAAACAATCACGCCTTTTAGACAAGTATAGATGAGACTAATTTAATATGATTAGTGCCTAATAATAATAGCCCATCAATTGAAGTGCATAACAGTGCAAGAAGATAACTAAAAACTCTTGTAAAACGTTCAGAAATGAATCCGTATCCACTAGTAGTAATCTCACTCAACCCCCTTTCAGCGAGCCTCGATATATTTCCTCATCGAAATCAGGTCACGATCAAAAATACTCTTGTCAGAACACAATCGCCCCAGTACTTTAATATGGACCCCGATTTCCGATGCAGAAGACCTCAGTCTATTTCAATTCCAAGCGATCCCTGTCTGGCTGAGAGAATAGAAAATGTGAACTTTCGAAATAGGTGACCTAACTAGAACTAACATTTGTAGTTTTGTGTTTATACTGAGACAACTAGGTATATCTTCGGCTTGAGAAAGTTTAACTTTAACTATTGTTCCAGTTTCGCTGTCAGAATATGCAGCATTATGTGGCTTGTTAAGTTTTTCTTTTTGTTAAGCTGTTTTTGTTTTATTTCAGAAGTTGAACCAAGAGGAGTTTTGTGACGTCATGTGCTTACTTCGCCGACATGATGGTCAAAAATAATTCCTTTTTTTCAAAAGGGCTTCTCGAAGGTCCCATGAGGCTAGCAAGACCAAGTCCGCGAGCAAGTCCTAAGGATGCCTTGAGTTAAAGGAAGCTAGGAATATTTTTCCGATCGCTCGGTCGTATCTCAGATCACGGTAACATAATCATGAAACCTAACAGACAGAAATAAATATTTTCTCATTTAAAACATTAAAATGAATTTAAAAAAGAAACACATGACATCATTTTCTCATTCCACATGCATATTTACAAGGGTAGCGTAGAGGTCATTGGCAGCCGCGTCATTTGCGCAATTTAGGGAAACATCTGATACGAAGAGATCCAATCATCATTTGCTGGAACCGACTCGAACCGTAGGTACTGCTCCTATCTTTAAATGAGCTTTTCCCTGCTGCATGTTTCATACTACGGTAGTCTGGTATGGGAAAGATATTTTATCTTTGGTTGGTATCAGATTTGTAGACTTTTTACACCGATTTCCAAACCAAATGCTCGAATCTAATTCGAGACTTAAATCTTCATTTTCCATTTAATTAACCACTGATTTAGTCGCAAACAGAAGCTTTGTAACAAAAGGGAACCTCAATCCTGACTTGCAAACGAAAGATAAAGACTTGCAAGAACCACAAAGCCATTTAAAAGCGATAATGAGCTAACAATAGCCACGAACTTGTTGCAGGTCTATTAACCGACTAAACAGAGAAGCAATTAGTAGTATAACAATCGTATTTAGGTACCGAGCGACCGTGTTTGGTCGTATTAACAGGTTTCTATTAATGGCCCCACAAGCCGTGTTAAGCTGTTCGTTGTGCAACCGCCGAACAATTATGAGTGCTACTCGTAAAATTGAAGCTGTTTGAAACTAAATGTTGGGAATAATTAAATCATTCCTGACTATTCACTCATAGTAATTTATTGGACATAGATCAACATTAAAGGAATGGCCTTTAAACACTACATTGAATTTTAACAATATCATTTAATTTCGGTCTTTATGACATTCATAAAAACAAGGCTTGAATAAAACAAAAAGAAAGTCTTGCAGGTATGTAAATACTACATAAATATAATAGAGCGCAACTATAGTTTTACAAAATATTGTGGGATAACAATTCACCTAACTACACACATCAAAAGTGTCTAGGGATCAACATATATTTTTGCAATAACTTTTCTCCTGATTGATATTAATTAAAATTTTCTTTAAGGATTCATCAAATAAAGTGTTTTCGTTTGTCACAGTAACGATAAACCAAGTCACCTTTGCATTAATAAAGAAATTTGCCATTTTTCTAATAAAGGGATTTTTGACATTTGAACCACTAACATTAAAGTTCGAAAAAAAGACTGAAATAACAGTTTTCTTTAAAATTTTATTGGGTAACTTAAACAATTAATAATCCGTGTTTCTACCGCGAACACTAACAACACAAGAACATCGGTTTGGCATACTCAAAATGAGTTCATCCAAATCACGCTGTGGAATGGCCGCCCATGTTCGTTGCAACAACAAAAAAAGGTCTTCTTGCGACTGGATACCCTCCATATTCGGCAGAGCTCTTCTCTGTAGCATATCCCATGCATGCTCAATCGGGTTCAAGTCTGGCGACTGAGCAGGCCAGGGCAGGACATTGATGTTAGCTGCGGCGAGAGTCTGTCTTACAACTCTTGCGGTGTGCGGTCGTGCATTATCATGCATTAACTGAAATAAGGGACCGATTTGCACTTGTAGAGGAACGATGACGTCTGATACAATCGTCTCAGCATAAATTTGAGCGTTGAGGTTGCCTCTGATCCAAATCAACTCAGTTCTTCCGCCGATCCAAATACCCGCCCATACCATGATGATTCCACCACTATAAGGATGGACTTCCTGGCAGGATTTTAATCGCTGTTGGCGTCCAGGGGTTCTCCAGTGTCGTATACGTCTTGTATCCGGTCTCATACCAAAACGAGACTCATCAGAAAAGCACACGAAACGCCATTGTTCTTCTGCCCAATTTCTGTGTTCAAGAGCCCATTGATATCGAATCCTACGATTGTGCATTGCTATAGGTGGTACCCGTAGCGGTCTTCGGGAATGAAGGTTCACTTCATGCAAGCGGTTTCTGACTGTTTGGTCGCTAATTAAGTTCCCTGAAGAGTGATGAAGCCTCACGGCTAACATCATGGCGGTTATTGTTGGAGCTCTTCGAGTTAAGATTTGAATGTATCGGTCTTGTCTCCGTGTGGTGCAGCGATACCGTCCTCCATGGCGCTCAGCCACGGTACCAGTGCTTCGGTAACGTGTCCAAAGTCGACTGATAACACTCTGACTTGTATTCAGAGCTAAAGCCACAGTACGTTGCCGGGAACCAGCTTCTATCATTCCCACGGCTCTGAGCATTTCTTCCCTGCTTAAATGACGTCGCCGCTCCATAATAACGTTGGTTTTAATCAGTAGTAGGGAAACAGTAGCACTAATAATGTCTTCAATGCGTTGTATGTTTTTATAGGGAAAATATTGACAGCTGATTTTCATCTTTTACTCGAATTTGATTCACAGTTCCTGATTCAAATTATGAAATGCACCAAAAAGGATCCATATAAATTTATAAAATCATAAATTTATTACAAAGCCACATCTCAATCTCAAGAAATCCGCATAAAAATGCTTGATCCCTAGACACTTTTGATGTGTGTATTTAGCCAGCAACATTAAGTGACTAGCAGTTTCAATATTAAATAGCTGTGGACTGCTAAAATCCAAGAGCAAACAGGTTTTAAGGTCCCAGTTAACGGTTTCCCGACAACAGTTCTTCGTTTTTAGCCATAAAAACCACTCTTCGCTTGTTAAGCCCAGTAGCTAACTATTCCGGAAATTCCCAGTGGATTGTATAAGGACGTTTTAGTGAAAATATCTTGTCCGTGCAATTGGGCGACTGTAGTGAATGCTGTTCTCAAAGAATTTTCATTTATTTGCATCCCGATAACTTTTAGATTGATAAACACTAGGTATGATACATTTGAGCTATGAGTAGGAAACGAATTTGTTTTTTTACTATTGATATAAGCTTTCCAGCTTACGTATACGCAGTGGTCTTAATGAGAACCAAATATTTGTACAGGACGTAAAAGATTTAAAAGTCGATCATATTTAGCTCCTGCTGTACAAACGCTAATTGCATGTTATTCATTTCGATCCTCGTACACTTTCATCTAGCTATTAGTCATCAGTTACCAAAAGGAGATCATCTGGTCACTCCACACTATGAAAAAGGCAACGACGAAGGTTGATACACGTGTTTAATACAATCAATGTAGAACCAGCGAGAATGAAAGAATTTTAGTAAATTCTTTCGGTTACGCGGAAGTCGATATCTTGCAGCAAGCTCACACCCACAAACTAGCTATTACTGAAACAATCCCGTTCTAAAAATCTTGCCTGCAGTAAGCGTCTGGCAATATTGCGACTGGCAATGATGAAATGCCACACCTTAATATTGAGATAGGTACGATTCCGCTTGGTTAAATTAAATGTTCTGAATATACATGATCTACTGCAATATACGCAGAATACTGGGTAGTAAACATATTGCATACTGTGATCACGGGGAGATAGGTCAACCGTACCTTCCTGTAGGGGTCTTATAAGCGATTATGTGAAGCAAGGGTAGCAACATACTGTGTAGTTTAATAGCAATTTAGAAGGCTTAAATGATGGGCTACGGAATTCATTAATGGAATTTCCTCATAGCATGACTGATGGGCAAGCAAATATGAGATATTCCACCCTGTGTACACAAAATAAGACACACTTATAAGAATTTATTCCACAAAGCGCATATAAGAAGAACTTTGCCCAACTGTAACAGTTAGGTAGACTTTAAAGGTTGCTAGAATAAAATTGTTCATTTTGTAATAAGTATTCGATGAACCATAAATTATGTAGGTTATTATATCTAGGAATAGTTATTACAAAATGATCAATTTTATTCTTGCAAACTTTTGTCAGTGGTGTAACATCAAAACTTCACCTGCTACTGCTACTGCATTTTTAGTAATATCCGAGAAGATCCGAACGAGATCTTTCGAAAGAACAAACTTCGATTTCGGCATAGCGATGATTTGATTATTTTAATTTTAAATATGTATAATAATTATTAGTTTATTTTTCGGGTTAAAGTATAACAATCAGCAGTATTTAAATGCAGTTGGAGTTAAGCGCATTGAATAAATATGAGTAACTGCGCCTGAATTAGGCTGAGGATGCTGTTTGTTTCTTGCACATCACCGTTGAAACTGTTTGAAACTTCTGATCAAAGTTTATAAATTAACAAAACCTAAGATTCGACAAGTAGTATCCAAGTATCTGCCAGTCTGAAGATATTTATTTATTTAAACTTCATGTACAATTGTGGTACATAGGCGGACTTAATGCCACAAGGCATTCTCTACCAGTCAACCTTTGGGTTAAAAAAGGACAGCACTGTGATACTACGGTCAGGATCCCCAAGGTATAGGTTTAGTGGCACAGGAAGCTGGACAGGAGGTGGGTCATTGTTTGAGAACTTATTTGCTAAATATAATAAATGCAAAACAGTTTTTTTTATAAAATAAAACCTATAACACACCTAATCAATGAAGTATTTTAATAAAACAAGTTTATCTACTAAAATAAATAAACTAAACAAATATGGTAGGGAATATAATTTTAATTCAAATCCAAGAATCAATGATGATATCCGTAGGTGGTTTAAGATAGTTGAAATCAATTGTACGCGTCCGGATAATGTTGTTACAATTCTTCGCCGACAGCTTTGGATTTCTCGTCCGATTTGGACTACTGAAGTCTACTTTAAAGAGACCAAACTTTTCTCTGAAATAAGAAAAACGTGTTATTAATTTATTACAACTTCATCAAAATTAAAATGTTTTTCAAAAACAGTGCCTTTATTTTTGGAGGGTACGAAATCATCAAATGACTCCTCCTGCTCTGGGTGGAGTGGTAGAGAGTGTCAGACTTCTACTGACTAAAAACCACAACTTTGAATTACATAGTTCTAGTAATAGATATAATCAGAATTAATCTTTCTCTATTTCATAGAATTGAGAATACTCTAGTTGAATTCATTTGATCTTTGCATTGCATTAGGTAAAGGTAAAACTACTTTGCATTGATTGTGTGTACTGGACCTTAAGCATGCTTAAGGTAGAAATAGAGAAATATTAATTCTGATTATATCTATTACTGAACTATGTAATTCAAAGTTGTTACCAGAATACTACCAGATATATTATAATACCAGAACGCGTATTGTGAAACTTGACTAGATACCAATCAGGGATTAGCTTCATACAACGTTGTGCAAATGTGCAATATGCACATGGTGCAGATATTAATGTTTGTGCGAGATGTTCAATCAGATTTATGTCTGGTAAACTTTAGCTGCGTACGTAATCGCGTAATGAATCATGGCAGACATTAATCAATTAACTTTGGCATGTTGTGAAAAAAAGGAAATAAACAATATGGTCGAAACTAGAATGAGAAAAAGAAGTGACAGCTTCGGAAACGTATTACACACAAAATTCATAAAATACTAACCGGTACCCATTTTCCCATTCAAAGTTATCCATGTAACTCCAAGCGAAATAGCATCGCATTGCATTGCTGCCATCTTCATGTATAGATAGCACCAACTCGTGAAGGTACTTATTGAAGTAAGAAACTCGGTTGTAGTCGAACAAACGTCCCCCTATCCCCTGCTACCTACACCATTCTCAGTCACAATAATTGGTACTTTTAAATCGTATTTCTCTGTTAACTAGTTGATCATTTTTCTTAAGCCTGGTGCGTAAACCTGAAAGTTACGTTTTAGATAAAAGGCGTCTTTTGGTGATAGAAGTTCTGTTTAATGGCAATTTAAGTTTGAGCGTAACTTTTGTCCTAAAAAGGTCTTTGATATAAAATGAATCAAAGCTGTTTGTGGCTATAGATTCAAAGTTCTGGGAAGTTGTTGTAAAGTTCGTTTCATTTACGCACAGTAACGATACTTAAAACGTTTAGGCAACAAAGCATGGCAGATATTTCCACTTTTGCTTTGATTAGCTAGGTAAAGTTTTATTACGTTACCTCCGTTACGGTTTCGTCTGCTTGAAGTTCACCACACGGGACAATCGTCTCATCGGGGTGAAAAAGGACTATGTATAAATCCAGGTTATTAAAAATGTGTGTGCCACATTTCAATCAAACCCACTCAGAAGTTTTTACGTTTTGAACTTGTCATTTTGCTAATCTGTTATTTTACGATTCTGACCATTTGAGAAAAAAATCTAACACCTGACAATTTGCTCGCATTTATAAACTTACACTATTGCTAAATAGTAGTATCAGCCCTAAGTTTCCCATTAACGAGTTGCAGGATTGTAAGTTCAAACTTTGGTACGATACTTTGTGTAATTTATTTAATCATCACTGTACTCAAAATCGTGAAGGAAAACATCGCGAGGAAACATCTAATCTGACAAACAAAAATTTGGGGACATCTGCATCTGCCCGCAACATATTCGTAAGTCTTCGTAGGGTCTCTCAAAGAAAGCCTGTGTCCTTGTAGTGCAATCATGTTAGATGGGTCAAGTGACTGCTGTATATCAATGAACTCTCAGATAACCAGTGCCGGTCCGGTGTCGTGATCGTATGATGGAACTTGCCATTTATTCTCGGCAGAAGGCGTTGTTATCCAGTAGCTGGTGTAGTGGTTAAGACTGAAGAAGTCCGAACTTCCCCGCAACGCTTCGATCTGAAGAAAAAAATAAAACATCTTGCCTGTTACTTAGTAATTAAATTAATGTTTAAATGCATCTGAAGTGTTAAGACCTTCATTACTTAGGACAATAAACAATCATGATATTCATTCTCGTTGCTAGGCAACGATCCTTCTCTGTGTAGGTGATAAATTCGGTCTATCAGTTCGAGTTGGCAAACGATACAGAGGACAGCGAAATCCACCAAACTAATCTAGGCTGGTGAATTAATGAGTAACATTGCACACATACCAATTATTAATTCAAGTCACTCTCGGCTAATATTTTTTTTGTATGTACCTTGTAACTGGCCTGATGTTTGAAACAATAAAAATATGTTATTGTAACTGTCAGCTCAGCTGTGACGCTACTTTTCTTAAGTAAAATAAATAACTATCGTAGATTGTCTTAAAGACAAGTGTTAACTAAGAAACAGTACTAAATGCATGAAAGTTTATTGGCTCTAAACTTCTCAAAAGCAGTTATAGTTTATTCCATACCGTTTGCAACAAAGAGACCAGTTTTGGTTAAGAGCCCAACTGCGCACTTAGTGTTAACTCGATATAAATTGTAATAAATGTTGGATAAGCCACTGCAGTTTGACCTTGTCCTCATTCACCACTGCCATAGATTGTAAGAAACTCGTGTCGATAATAGAAAATGGGAGTGTTCGATTGTATCCGATAACTCGATCCACTTGAAAGTTGTTTTGTAATTCGTACTTACGAGTACTTTGTGTTTTGAGACAGCAACAGATAATATAGACCGTGAATTTGACAGTTATGGTGAAATAAAATTGATGAGGTTACATTCAAATTTAAAGTTAGACCGCAATGGTTTTGCCGTCTTGGCTGTTATTACTCCAATTTACTTAAAATCGAATGTTGAATACACTACATTTAGCTCCATCTCCTCGTGATAACCTAGAGGCTTTGTGCGAGATTTTTCCATACTCTACAAGACGGACTAATTAGAATCATTTTTTTTAAGTCAGTTAACATCCCTATTATGATGATTGTGTGTTACTTTGCAAGCCGAATTAGAACAAAATCTTAATTTCGTTATTCGTATGGGGTCAAAAATAATTAATGTTATGTTCACGTTCAATAATATGATAGCTTGTTCTAAAGTACGCCACAGTTTAGTATAAGGACCCAGAATTAGGTCCAGATAAGTGAACTTCTCAAACCAGCAAAAACTGTTTGTTAAAAAAGTAAAATAACATAATATTAATTATTTTACAATTATAGTGAATTGTGCCTAGTCAATATTATATACTATTGCCTCTTGCTTGACCCGTAAAATTAACTCAGTTTAGAAAATAGTCGATAGGCTTTCAAACTTTTGTTATCTACCGTGTTAGCCGATTAAGTTTCTATAGTATTTTATATAATTTTGACAGTCTATCTTTTTTATAGCTAGTTGCGACTATTTGATTCTGTCGCTGAATCCCTTCTTAACTTGACATATATAGAAAATATGTTTTTTTTGTGAATTGAGCAATTGAAGCTCAGGGGGCCAGAAATGTCCGCTTTAGCAGAACATTATTTAAATGATTACAGACTCACTTAATGTTACGTATAATTGTCACGTTTCATAAATTATAACGTAATTAATATGCCTAATTATCCTATTATGATTTTGCCAAAGCAGCCATTTGAGGCGTCCATGACTTACCACAGTGTCTCAAGACGAAAGTCTATGATCAGCGTGTGTTGCCAGTGATTACATACGGGAACGAAACGTGGTCGCACACAGTGGGCTTTATCAGAAAGCTCAAAGTCACCCAAAGGGCAATGGAGAGAGTTTCCTTGCGTGATCGAATCAGAAATGAGGACATCCGCATGAGAACCTTAAATTATTTTTATGTAATAAATTAGATTAGTACTAATCTTCACATTTACCTATATTTGAATTTCTTTTGCTGTGCCCGACAGGGTCCATGATTGTTACCTTAAAAAATGTTTACCTCCTAAGCCTACATTGTGGAATGCAATAAAGAATAATAATTGAGTATTGCGTAAACAAGGTTGTGGTGGATTATAGCGCATCCCTCTCCTAGAGTCCTAGGATTGAGTCCCTGCACACTCATTGGTAGTTTTTACTAAATAGTATTTAGTAGCTACCAATGAGTGTGCTTTGCTATTTGACAGGGAAGAATAAATGAGGTGTTGCGACTACTCCAGAAGAATAGGATAAGGACAGAACGATGACGATAGATCACTATCACTATCAATAAAACAAACAAAAACATGCTTATTTTTATTCCATAAATTAAAGTATCTACTATGACTATATTTATAAATTATCACAAGCTAACATTAATCTATTCAAGTAATAGTCTATTCAACTCCAAGGGCGGCTTGATATAGTCGAAGTCAATACGATGCGTACGCGCAATGTTGCTGTAACTTTTCGCAGACAATTTTGGCGTACGCGTCCTTTCTGGACTGTCGAAGTCCACTTTGAAGAGACCGAACTTTGTTCTGAAAATAAAAGAAAATATTATTATGATGCCTGCTGCAATTGAGTACCACTATAGCTTTAATAAGATAAATAATAAGACATTTATTTCAGACGTAGGTCCATATACTGTTACGAGCCTACCACACGCTCATGCTTCACCACAGCCCCGGCCTGCGCGAGCTTCTTAAACCAAAATACTGAACGCGGACGGGCGCTACCAGCTACCACACGCTCAGTTAATTACGCACTGGCCTCATTTTTGTCGAAATCGTCGACGTGTATACAATGTTTCCCAGTGAATTAAAATTTATTTAATCCTTCGATTTAGTTTTCCAAATTGCAGGCAGAGATTTATAAAGACTTAAAAATCAGTTAAAAAGTCGCGATCATACGTACGTAATTCAGCCATTTTTAAATGACGGACGACTTCTACGACAAAACGTACCTCATCGGCCGACGACTAGCTTCGACTGCGACTCCACACGCACAGACAAGTATATACGCACAGGCCGGGCTTAAAAAGACAATGACCAAAACTCGTACCAACACTTCTCATGTTTCAAAATCAAAATGTTATAATAATTATTTTCTTAGTTTTTTCGACATTATGCGGCTGGGATTTGATTTTTGAATGGGGAATTTAATTTAAAGTATAAAAGTATGAATATTGTTTTATTCCTTAAACATGGCGTTCTCAACACCAGTTCAAAAGTCGTTCTGTTAGACCTGTCAGTTGGTTTTGACAGTTTGGCTGACTTCACATCGTAGAGGTTTCCCTACAATACCTACTTGCTCGATTTTCAGATTATTTTCGATTTTATAAAATTACTCCAAAACTCGGATTTAGTTTACAAAAAGAACTTTTGTAGAAGTTAATATGATAATTGTAGACAATAAAAAACTTTGATGTTGATGCAGTTTGGTACGGGATTCCATATATCCATGAACATCGTGTTCATGGATATATGGACTTTTCACGTTCACCTTTCTAGCAAGTCGAATATTGCGCAGGCCGCGCCGTGGGGTTTGCGCGTGATTCAGTTTTCCCAACCGCACGCACGGTGTTCCGTGTACAAGCCAGTTTGCGCAGGCAAGTCCGTGGTGAAGTGTGAGCGTGTTGTAGGCGCATTAGTAACACAATAAATCTTATAAAACTATTATTAGTACGTCCGTACAAAAACAACAAAAAATTTGTTTAAAAACTGAAGCCCGACTACGAATAAAAACGTAGAATAATAAAACGGCGGTCTTAAAAGTATTAAACAAGAAAAATCGTCTAGTAAGTAGATAATTTGATAAATATTACAGAGTACAGCCGTAGTCGCATGCCACTGATACCTGATGCGCCTTCATGGCGTTCTTATTGATACAAAACTCAGCTGCTAGTTGCCAAGGTGGCATGCGACTACGACTGTCCTCTATACTATATCAAATTATTCATAAAAAGTTTTGTCATAAAAAGAATTATTTAAATTTATATAGCCTATGTCACCCGGGCTAATCTTACGAATCTATTGACACCTCATTTAAAAACATAGTCACTTAGAAAAGCATTTTAGTTGCTCTAGCTAGAGGCTGTTTCTGTTTAGAGGGTGTAAAAGTACCCTTAACGCAAACGAAGGGCATTTATTCTCCCCACCACAGCGATCATTTTTTGGCTATAGACCATACCTGGGAACCCCCTAGTTACGGAGATATTGGGGGTCAAAGTTCCAAATTTTGCACAGCTGTTTTTGTAAATACTAGTTTTTCAGGTTATAACTTTACTTAAATTACCTCCATGATCCGTTTACTGTTCAAAGCATCCACTAGCACAATGTTTTAAGAGCGCTACATTGAGTTTTACCGTAAAATGTGATTTTAAACCCCAAAAAAATGTCGTTTCCCAGCAAAAGTTTTTGCTTAGGGGTACTTAGTTTGATTTACATAATGCTTGGTTGACGTATGTGTGAAGGGTTACATTCTGTATACTCTTAAAACTATAATTGGTTAAATTCAATATTTATCTTTAACATACACCAATTTATTAATTCGTCGATAAACTAAAGCATAGCTTAAGCAATTTATACGTACTAATTACACAATCACAGTCCAAAAGCTTTGCGAATAGATTAATTGCACTGCATGCAGTTTGTAAACAAAAATATTTAGACTATTGGAATTTTCAAATTCATTTGCATTCCTACACTACTATCGGGGACCGGTTTCAAATACACATTGTTTGTTTGTTTGTTTAGTAATATTATTCATGAATGGACAGACTTGTAAATCGACCGCCATTTCTAAATATACCACTATAAATTTTAGGTATTTAATTTTATCTGCGGCTGAGCCAATGTTAAAACTTAAAAAAAAATAAGTTTAAAAACTAAAACCCGACTACGAATAAAAACGCAGACTAATAAAACCGTGGTCTTAAAAGTATTAAACAAGAAAAATCGTCTAGTAAGTAGATAATTTGATAAATTATAGAGGACAGCCGTAGTCGCATGCCACTAATACCTGATGCGCCTTCATGGTGTTCTCATTGATACAGAAGTCAGCTGCTAGTTGCCATTAGCAAAGTGGCATGATGATGATGTGGTGGTGTGATGGTATGGAATAAGACAAAATGTCAGCTTGTTTGTGTAGTATACAGATTCCTTAAACTGTTCAGTTGCGTGCCTAGGGGCCAACAATAAGACAAACATATTGACCCCAACATCATGAGGGGTAGTCAGTTATTAGGGGAAGCCAAGATTGTAGGTTTGCATGAAAGTACCGCAACTAAATGGCGCCTAGTATTATAGAAAACGAGTAGCTGTTTTCCAAATCGGGGGAGGTGAGGAAGACCAAATGAAACTTGGTTTTGAATGTTATGTTGTATCGTACTTACATCCCGATTTCAATATGGCAATGTCATAAGATTAGTGTATTTAGAGCTGTGGTTTCAATGTAATACCAGTTAGGTCTAAACGCCAAGCCGCGCAACTCAGTTCTTTTACCGTAAAAAGTAGTGAGATCCATGTAATACCAAATCAGTTAATATATTTAATCGATACTTAAAAACCTTTAATGTTTTAAATAAAAGATTGACTTGGCCATCGCATCGCATTCGCCAATGTTAAACAGGCCATTGTAACAGCTAATCGCCATCGCATTTGCCAATGTGATGCAGTGGCTTAGTCAAACTTTTATTTAACTTTGTAATCCTATACAATTATATGGGATTACAAAGTTATTTATGCAGTTAGTGTATCTAAAAAACTAGACTGCAATTGTATATTTTTTTACTTTTCCCATGGTTTATACACTAAACACTAATTGTATTCTAAATTTGAAGCTTCTATGTCAGCTAGAAGTGCCTTAGACTTTTGATGATCGGTCAATCAGTCAGTCAGCCAGTCAGTGAGTGACAAAACTAAAGAACTTTGATTATCTATAATTCCTAAACTACTGGTTCAAATTAAATGAAATTTAAAAATATGTAGTTTTTATACAATGCCTAATTGGTTACTAAAAATACAGGTTTCTAGTATATCTACAACAAAGTTATAGGAGGTCGAAAATGGCCTGAACTGCTTCGAGAAAAGGATGGTACGGCCGTGCCGCTTTATTGCTCGACTTGGCGGGCACTGCCGTGCCCCCAGATTAAATGTTATTCTTATTAGTAACTTTTTTTTGTGTCATGTGAATGTCACTTAAATATCACGGGGATAACACAGGGGTGTGAAATACTGGTCATTTTTTACGTCGGACGCTCCGTTTTTGAGATATTTCAATTTCAATATTTTTAAACAAAAATTTTGAACGTCCATAACTCGCGAGTACACGCACAATGGTCCACTTCAAGGACTACGTGCGGAAACCTGAACCCCATAAAGATAATAACTCGGAAACGGTGCATCGTAGGACCATGCTTCTCAGAACCATTCGAACCTACCAACTGCCGAAGTGTCGAATTTCAATAAACAAGTGAACTTTTCACTGCAACACTTAAAATAGGATATGAATCACTTTAAAATTCTTAAAACGATTTCTTTCTGATGCAGTTAATATTATGGAGTGTCACTATGTATGTTTCTGCTAAATCGGCCACTTTATGCCCCGAAGACATAGTTACAACTCGAAGGGGTAAATGCACAAAGATGATTTAGATCTCGGTTTTATGAACACGTTTCTTTAACAGCGAGTGCATACATACATAAATTATGAGTCTATTTTAATCACACCGGTTGTTTGATCTATTCCCACTTATTTGTGTTGGGAACCTGTATGTTTACGCAAGAACTAGCGACCCCCCCCGCGGCCTCGTCTGCATGAAGTTCAGTGGTCGTTATACGGGATCGAACCACCGAAATAAAACTATCCTATGTATACAAGTTTTAACTATTTGTGTGCCAAATTTCATCTTTTACTCGGTATTTTTAGAATCTTTCACTTTTTATAGTAAAACAGTAACATTATATCGGTAGGGTCTATAGGAGGGCAGGGTCAAAAAATGCGTATACTTACGAATAACCGTCTGGCCACTCAAAGTCGTCCATGAGGGTCCAACTGAAGTATCCCGTAACATTGCACCCATCTTCATACATAGCTAATAGTAGTTGGTTGAGGTATTCGTTGTAATAGGACACTCTCTCATAGTCATCCGTTTGGCCCCAGTCACAGAGTCCATTTTCAGTTACAACTATTGAAATATCATTTACCATTCTGTAATTATCGTGGATCCAGTTAATGAGTTTGCGGAAGCCTGGCGGGTTAACCTGGGAAAAATAATTTAATCAATGTATTTTAAAATGTAAATAGTACTTTTTGCTTAAATGCGGCGGCTTTTCTCGCGCCGTTTCTGCGTTTCTCTTTATGCCACATAATTAAGTAGCGTAAATAAACAAACATACAGACTCTTCACTTTTATTTTATGGTTATGTTATTTATATCAGTCAGTAGGTTTGTAACCTAACTACTCATTGGTTGTATCTTAATCCGCTGAGAAATAACTCCGAAACACACACTAATTTCACAGATTTTTTATAATTCAAGATTGAATCAATTCAATTCAATTCTCAATTCTTTATTGCGTACCATAATGTATACAGAAATCGATTGAAAACTTCAAAAGAAAACGTGTTGACGAGCCCAAATAATGGGATAACGGCAGGAAGATAATGGTGAATCGATTAGATCATGTGAGGTATCGAAGATGTTTTTTGAGGAGAGAGCCACACAGATTTCATTGAACCTTTTTGTTTTTAGAGGGTGGTATATTATATATCAAATGAATCCGGCCCACTCTGGGCGGTTCGGTAGGGAGTTTCAGACTTCGACTGACACAAAACCACCCATGTTCCATCTTAGCCCTTTGTATGGAGGCCGCGGTATCTCTTTCAAACAACTCGCAGCCCCGACGTCAACCTGGCTCCGTATTTTTAAACACTTCGATTTGGAAAAACAAATGTCCATCTCGCTCACTTTAGTAATACCAAAAATAGATACACGACTAATCGAATCGAATCGAACCGTTTCGGAATACGGCGGCTGACCACCTGTCCACGTAATTAAATTAAGTATCAGTAACCGTGTACCCTTACCAACTATACTTAAAAAATACCATTATTCATTTTACGATTAATAAAAAACCCAGAAGTTCTTTAATAGATTTTAATAGCATAGTCTGTCATGCTTACATCCTGGTCACAAATGTACACATGGGAATGACTAATTAACAGTAAGGAGGTAATATACCTATTGTATTCGCAGTTATGGTATTATTATCTTGAAAAAGCATTACGAAATTCTCAGTAGCCCGTTGATGTGATTAGGGTACGTACCTATTACATGGGACACCAAAAGAGAACAATTTCCACAAGAAAGATTGATCACAACATTTATTGCAAAATTGTATGTAGTATTTCTTACCCTAACAAGGAAATATTATAATTATTGTGTTACATAAAAAATGGATTCAATGCATTTGTGTGATTTTTCAATGTGTATCTACAGTGCTGCTAGTAAAAATAAATGGACCCGGGAATCAAAAAATCCAAAAGAAAAGTATTTCATACCGGTTTTCATTTGCGTATGACGTCACAGTAAGACTAATAACTAAAAAGATATAAAAACATATCTATTAAGGGATTTAAAATTACCTTCACATATACGATAATGGTTCACATGACTACATGGCCAAGTGTTTTGTTTTACTGCCTGGCGCACATTTTGATGTGTAAAGAATTCCATATCCATTGTTTTTTTTATTTATGGGCTAAATTTATTTTGAAGGTATTATTTTACTAAAATTAACTCCTAAGTGCATTTTAAAGGCCTTCACTGGTTACAATAGTTATTTAAACGATAATTTAATTCTTGACGATCGGCCCTGACAATAACCCACTGACAGTCCTATCTTTTTATCTCATGAACCAGCTGAGCTAAGTAAGCTTTGAGTGAGCCCTGATTACTGAAAAGAGCAGGGCGACTAACCGGTCATGGTGTACTAAGTGAACCATCACGAACTACATTTCTGAACCCCACACTGCATAAAAATAAACTTACTGTTAACCAGTCAGCTCCAGGCCTGGGCCAGCTCAGGTTTTGCTCCATTCTGACGCCAGTATCCTGGTCCCACGAAGGAACATGCCAATCCGGTTCCATTGATGATGGAGTCATCAAAAATGTGGTGTAGTGGTTGAGGGCGAAAAAGTCTGAGCTACCTTGAAGTGCTTTTATCTGTAATACAAAAGGTGAATTTTATTCTTTTTTATTTTTCGCCGATCAATTTTCGCATCGATTATTACAACTTAACAAAAATACTTCGGTAAAAAAATTGGCCACGATAGTCATCAAAAACTTTTTTAAGATCTCTAAAGAGCAGTAGTAGGAACACTCCGGAAAGATCAGCAAGGAGGCCATGGTCTAGTGGGTTTTGAAGAATTAAGTTAAAGGATTGGCAGCCTTGCTGCTCTTTCGTTAAAGAATAGCAGGTACATCCACAGAATTAATATGATTGCATTAAGTAATTTTCTGGCAGATTTAGTTACCATCAATAAGCAGAATGCAGCACAGCGGTGACCCAGTGTTTGCGGCCCCGACTTACAAACAGTTGGTCGTGAGTTCGAACCCAGGCACATTACTTTGTGTAATTTATTTCATCATTACTGCTCTCAAAACGGTGAAGGAAAACATCATGAGGAAACCGGCATAACTTAGAACCAAAAATTCGAAGAAATGTGACATCTACCAATTCGCACCGGGCCCGCGTGGTGGATTATAGAACATTCCTCACCGCTAGAGATTAGGCCTGAGTCCCTGCAGTGGGAACATTATAGGCTGATGATGATGATGATGAATAAGTAGAATATCGTTAACACTCAGAAATTGCCTCAATTAAGCGAGAGTGACATCTTCTTATGTAATTTATAGCATGTCACAACATACAAAATTTATACAAACCTCTTCATCAGTGAAATATGGGAGACGTGACCGCGTGAATCCTTGCTGAAGGCTCATATTGTTAATCCGTTCACGAACGAAACTAGGATAGTCGCCGACATCCGAGTAAATTGGATGGGCGTATATGCCTAACTGTAAAAAAATATAACATTATCATTTTGCACTACATTTTTAGAAATATTGGTGCGTCACTTTGTACCCAACCAAGTTAGATGAACTCATTAGCTTTTGTATCGTTGATATCAATAAATCATCTCTTAAGTGAAAAAGGGTTTTGGGATCGTGCCGTCATCCATCCTCAATCCATATTATTATTTCAAATGCAATTAATTCAAGTGTTTGTTTAACTTAACCATGGTCATTCTCATTATTTTATAACATCTTTGACATATTACTTCGTCACACTGTTTTCCCGGACCTTAGAAGGCACTCAAAGAGCCGAATTCAACTCACAAAATCTGACCCTTTATTTGGAATAAGGCACCAGCCGTCAATAATAGGGTAGTTGACAAAAAAAAACTATTTGGTCTGTCAGATAGAAATCCAAAAAATAGTGGACAAATATTTTTTCTTTTTTCACATAAACCAAAAATGGAGACGATACAGTGCTTCGTAAACTCGTGTGACGTCACATCGCACTGCATTTTTTACCACGTAGTGACGTCAAAAGCCCCCTACTCATGATCTTTGACGCGTTTTATCTTATTCAAAGATTAATTTGATAAAACAAAAAACACGTATCTAATATTTTTCGATAATCTAACTGACGGACTAAACAGAATCATATTTTGTTTACTCAAGAAACATCCCTTTTATTATTACTAAAAACACTCACATGCATTTGAAGGTAATCTTCTGCAGCCTGAACGTCTCCAGGACTATTCGGGTCTTTAGGATCAGCCCAAAAAGCATCCAGCGTTATAGCAACTTTTCCTGAAAAATAAACGTAATTGAAAATTGGGTCACTATTGTTTCCATGAAAACCCATAACGGGCTCAAGGTGTTCAGTGAAAACGATGATAAACATTAACCCAGACAGTTAATTAAAAACAACAATGTTATCCAATTAATGCAATTTATAATACAAGGAGATGATATTGTGGGTAATAAAGGATCAGACAGTGTTATAAAACATTAGATAACAAATTCTAACAGATTATTATGAAATAATGCAACAATGATAAAGAAAGTGAACTAGTTAACTGTTCAAAGGAGAATAAATCACAGTACCTCCTTGATAGGGTTTGAATTCCTTTTCGTACATGCGGTAAACCCGAGCGTGAGATAGCAGAGTGTAGTGAGTACATAAATGGTCGCCGATTCCACCTGACTTTAATACTGGCACGAAGTAATCACGGCCATAACCCTGGGGCAAATATAAAGTTTAGGGAAATAATAAAAGGTGTAACCAAACCAAAGGCCAATTGTGAAATATAGTAAACTAGCGGACCGGGCAGACGTCGTGCTGCCCGGATAGCAGCGCCACCTACTGGGTCCAATTGTGTTTTTAAACCATCCCAGAATTCCCTATTAACAAAATTATCCGCCTTTTATTGAATTCATTTGTTACAAAAAATGTGAGAACCATCTACTAAATAGTCTGAACAAAACCTAAATATTTGGTTTGGTGAGCCCGTTCTTGAGTTATAAAATTACAACGAAAAGTGGCATCTATAATTATATGTATTGATTACGATTTGAGTTTGACTAACCTCAAATTCATATTTAGAATATACTTAATTAATATTTGGTTAGATATTTACGTGAACATTAGGTTCACTTATTTTTATAGTATTTGCATAATTGCATTGCCAACAATATTAATTAAAGATCCGAAATTACTTTCGACAACTGTACTGGTCGTTATACATGTATACTTACATTATAGCACTGTTGATGAGGTTCATTTATAGTTGTCCACATCTTGATTAAATCCCCATACAAATTAAATACGACCCTCGCATAGTCCTCAAAATAGTCTACGATTTTCGGGTTGGACCAGCCACCGAGGTCCATCAGTGGTGTGGGCATGTCCCAGTGGAATAACGTGACTACAGGAGTGATATTTGCTTTTAGGAGTTCTTCAAATAATGTGCGGTAGTACTTTACGCCATCCTTGCTTATATAATTGTCCATACCAGTTGGGAGTATCCTGCGAGAAACATTGGTTCATGTTTTATTTTGGTTAGGTACCAGGGCACTGGGTCAAGGAGTTATAGTTTACAAAAGGCTAGGCAGATGAAAGGAAAATTATGATTTGAATTTTATACCATGATCATCTTAGTATAAAATTTAAATCATAATTTTACTTTATAAAATTAAAGCCTCATGAAAATACCCATTTTCATAGAATTTGATTTGAAAGAATTTGAGATTGCGTAATATTCAGTCACAGTACTTTTTAAAATGACAAAATAATTTGATTAAATTAAAAGAATACTTTATCTATATGCCACTATTAATCTTTAACGTACTAATAAATACAAAATGTTTTAATATTCATTGAAGAACATCGACAAAGCTGCATACGGCAAACAAGCTAATTGGCAATTTGAATGGAAAAGGATCAAAGTGCAGAATTGCTGGCGTGATTATACCTCTAAACCTATCTATTAAAATGCTAATTTCTTATAATTATTAGGTATATATTTTTTTTTTACTATAAATTGCAAAAAAATATAAAATGTGTATCTATTAGATATATTTTTATTATCACTAGCGGCCGATTCCAACTTAGCACGATTTTTACATCGTAACAAGATTTTTAAATTAGGTAATTAGATCCGTAAAAGATATGAAATCAATAAATATTTATTTATATTTTTAATATTCGTAATAATCGTAACCAACATAATCACTGATTCTCAGATGGTTGTGAAAGCCACATCAATATATTGTACGGATAATAAAAAACAACGGGACACAGACAGACACGATAAGCAACTTCAATTTATACAATGTAAATATGGAATAGATTTTGGATTATAGATGAGACGAATTTTTGGTCAAGATCAATAAAAGACAAAATTAAACTCGTCATTTTCATAGATATAATCAAAATGCTGTTATTTATTTCGAATTAATACATCCTCAGTGGGTCAGGTTGATTATGTAGACATTGATGGCATTATTATTATTTTTCTCATCCTAATAACGAGAAATGTCTTTTAGACGACTCTAGCTAGACATCAGAATTAATGTTAAAAATTGTCCCAGGTCTCAGATCGCCTTGGCAGGGTAAGTAGTAAGTAAGTAAGTAAGTAAGTAGATTTTATTTTGCAAATATGAGTACAGTACATGGTGGTTAACAAATAAGAGGTAGGTTCAGCCATATTTTACCAATCGGCATGCAAAAGACACAAGTAAATAAGCAAATACAAGTAGATACACTGAATATTTTTAACACAACTTATATAGATCACTGCAGCACAATTTATAGACCAACATAATTATTATAGTGCATTTTTTTGACAGAATATTGTACAAGTTTAGCAGGTGTATATTTTACGAACATAATGCCGTTTTCGGCGTTCAAATATGGTTTAAAAATTTATAGATCATCTTTTTCATTAAAATTAAATTAAACATTAGAATTACAAATAATATAGGTAAGTAATATATAATTTAAGCGATAGTTAAAGACCAAATTAGTTACCTATATAAGTTAATATTTATGAATGTCAAAAAGATTAAGTAAGATTAATAGGCATATGTCAAACATTTACTTTTTTATATTTATAAGTCAAAATTCGGCATTGTCAAAAAGATTAAAAATGATGTCAAAAGTAAAATTTGTAGGCAAACATGTCAAATATTTAGGACAATTTGTCATTCATAAAAAATCTTTCTCATTGAGGAATTCGCTAACAGTATAGTATCCTTTATGCGTTAAAAAGTTTCGGAGCCTGTTTTTAAACAATAATAGCGGCAATTCCCTCCATTGTTTAGGTAATTTATTATAGATGGTAGAAGCCATGCAGTAGACACTCTTGCGCATCAGTGCCGTTTTGGCAGGGTAGGAGCATATTAAGTGATTGTCGCGTCTATTTCTTGGAACTACGTCAGCCAGACGTTTAAAACGACTTGGGTTTGACTTCACAAACATAGCTATTTCCATTATGTACAGACAAGGTAGGGTCAATATTTTGTACTGTTTAAAGTATGGCATGCAACTATCAGTGGATTGGAGCTTAAACATTGCCCGTAGACATCTTTTCTGAGCTTTGAAGACTGTCTCCCTTTCGGTTGAATTTCCCCAGAATATTATACCGTAACGTAGGTGGGATTCTACAATGCCATAATAAGCAGTAAGAAGTGCATCCATGTATACTATTGGCGATAGTGAGTGTAGGGCGTATGCTGACTTACTGATTCTTTTACACAAGGCATCAGTATGTGCTTTCCAATTAAGGTTTTTATCTAAAATTAGTCCCAAAAATTTGGTGTTTTCTACTTCTTCTATAACTTCATTGTTGTAGAGTATATTAGGACTAATTCTAAGAATCCGCTGACTAAAATGTATAACTTTAGTTTTTTTCAAGTTTATTTTTAAATTATTAGTTTCTAACCAATTAACAACATGTTTTAAGCAATTATTAATGTCCCCTTCATATGTCTCCACAGTTTTACATGGAATTGTCACAGTGCTATCATCTGCAAACAGTGTTATTGGTTGCTCAATGCATTCAGGTAAATCGTTAATATAAAGAATGAATACAAAAGGTCCCAAAACGCTTCCTTGCGGTACTCCAAACATAACTCGACGCTCTGAGGATCGTTGTATCTCTTCGCGCTTGCTAACTGGATTAATATTACAAATTTCAGTTATTTGTTTTCGGTCCTTAAGGTAAGACTCAAGAAGACTAAGTAAATTGCCTCTAATACCGGGGTCCAGGGTCCAGTTTAATATACATAATTATAATAAAGGCAATCTGGATACCGCAGCGCAGAGCAGGAAACGACAACGCGGCAGACCCAAAAAAAGATGGCGGGATGAGCTGGACTCTTTGTCTAAGGATTGGCACACTATCGGACTAGATCCCGAAAAGTGGAAGGAGGGAAGGGAGGCCTTTGCCCTGCAGTGGGACAGTATAGACTTATAATAATAAAAATAGACAATCTGTTTTTCATAACGAACGAAAGAAAATATTACGTTTTCGAGTATCAAAAAGTAATAGAAAATAAAAAAATCATTCAACTTTTTATTGATCGGAGTTTTGTTTACTTGGCGAAATAAATACGAATACACAAATCAAATGTATGTTTAATCTATATTCAAATTATTAAATACTAGCTGTTGCCAGCGGCTTCACCCGCTACAACTCGTAAATTATCCCAAGGGAAGATAAAATCGGGATAAAAACTAATCTATGTGTTAATCCAGGGTATAACCTATCTACATACCAAATTTCAACCAAATCGGTCCAGCCGTTTATGCGTGAAAGAGTAACAAACATCCACACATCCATTCTCACAAACTTTCACATTTATAATATTATTATATTATATATATTATATTATATATAAGTAGGATCTGTATTAAAGTTACTCGCGTAAACATTAACGAATAAACAAATCCAATGTGTGTTTAATCTGTATTAACAACATAATTATTGGGATTATAAAATATTCTACAGTATTTTCATTATACTTCGAACACTATTTATTATACCCCGTATATACTATGTACCCCGACTTTATAGGATTAACATTTATTTATACGTTGTTTTAAATAACCGACGATTCTTTTGAAAGATCATACTTATCTTACTAACAAAATATTACACATGAATTCAAATAAAAACCTTATAAATCTTACCTGGGCCATGAAACAGACAGTCTGTAATAATTAACACCTATACTCTTGATCATTTCAATATCTTCCATGAAGCGATGGTAAGAGTCAGCTGCTACATCCCCGTTTGTACTGTCCACTGTGTAGTTAGGGTGGTTGTGGAGGTAGGTGTCCCACATACTTTCGCCTTTGCCTGAGGGAAAATATTCGGCTTAACCCTAATCTTTTTAAAAGGTGTAAACGGTCACTTCACGAAGCAGTCAACCAAATTTCTATAAATGATTCATATATTATTATGAATCATTTATAGAAATTTGTATTGTCCAGGTCTCAGCAAAGTTTTTATGTAGAAGTCATAACAAACATATTACACTAGCTGTTACCAGCGGCTTTGCTCGCTACAACTCGAAAATTATCCCACGGGAAGATAAAATCAGGATAAAAACTATTCTATGTGTTAATCCAGGTTATAAACTATCTGTGTACCAAATTTTATCCAAATCCGCTCAGTAGTTTTTGCATGAAAGAGTCACAAACATTCCTCCATACATTTGTACATTCTTACAAACTTTCGCGTTTATAATATTGGTAGTATAAAATCACGCCTACATTCTCCGAAAGGTTTAGCAGAACACCCAGCTTTCGCCAGTTAAAAATAAAATAATGTTATAAATTCCAATAATTAAATTTGAATTATCATAAAAATGCGAACAAACTTCAAATTATCATTTTTATGGTGCACAATAATCTCGCACTAAAGAACGCAACGGTTCACGAATAAAAACATAAACTTACCTCCTTCGTTCCATGCTCCTTCAATTTGAAATGCGGCCGAAGCGACTCCGAATATGAAATCATCCGGGAAGGAGTAATTGCTCACCCTGGAGTTCACAGCTAGGCTCGCCCTTGCACATTGGAGCAAGCTATACAGTACAAAAGAAACAAATATTATACGAGGTCACCTTTGACTAACTAGCGATACCCAACAGACTTGGGTACGTATCTAAAAACAATAAATAATATTAATGTTATTGATTTTCTTTTGAGCTCGCAGGTAGTGTGCTTACTTGAAGTTTGTCTGTTTATTTGTTTTATCGTTTTAATATATCTATAATCTTCCCATTTACGGAGCTAAGCTAGCTAACTGAAATTGAATTGAATAGAAGTAATGACAGTAATTTAATTGAAAAAGTGTGGTGTTAGATTTAGATTTCTTGTTAGGATAATGATCAATTGTTAGGTTGTCCTGGTATGGTCAGGTGATGGGGAGGAATAAGAATAATGTCAAATCAAATAAAAAAAAACAATCATGATTCATCATCAATCAATCATGGCAAGAGGAAAGTTTGAATATGTGAAATGTGAATGGCTATAAGAGAAAAGGAAGACCAAAGAAACTAAGCAATGATAATTATGGTTATAAAGAAGGTGACTGTTGGGGTTACAAATTAGACCAGAAAATAGGGGTAAAGTTACATTAATTCCCACCCGGCTGAAAATTGGTAGGATTGTTAATTGATCTATAATTTGGCTCAGCTAATTTTATGATAAAGAAACACAATTTTAAATGAAATTTAAAAAGTCCCCTTCGATCTGACACCCGGAAAAAAATATTCAGGGTCAAAGGTCACAAAAACGGTTTTTTCGCGATATTCTGCAAAACGGTAAGTTTTATCATAAAATTTTCTGTGACAAAATTATAAATCTGATAATAATCTATAAAAATGTCTCTTCATTTTCCTTTCTAGAAGCCACCGTATTTGAGATATATCGATTAAAAAAGTTGAAAGAGTTGTAATCGTCATAATAATAATATGTAAAAGCACACCACGTATGTAAAGTACATGCTTAGATTACAAATCTATCAACTGTTTGAATTGTTATATCTCAATAACGGTGGCCCTTAGAAATAAAAGTGTTGAGACATTTTTATAGATAATTAATTGAGCTATAATTTTGTCTCAGCTAATTGTATGATAAAACTTACCGTTTTGCCGAAAATCACGAAAATCCCGTTTTTGTGCCCTTTAACCCCGAATTTTTTTTTTCCAGGTGTCGGATCGATGGGGACCTTTTCCATTTCATTTATTTTCAGCCGGGTGGGAATTAATGTAACCTTGGATGTCTAAGTTGACCGGACTAATAGAGAAGTATGGAAGAAAAAGACATGCTGCACCGACCCCAAATAAATGGGGGAAAGGGCAGGAGAATTATGATAACGATCAATAATTGTAATTTCCAAACCGTCCAGCAGGGCTATTGCGTATCTTTATAAATGTCAGTGGCTATCACAGTGTCCATCAATTAACTGTCAAATCGGTTATGGTTTAGGACAAAATGGAACCATTTGACAGTTAATTGATGGACACTATGATAGTCACTGACTTAAAGATACGCAATAGCCCTGCTGGATATATTCTAAAAGTGATGCTAAAAACCGTACCAAAATCCATTGTGCGGTTCAAAAGATCTAAGCCATCCAACAAACAACGAAAGCGATTTTTTTCTAAGTATATAACGTGTTTGACAAATGAAATGTGATTGTAGATCGAAAAAAAATATTAAAAATTATCAATTTTCCTATAAAATACTGCGATGATGTAAGCCACCATATATTGTACGATTATTTACATTTATTATCATATAGATCAGTTTTAGCTGGGGTTCAAGGTTCACTATAATACGGAAAGCAGAAGTCCGTAAGAGCTCCTAAACAGTTCCAAAATAAAATAGTTCGCGATTCATAAGCCATTTACATTTTTTTAACTAAGCAAATGTATTTTAATATTCACCACGCAGATTTAATTTTTTAAAGAATAAACGATCCAGAACATGTTTAGTTTGTAGTTTTCACCATACTCGAGAGACAAGAAAACGTTTTTTACACTATTCCAATTGCCCCCCCTGACGTAAATATGTGCAATATCACAAAATTTCACAGATTCGATGCCGACCCTAAGAACAGCTACTAGCCAATTTGTATTAAAGATATTTCCTAATAGTAGACTCAATTTGTGATCGTAAAGGCTCTCCCACTTTCACTTATAAGTGATTCTAGAAGTGTTCTGTTTAGCTAATTTTGGCAAGGACCACGAAAAAAAACACAAACAAGGTTACGATTAACATAACACCAAAACAACGTTTTATCGAACAATAAATTACGAATTCGTTGCACTTCAATCCACATATTCACGCTAGTTGCCATAACAAATCACTTATTAATACACCACACTTAATGAATATTCGAAAAAAAAACACTAGTCACTTCGATCTCACCTGAGAGTCACCAAAAGTGCTCTGTTCATGGCGACTCCACTCGAGCTCCGCATTGTGCTAACTAAAACAAGGCACAGGTGTCTCAACCTACTCAATGCGACAATCTTAATTATAACCTTATAACTACGGAATAACCTTCTCGGGGCTTCCTGGCAAGAGGAACTAGCTGCAGCGGCAAATGAATCGATATCTTTAAAAATTATGTATGTGACCGCGACGGAGGCATAATAATTTGTTTCCGATAAAATTATTACTGATTGGACTGTTTTTCTGCGGTTGTGTGCGTCAGTTTAGGATATGTTTACGTCACCCGCATATTGTTCGAAGGAACTTGACATTTCCGGATTGCACCAATCAACAAGGTTTCCCAATACTAAAGGAATGTTCTAGTGGCCCATGCAGCTCGAATGATTGGAGGAAGCTGTCTACATAACCTTGGGTAGTAGGTTCATTGCACTTTCTGTCCTTCCCGTTATATGATGTTATTAATCCTGTTTGGCAGGATATTAACATGTATTAATCATACTGGAATCCACAAAAAAATACTGGTGAAATAGGGGTGTACTACAGGAACATTTTTGGACGATTATAGACGTGAGATATTTTGTAACATTTTGGAATCTTTTACAAAAAAAAAATGTCTAACAGTGTCTAACGTCGAACTCGAAAATTTAATAGTCTTTGTCGATTTTATGGTAGTAAAGTTAATATCGAAATGTGATAAATAATGGTAATGAAACCATTTAATTTACTGTATTCATTTAATAAACAACATATTATATTTATCTTTTTCAAGAAATTGTATTTACATATGGCCTGCATGGCCATGAGGTCCGAGTGCTCATTTAGTCTTTCAGGATGTCTGTCTTTTATGGTCATCCAACGTGGCAATGCTGGGTAGCATTGTAAACAACAAACCACAACCGAACAACAAACCACAACCAAACCTAACCCAACAAATCACAACCAAAGCTAAGCACTTTTGCTGTTGATATAGCTGCCGACAAATATACGAGTATACCTGTACCGAATTTTTATTATTAATTTATGATGATGTTTATTGAGTTTTCTTAGAATGATTAAATTTTATCACTTTTAGAACAAAATAAGAGATCTAAGGCTTTCCGAAAACTAAATAGTTGGTACTTCTAATTCAATGGAATATCTCTAACCACCACCGTCCAGTCAAGCAGTGGATTGTTTTTAGACCGAGGTTGATTGATTCATACAATTAATATCAAAACAATTTTACCAAGAAATTATAACGGACACTCACAATAAAATAAAAAACCAATAAATAATTACTTCCTCTAAAAATTAAAATAAATAAAAAGTGATTTTAAATTAATTAATTACATTATTGACACCTTGAGTTTTTTTTAGGGTTCCGTACCTCAAAAGGTAAAAACGGAACCCTTATAGGATCACTTTGTTGTCCGTCTGTCTGTCTGTCTGTCTGTCTGTCTGTCAAGACCTTTTTTCTCAGGAACGCGTGGAGGTATCAAGCTGAAATTCATATCAAATACTCAAGTCTATGGTCTCTTGGAGCTGTGAAAAAATCAAACTTCTAAGTCAACGCGATCAAAAGATACTCCCGTTTATGCCGCAAATTTTCGACACTCGCAAGGGAATCAAAACCTACAGGGTACTTCCCGTGAACTCAGAATCTTGAAATTTGGTACGAAGCAACGTCTTATAACACAGATAAAGGAAAAATTGCGAAAAGCATAAATTTTTATTTACATCATATAATAAAAATATTTTTAATTTGAAATTTTCACTGAATGTGTCTCTCTGTTGCTGCTATAACAAAAAAAAAATAAAAAGCGACTCCCCTACTACGATGGTACGGAACCCTTCATGTGCGAGTAGGACTCGCACTTGGCCGGTTTTTTTTTTATAAGTTTTTGTAACAATTACCCACCTACAGACCTTGAATTAGGTACAGGAAAAATACTACAAGGATCGGTCGGAGGGCCGGTGGAGCACACCGTGGAGGTCTGCTCTACTTTGCGGAGCTCGAAGCCCCGCCATGTTCTCGTAGCGGCGATTGGCACCAGCGAACTCTCGCGTCCTGCTCTGGTTCAAGCCATGGTGCGAGGCGAGAGGGAGTAGGACACCGTCGCCTCCTTCTGCGTTGATGTTGAAAACATCTCGCCCCAGCCGCCGCGGGAAACGCTCTGGGTGTCGAGGGCCAGATGACGGCTTCCGGCCACCGCAGACGCGGGCCTGTGGGCGATGAGTAACGGACAAGCTCACATTATGTCCGTGTAATGACGATGACAGGCCGAGTCGACGGCGCATTCGTGTTTCACGCGCGCCTCAAAGAGTTGGCAGCAACATTGAAGGGGCCGACGCCAGTCGGGGTTTTTCGAAACATGGGTCGTTTTTAGTCAGTAGAAGTCTTACACTCCCACCACTCTAACCAGAGTGGGAGCAGTCATTTAATGATTACGCAGCCTCCAAAGAAAGGTGTCATAAGCATTAAAACTACTTTAGTAGTTTTGCTGACTCTCCTGTTCCTTCAAATCTTCTCTAATCGCTTTACCGCTTTGCACTCTCGACTCTTCTTACTATGATCCTGTTCGATCAGTTGTAATATACCGGCACGATCGATGAACAACAGCTTAGTTTTAGCTAAGTTGATATGAGTCCATATTCTACCCTCGTTGTTTGTATTCTATAGATATACTCTATTAGTATAGATCGCCCAACATCTGCATTCTACATATTATAATATATTAGACATCGTGTGTTTGGTTTTTCCTCCAGGCATTAAGGTGCTGCTATTCTTAACTTTAAGGAGACAACGGCAAAACAATTTTAGTTTGGTTCCTTTAACAAATAACTATGGTGAGACAACTTTTCTCTATTCTACCAGGTACGCCAAAAACAGCACTTCTCTGAACGCATTCTATCTTCGCATCTACACTGCAGCATATTCGATCAAATATTTGTCGCTGTTTCGTTGTCTTTGAGCAGCGATGCTGCAGTGTTTCATCAAATTCCACAGGATTATAACATTTATCTCATACGGTATACCGTAGATATTGAGAAAGTAGGTTCCACTATTTCTTGAATAGACATTAAGATGATACCGAAATCTTATGTTTTGTGGTGCATTCCTTATAAAGCCCTCAGCAACGTTGTCTATATATTTTTCTGCCCCCGCATTCGATAATCTAAAAAAAGTTAGCGGCAGCTTGGTCATTCTTTTAAGGGTGATCTCAACATTGCAATTCAGAAAATGATGTGAAATGAACATCGTCATCGAGCACAAAGATAAACTGCTAAAATATAGTGCATGGAAAGCAATAGAAACACACTTTATGCAATGTAGATTTTCAAAGAAGCGTCTTCTAGACGAACACCTGCGAGTATGCTAAGCTATAATAACATTTTGAAAAGCTCGATTGAAAAGTTAACTTGTGGGAACATTTATTTATTAGTAACATTTTTGTTCAATAGATGTCGCTGCATGTATATTCTGTAATAATATAAGCTCTTATAAAAACACTTTAAAAATCAACATATTTTCTTTTATTTTGTATCTTTATTGTGGATCCGATTAAATATACGGGAAAAATGGGAAAAAGAAATGCAAAAAGCATCAAAAATAAATTAAAACATCTCAAAAAATAGTGCGTGCATCGAACCTGCGACTAACAGATTGCAAACCGGCTACACAACCGCCTGGCTGTTAGCTTCGTTGATAGTGGTTTCAAATAGCAGTTCAGTCTGTTTGAAGTTATCATTCGTTGCCTGAACAACTGAACGTCACTCAATTGTTTTGACTTTTCGAAAGTGGAGAGGCCACTAACACTTGAACTTAATGGTATGGTGTTAAAGCTCAAATTGACTTTTAAGTATTATTACGAATCTTTTGTATGGGAGTATAGAAAAGTGTTGTTTTTAGACTTTTGCAGGCAATTAAAAAAAAAACTCTCCGTAAGAACCATCCTCGTACTTCAAGGAATATTCCAAAAAAAGAATTGGCGAAATCGGTTCAGCCGTTCTCGAGATTTGCGCTTAGCAACCCATTTAGCGATTTATTTTTATACAATACTAGCTGAACCCGGCATGCCTTGCAATGCCCTTTTTCCTACCAACTACCTGCCTACTACGTACCTACTACCTACCTACTACGTACCTACATACCTACCTACTACCTACCTACCTACCTACTACCTACCTACCTACTACCTACCTACCTACTACCTACCTACCTACTACCTACCTACCTACTACCTACCTACCTACCTACTACCTACCTACCTACTACCTACCTACCTACTACCTACCTACCTACTACCTACCTACCTACTACCTACCTACCTACTACCTACCTACCTACTACCTACCTACCTACTACCTACCTACCTACTACCTACCTACCTACCTACTACCTACCTACCTACCTACTACCTACCTACCTACCTACTACCTACCTACCTACTACCTACCTACCTACCTACTACCTACCTACTACCTACCTACCTACTACCTACCTACTACCTACCTACCTACTACCTACCTACCTACTACCAACCTACCTACCTACCTACCTACTACCTACCTACCTACCTACTACCTACCTACCTACCTACTACCTACCTAAATACTACCTACCTACTACCTATCTACCTACCTACAACCTAACTATCTACTTACCCAAAAAAAAAAGAACAAAAACTATCCTATGTCCGTCTCCTGGTTTTAAGCTACCTCCCCACCAATTTCCAGCCAAATCAGTTCAGCCGTTCTTGACTTGAAATGAGATTTTCATTAAAAGATTTCTTTCTGTTGGTTTTTTTTAAAGAAAAAACCTTGCCCCTCACTTTGAGTTTCTCCTGTATCGTGGGTGCGTTTACAGACATTTAAACTCACATACACAAACACAACCAGAGCTGAAACGATTATCTGTAGGCCATACAAATATTTTATCCATGCGGGGATCGACCCCCGAGACGCAGCACAGCAGTTCAATCGCTCAGCCACAGTACCGTGCAATTATTTATTATTTAATTTGTAATTTATTGGTGATGGTTATGGTGTTTAATCCCGAGGCGATGTTACAGAAATAATTTTTCGCTTATAAAATGAGTTTTAAATGTTCCATACTACTTATCTGTAAAACGGTTTGACTGTTTCAGATGTGGTTCTCTGTAATGATTTTCTGTTTATCTGCGATAGTTTCTAGGTAGGTCTTATGGTATTTACGTTAGGGGGAGCTACAGTTAATTTTTCCGTAACTTTGTGTCGGGGGATTTTCGCAAAATGTTTTTTCGGCTTTTGTTATGTCTGTTTTGGCAATGTATTCCCTTCTTTTGTTTGTTTTATAATACCATGTTGAGCTGATCATGTTTTTCGAATTTCAGGAACTCGTAGAATAATAGATAGGCCTAGGTGGAAATAAAAGAGTGGACTGTATATCAAGGTTATAATAAGGTTTTCTGCAATGGTCAAATTATAACTAAAATCATGCGATCGTGGTCGCGCTGTTCAAAGGAGTGTCGAGGGCGCGCGACGGTCGTCGAGCCGCTCAGCTACCACGCCGCCTGCTTGATCTTGCATATGTAGATATGTATTGGAGGTGTTAACGTGCGTTAACATATTCTCGGGCCACCATGGAAAGGCAAGCTCTGCTGATGATGATGATGATTGTATATTTTGATTCGATTTGAAAGAATGCTTCGTGATCAGTCCGATGAACCATCCAGTAATGGGCATATTTTATGAAAGGCCCGTTAGATTGTCCCGGTTTTTATTTTTATGTCCGCTACCCTAACTTCTCCGTCATGTCCCGGGTACAGCTTTACGATACGTCCCAGCGGCCACTGAGCCACCAGTAGCGCCTCGTCTTTCACGATGACCAATGAGCCCTCTGCGAGCGCGCCGTGCGAGCGCTGCCAGCGCGTTCTTTGGTGCAACTGGGAAATATATTCCATATTAAAGCGTCTCCAAAAATGTTGACGAAATCGTATGAGTATAGAAATAAGATCGTCTTGGACGACGGGTCCTACTAACTGAATGTCGTTGAGTGCTAGTTTTGAGGATGTTTTTGCGGAACCATCGAATACTGCTCTGAATTTTGTGGGGGTGCTTGACTCGCGTGTAATTCCGTGGTGTGGGAAATAGTATACTGGTGAGTGCTATATGTTTGTGTTAGTGCTGTTTGCACTTGACTGTATGATTGATGTATTTTATGTTCTGATTGAATGTATGTATTTTATGTAAATGTTTGTTTAAAGTCATGTGACCTAGTTTTATGTACTCTGTTATGAAGTTTGAGCACTGTTGTTTGAATTCATGCGGTTTTCTATTGAGTAAAACCGTTTTTTGGCTTGATTGTATGAGTCACCTAAGCAATCGGGTGATTTTTTAAACGGAATATTGACAACGAATCACACGAATGAAGTGATTCGTTCGACGATCAAAATCAATAAACTATCCGGCTGAGTTGTTGTTATTGAAAGAAACAACTGTTTGTGGGTTTGTCGGTGTTTGTTGTACATCCGGAAACTAGCCAGCCTAATTCAGTTTCTTGTAGTGTGGGCTGTTCTTTACCCAACCGAATATGACCGCTGCTAACTATTTGCCAGAATATTATATTGACTGACCTGTTGGTCTAGTGGTTAGTGACCCTAACTGCTATGCCGGAGGTCGTGGGTTCGATTCCCACCCAGGACAAATGTTTGTGTGATGAGCACGATCATTTGTTCTGTGTCTGGGTGTAATTTATCTATAATATGTATGTATTTAGAAATATATAAGTATGTTTATCAGTTGTCTAGTACCCATAACACAAGCTCTGCTTAGCTTGGGATTAGATGGCGTTGTGTGATAGTTGTGGAATATTATTATTATTATTATTCCCTTTATTTATTGTATTATTATTGTTATTATATGTCCGCACCTAGCAATATGTCAATTGGGGCGGGTTCATGGAACTGAGGGACATAGAAATGTTCAGTTTCATGGTTCGAACACCACAATAGGGTAGGTAACAAAAAAAATCAAATTGTCTGTCAGATAGATTTTCAAAATGTATTGGAAAGGTTTTTTTATTTTTTCATGTGAACAAGCAATGAAGATGGTACAGTGCTTTGAAAACTCGTGTGACGTCATTTTCTGAGACATTATTATAACATTCTTTAGCGGTCAGTGACGTCACAACCCCCCCCCCCCCCCTCAAATATTTGACGCGTTTTATCTTCGTCAATTTTTATTGATTTGATGAAACAAAAAATACGTATCCAATATTTTTCAATAATCTAACAGACGGACTAATTAGAATCATATTTTTTTTAAGTCAGTAAACGTAAAACGTAGTATTTTTTCATTTATAATGTAAATGAATATTGTTACAAAACATAACATTCATTTTATATATCTTAGATAATCTATATATATAAAAGAAAGTCGTGTTAGTTACACTATTTATAAGTCAAGAACGGCTGAACTGATTTGGCTGGAAATTGGTGGGGAGGTAGCTTAAAACCAGGAGACGGACATAGGATAGTTTTTGTTCTTTTTTTTTTGGGTAAGTAGATAGTTAGGTTGTAGGTAGGTAGATAGGTAGTAGGTAGGTAGTATTTAGGTAGGTAGTAGGTAGGTAGGTAGGTAGTAGGTAGGTAGGTAGGTAGTAGGTAGGTAGGTAGGTAGTAGGTAGGTAGGTAGGTAGTAGGTAGGTAGGTAGGTAGTAACCTACCTACCTACTACCTACCTACCTACTACCAACCTACCTACCTACCTACCTACTACCTACCTACCTACCTACTACCTACCTACCTACCTACTACCTACCTAAATACTACCTACCTACTACCTATCTACCTACCTACAACCTAACTATCTACTTACCCAAAAAAAAAAGAACAAAAACTATCCTATGTCCGTCTCCTGGTTTTAAGCTACCTCCCCACCAATTTCCAGCCAAATCAGTTCAGCCGTTCTTGACTTATAAATAGTGTAACTAACACGACTTTCTTTTATATATATAGATTATCTAAGATATATAAAATGAATGTTATGTTTTGTAACAATATTCATTTACATTATAAATGAAAAAATACTACGTTTTACGTTTACTGACTTAAAAAAAATATGATTCTAATTAGTCCGTCTGTTAGATTATTGAAAAATATTGGATACGTATTTTTTGTTTCATCAAATCAATAAAAATTGACGAAGATAAAACGCGTCAAATATTTGAGGGGGGGGGGGGGGGGTTGTGACGTCACTGACCGCTAAATAATGTTATAATAATGTCTCAGAAAATGACGTCACACGAGTTTTCAAAGCACTGTACCATCTTCATTGCTTGTTCACATGAAAAAATAAAAAAACCTTTCCAATACATTTTGAAAATCTATCTGACAGACAATTTGATTTTTTTTGTTACCTACCCTATTGTGGTGTTCGAACCATGAAACTGAACATTTCTATGTCCCTCAGTTCCATGAACCCGCCCCAATTGACATATTGCTAGGTGCGGACATATAATAACAATAATAATAAAATAAATAAAGGGAATAATAATAATAATAATATTCCACAACTATCACACAACGCCATCTAATCCCAAGCTAAGCAGAGCTTGTGTTATGGGTACTAGACAACTGATAAACATACTTATATATTTCTAAATACATACATATTATAGATAAATTACACCCAGACACAGAACAAATGATCGTGCTCATCACACAAACATTTGTCCTGGGTGGGAATCGAACCCACGACCTCCGGCATAGCAGTTAGGGTCACTAACCACTAGACCAACAGGTCAGTCAATATAATATTCTGGCAAATAGTTAGCAGCGGTCATATTCGGTTGGGTAAAGAACAGCCCACACTACAAGAAACTGAATTAGGCTGGCTAGTTTCCGGATGTACAACAAACACCGACAAACCCACAAACAGTTGTTTCTTTCAATAACAACAACTCAGCCGGATAGTTTATTGATTTTGATCGTCGAACGAATCACTTCATTCGTGTGATTCGTTGTCAATATTCCGTTTAAAAAATCACCCGATTGCTTAGGTGACTCATACAATCAAGCCAAAAAACGGTTTTACTCAATAGAAAACCGCATGAATTCAAACAACAGTGCTCAAACTTCATAACAGAGTACATAAAACTAGGTCACATGACTTTAAACAAACATTTACATAAAATACATACATTCAATCAGAACATAATACATCAATCATACAGTCAAGTGCAAACAGCACTAACACAAACATATAGCACTCACCAGTATACTATTTCCCACACCACGGAATTACACGCGAGTCAAGCACCCCCACAAAATTCAGAGCAGTATTCGATGGTTCCGCAAAAACATCCTCAAAACTAGCACTCAACGACATTCAGTTAGTAGGACCCGTCGTCCAAGACGATCTTATTTCTATACTCATACGATTTCGTCAACATTTTTGGAGACGCTTTAATATGGAATATATTTCCCAGTTGCACCAAAGAACGCGCTGGCAGCGCTCGCACGGCGCGCTCGCAGAGGGCTCATTGGTCATCGTGAAAGACGAGGCGCTACTGGTGGCTCAGTGGCCGCTGGGACGTATCGTAAAGCTGTACCCGGGACATGACGGAGAAGTTAGGGTAGCGGACATAAAAATAAAAACCGGGACAATCTAACGGGCCTTTCATAAAATATGCCCATTACTGGATGGTTCATCGGACTGATCACGAAGCATTCTTTCAAATCGAATCAAAATATACAATCATCATCATCATCAGCAGAGCTTGCCTTTCCATGGTGGCCCGAGAATATGTTAACGCACGTTAACACCTCCAATACATATCTACATATGCAAGATCAAGCAGGCGGCGTGGTAGCTGAGCGGCTCGACGACCGTCGCGCGCCCTCGACACTCCTTTGAACAGCGCGACCACGATCGCATGATTTTAGTTATAATTTGACCATTGCAGAAAACCTTATTATAACCTTGATATACAGTCCACTCTTTTATTTCCACCTAGGCCTATCTATTATTCTACGAGTTCCTGAAATTCGAAAAACATGATCAGCTCAACATGGTATTATAAAACAAACAAAAGAAGGGAATACATTGCCAAAACAGACATAACAAAAGCCGAAAAAACATTTTGCGAAAATCCCCCGACACAAAGTTACGGAAAAATTAACTGTAGCTCCCCCTAACGTAAATACCATAAGACCTACCTAGAAACTATCGCAGATAAACAGAAAATCATTACAGAGAACCACATCTGAAACAGTCAAACCGTTTTACAGATAAGTAGGTAGTATGGAACATTTAAAACTCATTTTATAAGCGAAAAATTATTTCTGTAACATCGCCTCGGGATTAAACACCATAACCATCACCAATAAATTACAAATTAAATAATTGCACGGTACTGTGGCTGAGCGATTGAACTGCTGTGCTGCGTCTCGGGGGTCGATCCCCGCATGGATAAAATATTTGTATGGCCTACAGATAATCGTTTCAGCTCTGGTTGTGTTTGTGTATGTGAGTTTAAATGTCTGTAAACGCACCCACGATACAGGAGAAACTCAAAGTGAGGGGCAAGGTTTTTTCTTTAAAAAAAACCAACAGAAAGAAATCTTTTAATGAAAATCTCATTTAAATCGGTCAAGACGTTCTGGAGATAAATTTTAACATTCGTTTAAGCACAAACATTATAATCTCTCTCCCTAAATACCACCATACCTACTTGTTTCCATATACCGTCGTGGGTAAAAAGAGGTTCAGTATCTTGGCCTGAGTCACTAAACACAAACATTGTAATTATGTCACACATTGCATGCTAGGCTTTCGTAGGCTATCGAAAGCCTTTTTTAGGCGCTTGGAAAATCATCGAATAACCCCCCTCCCACTCTTGGGCAGAGCGAAAGGGAGTGTCAGACTCCTACTGACTACAAACCACCCATGTTCCTTCTTAGCCCTACATGTCGAGGCCGCAGTAACTTGTAAACAACTCGCAGCCCAGACGGGGTTTTCGAAGGCCTATGATGGTATCAAACACTTTTAAATATTCAACAAATTACATAGCAATCAGAGCAGCGGTGCCCCAGTGGTGTCAGCCCCGACTTACGAACAGTAGGTCGTGGGTTTGAATCCAGACAAACGTAATACTTTGTGTAATTTATTTCATCACCGTTGCTCTCAAAACGGTGAAGGAAAACATCGTGAGGAAACCGGCATGTCTTAGAATCAAAAAATTCGAAGACATGTAACATCTACTAACCCGCACTGGGCCCGCTTAATGGATTATAGTCCATCCCTCTCCTAAAGAGGAGGCCTGAGTCCGTGCAGTGGGAACATTATAGGCTGATGATGATAGCGATCAGGTTATGGTGACTGGTCTCGTAGTCTTTGTCATAAAAATAACTAAAATACCTGAAATGTGCTAGTTTGCTGCCTGTAACACAGAATACATATCACTACCTTGCAACAAAAATAAAATTTAAATGTATGAGTGCAGCATACAAGCTATTTCTCGCCAATACGAGTATTGACTTCTGTAACTTTCGTTGCAAAACTGGTGGAACCCCGAAACACCGGAGGTTGTTCGAAAGAGATGCCGTGGTCCCGGAACACAAAGGGCCAAGAAGGAACATTGGTCGTTGTAGTCAGTAGAAGTCTGACACTCCTATTCACTACGCCCAGAGCGGAAAAAGTCATTTGATAATTTCCAACCCACCAAAAAAAACTCTACTATCTTTTAATTCCGCAAATTTCTGTAATACAAACGAATTTGGCGTTTTATTATCGCCTGCGCATTTTGTGAGAATGTGTTTTGCTATGACTATAAACAAGGCACAAAACGCATAACACATGTTCAGGGCTGCGGGTGTGATGACATCATGACTACCTACTTATTAAATGATCGGTTTAACTGGCACTTCTCTTTTTCAACCTAACCCTTAAACCGAGACTCGATGTTGTGCCACTTGGAAACACACAGATTCTGTTTTTAACTCCTGGCGCGCCTTACGAACACCATCTGTACATAAAACAATGGCTTTTTAATTGTGTCTATAATAAGGCGCTCAAGTTGTTAAAGAAAAACAAACTTACTTACTAATATTGCGAAAACAGGTCCATTGAAATTTTAAACATTTGTACCCAAATATTCGTTTCCGAATCACAATCGGTACGCGGACAGAAGGGTTAGTAAGGGCGAGAACTCGTGGCAAAGGCGAACTGACAGTATTCCCAACTTCATAATATCATCATAGCTAATTAATTAATTAAATAATCTCCAGGGATATTGTGACAACCGCCTAATGACCTTGGCTGATACATGGTTATACTTAGTCAAAATAAAAATCAAAAGTCATTTATTAAAACTAGGCTGATAATAAGCACTTTTCGAAGGCCAAAATTTACTTTACTTATATACAAGAGACAGTCCCCCAAAACGCCCAAACTTCGACACTTCCTAGTGTTTTAGCTGGAAAGAAGTAGCGGAACAAACCCCAGCAAGACATCTGAAATATTCTCATTCTCATCTCATTTATTCACGAAAGGCAACTTTTCTCTTTTTTGTTTATTATTTGTTATTTTTTGTTCCTGTACAATATCGATGTGGATATAGCTATAGTTTAATTTAATTTAATTTTTAATTGTAATTTTTTTTGTGTGTTTTTAGCATCGGTTTGGATATTCTGTAATGTTGCTATAATTAATATTAAATAAATAAATCTGTCAGTTAGGTTGGGTTAGATGAACCAGACTCGATACAATAGTAAGGTGCAAGTTCATGCGATTGACTACAT
Organism: Diarsia rubi; assembly: GCA_932274075.1. NCBI lineage: Eukaryota > Metazoa > Arthropoda > Insecta > Lepidoptera > Noctuidae > Diarsia > Diarsia rubi. Next base: position 14,021,750 of record OW026417.1, on the reverse strand, counting down.
ACACGAATCAATAATAAAAAAAGTATATTACAGTAATAAAAACCTAACCTAACCGGTTAAACCGAGAACGGCATGAGCCGAGGTAATTTGAAGTGACGTTTTAACTACCTCTTCAGCTTCCACCTATCACAGTCTCAATAATTAAACTCTGCTACACCAAGTACCTATATGGTACGCTAAATCAAAGTGCATGTTATAATAGTAAATGGAAGCACTGCCATAAGGGTGTTACCATCATGATGCGCGTATGTGGAACTACTGAAAACTTCTCTTCTTCAATGATAGCTGGACTCACAGTCCCGTGTCTTAGGAATGCGGTAGACACGTAAACGTAGTACGTAGAGAACGTAATCTATTAGAGTGTGTAGCAGTATACTTTTTTTAAGAATGGGAAATCATTAAATAAACCCCTACCGCTCTGGGCAGAGCGGAAGGGAGTGACAGCCTTCTACTGACTAAAACCCACCCAAGTTCCTTCTTGCCTCGACACAAAGGGCTTTGTGTCGAGGCAGCGGTATCTCTTTCGAACAACCCGCAGTATCCTTGGTTTATTTAATTTGTAGGTATTCTTATCTCTTTGTTTTATTTCTTACATGACTCATGTAAATGTTATGATTATGAAACATATATTTTTCGGAGGGAATCTAACCTTAAAACAAATATTAATATGTTAATTAGCAAAGGGCAGCCAATACTTTGCTGGACACTGCAAATACAAGCAGGTAATAGTAAAATAAACAGTTAAAGATATATTTTCATCATCAACAGCCTATTAATGTTCCCACTGCTGGGACACCGGCTTCCTCTCTTTGAGAGGGAATGGGCTAAAATCTACCACGCGGGCCCAGTGCGGATTGGTAGATGTTACATGTCTTCGATTTTTTTGGTTAGAACCAAAAAATTCCGGTTTCCTCACGATGTTTTCCTTCACCGATTTGAGAGCAACGGTGATAAAATAAATTACACAAAGTAATGTGCCAGCCTGGGTTCGAACCCCTACTGTTCGTAAGTCGGGGCCGCCACCACTGGGTCACCGCTGCTCCTAAAAGATAAATTACCATGGTATAATGCTCACCATAGTAAGGTATCTTTTTTAGAGGTCGGTTATTCATAATTTATCACAATGCTAATAATTATGAAGCATGTAAAGTTGTGGTTATTGAACAAACACATACATTTTAGATTCATTAGTACCACTGTGATCTGTGCACATCTTCAGTAGTACTAACCAATACTGTTTACAGTGACATTTGCTAACATGATTTTAGATTCACTGCCTCGTCGTTTGGTATCGTGATCTAAAGCGTGATTGCCGAGTATTGGGTTCTGGGTCCTTTTGCTTAATCGGGTGAAATGTTGTTGGGTTTAATCCGTAAGGAATTTCTCAGTAATATCCTAGAGTGTAGAAGTGGGCGGTATCATATTATAATTTGTGCCCCGGTCACACTTCACAATTCCCTCTAACCGTGGCAAATTGCCGTTCCTCTAGACTATAAAAGTGTGAGAATAGATATTGCTCCAGTGTTTATGCACGCTCTTGTGCATTAAAATAATGTCTCCACAGATATTGGCCGTCATGGCTGACAACCGCCAGAAGGACTATTATTCTATGAGGTATGGCCTACTGTTAGTAAAAAAATATATAATCGTTAGTGCTTCATAAATTATACGATTTTATTACCATACGTAAAGTTTAGTGTTGTCATTGACTTATATTAGGTCTTTATAGTATATAATTTATGCATTATCTATATGTTATGGATATGATTGATTTCATTTTAGGTATTAAATAGGTAAAATCATCCGAACCTTGTGTCAGTTAGTAATATGTGGGGCTGGAGAAGAGTCGTCCTGAACAAAGTACTATTGGCGACTCTTAGGTAAGACCAAAGAGGCTAGTGATACTTATTTTATGCACTTAAACTTTTTATGAATTTTGAAGATACCCTCTTCAAAATTCAAACGGTTGTTTAGATATTTCTTTTTTAAGCATAGAGTTCTCATGCAGTTATAGTTACAAAGGAATAAGCATTGAAAGAAAAGGGAGTAACTGATAATGTGACGGTTGACACCGAAGGTTGGAACAAGACAACATGTAACATCGACCATGAATAAAATGGAACAAGTGCTGGAAGATGATGGTGATGACTGTTGCACTCTTCATAACAGTTTTGTTTTAAATCCAGTTTGCTGCAATTAGCAAGAGGAGGCCGAGTCGTGCATTCCGGGGTCAGCAATTACTCCTTCCCGGATGATTTTATATTCGGAGTGTCTACGGCCGCATTTCAAATTGAAGGAGGATGGAACGAAGGAGGTAGGGTATTTGAATATTGAACAATTTTTTCTCAGTTTTTTAGGTGGATATTCTTAGCCCTTTTAATAGAAGTACCTACAACAAAGATACGTATTTTAACTTCTTAAAATCTTTCATTTCATAGGAAGAGGTGAAAGTATCTGGGACACATACCTTCACCAACACCCTAATTTTACCGATGACCACAAGAACGGTGATATTGCGGATGACTCTTACCACCACTGGAGGGAAGACATTGAATTGATTAAAAGCTTAGGCGTCAGTGGATATCGAATGTCTATTTCGTGGACTAGGTAACATGTTTAATTCAATCTTCTGCATAAAGCCGACTTTTGACTATGGGATATATATTACATCTTGAGATAAAATATTTTATCGCTCGTCATACATTTTGTACGTGGCCGTTCACACTGTGCAATAATGTATATTACATCTCATAGTCAAAAGCCGGCTTAAAGCTGTAGGTAAACTATACATCAGTATTATATCTTACGCGTGCTCTTAGCTTACATTTGAATATTTAACCAGTCATGTTTAATTCCTGAAATTTAGTTATTTCAACCCAAAGACAAAATAATATTTTTTTTGTTTCCAGGGTACTTCCAAACGGTACTGACAACAATATAAACGAAGAAGGTGTAACGTACTACCGGAGAATTTTCGAAGAACTCCAAAAAGCCAAGATCCAGCCTCTAGTCACGTTGTTCCACTGGGACATGCCCACACCACTCATGGATATCGGCGGCTGGAACAACATTAAAGTCATCGACTTCTTTGAAGACTATGCGCGGGTAGTGTTCAGGACCTTCGGTCATTTAGTCAAAATGTGGCTGACGATAAATGAACTTCATTGGAATTGCATGTCTGTAAGTATATTGAGAGGTTTCCTAATTTTAATGAAAATCGCATCAAAATCAAGTGTTTCAGACAGATAATATAAACGTTGTCCCCACACTAGTTATTTCTCCTGTATCGTAGGGGCGTTCACAAACATTTAAATTCACATACACAAATACCCAGAAACAACTATCTGTAGGCCATACAAATATTTGTTCCGTGCGGGGATCGAACCCACGACACACAGCGCAGCAGTCCAATCGCTTAGCCACTGTGCCAACCGTGTCGTTGAAATGTGACTTTGTTCTCATTTTAATTGATTAGGTATTGATATTGAGATTAGTAGGTACCTATTAAGATATTTTCATTTCCTTAGAGCTACGGGCTTGATATAATGGCACCAGCTTTGAATTCGCACGGCATCGGCGAGTATCTATGTGCCCACAACAGCTTGCTAGCCCATGGTCGAGTTTACCGCTTATATGAAAAGGAATTTAAACCTCAGCAGCAAGGTAAAGTGTGATTATTTCATAAATATTTCATCTTTCAACCCTTCTATCTTTCAATCTTTCTATGTTTTTAAGCGTTTTTTTTTAATAATTAAATTGCGTTTCTTTTTTAGGAAAAGTATCTATAGTGCTAGACGCCTCTTGGGCTGAACCGAGAGACTCTAATAAACCTGAGGATGTCCAAGCGTCAGAGGACTATCTTCAAATGAATGTTAGTACCTTGATTATCAGTTTGCTTTAGTAAAGTGCCACAAGTCATTTTACGGTTGAAGTTATGAGAATCTTTAGAGATTGGTCTACTAAAATATTATTCATTACTTCGCACGCTCACTAGATTGCGAAAAATACATACACACAGACACAGAACGTCCTTTCATATGGAAAATGGTTAAAAAAGTACTGAATGTTAAAAATCCTATAAACTAAAAACTGAAGGTTTTTTTTAAATATTTTTTTTCCTTTTCAGGTGGGATTGCTAGCTCATCCGATATTCTCGGATGTCGGCGACTATCCTAAGTTTGTTCGTGAACGGATTGACAGCATAAGTCGTCAACAAGGATACTCGCGGTCACGGCTTCCATATTTCACTCCTGAAGAGGTTTGCGTGACTTGTGACATGACTAAACGTCTTATAGTCATATTTATTTATGTCGAGTATTTTAAAAACGATTTTTCAAAAGAACTTGTTGTTCTAAAATCAGCTTAATTAAAAAAAACACATTCGTTTATGTGAAAATATCAAAAATTGCAAATGTGCGTGGAAGTTACACATAAAGCTACCCAAAATTGTAAAATTTTCACAATCAACCTTGAACTTAATGCTTTAAAGAATTTTGAAAGCTTGTAGAAGCTTGATGTGCTGGCATCTGAACAATGTTCATTCAGTGCCCGAATAACGTTAACAGAGGCACTGTTATGATGGCGGCAGTGACCTCTCGCGTACGGCCCTGGTGCAAGCCATGGTCCGGGCGAGAAGGTATGGGACGCCGTCGCCTCCTTCTGCAAAACAGTGATGATAGCGATGGTGGTGGCGGAACGAGAGAGGGAGAGAACCTCTCGTTCCAGCCCCAGCCACCGCGGGAGACACAGGTCCGTGACCGGTAAGTAATGGGCTAGCTTATCGTCCCGTCCGTCCATCCTATGGGCCGTGTTGACGTCGCGTTCGTGTTCCTCGCGTGTCACAATCATTGCAGGGGCTTGCAAGGGCTGACGCCTGACGGGGCTTCGGGTTGTTCAAAAGAGATACCGCGGCCCCGGACTCAAAGGGTTAAGAAGAAACATGGTTGGTTTTTAGTCACTAGAATGACACTCACTTCCGCCCCGCCCAGAGCGGGAAAGTTATTTGATGATTACCTACTATCCAAAAAAAAAGGCACTGTTTTTTGCAAAACATTGTAATTTTGAAAAAGAAAAGCATGCCAAAAGATCTTTGACCATTTAAGTATTTGTCTACGAAGGAACTAAATTCGCTTACATTCTATTTTCAGGTAAAGGCAGTGCAAGGAAGTGCAGACTTCTTCGGTCTTAACCACTACGGTACGCTGTTAGTGTCTCCATCAGCAATGGAATCCTACTGGGAAGTTCCTTCTTGGGCCCATGATACTGGCGTCAGGGTGGAAAACAATTCATCTTGGACCATGCCGGTGCCGAACGGCCAAACGGTAAATAAAAGTATTCGCCAGTTTTGTTAAAGTCCCATGTTATAGGATGCGAACTTGCTTTACTTCAACCGGCTGCAGATCCAGACTCGGTAGCTGCTTCTGAGTAGTTCTTTATGGAAAAACCCGACAACACATCGCGCAATCGAACTCATGACCTCTTATCATATTACAAAATATTATTAGAAAAACGATGGAGTTCCTTGGCTTGAAATTACTTTGTTTTACCACTCGATGTTCCGAAATGCCATTTAATAGCCTAGATTGTCGTTGTTCGTAGATTTACCCAGAAGGCTTCCAGAAACTGGTCAACTGGCTTCAAAACCACTATAAAATGTTAAAGAAAAAATCAATAGTTATAACTGAAAATGGATTGACTGACGATGGAAAATCTACTGAGGACTATGAGAGAGTTTTGTATTTCAATGAGTACCTCAACCAACTACTGCTAGCTATACGTGAAGATGGGGTCAATGTCTCAGGATACTTCTGCTGGAGTCTGATGGATGATTTTGAATGGACTGCCGGCTACACGTAAGTTTTTCACATTCTAAACTGTCGATGTAAAGAGCAAGACAACCTGACGCTGTAAAGAATTAGAATAACTGGAGGATCATTTCATGTTCTTGTCTTTTCCCCATATTATATATATATGACGGCCAGCCTGACCTTCATCAGTCATAAAAATTACCTACCGGTAATGCTGCATAACTAATCTTACTTAAAATGTATAATCATGTTCTCTAGAACGAATAATTTGAGTATACTAAGAGAAATTCGTTATTGATGAAATATTTTTTTTATTTCAGAATGCAGTACGGCTTATTCAAAGTGGATTACAATAGTTCAAATAGAACGCGAACACCAAAGCTATCATCGAAGAATTACGCTAACATCGTGCGCACACGCCGAATTGACTTCGACTACATCAAACAACCCTCGGTCTTAAAAAATGTCTAAAGTCTAAGCACATTATAAACTGTACATAAAAATAATAAAGTTCCACTCAAAGAATTAAATCGTTGGTTTGCCGTTACTCTTATCGATCAAAAATGTATCTATACTGAAACGCACAGAAGGAGTGGGTCATGTACGGAGCGGGACGGGTCAGGAGTCAGGTCTAATCTCAAGTATTTATTGAACGACGTCACACAGAGAGCGTGCGCGGGTCGGGCGCGTATCACTCGCTAACAAAATAGGGTATTTCACCAAAAAACTCTAATAAGTCCGTCTTTTAGATTTTTGAAAAACAATAGCCCTTTGTTTTATTTATCAACTAAAAACGAGTAATACGTTATTATAATAATATAATTTACTTACAGCTTTAGTCGTGCACACAAACAACGTCAGTAGTAACACATACAATAGAACCACAACTTCTGTGAAATAAGAATACTAAGAATGTTAAGACCAGGCACTCTAAAATAATTTCCACGCAAGCTCCGCCCCATGCACCCCGCCACTCCGCGCGATGTGCTAGACGCTAGCACATCAGTAATAAAGTCGAATACCGCGTGCGCTCTTTGGTCGCGTTCGAGCACGAAACTAAATGTCGTAAGTCTCAATTCTTATTTCGTTTATAACTAAAGTAGTAATTGATGAGTGTAAACTATATTTTCTTACAGTGAACATTTATTTTAGACATAAAGGCGGAGCAATCTTGAGGAAAAATGTAATAATCGTTAAAAAAGACATGATTTTCGAATAAAATATGAATCGAGCGAATATGCTACAATTACGTAACTGTCTTGTACATGGAAAGAAAAAGATCCAATAAATCATATACTAAAGTTCCATTTTGATTGTATGTACGACTGTTTCAGAATATTAATGCAAATTAACATAAAATTTAGGGAGCCTCCTCTTAAAATGCTACAAAAAATAGATATGTACTCGTTTAACTGTTAGGAGTGACGTCATGTGGTGTTACGTTCGGTACGCATACCAAAATGCAAGTTGTATTAGTTTTTACAGAATCTGAGTAAAGTTTTCAGGACCGGAAGCAATAATACAATATCCAGTGAGCAATTTATTATCCATCCTCGGAGCAATAAACATCTTGGTGGGACAGTCGATCACGTCGCTCTATAATTTATATTGCCCAGCTTACATCCAACTACTGTGTTAAGATCTATGAGCTAAGATAGCATAAGAAATTTATGGATAATCGTTAGGTAAAACGTTTTTAAATATTTCCTAAATGGCAAATGTCAATAATATGAATATGATCACTTTTAAAGTAATGTTAGTGTCAGTTAAAAATCCAACATAAGTTTTATCAAAGGTGTTGATAGTTGTGTTTGGAAAAGGAAAGTATACTGTAGCGACCCCTGAGAAAGGAAGATTATGTCAATATATATATATATAAACTCACGCTTATTATTTCTGGAAGTAAATATTAATTTAGTCTAAGTTACTCGGCGAAGATGTAAGTTTTTAACAGTGAAAGAATTTTCAAAATCGGTCATTCTAGGTTTTATTTAGCTTATCATTATTGAAAGGGACTACTATTAAAGCCTCTTCTTTGCATCGACTTATGATACTTGCATCTTACTTACTCTGTGACGGGTGGCGCGCAGTGTTGCCAGGTGAGTCGCCCCGCAGGTAAATCGTTATAGTAGTTTAGGTGGGTGCACACTATGGCGTGTGCAATTATCTTACGACAATTGTAAACTAGGACATCCTTTCACTTGACAGGTTTAAAGTCGACTCCCTCCTTTACTTGTCTCAACTATAACTGAACCCTTAAGCAGTGTAATATCAACTTCATCACCCAAATTCTTAAAATAGGACCCATATTCCCAGATACTTTCACAGGATTCGTTAATTCCCTTTTGTGTGTAAAAGCTCCATTTTGGTGCTGGTAAATCTCTACTAGTTTTATGAGTTGGGTCTAAGAATAAAATATTTTAGGTACTAATGTTGAAAAATTGCTATCAACCTGTCGACTGGTCAATTATTCTTATTGTTTTTCCCATTCAATAGAGAATTGATTGGTTTCAAGTGGCCCGATATCAAGTCTCAGTTTAAGGGTTCAAAATCACTAGCTCGCCGTCCGTCCGTCTTACGACGACGACAGGCCGTGTCGACAGCGCGTTTGTGTTCCACGCGCGCCTCAAAGAGATGTCAGCAACATGGGAGGGGCAAGGGCCGACGCCTGTCGGGGCTGCGGGTTGTTCACAAGTTACCGCGGCCTCAACATATAGGGCTAAGAAGGAACAGGGGTGGTTTTTAGTCAGTAGAAGTCTGACACTCCCTTTCGCTCTGCCGAAGAGCGGGAGGGGGTTATTTGATGATTTTCCACACGCCAAAAAAAGAGTGTCCAAAATTACAATATTTTATTTCACATAGGCCTACATGGGCACTTGTAAAACGCCGATAAGGTGCACAACAAGGTTGGGCCGAGGAGAACTTAAAATAGTACAACTATATTTTGCCGGTTATGTTCTTAGATCGTCTGTAATAAGGGGCGAGTGTATTTCCAACAACCGGGCACTAATCCCTATTCCGTGGTTGCTACTCAGAATATTCCTGATTGAAGAACCCACTAACACTTTTTCCGATTTTAGGATCGAACCCAGACGGCAAATTTTATGACAGTAAATCTAATTTATTACCAATTAAGCTCAAAAACATAATTTAGTTATATTTAATTGATAAATAAAACAAAGCGGTTATTTTTTTATTGAGTTTTATAAAGATTAGAATCGTTTAATCGTTTTGATGATTTTAATATTTTTGTTTCTTTGACAAATCTGACACCCACATGTGAGGTCTAACTCCACTCAGATATGAACACATTTTCATGCAAAATAAATACTGCTAGGACAAATAATTAAAACACTTTAAATCTTTGAAGGAAACATTTATATTTTTAATATGGAGTTTATAATGCACTTAATGCGGTACTCAGAGATATTTAATGATTACTTAAGTTGTCACTTAGTAAAGATTTAAATTATAAAATCTTTATTTTTTTCTGGTGGGAATTATAAAAATTATTATTATTTATTATTGATATAGATTTTGACAGTTTAGTGAAGGAATTATAAAACCTTCACTAAACTGTCAAAATCTTTACTAAGTGATTGCTTAAGTAATCATTAAACGTCTCTGAGTGCGGTAGTTGGACTTAAGATAGTTTTCTGGACTGAAGGCGGCTTGATGTAGTCAAAATCAATACGACGCGTGCGCACGATGTTGGCGTAATTCTTAGCTGACAGCTTTGGTGTTCGCGTTCTATTTGGACTGTCGAAATCTACTTTGAATAAGCCGAATTTTGAACTGAAAATATTACAAAAAAAATATTTTAGGATAGGAGCAAGGAAAAGTGAGACGCCGTTCTATATGAAGTTTAACCATAGATATATTTTTTTATGGGGTAACCTTATTGCCCCTTTAATTTTATTTTGACTAACTGTTTTCTTTTTCAACGAATAAAGCCTAACTCGCATAGTAAAATACAGTGTGATTCTTTATAATGTGCACATATCGAAATGGGGGAATCTATGCTTAATTTTATCGACGGAAAAATTATTAAAAAAAATCTAAATATTTTTTTATATTTTATATGGAATTTTTAAAAATTTTGTCTGCTACTGTGACCCCAGTGTAAACAAAACGGTGTAACTTTTAAACTAAATTATCTATCGCGATGAAACAAACTCCATAATGATTGAAAGCAATTAGGCGTCCTCGTAAAATGAAAATTGTGGAAAAAAACTACCCTCAATTGAAAATAAACACGTTTTTTGATCAAAAAAACTTTTTTTTTTTCATAACTTTTTACATAAAATTGTTTCATCGCGATAGATAATTTAGTTTAAAAGTTACACCGTTTTGTTTACATTGAGGTCACAACAGCGGACAACATTTTTGAAAATTCCATAAAAAATATTTAGATTTTTTTAAATATTTTTTCCATCGATAAAATTAAGCATAGATTCCCTCATTTCGATATGTGCACATTATAAAGAATCACACTGTATAACTCTAAAGACGCATGTTGTTTTACTTGCCAAGCGCCTCATGATTGAGCTGAAAGAGATGTCAATCGGAATTGTTCCGTTCCGTTTGTTTCGTTGAGAAAAATTGTGAATAAAAATCCCAACCAGGCACACTGTTTGACAACTTTTTGGTTTATTCCCAACGGATCACACACAAAGTGAAGAGTTGAGAGTGTCTCCACCGATAGGATAAGATTATACAAAAAAAAAATGTAAAAAATCCCGCTTACCGAGTTAGGAAGTTGAATATCATATTTTTCGAAACTAATTTTCTATTTTCTAGTAGAAGTTATATTTTAAAAAGGATTAGTGTAGTAAAGTTTCGCAAACTACCAGGCCAGAAACACGATGGAGGTATTGTATATTGTTAATAGGAATCTTATAGTCTAATCTATATGTCTTTCTAATACCATTTTATGAAATCATAAAAAAGGTATTGTATAATAATAATAGGAATCTCCTAACCAAAAAAATCTATACCTTTCTAATACCATGATGTTTTGTTTTTTTTTTTCATTTTTTTTTTAAAGGTACTTTTACTTTCTTATACTTTTTTTATTTTCATAACTTTTTAAGTTGGGATTTTTATTCACAATTTTTCCCACAGAGTCACACTGTAACATATCACAGTGTGACTCATTGGGAACGAACAATGAAAAGTTGTCTTTTCGAGTTACTCATGTGACTGGTTGGGATTTTATTCACAATTTATCCCAACGAGTTACACTGTGACATAGGTATTACAGTGCAACTCGTTGGGAACAATTCGTCAATCGCGTAAGTTACCTCTTCAAGCGCTCGCGTCATTTTGTGTTGTTCTACAAAATTGCCCTTAGTACACCATAATGCATAAAATGAAATTCTTACGTATAGCCAGTTTCCCATTCCATGTTATCCATAAGACTCCAAGCGAAATATCCTTTAACATTGACCCCATCTTCATTGATAGCTAACAGCAATTGGTAGAGATATTCGTTGTAATAAGAAACTCTCTCATAGTCTTCGGTTTGTCCCTTGTCACTCACTCCATTTTCAGTTATAATTATTGATATTTTCTTTAATATTTTGTACTTGTTCTGAAGCCAGTTAAGAAGTTTTCTGAAGCCTGGTGGGTAAACCTGCGCCAATTAAAATAGTACAATGTTATGTTTTAACATATTATACAATTTTTGAAAAAGAGTCATAGGTCTAATAACAGTATTCAAGCTTATTAACGAATTTGTGTGCCAGATTTTGTAGAAAAAACTCAAAGAACGCATAACTGTTTTAGAAGTCTTAGAAGTTTTTCTAAATTGACATTTTTCTTCACAACCTACTGTGTGAAGTAGATGTGGTACACCTAAAAAAGAATTCTCATAATATTGTTATAACGAGAAAATTTATTAAAAAATTTTTAGTGATAATAATTTATCATCACGGTGAGAGTTATTTGACCAATGGTAATGTGGTTAGATACCCATGTCAATTTTGTTTAAATGAAACATAATTAAGGTAGGTATATTATTACTTAATTTTACCCACGGATTCACCCGCGTGTGAGAGGTGATTATTCTACAGATATGTGTTAAATCTTCTTTTCTAACCTAGGTAACAGTAGGTACTTCCATTTTTTCTTTTCTTTCTTTTAATATCAAACGTTGCCCCACACTTGGAAATTGCCCTGTGTCGTGGGTGCGTTTACAGACATCTAAACTCACATAGGTACACAAATACCAAGACCCGGAATAACTGTACTGTGTTGCCCAAACAAAATATTTGTTCCGTGCTGGGATCGAACCCGCGATACGCAGCACAGCAGTTTAATTGCTCAGCCACTGCGTCGCGCCAACGGTGCCGTCATAAATCCATCCTTGCAAACATCTAGCTCCGTCACGGAGTGAAAAGGTAGCAGGCGGACCGAGTTACTGTCGGATCTATTTTAGTATTAATAAAGTATAGATTTATTTACCGCTAGCCATTTAGAATAAATCTTGGGCCAAGAAGGATCTTGCTCCATCTTGACTGGATTGTCATAGAAAAAAGAAGGTATCTTCAAGTCAGGTTTCACTGATGATGGAGAGATTAAACATGAAGTATAATGGTTGACGCCCAAAAAATCTGCGCTTCCTCGAAGTACTTTTACCTGGACATAGAATGAACATAATATAAAATGTTATAGTACCCTTTAAGAGGCAGATTAACTTACCTTGCTTAACAAAATATGTTTACATATCGCAAGTTATGATAAAGGGAAGTGAATGTAAATTAAGTTAAAATTAGAAAACAGTTTTTCTTAAACCAACTCGTGCACTCACAGAACAGTCATAAAAATATTTCTTTCTTTTGTCTGTCATTGAATCCAAAAGGATTTCGCTAGATATTAGGTATACAAACCTCTTCTGGAGTGAAATATGGAAGTCGTGACCGCGAGTATCCTTGTTGGCGACTCACGTTGTCAATCCGTTCACGAACAAAACTAGGATAGTCGCCGAGTTCCGACAATATTGGATGGACTAACATACCCATCTGAAAAGAGATATTCGTTTTTATTGAAACAATACGTTGCATTACTGCTTACTGAGATTTGAGTTTATGGACTTCTCTGCTATCGGATCGCTTGCAGTCCCGTCTCCCGTAAGCTGTGACAATTGCAATTTTGACAAAGTTGTCACTGACAAAAACTTGAAAGTGACCTAGTTTTCAAAATAAATGTGATTTGGACAGCGATTGATAGGCGGAATAAAGTTATCGTTACTGTGAAGAATGTCGAATGAAAGAAGAAAACGTGTTGCGCCGACCGTAGCAACTTTTACCCGACTGCGGCGAAGCCCAAAAGAAGGGTTATGTGTTTAACGTGTGTGTATGTATGTATGTCTGTATCTCTGTTCCCTTATAATTTCTGAACGGATGACGGGATTTGAATAAAATATACGTCGTAAGATTCGTCTTGATGGCGCAAGTATCACTGTATATTAAAATAAAAAACAATAGAAAATTTCGGATTTTGGGGGCCATATCGCATAGTTAAAAAAAAAAACTATTTTCGTCGAGTAGGGTATCAAAATGAAGGTTTTAAAGGAGATTACAACAATATAAAACATTTGTATGCTTAAAAGCAATTCAAAGTGACAAATCCTATAAACAAACACAAAAGTTAAATCATCTGCGAAGAATTTTACATATAGAATAAACACAAAAGAACTAAAAAGTTGGAAATAAAAAATAGTAGGTAGTTAAAAACTAAAAAAAACCCGACTGAAAAAACTGAAAAACAAAACTTGGAAGCAGGTGGGGTTCATTTGAATATTAAATGATGGAATGAAATTAGAATGAACCCCGTCTGCTTCCAAGTTTTGTTTAATTTAAAATGTGCTTGTTGTTTGCTTATCAGTTTTTTCAGTCGGGTTTTTTTAGTATTGTTGTGAGTGTGATTGTCTGTATATGAGATTAGTAATTATAAATACAACTTAGGGTAGAGAGGTTATTTGAGGAACCCCCCCCCCCCTCCCAAAAGGGTAGAGAGGTAACAAGGTGAAGGAAGAGAATAATGATTCAGTCGTTAACCTAAGCTGGTGTTTTACTGACATACAAGTTTTACAGTGTTAAGTAGTAAATTTTCAATCCCTCTGCAAATATTGCTTAAACAAAGTTTATACGACAGAGAGGCTTTCTTTTAAACAGCATAAACTAGGTACCATTTTCAAGCTCTGTACCAAAAATCTATTAAATAGGAGCAGTAGTTTAGTCGCAAATGATTTTTTAAGTTTTTGGCTCGCTTGAACACGAAGTACTTTTCTAACAGCTGATTATGTATAGGTCATGCACCTTACAACGATATTTCTGAGATGGGTTGTTGCCGCTCTGACGCAACTCACAAGTACAACCAAATATTTTCGCTAAAAGATGGCAATGCAAACAAGGAAACAAAGTAAATACTTACACACACGTGCACTTTCACTACGACAGTGACAATCATAGCAAAACATCCCGCGCGTAAAAGAAATAGAAATAGGTCACTGTGTTGCACTGCCCAAACGCTTTGACGCGACCCGCGCGTGCGACGTTGCAAATTTGTTACCTAGGTATCTAAGGTCAGTTAAATTTATTTATAAAGGTTGTTTGCGTTTTACTCTGATTTGTAAGCTATTTAGTTTATTTGAAAAAAATAACTCATTTTTGTTGCTTTTTATTTTTGTACCGTTTCGAATTAATACTAAACACGTATAGTATAATGCCCCTCTCTCATATCAACTCTGTATGTTTAAAAGAGCAGCACCAATAAAAATAAATAAGTATAGTTAGTGTTTTTAACTTATTGCACTTTATTTTAACTAAACTGATTATCACAGTACTAACAGCCATTTGAAGAGAGTCTTCTGACGCTTTGACATCCTCAGGTTTATTAGGGTCTTTCGGTTCAGCCCAGTGGGTGTCTAGCGCCAAAGATACTTTTCCTGCAAAGCCAAACCCTTTTGAATTTATTTGCAAGGCGTACAAGACATAAATTGAGACAGGGGCGGAAAGGTGATTCGATGCATGCTACAAGCTTGTCCGTATGTATTTATTTAATTGAACAACATAACTGACCCGAAGAAATTACGGTAGTGCCGATGTATCTCGTTCTCGTACAGCACGGTTTACAGAAGAATCATTATGATATAATCACACTTTACCTTGCTGATGTGGTTTAAATTCCTTTTCATACAAACGGTAAACTCGAGCATGGGCTAGCAAGTTGTTGTGAATACAAAAATACCCTCCGATTCCCCGAAACCCGTAGCCAACACCTCCGTAGCTCTGAAGAAATAAACGTCGTGTGAATAATCAATTTCCTAATATTAAAACCTAATCACTGAAATTAATTGGAAACAAACACACATTTTGTTTTTGTCTGAACCTCACAGTTTATTTTGACCGGGACCACTTAATGTACTTACAGATATACAATTCCCATGAACCTCATTTAACGTAAGCCACATTTTGACTAAATGACCGAACAACCTGAACACCACCCGTGCATAGTCCTCGAAAAAGTCGATGACTCTTGGGTTGTTCCAGCCACCGATATCCATCATTGGTGTGGGCATGTCCCAGTGGTATAACGTGACAACAGGAGTAATGTTGGATTTTAGAAGCTCTTCGAAAATTCTCCGGTAGTACATTACACCTTCTTCGTTTATATTGTTGTCTGTCCCATTAGGAAGAATCCTGTAAATGAAAATGTAACGACAACGATTGAAAGACCTACATTCAAGATAAATAAATTAAGCTGTAACTAATAGTTTTTTTGTGGTGTCTGTTGCACATACTCTTGCACTCGCAAGAAATAGCACAGACGTGAAAATAATACAATATCGTGTATTAAATAATTAAGATCCATGGCTTATTTTGTCACGGCTTACATCTGCAATACACACCTTTAGGTTGCATTGACACGAGGTCAATGCAACCTAAAGGTTTAATTACATAGAAGTTTGAATAAAAATGTTACCTGGTCCACGCAATAGACATTCTGTATGCACTAACGCCTAAACTTTTAATCAATTCAATATCTTCCCTCCAGAGATGGTAAGAGTCATCTGCAACATCTCCGTTCTTATGGTCAGCGGTATATGTAGGGTGTTCGTGGAGGTATTTGTCATATATACTTTCGCCTTTGCCTATTGTATAAAAAATATCACAAATGGTCAAATAATTGTTTTGTTTCTGGATAAGAGATCAATGTATTAAAAGGGGTTAAAATAATCCTACCTCCTTCGTTCCATCCTCCTTCAATTTGAAATGCGGACGTAGACACTCCGAATATGAAAACATCTGGAAAGGAGTAATTGCTCACCCCGGAGTGTATGACTGGGTCTCCTCTTGCTGATTGGAGCAAGCTGTATACAGAAAGACTTTTAAGAATTTTAAAGTGTATAGTTATCATCGCCATCTTTCTGTCCTTGTTTTATTGTACATTGGGTCGACGTAACATATTGCCAAAGAGTAGAATACGTATACCAAACGCATGTTGCCAGTGTCAATCGTCACACTAGCAGTCACTCCTTTTCTTTCAATTATCATACAACCAAAAGTGACTGCCTGAGAACTCTTTGCTTAACAGAATTTAGTTTATCCTACTTCATTACATGAAAAATTATTAATCTGGATTAAAATATAATGAACATGTTTTATAGCTTACTAGCGGACGTCACGCGATTTCACTGGGTAATTCTCGTTCCCGTGGGAATACAGGGATAAAAAGTAGCCTATGTCACCCGGGGATAGTGTAGCTTCCCAACGGTAAAAGAATTTTTCAAATCGGTTCAGAAGTTTCGTAGCCTATTCGTTACAAACAAACAAACAAATTAATCTTTCCTCTTTATAATATTAGTGTAGATGTGTTGCACACAGAATACAAACATTTTTGTCTCAATTAAAAACTGTGTTTGTTGTTTCAAACCATAAACTAACACTGAAACAACTTTTGTGAACAAACAAAATTATAAGCTCAAAAACGACTACTTCTGGAGATAGGTCTATTAAGGGTTGGCACGTCGACCAAACCTGTGCTCTTCGCATCCAACGGATTCCCGAAGCCTGCACCAGCTCAATTAGTTTAAGTAACACGGTCTTTCAATGTTTCTCAGGTTACGTGATTGTTGCTCCCTTGACGCCCCAATGGCCATTCGATCTGGGTGGTACCACATCCGCAAATTGCAAACCAACAGTAAATAATAACGGCTTAGGAACACAAAATAAATATTACTAACCGCTTTGCTCTTACCTCAGAGTCACCAATATTGCTCCGTTTAAGACGACTCCTCCAGAGCTCCACATGTTACTAACTGAAACGAAGCTTGGAAGATATTACCTATTTAATGCTTAAAATCAAATCAATCACATCGGTAACGGAAACATATAGGCAACTGCATACATATAAATTAAATAATATAATGAGCCAATGTCAACGCTAAAGCTTACCTATTATGGTACTAAAATCGTCGGTTTTATAGAGCACTGTTAGTGAAAAATGACATACTAGTAGCATAAAATTTCTCACTAATAATAGGCAATACCTCAAAGAATATTATAGTCTTGACCGTTTCTGTTCATGGCAGCCAACCTCTGCAGAGATTTGCAATCGGCACAGGAAATTTATTAGTATAGTGCACAATATGCACATGTGCGAGCACAGATATCGGTGCGTTCTCCCGTCTCCCACTGTCATAGGCCGATGAGACGGCAATCCGACACGACCAAACAGATCAGACAAAGGCCCACTTACAAATCCGCAGTCTAATAAAACCGCGGTCTTAAAAGAAGAAAACAAGAAAATACTCCTTAATTAATTTTAGTAAATAACTTAATAATAAGTAACATTATTATAGAGGGCAGCCGAAGTCATATGCCACTGATACTTTGATGCTCCTTCATAGTTGCCATTAGTTGCCTAACACCTCATTTAATAAAATTTGTTCAGTAGATTAGGCGCTATGGTGGAACATACATTCATACATAGACTGCTGAAATCATTACCCTTCCTTTTGGCTTCGCCGTAGTCGGGTAAAAAAAACGTTTTCTATTTTTATTGATAATAAAACAAAGGGCTATTTAAAACTATTTTATTTAAATCGTCTTGATGAATCCATCCAAGATAGTCAAATTTCAGGTGTTTTGTGACACCTCTGACACCCGAGTGTGAGCTGTGAGCTACAATTCCACACATATAATAATATAATGTCACTGTTTTACGCGTCATAAAAACGGTGAATGCAAATGTAACTATTAAAATCTTTGATGTAATTGTTAAATAATATTTATGTGCAGTTTATAATGCGGTTAGACTTGAGAAAGTTTTCTAGACCGAGGGCAGCTTGATGTAGTCGAAGTCAATTCGACGTGTGCGCACGATGTGGGCATAGTTCTTTGCTGACAATTTCGGGGTTCGCGTTCTATTTGGACTGTCATAATCCACTTTGAATAAGCCGAATTTTGAACTGAAAAATAAAACAATAATAATATAATTGCGATTATTTACTAGTTTATAATAGATTTATAATGATTTATCAATCAGCATTTGGCAGCACGCTCTGGTTTTTGGCTGTTTAGATTCCTGTCGGGGCTGCAGGTTGTTCGAGAGAATAATCACGGCTTCGGCGCAAAGGGCTAAGAACAAACATGGGTGGTTTTTAGTCAGTAGAAGTCTGGCACTCCCTACCGCTCTGCCGGAAGAAGTAATTTGATGATTTCCTACCCACAAAAAGACTCGAGGGTAATAGAGGAACTTTATATTATAGTTAGTGCAGTATTTATAGTTCTCTTTTGACTTTGTTTCTACTCCTTCAGCAAATAGGATCTAAAGCCGACCCTGAGGCCCTCTGGCTAAATTAAAGTGACATAGTTTTTCATATACCTACGATTTAAAGAATAAAAATATAAGCTTAAAAACTAAAACCCGAATACAAACCGCGGTCTTAAAAGTAGAAAACAAGAAAATAATTCTTGTCTGATATCATACTATATTGATTTTGTATATTTCTATTTAAATATAAGTAAAATTATTATAGACGACCGCCGTGGACGGCGGTCCTCGTTATGATTATCTTAATTTAATCTTTTTCGAGCTTAGAATTTGACATTAAAATTCCGTCATAAAAAGAATTGTTAAAATTTATATAGTCTATGTCACCCGGGCTATTCTTGCGAATCTATTGACACCTCATTCATTAAAATACGTTCAGTAGTCTAGGCGCTACGGTGGCACATACAAACATACATACATACTTACATACATAGACTGCCAAAATCATTACCCTTCCTTTTGGCTTCGCCGTAGTCGGGTAAAAATATGGAGGCAGTAAAAGCAGACTCTGACAACTGAAACACATCTTAATATCCCTTATCTGTGGGATATAACAATGTATGATACCTCTTCGGAAGCGCTCAATATCAACTTGTTGTTCTAGGGTACTACAACATTGGCCCGAGTAAACATATAGCGCAGAAAGTAAAAAACTTACGTATATCCGGCTACCCATTCTAAGTCATCCATAAGACTCCAAGCGAAATATCCTTTGACATTGACCCCATCTTCATGTACAATAGCTAGCAGCAGTTGGTAGAGATACTCATTGAAGTAAGAAACTCTGTCATAGTCTTCTCCCTTTGTTTGTCCCTTGTCAGGCAATCCATTCTCAGTTATAATTATTGGGATTTTCTTAAATATTTTGTAAGAATTTTTAAACCAGTTAACGATTTTCCGGAAGCCTAGTGGGTAAACCTGCGATAATAAAAAAGAAAACAATAATATACAGGGTTACTGGTAGCGACGTATTCCTTGCAGGACGTCTTAGTAGGGTTATAATGCAATGAATTAAGCCACCAAATTAATGTTCCCCACACCATCGTAAGAAGTGGAAGGAATGGGGGGAGGCCTTTGCTCAGGAGTGGGACAATACGGGCTAAATAAAAAAAAAAAAAAAAAAAAAATCTATAATTTAATAATAGACAGAGTTACTTTCAAATAGATACATATTAACAAAATATGGGTTTATTTACCGCTACCCAGTCAGCACCAGGCTTGGGCCAAGATGGATCCTGCTCCACCTTAACGCCAGTGTCGTGGTTTAAAGATGGCACTTTCCAGTCAGGTTCCATTGACGATGGAGACACTACGTATGTAGTGTAATGGTTGATCCCTAAGAAGTCTGCGCTTCCTCGAATTGTTTTTACCTGAAATAAAATGAACTTAAGAGACAACAACGCCTGTAATCTCCGTAAGGAAAGGCTGATATAAACCCACCTAATAGTAGGTACGCATAATAACGTTTTCTTTTTGCTAGCCTTCATTGTGTCACACTACTGAGCAAATCCTGTGCTATCTATGGCCATGTTAGCCCCGCCAACATGATCAGATTGTCACGCCACCTTTGCCGCGGTCAACCTCGACATAACAAGATCAAACTAAATTCATTGAGGATAACAGTAACACTTTTCATGTAAAATTCATATAAATAATTGAAACAGCAACGTTTGTTATTACCCGACTGCGGCGAAGCCCAAAAGGAGGGTTATTTAATAGAAAAGGTTTTCGCGAAAAATGTATTAGTTATACAAATCTCTTCAGGCGTAAAATATGGAAGTCGTGACCGCGAGTATCCTTGTTGACGACTCATATTGTCAACCCGTTCACGAACAAAACTAGGATAGTCGCCAACATCCGAAAATATCGGATGAGCTAATATTCCCACCTGAAAAGGGAATTAAAATGTTTTGAAACAATGCGTCCTAATTAGGACTCGTTTACGGAGACGTCGCGCGATGCTTGCAAAAGGCTCGTCGCGTGCTTTTTTATTAATTTATTGAGAGGCAGATCCACAGCAACGAACGCTGCATTTTAAACTAACAAGCGAAAAATCGCTTGTCGTAAAATCGTCGTTTGAAATCGTTACCTTTTTCATACATCGTCATGTGCTTGAATTAAAAACGTACTACGCGCCGCGCGACGCCCCGCTCCTCCGTAAATGAGGCCGTAGCAATATTGCTTACCGAGATTTGAGTTTTAGGACATTATCACATATACGGGTCACTTGCAGTCCTTTCTCAGCTATTTATTCTGTTACAGCTGCTGTTGTTTTGATAAACTAGTGAATGACAGCGACGATTATGAAATCACTGTAATACTGACAGTAATAAAAGGGCGGAGGTAATATAATTTAGTAAGGACTTAAAATTATTTGAGAGTTGATGTAACGTTACTGTAATAATAATTATAATCAAGTATGATCATGCGTAAAGTAATGTTTTAACTGGTATATGTACCAAAATATTTGTAACTCTTTACGCAAACTGATTGTCAAGATACTAACATGCATTTGAAGATGGTCCTCAGCCGCTTTGACATCCTCTGGTTTATTAGAGTCTTTTGGTTGAGTCCAAGGTGTGTCTAGTACTATAAACACTTTTCCTGTAAAACAAATCCTCTGGTTTGTTAGTCTTTTGGTTGAGTCCAAGGTGCGTCTAGTACTATGTAATAATGTAATGTAATAAAGTTTATTGGCATAATAAAAGAACACACCTCATTCACAAATCCATATATATCACTATAGATACTTTTCCTGTAAAACAAAATATAGAATTTGAATAAAGTGCTAAAGAAATAATTGGCTGAGTGCAAATCGGTCTGGCACCCTAAGGCAGCAGCGAGAAGAATATAATAACAAAACTTTTAACGCTCATCTATCGGCCTATCTACACCCAACAATAAAACTAAAGTTTTCCAAAGTATGCCTATGAAAAGCCAAATTTCAGGTCCAAATTCACTAAAAGGCCCATATCTTAAAAAAGAAATAATCAAATCGCTCTGAAATGAAAACAACTTTCATTAGAGGTTCTTTGTTGTTCTACATACACATGTTATTTTTGTAAAAATTTTCTATTGTTATTTAAAATATAACTTTTACGGCTATACCTACAAGCTAATATATCAACAATCATTGACATACGAAAAAAAGGTATTCGAGAAGCCTTTTGGGGGAGTGGGTGGTTGGGAAATCATCAAATGACTCCTCCTGCTCTGGGCAGAGCGGTAGGGGGTGTCAGGCTTCTACTGACTAAAATACACCCATGTTCCTTCTTAGCCCTTGTACCAAGGTCGCAGTATCTCTTTCGAATAACCCGCGGCCCCTACGCGGTCTTTGCGGGCCCCTTACATGTTGCTGACATATCTTTGAGGCGCGCGTAGAACACGAACGCGCCGTCGACACGACCTGTGGTCGTCCTAAGACGGCGAGATAGCCAATTAACCACTGTCCACAGGCCCGCGTCTACGGTAGCTGGAAGTCATCACGTGGCCTCCGACACCCAGAGCGTCTCGCGCGGCGGCTGGGACGAGAGGTTCTCTCCCTCTCACGTTCCGCCACCGTCCGTCTTCGCTAGCATCACTGCTACCAAGGAGGTGACGGCGTCCCATTTCTTCTCGCCCTGGACCATGGCTTGAAACAGGGCCGGAATTGAAGGAGCCTCAATATATTTTTATAACAGCTTACGATAAACACCACACTTAATGTATCATTCTTCATCTTCAATAATGCACAAAAATCATTACGTAGAAGAAAAACATCAATCTTCAGTTATATTCAGTAGAGACGGTCACTCTGTTCTCAAACCTTGCTTAGAAGAGTATTATAGTAGAGTGTATAGAAGACAGGTGCTTCCCAAATATCAACTATGCTGATTTTACTAATGATTATAAACGACAGCAAGCAATTACGGCAGTGCGGGCTAATGTCAACCCGACTGGTATATAATGACAGCACGTTATAAAGAAGAATAATAATTACGATGTATGTGATCATACTTTACCTTGTTGATGTGGTTTAAATTCCTTTTCATACAAGCGATACGCTCGAGCATGGGCTAGCAAACTGTTGTGTATACATAAATATACTCTGATTCCCTGAAACCTGTAGTCCTGGGGGAATTAAAGTATCATTTATCTAATCTGTTTACCAACATCAATACCTTTTTTTTTGGAGTGTGGGAAGTCATCCCGCTGACTGAATGACTCCTCCCGCTCTGGGCGGAGCGAAAGGGAGTGTCAGACTTGTACTGACTAGAAACCACCCGTGTTCAGGATTGTGTCCGTGACCGCGGTATCCCTTTCGAACAACCTGCAGCCCCACCAATATCAATACCTAACCAGTGAAATTAAATGAGAACAAAGAAAGACACATTTCGTTTTTGTCTGACTGCGGTACACGGAGATATTTAATGAGTACTTAAGCCGTCACTTAGTAAAGATTTGACATACTTTTGTATGACAAAACTGTCAAAACTTTTACTAAGTGAAGGCCTAAGTAATCATTAAAGCTCTCTGCTTGCAGCAGTGAGACACATAATTGATTTCGTTTGCACTATGCGGCTGTCATTATTAAAATGAATGTAGACTTTACTTAGCAGGGTTTGTACAAAATTTGTTCAAATTAACTTTTTAACAAAACAACTTGTTTGTATGTTTATTTAAGTTAAATAAAAACCGTTGCATAAGCACGGTTGTTAGTCAAAGATACAAACAATATAAAATAGCCTTGCTGTCAATAGCTTGTCTGCAGAGTGTGTTCCCACAGATATTGGCTTGAAGTTACAATCAGTTTATACTTCTGAATCGCTATTCATTTTTCAAGATGTAAGCTAAGACTCGACTCTGGACTCGAATAAGAACTTATCAGATGACTACACAATGTTCAATAAACGCACTGGACTAATTAATGACTATGGGATGCATACCATTTTTAAAGACATTGATGAGTTCATTCAGGGACTAAAAAAATACGATCTAGTGAATACTAACACTATTGAGAAGTCACTTCAAGTAGACGACGACGAATCAAATAACCAGTTATTTCTATGACAATTATTTATATATACTACATCAAAATATTGCAGGACTCTTGAATAAATCGGAGGCTTTGACTGTGTGCTTGGAGGAACTTACATTGAAGAAAATCAATATTGACATCTTATGCATCTCTGAACATTTCATTATGTCAGGCTATGAAAACTATCTCTCCATACCCAACTACGAGCTAGCTGCCTGTTATAGTAGAAAAAACATAAAACGAGGTGGAACATGTATATTGGTAAAGAAAGGACTTCAGTGGATAGATTTACCTGATATAAACAAATTAGCAATAAGTAACTCATTTGAATGTTGTGCTATCAAATTAACGCAAACCGGCACCATTATTATCTGTATTTATAGAATTCCAAAGTCAAATAATTTAAGTATGTTTTTGGAGAGTTTGGAAAAAATGTTACAGTCGATAACAATGAACCGTAAACAAAAAATTATAATATGCGGTGATTTTAATATTGACACATTAAAACGTAGCCATATATCACATGACCTGGAATGTCTTTTACTTAATTATAATTTAAAGTTGGAACTCAATCAGCCAACAAGGCTAAAAAGCAATACATGTATCGACAACTTTGCACATAATTTTGGCAATAAGTGTAAAGCTGACGTAGTTGAACTTGCCTTGTCAGATCACACCTGTCAGATACTGAAATGTCCAGTAAAAAGAACCTTCTGTTTAAATTACTGGTATATCAAACGACGAGATTTTAGTACAGAAAATATGAAAAAATTTAGAGAATGTCTGGAAAACATTTCCTTTTCGGAAATCTATGCATGTGATGACCCGGATAGATCTTACAATCTATTTCAGGAGACTTTCTCTCTATTCTACGGCTTATGTTTTCCGCTTATGAGAATAAAAATAAAACTACACAATAGGCCTCAATGGGTGTCGCGTGGAATTAGAGCTTGTAGCAAAAAGAAAAGATCACTCTTGTGGCGTTACCGTTTGAACAGAAATGAAGCAAATAAAAAAGAATTTAATAGATATGCCAACACATACAAGCGAATAATTAAATTAACACAACGTGCTCAAAATACATATAAAATAAAAAACTCATTAAACAAATCAAAAGCGACATGGCAAATCATAAACCGGTCAAAAACTAATTTACCTAAGAATGCAATTACAAACATTAAAATGGGAAATTCAAATATAACGCATCCACGTGACATAGCAAATGCTTTTAATGATTTTTTTACTGACAAAATTAAACCTGTCTGTAACAGGGGTATAAAAACAACTACAAGTATCTCCAAACCGAGCCACTCAATGTTTATGGCACCAAGTAGTGAAAATGACATAAAAAATATAATCAAATCCCTTAAAAACACGAATAGTGTTGGACATGATGGTATTTCCACAAAAGCTATTAAATATATATCGGACAGCATTAGTGGACATTTAAGTCACATAATTAACTTATGTATATTACAAGGCACATATCCGGCAGATCTTAAGATTGCAGTAGTAAAACCTCTGTACAAAAAAAACGACAAAGAAAACACGGAGTCGTATAGACCTATTGCACTGGTGCCAATATTCTCAAAAATATTTGAAAAGTACATACATGAACAAATTAATAAATATTTAATAAAACATAATATCTTGACTGAAGAACAAAAAGGCTTTAGAAAAGATAAAACTATTAACATGGCCATTTATGACTTCTTGAATAAAGTAATTGTAAATGTTGACCATAAAATTCCGGTTTGTTCAATATATTGCGATATGACTCAAGCTTTCGACTATGTCGATCACAATATCTTGCTTGATAAATTAGAAGCCTACGGAATAAGAGGAAACGTCCTACTCCTAATCGAATCGTTTCTAAAAAACCGAAAACAATATGTAGAAATTTCACAGGTAGATCCGAAAACAAAATACGAAAGGGTCTATAGGTCGCGTGACAGATCAAACTTATATGGTGTGCCACAGGGAAGTGTGCTTGGCCCTCCTCTTTTTATACTTTATATAAATGACTTGCCCAAAGTGACGAAACACCACATGACCCTTTTTGCTGACGACAGTACAATTACCATTGACTGTACAAACAAACTAAATTATAATAATGACGTAACTAATACTATTAATTCAATAATAAAATGGCTCGACAATAATAATCTCAAAATAAATATTGACAAAACCAAAATAATGGCTTTCAGTCAACGCAAAAATATAACGATGAATATTCACTACGATAATAATAAAATAAATCAAGTAAGCACTTCCAATTTCTTAGGCTTAACAATAGACCAACGCTTGGACTGGAAAGCACACACAGAAGAATTGGCAAAGCGACTTAGTAAATCGACGTATGCGTTATATAAGCTCGCTCCAGTCATAGGAACGGATGCTATTGTGACAGCATACCATGGAATAGTGGGGTCAATATTGAGGTATGGCGTTATGTTCTGGGGGAACTCAACTAATAATGAACTAATATTTAAATGTCAAAAAAAATGTATTAGGGTAATGTTCGGTTTGAAATGCATAGACACATGTAAACCATTTTTTATTCGGTATAACATATTGACACTGCCCTCTCTGTACATATTTGAGGTTGCAGTATTTGTGAAAACCAATCCAAAATTATTTCCCAAGTTATCAGATTTAAATAACCGAAGTAGACGACACGCCAACATGTTATGTGCAAGACAGTCTAAGACAGCTCTGATGCATAAAAGTGTTTTCTGCATGGCACCAATTATATACGATCACATACCAGAGTCAATTAAAGCCTTAAATGTAAATTTATTTAAAAGCCACCTGAAAAAGTTTCTGATCTGTAAATCATATTATAATATTTCGGAGTTCCTATCGGAAAAAAAACTGTGGGACTTAGGTGGGATCTAATATCTATGTTTTGTCGCAAAATTGTAATGGATTTTGATTTTATGTTTCACTTTTTGGTATTATTTTTATTATTCAGTATCTTCTGACATATTATGAACATAAAAATTAAAATGTAAATTGATTGACCAAATTAATTATTTCTTTACTTGTTATTTTTTATATTTAAATTGACATGCTTGTATTGACATATTTAATATTTGTAACCAGTGACACAATTTGATGTAATATTATGACTTTTTTCTTTTTCGTATTTTCTATTTGTTGTGTTTCAAATGTTTTGACATGTAATTTTGTAATAATGTAATTCTATAATTTTTCTAACACTATTGATTGTTAAAAAAACTAATATTTTAATTGATTATGTTTTGCATGCCCATGTGACGGCAGAGCATGGAGAGCTAACTTATCAGACAACATCTATGTACCAAATTTACCCATGTTTGCGAACTAATAAATGATTTGATTTGATTTGATTTTGATTTGATAAGCATGACGTTACTTTAACAAAAATACTATTACTAAACCAGCTGTGCGTTTTAATTAGGAGGCCGCTAAATATACTTACATCTTTGCAACTCTCGTGAGGTTCATTTAACGTTATCCACATTTTGACTATATCTCCATATAGTTTAAAAACGACCCTCGCATAGTCCTCAAAATAATCAAGTATTTTTGGGTTAGCCCAGCCCCCAAGGTACATTAGTGATGTTGGTAGATCCCAGTGGTATAACGTGACTGCAGGAGTGATGTTGGATTTTTGGAGCTCTTCGAAAATTCTCCGGTAGTACATTACTCCTTCCTTGTTTATATTGTTGTCAGTACCATTTGGAAGTATCCTAAAAAAAAAAGTAGATATAATTATTTTGTCTTTTAGTTGAAAGAATACAAAATTAAATAAAACGCAACTAGATAATCCTTCAAAAGCAAGCTAATAGCAGGCGGAAGAAATAACACAGACATGAAAATTAAAAAATATTATTTATTTATTTATTAACTATGGAAGACTTACAGCTAAGACTAACAGAATTAAAAATAGTATGTGAGACTGACAGCCAATTAAAAGTCCTCACTTCTAAAGACAGATTACAAAGAAAGAGTGTAAACAATACGACCACAACAAAAAAAAGAATACAGTAAACATTCAAGCTTAAACTGAATTCTAAAAAAGGTGCTAATTTTGTTAATACAATGCCTAGTCATATTATGGCATAAATTATTTAACTTCAGCGAAAATAATACGTACCTCATGGTAAGGCAATCTAAAGATGTAATTAAGTACATAGAAGTTTGAATAAACATGTTACCTGGTCCACGCAATAGACATTCTATAGCCACTGACACCTAAACTTTTAATCAGTTCAATGTCTTCCCTCCAGAGATGGTAAGAGTCATCTGCAATATCTCCGTTTTTATGGTCTGGTGTTAGTGTAGGGTGGTCCTCGTGGAGTAATTTGTCCCATACACTTTCGCCTTTGCCTATGGAATAAAAAATATTAGGAAAATAAAAAAAACGTGTGTCTTGGTTGCAACTCTTTCCCCTTATACAGATTGGAGACGATTATACGACAATAAATGAAAACACAGACCATACTAGTTCATATGAATAATTGTAAACCATCAAAAAAATCCTAACAACAAAATTAAACCAAAACTAAATGGCATAAAACTGGTAACAAAATAGAACGCTATTTTAAAACATGGGTTCACTAACCTCTATTGTAGGGGCGGCAACATTGCGTTCCTGTAGCGACGTGATCTTTTGGTGCCATTATTATAAGGTCAGTGGGTCGTCTTGTGGGTAATAATGCTCAGTAAAAACATTACCACTGAATTCAATGACGTATTATATATAGACACGTCATGAACTAACATGGCGGCGTTTCAAAACGGCGAAAATATTATATAACTAGCAAACGACATACCTCGATCGTATCATGATAACCATACACATGCTATACCAAACACTCCTCCCGAAAACACCCCAGTGCTATCCACTTTTGACCCATGTTCTGCAGCCGAAATAACAAAAATTATCACAAATCTCGACCCCAACTCCAGTACTGGATTAGATGGAATAAGTACCAAGGCAATAAAGTGTATACAAGATCTAATAGCGAATAACCTGAGTAAATGCTTCAACAAACTGCTGATTAACGGTAATTTTCCCGATACCCTGAAAATGGCGAAGGTTACTCCCATTCACAAATCAGGATCAAAAATGGACCCGGGAAACTATCGACCTATTTCTGTGTTACCTGTGTTGTCAAAAATTTTAGAAAAAATCGTACACAATCGACTATACAAACATCTAACTTCAATTAACTTTCTTTCAGACCGGCAATACGGGTTCAGACCAAAAAGCAGCACACTTACAGCTACAATCGACCTCGTTACTAAAATTAAGCAAAATGTAGATGCTAAAAACATAGTCCTTGGTATCTTTATTGACCTTAAAAAAGCGTTTGATACCGTTAGTCATAAGTTGTTACTTAAGAAGTTAGAAACTATCAATATTACTGGTAGTGCACTAAAAATGTTCGAATCTTATCTAAAAAACCGGTCACAAATAGTTAGAATGGATAATAATTATCAGAGTGATGCATTACTGGTAACGTGTGGAGTTCCCCAGGGATCTATTTTGGGTCCTCTGCTCTTTTTAATTTATATCAATAACATACAAGAACTTAAACTACATGGACATCTCACCCTATATGCTGACGATACTTGTTTATTTTACTTCGGAAATTCCATTCATAATTTAGTTTCTCAAGCCCAAAATGATTTAAATATCCTGTCTTCCTGTTTACAATATAATTTATTAACAATTAATATTTCTAAAACATGCTATATCTTGTTCAAAGCCAAAAATAAAAAAATACCTCCACATGAACCATTAACCATAAACAAAATACCCTTACATCAAAAAACCTGTGAAAAATATCTTGGCCTGAGACTGGATAGTTCTCTATCGTGGAATGATCACTTAGATCATATAAAAACAAAACTTTCGTCACTACTTGGATCTCTCCGGAATATTGTTCGATGTATCCCACATAGATTACGTCACACTATCTATAATGCTTTGATAAAACCACACCTACTTTATTTGGTTGAAGTTTAAGGCAGTGCAGCCAAAACAAAATTAGCAAATCTTCAAGTTGCACAAAACAAAATAATAAAAATGATTTTTAAGTACCCATATTTAACACCATCAAGCACAATATATGAAGAAACAAAAATAATGAACATAAGACAGTTATATATTTATCACACATGTATCTTTATCCGTAAGGTTCTTAGTAAAAGTATACAGACCAATTTATCGTTTACTAAAGTAAAAGAAGTAACCCAACGCAGTACTCGCAGAGCTAGTTTTCTAATTTTACCAAAAATTAGAACAAAATTTGGCAAAAAACAATTGACGTTTGAAGGGGCACAGTTATACAACAAACTACCAGCTTGTATAAAGGGTGTGCACTCATTCAATGCATTCAAGACTCAACTATCTGAATACCTTACCGCAAATTCTCAAAAACTGAATGCACTGAATGGGTGCAACTACTGAACTACTGAATAATGTATAATAACTACTGAATAATGTGTAACGCAGTGACGAACTTTTTTACTACTAATATTAGCTTAAGGACACCTGTTCTCATGTAAGTGACTTTGTGTCTTTTTTGAGAATAAATATCTTTAAACCTAACTACTTTTGCGCGTAAAGAAGGGGAAAGAAAATATGACACCGTACAGCGGGATGCCTGTTGTCTTTATGTTTCGCGCAGGTTTACACACACGATTTAAATTAAGAACGAACGTAGCATCGCGCCAGAGGTTGGTGCGTAACTAAGCGCGATGTGGCCAATTGACTTCATTTCATGTTGTCATTTTTGAGGGCGGACAACGTATCTATAGTTTTAATATATCAATGACGGAATCACAGATTATTAACCCAATAATCAGTCACCTCTCGCCGACGTGTTATTTATTAATCACAATCAGGATCACTGTTCAATCACTTCTAAGTACCTATTTAGCTAAGTAAAATACACGAACACAATCAACACTAAGGGCCTAAATTCGCACAGTTCACTGAACTATTTAATTTAACTATATACCTATTACTATTTATGTTCTGACACTAAAATAATGCGTCCAATTTCACACTTATTGTAATAACCGTTTTAACTACTTGAACGTCTTGGTCACTCCGGCCGCCGGCGACGTTATTCACTTAGGTTACAAACACACTAGAAACTAGATTTATCTCTTTTGCACACACTAAATTTTCTATCAGTAAGAGTGCATAGCAACTTCCGCATGCGTTATTTTCTGATAAGTCTAATGACATATCTACGTTATCGCTCTTATTGTATAGGTTTAAGGTATAATTTGCAATAAATTGAGTGTAAAAACTAATTAGGCGAAAGTTTTTAAGTAGCGAGTTGGCAACCGTACCGATGCGGGGTCGTTAACCTGACAGTGCTTCTGTATTAACAGATACATAATGTAGTAAATGTTAAAAATGAAAAACTAATGGATATTATTAAAAAAAAATTGCATATGCCCTAGAAACATCCTAAGGTAAACGAAGTTTAATTTACTGTCGTATTGTCGGCACCACCCTGTATTACTACTTAAATTGTTCAGTATATATTCAAATAATAATCTTACCGTCTTCGTTCCATCCTCCTTCAATTTGAAATGCGGCCGTAGACACACCGAATATGAAATCATCTGGAAAGGTGTAATTGCTCACTCCGGAGGGCACGACTGGGCCTCCTCTTGCTAATTGCAGCAAGCTGTATATAAATACATTCTGTTAAGAAAAGTGTCTAGTTATCATCATCACCTGTCCTTGTTTCATTTTGCTCAGAGTCCACGTAACATGTTACTTTTCTATCCATCGGTGTCAACTATTAAAAATGGAGTAGCTACATGCTGTCGAGTTTTTGGTGGGGGCACTTTCCATCCTGTTCCCGCGAAAGGGCTATTTGTACTACGTAACTATGGCAGTATGAAATATGACGTAAATCGTTTGTAGCGCTGACTTTTTCTGCGCGTCATTTAATATCAGTTAGCACTATGCCATTTTTTGATTGATTTTATTACTTTCTTAAATCTGTGTGGTGCTTTTTTCAAAAGACCATCTCAGACATTAATCTGCACGGTCTTCATGTGTGTATTATACCTTATTGTTAACCCAAACGATTTTAAAAGATTAAAAGAGTAACCTTTGGAGTTTCTTGCCGTTTCTTCTCCTTAGGAATCGACCAATGCTCCGAACCATGCCCCTTTTTACCGACGTTTTATAAGTGCCCATGTAGGCCTATGTGAAATTAAAATATTTTTATTTTGATTTTGAATGGATTCCAAAAGCTTTTACCATCTAATTGGTCCACCTTGGCTTTTCAATGCTATGTTTTACGGTACGCAGGGCTTTACAGATTCTAGAGTAGTAATACTCTAGAATCTGTAAAGCCCAATGGTCATTCAGTCTAGATCGTACCCAGTACGAAATTCTCAAGAACGAGAACAAAAGAAAACTAGCGGATTAGGTATTAAAAGAAAAATCACCAGTGGTGTTGGTCTTACCTAAGAGTCACCAAAAATATTGCTCTGTTTAAATTGACTATTCTTAAGGTATACATGTTAATAACTGAAACGTGGTTCGAATGATTATGATATTGATTATTGAAACATATAAGTTACAAGGCATAACTATAAATTGAATAATGTAAGGACACTTACGACACTTCAGTTTAACTAGCACTAAAATAATTTGATTTATAGAGCATTTACAAGTGTGTCTTTTTTACTAACAGTTAACAATATCCTACTAATATTATAAACGCGAAAGTTTGTAAGTATGTATGTATGGGTGGATGTTTGTTACTCTTTCATGCAAAAACTACTGAACGGATGTGGAAAAAATTTGGTACACACATAGTATATAATCTAGATTAACACATATATCCAAGTCCAAGGGTGAGAGAACATCACTCTTCCCTCACTCTCCTAGTCAAATGGGAGGGCAATGCGGTACGAACAGAGAGAAATCAGGCTTTGCACGAATTGCTTATTGACTACAATTACAACATTGAACTAAGATTAAATTATAGCAAACTCTTAGCAAGTGCTCATTGATGAGGATGAAAAACGTGGCGTTGATACTGTAAAAGCCATTTAGTCCGCTTATGTACCACGTTTGTGCATGAAGTTTAAATTAAATAAATAAAAGCTCTTTGACCATCAACCAAGCGCTCTGATGATGAGCGCCCCAGTCGGAGCAGCCTATATTTAGAACCCTCAATACTGCGATCTTTTAATTGCAGCACTAAAAATGCAGAAAAGCTGCTGGACCAGACCAAATTACAGTCGAGATGTTAAGCGCTTTGGGTAACAAAGGCATTGACTGTCTTCTGCAAATACATTTGGCAAACAGGCTAATGGCCAAAAGACTGGACCGAATCGGTTATTGTACCCTTGTTTTAAATAGGCTTTACTAGAATCTACAACAACTACAGGAACCTGGCTCTCATTTCTTAAAGCAGTAAAATCCTCTTGCGTATTACAGTACAAACCACCGCATAAGGTACTGCCTCGACTGGCAGATCCTGCAGGAGCAGGCCTTCATCAAGGGAAGGGGCACTCGAGAGCATATCACTACATAGTAGAACAAAGTCGCTTTCTCTGTCCCTATATCCTTTTGTATGCTTAAATCTTTTAAACTACGTAACGGATTTTGATGCGGTTTTTTTTAATAGATAGAGTGATTCAAGAGAAAGGTTTAAGTATCTTTTTTGCACTTGTGTGAAGCCGGGGCGGGTCACTAGTTCTCAATATAAGGAAAATCATTGAGAAGTTCGACAAATGTAACACCTCATGTGCATTGTGCTTCATGGATTACAGCAAGATGATTGATTCGGGCTGGACTCAAAAATTTGGCTGACACTTGCCTAAAATTAATATCCCAGTGGGGTGATCGTAACCGTCTGACCTTTGCACCACATACAACTTATCAACTTCTTTTAAAAGGTAATCTTAAATCATGCCCCAGTAAACATTTTAATAACGTTCTCGTGAAAAAGAAGGAGTCCGTGTGCTACCTTGGGTTTGTTTTAGAGAGGAATTTTTCATTCATTGAACATATAAAAACCGTCGGTGAAAAACCTAAAAAGAACTTTTATGCCTTAACGAGAATATCTAAATCTACGTGGGGTTTATCATTTGTAACTCTGAAGACGATCTATGGGGGCTACTTACTTGGGGTGTATGTGCTACGGGGCACCAGTTTGGGCCGATAGGGCCACCATAGGAGCGGCACGACGTAAATTACTTTAAAGCCAGCGGTTGGCCTTGATTTTCTTGTGTAAAGCGTATAGGACGGTTAGTACTGAAGCCTTACCGTACTGGCAGGGGTACTTCCAGTCGAACTTGAAGTGCAGCGCCGTACTTCAATGTACTACTGCGCACGAGAGACCGCGGACGCAGACTTTTTAACACAACGTGACCGTGCTAAAATAGCTAGATTACTTAAACCACAGACTGACGTCAGGGAGGATCTTTTGTCAGAATGGCAATGTAGGTGGGATAATTCCATCAAAGGCTGACACCTCCACCAGTTCTTTCCATCCGTTCGTGAGCGGCTGGCCAGGACATGGCTGGAGGTGGATCACTGTGTTGCCCAATTTCTCACTGGTCATGGTAACTTTAAGAGTAAATTATTTTCCTTCAAGCTTGTTGCGTCGCCTTTTTGTCAATGTTCTAC
This sequence comes from Diarsia rubi, assembly GCA_932274075.1. Classification (NCBI taxonomy): domain Eukaryota; kingdom Metazoa; phylum Arthropoda; class Insecta; order Lepidoptera; family Noctuidae; genus Diarsia; species Diarsia rubi. Next base: position 13,987,417 of record OW026417.1, on the reverse strand, counting down.
ATCTGACTGCGAATATGAACAATCTGCACATCATATTTTATGGGAGTGTAGTCTTTGGCAGAATGAGCATAATATTATGTTGGATAGTGTACAGGTTACATCCGGAGTTATTTACTATACGGACCTTGTAGAAACTAGAACAAATTTCCGTGCGTTTAAGCATTTTTGTCATACCTTTTATTGGAATCAAATATAACAGCTCACAACTTAGGACCCAGTAATATTAATGACAGCAATATCCGTGGTGCTAGGCAACTGGGCTTATCCCAGTTGTATACGTCCCTGTGTGCCTAATGGCCTTGTTCTTTTCTGTCTCCTGCTGATATGGAGGAAAGTGGAAATTTCTGTTTTTCCTACTCCTCCGCTATTCTTTTCTGATTTATTTCGTTGCGGGATCCAAGACAGTCAAATCATTTCTCTGGGACTTCGTCGAGCTTCATTGTTTTGGCGCTTTTCTTGTGGTCGCCACTGTTGATTCTGGCTTACAGAAGTTACAGTGGTTTGGGAACAGTGAGGCGGGCTTGATACCACACTTTAAGAGTAGTAGTTGGATAGATGGGAAATGAACCAGCAGGGAGATGGAGCTTCTCATAAACAGAGCCCAGACCAAAGTCATGACAGTCGATCGTAGCATGTCGCTCACCATAACCATCAGACTTAACCTAGAAATCGTAAAGGACTTCACACACCTAGGCTAAATTACAGCGAATGACGGGTCATGTGAGAAGAAGTGCAAAAAGTGCTATGGCCCAGCTAGACCATGTATGGTCCGACAGGAATTTCTCGAGGAAGACCAAGTTTAGTTGAAAGAAAAGAATAGGAGAGAAAAATAAAATGTATGCATTCTTCAGAATATTGTACAAAACTGGAAGGTTTTTTATATATGTATTAAGATCATATATTCTGCTGTTTCTGGCGTACAAATATGTCTAATATATTATAGTTTTGGATCAATAAAATAATAAATAAAACAAAGGGATATTTTAAAACTAAGCTATACAAACATTAAAATAGTTTATTTAATTATAGTAAAGATTCAAATTGGCACGTCTGACTCACACAGTCATGCAAAACGCTATTAGTATAGTTGCGCGAGCTCTTACTCCACTTAGATATGGTTGCTTTCTCGCCTGACATAAATATGGTGAAAGCAAATGAAAACTTTTTTGTTTACATAATATATTATGGGGCATTTAAGGTAAATGTAGACTTGGGTTACAACGCACGCGCTGCAGTCACCGTTTTCGAATTCTTTATATGAAGTTCTATATAACCTCGTACACATACCCGCGCGCCTTAGTCGCCGCTGTACCTAAAAAGGCCGAATTCCGCGAGCAGCAGCTGATGACTTCGCCAACATCGGACGCTGCCGTCAGCGCTACGCGGGTATTTTCATTCACAGCTACTGGCTGACCGAACAATGCGGCCACGTTAACATGGAATCGTGGTGCGAGGCCATTAACAATAGCGATGACTGCGGCGACAGTGGCGCGTGTGCCGTGCGGTGCGGCCAAATCTGCGTTCACCTTCATAATGGGCTTAGACTTGAAACACTATTCTGGACCAAAGGTGACTTGATGTAATCGAAGTCAACACGACGTGTGCGAACGATGTTGGCATAGTTCTTTGCTGACAGCTTTGGTGTTCGCGTTTTATTTGAACTGTCAAAATCCACTTTAAATAAACCGTATTTTTGTCTGAAAAATAACACAAATAATATTAAAAGACTTGAATGTATTGCAATAACAAGATGGCGGCGGTAAAAGATGATAAAGAAACAGAAAAGATTATGATTATTTTATTTGTCCAAAACATGAGGAGGTATACACACACATGGCATGCCAGACGTTACATTAAATTATCTGACAATCATGTTTTGCCTGAACGGCATACAAATATAAGATGTAGGGCGCTAAACAGCATCAATTGATTTTAAATTCGTCCGTTACACACATTTATAATTCACAATTCAAATTAACAATGCCCAAGCGCCTAGAAATAATTTAGCTTCAGGAGATGTCTATAGCGGAAGTTACTTCTTGGTTTCTTCTTGGCTTGTGTCAACTTGTGCTGTCATGGGTTCAGGGTACTACGGCATAGTTTTCCGTAAACTTATAGCGCAAAAAGTGAAAAAACTTACGTGTAGCCGTAATCCCATTCCATGCTATCCATAAGACTCCAAGCAAAATATCCTTTCACATTGACCCCGTCTTCATATATAGCTAGCAGCAGTTGATGGAGATAGTTGTTGTAATAAGAAACTCTCTCATAGTCTTCAGTTTGTCCCTTGTCAGTCATTCCGTTCTCAGTTATAATTATTGGGATTTCCTTTAATATTTTGTAGGTTTTTTGAAGCCAGTTGAGAAGTTTTCGGAAGCCCTGTGGGTCAACCTACGACAATTTTAAAGAATGATAAGCTTAGCTATTTAAAAACTTGGTTGGTGTCAATAGAACTATTGCACTTGGTTTGGCAACCTTGTCACCGTCTGATAATAATATAATCTGATTCATGTGTGACAGATGTTTATATATATATATACCTACGTCGCAGCAAGCATAACTTCTTTTGCTTTAGAAGTCCGTACAAAAATATTTGTTAACGTTTTTTATTTAGGGTTCCATACCTCGAAAGGAAAAATTATACCTTATAGGATCACTCGTGTGTCTGTCTATCTAACCATTCCCCACCTTTTTTTTTGGGTTGTGGGAAATCATCAAATAACCCCTCCCGCTCTTGGGCAAAGCGAAGGAGTATCAGACTTCTACTGACTAAAAACCCACCCTTCTTAGCCCTATATATCAAGGCCGCGTTGTCTCTTACAACATCCCGCAGCACACCATTCCCCCCTTATCTCCAAAACTACTGAGCCTAAAATTTTGAGAAATATACAAAAATTAGTTCAACTCATAAAGGTAACAGGAAAAAGAAGAAGTCTATGATGCTAAAATAATATGCAAAATCTCTAAATATCTACTACAATGGTACGAAACCCTTCATGTGCAAGTCAGACTTGCACTTGGCCAGTTTTTTTTAATAAATATATTATGTAAAGTACATCACAACAAAATGGTTCATTATTATGTGATGTAAATTTGGTCTTACCAAAACAATAATGCTCATATTGTTGTATAGGCAAAATATTAAAAACTATTTAAATTAACCCATCACGAAGCCGTCAACCAAGCATTCTTTACTATAACCAACTTTTAGCAGCCGATAGTTACTCTCAGACTAAACGTCTTACATCTAATATCCTAAACCAGGTAACAGTTGGTATATCCAGCTGCTAAACACAGAAACTATCGGATCTATAAGAATATTAGCAAAGTATGAATTTATGAATTACTTTCCAGTCCTGCCTGTAGTCCACCATGACTCTAAAGTCATAGAAAAAAGAAGGAATCTTCAAGTCAAATGTATGCTTCATGGATAAGAGAGGCTTCATTGGAGAGATGAAGTTTGATCTGTAGTGTGAGAAACCTAAAAAGTCTGCGCTGCCTCGAACTGCTTTTACCTGGACATAGAATGATCATAATATAAATTTACGTGTGTAATCTCTTAAAGGTTAGGCAGAAATATAACCAACCTTTAAGAGGCAGATTTACTTATTTTACTTACCCAAATATCGGAAAATTTATTGCTAGTTATATTTAAGTGCACAGGGTATATGGGAGAGAGAGTAAATTCTGTTGATTTTAGGAAACAGTTTTTTCCGATAATCAACTACACTAATGAAAAACTCACAAAAATATTTGAAACGAAAACGTCTTTCATTGTACACAGAAGGTTTTCGCGGGATATTGGGTATACGAACCTGTTCAGGAGTGAAATGTGGAAGTCTCGACCGCGAGTATCCTTGTAGACGACTCATGTTGTCAATCCGTTCACGAACATAACTAGGGTAGTCACCGACATCCGAGAATATCGGATGAGTTATCATTACCATCTAAAAAGAGTAAAAATAATGTTTGGAAACAATACGTTGTAAATGAGATTTAAGTTTAAATCCGCCTTAGCTCAACACCAATACTAAACGTAAAGTAAAAACATACGAACAAATTTACAAAAACCTAAATATTGTCGATCTAAATAAATCTAAAATAAAATTAAAATTAATGAAATGGCTACTGGTACAGGACTATATACAAACAAACGTAATCCTTACTTAAGTAAGTCTCCTTACTACGTAACCATCATTTCAGCCGAAAGACGTCCACGATCCGGAGTGTCATTTGAAGACAGTCTTTACAAGAAGTCAGTGACCCGACAGTCTGACGAACATTAGTATTCAGCTACATTCGGTTGAACTGGAAGTCGCCCCCAATATAGTTGGGAAAAGGATGATGATTACCAAAATCTTGAGTGAGCTTAGTATTTAATTATTTTACATCTCCCCTTATAGATTATCATAAAAGTTGACATGTGATTTTAAAGGAAATTGTCAAGGTACTAACCCTCATTAGCTGAAATTCCTCTGACGCTTTCACATCCTCAGGTTCAGCAGAGTCTTTTGGTTCAGTCCAACAAGAGTTTAGCGATATGGATACTTTTCCTGAAATACAAAACGCTACTGAATTGGTTTGGAAGTCATACGAAAAAGAAATTAAGCCAGGGGCAGGGAAATAATTTAATGCATGCTACAAGCTGGTTCGTTTCGGCACTAAAACTAATCAATTGAATTGACTCAAAACAATAGGTTAGTTAACAAAAAATATTGGACACGTATTTTATCTTTTTTCACGTAAACAAACAATGAAGACGATACAGTGCTTTTGAAACTCTTCTGACTTCATACTCTAAGACATTAGTATGACATTCTTTAGCGGTCAGTGACGTCACCAACCCCCACTCAAATCTTTGATGCGTTTTATCTTCGTCATGTTTTATTCATTTGATAAAACAAAAATACGTATCCAATAATTTTCGATAATCGATATACGATACAGTGCTTTGAATACTCGTGTGATGTCATATTCTAAGACATTAGTGTAGCATTGTTTACAGGTCAGTGACGTCACAAACCTGTTTAGGCAGTTTTTTTAGTCGACATGTTTACGAAAATCGAGACGGAAAGGTTGAGTTATACTCGTATTAGGAACAATCGGGCGCAGCTTAGTGCAGACAGTTATTTACACTTGCAAGATGCGATAAGGAGATAGGACGATGATGCTGATCAGCTAGGTCAAAATGTAGAGCTGCCTTCTTCTACTGGGGGGCCACGCTGTTTGCATGAACGGACACAAGATGACATGACGTATGTGCTACGGTCGTCCCGCTCTCTTTATAACATTTACTTGCAATCCTCGATAAGATGAAATCACGGAGAAGCTTTTGTCTGGGCTAAAAAAAATTGATAGACACTATACAGTGTGATTCTTTATAATGTGCACATATCGAAATTGGGGAATTTATGCTTAATTTTATCGACGGAAAAATTATTAAAAAAAATCTAAATATTTTTTAATATTTTATATGGAATTTTTTAAAATTTTGTCTGCTACTGTGACCCCAGTGTAAACAAAACGGTGTAACTTTTAAACTAAATTATCTATCGCGATGAAACAAACTCCATAATGATTGGAAGCAATTAGGCGTCCTCGTAAAATGAAAATTGTGGAAAAAAACTACCCTCAATTGAAAATAAACACGTTTTTTGATCAAAAAAACTTTTTTTTTTCATAACTTTTTACATAAAATTGTTTCATCGCGATAGATAATTTAGTTTGAAAGTTACACCGTTTTGTTTACATTGGGGTCACAACAGCGGACAACATTTTTGAAAATTCCATAAAAAATATTAAAAATTATTTAGATTTTTTTAAATATTTTTTCCATCGATCAAATTAAGCATAGATTCCCTCATTTCGATATGTGCACATTATAAAGAATCACACTGTATAATACCCAGGATTTTTCACCTCAAAGTTTAGAAAATAATGGCACTTCTAACCAAAGGTAAAATACCATAAGCACACTAATTCTGGATGGTTAACCGCATTTCACTTGACATGGTGGATGGACATAAATGTGCTGAGATACCAAATCCAAACGAAGATCCTTATTCATTCGTCATTTAAAGTGCAACTTTTTAGTGAACTTTTTCTAAAATAATGGTAACTATTCTGTCAGATTACTGACGCACTACTTCCTTCTGTTATATACAGAAAGCAACAAGCAAAGCCATCACAAAAGACTACCAACTTTATAGAAATAAAATATTGGAAAGCAACTTACAGACATAATATAGAAGTACCGAAACAGCATAGAAACAGCTGACAACACACAAAAAAAAATTTGGATTTTGGACACAAAAACAAAAACCTATAGATACCAAGCCCAGAGCGGATATTATATTGCGTATCATTAATTGTGCTACAGAACAAATTTCCCAGGACAAGCGACCCGAGGCACTTGCCACCACACTTCCAATTTGCTCTGGACCTCTAGGCCACTCTCGGCAACTAATACAATGTCGTCGGTGAATAGCATACATTTCTTCCTAAATATCCAACGTAAGAGCGTCCATTATCATCAGGAAGAGATAAGGGCTTAGAGCTGACACTTGGTGTAAGCCAACTGCCACATTAAAATCGCCGGTAATGCCCGCAGTACTACCTGCGACTTCAATGTACGTACTTCGGTTCTACATCGACTGTATATCGCCCGGATTAAATGCACATACTTCCCAGGCACACCTTCCTCCATTTTTTTTTTCATTTAATGTGACCAGCCCACCACACTATTCCAAAACCACTGTAACTTCTGTTAGTCAGAATCAATAGTGGTGACCACAAGCATAGCGTTGAGACAATGAAGCTCGACGAAGTCCCAGAGAAACGATTTATCTGTTTTGGATCCCACAACAAAAGTACGAAACGAATAGCGGAGGAGTAAGCAAAATATCATATCCACTTCCCTCCATATCAACAGAAGACATAACAGTACAAGGCCAATAGGCACACAGAGACGTATAAAAGTGGGATAAGCTCAGTTGCCTAGCACCACGGATATTTTTGTCATTAATATTATAGGGACCTAAGTTGAATAATAGGTATGACTAAAATGCTTGAACGCACGGAAATTTGTTCTAGTTTCTACAAGGTACGTATAGTAAATAACTCCTTAAGTAACCTGTACACTATCCAACATAATATTACGTATATTCTGCCAAAACCTACACTCCCATAAAATGTGATGTGCAGATTGTTCATATTCTCAGTCAGATGTAGAACATTGACTAAAAGGTGAAAGGCAACAACCATGAAGAAAAATAATTTACTCTAAACATTATCTTTCTCCTTAAGGGCCCACCACAGAACCTCACGGGACACTCTGTTGTCCTTTTCGAAGTCGACGAACACCATGTGCAAGTTTTTATGCGCACCTCTAAGTCTGCTTTCATTGTGTGTATCTTAATATACAAAAAAGAGACCCAAAAGATCTAAGAACTATATTAGACCTAGTGTATACAAACTATTTACGTCAGTTATACAAAGCAGACTAAGTCCAAAAACCGGCCAAGTGAGAGTCAGACTCGCCCATGAAGGGTTCCGTAGCAGCAAGTAACATAATGTTAACATAATTTTTATAATTGAGTTGATTGAATGAACGGTAAATTGCGATTTACGATTTATGACGTATTAAAAAATATATATTTACTAGATCTCGTTCAAACCAATTTTGGTTGGTAGTTTTTGTTGAGATCTACATTATGTATTTTTTTTAGTATTGTCACTCTCTTAATTTAAAAGTTAGAGAGGGGGGGGCACACATTTTACCACTTTGGATGTGTCTATCTTTGAAACGATTGACTTTGAGAAAAAATTATTTTAAGATCCTCAATGTCATTTTTGAAGACCTATCCATAGATACCCCTCATGTGTAGGTTTGATGAAATAAGTTTTTTTAGTTTCAATTCCATGTATGGAGAGCCCCCTCTTAATCTTATATTTTTTTATAAAAAATCAAAAAGCGGTTTACAGAATACATCTACCTGCCAAATTTTAACTGTGTAATCCTTATAGTCTCGGAATAAATTGGCTGTGACATACGGACGGACAGACGGACAGACGGACAGACGGACAGACAGACAGACAGACATGACGAATCTATAAGGGTTCCGTTTTTTGCCATTTGGCTACGGAACCCTAAAAATCGACGAACACCAGCCGATTGAACAAGCAGGTTTGCGCTCCAGCTTTTCCACTATGGACCACACAGGTACACGTTATACAACAAGTCATAGACAAATATAAAGAGTTCAATAGACCACTTTACATATTCACGTTCGACACGATTTAACATAACTGCCACATTCATGGAAATTACATAACGACACTAAATAACATATATACGATGGCAGTTCCAACTTTCAGCAGAGTAGAAATGGAAAAAAATGGCCTGCCCAAACTTTTTATAACAGTATTGCCACTTAAATAATTGCCACAGCAAGATTAAAACCGGCCAAATGCGAGTCAGACTCGTGCACCGAGGGTTCCGTACAAACAAAGTTAACAATATTAAAAATATTTTTATTATAATTATGTTGTTGTTGTTGTTATGCTATTATGTTGTATCAAAAATTTAGGATTTTCGCAATTTTCCCTTTATCTGTGCTATAAGGCGTGCTTTGTACCAAATTTCAAGATTCTGAGTTTACGGGAAGTACCTTGTAGGTTTTGTTCCCTGGCTGTATCTTTTGATTGCTAGGCTAAGAAGTATGTTTATTTTCACAGTTTTGAGGGATAATAGACCTGAGTATATAATATAAATTTTAGCTTTATATATATATCTGAATAAAAAGGTCTTTACAGACAGATAGATGAAGGGACCAACAGACAACAAAGTGATCCTATTCCGTGTTATCCTTTCGAGGTACGGAACCCCAAAAATGGCAAATAAAAGCAACGGAGAAAGAGAGTTGAACTAAACTGGAGGAGTCTTATACCCAGTCTGGAGTTCCAGCATCAATAACACAGATTAATAATTAAATCTGCATTTTATTTAAATAAAACTTTTTAAATTCTTAGTAAAATTGTTATTAAGGGTTGTTAAAAATAAATGGATTTATTGTTATTATTATGTTATTACCGTGCTGTTGAGGTTTAAATTCCTTTTCATACAAGCGGTAAGCTCGAGCATGGGCTAGCAAGCTGTTGTGGACACAATTATACCATTCCTTTTTGTGAAGCGCATAGACCTGAGGAGTTTAACATAAGCATGTTTAACCAATATGTTTTTCAATACTAATACCTAACCACTGAAATTAAATGAGGACATAGTCCTTTTTCATGGACGAAATAGCACCAGGTCACGGGAACGATCTGTGAGTCGCGCATTCCCCTGAAACTGAAAGGGAAGATCTATAAAATAATGGTTAGAGTCTCTCATGAATCGGAATGTTGGACCACAAAAGAGATGAACGAAAGATATTTGCATGTGGCTGATGTGATAATGCTTAGAGGGATGTGTGGTATTACGCGAATGAATAAAATAAGAAATGAGTACATAAGAGGAAGTCTGAAAGTGGCGCTCGCGACTGAAAAGTTGTGTGGAAATCGGTTGTCGTGGTATGGGCATGTGATGCGGAGGAATGAAGAAAATGTCGTGAGAAAGGTTTTGATGAATGTAGATGGGTATAAATAAGGGTAGAGGAAGACCAAAGAAACGATGAATAAACTGTGGTAGAATGATATGGCAAAAAGGAAATGACGAGAAACAGAAGTATGGAATAAGAAGACATTCTGCTCCGACCCTCAATGAATATTGGGATAAGGGCAAGAGAATGATTTATTTTTTTATTGACTTATTTTATGTTTGTCTGAAACACAATCGATTTTAATGCAATTTTTACAAATATTAGGTACTTACAGACCAGCAAATCGAATGAGGTTCGTTTAACGTCAGCCACATTTTGACTAAATGGCCAAAGGTCCTGAACACTACCCGAGCATAGTCCTCAAAATAGTCGATGAAGTTTGGGTTGTTCCAGCCGCCGATATCCATCAGTGGTACGGGCATGTCCCAGTGAAATAACGTAACAACAGGAGTGATGTTGGCTTTTTGAAGCTCTTCGAAAATTCTCCGGTAGTACTTCACACCTTCTTCGTTTATATTGTTGTCTGTACCATTTGGAAGTATTCTAAGAATAAATAAAAAAAGCTATAGTCAGCTAGCTTTTTTGACGTGATAACGTCTATCGATGAACGCCAGCTGCACGTATAATAAACGTGTCACGTTCTGCCTGGTGCAAGTGAGAGAGCGGATCAAGCGATATAGAGCAACGACTGGCCTAAGCGTTCGGCTTGTTTTTATTAATGTATTCTTATGACCTTATCACGTCAAATTATCGTCTGTAAACCGATTTTATAAACAAATTTTTTGTTTATTTAGCTTAGATAACTAACAACTGTTTTTGTTTCTTGCGTTGTATTAAGTCATTTCTTGCACGTGCTGTCTGCGTGTGCAACAGCACATGCATCACAAACATGACAGTTATTTTCTTTTCTTATTCAGATGCTAATACAAATAGTTTTAACGGCATACATTATTTTACGGCATTAGCAAGAGAGTTTATAATTAAAACCAATTTAAGCATAAGCTAAAGACGAAGATTAAAAATATATTACCTGGTCCACGAAAGAGACATTCTATAGCCAGTGACGCCTAAACTTTTGATCAATTCAATATCTTCCTGCCAGAGGTGGTAAGAGTCAGCTGCAACATCTCCGTTCTTATGGTCAAGGGTAAGTGTAGGGTCTTCGTGGAGTAATTTGTCCCATACATTTTCACCTTTGCCTATGGATTAAAATAATATTTAAGAAAGTCAAACATGTGCACGTGTTGTTTGTACTTTTATCTTCTTATTAAAAGTGGGTAATAAAATATCAGAAACTGAATTAAAATAATTTCTTCAATCATCATTATCACTGCAGGGACTCAGACCTAGTCTCTATGAGAAGGATGAGCTATAATCCACCACGCGGGCTCAGCGCGTATTGGTAGATAATAATAATAATAATAATATAATAATATTCCACAACTATCACACAACGCCATCTAGTCCCAAGCTAAGCAGAGCTTGTGTTATGGGTACTAGACAACTGATAAACATACTTATATATTTCTAAATACATACATTTAATAGATAAATTACACCCAGACACAGAACAAATGATCGTGCTCATCACACAAACATTTGTCCTGGGTGGGAATCGAACCCACGACCTCCGGCATAGCAGTTAGGGTCACTAACCACTAGACCAACAGGCCAGTCAAGATGTCACATGTCGTCGAATTTCATGGTTCCAAGAAATGCCGGTTTCCTTACGATGTTTTCCTTCACCGTTTTGAGCGCAGTCAAGTGGTAATGAAATAAATTACACAAATTAATGCGCCTGCCTGGGTTCGAACCCACGACTTACTGTTTGTAATTCGGGGCCGCCACCTCTGGGCCACCGCTGCTCTGACTATGTGCTGTCTATGGAATAAAATAATATTTAAGAAAGTCAAACATGTGTCTTGTTTGTGTCTTTATCCTCTTATTAAAAGTGGATAAGAAAATCTAAGAAAATGATAAAAATAAATTCTTCACCTCCTTCGTTCCATCCTCCTTCAATTTGAAATGCGGACGTAGCCACTCCGAATATGAAATCATCCGGGAAGGAGTAATTGCTCACCCCGGAATGCACGACTGATACTCCCCTTGCTGATTGCAGGAAGCTGTAATATATAAAATACTGTGTGTAAATAAGTGTCTAGTTCTCACCATTTTCCTGCCCTTGTCTCATGCTACTCGGGGTGGCGTAGCCACATAGATAGATATAGAGACAGATATACACTAACATAGATCTATTAAGCGTTGCCCTGTCGACCAGTGCTGTGCTCTTCGCATCATTCGTCCATTTTGGCCTTCATATGCTGTATTACGCTACGTGGTTAGTACTACTCTTATCAAACCCCAATGGCCATTTGGTCTAGGTCGTACTCCGTAACATTGTAAAGCAAAAGAAAAATTAAGTGCAAAGGTCTGTTTACACAAAATTAATATTAAGTACTAGCTGATATGATCTTACCTAATAGTCACCAATAGTGCGCTGTTTAAAGCGACTCCCGACCTTCTCAAATTACTAACTGCAACTTTCTGACTTTTTCCCGAGCTCTGCATTGTACTTACTAAGTATCGCTCTGGTGCGTTCACCTATTCAATTTGATAATTTTAATCTATTTTTTTTAAATAGTACGGAATTTGAAGGAATAGTTACAGTTGCAGGTCTGCAATTAAATCGTGATCTTGACAAACTATGTGAAAACGGAACAAATACGTCATTATGCATTATCATTGCAAATTATGGCATTTATAATGAGCATTAGTAGGTCGGTACTTTATTCCTATTTTCAGTGGAAAATTCTTGGGGCTGAAACCCTAGTTGTTTTTTTTGTGGGATGATTAGTAATGTGTTACAATAATTCTCATTTCATACTCCGGCTGGATCGTGTCGTGCGTGCCTGAACATTAACGGGGAATACATACATAGACAGTTAAAGAAACCTGAAAATACCTTAGTGTGTGCCAAACCTGGTTTTATATATTTCATTTTATTACAAGCGTAGAAATGACACAAACAAAACCTTAGAAAAGAATTGATAAAAAAAATTACATGGGTTGATTTCAAAAATTTGATCTAGCAACCTTATTTTTACCATTGTTTTTTAACGTTCGTTACGCACCTTTCAAGATTAGTTCAGCGATTTTATTGCAACTTCGTTGCAGTTGATGGTGCGTTATTGATTTAGATCTGTTTACGTCACTTTATTGTTTACACACAGATAATAGAAACTAACTTTTTCTAAACAATACCTATTTACAACCCGTTAATTGTTATTATGTTTTAATACAGTAATATAATATAGGTGTCCTAAAGGCTTAAAAGCCGGAACAGTTCTAAAGTGTGTGTAAGCTCACTGGCGAACGTGCTCAAATGTGTGTTTTCTAAATATATTCCACATTCTGACAATCTCCTACTTGGACACGAGTTGCCGTGGTTTTAAAATAAACTCCGGAAACGGCTTGTAAATACAAACCATGAAACCTGTTTAGGTATGACGGCACGGTTGCTCAAGCACTGGACTGCTGCGCTGCGTGTCGCGGGTTTCCGATTCCCGCACGGAACAAATATTTGTATGACCTATAGATAGTTTTTCCGGGGTTGGGTAATTGTGTATGTGAGTTTAAAAAAAAAGTTTGAGAACGCACCCACGATACAGAAGAAATTCCTAGTGTGGGGCAACGTTTTTTTTAAAAAAGAAAGGTATAGATACACAGATGATTTTGAAATGTAAAGCTATTCAAAACTATAAAACAAAACAAAACGTGTCTTACCTGTCTTGTGGTTTGTATATTACAAGGAGCTGATGGTGTCTATAATGGTAAAATGATAATCATCTGACCTAGTCTTATCTAATAAGGTACGTCGGACCCCGACAGGTCAAACCACATAAGAAGAACCACAGAAGCTAAATACCAATATGTTACAAGGAGCGACTGCATTTCTCACTTTTAGATCCGAACTTCTCTATAGCTCCAATATGAGTGCAAAAATATCATTGTGAATTTTTGTGCCATATAACCTAAGATACTTCTAAGGATTTAAGAATGGTTTAAACTGTACTAGGTATTGCCAGCGGCTTCGCCCGCTACAACTCGAAAATTATTCCACGGGAAGATAAAATCGGGATAAAAACTGTCCTATGTATTAATCCAGGGTGTCAGCTAACTCCATATAAAATTTTATTAAAATCGCTTCAGCCGTTTAGACGTGAAGAAGTAACAAACATACACACTCACACACTTACAAACTTTATAATATTAGTGTGATATAGTAGGATCATTTATTAAAATGTTCATGGCAAACATAATTAGACATATATGGTTTCAAGACGTGACATTTTGAGTTCAGGTAATTTTATTATAATGCAATTCCATCGCATGAGCACGAGCGCTGACTTACAGTGTGGAGTAATAACGGACTTCGACGTAGCGAAAGCCACCGACAAAGTCTGGCACAACGGTTTATTATAATTACTAGCTTTTGCCCGCGGCTTCGCCTGCATGGATGTCGGAAAATATCCCACGTGATCGTACAACCGTGATTAAAAGTATTCCATTTGTTAATTCAAAAAAATAGTTACGTAAATAATCCCCGTTAACCCCCCGTTGTTATTACATTTTCATCAGTATTTGTGTCAAGTTTCAAATAAGATTTTTGAAACTGTATTGCCTGTTTTCAGCACCACAGGAGTGTTAAAAATCATGTGGGATGGATGCTTCCATAACTTGACTCAAACACCAATTTTCGAGTTAATCAAACCGCGCGTTAAAATTCTTCCATACAAACATTGACACCCCCTAATCCTCCTTAGGGGGTAATTTAGGAAAAATAAAAGTGACAAACTTTATAATTTACTTTATATTATAATTTATTTGTGCCAAGTTTCAAGTATATTAACTCAAGGAATAAGATTTTTCATACAAACTTTCATCCCCTATTTAACTCCCTTAAGGGTTGAATTTTGAAAAATCCTTCCTTATTCTTTGTCTACATTATAAAGGGAACCTCTATGCAAAATTTCAGCTTTCTAGGTCCAAGGGTTTGGGCTGGGAGTTGATGAGTCAGTCAGTCAGGACTTTTTTTTATAAAATTTATATAGATAAAGAAAATCAATAAAAGAAATGCCTAACCTATACCAAATACTTATAATATGCAAACAGTCAGTATTCAAGTGAATCGCAATCATCGAATGCAACTATTCGCCTATACTTTGCGTTCGCTACGAATAACTGAATCCTTATGGTTTTTTTTTTCTATATGTCATCTTGCAGTTCCGTCTAGGAGACTGTCTTCTGCTTAACCGGGCAAATCTCTGTGGATGCCTTGAGTTTAAGGCCTCCAGCTAGGGGTGGCAGCGGCGCGGCTCTCAGCGCGCTTTAAACATATAGCCACGGACGCGCAGGCGCGAGGCGTGTACGTACTCTGATAGAATACCTTAACAAATTAATTTTCGCCGTGATTCTTTAAATTGACATAACTTTTTTATTTATGAACCGATTGACATGAAGTAAACACTAAATGTTAAGTGAAGCTTACTGCAATATATTAGTGAAAACCGCATCTAAATCAAACAAGCCGTTTCTGTGTTTTGTTTGTTTGTCTGTGTGCACAAACACACAGATAAACAGACAAAAAAAAAATTATTACAGTCTCGGGTTCGGCATCGATATAATAACAACCCCAGCTATTTTTTTAAATATATTTCCATTGTACAGACACCACTTTTCTACAATTTTATTATATGTATAGATATAGATAAGCTTTTGTGCCAGACCGTCTCGTGCACATCTTACGTGACTCTCTGTCGAACCACACTTTCGCTATCGCATCAGAGAAGCTCTCCTCTCCTCTCCACACGAACCGAGCAGGAGTCCCTCAGGTCTGTGTTATCTTACCGCGACAAAAAAAAACTCAGTTAGTTTTGTCATCAAACCGGATGCTATGGCCAATACGCTCCAAACCTCAGCCAACACGTCCTTAGGCGCTTGGTTCATGAAGTGGGGGATCGAGGTTAATCCCGATAAGAGTCAGGCAGTTTTATTGTCAAACGGTAAGCGGATCCCTTAACTCTAGAGTGGGCGCGCTATGTGCATTTTGCGCTGTATAGGGTTCCGTAGCCGAATGGCAAAACGGAACCCTTATAGATTCGTCATGTCCGTCTGTCTATCCGTGCGGTTAATGTGACAGGCTCTTTATTCGGAAACTATTAAGACTATAAAGTTAAAACATGATAGGTAGATGTATAATATACTGTGAACCGTTTTACGATTCTTATTTAAAAATGAAAAGAAATAAAGGATTCGGTGGGTCTCCCCATACATGAAGCTGAAACTAAAATAAACTTTTTTCATCAAACCCAATCGTGTAGGATGCCTATAGATATGACTTTAAAAATTAAATTGAGGTTTTTTCAAACTCAATTTGTGTGCTTTAATAATAAATAATACAAATTAAAAGGGGCTACTCTACTACGATGGTACGGAACCCTTAATTTACATGTACGACTTGCACTTGGCCAGTTTATAGTAGCTGCCCTTAATTTCGTTCGCACCTCATGTCTAAAGGCTGAACTTTTTCGGAGCACAGGGGGCCGCTTGATGAGGACTGAGGTTATTACTATCAGGTGTCGAAATGCTATGATTGAATTGAATTTTATGGTTAATTTATAGCAATATCTTTAAAAAATTGACTGCCTCGTTGGTCAAGTGGTCTCGTTGGACTGCTGACCATGAGGTCTTGGGTTCAATTCACTTTCACACAACTGGCAACTGGCTGGCTGGTGGGACTTAAACTTAACTGGCAATGTGGGTGGTACTATTAGGTGCACCTCTACCTAACACTTCGGGGATTACAGGCGTGATGTCATGTTAACTTTAAAAATCGATTTTAGTTTCAGAATTCAAAGGCAACACGTGATTAACAAAAAAGACAATTTAAATTTTATGTCTATATATAAACATATATAAATATATAATACATATATAAACTAAAGTTCCTACAACCGAGTTCTATAAAGTTCCCTTCACTCTCGTACTGAGAAAATAAATTGCTTTATTCTTACTTCAAATGGACATTGAAAAGGGGCGGCAAAATTCTCCCCACGCGCCCACTGACGTTCGGAAAAAAGAGGCGCGCGCTCTAGGGTTAAAACGCAAGCTACGTACTTAGAGTCATACTCAATATCCACCTTCCTTTTATTCCAAAACAGCTCGTACCGTGGCCGCCCGATACGTAACGCGCTTAAACCAGATCCGCCGACCGATGGATACTCTCTTCGACTCCAATGACGCTAACACCCTGCTCTTGGAGAGCAGTAGAGTAACTAGCACTCTCAGCACAGACGAAAACAGCCGTCATTCCAATCTTGCTAACGAGGTTGACCCTCGTTCGGGCTAGCTACGTGGCTGAGCCTGTAGTCTAAAATCAGTCCCTAGATAATTATATTACTCAGGTTCAGCCTGTCCCCTTGCTCGCCTCCCCCTGCGACACCCTAAGCCTGTACCCCACAGGAGTGCCCTGAGCGTGTTGTCTGTCACTTAGTTTGTATAAAGTTGGTTTGATCTGACTGGAAGCCTTACATTTAAGGCATCCACAGGAAAATCCGGTTAAGCAGTCGACAACTTCCTACGATGAGCTACGAAATGCTGTTCACAATGCGTTACGTATAAGTAATGCTTTATTTATTCGTTACATCACTTTGTTCGATTTTTATGTACTAGAATAATTGTATATCAAATGTAGAAAAAAAAGTGTAACGAAAATGTTAATTATGATCTTTTATAAATCTATATAAATACACCTACTCCACTTACAAATATTTTTTATTTGACTGTCTGTAATATAAATATTTGAACGCACTTGAGCGTTATTTTAGTGACTAAAATTGTTTAGGTATACCCAAAATATTACTACACTTCAAAGTTTGAGGTGTGATCATTGTCGGATCTTCTGTTTATTGGTGGTCATCGCAGCATTTCTGGTTCTTCCATCCAATAATAGTCTGTCGAATTTCCAGTCATATAGTGTTTCACTTATCCAATTCATCGTTTCTATGATATTTCCCTAGTAAACGAGGAACATATAGAAACTTCTAACATATGCTTACATGAAACTAATAAAAATATTATTAAAATAAATACTGATAAATTAATAACAGACATAACCATACCAAGTCTTTCGGAAGTCTCGCAATCCTTCCGCTTATCACTGAAAATGTCGTGCACATTTCACAGTCAAAGCTCTTAGGTATAATCCATTTTCCCGTCATATTTTAACCCTAGATAGCTAACGTTCTTAAACTTCTATGATAAGCTAACCATTCGATTTTTTGGCGATCATTTTTAAAATCTGTGTTTAATTTAAAAAAAAATATTTTATTCAGTTTTATTATATATATAGGAAATATGGGATATAAATTAAAGATAATTTTTACAAAAACTAAAATTTATTTAACATTTAGGTATTAAATTACAAATCTTAAACGGCACATGTTTTTTTGAGATCAATAAAGCACTAAATCGACTAATTTAGGAACAATATTGTTTTTAATTCCTATTTTTTTTTTATTATTATTAAAAAAGCTAATTAACTATAGGTATCCAATACCATAAGTTTTTTTGGTACAAGTTAGGTAAAAGTCAACTGTATGTTCGTCACTAATTGGAACTCGGCTACTATTAAAATGATTCTTTGTTATGCGCTTTTTCTTGTAAAAAAATCGAAACTGCACCTTTTTCTTTTCCTCGTTGAGGCATTTTCTAATCTCAGAGGACATCTTGGACCAGATTGCTCAAAAATTTGACTTTTAACTTCAACACTCCAGCATCGGTCCTCTGCTAAAAATTTCCTCACATATTTCATCAATCATCATCATCCGCATAGCCTTTTACCGACTGTGTTGGGGTCGGTTTATACTTTATTAGTCATAAAATAAATCAAATAAAACAAGGAGCTTGTGGCCAAACAAAAACGGCCAATCGGGTCAATCTTCAGGTTAAGCAGGGTTTGCTTAGGTTAGTCCGTGGATGGGTGACCACACACTACTTATCTAGTTTCCTCCGTGCCTCTGAATGCAATTATTATTTATTTATTTATTTATTAAATAAAAGACGGCAAAAATCAGCACTATGTACAGGTTCTAGAGTTACGCATAAGCTAACCATTCGTCAAAATGACGAGTATTTAGTAGGTATCTCAAAACCTACTTACCGGCTAAACGCGACCACTACGCGATGCAGTCTAGCGGTCACCAAGTTGATGTGAAACCGCGAGTGTGTAGATAAAACAATTAGAAAGGGAGAGGTTGAAATGTATTTGATGCTCGTCATTTTGACGAACGTTAGCTTTCTAGGGTTAAAACTGGCGTAGGAAAGCGTGGCAAAGGCGAAAAAGAAACGTCCAAAAAAGTAAGATCTGTAGTGCGTGTGGTGCCATGGCACAATAGGGATGTTTACTGAAAAAATGCTAGGCAACTGGGCTTATCCCAGTTGTATACGTCCCTGTGTGCCTAATGGCCTTGTTCTTTTCTGTCTCCTGCTGATATGGAGGGAAGTGGAAATTTCTGTTTTTCCTACTCCTCCGCTATTCTTTTCTGATTAATTTCGTTGCGGGATCCAAGACAGTCAAATCATTTCTCTGGGACTTCGTCGAGCTTCATTGTCTCGGCGCTTTTCTTGTGGTCGCCACTGTTGATTCTGGCTTACAGAAGTTACAGTGGTTTGGGAATAGTGAGGCGGGCTTATCCCATAAAAAAAAATGACTTTAAAAAATGTGATTCTAATTAGTCCGTCTGTTAGATTATCGAAAAATATTGGATACGTATTTTTTGTTTTATTAAATCAATAAAAAATGACGAAGATAAAACGCGTCAAAGATTTGAGTGGGGGTTAGAGACGTCACTGACCGCTAAAAAATGACATACATAAATGTCTTAACGTACTAGAGTTTTCAAAGCACTGTATCGTCTTCATTGTTTGTTTACGTGAAAAAAGAAAAAATACGTGTCCAATATTTTTGATAATCTATATGACAGACTAATTAGTTTTTTTTGTTAACATCCCTATTATGTCACAAATTAAGGTTATTTATAGTTTTTTGTCACATATTTGGTACGAGAATCAACTACTGAATACTTTACCTCAATAAGTCCGTCGTGTAACCTAACAAACTGTATATTTTTTACTTAGATGAAAAATATGTTATACATAGGTTTAGACTTAAGGTTTCCTATACATTTGCATAAAATTTGAAGACCTTACGCCTAATATATTATATCAAACAATATTTTTTATAGGCATAACAAAGAAACGTACTGAACTAAAGACAAACTCCTAACCTTTTTTTCATAGTCATGCCAACATAATTATGTAAACAGTATGCCAAAAATATATGTCAAAGTATGATTATGGCATAACAAGTTATGCCAAAATAGGTATGCCAAAGATTATTGGGAAAAATAATATTATGCAAAACAAAGAGCTCCCTAGATTCGAGACACTATTCTGGACCAAAGGTGGCTTGATGTAGTCGAAGTTAACACGACGTGTGCGCACGATGTTGGCATAGTTCTTCGCTGACAGCTTCGGTGTTCGTGTTTTATTTGGACTGTCAAAATCCACTTTGAATAAGCCAAACTTTGGTCTGAAAAATAAAGCAAATAATATTCTAAGACTTGAAGGTATTTAAACCATATTTGTCTTAATGTAATACTAACTGTAATTATAACTCGCAAGTTGCATGACAATTATAGTGCTATCTGTGACACTGTTCTATGAAATGTATTGAAATAACAAGATGGTAGCGGTAAAAGACGATAAAGAAAAAGATATGATTAAGATAAAGATTATTTTATTTTGTCCAAAACATGAGTAGGTATACACACATGGCATGCAAGATGTTAACGGCATACAAATATAAAATGTGGGACGCTAGACAGTATCAATTGATTTTAAATTCGTCCATTACATACATTTATAATTAAAAAATTAGTTAATAAAAAAGTTAGTTTCTGAAGTCGGTGACTTTTGTTTGTTTGATTTCTTTTTTTTTTTAAATAAAACAAACTTCGTAAAAAAATACAAAAATATTAGTTACTGAAGGCAGTGCTTCAGTAACTAATATTTTTGTATTTTTTTAACGAAGTTAGTTTTATTTTTTGTTAAAAAGTTGTTATTTTTCACTTTTTAGTGATTTACATGTGCTTACCCCTTCACAACGTATCGGCGTGATTTTATGTTATTAACTGGTTTAGACAATAGACAGACATTGGATTTCGGCAATCCCAATCCATTTGATATCATTTAGACATCAATACGACCTCGCAAACTTTTGTATTTATTAGTAGAATAACAAAACATTACGCCTGTAATCCTCGAAGTTTGCGAGGTCGTATTGATGTCGGTTACATAAGAACCATTCTAACATCAGATCAGCTTGTTATAGAGTAAATACCAAAATCGCTGTACATTTTCTGAGTTCTCTCGATTTTGCCAAGATTCCATCATCAGATCCCGACTTAGTGACTATGAGACAAATAGGAAAGCATTTAAAGAAGAATTTTCCAAATCGGTTCGTAAACGACGGCGACGAAAAGATCGCTAATGTAGACAATGTAGTTTATTTTTTTAGTTTTGTTGATTTTTAAAAAACAGGTTATCGGATTTTGATAAAAAAATCATAGGACCATTTGGGAAGTATAGGTACCCTTTCCAACAAAAAATCAATTTTTACACCTTCCATAATCAGGTATTCAGCTCACCTAGAAAACCTGAAAGAATACAACCATTATGCGTCCCTATGATATGTTATTAGGGATTATGCTCCAACTCCTAACCGTTAAGGAGTTACCTATACTTTCCATCATCAGTACATCAACATGAAGTGATAACCTAATGCCCTGAAAGAATAGAATTATCGCTCCATACGTATGTATAATTTTGAAAGAATTTTCTTTTATTCCTAACCGTTGAGCAGTTGTACCTTCCATCATCATCAGTGAATTCACATGATATTATGATGATCAGACGCAAATACTTAAACAGCTTTAAAAAATGTATAGAAAACGTCATAAGTGCCTATAAAGTTTGAGGGTTGGCCTTGATTTTCCTGGGATCCCATCATCAGATCCTGACTTGGTGACAATGGGATAGCCTCGTGTCAACCTAATACACTGAAAGAATACAATCACCACTCCATAGGTGCGTGTAATTATGAAAGAATTTTATTTCAACTCCTAACCGTTGAGGAGTCATACCTTCCATATTCATCAGCGGATTTACATGATATTATGCAGATCAGATGCAAATACTTAAGCAGCTTTTGAAAATAATTATATGGAAATCATCATAATTATGTGCCTATAAAATTTCAGGGTTGCCCTCGATTCCTCAGGCATCCCATCATCAGATCATCATTTGGTGACAATGGGTGGTCCCATTGTCACCAAAAGATGATCTGATCTTGGAAAGTATACCCTACCGAACAAAGAAATATTTTTTCAAATCGGCTAGCAAGCGACGGAGTTATGTCCGAACAAACATAAAATATATATACACATCCGAATTGAGAACCTCCTTATTTTTTTAGAAGTCGGTTAAATCTAAAAAACCCGACTGAAAAAACGGAAAAGCAAAAAACAAGCACATTTTAAATTAAACAAAACTTAACGAAGCAGGCGGAAATGAAAATAGATTGGACCCCGCCTGCTTCCAAGTTTTGTTTAATTTAAAATATGCTTTTGCTTTTCCGTTTTTTCAGGGTTTTTTCTTCGGTTTTTTAGTTTGTCGGGTTTTTTAGTTTTTTAACTACTTTTTTATTTTTAACTTTTTAGATATTTTGTGTTTGTTTTTTCGTTGGTCGCGTAAAATTCTTCGCAGATGGTTTAACTTTTGTGTTTGTTAATAGGTTTTGTGACTTGAATCTCTTTTAAAACCCTTAATTTTGATACCCTACTCGATGGTAATGGAAAATTATTTTATTTTTGAAATGCTCGATATGGCCCCCAAAATCCGCAACTTTCTTTATTATTTTAATTTTAATGTAGCCAGTGACACTCGCGCCATTAAGACGAATCTAACGAAATATATTTTATCCAAATCCTTTCATCCGTTTAGGAGTTATGAGGGAACAAAGAAAAGGACATAAATACACGCTAAACACATAACCCTCCTTTTGGGCTTCGCCGCATTCGGGTAAAAATCGCCTAAATAAAATTTAGCTTCAGAACATGTCTATAGCGGAAGTTAATTCTTTGGAAGTGCTTGCGTCAACTTGTATTGTCTTGGGTTCAGGGTATTACGGCATCGTTTTCAGTAAATTTATGGCTTAAAAAGTGAAAAACTTACGTGTAGCCGTTATCCCATTCCATGTCATCCATAAGACTCCAGGCGAAATATCCTTTGACATTGACCCCATCTTCATGTATAGCTAACAGCAGTTGATCAAGATAGTTGTTGTAATAAGAAATTCTTTCATAGTCTTCAGTTTGTCCCTTGTCAGCCAATCCATTCTCAGTTATAATTATTGGGATTTCCTTCAAGATTTTGTACGTTTTTTGAAGCCAGTTAAGAAGTTTTCGGAAGCCCGGTGGGTAAATCTGCTGTCATTTCAAAGAATATAATATTATGCGTAGCTATTTACTTATATCTAGTTGTAACCTAGATTAAAAATAAAGATCCCAATGACGGGGAAAACGAATGCATTTCGGCTGCAGCGAAATTTTACACCGCACGTGGGTACACGCGGCGAAAAATTAGCTGAAGCCGTTTGACTGTTTCTGATGATGTGATAAGTATCCCTCAGAAACATTTTATATTCTGAACCAAGTAAAATACTTATATCCGTCGGGGCTGCGAGTTGTTCGAAAGAGATACCGCGGCCTTGGCACAAGGGCTAACAAGGAAGGAAGGAACATGGATAGTTTTTAGTCAGTAGAAATCTGCCACTCTCTTTCGCTCTGCCCAAGAGTGGGAGGGGTTATTCGATGGACTACCCCCCCCCCCCCAAAAAGGACTTTCACACACATTCAAATCCGTTTCGCCATGATAAGATGACAGACGGACAGAGACAGACGTTTTCGGATTAGAGTTTGAATTTATTTACCATGCCATGATTGTCCTCCATTATGTCCTTAAAGTCATAGTAAAAAGAAGGCATCTTCAAGTCAAACCGATCGTCCATTGATACAAGATGTTTAATTGGGGAGATGAAGTTTGTACTGTAATGGTTGATACCTAAGAAGTCTGCACTGCCTCGAACTGCTTTTACCTGGTTAAAGAATGACCATAATTAATCATAGGTAGGTAATTAGAAATATTAATTTAGGTAAGGCCCCTTTAACTGAGGAGGCCCGCAGTGGCTCGGCAGTAACCGCGCGGAGATCGTTGATGGCAAAGTAGTTCCCATGATCCCCGGCACAAGTGTGGGTAAGGAACACGGGCGTGGTGTTTAGTCAGTACGAGTCTGACAGGCCCCTCCTCTCGCCCCCGAAGAGGACGACATCAATGAGCATTTCCCATCCGGGACAAAAAAAATAGAAATAAACCTATCCTATAGGAAGCCGATTAACTTACCTTACTTTCTTATATAAACATATTTAGCTGGTTATATTGAAGTGCACCGGATAAAGGGAAATGGGTAAAAAAGTTTGCTTTAGTACAAGTTTTCTTATATCAACTCTTACACGAAAGTCATAAAAATATTGCAAGCACTAACATCTATCATTGCATACAAAAAGTTTTTGCGAGATATTAGGTATACGAACCTCCTCAGGGGTAAAATATGGAAGTCTCGACCGCGAGTATCCTTGTAGACGACTCATGTTGTCAATCCGTTCCCGAACAAAACTAGGATAGTCACCGACATCCGAGAATATCGGATGAGCTGCCATTCCCACCTGAAAAGGGCAAAAATAATGTTCAAAACAGTACGTTGTAATTGGTAATATTGTTTACTGAGTTTTGAGTGTCAGGAAAAGGGATAGAACCGATGTGGCATATCAACCTGCCCGCCATTTTGTTTTTTTAAATCGCGGTCCACGATGAAAGTAGTATGTATGGATAGAGTACATATAAACAAACAAAAAATGTCCAGTAACACAGTACCCCAAAGTGTCACGTTACCGAGATATTGGAAGGAAAAGGTAAAAAAACAAAATGGGTCGATATTCCAGCTTCCATACAAAAAAGTTCAAACCCCATTTGACATCGGATTGCTTGCAGTCCCTTCTCACTGATTTAATCATGTGACAGCTGCCGTCCAACAAAAACTTAATATTTACAGGAATACAATTGACTGTAGGTTTGATAAACTTGTCAGTGACAGCAACCTGAAAGCCACCTAATTGCTACGATCGTAAAAATCAATGTGATTTTGACAGCGATGTAAGGGTGCAGGTAGAATGACTTTCAAAGGACTGTGTTCTCGTAGCGGCGATCGGCGGCGGTGACCTCTCGCTTCCGGGTCTGGTGTAAGCCATGGTCCGGGACGAGGAGGAATGGGACGCCGTTGCCTCCTTCTGTGAAGCAGTGATGCTAGCGAAGGAGGTGGCGGAACGTTTGAGGGAGAGAACTTCACGTCCCAGCCGCCGCGGGACGCGCTCCGGGCGTCGAGGCCCTCATGACGGCTTCTGGCCACCGTAGACGCGGACGTGAGGACGGTAAGTAATGAGCTAGCTTGCCGTCCGTCTGTCTTTGCGCGTGAGTTGGTGTACCACGCGCGCCTCAAAGAGATTCAGCAACATGGAAGGGGCCCGCAAGGGCCAACGCCCGTCGGGGCTGCGGGATGTTGTAAGTGATACCACGGCCTCGACATAAAGGGCTAAGAAGGAACATGGGTGGTTTTTACTTAATAGAAGTCTGACACTCCCTTTCGCTTGGCTCAAGAGCGGGAGGGGTCATTTGAAGATTTCCTACCCCGCAAAAAAAAGGTATAATGCATTTATATGAGTACTATACTCGTACTTAATTATACCTTGCATTTGGTTACATCTTTTCAATAATGTGTGTAAGCTTAGTATTGTTTTATTTTGTATCACTCTCTAAGATTTAAATGTCATGAACAATAATTTATGTTTAACAGAGTAGCAATCAATGAAAAATAATACCAAATTGTCATACGTAAAGTTGACGTTTTTAAGTTGTACCAAAAAACCTGTAACGCTTTAAAAAGGAAATTTTAAGGTACTGACACTCATTTGAAGATAGTCCTCTGAACGTTTGACCTCCTCCGGTTTATTTGAGTCTTTCGGTTGAGCCCAAGCTGCGAGTAGCACTATAGATACTTTTCCTGAAAGACAAAACTCTTTTAAATTTCTTTGTAAGGCGTAGGCACAAGAAAGAAATTAAGACAGGGGCAGGAAAATAATTCATTGCATGATACAAGCTGTTTCGTTTTGGCACTGACAATCGTTTTGACTGTATTTATTGCACAACATACCTGTCCCACTCCCGAAGCAGTTCCGGTAGCGCCGTTTTAAAGAATGATAATAAAATTATGAAAGTGTCATACTTTACCTTGCTGATGTGGCTTAAATTCCTTTTCATACAAGCGGTAAGCCCGGGCATGAGCTAGCAAGTTGTTGTGAATACAATGATAATAATCAATTCTTCGAAGTCCATAGATCTGATGAGTTCAACATAATCATGTAACTAATCATGTAATACCTAATTACTGAAGTTAAACGAGGACAAAGACACATTTAATTAGTATCTGATTTTTATGCGGTCTTCACTGACATTGGGAGACGATCCATGTACTTACATCCATGCAATTCCAGTCAGGTTCGTTTAACGTAAGCCACATTTTGACTAAATGACCAAAGGACCTGAACAATACCCGAGCATAGTCCTCGAAGTAGTCGATGAGGTTTGGGTTGATCCAGCCGCCGATATTCATCAGTGGTGTGGGCATGTCCCAGTGGAACAACGTAACAACAGGAGTGATGTTGGCTTTTAGGAGCTCTTCGAAAATTCTCCGGTAGTACATTACACCTTCTTCGTTTATATTGTTGTCAGTACCATTTGGAAGTATTCTAGGAATAAATAGATAAATACCTAAAGTCAGCTAGGTTTATTTTGATTAACTTAAATTACTAGGAAGTTGTTACTAGCTATTAGTTTAAAATAGCTAATTTTAAACGGCAATAGCAGACAATACCATACTTTTCCTATACAACGAAGTAGCTATTATAGGAATTTATAGGTCACCCTCCTTTTGAAATCTAAATACATAACTTTATTGCATCCTTAGACACTGTTTTATCTCGAATAAAAAATTACCCAACTATTGTAGTAGCCGGAGATTTAAACATTGGCATAATTAATACTACTATCTCAAATCATAGAAGCCGACCCCAATATAGTTGGGAAAAGGCTAGGCTAGATGATGATCTCAAATCATGCTGAATACTTGAGCCTAATGGCCTCATAAATGGTCTTCTTCCTGCAATTACTGGACCAACCAGGGGGCGCACTTGTCTTGATCACATCTTTATTAAATCAAACTACAGATCCAAAGGAATAATCGGCAAATGCTCGATAACAGATCACGAGATGGTTCTGGCTGACATTTCTCTAAAAAACAACGACATTAAATCTCATACAAGATCCAGATGGAATAATAGAACTGACGATGACGCAATCGCGCAGGAGCTACTGAACGTCGACAGGTCTGATATCCTTCATTCGAACTGTGCCAACTCCTCCGTAAACACACTTACAACTATTATCACCAATCTAATAATCAAACATACGCACAGAGTTAAAATAAGCAGAAATAAATTCAATCTAAACCCTTGGATCACTCCAGGTCTTATGAGGTGCATAAAGCACAGAGACAATCTGCATCAAGTTTCAAAACCCGACCCAGACGATGAGATGAAAAAAAAAGTAGTTAAAAACTAAAAAACTCTATTTATTCTATTTTCATTTCATAATTTAATATTCATATGAACCCCGCCTGCTTCCAAGTTTTGTTTAATTTAAAATGTGCTTGTTTTTTACTTTTCAGTTTTTTCAGTCGGGTTTTTTAGTTTTTTAACTACTTTTTTTTTTCCAACTTTTTAGTTCTTTTATGTTGGTTTTTTCATTGGTTAACTTTTGTGTTTGTTTATAGAATTTGTGACTTTGAATTTCTTTTAAACATATAAGTGTCATATATTTTTGTAATCTCCTTTTAAAACCCTTCATTTTGATACCCTACTCGATGATAATAGATTTTTTTTAAGTTTTAAAATACGCTATATGGCCCCCAAAATCCGCTAATTTCTTTTCTTTTTTAATTTTAATGTAGCCAGTGACACTCGCGCCATCAAGACGAATCTAACGACGTATATTTTATACAAATTCCTTCACCCGTTTAGGAGTTATGAGGGAACAAAGAAACGGACATACATACACGCCAAACCCTCCTTTTGGGCTTCGCCGCAGTCGGGTAAAACCTGATTTACAATAGGTACAGGAAATTTTGCAATAACCTTTTACATAAACTAATAAAAACAGAACACAATAGCCAGCTAATAACTGAAAGCCAAAGGGACCCAAAAAAGCTATGGAACACCCTTAAATCAATATATAGCCCAAATGGTCAAAGAAGTGACTCATCTTAACTAATTTCCAATACGTCGGATCCAGTTAACTCACTTAACAACTGTAATGCTTACTTCACCTCGATTGGAAAAAATCTATCTGATGTAATACTATCATGAATCCCTAGCCAAAAACTACAAACCTTGTGAAAATTTCCCACACTCATTCTTTCTTCACCCGACAGATGAAGCAGACATAACTAAATATATCCACCAACTTAAAACTGACAGTCCACCAGGACTTGACGGTATCACTACAAGACTTATAATAAAAATTAAAAATGCAATACTTAAACCACCCACCCACATTTTTAATTTAAGCTTAGAGTCTAGGCGTAGGCGTAGAGCCTTTCCAGAATGCTGGAAGGTTGCTTCCGTTAGGCTAACACACAAAAGCGGCCCTACAAGACTTACCTGAAAAATATCGACCCATCGCATCTGTATCCATTCTGTCTAAAGTACTGGAGAAACTAGTAATTAATAGTAGGCTCGTGAATTTTTTGAAAAATACAAATTGATATCAGACAGGCAGTTTTGATTCCGGCGAGTAAAGTCAACTGAAGACGTTGCTTCATTGCTGACCAACTTAGTGGCTACTTTCACCCAAAAAGGAGAATACACTATAGGAGTTTTCTTAGATCTGGCAAGGACCTTCGATACAATATCAATTCAACTTCTTCTTAGAAAACTTGAATGTGCAGGTATACGAGGGGCTGCAGCACTCTCGGGTCAACTCTCTTCGGTTTCGACATGAATGATATTTTAAATTCACAACTAAACGACACTGAAATAATATCGTATGCTGACGACACATTAATAATTTTCCACGGTAAAACTTGGGAACAAGTATACCAAAGCCAGGCCGAGATCGGACTAGTAACTGTCTCTAAAGCTTGGGCTGCGGGTTGTACACTAGTTATCGCGGCCTCGACATATAGGGATAAGAAGGAATATGGGTGGTTTTTAGTCAGTAGAAGTCTGACACTCCCTTTTACTCTGCCCAAGAGCGGGAGGGTTTTTTGATGATTTCCCACTCCCCCCAAAAAAAAAAGGGTGCGGCAATTATTTATTATAAAAGCAACCCTACATGTCCACAGAACCCCAAAAAAAAAGATTTGACTACAAAAAACTTATCTCGAAACGCGTCCTCTATATTCCGCCTGCGGAAGCAAATAGCCTGTTAGCCAGACGATGCCTATTCTACTCACATATCCATATTTACAATAGAATTATTAAAAGCTGCAACATTCAAGACTTGAACAAATTTTCATGCAAAAAATCTTTAGTAAAATGGTTAGCCAACCTATCGTATGAAGAGACGGAAGAAATATTACGTTAACTAAACTAAAACAAAAATATTTGCACAAATACACACACCCACACATACATACACATACACACACACACACACACACGCGCACACACATAATCATACTCATACATACTGACATACACCAAAGTCAAAGTCAAAGCCAAGTTAGACTATAATCAATAAAAAATGTTACTTTACTTTTTTACTTTGTGCCATTCTTAGATGTATAATTTAATTTTTTGTTCTTAGACAATAGTATCTATTTTTAAAGTTAACGCAACTCTGGCCCCCAAGATACAGGCTCAGCTTAGTTTGGGGACCTCTGTTTTGTAACCATGTTGAAATATATTTTTTATTAGCTTAAGGTTTTATTTGTAACAACTATTTAATAAAAAAAAAATATTATAAGAGATTATTAAATAAAAAGAAGTCGGTTAACCAATTTAAATTAAAGACGAAGTTAAGTGACGAAGATTAAAAATAATTATTACCTGGGCCACGAAATAGACATTCTATAGCCACTGACGCCTAAACTTTTGATCAATTCAATATCTTCCTTCCAGAGGTGGTAAGAGTCAGCTGCAACATCTCCGTTCTTATGGTCAGTGGTACGTGTAGGGTCCTCGTGGAGGTATTTGTCCCATACACTTTCACCTTTGCCTGTAGAACAAAAGAAGTTGATGTATTAAGAAGGCCAAATATTTGTTTTAACGTTCTTTTATCCTCTTATTAAAAGGGAAGAAAAAATCCTCAGAAACTGAATAACAATAAATTCTTTACTGTATTCAAATAATCTTACCTCCTTCGTTCCATCCTCCTTCTATTTGAAATGCGGACGTAGCCACTCCGAATATGAAATCATCCGGGAAGGAGTAATTGCTCACCCCGGAATGCACGTCTGATACTCCCCTTGCTGATTGCAGGAAGCTGTGATATACAAAATACTGTTAAGATCATCGGGGCGGCGTAATGTGTCTTTTCCCATCCTAACGTGTCTTTTCTTTCAATTATCACTCCCTTCCAAAAGTGACTGCTTGAGAACTCTATGCCTATATTGTCCCACTGCAGGGCAGAGGCCCTTCACTATTTCGACATTTCGTGATCCTGCCGCGTTGTCGTTTCCTGCCTTTTGGTATCCACTGAGTGGTTTGTTTTTTGCCCATTGCTCCTCCGACATTCGGCAGATTTGACCAGCCCAGTTCCATTTTAAACTCGCAGCTCTAAGACCAACATCAGCTATTTGGGTTTTAGAGCGAAGCATGGTGTTTCGGATGCGGTCCGTCAGTTTGACACCCACTCTACTTCGCTATAACATAGCTCTTTGGCAGACCCCAAGTGCCGACTTTTGACGTTTTGTAAGCGACCATGTTTGCTCTCCATAGGTGAGTGTGGGGAGAATGCACATGTCTATGAGCTTTCGTTTGAGTGAAAGAGAGAGAACTCTATGCTAAACAAAATTTATCTAAACCGTCTTAATTTCATGTCACATAAATAATCTGTTTAAAATTGCTATGGAGATGTATTCCTGCTTTCTTATGTTGGCTTGAACGTTGACGAAAACCCACAGTTGCGAAATGACTATGGATAAAGCATTAAAACGTCTTCTGCTGGACATAGGTCTATTAAGCGTTGCCACGTCGATTCCAGAAGCTGAATGCTCATTGGTTAATTGTAACCTTCCTATGCTGTGTTTTACGCTTCGTGGATATTTCACTCTGGCCATTCGGTCTGAGTCGTACTACGTAAAATTGATAGAAAAAGAAAAAAATACTGTGAAAGCACATCATTATCTTCCTGCACTTATCCCGTTATATTTGGGGTTGGCGCAACACGTTTTCTTTTTCCATTTAATTTATACATGTCAGTAGCATTTACTCCGTTCTCTTTCATATCATTCCTCACACAATCCATCCATCTTTTCTTTGGCCTTCCTCTCCCATTCCACCCATTACATTTATATCCATTATTACCGTGTACGTTAATATAAGAAATATTACTAGACGATTTGGTCTTACCTAAGAGTCACCAATATTGCGCCGTTTAGTGCGACTCCCGAGGTCCACAAGTTATTAACTGAAACTTTTTGACCTTTTCCCAAGTTCCGCATTGTACTGGCTAAATAACGCTCGTTGCGTTCACCTGTTGAATAAATTTAGTTTTATCTCAGCTTTTAAAGAACGAAATTCGAAGAAATATTTGCAGCTGCAGGTCTGCAATCCAATCGTGATCTTGATAAACTATTCGAAAGTAAAGTACGTTGAAAAAGTAAAATAAATACGTAATCATTATCCCTATACTTCGCAATTTGTTACAATAATTTGCATTTAACACTCCGGTTAGACAGTATCCGTGCGTGAGCTGGCAATACATTCGTTAGTGAAATAAAACATATAATAATATAAATAGATAATATGAGTTAGAAATAAAACATGATAAAAATAAATATGAAATATATTCGTTAATGAAATAAAACATATATAAACAGGCTTAAGTATACCTAAGCCTGTTTTTATATGTTTTACTTCATTAGAAACCTTAAAATAAATTTAAGGGCCGGGAAAATAGTTTTAAACCTTTGAAAAAAAAAATATCATGGGTTGAAAGAAAGTTTACAAATTTTGTTACGCACCTTTCAAGATTACTTAAGCAATATTTTGGTTTTATTTACAATATTTACGAACTACAATTTACGGAACTAAAATTATGATAAAATTTATACAAGTATCAAAAAGAAAAGAATTACAGGGCGTCAAAAACAAATCGTCCACGTTGCTGTCAACAAGTAACCGTACGTACGAAGTCGTGAACAGAAGCTACTTGAAGCTATTTGAAAAAAAAGAACAATGAGGTACTGACAACTATAACGAAAACTATAACGAATATAGAACGACGAATATTACTGCTGAACTAATTTTGAAAGGTAGATACGTTACCGAAGTTGGAAGCCTATAATAAAAACAGGGTTACCACATTACTTTTTCTGTATAAATATGTTAGTTTTTAAGTACTGATTGTCTTTATTTTATTTGTGGAAGAAAATGAAACAAATTATTATTTATTTATATTTATTTATTATTAAGCATTAAAATTCGAACCATTTTTTCCCCGAAATTTACATGGTTACCATTTTTTCCCGTTTTTATTTCTTACTTTTATGCTATAAAAAATGGGCGCTATAACAGATTATCGCTAGGATTTTTTGTCTGTTTGTGTATTGCTAGTTCACGTTCACACACGAAACGACTTATAGTAATAAATTACTCGTACGAGTAAGACAATAAATAAAATCCAAAAGCTAAGTAAACACAATAACAGTAATAGACACACAACAATAATTATGAAAAAGGCAGCATCAAGGGTTTCAGTCACGCTGCGTGTTGTTCGAAAGAAATACCACGCAAAGGACTAAGAAAGAACATGTGTGGTTTTTAGTCAGTAGAAGTCTGACACTCCCTACCGCTCTACCCAGAGCGGGAGAAGTCATTATTTTGATGATTTCCAACCCTACAAAAAAAAAGGGTTTAAAAAAAATAAAAATCCCAGAAAATAGGTATGAAATTGAAATTTACTAAAGCTGATTAAAAGTCTCATTAATTGCAGCGAAAACGTTTAATGAGGTATTTGATAACAATTATATTAATAATATGGGTGTCTAATAAGTATTTATACAGTGGCACGTACTTCGTTTTCGAATAGTTTTTAATGATCTTGATATAAATGCAGACGAGAGAATGCCGCTGTTGCTATCGTTATTATAGTTACCACAATGCGGCGCTTTGGTGAAAGCCAGAACATTTTTTTTTTGATAACTCTAAGGTAAGATCAAACTTAATTGATTCATTATTTAAATTACTGTCTAGATTCCTTTAAATTAGGTTAACTTCAATATATTTGGGAAAGGCGCTGCTTGTTTTTTTTTCCATACTTGTCTATTTGTTGTCATCTCAGCAATCGTCCTGCGTATCATCTTTCAGACGGTACAATCGAAGATTTCTCTAGTTCAGTAATATTTTACCAAAACTCCTATGCAAGCTAGTTACATACACATAATGTTTCATATTATAAGTACTAATAATTTGCCAGACAATTTTTTTTAACTTAAATTATTTTAAACGTGACTGTTTTAGTGTAAGTTACACTGAAACGGTCACTATATAAACATTCATTTGTTAAATGCTTCACTTAACAAATGTTTCCTTACAAAAAATCACTGAACTGAAATTTTAATTTATATTTATTGAAAGCAGTCACAAAGTAATGCGGATAATTAGAATATATAAAATCAAAAAGTATAACATACGTGACGGTAGTTTTTTTTTTAAATATCTATCGTTAGAATACATTCTAACGAGTTTTGTAGTAGTGCTTAGCGTAGCACTGCTGCGCGGGGTTTGTTAGACGAGATTGGGGTAACAAATCACGGAGAGGATGGCGTGGTTAGCCCTTGTCAATCCCTTCAAACCTAACGTCTCAAGTACCGAGCACGCTTCGCTCGCTTTTATTGCATTTCAGTTTTATTCTTAGAAAATAAATGATTAAATAAGAAACACAAATTTTCGGTCAAATGACAGAACACCGTTTTTAGGGTGCCGTAGTCAACATGGAATCCTTATAGTTTCACCATGTCCGTATGTCTGTCTGTCTGTTCGTCCGCAATATATCTCAAAGACTGTTAGTAATTATAGAAAACTGTAATTTGGCATAAATATACAAATGAGTCTCGCCGGCAAAGTGGTAAAAATCATTTTTTTTTTTAGGGTATGTCCAGTACACTTAAAAGTGAGGATATTTTTTTTCTCGCAATGTCTATTGTGTGCGATGTCGATGGATAGGTCTTTGAAATATTGCGAGTTTGCTCAAACAGTTTTTTTCAATTTTTTTCGATTCGAATTTCGATGATAGGATTCGTTTGTGAAATATTAAGCTTTAAAGTGAAAATTTTTGTTAGACTCAAATGTGACCACCTAAACACCCACCATGGGCCACCTATATGGGTTGTGTTTGGGCGTGTGTATAAATTCATGGTCGTAACAAAAAAAAAAAGAAAAACCATCACAGCAAAGAAGGCTTGACAAGTTTACGAGTAATTACTATACGTAAATGTAAGTTCGTTTTGTTTTTACTATAAAAATCATCGTTTGGAGGCAGGTGGGCAGGGTGGCTATTTAAGTTCACATATTGTGATGGGCAACTACAGAACCCTACATTGTGCGTCGTCCAACATACACGCGGCCGGTTTAGTCCAGCATAGTCCACCTGTACCATAAATTAGAGAAGATGCGTTATTGCCATGAGCCGGTTTCTTCTTCTTTTTCATAACAGGATTTTAATAATATTATACAGCTTGCTGCAATTAGTAAGAGGAGAACAATTCGTGCACTCTGGGGTCAGCAATTACTCCTTTCCGGATGATTTTATGTTCGGAGTGGCTACGTCCGCATATCAAATTGAAGGAGGATGGAACGAAGGAGGTATTATTCGAACAAACTGAACTTTTTGCTTAGTGTTTAGAGGTTCGTTTCATTTTCATCATCCACAGCTCGACTTTATTCACTTCTTACTCGCTTCTCTTCGTTTGTAGTCGAGGTACTTTTAACCCTTTTCAATTAAGTCATAAGAATACAACTAAAACACACATTTCACCATCTCATTATCTGTTATACCATAGGAAAAGGCGAAAGTTTTTGGGACAAACTAGTCCACGCATACCCATTTACCTATGACCAAAAGAACGGAGATGTTGCAGATGACTCCTACCACCTCTGGAGGGAAGACATTGAATTAATTAAAAGTTTAGGCGTCAATGCATATCGAATGTCTATTTCTTGGCCCAGGTATGACGCTCATTGAACTTTCTTTAATCTTAAGGTTGTCTCACCACCTGTGGACGGTGAGTGATGGACTAGCTCGCCGTCCGTCCGTCTTATAACGACTACAGGCCGTGTCGACGGCGCGTTTCGTGTTCCACGCGCGCCTCAAAGAGATGTCAGCAACAAGGAAGGGGCCCGCAAGAGCCGACGCCCGTCGGGGCTGCGGAATGTTGTAAGAGATCCCGCAGCCTTGACATATAAGGCTAAGAAGGAACATGGGTGGTTTTTAGTCAATAGAAGTCTAACACTCCCTTTCGCTCTGCCCAAGAGTGGGAGGGGATATTTGATGATCCCATAAAAAAAAAAATCACCACGTAGTTTGTTTTAGCCAATGCCGAATAATAATTTATTAATTTCATGTGTAACACTCATAAAATAAATCAAGAAATAAAATGATAAACTTTATTATTCTAATTGGCTTATCAGTTCGTTCGACGGACTGAGTTAAAAATGATAATTGGTAAATAGGAGGTGTCTCATTAGATGACGAGATACAGAGAAGTATGGAAGAAGAAGACAAACTGCGCCGTCCGCGTCCCCAAATGAATTGAGAAATTGCAAGAGAGTGATGATGATCATTCTCTTGCCTTTACCCCAATTCATTTACTTCTCTGTTTCTCGTTATCTCATGAGACACCTCCTTTTATATCATATCATTAAATAATAAATAAATATCCTTGGACATTTCACACAACGCCATCTAGTCCCAAGCTAAGCAACCTAATGCTTGTGTTATGGTAACGAGATGGCTGATAAACTACTTATATACCTTTTTTTTTGTAAATACATACATATTATAGATAGAAAAACACCCAGACTCGGAACAAATACTTGTAGGTCGTACAAATATTTGTTCCGTGCGGGAATCGAACCCGCGACATGCTGCGCAGCAGTCAATCGCTTAACCACTGCGCCAACCGTGTCGTCATTCTTAAAACAGTCCGTTGCAGTCAGTCCGTCACTTGACTATAAGTTTAAAATGACTTGTGCCATGAATCCGTGCCACTACTAGCCTGTGCATTCTGAATTAGTTCAAAATCATCATCTCAATAATCCGTGCTATTGCTATTGCTATTTCTAGTGCTATCTGATTGCAGTTTAAACAAAGGTAGAAATTTGTGGAGCGAAGATTCTGTCAACGGATGCATCAAGGTCGGTGAATGTTGCATGCCACATTTGAGAAGCGTTTGAATATTTCCTGGTATTTTCAACGAATTAAAGTATACGACATGTCTATGACGCAGATTATTGTCAAATAACCCTCCCTCTGAACATTACAAATGCCGTGGGCAAGAAAAGATTCCGTGAATTCTTTTTTCTTTTTTTTCCCCCACTAGGAATTTCTCCTGTATCGTGGGTGCGTTCACAAACATTTAAACTCACATACACAAATACCCAGACCCGAAACAACTATCTGTAGGTCATACAAATATTTGTTCCGTGCGGGAATCAAACTTGCGACACGCAGCGCAGCAGTCCATTGCTTGAGCAACTGCGCCAACCGTGCCGTCAAACCACACCAAAGTTAAGTTTTTGGTCGCGAAAGACGCTGTTTTGAAAAACCTTTTCACTGCCTCATACGCTCGAATGATTTCGATTTATTTAGTCATAAAGTGTACAGAAAAATATTTAAGCAGTAATTAAATAAAATCAACAAATTCGGTGTCAACATCCACATTTAATATTATTTTTAAAGTAGGTACTATTTTACGTTTGTTGTTTACATCGTATGAGGCAGTGAAAATGTTTTTCGAAACAGCGTCTTTCGCGATTACTTCATTCGAGTCCATGAGCTTTCGAACCTGTGAGGCAGTGGAAAAAAATTCGCAACAGCGTGTGTCGCAACAGCGGCGTTCGAAACAACATAGGGGACCCATTTTATCAACACAAAGACAAAATAATTACTTTTGATATTATTTTCAGGATACTTCCAAATGGTACTGACAACAATATAAATGGAGAAGGTGTGAAATACTACCGGAGAATTTTCGAAGAACTTCAAAAAGCCAACATCGCTCCTATAGTCACGTTATACCACTGGGACATGCCTTCACCTCTGGATGACCTCGGTGGCTTTGCTAATCGAAAACTAGTAGATTTTTTTGAGGACTACGCGAGGATCGTATTCCAACTATATGGAGATATAGTTAAAATGTGGATAACGGTAAACGAGCCACATGAGAATTGCCAAAATGTAAGTATATTGAGCGGCCTCCTAATCTGTATGTCACAGTTGATTTTGCAATTATTATTATTGTTGTCTTGGTAGTTACGCAAAACTTATATCTTAAAAAAATTATAGAAATTTTGAAATTTAAACTGGGTGCAACTTTGCTCCTCGTCAATACATACGAGTTTAGACCTTTATGTGGGAAGACTTGCTGTACGCAGGCTATTGACAGAAAAACAATTTTCAATTTATTTACAAAACACGATACCGCAATGTGTCATTATTTTATTTTAGTTTCATTGTTTTGGTATTGATTTAGAGATACAGATTAAATCACCTCATATTTTTATTTCCTTAGACATACATTTTACGGGCCATGGGATTGTATTTATGTACCCACAACCACTTGTTAGCCCATGCTCGAGCTTACCGCTTGTATGAAAAGGAATTTAAATCACATCAGCAAGGTAGGTGTTATTTTGTCTAAATTCTACTTCTGTACAATATGCTTTCATTATGCACCTGGTGTTGTTTCAGTATAATGCGCACTGCCGTATTTGCTTCGGGTCGATTTTGGTATTCAACAAATCAAACTCAAAGCATTTATTACAATAAGACCGTTACAGGCACTTTTGAATGTCAGTTAAATATAAAACGAAGCTACAATCACGAGTCACAGGGCATAATAACTTGTGAAAGTACTGTAGTTGCCCATTTTAAGGCGTAGATCTCCATGGTGAAGAATGGACACGATACTCTATGGACACTTTTTAAAATTATTGCTACACAAAAGTGAGAACGATATAGAAAGACGTGCATGTTAAAAGCGTCCAGAGTAAAAGGATAAAATAATTAGTTCAAAAATAAAATAAACCATGGCAACTATTAAATGGCCAGCAAGACAACCACAAGGCATGGAAGTGCCGACCCGAACATGCTCGTATCTAATAATCTTCCTGCTCCTGTCTCAAATGGCTTGGAGTGGGTGGCGCGACGGTGCAACATGCTTTGTTCTTATACGCCTTTCACAATAATTCAATTGCGTTTGATTTTCAGGAAAAGTATCTATAGCGCTGGACTCCTTTTGGGCTGACCCAAAAGACCCTAATAAACCTGAGGATGTCAAAGCGGCGAAGGACTATCTTGAAATGCATGTGAGTACACCTACAATGTCTAATTTTTGCGGGTTCAATCAATATTTTTAATGTTGATTATGAAATACGTACCAACACATATGTACCAACTGTAATGTTGCTGTACCATTTTACATAAATAGTATTCCCAGATTTAATGAAAATATACATTATGGTAAAAGCGCCTTTTAAAACCGGGGACAGTAAAGACATCAATAACTATTGAGCCCGTTTCCGTATTACAGGATTTAGCAAGGTGCTGCTCACTCAAATGCGTATTCAGCATCACCCCAATAAAATCTTACGGGGGTTACGGACGGCTACAGTTTCACCAAAAGTTGTTGTCCGACTGAAGTTGGTGTCACTTTATTAAAATGTATTTACTACTTGGTAAGAGGCACAAGATACCATAGGAATCTTCTATGATCTTTCGAAGGCATTTGATTGCGTAAACCACGAAATCTTAGTTTATTAAAAATACCGTATTTGAATAATAGACAGCAGGTTTTAAAGTAAAAATGTAGGTTCCGTGAGATTGAACAGTGTTTTCTCTTTCTAGTATTATGATTGTGATATATTTTATATCAGTTAATAGTCCCGATACCCAGTCCTTGGATCTATGAAAAAAGCTGAAATTTTGCATTTCCTGTACAGGAAGAATTTTCTAAAATTCAACCCCTAAGGGAGTTAAATAAGAAATGCAAGTTTGTATCCTGTTACCGTGGGGTATTTTCCTACATCCACGTGGGTGACACCGTGGACAAAAGCTAGTATTTAATAAAGACAAACTACAATTCGTAGATAAAACGATTTTCCTCGAGATTACGCTTGTTTCAATTCTACAATGGGTTCCTCATATAACATCTCTTGCCAGACGGCTGAGTTAAGCACCTTGACCCCTGAGCTGTTAAGAAAATCCGTCAATTTACTGACGTAGATACTATGAGGCTAGTCTATTTTATTTATTTATATTCCTAGTACTTACACTACTTGTCTTTTTACATCGTTCTCATATAAACGTGACCACTAAGTTGCTGT
Organism: Diarsia rubi; assembly: GCA_932274075.1. Lineage (NCBI taxonomy): Eukaryota > Metazoa > Arthropoda > Insecta > Lepidoptera > Noctuidae > Diarsia > Diarsia rubi. Next base: position 13,947,702 of record OW026417.1, on the reverse strand, counting down.
TGGACTACAGGTGTCATAGGTAAAATAACTGAAAAAGGGCTGCAAACGAAACTTAATACAGGTGTTTTGACGATGTAAAAGTACCCTTAACGAAACTTATGGCTACTTTCACTGGGCTGCGGGATGTTGTAAGAGATACCGCGGCCTTGACATATAGGGCTAAGAAGGAACATGGGTGGTTTTTTAGTAAGTAGAAGTCTGACACTCCCTTTCGCTCTGCCCAAGAGCGGGAGGGGTTATTTGATGATATCCCACCCCCAAAAAAAAGGCTACTTTCACTGCGATCATTTTTTGGTTCTCGACCATATCTGGGGCCCAGGGGGGGCCAGCGGGTACCTGGGGTATCTCACATGTAGTTACGGAAATATTAGGGGTCAAAGTTACAAATTTTGTACAGCTGTTTTAGGAGTGTTACATTAAGTTAAAAAAATATATATGTTTATTCACCCCAAAACAAAAAGTTACTTCCCAGCAAACATTTTTGCGTTTTCATTTTTGGTTGACGGTTTTGTGAAGAGTTTGTTTACACTCTGTATGTCTAAAGAGTTTCAAAACTTAAATCCTTACACATAACTTACGTTTTTTTTGTTTGTTTCAGATGGGAATGTTACTTCATCCGATATTCTCGGATATCGGTGACTATCCTAGTTTTGTTCGTGAACGGGTTGACAATATGAGTCGCCAGCAAGGATTCTCGCGATCACGCCTTCCACGTTTCACTCCTGAAGAGGTATGTTAGTGTCTCGCAAAAACTTTCTGTATAAGACGACATATACATCTATCTGCTTCAGATATTTTACTGTTGGTTGCAATGTACAAAAGATGATTTTAGATAGACTGTTTTCTAAAATAAAATAAAATAATAAGTTTAAAAAAAAAAACCCGACCACGAATAAAAACGAAACGAAAATAAACTTAGAAACGAAAATAAACTTAATTTACACTTACTACCTATGTGTTATGTTATGCTTATGATATGTGTCCAGGTAACAGCACTTCGAGGAAGCGCAGACTTCTTAGGACTCAACCACTACACTACATACCTAATGTCACCTTCATCAATGGAACCTGGCTGGAAGGTGCCTTCTTGGGACCAGGATACTGGCGTCAAGAGGGAACAGGATCCATCTTGGGTTCATCCTGGTACGGACTGGCTAGCGGTAAAAATATCTTAAAAGTAGCTTTTCCCCGCGAGTTTGCACGCGTGAAAATTACTATTTTCCATACAAAATCCATCCCATGTTTAACTAGCTCCCTTCGGGGTTGAATTTCAGACAAAAGGGTTGTCTTATTCCTTGTCTACATGTCTATAAAGGTAACCTCTGTGCAAAATTTCAGCTCTGTAGATCGAAGGGTTGAGCTGGGCGTTGATGAGTCGGTCAGGATTTATCTTTTTCTCTATATACTCGTATAAATAGATAGATAGATAGATTAATTTATTTGCCTAAAACATGGTTTTTTACAGATTTTATCACACATAGGTACACATTAGTAAAATCTTTTGTCTCGACTGACTGACTGACGGATCAATGCACAGTCAGCTCAGGTCTCTACGATTAGTATCGTACAGAACTGAAACTTGGAGTGTGTGTTCTTTGTATGACGAAAGCATCCCAAAAGAAAAGATTTTCTAAAATTCTATCCCAAAAATGAAAAGATGCACAGTTTGTTTAGGACAACGCCTGGCCTGCCAAATGCCTTCTTCTTCCTCTGATAAATGCCTTCATAAATGCTTTTATTTTTTCCTTTTTCATGCCCGTTATTATATCCCTTTCATATTTTATTTTAACCTATATTTAAATGTCAAATTTTATCTTTATTTATTTTAAATGTACTGTAGTACATACGCTAATAATGGGAGTAGCCAATTCTAATTTTAACCTTAGTATAATGTTAATCCAAGAAATGTTATATCCAAGCCGGAGAGGTGATTTACTGCCTGACTTCAAACTCCATTGTTGCTCTGTTGAGGCAATAAAAATGTTTTTCGAAACAGCGTCTTTCGCGACTACTTCATTCGAGTCCATGAGTTTTCGAACCTGTGAGGCAGTGGAAAAAAAATTCGCAACAGCGTGTGTCGCAACAGCGGCGTTCGAAACAACATATTTGACCCGGTACCCGGGACATAATTGTGAAACAGCTCCTGTATTTTCTAATGTCAAGATATAAAGATGGAATGATTATGAATTTAAATACTTTATACATATGTTTTCTCTATAATTGTCTCAGATTTACCCACCGGGCTTCCGAAAAATTGTCAAATGGCTTCAAAACACTTACAAAATATTTGAGAAAATTCCAATAATCATAACTGAGAATGGATTGACTGACAAAGGACAATTAGAAGACTATGAAAGAGTTTCTTATTTTAATGAGTATCTCAACCAACTGCTGCTAGCTATACATGAAGACGGGGTCAATGTCAAAGGATATTTTGCCTGGACTCTAATGGATAGCTTCGAATGGATAGACGGCTATACGTAAGTTTTTAGTTTGTAGGACCCTGACCCCCTAAACCCTAAAGATGATGCGAGGACTTCTGAGGGTATAACTTACACCATTGATATCTCTTGAAGCTAAACTATATTTGATTTTAGGTGTAAACACCTCCCGCGATGACCTCCGGCCACCGTAGACGCGGGCCTGTGGACGGTGAGTGATGGGCTAACTCGCCGTCCGTCCGTCTCACGACGAAAACAGGCCGTGTCGACGGCGCGTTCGTGTTCCACGCGCGCCTCAAAGAGATGTCAGCAACATGGGAGGGGCCCGAAAGGGCCGACGCCTGTCGGGGCCGCGGGTAGTCCAACGGTTATCGCGGCCTCGACATAGAGGGCGAAGAAGGAACATGGGTGGTTTTTAGTCAGTAGAAGTCTGACACTCCCTTTCGCTCTGCCCAAGAGCGGGAGGGGTTATTCGATGATTTTACACCCACCAAAAAAAAAAAAAAAAAAAAAAAAAAAAAAAAAAAAAAAAAAAAAAAAAAAAAAGGTGTAAACACCTTAATAAATAATATAAATAAAAAAAGTAGTTAAAAAACTAAAATACCCGACCGAAAAAACTGAAAAGTAAAAAACAAGCACATTTTAAATTAAACAAAACTTGGAAGCGGGCGGGGTCCATTCTATTTTCTTTCATTTTATAATTTAATATTCAAATGAACCCCGCCTGCTTCCAAGTTTTGTTCTTTCGTTGGTCGCGTAAAAATCATCGCAGATGATTTAACTTTTGTGTTTGTTTATATGATTTGTGACTTTGAATTTGAACTATTTTAAACATATAAGTGTCATTTATTTTTGTAATTTCCTTTTAAAACCCTTCATTTTGATACCCTACTCGATGGTAATGGTTTTTTTTTATTTTTTGAAATACGCTATATGGCCCCCAAAATCCGCCAATTTTCTTTCTTTTAAATTTTAATGTAGCCAGTGACACTCGCGTCATCAAAACGAATCTATCGACGTATATTGTATTCAAATCCCTTTATCCGTTTAGGAGTTATGAGGGAACAAAGAAACGGACATACATACAAACATACACGCCAAACACATAACCCTCCTTTTGGGCTTCGCCGCGCAGTCGGGTAAAAATAGCGCTGTAATTGGAAAGGCATCTTGCGAGTTTGAATCTATCCTGAAAGATAGGATTCAATTCCTGATTAAAATACCTCCAAACCTTATAATATTCCCATACACAAAAATGTGATTGTAGGAATAAATTCGTCATTAAATAATGTATTATTTGTTTTCTTTTCCAGGGTAAAATTCGGCTTATTCCACGTTGATTTTGACAGTCCAAACAAAACGCGAACACCAAAGCTGTCAGCGAAGAACTATGCCCACATCGTGCGCACACGTCTAGTTGACTTCGACTACATCAAACCACCCTCGGTTCATAATACTGCCTCAAGTTTAAGCGCATTAACCTATTTATGGCCAGAACTTTTTATAATACCAATTTTTATTGTTTTCACAAACGTTGTTTATTGATAACCACAGACAAGGGCTGTGATAGGTCTGTCGAAGGAGTTAATCTTGAAGCAGAGGAGATAGGCATTTTTTTTTGTACACTGAGTAAATTCTCAAGGATAACATTATATGCCATGTAATTAGTTAAAGAATTAATAAGTTTTTAGTTTGCTTCACTATTACATAGGGTTATGCTTGTAATAATAGTTGTGAGTAGGTAATGATGATTAAATAAATAAATAAATATGAATTTGTAGTTTTCAGTTCTGAAAGTTGGTTCTTTTTTTCAGTGGGTCGTGTATGACCCTTTGGGCAAATTATTAACTGGTGGCCCCAACCTTCGTCTGCGTGTAGTTATTATAATAATGTTACTATTTTTGAATCGGAATTTGTTAACAACTTCAAGAATACACTGATCTTATTGGTGCCGTTCTTCAGAAGGGACAAGTGTGTAGTACCCCCGTGGGAAAAGGGCGTGAGTTTATGCATGTATGTATGTGTTCAAAGATGTTTTACCAACCTAATCTTCCTTCTAAAATAAAATGATCCTCAGTAACTTCTTTCTGTCGAAACCGACGACAGATCGTCAGACACAAAAAAAAATCTCACTTCTCTACATTTTAGTCGGAGTCCCGCCATCCCTTTCTAACCTAACCTTTCCGAGTCGGGGCGCCCCAAGTCCCGAGCTTGCTTCGCTCGCTCTTGCATCCAAGTTTACCAACATACTAAGAAGAAAAAATATTGCTCTACATTGCTGCCAATGTTTAATGTTTTTTTTGATGTTCTTATTAAAACATGTATTTAAACATTGTTTATTTTTTATTATTATATCAATGTATGAAAAGGGAACTGATGAGTGGCAGAAAAGGTAGGATCCTCCGACCAGACGGGTGTTGTGTCTGGTGGGCAAGCTGCCCGACATATTATGTATGTCGAGATATTCTATAAAGGCTAATGTCGTGGATAACTTTGCCATTAGTTCGCATTTGTTGCGATAGATGTCGCTGTCGCTATAATGTCAATCTTATTATAATAATCAGCCTAACAATAATTTCTACCAAATGAAACATCGGCGAAACGTTGGTTGGCAAGTGATCTTCTGCCAAACATTTTTTGGCGAAAAGGCAGGATACCGTTACAAATAGACACTTCAATGTAATTTATTTGTATTTTAAACAAACACATTTTTTACATAGACATCGTACTTTATATTCATTCGTCAAAAATAACTGTTATGACGACGAATCATAATTCCAAACAGTTTATGCTAGTCTGCCGTTACAACAATAGGAGCATTATTCTTTAGGTATGCCACATTAGTTTCACAAATTCGTCAACCATTAAACCGTTGAAGGTTCTTTTGTAACCGACTTCTGATAAGTTACGTTGTTGTTTAGTTCAAGGTAGGTCTTTATTCTAACTATCTTGCTTTCTGATCCGAGTTGTGACACACACTAATTAGCTGGAATGTTTTTTTTTACAGTCATCGTCTAGACCTGCACCTTTTTCTAAAAGCCAAGAGTAAAAAATCAGGAGTAGGTACCTGTAAAATATGTTGACACATGCCACTTTATCCAGCTGTAGCAAATATTACTACATGTAGAAAACCTAGAGTTCATAGACTTAGACCATTAATTTACGATATTTTAACTAATTGTTAATTCACTAATGCAATAGATCTCATTTAAACTCTTTTGACCCGAAATTTTTCAAATCCCATAACATAAAATCAAAATATCAAATCAAAATATTTTTATTTCACATAGGCCTACATGCGTAAGTGCCCATGTAGGCCTATGTGAAATAAAAAACGTCGATGAAAAGGGGCACAGTTCGGTGCATTGGTTGATTTCTAAGGAGAAGAACCGGCAAGAAACTCCAAAGGTTTCTCGTTAAATCTTTTAAAATCGTTTGGGTTAACGACACATGAAGACCATGCAGATTATGCATCGACTGGCCTGTTGATCTAGTGGTTAGTGACCCTAACTGCTATACCGGAGGTCGTGTGTTCGATTCCCACCCAGGACAAATGTTTGTGTGATGAGCACGATCATTTGCTCTGTGGCTGGGTGTAATTTATCTATAATATGTATGTATTTAGAAATATATAAGTATGTTTATCAGTTGTCTAGTACCCATAACACAAGCTCTGCTTAGCTTGGGACTAGATGATGGCGTTGTGTGATAGTTGTGGAATATTATTATTATTATTATTAATGTCTGAGATAGTCTTTTGGTGAAAGCACCATATAGATTTGAGTGGACCCGTCCAGTCACTGCAAGCATTTGTTAGTTATCGTGTAGCTCGACTTATAACTCAAGGAACTCAACGTCACGACGAACAATACCAAAGAAAGGACGTTTGGGTGGGTCACTTATAGTATTCAAACATTGCAGTCGTGACTCATGACAGTCGACCCAAGTTAAAAAAAGGACTTGTGTTGGAACTATACATATGGTTATCTCTGTATTTTTTCGTGTGCTAGCAGTCGTATTAAAACAAGTTTCACTGTCAGATTGAAAAGTAAGTCAGCAAAAGCAGATTTTGCTTTGCTTTTTTTAGGGATAGGTAATCATCAAATGAGTCCTACCACGCTGGGCGCAGCAGAAGGGAGCGTCTAACTTTTAATGACTGAAACCCATCCGTTTTCATCCTAATGCGTTCCAGAGCCGTGTTAATTCTTTCGAATGCGTTCCGAAACAGATTTTGCTATGCTTGACAAAGAACAGTAGTGAAAATAACTATAGTTTCTTGTAGTTCCTGCATCCGTGCAAAGAAGCCGCGATCTTATGTATGTATGTTCACTTGGTTTCTAGGCCAGTCAGTGAAATAGGCAGTAAACCTATTACTAACATTTATCAGGTCATAAAGGTGATAAACCTGCTTTTTGTTTTTTTTTTTATTTTTTTTTTGTGAAGTTGATCTGCATGATATCTATGTCTGCAGCTTAAATATTGTGCGAATACCTTTCGCACAAGTGTGCTGACATCATACTGAAAATATCTACTGAGATGCGTGATACTGAAACGATTCCGCCCAATTCCCGCGTATATTATTGCGAAAATTATATATTATCACTCATTGAAATAACGGAGCTCGACGAGCTCTCAGCATCCTAATTTCGCACACACTAACAAAATAAATCAGGAAAGGACCTAACATTCACGATGCCTCAGTGACTTGACTATGTAGATTGTAAAAGTAACGCAATTATTACTGTGTTGTTCAAGCTTCTCGGTAAGACACATTTTTGCATGACGAAAAAACTTCGATGTTTGAAGCGAACTTTATTTATTCATTTATGGAGTTTATAATGCGGTTAGACTAGAAGCGGTTGGCTTGATATAATCGGAGTCAATACGACGTGTGCGCACGATTTCGGCATAGTTCTTCGCTGACAGCTTCGGTGTTCGCGTTCTGTTTGGACTTTCGTAATCCACTTTGAATAAACCAAATTTTACTCTGGAAAATAGAAGAAAAAAAAAATACTGCAAATACTTACCTAATGTTTGTTTATAGGACTATTATAAGACTTGGACCGACTTCGAATCAACTTCTTTAAAAGTCGGTTCGACATACGCGACAAAACAAACATCCCAATAAAAAGGAGAGGCATTTCATCAATCCGGAAGAACACCCGGATATGAAATGCAGTCACCGTTCTGGAAACCTCTTAACTGATTACAAACTCAATTATGTCACTGTAGATAATATATTCTGGTCTGATGGGGTATCCTTGATCCATCTCAAACAAATTACCTCTCTGCAGGATACGAGTATGTTCCACCACACACAACAGCACTACTATTTACACCTTTCATGATTTTATTGAAGCAAATGTTAGAGCTTTACAAGTGTCTACATTAACACAATTTCTGTTCATCGGCACATAAAGAAGAAGAACATAAGACTTGAAGGTATTTTAACAGAATTTGTAGCACTTTTACTTTATTTGACACTATGCTACTTCGACGAAAAAAGCTCACCCTCACTTTAAATCGCAACTCGCAAGTTGCATGTAAATTACAGCGCTATTTAGTATATTGTTTTATGAGATGTAATGGAATAGCAAGATGACGTCGGTAAAAACAGCTAGGTACCTAAGAATATCCTTAAAGCTTTAGGAGATGCCAATGACCCAAGTTGTCCCTTCGGAAGCGCTTGCGTCTGTCTACATGTATTGTGTAATACAGGATTCCGGGTCCTACAATATGGGCTGCGGGATGTTGTAAGAGATACCGCGGCCTCGACATAAAAGACTAAGAAAGAACATGGGTGGTTTTTAGTCACTAGAAGTCTGACACCCCCTTTCGCTTTGTCCAAGAGCGGGAGGGGTTATTTGATGATTTCCCACAAACCCCAAAAAAATGGGTCCTACAACATAGACTTTAGTACACTTAAAGCGTGTAAGTGAAAAACTTACGTATAACCGTCTGTCCATTCTAAGTCATCCATTAGAGTCCAGGCAAAATATCCTTTGACATTGACCCCGTCTTCATGTATAGCTAGCAGCAGTTGGTAGAGATACTCATTGAAGTATGAAACCCTCTCATAGTCTTCAGTTTGTCCCTTGTCAGTCAATCCATTCTCAGTTATTATGATTGGGATTTTCTTAAATATTTTATAAGTATTTTGAAACCATTTGACAAGTTTTCGAAGACCTGGTGGGTAAACCTGCAAAGAACACATAATGTTAGGTTATTTAATTAAAAACCTGATGTCAACAGAGGTTGAAATAGAGAGGTATTCACCACCTCACAAATTCGTGAAGCCCCAGAAACGCTTGGCTCCCAGTAGAGAACTGCTGTGGCCTATTTGGAAAGTTTTGAATCGATTGAGTATTAAGATCAAATATTTTTTTTAAATATTTTTCGTCATAACAAATGATTGACTAATTTGTGACAAATGTAAAAAAATGGTCTCATTGTTGTTAGGGCGAAATAGTATAAATTATCGTGGCCAATAATGATGAGTAATCATCATTAGTGGCCATGATTGTAAACTTCGCATAAATAAATTATAAATTAGTATATTACAACAAACTTTTACTTTGGGCTACACCTGTGTGTTGAAAGATCCCTCAGAAACGTGTTTTTGGGATTCCTATATTCTAAACCAGTTTATCTATAGTTTTATCCGTTTACCAAACATCCAAATCCATTACGGCAAGGAAAAGTAACAGACGGACAGAGTATTTACAAATCTATAATATTTTAATAAGGTATGCATTTATTTACCGCTAGCCAGTCAGTACCAGGCTTAGGCCAAGATGGATCCTGCTCCATCTTGACTCCAGTGTCGTGATACAAAGAAGGCACCTTCCAGTCAGATTCCATTGGTGATGGAGACACTAAATATGTAGTGTAGTGGTTCAAACCTAAGAAATCTGCGCTTCCTCGAAGTGCTTTTACCTGATAATATGCAATGGAAGTGTTAGACAGAACTTACCCTACAATCATCATCATAATATCAGCCCAGAATAATCCACTACTCGGTATAGGCCACCTCTTTTTCTGCCACACCGGGGTTCTATGAGCCCCTTATCCAGGTATTATTTATACAGGTATTTTTTTAGGTTTTTTTTGTTTTTTTATTTTTTATTTTCAGGTATTATTATTTACTTTACTTTTACTTAAATGGACATTAAGGACATTCCGCTAGTTGAGAGTAAATTAGGTTGATTTTAGAAAACAAATCAAAATAAATCCCGTCACTCTTCAAAAAGTAACGAATATAATATATTTAAAGCAGTTCGATTGCCTGTAATTTTATTCAGAAGATTTTCGCAAAATAATGTATTAGACAAACGAACCTCTTCAGTTGTGAATAATGGAAGTCGTGACCGCGAGTATCCTTGTTGACGACTCATGTTGTCAATCCGTTCACGAACAAAACTAGGATAGTCGCCGACGTCCGAGTATATCGGATGAGCTAACATTCCCACCTGAAAAGGTCTAAATTATTATTGGTAATATTGCTTACATTCATGAGATTTGAGTTTTAGGGCACTGACATAATAAATGAGTCGCTCCGGGCACAGTCCGTTTACAGTTATTTAACCACAACAACAACAACTATAGTTCACTAGCAACTTGATGGTTACGGAAATAAATCACACTGTATGTAACATTGAGGGATTTGTCAGTGACACCTTAAAGCAACTTAATTTATTGCTACTATTATTAAAATTTATGTGTTTTTGACAGCATTTGCAGTTACGGTGGTAGTAAAATATTTATGAATATCAAATATTATGTGAGATGATCTGTCTAACAATATTGTGATTATACTAAGTATCTTACATCACCCTCCAAAGATAAGCATTAAAGTCACAAGTAAAAAGGCATCAAAAAAAAAAATAATGTTCAACTTATCTCCCTAAAAAGCTAAAATAATTGTCAAGATGTACTAACATGCATTTGAAGATAGTCTTCTGCCGCTTTGACATCCTCAGATTTATTAGAGTCTTTTGGTTTAGCAAAAGTGGCGTCTAGCACTATAGATACTTTACCTGAAAAACAAATACAATTAAGGAATATAATTGGCGACAACGGCAGGGAATTTGTTCCGGTAAGCGATTACGGCAGTACCGGTCAATTTGACCCCAACACGTATATAGCACGCCTAGGTACATAATAGTAGCATATTTTAAAAATGATTAGTATGACACAATCACTTTTTACCTTGCTGATGTGGTTTAAACTCCTTTTCATACAACCGGTAAGCTCGAGCATGGCCGAGTAAGCTGTTGTGGGTACATAAATACACTCCGATGCCATGCGAATCCAAAGCTGGAGCCATTAAATCAAGCCCATAACTCTGGGGAATTGAAAATATTGATTAAGTATTTATTTCAAGAAACGGATCAGTAAAATTATTTTACTGAAAACACAATAGTAAAAAGTAATTTAATTGGATTCTGAACCTAAAAGTGGTGCGCAAAGAACCAGTTTATGAAGAAATGCATTGAAAAGGTAATACAATAATTTAAATTAGCTTTGTTTTCAATGAAACTCTTCCACTCTTCTTTTTTTTTTGGAGGTTGGGAAATCATCAAATGACTCCTTCTGCTCTTGGTAGAGCAGTACGGAGTGTCAGACTTCTATTGTCTAAAAACCGCCCATGTTCCTTCTTAGTCCTTTGTTGAACAACCCGCAGCCCAGACAGGCTTCAGCCCTCGCGGGCCCCTTCCATGTTGCTGACATCTCATTGAGGCGACACGGCCTGTCGTTGACCTAAGACGGATCCTAGCCCTAAAGTTATAAACTCGAAGTAAAATCACAACCAATATAAATTTTAGGATAGAGAAGTGAGTTTGTCATGATATTTTACTTCGATAATAATACTAATGACAAAATCAGCTGCGAGTTAAAATTAGGAGCCCGCTCAATGTACTTACATTCACGCAATTTTCATGAGGTTCGTTTATTGTTACCCACATTTTGACTATGTCTCCGTATAGCTGAAATACAACCCTAACATAATCCTCAAAAAAATCCACTAGTTTTGAATTAGTCCAGCCACCGAGGTCCATCAGTGGTGTGGGTATGTCCCAGTGAAACAACGTGACTACAGGAGTGATGTTGAATTTAAAAAGTTCTTCAAAAATGTTGCGGTAGTATGTTACACCTTCTTCATTTAAATTGTTGTCAGTCCCATTTGGAAGTAATCTGAAAAATAAAAATGTAAAAGTAGTTAATTTGACTATGGGTTGAAAGAAAGACTACATTGTCTAGTAGAAATGAAAAAGAGGTAGATAATCACATGTAAACTAAGAGCACGCGCAAGAAATAAAGGAGTAATAACAAAAAAATATATATATGTCAGAGAAATACAAAATAATGACATGAAAGCATGCGCATGACAGCATGAGAGTTAGGTAATTATTTAGCTGAGGACGAAAATAAAATATACTTCGTGGTTCATCAACCTATTGATTAAAGAAGAAGAAGAAGATTTACTTTTTTTTTAGTTAAGAAGAGAGAGAAGAAGAATTAATTTATTTAAGAAGATATTACCTAGACCAAGAAATTGACATTCTATATCCACTGACGCTTAAACTTTTAATCAATTCAATATCTTCCCTCCAGAGGTGATAAGAGTCATCTGCAATATCTCCGTTCTTGTGGTCAGCGGTAAATGTAGGGTGTTCGTGGAGGTATGTGTCCCATATGCTTTCGCCTTTGCCTATGGAATATACATATTGTATTAAGACAGTGAAATGCGTGTTTTGGTTGGACTATCATCCCTGAAAGTAACTCAAAAACTAAGTCAAACTGGTTCAGAGTACGATCAAACCTCCTTCGTTCCATCCTCCTTCAATTTGAAATGCGGACGTAGACACTCCGAACATGAAATCATCCGGGAAGGAGTAATTGCTCACCCCGGTCTTCACATCTGGTTCTCCTCTTGCAAATTGCAGCAAACTGTATATTAAGACAAATTTATACTGTTTATGAAAGTGCGACAGTCATCAGCATTACCTTCCAGACCTTGGTCCATTTTAATCGGGTTTGGCGAAATATTTTTTCTAGTGTAATCCCCCCTTGTCAACTTGCTGTTCTTCTAATTTTAATAATTTTACAAAATGAACTGCGTATAAATACTTTGGATAACAGTACCTAGCTTACTTTTTTTGGTACGAGTGTAAATGTGTATTTAATTAATGTTAATTAAAAGTTTTTAAATTAAAGTACCTACTTACGTAAATAAAAAGGAATGTAATTAATATGCTTGTAACGGTATGACGTTATCGGTAACATTCCATTTTAACAAGTACGTCACGGAAAACTAAATGGCAAAGATGATGATGTTTGGGAAACGACTAACACCATTTCGTCACTGGGCCTAATCACTATATCAGCCGAATGTCACCTCTCCTCACTCTCAAACAAAGGTAAAACGGTCCTGGTTCTGGCTAATCCTAAGGGAGTCAGGCCCAGTTTTTTGCTGAAAAACCTTCATAGATGTCCTCTACCCTGGGGAGAGGTTAGTCAGATTTTAACTGACTATAAAAAAAACCCTGGTGATCGCTTCTCGCACTTCCACCGGGGATCATGGGGACTAGCTCGCCTTTCACGATCCCTGGCTAGTGACGGCCTGCGTCTTTAGACCTATGGGAGTCATGTCTATACTAAGTTTTCAGTACGTAATTACCACTCCAGAACATTTCGGCCCCATCAGCGTATCCCGTCCAAAATTCAAACATAATTAGAAACAGGTGCAGGTATATAAAAATCACCAGTCACTGCGGTCTTACCTAAGAGTCACCAAAAGTCGGTCAAGTTGGGCGACTCCTTTTGAGCTGCACATATTAGTAACTGAACCTATACCTATTGTAATAAATAATGTTTAAAACTAAATCAATCAACAATGGAAACATTATCAGTTACATTGCATGGGTATAAAGCTAATAACATAATGTATCAACGTTTTAAAAATTTCCTGTCTTGTTGGTTTAGTGGTTGCAAGGACGACTGCTGATCATGAGGTCCTGGGTTCAAAGTCATAATGGGCTTTTTCCATCAAGAATTTCTCATTAGCAACCGCGGAGTTTGTTTTTTGTGTCAGATTGATGGCAATAGGCTCGCCCCCTATTAAGTTGGCAAAATCATAACAGAACATCCCGTTGTACAAGGAATTGATAGTTGAAGGGGATGTTTGGAGGACATGTCTGAAGAAGGACAGGACTTTAAAAGAGGAATTTCAAGGAACGGCAGAATGTTGAAATAAAAATGGTTAGTTTGAAAGCTGAAAGTAAGAGTAGATAATGTAATCTCTATTGCAAAGAAAGCTTTGGCCATAGCAAGAACAAGGGACAAGTTTTTATGACGATCGTGATAGTCCAGCAAGCTAAAAATACCTATACCGACCGAAATGCTAGAGCTAGAGGAGGAGAGGCGAGGGATTTGTGCCAAATAAAATGTGTTTTGATGGAATGGTTCATTGAAATGATGAGCAAAATTAGGGATATGTGGCAAAGGTATTTTAAAATACTGATGTATAAAAAGAAAAGCTGATGTTTTGAGCTGTACTATAAACCTGTGAATGAGGGTATAGAAAAAAGAGAATAACAGCATTATTTTATAGAATGACTAAGATAACCTGACAGAATACCAGTTTACGTGAAGAAGTGACTATGGATTTTGATTTTCAAAAAGTTGGTGCTGACAAATGGTGTAACAGTTTATTATATCTATAGTTAAAAACAACTAACGATGTTAAGAAAAAGTTGGTATAGCTGAGTCTTTGTTTGTGAATTGTTACTAAAATGAGGCTACGCACGTATATTAAGCATCACTTTGTAAGAAAATGTATGTGGTTGCATCCACTGCAGCAACCCCAGGAGAGGCTACGCAATAATTGACGTCATTGATACATGCGTGGCTTGCTCGAATAGGCGGTAACATAGCTCAACGTCGACGTGGGTCTACGTTTCCACTGGAGTACACAAATATGACCCACGACTATGTACAGTTCGCTTATCGCAGCGCAGTTTTCAGTCATACACTTGTGTCCGTGGATTGCCGTGGTACGTGCGTAGCCTCTCCGTGTGCTGCCACGCTATACATAGTCGTGGGTCTTCGTGTATTCCAGTGGAAACGTAGAACCACGTTGCCGAACAAATTAATACACGCAGCTAAAATGCGCCGCGTGCCCGTGTACAGCATGCGCCGCGGTTGGTTCGCGCCTTTAAATAAATTAATGGTGGTTTGGAAATATTTTGAAGTATTGGTTAAGACGCAGACGAGAGCAGTAGTGGCCCAGTGGTGGCGGCCCCGACTTACGAACATTTAGCCAGGCAGTACAAGCAATACTTTGTACAGGCAATACTTTGTGTAATTATTTGATCACCACTGCTCTCAAAACGGTTAAGGAAAACATCGTGAGGAAACCGGCATATCACACTTGTAGAACCGAAAATTCGAAGATATGTGACATCAACCAATCCGCACTGGGCCCGCGTGGTGTATTATAGCCCATCCCTCTCCTAGAGAAGAAGCCTGAGTCCCTGCAGTGGGAACAATATAGGCTGATCATGGTGATGATTGGTTAAGAACCTCAACCATAGTTAGAATTGTGATTAACGGGAGACATGTGGTAAATTATTAATAATTAGCAAAAAAAGATAGAATTGAATTGAAATAGTATTTAATAAAATCATCATGCATAGTATGTCATTTCAAATCAAATCACTTTTTTTTGTTAACACAGGTAAAGAAATACATATTTTGAGTTTAGTGTACAGAGTTTTACAGACTGTAAAATCTCTACGACCATACAGACTGTTTAGATAATTCTTATTTTATTTTGATTGATGTTAAGTCCTTAGACTGAAATCTTTTCTACGAGACTACTCGTATTCTGGACCGCAGGTGGCTTGATGTAGTCGAAGTCTATTCTGCGTGTGCGCACAATATTGCCATAGCTCTTCGCTGACAGCTTAGGTGTTCGAGTTTTATTCGGACTATCAAAATCCACTTTGAATAAGCCGAAAATTGTACTGCAAATAACAAAAAAAACATCAGGGTTGAGCACTTCTGAAATGTGTGGTAACTTATTGGTCCACTTTTTCAAGGCTGTGCGTATACAAATCCCATTTAAAAGACTTTTAAGACTTACTAAAAACCTTCTTTCCATTCAAAATCGTCTAATAAGGTCCAAGCGAAATATCCTTTGACATTGACACCATCTTCGTATATAGCTAACAATACTTGGTAGAGATAGTCGTTGTAATAAGCAATCCTTTCGTAATCTTCTGTTTGTCCCCTGTCAGTCAATCCACTTTCAGTTATATATATTGGGATTTCTTTAATCACTCTGTATTGATTTTGGATCCAGTTGAGGAGTTTGCGGAGTCCAGGCGGATACACCTGTTGATTATTAAGGCTTTTTTTATTGAAATCTATGAAGGAATTCTAGGTTTTAATGACGATAAAGAGCTCGCGATAATTCCGCGCTTGCGCGATATGAACAAGTGCAAAACATTAATGTTTAATGATTTTACTACTATGCAAAGGTGCGAGTGAAAGTGAAACAGAGAGAGGAAGGAGGAGGGGTCGAGGCGTGTGAAAACTAATGTACGATGAAAAACGTGTGTTTGTTACGATTTTCAAAGTTTGCTATGTATATCGCAAAAAAAAACATCAATGTAACTGTATTATTTCGCTATTCGGCCCCACATTAAACACACAAGTGACACGAAAAGATTCCTCAATTTTATTCACACTAGTCGCCTAATTTGTTACACTACATGCTGCATAAAGATTAATACTACTATTTTTATTCAAAAATAATTAGCTTTATAAAATATTTCCATGAAACTATTAGCGCTAGGCTTATGCCTCCTTAACTGTGACGACACGGCCTGACAGTTTAAGGCAAATGTGCGGCGCTAAAGGAGGGGGAGTGGTTAAAAGTATCAATGAATAAGTATTTCTTTTATTCCCAATATGAATATAAACTTACACATAACCAAGTCGAAGAAGGCAAACCAGGTGTTGGCCAGGATTTGTTGTGCTCTGATTTGACGCCAGTATCATGATCCAAAGAAGGGATCTTCCAGATTCGTTCCATTTTTGATGGAGACATTAAATATGTCGTGTAGTGGTTGATAGAGAAAAAATCCGAGCTTCCTTGAAGAGATTTTACCTTAAAAAGAAGAAATCAATGATACTGAAAACGTGCTTGTTACTTTCAATTGTGTTATCATTGTTCTGATATTGATACTGATAGCTCTCTAACGTGGTTTAGATGTTCTTTACTGGTACAGTTCGTCCGTAAGGGCCACAATATATACGGTATTGACAATCTGCGATTTACCGACTCTAACTCTGTTTTTGCAAAAGCTGTAAAATCGCCGATTGCTTTTGCTAAACGTAGCGTGTATGCTGGCCGTGACCCTAAGCGAACCGGGGCGTATATTATTGTTTTTCGACATTCACGCGGATGGTGTTGTTGTGATTTGATATAATAAACAGAATTTTTATACAAACCTCTTCAGGAGTGAAATATGGAAGCCGTGACCGCGAGTATCCTTGTTGACGACTCATGTTGTCAATCCGTTCACGAACAAACTTAGGATAGTCACCGACATCCGAGAATATCGGATGGGAATACATTGCCAGCTAATGAAAAAAAAACAAAACAGTTAAAATTTAAATGATTTTTTTAACCTACGTATTACGTAAAATTCTGTGTTGTAGTCCCAAAATTTCTAATATTTCTTATCAGGAATAATTGGACCACATGGTCGTTTTCCAAGTTCGTTCTGCCATCTGCTACTGGTACATTGTCACCCATAGCACGTTTAATAAATAGTTCTACATTTTTGTAAGAGAGTAACGTATTACGAGTAGTTAACCAAATAACTAAAATATTTTACAGTTGAACTGACGTGCATTTGAAGATAGTCATCCGCCGCTTGTACGTCTTCTGGTTTGTTAGGGTCTTTTGGTTCAGCCCAGTATGCATCTAGAGTTATAGCAATTTTTCCTGAAAAACGAGCCCGTTTGTTATTCAATCAATATGATTAACTTATACTACCTATTAACACATAAAAAGTATAAAGTACTTAAACTAATGTATTTTCATTATAAAGAAATGCTTGTAGCTAAATAATAACAGCCACTCGGGTCGATCTCTAGATTCAGCGCTTAAGCCAAAAACCGCGCTTTGTCTAAGCTGGTCTATGGATGGGTGTGTTTCGTTAGGTCATCCCCGAGTTGTCTGCGTACCTCGAGAACCACGTAAAGAGTCGTCGTCGTTTATGGAGGTTCAAATATGCAGTTGCTATATGTAAAACACTGGTATTCAGTTGCATCCTGTTAGACTAGATCCCGACCCCAACATATACAGGGTGTAAATTAACCCTTCACACATACGTCAACCAAGCATTCTGTACATCAAACTAAGTACCCCTATGCAAAAATTTTTGCTGGGAAACGACTTTTTTTTTGAGGTCAAAAATTTCATTTTACGGTAAAACTCAATGTAGCACTCTTAAAACATTGTGCTAGTGGATGCCTTGAATAGTAAAAGGGTCATGGAGGTAATTTAAGTAAAGTTATAACCTGAAAAACTAGTATTTAGAAAAAAAGCTGTGCAAAATTTGGAACTTTGACCCGTAACTAGGGGGTTCCCAGGTATGGTCTAGAACAAAAAAATGATCACAGTGGTGGGGAAAACAAGTGCCCTTCATTTGCGTTAAGGGTACTTTTACACCCTTTATATGCAGTTGGGAGAAGGCTTGGCATACAATAAAATTATAATATACATACAAGATGATTTTTAGTCACCGTCTAAATTCTGATATACTCGTATTAATCTTTAGCAAAAATCTATACTAATATTATAAAGCTGAAGAGTTTGTTTGTTTGTTTGAACGCTAAGATCTCAGAACTTACAGGTTGGAATTGAAAAAATATTTTTGTGCTGGATAGTCCATTTATCGAGGAAGGCTTTAGGCTATATAACATCACGCTACGACCAAAATGAGTGGAGCATAAGTGAAAAATGTTGCATAAACGGGAAACGATATTCCTTATTGAGAGCTTCCGTTGCGTGCGCTGCGAAAATGGTTTAAGTTATGCAAATAAGTGTATAAAAGAAATGATCCTCTTTAAAAGTTCTACAAAAAAGTCCGCGGCAGCATATATCTATCTATTAAGATTAACTCACTGTAACCATTTTTTACCATTGAAATGTTAGGTTTAATAGAGTTATTTTTTGCGAAGCTTATTTTACCCATATGGTATTAATCTATATCTAAATAAATAGGTTTGTAAGGACGGAAATTAAATATAGAATATTTGTGCTTTTTACTCTATATATGTTAAACAAATAACTTAAAAGATATCGCAATGTAAAAATGTCCGCCCGACAAAATAATTACGCGGTCCGCTGCGCCGGCCCTCGCGTCCCAATGTAGAAACGTGGAGATTCTGGCCTCCGGGAAATTCAAATTCAAAATATTTATTGCACCATAATATTTACAAGGTGTTATTGTATATTGTTTTGTGAGCAATGGTGGCCCAGTGGTGGCGGCTCTGACTTACGAACAGTTGGTTGTGGGTTCGAACCCAGGCAGGCTCATTACTTTGTGTAATTTATTTCATCACGTGCCACTGCTCTTAAAACGGTGAAGGAAAACATCGTGAGGAAACCGGCATATGTTAGAACAAAAAATTTGAAGATATGTGACATCTACCAATCCGCACTGGGCCCGCGTGGTGGATTATAGCCCATCCCTCTCCTAGAGAGGAGGCCTGAGTCCCTAAAGTGGGACCAATATAAGACTGATGATGATGATGATATGTACCTATAGTAATTCTCACTTTAATAATATATTATAGAGAGGAAAGATTAGATGTTTTGTTTATTACGATTCAACTCAAAAATTACTCTGACGACTTTGAAAATTCTTTCTACATTAGAAAACTAATTGAAAAAATATTACTATGTTGGATAGTCGATCTATCGAGGAAGGTTGTAAGTATATTATTGTGACGCTGACGAAGTTGCATGGGTCAGCTAGTCATTTAATACGTGTTTTTTCTTTTAGTATCGCTCAATACACGCTCAATAGTACTCAATAGTACTCAATATACTCAATAGCTCAATACAAAGATATTGAGATATTTGAGAAGAGTGGATAATTCTTTCGAGAAAATGATTTAATATGAACATTTTACATTTCGATTTGTTTCCAAGAATGGTGTTTGTGAATGGAACTTAATCCCTAGAAAATGTTTAGACGGTGACTAAAAAATAATCTTGTTTAATCTTAAATACTATTCAAAATCGGTAAAAAAAATATACATATACCGTATACCTTTCTGATGTGGTTTAAATTCCTTTTCATATAGTCGATAAGCCCGAGCATGGGCTAGCAAGATGTTGTGAGCGCACAGGTATTCCCCAATTCCATGTGAATTAATTGCTGGTAGGAAGATCGTATAACCGTAGCTCTAAGAAAGAAAGAAATACATTGAAAGAGTTGAATTATAGCTCGTTTCACCTTTCGGACCGGAGGTTTAAATCTAAGCAGCAGCAGTGTCCTGTTTATAACAAAACTTTGGTTAATGGTCTGGGTGTTTAGTTTGTGTATTTAAGTTTAAATGATTGTAAACGCATGCATGAAACAGGAGAAATTACCTGTGGGGCAACTTTTTAAAGAAAAAACAAGTAGTTTTTATATGCTGCTTGCTACCAAATTCAGTTGTAATCGTTAAGTAGTTTTTGAGTTAGTTCAGTTTGCCAGAGTTCCCTTCATTATAAATTAATATAAAATTATATAAATATAACTGAAATTATATAATAAATCGTTCTTAAATAAGATTCAAATAATTTAATCTTTTATTACTAAGTCACAATCACTGGGCTTTGGTAGAACATTTGGTGGCTTAATTGTTGTATTTTGACGAAACTATGACGTCCTGCAAGGAATACGTCGAGTTACCAGTACCTAACCCTGTTTGCTGATTGTGTTTGGGTGATTTTACCAAAATGGGGTAGTTGACAAAAATAAACCGATTTCGCTGCCTGCGCGCATCGCTCGAACAGCCAATACGCAACTCACAGTCATAATTATGCCGTTGTGATCTGTGCGCTCCCTGTGTTTTGAACTTATAACTAAACTAACTGATTGCTTTATTTCACGGATTTTTTCGATTTCGCTCTTTCATTGGATTTTGGTTGAAATGGATAGATCAAACCGTTGTGTTAGTTGTGACCGATCTGTGTCGAGGCGCAGAAAACATAGACTATCTCAACACAAACAGATGTCAAGTGTAACCATTGACGACGTTTTTTTTCAAATCTGGGAGCATCAACAGATTTTAAACTAGTGCCATTTGATGCACCTGCGTAATAAGGTTTTTTACTATGTCGACATTCTTGAATTATGTGGGGTTTACCTGGAAAACATCAAAACATCAACCAAACCTAAACTAAGACTGAGGCTGTACTGCAGCCTCTCCAACGGTGAAAAATCGGCTACCGGTACATCGAGGTGTCGAAGTGTTTGTTGTGAGTTCAGGAGCAGACCTCGGAACCTATCCTTCTGCAGCGCAGTCGATTAGAGTGGAGTGGAGAGACAGGGTGACGTCATATCTCCGAAACTGTTCACCAGTGCCCTGGAGGATGTCTTCGAGGTTCTCGATTGGAGAGGACTTGGCATCAACGTCATTAGTGAGAATTATTAATTAATCATTCGATTTACTGAACGGCGCGCGGCGCTGCTCAAGCTAGTTATTCTGCGATGCGAAACAACATAAAATGTAAAAAAAAAAACAAATCATCTACACTAAGATTATAGAGGGGAAAGATATGTTTGTTTGTTTGTAACGAATAGGGTCCGAAACTACTGGACCGATTTGAAAAATTCAAAAAAAAATCACCGTTGGGAAGCTACACTATCCCCGGGTGACATAGGCTACTTTTTATCCCTGTATTCCCACGGGAACGGGTGACGTCCGATAGTTTTAGATAAAAATATTTCCAACTTAGACTCAAATGATACAAATTGGGTCGGGAGTTACTTTATTAACTACAACGATTTACTTGTAAAGAAAAAAGATCACAGAAAAAAATAGTAGACTTTCATACTTTCATATATTTCTATCATATCTCAGAATTCCCTTAAGTCACAACATAGCGCTTTAAGTAAACATACCTGCCGGCCTAAAGCTTTCAAATAACATACGTTTCATCGATGTCCGCCGTGGGGATTTTTCCCATAGGAAAGTTCCCAATGTCCTTTCCAAAAAAATATCGAACACATATCTTTCCTTTTTTCACGTAAACAAAAAATTAAGACAATACAGTGCTTCAAAAATCGTGTGACGTCACAACGCTTTACATTTTTTACTACGTTGTGACGTCACAAGACCTCACTCATGGTCTTTTTTTATCTACGTTAATTTTTATAAATTTTATTATACAAAAAACATTTTGTCCAATATTTTTCGACAATCTGAATGACGATGGCGGGCTAGACAGAATCATATTTGTTTTTGTCAGAAAACAACTCTACGAGTATTGTCAACGGTATTTTGGAAATTTAACTTTCAATCGTAACGATGTATAAATCACGAACGTAGACCCAAAAGCTGTTCTTATAAAACAATAACCACAACAGCAATGGGTGTCTCCGTTGAAGATGCGCACTCTACTCCCTCGATGTTTGTCACTTTCGTGCCGTTTTGTGGAAATAAACTACTATAAACTACTATAAAACAAAACTTACATTGTAGCAATGCTGGTGAGGTTCATTAATCGTTGTCCACATTTTGACTATATCCCCATATAGTTTGAACACCACTTTTACATAATCTTCAAAAATATCAATTAGAGCTGGGTTGGTCCAGCCACCGAGGTTTATCAGTGGTGTGGGCATGTCCCAGTGGAACAACGTGACTACAGGAGTGATGTTGACTTTTAGAAGTTCCTCAAATAAAGTACGGTAATACTTTACACCTATTGGATTTATATTGTCGTCAGTACCGTTTGGGAGAATCCTAAAAAAAAAAACTTTTTAGTTCAACACTATTTGTGTCTGGACTGATGAAAATACATCACCATCACTTGTCTGCTATTGTTAAATACGTTAACGGCAATACTTTTATTTATTCTATTCTTCCATGTCAACCTTCGCGCAATTATTCGCCTGCTCTACTTTCGCATAATTAAAAGGTTTTATCTCATGAAATGCGATAAAAGTACTTTGAGTTTAAGTACTTTGGATAATTAATGCAAACTTTTGTTTTCATTAATAACCCAAAGTACTGAGTTGAACCAGCACACACAGGGTTCCGTAACACCAAAAAATAAAAAATAAAACATTCATGTGTGTATACTTATGAAAAACAAAAGCTAAACTTCAAATGTAAAAATAACAAAACAATAGTCGTAAAAGTTATTTTCTTTTTGAAATACTATATTTTTTCAGGATTTAAATTAAATTCAAACTACCTACTCATCAACCATTCACTAAAGAAAAAAAGTAACATACACAAAAGAACTAAAAAGTTGGAAATAAAAAAGTAGTTAAAAAACTAAAAAACCCGACTGAAATAACTCAAAAGCAAAACTTGGGAGCAGGCGGGGTTCATTTGCATATCAAATTATGAAGTGAAAATAGAATGGACCCCACCTGCTTCCAAGTTTTGTTTAATTTAAAATGTGCTTGTTTTTTTGCTTTTCAGTTTTTTCAGTCGGGTTTTTTAGTTTTTTAACTACTTTTTTTATTTGTGTAACGGTTTAATAAAACACCTGCAGTCCAAAGAATTGTGTGGTGGCAACAGTCTAGGAAGTAAAATGGCCTCCGTTTTTCGCCATTTGGGAACAGAACCCAAAAACAAACAACGTGTCTTTAACACAATCTTACCTGGGCCATGAAATGGACAATCTATAGTAGGGAACACTTAAACTTTTGAGAGCTTCGATGTCATCCATATAAAAATGGTAAGAGTCAGCTAGAACATCCCCGTTTGAACGGTCGAAGACGAATTCTGGGTGTTTGTGGAGATATGTGTCCCATATACTTTCACCTTTACCTATGGAACAACAAAAAACCGTATATTTACAACTAATTGTTTCAGTCTAAATTATACTCAACTAGCAAACGTCACGCGGTTTCACCCGCGTAGTTCATGTTCCCGTGGAAATACAGGGATAAAAAGTAGCCTATGTCACTGTCTCTTTAGAATATTAGTGTAGATGTAGAAGACAGAAGAATCATCTTGTCGATCACAATCATGTTGCGATTGTTATTCTTTAGTGTTAAAATTAGTTGCCATTACAGTGGATTCAAATAGTTAGAATTCACGACTGAAAACGTAGTCATACCTCCTTCATTCCATCCTCCTTCGATTTGATAGGCTGACGTCGACACTCCAAATATAAAGTCATCTGGGAACGAGTAGTTTTTCGGTGTAAAGTTTTCTCCTAAGCTTATTCTTGCTAATTGCAGGACACTGTAAAACGACACATCATAATAATTTACTTCTGATTCAAGTAATACCCAGGACACAGCTCTTTCGATGAATAACAATTTAAGAAATAATATGTATTTATTTTAACAAATATATAAGTTACGTTGCATGTACTTGCTGGAAGGTGATACGCAAGGTGGGCGACTACGGACTGAGATGAAAACACAAGTATGGAATAAAACATAACACTCTTTTTTTGGGCAGTCGTTTAAAAAGTAGATATGCAGCGGACGCAGACGAATCACCAATCAACTTTGAACTTACCTTAGAGTTATGAATAGTACTTTGTTCTGACTTTCTTCTAAGCTTCGCATTATACTAACTATAAAATAACGCTCATCTAAATTAGCAGATAATTTTAATCACAGCTTTTGAAGTACGAAATTTTAAGGACTGGTTGCAGCTGGCCGGTACGCATTTCAAACGCGATCTTGAAAAACTATTAAAAAACGAATTACGTGCCACTGTGTAATTACTTATTAGACACCCATATTGTATATTTTTGCTATCAAATACGATACGTCATTAACTTATTATTTGATATTATTTCTGTGTACCACTTACAACCCTACTAACTCTCTTTGTATTTTTTTGTATGGACGTATGTCTGAAATAAACATAAATTGTTATTATTATTATTAAGCGTTTTCATTGCAATTAATGACATTTTTAATCAGCGTTAGTTGATATTTCATTCCTATTTTTTTATTCGTTCTATGGGAGCGAAATCAGTGGTTTTTTTTTTGGAAAACCCACGTATATAATAGGACCTTTTATAGTTATTATAAATGGGTCTTATGTGATGTTTATACATTCAGACTTACTTATAGGTATTTATTACCATCGAAAAATAATAATGAAATGTAGCTAACTCAATTATAAACGCTGATAACATTATTTTTTAAAATTACAAATACTAACTAAGAAATCTATGCAATAATTAAAAAAATCCTACCTAATTATTTTATTATTTTCGGGGAACTTACTGCTGATACAAACACTGTTCTTAAACTACTGGCATTTGAAGGCCATTTACGAATTGCGAGAGTGAGGGAAAGAAGAGCGCACTCGTGTCTGAGCATGCACTGGTGTGTTGTAGTAGATGGGGAGCTCATTGCTGCTGTGCCGATCAATCCTGACTGTCTGGGAGCGATTAGTGAGGTAGCTTTGAAAGAGATCAAGTTGTAATCCCCTGACATCCCCCTCTTTTCAAGTTTAAGTAAGAGAAAGCGGACGGGGATGGTGTCGAATGCCTTCGCAAGGTCTAAGAAAATTGTTAGGACCTTTTTATTAGTGTTTAGGTTTTGTACAATATTGGAAGTTAATTCCTGAACCGCATCACAGGTTGACTTATTTTTACGAAACCCAAATTGTTGAGGTGATATTAATTTGTAATGTTCTAGGTAGTATATAAGTCTTTTATTGATAAGGCGTTCTAGTACCTTGGATAAGGCAGTCAGGACTGCTATAGGACGGTAATTATTCGGCAAGTTCCCGTCGCCTCCCTTGAAGACTGGGTGTATGATTGCCTTTTTAAAAGAAGAGGGAAAGATAGCAGTCTCAAAACAGAGGTTAAAAATATGGCATAGTATGGGCGCCAGGCAGGTTGAGTATCTCTTAATGGATGTTGGGGGATATACCATCGCAGCCAGTTGCAGCATCTGAGCGCAATGAATGGATAACTGCTGTAATTTCGTCAAGGTCAGTAGGCTCAAGTACGAACGATGAGGTTGATGAGATGTCAGAAGTAGGTTGAGTGACTAACAATGGCTGCGTAGTACCTACTAGTGTGAATATTACTTGCAAGCGTCTCGCTAATGTTGACGAAGTATGAGTTTGTAGTGTTGCAAGACTCAATAGGTGAAGGTGACAAAGTAAGTAATTGATCAGATGTATTCTTAGTTTTAGTAGTGTTAGTTACCCGTTTAATAGTGTCCTATAGTGTTTTTGGGTTTTTACTAGCTTTTTTTAGTTCTTCTGTATCATAATGTTTTTTAGCATTCTTCAAAATACTAATACAAAAATTTCTGTATCGCAGGTAAGTAATTTTTAGAACTTCATTTCCTGGGAATTTTTTAACTTTCATGTGTAGAGTGTCCCTGTTTCTTATGCACCGTAATAAACCAGATGTGATCCACGGTTTTAGTATTCTCTTTTTTGATGAGACTTTTGTAACTGTGGTGTTTTCAGAAATGGATGTTGTCATCAAGTTCAACAGTTTATCAGTAGCCATGTTTGCGTCTGTTATTTTGAAAATAGGGGTAAAATCCAGTTGCGACATTGATTTGTCAAGCCCGTCATAGTAATTTTTTGTAATATGGGAGTTTGTGACCGTTCGTAAAGGTTTATCGTGAATGCAAAGTAAAGAAGAGGAGTGATCAGTTATTGTGGAGTTTAAAACAAAAGTGTGGGTGGGAGAAATCGTTTTGAGAAATGTGTGGTCCAAACAATTGCCATTCCTGGTTGGCAGGGTGTGGGCAGGGAGAAAACCGTGGAACGCAAGACAATTTAGATATTCGTGGGAGCGCATGTCAGTTGTGGTAGGTTTGATGTCCACATTCAGATCACCTGTTAGAACCACCGATTTAAATCTATGCAACTAGAACCACCGATTTAAATCCATGCAACGACGGAAGAATGTTGTTAAGGGCTGTGAGAAAGTTGTTTATATTGTCGATTGACGGTGACCGATAAATACAAATTATCGCCAAGTCAAAGTTAACTTTTATAATAAGACCAGATGCAGATCGGTGGAAATCAGGCTCTTCGCATGTTACAGACAGGTCAGATTTAGAATAAACCACTACACCGTCACTTTGATTAATATGTTTGGTAGTCATGAACGAGGAATAATTATTTAGAATTGGGATAATGGTATTGCTAGAGCATGGTAACCAACATTCAGTTAGGACAACCAGATCGCAATCGAATGAAATTTGGTGCAGAAGCGTTTGCAAGTTTAAAAAGTTACGGTTTACAGAGAGAATATTTTGGGTCAGAATTTTAAAATAGTTATAAGGACTCTTCATGATGGAAAGTGTTTCCTCAGGTGTGCATGTGTGGGTAGCTGATACAGATAGTTCGTCTATACTGTCAATTAAATTATTAATGTTGGTAGTCATTTTTCCGGTAAATTAACATTATTTTGAAAGTTACGAGAAAATTGAGTGGCATTAGTTTTAGGAGCGTATGGAAAGCTTATGTTTGGGGTGATAAATATAAACACATATCTTTAATGATATTGAAGTAGCTACGTAAAGAATAATAGGGATGAACGCAAGCATATGTAAGGAGTATGTATGGTGACATGTTGAAGTGGTAATATGTAGGTGTTGAATGAGTCATGCATGTTGAGATTGTGTTGTGTGTATGGTAATAGTTATATGTGTGAGTTTTGTTTGCGTCTGTATTTAGTATTTTTTTACCTTTAGTACAGCAATTCGAAAACAGCAAATGGCAAAAGTAAAAGCAATTATTTGCAAAAATAAAAATAATCAAAAAATAAGAGTGATATGGCAGGGTATACTTAAATACAAGTAGTCATGCCTTAATGATTTTCGCCAGCTGCTTTAGTTGATCTTCGCTTCTTACCACAATAGTCTGGCTGTCTGAATCCTTTTTAAGCATAACTTTTCCGTTCGACGTCCAACAATAGTTGTACTGGTGCTGCTTTGCGTGGTTTCGAGTAAGATAAAATAACCTTTTAGAGTTGGCTGTTAAAAGCTCGGTGATATAGATAGGTGTTTCCGGTGCAGAGTTTAGTTTGAGATGGGTTGATTTTATTTTATCTGTGAGATTGCGCTTATTGTATTCTTTTACAGCAGTAAGAAAATTCGTTTTCGTCAGTGTATTGCAGAACCGTTTTCCTTTTTTGAGGGTAGTCTTATAACATCACGGATTCTAGCAGATTCTGTATCTAGGCCTAGATGTCTTGACAGGTGCGATATGGTTTCATACAGCATGACTTTAGTCTCATTCTGCCTTTTGGGTACGTTGCGCAATTCCACTGAAGTTTTCACGAGATTGTGGTCTAGAGTTTCGAACTTGGTTTCTAGCGTAGCTAACTGGATAGCCACGTTGATTTTCGAGTCCCATAATTTTATAGTCAAGGGACTGTAATTGATCGGAGACTGCTGTCATTGCCTTTTCCAGGTCAGTATTTGTGACCTTAATTTCCGTGTAGTGATTTTTTATTTCCTTAATATGACCTTCCAATTTGTCCAAACGGGTGCTCTGAGTACAAATCATCTCATTGATCATCTTCTTGATTTCGTTTTTGAACATATCCAGTTCACTACTACTGACTTCATCCGAAAGGCATCTGCGTTTAGCTCTCTGAGTGATGCTACCTTCTGAGTCTTTGTCTGCATGCAGCTTCCGGATATCCGACTCTGAGCGCGATGAGTGTTGATTCGGAGAAGTGTTTGGTGGGGTCTTATACATATTGCTTTCAACTTGTTAGCGTGTATAATTAAGCAAAAATCCGGGCAAAGCAAAGTAATCATAAATATGCTACTTGCTAATCGCTATCGCTTGTAAACTGGGCAGCCGACAAGGATGACGCACGCACACGCACGCACACCGCGTACGCGCAGCGGGCTCCGCCTTCTGTCTCCGTCTTGACTGTTGCCGGCCTGTTTCCTCCAGTAGTCTGCGTGCGTTTCGCGTTCTCTTCAAACTTTATGCGCGCCTAGTACTTTTGCGAAATATATTTAACATTTAATTTTGAAATAAAATTAGTTTTTATATAAAAAATAAAGATCTACTTGTACGGAATGCACGTCTAAACGCTTTCGCGGTCCGAGGGGAAGGGGGTTCTTTAGTAGGTACTTTTGTTCCACTTTAGATTTAGAGCTTTGTACTTTTTTCTGTTAGTCCGTCAGTTTGTCAGACGGACTGACATACTGACGGACTAACAGACATACGGCTGGACGGACAGTAGGACGGACATACAGACTGCCTGCAGACTGACAGACTGACTGTACAGATTGACTGACAGACTGACCGACTGACAGACTGACAGAAAGATAGACTAACAGGCTGACAGACTAACAGCCTGAGAGACTGACCGCCTGACAGACTGACAGACTGACAGACTGACAGACTGACAGACTGACAGACTGACAGACTGACAGACTGACAGACTGACAAACTGAGACTGACAGACTGACAGACTGACAGACTGACAGACTGACAGACTGACAGACTGACAGACTGACAGACTGACAGACTGACAGACTGACAGACTGACAGACTGACAGACTGACAGACTGACAGACTGATAGACGGCCAGACTGACAGACTGACAGACTGACAGACTGATTGACTGATAGACTGATAGACTGATGGGCTGATGGACTGAAGGACTGATGGACTGATGGACTGATGGACTGATGGACTGATGGACTGATGGACTGATGGACTGATGGACTGATGGACTGATGGACAGATGGACTGATGAACTAACGGACTGATAAACTGACTTACTGATTGACTGACTGACTGACTGACTGACAGACGGACTGACGGACTGATGGACAGATGGACTGACAAACACCAAAGCTGTCATCGAAGAACGTGTGCACACGCCGAATTGCCTTCGCCTTGATGATGATGGTCAAACGCTCGCAGTTTTGTCTTTTTTCTACATCGTAGTTTTGTCTTTCCTCTACATAATGGACTGCCACTACTTAATTTTTACCAAAAATGTGTATGACTGCAGGGGCACCGTGAGACATACAGTAGAACGTTACGGTGCTCATCACAAAATTCAAACCAATTTCATTATTACAACATAAATTATTGCTCAGGATAAAGTTTACAGGACCGGAATAAATAATACAATATCCAGTGAGCTATTTATTATCCATGCTCGGAGCAATAAACATCTTGGTGGGACAGTCGATCACGTCACTCTATAATTTATATTGCCCAGCTTACATCCGACTGCTGTGCTGAGATCTATGAACTAAGATAGCGAGAGAAATATATGGATTGTCTCGAGATAAAACGTTTAAGAGGGTCAATTTGTACAAAATGTTTCCAACTATATGGTAGATTTATACATTAAGATAAATTATTTTTTAAGATGTAAAACTCACGTCTGGAATTTGGTAGGGTCTGCTTCTATTAAAGCCTATTTTATTTTAAGTGTGACTTCCACACAGTAACTGACTTATACGACTAATTACCGGTGGAACTAGTGTTAATGACCCTAATAGTCAACCTTTCAGGATTTGGATCGATGAAATAGCGTTTAGTGTAGTGTATTAGTGGTAATGCTTGTGAGTGCATTTGTTGTTTTCCAGATCTGAGATGATCGTTCACTATCTCATTTTTCCGAGTAACTGATTTCTGCTGACTAATTTTGTATATGGAACGTAACTTAATACAGTTATTTTTGTCCAAAGTTTGATATGTTTAACTGAATGTATAAATTGTGGGTTGGCTTCCTAACCAAATTATTTGTTACACAGATGAATAACACAATATGACGTGAGATACAATGTTGAAGGCACATACGCGGTTTTAATCGAAACTCGGGTAACTAACTTTATAAATCATATTTAAGCTCCTCTGAATTAGTAGCACGCTTTTGTTAAAGTTTTTCAATCAACACCATATTAACTATTCTTCTATTCTTTTGTATCATTCTGATATAATATGCAATTGGTGTACCTACATAGTTGCTTCGATTCTTTATTCGATTTCTGCTTTATTTATGGCATGCAATAGTTTAAGATAATAAATGACATTAAATGTACAATTTGAAAATATACAGTACAATTTTTTTAAAGTTTTAGTTCCGCGAATAAATATCCTCACCAGGTCCCCGAGTCTGCTATTCAATAGTGTCAGAATGATCTATCACTGATCTGATAATTGTTGATTTTGACAAGTTTGGTGTTGTCAAAATCAACATTTATGAGATCAATGATAGACCATTCTGACACTATTGAATAGCAGACTCGGGGCCCTGGTTGCTGGCAAAAGTGCGCATATTCAGGAAAAACAATTTTAATTAGCATTTCATCCAAGTTGAGTGTGAATAAGGTTGAGTATTGATATTTTTCTGAAAATTCTAAAAGAAACTGTTTTCCAAATTATTACGATTTCTTGTGGTTCCCAAAAAATAAAACTGTCGGACGGTATTTTTTCTTTCTATTACTTACCCATGAATAGGGGATTTTCATTAAGGGGACAACAGTAGCTAAACGCCAGTTTTATAATGCGTCCAAGTCTATGAATCACTGCAGTAAACAAAATCAGAAAAATAAATGATATAAAGGGTGTAAGAGTACCCTTAACGCAAACGAAAGGTACTTGTTTTCCCCACCACTGTGATCATTTTTTGGTTCTAGACCATACCTGGGAACCCCCTAGTTACGAAGATATTGGGGGTCAAAGTTCCAAATTTTTGCACAGCTGCTTTTGTAAATTCTAGTTTTTCAGGTTATAACTTTAGTTAAATTACTTCCATGACCCTTTTACTATTCAAAGCATCCACTAGCACAATGTTTTAAGAGTGATACATTGAGTTTTACCGTTAAATGTGATTTTTGACCCCAAAAAAAAAGTCGTTTCCCAGCAAATTTTTTTGCGTAGGGGTACTTAGTATGTGTGAAGGGTTAATTTACACCCTGTATTAATAATACATCTAATTTTACTCGATACAAAAAATCGCGAAGACACCTTTAAAAAATTATTTTAAGCAGTAAAAACTTTACTAAATTAAATACACACAATGAACGATCACAGTTCTGATTTTTTGGCAAATTATTGTACAAGCAACATACTAAAGTCATAGTGTTTTGTTTTCTTAGTCCAATCAATAGTTTTTTTGTAAATCGCATATTTCTATTCTCGAACATGTTTTTGTATGGTGATAAAACCCCTTCGAAATATGGGTTGCGAACTATGCGTTACACGATCGCGGTGAGTGACGCAAGCTCCACCCCTCGCTTAAAGTCGCTAGCATCCTAGACTAGAATATTTGCTTTGATGATGGAGATACCGCAAACTCAGTCTACACTGTCCGGGAGTACTGATATAAGGACGTGGTTGTTCCTTTCAACATTTTATTGGCGTTCGTTCAACGATGATAAAAAAAAACTAATATGTAAATAAAATATAGAAATAAATTATTATTTTATTTGTTTGTTACTTTATTTTAAACTAGCAGACGACACGCGGTTTCACACGCGTAGTTCCCGTTCCCGTAGGAAGACAGGGATAACAAGTAGCCTATGTTACTCAGGGTGAATGTAGCTTTCTAATGGTGCAAGATTTTTTGAAATCGGCGCAATGGTTTTTGAGTTTATTCATTACAAACATACACACAAAAATACAAATCTTTTCTCTTTATAATATTAGTGTAGATTATAAAATTATTTCAAATATTTATATTTTTACAATGTTTTTTCGATTTTCTGTTCATATTTAATTTTTCTATAGCGTTTTCAGTACCCGATTAACAGCTTTTGATAATATGGCTCAAATAATCTCCTTTCACCATGGGACTCTAACGATAGTAGATTCAGTTTTGATACCATGGAAAAGCCGTCTGTTTTATCTGGGCAAAACTTATGGTTCCCGTGGGTTAAGTTACAATATAATTTCAGGTGGGCACAGCCGTGGGCAAAATAATGCAGGAGATAGCAGCTGTAAAGTACCATCTCTATGGCGGTTTGGGAACGATAAAAATAACATAGCTGGTAGGTAGTGTCACCTGTGCCTGTAGTGGGGAGAATCAGGATTTACTTATCATTATTGTAAATGCGATTCTGTGGTAGGTACATTTTTTGATCAACTAGTACCCCTAGACAGACTGAGCATTGCAATGTGAGCGTACTGTAGGGTACTCACTAATTCTGGCTGTATTTTGGTACAACTCCAAATGAAAAACGTTTTCCGAACATAAGTAAAAAAAATTCCGAACCAGCAATCAACCCAGGACCACACACCCATACGCCCACACCAATACCGCCAATTCTATTTCTGCCCAATGTTTATATCTTTCGGGCGCAAATACAGCATCTAGACTGCTAAAAAAAACCCAATAACACTTTTTCCAACCTGGAAATCGTCCCCATGCCCTTGTGTTTAGCAGTCAAGCTCTGCGGGTCTAAAATGGCCGCTTTATCAGAATCCACGCAGAATCTTAGTATGAATCACGTTAAAAAAACTAATTCTAAAATGGACTTTATGTATATAACCATAAAGTTCATTTTAAGAATTTTAAATTTTTAACATGATTAATATTACGATTTTGCTAAAGCGGCCATTTTAGACACCCCGGTCTCCATTACATTTTTCCGTAAACCGTCGTTCCTTGTCC
This sequence comes from Diarsia rubi, assembly GCA_932274075.1. Lineage (NCBI taxonomy): Eukaryota > Metazoa > Arthropoda > Insecta > Lepidoptera > Noctuidae > Diarsia > Diarsia rubi. The sequence continues at coordinate 13,914,405 of OW026417.1, read as the reverse complement.
GGCCAAGAGGAGACGCAAACAAACACTTTAAAAATCTTTTAATAGGAGTTAAGTTTAATGCTTGTCAGAAAACATAATGGATTTAAAAAAGTAATCTAGTAAACGACTAGATTTTGGGTGATTTTGTTTTTCCGCCTCCGAAAAATATGAACGAGGTGTCATTCAAAGTGTGTAGGTGTTTTTTGAAAATATTCAAGAGGCGCTTGCAAAACTTTCAAAGGTTATATAGAATTAATTAGAACAAAAAAATGGGGTTTGGATTTCTGCAAATACATAATTATATCTTTAAAAGATTCAAAAAGAAGAGGAAATTTCGTAATGAACCAAATCGAAGTCACTGAAGTAGATTGGTTTATATTCCGAAAGAAACGTTTTTTATCTTTTATTTTCGAGGAATTAGTAAATTAACAAAGACACGAACCCATCAAATGTTTAACAAAAAAAGTTTGGCTCACAGTTTTGGCACGTGCCAAAAGTATAATTATATGAAATACAGGCACAATCATATTATGTGCCTAGACAAGCATGTTTCTGGTCGTACCTATGACATGCCAACTATGTTTTAATAAATTGCGCCTGATGTAATATGTCAAGCAATATTTTTGTTGCTTGACATACAACAACTCAAAAATTACCCGCTACAATTTGAAAATTATCCCACGGGAATCTTCCCGTGGGATAATTTTCAAATTGTAGCGGGTTTATTAATTTAAAAAAAATCGAGATAAAACTAAAGGGTAGTTTTTAGCTCGATTTTTTTTTGTATTAATCCACGTTATAAACTATCTGTGTGCTAAATTTTATCAAAATCCGTCCAGTAGTTTTTACGTGAAGAAGTAACAAACATACACACTCGCACACTCAACTTTCGCCTTTATAATATTAGTGTGATTTTGAAACACTAACGCAGCCTATATTATTAACTCTTTATGTAAGTAGCAATCATCTAGCCCATGTTTGTCAATACAAGATTATCTGATCTGAAAAGATTTCCCGACTTCCGTACGAGGTTGTACACCTAGATACAATACGACCGTTCGAGGTGCCAAGCCAAATAAATATTTCGTCGAAAAAAAACCGAAGCTAGGCGACGTTTCTAATCGAATAAAAGCCTTTCATGATCAGAGAAGTCTCATAAGAGCCTCTGCCTTCAACTACTTCAAACATCTTGGAAGTCATCCAAAACTATTTATGGCGAATTTTCGGTGACTTGCATCTAGACGTCTTGCGCACTGCAAATAGTTCGGCGCATCTCGGGACAGTTAGTAGAAAAACTTTTTGAAAATTTTAAAAGGAAAGTTTTTTACAACGGTCTTCTCCGAAAAGTTATGCATTGAAAAACCCATTGAAACTTGACTAGGAACGCTACGGTATCGTGTTTCTCGGTTCAGTGGTTCAAACAAAAGAGAATTAATCAGCTACTGGTCAACGTACACCTGGACTTACAGTTGATTAATCTTTATATACCGAATGTAATTTAAGACCGAAGTCTTTATCTCCTATCTTTTCAAAACCAAAACCTATCCACATTCGTCTTTAATAAAATATAACCCAATTCAAAGAAGTTTCCGTGGAATGAAATCAAAGATATGAAATTGTAAAGTAAGATTCAAATTGAAAGGGAAATAAATTTTCGCAAATATTTTCCAAGATGAGAACATTTCAAATTCCAATCTTGCACTTTAGTCCGATGGTAGAGACATGCAGATGGGCCGAGAATTTTCAACGATTTGCATCGGTTGCAAAACTAAGTTATGGTAATCGGGCTATAAGTTACAAGCCTGAGCTGGTAAGCTTTTCAATTTTATTGGGAGATTGGATATTTTGAGCCTTAACTCCTTAGGGAAATGAAACCTCCCCCGCTTTTAGTAAAGCGAATGAATTAATTTGCATAGCGTTCGTTGAATCATATCCTTTGGTTTTGTACTTGTCGGTCAAAGGAATTATTCAACTGGTTTCCTTTTAAGCCTTTTGTTAATAAATGTTACTTTTGATTTATGTAAGTAATTAAATATATACATACTTGCATGCTTACTTTCTTTTTTCATGTTCTAGATACAATATAACCCTCTCTCATATCGGGGTCACAAACATTTTTTCGTAACACAACTGTGATTGGAATACCGAACACATACAATAGAAAATATGTAGCAATATTCTATACAGTTACAGATTTGTATCGGGACCAACACATCACTCTTTTCCCGGAAATAAACTTGCCAGGACAACACAGCTTTGTGTCAACGAAAACTCAGCCAAGATTTATTGAAGCTTACGACCTACAATATTGATATTCAAAAGCTTTGATAAATATTCTGATGCTATTGAAGTTTTATGAAAAATTTAAGTGCAAAAATGTCTGTATGTTAGTTCTGAACGGTATTGATGTATTAGATTTCGCATCTTCGTTTTTTAAATTTGCACATGAATTTTTGATTCAGTTATTTTATAATGTGATGTGTGTATAATGTGAGACATGCTTGCGAAAGGTTACTAGTGTATGTCTACCGTCTTTAATCACCTCAATCATCTGTAGCTTGTAACAGAAAGGTTCATCAAACTTTATAACTTTGTCTACGAGACCAATATCGCTATAAAGTAATCAGCTGAATCATACATTTTGGGTCGAATTTTATACGGCTGATTACTTTGTAGGCTATGTAATTCATACTAAACGAAACTAAAAATATGACAATAGATGATACCAAACTACTGAGCATAACCAAATTGGTCTAATAAAAGTAGTAACACGACAACTTAGTCTTTGTGTCTAATATATTATTTAAAATGCATGTATTCCATAACAAAATGCGGTGCGACAACAGTCAGCTCTTCCCATCAGTTTGAACGTTAAGCAAAAATATGAAAACCGCCAAAGTAACTTTTGAATAATTTATGTGTCTCGTAATTCAGGAAACTCTCGTTTTTAACTTTCTGGGAACATTCCATGCGTTTTTTTTTTACTCTCAATTTACGCCTTTTAAAAGCTTAGTAACAGGAAAAATTAAGTAGATAAACCCTCAAAGTCCATCAGAGGAAAAGCCGCAAAAATTACCGTTCATAAAAATGTTTTCATCCTTCAAGGTTTTTCCTGCAATGAAACAGCTGTAGCTGACGTCAGCATAGTTATACTAGTCAGCTAAATAGCAGGTGTCTGTCGAACGAGGCAAGTTTGCATCTCTTAAATCGTTTAACAGTTGGGTTTCATTATCAGACACTCCACGAAGCTCGCTCGTCAGGGTTATTATTCGCATGCGTAAACCTCGCTACCGTATCAGAACATTCAGTGCCAGACAGACACCGGGGCGGGAACACGTCCCGTCCCTGGGTTAACCAACCTTACATATTACGCGAACGCGATCCAAGTCAGAATACAACTGTTTGTGATAATTCAAATTTGAAAAGTGAATGTGAAATCAATAACAAAACTTAAAAGTGATTTTAAAATATTAAATAACCTCTGATTTAAAAATATATAAATAACAAAACATTTTGTGAGGAATAAAATTGTAGTGTACATTTAATATCCAATTTACAAATAAAATTGTCAACAGAAAAAAATAACGGTAAAACTAGCTTGACAACGTGCAAAAATTGGAGTGCATTCGACTGAAACCAGTCATATTTTTGAATAGATTATATCATTAGCGAATTGCGGTATTACCGTTAAATCCATGGTCATTCCAAACAAAGGCTCTTTTACATTTTACGTAACGATAAGGTCAATTCATCGCATCGCAAGTCGTTTGCGCAGCGATGATCCCCTACTTGTCATTCTCTTCGCTCACTACTTTATCATCGGCTTAATCTATCTATTGTCATTCCGATGTCGAATCCCGACAAATAACCTATTCTGACATCCTTTTATTCAACACCACTTTTCTAGGCGACAGTAAATACGACAAAACGTTTTTTTCTCCCCAAGGAAATATGAAGGATGCCAGTTGCTCAAAACGTTTTAGCTAAATTGTCTCGAAACACAATCGTATTTAAAGAACAGAATAAGTTATCTCCCGTTTATGAAAATGCCTTCGAAATTGTTATGGCAAATGCTTTCACAGTAGGTACATTCAATATTATAAGCCTTTTGAAAGGGTCGCGGAAGGGATTTGGGCAAAATAACGCAGGTATAATATGAAAATTGCGTTTTAATGCTTAAAATATTAGGTGCTTTGGTGCGAGGGTGGTTGTTATTTATCTTTTTTTTTGGGTGCCATGTAGAAATATGGGAACATATAACTTTAATTCATGGTTACGAGGGTTTAGGCATCAAATGTTAATTATGCAAATTTAAAGAGCGCAGACAAATCGTGTCATCTTTATGACACCCACAATTCAACGTTTTGGGTAAGCGAGCTCCCAAAGCGAAATACTGTTATGAGTTTTGACGTGCCGATTAGCAAACTTTGCACAAACAGCCGACTCCAAAACTTTACAATACCCGTATTTGAGTAACGTTCTAAATTGTACTGAAATAATGTTCACTTATTTTACTTACCAGCATTTTCTCGGCTCTTTGCCAAAACTTGTGCGAGGATTTCATATTTTTTTTTACTTTCAAACTTTTGGTGCTGTAGGGTACGTTGATAAATATTAGATGTGGGTATCCGTCAATAAAGCAGTTTTCACTTGGAGTTGCAGTTTCACTTAGTGCTTCCCGCTATTTTAATCCATAAATACAACTGGCGACGAGGAAATCAATCAAATTCGAGTTAATTACATCGTTTAAGTGTGTGTCTTCAAGATGCCTATCGGTAAAATTGAAGAATTTGACCTAACTAGCAAAAAGTGGTTGGCGTATATAGACGCGTGGAACAATTCATAACCTTAAATGAAGTAAAACCAGATTTACATGTTGCAACGTTGGTAACGTTGGTGGGAGCGGCTACATATGACTTAATGTGTGATTTATGTGCACCTAATCACCCGGAAAATAATATAATATAATATAATATAATATTCCACAACTATCACACAACGCCATCTAGTCCCAAGCTAAGCAGAGCTTGTGTTATGGGTACTAGACAACTGATAAACATACTTATATATTTCTAAATACATACATATTATAGATAAATTACACCCAGACCCAGAACAAACGATCGTGCTCATCACACAAACATTTGTCCTGGGTGGGAATCGAACCCACGACCTCCGGCATAGCAGTTAGGGTCACTAACCACTAGACCAACAGGCCAGTCAAGGAAAATAAAACATTTCGTGATTTAGTGAAAATAGTGGGTGATCATCTTGAACCAAAACGTTCTGAAATTGCTGAACGCCATGTTTTTAGACAAAGACGTCAGAACACAGGTGAATCTCTCAGTGAATATACTACTTGTGACGACAGTTTTAATAAAGTTAAAAAGGCTATTTCAGGTAGCAAAGTATTAGTACATTATAACCCGGAACTTCCATTGGTATTAGCAGTGGACAGTAGTTCTTACGGCCTTGGCAGTGTGTTGTCGCATAGATATCCCAATGGCGACGAACGCCCTATATGTTTTGCATCGCGAACGTTAAATTCGGCAGAGCGCGCTTATAGTCAACTAGATAAAGAGGCGCTGGCCATAATTAGTGGAGTCTTAAAACACCATCAATATCTTTATGGTCGTACTTTTATCATTAAAACAGACCATAAACCCTTGACATTTATTTTCGGTCCCAAGTTCGGTTTGCCACAGACTGCGGCAAGCAGATTGCAAAGGTATGCTACAAAGTTAGCAGCCTATGACTTCACCATAGAATTTGTAAAATCTAAAGATAATTATAACGTGGACGCGTTATCACGCTTGCCACTGCCGTATGAACGAAAAATTGAAACGGGGCTGGATACGGTGTCATATATTAATTACGTAGAACAATCAATTCCCATTAGAGCAAAAGACGTTGCAAACAAAACACGCGAAGATGAAGTTCTTAAAAATATTTATGATTATATTATTAATGGCTGGCCCTCAGTAGTTACACGAGGTGAAGAAAAGCCTTATTTTCATAGAAAGGACAACCTTACTATCGACAGAGAGTGTATTTTATACAATCACAGAGTGGTCATACCTAAGGTACTTAGGCATCAAATATTACAGGAATTGCATGAGGGACACCTAGGTATTGTGAAAATGAAAAATCTGTCTCGAAACTATGTTTACTGGCCACAATTGGACAATGAAATTGAAACATTGTGTCGAGAGTGCAGTGCATGCCTACAACAGCGCGATGCGCCGGTGCGTGCACAGTTGCATCCGTGGGCTTTTCCCACGCGACCGTGGCAACGATTGAATATTGACTTTGCTATATTTCAAGGTAAATATTATTTAGTGACGGTAGATGCACACAGTAAATGGATTGAAGTTACAAAAATGTTGGGAACTAATGCAAATTCCACTATTAATAAATTAAGAGAACTTTTTGCACGTTACGGAATGCCCTCACATATAATTAGTGATGGGGGACCTCCATTTAGTTCGTTTGAATTTACTAACTATTTAAATAAAAACCTAATAAACCACACAATTACAAGTCCATATCGACCAGCCGGTAACGGGGCGGCTGAAAATGCAGTTAAATTAGTCAAACGGGCAATGAAGAAGGCAATACATGAAGGCAAAGATGTGGATGCTGCCCTCTCGAAATTTCTGTTCCAATATCGCAATTGTGAGCACGCCACCACCGGAGTGGCACCAGCGGTAGCTATGTTTGGTAGGACATTACGAGGTCGGTTAGACAACTTAAAACCGTCCACGGAGCGCGCAGTGGAGTCGTCTGCAGAGCGAGCGGGGCGCGCCCGGCCCGGCGCCGAGCGGCACGTGGAGCTCGGGGAGCAAGTGCTGGCGCGGGACTACCGCAGTCGCGCTGACAAATGGGCAGCAGCCACCGTGCTAGCACGGACTGACCCACTCACCTACAAAGTACGTGTGTCTGATGGACACGAGTGGAAACGCCACATCGATCAATTATTACCTCTTATGAAGCGATATTCTAGACATTCCATAACGAGTAGCACGGCTGTGCCTGTAACAGAGATTGATACTTCTGGATTCAGTCCGGACACACAAATTGAGAACACTTCATCGTCGTGTTTAGTAGAAACTGATCAGAATAAACAACAATCAGACCTTAATACGTCTGACAGTCAACGAAATATGACAGCAGAGCCAGCTCCGATTTCTGATATAGAAAGTGTTAAAGTTAAGCGTAAATGTTTATACCAGGGCAAATACGCTAAGTAATTTTTTTTTACATATAAGTATACCAAATCAAACATGAACTATAAGCTTATATTTCCTACGGTTATGATTGTGTTAACACGTAAGATAGATAGTAAGTAGTATAAGTAGTAACATAGTACAAATGTCGTGCACGCGGTGGTTATTCCGTTCACATATTGTTTTTTTTTTCTACTCTTAGTATTCTAAAAAAATACAAAGCAAGTATGATAATTTATAAAAAGTAACGAACGGCCACGGGTGCACTACAAACGTGGCTAAACATAAAAATATAGTGAACGACATAATTTCGGGCGCATCATAGGCTTTTTATCATGATAAAAATGTATCGATTGCGCGGCCAATGGTCACAATAATTTTTGACTCAACATTAAAAAGCAACAAAATTATGTTATCTAATTTACCAATTAGTAGTGTGTCAATTAGTATATTATAGAAGTTTAGTATAAGTTAGTATATTTACCGTTTCAAAACGAATGTATGTAATGTATTAAAGGGGGAGGTGTAGGGTACGTTGATAAATATTAGATGTGGGTATCCGTCAATAAAGCAGTTGTCACTTGGAGTTGCAGTTTCACTTAGTGCTTCCCGCTATTTTAATCCATAAATACAACTGGTGCATTCAGTAAATTAATTGGTTTGCATGTGGTCAAGTTGATTACAAGGTTTTGAATGCGGCAAAATTATAAATAAAATATGGGCGTTCAAAAAAATTTAATGAAAAAATATGAACGCGAAAATCCTTTAATAATAAGATAAGGACTGAAATCGAGACGATGAAGGCGGATAATACAGGTAAGGAAATGAAACTTTGGGGGCAAGCTGATCGGTTTGGTAAACATAATTCGTTTCCTGCTTTATGTCTATTTTGGTTTAGGAAAATAACAAGTGACCCTTTGGAATCAATTTATCTTACAACGGCTGTGGACCGCAGTATTGATAAAATCAGTACCGCAGACAGATTTTGGGACGAATAATTTCCTAGTGATTTTAACACAGGTTGTACCTGTTACTGTTTTATGATTACAAGTCCGCATTTTGGCAACTTAAGACTTTAAGTATAACTTACCAAGATGTTGTCGTTGATGTTACATTAATTTTATTATGACATTGGATTTCACAACAGAAGTTAAGTTTTCAAAACTAAAAAATTTACACTTTATTATACCGACAGATGTCGTACGAGTGTGTGGATGTGTGCACGTGTACATACCAAACGAAGTTTCTAAGGATCAAAGCGTTCTATAGTTTCTGCCTATTCCCTATAAAAAAGACGTGAGTGTAATGTATGTATTTGTAGTCTAGCATAATAAGTAACAAATCAATGATGAGTTTTAGAACAGATCATTTCTTTTTAAGAATTTGAATCAAAACTTTTGTTACCTACATTTCAGACCTACTTTTTAAAATGCTTAAATACATAAATATTCTGGGATGATACCAACACAACAAAAGCAGAGCAGAACAAATAAATAGATCCTTCACTCGATCACAAAGACTTAAATCCTGGAGACAAAGCGACGATGCAGGTTTTTCAAATGCTAAGCAAAAACAAATTTTTCGTCTGTATGTACATGTAGCATGAAAAGGCGTGGCACGTAAACTTAATATTTCACTCCTAATTCAGCATAAATCCGCTCTGAGTGAGATACCTACTCTCTGAGCTTATAGGATTATTTTGCTACTGTACTTTGATTGCAAAAATGTTAATGGATCTTCTTGTTACACAAAATAATTTGTATAGTGTCTAAATAATTTGATAAAGAGATTTTCAATTATTTTCTTTAGATTGTTTATTCATAATGTTTTCCTTTATAGAAGATGAAAATTATCTCACTGATTAACAGATAACGCGCGACAAAATAATATAAAACCACGCCTGTGATCCTCCAATGGTTAGAAATGAGTGTAAATCAGTAACTATACCCACATACCGCCAGTTATGCTTAAATCCTATTTTATAAGGGGTAAGTCTATTGTTGTCACCTGGGCACAATTCCAAGTACTGAAAGTAAAACACGTTCAAAATAAGTAGCCTAAATCCACAAGCGCTGGCTAGCATGAGATACTTAAAGATTTATGAAAAATTTACCCCTAGCACAACCGCATATGTACATTTGGGATTTGAAGTTTTCATGCTTACAAAGAGTTCTAATTAGAGAGACTTATTTAGAGTATTTTACATATTTTAACAGAAATTGTAGTTTAGACAATGTACCGTAATGCCGTAGAAATGTTCATATTGCTGGCGGGCTTTATATCTTTCAACGGAAACGGTTTCCGTTCAGGCTGTGGAGTGAGCACACAATGTAGTTACACAATAGCATTGTCAACACCTTGTCTATCTGTCTGGCTTTTACTTTGAGTCCTTAGCAAAAGTTCTTCTCCTCCTACCATTTCAGCGATGTTGTTACCTCTACGGACGACTAACTAAATATTTTGTTCTATAATTTACTATTTAATAAGAGACATAATATTTTCTATGTTTCTGCAATTAAAGTAGGCCACCGCTTGTTTTCCATGGTGCGCTAAGCTCTGACGTATCCATACCTGTCCTAATAACCTTGTAACTCATAAGTAAACGGTCGACGAAGCTGCGTTTTGGACCAAACTTATTTGACCTTTAGTCTTCGGCACGCAAAGAAGAAGTTTATGAATAGAAAACAAAACATACTACCATGCCTTCATCCTTGAAGCTTTAGGGAGAAGTGTACCTAAGAGTTAAAACCACATTTCACCGTCATTCCACAAATCAAGACTTCATAACCGCTACTAAGAAATTACTGATGAAAGAGCCCAATTTCAGTAAATTCCAAATTAATGTCTATTCATTTTAATTTATTAAACATCTTATTAACCGACTTCCAAAAGAAGGAGGTTCTCGTTTCGTCGGATCTTGTTTTTTTTCTTGTTCGTTCCCCGATTACTCGAAGATGGCTGGATCTATTTCGATTTTTTTGTTTTGTTTGAAAGGGTCTCAAGTGGTCCCATGATCATCAAGTCATGATCTAATGATGAATCCTGGAGAAATAAAGAGAACTCTACAAATTTTATAGGCACACTTGAAGTGGTTTAATTCGTTTTTGGAAGAGTACCTTTTCGGAGTGATCCTCCCATTTTAATTTGGTGAAGATCTCATGAAGGACTTCGGAGATAGGCAACGGAACATGGGTGGTTTTTAGTCAGTAGAAGTCTGACACTCCGGGTTTCAAAATGATTCACATGAATCCAGAGTGACCCAAACGGGTTCAAACGGACTGGGATTGCTGAAATCTCATGTCTGTCTATTGCTTCATAACATACACGCCGGTACGCTTTGAAGGGGTTCGCACATGTGAACCACTAGAAATAATTACATTAATTTGTTTGTTTGATTTAATTTTTTCGAAACAACGTCATTTTGAAAGACCAGTCTATGGACACCCCACATGTATAGGTTTGATGGAAAAAGTTTTTTTTTATTTTCAGTTCCATGTATTGGGGTACCCTCTATTATGGGTCTTTTATTTTTTAATTTTTTGTTTAAAAACCGTAAAAGTGCTTTACAAAATACATCTACGTATTAAGTTTCAACAGTGTAGTCTTAATAGTTTCTGAATAAAGTGGCTGGGACATACGGACGGACAGACAGACATGACGAATCTAATAAGGGTTCCGTTTTTGCTTTTCGGCTACGGAACCCTAAATATAACTTACTCTTGGAGGTCACTATATTTCATGCCAGCACATGATAATTGTGTGCCTCGCATCGTTATATTCCTTTCAACCCTCAAACTGAGCTAAATATACTATCCAGTTATAAGTAACTTCCCAACAATAGTTATGGGATAGCATTTGAGCTGGTGACCTTTTGATGGCCATTCAGCGCCGTCGCCGTCAGAATATTATTGCCTATTCGTTGTATTAATATTTGTTGACCCATAGCCGTACGATATTTAAGTACAGAACAGTAATTTGACTTGAGCGTTTGATTGGGTGATTGATGTTTATAGAGGCGTACATTTTGTTTCAACCTTCTGCTATTATCGTTCATATCGTTTCAGTCGAAATTCGTCTTACTACTCGTATTAAGTCATATTGGCCGTTCTTATGCTTTTTGCATCAATCTTAAGACTAATGTGGGATAATAAAAATATAAATAAAATAAAAATAAAAAGCTTTATTATTCCTTACACGGTATAAGAGATAAAAACACATTGAAATGAGTTAGGGATGTTAGTTTGTTAGTGAGTAACTTAGCTTATATCCTAATTATAACTTTGTGTTAGTTGGTTAGTTATAGATCTTCGATGTAAGGACCGCCTAGGGCGGTAAAAGCCTCCTCCAGCTGCTTCCATTCTTTCCGGTCCTGTGCCGTTCTTGGGCACAGGTTGCCTGCTGTTCGGACAATATCATCCTCCCACCTCTTAAAGGGTCTCCCTCTTTCTCTTTTGTGGGATACATTAGTCTAAAAATATGGTATAAAAATATGGCATATTTTTTTTTCCATATTTTTTTTATTGTCATTAGACAATGATTTTGTAATAATATGTTAATTTAAATGAATGGCTATGGAGTTTTTTACCTTCGGTTCTCCAAAGAGATCTTTACTTTGGAATGGACGAATACAGTAGATATTTTCACAAATTATTTTACCTTGGGACTGTAGCTTCGCTTTCTGTTTTTTGATATTTAAAAGTGGCTGTAATGGTCTTATTGATTCAAATGCTTTGAGTATAAGTTTTGACAGTCAGGTTTAATATCATAAAAGTTCGATAATAAGCTTTGCCGTTTGAGTCCCTCTCAAAAATACAATTACAAAAGAATCTTATTCGTTAGGCAGCAGAGTACAATTTTCTAAATTGAGTTGCTGTAGGTTCCAAAAAAAAACTTTTTTGTAGGTCGTGTTAGGTCAATTTGATTCCAATAAACCATTTTTCCTTCGTCCGATCGCTTTGCAACTTGAAAAAACTTTTTTGTTGTGTAAAGAGGATTAATGGATGAGGATATAATTATACATAGTAGAAAGGTTAAATAATTTTCCAAAAGATTATGTGTAAAACAAATTCAATCAAATTACTTTATTTCATATTAGCTGATGCCCGCTGCTGTGCCCGCGTGGATGACGGAACTTTGCAAATTATATACTAACCCCTTCCTCAAAAACCATTCTATCTGTTGGTGAAAACAGTATGGAATTCGGTGCAAAAGTTTTTAAGTTTTTTGCAAACAGACAGACAGACATTGTTTTATAAATGTAGTGATTAGTGCACGGTTTGGGCTAGTCGTTTTCTATGGAAAAGAACTATCAAGAATATTCATAATACCTAAAAAAAATATACCAAAAAAATCTAATTTGTCCGTCAGATAGATTTTCAAAAAATAATGGACACGATGAAGACGATACAGTGCTTCGAAAAGTTGTGTCAAGTCGTGTGACGTCACAAGGTTAGTACTTTTTTTACCCACAAAGTGACGTCAAAAGCCACTCATGATCTTTGACACGCTTTATTTTCGTAAATTTTAATTAATTTGATAAAATAAAAAAACTCAATATTTTTCGATTATCTAACAGACGCACTATCAAGATCTTATTCTTTCTTTAAGTCGGTGGTATCATCTTAATACGTGAAAAAGGGACACTATTGGTACAGCTTCGTTGGTCTAGTGGTTACTAGCGCAACTGCTGGGGGTACTGGGTTCGATGGCATGGTCGTACAAAATGTGAATATACTATTAGGTAATCTCTGCCTACTTTTTAAGGATTATAGGCGTGATAACAAGTTATGTTAAACAATGAATATTTGAGTTTGACTTTCAGCTTAAATGTTTTTGTACATAACCAAAACCACATTCTGCTTTGATTGATTTTTCATTCATACCCGTATTTATTTGGTGAGCTAAGCTAACAAGATATAAAATTCAAACCATTGACCGTCCAGCTTTCAAAACCGAAACAAATGAAAACTAGCCGCGATAAAAATATACAAACTAAATTGTGTTTCGACCTCTTCTCCACTGAAACTGTTTTCATTAAATATTTAGATATTCATGACTATCAGTCTGGAATGGAAATTATCTATTTTCAATAAATTCTGCTAATTGCAAAACCATTTAAAAACGCGTAAGGTTATCATTATTTAATTGTTAGTTAAAATGAAAAAAAAAAACCCAAATTGTGTTTATCTTTAATATACCTTCAATGACATCATCCCAAGGAAAAATATCACGTAAGTTTCACGTGGATTAGCCATTTAAGATCTTTCATCAGAGTATACAACTCGTACCGTCACTTGAGAAAAAAAAACATATCAAATGTTTTGCTCTGTAAACAAAATTACAAAACACAAAGGTATATAAGTTTTAATGAATATAGAAATACTGCTTTCATGTAATTTAAAAAGGAACGTTCCTAACTGTAAATACCTATATGCCTCTGTAAATAGACTAGACCAGTTTTTCATTAAAGTAAGAGAAGACTCGCGGAAAATTCATTGAATGTAGTGTGACGTCATCAGTCCACACACTACACTCATTACTTTAAAATTGAATTAGCCACTAAAGCCAACGTAAACACATTAAAACTTATATTTTTTAGGTAGTAGGTATATTAATTGTAACAAATACTACAAGAAACTTATTTTTTTATTTGAATTTTACTTTTGTGTGGATATAATAAATACGTAAAAAAAAGTTATAAAAAACATTAAAACCCGACTGAAAAAACTGAAATGCAAAAAACATGCACAATTTAAATTAAACAAAACTTGGAAGCAGGCGGGGTCCATTCGATTTTTTTTCATTTCATTTCATAATTTAATATTTAAATAAACCCCGCCTGCTTCCAAGTTTTGTTTAATTAATTTAAAAATGTGTTTGCAAAAGCAAACGCTTTGCTTTTTAGTTTTTTAGTCGGGTTCTTTTACTACTTTTTTGTATTTTTAATTTTTTTGTTCTTTTGTGTTTGTTATTTCCTTGGTCGCCTGAAATTCTTCGCAGATGATTTAAGTTTTGTGTTTGTTTATTGGATTTGTCACTTTCTTTTTTCAATTTCTTTTAAAGAAATAGTATTAATAAATTAATAATACTATATTATATATTATAATAATAATAAAATAAATAATATAATAAATAGTGTATATATTTATATAATATTATATTATTAATTTTAATAAGTGTTTTATATTTTTGTAATCTCCTTTGAAAACCCTTCATTTTGATACACTACTCGAAGCTACTGGATTTTTTTTTTAATTCCGTGAAATGGCCCCCAAAATCCGCAATTGATCTTTGTTTTTTAATTTTAATTTAACCAGTGACACTCGCGCCATCAAGTTGAATTTATTCAAATCCCTTCATCCGTTCAGGAATTATGAGGGAACAAAGAAACGGACAAACATGCATACACATCAAACACATAACCCTCCTTTTGGGCTTTGCCGCAGTTGGTTATAAAATGTACATTTTAGTTAGAATTTTGGACAATCCCCAATAGTTTATTAATTCTTTACTTATAAGTAATTAATGGAAAAGAACATGCTGCAATTTTTGTACTTTATTTAAAAGATATGGTTTGAGTCCTTTATCATATGAACTGGGTGGCGTCTTTGACCGGATGTATAAACCTAGTCGAAAGACAAGGATTATGTTAGGATGGTAGCAGGTAACTTCTGAATTTTCTGGTTATCTCATGGGAAGAAACGTATGAAATAATATACACAATTAAATATACACGGAAGCTCTTCTCTAGCGGTAAACGTGGGCAAGAATGATTAAGTATAAAATGACAGCGTCGCCTAAACAAACAGTCTCTTTCCATTAACTCCTGAAGAGATAGTGTAACATCGTAAACCGTATACTTCATAGTTATTAACAAAACAAACGCCAGAGAACGTGTAGGAACAAAGGGGCTTATAAAAAGCAAGCTTTATTTCAGGCGGAGTTACATGAGAATTTATCTTTAATACCAAGCCGTATTCATACTTTTCCGGCAAACCCGTGCGACCGAAATGAAACAAAGTTACAATGACACAATATTAGGTGGGAAATTTAAATTACGCATAATAATTCAAACGAGCAGCGTCAGATGTGAAAAGGCTGTTTTTAACTTTTTAATGTATGCTGTACTTTTATTTTATTTAATTACGTAGTTGTGACAATTATGTTTTGATATAAGACTATTTTTTTACATTTAAAGTCAGTTATTTGCAGGTGGTATAAAAAGATGATATCGCCAAATACGACAGATTTATTAAAAATGTAGTTCCCAGCATAACTACATTTTTGAAAAATCTGTCGTATTTCATTTCGTAATGGACGATATCATCTTACCTTACTTGACTTTTAATGTAAAAAATAGTCCTACTTTAGTATTTTTCAATATCGGGCCCGAGACTCCTTTAAGTACTCGTATTTTTCGCTATTCCTTATAAATTCGGAATAGTCCATTCCATACCCACCCACTTAAAAAATTACCCAAACTAGTTAGTCGTATCGAGTACAGACCCCCATTCAAATAGATACTAGTGTTGTATAGTTGCGACTACATTGGGGATTTGAGATTAGCTAATCAAAAGTTCCCTTTTGATAAGCCTAACCCGAGGGCCACGAAATGCGACGCTCCAAGCGAATTCGCCTTGTGCTGCAAGCGTGAGCATCGGGCGTCAAAAACACATGACTTTGTCCATTATTTACAAGGCCACAAGTTGTAGCGAATTGACGCCACAAGCGAATCGATATTTTGGTGGCCGACACGCATTTGTTTTTGACGCTCGACGCTCACTCTTGCAGCACAAGGCGAATTCTAAAAACTAGCTGATGCCCGCAGCTTCATCTGCCTGGATGTCGGTCAAAAGGGTATTTCACCAAAAAAATCTAATTAGTCCGTCTGTTAGATTATCGAAAAATATTGGATACGTGTTTTTTGTTCATCCAAATTAATAAAAAAATACGAAAATAAAACGTGTCAAAGATCATTTGCGGGGGCTTTTGACGTCACTTTGTGGGTAAAAAGTACTAACCTTGTGACGTCACATGACTTGACGCGACTTTTCGAAGCACTGTATCGTCTTTATCTTTTGTTTAAATGAAAAAAGAAAAAATACGAGTACGTGTCCATTAATTTTACCCGACTGCGGCGAAGCCCGAAAGGACAAATACAAAATACAAATACAAAATGCTTTATTCGGAAAAAATTTGTTACAACAATGGGTGGTTGTGATAGGGGACTCCTTTTAAGCAATTTTTGCCTGTGTTAGGAGACCCCGCTCTTCCATAGCAAAATAATTACAAATAGTAACAAATGTGGTAAACTTAAACTATAATTGAAAACTTATTTCTAACATTATTCTACATTTTTAATTTAAGAAAAACAAAAAATAAATAAATAAAAGAAAATCAATATCAAAAACAAGAAAAATATTGTAAAAGTGTATGTGTGATGAGTGTGCATGGGCGTGTGGGTGTGCATGAGTGTGAGTGTGTGCATGAGTGTGAGTGGGTGTGTTTTTTTTTTTTTTTTTTTGTGTGCCAGTTTTTGTGAGATTGCATGTATGTGTGCGACCATTGAGTAACCTGTTGTTATTATGTATCTTGCTATTTAACATACTGTAGAAGTGCCTCAGTCTCTTCATACGTGAGTTTTTTGATCCAGTTTGTTACGGTTTTCTTACAATCATATGTGCTTTTGGTGTATATGCAAATTTTTTTGTTTAAAATGAAAGGAGTTCTATGTGTTTGTTTAAAATCTATCAGATGGACTAAATAGATTTTTTTGGTGGAATACCCTATTTATATGCTAAAACCTTCTTTGAAAACCACTCTATCCATTGGTGAAAACAACAAGAAAAATGGTGTAGTAGTTTTTGGGTTAGTCGCGAATAGACAGACAGACTGACTTTGTTTTATAAGTAGTGAGATAACCCAGTTATTGTTTTTATTTTGAACTATCATAGCAAAAAGCTTAGCAAGGCTTTAGTTTAAGGTAATATTAATAATAGTTTAAGGTTTTGTTAGGGACCGAAATATTTACCAGACAATTGCTCAATTTAGTACCAAAATTAAAACACAATATTGGATTTCCATCACTTGTTTCAAAGACGCCTTATAAAAGTTCTATTATAAACAGGCATAACATGTCAAATAAGCAATAAAGTATGGCCTTCAAGGACGTATTTAGAGCTTTACTTGTAGTTTGGAGGACAGACAATGTCTTCATTTACATTGAACTTTGTTTAAACATGTGACTTACGGAGTATAATTTGAAACATGCGAATTCCAAACTGAAATGTTGACCTTAATAAAGCGACTGGGATACGTGGTGCGCTTGATAAAGGACGAGTTTCGAGTATTATTTATTTTAGAATTAAATAATAATACATTGAATATAGTTACAAAATAAATATTTAATAAATGAATTTAGACGTGGTCTTATTTTCATAAGCTCTTCACTTCATTTGGTAATATAATAATATTATATGAATACTTAAATTGTGTGTTCTACTCAAGTACAAATGCTTATTGGAATACTTTCAGATTTCTCCAGTCCATCCAACGATGCCTGATTTCATAAAAAAATAAAATCTGTGGAATCCATTAGTAAAATACAATTTACCTAGAGATTTTGACTTCCAATACTACTATTGTATCAAATATTTTCCCGTGAAGATGAGAAAAATCGTCGCCAATATTGATTTTCGAGAGCTAAGCGCGTAACCGAGCCCTCGGGAACTCCAAACACGGATAGCCAAAAAAATATTCTATCCCAGTAAAGTGTTCCGTCATTAATTTATTTGGAAAGCGAATTTCGACGATTGGTTGTGACGAATTGATATTTTTCATGAGTCCTTCTGGGTAAGGAGGGCCATTTATATCATGGGTTCTGCAATTTATTACACTCATTTATCATTTCATCGAGTGAGAGCGCCCTAACATATCGTAGCGGAGAGCCGTCTATTCTGTGTTGCCATTTTATTTATCCTCCCTTACATCACCCTAATAGGGTAGTTAAATCTAATCTTCGTCTCACAACTAAGTTGTTAAAGTTTTTCTTGTTATCTTTAAAAATTTGTATTTATTCTTATTTGTTAGGTATATATATTTTCTAATTTTTATTTCTGTTTTGCACCTACTTTGTAATGCTCTGCATCACCCTAAGGTAGACTGGTAGAAAATTCCCTAGGCATTAAATCCGCCTTTGTACGGTTTTATTACTTGTGCATACAATTTTTATAAATAAATAAATAGATAACCAAAAAATATTGAACACATTTTTTTTCCCGTTAACAAATAATGAAGACGATACAGTGCTTTGCAAACTCGTGTGACGTCATATTTTTAGACATTAGTCTGACATTTTTTACCGATGAGTCACGTCACAAACCCTCACGTTTTATCTTCGTCAATTTTTATTGATTTGATAAAACAAAAAATACGTATTCAATATTTTTCAATAATCTAACAGACGGACTAATTAGAATCATAATTATACTTATTTTTAGTCAGAAAACGACCCTATCAGTGCTCTATATCTGATAAGTCTTTTCAACTCGTTTGGGATTAAATTGGCTGTTTTGTGAAAAACAAAATTCGTCACTGTATGTAATGGGATTAACATTAAAATCGAAAACATTTATGTGAATTTTCGTTCGTAATTTAGAGCTTTGGGTGAATATTAAGGCAGTAGTAAACTGTCGATCATTATTATTGTAACCCAATATAATATTTAAATCATCATTTACTCGCCATATCATTTATAGGCATATCTCATTGTCTATTCGTTCAATAAGTACGCTATTTAACCCGTTTGATATTTCAGTTAAGGTACCAGAAAGCATTAGTGTCTAAGTGCACATAAAAACAAACAATAGAATAATACAATCGAACAACAATATGTAAGGAATAATCTGTAATAATTATTATTTCTAAAAACATTGTCAGTGGCAGTGAAGTGAAAAAAAAATCTCTGTGAAAGTGAAGTGACCAATCAAACATGTGCGTGAAATTTTAAAACGACCATAAAAAAAAATATATAAAAAATATAGGCGTCGTAAAAGGTAAAGAAACATTTTAGATGAGGGGTAGCGTGTTATGGTGGCAGTCGTAGTCGCAGCATGACCACGTGGATGGCGCTGTTCGGGCTAGTGTGGCTGCTTCGCGTGCGTGGTTCGCTCTGCGGCTGCGCGGCGTGCAGGCGCGCGCGCCACGATGCGCAGGAGTCGCATGGCGTGCCAAGCCCGCGCGCGCCCAGTCCTGAAGAACAAGCCCCATTTGACGTCATCACACTCGAACACTACACACGTGACGCTATCGTCCAGACCGACTTCGATGATGAAGATGTTGAAGATCTTGATAAGATCGAGATGCAGATTTCAGAAGAATGTAAGTAGTTTTGTCTTTTAAATTATACTCTTTTCTGTCTAAAGGTAAGTTCTTTTAGTTGAAAAGATGCCAAATGTTAATACGTACCAGTTTAGTGCTTACTGTTTGTGTTAAACTGCCTGTGCATAAGACTTATTGTCGTTAGGTTCTAACTTTGAAAATGTTTTGAGAAGGATCATGACTACAATATTTTATGAATAACGTCATGATAATGCATGAACAAAAATTAAATAACAATTAGCTTTACCGCTGAAATTACACAAGTCACAATCATAATAGTATTATTATGATTGTAACCTTACATTTTAAATAAAACTATTATAAAGAAATTTTAATATGCTTTTTCAGAAACTAAAGCAATAATTTTGAAATAAACCAAAAAATTAAATTTTAATAAAAATGTAAGTATCAAAGAAAATTCCAATGAAAGTCAAAGTGTTCTCTATGTTTTTCTTTACTTATTCTTTTGTTTACGATCTAGACTTCAATCACTAAAGTATACCAACTTGGCTTCTTAAACAATTGGATTCCTTTTTTCTATTATTTAGTGCTTTATTGGTTTTTGATTTCTGTTGTTTTATATTGTAAATATGTATTTTAGTTTTGGATAAATATAAATATCATAAGAAAAACTAAAAAACCCGACTGAAAAAACTGAAAAACAAAAACCAAGCACATTTTAAATTAAACAAAAGTGCAAGTTTTGTTTCATTTAAAATGTGCTTGTTTTTTGCTTTTCAGTTTTTTCAGTCGGGTTTTTAGTTTTTTAACTACTTTTTTAATTCCAATATTTTAGTTCCTTTGTATTTGTTTTTTCGTTGGTCGCGTAAAATTTTTCGCAGATGATTTAACTTTTGTGTTTATTAATAGGATTAGTGACTTTGAATTTGTTTTAAACATAATTATGTGTCATATATTTTTGTAATATCTTTTATTTTGATACTTTACTCGATGTAACGGATATTTTTTTTTAATCCGCGTTATGGCCCCCAAAATCTGCAATTTATCTTTGTTTTTTAATTTTAATGTAGCCAGGGACACTTGTGCTGTTAATACAAATCTAACGATGTATATTGTATTCAAATTCCTTCAACCGTTCAGGAGTTATGAGGGAACACAGAAGCAGACATACATACAAACACTTTAAACACAACCATAAAAATGGGCTTCGCCGCAGTCAGGTAAAAAGAATATTGGCTGGCTTAATAAGTAGGTTTCTGAATATTTATGAATAGATCTTTGTTCAATGCAGTGGAAAGACAGATATTCAGAGTTGTGGGACCTTTTTCGGGATTAAGATTGTTTCGTATATACAAGATGATTTTTTAGTCACCGTCTAAATTTTATATAGGCATTATGAAATTGACTAACACCATTTATGAAATAAAATCGATATTATGTAAAATTTTCATATTAAATCAAAAACTTTGTGATGTGATATCTCAATATTTTTGTACGAGTACTGAGTAAAAGTAAAACACGTATTTAATGATTGTCGCCAAAGATACCAGAATTTGGACGGAGACTAAAAGTCATCTTGTGTCGAGGTGTACCTAATAGTGCACCCACATTTCGCCATTTATAAGTATTTAAATCGCATGAAATAGGGTTCTAGCTTATGGCCATCAACCGGCCAAATTCAGACCACGTGGCAGCAACTGAGAAATTTCTGAAGGAACCAGGACCTCATGCTCAGTAGGTAGTCATAATTGGCTAATTGATTACTGTTAAAAATTAACAGAAATGTTATGTCATTTCAAATTGGCTATTTGACTACTGTTGAAAATTTACAAAAATGTAATTTTATTGCAAAGAAATAACAGAAATAACACGATATATGAAAAAAGTAACAAAATCGACCAAAAAATGGCTTAATTTTAACTGATTTTAAAAGACGTGTTAGACAAAGACAGCACTGAAGAAACGTGACGTCATTGCCTAACCGCCTTAACGTCACCGTTACGTAGTATAAATGACCGATTTGCGCGACAAGGATAGAAAGTGCCCCCACCAAATACTTCTAAAGCATGTAACTACTTCATTTTTTTATCGGTATTATTACTTTTGTCACACATCATGTTATTTCTGTTAGTTCTTTGAAATAAGATAACATTTTCGTGAATTTTTAACAGTGGTCAAATAGCCAATTGCGACCGCTAGACAAACGAGGCAGTCAAGTGAATGTTTTCATCCCAGTATGGACATAGATACTTGCCTCGATAAAACAAAAAAGTTTACAAGCCAGGGCCATCATTGAATTTCTGTAAATAGTATCGCCACCATTTACGCTTGAATGCATCCGGATATTTCCGTACTCCAGAAAAGAGGACACTTTCCTTGAGCCTGCCCACTTGCTCTGGCTAAGCAGTACTTGTCATTGATAAAGCGTTGGTCCACATATTTGAAGCTGCATTTTTCTCAAGTCCCGTCCGGATTGAAATACTCGTAGATCCATACAAATTGTATTTCCTACTCTTCTTGCGGCAGCCGAGCTTGAGTAAGTAAATGAAATTGGTGTAGGACATAAAACTATTATTCATTTTTTGTTTATTTTGTTGTAGTTGAATATCACAATCAAACTTATCGTTTAAACAATATTTATTTATAACTAGCTGTTGCCAGCGGCTTTGCCCGCTACAACTCGAAATTATCCCACGGGAAGATACAATCGGGAAAAAAACTATCATATGTTTTAATCCAAGGTGTCAGCTAACGCCATATAAAATTTTATTAAAATCGCTCCAGCCGTTTAGACGTGAAGAAGTATCAAATACACATACTCACGCACTCACAAACTATCGCCTTTATTATACAGGGTGTAAATCAACCCTTCACACATACGTCAACCAAGCATTCTGTACATCAAACTAAGTACCCCTACGCAAAAATTTTTGCTGGGAAACGACTTTTTTTTTTGGGGTCAGAAATTTAATTTTACGGTAAAACTCAATGTAGCACTCTTAAAATATTGTGCTAGTGGATGCTTTGAATGGTAAAAAGGTCATGGAGGTAATTTAAGTAAACTTATAACCTGAAAAACTAGTATTTACAAAAACAGCTGTGCAAAATTTGTAACTTTGACCCCCAATATCTCCGTAACTAGGGGGTTCCCAGGTATGGTCTAGAACAAAAAAATTATCGCAGTGATGGGGAGAGCAAGTGCTTTTCGTTTGCGTTAAGGGTACTTTTACACCCTTTATTAATTTAAGTGATTATTTTAAAATTCTACCAAAAAAAAAATTACGTTTTAGTTGCTAAACAGTTTCATATGATTATCGAAAATGTGGGAATGTGCGTAAATTCTAAAATAACACCAATGAATACTAATTTGTTTGCTCCGAACTAAAACGGATCCTATATGGATTTGCAATGCTGCATTAAAAACTCGTAGCTGATGAATAAAATGATAAATAATGTATGGACAATCTCGAAAACCTATTAAAAGTACACATTTCTGCCAGTTGAATCGTTACACAATTATTCCAGTGCTGGCACCGGCTTGAACATGTATGAATTAGGTATGAGGTGCATAATTAATTATACAAGAAATTCTGTTAGCGCTGTCCCTTCATTTACGAAGGTAAGCTTCGGCGTAGCTATAACGTAGAGTGACATTCTCAACTCATTATAAAGTCTAGATGGTGTTGGACACTTCCCCTAGAAGCAGCAGCACGTTGGCAATGTAAGAAATGCATTAAGACATGGTGTGTAAAAAAAAAGAAATCAAATCAAATTAAGTAAAAAAAAAAAAGGATGTTTAAAAAATATCACACGTAAGCCCATTGGCCCCATTTGAGGACGGTGTTTTTTAATACATAAGGAAGTTTTTTTTATTCGGTTTTGCTTTATAAATTGTCTTATAAGCAACCAATACTTACGCCAATAAAGTTTATATTCAGAATTTTGCTGCTAGTTTGTAGTTGTATCCAAATGGGTTAAACTTGTGAGGACAACAGGGGTGATTTGTAATGTTTGTATGTATACTCCTAATACATCTGTTGTTCAAAATATGGTGAATGCACCCGCATTCAGAATGTCAAACAATATGTTACTCGGTTCACTTATTGGTGTTTCAACTTAGCTGAAACACTGAAATTGCATCATATAATATATATCTAAACATATGTTTTCATAACTTTGATTTAGTTAACTAAGTGACTATTATTTTATTCTCTTAGTCTTATAATTTGTCTATTTGTTCGATTTGTGTAGTTTTGTATGACACGTCAAACATGAGAGGAGAAGTATTTAGTGAATGACTAGCTTTTGCCTGCGGCTTTGCCCGCGTGTTTGTCGAATAATATCCCATCAAACTTTAACCCCCTTTTTTTGTCGGGTGGAAATACTTCAAATAACCCCTCCCGCTTTTGGGCAGAGCAAAGGGAGTGTCAGACTTCTACTGACTAAAAACCACCCATGTTCCTTGTTAGACCTATGTGTCGAGGCCGCGGTAACACAACTTGTGTACAACAACCCGCAGACCCGACGGGCGTCGGTCCTTGCGGGCCCCTCCCATGTTGATGATATCTCTTTGAGGGGCGCGTGGAACACGAACGCGCCGCGCCGTCGACACGGCCTGTCGTCGTCGTAAGACGGACGGACGGCGAGCTAGCCCGTCACTCACCGTCCACAGACCCGCGTCTACGGTGGCCGGAAGCCATCACGTGGCCCCCGACGCCCGGAGCGGCTGGGATGAGAGGTCCTCTCCCTCTCGCGTTCCGCCACCTCCTTCGCTAGCATCACTGCTTCGCAGAAGGAGGCGACGGCGTCCCATTCCTTCTCGCCCCGGACCATGGCTTGCACCAGGGCAGGCGCTTGTTTAACCCCCTTAGGGTTCGAATTTAGAAAAAAAAAATACTAAAACCTTAATCGAAAACCACCATTGGTGAAAACAGACGCGATATATCGCGAACAGACAGACAGATTCGGCGGAGGACTTTGTTCTATCAGAAATGTTGTCCTTGTGCATGATTCTCCTTTATTCTAAGTCTACGAGAGTACTTCTAGCCACTTATATTTTCAATTTTCCTAGCTTATCCACGTATATAAGCTTTGCATTACGATATAAATCTCTCCATATAACGTGAAAGTGGAACAGTGTTTTTTACCTTTTTATCGGGTATCATGAGCCCGAGATCCTACTAAGCATGAGTTACTTGCTGCTTGTGTGTTGCTATTTATGAACAAATAGGATAAGGTTTTGTAATGTACACATTATACAACGGTAGAAGTGATCGTGGCAGAGAATTTTACATTTATTAAGAATGATAAAGTTGGTTGTTTCTAGAATAGTGTACCTACTGAATCCAGTTTGTAACAGGATAATCACTTTTTGAGAAAACTTATCGATATATTTGACTGTAAAAATTGCAAAATCACCAAAACCGTAGTACAAAATTTAAATTGTGATCTGATTTTGACCTCTGCTGCACTGGTCATAGAACTGAACGAGAGGCAAGTCCGCCAAAATCTACTCATCATCATCACCATTCTTCATCATCATTCATTTGTTGTCGGCACAGCATGTCTTCTTATTCCATTCTTCTCTGTCATAGTACATTATGATATAAGTGCGGTAAGTTGAAAATTACAGCCGAGGCGATATTGCTTGCCCGAGCCGTGGCGAGGGCTAAAAGAAAGCAGAGGCTGTAATTATCAAAGCGCACGTATGTCAAAATCGGACTTTTTAAACGAATAAATCTTTAATTAAAGCAGTTATGAAATTAGAGCAATTAGTAAAATTGATTATTATGTTGCCAGTTGGCATTTTTAATGTTGTCAAGTTATTATTATTAGTTACAATTTCACCAGTCTCTCTCTCGCTCTCTTGAGTGAAAGTAGGAAAAACGAGACCACAGAGTCCTGCAATCGGTGGCGGCGACGACGATGGTGAAATGTATGCGTGTGTGCTCGTAGATGGTCGACAGTCAACACTTGGCAAGTGCATTTTCCATTTTTATAGTTTTGAAAAAATCTGTTAGGCATCACTTTTGTTGAACGAAGCGCTTCGTATTTCTTCACCATGTCGTAAAAAGGCCCCTGTATTGTGAACGATCTTGGAATTTTATTTTTTGTGTTTTTGACCTGTGTTTTTTGAAGTGATGTTTGCCAACTCTTGACGTCTACATGCACCATTTATACCGAATATTAATGCAACCTGAAAAACAGCGTACAAAACACCTATATTGTAAAGAAATACGCAAGTGAAAGAAGTTAATAACAATAATTTAGTTTCATGTGACCTTTGTTGCCAAATATCGGCAATCCGGCGCTTCTTTTAGGAACTTCTCGACATTGTCAGCCGAAAATACTTTCGACTTTTTACTCACATGGCCACATGAGCGTCTTTTTATAAATGCCAGCAAGTTGGAGTATAACTTGATATCAATACCATGTTTGGTTTTCACAGTGCTTTTTAGCATTGAATATTAGCACCACAATGAGCTTGACTTATAGTTTTGAGAAAGTTCCATGAAATAGGCTAAAAACACACTTTCTGAAAATGAATTTGCATATTTGCTTGTTTTCCATGTGATGAAATTTTGATACGCTTGTAAGTATCTATCGGTCGATTTTTCGGGCAAGAGGCTTAGAGTAGCCTTTTTCGCTGCCTCTGAGACTTCTGGCGGTGTGGAATTAATAAATTCATCATTACTTGACGACATTTAAAAAAAAAGTACAGCGAAAAGAAAAAGCGCGCGGAATAATTTTTACTTCTTATCAAATAAGCGATGCGCGCGCGTTCGCGCTTTTTTTTCAGGCATAGGCACAAAACAGCCAGAATTATTAATAAAGTAAATTAATATTTTTGTTTTTGTTACAGATATTAATGGTTGTAATTTACTGTCAAAAATTTATTAAATTAAAGAATTAAATGTTTATTTATTATTTTTTTTATCTCCCAAAGTAAATTTTATTCATAAAATGTTGACCACTTTTCTGAAATAAAAACTCTTTGCTAAGATTTAAAAAAGTACCGTTCGTTTTGACACTACATTACCGCACAAATACGTAATTAGATACATTACGATATTGAAATTGGTGAAATAAGTGACCCTTTACGAACAAATGCAGTGATAAAAAAATCTATTATTACAAACATAGCAAAACAACTCCGTTACCTACTATTGTCAGTCACCTAAATTCAAAATGGCAGCGGGACAGTGTTGTATCCTATTTTTTTTTCTAAATATGGATGCAACCAGCTAATAAAATACTTGTACAGAAGCAAATTTTAATTTTCGGCCTTCTGACGTCTGACATAATCTCAATCAAATACTCCAGTTTGCATAAATATAAAAGACCAGTGGGGGCCCAGTGGTTGCGGACCTGACTTACGAACAGTTGGTCGTGAGTTCGAACCCAGGCAGGCGCATTACTTTGTGTAATTTATTTCATCACCACTGTTCTCAAAACGGTGAAGGAAAACATCGAGAGGATACCTTAGAACCAAAAATTCGAAGATATGTGACATCTGCCAATCCGCACTGGGCCCGCGTGGTGGATTATAGCCCACCCCTCTCCTAGACAGGAGGCCTGAGTCCCTGCAGTGGGATCATTATAGACTGATGATGATGATGATGATGAGTGTTATTTTGCATTATTAAATATATCAAAGTGTGTCCTGATTGTTAACTCAATATTCAAAAAATCTACTAAAAGCAAAGCACACAATTTAAGTAGGACATTATACCCACGTATCACTTTTGATTGATCACAAAGGTGTCGCTAACTAAACCTAAATATCAGTTTAATCTACCAAACGAGCTTAATTAACCACCACTAATACGTGGTATCGAATAAATTAATATTATGTTATGAAGCTCGAGTTTAGTTTAATAATTGCAACGAGCTTTTGTACATTGCCTATTTATTGCAGAGGAGCTTTAGATATTAATTTTCTTTGGAGAATGCGGTACTATGGTAGGTGGAGTTTAAACTCTTACTAACAAATACGGAGATTTTGTGGAAAAATCAGGCATTAAACGCATTCAGAACATGTATGAAAATCAGAGTCCTGTTTTAATCATAAAATTAATTATTAAAACAGGACTCTGATTTTCATACATGTTCTCAATCATTATATGTTTTGTGTTTTAACAGAACACATAATGCGATTATCTTGGATTTTTGGTACAGAATTTTTAAAACTAATTAAATTAGGTGTGTACTAAACATAGCTAGAATACATATTAATGCTTTGTATTAAACCAGCACAGAGTAATCCTTAGCAGAAAAATATTATGTAAAATTGCAAAAGCCTCTTACCACCGATATACTACCTATTCATTTTGTACTGACCTCTCATGTAAGTAAGTACCCTACTAAGCTGACATAAGACTATCGCTGGAAACAATAAATAAAGGAACAAATACTTTATATTGGACGTCGCCGCGTCGCTGCTGTATAACAAGTGTATTTTAATGAAGCTTCATGGCAAAGAGTCCCGTCGAGGGAGATTGCGACTTACTTACATAAAAATACTTGCTGTTTACAAATTTATCGAATGACTTGTGGTTTTTGTACAAAAATAAGGTGAGGAAGCCGGATTTAACCCTATCTTCCCACTGCAGGGACTCTGGACTCCTCTCTTGGAGAAGGACGGGCTACAATACACCACGCTGGCACAGTGCGGGTTGGTAGAGGTCACCTCATGTCTTCGAAGTGTTTGTTCTCAGACATGTCGGTTTCCTCATGATGTTTTCCTTTGCCGTTTCGAGAGCAGTGGTGATGAAATAAATTACACATAGTAATTCGCCTGCCTGGTCTCGAACCCACGAGTTACTTCGGTGCCGCCACCACTGGGCCACAGCTGCTCTCTCTCTATCTTAAACTTAACTGGGAAAAACTTAGGTAGATGTTGTCAGCATGTTTTATTAGTCTAATTTAGTTTATTGATGACATTACGGTTAGTTTGTTAATTGTGGATTAACAAAAAGCATGCCATAAATCTAGTCGGTCCGTCTAGTAGATATTATAACTATAGAATATTTCTGTAGATATAAAATTTTCAAGAGAAATATAGTAAATTATTATTTATATAATATATTAAACAGCAGTCTTATTAAGTTCCAAAAGAGCGCTACTAAATATCAGAGACCGACTCCCAAAAAAACATTAACGTACATTTCAATTCTAACTCTTGAAAGGTGTTAAGTGAAAAAGTTTCAGCAGAAAATAAAATACCGCCCCCAGTAATAAAATATCTTGACAAAAATCCATTTTATACTACGGCTAATATTAGGTACTTAGAATGAAACCACTTACAATGAAACTCAGACGGCGACGACGACCGACCTTATAAATTACAATTCCGATTTCTCAAATATGAAATTCTGCTTTAAAGTAAAATATATACGAGTGGTATTTAATATATAATGATATCTTCACTTTCGTGTTAAATACATAAAAGATGTATCTGAAAGTTATGAAGAGTGAACTTATTTCAGCGAAATTCCAAAAAATTCTTCCTTGATATCCTTGAGATATCTGGAAGCTTTAGGTGTAAGTCGTCAACGCCGTTGGATCGAAGAGACCCTTGTGTCTTCTGTTAAACACACACTATCCATCTATTCGACTAAAGTATTTGAAGAACCTAGATATCACTGTTTAAGAGCTATCGATAAACACCCCACACAGATATAAACTTAGATTTCGTTTCAACCAACAACATATTATAATCATTTGTATGAGTGGTCGACCCTTTTTTATTTGTAAATGTACGTTATTTTTCTGTATCGTTTCACAGAAGATATCTGTTTTTTTGAATTTTAACTGTGTGGTGGCAACAGTCAAGATATAAAATGGCTGTAACATACGGACGGATAGACAGACAGGACGAATCTGTCAAGAGTTTGTCTTTTGATTTGCTAGTCTCACTGAATGCAACTGAATACGAGTATTCTACATGGAACGATTGCTTATCTGACCGATTACCATCATCATTACCATGTTGTCGTGCCCAAAAATTTTACTAGACGATAATATTACATTTATGATCGTGTTTTGACAAACAAAACAGGGGTTTTCTGTTGTTATTGGGCTATATTTTCTTTTCATCTCCGTAAGAAAGTCGTAAAAGTTCAATCCTTATCCTTTGAGCTGGTTGTAATGTAGACCTATAACATTTCCTATACGAACAACAGGGTATTTCGAACTGGTTTTATCATAAATATGAAATATTTCAATATTTTGATCATATTAATATTGCGGGTATAATTATGATAAAATATTGTATTAAGAAATATTCATGAAATATTGTAAAATATTTACGGAAGAGTTTCTGTGCCATTACTTATGTCAGTTGTGACAACAAGTAGCGATCACTTTCAAAGTGTTTTGTATTCTACATACGACTTTCAAACGGATTTAGGTACATTGCAATAAGTTTGACAGTTTTATGTTTAAAAGTTGTATATTGCTTTGCGGTTCATCGACTCGTAACCTGATAACATTTTATGACAACCCAAAAACCTGGTGCCAGCACGAGTAAGTAGAGTAGTTACTTAAAAATAAGACTTCAAACAATATCGGCGATATTACAAAACAAAAGATGGTTCTATCACACTTTGCGAATCGAATTACAGTAGGTGTCAAATATTTTGTCGCGTTTTTCCTCGAAACGTCAAAGAATGCCAGCACTGGTAAATTCGGTAGCAGGAAACTTTGGTTTGCCACCATTATGAATCGTAGTTTGATCTACACTGCTTTTCATGCCGATCTGGGTCAAACTTTGTCGCGTAGCTGTGACATTTCGAAACATTTGATGTCTTTATTTTTGTAAAGAGCTCTGTCTATCTTTCAAGAACTTATTAATTTGTTTTACGGAGCCAAACTGAACTACAGACTTATATTTTAAGCATGAGAATCTATGTCATGTGGGATAACTGTTGAAATAGTAACAACCCAGTTGCGAAACTAGATCAAACAACTTAGTTTTGCATTTACAATGTTACCGGTTATGTTGTCCGCCACACACTTAACAATAGTGGGGTTTGCAAGGCCCCTGGGCCGTGCTTATGCGGCGTGGAAGACGATTAGTTTCAATTTATAATGCTACTCAATGAAAACTTACATTACTTTATTTTGATGTAACTGCTACATCGTATTAACCGTCGCGTCGTCTTACTCTTCGTTTCAACCTCTGAAGAAAAATGAGAGATGTTACTTGCAAAATTCATCAAGCCTGTAATTGCTCAAGAGTCAGGCAGAGATTTGTGTATCGATAGGTCACCCATATTTTGCAAGTAAAGTTTAAGTAAGCGCGGTAAATCCAGCTTGTTACTTAAAAAATCTACATAAAGAAACCCGATAACACTTTGCCTGGCATGTAAATCAAACCCAAGACATATTTCCAAGGTTGTTCCTAGTTATAATTCAGTGCCCTTATCAAGTCTGTCCAAGAAGAGGTGGGAGACAATGGACCATAGATCGTGCATATTACAAAAGTCGGGTTAACTCAACTATGAGAAAACAATAGCGATCCCCTATCGATACGATGCGGTTTCAGTATTAAATTATTCAGTACGCATTTCCCATTGAAACGTATGTTATTTAAATTTGACGTGACGTTCGCGTTATGATCAAAATTGTTTCATTAGGTAAGAAAATAGATTTATTGTAATAGACTGTTTCTGGAAAACAGATAGTAAACCTACTTGCCATCTTAATACGAATCCTTTTACATTGTAAAGTTATTTTGTCATCGCAGATCTTTGAACATCTGCGTGTCGACAGTCAACCCAATTTATTCGAAGCTAGCTGTTACCCGTGTCATTCACCCGCGTGAAATTAATATAGAACAAATTACCTGCATCCTTATTCGAATCGTTTATTTTTTGTTAAAAATTTTAAGAGTAATTTTTAAAATTCTTTTTCTTAAATAAAAGGTGCTCAGCTGTTTCGGTTAGAAAATTAATAAGGAACAAGAAAACTCTTTCCTTAACTGACGTTTAATAACAATCTGTTTTGTCCACAGCAAACGTCGGGAACTTCGAGTGCGGGCGAGAGCAGTCGACACACAGTCCAGGAAGTGACCCACAAGCGTCTAACTACCAGGTTCGACCTTAACTTCTACAACAACATAACATGTCGCGCTTTGTTTTGCCTCACAACCCACTGTCTAGTCTTTTACGTTTTTTGATTTCTTCTAGCCACGGGTAGTAATAATGGTTCTGTTTACGTTTCCATATTGGCTACTTTGTGACAGCTTTGCTGTTGTTTTATCCTGTTGTACTTTAAATTGGTTTATTCGGATTTTAGCTTCTATTTTTTTGATTATTGACGTCGTCGTAACTATTTAGCACAGATTTGTTTCTTTAGGGCTTGTTTCCGATGTCACTAATATTATAGGTTGTCACTAGATAGCTTAGAACCTCATATGGAACTATTTTATTTTTCAAACCTAGCTCAAACTTCTATGCATACTAAAATATCGCCTTCAAATGTCAACATTAGTATCATACTTTTACCCTTATCCAAACTGATTTTGAGTCGGCCCAGCATATCATCTGCCGTCGCATCTGTTAGTTGTCATCTGTGTCGTCACACCCTTTCAATGTCAACATTATATTTTAATAAACTGTCACTACTTATGACACGCTATTTTCAGATAGAATTAGTTATCTTAATCAAAACATCAGGCATTTCAACTCACTTTGTTAACATTGAGGGCTATACCCAGTACCACCCCAATCCACCGGAACCACATGGTTATGGAGATATCCATGGTTAAAGTTTTAAGGTTAGAATAGCGCTAAAACGCGAAATTGGTAAAAATTTTGGACCGTCTGACAGGAGAAGGGCGAGGGGGAGGGTGCCTCATGTGCGCTGACACCTCTCCCATGTAAAGGCGATGCACCGTTCTTGAGAGAAACAAAATTATTGGAACCTAACCCCTGTACGCCCAGTCGGCGGAGCCCCGCTTTGCGGGGCTTCTGCTTCTAGGTGGTTTGAAAAAAAATAACCATGAAGGCGTTGTCTATTCGCTTGCCCCGCTCGGTTCTTAATGGAAATTCTATCCAAAACAAATATGACCGGTCCAATTTTACTGTTACTTTTCTTGCAGGCAGATTGGCAGGACTGAAGGTACAAAAAAACCACTGACATGTTGCTAGGGAGTTTAAACAGTTTTATGGTGTGGAAGCGTTAAGTTTTTTAAAGGTATATCTTTTATTGATAAGCTTTGACTTTTTATTGCGTGGTTTATAGAGATTGCTGACTAAATATCAAATGTATTTAATTGTATTTAGAGTGTCTATTTTCAGTGCTTGACATTTTTGTCTGTCCTGGGTTGGTCTCCTGGGACAGGCAATATATATAATATGGGCTTTGAGTAATTTCATAGGACCACGGCCTCTGGATTCATGACTGATTGATGGCCTTAATAACCTTTCGGGAATAACAGGCGTGATGTTATCCGCATGACATTTTGTTATCATTCACGAATAAAACCATGATCTAAAATATTTATACAACTAACGCTTCATGTATATATTTTAGGCCGTCTGTCTATTTACGGTTATATTAACAAATATAATTAGCTATGTTCGTTAATATCTTTTAGTGCGACACATTGAAATCAGCAGTTGATACCGCGGCATTAATGGGTTTGTATCCGTGGGACGTCTATCATTGATATTATTTCGAAATGCTAATTATCGTGTTTACGGTTGTCGGGTACAATACAGCAATATTATGATTTGTAGTGCAACATTTCATGGATAGTAACTGCATAGGTATAACTAACTTTGTTGAATTTGATTTAGATAATGAGATGGTGCATGTTAGATTATTGTTTGATAAAGCAATGAAAAACTAATAACTATTTGCGTTAGAGTTGATTCAATAGGTTTTTTTCTTTTATTTACTCTTGGCAATCGCCACGCTATCATTTATTCTCGTTCTTTTATATAATTCTTCACACAAATCATCCATCTTTTTTTTGTGTAGACCAAACTCTGAAAAACTGCAACGCTGCTTTGGGCCCATGTATGGTTTATAAACTCCTTACTAATTAGAGCTCTGAGTCCTAGCTATCGGAACGTACAAAACCTCTCTTGCTTCAATGCGCTTTTCATATACGCTCACCGGGAGCATCCGCATGTAATGTAACAGTTGAGTTGCATTACATTCGTGAGTGAGGCAAACCGAGCATAGCAGTACGCAACTTGTAACAATACTATTTGGAACAGTCACTCGTTTCTGTGCAAATTTATCTTGGATTGTAACATTACAGGTGAATAGCTCTTAGCGCGAGCCTTTACTTGTAACTTATTGGTCAAACTCAAATTTTAGCTTTGTTACATTATAATGCATTTTTTTATTGGAGGGTGTGAAGTCATTAAATGACTCCTCCGCTCTTGGCAGAGCGGTAGGGAGTGTCAGACTTCTACTGACTAAAAACCACCAATGTTCCTTCTTAGCCCGCTTAGTCGACGCCGCGGTATCTCTTTCGAACATTACTATGACAAAGTGTTATGGATCTGGATTATAATTTATGTTAAGACAAAATTGTACCAATGCTTTATTGCGAATAAATTGATTTGATTTGATTTGAATAGTCCGAAGCCCCACCGGGCGTCGGCCCTTGGGGGCCCCTAGAATGTTGATGACATCTCTTTGAGGCGCGCGTGGAACACGAACGCGCCGTCGACACGGCCTGTCGTCATCATAAGACGGAC
Organism: Diarsia rubi; assembly: GCA_932274075.1. NCBI lineage: Eukaryota > Metazoa > Arthropoda > Insecta > Lepidoptera > Noctuidae > Diarsia > Diarsia rubi. The sequence continues at coordinate 13,880,141 of OW026417.1, read as the reverse complement.
GGACGGCGAGCTAGCCCACTACTCACCGTTTAAAGGCACGCGCACATTACAATGCCTCAATAAAGAATATTAATAATTGTTGTACTCGTACTACGAGGCTAGGTTTCATAAAGACAACACTATATTGTCCAAGTAATAAACCCAGATCCTCTTACGGCGCGTAACAAAAACCGTAACAAACATTCGTATTAATTCCTTCTTTGTTTGGTAAAATGTATACTAACTTATTTTTGGATTGGTTCTAGGATTTTCTCGCACATGGAAGATACTCGTACTTAATAACCTTCTCGCAATGCCCCAGGTGTGGTTGCGTTACTATACATATTTTCTGTATTTTAGTATTAATAACAGTCAATATGTACATTGAGAATGTTTCGTTTCACGTATTATTGGAAATCTGCGGATATGATACTCGTATCATACGCGTTAGTTTTTTGTCTTTCATTCGCCATTTTTGATTAATAATACATTCAAATATTTCACATTTGAATGTATTATTAATCAGAAATTAATTCAGCATAGAACTGATAAATAAAAAAAGAAAGATTCCGAAAGATTTATTGAAAAATAAGAGCATATGAACATTCATTCCTATGTGCATAATTTTTCGGAATCGAATGATCGTGGAATGTAACAAAACTTAATGACATCACTAGTTCGATGTGTCTGTCAGCCTTACAACATTTTCTCGGTTATATTATGACTTTTTTCATGTGGAAATCCACATGGATATTCTTTATATCCGGAAGGCGGCGGGTCGGACTTGTCGACTTAATCGTATAAGAAGGGTACAGGATCTCCGGTAGAGCGCTCCAGTACCCTTGATAGGCTTTTGGCACGTCCTTGGGGGAACAGAGTCGTTCCCTGCCATGAACATGATTGTAATTTACCTTTGTTCGTTCATCAAACCCACGTTGTAATTAAATATTTGTTCAATCAATCAAATTAGCTTTGTATACAGCTACACAGCCCAAGTTTCAAATTCGGTCCGCCATTATTTACGTTAAAAGGACAAATATTGGTTAGAATTCTGAGAACTTCTAGTCAGCGTTTTGCCTTGCGAAATACAAATGTAGTTGATATTTTTCGTCGGCCGGCTCCGTCATCGATTCTATGATCCAAGATAGCCTACCTATAAAGACTTGCATCGGTTACTGCCGCATATAAACCCAGATCCCTTGCCTTAGCGAATAGGAAGCTAACTGCTGTACTCAGAAATATTTAATGATTACTTAAGCAGTCACTCAGTAAAGGTTTGACATGTTTTTGTATGACAAAACTGTCAAAACCATTACTAAGTGATGGCCTAAGTATTCGTTAAAGCTCTCTGAGTGCGGCAGTGAGTTTATGAAGTTAATTGAGCTTGAACATTTTTATACGCTTATACCTAGTTGGATCAGTCATCAATTCAGTAAAGTAAAGTGAACTCAGTTTAAATCTCTTTATTAATGTTACGAACGAGAAAGTGAGTACCTATGTCTTTATATAACAACAAGACGCCTGTAAAGGGATAGGTAGAGGTGTACCCAATAGTACAGTACGTAAAAGTAGGGGGCGAGCCTATTGCCATCAACAGGGCATGAATTCAGACTCCATGACTGTAATTGAGAAATTTCTGACAAAACTGAATAAAACTTTGCCAGACCCGAAAACGAACGAATCGAACATATAAGTTCTTGGTCAGCAGTCACGACCACTAGTCACAGTCTGTCTTTTAACTTTTTACATAATTTGATGCCAAATGGATTTGAATTCCAACCTGCAAGTGGACTACCCGCGGGAAAAAGCTCCTGATACGAGTAGTTCTTAATCTGTTATATATCAATACAGTCAAAATATTTAATATCTAATGATATTAAAATATTTTGATTGCGTTTTGAGAGCGTTATATATTATGTAGAAAAACCCAGCTGAATATCGACGCTTTGTTTTACTTAATACGTAGATTCAATTAACCTTTTTACCCGACGGAAGAAGGGTTTTTTCTTGTGTATTTTTTTTAACTATGAGACAAGTTTAATACAAAAGAGAACTGCGCGGACGCCGAGTCTAGAAAAGTAAACCCGGATACAGAGTGGGAGCTGTCAAATAATGCCTTTAGGCTTATTAAACAAAACTATATTATGCAGACATAAAATAAATAGCTTTTTCCGTAGCCAAATTATACATTTACAAACCTGTTACTTGAGAAATGATTCTAAACTGCCAAAAAAAACGGTGGCCTAGAGCCTTGCCAACGTGTGTTTCAGATCATAGAATTTACTAGTCTACAAAAATTTAATTATTTTAATATTCTCTTTAGTTTATTGGCTCAGAAACAAGAAACCTAATGATGTGTCACACCTGAACTTTTGTTTATAGATGTGCAGAGAAAATATAGTTTAATTTTGCAGTAAAATGTTTGATGGTAAAATGTTCGAACCTGGAGCTATGCTAATGCATAAATAATTTAGAACTTAAATATAATTTAAAACAAATAAAATAAATGTTTAGTCTGCCGAACTCCTTGAAATAAAAGGCGTGACATGCATGTTGCTTTTTATTCGATAGGGAGCCGAAACACGGTAATCCTTGTTTTCGAGTTTGCTAAAATAAACGCAAAATGATAACAAAAAATAGCAGCAAATTAATGCTTAATTTTATTATACAATTTGCATCTTATTACGTTTTACCGTGCGAAAAATCGTTACCGTTTGCTATAGCCCGTTTCCTTTGCAAAGTTCAGTAGGGAAACGATATTTTTCATTGTTAAAATATTTTTGCCTCCGACTAACAAAGTGCGACCCCGGTTTTTGCCAAAAGTACTTCTTTTATCACTCTTTCGCTGCCTACAAAATATTTGCCACGACATTTTGTTTTATCGTTCGTTCATTGTATAAAGGTATCTATTTGGTAAACGAATACGGCTTTTCCATTCACTCGTTCCAAATGAATATTTCATAAAAGAATTCCTTGACACTTGGTGAGCTAGCATTTGGCGTGTGAGTTTTATTCAAAATATTTGATATGTAGTGATTTGATCCATAAATCCGAATACGAATATTTTTATTATGCATGGGGAAAATTCATCACCAGCTAACTAAATATTTCCAAATATATTTGGGTCGGTTTCCAGTTTTTTCATGGAGTGACTACCTATCTGATCTCCACAACCCAATTAGAATCTATATCTTCTACATCTTCCATCTTCTTCTATCTATCTATCTTCTTCTATATCTTCTATCTATCATCTATCGAGGGCGGCACTGAAAATTTCGGGAATAAAGGAAATGACACAACATTACCATTTAAAAATGTATTTATTGCTTTTCGAAGTATTTTAAAAATTTCCAGCACCCACCATTCACCTGAAGGTTGGTGTCCCAATTATGCTGCTTAGGAATCTAACTCCACCGAAGCTGTGTAACGGGACTTTGCTCAAAGTCGTCTCACTACATCGCAACATCATCGAAGCGGAAATTATAACAAGCTGTGGGGCTGGCGAAACAGTGTTCATACCACTAATTGCTCACAATTAACCCTTCCAGTTCAAGCGCATGCAGTTCCCTGTGAGCGTATGTTTCGCGATGATCATCAACAAGTCACAGTGGCAAACACTAAAGGCTGCAGGTGTAGACCTCCAAGCAAACTGCTTCTCACTCGGACAACTGTACGTCACTTGCTCTCGCGTCACCAGTCCCGACTCTTTGTACATTTTAGTAACAGAAAATAAAACTGCAATCGTTTATACGGAAGTTTTATAAAAATGTGACAAACTCCTAACCTAATGAAGTACCCTACCTTCGTAGCGTCCATCGCGACTCTCACATGGTTTCATCGCAGTTCTAATCTATCTAACCCTAATAAAAAATACCTTGGTTTCAAAATTTCATACTTCTAGAGTCAATCAGTCAGCCAGTCAGTTTCTTCATTTAATATGATCTTGATTGATTGGTTGTATGTTGTATCCTATACGGTGTTGGATCTCGACTACCACGCGGAGGAAGTCGTGGGCAAAAGCTAGTTGGATAATATGTGACTGCTAAAGATCTTCTTATGACAGCCGGAAACTACTTCTTTTGTTCATGGTATGGAAAAACATTGGAATGTAATGGGTGGTCGTGGTCACCCATCCACGGACTAACCTAGATAAGCGTAGCTTAACGTAACGGTCGATTCAAGCATCTGTTATTATTTAACCATGAGCTCCTCGATTCATGGCCAAAATTACGGAATAAAATGTCAGGATACAAGTACAGGGATAAGCACTCTATTACCCTTAAAAAAGAATCTTGCTTTTATAAGCACATGCTTTTAAATAATAAATGATCCAACTCCACTTTATTCAAAATACCACTAAGAGTCGACCATTATATTTTATTACGTAAATATGATGGTGTGATAAAGGTTTTTACGAAATAACGCAAAGAACTGGATAAATTTTGTGAGCGGGTAAAAAGAGAAAAGTGTAATGAAATTGCTAGGAACGATTCGTTTGATTCAGCTTTTCTGTTTTGCTTGTAGTTTTTGATGTTTTTAATCAGGAGAATGCTGTGTTTCGTATTTTTTTATTTCGTAAGCAAGGCCTAGCCAATATCACTTGGGCTTAAAAAGTAAAACTAGGCTATGCCGACATATTCAAAATGGCTAAGTCGTGATCCTTTAGTGTTTCTGACTTGCTTGCTGTTCTTTAGATGAATAAATATGATGCGATTATTGCATTGTAATAATCAGAATTACTGTCTATTGGGGACTTGGCTTTCAATATCGAGACAAAATGTGTCAAACATTTCGTAAACTGTGTCTTGAAATCCAATCACCTCAGCTAACTTAATTAATCAATACTTACACTGGTACCGGTAGTCATTGACTGAACTTGAGTCAGACTTGACACGTCTACATTCAGCTACACTTTTGTGATTATAAATTGATAGGTATAAACGCCCACTTTTCAATACAAAACGACATATTTAATATTTGTTTGACAAGGATGGCTGGTGTAGTAGGCATCGTACATATACGGAGGAAATACCTTATTCGAACATCCGTCAATCGTAGCCAATAAATTTTAGGATTGATTTGGTGGGCGATATCTATAAACAAGATGATTTTTAGTCATCGTCTAAAATTTTCTAGACATTAGGTATTCATTAACACCATTAATGAAAAAAAAATCGATACGTAAAATGTTCATATTAAATCATTTTCTCGAAAGAATTATCCGCTCTCCATGAAACGTTAAATCTTTGTGATGTGATATCTCAATATTTTGTATTGAATGATACTAAAAGAAAATACACGTATTCAATGATTTTCGCCAAAGATTAATACGAGCATATCAGAATTTGGACGGTGACTAATTATTTTTTATACATATACAGTGTGTCCGGACATGGACTAGCGATATTCTAAATACTTAAATATAAGCTATTTTAAAGTACTATTACACTATAGGCTTGGGTCCAATACACTTCCCCGCTATGTGGCAGCCATTTTGTTTTTTTTGTTGAAATATGCTCTATGCGAGTACAAAAAAAATCATATATCTCAAAGTTTTAGTCATACTGAGATAAAAATAGGCTTATTCGGAAGGCAATAATATTGTCTACCGTCTGCATTACAAAGCAATGTGTTCACAATTCCATAACTTTTGAAAAAAAATGTGAAAGTCGAAAAAAAAAACAAAAAATTATGCAATTCAACCAATAATGGTTAATTACTACAAAAACAACCCCGAGAACTTTTTTATTTTTTATACTAGATCGACAGTTTTTGAGCTAAGCTACAATGCAACATAAAATTCACAACTGTATGTCTAATACTTTAAGAGTTATTGTTGTATGAACATAGCGTATGCGCAAGCACAAAAGGCCTTTGTCGGAACCCTAAACAGGAAATCAATATTGGAAAAAACATTAAATAAAATTCAATATGAATGTTATGTTTTTTTAATGATTTCCTGTTTAGGGTTCCGACAAAGGCCTTTTGTGCTTGCGCATACGCTATGTTCATACAACAATAACTCTTAAAGTATTAGACATACAGTTGTGAATTTTATGTTGTATTGTAGCTTAGCTCAAAAACTGTCGATCTAGTATAAAAAATAAAAAAGCTCTCGGGGTTGTTTTTGTAGTAATTAACCATTATTGGTTGAATTGCATAATTTTTTGTTTTTTTTTTCGACTTTCACATTTTTTTTCAAAAGTTATGGAATTGTGAACATATTGCTTTGTAGTGCAGACGGTAGACAATATTATTGCCTTTCGAATAAGCCTATTTTTATCTCAGTATGACTAAAACTTTGAGATATATGATTTTTTTTGTACTCGCATAGAGCATACTTCAACAAAAAAAACAAAATGGCTGCCACATAGCGGGGAAGTATATTGGACCTAAGCCTATAGTGTAATTGTACTTTAAAATAGCTTATATTTAAGTATTTAGAATATCGCTAGTCCATGTCCGGACACACTGTATAATATATATATATATATTTATTTATTTATTTATTTATTTATTTAAGCAGGTACTTGCTACACTTACAGTTTGCACCAACGCGTGCAGCAAGTCAACATCACACACACTAACTTAAAAATCGTATGCAATAATTAAGCATAGCTTTATTACTAATTATAAACAGATCTAGATCCGGTTCCTGAGCAATCAGGGCGTTTAGCAGATTCATCGCCTGGGTTGTGGGCGCATATCGAGCAGTTTGGGTACGCACAGTGGGAGCAGAGAACAAGCCTCGGGAGGCACAGGCCCGTGACCGTCGCATTCGGTCCGGAGCAAACAGTGAACAACGAGCTAAAGTAGTCCCGTCGTCAATTTTATAATTAAGTAGTAGATAGTAGTGCATCAACAGCGCACACTTACGTCTCATTTCTAATGTGTTGATGCCCACCATTCCCGCAACAAACAGAGACGGATACAAATATGGGTAGTACCCATATACTTTTTTATACAGGTACCGAGCAAATTTCCGTTGGACCCGTTCTATCATGAGCATGTATTTTTGCTCATGGGGATCCCATACCAGCGCATTATATTCCAATTTGCTACGTACAAAAGAATAATATAATGTTAGTATAGCATTCCTATCTTTAAATTTATTTGCCTGCCTCATAACAAAGCCAAGCGATTGGAAAGCCTTCACACAAATATTAATTATGTGCTGATTGAATGTCATGCTCACATCTAAAGTCAGTCCTAGATCTTTTATTTCGTAGACACGCTCTAGAGGGACACCCGAAACGTGGTAGTTATGCTGGATGGGCGCACGCGAGCGGGTGAAGGAAATTGTTTTGCACTTAGAAGTGTTGAATTCTAAGTGGTTTGCTTCACTCCACTTTACCACCATATCGATGTCCCTCTGTAACGCATCACAGTCCTGCTCACTATTAATACCCAAAAATAGCTTCAGGTCATCTGCAAACATGAGACAGCTTGCCGTTCTGACCACCCTCGGCAGGTCATTCGCCATAACGATAAATTGTGTAGGCCCCAGGGTGCTTCCCTGACTTACCCCGGACGTTGTTGCGTATGGGTCGGATTTGTGACCAATAATTTGCACATACTGAAAACGGTCAGAGAGATAACTTGAGAAGAATATATATATATAGTGGTAGCGGTATATATATAGTGGTAGTATAATAATAATATATTATTATTATTATACTACCGGGATAAGAAATTACGTTAATCCAGGTTATAAACTATCTGTGTTCTAAATGTCATCCACATCCGTTCAGCATTCTTTTCCGTGAAAGAGTAACAAACATCCGATCCATCCATTCATACATCCTCACAAACTTGGGCATTTTTAATATTGGTAGGATGGCATCATAGCAACGACAGTCGACTCGAGTTCAAAAATGGACTTAAGTCAGCACAAGGGTGCAACATGAACCCGTCGGGGCCGCGGGTTATACACTAGTTATCGCGGCCTCGACATAGAGGGCTAAGAAGGAACATGGGTGGTTTTTAGTCAGTAGATGTCTGACACTCCCTTTCGCTCTGCCCAAAAGTGGGAGGGGTTATTTGATGATTTTCCACCGACCAAAAAAAAATAAAGGGTGCAACATGAATGGAAAGGGCCCGCAAGGGCCAACGCCCGTCGGGGCTGCGGGATGTTGTAATAGATACTGCGGCCTTGATATATAGGGCTCAGAGGAACATGAGTGGTTTTTAGTAAGTAGAACTCTGACACTACCTTTCGCTCTGCCCAAGAGCGGGAGGGGTTTTTTGATCATTTCCCGGCAACCCAAAAAAAAAGGGAAATTTTCCTATATTTCTGTGATTTAGACGACACAGAATCAGAATCAGAATCAGAATCAGAATCATTTATTTGTAAACATAGGTAATAATTACATATAAGCTCTTAAAAATAGGGTGGTGCGCTATGTTTTGCCAATTGACACAGTCAATCAAACACAATGGGGTTTCTCTGTAATAAAAGATTTATTGTGTAAAGTTTATTAAACATCATAAAAAAAAAACTAATTAGTCCGTCAGATAGATTTCCAAAAAAGATTGGACACGTATTTTTTCTTTTTTTACATAAACAAAAAATGAAGACAATCCAGTGCTTCGAAAACTCGTGAACTCTTCGAAAACGTCATATGATAGTACATTTTTTACCTACAAATGACGTCACAGCCACATCTTATCTTCGTCAATTTTGATTAATCTGATAAAACAAAAAACACGTATCCAATATTTGTCGATAATCTAACTGACGGACTAATTAGAATTATATTTTTTTGACTCAGTCCGATCCCCTATATGAATCTTTCTGTTCTAGCAACACAAACTTACTGTAGAACTCAGTACACAACACTCGATTCATTCACATATACACACAATACACTACACACATACATGACTACACACACAACACGTACACATCCATTTTATCTTTTCTTTTACTTTTTCTATTTTTTGTTTGTAATTTATGTTAGTTTTTATTTATAGTTACTTTTTGTGCAGATTAAAACCAAAACTTAATTGTGTAAAGCAACATACCTAGCTGGTCCGGAGGAAGGTGATGGCGTTCGTGATACAGGGTAACCCCTGCACGAGTGCCAAAGCACTCCTTTGACACTTAAGTGCACCTTAACTTGAGGCAAATTTATTTCTAAGGAGTTTTATTGTACTTATTTATTTGCAATAAAAAATATATTATTATTATAATTATTATTCACATGAATGTGATAAATAACAAAAACTTATATTACCTGTAATAAAAGAAACGACATTTAATGTTATCAATTACAATGTCTGTTCCTAAACTATGTATAACTCAGAATATTTTATTTATTGGTGTACTCCTTTGTACTTTATCTTACAACCATCAGACCCATAAGACGCTTTGAGGTTATATCATAGACATGTCTATGATAACTTTACCACAGATTACAAAAACGAATTTGTCGCGCGATGACGTTTATTGCGCGGGAAATTATAAACTAAAGGAAATTATAGTTTTCTTTATTTACACATATTCTATGACTTACGAACAAGTTCTAGGTTACGAGTATAAGTCGATATTTTTAAGTGGCTTTTTTTGGAAAAGGTTTAGTGCAAATAAATATCGGCTCTTACAATTTTTATCTCAATGAAGTAACGAGGTCTAATTCAAAACACTAGTTTCATCCTAAGCTGTTTTGTAATTACTTCCTTTGATGTTGATGTAAAACTTAGCTAACTCAAGGCAAACACCAAGTTGAGCTTTGTTAGTAGAGTTGACGTGCACGGATAAAGGTCCAGCTTTCATGTGTGATGCTGATGCAGGCGTGATGTTTAGTTTCGTTAAAGAAATGTAGTTTTTAAATGCGTGTAAACCATTTTGCGGTTTCCGTATCCACATAATATGTGGGACAAATAATAGCCTAATGGTGTGACTATTGGACTGTCAAGTCATAGGTAAATCAACCAACATGCCTGAGAGATATTTTTAAATCCAAGTCTTAGGCCCATGCAGATGGCATTAACGTTGGCATTGACTATGACGTCTTTCTTAATCCAGTGTGGAAAAGAGATGGCGCTGATGGCCAGGTCAGGCTCTAACCACGCTATAGAGAGAAAACATGTCTCATTCGAGAAATATGAGAGTTTATTGTAAAAAAAATCGTGTATTTTTACTCGACACGACCTTGACACCAACAAGCAAATAAACTTTCTTCAGCTAAGGAAAGAAAATGTTACAAGATGGTAAAAGCGGTTTCCTCCAAGGAGCATTTGTAAACCTCTACAAGTCTACATAGATACATACGGAACTCTCGGAAGCTGAGAATGTACCCGCAATATTCCGTGATTCAATTCACTCAGATGTTTGTAAAGATTTCCGTTAGCCTTTTTCTTGTTTTAGGAAGCGGTTGCATACAAAGTGTTGCTTTTGTACCTGTTATTGTTAGTTTGCTTCTTGTTAACTTAGATAGGTAAATAATTCGGAAAATTACAACTTCATATTAAAGTTACTATATATTATTATATCGCGAACCGGAAGACGTTGCGTTGGAAGGCCTCCCACTAGGTGGATTGATGACCTGGTGAAAGTTGCGGCATTCAGCTGGATGCGAGAGGCACGGTACCGGACAATGTGTTGACGTTTGGGGATCTTTCTGCTGAAATGATGATGATTTATTATACCAAACACAGCCTAGTTGTTATTTTTCGTGAAAGCTCAAAATTCTCTGCGGACCTATATTCGCGTTACCATGTCCATCTACCCAATTATAAAGTTTACCAGTTAGCCTATGCTATGTTAGTTAGTTCGCGTGACATCAAAACTACATGTGGAACCACCGGGTTTCAAAAACTGATAAAACTTGCACGTCCATTTTTAACTCGCCCTGGTTTGCTACGAATTTCCGTCCAGCCATATTGAATTTTGTTGATGGCAGCCATGCATATTTGGTTTTGATCCTTCCTGATCACTCACTATTTAAAAGTTATTATTGAAACGACGAAGTCACACCGCAAATACTTTACGCTGCATATTTTAAACTTGTTCCAACACTGAAATATAGTATGTTATACTAAAGTTCGTATGAATTATAATATGGTTCTGAGTAATTAGTTATTATATTAACAATGATTTATTTGAGGTCCTATATAAGCAAACATTAACGAAAAGCTAATGTTGTATAATTGGAATTTTAGGTAATTCCACTTATAGTCACGTTTTACCCTTGCGTCGCTATTTGCATGTCCATAAGTATATCTTGTAGATAGAAACCATAACTATACAAATTAAACAGCTTTTACCTTTTTAGGTTTTAATGTGCTACTAATTAATTCCACACAGTGTGCTATATTAGGACATTGTGGAGGAGACATAGGAAGACACAGGAGTCTACAGCTCCTCTTCTATCAACTTTGTGTAAAGTGGAAACGTCAGGGTAAGACTTCCTTGGCTATTCCCCATTAAATTAGTGACACATTTTGCACATTTCCAGTCGTTACGAACTTTTGATCGATATTGTTCTGTAATGTTAACTAGATGTCCTAAATTTGACCTAAAATGGCCTAAAGCATAAGGTCAAATTGAATATAAATTACCCTTTGAAGTGCGAAAACTTTTAGCCTCTTGCCAGATTGTTCGATTGAACTACGACCGCTTACATCCGTCGGTTCCTACGCTATTTAAACTTGAAGGGACAAACGACGTCGCATTGAAAGGTCAACGACTTAGTGGTTTCTTTCAGCTATTCAAGGCACCCATAGACATATCACTGTTAATAATAAATGTGTATTATTATAATCATAACATTTTTAAAATAAAATATTCTTGATTTACTGAACCCAGGATATACTTACAAGATAATAACAAGAAAAGTAATTAGCGCTTGGCAGCTGGATTCAGAAAGCAGTAATTCTGGATACGACACATATTGTTGGGAGGTTCCTCTCTCAATAGCCCTGACCACCGGTAGTAAGAACTCTGTTCCCGATGCTGGTGGGGTATTATTTTTTACATGTTGTTTTAAGCAATAAGTAATAAAGGATAATATGAGGTATAAAAAAGTTAAAATACTACTTCCTACTAATATTTTAAACGTGAAAGTTTGTAAGTACGTACGAGTATGTATTAATGGATGGATGAATGTTTGTCAATCTTTCACCCAAAAACTACAGAACGGATTTGGATAAAATTTATTACACAGATAGTTAGCAGGTTGTAACCTGGATTAACACATAGAATAGTTTTTATCCTGATTTTATCTTCCCGTGGGATAATTTTCGAGTTGTAACGGGTGAAGCCGCTGGCAACAGCTAGTATAATATACATACTTACACAAAATATAGAATCATATACATAGTTTAGTAAGTACTACCTACTCAAAACCCTTTGTTCGTTTTATGACAGATTCGCTATAAATATGGCAGATTCGCTTTACGACAAATTCGCTTTACAGCAAATTCGCTTTACGGCAGAAGTACAGTGAACACGATTATCTATATCAAGTTCACTATATTATGTACTTATTAATAAAACAACACTAATAATTACTTACTATAATAGTAGATAACAATTTATCATAATAATTTAATACAATTATTTACTTTTATGAACAAACTAGCTGTTGCCAGCGGCTTCAACCGCTACAACCCACGAGAATATAAAATCGAGATAAAAACTATCCTATTTGTTAATCTAGGTTATAAATTACCTGTGTACCAAATTTCATCCAAATCCGTGCAGTAGTTTTTTCGTGAAGAAGTAACAAACATACACACTAACACACTTACAAACTTTCGCCTTTATAATATTAATGTGATAGACATTAATTTGTGCTCTAAATTAAAAAAATAAAACTTTTTATTTTTTATATAGGATGGTTTAGCAACTTCTTCTCCTTTAAAATAGCAAAAAAAAAAAGAAAATTATAATCATAGTTTCGTAAGTAAATCATGACATAAATATTTTTAGTTCTATTATTTTATTTCTTCAAAAGTGTTTTTCATAACGTCGTTTGATATTCGTGTTTATTTTTATAATTAATTTTGTATACATCACAGATCACACTCAGAAAAATTTTGTGGAGACCATTTCAATACGACTGTACATATTCTGCCGTAAAGCGAATCTAAAAACTCAACAAATGTTTTTGATGATAATATACTGCGAATATAAAAATAAATATGAAAATTTTACTTTTATCCATTTATCGGAACCCTTGCGATTTTGATCCGTAATTGACAATTTATCTAACAGGAAAAAATCTCAATTTTCCGTAATCTACCCTTATTCAAGGCCAGGGAAGTGTTTATATTCCAACCAAGGTTCTTGTGTTAAGCCGATTAAATGCGTGAAGACTTAAATATATTTTTGGATTGAAATGGGAGGCAGCCGGGGAAGCAGATACAGAAAGATAATATAAACTTAGATGTGGAATCAAGTTGACAATTAACACAATGACGTCTCACTTAGGCATACCTAACGACTTAAGCATACCTACCTACTTAATTATAAACAATACATTTACTAATTATGAGAAAATAAAAGCAAAAATTGATTTATGTTATAACTATCTAGTTCAACTTTATCTAATCTGCAGCTTTCTAAACTAAATATTAGTTAGGTGCGAAACAGTTTTAGTTCAATTTGAGAAGTTGTTTGTTTAATACCCTTATTTAGTTGTTTGGGGTAGCGAAACCGTAAAAGCCCCTAGCGCTCGATACTCTGTTTTATGTTCCCTTCATTTATTCGTTTCTTATTTCTCAAAAGAAACCTCATCAAAATGAGGTGACGCTTTTTCGATTTTGATAATCCAAAGCGATTTCTGGTTATGTACCTGATTAAAATTGTATTAAGCGTTTGGAAAATTTTGATTGAAATTATTGATCGGGAATTTCTGAGTATTTTTGTGCCCAGTTGATAACAATAGGCTCGTCCCCTTCTACACGGGACTTTAACGTTAGAGGTCAAAATTAAATGTGGGTTTACTATTAAGTACCACATTCACTAGACCCTTAAAAAAATACAGGTGTGGCTCAAATTAAAATTTTGTTGTTCAGAAAAAAATCGGCAACAAAATTACAATATCGATGTACCTACTTCGCAATGCAACATAAATGTTTTTTGAGTAGGTACCTACATTGGGACAGGATTTGGGATCAGAGTAAATAACGTTTTGAACTCTTAAAGATACTTTCCTTATGTTTTACAATAGCCAAAACCTTCACATAAAAAATGTCGCTTGCTTAGATAAACATTTCAACTAAGACATTATGGAGATTTCACTACGTTTAAGTACCTAAATGTTTGGCCATTATGACAGTATAGTTACAAAAGCATCATGTATAAGATATGTTTACCATTTTACAGACGCACTATGATATTTCACCCCAACACATTTCTCACTCTACTAACAATACGTCATTGTTGGCAGTGTCCTTCGGATGCAGACAGCGAAGCAGTGTGGGAGACAGCTGATGTGACATTGGAACGGGGTGCGAGCGGGCTCGGCCTCAGCATAGCGGGCGGGGAAACCGGTAGTGACGTCAGCATAACGCGACTAGCAGTGGGTGGAGCGGCACAAAAAGATGGCAGATTGCAAATAGGAGATATTTTATTGCATGTGAGTATTGTGCGGCCGATAAAACAGTTGGCTGGGCGGTAATTTTTTTGACTTTAAGGCATCTTTAGATAGCACTGGAAACAAGTTTTATATATTTTGTGTGGCAGGTAGCATTCTCAGCATTCTGTACTTTTTGCCTACCCCATGGGCTGGTTGAGAATGGCTTGCGGCATAAGTCCGTCTAGGTATCAATATTGTGCATAAAGTTTAAATAAATAAATAAAAGTCGTGAGTAAACGTATGAAATATTCATATGTTTGTGAATTTAGACACGAAAAAGTTGTGCTATGACCTTCACAACCAAATTGTTATTGGGTAATATTAAGATACCCGTTGGTAAAACTGGTTGTCAAACTGTAAGGGCTTTCAAAGATCTTCAAGTGACAACTTGGACCAACGGCTAAGGTGCTTGCGTGAATTTTTCATTCATTGAACACATAAAAACCGTCGGTGAAAAAGCTAAAAAGAACTTTTATGCCTTAACGAGAATATCTAAATCTACGTGGGGTTTAACATTTTTAACTCTAAAGACGATCTATGGGGCTACTTACTTGGGGTGTATGTGCTACGGGGCACCAGTTTGGGCCGAAAGGGCCACCATAGGAGCGGCACGACGTAAATTACTTCAAAGCCAGCGGTTGGCCTTGATTATTTTTGTGTAAAGCGTGTAGGACGGTTAGTACTGAAGCCTTACCGGTACTGGCAGTGGCAGTCGATCTTGAAGTGCAGCGCCGTGCTTCAATGTACTACTGCACACGAAGACCGCGGACGCAGACTTTTTAACGCATGGTGACCGTGCTAAAATAGCTAGATTACTTAAACCACAGACTGACGTCTGGGAGGAACTTTTGTCTGAATGGCAATGTAGGTGGGATAATTCCATCAAAGGCCGACACCTCCACCAGTTCTTTCAATCCGTTCTTGAGCGGCTGGCCAGGACATGGCTAGAGGTGGATCACTGTGTTGCCCAATTTCTCACAGGGCATGGTAACTTTAAGAGTAAATTATTTTCTTTCAAACTTATTGCCTTGCCTTTTTGTTCTACATCTGACTGCGAATTTGAACAATCTGCACATCACATTTTATGGGAGTGTAGTCTTTGGCAGAATGAACGTAATATTATGTTATGTGGTCCACAGGTCCCATCGGGAGTTATTTACTATACGGACCTTGTAGAAACTAGAATAAATTTCCGTGCGTTCAAGCATTTTTGTCATACCTATTATTGGAATCAAATATAACAGCTCACAACTTAGGACCCAGTAATATTAATGACAATAACATCCGTGGTGCTAGGCAATTGGGCTTATCCCAGTTGTATAGTCCATGAGTGCCTATTGGCCTTGTTCTGTTCTGTCTCCTGCTGATATGGAGGTAAGTGGAAATAATGTTTTTCCCACTCCTCCGCTATTCTTTTCTGATTAATTTCGTTGCGGGATCCAATATAGTTAAATCATTTCTCTGGGACTTCGTCGAGCTTCATTGTCTCGCCGCTTTTCTTGTGGTCGCCACTGTTGATTCTGGCTTTCAGAAGTTACAGTGGTTTGGGAATAGTGTGTGCGGGCTTGTCCTATTAACGTGATTTCCGAGGCATGAAAAGTAGTTGTGTACTGAAAGTAAACAAAACTTAAAGTCTTTTTTGTTACCAGCAGGTAGGAATGACCTAGAAACCGTTCAATTGGTAAAGAAAAAGAAACCATTCCAGTACTGAAAAAGATCCTAAATGTCGGTCGTCTACCTGTAAAATTCAATCGTAAAATATTTTACCTCTATCTACCACAAACCTTTTCATGAACCTTCGTAAAAGCCGTGTGGTCCACAGCTAAAAATAAACCACCTCGTAACATAGGTGTATGTAAATTTGTAGAGGTAACGTACGACCATAATATGTTAAAGATAGGTAGGCAAACGGATCAATATACATGGTGTGAACTTTTAGCAAATTAGTGTAGTTGTCTAGTCAACAACTTCAAAAACGTGTTAATTCCTTTGTCATTCCACATCGAATGGGAGGAGCTTTATCAAGTACTAGGTATTGCCAGCGACTTCGCCCGCTATAACTCGAAAACTATCCCGCGGGAAGATAAAATCACGGGATAAAAACTATCCTATGTGTCATAAACTATATGTGTACCAAATTTTAACCAATTCCGTTCAGTAGTTTTTAACAAACATACACACTCACAAACTTTCGCCTTTATAATATTAGTGTGATACGAACAAAGGTTCTTTGGAAATCGCATTACGGGACTCAAATGGGGCAGGACACCTACCAAGGTACGGTGATGACAGGTGGACTAAGGCTGTCACAGAATAGCGTCCGAGAACTGATGACATAGTTACCATCGGGGGAAAAACCTGGATGAAGCTGGCACAGGACCGTGGAGAATGGCACAAGAAAATAGAGGCGTATACCCAGCAGTTGGTGAATTCAGGCTGTGGATGATGATGATGATGATGATCAAGAAATAAAACGATTTCGAACTTTTTGATTAGACTTTTGTTTTGTAGTCTTTATCTCGTCCTCGTGCCACTGGATTTATGACAACAAATACCGAATAAACAAGTCCGTAACTTGATCAAATTGTATCTGGATTCGTAATAGGTCGTTTTTCAAAGCTATAATAAATAAACGGTTTAAAATAGGTATTTGTTGGTAAAGGCTCTGGTTACTTTAATCTTTTAAGGGTGGGCTTTGAAACCAAAACATAATTTTAGAATTTTGATAAATACCGAATAAATGATATCGTAAAACAAGTTTTGATTACGTGATTTAACCAAACGAAATGTACGGTAGCACGTTAGTAGCGGCTGGGTGTGCAACCAGTTAAAACTGAGCTCTGTTTTTGAATATGAAATACGTCAGGCTAGCTCAAGATCATAGTGCTACACCGTTGACAGAGCTCCTACGTACGGCGGTCTTTTGTATAGGAGTAACTAGGTACAATATTACCCATGTATTCCCTCCGCAGAGAGCAGCTATGGCCCAGTGGTTTCGGCCCCGATTTACGAACAATAGGTCGTCGGTTCGAATCCGGGCAGGCGCATTACTTTGTGTAATTTATTTCATCACCGCTGCTCTCAAAACGGTAAAGGAAAACATCGTGAGGAAACCGGTATGTCTTAGAATCAAAGAATTCGAAGACATGTGACATCTACCAACCCGCACTCGGCCTGCGTGGTAGATTATAGCCCTTCCCTCTTCTAGAGAGGAGGCCTGAGTCCCTGCAGTGGGAACATTATAGGCTGATGATGATTCCCTCCGCACAAAGGCAAAAATTTTTCACGATAAAAATAAAATACCTAAGCTATTGAAAGAATTGAATTCAAACTAACAATGGTCTACAATTGGCGGAGAGACTCGGCCGGAATTATAATAAGGCTTTTAGAACTAGGGAAAGAAATTGTGAGCTAAATTACGGATACAGGTACCGCATTTTTATGATATGAACTTTTCCCTCGATAAAAGAAAGAATTTCATATTTCTGGCTCATGTTATCATTTAAATTCACGTCCGTAATTACGTATTAAGTAATAACACATAGTTTAGACGATAATCTATGTAACTTTGCTGTATTATTTTTTAATAACGAATGCACAAAATGTTTAACTATAATTGTATCTACGTAATAAGCGCTTTTACCCGAGTTCGCAAGAAGCTTATTCATTTAAACCTCTCTTACGCGAGCTTGTAATAAATAATGTAATTGTCAGGATCAATATCCTGGGAATATACTCGGTACCGTTTATTTCCGCAGAGAACAAAGGAACACAGCGGGAAAGCCTTAACGGAAAAATGATAAGGCTCCAATAAATTATGTCATTGTATCCAATTTTATAAGATGTCATGTAAACATTTTTCGGCAAAAAAATCAAATAAAATAAAGTTTCTGATAGAAAATATGAGGCTGAACAACTTTTTTTTACATAGCTATTTAAAACACTCCCCATGGAAGTTTTCTAAATGACATTCCCGAAACTTTTCTTGTTTAATCAGAATTCTGCGTAAGGTCGAATATTTAATATGACAGGCTCATTTTCATATTTTTATGGAGCTCCAAAATACCTGTTTTCCATACCTTGTTTTTCGTCTGATTGTAAGCTGTTCGTCCTCATAAATAAATGATAAAATTGAGACGATGTTTCGAAGTAAATTATAATGGAACTAGAAGCAATAAAGGGGCAGATTAACAGCAACAGATTAAAGTGAATAGCCGTACTTTATGTAACAGTCGCTGAACTCAGAATACTCAGATACGACTATTAAGTGTCACCCTAACTTCGTAAAGGTTAATTTTCAGACCACTTTCAAAGTAAATCTGATCTGAGTTGTTGATATTTTAATTATGAAAGGATATTATAATTATGATATTGCTAATTGGAGTATGATAAAGTCCGGTCAAAAGTGACTTTGACCTTACACAAGGAACATTGAACTTTCTGAGGGGTTGTAAAAATCTTAATTAAACTGAGGAATACTAAAATTCGTCGACCGCAAAATTAGATTTTCGGTAGTAAAATATTACAGTAGAACCTAGGATTGTTATTTATTAGTATTACTCAGTTTAGAACTATGTAGACTATTGTCATAAACAATACTAGATTATAAGACTATTTTACAGATTAGTTATTTCAGTTGCACAGACATGTGTCAATGAACCGATAAAATCTTAGTCACCCCATGGACTGAAATCCCAAACCATTTAACAAAATATACAACTATTTAATAGCTCTACTTCATAATTAAATACACCAGGCTTTAATAAAATAATAATGAACTTTTCTGAGAACTACTACTGTGAAGAGATATTTATTTGCAATTTTGTATGTAATCTTCGGAACTATTGATCAGAGTTCAAAAATTCTTTCACAAACAGGATTCTACATTTTAAACGTTTCTGCAGTTTAATTTCCGTACACAAGGGGAGCGAAGCCGTGTGTAAAAGCGAATATTGTATATTTAACTATTATTGTATCATAAAGTATTTACTATTACTAACAAGAATCCATTGAAATAAATCTCAGTTATTATTATTTCTACGATAAATAACAATTAATTGGTTTACTGAGCTCGGAATTGCAATGACATCACTAGCAGTCTTATATCTCCCTAGTGAGTGAGGTAGCTAATAAATTGTACTGGTAGATAACATTTTGCCTCAATGATGTTATTATAGTGTTTAAACTATTGTAGAGTACAATGTAATGATGTAACAGTACCTACTATAACTAGTTTATTACGGAGATTGTAGAAACGTGTGTTTATTTGTTAGCACAGTGTAAGTTCGATGTGTGGTCCAAGACCCGGTTTCCACCAAAGCGAAAACGAGAGCTGTGCGGAAATCGGTAGATCACATTAGTTTAAATTTACATCTGGTCTATCGCCCTTCCTGTGTTTGGTCAAATTTGGCACATCTCCTCTCCGCTCTGCTTGTCTCCGCTTTGGTGGATACCGGGCCTAACGCTCATAACTATACTTGACGGGATTTGAAAGGGCTTGAGAAATGTCAATTTACTTTACTTTTATCTTCGTCAGTACAGTTTGAGCACTTTAAGTGTGCAGTTCAAAATAGCGGTGATTGTCAAGCAGAAATGCATCAATAATTAGGTATGTTACACTTGAAACATTCATTTTTGTTAGGGTTCCGTAGTCAATATAACCCCTTACCCCTTACCCTTGTCACAATGTCCGTCAGTCTGTCTGTCCGTCCGCACTACATCTCAAAGACTCTTAGTACAAGAAAGCTATAATTTGGCATGAATATACAAATGAGTTGCGCCGACAAAGTGCTAGAGAGAATTTTTTTTTAGGTTATCTCCAGTATACATTATAATAGGGATGATTTTTTTTCTTACAAACCCCATAGTGTGGGGTCGTTGGATAGGTCTTTAAAAAGATTGTGAGTTTTGCAAACACGGGGTATGGGATAGTGTGCCAACCTAAACCATAGCATATACAGGGTGTAAATTAACCCTTCACACATACGTCATCCAAGCATTCTGTACATCAATCTAAGAAAAAAAAATTTGCGTAGACCCCTACGCAAAAATGTTTGCTGGGAAACTTTTTTTTTGGGGTCAAAAATCTCATTTTACGGTAAAACTCAATGTAGCACTCTTAAAACATTGTGCTAGTGGATGCTTTGAATAGTAAAAGGGTCATGGAGGTAATTAAAGTCCTGACCTGAAAAACTA
Organism: Diarsia rubi; assembly: GCA_932274075.1. NCBI lineage: Eukaryota > Metazoa > Arthropoda > Insecta > Lepidoptera > Noctuidae > Diarsia > Diarsia rubi. The sequence continues at coordinate 13,859,382 of OW026417.1, read as the reverse complement.
GTATTGACAAAAACAGCTGTGCAAAATTAGGAACTTTGACCCCCAATATCTCCGTAACTAGGGGGTTCCCAGTTGTGGTCTAGAACAAAAAAAATATCGCAGTGGTGGGAAGAACAAGTGCCCTTCGTCTGCGTTAAGGGTACTTTTACACCCTTTATAACGAAAACAAACGGAAAACTATCACAGCTAAGTAAGCTTTACAAGTTTTCGAATAATAGTCGACCAACTTATAAAAGGAGGTAGCGGAGGTAGCAGAGGTAGCGGTGGCCCAGTGGTGGCGGCCCCGACTTACGAACAGTAGGTCGTGAGTTCGAACCCAGGCAGGCACATTACTTTGTGTAATTTATTTGATCACCGCTGCTCTCAAAACAGTGAAGGAAAACACCGTGAGGAAACCGGCATGTCTTAAAACCAAAAATTTTAAAGATATATGATATCCACCAATCCGCACTGGGCTCGCGTGGTAGATTATAGCCCATTCCCTCTCAAAGAGTCCTCTCTGTGGGCCTGTGTCCCAGCAGTGGGAACATTACTAGGCTGTTGATGATGATGATAAACTTATAAAATGTACTTGTATAAAACATTTTCCTATACGTAATGTAAGTTTGTTTTATTTTTACAATAAAAATCATCTTTCGAAAGCAGGTAGAGGGTGGTTAATCAGTTTAGTAAGTTCATATATTTTGATGGACAACTACGGAATCGTACATTGTGCGTGGTCCGACATGCACTTGGCCGGTTTTCGGTGTGTTCTCACCTGCACATCATAAGTTGGTTGAAGTGTACTCCCGTATATTGACTGTTAAGCAGCTAAACTGCGGAAATCTATTACTAAATATTACAAAGAGGTAAAACTAAGCTCTTTACCTATATTACAACGAGGAGTTTCTATGTTTATCTTTCACTCATGGGAAACAAGTGCTATCCCCGAGTGTCATAGGCTATATTTAATTTTATTTGTTAATTTATTCTACAGAATAATTTAAGACCATATCGCGAGTAAAGCCATTGGCAAAGTCTACACATAAAGCAGTATACTATCCAGGTTACCTCTATTTGTCTATGTTTATCTGGGTGGAAATAAATGCGTATACGCTAACGACTCATTCAATGAATGGCGTAACTAATGGATAAGCGTAAAGCCCTAATGGTCATCGCATTTTCGTTGCCTATGAATACGAGTACCTACTTATACATTTTTAGGTGTGTATAGGATGGATTTGTGAGTGATTTATAAGACGGTATCCTATGAATAGGGGTAGACAGAAACCACAGAACAGAACCACACAACTACACTACAAAACCTTATAATATACTTCTTAAGCGACAAATAACCAGATAAAAATATCTAAAGCTACCAACAATAATAAAAATAAAACTGGTTGCACTGCCGGTAGAAGTGTGCATTTATTGCGCTATCGTACACAAACATGAAAATGTATACAGTGTGATTCTTTATAATGTGCACATATCGAAATGGGGGAATCTATGCTTAATTTTATCGACGGAAAAATTATTAAAAAAAATCTAAATCTTTTTTAATATTTTTATGGAATATTTAAAAAATTTGTCTGCTACTGTGACCCCAGTGTAAACAAAACGGTGTAACTTTTAAACTAAATTATTTATCGCGATGAAACAAACTCCATAATGATTGGAAGCAATTAGGCGTCCTCGTAAAATGAAAATTGTGGAAAAAAACTACCCTCAATTGAAAATAAACACGTTTTTTGATCAAAAACACTTTTTTTTTTCATAACTTTTTACATAAAATTGTTTCATCGCGATAGATAATTTAGTTTAAAAGTTACACCGTTTTGTTTACATTGGGGTCACAACAGCGGACAACATTTTTGAAAATTCCATAAAAAATATTAAAAAATATTTAGATTTTTTTAAATATTTTTTCCATCGATAAAATTAAGCATAGATTCCCTCATTTCGATATGTGCACATTATAAAGAATCACACTGTATTATGTAAAAAAAAAATAACTACCTATTACAATTATTTTAAATTAAAACATATATCTCTCAGGTAAATCAACTTAACATTTTTTTTTTTGGTATTTGACACACGCACATTCGCGAAAGCACCATGCGCCGTCTTACGATCGTCACCTGTCCTCCTGACGCGAATTTAACAGTTTTTTCCCATCTCAAAAAAAGTAAGTGCACAACTCCGATAAAGAAGTCACTTCAAAAACATTCCATTAAAAAAAGCTCTTCTGTTGATTAGTTAAATTGACTGGCTTGATTCGTCGCGTTTTTTAAACTGAATCAATATTGATGTTTAGCGATTACGCCGACAAAATATTCATACAACAACACTCATAAATAAATCCGACTGGGCTATTTATTCAATGGGATTCACAATGTGAATGCAAATTGGGTAGATGATTGCAATGAATGCATGAAAAGCCTGAAAAACATTGCTATTTTGCGTGTTTATAATCTTAATAAGTGAATAGTTTAGTAGTAAACCTAGAACTAATTAAAAATGTAGCTAAAAAAATCAAATTACTAAACAACCATTTGTTCACGATTTGACGTCAGTAATAATAATTGCCAGATTCCATAGGACAATTGGAAAATAAGTTTATTTTATGCGAACCTCAAAGAACAGCATAGAATATGCCTTTTCCGTTTTCTAATAATAGCGTTCTTTGCAAATATCCTATGATTTTCGCGAACTAACGATATCTCCAATCATATTACGATGTCGGTGACATACACAAGTGTACTTATACCCATATTTTGTGCAGGTAAACGAGATTTCCGTGGAAGGGGCACCGCATTCAGTCGCAGTTGACGCTCTACAAAAAGCCGGGAGCGTCGTTAGATTAGTAAGTTCAGCTTCCCAGCATTGCTTGCTTTCTGTTTAAAATGCTCTTGTTTAATTGGTTTCCTTTGCTTCACTAGCACTTTTGTCGTTCACTAATGGTGTGACTACGAGATTGGCATTGGCACGCTCAGTTGTTTACGAGATGTCTGTAAAATTCTAGGAAGACATTATTTTGGCTTCTGTTTGTATTAATGGCGTATACTTTTTTTTGTGTATTCGAATAGGATATTTCACCAAAAAAATCTAAGTCCGTCAGAAAGATTATCAAAAAAAAATGTTTATTTTTTATCTTTTATGACTTCAACAAAAGATGAACACGATTCAGTGCTTCGAAAAGTCGTGTCAAGTCGTGTGACGTCACAAGGTTAGTACTTTTTTACCCAGAAAGTGACGACAAAAGCCCCCACTCATGAACTTTGACACGTTTTATTTTCGTCAATTTTTAACCGACTTCTAAAAAAAGAAGGATGTTCTCAATTTGGATGTTTAATTTTTTTTTATGTTTGTTCGGGCATAACTCCGTCGCTTGCTAACTGATTTGAAAAATTGTTTTGTGTTCTTTAGGGTATACTTCCCGAGTGGTCCCATTGTCACCAAATGATGATCTGATGATGGGATCCCTGAGAAATTGAGGGCCTCAAATTTTATAGGCACAAATTATGTTTTTCATACATTTTTTTTTAATTAATTTGATAAAACAAAAAAATACGAATTCATTATTTTTTGAAAATCTAACAGACGGACTAATTAGATTTTTTGGTGAAATACCCTATTGTATCCTAATATATCTGCACAAATAATAAATTTATTCAGATTGTGCAGATATATTAAGATATAGTGAAAAGTAGACTACGAGATATACCGCACCGCAAATATATATTTATTATCTTTTACTAGGTATGCGTACTGAAAACATTTTAAATAATTGGAACGTCATAAAGAAAATGTTTCAAAACGGGCCCACTTTATGTACACTACCTCAAAAAATCGAGAAAAATCCGTGGAATTCGGGAAAATACAGATAAATTGCATATTTTTTGTGTAAGATATTTATCAATTATTTTTATCGACTTTCAATATGGCGTCTCGCCAATTAAGTAATCTGTGAAAAAACCGGCCAAGTGCATGTCGGACCACGCACAATGTAGGGTTCCGATTTTGCCCATCAAAATATGTGAACTTTCTGAACTGATGCCTACCTGCCTCCAAAGTCCAATAGGATCGATGATTTTTATGGTAAAAATAAAACAAACTTACATTTACAGTTTTGAGACCTGCGCTCCCATACATTCATCATCATCAACCTATATTGTATCCTCTGCAGGGACTCAGGCCGCCTCTCTAGGCGAGGGATAGGCTATAATCCACCACGCGGGCCTAGCACGGATTGGTAGAAGTCACATATTTTCGAGTTTTTGGTTCTCATACATTATGTATAGGAAAATATTTCATACAAGTACATTTTATAAGTTGGTCGACTATTACTCGTAAACTTATGAAGCCTACTTAGCTGTGATAGTTTTCCTTTTATTTTCATTATACAGAGTTGATATGAGAGAGGGGCATTAAATTACATTACGTATACTATACGTGTTTAGTATCAATTCGATACGGTACAAAAATAAAAAGCACCAAAAATGAGTTTTTTCTTTTCAAATAAACTAAAAAGCTTACAAATCAGAGTAAAACGCAAACACCCTTTATAAATAAATTTAACTGACCTTACCCTACCGCGCGTTCGACGTTGCCAATTTGTTACCTAGGTATCTAGGTAACAAATTGGCAACGTCGAACGCGCGCGTCGCGTCAAAGCGATCGGGCGGCGTAACAAAGTGCCCTATTTCCATTTCTTTTACGCGCGGGATGTTTTGCTATGATTGTCACTGTCGTAGTGAAAGTGCACGTGTGTGTATTTATTTTGTTTCCTTGTTTGCATTGCCATCTTTTAACAAAAATATTTGGTTGTACTTGTGAGTTGCGTTAGAGCGGCAATAACGCATCACAGATTTATCGTTTTAAGGTGCATGTCCTATGCGTATAGACATAATCAGCTGTTAGAAAAGATACATCGTGTTCAAACGGGGCAAAAACTTAAAAAATAATTTGCGTTTAAACTACTGCTCCTATTTAATAGATTTTTGGTACAGAGCTTGAAAATGGTACCTAGTTTATGCTGTTTAAAGGAAAGCCTCTCTGTCGTATCAACTTTGTATATGCTACTACTATGTTTTTTTTCACAGTCCCAAACACAACCCGTGTACTCGTAGGTACTTTAGGTTGGCACACTTGAGTCTTACAAAAATTTGCACTTTAAAGCTGAATATTTAACAAACAAATCCCTTAATCGAAAAATAATGTTAAAGCAAACTCACAATATTTTTTAAAGACTTATCCAGCGACATCCCACATAATGGACTTTGCAAGAAATATAAAAATCATCCCCACTTTAATGTGTATTGGAGATACCACAAACTAAAAAAAAAACTATATTTTACTTTAGCACTTTGTAGGTGTAAGTCATTTGTATATTCATGCCAAATTACAGCTTTCTGGTACTAAGAGTCTCTGAGAAATAGTGCGGACGGACAAACAGACTGACATGACACGATTGTTGCGCTGACCCCATATAAATAAGGGCAGGACAATGAATGAATGAATGGACAGACCGACAGACGCACCTGGCGAAACTATAAGGGTTCCAAATTGACTACGGAACCCTAAAAATGACGGTAAACAAGTCATTAAAGAAATTTATATATTAACTGGAATGAGCACGTACAACTCATAACAAGTATTTTTGTTTTTATATTTGGAACATTTACCAAACTGCTACCAATTCTAGGAAGTTATATCAAACAAAATAATAACGGTTCCAAATATACACACATCAACACGGTCTAGGGATATTTCATACTCAATTAAATAACTCGAAAAGTACTGGCCGCATTGGAATCTTTATATACACCGATTTGTTTGTAATTTATCTCAGACTAATTCCAAATTCAAATTTTTGACAATTCTTTTGTTTCGGTGGCATAAAAATGTCTTGATGTGTAGGAGAGGGAATTTTCATTTGTGCGAAATTTAGAACACAATACGAATTACGTTTAGTTACAGTTTTTTTCATTTTTAAACGAAAGATAAAGTTAAAATTGAGGTATTGTAGCCATGCAACGCCAGCATTTGACGAGGGTGGAGATGTTACGAGCTGTGGGAATGCTGGAAACTGGGTCTGTTCAGCGTAATGTTGCTGAGGCCATAGGGACCCACCAAAATGTAATTTCATGATTGTGGACACGCTATCGTGCCACAGGTGAAGTAGCGGAGAGGCACCGGGGGCCAAGTCGCATCACTACCCCCAGACAAGACCGATTTTTGCAAATTACTGCGCGAGCTCAACCAAATGCAACGGCGACTCAATTGGTCCAAAGGCTGCGAGTGGAACACCAAGTGCTTGTGAGTGACCAAACTGTAAGAAGGCGACTTCATGAAAGCAATCTACGCTCTCGTAGACCACTCCGGGTCTCACCTTTACGGAGAGGCAATCGTGGACGACGATTAGAATGGGTTCGGAACCACGTGGACTGGGGCCGTGAGCAATGGTCCAATGTGCTGTTCACGAATGAATCCAGGTTCGGCTTCGATCCAGATTCACGAAGGACGCGTGTTTGGCGAGTTCCTGGACGATGGAGCCGTCTTCAGAACCCTTAGGAAGTTCACCCATACCAAGGAGGAACAATTATGGTTTGGGCAGGAATTCGTCTTGGAGGAGGGACGGATCTCGTTTGGGTGCGGGGCAATATGACGGCAGAACGATACGTCCAACAGGTGCTGGGGCCCGTAATCTTGCCCCACAGAACACAAATGGTACCTAGATTTCCTGCTCATGCACGACAATGCCCGGGCACACACGGCGAGAACGGTAGCAGCTTGGTTACATACACACAATGTTAGGGCCTTAGACTGGCCTGCTCAATCGCCAGTTCTAAATACCATCGAGCATGCGTGGGATATGCTGCAAAAAAGAGCTCTGAAGGAAGTTCCTGAAAATCTGACTACAGAAGATCAACTTTTTGCGCACCTCAGAGGGACATGGGACAATATTCCGCAGCAAGACATTGACAACTTTGTTCTGAGCATGCCAAATCGTTGCCGATGTGTTATGAACATCATGGGCGCTTTCTCAGACTACTAACTGCAAGTTTATAAACACAAATTAAATGATTTTTCTATTTTTTTCAGTTTTTACTCACAAATAAAAAGTTAATTCATATACGGTTTCCGTCTATGCTTCATTTTTTTTCCATAAAATCCTGAAATTTTAATCGAATTACCTTAACCATTATTAAAAAATGGTAGAATATTAAATAACGTATCTTTTAAATATATACATGTCATATAAATAATTAACACATTAATAGTAATTCGCTTTTTTTAAAATATGCCTAGACCGTGTTGATGTGTGCATGTACAAAAATACACCCTATCAAAAAGAGATGACATCCACTTTCGAGGTAATCTCTCTCGGAACGCTCTTGAGTTGCACGTGCACATCCAGCAAATATTTAAGTTCCTTAAATATGACATAAATTGACATGTGAAACGTCAATATTCGATCAAAATGACAGTTTACAGATATGGTGGGTTATTGTTGTGTGTTGCAATTTCAAGTGTACATGTGCTTTAATACAAAATAAAGCCAACAATTTAAAGTGATCGGATAATTGAAAACTTATTTAATTGTGTTTCCGTTATTTTTAGTATGCTGTAGGTAGGTACCTGGCCGGGGATCCATACATTTTGAAACATCTCCTTCATGAAAGCTGCTGCAAAAACAAAAGTTATAGCTTTCATGGTATTTTATAAAAAAACTCAATGATTGAGTTACAATAGGAAAATAACAAGAACCAATATACTCGGAACTGGTTAGTTACAAATTAAAGGTCCTCGTGAATAAACAAAGACAACAAAGGAAATCAAATAGTGACTGTATTTGATTTCCTTTATTGTTTATATACACTAGGAATTCAGTATAAAACAATTCTGAGAATACAAAATACACTGTTTCTGCAACAACAGTTGTTATACCTGATTCTACAGCTGACGAAGAAAAGCTGGCGTTTCGCCAGTTGAAAAATTGCTGGAGCAAAAATTACTGGCAGCACTGAATTTAATTTTATCAAAACCAATATTATATGAAAAAATTAACTTTTTGTTGTTTCTTTGCCTAAACAGTTGTCTTATTATCATTGTATAATAAAATCTAAAATTAATGGGCCAGTTATTTTAGTAAATTACGTCCTTTATAGCTCTAAAGCCTAAAAATGGTTTTGAGCATGATTTTCTTAAAATAACGAGATTAGGCACGCAATTTGGTCAAGTGTAAGGAAATGCCACGATAAAAATTACAATCAGCCAAAATTAATTAAACATCTAAACTAGGATTACTTTTGAAAGGAAGGTATTCTTTTGTATTGTATTGTATACGTAACGGGCCGGTGTTCGCAATTTCACGTCCGAAATCGCGTATTTTGCGTACTTACGGTTGAGTATTTTCAGCATAAGGTATTTGTTTAAACCGATAGTTAACAATATACTTATTATTCACACATATAACCAGTACATCAATTTATTCTGAAGAATTTTGAAAGAATTTCCGTATCCATTGTTCCATTATTTAATTTTATTCAATTCGTCGACGTAAATAACAACAAATAAAAACATGTTGAAAGGATTTTATAATACTGATGTGTTATGGTCGGAGATTTATTTAGTTAATCAAACAAAACACTACCTTATTATAAAATAATATTAAATTCTTCATTTCCCAATAGCGAGTACGTCGAGCCCGCCGACCTAGGGTGGTGACACTGTGGCGAGGCGTCCGCGGACTAGGCCTTGGCATAGCAGGCGGAGCTGACGATGCAGCGGGCGGTGGAGGCATCTTTGTCTCCCATATTGCCGTTGGTGGGGCAGCCCATCATGATGGCAGACTAAGATTAGGCGATAAAATTTTGGCTGTTAGAGATAAAGATGTAAGTATTGAACTACGTGAAAATAAAAACGATTACTTCAATTGTATAAAGAAAAAAAATAATGGATGGATTGTATTAAAAGTAGTGATGGCCTTTTAGGGAGTAAATATTTAAATGATGATTGAAAGAGGGGTACGGAAGATTAAGCAAGCTTCGCCGACCCAGACTCATTAGTATCAGGGCCTTAAGATGATAAGACAAGATTAAGATGAAGACCAGAAGAATCGCATATTGGTACAGTTCTGACGGTTGTCTCTTACCATTCCATCAATACGACAATAAGTAAATATTTTCAATTATAAAAACAAAACAAATTAAACGATATATTCAAAAGTGTTTTCTTTTCTTTAGGGAATTGAAACATCACTGATCGGTTCAACGCACGCTCATGCGGTATCAGCGTTAAGAAGTACAGGAGATCAAGTAACACTTATCGTCCTATCAGCTGGCAGCGTTGTTCCACCGGTCGCTAAAACAGCTCCACTATATTCAAGTATGTACATCTTTATATTTGTTTCAGTATGATACTATTTGGTGACATTAAGTGTTATAACACTATCATTATCCGTAGTGACACTATATTTAGCGACATCAAGTGTAATACACCATCCCTAATTTGTATTTTTGTTTACAAGTTCACCTACGACTTACCTATCATTTATGGTTTATAGGTAACCACTAATTTAAATTTAGAGACGTCCAGTTTAGCATTCGTTAATCATAATTTAGTAGCGTTTTTACGACAGCGAAATAAATAATGATTGTAAATGACATTTAAAAATAATAGGGGTAAATAAAATTAAACGACTTAACGCTCCCATGACTCAATACTCAATATTTTGTTTGTGCAGCTAAAACTCAAGCTACATCGTGTTCAACGCTTCATGAGCTATTAGAAGAGGAACCAACTGAAATACCGAGGTAACGTTGACCCCTATACATTCACTTTCAAGGTAACCTACATTTGTGGGCAAGATTTATTACACAAATTTCTCAACCCAAATACGCCGTTATCATAAAGCATCTTTTTGAGACAGATTTGGTATTATGAAGATGATATATTTATCCACAGTCAGCTTAAGAATTTCTTTGTAACACAGCTACGACGTGTTTATTTTTAAGTCAATATTTTTTTGTCAAATTATCTCACACTTTATACCTAACTACCAGTACAATTTTTAAATCACATTCTTTTATCTCTCTTAAGATAACATCATGCTTGTAATTCCCGAAGGCTTAGGCATATTTAGGCAGTTAAGTCTCATGTAATAGGGGGCAAACCTACTGCCACAAAGCGGGTACAAAACTCCGTGGTCGCTACCGAAAAATTCCTGATGGAGACTCTCTCGAGGTTTATCTCTCATATTTCATAATATTCCTTTAGTAAAACAGCAACAAACAACACAAGTTATTCATTTTAAGTCTTCCTTCCTTTGGCTAAGTGTATTTTTTATTGCAACATTTTCCAAACATTACTTTTACGAGGCGATTTTTGGCACTAATCTTGTAAACTACAAGACGTTAAATCTTTTAGCCAGCCTTGTGTTGGCAACGGCAGTGCCTTGGATTATTTTACTTTATCAATTTGCTGTCCACATTTTGATCTCTTTTTAAACTACATTGCTTTAAAAATTCTATTTTAAATCCGAGTGAGTGTGTATGGGTGCTTGAAAAATGGAATCAAAAACACCGTTCTCGAAATTCCATTCAAAATTATTTAACATTTTAGCAAAATACTCGTAATAAGACATTTAAGAGTTTTCAAATGCTGGTAAGAATTATTATATTAATCATGCCGCCAACTAAGGAACAAAGACAATAAGTTTCGGACATTGAAACTTTCGCTTCCTTTGATATTGCTGCAAAACCGCTGAATACGTCTTTGGTACTTGTAACTTTTGCAAATCTTTAGTTAAAAAGTAATTTCAGTTTTTATGGAAACCAAACTTATGTTTTTGTACTTTCGGCTTTATTTATTCAGTTTAAAACCTTCCATTATTTGTATGAAACTGTACACTGCAAAATTATCCATTTCATCATATCACATCTAAAAAGATGATTTTGCTTTACTTATTGCACATGTTTTTTTAGGTAACAACTAAAAATGCTCCAAAATCCCTCTAGCTTTTAAACTTGCTTTCCAATAAACATCAAATATATAGATTTTCCACTACACAGATGTGTACGGATGGTTCGACTCGTCCGCTCGGGTTCACGTCTTGGCATGGACATCGTTGGCGGACTAGGGGGTGAGGTGGAGGGGAGCACGGACGAGGACGCTTGTGGTGTGTTCGTGTCGGGGGTTTCTGTGGGAGGTGCTGCCTATGGCATGCTACATAGAGGCGATAGGATACTGAGTGTCGACGGAAGGGACCTTACAAGGGCTACGCATGAACAAGCCGCTGCTGCGTTGAAGGTATCTATTTAATATTTGGGTAACAATCATGTTCCATTGATTTGATCTCTTGATACAACTGTAAGTCTATCTATATTTTTTAGGTTTTTTTTTTAATGGGACAATCCCGCCACACTATTCCCAAACCACTGTAACTCACAATCAACAGTGGCGACCACAAGAAAAGCGCCGAGACAATGAAGCTGGACGAAGTCCCAGAGAAATGATTTGACTGTCTTGGATCCCGCAACGAAATTAATCAGAAAAGAATAGCGGAGGAGTAGGAAAAACAGAAATTTCCACTTCCCTCCATATCAGCAGGAGACAGTAAAGAACAAGGCCATTTGTTTAGTCTGTGGAAACCCTTTATTGGAAAGTAAAACCATTAATTCCAATATTTCTAATAGAGCTTTACTTTATATCTTTATTTTATCTTTCCACCCAAGCAGTACTCAGGGGCCACGGTGACGATAGCGGCGCAGTACCAACCGGAGCAGTACGAGAGGCTGCGTGCGCGCATACGAGCGATCAACGCGGCGGCTGCCATGTCACCCCGCTCGAGACACGTTCCTGTACATTCTGATTTACATGCTATGTATCCAAGGTAATCAGAAGTTGTATATTATGTTATTTTTATTTGTGGGTTTTGGCTCTTGACAAATACTTGGTCTTCTTTTTAAGGCAGTGATTCAGAATTAATCTAATTCTATTTTCTTAATTCGAACTCTTTTTCTCTTTTTAGGAATAGCAGATTTTTTCTATTTTTTGTTTAGTGTTTTGTTATTTATTGAGTGTGTTGACTGTTGTGAAAAATCTATGACAATTTCGGCGCTATGTGCATTTACACTTTTAATGTCTACTCTTGTTACTGCAACGATTTTAGTATCGGGAAGACAAGAATAAATCTTTATCTTTATGTTCAAGTTTTTTCTGTACGTGTGTTTGTCACTGAACTCCTTCTGCTTTACCGATTTGGATGAGATTTTTTGTGTGTATTCCAGTGGATTTGATAATGGCTTAGATTTACAATTGAACCCGGTAGGTGGCGCTGCTTTCCGGGTAGAACGACGTCTGCCATGTCCGCTAGTATATTGTATAGATGAATTAAATATCATGAATTGAAAAGAGAATGCTAGGATGACTTGGTACAACAAAAGGAATTTACGAGATGGATTTTCGTAAAAATGCTTTGAAGGACGTCATGTACACTACTTTACCCAAACGTATTCGGAACTTTATTTCCCTGTAATAGATCTATTTGGAACTTGTAGAATATTCATGAAATACCCCTGTGAATACCCACGTAATTATTATCAAACTGGAAAATATCTAATTATTTTATAAATTGTTATAAATTATAAAATAATACCACCTATAGTTGTTGGCGAAGTAGAAAGCTTACCAATATTAGTTCCTGAGTACGTTGTTTTATGTAAATGAAGCCTCAGGGGACATACTCCGTAATAGCATCAATTCAGGGAACATTCTCGAGACAAAATAACAGTATTAACGTTGCCGCCGATTATTACCAACAAAAGCTTAGACTAGAGATTTAGAGAAGTTAGCTAATAAACAGGATATTTATTTATTTACCACTAATTATAACAACATTACAGTATAATCCAATACAATGCCATGAAATACAAAAAAAAATGATAAGTGAAGGGCGCTATATGTGAGAGCTAACATGATTGCCTGCAGATTCAGGCGTGCCTCGAAGAGGTCAAGCGTACGATATTTTGTGCTTACTGCACGTCATGTTACACTGTGGGTTCATTTTACTCAAGATCTAAACAGGGCCCTTCGCGTCCAATACAATAACGCATTCAGGGTGCTAATAGGGTAGGCCACGCCACGATAGTGGCGGTAAGTCCCCTCTTTGAGGAGTGGCTAGAGAGGCGCCACGGCGCCCTCACCTTCCGTCTGACCCAGGTCCTCACCGGACACGGTTGTTTCGGGAGGTACCTGCACCGAATCAGGCCGGAGAAAACGGCCGGATGCCACCATTGTGGGGATCGGCCGAAGGACACGGTGGAGCACACAGTGGAGGTGTGCCCCGCTTGGGCGGAGCCCCGCCGTGTTTTCGTAGCGACGATCGGCGGCGGCGACCTCTCGCGTCTGGTCCTGGTGCAAGCCATGGTCTGGGGCGAGGAGGAATGGGACGCCGTTGCCTCCTTCTGCGAAGCAGTGATGCTAGCGAAGGAGGTGGCGGAACGGGAGAGGGAGAGAACCTCTCGTCGATTTTAATCATTATTATTCAGTAACGTCACATTTTTTACGGACGCGAATGTTTTATTTAACATACAACCTGTGATCGGTAAATTGCAATAAAAATGAGAAAATTTGAATCTCGCGGTCTACCTTGTCGCATTTACCTTAAGAAAAATCTCTTATAATGTTCAGACTGCGGTTTATTAAAATGAAAATGGTGTACTATTGAGTACTCAAAATCATTAAACTTGCGAACTTTTTAGTTTGATAGACATAAAAGCGAGCAACTGAACAACGCGGCTACGTTTGGTTTGGTTGGGTGATTTTGCAAAGCCCGAAGTCTGAGTTTTGTCCAGTTAACGACAACAATCATTCTATATTCACTCTTTTTAAATTGTAACTATAGTGGTGAAATATACGTGTGCTATGAGGTACACTCCTGCCTATACCTTCGGGGATTACAGGCGTGATGTTATGTGTTATAGCATAACTGGATCTGTGGTGCTAGGCAACTGTGCTTATCCCTGTATACGTCCCTGTGTGCCTATTGGCCTTGTTCTGTTCTGTCTCCTGCTGATATGGAGGGAAGTGGAAATTATGTTTTTCCTACTCCTCCGCTATTATTTTATGGTTAATTTCGTTGCGTGTTTCAAGACAGTTAAAACGTTTTTCTGGGACTTCGTCGAGCTTCACTGTCTCGGCGTTTTTCTCGTGCGACCACAAGAAAAACGCCGAGACGGTGAAGCTCGACGAAGTCCCAGAGAAACGTTTCACTGTTGATTCTGGCTAACAGGAGTAACAATGGTTTGGGAATAGTCTGACGGGCTTCTAATCGGGCTACTAATTAAAAAAAAATACATAACTGGCGAAATTTGGGTGTACTAAATACATCAGCCAGTCTACACCTTCGAGGATTAGAGTTTACAAGCTTTTCACTTTCAATATTTAAACCCCTAATTACCTAATTGTCGATGCAGGCCCTTTCCTACCTAAGTATATAATACGAAATAGACCTCGCTTTTACGTTTAAACGATAAAATATTTATATATAATATGTACTTAAATCCGATGAGAGTTTTACTAAGAATACTAATTACTGTGTAATTAGGATTGCAGGTCATGAGACCCTATTAGAAATTATTATCATGCTAAATATAGGTTCTGTACAATATTGCTACCGAGGTTTAATATTGATATGGTACGAGTTAAAATAATACTTGACCAACAGAGATGTATTATGGTTAATAAGACTATCGAGTCAGTCTATCAGTTATGGGTTAAATTAGGTATAAGGGCCAATGCAACGCCAATGGGCGGGTACCTGGATATATAGGCGAATGCCTGTCATCATCAGCATTGACCATGGTTCGAACAATCAGCGATTCGTCGATTACGTGGATAGTTGCCATTGCCGTTCTAATCCAAAGTTCAGGTTCAATATGGCTACGCTACTTCTGAGTTTCACCAACTGGACACACGTGTGTTCAGTTTCTTGTGTCATATTGGTGAAGAACCCCGCTGACCAACGCCATGACGCTCCGCTAGACTGACTGCTGTCAAGTCTCGTTACAATAGACTTTGCTCCAATGCAAACGCTTTTGGATAGCGCTTGCAATGCGCCATCATGAAGATCATCACCACGCCTGATCATCACGCCTGTAATGTCCGGGTTTAGGGTTAAGCAGACGATCCAATTATTGTAGTACACCAACGGTTCATCAGTTATCCTACTTCCTACTGATATTATAAACGTGAAAGTTTGTTAGTATGGATGTTTGCTCTTTCACGTAAAAACTAGTGAACGGATTTGGATAAAATTTTGGTACACAGATAGTTTATCAGCTGGGTTAACACATATAACAGTTTTTGTCCCGATTCTTCCAATGGGATATTTTATTAATTGTAGCGGGCGAAACCCCGGGCAACAGCTAGTGTCCCATATACCTAATAGGGGCGAGCCTATTTCCATCAACGAGGCGCAAATCAAGTCTCCATAGCAACGACCGAGTAATTATGGATAAACACAATGAAGACACGTTACTCGAACCCAGAATCGAACCCAGTTCCACCTCATGTTCAACAGTTGCGCTTGCGACCACTCGACCAACAAAACAAGCAATCAGTCAAAAGGGGGATCGGACAAAAAAAAAATTTAGTCCGTCAGATAGATTTCCAAAAATTATTTAACACATATTTGTTTTTTCACGTAAACTAAAAATGAAGACGAAACAGTGCTTCGAAAACTCGTGATGTTTTTTTTCCTCCTCGCCCCGGACCATGGCTTGCACCAGGGCCGGGCGCGATAGGTTGCCGCCGCCGATCGCCGCTACGAGAACACGGCGGGGCTCCGCCCAAGCGGGGCACACCTCCACTGTGTGCTCCACCGTGTCTTGCGGCCGATCCTCACAATGGTGGCATCCGGGCGTTTCCTCCTGCCAGATTCGGTGCAGGTACCTCCCGAAACAACCGTGTCCGGTGAGGACCTGCGTCAGACGGAAGGTGAGGGCGCCGTGGCCACAAGCCACTCCTCAAAGAGGGGACTTACCGCCACTATCGTGGCGTGCCCTGTACGGGGTTGCGACAGTCACTATCTCCATGTCGCCATGAGATCGCACCGGAGGTCTGTCTGAAGCAATTTGCCGCAGCAGCGGAGTGACCCCCTGGCGCAGCGCCTCCGCGGGCCATTGATGCAGGCGCGCGAGGACTATCGCCTCCAGATCCCACGGCGGCAATCCGGCAAGGAGGTTCGCCGCTTCGCAGGAGATCGTGCGGTACCCCCGTACCAGCCTTACGGCCATGACCTTCTGGGGCACGTTCAGGTAGTGGGCGGCCCGCTTCCTCAAAGTAGGCGCCCACACCGGGGCCCCGTAAAGGGCCATGGACCGCACGATCTCCGCATATAGCCTCCGGCAGGAGGTGTTTGGCCCCCCCAGATTGGGCAAGATCCACCTAAAGGCAGCCCCGGCCCGCTCCAGTCTGGGAGACAAACGACGGAAATGCTCCACGAAGTTCCACCGGCTGTCGAGAACGTTACAACCCCTCACTCATGATTTTTTTTTTTTTGGGGCGGTGGGAAATCATCAAATTACCCCTCCCGTTCTTGGGCAAAGCGAAAGGGAGTGTCAGACTTCTACTGACTAAAAACCACCCATGTTCCTTCTTATCCCTTTATATCGAGGCCGAAGTATCTCTTATGAGCCTAACAACTGTTCAAGCTTCACCACAGTTTTGCCTGCGCGATTACACGATGCACACAGTACATCGCGCGTGTGGTTGGTAATGGTTATACATTTTTATCAACCACACGCGCGATGTACTGTGTGCATTGCGTAATCGCGCAGGCAAGAGTGTGGTAAAGCCTGTGCGTGTGGAAGGCCCATAACAACAACCCGCAGCCCCGACGGGGCCCACTCATGATCCTTGACGTGTTTTATCTTCGTCAATTCTAACTGACGGACTAAACAGAATCTTGTTTTTTTTTTAAGTCAATCCGATCCCCTTTTACGCAATAGTTATTCAATTTGATCAATGATTGAAATATTGCGTCGTGCGTACGTGAAATAATAAGTCGTTTACGTAACGCACTGTCCTTACCGGTAGTATTGGTTTGATAAATAAAATGAAGTTCATTATTAGGTACCATGAATAATATTTTGTTTTGGTAAAAATCTTTACGTGACTCTTGTTTCATTCATTCGCAAAACGAACATGAGTTAGCGAGCAGAAATGAATTTTTGCGTTTGGATTCACATTTCTGTTCACCAAACGGGTTTTCGCGTAACACGCACATGCGACGATTATCTGAAAAACAAAATGTGACTTCTTCTTGAAAATAAAACAACAAATTTTATTAAATCGTAACCTTAAGGTAAATTCAGGCGTAATGTTGTGCTGAGTAGATTTATAAAATGGCTTACATAACATGACATCACGTCTGTAATGCCCAAAGAGTTAGGCTATGAATCCTCGAGAAACCAATATCAAATAATTAATAGCAGCAAAACTTGTCCACGTACCTCGGCAATCCAGAGAATCTTACTCAGATTACTAAAAAACTAAACTAGGGATGTGGAAAGATAACTCGTTCATGCGCGTGATGGCTTCTAGGTATGGGCTGCCGGCCGGCGAGCTAAATCTTGTTAAATCCACCGGTAGAATGGTTCTAACTCCATAAATCAATACTGCACTATAAGTTCTCAATGAAGCACAGATGCAGGTCCATTTATTATATTATACGAATATCTTTAAGGTTTCATAAAAATTGAATTTTTAAAAATCAGAGCGATGCGCTCACACCCTGTGTTGCGCGCAGCGGCGGGAGGAAGTTTTCTTTGCTACCGCTAATGCCATCTATCAGGAAGTTGAGATAATACTCAAGAAAGTTTCGATACATGAGCGCTGGCTGCGACAACAAATATTTGCGCGGGGATTCATTAATTGAGAAACTAAATATTTAATTTGAAATAATAACTTATTAAATTCTATGGGAGAATCCTAAAATGTTAATATTTAATTTTTATATTGATAAAAACCAAGTACTTTAATCTGATCTGATTTAATAGAAATGTGACACATTGGTAGACTATGACCTGTAATTAGACTTGGAAGCCCTCGTAGTGAAGGAAGCGTGAAAGTCGGCCAACTGTCTTTTAGCTAAGTAATGGGGCTTAGCTGCTTAGTAGCTTAGCAAAATTTATTTTTTCCACCGTTTTCATCAAACAAGCACGAAATATTTTCAAGTAGGTAAAGTATTAAATACTTAGCTAAACTGCCGTTAAGGGCGGATAACTGCGTCTAAGCTAGCTTTTCAAAACTTAAGCATAAAAAAATGCTAAACTAAAAAGTAGATATAGTCATTTTGCGTCTTTATAGCCAAGAAAAGTGAGATAACGTATTTGTAGTTAAGTTTACTAGACCAGAAAACTATTGCCAAATCCGGCAGTTAAGGTATTTTAACGTATATTTTAGCGAAAGAGTGCGGGCTAGCCGCTTTTAAGTAAAGAAATCATCATAAATTCTGTTACTTAATTAACGGCCTAAAAAGTTTTTATATCTCTGGAATCATTCGTAATATAAAAATGTTTCTTAGACAAAAAGATAGAGAATTTTGAAACTCGATCACATTGTATCAAAAAGTAAAAATTGACCATTTGTGGGTTAACTGCTTTTTAGTGATAGGAGGGCAGATTTCGCCAGTTATGTTTACGTCTCATATAATAAGGGGTGAAACTTTCTCCATCAACCAGCCAAAAATTCTGACTTCGTGGGTGCTACAGAGAAATTTCTGATGAAAAATCTCATCAACAGCTATAAATGTTCCCACTGCTGGGACGCAGGCCTCCTCTATCTTTGAGAGGGAATGTAATCAACCACGCGGGCCCAGTGCGGATTGGTAGATGTCACATGTCTTCGAATGTTTGGTTCTAAGCCATACCGGTTTCCTCACGATGTTTTCCTTCACCGTTTTGAGAGCAGCGGTGATGAAATAAATTACACAAAGTTATGTGCCTGGCTGGGTTCGAACCCACGACCTACTGTTCGTAAGTCGGGGCCGCCACCACTGGGCCACCACTGCTCTAAAATGAAAAATCTAAGAAAAAAAATCTCTACCCGGGAATCGAACCTGGGACCTTATGCTTAGTAGTAACATTTGGACCAAGGAGGCAGTAGAAAAAAATAGCTGTGATATGTTTATTTACCTGCTAGTCTTAACTCTAAACTCATGTTTGGCTTCGTACGTAAAACCTAAATAATAAAATTATGTCATAGAAAACGTCAAATCGTAGTTTCACGTAATATAAAGGCATAAACGGGATATATAGAAAGGGTAAAGCTTGGTCCCTTTTCTGTGATTTGCGACTGAAATAAAAGCGGTATCCTTTTTATGACGTGGCTTTAATATGGTTCTTTGGCAGACCAGCTGCGTCGGTCGTATGTTTAACTGGCATAAAATGAATTAAAATGTTTGTAAATACTTGCTGTGTAGCTTTCTACAGAAAACCATTTTTTCGAGAAGTTTTGTTATTTCTGTGTTGTTCTTGTTGTAAATTGAGTCTTGAAAACATGATGATTTGACATATTTTTCGTTGACGATACAAGTTCTCAAGGTCTTCGAGGCACGTTATAAAAGAGTCACTTTATATTAAATTATAGTAATCTTGCGCTTTTGTCACAAAGTAAATAATTATTTTGTCGGGCACTGCCTACACTTTACTGAGTCTAAGGCTGGCGCCCATGTCCGATAATCAGTGACCGATTTTTCGTAGTGAAAAATAGAACACACTGATAGCGGAAGTGCAACACACACATCCTACAAAAATTTAGTCAGAAATAACGAACAAATTTAAATCGGCCCGATTATCTGTCCTACAAAAAGTCGGACGTGGGCGGGCAGCCTGAAGCGGTAGTTTCAGCCTTGTGTTTAAGCCGCAAGGACTCGGTAAAAAATATAATTAATTATGTAAATTTTAACAAGCTTCGTTAACCTTTTTTTTCTGGACGAAGTTTCCTCACTAATTTTATAAGTTGGAGCCGAAAATTATAAAAATAAAATTAGTTTGAATACTTAGAACTAACAACGAATTCTACGAACTTTTCCCAGATACGGTAGTGTTTATAAGACACATAAATAATTAACTTGACCATTCAAAAACGGCCACTGCACACTGAAAAAAGTTTTGAGTAACAAATAACAAACAATTGAGTAACCTATTACAAAAAAATAGTGACTACATAACTGTAGTTCTTATTAGACAAATTCAGTTTTGTTATTAGTAGTTCTGTTATTAGTGGCTCGACAAAAATGATAACTTCCTAACAAATTTATAATTCACGTTGTACCAAAGTGTTCTAGAATAAATAACTTAATATGTGTATTAAGAACAAAAGTGTTATGTAAAAATAGCCACATTTTATTGTTAGCGCCTACAAAACCGTTTGGTTAAAACTTGGTCATGGGTTTGGTTATTAGTTACATCACTATACTATTATTGTAACCAAACTATTTTGTTATCTGTAAATGAACTTGTTGAATAATTTATGGCTGCCCCTCATATTACTTGCAACAGTACGGAATTGTTATCTGTAACTAAACTTTCCGATTAAAAGTAACATAACTTTTTAGTTACTTACTAATTGTGTTTTTTTTTTGCTAATAGGTTTTCAGCCTATAGCCGAAACTAATATATAGTATGTACCTACTTGATAAGAAGTTTCAGCAAGATATATCCTTCCCCAAATCTTACCTAATAGAACTCCTCATATAGGTACAGTACTAATTTCGGCTACAAACTTGAGATCCCTAAATAGAATAAGAAAAATAACTTTATTTATAACAATTATATTTATTTATTAAGTATCAAATCAATTAATTTTAGTAGGAACTTACATATTAATAATTATCACATAAATTCAAACAATGAGCTAGCACACTACACTAGCGAAACCTAGCTAGACCCATTAAAATAATATAAAAAATTCGATCATTCCCACTAGTTTCGTTGAAGTTCCAACATGGAACTAATGCAACTACTTCTTCCCACTAGTTCCATTCCAGTCTGAAATATTAATAAAAATTGGTACATGATACAAAAGCAGATACTTATTATAACAATAAGTTTATTATTGTCTTTTTATCTCCGCACTAAGTGATCTCAAGGGACTTTTCTAAAATAAAAAATCATAATTGGTTGAGAGAGGACAGGCCCTAGGTTATGTAGGTGCGGATGCGGTAGGTATGCAGATAATAATATCATACACTAGGAAAGAGAAAGACCTGCATAAAGGGCTTTAAGGTTCATGGTTCACTCAGTTGGTTGAAGAGTCAAAAGTCAGACAACAGCTCGTAACAGTCCATTGCTGAACATAAGCCTTCTCCAATACTGGAGGGTATTGTCATAAACTCCATGTTTGGCAGGTGGGTTGGAGACCGTAGTGCTGATAGATACGGGGTAGAAACGCTGCTGCCCGTTTCCTGGCCTACGAAAGTACCTATTAGGCGGTAAACCTTGACATCAGTCGCCTTGTGCGACACCCTGATGTGTAGTAGTATGGTGCCTGCTGTTCTACTTTGCCGGACACCACGCGGCCCAAAAGAACGGCAGTGGCGGTTGAAGAGCAGTGAAGTGCATATAACTAACGGGAAATGCCCTGTTTAAAATAGTGATCTATTGAATGAAACACTATTGTCTAATAATATAAGAAATAGAAGATAAAAGTACTCACCCAAAAATTTTGGAATGTAAGATTCTAATCCCCAAGACCGCAGATAGTCCGAGATTGTTTTCTCCGCCGCCTCGTCTGCCGGCGGCAGCTCCATTTTTGAAATTTTCTTGATGTTGCTTGATATATTCATGCAAAACAACCAGAACTTACAAAATACAACGCAAAACCACGCGACGCGCCGCGCCGGCGTTTTCGCTCGCCTTGCAACACGAGACGAACAGGTTTCTACAGGTTCCGTTAAGTTTGATTTGACACAACTGTCAGCGAGCGGGAACAAAACATTTCGTTATGCGCAGCATAACTTTAATCACCACCTATTATATTGCTGTGTGATTGATGACCAAAAATATTCTAAAACCAACATAATCAATATTAGTTGGTCTCAGTCAATTTTCTCGTTTATTTGTTGTAACTATAAAACACAAATCTCAACAATACTTTACAGCTGGAAACAAACTAATAGCAGAGTTCGTAATTAGCAACGTTAATCGTTAAAAAAATTGTTTTAGTTGGGTCAACTGTAAAGTCAAAGTGTGTTTGATTATAGCAAAACATATTATGATGCAAAGTGCCGAAACCGAACTTTGCATTAAATAACATAAACATTAGTAGCTTACAGCCAACTCAAATAACTAAAACATTTTTGTAAAATGCAACAAAACCAGTTGATCAATACGTAAATGAAATTCGTTTGTTAGTTATCAAAGTTTGGCTATTTGTCAATTAACTCAACTAGTTTTGTAAAATACTTTTTAACGTGTGTGCTAGCATCCCATGTCCGAGAAATAATCAAGCCACGTACGAAACCCTGATCTCTCACCCCTAAGTTTAAGAAAAGGTTTTAAATATCACCCTTGGGCTTTCGAGTTTGCCGTTTTATAGAAGATCGTAGAGAAGAATAAGAAATAGATTCCAATTCTAAAATGTCCGCTTCTGTATTTATAGAAACGGTTTAAACTGCGGGCGAGACAGTATCGGTAGCAAATAAACACGTATCGATCTCGCCGGGAGAACAAATGTAGAATAAATTCTCTTCAACTTTTTTCTTAAATGGGAATAGGTGTGTTTGTTTTCTATATCACAAATGAAAATGAATTGAAAATAGATGTGGAAATAGAGGGTGAAAACGTATCATGTTATTCAAATTAGGAAAATGGTCTGAAAATGGTATGAAAAACTAAACTCGAATAGCTCTCTGTATTATTTTGTGGTGCTACTAAATAACGCACGCTGTAGATATTTAGTTACAAACTAGGGAAACTATCCGTGAAAATAAACATTCTCTTCCTTCATTATTTTACATTTTGCAACTGAACGAAATAATTTACTCGAATAAATAAGCAGGAAGGAAAAAAGCACACATTTGGAATTTTCACTCGAGTCAGTATTGACATTACAAATTGTTGGCTTTACTCCAGATTTTCCGGAAAATCTCATTCGTTCTTCATTAGGAACTACAATATAGTATGGCGCATGCTTTACGAGACCATTCTACATTATGTTATAATTTCTGACGCCATTCCCAGGGCACTTTGTTTGAAATATGTTATTCATTCTTTAGTAAAATGAAACTCACAACGGGCGTTGTGGACAACTACAAACGTAGTACTATAGGATGCGTTAAATTGCATCGTTAAGATTTACACACAAGAATTTATGAATCAAAGTAACTTTAAGCTTTCGTTTTTAGAAATATTTTGATATTCTTTTTAGAAAACTAGCAACCTGCTATAACTTCATACGAGTGCAATTTATGGTAATAAGACAAAACGTTTTAAGTTAAATGCTTATGTAAAATAGAAGAAAAAACTCAGGATAAATGTTGTAATTATGGTAAACATCGTACTAAAATCTTTTGTGCATTTTAGAAGGTTATATAAATAGAGACGAAATGTACTTCGATATGAAAGGTTCCCGAAATAAACATTGCTGTAGGTATAAACGTAAAAAATATATCTAGGAAACCACTACACGTACTTACATTCTATCAACATTGCGGAAATTAGATTATGCGAGCGTCTGGCTAAAATTTGTAAAGGAAAAATAAGGGTTACCTTCCATACTGTAAGTATTATATTTCTTTTGTACTCTTTATAAAGTTTTGCTACATTGAAATAACCTTTATTATTCAAAAGGTCCATCTCTTTATTAGGTTTTCAAATACTTTTAAACTTTTTTATAACAACTGTTACAGAATAAGTTTTTCTATAAATATTGCGTACAATATAACTCCTCCTTATTCACCGACGGATTCTGTAGTAATATACCTACAGCAGACACATATTTTGTCAGTTATAATGTATTTCAGTCTCACTTATCGGAGGCAAGTCTTTTACTCAAGGCAAGTCTCACGTATCGGAGGTAAGCTGTTCAGAAATCTACAATAATATTATAAAGAGGAAAGATTTGTTTGTTTGTTTGTAACGAATAGGCTCCGAAACTACTGGACCGATTTGAAAAAATTTTCACCGTTGGGAAGCTACACTATTAACACTATTCTACTAAAGGAAGCTTCGACTGGCCTGTTGGTCTAGTGGTTAGTGACCCTGACTGCTAGGCCGGAGGTCGTGGGTTCGATTCCCACCCAGGACAAATGTTTGTATGATGAGCACGATCATTTGTTCTGTGCCTGGGTGTAATTTATCTATAATATGTATGTATTTAGAAATATATAAGTATGTTTATCAGTTGTCTAGTACCCATAACACAAGCTCTGCTTAGCTTGGGACTAGATGGCGTTGTGTGATAGTTGTGGAATATTATTATATAAAAAAAAAAAAAAAAAAAAATATTACTATCCCCGGGTGACATAGGCTACTTTTTATCCCTTTATTTCCACGGGAACGGTAACTACGCGGGTGAATCCGTTCTTAATAAAAAACATCCAATAAATCTTTGTACAACTCGGAAATCGAACTCTGGTTGAACCAGTAGACCAACGACGTAATTTAAATGGAAGAAAACTGTTCTTGGGTAAATACCATGAATATAAGACTTGATCTTATATTCAGTAAACGATAAATGAGTGTGATGGGGTCACGGTGTGGTTCACGGCCATCCTGTAGCCCGGAGCACGGCGTAACCTTTTCATTTCTATCTATTTATTTTTTCTCATTCGTCGGTTCTTGGTAATGTCGAATATTGAGCTAGGTAAAAAAAGGAAAGGAAAGTTTAAAAATGTTTGGTCCTCGTTACTTTTTTTTTTAAGAAATTCAGGCTCGGTCTTATAAGGTTCTTCCTCTCAATTTACTTGTAACTATGGTTATTGCTTAAATGTAAGAACCCTTTGTTTTTCGGCTTTGATACCTTTTACCAAATACTTTGGATTTAATTATTTGTCTAGTATACATTGAACTGTGATAAAATTCGTAAAATGGACTATTCATAATAGTAACTGCGTCTGTGACCTTTTTACGAATTTTAACGTAATTCATATTACGATCCTATTATGATCTGCTCAAGTGACCATTTTAGACCCCCTGGTTGCAAGCTCGAACGCTAAGCTTGAGGTCATGGGTTCGATTCTGGGTCAAATATTAAAAATAGAAAAAAATATTTTTCTATATTCTATTAAAAACAAATTAGAGTCTAATATCTAAAATAAATAAATACCGGAATTGGAATTCTTACTACCGCACACACGAACACACGTTCATAACATATAAATACGAAAATATGTCATGAAATTATCTAAACACAATTTCTCAAAATCACGATCAAGAACTATCTACAAGTGCTACATCAAACTACCTAAATGTAACAAACAACTTACCCGAACTAGCTGAACTTTAACTCGTAAGTTGAAACTCTGTTTTTGGAATTTATCGAGAAATGAAAGCCCTCAGGAGATTATTGTTTGTGGCTGTGACCATACATCTGTCTGTCACCCGATCATAAGTCACGAACCGGTTAGCTGGGCTCGAGTGACGATTAATTACTGAAACCCGGAACGAAAATCACGCTTGACATTCGACAAACTCAACCATTGCGTAAGATGCTGCTAGAGCATCTATATGTGTTGGTTTGGGACGATATTGAGACGTCACGTTATGTTGGTTTAACTAAGTGTATTAGGTTAACTGAAATTAAATTAAATGACATGTAAAATAAAGAAGATTTTCGCAATTTCTTTTGAGTCAGTTTTTATCGCTACTGCTTATACTTAATAGAAGCAGCGGGGTGTGGTTTTGGAACTCTATCAGAAACCATACGCCACCTCATATCCTGCCTTTTTAGCCGAAATACCTGCAGCTGAAATGACTTTTACTCTGCCACCGATGACGCGGAGGAAGTACTGAATTAACAAAATATTAAAATTGTTCAAGACTAAGGAGAAGAAGAACCGAATATAATTCACCCCGCACCCACTGCGTAAACGCTTTGAAATACCTAATACTTTATTTTTCTTTTGCGTCATCATATTTTATTTTGTCTGCTCGACAACATTATTAATAAATCGCAATAAATGTTATTGAATAGTCAAAATGAAAGGCATTGCCATTGTAAGTGTGTCATAGAATTGCCCCGAAGGATCTTTTGTGTCGAATTTTATGTCAAATTAGCTATTTATTATATTACGGGTTCTGTCAACCAGATACAATCAACGTGGAAGTGCAAAATTCAAGTAATTAAATTACGTATTTGATGAAAGCTATGAATAAGAAACCATCTCCGGTTTAATGGTACAACACAAAATATGAACCTGTATTAGGACTAATTTATTAACGATAACGCGAGCTCACCAGTTTACTTCATTTTACTGGATCAACTACGAAATAGTTAGAATAGTTTGTAAATGTAATCGGTTTTGTTCTCCCTGAGGTGGTTCCAATTCTCAAATGCTGAAACCGTTCACGACTAAATGCACGCTTTACATTATTCAAAGTTGTTTTTGGCTGCGATAGTTTGCGGACATGTGATATAGAGTAATGAGGAGCACACGACAAGATAAGTTTTATGTATGTTTGTGGATGGCAGTAAGAAAAGTGCAGGATTAAAAGGAAAATAAATTAATTGTTCGAGAGATAATATGGCTAGAAATAAAGTGCGCTGAGATGACAACAGGTTGACATACAGTTAAATAATAATAATAATAATAATTTTATTTATTTCAGACACAGTCCGTAAATGATACACAAATTAAAATGGCAAACAACTCAAACGTCACAAAATAATCAATAAAAAATTACACATACACGAAAAAACGTTTACGTTTACGTTTACGTTTACGTTTTTAAATGCACCGATTCTATGTCAATAGAAAAATAACGAAAAAAGGTTGTTGTTGGTGTCCAAGGATATTTATTTATTTATTTATTGATACACAGGAGCCAATTATGATCAAATTGGCAAAGGACTATGCCAGTAACTGTGAAAGACTGATTAGACAGATTAATTTATTCGATTGTGACAGTGGTCAGATGCTTAAACCGTGAGACTACTTGTGACCTTAACTATTTCAGAGACATTAGTGGTAATAATTTAATTTTGACAGCAACTTTATGTCAAAGCATTGAGGTCAATTTTTCTATTACTCTGAAGTGCGATGGACTGTTCGTTGTACTGGCAGGCAATGGTTTGCTGATAACGCATTGTAGGCAGCTTATTGGCTGAACATGTTCACTGAAATTGGAGTACTGATTTGAACTTAGAACATAGTTAACTGTGTCTATACATAGCTTATGTTCATCATTCCATTATAGCATAGCTGTGTTTTGCAAGAGCTTACGCTGTTTGAGTATGTGAGTTGCAAAGTATAGAACAAATTCCTATTCTCAGAGTAAATACTGCCTCGTTGGTCCAAAGGTCGCAATTGCGACTATATAGCACGAGGTCCCGGTTCGGGAAAATTTATTTTAGTTTCTGGGGATGTCTGAATTTGCCTATTATGTAATAGGGACGTAAGCATAACTGTCGAAATGTGGGTAGGTATATTTTATTAGGATAGGTACACTCCTGCCTAACCCTTCGAGAATTACTGGCGTGGTGCTACGTTTATGTGTTTCTCACCAAATGCAAATTAGTCAACATTGTTTGGGGCAGCTAAAATCATTAATTTTAAAGTCACACTCACAACGTGAATTTAGTCAAATGTAAATTGCGATACTTTAGAATTGACATTGATTTATTAGGTATATAAAGGACCATTTACAAAAAGTTTATATTCACGGTCGTACGTCTTTTATTTATCTTCAATTTATATTTTTGTAACCTTTTCTTTTTGTTTCACAGGTAGCAGTGAGCTGGCTATGAAACTGACCATATGATGAGAACTGAATACTAGTTAGTGAAAAATTTATAACTACGAGTATGTAATGTAAAACAATAAAATATATCAATTTCATAAATGTAGCCATGTCGCATCACACTTTAACAACCCGTTTATTGATAAAACCTTTGTTATTAATGGCTCTCATACAAGGTTTTTTATAGCCTGCAATGTACGAAGTTTCTGTAGCTATTTACGACATTTTTTGTTCTTATAAGAGACTTTGCAACTAGTATTTTTAGTACTTTATTCACGTATCATAATGCTACAGTATCCCTAAAAAATGGAAATAAACACATTTCTAGTGTATTTTCAAAGATGTTTTGACAATACACAACTTAAAGCTTGTTTGAAATGAAGATATAAATACCGTCGGGGCCTGTTGCCACTCGTGCGTCTGCGTGCCAACCCTACCCAATCTTCCCCGACTTTCCGAGACATCCAACAGACGTGTCCCCTGAATCCCACTTGAGCCTGACTGACTTATTGCCCACATCGGCGATACCTGAATAAGGGCGTAAGCTTCAGTTATGTAAATATTTCTGACACAGCGTATTGGAAAACCCAGTATAACTTCAGATTGACTTTCTGACTTTGAAATGTGTAAATAATAATATTAATGTAGACAGGTGTTTTAGAAAAAAAATGTGTTTGAAGTAAAACTCAATAATTGTGAAAAAAGTGTTGTAAGAGGGCCATTAACAGAAACTTGTACATACTGTTCGGAAGATTTTTTAATCTTCATGTATTGTAATCACTGTAAATTCTTAGCTAAGATTATTTCCAATGGAAGTTGTTACACGTAATCTTTTTGGACTGTGATATTAAATTAACGTTCGTATTGTCATTGTACGGTAAAATTGAAACTGAATATACGACATTGGAAAGATGTTTGGACTTATTATTTCTTTGAGAATTGTATTCACTCATAAATTATAGGTATTATTCTAGAAGCATACAGGAGGCTGATGTCGAGAACTTCAAGTTTAAGTTTGCACGGTGAGAATTTTCTACATATTTTTTGGTTTCTTGATTAGTAACTAAGTATTCGAGTACATAAGCGTATAACTGGGTGCCATAGTAACCAAACAAAGGTAAAGAAGAAAAAAAAAGTAGTTCAAAACTGAAAAACCCGACAAAAAACACTGAAAAGCAAAAAACAAGCACGTTTTAAATTAAGCAAAACTTGGAAGCAGGCGGGGCCATTCAATTTTCATTGTTAATATTCAAATGAAACTCGCCTGCTTCCAAGTTGTGTTTAATTTAAAACGTGCTTGTTTTTTGCTTTTCAGTTTTTTCAGTTGGGATTTTTAGTTTTGAACTACTTTTTTTATTTTCAACTTTTTAGTTCTTTTATGTTTGTTCTTTCCTGCCCGGCGAGCACGGCCTACAGTGACATGGCATGAGTCACACATTTTATCACAGTTTGGGCGATAAAACCGTTTTGTCTTAAATGCTAGCACGGCGGCGTAAGATAATTTCTTGATATGTGATATAACTTCTTGACGTTTAGTTGGGACTCCTATGTCTTATTTGCTAATATGGGCGCACCCATTTTGTAACAAATGTCACATTTTGACAGATGAATATGCTCGTTTATATCACGTTCGTTCGGAGGTGGTGATAAAAGTAAATTAAAAATATAAGTATATTTTTCTGCTTACTACTGCATCAAATGGCAGTAAATTATTATAATTATGTTCTTGCCCGAAGGCAAGAGGTCCAAAGTAGGAAAATATTCCGAAGAAACATTCGGGACTCCTCTAATCCGTTCGAGTTGCCAGACAGGGAGTTCCAACGGATTTTCCGCCTGACAAATATATTTCAAAACAAATCACATCAAACTTTTAAAAGAAAAACGGAACTTTTAGTTAGTAGCAAGTTATCAAATAATAAATAAAAAAAGAAAATGAAAGACGTGCCGCGTACGTGTTATGTCAAAAATGAATTAGTACCCAAGAAAATTAAAAAGTTGTTTAACTGTATGAACTGTGCTCTTTTATACGTATTATTTTATTTGGTCGCCTATTCAGATGGTCATAGACATTTTTATTTTTTTAATATACTAGGTCACACTATGAAGTCAGCAACAAGAAAGACAAGTCGCGTCTTAAATTATATCACATGTGGTACCCGTGCTAGCATTTAAGACAAATTCTAAGACATGACATAATTTATAACGTCTTGTCACCAACGTCTTGGGTACGCCCGTGCTCGCCCCGCTGGGTCGCGTAAAATTCTTCGCAGATGATTTAACTATTGTGTTTAAAAATTGATTCACGCATATTGACTTTTCATACAAACTTTAAAACAAGCCGTCGCTGCCGTCGTGGATGGATTTGGGAGTTGTAACATAGCCAGTTTTATTTCTGTCACTACAAGGAATCTATTGATATTTATCTTATTCGTATTGAATCCCGGGTTTAAAATGTCACCATATCATTTCTTGAGTAGTATTACTAGTAGAAAAAAGATATTGCATGCTACTGTGGTATATTTTTGTAATCTACTTACTTACTCTTTAGCTTATGTCACCCGGGATAACGCAAAGAATCTCACGATACCACATACATCAAAATCGGTTCAGGCGTTTAGAAGTTATGGTGGAATAAAGAAACTCACAAACATACATGAACGCTAAAAACATAACACTCTTTTTTTGGGGCAGTCGTGTAACAACCATTGGTCAGCAATTTCTTGAAGGCATGCCATTAATTTTCTGACCAGTCATGAAGAATCTCCTTGACATATTTCGTGGATATGATTAATGTTGGAGTTATGGAAGGGGAAGATCAACCAGATTTTAGTTGGAGAAAATACATAGTATAGTAGGTATAAACCAAAAGTGTCACAGTGTACAAAAGTCAAAAGCAAAAACGTATTTCAATCAAACTATTCAAATCCTTTTTAAATTAATTTGTTTGGAAGTTAATTTATTTTTGTGTGCAATCTGATCTGATTTTTTTATGTTATAATTATATACTAATATTTTAAAGCTGAAGAGTTTGTTTGTTTGAACGCTAAGAACTCAGGATCTACTGGTTGGAATTGAAAACTTCTTTTTGTGTTGAATAGTCCATTTATCGAGGAAAGCTTTAGGCTATATAACATTACGCTGCGACCAATAAGAGTGGAGCATAAATGAAAAATGTTGCAAAAACGATATTCCTTATTGTGATGATTATAATTATGATTCTTATCATTCTTTCTTTCTTTTCTTTTCTTTTAAAAAAAAAACGTTGTCCCACACTAGGAATTTCTCCTGTATCGCGGGTGCGTTTACAAACATTTAAACTCACATACACAAATACCCAGACCCGGAACAACTATCTGTAGGTCATACAAATATTTGCTCCGTGCGGGGATCGAACCCGCGACACGCAGCGCAGCAGTCCATTGCCTGAGCCACTGCGCCAACCGTGTCGTCAAGATGAGAGATGAGAGCTTCCGTTGCGTGCGCTGCAAAAATGGTTTAAGTAATGCAAATATCATGTATGAAAGAAAAAATCCTCTTTAAAAGTTCTAAAAAAAAGTCCGCGACAGCATATATCTATCCAAAAAGATTGACTCACTGTAACCATTTTTACTATCGAAATGTTAGGTTAAATCGAATTATTTTTTGCGAAGCTTATTTAACTCCTATGGTAGGTTTTAATCTATATCTAAAACAATGTGATTGTTAGAACGGAAATTCAATATAGAATTTTTGTTTATTTTACTCTATATACTTTAAATAAATATCTCAAAAGATATCGCAATGTTAAAATGTCCGCGCGACAATATAATTACGCGGTCCGTAGGCCCTCACGTCCCGATATAGATACGTGGAGATTCTGACCTCGGGGAAATTCAAATTCAAACTATTTACTGCATCATATCTGAAATCAAATAAATTATTATTATTATGTCCTTTATTTATTTATTATTATCTTTGTTTCGACATATTTTGTTCCTCCGTCTAACCGGGAATTGCTGATGGCACTGGCCTAAGCCAGGTGTTCATCAGATGGGTTGAGTGCGGGTGTGGATAAGTTAGATTCCACTCGATTGTATACCTACAGACTGTATAATATTGTCTGGGTTCGAACCCAGGCAGGCGCATAACTTTGTGTAATTTATTTCATCACCACTGTTCTCAAAACGGCGAAGGAAAACATCATATGGAAACTCTTATATCTTAGAACCAAAAATTCGAAGATACATCTACCAATCCGCACTGGGCCCGCGTGGTGGATTACAGCCTATCCCACTCCTAGAGAGGTGGCTGATGGATGATGTACTTATGGTAATTCTCACTTTAATAATGTAATCTACGGTTCTATCTAATACTATAGAGAGGAAAGATTAGATTTTTTGTTTGTGACGATTTAACTCAAAGATTACTCAGACGACTTTTGAAAAAATATTACTATGGATAGTCGATCTATCGAGGAAGGTTGTAAGTTATATATGTATTATTATGACGCAGACGAAGTTGCGTGGGTCAGCTAGTGTGTTACATGGAGTGTGTTTATGTTTAATCTGAAATAAATGAATAAATAAAAATTCAACAATTAATGTAATTCCAATAACCGGTTTATCCCAAAAATACCTGCGAGCACAAAAAGTACAACGCTTTTAAAAGCAAGAGGCAATGACCTCACAGTTCAGATGCAAAACTTTTTGATAAATAAAAGGGATAGGGTAAATAAGGCAATCTTATTACAGAATTACGAATTAATATATTCTCGACAAACTCGTACCCTTTTACTGAAACTCTGACGTCACTCTGTCAAATTTCTTCCTAACTCCCGTTCGTTCGCGATGTTTACGTTCTACAAACATGTTTAAAATTTCAAAGGGAGTGCTCATGTTTGGAATTGAATGACACATTTTGGTGTTGTTTCCTCAAACATTTGTTACGTGAGTTAATAAAAATGTCAGTTTCAGGATGTTTCTTGGTGAATATTTTTTGGTGTATGTAATAGATGAATAATTGGTATTTAGATATTTCTAAAGTCAAAGCATTGTATTGTCACTATCAATTTAGTGACGGTACTAAGTTTTAAAACTTATTTAACTACTTAATAAAAATCTTCAATTCTCTGACTGACACACAACGCGATAAGTATCGCAGAGCCAAACAAACAAAGTTAAAATGGCAATGGCATACAAATTATGTACAGGAGTTATTTTTTAAGAGTGTTATTTATTTTGTGAGCAGTAAAATATAATCTGTGAGCAGAAATAGCTAATTGATAAGCAATTTTCACAGTAGATTAATTATATGAAAGCTGCAATGAGCTGCTCCTGTTTAATAAAATTTTGGTAATCACTCAGAGGGTCAGCAAATAACCTTTTTTTTTGGGCGGTCAAAAATGCCTAACGCATTCCGCACCGTCCGGGAAGACGGCGCGGTTATGTGGGGCTTGCACCCCCTAAAACACACCGCCGTGAACGTACTGTCACCTTATTGGATGAACCACGAGAACTGCTACGCATGACGTTCTCGAAACGTTAAAGATTTCATGATTTCATGGTTAGGTTAAACCTAACCTAACCATGAAATCATGAAACCTTGCTGATCAAGTAGTTAGTTTCCGGACTGAATGTTCATTATGCAAACTCATTTTATTGTAAGCTGCCTACAGGGTGTAAAATAACCCTTCACACATACGTCAACCAAGCATTCTGTGCATCAAACTAAGTACCATTACGCAAAAATTTTTGCTGGGAAAAAACTTTTTCTTTGGGGTCAAAAATCTCATTTTACGGTATAACTCAATGTAGCACTCTTAAAACATTGTGCTAGTGGGTGCTTTGAATAGTAAAAGGGTCATGAAGGTAATTTAAGTAAAGTTATAACCTGAAAAACTAGTATTTACAAAAACAGCTGTCTAATATCTCCGTAACTAAGAGGTTCCCAGGTATGGTCTAGAAAAATAAATATCGCAGGGGTGGGGAGAACAAGTGCCCTTCGCTTGCATTAAGGGTACTTTTACACCCTTTATTTATGATTTAAGTTTTGACCATTATCAAAATTATCTGCGGAACAAGGATTGCTGCCTGATTTTTTTAATTGCAATCAAAACCAAATTATTCAAATGCTGTTTATTTGTGGCTCACCAAATTTTATAATTGCTAAACATTAAATTACTTCTCTTTGCTAAATACATTGCCCAAAGAGTTACCTAGAGGAAATTCGTCAGGCTCCTTTGGAAAATGCCAATAAATGTACAATAAACCTAATTACGAAAAGAAATTAATAAGCAACACAAAACTCCGATTTACGAAATTCTATCTTCACGTAAAATCTTGCACTAGGTGAAACGAATATTACAGCAGTTGTCCGGAACATTTTGTAGAAGCACAGAAGAGTTGCTTTAAGGTACCTGACATTCGATAAGCGTCGGTACTTAAAGAAAAATGCTACTATACCTTGCAGTTTCTGCAAGATAAAACTTCACGGAGTGGTGCTAAAGCAAGAAAGTTTATTGCTGTAATGTGATATTGAATCAGATTTATGCAACAAAGCAGTATTTAAAATAATTTCAATTAGCGCGAATAGAATTGGCCTATGCATGTTCTTAATCGCATGTCAATAATAACTGGGAATTCACATCCGCATCAATATTGATGTCTTGTTTACGTTATCAGTTTTGATATAAATACTAAGGTTGGTTATACTGAAAACGAATAGGGTAGTTGACAAAAAAAATCGAATTAGTCCGTCAGGTAGATTTTCAAAAAACATTTAAGACATATTTTTTCTTTTTTCACGTTAACAAAAAGTGAAGACGATACAGTGCTTCAAAAACTCGTGTGACGTCACAACGCAGAACACTTTTTACCACGTAGTGCCATCACAAGCCCCCATTTATGATCTTCAACGCGTTTTATCTTCTACAATTTTTATTTATTTGATAAAATAAAAACACGTATTCAATATCACTTGATAATCTAACTGACGGACTAAACAGAATCATATTTTTTTGCCAGGAAAAAATCCTATTTAATTAAATAGACATCTCAAAACTACACCATTTAATGATGCAAAATTTCCAAGTAAACAAAGTATGTTTATGATCAGTTTTAGCCTAGTGTTACCGTTGCCTCACACTGCCAACACACGCTACACTACTCTGATTTTTCGGATGCATATTGTGTGCGTAGTATTTTATCACTCGCTTCGGTACAGAAAACCATCGTGAGTAAACCAGCATGTCTAATAGATATTTCTTGACGGCATGTAAACCCAAACTAAAGGTCAAGGATAAACAAGAAAGTATGTTATGAGGCGCGCCTTTCGCCGCACAGAAGTTTAAATATCTTGTATAAGCATCGGATTGTTCCAAATAAAATATATATTTTATTTGAAACAAACAAAACAAACAAAATAAAATAAAACAAATAAAATATATATTTTATTTGGAACAATCCGATGCATATACAAGATATTTAAACTTCTGTAGTAATACAAGGTTTTACAGATGAAATTTCTGAACCCAATTTTACAAGATCGTGATTGGAAACATAATTGTATCCGCTTGTGTTGGGTGGCAAATAATGGCACTATTGCTTCCGTTGACGATGAGTTGGCTGCGGTTGAAATATATTGCGATGCCGTCGGCAATACTGGGTTCCAAACCAGACGGGTTTTACTAAAGGTTTCATACTTTGTTCTTTTACCAACCACTATAAGGCCACAAACTTTCTGCACAGCTATCAATTGACAATAAAAACATTGAACGCAGAGGTTTAATTCAGAGATTAAATTCAGATCACCTAGAAGATCAAAGTCTCCAGTCAAACCAAAGGTATAAAATCATAGGTAAGTAGCAAACTTTTCGAATCAATAAGTTTCGAATCCGAATTTCGAATCAATAAGTCGTTTTAATATCATTTTTAACAATCACTTGTTTCGATGAAGGAAAATATTGTGAGAAAACTAGCATGTCAAAGAGTTAATTCACAGATAAACAAGTCAGAGCCCCATGGCTTTTTGTGTGGGAAATCATCAAATTGATTGGCCTGTTGGTCTAGTGGTTAGTGACCCTAACTGCTATGCCGGAGGTCGTGGGTTCGATTCCCACCCAGGACAAATGTTTGTGTGATGAGCACGATCATTTGTTCTGTGTCTGGGTGTAATTTATCTATAATATGTATGTATTTAGAAATATATAATTATGTTTATCAGTTGTCTAGTACCCATAACACAAGCTCTGCTTAGCTTGGGACTAGATGGCGTTGTGTGATATTTGTGGAATATTATTATTATGAAGATTATAAATAACCCTCCCGCTCTTGGGCAGAGCGAAAGGACAGACTTCAGACTCACTTCAGACTTCTACTGGCTAAAATCCAACCATGTTCCTTCTTAGCCGCGGTATCTCTTACTACATGCCGCGCAGCCCCGACGGGCGTCGACCCTTCCATGTTGCTGATATCTCTTTGAGGCGCGCGTGGGTCAAGAACGCGCCGTCGACACGGCCTGTCGTCATCGTAAGGCGGACGGACGGCGAGCTAGCCCATCACTCACTGTCCACAGGCCCGCGCCTACGGTGGCCGGAAGCCGTCACGTGGCCCTCGACGCCCGGAGCGTCTCCCGCGGCGGCTAGGAAGTCAGGTTCTCTCCCTCTCACGTTCCACCACCTCCTTCGCTAGCATCACTGCTTCGCAGAAGGAGGCGACGGCGTCCCATTCCTCCTCGCCCCAGACCATGGCTTACACCAGGGCCGGACGCGAGAGGCCACTGATCGCCGCTACGAGGGCATAAAAAACCTGACACCGGGTTATGCCCTAACAAGCAAACGGCAAAGGGAGACAATTATTTATTATTTATAGCTAGCCTGTGTTGTTCCACTGCTGAGCAAAGGCCTCCCTCCATTCCTTCCAACGGTCACGATTTAGTGCAATGTCTCTCCAATTCTCAAGGAAGACATCCAGTTCGTCCCGCCATCTCCTTCGTGGTCTGCCACGACCTCGTGTCACTGTTTCAGGGCACCAATCCTAAGCTTTACGGGCCCACAGCTCGTTCGGGAGACAATCAAATGTAAAAATTCAGGCCCAGCAGGTCTTACTAAATTTGCAGTTGTAGTAATAACTTTCACATGCATGCATTCATAAACTCACGCTTTTCCCATAGGGGTAAGCAGAAGTTACAGAACACCATCTCTACTAAGATACTAACAAGCTACTGACAAACTTAGCAGTAAGGTTAATTATGATATAGAAAAACATAATAAGCTACGAAGATGCATTTACTAAATCGCACTCAAGGGATAGAGATAATGTAGCGGCGATCGGCGGCGGCGACCTCTCGCGCCCGGCCCTGGTGCAAGCCATGGTCCGGGGCGAGGAGGAATGGGACGCCGTCGCCTCCTTCTGCGAAGCAGTGATGCTAGCGAAGGAGGTGGCGGAACGCGAGAGGGAGAGAACCTCTCGTCCCAGCCGCCGCGGGAGGCGCTCCGGGCGTCGGGGTTCCCGCGATGACCTCCGGCCACCGTAGACGCGGGCCTGTGGACGGTGAGTGATGGGCTTACTCGCCGTCCGTCCGTCTCACGACGAAAACAGGCCGTGTCGACGGCACGTTCGTGTTCCACGCGCGCCTCAAAGAGATGTCAGCAACATGGGAGGGGCTCGAAAGGGCCGACGCCTGTCGGGGCTGCGGGTAGTCCTCTGGTTATCGCGGCCTCGACATAGAGGGCGAAGAAGGAACATGGGTGGTTTTTAGTCAGTAGAAGTCTGACACTCCCTTTCGCTCTGCCCAAGAGCGGGAGGGTTATTCGATGATTTTACACCCACCAAAAAAAAAAAAAAAAAGGGATAGAGATAATGGGCCTGTGGATGGTGAGTAATGGGCTAGCTTGCCGTCCGTCCGCCCGTTTTATGACGACGACAGGCCTTGTCGACGGCGCGTGCGTGATCCACGTGCGCCTCAAAGAGATGTCAGCAACATAGAAGGGGCCCGCAAGGCCGACGCCCGTCTTGGCCGCGGGATGTTGTAAGAGATACCGCGGCCTCGACATAAAGGGCTAAGAAGGAACATGGTCCGTTTTTAGTCAGTAGAAGTCTGACACTCCCTACCGCTCTGCCCAGAGCAGGAGTCATTTGATGATTTCCCACCACCAAATAAAAGGGACGCAGAAAGAAAAAGCAACAGAAGTATTACATTGAAGTTATTAATAAATTATAATATTATAATTTGGATTGTTACTAATACAATAACACGGACATAGTGAGAAGGCTAAAAAGGACAAAACCTTTTGAGCTAATTTAGTGAAGTGTTAGTGTAATGTAGTGAAGTGAGTGCTACCCATAAAAAACACAAGAACAAAGTGTCTTCCCCTTAATAGAGACAATAAGAAAAGTGTTAATGGACAGATTCTTAGACGTAGTCTCCCTAGCAAATTAAGTCAAATTAGAATTACTCAAGCTAGATTGTATTTCTTATGATGCAACCGTATTAGGACACATCATACAAACAAAAAAAAAACTATTACAATAAATCACGCTCAATAGAATACATATATTATTATATTAATTACCGCAAAGCATGAACTAGGGCTGGCATTCATATAATTATGTCGGAGTATAATAATTTTATGCTGAAATAACTTGTCAATACAATTTTATGGACGTTAATGTCAGTCCCAGATTTATTCCGCTTTTAAAGCACGGTGAGTTACATTCGCGTGATATGAAAAATATTGACGAACGTAAATATAGGTTTTATGTGGCTCTGCCATAGTTCTTTACGTGAAAAAATTTAGTCACAAGGCACTTTTTTCTCGATTTATTTAAACAAAACGTTGCAGTGTAGCCAACTAAAAGCAGTCAAACAATTTTTGATATGAATAATGTCATAGCACTGAAGTACTTATTTAAAACATACATTCACACTAGCCTAACCCTTAAATCATCCGAAAGATTGTTTGAAATGATTTAAATTTTATTTTATTTTTTTCATTTCAGCCAAACGTCGTCCACTGCTGGACATTGGCCTCCCCCAGGTGTCGCCACATTGACCGGTCCCGTGCGTCTCGCATCAAAATAAATATTAGTACGGTACAATTGCTCGTGTATGTTTCAGTGTATTCGTATAAGGAAGTAAACCGTCGTAGCGGTTCGAATCTATTCGCAATGATGAGAGTGACAGCATTTTATGACTCGGAATTAGAGGTCTGTGAAATGTAGTGAGAAGATATAAAATGACTCCAAGTAATAAATCCAAACTACTGATTTTAGTTACCCGAAGTAATAATATGCAGCATGCCATCAAAATTATTGTTTCCCATTAATGCAACATACCATAATCATTCGACATCATTTATTTTTAATAAATCTGTGTGTCAGTACTATTTTCTTAGATCACTCTTATGTTAAAAAACAGTTGGTGATGTAAGATAATAGTAATAAACCTCAGACGTGCTCGCCTGGCTACGCCACAAGCGTAGCGCTACGGCGTAGCACAGTACTACGAAACGTAGTCTCTTCAGATTCAGTGCCTTTCTGTGATACAAAGCCACGAATATCGTTATTACTTACTTTTGAAATAGCAATATATAATTACTCTCAAACTGCTTTTACACAATATAATCAACTCAACTGTTTCAAGACGACATTGGTATCAAAATTCCAGAAACAAATGTATATGCTATCATGAATTTACTCTAAAACTACTCTAAACTGGATCAAATCATCGGTTTCCATAAATATAGTGTACAGTAAATGTACCAAAATAGTTCAGATATGAGCACTTCTCAGGAACTTCACAGTTTAAAACGAGGTCGATTCGTGCAATTCAAATACAAGACATTCATTTGTAACTAGTTAAAATAATTCGACCAATTCCTTGGCTTACCGAGACCATAACTTAGGATCGTAAGTTGTCGGCTCAATTACAACAAAGGCTAAACATTTACATCTGATCTATGCATAATAGACGCTTGTAGAAAAGAGACGCTATATATGCATCGAGATGTATAGCATCCAGCTATAGGGGAAGTGTGATACTCAGAACAATATACAATGAGCCTTGGTTTGTAAAAAAATCTGAAATACACAACGAACTTTAGATTAACACGATAAAAAAGAAAATCTTAGCCGTAGCCAAAACATACTTGGAAAGACTGCATCCAAACGAAATGGCCGCTGGCTTGACAACATGCACATACCAGAAACGTCTCAAGTGAAAAGTCATCATGTCTGTACCCTCATGAGTAGCATAATTAATATGGATTATTTGCTACACCTATGAGCAGTTACTTTCGCTGGAGACCACACTCCAACTGCCAAACGACACTCACCACAACTGCTTAAAGTAATCAAGACTGATTGCAGATACAAGAATAATAAATAAAATAAATATATTTGCAGCTGTTCAATGTTAGCGTAAGTTTCTGTTTAAATAATTAAAACCATAGTTTTAAAGATACCATTTAACTAGTGTAGGTAAAATTATATTCATCGATTGCTATGAATAAAATTTGCAAGTCTACACAAAAGAAAAGGAGGTACGAGGTGAACAACTCAGATAAGGACCGCCACGCATCGAATCGATAAACTTTTTTTTTTCTAGTTTGGGAAATCATCAAGTGACTCCTACCGCTCTGGGCAGAGCGGTAGGGAGTGTCAGCCTTCTACTGATTTAAAACCACCTATGTTCCTTTTTACCCGACTGTGGCGAAGCCCAAAAGGAGGGTTAGGTGTTTGACGTTTATGTATGTAGGTATGTATGTATGTATGTATGAAGTAAGGCAAGACAAGTGCATGGGCACGCTAAGGATTGTATTTCTGTGAGAGCGCACGGGCGAGCGTTCATACGTTTGTATGTATAAGTGGTCTTGCTCTATACAGTACGCACACCACAGCCACAAGATCGCCCGCTATCGTATCATGTCGTCGGCGTAGTCGCGTCGGGCGTCGCACTCCACGAAATAGCACAACAAAATATATTTCCGTCTCTTTCGTTATAA
Source organism: Diarsia rubi (assembly GCA_932274075.1). NCBI lineage: Eukaryota > Metazoa > Arthropoda > Insecta > Lepidoptera > Noctuidae > Diarsia > Diarsia rubi. The sequence continues at coordinate 13,818,450 of OW026417.1, read as the reverse complement.
TCGCAGCAAACGCATTATTTAATGAATTGCTAAAATTCGCGTTTAACTTACAAGTGTCGATAGCTGTTTGAGCTAAGCAGTGGATCTACGATCAATGAGGTCCGAGTTCAAATCTCACACACCACAAGATAGTGCTTTTTGTTTCTTTGTAATATTTTTTTCCTTTTTGTCATTGTAAACCCATTAGAATACTTATTTTATTTAAGAAGTTAAATATATAGGATATAAGCCCAACGTATTATCATTTACTATTTATGTGGTTGTGATTATGTTATCACTTCGGGTGTTTGTTGGGTGGTAAGGTAGAAAAAAAGTGTTTAATGACAAGACAATGTTTTATTCGTCATAATTATTTATAAAATTAACTAATTAACAATCATGAGAATTGTGACGTCAAATCCTACCTAAACAAAAACAGTTCTCTTGTAATCGTTCATAAATCATAACATTTTGATTGTATACCCACTAAGTCAATTCTTAACAAGGAAAAGATAATTTTATCACAGGAATATAATTGATTATACCCACATAATAAAGATAGAGTTTTTTGACAAATAATATGATTTAGACTTTATGAACCTGTTTTTTTTGTAACGTCACAATGAATGTCGTATTGAGGTTTTAGCTTAATTGATCATTTTCTTGAAGAAAAGAAGATTGAAACTAAACCTCAACTTAAGATTGGTAAATAATTACGGATAAGTTATTATCATCAAATATGTTATTACACATTTAATTATTAAAAACAAAACATTACCGCATTTTTATATTTTGTAGAACCCCCATTATTTTCAATGCAGTCATGTAAACGTTTGCGCATAGACCTCATAATATTATAATATTATTTGACTTGATTTAAAAGTCTTGCCATCTGAAAATATGGTAGTATTCCAGTAAAAATCTAAATAATCACGAGCGAAACGTAATCATTCTTGATTAAATCTATTTGTCAGGAAGGGCTTTTTAGCTGGTCTTCTATGATGCAAGCCTTTAGCTTGGAGGGCACGGAGAACAGTTTGAGATGAGGTGTCGAATAATTCCGCGAAGCGTCACGTAGGTGTGAAACCATATTTTATTTGACCATAATTACATTATTATGTCGTCATCGCCGTCGCTGCGTTTCACCAATAAGCGACGGCCTTCCACTTCGCTGGCGATTAGCAAGGCGACCCTCTTCCTCGTATCTTTGATTCAGAGACTAACAGTATTCTTCTAAAACAAAAGAAAAGTGATATGAGGCGGTTATAATAAAATACTAAAGACTTCATTCGCTCTGCATTAATGAATCCAATAATAAACACTAATTATTTATCTTTTAAGCCTCATGATGAATTTAAAAAACAATTAATGAATTCATTATGTCACCAAACGATATTATCTTTATTTCTACTAACAGTTTAAGTTACAATTGTTAAATATAATACTCACATTTATTCCGTTTTTTTATGATAATTGTAATCTATTAACATCACTTTTATGCGGAGCAATAATAGTCGCCCTCACCTCAATATTAATCTGTGCCTGCATTTTGAGAAATATCAACAACAATACTGCTATCTATTATACCACACGTCACCAATCAACAACTATAACCCAATCGACAACGTTCATCCAGTAACATATTCATAAAACTCATGTCTACCTCACAGAAATTATAATTCTTGACTTATTTTTCTATGATCTACCTTTCAAACTTTACGAAATGGGTGAACAAAGCGAACAAGCAAGAAGTTCGTAAAGAAATATTATTATAAATAGAAATAAAAGAAATATTATGTTCTTTATCTTGATAAAGAGTATAATATTTCTGTCTCATTACCTCCAATCAAGTAAATACTTACAAAAAGTGTAGAACTTTCTGCGTGAGATTAGAACGCACTACTTACTGATTAACTATAGATCTATCCGAACGCGCTAAACCGCTAGGCCATCGTGACTTTTATAAAAATGTTGAAATTATGAACCATAATTAGTTGGTGACGACAATATCTGTCGTGGAAGTAAAAGGTCGTAAGTCCAAACTAAACGTCAAGCTATTGCTTTGTGCGGTCGCTTATCCACTTTAGTAACCGACCGTACATGTATGTATGTATGTACGTATGTATGTCCGTTTCTTTGTTACCTCATAACTCCTAAACGGATGAAGGGATTTGAATGAAATATACGTCGTTAGATTTGTCTTGATAGCGCGAGTGTCACTGGATACATTAAAATTCAAAAACAAAGAAAATTGCTGGTTTTGGGGGCCATACCGTCGATTTGAAAAAATAAAAAAAAACCATTACCATCCGACTGAAAAGACTAAAGCAGAAGCAGGCGGGGTTCATTTGAATATTAAATTATGAAATAAAAATAGAATGGATCCCGCCTGCTTCCAAGTTTTGTTTAATTTAAAATGTTCTTGTTTTCAGTATTTTCAGCCGGGTTTTTTAGTTTTTTAACTAGGTACTTTTTTTTTCACTTAAACAAAAGATGAAGACGATACAGTGCTTCGAAAAGTCGCGTCAAGTCGTGTGACTTCACAAGTTTAGTACTTTTTTACTCACAAAGAGACGTCAAAAGCCCCCACTCATGATCTTTGACACGTTTTATTTTCTTAAATTTTTATTAATTTAATAAAACAAAAAACACATACTTATCCAAAATTATTCGAAAATCTGACAGACGGACTAATTACATTTTTTTTGAGAAATACCCTATTCGATATGGGTGACTCTTCCACGTATGGTTGAGTGATCACTTCCACCCAGCTACCATATTATAGACCGTCGTCAGCCTAGGCAAGCATGGTTTTACTTTAAGATCGACCCGAGCGGCAGATATTATTAATCCACAAGCTCTCCAGCCGTAAAAAAAAACTTCAAATTCATAGCAGAACCTCGTTTTGTTAAACCTTCACAAAAGGTCTCTAGACCAATATCACACAACATTTAGGTCTATGCTTGACCGGATTTAATTGGATCCTTCCCTGATTCAAGGTGATGTATTGCAACCATTACTGGCCATTCCAACCAGACATAGTTTAGCGGTAGACTTATATATGTTTATCATTTCTGGCCAAACTTAATAATATGAAGTTAGGTTCGAATAAAGTTGCTTATTGTAATATTTTCTAGACTTAATTATCCCTTTATTTACAAGTGCGTACAATAATAAGATACACCCTCTTACTATTTATGTACTTTCGTGGAAACACTTTGGGTTTTCTTCAGATGATGGTGTCTTTCTTTCTGCGTATTTTGCGGAGGCGTTGTAAGCCTGATTAAGTCAACGAAAAATCGGTGGTCCGGTACTTCTTTTTGTTGTTGGTATTTTTAGTCAATAAAAATCTATTGAATTAAATCTCTTCTAAGCTGCGAAATAAAGCCCTGACGCATCCATTCTGGCGTAGCGGAAGGTCAGAAAATACAAAAGGAAAGAACAATTCAATACAATAGTTGAACCAAAGCACACAATCCTATTCTGATAAAACACCTAAAGTACAAAGTTTGTCCGAGTTTTCTTCCCGTTATCGTGGAAGCATACTTATGAAAGCGCATCGCGGACAATACAGCGCTTTACAGCGCTACACAGCACTACACTGACGTTATCGCTGTCACTTGCCTTTCCTGTGTGTTTCTAAATAAAGGCACAGACAAAGCGACGACTGTTGAAAGAGAAAAACGACCAGCATCATATATAAAATACAGGGATGTAAAATTACAGAAAAACATAATGTGTTTAGAAAAAAACACAATAGGTACAAACAAAATCATTTGTCTGAAATAATAATCAACATTTTAAAAAAGATTTCTGTACAATAATTAACGTTTCAGTGGGAACACATTTATAATCACGAAATTAGGTACGCTTCTTGCTAACTCATCTTATTCGGGGTTTTTCAAAAATAACATACATTGTCTATTGTAACTTGTGCTGTAGATTTTGTTATATAAAGGGTGTAAAAGTACCCTTAACGTAAACGAAAGGCACGACGTAAATTACTTCAAAGCCATCGGTTGGCCTTGATTTTCTTGTGTAAAGCGTATAGGACGGTTAGTACTGAAGCCTTACCGGTACTGGCAGGGGTACTTCCAGTCGATCTTGAAGTGCAGCGCCATGCTTCAATGTACTACTGCGCACGAGAGACCGCGGACGCAGACTTTTTAATACAACGTGACCGTACTAAAATAGCTAGATTACTTAAACCACAGACTGACGTCTGGGAGGAACTTTTGTCTGAATGGCAATGTAGGTGGGATAATTCCATCAAAGGCCGACACCTCCACCAGTTCTTTCCATCCGTTCGTGAGCGGCTGGCCAGGACATGGCTGGAGGTGGACCACTGTGTTGCCCAATTTCTCACAGGTCATGGTAACTTTAAGAGTAAATTATTTTCCTTCAAGCTTGTTGCCTCGCCTTTCTGTCAATGTTCTACATCTGACTGCGAATATGAACAATCTGCACATCACATCTTATGGGAGTGTAGTCTTTGGGAGAATGAACGTAATATTATGAAAAAGTGTACAGGTTACATTCGAAATTATTTATTACACGGACCTTGTAGAAACTAGAACAAATTTCCGTGCGTTCAAGCATATTTGTCATACCTATTATTGGAATCAAATATAACAGCTCACAACTTAGGACCCAGAAATATTAATGACAATAATATCCGTGGTGCTAGGCAACTCGGCTTATCCCAGTTGTACACGTCCCTGTGTGCCTATTGGCCTTGTTGAGTTCTGTCTCCTGCTATGGAGGGAAGTGAAAATAATGTTTTTCCTACTCCTCCGCTATTCTTTTCTGATTAATTTCGTTGCTCCAAGACAGTTAAATCGTTTCTCTGGGACTTCGTTGGGCTTCATTGTCTCGGCGCTTTTCTTGTGGTAGCCACTCTTGATTATGGCTTACAGGAGTTACAGTTGTTTATTGATAGTGTGGCGGGCTTGACCCAAATAAAAAGAAAACGAAGGGCTCTTGTTTTCCCCACCACTGCGATAATTTTTTGGTTCTAGACCATATCTGGGAACCCCTTAGTTACGGAGATATTGGGGCTCTAAGTTCCAAATTTTTCACAGCTGTTTTATAAATACTAGTTTTTCAGGTTATAACTATACTTAATTTACCTCCATGACCCTTTTACTATTCAAAGCATCCACTAGTACAATGTTTTAAGAGTGCTACATTGAGTTTTACCGTAAAATGTGATTTTTGACCCAAAAAAAAAAGTTGTTTCCCAGCAAAAATTTTGCTGCTGTGATTTTTGTTGATGTACTGAATGCTTGGTTGACGTATGTGTGAAGGGTTAATTTACACCCTGTATATTATTAGTTTTATGTTATTATTTATTTATGAAATATTCTCACATTTCTATGTCGATCAATCTTATTTAGGAGTGCCTGTCTAAAATTACTTAACCCATCGTTCTACAAATATTTTGGGTTAATAAAGAAGCCACTAAAATGTACTAAACATAATCATCATCTTTTTACCCGACTACGGCGATACCAAAAGGAACATTATTCATATTTTGGTGCTTTAGAACCTAACCCATGGTTCTGCAGATGGGTTATTCTCAGAATCGATTGAAATAAACTAAACATTATCATTCTACAATTCATATTTTTATTCATTTAGTACTAACTGGGTTGTGGAGGTCAGACAGGCAGTCATTCCATGTAAAATACTGATATTCAGCTGCATCCGGTTAGACTCGAAGCTGACCTCATCGTAATTGGGAAAGAGCAGACGATGATAATGTTGGAGTTGGATCTAGTTCAATATTTTGCGGTAAGCCGCAAAATATTGATGTAGATATACAAATATTATTATCTATCGCCTATCTGATCTCCACAACTCAGTTTCAAAACCGTGTTGTCTGACTTTCGGGTAAAATATATAAGCAGTGTAGTCTAATTATACACACCACGGTCATATTTATACCACCCTTAAACGTTCATAGCGAATAATTTACGACATCCGGATTATTTTATCAAAGGGTTTTGCAAAGGGTTCATAAAATTCGCACTAACAAAATCGCAAGGATAAAAACTCCCTCTGTATAAACATGGCGTCAAAGGAAAACACCCTTTGTTGTTCCATTTTAATAGGCTATTGCATAACACTCATTGAGATATTACGATGAAAAATGAAAATAAACAGAAAAAAAACCTAACAAGTGCTATCAATTTCTTAAATGGACGATTAAATGCCCAAGCAAGTTCTTGTTTTGATTTAAGTAAATATTTCAAAGTTTTACACTTCTATTTAAGTTAATAATTCATTGTTATAACAAGGTAGGAACTTTGGATTTACACTCCAAAGTTAAATTTAGAAGAACATTCTAGAGACAGAAGCGTTATTGATCGGTCCAATAATATCTCAGCCGGTGGCACAGTTATTATTTTGAGTAAAAGGTCAAATGTCCAAAGGAAAAGTAGTATAAAATCCGTCTTAACCACAACCCGACACCGAAATAACAAGAACAAATTAAATGTTATATCGTAGAACTGACGTTACCGTAATAAAATATCAGTTATGAAATAATACTGGGTGTAAGATCCTCTTGAAAGACGATACGGGGTCCTGTAAAAGCTGCTAGTAAAAAAATATTTATTGGCAATAAATGGCGGCCGCTGTATCGTTACGACGATCTGGTGGGCTTGCGGCAGTAAATTTAATTTGGCCATTGATCGACCGCGGTGATACACTACCTACCGGCTCTATGTGTGCGGAGCTCAAAGTGAATGTCATCGGGGTTTCGTGACTTAGGGATAAAATATATTGTATGGATATACTAATCTAAGTATATCCATACAACACTGTTTTGTTTTGTAAATCAGTTAATCTTTTATCTCGTTTAAGATTAACAAATATCAAAGGACAAAATCTAACTTGATTGTGGTAAATATTGACAGAGAGTGATTAAACCTTACCTAATTTCAAAAAAGCGTTAACCCATAAAAATAAACAAACACTTAAAAAAGAGAAACACCTGTTCTAGGAAATTAACAATCATAGACTCGGCACACATCCACTCGTATTCTATTTGTAGTACACAATAGATTTCCCAAGAGAACTCTTAGGAATATTTGTTTTTTTGAGAAGTAAAGGGGTTGTAAGTCAAACAAGTTTGTGAACCACTGGATTTGAGTGCATTTCCCTCGGGTGACTTGATTAGTGTACTGAATGTACTGTAATGTGCTAGTAGTTGATAGTCGTGTGTCGCTAGTGAATTCAACGGAACCTTTGTGTATGGGATTTTTTTGTCTTCATTGCTGATACGTTCTAATCTGAGAGAAAAAACGTGCCAGTTGAATTATTCCGAAATAGGTGCAATATTACCCTTTACGAATCTGAAAGGCACATGTTATCTCCGTCATTGCGTTTTTTTTTGTTCGAGACTATACCTTCTGGTCTTTACCTATGAAATTGCCGTTCTGCAGTACTGGCCATTTCAAATCAAAATAATTTTTCTTTGGCTAAGAATTTTAATTTCAAATTAATTTTATTTTAAAAACATGGTTTTTTTTTCCAAAAGTAGTCATTTGTTTATTGATTAGTGTTACATTTTCATCGCATTTCAATCTTTTTCGTCATCATGGATACGTTAAAAATTCGAGTAATTATGGAATATGAGTACCGTCGTGGCAGCAACGCGGCACAAGCGGCACGCAACATCAACGACGTTTACGGAGCTAACACTACAAACCAACGCACCACCTGTTATTGGTTTGCTCGCTTCCGTTCTGGAAATTTCGAACTGAAAAATGAACCTCGCGGTCGTCCGAAGACTTTGGTCGACAATTACGAATTAAAGGCGATTGTGGAAGCTGATGATACACAATCTACGGCTGAATTAGCAGCAGCTTTCGACGTTAGCGTCAAAACAATATTGGTCCATTTGCGTCAAATTGGCAAGGTAAAAAAGCTTGACAAATGGGTGCCCCACGAACTCAATGATCGCCAGCGCGAAGTACGCGTCGAGACGTGCCTTGCACTGCTCAACAGACACACAAATGAAGGAATTTTGAACCGTATTGTTACCTGCAATGAAAAATGGATTCTGTTTGATAACCGCAAGTGCTCAGCAAGCTGGTTGGATCCTGGTTCAGCACCTAAACAATGCCCTAAACGAAAACTTACTCCTAGAAAAGTGATGGTCACTGTTTGGTGGTCTAGCGCCGGTGTGATTCATCACAGCTTCTTACCAAACGGGGTGAGCATTACTGCAGATGTGTACTGTGAAGAACTGAACACAATGATGGAGAAGCTGACACATCTCCAACCAGCATTGGTCAATCGCTCGTCTCCGCTGCTCCTGCATGACAACGCGCGACCTCATACTGCACAGCAGACGGTCTCCAAGTTGCAAGAACTGGGGTTGGAAGCTCTCCATCATCCGCCCTACTCATTAGACCTTGCGCCTACAGACTACTACTTTTTCCAGAATTTGGATAACTTCTTGGCGGGAAAAAAATTCAATACCCGAGAGGCAGTACAAAATGCCCTTGAAGAATTTGTTGCCTCCCGACCAGCTGATTTCTTTAAGAAGGGCATCAATAAACTGCCACTGCGTTGGCAAAGATGCATTGATTGCATGGGTGATTACTTCGATTAATACAAATAAAAAATACATGAAAAAAATTCGTTTAAATTTTTTCATACAAAACGTCAATTTCATAGGTAAAGACCTATTAGTAACTTTTTGTTTTTTTTAGGGGGGTGGGTATGATATCATCGAATGACCCCTCTCGCTCTTGGGCAGAGCGAAAGGGAGTGTCAGACTTCTACTGACAAAAAACCATGGCAAAAGCATGGCGGCATGTTCCTTCTTACCCTATTATATATGTCAAGGCCGCAGTATCTCTTACAACATCCCGCAGCCACCTTCTAGTTACTTGAGGTCAAAAGTTTAGGCTTTTAAAAGACAATATTTGCCCTTGTACTCTGCAATGAACTCATTAGCACAATGTTTTGAGTGCGTGACGTGCGTTAAGTTTTATTGTCAACAGTAAGAAAGTTTTCACTTACTTACTGTTTACAATAAGATTTAACGTTTAAGTTTTCAGGCAAAAAAAGCTTTTCCCGGCGATATAATAATGTTTGTGTAGAATTACTTAATGCTTGGGTGACAGCAACGTGAAGTTACTACATAAATTACGAGTTTGTATAAACATAAACCTTTGAGAACAAGTTATATTAATTAATAACATCTAATAACGGTATCGCAAACTAACACGAAGAGCTAACACGCAGAGTGTCTTATAATTAGAACAAAGATAAATATAAAAAGACTGCACCCTACTCTCACATACATCACAAAAACCAAGTACCTATAGTTACTAGAAAGTAGCTAGTAAAGTTAAGTTAAATTTAGGGTCGCCGAAGCATTTCTGCTTCTCAACATCTTCTCTATAATCCGTCATAGTAGCAGTCTCCTCATTTTGAGACATATACTTCACACAGAACATCCATCGATTCTTTGGTGTTATATTATTCTTTAAGTCATCCACATCCATACATAAAACCACATATAAATTCCACATTTACTTTAGCCCTCCACACCATTTGCACATTCTCATCATCATCATCAGCCTATAATGTTCCCACTGCAGGGACTCAGGCCTCCTCTCTAGGAGAGGGACGGGCTATAATCCACCACGCAGGTTGTGTACCCAGTGCGGATTGGTAGATGTCACATATCTTCGAATTTTAGCTTCTAAGATATGCCGTTTCCTTACGACGTTTTCCTTCACCGTTTTCAGAGCAGTAGTGATGAAATAAATTACACAAAGTAATGCGCCTGCCTGGGTTCGAACCCACGACCAACTAACAATTCGTAAGTCGGGGCCGCCACCACTGAGCTACCACTGCCCCCACTCTCACTCACTTGCCCATACTATGACAATGGATAACCACACCTTTGTAACTAGAAAGGTGTGGTATGTAGTAACTTACATATTAGCAAAGACACAGAAAAGCAATTAACTTCATGTACATTAACACGCACTTTGATTTAATTTTGCAGATTTGAGACAATAAGTCAATTATGCAAACCTTTATAATGACAAAACATTGTCTGATTGGTTGCAATCGAATAACCTGTCATCACCATGGTAAACGGAGTACTATTTGATACAAGGCACCGCCTTAACGTAAAAACCCTCGTCATTTTCAGTATTTAACGTTCTACTGAATTATATACCACATAATGCAAAGATAGCATCTAACTAATAAAGTCAAGTCCCACTTCAGAAGTTCCTATTCGCACTTCACATGTTTATTTTACCCTCAATAAATTACTACACAGCCTACAAAGTGACACTTTTATTGTGACCTTAAAGTTAGGAAAAAGTTTGCAGTGTAGTCGAAAAGTGTCATTTATGAATTTACGACACTATTATTTTTTCCCACCCTACTTAAGTGAGGACTAGAGATAGAATAGTTTGCAGTGACATATGCCGTTAATGCGTCCATTTTATACAAAGATAAAAGTTTTGATTGCTTTTATAAAGTAGTTTTGTCATTGATAGCGTATGCTAAAAAGAGGGAAGTAAAATATTGGGTCGTAGGAAGTGGTAATAAAACTGCAATATAAGTGAACAGCGGCGATGATCGTGTGCCAACTTTATGCAACGTGGCGCAGGCATACTCTGTGATTAATGTAGGTACACTACAGGCAGGCTTGCAGAAGAACAACAAACCGGCTATTGATGGTAATAAAAAAATAGCAAGAGTAACCGATTTAAATCGATGTGGTAGTCCCTGAAGGAAATGGCGTAACAGACTACATTCCTACGTAAAGAGAAAAAAATGCAAAGGCGGATCTGTGAACTTTTCCCAACAGAGGGATTTATCAGATTACAGTAACAGATTTTATAAAGATCTTTATTCCGCCGCCAATCTCTATCGTCCAAAATTATTCCGGTGATAACAACAACAGCAGTTGTTAGTGTTATCTAAATAATCAAATAACTGCGACCTATAGTTGGTAATGGTCAATTTCCAATAAACAACTCTGTGCCAACTCCACGTTTATAGTTCCAACAAGCCGTAACAAGTATTAGGCCTTTCCTAAAAGGTAACTGCTCCAGTCTCAACGGTAGCAAAATTACAAATCTTGCTATAAAGTTCTAACAAATTCTATCATCCTCCGACCTTATTGCCATTGTTTGGCTCGTTTTATGTATTTTAACCGTCGTAAATGAGATGTAAATCCGAGGTAGCATTAACCTGTATAAACTTCTGTTATTAGGGGATTAAGCCTCTCCAATTAGGTATAACAACCTGGTTTATTAACACTGCTAATCATTTCAAAATCTTTTGGTCATGCGTTTCAATTACTGTCGAATGAGAGCATGCACCTACTCTGTACCTACTCTTTGTGTTACTCACGTAATATGGTAAGGATATATAGGTACTCCTTATGTATGGTACCTATAGGTATGTATCACCTGTTCGCAACGTGGAAATGCCGTGTAAAGGGATTTCCTTTGATCAGATTATAGTCATAATGTTTAATTGCGAAATTCGTATGATGGAATGTCATTACCTGGAATATGTTTCAAGAATGTTTTAGTACTGAATTATGAATTAATTAATTTTGTAATAATTTTTTTTCGCACGACTTATCTAATGAGATGAAGACTCTGGTTACTTCCTCATCTCTTTTAGTTTAAATGTTTTTAATAAATTTAAAATATTTAAACAAAACATGTTAAATAACAAAATACATAGTTTAATTTATTAAACTACCCTCCTCGTACCCATATTCAGTGACAAAGTCCTAATCTGTGGCGGAGGCAACGTTAGTCGTCCCTCGCAAGCGGCTGGGGTGTTAATACGATCTAAATGAACCGTAAAACTTTAAGGCTCGTGCCTTGTAATTTAAGCTCGCTGAATAACGTACCGCTATGCTCACGGTAAATTTTCGATACAATTTTCGACATGACACTTTTAATTAAGCAGTATATTCTAACGGAATGAATAGGTTCTATTTTGCGTTAACAAGTTTTCTTTGAAGCTATGAAAGGAATTTATATCAATAAGTTTTTTTTTAATTCGTTAGAGCACAAATTTATTTTTTAATTAAAAATTGTGTTCACAATTTTTATTTTGTTATTTTTATATTACTTTGGTAAAATGAAATGAAAATATTTAATCATTAAAATAAAATGAATTATTTACGACAGAAACATGTTTTCATTTAAATCAAAGGTTGTTACGTTTCACCCCAAAAGTAATTGAACCAATCACCTCTTCAAGATCACGTAACGGATTCTGATATTGATCCAAATAGGAAACCCTTAAAATTGCCTTGGACCTCTGGGATATTAAATATTTACCCTTGACTTTACCTGTTCGTCCAATCCTTTCCGGTAACTCGAAAGTCTCCTCTTGAGAAGTAACAAAATAGCGATCAAAAACAGCTTAAAGTTTTATTAATTCGGATTTTCCCGAGACGCAAATTCCCTGTTACATTTTTAATTTTATACTTAATGTTTATTTTTGGTTTGAGTCTATTACTGTTGATTAACAATTTCAAAGTTGCCAATTCACTCATGGTCTATTTTACGAGTATTTATTGTAACTTTTATTGTACCTGTGTAGATCAAAATTAAGTTTCCTTATTATCTACGTTTCTTTCTTTACTTTAACTAAGTATGTATGTCGTTATTTATTTCTACAATAAAAAATCAACATTTGAATACTGTTTCTTGTTAGCAGATTTTACAATCTTCAAATATTTAACATAATATTAAAATAAAAATTTTACTTTCGATCGTCTACATTTCTTATTCATTTTGCCTTTTGCAGGTCCGCTAGCAGGAATTTATAAAGAAATAAACAGTTTCTATGTATTCGAATATTTATAATTATGCTATTTTCCTGTTACTATGCGCACATAAATACACTTCTCATCAAAAAAATCGAAACACTTTCGTTTTTATTGTTTTTGTCCCAATTTTTTACAAAAGAGAATTAATTCCATGAAAAAAAAAACATTATTGTGTAGCTGGCAGTTTGGTCATTACAGTAAGAAGAAAAAAATCAAAATTCGAAATTAGAATTTCATTTGTTTATCCTCTAAATGAAATTAATCACTGTTTTGAGACAAATGTGTATTTAGGGTTGGAGTACGTTTCTCGTTTAAAAACTAAAAATTAGCGCTTGTCTTTAAACTTTTTGTTTCTTATTTCATTTACTGTGACTTTGGGACGTCTGAAAAAACTTTTTTTTCTAAAACATATGGATACTTCGCCCGCAGAAGCCGCCCAAGTGGTGGCATTGCTGGATTCTGGACTTAGTCAGCGTGTTGTGGCTGCAAGATTGCATCTAAGCTTATCATCTGTTCATAGAGTCTACAAACGCTATCGGGAGACTGGTTCGTTCACGCGCCGTTCAGGATCTGGCAGGAATCGGGTCACTTCTGAGCGAGATGATCGATTTATTGTAACAACTTCTTTACGAAATCGACGCCTTAACGCTTTTCAACTGCAGCAGCAGCTTCGCGTTGTACGAAGAGTAGCTGTAAGTGACTCTACAATAAGAAGAAGGTTGAAGGAACGCGGATTGGCACCGCATAAGCCAGCGAATGGGCCGAAATTAACTACAGACCATCGAAGAGCGCGCCTTAACTTTGCACGCGAGCACCTAACTTGGTCATACCTTCAGTGGAGCAAAGTACTGTTTTCTGATGAGTGTAAAATTATGCTGTATGGTAACGACGGAAGGAACAAGGTCTACAGAAGAGATGGAGAACGCTTTGCACAATGCTGCATTGAAGAAAAGGTCAGCTATGGTGGCGGTTCGTGGACGGTTTGGGGAGGAATCAGCGCCGACGGTAAGACAGAACTTGCCTTTGTGTCTGGGCCACGGCTGCCTGCACTAAACTCTCATCGGTACATCGAACAGTGTCTTGAACCTCATGTGATGCCCTATGCACATTTTATTGGCAACGACTTCATATTCATGCACGACAATGCTAGAGCTCACACCGCGGGCGTCGTACGAGATTATCTTACCGAAGTCGGTATCTCCATTATGGTATGGCCAGCAAGAAGCCCGGACATGAATCCCATTGAACATCTATGGAATGAATTAAAGAGACGAATTCGAGCAAGAGATCCAGCCCCAGAAACACTTAGCCAGCTGCAAAATGCAATCCAAGAGGAATGGGATAATATACCACAACATGTGATCGTGACTCTCATCCGATCGATGAAGAACCGTATGGAAGCAGTAATAAGAGCTCGCGGAGGGAATACAAGTTATTAAATAAACGTTTCTTACATTTTTTTTTCATTTACGCGTGTTGTTTTACCCATTTCCTTCATATTCCATACAGGGTAAAAATTACTCATTATACAAAATACGAAACCTATGAAGACTTCATTTGAATTTAGAACATTAACATTAGGATTTAAAAACCTCATACTACTCACTATTAAATGACATTTTACATTTATTCCTAAATATACACATTTTTCTGATAATCCTTATCAAATCATAAACTGCGAGGTGTTTCGATTTTTTTGATGAGAAGTGTAGTAAACAATAACACAGTACAAGTGTAAAGACACTTGACATCAAATGTAAGTACAAACTTTGTATACCTTTAACAAAACTCATGATTTATCAGCACAATTAGATAAAACCTTAAACCATCAACTTATGAATTCAAACGCAATACCGACAAAGTAAATTCACTAAAAGAATAATGGAACAGATTATCGTGCCTCTTGAAAAACATCGCCGACTCGAGCTCCGAAGAGTTATTCACATAGAGTAATCTTTTATTTCCCGGGAGTGAACGGGAGTCTTACCGCGGCAGAGATTTGCAGATTCCTTCAAGAGGGAAGCGAATCAACGTTAGCTTTGTTTAGGCGGAATTACCCCGAGAGAGGGAAATGTTGTGTTTAAAGGTAAATGCGGCTGTCTTACCCAGCCGCTTATTATACAACATTTTATCATCTTCCGCTGGGGCAGTTAAAGTGTTGTCAGACGCAGTGATAACGCTCACCATTGTATTAATAATTGTGTCACCAGCACCTGTAGCTATCAGTATTTCTACTAATTAATTCATGTAATTTATAACGCTTGGATAATATTCTAGCTAATGATACTGGTAACCGGATCACTTGAATATTCATTGATGGGAATATTTTATACTCGTTCCTAAGTAAGCTTCGGGTAAACATCGCAGCAGAAGATAATATATTATTAATGTTCAAATTAATACTAGTATTACCGAGACCATAAGATTTACAACCCAGATACAATATAAACAAATAAGCAGATCGTAAAACTAAATAGAAAATCATTTTTATTGCAAATTACGATTGAGAATTTATTATAGGAGCTCCAAATTTTTTCTCCTCATAAATTATCTGCAAACTTTACATTGTGTGCAGGATCAAGCATATACCTAAAGTGCTTAATAGTAGAAAATCAACATGATTGTGAAACGTTTACTTAACAACTTTAATACCAAGTGCAAAAATGCTTAAAACATTCAAATAAACCGAGGACCGAATCTGACCGAGTGCAACGGCTCGGACTTAATAGCCTCGTTACTTTTATGTTTCTGGTTCATAAACCATGTTCCCTTAGCGTGGCTCTGGAAACGGGGCATATCCACAGATGCCCGAAGATTCTGATCCAAATGGATATTGATGCCTGTTTTAAAACCTTTGAGGACTTTGCTATATACATATTTTGCTGCGTAGTTTTGTTTTAAAATGGTTGAAGCGTCTAGTCTACATAAGGTCGGTTTTGTACTAACAGTACACTAGTTTATACTAACATAAAACTTGAGTTTTATAATGAACGTCAAAAAGGAAATGCAGCAATACCGTTGTCCTTAAAGTAATGCCGGAAAAGGTTGACGTTGTGCAGCAACAAGAGAAAATGAATGCTACTCAATGGTCAGTACTTTAATTTTATGATAACCCATTTATTGCCTCAAGGGTGAAACATACTGACACCCAACGCGTTAAGGGCAAAGCTTCCTAAACCGGCAGATTTTCTGCAGGGCCGACCAGAATGACAATTATTAATGATGATATTGCCCAACAAATTCAGTGGTATTAGCACCCCACGGAAGACAAAGCAGGTGGTTTTGATGTGAAATATTATTTAAAATGATATCAACGGGTTTTTATTCGGATTGCTATAACTTGTAACCACAGATTAAAATATGTTTACATACATGAATTTGAAAGATTATAGGTAAAATTCAGAAGAGGAAACGCCGTGCGATTCTCCTTTCTTCCTGAATAATGCCGCTTTAGCAATATTTTTTTTCTATTAAATTAAAATCTACTGTCAAAAATAATTGTATGGTTCAGTTTTCGAGGAAAACAAAAGGAAAATACGAAACGTCAATCACAATTTTTGTGATATAATCTGAAGCAACGCGATAGCAGTACAATACATTAAATACCTACTACGCAGGCACTGTTCTTCCTTAACTGCAGCGGCAAAAGCACAATTAGATACAGATCACAGTGGCATGATTGGTTTTCATGTTGCTATTAAAACGCTTCTACAGATGGCGAAATTGACGACAGTTGCCGTTTCCTAAATAAATATTCGTATTCGATAAAATAGGGTAGTTACCTAAAAAAATCTAATAAGTCCGTCATACAGATTACCAAAAAATATTGGACATACATTTATTCGTTTTTACATAAACAAACGGTAAAGACGATACAGTGCTTTGAAAAGTCGCGTGACGTCATAATCTATGACATCAGTATGACATTTTTTAGCACCACTTAAACCTTTGACGCGTTTTATCTTCGTCAATTTTCATTGATTTGATACAACAAAAAATACGTATCCAATATTTTTCGATAATCTAACAGACGGACTAATTAGCATCACATTTTTTTAAAGTAAGTACTCGAATAAGGTGAATAGAAATCAGGTGTTTTGCTGTGGTGCTAGTGATTGAAAGACTTTGCCATTAGGGATTGTGGTTGTACTCACCCATTGGAGTTCAAAGCCTATTGAACACGTATGCCTACCTACAAATCTATCAAATATTAAGATGTTTAGAAAGGTGAGAATAATACAGTACACGTTCGCACAATACAATTTGGTTATTAATTTGTAAACAAAAGCATAAAGGCCAAATACCGCCTTTGACACATAAACCGAAATTCAAAGAGAATTTCGGCTATTCAACTCAATATTATAATTCTAAGAGGTAAATATGATTTCATTAATTTAATATACCAAACAGTGTACCTATGCTCAGTTCCAATACAACAAATTAACACGGAGCTCCAATTTACGTAGCTTATTCCACTAGCAGCTGTTGATTCAGGAATTCCGTCAATGAATCTACGTAGGTATGTTTGAGATCTTAAATTAAGGAAATCTTATTACGAAATTCCGACATGTGTCGCAAGCTAAAAGCCGGGGCGGGGGATCCGTGTGGCCTTAATGAACGTGCTCAAAATTTATAACACCCTTAACCTTTTAGTTACTTTGCAAGTAAATTGGACCTCAAATGCGCTTACCTTAATGGGCGATAACTTTTGTATATTTTGTACATATCACTGGTAATGTGCGCGGAATAAACGTGAAGCCTGTCAACCCATTAATAAAGTGCCATATTTTATGCGATGAGTCTGATCTCTGTAACGCGTAAACCGTGTTTTTTGTTGTTTTTGGTATCAGGCTTATCTTTATTGGATTTTTTCCCGACAGACACAGTGAAATATGTTCTATCTTAACATTCAAATTTGTTTAACCTATTGTCTGCGGCTACAGGCTGTAATAAAAGTTAAGCGAGAGATAGAAAACGTATAATTAAAATTATTTTGTAACAAGTAATGCGTGGTAACTGAATATTCAAACGTTTACAGGCGTGTTGCCAAGCGTGATATTGCTACCAAAGCCCATTATAACTGTAATAGGCATTCATTTAGACAGCTATATGAACATTCTAAACATACAGGCAATTAAAATCGAAATTGTTAATTTAATCAATGTTTATTTAAAAGTTGTACAAATACACAGCTCAGGTACAGAATTATTATACTCTGAGAAAATAGCCTTATCTACTGACTACACAGTTACCAGTATCAATTAAGTCAAACAGATTCTATAGGGCAACAATGTATGCGCTTATTTTCTTATAAAACCAACAAATGAATTGGAAAAAATACAAAATTTAGGCAAAGTCCAAACTAACTTTTGTTTTTATTATTTCTGTTTTTGTCATTATTTTTGTTCGCAATAACAAACAGAAAAATGATAGAAATAGTGAATCGTTGTTTTGTAAAATATTCTTTAAACCCCTTAGCTTATTATCTTAGTGGTTAAAAGTTGAATTACAGTGAACATAACCAGTACAGCAAGTCCTGGTTGGAAGGTAGACGCCGCTCCGGTGACGCTTCTGATCCATCTTGTATAGTTGCCAACACGAGTGTATATTTCAGGGAAAGTGGTACTAGCACAGCGGTTATACAATGACAGGACACCCGCCAGTCCCCCGTTGCAGACTAATCCATTGCCTATATCACCCTGTGAAAAACAAATAATTTCAAAAAAAGAAAAGAAATAAGACATCGACAAGGACGGATAATTTTGTTAGTACATCAATACTAATAAATCGCATAAATTTAGATGGAAGTCTTCCTCTGAGAAGACTATTGAAGACGTGATTTGTACAATTATAATTTTTCACATCGGTAGTAATAAAATTATGCTATATAAGCTCAATTGCACTACAAATCATTAAATGAAAGAAAGAAAAAAAGAAAGAAAAAGTATTTATTGATTTCACACAGGACAGAACAAAAAAATGTAAAGCTTAAAACATTTAAAATTAGGACATACAGGACGATATTAGGACATAAGGACATGATATATAGAATATTAGGACATGAGTTTATTGCTAAACGTACTTAAAATACCGTTTACTCCTTCCAATAGTTTTCGGTCACAGAGATAGAATTATTTTTTACTATAATTTTTGAAAACAGTGCGAAATGAAAAAAAAAAAATGAGTCAAAATACTTTGTAAAACAATACACAATGTAGATTCTATCTTAGCGACACGCCTATCCCACAACACGTCACTTTATCGGAGAAAAGTACTGATCCCAAAATAATTGGGATCAAATAAGGCCAAAAGACAAAATCCTAGAGATTTACTTTCCACATCATCGAGGATAATAACAAGGCCTATTTAGATTTAGACACGGAACAAAGTTGACTTATAATCCTCCGTTTCTGTTTTAACATAACTTTATTTTGAACTGCAAGAGAGGCTGCTAGTCTAATTCCTACTCGATAACCACTAGGGAAGTTACCCAAAACATAATAAAAAAATCTGTTTAGTTCATCAGTCAGATTATCGAAAAACATTGGACACATTTTTTTTAACGTAAACAAAAGGTGATGACGACACAGTAAAAAACTCGATAACGTCACAGTTCAGTACATTTTTACCGGCGAGTGATGTCATAAGCACTCATGATCTCCATTTTTCATTAAACTAATTAATCAAAAAACACGATCACACAATCCATTATTTTTCGATAATCTAACTAACGGACTAAACAGCTTAGCTAGCTTAGATTAGCTAGATAAGACCGGCTTTTTCTCCTCATAATTATTATAACTAAAACTGTGTAAAAAGAGTACTTACAATGCATCCAACTGATAAATTGTCGAAAGGCAGCGCACAAACCATCGATGGTAAAATGTTAGGGCCTGCATTCAAATTGTACTGGAGTCTGCAGGCATCCATGTTGGAGATGTACTTTCTTGCGTACCTCTGAGTTATGCTGGCCTGTGGATTAAATAAGTCAATCTATATCACCTGTCTCTATGTAGGCTAAGGACCTGTTTCACAATGTTCTGGTAATTCGACACTCCATGTACCTACTCACTATAAAAATATAATGAACTGTCCTGTTGGTTTTGTGATCGCAAGTGTGACCTCTAAAAGTAAGGTCTGATGTTTTGCCTTAAAATCTTATGGGGCCGCATTATCATACTTAAAGGTCGTTAACCTTAGTTGAACCCTATAGGCATAACCCAGATTACTTATAAAATAATTGGGTAGGTATAAGACTTACAGAAGAGGTTATATTTTGACTGCCCCATCCAACGACAACACACTCTGCATTTTCGGCAGGCACGAAGGATTCCGATGGAAGTGACAAAGGAGTTGCTACAGTGTTGTTGAAGGGATTGTTGAGCTGAAATTATAATATTAAGATTAGAATTAATTAATATATTATACATATTATATTATAATATCAAGATTTTTTTCCAATAATGTGACTGACATAATTATTACTAGGTATACACTACACATATAAACAAATGACTGGCATCGGCTGACAAACATATGAAAATCGATTACTCTAGTTCTAAGCCAGCTTATAGACAACAGGTTTCTTGTGGCAAATACGGGATTGGTGTGCACCCACTGCAATATAACAAAAAGTTTAGGTGACAACAATAACAGTTTGTTTTTTTATGGGGTAAGTAATCATTTAAATGACCCCTTTCTCCCTCTTGTCGGGGCGGAAGGGAGTGTCAGACTTCTTTTGACTAAAACCCACCCTTCCCTTGTCCCTTTTTTGCCCTCTGTGTTCCGGGGGCCTGGTATCTCTTTTGAGCAGCCCCGGCAGAATCCTAATACTCCTGAGTTTGATTTTGCAAAATGGCCTAGGTGGGACACAGGATACCATGCTGCCATCGCAGACGCTTGTTTTGTCCGATTTGTTGCAGCGCTAAGAAGACAATTATTTTACACCCGACTACGGCGAAGCCAAAAGAAAGAGTAATGATTTTGGCAGTCTATATATAATATGTATGTTTTGGCTAACCTACCTCTTAGTCCTACTGCTGGATAAAATACTTTTCCTTTATTATTTTCAATATTAATTAAAAAGCATAAAACATATTAACACTTACAGTGAGTACAGCAATATCGTTGATATACGCCGGCTCACCAATGAAGTCGGGGTGTCTAGTGACCTCCACTATGATCCGAAATTGTTCCGGGTTAGAGTCGTTTAAAAGGGACACTGAACCAGCGAATATCCTGAAGTCACTTGGAACAATTGGCACTGGAGCTCCGGTCCTGCAACATTAAGTTGATTAAATAAATGCACAGAAAACAAAACATGTGTTTTTTTTTTAACACAGAGCGACATATTAAGTTAGCCTTAATACCATTGGTCGATTTAATTTTTTAGCTCTCGTTACTGAGAAAATCGTTAAAAATCGAACAGCACGCTTTCATTTTATCATTTTTCAAAATGATTACATTCAAAATTTCAATGTATGTATTATCTGAAGAAGTAATCAATGCTGGGTGCGAACTGCGGTGTTATAAGTCGCGAGTTCAGACCCCGCCGACTGAATGTCGTTTTTGAAAGTTTTAGACTTAAAACTCAATCATTTAAGGAATAGTTATATTATAACGACGACGACATTTTGTATCTGTCATCTAGAATCGATGAATAAAACCAGAACATTAGAAAATACCTAACTGTTTCAGTAGAAACAGTCTTGTAAAGACAATGAAGAAAGGATAATCTAGGAGATAATATAAATAAGAATATAATGATAATATAGAGAATTGATCCAATAGTTTGATATCTTATCAGTTAATGTGCCTTACATTGGAGTTAAACATAAGACAAATCTGATGTATAACAATAATAGGGATGCACGATGACTTTTGAATTTGTATCGATAATTGGAATCGATCCGGAACGCAAATACATTATAATAATTCATCGGGCGGCTTTGATGCGATTCTTCACATTTCGAATTATATTGAAGTGTTCTCTCTAATGTTTCGTATTTGCATTTATATCCCTATAATAGTTCGATACAAATACCTTGCCGACTTATTTAATACCAGCAATAATAGTCAAGGCAACGTCACAGAAAATCTCTGTACTCTTTCTCTGTCCTCTTTTTACCCGACTGCGGCGAAGCCCAAAAGGAGGGTTGATTTAAAATGTGCTTATTTTCTGCTTTTCAGTTATTTCAGTCGAGTTTTTTAGTTTTTTAGCTACTTTTTTAAACTTTTAAATAATCTCTCATCAATTTATGACAATTTGGTAAGATACTACGAATTATTACTGGACGACAAATAGATGACGAGAAACAGAAATGTGGAGGAAGAAGACATGTTGCGCCAACCCTACTGAATTGGGATGAGAACAAGAGAACGAATAGATAAAAAATAGGTAAAAAAACTTTTTAAGTTAAACGGTTTTATGTTAAACATACATTGCAATGTTTAAGATAAATGTACTAAAAACCAAAAAATAATAAAATCGATACAGTCGTGGGAATTATAAACATATGCATAGACTAGACTAAAATAAAACCGACCGACCGACCGGTGATGTAACCGTGGGGCACGTCTCTTTTATTTACATGGAGTGTATAACTATTGGAATTTCCATGAGCAAGAAAATAGTAAGTAATTTCCTCACCGTCTGCGGGCCAACTGCCTATTTTAACGACGAATTAAACGATTCTTCTATCGCACATTAAGTCGATAATTTGTAGACAATTGACGTGCCCCACGGTTTTATTTTAGTCTAGTCTATGCATATGTTTATAATTCCCACGACTGTATCTATTTTATTATTTTTTGGTTTTTAGTACATTTATCTTAAACATTGCAATGTATGTTTAACAGACATAAAACCGTTTAACTTAAAAAGTTTTTTTACCTATTTTTATTTTCTAGTTTTTAGTTTTTATTTCGCATTCTGTTTAATTCATTTAGTGCTTCATTATTGCAAGGTTTCTTGCCCGTTAGTTTATTGCAGTCCAACTCCTCTATACGTAGTTAAAAAAAAATAATTATAATTTTCTATTTCCGCCATTTTGTAGCGGCCGCCATCTTGTATTTCAATTTTTTATAGTATATTGTATTCTGCTTGTTGAGCCCTTTCATTTGATACCCATATTGATGGGATTGATAAAACCTACGTTATCCGCCATTTTGTAGCGGCTGCCATCTTGGATTTCAATTTTTTATAGTATATTGTATTCTGCTTGTTGAGCCCTTTCATTTGATACCCATATTGATGGGATTAATAAAACATAAATTATCCGCCATTTTGTAGCGGCGGCCATCTTGAATTTATAATGATAATGAATAAACATCATTGTATTGTCACCAAAATCCAAAGTGTATACAAAATTTCAGATTAATCGGTTGACAGGAAGAGGGTGAAATTTGAATTACTAAATTTGACCCAAGAATAATAAATAAAACAAACGGGGTGAGCTAAATAAAACCGTTTAAAAATGATGAATGAGCAGCGGTGGCCTAGTGGTGGTGGCCCCGTCTTACGAACAGTAGGTGGTGGGTTCGAACCCAGGCAGGCACATTACTTTGTGTAATTTATTTCATCACCGCTGCTCTCAAAACGGTGAATGAAAACATCGTGACGAAACCGACATGGCTTAGAACCAAACATTCGAAGACATGTGACATCTACCAATCCGCACTGGGCCTGCGTGGTAGATTATAGCCCATTTCCTCTCAAAGAAAAAGGAGGCCTGTGTCCCAGCAGTGGGAACATTAATAGGCTGTTGATGATAATGATGATGAATGACTACACATCTATTCATATACGTTTATATCGTACCAAAATATCGAACTTCATGTTCTATCGATACAGTAAAGTATTGGATTGATCGTGCATGCCTAAAGATAAGTGAACGCCTAAACAAGTAGAAACAGATATCCGTAAGTTAATCAGATACGTTCACAGATTCTTCACTAAGTTTATTAGAGACGCTACAAGATTTATTACTTCGAACTCAGTTTTGTCATCGGCGAAGCTTAGTATAAGGTAATTGAGAATAGGGAAGCCAATTGTGTTAGTAATATTGATTAATGGCTAGACTATGATAGTTTGTCAGGGAATTGGACTTGACTTGGCCAAATTAATTTTACAAAAGCACTCCGCGCCATTGCATCATTAATTTCTCAAGACTAAAAGTTTCAAATCCTCTTAAATTTGAAAAGAAAATACTTACTGGCGGTATATGAAAGTGCAGCTAGCAGTTGTCAGTACATGCTGCGGTGTTACCAGTACTCCTCCACATCGGTGACCCCTTGTTAAAGAACTCAGTTCATTTATTTGCTGCATGGAAACCTAAAGAAATATAAGTTAAGGTTCATTAGTCAATGTTGTTGTGGGTTAGTACACTCTATCGATGTACTTGATTTTTTGTTTAACCAGACAATATGTTATCTTCGGTATGAAGATAGTATGTTTGATTGTATTTGTGACCTTCGGGATGTTGGTAATAAAAGCCGCGGTCATTTTAAGGTGATAATATGAGTTTGTGTGTAGGCTTTTGAAGTCAAAGAGTGTTCCCTACTAGTTCATTCCTTGTTTTAGAAGGTCAAAATGATGTTACAACTTGTTAATTTTTTTTTTCGATAGCCAAACAGCAAATTAAAAAGACTTAGATTTTGGTTTTCTTATCGTAGTTAATCTTTTATTTAACGCTTCATTACCAAGTAAAGAGTTATTAATCAATTAAAACATTTAGTGTTAAATTGATTATTATCAACACGTGATTCAACATGTGTTTGGATTTTTAGGAAATTATAATACAGTATTTATATCAGATAAAACTATAATTAAATTAATCTAATCTACTGCTGCAATTCCAAAATATTTTTTTGTGAAATCGATAATATTTAGGACTTTCCCTTCATAAGTGTGTCTGAATGAATTCTTGATGGCAAATAATAATAATTGTACTTTTTAATTTAACTTTAAGTACTAAACCCTTTCAGAGACCTGAATGATTTTTACCACGAGTTTTTAACAACAGGCTCTTATTCATGTAGCAGGAATAATAGTTGATTTACCTACTGTAGATATCACAATCTATGGTATAAAACTCCAAATACCAAACACATTTATTTTTTTAAATCAGGTAAATCTCAGAGTTTACTGTCCATTGTCCTTTAAACAATGCTAAACTTTGCATTTACCACTAATTTTCCAAAGTTATAACTGGCTTAACTATTCTGTAATGAAATAGCACCCATTGATAGGTCAAACAATTTGTTGTGGTATCAGGAACTGGGCAATTAAAACATGGTGGCAGGCAGTTGGCCCACTGCCACAAATACCTCGACTATGACCTATTAGCTCTCATAATGATTTTTGGTGAATGATAAATGGCCAATGTTCTGTATGCTCTTCTTTTGTTTAATACAGAATAAATGATGAATGTCTCATTCATTTTTGTTGTCACATCGAGTCACTAAAAGAAGTAAAAAGTATCGAGGAGGCATTTGCCCCTAACAGAGAGTACAACGGAGAGGGACAGTTAAGGCAAACTATAAAAAATATGTCCTCGTAATCATAGATCATGGCAGCCATTTTTTTTTTGGGCAGAGCGAAACTACTGACTAAAACCCACCCATGTTCCTTCTTAGCACTATACAGTGTGATTCTTTATAATGTGCACATATCGAAATGGGGGAATCTATGCTTAATTTTATCGACGGAAAAATTATTAAAAAAAATCTAAATATTTTTTAATATTTTATATGGAATTTTTTAAAATTTTGTCTGCTACTGTGACCCCAGTGTAAACAAAACGGTGTAACTTTTAAACTAAATTATCTATCGCGATGAAACAAACTCCATAATGATTGGAAGCAATTAGGCGTCCTCGTAAAATGAAAATTGTGGAAAAAAACTACCCTCAATTGAAAATAAACACGTTTTTTGATCAAAAAAACTTTTTTTTTTCATAACTTTTTACATAAAATTGTTTCATCGCGATAGATAATTTAGTTTAAAAGTTACACCGTTTTGTTTACATTGGGGTCACAACAGCGGACAACATTTTTGAAAATTCCATAAAAAATATTAAAAAATATTTAGATTTTTTAAAATATTTTTTCCATCGATAAAATTAAGCATAGATTCCCTCATTTCGATATGTCAAGGCCGCGGTATCTCTTACAACATCCCGCAGCAGATCCTGGGAGCCTTAAATGAAGTTCAGTAATTTTTAATAGTGGTTTTTTCTAGAAGTGATTTCTCAGTAGTAGTTTGCCTGAGGTGGATAAATGGGGCTCACACTTCTGTGGAAATGTAAGTGTACTACTATTACGACACCATTTGTCATGAAAGGTTCTTCATGCTTATGTTATACATTATTACTGAAAACTACACCACTACAAACAAAACTTGTAAAAAAGGCAAAGTCGCGCAACTCTTTTCTTCTACCGTAAAAATTAGTGAGATCCATTTAATACCAAGTCAGTTAATTTATTCAGTCCGTTTTTTTTGCAAAATAGTTTATATCATATTATCGTTAAGTATAAAACTGTTTACGACAGTTAAAAATCCTTAAGAGATGTGCGAACTTAATTTTGCTTATGCACCATATTAAATGGCAATGTTAAAAGAGATTGGAGGGTTTTGGGCAATTGGTCAAGTGCGTAGGTAATTCATTATGAATTAATCAGAAGATTATCATCATCACCTGCACAATCTTTAGATTTTAATTCTATTATCATTTAATTCGATTCGTGACCCTTTGTTTTGATACATTTGTTCACACTGTACACGGAGTGCAGAATCATGATGAAGGTACAACGTTCAGAATACAGTAGTGGGCATGCAAGTATGAAGACTCAACATGAAACGCGGCTTATAATATATTAAGAAATCTTTCATTTCTAAGAAATTCCCATTTGTAGAAAATTTGCCATTTTGAGAATTAGCCATTTTGAGAATTGGGCATTAAGAGAATTAGGCTCTTAGAGAATTGGTCATTCTGAGAAGTAGGCTTTTTGAGAATTGGCCATTTAGAGAATTAGGCTTAATGAGAATTTGCTATTTTGAGAACTAGTCCTTTTGCGACTCTGGTGCCATTTTGAGAATTAGGCAATTTGCGCCTAAACTCTTTGAACGTGATCTCAACGCGCGACTCATAGCTTTGGTTACGGATACGGCGATTTTGAATGTTTTGTTTCATCAACCCTTATTGTGCGTATGGATTTGTGGTTGCACCTGCACGTTGTTCATGTGTGCTAAGCTAGTCAACTAAAGCACGTAGTTCACCTATGAGTAAGCACCAGATTTGCATCACCCTACATAATTTCTACAAGGAAATCACATACCGAGGCCGGATAAAGTTCGTGGTTAAATAATAACCTGCCGTTTGGAGATCTTCAGATAAAGCCACGCTTGTCTAGGCTCTCACTTAGTTTTCTTCATGGCTCGGAAGCACATTAACCCGCAGTTACAGGTCAGTAGTATAATAGTCTGACAAACAGTTTTATCAAAGGATATTGTATTACCCAGTAAAAGACAGGCAGTCGACTCGATTGTAAATCGACCTCAACAGAATTGGGAAAAGGCTACGAACACAAAGGATATTTTACAGTACAGAGCCGAGCAACACGTACGCTACAGTGTAACCAACATGTAAATGTCAAATAACAGAAGACTGTGCTTTGCCTTTGACCATCCCAAAACATAGATTCACAGCATATTATCTATATCTATAGGTAACCAACAAGCCTGTTTGAGATAAAATCAGAATTTTAACGCTTATCAGTGAATCCGATCGAATTTATCTAACTTAACATTAAAATCAGTAGATATTTATAACCATATCTTGGCCAGCCTTGACGCTTACTCAGATGAGTAAGCAACCCGATATCAAAAAGGTAACAAAATATTAGATTTCGCAAATACTTAAACATGACAAAATGTAAATAATAATAAAACATGAATGGCATTCCCCAAAAAATCATACATTTAATCGGTTCCGCCGCTAATGTAGGCATATTTTTGTTTGATGGTAGGTACTATCTGTTAACAGCAATCGATAATTTCGATAAAGTTGCAAGTTATTTATGAACATGCTAGCTGAGTTACCACGTATTAAAAAAAAAAAAAGCGTTTCATTTTTCCAATTCAGTAATTTCTGAGAATCAATCTAAACTCATTTATTCAAACTAGGCTGATAATCAGCGCTTTTCGAACGTCAAAATTTACTTTACTTTACTTATTTACAAGAGACAGTCCCCCAAAACGTAACCCCCTTCGACATTTCCTAGTGTTTTTGCTGGAAAGAAGAAGTGGCAAAACAAACTCCCCAGCTAGAATGATAAAACAATAAAATTATGAATTGCTAGTAAAGTTGCATGGTTTCTGACAAATCCTTGCACTGACTTTGGGTACACTAATTTCTGTGTGGTTCCTTCATATGACTTGACCGAGAGAGTTTGTTTGGGTATTTCTTCTGCGAGTAGCGGATTAAGGAACACCGACCTCTTATTCTGGGTTCTGTAAAATTGACGAATAAAATTGTTTGTACAAAGCCAATGTAATTTATAAATATCGTACAGGGTGTAATGCTCCTCACACCTGCACGAAGGGCGTGCTGAAGAAGCAAATACCTTTAGCAACTTTAGAGCCAAATACAGAAGTACATGGGTGGCATAAAAACTCTGTCATCAAGTTAGGGTCTAAACACACAATAAATAAAGAAACAAAAATATACTTTAATGCTTTAAAGTGTGACCACAATAATAAACTTAATTAAGGATAGTTATCATTATTGTAGTGGATGCTAAGGATCTGGTGGCGTTCTGTAACTGCAACTTTTCACTTCTCCCATTGGAAAAAATGTGAGTTTATGTATTTAGAGATAGTTATCATAGTCTTTATCGTGTGTTTATGTTTAAATTACTTACAGCATATGGAAAAACATTTTCCCCTGAGTTCGATCCTCCTGAGATACGGCTTCCCGGCTGGTAGTTAATTACGCTCGCACTTGAAATAGCTGTTGAAAAATTTTTAAAAACACTATTAGATGATCACGATATTATATTAACGAGCTATTAAATTCAATGAGAAATATTAAATATTACCGAATAATTTATTTTTGACTCGTCTAATTATAATCTAGAGTGCTAGTGTGTAAGTGCAGCCAGTTAATTTATATCAAAGCATTTAGTAAAACAGGGCTAACAACAACTTTATTTTATGATAACATTATAATTTTGGAATGAGTAAAGATCCCATTAATCCCATTAATTATCAATCATTAACGTCATAAGCTCTTCTACTATAAAAAACGCACCTGCTTCATTTTTATTATCATAATCATTTCCAAATAATTAACACTTAAGTAAAAAAGGACACTTACCGCAAACGGCTACCATAAAAAAACTCAAAATCTTCTCCATAACTAACTAATAAAATCACAGCGTTAATACAAAACCCTGATGACGCACAGCTTAAGCGAAACTGAAATATTTGTGGTATTAGTTGAGATATATTGAAAACAATGCGCACTCTATCTTATCGTCTTATCTACGTGAACATTTACTATCTAAATGAATTTATCGACATTTTTTTAACATAGGCCAAAAGTATTCGGCACATGTTTTCCTGTTCGATACAAAATAAGTGACTCACTTCTAAATAAGTACTTTACATAGCTGTTACTTAAATTAGAAGAACCATTATCTTTCAAAACAGGCTAATAAAAGAACATCCTTGGTAACAAATCCATCAACTTTCTCGATAAACTCAAACTTAAAGCACTTGTGGACCCTATTTTCAAATTAAGTTTGATATTATATAGTCCCGGGTACAATAATGTTGGAATATGCAAACACAATGCAGAATGACAAACAAAAAACAATTAAAATATATAAATTAGGATAATACTTCTATTAATTAAAAACTATAATTACATAACTTAAATAACAGTTTTCATTTATTTAAAATGATAACAATCAAAGTACAGACGCTAACACATCAAGCCACCCAAAATTATCAAAATTTCCCGAATCAACCCTTTTTTTTCGAAAGAAGTTTGTTGTTGGTTAAAATAACTTCCCGCTCTGAGCAGAGCGGTAGAGAGTGTCAGACTTCTACTGATGTTTTTTAAACATCATTTTTCCATTTAGCCCTTTGTGTCAAGGTCGCTGTATCTCTTTCAAATAACCCGCAGCCCCGACGGGCGTCGGCCCTTGTTCACTTTGAGGCGCGCATGGAACACGGACGCGCCGTCGTCGACACGGGCTTTCGTCACAGCCTTCTTTTGCAAAAGATAAATATAGTCAATATCTGCAGCCCGTCCCCACACCAAAATACCTCAAGACATAAAGCTATAGTAGACAACATTTTAGTTCCTAGTCAAGCCGAATCCTCATAAAAACAATATTTTCGACGAATTCTTGTATCGCCATAAAATATTATTAACCTCTCTTATATAGAGCCAATTCCGAACAAATTCAGTTCATGAATAAGCAGGCTTGAATCAGGATGTGATTGCGGTGCCTCACACAAACAATGACTCACATCCTGCCCTGCTGTATGTGTAGTTCTACCTGCAATTTGAGGAACCAAGCCGAAGCCGCCACCAACGCCGTCGAAGTGGCAGAGTTCTGGTCAAAGCTAATTTGCATATTCACATCACAACTTTTGACCTTTTAATATAGGATAATATATATTATGCTATTTAATGCGGGCCAGTCTTTTAAGCAGATTTTCTAGTAGTTATCGTCGTCACAGTCAAATTGTCTACTTTCTTATCCAGAGTTGATAATTTTTATTCTTGTCAACTTGTTTAATTGGTTTATTATCGGGGAATCCTTTTAGATCAAGTTTTTATCGCATTGTTCGAGTGTTTGAGCTAATTTATATTCGTATAAACAAAAAAAAAACAAAACTGAAATAACATACATCTTCTTTATGCGCCACAAGTTCTATGTTCGCCAGTACATATGGACTCAGTCTCAAATACAACACGTATCGTTCTCGTGGAAGCGTAAGCTTTAGTTTTGCATAAAAAACAGTCTTGAAGCTGCTGTACTTAGCGAGAGCGTCAGATAAATACTTAAACTTACGTGAGCACCGCGTTCTCGGCGCGACTTCCCGATGTATGATGTTAAGAACGTGCTATACGTGTGATGTACTCGTACATACAATTTACATATACCAAACGCCTCACGATCTTAGCATACGCGATGCGGTTTGCGTTGTCATGTAATGCATATGAATAATGTACAATTACAACTACGGGATGAATATGTCAGTAGGTTATTGGATAGCAATATTAATAATGTAGAATACTAACCACAAAATCTTGATGAATCTTGAAAGGGTAATTTTGAGATATTTTAATCCTTTTTACAATTTTCAGGACACACAAAATATTTGGGTTTCATATATTTCCTCATACACCAACATTAAGCCTCAGAGTATCTATAATTTTCTTGCAATCATGCCTACTAACAGAGTCATTATCTACGTTTCCAGAGTCATCATCTGCCTTTTCTAAACTATGCTGAGGTTAGCTTTCAGTTTTACTGGATGCTTCGGAGTTACTGCCAATCTGACCAAAACCTAATCTCCTACGCAGTTACTGGGGTAATAACCCTTGGCAAGGCTAGTTACTCAGACCCAGAAAAAAAAGGCAGACGGCGCGCCGCGAACACTAACAGTGAAGCCACAAAAACCACGCTACTACAAGTAAACATACACATTTTTACTTGTAGTAGCATGGTTTTTTGACAAGTAAACATACACATTTTTACTTGTCCGTCTTCCTTTTTTTCTTGGTCTGTGGCTGGTTATTCGACTTTCGGGCTTCTGAGTCAAAATCTCTAACTGAGTGCTGAGATCAACGACTGAAGTTTGTCCCATACGAAGGTTATTATTTGGATAAGAGGCCCTCCTGCCAAGAGTCTCTCTCTTATTTACCGCCAAAAATAAGTAAAAAGGCCTCGTGTATAGCGTAAATAACGAGGTGAAATGGTACAATACTCGGGGAAGTCCCCAAGTGTTGTGTACCATTCACTACGTCTTATCGTCCGTATTTTATTAAGTACATCTAAATGGCCTAACAGATGTATTAAGCCAATCGCGTAGCAAGTTGCCGTTATGGCCATAATATGAATTAGGAATATCGGCCATAAACCGGATGATAAGCATTGCATCTGATTAGCATTGGTTCAATCTAAGCTATCGTCGTGTAGACCGCACGTTTAAAGCCCTTTCTTTTGGGAAATAACCCCTCCCGCTCTTGGGCAGAGAAAAGGGAGTGTCAGGCTTCTACTGACTAAAACCACCCATGTTCCTTCTCAGCCCTTATGCCGAGGCCGCGGTATCTCTTTCAAACAACCCGCAGCCCCGACGAGCGTCGGTCCTTGCTTTAAAGAGATGTCAGCAACATGGAACGGGCGGGGTTCCATGTTGCTGACATCTCTTTAACTAGTAACTTTGATGATTTCACGTTTTCAAAGTACTGACTAAAACCACCATGTTCCTTCCTAGCTTTTTGTGATCCAGTTGTAACGCTTTGGTGTTTTATTATTACGTCTATATTCTGGTTTTGGTTTAAACTGGTCTATTTTTGGTTTGAATTTAAGTTTATCATCGTGCAGTTAATGTTTCTTGTGGTTCCAAAATGAAGTAGAACAGGCACAGCTCATGTTCAGGTCAACAAACTATCAAGTGACGTGAAGTAAGAGATTATGATAACTAAAGTACAGTGAAGTACTTATTAGTTGAATGGGTAACAATCATAGCTTCTTAGCTATTATGAAGTATTTTGTTAGTATTTTGTTTGAAGTAGTTTTTAGTACTACTATTCTTCACGGAACGCATTTTCTGATAATTTTCGATTTGTAGTAGGCACGTTAGTAGATGCTCTTCAGAAAGATCAGATACGTAGTACCGGGCTAGACAAATACGAAAACCTGTACAAATATCATGTTTGTGTTGCTGACACTCCCAAAAATGTGTCAGGGTATCCGATCAGAATAATATATTAAATTAATTTATTATAATCTTTTACGGGGGATCAGACCGGAATAGACAATAATTTATAGTAAAACTAATCCCCTAGGGGAGGTTCAGATCGGAATAACTCGAACCTAGGCGAGACATAAGAAGTGAGTAAGAATCGTGACCGATAGCGTCCTGTAGTTGCTTTCTACTCCGATTGGAAAAAGGTGTGAGTTAGTTGTATTAGTAACTAGCGGACCTGGCAGACGTCGTAATGCCTGGACAGCAGCGCCACCTACCGGGTCCAAGACAGCAAATGATCCGCCATTTATTGAATTCATTTGTTACAAAAAAAAATGATAAATGTAGAACCGCTAGACCGATTTTGTGCAAACTAAAAAACCATCTATTAAAACCATCTATTAAAAACCATCTATTAAAAACCATCTATTAAACCATCTATTAAAAAACCATCTATTAAAAACTATCTATTAAAAAACCATCTATTTGTTACGCCGGTCATATAGAATCTTCGAGAAACCTCGCTAATAACTGAGAAGTACGCGTGAATTCTAGTAGGTACCTAATTCCATTCTGTAGGTAACTACTGCGCCCGGCGTCAGCGGTACTTGCATTGTAATTTCGACCGTATGCCTACGGCGTAAAGTAACTTCTTCTTTATTGGTTAATTTATCTTTAAGTTTATTTTTTTGTTAATGTTTTTTCTGGATGCTTTATGGAATAGTAGCGAATTTTCTCGAATATCTTTTGTTTGTTAGTGGTATAATAGGACCGAGAGAGGACGCAGCGAGTCAGTCTACTTTTAAGCGAGACAACGGAAGGTTCGAAGAGATTTCAAGTGCGCTAAAGTGTTCAGTAGTGTTTTGCGATTGTCTATAAGTGTTTTGCGAGAAATAAAGTTATTTCGTGTGTTCAATTGGTAGTGCTTTTATTTATCCCATACCCAGCTCGTAACATATTAATAAACCATCTATTAAATAGTCCGAACAAAGCCTAAACATTTGGTATGGATAGGTGAGCCCGTTCATGAGTTATAAAATTACAACGAAAAGTGGCATTGATTTTTATATATTGATTAAGTTGTCTGTTCGACTTGCTCGTGGTGGTAAATAAAAGTTGTAGTGGACTGTATATAAAGGCTATAAGGTATAAAAAAGCGAAAAAAGGAGGTACTTGGAAAACACAAACTCATTATCGCTCCTAGTTTTTAAAATCTTAATAAATAAATTCACGATGATGAATGATCAATTAACGTGGAAACCACATATAGAGAGTGTCAAAAACAAGCTCACATCACTAACAGGTGCGCTCCGTGGCGTGGTGCAATGTCTACCTAGACAGGTGCGTTATACTATATATAACTCCATGGTTAAATCTCACTTAGACTACTTGATTGAGGTCTGGGGAACTGCTGCCAAATCAAACCTAAAAATACTCCAAATTGCCCAAAATAGAATAATTATAACACTATTTAGATATAACTATTTAACTCCTACCGATAAAATCTACAAAGAAACACAACTTATGAATGAATCTCCTTCAAATTTATAAATTCAATACATGCATTATCGTAAGAAAAATTCTAACTAAAGATATACATTCTCAGATTATATTTACAAAAAGGGCACAGACTTACAAAATCTTAACAAGACAAGCTAATGACATCTGCTTAACCCAGCCTAGGACTAAATATGGAAAGAGAAATATTATGTACGAAGGAGCCAACTTCTATAACAAACTACCTAAAGATATAAAAGAAATCAAATCATCATACGTATACAAGAAAACTTTAAAAAGATATATACTAAAAGATCTTTCACTGCAAATTTAAAAAAAAAAAAAAAAAAAAAAGTGTGTATACATATTAATATTAAACAAAACAAAAAATACAAACAAATTAAATCAAAAATAAATAATGATAATCTAATGTAGTATGTACAAATCTTAAAACCGAAAACATTTAAATGAATCGCTTATGTTTCTGCACTGTGTCGCAGGCCTTAGTAAACACGCAACAACTATTAAATTGCACCCTACCCTCATCGCTCAAACTTTTGTGTTGTTTCTTGTGTGTAGCCTACCTTCTTTTATTTGATAATTTTATACTTGTTATGCTAAAACGATGCTAAGTTAAAATATTATTGTAATGATAGTTTTAGGATACATATTTGTTTTTAGGTTACATATTTGTTCTTTGTTCTTATCTACGCTTACCGGCAGATAACATTGTAAACCTATTGTTTTTTCTCTTTAAGTGAATTTGTAATTCTTTTGAGAAATAAATATCTTTAACCGTAATAAATAAATTACGAGTGTTTAGCGCGTAAAAAGTGCATTTATGGACAGATTATAGTGATTACCCCACGGACAAACTAAGTGAACAGGTGGAAAAAACAATAAACAGTGAAAAAGACACAATTACGGGACACCTAAAAATCACTCAAATCAAACTAGAACAGTGTAAAAAAAATAAAATAAACAATATCAGAGAAACTTAAGTGTTAAAAAATTAACTATTGGAAGAAATATTCACTACGAGACAATAACAGTGGCGGTGATAGACCTAGTTTATCAATAATATAAACTCGAGAGTGTAATTATAATTATCATCGATTATTGAGAGCTACAGCGCCATCCCAACCGAACCTCAAGTACTAACACAAAATCAGCACAGGTGACATCTTTTGGCGAGTAGCGTAACAACGTGGTACCTTGATTGTGTTATTGCGTACTGGGTTATACGATATGTCAACAGAGGGCGCAATGTTGAACTTTGAACAAATCCTAAGAGAGTTAAGAATGGACATAAAAAAGGACTCTGATAAATCACTTAGTAAACTAGAGACAAGAATTACAAAAAGAATAAACGAAAATTTGGATCAAAAATTCTATTTAATCCAAGAACAATTAGGGAATATTAAAAAAACGGAATCAGAGCATGACCAAAGAATTCTTGAACTAGAAAAACATATAAGATTAAGAAACATCATATTTTTTGCGGTAGAAGAGGGGGAAAAGTCATACGAAGATCTAGAAAATAAAATAATAAACATTATTACAAGAGATTTAAACGTAGAATGTACTGCAAAAGAATTAGAAATGGTCAGAAGACTGGGCAAGAAAACAGAAAATAGATTAAGACACTGTAACCTTCACTACTTATGGGAAAAAAATATCTATTTTGAAAAATAAGAAGAACCTTGATGAAAAAACAGTATACATAAAAGAAGATTATCCTAAACAAATTCTTGAAAAGAGGCGAGAACTACAGAAGCAAGTACAGATAGAGAGGAAAGAGGGAAAGATAGCATTTCTAAGATACGACCGCCTCATCGTTAAAGAAACTGACACGGCTGAAAATAAAAATAAAAACAGCATTATAGACTGTGAGTTAAATGAAACAAAACAAAAACAGGCTATGAAAAAACGAGAGTTAGAAATCACTCCACCGAGTCAAACAAGCAGCTCTTACGGTTATCAACAACCGTATCAAGGGGAAGCGTCTTCATCAAAATGCCAAGTACGAAACGAACAAAAATAAACAAAGGAAAACCTGAAAAAGGCCATCGTTCTATGACGTCCTTCCTGAATAATACTCAAAATCAGCAGACACAAGACCACTCAACAGCTTTCTCTTTAGATGACTCTGAATAGCAACTCGCAAGGCCCTCCAAATGTAACCTCCAAAATCAAATAAATATAAAAAGAAAAAACGATAAAAACCCTCTCCCAGAACGGCTGGTCACCGCGGGGGCAGTAGACCAAAACCCTCCAATGAGGCATATAGAAAATATAAATAGAAAACCTGAAAAAATCCATATAGCCACTTTTAACGTTGGATCACTAGCAAGTGAAGCAAAGATAACAGAACTTGAACATGCAATTTCATCAATTAAATGGAATATTATTGGCATCTCGGAAGTAAGAAGAGAAGGACTAGTGATAGAAGATAGAGGTGGCTACAGGTTCTACTACTACGGACAATGGGTTTTCTAGTAAAGAAACAGAAAAATATAGAAGTAGTAGAGTTTGTCCCCACGTCAGAAAGAATTGTCACTCTACAAGTTAAAATTGAAAATAAACTCTGCTCAATAATTCAAACTTACGCACCAACAGAAAAAGCCAACGAAACAGAAATGCAACAATTTTACTTAGATCTGGAATCAGCCATATCAAATTGCTCAGAAAATATAATTGTCATGGGCGACATGAACGCCAAGATAGGTAAACAAGAACCTGGGGAACACATGATCATCGGTAGCTATGGATACGGAAACAGGAACAAAAGAGGCCAGATGTTCATAGATTTTTGCCACCAATACCAGTTAAAAATAACTAACACTTCATTTAATAAACCTGAGAAATTAAGATGGACATGGCTGTCACCGGACGGAAAGACTAGAAATTAAATCGATTTTATCACTACCAACTCAGCTAAATATGCGGAGAATGTTGAAGTACTCAGCAGACTGCTTCATTCTAGCGATCACAGAATGGTACGAGTGACACTTAATCTATCTACTAAAAAGAAATCACGTACACAATACCAGAAAAGGACACAATGCTTTATAGAATGATTACAACAAATTTGAAAAGGAATTCTTGGAATATACTAAATCGAATAATGTAACTGTACAGACATATTATGAAAATTTAGAAAGCACCCTAATAAAATGCTCTACAAGCCCAAATAAACCTAAAATAAATGAAAAAATTGAGTCAGTGATGACGCATGATGTGGTAAAACTACAAACCCAAAGAAACGAACTCAGAAACAAACACAATAAAACAAAACAGGACAAATTGGAACTTAGTAAATTATACAGAGAAATTAATAAGAAGATTAAAACCAACTTGAAAAACTATCGAAGTGACACACTATGCTCATTCCTGAAAAAAACAGGCGGAATAAAGAAGGCATATAAAAAACTAAATACTACTAAAAGTTTGATGACACGCCTGAACAATGAAACTGGATCAACAGTAACGAACAGGAATGATCTAATGGGATTGGCTACGCAATTCTATCAAAAACTCTACAGCCGGCCGTTTCAGGAAGAAAAGAACAATACAAGTATCTGGTTAGAAAACACCGACCCAGCCCCACCTTTCTTAGAGAGAGAAATAGAAATATCAATTAAAAAACTAAAAACTGAGAAAAGTCCCGGCTCAGATGGAATAACGAATGAAATGATTATGGAAGGTCTGGAGACACTTACTAACCCACTCAGAAATCTATTTAACGTCATACTACAGCAAAAAAGGATACCAGCCCAGTGGGAATGCTCCGAGATCGTACTCATTTATAAAAAAGGAAACCCAAACTTAATATCCAACTATCGACCTATTAGCTTAATGTCGAGTCTTTATAAAGTCTTTACATTGACTCTACTGAGGAGAATAACAAAAACCATCGATGAAAATCAACCGGTAGAGCAGGCTGGGCTCCGAAGTAATTACTCGACAGTGGACCATATCCATACACTGAAACAAGTTATAGAAAAATATATAGAGTTCGATAAAAGTCTCTACATTGTTTTCATTGACTACTCCAAGGCTTTCGACTCTGTATCACACCAATCAATATGGGAAGCACTGAAAGAGCAAGGAGTTAACAATGAGTACATAGAGATAATCAAAGAAATATACAGGAATAGTACAGCGAGAGTAAGACTAGAAGCAGCCGGCCCAAAATTCAAAATAGAAAGAGGAGTAAAACAGGGGGACCCACTTTCCCCAAAACTTTTTATTGCTGTCCTAGAAAATATCTTCAGGAAATCAGAATGGGAAAACATGGGAGTCAAAATAAATGGGAAGTATTTATCTCATCTCAGATTCGCAGATGATCTAATATTGTTATCGGAAAACCCTGAAGAACTACAAACCATGATAGAGTCTCTTAACAAGCAAAGCAGGCTTGTGGGACTTGAAGTCAACAAGACAAAACCATCGTGATGACCAATAAAGAACAGGTAAAGATGAAAATTAACTCCTCAACACTAGAATATGTTGAAGACTATACTTACCTAGGACACGTGATCTCCTTCAAGGCTTGCAATGAGAAAGAAATAAGAACACGAATAAAGAACACGTGGAATAAATACTGGAATAATAATAAATATTCAAAAGCTCAATCCCACCAACCCTGAAAACAAAAGCGATGAACACCTGCTTATTACCATGCCTCACAAATGCAAGCCAAACTTGGTCACTTACCAAAAAACAACAACAAAAAATCAGATCGTGTCAAAGAGGACTAGAAAGAAGCTACATGAACATAAGATTAAAAGATCGAGTAAAAACATCAATAATTAAGAACAAAACTAAAGCAAAAGACGTAACCAAACAGATACTCAAGCAAAAATGGAGATGGGCAGGCCATATTCAAAGACTCGACTCACAAAGATGGGCTCAGATAACAACTAACTGGATACCCTTAGACCTGAAAAGAAAAAGAGGAAGACCGTTTAAGAGGTGGGAGGATGATATTGTCCGAACAGCAGGCAACCTGTGGCCAAGAACGGCACAGGACCGGAAAGAGTGGAAGCAGCTGGAGGAGGCTTTTACCGCCCTAGGCGGTCCTTACATCGAAGATCTATAACTAACCTACTAACACACCAACTAACACAAAGTTATAATTAGGATATAAGCTAAGTAACTCACTAACAAACTAACATACCTAACTCATTTCAATGTGTTTTTATCTCTTAAACCGTGTAAGGAATAATAAAGCTTTTTATATTTTATTTTTATATTTATGTAAATAAAGGCTTGGTTTTAATGCCGATAAATTACAATTAGAATAGCCCGGACAAACATATAATAAATTAAAATAAACGAGTGTCGTAAGTCGCGGGAGGCTCCGAGGAAGCGACTGACGCGCAGGAGGCGCCCCGCACCTCAGCTCGGTTGCCGCGCATGTTGATCACGCCGCGTGCGCGTGATTGTTGGGTTCGATTCCCAACATTGTCCTGTTCTTGACCCACTATATTTTTTGAAAAAAAAAAAACCCGCATCTCAAGCATCTTGCTTCGCACGGGTGCAATATGTTAAATATAAACTTTCCTCTTGAATCACTTCAACTATTAGTGAAAACTACACCACTAAAAACAACACTTACAAATCGTTTAGTAAGTAGATAATTTGATAAATTATAGAGGATAGTCGTAGTCGCATGCCACCATGCTAATGGCAACTAGCAGCTGACTTCTGTATCAATGAGAACGCCATGAAGAAGCATCAGGTATCAGTGGCATGCGACTACGGCTATCCTCTGTAATAATTATCAAATTATCTACTTACTAGACGATTTTTCTTGTTAACAAGTTACTGACTACGACTGTCCTCTATAATCTATAAAACTCATAATATATTAAATTGAAATATACAAATTATCTACTTCCTAGACGATTTTTCTTGTTTTCTACTTTTATGACCGCGGTTTTGTTAGTGATTTTATTCGTAGTCAGGTTTTAGTTTTTACCCGACTGCGGCGAAGCCCAAAAGGACGGTTATGTGTTTGGCGTGCATGTATGTATGTACGTATGTCCGTTTCTTGGTTCTCTCATAACTCCTAAACGGATGTAGGGATTTGAATAAAATATACGTCGTTAGATTCGTCTTGATGGCGCGAGTGTGATATTAAAAAAAAAAGAAATTTGTGGATTTTGGGGGCCATAAAGCGTATTTCAAAAAAATTAAAAAAAAATCCATTACCATTCGCAGATGATTTAACTTTTGTGTTTGTTTATATGATTTGTGACTTTGAATTTATTTTAAACATATAAGTGTCATATATTTTTGTAATCTCCTTTTAAAACCCTTCATTTTGATACCCGATGGTAACAGATTTTTTTTTATTTTTTCAAATACACTTTAATATGGCCCCTAAAACCCGAAATTTTGCTTTGTTTTTTAATTTTAATGTAGTCGCGCCATCAAGACGAATCTAACGACGTATATTTCATTCAAATCCCTTCATCCGTTTAGGTTTGATTGGTTGGTTGGTCCGTTTGGTTGTTGTTGGTTGGTCCGTTTGGTTGGTTCGTTGTTTCCTTGTTCCCTAATGGGAACAAAGAACGGACATACATACATACATACACGTCAAACATATAACCCTCCTTTTGGGCTTCGCCGCAGTCGGGTAGAAACGGTGTGGAATCGGCGTTACTTTGCGGAAAATGAAAGGTAAACTATAATACAGGAGTATTTTGTGTCTAAATCTAGATGCGGAATTTATACTTACCTTTGAATAGCGTGGCTAATATTTTCCTTCTATGTTAATTACAATTTTATTAATCTATTATGCATCTTACCCTTTCAAAACAGATTAAATATATGTATTCATATAATCTGGAAAACTGCGCACATTGTGCCCATTCATAAGAAAGGTAGCAGAAACGCCATAGAAAACTATCGTCCAATATCTATACTGAATGTAATGGGGAAAGTAATGGAGAAAATAGTACACAACTTTATCTACCCTACACTATATAAATGAATTCCGCAACAACAGCACGGGTTTATTAAGGGACAGTCTACTAACACTAATTTTGCAGTATTTTTTTAAAATGTGGTCCATGATAT
Organism: Diarsia rubi; assembly: GCA_932274075.1. NCBI lineage: Eukaryota > Metazoa > Arthropoda > Insecta > Lepidoptera > Noctuidae > Diarsia > Diarsia rubi. The sequence continues at coordinate 13,777,051 of OW026417.1, read as the reverse complement.
GGACGGTGGTGGTGAACAGGTTGACGTGATCTACACGGATTTTGAAAAAGCGTTCGATCGTGTGGATCACGACATCCTTCTGCGTAAGCTGCAGGAGCTTGGAATTGGCGGTAACTTGCTCAGATGGTTCGAGTAAGGTCTAACTGCGTATTCATACCCTCCGGTGTGCCTCAGGGCTAAATTCTGGCACCTCTCTTATACTCTGCCTACCTTTTCGATGTAGGAGCGCATGTTCTTGATGCAAGGTTCCTGATGTATGCCGACGACACCAAGATTTTTATGACTATAAGAAATAAAAATGACTGTGAGAAGCTACAAAACGATCTAAATAGATTATCAAATTAATATGTTATACAGTACTGATTTAAACAACTTAATTTTAAGATTAAGAGCCTCGTCCCGACGGACTAGGCACGCAGTTGTTTGAAGTACCACACAGTGGTACTAACTACGCTCAAAACTCGGTTATTGGTAGGATGCTAAGTAATTTTAACAAAAGGTTCTCTCATCTTGATATGTTTAATACTAAAAAAGGTACATTCAGGAAATAATTAATAACGTCAGTTTGTGATGAACTGACAAGTACATCTCAACTATACTACGGCCGTTCAGAGAATGCGTTCCTGACACCTATCAGTTAGTCACGACTAGTGATGGGCACAACATTACACTGAGTTCGTTACTGTTCCTGCAAAATGAACCGCCGCATTATTTTAAGATTATTTTCGTTTTAAATTGGCGGAATCATTTAATATTTATATTTTAGTTATTTAAGTGGAAACCAAAAAAAGGTAATATTCATATAATAAAATTGTTTTATTTATTCTTTGTTACAAAGTTACAATCTGTATTTCTATGCAATAAAGTAAGCACATTTAATTGAATGTGCATACAGAATATTAATCAGACTCCGATTCGCTTGAGGAGGTGGTGTCTTCATCATCTTCGCCTACATGTATAATTATATTATTATCAATAACAGAATCAATCCTCATATCTCGGTCATAATGTTCCAAAATCAGGTTTTTAGTCTTCTCAACAACCTTTGCCCAGTCATCTCTTGTGACTTCCCCGCAGGCTTCTTTTTATAGGGTCATCATCTTTTTCGTGCTGAATGGCGGGGAAGTATTGTGGCGGGCGGCGTAACCTTTTATTTGAGCCCAGATTAGCTCGATCGCGTTATATTGGCAATGATACGGTGGAATTCTTAGAACGCGGTTAACTCGCGATTAACTCACGGGCTCCACTTTTCAATGTTTGTCCACGTTTAGGCATTATTATGCACCAAAAGTAAAAAGAACGCAATACAAAACACAATCGAAGTCCGATTTAGCGCCGATGTCAGTTTGAAAAGCAGAAACAGTCCATTAAACGAAAGCCGGGTAATCAAATAAAAACAGATCGAAAACACTTGAAGAACGTGGTCTATGCGCACGAAACGACAACAGACGACTGTTTTAGCGTCACAAAATGGCGGCCCAACGCCATTTGGGGTTACCATTTTCAACCTAAATATAAAAATGCTACTTTTTTAATTTTACTTTCGGTTTGGTCATAGTTCTATTTTTATATTTCATAAAAGTTATCTTATAGTCCATTATTTTCAAATTCTTAAAAAGAAAAACAAAGCGTATTATTTTATATTAAAATATAAGTATAACTGTATAAGAACAGATACTTGCCTGTTATTTTTAGCACAGCACTACAAATATAAAGCGCTGACATAACCTTGTAATAGCGCAGTATAGATTTAGAAAAATATAGTTTACCAAGTTATTTGACACTCAGTTTGGCACAAAATTATAACATTCATTGATTATTGATATAATAATGTTGTTTTAATGCTCATCAATTGTTAAAACGGTAAACAACCAGCAAAAATATTTTTATCGTAACTGCAACGCCATTACAAAGTTACGTCGTCAGTTCAATCGCGACGTGTCAGGAACGCATTCTCTGAACGGCCGAACTATAAATAAATATAACTGAACAGATGGCACTCATAAACTCACCACACCTTTTTAACATACTCACACACCTATGTACGCTCCTCAGGCACACTATACTTACACACTTACACACTCATACACGCTTTACTCTTAGCAATGTAAATGTATAGCCACAAATTGTAATTCCTTAATTGGCTGTAGAATAAGTTTATATTTTTAAGATAAAATTTCAAAGAGCTGTGGATTTTGTAAATAATAAATAAATAAATATTGTTTAAAACCGAAATTAAATAAACAAGAAAAAAAAAGAAACTATTACATTTCAATTAAGGTTATCAATTATTAATCCATATAGAATAAAAATCGTTTTTATATGTTTCATTAGTCAAAAGTATGGAAACTTGTTTCAAACCTATAAAAATGTATATCTCTGAAAATATAATTTTGATCATGGAAAGTTAAAGGACATTTTTTTATTGTATTTTAATAAATCAATTTATTGCGGCACCGAGTTGCCGTGCCTGGCATACTACAGATAATAAAACCAGGATGGTTTGCGTGGTAAGCTCATGTATCTAATTAAAGTGATTGTAACTATGTAATTGATTAATAAAACTTAAAAAAAAATGTATCTAAATAGTGATGCCAGATTATACATATTTTGAAAAACCATACCTAATGCATTAGCTGTTATGCGTAAGTATAGTGAGATAAAATCAAAAGTATGCCATGTTATGGTATGTGTATGTAAATAGATAGGAAGATGCCAAATATCATTGAAGTGACAGTTTTGTTTAAAGCGTGGATATACGAGGAATACTATGTTTTCCGCAACAATCGGGTTTTTTTTAAATATAAATATTAATCTACACAATCTAGAGCATGTCCTCTTACCTTCAAAAAAAAAAATTATTAATACATCATAATTAAATATAAACACAACTAACTACCATTTTTACCTAAACTATCAATCTTATGATTTTTTATTCACTTTATTTATCCATTCCATCAATATATTATAATTATAAAGTCATGCCGAGCTTATTTTTGCCAATAACTTTCTTAATTCTTTATATGGTTTTTTTTACGTAATCGCTACTCGCAAATCGCGTAGCTACTACCCCTCTGGCGCCTAAAAATCGGTTGCGGGAGGGTGAAATGTCAGTGGCGTATATGCAGCCCTTAAATCTGGCAATCCAGTCATAAGTCATAAGTCATTTAATCATTTGTTAACACAGAGGTATGTAATACCCATATTTTCTCATAGATCAATTTAATTAATGTAATTAAAAATAGAAATAATATAAAAATGTCAAAAGGAAAGAAATATAGATATAGTCGAAATAGAAAAAAAAATTATTAACCGATAAAATAGTAGAATAAAAAGAAAGAAATATAGATAGATAGATAGAATAATAATTAAAACAATACAAAATGTCACGTGGAATGTCGAATAGAATAGAACTTTATAAAATAATAGGTCAAATCAATACCAAGGTAAAAACAAAACAGTCATTACAATTTGTCTGTGAAAAAATCCGAAATGTTGTAATACGCTTTATTCAACAGCAAATATTTAAGCCTTTTCTTGAATAAGGATAAGTTTAATTCTTTAATTGAATTTGGTACCTGGTTGTAAATGATTGGTGCCATATAAAAAACACTCTTTTGAATTAATGTTGTGTGGGACCTTGTTACGCACAAGTTATTGTTTTGTGGTCTTGTTCGTGTGTTATAAAATCATAGTTTGGTAAACAGGTCTGGATTGGTCTTAACAAATACAGCTACCTCGAAAATATATAAGCACGGAAATGTTATTATTTTGTATTTGATGAAGAATGGCTTACAAGAATCTAAATAGTGGAGTCTAAACATTGACCTAATGCACCTTTTCTGTGCTTTAAAAACTATTTTTCTGTTGGTTAAGTTACCCCAGAAAATAATACCATACCTTAATGCTGAACTCACCAAACCATTATCATGGTTTGCAGTAACTAAAGCATCGACGTTAATCACTGGGGTCAGTTTAAATAGGCTGATTTGCTAATACGTTTAGTTAGCTCCTCCGTGTGTGCTTTCCAGTCTTATTTTTAGTCAATCGTTAAACCTAGGAATTTTAATGAGTCTACTTGTGTTATAATTTTATTGTTATACCTAGTATACAGTCATATTGGGATTCGCACATTGGTTTAACATCATTAAATTCATCTTATCAATATTTATTTTGAGATTATTATTATCTCCATGTCACTATGGAGGTCATTGTCTCAGTAACAACGTCGTCGTGGTTGCGATCATCAGTAGGTACTCGAAATGGTCACAGTGCTGTCATCAGCAAACAGCGAAATAGGGTGACTTTTGGAAGATCATATAGGTATAGTATAAATAGTGATGGAGTTATAACAATAGTTTCTAGGTAAGATAAGCAAATATTTGGAATTAGTATGACGATCAATGATAAAGTCTCCATCGTCATTCGATGACGAGTACCCGGAACAAGATTGTCAGGAGATATGCGATTGCTTTCCGTCTGTTTGTGAATGTTGTAGAATTGGAGCACAATTCTACAACATTCACAAAGCAGTAAATCCCATTGAATTTGTGGCTCAATTTAGATACTTTCCGAATTTTGTTTTAAGTCGAACAGAGTGCGAATAATATAAATGCATATAATTTAGCTTAGGTATGGTACAGCACTGCGGGTTGTTCGAAAGAGATGCCGCGGCCTCGACACAAACAGTTAAGAGGGAACATGGGTGGTTTTTAGTCAGTAGAAGTTTGACACTCTCCCTCGCTTCGCCCAGAGCGGGGGAGGGCTCTAGGCAGAGCGGTAGAGAGTGTCAGTAAATCATCAAATGACCCCTCATTTCTTGATTTACCACCCTACAAAAATAAAGGCATTGTACACTTACAGCTTTTCTATGCAACCACTCTCGTTAGTTTGTATCGTACGTTAAAGCGAGCGACCGCAGTTTTCCATAATAATCTTCTAAATAGGTTTAGTAGCGAGATTTTAAGGTTATCTGTCTCCTTGCTACACTTTACGTTGCAAAAAGCTATTTCAGTAAGTTTATTTCTAGATAAAAGATCAGTATTGCCGCTGCCGATACAATCTGGCCAGATGGGGTCAAGGGAGGGGATGGGGGGTGGCGGGATTGAGGTCAAGGGCCTATTTCAAATTTTTAAAAAAAGCGACCCATCTCTGACAGAATGTGAGTGTGAAGTCCCAACACAGGACATGCCACACGTTCTCTCTTGCCCAACTTATTGTACGTTAAGACTTAAGGCAAACGAAAGAGCCGTCCAGGTTGCTATGTACTGCAGGGCTATTGCGTATCTTTTAAATGTCAGTGGCTAACATACTGTCCATGGATTAACTCTGAAATTGGATATGGTTTAGTACAAAATGGAACCATTTGACAGTAATTGATAGGCACTATAGGTTAGCCACTGTCACTTAAAAGATACGTAATAGCCCTGCTGGTCGGAGAAAATTTCATGTGTCAAATCGAAAAGAAGGAGAAAAACAGTATTATTTTTCTAAAACAATACCAGTTACTGTTAACGTTATGTAAATTTTATCTGACCCAATAACTTCATGAGATTGTCCATGAATCTTGTTTAACAGCCATTGGATCTCTGCGTTTCATTAATGCACTAAACGTTAGACCAATTACTTATAAGACTTAATCAGGCAAGCGTTGTTAAAAAAACTGAGTTAGCATTCCAACGTTCCATAGATTTCTTAAATGAAACCCAACGGAACGTTTCATCGATTGTAGAATAGTTTATGTATGTGAAGAGATCTATTTGGTTCACTTGAATTTGTATCCTAATATTTAGATCAGCCGAGATCCCATTTATTTTTATTACGGGTCTGATATCAGCATACAAATGTGTAACAAAAACGCAATAAGATGTTTATCTCGCTTCGATGTACCTATTTAGTTTTATTTGAGATGTAAGGTTTTATTTTCAATTATAAAATTATCTTTATTTGTTGTCGGAACTGTATAAGTAGAAAAGGTATTGCTTAAAGATATTTAGACATCTATCAAACAGTGAATTTGTATCAAAACCTTCTATTGCAAAAATGTTCCATGAATGATATCAAAAAGTCTCGTGTAGCTTCCAAGTCTTATTCGATTTTAATATTAAAATCCTTCAAGTTTTTCAATTTCCTTTAGAGTGACCAGCAGGGCTATTGCGTATCTTTTAAATGACAGTGGCTAACCTATAGTGCCTTTCAATTACTGTCAAATGGTTCCATTTTGTACTAAACCATAACCAATTTGACAGTTAATCCATAGACAATATGATAGCCACTGTGATTTAAAAGATACGCAATAGCCCTGCTGATCCGTTGAAAGATTTGTTTTTTTTTTTACACTTTGAATAAAATTATTTCAATACATTTTTATACATATAACTCCTATACTTAGCGTGTTGATAGCAATCTTGACCATAGACTCTTTGTTTGTGGAACTTGTTGTTCCATATTGAAATTTCAGAGCGGAGAAAACTTCGAATCACCACTATAATAGAACTATATTCTTGTACTTACTTCTTACTGTATTATTTACTACGAGAAACCTGGGTTCAGGGTCTGTTTAAAGTATTCGTGTAAGATTATCAAAAAATAAAACAATTATAAAGAAATTATGTTCATAGCTTGGCTAGTCTTGCGGTGGCTAGTGGTACTGCTGGGCAGGTTGTGGGATGGTTTTTCATCATGTAATTTCAGTAGCCCTGAATCCGGAATCATTCCCAGTTAATTGCGATAAACTTTCTTCTTAAGCTTACATATTACATTAAATAAACGGACAAAATACAAGGTGACGTAGCTCTCAGCCAAGCATTCTGCACATTTATTTATTTATTTATTATTATTATGGCACTTCAACGAATGGTTCACAGAAACATTACAGATATTATCACAGTTATTAAAAGGTACAAAGTAGCTCCAGACAGAAACCATTGCTGGATCTTTTTGGTAAGATTCAATGTAATGCACCTCCAAACACTGGTACAGGGGCCTTGGACTCCCCACAGGAGTGTCCCACGTTGCTGTCGTGGTGGGGCTTGGGTGTCTCAGTAACCCTTGAAGCTCTGCCGGTAGATATACCCATGCCGGAAAGGTCCAAGTGCCAGACAAAGAGTGACACGCGCGGGGCACATCCCCCGGAGACTTGAACAGTGTTCGGGTTTTCGGGTGGTGTGCATTTCTGAGGTCGAAATCTTGCTTGCTGCTCTTTGGTTCGCGTCTGCTCATCAGACGTGACTGTGAAGGCAGTGAGTAAGCGAAAGCAGGGACCTAGCTTCCTTGGAGGCTGCCCAGTGAGCCGGGGAGGGGCTTCACTTTGGTCGGAGGGTACTCTCTTCGGCGTCTTCCGGGCGGTGAGCCGGAGACTGACGGCGTCTCCGATTATACTACTCCTCCGCTATTCTTTTCTGATTAATTTCGTTGCGGGATCCAAGACAGTTAAATTCGTTTCTCTGGGACTTCGTCGAGCTTCATTGTCTCGGCGCTTTTCTTGTGGTCGCTACTGTTGATTCTGGCTTTCAGAAGTTACAGTGGTTTGAAAATAGTGTGGCGGACTTGTCCCAAAAAAAAATGTCATGTTGTCAATCTTCATGAACCATAATAATTCCATTCATCAGTCAGTTAATAGATATACACTCGAGAGCAATGAATCCGGGTCACTTAAAGAATGTTAAAAATCTCGGAAACTAAAAATGATAGGTTAATGCAATAAATTGTATTTAATAGACAATGTAATACTCCTTAAATGAAAGTAAAAAAAATATGAGTCACCATACATTTTATTAACACAAAATTACATAAAGAAAAAAACTGCTGATCTCTCCTTAAAACAAAAATAGGAAACATGAAATTTTTGAACTTTATTACGATTTTCTTGAATTTTAATACTTCGTATTGCCTCCTCGTGCTTCCATTACTGCGTTTACGCGGTTTGGCATGCTGTACACCAAGTTCCTTATACGATTTTGGGGAATATTCTCCCATTCCTCTGTGAGAGCAATTTTGAGCTCACGAAGCGTGATTGGGGGAGGGTTTCGTTGTTTTACGCATCTGCCTAGCTCGTCCCAAGCATGCTCGATCGGGTTGATATCCGGGCTGCGCGCTGGCCACTCCATACGAGTAATGTTCATCTCTTGAAGATAGTCATTCACAATCCTACCTGTATGAGGTCGGGCATTGTCATGCATAAATATAGCATCCTCACCTAAATTGACCATAAATGGACCAACGTGATCATTGAGGATTTCTTCCACATATCTTACGCTAGTTAAAGAGCCGTTTTCTATGATCACCAGCTCTATGCGACTTTCAGAAGAAATTCCGGCCCACACAAGTACAGACCCACCACCGTAGGCTACTTTTTCTGCGATGCATGCTTGCTTGAATCTTTCCCCTGGTCTTCGATACACTCTGTGTCTTCCATCGTGCTTGTAGAGCATAAATTTTGATTCGTCGGAGAACATAACTTTTGACCAATCTTCAATACTCCAATTTACGTGGCTCGTGGCATATCTTAGTCTTGAAATACGATGCCCACGCTCCAGTTTAGGGCCGTTTGCAGGTCTAAGGGGTTTTAAGTTAGATTCAGCAAGCCGACGTCTTACTGTCCATGCACTTGGGTTACTTCCTCCGAGGCGTCGAAACTGATTTGTGAGTTCAGTTCCTGTGCAGAGAAAGCGATTTCGAAGCATGGTGTTCACCAAGTATCGGTCTTCTCGTGCTGTGGTACACCTGGTTCTGCCCGTTCCTGGTCTGCGTAGGTTAGAACCAGTTTCTTCGTAACGTCGGAGAACTCTTTGTACTGTTGACAGCGACACACCGACAGTCCTGGCTGTATCGCGCTGACTCCGGCCGGTTTCCAGCATTGTAAGTATTCTGGTGCATTCTTCAGGCGTAAGCGACATAATTTCAGCTTGAATAATGAATATAGAGCACTATCAACATGGTTTATGTACCCACATAAATGACAGATTACAAACAAAAGCAAAACCAAATGCTGTAATTTCGTAGTTCCATCTTCGAAAGTGGCCCTTTTTCAAATTTGATTTTTTTATGATATAACTTTACAATAACTAAGAAGTTTTAATACCTTCATTTAAGGAGTATTACATTGTCTATTAAATACAATTTATTGCATTAACCTAGCATTTTTAGTTTCCGAGATTTTTAGGATTCTTTAAGTGACCCGGATTCATTGCTCTCGAGTGTATATCAGATGACAGAAATAAATAGATTAAGTTAGTGAAGGTTAATGATGCCATATTTTCATTGATGACCCAATATTTATGCACTCACTTGCAGAATAGATACATACGTTTATTACTCACTCCTAAAGGGTTCCGTGGAAAGAAGAGTGCAGCCTTAGTACCAACACAAAAAGCCTTAGTACTTTATTGAAGTGAAACTTCTTTATAGACAGAAAAATTCTAATACCGGTATTAGAATTTTTATGTCTCGAAAAAGCGTTACGGCCGCTTGGAGGGAAGATATCTCAGGAAATAGTGGTTCAAATTGAATAATTCTTTTTGTGTCGAGTAGTCCATTTACCGAGGAAGGTTAAAAGTTATATGTATAATATCAAGCTGCGACCAGTAGCTAAACTTAAAAAAGAGGAAAAAATATTCTTTGTTTCTCCTTTTTGAGAGCTTGTGTTGCGTGCACTGCTTAAACGCTTTAAGTTTCACAAATATCATGTATGGCGGAATTGTTCCTCTTTAAAAGTTCTAAAAAAAGTCTTCGATAGCCAATGACGTATTATATATAGATACACGTCATGAACTAACATCGCGGCGCTTAAAAATGGCGAAATTATTAGATTACAACTTATACGCGTAAAAAAAGGGAAAGAAAATATGACACCGTACAGCTGGGTGCCTGTTGATGCCTGTTTTCTTTAGGTTTTGCACAGGTTTACACACACGATTTAAATTAAAAACAAACGTAGTGTCGCGCGAGAGGTTGGTGCGTAACTAAGCGCGATATGGGTAATTGGCTTCATTTCATGTTGTCATTTTTGAGGGAGGACAACGTATTTATAGTTTTAATATATCATTGGCGACAACATAATTATGTCTATCAGCTACCGATACCTCAAAATATCTTTTTTTATTTACTTCTAAAATTTTAGATCACAAATAATTTAGATAAAAAAAAAACGTTTTTCCACTTGTTCGTTGCCAATCGTTTTTCCACTTGTCCGTTGAAGTTTCACTTCTACTATGTGTCCCAGCACATATTAGATTTTTTTTAATTTTGCCGGATTTTGCAGAAACACGTACCTAGGTAGTAAGTTTTTTCATTTTCAACCGACTTCCAGAAATTAGGTGGTTCTTTTTGTATGTTTTTTTTCATCTCCGTCATTAATGAAGTAATTTTCAAAATTATTTTTGGTTCCGAACGAGTATACTCCCGAGGTGGTCCCATTGTCACCAAGTCAGGATCTGATGATGGGAGCCAAAGGAAACCAGGGGCAACCCTCAAATTTTATAGGCACTTGTTAAGTTTTCCATTTATATTTTCTAAAGCTGTTCATGTATTTGCGTCTGATAATCATAATCTCATGTGGATGTGCTGATGATGGAAGGTATAACATTTCAACGGTTAGGAGTTGATTTTTTTTTTCAAAATTATACGTTGTGTAAACTCTGTACCCTTGCACAGAATCTAGTGATAGTGGAATTATGAAAATCAACCGTTACTTAAGTTCATGGCTTTTAAAAATAAGGTATAAAAATAATAGACATTTATTCATGTACTTACTTATATATTTTTTCAATACACTAAATCAAATAGGTACACTTCACAATCTAGACTGGACTGATATTCTAGAACACAACAGGAGTTATTATACAGGGTGGAATTTTGTAATGCCACCTGGAGGGAAAGTACTCTTAATACTGCAGATAGAAAATTTTACTCAAAGGAAACATTCCTTTAACTGCATTCAAAGATTTTCGAAAATTCTCTACTGTCAATAATTTAAATTGTAACTTACATATTTTTATTTTCTTAAGATTAGTATGTAACCTGAGTTTAGATACAGAAAATGTACTTACATGGCATATTTACCCATAAGGTCAAAGTACACTATAATATTAACCTAATTTATTTTATTTGTACATTGATGTTGAAAGAGCGGAGCCTTCTAATACAGGCATTGTTTGCTTAAATGGGGGCTCCAAACACGTTAAAATGTAATGTAGTTTCTAATTTACACAATAAACTATTTTGTATTTTTTTTTCTCTTCTCCCACACCCGGGAATCGAACCGGCTAAAATCTGAAAAAATTATACCCTGTACTTTTATTGCATCGATCGTTAGGGTAAATTATAAGGATAAAATCTCTCTAACAAACATGATAAATTAAATGAAAGGAAAACCAGCCGTCTGGCACTCCCTTTCGCTCTGCCCAAGATCGGGAGGGGTTATTTGATGATTTCCCACGCCCAATAAAAATAAAAGTTGTCTAGGTGAGTTGACTATGGAAGGTACTACTCCTCAACGGTAAAGAGTTGAAAGCAATACTAAGATAATCTTAAAGGTCAGGGTTAGGTTTCTTGATTGAACGTTAAATGCATGGTAAATATTTGTATAGAATATTACTATAAAAAATGAAAAAATATATAAACTTTTTTGCAAAAAAATTAAACCGTCTTCAAAAACATAAAAAAGTAAAAAAACTAATTTCAACATACAAAGATTGTAAGATTAAAAGTGTCGATAGTCATTGTATCGAACATCGAAATATCACATTAAATACTAAGTTTATTTACGTAAAAATGGTTTTAGTTATGTTTCATCTCAACTTTTTTGACATTTCTTTAGTTTTCAAACAAACTTTCATATACTATTTATTTCATAAAAATCTTACTCCGCAAATTTTGATGTATTTTATAAAAAAAACATTCGCTGGTGAAAGGTTTTATCTGTTTTGAAACGGAATGCTAAGAAAATTAATTTATTGATAAAGCAGTGTTTCCTGCGTTCCATAAAAAGATAAGATTGTAGGTGCCTATATAATATTGCCCCACATTAACAATATCAATCAGTCATCCTGGTTGTAGTGTTATACGATTGTTGATTTCTAAACATATGAGAAGTGTCTTTGTTTAAGAACAATAATGAACAAGTTTGTGTTTTTATTTGTGATTGCTCTTTGTGGTAAGTTTGTTTTTTACGTTTGAATTAATTAAATTAAAAATGTCTAAATTTTAACGAGATTGGTTGTTGATTTTTGTTCTATGTGTCACGATAAGCGTTGATATGTATTTATAAAGTTTGAGGTTTGAAAAACTAGAGCTATGAAGGATTATTCTTTAGATACACCTAGATTATTTAAGAGCGCCAGCCCACTCCGTATATGGTTTAAGGGACTACTGTCGTAGCAAGTTATTTCATTTAAAATAACCACAACACAACTACTTCTATATCATTTTGTGTGGTTATTTATTTGAAAGTAAATGTATAGTGCTTAAAACGTCATAGTCGTTAGTCGAAAAATGGCACACTCGCTTTTGATATTCATAGAATAAAATAAATGATGATATGATGTGTACATTGTGCAATAAATAAATAAATAAATAAATAAATTAAGACTAGTCTTTATTCGCTTAATGTTTGGACTTTATGAATGTGGTTACATCAAAATTAGCTGTTAAATTAGATAACAGGATTCCATGTACATTCTACCTTCATAAATCAAGCAAATGTATAATAAAGGTATTATAAACATTTTTATTTTTAAGAAATTGTGCACATTTTGCATCGTACCTACATCATATTATTCGTGATACTTGCGTACGTGCTTATCTAGGTCAATTTATATCTGTGTGCCTTAGCAACTAGGAGCTCGGACGAGGCACACCTAGGTTGTAGTGACATTGGTAATCAGTAAACTAATCACGTGACTAGAATGACCTAATTTTGGCCAATGATTATGTTAGAAAGTCGTTTGTCTTGATGTCGTGGAAACACCAAATAAACTATGGTTAGTTTTATAGAACATTGTGTGTCTATGATCTCTGTACTTTTCCAGAATAAACGGTCCTTGTCTGTCATTAGCGTTCACAGTATTCACGTGTTTTTTATTACAATATTCCCGTTCTATTAGGTTATGGGCCCAGAAACCCCGTTTAGGAAGTCTAAGTACTAGTAAATACGTTGTTTTAGCTAGAATAGGTGTGTGTGCTATCAGGTGTGCTACCTAGTGAAAAATAACGAAAATGTCGAACGCATTCTTGACCAACGTGCCTAAGCTGTTGGGTCGTGAAAATTATCACGAATGGGCGTTCGCAGCGGAGAACTTGCTAGTCTTGGAGGGCATGTCTGACTGCATCAAGCAAGAAAGTTCAGATGCCAGGGCTACAGAAGACAGAAAGGCGATGGCGAAGCTAATTTTAACAATAGACCCGTCGTTATACGTTCACATTAAGGAAGCTAAAAGTACAAAAGAATTGTGGCAGAAAGTGAAGACCATGTTTGATGACTCGGGATTTTCACGACGAATAACATTGTTGAAGAATCTGATATCGATTCGTCTTGACAACTAAATAAATAAATAAATAAATAAATATCAGGAACAGGTTTTTCCGTAAACGACGAGTGGATTGGCTGTTTAATGTTAGCTGGTTTGCCTGAAAAATATTTCCCTATGTTGATGGCAATAGAACATTCCGGAATCGCCATTACAGCCGACGTAGTGAAAACAAAGCTAATAGATTTGACAGGTAACGATTGTGAGGCGGGAAATGCATTCTTGAGCAGAGGGCATAGTCGTCAAAGTTGGAAAGTTGGTAGTACTGGAAAAAGTGACAACTCCAGCCAACGTCATGGCGGTGGAACGTCCGGCTCATCAAATGTCAAATCTGACAGTGACAAGTCTGACAAGTCGAAACTGAAATGTTACCGTTGTAAGCAGTTCGGACATTATAAATCACAGTGTAAACAAAGTAATCAGCCTCAGATAAAGAAGACAAACGCTTTTTCGGCAGTTTTCTTGAGCGGAAATTACAGTAAACAAGACTTTTACTTGGATAGCGGCGCGAGTGTTCATATGGTTACGGACGTAAACATGATACAGAATGCATCTTTTACTACGAGTATCAAGGAGATTATTGCAGCTAATCACAGCGCAATGCCAGTGTTGTGCTCGGGTGATGTTGATATCCTGACCATTACTCCAAATTGTCTGTATGAAGTTACTTTGAAAGACGCTTTGTGTGTGCCTAATCTAACCACAAACTTAATCTCAATTAGTCAGCTCATCAGGAATGGCAATAAAGTTGAGTTTAAAGAGAATTGTTGTTATGTTTACAATAGAGAAAACAGTTTAGTGGCTGTAGCTAAACAGATTGATGGTGTTTACAAGATGGTCCTGGAACAGAAACAGTGTCTGTTTACATCAACTTCTTCAGCAGCTAGCAGTGAAGTTTGGCACCGGAGACTTGGCCATTTGAATATCAATGACCAGAATAAGATGAAAGATGGAGCAGTCACAGGAATATCATACAGTGATAAGTCAGTGATCAGCAAGAAAACATGCACCGTGTGTTGTGAGGGAAAGCAGTCACGCTTACCATTTAGTCATGCAGGAACGAGGAGCAGCGAGCCATTGGATGTAGTCCATGCTGACGTCTGCGGCCCCATGGAGGCCAAGTCATTGGGCGGAGCAAGGTATTTTCTTATTTTTGTTGATGACTTTACTCGTATGGTTTTTGTTTATTTTCTCAAAGAGAAAAGTGAAGTTTTCAAGTACTTCAAGGAATTTAAATCAATGGTGGAGAACCAGCAAAGTAGAAAGATTAAAATATTCAGAACTGATAATGGCTTAGAGTTTTGTAGCAATTTGTTTGAGAATTTTCTAAAGGATAGTGGCGTTATACATCAAAAGACTAATACCTACACTCCAGAGCAAAATGGTTTGAGCGAACGTGTCAATCGAACCATTGTTGAAAGAGCTCGATGCTTATTATTTGATGCAAGTTTGGATAAGAAGTTTTGGGCAGAGGCGACAAACACCGCTGTCTATCTTAAGAATAGATCTGTTACATCAGTATTAAATAATAAAACTCCGTATGAGCTCTGGACAAATAAAAAACCAGATTTAAGTCATGTTCGAATATTTGGAAGTCCGGTGATGGTACATATACCTAAAGAGAAACGACTGAAGTGGGACAGTAAATCAAAAAAGCATATACTAGTTGGTTTTTCCGAAAATGTGAAGGGATACAGAGTTTATGACACAATTAAAAGATGTATCACAACTAGTAGAGATGTCGTCATTCATGAGGATACGGAAGGAAACTGTACATCAGATTCAAATGTATCAGTTTCAGTTGGGGATATTAAAGATGATGAAAAGTTGAAGGTCATTATGAGTCCTGTAGATCTCACAGAAAGTAATGAAAAGTCTGATGATGAAACTGTAATAAGTCTCAACACTTCTTCGGAATCAGAGTATGCTGATGGTATGACTGATACGGATTTAATCTTGCAGCAAGAATCTGAAGAAGAGGAGGAACCAGTGTCACCAGAACCAGTAATTACCAAACGCGTGAGGAAGCAGCCTGTGCGGTATGGGTACACCAACCTATGCACAACGTCCAGTTCAGACCTATCCAGTGATCCTGTTAGTGTCCGAGAGGCACTATATTGTACAGATCGAGACAAATGGATTGAAGCAATGAAGGAAGAGTTGCAGGCATTTGAAGAGAATGATGCGTGGGTTCCAGTTGAAGAGTTACCTTCTAACAAAACTTTAGTACAGTGTAAGTGGGTGTTTAAAAAGAAAGCAAATAGTGATAAAAGTGTGCGATACAGAGCGCGTTTAGTGGCAAAAGGCTTCACACAGAGGGCAGGTATTGATTATGACGAGACTTTTTCGCCTGTTGTCAGGCATTCTACTATTAAATTGTTATTTGCACTGTCTGTACAGCTTAATTTTGATATTACTCACTTAGATGTAAAAACTGCTTTCTTGAATGGTTATCTCAAGGAAGACATTTATATGGTTCAACCAGATATTAATTGTGATAATAAGAAAAAGGTTATTGTTAAATTGAATAAAGCGATTTATGGTTTGAAGCAGTCTTCTCGCTCATGGTATGAGAGAGTAGAGCAATGTCTTTGTGAACTAGGTTTCAAAAGGAGTAAACTAGAGCCCTGTGTTTTTACAAAAATGTATGATGATGTTAAAATAATTATTGCCTTGTATGTAGATGATTTTTTTGTTTACTCAAATTGTAAAGTAGAGACTGAAAAATTAATCTCTGTGTTGAGTTCTAATTTTAAGATAAAAAATTTAGGACAGGTTCAGCAATGTTTAGGTGTAAGAGTTAAAATTGATAAAGAATTGAATGTTATTTCTCTGGATCAGGAACAATACATAGATCAGTTGCTAGATAAATTTAATATGTTAAATTGTAAAGTTGCTAATACTCCTATGGAATGTAAATTAGATATTGACAAGTGTGAGACTTGTGATCATGAAATTCCATACCAACAACTGATTGGTAGTATAATGTATTTGTCGGTTCTTACCAGACCTGATATTTCTTTTTGTGTCAGCTTTCTCAGTCAGTTTAATAAATGTCATACAAATGTACATTGGAATTATGCAAAGAGAATACTCAGATATTTAAAGAAAACAAAGAATTATTGTTTAAAATATGTAAAAGAAAAAGCTGAGCTTGTTGGTTTTGTTGATGCCGACTGGGCTAGTAACACTGTAGACCGCAGGTCATATACTGGTTATTGTTTTACCATGTCAGGGTCAGCTGTTTCTTGGGAAAGCAAAAAGCAGAGAACTGTGGCATTGTCTAGCATGGAAGCAGAATATATGGCCATAGCAGAAGCCAGTAAAGAGGCTATGTACTTAAGATCCTTGCTATATGAACTGACTGGTAATTTGGGTACATTGTTAATATACAATGATAGTCAGAGCGCACAGAAGTTGGTGGCAAATGATGTGTATCATAGAAAAAGTAAACACATAGATATTAGATATCATTTTGTAAAGGATGCTGTTAATAATAAAATTATTAGATTGGAATATTTGCCAACAACTGCTATGCCAGCTGATGTTCTTACTAAAGCTTTAAGCCCTGTGACACATTATAAATGTATTGAAGGCTTGGGGATTAGTCAGATAGAGTCATAGTGTTAATAATAATTGTAACTATTATTGTTTTATAGAAATGTTTGTTTATTTGCTGTAGTTGGGGTGTTAGAAAGTCGTTTGTCTTGATGTCGTGGAAACACCAAATAAACTATGGTTAGTTTTATAGAACATTGTGTGTCTATGATCTCTGTACTTTTCCAGAATAAACGGTCCTTGTCTGTCATTAGCGTTCACAGTATTCACGTGTTTTTTATTACAATATTCCCGTTCTATTAGATTATTCTATAGAACTTTGTAATACTGGTAAGCTATTAGGCACTGTTCCTCTTGACAGTGATGCGGACGCAATTTTGAGGCCGTATAACCCACTCATTTGACATGTGGATATAATATTTTTTCTAAAACTAGTAATGTTCTAAAATAAAATATTCGATGATATGTGACAACCACTTCAGGTTCTTGGGTCACATGGTGGATTAGGAAAACTTCTTCCCAACAGAAAGAACGTTTTGAACTTAAATTTTCTCGATTTATTCTTGTCTTTTATTAATTTTAATTTTATGATAATTATGTTTTATGACCAGGCACTTGCTCGAGCTCAACCCTTAACAGGATAGCGAATGGAACTCCAGTAACAGTTTATAATCAGTTCCCGTATATGGTAATCATATTTTTTACTTTCAACTATATTACACACCCGAAAGACCTTTACTCAAGGAACTACTTTTACAATGGAACTAATTCTAATCTTCTCACTTCTACATACCTAGTACAAAATGTGAAATGCAACAGTTGCTGCGCTACAAATAGCTAGTGTAACCTGTATATTTAATTTGTGTTTTTTTTAGATTTCGTTACAACAAAAGAGTTCAGGAAGCAGTCCGACTCGAGGACACAGGTGTGGGGGAGCTCTGGTTTCTTTGCGACATGCAGTGACATCTGCAGCTTGCCTTCATAACAACCTAAACGGGTGAGTCTGACTGAGTTCCCACTGTTTATTTATGGTCGGTCAGTATCGAAGTATAACCAGCTTTGTATAAAACCGGGCAAAAATCCAGCCTCCGTAATTGCTACTGAGATGTACCTGATGAATATACCTAATAACGTTTTGCCAGACCTGGCAATCTAACCCAGTACCTTATGCTCAGTGTTCGATAATGCGGCTACTAGATCAAAGAAGCAGACACCCACAGGCACATGTTACTTTATCAATCGATTTTAGGCAAATAAACTAATAAATAATAACCACGCTCTGATTACAACAGTTATTTTAACGACCAGTCCTCGCTTCGTACGGCTGTTAGGTATTATAGGTGCGTCGATATGTCAATATATCAGTTATTATCAAAAACACCTAATTTGATAATCTTATCTTAGCCAGTTGATTAACCAAAAGGTGTGGAATCGGGTGTTTCTTGGCGGAAAATGTAACTCAAATTATACAATTGCATGCATATTGCATTACAATAATAATCGCATCTCTGAAAATGTATACAGAAGTGTATTAAGGGTATGCATTACAATACTTATCCCATCTTTGCAAGTGTATATGTATTTTTTGCGGGGGCGGGTTTTGATGGATTTTGCATCATTCTGGATCTTGGTTTTTGCGGAATTTAATCTTACCTACGACTAGCGTGGTGTGGTGTGGAATCTTCCATCCATGCTGATATCAATTAATCGATTATGAACCGAATCCTAACGAAATAAATTACCTTTGAGTCATGTATGATATTAATAATAAACTAATTGGTATAGAAGAATATAAAGTTACCTGGCTGCTTTTGATGCAGTGATTAGGGACAATTTCCTTGTTTTAGAGTGGTATTTAACCAAATTGAAATAAGAACCAAAATCGTTAACGCTACCTTGTCTTTCAGGGTCCACACGCTTTTAAATCCAAGCGAATACAGGGTGTTCGCTGGTGGAATTAATCTTAACAACGACACTTCTGCTGATCTTATACGTGATATAGAGCGCTTTACCGTGTACCCTAATTATGCCCCGGGTACCCCTTTTGTTAATGATATTGCTGTTATAACCGTGAGTATTTCGTCAATTGTATATTTTATATGAAATAAAAAAATAGACTTACATAGATTTCACTTAAATTATGACATTTTGATTAAATGCAAGTGAACAGTAAGTGAGTTTAGTGCAACACCTACTTTCTTTTACCTAGGTACACATCTAGCATTTTGCATTATCACTTTTGCATTTAGCATTTTCAGTATAACATGACCTCGTTTTGTTTATATTTTCCATACAATGAGAGATCCGTAAAAACTGATTGTGTATAAATTGATTAGTATTTGTGTCGTAAAGTTATCACCAATTTCAGTTCACGAGTGAATTTTCAACCAACAATGTACAAATTGTACCTCTGGCGTCTACTGACGTACGAGAGCCTTGCAGTTCTTCCGGCTGGGGATCCCAAAACGACACCAATGTTGTAAGTAACTCAGTTTTTCTCTTTTATTATTCGATTTTTTTTAAATATATGTTAATATAGGTAGGGTTAAACCGTCGTCAATAATGACTAAACTTTAAATAACGTTTATGAATAAACCCTATTAGTTAGATAATAAATGTAACCATTTTTGTTCTTCTTTATAATAAGTTTTCAACATGATAGCAAAATATAACATAACATCACGCCTGTAATCCCCGAAGGGTAGGCCAGGGGTGTAACTAATAGTACTCCAAAATTCCATCACATTCGTTTTTAAAACCCATGTACAGTACGATCAAATTATCTTGGCAGGTCTGAACATAGGCTCTGCGAACTTTGCGCATGTATACTCGCGAAGAAAACTGTTATTGCCAGATAAACACATACGATCAGAAAATACCTAATACAGTCAGAAAATACAAATGAAATAAATATCAAAACACTTTTAGATACCTAGTCTACATTTTTAACTCCATTTTCTTTTTTCCCTTTCATATACTGAGTTAAATCGTAAATATTTTTTCTCGCCTGGCGATTTAAAACACTACTATACTTTGGTGGCATATTTGACGAAATAAGTGCCCACTAACTTTTCTAACAAATAATAAAAAATAACAGTAATATTAAAAACAACAAACAAAAACACAACGAAAACTTTTCTAATCGAATGTGCTCAAGACAGAGATAGCAACACAAACACTAAACAAATGCTGTCGTGTGACTGAGATATAATACCTCGTACCGAATATTGCCGAACTTGCACGAAGGTCACGAAGTTAACAAAAAGAGATGTGCATGTGCATGTGCAATGGGTGTCGTTTAATCGATTATTCTTAGAATCGATTGAAATTAAGTAATAAAAAGATGTTTCTATTCAATTTTATATTGAGGTTTGAAATATTCGTAAACATTCGTTATTCAAGAAGTCTGTAATAGATTTCTAAAATATAAGTAAATCATGTCTTTTAACAGAGAAAACATAATGTTACTATACATTTTTTATGTAATAAAGACGAAAACTCAATTATTAATGATTAAATTCACTTTATTAGTTAATGTATTCACTTAAATATCTTCTAAACACTAATAATAACGTATTCCAAATAAAACTAATCGATTACGATATTTGATCGTATAAAGGATTGATTGTGTTTATGTAAGGTGCATCTCTAGCCTAGACTACCGCCCCCCGAACTTCACCTCATGTCACCATTTGGTTCCTAATAAATGTTACTGCGCAGCGTTCTGCACGAAGTTCGGACCTGCCAAGATAATTTGTTCGAACTGTAATAGGGCGCGAGAGTTTGAGAGCAGTGGTGATGAAATAAATTACACAAAGTAATGCGCCGCATGGTTTCGAACCCACGACCAACTGTTCATAAGTCGGGGCCGCCACCACTGGGCCACCCCTGCTCTGACATAAGTTTAATATCGAATTATCTTTTGTTCTAGCCCAGTATACAGTTGATGTACTTACAGAAGTACGCGATGACGGATAACAGCCAATGCCAATCTTTTTACAATGCTCCCTTTGTCCCTGAAGTCACTTTACAAAACTCTATGATCTGTGGGTTATCTTTGGCATCAGATTCTTCATGCCAGGTAATAACTTATGAATTACTTTTTGGTTGTCTCACCTAAGCTTATGGTAACTTCTATTTAGAGAAGCTACTAACTAGCTTTGAATTATTCATGACATAACATATTGCCAGAAATGGAACGCTAAAGACGGAGTCCACTTCTCCTTTGGCGTTCTGTTTGTAGCATTTTTCACACGACATTTTAATATTTTTGCGTTATTTTCAGGGTGACTTAGGCAACCCATTAGTCTGCAATGGTAACCTCCAGGGTATTCTCGTTAGCCCCGCCTCCAGCAACTGCTCAGCTTCAATCCTAATCCCACGAGCGGAATTATATACCCGCGTCTCCAGTTTCCGCTCATGGATAACCACCACGGCAGGAGCATCTACTTTCCAACCAACAATAGCAGTATTAGCAGTGATAACAATTTTTCAATTTATTACGACTAAAGTTTTGAATTAAGGAGCCTATTTTAGAAATAAATAAATTAAACTATTTAAATATAGACTTGTTTTTTATTTCTATTTCTTTAATAATATTTTTTCTTTGCTTTATTAAGGGGTTCAAGTACGCTCGCAATGCGACCGAGCTCCTATAAAGAGTTCCATAAGTATTCTTTTACTTCAGCCGTCATCTTGGTGGCTTGTACACAAGTTTTCATAGAGATACGGACGTGACAGTCGACGTTCAGAACCTTAAATGTGACGCATCATCGATCGAGTTCAATGAAATGAAATCTTTAAAGAGTCAACCTTTTATAAACAATTATTTTAATATAGAACATTAAACTACACATTACGCCTGAAATCTCCAGAAGGTTAGGTACAGGAGAACCTATTTTTTATTCTCAAAGCACTGCAACTCCTGAAAGCCAGAATCAACTGTGGTGAACACCAGAGAAGAGCCGAGACAATGAAGCTCGACCAAGTCCCAGAGAATCAATTTAACTGTCTTGGACCCCCAATGAAAATATCTGCTATGATTTAAACAGCAAAAAAATTTTCAAAAATAAATTCTCACATTTTGCCAATTATTAAAGTCCCATGTGATAGAGCTAATAAAAGTTGTCATCTAATCTACACAAATCTAGCTTCCGGGATTCTATTGAGCACACCTTCATTGCTGCATTGGACCTTCATAGAAAAACTCAACAAAAATCGCATACAACACCTTCAAGGGCACAATATGGAAAACTAGATTTTGCTTGCGAATTCGTCTGCGTAGAAGTCAAAAATTGAGGTCGCTGTTAACAACATTGCAAAACAAATCGAATAGATTTTGTCAATCAGTAAGAAATTGACTAATATGAACTAATTTAATCTGTCAGCTAATTCCGGAGAAAGAACATAAACATTGTCATGATTTTAACACAGCAACCAACCATTTCTCATTGTCTAAACAGTCGTCTATAGAATAGTATGCCTTTAAAAAAAAAGTATTATTATTCTGCCTTATATGTTTTCGAAGCTGAATTGTGATGCCACCGCGAGAATATCAGTCTTTCAAAAATCTCTTGGAGAAACTCGAAACTCATAGGTTCTGTGTTTCTAGATCGTCCTTATTTTATTTTAAACGTTTTCCTGCATAGTTTTCTTTTGGGCAACATTTAATTGTGCCTGTTTCATTTGCATTAAGTTTCAAAAAGGGTTACCCGTATAGAGGTTTCAAACAGTTTTCTTTAGGTGTTTCAATGAAAACTTTTTACCAGCCTAGGAAATGGTGAAGGGCGGGCGTTTTGGGGATTGTCTTGTTGACGTTCAAAATGCAGATTTTCACCATAGTTTAAAAAAAAAACTTTTGCTTTGTTGTGATTTAAGTGCTCATTAATCGGGGTAATGAACATTTCGTTCGTTCCCAAATAGATAAGTTCCGCAATCACAAACACACAACACAACCACATTAATAGGGTAGTTAACAAAAAAAAAATAGTCCGTCAGATAGATTTTATTTTATTTGTATTTTTTCTTTTTCACGTAAACAAACAACGAAGTGTCAACGTGTGACGTCATATTCTAAGACATTAGTATGGCATTTTTAGCGGTCATTGACGCCACAAACCCCCACTCAAATCAAATCTTGTTTTGATAAAACAAAAATGCGTATGCAAGGCCTTTGTTTGGTGGTGTACGATCTTTTGTGGGAAAAACTTGAGAGTGTCAATCTACCACCTGAGTTTGTTTCCATCTTCAAGTATATCGGTACAGTCAGCAGCACCAATATGTTAACATTTGGCAATATATAGAAGCATTTTTCACCTATTCTATTGATTTTATTATCATATTACGTATCGAAATTAATATTTTGGAACTCAGGTTATCATAAAGTAGGTCAAATCTCATAGCTGCTATCGTTATTTAATGAGATGTTCGCGTTTGAACTTTGCCAAGTGTCTACATATTATTGCTCGTGACTGTACACGCACCAAGTCAACAGCGTCAAGTGGTCGGGGCAATGTCGGAGTCACGTCGATTGCAAATGTGTTAGGCAGGGCGGACTGATCTCACCCAGGTTATTCAATCTCTACATGGACGCGCTGATCGTCGCGCTGAGCAGACAGCACGTCGCCTGCGGTTGTCATGTGTAAGTAATTTAAGCTATGCTGACGACAGCCGTGCCTCAGTGGTGGCGGCCCCGACTTACAAACAGTAAGTCGTGAGTTCGAATTCGAACCCAGGCTGGCGCATTATCTTGTGTGATTTATTTCATAACCCCTGCTCTCAGAACAGTAAAGGAAAACATTGTGAGGAAACTGGCATGTCCTAGAACCAAAATGAACGATGTGACATCTACCAACCCGCACTGGGCCCGCGTGGTAAATTATAGCCCATCCTTCTCCTAAAGAGGAGGCCTGAGTCCCTGCAGTGGGAACATTATAGGCTGATGATGATGATGATGATGATGCTGACGACATTGTTCTGATGAGTGCGTCGATCAATGGCCTAAAGAGGATGATGGCGACGTGTGAGGATTACGCTGTTAAACATGAACTTGTGTATAATATTAAGAAAAGCCAGTGTTCGAGGCCGGCGCGCGGCGATGATAGATGCCCGGACTGTGTACAGCCTGTACCTCTGAACAGTGTACCCTTAGACAGGGTGTACAAGTTTAAAAACCTTTGACATACTATTACGGCTGACCTCAGGGATCGTGCTAAAAAAGAGCTAATATGTTGGGCCGCAGGTTCGCGCGTTGTTCGGATGGCGTCAAAATAACTCTTTACCGGGCATATTGCACGTCCATGTACACATGTAGCCCGTGGGATAGTTACACGCAGAAAAGCTAAGCTACTTGTATAACACCTGAAATATTTTTTTTTCTTTTTATGTACTCTATCTCTGTATGTATCAGCAAAATTTTGCAAAATCTTATTCTTTATGAAAGTTATCGACACGCTAAGAAGCTAAATTAATCAAATTGATAAATTAACCTTATAAATTGACCTTTGTCATGCCAAGATGATCGTGTAGAATTTTGAAAATTGTTGTATCCGATACTCCAACCATTTCTGCAAGCTGTTTCTTCTTTAGTCTGCAGGCATCTTCCAATATTATTTTTTCGACATTTTTAATGATTTCCGGAGTAGTCACCTCGATCGCCCGTCCGGGCCGCGGGTCGTCTTCAAAGTGAGGTCCTGCCTTGTTTAAAAAGACAATGCCACTTGTAAACCATGGTTTTACCCGGGCAAGAGTCCCCGTAAACGGATTCCATCTCTTCCAGTATGTTTTGAACTGACTTTCCTTGCTTGGTAAGGAACTTTATTACGGCACGGTACTCGATTTTTTCCATAATGCACACTTTCTTCCCGATTGAGTTGTTTGCTTGACGATAGTTCAAAGACTAATGACCCAATTAAGACAAAACCTGGTATTTATACTAATATTGAGTGGCTGAAGTCGTGGCCACCTCGATAATGACCTATTTTTATCATCTACCCTCCCATTCCGCGAACTTAAAAACGCACCCTCGTATTACCAAGATAAGGACCCCGAGAGAGAGAAACACACCATGAATTTATTATTTTGTTTTATTTTCAGGGCGACTTAGGCAACCCGTTAGTATGTAGCGGTAACCTCCAGGGTATTCTCGTTCATCAGGCTTACAGCAACTGCGCACTCTTCCCCATAATCTCGACGAAAACTTACTCTTGACGAAAAAATTCAAATATTAAATGAAAATGTTCTAAATGATCAATGATTAAATATCAAACAAACAATTACCAAATGAATGTATGTAAAGGAGAGTACTGACTGGCCTGTTAGTCAAGTGGTTAGTGACCCTAACTGCTATGCCGGAGGTCGTGGGTTCGATTCCCACCCAGGACAAATGTTTGTGTGATGAGCACGATCATTTGTTCTGTGTCTGGGTGTAATTTATCTATAATATGTATGTATTTAGAAATATATAAGTATGTTTATCAGTTGTCTAGTACCCATAACACAAGCTCTGCTTAGCTTGGGACTAGATGGCGTTGTGTGATAGTTGTGGAATATTATTATATTATTTTATTATATTATTAAATAAAACATTTATGGAACAAATTTTTCGTGAAATAAGGAGTTCATTAAACAGTGGTTGTAAACCGAAAATTTGTCAAAGTTTTCTGGAGAAACATTAGTAAGCCGCTGCCGTAAGCAGTATGAACGTTTTTAGAATTTTGCTATGTTTTCCTAGAGTGATTCATGCATCCTGTTTCGAGTTTAATGATTACTTATTGCGCGATAAAGATTCTTAAAACAAGTAAAGATAATATCGTAACAAAAGTTCTAACACGACGGAAATCAAAAATAGCATGAGATTATCATTTAATTTTTTTAATGTTTAATTTAGCGTTTTGTTTTGTCCTGTGTGAGACCATTAATTATTTTTTAGATCAACAGAAGAGAGGAAAAATACAGAATTATACCTAGGTAGAATAACGTACGCCAATAGCGCAAAATGCTTTTTTTTTGTGTTTACTTTATATTAATTAGTTAGACCCATTGCTTGATTCTAGCAAACGGCACTAAAAACCACCAAAAATTGACTACGTTGTGTCAGAACTTCAACGACGACATATTTATTACCCCTACTATCGTAGATAATCCAGAATTGGATAAGATTGGTAAACCTTCATCATATATAGTATTTAGATAAAACCACAGAATCCAGTTGACAATTTTGCAGTGTGTACGTTATTTTGTTCGGTCGTGTATTTTTTACAATCAGCGTTTTTAAAAAATGGAAAAGTTTTTGTTTTTATCTGTGATTGCCTTCTGTGTTCAGATTGCATTGAGTGGTAAGAATGAAAAAATACAAAATTTTATGATATAAATTTTAAATAAAAAATTTAAATGAGAGCAAAAATTTTTGTTTAAGGTGGAAGCTCACATCTGGCCCGCGAAATTCTAATTTTCTTACGTTTTTGGCAATTTGCAGGCCAGTGCTTGGTTGTATGTTTATGAAAATTTGATTTGCGACTGTAAGACGTATGAAGTTACCGAATTATAACCATCAAAATTACTAACTACTAAAGAACGACGACTAAATTACTAAAGAATGACTTTTACATGCAAAAATCAATCTTGACATAAAAATGAACTTGGAGGGTTGTATTGATAATTTTGATGGTTATAATTCGGTAACTTCATACGTCTTACAGTCGCAAATCAAATTTTCATAAACATACAACCAAGCACTGGCCTGCAAATTGCCAAAAACGTAAGAAAATTAGAATTTCGCGGGCCGGATGTGAGCTTCCACCTTAAGTCTTAGAAGGTTTTCGTCTTTATATTATTATAATTGTGTTGCTAATTCTATGAACAGGCACAATCGCAAGCCCAAGCAACGCTGAAGGGGCCAACAGAATAATAAATGGAACGGCGGCAACAACTCAAATGCAATATGTGGTAAATAATGATTTATTTATCATAAATCTTAAAATATTTTTTTTTAATTCATGATATAATTGTGAATGTGTATTTTTGACGTTTTATCCTGAATAATCTCAAGCAACTTTTTTAAGTCCCTACTTGAAAGTTAATAGTTACTGTAATTATTTTTTTTAAACAGCAACCACAGTATTTTGCTTATAAAATTAAAATTTAGTTATTTTTATTGACTAGCACGCTTGACTACAATGATCTTTTGATGAGTTGCCAAATTAAAAATGAACATACTCACTTTATTTTTAAATACACATTAGGTACTTAAATATTTTGCTTAATAAATGTCATACGAATGCCAACAGATCTTTCAAGTTCTGTAGGTATTTATGCAACAATTTTTTGAAGCATCAAAATGAGCTAAAAATAAATTCCACCACTTTGCACATCAGTCATTAAATAAAACGTTTTGTTAATTTAGGTCTCGTTACAAAAAGTAAGTGAACAAAACCTTTACACCAGAGGACACCGATGCGGTGGAGTGTTGGTCACACTTCAACATGCAGTGACAGCTGCATCTTGCACTTTCGATAGTACTGATGGGTTAGTACCTACCTACGTTTATTTACTGTGTTAACCGCGACATCGTCTACAGTACAAATAATACACACCTACACTTGGAAAATAAAACTTGTATTGAAAATAATTCATCTTTTGACTTCTATATTCTATTGAAGTCTTCTGTCGGGCTTATTCACCTTATCTATTCTAAATATTAATGAGTAGTAGTAAATAATGATAAATCTTTATTGACACAATTATTGCTCACAAACATCAGTGTAGCTCTAACTCTTGTACTAGGAATTCCTGTATCACAAGAGCCAAACCTCTCAATTTACAGAAAACATACTAAATAGGCGATAGACAAAATTGTGTAGGTACACACAATAAAATAAATGCAGGAGAAAGAGAGACAAAAAAAAACATGGGACACATTTTACAAATTCAAATAGATTAAGGAGTTCGTGCGTTCTATGTAAAGTGTGGGTAACTGAGGTGAGTGTGTATTTGTGGTGTGGATGTGTGTGTGTGCGTGTGTATGTGTGATGATTGTACGAGTATGCCTCTGACAGGGTCTCATGTAATGCTGCCAAATAGAATTTCGGATTCGTCATAATCGTAATTTTCGAGCCAGTCAATAACAATTTTCTTAAATTGAAAGTTGTTTAGTGTTTTTAGGTGTTTTATACCCCTTTCATGACCGATTTTGTTGTAAACACGTGGGGCAATATAATTATAGTATTTGCTCTTGGTATCTTCAACTGGGCACCTGTCAATCCTCTTGGATGAGATAGGCGGACTCGGAATGGCGTATTGGTGATATCTTCGCTAGCATTCGTAGAGGAGTTGTTTGCGAACGTTAAGTGTGGGTGTGTTTGTGTTCTAATGTCAGTAACTTCTTAAAATAGCTGCAAAGTTTACACTGCTATATATTGTAACAAATGTTTGATTACATAACACAATCCTTATCACAGATGCTGCAGTATTTAGATGGATTTGTTGTACTTAGAGAGATTCCATGGGCAATAATATTTTATTATCCGTTGCTCTGAGCAGTCAGATCTACTAGCGACAATTTTTTTTTTTATCATTTTTTATCACTGATTATGTGTAGTTACTTATCTCGTGACTGAACTGCATAAGTCTTCTTCTTTCTTAATATTCGAACTATTCCACAGGCTCTCCATAGCAATTAACCCGGCTGAATACAGGGTGTTTTCTGGTGCAGCGACTCTTACAACAGACAGTACTGGCTATACCGTTCGACGTATAACAAGTATATCCGTGCATCCCGAGTATTTCTCGAGCAACCCGTACGTGAACGATATTGCTATAATCTTTGTGAGTATTTAAATTCATTAATCTTTATTTGCATTCTATAATGTGTGAGGAGTTTACAACGGGCTTAAAACTACGATATGTATTATCTTACAACAGGCTGTTGTCTGCTGTGTTATTTTGTATTTTTTTAAGGTTTATCTGGTACGTAGACTTGAAGCCTACTTGGATTATGCATGATAAGACTCAGCAAAACCGAGTAGCTTTCGCATCAATATTTGTGTTTTATTCAACAAACAATTTAAAAAAATGCTCCACAGAAACGTCCAATTTTGACAGCTGCAATACTCCCAAACGTCCGCGTTGCTAAATCGACCTCTTTTTTTATCAATAAACAGCGTCAGGTGTCGACATGGACCCCCCGGTCCATGTCGACACCGATTAAGTGTAATTGCAAACAATCTACCTAAGTTATAAGAAATCAAAAAATACCTGTGTATAGCCCTACTATGACATATTAAAACAGTCCTAACTTAATCTTATTCCAGTGTGGAACCGTGACAGAACTATACAGGGTGTCTAGACACCCTGTATAGCCATCTCTTTTCCACACTAGACTAAGAATAGTAGCAGTAGTTCCAAAGAGTACCTCTTGATAATCTTCGGAACTGTATATCTGATTGCAAAAATCATTTTATAGATGCGAAGCAAGATTATTCCTGAGTATCATAGACTATATTTAGAATTATCGCATGGAAAACGCCGTTGCAAAAATTTTCGATCATATCGCAAGCAAAACTATAGGCGAAAGCAAGTGACGTATAAAGCAGGACATTAAACTACCCTTCTTCTTTTTCAGCTCGTTGAACCGTTCTCTGATGTCACAAGTGCACCAGTTCTTCTGCCAATCAGGGACGCTACCGAAACAGAGGTAACTCCTTGTAATGTTGCCGGCTGGGGAGCTCAAAACGGTACATCTGCGGTAAGTTGTTTTGCGTTCAACTATGTATTGTCACGACTGGACAGAAATCCATATAGCAAAATGAAATATTATAATTACCTTTATGGAAATATTTATGCGTATAATAGCAAACTTTTTTCACTGACCCATTGAATGTCTCACGGGTTAGCGATAAAATATAACTTTAAAAAATCAACTTTCTTAGTTCGATACTCTCGGTCCGTATGTTCAAATCACATTTTTATTTCCAAGGACGTGTACCTGATTCATTATTGTTTGTTACAGGCTAGTGTGCAGTTGATGCAGTTAAATAAACGGATTTCTCTTGCGGGCAATTGCCAGGCACAATACGCTGGTCAAGTTAATATTGTTAATAGTACTATGATCTGCGCAAATGCTGTTGATCAGGCGGACTTTGCAGGATGCACGGTAATAATTTAAGATGTATTAATGTTAACATAATAATATATCTATACTATATATAAGAAACCTTACATTGGATTATAATATTTGACTAATACTGTTGAGCCATTTCATGTCAATTATACACTCCTTGAGTTGACGTATACGTTATTTTGGTCGTCCAAACCAAGGCAACACTGATGACATGCAAAAATACAATATATCTTTATTTTCAGGGCGACATTGGGAACCCACTAGTATGCAGCGGATACTTGAACGGTATTCTGATTCTAAGCAAAAACTGTTCACATTCTGCAATCCCTGAAGTGTATACCCGGATCTCCAACTACAACACATGGATAAATAATACGATTTCCCCAAGTGGAGCAGCTACTTTCCAACCTGGAATGGCAGTGTTAGCAGTGATCGCTTTTGCTCAAATTTTAATCACTAAAGTGTCTAACTAAAATATTACTGTACTTAGATAATTATGATATTTTAAATTAAACCTATTTTTTTTTATTTCATAAATTATAATAAAATAATTTATGATAATTGAAAAATAAAACCACTCCTATATTTTATTTCTAGTTGTAAATACTTACTCGTTCTTTTGACTCACCTTGTCTTAAAAAGATCAAGAAAGTACCTTACAACCTTATCTAATAGGAAATAGATATTAAAAAATAAAATACATGTTCGAACACTTATCAGAAATAGGCTGATTAGATTACCACCAATCTATATGTTCCTACTAGAATATGACAAATACTGTACACGTATATTTAGGAGTGTAATAAAATTATAGATTACGTCTCGATGAAGTTGTGCTTTTGTCGATTTAATTTATTGTTTTCTGTAAAAAAAAATATTAAGAATACACGAGCTTATTATTTATCACACCACTCAACATCTACTTCTTTTAAGAAATAATAATAAGTTATTATCTACTACCTACATGATTAGCATATAAAATGTATCGGCACTCTCATCAATAAATAACCAATATACAGATATGATAATCATTTGACAAGAGGGTTCCGACACATTTTGCTTCACGGCATGCAAAATTATTTCACATTTATCAATCTTAAATAAATATACAAACATAAAATAACCATTTCGCCGATGGGTAAAAAGCATTCCATTCACCTAAATGATGCTAGCATCATTTTAACCGACTTTAAAAAAGGAAGAGGTTCTAAATTCGATTTGTATTTTTTTTCTACCCACATCATCCATAACACAGCTCATCACTCGTTTTTCTTTGGTCTTTCTTTAAAAAAAAGAAGTAAGTCATGGTGTTTATTTGTAAGTTGTACATTAATTTAATGAAATGTGAGGGCACCTAGGTACACCTCTACTTATCTACTCGAGTCCATGTTCTTGACAGTAGTTGATTGGAAGTAGGTGATACAAGATTGACTGTATAGCACGATTTATTTTTTTTGCTGTGGGGAATCTTTAATTGACTCCTCCCGCTCTGGGCAGAGCAGAAGAGAGTGTAAGACTTCAACTAACCAAAAACCACCCATGTTCCTTCTTAGCCCATGGTGTCGGGCTCTACTTACTTCCAAGGCATACATTTCTCGTTTATTATAAACTAGGTGTCTTCAGCGACTTCGCCCGCTGCAACTCGAAAGTTATCCCACGGGAAGATAAAATCGGGATTAAAATTTTCTTTATGTGTTAATCCAGGTTATACACTATCTGTGTACTAAATTTTATCCAAATACGTTCAGTAGTTTTTGCGTAAAAGAGTAACAAACATCCATTCATCCATTCATACATAATATATACTTACAAATTTAAGCGTTAATAATATTAGTAGAATAGGATTTCCTCTAGATTGAAAACCCCATGCGCAACTTCTTACAAACTTAAATGAGTGCAAAGAAGGGTGTCCATTAGTCTTTGACCTGACATAAACCCGAAAGAATTATGGGTAACGTCATTCTCTTCTCGCAATCTTTATTCTATTAGTTTCTCCCATACGTACGGTTTAGCTCTAGGTACTAGTAGTTTATTAGTGTCAACGTCCTTTCTGTTTTTTACATTTTGAACTGCATTTCTTGCTGAATTCATGCTAATTTTCCTAGGCACGCCTATATTAACTGTTCCATTAATTAACCTATTCATTCATTAACATTTCAAAATAAACCATACACCTTTTATTTCATCATCTTTGGATAGAACCTTGCTTTAAAATTAATTTATTGTTTGCACCATACCTATAAAAAAGTACAATATATTATGCTGGTTCAATATTTATAACATGAAAATCATCATTTGTGTTAAGTCAACTACCATCATTCATCAACATCATTTGATATAGTTGGTCAATCACATAGTCACATATTACATTGATTTCATACTAATTAAATTATTCATTGCTTTCATTTCAATTACACACGACGTCCACTGCTGGACATAGACGTCACCCAGGTGTCGCCACATTAACCGGTCCCGTGCGTCTCGCATTCAGTGGGTCCCCGCAACCTTCACCTGGTCATCGGTCCACCTAGTGGGAGGCCTTCCAACGCAACGTCTTCCGGTTCGCGGTCGCCACTCCAGAAGTTTTCGGCCCCATCGGCCATCCGTTCTGCGAGCAATGTGCCCTGCCTATAGCCACTTAAGTCTGGCGATTCTCCGGGCTACGTCGGTAACCTTGGTTATCATGCGGATGTCCTCATTTCTGATTCGATCACGCAAGGAAACACCGAGCATAGCCGACTCCATTGCCTTTTGGGTGACTTTGAGCTTTCTGATGAGGCCCATTGTGAGCGACCACGTTTCAGTCCCGTATGTCCGTATGTCTCGTCTTGACACACTGTGGTAAGTTGGACGAGAAGATACCGCGCAACTTCCCTAACGCTGCCCAGCCGAGTTGGATTCGACGATTAACTTCTTTCTCGAAGTTAGACCTACCCAACTGTATCGTTTGTCCCAGGTAGACATAATCGTCCACCACAACTTCGAGTGTAGTCTCCGATCTTGTTAGGACTGGGTGTTACACGAACATTCAACATAACCTTGGTTTTAAACCAAGTTACCTGTAACGACTGCTAAAGATCTATAATTAATTATAATTATGGCAGCCGGGTCCAACAGCTTTTAGGCGCCTGCTTGCGCCGTTTAGTACATATCGTTTAGTAGTTTAGTGATAAACAAATTTGTTTTTTTATTGTTTTAATTGAAATCAATCTTTTTAATTTTTATTCAAAACAAATAAAATATTGTATGTTCTAGCGAAATCAATCCTTTTTTTAATTTTAATTGAAATTGTTTTTAAATTAATATATTTTTTATTGTAACCAACCATTTTAATTTTAGGTTGAAGTCTAATTTAAAAATTGATGTATTTTTTTTCATATTGAAATCAAGTGTTTGTTTATTTTTTTAATTGAAATTTAATTTAATATAATATATCTTTTAATGAAATTGAAAGAGTAAAATGTAATGAAAATATTAACCTAATATGAAAAAGAAATAAACTTCAAATGTATGTAACAGCTTTTGTAAATTAATTGTAATTTAAAGAGTTTGTATTACTTTTCTTTTATAAGGCTTTTTTTTTTAATTTATGTTATAATTTATAATCATTTAAAAAAATCACTTATATATTTCATCTGGATTGAAAGTACCTACTTACTTACACTTTAAGAACAAGTAAGTATATCCTTGAAAAAGTGATATTAAAAATTCATGAACACTTATTAGTACAGATTATGCTGATTAGATTAAAAAAAATCTATTTGTATTTTATCACATTGCTAAAATCATAGAAAATTCATGTCGACAAAAATATTATTTTTTTGTGTAAATGTGTCTGTATTTAAATACATTATTTATGAGTACACAGAATAATGTAATATCACAAATCATTACCTACTTATTTTAAGTTTAAAATAATAAAAATGGCTTTTAAACAAATTAATACCTATTGATTGATTGATTGAGCAGCGGTGGCCTAGTGGTGGCGGCCACGACTTACGCACAGTAAGTCGTAGGTTGACACTCAGGCAGACGCACTACTTTGTGTAAAAACTTTTTCTATAATGCTGGTAACTATTCTGTCAGATTACTGACGCACTAACTCCTTCTGTAATATACAGGAACAGCCTATCAGAAGACTATAAGCGACAAGTGGAAAGGCTGTCTGGCATTATAGATGAACATCTAGCAGATGAAATCTACAGTAAAGTGGTCACAATAAGTGAACCTGCATTAGGAGGACAAAGCCTGCTACAATTACCGGCGAGACTACCCGAAAACAAGGCACGATGTCAATTCCTTTGTAGAAGTGGTGTCAAGTAGTGAAGGCTTGGGGAGGACTTTCAAATTATAATAAAGATTGTTATATTTTTTAAGATTTCAAACAATTTAACAAAATAATTTATATGGTTGAACAATATGAATAACATAAAAAACAAATTGAAAATCCTATTAGAACCATTTTCGACTTCTACGCAGACGAAGTCGCGGGCAAAAGCTAGTAATGAAATATAATACTCATTTATTATGGAGTAGTGGTAGTGTCAAGTATTTGGTTTTACTCATGCCAAATCTTTAAATCTAAAGTTAATTCCTTTCTGTTAAACAAATAAAGAAATTAATAATAAACAAATGAAGTTTGATATTTCGACTTTAATTAAGTAAGCTGAAATGGAGCAGCTTTTGATCTTCGAGATATTTATTAACATTATAGTAGGCTTTCACATTATAGCTCCCGTCTGAATATTGGTAGCATTGTCCGAGAAGAAAATGCCGTACAACATCACACAGAGGATATAAACAACGAAACTGAATCTAAATCAGTTAAATCAAGTAACGGTGTATGCCGCAGTATGATTTTTTTTTTGAAATTTACCCATTGTTCTTTCAACATGAGGCATTTCAATTTCAACCTAGCAGTAAGGCCACATATGCTATTTGGAATTCGTAGCAAAGTCTGGAGGATGCAATCTGTAAATTTGAAGCCCAACTTTGCCCCATAGCTTGTTGGCAGACTTCGGGTGCGGACTTCTGACGATTTGTAAGAGACAACGCGCCATAGGTGAGGGTGGAGAGAATGCGCAATAAATTATGTCCACTAGTGCTCTAGAGAGAGACCCCTTCAATAAATTACCACTAGTTTTGGTATTTTTTTAACAATGTTCAGACAATTTGGATCTTGTTGGTTTATTAACTTATGTAAAAAAAAAAATACTTTAATAAAACAAAAACCATCAATTTATTTAAGGTAACGGCGGATTCGAAACACCACGATGCATTTCAAAACGGAAATAATGAAGGTTGGCAAGAAGGCTGCTAGGCTAAAATGGGATTGGGCGGGTCACGTCAGCCGCATGCACACTGATCGCTGGGCAAAGGTCTCAGTGTTTCCTCGTGTTTATCGTTTGTGCCATGAAATCATAAAGAAATAAAAAAACTGATGATAATGCATTGTTTAGTGATAGTTATATTATATTATACATTAGATAAGATAAATCCAGCCAAGAATAATATCCAGCGCTCAGTCAATAGTAAAGCAGTTTGTTCTATTATTATTTTAGCTTGATTTAGTTGAGCCTATTTTTTTTTATTCTAAATAATTCTGTCCTTTGTCAAAATGGACAAGTTTTTGTGCCTACTTCTAACTGTGTTTTGTGGTGAGTACTTAGTTGTTATTATTCTTATTATTATTTCTTATTTATTTACCTATTTGATACCTAAGTATCACATTTACAATTAGTAATTATGAACTGATGATGAAGATGAAATAAAACATATTGCCGGAAAGGACTGGACAAAGCAAGCGAAGGAGAGAAACTCATGGAAAAAGTTGGAGGAGGCCTATACCCAAACGGGGTCTTAACGAAAAAATATATATATAACCTGCCAATAGAATATTTTGCAAAATGTAAAGAATGCAACGTAAAATTTAATGTTTTAGAAAATAAATGTTAAAAGATTATAGTGCTAATGTTTTAGAAAATAAATGTTAAAAGATTATAGTGCTAATGTTTTAAGAAATAATATAAATCGCATGAAATGTATATGCTGTTTAATAAAATACTTAAAAAAAAAAATACTTGTTTGATGAAATGATAAATGTAATGTACACACTACTAATGTTTGATGAAAGAAAAAGGTTTAATGAAATGAAATACTAAATGTAATGTTAAACGAAATCCAATGTTAAATGTACTCGTATTGTTATTGTTACATGTAATTTTTAATGAAATGCTAAAGGTATTGCTAAATGTGAAGTTAAATTAAATGTTAACTGAAGTGTAATTGTACGATATGTAATTGTTAAGGCAAATAAAGGCTATATAAATAAATAAATAAATAAATTATGAACTAAAAAATAGTGAACGAACTAAACAACTAACAACATTCTTTAGTTTTATGTGAAATTAAAAATAATTTTAATTGGAAGGAGGGAAGGGAGGCCTTTGCCCTGCAGTGGGACACAAATGGCTAATAATAATAATAAATAATAATAATTTCACATAAAACTACATGAGCACTTGTATAACGTCGACAAAAAGGTGCACAACGGTCGAAATGTTCAACGATCACATTTTCTTGAACTGTTTCTAACTTTTTTCCTACAAACTTATAGTAAATCAATATTGATGATGTAGCACAGCAATAGTAAATGAATTTTTAAATAATTTCTTGCGTGTATTACATATTTGTGAATATTTTTGTGAACAGTGTCAAGCACGAGCTCTTTATATGCTGAAGGGCCAACCCGAATAAACAACGGATTTGCTGCCATTGATTATCAGTTCCCGTATATGGTAAATTTTGTTTTATAATATTTCAGTTACTTTTTCTATTTGTTTAATGTGCTATCCATATAAATTAATTCGGGATATTTATTATTAATTATGATTACTCGTGTTTATATGCGTCTGTCAGTGTCTATACCTAATATTCGCTTCGAATCGAAATTAAAGTTTACGATACGACGTTTAGGATACGTCACGATCACGATATCATCGTGTAACGCGTGCTCACAGCTTGCTTGCTTGTTACGAAGAAACAAATTTTAATGAAACTGTGACAAGTAACTGAGTCGGCTTTATTTAAAATTCTTCCAATGAAAAGACGTCCTTCGTGATGTTACTTGAAACAAACTGAATTGTTGTAAAGCTTGTATATCAATTGTTTAACGATTATGTTTGCACAACCATATTACAAAATACAGCTGTCATCATCATCAGTAACAGTTTGCATCCACTCGTCCAATGACGCCAACGTTATTCGCGTTGGCTTAAAAAATTGATAAAATTGACCGTTTTTGTAAAAATTCTAACATTGTAAATAATTACAACAGTGATCGAATACCATTTAATTTTGTAACAAATTCGTATAATGTAGACGGCATACCTTAATGAATGTTGATATTCTTTCAGATTTCTTTGCAGCAGTTAAGTCTTATACATACTCCCACTAGAGGTCACAAATGTGGAGGAGCATTGGTGACGCTACGGCATGCAGTGACATCTGCATTTTGCATTCTTGACTTCGAAAGAGTCACTGCACAACAACAGTTAGTAATGTTAATTTTGCTGGCTTTTATGTAATAATAGTTTTATAAAAAATACGGAGTTTTCAACTCTAAGTTAATATGTAAAAACTTGATGTTGAACGTGGTTGTCACGGCAATTTTAGCTAGACTATTTATATATTTTCTGTTTAACTGCCACACTGCCTGACAATACGTCGCTGAGATTATAAAATTTGCCCCTTGCCAGCTATCCTTTCTAGCCATGGTTATTCTTGCAAATAAGAACAAATATAATAGGAATAAAGCATTACCTACTTCTTTAAATGCTATCAAATGCAAGGCAGAAGATAATTTTTTACTTAGTTTGAGAAATGAGGAGATTGTCATCGTTCCTGTGGAGAAATCTGATCCTGCCGAATTAAACGATAAATTTGTTTAACAGAATCCAAATCGTTGACTGTTTTCAGGGTGCCGATAATGCTTCCAGCCGAATACAGAGTTTTCGCTGGTTCAGCGTTTCTGTCCAACGATACTTCAACTAATCGCATTCGACGTATTGCAAGTTTCACCGTACACCCACAGTACAATCGGACCAACATTGGACTGGCCAATAACCGGTTCAATTACGACATTGCTGTTATTACTGTGAGTAGAAAGTTTGTTTTCGGAATTGCTACTCAAGTGATAGGCGTTGATATCTATATTAACTTCTTCTATCAAATTGTTTCAGCTTGGCACACCGTTTTTAAACACCATAGTGGCAGCACTCCCGATTGGTGACATTGGCGTAAATTCGTTGACGTGTATTTTTACTGGTTGGGGCGTAAGTTATTCTTCTCTCATCTAAATAATTATATTAACTTCATAGTTATACAACTTGCATACAATTACGTTGTAATATACAATATTTTGTTGGTATTTTTGTCTTATCATATTAATATTTATGTAGTTAAAGTAGTTTTGATAAAATGGTGTTGTTGTTGTTGTACCCTTGGCCTACATTTTATACATAATTATTAAACTGTTGAGACATTGTTAAAAAAAAACACATTTTGTTCTTTCAATTTAAATTCTCTTCCGAGTTTTACATTTGCTATTAAACTATAGCAACATAATTGTTGCTCAGGAATATGGGACCTTGTATAAAATCTAATTGTAAGGATGGCGTAAAAGCAGTTTCAAATTACACCGCCCTTAAACGCAAACGCAAAGCAAACGCCTTTGATGCCCCCACAGACTAATCTTCTGGTTTTCTTCTCATTTTACTTGAGGTTGTGTTGAAATAAGTAAAGTATGTACAGGATGGCCAGCTCGGATAAATATAATTTCGTTCTTTTTAGCCTTTTAAGTAATATCCCATTTTTCCTTACTTTTCACCACCTCAGCCGTTAGCTAACCATTATTTCCTCGGAGAAAGAGCGCTTTTGACATCTAGACCTTTGTTACATACCCTAGGTATATCTATACGATTGACAAATAACTATACATGGTAATTTTGTTTGTTACAGAGCGGTACACAGTTGCATTTTGCAACAATGACGGCGATGAATGAAGCGACGTGCCGTCCATACCTCACTGGTAATACAATATTATCGTCGAGCATGGTGTGCGGGCTTGATACAACTACAGGACCAGAAGCTAAACCAACCTGGGTAACAACTAAGTTAAATTGCACAATAAACAGCCTTGGTTGTACAATATCAAATTAAGAACAGCAAAAGTAGTCAAGTCAATTCATAATGCTAGGGGTTCTCCAATCAAAAATCAGCAACAGCTAAATGTCTAGACTGGTGTCCCGTATTTGGTAATGACTTTCCCAATAACTGACTTCGGTGTTTATTTAATTTCGGGGAACTATAATAAAAAAAAAATATCATTACGTTGTTTTTTTATAATTGAAACTGCAAATTAACTTGAGATTCGGAAGCCGGTGGCAAAAGAAATAAATAAACGACAACGACTTCTTAGACTACAATTGTGTTGCATTTTTTACCATTTTGTACATAATCGCATGGAAACCGTCCGTTCGCGCCTCCGCGAACATACCAGAAATTATCCCCTAAAGAATTACATTTACAATTATGTCAATCCTTACAATAATTTTGTGTAATTTTATTTCCAGGGCGATGACGGTAGCCCGTTAGTCTGCAACGGAAATCTTCTGGGTATTTTGATTGACATAAACGGACTTCGTTTTCCTGACTTGTATACACGTGTAGCAAATTACACCACATGGATAAATTATGTCGCCGCTCAACCCGTACCGGACCTTGGAAATGAAACTTCAACCCAGGCTCCAACGACGACATCGACAGTGAGAACGCCAGTGACATTGCCGGTGATTACAACTACGCCCTCTCCAGGTGGAGCATCCAGTTTTCAACCTGGAATGGCAGTGTTAGCAGTGGTTGCCATTGCTCAAATTATAACCGTCAATGTCTTTAATAAAGGTGTTTAAAACTATTGGTTTTATTAGATGGTTGCTTTTTATCTACATTATCTACATACAAGTAAAATAACAATACAATACATAAAATTTGTCAATAATATTTTATTATAAAAAAGGGAAACTAGATCTATATTTTCTTATAGGCTAATCACTTAGACTATTTTCTACAAAATGCTAATATAAATGCGATATTCCGAAGTAAATGAACAGAATCAACCGACTATTCATTTAATTTTGTCCTTATTTATAGTAAAAAAAAAAGATCGATCGCCCGAAAAGCCGACGTACGGTCTGTTAATGTAACAAAACTAAAATAGGAGATGTCACTAGTCACATGTACCCCACGTCATTTTCTAATTCAAAACAAATAAGGTAGATAACGTTAACTATTGTAGTTCGGGTAGTTCTCATTACCCCCTGGCTCTGATTAGCCGCGTATCCTATCTACCTTATTTTTTTTAAATTTGATTCACCGAACTCATTACGGTGTGAGAAAGCTTAAGTAAATTGGATTTATAACAAACAGTTTCTCTAGTAATTGTCATAATAATTGGTAGGTATATTAAATGAATTATGTTAATTTCAGTGGTCAGTTTTTTTGTAGTGCTTATCTTTTGTGACGTGATATTCTATCGGCTAATGATAATAGATAGTAGTATAATCCTATACCTACTAAAAAATAAGTAATATTTGGATATTTTGTAATCACGATCTCGAAAACGGGTCTAAAAATTTCGTTAAAAGTCGATATTCTCAAAGAATTGGCCTACTATCGCACTGGATCGCGAAAAGTGGAAGGAGGGAAGGTAGGACTTTGCCCAGCAGTGGGACAAAGGCCTACCTTAGGCTCATAATAATAAAAATATCGATATCGGGTTTTACTGGGGCGGGAGCTCGGTCACCGAGGTAGTATAATAGTAAAGTGCCCAGTGATAACACTATTTTTAGATTAGATATACATAGAAAAGCTACAACACCCTTCACGTTCATTATAAATAGTTAGATCATATCGACATCTGTATACACAGCCCCTAATAGGCCGACGCCAATAACGCAGGCTAACACAACCTACCGGTAGGGATTCTCCTCCCCCTCAGTAGCAGACTTTCATCCGTCTAGTCCCGATGAAACGAAGAATGAGCCTCACATCTCATGACCAGAAGAGAGAGCCCGTTGACCAGTAATACTAAGATGAGGTATCTCAACAGCTTTTTGCTGTCAGTAGCAAAAAGTAAATAAGGTCGCTAACTTTCTAAACACACATGAGAATATTTATAAAAATATTTATGAGGTGAAGTCTCTGCAATACGATTGTGAGTAGTGACAAATGATGACGACGACGACGAGCATGAAGAGCTTTATGTGTGTGCAAATGACGATAACTTGAGCATGAACCGCTTTCACGGACCTAATAAATTTACGAGTATAAACCACTTATTTGAAAATGAAACGTTTGGGATCAAATGACGTAAATTATCAGCTGACCTTTGCAACATCTGTTTTCGCCATAAGATATTAGGGATATTAGGTGCCCATGCTATTAAGCACTTTTTCTACATAGTTTAATTTGATAAAAATATAGATATTACTAATAACGTATTATCTACATGATAACGTCGCGATAAGCAACATAACGCACTGAACAATAGGTAAAGCAGTTTGTCCCCTTATTTTGGTTTTATAAAAAAAAAATACAGCTAGTTTGATAAATCTTTGTGACTACTAACAAAATAATGGACAAGTTTTGGTTTCTGTTTGCGAGTGTTTTTGGTAAGTATTTGTTTGTTAAGAAATAGTTTATATCTACGTTATACTGTTATTATACTGTTGTGACCGTTTCCGCCAAATTTTCCGTAGTCCGTGAACATTCACGGCCTCTGGTGACTAATGACGCGACTTGTATCTATCTAGTTATAGACGCACACATTACCTGTTACAAGTAAGTCACGCCTCTGATACAAAACTACTTTCAGTTTTTTCCCCGCGATAAAGAGTTGTATCACACACAGGAGGTTCAATTGTGGTTGACTTACCAATTTCTCACCCTGTCTGTCAATATTTAAGCCCTTTTTTTGGGGATGGTGGGAAATCATCAAAAAACCACCCATGTTCCTTCTAAGGTCGAGGCCGCGGTATGTATTACAACAACCCGCAGCCCCGACAGGACCAATATACATATGGAAGGCCCCATTATAGATACCATATAAAATATACTATATCCTTACATATAGAAATCATACATGAATTTCCTACGAAAAACATAATTATTTAAATTAACAACTCTGATGTAAATACATATCCTAATTATAATACATCTATGATCCGACTGTACACCAGTTTG
This sequence comes from Diarsia rubi, assembly GCA_932274075.1. NCBI lineage: Eukaryota > Metazoa > Arthropoda > Insecta > Lepidoptera > Noctuidae > Diarsia > Diarsia rubi. Next base: position 13,734,550 of record OW026417.1, on the reverse strand, counting down.
TATTTGGTACCCATTCATCGTTTGGATAACATTTATCCTTTGCATTTAACAATTAATATTGTTTAACAGTCACATGTACCTGTTCTGTATATGCTGAAAGGCATAACAGAATACTTAACGGGTCGCCAGCAATTGAAAACCAGTTCCCATATATGGTAAGTTTTATAATTATTTTGATACCTTGTTTGGTACGAGAGATCTTCTCCTACTGTTGGTTTGGTTTAAACCAAACGAGATATTTAAAGTAGGTGGCCGGTAGCGCTGTCATATTAAACAACTTTATCATAAAAAAAACTCATATCCGATTCGAGAGAAAAATAACAAATGCTAAACAAACAACAGTAGCCAGATTGATTCGATGTTTGCGAAAAGCAGTGTTTTTTATGAACAGAATATAATATGCAGGTAATTCAAGCCTGTATATACTTGATATTAATTCCATGACTTAGTAGAAGTTAACGGGATGAGTTTGACAAAACCAGTGATCCACTTTAAGCCTGAATCGCAAAAATTGGCAGCAGTCAGGAGAGGCCTTTGCCCAGGAGTAGGATCACATAGGTTAGAATTAGATGAAGATATAATTAAAAGAACCCAAATTAACTATCTTTGTTGTCATCCTTTCAGATCTCATTACAACGAATAGGTCTATCAACGACTACTACTAGAGGACACAAATGTGGAGGAGCATTAGTTACGCTACAGCATGCAGTGACAACTGCATCTTGTACCCTCAACATCGTTGGTGATATCATGTCAGTTACATTAATAAGGTCCATTTAACAGGTGCATAATAAGATTATAGTTTTGTTTTGTGCGACTTCCCATAAGGAAAAAATTGCCCGCGGCTTTGCCCACGTGGATGTCGGTTAAATTATTTACTGAAAATTTCCTCTAGAACCACTTTATGCATTCGTAAAAACAGCATGGAAAGTTTATCGAGAACAGACAGACAGAGATTGCACTGGACTTAGTTTTATAATATGTAGTGCTAGTAATAAGCCATTTGTGTCCCACTGCCCGGCAAAAGCCTCCCTTGCCTCTTTTCACTTATCAAACTCCTACTCCCTGTTTAACCTCTTTGAGTGGTAAATATATAATATTTTACCTTGAACAGAGGCTAAGCATTGCCATACAACGTGACCAGTTTCTTGGGCACATTACCTAGACAGCATTGAGGAGTCATTTATCATTTATCATTGTTACGATAGTTCGATTAAACGTCCTTTCTTGATTTCGAATAAAAAATAAGATAAAGATTGTTTCGTAGGGTACCTATCGCTCCAGCTGCATATAGAGTGTTCGCTGGGTCAGCGGATCTAACCAACTACACTTCGGGTGATCGCGTTCGGCGCATAGCTAGCATCACCATACACCCAGAGTACAATAATAGCATTATACCCACGAGCCGATTACCTAACGATATTGCCGTCATTATTGTACGTGAGTTCATATTTTATTAATTTATAATACAGTTTTTTTTTTTTTTTTTTTATTTTCACAAATATACATATTTTGTTCAATAACAATTTACTCGCCAAACTAAATAGTTTGTTGGCAAGAGGCGCCTGTTTTTAGACATAAACATTAACAACTAATCTAGTGAACAGATAACCTTATAACAATTAGGTGCTGTACTATAATATATATCTTATAGTTTATAGACTGCCCTGTTTGCGTACCACATCCGTGACTCCTCACCGTGAGGAGGGTGGTTTTGGAGAGTGGGTAATCATTGAATGACTCCTCCTGCTCTGGGTAGAGCGGTAGGGAGTGTCAGACTTCTACTGATTAAAAACCACCCATGTTCCTTCTTAGCCCTGTGTGCCGAGGCCGCGGTATGCGCGGCGGTTGTCGGATCGGGTCGGTTCGGATAGTGTTGTGTGTTGTGTTATATAGCATGGGAAAATAAAATAAGTTGTTATAATAATTATTATTATTAAAACAATTTATAATCTATATTTTAGTACGGAGCTGTATCAAAACCATAAAATAATTGTTTGGCAGACACCATCCAACATGAATACGTACCTACCTTCATAAGGCGAGTAGGACTGTTATTATAATGATTCCTTACAATCAATTTATTTCAGCTTGGAAACCCATTCTTAAACACCACAGTGGGATATCTGCCGTTAGAAAACTATGGCCTTACTGATACAGTAACATGCACTCTTTCCGGTTGGGGAGCTATAGGTTCACCGGCTACAGTAAGTTTTTACATTATACAGGTTATAATTAAAATAGATAAATGTAAAGAAACACCTAATCCTTTTTTTTTTCAACGGGTGATAAATCATCGAATAACCCCTCCCGCTCTTGGGCAGAGCGCAAGGGAGTGTCAGACTTCTACTGACTAAAAACCACCCATGTTCCTTCTTAGCCCTTTATGTCGAGTAAAGTGGGGCGGTATGGTCGGACAGACAGACACGCGAGTGATCCTATAATGTTCTGTTTTTCCTTTTGAAATACGGAACCCTAAAAACATAAGCTAGACGTCTGGAACACTTTCATTTTGCCCGTGATTTCACGTTTTTCCTAAGGCAAATCTATTCAACCCTTTTAATAAATAATTTAATCGATTGTATTCGTTTGTTGTAGATAAGTACGCAGTTGATGCATACACAAAAGCTGTTGGTCAATCAATTCGTGTGTGGTGCGATGGTCGGTTTCCTAACATTAAGCATGCTGTGTGCTTCAGCTCCGAGCGCCGGGATAATAGAAGGAGCGGCCGGATGCATGGTAGGAACATAATGTTAATGTTTGTTGGGGGTGGTTGGGGAATACTGTCTTATGTTACTACTATAAATAAATAATAATAAATAATAAATAAATAAATATCCTTGGACATTTCACACAACGCCATCTAGTCCCAAGCTAAGCAACCTAATGCTTGTGTTATGGTAACGAGATGGCTGATAAACTACTTATATACATTTTTTTTTTTGTAAATACATACATATTATAATAACAAATACTTGTAGGTCGTACAAATATTTGTTCCGTGCGGGAATCGAACCCGCGACATGCTGCGCAGCAGTCAATCGCTCAACCACTGCGCCAACCGTGTCGTCAAATGAAGCCCTAGTATACTGCTACGTATGGGGTTCTGGGTTAGGAGGAGCAGAGAGTTGTTGGAGTAGTTAGGTGAAGTTATATTGGGTTGTTTCATTACTTTGTTTCACGAAGAGCCTTTTTTTTGGAGGGTAAAAATCGTCAAATGACTCCTCCCGCTCTGAGGAGAGCAGTAGGGAGTGTCAGACTTCAACTGACTAAAAACCATCCATGCCCCTTCTTAGCCCTTTATGTTGAGGCCGCGGTTCTTTCGAACAACCCGCAGCCTCGACAGGCGTCAGCAATTGCGGGCCCCTTCCATGTTGCTGAAGTCTCTCTGAGGCTCGCGTGGAACTCATGGCGACATGGAGACAGCGACTGTCGCAACCCTGACTGACCCTGGATTTTTAGTACGTGTTTTTTTAACCCTTCTACTGGCAATATTTGGACCTTGAACCAAACTCTTCGAGGATTACTAACATGACATTATGATATAATAAGGTCGTTTAAAAATAAACTTGCAGCCTGCTCCTCTTTTCCCGGATGCCTGACAACATTTCAATACATCGAAATTTCTAATTAGGTTTGCTTTCCAGAATAAGTGTCCAAAATAATCAAGAAATCGAAATCTTTATTTTAGTGGTAAAAAATCAGGGGAACCCACATTTTAGAAATTATATTTTTTATTGTGGAGTGACTATGTTTTGGTTTTTCAGGGTGATGAAGGTAGCCCGTTAGTCTGCCACGGTGGCCTAGTAGGTCTTCTCGTCGAAACCGGTGACTGTTCATCTGTCCCTTACAGCCCTCAAGTATACACCCGGGTCTACAGTTTCGAGACATGGATAAGAGAAGTCGTTGCCCAACCCATACCCGACATTGGACCTGAACCAGAGGCTGAGGCTCCACCGACAACGACTACGCCAGTGACTTCAACAGAACCTTCAACTACGCCTGCTCCAAATGGAGCATCCACTTCCCAACCTGGAGTGGTAGTGTTAGCATTGATTGTTATTGCTCAAATTATAGCCAATACAGACCTAAACAACACAAATTAACAGAACATAAATGAGATGAGAACATAAATTAAAGCAAAAAGTTATTAGATGTGTAAATGCAACAAAGAACTTGTTTTTTATTTATATCATCAATCTTTATTCATCCACCGTCAAGACTGATGCACTGCTGCAACAAGATTAGGACTTACATTGTTTAAGATAAAAAAACAATAGGTTATATTTTTTCTTTTTTACTTTTCCCTTACATCATTTTATTATTGTCGTATGGTATTTTGCCTGGTAAAAACATAAAATTGTGGTCAGAAATTGCACAAAACAGAGAGTTTTGGAGGGAGAAAAGGAAGGCCTTTGCTACAACTTAGGCTAACAAAACAATGACAGTGTTGTCTAGTAAAAATAATACTGCTCAAATAGCCTTTGTATAAATCAGTATCAGTAAATCAGTAGATATTTTATCGCAAATCTCAATGTACAACACCTATGTGACGCGTTACATGTATTTTACTTGATTTTTGTGGTTCCTTTCGAAGATAAGATAGTATGTGGCTTTAGATACAACAATAAGCGGTTCTTTAATTACAGTTAGTTTGTAAAATAGTAGATTTTATACATTTTGTGTTTATTTTTAAATGATTTGTTTGTAAATAACAAATATGGAAAGACTTTTGTTTTTGTTTGTGATTGCTTTAAGTGGTAAGTTTAAACAAAATATAAATTGATTACGTTTCGAGCCATGCCTTTTTATCAGGTTATAACACAGAAATGTGTGAAATTGTGTAGTTTGCATTCTCCCTGAATATTCACACAATTATCGTATTTAAGCCTACATATCGTGTGTGTCATACGTATCGTACATTCTCATATTCATACTTCTCATAGCAAATTATTTGAGGTCGGCGCAAATAAATCATTTAGAACACGCTTTGTCAATGTAAGCTGCATGTCAGACGCACGCTTTTGTCAATATACGCTTGCGTACGTACTGCTTGCGTCTTACGCACAAACAAAGTAAGACGATGGAAACAAAATGTAGGTAAAATTATGCGTGTCAATACTTAAGTGTACAAGACGCGCAAAGACGTGTTTATTTCAACAAGGTTTAAGAAGGCAGTCTGCAATATGATTAAAATAAAGAGAATTTTATAACAACCGTCTTGCAGCAAAAACAATCGATACTCCGTGGCACGAGAAGCTATAAATTTTGTAAACAAAGACCTCTACTAAGTTACGTAGTGATAACTCAATCAACTCAAAGTAACATATGTGTAATACGAAACTAACGAGCAATTTTACTTGGTCGGGTTTTCTTTTTGTCGTCTAATGTTTTGTGATACTGGAACGTTTCATGTGTCAGTCGCGTTCCAGTACCACAAAACAATAGACGACATCGCTTTCTGTCGCAATCGAATTGAATTTGGATATTTTTTGTTGATTGATTTGTCGCTACGTATCTTAATATAAAATTTTTGGTAACCAAAAACATAGCTTCTTATGTATAAAATTCTATTTATGTATGGAATTGTGAATGTAGTAAATAAATTCTAAGTTTTATTTTCTCGTCTTCCAATAAAATTATTTGATATAATCACATCTTCATCATTACCTAACATTTCTCTATTTTCTAGACCTAACCTACCTACTTGAAAGAAACTGAACTGTTTTGCAGCTTGAGTGACTTCGGGTTTTCGATTTTTTAATTGTTAATTTGATCAACAGCTGCAAGCTCAACTTACAACACAGGATCAATAAGAATTTCAAACGCGCTTATAGCTGAAGAAAACCAGTTCCAATATATGGTAAACTTCTTTTTATATGGGAAGAAGGTTAAATAAGAAAAAAACAATAATTTTGTTGAAATTATTTTAGATTTCATTACAACAACTAAGTGAAATTGAGAGTCCTACAAGGGGACACAGATGTGGAGGAGCACTGATTACGTATCAGCATGTACTGACTACTGCATCTTGCACTTTTAACAAAGACGGCTGGTTAGTATACTATACCCATAAATTTAAAAGGGGAAATGGGTCACCGTAGCCTACACTACATATCTATGAAGTAGTGATTCTAGCATAGCAGCTGGCGGAACGTGAAAACTAGAGAATCTCTCGTCCCAGCCGCCGAGGAGACGCTCCGGGCGTCAACACGTGATGGCTTCTCGCCACCGTAGGCGCGGGCCTGTGGACAGTGAGTAATGGGCTAGCTCACCGTACGTCCGTCCTATCCTATGACGATCACATAGCGACGGCGTGTTTGTGTTCCACGCCTGCTGGGGCTGCGGGTTGTTCGAAAGCGATGCCGATGAGAAAAAGGAACATGGGATGTTTTTAGTCAGTCGAAGTCTGACACTCTCTTCCGCTCCGCTCCGAGCGCGAGGAGTCATTTGCTGATATCGCAACCTCGAAAAAAAAAGGTTGGATCTATTTCGCGAGCCGAGCAAATAAAGTGAACTTAGCCTCGGCAGCGGCAAATGAACACAACACTAAGTTGATCGCAATTACTAGGGTAGCACCCGCACAAATGGGTGACCAACTATGCGTGATCCTAACTGCCGTTGCGTTTATTTATTTATAAGCAATACCACTCACTATGCGGTTGCCTTCATAGTATAGCTGACAGCCGTTAGTTTTGTCAACAGTTGCGGCTGATCGTGCAACAAGTCGTAATGACTGTTGAGTGTGTGTTGTACTACAAATCATACAGTAGGTATTAAGAAACGACAAGTCATGGTTGAAGGCCTCAACGCACTGATCTGAGCAGTTATTACCGCTACTAACAAATTTAGAAACAATACGTTGACTTTATTGTGTGCACTTTTACTGTAGCCTCCAGCTAAATCCTAAGTTATACAGAATTTCAACCAGAGCGTCGCATGTTTTGCAGGGTTGTCTCGCCAATCAACCATGCCGAATACAGGATATTCGCTGGTTCAGTAGTTCTTTACAACGACACTTCTGCTGATCGATACCGGAGTATAGCTAACATCACAATACATCCCATGTTTGAAATGAGTCGGCCGTTTAATCACGATATTGCTGTTATTACGGTGAGTGATAAAACCTTCCAAACTATTCAATAACATTATTCTTTCTAACGTGAAAATAATGATACTATGCTACTATGTTGTTTTAAGTTTTTGACTTAAGCACTAATGAAAACAAAAAACTGTATCTTTGAAAACGTTGCAAACGCAAATCAATTTACAAGAGTAACAATGGCGTTTCTTGTCGGTTCTTCTCCATAGAAAACGACCAACCCAAACCGTGCACCTATGTGAAATAAAATATTCTGACGCATATAAATCCCAATTTTTAGCTCTCCTCTCCTTTCTCTGAAGGCGTAGTTGTACCAATCGGGATGTCAATTTCTGCAGACGATGCTATCACTTCAATCATAAGTTGCTCAGTTGCAGGATGGGGAGCTCAAAATGGATCAACATATGTAAGTAGTAAATCGTTTCTTCTTTCATTGTTAATCAGGTGAAGTTATTATTTTTGCTGCTTTATTGATACCCGTTTAATTGTTTATACCATGGCCGAATCTAAATAATCGTTTTTCCTGTGCTCAGACGTACCCATCAATATTAGATCATACATATTTTGATCGGTTTAAAAATGAATTACTTCTTATATTTTTGTTGTGACGTTTAATGTCTTTTTTTTGTATAAAATTATGATCTAAATTGAAATTTCTGATATCGAGTGGACACGCCTTAAAAGATGACGTCATTTATTTTACAAAAACTTCTATCTTTTGTATAGGCGAGCACACAGTTGATGTACCTGCCAAAGGCGATATTTAATCAAACCTTATGCGCTGAGATATACAGCGAACTGGATAATATCACCGTAGAAAGAAACATGATTTGCGCGACCACAAGACAACTGGCGCCTTCTGGATGCGTGGTAAGAATTAGGACATACAGTGTGATTCTTTATAATGTGCACATATCGAAATGAGGGAATCTATGCTTAATTTTATCGATGGAAAAAATATTTAAAAAAATCTAAATATTTTTTAATATTTTTTATGGAATTTTCAAAAATGTTGTCCGCTGTTGTGACCCCAATGTAAACAAAACGGTGTAACTTTTAAACTAAATTATCTATCGCGATGAAACAATTTTATGTAAAAAGTTATGAAAAAAAAAAGTTTTTATGATCAAAAAACGTGTTTATTTTCAATTGAGGGTAGTTTTTTTCCACAATTTTCATTTTACGAGGACGCCTAATTGCTTCCAATCATTATGGAGTTTGTTTCATCGCGATAGATAATTTAGTTTAAAAGTTACACCGTTTTGTTTACACTGGGGTCACAGTAGCAGACAAAATTTTTAAAAATTCCATATAAAATATTAAAAAATATTTAGATTTTTTTTAATAATTTTTCCGTCGATAAAATTAAGCATAGATTCCCCCATTTCGATATGTGCACATTATAAAGAATCACACTGTATAAATTATATCTTTGCAATGATTATATACTTTTTGGTGGGACTCGTATTATCTTAGAATTCGAAATTTTTATATGCAATTCCATGCATTTTTATCGACAGTGTATTTTTCATAATCATACAGTAATCGTAAAATATAATAAAATCAAAAAGCTAATTCAAATTAATTACATGTTAATGCTTAAACCCAAAAATGGTTACAAAGGAACTCGAATAAACGGGAAAGCCTGTGATAATAAACTCTATTTACAGGGCGACGGCGGTAACCCTTTGGAATGCTTAAGGCACCCCATACATCCAGGCCGCCTTATGGGGCTTCTCACCAAAACCAATGACTGCAAGGACTCTGATAACCCTGAAATATATACCCGGGTTAACGCCTACTACGGATGGGTACACCAGGTCATCTATAAAATACCTCCTGCACCCGCCCCGAACGCAGCGTCAATTCTTCTACCTGGATTTGCAATATTAGCAATATTGGCTTGTTTTAAGTTTTACCTCTAACTGTCTTTAATGAAAATTGTTTTTAGACTAGTAGTGAAATTCAATAATATATCAGGAACGATCAAATATGACCCCACCTGAGTGTTAAGTTGTTCAAAAGATTAGCGATCCATTCGGTTACCCTAATAGAACGTGTAAGGGTAACTATTCTGATAACCGATTGAACGGTTTACCCTCAAGAGGTTCAAAAGGTTCATTATAACACAAACATGAGTTTAACACACATGACTATTAACGTACAGGCTTTTTGAAAACCTTTCAGGCAGCAACCGGCAAAAGCTTCAAAACGGAAAACAAGGCGACCGAGCATGGGCCGTGTTGTGTTGTATAACTTCTACAATTATTTTCCTACCAACTATAAACATTATGGTGCGCAATAAGGAATTGAGAATAGAATTGAGAAGAGCGGTCCTTGAATATGACATAGAACGTGACTCTTATTTGGTTGTATACCTTTATTATGTATTCTATGTTTACCAAGTTTTGTTTTAAATTGAGAAGCAATAAACAAATATTGATGGTTTGTCATGTATAAACGTTTAAGTTTGCTACCTGTGTCGACCTCTAAAAATACGAAGAATTGAATGATTGATCTCGAACTTTAGGTTCAAAATTAGCAACATAATAATCCATTCTGGGATAATAGATATACATGAAAGACATAAACCTGCCTATCTATCCGTAACGGTTTAATGACTGAGAGGCTCAAATACCCCGTCGGGGCTGCGGGTTGATCGAAAGAGATACCACGGTCTCGACACAAAAGGCTAAGATGGAACATGGGTAGTCTTAGTCAGTAAAAGTCTGACACTTCATACCGCTCTGCCCAGAGCGGAAGGAGTCATTTGATGATCCCCCCTCCCCAAAAAGGTGCTCAAATATAGATATAATATAGGCTCAAAGAATTCGGATTAAAAGTACACCGACGGATAGATCATGACCTCTGTACTGACATAGAGTATAACTTTTCATCCTGGCAGTACTTTTTGGGTTAAAAAAAGAAGTCTTCCGGCATCCTCGTGAACCGCAGGCAAGAAACATACTGGTTGATACTATTAGCCCACGTCATCCCATTGCTGGGCAAAGACCTCATGCCTATTATTTACTGTTCTGTAGTTCCAGGACTAATGTGAATCACTATACGTTGGTTTTGTCCAACTTGTCCCGTCAGCTTGTACGAGGTCTGCCGCGTTGTATATAAACCATAATATGCTAAATAGTGGTTGACCTCAATTAAAGCAATCCCCAAGTATGAAGCCAGGAAGTAATCGAAACCGAGTCACAGCTAAGTTTCACAGCGCGCCGAGTACGAATACAACAGGGAATCGATTCTGTCACACAGTTTACATTCCATTAATGATTTATTAATACATTGGCGATTGACTTTGTCCATCGTAAATCTTCATAACGTCGTTAATAAAAGTCGTTAGCCGTAAATAATGAAATGAAACTGGGCCAAACTAGGCCCCAATGACGAGTAAATCGACTGGATTCAAAACAAAAATGTTAGCTAAAGGGCTCTTAGTATTTTGTTGATCCTCCGTTTGAAAAATGTTTTAGATTCATAGTTTCTCATATTAGTAATTCACAGTTTACATTATTGACAATCCAAAAATATTGACAAACTTAAAAATAAAAATAGAAAGGATATTGAACAACAAAGATTCATTCATTTGTATTAAATTGAATTACTACTATTAATTGGAAATACCGGCAGATCTCCAAATCCTTAAAGAGCGACCTCCGTCGCTTTAATACCAAGCGTATTAAAGACGCAGTTGAACGAAACAAAGGCTCTAAGGTATTTGCAAGAGATCTGGCTTTTAGGCAGAGCCAGCCGTTTAAAATCTAGCAAAAGACTCCAGAGCTAGACTGACCCGACACTATACCGAAGACATCCCGGATGTCAGCCTGTACGAGATGAGGATGGCTCTGAAACAGCTTAAAAACAACAAGGAACCAGGTGATGACGGAATTACGGCCGAACATCTGTAGACGGGTGGCAAACCGGTCCTTAAGACTGAATATGTTAACTGACTTGGTATTACAAGGATCTCACTACTTTTTACGGTAAAATAACTGAGTTGCGCGGCTTGGCTTTTTTTACAAGTTTTGTTTTCAGTGGGATCATTTGATCACTAAATTATTCGCTGGATTACAGATAAGCAGCTTAAGTTAATACATGGAATTAAGCATTCGGAATGACGCAGAATCGGATGTAGCGGGATAAGATAAAAAAAGTCGCAATCACATTATAATCGAATCATGATAACAATAGGTATTAGATAGCTAATAGTACATTATGTATGATACAAGTGTGTAATGTTGGTGATTACCGCACACATTGAGACCCGATCCGTTAGGTGAGGGTCTTAAGAGAGCCGAGGACGGTAATCATCAATACACACGTTGTGTATCATACGAAGTGTTTCAACACACTTTAAAGAAAATAATTTAAAAAAAACAATTACAACAGCGACAAAGAGTTGTGAAAATGTATTCGTAATGGCGGGAAAAATTAATCAGTTTTCATAATTATGCGCGCGCATCTAACAATGACGAACGGTCATAGACTACAAGAATGAGGTTTAGTTCTGTTTTATGGCTTTTCGCGGATAGCGTTTTAGCCACGTACAAAATAGCGACTTCATAGCTTTATTAAAACAGAGAAATAAAAGTTATATTTGAGTGTAAGTTTTATTTATTAAAAACATACCAATTGAAATTATCTATTTAAAAGTTGCAGGAAATGAGCAAGCAATAGATACATTAATTTATTTGTACTATTGAACACGATCTATTCTGTATCGAACCTGATCAAAGCAACTCAACCAATATAAAAACCCTATAACTCAATTGTGAATAATACTTACTCATAGCATTGAAAAAGTCACAGTTTGATTACAGGTGTCATTATGTGCCTATTTGCAGTGAAATTAGAGCCATTTTATGAGCAAGTGTGGTTAAAAATATATTTTCAAAACACTTGGTCATTAAATGGTTCTAAATAATATCGTGTTCAATAGTAAAAATAAATCTGTGCTCTCAAGCAAATCAGGACCTGCTCGAAAGTCGAATGTGTCCTTACATCACACATACTTTTTTTATTTGACGATTTAAAAATACCGCAGGCGTTACCATTAATGTGGCCATGAAATAAATAGTTAGTTAGTTAATAAAACAACCATTATTTTTGCCTTCTGAAGTATCTACAAACTACGTTCTTGAACAGTTAATCGATTAACAAAACTGGTAAACATTTAACCGTAATTACAATCTAAGAGCTAGCAAGATTGTTAAACCTTTTTCTATTTAATTCACAGCAGCTCCAAAGCATTTTTACAAAATTTATAACGCGACAAAGCACACAGCTATGCCATTACCATCCATTTGGTGCACTTATAGTACTGTGGCTGTTCTATTCTGTGAAATAACAAAACCACGGAGCAAGTTCTTACGGTAAATGGGTGTACAGTCCCCATTTATGAGCCCCGTGCGACGTGACTCCGCCGACTACAGTCGCCCAACCTTATGTATTATAAATTCACCTAATTCCAAGCTGAGTGAATTTCTAGTGTTGTTCGCGACAAATTAATTAAAAGTCTACTTTGTTTATATTAAAGTTAATCTTAATTATTCATGGCTAAGTGCGAAGTAAGCTCATGTCTAACTTAGTACCTAGATTTTTGCCTAAAAGCTTTCATATTTTCTGTTTTATGTGTTAGATAGAGTAAAAGCAGTGATAACCCCGGGGGGTTAGAACAAGAAATATTCGTGGCACGTGTGTAACTCGACGTGCCACTCTCTTAATTATTATTAGCTTCTATTGGTCGGGTTTTAAATTAATATTCAACTCGTAGAAACTGTTATTTTCATGTTGAAAGTATTCCGATGTATTTTTTACTTTAAATATTGAGTAAAATTGGGGAGCTGTGCATAAATTAGTTGAGATCGACAAGCACTAAGTATAAAGTTTGATGTGTTTATCCGACACCATGTCGTACCAGCAGCTTGTTAATTCGCCTCCGCTTTGATCAATCCACCAGAATGTAGCGCATAAAGTGCAAGCAATTACTTAATCATGTCGCACCCTACCTCATTGCACAGTCAAGTCTTTGAGGTGCTTGAGAACTTGTACCTGCTTGTGTACATGAACTCGATGTAAATTCAGCTAATATTTACACAAAATAATACCCGAGTAAACATTTGCACACAACCCTAACAATGTTTCGCAAATACGCTTCAATGAGACAATTATACTGCAGGTTATTACTGTCAAAAATCTTTCTCATTAATAAAAAACATAATGGAAATTTTATACGAAACATAATTATTCTAAATCTCCATGCCGGATTGCGGGTTTTATAACGGATTTAAAATTTAATACGTTCGTAAGTAGATTAAAAACACTTTTTTTATTATTTCGGGAAAAAACATGATATAAAATGAACAATGCAAAAGTGCTCTAAAAGGCTGTAGAAAAATAAAATATGTGAGTAAAAAAATACTCCAGGGTAAGCGATATTTTTCCCTTCGCTTACCTGTTTTGTCGAAATCCCTGTAAACCCCATCATAAATCCTATGTCCCATACGGGGTCAAAGGGCATAGTTTATGTATTGTGTCTCCGTGGAGGTAAAACCGACCAATTAATGTGCATACACATACACATTTGGTATATCTTAGGACCACTGCGGCAAACTCTTGACGTATCTTCTTGTTTCGGCTTTATCTTGACCGCAATATAGATTACCAAAAAATATTGGACACGTATCTTTTCTTTTCCCACGTACGCAAACAATGAAGACGATACAGTGCTTTGAAAACCCGTGTGGCGTCATACTCTAAGACATTAGTATGACATTTTAGCGGTCAGTGACGTCACCTACCCCTTCTCAAATCGTTGACGCGTTGTATCTTCGTCAATTTTTATTGATTTGAGAAAATAAAAAATACGTATCCAATATTTTTCGATAATCTAACAGACGGACTAATTAGAATCACATTTTTTAAGTCAGTAAACATCCCTATTACATACTGAACAAATGAACCCTTTGCGACAGATAAAGAGGAGCAATAAATGTGCGGCAAGTTTGTTTTAAATCTTATATTTTTTAACGCTTTCCTTCATCCGTAAATACATGTTTCATAGCGATTAGACTATTGTTCACATAGTAAACAATAATCGGTTTTATTAGAAACTGCTTACCTAAAAATTTTATTACTGTTTCCGTAGATTTCCTTTGCTTTTTTCTTCATAATCGTGTGGTTAGTGGGAGTCACCTAGTGTCAGAGTTTGTATCCCGCTCATAGGCCTCTGACTTGGTTTTGAATGCCGTCAAGAAATACTTCTTAGGCATGCTGGTTTCTTTCAGATATTGTCATTCGCGGCGGATAATTATACAATACTCACAATAATCCTAAAAGTCATAAGTCTTGGGTTCGAACTCAAGATTCAGTCCGACGGTCACGTCACTAGGCTATCACTGCTTGGTATAATTTGGTAATTTCTTGCAAAAATGGTATTTTAGTAATCAAACACTACCAAATAACAACAAACGCTACCTTATCATGTTTTCATGAATCATTATGTACTTATCGTCGGTATAGGAAAGACCAGTTTACCAAACACGATATCGATAAACTAATCTGGTAAACATAAAGAGCTTTCGAAATTCCAGCATTTAAAACTGAGTCATCTGAACCGGACGTAAATATATTATTTCACAACCTTGTGAGATAATATATTTATACTACACCTGCTTGGAAAGTACCTTGATACTTTATCAAATTTACGGTAGAAAGTACGTCATTGCATATCGAACAAATATGCGGGGAGAAAACGCATCTGAGCGGGAGAGAAAAGTGTATGAAAATCCATTTCTTACGTGGTTTTTTTTTTTAATTTTGGGTAAGACTATGCGCCGGTAACCTAAATATCAAAAGCCAAAAAGTATTTACAGTGAGTTTTTATCTCCAAGTTCGCAAAATGGCACTGGCCACTAGCTGTGTGTTGGATGGGGTCGGGCTGGCAGTGCGACCCTGCGGCGTAAACAATTTGAAAAAAGAACATGTAAAAATTGCAGACGCCATTGGCGCCATTTTCAATTTGTGTGTTGTTTGAGGATTCAGTTTTCGTAGAAAGTAAAATAAAACTATCAAAATGATAAGTAGTGATAGTGATGATGAAGATTTTTCAACTCCGCCGCAGTTGAAGGAAACAGCAAAAATGCTGATTGATAACCTTTTACCACAGAAATCAATTAAAAAATATAATAAAACTTATAACGATTTTTTGCAATGGAAAAGTGAAAAAAATGCGGCATCTTTTTCTGAAACAGTTTTGCTAGCTTATTTCAGTGAAAAAGCGCAAAAATACAAACCAAGTACGTTATGGTCTATGTACTCAATGTTGAAAAGTACTATATTGACAAGAATACAAAAAACTTACAGCATTTCTGAAAAGAAAGTC
The DNA here is from genome assembly GCA_932274075.1 of Diarsia rubi. NCBI lineage: Eukaryota > Metazoa > Arthropoda > Insecta > Lepidoptera > Noctuidae > Diarsia > Diarsia rubi. The sequence goes on along the minus strand of OW026417.1, from coordinate 13,719,053 downwards.
GGAGGGATTCCGTAGTAAGAAATCAAAAGTGCTTACTACAAAGGATGTTTTGCCCCTTTGGCACCACAGCCTTCTACGAGCGCAGTGCCAACAGCACAGCCAGTTATTCCTCCTACATTGTCGCAAACATCTCAAACAATCATTAATGGAAAAAGTGTTACATTAAGCTTCACTAACTGCAACAATTTCAATATAAATTTCAATTAGTAAAGATTTAGTTTTTTATTTTCCTCGTAGGTGTAGTATAAAGCACTATGTATCACTCGAGAGAAAGCGCGATTCCCGATCTCGGGTGTTTTAAAGCCCTCCCCTACGGCTCGGGCTTCAAACGACACCCTCGACGGTAATCGGTCACTTTCTCCTCTCGGTGAACAATGTACTATTACGTCCGATTCAGATGACTACAATACGGCAATAAAAGAAATTGCAAACCTGGTTGAGGCTAGCACAATGTGCATATGAGTGTGGAGGCTGTCTGCGGGTTACAAGCAAAGAGAGGCCTGTGCCCAGTAGGGGGTGAAGTCGTGACGTGGATGATAATGGCGATAGCCGACATGTATAGCACACCGAGATTTAACGAAAATATTCATATAGGTATTGTGGCACGTACAGCAGTTACCAAAAAGGCATCTAACCGCTTGGTCACTTATCTGATAGATGGAAAATAAGCTGCAAAAAGAACTATATGAATTTGCTTTGACCTGCGATTTGCGGAGAGATGGTGTTCACGTGCGTCATTTACAGCAAAGTAATTAAAATTTACTTACGTACTACCACGAATATAATATTATTTCAAACATTTCACAAGGTTTATTTCATCGTGCATCTTTCTACGTACCAAGAACCCGCCACAGTCTACTCCAACATTATTTGCATTTCAATTTCTAAATGGAAAATGTAGCGATATGAAATGGAATGTAATCAACGGTGTAAACCTCGGGTGACTAAATATTGCCTGCCTATAACAATTCGGTTTGTTTGCTCTGCTTTCCAGCGTTATGTTTTGAATGAGACATACTTTAGGTAAGAGGATTTCTGTAAGTTCACTGCATGGGATTATGCAGTCAAGTAATTGTTACAGTCTATTATAATGGTAGATTACCTAGTATGGTATTGTTATTCATCGCAATATTAAGTTTCCTTAGCCAGAAATTCATAGCACAGGGTATCCTAGTTTGGATTCCTGACTCCCACAAACCTCTATACTTTTTAATTTTGTAGAAGCTAGAGGCCTTTTTGTAATAGTTCGTTGTGGGCGAAAATAAATCTTTATTATTATTATTATTTGTTATTTCTTTGTTTTCAACTATCAGAACTAATAGCCAAAAAAAAAAATTGCCTAGAAGAAACAAAGTATTTATCCAATTGTACCGCGTTATCTACAATATACTTTGCACAGCAATTTATAGGATTCCGTAGTCAATATGGAACCCTTTTTCGCTATGTCCGTCCGTCTGTCTGTCCTTCCGTCCGCACTATATCTCAAAGACTCTTAGTGCTAGAAAACTGTAATTTGGCATGAATATACAAATGAGGTACGCCGACAAAGTGCTAAAGTATAATAAAATATTTAACAATATTTTATAGTGTCTCTCCAGAACCTACACATTAAAGTGGGGATGATTTTTTTCCTCGCGAAGTCCATTGTGTGGGATGTCGTAGGATAGGTCTAAGTATTGCGAGTTTGCTAAATACAGTTTTTTGGGTTAGGGATTCGTTTGTGAAATATAAAGCTTTAAAGTGAAAATTTTTGTTAGACTCAAGTGTGCCAACCTAAAACGGGTTGCGTTTGGGCGTGTGAAAAAAATCATGGTAGTAGCATATACATAATCACAAATAAAAGGAAAACTATCACAGCCAAGTAGGCTTTACAAGTCTACGAGTACCAACTTATAAAAATGTACTTGTATGAAATATTTTCCTATACATAATGTATGAAAGCGCAAGTCTCAAAACTGTAAATGTAAGTTTGTTTTATTTTTACATTAGAAATATTGATTTGGTTAGTCAGTTTAGTAAGTGCACATATTTTGATGGGCAACCACGGAACCCTACATTGTGCGTGATTCGTCATGCACGGGGCCGGTTTTAAATTATAACGTACTCAGTAATTTTTTTAAAGAGATTAAAATTACATGACATAACACAAAATCCCCATTCAAAGAACACATTCTAATCCTAATCACGGACAAAACCATTACAATCTACAGAGTAATCAGCAATTTTCTTAAAGTACAGACTGTTATTACAGAACATTTCACACGATTCGACTCCTTATCTATCTTACAGGAAAAGATCTTTTCCTTAACACGTCTTTTGGCGTCACGAATTACCAATTAGGGTTGCTTAACGCATAAAGGAGGATGGTAAAAGCATATTCAACATTCACAGGACATTTGACGCGGCTCCACTCGACTCCTGCCCTTAGTAAGACACGCTCGTTAATGCTCGTATCCGTGTTACAGGAAAAGCTAGAAAACGGGACTTGTGTAAATTACGAGATTCTCAAAAACCTGTAAAAAGTACAAGGTCGTTGGTCTAGGCTGTCTTGGGTTCAGTTCCCATGGGGGAAACATACCATACCATACCTATGGTAAGGTATATATGGTATATGGTGGTATGCCAACCATATACCATAATATATACCATACTACTATACTATACTACTCTATACCATATTGAGTACCATTGGATTTTTCCCCCCAGTCTGGATTTGCCTCTGTATTATGGTAAGGGACCGCCCCTTCTGCCTCTGATCTGGCTTTTTTTTTATTGAAATACCTGATTGTGTGTGTCCTACAGGCACAGCTCTGCCTAACCTTTCTCGGATTACAAGCGTGATATTTTCATACTGATATTACACAATTACAATACAGTTTTATTTCGTATCATATGTTTTTTTACTCAACAGCAGCAATGGAGTCCTCATTGATGACAATGATAAAAGGTGGGTACATCTCTGGTTAACCGTTCGGGGATTACAGGCGAGATGTTTATATTATTTATATTTGTTATAACCTCCTCAAAACATAAAATCACTCAAAATCAACTAGAAAATCCCACTTCGATGTTCGTGTTTCACGGTAACATTCATAAAGTGTTAAGTTTACTTTTACGCCCGGCACGGCGGCGGCGTCAGGTGTGTGAACAGCGATTCTTCTCACAGCTATCATGTTCGCGGAGGATGGCACACGGATGGGTGTTAAGAAGCTCGTTCCATATAATCGGTAGCTACCTTTATTCTGTAAGGCGTCTTTAGTAAACGTCAGTACAGATTAAATCTGTCCCGTTTGTAATTAATTTTGGTTGTTAACAGCAGGTTTTTGCAGTCTTTACTATGGGGAATCGTTTTACTCTGTGGCAGGGAGTAAGTAATGATCACTAGTGGTATGAACGTTGCACCGTCAAGTCCTAGGTCAGATGTATTGAATCTGGTTCTTCTAACCTAACAGCCAGACGTGTTGCTGGGGAGTATGTTCCACCACTTCTTCTTCCCAGCTAAAACAATAAGAAGTGTTGAAGGGTGGGCGTTTTGGGAGACTGTCTCTTGTATATATTTTTTTACGTTCGATAAGTACTAATTATTAGCCTAGTTTGAATAAATGGCTTTTAATTTTGATTTTCTCGAGTTTGAATCCAAGATAAAGTGCTTACAGCATTTATCTCTTCCTTCAATGGCAAAAACTTAATGAGAAAACCAAACCAGGATCCCAGCAGATATTTTCCCGACGGCATGCCATCCAAGTCAGAAGTCAATAGGCGACATTTAAATGTCTGACACCAAGTTATGCACCTACCACTGAATGTGTGTGTGTTTTTACATGGGTTTTTTACTTACATTTTTGGACATTATTAACCTGAAAATTTAAGCATTCGTCGTCCCTAGGTGGCTTCATGCTCATTTCCTACAGGCTTAGCATACCTTTTACCTTGTAATTCATGTTATTTAAGTTTTTCTGTAGATTTTTATTCCTCTTGAATCTTTGTTTACCTTTATAATGTCAGTGTGTGACATGCCTAGTTTTATTTTAAATTTATTGCTGGAGTTAGTTGTAGGTCGTGTATAGGTAAATCACCTCGACCTCATAACTTTTCTTTTTATTCTGTTCTAGAAATTGTTTCCAAATTATAAAAAATGACAATCGTCAGGAGATGGTAGCCTGTAGCTGAAAGGCATCACAAGTCTTGAATATTATAAGAGTGACCAGAGGAAGTTTCCCTCCTCTGAGGTTTATAAGTTAACGCTTACACGTTCCATGGCTTAGTATCTGTTGCCCGGGCTACAGGAGTGACGATCCTCCACCCTCCCTTACGATCTAAGAAAACTGACGTCCTCAGTCCCTCCGAGAAGAAGATTGGCGGCCCCCGCCTCCTCTGCTGCGATAATGAAGCCTGACGTCTCTCGACCCACTTCTACAGCCTGAAGTATGGAAGACGAAGCCTAATGTACCACGACCAGTACCACTAAAGAAAGACTGAGGCCTGGCATCCATAGGCCACTACTACAGCCGAGAGGGCCGCCTTTCTCCATTTCATCCTACTTTCAATGTTTTCATATTCATTTTTGTTTACCACCTTCTCTGGCCTAGTGAGGATTTGTTCAACTTCTAGCCCCGTATAGGCCCTATATGTTAGGTAAGTTCTTTTCTTGTAACTCGTCCCCTTGACTATTCCTTTTAACAGTGCTCCCCTCCAGACTGAAAGTTAGGTAGGTGAGTGCTTAGTGTAACCTTACGTTTTCCTGGTTGGCCAGGAAAACGTAACGTAACAACACACGGAAAAGAAAGAAGGACTGTGGGCCGATTGAAAGTAAAAAAAAAAGAAACACTCCTTGTGAAAGTTTAATATTATTCTGCTGAAGCCGGCAATTCTGGATAGTTGGGTATGACTCGGCAGATGTATTTGTATATGTACATTCTAAAGGAAATTTTTGTGACTGATTAGATACGAGTAGTTAAATGAATCAGATTTGACATAGTTATTCTTTACCATTTAAAACAAGCTTTTCAATTATAAAATAAGCATCGGCTTGAGAACCTCCTCTTTTATGGTAGATGTTGGAAAAACGTTCTACTTCCTCAAGATACGTACTTTTTGCACAGCTTCATTTTGTATAATTATATTTGTATTATATTGAACGATAATATTAAATTTAAAAAATAGAAGCAGCAGGGGTCCATCTATTTTCATTTCATTTCATAATTTAATGTTTAAATGAACACCGCCAGCTTCCAAATTTTTTAATTTGAAATGTGCTTGTTTAACAACTTTTCAGTGTTTTCAGTCGGGTTTTTAGTTTTTTAACTACGTTTTTTATTTCCAACTTTTTAGTTCTTATGTGTTTGTTCTTTCCTTGGTCGAGTAAAATTATTCGCAGTTCAATTAACTTTTGTGTTTGTTTATAGGATTTGTCACTTCGAGTTTCTTTTAAACATATTAGTTGTATGTACTTTTGTAATTTCCTTTCAAAACCCTTTATTTTGATACCCTATCCTTGGTTTTGGTTTTTTTAATTTTTGCGAATTCCGAGTAATGGCCCCCAAAATCCGCATTTTTCTTTTTTTAAATTTGAATGGAGCCAGTGACACTCGCGCCATCAAGACGAATCTAACGACGTATATTTTATTCAAATCCCTTCATCCGTCCAGGAGTTATGAGGGATCAAAGAAACAGAAATACATACACGTTAAACACATAACCCTCCTTTTAGGCTTCGTCGCAATCGGCTAAAAACACGCAAGCCAACCAAAAAGTTTGTTTTCATTTCATAATAATTTAAATTAAGGAAATGCACGCAAAACCTGCCACCGTAAAGCTCCTGTCTATGACACTGCGGTCATAGACAAGCACACTCGTCGCATACACATATTCATATTATTATAGACATATACATAGACATACTATTCAGATACCAAGTGGCATACAATTAGCAGATCCAGACTTCAACATTCCAGCACCTATTGACTTGTTGCTAGGTGCAGACATATTCTGGCAGGTCATAGGTACGGAAAAAATACACTTAGGTAAACAGCAACCAATACTACAAGCAACAGACTTAGGATGGTTGATTTCAGGCTGCATCACAGACATTGAGACTCAGAATACAACTCAGAACTCATCATTCTTCACTAATCAGATCACAGACAACATAAACAGATTTTGGGAATTGGAAAACATTTCTACTCCTACAGACATATCTCAGAACACTCAACAGTCATGTGAAGAAACATTCAAATCAACCACAACTCGCAATGATGATGGCAGATTTGTTGTCACCATACCATTTAAACAATCACCAGAATGTTTAGGCCAGTCATACAATCAGGCAAAGAATCGTTTTCTAAACATAGAAAAACGATTCAAATCAGACCCAAAATACAGACAACAGTACTTAACTTTCATGCAGGAATATCTAGAACTAGGTCACATGAACAAAAACACAAACAAAAACACACAGACACCTTCATATTACATACCACATCATGGTATAATACGCAACAGCAGTACTACAACAAAATTTAGAGCAGTTTTTGATGCATCGGCGCGCACATCAAACAAAATATCACTTAATGATATTCAAATAATAGGACCAGTAGTTCAAGATGATTTGATATCAATTCTCATAAGATTTAGACAACACAAATACATAATATCAGCCGATATAGAAAAAATGTACCGGCAAATCGAAGTTACAGAAAACCAACGATCATTACAACAAATAGTATTTCGTTTCGATGAATCAAAACCGCTGAGCACATACACATTGAACACAGTGACATATGGGACAGCTTCGGCACCCTACCTTGCCACACGTTGCATCAGACAAGTCGGGTTGGACTGCCAACATGACAAAGAAGTATCAGAGACAATCATGCGAGATTTCTACTGTGATGACCTACTAACAGGGTCTGACTCGAAATCTCGCTTGGTAGACATAGCAATGTCAGTAAATACAGCCCTAAAATCAGCACAGTTTCCACTCAGAAAATGGCAATCCAACGATCAAGACATTTTACAGAAAGCAAACTTATCACCAGATACACTACAAAGCAAAATCAATTTAGGTACAAAAGACACAACAAAAACATTAGGTATTCATTGGACACAAAGTCAGGATACAATCACATACTCAACATTCATAGAAAACTCGATCAATGACAACATTACCAAAAGAAAAATATTGTCCGCCATTGGCCAAATATTTGACCCACTGGGCCTCCTAAGTCCTTCAGTTTTAGAAGCAAAATTAATAATGCAAAGAATGTGGTCACTAAACTTGCAGTGGGATAGCTGTGTCCCTCATGAAATTGAAGTACTTTGGAAAAAGTTCATACAGTCACTATCAGCTTTGAAACAATTAGTCATACCCAGAAGAGCTTTCTATGATTCACCCAAACATATACAGCTACATATATACTGTGATGCCTCTCCAAATGCTTATGGCGCATGTGTATACGTCCGTACAATCACAACAAAGGGTGAGGTGTATGTACAATTACTAACAGCCAAGTGCAGAGTAGCCCCAATAAAGACCTTAACAATTCCTCGCCTGGAACTTTGTGCAGCACTCACAGCTGTTCGCCTTTACCGGAAGGTCATTGACTCCCTCCGCAATTCAGACATCATTTCAGACTGTTTCTTTTGGAGTGACTCAATGATAGTTTTATCCTGGATAAAATTGTCACCTCACAAACTAACCGCATTCGTAAGTCACAGAGTCGAAGAAATACAATCAATTACACATAACCATACATGGCGATATGTACCTACAAAGCAGAACCCCGCAGATCTCCTATCTCGCGGTGTCACAGCATCAGTACTCATACATTCAGACATGTGGTTTTCTGGTCCAGACTTTCTCAGGAATGATGAAATCAGCTGGCCAACACCACCTAGGCATAACAGCACCTGTTCTGACCTGCCAGAAACAAAACCCCAGAACCACAAAAACACAATGCAGTGTTACACACAGATAGATAACAATTCATTTATTTACAATTATTCCAATTTTACAAAATTAACACGCATAACTGCTTATTCACTACGTTTCATAAACAACAGTAGAAATAAAAAACAGAAAAGTAATTCAGCTTCAGACAACTTTATTTCATTGACAACAGAAGAGTTATATCAAGCTAAATTAAAATTAGTAAAAATATCACAATTAAATTCATTTTCAAATGAATATGAATTACTTTCATCAAATAAAACATTACCAGTAAAAAACAGACTATGTTCATTACATCCATTCTTTGATCAGCCCGGCGGCGTCATTCGCGTGGGTGGCAGGCTCGCTAATTCGCGATTTCATCATGATAAAAAGTTTCCAATACTTTTACATGCTAATCATCACATTTGCAAACTAATTTTCTCTACTTACCACAGAACACTTCTCCATGCTGGTCCACAGCTGCTACTCGCCCACATACGTGAAACATACTGGCCCATCAGTGGTCGCAACCTAGCTAGAAAAACAGTACAATCATGCACTACATGTAGACGCTTTCAAGGGAAAACAATTACACCAATCATGGGTAATTTACCTGAGCCACGCATGCATTCAGATTTTGCATTCAATAATGTTGGTGTGGATTACGCTGGGCCAATCATGATCAATAACCGCAAGGGGCGTGGTAGTCAGTTAATAAAATCATACATTTGCATATTCGTATGCCTTGCAGTAAAAGCTGTGCATCTTGAATTAGTTACCGATTTGACGAAGGAATCTTATTTAGCATCACTAAATAGATTCATTAGCCGCAGAGGTAAACCTACTCACATATATTCAGACCATGGCACTAACTTCGTGGGAGCATCCAATGTTATCACAAGATTCTTAGCAGAGAATCGGAACTCAATCAGCGACAGTACAGCAGAACAAGGCATCACTTTCCATTTTATTCCCCCATATTCTCCACACTTTGGTGGGTTATGGGAAAGCACAGTCAAATCAACAAAGCATCATCTTAGGCGAGTCCTAGGCTCAGCTCATCTCACATACGAAGAGATGTACACAGTGTTATGCCAAATTGAAGGCATTTTAAATTCAAGGCCATTAACGCCTCTTTCCTCAGACCCGTCTGATCTAACTGCCCTCACTCCATTCCATTTCTTGATTGGTCGATCATTATCTGTTCTACCCTATCCTCCACTGGCTGACTGCAATCCACTGCGTCTACCAAGATACAAACGCATAGAGCTCCTGCGCCAACATTTTTGGTCACGATTTTACAAGGAATACATTTCTCAGCTTCAGATCAGAACAAAATGGAAGAAGTCGTCGGGGCAGCTGACAGAAGGCACCTTGGTCGTCATCAAGGACGACGCCCTCCCACCTGCCCGCTGGGTCCTTGGGCGAGTAACACAGCTCCACCCAGGGCCTGATGGAGTCACAAGGGTTGCTGACATCCAGACAAGCACAGGCACTATCCGGAGAGCATTCAACCGCATATGCCCACTCATTTGCGGCCCGGCAGAATGTCTATGACACTGCGGTCATAGACAAGCACACTCGTCGCAGCCTTCACACCCGTGCAGCCAATAGCAGCGACCAGCCAATAGCAGCTCGACACCTGCGCGACCGACGACGCTGGCCAATCAGAGGAGCCCACGGCCCGGCGTTGTCGGCAGTCGCGCGGGCGCTGGAGAGTCGCAAAGGAGAAGCGAAGGAAGAAGGCGCGCGCTCACGCGATTGACTTGTCGGTTCGGGTTGCAGTATTGCACTATTGTGAAACCTAATCATATTTATTATATACAGTCCACTCGAAGTTTACCATCTTTTATGAATGGCCTTAACAGCTCCACTACTAACCACCACACAAAGTAATTCAACATAGAGTTTACAATATAATTGTTGGTTGTGGCTAGTAATACGAGAGTTGTACAAGGTATAGACCCCGAACAACGTTTGTTCTAAGTTTCCAGATGCTAAAGTAGATAACCCCTCTGCACTCGCATCGAGCAACACGTGTTAGTGTAAAATAGATATATGTTTGAACCAGCCACTTTGTGCAGATATAGGAGACTATATAAAATTTCCTCAATACAATCAGTATCTATCTATCTTGGTCTATTTTTAGATCTTTATCTTCTTAGCATCTTGATGGCAATCTAAATTAAGTCAGCCTAGAACTGAACTACTAGTCTAGCTCTATCTCGGTACATTCCAGTTTCTGTGGTGGGCAAACAACAGGACACAATATTAAGTGCCAAATCGTTTGTGGAACAGCACCACATTTACACTCCAGGGCAGAGTCACTATAAATTAATTCTAAAACTCTGAGTTTTAGAATTATTTTACAGTGCTCTGTGACTCTCTGTCTATTTTTATAGTCTCTCTGGTTTTCCTTGCTTCAACCTGGGTTTAGTTTTCCAGGTGGGGTCGCGCAAAATCACTTCTTTTACCGTAAAAAGTAGTGAGATCCATGTCATTCCAAGTCAGTTAATAAATTCAGTCCCTACTTAAAAATCTTTGTTGTTTTAAATAAATATATTGACTTGGCCGCTGCATCACATTGGCCAATGCGAGGGCGATTAGCTATTACAATGGCCTGTTTAACATTCACAAATGCGATGCGATGGCCAAGGCAATTTATTTATTTAAAACATCAAAGATTTTTAAGTAGGGACTGAATATGTATTAACTGACTTGGATATTATGTTATATTACATGGATCTAACTAGTTGTATGATAGCCGTCTGTGTCAAACGCAAGCTACGAGCTACGTCGTAGCCGCCGAGACGAAGCCTGTGCAGCGTAGGCTCTCGTAGCCGATAAGATTACTTAACACTTTTTGCTTGTCTTCTGTATTTACTGATCATATAAAATTCACAGAAACAAAAATAATATTAGCATCAAAATTTTGAAGTTAAAGACTCCTCCCAGATTGTCACAATCAAGGTTTATTCATACCGGGTATAGACAGATAGCGAACTGGGTGTGAACATCAGAATACGGTAGTTAACAAAAAAAAATCTAATTAATCCGTCAATAGATTACCAAAAAATATTAGACAGGTATTTTTTTCTTTTTTCACGTAAGCAAACAATGAAAACTCGTGTGACGTCATGCTCTAAGACAATAGTATGTAATTTTTAGCGGTCAGTGACGTCACTAACCCCTACTCAAATCTTTGACGCGTTTTATGATCGTCAATTTTTATTGATTTTACAAAACAGAAATTACGTATCCAATATTTTTCGATAATCTATCAGACGGACTAATTAGAATCACATTTTCTAAGGGAGTAAACATCCCTATTCTGTACATTATCTGCCAAAGTAAAAGCATTCGGAGTTCTTATAGGTTTATAATAAATGATCATCATCATCATCATCCTGCCCTTATCCAATGTCATTTGGGGTCGGCGTAACATGTTTTTTTCTTCCATTCTGCCCTGAAAAAAAATATATATATAAAGGGTGTAAAAGTACCCTTAACGCAAACGAAGGGCATTTGTTCTCCCCACCACTGCGATATTTTTTTGGTTCTAGATCATACCTGGGAACCCCCTAGTTACGAAAATATTGGGGGTGAAAGTTCCAAATTTTGCACAGCTGTTTTTGAAAATACTAATTTTTCAGGTTATAACTTTACTTAAATTATCTCCATGACCCTTTTAATATTCAAAACATCCACTAGCACAATGTTTTAAGAGTGCTATATTGAGTTTTACCGTAAAATTAAATTTTTGACTCCAAAAAAAAAAGTCGTTTCCCAGCAAACATTTTTGCGTAGGGGTACTTAGTTTGATGTACAGAATGCTTGGTGGACGTATGTGTGAAGGGTTACTTTACACCCTGTATAAATGATCATATATAATATTATTTTTGTAAGTTTGTTTTAAAAAACACGTATACACCACACCCCAGGTTTGTTTTTAAACTAAACGACATAATCTTATTCAATTTACGTGAGGACCATGCAGATTAGTATCTGAGATGGTATTTTCAAGAAAAGACCACACAGCATTGAGTGGTTCAGCCAAGTCAGTGCAACTATTTGTCTTGGGTGTCAGGATTCAGATCTAAATTCGTATGAACTCACTCACGTGACCTCTGTCGCTCGCAGAACCGTTTAGCTTAACTTAACCGTTTAACTCAGTAAGCCGAATATTATCGAGTTATGACAAGGTAGGGGAGAAATGTTATAACTCCGTCATTTATGAACGGATTTTCAAAATTATACTTTTATTCGAAAGAATATACTCCCGAGGTGGTCCCATTGTCCCCATGTCAGGTACTAATGATGAAATCTCAGGGAAATCGAGGTCAACCCTCAAATTTTACAGGCACATTACGCGTTTCGTGTTTATTATAAAGATATTCAAGTATTTGCATCTGGCAGTCATGACCTACAACCTACCTACCTACCACGAAAGGCGAAAAACCGGGAAGAATGGCGTGCACTGGAAGAGACCTACACTCAGCATTGGGTGGTGAAAGGTTGAAGAAGAAGAAGAAGAAGTCATGACCTCACGTGATGAGCCGATGATGGAAGGTATAACTCCTTTACGTTTACGAGTAGGAGGCACCGACGAAAACTTTCAGATTTTTCGAAATGGGTGTTTATTTCGTGGGTTTTGAAGTCGCTGATATCGAAAATAATACACATAACTCTTGGACAGCTCAACGGCACAACGATTAGTTCCAAAGAAATGACAATTGGGTAGGCTGCATAGTACTAAAAACTGACAGAAAATTTTAAGTAGTTCAACATCACCTTCCAAAATATAAAAGTAACACAGCTACTACAGATGAAAACTTCATAAAATCACTATTTTCTAACTCCCATTATAACTCGAGTACTTCTCTTTTAGCACACAGGTAACATTTCCTTTCAATTAATAAAATAAACCTCGTAACCTCTGTTCGTTGCAAGCACTCGCCATTATTTAGCAGTAAGAAATAACTCTTCACTTTATTTTATAGTGGCTTAGGAGTTTGGTTTTATTTGCCGCAACAAAGATGAATGAATCGTTATTTCCTCTGTTTGTTTATATAACACAAGTACTAATTTATTTGATGCAAACTACATTCATCAATCTCTTGCCTTTATCCCAATGTATTTAGAGTGGCGCAGCGTGTTTTTTCTTCGATATTCCTCAATTAGTCGTCACCTTCATAGTTACCGCCTTCCAAACCGTATCAAATCGTATCATATTTCACATAGTCCATCTATAATTCCATTAGTCTTCTCCTACCCACCACATTCATACTCAAAACATAACTCATATTTTACTTTTTCAAAAATTCAATCACTCACGAGTTTTTCGTTTGTCGGTGATACACAAAATTTCATGGTAATATTAATCAACTTTCACTCAAAATGAAGTTGGTTATAATTTTATAAAAATCAGTTGAAAGCACTATTTTCTAGAGCTAACTCACAAAACATTACCTTATTTTTAACTTTATGTTTCTTTCACCACTTTATAACTCAAAACCTCAGCAAAATGTTGGTCACAAAACCTTTAAATTATGGCTTCATTAAACTATTTTATATTGCTCGTGGCAAATGACACTCATTTGGTAAGTTATGATGCCCCAGAGTCTAATTAAGTCAGGACCTTACCTAACAGAAGAGGATTTTTCTTATCCATTATTTAAAACATTGTAGTACGGCACTGTTTTTTATTTTATAAATAAATTGTCTCCAGGAAAATCATTTCTGATTTTAAATGAAAGAAAGTTTAGGGAACATACTATTCGCAATTATGTTGGTCGGCTTCCCTGTCTAAAACGATCCAAATTAATAAAAAAGCATACAAAAAATAACGAAAAAAATGAAACAAAGAGAAACTCTAATATAGGAAGTTTATATAAAATACTGCACACACTCATACACACCCTTATATTTTTATTTATTGTAACAAAAAAGAGGCAATTTCATTTTGTGGTGCAAAATCAAAATATCATTTTTATTAATGTCAGAACGAAACTTGGCTAGCTTTGATTTATGTTTGAGTCTGTTTTGTACGTTTTTATTTATTTGATGCAGATTAAATAGATATAACGTAAATATTTTACTATCTCATATAATAAACTACATCCAATAAACTCTGAGAGTAAACTGCAGAGGGCATAGTAGCCGTTGGAACAACTTCCTGCACTAATGAAAACATCTTGAAAATTAATATGCATTCAGGTTATTGGTGGAAACTTGAAGATAGTTCATCGAGAAGTACCCCATAAAGTTAGCTCACAGACATAATATTATGAGAATCTATTGCTTAAACTCGGTCAACGCCTCAGCCTCCGATAGAACTTGAGTGATTTTAAGAACACATTGAATTCAGACTGACTGAAAAATGGTTTTAGCTATTTAACTAGTTGAAACTTTTATGACAGATCAGTTAAATAAATACGGTATTTCGAGTGTTTTGGATACCTCGTTGCAAAATAAAATCGGTTTGATAGCTTAGTCATAACAAAATATGAAGCAGACAGACAGATTGAACCACCATTTCCCTATAAAAGGCGACATGTCGAGCATACCAAATGACAAAAAAAAACAATAAATATAAAACTCAATAACAAGTATTAAATGTATAGATAAAACAGTTACAGTTTATGCAGAAATTAAGTTTATCGTCTTGCTCCTTGAACTTGAGGCATTCTGTTGGTACTGTTACTTTGAATATAGATAAGCCTACATACCTTAAATCAATATAGTATAGACGCCAACACAAGGGTACTGACTCTAAAAAATACGATTCTGTTTAGTCCGTCTGTTAGATTATCCATAAATATTGGATACGTGTTTTTTGTTTAATCAAATTAATAATAGTTGACGTCAATAAAACGTGTCAAAAATCGTAAGTGGTGGCTGGTGACGTCACTTTCTGGTTAAAATGTACCAAAATACGACGTCGCGCCACTTTTCGAAGCACTGTATCGTCTTCATTGTTTGTTTATGTAAAAAAAGAAAAATATGTGTCCAATATATTTTGGAAATTTATCTGACGCACTAATTAGATTTTTTTTGTCAACTACCCTAATGTTTTCAACTTTATCGTGAAATAATAATGTGGACTGAGAAAATTTTACGGTTTCGGGAAACTTGAAGTGCATATCACGTTTAACATAATATCTGTACCAATACCAAATAATATACATAAGTGTGTACACTGTCTCGAACAACAAAATCTATCAATCAATGATCAGCAGGGCTATTGCGTATTTTTTAAATAATAATATATAATAATATTCCACAACTATACATCCATTATACACACATCAAAAGTGTCTAGGGATCAAGCATTTTTATGCGGATTTCTTGAGATTGAGATGTGGCTTTGTAATAAATTTATGATTTTATAAATTTATATGGATCCTTTTTGGTGCATTTTATAATTTGAATCAGGAACTGTGAATCAAATTCGAGTAAAAGATGAAAATCAGCTGTCAATATTTTCCCTATAAAAACATACAACGCATTTAAGACATTATTAGTGCTACTGTTTCCCTACTACTGATTTAAACCAACGTTATTATGGAGCGGCGACGTCATTTCAGCAGGGAAGAAATGCTCAGAGCCGTGGGAATGATAGAAGCTGGTTCCCGGCAACGTACTGTGGCTTTAGCTCTGAATACAAGTCAGAGTGTTATCAGTCGACTTTGGACACGTTACCGAAGCACTGGTACCGTGGCTGAGCGCCATGGAGGACGGTATCGCTGCACCACATGGAGACAAGACCGATACATTCAAATCTTAACTCGAAGAGCTCCAACAATAACCGCCATGATGTTAGCCGTGAGGCTTCATCACTCTTCAGGGAACTTAATTAGCGACCAAACAGTCAGAAACCGCTTGCATGAAGTGAACCTTCATTCCCGAAGACCGCTACGGGTACCACCTATAGCAATGCACAATCGTAGGATTCGATATCAATGGGCTCTTGAACACAGAAATTGGGCAGAAGAACAATGGCGTTTCGTGTGCTTTTCTGATGAGTCTCGTTTTGGTATGAGACCGGATACAAGACGTATACGACACTGGAGAACCCCTGGACGCCAACAGCGATTAAAATCCTGCCAGGAAGTCCATCCTTATAGTGGTGGAACCATCATGGTATCGGCGGGTATTTGGATCGGCGGAAGAACTGAGTTGATTTGGATCAGAGGCAACCTCAACGCTCAAATTTATGCTGAGACGATTGTATCAGACGTCATCGTTCCTCTACAAGTGCAAATCGGTCCCTTATTTCAGTTAATGCATGATAATGCACGAGCGCACACCGCAAGAGTTGTAAGACAGACTCTCGCCGCAGCTAACATCAATGTCCTGTCCTGGCCTGCTCAGTCGCCAGACTTGAACCCGATTGAGCATGCATGGGATATGCTACAGAGAAGAGCTCTGCCGAATATGGAGGGTATCCAGTCGCAAGAAGACCTTTTTTTGTTGTTGCAACGAACATGGGCGGCCATTCCACAGCGTGATTTGGATGAACTCATTTTGAGTATGCCAAACCGATGTTCTTGTGTTGTTAGTGTTCGCGGTAGAAACACGGATTATTAATTGTTTAAGTTACCCAATAAAATTTTAAAGAAAACTGTTATTTCAGTCTTTTTTTCGAACTTTAATGTTAGTGGTTCAAATGTCAAAAATCCCTTTATTAGGAAAATGGCAAATTTCTTTATTAATGCAAAGGTGACTTGGTTTATCGTTACTGTGACAAACGAAAACACTTTATTTGATGAATCCTTAAAGAAAATTTTAATTAATATCAATCAGGAGAAAAGTTATTGCAAAAATATATGTTGATCCCTAGACACTTTTGATGTGTGTATATACACACATCAAAAGTGTCTAGGGATCAAGCATTTTTATGCGGATTTCTTGAGATTGAGATGTGGCTTTGTAATAAATTTATGATTTTATAAATTTATATGGATCCTTTTTGGTGCATTTCATAATTTGAATCAGGAACTGTGAATCAAATTCGAGTAAAAGATGAAAATCAGCTGTCAATATTTTCCCTATAAAAACATACAACGCATTGAAGACATTATTAGTGCTACTGTTTCCCTACTACTGATTAAAACCAACGTTATTATGGAGCGGCGACGTCATTTAAGCAGGGAAGAAATGCTCAGAGCCGTGGGAATGATAGAAGCTGGTTCCCGGCAACGTACTGTGGCTTTAGCTCTGAATACAAGTCAGAGTGTTATCAGTCGACTTTGGACACGTTACCGAAGCACTGGTACCGTGGCTGAGCACCATGGAGGACGGTATCGCTGCACCACACGGAGACAAGACCGATACATTCAAATCTTAACTCGAAGAGCTCCAACAATAACCGCCATGATGTTAGCCGTGAGGCTTCATCACTCTTCAGGGAACTTAATTAGCGACCAAACAGTCAGAAACCGCTTGCATGAAGTGAACCTTCATTCCCGAAGACCGCTACGGGTACCACCTATAGCAATGCACAATCGTAGGATTCGATATCAATGGGCTCTTGAACACAGAAATTGGGCAGAAGAACAATGGCGTTTCGTGTGCTTTTCTGATGAGTCTCGTTTTGGTATGAGACCGGATACAAGACGTATACGACACTGGAGAACCCCTGGACGCCAACAGCGATTAAAATCCTGCCAGGAAGTCCATCCTTATAGTGGTGGAACCATCATGGTATGGGCGGGTATTTGGATCGGCGGAAGAACTGAGTTGATTTGGATCAGAGGCAACCTCAACGCTCAAATTTATGCTGAGACGATTGTATCAGACGTCATCGTTCCTCTACAAGTGCAAATCGGTCCCTTATTTCAGTTAATGCATGATAATGCACGACCGCACACCGCAAGAGTTGTAAGACAGACTCTCGCCGCAGCTAACATCAATGTCCTGCCCTGGCCTGCTCAGTCGCCAGACTTGAACCCGATTGAGCATGCATGGGATATGCTACAGAGAAGAGCTCTGCCGAATATGGAGGGTATCCAGTCGCAAGAAGACCTTTTTTTGTTGTTGCAACGAACATGGGCGGCCATTCCACAGCGTGATTTGGATGAACTCATTTTGAGTATGCCAAACCGATGTTCTTGTGTTGTTAGTGTTCGCGGTAGAAACACGGATTATTAATTGTTTAAGTTACCCAATAAAATTTTAAAGAAAACTGTTATTTCAGTCTTTTTTTCGAACTTTAATGTTAGTGGTTCAAATGTCAAAAATCCCTTTATTAGGAAAATGGCAAATTTCTTTATTAATGCAAAGGTGACTTGGTTTATCGTTACTGTGACAAACGAAAACACTTTATTTGATGAATCCTCAAAGAAAATTTTAATTAATATCAATCAGGAGAAAAGTTATTGCAAAAATATATGTTGATCCCTAGACACTTTTGATGTGTGTACATCCATTGATCCTTTTGTATTCAAGACGTCAATCAAAATTGCATCAATGTACGTCAAAGCAATATTATTGGCTATTGTTTGAGCTGCTAGCTTTGACAGATCTGCCTTTGAGAGTAAAACAATAACGGCGAGAGATGTCGTGCGGTGTTCCACAGGGATCGGTTCTGGGGCCGCCCTTGTGGAACATCGGTTACGACTGGGTGCTGCGCGCCGACCTCCCTAGCGGCGTCAGCGTAGTCTGCTACGCGGACGATACGCTGGTGCTAGCTCAGGGTGGGTCGTACGAGGCGGCGGCCGACAACTTGACACGCGGGGTTGCGATAGTCGTAGAGAGGATCCGGCAGCTGGGTCTCGAGGTGGCGCTTCACAAGTCGGAGGCCATGGGCTTCCATGGACGTGGGAATGCGCTGCCGTCGGGATCCCAGTTAATGGTGGGAGGGGTTCCCATCGGCGTCGAGTGTACTTTGAAGTACCTAGGACTCGTCCTCGACAGCCGGTGGAACTTCGTGGAGCATTTCCGACGTTTGGCTCCCAGACTGGAGCGGGCCGGGGCTGCCTTTAGGTGGCTCTTGCCCAATCTGGGGGGGCCAAATGCCTCCTGCCGGAGGCTCTACGCGGGGATCGTGCGGTCCATGGCCCTTTACGGGGCGCCGGTGTGGGCGCCTGCTTTGAGGAAGCGGGCCGCCCACTACCTGAACGTGCCCCAAAAGGTCATGGCCGTGAGGACGGTACGGGGGTACCGCACGATCTCCCGCGAAGCGGCGAACCTCCTTGCCGGATTGCCGCCGTGGGATCTGGAGGCGATAGTCCTCGCGCGCCTGCATCAATGGCGCGCGGAGGCGCTGCGCCGGGGGGTCACTCCGCTGCCGCGGCAAATTGCTGCGCGGCGGACAGACCTCCGGTGCGATCTCATGGCGGCATGGAGACAGCGACTGTCGCAACCCCGTGCAGGGCACGCCACGATAGTGGCGGTAAGTCCCCTCTTTGAGGAGTGGCTTGAGAGGCGCCACGGCGCCCTCACCTTCCGTCTGACGCAGGTCCTCACCGGACACGGTTGTTTCGGGAGGTATCTGCACCGAATCAGGCGGGAGGAAACGCCCGGATGCCACCATTGCGAGGATCGGCCGGAGGACACGGTGGAGCACACAGTGGAGGTGTGCCCCGCTTGGGCGGAGCCCCGCCGTGTTCTCGTAGCGGCGATCGGCGGCGGCGACCTCTCGCGCCCGGCCCTGGTGCAAGCCATGGTCCGGGGCGAGGAGGAATGGGACACCGTCGCCTCCTTCTGCGAAGCAGTGATGCTGGCGAAGGAGGTGGCGGAACGCGAGAGGGAGAGAACCTCTCGTCCCAGCCGCCGCGGGAGGCGCTCCGGGCGTCGGGGGTCCCGCGATGACCTCCGGCCACCGTAGACGCGGGCCTGTGGACGGTGAGTGATGGGCTAACTCGCCGTCCGTCCGTCTCACGACGAAAACAGGCCGTGTCGACGGCGCGTTCGTGTTCCACGCGCGCCTCAAAGAGATGTCAGCAACATGGGAGGGGCCCGAAAGGGCCGACGCCTGTCGGGGCCGCGGGTAGTCCAACGGTTATCGCGGCCTCGACATAGAGGGCGAAGAAGGAACATGGGTGGTTTTTAGTCAGTAGAAGTCTGACACTCCCTTTCGCTCTGCCCAAGAGCGGGAGGGGTTATTCGATGATTTTACACCCACCAAAAAAAAAAAAAAAAAAAAAAAAAAAAAAAAAAAAAAAAAAAAAAGAGTAAAACAATAAAAAAGCTATGAACGAACAAATAATATTCAATGAAGGTATTATTAACATAACCCCCCCCCCCCCCCCGCAAAGGTTGAGGAAAATATTTTGCACTGTGTCAATTATTCCAAGAGTGTTTTCTTCGTTTTATATAAGAAGCCTTTTCGCAACTTTCAGAATCGGATCAGAATTTCAAATGACTACCCCCCTACACACAAACACACAAACTTACAAACCAGATTATTTTAATTATATTTTCCTACTGAATAATTATGCGTATGAGGCTTGTTGAAACTGCCATTTTACTTCACCGAATTATTTAAATTAACCCATACGATGCGGCAGTAACGAATAAATCACAGACCTTTGTGTTGTGTAGTTTTGTCAAGCTAATAATGAACACAACATATTATATGACTTTTTGTGTCATAACATAAAATCACGCCTGTAACGAAGGGTTAGACAGAAATTTACCTAATAGTACACAAACATTATTTCTACCTCGTATCGTACCTACCTGTTTTTATGATAAACAAACAAGCTCTTCTGAAGTTTAATTTAATATTAATCAAGCACAGCATTAAAGTTAACGCAGGTTGTATCTTACTTGACATCCTAAAACGTAACGGTAAATTTGCTTTAATCTGACCCACAGACGTCGTTTTGGGCATATTCCTCCTTTATAACCCGACCCACAACCTTATCGCATGAAACATAATGCCTTCTAAGGTTTTTGTTTTAATTTTACGTGTACAATAGAAACAGCTACAATAGAAATAGGTATTCAAATTTTAAATACCTATTTGTAAAGGTCGTAACCAATATTATTTGTAAGTTTTATCGTAAGGAGTAATCTTCGGAACTGTCGATCCAATTTCAAAATTTATTTCATCAATGGAAATAAATCACTTTCAACCATTACCGTGTGCAAAGCTCGTCATTTATAAACGGGACTTAAAAAAAAACTTCTATCAAACAATCAACTACTGTACAGACATAATCCGAAAATTCTAAGAAGGACAGATAATTTCAAACAAAGATTAGTCTGTTAACAAATTGGTCGAAACAAGACTTACAAAGCGCTTTATCATCCCTCAAATTTGCTAAGTCAATCGTTCAGCAAAACTTAAATTGAAAACATAACGGGAGATGATTTACGACAAATAGACCCTTTCCTTTAGATAAATAAAGGGATGCCTTTCAGACAGCATTTGAGACGAGCCTGTATTCTTCTCACGAGTTTCGTGTTACCCACCAAAAGTGTATAAGTAGAGACGTCGGACGACCGATCTGAAGGCTTTTGTAACTTTTGCTTTGATGCCAACCAGAATCTTTTAAAAGTATTAGCGTCAAACCATCAAACAAACAAACTTACCAACTTCTGCTCTCGAAGCGTTGATCGATTACCTTTATTCAGAATTAGGTAGTTTCGTTGAAAAATTGTGACACTCTTTGTATAAAGGAAGAGCTATCAGGGGAAGATTGATATGTAAAAGGATTAACGAGCATAGTCGGTGAACTTTTCCTAAGGTAAATGTATTTAATAGTTATATAGTGAAACTAGTCAACTGCAAGACGCATTCACACTTGAGATGTTAACTACAAGTTTGGAGAATCTGTCTAGACTAGAAGTTAGAATAAGCGTTAGTACTAAAGCTGCATTTAATAAAAAGGCTATAAGAGATCCCGTCGGGGCTGCGCGATGTTGTAAGAAATACCGCGGCCTTGACATATAAGGCTAAGAAGGAACATGGGTGGTTTTTAGTCGCTCTGCCCAAGAGCGGGAGGGGTTATTTGAGGATTCCCACACACAAAAAAAAAAAAAAAAGGCTATGAGATACCTCATACAAACAAAATAATAACGATTTCTAAAATTAGCAGTACAATGTTGATAAAAAAGTTCGTGCGTTGGCTCTCGCTTTGACATTTTTTTCTTTTAATAACATTAAAAATTTAACCTTAAAGTAAGAAAAAAATAGAATAAAATTATGTTTTTCAGGTTTTGAATAAATGAGTAATGTTAGATTGCTTTGGTTAGATTGATATAATTTGTAGTTTTGTCATTTCTGCCAATCCAAAAAGTGGTATAAATAAAGTAAGTCGGTACGCTAAATATTTACGTCTGTATGTGCAAATTTTGTTACCAAAGTCCACATTTTTAATCGATACTTTTCCCTTCTAATAAGTATTTGATGATTTAAATCCTGCCAGCAGCAGATATTGAGTACTGACAGTTTGCCATCTACGTCACGTAATTATTATGTGGAATTGGTCGTGGAATCTCTGACAGTAACGTGTAGCGTATGTACGACAGGCGCGTCAAGTTGTCAAGCTTCGACGTTCTCGCGTCACCAATTCGAATATAAGTGGTTTTTATGAAAAACGACTGTTTTCAGTCATTTATATGTATGCAAAAAATCCTGCCAATAACAAAAGTTTTTAAACCACTTTTGTTATTGGCAGGGATAAAGAAAATAAAAATATTGGGTTCAAAATCACGATTATTTTCTCCTAGGTAGGCACCACCTGACATGCCCAAAATTCTTAGATTTGATTTAAGGATCAAGTTGACATCCGAACCTACAAAGAAGAATTTTGTGAAATATTTAGTAAAAATATTCCTCGGCAAAAAACTACAATAATTATCATCATCATCGTCATCTTCCTTTTTTTTTTTGTCGGGTTTAAAATCATCAAATAACCTCCCGCTCTTGGGCATAGCCAAAGGGAGTATCAGACTTCTACCGACTAAAAACCACCCATCTTCCTTCTTAGCCCTTTATGTTGAGGCCACGGTATCTCTTTCAACATCCCACAGCCCTGACGGGCGTCGACCCTTGCGGGCCCCTCCCATGTTGCTGACATTTTATTGAAGCGCGCGTGGAACACGAAAGCGCCGTCGACACGGCCTGTCGTCGTCATAAGAGAGACGGACGGCAAGCTAGCCCATCACTCACCGTCCACGTCGTGGCCGGAAGCAGTCACGTGGCCCGCGACGTCCGGAGCGCTTCCCGCGACGGTGCCTTGTCCCATGTTATTTGGAGCCTGTGCAAATTTGTGTTCTTCCATTCTACCCTGTCAATATTTTATAATATTTCACCAAAAATATATAATTAGTCCGTCTGTTAGATTTTCGAAAAATATTGGATACGTGTTTTTTGTTTTATCAAATTAATCAAAATTGACGAAAATAAAACGTGTTAAAGATCATGAGTGGGGGCTTTTGACGTCACTTTGTGGGTAAAAAAGTACTAACTTTGTGACATCACACGACTTCACGCTACTTTTGGAAGCACTGTATCGTCTTCATCTTTTGATTAAGTGAAAAAAGAAAAAATATGTGCATATTTTTTTTTGAATCTATCTGATGGACTAATTCGATTTTTTTACCCTATTGTCACGCTATCATTTACTACTGTATTATAAAACATCAGCTAGATGAACAAATGGTGCCTGAGACTGGAAGTGGAATGCAGAGGACAGAGTATTATGGCACACAGCTTGTGGGATCTATCTCCAGCGATGGACTGCAGTTCATTCCGAATAAATTGATAGATAATGGATTGAGTTTTCATGAACAGTATAAGTAATGAACAACATAATCAACACATTTTTCTCAAAAGATTCATCGTCTTGGCCCGAAATGAGGTCTTTTGGTAACTGACAGCATAACGAGGTTTTTTCCTGATAACAAAAAGAAAACTTTCGAGTTAATCCACGAGTGGATTTTGGCCTCTAATTTTATCTTAGTGTTTGTTTGTGTTATTTTGGCTCATTTAATAAGAACATCGACTGTTGTAGATTTCACACAAACAGAAATTCGTATCGTCATTCTGAGTATCTTTAATAAATAAACTGTCTTACATAAAACTATACAAATCTGTGTTTCGTTTTTTGATAGATCTTAAAAACACAACCCGAAAACCAATTTAAGCTTATATAACTAACCTAACCCATTTTAAATTCTTTTAAATAACCATGGACCGTGTTGTTGGCCTTTTTGTGTGAATTCGGAACGATATACCTAAATAAATAAGTCCTCTACACAAAGAACGTTTACTTCGCTCAACGGTCATGACCGCTACCCCAGAATGAATTAACTCGCTTTAAACCTAGAAGCAATTTAAAATCTCGAATACCCGAGTTCACCTGTTATTTTGGACATATTGGCTTAGGAGAGAGTGATTTAGTCGGTAGGGCATTTACTTAATTATATATTTTGATCTTTTTCACTTCAATCTATTTATTTTTGGCGGGGGCTTAAGAAAATAAAACAATTGAAGTAATCAACTTCAATTGTTTTTTTCAGGCGTGATGGTAAACAAGAATTACAACAGTTGACTGAAATTGTAGTGATGTGATAAAAGTTAAAGTCAGATTTAGAGTATTTTACTGGTACCGCGCCGAAACGTGAGGAAGTACATTATTTTAGAGTAACTGCCAAAACCAAGAAGTGCGATAATGCACTGCACATTGTCTCAACATGAATCCAAATCCACTCGGACGCTTACAGGAACATGTTTATATCTACGCCCAACCAAGCAATGTAAATTCCAGATTCGATTGTTCGTTGTAATATCAATGTCTCTTGTATTTGTACCCTTGCAAGATTCCGTCATTAATTGCCATACGTAGGTATACATTGTTGTGCCGACAATACAAGAATGTTATCGTAAATTTTAATATCTTGATAGGTACTAAGGAAACAATATTCAAATGGACGTGATATATTTAATCTAATTTAGAAAATACGATCACGCTTTAAAATATTCATAAATGTATCAAGGTCTTCATTTACAAATCTGACTTTTCCGAGAAGTGGGGACTTACATTTGCATGTACAGTCAACTGCAAAATTGCATGGATAGTTCAGTGTCTATTTTCCTGTGAACGCTTATAGTAACGTTAGGTGTCGTCAATTCTCGCATCACACGATTTTGTTTCTGAATTGACCATGCATTATTGCACGTGACTGTACATAAATATAAAAGGGCCAACTAATTCTCACTTATAATACCACACGAGCTTCAAAATTATCCGCGCTCGTGATTTTTTAACCTGAAAAACTTGACTCCTTCATTTGTTTGCAGGGAACCTTGAGGGAAATGCCAGATAATTTTGAAGCTCGTGTGGTATTCGGGGGATTATTTTTCCGTCCCAAATGTCGGCCAATAGAATTGCACCATGAGACGAAATGTACAGTTAACAAATAAGAATTTCATAATGAACATTTCCTTTGACTTTTTTATCAATGGTGGACAGAGAACAAACTCCAAATCGACTCATTTTCATGCAAAATCTCCAATTTTCACAATTGAATTCAACCTGTCAGTTTGACGTGTGGTTAATTTGACTGGATCATGTTTTGTTTTTAATATTTTCAAAAAATTTTAAATAAATTTTATAACTACCAGAGAAAATTTTCAAAAAATTATCAGTATAGTATCATGTAGGTTGTACCACGTGACGTCGAATGGTGCAATTCTATTGGTCGATATTTGGGTCGGAAAAATAATCAAAATAACTTGTTTATGTAGTAACATGTGGACCTAGTTTTTTAAAATGGTTGCTTGAAAATAACTAAAAATAAGTATTCTTGGTACAAACATGCAAAACAGCGGCCGACGCAATTTTAAGTGTTTACAACCGTTGCATTGCAGAAGGCGTTTTTCCTCGTATATGGCGACGCGGCTTTATACGAATAATTCCGAAAAGTGGCGACAAGCCATCGGACGACCCTAAGTCTTACCGCCCTATAACACTACTACCATCTTTGGGGAAACTCCTGGAGCGTCTTATCGTTCCACGTTTACTACCAGACGGACCGAAATTTCACAACAACCAATTCGGTTTTACCGTGGGAAAATCTACCGTAGACGCGGCACTTTCTGTCCGGAAAATTGTCAATACATCCGAACATAAGTACGTAGTTGGGATCTTTCTAGATATTTCTGGGGCTTTTGATAACGCATGGTGGCCGATGCTACTCCTTAAACTGAAAATTCGTGGTTGCCCTAAAAACATATACAATCTTGTATACTCGTACTTCTTAAATGGTTCCGCGAAACTCAAACTCGGACATCATTCTATGTCAAAGTCCCTCACCATGGGATGCCCTCAGGGTTCGGTTATGGGTCCGTATGTATGGAACGTAGGCTTTGATGACTTCCTCGCGATTCCACTTCCATGCGGCTGTTCATTAACCGGTTACGCGGACGACGGCCTGCTGCTCATTCAGTCAAGTACTCGGGCTGGACTCGAAAATTTGGCTGACACTTGCCTAAAATTAATATCCCAGTGGGGTGATCGTAACCGTCTGACCTTTGCACCACATAAAACTTATCAACTTCTTTTAAAAGGTAATCTTAAATCATGCCCCAGTATAAAATTTAATAACGTTCCCGTGAAAAAGAAGGAGTCCGTGTGCTACCTTGGGTTTGTCTTAGAGAGGAATTTTTCATTCATTGAACATATAAAAACCGTCGGTGAAAAAGCTAAAAAGAACTTTTATGCCTTAACGAGAATATCTAAATCTACGTGGGGTTTATCATTTGTAACTCTGAAGACGATCTATGGGGCTACTTACTTGGGGTGTATGTGCTACGGGGCACCAGTTTGGGCCGATAGGGCCACCATAGGAGCGGCACGACGTAAATTACTTCAAAGCCAGCGGTTGGCCTTGATTTTCTTGTGTAAAGCGTATAGGACGGTTAGTACTGAAGCCTTACCGGTACTGGCAGGGGTACTTCCAGTCGATCTCGAAGTGCAGCGCCGTGCTTCAATGTACTATTGCGCACGAGAGACCGCGGACGCAGACTTTTTAACACAACGTGACCGTACTAAAATAGCTAGATTACTTAAACCACAGACTGACGTCTGGGAGGATCTTTTGTCAGAATGGCAATGTAGGTGGGATAATTCCATCAAAGGCCGACACCTCCACCAGTTCTTTCCATCCGTTCGTGAGCGGCTGGCCAGGACATGGCTGGAGGTGGATCACTGTGTTGCCCAATTTCTCACTGGTCATGGTAACTTTAAGAGTAAATTATTTTCCTTCAAGCTTGTTGCGTCGCCTTTTTGTCAATGTTCTACATCTGACTGCGAGTATGAACAATCTGCACATCACATTTTATGGGAGTGTAGTCTTTGGCAGAATGAACGCAATATTATGTTGGATAGTGTACAGGTTACATCCGGAGTTATTTACTATACGGACCTTGTAGAAACTAGAACAAATTTCCGTGCGTTCAAGCATTTTTGTCATACCTATTATTGGAATCAGATATAACAGCTCACAACTTAGGACCCAGTAATATTAATGACAACAATATCCGTGGTGCTAGGCAACTGGGCTTATCCCAGTTGTATGCGTCCCTGTGTGCCTATTGGCCTTGTTCTTTTCTGTCTCCTGCTGATATGGAGGGAAGTGGAAATTTCTGTTTTTCCTACTCCTCCGCTATTCTTTTCTGATTAATTTCGTTGCGGGATCCAAGACAGTCAAATCATTTCTCTGGGACTTCGTCGAGCTTCATTGTCTCGGCGCTTTTCTTGTGGTCGCCACTGTTGATTCTGGCTTACAGAAGTTACAGTGGTTTGGGAATAGTGAGGCGGGCTTGTCCCAAAAAAAAAAAAAAAAAAAATCTTGGTACAGTGCATTATTTTAAAAAGGTTCATGAATTCTAGCTAATATCCAGTTGTTTGGCTATGTTCATGATAAAATAAACATTGTGTTTTAAATATTGTAATAGCAGCCTGTTACATAATAATAGATAATAAGAAAAAAGCCGTTTATTCCATATTACCAAATTTACATTTCAAATGTTGTTAGTAGTTTGTTAGGATATTTTCCTAATAATATGTTACACTTAATATGTTAATCTTCTTTGTTTGGAATATGGACCCCTTTTTGGGTAAAGGCCTCCTCCAGCTTCTTCCACACGTCCCTGTTCTTGCCTAGGTCTGACCAATTGTACCTAAATATGTTTCTTTTTTATCTAGTGTGCAATAATATCACCATTGTGTACGAGAACTTACACAACAAATTAGGTACACTAGCATTGCAACATCACTCTGTGTTCCGTAAACGTATCTCAGTGCGTCCTCCGTGTAAACTAACGCGCGATT
Source organism: Diarsia rubi (assembly GCA_932274075.1). Lineage (NCBI taxonomy): Eukaryota > Metazoa > Arthropoda > Insecta > Lepidoptera > Noctuidae > Diarsia > Diarsia rubi. Next base: position 13,690,832 of record OW026417.1, on the reverse strand, counting down.
ACATTTCCCGGCCTGATCTATCCGGCCACTCAACTATACCGTACTTGATAGTGCTTAAATGCAGAGCCATAGCATCATTCGCATAGTCGAATAACTACGCAGAATGCCATCGCGTAAAGGCGCTTAAGTCTGCTCAAATGCTCGAGTGTATTTAGAGAACTGCAAAACGGTGCTTGATCGGTACTTCACGACGATTAGTCGTGCGACAAAACGGATTCGCACGCAAGCTGAAATCTAAAATTGCGTGTCGGAAAACGCTAAAGGCGACAAAAACATGTTTATCGCTGAAGTCTTAACAGGCGATTAAGGAAAATCGGTTTGCGCTATAATGATATTTGTGGGCGAAAGGCGACTACACAATGCTATTTAGCGGATGATTGGAATCTGTAATACCCATTACCCAACACATTCCTAAGCGTAGCGTTGGGTAGCTTGGGGCGTGTGTTCGCACCTTTATCTTTATTACCGTTGCTGATTTCCTCATTAGAGATAATCTTGATTATTAAAAGATATTATAGCGAGGCCGGATTTGCAAACGTCGCATCGCCTGATACGTGAATCAGCATTTCACAATATTTACCGAGAAAATTGTTTCATGTCGTCAGAGCGAGTCGGTAGGTTAAAGGTTGTCCTGAGGTATCGTAAGCACTAACCTGATTACTAAAGGGTTATGAGGTCTTGTCTCTGTCAATAAGTAGGTACTGAAAACAAATAAACTTCTGATAGTCTTATACAGTATGTAAGTTTAAACAAGGGACATATTGAAGAAAGGTATTCAGTATTCGATTCTCGTCCCAAATAATTATGTTAAAAAAACTATAACTTTAATTTGTGACATAATTGTTTCATGGCCTCGCACGCTCTCCAAATCTCACTTTGTTAGACGTTTCTGTTTCGTCATTGTCTGTTTATTGTGACAAAAGCTACGGCATTAAAAATTTAGGATCTGATAAGGACAGTAATATGACTATTGAACTACCAAAAATGTGTAAAAAAGTTGTGTTCAAAAAATTAAATGTTAAAAACACGTAATATTTGAAAAAGTTAATAGAACTACTGTGCTGATCTGAAGAAGATAATTTTAAGCCGGCGTCATAGAGGTAAAAAAGTGATACCCGTACGTTGGGGATGGGTCTCACAGACTGTACATTAGATAACAAATTATGCAATACTTTATAAATAATAAAGTAAATGTTTTATACGTGTTTAGTGTTATAAGTAGGTATTTTAGATAAAAAATAAAACACAAACATCGGATTATATTATGTTTAAATCATATTTATAAGAGCTTTAAAAAATAACAACTAATATCAACAAAATCTTTCTCTTCGACTTAAATGTGATGTTATTATGAAATAACAATAAATTTTAATGTTATAATGATACTTTTTTGTAGGAAACTAAATTATCTTCAGAAAAAAAAACAATGGGATATTTTTAAATGCACATCTGTATAATTTTTCAGCACACTAGGAAACTCCACTAATTAACTGAATGCATACCACGAAAATGAATGCTATGCGAAAAAAACTAATTGATTAACTAAACATGTCCTACAAAAAAGACTAAAACGGCACACAAAACGAGATAATTTTTTATCAAATTCACACCCAAAATGTGGTTATGTGTCACACCCAAAGTGTGGCATACATCGGAAAAATATGAATTGTTTATAAAAATACTAACTTGCCCTCTAAATCGTTTATTTAACCTAACCTGGTTAGGTTTTTTGTTTATGCTTTTCGTAAGTATACATTTCCGCTGACACATGAGTCCATAATTAATATTTTTTGGTTAGGTTACATTAGGTTAGGTTGTTGTCAGTTCAGTCAAACAGTTCTGTAAATGCTATTATACAGTATACTGAATTTGATTTATTTAGTGTGCATAATTTGTGTGAAAGTCAGTAGTTTTATTTTAACTTTGTAATATTTTGTTCGAAAAAAAGAAATATTCAGATATCGATTGAAATACATGCCAAAAACAATGAATCATTTAGAGTGATTCATTGTTTTTTCCTACATTATGTTTAGAACAGTCAACAGGCGCGAAATTGCTGCACTAACTGCGGGATGGGTCTCACGTAGGTACCTCATTCAATTTTGAGCACGTGTCACTCCCACTATGGCTGTCGCACGACTAACGTATTACCTGCAATGCATAGAACAACTCAACAGCTCCAGCTATTGAGAAGAACGGCAATATCGCACGCATAGTAACCGAACTAGAAGCGATATAAATGTGACGGGTCTCACAGATCCAACCCCCATGTCGGCCAGTTAAATAAATTTAGGGATACTGTAGGTACTTCAACATCAGCTACGTAACTGTACCAATCTATACAGTTTGCTCTATTCATTGAATAAATAGAAACAAACCAGAAGGGCCAACAATTATTGAATACCCCATAACGCCACATACGAAAGGCGCTCGAAGGCCCGACGGCTTGCGTCACAATAATCGATAAGCATCCCTTTTCTAAATGATTGATGTTCTAAATTGGGCAAGCAGTTACCGCACACCTTGCGTCGTATAATCAGCCACGAAATACTTGTTTTTAAACTTTAAGTAACGCAGGAGTATTGAAACACTGAGAAAATACCTGGCAAATCATCACCTGGGCAAAGAAGAAGAATCAGGATATATTTTTTTTCTAAGTCAAATAAGTAATTGATAACATAGTTCATAATAATTCTTTTAACATAACATCACACCTGTAATCCCCGAAGGGTTAGACAGAGGTATACTCATAAAAACTCACAAACTCATATATCAACAGTATGTTTAAAGTCCCATGTAATAGGGGCGATCCTTTAGTTATCATCCGAGCACAAACCCGATAACACAAATATTATTTTTTATTAGCTTATTTTTTTGGATCCATGAAGTACACACAACTACATATTTAAACATATTTGAAGAAACATCTTCAATAAATTAGTACTCAAATGCTAAACTTACACAATGCTTGCACTTAAAACACAAACATACGTCCACCGAAATAATTACCAGTTCAACTCAGTACTAAGTTACTCAGCTGAGGTTGGGTATGTCCTATCTAAATAATATAATCAATTCAGCGAACAATAACAAATGACATAACACCGTGGTAATAATGCCTGTTATTAATAACTGCCCAGGCCTTCTGACAGCCGTAGATAAGGTACTGGCATAATAAAGGCCCAAGGAACATGCCCATTTTATTACAGTATTATCGTTAGGCGGAATTGACCGCGATCAACCTTAAACCTCGTATTAACTAGCTACATACAAAAGACCCATAAAATTAGTGTTTCTTGAAGGTTTTATGACATGAAAATAGCCCAAAAAAGAAATGGTTACCTTTATTAGCGGTAAGGACGTAAAATATAATGTTACGTTCAAAGTTGGCCGTGTAATATTGTTATTGCCCGAATGATGGCGATAAGAAATAGATAAAATATAAAGTTCTATTTCTTTGGGGTCGAAATGTCCTATTAAGTGTAGGGTGGATTTTCGAGTTGACCTTCCAAGGTCAAGGATAAAGTAGGTACTCGACTGGTTATAGTGGAAAACTTTTGAACTGTAGATTTAAGTTGTGTGTGTTGAATGTACAGTTGCTAACGTATCAAGTACCACAAGCTGTCAAAGTTTTTCATTTGATTTTGAACTTAATCAGCAACATTTTATGATTTAAAATATTTTTTTAGCGCTGGCGACTGTACTATTGAGTAATGCACATGAGTGTGCTTCTAATAAGCAGTCACTCGGTTTTTTTCCTTAGTGGTAATTGTTTAGTACCTACAGATTTTTAGATACTATTTATAAGAGACCTCGTTGACCATGAAATTCTCCGATTACAAGTACACATAAAGCTATAAAGCTCTATAAATAAACCTTTCAAAAGACCAGTCAACCATTTCAAAAACGGGTTAACAATTGTTTCGACAGTTCAAAAGAAAATTGAATAAACAAACAGGATTAGTAACGCTAAAAATGTTGTTAAGGCTCATAATCAATCAACACGCACGCACTGCCGTAATTAGCGAGTTCCTTGATAGATCACCGGAAGGCGCGCCGATGGAAACAATAGGACAGTCCTGAAGCTTGATTTATTTGCACTACGAGCCATTAACATTGAGAATGTTTGTTTTTGAAGCCCTTTAGATTGGGTTTGTTTGTTGTAAATTGCACTGGTTTAGGATATTGAGAGATGAAAATTGTTTCGGAAATACTTAGTCCAAATGCGCTTCTGCTGTGGTCTTTCCACTAACCATAAGAATATCTGCCAACTTAAGCAGTCCAGCATGGCTCACCCGAGGGAGGCAAAGTCCCACGTAAGCTGTTATTAAACTTTGAGGAATTTCACCGTATATTATGTCAAAATTTTTATTCTGTAAAATATTTACAAAAACATAGCTTTATCACATTTCCACAGACTAAATATAATTGTAAAAAAACTGGTCTTTTGAGTCGAAATCGTTCTTTATTCCGGATAACGTGTTTCTTACTTTATGCAAAGTTACTGCTCTTTGACCTCCCATTATATAGGTTACAAGTGACATAAGCTTAACTGAATAAATGTGGGTAAGAAAAGTCTACACTTCTAGTCTACTCTTCTGCCCTACTCTTCAATAAAATAGAGGCGTAATGTAAAAATGTAACATTTCAGTCTACTTTTATTATTTTGAAAGACAAGATTGAAATATATTGATATTCTAGAATAGTCGATAAACCACTCAATCTTTGAATTCAAAGTGACGTTCAAATCTATTTCTCCACTTCAGTTTTTTTTCTACGAAACGACTTGCCACAAAACCCGATTTCTTCGATGCCTCTAACATTTATTAAACTTAAGAGATTTTACTTCAGAGTCATACATAAAAATCTTTCTAGATTCAATTTCTTAGCTCTTAAGTAAAGATTAAATCTTGTTATCAATTTGATTTAAATATACGTAATGAGATACGCACGGACTTGCACGCTTGGACTTGACGCTGTGTCTAGAAGCACGATATTGTTTATATCTAAGGCGAATTAAGGAAAGGTTTTAGGTAATTCAGTCCAGGGACTATAAATGGCCAAAATTTGGCAAGAAAGTTCTTCATTTTGTTATTTCACCGTTTACTATCACTACTACACCGATATAGCTATCTACAGTTTGTAATTTAATCAAATTGAAACATGGTTTAATAAACATAATGTACGGATATAAGTAGATACGCACGCATGTACCTACTCTAATTTTTACAGCTAGTAGGTTCTAAAATAAAAATCCCTGGCTGATTGTAATCTGCGATAAACAAATACAAATTTTGAAGTGGCTTATCACAGCCTTGAATATTTTGTCGTGGTTTATTTTTCATTTAGCATATACGCTGCAAAAAGAATTCCTATGTAAAGAATGAGGACATTAATCTAAACAGAATGTTTTCAAGAAGGAATCAATTTCGTATATTTAAAGACTTTGATCGATGAACTATGGGTTAGTATGCAAATTGTAACTCCTCGAACTAAGCTTTTCTAAAATCTACTGCTGATTATCAAGAATTTCTTCTGTACCACGTAGCTGAATCAAATTTTACTTCTAGTCAAATCAAAGTTGTACCTAATAAGGATTGATGCTATACTGGGTGTAAATCTACCCTTCACACATACGTCAACCAAGCATTCTGTACATCAAACTAAGTACCCCTAAGTAAAAAAATTGGTGAGAAACGACTTTTTTTTTTGGGGTCAAAAATTTCATTTTACGGTAAAACTCAATGTAGCACTCTTAAAACATTGTGCTAGTGGATGCTTTAAATAGTAAAAGGGTCATGGAGGTAATTTAAGTAAAGTTACAACCTGAAAAACTAGTATTTACAAAAACAGCGGTGCAAAGTTTGGAACTTTGACCCCCAATATCTCCGTAACTAGGGGGTTCCCAGGTATGGTCTAAAACAAAACAAAATTATCGCAGTGGTGGGGACAATAAGTGCGCTTCGTTTGCGTTAAGGATACTTTTACACCCTTTATATAAATGAATGTGAAGTTAATTTACCTACTAATCTATCAAAACATAATAAAAGACAAAAAAAGTTTCATTTACTCACTTAACACTTAAATACATTTATCTGTAACATCTATGAATAAACTGGTATTAACATCAAAATACGGCTAGTAACAATGATATCCCTATTCAACACTGGCGAGGTACCGACAAAGCGAAATCTCGAGTGCGAAATTTCAACAACGATCCTACCATTTAAAACGAAAGGTTCTCAATAAATAAAAGTCAAAGGTGACCTCGTTTTTAGGTCGGAGGCAGCCCTCGCGTCAACTACTCACTTAACATTCAAGTTGTTAGTTAGTCATCAATTTTCCATCCCTAACGAAGTCTCTTTAATTAAGTTATTGTGCCCTCATTCCAACCCCTTTATACGTGTCGGCCAACGCCATTGAACTTAAATATTATAATGTATGATTATGACGATTATAATGATTTTCGAAAATATAATTTCCATTAAGACTCTTCTTCTGACTTGCCTACTAAAATGAAATTAACACTGTCTGTCTAAGTGAAAAGCAACATCAATTTGAAGTTCAAAGAAACAGAACCAGACATTTTGAGAAATCGTAATCATAATATTCTGTTTATAATCATCATTACAGATACTGGAATTGGATTTAAACTTTGATTTTCATTCATTTAATAGAAACCTCGCAAAAGTACCGGTTAATAAACATCCACAAGTTCATATGACTTATGTTGAAGACTTGAACTACATAATACTAAATTCCAGAATACTTTGGTAGCTGAGCGAGGTCTCAGGAGAAGTTTGCAAACATTCCACTACTGTTTTGACATAAAAGTTTAAGTTGGAACCGCTGAACGAAATAGTTGGCACAAACAGAGATGGGGTCTGAGTTACCTGGGTGTGTACGAAAGGCCGTTCGCTTCACCACATATTTGTATAAAGTGAGCAAACTGTGGGCTAAACTGGACATTTCTAAAACGTGCGTTAATTTGTTAAGGGCCTGTTTAATTGAGCAAAGTGTGCTAATCTGGTTGAAGGTTATGTGTCTAGACTTAGACGGGGAGTAACGTTACAGTAATCTCGTTTCCATAACTTACATAGCTTAAAATAGTGAGTACGTCATAAAGGGCGTGTCTGGAGATCGTGAATTTTACACCTTTGTGGAATTTAGAGAATGGTGTTCGTCTTGAATTAGTAGACATTTAAACATTGGTTGTTGAATAACTATTATTGCGCTATCTCTAATTTATGCAAACAAATATTTATTTGCCTTTCCTTGAATGTTAAAACCATCTCTGACGGGCTTAGTAAATAAATCTAGATTGACGATACCATATTCTATCATAGATACTTGCGTTTTGAATTCAACCCAAATATAAAACATTATAAAGAACAAACTTTGCGCAATGAAATATTTTTAGCACAACATCCCGTGTGACTTTCCAAACCGATATACAGTTAAGGCGGTAACTGCATCGGTTTTGATAAACTTTTAACGATTTATGATAGAAGCGGTGACGCGACGGCGATTCACTGCAAACACTCTCCGTTCAATGGCCACCAATAGTTCCGCAATGCAATTATAGTTAGGCGGATAACAGATTGCAGCATTTTTTTAGGGTTCCGTAGCCGAATGGCAAAAAATGGAACCCTTATAGATTCGTCATGTCTGTCTGTCCGTCCGTAAGTCCACTTTATTCGGAAACTATTAAGACTAGACAAATTAAACTTGGTAGGTAGATGTATTCTGTGAACCGCTTTACGATTTTATACAGAAAAAAAAGATTAAGGGGTCCCCCATACCTCGTCGGGGCCGCGGGTTGTACACTAGTTATCGCGGCCTCGACATAGAGGGCGAAGAAGGAACATGGGTGGTTTTTAGTCAGTAGAAGTCTGACACTCCCTTTCGCTCTGCCCAAGAGCGGATGATTAGATGATTTTACACCAAAATACTTTTTTCATCAAGCCTATTCATGTATCTTAAGATGGGTCTTTAGAAATGACATTGAGGTTCCTAAGATATTTTTTTCGCTCAATCGTTTGAAAGATAGACACTTCAAAAGTAGTAAAATGTAACTTTTAAACCCTCTAACTTTTAAACTAAAAGGGTGAAAAATCTTAAAAAAAAAATATGCAATAAAAACTGTCAACCAACTAATAAATAAATTAGTTTGAACGATGTATAGATTTTAAGATATAGCACGTTTATAAAACCGCAAAATTAACTATAACTTTTTCATTCATACAAAAACTATGAAAAACAAACATATCACAAAATATGTTTTTCTGTTGCCGTTTTCATAAGAAATAGTACAAATTAAAGAGGGCTTCCCTACTACGATGGTACGGAATGTGCAAGTCCGAATTGCACTTGGCCAGTTTTTTTATTTATTGTTATTTATTACATCTGCTTGATGTATAAACTGCTTTGTTGGAGTTATCGTTGCAAGGATCGGTTTTTCCAATTACAGCCTAGACAAAGGCGTCCTCCAAAGATTTCCAACAGTGTGATACTTTACCATCCTGTATATAACCTCTGATATTTTGGATTCATGTGTTTAATTCACAATTATCACTTTTTATAGGGACCTGTATGATACGTCACGTGTTTATCTTAAGTATTCATTTCATTTCTTTTTTTTTTAAGTTAGCCCTGCTACAGTTTATGTTCGCTAACAGTTTGTTTTTATTATATAACATAGTAATCTGTGGAAATTGTTGTGGGTAGTATATTTGTTAATTTTAATACGTTTTTAGTCTGTATATACTTAATAAACTACTGTTTGTTTTCCCAAATGAAATACACTCGAGAGCAATGAATCCGGGTCACTTAAAGAATCCTAAAAATCTCGGAAACTAAAAATGCTAGGTTAATGCAATAAATTGTATTTAATAGACAATGTAATACTCCTTATATGAAGGTATTAAAACTTCTTAGTTATTGTAAAGTTATATCATAAAAAAATCAAATTTGAAAAAGGGCCACTTTCGAAGATGGAACTACGAAATTACAGCATTTGGTTTTGCTTTTGTTTGTAATCTGTCATTTATGTGGGTACATAAACCATGTTGATAGTGCTCTATATTCATTATTCAAGCTGAAATTATGTCGCTTACGCCTGAAGAATGCACCAGAATACTTACAATGCTGGAAACCGGCCGGAGTCAGCGCGATACAGCCAGGACTGTCGGTGTGTCGCTGTCAACAGTACAAAGAGTTCTCCGACGTTACGAAGAAACTGGTTCTAACCTACGCAGACCAGGAACGGGCAGAACCAGGTGTACCACAGCACGAGAAGACCGATACTTGGTGAACACCATGCTTCGAAATCGCTTTCTCACAGGAACTGAACTCACAAATCGGTTTCGACGCCTCGGAGGAAGTAACCCAAGTGCATGGACAGTAAGACGTCGGCTTGCTGAATCTAACTTAAAACCCCTTAGACCTGCAAACGGCCCTAAACTGGAGCGTGGGCATCGTATTTCAAGACTAAGATATGCCCAGAGCCACGTAAATTGGAGTATTGAAGATTGGTCAAAAGTTATGTTCTCCGACTAATCAAAATTTATGCTCTACAAGCACGATGGAAGACACAGAGTGTATCGAAGACCAGGGGAAAGATTCAAGCAAGCATGCATCGAAGAAAAAGTAGCCTACGGTGGTGGGTCTGTACTTGTGTGGGCCGGAATTTCTTCTGAAAGTCGCACAGAGCTGGTGATCATAGAAAACGGCTCTTTAACTAGCGTAAGATATGTGGAAGAAATCCTCAATGATCACGTTGGTCCATTTATGGTCAATTTAGGTGAGGATGCTATATTTATGCATGACAATGCCCGACCTCATACAGGTAGGATTGTGAATGACTACCTTCAAGAGATGAACATTACTCGTATGGAGTGGCCAGCGCGCAGCCCGGATATCAACCCGATCGAGCATGCTTGGGACGAGCTAGGCAGATGCGTAAAACAACGAAACCCTCCCCCAATCACGCTTCGTGAGCCCAAAATTGCTCTCATAGAGGAATGGGAGAATATTCCCCAAAATCGTATAAGGAACTTGGTGTACAGCATGCCAAACCGCGTAAACGCAGTAATGGAAGCACGAGGAGGCAATACGAAGTATTAAAATTCAAGAAAATCGTAATAAAGTTCAAAAATTTCATGTTTCCTATTTTTGTTTTAAGGAGAGATCAGCAGTTTTTTTCTTTATGTAATTTTGTGTTAATAAAATGTATGGTGACTCATATTTTTTTTACTTTCATTTAAGGAGTATTACATTGTCTATTAAATACAATTTATTGCATTAACCTATCATTTTTAGTTTCCGAGATTTTTAACATTCTTTAAGTGACCCGGATTCATTGCTCTCGAGTGTATATGGATAAATCACTTACTTCGGTGAAGGGAAACCTTGACAAAAACCGCATGCCAGAAAAATATTTCCTGACTGCCGCATAAAAACTCTCGATACCAGGTAAGACACTAACCACATCACAAATTCTCACAATAAAGAGAACCCCTTTCAATGTCTTACCATCAAGTAAAAGATTAAGGCTTCTCATTGAATACAGTCCTTTTAAGGTGCTTTTCCACCAGAGATGGGCTATGCAGCCATGCTGCTAAGATGTAATAGCTAAGCTATGAAACTATGTGACCGTTTACACTGATACTAAGCTATGTAGCGGTGTGACTAAGATGTGCTATGAAGATGCGCTGTCGCAAAGTAGCTGCGCGTGGAAGATGCGCAGCTCGAGCTATGCGATGTATCGATGATAGGGCAGCGGCGAGGGCGGCCATACTATGGGTACTCTGCTCTGCATATAGCTACACCACTCGTGACGACCCATAGCAGGCATCCATAGCACGAATCCATGGCACACATCCATAGCACGCATCCTTCCATAGTAAAACATACCTTAGTTGAATCCGTTTCCACCAGAGTGCTAAACTATGTGCACCAGATTGGTGGATATCAAATGCATCCCTAGCAACGTAGCATAGCGCATCTCTGGTGGAAAAGCACTGTTAGGGTTTTTTTTAGCTTGATTATGTATAAAATCAAAATCAATCAAATCAAAATCAAAACTCATTTATTCAAACTAGGCTGATAATCAGCACTTTTCGAACGTCAAAATTTACTTTACTTTACTTATTTACAAGAGACAGTCCCCCAAAACGCCCCCCCTTCGACACTTCCTAGTGTTTTTGCTGTAAAGAAGAAGTGGCGGAACAAACTCCCCAGCACACATCTGTCTGTTAGGTTGGTTAGAAGAACCAGACTCGATACAATAGTAAGGCAAGTATAAATAGTAAAAAGTACATTATTTTTCGTCAAATATCTAGTATCGATACAGCCTTGAAGATAATAAGACGATACTTATAAGATAAAAATACAACGCAAAAAGTGACAGTGATTGGTCACTCCCCCGCCCACCATCTTCTAAATGAGCAGCTTTCAGCTGTTACTTAATTAAAGTTCTTTTTGCTAAAATATCCCCAAAGTTAAGGAAAAAATCAAGAGGAAACGCACGGATGGGCACAAAAATCTTTTGCGAAGAACTTTTTGTGTTGAAGGGTCTTTAGATACGTAAAATATGTAGGATCAGTTCATTGTTCTGCATGATCATTTTTATCGAAAAAGATAGTAGCTTAGTCGTATTTAGAATAGGCAGACTCGTGTAAGATAAATAACGAACTAATCAAAAAACCAGGGGGTTAGAAAAAAGGCCATATTATATTACTAGCTGACCAACGCAACTTCGTATGCGTCACAATAATATATAACTTACAACCTTTCTCGATAGATCGACTATCCAACATAGTAATATTTTTTCAATTAGCTTTCTAATGCTAAAAGAATTTTCCAAGGCGTCTGAGTTTTGAGTTCAATCGTAACACAAAAAAGCTAATCTTTCCTCTCTTAACCTTAAATTACATTATTGAATTGAGAATTACTATAGGTACCTATCTCTTACTGTTAAATATACAATCATCATCATCATCATCAGCCTATATTGTTCCCACTGAACACACTCAGGCCTCCTCTCTACGAGCGGGATGGGCTATAATCCACCACGCGGGACCAGTGCGGATTGGTAGATGTCACAATCTTCAAATTTTTGGTTCTAAGATATACCGGTTTCCTTATGATGTTTACCTTCACCGTTTTGAGAGCAGTGGTGATGAAATAAATTACACAAAGTAATGCGCCTGTCTGGGTTCGAACCTACGACCAACTGTTCGTAAGTCGGAGCCGCCACCACTGGGCCACTACTGCTCACAAAACAGTATACAATAACACCTTGTAAATATTATGGTGCAATAAATAATTTGAATTTCCCGGAAGCCAGAATCTCCACGTATCTACATCGGGACGCGAGGGCCGGCGGACCGCGTAATTATTTTGTTGCACGTACATTTTAACATTGCGATATCTTCTAAGATATTTGTTTTAACTATATAGAGTAAAAGGAAAAAATATTCTATATTAAATTTCCTTTCTAAAAAACATATTTATTTAAATATAGATTTATACCATATTGGTTAAATAAGCTTCGCAAAAAATAATTCTATTTAACCTAACATTTCGATTGTAAAAAATGGTTACAGTGAGTCAATCTTAGTAGATAAATGTATGCTGTCGCGGACTTATTTGTAGAACTTTTAAAAAGGAATATTTCTTTCATACATAATATTTGCATAACTTAAACCATTTTCGCAGCGCGCAAAATTGACGAATATAGGTTGTGACGTACAAATGACGTGACAACCCCCCCTACTCATGTAAAAAATGTACTAACATGTGACGTGTTCGAGGAGTTCACGAGTTTTCGAAGCACTGTATCGTCTTAATTTTTTGTTTATGTCAAAAAAGAAAACATATTATGTATTTAATATTTTTTTGAAATCTATCTGACGGACTAATTAGTTTTTTGTCCGATACCCTATTGTCTAGACTTTCAGGAGCTTGTTATTACCACGACAATAAACTCTGCTGTTTTGGTAGTCAATCCAGTAAAACTGCGTAATATGTAGAAGATTTGCATTTATATAGACTTGAACCAAAGATAACAAACAACAAAAAACTGTGCTCCCAATTAATTTTAAATTTGTTTTTATTATAATAGAGCAGTAAAAACATGTAAACAGAAATGTTTTGAAACATTTTTATTGCTGTGGCTACGAGTATATGCCATAAATTATGTTTTACATTCACTACTGGTAATAGTTTTATTTCATTTACAACTATAACTTTTTGCCTGCTCTTAGTGTTTCTAATATACAGAATGGAAGGACACCACAACGCGAACCTTGACGACACGGTTGGCGCAGTGGCTGAGCGATAGAATGCTACGCTACGTGTCGCGGGATCCTTACACGGGACCAATATTTATATAGCCTGCAGATAGTTGTTTCAGGTCTGAATATTTGTAAACGCACCCACGATATAGGAGAAATTACTAGTGTAGGGCAACGATTTAAATAAAACTCAGTCTGACTCTGAATATTGAATGTTTTCAATACAATGCCAATGCTCTAATGGAGCGATTCACGAAAGTAAGTATACACGAAATAGTTTTTTTTAGGAAATCAACTTATTCAATTTAATAAGTTATTACTAAGTGTGATTTGCTATATTATTATTTTCCCATAACTTAGCCGTAATGGCCGTAATAATTTGAACTTGAATAAAATCTATAACACTAGAGGTCGTTAATTCTTCGTTTATTTTGGAACTACATTCTTAATCCCTTCAACTTATTCTTAGTTCCCGTCCCCATGGTAATACAGGGATAAAAAGTAGCCTATGTCACCCGGGGATAGTGTAACTTCCCAACGGTGAAAGAATTTTTCAAATCGGTCCAGTAGTTTCGGAGCCTATTCGTTACAAACAAACAAACAAATCTTTCCTCTTTATAATATTAGTGTAGATATAGCACGATACGTAGAACTAAAAAAAATGTTTAGAATTCTACTCGTGCTTTGAACGCAAAACGAAGCTATGAATATTCTTAGAAAAACAATCCAAAATTTTCATTAAACTTTTTCATTTACTGTCTTGAAAATAGAAGTAAACACATCAAATAACTGCATGGACCTAGAGGTCAATAGCGAGAATATTGGATCTTCTGTTTGTCATTGATTATTAGGTACATATTACAGTTCAACATGGATTGCATGCTTTGTTTTAATCTACTGTTGACAAAATATTTGCTACAAGATGCAAACCATCTTGTAGCAAATATTTTGTGTGATAATGTTACAATGTTAATAAAAAGAAATAGTTGCAATGAGATAGCATGCATAATTAGCCTATAATATTCCCAATGCTGGGATACAGGTCTTTATTTTTGGGGATGCGAAATCATCAAAAAACCTCTCCCGCTCTTGGACAGAGCGAGAGGGAGTGTTAGACTTCTACTGACTAAAAATCGCCCATGTCCAGCCTCGACGGGACCCTCGTCCCCCAGCCCCGACGGGAATGGGATACAGGCCTTCTCCCTAAAAGAGGGAATGGGCTATAATTCACCATGTGGCCTAGTGCGGGTTGTGAGATGTCACATGTCTTCGGATTTTTAGTTCTAGGACATATTGGTTTCCTCATGGTGTCTTCCTTCACAGTTTTAAGAGCAGTGGTTATAAAATAAATTACACAAAGTAATATGCCTGTCTGGGTTTGAATCCATGCTACGACTTACTGCTCGTAAGTCGAGGCCGCCGCTGATCAATGCACAATGAGGTAGCTTTACCTTCAAAATATTTCTTTACATCACAATCCCAAGAAAATTTAAAGAATCTCATTAATTATGTTTTAACAAATTATCGCAAACACTGTTGCTGAACTGTTCAAATTAATGGTATTTTCGTTATAAGTTTGCTATCAATTACCCTGTAATTTACCTGATCTACAAGACCACAAGATTTTTTCTTAAAGTCCTTGAACATGCGAAAACCTCAATTCGTCTTAGTAATTTGACGTGAACGTAGGCGTAGGTAATTATATTGTCTCATATCATTACGCCCATCAATCACAGTGCCCGATCGAGGTATCGTGTACCTAAATACACCCCTGAGATCCTTTTCAGTTGATTCGAATAGGATTACATATTCGATCAATCTTTGGTAAACCGCAAAGGTATATAGTTGCAGTTTTTGTGGGTTTTCTCGGTTTCAGTTGCTTATGACGGCAGTTATGTTTGTTTCCGCAAGGGATTTGTGAAATTGGAATTTCTAGAGCACGAGTGACCCGGTGAAAATAGACCGACCGAATAGTTATGTACTTAATTGATTTAAAGCCAAGAGGGCACAATACTTTGTTTATTTTGTTTGATCTCTACTGATATCAAAACAGCGAAGAAAACATCGTGAGGAAACGGCCATGTCCTAAAATTAAAATTTAAACACATGACGTGTAATCTTTCGACTCGTACTCGCTCTACGAGGGTGATTATGACCCATTCTGTACTCTCAACTAGAAGGTCTGTGTCCCAAAATAGTGGGAACGTAATAGGTTGAACTACGCTGCTGTTTCAACTTTAAATCATTATGTTCCCAACCGAACCCAAT
The DNA here is from genome assembly GCA_932274075.1 of Diarsia rubi. Classification (NCBI taxonomy): domain Eukaryota; kingdom Metazoa; phylum Arthropoda; class Insecta; order Lepidoptera; family Noctuidae; genus Diarsia; species Diarsia rubi. The sequence goes on along the minus strand of OW026417.1, from coordinate 13,675,266 downwards.
TTTCGGACAAACTAGATTGTCCACGGACAAATTAGTTCGTCTAAAGCGGTTTGGGACTAACCACATTAGCTTATAGGGTACAAGCGATTCCTTCATTACTCCAAATGCTACTAGCTTTTCGTATTCCACATAATTTTAAGCCGTCGTAATCTAGATTGAAAATAGAATGATAGAATAATGCTTTATAATTGTCCACCGAAATTGTTTGTGACAGATTTTTTCGATGGGTAAGTCGCCGATAATGAGTGTTCAATGAAATATTGCTACCTATTTCATATACACACAATACTGATACTAATTTAAAGTAAATTATTAGATACTATGTAGTAGTATTTAATAATTTACTTTAAATTATATCGACTTATTCATTCGTTTTACCTGATGCATAATGCAAGTCAAACGTTCCTCAAAAATGGTTTTATTTCATTACATTTCCGTGTCATAGCTTTATAGGTAGTCTACGCTGAAACTAGTATATTTCATTAGCTGTTCACGTTGTTCGTTATCGGTTCACGAGTCATTTCGTGCCCATCGCGACACTCTGGCGCACAATACAAGCCTTTATAGTGTAGGCGGAGAGCACGCATTTTACTTTGATTTATCATCTGAATCGGGTTTCTATTGTTATTCATAAAATTAGTATAATTTTTATATTGGCACTCATTAATATGCATTTGTTTCCAATACAGATACCTAAGTATTTGAAAACAATCTTATCAAATCACACACAACCGAAAGAAGTGATATACGTATCCCAGGGTTCTGCGTGTACCTTACCCCTCATCCGAACGGTCGAGCACATGGAGGCAGTGCTATCGTAATAAAAAACTGAAAAAATCAAATAGCCAGTAGGCAGACTGGAACCTTTTGTGACAGAACACCTACACGGCTATAAGAGTAGAAGATGGAACAGGCCTTATTAACATCTCGGCGGTATATTGCCGTCCTATACACAAAATCAATGAGAAAATGTTTACCGAGTTTTTTAAGAAGCAATGCAACAGCTTTATAGCAGGTGGCGACTGGAACTCCAAACATACAGATTGGGGTTCTAGACTCACCCTTACCAGGGGCCGTGAACTCAAAAAAAATATCGATGCAAACACAATGACTGTCAACTCTGTCCACAGGTGAACCTACATACTGGCCTACCGATATTAACAAAATACCTGACCTTCTTGACTTCTTCGTCACAAAAAACATAATTATGCCACAAATACACCCAGGTAGAATCTAGCCTAGACGGATCTTCCCCAATCATATTAAGACTGAGTAGTACGACTGCAAAATGTTACCCAATTTATGACATGCTCTACAACTACCAAACCGATTGGCACAACTTTAGAGAGTACCTATTTTTTTTGGCAGGTGGAAAATCATCGAATAACCCCTCCCGCTCTTGGGCAGAGCGAAAGGGAGTGTCAGCCTTCTACTGACTAAAAACCACCCATGTTCCTTCTTAGCCCTCTATGTCGAGGCCGCGATAACTAGTGTACAACCCGCGGCCAGAGAGTACCTTTAAGACAACATTAATCTCAACGTACCTCTGAAGTGGCCTGAAGATGTAGACGACGCGTGCTTGTATTTCACCAATCTTTTACAAGTGGCAGCGTGGTTGAGCACCCCTGAGTTAAAATATTCTGCGCATAGTACTCCTACCCCGACCGAAGTCTGAAGAAAAATCTCAGAGAAGAGACGATTTCGCAGAATATGGCAGTCATCACATAATAAACGCGACAAAACCCGTCTTAACCGTGCCATTAAGGAACTCAAACACCTTCTTGCGAAGTCTAACAATGATGCCCTTCAACTCAGGCTAGAAAGAATAACTCCTGAAGCTAAAGGGACTCACTTCCTTTGGAAAGCAACCAATAATTTTGCACAACCTCGGAACCCTTCAGATCAGATCAGGCAATTCATGGGCTCGTTCGGATCAGGAAAAATCAGAAGCTTTTACCACTGACCTTGCCAATATCTTTAAACCGAACGAATCTGCAGTTCCTGATGATCCTGAAATTGATGTCATTCTCAACCAGGACTTGCAACTCTGTGCTCCACTGCGACGGGAGCTGTTCACAGTGATATCTACGATGAACTCCAAAAAGGCACCCGGATTCGATTTGATAACCCCGAAAATTCTTACGGAGATGCCAAGAAAGGGAGTAGTCTTTCTTACTATCCTCATTAATGCCTCTCTCAGATCCTCTGATGTCCCTGTTCTATGGAAGATATCACAAATCGTAATGATCCCTAAGCCTGGAAAGCAGGAAATAGACGTTTTATCATACCGCCCTATTAGCCTTACTTCAGTACTATCAAAGTTATGGGAAAGGGTCGTCCTGAACAGGCAGAAACCTCAGCTTATAGAAAACCAAGTACTACCTGATCACCAATACGGATTTCGGGAGCAACACTCCACCGTTGAACAGGTACACCAAGTCTACTGCACCATAAAATAATGCCTAGAAAAGAAGAAATATTGCTCGGCAGCCTTCCTGGATGTTCAACAAGCCTTTGACCGAGTATTGCATAAAGGACTATTATGCAAGATAAAGTTGCTCCTGCCTCGTTCTTTTTAGTTACTGGTGAAATCATACTTTAGTGATAGGCAATTTCAAGTGAAGGTACGAGATGCTAGATCCTCTCTCGCCAGGTGCTTTGCAGGGGTGCCTTAGGGCTCCGTCCTGGGCCCAGTTTTATATAATATATTTATTAGCGACCTCCTTCAATGTCTTGACGTCTTTGTAGCAACTATGGTCTTCCGCAAGCAAATCAAACATCATGTGCATTCAAAGGAGTCAAAACAGTATCCTGAGGGTCCTAGCTGCGGCGCCCTGGTATGCTCGCAACACACAAATACATGTACACCTGGAAATTCCAACAATTCTAGAAGAAGCAAAGCGCTAACTAGAGAAATACAATGATACATTGTCTAACATCTTAATCCCCTTTCACGATCACTATTGATGTCAAATTATGCTAAGAGACTCAAAAACGCTGATATTGTGCTGCCCAATTAAGCAGAATTTTGACACTGGTCCTGATTCTGTAAAAATATGATGCATCTTTCCACACATCTGATCATAGTCAGTGATGACTGATAGCAGACGAGAAGAGGAACAAAAAGAAAAAATATTATAATATCAAATTTTCAACACGATCGAAAGACTAAAAGTTTTACAATTCATTTCAATTAAACAGTATACAAGCACTTTTGAGTTCAAAATAAATTTCAGTTTATAGCCCTAGTCACAAGATATAATAAATGTGAAATTACTTTATTTGTCTATCCCAAAGCGTAAATAATAATAAACGTACTAAAAACATACTAGAAACTCCATAGACACTCCATGAAGAAGAAGAGTGCTATTTATTTAATTTCCATTTGCAACAGTGTTGAATAAGCTGGTTTAATGCCACAAGGTCGGTTGTAATGATGAGCAGCAAACATTATAATCCAAAAGAAACGTGCTTCATAATAAATATCCATCAAAACAATGTTTTTTTTTTCTAAATCCCCGGAACCAGAAATAAAATGTCATGGGAGCTGCTTTATGAAACTGGACGCAAGCTCCTAGCCTATTCTCCCACTTTATCGGACCACGCGCGAATGCTCTATTTAACTTGACACTTGTGTTTTAATAACAAGTTGTTTATACATAATGTACAACAATTTATAAAATACTGTTTTCTCAGACAACATTTTAACAGTTTTTCCTCAAAGTACAACGTTATTAATCATCATATAACAAAAATGCATTGAACATAATATAATTTAGTAACTAGTAAAGTTAGGCCAACACGTTACGCCTATAATGCAAACTTAGCTAGTCGGTGAACACACCAAATACGGACATTCCCAGGAAAAAGAAACCTTATTTTTCCTGGAAATTATATAGGACATGATTGACAAAACTTTTTCTATCCGTTATTTACTACACACAATTATCTATACTCAATAGAAATGCATGAAATTGTAGTGCATGTTTGTAATATCAAAATCTCAGCTTTTTACCGAATGCATAATATGAAGATATTTAGGTACTTATAAACAAAAATACATTTATTTCACTATATTTTTGTCTGTCTGTTTGTTCCAGCTAATCTCCGAAACGGCACGACTGATTCTGACGGGGCTGTCACTGGCACAAGCTGATATTCTAAGAAAAACTATGGATATTTTAATTGTAAAACAAGAAATAAGGAATCCATGTATATAAATTAAAAGCCTTGAAATTAACGAAGGTCGCGGGCAACAGCTAGTGTCAAATAAAAATAATGACTACAGTTAGAAATAATTTTCCAAGAAAATATTTTTCTGTTCCGAGATTATATTAGGCGAATGAATAGTGTTTACTCATCCAAATAATGAGCAAAAGTGCGTATATAGGATGATATTGGCCTCTTTGAAAGACTGTTATTATTAGCTGAAATGAGCAAAGTACGGCCCCTTTTATGCTGTCTATGAAGATATATTGAGGTTCAGGTATAATAAATAGGATTATGGAATGTTCGTAGCGAATATTAGAGAGTTGTGGTCACAGTATACCAAAGGATTCGGGGGGAATGTCCCAGGTGTCCTTTTATATCTACCCTTGATCACCTGAAAAATAGCGCATCTGTATCATGTTCATACAAAATTAAAATTGAAATATGGAAGTTACAACGATATGAATGGAAGAAGACCAAAGGATTTTGCGGAATTAGTAATTATTTCTTCTTCCTTTATAATGTGGAACCTAAGGCCTCATTTACGGAGACGCGGGGCGTCGCGCGGCCCTTTGGGCGTTTTTAATTCAAGCACATGAAAACGGTAACGATTTCATACGACGATTATACGAGAAGTGATTTTTCGATCAGTAGTTTAAAATGCAGCGTTTGTTGCGGTGGACCCGCCTCTCAGTAAATTAATAAAATAGCACGCCACGACGAGCCTTCTGCACGCGCACCCGTAAATGAGCCCTAACGTAACGCTCATGCTCCTCATGATGACCCAATTGTGCTTGCGACCACTTCACCAATGAGGCTTAGCATGCGGCCTTGGCGTCGATTAACCGTGTTATTGACTATTATTAGAATTTCTCGGAAGTCACCCGCGGCCAAAATTTGTGCCAGTGCCCAATTATATAAAATTTAATATATGATTGGCGAAGTGTGGATGTATTATAAACACACGTCTACTTAACTCTCCGGTGGTTACAAACCACAAGGGGTCACGTAGGGTCCTGTGTTCGATTCTAGCACGGAACAAATATTTGTTTGGCCTACAGAAGTACGACATAAACACGAGTCACACACACAAGCGTTGGCTTGTTAGCTGCGGGAATAAATAGTCAAGTGAACTAACTTTGATATAATATATACATTAATTAAAAACTATAATATAAACTAACAAGAAACTATAAAAGGGCATCGAAATACTGCTCCTCAACGCTGTCAGCCGGTAATGTGCCCAAAATATAAAAAAAAAACATACATAAACTTTGATACGTTGAAATTTTTAGTTTATTTTTAATGTATACGTACTTGTTAGCTAAGATGAAACCTCACCTGCGAACTTGATGGAGTGAGCTGAAGGTTTACTTCGGTAAGTGCTACTGGAACTCCTCGACGGATCGAACTTGATGTGCCGAGTTTGGGCTCGTTTTGTTAATAATTAATAATAACAATAATTTTTCATATTTTAAAAATAATTTTTCATTTTTTTTTCTAAGATTTAGAATAGACTATATTTGCCTACGTACAGTATTTTTAGAAATCTTAATTTATGTTATTAGTAGAACAAAAAATGTACCTAAACAAAAACCGGTATCGAAAACATGGCAACGGTAGATCGTTTTTACAGTATCAAAAAACTATTATTTTCAAGAAAAACGATTCTTGCATTTGAAGATAAAGAACAAATCTATGTTTTGTTAGTTATACGTTTTATTTGATTTGGTTCAGTTTAGTCAGAAAATGTACTGAAAAACAGCATAGTTTCGTCCGAATTGTAAACGCACCCTTAAGACACACAAACTAATAATTGAATCGATTTTTTCCTTAACTAATGTAATTAAGGAAAAATTAAAATATCATAAATTTATAATAATATCTGGCATTTCTAAGTACTCACTGAGCCAATAAAACAGATTATTAATAGTACTAATATGAAATAGATATTATCTTAAGAATGTATCTATCGATAAATCGATAATGCTAACCTCAAGAACCGAACATTAAATTGGACCATGGTTGAATCATCTTACGATGTGACACAATTGCTTGATAATACTATCGTGAAGAGATATAAGTGGTGTGGAATCGATGTCATTTACAGAATTTCACGCCTTTACGAAATTCTTGAGGCTTATCGTACACTTCATCCAACTTATCTGTGCAGGCGGGAAAACACCGAACTAAATGAAATGCACCAAGTTTTACACAACTAGATGCGTGTTTTCTTGACAAGCAACGCCACCTTTAAATGCATACTTAAAGTGGTCTTCTTAAAACGTCAGATTGAAGATTACTGTATATAATCATTGATCTAACGTTGACATCATCTTGCGGGAGATACAAGTTGTATTCGGTTGAGAATAAGTTTACTTTTTCATAGGCGTTTGTGTGAATCATGAACGTTACATTATATTGCACATTTATATATCTAATTCTGGTTAAATCCGCCATGATGATTTTGTATGTAGATCGAATTGATACTATAAGTGGTATTTGAAGTAGGTGCCTATCAGTGGTAAGCGGTATTAGTTATTTGGTTTGTTTTTAATACACATAATAAATGATTTTGTCAAAGTGACTGCCAAAAGTTTTACTTATGATACTTTAGAGTTAAACAAATTCTGGTAGCAATGATAATAATGAAATTGAACAATCAACAAAATTCAATAGTGGGAAAGTCAGTGAATTCACACAAGGATTTGCAACTATGCACAAAAAGTGATTGAATGCGTCCAACCGCTGATATGAACTAGCGCGAACGGTTTCAATTCTTCCGGCCGCATATTGTAGTTTGATTTTCAAAAATTTTAGTCATTTTATGTCAAAACAGAAGTTGGAAATGATGTTACTTGATAAGAAATATTTGCAATGTCTTACATAAATAAAAGTTTGAGGATTTTAAACAATCAAGATCCTATACGAGTACCAACTGTACTTACATGGCCAAGTATGTTTAACAATTTAAATATTTTAAGTGAATATCCTTCCTACAACTTTCAGTACAAACCACAGCACGATCACAAGAGCAAAAATATGAAACAGAGTAAAAGCTTCATACATTGTCGCGAAACGATTGCACTACTACAAGCACGCGGGGCATGTGTGCGTGACCACGGGCCGCTTGTCGTGTACGTGGCGAGACTGGAAAAAACCGGTTGACGCTGCCACTGGCTGTGTATAATCTCAGGGTCAGAGCAATGCAGCTTTGTTTGTTTTGTTAGTGGCAAGTTTGAATATTTTGATGTAAATACGGATTCGAAATTAATTACATATTGCAGTTTTGCAAATTGTCAATTTCTGAAGATGTTGTCATTTTCTGAAAACGCCACATCGCAAAACGAATGTGGTACGTACCTTTTAAATTATTAATAATGGTTGTATATTGTACTGTGTGTATGAATCATAATAGAAAAAATAAAAATAATTATATCTTACTGTAACTATCCCAAGGAGTACAATAGGTAAGTGAACATTTAGATTTTGACTTTTTCAAGTAAGTACCTTTTACGGGTTTGGTTTACAATTTACTCCCCTGAAATTGAGGATTCTGTCACTGATGGGGGGCGGGGTCAAGGGGGTTTATTTGAAGCGCTCCCATGCAATTTTAGATGCCGGAGCAGCGACGAGAAATTTAAAATAATTTTCTAAAAATATTGGTTTTCTCAGTTCATATATTAAAATATGAACTGAGACGGTTGTAGTGGTGATTTTATTCATGATTACTCAGTAAAGTCACATTTGTTACGGTCGCGAATCCTATTCTTTTTAACATACAACCTGACGCTGAGCGGCAAAATTGCAAAAAAACGTAAGAAAATTCGAATTCACCTTAAGTTTTTATCTGCCTCCTTCTGTTTTTCGACAACTTTGCTTCTTCTCTGGACACCAATTGCTTTCTATTTTTCTAAGTAATTTATTGGTCGGTATATGTGTTAGTACAAATATTACAAGTAAGATTTAAACCACTTCCCGATGTCTGATTGAGCTGAAATATTGTATACCGTAACTTCAGGGGCAGCCAGGATTGTCTCCTCACTGAACAACTCTTCAACTGATAGTAGCACGGTCACAAAATTTAATTATCTTAGGTACTTGCCCGGCTTCGTTTAATTGCATTTAATTAATGTTTTGTTTAATTTGTCTTCACCTATTGTGACAACCCTACCAAAATAGGTAATCATTTTGCACGTTCTTAAGAAGCTTATACTCTGTTCCATATTTCTACTCTTGTGGCACGATTACAGGCCTAAATGTTCACAACCTCTGTGTAAAAGCGTAATTTTACTTTATGTAGTTCAGAAGGCCGTCTGAAACAGGGATACTCAACCTGCGGTGAGCCTTTCTATGCGGCCCGCCGAGCTTTTATGTGCCACGATACATAAAGTTAATTAAATATACAACTAAAGTTATCCGGGACGAACATAGGTTGAGCAGGAAAGTATGGTATCGTTTTATTCCAAAATTCGGCACGTAAAACTATAGATTGCTTTTCAATATCATATTTCATATTTCATTTTTTTATATTTTCTTTTTTTTGTTATGAAGGTACAAGATAATCGATTAATTTATTATAAACGCTTGTAGTTTGTTTTTAATTGTTTTTGTATATACGGATGTATTGTAAGTATATACGGATAAGTTACAACTCTTTGAAGCAATTGAATAAAAACGTTTTTTTTTTTGTTTTTAACACAACTAAATAATATCTCACAAAAATCCTCCTTATCTTTAATCTTTTCCTTACAGAATTTTGTGAGGCATTAAGGTTAACCAACCACACGCACTTTGTTCCCATACAATAACAACTGTTATTTCCCTGAATAAAAAGATATTACATTTTAGAACAGCTTTGAGGACCGTCTAACAAATATTTCTAAGACGCCAAAGAATTTCTGACGCGAAGAGAAAACATTTACGGGTAGACACATGCTGGAATTTGCCAATTATTTTCCTTTTGAGGGATCTTGTGAAACAATCCCAGGAAAAATGTTACACCTAAATTAAAAAGTCTGGAGGACTTACTACCGACTTCACTGAAATTAAAAGTAATTCTAAAGTTAATAAGTCCACCGTCTTACATCTTGCCTTGCCGCGTCTATTATTTCACAGAATGTTTTCTTCATTAGACAAGAACATACTTTTCTATTTCTTGGAAAATATCTTAAAAACTTAGACATTTTCTCATATAAAAGATAAGCTATAAGCTTAATCCTAAAAGATCAAAGACTCACGATATATGAACACATGTATGTGACTTTAAATATGTTGAGTCGAATTTGATCTTCACCAGTCTCCGCAATCTTATTTGCAGGTTATAAATAAATCCGCCAAGCAATATTATTCAATATTGAAATGAGGATAGAGTCGATAAACAAACACACTTTAAACTTAAACTGCGTACGTGTGCAGAAACGAGAACCGGGGCAGTTTACTTAACTAATTAGTGTTTCAAAGTAAACGACTGAAGCTCTTTTACTGCTATCGATACGTGACGTTCTTTACTATTGTGTGATCGGGTCACGAACGGATTAGTGAAAGAAAAGCATCCACATTGCTGAACACATAAGGAAGTAGAAACCTTATTCAACAAATATCCCCTTATATACAATAATTTTGTCGGAACCCCTCGGGAATACAACGAGATATAATAATGCTGAACAGTTTAATACTCCAGCAGACATATTAATATGCGGGAAGTCGGAAACTTTGTTCTTTTTTCCTTAAACAGGGCCGAGTCGAACACCATAAAGTTTGCGAACACCCCAACCCAGATCGCCTTTCACAATTCATGCAACGTTGCCAAACGATAATATGATGCGTTGTAATGATTAATTAAGTTGCAGACGGTACCGTTTATAAATTGCTTTATTATATTCGTATAGATTCATGCGAAGCGTTCAAGTTCTATTGTTTTGAAGAAAATTTTCAATTTAAACACATTTCGTTGGCAGTTTACGACGCTCAAGCATTCAAATGCGATACATTTAAGTAACGAGCTTAAATGGGCTCAAGGCAGCTAATAAAAGAAGGATCGGGTGCGGGTAGCGCGCATCGTCTTCGCTAAACACCTGTTTGTTATTCCGTATTTATTTTGCTGAGTTTCCGACTTTTTATTTGGAGTTTGTTCTTTCAATCTTCGGAAAGTTCCCCGTAGCTTGTTGTTTTTTTCGCTGTCTCCGCTACTTCTTAGATACTTAACGGTAATTGTTTTTATTAATATAAAACCCGGTTAAATACCCTGGTAATAAAGAAGGGGCACGTTTCGCATTGTATTTTCCACTAGATAGGTACATACATATTTATACCTTTATTTTTTTCGGGGGTGGGAAAACATTAGGCAGTGTCATACTTCTACGTGTTAAACTCGCCTTACAACTTAATAATGGCTACAAAAAAGTCTATTACTATTAAAACTGACCTAGAAAGGCAGTTATATGACTGTTATCTCCAAGAGAAAACAGATAGAGAAAACCTGCAAGTCATGGTACGTAAATTGAATGTACAAATTGATGCCCTGCAGGAACAAGTTCAGACACTTCAAGGAGAATTGAACTGCATTAAAGAAACAAAAGGGACTACAGAACCTGCTCAGACTACAAAAAATGACGTGGAATACTGTACAGACGAGGATGACCTTGCTAAAGAGACTGAGAGGATTAGGGCCAAGAGCAGGAAGAAAAGGAAGCTTAACACCTCCCTCTCTCCAAAACAACAACCCGGAAGCGCCCAACAAGACAATCACCAAAAAAATGAGAAAGTGACTTCGGTCAAAAAAGTGCCCTTACCACCGCCAATCATAATAGACGGAATCAAGAACTATCAAACGTTCTACGATTCGTTAATTGAAAGCCAACCAGCGGAATCATTTACAGCAAAAATGATGAATGGGGATTGTGTGAAGGTTAACGCCAAATCAGAAGACTCATATAGAGTAATTGCCAGGTTCTTGTCTGAAAAAGACTACCACTGGCATTCATACGAAAACAAGCAGGCTAGACCAATTAGAGTTGTGGTAAAGAAACTACACTCTTCTTGCCAACTAGATCGAATTAAGGAAGATTTAACAACCCAAGGCCTAAAAATAGAAAAGGTAGATAGTAAATTGAGCTGGAAGACCAAAGAACCACTCAACATGTTCGTTTTATCATTTTATAACGATGAAGATGTCAACAAAATCTATGGCATTAAGTACATATTAGGGTGTAAAATTGAAATACATCCACTCAAAAATCCAGCACTCATCCCCCAATGCAAGAGATGCCAAGCTTATGGGCATACACATAAATATTGTCAAAAAGAGCCAAGGTGTGTGAAATGCACTGGCAAGCATCTTACAGCCAATTGTACCAAATCTCCGCAAGAGAAACCAAAATGTATCCACTGCGGCCTACCTCACCCTGCCAATTATAGAGGGTGTGAAGTAGCCAAACAGATGCAAATTATGAAAAATAAAGTTTTAAAAAAGAAACCTACGGTGCCTAATACCCAACAGTTTCCTCCTATAACACACCCTGGTAAACAGGCGCAGAAAGCAAGTGTCCAGTCAACTGCAAAACAACCAGCCATGCAAGTAACCAACATCGGTACTTACGCACAAGCTGCAAAACAAGGATCTCAACCTCTGAACTTAGAGGATAAGATTAACCAGATCTTGAAGTGCATTACCTCATTTGATAAGAGAAAAATATATCCACCAATTACATCAGTTTGGAGGAAAGTTTTACTATGGACTCTGACCATTCTCCGATTATACTAATGCTAAGTCAAAAAATCCTATTAAAAGAAAGCCACTTAACCTTGGTTAATAAGTCCACAGATTGGGACAGTTTTGCTCTTGATCTAGATAATATTATCGACCTTAAAACTCCGATAAAAACGCAAGATCAGCTTGACTCAGAAGTAAACAAATTTATTATTAATATTCAACAATGTGCGTGGAGCAATACACCTCAGCTAAAACGCAAATATAAGGGATTTATCTATCCTAAAGAAATTGTGGATTTACTATCAGAGAAAAGAAAACAAAGGAAGTTGTGGCAGCAAACAAGGTTCCCGCGTCATAAAACAATACTAAATAACCTAACTAAACGACTAAAGAGAAAAATTCTACAATTTGAGGATGAATCTCTGAATACCAACCTTCTTCAGCTTACCAATGACAAATCAACGGATTACTCACTTTGGAAAGCGACGAGAAATCTAAAAAGGCAGATTATACAAATACCGCCCATCAGAGATAGCAACGGAAAATGGGCAATAAGCAATGACCAAAAGGCGTTCCGATTTGCTCAACATTTAGAAGAAACCTTTCAACCCAACGAAAGCTCTGTAGAAATACATGAGAGTGTAAATTTATCACAAAACCAAAGAATCAAGCTTGTGACTCCTAAGGAAGTAATGAGAGAAATTCAAAACAACATTAGCTCAAAAAAGTCTCCCGGTTACGACCTCATCACAGGGGAAATTCTAAAACGCCTCCCACGCAAAGCCATAGTAAAGCTGACCAAACTAATAAATGCTTCATTTATCTTAAAATATGTACCTGAGCCATGGAAGGTTGCTGAAGTCATTATGATTGCGAAGCCTGGGAAACCTCCCCACGAAGCATCATCATACAGACCCATTTCTCTGTTACCCGTACTATCAAAGTTATTTGAAAAACTGTTACTAAAACGGATAAAACCAGTAATAGAAGATAAAAACCTAGTTCCAGATCACCAGTTTGGCTTCAGAGAAAAACACTCAACGTTAGACCAGGTACATAGAATAACTAATGTTATTGAAAAAACGCTAGAAAATAAAGAAGTCTGTGCTACCGTGTTCTTAGACGTCGCGCAAGCTTTTGACAAAGTTTGGCATGAGGGTCTCATATTTAAGCTCAGACGCATGCTACCAGAATTTGTAGATATCCTAGAGTCGTATTTAACTAAAAGAATGTTTAGAATACGCCAAGAGGACGCATATTCCGGGCTAAAAACCATAAAAGCTGGGGTGCCTCAAGGAAGTGTGCTTGGCCCAATTTTGTACTTGTTATACACTTGTGACATCCCAGAGCTGGAAAACAGCACCATAGCGACCTTTGCAGATGATACTGCTATTATGGCCACCGGATCAAGCCACAGAGAAGCAGTAGAGAAAGTTCAACTAGCTGTGAACAAAGTTTACGACTGGACACAAAAGTGGAAGATCAATCTGAATGAGTCAAAATCAGTTCACATTAACTTCACAAACAAACACAGTGACTACCACCCACTCTACATAAATGGTATGCAAATACCTTATGCTAATACAGCCAAATACCTTGGCATAACTCTCGACGCCAAGCTGCGTTGGAAAGCCCATATCAAAAAGAAAAAACAGGAACTCGATATTCGTTATAAACGTTTGTATTGGTTACTGGGAAGGAAATCCTGTTTATCAATACATAATAAGTTGATAATATACAAGCATATTCTGATGCCAATTTGGACGTATGGTATCCAACTTTGGGGCTGTACTAAGCCAACCAACGTCAAAATAATTCAACAGTTCCAAAATAAAGTACTCAGGGCTGCTGTAAATGCACCCTGGTACATAAGAAACGATGACCTCCACCGTGACCTCGACATGGAATTCGTCACCACCATCATACAAAAATTTGCTGAAGCCCACGAACACAGACTCCATCGACACGTGAATGTTGAGGCAATCCAGCTGTTAGACAACACAGACATAGTGCGTAGACTAAAGAGAACTAAACCATTTGAATTAGTGTAGTGTAAGTGAATCAATAATAGTAACAATGTTGTGCTATTTATATAACACATGAACAAAGTGTTTTATCAATTTTACCAGACTCTAAGGAAGTGTTACGAACGTGTGTAAAAGTGCATACCTAATTATGGACACTATTCTTAGCATTAACATAATTTATAACGTAGCATAATAAGTTAGATTTAAATTGTTTATTAGTCTTCTTAGGCTAGATTGCAATTAACTAGTAAGAACTTGGTTCTTACTAACAAGGAAAAAAAAAAAAAAAAAAAAAAAAAATACTTCTACTGACTAAAAACCAGCCATGTTCCTTCTTAGCCCTTGTGCCGAGGCCGCGGTATCTCTTGCAAAAACCCGCAGCCCCGACGGGCATATAGTATCACGTAAGCTGTATCTAGTCACGTTAGTCTGTACTCTGAAGTTATATGAGCTATTTAGTGTTTAATATGTAAATATCGCGAATGGGTCCCCTATGTTGTTTGAACGGCGCTGTTGCGACACACGCTGTTGCGAATTATTTTTCCAATGCCTCACAGGTTCGAAAGCTCATGGACTCGAATGAAGTAGTCGCGAAAGACGCTGTTTCGAAAAACATTTTCACTGCCTTATAAGTTCGAATGATTTCGATTAATTTAGTCATAAAGTGTACAGAAAAATATTTAAGCAGTAATTAAATAAAATCAACAAATTCGGTGTCAACATCAACATTTAACAATTATTAATAATGTCCTGTTTTACGTTGGTTGTTTACATGGTATGAGGCAGTGAAAATGTTTTTCGAAACAGCGTCTTTCGCGACTACTTCATTCGAGTCCATGAGCTTTCGAACCTGTGAGGCATTTGAAAAATAATTCGCAACAGCGTGTGTCGCAACACCGGCGTTCGAAACAACATAGGGGACCCATCGCGAATATTTTGTACAATATACAAAATATTCGCAACATAACTGTACTCAGTATTCATGCCCTAGTTCCCTGCTTTGAGTTGAATTGCTAAGAAATTAATGAATACTGAACGGGTAAATTACGAAAAATAAAGGACTTCACAAAATCAATTAAAAAACGCCTATCCTTCTCTATCAATAGACATCAATATCACTTCACGTCTACAGAAAATATAACTGAATATTACTTTTTATCTTAACGAAACAAAAAATTGCGAAAATAATTATGGCACAGACGTAGAAGATTAGAGTGGGCACATCTCAGCTCGTAATGGGTGTAACCTCTCTAAAACTTTCAAAGATTGGTCTTAACGTTAAAACCCATCTGCGGGCATATTTTAATACTTATTTTGTTTTCAGATTGTTTTATTTAGGGGTATGAAACCGTTTGACTGCTTATTTTTTTAAAGTGTAGGACCGTTTTTGCGTTGTAAATATCGTTGTGAAACATGCATCACACACAATATTAATACGCTAAAATCCAGTTTTCTGTACACAAAATAAACTCTAAGCACTAGGTGTTGCCGCGGGTAGTCCACCGGTTATCGCGGCCTCGACATAGAGGGCGAAGAAGGAACATGGGTGGTTTTTAGTCAGCGAAGAAGGAACATGGGTGGTTTTTAGTCAGTAGAAGTCTGACACTCCCTTTCGCTCTGCCCAAGAGCGGGAGGGGTTTTTCGATGATTTTACACCCACCAAAAAAAAAAAAAGCACTAGGTGTTCAGATTTTTGATGAATTCAATTTCACGTGAAAATCCTCCTTCACGAATTGTCAGTTTTGATATATGCCATTACCCATGTTTTTTACTGAAACTGAGGTGCCGCGAAAAAGTACGTGTCAATGGTGATCTACGTAGAAATATCAAATTTTCAGAACTTGACATCGAGTTAAATTCGAGCAAGAAAAGCCTTGAAAGATAGTTAATTTATTACTCAATTTTTGATTTGAGACTGCTGAACTGCAATAACATTTTTTTGCTTAACTTCCAGTTTTTTTTTACTTATACTATTATAAGAACAATTTTAAAGGCTTGTTGATTAAACATATTTCAAGTCACAGAGAATATTTTCTTGACACTCCATCTTCCACAGCCCTACTCCAAAGAACCGCATTCATCGGATATCCACGCAACTGCATATAAATATGAAGTTCCAAAACTTACGTAAAACGTAATATTTTTCCACTGCAAAGTCGACATTACGTAACTCCCAAAGTTACAAAAGTTTGTTGTTTAACTAAAGCTGAGACTACACGCCGCAGTATTCACAAAGGTATGTGTAGTGACCACGTCAAAGAGAAAGTTTCTATGTAATTTGTATACATAGAGTGCACACTGACGGACATCGTGAACTGACGAAGCAAAGCTGTTACGAAATTGTTATGCGGCTGTCGAAAGACGGTATTCATTACTGTCTTGTGTTCACTTTGTTGGCAGTTGACAAAGTTTTGGTTTAACTTGATTTTATAACACGCTTGTACCTTTTCTCCGGAAAAGTGTGTTATACCTGTTTTCATATTTAGCTGGTTACATTTGGTGGGCGAAAAATTGTACTTTGGGTAGCTACTGGGAAATTCTTAGAAAAAAAAACCAAACAACACCGGGTAATGACTAGATCTTATGATAATCCAAAGCAATTGCCTACTCCTCCGCTATTTTTTTCCTGATTCATTTCGTTACGGGATCCAAGACAGTTAAATCATTTCTCTGGGACTTCGTTGAGCTTCATTGTCTCGGCGCTTTTCATGTGGTCGCCACTGTTGATTCTGGCTTACAGGAGTTACAGTGGTTTGGAAATAGTGAGGCGGGCATGTCCCATTTTTAAATCCAAAGCAGAAATAGCCAAGTGGAGCTACACACACCTTTGATTTTACAGGTTCATGTGAATATTGTATAATTATCACTTGCTTCGGTGAAGGAAAACATCCTGTTGAGACCAGCATTCCGGAGAAATATCTCTTGACGGCACGTAAAGCCAAGTCAGGGGGTCATGGACAACTCTGACTCTGACACCGGATTAAGCACTAACCACACGATGAAGAAAGATTGTAATCAAATGTAGTACATAGAATATTTAAATAGTCAGGAAACACTACAAAAACTTGAGATGACTCTTATTGAAATGTGAATCCTAAGTCCCACGAAGTTGACACACACGTTTCGGTTTAAAAAAATCTCTGTTCATCCAGAAAAAAAAAAAATGCAAAAAGCTTAGTCTAGTGTCGCTTGGAAGGCTTTTTGGCTAAAATTATGATGTAAGCGAAGTATCCCCGCTTGCGTATCCAGCATCCGTTATGGCACTTTAAAACAATTTTTGCATACAAGTTTTTGTAACTTTTTGCCCAATTAGCATAAGTTCTGTTAGCAACACTGGGAATAAAATTGTACTTAAGTTGACTATTTATTTTACCAACATAACATTGTATCTCTGTTTTAGAAGAATGAATTTTTTTTTTTTATTATTTAACACTTACGGCATTGTACATACGTACCTACTGTTTACAGTTTTGATTTTTTTTATTTTTAATATCATTTTCAATTGTGTGATGTTAGTCTTTAAGGTACTATAAGGGCCTAGTTGCCTAAAGCAAATAAAACAGACAGACTGACAGACCGACAAGGCGAAACTATAAGGGTTCCATATTGACTATGGAACCCTAAAAAGTAGTAGTAGTGTAAACGTCTTTTTTTTAAGTGCTTAAATTATAATTTGAAAATAGAAGCAATGGCAAGTTTCACTTGGTTTTTTAAACAAATAAGTGCTCGTAAGTGTAAAATATACATCAATACAGTACTCACAGCGCCCTGTATGTAAAAGATACTACGACTTTATTACTTTTATTGGTATTTAAGATAACTGGGGTGTACTAAAGACCAGCCATCCCGACCGACCGACAGCTGCAGTTCAGACTGAATATATTTCAAACAATTTGACGAGATCGACGTTTCGTATTTCCCTTTTAGAAGAAAAGAGAATACGGTGAGCCGATTCAATTATTCTTGACATTCAAATTTTAGAAAAGAGTACCTTTGTCTAGGTTTAAACTCGGCACATCGAGTTCGATCCGTCGAGGAGTTCCAGTAGTAGTCACCGAAGTAGACCTTCAGGTCACTCGCATCAAGTTCGCAGGTGAGGTTTCATCTTAGCTAACAAGTGCGTATTACGTAAAAAAAAAAACAAAAATTTTCTACGTATCAAAGTTAGTTCACTTGACTATTTATTCCCGCAGCTAACTTATGCACTAACCCAAGTGTGTGTGACTCGTGTCTATGTAGTGCTTCAATTCTATGCCTATCATTTAGGTATAATTATACGTCCTTAAGGCACGCCAAGCCGCGCCATCAGAAGCATTTAGCGCATGAAGCTGATGACGCGCACGCGTGCTTCTTAACACAAATACCATCGCCCGAAGCCGTAACGTAGGATGTAATTTAGGTTACTCAGATTACCCAATTCAATTATCCTCACGCTCTTTTCCTGTTCTTGCTACATTATAAATTAAGCACCTTCTTCTTAGAAGTAAGACCCCCAAAGCCCACCACACTAAACAAATACCATTAATCATAATTTTTATACAGACTTATATTATTTAATATCACAAGAATAATTATGAGAAGAATAAATAAAAAATCTTCCCTACGCTTTTTAATTATGATCCAATTTTCCTGTTTTGAATGCTTCGTTATCCATTTATTGTATCAGATTTCCTCATTTCACATTAATTAATCTACACTAATATAATATTAATATTATAAAGATTTGTATTGTTGTGTGTGTATGTATGTTTGTAATGAATAAACTCAAAAACTACTGCGTCGGTTTCTAAAATTCTCTCACCATTAGAAAGCTACATTCAGCCTGAGTAACATAGGCTACTTATTATCCCTGTATTCCCACGGGAACGGGAACTACTACGCGGGTGAAACCGCGTGACGTCCGCTAGTTAATAATAATTCCGTACGAATGTATTCCTCTGGTTTCTTCAATAGAAATCGTTCAATAAACCCTTGTTATATATCGTTGTATAGATTAAGACATTGTTACCTCAACAGTGGCATTCAGACAATTCTATTTCCAATGTATCTCGATGGCCGATCTGTTTCGCTCTGGGGATTCGGACGCTAGTACTGATCCAGATCAAATTACATATTTTATGAATCCACTGAGAATTTTATTGGTACGCCTAACAAGACATCTCGTTCACTCACACTTCTTTGGCAGGAATCGAATGACTCATCCATAAACAGGTGGGCTTTTGTTATGAAGGCCGGGACAATTTGGATTTAGTTATAGGGAGAGTATTTTAAGGGAGAGATGCTTAAAATTGTTTACAAATTGTATTACAATATGTGGATACGACCAACAATCAATAACCCTCCTTTTGGACTTCGCCGCAGTCGGGTAAAAAGAGAACATACAGTATGAGATTGAGTTCATACCTAACTGATATTTATACGTATATTAATTATGGTATTATTTAGGCATGATGAAACCACAGGCACCCAACCGAACTATCTGGTTTTAATTTAGCGTCATTCAGTATGGCGTAGAATGACTGACGGATCAAAGCACAGCCTAAACCGCTGATCGTAGAGACTTGAAACTTGGAGGGTTGGTTCTTTGTATGACGTAAGCATCCGATAAAAAAGGATTTTCGAAATTCTACCCTTGTGGGAGTGAAATAGAGGGGCAGAGTTTGTATGGGACAACGTGATTCCTTGGTTCAATCTACTTCCAATTTTGAAGAAACCCTTTTTCACTGAATTTACGGAAGACGTGTTTCGTATTTTATTGATATTTACCCTCTAGCGGAGTTAAAAAGATGTGGAAAGTTATTTTGGGGGTGATTTGCTTCGATGTTGATATAGTTACTTTTGATTTAAATGACATTTTAATTTGACCTACGTCAAATAAAGTTGCTTTATTTATTGTTGGACAGCAATTTTCTAAACTGGATTCATGCGGGATATTATATTAAAATTGTTAGCCATGATAACATGTTGCATCGAATAAGTGAAATCCATCGCTCATACGATGCATTATAGTGGGTACCCACATTTTTGTTTTGCTGCGGCGTGGATGAATACTACATTTCTATATTCCAGTGTGATCCTAAGACCAAACAACCGCTTAAAAAATGGCATGTGTTGCAAGTTTTTATTCTTACCATATTTAAATGATTAGGAAAGGAGAAGACCGATATCTGTGATGTTTTCGTTCGCTGTTTAGGCAGGTTTTTTAGGTGACATGTTTGCGAAAATCGAGACGGAAAGGTTGATATATTAGGAACAATCGGGCGCAGCTTATTGCGGACAGTTATTTACACTTGCAAGATGCGATAGGGAGATAGGACGATGATGCCGATCAGCTGGGTCAAAAGGTAGTGCTGCCTTCTACTGGGGGGCCACGTTATATGCTTGAGCGGACACAGGACACAAGACGATATGACGTATGTGCTACGGTCGTCTCGCTCTCATGATCTCGATGAAATCACGGAGAAGCTTTTGTCTGGGCAAATAAAAAAAAATAGACACGACATAATACCCAAGATTTTTTACCTCAAAGTTAAGAAAATAATGGCACTTCTAACCAAAGGCCTTAAGCACACATATTTTGGATGGTTAACCGCATTTCGCTTGACATGGTGGATGAACATAAATGTGCTGTGATACCAAATCCAAATGAAGATCCTTATTCATTTGTCATTTATTTGTATGACCACAGCTAGTTGTTCCGGGTCTGCATTTAAACTCACATACAAATTTGTGTATGTGAGGCAGCAACACCCTATGGGCCTTGATGCCTATCTAGGCCCATAGGGTGTTAGGACTACATTTTACTTAAAAACTATGTTGGTAACATGCAGGAACATTTAAACGCAAAAAGAAAATTACAATCGAGAAGGTTTAACAGGCCTTGTTGCCAACATGTAGCTTGCCATTGTAGGCCCATCCAGCCACTCCCCAAACACTTTCATAATGCTGTTGCTGCTTCCCCTCACTCGAGATATTACAGAGGCAACTTTCTTCCGCATTATTGAAAAGTATTATCCTTATTTTTATTGTTTTTGTACTCTACTATAGTGCTGTCCTTTTTAACCCAAAGGTTGACTGGTAGAGAATGCCTTGTGGCATTAAGTCCGCCTATGTACCACTCTTGTACATGAAGTTTAAATAAATAAATAAAAGTAATCGTCAGTGTGCGCATCAGCAAACATACCTGACGCACCACAATAAGGTGGAAGCCTCAACAGCGCTCTGAAGGCATCGTTATAAGAACAACTAGAAATCTTAAACAATTTACTCGAACCGAATAAAATCAATGAGGAAGGTATAATTCCTGTTCAAATTAATTCCCTATAGTAATTTTATAGGTATTATTTAAAGAATGCTTGAGGTCTTTGCAAAATGTATAGAATATGGATACAATGTTGTTACTTAATAGCGTAAACGAGTTTTCCAGAAAACATCGTTAATAGAGTTGTAAAACGTGGTATTTTTGTTAAGAAAAAGTGTTTCTAAACACAAAAGAAAAGGGGGAAACCCTCAGTAACCGCAACAGAAGATATCAAGAACTGCAACTAACTACAAAGACACTTCATTGAGAAAAGGCAAGGGAATGAAACCGCGAGCAAGGGGAAGCCGCGACGAGTAAAACAACCATGGGAATAAAATTGCGTTTAGCTTGAGAATTTCCTCTTCATAATTTAAGTTTTTACAACAACATCTCGGGTCTTTTACTTGCGTTTTGATTCTATCAGAATATTCTCCAATTAGGTAGTAAAAAAGCACATACGTGAACTTAATTTTGATTTGATCCGTGTGTTTTATAGTATGTACTAAAATCATTTTGCAATTTGTTTTAATTTGTGACTTTTGATGTATATTTATTTTTTGTTAATGATACGAAATTTATTACGTACCTAACTCATATTTTGACACTTTAATCTTACTATGTCTTGATGTACTGACCCTGATCAAACATTCCGTTACTCGTGTTTAAAGCCACGTGTAACCTAATAAGTAGGTTCCTACAAGGCTATACATGCCTGAAATGCATGAATGCAAGTCTTTATTTTATTATGTTTCTAACTAAATATCACTCAATAAATTAAAAAGCTGTGAACAAGTCTGAACTCAATAAAATCTCGATTAATTACTTACTAAATTTACAATTTGGTATTTCATTTGTCCGTCACTGACTTACTAAAATAACTTTATGCAATCGAAAAGTATATTTTCATCCAGAGCGAACGATATGGCTGCTAATCAAAACATGTTATCTGACAACTAACTAAAGGTTGTTATTTATTCAAAAGGTACCAATACACAGCTATCAATATAATACGGAACTTTAGTAACTTGCCAATGTTTTTCAGGTCGGTTATGAACTTAAGCTACTGCCAACTGACGCAATTTCAAGAGAAACTTGCTGTTATTAAGCGGTGCAGTCTGCCGGAAGGACCATTCACTCGGCTTTGAACGAAACTTGCTTACACAAATTCATCAAAACTCTACGTTAATCATTTACAAATTACTGCTTACGTGTCCTGAGCATCTATATTTAAACATTTGGAGAAACTTTTGAAGTAGTATGTGCAAAAAATATTTCGTAAATATGTTTTAGTTTTGAGGGGATCAATTTTGGTGAGAAACAAAACTGCATGATTAGATTTGAATGGTCAAAACACGAAGCAGACTGTCTAATTCGTTTTGAGTCATGAATATTTCTAACCGACTTGCAAAAAGGGAGAGCAATAAAAGCGGAATCAAACTAACAAAAGTTACTTATCAGTTTGTTTCGTCGTAAAAACTAAAAAAAATATTTGGTTCGTAATAAAAATGTTGAACACACGTAAGAGCTGATAATGTGTTAGTTTAAACTTATTAACTATACTAGCTGATGCCCGTGGCTTCGCCCGCGTCATATTATGTACTTAAACCTTCCTCGAGACACACTATCTATCGGTGAAAACAGCATGAATATCGGTGCAGTAGTTTTTGACTTCATCGCGAACAGACAGACAGACGTGGCGGAGGACTTAGTTTTATAAATGTAGTGAAGCAACATATTTTTCATCATTTGATGTATACAATGTAGATCTATACGTCCCTATCGTACCTCAACTTTAATATGAACATCTGTCGTGATACACCGCCTACGCGTCATGACCTAGTTAGCAATGCTGTTACAACCGATTTTTGACGTTTTTAGTTTTAAGGATTCCGTAGTCAATATGGAACCCTTATAGTTTCGCCATATAAGTCTGTCTGTCTGTCTGTCTGTCCGTCCGCACTATATCCTAAAGACGCTTAGTACTAGAAACCTGTAATAGGGTTGTTAATTAAAAAAATCTAATTAGTCCGTCAGATAGTTTTTCAAAAAATATTGTACACGTATTTTTCACGTGACGATACAGTACTTTGAAAACTCGTGTGACGTCATATTCTAAGACATTAGTATGACATTTTTTAGCGGTTAGCGACGTCACGAACCCCCGCTCAAATCTTCGACGCGTTTTATCTTCGTCAATTTTAATTTTTTTTGGCATGAATATACAAATGAGTTACGCCGACAAAGTGCTACAGTAAAATATTAAAAATATTTTTTTTAGGTTTTCTCCAGTACACATAAAACTGGGGATGATTTTTTTTCTCCCAAAGTTCATAGTGTGGGGGGTGTCGTTGGATAGGTCTTTAAAAACATTGCGAGTTAGCTGAAACAGTTTTTCGATTAAGGGGTTAGTTTGTGAAATATTAAGCTGTATAGTGCAAATTTTTGTTAGACTAAAGTGTGCCAACCTAAACCACTGATTTAAAACTTAAAGCAAAAAAACTCTACTAAAACTAGTACGAATATTTTAATTTTATTTGGCTTCCACTTATATTATTATGATAAAATAAGTTATAGGTATTTGTGAAATAATTATACGAGTTGGTATGATAACCTTTTCAGCGAAGTGGAGACCAATTATAAAATAATAACCCTCCTTTTGGGCTTCGCCGCAGTCGGGTAAAAAAATCAAACCGCTTTTCTTTTATTATTCTAGCATTATTCAGCTTTCAATCTATTCTATAAAATGAGTTTAATTATATTAAATTACTTCTGAATTAGGGAGAAAATGTTGTCCTTCTTAATTATTTATAATTAGAGTAAAAACCCTTTTGTGTCTATCTTTTAGTTGATTTAGGACCGTTTCGTTTCAAAGCTCTGCTTTGCATTAGCGATTAACTCTTACTCTCTTATTTGGGAGGCTTTACAAATTCTTATCAGGCAATTTAGGATGCGGCAGACGTTGCTAAATAAAGACTTAGTAAGTAGAGGCGCGTTTTACATTATGGTAAGTTCAGAATCTGCGCTTACGTCCGTACTATGCCAGTTTTGCCGTTCGTGTAAGCGTTTTTCAGGGAAATCAGATTCGAGGAAACGGCACAGGTATTTGGAATTCAGTACATTTATTTACAATGCTTAATATTCATTCCGAGATAAAGGACGAATTAGTCTCAGTTTTGGTAAGATAACTTGGTACTATGCTAATATTATTCCTCACCATATTGACTGTCCAACAAATCACAGGTGTAAACTTATAACAAAAACAATTGTGTCCATGTGTGTGTTTAGTCATACGAGTATAACAGTAGAATACATAACATAACAACACTTTATTTTTGAGAATCCAAAAATTATTCAATATGATTTATTATTATTAATTCATTTAATTCAGATAACATAGATCCAAAATTTTGTTAGAAGACATACTTAAAAAAAAAGTAGTTCAAAAACTAAAAAGCCCGTCTGAAAAGAGTTTTTAGTTCTTTCGTTGGTAAATTACTTCGCAGATGATTTAACTTTTGTGTTTGTTTATAGAATTTGTGCCTTGAATTTATTTAAAACATATAGGTGTCATATATTTTTGTAATCTCCTTTTAAAACCCTTCATTTTGATACCCTACTCGATGGTAATGGATTTTTTTTATTTTTTCAAATCCACGATTTGGCCCCCAAAACCAGCAATTATCTTTGTTTTTTTAATTTTAATGTAGCCAGTGACACTCGCGCCATCAAGACGAATCTAACGACGTATATTTCATTCCAATCCCTTCATCCGTTTAGGAGTTATGAAGGAACAAAGAAACGGACATACATACATACATACTTACATACCTACATACATACACGCCAAACACATAACCCTCCTTTTGGGCTTCGCCGCAGTCGGGTAAAAACAAAGCCATCAAAATTCACTTATGTCAAAAAACTAAAATGTTTGTGTCAAAATCTAAAATGCGTAAAATGTAAAAAGGTAAAAAGTAAAATTAAAATCAAATTAAAAAGTAAACTATAAAAATTCAAAATTATTATAAAAAAAAGAAAAAATAGCACCTATTCATAAATTCATAATCACACCTGAATCTAATGATCGAAATATAATCCAACATAATTCAAAAGAGTCATGTCATGAGACATAATTTTTTAAATATAACCGTAAACAAATTCAAAAATAATTTCTAGGGTTCAGAGATGTTTAACCTTTTTTTTTGGGGTGTGGAAAATTATCAAATGACTCCTCTCGCTCGATGAGAGGTTCTCTCCCTTTCGCGTTCCGCCACCTCCTTCGCTAGTATCACTGCTTCGCAGATGTAGGCGTCGGCGTCCCATTCCTCCTCACCCCGGACCATGGCTTGCACCAGGGACGCATGCGAAAGGTCGCCGCAACGAGAACACGGTGGGACTCCGCCTAAGCGGGGCACACCTCCATGGTGTGCTCCACCGTATCCTCCGGCCGATCCTCACAATGGTGGCATTCCCGCCTGATTCGGTACAGGTACCTCCCGAAACAACTGTGTCCTATGAGGACCTGCGTCAGAAGGAAGGTGAGGGGACCATGGCGCCTCAGCCTAAGCCTAAGTCACCACTATCGTGGCGTGCCCTGCACGGGTTGCTACAGTCGTTTTCTCCATGCCGCCATGTGATCGCACCGGAGGTCCGTCGTGAGTGAGTGACCCCCGGTGTAGCGCCGGATGCAGGTGCGCGAGGACTATCGCCTCCAGATCCCATGGCGGTATCTTCAACCCTTAATGGGTATTTTTTTTGAGCTTTTTGTTCTAGCTTGGTGACAAACAAAAGCAGCTCGATTGCAATGTTTTGACTAAGTTTTAATTAAAATTATCTTGTTAGTGGAAAACCTGAGGGTTTAAACAATATTTAACAACGACTTTCAGGGACATTTAGTTAGTTTCAATTTAAAATAGTAATTGTGCAAGTCTGCCCTTGGCTTTATGTTATGAAGCCTCTTTTTTATATGTACCTTTAGTCTATTTTTTGATACTTATTGTTTATGTATTTCTGATTGACTTATTACACTTTTGTTTTCACTACCAAGAACCAGCGATTTTTATTTCGGTAGTAATAGTAATCATCATCATCATTTGCCTGCCCTTATCCCTACTTATTCTGGCGTCGGCGCAGCATGTCTTCTTCAAAATCAAAATCAAAATCAAAACTCATTTATTCAAACTAGGCTGATAATCAGTACTTTTCGAACGTCAAAATTTACTTTACTTTACTTATTTACAAGAGACAGTCCCCCAAAACGCCCCCCCTTCGACACTTCCTAGTGTTTTTGCTGGAAAGGAGAAGTGGCGGAACAAACTCCCCAGCACACCGTCTATTCTATCTGTTAGGTTGGTTAGAAGAACCAGACTCGATACAATAGTAAGGCAAGTATAAAAAAGTATATAATAATAATAAAAAAAGACAAAACATATCTGTAAGGGAGATTTTTCTCAGGGTTGGGTTTATTTGGGCTATTTCAATGAGTCACGTACGTTAAATTAGTAAAATTATATTGTAAAAGAGTAAAACACAGAACTATAGGTAAAACAAAATAAACAAACAGGGGTTAAACAGTTGTGGAATATTATTATATTATAATCTTGGAGAAAGAACATAAATAAATAACAAACATTATCTTGTGTTCAACTCAGCGACCAACTGTTCTTATCATTTAAGTAGTCGTTAATGGAATAGTAAGCTTTTAAACAAAGATTAGATTTTACTTTGGCTTTATACGCATTAAATGGCAAGTCTAGAAAAAAAGATGGCAGTTTGTTATAAAATGTTAAAGCCCGACGAATGAATTATGAACTTTGTGAAGCCGGTGAAAAAGAGCGCGTAGTTTATGCTTATTTCTAGTGTTAAAGTTGTGAATATCACTGTTTTAGTGTACAGGTGGATATTTTGTTTAGAATATAAAATGTTGGCAAAGATGAACTGAGAAGCAACAGTGAGGATACCAATCTCCTTAAAAAAATCTCTAAGAGAAACTCGGGCACCCAACTGATAAATTGCACGCACCGCTCGCTTCTGCAGAACAAATATACACACATCAAAAGTGTCTAGGGATCAACATATATTTTTGCAATAACTTTTCTCCTGATTGATATTAATTAAAATTTTCTTTAAGGATTCATCAAATAAAGTGTTTTCGTTTGTCACAGTAACGATAAACCAAGTCACCTTTGCATTAATAAAGAAATTTGCCATTTTCCTAATAAAGGGATTTTTGACATTTGAACCACTAACATTAAAGTTCGAAAAAAAGAATGAAATAACAGTTTTCTTTAAAATTTTATTGGGTAACTTAAACAATTAATAATCCGTGTTTCTACCGCGAACACTAACAACACAAGAACATCGGTTTGGCATACTCAAAATGAGTTCATCCAAATCACGCTGTGGAATGGCCGCCCATGTTCGTTGCAACAACAAAAAAAGGTCTTCTTGCGACTGGATACCCTCCATATTCGGCAGAGCTCTTCTCTGTAGCATATCCCATGCATGCTCAATCGGGTTCAAGTCTGGCGACTGAGCAGGCCAGGACAGGACATTGATGTTAGCTGCGGCGAGAGTCTGTCTTACAACTCTTGCGGTGTGCGGTCGTGCATTATCATGCATTAACTGAAATAAGGGACCGATTTGCACTTGTAGAGGAACGATGACGTCTGATACAATCGTCTCAGCATAAATTTGAGCGTTGAGGTTGCCTCTGATCCAAATCAACTCAGTTCTTCCGCCGATCCAAATACCCGCCCATACCATGATGGTTCCACCACTATAAGGATGGACTTCCTGGCAGGAATTTAATCGCTGTTGGCGTCCAGGGGTTCTCCAGTGTCGTATACGTCTTGTACCCGGTCTCATAACAAAACGAGACTCATCAGAAAAGCACACGAAACGCCATTGTTCTTCTGCCCAATTTCTGTGTTCAAGAGCCCATTGATATCGAATCCTACGATTGTGCATTGCTATAGGTGGTACCCGTAGCGGTCTTCGGGAATGAAGGTTCACTTCATGCAAGCGGTTTCTGACTGTTTGGTCGCTAATTAAGTTCCCTGAAGAGTGATGAAGCCTCACGGCTAACATCATGGCGGTTATTGTTGGAACTCTTCGAGTTAAGATTTGAATGTATCGGTCTTGTCTCCGTGTGGTGCAGCGATACCGTCCTCCATGGCGCTCAGCCACGGTACCAGTGCTTCGGTAACGTGTCCAAAATCGACTGATAACACTCTGACTTGTATTCAGAGCTAAAGCCACAGTACGTTGCCGGGAACCAGCTTCTATCATTCCCACGGCTCTGAGCATTTCTTCCCTGCTTAAATGACGTCGCCGCTCCATAATAACGTTGGTTTTAATCAGTAGTAGGGAAACAGTAGCACTAATAATGTCTTCAATGCGTTGTATGTTTTTATAGGGAAAATATTGACAGCTGATTTTCATCTTTTACTCGAATTTGATTCACAGTTCTTGATTCAAATTATGAAATGCACCAAAAAGGATCCATATAAATTTATAAAATCATAAATTTATTACAAAGCCACATCTCAATCTCAAGAAATCCGCATAAAAATGCTTGATCCCTAGACACTTTTGATGTGTGTATTTTGAATATCAGCAGCTTTGCCCCTCAGCAGAATACCGTATGACATAACGCTGTGAAAATAACTGAAGTAGACTAACCGTGCTGTATCAACGTCAGTGAATTGTCTTACTTTTCTGACGGCGTATGCGGCTGAACTTAGCCTTCCCGCTAAGCTTGATATACAGGGTGTTTGGAAGGGAGCTGTACATACGCCTAGGGTAGAAACTAGGGATAGTCTGCTACCTACCCCCGCCCATTATATTGACCTTGGCCTCAAGGTTTTTTTTTAATTTATTATTATTTTTTATTTGACTTTTTGACTAAAACTACCTGTAGCTCAAAATCTATCCATGGGACCGGTCGGCTAATGGTCTTGTTTTAATCGTTAGAGTCTTAGGGTCCTGCAAAAAATTATTTTACACCAGAAAATTGTGGAGAAGAAAAGTTATGGGGCCTGAAGTACCGTAGTAAGGTAAAGAAATAATTTTAAATTAAAAAAAAACCTTGAGGCCAAGGTCAATATAATGGGCGGGGGTAGGTAGCAGACTATCCCTAGTTTCTACCCTAGGCGTATGTACAGCTCCCTTCCAAACACCCTGTATGTAAACCCCATTATAATTTTGCATCTACTGTTATGCCCAGAAATACAGCAGAGTCGGCAGTTTCCAGCTCCTGATTGGCGAGGATAATATTGGGACCTAGATTTCTAACATTGGGTAAAGCGAACTTAACTATTTTAGTTTTCTTGGCATTAAGAACAAGGTTGTTTATTGTGAACCAATCCGTGACCATTGATAGCGTGCTGTTTACGTCGTCAAAATCGTGTCTATTCCTATCTACTTTAAAGATAAGAGAGGTATCATCTGCAAATAGTACAACCTCACAAAAACCCTTTAAATAGTATGGTAGATCATTAATATAAACCAAGAATAAAAACGGACCCAGTATTGAACCTTGAGGTACACCTAGCTGAACCGGTAGCCCGGAAGATTTCGCGCCATTTATGTCTACACATTGGAATCTATTTCGCAAATACGAATCTATCACATTTAGGGCCTTATTTTGAACACCGTTATAACGCAGTAACTTCTTTATGACGGCAGATGTGACATGTCTTCGTTGATTTGTTGGTCGGTCATGATGTCACGTGGAGTCCGACGTGAAATAATACACAGGCAGAAACACTAATCTTTTCTGCCCAAAACACTTTACAATAAAAAATAACAAAGGATTGTAGATCCATTTTCAGATTTAAATTAAATAAAATGGAATGTAGTGAGGTTAGAAAAGTCAACCGTTCGTCACCACGATTTCAATTCGAATGTGTCCACTGCACAAGTCTACCGCCTTTTTATTAACAGCAAAAATGACCAACGATAACTTTATTCAACTAAACATGCATTGATGATGCAATTTATTCTGTTGGTCTGACAATTAAATAAATTAAAATTATGATAAGCGCTTGACATTCCATTAAGCTATTACTCGTCATACAGCAGTCAGCTTCTTTCTAGCCACATCACTTCTTGTCGTAATTATGGCAAACTGAATTCTGAAACTTACCACCTACAAATGTTTCTCTGCCAAATGAGCCGCTGACAGAATGTTTCGTTTAGGAATGTTCTATACAATTTAAATATAGAATGAAAGCTGTACACAGCTGAACAACAATGTGTAGAAGATAAAATAAAGTTTAAATGTGTTTTAGTTTGTCTATCAGCCAACCGTAAGCTTTTCAAACAGTACATAGCTTTAAAAATGTCTACATAAAAGTTTCAGACAAAACTATTTTTTTTGCATGGTATCGCGCTGGTCAAAAAAGGTATGAGTTGAGATTAGCATAAAATCTGTTAATTTTAAATCTGGAACAAAGT
This sequence comes from Diarsia rubi, assembly GCA_932274075.1. Taxonomy (NCBI): domain Eukaryota; kingdom Metazoa; phylum Arthropoda; class Insecta; order Lepidoptera; family Noctuidae; genus Diarsia; species Diarsia rubi. Next base: position 13,644,557 of record OW026417.1, on the reverse strand, counting down.
GTGAAAAAAAAAAATAAGCAAGAATATTGGAAGTTGTATTTTTTAGATTATTATCCGAGATCATCATCATCATCAACAGCCTTTTAATGTTTCCACTGCTGGGACACAGGCCTCCTCTCTTTGAGAGGGAATGGGCTATAAACCACCACGCGGGCCCAGTGCGGATTGGTAGATGTCACATGTCTTCGAATTTTTTGGTTCTAAGACATGCTGGTTTCCTCACGATGTTTTCCTTCACCGTTTATCCGACAAAACTTAAAGAAATTACTTAACAGTTTCCTAGAATAACGAAAGCTTATCGAAAAACTGTCAAGGGAAAAACGATTTCATTTATGAACCTAAATTCGTGACTTCGCATAATATCAGAGAACGTAACTACAAATGTTTTTCTAATCAAAATAATTGAGTAGAACAAATAGGAAGTAGGCTTTGTTGTCCCGGTTCCTTTTACTTATGATTGTGTTATACAATACCCAAAAAGAAACGTTTGCTTTTGTATAAGTTGGCGTTTTTTCCTTGTAGCGTGAGCGGAATGCTAAGCAATGCCAATTACCTACTGGTTCATTCGGTTCAGTTTGAACCCAGTAGTCGGTAATAACGATTGATTGTTCAATTGCGATACAGTAAATACCTACATAGAACGTAGGTTATTCGTTTACTAAGAACCATCAATTCGAGTATAGTTTTAGTCGTTCGTCCTGCACCTTAAACAAATAAAACAATTTACCTAATTTTCAGCAATGTTTTGTATAATTAATTTTCCACCTGAAGACAAAATGATTTTCTCTTACTGTATTAATTGTTATCTTATATCGTTCCGAACATAACATTTTTGAATTCATACTATGACGAAATAGTTCTAATTTTTAGAGAATAAATGTTTTTTTTTTCGACATTATCGTGTTTGTATTTTGCTGCGTGTATACATATAACTCTAAACTCATGACTGAACCACCATGAAAAGATGATTACTAAAAGCTTAAACACTGGCATACAAATTTCAACAAAAACTTAAAAGTTACGAAATCGCCGAAAGTTTTTAAAACGCCGAAAACATGTTGTCTACTATGTCCATAGCAAAATTGTCTCAAATGGTATTCTACGTTTTAAAATAAATTATAATCTAAATGTGAATTTGCGTTTTGTAGCGAACAATAAACAAAGCATAAGAAAAAAAAGAATGAACGGAATGAAACGTGAATTTAATTTTACAGTTGGCCGGTCTTTGAATGACAAGGGTGTGTGTGGATGTGTCGCGGGAATATTGCAGATTTGGGATTTTCTTAATGTCATTGTTGTGTTGTATTAGATTACGAGTATGTTTTGTCCCGTGGGGCAGCACAATTTTATATCAAGAAATTCTTATTTCTCTCGCCCCTCTTTTTCTTTCTTATATTTTTCTCAGTACAGTTAATCAAATGTCAATCATTGTGTTGGATAACGTAAACGCGATATATTCACGTCGTGTCGGCTTTTTTGTGAATGTAAGGAAAGCATTACATTCTATTAAAACATGACACGTTGGGTTATTCATGATGTGTTTCTTTGGCGTTTTAAGTTGGTGATAAATTGTGAGTGCAATGTGGTTAGTGAAGCGAGGTTCTTAGAGAAGGAGTTTGAGTAGGTAGCGAATATTTTTAAAGAAAATTGACTTATCTTGTTTGTAAGCTCATGTATTTTTCACTTAGTAGTAGTCAGAATAGAGAGGAAGGCTATGGAAAAGGCCTTAGCGCAACAGTGGAACAATGTAATCAAAAAAACAGTTTACACTACAAAATAGCAGAACTAAGGAACTGTAACTGCTGCATACTTAATATTATGGGTTGGATGATTGAACGCGGAAAAAATATTGTCATGTACGCACGATTGGTGCGAGTACTACGCCACTATCCTTTCCAATAAGGTCAGCAAGGTTAATTGTAAGCCTTATCACTGTAACTACACTTTCTTTGATGGGTATCGTATATGATCCTGTGGGTGTCGTATATAATACTCGTTTATTAGAATATGAAGAGTTATCAAAGTCAAAGCCAAACTTAGAAGTTGTTACTTAATGTTCAACAAAGTAAAGATTTTCGTAAAAGATTTGTCTCCGCCGGTCTCTCTCTTTCTTCAGGTAATTTTTATATAAGACCAAAGTCGTAAGTCAGGTATGAATATTAACACAAAAAGTCGACTTTTAAGTCAGTGTGCAACGGATTGTTGCTTCTTACAATTCGCTAGACATTTATAATATTGCCAGTCGGGCATTATTACTGCAACTCACGTAACTCTTTAGTATAAAGATTTCTTTCTCTTTGTTGATTTCGTTTTAGAGACAATAAATAAATTATTTTCTTACTTAGGGCAATATTTATTTTCTTAGTGTCGAATTTAAGATAATACAATCAGTAAATAATGGATGAAGTATTATTATATTGATGTTTACTTTATTTCAAACATCAGATAAAAGAAAATCTGTAGCCTTTATCTCGTTATTAAGACTAAAACGCTGTTGTCATGGTATGTATTATTATTATAAAAATTACATCACTACATTTCACCTAATAATGTAATGTAAAGAATTCTCTTCCTCCTATGGTTCTCTTCTATCTTTGTATCACGTTCGGCCTACGCCGTAGCACGACAGGCCTACGCCGTAGCAAATTAGCTACAACGGTTACGACCACCTGACTACTACGTGCTCAAACAACGCTAAATGTCAAACATATTGTTTTGTTGCCAAATAAACTGGCAGTATTGAGTGGCGATACGTTAAAGTTTGTTATGTACTGAACACGGCTCTCTGTCCCCTTTCGGAGGCAGGTAAGAATTTCTCAATTCAAGACGTGAATTCGTCGAAAACTGATGCACTTAGTTGCGAGTGTGAAGGCGGGACTCAACTTGAAAGTCGTGTTTTAGTTTTTCACAGGTTTGTAGATAAAAGTTTTCTACTTTTCTTCGCCCATAACAATAGAAAGCCTTTGGTAGACTGTATTCTGTAAATACAGAAGATTTATTTGACAGCGTAAGTGACTTTCAATATTTTACCTATCGAAATCTTAATTACTACCAACGATGGCGTTGGCAGTAATGAATGTGAAATGTTCTGTTGCTCCAATTTACAGCTGATTTAAAACTTTATGACATAAGAGTTGTTAAACTATGTATATGCTACAATAGCTAGTAGGTAGTTTAAAATAGCATTTAATAAAAATAATCAAAGCAGCAGTTTGGACTAAATCTGTACTGATCTGCTATGCAACTATATCTTACGAAATTATCAAAATATAAAAAATAAGCACACTCGCACAAAAATTGATAAAAAAAAAACAGTCCCCTATATTTCTTTTAGTACGTCGCTATCTCAGTTTCGGCACCAAGAGGGTTATAAATGAGAACGTGACGTCATCGCATCGTATCCGAAACGTGCTCAACACCTCATTCGGCCACACTTGATGCGAGCGAAAAAATTACCTCTTATATCGTATAGAGAATGTAGCACGTTTTGTTGATTTTTTACTTACATTATAAGGATTATCTGATTGTGGTATTGAGCTCACTGATGGTCTTTTACTTTTCACCCTTCATCACCTCATCTTCCTGGCCTTATTCCATCTCATTTGGGGTTGGCACAACACGTTATTTTCTTCCATTCTGCCCAAAAGGAATAAATGATAACGTGACGACTGACACGTCACGTTATCATTTATTTCTTTTTACCCAACTGCGGCGAAGCCCAAAAGGAGGGTTATGTGTTTGGCGTGTATGTATGTATGTTTCTTTCTTTGTTCCCTCATAATTCCTAAACGGATAAAGGGATTTGAATAAAATATACGTCGTTAGATTCGTCTTGATGGCGCAAGTGTCACTGGCTACATTAAAATAAAAGAAAAAACAAAGAAAAAATTAGGGTTTTGGGGGCTATACCACGGATTTGAAAAAAAAACCGTTACCATCGAGTAGGGTATTATAAAAGGAGATTACGAAAATATATTATGACACTTAAATGTTTAAAACAAAATTCAAAGTCACAAATCCTATAAACAAACACAAAAATCAAATCATTACGCGACCAACGAAAGAACAAACAAAAGAACTTAAATCTGGAAATAAAAAAAGTTGTTAAAAACTAAAACACCTGACTGAAAAAACTGAAAAGCAAAAAACAAACACATTTTAAATTAAACAAAACTTGGAAGCAGGCGGGGTCCATTATATTTTCATTACATAATTTAAATATTCAAATGAGCCCGCCTGCTTTCAAGTTTTGTGTATGTGTGTGTTTTAGTTTTTCTAACTACTTTCTTCCTTCTTGTCACTCCTCACACACCCCATCCATCTTTTCTTTGATTTTCCTCTCCCTCTCCATCCATCCACATTTATATTATTATTTTATTGTTTTTTTTTTTCACCCTTACGCCCTAAGTAATAAGATTGAAAAGTGGTTACTCCAGCCTCATCTGTCTGTGTTTAAAACTTTTTTTCTTATAAAACCTTCATGCATCCTCCGTCTGGAACCGATTTGAACGAAGGTATCCCTCCTACGAGAGAAAAGTATGATAAGGGTAGTGGTGACTAGTGGTAGCGACCCTGACTTACGAGCAGTGTGTCGTGGGTTTGAACCCAGTCAGGCGCGTTACTTTGTGTAATTTATTTTATCACCACTGCTCTGAAAACGGTGAAGGAAAACATCGCGAGGAAACCGGTGTCTCTTGTTATTTAAGATTTCTTAAATACTTTGACATGCAGCGAATTTTATCTTCAAGGTTTGAATAACTTAGCAAAAACAACGTAAACCAGTAACAAAATATAAATCCTTTCAACTATACTTTTATTGTAAAGAGGTATTCGTTTGTCAAGGAAAATATCGTAATGTTTTAGAACCAAAAAAATCGAAGTCATGTCTACCTATCCGCACTGGGGTGCCCTCGTGGTGGATTATAGCCCATCCCTCTCTTAGAAAGGAGGCCTGAGTCCCTGCAGTGGGAACATTATAGGCTGTTAATGATGATGATCCCTCCTACTGCCATAAGACGAAGAGAAGAAAAGTTTGTATGCACTACAAATAGATCTATTTGCGATGGTTTGACCATGACCATGGGAATGTACTACCAACTAAGGCAAGATATATTATATTTTACTAGTGGTATCATCCACTCGTGCCCAGTGCGGTTGGCAGATGACACATGTCTTCGAATTTTTTGAATCTTAAACATTTTCCTTACGATACTTTCCTTGACAAACGAATACCTCTTTACAATATAGTCTAGTATAGTATAGTTGAAAGGATTTATATTTTGTTACTAATTTACGTTGTTTTTGGTAAGTTATTCAAACCTTGAAGATAAAATTCGCTGCATGTCAAAGTATTTAGAAATCTTAAATAACGAGAGAGACGTTAAGAAGATAAAAATAGCGATAAAAGTTAGAATGCAAGTTGAATGTGTTCAAGAGCATGAACCTTTACCTAAGGGGATGTAAGTAAGTATATAATTAAAACACTGATATAAAAAGTATAATAAATGCAGCACAGGTTCCATTCCGTTAAAAAATGAATGCCTAGACGGAGAGTGACTTATTATCAGCAACAACTAGACAACTAAAACGCGAGACTGGCAGAACATGAAAAGTAAAACATCACGCTTGTAATCCTCCTCCCCCCCCCAATCCCCTACACGTGTACCTAATCAAGAACCTATTGCCATCAACCGGGCACAAATACGGACTTCGGTTCTGCTACTGAGAAATACCTGATAGAAAAACCTAATAACATTTTGCCTGACTTGGAAATCGCCCTCAGGACTTAATGCTCAGCAACTAGACTAAACGAGACTCAATTATTAATTTAATTATTAACTTCAATTAAACGTGATTGTCACTACGGCCAGGACTGTGAACACAAATGTTAAAGCCGTGTATTTAAGCCAGTAAAATGTCACAATTAAACATGTCACATGGGATCGAATACGGAGGAGCTCGTGGCTTAATAAGAACTGCCACTCGGGTTGATCTTTAGGTTAAGGTCGATCTGTGGATGGGTGACCGCCCATTACATACCGAGTTCCCTCCGTGCCTCGGAAAGCACGTTAAGCTGTTGGTCTCGGGTGCCATATATAGATCTTCGGCAGTCGTTACGGGTAGTCAGTGACCTGAAAGTCTGATATCCAGTCTTACCAAAGGGTATCGTATTACCTAGTATTAACTGGGTTGTGGAGGTCAGATAGGCAGTCGCTCCATGTAGAATACTGGTATTCAGCTGCATCCGGTTAGACTGGAAGCCGACCCCAATATAGTTGGGAAAAGGCTAGGCAGATGATGACATGGGATCGAATACGAAAATACTCTCGGTCCACTATTATTAAGTTCAATTATTTTGTATCACTGGTGTCACTTCATATTCATGAACTTTATTTCGCTGTCAGCTTTTAGTGAACTCTGCTTAAATTTTTAGCTGTTAAATCAAACCTGAACAGTTCACAGAGGCCTTTAAAACGAAATTAAAATGAACTCAAAAAGTAAAAATAGACTACACAAAAGCCTCTTTATAAAAAATAAGAAGCCAACAAAAAAAACCACGTAAATAAAAATGAACGTACTCGAGGCAGCAGAAGAAATAAAACTGAATCTTAAGTCGACAGATAAGAAGGCGAGTTGCTTTATATGAATGACTTTCTGTTCAAGACCAATGATAAGAACTCAGTTAAATGGCTAATTAGGATTATAAAAGGCAAGTGAACAAACGAGATCTAATCTTATTTTTCAGTTGAGAAAAGCTCTTTGAGGGAAATTTTGCTTATTTTATTCAAAGATAATTGTCTTAATAATCCAAGACTGTTTCGAATAAAAATAATGTCGACTCGCCGTTGTCAGTCACTTTGTACTAATAAATAAAATTACGTTTCATTTTTGAAACGCTCCTGTTGCTAATGAAAGAATTTAAAGATGATTGTTTGAAGTTAAATAATAGTCGGTTTTGTCTTTGCAGCTGGATTTTAAATGTAAAGTCAGTCAGTAAATTGTCTTGTAAATTATAAAGCTTATTATTTTAATTTAGTCCTGTTCGAAATTGCTGTCACAAGGGACTTCAAGGTCAGGCCACCCTTCTCAAGTTTTATTATTATATTTACTTGAACGGTTCTGTATCTTGTTAAATCCAACGAAATGCGAACATTTTTGGTTATATTTTTCAAAGTATTTTCATATTATACGCGTTCCTGTAAGCGCTGAAAAATGAGTCTAACAATAATCACCCAAAAGGTCAAAAGACCCAGCAGACGGATTGATGATTGAATCACTATTCAATAGATGACGCTCGTGCTTAGTGTACGCTCTTAACGTAATCTCTTTCTGGATTTTTATGACACCCACGCGATCTCTTTGATGTTAATATTATAAGATAACTCTAAAGAAATCTATTCAAAACGTAGCTATACTTAGTATCCCGTTATGAGTACAAATCCGCGGGTACAAAAAGATTTCTCCGGAACCTATTCTCCTTCCCGAGACGGAAGAACTTCTTTAACTATTTATGAGCCTTAAAGTCTCCCGATAACGATGAAATCCGAGCAAATTACCTCTTATCTAGTTCACCCTTTGTCGCGTGCCGTTTATACTTTGTGAGCGTAATACTATAATGAGTGGCAAAGTGGGATGATAAACTTACTCGGTCCTGATGTCGCCTGTATGTGGCGAGTCGAGACAATTATCACAAGCGAATCACAGTTTTACACAATAAAGTTCGGTATTGTGACGCGCGCAGCTGATAACATCACACATATTGTGCGGATTTCAAACTCTGTCTGACGCTTAAGTTTCAAAGTTTGGATCTGGTTTTCTAACTGTGATTCGGTTTCTGGGATCTGAAGTTATCTCAATAACTAAAACGTTATTAAGACTGCTAGTCTGACAGTTTTAATCTCACAGTTTACCAGTTACCGCTAAGTTGTCTGTCGAATATTTTCCCTTCACTTAAATGTGCTCCGTTTCCAAGTGATTTTCCCCCACATTTTAACGTTATAAAATCTTTTTACAGCAGAATTCTAAACATAAAAGACTGAAGCTAGAAACTGTAGTTCACACCAACGAACTATAAATTTAAAATTAAGTTGAAGTTGAGATACTTCGCGAAGAAATTGCTATTTCGAGAGTGCAGTTTAATATTTAGAATGTTACAAGCTGTCGACCTCGAAAGCACTGTGGCGAATTCCGGAGACTTGAACAAGAAGATTAAACTAATATTATACTTACCGCGACAAAAACAACGGCACATCAGTACTGTGGAAATTGTTTTGTTTTATGCTGTATTTAAATAGCAAAAAGTGGTCCACAGTTTTCTATTGCGTAATTAAACAAATAAATGCAATGAGTATTGATTTCAGCGATCTCTTATTTCAATGATCATTGTTAATATTTTCAATGACTCGAAGTTATAGATGTACCCCGGATTCACAGTCTTGGTGAACTATTTTCCTATTCTGTTTAAAAAATAAGACTTTTTCAGTAAAAACGTCATTCTAGGTAAATCTATAAAACTTAGTTCCTCAATAAATCAGAATCAGTGACACGACTTTAATCCACCAGACGGAAACCACATTTTCTCAGCCCAAAAGCTACCTCGCAGCAAAAATATAGCCGCGTTCAAATAATTCATGTCGCAAGGCGGTCTAAATATCGTTGTTTACATCTTTCCAGATAAATTCATAACTGGAGAAGGCTTAGGCAAGACAGTAAGCACCTAAATTCTTGTTTCGTTTTACTACCAAAAAGTGTTGCTAAACAACTTGGTACTTTATAGTTGTGGCTTTTGTAAACGAAGGGTATATAATATATACCCTTTGTTATATTATAACAAGTCATATTTTTATAGAGGTTGGCATAGCGTGGGTGACGTCAACCTGGCTTTTCACGTGATAAGGGTCCGGTCAACCCGTGTAAATTCATAACAAAGAAAATATTTCAGGTATCCATTACACGGTTCAAATGCAAGCGAAAGATTTTTCCGACTGACACTGAAAATAATGTGTTGAGTATCATTTTTGAACTTGGAAAATAAAACTATGTCAATATGGTTTTCTTCAGATGTCTGAAATTACACTAGAAGGGTTTTTGACTTAGGGCACATGTTGAGGTGATTTAAAAGAAATGTTGAAATTACTTAAGTATCGTAGTTCGATAAATTATCAGGTAATGTTCATCATGCTTGACAAGATAATTTCATTCGTGATTTACGTGACCTTTAGTCAAATAGTTGTCAACACTTGCTTTTATTAATAGGCTATGTTTGTTTTCAATAGTTACAACTCTTTTAGCGAGTCTTTGAAGACTCAAAACGGCTATTTAGTAAATTATGTATTTTTCGAATAGGTTTTAAAAACAGTTTTACACGTCATTTTTAAACTAGATGGGGCCATTGTTTCTCACCTAGCTACTCTGTGAAAATACAGCCGAAACAAACTACGTATACCAGAATTCATACTCTCTTGGAAAGTCCTCCTGAAATTCTTGGAACTCTGTTCCTAGTTTGTAATTATGTTTTTGTAGCGAAAAATATAACACACCGTGAATCCAGTTTCTTCTGGAAAACACTGAGGGCGTGCACTTTAATTAAATGTTTAATTGCAGCTTATTCTAGCCATATAATATTAATGGAACAGAAGGTTGATCCTGCAGTATAACGAGCGGCATCAGCACATGTAGGCTAGATATTTTATACACATATTTATAGAAATAGTTTATTTTTTTTTGTTTTATCAAATTAATAAAATAATACGAAAATAAAACGTTTCAAAGATCATTTGACGTCACTTTGTGGGTAAAAAAGTACTAACCTTGTGACGTCACACGACTTGACGCGACATTTCGAAGCACTGTATCGTCTTCATCTTTTGTTTGAGTGAAAAAAGAAAAAAGACGTGCTCATTATTTTTTGAAAATCTTTCGGACGGACTAATTAGATTTTTTTGGTGAAATACCCTATTTGAATATGGGCAAAAGAATCATGATGGTGGAGTTAACCTTCTGTGGCCTATCTATCTTACGCGAGAGCGGGTAGAAAAAAGGTGAATATAAAGATAATTGCCGAGCGAGACGGTTCGTTAAGCGAGTTTAATCTAAGGAACCTGGATCGTGCTATGATTGGCCCACTAAGCACAGCTCATTAATTTGAAACCTGACTAGTTTCTTCAAAGAATTACTTAATCAAAGCGAAGCTATATGTTTTTTTAAATTTATTACCGCAAACGACTCGCTTGTTATTGAAATAATTCTCTTAACAATGATACGCTTTTAATGTATTAACATTGGCCAATCGATGTAGTGGAATGCAAATGAATATTTATCGTAGGCCATTCTCGATGGTTAAATAATCATTATTGGTTGAATCTCGTGTTCAGGCTTATAACGAGACGTGCGTCGTTTACAATGCTTGGCGCAGTCATCGGTTTTCATGCCTTACGATAGTTTACACGTAAAAATACCTCCAGCCAGATTTATTGATTGCTAAAAGTATTGTTGAATATCTAATATGTATTAAATTTACATCCATTGGATTCTTCAATAGTTTTGTTACTAATTTATTATTGTTACTGTAGGAAATTATGAACAAAATATGAAGTTGCCTACTTTGATCAAAAAGTTTAAATTTTACAGTTATTGCTTTTTAACCCAGTGAAATTGATTGAATTGAAACCTAACAAAAGTCCGGAAAAAACAACTTTTACATGATTTTACGATATTAGCATGAAACCCAACCAATATGAAATCAATATTTTACGTATTAGCCTACCGACAAATATTCTCGAATGCACTTAAGGTGAATAGAATATCAGTGAATTTGAATACCTACTTGAGCGTTCCACTTTGACTTTAAACGTAAAACTTAAAGTGCGAACAGACGCAAGCAAGTTTAAAACGTTTCAAACAACGGAGACGGCTGAAATTCTGCACGTAGATGGTAGAATCTTTGAAAACACGGCAGGCATATATGACTCCTAAGGGAGTGAAGAAAATGTAAGTTTCATTCGACTGAATTGGATTCCCATTGCTTTTCCAGTGGGAAAAGCAGGACTTCAACAATGCAGAAAGTAAATGTACGAATGTACACTCGGGAACAAAATAAGAAGTAAACGCAGTAACTAAGTCACTAAGTAATGGTTTTGACAGTTTTCTCATAGAAAATATGTCAATCCTTTACTAAGTGATGGCTTAAGTAATCATTAAATATCTCTGAGTACGGCAGTAAGTGCAACGTAGAAAGCAGTATTAAACTAGCCGTTGGAAGGAAGACTGTTCCTGTACGCTTACTCTCGAACGTTGACATCAAAATGTCAACGTTCGAGAAAAGAGTGCGTTTTTTGCGTGATACTTCGTGGCCGCGCCACAGTCGCATTTTGAATTGGGGTTAATGCGAAAAATTTGTTCGTAAAATGTTCGTTTTTGTTCATAATATTAAGAAAAAAAGTACTATAAAGGTTCTCGAGATATTTAACAAATTCGGTGGAGCGGCCAGGAAGCATTCATAATAATAATAATAATAATTTACATACATGGCTCAGGAGGGTGCTGGAGTTGTACAAGATAGATACAACTATACGCGCCTTCCTTGAGTCGTGTATGGGGCAATGGAAGACTGTCCTTCGATATCCAGGATGTCAACAAATTCGGGGGAACGATGAACCTGTATGGATTAAGCGGGGAATATTCCAGGGCGACAGTCTGAGCCCGCTTTGGTTCTGCCTAGCCCTGAATCCTCTTAGTACATTGATGGAGGATTTAGGACTAGGCTACCGGTTGAGGAGAGATGGTCAGGTCATATCTCACCTTCTTTACATGGATGATCTGAAACTCTTTGCCCCCAACAAATTGCGACTGATGGAGCTACTAAAACGAACTGATTCTTTTAGTAGCGCCATCAGGATAGAATTTGGTGTGGACAAATGTGCAGTCATGCATGTAAAGAGAATCTCCCCTAGATTATGGAATCTGAGGGAATTCAACTTTCAGATTCCATACACCTCAGATCCCTTTCCTCAACCGAAAGCTATAAATATTTGGGTATGTCGGAAGCTTTAGGCATTAACGTAGCTGACATGAAGCAATCGCTGAAGGAGCGCTTCTTCGGACGCCTGAAAAAGGTTTTAAGTAGCCTTTCAGGTGGGAACAAGGTGCGCGCCTTCAACGGTTGGGTCATGCCGGTTTTAATGTACTCTTTCGGCATACTCAAATGGACTCAGACCGAACTTGACGCCTTGGATAGGAGAGTTCGTTCGTTGCTGACCGCAAATCGGATGCATCACCCACGATCATCGGTGATGAGACTGTACATCCCGCGGAAGTGCGGGGGTCGAGGCTTTTTAAACGCGAAGACCTTCCACAACCGCGAGGTGTGCAGTCTCAGAGAATATTTTTTGAAAACTGATGTGGGTATGCACCGAGATGTGGTCGCAGTAGACAAGGGACTCACCCCGCTATCCATGGCTAACGAGAACTGGCGCAAACCTGTGGGACTTACTGCTGATGACCGCAAGGAAGTATGGCAAAGCAAGGAGCTTTACGGGCGCTTCTACCGGGCTCTTCATGGGCCCGATGTAGATTTTCTAGCGTCCGTGTCCTGGCTACGTTTCGGCAACCTCTTTGGGGAAACTGAAGGTTTTGTCTGTGCGATTATGGACGAAGTTATGTTGACGAACAACTACCGAAAATATATTATGTAGGATGGGACGGTTGACGTGTGTCGGGCATGCCATCGTCCGGGTGAGTCCATCAGACATATTAATTTCTGGTTGTTCTCGTCTGGCTAACGGCGAGTACTTGCACAGGCACAATCAAGTAGCCAGGATTATTCACCAGCAACTTGCCTTGAAATATAAACTTGTGGAATCGGAAGTACCGTACTACAAGTATGTGCCCGACCCAGTTCTCGAAAAAGACCATGTAACGTTGTACTGGGATCAGTCTATCATCACTGACAGGACTATTATTGCCAATAAGCCTGATATAGTGGTGATAGACCGATCAGCGCGCCGCGCAATGATAATCGATGTTACCATTCCGCATGACGGGAACCTCGTGAAAGCTGAAAAAGATAAACAAATAAAATATCTGGATTTAGCACACGAGGTTGTCGATATGTGGCATGTGAACTCGGCTATCATTGTGCCGATAGTCGTAACGGCCAATGGCCTTATAGCCAAGAGTGAAGAGTCTGGACGACCACCTGTCCAAACTCTCGCTTGGCGGTTGGATCAAGAACCTGATTCAGAAAGCAGTACTCCTCGATACGGCTCGCATTGTGAGGAGGTTCCTGTCTCTGGGGCCCTAACCACCGGTAGCTTGGACCCTGCTCCCGTCACCGGTGGACGACTATTTTTTATATTTTTAAATGTTTTTTTATAAGTTTTGTATGAAATATTTAAAAATGTAAATTATATGGATGAAAGTGAATAAAGGAGATACGAGTAATAATAATAATATTCCACAACTATCACATAACGCCATCTAGTCCCAAGCTAAGCAGAGCTTGTGTTATGGGTACTAGACAACTGATAAACATACTTATATATTTCTAAATACATACTTATTATAGATAAATACTGACTGGCCTGTTGGTCTAGTGGTTAGTGACCCTAACTGCTATGCCGGAGGTCGTGGGTTCGATTCCCACCCAGGACAAATGTTTGTGTGATGAGCACGATCATTTGTTCTGTGTCTGGGTGTAATTTATCTATAATATGTATGTATTTAGAAATATATAAGTATGTTTATCAGTTGTCTAGTACCCATAACACAAGCTCTGCTTAGCTTGGGACTAGATGGCGTTGTGTGATAGTTGTGGAATATTATTATTATTATTATAAATTACACCCAGACACAGAACAAATGATCGTGCTCATCACACAAACATTTGTCCTGGGTGGGAATCGAACCCACGACCTCCGGCATAGCAGTTAGGGTCACTAACCACTAGACCAACAGGCCAATCAAGGCATTGCGGCGATTCTATTTTTGCCGAATATCTGCAAGACGTTGTTTACTTATTAGATGTAAGTACTTTTAAGTACCGGGAGTAATTTTGACAAGATTAAGTTGGAAAACAGATATAATTTAATTATACCTATTTTTTAAACTGTGGTTACAGCACTAACAGCACCAACCAACTCAAAATAGATCTTCAGCCACTCTCTTTTTACCCGACTACGGCGAAGCCAAAAGGAAGGGTAATGATTTTGGCAGTCTATGTATGAATGTATATTTGTATGTTCCACAGTAGCGCCTAGACTACTGAACATATTTTAATAAATGAGGTGTCAATCGATTCGTAAGAATAGCCCGGGTGACATAGGCTATATCAATTTTAACAATTCTTTTTATGATGGAATTTAAATGTCAGTAGAAACTGGTCATCTCTTAGTTGCCATGGTACTTTTTTATTTTTTACTGGCTGACCCACGCAACTTCGTCTGCGTCACATAAATATAGCTTATGACCTTTCTCGATAGATCGACTATCCGATCTGACTACCTTATTTTATATTTTATTAGAATATCTCATGTGAAGTTATTTTAGAGGCTGCAGAAGATTGTAATTATTTATTTGCATTGTATAGATTCAATATCTTAATCCTACTAATATTATAAATGTGAAAGTTTGTGAGAATGGATGTGTGGATGTTTGTTACTCTTTCACGCATAAACGGCTGGACCGATTTGGTTGAAATTTGGTATATAGATAGGTTATACCCTGTATTAACATATAGGATAGTTTTTATCCCAATTTTATGATCCGTGGGATAATTTTCGAGTTGTAGCGGGTGAAGCCGCTGGCAACAGCTAGTATTATAATTGCATGGCACATTTGTGTGAGTACTATATACTATAAAGTTACTTTTTACATTTAGTTATATTATTTTTAATGACGATGCCCTGGTGGCTGAGAGAATGTCATGCTCACTCAAATGTCTCGCTGATGGTGGCGCGTGTGTCGGATCATTTAGTTCCCTTCAAAATGGTTGAGTTGAATGGTGCTGATCCATGCGTCATGTTCATGAACGGGCGCTGTCAGTGGAGACTGGTCATATCTTAGTTGCCATGGTTTATTTAATTTTTATTTGTTTATTATATCTTTTTACTCCGGACGTTCTTAATTTGCACGTCTTGCTACATAGTTCTCACATAATGTACCATCTCAACATGAATGATGTAATGTACCAAGATTTTGTAACAATATTCTGATTTAAAAGAGTGTCCATGGAGTTTCTTGCCCGTTCTTCTCCATAGAGATCTACGCTAGGGAACTGGCAACTACAGTACTTTCACAAGTTATTATGCCTTGTGACTGTAGCTTAGGAGTGCAATACGTCGTTTCGGGGGTTGCTGCGTCGGGTTGCGCGGCGCCGGATGTTACCGGCGGCAAGTGCTGTGCGCGTTGCGGCGTGCATTCGTTGTTCCGTGATTCGAGGTCTCGTGCATTCGTTGTTGCGGTGTGCGGCGCTGCGTGCTTTTTTACTTGCAGTGTTCGTCGTTGCGGGCATTCGGCGGCGTGTGGTTCGGCGTGGTGGCTTTCGGAATGACGTATTGCACTCGTAGTTTTTCGTAGTTTTTTTAATGAATTGTTTATATAATATCAAAAGTGCCAGTAATGGTTTAATTGAAATAAATGCTTTGAGTTAATAATAAATAATAATATTCCACAACTATCACACAACGCCATCTAGTCCCAAGCTAAGCAGAGCTTGTGTTATGGGTACTAGACAACTGATAAACATACTTATATATTTCTAAATACATACATATTATAGATAAATTACACCCAGGCACAGAACAAATGATCGTGCTCATCACACAAACATTTGTCCTGGGTGGGAATCGAACCCACGACCTCCGGCATAGCAGTTAGGGTCACTAACCACTAGACCAACAGGACAGTTTGAGTTTGAGTTTGTCAAATTATAAGCTCGAAAAAAAAAAATATTGAAATAATCATAACATGTAAGTTTGGTATCAAATGAGAGGTCTTGGCGAGCACATCACAAATATGTATTTTATAATTATTATAGTTTTAGTAAACGTACAAGTTTAGAATGCTTTCAAAAAGTTCTCGCGGTCTAGTCTGCTATTTACTCGTACTATTTAAATAGCAAACCAACATTCAGTAGAATTTTACATCTTGAAAGTATTATACTCGTATAATAACGGATTTATTAAATAACACTAAAATCAAATTCAAATAAAAATATAAGTTAAAAACTAAAACCCGACTACAAACCTTGAATTTGTATATTTCTATTTAAATATAAGTAAAATTATTATAGAGGTCAGTCGTAGTCGCATGCCACCTTGCTAACGGCAACAGCAGATGACTTATGTAACGACAGTGGTAAAAAATAGACAGGAACTGATTAATTATTTTATTCGGTCAGAGTCTCCACTTACAAGTTTCACAATCGAGCGCGACCAGACCTCGAAACTGAGCTTACAGGGCATTATATAGACTTATATCCCCACCGGAGGCATCCGATAGTTATGGCGGTGTCTTAGCTTGACTGTGATTGGCTCGCTAGTCGTTGCTAGAGTCGCTTGGTTATGGTTGCCTGTCATAGGCTGGCTAGAGCGGCATGGCTATGGTTTGCTAGAGTGGCAAGGCTATGGTTAGCTATCATTGGCTGGCTAGGGTGGCATGGCTATGGTTTGCTAGAGTGGCAAGGCTATGGTTAGCTGTCATTGGCTGGCTAGGGTGGCAGGCTGTGAGCAGGCTGTTGTAACATTCGGCCGTCCTGAAACAATTGCTCCCGCAATGGAAACAAGAAAACAGTGATTACAAGTCAGCTCAGAAAAACCAAGTTAAAATGGGGCAATAGACCTCTCAGATTTATGAAATCTTCGGTTTTCAATTATTCGTTCACACTACTGGTGCTATCAGACAAAAGCACTGCTACGATATGTTACAGCGGATACTAAACCTGTAAACCCGTTGTATCATATAATATGACCTTTCATACTTCTTAGTTTATGTCAATCATTACCTAACTCCTCAATATCACATAATATGGCCAGAAAACAAATCCTCTAACAAACAAGAGTTAACCTGGCTCGCCCCCTATAGCATGGGACTTTAAGCTGAAGGAAAAGGAATAAATGCATAAGATTTGTAGTAGGTACCCACTTGTACTAATTATTATGGACAAAGACGTAGGAAATGCTTAGTACCAACAATTTTTAACGACATACCTTACGATTTAGAAAATAGCTGTACCACGAAAATGTCTTTTAAAAATAAATTAGGGAAGTTTGTTTTTAACACCTATGTAAAAACCTCATTACAAGAGATGTGTAGATTCCATTTATGATTATTTATTGTTGTATAAGTATATATTTATGCCATACTAGCTTATGTTTGCGGCTTCACCGCTTTAAATTGAAGTGTTTTAACGCAACTTAAATGTTATAGCATTACGTTATAGTCAACTTTTGTGTGCAATAAATGTGTTTAGTTGTAGGTAAAAGTGTCGTTGTTATTAATGGAACGTACTAACAAGTTGTTACATTTAAATTAAATATAACTGTTTTACAGTATGGCAGAAGTAATATACCTTGTAACACGGATGTAACCATGAATTAACACTTTTTAATTCATTTTATTTTACTAGCGAAATGTGTGTGTACTCATGAGTATACCTCTGCCTAACCCATTGGGTATTACATGCGTGATGTTAAAAGCATTTAACCTTGTTGCCGCCAGTAGTCATCACCTGGCGCCAAAGTACCTACATAATCAGTTTTTTTTTTGTAAATCACACTTATTAACATATTTCCTTTCCTTTTTTTTTGCCTTATTTTGATGTTACTAACACTATGGACACTTGTCTGAATTAAAGAGTTTGAATTTGAATTATCATTTTTCACCTTGTACTTAAGTTACGTCCCATTACTTTCCAGCTATTCTAATCTGAGATAACCCTACCGCGCCTAGATTGCACTGGTTTAGAAACCCGATCTGGGATAAATCGTAAGGCATATAGGTACCCGGTTGTAATATTAACAGTATTATAAGTACTCCTTAATATCTGCGACATTAAAAACATGAAACACTTTTCATGTAAGAAAAGATAAATAAACTGTTTTGCCAAACTATCGGATGAAGAAACGGAAGAACCAATTTAAGTTAATTACATCATACCATTAAGACGCACGCACACACACATGCACTCACACATATATAATTCTTAGCGTGTCGATGGCAAAACTTCATTACTTATACACACTAACACACTACACACGAATACGTTTTTCTATTTTTCCAATGCTTATAATTTTATGTGTTTAAAGCTATTAAGTATTAATGTTAAGTTAATGCAACTCTGGCCCCCAAGATACCCACAGGCGCAGCCTCGTTTCAGGACATCATGTATTATCAGAGCTAAGTTAGATTTAGAATTGGATGTTATAACCCTCTTTCCTACATTATCCCCTTTACAGTACGCACAATGTAAACATGACGTCACATAATAATATTTACTTATAGATCGGGTTATTTGTGGAAATCAGAAATTTTGTTAATATTTATAAAATTCAGAACTTCGTTTTACTCCTTGTTATTGTCATGATGCATTTTGTAATATTTTCCATCGCGCGAAGTTTGTCACAACTCACACAACTAATCTGGTACCGTAAAGGTTTGTTTACGTTATAGCCTACCATCAACGATTACACAATTACTCACTATAGGTATCTGTACATCCACTTCGCAGTAAAACAATACTACTTTTCGGCTTTTCATCTTGTCATTGCACAGTACTGAACAAATCGTTCACGTCTAAATGGTACACAATAAACGGCATCTATCGAACGATCTACTTACCTAAGATAGGCATAGACTTTGACTTTGGCTTTTCGTTTTAGCTTGCTTGGGCTTCGGCTCATCGGTCACCATAGTGAAAAGAAATATCGGGCAATACATGGCATAAGATCATGATTAGTCATTGTATCGCGTACTGCAGTACAGTCCGAATTACATGGACATTTTTACATAACACGTCATAATACGAAATCTTGGCAACAATTTTATCACTACAAGGGATTCAAGCCCAAAATCATGATAAACACTCTATCTGAGTTGTAAAGCGACTAAACTAAAAAGACAGGGCGCAAACTACCGTCAATCTACTTTATAAAAGATACGTGCAATACCTGCAATACGTGTGAATTTCTGTTGGAAAACTAGGATCGTACCTAAATAATCACCAATACCGACCTATAACATTTTTTTTTTTTTTTAATTTCCATAACAAGATTTATGTGACTTGCCTCATACCCACATCGTATTTTTTTTGTTAGTTTGTTATACGGGCGAGCTATTATTGCTAAGTTATGAATGGACTTTCTTTAATAACTAGATAGAATAAACTGACGCACTTCGTTTACATTACTCGGGATGAGAAATTAAGACGATCAATAACTTAAATTCACCTGGTTGAATGCCATCACGTCTTGATGTTTTATACTCTAATTAAGAAATATGTAAAAATTTGCAGTTCTTCATATTTAATTTTAAGTTCCTCGTTTTCAATTTGTCAAGAACTTTATCCAATAAGTCTAAAACTGTTTGAATATCGGCTGGCGGTAGCAAAAGATCGCCAAGGAATGCTATTTATATCTCTGATAATAGTTTAATAAAATTATTGTAGCTATTTATAAGTAACTGATCTACATGATTTACTTTGGAATTGTTATTGTTGGATAATCTAATGCGCACTTGAACTAAATATGTACATCATAAGTTCTCAACTCCTTAGTACACAACTAGTACCTACTCGTAAAACATTTTTTGTACCGAGATAATATACTGATTAACTGACTATGATTATATTTACTTATCGGGCTTACCAAATTATTTTGTCTACGATTCGCATAATTATCAACTCATGGGGCACTCCATGGTAAAACACGTTTGGCTTATATATTTGGCTAATGGCATTTGGCTAATTTGGCAAATATTGGCATGTTTACTGACCTTGTTATTTATGCATGGTTCCTGGCAGCTCTCAGCGTGAAGTAGGACGGTTCCTTCCTTCCATGTCCTTGGTTGCTGTTGACAATCTTTAGGTAGTCTTAATTTACCGTAGAATCGTTGCTGGCAGAGAGATGGATACTTCTTGTAACTCAAAGTGTCTCACAGGTGGTTACTGGCCGCAGTCTTCGTTTTCAAGGTCAAATTATGGAATGACCGATGCGATACTGAGGGTAGGCGCTTCGTGTTCCATCCAGATTGTGGCCTGCTTTTTCAATTTGTGCCCTGTGATACTGGGATGGGAGACAATATTTTCCGTGCAGGCGGTGTGCATCAACGTTCTTCGTTTGAATTTTCAGACCTCGTCCTCCACAGTAGGTGACCGTTGACTTTTAAATGTAGCAGAGCGTCGTTTTATCGTAGGTTTTTTTTTATTCTATCCCACTTCTGACTGTAACGACAGTGGTAAAAAATAGACAGGAACTGATTAATTATTTTATTCGGTCAGAGTCTCCACTTACAAGTTTCACAATCGAGCGCGACCAGACCTCGAAACTGAGCTTACAGGGCATTATATAGACTTATATCCCCACCGGAGGCATCCGATAGTTATGGCGGTGTCTTAGCTTGACTGTGATTGGCTCGCTAGTCGTTGCTAGAGTCGCTTGGTTATGGTTGCCTGTCATAGGCTGGCTAGAGTGGCATGGCTATGGTTTGCTAGAGTGGCAAGGCTATGGTTAGCTGTCATTGGCTGGCTAGGGTGGCATGGCTATGGTTTGCTAGAGTGGCAAGGCTATGGTTAGCTGTCATTGGCTGGCTAGGGTGGCAGGCTGTGAGCAGGCTGTTGTAACACTTATGTATCAATGAAAACGCCATGAAGGAGCATCAGGTATCAGTGGCATGAGACTACGGCGGTCCTCTATAATAATTTTACTTATATTTAAATAGAAATATTCAAATTCAATATAAGAATATTAGACAAGAATTATTTACTACTTTTAAGACCGCAGTTTGTAGTCGGGTTTTAGTTTTTAACTTATATTTTTATAGTTTACTTTAAGTTATCACATAAACAACTTAAAATAAAGTCAACAAACAGATCGACTACTCAGTCTAATTAAATCCCCGTATTGTAGGGTTCATTAACCTATCACAAATACGTGTAGTAAAATGGGCCACTCGCCTTACGCAAACAGGATTGTATTGAGCCCAGCAACCAGCCTCTCTAATACCGCTAGCTTGTAGCGGAATAAGCACAACATACAATATTGGACACATCATGTAGTTACAGAATTTGGGTAGCTTCTGCGTGACCTACTTAAGCATTGAGCAGACGGGTCAGAACCGAAGATTTTAATCGTTAGATTCACTCGACCGTGACAATAAATGGTCACGTTTCAGGATATTTGAATAGTGTTAAATCACTGTCTCATATTATTATAGACTCGGCTCGTGGCTTAATAATAACAACCACTCGGGTCATTCTTTAAGTTAAGCCGCGCTTGTCTATGTTGGTTCGTGGATGGGTGACTACCCATTACATACCGAGTTTCCACCGTACTTGAGGTACGGTGGAAACTCTTTAAGCCGTTGGTCCCAGCTGTCATTTTGTAGATCTTTGACAGTCTTTTTAGCTAACTACGTTAAGGACACTAGAAACAATTTAAATCTTTCGCCATAGCTTAACAATACTTACAGCGGCAAAAATGTCGCCAGGTTGTGGCAGCCACAAAATACTTCGTACTTGCGTGTGTAGTCCCAGTATCGTCGATACCGCCGACGCGTTTGCGACAGCCGTTAAACATCACTGCAAACTATCGAACTACAAGTATTGAAATTTTGTTGCCGGCCACATTTTATTTCTGTGACACTTCCGAAGAGCCTTTAGAACATTTCAACAATTATTTGGATGGAAATAAGACATCGCATTTTTATAAAGAGATGTGACGGTAATAGGAATAAAGTCGTTTTATTTAAGTAACATACGAAAACAGGGCCTAAGACATAATTTAACAAAGATTTTCATACAAATAAATAAAATTGAAGTGTTTGTTCGTAATATCAAAAGAACAGCTTTTTTCTGAATGCATATAAAATAACCCTCCATTTGGGATTCGCCGGGGGACGGGTAAAAATATACGCCACGTAAAACAAAAACACACTATTTCCTATTTTTGTCTTTGTCTGTTTGTTTCGGCTAATCTCCCAAAAGGCAGAACCAATTTTGACGGGAGTTTTACTGACAGATAGCTGATTTAAAAAAAATAACTAAGGGTTTTAGAATTATCGCTACTATTATGCTCAAAGTCTTCAGTTTTATTCATAAGCCAGGCAAAGTGTGCGGCAGCGCCACTCGCGTCTGGCCCTGGTGCAAGCCATGGTCCGGGGTGAGGAGGAATGGGACACCGTCGCCTACTTTTACGAAGCAGTGATGATAGCAAAGGAGGTGGCGGAACGCGAGAGGGAGAGAACCTCTCGTCCCAGCCGCCGTGGGAGGCGCTCCGGGCGTCGGGGGCCACGTGATGGCTTCCGGACACCGTAGACGCGGGCCTGTGGACGGTGAGAGACGGGCTAGCTCGCCGTCCATCCGTCTTATGACGACAACAGGCCGTGTCGACGGCGCGTTCGTTTTCCACGCGCGCCTCAAAGAGATGTCAGCAACATGGGAGGGGCCCGTTAGGGCCGACGCCCGTCGGGGCTGTGGAATGTTATAAGAGATACCGCGGCCTCAAAGGGTTAAGAAGGAAAATGGGTGGTTTTTTTAGTCAGTAGAAGTCTGACTCTCCCTTTTGCTCTGCCCATGAGCGTAAGGGGTAATTCGATGATTTTCCACCCACCAAAAAAAAGGCAAAGTGTTCGTAGGTGTATCCATCAGAAATTTCTCAGTAGCAATAGGCTCGCGCCCTATTACATGGAATTTAAATATAACTGGGAGAATTATCTGTACCAGAATCCCTGAAGGAACGTGATGTGATGTTGGTTATTTAATACATATAATATTATTTCGTGACCCGTTTACTAGCTGATATTGTATATTTTTTTTATGTTTAATCAATTTTTATTTTTTTTGTTTATGATTAATTTTGAGGCAGGCCCAAGGAACACTGGCGTGATGTTTTGAACTTGTTCCTGACTGATTAGCCAGAAAAAACAGGCAAATCACCGAGAGAGCTGAAAAGAAATGGGAGAGGCCTTTTCCCAGCTATAGAGAAGGCTAATTAAAAAGAATAGTTTTTTTTCAAGAGCTTCACAATGAAAATTTCGATTTTAATATTTTGCTATTATGACCAGTTAAAACTGTTTTATTTATTTCATTTAAATCAGGTAGATTGCCCATAATTTGTGAATTCCTTAACCTATGTTAGTTTTGAGAAAGGTGCTAAATCTTTCAAATCTAATTTTTTATCATTTCCGAAATAAAATACGCTATAATAAAATATATCTGATCTAAGCTACAATAACACAAGGCAGAATCAATTACGGAGTCCAGTCGTAAAACTTCCTTAGGTTCACTTTATGGGCACAGGGTCAAGGCATCTGCTTCTAATGGCCACCTTTTTATAGCTATCTGTAATATCGACTTATGGCTGACATATTAATTTCACACCAATTGCGTAATGAAAGTACCTACCTACATTAACTATGTCTGTAATGACTACAATTAAATCATGATTAGTGTCTGTATGTTTGGCCCCTTTGGTATTTTAAACTATGCAACGGATTTTGATGCGGTTTTCACTGATTTTTACCTATCTGCCTAGTCTTCCCAACCTTGTTGGGGTCGGCTTCCAGTCTAACTGGTTTCTGCTGAGCACCAGTATTTTATATGAAGTGACTGCCCTTCACAACCCAGTGATTATATAATTTGCCGGTTCAAAATAGAATTCAAAATCGAAAAAAAAAAATATTTTATAAAGAAGCGTAAAAAGTTACATAATATTTAAAACAAAAAAAAAATCTATGTTTTTATATAACCGACTTCTAAAAAAAGAGGAGGTTCTAAATTCGGATGTTTATATACCTATATATTTTTTATGTTTGTTCAGACATAAATCCGTCGCTTGCTAACCGATTTGAAATATTCTTTTTTTGTTGGAAAGGGTATACTTTCCGAATGGTCCTATATTTTTTTTATCATAATCGGACAATCGGTTTTTGAAAAATCAACATAACTCTGATAAATAAATAAAACAAAAGAGGGAAGGTACAGTCAATAAAAGATACAGGTATACATACAATGTCCTAAAAGTAAACTAATAAAGTAAACAATTTATTTTGTATTTATTAGACAAGGAAGGATGTTTAAACAATTTGTCTATTTGTATTGTATTGTATAGTCGTCTTACAACGGCAGCTCACTTCATTTATCCAAGGAGAGAGAAAAAAACCAATCGACATTTAAATCATTAAAAGAAACTTTATTATATCTACATTATTACAAAGTTAGAAACACCCTGTTGTGGGCGCGGTCCGAGCCTTGTAACAATGAAGCGGCAGTGGCGGCGCCGCACGATTGATTTACCGTTTCTAAAAACGTCATGCGTCATAATAATGTATATTATTTGTATTTAAATGATTCAAATACCATAAAAACCAATTCTTTTTGACAAATGTTTTCTAGTCATTGAATACATGGAGTAGGCTGCCGTTGTTAGACGGCTAAAAAGTCACGGTGTATAGATAGTACACACACACACACCCTCGCACACCTAACTATACTAACACAGCTATTTACAACATGATGTTGATATTTGTCTTCCCGGAAACCTATGGGTGGACTGAATATACATAAAAGTAAAAAAGGGCATAGAGTACCTAGGCAGCACATTCAGCGGTCAAAATAGGTGTACAATTTTTATCTAAAACTAATTGATTACCTGATAAGTAAGTGTCTAAAAATTCGAGTGGCTGGGAAGATGCTCCACAGCAAGCCATGATTCTGTTGTCTGTACCTGTAATGTACTTATTTTTTAAAGTAGTCACTAATTGCTTTGGTACTTATTGCGTACAAATGTTATATGAATTTATAAACAGCAAAATAGATAATGTGGTGTCTGGGGAGCATGACCTAAGTAACAACAACAGTTTAAATGAAGTATTTCAGATTGTAGTAGAAAAATAAGTATTTTTACACGTACTTACAACTAACTTTTTGTTTGACTATCCTAAAGTATAGTGAATATCGTTCTTAGAATAACAGCAGTAATTTGAACCAATGCTCAATGCAGGTCAAGAAAGTAATAGCGCTTCCGATTGGCTTTCAACCTGAAAATGACTTCACCAAGATCACCACCACTAGATCATCTTCACCTTGATCACTTTACAATCATAGCAAAATAAAAAAGAAGAAATTGATTGACTGGACGTGCAAAATTTTATTAAATTAAATTAAAATTATTAGTTTTTGCTATTTTCTTGCTTTATGCCAATTAAAGGAGTTATAAAAACGTATTCATTGTTTTTGAAACATTTATGAGATGAAGCTGTCATCTCACAACTGTTTCGTTAGTATTTTATCTGACCATCCAATTTAGAGTCATAGACATATAACGTAAAATAAACTAGCAGTCTCACTCGGTTCTCACATAATTTTCTGCATAAAAAGTCTAAATGCATTTTTTTCAGCGTCCTCATTACGGCCCAGTCTGATTTTCATTGTAAGAATATTTCACAGTTATTTTATGCGCTGAAATGAATGCCGCAAGCTTTTGAAACTTGATTTGAAAAAAAAAAAAGAAAGACCTTGGTTTTTTTCAGACACGTTACACTAACTAGGCGACAGAAAGTGTACGCTATTTATTGTGTCTGCTATTCACTTTGTGCTTGTATTTTCCCAGTTTTAAAAAATGAATAAAATTTTAAAAAATCACAATATTATGCTATTGCGATAATATTTACAATGAAAAAAATATAATAGCTCGATTCTTTATGCTCTTTGCTTTTTACGTGTAATACAATATAATTGGCTAGAAGAAACTACTTAAACGTCCAAAAACTTTCTGAATATTCCTCTAATGATCTCTCTTGTCAATTAGTATACTAACATTTCGCCAGTACAATGTATTGTATATGTTTCATATTGCATGTAAAACAATCCAACCCAGAAAAATAGTCCCTTTAGTTCGGTTTCTTGATTATGTTATTTATAACAATGGGATATCATATCAAATCAAATCAATCAAATCAAAATCATTTATTTCAAGTTGGCCAGTTACAGGCTCTTTTGAATAGTCGAACAAATACTAAATTTTAATAAGCTAATAAACTAAGCTACAGTCCCACTCACAAGGCATAATAACTGTCAGTGTACTGTAGTTGCCGATTCCAAAGCGTTGGTCTCATGAGAAGAATGGCAAGAAACTTCATGGATACTCTTTTAAATCATAATATTGTTACAAAACTTTGGTTACATCATTCATATCGAGATTGGTATATTATCATGTGAGAACGATGTAGCAAGTTGTGCACGATAAGTGTCGACAGTAAAGCCAAAACGACGATTTAAAAATAATATAATAATTCAAACAAGTCGTGGCAACTAAGAGGTGACCAGTCACAACTGACAGCACCCGTTCACGAGCATGACGCATGGATCAGCCACCATTCCACTCAACCATTTTAAAGGGAACGAAATGACCCGACACACCCGCCACCATCAGCGAGACATTTAAGTGAGCATGACACACTCTCAATCGCCAGGGCATATCCAATTCAAATAAAAAATAGAAAAATAAATGTAGGTTTCCAGAGAATGACAGCTTTCTAGTACATAGTACTCACACAATATGTGCTATGCGACTATATAATACTAAAGAGATTGAATTTATTGTCATAGCAATTCTACCAACGTCCATGAACTCTATTTCTCAGAAATTGGGAACTCTGCCAATTTACATCAATTTTCAAAGCGATAAAAGGTACCTACTTTTTGCATCACTTGGTTATATTAACATCTGATTGACACGCAAGGTTAATATTTATCATGAATTTCAATAAACCCGATAATACCCTAACATATTATATACATATATTATGATAAATTCGAATACATAATTATATTATTTCACAAAAAAAAAGTTATTTTTTATAAACAAGTTGGTACAAAAAAATTATGAACTTGGACAATCGGAGCACTCACCGACA
Organism: Diarsia rubi; assembly: GCA_932274075.1. Taxonomy (NCBI): domain Eukaryota; kingdom Metazoa; phylum Arthropoda; class Insecta; order Lepidoptera; family Noctuidae; genus Diarsia; species Diarsia rubi. Next base: position 13,617,431 of record OW026417.1, on the reverse strand, counting down.
TTCCACAAATTGCAAATTTAGTTTTGGTCAACTCGATCAGTGTACAATAAACCGTTCGAGTCGTTGATCGCAGTTCGGCACACAGAATACCTCTCTAATGCCCGGGGTTTCACACACGCGAGACCGGAAGGGTCTCGATATGTAAACAGCTCTGACCTATGCTGGTTTGGTCGCGGCAACGTTGCTTAAGCTTCCCCCGATTCAAGTGACACGACTGTAGACTAACGTTTGTGCAAAATACGATTTTGCGATGACGGAATTCAAGTGAAATTCAAATTTTATCACTTGTATCTTGTAACATAGGTATTTCAAATGTCATAAGGAACATTAAATGAACAAACAAAATAAGGAATGATACGAATACGACGACAATTACGAATGATGATGTTTTTTTAACAAACATTTTTACAAACACTTTTTCGTAATTATTTCAAAACTATTTAGATGGGGCCGGTGTTTCGTAATTGACTTCTCTGAGAAGAAACAGCCAAAACAAACACAAAGGTCATCTCTTTTATGGTCCAGACATAATCTTGATATAGACAAATTAGGACTATGCAGATTTATGTCTGAGATGGTCTTTTGAAAAAAGAACCACACTGATTTGAGTGGACTTGTTCAATCAGTGCAAGCATCTGTTAGTTATCGGGTCACTCGACTCATTGAAATGGATTACTGAAATTACATTTCTGTTTTGTAACAACTAAACTTTGAACTTGTAACACTACGGAATCTACGGAATCGGAATCTATTACCCATTACATCATTCGTGTTCCTTATTCCTCCAAACCTTTCTTCTGAGGAACTAGCAATAAAAGGCAAGTTACCTCCTATCGGATCTTTCCGTTACTTACCGTTTCTCGTAAATTATCTCACTATCACCACTTTCAAATTTCATCAAGCGAAAGCACTCAACTCGATCTTCTCTGTACACTTGTTACAAGTGTCTTACTTACGGGCTGCGACTCCACTTAGTTTTGTGGCGTCACTTGTAACTTCCCTACTTTCTTACATGGAAGTTTGACTTCACACACTAGTGGAGAACATAACCATGCACAAATGCTGTCTTAATACGAGTGTAGCGGTGCCCCATCGATAGTGTACTTTGTTGATTTGTTAAAGCTAAAATTTTACTAAACTTTCAAGTGTCTTTGCAACATTAAGTATTGCAAATAAGTGTGTGTTAAGGAAAGTTAGTCATTTTAGAACCAGGTAGTTTCATACAAAGTTTTATCTAATAATTGAAGAATTCTCAAAATGATTTCCTTGGATAAATTAATATGTACTATTTCAAACTCAAACTCAAACTCAAAGCATTTATTTCTATTAAACCTTTATAGGCACTTTTGAATTGCAGAAGAACAATTCATAAAAACAAAACTACGAGTGCAATACGTCATTCCGAAAGCCACCATGCCGAATCTAATTGTATTTGAATCACACGCCGCCGAATGCCAGCAGCAACGAGCACCACGTGCACGAAAGCACGCAGCGACGCACACCGCTACAACGAATGCACGAGACTCCGAATCACGGTACAACGAATGCATGCCGCAACGCACCACCGCCGCCCCGCAACCCGGAGCCCCGCGCACCCGCTGTTAAAGGTTGCATAGCATCAAGTGTAGTGAACTCTTTTGAGATGGATATTTTGTGAATGCTATGTGACATAAAAAAACCGGCCAAGTGCGAGTCCTACTCGCACATGAAGGGTTCCGTACCATCGTAGTAGGGGAGTCGCTTTTTTTTTTTTTTTTTAAATTATTAAAAATATTTTTATTATATGATGTAACTAAAAATTTATGCTTTTTGCAATTTTTCCTTTATCTGTGTTATAAGACGTTGCTTCGTACCAAATTTCAAGATTCTGAGTTCACGGGAAGTACCCTGTAGGTTTTGATTCCCTTGCGAGTGTCGAAAATTTGCGGCATAAACGGGAGTATCTTTTGATCGCGTTGACTTAGAAGTTTGATTTTTTCACAGCTCCAAGAGACCATAGACTTGAGTATTTGATATGAATTTCAGCTTGATACCTCCACGCGTTCCTGAGAAAAAAGGTCTTGACAGACAGACAGACAGACAGACAGACAGACGGACAACAAAGTGATCCTATAAGGGTTCCGTTTTTACCTTTTGAGGTACGGAACCCTAAAAAACAATGTACTGACTTTGACAATGTAAAACAAAAGTGTCTGTTCGTGTTCGTGTCGTGCTAAATACTAAAATAAAACTAATAACATTTTTAAAGACTCTCACAAGTGCAAATCAACTATTACGACAACGCTCTGCAGGGCTATTGCGTATCTTTTAAATGACAGTGGCTATCATATTGTCTATGGATCAACTGTCAAATTGGTTATGGTTTAGTACAAAATGGAACCATTTGACAGTAATTGATAGGCACTATAGGTTAGCCACTGTCATTTAAAAGATACGCAATAGCCCTACTGTGCTACAGAGGTAAGTCAATTTAACCTTAACAGGTTATGGGCCCAGAAAAGTAAAAATAAGGAGATTTGTCGAAATGGAAAATTTTACTTCAAAATTGCAAATAGGCAATCTAGAGGGGAAAGACAATTGGGCCACATGGAAATACAAAATTTCCATAATGCTACGAGGTGTAGATGGCGCAATGGAAGCAGCCGAAGGAACCCTTGAAAAACCCGTTGCCCCCGCCCAAGGAGCTGGTGACGCTGAAGTCGGCACCTATAATTTGGCCATGGCTAGATATAGGAAGACTGAATGTAGCGCTCTGCTCATATTAACTACTAATATGTCCGACGATACGCTTAAAAAAGTAATGCGATTTGAGACAACTAAAGAGGTCTGGCAGGAACTGCACAGATTATTTGACGGACAGTCAGATGACAGGGCATACAATTTGTGTACAGAATTTTTCAGTTTTCAACGTCACAATGAGGATGACGTTTCTACTCACATGTCAAAACTGAAAAACATTTGGACAAATTTAAACGCAGAAATAACAAAGAAAGATGCCAATGTCAAGCTGCCGGAATTATTCCTGATTTGCAAAATCCTAGACACACTGGATGAAAAATACTTTGCTTTCAAATCAAGCTGGTTATTACTGAACCAAAGTGAACGGACAGTGGACAATTTAACGAGTCACTTGTGCGCATTTGAAAGAGCACTCGGTAGTAAAGAGCACATAAAGCATGAGGCCTTAACGGCAACACGCACAGAACACAAGAGCAAGCAAAGCAGTGAGAAAGAGCTCATCTGTAACTACTGTTCCGGTAAAGGACACAGAGTTCGGAAGTGCAAAAAGTGGATAAAGGATGGGAGGCCACCGAAACCCACGCCAGGCACATCAGGAGCTGGTTCAACGTCAAAGCAAGTACAACATATTTCTCTGTTAGTGAACGCCTGTTCCACAGGACAAACTCAGACAGGGAAAGCTGGTTCGTTGACAATGGAGCCACAACTCACATTGCAGTAAAGAGAGTTTATTTCCAGGAGTTTCACGAATTTGATTCAGACCATACCGTATCGACTGCGGACGGGAGCATTATACCTGCGATAGGAAAAGGCACCGTTGAGGTGGAATCAAATGTTAGTGGCAAGAGGGAGCGAATAACACTCAACGATGTATGGTTAGTACCATCACTAACAAAGAATCTGTTCTCACCGCTTGCAGCACAAGACAGGATGCAGGACAGCATCTTCAGTTCCACGACTAGAGAGTGCAAGCTAGATATTGGAGGCACAACTAGAGTTGTTGGAAAGAGAGTCCATTATGGAGGACTTTACAGGTTGAACATGAAGACGGTCATGCCAATTGAACCTAGGACCATAGAGGTCAACGCTGTGACTGGCTCTAATATGTTACAGCTATATCATGAGCGATTTGCACATCAGGACAAGAAACATGTGATCCGCCTCGTGAAGAGAGAGCTTGGAGTACAGTTGAGTCCTGACAACATCAAATGTGAAGGCTGTATTTATGGGAAGTCACACAGAAAACCGTTCGGAAAAAGGGAAAGAGCAACAGCTGTAGGAGAGCTGATTCACACCGATGTTTGCGGTCCCTTCGCAGATAGCATCTCAAAATACAAATATTACGTACTCTTTAAGGATGACTACTCTGGCTACCGCATGGTCTACTTCATCAGAAATAAGTTTGAAGTTAAGAATAAACTGCTTCAAATGTTGCAAGAAGCCAAGACTGCTGGATATAAAATCAAGACGATTCTTAGCGATAACGGAGGAGAGTTTGACAACAGAGAAGTACGAGATATTTTACACAAATATGGCATTCAACAACGGCTGACAATGCCCTACACTCCTGAGCAGAATGGATGTAGTGAGCGCGAAAACCGTACTTTAGTTGAAGCTGCGAGATCTATGATACATGCAAAAGGAGAACTACCACAAGTGCTCTGGGCAGAACTTGTCAACACTGCCGCGTACGTACTTAACAGGACAGGTCCATCAAGAGTTGAGGGTCAGGTACCTTACGAGCTTTGGCATGGGAAAAAACCCAAGATAAGTCACTTGAGAGTTATCGGAAGTGAATGCTTTGCTCACGTTCCAAAACAAAAACGAAAAAAACTCACCTAAAAGGCACTAAAAGGCAAGCTTATAGGCTATGAAAACGATGACGGTTATCGTATATGGGACGGAAACAAAACGCAAAGGTCGAGGGACATAACCTTCCAAACTGACGTCGAGTTCCGGATTTTTATTCCTTCAACATCAAGTTCAGAGCGTGATAACCAAACGATTACGCAAGAAGCTATGCCAGAAAGTGCTATAGAGCAGCAGGAAACTAATCATGAATATGCTCCAGAGGGAGATGGAGAAAATGACGATCATATACATGGTGAAGTTTTGGGAGATAGCAACGAAATCAGAGAGGATGAGAGTGCTAACGAAGAGTTCGTTGACGCTGACGAGGAGTTAGAGATAGTTGAACCACCGTTGTTGGACGCGAGATCTCAATACAACTTACGCGATCGAACTTGCCTCTCACGTCCTAAGAAGTTCGAAGACTACGTGTGTTTCGTAGGGACAGAATATTTTCCCAAGACATATAAAGAAGCTATTGCGAGGGATGATAGCGCAGAGTGGGTCAAGGCAATGACGAGTGAAATGAACTCTCTAAAGGAAAATAACGTATGGACACTCTGTAAGCTACCTAAAGATAGAAAGCCACTCCCTTGCAAGTGGATCTTTCGTATCAAGCGAAACCCAGACAGCAGTATTGACAAATATAAGGCTAGGCTCGTAGTAAAAGGTTTTAAGCAACGGAAAGGAATTGATTACGAACAGACTTATAGTCCAGTTGTTAGAATGGCCACCATCAGAGCCTTATTAAGTGTCGCAGCCAAAGAAAAATTATATTTGACGCAGTTTGATGTTTCAACAGCATTCCTCAACGGCAAGCTAAAGGAAGAAATTTACATGCAGCAGCCGGATGGATTCAATGACGGAACTTCAAATGTATGTCTACTTAAAAGGAGTTTATACGGACTCAAGCAAGCTCCCAGATGCTGGAACTCATGCTTTGAGGAAACTTTGTTAGAGAAAGGTTTTCAGTAAAATGCAGCTGATTGTTGCCTATTCACTAAGAAAATAGGTGACAAGAAACTTTTGATAACTCTCTACGTAGATGATGGGCTTGTAGCCGCTTCTGACAAAGATTTGGCGAACCAATTCCTCAAAGAATTAGGGGATGCTCTAAAGATCACAAGCAAGCCAGCGTCTTATTACCTTGGACTTGAGATAACTCTGTCGAAAGATGGCTCCATTACAATCAAACAAGAGACGTACGCCAAAAAGATACTGGAACGTTTTAGAATGTCAGAATGTAATCCAGTTTCAACGCCAATAGAAATGACTTCTCAAGCAGGGAAAGTTAACAAGGAGGAAGAGAAGAAGTTTCCATATAGAGAGGCAGTAGGTGCTTTAGCGTACTTAATGACAGGAACGCGACCTGATATAGCGTATGCAGTTGGATTAGTTTCAAGAAATCTGGAAAAACCGACACATGAAGATTGGCTACGTGTTAAGCGGATAATGCGATACATAAAAGGGACATGTTCTTTTGGTATAACATATAAAGCAGAACATGATTCCAACGTAATAGAAGGCTACAGTGATGCGGATCATGGAGGAGACCAACAAACAGGACGCTCTACAACGGGAGTTGCATGTCTCTTTGCTGGAGGAATAGTATCATGGCTAAGCCAACGACAATCTTCAGTCGCGATTTCAACTACCGAAGCTGAAATAGTAGCAGCAAGTGAAGGCGCTCGTGAACTTGTGTGGCTCCAGAGAATATTCTCCTCACTTACTACAATGGACGGAGTACCCACGTTAAAAGTTGATAATGAAGCAGCCATACGTCTTGCATACAATCCAGAGTTCCATAAGCGGACCAAACACATCCGAGTGAGACATTTTTTCGTAAGAGAAACTGTACAAGACGGACTTGTGGATGTACAAAAGACTGGAACTGCTACTCAATTGGCAGATATTATGACTAAGGCAGTTCCTAGGCCAAGACTCGTTACAATCCGAGATGCCCTGGGTATACAGTGCCATACACTTAATTAATGAGGGAAAGTGTTAAAGGTTGCATAGCATCAAGTGTAGTGAACTCTTTTGAGATGGATATTTTGTGAATGCTATGTGACATAAAAAAAACAATGTACTGACTTTGACAATGTAAAACAAAAGTGTCTGTTCGTGTTCGTGTCGTGCTAAATACTAAAATAAAACTAATAACATTTTTAAAGACTCTCACAAGTGCAAATCAACTATTACGACCACGCTCTGTGCTACAGAGGTAAGTCAATTTAACCTTAACACCCGCCGCTACGACACGCGCCGCCGCCGCACGCACCCGCACCCCCCCGCATCCACAGCACTCGCCGCCACAAACATCCGGCGCCGCACAACTCGACGCAGTAACCCCAGGAACGACGCATTGCACTCTAAAGCTACAGTCACAGACACAAGGCATAATAACTTGTGAAAGTACTGTAGTTGCCCATTCCCTAGCGTAGATCTCTATGGAGAAGAAAGGGCAAGAAACTCCATGGACACTCTTTTCAATCAGAATATTGTTACACAATCTTGGTATATTACATCATTCATGTTGAGATGGTACATTATGTGAGAACTATGTAGCAAGACGTGCAAGTTAAGAGCGTCCGTAAATAAACCATGGCAACTAAAAGTACTAGTTTGGACTTTTCTAAGTACTAGTTTGGACTATGAGTTGTCTGTTAGTAAATTAATGAGTAGAGAATATACCTGAAGTGGATTTGAGAGTTAGATTAGAATGATAAATTATTCGTACTTTCTTATTGACGTCATCTTTAGTACTTACATTTCTTAGTAGTAGGTAAGTATTTTTCATTACTCATACTCTTTTTTTTTTTTGGTGGGGTGGGAAATCATCTAATAACCCCTCCCGTTCTTGGGCAGAGCGAAAGGGAGTGTCAGACTTCTACTGATTAAAAACCACCCATGTTCCTTCTTAGCATATGTCAAGGGTGCGGGATCTCTTTGAGGCGCGCGTGGAACACGAACGCGCCGTCGACACGGCCTGTTCTCGTCATAAGACGGCCGGACAGAGACGAGAAACGAGCTAGCCCATCACGCGTTCCGCCGCCTCCTTCGCTAGCATCACTGCTTTGCAGAAGGAGGCGACAGCGTCCCATTCATCCTCGCACCGGACCATGGCTTGCACCAGGGCTCTCGCTGGCGCGAGAGGTCGTCGCCGCCAATTGCCGCTACGAGAACACGGCGGGGCTTTGCCCAAGCGGGGCACACCTCAACGGTGTGCTCCACCGTGTCCTCCGGCTGATCCTCACAATGGTGGCATCCGGGCGTTTCCTCCCGCCTGATTCGGTGCAGGTACCTACCGAAACAGCCGTATCCGGTGAGTACCTGCGTCAGACGGAAGGTGAGGGCGCCGTGGCGTCTCTCTAGCCACTCCTCAAAGAGGGGACTTATCGCCACTATCGTGGCGTGCCCTGCACGAGGTTGCGACAGTCGCTGTCTCCATGTCGCCATGAGATCGCACCGGAGGTCTGTCCGCTGCGCAGCAATTTGCCGTGGCAACGGAGTGACCCCTCCCACCATTAACTGGGATCCTGCCGGCAGCGCATTCCCACGTCCATGGAAGCCCATGGCCTCCGACTTGTGAAGCGCCACCTCGAGACCCAGCTGCCGGGTCCTCTCTACGACTATCGCAACCCTGCGTGTCAAATTGTCGGCAGCCGCCTCGTACGACCCACCCTGTGCCAGCACCAGCGTATCGTCCGCGTAACAGACGACGCTGACGCCGCTAGGGAGGTTGGACCGCAGCACCCAGTCGTAACCGATGTTCCACAGGGGCAGCCCCAGAACCGACCCCTGTGGAACACCGCACGACATCTCTCGCCGGTTCCATTCTCCGTCTTGACCAGGGTAGATGACAGCCCTATCTTTCAAATAGTCCCCGACTACACGACGAAGGTAGGCCGGCCGGCACCCGGTGATACCGGAGTGCCTCCCTAATGCAGCTCCAGGGCATGGTGTTGAAAGCGTTGGCAATGTCGAGAGACACCGCCAAGACTACACCGCCCCGAGAGACCGCAACCCCCGTCGTGAGGGCTCTCACGCGCATGATGGCATCCACCGTTGAGTGCCTCTTGCGGAAATCGAACTGGTGTTCCGCAAGATCCGGACCCATTCCCTCAAGGTGCTCGGCGAGGCGGTTTGCAATTACTCTTTCAGAGAGCTTGCCCACCTCGTCGAGCAGCACAATAGGCCGGTATGCGGACAGCCAGTCCACAGGGCGCCCGGCTTCTGGATGAGGACCAGCTTCCCCGTCTTCCAACGAAGCGGGAACTGGCCTCTTTCCATACACGCGCTTAAGAGCCCCTCCAGTCGGGGCCCAAGAGCCTCTGAGGCCAGGACCCAGGCTTTGCCAGGCAAGCCATCGGGTCCCGGGGCGGTATTTTTGGCATTCAGCCTCCGTACCGCCACTCTCAGGTCTACCCCAGTCACCTCCGGAACGTCGTCATCGGTTACTGAGTGGTCCGCTTCCGGCACCGCAGGTGGCGGAGCCATTGGCGGGGGAGGCTGCTCCCCTCGCGAAGGGAACAGAGCGCTCACCACGCTCTCCACGAGCTCAGGCTCATACTCTGAAAGTAAGTCATAACATGCCTGCGGAGCGGGTTGAAAGTACTACTTTTTAGCCCTAGGGAGAATCGCTTTCAACTGACAGCTGTCTAATTATTAAAAAAACTTGGTCTATTTCATTGAACCATGTTTCAACTTTTTATACAGCCACTCAATTACAGCGCGATTTAAAATTTCCTAACACAAAGTTCCTAAGAATAAAATTATTACAATATTATTCTTAGGAACTTTGTGTTATATTAATTTTAAGACTTTAATATAGTTTAGCTTTAACTATTCCTCTAAAAAAAATCTTTGCCATTTTTTTTAATGATGAACATGAAAAATACTGGCTGTATAGCTGGACTATTAGTGGACAAAAAAAAAACAAAATAAGCGGGAAAGCGACAACATCCGATCAACACTATTTTTTCTTTATTGAATAATAATTTATGTTCTTATTTTCCTCTTTATAATTTATTTGTAATGAAAAGCACAGTGTTTACCTCGGGTAAATTATTTATTTAGTCCCTCGAACTATTAGCGCCCTCACTACGTTACGGGTGCCAAAACCCCGTCTCGGGACTAAATAAGTAATGGGTAACAATGTACTATTGTTACTAGTCAAGCGTATAACTCACACACGAATAATAATTGTTATCCGAAAAGAAAGGTACTCAATGTTTGAATAACAGTCACAGGAGCATGTAAAGAACTCGCCATGCGAGTGTATTAAGGAAGGTCGTATTATTTTAGTATAACATTAGAATAAATAATAGTTTGGGTCACTAGTCAAGCCCACACAGGCTTAAGCAATACTCCAGTAATAAATACTTCTTCTTTAGAAATAAATAGAAAGGTAAAAATAACAAATGTTTCCTTGAAAAGTTGCTACCTTTATCGATAAATGTTTTGGTGTACTTATTTTTTGTGAAGGCTTTTGTTTTTGACCTACATTGTAGGTCATATTAAAGAAACAATTAAATAATACTAATGTAATTGCAATTTGTTATAAAATTTTCTATGAATGAATTATCCTATTAGTAATTGTCAATAAAGTTCAAATTCTATTAGCGATTTACAAAACATTTTTTGTCGAATCCATGAAAGGCAAAGTTAGTGTCTACCTCTGCGCCTCTGGGTTTAACATTATGATCCCAATGCTGGGACAAAAGCCAGCCAGACAGGTGAATACTTATTTCATATTTTCGAACCTTTGGTTTGGCTTCTAAACTATGTTTTCATTTACTTTCTGGGTGTGTATTACTAAACTGTTTTGATGGCTTAGTCACCTGCTGATTTTGCTTAGAATAGCAGAGATTTTGCTAAACATCTGTGTGAAGTAGTGACATATTCTAATAAAACTTTATCCAGGAACATTAAAACTATTTAATTACATTTATTTTAAACTCTGGACCGGCAGTATTTCTATAAAACAAACTTGAGAGCTACACGCAATGGAAACGACAGCTTTAAAAACTGCAAACGATGTATTTAAATTAAAATACTTCAATTTCAAAGCTCATGTGCAACCAACTCATTTGAAGTTTTTTCATTACTAGCCCGGTATACACGAGGACCCGTGGTTGTGTGAATGTGTATAGCGTTACGGTACCAGAATAAGTGTTATAAATTTGCATTTTTCCCCCATTAGCTAAAGGGATGTCCACTTTTTGGGGCTGATTTAACACGCTTCAGAGCTATGAGAATGCAAACGAAAAAAAAAGGTATATTTCTCTCTCGCGATGATATAATTTGCTGTTTTACAAGAGAAACTATAATCGAAGCAACAGAACGCAAAGAACTATCGCACTAAAAGGATAACGTCTGCCTATTTCCTGTCGGTAAACGGTCGGACCGGCAAGCGATCTCAAAACCAACAAAAAAAAGTCCCTATGACTTTAATTTGTCTTTGGAGCAAACTGCCTCTTACACAACCCTTTCTGCCCTCCCGTCAATCAATGTTTGCTTTAACATGTCCAATCACTCGAAATGTTGATATAGTGAAATTGATCGGCTTCTTAGCCAAAGTATCGGTCCAAGTAATAACTCAAACAAGTCTTATTTGGGAACAAACAAGAATGGGTACTGGTAGACTTACTGAAGTCTTACAATTCCGTCTACAGTCTAGATCCATGCTCATATAAATTAATTTAGGCAAAGCTCCCATGTTTGTATAGGAAAGTTAATTTATAAGGAGCAAAGTTCTTGTCTGTAGTTGGTGTATGTGAAGCAAGTCAAAGGCGTGAAGTGTGAACATACCTGAAGTGTTCTTCATCTTCAGCCTTTAAAGTCTTTTAGTTATACCTACTTTCTCTATGAAATTCCTAACTAAAATCTGAGTCAGCTAACAGTTATTTAAGTAGAATGAATTATGAAAATGAAGTGTTAGTGTTTTTTATTGTAATTTGTGTTACGTGATATTCAGTATCTCCTGATTTTCAAATAACAATACAGTTCACCAAATTTGAAAAACAAAATAATAATGATGCGCAGAAAACCTTCTAAAAGCATACCAACATTTTCCTCACTAATGAAATCGAACTTCATATTTTTCAGTCCCATAAATATATACCTACGGAAGTATCATCTCTTGCTCTGTCGGTCCCGAGTCCGGAAACAGGGGCCAGGGTAGGCACAGAGGTGACCATAGCCGTCGAAAATCCAACGTTGAACATCGAACCGGTAAATATACTGATAGGCGAAAGGGTGCACACGAATGGCTTTCATAATCGGCCGTGTTTTTAGTGTATGGATGACAGAAAAGGGATATGGGTGTTTTAATTTTCGACTGTTTTGGGTTATATCGTCGTGGTATGCTCAAAACCCTGGAAAAGGTAAGTGTTTGTTACTTAAAGGAAAATAAAATAAGCATTTCTAAACTAGAGAAATAATAAATCATAAACATTTTATTCATTGGTTGGCGTAGTGGCGTAGCAATTCGACTGCCGCGACTGGTTCGATCCCCGCCGGAGCAAATATTTGTATGGCTAACAGATAGATGTTTTGGGTCTGGGTGTTGGTGTATGGAAGTTTAAATGTTTATAAACGCACCCACGACACAGTTTATAAAATAGTTTTATTTTCACAAAATATTATCTAATCTTACTTTCGGTGAAGGAAACATCTTGAAGAAACCGGTATGGCCTAGAACCAAAAATTCGAAGCATGTGACATTTACCAACCCACACTGGGCCCAAGTGGTGGATTACAGCCCAATCCCTCTTACAGAGAGGAAGCCTGAGTCCCAGCAGTGTATTATAGGCTGGTATGCGTACGCTGTTTACTTTCGGACATTGCAGTTTATTTATAGATCTGTATTGCCACGGGGATCTCAATTATAGTTTCACCAAACAATTTTGTATCTTTAGGTGTTGTTTGCGTAATTTAGTTCCTCACTGTTAGATAGACGGCGTTGCTCGATTAAAAAGCAAGCTATCGTTAGCTTCCTTCAACGCACATAACTGTTTACGAATATTATTTCTCAATATAGTTCTTCCACAAGTACAGTTAAACAGGTGTGATAAATAAAACACCATAAAAGCCAAAAAACTTAGTATATTTTTAAGTACCTACTCATCTACCAACTGCAAACATAATTCCAAGTACAAGATGGCTTGTAGAATCTGCAACGCTCGTAAAAGACGGAGATGTCTTCTTAGTAGAGTTGTTAAGGAAACTCATTACTCATTCAATTATGTTAAGTTTGTGTCTGTTGTTAACTTTTTCTGTGCTGACTTGAAACATGACGTGATTTTGTGGGGTTAGCAGCTTATTGCGTGACATTATTTTGTAATTAAAAAAAATTTAAGTCCAATGTAATGTTTATTTATTTATTTATTTATTTATTAAGGCAAGCCAACGAAATATTTACAATGATTGTCTCAATTAATCGTAAGTCTTCTGTGCTGTGTAAATATATCACTTACAGGCATGCACAACATTCACAATATAAGGTGAGCAATAAATCTACATTATAAAATCGATTAAAAAAAAAAAAAACAAAACTAAGTATAAAATTAAATTAAATTAAAATTGAATTAACAATAAAATAAAAAAGTAAAACAATCTTCGTAATATTGTGTCAAATAATAATAAAATAAACGAGATTCAATTGAAAATAAATTAATAAATTGAAAAGCATTATTTAAAATATGATCATAACATAGAATAATTAATAATGTAATAATTAATAATAATATTAAGCAGCTGATTACGGGTAAATTATAATGATTTTTGATTTAAATATTGGTAGACTGTCAAAGAAAATGTCCAGAGTATGGTCAACCGAACAGCCCCTGTTGAAGAAAGTCAACATTCTATTCAGGGGTGCATGCTGGCCTAGGTTTGTACGACACGATTTAAAGGCAAACGTCCTAGTAGTGCGCTTGGACCGAAGATGATAATGACGAGGTACATCCAGGCTAATATTGTTAAGTAGATCTGGGGTTGATGTAATTCCGTTAACAATTTTATAAAACGTCGTGAGATCGTTCAAAATCCTTCGTTGCTTCAATGAGCCCAATTTAAAATAACTTAGCCGTTCTGCGTAATCGGCTCTATGCGGACACCTGTGATCTTTAAACCGCAATGACCTCGTCATTTTCTTTTGAACGCGCTCAATACGGTCAACATGAACTTTATACATCGGATTCCAGACTGGGGATGCATATTCCACGACGCTACGCACATAAGTGTTATAAAGCATTTTCAACGCCAAGGTACCTTTGAATTCTTTGCCAATTCTGCTTATGAACCCAACCATCTTCATCGATTTTTTGATGATGTTATTGATGTGTGTGGTAAATGAGAGGTCACTGCTAAGCACCACACCTAGATCTCTAATGTTTTCAACTTGTTGCAGTGATGTGTCGTTTAGGGAATAAGTCGATGATACAGGGTGCTTTTTCCGCGTAAATGTTATATGATAACATTTGCTGGCGTTAAGAACCATCCCATTTACCACACACCAGCTCTGTATTGAGTCCAGATCAGATTGAAGCAGGGCAATATCTTCCTGAGTTTTTATCTGGCGATAGATTTTAAGATCATCGGCAAATAAGGAACAATGGCTGTGTTTGATACAATTTATTATATCATTAATGAATATAATAAAAAGTATTGGCCCGTTATGTGAACCTTGAGGCACACCGGAGGAAGCTATATACTCCGGAGATTGATAGCCATTTACTACCACTCTTTGTGTTCGGCTGCTCAGATATGACCTGAACCACTCCAGCAGGGGGCCGTGTATGCCATGGCCATATAATTTCAGCAGAAGGATTTCATGGTCAACCTTATCAAAAGCGCTGCTGAAGTCTGTATACAAGGCGTCGATCTGCTGGCCAGAGTCAATACTCATGCAGATTTCGTCGACATATGACACCAAATTAGTGACAGTGGATTTGTTGCTACAGAAACCATGCTGTTGCGAGGAGAGTTGTACTTTGACGTGAGATGTTAGTATAGGGCAAATTATTGCCTCGAAAAGTTTTGAGAATATGGACAAGATAGAAATTGGTCGATAATTTTTAGCATCTGCACTATCACCTTTTTTGTATATGGGAACCACGTAAGCTTTTTTCCATTCAGTGGGAAATATTGATGTTTCGAGTGATTTATTAAAAATTAAAGTAAGGGGATATATTAAATTACGAGCACACTTTTTTACAAAGAGGGGTGGCAACCCGTCCGGACCAGCACCTTTGTGAACATTGATTCTGTTTAGTGCTTTACTAACTTCCTTCTCAGTGAAAAATATTTTACTGAGCATAAGTTGAGGAAACGATAGTGTACTTGTTGCTGTTCCCGTCTTTCTACTAGTGTCAGAGAACGTAGACGAGAATTGAGTCGCAAATAGTTTGCATATTTCATCGCCTGTTGTTGCTACAGAATCGTTTAATTTAATTTCTGATGGTATTGAGACGGATTTTGAGTTTTTGGTCTTGACGAAAGACCAGAACGCTTTGGGATTTGTTTGAATGTTTGTTTCCACCGAATGCACATATTTCCTGTAACAACTTTTAATGAGTGTCCGAGCCCTATCATCTAGTATTCTGTACTCAATATCATCTCGCGGATTTCCGTATTTTTTGAAGCGTTGTCGTAGCTTTTCTTTTTCATTGAGCACTTTTACTAAAGTTTTGGAATACCATGGGGGAAAGTTTTTACTGACATTTTTAATTTTAGGAATATTCTCATGAATAATTGTTTGAATAGATTCATAAAGCACGTCTACCATAAGGTTCACATTTGCGCATGGTTCCAGACGCTCTTTCCAATTCAACTTACTGAGTTTTTTATTGATTTGAACATAATCAGCTGCCTTGAAATTAAATTTATCTTGTTTTGCATGTTTTAATGGTACGAATATTTTTACAACAAAATCAATTTCCAAAGGAGGGTGATGATTGTCTTCTTTGCAAATAGGTGAAGCAGACCTCCTGACAATTACATTTTGTAAATTTGAAAACACCAAGTCCAAAGTTCTATTATTCGTGTTCTTGATTACATTGTATTGAGACAGACTGTTCAAAGACATAAAATCAATAAGAGAGTAGCCAAGGTTATTAGTGTAGTTCGACGGAATAGTAGAGGTTACAGAAGAGTGACCTGGATCCTGGCTCCATTCGACGAAGCCGAGATTAAAATCTCCCACTACTATAATTTCTTCGCCTGTGGTTTCAATGACGCTCGTGACCGAACTGAGGAACATGTCTAGGTGCTGCTTTATCACAGGGGGTGGTAGGTAGATAGCACAAATGTTTATTTTCTTCCCCCCATTTATCTTTACGCGTACCCAAAGGTCTTCTGCAGTAGTTTCCCACTGACAAGCCCGAGCGGAGTCATATTCTTTGGATACAGCAATGAGAACACCACCTCCTTCTTTACCTGTAAGTGCGCTGGAAAACCTATCTCTTCTGTAAATATTATAGCGGGCATTAAATAGCTCTCCGTCATTGATGTTATCATTAAGCCATGTCTCGGTCACCACAATCATGTCGTATTGGTTAATATTAACCGCAATATTGATATCATTCAATTTCGTTCGCATTCCTCGAACATTCTGGTAGTAAACAGTGAATTTTAAAGATTTACTCACAGGTTTCTCGCACCGGCTTGTTTAGGTACTTACAATAAGGAGGCAGCGTGCAGGCTTTTTATCTGTACAGCGCGGGCTCCATCTTCCTTTCGGACCAAAACGCGTCCGTCGCGAACCCAAACGTATTTATAATTCTTTTCACGTGCCATTTTTCTAACTTCAGCATGTATGGCTTTATTTAAGGGGGAGAGATGTTCAGAGACGAAAACAGGTTGTTTGGTGCCTCCGTAGCCTAAGTGGCTTGTATTGAGTTTCTCGGAAACATGGGCGCGATTGAATTTTGTTACTGATGCTAAGATTTCATCACGTTTCCTTGCATTTTTCAATTTCATTATGATTGAGCGAGGGCGGGCACTCTGCAAGTCAAGCTTTTTCACACGTGTTATAGAAGAAACGTCATCAGATTCAATATTGCATGAGATAGTTTTCCCTAGTTGAGCTACCATGTTTATCAAGTTTTCGGTTTGATTCTCAGGAACTCCTTTAATCTCTAGATTATCTTGGCGAGAATGTTGTTCTACGATATTGAGCCTTATTGATAGGTCAGAAACACAGGTTTTTAACTCGCCATTCTCTTTCTTTAGCTGATTTATGTCGTTCTTGTTCTGGTCTAACTGAGTCTTTATATCGTGGTAGTCCTTGCTCATAAACTCGACTGAATCCTCCAGTCCTTGCAAGGTTTTTTTCAACTCTAGAAATTCTTTATTAAAATAGGATTTGAGTGAGGCCTGAAGATGCATTGTTATAACAGACTCAATTTCCTTGCGAAGTTCAGAAATTGTTATTGCATCTAGTTTCTCAGAGTGCGTTACCGAATCTTGACTGGTTGAACAATCTTCTGAAGCCTCGTCGTACGCATCGTCGTTATTAGGGGAGTCGTTAGGCCGGGGTCGCTTAGTCCTTACAGAGACGTGACGAGTTACTATTGTGTCGGTGACACTAGTACTAGTTCCAGCACCAGGGGTAGTTGGTATTAAAACCGGCACAGGCACTTGCGAAGCGTTCTGGTTAGCTGTAGCAGCTTTAGGAGAACGCTGCTTTCGCGGCATTTTAGTATTAATAATGATGTCCTGCTGTGCACCGAGCGCCAACGATGTAAGCGTGATGGTCGACTATCGCGAGTCCAAAATAACTAACCGCTTTGTTCCGCTAAAGTTGAGTCACAATGTCCAAGCAGCGCAGACGACGGCGGGGTTGAGGTGCGGCCGCGCGAGGAGTATCGGCCGCTCTTAGAGTTGCGGTAGGTCAGGGTTCCGAGCCGATAGATAAGTTTTTACCTATAACTTCGCAGTCCGTCGTTGTATCGATGTTTTGTTTTCACTTTCCGAATGATCGTTTCACTAGCAATGCAACGATACCACACAAGTTTGTAAGCAAACACTATTTACTGTTTATTTAATTAAATTAAAGGAGCACAACAAAAAATGACTTTTACTGGGCGACGGTAGACGGTACTGTTTCCCTTGTTTGGTATACTTTGACCTCTGCTTACAAATCTAAAAATGTTAATACGTACCCATGTTTTAAATTAAGTATTCAATATTTTGATCATCAATATAATGGTCCAGTTTTACCTTCGGTTCATTTTTGCCAACATTGTTCTGTTCAAATAAATGCAAATTGCTGGAACTTCAAAATGTTTGGAGTATTTATATTTTCACGAATGTATTACTCATTCCTGAAAAATACCACACGACATTGGATTTGTACGGTCGGTACATAAAATGCATTTGCTATGATGTAACAACATGGCACAAGGACAGTCCTATTCCCATTTGAAAAGTATTGTATCGCTCGTTGATTATTTTACTCTTGCAAAATTATATTGAATGAGAGACGCGAGAATACAAATATTTGAACTGTCGACGTGGCAAGGATCAACTTTTTGCCATAATATTTCAGTATAATGTATCTGAAAAGTTTCATGTTTCGTTTGTCGTTAGGGCTCAGAAGCTGTTTTCTTCAAGTTTCTTCTCTAAAATAACATTATTACTGTCGCGCAATTTGTCGCTGAGTCATTTTGATAAATGGACGAATAAAATACAAGTTACAATACTTTTCCAGTCACACTTGGCAGCTGACAGTGTTGTAACTCAATCACTGGCGAATAAATCAAGGAAACGGATAGCTTTCTTGTTTTATTTTATACATGCTTTTAACCGTGACGTCGTTTGGGGAAAATGTTGTTTGTCTTCTTGTTGTATTGCAGTTATACAAAGTTATGTTATTTATCTGCCAAATAAACTCCATCAGCTGTCGTTCCTGGGAAATAATGCAGGAGTATGTGCTTGTTTGTTTCACTACTTACTGCAGTTCGCACTGCATTCGGAACTATCATTCTTCTATAACGGTAGTAAGTTTCGACTAAGCACTTAACAAAATAAAAAATGTCTTTCAGACAGTAACCCCGTTCAGGTAACTCAATGTTAGACCTCTAAACCTAAAAAAAAATACTTTTTCATACCTACCACGTAAAATCGGTGTTCACAAATCACAATGTGACTGTCTGTCATTTACTTCTAATTATTAAGGAAATATTATTATCTTGGTTCTTGTTTTAACACGACATGTCGAGGAATTTACAAACAAATAGAATTTCTGTTCTATAACTTCACGGCCTGACTGTAGTTGTTGTACCAGATTGTAGTTGATTTCTTAAGACATTAATTAGTATGTCAATTTTTTAGCGGTCAGTGACGTCACAAACCCCTACTCAAATCTTTGACGCGTTTTATGTTCGTCAATTCAGAAATACGTATCCAATATTTTTCGATAAACTAACAGATGGACTAATTAGAATCATATTTTTTTTAGTCACTAAACATCGGTTGCACAAAAGACGGCAATAAAACAATGCTGTGAAAGTGTGGGAACATGCCGATCGTTGTGCTTTCAGAAATGCTGGGTATGAAGGAAAGGGAATGAAAGCGAGAGGCACTCGGTTTAACCCCGTGATAGGGATCGGGCGATATGAGCGGAAGTCAAGTTAGGAGACTTGGTTAAGACGGAGTGGTTACGTCCAAGCGGGTGATCGCAAGAGTGCGATAGTGATTAAAATAAGTAAGCTATATAGCTTGGTTTTAAGCCCTGTTTAGAGTCATCTATAAATAATAAGTGTGTGTGGTTGTTGGTGAACGACTGGGTGAGTTCCTTATTACGAAGATTATCCTAGGCTGGTGGAGTTATTTAAGTTCTTCCAACTAAACAGACAGACTCCATGGGGAGGGATTGGGATGGTTTGATACCATTTATATTTTAAAATATATTATTTATATTATATTTTAATTAAAAAAAAAACGTTGTCCTACACTAGGAATGTCTCCTGTATCATGGGTGCGTTCACAAACATTTAAACTCACATTCACAAAAACCCAGACCCGAAACAACTATCTGTAGGCCATACAAATATGTGTTCCGTGCAGGGATCGAACCCGCGGCACGCAGCGCAGCAGTTCAATCGCTCAGCCACTGCGCCAACCGTGCCGTCAATATGTCTACTGATAGCATGATGATTGACGTTCTGCCTCTAAAAGACGTTTTATCACGTTCGCCAGTTCGAAAGAGCTAAGAGGACTAAGAGCATGACGCCGACGCGACGTGAGATGACCAGTCTGGGATATTATAAAAAAGGTCCTGTAGGGCTATTGCGTATCTTTTAAATGACAGTGGCTATCATATTGTCTATGGATTTACTGTCAAATTGGTTATGGTTTAGTACAAAATGGAACCATTTGACAGTAATTGATAGGCACTATAGGTTAGCCACTGTCATTTAAAAGATACGCAATAGCCCTGCTGGACAGCCATGCGGGGGCGGAGCATGGCCTTTCCCAAACAAAAACAAACGGAAACCGACTGTATACTAATATTATTACTATGATTTAAGAAAAACGAAAATTTTATCAGCTTGAGGTAATTTAGGAACAGTCACAACAGAGATCCTAAATGCAAAATAGATGTCCAAAAGAAATACAGAAATTTACTAGACTTGTCTTTCAAACACCATCCGTCGACATTGGGGATGCTGCAGACATTTGTGCAAAAGGTTACCGAAATGACAGACGAACAAGGAGGTACAAGCTCACAGACGTAGGTACACGTGACGACGACTACGTTCGTCGCGTAATAATTTGTAACTGATTTAACCAACAGACTGATGTATGCCTTTTTTTTTTTTTGGTGGGTGTAAAATCATCGAATAACCCCTTCCGCTCTTGGGCAGAGCGAAAGGGAGTGTCAGACTTCTACTGACTAAAAACCACCCATGTTCCTTCTTCGCCCTCTATGTCGAGGTCACGATAACCTGTGGATAACCCGCGGCCCCGACGGGCGTCGTCCCTTTCGGGCCTCTCCCATGTTGCTGACATCTCTTTGAGGCGCGCGTGGAACACGAACGCGCCGTCGACACGGCCTGTTTTCGTCATAAGACGGACGGACGGCGACTTAGCCCATCACTCACCGTCCACAGGCCCGCGTCTGCGGTGGCCGGAGGTCATCGCGAGACCCCCGACGCCCAGAGCGCCTCCCGCGGCGGCTGGGACGAGTGGTTCTCTCCCTCTCGCGTTCCGCCACCTCCTTCGCTAGCATCACTGCTTCGCAGAAGGAGGCGACGGCGTCCCATTCCTCCTCGCCCCGGACCATGGCTTGCACCAGGGCCGGGCGCGAGAGGTCGCCGCCGCCGATCGCCGCTACGAGAACACGACGGGGCTCCGCCCAAGCGGGGCACACCTCCACTGTGTGCTCCACCGTGTCCTCCGGCCGATCCTCACAATGGTGGTTTCCGGGCGTTTCCTCCCGCCTGATTCGGTGCAGGTACCTCCCGAAACAACCGTGTCTGGTGAGGACCTGCGTCAGACGGAAGGTGAGGGCGCCGTGGCGCCTCTTAAGCCACTCCTCAAAGAGGGGACTTACCGCCACTATCGTGGCGTGCCCTGACTGATGTACGCCTTAGGCCGCGTTTCCAGTCTCAGGCCCGAATTCCAACAAAGCGGACAGGAGCGGAGACGAGAGGTTATGTGCGGAAATCGGCCAATCACATTAGTTAAAATTTACATCTGGTCTTTCGCCCTTCCTCTGATTGGTCGAATTTGGCACATCTTGCCTCCGCTCTGCCTGCCTTCGCTTTTGTGGATACCGGGCCTCAGGAAATGACTGGCGTTAAAGGACACGTGTGCTCATCACTTGTTTCCTTCGCATGAGAACTGTCGCTCCGCACGGTGCGGAAGACAATGCGTCTAGCTACAAAAACAGAAGTTCTATACTTTTATTGAAAGAACTAATCATACCACACGTTCCAACGAAAGCAAGAACAATCCTATGGCTACTTATAGCATGTTCTGTTTTTTTTTAAATTGTTCCTACGAAACGCGTGGCTCGTGGCCGAGCGATCAACGATGGTGGTCCTCAAGGCTAGCCGGTATACTCGTATGACTACGTGTAAATTATTGCCGCTAGCCATTTTACTGCCCCATGTGGTTAATTTTAATGGGATTTGACCCCCGTTGCTCTACCTTACCTTCAGTGTCTATAGCCTTAGGACTACATACGCTTAGGCGTATTAAGTAAATCTGATGTATCATCGCATGCTCACTGTTGAGTTTTGTTGATGAATATAATGATAGAAATAAATGATTTGAACTAAGATTTCTCTCCCCCCAACTCATCTTTTTGAATACCAATTGAATTTCATCTAACGTTAGAGATTAAATTGAATTGGTATTAAAAAAGATAAATTGGGGATACGCCCTTAATGTACAGTGAAAACTGCACAACACAGTACTGGGTGAATGAAAAAAACGATGACGATTTTTAAATTTCTACAAATGTACCTATAGAAAGACAAGACATGGCTGTAGAAGAAACCATTTTATACAATAGCAGAGCTCTAAGAAATGAATTCTATTACGGCCGAATTAGTTATTTGAAGAACTCTTTATTTACTCCATAGTGGGGAAAGTTCCCTGTTTTGTATTACTTGAATTTTCCACATACATAATAAATTCTTGTCTCGCCGTAGCCAGCGGCCACTCTTTTACGTCATAACTACTTGCTGAAAGGTCGTTTAGCCCCAGGATATAGGTAAACGCGGAATAAGGAAACTCACTATTGCACTCATAACACAATAAACTTATTTTCTTTGTGAAACAAAGTCATTTCAATAGCGCTTTATGTTAATAGCACTGTGTAGAATGTTAAAGTTGGAGATTTATGGGGCTTTCTTACTCGTAAGGAGTTTTCTTTTTTCTTTTCTTGTAAGTGACAAAAGGGGATTGTGTTGCTCAGCGCACATTGTATTTGATTAGACAAAGAGATAAATCTCAAGGCGACACTGTTTCGGGATTAAGTATTGGCTTACCGAGCTGTCCACTACAGATAAGGGATTAACTGTATAACGTAACAACTACTGGAATATACAAAGTATGTTGAGATTCTGACCCAAAAACTAAGAACAGAAAATATATTTCTCTTTTACTCATTAGGTACCGTGAAACTTCTGTTAATGAAAAATATGATGTTATTGTTTTCCGGTCCATGACTTATCATGGACATGGTTATCATAAACATATTTTGTTCGTTGTGGCGAGAAGTTTGTGGCTTAATATTAATTGTAACTCGGGTCGATCTTTAAGTTAAGCCGCACTTGCCTAGGTTGCTATGTGGATGGGTGGCCACCACAACCACCAAATTTCATTACAGTAACTTAGTTTTCATCTACGAGGGCGTTATGAAGACTTACAAGCAAATTAATTTGTCAATACCTTGAGAAAACCTCCTAAATACCAACAAACTGGTTCCAAAAAATATTTTAAAGGTCTAAAGACGTGTTTAGATTACAAGTTTATAAAACTGCCTCGTGCTTTTCAACCTAATTCCCAGTTAAGTACCTATGGCTTGTAAATTTATAAGACCTCGTTCTCGATATTTAATAAGGTTGTGTTGTGCACCACCTTTATCTCGGCAAAGACTTATAGAATTAGTTTTTAATCCTTTTGCTCTTGTTTTTAATCTTATTAGCAAGCACTCATCTACAGAGTTTCTGGTTTTATTACAAAGCATCTTTTTAAGTTGAGGTATGATGTTAAGAGGCTTTGAAAGGGTTATCTAGGCTATTTTACCGTAGTTGGTTCCGTAAAAATGTAACGGGAAGTTTCCAATAACCTATCCAACTGTTACAATAGTTGTACTGAACTCTATTCACTAACTGCCTCACTCAGAGAGCTTTAATGGTTACTTAGGCTATCACTTAGTAAAGGGTTTGACAGTTTCGTCATACAAAAGTATGTCAAACCTTTACTAAGTGACGGCTTAAGTAATCATTAAATATCTCTGAGTACCGCAGTAAAAGTCAAATAATACCCGTGTATACTAATGAATGTGAAAAATAGGTGGTTCATCAAGGGAGCTGTTAGATTTGAAGTGCATCACAAAATTACATGAGATAACAAACATTGTTTGCTTTATTAAAAAACACATTTACCAAAAACTTGCAAATGAAACCTTTAACTCGGCAAAATATTTCCCTATCCATCGGATATGATTACACGAAAGAAATCACGTATTTTTACCCCTCGCTGTTCGCAACCCAACGATGACAACTACCTCTACGAGAAATATGTATTTAGAAACGAAAAAAACTGTTGTAAATAACCCTCTGTTTGGGGTTCGCCGCAGTCGGATAAAATATGCCCCGTCTACACCAATGAGATACACTCTTTTATTTATCGTGCGTCATATTTTGCGTCGTAGTTGGGTTATACCCAGAAACATGCCCCCTATTTATCCAAGATATTTCTCATAAACGAAAAATACCGGCTGTTTTTATTAAAGCACTGAAACCTGAAATACTGGGTCAAAAGTGTTTTTTTATATTAATATTGACGTATAGAAGCCACTATAATAAAAACAATAACGTGCGATAAGTTTTCAAAATAAGGTTTACGTAGTTTCTTAAAGTACCTATGTCCTTACTTTGTCTGTGAATTCACTGTGTACCCAATAAATGGCACAATGCCAATCGTACTATCTAATAGTACAACTGTTACCTTTTCCTTTCCCGACTTTTACAACCTGCGTCGGATGGAAAGTAGCTGAAATTGATTTATTTATTGGCACACACAAGCAAAACAGGTTCCAGAAACAATCTAAAACTAAAAAGTTACAATATTTTTGTAAATTCAAAAAACTTTGGCTGTGTTTAAATATTCATCGGTTTTAGTCGAGCGATTCCAAGCTTATTCAAAACAAGTCCCTATGAAGGCATAAAAGCGCTGCTACCTTTCAAAACTTGATTTACAGACGAAAACTAATTAAAAGTTTTTTCTTTGCGTCACACAAGTCCTCAGGGTGACAACGAGGATAGGCAGGGTACACGTGTTTGGGAAATCACTTTCGCTGAAGTTTCCCCATTAGCTAAGTATCGGAAGGCAATAAAATTCGAATTAAGTGGCCTATCAACAAATTGACTGTAGTTACGAAGAGCTACTTGATTCTCAATAATCCTGACGAATGTTTTAATTTGTCTAAACTGAGCTCCAAATCACCTAACACAGTTCTCTGATTCGACGGCCTTTTAGTACTCGAAGTTAGTACTCGAAGTTTTAGTACTCCCAGTGGTGGTGGCCCCGACTTACGAACAGTTGGTCGTGGGTTCGAACCCAGGCAGGCACATTACTTTGTGTAATTTATTTCATCATCACTGCTCTCAAAACGGCGAAGGAAAACATCGTGAGGAAACCGGCATATCTTAAAACCAAAAAATCTAAGTTATGTGACATCTACCAATCCGCACTGGGCCCGCGTAGTGGATTATAGCCCATCCAAGTCCTAGAGAGGAGCCCTGAGTACCTGCAGGGGGAACAATATAGGCTGATGATGATGATGATAATTGTGTATTTAACAGTAAGAGATAGGTAGGTTCCTATAGTAATTCTCACTTTAATAATATAATCTAAACTAATATTATAGAGAGGAAAGATTAGATTTTTTGTTTCTTACGATTTAACTCAAAAATTACTGTGACGACTTTGAAAATTCTTTTAACATTAGAAAGCTAATTGAAAAAATATTACTATGTTGAATAGTCGATCTATCCAAGAAAGGAAGGTTGTAAGCTATACAGGGTGTAAATTAACCCTTCACACTTACGTCAACCAAGCATTCTATACATCAAACTAAGTACCCTTACGAGAAAATTTTTGCTGGGAAACGATTTATTTTTTTGGGGTCGAAAATCACATTTTACGCTAAAACTCAATGTCACACTCTTAAAACATTGTGCTAGTGGATGCTTTGAATAGTAAACGGGTCATGAAGGTAATTTAGCTAAAGTTATAACCTAAAAAACTAGTAGGTATTTACAAAAACAGCTGTGCTAAATTTGAGACTTTGGCCCCCAATATCTCCGTAACTGGGGGTTCCCAGGTATGGTCTAGAACCAAAACATGATCACAGTGGTGGGGAGAGCAAGTGCCCTTTTTTTTTTTTTTTTGGTGGGTGTAAAATCATCGAATAACCCCTCCCGCTCTTGGGCAGAGCGAAAGGGAGTGTCGGACTTCTACTGACTAAAAACCACCCATGTTCCTTCTTCGCCCTCATGTCGAGGCCGCAATAACCGTTGGACTACCCGCGGCCCGGAACAAGTGCCCTTCGTTTGCGTTAAGGGTACTTTTACACCCTTTATAATAATATTATTGAGATGCAGACGAAGTTGCGTGGGTCAGCTAGTTTATTTATAAAGGGTGTTTGCGTTTTACTCTGATTTGTAAGCTATTTAGTTTATTTGAAAAAAAAATCCTCATTTATGGTGCTTTTTATTTTTGTACCGTATCGAATTAATACTAAACACGTATAGTATACGTAGCGTTATGTAATGCCTCTCTCAAAAGACAAAACTCAACTTGCAGCTGCTCTTTTTCTAAGAAACTAATTAAACTCTGTAAAAAAATTGCCGACTATGGATCAGTATGATCAAACTACTATCAACCGCAACTAGTCAATTATACTGCAAACTTTACTGTTTAACATTATTATCATGTTTCCATTTTCTGGTTTATTCCAGGATCTTCATTTAATATTACCACCCGAAATTCCGAATCCAAACGAGCCTTCCAGACTGACGCTGTCCCCTAATTCGGCAGTATACACGTAGGATACGCTAGCGTGGATATAAGGACTATTACGGAGCGCGCCAACCCGGAAAACCGAAATTACGTAACCGCTACATTGAATTTTCCTATAATCGACAGAGGAACTCCCCCCAAATAGACGTTTGATGGCACACGTCATTTGCAACTTATATACGGATATAACACCTCTTAAACTTAATGAAGATGCTATTGTGATAGAGAAATATATTGAAATTGGAATTGCAAATGGAAATGGTATTGAAATTGTAATAAACTTTGATCATTAGCAACTGAGCGTCCTTATTGAAAATTATATAAATAACTACGTTACTGTGTTACTAACAGAACCGGTAGGCACCTAACAACGGGTAACTATGAGAATGATTGTAGGTAGTTGCTGCGTACAAGTACGGAGGTACCCATTTCATATTCATTTGAATAGACTTTTCACAAAGCCTTACCTGAGCGCTTGTTCTGTTAAATTAGTTTTTAATCTATTATTTCTGGGTAACTTCTTGCGTTTTAGTAATTTATTTTCGAGTTTAAGTACGGTTTTTATTATTGATATATATGTTTGTTTCATTATATCAATCATGTTAATCATGATTCATCTCGTAATTGTGAAAAGTGTATGTGAATACGTAACAATGACGTCGCTCAAGCAGCCTTAATAATATTTTCCATGCAAATGAAAGAAAATCTGTGACTTAGTATGAACATTTCTCTGTCATATGAATAAAACACACTCGTAGATATAGATTGGTATACTCAAGCAGGGTCTGCCTAATTGCCGTCAGTCGGGTCACTTTATATCATTAATGGTGGCACGTCGGGGACACGAATTACGCCCTACGCTATGAAATTTCCATGTAATTGGAGATCCTTCGGTATATTAGGTACCTGAAAGTGTTCGGATTCTTAAAATAAACACAGAACTAACATAGCAAAATTGTTCAGTGAACTGCTTTGAAAATTAAATTAGCAGTCAGTATAATTGAAATGATTGCTAATTTAATTAATTTAATTTAATTTATATCTCAATATAATATATTACTGCCAGATAAAAAAAAAAGACTGCTGGTATTCAAGCTTGCTAATTTCCTTTTAATTAAATTAGATTAATATTACAGGGTTATTGAACCCTTACATCGCTTCAGGCTGGAGCAGCATAAGATTGGTATAGCTTGCATAAACTTACTTTCTATCACAATCTGTAGAATTTTAAAGTCTCCTATTTCATATTTTGAAAAATTCGTATACGCGTATAACAGCGAAATTCATTGCGTTATTTACCTGGACGCAGACCACGGAAATAACTCAATGAATTTTTGTGAATAGTTTTTAATGAAAGGTTTTGTTGTTCGTATTTTTGCAATCTATTATAATCTTGTCCTATTAATACTACTTACCCAAAGATTGACTGCTAGGAAAAGCCTTGTGGCATTAAATCCACCCATGAAGACCATAATAGCACGTGAGTTTTTTAGCCAATTACCCCGTTTGACACAATTAAACCAATCCACAGCAGTCTTACATCCAAACAAATAAACAAAGTCGAATCCGTGAGGTTTTTATACGTCACGGCAAGCGTGTAAAATATATTGCTGTAACTGGAACAACAAAGGCTTGTTTTCGTAAAATATGTGACGATTTATTCGCCATGGACGGTACAAATATTTACCGAGGGATTACAAAACACCGTAACGAGCAAATGTACATAAATCATGATCCAAAGTTTTGCGGAATATTTGTCACGATGAGCAAAAATATTTAGGAAGTGGTCAAAAGTTTTGTCGCATTATAATAAAATTATTTATTTTTTGTATGTTGGTCTTTTCGAATTTTGTCCGTGTTAACTTTTCTGGCTGGCAGCGTTTCTAAACTTTCTTCAAGTTTCAGTTTTTTTCAGTTTCAGTTCAGTCGAAAACGTCAAAGGTTATAACAGTAAGTACTTTTTCAGGCTTCAAATGACCAAATATTTTGATCTTTGCCCAGAGTATCATTCATTTCTTTATGTTGTGAGTACTCGTCTTTGTTATGATACGGGTATAAATTAATTATTAGCCCAACGTCAAAGAGAAAATAATTACAGATAACTAAATTATAATCAAGCCAATCCAATTTCCTTTATACATTCTACCTTAATGCCTTCGTAAGTTACTTAAGTATTTTGAAAGTAGAAAATAGCGTTGTAAACAACAAAATGAATCCTAGCTTTTGGGATGGTCGGATTTGATGGGCCTTTTACATTGTTATGCAATGAAAGCCTCGTTTTAGGAGTATCGGGTAGAAGCTCGATGAATGATGGATGATGAACTATCGGCGCGAAATATGTTTACATTGAGTACTAAGATTATAGCTCTTAATCTAGAAATAAAAACCTGGTGGTCTACCTATAGCCCAGGTTTAAAGTGTTTTTTTGCTAGCATATGACACCTATAGTCACTAAAGTTTCACATAGGTACAATGGTGATATGAGAAATGCGTAGAGGTATTTATAGCATAGATAGGATGGGTAAAATCCTTTGTATTTTACGAATGTAAAAATGGTCAGCAAGGGGTAAAGGTTTGGATGTTTATTAGTCACACAATTTGTTACTACGTGGAGGTTACATGCAGTCCAGGCATGAATTTTATGGGTTTTCTTTCTTCTAAGTAATAAGATATAGTTGTAACAAATCCTTCATCAGGCGTATTTTGATTAAAAGGTAGGATCACCCGTCCTTTTCTCACGTTAACTCTTTAATTCCCATATAAAGCTACGAAAAAAAAAAAATTGCAAACCCTTTGAAGGTTACCGGCCGGTGTCCTGCTGATACGTAAAAAGTTATACACAAATAAACTGTCATCGTATTCATTTCGTACCTCCATGTTTGTTTGTACAAATGGTAATCCATTCGCGCATACATCACGCCGCTGTTTTATGTCGTACGGTCCTGTTTTGTGGTCATTTGTCACACGACATGTTTCATCATTCTTGTGCACTGTTATGTGCGTTATACGTTCTGGGGTATGTAGGTACTGGTACTGTTAGGTAGGCAGGTGTAGGTTTTTGGAATCGATCTTTTTTATGAAGAGGTTTCTCTCACTTTTTGGAATGAAAAGGTGCTCGTTGGCAGAGTAACCGTTAACGGGACTGCTAAGCATTGAGTTATTGATTATTTAGGAATTTGTCATTAGCATCCACAGAGTCTGGTTGTGACCAGTTGATGGCAATAGGCTCGTACCCTATTACATGGCATTTACACATAACTGGCGAAATGTGTGTGTACTATTGGATACACTTCTGTCATCTCTCCTGAGATCACCGGGGTGATGTTTGTGAAAAGAGACGTGGCAGTAGGTAATGTGACAAAAATGAACTCTGTTGTTTGCACACAGGGTCGCTAATGGCCATTAATGCATAACATGAGTCACGACTTTTTCCCTTGCAGGTTGACAGAAATAAGAAAACAGCCACCAGATACGATCTTTACACACAAACTATTTTTGCTTGGTCGACATTTAGAAATATTGTTATATCAAGTAACAGTATCCACGTTGTATCTGTGGCATTTTTTTTTCTTCTTTTCCCTTAGTTCGTTAAATCTTTTAAACGACATCACTAAGGATAACGTAAGCGTCGCCACGGTTTTACGTTCTCAGCCACAAAAGATCTCAAGTAAACGTACGAAAAAAGATAAATATCTGGCAAATAGATACAAAAAAGAAACATTTCCTTAGCTGTAAAGCCACGGTTCCGAATAAAGACGAAATAAGAGGTATAGAGAAAAAGTTCCCACTCTAAGCCTAAAATAATGCTGTGAAAGCAGGAATATTCCCTCGGGACGGGAATCCAACCCTGTTTATACACAAAAAACGAACTCACATTTGTTGCGACTGTATCTCCTTTCAAACGTAACGAAAAAATATCCGTAATGCGTCACACTATACAAGTAAATACATAGTAGGTATATATAACGAAGCCCTATTGCTGTCCTTTAAGTAAAAAATTGTTTTTTTTGCGAGTAATTTCTACGTAAAGAAATCCGAAAATATACTCGTACGTGCTGTGTACTACAGATATATCAACTTATTTCTTAGGTTTAAATATCCCTTTTCTTAGTATATTTTTGTCGCTACTACCTACCTACTACCTACCTACTACCTACCTACTACCTACCTACTACCTACCTACTACCTACCTACTACCTACCTACTACCTACCTACTACCTACCTACTACCTACCTACTACCTACCTACTACCTACCTACTACCTACCTACTACCTACCTACTACCTACCTACTACCTACCTACTACCTACCTACTACCTACCTACTACCTACCTACTACCTACCTACTACCTACCTACTACCTACCTACTACCTACCTACTACCTACCTACTACCTACCTACTACCTACCTACTACCTACCTACTACCTACCTACTACCTACCTACTACCTACCTACTACCTACCTACTACCTACCTACTACCTACCTACTACCTACCTACTACCTACCTACTACCTACCTACTACCTACCTACTACCTACCTACTACCTACCTACTACCTACCTACTACCTACCTACTACCTACCTACTACCTACCTACTACCTACCTACTACCTACCTACTACCTACCTACTACCTACCTACTACCTACCTACTACCTACCTACTACCTACCTACTACCTACCTACTACCTACCTACTACCTACCTACTACCTACCTACTACCTACCTACTACCTACCTACTACCTACCTACTACCTACCTACTACCTACCTACTACCTACCTACTACCTACCTACTACCTACCTACTACCTACCTACTACCTACCTACTACCTACCTACTACCTACCTACTACCTACCTACTACCTACCTACTACCTACCTACTACCTACCTACTACCTACCTACTACCTACCTACTACCTACCTACTACCTACCTACTACCTACCTACTACCTACCTACTACCTACCTACTACCTACCTACTACCTACCTACTACCTACCTACGACCTACCTACTACCTACCTACTACCTACCTACTACCTACCTACTACCTACCTACTACCTACCTACTACCTACCTACTACCTACCTACTACCTACCTACTACCTACCTACTACCTACCTACTACCTACCTACTACCTACCTACTACCTACCTACTACCTACCTACTACCTACCTACTACCTACCTACTACCTACCTACTACCTACCTACTACCTACCTACTACCTACCTACTACCTACCTACTACCTACCTACTACCTACCTACTACCTACCTACTACCTACCTACTACCTACCTACTACCTACCTACTACCTACCTACTACCTACCTACTACCTACCTACTACCTACCTACTACCTCCCTACTACCTACCTACTACCTACCTACTACCTACCTACTACCTACCTACTACCTACCTACTACCTACCTACTACCTACCTACTACCTACCTACTACCTACCTACTACCTACCTACTACCTACCTACTACCTACCTACTACCTACCTACTACCTACCTACTACCTACCTACTACCTACCTACTACCTACCTACTACCTACCTACTACCTACCTACTACCTACCTACTACCTACCTACTACCTACCTACTACCTACCTACTACCTACCTACTACCTACCTACTACCTACCTACTACCTACCTACTACCTACCTACTACCTACCTACTACCTACCTACTACCTACCTACTACCTACCTACTACCTACCTACTACCTACCTACTACCTACCTACTACCTACCTACTACCTACCTACTACCTACCTACTACCTACCTACTACCTACCTACTACCTACCTACTACCTACCTACTACCTACCTACTACCTACCTACTACCTACCTACTACCTACCTACTACCTACCTACTACCTACCTACTACCTACCTACTACCTACCTACTACCTACCTACTACCTACCTACTACCTACCTACTACCTACCTACTACCTACCTACTACCTACCTACTACCTACCTACTACCTACCTACTACCTACCTACTACCTACCTACTACCTACCTACTACCTACCTACTACCTACCTACTACCTACCTACTACCTACCTACTACCTACCTACTACCTACCTACTACCTACCTACTACCTACCTACTACCTACCTACTACCTACCTACTACCTACCTACTACCTAATTTAAGATTGACATTATGATATGACGTATGGTCTGTTTGAAGATATCATTCTGTTGGCTGAACAACTGAACGTCATTCTGTCTCATTCACTTCATCATCATCATCATCAGCCTTTAGTATTCCCACTGCAGGGACTCAGGCCTCCTCTCTCGGAGAGCGACGGGGGCCCAGTGCGGATTGGTAGATGTCACATATTTTCGAATTTTTTGGTTCTAAGCCATGCCGGTTTCCTCACGATTTTTCCCTCACCGTCTTGAGAGCAGTGGTGATGAAATAAGTTACACAAAGTAATGCGCCTGTTCGAACCCACCGTCACTGCCACCGCCACCACTGGGCCACCACTGCTCCTTCACTTACTTTTCTTTATTATTCTGAGGTTTTATTAAATCTGATCTTAATAAAAACCATTATTTAGTTTAATTATACACAAACCTTGTCCTAAAAATAACAACAATTCCGTCAATTCTGTTAAAAAGGTTTTTGCAATTATTTTTTTCCCATACAAAATTTGCCCCTCTATTTCACCCTCTTAGAGGTAGAATTTCAGAAAATCCTTTCTTATCGGATGCTTACGTCATACAAAAAACACATCCTGCAAGTTTGAAGTCTCTACGATCAGCGGTTTAGGCTGTGCGTTAATCCGCCAATCATTCAGGACAAAGCATTTTATGTTTATAAGTAGATATACAGGGTGTAAATTAACCATTCACACATACGTCAACCAAGCATTCTGTAGAACAAACTAAGTACCACTACGCAAAAATTTTTGCTGGGAAACGCCTCTTTTTTTGGGGCAAAAATCACATTTTGCGGTAAAACTCAATGTAGCACTCTTAAAACATTGTGCTAATGGATGCTTTGAATAGTAAACGGGTCATGGAGGTAATTTAAGTAAAGTTATAACCTGAGAAACTAGTATTTACAAAAACAGCTGTACAAAATTTGAACCAATATCTCCGTAACTATTGGGTTCGGTAAGTATGAAAGCGCAGAGCTTTCTAGATCGTTTGCTTAAAAGGAGGCTAGTGTCACTAGAAGTTAAGGCTGTTGGAATAATAAAGCATTTTTCATTTGCGTTCCTGACTGAAATGACTAAGTTTAATCTTGACCTTTCAAATCTTCAAATAATAATCTCCACAGGGGGTTCTCACTGTTAGTCTCCTTTTAACAAATCTTTGTTAAATAGGAAGGTTTTTTTGGCGGGTGGAAAATCATCGAATAACCCCTCCCGCTTTTCGAGCGAAAGGGAGTGTCAGACTTGTACTGACTAAAAACCACCCATGTTTCTTCTTAGCCCTCTATGTCGAGGCCGCGATAACTAGTGTACAACCCGCGGCCCCAACGGGCGTCGGCCCTTTCGGGCACCTCCCATGTTGCTGACGTCTCTTTGAGGCGCACGTGGAACACGAACGCGCCGTCGACACGGCCTGTTTTCGTCGTAAGACGGACGGACGGCGAGTTAGCCCATCACTCACCGTCCACAGGCCCGCGTCTACGGTGGCCGGAGGTCATCACGTGGCCCCCGACGCCCGGAGCGCCTCCCGCGGCGGCTGGGACGAGAGGTTCTCTCCCTCTCGCGTTCCGCCACCTCCTTCGCTAGCATCACTGCTTCGCAGAAGGAGGCGACGGCGTCCCATTCCTCCTCGCCCCGGACCATGGCTTGCACCAGGACCGGGCGCGAGAAGTCGCCGCCGCCGATCGCCGCTACGAAAAGACGGCGGGGCTCCGCCCAAGCGGGGCACACCTCCACTGTGTGCTCCACCGTATTCTCCGGCCGATCCTCACAATGGTACGAACAACTACCTTCAACAACGTTTTAATGACACAATGGGGTTTCTATTGTGTCAAACTAGACAATCCCCACGTTATTTCTTCTTGAGCTAAAAGACAATCCCTATGGATTGTCTTTTAGCTCAAGAAGAAATAACGTGAAATACATTTAAGCCTTTTTTTTTGGAGGGCGGGATATCACAAATGACTCCTCCTGCTCGGGGCAAAGCGGTACGGAGTGTCAGACTTCTACTGGCTCTAAAAACCACCCATGTTCCTTTTTAGCCCTTTGTGCCCAGGCCGCGGTATCTACTCGTATTTCGAACAACCCCGATACGTTTAAACCTGCTTTCAGGCCCTTAGCTTTATGTCATTAGAGGGTCATGACGATCATGATCATCAGTATCCATGACGTTAGCAACTGTCATAATTATGAGGATGGTCTTAATAACCCTTAATGTGTATTACATCACATACGTTAATTAACTCCACCACCCTTTTTAAATAGATGGCACGTGATTGATATTTCTTGCAACAGTGTTAGTCTAACTCCTTATCACACACGTGCCGACAATGGCAACCCATATCAAAAAAAATTAAAAAAACAACTGGTTTAATTTCCTCTCATGGTTTTAAGTCCTTAAAAAAACATCAAGTCTAATGAGCCTTTGTTTGTATGGTCCGCTCGACCCTCCGAAATGAGGTCATTTTTAATTGCAACAAAATTTTTTGAATGGAGTTTATGATAAGTACCTACGAGTATTTAAAACAACATGTCAAATCTCGTTGTCTTTTTAAACAACGTTTAAAGGTTAGCGACACGCAATCTATTTCCTACCATAATTTTAGCCCAGCATAAAAATATTTAGTCGAATTAAAGAATTATTAGCTATTCCATACATTTTAACCGTATAAACTAGTACTTTTTTATATTTATACCTATTGTACTTTTATAAGTAAGAAAGTGTAACGTAGTAGTTACATTTTGCACAAATCAAAACATAATAACTAATTTAATTATAAAAACACTGCAACATTCCAATGTTTACTTTCATCCAACTGTCAAGGAACCGCAGACTCCAAAATATAATAACCACAGATAATAAGTTGTAGTGCTGTGGTAAACCTTACTAAAATGCGTGAACGACGTATATTGCGTGCGCGCATCACTACAATTGAGCGGAGCGACCAATAGGCGTTCGTTCCGCAGAGATGTCATTACGGCGTGCGTCGGTGACACAGCACACTGCAAATTCGGTCTCCGGCGTAGGCGTGCGTTCCTAGCGGGCGCGCGCCTGCGCCCATTACGAGCCTACCTCTCGCCATCATTCGGGCTTAATGCTATACCATCAATCTTAATTTTACTCTGCCATCGAGCATTTAAACTCAGTGTCTCCATAACCCCCATACTGGGTAAGTTTTGAACAGCATAAACATGTGTGTATTTTGTGTGCCTAATTTTATAGGTTAACTTGGCATGTATGCTTATTTTCTCTGACTATATTCTAGGCTAATTCATGTATGTCAATGTAATCGCCTTCAGCTCAATACATTTTGGACTTTTCGTGCTTCACACCCAAAATGTGCTATCATGCCTTATTTTTCACTCTTCCCATATGTAAACTCCGTCTGATTGTGACAATCCACCAACACCTTCATTAGTGCACTAATTTTGCTACTCGCTCTGCTTAGCTTGGTGTCGCAATCAGCGGAGGTGACCTTTGTCCATCTCTTGACACGCTGGACGTCACGTTCCAGGGTCCCAGGTTCCTGCTGGAGGAACACTTAACTCCAAAGTTCCGGCTGCACCCTCAAGTTCGCGGTAGTTACGCGGCTGGTTCCGTCGTGCGTGCTAGAATCGGGCCGGCATCGGACTTCCCACTTGTTGGCCATACTTGCCACGTGGGCCGAGCCGGGCCGAAGTAAAGAAGAGCTGGCCATCACCCCTACGCATCCAGCGTGGCACCTCGCTGTGGTCATCGCCACGCCGGCTATCAGGGCAGTACAGCACATCCCACAGGGATGCCTTAGGAGTTTGTGTCCGTAGACCTTCCCACACCCATTTTTTTAAATTTAAATATATTTATGTAGACTGGTTGCGTGGTCTTATTTAATATAACCTGCGCCACGCACCCCTTTTCCGTCACAAAAGTACGACCCAGCTTAGTATTCCTGAACTGATTTCTTTCCTGGGATTATGGATCATGACCTAAATTCTTTGTCACAGTGTGTTACGTGGTCTCCATTACATAACATCAAGCCTGCACACCCAGAAGTTACACAGATGTATTTAGTAGTACACCCACATTTCGCCAGTTCTGTTTCATTCCCATAGTACCTAATAGAGTCCTATTGCCATCAACTAGGCACAAATCCAGACTTCGTGACTGCTCTACTGAGATATGACATGCTAGGCAGGCAAAAATTAAAAAGGAAAGGGATTTTCATGTGTTATTTCGTTAAACCAATATTTTGTGAACAATTCAAAGTAACAATTAACCTGCCTCGTTGGACTAGTGATCGCAAATCGCGCTTACGACCACAAGACCATCGAGGCAGGCAGGCATGGTTTAACTATAGTACATTGTTATCCAAGGGCCAAAAATTACTTATTTAGTCCCGAGACGGGGTTTGGCGCGCGTAACGTAGTGAGGGCGCTAATAGTTCGAGAGACTAAATAAGTAATTTACCAGAGGTAAACGCTGTGCTTTTCATTAAGAATACGAGGAAAATAAGAAAATAAATTATTAACTAATAAAAAAGTTAGTGTTGATCGGATGTTGTCGCTTCCCACTTATTTTTTTTTGACCTCTGGTCGTCCAGCTAAACAGACAGTATTTTTCATGTTCATCATTAAAGAACATGGCAAAGATTTTGTCGGAATCTATGTTATTTTAGAGAAATAGTTAAAACTAAATATATTATAGTCATAACTAAAGTTAACTTTGTTATTTTAATTTTAAATCGCGCTGTGATTTAGTGGCTGTATAAAAAGTTGGAAAATGGTTCAATAAAAATGTGAAAAAAGACATAGTTTTTTTTTTAATAATTTGACAGCTGTCAGTTGAAAGCGTTTCTCCCTAGGGCTGAAAAGTAGTACTTTCAATCCACTCCGCAGGCATGTTATGACCTTCTTTCAGAGCATGAGTAATGAAAAATCATTATCTTCCTGCCATTATCCCATTCAATTTGGAGTCGGCGCAACACGTTTTCTTCTTCCATTCTTCCCTGTTAGACGTCAAGGTGGCATTTACTCCTTTCTCATTCATATCATAACAATGGTAATTTTATGATAAAAATATAATATGATCTGGCGTGTATCTGCGGCTTCACCTGGTGGAAGTTGGGGTAAAAATATCAGATGCCCTAACCTACGTCTTGGGATACCTCTCTGCCGAATTCGAAATCTAGATAAAATAGAAGATAACATGGATTTAAATAGAATTTCAGTTTTCATGTGTGTTTTGTTCATTCTTGTTTTACTTGCAGGTATAAACAATACCTCTTTTTCAATAATTTATAAGTAAGTATGGATTCAAGGACCATGAACTTATAGTTACGTAGGTACTCCATTATTTGTACTA
The DNA here is from genome assembly GCA_932274075.1 of Diarsia rubi. Lineage (NCBI taxonomy): Eukaryota > Metazoa > Arthropoda > Insecta > Lepidoptera > Noctuidae > Diarsia > Diarsia rubi. The sequence continues at coordinate 13,579,549 of OW026417.1, read as the reverse complement.
TCCTCTTTGTCCTAATTCACTTAATCAACAAGTCAAAAGTCCACTAGACATCAACTGCGAAGAAGGAAATGTAATAAGTGAAGTGGAAGAAACTAAAGTGATTGATTTAGAAAAGTTGTGTGAGCGATCGCAGTAACCAGATGTCAGGAAACGGTGATACACTGACTCTATATCTATGGGCTCGTTGGCCAAAAGGAAAATACTCTCGACTAAGTTAACAGGACACTTGATCAGTCATACAAAATGGTCCAAGTTTTTATGAGGTTCACATGTCGAATTAAGGGGAAATCTGTACAATAGTGCGATCTATTGGTCTTAACAGCTGTTATTTTATTTTATGGCATATTCAGCCAATGATAAACACGAACTAGGTTTTTTTTTAGAGCGTGGTAAATCATCAAATGACTCCTCCCGCTCTGGGCCGAGTGGTAGGGAGCGTCAGACTTCTACGTACTAAAAACCACCCATGTTCCTTCTTGGCCTTTTGTCTCGAAGGCGCTGTATCTCTTTCGAAAAACCCGCAGCCCCGACGGAGACACAAACTAGCCTAACGCTGACTCTGTGGAGTGTGTTGTTGAAGACTTACGTTACTTATAGGCGGACTGTGTTACGCTATGAGTACAACAGAAATTCGTTATTTTGGGTTTTGAGGTTGAACAGACTAAGTTGGCACGTCTAAATGCATGTCATAACCCTATGTGTGTATATTTATTGCCAGTACAGGAACTCAGGCCTCCTTTCTATGAGAGGGATGGGCTACAATCCACCACGCGAGCCCAGTGCGGGTTGGTAGATAGATGTCACATGTTTTCGATTTTTTTTGTTCTAAAACGTTTCCTCACGATGTTTTTCCTTCACCGTTTTGAGAGCATTGATGATAAAATATATTACACAAAGTATTGCGCCGGCCTGCCACTGGACCACCACTGCTCGCTACTGCTGTTTCTACTTACATCCCAAATAATCTTTTGAACCTTCATTTCGTCTCAGTCCCCCTAAAACAATTTAATCTAAATCGTTTCCATGACACAAACTAAGTGCAAGAAAAAGTAACTTTAGTTAGCAAACCCCGCTGGGAGTTCATAAATGGTATAAAGTACTAAGCGGAAATTAGATCGGCTAAATCTGCCTTAAAACAGGGGGAATTTGCTTAAAAGTGGAGATAAGATCCACACTTCATAAAGGCACAGGAAACTCTCGTTGAAGCATGAAAAGAAGTGGACAAAGTTAAAGCTAACCTGATAAGCAAAACGTTTAAATTACACTCTTAACTAGAATGAATTTTCACTAATATATCCGAACAGGATCAGCAGATCTTCATTATCAGAATTTAAAAAAATCTCGCATTTGTATCATTTAAACACATAATTTTGTATTAATTTATTTTCAAGGAAAGATCTATCAAATCCTACAAAGTTATGCGGTAAAACTTATCGATCAATTGTCGCATACAAGTCCCACATACATCTTCAGTGTATATAATAGATCTAATAGATAATAAAGGGTGTAAAAGTACCCATAAGGCAAACGAAGGGCACTTGTTTTCCCCACCAGTGCGATATTTTTTTTGTTCTAGCTAGACAATACCTTGGAACCCCCTAGTTACGGAGATATTCCGGGTCAAAGTACCAATTTGTATAGACGTGCGTATCTGAAACGCGCGTCGTCGGCGCTTTTCGGCCGTAGATTCCAATTTTTAAAACGCGCGTAAAACACGACACAAACGCGCGTGTGAAGCGCGTATGAAACTCGTTTGCGAGTTTATATAAAGCCGTGATTTAGGTGCCTGTACCTAAATTAATATTGTGCTCGGTCGACATTGATTTCCATCAATATTGAGTTTCAAGATTTTTCTTTATTATTTAAAAAAACTGATGTCAGTGAAATTGTGTAGGCTGTATTTTTTTATTTTTTATTAATTTATCGCTGATTCCTTATTTCCACGCAGAGTTAAAGTTCAAGTTACTAACTTCGTGAAGATTTGCCAATAGAGATTTGTTATATCCTGCGGTTTTATCGGATCGTTAAAATTTGTACTAAAATGAATTAAGCAAGAATGAAGAGAGATTGTCATTTAATAAATACAAGGTTTTAGTAGTCCAATTGCGCCTAAATTCTAGGCCGACATTAATTTATTGGTCTCTTGTAACGGTACAAGAAACGGTTTGAGAATTAGAAGCGTCACTTACAGTCATTTATTAACTTTGAACTTAAATTAGTTACCAAACTAATAGTTTAAAAGTAACATAAAAAAAACATCATACAGGATGATTTTTAGGTAACCGTCCAAATTCTGATTTTCAATACTTGGCGATAAGCATTGAATACAATACACCGTGTGCTAGGGGCTAAGCATACGAGGCGATCGTGAAACGCGCGTCTAGTTCACGTATACGGTCAGATACAGCGATCCCAAGCATTTATTTTCAAAACTTTATTCGAATGTTCGAGCAGCAAATAATTCCATGTAACTGGACGATTGTTTATTTCCGTCATAAAGCGGTCGGTGTCAAAAGATTCCATTTTAAACCAAAGTAAACGCGCAGCACACAATAAAATAGTGTGACTTCTAACGAGTTTGTAACACGCTGCACGCGCGCGTAAGTTTGTATCACCTTTACGCGCTTTCAAATCTATAAAAACGCAAAAATAGCATCTACGGCGTCGTGTCAGAATTAAAATTACAGTGGGAAAAGTATTCAGTATTCGTAGTAGTTAGTATTCTCCTCCTAAATTATAAAACTAAAATTTTAATTTGTGACGTTTTTGTGCCATTTCGCACGCTCTCCAGATCTCACTGTATTAGACGTTTCTGTTTCGCAATTGCCTACGTCAGTGGTTTATACCTAAAATTTATTGACCCGCGCACATTTTCTGTAATAAGTGCATGGCTTGCGAAACTTTTGCTGTGGTTTTGTCTGTTATTTATCAGTATTTTTTTGTTCATATTTTTATTTGTATCATGTACCTAAGCATGCCCTATTGCGGGTTTCAAAATGTCCCTCGTTTAAACTAACATACTGTATAAGCGTCACTGTGCATAATCCCGTTTTTATTTTGCATTTGTAGTTTGGCAATTAAACAAAGCTGCAATAAATGCGCATAATCCAGGTACGAAGCTAAATAATGTATTCATAAGGACCTCGGTATTCCTTGAATTACACGTTTACGTAGTATCTACTCGGTCTTCACTTTAAATATCGGTTTACCGATATTTTTACCCCGATTCCATTTAAAACAAATTGCCAGAAAAGTCGATCACATTAAAAAACATTGGTAATGAGCTAGCTTATCTTGAGTCTCGGAGCTATAAAAATTGATGAAGCCTCCACAAGCGCCCTGTAACTTCCTTTAATGGGAACGATAATTGAAAACTTCAGTTTAATCTGAGACTCTTGCGTAAATTGAAACTTGGTGAAGCAGAAGAGAGATAATTATGTGGAATTATGAAAAACCACTGATTTGTTAACTTCTTGCGGCTGAAACGGATCGTTTGTGAAAGAAAAGGAGCTGGCGTATTTATTAAATGGGAAACGATCCTGGATATACCAGGGCTGTTAGCGTTGCTAGTGTGAGTGCGATCATCCTTTGGTTTAGACACGTAGACAGTCTCACATGCTAAGCTTACGTGGAAATAGCGTGTTCTCCTTCGAAACGATTCTTTAAACATGGTGTTGATTTGCTTTATTTCATAACTTTTTTTTCGTTTGCTATTAAAAGTTTTGAAATAAGTTTTTTGTGTCATCTTAATATAAAATAAAATATTAACTAATAAATACCTATAAATGAAAATATTACCTACAAATTGAAGTTAAATATTATTTTCAAGAAAGCTCATTATTATGATACGCAAAACTTGAGCGAATAACCATAAATAATTTCTTGGTGGTATTTAGTAACTGAAAGCAATAAAATCAGAAGTATTCCTCAAAATTTATTAAGTCGGAAACCCACCCTTGGATTTTGTTGACTTTCCTGAGATTGCTATTACTCAGAAACTTTTTCCATTATTCGAACAGAAAACGATGTTAAACCGAACGATTGTGGTCATTTGGACAAAACTCCCCTCTTTAATTTAAGATTCTGAATAATTTGATTAAGGATCCAAGTCTTGGAAACCAGAATATCTTATTTGAGTTCGTTCGTCAATCCGTCAGTTTTACGACCATAATTCTCGAAAATAAAACACCTTTGGTAGATTGCAAGGAATCTCGTCACCAGTTTGATGTAATATTATTATAATAAGATTGTTTGTCCCTCATGAAGTTATTTTAAATTAAAAGCGCATCCTTTATTAAAATAACGTCTTTGAGATCGATAACAAATGAAAACCTTGGAGTGATTCTGTATAAAGCTATACAGGGTGTAAATAAAAAAAAAACATTCGTCAACCAAGCATTCATCAAACTAAGTACCCCTACGCAAAAATTGTTGCTGGGAAACGACTTTTTTTTTGGGGTCAAAAATCACATTTTACGGTAAAACTCAATGTAGCGCTATTAAAATAATAATAATAATAATATTCCACAACTATCACACAACGCCATCTAGTCCCAAGCTAAGCAGAGCTTGTGTTATGGGTACTAGACAACTGATAAACATACTTATATATTTCTAAATACATATACAGGGTGTTTGGAAGGGAGCTGTACATACGCCTAGGGTAGAAACTAGGGATAGTCTGCTACCTACCCCCGCCCATTATATTGACCTTGGCCTCAAGGTTTTTATTTAATTTAAAATTATTTCTTTACCTTACTACGGTACTTCAGGCCCCATAACTTTTCTTCTCCACAATTTTCTGGTGTAAAATAATTTTTTGCAGGACCCTAAGACTCTAACGATTAAAACAAGACCATTAGCCGACCGGTCCCATGGATAGATTTTGAGCTACAGGTAGTTTTAGTCAAAAAATCATAAAAAAGTCAAATAAAAAATAATAATAAATTAAAAAAAAACCTTGAGGCCAAGGTCAACATAATGGGCGGGGGTAGGTAGCAGACTATCCCTAGTTTCTACCCTAGGCGTATGTACAGCTCCCTTCCAAACACCCTGTATATTACATAAAACATTGTGCTATTGGATGCTTTGAATAGTAAACGGGTCATGGAGGTCATTTAAGTAAAGTTAAGTATAACCTGAAAAACAAGTAAGTATTTACAAAAACAGCTGTGCAAAATTTGGAACTTTGACCCCCAATATCTCCGTAACTAGGGGGTTCCCAGGTATGGTCTAGAACCAAAAAATGATCGCAGTGGTGGGGAGAACAAATGACTTTCGTTTACGTTAAGGGTACTTTTACACCCTTTATAGGTGAACGTTGACTACGTTTTTCAATAAAAACATGATATAATGGACCATAAATTTTCTTTACAGGTACATGGCAGCAGCTCTTAAAATGTCCTTGATTAATGTTCCGAAAGAGTAATGAATTGTTCAAAGAAACCCCACTCGTGCTTGGAATAAAAAGAATCTGCAATCTATTGAATGTAATATTCTGGGAACTAGTCGCTAGCTGGCTATGCGCAGCTTTATTATAATACTGCGCTTTGTAATCTTTTTTTAGTAGATACTTTTGATTAATTATGATTTTTGCAGTAGTAGCGGCGAGAACATAATAAACGAGCCGTTCATCTCACTTAAGCAGAAAAAGCCTCATTAATTTATCAAAACAGTGTTACCATTCCATTGAGATATAATGCAAGAGAAACAAAGGAAAATCTACCAGTAATCTAATAAAATTCTTTTACTAACCCAAACTCTGTTCACCGAGAATGTCTAAGTAATTTAATTAAGCTTCAACCCAGGACCAATATTTTGTTTGGCCACACCATCAATATTAAATCTTGTTGGGATAGTAAAAACTTTGTACCACGAAAGTAGCTAAAGACGTCGAAATTTTTCGCCTTAAACAATTCAGTTTTTTTTTTCAAATTGTTAAATAATACAACAAGACAAACTCTAAAATTTTAACTAAATTTATTTGGTATATACCAAATAAATTTACCAAATAATTTTATACATTAGATATAAATTATAATTTGAATATTAAGATAAAATTTTAAATGACTTTTATATGATTTAAATTGACACTACAGCTTACAGTTGCAGTTGTCATGAAGTGAGTTTGTTTGTATTGCTCATGCATGCGGTATTAGACAGATATATCTATGGCTACTTTACTACTGTTCAAAATTCATGAAAATACTATGTTATTTCAAAGAACGAACAAAAATATCACGATGTGTGAAAAAAGTAATAAAATAAAACGGCCATTTGAACTACGTAACTACGGCGGTGTGACATAAAGACGTCACATTTCTGTCGCGCTGTCTTTGTCTAGCACGTCATGAATGGCTGGCTGACTGTTTGTGGCTGGCTGTTTTTGGTCAATATTGTTACTTTTTCACATATCATGTCATTTCTGTTAATTTTTTAAAATAACATAACATTTTCGTGAAGTTTTAACAGTAGTCAAATAGCCTATTACGATTATTGTGATATGATAATAGCTTGCCCTTCAGTAATTATCGCCTGTGATATTTATTCAAAAGCAACAATAACAAAGCTTCTTTAATTATTTACCGATCGATTAAATATATGTGAAGTTTTGCTATTAAATAAACGTATGCATGTGCATTTTAGGAAATTTTTTCTTTGTTCGTACAATATTAATATACTTACTAGTGTATTAAACATTGATTTTCTTCAAAGATAGGTACTCAGAAGATAATGAAAAAATCTTTAGCTCATTGAACTTTAACTTGCGTCCAAACAGTTTTTTACGAATTCTAAGAAAATTTGCTATTTATGTTGGCTTACAAAGGAAGTTAACCCAAAAACTGTCGGAAGATAGGGTTTATAAAATCCCAGCTTCCATTTTTGCAGATTGTTATTATTATAACCTGATATTGTACGACTAAAGGTTATATCTACGTATTTTTGGGAGGATCAAGCGAAGGCCATTTGTTAAGAAGGACACAGACAAAACATTTTAACGTATACTTAAAACACCGCAAAACTGACACTGACTCTGCCATAGTTTGTTGCAGTAATTCTTACGTGTTGTAGTAGTAATAACGTGCATTTTCAGATATTCATCTCATTAAAAATGTCAAAAGAGCTCAAAAATAAGACATTTCAATGTATTTTTATTCCTAAAGAAACTTTGTAAAATGAATTATATAAAATACAGACAGTTAACTTTACGCTACCTCTGGTGGTTCATCACTGATATTTTTTTAACACAGATAAAAAAAAACTTCATAACGGACAAGTGCTTTTCTAAAAAACCTGCATGCCCCTTTATGGGACGCGTGTATTCCAAGTTTCGTAGGAGATACCTGCAAACGTATTCAATTACGTGTTTTTTCTTCGCCTTTTTATGGCTTCGCCGACGTAGACTCGAATCTTTTCTAGCCTAATTAAAAAAGTTTGTTTTTAAATAATTGAATTTCATTATTTATAGTACATTTACTTGTACTTTTCAGTGCATTTTAATGAGAACCCACTGATTAGCAGTTTTATAAATAACTTTGTAGTTGGAATTGTAGTATACTATACCATCGTTGTTTTATTCAATGGAATTCCATTTAATGTGGAACATACTATGTAAAATGTGAAAATCTAATTATATTTCACCCAGCCAATATGACGAACGTTATTGAACAGACTAATTTGAATAGCAAATTTTCTTATTAGCTCCCATAATAGCACTCATTGCTTCCGACGAAATGGTTAGAAGTATAATAAAGTAAAAATACTTATTTTTAACAATAAGAGTCCAACCCTGTAGGGCCAGGGTGCTTTGGCCTATAGACTGCTCCATCAAACAGGGAACACAATGCGTTGTCCGCAACAATAAAAAATACTTAGAAGGAGCTTCTCAAGTGGGGCTGACAAAAGGTAGAACGAGACGGGGTCGAGCGCGGGGCAAGAGTTTTATTTATCGGTCAATTATTGTCGATAAGCAAATTCTTCTTCTTGTGTATCTTTTTTATCAATGATGAAGGTTGTTTTGCAGGCGGGGTCCATTTTATTTTCATTTCATTTTATAATTTAATATTCAACAAATGAACCCCGCCTGCTTCCAAGTTTTGTTTAATTTAAAATATGCTTGTTTTTTACTTTTCAGTTTTTTCAGTCGGGTTTTTTAGTTTTAAAACTACTTTTTTCATTTCCAACTTTTTAGTTGTTTTGTGTCTGTTCTTTCGTTGGTCGCGTAAAAATCTTCGCAGATGATTTAACTTTTGTGTTTGTTTATATGATTTGTGACTTTAAAATTATTTTAAACATATAAGTGTCATATATTTTTGTAATCTCCTTTTAAAACCCTTCATTTTGATACCCTACTCGATGGTAATGGTTTTTTTTTTAAATACGCTATATGGCCCCCAAAATCCGCAAATTTCTTTTCTTTTTTAATTTTGATGTAGCCAGTGACACTTGCGCCATCAAGACTAATCTAACGACGTATATTTTATTCAAATTCCTTTATTCGTTTAGGAGTTATGAGGGAACAAAGAAACGGACATACATACATATATACACGCCAAACACATAACCCTGCTTTTGGGCTTCGCCGCAGTCGGGTAAAAATAATTAAAATGTGGAACATTAAGGCTTTAATCAAATAATATGCTAGAAATAAGAAATAACCCCCGAAATGCTGTCTGATTTACAAACTGAGTACAAAACGCAACAACTCTTTACAAATACTTAAAATAAAACACATCGCAAATCATGGCATTGTGTTCATTTTCAACTACCGTGTTGCTATCTGTCGCAGATAACACGTCTGCCTGCCTAGCTTAATGAGGTTGATAGGGATCGGTATCCTGTCTAAACAACGGTAACCAATCGAGATTCCGATAACAATCTGTGGCAGGACGTGTCGACCATCGAAGCCATTTGAGACATGAACCGCTCTCTCTAATATCTCACCTATCGGTTCTTATTACGCGTCTACATGCAATGAAACCCTAGTAAATTCTAGCTTGAATATCAAAGGGACGCTTTCATGTCCCTGCTCACGTACTCAGGCACTTAAACAAGCGTATGACACTTCATCATCATCATCATCATCATCATCAACAGCCTATTAATGTTCCCACTGATGGGACACAGGCCTCCTCTCGTTTGAGAGGGAATGGGCCCAAACCAAAGACATGTGACATCTACCAATACGCACTGGGCGTGGGTATTGGTCGATGTCACAGTCATGTCTTCGAATTTTTTGGTTCTAAGACATACCGCTTTTTTCACGATGTTTTTCTTCACCGTTTTGAGAGCAGCGGTGTTGAAATAAATTACACAAAGTAATGTGTTAATTAATTAATCTGCCTGGGTTCGAACCCAGTTCTTTGAATAAGTAGGTACCGTCGCCGCGTCGCGCGTCGGACCGCGGATTCATAGCATGCTCGAATCAACTTTTTTAGCCGGCCATAGGTTATGTACATAATTATGCGTGCGTAGGTTTACCTGTACAGTGGTACATCAATGAATGTGTGTAGGAGAAAACTATACAGTTATGCCTGTACATGCATGTGCCCTAAAGAATATTTAAATATATTTTACCGCTTCCGCACAGCGCATGCATAACATAATTACACAGCGTGTGTGTGGCAGATAGCATACACAGCTCCAAAATTCTTAGTTGTTTTCTTTTTTTATAACTAGTAATTAACCCACGACAACAACCATGTCTTCGTGTGTTGACAGGCTGAAAGTCGGTTTTCCATAAAGTTTGGCACGCACATTTCAAGCTGCCATGCATAACCTACCGTTTATGCCCGCTTAAAACGCGTTATGGCAACTTGCGTCATACTCACGACTTTTTTTCGTTTAGCCACAGTCGCAAGATGCCTGTCGCTTGACGTGTAGCTCGTAGCCAATCCGTCCGGTATTCAATACACGTCACACATGCAACGAAACCCTGTACATTGTAGTTCGTATTTCCAAAGGCTGACCTCAGCGATGCAATATATCGTATCCTCACTTCATCAATGAGATAAGGCGATGACAATTCCAATCGGTAGAATGTTCGCAAAACGAAGGGGTTGGTAGTGAATTGGCAAACATGAATTTGGGGTTATCAGCACGTTTTCATGGGGTTTGAAAATGTGTTAGTTGCTGATTTTGGATTTATTTTTTTTGTTTTTATAGAAAAGTCTTTTATGGAAATGGTTTATTTCGTGATTGGTATTGTGCTTGTCTGGCAGTGTGAAGAAAATTAAGATGATGATGTTTTTATTTCTGTTCAACGTAGGTATCTATGTTTAGTCATTCTATTCATCTGTAAACATCTGCCAAATCCTTACAAACATCAAATAGCACAACATGAACAAAAAAAGCAATTTAGTAGGAAAAAGCAACACGACTTTGCAAAAACTTCAGCTACGTGTTACATCATTCCGTCGATCGCCAAAAATCTTGCACACGCTGTCAAGAATTCCGCTTTCTCACAAACAATAAACACAAGACAGTTTTTTAGGATTCGATCTGCTTTGAGATAACCTCAACAATTCGAGCCGTACCTTCGTCAAACTAAGGACACCGCAATAACGCTGACATCGGAATTTATGTCGAGCCCAGACCCCCACCCCTTATCCTGCTAAAATGGTCACTTTGACTAAAGTATCTGTCATTGAGAATAATACGAAGGACTTGAAACACGACTAAGGCATACTAATTTCGTAGATAGGTACAGCACGTCATATACATAATCCGTTTAGTGTAGTGGAACTGACAGGGGTTCATTAAATCTATTCAAGCGACGAGCTTGAGTCGTAATCTTAATTAGGAGTACCAATAGATGTGTTTAAAGCACAATAGACACTTTGCCACCTTCGCGAACGTGGTTTTAAGCGTCAACTGGCACAATTTGGAAGATGTCTATGATAATTAATAATATGAGCTATAAAGTAAATATTACCACTTTTTTTTCGTGAATACCTCGTTGATCGTCGTCTTGTAGTACTGTTGAGAATAAGGTCCAAGGAATTCGATTCCCAGGACCGAGAAAATCTTTTTAACCTTTGAGTTTGAAGAAATTCTCAGTAGGAGCATGGAACCTGGATTTGTGCCCAGTTGGTCGTAATGGCCACAGTAAATGGCGAACGCAACTCCCGAATTGTGGTTGAATTATGGGTAAACCTCTACCAAACTCTTTGGAGTAAACCAGGCGTGATGATATTTATTTATATATAAGTTATGTCCTTTATTTATTTTTTATAGACATCCGTTTTAAATAAAATAAATATTTAAAAGTGTAGGTAACTGAAAAAAAACATATAAAAATAGTGGTCCACCGTTGTCGGAAGCAGGGTCCAAGCTACCGACGGTTAGGGCTCCAGAGACAAGAACCTTCTCACAATGCGAGTCGTATCGAGGAGTAGGAGGAGTTCTGAGTCAGGCTCTAGATCCAACCGCCAAGCGAGAGTTTCGACAGGTGATCATCCAGGCTCTTAGCCATTGGCCGTTACGATAGTCGGCATAAATGATAGCCGAGTTTACATTCCATATAAATCGACAACGTTGTGTGCCAAGTTCAGATATTTTATTTTATTTTTACTATAAATAATATTTCATATCTTATAGACACCTTTTTACTAAGCCAACAAGTTTTTATCATCTGATTCGGTGTTTTGACTTAAAGCTAATGCTAAAAACAACGTCAAAGCCGAATTTTTCTCCACCTTGAAACCGCCGCACGAAGGGTCCGTCAGTCAGGCTTAAAGGGCTTTTCCGGGAGTTCTGCCTGTAATCACTTATTCGTCTCATCTGTCTATTAGTACGGCCTTGACCCTAAAACAAGGTTCACGTAGATACGCGAAAAAAGTTCATTAAATAAATTACTAAGATAACCAGATTAAAACCTAATTATCTAAGTAATTGGGTCCTCAGAGTAAAAGGCAAAAAGTAAATAAAATTGTTTGGCTCTTTCAAAGAAAATAAATAAAACATTAGGTTCCATTTCCTTTTCTTAAATAAGTTTAGTAAAGCAATTCGATTATTGTTTTTGGACTAACAAGCGAGAGTAGTTAAGCGCAGAGGAAATTGTATTCAATTTCGCAATGTCATTTGGCATTAGACCAAATTGAGACTTACAGAGCCTGTTCGCTTCGTAAAGACCATAAGAGCTCTCAAACGTACCGAAGTTGCCAATAATAGAATGTAGAGTCAATTGAGTATAATGTTACGAAGTGGGAATTGTGTTAGTGTAGTTATTTAACATAGACATTAGCATTTAGTCTCATATACCATGAAATAACAATGTCTGAAAACATATAAAATGATTATTCAATATGATAAATATTTAAAAAATTGATATTGTGAATGTGAGGACCATGTCGATCTTTCTTAAATTTTAATTGTTGTGATTGTCTGGCAGTTTGAGTACTTTAAGTGACCCACCCAAATGTCCTTTCTTTGGTATTGTTCGTCGTGACGTTGAGCTCCTTGAGTTATAAGTCGAGCTCCATGATAACTGACAAATGCTTGCACTGACTGGACGGGTCCACTCAAATCTGTGTGGTGCTTTCTTCAAAAGACCATCTCAGACATTAATCTGCATGGTCTTCATGTGTGTATTATACCTTATTGTTAACCCAAACGATTTTAAAAGATTAAAAGAGTAACCTTTGGAGTTTCTTGCCGGTTCTTCTCCTTAAGAATCGACCAATGCACCGAACCCTGCCCCTTTTTACCGACGTTTTATAAGTACCCATGTAGGCCTATGTGAAATAAAAATATTTTGATTTTGATTTTTTGACTTTGATATAGCAAAATTGCGTAAGTACCTACTTAAGAATAACACACCTTCCGACAAATTGATTGACATATACAACATATGTAACGTAATTCACGCACATTACATTTCTAATTGGGGTGTTTGAGGGACAATTACATACCGCGCCAAAACCTCATACGAGTCGTACTGGGGTCACCTTAAACTTGAGCATACTGTAACTTGAGATGGGTGCGGCAACTGACTTTCATTTGGATAATCAGTGATATTATATTATTTATCAAGGCATCCGACTGCGACATGTCTCAGAGGTGAGACTTAGGCGTAAAGCATACCTCATATTTAGGGTTGGTCTTACGACTAGAAAACCAGTTTACGACAATCAGTGCTTTGATTGTTGTAAGAATAAGAATAATTTATGACTTAAAAAAAATATAATACTCGTACAATCGTTGTTGTACGAAGCGCAAGTTTGGAATGCAAATTCAAATTCAAATTGTTTATTGCAATCCATAATGTTCATTTTCAGGTGAAAGGTAAAATAATTCTAGACACAATTATGGACCCTGTCGGGCAAATGTTTGTATTAGTAGAGAGAGGAAGAGCGGTTTGTTTCTATTATTATTAAGTTGACTTTATTTCTATATCTATCCAATAATAATATTCAAATAATCTATATCACTATTCATACAGGGTGTAAATTAACCATTTCAACAAACGTCAACCAAGCATTCTGTAGGTACATCAAACTAAGCCCCAACAACGCAACAATTTTTGCTGGGAAACGACTATATTTTTTTGGGTCAAAAATCACATTTTACGGTAAAACTTAATGTAGCACTCATAAAACATTATGCTAGTGGATGCTTTGTAAACGGGTCATGGAGCTAATTTAAGTAAAGTTATAACCTGAAAAACTAGTATTTACAAAAACAGCTGTGCAAAATTTGGAACTTTGACCCTCAATATCTCCGTAACTACCCCTTCACAGGTAAGGTCTAGAACCAAAAAATTATCGCAGTGGTTGGGAGAACAAGTGCATTTTGTTTGCGTTAAAGGTACTTTTACACCCTTTATACTGTCAATGCTGACGTCTGATCACAACACGAAGCCAAGTACTAATTTGTACATACTTGGATTACGTAAAAAAAATTCAAATAAATAATTAAGACAGTTATTGGCAAAAATAAGCTGAAGGTCCCATCGGCATGACTTTATCTATTATATTAATGGCAATGAAAATATCATATGATTGATAGTTTAGCAGAAAAATTGTAGTGAGTTAAAAAACAGAGGCTACTTTGAATATTTATTTATGATGTTTAAATTTTTTTTTTTTTTTTTTGGACTGAAGAGGACATGCTCTAGATTGTGTAGATTAATATTATTTTTTTGAAAAACAATTTGTTGATGGTTGCGGAAAAAATTGTTCTAATGTATCCTAAAAAAGGTCAATTCACGTATATCCACGCCTTAAGGATATATGGGGTGTATCTAGGGTATCCTCTGCTTTATCCTACTGTATTTGTGCTAGGCATGGTAGGTCTCGCCACTTATTTATTGAATACTAGCTGATGCCCGCGGCTTCACCCGCGTGGATGTCGGAACTTGACAGTTATACAGAGGGGTGCCGATGATACGACAATAAATTAAACTACGTATACCTTTGTATGTTCCCAGTGTATATACAAAAAAACATTTGAAAAATATCCAGTAGTTTAGTCACAGGAAATTATTTTTCATTTTTAACATTTACTACATGATGTATCTATTAATACGAAAGCACTGTCAGGTTAACGACCCCGCATCGTTGCGGTTGCCAACTCGCTACTTAAAAACTTTAGCCAAATTCGTTTACACACTTAATTTATTGCAAATTATACCTTAAACCTGTACAATAAGAGCCATAACGCATGTCATTAGACTTAGATAAAACATAACGCATGCGGAAGTTGCTATGCACTCTCAATAATAGAACATTTAGTGTGTGCAAAAGAGATATCTAGTTTCGTTTGTTTATTACTTCACTTTCTTGTCCAAACTTGCTAAGAACTACGCTACAAAGTTAGGTCACGGTCACCGTTCAGTCTGTCGCAACAGTCCTGTGACGTTGCACGCGTCATCGCTATGTAAGCGTACGAGTGCAAGCGGAGCCCGGGCGCCGCGACGCCACCTTGATGTAGGTACCTACCCGCCACCGGCCACTCGTGTCATCGTGTGTCAGGGACCGGGACGTTGAAGTAGGTAGTTAACAACGATTATTACATTTGAAATTGGACGCATTATTTTAGTGACAGAACACGAACAATTAATAGGTATCCTAGTTAAATTAAATAGTTCAGTGAACTGTGCGAATTTAGGCGATAAACTTTTTGTGTTCGTGTATTTTACTTAGCTAAGTAGGTAATTAGTAAGTGATTGAACAGTGAGTGATCCTGATTGTGATTAATAAATAACACGTGGGCGAGAGGTGCCCGATTATTCGGTTAATAATCTGTGAATCAGTGTTGCACCAACCCCGAATAAAATGGGATAAAGGCAAAAAGATGAGGAATCTGTGATTCAGTGATTATTACCCATAAGAAGACCCACTGAACCAAAAGATCATGTCGCTACACGACGATACGCTACGTTGCCGCTCGCTACAACAGAGGTTAGTGAACCCATGTTTTTAAATGGCGTTCTATTTTGTTACAAGTTCTAAGCCATTTAGTTTGTATGAATTTTTTTTTTTAATTTTTGTGTTAGGATTTTTTTAATGGTTTATAATTATTCCTATGAACTAGTATGGTCCGTGTTTTCATTTATTGTCGTATCATCGTATCCACGTTGTATACTAAAGCCTTCCTTGAGAACGATTTATCTCTAACCATTGGTGAAACCCGCATGAAAATCGGTGCAGTAGCTTATCGCGAACCGACAGACAGACTTTGTTTTACAAAATGTGATTATGCGTGGTAAAATACACTACCCAGGTGTTCTAAGCACGGTTTGGTTGTGTGACGGAGGCAGCCGCCGCTGCTGTGGGTGACGCCCGCTCGCACCAACCTGATGCACTCTATATGGTGTCACATAATTATGTTCTCTGAGTGAATTCACACTACACTGGCTGCATTTTGTAAAATTAGTCTTGGTTTTTATAAGTCTCATTTCTGTAACTATTATGACTTTTAATATTACCTATCCTAATGTATTAGGTAAGCCTGTGATGATAGTGGTATTGGTAAAGGTAAAGGTGCAAGGGGGTGGGTAAAGGTTTAGAAATTCGTAACCTTAATAGGGGGCGGGGGTATGCATCCCCCACCATTTCCGCCTGCCGGAAAAGCATAGTTTTTTTATTAATTATTTAAAATCTCTATTTGAGGTTATGTTTTTATCATTTTTTTTGTTAAAATAAACCAGATTTATGAGGGGACACTAGACCCCGCCATCCCCTTCGTGACTTCTAACCTAACCTGTCCGAGTCGGGGTGCCCAAGTCCTGAGCTCGCTCTGCTTGCTCTATTAATATTTATTATGGAAGCCCAGTAGACGGAGCCTGCAATAGCGTGCAATCAGTGTCCAGTAAGTATGTCGTACAGTGAAGCAATTCGATCAGAGTCCAAAAATAAAGCCAAAGTCTTCAAAAAACACAAATCAAAACACAGGAGCACATTCACGATAACTCGAAAGCAACGGAATGACGTCCAACGTATCTAATAATAATAATTAATAATAATTTTGGTGTAATTTATCTATAATATGTATGTATTTAGAAATATATAAGTATGTTTATCAGTTGTCTAGTACCCATAGCACAAGCTCTGCTTAGCTTGGGACTAGATGGCGTTGTGTGATAGTTGTGGAATATTATTTATTTATTTATTTTTCTGTCAAAATCTACATTTAAGATGACAATTTGCGTTTCGTTTCACGTTCAATGATCTTAATACTAGTGTTAGTAGACATAATACACAAATTAAACAGTATGGAGTTTCATCCAATGACGCAGCATTGGAGACTCCCATCTATCTGCAAATAAACTCAAGATAGTGTTGGTACCGCCACGAAGACGAGCAAGTAGGGAAGCGCTTCTCTTACGTATGATGGCCGTAAAACCATCAATATGCCTTTCCGCAAACATCCCTGACGCACTACATCGCCATGGCAGCCCCAACAATATCCTGAGCGCGTTATTATACTGGACACGTAGATCACTGTATGCACGCAAACTATAACTAGTCCACAGGCTGCACGTGTAAAACGACGAACAAAAAGATTTCAACAAAGAAATCTTGACCGCCTCTGTACATCGCGCAAACCTGCGGGCCAGCATGTTACAGCGTACCGACAGCGATCTACGCTCCCTGTCAATGTCCATATTATCTCTTAAATCGTCTGTGACCCAATGACCTAAGTATTTAAAGCTATTTAAGGGTGCTCCGTAAAGAGATATCTCTGGTATGGTTGGGTAACCTAGGGCACATGCCTTAAAAACCATTTTCTCACTTTTCTTAGTGTTATACTTGAGTCCATGGGCCACCGCGTATTCCTCACAAATAGAAACTAATCGCCTCAAAGCGCCGATCGATTATACTATACAACTACTTGAAATGCAAAAATAATATGCATGTCTTGTCATGGGTGGCCAGAATGCGAAGCATCGGGTCTTCTTCTTGATCCGACATAGTTTTAGATAGATGTTGGCACTGTTGTGGGTACTCGAGCGAAACAGGATTTAAATCAAAATAACTTTATTTAAAGCACTCAACGGTTTTACAAGAATCAAACACGTGCGTTGGTCTACTGAGCGTCTGCCGAGACTGTCGGAGTTCAAGTATGCGATCACTTCGTTCTATCACCAGTCCTCGCTGCATCCCCTCTACCGACGATCGTGTCCAAGCTGAGGACACGCTTGCGTTTCCGGTAAAGATTTATCCCACTAAAAACAAAACTTGTAAAAAAAGCCAAGCTGCGCGGCTTGGCTTTTTTACAAGTTTTTTTTACTCAAGTTTTTTACCGTAAAAAGTAGTGAGATCTATGTAATACCAAGTAAATTAATATATTCAGTCCCTACTTAAAAACCTTTGATGTTTTAAATAAATGGATTGACTTGGCCATCGCATCGCATTCGCCAATGTTAAACAGGCCATTGTAATAGCTGGCCAACACATTGGCCATCGCATATATATAGAGATACAACGAATCTCGCATTAACGGCGGCGCTATGTGGTTTTCCGATTGCGCCCCATTGCCGGTCCAGTAAACTAAACGGGCGAGGTATATAGGCTACCCGCCAACCAACGAGTTTTGTTTCATAAAAGCCTCCTTTGTCTACTCGGTGTGACTGCGAATCTATTCTGTACTGTTCAAAATGGGCCAATTAACTGAGTTTGGTCACATTCGAATTTAAACTTTTTACTCTCGATACAAATTCAAACATCACGAATGAAACTGAACGCGAAAAGTACACTTATGCGAAGTTTAAAAATAGTACTAACACCTCTAAATCGCGTTTAAATTTCCTTAGCAAAAGTAGGTACTCTGCCGCACTCAGAAAGCTTTATTAAATTAGTCCTAATGCATCCTTCTCTAATTCTGATTAGATTCGTTAATGAACGATACAATCCAGAAACATAATTTAAGGGTTCACCGGCTAATGACGGCTTTTCGTATCCGTAGGGCGGAGTATCGTCAAATCATTCTATCGATATGCACATCGATACGGGTGCCGCCACACTTGAAAAAGCATTGAAAGCATATAAATAAGTAACATAAATTAAAATAAGTTATTTTACCGATCGTTTTTAATAAAAGACGAAGCGAAACAGCCATTTTCATTGGTATCTCTTATTGCTAACTGTCGATGTCCAAGTGTCAATTCAATGTCATGTCAATTTTGTTTGTTATGTGTTATTATTTGTGTTTCACCCGACAAGGAAGAATCTTTCGTGTGTTATAAAGTTTGATTACAGCTTTATCATAACATGCTCATGTTTCCGATAAACTTATTTCAAGCCATTTGGGCTACGGAGGCGCCAAATAACCTATCTTCGTCTCAGAGCATCTTTCACCTCTGAATAAAGCCATACATGCAGGTGCTAGCAAAATGGCTCGTGAGAAGAACTACAGTCTGGGTCCGTGATAGCCGTATATCAGTTCGTAAGAAAGGTGTAGCCCGCGCTGCACGCCTGTACAAATGAAAAGCCTACACGCTCTCTCCTTAATGTAAGTACCCAAAAACGTAACATAAAATTTGTCTTACAATACAGCGTTGTTGAATTCACTTTATACTCATCATCATCATCTTCCTGCCCTTATACCATGCTATTTGGTATCAGTGCAACACGTGTTTTTCTTCCATTCTGCCCTGTCAGTGGTCACGCTATCATTTATTCCTTTTCCATTTATATCATTCCTCACACACTTCATCCATCTGTCTTTACTAAATATCTTTATATACATTTTAGATTACAGTGATAAGAAAAATGAAGCAGTGGTCAAAACCACAGATCAATAAGTGTGTAGACCTACCGATTATATTCGTCGAGAGGCTGCGATGAGTACCTATAAGAAATGTAGAAAATAAGATAAAGATGGAAATGCAGTTATACTGAAAACGCAAGTACATAACTATGGCTTTCAACTATCAATCTTATTTTATTTAAAGAAAACCCACACTAGGATTTTTTTCTGTATCGTGTGGGTGCGTTCACAAACATATAAACTTACATACACAAATACCCAGACCTGATTCAAGGATTGAACCCGCAACATGCAGAGCAGCAGTCAACTGCTCGTGCCACTGTGCCAACCTTGCAGTCAAATGTAATGTAATGGTTTAGAACCATTTATAGCCAGATTAACTTACGAGTATATTAACCAGCTTGTAACCGGTGTGCGTGTGTGACTAGATGTATGAATGTGGACGAGGCAAAAGGAGTAAGTAAGGATCGTAGCAAGTGGTGTTCTGTGGTTTCTGCCTACCCTTAAGGGAAAAGGGCGTGAGTTTTTGTATGTAACTTATATTATACTTTTTCTTAACAGGAAATCAAACAGATAAGAAGAAAAGCAGCATTAGAGGAAGAGAGGAACAAATATTTATTAGAAAACAACTAAAATAGAATTAAAGGAACTAAAGAAATTTCTTACAAAACTTCCTTACTGATTTACTATTTATATGTATTGAAATAAAAGTTATTTGATTACTTTATGGATTTTTATTCGTTCAAGAATTAATATTAAGAGAAAAACTTATCCACCAAAGATTGTTGCACTATACAACCATTACTGTTGGAGTTTTCACTATTTGATACAACATCATCATTATAAGTATCAATGCCATCCCAGTTCATTGGCACATGAACATATGACAGCCACAACTGTATCCAGTTCATACATCAGTATAAGGAAATCTTCAATTCCAAATACCAAAACATCTTTCCACAGTCTTGCTGGTTTTATTTTGGCTTCTGTCATAATTTTCTTGGCCCCACTTCTCTATACCTTCAGGCATAATCCACAAAATCAATCAATTCTACACAATCAGCACATTTTCTCTAAATCACAATAAATTTCATACTTTGTCAAGTTGCTTAAAGTTTAGCTAGGACATGGCAGGCTTGATTGTCTGATAAAAAGATTTTTTTTTTTTTTTTATTTATTTATTTACCACTAGTTATAGCAATATTACAGACAATACATCCAATACGATGCTATAAGACACAACATAAAACAAAAATGTAAAATTAAATTAAACTACAGAAAAATCCGTAAAACATGACAAAGCTCATAGTTGCACCCCATTTTCAATAACTATTTGTGCCCTTTGAATAAATTTTGCCAGGTTTTGACCATAACATTCAATCCTCCGATACCATTATAATATTAATAACACGCGCGGCTCGTGACATAGGAGCAAACTTAAGTAAGTTAGTCCTCGTCGCTGGCACATCTAACAATGCGGGGAGGCGGCGCGCTCCCACGCACCCATCTGCGCGCAGCCGCAACGCAGCCAAAACCTCGGGGTGATGCAGTAACCCTAGCAGTACACTCGCTACGTACTTCACTAACGCCACGTCCCTTCTTACTGCCAAGATACGCTAACCCACTCCGAGAGTGGTTAATTTTAAATCGTTACTAAGGGATGGCTTAAGTAATCATTAGAGCTCTCTGAGTGCGGCAGAGTCTTAAAACCGCGCGGTAAGTACGATTAGCCATTAGCGATCATGAATTTGTAATCAACCGCTTAGCGCTATTAAGCAATAGGCGTTTAATTATTTCAAGTTGAAACATTTGATGTGTAGTAGTTAATCCAGATGTCAAAGTGTAATTACTGATGTACACATAGTTAAGTATACTTACGCAGAATCTAAGCTAAGCGCCATCGCCAATAAGTAGGTACTTCCACTGAAAATTGGTGAAATTTTATTTTGAGTAAAAAACCCGATCACACCATCAGTCGGATGCAATAAAGAAATAAAAACGTTATTTATATATCCCATATCAACAAAATGATGTTAATAAAATTCTCTTACCGTCCCGAAGCAGGCACTTCGCATTCGCGAGCTATAATAAACCAGATATTTTCGCGATAACACTCGAATAATACAGGGTGTTTGGAAGGGAGCTGTACATACGCCTAGGGTAGAAACTAGGGATAGTCTGCTACCTACCCCCGCCCATTATATTGACCTTGGCCTCAAGGTTTTTTTTTAATTTAAAATTATTTCTTTACCTTACTACGGTACTTCAGGCCCCATAACTTTTCTTCTCCACAATTTTCTGGTGTAAAATAATTTTTTGCAGGACCCTAAGACTCTAACGATTAAAACAAGACCATTAGCCGACCGGTCCCATGGATAGATTTTGAGCTACAGGTAGTTTTAGTCAAAAAGTCAAATAAAAAATAATAATAAATTAAAAAAAAACCTTGAGGCCAAGGTCAATATAATGGGCGGGGGTAGGTAGCAGACTATCCCTAGTTTCTACCCTAGGCGTATGTACAGCTCCCTTCCAAACACCCTGTATATGGAAAAGCTTCATAATGTCGACGGGATTTAGTCGCGAACTTTTCGCTGGAATTCAGAAGATATCATCCAATGCGAACCGCGGTGTCAACACGAAGAAGGAAACAGAACAAACTCCCGAATGGTGAGAGAAACAATTGTATTGTGTAAACGAAACATCTGCGCCCAAACCTTTCTCAAGTGATATTCTTACAAGGCGCACGCTACTCGAAACTGTTCGGTATTAGTGGAAACACATTACGGATACAGCCGCTTTGGCAGCCCGGCTGCGTCGTGTCACTAACCCTCAATATACACAGACTTCCTCATAGGTTTTATCTCGCAGACTCGTAAGTCTGCGAGATAAAACGTCTAGAATAGCTGAGTGGATAACTTCTTAGTTGTTTCAAGATATTTTATCATATTACCATTGGCACTAACATGCTTCTGTGTATGTTTTGCACTCGTATACATTTTCTCCTTAATTTTACTCTCATGGGTAATGTTCAATGAATGTTTTTCTCTGCTGTATGAGATGATTCAATTTCTTTTCTGGATTATCCTGTGTTTTCATTATTCGTCTATTTACATAATAAATGTGTACTCTTTCACTCTCTGTGAGATACACGGGGCAGTCTACAGGGAAAAGGAAAACAAATATGTTTATTAGGCTTATGCTTTTCTCGTGTCTGGTTTTGTCTGCTTAAGCTTTCTACAACAACGATGGTGTCGTACCTACCTACAATGAATGTTAAAAGATCAGGCCAACATTACTTATTTTACGTTTATTACTTTCTTACGAACAGGGGTTTCCAAAAAACTCTCATTCATTTT
This sequence comes from Diarsia rubi, assembly GCA_932274075.1. Classification (NCBI taxonomy): domain Eukaryota; kingdom Metazoa; phylum Arthropoda; class Insecta; order Lepidoptera; family Noctuidae; genus Diarsia; species Diarsia rubi. Next base: position 13,556,981 of record OW026417.1, on the reverse strand, counting down.
ATTTTATGTTACAATTTCATTTTTATTCATTTAATACTGTTATAGGTATTAAACTTTTTGGTTTTCATAATCCAGCTTACAGGTGCAAAAGCCACAAAACAAGTTCCGCGTCATGGACGTTTGTGCACACCGCAGCATGTGGTCGTTTTTTACGGGATGGGCTTTGTTATGACACTCATAATTATACAAAAAGATATAGTCACTATGTAAATATAAAACCTACTCCATAAAATCCATTATTTTATAAAAAAATATTAAACTGTATAAAAGAGAGACAGATAATAATAGTCGCACGGGTCGATCTTCTGGTCAAGCCAGGCTTGCTTCGGTTGGTCCGTGGGTGGGTGACCCCCTATAACATACCGAGTTTCGTACGTTCCTCGGAAAACACGCTAAACGGCTTTCGATTGTGAAATATTGAAATTAAGCTACATTGAATTAGACTGAAAGTAAACCCCGATATAGTAGTTAAGAGACTAGAGAGATAAAGATTTTACTGAGCAAAAGCGGAAGTAACCATCAACAGAGCTATGGTTGAAGGATTAAAGTGTAATAACATTTTTGCTACCAGTGTTTTAAATTTTTTGACATAAGCTTCAGAAAATCCTAAATTCAAACTGGTTGATAGTTGTCGTAGTTGTGGAAACACTTTAAAAAGCATCACCACAGTCTGTTCTGGATTTAACGTTCCGTAAATTTGAAATGTAATAAGCTAACATGAACATCAATTAATCAATCGTTGGCATTTCTATGAGAACCGAGCTATATCTATTCAAAGGATAAGTTCTTTGAAAGTAATTGCTTATAATTTGATTGTATTCAGCTCGAAGGACCAAAAAGTTCATAATGGTGTTTTCGCCCTAATTCTTAATCTGTCCTAGAAAATTGACCCATATTTCTGAAAGATTTAATGTATAGCTAATTTGGGGCAATTTAAGATTGAGCACGGCGTTAAACTAGGGTGTGTAAACTGTTTATATTAATGTGACATAGTTAGCTATTGATTTAACTGAAGTAATTTATTGGTTTTGAACATAAAGACCAAAACAAGAACTTTCAAGGGAACTCTGTTATGTTCTAAAAGGTTACCGCACTAGCGGGTGGCGCATCAGAAATAATTTTTAATTCTGTCGTTACAATAAAACTTGAAAGCGACGGTTTTCGCTTCGGTTTGAACGAACGGATTCATTATAATCATATTCACTTTTATTACACATAAGTACATGAAATTCTCTTAGACTCAAAAATACTCCTCGTAAGAAGACGCTAGAAGAATAATATCAGATTTGTGATAGAAATCTATTTAAAGCCGTAGCAATCTTAGTCAGAGTTCCCGGTCTCAAATACAATAACAGTATGTTTTCACATATCCTTCTTGATTTTCCTCCATATATCTTGTATTTTTCGCCTCCAATGAGCTAACTGAAGTATGTCAATCTCATAAGTAATACGTTATATCGTGATGTTCGAAAGCTCTTTTGTTGATATACCCCTTTTCCTTATTTTCAACTGGGGGGAACTAATGTACGTTTGTATTAAAGGGATCGCTTTGCACACAAACCTGACGTCATTTGTTTGTTTTCCCGACAGTGTTTGTGTGTCAGTGTTTGACTGTCAGCTCGCGTCGACTGGTTTGTGGGTCGTTGTACCTATTTGAACATGGATTTTGGAGCCTAGTAGGTAATTTTCAAAGTGATAGACACGACTCTTGCTGGTGGGAAATTGATTAAGTCCATACTGTGATGTATGTAGTAAGTAGTCTTAAGTTATTGTGGGTACATTGATATTGCTTATTATGCAGTATTGTAGGTACTTAGTTTTACTTGTCAATTAGTTGGCCAGTCATTATAAGTTGCAGCAAACCGTTACTACGTCTATTTATTTATTCCCGTATTTCGAGTGCTTCCACCCAACAATTCTTCACATACAAACGGTGACACTACAGTGCTTACTGAAACACTTTTTTCCTTAGCCTATATTGTCCCACTGCTGAGCAAAAGCCTCCCCATAGCCTTCCACTCTTGCCTCTGTGTGGTTTTCTACGTCGAATTCGTCACAAAGACTTCTCGGTCGTCAATCTACTAAAGTTAAATTTTAATCAATTAGAAGAACTATCCAGTGATATCTGTAGGAGACGCGCAAGTAATAAAATCTGCATCTTTTCTATCTATATATTATGTCACAAAATTCCCTTGACATTCTTATTCTTATTTCATTTATGTCAATAGGCGAGACCCCGTTACTGATTTCAAACAAAACTAACGAAATGTGGGTACTATTAGGTACTCCTCTGCCGAAACCCTTCGGGTACTACAATGCACACACACACTAAACTGTATACCTGGTGCATGCCACACCATGCACCAGGTTCAGGGTCCTGAATTCCCAACCACCACACGAAAATAATCACCGACCTCGATTTCCAATAAAAGACAGTTTCAATAAAAACCTCGAACTTCCAGCTAACCTATTTTCCTCAACATAGTACTGGCAGCAACTAACACTCAAGTTTAAATAAAGAATGTAACAGACCCATACGGTGGCTTCAGTTCCTATACACCAATAACAATTGGCATCGAGCCTCTATATTGTTTCCGGAGGGAGGTTGGGCAACCATGAATATGGAACTCGACACGGTTCTCGCATAAACTACTATTTCGCAACCCCGCCTTCTATGTAAAATGTAGGATGCGCTTAGGCGGATTTCGGAGTTTCGTTCTGTTGAAAGAATATATTGAAAGGGAAGAGGTAAGCGTTTTGCAAATTGTTTGGAATTACGTCACATTTAGGAGTTAATAATTATCTGAAGGGTTAATAAAGTTTCTACAACCGATAACGAAAATGTATAAGCCAAAAATCATGTTGAAAATCGTTACAAAATTAAGAAATGTTTAAAACAACGTAGATAGGTACTAACGCGTACAGCAAGATACTACAATCTGTCAAAGTTCTTTAATAGGTTTTCAGATTTATGCCTAAAGCAATAAAAGGTTCAATGTTGATTGAAAAAAATACAGTTTCAGGTAGCTTCACGTGGTCCGACTGACCTTCTTAAAAGACGTATTTTTTCCAATCCATAGCTCTCATAATAATAAGGTAACGCTTCAAAATCTGTCAAAATGTGTGTTTTATTTATATTGAACGGCTCAATTGCCTATCCTATACATATATGTATAGATGATCCTACTCATTAGCATTCTGATATATGTAATATCAGAATGCTAATGAGTAGGATCATCTTTTCCATGACAAAGTCAGTATTTAAATTAGAAACTATGAAATAACAGTGATGGTAATACATTGAAGTCATGGTTGTACCTTATTCGACTAAACTTTTCTGACTATACGTGTGTAGTGTTTTTCAGAAATATCTCAGTATCAGACAGGAGTCTGTTGATTTGCTAGGTTGATGAAAAAAGGCTCACCGCTATCGCTGCGTGTTGTTCGAAAAAGATACCGCGGTCTCTTCACAAGGGCTAAGAAGGAACATAGGTGGTTTAATTAGCAGAAGTCTGAAACTCCTCTGAGTCATTTGATGATGACCCTCCAAATAAAACATATTACATAGGTCTCAATCATGTCGGGCAAAGTGTTATTGGGTTTCAGTAAGTTATCTGTATCAGCCAGAGAGTCTAGATTTGCGCCCCGTTGATGGTAACAGGCTCGCCGCATATCATCATCATCATCATTTCAGCCAAAAGACGTCCACTGCTGGACATGGGCCTCCCCCAGATGTCGCCACATTGACCAGTCCCATGCGTCTCGCATCCAGTGGGTCCCAGCAACCTTCACCAGGTCATCGGTCCACCTAGTGGGAGGCCTTGCAACGCAACGTCTTCCGATTCTCGCCTCATATAACATGGGACTAAAACATATTATTATCTGGAGAAATGTGGGTGTGCTCACTCAACTCTTTGGGGATTTCAGGCGTGATGTTATGTTTAAGACATCTACGTAGCTTTTTTTTTGTGAGAGACCCGAAAGCTAAATAATAAACCAAGTAGGTACGTAAATCTGGTATCTCAGTTAAGCTTGTAGGTACGAGTATAACGTATTCAAAGCTTTCCGGCCCAAAACGGGAAAGTCAATGACTAAACCTTTATGCTTCAAACGGATTACCTACAACTATTGTGTGGGAGTTTTTTGCTTAAGAAAACCCATAGAAATATAGAAAAACCCTGTCCTGAATTTAAGTTATTGTTTTTGTCCAAACTTTATATTTCGACTGCCTTATGGTACATTAGTCTAATGGGGTGCAACTCGACTGAGCATGAAGTCCTACGTTCGATTTCCGGGTAGGGCAAAGTTTTATTGGATTTTCCCATCAGGAATTGTTTAATAATAATAGCCATGAATTTTGGATTGGTGCCCGGTCGATGGCAATAGGTCCTCCTAAGATTTCATAAGACTAAGGCCTCATTTACAGAGGCGCGGGATTTTTGTGTGTTATTCAGTAAATACGTAATAAAATGTTACTTTCATAATGTAATATTCTACTAGATAGAAAAATAAAAAAAAATAAAAATAACACAGACCGCGAGAACTGTTTGATCGTAATCTAAACGTATATGTTGACTTAAACTTTAATATAATATATACTTATTTGTGATGTACTCGCCAAGACCTTTCATTTGATACCAAACATGTTATGATTATCTCAATTTAATTTTTTTCGAGCTTAGAATTTGACATTTCAATTCCATCATTAAAATAATTATTAAAATTTATATAGCATTAGTCACCCGGGCTATTCTTACAAATCTATTGACACCTCATTTATTAAAATCCGTTAATTAGTGTAGGCGCTACGGTGAAACATACATACATAGACTACCAAAATCATTAACCTTCTTTTTGCCTTCGCTGTAGTCGGGTAAAAAATAGGCAAAACACGTCAGATCTGCACAGATCTCAAGTTATAAATACACTACTAACAAGACGTTGCGTTTTAATAGGTAAGGATTGTATCGAGCTATTAAATTTTGAACGTAATCGTCGGATAGTGTAGGAGAGTAAGATACGATAAATAATCGAGAAGAGGGCTTCGCTTCGTCTATAAACTATTTATAGTTAGAGCTATACCAGCATCAGTTATCGACAATAGTATAGGCTTAAACTACCTTTAATACACTTGTGCATGCTGTGGGCTCGTGAAGGAGATTATGTACGTGGTTCAACACTATTTTAGTGTGATGGTTATGCTAGAAATCTATAATGTTTATGGCACTGCATGTAGTAAGATAGTTGCTGCAGCGTGCTTCGAATTACACAGTATCACGTGTTACAGACTTCCGGTACTGCTTATACCAGTTCGACTTAATTATATTATCAATGATAGTTAATGAACGTCAATTATTGTGATTTGATTTATTAAGTTGTATTTAATTGTAAAGTAATTATTTAGTGATTTTTAGTTTGATATTTAGTAATGTTAAGTACTAAGAATACATGCTTTTTACGGCACCTTCCGCTCGTCAGCTTCCGGTGAATATATAATTATTGTTGGTTATGATTTGAATGCTAATTGATTAATAATTTTGTTACTTAGCAGTTAATTAATATTACACGATTTATTTAAGTATTTAATTGTAATATTAGGTTTTTGTAGAACTGTATAAAAGTCGATGCGTCGGGTATTTGAACACTGTCGTTTTCTAACCGTCAAGTGAGAAAGTTACGCTGACCGAAATAAATCCTATATAGTGCAACCATATTTTATTTGGACCCTCGAATCTGACCACCTTCTACAGTTCAGAAGTGGGATGATGTCTGGCCCATATATTGATGGTATTGGTGTAAAGAAAAGGAGACACTGTGAAACAACGACGTCGGACGATGACGAAAATTCCGATTTTTTTTCTTCATCTGATCACGAGGGTACCGACAGAAGATACCTGCAACGGAAAAGGCACCGCGTTACCCAAACCGACGCGGAAGTTATTCCAAAGTTCCAGCCGGATGAAAAATCTAGCAACGTGAAGGGTTGGTTGCACAAAATTGACCAATTAGGCGACGTATATGGTTGGGACAATAAAGATCGGCAGTTCGTCATGCAAATTCGTCTCCGAGGATCCGCCAGAGATTGGTATGACGACTTGGATAACTACAATCTCACGTGGAAGGAATGGAAAGACTCATTAGAAACCGCCTTTCCACGTTCAACCGATTTTGTTGACCTACTAGAAACTATGCTCGCAAGGAAAAAAGCTAACACCGAAACAATGACCAAATATTTCCACGACAAGGTGTCGCTGATCAAGAAATGCAATAATTATGGTGATTCTGCGATTTCGTGCGTTATCAAAGGCTTACCAGAAGAGATAAGAGCCAACGCAAAGGCTTATCAATGCGAGACACCACAGCAACTGTATTATGGATATTTATCATCTCTTGAAAATTACAAGCAAATAGAAGCTAGCAACTTCAAGCAACAAGAAACAAACAACTCCAAACGGCCGACTGCTACGTGGCGAAGAGGGGACAATATTTCTTCGAGTTCAAAAGAAAACGAAGCGAGGAAATGTTATGTCTGCAGGAGAACAGGGCATGAGGCGAAGGACTGCAAGGCACCACGCTGCGAGGTGTGTCGTCGTGCTGGCCACGCTGCGGCTAGCTGCTGGTTTGCGGCCGGTTCTTCACATCGACAGGCACAAAAGGTTGGTAACGTACTATTTACAACATACAACATTTATATAGACCTGTACAAGAAGGCAGTGGTAATTAATGGACACAAACTTATTGCGTACATAGATACAGGCAGTAAGTTGAATATCCTCACAATGTCACAAGCAAATAATTTGAAGTTAAAAATCATGCCTTCTTCAGTTACTATGAAAGGTTTTGGTGGTGCACATTCAGATTCTTTGGGAACATCACATGTTAATGTTAATATAGATAATATCATGCTAAGTGGTTTTGTTGAGCTGACTAATAATGATTTAGCTGATATAGACTTAATAATCGGTCAATCAATGATAAATCAGAAAAATGTAAACTTAATTATTTCAGAAACATCTGTTAATTTCGTGTGCGACTTTGAGTTTAATAATGATCTGTTTGATATAAAACTGATTGAGACTGATTGTATTACAAAATTCCCTGTCTATTTAAAACACGATAGTGTAATACCAAAACAAAGTTGCGTGTTTGTACAAGTCTATGTCGACATTGATACCAGCCATTCATTATATACGAATTATGTGTACTTTGAGCTAGGAAGTATGTCTTATGTAATTATAGGAGGACTTATAAGGTCGAGGGATTCCTTTTTGAAAGTAATAAACATCGGAGATGATACTATTGAGTGGCAAGCAAATAGACTCATAGCGCGCGCGGAACTGGTTTGTGACAATAATAAACTGCCAACACAAGTAATGACAATTGACCAATCTGCGTATAAAGAATTACAGTTATCCGATTTAGATGTAGGCGATTTGGAAATCAATGATTGTAGTCGATTGTTACAGTTATTAAATAAATACAAATATTTGTTTGCGGAAAATACGAAAGATTTGGGATGTACGGACGTACTGGAAATGCATATTCAAACAACAACCGAACAACCTGTTTACTGTAAACCTTATCGACTTTCTTACAAGGAGAATGAAATTGTTAACGAAAAAGTTCAAGACCTTATTGATGCAGGTGTTGTAAGGGAATCTATGTCCGACTATGCAAGCCCAGTGGTCCTAGTAAAGAAAAAGGGTGGTGATTATAGATTATGTATTGATTATAGAGCACTCAATGCACGTACTATTAAAGATAGATATCCATTGCCTCATATAGATGACCAGGTAACGCGCTTGGCGGGAAAAGTTTTTTTTACTACCCTAGACCTTGCACAAGGTTATTATCAGGTAAAAATATCTGAAGACTCTGTTCATAAAACCGCGTTTGTAACACCTTCAGGGCAATACGAATTTTTGAAAATGCCATTTGGTCTAGCCAACGCGCCGGCAGTTTTCTCACGTCTCATCAAAATAGTCCTAGGCAGGCTGGGCAATGACGTAGCTACCTATCTTGATGACGTCATGCTCCCAACTGTTTCGGTTGATGACGGGCTCAGGTTATTGAGTGACGTCTTAAAACTCTTATCAGAAGCCAATTTAAAACTAAATTTAAGTAAATGTTCTTTTTTAAAGAAAAGTGTAAATTATTTGGGTCATGAGATTACCGCAGGTACAATACAACCGGGACAAACTAAAATTCGTTGTGTAGCGGAATACAAAAAACCTCGTAACGTGCATGAAATCCGTCAATTTATTGGTTTGGCATCTTATTTTAGAAAATTTATTCGTGGATTTGCTGAAATTGCTAGACCGCTCACACAGTTAACAAAAAAGAACATAGAATGGACTTGGAGTTCCGATCAAGAAAATGCTTTTCAGACTCTAAAAGAACGCCTAATCGAAAGACCTGTTTTAGGCATTTACGATAGAAATGCACGCACAGAGCTCCATACTGATGCCAGTAAACTAGGACTAGGTGGCATACTCTTGCAATACCAACCTGATGGTGTCCTGAAACCAATTTCGTATTTCAGTAGGGTTACAAGTAAAGAAGAACAGTTTTATCATAGCTATGAACTAGAGACATTAGCAGTAGTAGAATCTCTCAAACGGTTTCGTATTTATCTTGTAGGTGTCCCCGTAACCATAGTGACAGACTGTGCTGCGTTACGGACTACATTAGTTAAAAAAGACCTAATTCCTCGCATAGCCCGTTGGTGGCTTTCAATTCAAGATTTTGATTTACAAATTGAGTATCGATCTGGTGACCGTATGCGTCACGTAGATGCTTTGAGTAGAAATCCAGTATCGAGCCCCGTTTTATTAATTGACGATTCCGACTGGCTACTAACTTTACAGTTGCAAGACGAAAAAATCCAATCAATTCTGACTCAATTGCGTAATGGTACGGACAATACTAATATTACTAATAATTATTTAATGAAAGACGAACTTCTCTATAGAAAAACACTTACCGGGGATCGTTTTGTTATACCTAAATTAGCAAAATGGGGTTTATTACAAAAATTTCATGATCAGATAGGACATGTTGGCTTTGATAAGTGCGAAAAGACCATTAAAGCTCAATTTTGGTTTGAGGGCATGACTAAGTTTATTCTAAAATATGTCAAATCATGTCTTCAATGTGCGTACGGTAAAGGGGAACATGGCAAATTACAAGGAGAACTGTATCCAATTCAAAAAGCGGCTGTTCCCATGCACACACTACACGTTGACCATTTAGGTCCGTTTGTTAAGACTCGTAAAGGAAACTCTTATATACTCGTTGTTATAGACTCTTTTACAAAATTTGTATTTGCAAAAGCTGTTAAAAACTGTGGTTCTGTTGAAACGATAAAACATTTGAAAGATATTATTTCTCAATTTGGAAATCCCAACAGGATTATCACAGATAGAGGAAAAGCATTTACGAGCCGCTATTTCAAAAGCTTTGCTGACGAATTGCAATTCAAACATGTCTTAAACGCTATTGCGAGCCCTAGGTCGAATGGCCAAGTAGAACGAGTGAATCGAACTTTGATTAACGGGTTAAATACGATGTCTGATAGCGAGTGCACCTGGGATGATCACTTGAGTGATATAGTTTGGGGTATCAATAATACTCCTCATGCAACAACTGGTTTTCCTCCATTTAAACTTCTATTTGGTCATTCTAATTCAAGACTACCTGCTTATCCCACCGAGGAACCGAATGATTTTGAAGGTCAAACAAAGGCACTAGAAGAACATGCGCGGCTAAATTGCGTATCGATAAAAATATGTCTCTTATGAAGGATAGATTCGATCGATCGCATAAGAAATGCATTAAATACTCCGTAGGACAATTGGTCTTGTGGAAAGGAGGAATTACTAGGGAAAGCGCGAAAATAACTAGAAAGCTTAATGGGTTATACACGGGACCATATAAAATATGTGAGGCTGATCAGTCATTAGATCGTTACACAATATGTAGTATAAAAGGCATGAAAGGGTACAGAAAATTCACTGCAGTAGTACGCGGTGAAGTCCTCCGACCTTATAATTCGTCTATGTCTGATGAAAGTAGTGGCAGTGATCATGAAGTTGATAGGGATGATCTGATAGACTTATTAGAAAGTTAAATAAAACACATTAATATTTAAATATAACATAGTTATCCATATTCTTGCAATGGAAAAAAAAAATCATTTAAAATAAGAATGTTAATCTAATTATGTATATGTAAACAATCAATAAAACATTTATTTAATCATTTATGTTGGAATTTCATTTAATAGTAACGTTGGGGTACTGCAGTCGTCCACAAATTACAGATGAGTTTAATGTAAACATAAACAAGGCTGTGTGCATGAGGTAATCAAAGCTGTGTGCAATTAGAGTAATCCAAGCTGTGTGCAATGGGAGTAATCCAGGCTGTGTGCAATGGGAGTAATCCATGCTGTGTGCAATGGAAATAACCCAAGCTGTGTGCAATGGGAGAAAAAAAAGCTGTGTGCAATTGAAGCAATCAAACCTATATGCAATATGAGTAAATTGAAGCTGCATGAAATATACTTACAATTTGAGAAACTTTGTGTATAAGAGTTCCTAATAAACATGAAACAGTCAAATTGTTATCATAAGAATTAAAACTACTAGATAAAGGCAATTTTACCACAACTGTTAAATACAAGAATGAATGTAGATACTGCCCATACTATTTTTCATTATTTCAGACGCCGAATACCAGCGACAGACCAGGCACTCTCACAAGGGATGCTGACCGTCGTGGGCCACGGCAAACGCAGGATGGCCGAGTGTTACAGACTTCCGGTACTGCTTATACCAGTTCGACTTAATTATATTATCAATGATAGTTAATGAACGTCAATTATTGTGATTTGATTTATTAAGTTGTATTTAATTGTAAAGTAATTATTTAGTGATTTTTAGTTTGATATTTAGTAATGTTAAGTACTAAGAATACATGCTTTTTACGGCACCTTCCGCTCGTCAGCTTCCGGTGAATATATAATTATTGTTGGTTATGATTTGAATGCTAATTGATTAATAATTTTGTTACTTAGCAGTTAATTAATATTACACGATTTATTTAAGTATTTAATTGTAATATTAGGTTTTTGTAGAACTGTATAAAAGTCGATGCGTCGGGTATTTGAACACTGTCGTTTTCTAACCGTCAAGTGAGAAAGTTACGCTGACCGAAATAAATCCTATATAGTGCAACCATATTTTATTTGGACCCTCGAATCTGACCACCTTCTACACACGCCTGTAATTTCCGAAGGGTTAGGCAGAGGTGTCCACTACAAATTGGCACCTACAGTAACTCACCGAATTTTGAATGTTTTTTTTTATATTTCCATCAAATGCTTTTTGATTAAAGTACATATTATTATATACTTTTTTTTATATACTCATCATTTTAATCCTGAAACCGAGTACCGCCACGTTATAAAAACCATCAAATATCCAATTAAAGCACACTTATCACTCGTAATAGCGAAACCACACAAATCTGGAGCCATTTATAACGTAAAAACCTAAATTTTATCGTTCACTTAAAAGAAACCAACCTCAGGTGGACTATTAGGCGAATTGAAAGGGACTAGGGATGTAATGCTTTAGGGCTCGGAATGAAATATAGGGCACACGCTACCAAGAGAGGTAGAGGTAGGTAATAACGGCAATTTCAAAAAGCCAAACGCTCCGACCTGAGCCTAGGATGAAATAAAAGCTTTTAACATGAGTTGGTAATGTATTATACGGGGTGTAAATTAACCCTTCACACAAACGTTATCCAAGCATTCTGTACATCAAACTAAGTACGCAAATTTGTTTGCTGTGAAATGACGTAAAACTCAATGAAGCACTCTTAAAACATTATGCTAATGGATGCTTTGAATATTAAACGGGTCGTGAAGGTAATTTAAGTTAAGTAATAACTTGAAAAGCTAGTATTTACAAAATAAGCTGAGAAAAATTTGGAACTTTGACCCCAATATCTCCGTAACTAGGGGGTTCCCAGGTATGATCTAGAACAAAAAAAATGTTTGCAGTGATGGGGAAAACAAGTGCCTTTCATTTTCGTTAAGGGTACTTTTACACCCCTTATTAGTTCTGAATAACGAGCGTTTGAATGTGTTATTGTGCTTCCAAAACATAATGATACGGCTGCGAGTTGGTCTATGTTTTGAGTTTTACTCCTTCATGTCCTATATTTAGTGCAATTGTTTATTTATTCGTAAACTGCATGGACATTCATAGGACTTTCATCTAAACCGAAAGATGAGAATATTTTCCCCCTGTCATCATCAGCTGTATAGATCTTTCTGTGATTTTGCCACATGCTAAGTTGACACTGCAAACGTCATAGATATTTCAACAGACTATCATCAAAGTACATTGTCCGTAGTTCGGTCGGCTGGGTTTGTCCTTAGAAACCTAGAAACTATTCTGAATCGATTTACAAAAGCAGTTTAGACGTACAGCAACAGAGCAACCATTCACAAGACATACTAACTCTACGTTTACTTTATTGGATTTCTATAACGATATTCTGGCTAGTCGTCTCATATAAATTCAGTGGGCACATAACGTCGTCTTCGTGGTTGAACATTTGAGCAATATGTTTCCCTTTTTTCAGACGGTACTTCGAAAAATCAAAGGTGTATTAGGGTCCTGTAGTATGGCCTTAGACATTTCCCTTCATCTTCTTCATCACCTTAAAATAAACGCAACTTGTTTTGTTACTCGACTCCACTGAAACTTTTACATTGTTTATAATCCTCTTATTTGAATAACAAAATAGGCACAATTGTGTATAAAGTGCATGGAATAATGAAAGCCCCTCTACATTTTTTAAAATTTTTCGCTTGGTGTAACATTTTTGTTCGGGTTTAATCAAATGTATATTGGTTTCAGCCAATTTACATAAACTCAACATTCCAAAAAGAATTCAAAGTTTTCTTACTTTGAATTCTGATGAAAATAAGTTTTAGTGGGCAAAAGAAAGTTTCTAATTCTGTTACAATGTAGGCAGCAAATCAGAATTTCTATTGAATTGAAGCAACTGTGGAAGAGTCAGCTTTTTATCGAATTGAATCAACTATCATATTATCATGACACAATTTAAATTGTTCGATTGACCTTTTAGGCCAGAACTATTTGGAAGGCGCCGAAACTAACTGTAAAAGAATATTGCTAAAACTAACATTATTACAGCCTAATAAACGCGTTGGAAAATTATGATACTAACTTGAAATCTCAAAATCTTATCCTTATGCATAGACTCACTTATTATCCAAAACTTTTTCTATTTTTCATCACAGAAAATAAGCTAGTTAAAACATTGAAAACACAATTAATATATTCGCCATTGTTGAAGACACAATATCATTACGTTTTAATTCCAAACCACAATTCCAAATCACTCAGAATTCAAAGTACAAACCACGAACATACAGGTTCATCAACTCATCGAAATTACTTAATCAAATACTAGTTTTGAACAATAGAATATTCACTGGCCGCATTTCAAGAGATCTCACTCTTAAATCTCGAGGTTAGACGCTAGACACCTAGGTTACGGGATCTATTTTAAGCCCAGGCTACAGTTTACCTCTACTAGGTTACGATAGTTTAGTTTTGAGATCGAATAACAGTAGGTTTTAGTAAAGTGTACTTAATAGTATGTAGGTACAGTCACGAGCAATATTATGTGTACACTTGTCCAACTTTAAACGCGAATTTGTGGTGAAATAACACAGCAACGATTGCATCTTTAAAATATGGCCTACTTTATGATGATATGGTTTTAAAATATTAGTTTCGTTCATCATCATCGTCAGCCATAAGACGTCCACTACTGGAAAAACTTCTCCCCCATAGAACGCCATACAGAACGGCAGCCTGCCATTTGCATCCACCGGTTGCCCACAACTCTCACGATGTCGTCGGTCCACCTGGTGGCAGGTCTTCCGGTTCGTGGTCGCCACTCGAGAACCTTTCTTCCCCATCGGTGGTCGTTGTTGATGTGGCCTGCCCATTGCCACTTCAACTTGCATACTCTGAGAGCTATGTCGGTGACCCTGGTTCTTCGGCGGATTTCCTCATTTCGGATCCTATCGCACAAAGAAACTCCGAGCATAGCTCTCTCCATGGCTTGTTGCGTGACTCTGAGCTTCTCTAAGAGGCCAGCAGTTAAGAACCATGTCTCTGAGCCATAAGTCATCACTGGCAACACACACTGATTATAGACCCTTATCTTATGACACTGCGGAATTTTAGACGAAAAGATGTCGCGTAGTTTCGCGAACGCTGCCCATCCGAGTTGGATTCTTCGGGCAACCTCTTTGTCGAAGTTAGATGACGTGATGTTAGTTTCGTTATTAACATGAAAATGAAATCATTACAATGCGAAAATTGCTTCTAAAGTTGCCTAAGTGTATACATACTGGTGCTGCTGACTGTACACTCGCATTCTGCCAGTTATGTTTGAAGTCCCATGTAATAGGGTACGAGCCTATTTTCATCAACCGGGCACAAATCTAGACTCCATGGCAGCAGCTGATAAATTCCTAATTAAAAACCCCAATAACTTTTGCACGACCCGGACATCAAAACGTGGTCCTCATGCTCAGCTGTCGCTAGCGACCACTATAAGAACAACGAGGCAGTCATAACTGTTACTAGTTTTCCAGTATTTTCTGAAGCAAAAACAGTAATATTTAAAAATCATTTTAGGTCATGGCAGTCAATCTCAGTGGAGAATAGCACACCGCCACAGGTAGGTACACTCTCCTAAAGGCGCTGACAGCACCGAAACTAGCGCTAACTAACTAACTACATAATTAAGAGAATTACTTACTTATTGCTGCCAAAACTGGCCACTTATATTTTTGATCAGTAATTCTCTCAATTTATCAAGTCTAAAATCATGAAAAGTGATTTTAAAAATAATACAGGATATTTACTAGCATGATATTATAATTTTAGATTTTTCAAATTTGATGATATTTTAGAGTAAAATAAATAAGATGTGGGTGGCGCTAGTTTCGGTGCTGTTAGCGATTTATCGCCATAGCGTGGCTAGCTTGCTAGGCACATTGATCTTTTACAGCCAACTTCCAAACCCCGGACTGCTACTGAGATAGTTTTCAGTGTTATTAATTTTGTAAGACTGGATAAGATTTCTTCATAAATCTGTTGTTAAATTACAAATACATCGAAACGTTAATAGAAGTTTTATTTAACCAATCTTTTCTGAAAGGCTTTGATTAGCTACTTATTTTATTAAGATAATCAAGTCCTTTAACATTTAACAAATTATCTGACTAAGTAGCTTTCAGATACCATAAGTTAATCTACGGTTTATCTTCATAGGATAATATATGTATATTGACATTAACGTCAAGAAGATTAACGTGTAGCTGGCTTAGACTTCTATTCAGTCTTGGTCTTGGTTAAGCCCAGTAGATAATACGTATTAATTATCGGCTTGTAAGCTTTTGACTAGTATATCAAACTATTATGAAAATAGACGAGAATGTCTGACTGTCGCAGGATTTAATATTGAGCTGTTTTAATTGTAGAAACATTTATTTGACTCGTAAATTAAACATAAAAGGCACACAAATTCTAAATTCAATTGCAAAGAAACAAAAAAAAATACTTTGCAAAGGCCCGACTGATGTCAACACAAAGAATATATTATTCAAATTCTATTTACTATGTATTTTCTAAAAGTAAAGCACCTGTTCTCGTCAAGCAGCCATTTTACAAATACACGCTCTTTACTGTTTTCTTTGAATGATTGTCTGAAATAAATAAAACAAAATGAGAGCTATTGGCCTTTTAGACCTTTTTACGTTTGAAGGTCGTGACTTTTCAATAAAGGTACGACTTTTCTTAACCGCGGTTTACGAGTTACAAATTGAGTTTTATAGAATCAGAGACTGAGGACCTTTTGCCACTGGGTTCTGGAAACATGTTAACGTCTATTAATAAATAGGGATGTTACCTGACAAAAAAAAATATTCTGTTTAGTCCGTAAGTACGTGTATTGTGTTTTATCAAAGTAACAAAAATTTACGAAGATAAAACGCGTCAAAGATCATGGGGCCTTGTGACGTCAGAATGTGGTAAAAAATTTACTGCACTGTAAAAAATCCGGCCAAGTGCGAGTCGGACTCGCACATCAAGAGTGTGTTTAAATATTAGGTATATTGTCTATAAAAACCGTTCAAGTAAATGTCGGACCACGCACAATGTAGGGTTCAAAATATGTGAACTTACTAAACTGATTAACCACCCTACGTACCTGCCTCCAAACGATGATTTTTATTGTGAAAATAAAACAAACTTACATTTGTTGACTGTTGACTTTGACTGGCCTGTTGGTCTAGTGGTTAGTGACCCTAACTGCTATGCCGGAGGTCGTGGGTTCGATTCCCACCCAGGACAAATGTTTGTGTGATGAGCACGATCATTTGTTCTGTGTCTGGGTGTAATTTATCTATAATATGTATGTATTTAGAAATATATAAGTATGTTTATCAGTTGTCTAGTACCCATAACACAAGCTCTGCTTAGCTTGGGACTAGATGGCGTTGTGTGATAGTTCTGGAATATTATTATTATTATTATTTGTAGTTTATAGACCTTCCCTGCCATACATTATGTATAGGAAAATATTTCATACAAGTACATTTTATAAGTTTGTCTATGATAGTGTTACGCCGGTCATCTAGAATCTTCGAGAAACCTCGCTTAATAACAGAGAAGTACGCGTGAATTCTAGTAGGTACCTAATTCCATTCTGTAGGTAACTACTGCGCCCAGCGTCAGCGGTACTTGCATTGTAATTTCGACCGTGTGCCTACGGCGTAAATTAACTCACTCTTTTTTGGATAATTTATTTTTAAGTTTATTTTTTGTTAATGTTTTTTCTGGATGCTTTATGGAATAGTAGCGAATTTTCTCGAATATCTTTTGTTTGTTAGTGGTATAAAAGTACCGAGAGAGGAGAGTCGAGTCTACTTTTAAGCGAGACAACGGAAGGTTCGAAGAGATTTCAAGTGTGCTAAAGTGTTCAGTACTGTTTTGCGATTGAGTATAAGTGTTTTGCGAGTAATAAAGTTATTCCGTGTGTTCAATTGGTACTGCTTTTATTTATCCCATACCCAGCTCGTAACAACTTGGTGTCAGAAGTGAAGGATAAATAATGCCGATTCTACCCAAGGACGACACGGACAGTATCCGTACTAGGAGTCAGCGACAACAAGGCATGGACCAAAGGCGATTTGGAGACTCCCCGTCACTCCGGACGGTGTCCAGCCTACGTCAGAGCCAGTCGCTGGCTCATCTGGCGTTTCTCCAGCACCGGCAATGCCTGACTTGTCTGCCTTAATGGCTCTGCTGCAGGACCAGGCACGTCAGCAGGAGGAGCAGGCTCGACGTCAGGAGGAGCAGGCTCGTCGTCAAGAGGAGCAGGCTCGTCAGTTGACGGAGCAGATGCAACGGGATAAGGAGGAACAGGCTCGCTGTCAAGAGGAGCAGGCTCGTCAGTTGCAGGAATAGATGCAACGGGACAAGGAGGAACAGGCTCGTCGTCAAGAGGAGCAGGCTCGTCGTCAAGAGGAGCAGGCTCGTCGTCAAGAGGAGCAGGCTCGTCGTCAAGAGGAGCAGGCTCGTCGTCAAGAGGAGCAGGCTCGTCGTCAAGAAGAGCAGGCTCGTCGTCAAGAGGAGCAGGCTCGTCGTCAAGAGGAGCAGGCTCGTCGTCAAGAGGAGCAGGCTCGTCGTCAAGAGTAGCAGGCTCGCCAGTTACAGGAACAGCTGCAACGTGATAAGGACGAGCGGGCTCACCGTCAAGAAGAACAGATGCTCCTGATAAAGGATCTTCACGCATCAGTGGGCAAAGAGCTGAGCGTGATGAAGGAGCAGGTACAGCAGCACGACAACCGTATCGCAAAGGCCAAAATTCAGATCGCCGATGTGAAGAGGGCCTTGAGTGAAATTAAGGTTGGAGACGGGACTGTGGCTTCAGTGATTGCTACACCTTCGGTGCGCGGGTTTAAAGTGCCGCCATTTGACGGAACATCTTCGTGGTCGGCCTATAAAATCCAATTTGAGGCCGTTATGAAGGCAAATGGGTGGACCAAAGTGCAAGCCATGACAGCGCTCACCTTAGGTCTCCGAGACCAGGCCCTTACCATTCTTGAGGCACTCGGCAAGGATGTGACCTACGAACAGCTGCTGGAGGCGTTAGAGTCTAGATACGGCGACGCGCACCTGGAGCACGTCTTTCGTGCCAAATTAAAGGATCGTGTTCAACGTAGTGCCGAGAACCTACAGCAGTGGGCCCTGGAAGTTGAAAAGCTGGTTCGCAAAGCATACCAGTCCGCCCCTGCACTTATTGATGGAAATCTGGTTCAGGCGTTTGTAGATGGAATACGCGACTTGGAAGTTAGAGCTGCTGTGAGACTTGGTCACCACGAAACGCTGAAAGACGCCTTGGCCCATATGCTTTAGAAGTGGAGGCAGTGAGGCAAGACCACCGTACGCACCGCGTCAGGGAGGTTGTCGCGTCAACTGAACGCGACCGCCCGCAAGGTTCCAGCCCTAGGTGCTTCACTTGTGGAGTAAAGTGTCATCTTCGGTCAAGCTGCCCTAAGCGCAGCTCAGCAAGAGAGGATCAGCCCCAACAAGAAAGGGTGGCTGAAGTGACTACCCAGCCACAACAGGGAAACGAGTAAATGCCAGGACTGGGGGGCGGGTGCTGGCTGGTTTTGAAAGAGCCCCGAGGATCTCGATCTCACAAGCACATGACGGGAACAGCTTGAACATCAACGGCGAAGTCAACGGAACTCCATGCAAACTGACGTTGGATACTGGAGCTTCTCACACGGTCGTCAATTCTCACCTGGCGAATCGGTTTCTTGGGGACTACTTCAATAACCACGACCGTATACAATTGCTAACAGCTACCGGTCAGCAGATAACCGTTCGAGGCAGGAAGGAGGTGGAGTTAAAATTGGGTGATAGAATTTACCGGCACAATGTCATCGTGGCCGACATAATGGACGATTGCATCTTAGGCTTAGACTTCATGCGGAAATATCGTTGTGAGATCGACTCCGAGGAAGTCTTCATAGAAGGTGCACCATCAGGGAAAGTGTACTGCTTAAAGGAAATTGTTCTTCCTCGCAGATCAGAAACGATCGTGCCAGTCAAGTTACCACCGAATTCTAGACACAAAGATCGGAGTGTTCTGATAGAAAGGGTGAACAATGACTTTCCATGGAAGATGGCACGAACTCTGGTAAAGACCAACAACATCTCAGCTGTACGCAACCTGAATCCAAGTGACAAGGAGCAAGTGATTAAGAAGGGCACCTTGATCGGGACTTGCGAGGAAATAGCTTGGATGCGTCAATTGCAAGATCTACCTACCGGAAATCAAAATCGTAGTGGAAAATTTGACGTGTCAACGCTTTTAGAAAACTGTCATTTGACTAAAGGAGAAATGGACAAGGCTAAGAAGATGTTACTTCAGTACGCCGGTATTTTCTCAACGAGTGATGCTGACATAGGAAGAACTGGACTAGTTCAGCACAGGATTAATACAGGCAACGAGTTACCTATCCGTCAGCGACCAAGGAGACTGCCAGTTGCACGGGAAAAAGAAGTGTTCTCGTAGCGGCGATCGGCGGCGGCGACCTCTCGCGCCCGGCCCTGGTGCAAGCCATGGTCCGGGGCGAGGAGGAATGGGACGCCGTCGCCTCCTTCTGCGAAGCAGTGATGCTAGCGAAGGAGGTGGCGGAACGCGAGAGGGAGAGAACCTCTCGTCCCAGCCGCCGCGGGAGGCGCTCCGGGCGTCGGGGGTCCCGCGATGACCTCCGGCCACCGTAGACGCGGGCCTGTGGACGGTGAGTGATGGGCTAACTCGCCGTCCGTCCGTCTCACGACGAAAACAGGCCGTGTCAACGGCGCGTTCGTGTTCCACGCGCGCCTCAAAGAGATGTCAGCAACATGGGAGGGGCCCGAAAGGGCCGACGCCTGTCGGGGCCGCGGGTAGTCCAACGGTTATCGCGGCCTCGACATAGAGGGCGAAGAAGGAACATGGGTGGTTTTTAGTCAGTAGAAGTCTGACACTCCCTTTCGCTCTGCCCAAGAGCGGGAGGGGTTATTCGATGATTTTACACCCACCAAAAAAAAAAAAAAAAAAAGAGGGGCAAGTGGCGAGATGGATTGAACTACTGCAAGAGTTTGACTTCGTAACTGAACATCGCAGTGGGAAAACTTACGGTAACGCAGACAAGAAGAAGAAGAAGAAGAAGACCTTGTCCTGAAGACTGCAAGCACTGTGTCAGACAAGAGACTGAGGAAGTAGTGCCCGTGAGGATGCTTAGAACGGATCTCAGCGATGAATGGAAGGAGACCCTAAAACAGGCACAACAGAATGACTCGGACATCCAACCGATCTTCGAGTGGATCAAAGCTGGTGCTCCTAAGCCCAAGTGGAGTGATGTGGCTGCGATGAGTTCCATCACTAAGAGTTATTGGGCACAATGGAACAGCTTGATGATCCAGGATGGAGTGTTGTGCCGTAAATGGGAAAACGCTCGAGGAGACAGCTGTCATCTGCAAATGGTTGTGCCCAAAGCTAAGGTACCGGGTGTTTTACGGCTCTACCATGATGGATGCTCAGGAGGACATATGGGGGTAAAAAGGACTCTAATGAAGATCAGAGAGCGCTTTTACTGGATCCACTGTCGAGATGATGTGGAGGACTGGTGTCGCAAATGTACCAGCAGTGCGGCTGTGAAAGGACCCCACACACGAAGCAGAGGTGCTTTAAAAGTGTACAACGTTGGAGCCCTCTGGGAGCGGATAGCACTGGACGTTGCGGGACCATTTCCAGAAAGTGACAGCGGGAACAAGTACTTCATGGTTGTCATGGACTACTTCACAAAGTGGCCAGAAGTCTTCGCCATTCCCAACCAAGAAGCTACAACAGTCGCAGATAAATTGGTTCAGGAAGTCTTCTGTCGTATTGGAGTACCCTTAGAAATTCATAGCGATCAAGGGAGGAATTTTGAATCGCAAGTTTTTCAGGAAACTTGTCGATTAATGGGTACACACAAAACCAGAACCACTTTTTACCACCCACAATCTGATGGAATGGTGGAACGATTCAACCAGACGCTGGAGAGATATCTGGCAAAAGTAGTGGAAAGCAGGCAAATGGATTGGGACAAGCACATACAGCCGTTTCTTCTGTCCTATCGGAGTGCAGTTCACGAAAGTACGACTGTAACTCCAGCCTTCGCGAACTTTGGAAGAGAATTACGGTTGCCTGCAGATTTAATCACCGGAACTCCCCCTGATGTCCCACACAGTGTAACGGATTTCACAAATGACCTGCGTAACAAGTTAAATGATGTGTATGAACATATCAGACAATTCGGACAACAGATGTCTGAGAAGATGAAGACCCGTTATGACCGGAAGGCAAACAGTAGGGGTTTCGATGAAAGTTCTCTGGTGTGGTTGCATAACCCAGTGCGGAGCAAAGGAAAGTCCCCGAAATTGCAA
The DNA here is from genome assembly GCA_932274075.1 of Diarsia rubi. NCBI lineage: Eukaryota > Metazoa > Arthropoda > Insecta > Lepidoptera > Noctuidae > Diarsia > Diarsia rubi. Next base: position 13,535,376 of record OW026417.1, on the reverse strand, counting down.
GCAAAATGGGATGGACCATACCGAGTTGTGACCAGGATCAACGATGTCACCTACCGAATACAGAAGGGTCCGCGAGGTGCGCCTAAGGTTGTGCATGTAGACCGATTGGCGCGATATCACGGGACTAATGATGCTCGGGACGAGCATGTCTAAGGAGGGGGCAGTGTTACGCCGGTCATCTAGAATCTTCGAGAAACCTCGCTTAATAACTGAGAAGTACGCGTGAATTCTAGTAGGTACCTAATTCCATTCTGTAGGTAACTACTGCGCCCGGCGTCAGCTTGCATTGTAATTTCGACCGTATGCCTACGGCGTAAAGTAACTTATTCTTTGTTGGTTAATTTATCTTTAAGTTTATTTTTTTGTTAATGTTTTTTCTGGATGCTTTATGAAATAGTAGCGAATTTTCTCGAATATCTTTTGTTTGTTAGTGGTATAAAAGGACCGAGAGAGGACGCAGCGAGTCAGTCTACTGTTAAGCGAGACAACGGAAGGTTCGAAGAGATTTCAAGTGCGCTAAAGTGTTCAGTCCTGTTTTGCGATTGAGTATAAGTTGCGAGTAATAAAGTTATTTCGTGTGTTCAATTGGTAGTGCTTTTATTTATCCCATACCCAGCTCGTAACAATAGTTTTCCTTTAATTTTCGTTACACGTTCAACTTTATATTATAGCTTTTTATCTGAATATGTATAAATAACTATGATGCCTAAATAACTTAAATCCATAACAACATTTGATTCAGCCGCCAACATTTTCATTGTAAGCTTGAAAAATTCAACAACGTTCAGAATTCATACGTTCTAAGCGAAAGCTTGTGTACCAATACTGAAGCCAATAAAGTGCAATCGGACCAACGTAATACCGATAAAAGTATTCGCGCGGTGAGCTAAATGTGTTTCTCTTTGAGGAAGCATTTTCCGTGTTTTGGAACAAATGTTCTACATTGAAACACCGCTGGGACTTTGTCCTGATTCATTATTGAATTTAGTTGAAGTAAAACAATGGCGTCCGGCACAATGTCGAACCAACATTCTCTAATTTTAATTGAAGTATTAAAGACAATTTTGTTTCATGTCTGATATTAGTTTTGTTGGCCTTAATTGGCTTTTATACGAGTATGTATGTTTAATACTGATTTTAACTAAGTTTTAATCAAAATGTTTGCCTATAGGCAGTCTTCTCTATTTATTAATATACTCGCATTATTGATATTTAGATACATTTTTGTTATTAATTGTTATAACGATCGTTTTTATTTTAGTAGAATGTAAATACTTAAGATTTAACTGCATTGCCAAGTATTACATTCCCCTCTTTGTTAGGTATGTATATACCTCGCATACGTTGATATGTATACAGGTCAATGTATGACCATGTTCTGTCTATTGTCATGAAAAATACTACACGTCCTTTTTCAGCTCCAAAAAACAACAGATATTTTTATATGAACCTGCTAGCTAACTTGCTTTGTAAAGAGCCACCGTACCAATAAACACAAAACCATTAACTTTTTTATTCACATCTGGCCTTTCCTGGTCATTGTTTTGGCACTATTTATCACTTTCTAAAACGAGACAATGCAGGTGATCGGGAAATGAAATAAAAGCGAAAATATATAGCATCTCGCCTGTAATCCCCGAAGAGAGAAGCAGAAGATATTTGAGCTCCATGTAGTAAAAGCTTGATTTTGTTACTGGAATTGCTCATGTTACCCACCAACTTTCACAAAAGTATGAATTTCTGTTGATGTTTACACTTTTCTTTTGGGGGGGGGGGGAGAAATGTTCAAATGACTCCCGCTCTAGGCAGAACGGTAGGGAGTGTCAGACTTCTACTGCCTAATAAAAACCACCCATGTTCCTTCTTAGCCTCTTTGTGCCGAGGCCGTGGTATTTATTCCGAACAACCCGCAGCCCCGACGGTTACAGTCACCTTGGTAACACTTGAGATACTAATGTCAGGAAACCTATTGAAATGGTTTCAATAATACAGTTGTCACTATGTGATTCATACACTTTAAATAAAATGATAACCCTATAAATTAGCCAACTGCATTGACGAAGGGTTATGTAAATTGTAAAGACAATCGCAGAGGTACATCTTATTCAAGATAAGGTATAAGTAATTCAGTCGGCAAACGTAGGTGGTGTAACCCTCATAGGCCATAAATAAAAATATAACATAGAAACACATATTATGTTCCTACTTATGCATGATATTTATTAAAATTTTAATTAGTCTGTAAGCTTTTTTTCAAGTTAAGTAAATATACTTTGCAGTCAAATAAAATCTCAATTATTTCAATTTACAATTTGAAAACACCATTCTTTTTCCTAGTTAATATATAACATGTATGAATCAAAATATTATTAGTAAAATCCACATGAAGCCATTTTCACAACTAAAAGAATAACGAACCACCATTATTTCTATTAAAACAGAATGCTTGTGTTCAGAAACATTTTCGTATTGACCAAATTGTTTGTTCAACAAATAAAGTGGGCTTGAACAACAATGTCAATTTTAAATGCATGAAATTCAGTGGGTCGACCTTTACTTCAGGCGGTTGTCCCACAAAACGGTAGTGCTCCGGGACTCTTTTCATTACATTTTCTATCGGATTGGATTCACAGAGATTCCCACAGAATATTACCATAATGAACATGTGTCCTAAATGCTCAATGAAATATTGAGCGGCGGATCTTTTTGACTGACTTTTAAGCCTTAGAAGGTTTCGGACCAAAACAGCTGATACTGATAATCTGCGTCACCCCACAAATTGACAAAGTCCTCTCCCCATGACTTCCAATTTATTGAATCCATCGCCAATGTGGGCAACTGGTCGCTAGTTTTGCCCAGCAGGGCTATTGCGTATCTTTTAAATGTCAGTGGCTATCATATTGTCCATGGATTAACTGTCAAATTGGTTATGGTTTAGTGCAAAATGGAACCATTTTACATTATTTGATGAACACTAAATGATACTGTCATTTAAAAGATACGCAATAGCCCTGCAGATCGTCTTACTATCTTCTACGAGGTCTACCGCGACGCCTTCTGGCTGTGTCAGTGTTCCAGAAAGTGTCTATTTTCACCCACAGCTCATTGCGCATGTAGCAGGCGTGCCCAGTACTCCCTACTTTTGCTTTGCGGAATTGTGAGCAACGTCAGTAATTCCATTAAAAAGCAATTTACCTTTTGTTCTACATATTTATTTGTTAGCTCTTCATAAAACGCAATGTTTTTGTCTAATTTTCTATCCGATAATTTAAAATCACCTATCTTATCTACTATAGTAACTTCCACTTTATTTTACTTTTACAACACTTAAATACAGGTACGTTTTCTAACTATATATCAGGATTAGTTGCCGGTTTTAGCAGGCCAAAGTAAATATCAAGAGACAAGAGAGTTTGTTACATTACAAACAGGAGAACGGAAACCGGATATTTGCCACCTCAAACCACGTGTTGCTTGGCCAAACACAATAGCCTGTATCGATATGTCATTGGTTTACGTTGCTTCAAGTTTATAGCAACAAGCAAACATTTGTATACCTGAAGACCAACTCAAGCGGTCATAGGTTTCGAACCGTTTTGAATTTCTCAACGATTTGCAAAAGGATATCCATGAGATTATCGATACATCATATCAGTTCAAAATAATCCACTGCTGGGTAAAAGCTTACCGTTTTACCTCTACTCTTCTCGTTTCTGTTCGTCTCTTATCCAGGTGATGCTCGTGACTTCGACTTTTGGTATAATATATTATGCCAATCCAACACATTTTTCACTTTGCGCTTATGGTTATCGCTGATTATTTTATTTTTTTCTACGATCTCTAGTCTGTTTTCCTACTACATACAAATCAAAAGACTCTCCCTCATACAAAAACGGTAAGAGTAAACATGTTCACGTTTTCTCACAATTCCGTTGGCCAAAGTTTTTATCTAAAAAATTATACTAATTAACCTTTTCATTTGTATTAAGTCTAGCCAGTTACTGACTAACTATAGTCAGTATTTCACAGATTTTTGTCTGCGAACCACCACCATCCACACCATCCACCATCTATTTACATTCTACAGCCTAACCTACTAAATAATTATAATGAAGTACATATATTAGTTTGCAACTGTCTATCATTAATGATAAAACGGTAGTGGGCGGGCCATATATGCAGTACACTGAATTTAAGATGGGGGAAGAAAGTGCTGGAGTGGAGACCACGGCCGGGAAGGAAGAATATAGGAAGACAACCAACTGGGTGGGCAGACGACTATAAATAAAGAAAGATTTTAAATAGACCTACACCTAACATTGGGTGGTCAAAGGTTGAAGAAAAGTGAAATAGAGACCTATGCTTTAAAAGGTAACATGAAAATATTTCATAAATAAGTTTTATTTTTATATGAAGCAAAACAAATAAATAACAATAAATTCATCAACTGTTTCCCCTACATGAACCGACTGAACTTTAACGTTTAACGCTGATGGCCTGGAGCCGCATCGTAAAAATTTCCTCGTATAGGCGCCAGTTCGACGGGCTATTAACTATAATGTGGTAAAGCTGATACACGCCCACTATAATATCTGCTCGGTTACTGTCTCTGCTAGATATTGCAGATAGGATTTACTTTGTTTCATTTAAGATAATACGAAAATACCATTTATTAGGGACTATTTCATTACTGGCGAAATATGAGTGTAGTAATTAATGGGTACACCTCTGCTTAACACTTTAGGGTTTACAGGCATAATGGCCTTTGTTATATTATAATAGAAAAAAAACTACTAGCCCAACATCACGTTCACTTACCAAAAACAATTATTCCTCACTATTCAGAAATAAAAAAGCAGACCTACAAAGCAGTAGAAACAAACAAGAAACCAAGAAAAATATACTAAATACAACCTACTATTTACCCAACGACGTAGGATTTGTCTAGTTGCTAATGCGCTTGAGTGTATGAAATATTCATGCAGGACCGGAAAACACTGAATTCGAAAACCGAATACGTTTACGGTTGACATTACGAATCTCGTTGACGACATACTTTTGGTAGGGTACAACTATACAATAGGGTGTTTCATTTGTTTTTTTAATTTTCGATTTTCATTTGACTTTGCTCGAATTCTTGATACCACTCATGCACCGTGTTCATTTACCAAAAATCACTATAATCGGTAAATGTTTAGAGGTTGCGCAACGCCAATAAAGTTTTCTCATACAGCTAGTACGTCATCAGTACAGGGTTTTTAAAAGTTTTTTTTCTTTGCTTTGGAGGGTAGAAAGTGTTACTAGTGTGTTATGGAGAACTAGTTAAGCATATTAAAACGTTGAAATGAGTATAAAAAGTGGAATTTGGTTACTTGATATGTGTTACTTTTTGAAACTTTTTGGGAGCTATGCTTCCTTTCAAAAACCAAAAGTGTTGTTAATTTTATTCACCACCGCAAAGAAATAAAAGAAAAGCTGTCTGAAGCTGCTAAATCGACTAGTAGAAATTGCGCAACCTCTAAACATTAAAACCGATTATGGTGATTTTTGGTATATGAACAATGTGCATCAAGAATTCGAGCAAAGTCAAATGAAAATCGAAAACTAAATATAAACACACTACTGTACAAGATTCAATGAAATAGAAATAAGATATATTTTAAATCAATAAATTGAACAAATTGTCGAATAAAACCGATTTTGTATCTCTCTTCATCAAATTGTGTAGGTACAGTTTTTCATAAAAGTTACAGCAATTATAACCCTTTCTAAACTCGCTGACCTAAAAAAGGGGTTAACTGGTCCTTAGATTTTAGTATACAGACCTTTTTGCTAACATCTATTTAGGCGTAATTTTCGCGATCGTATGCGAGTTGAAAGGTTTCCTTTTTGCGGATAGCTAAGATCCCACATAACGAGCTTTCACTGGAAGCACATAATAAATATTATTCAGTAGGTACGTTATCTTGATATCCACGTGCATGTAATATTTACCAAGCCCGAGGTTCAAATGTACACTGGAATTATAATCTCCGTATCACATTCGCTATCCATTAATTCCCCTTTCGTAGTGTAAGCAAAACACCGTGTTTTGAAGCTGTATTAAAATTTACTCATTATTTTCGTTGATAACCTCCGATTTGAACGTACTGCAAAGTTAACTTAGTCGTTTTATTCATTTTTTTTTCTAATAGTTAGCCAATTTTGTTCCACTGCTGGGCAAAGGCCTCCCTAATTCATTTCCAATTCATAATACATAATTTTTATAATACATAGTTTTTTTCATATAATACATAGTTTCATATACTTAATACATTTATTACATAGTTTTTTTTGTCCGATCCCCTATTATATTATAATTTTTTCTACGATCTCTAGTCTGTTTTCCTACTACATACAAATCAAAAGACTCTTCCTCATACAAAAACGGTAAGAGTAAACATGTTCACGTTTTCTCACAATTCCGTTGGCCAAAGTTTTTATCTAAAAAATTATACTAATTAACCTTTTCATTTGTATTAAGTCTAGCCAGTTACTGACTAACTATAGTCAGTATTTCACAGATTTTTGTCTGCGAACCACCACCATCCACACCATCCACCATCTATTTACATTCTACTGCCTAACCTACTAAATAATTATAATGAAGTACATCTATTAGTTTGCAACTGTCTATAATTAATGATAAAACGGTAGTGGGCGGGCCATATATGCAGTACACTGAATTTAAGATGGGGGAAGAAAGTGCTGGAGTGAAGACCACGGCCGGGAAGTAAGAATATAGGAAGGCAACCAACTGGGTGGGCAGACGACTATAAATAAAGAAAGATTTAAAATAGACCTACACTTAGCATTGGGTGGTCAAAGGAGAAGAAGAGTGAAATAGAGACCTATAATTTTCTATGCTTTAAAAGGTAACATTAAAATATTTCATAAATAAGTTTTATTATTATATGAGGCAAAACAAATAAATAACAATAAATTCATCAACTGTTTCCCCTACATGAACCGACTGAACCGATCGGACAAAAAAAACTAAGTAGTCCGTCAGATAGATTTCCAAAAAATATTAAACACATATTTTTTCCTTTTTCACATAAACAAAAAATAAAGACGATACAGTGCTTCGAAAACTCGTGTACTGCTCGAAAACGCCACATGTCAGTACATTTTTTACTCACAAATGACGTCACAACCCCCCACTCATGATCTTTAAGGCGTTTTATCTCCGTCAATTTTTATTAGAAAATCACGTATCCAATATTTTTCGATAATCTAACTAACGGACTAAGAAACGGTAATACGGTACGGTAATAATAAAAAACGGAGTAAGAATCATATTTTCTAATTCGAAGTCGTGAGTCATATAGTTACATATTTTCTTCCCAAATTTGCGATTTATACCTTCTTACTTACGCGTAATTTTTGAAGATTTAAGAAGCAGATGGCTGCTTGACTGAATTCATGGAATCCTAAGCTCCACGAAGTGTTAAGTGGACGTAATTTAAAAGGTAAATAAGACTGACTTTCACAAACTTAATATCTGTCTACCAAAACACCTTATCAACGGAAAAAACCCGAAAATGCTCATTTAAAAAGTTTTTAAACGTAATTTTGTTTTCTCTTTCAAAAGTTAAATAGCTTTTACCGGACTTTGTCGAATGATTCGGATTTGCGCAAACCCGCGAGCTCTAACGCCCCTAGTTAAGAACTTTGGTATTTGTTTAAACACGTCGCCTGCGTGTGTTTGAGTTGATCCAAATTAAATGGCGCTCTCATAAATTAGCAGGTGTGAACCTTTTGATGGCAACTTTATTAGGCAAGTATAAGTTTATCGATACCTACTTAAATGACTTATGCTTTCGGTGTTCAAAAATGTTTATTAAATGTCAAAATACACGCTTCACTCGTGTAGATAAATCCAGGTCTCATACGTTTCCTGTCGGGGCTGCGGACACAAAGGGTTAAGAAGGAACACGGGTGGTTTTAAGTCAGCAGAGATCTGACACTCCCTTCCGCTCTGCCCAGAGCGGGAGGAGTCATTTGATGATATAAACGCTAAAAAAACTTACCATCCGTTTCGGGTTCAGGTACAACAAGAGTGACGCACGCACGAAAAATATTGAAATCAAACCTAGTCCCCACATTAATCCCATCCTTTTCAATTGTAAACCAGAATTACAACTTGTTTCATGTCAAAACGATAAATGGTTTCAATACGTCCCAAATATGCGTAACAGATGACGTCATTTCAACAGTGTCCACAAACGATCGTTTACTGCTAACATTATGGGCCAATATCATCCGCATCATAACGGCACTTACAGAATTTCAACTGGGAACAAAATGGTCTCAACCAGCTAACACACCTATACTAAGCTTTTCCTAAGCTTGCTTTAGGTAATGCGTTACTCGTGAGAAGGTCGAATTGGCGCATCAATACAACTGGTGGCGTTTCACGTTAGCGTCATAAAGTTTAGTTGTCAAAGCGTTTTGTTTCACAAAAAGGGCTTTGTTGGTTTACTGGTTTTATTTACACTGTACCAATATCATCCGTGTGTTAACGTGGATGGTTGTACGTCACGCTTACACGATCGCTGATAACCCGGTGCTCGATGTAAAGGGATACGTAACATTTTGTGGGAAAAATACTTATTTGTTAGAGGTTTATAGTTCAATTGTTTTGGATTTTCTTATTTTTTTTTATTTTGTTTGAAATACGTATTTAGCCATGACTTGCAAAGTTAGAATGGTCACAAAATGAAACGGTAGAGAGATAATAGGTCTTCGTTCAGCGTTATAGGGTCAAAATGTTGGGCTGCGGGTTGTACACAAGTTACCGCGGCCTCGACATATAGGGCTAAGAAGGAACATGGGTGATTTTAGTGAGTAGAAGTCTGACACTCCCTTTCGCTCTGCCCAAGAGCGGGAGGGGTTATTTGATGATTTTCCACCCACCACAAAAAAAAATTTACTCTCACATATTGTGAACTGCCGTTCAGCTGATAATTAGCAGTACGCGGGTGGAAGTACCGAGTGCTATCATCTGACATTAAGCAGAGTTTTTTTTGTACTGTTTAGGGAATGTGCAAAAAATGGGTACCTATTTTATTTATGTCCTAGTGTTTTAAAAAAAAATGGTATTACTGTTTAAAGGTACACATAAACGAATTTTCTTGTTTTTTTAAATGCCTACATAATTATTTTATTTGTTACTTTCCCATGCAAAAAGGAAATCACCTTGAATCTAAAATGTCCGAATAAGATTAAACGTTAGGTGGGTCACACCCAACACAAATCGATTTGTTTGACTAAACAAGTGCCAAACGTTTACCGCCAGGGGCCAGGGATTGGCACTCGATTAAGTGTATGTTTGCTTACCTCACTTTGACTATTTTATCCATGGAAATGTACGGGATCAAGTTTGAATGAAATGGGTGGAGGTGAAAAAGGTTTACTTTATAATTAAAACTAGCTATTGCCCACGAAACGTGGTCGCTCACTATGGACCTCATCAGAAAGCTCAAAGTCCCCACAGTCAAACCATTGCAACGGTTTTGTGGGGCTTAGCTTATAAGTTACTTACCCTTCTGGAAAAAAGATAATAAATAAAAAAATAAAAAAATCCAAAGGGCAATAGAGAGAGCATTGTTCGGAGTCTCCTTGGGGTATCGCATCAGCCGCGTAGCCCGAAGAATTGCCAAACTTAAGTGGCAGTGGGCAGGGCACATTCCTCACAGAATGGATGGCCGATGGGGCTGAAAAGTTCTGTAGTGGCGACGTCGAACCGGAAGACGTTGCGTTGGTACGCCTCCCACTAGGTGGACCGACGACCTGATGAAGGTGGCGGGGCCTGCTGGATACGAGATGCACGGGACCGGTCAATGTGGCGATACTTGGGGGAGGTCTGTGTCAAACAGTGGACGTCTTTCGGCTGAAATGATGATGATAATGATGATTACCCGCTACCTTCGTCCGCGTGTTTTAATATACCTAATGTACTAGCGGACGTCACGCGGTTTCAGCCGCGTAGTTCCCGTTCCCGTGGGAATACGGGCCTACGTCACGCGGGGATAGTGTAGCTTCCCAACGGTGAAAGAATTTTTCAAATCGGTCCAGTAGTTTCGAAGCCTATTCGTTACAAACAAACAAACAAATCTTTCCTATTTATAATATAAGTGTAGATATACAATACTCCGTATAAAAATATCACTTCCATTTTACTAATCGGATTTTGTCAACAATTTCAAAACACCCTAATCCTTTTTCTAAATTAAAGTAGCCGTTTCTGTTTGATACCAACCCTACACGTCATCGGTTTGAGAAACTATGTTTAGTTAGAATCCCAATACGTATTGCTCAAACTTTAACGTGGATCAACCACCGAGAAGCAATGCTAACCATCCAAAACTTTGAGTTATTTAACTACATTGTATTGAGACTTTAATTTGACTTGACTTTAATCAACAATACAATACGAGTATTAAGTTAAGTGTGGGAACAATGCAGGATAAGTGACCATGTCTCAGTTTGGTATTATAGATTATTAGCAGTTTTTAATGTGTGATTAATAGGCCACAAAAGGGATAATTGAAAGGCCCGTACACAAGCAATGGACTGCTGCGCTAAGTGAGTTTAAATGTTTGTGAACGCACCCACGATACAGGAGAAATTCCTAGGGTGGGGCAACATTTTATAAAAAAAAAAAAAAACATGTGGCTTCTGTATGATGAGAATGCTAAGGGGGATACATGGTGTAACGCAAAGGAATAAAATAAGAAATGAGTAGGTACATAAGGGGAAGTCTGAAAATGGCGCCGGTGACTGAAAATTTGTGTATGTGTGTTGGACATGATTGTGATGCGTACGAGTGAGAAAAATGTAGGGAATACGAGTAGAGGAAGCCCAAAGAAATTTGTCGACATGGTTGGCGCAGTGGCTAAGCGATTAGACTACCGCGCTGCGTGTCGCGGGTTCGATCCCCGCACGGTCTCCAAAAGAAAGCCTATTTTCAATTGTAATGCCCAAGTAACGAACAGATTTGACCAATTCTATTTGCGGACAATTATTACATTGTAGTACGGGAGGGCCAGAACATTTGTGAGCAAATATTTGTGGTACGTTCTGTGAAGTCACTGCTTGATTGCGAATCGAGAATTGCATGAATTTGGTCTTCCTAAATTTTTTTTTTTTTTTTTTAAGGGAGAAGGGTTAGAACCTCAGATCATAGAAATAAAACCCATGCTAGAGCCACCGTGTGCGATGTCTGTGAGTAAACGAATGAATTTAAGAAAGTAATTTAGTTTAAGATTGTACCATGTTTTTAGAAAGGTCTTGACTGTACTTGTCCTCATTATTTGCCTAGCCTTTTCCCAACTATGTTGGGGTCGGCTTCTAGTCTAACCAGATGCAGCTGAATACCAGTATTTTACATGGAGCGACTGCATAATCTGACTTCCACAGCCCAGTTTGTACTTTGTACTAGGTAATATGATACCCATTGGCAAAACAGTATTACAGTCCTACCGACGATCTACATAAACTTATCAGAGTTACTTAATAAATCAATTGCATTCGCCGTTCACTCGTTTTATGTCACAACATTATCATATTAAAGTTAACGGAATTTACTGACTGCTTAATAGGGATGTTTACTGTTATAAAAAAATGTTATTCTAATTAGTCCGTCTGTTAGATTATCGAAAAATATTGGATACATATTTTTTTATCAAATCAATAAAAATTTACGAAGATAAAACGCGTCAAAGATTTTAGTGGGGGGTTGTGACGCCACTCACCGTTAAATAAGGACATACTAATGTCGTAGACAATGACGTCACACGAGTTTTCAAAGCACTGTATCATGTTGTCTTCATTGCTTGTTTAAGTGAAAAAATAAAAAATACGTGTCCAATATTTTATGGAAATCTATCTGTTGGACTAATTAGATTTTTTTTGTTAACTACCCTATTCCATTAACTTTAATATAGTACAAAATTGGATCCATTACATTCATGTAATGTTTTGTTTTGAGATAAACGGACTACGTGCGAATGGCATAACGAAAACTGTTTTGTTTATGCCCCACCAGATTGCTGCGGCTGCATCGCTTGAATCAGCGACCGCGTTAGCTGACAGCGCTGACAACTGCTGAATTATGTCATTTTAATGACAATGCATCATGTTTTGTTAACGCAAATTAGTTTGTGGATGTACTGATTAAGCGAATGTGCTTTTACTGGAATGGAAATATGGTGTGGTTGTGACACGCGATGGAAATTGTGTGGAGTGGAGGACTGTTTGTTGTTTAGAGCAAAATTAGCATCACCTACTTTGCTGAGTTGAGTATCATCTGGTTTCGTACCGAAGTGGAGTGGATACTGTATTGTACCGCAAAGCTTTAAAATGTGCCTGATAAAAGGCAATTGGCTGGATCACAGCATGAGAATTAATAATATCATTGGTGAAATCTGTGCTTGTAGAAGTATATTTCTTGATATATTTATTAACTTATTAGACTGACCTTAGAGAAAGACCAAAGAAACAAGAAGACATAAAATGATGTCTAATTTACTTGTGGTTACAAACAATTGGCACGTAAACTGAATAGGGGGGCACGTCGCGCGTCGGGTATAACACAGAGTACATTGTATTATATGAAAATAAGACAAGCACACTCCATGACGAAAATTGAGCTAAAAAGAAATCGTAAACCGTTAAACTGTTACCATAAAGTATATTGCACAGATAAATAAAGTTATAAAACTTTTGCTCAAAGCAAAACAAATCTGTAAAAGTAAACGAACCTTACTTTCTCGGAATACATTCCTGGATGTGTGCTGGAGTATTCAGTTTACGCTAAGGTTTTGTAACCGTTCTAATTTATTGGTTTAAATTTTGCGTAAGTTATGCAACTAATTAATTGCGTTACCACGGAAATATGCATTAAATGGAACCTTGAAGGTTACAATTGATATTCAAATTTAATGATTTCTAGTGACTTCACTAATTTTCATTAAAGAACGTGGTGGACAGTTATAGCGAAAAAAAATCTAGTTTTTAATTGAACTTCATGATCGGCTTCAAGCCATTCAGTTAATTTCAGAAAACATTCGTTCGAAATAAGATATTACTTATATACAACAACTAATTTACCAACTTCGAAAGTAAAGCGAGATCATACAATATCGTTTTGTAAGTTTTCCAGGAAATAATACTTTTCATTACCCATCTTCCATTCTCAATGTGAATCAGTATTGCCAGAATTGTACGAGTAATCAGTAATGGTACGGCAAAATGACACAAAAACGTAATATGATGCCCAATGACGCAATAACCATTTAGGAGGCCATTTGCATCGGCCAGGTGTACCTATTTGCTCATTTCTCTGTTGTAATGAAATCGTTTTATTATAATTTGCGAACATTCCTTTTTTTTGTTTTTGACAGGTGGAAAACCATCAAATAAACTCTCCTTCCGCTCTTGGGCAGAGCGAAAGCGAATGTCAGACTTCTACTGACTAAAAACCGCCCATGTTCCTTCTTAGCCCTTTATGTCGAGGCTGCGGCGGTATCTCTTACAACATCCTGAGCTAGCCCATCACTCACCGTCCACAGGCCCACGTCTACGGTGGCCGGAAGCCATCACGTGGTCCCCGACGCCCAGAGTGCCTCCCGTGGCGGCTGGGACGAGAGGTTCTCTCCCTCTCACGTTCCGCCATCTCCTTCGCTAGCATCACTGCTTCGCAGAAGGAGGCGACGGCGACCCTTTCCTCCTCGCCCCTGACCATGGCTTGCACCAGGGCCGGACGCGTATGTCGCCGCTACGAGAACACGGCGGGGCTTCGCGCAAGTGGGGCGCACCTCCACGGTGTGCTCCACCGTGTCCTCCGGCCGATCCTCGCAATGGTGGCATCCGGGCGATTCGCTGCAGGTACCTCCCGAAACAACCGCGTCCAGTGAGGACCTGCGTCAGACGGAAGGTAAGGGCGCCGTGGCGACTCTCTAGCCACTCCTCAAATAGGGGACTTACCGCCACTATCGCGGCGTGCCCTGCACGGGGTTGCGACAGTCGCTCTCGAGGTCTGTCTGCTGCGCAGCATTTGCCGCGGCAACGGAGTAACCCCCCCCTTGTAGCGTCTCCGCGCGCCTTTCATGCAGGCGCGCGAGGACTATCGCCTCCAGATCCCATGGCGGCAATCCGGCAAGGAGGTTCGCTGCCTCGAGGGAGATCATGCGGTACCCACGGACTAGCCTTACGGCCATGACATTTTGGGGAGACCGGAACTTTTAGGAAAGGCACATTCTGCGAAGCGCTTTATGAGACCAAAATATTACTAAAATCCAAATTAAAATGGAACGATTATTTTAAGACAATCAAACTTGTGTAAATGTTAAAGTTTTTATTTGGAGCGATTATATTTTTATAAACCCAATAATTGTCGAACATTCTATTATCAAAGTTATTTCCCCTTTCAGATGCAAGATTAATACGATCAAGGATCGAGATTATAAGGAGAGAACTTTCTTTTCCAAGGATCATTTATCTTCAATAAAATGACCTTTTAAATAAGATCTATTGGGATTTATTACATTTTTCAAATATTTGTTAATCTCAATTTTAGGAAGATAACGGATCCCTTTACAGAAATTCAAATTGTCACAGAATAAAACTTTTTGTGACTCCGCAAATGTTTGATATATCTAGTTTGCGCAATACCAGTTATAATATAAATACTTTATGATAAACTAAAAGAACGTTCTGTCATTCAAATTTACTAAGCCATAAAATACACTGTAGGCTTATAGATAAAATCGTCTTAAAACTTTTAAGCCATTTCATGCCTCGAGCCCTACGACGCCTTTGGCACCAATACTTCGAACTTCTTTAATTAAATCAGAACTTCAATTTATCAAGCTTTCCTAATATCCATGTGCCTAACATTTCCGTCGTACTGCCTTCAACAAATCGTTTCGAAACATCAACACAATCTTAAACAGCTTGCCTAATACAAATGTCTTTGACGCTTGCGTAGGTACTGGTATTCCCAAAGGACGAAAAACTGTTAAAAAAATATCGAATTCAATTTGCGCGTTTCATTTCGATTCATCGTTCTTTGAGGTACAAAATCTGTGGGGAGTCCCCAGAATCACTCCAGCGGTATTACCCCACAGAACTGAAAAAAAGCAATAAACGAACAACGTGATAAATGTTTGGCAGGGGGTATTTCGAACGTCCCTGCTATGCGTACACCTAGGTAAAAAGTAATACGACGTTCGGATCACCTGATCACGTGGAAAAATACCTCACTCACTACCTCTCGCTTATAAATGGGTGAAACAGGGATTCGCCAACTGTGCCGCGAAGCATTGGCGGCATGCCATAATCAATTCTGCTCGGAGAACATTTATTTTGCATGTGGATAGCGCACTAAAACTCAAATAATTTTGAGGGAAAGCTGAAATATCAAACCACAATTTCAAAGCAGGTGCAGGGTCTTTGAAATATGAACTCGTATTTTCAGGTTCTAGAATTACTATCTAAAGGAAATTCTTGCAATATTGGATAGTATTTGCTATGCGTTTTGAAAGTACGGTCGCGCTTACGTCATCAGGACCAGCAAACAACCCGCCAACACAACAAAACATCACGATTGTAATTCCAAGGTTAGGCAGATAAAAACTATTTAACAAAAAATAAAACCGACTTCGACAAAAAATAAAACACAAAAAAGTCAAAAATAAACTTTACTTATTTTTTGTCGAAGTCGGTTTTATTATTTATTAAAAAGTTTTTATTTTTCACTTTTTAGTGATTTACATGTGCTTACCCCTTCACAACGTACCGGCGTGATGTAATGTTATGAACTGGTGTAAACAATAGACAGACATGGGATTTCAACAATCCCAATCCATTTGCTATCATTTAAACAGCTAGAATACGACCTCGCAAAGTTTTGTATTTATTAGTAGAATAACAAAACATCACGCCTGTAATCCTATGATCCTATAATAGTTTTAGAGGTCGTATTGATGTCCGTTACATATTAATAAGAACCATTCTACTATCAGATCAGTTTGCTAGAGAGGAAATACCAAAATCGCTGTACATTTTTCTGAGTTCTCTCGATTTCGCCAATATTCCTTCATCTGATCCCGACCTGGTGACTATGAGACCAATAGGAAAGCATAGGCTTTCGAATAAAAGAAGAATTTTAGAAATCGGTTCGTAGACGAAAAGATCGTTAATGTAGACAATGTAGTTTTTTTTTAGTTTTGTTGTTTTTTTTTAAATCGCTTGTCCGTTTTCCATAAAAAAATATGGGACCATTTGGGACAGAAACCCTTTCCAACAAAAAAATATTTATTCAAATCGGTTAGCAAGCAACGGAGTTATGCCCGAACAAACATACAAAAAAAATATATATAAACATCCGAATTGAGAACCTCCTTCTTTTTTAAGAAGTCTGTTAAATCTTTGAATGTTATTAAAATATATAATTGTGCTCACCAATATTGTGATAGCGGTTGCACCATTCGGCTAGTCGGTTGAAATTGCTCGCGAAATTAATTCTCGCGCTAAGGTGGGTGTGTTGGTTATTACTCCTCCGATGCTTGGCTTCTGCATACCCAACCTCATAGTAAAGCTCTGCTTAGATGTAGATTCATTTGATAATAGCACTTAGAAAATCACATAAGTATCTATAGTAGCTGCCAGTTAAGATATCAGTAGCGGTCATTGCCCTTTTCTTAATATCTCTTCTTACGAACCAAAACAAATTAGGTAACTATGTATCGTTTTTAATAAGATAATGTTGTAGATCACGATAGTTGACGAATCAAGACATCAACAGGCTTTTTTTAATTTCTAAGTTAAGAACTTTAATAAATTATTTAATGTAGGTGGGTCAATGACCGCTATTGACATCTTAACTGGCAGCAAGTATAGTTTAAATGTACTGTACATTATGTTTTTCTTACTCCTTAACGCTCTTTTCTGATTAATTTAGTTGCGGAATCCAATACAATATTTTTTTTTAACTGTTTCTTCGGAAGTCCATTGAATTTCATTGCCTCGGCACTTTTCTGGTTTTTGCCACTGTTGATTCTGGCTTTCAGGAGCCTTTACTCTAGTTTAAGAATAATTTGGCGGGCAAGTCTCTTTAAATAAAGTTACATACATATTTTAAACTTTACACCACCTTATCATAGATGAAAGAATAGGGAAGATGCTATCCGAAAAACA
Organism: Diarsia rubi; assembly: GCA_932274075.1. Taxonomy (NCBI): domain Eukaryota; kingdom Metazoa; phylum Arthropoda; class Insecta; order Lepidoptera; family Noctuidae; genus Diarsia; species Diarsia rubi. Next base: position 13,518,132 of record OW026417.1, on the reverse strand, counting down.
AAAAAGATCTCGGGAATCGTTTTAGCCTCAGGGGGCGATAATGCTTTCATTGGAATTTGTTACAATCATAGAAACGTGAATACGAAAACCCTAAAAAAATACTGTAGAAGTATTTTAGACACGATTAAGCAATCGGTTTGGTCGTTTAATTAAAACACTTTGTTTACGCCGCCGGCCTTACGGCGACTTTGATAAATTGCCGAGAATTAAAGAGATTCTCCTTTCCTATCGCCTCCTCTTCATCTAAAATGTCTGCCGTTTGATTATAATCTGATTTTGTTTCACAGTTTTGGCAACAGGGATATTGATGGTAGGCTTATGTTTATACTCAATTCTTCAGATCGCTTTAAAATAGTTTTATTGAAATTACTAATCTACTTTTAAACTTAATGGAACAACTTTAAGTAAAGATACTTAGTAAGTGATACCTACCCTATTTCTTGAAAGAATATAATTCGAGTTCCAAAATGTCTTATTGATGTCCATAACACTATTTCAAATAAATATCGTTACCATCTACATAAGAAACATCCATTCCGATAATAAATAATGCACATACATTTTCTGAACCTCTATCATACAAAGTTTATGACTCGTGAAAATACTTTTCGCACTCCAAGCGAAGATAATGATCAAAAATCACACACAAGGGAGTCGTTCCTATTTCCCTATTAACAGTTCTAATAGTTACGAGAATCGAGTAGATAAAACAGTGTTGAATCTAAGCTGCAGAAAAACAAAAAGAAAACTAACGGTTTGTTTGAATGGCTCAATAAACTAATAACCGCTTCAATATATTTTGTTGTTTTGTTGTGGTTTTCCGACCAAGTTCTGTTTCAGTGGAAAATCATACAATATTATTCTGTAACGAGATTGTTCCATGATTTCTACTGTAAAAAGAACCAGTAGTGTACGGGACTTTTTTTACCATTTTTACATCGGGTTCTTCAGAGAATCGCGGTTATAACGGTTGTTTTATGCTCTTTGATGTTACGTAATTCTACCTACAATAATTAAGGATCTCCTTCAATTAGTTTAATCTAATGTCAACATTTGTGACATGGGATAAGTGCAGGAAGATGATGATGACGATTATAGTGTCAACATTTGTAAAATCATGAAATCGAACAGTTTAGTTTTGGAGTCCAAAGACTATCACGTTTTAACTAAATTTGTCACCACCAACGCCCATTTTACAATTCAATGATTGCGTGGTAAATGTGAAATAAATGGCCTTTGTCCGGACCCGTGCAGGAGGAAAGGTTAAATTAACAAGGCATCGTTGATCTTTGGGCATCGCCGAACTCCGGAGCGATTCATACTGTAGAGCCAAGACATAGGATAAAGCGTGCCTGACAAAAAGTTAAGATTGGAAAAAGTAAAGGAGTTATCCTTTACCATTGCAATAGAAAAACTGATTGAGGTATTAAAACAAGCTCAGCGCAAGTAAATAAATGCAAGCATACCTATAGTTTTTGTAGTAGCCAAATATGGCAAAATTTTATAAATACGAATTCCCTAATTCAAATATTCCTTTATAGGTACACAAAGTTTTCCTAAGAATCGAACGGAACTAGCATTCATATATTGCCTGAATATTCTTTATTATCATTTCAAATAAGATTCACGTTGTCAACGCCAACAAAAAAGCACTCACTGAGATTATCAATACATTTCCCCAAACATTTTTCAATAAAACTGTCATACAATTTATCAGCAAGCTGTGTGTTTCGTTTTCCAATATTTACACATGAACCACTTTACAGAGATTGTAATTGTTTCCATACGTTTTGTTCAATTCCTAATCATAACCGACCTAAGGTTTTGAAAACAGGATCGTGCTGTACCAAATTCCCAGACCAATTTCGCAGTCTGGATTACCAAATAACGTGGCAATTATAGCGTTTTGTTAAATGGGTTTTCTGTTTTTAACCGACTTCTAAAAAAAGAAAGAGGTTCTCAATTCGGATGTTTATAATATATATATTTTTTTGTTTGTTTGGGCATAACTCCGTCGTTTGCTAACCGATTTGAAAAATTCTTTTTTGTTGGAAAGGGTTGTTGTCCCAAATGGTACATATTTTTTATGGAAATCGGCAAAGCGGTTTTTGAAAAATCAACAAAACTAAAAAAAAACTACATTAACGATCTTTTCGTCTCAGCCGTTTACGAACCGATTTTTAAAATTTTTCTTTTATTTGAAAGCCTATGCTTTCCTATTGGTCTCATAGTCACCAGGTCGGGATCAAATGATGGAATCTTGGCGGAATCGGGAGAACCCAAAAAAATATACTGCGATTTTGGTATTTTCTCTCTAACAAGCTGATCTGCAGGGCTATTGCGTATCTTTTAAATGACAGTGGCTATCATTTTGTCCATGGATTAACTGTCAAATTGGTTATAGTTTAGTACAAAATGGAACCATTTGACAGTTAATCAAAGCACACAGAGCCAAAGTGATAATCAATAAATCTTTCAACAGAGATACGCAATAGCCCTGCTGGTGGTAGAATGGTTCTTATGTAACCGACATCAACACGACCTTGCAAACTTCGGGGATTACAGGCGTGATGTTTTATTATTCCACTAATAAATAAAAAACTTTGCGAGGTCGTATTGATGTCTAAATGATAGCAAATGGATTGTGATTGTTGAAATCCCATGTCTGTCTATTGTTTACACCGGTACGTTGTAAAGGGGTAAGCACATGTGAATCACTAAAAAGTGAAAAATAAAAACTTTTTAACAAAAAATAAAACCGACTTCGACAAAAAATAAAACACAAAAAAGTGAAAAATAAACTTTAGCACAAAAATCAGTTACGTTAGTTACGTTCAGATATGTTAATGGCAAAAAATTAAATCAAACAAACAAAAGTCGGCAACAATTTTTTTTTTACTTTTCAGTTGTTCACATGTGCTTACCCCTTCAAAGCGTGCCGGCGTGATGTAATGTTATGAATTACAAATTTTTCTTCTAAAGTTTATTTTTCACTTTATTGTGTTTCATTTTTTGTTAAAAAGTTTTATTGTTTGTAATTGTTGCCTGAAATAATCAGTAAGGTTCCTTGTATTTATTTCCAAATATTATATTTTGTACACATACGTGTAAAAATGCGTTATAAGTTATTTTGGTTAGACATCTAGAGAATTATATATTACTAGTGACCCGCGCCGGCTTCGCGCGGGTACAAAAAAGATACTAAAACCTTCCTCTTGAATTACTTTATCTATTAAAAAAACCGCACCAAAATCCGTTGCGTAGTTTTAAAGATTTAAGCACACATAGGGATATAGGGACAGAGAAAACGACTTTGTTTTATACTAGGTATGTAGTGATTATGTTAGCATGGAAACTACATGTATTCGTATTTTCAGTAGGTACCTACTAAGGTGCTCACAGAATGTTTCAATATCATTAATCTCGAATGTACCATGCATAAGCCATGCCTGCGTGACCAACAATACGTTACTTGACTTGTCTAAAACGATTGGTAAGGTTATCTTCCCACATAGGGCATTAGAGCAATTACAACCTTATCAGGTAGTTTGGGGTGTTCCAATTGCGGTACCCAACATCAATTTAAAGGGAGAACAATAAGACTTAGCCCCTCTAATTCTCTATAACACCTAAGCGTTTTTCGATGGCACATTACACGGGGCTATCCAACAGATAAATAAACGATCCTGCCGTTAAATTGTACACATTGTTCGACCTCTTTATGACCTTTCGCAAACAGTAGGTAGCCGGGACCACGATCTAAATTTTAAGCGTCGCTATTTAACGAATTTATATTGCAGCGAGGAAAGCAATAAAAAAACTTCGTTAAGCTATTGGGAGGATTACGCAAATTAACTTTAACACTCCCTTTTATTGTTTCGGCTCTTTTAGGTTTTATTATTTATTTGCGATATAAATAAATCAAGTCGTCGACGAAAACTGATGGAACTTTTCCAATCTTCGAGTTTGAAATTATTCTAATGGGATGAAAACAGTGTAAATCTATCGTAGCAGAAAGCTTATAGCTGTAATGTATGCCTATAGTACCCCTACTGTATTTTCATGGCTCCGCACAGGTTTCCCATTCGACGTCAGGGTTAGAGTTAATTATAAGTTACGGAACTGTTTGTCGTGTCTCCGCAAACTTCTGGAATAATACTCCTACCTAGCATACGTACGCAGCCCGATATGCACAAAGACGGAATGTGTAATGAAATACCTACTTTAAGTAAATGCACGTCTCTGAAGTTGATCTTGTTTAGTTTTCTACAGTGAAATACTTTAAATTAGATAAACATTGGCATATTATCGTCATCACCTTCCTGTCATTGCATTGAAAGAGTAACAAACATCCATCTATCCATTAATTCATACTTATAAACTTTCGCGTTTATAATAATAGTAGGATATAAGTAGGAAGTAGGATTCCTCACACAACCCATACATCGTTCCCTTGGTTTTCCTCTCCCTGTCGAGTCATCAACTTGGTAGTTTAAACACAACCGACATTTAAACAAGAGAATGTATTACGTTACCTACAAAGAAGAATGGCAAACTCATCAGCACTTCCACAAAATATTAATCAAACAACAAAACAAACAACCTAAACCTTTTCCAACGTAAAATTTTATTTCAGCATTACGCCATGTGTAGTAACGGCGCATTCATTCATTGTCACACATGAAATGTTGCTACTAACAACACCTGTTACGAATTCATGTACATTTTTTTCAAACCAACCGTATGTTTCTGTATACGAAAAACACTAACGTTGATGTCATTCAGTGTTTCCACGTTAGGGTATTTTCCCCAAGATGGGGCGGTTTTTTTTCAAGATATGGGAGCTTGCTAGTCAGCTTGCTTTTAAAGAAAAGATAAAAGTACCTATGATTGCAAAGCAGGATATTCAAGGAAAAATACTACTTAACACTGAAACGTTAACAATCGATGTTCGGACTGTTTCTGAAAAGAAAAAGAACTGATGTTCCCACGGTTTTATGGGCTACTAACGGACGTCACTCGGTTTCACCCGCGTAGTTCCCGTTCCCGTGGGAATACAGGGATAAAAAGTAGCCTATGTCACCCGGGCGGATAACACTATCCGCCCGGGTGACATAGGCTACTTTTTCGAAAAATTCTGAAGAAGTTGTGAAGCTACACAGCTTCCCAACGGTGAAAGAATTTTTCAAAACAGTCCAGTAGTTTCGGAGCCTATTCGTTACAAACAAACAAACATTTCCTCTTTATAATATTAGTGTAGATAGATAGATTTTAAATCAAAGAATATTGCGATATAATTATTTATCGTTTTGAAAGAAATAATAAACTTCGATTCCTTGCTGTGTTTTTTATTTCACAACCACAAAACAGAGGAAAATTTTGAAAACAAATCAGATCTACGAAATTTAGAATTCAAATTCAAAATAATAATTTTATTTCAACTATGCCTCCAACATGGGCAGATATAAAACGTTGAGAAAAGCACCATGGTTCGTGTTAGTCGAAGAAGGGAAATCCAAAATGAGAGGGTGGCCGCACTGGTGTCTATCGTGCCTGCGATACGACATAGGAGTTGATAAATGACATCATTTATTCCACCCTGCACACCCTTCCACAGTCCTCGTGTGCACGGCTGTGTCCGCACTTGATATATTAATCCAATCCTGTATGCCGAAACGATCTGTATCGGAATATCATGCTTGGAATCTTAACGTGTTTGATTGCAGATTACTTATTCAACCATTACTGTAATGGTCTGTTTGACATATTAATCTTATTCGTGTCGCATGACAATAATATTGAAATGTGGTTGGCCTCAAACTTAGAAAATATACCATGGCTTCGCCGTAGGGACCGCAAAAATCGTTACGGCTGCGTCTTTTTGGGCACAGAAGGCAGGATAGGAGGTAAAACATAGTATGCGATGTCCTCATTCATGCCATGCTTTCGTTCCGACAAAATTGCCTCACATTACGATGAACCTATAAGGCTGACTTCTGCTCAACCCTTCAATCCTGTGGATGCCTTGGAAGTAAACCCTCTTGACCTACCCTGCAAACTAAATTGTAAAACATCGGTCCGCGCGACATCGACAACGTGTAAAAACGGGTTAAAACGGTTTTATGTTAGTAAGTAATTAAATTATTAATCATAGCATTATTTCAGTCTCTATAGAGACTGAAATAATGCTATGATTAATTATATATAATTAAAGAAACTATATCAATAATGAAACGATAATTAGTAAGTATGTATAATATAAATTAACCAAAAACTAGCCATAACATGTGACCATATTGGTACCGGTTCGCTCATAGGTTTGAAACTATATTAAAAAAATCAAATCCCTCGCTATGCTCAGGATTCTATTCTAGAATCCTTCGCTTCGCTCTGGATTCAAAATAGCGCCCTCGCCGTAAAAATATTATTTTGCTCCCTTGTCATACAATCTACTATTACTTGCCAAATGGAAGTATCAATAACCAGCAAGCATAGATTTTAAATAATTAATTATTAATTAATAATAAAAAATACCTTTATGAACAAGTAATCATTTATTTGTGTTCATAATTAATAAATATTTGAATTATATCGATACCTCTGGGCTCAAATGGCTTATTATATGTGAGCCTGTTTAAAAAAATAGATACGATACGAAAACTCGTGAACTCCTCGAAAACGTCCCATGTTAGTACATTTTTTACCTACAAATGACGTCACAACCCCCCACTCATGGTCTTTGACGCGTCTTTTTTCGTTCGTAAATTTTTATTAATTTGATAAAACAATAAACACGTATCCAATATTTTCCGACAATCTAACTGACGGACTAATTAGAATCAATTTTTTTTGACTCAGTCCGATCCCCTATTGTAGATCTTTGATCTTTGTCTTGAAAGTCTGACAATGTTACCAGGGGGTATCGTTCTACCCAGTATTCACTGGGTTATAGAGGTAAGATAGGCAGTCTGCATCTAAAATATTGTTATTCAACGGAAGCGACTGAAAAGACTGGAACCTCAACATAGTTAGGAAAAGGGGATGGGATTAATGACTGAGCTTCTGAAAGCGGAAGAAAGCCGGATTTCGAGGAATATTAATTGAAATCAGACTTGCTCCAATGGTACAGCACCAATAGACGACATCCAGACTGTGTGGCAGATTATAAAGAAGTGCGAATAATATCTGTGTCTTGTATTTGTGAACAATAAAAAGGGTCTCGACTCTATCGACACCAGGTCATTTCCGTAATCACTACAACAATATCAAGTAAACTGGCGGTACATCCAACTGCTAAGAACTCTATACAAAAACGCTATAATATTTGTCTTAACTCAAGACCAGTAAACAGATATCCCATTTCGTCGAGGGGTGAGGCAAAGGGACGTAATTTCCCTGAAATTGTTCACCAATGCACTGGAGGATGTGTATCAGACACTGTTTTGGAAAGGACATGGCATTAACATCAACGGTACGGTTGGTCTATAAAGGTTGATAACGAGTTATGAAGCGGTTTATGCTTAAAGTCTTTCTGAGAGATCGCATCCGGAACGAGGTGATCCAAAAGAGAACCAGAGTTGTCAACATATCTCATAGAATAAGTAAGCTGATGTGGCAGTGGCAGCATAATTATTAGCCGCAGAACCTATGATCGCCGGTTGAGGTAGACCTGTTCTTGAGTGGAGACTGCGAATTGGCAAGTGTAAGGTGGGACGCCCTCAGAGCCCTCAGAGTAGGAGGCTGGTAGCAACTGGATGAGAGTTGCCGAGACTCGATCTGAGTGGTGTGTGATTGAAGAGGCCTTTATACAGCACAGCAGTGGATTGCTGTACGCTGACGATGTTGCTGATCTTCATTTTAGATGTTTTCTCAATAAATAACATGAGATTTAGACAAAACAATTTTAAATGTTTTCCTTTACGACGTTATACCACAATTCAAATAATATAAACGCCTGTTTCTTTGCGTTATTTATGAAAAGTTGGGATCACGCCTTTGTCTACCTGCTCAGGGCCTATTTTTATGGGGTGTATATTATTATATATAGGACAAATATTTTTTGGTCCAGCGTATTTTAAGACAAATATTATTATTTTTTTGGTCGTTAAGCGTATTATAGGACAATTTTTTTTTTGTTGGTCGTGAAGCCCATGCTATCTCAGTAAATACAAAACTAGGCCCATTCTTGAAAACCCCTTCTTAAAGATATTATAAATCTAAGAACTTTGACATTTGGATATTTTTCTGTAGCTTTAACGAAAAATCCATGAAAAATATTTTTATTTTTTGCTTCTCCTGAAAATCTATAGTTTGTGCTATACGCCATTTGAGCCCAGAGGTATCGATATAATTATGGAATGTTGAAACAATATGGCATTTTTCGTTTTTTCTGAAACCTTTAGTTCTTCAAAGAAAAATTACTTGGCAATTAAATGATGTTTATTTTGCAAAACATAGGTTTGTACAAACTCTTTTACAAGTTTTTTACGAGATAGGGTCGGTGTTCATGTCTGATTATTCCGAGAAGAAACAGTCGAAACTAACTTAATTCTCTAACCTTGGTCAACTCACATGAACACTATGCAAATTACGTAGTATGTGAGATGGACTTTTATAGAAAGAAATAGACAGATTTGAGTGGAGAGTGTCAGCACTATTTATAAAGCAAGGAACTCAACATCCCCCCACCGGAGTATCCTCACGTTGCCGTCGTGGTGGGGCTTGTGTGTCTCAATGTTCCTTAGAGGTCTGCCGGTAAGTATACTCATGCCGGAAAGCTCCAAGTGTGAGAAACCAGACAAAGAGGGACACGCGATGGGCGCACCGCCTGGAGACGCGAACAGTGTTCGGATTCTCGGGCGGTGTGCTTGTCGGAGGAAGAAACCCCACTTGCTGTACTCTGGTTCGCGTCTGCTCATCAGACGTAACTGTGAGAGCAGCGAGTAGGCGGAGGGAGAGACAGGGACCATACCCTTTAAAAAGAACGAAGAAACGCCCGGATGTCACCACTGTGAGGATCGGTCTGCCCCGTTTTGGCCAGGTTCCGCCGTGTTCTCGTAGCGGCGATCGGCGGCGGCGACCTCTCGCATCCAGGCTTGGTGCAAGCCATGGTCCAAGCAGTGCAAGCAGTGATGCTAGTGAAGGAGGTGGCAAAACGTGAGAGGGAGAGAATCTCTCGTCGGGGGCCACGTAATGTCTTCCGGCCACCGTAGCTGTGGGCCTTTTTTATGGGACAAGCCCGCCACACTATTCCCAAACCACTGTAACTCCTGAAAGCCAGAATTAATAGTGGCAACCACAAGAAAAGCGCCGTGACAATGAAGCTCGACGAAGTCCCAGACAAACGATTCAACTGTTTTGGATCCCGCAACGAAATTAATCAGAAAAGAATAGCGGAGGAGTAGGAAAAACATAATTTCCACTTGCCTTCATATCAGCAGGAGACAGAACAGAACAACGCCAATAGGCACACAGGGACGTATACAACTGGGATAAGCCCAGTTGCCTAGCACCACGGATATATTTGTCATTAATATTACTGGGTCCTAAGTTGTGAGCTGTTATATTTGATTCCAATAATAGGTATGACAAAAATGCTAGAACGCACGGAAATTCGTTCTAGTTTCTACAAGGTCCTTAGTGTAAATAACTCCGGATGTGACCTGTACCTACACTATTTAACATAATATTACGTTAATTCCGCCAAAGACTACACTTCTATAAAATGTGATGTGCAGATTGTTGAAATTCGCAGTCAGATGTAGAACATTTTTTCTGTAAAAAAGCAAAAAGCTTGAAGGAAAATAATTTACTCTCAAAGTTACCATGACCTGTGAGAAATTGGGCAACACAGTGATCCACCTCCAGCCATGCCCTGGCCAGCCGCTCACGAAGAGATAGAAAGAACTGGTGGAGGTGTCGGTCTTTGATGGAATTAGCCCACCTACATTGCCATTCAGACAAAAGTTCATCCTAGACGTCAGTCTGTGTTTTAAGTAATCTAGCTATTTTACCACGGTCACGTTGCGTTAAAAAATCTGCGTCCGCGGTCTCTCGTGCGCAGTAGTACATTGAAACACGGCGTTGCACTTCAAGATCGACTGGAAGTACCTCTGCCAGTACCGGTAGGGCTTCAGTACTAACCGTCCTATACGCATTACCTACCTACCTACACACGAAAATCAAGACCAACCGCTTTGAAGTAATTTACGTCGTGCCGCTCCTATGGTGGTATAGGTGTGGGCCTGTGGACGGTGAGCAATGGGCTTGCTCACCGTCCGACCATCCGTCATAAGACGATGACAAGCCGGGTCGACGGCTCCTTCGAGTCCCACGCGCTTAACAATGCATTATGCATTTAATGTGTACATAAATCACATCACACTAATAATAAAAAGCCGAAAGTTTGTGAGTGTGTATGTTTGTTACTTCTTCACGTAAAAACTTCTGAACAGATTTGGGTAAAATTTGGTAGATAGATAGTGTAAGATCTGGATATGTGCTAGCCTAAGATAGGTTTTATCCCGATTTTATCTTATCGAGGGATATTTTTCGAGTTGTAGCGGGTGAAGCCGCTGGCAACAGATATTAAATAATAAAAATAAAGAAATGTCACCAATGGAAAGCAAATTATAAAACAAAAAACTAAGTTTAGCTACTTAGTTTCTTGTTTTATATTTTGCAATCCACAATGTTAACACCCAGAGTCAGATTTCTCTATTCTCAAAAATCGGGCTTACCAAGATAGTCGGATAGAAAACCTTTTTTTACAAATGAGTTTTTTAACTCGACTAATAAAAATCAATAAAATCAAATCAAAATGGTAGCAACACTTCATACATCTGACACAGACACTTTAAAATAAAGACTTGGCTTAAAGGTCTTGTAACAAAGCCAGTGGCATAGCCACAAAATATTAAAAAAAAAAACACAGACACTGTTGTCAGTGTCATAATGTCATTATTGATTACAAGAGAATAAAATATTATTGGGCTTGCCACGGGTGTCTTGGATAGCACGTGTGTCTAGATTTTTAGCGGATTTTGTGTGATTGTTGCTAAATTTGTGACTTGTTTTTGTTTATTTGTGTTGTCATTGTGTTTGTAAACAGGTAAGTACTGTGTTTGTATTCTTTGTAACAAATTAACAGCCAAGATGGAGAGAAATAAACCGCCAGACCCTGACCCTCCCGATATCCCAATTTCCCCAACATTATTTACCCCGAACCCTTTGTCCCAATTTGCGGATGTTGTTTGTAGTGTTACTGAGATGGATGAATCTCAACCTCAAAATTCTCGTAAACGCCCCGGTAATGAGGAAATATTGTCACCATCCCCTCCTAGCAAACAACCCAAAAACCAAATTGGTCGTACCAAGTACTCGGTCATGGATAAATTCCCGTACATTGTGCATGTTACTCGTGTTGAAACCCAACCAAACTCAGGAACCACCTTACACCCAGTGAATTTTGGTAAATTCTTAATTATTAACAACATTGCGAACATTGTCCGTGGTGGTGTTAAGAGAGTTGGCCGAAACCGTGTGTCTGTGGAATTTGCATCCCCTCAGGATGCTAACTCATTCTTAGTAAACAGTTTATTGGCAAAATATGGTTACTCGGCTAATATCCCAACATTCAATATCACAAGGATGGGTGTTGTTACTGGCGTGCCCTCTGACCTCAGCGAAGAAGAGGCTACAAAATATTTATCGGTTCCTTCAGGATGCGGACCAATTCTTAAGATCCGCCGCATTAATAGGAAAGTATTTAAAGACGGTGTGACTGAATGGAAACCTACCGAAACTTGCGTCATCACTTTTGATGGCCAAGTTTTACCACCACGAATTTACTGCTGCTACACATCCCTTACTGTCCAGCAATACATATTCCCCACTATCCAATGTCGCAAATGCTGTAGATTTGGTCATGTGGCTAATTTATGTAGATCTAATCCACGCTGCGGTAAGTGTGGGCATGATCACCCCGGTGATGGCTGCAACATTACCGAGCAAGAAGCTTTTTGTATATTATGCTCGGGGAATCACTTTGCCAATAGCAAGTCATGCCCCGAGTATGGTAGACAGAAGGCTATCAAGACAATGATGGCTGAGAAATCGATGCCTTATTCTGAAGCTAGCAAAATTATTCCAACACCATCCCGCAATTATGCTAATGCTGCCAAGGCTCCGATTACTCAGTCATACCGTAAGACTGTTGTGTTGAAGCCCAAGTCCCATTCCCCTATATCCCCGTCCTATGACAAATCTGCTCATCAGCAGATAGTTAATGATCCCCAACCTTCACAGCCTAATGGTTGTGCTCTTAATCACAATAATATACCCCCTAATAACACTATGTCTGTAATAGAACTTCTAGTAAAACTCTTACCCACTCTTATTAACTCTTCTTCTTCTACCTCACAATCACCGTCCAACGTTGCCGATCAACTCATATCTTTACTCTTAAACATTAGAAATGGCGGCTCGCCAAGTATTCCTACAGTGGAATGTGAGGAGCGTGTGGCATAAAAAACACGACCTCATATTCCTTTTAAATAAGTACAAGCCATTGGCTTGTTCTATAGCTGAGACTTGGCTTACTCCAAGTCTTAGCTTCCGTATGCCACACTACAACATACTCCGATGTGACAGATCTGATGGCTACGGAGGATCTGCCCTATTTGTTAACAATAGGATTCCATTTTCGCCTCTATCCCTACCTTCCTTTACAGGTGATATGAGTATTGCGGCAGGAAGGGTTGAAGGTATCACAGTATTTTCAATTTATATTGCTCATCCTCATCGTGACTTTTTAGCTATTTTAAAAAACACTTTTACCAATGTCCAAGGACCAATATTGGTCATGGGCGACTTCAACTGTCACCATTTCAGATGGGGATCCGAACGCTGTGATGCCTTTGGTGTAGCTTTGGTGGATATTTTAGATGACCTGGATCTTTGCATTTTAAATAATGGCTCCCCAACGCGTAGATCTCCTCCTGGACAACAAAAGAGCTGTGTTGACCTAACATTTTGTTCAGTTGAGTTAGCAGCTTCCACCCATTGGGAGTGTACAACCTTGACACATGGTAGTGACCATTATCCTATTGTCATTTCATTACTCAATAAGACTTATTTAGAAAAAACTTCTCCTCCACTTCTGAAATATAATATATCAAAACCAGATTGGTCTAAATTTAGGTCAGTTATGGAGGAGAAAATCAATGCCCTCCCAAAATTAAATTCAACTTTACCAGATTCTTATGGTCACTACCATGCTGAAAGTTGTTATGAAGGCTTAGTTGCGGCTATTACCTCTAGTGCAGATTCTTGCTTCCCACTGAAAAACAGTGCCCAAAACAAAATTCCCTCACCTCCATGGTGGGATCAAGAATGCACTTCGGTGATCAGGTCAAGAAACGCCGCCGAAGAACACTACAATGGCGAGATGTCCACTGAGAACCTGTTGGAGTATTTACAGATAAATGCCAGATCCAAACGTCTTCTCCGCAGGAAGAAACGTTCAGGTTGGGTCAAATATTGTACATCTCTATCTCCCTCCACCCCAATTTCAGAAGTGTGGAAGAATGTTAATAGATTTAGACGTGGCTGCTCTCCATCATTATCTTCTCCAATCGCTAGAGAAACCGCTGAACGTTTTTTTGACAAAATAGCGCCACCCTATGTCCCCCTTCTTTCTGAATGCGTTTATACACCTACACACAATAATATATCTGAGGACTCTTTTGATAGTCCATTTACATTACAGGAATTGAATGTAGTACTTAGTCATGTCCGGGACTCAGCTCCTGGCATTGATGGTGTACCATACTCCATTATAACCCATGCCGGGGTTAACACTAAACTTTACTTTTTAGATATTATAAATTTTTGCTATGACCATGGCTGGGTTCCGGATCAATGGAAAGTTCAAATTGTTATTCCTTTATTGAAGCCAGGCAAACATATGGATGATCCGAATGGCCTTAGACCTATCGCTCTATCTTCAGTCTTAGCTAAAATACTGGAACATCTAATTAAAAACCGCTTAGAATGGATAGTCGAATCGAGAGATTTGTTGCCCAACTACCAATTTGGTTTCAGGAAGGGACTCAGCACAATGGACAGTGTCGGAGTTCTAATTACGGACATTCGCCTGGCGTTCTCCAAAAACGAATCCGTTGTTGCTGCCTTCCTAGACATCTCCTCCGCATACGACAACGTTCTTCTTCCCGTTCTCAGGCAGAAACTGCACCAGCTGAGTCTTCCGGTCAAGATGATCGAATGCATATGCGGACTACTTCTGTCTCGGTCATTGGTTCTGAGAGTCCAAGGGGAGGATTTCGATAAAAGGCAGACCTGGAAAGGTCTTCCGCAGGGCTTCGTTCTCAGTCCCCTTCTTTATAATTTATATACAGCGGACATAGGAACCTGTGTAAATAGGAACTGTCACATTCTTCAATATGCCGATGACATAGTCTTGTATGTGACAGATTCTTCCATCATAGACGCTGCGACATCTCTATGCCTCTCTCTGGACTCTTTGAACCAGTGGCTTTTGGACCATGGTCTCTCTCTGTCCGCACCAAAAAGTTCGGCAATAATTTTTTCTCGTAAAAGACAGATTCCTCCTATCTCAGTGGGTATCTTAGGTAACAATATTCCGATAGTCAGTAAAGTAAAATTTTTAGGCGTTGTTCTAGACACAAAACTATCCGGTAAACATCATTTAAATTCATTAATCCAAAAATGTGAAAGAGTTATTTCGATTTTAAAAGTTCTTGCGGGTGTATGGTGGGGTGCCCACCCTTATACCATGAAATTAGTCTACAATGCCGTGGTTCGTAGCGTTCTAGATTATGGTACATTCCATTTAGTCCCATGCAACAAGGGTGCTTTGGCTGGGCTGGATAGGCTTCAGTCAAAATGCCTTCGGATCATCCTTGGGTGTATGAAGTCCTCTCCCGTTAACGCATTGCAGGTTGAGTGTGCTGAACCCCCCTTAGCACTAAGACGGCAGTATCTTGCTTCTCGTTTTCTGTCTAGGGTTTTATCTAGATCTCGTCACCCCCTTATAGCTAGATTAAATGAGTTAGATGCCTTATGCAGAAGCTCAAACTACTGGAAACACAAAGAATTACCCTTAATATTAAAAACATTTCGTCAACTACAAAATTTAGAGTGCCCAATCGTACAGTATCCCAAACTACCTCTTTTTAACTTTGCTTATGATGTCATAAGCTTTACCCCAAAAATTATTTTTGACATTGGTATCTCTAAAAAATCGTCCTCGGCAAGCTCGGCCTTCAATGCGGTGGTGGGAGAACGATGGTCTGGGTTTCAAAGATTTTTTACAGATGCCTCTAAGTTTAGTGACCTTAGTTACACTGGAGCCGCGGTTTACTACCAAAACTCCAAAATAATTTTACAATACAAATGCCCTAAAGAGTCATCTGTGTTCACGGGCGAATGTGTGGCCTTATTAGAAGCATGCATTTTCATAGAATCACACCACAATATTGACAAAGCCGTTATTTTCAGTGACTCTCTAAGTAGTTTACAAGCCTTAGTCCAAAACCCCTTCAAAAGTAAATTGCACAGCTCACTTATTTTAAAAATTAAAAAGTCCTTATTTACTTGTGCGGGTAATCAGAAAGACGTTCAGTTAGTTTGGATTCCTAGTCATTGTGGTATCAAGGGCAATGAATGTGCTGATGCTTTAGCCAAAGACGCTTGTTCTTCAGCAGCAGCTGATCTCTCCTACAACACTCATCAGGGATATGACTTGCTAAACTTGCCAAAAATTAAGCTCCAATCTTCATGGCAGGAACAGTGGAACATCAGCTCTAGGAAGAAAGGCAAGTTTTACTACGCAGTCCAACCAACCATTAGACCAAAACCTTGGTTCTACGGGTACAAAAAGGTCTCTAAAACTGTTACATCCGTCCTATGTAGAATTAGACTAGGTTTCTGTTGTACTCCCGTGTTTTTACACAAAATCCATGCACGTGACTCCTCTCTCTGCGAGTGTGGGTTGGGAGAGGGTACTTTGGACCACATTTTCTTTGAATGCTCAAGCAACGTCCCACCTCTTGATTTATATGGCCGCCTTCCTAAACTCAAAATTCCTCTCCCGATTAATTTCCCTTCTCTTTTAACACATCCTTCCTCCGAACTACTTGTGGCGTTGATGATTTTCATCCGCCACAACAGTATAAAACTATAAGCTGTTACATCAAAATACTCTATGTTGTTGTGGTATATGTATGTTTTTAACAATTATAATATATATTTATTATTTATTTTTTGTTTGTTTCAGTCTACTACTAACCCAACAAGTCGCAACTGTATCAACCGAAGATTTTTTTATTTATTTTTACAGTTTTTATTGATTTTTATTCCTTATAACACTCACTTGCCGTTCCATTTCACTTTCGACATTGGCAGAATAGTCGACATCGGCTTCAATTGCCATTCGTTAAAAATAGAATAGAATAGAAAAATATTATTGTTGTGGCTCTAAGTTCACAAATTGCAAGTTTTTTCTATAAAATGTGGAAAAGAATCAAAGAAACCCAATATTTCCTTTTGTTTTCACAAGACTGTAAAAAAGAGATATGCATCACGGATTATATCAGTGTCTGGACTTCAGTGTTTTCTGAAAAAGCATTTCTTGCTCAACTCAAGGTAATTTCTCATAATTTCATTTTTATGGAAACAGTTTAAAAATCATCAAGTGTAACATTCCAGTTACAAATCGTCATTTGTTTCCAGTAGATATGTTGCGGATTGCAGATTGTGAGCTCAAAACAAATGGCCAACTGATTACATACCTCACTGTATGGGCAATAGTTACTGTTTGAATTTCCAATCGGCCCAGATCAATTTATTTAGGGTGGATGTAGAATGCCTTCCCTCTACCTCATTCCTGCCATACCAAGTTCCACACAGACCATCAATCATTTATTTGGTCTTCCTTTACCCTTATAGCCATCTACATTAACACTGTTAAAAGATTTCCCCATTATTCCGCATCACATGTCCATACCACCATAGGCTTCGGAAATGTACTAAAAGCATGATATTACATTAACAACTACATCTACACTAATATTTTTAAGAGGAAAGATTTGTATTTTTGTGTGTGTGTACCTATGTTTGTAATGAATAAACTCAAAAACGACTGCAGCAATTTTAAAAATTCTTTCACTATTAAGCTACATTCACCCTGAGTAACATAGGCTACTTTTTAATCCTGTATTTCCACGGGAATGGGATGTCCGCTAGTAAGCAATAAAACAAATTGTTTTGAATCTTTAATTTAACTATTTCAGGAGAGCAATGATGGCCTTGAACTACCACATGATAATGACTTCATTCAAAAAGGGGTTCAATTACTATCAAATCTTGATGACTTGAAGACATTTAGAATAGAAAAGAAAGAAAATGGTAAAAGTTTGTTTATTACTATGGCAAAATCATTTGGGTTTCCTTTTTACCTTGAATGTACCCTTTCAAAGGGCTCGGAGGAATTGGTAAGTAATAAAATGTCAATTATTTTTAAGTTCATGATTATTAGACCAATATGAGTTTGAACATGTAGTTAATACTATAAGTTCATACTACTCTATAGTGCATTAAATATATATATATTGATAAACATACACTTTACATCCACATACAGTGGCCTACTTTAAGGACTAGGTGTGGAAACCAAAGCCCTAACATATAACAGATCTGATTTTTAGCTGTTTATTATTTTAAAATAGCTGTTGCAGTTATGTAATTGGCTATTTGACTACTGTTCAAAATTCAGGAAAATGTAATGTTGTTACAAAAAACCAACAGAATTATCACGATGTGTGAAAAAGTAATAAAATCGATCAAAAAATGATTTTATATGACGTGCTAGGGAAAGACAGTGCTATTAAAATGTAACGTCATATTTTATACCGCCATAGTTACCTAGTACAAATGACCTTTTGCACAACAAGGATAGAAAGTGCCAAAAAAATTTAAAGCATGGTACCTACTGGTAGCTTCTCCATTTTTTTATAGATTTTATAACTTTTTCCACACATCGCCTTATTTCTGTTAATTCTTTGAAATAACATAACATTTTCCTGATTTTTTAACAGTAGTCAAATAGCCAATTAGCCAATTGAAAAAGAATGGCTTAAAAACAATTTCATATCAAATCAAATCAAAATATTTTCATGTCACATAGGGCTACATGGGCACTTATAAAACGTCGGTTTAAAGGGACACATACCATTCTCATATTAAAATGCGAAAGTAACTCTTCTGAACGGTAACAGCTTATCAAATTGAAATTAATTCTGGTAAGGAGATAGATTATACCTCGAGTAAGGACATGGGCTATTACTTTTTTCTCACAAGCATTTAAATTTTATGGAAACATAGTCACAAACTACAGCTTACAAATAATAAAGCTCTTTCTCTTTTACAGTACTTCCAAAAAGTTACTCGGTCACTGGTGAAGACAATTTGTGACTTGCGTGAAAGTCAGAGTGAGCTGAGACGCTTGCTAATAAAGAAAGACAGTGAAATAGAAGAATACAAATGTGAGGGTGGAGAGATAGTCTTGAGTAAGTTTTCTCCTAAATCTGCTTAGTAACCTATCCTATATTGTATATAATAATATCTAGTAACTTGTAGTCAGTCAGTCTTACCAAGGGGTATCATAGTACCCTAGGTTGTGTACTTGTGTAACTCAGATAAACAGTCGTTCCATGTGAAATACTGGTATTCATCGGCATCCGATAAGACTTTAAGCCCACCCCAATATGCTCGTAGTTGAGAATTGGCTAGGCAGATGGTGAGTCTGCCAGAGCATACACAATTGCATATATGAATTGTTACCACACGTGTGCCCTTTTTCGCGGCAGACAGCGCATTCAGTGTGCGGTATTGCTCAGCATACGTGAGGTTAACAATAACATGGGAATAATAAAATAAGACTGATAAACACGACACGTTTTGACGACACGGTTGGCGCAGTGGCTCAGGCAATGGACTGCTGCGCTACGTGTCGCGGGTTCGATCCCCGCACGAAACAAATATTTGTATGGCCTACAGATAGTTGTTTCGGGTCTGGGTATTTGTGTATGTGAGTTTAAATGTTTGTGAACGCACCCACGATACATAGAGGAAACGATACATGGAGAAATTCTTATATAGTGTGGGGCAACGATTATAAAAAAAAAAAAACAGTAAAAATGATGTAAGGAATTATAGATGGTGTGAATAATGATATGACTTAAAGAAATAGAAAGAAGGCAGCTGAAAAGGCGAACGATAGCGGACCGCAAATAAATTAGGATAGGGGTATGAGAAGGTGGAAATGGTGTAAGTATCTACAGTGTTTAAAAAATACCTAATTTCATTTCAGGACATCTGAAAACCAAAGCTTTCAATGATGTAGAGCATATGAAAAGACACAAAGTGTATGAAGACAATTTTGGTGCCTCCAGTGCATCCACAAGCTTTCTTCAGGAAGCTGTTGAAACCCTGGAGAAAAATGTTCTGTAAGTAGCATAAGGTTCTATTCATGATGGTACGCAGTTAATATCCAGTTCAGAACTTCTATTTTTTTTTTTATAATTTCTAATTGACATGTACACCTGCTGTACGAAGATTTGCTACTCTGTGCTTCTAGCTTAAATCTCTGTCTGTTTCACGCTGAAAAACCATGGTGTCTCCGTCGAAGTTCGCCCACACAACTCTTTTAATGATTGTCACTTCCGTTTTGTATTACATCGCACTTCTTATCAATTCAGCCTCTCGAAGGCCACTGCTGGACTTCACTCAAGTTGCGCCACAACACCCTGTCCTTTCAGCCATTGTTTAATAGTCATTGGTGGTTTTTAATCATCCAGACGCCCTTTGGTACGAATAGTTACAGCACTGATATCAACATTTGTGCCTTACCTTCATTACAAAAATTTGTTAATTGATATGTTATGTACTTTTTTATTTTTACATTGTTTATAATTATATAATTTTTTATTATTGATTTGTGTCTGTAGTAACTCTAAAATGAACGTACACCTTACTATTGTATCGAGTCTGGTTCTTCTAACCAACATAACAGACAGAATGTGTTGCTGGGGAGTTTGTTCCGTCACTTCTTCTTTCCAGCTAAACACTAGGAAGTGCCGAAGGGTGGGCGTTTTGGGGGACTGTCTCTTGTAAATAAGTAGAGTAAAGTAAATTTTGACGTTCGAAAAGTGCTGATTATCAGCCTAATTTGAATAAATGACTTTTGATTTTGATTTTGGTGCATCCTAGCATGAGGGTCCTCAATCCCGTCGGGGCTGCGGGTTGTTAGAAAGAGATATCGCGGCCTCGGCTTAAGGGCTAAGAAGGAACATGGATGTTTTTTATTCAGAAGTCTGACACCATTTTTTTTTGGCGGGTAGAAAATCATCAAATATCCCCTCCCTCTCTTGGGCAGAGCGAAAGGGAGTGCAGACTTCTAATGACTAAAAACCACCCATGTTCCTTCCAAGCCCGCGCGGAAGGTTATTTGAGGAATCACACCCCCAAAAAAAAAGGGTCTTCCACAATAATTAGAAAACTGAGGAGTAGGTAATCCTACTCCTCCGCTATTCTTTTCTGATTAATTTCGTTGCGGGATCCAAGACAGTTAAATCGTTTCTCTGGGACTTCGTCGAGCTTCATTGTCTCGGCGCTTTTATTGTGGTCGCCACTTATATTGATTCTGGCTTACAGGAGTTACAGTGGTTTGGGAATACTGTGGCGGGCTAGTCCCAAAAAAAAATATATTTTAAAATTGACTGTAAAATTTGAACTTTTTTGTTTGGATGCTGGCACATCGACCCACCGCCATTTTGTTTTTTTTTTTGGAAATCGTGGGCCACGATGAAATTAGTATGTATGGGTAGAGGACACCTAGACGAACAAAAAATGTCATGTAACATGGTACTTGCCCCAAAGTGTCACGTTATCGAGATATTTGAAGGTAAAGATCGATATATGAGAACAATGACCACATACAAAAGGTTTCGGCCGTCTACGAAACCGTAGTTTCGTAACTGGTTTCGATGAAGGAATGATTTGGCCTTGTACGTAACTAGTTTCGATGGAGGATATATTTGTCTTTGTACGAAACCACGATTATGTACAATGGTTACGTACAAAAAATTTACTGTTAAGGTTTCGATGAAGGAATGATTTGTCCTTGTACGTAACTAGTTTCCATGGAGGAATTATTTTGAGGATTGAGGTAGTTCAGTAGAGCGTTGGCTGTCTACTGAACTGATCTTCATCTTGTAATTATTGAAACTAGGTAAGTCTATATTAAAATATATAAAAAATAAATTCTAATTAATTTTATTTTCTTTTAATTCATTTATAGACTGCTGAACCTCTTTGTCTATTTCAATGTAAATATTTTTATCGTAGGGGTACTCAGCATGATGTTCATAATGCTTGGTTGACGGCTTTGTAAAGGTTCGGTTTACAGCCTGTATATTTTTTTAGGAAATTTGCAGATTGTCATTTGCGGCTATGGAACCTTGGACCAATTAAGACATAAAATCACTAGTTTCGATAAAATAATTATTATTCCTTGTTCGTAACTAGTAAAATTTCATATTTTTGCAAAAATTCCTTGTACGTAACCGTGGTTTCGTACAAAGACAAATATATCCTCCATCGAAACTAGTTACGTACAAGGACAAATCATTCCTTCATCGAAACCAGTTACGAAACTACGGTTTCGTAGACGGCCGAAACTATACAAAATAGACCTTTTACATGTCTATAGGTGTTGATCATTAGTAGGTACATTACATACTACTAGGAGTACGAGAAAACTATTCTATAACATAACATTGCGTTTCGTTGCGATGCGAAGCGTTTTTCTCGTGCGTATAATAATAAATAATCAACCTGGGAACGATTATTTGGATACAATATTACGCCCGTAATAAGTCTATTTTTAATGATTGTCGTTAAACTCATTTGTCGTTCTTTACCTTCAAATATCTCGGTAACGTGACACTTTAGGGAACCGTGTTACAGGACATTTTTTGTTCGTCTATGTATCCTCTATCCATATAATTATATATATCACTTTCATCGCGGGCAGGTTGATATGCCACATCGGTTCGATCCCCTTTCAATATCTTTATTTATTGTCTATTTCTATATTTTCCAGGAAGCAAGAAGCAAAGGAAGATCCGACTCCTGGACCAAGCACAAAAGCAGAGTTTGTATCTGTCATTAAAGCTGAGCCTGGCCATATTGTAAAAATGGAGCCCGATTCAACTGCAGCAACTGAATCCATTCCATCTGTAAAAGTGGAGCCTAAAACAGAAGCGGCTGAAGAATCGAATGTGCCAGTTATAACCGCATCAGTGAGTTTTAAACAAGAAATTAAAAGAGAAACTGCAAGAGCTCATATTCCAAGAAAAAGGTCAAAGTTTAATTTTTAAAACCAAAGATACTATACTTATATCCTTTGATAGGTTTAGATAAATTATTATTTACTAAGGCATCATGAAATTTATTTAGAAGTACAGTAGAATCTCACTAATCCGACACTTCAATAGACCGACACGTCCAATAATCCGGCACCCTCTGCCTGCACACTTATCACGTGCTCGTGCGTTCATATCTACCCGCAGTTTTCTATGAGAATATTTTTTTTTCTATACAAACAAGTAATCCGAAAATTTAAATAATCGTGCACCCTCAGGTTTTTAATAGTTTAGATAAGTGCGATTCTACTGCATATTTTTTAGTGTCATGAAATTATTTAGTTTAATTATTAACGTGATAACGTCTACTACATCGATGAACGCCGGCTGCATGCATTAAAAAGGATGACGCATTGTCCCGTTACGCTAATTGTACGCTTGCGCCGCATCCATCTCTCTTCCACTCGATTGGCCTATGCGCCCGAAGAGAAGAAAGACAGCGGCTGCACACAACTCATATCTACACATGAACTGTTTCGCCGACTGTTTATTAAGTGAAGTGAAAAGTTAATGTAGTTTTCAACGCTTATTACAACAACAATTTCGGCAATAAAGGTTAATATTCTTCCATTTAAGAAATCTGTTTAAGTAGGTACTAGTATTATTTCAAGTATTTATTCCTTTATTGTCAAAAAAAGTAGCATCGATTAACTTACAATTGACTAAGAAAATATGGTGATTCATATAATTATTGTTATAATGATTTGTATATTTGATGATAGATATTTGATTACAGTTATGTCTATGGAAACTTGTTCATAAGTAATTATATTTAAACTTTATAGCTAAACGCCAATACATATTTAGATTTACAATTTCTTGAAGTACATTATTTGTAAAATATTTTTTTTAATTTTAACTGTAAATTATCAACATTTTCTATGCAGAACCGCCTACAATTACCCAATGGCTGATAAACCTGACGACCCTATGGATCTCTCGGATCTGCCACTACCTTCAAGATTACTCCTGATTGCACCCGCTGCTCCAAAATCAAGTGCACAGAGACAACGTGAGTGCAGACAGCGCATTGCTGCATCCAGAACACCAAAAGCTGCTCCAAAATCAAGTGCACAGAGGCAACGTGAGTGCAGACAGCGCATTGCAGCATCCAGAACTCCTGCACAGTCGACAGCTATGAGGATATCAGATACCGAAAGAAAACTCAACAACAGGCTACACAAAGCTGCTAACTTGGACATTGCCAGTGGTTCATTAGAATCGACTACTGCATCCTCTACTCCAAAATCAAGTGCACAGAGACAACGTGAGTACAGACAGCGCATTGCAGCATCCAGAACTCCTGCACAGTCGACAGCTATGACGCTATCAGATACCGAAAGAAAACGCAAATACAGGCTACGCAAAGCTGCTAACTTGGCTCTTGCCAATGTTTCATTAGAATCGACTACTGCATCCTCTTCTTGTTCAGCAGGAAGGTCAAATGATGTCCAAAATTGTACTCAACGACAGCTCACAAACCACCAACGTCAATCTTTAGCAGCAGAACCAGCACAAACCACTGTACAACCAGGTACTTCTTCAGATCAAATTAAAGTACCTGACGAGTCTATGGATCTCACGGATCTGCCACTACCTTCGAGGAAATCACATTCCCGACATACCTTTTAGATATACGACAAAACCATTCGTAGGCATCCACTTGATACTATGCGGCGATTTTAGACAGCTACCACCGATACGAGTAACTCCATGTTACAGCTACTTAAACTAAGTATCGAATTGATCACACTTATTGAGACGAGACTTAAAACTCAGGCTTGGTGCAAGAAAAACGTGCCTAATGCTGTCTGGCTGTATTATAGTAATAATGAAGTTGATTCGTACAACCGAAGCGCACTAACGCATACAGCTGTCTGGCACATGATCATATGTTTGGTTATTCGACTGAGCAAGAGAAGACACAGTACCGAGGTAAACTTCACAAGATGACGGTGGCAGAGACCGATGGATTCCCGTACCTGTTACCATTAGCTGTAGGGTTTCCCTACATGATAACTTCTAACATACTCGTAGATATCGCTGATGGGTTGGTAAACGGAGCTATTGGTGTGTTGCGACATATCGATCGTCAGAAATCAAATGTAGATGACCATTTTGCAGAAGCAGGGCCATCCACGAGTACAACTTTGCCGGCATCTAGATAAGAAATCATTACTCTATGGTTCGAGTTTGAGGAAGCAACAACAGGTGCTAGTGCCAAAATTAAATGTTGCTCCTTTCATCTTCAAACATGGACGGGATGGAAACGACTCACAGACTACGCGAAATATCCGCACCTAATACATTCGACTCCATGGACACGAACTTCAAACAATCACTGAGAAAACAGTAAAATTCTGTAATGAGGGTAACATCGCTGGACAAGCTATAGTGGTAAACCTTAATTCTCAGAGTTTGTAGGCTCACTCAGTGGATATTGATACGGATTCAGTGATACCCAGGTCTGATTATTTGGTGTTGACTGAAACGTGGATGCGTGACAATTGTGATCCAGTTCCAATCAATAATTGTGAGCGTGTAACCCGGCAGAATAATCGATAGATAGGTGATAGGAGCAAGAGCAAGCGTCTCAAACATTTGTGTATTGTTGCACCAAGCATTTTTTCCGTATGTGCACAACAGCCAGTATTTGCATCCGATCATGCAAGTTGATACCAATATACCAATTCTTCTTTGTGGCGACTTCAACACAAACGTGAAAAATGATGAAACATTCCTCAAATTCATGAAAGATAATTATGTATAATCTTGAATGCTCATCAGATGTTAATAAGCCATCAACGCTGAGAGGAACAACCATCGATTTGACTTTATCGAGGCACATTAAACTTGAAACATTCGTTTTCTACTTTTCCTATCATCGGCCTATCCTTAACAAAATAATACAGATTGGAAGAAGTTAAATAGCAAACATGTATAAAAGGTGTAGTTAAAATAATATGTTCGTTAAAGTAATAAACATATTTGAATTAATGAGTGCAAATAAAAGTAAATTTATCAATTAAGTTGTAGATTTCATTTTACTCCTTCTTTGTATCCATACAAAATAGTGATAAATCAATAAAAATGATTCAATTTTGTTCATAAAAGTATGCAATCATTTCATCAATGTTTTGTTATGACGTTGTCACATTAAAATATCGTCCGTAAACCGACTTTACAGACAACCAATTTTTATTAACTGATTATTTTACTGCTTTTCAATAGAATGTATTGATGTGACTATTTTAAGATGGAATAATTTAATGTTATTATTTATGTCTACGTAATATCCTTACTTTTTTAAATTAAATAAGTTCTGCTTGGCACAATATGAGCTAAGCCTAGTTTATTGCCATTATATTATAATGTCGAAATAAAATAAACCTTATTATTTATATGAAAACTTTTATTTTACATTGAACGGTTAAAATCTAATGTTATTTTAGTTGTGCTAGTGTAAAAAATGTTACAGCTAGTGCATTGTATTGGAGATTCATCTAACAATTTAACGGAACCAAGGCTAAGCTTAGAAATACCTTTTTATTGAATAATACAGTGAGTATGCACGACAACCCATCAAACTAGACTAACCATTTTATGCGGATCTCTCATACGGGAAATCTATACAAAGCGAGGCCATGTAATACTGTAAATGTATAGTTTGATGTGTTGTTGTGTTTACAAGTTACTTATTTTCAATATATTTTATTATTCTGATAGAATGCGTTAATAACTAGGTAGGTATAACTGTTCAGCTCTTAAGCTGTTAAGGAACAATACTAAATCAACATTATGAGTATCTTCTGGTGTGTTACATAAAGTATAAAAAAACAGTGTTTTAGTGCTAAAAGGTAATTCGTTGTATACTAACATACATTATTTACCGTACTTTTAACCCATGAAGCCTATGGTTTTGTTGTGATCTCATTTTCATTTCAGACAGACAGTGCACTGTGATACTCATATCGCCCGGCTGCACCACTCGCAAATCACTAAATGCGATCAACGCTAAACAAAAAAAAATTGTTTATATGCTTATGCTAATGCTTCTAAAATCTTCAAACGATTGACAGAAACAGGACCATGATCTAAACTCGTTTAGCACTAAACAGACATATTAGGCATGTTTCCTTTAAAAAAAATCTGATTAGTCCGTCAGTTAGATTATCGCAAAATAATGGATACGTGTTTTTTGTTTTATCAAATTAATAAATAAGCAGTCGGATTTACGAAGATAAAATGCATCAAATATCATGAGTGGGGGCTTTTGACGTCACTGGCCGGTAAAAATGTACTGCAATGTGATGTCATTCGTGTTTTCGAACGGCTGTCTGTCTTCAGTTTTTGTTTACGTAAAAAAAAGGATGTATCCAATATTTTTTGGAAATCTATCTGACGGACTAATTAGATTTTTTTTGTCAACTACCCTTGTTTGGTGCAAGTGGACCTCAAAGTGTCATGGAATAGTGCTGTTATATCTTCAGTCAATCCTTTTTTTCACTGTCCAGCAGTCTCTTTGGGACCAGCCCCTACAAATGATCGGTTTATCCTCTTACTGTAAATTTTATTTTGCTACATGACATCAAGAGTTATACCAACCATTTTATAAATGTAAAACGATGTCTATGAATGTTAATCGCGTTTAAAAATGATTTTGTAATGACCTGGCTATTTCATTCTCAAACGAAGTCACATATCGAGACTTATGTAAAGCTTGAACTCTCCACCAACTTTAAATGCACAATAATGACTTAATTTAACATCAAAAGCTTATAAATATTTCTCCAATCCAAACGCACTAGTTGCCATCCGCCAATTGGGAATGCAATTATTAACAAACGCATCTATTACATAATGACCCCTAATTTTTTTTAAATTCGTTAGATATAATAATGTGCTTTTTATCGAGTCTATAATATTTGCTGAGCAAGTCTGATAGTCGCGTAGGCTTTATTTTTAAATACGTTTAAACCTACAACATTAAAGGCCTTCTCAGTGTCCGTAGTTTTTTTAAGTAATAATTAAAGAAGATAAATAGGACCCTCTCAATTAAATAGTATTTATATTTCATTAACGGGTTTTAAACGCTAATGTACCTAACTGTGGCCAAGTTCTTTAAATGAAAGACATTGGTATTGACCGCCACATGTCCTTTTTATTTTCATCTTCCTATTTAGGGTATGATCTGGAGAGACGTCTTCGTATTCATATTTGTATGAGTTACGAACTCGAACATCTGCATCATACTCTATTTTTCTCTTTATCCTTGGTAGTTTCAAAAACTCCTTAACTGGTCTCAGAACTTGAAATTCTATCTATCAACATAGCTGCGTAGGTACCATGAGAGTTGGTTTTATTAGTGAAATTTAAACACTATTGTAATCTTCTTAAAATTGACATTAATACCATATTGGTTAACTACATGAAACTTGAGTATTGCTATGCTAGGTATAGTACAGTATTAAGTAATGAAATTACAACTATAATACCTATTCTTACTTATTTCACATTATTTTCTCAACATTTCACCAATAATAACCAAATCAATATTTATTTTGATCTTTATAGTGGCTGGTCCATTTATCTTCTTTTTACATGATATATATATAACTATTGCACTCCGAGGTACAGAAAACATGGAATGAGATTCTTAATAATACTTAATTTTGGGTGCATTCAGAAATCGCGACAGTTCTTACACGCAGCGGGCCTAGGACACACCCTTGTGACATGCCTCACGGATTTCATCACATTTTGTGTGATTGGCAAATCCCATGTTGTAATTAGGTATGTCTTGTCACAACGGTGTACTATGCGGCCAAGTTAGCATACAGAATGCATAAAGCGATCACTCGTACCACTCCCTCTTACCGTACCTACTACGTTTTAAAACCATTTAGGTAAGAAGTAAAAACGAACTAAAGTCTAAATGTTATTTTTAGCTGTAAGAGGGATTTAGTTCAAGACTTTAGAGAACCGTTTTCTGATTAGTCAGCGAGCTGGTAAATAGTTGACCAGTGAGGAAACAGTTTTCTTTGATCATCCTGACGCATGATTTGGGCGCTTGCCAATGTTTACAACTGAGATATCGGCCTACCCCACCAACAATATTTTTATATTATATTATTTTGGCGTAAAAATTGTAATATTCCACTTAAAGCCTGCTTTTTTGTCCTTAACACTCCAATTTATTTTTCTTAATATTCGAAGCCTTTGTGCAACTGCGGTCTTGGCATACTTATTTTTTTTTGCAGTAGCAACACTTTTGCTTATTTTCTTAATAAAGCTTCAGGCTTTTTATTGCAATAGCCGACTAAAAAAAATAAAAACGATAAATCAGTCAAACCCATATCTCAGGTGAAAACATAGCCCACATAACTCGCCTGCAAACAAATGCTGCGGTCTACGTGAACGCAGAAACGCTACAAGTAAGTAGATACATTAGGCTAACAGCTACACTTTGACACATCGGTCTCCGATTCTGAGGGCTTTATTACGTTGTCCCTTTCCTTCAGCTCGAACGCATCCGCCTGAAATGAAAATAAGGTAGTATTTAGTTTTGATTTCAGACAGCTTCTCTTAGCGTGTCGATGATAATTCAAATTGAGTCAGTGCCAACTTTGGCGAAGTGTCCTCCTTTTTCGTTATAATTAATAATATTGCCTGTTCCTTTTGGCTGGGTGTTATCAAATAAGTTTCCCCATTATGACTACTTTTATCACGGGAATAATTTTATCTCTCTTTTGCCGACTTATAGGTATGATCGACGAGTGGTCTTTGTATTGCATAGGGTTGGGTAGGATAAATCTTGTTATATAAAGAAAGAAATCGTTGGTACCTTGCTGTCCCGGTATTCTCTAATTTTCCTTGCTAGCGTCAGAAACGCATCCTCTATGTTGATGTTGCTTTTACACGATACTTCGAAAAACGGCATGTCGAAGTCATCCGCTATCTAGAATTGATATTTTTGTAATAAATTGTAAGTACGTTTCTAAGCATAAATTGGTGTCTGCCTCTGTTTGCTGTAGGCGTAGGGACACACACAACTACGAAAGTAGTTGGGTAAATTAAATTAAATTTTCTCGATCGGTAGAGATGAACATTAAACAATAGTTTGATAGATAGGTAGGTGGTTGTTCTGACGATTCAGCACTATACTTATGTATGTTAGAGGTTACAATCATATCTATGTTAGGTCGCTACGGTGCTATAATTGGTTTAAGGTTAGTGTTGCCTCTGAATAAAAGATCCAGGCTTGATCATCTTCAATTTGGAGATGACCAGGCGATTAAACACTAATTGTAATTACAAAAAACATGTATGCATTGGTGGTTATTTTGGAAAAGCGTGATTTTTTAGTATCTAAATAATTATAGTGATGTGGGGAAAAATCTCCAATTGTTACAAGGTCGTTGATATTTCACGACTAGGATGGTTGTTAAAAAACAACAAAATTACCTTTTGGCCCCTGTCTTTGGGCACTGCTCTATGGTTCTCGTGGACATCACACTTGTTGCCTACTAAGACCTTGATCACATCAGGAGACGCATACTGGAAATAGAAAACCACATACCATGATTGATTTGAAGGGAAAACATACATCAGCTCTTTAACGTACAAAAACCACTATTACTAGTTGGTTAGTCTATTTTTATTTAAATTAATTCTTTCTATCCTTGGTTGAACTAGACAGATATAGATAAGTTTAAGCTTTCAGACAACCTTCCTACTTGTATGTGGCTAAATAGAGATTCGTTAGATAGTTAACAAGTGGCTGCAAAATCAAGCTTCGGGTAGCCTTCCTAAGTCAGACAAGACTAACTATATTTTTAATTAAATTGCTCAAAAAGCAAAATGTCTGGATTCGTTCACCAATATCACTTGAATGAATATCTACCTAACCGAACTCTGGGTATCATTCTCAATCAAACGCACTTAGATAAAACGGTTTCATAGAATATTTTATCAAGGTGAGTTATGATTTGTCATTGAATCAAAGAAAATTACCATTAGATATAGGTACGCTTTGAGGTTACAATGTATCTAACGGTACCGTAATCGTTCTTGCCTTGTACATCGACAAATGGATGGCTATCAAGTAATTGAATATTTATAGATTTTTACAATCAAGACCATGAATCCCGCACCTCAACAAAATGAAAAATATTGTCAGATATAAAGGACCACAGCTAAACAACGGTTATTTTCAAAAAAGGAAATCGTATTATCTCACCTCTTGAATATTCCTCAGCCAATACGACAGATGATTGAATGACTCCAGATTGGTGATATCATACATGAGTATTATGCCCATGGCTCCGCGGTAGTATGCTGTGGTGAGTGTTCGGAACCTCTCTTGTCCAGCAGTGTCCCATATTTGGAGTTTGATTGGCACGCCGTCTAAGTTGATTATCTTCTGTTTGAAATCTATGCCTGGAAACGTTATATAAGTGTGGTTATACGCAACAGTGCCTATTGTATGCCAATTTTGTAATACACTGCCTAATATTCGTTGCTAGGGAATTAGATAGGTACTGGTTATGGTACATGTTTCAGCTGTAGGATGGTAGGTACTGGCAGACTCATTGTTATTACTTTATTGCAATAACGTCTGTTTTGCTGCTGTATGATGCAGTCTGGTCGTAGAATAAGCGACGAGAATGTAAATGGTCAGTGAGTCGTCTTAGGTGCGGATTTTTGGTAAGAAAAGAAGAAAATTTTCAACACCTTAGACAAAAGCTGGAATTTTCATATTTTCTCTTGGGGTTAAAAATAAGTACCTAGGTTCTTATATGAATCTGTTTTATTAATGAAGAATCGATATGAATCTGTTTTATTAATGAAGAATTTATATGAATCTGTTTTATTAATGAAGAATCTATATGAATCGTTTGAGAATGGTTTGGTACCTACACTATATTATTTACTACCTATCCATTGATACAAAAGAAAGAAAAATCCAATTTCCAATTCATCAAAATAAGTTGTAGATACACAACAAAAAAAAGTTAATAATTGAAAAATGCCCCAAACTCAGTACGATGACAATCAGAAAAATATTCCTACCTATTTCAAAAAATAAAGGTACACAATATCGAAACGACCTCCATTTTAAATATTGGTAAGAGTCTGAAGTTTACAGATATCTTCATTGAATTCCTGAAAATACCCAACCTTTGTCCAAGCTTAGGTGTCTCTATGAAATAAAATGCACTTTGAAAACTAACATAAAAGCTTGAAGTGACACCTAATCTCCTAAAAGCTTTAGCGGAAATGCATTGCAATTTACACTTAGACACCAAAAGCTGCTCTCAAGATTTCCAAGTTCCTACATCGTTTAGCAGCCAGTTTTGAGCAAAAAATATATACAAAACACAATTCGTAGAAACGAGTTATTTCCATGTATTTGACTACATAGCCAAGTCATGTTGTTCGAGCTGTGACTTAACTGTAAAATGGTCTGGAAAGGGAAGTCCTGAGCATATAAATATTTAAAAGGCTATTTCACATCACATGTTCCATTGTTCCCGCTTTACATCCGTAATATAAAACATAATCATAGATTCTTTAAGTTACAAAACGCCACTAAAATACATCATCACCTGTCTCACAAAGGCTCGTAAAACTAAAAAATAAATAAGTTTGCTTACCTATAGTGGATATGTATATATCGTAGTACCGCTCGTCACAATATCTATGCACAATACACGTTTTACCTACATTAGAATCACCTAAAACTAGTAATTTATACGTTGCAGAAAAATCTAAAGCCATTTTTGTTTACTTTGTTGTTGGTACGCGAGCGATGGCCCAAAACATAGGTGGAACTGTCAAAGTGAGAAAAATCAATGAGGGTAAGTGCGCATGTGCGGGGTCGCCCGTTGTCTTACCTTGCAACAAGTAAGGTATAACTACTAGCACAGCTCGTACAGCCAGGGTTTCCCTGCACCGGTCACTGACTTGTTATAAACCCAACTATTTGAAAGAGAATGGCGTTTTGTGAAATAATTAAAGACTTTATTTTTGTTGCGCTCAGTGAACATCAACATGAATAAATTAGAATGCTAACATTACTTTTTTCTTATGCTGGTACTTATCCCGAAATGTGCCCGAAAACTATTTTGCAGTAGATAGGCACTATATAATTTTCTTTCTAATTATTTGAATTTACATAGAACGAAGCACTAAACAAATTCGCCGATACTTTCTATGATTTAATAAAATTAAAAAAAAGAAGAATTTTACGCGACCAAGGAAAGAACAAACACAAAAGAACTAAAAAGTTGAAAATAAAAAAGTAGTTAAAAAACTAAAAAACCCGACTGAAAAAACTGAAAAGCAAACAACACGCACATTTTAAATTCTTTTGTGTTTGTTCTTTCCTTTGTGTTTGTTCTTTCCTTGGTCGCGTAAAATTCTTCGCAGATGATTTTATTGTGTTTTTTAAAGGATTTGTCACTTTGAATTTCTTTTATTGTTACGTGTTAAGTAGGTACTTATGTAATCTCCTTTTAAAACCCTTCATTTTGACACCCTACTCGATGGTACTGATTTTTTTTTTTTTAATTCCGCGTAATGGCCCCCAAAATCCGCTTTTTTTCTTTGTTTTTTTTTTTTTATTTTAATGTAACCAGTGACACTCGCGCCATCAAGACGAAACGAACGACGTATATTTTATTCAAATCTTCATCCGTTCAGGAGTTTTGAGGGAACAAAGAAACATACAAACATACATACCTACACGTTAAACACATAACCCTCCTTTTGAGCTTCGCCGCAGTCGGGTAAAATCAGAACAAATTAGGACGAATGAATTCACCTCGTAAACAATGAGGTAGGTACTTACCTAAACGAACGAGAAACCTCAGGTGCGACTAACTAACATTGTCTTTATGGTCATGTATTTCATTTATCTTAACGTATTACAAATATATTATGTAGGTATGTATGAAGCTTCTAGAAAGCGACCCGTTGCTGGGCTCATCTGTAGGTTTGATGCCTCGATGGATTGAACATAGTCGCTGCGATCTTTTTTTTAATAGCTTTTATTGAACTTGCAATGTATGTTTGTAGTATGTTCGGGCGGATTCTTGCAACCTCAATTTTGAAGCAGATAATATCTTCTTTTTACTATAAATGATGATGCTGACGAGTTATAGAGATTTAAGTAGGTATGTAGGTACGAAGAAGACAGGCTGCGGCGACCCCAAATAAATTGGGATAACGGCTGGACAATGATGATTATGAGATAACTAGCTGTTGCCAGCGACTTCATCCGCTACGACTCGAAAATTATCCCACGGGAAGATAAAATCGGGATAAAATCCGATGTGTTAATCCAGGCTATAAACTACCTGTGTAGGTACCAAATTGTATACAAATCCTTCATTTTCTTAATGTAATGATGATTTGCCAGGTTTTGTTAAATATTAAAATAAATTGATTGACTTGGCCACCGCTTCACATGGGCCAATGCGATGGCGATTAGCCATTAGAACGGGCTGTTTAACTTTGGCAAATTCGATGCGATGGCCAAGTTAATCTATTTATTTTGTAGGTTAGCTTATTACGTAATATCTTTAGAAAGAAGGTACCTTAGCACATTCGACTCCACCCCCATTTCATAGAACTCATGTGCCATCTCGCCATACATAGGTATTGCAAGTGGGCCCTCCAGGGGGAGGGGGTCACTGAAATTACGTTTCGGAAAACGTGAGCCCACCTGCAGGGCTCTCGGCATTAGGTTTGGAACCAAGTTTTAAAACCAGAAAATAAGTGGTGGACGGTGGTCAACCTTTTGTGAGATTTTAAAATCTTGTACCTAGTATCTTCAGTTGAATCTTCAGTTGGTCTAGTGGTGATCATGAGATCAAGGGTTCAATTCCCGGGTCAGGCAAAGTGTTATTGGATTTTTCCATCGAGATTTTAAAATCTTGTGCCCGATTGATGGCAATGAGGGCACCCCATATTACATGGGACTTAAACATAACTGGCGAAATGTGGGTGTACTATTAGGTACCTACATCACTGCCTAACCCTTCGGTTATTACAGGCGTAATTTTATGTTATACTCGGTTAAATTAAATTAGCTAGCGATACCTACAGAACTCCGCATATGTGATGGGTATCGATATCTTATACACAAAAGAAACCAGCAGCTTTACCTACTAGTCTTACCTTTTTGGTTAAACTGGTTGCAGACTAACCTTACTAGTCTTAACTTTTGTAAGACTGGTTGCGGACCAGTCTTACCTTTGGTAAGACTGGTTACCATTACCCAGTACTAACTGGGGTGTGGAGGTCAAATAGGCAGTCGCTTCGTGTTGTGTACCCTGTAAGATTGGAAGCCGACCCCAACATAGTTGGAAAAGGCTAGGTAGATGATGATAGAAGGAGTTGTAGCATAGGATATTTATTTATTTCTTTATTTATTAAACATTATGCGGTGATGAAGACGGTCGTCGTCACCGAGGCAGACCCAAAAAACTTTGGCGTGACGATTTGGACTCGTTCGTGACTGATTGGCCAGAGAAGGCACAACACCGAGAGAGCTGGATAGAAAAAAAAAAGTTGTTTGTAAAAAAAAAAAATGTAACCACTGACGTTAGGATTTGACAAGTCTGAGACAAGCAAACGTAAATCTAAATACATCAAAATGGTTATTTAAACAGTGTATTAAGGTTCTACTTTTGTAAAAAACTGTCACATATTAAATCTTCCTGGATTTAATTAAATAAAACACAAAAACAAACAAACAAACAACAAACAAACAAATGTAAAAATACATGTTAACCTTCATACACAAATCCTGAGGTGCCAACCCTAGTGGGGCAGAATCCACAAAGTGTTTATGCTAGTGTTATCCGCCCCATCAAATCAGAATAGTGGGGCATATTCCACTGCAAAATTTTAGGCAGTCCACTTTGCCACACCAGGGTGGCGGGCTTGGTGGGGCAAAGTGGAATTACTCGAAGTCTTTATGAAGCCAGAGCGATGAGAGGGACAACGTAAAAGGCGATTATTGGCTGAACGAAGAGTCTTGCTGTGCGCAGAGCATAAATATTGACAAAGGGAAGTGAGGTAAGAAGGGGAAGTAGGCTTATGAAGAAGAGAAAATAGGGTGTCAAAGCTCTCAACGCTCTGCGCTGCCGGATAGGTAACCACTTCAGAAGCGATCGATGTTCTGACACAATGATCGTACTTACGAAGATTGAAAACGAATCGAATGCAGTTATTAAGAAGTCGTTCAAGTTTATTGAGGAGATCTGCATTCAGGTCATAATAGCACATATCACCATAGTCCATAATGGGGAAGATTAGGGACTGCACAAGCATTGCCTTGATGTGTGCTGGGAGAATATTTTTCAATCGATAGAGAGACCGCAACGTACCAGTGACTCTCTTGCTCACAACCGCAACCTGCTTACGCCAGTCAAGGCAAGTGTCAAGTTGTCAACATGCAAACCCAGATCCTTGACGTCAGAGCTAAACGGAATCACTGTGCCGTCAAAAGTAACCGGTGGCACCGTCAAACCATTCAGCCTCCTCAAACTATGGCGGCTCCCTACAATGATGGCCTGACATTTGGCAGGATTAACCGCCACCCCGAAACAATCAGGCCAGTTTTTAACAGCTCGTAGATCCCCGTTTAGCTCCTCGATCGCACCAGATAAGCGTCAAAGTCGTCAGCGTAAAGATGATACGCACACTGAAGTTCGGCAGTTATGAGATCTATGAAGATAGAGAACAAAAGTGGGGATAAAATGCCGCCTTGAGGGCCGCCAGCATCCAGATCACACCAGCTGGAGTTGGTCAAAGGTAAGTGAGCCTTCATTAGGTAGGCACATAACATAACGTGACACCTCCGTCTGAAAGTAAAATCTCTGCCATTTCTAGATACCTGCCTGTATGACACACAGAAGTTTAAAAGAGAGACAACCATCCTGTCTATACCTACCAAAGGGTATCGTGTTATTCAGTATCGACTTAATCGTAAAAAAGTTGTGGAGTTTATAAAGTCAGTCCATATCAAATGCTGTTAAGTATTCAGCGGCATCTATTTAGACTGGAAACCGACAGGCATTGCTTGCTACTAGGGAAATGGGTTCCCTCAGCCCTCTCCTAGAGAGGAGGCCTGGGTCCCTGCAGTGGGAACATTAGGTATAGGTTATTGATGATGATGATGATGATGGATTATAAGGTGTGTATTGTGAATATGTGAGGATTTTATAAACCGAATATTTTTCGGGCCATATCATTCCGGTTTGGAAAACGACAGCTCCAGTTCTAAATATTGGTTTTGGGAATAACATACTATGTAGAGAACCTAAATCGAGCTACTAAAAGTCGATAGAACCGTGATTGGGAGGAACCGTGTGCGAGACGAAACGGTCGCAATGACTAGGCTAGGGTACCCCGACCAAATGGGCTAGGTTAGGTTAGAACAGTTATTAAAAACGAACGAGCCGCGCAGCTCCATAGGTGCCGCTTCATAAAAGTTAGATGCGTATTTTTATGCCGCCATCTTCACAATTTGTATTCGATCACAGTTATTTGCCCACAACATTTACCGTGCCTCTGAGGTAAGATTTAAGTAACGAATGTGTGGTGGTACAAGTTCGAAATAAACGATAATCACAGTATCTAAATCTTGGGCTTTACTAACCATAGTAGGTACCTTATAGTAGAAAAACCCTCATTTGGACACATGGGAATCGCACTTAAGTAATTAAATCTAAATACAATATGCCAGTACCCTACAACCTACAAACCCTCTAGAAATAAGATAAAATACAAACATCACAAAAAATCCATTAGAGGCGAAGTCTAGACATGTTTACTCCGGATATGTGGGAGTGCAAACATTGAGGGTTACATTTAACTTACTTAAATCCACAATAGCATTCGTACAATCAGTTCGATACATCTCGTGGCCCTGTGTATGTAAATGTCTTATGTATTAAATGGCCAGGACTCTTCAGATTCCTTATCTCACCCTTTGTTTCACTACGTCTGTTTTTTCGTCTGCCTTCCAAGGTACCTTCAAGGTTACATTTTATTATGCATGTAAATAGGCGATGAGTATTTTCACTTTTTGTTTTTGCATTTTTGCTGGCACAAAGGAATTTGTGATGTTTTCATCTGTTTGGTGTTATATTGTTATGAAAGCGTGACCGCATTTTGTTAAAAGAATGAGGATGTGCTCTCCAATTCAGAAAATGCTTGCATTTCGCCTAATCCGGAAATTATGCTTTTCCTACTCCTCCCGCTACTCTTTTCTGATTAACTATTTCGGTGCGGAATCCAAGACAGTTAATTTTTTATCTTGGACTTCGTCGAGCTTCATTGTCTCGGCGCTTTTCTGGTGTTGTTGTAGTTTGGGTTTGGGAATATTGTGGCAGACTTGTTATCAACTGCTCAGTCAATTCAGCACTCAAATTTTTGAGTACCGTTCGTCCATAATATTACTTAGCAAAAAAATCAATAAATTGTATTTGTCAGTTTCGACAATGATGCGTAATGGAAAAAAATAAACCAGGAAGGTATTGTAAAGTAGTTCAACCTAAAACCGTTTATTACCTTAAAGCAACACCTACTTCTACTCCACTAATACTAATGTAAACACGAACAGCCAATAAAGCTCGCTCAAACTGTAATACGTTACGTATACTGAC
Source organism: Diarsia rubi (assembly GCA_932274075.1). Taxonomy (NCBI): domain Eukaryota; kingdom Metazoa; phylum Arthropoda; class Insecta; order Lepidoptera; family Noctuidae; genus Diarsia; species Diarsia rubi. The sequence continues at coordinate 13,479,926 of OW026417.1, read as the reverse complement.
ATCTTATTGGAAACGATAAAACATCAAGGCTGTTGACCTTGAACGGAGACGCAATGTTTACCGTAGGTCAGTGACGCCAATTATTATAATGCTGCCGCGCGGTGCCACTCGCAACTGTTCCGCTACTGCCTACTTAGCACTATATACGATCGTTCCAATGTTGAAGAAAACCTTTTATGGAAATAATAACTGATCAATGCGCGAACCGTTAACTGTTGACCCAGTTAACAGTGACAATTTTGAAATTGGATAGGTACCTTGGTGTAGATTTACCTAGATTTGATATCTAGGATACAAATGTTGTGTCTAATATACTTATTGACATCTGAATGTTTCATAACAAATCATCAATCAATGTCATTGTTGTAAACTGCGTTCCAATTGAGCTATTTCTCATCAGTGTCACCACTCGGTCGGGTACTCAGGTCAAAGTGAGGTGCGAACGCGTGAAGGCGTATGGCACGCATATATTCCGGTCGTAAGCTGCGGTGGCGCCGTGCAGGAAGAACAACAACTTAATTTGTCAAACAACCGCAAGCCGGGGAGCGACGCGGAGCCGCCGGCGCAGCTTGATGTATTGCAAATGGCGGTAATTTTGAAGTTCGCGTTCCGTTTGCTATTCAAAACAGCTACTGCCACCATTCTACGTTTCCCTATAATTTCGCTGCAAATGACGAACGATCTGTTGTTTAAGTGCCACTCAGGTGTATCCGAATAGATTCGTTGTAACACCCCACCCTTTCTTAATAAGCTATAATTTTGATAATTTACTCAAAGGGAAAGCAAGGTTCCTATAGCTTGGAGTTTGTTTATTGAAACTTAAACACCTGTTATCTCCTGGAGCGTTAGAAATCTTTTATCATGTTATTATCTGAGGAAAAGCTATCATTAGTGCTATAAATATTTGTATAGTTGAAGGAAATTTGAACTGATCTTATACACTATCACCATCACCTAAAAATGTATCTATTATACAAAGGAACCAATTAGTTGTTAGGAAAACCGCGCATATTCCGTAATGAGTAATGACTGGCCAGTTTGCTGGTCACTATCGTCATCGTCTCACTATAATATCTATTAGACTATCACTTTCGGTCGCCGAGTGCTCTATTGTCTGCGATATGATCTTTTTTTCTTTTAATGAGCCTGTAGATCCGGCTGATCGTTACCTAATCGGGTACAATGACGCACTTGTGGGAACTTTGGGTTAAGCAATTTGTTTCACACTAATCTTGGATCGCGATATTGCCCGCATAGCCATAGTTTCGTAACCTGTAAGGATAAAGTTTGATTTCTAACTGATTCCAGGTATCCGTTGGCTTAATAGAAATCCAAGGGTTATACTACGATCAAGTAGTATACTACTTGATCGTAGTATAACCCTTGGATTTAATCCAAGCATGGAGTATATACGTCTAATCGTACCTATTGAGTAACTTGGCACCCAACAAAATGTATGGGATCATTTCCAGGGTCTGGCACAGATTTTCCGAAAAAATATTCAATATGACTCAGATTTTTTCATACAATACCCAGTTTACTGACAGCCTCGTGTCTCTTTCTACAAACTGTTACTGATCCAATTTTAGGCGTTTGTATATCAGATTTTATATTCTTGAAATCATTATTTATAATAAAGACAGTAAACAGATGTTGTACAATGACTAAGTTACAAATTTGTTTTGCTTAGACAACTGGTAAATCTCTTTTAAAATAATTTATGATTTCTCGCGAGTCTGGAACTACATTGAATTATTTATATACATGTCTAAAGTACTAAGTTCATACCGAGTCTAAGAAAACGCCGGCTTGCTAAATTGAACTTTTTCATTGGTAGTGATTACTTTTCAAATTGATTGCACTAACACAATGATAAAGTTTTACACATTTCAAACAATAGCTTCTAGAATTCAAGCTTTACAACAGAAATATAGGTCTATTGGATCATGCATCGATAATGTTTACCACTAGGTAGGCACGTCATTGAACCTGAGCTTGTTACTATTGCGTACATAAATGTTTATATTATATAATTATGTATGTACCTACTACATACTTACCTACTACATATCTACCTGGCTAGGTTGATGTGCGAGAAAACCTAACCATATATACCTATAGCTACCAATATGAAACTTTATAATGGTCAGGAACTCAGAAGGTGGGTTCAAATGCCGTTGCAGTTCATCGTTATCATCCGTAGACATAGCTTTGTATAGTTTATCATCCTAGGTAACCGAAGGCACGATTGTCTCCGTCTCATCCACTAATACTTTCACAATGGCAGCATCAATCGTACTTCAGAGACTTCAATTGGCCACACACTGCTATGCATCGTCCACAATGCACATATTTTCCTTCGTACATGAATCTTTTGTGTAACTCGGCACGTTTGCAAGTGTAGAGGTCGGTGGCTGAGGTCACTCCTTCGCGACGGGTTCCGGGAACATATGACAGGTCTCTCATTGTTCGCAAATTGTTCTGCGCAAGGTCCTCGTGTAAATGTCAATCCGGCGCCGGCGCCGACGCGGCCACCGCCAGTTGGTTAACAAAACTGTTTGCTATTGCTAAATATAGAATGTGGACGAGTTTGCGATCTCTTTATGAGGAAAAAGAAATAAAGGATGCTGTGTTTACGTTTTACCGTTCTCTAAATGTCTTTTGTAAGATTTTTGTTACCACTGATGGTTGGTGCCGATAAAAAAAACACTATAAACCACAGCTACGAGATCTAACAGCTACCTTAGTTATTAAGTACAACGGTATAACAAAAATCCATAACTGACGGCTGAAAATAATGAGATCTATTAAGTACTTGCTGTGAGTGAATCAACAGAGAAGACAAAAAAGGCAAACTGAAGGAAACTGAGCGAAGACAGTTTACTAGTTTATTAAAAACCCGGTTGTGTGTTAGGTGATGCGAAGAAATAAACACTTGAGATAAATTCAATGTAGATGATCCTAGTGTAGCCGTAGACCATGATGCTTAACAATTTACAATAGAAAAAATAAACACGTCTTCTAGAATTGTAATAAGCAGAAACAATAATAATATACTAAGAAAGAGCAACAGAAAGCTTTAAATCCGCTACAATTACTAGAAACGGCCTTAAACAAATCTCCACGCGTTACGCATTTAAATAATCGGTAATCCAGGGATATGTTTATTTGTTTAATGACTCGCTTGGTACGAAAGAACTAGTCTTGCACGGGCTAAGAAACAACTTCTATTTGTGTACAAGATTGATACCAGTTGGAATCAAGTATGTACTAGTACCTACCAAGTACGTATCACGGTATCAGAGAACACTCATACCTGGATGCAATGAATAGGTAAATGCGATGAAGCCAGTTCAATATATCTATGATCAAAATTACTGCCTATGTAATTTAATAGTGTCCGTCCTTTTAGCACTTAAATGGATAGTATATCAAAGTCAAAGATCGACTCTTCAATGGGACGTGTAATGAATACTGGTGTGCATTAAAGAATCCATGATACATTGAATTATTAATTACTAGAAGTTCTTCGTTGTTCTTTTTTAACTGTTTCTAGTGGCATATAATGATCCCTTTGCTGAAACACAGGTTCTTCTTCTTGAAAGGAATGGGCTATATTCAATAACGCAGGGGTGCAACCCAGTGCGGGTGGATAGGTGTCACACACCTTCGAATTTTTGGTCCTAGAATAGTGTTTCCTCACGATGTTTTTCTTAACTGTTTTGTGAGTAGTGGCGATGAAACAAATTACACAAATTAATGAGTCTGTTTAAATACCATACCACTAGTAAGTTGAGACAGTGACCACTAGGCCAACTGTTTTTCTGCCTGTGGGAAGTATTTTAAATTCTTCAGTCTCTGGTAGTGGTGGTGGTGGTATCTGATGTCTCATTGTCTTCAACGATAATCAGTAACGGTCGTCTGCTTGACATGGTCACTCTGCAAAAGGAGACTTTGTCGTCGGGCAAAACAACAACAACAACTACACAAGGACTCCCATAGTTAGCTTTTTCCATAATGAATCTGCAATGATTTTTCTGATGTCTGCTTTAAGAGTTTAGAATATAATAATATTGAGATCCATGTGAATTTGTTAACTTGGTTTATTAATGACATATTGGCCATTAATCAATTATCCTTGTCTTTGATACAACAGGCCGCCAGCGGCTGTGTCAGATTGATGTTCCATTGTCTATAGTAACCACCTTTTATTTTTATTTAAATAAATAGTTGTATATTTGTAAAATGTTAGTCTTTGAAGCATTACAGATCCAACATAGAGCGAATTGCATCTGATAAGCTTGAAATTAAATTCATAAGTATAATAAATAACGTTTCTGCCACAGGTGAAGTACCTAGCAGACAAGTTTCATACATCACCGTCCCCCTATATTTTTACTTTCTTAAATACAATAAAATTAATCATTCTTTTTCAAGTTTATAATTCTAGGCCCTTCTAGGAAATGATTTCTAAGAGACTGTCTCCATTGATGTGTGCTAACACAATGGGCAAATCATACACCACCACTGGAGGGAGGTCGGAAATACGACCGAACGGTATGATGTTGCGCTTTTCACAATGAACACTATGGCTTTTTCAAATATCACATGGATAAGAAGTTTGATCAGTTCCGTAAATGGACATTTGAACAGTTTGACATCTAACACGCACCAGCCATAAGAGAGGTTTAATGAAATCACTTCCGCTACTGATTAAGTTTTAGAAAAAGGTCAACGGAAATTGCCTTTAAGAGATGAATTTCATTGATGTCAAATTGATTGTATTATTATTGCATTTGCAATTCCCATAACTGAGTTTAAATGTAACAATAAGGGATCAGAAAATAACTAATTAGTCCGTGAGATAGATTTCCAAAAAAAAAATAACACATATTTTTTCTTTTTTTACATAAACAAAAGATAAAGACGATACAGTGCCTTGAAAACTCGTGAACTCCTCGAAAACGTCACATATTTTACCTACAAATGACGTCACAACCCCCCACCCATGAACTCTTATCTCCATCAATTTTTATTAATTCGATAAAACAAAAAACACGTATCCAATGTTTCGATAATCTAACTGACGGACTAATTACAATCATTTTTTTTTTGCCTCAGTCCGATCCCCTATTATTTTAAAATTTAAAAATTACCCAGTGAATAAACGAACTGTTTTTTTTTTTGTTAAATGATATATTTCTAAGTTATCGATGCCGCGATGGAGATTTTTTTTATCCCCAAGGTTCAGTACCCAACTGAATAATAATATATAATAATATACTTACCCCTAAAAGACATTAAAAGTACTTTTTTATAGCTTCAATACAGTTTTATGTATGTACAGTTTTATTATGTCGCAATAACGCCTAGAAATATTTAAACTAAAAGCTGCCATTTAAAATAATGCCGAACGTCTAAAGGAACATGTCGTCGGCAAAAAAGTGTACAATAAAAACAAATGAATTCATGTCCATAAAACTATTTACGACGATGCATGTACAATATTTTAAACAACGCCTTCTACCATTAAATTAATGCGAAATAGCCCGTGGTGAGTGTACACAAGCATGTCAATTTGACTAATTTGTGAGTTGAGAGTTTTAGTGCTATACTTATTTCCAATTTTATAGTCTGCGACCTCGCTTGAAAAATTTTCTGTTAGAGAATTTACAACTCATTGCCATGTCCCTTTGAGTTACTGATGTTCCTCCCGTCACTTCTCGGTACGACTGTAAAGACCCTTTTATAGCCAAAGCTACTTTTTTGTACAACCGCATTTACCAAACGCAGTAAAATATTGTAATATATGACTTGCAAATATAGGTTTAATTAAGTGCAGGGATGCAGACGAACGTAGCGCCATCGTTGCGACACTGTCGTGCTAAACATTAGAGTTGGCTAATATAAAACACTTAAAAGGTCATTACGAAACAAATTTCTTAAGATAAACACATTATTATCCATTCGATCACGTAATAAAACAAACACGGTTACCGCTATAGCCTGATTAATAGCTATAAATCTTCTTGTATTTGCAATAAGGAGACAAACGTTTGTCGCAATGGCTAACGTAACTCGAATAATTAGTAAAATCACGATTTATCCCACTTTCTAGGTCTCTTCCGATCTGCACTATCGATCATCGGAAGATATCGATCTTATCTTACGATCAATTACTTACTGCGTAGTGGGAAACGGTACTTTATGAACATCTACTTATATCAGATTATTTGCAGCGGTTTCTACTTTAATTACTTAAATTGTACTATTGAATGCAATGTTAATCTTATTGCACAATTATTGTAACGTGCATAAATTTTCTAAATATTTTGCTATTATACATTTTGTCGAACTTCTATTTCTGTACAACGCATGTGACTAAAGAAGTGATAGATAGAGAGGGCGAAGAAGGCCAAAGAAAAGACACTGGATTGAGTGAGGAATGATATGAAAGAGAAAGTAGTAAATGCCACCGTAACGTCTAACAGGGTAGATGATGATGCTGAACTTCTTTTCTGTGTCTGAGCATCATAGTCTCTTAATGATTTCTTAACGTCCAAGATTGTTTCAATTGTACCTAATGTTTACCGACATCATAAGAGACTGACTGAATTTTTTATAAAAATCCACAAAAAAGTGACTAATTGCAAGAAAAGTATTAGGTAATAGTACCAAAATAATGACCAATTACATCCTGTCATACGAAAATCGCATAAAAAAAAATTGTGTTCGTTCCGTGATGGATCAACCTAATTTTTCCGCATACCCATTAGATAAGTATGTCTTACTTCTACAGTAAGTGGGCATTAGTCAGGTATTCAGGGCAATGGCTCGGTTATATCATCCGCGTAATATCATGAGTATGTACCTACTTCTGTTAGAGGTCAACGGTCATTTTAGCATCGTACATCATCACCTATGCCGCTGTCAACAGTCAATTTGCAAGTTATATCATTAACAGTTTATCAAAATCAAATCAAAATCAAAATCAAAACTCATTTATTCAAACTAGGCTGATAATCAGCACTTTTCGAACGTCAAAAAAGTTATCTAAGCGTGGTCCTTATTTTTCAATTAGCTGTGGGGTGACTAGCTATAACCGCAGATCCATCGATCAGAGTAGTTTAGAGTTAGATTGCCAGTTGGTATAGGAAGTATGAACAGGTGACTGTCCTAGATTGTAAATTTATGTGCTGTTTTTTTGTAATAATAAGAAAGGGGAATACTTTCGTTTTCTTTAATTTTTATAGCCCTTTCTTCGTCTCTCAAAGCTGTTACAACTTGATTATTTTTTAGAACCTAGGCTGGAATCACAAAAGGTATGTCCTGTGGGATCTGGAAAACATCTCCGTTTAAGGTGACCAACGATGAAAAGTTTTCAAATGTCAGACATGTTATACCTTGTGTTGCCATACTAATTAATGCTAACCAGGCATAAAACAGGAAATATTTTGATAAATGTCATGGGGTGTTAACATCAGGTTAAAGACACGTAATCCGTTAGCAGTTTCATATTTGTCCAGTCTTTAATATGGAAGTTCCGTGACCGTCGAAATGCATTTCGTAAATCTTTAACTTTTTTATTTATTTTTACATGTAAGAGTGTAAAATCACTGGGAAGTAATTATTTACTCAACGCGCAACACACCTCATTAGGAATCGTTTATTTACTGTCACGATTGTGCGAAATTTCGAAAGCCCATTCGAAATTTTCAAGTATATTTTGGAAACGGTCAGGCGTCAACATATTATCGTTATATTCAAGATTCACCACTAATATAAAGTCTGGACAATTATTTTTCTTGGAAAAAAGATTAGTTGCGACTAGACTAGTCGAATAAATATTTGAAATGGCGCCTCAGTAATGGCTAATTAATAAGATCAAAGGGTTAAGTACCAAACAACTCACCAATGAAACTACAATTAATCATCGATACCACTTGAGAGAAAGTACTGACTCACTGCACGGAATGTGATCTTCATTTGCTTGTTCCTAATAAGAAAAAAAATCGAGTGCGTCAGTTAGTTGCGCCTGCGTCAGTGTTACATCACTAAGAAATGTCCCGTCACTATAAAATGTGCCGGAGATCCGCAATTTGCACTTCTTACTTGCAACAATTACGTTCGAAATTCTGATACACCAAGTCATACCACACATACAGTCACAATCATGTTGGTTGCTGTGAGGCGGTAGGAGTCAACACTCCAAGCGCCTATCACCAACAGCAAGTGAATGAAAGCCATTTGAAAGAACGCGGATCGCGGACGCTACTAACTGCGGTATTCAGAGATATTTAGTGATTACTTAAGCCGTCACTTAGTAAATATTTGACATTGTTTTCTATGACGAAACTGTCAAAACCTTCACTAAGTAATGGCCTAAGTAATCATTTATGCTCTCTGAGTGCGGCAGTTAGTCTCAATTAGGTCTCTAATTGAGACTAGCGTAGACTAAAGAAGAATTGACAAAAAGGTGGCCATATACCCAGTTGATGATACGCTGGAGTGACTGCCAATAATGAAAATGATGAGTCATACCACAGAATTTACTACTTGTTTTGCTATTAACGTTAAAATAGTATCACATTGCTATGGCTTCGGAGAACTTAACCTATATTATTTGGAACACGTTGAGTTATTATTTAATTGTGGATCTACGAATCGCTGTGCATTTGAGCATGAGTCACCGTGGTACGGACCGTTATATCGGTCATTGCTGATATAATGATTGATGGGTAATTAATAGGCTCTGGAACGTAAAGCCCCGTAAATATAAATTGGTTCACTTATTTACACAAATTACAAGGTTCAAGCTACACAGTTCGGGAAACTATTTTTTCTTTATATTTCTTGAGATTCAGAAGTCAAGTTTCAAAATTGAATTTATTACGATATTGAAAAATAATCCGATTTTATAATTTGTGTCAATTGGACTACCTTCTCAAAGTCGTCCACCTTGAAAAAAACTATTTCTTGCAAATAACAAGAGACAATGCAGTAATAAATAGTCTATCTAATGGCTACGATGAATTCAATATTTGTACCGAAACTCAACACAATCACTGAGTACTGTGGGAAATTGTAATGGACATATACCTAAACATCAGTAGCATCGACTCTCGACTTCTCACTTGGCCCGTGAGTGTTGCGAAAAATAACCGGGTCTAAATGCCATGGGAAATAATACATATACTAAGTAATAACTACTTTTAAAAGGATGTGGAGCAATGATTTTGTAGATCAGTAATTTTCGTCACTGTGTGTGGGTCTTTACTCAATAACACGTTAGCTTTGATGAGATAATAGGGTAGTTAACAAAAAATATCTAATTTATCTGTCATATTGAAAAAAAAAATATTAGACACGTATTTTTTCTTTTTTTTACGTACACAAACAACGAAATACAGTGCTTTGAAAACTCGTGTGACGTCATTCTCTAAGACACGTCACTAACCCCCACTCAAATCTTTGACGCGTTTTATCTTCGTCAATTTTTATTGACTTGATAAAACAAAAAAATCCTATCCAATATTTTTCGATAATCTAACAGACGGACTAATTAGAATCATATTTTTTTTTGAGTCGGTAAACATCCCTATTATAAAAGCGATGTCATCTAGCCAATTGCGACCACATTTGATGACTTTCTAGATTGGTTGTTGAGAGCTTTGGCGTGCTGTTATTTTATGTTCTCTAAAGTGGATAGCATAGTACTTAATTTTGGGCGAAAAACTTACACACCATTGCCTACCTAGGTATATAAAGTTTCTCAAATATTTATCATGCAAGTCCACCACTTACCCGACCCAGAAATTGAATTATAAATGATCTGAATATTACAGCAACGCGGACGTCTTGAAGATGGTGTTATGACTTTATGAGCTGAACCGTACAGAAGGCGAAACTGCCAAATATACGATTCTCTCGAAAAGCGTCAAGTAATAATCTTCGTAAATATCTTGAAAATAAAGGCTCTTATTTCAAATTTACCTAATTTACATTATTTTAATGAAGTTTTATAGTCGTATTTTATAGAAGTAGCTTTTATAGTGGCTTTAAATATGTCTACAAGAAACTGTTTAAAGATACTTTCAAACACAGTAAATCACAGAGTAATCATCTTGACACTCAGAGTTTATTAATTGATGGATATACATCTAGACTTACATATACATATAGACTTACATATATTTTCTATCACCTGCATGATTACCCACTTACTTCCTTCTTTTGACATGTGTATCTTTGCATTGGAAACTCACGTCCTGTTTTATAGTCTCGTTACTTACCAGCATTTTATAGTGCCGTTTCTACAGTCTTTTAGTTTCTACAGCCGGAAGTTATGAGCACACTTTACACACCATAACGGCCCCATTTGTACAGACTTCGCTGATATTTTACCATCGCAAAACTAATGCCATTAAATGCTCGTAATATTTGAGAATAAAGCTTGGAATGCTATTCATCATCTTTACTTTACCTAAAATGCCTAGCTTGTTACAGAGGTCCGCTTTGTTAAAGCTTGACCATGTTTGATGAAGGGTGGGCGACGTTTTGACAACGCGACGCTACGACTCGAAACGATTGGTTAGAAAAACCATTACTTAGTATGTAGTACCTTTTCTTTTTTTTTTTTTTTTTGGTGGGTGTAAAATCATCGAATAACCCCTCCCGCTCTTGGGCAGAGCGAAAGGGAGTGTCAGACTTCTACTGACTAAAAACCACCCATGTTCCTTCTTCGCCCTCTATGTCGAGGCCGCGATAACCGTTGGACTACCCGCGGCCCCGACAGGCAAAGTAAATCATCATTTTATAGAGATTAATTTCTTCCAATATTATATTCAATAGAAAGTGTATGATTAATTTATGACATGTGAATTCCAGGTGGTAAAAAGTAGTGTTAATAATGAGCAAGTAATTAATATAATATATTAGCCGTAGTACATCATTGGTTCAAACATAGGTAGTCATAGGTGCGACACTAACGCAGCACGGCTAGTCATTTGCTATGCGTGCCAAAAATTGCACGAAGTGTTAACGGGGGAGGCCCATGTTTAGTATCGTTGCTGACTAATGCTGAAGTCATGAAACCTTGTACGTAAGGTCACCTTCAGTGCTTCATGAAACTAATCAGTGTTGACGGAACAAATAGGTATACGATCTGGTATTTAGGCCGAGGTGTAGAGGCGCCGCCCGATAATCCGCGAGACAAAACGTTGTGACCAAAGTAACTAGGGCAAAACGTAATGGCGCTCTAAACTGACTCACTGACCATTACTCTGTTACGCAAACACAAATATTTGGATATCATAAAAAGACCAGATTACGTATGATTTAAACGATGCTACTTGATACCATGCCTCCCACGTTACTCCCACGTAGAAAGTTTCTGCTTAGCTCCCTATGACATATTGTTTTGTAACTACTTTCTTTCTGGTTTAAGAAAAATGGTAGAGGTAAGTTACGTCTTCTTCCCGTATGAATATTAAGTCGAATTAAGCGTAAGGTCATCCGACAGTTCATGGGAATGGAGATCGCAATTAGTGCAACTAATGAACTCGTGTTTTCAATAAATTTACATCTATTCGAATGCAAACTGCTGCTTCACTGTGGCAGTCGTGGCGCCTAAGGGCTTACACACAGTTGACTCAAAATGTTCCGCTGTATAAACTTGATAGTACGCAAGACTCATCTCCTCTGACATTTTCTTTGTGTGTGAAGATCCTTAAACGCAATTAATGTTACAACCCATGCTCAGGTCAAAATGATTAACAGCATACTAAACATATATAAAGATTTTAAAAGGAATCCGATTTCTTGTAAATAACTGTATGCCTTTTTCAGTAAAAACGTACATATGTGAGGTAAACATAACGTCTTGATTTGTAGATATGTTGGGAATGTAACAAAGGAACATTAAAGTGTAAATGGAAATTCTTTTACAAATAAAAGGTCAGGTTGAGACCGTGATATTTAAGATTACTTTTACAACGTGGTATTCGTATAAATCAAAGCGACACTTGGATGAATTCACGGAATATTATTATTGTGTTTTAAGTAGATACGTACTGAACATTCCTTCTACGAATTAAGGTTCATCAATTCGGGGGCATATTGCAAGACAAGCATCTAGAGTAGAGCAAGACTAAAGAAACGATATATGGGATTTATAATTTCATTTATGGGAAGTATGATATGGCTAGAAAGGAGTTGACTGTAGAGATGACAAATAATAGAGGAGTATGGAAGGAGAAATCATGCTGTGCCGACCCCTATTAAATTGAGATAATGGTAGGTGATTGATAATTCACGTATAGTCTCAAAACTGTATGTGTATTACTTACTCGCATAAAAAAATCAAAATAAATCAAATCTTTTCCCGTACCACCTGAGGTGGTCGTTGACATCGCCACTTCAGTTTCGAATTTTCTTTCCAATTCGGCACTATACAGGGTGTAAATTAACCCTTCACACATACATCAACCAAGCATTCTGTACATCAAACTAAGTAAAACTTTTTACGCAGAAATTTTTGCTGCGAAACGACTTTTTTTTTTAAATCACATTTTACGGTGAAACTCAATGTAGCACTGTTAAAACATTGTGCTAGTGGATGCTTTGAATAGTAAACGGGTCATGGAGGTAATTTAAGTAAAGTTTTAACCTGAAAAACTAGTATTTACAAAAACAGCTGTGCAAAATTTAGAACTTTGACCCCAAATATCTCCGTAACTAGGGGGTTCCCAGGTATGGTCTAGAACCAAAAAATTATCGCAGTAGTGGGGAGAATAAGTGCCCTTCGTTTGCGTTATGCGTACTTTTACACCCTTTATACTATCAATCATTTACAAGTTCGTATCTATATTTAGTAGTTACTACTTTAAGTAATAAATGAATATAATAGTGATTTTACATAACAACAATAGCGCGTGGGACGTATCAAATGATTCAATTGTAGGTGGGTAGTTATGTAGAATTCCGTGGTACTTTCTTTGCGTGGAGAAATATTGGTCATGCAACAATTGTTAGATTTATTTGTTATGTATAGTTATTTATTATTAAATTAAAAACTAGAAATTGAGTGTTTAAACATTTAGAGGAATAACAGGCATGTTTCCTGACAAAAAAAAACAAAATCTGTTCAGTCCGTCAGTTAGATCACCGAAAAATATTGGATACGAGATTTTTGTTTTTTAAAAATTGACGAAGACAAAACGCGTCAATGATCATGAGTGGGGGGGGGGGAGATTTGGCGTTTAAAAATGTACTGCAATTTGTCGTCACACGAGTTTTCGAAAGACAGTATCTTTTGAACATTTTGTTTACGTCAAAAAAGAAAAAAACTTTGGAAATCTGTCTGACGAAATAATTCGTTTTTTTTGTCGACTACTCTTTTATATAGGACATCATTCTGATAAAAATTATCTGTGGAGTAACTTGGAAATAATATTTTTATAATAAACAGCTTGTATAAACTATAAATATTTATTTGATAGCCAATCTCAAATATGCAAGTCTTTCTCAGAAAGCCAAGCAGCAACAAATTAAAGAATTGACTCCTACATACTTAGGTACCATTGACCTTTAATAACTCTGATGAAAATCGAAACCCAGCAACACACTAACCGATCAAAATATTTACCTAAATCAAAGTGAAATCTAAAGCAATAAACAACGATACTGTTGTACGGCTTTAGTATATAGGCGATATTATGCTAATAACACGACCCAAGGCGACTGCAAGACTTGTCGACGTAGGCGCCACCTACCTGCGCCGGACGGAACCGTGTTCCCTCGCCTTTACATCATTTCATTAACATCTTACAAGAGCTTTCGTGTAGCCCACCATAGTTTTAATGGAGACAGATATCTGTTGCATACAAATCGTCAGCCTTCATGACAGTTTATTTAAAAACTTAATAAAAAAGTTTTGCATCAAGAACAACTGAGGGACTTGAATAGTATTTGCAAGGCAAATTTTATGCCTTCGAGTAATGGGCTGCTCTGAAGACTTCATTGCTGGAACCATTTGCTAGCTAAATTGGGATCGTCATGTCATTTTATTGCCCCAGGTCGCGGTAGACTATAAAAAAATTGAAAGCCATAACCGTAGGTGTGCTAGACTATAAAACAAACTATTAGAAATCTTTATGGCTCAATAACGCTTTTATATAATTAAATGATTTTGTTAAGAGATATGTGTATAAACGGGTTCGTCGCGTCTTTCATATAAAACAAAGGGATAGGAGATTCGAACCCACAACAAGAGAGGGACCAACACCTTAGCCATTGGGGTATTGTTGGGTAAACATGTCGGTGGGTAGGAACTTGCGATCACATTGTTTGAAGTATCCGAGTATACCGTCTGCGAGAAAAACAACCTTTTTCCATTAGTTGACTCATAAAGTACGAAGGCACGGTGTTCTATTAGGGTCTTCATCTTAATGTAATTCCTGGAAGTAAGTAAGTTCCAAATAGTGTATTTTCTAGCTTTCCACTATTTCAGAAAGGATATTTTACATTGTTGTAGGGCCATTGCGAGTTTCTAGAATCAGATTGTTTAGTTCAGTTACAAGTCAAAAAATTGACATCAATTCACTAATAAAAAACCAAATTTAAAAAAAAAAAAGTGAAAAATTATCTCCAGAAGATAGATCAGCTTCAAAAGCGGGTGACATTTCTATGTTTGATTTCTTTTTTTTGCCACCGACTTCAGTAGCTGATTTTTCATCTGAAGTTTCTTCTTAAAAGATACTCCTTCTTTTTGGAAGTCGATTAAAAAATAGGTAGGAGGTATGTGATTCTTCTTTGTCTTTATTCTTTCTGCTAGCTGTCTTGTCGACGTTAAGTTGGGTTGTATGTTTTTGAAAATCTAATGTGAATGGTGCGGTATCCAATGATATGTCCATATATTTGGGTTACAGAAGATCTTGAGGAGCACGTCTCGAAGTCTTTTAAATGTGTGGCTAGGTTGTTGCATAATTACAATTCATGCCAATAGAGTAGTTAACAAAAAAAATCTATCCGTCCCGTCCGTCATATAGATTACCAAAAAATATTGGACACGGGCGACACTTGCGCGCCCCTTCCATGTTGCTGACATCTCTTTGAGGCGAGCGTGAAACACGAACGCTCCGTCGACACGGCCTGTCGTCGTCGTCAGACGGACGGACGGTGAGCTAGCCCATCACTCACCGTGCATAGGCCCGCGTCTACGGTGGCCGGAAGCCATCACGTGGCCCCCGACGCCCGGAGCGCCTCCCGCGGCGGCTGGGACGAGAGGTTCTTTCTCTCTCGCGTTCCGCCACCTCCTTGGCTAGCATCACTGCTTCGCAAAAAGAGGCGACGGCGTCCCATTTCTCCTCGCCCCAGACCATGGCTTGCACCAGGGCCGGGCGCGAGAGGTTGCCGCCGCCGATCGCCGCTACGAGAACACGGCGGGGCTCCGCCCAAGCTGGGCACACCTCCACCGTGTGCTCTGGGCGTTTCCTCCCGCCTGATTCGGTGCAGGTACCTCCCAAAACACCCGTGTCCGGCGAGGACCTGCGTCAGACGAAAGGTGAGGGCGCCGTGGTGCCTCTTTAGCCACTCCAAGAATTTACCGCCTTTTTTTTTTTTTTTTGGTGGGTGTAAAATCATCGAATAACCCCTCCCGCTCTTGGGCAGAGCGAAAGGGAGTGTCAGACTTCTACTGACTAAAAACCACCCATGTTCCTTCTTCGCCCTCTATGTCGAGGCCGCGATAACCGTTGGACTACCCGCGGCCCCGACAGGCGTCGGCCCTTTCGGGCCCCTCCCATGTTGCTGACATCTCTTTGAGGCGCGCGTGGAACACGAACGCGCCGTCGACACGGCCTGTTTTCGTCGTGAGACGGACGGACGGCGAGTTAGCCCATCACTCACCGTCCACAGGCCCGCGTCTACGGTGGCCGGAGGTCATCGCGGGACCCCCGACGCCCGGAGCGCCTCCCGCGGCGGCTGGGACGAGAGGTTCTCTCCCTCTCGCGTTCCGCCACCTCCTTCGCCAGCATCACTGCTTCGCAGAAGGAGGCGACGGCGTCCCATTCCTCCTCGCCCCGGACCATGGCTTGCACCAGGGCCGGGCGCGAGAGGTCGCCGCCGCCGATCGCCGCTACGAGAACACGGCGGGGCTCCGCCCAAGCGGGGCACACCTCCACTGTGTGCTCCACCGTGTCCTCCGGCCGATCCTCACAATGGTGGCATCCGGGCGTTTCCTCCCGCCTGATTCGGTGCAGGTACCTCCCGAAACAACCGTGTCCGGTGAGGACCTGCGTCAGACGGAAGGTGAGGGCGCCGTGGCGCCTCTCAAGCCACTCCTCAAAGAGGGGACTTACCGCCACTATCGTGGCGTGCCCTAGAATTTACCGCCTCAAGTTTAAATTGTGGAATGATAGTCGAATGCCAAGTCGTAATATCTAGGTTCGCCTACTTCTGTAAAATGCACATAGATTTACGTAGAAGCAGTATAAAACATTCAGAATCCTGTTCCATCCCCTCATAAAATATACATATATGAGAACTATTTGTAAACCAATAAATCGTTTATGACAGTAATAAAAATGGACTCCATTTCCCCTTTAATATTTTCAATCATCGAGAAAGATATGAGATCAGAGTTTGTGATAGTAATCATAACACTGATGATAGTTCATTCATACGGATTACGTTTGCTTAGTGAACAATAGTTTATTGTGCAATTATGCTATCAATTGCATTTCATCTCATCGAGAGGCTCTTCAATCTGCGGCCTACGTGGTTGCTGGAATATTCTCGTTGGTTGGCTATACATTACTGCATAAGTAAGGTTTGTTTAACTATCTCAGTGAATTTTAGAGGCGTTGTATGCGTAGTCGGTGTGTGTTCTCGTGTCGCAGTCGTTACGTCACGTTGATCGTCATCTGTATAACTGTCAAGGTGCACGTTGCGTAAGCGCATCCGTGAGGTGTCATTGACATTACGGATGTTATGTGATTTGTGAATAGGAGATCTCTTAGTTTTGGCAGTGAGTGAGTGAGAGTCATTTTTCGTAATCGTGCACTTGTTGGTGTTTAGCTACTGTCTCAACGAAAGTTTTTTTTCGGTCTACAGAATTCCTATCTAATTCGGAAACTTGATTACTCTAACGAGGACTGCCTTATTAACCTTGAATTATACGAATTATTAGATACAGATTTAATCATGCAAGTTCATTTCGAAACCTTAACATCATAATTATTGTAGATCAATGCAGTTTTTTCACTTTTACCTATATACTACATACTCGTAATAAATCTAAATTTTCTATATTCTTTAGCATAGACCGAGAAGGATTCTGTTTTATTCCCCCAGGTTTAAAAAGTAGCGCCTTAGTAAAGACTACTTAAATTATTATGAATCAGAAAAATTATAATTTTCATTTAATTGGTTATTTATGACCTTGCAAGTATTTTGGAATAACTCAGATGTATTTGGACAAAAAGATAAAAAGTAATTTGGTTCAAACTTATAGTAAAATACTTGACACCTAGTATTGCCATGGTTGCCGCAATACAACTAATTAGTAAAGCCATTAGGAAATAGACTAATCTTTAATTATTGTTTCAAAATGAATCAAGAGTTAAATAAGCGACAATGGCCTAATTGCGCTGTTAGTCGCTGCTGATGGAAACTTGGCGACAGACCATGCATCATTTAATAAATTACAGTTATTATAAATGCAAAGATGAGCTTGTGATGGGCCAAAGTTGCGGACTCATTATGATTTCAATTTTGTAACTATATCATTTGAGGCCGTAAAAGTCGTACCTATAACCTTGATATGAGGTTATCTATAAACATGCCTTACTCTTCATCTGCCTATAAGCCTTTTTCCAACTATTATGAGGCTGTCTTCCAGTCTCACCGCATTCACCTGAATACAAGTATGTAAGTACTTTACATGGAGTGATTCAAATTCAAATTCAAATTCAAATTCATTTATTTGCAAAAACACGTGTAGATAATTTACATAGTAAATGATGTAATTATTGGTGTTAAAATATGTCTTTGGCTCAACATGTTTGACCATGGCTGGTGTACAAATTAGGTCGAAAGACCATAAGATTTCATTAAAATTAAAATACAAAGAATAATAATATAAATAAATCAACAATTAGAATTAAAACACAAAAAATAATAATATAAATAAGTCACATTTAAAATTGAAAAAATTAAAATAAATTGTAAATAGTCATGTGATTCAAAATTAATGGAATAAATTTAATTGGCATTTTTGGAGCGATTTGTCATTTAAAAATTCATTAATATTATAGTATGCTTTTTCCGTTAGTATTTTTTTAAATGCTGTCTTAAACTGGTTTGTGTTTAGATTTTTTAGGCATTTAGGGATATTATTATAAATTATCGGCGCTCTGCATACAACGCTTTTATGAAGTAGCGCTGTCTTAGATGGCTGAACACGAAGTTTACTGTTATCCCGGCGATTTCGTATTACAATTTCCGATATTCGAGGAAACAAATGGGGGTTTTTTCTTACAAATAAGGCGATCTCTAAAATATATAGTGACGGCAGTGTGAGGATCTTATGCATCGTAAAAAATGGTTTACAGCTCTCCGTACTTTGTATACCGAACATGGCACGAATGCATCGCTTTTGCATTTTGAATGCCATTTCTTTATTCGATGCGTTGCCCCAAAAGATAACGCCATATCTGAGGACAGATTCAACTGATTGCCTATCTAACCTCCACAACCCAGTCAGTAGTGGGTTGTAATATGATACTTCTTGATAGGACTGGTTGTCAGACTATCAGGCCACTGACTACATGTTACGACTTTTTTTTTGGGGCAAACCCGCCACACTATTCCCAAACCACTACAATTCCTGAAAGACAGAATCAACAGTGCCGACCACAAGAAAAGCGCCGAGACAATGAAGCTCTGCGAAGTTCCAGAGAAACGATTTAACTGTCTTGGATCCCGCAACGAAATTAATCAGAAAAGAATAGCGGAGGAGTAGGAAAAACATAATTAATTTACTAATATACCTGTTACGCCTGTCAGAGATCTTCAAATTTCCGAGTCTACGAGAGTACTTAAATTTAATGAGTATCACCTACCCAATGTCATACATGTATCACTCGTCTATAGTTGATATCTTTCATTATAAATCAATTCTTCAATTCATATCATCACATAAATTGTATAATAATGTCCAACGTAAATATTTTATAGCATTAAAACCCAATTCTTGATGAACCGAGCACGTGCAATATTTACACAATAAAGATATATCTTCGGCATTTCCCAACTAACCGACAACAAGAAAAACAAAGATTCAACTACACACATCAAAAGTGTCTAGGGATCAACATATATTTTTGCAATAACTTTTCTCCTGATTGATATTAATTAAAATTTTCTTTAAGGATTCATCAAATAAAGTGTTTTCGTTTGTCACAGTAACGATAAACCAAGTCACCTTTGCATTAATAAAGAAATTTTCCATTTTCCTAATAAAGGGATTTTTGACATTTGAACCACTAACATTAAAGTTCGAAAAAAAGACTGAAATAACAGTTTTCTTTAAAATTTTATTGGGTAACTTAAACAATTAATAATCCGTGTTTCTACCGCGAACACTAACAACACAAGAACATCGGTTTGGCATACTCAAAATGAGTTCATCCAAATCACGCTGTGGAATGGCCGCCCATGTTCGTTGCAACAACAAAAAAAGGTCTTCTTGCGACTGGATACCCTCCATATTCGGCAGAGCTCTTCTCTGTAGCATATCCCATGCATGCTCAATCGGGTTCAAGTCTGGCGACTGAGCAGGCCAGGGCAGGCATTGATGTTAGCTGCGGCGAGAGTCTGTCTTACAACTCTTGCGGTGTGCGGTCGTGCATTATCATGCATTAACTGAAATAAGGGACCGATTTGCACTTGTAGAGGAACGATGACGTCTGATACAATCGTCTCAGCATAAATTTGAGCGTTGAGGTTGCCTCTGATCCAAATCAACTCAGTTCTTCCGCCGATCCAAATACCCGCCCATACCATGATGGTTCCACCACTATAAGGATGGACTTCCTGGCAGGATTTTAATCGCTGTTGGCGTCCAGGGGTTCTCCAGTGTCGTATACGTCTTGTATCCGGTCTCATACCAAAACGAGACTCATCAGAAAAGCACACGAAACGCCATTGTTCTTCTGCCCAATTTCTGTGTTCAAGAGCCCATTGATATCGAATCCTACGATTGTGCATTGCTATAGGTGGTACCCGTAGCGGTCTTCGGGAATGAAGGTTCACTTCATGCAAGCGGTTTCTGACTGTTTGGTCGCTAATTAAGTTCCCTGAAGAGTGATGAAGCCTCACGGCTAACATCATGGCGGTTATTGTTGGAGCTCTTCGAGTTAAGATTTGAATGTATCGGTCTTGTCTCCGTGTGGTGCAGCGATACCGTCCTCCATGGCGCTCAGCCACGGTACCAGTGCTTCGGTAACGTGTCCAAAGTCGACTGATAACACTCTGAGTTGTATTCAGAGCTAAAGCCACAGTACGTTGCCGGGAACCAGCTTCTATCATTCCCACGGCTCTGAGCATTTCTTCCCTGCTTAAATGACGTCGCCGCTCCATAATAACGTTGGTTTTAATCAGTAGTAGGGAAACAGTAGCACTAATAATGTCTTCAATGCGTTGTATGTTTTTATAGGGAAAATATTGACAGCTGATTTTCATCTTTTACTCGAATTTGATTCACAGTTCCTGATTCAAATTATGAAATGCACCAAAAAGGATCCATATAAATTTATAAAATCATAAATTTATTACAAAGCCACATCTCAATCTCAAGAAATCCGCATAAAAATGCTTGATCCCTAGACACTTTTGATGTGTGTATTTTGTAACAGAAATTTCACGCGCTCATAACGTTAGCTTACGTTACGTAAACCCAGTGCAAATTCGAATCGAAGAACTAGATCGCTTGATTTATGGCGTTGGCAAACTGTGTGTGGTGTCGTGACGTGTTCTAATCATATCGAGTTAAATGCCTAATGGTCACTAATGGAAATAATCGCGGGAGAAGATCTGACGAGGACTGTCTGCGACCGCAAGGAGAAAGTGACAAGTTTGCCGCTGTTAAGGCGCAGTTTTATTGCTGTTTTTCATTTGTTTAGATGTTGAGGTTGTGATAGAACTTTTGAGTTAAGTAAAAAAGAGATTGATTTATTTCAATAATTGAGAAGCACTGCGGACTAAAGACTTCTAAGTATTTGCCAAATATTATCATCGGCGGCGTACTCTATAACGTTCGCGTACTCTATAACGTTCGCGTACTCTATAACGTTCGCGCACTCTGTATAAACCTCTACGTTGCTATGCCGTAGACAGGAAAAAAAATTAAATGAGTACTTAACCTTTGGAGTTTATTGGTTCTCTCCTTGAGAATCGACCAATGCACCGAACCGTGCACCTTTTTGTCGACGTTTTACAAGTGCCCATGTAGGCCCTATATTAAGTAAAAATATTTTGATTTGATTTGATTGATTTTATTTGAAAAACATCCCGGAATTATTATGTTGGAATTCTTGTCTTCTCGCCTTTTGTAATCTTTTGAATTGACTAACTGGCATACACTTTTGTATCGATCAAAAGATTTAGCGGATTCGTTCGTACCTATCGATCCAGAATATCGGAGTATTAAATGTTGTCAGCCAAGTCATGACCGATGGCAAACTCTGACACCAGGTTAGACACGAACCACACAATAAAGAAGAAGAAAACATCATAAGTATTGTATTGATACTGTAATTAGGTCATGCTTACTTTTACTATTTATAATAAATTTATAGCAGGTGCAAATACTCCATCGATTGCAATTTACGACTACGATAGAATCCGCATTTATTTCATGTTTTAATGCAAATTGGTCTTAAATATAATTACCTTATTAAATATGGCCAAGTAACTAAACTTGTTATGGATTTCATTAAAATAATTCCTTTGGAAAATACTAAAAACAAAATTTTCCTACGATTTCTCGATTCAGAAATATTTTATCAAAATTGCTACACATTACTTTGATTTTTCATTCTTTCATAATTCTATCTCAGATCGTTCCTTGAAAAGAAACCGAAAGAAATTCAGATATCTTTATTTACTTAATTTTAGATAATATTCTAATTAAAAATAGAAAATATATAAATTAAAGACGGCACGGTTGGCGCAGTTGCTCAAGCAATGGACTGCTGCGCTGCGTGTCGCGGGTTCGATTCCCGCACGGAACAAATATTTGTATGACCTACAGATAGTGGTTCCGGGTCTGGGTATTTGTGTATGTGAGTTTAAATGTTTGTGAACGCACCCACGATACAGGAGAAATTCCTAGTGTGGGGCAACGTTTTAAAAAAAAAAAAAACAAACGTAGGTACCTATAGCAAAATATTTAAAAACATTTCAATTAATTTATTTACATTTACACCAGGCGAGAGCTCTCCCTTAAGATCATAATTTAATGTACAGATAAAACTGAGAGGCTAATTTGTAAACCGTTACGATTGCGCAAATATCAATATACCCACATTAACTAGTGTTGTTTACTGGCTTTGTGCGGACTTCGTGCTGAAATCAACAGAATAATCTTCACTTAGTGCAATTTACGAAGAAAGTGATCGAAGATACCTAATCGGTAAGAATAACTGAAACCAATTAGAAAAGGTTAGTGAAACTGAGAGTAGACGCAATAGGCATCATAGTATACTTAGTATTTCGTATATTCACTATATATTTAATTCGATGCGACGGACAAACAGTTCCCACTTAATGACATGGAACTATTCCTTCGCAACGTTCGAACTACTTTTACTGGGGTTTAATTTTTTTACGTGTTACATAAGAGACAAGTCACATATCGTGATCAATGTCTTAAGGATAAGTTTTCGGTAATTAGATGACATTAGCATATTGCATGAGATATAATCTCTATATTATTTAAGCCGTTAAACATTATGTCGATAGTTAGCAAATACTAAACACATTCCATATAGAGATACATTTGTCAAAATGGTTACTACATTCTTGTAAAAATATTATAAAATTCTTTCATAGTGTTACATAAATGTTTGCGGCGGACATCTTGCAAAATGGCACGATTTATGGACAATTTCCCGCTTGTTATATGGCATCATATTTCTAACATCGGATTGATGCAATAAATAACACATTATTAGTTATTTATGTTTGGAGTTGAGTGCGTGGAATTCTGCATTAATTACTTTACCTTACGGACATAATAAATAACGACACTAAAATATTTGGTTAACAAATATTAATTGCAAGTTGTTTGATGGACAAGTAAATGTCTGTTAAGCAATTATCACAATTAACAAACATGTGTTCGCAGTAGCGACGTAGCAACGCCTCGCACAAGGTGTTTTTGTTTAAATAAATAGCAATCAAAAGCGTATTACGCGATACAGTATCTGTCAAAATATTTTGACGGCCCGCCCGTATCGAAGCCACTGGCGGAGAGTACGCAAAACGCTACTTATTAATTACATCCGACATTACTAGTTTTACTTTCATTAGTTATACAAGATATTTACATAATTTTCTATTTGACTAAATATAATTTAACTACGACCGATGTCCTTTCTATCATTTGCACCTTAGGTATTTACTTTTAGTGACATAAGAACACCTGCACAAAATCAATGTAGACTGAAATAGCTGAATAAACCAAAACGTATTTCATAGAAGTCTCAAACTAACATAAAAGCAAAATATATCGCACTAAACCAATAAGTCTACAGACACATATTAATAAAATATCGATTGTTGATGGTACACGACTTTGTCATCGAAAGGCTTTCGATCGGTTTATTTGAGACGAGAACTTTTATCTCAAACATATTCCTTAGCTTGGAGAGATTGTAGCGACCAACAAAAGGGCCGAAAGTTATGTTATTGCGAAATTGAACGGCTTCATAAATTGTAGGACGTTTCGCTTTTGACAGCCGTCCCGAGGTATGCTTTACGTGAAACTATGCTCCTGTCTTCCGTACTTACAGAATACAGCGACTTGTACCAGTTCATAGAACTTCTTCCTTACTAACATTATCTATTGTCTGAATCTCATCGTATTGTTATAGCGAATTCTGATAGCTTGTGTCCGGGTTCCGTTGATTGTTTAGACCCGATACGATCGCCGAATTTGTCACTTCTGTGTCACATTTGAAGAATGTCAACAATCACATGGCATTTGCTGTCTATAAAATAATACACAAATCAGCCGACTATCTAAATTCCACTCAGGTCATTGTTGTATTCAATATTGAGTCTTATAGCTATGGAATTGAGAGAAGTTTCTTACAGCGCTGCTACATCATTATCCTATCACTAGACGCACGAATACACTAGAAATACGTTTTTTTTTAACAAAAACGAACAGCCGGTTAATGCTCGAGTTCACAATGAGCAAAGGCGTGACAAGATAAAATCTAGGGAACACCGTCGGCGAATTAAAATAAAATATCGCATTGAAAACGGACTGAATAGCCTTTAGGACGACATTAAGCGCAATTACTAGAACCGGGACGCTATTTACACGTAGTGGATGGGACGCCTTAAAAAGAACACGTGATGTGTGATTGCACCCCCTTCAATAATGGGATTGTTTGATAAATCGGTGGGTACGCAATTACGCGCCTATTTGAAATGCTCGCTCGAATCGCTCGTTTATAATGAGATATTTCTCCAGGCATCTCCAGTAATTCGAAAACGCTTTATATATCAGAAACATTGGTTGATTTCTAGCGAAAATTACGTTGAATTTCTTACGATTGCTATAAAATGTTATTTATTGCTTGTATGCGATGATTTTACTCGCATAAATTACTACCGAGCTTTATTGTACAAGTAGGACTTCAGACGATCTGTAAATAGCTTTTTGAATAGAACAATAGAAGATTATCTTATAATCTGAACCAGTGTAACCTTTGACGAAGCTTAAATAAATACCAGTAATTTATTACATAGCTACTTATATGAATCACTTTGAGAATTTCTTGTTTTTCCGCTAAAAGTAGGTAGGAAGAAAATTTGACTTAAGATTACTAGGTTTTACTAAGATTATTAGGCTTTCCTTTTGAACTGTTCTTCTCATCACACATCTCTGGTGATAACATCACTTTTTTCGTCTCATCACTCATTGGTTGAGGAAAATATAGTAGGAAAACCAGAACTTAAGTCGTCCATCGCCCTAAACAGGCGTTGCAGGCTCTGCTTACTTTCTTTAAGTGAGGCTTTAATGGGCCTGCCACACGCACAGGCTTCACCACAGTCTTGCCTGCGCGATTACACGGTGCACACAGTACATCGCGCGTGTGGTTGGCGGCACATGTTATCAAACATATGCGCGATGTACTGTGTGCATCATATCATCATAGTATCTATACTTACACTTTTACTATCAATCATTCTCATCGTTTATAAAATGTCCTTTTACATCTTATGTCGCGCGTTGGCGACAACTATTAATGTTAGCAGTCTAACAATCGATCTTATTTGATTTATTAAGTTAGTTTTTGCTGAAATAAAATATCAATTTTCAATGTTTACTTTTCATCTGACATTACGTCAGTCAAGCTGTCATTTACTTTTGTGAAGCTTTATTTAATTAAAGCTTATAATTATTAAGTTTCCGTAGATACAGAATTAACGTTTTAATAAAACTTTGTTTTATTGTGTAGAATTAATATATTTTCAGGTAAAAGTGACAAGACAGATATAACAAACATTGCTAAGCAACAACCCATCGACACAATACGAAGGTTGTATATCTTTACAACTTTTTCTTATACATATTTTGTGTCAGAGTTTTTCTTAGTGGTTAGGACTATGAAGGTTACATTTTATTTATATAATTTGATTTATTTTTATTAATATGTTGGCTCAAATAATGTAATTTATTGATAATTTCTATTAAAAGTATCTTATTTTACTTTTATAAAATAAATAACACGCTCACAGAATTTTTTGATGAAGTTTTTGACTTTGATTTCTAGAAAGACTAGAAGAATGAAATAAAACAATTGGGTGGAAAATACGCTCAGATTGTCTTATAAATGGGGATTTCTGAAGAATTCCCAACCATCGCTTCTACAAAAGTCTACATCTGGGTTCTGAAGTGGAACTATCGCGACTACAAAAGTTGTATCTCCCTGAAAGAGCCAACGTCGCGCCGTCGCCGTAAAATCTTACTCTCCGGGAGCTCTACAAGCGCCTCTACTGGTACTACTGCTTATCTATTATCCGGGCCTCCCTAAAGGACTCGCCCGTGATCTTCTCGCCTGGCAGCAGGATTGACCTGTCCTGGGAGCTGTTCTCTTTGCCTTACTTCAGAGCTGGCCTACCTCGGGGCCTCACTGGAAATGACAAGTACATGTAAAACTTTCTCTAACGTTACATTCTGTAGAGCGTGAGATAGGTAGGTCAGTGTTTTTTTATAGATATCCCGGTATTTTCTACCCCTTATCCCTTTATTAAATTCAATTTGTTAAATTACTTACCCTTTTTTACTTATTAGGGATAAGTAATACGACACAGGCAAGACTGTGGTGAAGCTTGAGCGTGTAGTAGACCCATAACTCTGCAGTAATACAGTAATAGGTTAGGATCATATTGGTACTTACTTACCCTCTTTTGCCTATCCGTCACAAGTATCAAAGCAGTTGATAACCAATCACTTTAAACTGAAAATAGAGAAACCAAGATGACGATGTTATTTTAGTCTACTTCAATAAAATCTCAAAATCAATAAATTAAATAAAACCAATGAACTTTGCTATTGAATGTGAAAGTCTATTCAGAACTGTCAGACAGTCTCTAATTAAATAAAACCAATTTCACATTTAATTCACAAAAAGTTGATTGTAAATTAGTATAGGATGCAGATACGATCACGCAATTGAAATATTTTAATTCGATCTGTCATATATTATCGCATCTGCGACGATGAAAATAAACCCCACTTCATTAAAGCCAGGGGTGATAAGATCGCAGGCACGCGAAAGTCACCTCCCAATCATCTCCCAATCGCCTAATTTGTTTTCACTTTCTGTTAAAAGTATTTATTGTTCCCGCGATAACGATATTATCTGACAAATGGAAATATTGCGCAATACGATTACGCTTATGTAATCCGAGTAAAGTTTGCTCACTTTTTTCGTAGTTTCGCCTGCAGCTTAGAAGATGATTAAACGATAAATAATCAGTAGCCTTTTGATGTCACTTCAAAGAAAGCTCCTCGTTGATTTTATTTTCTAAACAATTGAAGTTGGTAACCATTAGAGCTTTTTTGCCGTTGACAGGGCATTGATAGAAACATCTGTCAGTGTCAATTAGTATTAAGAATCGGTAAGGTACACAAGAAAGTTCCTTTTGACACATATGTTAATAGTGATGTTCGCACACGTATCGGGCGGTGTGATGATGGATTGCGTCAATTCATTATTGATACAACTTAAGAAGCCGTGTAAATGTCTAATTGGTTAGTAAAAGCGGTATCTGTTGTCATAATGACTGTATCTTCTATTATGGTCAGTAAGAATAAAATTAACAAAGAATTCATAATTATGAAAAGTCGTATAAACAAGTTAGTGGCCACTGTGGTATCACAAGAGACAGCTGGTCTGGTTGTTGCGACTGTTCTTGGCACTAACACTGTCTTATGCTATAAATTAGAACTGATTTGCGAAATGTAATCAACGTAAATAGTTCAAGGTTTACAATATTTGACATGGTTGTGTTTTACATATTTTCTGTGTAATCTCGGTTTGTGAATCATTGTGACCCAGATATTTGTCAGCTGTTAAGAAAAACAACAAATGAAAACGTTAGCGAAAGCTCTTATTCTATGGAAAAAGTTTTTCTCCATTTTCATACATTGTTCAAAAGAAAAATATGTATTTGGAAAAGTCTACTTTATTTAGTTAGCTTATAATTGAATAAAGACGAATTAATAAGTATAAGAATAAGAATTAATAATTAACAAAATAACAAAATTTTAAAGGAATTCGATGGTCCAATGGGTCGTGTGGTGGACACTCATGCTGTCACTCAAGCTACGAGAGCTTTTGCAACAAAAATACCAAAAAAGCTTTATCAACTCAATTATTACTTTACCATAAGGTTCAAAATGGTATAACCTTCACAATATAGTGCAAGAGTTCGGTATCAGTACATCTTAATTGCGTAAGAGACGGGACATCGCTCAACGTTCGCCGACTGAAGTTTGTTTTCTTATTTTTAACACAAATATTTATTGCTTAATTAAATTAATGTTTCTTTTCTCTCTTTGGAAAGACAAAACAACATCACATATTTGCGAGTGGGGTACAAGAAAAATAACACTTTGAGTACCTCAAATAGATAGTGTATATCTACATAGTCATTAAACACGCATAGTGAAAATTTATGTACGCTATACGTTAGGTTGCAAACGAAATGTTTATAGTCGCTTCTGTTTGTGACAATATACATTCATAGATTGCGATTGCGAAACTACTAGGTAGTTGTAGAGGAGCTATGAAAGATGTCAGGATTAGGTGCGAACACATAAACGATGCAACTGTCATTACAGTGTCGACAACACGTAGTGTGCACCCGGCTTTCACTGCCTTTGTTGTCAGTGCGCTGAAGACGACACTTTCGCCTGACAAATCCGACTCTGCACTGTTTGGCTTTGCGACTTTTAAATATTTCGACATTTCGAAACACTCGCAAAGTTGCGAAATTCCCCTTGACTAGCGTCACAAAAGAAAAAATGATAGGCGCCCATACGCCTATGTTTATTTAAGTATTTCTCTCGCGAATAAGTTTCTTTTTCGTCGCGATGTGGGAAGGGATACAACAGGAAGAATGTTAACAATCCGGTCGCACTGAGGATGCTAATTGAGTCTCGGCAAGCGTTACCAGTCTGGTAGCGGCACCTACTATAGATTTTCATAATTTCTGACGTTTATTGCGTACTCTTATCGTGAATGAATTTTACTGCTTTCCTTGTAAAACATGGCTGTTACTAGAGTAAACGTTTCGGTATAATGATCCGGGTTCAATCTTTCTGATCTCTTTTTCTGGATTTGGTAAGGAAGGATGATCATGGGGACTTCCTTAAAGCTTACAAAATCATAAGTGTTACATGTTGAATTGGTAACAGAATCAATTAATATGTAACACTTATAAATGTGTTTTCAATGTGTTAACTCAAAACACTTACAAAAGTATAACCGTAACATATCTGTAACAGATATAAATAAGTTAAGAGTGTTAATAAGTGTAACAGGTCTGACACTCTTACTGCGACGCGTTGTTGCCGTATTGTGCAATTACTAAATACCTAAAGCTATAGGTACTAAAACCGATTATTTCAGTTACACATATTGACACTTTTTGGTTCTTTTGTTTTGAATATTCATTTTATTGATTGTTATTCTTAATTAATTCTGAATGATTTATGACTTTTATTTATTTGATTGCAATCATGCTTACTGATGACTTTAATTAGTTTTTTTTTTTTTTGAATTACGCATGTTTGTTTTCTCTTTATTATTATTATTATTATTTAATGTTCATTTATTGACTGCAAGATTGATATTATTATTATTTCATTTTTCCATTACTATTATTATTTTCTTTTTTTATTGTTTATTTATAATTTCCAAATTTAACTGTTTCTTTTAACTTGTAGTGCTGTGTCACGCTGAGTCAGTTATTCAATATGCCTTTACTGTCTATATTGGGCCACCAAGATACAGGCTGTGCCTAGTTTGGGGCCCACGGCTTCTTCTAGTTTTGTACTATTCTAACTATGCTTACTGTTTGGTTTTCTTGTTTGTATAATTTGTAACTTGTGTGTGTCAATAAATTGATTTATTTATTTATTATTACTTATTAACACATATAAAAGGTTACAGTTTGATTCGGTAACATTATTGTATATGTAACATATTTTAAAACGGTTTTTCTGTTAAAACTGTTTTAAAAAAACAGTGTTAAAACACTTATTACGGTAACAGTTTGAGTCCCTGATCATGAGGTGCAGATTCCAGTGGACTTAATCTGCACTAATCAAAATATCGTTGGAGCTCGACTTTCCTCTAATGGACTAAATAAATTCGAATATAATAAATATCACGTTTATAATCGTAGAAGGGTTAAGCAAAGGTGAACCTTATAGTTGATAAAACCAAATTTGCCGGTTATCCTTAAGTCCCATGTAATAAGGACACGAGCCTATTGGCATCAACCGGGCACGAATCCAGAAACCGTTGCTAAAGAATTCTCATAGGAAAAACCCAATAACACTTGCTCGACCCTGGAATCGAACCAAGGACCTCATGCTCAGCAGTTGCGCTTGTGACCACGAGACCAACGAAGCAAAACTATTGTTCATTTAAAAACTGCAAATAATTAAAAGGAAAAAAAACTGTCATCATGTACCCATAGTAGGGGCCACAGGCGACACTTAATGATGACGAGTCGGGCGGCTGCATAGGAACGCAGCTAAATCCCAACGGTGCACAGAATCGGGTGCATTTATTTACATTATTTTGTCGTCCCGGCTATTTCTCGTCCACCAGGGCCGAATCTAGAAGAGGGGGACGGATATGAACGGACTATAGAATAAAACTGCGTCATTTTTCATTTGCTTTCTTCAATGTTAAGTAACTTCTCATAACATGAGCTAGGTAGCTCATGTAACAGCCAGTACAAGTCCTGTCAAAATCAGTCCAGACATTTTGGCCATTAGCCGTGACAAACAAACGGACAAAATAATGTTTATAATGTTTATGTACAAACTTTCATAATTATGCATTCTGTAAACAGCTGTTAATTTTAAATGAAAAACAGATACTTCAATTTTATAGATATAGTATATATTTATATAACTGTATGTTTTGTTTTGGTTTTTTTTATGATATTAGCCAATTAGGAATAGCTGGCGCCATCTAAGTTATAAAATAGTAACGTGTAAAATTGTCTTTACTAAACGTAAACAACGTGTCATCAGTTCATCACCATCCTTGCATGGATTTACAGTATTATCGTAACAGATCTTTTAGTATTATTCTTTACAAAACCTGCTTAGACTAACCTTCGGCAATTAGGTACAATTTGCTAAACTATCCAATCTCAAATTGATTGTTTACGTGTGGATTTCCTTCTTTAATTGTAATTTGTAACGTCACAGAACTATTTTGATGTGAAATATCCGTATTAAATATGAGCCTTGAAATAATCAAACCAAAAATAAAAGTACCTACTATGTATTATGTATTATAATATCAGTAAGTAACATAACTTAAGCCTCATTACTAAATCGAGGGGAAAACTGCTAATTACTATCAAGTAGAGCATAATCATAAAGTTTGATTAACAGTAACGAGCCTGATTAATTCTAAAATAGGTTATAAAATCTAAATTGAACATTTATAAGCACTAAACTGATAACTATGTCATCAATATTGCTACTAGGGTAACAAATCGTGAAAATGAAATAATGCTAATGAATTAATATTATAACCGTACCAAATACGGGCCTGACTTATCGACCGACAAAGACAAGACAAGGTAGGTTACGGTTTCAATAAAATAATGCATGATCTTGACACAGACAGATAGAAGATAGAGACAGTCTGCAAAGATTTCAGTTCACGAACGTTTAAAACATTATATTTTATCATTTGCTAACTTAATTACGATATTAGTGGCGTTTCGTGTCTATCAAAACTGAAATCGTGACTCCAAGCTGCCAAAAAAAAGGTGAACTCCAATCTCACCTTGATCTAAACTCTTTAATATGCTTATCTAAATTTCTGTTCACGAAATTGGCGACTTGATGTCGTCGTTACTCAGTAAACATGGCTAGAAATTAAATTTATGTCTAAATCGAGACAAACAGATAGCAAGACACGAAGTCGCCGGAGGAAACTGTTATCTGCCGATATAAGATTGCGGAGCTCGATAACTTGATCTATCGGAAAAGTTAACGAACCGTGCTTACATTAAGACTCTTATAATTTTGTTGCGAAAGGATTTTTGCTATAATCTTTTGTCTTTTATCATAAAAATAATAATGCCCATTTCGCTTCGTTAGTTATTTTGTTATAACCATAAATATTATCCGTGTTTGGTGTTGTTTTTAATAATATTATTTTCGTCGGTATCATTAACACACTTTTCTATTGTTTATTTTATAGTTGCATTTGTTTTTGATAGACCTGTCGAAACAAAGCTTCCTAGAAGCATGAGTATCGTTGACCTAGCCAATTCACAAGAGGAACGGGAACAATGATCTTGACTTCATTTATCATAATTAGCCTCTTCCTACTATTGCTCTGGACAGCACTACGATGCCAACAACACTAATTGCTGACATGGAAATCAAGAGCCCTTGACAGCATTCCAAGTTTATCATAAATTTATTTAGAGCAAAGCATTTCATAGTTATTATATTTACGGATGTGTTTACTAACATCAGATTCATTAGCGTATAAAAAAAAAAATTACCCGTCATGCTTCAATTGTACTTTCCACACACTAAAAATAGTAAAAGAAATAGTAATAGTTAATTTATTACTGCAAAATAACAAGATAAAACTGCACCCTAATCGGTTCAATGATTTCCAAGATTAACATCCAGAGACGTACACGGGTAGTAAGTAATAATGAAAAGTTGTTTCATACAAGCTGAGACGGTGCAAAAATAGTACCGCGCTACTGGTTGTAAATAATTACGCACAGACATTGCTTTGTATGCCTTGTATGACCACTCATCAGTGTTAACAATTTGTTTGGTTTTGTTGCGGACCCAGGAATGTAGTCTATCGCTTCACCTCGCCGTCATTAGTGCATACCACTGAGCTCAGAATACCCCGAATAAAATTAAAGAGACCACTAAACCGAGAGGCAAAGCTAAACATTCATCTTTGCTGATGCTTCACGGTTCCATATTTGATGAATAAAACCTGATTACTTCACATGAGTCATCTTTTTTATCTCCCTAAATTATAAATAACCACTGTGGTTGACAAAATCACGTTAATTATATACGCTTGACCCGAAAAGCATCTGGCTACCCCAATATAGGTATGATGATATTAAGTGTCATTTATCAAAATGATTTCAGATGATAAAATCAGATGTAAAATAATTACAATGCCGTATTGATAGGGCCTACTGTATATTTAAAGTATTAATTATAATTAATAATACACTTGACAAAAATCCTGAGAAGACTTTCGTCATGAAGAATGGATATTTTTATATATAGCTATTTTGGGCTCTGTTAAAAAGTTGTTGAGCTCATTAATTATAGTAGGTAGGTACTGGACATTTCCGTACGTGACCCGTCTTCGAGCTGCAATTAGTTAGATACAATCTCGATTACGTTTAACATGCAAACCACGAAAATAGTCCACCATCCTGTGAAAGAAATTCTTAGGTAACCTATTTCATTTTATCCCGGTAAAACTGTTCATGTTTTTGTCTCGTATCTTCACTCCTTTATTACTAGGTATAGCAGTCCAGTGTCTGAAATCTAGTCAATCTCCATTCTAAGCGAAATTCAAGTCCTACAAAAAACTCACATAAGTCAAAGATCTATCGGGTGTTAAACTGTGTGAGCAATCATTAACAGACTACTGCACTTTCACTGCCTGTCGGGGGTCAAGTTTACAAGACTTCCGAAGTCCCGATGGATGTGGGTCACATCACCTCGATAGAATCATTAGTTATATTCACAGCACTTCGCCATAATTAACCCGTCAAGCGCCACCTCATTATTTGCACTGTGTACTATCAACGAAGAGGTAGGTATACGGGTAACAAACATCTTGGCACAAATAAAAGGCATTCAGACGAATAATGGAAAATATTTAACTGCGTTGCAAGATTTTGTTCAAAAGGAGCAGCAGTTAACCTGCATACCTATCTCTTTTGTCGTCTGTACTTGTTGAAACCGAAATTCGAACCTGTTTGCAATCATCATTCACACAATAATTCAAATATGTATTGGCGAATACATAATACCGACACGTTACTTTCTTTGACCTACTTGTTGTTATGATGATCTGTTGTGAGTAATGTAAATATTGTTGTAGGTAATGTTTTCTTTCAATACTAGGTCGTCCTCATTTTATTATGATTGATTTCCATAAAGCCACAAATTTTTGTAACCTATTTTGCAAGGCAGGTTGTTTACTTCAAGTCGTAATAGTAAATTGTTGTTTAGGTGTATCTCTTTTGGTAATTTTATAGCCATGAACGTCTAGACGTGTAACAGAAAGATTTCCTCAACACTATTAAATTTATTTTATTTATTTATACAAACTTAAAAAAGAGTTCTTACAAAAGACATGTACGAGAGTAATAATCACATAAAGAGAACATCGTAATAAAAATACAACAGGTTCAATAAAAAGTAATACGAAACGTCCAAAAATAATTGCAGTAACATTTTTTTCTCCTGTATTACGTGGTGCGTGTTACGCGGGAGTCGCACGCGCATTCTACAGGTTACCCTCTATGGGTGCAAGTCGCGGCGCACTTGACGCGGAACCTGCCTTCATTCGCCAATCACATCCGTCTGCTTAACCTATTATATCGTATTTTTCTATTATAATGTTATCTTTATTTTCGCATTGCATAATATTGCTGGAACGTGTAATTTTTTGTTGATTCATGCCTACAATAAACTACAGAAGTGTTAAGCTTTACAAATGTACTTTGGACTGAGCCGAGCTTTATAACTCCAATAAATACTTGAACAGGTCGTAAGTAGAGAGTTTTAATTAGATGCACTTTAAGTGGCACACAAAGATTGGCAATTAAATTAAAAAAGTTATTTAAATGAATATTTTACTTGATAAATGACTTAGATAATGCAAATGAATTCCTGTGAGGCAATATTCTGTATTGCCAAAACTAAATAAAGATGAGAAGACGACCGCAAAAACAATAATTTAAAGAAAGTAATAACCAACGTTAAAATATTTAGTCATGAGCCATCGGAGTTTTAAGCAAGGGATAAACATCTTACGCTTTCAACAAGTCATCCCTTCGACTGAATGGCTCCGCTCGTTTTTATGTTTTTTGTTGACAGAGCTTTTTCGCAGTGAACAAGGCGTTTTGCCAAAACAACTGCCCATTCAACATTGTTTAAGTTTTGCAACAAATTTATTGTGTTCAATAACACTGCAAGCACACAACACGCCATGGAAGTAAACAGGGATGACGAGAAGTAAACATTTTAATACCTTTCAAACATCTTTCGACTTTCGTTATTTTTTTACTTTCGACATAACAAAGATCACACTCTCGTGCTTCCTGTATACTTTACATTACCGCAAATTTTTGTACGACTATGGCGTAAAAACAACAATATTAATACGGTTCTGAGAAAATAAGGAAAATATTTACGTTAACGTGTTTTACTTCGTGTAAACGACTACAAATTGGCAATAAAGATGAGGGATGTACCAAACACATAGATCGCTGTAACACTAGCGTAATATGTGAAAGGTGTTGGCCGGAAAAATACGTCGGTACTAAAAAGTTTTATAGCGAAAAAGCGTGCCAAAAGGATGAGCAAATAGAGAACCCTACAAAAGAAATTGCTGCCGTAGGTATATCACACGCGTGTCTTGTTTATTTGTATAAATCCTATTAGCATTTAGAAACCTTGACAATGTATGAACCAAGGATTTGTTACGTGATCAATTTAGGTGTTGGTCGTCTAGGTGACTGCACATTCCTCTCACATCGTCGCGTCTTACTAAGACGACTATAGCCATAATGTAAAAAGAACAATTGGAAAAACTAAGTAAATAAACATTTACACTAGTCGTAAATCGTGTAGGTACCTACTGAACTTGAGTCGGACTTGGCACGCCTATGTTCCGCCCTATCAAGACATATTCATAGCTTACAGTTGGTTAATAATTAAACATAAATGCTCACATTTCTATATCAAATAGCATAATAGACAAATGTAACATTTATTACAGTGACATAATAATATAACATCTTTAGCATTATTTAAAGCAGAATGTAACTATGGGTTTGACAAGGATGACTGATGTAGGACGAAACGTACATATATGCGTAGAGGAAGTAACTCATACGAAGATCCACCAGTTGCGTCTAAGAAATTCTAGGATTGATTCGGTGGGCGATGTCTCCCTGTTGTAACGACAACGACGGTGGACCCAACATCAATAATAGACTAGTCTAGTTGCCGCGGGTTGTACACTAGTTATCGCGACCTCCGACATAGAGGGCGAAGAAGGAACATGGGTAGTTTTTAGTCAGTAGAAGTCTGACACTCCCTTTCGCTCTGCCCAAGAGCGGGAGGGGTTATTTGATGATTTCCCCCCCCCCCCCAAAATACTAGTCTAGTTAGGTACTACCGAGTTTACTGTATGTACCCAGTTCATTTTTCAACCTTTTTACTCAAGGCATAAGCGTGAAAAGTGGCAGGCTGTCAATGAGCTTGGTAGAACAACAAGAAGGGATGTAAAAATAGGGAAACTTACCACACCCATAAACAAGAAGAAAGTGCTGTGATCCATTCCTGTACCAATATCACACGGCCATTAAAACGTTCCCATCTTTATTATTATTTACGCATTGCCAATACTATAAACACAGTCCCATCCCATACGTGTAGACGAGGTCACAGGTACATTGGGGCACTAACCTTGATCGTATGCAAGATCCCCGATAGTATAGATTCGGTCTGGGGACCTATTAAGCTATGCCGTCTTTGATCTGGCTAGTCGCAGTTGTCAATCGATAGACGCAAGTCGGACGCTAGCTCCTAGTTTAGGCCTTGTCACTCAGCTTGACGGACGCACTAACGAACGCAGATGTTAGCCAGGCCTGGATGTTTTGAGAATGGGTTTTTCGGTATAACCAATAAAGTAACGTGTGGTGGTTTTAATTTGTAGATGTTGAGGGTAGGTCTTTTGGAAGATATAAAGGTTGTAAAAATATCCTTAAGGAAGCCGAAAGTAATTTTTTCCCGTCATTGTTATCATTTTTTAGGGTTCCGTATTTTATTCTGGATTGAACCTGGGAACCCTCTACTTACGGAGATAATTATGTATTTGTGGTGAAAGTTAAAAAAAAAGGTATTTTTCTGTTTTTGCCTGACTGCTGCGAAGCCCAAAAGGAGGGTTATATGTTTGGCGTGTATGTATGTATGTCCGTTTCTTTGTTCCCACATAACTCCTAAACGGATGAAGGGATTTGAATAAAATACACGTCGTTAGATTTGTCTTGATGGCGCGATCCTTTAAACAAACACAAAAGTTAAATCATCTGCGAAGAATTTTACGCGACCAACGAAAGAACACAAAAGAACTAAAAAGTTGGAAATAAAAAAAGTAGGTAAAAAAAACCCGACTGAAAAAACCGAAAAGCAAAAAACAAGCACAGTTTAAACTACGCAGAACTTGGAAGCAGGCGGGGTTCATTTGAATATTAAATTATGAAATGAAAATAGAGAGTGCTTGTTTTTTGCTTTTCGTTTTTTTCAGTCGGGCTTTTATTTATGGTTACAACAACTTTAATAACCTCCATGACATGCCAAACTTTAATGAACCGTTCACTACTCAACGCTCTCAACCCAATGTTTTGAGTTACGTTTAGTTTAGTAGAGAGTTTAAAGGTAAAACATAATTTTCCACTCCAAAAAAGTCGTTTCCCAGCAAAAATGTTTGCATAGTGTAACTTAGTTTGATGTACAAAATGCTTTGTTGACGGCCTTGTGAAATGTCAGTTTGCACCCTGCAAATAGAGATGTGACCTAAGCTTGTGACTTTACCTTGCTTGTTGAATGTATGTCAGCACATACAGCTACACAATCTGTCCAATTTCTTTAATAGATTTTCACCTTTATAGCTAAAGTGTTAAGTTCAAGCTTGATAAGGAAAAATTGACAGCTTCGGGAAGCTTGGTGTGATGTCGTTTGCACACCAGAGCTTCTTTTGCACTTACTTAACTCGGCTCATGATATTAGAAATAGATATACTACTCGTATGTTCGAAGTATCGAAGGTCAAAAATACTACTCGTATCAACATGTCCTTCCCGTTTACTGCGTGCTTAGAAATCATCAGTTCGCTTGTATCGATTTATGAGGAAATGTAATTTCATAAAATGTAAAAACAGTCACGTCTGTGCCACTTGGAGGTCACCATTATTTTAATCAAGTAGCATAATAGCATAATATCGCAGAAATAGCTTAAATAATTGTATAATTGCATAATACACAGTCTAAAAATATCCAATGAAAGTATATAAAATAATAGTGAGTATGTCCTCAAAAAAATATACATCAATGCAATTATTCCACAGATCCACACTGAGTTTTAGATTGATGTTATGTTTAGCTATAAAATTTTCATAGGTGCTTACTAAGACCTTAATATAATGACGTAATTTCCAATTTTTTAATATTACTTTCTACTATCTTTTTGAGGTTCATATTACACTTAACTCACGCACATAACACACACACTGAACACTTTATGAATCTGTGGTCTGAATTAAATAAATAATATTAAACGGGTCCACACCCCCTCCGCTGTTCTCAGTCCCCATCCCAACACCATAGTTCACAAAACACAAGCAGTGCTCATTTGACTAGTATATTGGGTGGGTACGGTTACACGCTACCGTTTCCAGTGATCCACATGATAAGCCGGTGTACGCTTACACCCAGACTTCGCAGAACTTGGCTGTCTCTGCCAAACTTACTGTT
Organism: Diarsia rubi; assembly: GCA_932274075.1. Classification (NCBI taxonomy): domain Eukaryota; kingdom Metazoa; phylum Arthropoda; class Insecta; order Lepidoptera; family Noctuidae; genus Diarsia; species Diarsia rubi. Next base: position 13,441,097 of record OW026417.1, on the reverse strand, counting down.
GCGAGCACATTAAATACGTAATGTTGCCAAAATAGCGGGATACTGTAACGGTATTTTAGAACTAAAGTTAATAATGGGAACATAAATGGGTTTAGTTTATTGATTTAATTTATTTTATTAAAAATAGCAATAAAAAAGAAGAGAATATAGAAGTGAAAGATAGTTACAAGGAATAGAACATAACAATAATGCAATCCCATAAAATGCAAAAATATATTAACGTAGATAATGCAGCATATCAAACTAGGTATTTCGAGAGCTACGTTAAAATGAGTGTACTAAGGTAATAAAAATCTACCTTCTCGGCCGCATGTTTTGTAACAGTCAAAGCCTTTGACCCGTTACGTTACATAAGTCCCTAAACCGCTCCGCTCCTCACCGTGCGGCCGGCCCATAGGGTCGGCACGTTGCGTTCCCGGAACCCGGCACAGTCACCTGCTGCGACACCAACATGATAAATAAGACACACAATTAATTGCTTCCTACCACACCCGATACCACTAAATCACAACACATATTAAACTGTCGCCTTTTAATCGCTTTTATCATTCTCACTGACATTTTTTCCATCTTAATAGATATAGCAGTATCTAATAAAGCTGCCAGTTTGCATTGCGCGGCCCGTATCGAACTTATTTATGAAGTCTGCTGAACCAGATGAATGTTCTACAGTATCTACAGGCTAGGTGTGAGTCATGCTCTAAAATTTAGAGTTTAAAGCTCCTGCAATAATGTTATTGTATTGTGCCCGACCGTTTGCAACGCGTAATTAATGCACGACCGTTATTATAATTTACTCATATACTTTAGCAACTCAAATAATGCATTAATTTCAGGCCCCCTTTTAGTTGATATTCAATACAACTGGATTTAGTTCACCTCTACCTGATTACTTATCACTGTACACTGATTTAGTTTTTGCTTTCCGCTAGAGTTCACGACTTGATATTATATTTTTATCTGCTAATCTGTGACCTGAATTTCCTATTTACTTATTTGTACGATCGAGGTTAACAAATATTTCCACACTTGATATGGACATTTCGTACCTCTTCAAACCATAGGGGGCACCCCAAATAAAAAATATACGCACTGCACCGTGGACAACTCTCAAAAAAGAGGTCTACCTACGATTTAAAAAATTTAACACTCAAGTCGCTATACCTATGTGTGCTAGAAGTCACTTCAGTGAGCATTGTGGTAGGTACCATGGAACCAATTACATGAATATTTGACCATTATAGTAGAATTTAGCACGGTCCTATTCCATGTAAGTGATCAAGATATCAATTATTATACTTGTGCAGAATAAAGGCGGCTTGGCAGATATCTTACAGGAATGCGATGCTGGTTTTTGTAGCCTTATAATGGATTTTTAATGGTAAACATTCTTGGGAGGTAATCGAAACGCAAAAACTGCTTGTATAATCTTCTGCAGGATTCCAATGTAATAAATATGACATTTGTATAAAAATGCCTGAGTTATTATTTAAATAAACATAGTTGTTTTGTATGTTTATTTATTGGGTCTCATTCATAGCGATGAATGATTAAGTATCTATCTCAATGCACACGCGTAGTGCCTGAACCTAAAATAAAGCCTGATTAACAATGCACCTGGTCGAAACAAATTCTGCAACCATGACGCGATGACACGTAAAATAAACAAATACCATTATTTACCTATAACTCATCTGCTAAACAAAATGTTGCTTTCAAAGTTGCTCAAAGAGACAGAAGGACATCCCGCTCATAATTCACTCCGGTGCAATAAAAGTGCACTACGATGCTTAGAGTGAAATAAATTGTAACATATTGTGATTGCTCGGTTAGCCTTGTGTTTGTTACGGTATTGCGTCCCATTTCCAACTGTGTGATTTATGTGCCCCACTCGCAAATACATAACATCACCAGGTGATTCGGGACAAACAGTTTACGACGTTTTCCAAACAAAGACGCTTGTGTGATTAGGTGGGACGTAATAATCCATCCATTATTTGCGAAACCCAGGCATAAATGTTATTAGAAATAATATTTACGGGAAAAATCACCATTAGTATAACAACTAGATGAATCAAAGCAACAAATAATATCATAACAATTGATGTGACCTATAAAAACGTAATGTTATTCCATACAATCGTAATTTGTTCCATTTTTCATGTCTTTCAGTAGTGAGGATACACAAACGTTCAACATGGATTTCGCAATTGTTTGATAGGGTGCGTTTTGATTGAGAAACGATGTCGCGTTGAGAATAGTGAATAGCGCTCCCGCTACACACGACTGAAGATAATTAACGCGGCAAGGCAACCAATCCGCTTGAACTCGCTGGCTCTGCCAAATCGATTGTTACACGGTTGTCATTGCGACATAGTTGCGAAACAATCAGCTTCCTTAAAATAGTTATATTAGAATATTTAAACGGGAATGCCTTATGAGGACATCACTAGCATTCCGGTATTGCATTATGATAATGTGCCATTTTCAATGTGCGCATCGAAGTCGTGCGCGCCGCAGCACGCGCCCTCTCTGGCGCCGCTTGCGACCTTCCAATACTAAAAGACACAAGAAGCACCAGCCCTTCACATACAAATTACTACCTTAAAATATGGAAATAAGATTAAATTTCGATAACCCCAACAATAAAGATAACACCACACGCAATCCTAATACTCCTCATGCCAATAGAGACAATAAAGCTCAAGTTGGGTCCATTGACTTAATAGGGAAATATGTTGATTATCATTGAATCTTTACATTACGAGACGTAGGAATGGAACTTTTATTTATATCACTGCTCTTTATACTACTATAGGTGTCGAAAGTGACAGTACAATATGAACAGTAATCCATTACGTAGATGTTTATCAAAAATATTTGGAATTAAGTCACGCGTGTGGGATGTGAATCGGTGTATTTATGGTAATGTTATGGCGGCAATAGAAACCTTCTCCCGACGAAGCGAAATCGACCAAACAATGTGTTGTTTCAAAACATACCATTGTAAATTTCCCATCACTGATTTTATTTTTATTACCCAATATACACGTACGCATAGTAATATTATACAATCAAATAAACAAGGAAGAACAAACGAAATAAGTTTTATGAAAGCTGGCTTGCTTCACCGGAATAATAACAGCCGGTATGATAGATCTAGGGAAAAACAACATCACTATGTTTTCTTATTTCACCTATGGAATGTTTACTGGACCTATTTTACTATTAGGAACGAGGAACAGCGTTATATTACGATGGTTGCATAAATAAATATTATAGATGGGAATATTAGCACAATGGCCATTGGACCCTGTGGCCCAGTGGTTTGAAGACTGATGATGAAAACCAGACGGCTTGTTTCTATGTGGGAGAGCAGGTGGGAAGGGACAGATGAGTCAGCTTGCTACGGGGTTTCTGTCTTAATACCGATAATGGACTATATTCTAAATATTTAGCACCTGACATGTTGAGAATTTCTGAGAATATTAGCATAAAATAGATTTGCTAGGACGTTCGCGCCCTCAGCCGTCATACAAGGCGCCATTTATCTAAGACAAGGTTGATACTCCGTCCAGTTTCCCCGGTGCCGTTATTACTACTTATCGTTGATAATGTGCTGATATACGACGAGTATTAGATGAAAATGCTTCTAATAATATATAAATAAGATCAGGGCCAGGTCAACGTTTTCATAATTGTGCAAAAAAAACGCCTACAATTGTTATGACTACCAATTCTGCATAGCTATCCGGATTTTGGAAGTGTTTAAGGAAACTTTTACGATTTCAATTTTAAAAGCTTTCTCTTAAACCGTTGAATCAAAACTCCCAAATTAAATGAATTTCCTTTAATTCGTATTTAAAAGATAACAGTGTTTCAACCATTTCCCTTTTACGTGTAATTAAATCCCCGTCACACAGCACCGCTATCCCCAAGTGTCTTCTTGCATAATTTAAACATATCAGAAATAAGTTTTCTACCTGTACATCCGCAATTACCGGTTCTATCTTTCACGTTGGTTCCTGACAGGTACTGAAAAGCGACGCATTTATCACTACGCTGAGCCTTCTATTGATGTACAAGACAGACGATGAATACCACGTAATTTAAATCCCTCTGTTGAAATCTTGTGGGTGGTTCGCCATCAATCCTGTGGGAACTGCAACCGAGTGTTAATTATAAAACATTTATCCTGTCTTTTAGTTACCGTTTCTGCGATTGTTTGTGCACGACTCGTCTCGAGTGTGGGTGTCTGCAATGCTTTAGTATTCCTGGACGCATTTGTTGGGATTCATCTGGTTGGAAGATGCGTTTTGTATCGTGTTTTACTACCACGATGCTGTTAAGAGTATTGTGTAATTGAGACCAAATGTGGCTTGGGAAATTTTATGGGATAAGAAAGATTTTATTATTGTGCTTTAAATCTACCACTGCTAAGTATACATGGCCTGAGATTTCTAGAAACTCATGTTATGTTAGAACACTTTAAAATAGATAATTCTGTAATACTTAATAAGGCGAGGAACTATCTTTGGCGATCCCAGTTCCCATGAATTTTGATGATCTCAACTAAAAATGTTTCATAACAGGATAGAACTAGAAGTCATAAACTCGTAGTTTTCCACCATAAAAAGTTTACATTGTTAATCTCCATAACGATTACAAATCATCTACAGCTGAGTGGGCATAATATTATTTTAGAAGGAAACCCTAAAAATATACACAACGTAACAGAATGGAAAGACCACGCTACCGAGTAACTTGTAACATATTAAGCCTGTTTCATCTCAACATCAATTTATTCGCTATAAAAATTATAATTAAGCGTAATTTTTCCATGTATCGGCGCGTTACACGACGCGGGTTTCGCTTCAATACGAGAATCATGTTTTATAGAAAAGTGGATCTTTATTGAGCGGTGAAAGGCGTCAGTGTACTGGTAACTTACCATTATAGCTGTCTCGGCGGCTGGTCGGGAACATTTGTTTAAATTTATGCTTGTTAAGGCGAGGTGACTGAAGGCACGGCTAGTACGGCTACACGACATGACTCCCTCGATAAGCTAATCATTCGTTAGCATGCTTGTACACTTGTGTTTCTAATAAATCTTGACGGTTTTAAGTTTCTATGCAGATTTTGGATTGCGTGCCGAAAGTCGTTTGGTGTTGCATGTTATGGAGTAAATTCATATCTTCTAGAGTTCCTTCCTTGTTAAAGTTGATACATCGAAACTGATCGTTAGTGGAAAAACTATTTCTTTACGTGTTTTTTAGAAATCACGAATTTCCACTAATATATTTGTTGGTGGAGCATCCTACTCATTTAAGAAAAACCATTAGTAATGATGAATTTGAAGATTTTCCTCTAAAACATTATTACGTACCTATATACAAACGGATACGGAACACTTTGCGAATACTACACGGGGATTTTATAACTAGGTAGGACAATCGATTGAAGCGTATCAACTAGATTATCTAGATAGGTAGGTAGTAAAGTTTCAATGACACGCCATCCGGTGACCTACTCTATTTTATAAAATCTTTGAATATCTTTTTTCTAGTAAATTATAGATAAAATTGTGTTTCCCAATAGGTGCAATTGGCAGTATCGTATGATCATCAAGGTTGAAGGGATATTTTAAGCCAATGACTGATTTGTGTGAAGGATAGTACGCTTAATGCAATTTTCAACAATTTTTATTCATATTTTATGATTCATTTTATATTTCTATATTCATCACTATCAATAATCTGCTGACTTCTACTACTGAAAACTGAACATAGACGTCATGTATTTGTTCACTTTTTTCAAGCAGGTATCGAACAATTTCCGTTGCTTCCCGAACATGTCCTCCACCAGGAGCATCGCAATCCTCAAAATTTGTGGTTACTTGGAATAATAATATTATTAAATAGTTATCACTGTTCGTCATTGGTGGACAACGATAATAATACTCATGTTTAAAATTGAGTCGCTAGTACTGGCCAGTGGGAATATTAAAAATAAGTCGGCGGGAATTATAGAGATTTTATTTTCAGAAACTGTTTCACTGACCACCACTAGGTAGGCAAGCCCATGGTAGACATCGGGGAGTATCGGAATGTCTATGCTTCACAATTTCCATGACAAGTCAGAAAAAAGACTTTGGCATGAACAACAAGTCTTCCTATGTTTATAATAAGATTCTATAGACTTGTGGTGCAGCTGATAGTCTAGATGTGGTTTCGCATGTCATTGTTGTTACTAACTATATCATAACATAAATTGAGCTACTGTTTGTGTATGTGAACATTGAAATTATTTAAACAACCTCTGTTCATGTTCTCATCCATACAATGTTCTGAATACGAAAGTAACTCTGTTGGTTTGTTGGGGTGCTTGCCTGTCGGTTATCTTTTCACGACTTAACATTTTTAGCTAGATGGCGATGATCGACCCATCATGGAGACAATGCGAGTATGGAGCTCCAACACAGGATATGCCACAACTCCTCCCTTGCCCGACTTGCATAACTGACAGCTCCGGCCAGGGCTTTAATGACTAAATGACAGAGTACTGTCGTTTGCGTGTACTGTCTAAGTAGCCACGTACTCGTCGGTCAAAATCGGAGTCATCGATCGAGAAGAAGAAGAAGATGATGACTTAACAGATGAATAGATTTAGTTGAATTCACTTGCCGGTAGACCAAGATCCAATACCCCAACACAGAATACTTTTTATCCTAACCGTATGTGTCCGTGGGATAATTTCATACATAGTGCATTACCCATACAACGTAAAAACATAGCGGGGTATCTTTTTTTATTTATGTCAATATATCCATAGGTGCATATCTAATCACTGACAGGGAATGAAATCTGAATATATGACTCGCTTATCATCTAGCATAAGTTGTAAAAGTCAACGGAGGTGAAAGGTTAACTTTAAGATAACCAATGGGCGTGCAACCTGTCCCTGCATAGTTAATTTTTTTCTTGTTGTACACTAGACGACACACCAGTGGTAACTAAGCCAGTATAATCTGGCCTCTGATTTCATCAAGACTCCGTACTACGGTATTCCAGCCCATGGTAAAAGTTTTACCATCGACGTGTGGTCGAATATACCCACATTATTTTTTCATCCAATACTAATAATAATTGACCTCTCTTGAACTGAGACTTAAGCTCATGGTCCACCACTAAATATCAACCTGTTTCAAGTAGAACTTCATCCTCAGCAAAACGTCATCGTCAGCAGTAATTCTCTAGCAAATCCAAAAAAGCTTTCTTGTTGGCAAGTCCACAGCAATTATACCGTGAGCTGAATTTATTGAACAGATGGACATTCTAAACATAAGAGAGCACTGAAGCCGAGAAGCACCTCAGGGAAAGTTTTATCAACTCAAAGTTGAAAAGTTTCATCAACTAATTAAAAAGGCGCGGTATTATTTTCATATCTTTGATTCCTATAACTCCTCACGGTGCCAAAGTAGTACACTTGTCTCGTGTTCTAAAGTCACATAAAAACAAACTCAATCCCAACATCATGAATACATTCGAGTTTATTATCTAACTGGAACTTGAATACATTGTAAGAATGCTATGCAGACGTTAGCCCTCTACCCCAGTCTATCTATGTGCATATCTAACAGCACTCGTGTATTTCATTTATAATAATTAATGTATTTACTTTGATAGTCAGATAAAGAACGCTAACTGCCAGCACTTCTTACGATAACTTTGTTACTGTACAACCCAAAGATTGCAGCATCACTTTTCTATATTGAAATATCTTTTAGAGAGGGAATAATGCAAAACTGTTCCATACTTATTATGTCTATGACTTCAAAGGCTGCTTCATATGTATATGAACCTTAATAAAGGCGTAACTGCACAATCTCAAGTATGTATAATACATCGGTAAGGACATTTGCAGGCAAATGTATCGTTAGCAATAAGATTGCTTATACCTACGTTGGATGCTGATTTCCCTTTCTACAGGCTTGGTATCAAGCTGTTTCAATATGCCTAATAGACCTGTTACCACTTATCAGTAAAAATACGACATGTGGAAGTGAAATTGTCAATATTCTGACTGTACTAACTACTTCCCGTTTTTAATGTCAGTTTTAACGTAGTTTAAGTAAAAAACCAGATAAACGTGAATATTTTTTATTAGTGTCGATAAATATAAGATCATTTGTAAGACAAATTGGCACTTTATACATTAACAACATACAATAAAACTATGTTTATTTAAGGCATCTGATGGTTCATAAATATAAAAATCGTAGGACAGTCTTATTTCTATTAGGTACTACAAGGAGAAGTAGACTTTGCATATCAATTTGAATGAAAAAAATATCTAAGTAATCAAAACACATATCTTAAAAATTTATTGCGATTAAAAAAACGTTAAGTACTTACAAGGAATATTTAATTAAACATTAAATATCAAAGAAATTGTAATTAAACATAAAGATTCAATCGAAAAACACGTTTACATCATAAATAAGTACTTGTTTTTAAAGTAAAACCTTCTCTAAATATGAAATACATATTATTATCTTAACATTTCAGGTAAGTTTAGGCAGTACAAAACACGCATAACTAAAGTGCAATATATTTTTTTTAAATAATGTCTTTTTAAGTTTGACCGAGTAAGATTTCAGTCTGATTAAATCTACGTACATTAAGCAAATTTATTGCTTGTAATTGATAAATGTGTACCTAATAAATAATAATATTAAGAAATTATTTGAAAAAATATACAACGTTATTTATATATCGACTACTTAACGTAGAAGGCAACTTAACTGCCTACTAAAAGGGTACAAACACGACCTCACGTTTATAGCATAGAAACACAACTTTCATGTAAAGCATTACATAGCTTATCAGACAAAATATCCTCAATAAATAACAGTTACAATAATTACATAGGTATAATAAAAGTACACTGTACATAACGAGTAAACAGGCAACCGAAGGACCATATTTCCACGTATCAATCCCAGAATCCTAGTATCCATCTTTATGTATTCTCATCTTTCTAGCCATCGTAAATTCACCTTAGCTGCGTCCCAGGCCCGGCAGACAAATCTCTTCGATCCGTATCGTCAGAGATAACAAAAGCATTCTGTAGTGCTACAGAAATAAAAACAAAACTCCTGTCACGGAGTGAACAAGATCCGGTAGTGTTGGAACATGCAGATCATATGCTAAGTGATGGTCGTTTCTTCCTCACGCTTTTGTTGCTCAAGCCGAGGATACTGCCGATTACCTGTAAGAAAAATATTCCAATTAGCTTATTACATTTTTTATCATCGCAGTGAAGTCACTGAATGACGTGAGTGACTGTATTGAGTACTGTGGGAATCGTCTAGAAGTAAAGTGATTTGTGACTTTGCGATTGTAATCTCTAGTTAAACTACTTAGATTACAAACATTACTCTACTGATGGAGCCCGAGTGACATACTTCACTTTTGTGTTCTGTTCGCGGAACCTTCAAGCTGGTGTGACCACAGCAAATTTATATTTGTTAATTTTCCGAAAATTTGGCCTAGGAGCTGCATTAAACTCACCTTAGAGACTGAGTAGGCAGCGAGCTTGCGCCTAGGCGCGGGCAACAAGAGCGCGAGCGCGCGCGCCTCCCGCAGTAGCGCGTGGAAAGCGAGTGCGGCGCCCGCGCATGACTCCGCCGCTGACACCTCGTAGAACTGACAGCCATACCGCAGCGACAACTCTTGACCCTCTTCCGCCTTAACAACCCTGTTCAACAAATAAATCTGATGTAACTGACGAAGCACTATCATTACAGCCAATTTTAAGAAAATAGTCAGTAGTAATCACAAAATGTCAAGTACTTAATAATTTACATAATACATGAAAGGATTTAAGAGTAGGGACTCGTAATTTATGTGACCTCTTCTTGAACTTTCCGGTAAATTGACCTACTCTAACATAAATAAGTAGCTTGGTTGCCTGAATCCATGGACTAAAAGATATGTTATGCAAACCTGGCATGTTCCAGGTCTCGTTTGTTGCCGAGTAGGGTGACGGCGGTGCAGCCGGGTAGCCGGGTCCTCTCTAGCAGCGCCAATAACTCGGCAGCAGCCATGAAGGAACGACGGTCACACACTGAGTATACTACCGCGAACGCATCGCCCCAGCGGAGATGCTCCGCTAGACATCCACGTTTCTGGGTTAAGAATTCCACAGGTTAGACTTGTTGCGAAAAGATAAGGTCCATTTTTTTGGGTAATTTCAGGTACATATTGTAGAGTAAATAAACTGTAACAAATCGTGCAATATCTTATCATTTGAGTCACGCACGCGTTCTTAGAAACACAAGTATTTATCAATTCGTTAAGTGTTTGTAAAACGATTACTTATGAAATATGAAATGTAGAAAGTATTGATATAAATCGTAAATTATGGACTCGAGGTGCGTATTCTATTACCGATGGTATCAAGTAAAGATAAAACACTTACGGCGCAACCACACGTATCTAAGACTTCCACTTCAGACGTGGCGCCATCGAACGCCACCCGGTGTTGATACAGGAAATCTGAAACAAAATCTTTATTTGACTTTGCAACAATCAACACTCAATTCACTCGACCCGTTCTCAATATCGACCTCGCAATGTATTGACTTTCTGAAAGATGCTATCAGTCACTCAGATCTAGGTTACAACCAATAACGCACTCGCTCGATACGCCAAATGACTTATTAAGTGTCACTGATATAGGTACAAAAAATATGCAATAAATCTTATTGATTGGGATTTCGAGAACGCAGATTTAGGTGTAGAGATAAGCGACAATGTTTCACGTAGTAATGATACGCGACTAGAATTCGAAAAAGGTTTTTTTCTTTATAGTTGACACATCAACGTCCTTCCAGCAGCAACTTTTGTTTTTACGTTTTTGTTTCATATTTTAATTTTCTGTCAAAATAATGTAATATGCTCCAAAGGTCGACGGCCTGTGTAGACCGGCGCCAGCGTCTCTCAGCCTTGGCACTCCGGCGCTGCATCTTGCCAATATCGCAAATAAACCGACCATTGGCACTCAATGCGAGGCATTTGTGAGTGCCCTCTGTAAGGGCTCATGTTCATTGGTATTTCTGTCTTTCGTACAACACTGACACTCTTCGCATATCAACTAGGTGATCACAACTAGGAGGAGTGCCAGTGAAAATAACTATTATTACTGGTATTATGACCTTATTACATAAAAGGAGTGTTTATCTGATGGAGACTTCGTTTATACCAGTTCTGTTAGATATCGTAAAAAATCTACGTCTGTTTTTGTTACCCTGTTCGGATTCAGTAAAACGTGTTTGCCATAAACAACAACGTAATCTTATTCATGAATTAGGAAAATCCCAAAGGAAATTTCAATAAATGTTTCATCTGTTTCTGCAGCGCATTTATATAAACAAACCTCATTCATATAGTACCTATCAAGTGTTGCTAAATATAAGTACTCACCACCAGTGGAGCTGTACTCTCCGATGTACCGCTTCGTTAAATAACGAACCACCACGGCTGAAACAAAGCAAACAAATTCAAACAATTGCATTACAACACAGTTTCACACGTTATCGGCAAACTAAAGAACGTGTATTTGATTACACTTTTAGTTCAAACTTTATCAAACAAGATAAAACAGATAGATTAATTGAAATACAAGTTGGTTACAGAGAAAGCAGCAATTAGCAGCCACTCGGTAAGGTGTTACAAAATTAGTGCCCCTCAATGAATTTATAACTACAAGGTTCAATTAGAGGGAAAGTAGACAAAGGGCTAAAAGGTGTACTTAAGTTATTGGTCAACTACCACACCAATTAACAAGACGAGAAACAGAGCCTGCTTCTATTAACAATCAGTGTTTTATGGGTATTCTTAATTATATAAATATAATCACGGGTTTATTGCGTAATGAATGGTACCGTTTAGGCCCTTGATTGCCTCTATTATTATTTGGAAACTATCAATTTATTGTGAATCGAAGAACGCCTTATTAAACTGTCAATCACCAAACCTTCCGAGTTTTATTGATGATAGTAATAACGTAAACCGGGCACTCTGATAATTACGATATATCGACTTTATTGTCTTGAGCAAGCACGGTGATGCTTGTGCCCTCGTTGTTTGATAAACGCAGTCTTTGTCCATCAGTGGAACAGTATTAGGCTTGTATTATTATTGTCTAGTGCTTGTAAAATACATCCTTCAGGGGTTTAGTCTAGGTTAGTTCGGAAACGAACATTTTTAAAACCGTTCCAAGTCTTGATCTAAAAACACTACTATAGGTTGTGTAAATGTGTATCGGAGCCATTGCTTGGTACAATGAAACATGATAAACAGACTTGTAATTCTATACGTACTAATAAATACAACACGTACTTATGTATTTTGTTACGTGAGTATAATATTTTATTGTTCAGCTTAGAATTAATCTGTAACACAATCATGGCAATTTTCCTCTCATTTCTCTGTTTCTCATTCCAACCACAGTAAAATGGAGTGTAGAGTCTGTTGGTATGAAAAAAGAAAGCTCTACTAAATCAAAAGCTTTTTATTGCCCAGTCGAGAACAATGTTTGTTTAAACTCGCGATCATTTCAGGAAACAAAAGTAAACATAGGTTGATACCTATTACCTGAAAATTGTTTGTTATTAAGTGCCTGATAACAAACAATTTTGTATACAATGTGATTTTTTTACACAATGTGGAAATTAGTCACCACTGACTTTGAAGTTTGAAGACAATGACCTTACACCTACAACTCAAGCAGCTAAAACTCCCGTAAACGGCAATGAGAAGTAATGCTTTTGTCTATTTTCAAAACACAATCAAGTTACTTCACTTCCTCATGCTCTATTGATGCCAGAGGAACGCGGAGCTATATCTAGACTAGGACAACCGACCCACTATGCTGTGTATAGTGTCAGAACAACACATCTAGTCATACCGTAAATCCTAATTGCACATAACAACTATCAAACTGCTATTCCACCCACAAAAACTACAACTAACCCATTTATTTCCCTGGTTGACTCACGTTCTGCTTACATTATACAAATCTTATCGAAGACCAGCAATAGGTCGAACAAATATTTATAACCTGGAACTATAGATACTTCAATATTAAGATACTCAAGACCAAATACTAGCCGGTATAAACCGCTGAACTACAAATAATAAATAGCCCGTTTATAGCTGAATTTATCTATCAATAAGCAGACCGACATCAAACAGCAGATCGATCAGACATCTGTGATTAGAATCAGTTCCGAGACATCGACCCAATACATAAACAGTAAAATGGATTATAAAGTGTCACATCTCATCAGCTTCGCGGTTTATTGAGATTTGCAGCTCCATCGAATGTTTAGGAGTTAGCGGGAAAACTATAAACATGTCATTTCAATGGATTTATGATTGGACTTCTGCTGCATATGTGGTTTTAATGGCAGTAAATATACAGGTACATGTTTTATGTTTGTGTTCCGTCAAGCTTGCCAGGTCAGGAGCGCTGGGCGTTTTGATGTGTGCTCAGATTCAATGAACCAGCTCAAAACAATCGATGTATGTTAATTGCGATTTCACGGCTATCTATCGAGGTTGTCGAACTTTCCTTTTATGTGCACTCTCCTGGGTGAGCATCCTTTATTGATTCAGTATAAATATTTTGCTCCCTTTATTAACTGTTAGCCATCACTACTTGTCGAGCGTACTTTTAGCATCACAATATTTTTTATTTATAGTGTGAGCAAATAAATGATGCAAAAAAGTGTAAATGAATTCCACCAATTTGTTGCTACATCTTTGAAACAACACAACGTGCCAATGCACGATTCAAGCTTTTATTACCTACAGATTGTAGATAAATACTACTCCATAACTTCATTAACAAAACTGGCCCTTTTACTAAAAAGCGTACTCAGACAAGTAGGTATTGCAGAATCTGAAAACCCTTATCAATTCGTGCAAAATAAACATGCAGCTTGAGTCTTACCAATTATACTAACGAGTACTTTCACTTGAACACTGATAGCTAGGCAGTTCAAGGTGATCCACAGCCACATTACTCTGCACAGATAGCGCCTCATACCATAAATCTAGGTTAAATTTGTAACAAGACAGAACGGTCTTCAATTCGCAATGCACGAATGCGTCCGAAATAGGTGTTCCATTCCTTACTATAATACAGTGAGTGATACTCCAACTACTGGTTTGAGATTGAAACTGTGCATACATGGCGAGGCTTATTAAGATCTTGACCGTGAAGCGCTCGGCTCTCATACGTTTAATTTTTATATTATTTTCCAGAACACACAGGAGTGTAGTAACGAGACCCATAACGGGACTCGGGAAAACGAGGGATTTAAGCGACGTGTGCTGAGCGAATACGGTAGCGCTAAATGTTAATTAAGAGCATCGGCGAGGTGATCACCGCCGCGATCCCGGCCTGTTCGCCACGCTACAGTAATTGGACGCCACAGAGTTTCATTTACATTTTTACGTTCAGTTTATTTCCTTAAACGTCACTTAATTAAGGTTCACGTCTTTCTTTGGAATTTTATGCGCTCTGTAACTTTATTCAGGTACATAAAAATCAAACGCATCAATTAATTTTTATTTGTGTTCTGGAGATAGTGCAAAGCTTTCTCTTGAAATCTTAATTTGTTGTATCGACATGCTAATTAGAATTTCACCGCAGTTTATTTTTGACAGGTGACAATGATGAGCTTACCTGACCTGGAAGTCTAGAAAAGTTTGACCTCATAATTCACATCAAACAAAGGTCTAAGGTGGCATGCTGTAGCAAATTATCGACACACAGATATTGACAGTTAAACAAATTGAAGAGTTAGAAACATGTGTGCAAACATCGATCATGATTTAATGAACAAATATAAAAACGAGAAACCACATAGAGAAAGTAAAACCAATCATTATTATAGGAACAGTGTATTTTTAGGTACAGAATATGAAGTTGTATATTGTACGGGACAGACTGAAAAGACAGGTAAATTTAGCTTTTTTTTCATATACGAAAACCGTTTTCGTTTACCCCATTCAGTCAGAAACCTCTAAAAGTCAAAAATCATAACAATACATGCATCAGAACACCAGAATATATATTTCTTTCTTCGCTATAAATACATTTCTAACTGTGCGAATTCTATTTGGAACGCTGACTGAGCGATCGAATATTCGGTCGGCAGTGTATAATTATGTCGTATCGTGAGTGGGATACAAATTTGAAGAAACAGAAGGTTTACTTTTATCCATCGTTTTTTGGAAACTAAATAAGTATCGTAGATAAAGCGGAGAAGACAAAAGGACTCATTCCTTAAGAGGCTAAAGAGGGCCTTTCGATTCTGTCAGTAACCTTACTTGTGTTATGAACGCGTCATTAACCTAATCCAGAGCAGAAATATCAAATCAGAGATATAATATCAGAAAACGGCCAAAGACAGACACCCTCTGGCTCAGAATGCGTGACTCAGAGCTTTGAAAACGATCCGTCTGACAAAGACACGGTGCCAACAAATTCTCAGCAGATTTTTTAGTGTCCGTCGTCTGTGGGTTTTCTGTGTTTCGTTATTTAGTACTGGAGTGAGTGTGCGTGGTGCGTGCAGCGGGTGTCCCGGCAGACGTCTGACCGGGTGACTCACTGCGCGCCATGGCATGCGGTTGAGCTGCGCACACGCCGCTATTAATACTGCTGCAGTTGACATTTACTCGCTCTCGATCTATGATCCCGAAACGCACTGAGAGTTTTATGTCATTCGCAATGTTGCATATGATTTGCACCTCGTGATGACTAACTTCGATGTTAATCTGGGAGTAAAGAGGTTCATAACTTCATAGAAATGTTTACTTCGATTCGTGAGAAACGTTAATGTCAATATTAAATGCTTGCACACGCCAGTTGCCTGTCTATGAAGTAATTGTTGATAATGTCTAACTAAGAGCCTTTTCCGTTTGATTTTTGTTGTTTTCTAACCAAAATTGCTCGTTAAGTTTGAGAGATTCCAGACCCTTATAAATACAAGTTAACTTAATAAAGAAATTAAACGTCTCTACGTACCTATAGGTCGGTAGGATAAAACTTATCAAGTCATGCTTGAATTCAAAAATGTCCCCGTACTCCTTCATTCAACCTGTTTGTCAGCACATTTATACTCACGATATGATTTCATGCATGCTTGTATCAGGGTCAGAATCTCAAGGCACTTTATCGTTCAGCTATTCGCCGAGTCCTATATTCTCCTTCAGTATCCAGATAGATAGGTACTTAACAGTTGTAATGGTGAATTCTTGGCACTCAACGCCTTTACACCGATAGTTATAAGTAACGGTTATACAGATGGTCCAGTACACGTGGCAAGCATAACCTATTATATTACTGCTACTAGAGTTTTGTTTTGATCGCGTGTCATAATATTTCCATTGTAGTTATGGTTTTCTTACTTCTATATCGACTTTGTGGGTGTTATCGGGGTCGACTTTGTTATGAAAACTGTTGCGTAATCAATGATACTGAAAACGAAATGTGACTAATGTGGGTGGTAAACTACGCGCCAGGCATACTAAAAGCTTCGAAAAATCAAAGACTAAAATCGGTGCACAGATGCGTTATGTTAGGAACTTGTCCTCATTCACGTATATTCTCAAGAAACTCATATTTTTGCCAATGACGACGCGACGCCAGAAAAGAAACAGTTTCAATGAAAACAAACCTACAATAATCGCACCAACTATACAATAACAAACATGCCATCCATAACTAAACCTCTTAATAAACTTACATCACGATTTGAGTTCCCAACGCTACTTAAGCTGCGTAAACATAAACATCAATTATAATTACAAAAATAAAACTTGTAATTGCAACGTAGTCCCCGGTGAGCTACTACTTAGGTGCTTGTGGAGTCTTCGAGAGCCTTAAGTTAAACTTAACTTAATCACATAATCAAGATGTAGCCACTTATGATCGATTGTCCAGCGAGTTTGGTTGCGTAATGCATGCTTCACTAATGCTTGGTCAAGCGTTACTCTTTATGACTTCAAACCATGGGAGAATATTTTTGGAGCTTGGGGTACTTGGGATTCTAAATAAGTGGTGTGAAATTGGTAATAAGTGCTCTATGAGTAAGATTTTTCTGGCAGTTCTTAGAACGGCTCGTTAATCCCTTGGTTTGGTACATCCATGTTTTATAATATGAAGTAGTGTAAGAATCACTTAGGTACGTAACCCAGTCAGTTAATTGTCTTAGTTAACCTTATTTTTATGATTTTAATCTTTAAAGGGCATCAGTTTCAATTTTATTCATGGAGCGATTCATTGTTAGGTAAAGGATTTCCCAAATCTCGAAGGAAGGTATCGATAACAGCTTGGGAAGTCCCTTAATTACTGAGGTGCTAAAGATAATCTCATTTCTGTTACGAATGTTTAGTAGATACCCGACCTAAAATAACTCACCTATAAAGTATCAAAGTGCGTGGCTTACCACGTGCGCTAACCCAAACTTTAGAATCAGGTTGTAAACAAACATTGCATATTGCACGTTTATTCAAACGCAATAATAGAAACCCACCGACTTATCTAAACGCACACATGCAAATTAACCACAAATAAAAGATTCGTTTATTAAAATCACAAGTAGGTATACCTAATGTAGACTGGTGCTTTTGGCACTTGAACTTGACGTTGTCGCTGTTGGTAAACATAATTCGTTAAATTTATAGTGGAAAATATAGTGAATAAACAAGATGACGGGGTTAGTTCCGACAATGGTCACACGCCGGATAAACGTGAAAAACTATCACTCTGACTTTATGCAGAAAATCAAATTCCAGATAAACAAATGTCTAACCAAGGCCCATGCCTTGGTTACAATTGCCATTATCACTCCTGATACAGTTCTGATTAGGTTACAAAATACAATAAAAGTTGCAATAATGATTGCATTTTTTCTTTCTCTTTAAGTACCTACAGATTAAACAGACAATGACAGACTTTTTTTTTGGCGGGTGGAAAATCATCAACTAGGGGGTTATTTGCTGCTCTTGGGCAGAGCGAAAGGGAGTGTCAGACTTGTACTGACTAAAAACCACCCATATTTCTTCTTAGCCCTTAATGTCGAGGCCGCAGTTTCTCTTGTGAAGTCCAATACTCAGCCCCGACGACGGGACACAGACACCCTCATTGCTCAAAATCATCTTTAACTACTTCTTCGATTAATGCCACTAGATACAAGCTTGTCCAACATCCTGGCTGCCTCTGAAGCAG
Source organism: Diarsia rubi (assembly GCA_932274075.1). Taxonomy (NCBI): domain Eukaryota; kingdom Metazoa; phylum Arthropoda; class Insecta; order Lepidoptera; family Noctuidae; genus Diarsia; species Diarsia rubi. Next base: position 13,422,791 of record OW026417.1, on the reverse strand, counting down.
GGGCAGCCAGGACGCTGTTACACAGCCCAGTCTCGCAGATATTGTCGAATACAATGAAACGCTCTCGTTTATCCGGCTTATTCCGAAACACTACCTGATAATAATTATGGTAAAAATCGCTATCAAGTTGTATTCTACACAATTTTGTGACTAGAACTTTACCCAACAAAAAACCCTTTACAAATAAATACTCGTAATTTACACCCAAATAAGTCCTTTGATAAAAATTTAACACTCGCTATCAAAATAATTAATTACCATTATCACTTCTGATACATTTCTGATTGAGTTACAAAATAAATGAAACGTGATTGCTGTCGGCCGAGTATGACTACATGTGTCAATACATGTTTCAGGTATTACGATTAGTGGTTCCAATTTGCATACGTGATAAAATGTACCCATGTAAGTGTGTATGTAGTTCAGACATGTGAGCTATTGCGAAAAGATCGTGTTGACAAAGTTGAATCTAGAAGCACCTATAAAAAGTTAATTAGGAGATAAGGCAAAACGGTTATAAAGGGTGTAAAAATAACCTTAACGCAAATGAAGGGCACTTGTTCTCCCCATCACTGCGATATTTTTACGGAGATATTAGGGGTCAAAGTTCCAAATTTTGCACAGCTGTTTTTGTAAATACTAGTTTTTCAGGTTATAACTTTACTTAAATTTCCTGCATGACCCTTTTACTATCCAAAGCATCCGCTAGCACTATGTTTTAAGAGTGCTAAATTAAATTTTACCGTATAATGTGATTTTTGACCCCAAAATAAAAAGTAGTTTCCCAGCAAAAAATTTTGCGTAGGGGACTTAGTTTGATGTACAGAATGCTTGGTTGACGTATGCGTGAGGGGTTATATTACACCCTGTATTACATTACAAGACGCCAGTAATCCTCAAAGGTTAGGCTGAGGTGTATCCGTTGGTTCACCTACATTTCGGAAGTTATGTTTAGGTCCTACGTGATACTATCACGCAAGCCTATTGCCATCAATCAGGCACAAGGCCAAACTCCGTGACTGCTATTTAGACTTTCCTGATGGAAAATACAATAACACTTTATACGAACTGGAAATAGCCAGGACTCAGAGCCTCGTGCTTGGCACTCGTGTTTGCGACCACTTGACCAACAAGGCAATAGCCGCGTACTGACTGAGCGCGCAGCCTCGGGCGTATGTCGCGCGACACGATCATTTTCATTTTTTCATTGTTTTCCTCGGGCAAAGCACGTCCTGATCCTGACCGACCGCATGAATTGCCTCGCGAGGCTGCACGCTGAGTCAGTACGCGGCTTAGATGAAAATGTTTTTAATTTGTGGAAAACAAAATAGGATCACCTTGATTGCATTTGCTTCTTTCAAACAAATAATAAAGCTGCCTAAATATTGATGTAATTTAAGCTTGCTGTCAATTTCCAGGCAACGAAGCGACGGTTCGAACCTGTTGAACATTTTTTCTTAAACCAAAATCAAAACAAAACAAGACTAGATAAAATCCGGGTGGAAATTATCCATAGATTCAACTTTGTGCAAACATTGTACCTATTTCTAATTCAAACAAACTGTACCTATAAACACTTCAATTGGATTTATCGATAAAAAATCTTAAAATAGCGAACATCAAAATCTGTTCACGTTATAAAACCAATATCCTACACTAAAATTAAAAACACACCACTGAGAAACCTTTAATATGTAATGTTTGTGACCGTAGTGGCTCGTAAAAGTTCCTTGTACTGTCGCATTCGTATGTGACGAGGAACTCGTAGCTGAATAAAAACACTCGCTCGAAATAAAAGGGATGTTTACTGAGTAGATAAAATGTGATTCTAATAAGTCCGTCTATTAGATTATTGAAAAATATTGGATACGTATTTTTTGTTTTATCAAATCAATAAAAATTGACGAAGATAAAGCGCGTCAAAGATTTGAGCTTGGGTTAGTGACGTGGCTGACCGGTAAAAAATGCCATACTAATGTCTTAGAATATGACGTCTCACGAGTTTTCAAAACACTGTATCTTCTTCATTGTTTGTTTACGTGAAAAAAGAATAAATACGTGTCCAATATTTTTTGAAAATCTATCTGACGGACTAATTTTTTTTTTTGTTAACTACCCTATTTTCGGGTTAAAAATTTGCCTAGGTTGGTCTGTGAATAGGTGACTACCCATTACATAGTTTCTTCCATACTTTGGCAAGCACGTTAAACCGTTGATCCCCAGCTGCCATTTGTAGATCTTTGACAGTCGTAAACTCCTAACATGTAGTCAGCTGCCCGAATTTGGGGAATCCTATTACCCAGAAGTACCGACTGGGTTGTACCTAGATGTCAGATAGGCAGTCGCTCCATCACACTAATATTATAAAGGCGAAAGTGTGTGTGTATGTTTGTTACTTCTTCACGAAAAAACTACTGAACGGATTTGGATAAAATTTGGTACACAGATATTTAATAACCTGGATTAACACATAGGATAGTATCCAGATTTTATCTTCCCGTGGGTTAATTTTCGAGTTGTAGCGGGTGAACCCGTTGGCAACAGCTAGTTTAAAATATTGCAGTTCAGCTGCCTCTGATTAGACAGGAAGATGACCGCAACATACTTTGGAAAAAGCTTGGCAGATGATGATTAAAATTCAAGTGATCGCAACATTACTCAATAGGCAGCATCCGTTCGCAGTTCTTACCTAATCTTCCGTAATTGTTATGTTAATATATTGGAGTGTTTCCGAAAAACGACATCCGACGACTGCGCTATAAATCAATTTCACTCGTGTTAGCTTTCGCTAAGTTATTGTTTATACTTTCTATTGCATATATAGCCAACACGTCTACATAATACTATATCAAATGGTAGCATTTGATCGTTTCCTAACAGTTATTAATTGGCGATTAGTGACGTTTGAATGTTGAATGACTCATTAATGGTCTGCGTATGATTTATCTGTCGTTGCGACTTGCGACTTGGAGTCTGAGGCAGTCGAGTATTTGAGACCGTCTCTTGTATTGAATAAACCTCGATAATAATATGATCTTGAAATCAGAAGTGTTATAGAAATTGTGTTGCATAACTCTTACGTTTATTGTTGTAGTGTTACTTGTTGGTGAAGGCACGTTTGTTGCTTACTTTTTAATAATAAAGTCAGACATGGAATTTTATACATTTTATAGGGTGTTAATAAAGATCTTAAGTAGCTTAGCTAGTCATCGCTTATTCTTCTAGACTTCTAGTGCAACATTCTTGTCTTGATATCAGTAAAGTGATTCTACTAAGCTACATAACATTTTACAATAAATCAAAATTAAAGGGTATTAATTAACGTTCGTTTTCCCTAATATCATTAATGATTCAACTGTCCTTATCATTCTCTTGCCTTTATCCCAGTTCATTTGTGGTGGACACGGCATGTCTTCATCTTCCACACTTCTTTATAACTGGTCATCTCATGAGACACGTCCTTTCTTACAATATCATTCTTTACACAGTGTATCCATCGTTTCTTTGGGCTTCCTCTTCTCTTATACACCTTTCTCAAAACTTTCCTCAAGATATTTTCCACTGATTCAACTGTCATAATCATCATCAGACTATAATGTTCCCACTGCAGGGACGCAGGCCTCCTGCCTAGGAGAGGGATGGGCTTTAATCCTCCACGCGGGCCCTGTGCGGATTGGTAGATGTCACATATCTTCGAATTTTTGGTTCTAAGATATGCCGGTTTCCTCACGATGTTTTCCTTCACCGTTTTGGGAGCAGTAGTGATGAAATGAATTACACAAAGCAATGCGCCTGCCTGGGTTCGAACCACCACTGCTCACAACACTGATTCGACTGTATACTCAGTAAAATCTTCATCAATAGAAATTGACGTTCAATGAAATCCCGTAACATTTGGTGGGTGTGGTTGAACATGTAGGTTATCGTGAAAAGCGGTTCAGAAAGTAATTTGTTTAGTTTAACATAACCTAACCTAACCATCTGGACAATTAACCTGCTGAAAATAACAAATAAGTTTTAAAACGAAACAGGATTATTTCAGGGTTGCTACTGAAACTCATGTAGAACTGTGCTGATTATTTATTTGAATAAGCTATTCAAAGCACAAGTACCAGTTTCGCCATCTAAATATCGGAGTTCGATTCATTTATTGGACTTCATTTGAATAAACTAATTTCTAATTGACATTTCATTTCAACGTTATAAATTAAACGTTCCACACAAAGTGTATTTTCGTGTCTCGTATAAAAATGTAGAGTTGTTGTTTCTAGTACATTCGAATAATTTAATGGACATTAAAATTTATTACGTACTCTATGAGTTGCCAAAAATCCTGTTCAGAAATTCGTCTAAGCATATCAGTAGGTATTCTTTTTGAACATTGCAGATAAAGCCAGGGCAATAGACAATCAAATTGACAACAAAATTAAACTGTAAGTTAGAGATTTATACAACCATCTTCCTTTGGCAGTTGGATGAAATAGCTATTAAACTTCAACGTCAATTTGATTGACAATCCTTTTTCCTGATGGTTCCAATAGAGGTCTGCAATGCAGTTATCGGAACAGCACGTAACTGTTGTAAGTACGTATTAATAATTGTTTCGAAGTGTGGCCCATCCACACCGGGTATTTATGAGTGCTCCTCCCCTCTGATTTTCGTCTCGACTCGAACAAAGATACAGACGTGACGAGTATTCCGTCGACGTAAACTTGTAATTCTATTTTCATAAAACATTTCTATATTTAACACATTGAATATAAACTTGACTTTAGTTTATACGTGGCTTATGTTATTATTTTATAAATTATTTTAGTTAGTAATACCTAATATTCAAGATCGATGTAGTTTTCCAGGTAATGATTTGAGTATTATTTTAGAATGATGGAGTGGTTTATGGGTGCATCGGTCTATTCGATAAGTTTAAATATTTTACAGGTGTACTTTCTAAAATAGAAAAAGTAAGGTAAGTAGGTTTTGGTTTTCAATTCAAGTAGGTAAACAGGAACTACTGTATATTTATTAAATGTTGATAAAGTGTATAAAATAAAGGTAATCTAAAGACATACTACTACTAGTAGTAAATATCTACTAACTTAATAAAAAGTGCTATGAAATCATAAAGCAACAACATCATACGAGACGTCTCAGGAACTACGAAATAATTAATTGCTGATATTTGAACCTATTTTGGGAGCCATAAACCCTGCGGAAACATACACAACATCATACAATACATTTTTCGTTCCGTAATACTCGAGAACTACGCTTCGTAGTCTACGAACCGTTTTACGATCGCGAAATGGTAATAAAACTTTTTTTACATTGAATTCCCTAGTTTTGGCGACAAAAGCAAGTGATTCTATTTACGTTCTAAATATTCAAAGATTCCATTTTGATGACGAATATATCGTGTACTACGATTATAATTATGATTTGCTCGGAACATTTTTTCGTAGTACGGTTTCGTTTGCTGACTAACGTGTTTTGGAAACTAAGCTCGGACTCTATAAGTAACACAAATCCCACGCCTCTGCCATTATAAAGCTCAAACTCATATGAGACAAAAATCATGACTTCAGTCGCACATACCTAACTACCTACCCACATTTCATTAGTGAGTCAATGTACTATCCTCAGACCACTCGAGAGTCTGAACAAAAATAGTGAGGATATAAATAGAACACAATTCAAAAATAAAACAGCCATGTCGAATCATCTTTTTTCTCTGACTCGTCTTGATTAGCGGAGGTCAGACAGCCAATTATCATCATCGGAACAGGTCGATGACGTCATCGTAGAAGGACCTCACTACAATTGTAAACAATATATTTTAGTTTTAGCCACCTCATTGAGGTTAGTATTTACATTTAGGTTATCATTTTCTATTTAGGCTGCTTCCTTGTGTTCTTTCTTTCATATACTTACATCATAATAGCTTTCAGGCACTACTAGTTTTCCTCATTTTCTCAGAAAGAAATGAGGAAATCCTTAATAAAATGTGTTTGTAAAAAAAAAATTAATGTAAAATCACGTGTACTTACTACACGCTGCGAACGTGCTTCAAAGAGTACACTGTATTTACATTACACTATTTATCGTATTATACACGGTACCGGGAGGTTCTTGTTTACACTTTAAATAATCTCCATAAGTTGCAGTAGGATTTGAATAACAAAACAGCATAGTATATGACCTAAGCAGTGTCTTTAAAAAATACTGCATCATATATGTAAGTATTATTAATTCACAAACAAATTAAATTAATACATCGTCCTGATACATTTGGAGAAAAACTTAACTTATCCAGAGGACGTGACTTTGTTCATTTCTTTTTGAATAAATTGTGCCACAAAGTTATAAAAAAAGATCATTGACCGCAATCAGCAATTCACAGACTTTATTTTTAACGATCTTTTATCCTTTCTTCAGGTCATTCCATCCCGCATTTATCTGAATGCAGAAGTAGATAAATAGTTTTTTTTTTCTCGCCCTTCTCGGCAAACGATCGGCGAACATATTTCACAATCATTGCGATAAATATACAAACACGCAGGTGTTTTTTGTATGTTACGTACATTGCAATCAAACAATTCCACCCTAGTCGCCATACCCGGCATAAATTGGCTAAAACTCAAGAAATCAGCGTAAATTAATCTGGCGCTTCGCAACAAATCGCGGCAAATACCTTTTGTATAGAGTAGCATGTCTACAGAATGGTGCTAATATTATCCTCAACTCATTCCAAAAGTAAATATTGAGCTATTTGAGACTGTCTGGTTGGTAAAGCTGCAGCCAGGTGCCTACTGTGATTAATAGTTTCAATTAATAAACTGAACCTACTGCAGTTTATTCACTGCTGGATTTTAGCCTCTCCCATATTACGCCATCAAAGTACAACGACCAACTACCTCTTACCATTAGCATTATAGATATTTGGACACCGATATCATTGGATTGGTTTTTTTTTTCATTTAATGAACCTTTGACCATCAGAATCCCCACACATCTCCAAATTTGGCAGAGAGGGTGCCCCAAGCTCCATTATAAAATCAACTATCTGCTCGGGCTCACTGGCACATAGTTGGCGTTCTATTACATCCAATTAGCAAAATACTACTTATAAACCGCAAAGGTACGCCTTCAAACCTTAAATTCGTTCCAGTAAAACCGTCAATTGTTAAATGCTCATTCAAGCTTAAGTATGACTCACATCCAAAACAAGTAATTCACTCCGAACGATGAAATGGAAATAAAAACATCACAACAATATGTCTGCCATCAATCATCTCAAGAAATAGAGCTAACAAGGTTAATGGGCGTAGAAGTAACGACCAATCATAGCTAATTGCATCCTAGCGATTTCATAACCCGAGGCTTAAACATCCGGCGCTGAACACGTTTAAGGGGTTGACCACATGATCGGATCATAGTCGAGCTTTTCAAAGTCCATGGAAGTAATCTGTATTAAACCGATGTCTTTCAAATGTCCATCTCTATCATCCTATTCCTTCTGTTGAACTCCTAATTTTATTTCAAATCGTACTGCATTTTTAGAACATATGCTTAACGATTTTGAGCTGTGCAGCTCAGCTGTCATCTCAGTATTACCCCCTTTTGTGCCACATATTTTTTAAATATCATCTCTTTGATTTTCTGCAGTAACCCCCTCAGTTATGACTTTTTATTTCATAGTTAAACTACAGAATGATAATTTCCACAGGATGCTAATTACATACAAATTTTCACAAAATATCGGTAAACAATTTTATAGCATACCTAGGGCATAAATCATAAGAGCATGACATAACATCCCTTTGTAGGAGTCTAACTACTAATTTAGTTAAAAGTGGATGCTTGCATACGTCACAAAGTAGAACAACGACCTAACGAGAACGCTAGGATTTGAAAAATCTAGATACATTTATTATGATAGGACACATCTAAAATAAACAGTTATTTTTCCTGCAAAGTCTAGGCTGAGCCATTGACATTGCAGAGTTTAACAAACTTGAAAGATCATCAACCTGCGTATGTAATATCAGTTTATATAACATTACATAAGACATTACAATACATAACATTACCTTTATGAGTTAAGAAAAGCCCTGATTCATATCAAGGATGAATGCTTCATGACCAAGAAGCCGTATAGTAGCGTCTAGTTGTAAGATTATCCTCGCTACGCAACCAAGGCCTTGATTGCTATCTTCTGTCATTGAACGCGGTTGGCTGTGCAGTATGCACAAGCATGAATAGACGATAACCGGTGAAAATATTGCATGTGTTATGTTTAAGCGTTCATATTATCTCCAGTAAATGTCTATTGATTAGCATAACCATTATCCTCCTGTTGACTATTCCTATATATTTATTGCCTGACTCCTAATAAGGCAGACAGTATGCAGAAGAATCCGCTTCTTATCTCCTTGATTTGTCATAATCCCTTTGCCCCCTAACACTTAATGCGTTTCCAAAAAAAAAACACTCGGTACTTTTTGTTGTTACGTAGAAACAGCGTTATCATTCTTACTCATATGGATTACGTACAATAACAATGCTGCAACTTTCTTTGTTAGCGACATATCAGGTGCAACACCCAGTAAATGTCACTTATCAGTCGCCTCGTATCACGGTGTTGATAACCGGTGCACATACTATGTCAACAGCCTAGTGGCCGATTCCATGGAACTGATCCAAGTACAAACAATGATAATGTTATGGTGACAAGGATGCTCTCACAGTAAGTAGTGTTGCTGTTTTATTGTTGCGCACTGTTTAATGTACTTCCGTAATGTATGGATAACGTGATACTTCTGCGAAATATTCCCAGATAAGATAAGTACCTGTAAATATTCGCAAATAACATTCCTCATGCGTATAATCAAACAGGTTTTTACGCTAGTAAATGTTCTAGACTAGGGATGTTAAGCCAGGTAAAGATGCGTAACTAGAATATCTTTAAGTAAGAAAAGTATGAAATGCAACCGTATGTATAAGCGGAGCTGTTTCACATCTGACATAGAAATAGCTTTTGTTCCAATCATTAAATACCTACTACTTAAAACTCAAGTAAAACGACTTCTGAAGTTCTGACTAATTATAAAATACTAGAAGTTCTAAATTTGGTGGATCTTTATCCTAGAGTCAAGCGCTACTTTTAACATGCAAGCTGGAAGTGTCAAGGGACTTGCGAAAGTTGCACCGATACGTCAAATCATATAGGTACTCTATGTCACTGTGGTTAAAGTAGAAAGTTTTACATAATGCCTAAGAAAACAACAAGTATACCCAATGAATTCAAAAATACAATTTTATAAACAATCATCAAAGTGAGTAGATATTAATCTTGCCTAATAAAATTATATAATATCAATTTCACCTATTCTGATTGGTGCCGTAATATAATATAATCCTAAAGCAATTAAAGAAGATCACAACTAAACCAGTCGGCAAATGGAAGGCATCCATGAGTAACATCTGTTTATAACTAATCACTGTAGCTTGGTCCATAATTAATTTAATAATCCTAATAACTACCTCAGGCCATTCAAAATAATATAAAAAACTTTTCTCGGGTATTAGACATAATTGATTTCGGTTCTCGATTAAAAAAGTAAAAAAGCCATAATTATCGACAAGTCGTTAAAGCCGAATTTAACCAAAGCTTTAAATATGCTTAAGTCGGGAAACCAAGCATTCCAGGCGCATAAATCACCTGCTAATAACAATTTTAATGTTTTCCTGAGGATATTCTTACCGGATTTGCCGCAGCGCGCGCTCCCAAGCACCACAACTCTTATTCGATTAACTGTCATCTTCATTAGTCCGTTTATTAAGTCACTGCACTTAATTAAAATGATTGTGCATTTAAAATCTGCTAGCTGCAAATCGTATTCGTTTGTACTAAATTTTCGAAACAAGATCGCGTTGGCGGCAATATCAGCTGTGATTCAAATATGGCGAACGCACGCGCGCACAACGCACCTGCTTGCGAGCGACTGCCGTCAAACGAAATTGGCGCAAGGCGCATTCAGGCACGTCTATTACTACAGTGAGGAGTGAGAGACATTTTAGTACAAACTCATTTGTCTCTCGCTGTTTTTTACGTTGCAGTTCAGTTGGTGCATTGATTAGTAAAATATTGAAAAACAACTCCCTGGTCCAGTCATCATTACTACTTCTATGTGGACTGTGATGTTCCCAAAACGTCAGTTTAAGTTGTTGCAGGACAAAAACATCAATTAATTTTTAATAATCTGTACTGAATGATTTTGCACATTTGCTATTGTAACGACGCGCAACAGGTCATAATTAATGTTTTGATTGAGATGCAGGTCAAGTAGTAAAATCTGATAATTCGCGCCAGACTTTACCTAGTCATTATTAGACTATAGATTTGGTGAGCTGAATTCTCAAACATGGCGTGCTTTACATACGAGATCGAAAGTTACCACAGGTTAGCCACTATTAGAGTAATTGGGCTAATGATGATTGTCCGTTCAATATTTTTTGCGTTCTATTTCTATCAGAAGATCTAATAATAACGTTGAGGTTTGCACAAAAACTTTGACAAGCGTTTAATGGCCTAAAGTGAAATGTTTGTCAGAAACGGACAGTAATCTTAGAGTCGTCAATTTGTTGGGCATTAAGAAACGCAGGGTGTTGTCGCGGTACTATCAGCAAATATTACGGTTAGGAGAGCAGACTGTGCGCTTAATCCGCGGAATGTATGCCAACAGCCAATACGCGCCGACATGTGATATGATATAATGTACAGTCCACTACTAAAGTGATACATAAAACCAGTACTCCAGTAGCTGCCCAGTAAATTGTTTTACATTAACCTTGAAGCTTGTTTAAGCAGCTTTTAATAAATTGAGATATTTACTCTTAAGCAGCAGTCAAGAAACACTTACTTCAAACATAAAAATTCGACAAATGACTGTTAATTTTGGTTTATGATAATGGATCTGAGCAAGAGCCAAATACTGAAGCTATCAATGCGGAATGTTCTAGTACATTTTAAACAGGGCACCACTTACGAAGCAAGCTACTGACTCAACGAGGCCCAAACAGATGAAAATTAAAATAGCTGCTGATAAACATTCTGACTGAGGCCGAACAATGCAAAAAGACACATTTTTGACACAAAACTTCACAAAGAATAAAATTGTACGATCCGCAACAAAACTGAAACTAATAAAACATTCAAGTAAATAACGACTCGAAATAAGGTAAGTGACTTAAATGTACATAGAAAATCACTTCTCACACACACTGTACATAATGAATTAATGACACAAATATTCGTATGCATGCAGTGCCTAAAACGCAAACCGTAAATTGAATGACAGCCAATGTTTCAAATTCTTATCTTCAAATGCACCTTCAAATTGTTTACAATATTTCTACTAATATTCTAATAAATTTCTATCCGTTTTTGTTGCGAAATGGTTTAGATGGGGAGATTTTACTGTTCCTTGCATTCTACAGTTTTGTTTTGTTTTGTTTTAATAGGGCGCCCTAACGGTTTCATATAGAAGAATTTTAACAAGCTCTTTGTTAGCGTGCTCCTTATGTCGTGTGTTGGTAGTTAGATAAATAGACTGGCTGTCGCCGCTTGACTGAATAGCTATGAAAACATAAAAAGATAGATGAGAACACGATACGGTGCATGAGAAGTTGACAAAGACGGGTTTTGTTTTGAAGTATTTACTGAGACGAAAATATTTGCATTTGAATCTAAAACAAATACTAAACTAGCCTTTACAATAAAAACATTGACACTGATAAAGCTTTTTGTAACAGCATGGGCGACAATTTCTGTTGATTTTTCTTAAATAAAGCCGCAGTTGATATACGACTGTTTTGTAGACAAACCTTACAAAAACATGAACTCCTCGGCGAAAAAGTACATGGAACACCTTGTTTCACATTTTGATTTACAATCCTTTGTGTTGCCAAGTCACGAGTAGAAGACATCAAAGTACGCTAGAAAAATCGCAATGGAAACGAAACTTGAATACTGGCTGGCATACAACATTGTAGACGCGCAGTAAGTTTAGAGGCGTCAAAATAAAAATGTAAACTGAGATGCGAGGCAGACGATGCATGTGAAGATTGTAAGACTTCTTTGCGGTTTGAGCCTTTGAGCCTTATAATAGCCTTAACGAATAGTGGCATGTTGATAAGTTTCTACATGAAATACATTCTAAAAGTATGAGCTATTGAGGAAGGGAAGATGGCATGGATGAATTTAGCAAGAATGCAAATGATCGTTTAGGAAATTAATTTAACGTAAAATGTTAGAGGTCTTAACATCAAATTCATTGATGCAGCAATCAAGACCAGTTCATTGACTATCTTAACCTTTTGCTATCAGAAAGTTTTTCATGCAGATGCTTCTAATTAGAAGTTCCTAACACCGCCGCAATCGTAGTTGCAAGAACCAGAACTACTTCAGTGATTATTATCCAGCTACAACTCAGCCAATGTGTCAGTGCTCCTTTCGTGACTACATAATATATCTTAACTTATAACGCATAGAACCGTCTGACGTCAGTGCAGGAGTCGGTCAGTAAAAGAAGTAAGTCATCTATTTATCCTTTTTCCATCTATGTTGGGGTCGGCTTCCAGTCTTACCGGGTTCAGCTGAATACCTATATTTTCCCTGGAGCGCACAGTTGTCAGACTTTTGTGCCACAGTCTACCAGTAACGACAGTCAAAGGTCTTTAAATGACAACCGGGGCCAACGGCTTAGCGTTCTTTGAAACTAGTGGGGATTAGTCGCTGCACAGGTCTTCCATGCTGTTTTAATTCCCAATTTTCAGGAAGGCGACCATTTTTTTTCTTTTTGTTCTAGTTTGGAAAATTTACATGGATGTCCTTCGCTCTGGGGCAAACGGAAGGGTTGCTCAGACTCTAACTGACTAAAAACCACCCCGGTGGTCACTTCGCACAATTGCACAGAGGGTCGACACTAGTGCGAAGTTACAGTCCTTCCACGATTCCGAGGCACAGTGATAACTGCCCTAAATTATGAAAAGGTCGTGAGTTCAAATTCAGACAGGTGTTTGTATGTATGTTCAACACGGTGTACAACATGATGCAAATTATTGTGCTATGCATCAATAACTTCCAGATTGACGTAAAAATACGTCACAGTGTTTATTTCCATTCACAATATTGTTATTAGCAAGCAGGTTATCAGTTTGACCCACAAAACGTTAATAAATATTATCAAATCTCTATTAGATAACTGATAAGTCACGCCCACGTCTTTATCGTAATTAGAGCTCTGTTAGTTGAATTTTTTATTATTTTGATAAAAAGGTTTTGACGGCACGGTTGGCGCAGTTGCTCAAGCAATGGACTGCTGCGCTGCGTGTCGCGGGGTCGATTCCCGCACGGAACAAATATTTGTATGACCTAAAGATAGTTGTTCCGGGTCTGGGTATTTGTGTATGTGAGTTTAAATATTTGTGAACGCACCCACGATACAGGAGAAATTCCTAGTGTGGGGAAACGTTTTATTAAAAAAAAAAAAAGAAAAACAAGAAAGGTTTTATTGGTGACACCATATTCCTATGCGGTGGTTTTCACTTTCGTACATTAACATAAGAGTGGAAGCTAACCCCATTTTTTTTTGTTCCCGTGTTACAAATGCCCTTGGATGATCTCCGCCCTGGGGCGAACGGAGGGGTCTATTCAGACTCTGACTGACTAGAAAGCACCGCACTTGCACATCAACTGCATATATCCTTTTCTCAACTACTTTGTGGTCGGCTTTCAGTCTGACCGGTTGGGTACATTTATTTTACACTGACCTTCACAACCCACTTAGTACCAAACTGGGAAATACGATACCCCTTGCATAAGACTTCCTAAGTTTACACACTTTTGGGGCCCTACTACCTGTAACGACTTCCCGAGGCATTTAGGATCCTCAATCTGAAATGGGTGGTCACCCAACCTCGAACTAACCTCGGCTGAAAAAGGCTGGCCTTGTGGTGACAATGACTACTTAGTAAAATTAAAAATTCGCTAATTCTGAAAAAGTCTTGAAAATAAATAAAACCTTCATTATTTTTCTCGACCATCATATTTTTACCCGACTGCGGCGAAACCCAAAAGGAGGGTTATATTAATAGGTACAATGGTTACAGTTATGTATCATTATAAAATGGAGCATGAAAAGTGGCACAGAGATGCGGTTTCACGTATCGCACGTTGAAATGTTGCCAATTTAGTAAATCATCTACCCCACAAAAATATAAATAAAGTAGAGAAGCAGTACTCATTCAACAAGTTGCCATTCTAGGAAGCGACAGCTTCTGAGAAGCTAATGGACTTGAGAGCTTTTTAATAACAAGGATCATATTATTCGTCCCCTTTACTATAATGGATATCGTATTACCAAAGCAAATACATTTGATAGAAGAGCCCGTTCTTCAAAGTAAACATTATTTTCGAAGGAAATTATGTAATTCTTGAAACCGTTATGTATGTTAAGTAATGTTACACAAAACAATTATTGGAATTGCTTCGGTTATTTAAGTCTTTAAAAACAACACAGCTACCTAAATAATTATCTAGTTCCAGCACGTTCTAGGCCAAAAACGTGATTCAGTAATTTTATTTCTTTCTCATTAGTAGTCTTATTGAATTATTGATGATATAATGTTAAATAATACAGTTAATTGGTTGTTAATGTAATAGTTTTTATACGTGAGTAGTAGCTGTATTTTGAATGGTGTATTATAATGTTTACATAATCGAATTATAAAAAACTAGCTGATACCCGCAGCTTCGCCCGCGTGGATGTCGGTTATCGCGACCAAAAGCAATATTTCCTTTCCTTTCAACCCCCTTACAACCCTTTTTCGCATTTATAAAAGTAGCATTTGTCCTTTCTCAGGTTCTAGGTCTAGAGATTGTCTAGACCTAGAGCCTGAGAAAGGACAAAGAACGAGCAGCAGTGAACCAAATTTCATTTAAATCGGTTCAGTAGTTATGAAGTGAAACCGCGACAGAGAGACAGTCAGACAGAGTTACTTTCGCATTTATAATATTATAAAAGTAAATATGAAATCAATATTAATAATAAAGACTTTATAGTTTAACTTAAAAACGACGTCTTTAAGTAATGTTAATCTGTACTTTCTGGATTAAACTAAAATTAAACCCACGTTTTTCATAATTGTGTGTAAATATGTATAGACTAAGTATACTTTTCTCTTAGCAATACACAACGCACGTACTATAGCAACAATACGATTGTGTTCATCCATCCCGACGGGTGCCTCAAGATTCCCCGCAGTGGATCCTGTTACCCGACCAACGGGGATTTTATTCGGTAGCCACCCGATCTTAATCGCGCCGCAAAATAAAAAAGGAAGAATAAAATTCGAAACTAATTTCCGTTGTACACGAACGAGTTTTTATCGAGTTCGTGTCTTCACTTAATTTTTAATTTATTTTCGGTTAAGCGGCGAAGGTGCATGCAGGCGCTGTACCTATATTTGGTTTAAAGAAATTGGGTCAGTTTGCCTCGAATTTGTGAATGTGCCATTATGCTGCAATGAGTTACTGCTAGCACCCGCAATTCGCATCTCGAACAACTGTACATGATTTCCTTACAAGTAAAACAAAATGTCGAGATGTTGAAAACTTCAAAACATGGACGGCAAGCTGTATCGATAAAAAAGTTTTTGTTTCCTAGGATCGGGAAGTGCCTCAAAAATCACAAGACTAAGATTTCTGTTTTTGGTGACGTTTTTCATTGTTACACACATTTTGATCACTCAGCTTGCAAACAATCAAAACGATAACGAGCGATGAGGAACTCCGTTTCAAAACACCAAATTGATAAGTGCTACGAAATCTACTACTGCTACAATTCGCTACGCACTTTATGTTCATTTATCATTTTCGACATTTACGTCGTGTTCTTGCTATAGCCTCCGAAACACGGGGCATGTCTAAGTATCAATAAAAACGACAGCGGTGAAATATAAGAACGCGATATATGCTAAATAGGAAAATTATATTATGCATTCAGTGTAACAGTTATGTAACGCAAAGAAATTTCACATTAACGAGGAATGTGGATATGCCTGTAGAAATTCGTATCATAATAATATCGGCGCTTATACTCTCATGAATATATTAATGACGAATAGTAGGTAATCAGTTTTACATTTTATTGGATTCTGATTAAAGCTGTTATGGTATAATAAACTTAATTAAGTCATGTTATAATTAGATTAGGGTCCCGTTTCAAGTATCAGTATGAAGTAAGAAACATTATTAGTCCAATTAGGTATTTACATTTCCAATTATGGATATAATACCACCCGGTCTCGGAGTTTTCTTCAATGTTCTTATCGATGGCTCGGGGAGTAAGTTACAGATTGTATGTACTTTTACGGTATTTGTCAGCTACGAGAATGATGTCTGAATAATGGCACTGGGGAATCCTACTCGGGTAATTATGTTTTATCTTAGCTTATCTTAGGAAGCGATCTAGCGAAGAAGATGTTCGACTAACTAAATATTTTAATGTAAAATATTATGTATTTCAAGCATAGCTGATAATTTTAAAGTGTTTTGTCTGATTTTTGTTATAAACAAGCAAAACCACCAGGACTAATATGTAGGTAGAGTCCGATAAGACAAACGCCAATCATCAACGCAACTACCGTCATTAATAAAGCTTGGCTTCGGATAACTTCCGAAGCAAAGATTTTATACTTAATTTTATTTAATATTTTTTTACTTTTAATTATCTTCCACTTACAGCTTCCACATCGCAAATAGTTTTTTGTGACAGACTTGGCCTAATTTCTGCTGTCCAGTTTTTGGAAGGGTCAACGCACGTGCATTTATCTCCATCAGCATGGACCGAATCATGCAAATTACCCGTTAAGAACAAACATTCAGGATAATTGATGGTCCCGCATCCTTTTTCCATTAATATTTTAACTGAATTTCCTTTCATGCAAATCCATTCAGTCATGCTACTCAATGAAATATTCAAGTAGGTAAATGAGTTTGATGCCAACTGAAAGTGGTACATTTGTTAATGTTAAGTAAGTAGAGATTCGATAATTGAAAGGAACTCCAAAAAGGAAATTATTTCTTACCGATTTCGCAGTTCAACCGTGTGATTAAAGTAGCGGTCCGTGATTATTTTTACTCTTTATTGAATTTAATGACGAATATTATGTGGTCAAATGTGTGTAAGAATTTACTTGAAATGTCAAAAAATATGTAACAGTGGACAGGGCCTCAATACCGAGGGATATTGGCAAACTTTTTTGGCAAAAATGCAGGTACCTACTTATGGGCAAAATAAACGTTTTCTTGTTTTATGTAATAACTATGTAAATATTTGAATACTTTGATGAATAGCGCCAACAAACCTGTTTGTTTAAATGATAACTTTGTTGTGCAGTCTTTGTAACCAATTGCACAAGGTTAAACTTAGAAACAAAAAACTTTATTTTTAACTATCTGCAACTATGTTAGTATTTGTACGGTTGTATGTGTATGTTTTATCAATCTATAGTCTATATAATTAAATTAAGAGTCGTAGTCAAAGAGCAAGGACTACACTCGTAATTAAGCAAATTTTTATTTGACCTAGAAAATCATGTTTACGGGTATAAATACCGCTGATACTAATGTTATTGCGTAATTAATAAGTGAATTGAAATACATTTTTTGTGTTTGTTCTTATGTAATAAATAATAGGGTTTAAGTAATTTAGGTATACTAGATATTATTATCGTTATAAAGTAACACATTATTTTAGTATAAAAAAGTTAAATATTAGTATTGATTAGAAATCTGTTGTCCAATTACCTATAGTATTAGAAGCCATATCGCCTGTGATACAGGATTTTCCTAGTACAGGCATCGATTTTTTTTATACCTACATAATATTGTATTGTACCAATTTAAACTTAGAATTTTTTTTTTAATAAAAAATACAGTCCACAAAATAGCTCTAAAGAGCAGAAGTGATGTTGAAGAGGAGTACGACATTTACCTCGCAGTGGGACATTACACGCTAATTATACGCAAAACGGGTAGAATTATCATTAACATTGAAAATGAAATATTGAACATGTTCTCTATTTGTTTAACCGTGTGCTAGCACAAACAGCGCCGAAGTATCAGGAACACAAAACAAATAATAAACTTGGTAAATATGCCAGTGTTCATTTCAGTGTTATTTATTGTTGAGATGAGAATAAAAGATTTGGTTTTGTAAAAACACGTAAAATATATATTGGGCTAATATCTAGCTTAGTAACCAGAGTTGTTGACAAAGTGACATATATGTGTATCAAAAAGTTTATGCCTTCGGAGTAAATCCTCATTCATAACATTTATAACTATCTGTTGCCAGCGGCTTTGCTCGTTACAACTTGAAATTTATCCCACGGGAAGAAAAAATCGGGATAAAAGCTATCCTATCTGATAATCCAAGGTATCAGCTAACTCCATAGCAAATTTTATTAAAATCGATTCAGCCGTTTAGTCGTGAAGAAGTAACAAACATACACACTCACATACTTTCGCCTTTATAATATTAGTGTGGTGTTAGTGACCATGTCAGTTCAAAAACTTATAACTAGTAGAATATTACATGTTTTTCGGGAAAATTCAATTAGGTAGAAAAAATTTAAAATATTTATGAACAAGTAAATCTCGAAACAAGTAATACTAATATTTCCTGGTGTTTTCAAGTATTTTCTATACTGCAATAAACAATGGCCTGATTAATCACAAATCGGGAAAACCCAAAATTAAAAAAGTATTGGCAGCTGACCGACAAAATTCACGATTTTCTAAAAAAATAACCAAATACTCTTAAAATTGGCAACGATTGATAGGTTTATAGCTTCCACCTTGATCATGAACTGCTAAAAACGTCAATGGTTAATTTTAAAAAGACGTTAAAGTAGCACCAATTTTGTGCCCAAATGCGTCATTGACTCATTGTATTTCACTTCTAAAGCTCCAATAACGGGAAAACCACCAATACGTAATTTTTAAAGAAATATTGACTTTGTCTCTGCGTTTGCGCAAGTTTAACGTGTGCGGAACAGATGGAAATGTGCAACAAAAACACTCACAAAAGTCGACCCAGATGTTCGTGCTAAGATGCGTTCTATTCGTTTAGATACTCTATAAATACTCGCATATGGCGTCCAGACATTCCAGCACACACTCCACTAACAAGAAGACCTACAAGTGTGACGAGATTCGCGAAATAATGCGAGGATGTCACGCGAAGTGCCGGATGTTCCAACGAAGGTACCCAGACACCTTACATGTCCAAACAAACGATACACTCGCACACGCACCCGCTCTGATGGACCCGTGAGATAGCGTCACTACACGTGGTAAGGGATTTATATACTCAATTTATTTTAGCACTAATGTTTTTTAGCTTGTTGTTTATTTTTGGCTGTCTTGAACACAGGTACGAGTTTTGTATTGAGAGTTAAGTTTTAATTATGGGATAATGTTTGAATTTATAATAGGAGTAGTAGAGGGACGTGAACATGTAAGTGTGTAGATGTATGTACTATGAACAGTCATCGGTCCACACTGCGGGAAACAACATGGCTTGGTGTTGTCTCATATGTGGGCGAAATCCTGAGTCGTGACGTGAGGCATCTACTTCTAAAAACTTAATTCAGTTCTAAAATGTTCAGACTCAACGATCAAATAAAAATGTTTGATTAAAATCCTACCACACGAAGAACAAAATAACCTACATGACCGGTTCGTGACAAATTGATTCACTTGTCCAGTTCAACGGAACGTCGTTTTTCTAAGTACAATTAAGATCTGAGATTAGCTGTTTGCTGACAATATAATTAACCCAGTAATATCCAGGCTATGTGGAACATGTTAAGTATTATTTCTCATTTTCTGGGAAAATTATACAATTTCTGCAAAATGTTAAATATTTTGGAACAATTCCAAAGTGTAGATGTGACTATTATAATAATTGAAAATGTGAATTAAATAAAACTTAATATGATAAATTATTTTCATTCAACATTAATTTAAGCCTGGTGTAAAGTTTGATAAATGTAATCGTATTTAATATGAATGGAGTAAGGTAGAAGTTTAGTTCCTCATAAAGTATAATACCAGGAAAGTCTTTTCTAGTAATGTTTCTTACATAAACACTTCCTATATTACCGGACCTTTAAAATATGTACAAACAAAAGTATCGATTGCTTATTGTTTTATCGCCTCGTGCCACTCCGAAAGGTCGATAATTTTTTATTGTCAATGTTTCAGAATTGCAATATAAGTCTTGCTTTTATTTGCTCCGAGAAAGTTGATTTCTCCTCTTACCTTTAACCCTATAAATAAATATAGTAATATACAGCCTGAAAGCTTGTCTTCAGCACCGATCTACCATTATTCTGTTATAATAACAGACTTTAGCGAAAGTCTATGTGCAGCATGAGTTAGATATTTACTAGCTGATAATAAGGCCCTTTACATTTTCCATTTATGCTACATTTAAAAGCATTTTGAAAATCCTCGCACCTGTTTCTCTTTTTAGTTTTAGATAGCGTTTATCAGCAACATAACATGGTGCGCGTGAGCAAGGCAACGCCATAAATACGGCGGTGCCGGCGCAGCGCCCTATCGACGAACACGCCCTCTAGCGAGCTTTGCACCACTGCGTCATATCGCGTTAGCCGATGTTACCTCATATGGAAGTACACTCGAAACACTTGGAGACAAATTCGTAGAGAAAGCCACACCTTCTAATAGTTTTATTGTAATTTTATTTTCTCTTATGGCTGCAAAAGAACCAATATTTGCAGGGAGACATAATTCTGCTCTCGCCGTATAAAGCTCTGGCCGTGATAACATGTTTTTATATGCGCAGATAGATACTAAAATTGATTTTATTTTTAGATAGAAACTATTTGATGTGTGCAACATTTCTGAACGTAGGAGTAGGTAGACACGACAATTTTATTATTATACACGTGTGTGACCGTTGACAATGAAGACTTAGGACTACCGTAGTACGTCACCTGAAGATAAGAAGACTACGCAGCTGGAGCTCTGAGAATAAAGAGCGATAGCCTTCCAATTAAGAGCTGCGATCAATCAATAACATGTAAAGTAAATACAAATCCAAACTGTCTTACCGGTGTAATCTGTTTACATTCAAGGCGCATTCACAAATACAAGCAGCATTACAAATCAAATAAACATGACAAATATGAACCAATTTGTTTGGCACACTGAGTTATGTATATTGAGTGGTTGCAGCAAATCCATATTTTTATCATAATCAGAGTGCGTGCAAGACGTACAAGTTCAAGAAAAAGAGCCGCGTGGATAACATGACGAATTACTGTGTATGATTTCAATTAGTCATGCGATTATTTCTCGTTACTCAATACGCGAGTGCACGGGGAGAATCACAAAGAGATAAACAAAGCTCCACGTTAGTAGCTGACGCCTCAGTAACTCATGCTACGATATCGAACGAGCCCAGATCACTTCTTAGAATGCAATTCGAGTTACTGAAATATTTATTTACTGTATCAGGTTCTGGGGGCATAAATGTAACACAGCTTCAGACTTCAGAGCATCTCTGATTTCGTTATAAAGTGCAAGCTTTTTAATTATGGCTTTTGCGATTGAAATAATTCGTGGTCGTGAAGCGTGTGCGCATTACTTTATCATCGTCAAGGGTAATAGACGATGATAAAGTAGAAAGATCACTTTACATACCAATGTCTGTTTACAAATAAACATTAATAAACATCTGTTGATGTGACACATAACTGTTTACGGATTAACGGAGCTGTTAGAAGTTGTAAAAAACGATTTTAAAGACTGTCCACGATCTTTTTGTTTGACAGATCGCAAAATGGCCAATTACTGGGTAACGGTAATTTAGTGAGTGGCAGTGTAGTTGTTGATTGAGTTAATAAAAAAATATATAAAGATTTGGATCAAGCTGAATGGAGTCTAGACAGAAAAACTGGCCAAGTGCCGTGCTCGCACATGAAGGGTTCCGTACCATCGTGGTAGGGAAACCGTCTTTAATTTGTGTTATTTGTTGTTACAACGACAACAGAAATACACATTATGAGATAAGTTGGGTTATCAAGTGTTTGTATGAATGACAAAAATGTTTTTTAAATGTATTATATCTCTAAAGCTGCTAATTATATCTCATTCAAACCAATTTTTGTTGAAAGTTTTCATTGCGATCTACAGCTTAATTTTTTTTAATATTTTTCTCTCTCTCTC
Organism: Diarsia rubi; assembly: GCA_932274075.1. Taxonomy (NCBI): domain Eukaryota; kingdom Metazoa; phylum Arthropoda; class Insecta; order Lepidoptera; family Noctuidae; genus Diarsia; species Diarsia rubi. The sequence goes on along the minus strand of OW026417.1, from coordinate 13,400,470 downwards.
TTAGTGCTCCCAAATCGGTGAAGGAAGCCATCATGAGGAAACCGGCATGTCTTACAAACCAAAAAATTCGAAGACATGAAACAACTCGCACTGAGCCCGCGTGGTGGATTACAGCTCATTTCTCTCCTACAGAGAAGACCTAAGTCCCTGCAGTGGGAACATTATAGGCTGATGATGATGACTAAAAAGTTTTTTTTTTTTTTTTTTTTTTCTTTATTTATTTAGGGACATTTATAATCGCAATGCGTATGTCAGTCCCATCATACCCTAAATATACATTTGTCATATGTGGGCCATGAACCTAAACAGACTCTTCGCATCATCACCATTTGGTTGAGCCAGGATTTTGTGGAATGTGCCTACTTCAAGTCTGTTCAACCTCAATACCCTAAACAGTTCATTTCTCCCAGACTCATATCGGACACAGTCCATCAATAAGTGGTGTAAGTCTTCAACAACTCCACACTCCGCACAATTAGGCGAGTCCGTTTTTTTCATCAAGTGCGCAAACTTATTACATGGAATGTGTCCAGATCTGAGTCTGTGAGCCGTAACTACCAATTTTCGACTTAAATTAATGTTTATAAACCAGGGCATACGAAAAGGCTGACCCTGCATGGTTTTGTACCAGATTCCTTTATCCAATGAGCGCTTGTCAAAATATTCTTTCCAGTCATCATAACACTTCTTTTTAAATTTAGGTAAAAATTCTGAGTAATCCAAAATTATATTAGTTCCTTTCCCATATTTAGCTGCATATTTTGCGAGCATGTCAGCCTTTTCATTGCCCTGTATTCCAATATGTGATGGAATCCATTGCAATCTCAATGTAACACCTTTAAGCACTAATTCATCTATCTTAGATAGAATAACATAAGCTAGCGATACACCTCTGTGGCCAGAGGCGCATCGAGCTAAATGTTGTAAGGAACTTTTGCTATCTGTGCAAATAACAATTTTTTTATGTTGGCTACTGTTGCTAAACGTAAGTGCTTCAGAGATGGCAATAAGCTCCAACGTCATTATGGACGCATCCTTGTCTATTTTAAAGCAATTACTTTGGCAATTGAATGGTTCACTAGGCACATAAAAGGCTGCTCCATGACCTTCTACACTCTTCGACCCATCTGTAAATATGCTAAGCCATTCATTGTACTTCAAATGTAACTCTCTAATAACTTCAAATTTTAATAAGTCACTATTATAGCTATGTTTAGATAATTTCACTACATCTAAATCCCATATAATTATTTCATGAATATTAATGTTGGTCATCCATGTCTTCAGAGTAAACATCAGCAAGGGGTGTGATGATGCTATTTCATCGCTTTTCACTTCATTACATAAAGAAATTAGTAAAGGAATCTTTTTATTTTTCCAATAGCTATTTTGTCGAAGAGTGTGGAGTTGCCCTAACAAATCATTAATACTATTATTTTCTAAGGATTTAGATTTTAAACAGAACTTATAACCTAAATATTTTCTCCGTAAATACAGTGGAACTACACAGAGCTCACTTTCCATAACGTGGATAGGTGTAGTTTTGATAAAACCTCCTATTATTCTTAAGGCCTGGTTTTGAATCTTGTTTAATTTATCTAGATGACACTTTGCACTCACATCATATAAAAAGCTGCAGTAGTCTATGCGACTTCTAATCAAAGCTATGTAAATATGCCTTAAATGTTTAGGGTGCAGGCCCCATGACGTGCCAGCCAAGACTTTTAGTAAATTTAGATTCCTCTGTACTTTCTCGGCTATCGTATTTATATGTTTACTCCAGCGCAATGAACTATCTAACCACATTCCCAAATACTTATAATTATGTACTAACTGCAAATTATCTCCATTTATGTTTAAATCTATTTCTAATTTTCTAAACCCTCTAGTAAAAATACATACTTTAGATTTAGTTGCCGATAATTCTAATCCCATATCATCCAAAATATAACAAAATGTATTTAGTGCTATCTGTAATTCATGTTTACTTTCATTGAGGTTTCTTAAAGAACAATATAAAACAAAATCATCCGCGTATTGACACATACTCACATTTTTAATCTTATGGAAACAAGTCATTGTGACCACATTAAAAGTAGGGGGGAAATTGGGTCTCCTTGTGCTAAACCCCTATCCGTATACCTAATAAAATAATTCTGCTGATCAGTTTCATCCTTCATCATAAGGTGCCTTTCGCTTAGAAAACTACATAAATATTGACATATTTTTTGTCCAACTCCTATTTCATCTAAAGTATTAATCAGTACGTCTACTAATACATTATTATAAGCATTCGAAATATCTAAAAAACAAGCTATAGTTGGAACCTTATGCGAAAATCCAACATAGATCTGGCTTACTAATTTAGCTAAACAATCCTGACAGGACTGCCCTCTTCTAAATCCGGAGGTGTACGGAGATAGTAACTTATTTTTTTCTATGTACCATTCAAGTCGTTTCGTCAGCATTGAGTGAAAAATTTTGCACACACAAGACATTAATGAAATTGGTCGTAGTTTAGGACTATTATTAGAGCCATTTTTAGGAATGGGTGTCACCAATATGTCGCGCCATTGGTTTGGAATATCCCCCGTATAAAATATATTATTATATAATTTTAATAAGTACAGCCTACTTCTTGGTGAAAGATGAAAGATTAATGAATATGTTATACCGTCGTTGCCAGGCGCTGTGTCTTTTCGCTTAAAGCAATGAGTCATTTCTTGTACAGAAAAACTGTTATCTAATTCTGCATTATTTGATTTAAAACTGTGAAAGGGCTGCCGACACGTATAATCAGGAGCAAGACTGTGAAGCAATTCGAGTTTTTGTTCATTCGAAACATATGATCGTGAGGAGTGAATTCCCTTAACCCAGCCCATACGTTTCCACATATCGGAGCTGGATGTTTGCTCATCGATACTACTACAATAAGTTTGCCAATCACTTGTTCTGGCCCGCTGTATGGTCGTTTTTGTAGTTTCTGCTATTCGTTCAAGGTCCGTTAGGTTATCGGGTGTAGGGTTGCTTCTAAATTTTTTTAGGGCTAGTCTTCGTTGTGCAACAGAATGAGAAAGCTTAGGGGTCCAATAGGACTTAGGTCGAAATTCGCTACTTGGTTTATCACATGCTATTATCAGAGGTATGAACCGATCTGCAGCTCTCTCCACCTGCTTAATAAAGTGGTCATACATGGATTGTACAGCCACAGGCTCAACAGGTTGAAGCAAATAATCCTCTAAGCATTTTGTAAACTCTGACCATTTTGCTAACTTAAAATTTCGCTTTTTAGTATTATAAACAGAGTGTGCGTTACTACTGTATTTGTACGAGATCTTCAAAAACAAATGATCGCTCCCTAGACATTCATTCATAACATTCCAATTTAATAAATGCGATAAGTCGGTAGAAACAAATGTCACATCGGGCGAACTTTGTTGAATAATATTATCAACGAAACTAATTCTTGTTACACTACCGTCATTAAGAGAAATGAAGCCGTTATCTAACGCCGAGTCATAGATTTGTATACCTCGCGCGTCAGTCTTACACGACCAGGTAGTGTGATGACCGTTAAAATCTCCTGCTACAATACATTTGCCGGGAACTAATGAAAATACTTGTTCCCAATCGGATATACTTGTACGTACCGATGATGGACAGTATATTAGTACGATATTTTCAATGTTATTACAGTTCAAAAGTTTAATGAACATTATTTCTATTCCCGAATTACTAATATTAAGAAAATTTTGTTGTACTTTAATCGACTTATGTGATATTATAGCTATTCCCCCGTATCCGTCAATCCTATCGTTTCTAAAAATATTATAGCCACTTATATTTATATGTGATTCCGGTTCTAACCATATTTCGGATATTAACGCAATGTGTACTTTATACTGTTGCAATAGAAGTTCGAATTCATTACGTTTAGGTCGCAAGCTACGTGCATTCCACTGTATTATATTGAGTAAAACTATATTATTAGATTTCTTAGCCATTATTAAACATAGATACAACATTTTTCCATAGATGTTCTCCACTCAAAATCTTAAAAAACCACTGACCACATATTTCTATAAAATATTTAACTAGTGTTTTAAATTTAGCGAACCAATTACCGTCTGATAAACATACTTCTCGGATTCTGTTATAAATATTGTACATACTAAATGTTTTTTTTAACTCCTCAGAACCTGGGTCCTTTTCCTTATGTAGATTTGGTGTTTGCTGACTATTGCAACTGTCTTCCAGATTTTTTCTTTGTTGTCGTGGATGTTGTGTTGACGTGTTTACCTCTTGAGACATTCTTTCTTGATCTTTATTTTGATCTACCCTCTTTGTTTGGGAATGTTTTTGTTGACAATCTTCTGCCTCCATCTGATGTACCTCCTTTTCCTTATGAACAAGGGCTTCGGTGATAAGCACATTCCTATATGATCTCTGAGGGGAAGCATGAAGGCTACCTTGCGTTGAGTCATCTTGCGAGTCGGTTGCCGATTGTTGAGTGTTTTCTTCAATATTGTGAAGGCTTTTATCGTTTAATTTTTGTGTTTCTTTGTGTTTTTTAGTATTTAAGTATATTTCAAGGCCTTTCCGATAGTTGCAGTTATTTTCTGTCATGATATTCCTAATATCCTTTTCTTTTAGGAAAACGGGGCATTTTTTAAACAACGCCATATGTGGTCCTTTACAATTCACACAAATGTATTTTTCTATCTCACAATTTGGGTGATTATTACCACACTTGGGACATATTTGTTTCTTACTTGGACACGACTTTGACAGATGACCAAATCTCCAACATACTGAACATTGGGACACTGGGAAAGTATATGGTTCCACTTTAAACCTACAACCGTAACTATATACGTACGGCGGTAAAGTGTTACCCTTAAAGCAAATCCTGATTGTTTCTGAATCTACCCACTCCCCATTATCAGATTGTCTTCTTAGTCTTCTTATTGATATGACGTCATACTCACATGTAACGTTGTCTAAAATTTCTTTTTCTTCCATTTCTAAATCTACTTGTTTAAGGATTCCGTAACATAAGCTAGCCTGGTCTGTCATCTGTACTCTGTATCCTAGATCCGTTAGCTTATCACAGCTGAGTAACTTCGATGCATCTTCCTTGTTATTAAAATAAATCATAACCTTAAACGCATTTTTATACACGATTCTCGTTACATTTTCAATGTTTAGTGAACGTAAAAGTTTTGCCATCCCAAATTGTTTCAATAATATTTCTTTTCCTGTGATTGATACGATTAAATAAAGCTTTCCGGCCTCGTCGTTATTCTCGTTTCTTTTGTCGCTATTTGAATTTTGTCGATTAGCCTTTTTATGTCCTCTTCTTACTGTGACAAATCCATCTTCTTCTATTATCTCTTCATCATCCTGTCTACCTCTCTTCTCTGCAAATCGTTGTTCACTGTTTTTTTTCTTATTCGTCTCTTCAGCGGAAGTTATATCAAGTTGTTGTTCACTCTTTTCATTCGTCCTCCTCACATAATTAGCCAAAATGTTACAAAGTTGTTGTTCACATTCAATTGCTGGTTCCTCCTCCACTGTTTCACCGCCTCTAGAGGCTCGCAAAATCAAATTATTATCTACTTCATCCATTTTTAAGTATCACAATTAACATTGGCATGTATACGTATACGAAAACAACGCGATAGTAACGAACGGTTTAAGCGTACGTGCATACGTCTCAACTGCTCACGCGTCACTGACTAAAAAGTTAGAGACAAGAGACACACATTTTACCACTTTGGAAGTGTCTATCTTACAAATAATGAGAATAAAGAAAAAATGGTTTAGAAACCTCGATGTTATTTTTAAAGTCATATCTATACGCAAATAGATTTGTTTTTTTTTTTAAACATTTCGGAACTGTAAAAAGAGAGACCTAGATTCAAGTTCAACAAAATTCAGCCTGTTACATTAAAATTCTGTCATAGTTTCTTGGCGAACAGTCAAAGGTCAAGAAACAACCGTAGAAGACCCATCACTTAGTCCCAAGACACTTCGTGCTAGTGGAATAGCTGTAACATGTGCCAAATCCCACTAGATTGTCAATTTATTGTTTAAGGAGCTAATAAAATAAGGCCAATATATGGCTCCTTAACCCTAATCGGCCAGTGACAGGCCCTGTCTTATAGTCATTCGCGAATCTTCTAAACTAATTACCACGAACTTACTAAGCTAATTTACTTTGAACTCTACTACTCGCGCTGCTTTTAAGAACAAACCCAACATAACATCAAATCCTATACATTTTGATTTAGTTAAGTATTTTCTCGGAGTCTAGTGTTACTGGACGGTATTTAATTATCAAACTGCGACAGTTAAAACCCATTAGTGGCAAGGCAAAAAATACATTAACTTCAAATCTTATTTACGTATAACGGTAGAACCTAACATTTGACTTTGATAATTAGGTAGACGCCATACTTGTCATGTTTTTTTAAGGTTAACTACCGGAAAAATATACGTTTTTAACCTGAATTTAAGATGAAGGACTAACAACATCTTACTTTTAATTAAGTAAATAAATAACATTCAACTCAATTCATAGCTTACATTTTAAATCTGACATTCGCTTATCCATTTTCCAAAGTCGCATTTCCAAGAATCTATAAAACCCTTTATATTGATATTTTTGCCGTCCTGACGATTAAATTTTTACCAGGTAGAGTCTCAACTAGCTTGTGATATACACACACATAATATATTTCCAGAAATTCCCATCATCAGTCTCTGAAGCTTTTATTACAAAAACTTTCATCACATTTTTACAGTTCCGAAGCCATAAATCACAAATTACGAACGCATTTATTTCGTAAACAGTGTGCAATATACATTGTGGTGGGCAACTGAGCGAGGGGAGTGTAATCATGAACTCTATCGACACGCCGGGAAATGCAACCGAGAAATTATCAGATCCCTCCCATAACTTACGCTAAAATACTAAAATTGCTTTCGAGAAATCTTTTAGTCAGATCTTCACGCTCTCAGCGCTTATTATATTCCATTACGATACCAATAATAGCTGAATACTATTACAATTCTCTTTAAGCACTGGTTATCGACACATCTTAATTAAGAATGGCAATATAGATTATTGAAATGCGTTCAATATCAATAAACTGATCCAGCTAAACTTATCCCATTAGAGTCCCGTTTTGAAAGTGGGTTTTAAAACAACAACGCTTTGACATAGCATAAATGTAATTTAGGTTCAATTAAAAAAAGAAAAACGGCTTGGTAAAGTGTAAAAGAATGAAAAGTCGAACGGTAGTACCTAGTATCTTTACACCAAAAGTTGTAATAACTTCATCCAAAACAGTTTATTAAAAACTTCACATTACATCAATCTACTACGGAACCGACCACATACATAACTGGTACATATTCTCACTCGTTTGCATTTTATTTTCCTGTAACCGTGACTATCTGAAGGCTAGATCGACCGTCACGGGAAATAAAGTTAGCGCTGGTAATATGACACTTGAAACCTCGGATACGACTAGTCATCATCCATTATAGCTTATTCGCAACGATCTCGCTTCGATAATGTATCTACTTAGATTTTGCTATGTCATTTAGAAAGAATTTTATGCTTTTCGTTTCGCTTTGTGTTCAAAATTGCCTTGGGGTTTGATTTGCATTGAACTTTAGTCGGTTTGTATAAAATTGAGACCTAATAAGTTTTGTCATATTTGCCCATGCTTTATTAAGATCTATATTATTTTTTACGTTACTGATCGAAGGCACGCAACATCTGACATCTGAGACACGCAATATCTGTATTGTGTATGATATGTGGCTACTATGGGTGTAGGGTTCTGCCAATACAAACTAGTCCCAATCAATACAATTATATAGCTATTCAAACATAAGCATCATCCCTTGTCCTCTGTCCTCCTGAGTGCGTATCAGAGGGGCAACAAATGGCTTACAAGTAAAAAGTTCACATGTTTGCTGTTAACAGCTTTGAAGTAAACGCGGTTTTCCCATTTTGCTATCTTCAGAGGAACAGAAGGTCAAGTCAAATGAGTAATAAACAAGACATAAATGTAGAAAATGCTAAGGAGTACGCAACATTTTTGAAAGTGAAACTCAATAATGTACAACATGAAAACAGTTTCTCATTGGTCAAGTCATTTAATCATAGTGGAAACATAGTCTGTTAAAATCATGACCATGCCCCCCCAGTCGGGTAGAACAGCCGTAAAGCAAGTAACACTCACCGTGCATTTCTATATACCGCAGAATTTCCTTCAGCAACTCTAAAGTGGCATGATCCAATAAATATCCTCGTATTTAGGTTCGATTTCCGATCGGTTTATTTCAACATTTAAGTCGGATCACGAGTGCTTTCGATACGGTACACGAGAACTGTTTTACTTGAACGATCGTTTGCAATGTTAGCGCAAGTAGACCGACCGACACTTTCGGATGCTTTGTGGAGATAGGAAGGGAAGATGGAGTAAAGGTTACGTTGGTATGTGATATTTGAGCCATAGTATTATATCATACCATAGCCTCTTCTTCCGGAGGAGAGATAACTACATTTTTTGAAGAAGCTTAAGTCTCTTGAAGGACCATCCTATAAAAGACTTTGAAAAGGCCTTAACCTACACTGCGATCTGAGGGGAAATTGTGAGTGATGGAAAAAGGTATGTAACTTTAACACTATATTGCACGAAGCAACGACTTGCCCTTTTGGTCTGCCAGGACTAAAATTTAACATAACTTCTATCGCACTCTTGAAACATACGAGTAGGTACCCGTTATCGAACAACTAACTTAAACGTTAACAGCTTATATTTCTCATCAGTTCCACCCATTGAAAAGTAAATTCCCAACGATACTGGACCGTAAAATCGATTTAGCATTGAATACCAATTTCCATTACTCAGATATTGGCTAACAGATCATAATCGTGAGCTATAGGGAGCGTATCCATGCGTTTGTTGTTCAGAGTACATTCGTATTTTAGTTGAGAACAGGCCCGTTAGCGGGTGAAGAGTGGCGAGCTGGCAATGTTGGCGGTGTGGTACAAAGACTTCGTGCTCCATAAATCGGGGAGACGGTGACCTTCCGAGGTGAGGAGCTTCGCGGCGCCTGCGCGTCATTGCGGACCTAAATGCCGATAGATATCGTTATTTGGGATTGGATCCTGTTTCATATCGTACAGTTTTTGTTGGAAATATCTAGCAATAACTGTTGTATCAATTTACTTCAGAAAAAGCTGGAGGTTGTGCATTCTAATTACAAGAGTAATTTATATTACATTTTCTACCAGTTGTCATCGCATCTCTCATTCGATCACGATTTAAAATAAAATTTTAAATCATTGTTCGGTTTTTGTTTTTCGCAATTTTACCAAAATGTTTTGCCAGGAGTTCTAGAGATACGAGGTTCATAGATCTGGTTAATAGGAAAAATATACACTGTTTTTGCTAGCCTATTGCTACTTCAGAATTTCCTTAATCTAAGTTACAAATCCGAAATCCTAGATAGTGGTTTAGACGAAATACTGGCAGTGTATCGAAGCTCTATTAACAATTGAAACAGAAAACGTTTTCTCTATTTACTATTATAGTGAGTCGTTATTGCCACTCTCTCTTCATAAGGTTGCACTTATACACGGTACTTACATTCTAAAAAACCTTTTAAAGCTTTTTAGTAAGATGACTTATGGTAATTGCAGTTTAGGCAAACGACAAATTACGGTATTTTTTGCCTTAACACCTCTAAATTGAAGTGCGAGCGCAAAATATTTGCCTAACCGTTGATTGGGTTACTAAATAAACATCGGTGCACTCAAGTAGCAAATAACTTAAGTGCACTGCAAACATTAGAAAATGGTTTACTTTATGGAAAATTTTATTTTAGACTGTCGCTGTGAAAATATAAAGACTTCTTGTAATTTTGTTTTTTTTTTTTGTTTGGTACTACCTACCTACTGGGAATTTAATTAGAGTTCTCCGTTTTTATCAGATTTTATATAATTATTTTTTTTCAGGAACGTTGATCTTAAGAATAAAAAAACACACTGAAGCCGTATCAATGCAATGATCCTCTTACCGTATTGATGTCATTCACGCTTATTTGCCATCCATATTCAAAATCCTCGCAAAGGAAGACGTCTTGTAACATAAATTATATCTTTATAAAAGCCTTATTACATTGACAGCGAACACCATTGACAATGAATCTGATAAATGGCCGGTAAGACCAAATTATAAACCGATGACACGATAAGAAAAACAAGAGATGATTATCTTTTAACCTTTTTTGGTAAACTCTTCATACTTTACTTTGCTTCGTAAGAAAACAAGGCAAGGCTCGTAATTAATGAGTAGGAGTAAGAAATGTACGAAATCTATTTAATGATGTTGTAATGATACGAATGCCGCGATAATTATCTTTTGCATTTTCCTACTCAATAAACTGTTGTCTACGGAAAACGATTAATCGATACACAAATCAATGTTTATCCCGTCGGTGCTGCGAGTCCCGTCGGGGCTGCGTCAAGACTGTGGGTTCAACACAAATGGCTATGAAGGAACATGGGTGGTTTTCAGTCAGTAGAAGTCTGACACTCCCTTCCGCTCTGCCCAGAGCGGGAGGGGTTATTTGACGAATTCCCAACACCAAAAAAAAAATTACAATATTGATTGACAGGAAATGACAACCAGGAAATAAAAAGGGTGGCGTTAAGTTACCCATCGAGCTATCAGTGATAGTCACAAAACAAAGCATGAACAATTCCTTTATTTTTTCTTCTTCTGATAATCAACACAATTTGATTACAAATTGCCGAACACTCGTCAATTGTTGTGATGGGTTCACTTAATTATTAACAGTCAATATTGAAGCCAATCGAATTATTTGACACGTGTTTAATTTTGACACGTTGTTGATTGTATCGTTCTAAAACAGTGTGTGACGTACTTCTAAGGCACCTTTAGTAATGCTAAAACAAAATTTTGGTCTTACCAATCTTTATCTACACTATAATTTTATAAAGAAGAAAGATTTGTATTTTTGTGTGTGTATGTATGTTTGTAATTAATAAACTCAAAAACAACTGCACCGATTTCTAAAATTCTCTCACCATTGGAAAGCTACATTCACCCTGAGTAGCATGGGCTTTTTATCCCTGTATTCCCACAGGAACCCGGTCATGCGGGTGAAACCGCGTGACCTCCGCTAGTTTAGTTATAAAATACAAAATTCATGGTGACGTGAATATACTAGGAAATAATGTTATTTTATTACAAAATATTATTATTTCTTCTCAAAGCGTGTTCTTCTGTGTTTCTCAAATGAATTGTTACCAATATCCATTGAAGAAAATAACACTAATTTTGTGGCGTTTAGCAGTAAAAGTCGGGCTGAAATAACAAAAGCAATGGAAAGACAAGTAGCGGGGCAACTCGTCAGTTACTAATATTACGGTAACCTGTTTACCTTTGTTGACACCTACGACTTGTGCGGCATCAAACAAAGATTCCAGGTCAGACTAGTTGTGTCACACTGCTGTTTGAAAAGCTGTAATTTTTTGCAAAATAATAAAACGGAGGATGGTTTCTTAGTGTCATTTGCACGAGGTCCCGGGTTAGATTACCAGGTCGGGCAAAAGTGTTATTGAGTTTTTCCATCAGGAATTTCTTAGTAGGAGCTGCGGACGATTTGTACCCGGTTTATGCCTCGCTCCCTATTCTATAGGACTTAAACATAACTGGTGAACTGCGGGTGTATCTATAAGGTATTCCTCTACCTAAGCCTTAGGGGACTACAGGCGTGATGTTATGTTATATAATATTCAAGAATTCAATATAAAGGGTGTAAAAGTACCCTTAACGTAAATGAAAGGCACTTGTTCTCCCCATCACTGCGATAATTTTGTTGTTCTAGACCATACCTGGGAACCCCCTAGTTACGGAGATATTGAGGGGTCAAATTTCCAAATTTTGCACAGCTGCTTTTGTAAATACTAGTTTTTCAGGTTATAACTTTACTTAAATTACCTCCATGACCCTTTTACTATTCAAAGCATACACTAGCACAATGTTTTAAGAGTGCTACAATGAGTTTTACCGTAAAATGAAAATTTGACCCCAAAAAAAAAGTCGTTTCCCAGCAAAAAATTTTGCGTAGGGCTACTTAGTTTGATGTACAGAATGCTTGGTTGACGTATGTGTGAAGGGTTGATTTACACCATGTATACGAGATGATTTTTTAAGTCATCGTCCAATTTTTTTCTGGGCATTATATATCAGTCAGTAACACAATTTTTGAAAAAAAATCGATCATTAAAATTTTCAAATTGATCATTTTCTCGAAATAATTATCCGCTCTCCGTGAAACGTTAAAACTTTGTGATGTGATATCTCGATATTCTTATATTGAGTGATACTAAAAGAAAAAACACGTTTTCATTGATTTTCGCCAAATATTAATACATCAGAATTTGGACGGTGACTGAAAAATCATCTTGTATAAAAGAATTACGCCACCAACTATGATCCTACCTCTTGAACGTCTTTGGAAAACTCTCATCCAATTCATTAATTCAGGCTATAACCGAACTTAATGAGTGAAAATGCAAACTCACGTTTTCATTAGCCTGTGATGTGCCATGTGCGTCTCTTAAGTGATAGCAATTGTTTCCTACAATTAACTCTGCCAATGGAACAATTACACTTTGGACGTCAATATTCCACCTTATGAACTACTCTATTAGACAAGTTCACGGTTACTACTTCGTAGACCGGTCAGAACTGGCGATATCTCGATGTAGTTTATTTTTAATGACACTCAATTATTGTCCTGCATGAGGTCGTATTATCCATTCTCAAGTAGAGCAACACTGTGTTGGTTTGTTCCACTCGAAATTCGGCAAAATAAATAGAAAGATAGAATATACTTTGTATACTAAAATTGTTACACAGTGGTTTCACAAAAAATCTATAGGTTCGTTGGAGATCATTCTGGTCGCGATTAGTGCCCGGTTGATAGCAGTCCTTATAGGTGTATGGGACTTAAACAGAACTGATGAAATGTCTCTGCATAATCCTTTAAGAATAACAGGCATGGTGCCCTATGAAAAAGTAGTTAACCATCTACAAATCTGTCTAAGGCCCCACAGAGGCTGGGCTCTCTTTGAGCGGATACAAACAGTAAACTCATAATTAGCACCATAATTACACTTCCTTGCAAAAACCATTAACTCTGCACTTTATATTCTTGTTATGACCTATTAAGACTCGAGAACCCTAGACTGGACAAAAGCCATTCAAGCGAGAAACAATAGCAATAAATTCATATCAGTTTCACGCATGTAACCTTTAATTACGTAAAGAATATTCCAAGCATGACGTTACATACGCGTGCCGATAATTACTTGAATCTTTGACGTGACGTCACACCATTTAAATTATATTTAAATGCAGAATAATGCGAAAGTATTGACCAATTATGCGAACTCAGCCCTGCAGTGTGTTGACCTTTCCGAGTTCCATGTCAATGGCCTGGCCTGGTCCAGGAATGTATTATGTCACAAGACGACACAAAAAACTAATTATGATTTTGCACGCTTAAGGGGATTGAAGACTCCTAAATGTCAGTATGATTTTAATAACGAAACAGCTGCATATTTTCTGCGTGTACAGTCGAGTGTAAAAGGGTTTTCCTTCAATTTATTGATCATTGTCGAAAGTAGGTATACATTTTCTATGGTTTTCATTCATCTGTCTTTTCTAATAAATATATTTTGCTACCGCCCCTGGGTTGATCTTCTATGGCTAATCTTGCATCGCATTTCCTGAACAAACATTAATATTTTCAATTCGTACAAATTACACATCGTCATATCAGCATACTAGATCAGCTGGGCACACAGCCTCATTCGTACTCGTCTTATGCTGTTCCCTGTGACAGGTCGCTATTATTATAATACTATGATTACACATCGCTTGGAGCCGAGTTATTAATAAATAGTTAATACGTACCTCCCCACTGTCCACAAAGCAACCAAGGGTCTTAAATCATAAAGTAATTACCGTTCTAAGATAGGCTTTCTTCTTGAGATTGAGAAATGAGTCGCTTAAAGATGGGCAGAGATATAAATCACTTCTATTGTTACTATAGGATTTACTTAACTTTAACATACGTATAAAGGAACGGCATGGTTGTTTGATTGTTCAATTATTTGATCGTTGTCATAATCATATTGACCTGAAGTCTTCCACTGCAAGGATAAGCCTCCTTTCTTTTTGCCATAATTCACGGTACAATCGTTGTAACTTGGATTTTAGTAAAGAATTTCTTTGAAGCTGCGCCTTCTAATTCTTCCATTAAAGAGTCGATTCCTAAAAATCTAGTCGAACAATTTTACCCTTCGTGAACTCCCACATTGAAAACCACGTGTGCGATCATGGTTTAAACTATATAAATTCGCAACAATATCTGAATCTAAGAAAGTCTAGCCCACGACTCATTACTGGGGAACGCCAAAAGAAAACAATCCGAAGAAAATTTATGAAAATGTTTATTATTGTGTAGTGTTTGCCAAATTGTTGCGATAATCCACTGTGTATACCCCCCACACTTTCACGTATTTCCAAACACGTGAATATGAAGGGATGTGAACTGAAAGAAAGGCCCATAGCATTTTATGACGCTTTTTAACTCATTTTTACTCACTCATGAAAATTTGTCTAAAAAATCAAATCCGCATTCGTGCTTTGTAGTGTCTTCACATCAATAGTTTTTTGATTGATCAATTCCATCTGTTGCATTTATTTTGCTCGTCATGATTCATTTAACTAAGTACTGACAATTATGCAGAACTGGACTGTACAAAGTTTCAATATCTGAGTACGTGTTTGACAATTTGCACAATCAATTTAGAATATTTGTACTTTGGCTATAATACTTAGTATTTTTGTAGTATTGGATTAAACAAGATCATAAATAGCCCCTTGCCCTTAGGTATAAGTATGCAACTATGCACATGCACGACGACGTAGGGAAAGTCAAAGAGCCCAACAGGACATCATAACATATCGAGTAAAGCCGCGCGGTACGATAAGCTACATAGATTATAATTAAACCAGTAGTCGATAAATTGTGAGCAACAAGGTTGCCGATGCTTTTCATTTCACTTTCTAAGTAAATACATCTATAACATTCACTGTTATTTTCAGTAGCAAAGTGTTATTTACGATACGAATTTTCTTTTCAAATCTATTTGATGCTGTCTCTACAAACTATGATATAATCGGAAGCATGATACGTATGCTTATCTTGAATTGATACTTCCGTGAGAATACATAATGAATATTCAGGGAAATGGGAAACGGACAATTTTCTTGTTACCTTGGATGGTTCTTATGCCACCGCAGGAAGTGATGACGAAGAAGCAGAATTAATTGTAGAACGGTACGCATTGAATTGCTTCTGTGAGGCTGTCATTTGTAAATCTTTGACAGTGCTTATAGATAGTCATGGGGCCGAAAGTCTGACAACCAGTCTTACCAAGGGATTTTGTATCACCCAGTACTAACTGGGTTGTGGTGTTCATATACGCAGTTGCTTCAAGTAGAATACTGGGACTCAGGCGCATCCAGTATGTTGGAAGCTGACTCCAACATATTATGTAGTTGGAAAAAGATAGAAGGGCCGATGATATTTAAGTAAGCATGAGGAAATTATTTATCGTCCTCAAATTTAGCCCGTAATTTGAAATCGTGTCCGGTTAAGGGCTATTGCCTGGCCTAGCGAAATGTGGATGTATTCAAAGGTATATTTGTGTCTATTATTTCGGCGAATAAAAGTAAATGTGATCATATACCGTCATCAGTCATAGCTCGATACATTATGTAATGAAAATTACTTACACTTACATGAGGCCCTAGAAACAATAGTCGCAATTTTATATATTTATCTACTCTAGGACCACAATTATAATCAACCTTATTTATTTGCAGGTCAAGTAGTCCTAGTTAAGCCTGCACGAGTACCTGCACGTGGCAACTCCTGTCATGTGAGTCACATGTTACAATAAAGCTATTCGATATAATAAATAATACGATTCCTATGTAGTGCTAGTGACAACGGCTCGTGCGCAGCGTCATAGCTTAATTTAACTTCTTCTTTTTATTTTAGCATATCAATAAAAAATTAAATTTAAATTAAACTCGATGGAGAGATTGGTAGTTTAGGGCCAAGTAGAGGGCAAAAGGTCACGCGGCCGATTACCGACTCGCTAAACTGACTTGATCAAAAAGGCTACTGAGTCGACCATGGTTCAGTGTACTCGTAACATCTCCAACCGACAGAAATGGAAGCACATCGCTAAAAGAGCAGTCTTCGGGGAAGTCACCGACCCACCAAACATCTCGCCGTGTACCCCGTCTGCGCAACCACGACCACTCTGACAAGAGTGTATCGACTAAGAAGAGAGAGAATTTAAATTGTGTCAGCAAATTTGGCGATGAGTTTTGCAATTTGGGCAGCTCTAGTAATATGAAAGCAACAGAACAGGCAGGACATGATACTTAGTGTCCCATTGGTTATAGGTAACGATTTACACTCCAACCTATCCATCCCAATCCTCAAAACAATTGATTTTCTTTGCTTTAGCCAATTTGTGCCCAGAGTCTATTAAATTACAAGATGAATGAGATTTGTTGTGTTACCTTTTTTTTTTTTTTTGGCGGGTGGAAAATCATGAAATAGCCCCTCCCGCTCTTGGGCAGAGTGAAAGGGAGTGTCAGACTTCTACTGACTAAAAACCAACCATGTTCCTTCTTAGCCCTCTATGTCGAGGCCGCGATAACTAGTGTACAACCCGCGGCCCCGATGATTGACGTCACAACATCCTAGGAGTATCTTTGGACACTTTTATTAAGAACTAGGGGTCTAAAATGGCCACTTTAGTAGATCATAATATAAATTTCGTTAAAAAGCGTAAAATGGACCTTTCATAATAGTACCTGGGTCTGTGACCATTTAAGAAAATAGATCATAATAGGAAAAGAATATGAATTGGATTAAAATTCGTAACATGGTCACAGACGCAGTTACTATTAGGAAAGGTCGCAATTCATATTATTATGGGCATTTTAGACCCCCTGTTAGTCGATTCAAAAAATGTCATTGAGTGTGCAGAACTCTGGTTGAATTATGTAAGTTCGCTAGATTTACAGAACAACATCGTCATCAACACTGGTTGATAGAATTGTGTTTGATAATCATCTTTGTGGTCGATTTTCAGATAAATTATAATTATGTGAGGATATATATAATTCTAGCTCTTAACTCCAAAACCAACCAACCATTCTTGATAGCTTCACTAACAACACTTCATGGGTCAGCTGAACGGAGTTCAGCTTCAGTAACTTATTTCAGCTGAAAGCTTTGAAAAACATTCTCTTAAAAAAAACATATAAAACTGGATATAGAAAGACCGGGGCAATATCCTTTAAAATACGTAAACAAAACAACCTCTCTACCAATATAAGAATTTTTATTTTTCTTAAACTTTTACATTGATTACTTGATTGGCATAAATATCTGGCAATGTTTCTGTCGAACTAAAATGGGAGATAAAGACATTCACACTCTTTATTTATTGCTTACACTTGGAAACAACTTTTAAATTTTAATTAACATTTTAACATGCTCTTGTAGTTTAACCAAATTAAGTTAAAGCGTACATTAAGTTGGGCAATAAATTATCCTTTAAGGATAATACTTTTTTTTAAAGGACTGCTGAAAATAATGCGTCACGGTGACGTGAATACGTGATTTAAAGTCCTCGCGCGCCTTACGAACACCATCTGTACATAAAACAATGGCTTTTTAATTGTGTCTATAATAAGGCGCCCACTGCCGCACTCAGAGACGTTTAATGATTACTTAAGCCGTCACTTAGTAAAGGTTTGACATGCTTTTGTATGACAAAACTGGCAAAACATTTACTTAGTGATGGCCTAAGAAATCATTAAAGCTCTCTGAGTGCGGCAGTCAATCAGTTAAAGAACTTAGTTTACTTAAATTTATTGTGGAAACATAACTGGCGGAATGTTTGTGTATTATTTGGTGGACAGCTGCTTAGCCCTCCGGGAATCACAGGCGTGATGTTATGTAATAAGATCTTTAAAGTAAGATTTTCGCTATGATTTATGGTACAACAAAAGAAAGAGGATACCCAGTATTGGATGAATTCAGTTTGTGGATGATGATGACATACTAAAATAAATACACAATCATAAGTTATTTCAACCAGCCTTATATTATAATAGATGTTATACCTAATGCTAATTGAAATGACCCTTTATCTACCCTTGAACTTAATAATCAATACATCACTGTCACAGCACCGACAAGCATAAGCAATGAATAACCCTTAACTTTTTAGCCGACAGGGACAAAGGAAAAGGCGAGACTGAACGCAGACAATATAGCTAATGCAAGAAAAAGAGTATTGCGAACTATTGACATCAATATCCCTTTATTAACACTTGTGCAGGAATCAACCACGAGTCCATGACACGGGCATCGCATGCGCACGTTTATAAGCTATTCATCGAGTTAAAAGCGCCGTCAGAGCGGACACGACGAATGGACAATCAGATCGAACGCATATCCTTGTTCTGCGCAGACACAATGCTTTTCTTTGAGTTACAAATGGATTTTCTTTGATTTTATTTTAAATGAGGGTTAGATTTTATGATTTGTCGTAATCATTGTTGTCTTCAATAAACAATAGCTTACTTTTAATGATATATTCCTGGAAGATGCAGCGTTTTGAAAATAATAATTTCAAACACAGAAATGCCAAAGGAGATAAAACAATTTCAGCTATGACAAAAATACATGCATATAATCATGCCAGAGTGTTTTTAGTGAAAAATAAATTAGAAATATTTAATTAATATAGTGATAACGAAAATAAGATATCATTGCAGTAGTTCCCCAATGTAAAACCAAATTTAGTAGCAGACAATTTCACCATCTCTCAGCTCAAATATACAACAGGATTCATAAAAACATATATGTATACGAGTTAATACACAATAAAAACAATCACGACTGTTAAAAAGTTAGATCAAACTGGCCAAAGTCTCTTAGTTATGAGGATACGGAAGCTCTTCTAGTTTATCACGAGTAATACAATCACACACCTTATCGATACAAACCTTACTGTACTCCATACACTACAATATACCTCCACCTCGCCACTACACCTCGCTACACCACACTACACCACACCTCAATACATCAGACCACACTACACCATATCACACTATGCCACACCACACTACAGCACACCACACTACAGCACACCTCACTACACCACACTACACCACACTACACCACACTACACAACGCTGCACCACTCTACACCACACTACACCACACCACACCACCCTACACCACACCACACTGCGCCACACCGCACCACACACCACACCACACATCACATCTAACAGCACTACATCTTACACACGCGCCACGCCTAACTAAAACACACCACGATTCACGTGATACATACTCAACATGTTAGAATAAGAAATAACAATATGGTGTAATATAATTATGTAACATAAACATTTATATATCTAAGATAAGCGGAGGTCTCCTAACACAGGCATTCTTTGCCTAAAAGGACGCTCCAACGTTCATTGTTTTGTTTAAATAAAAATATTATTGATTTCATTTCATCATAGTCGTCGGTGTGCAACTGAAGCTGAATTCATTTCACACAATAGGGGTCTGTTCAAGTGTTGAAGTGGCGAGACGTTTCAAATGTCTGGAAAGTATTACAGTGTCTAGTTCTAGAGTTATAACAAAATAGTCCGTCCAACACATAGGTAATGTGATGATCTGTATGCACAAGAAGCTAGAGTACCTACCCATCAATATTGTTACGCAGTAAGTAGTTTAGAAAGATTAACTCACATCATAAACATAGCAAAGCTTATATTTTTGTCACCAATGCACTAACATAGTCTGAGAAACATTTTGATGATAATTAAGTCGCAGTAAAGAAAAATTTTATAGCAATAACATGATATCCATAAATACAGACACTGACAAAACTCACAACATAAACTCGTTGGTACAAGCCGTTGCCACTGTAACCACCTGACGAGATGATGACACTTACAAAGAGTCAGCGACGGGCAAGAATCATGATTGATGTCTATGTTTTGATATCACGGAGTACAAGAGCTATCTATCTCGTTCAACATTCTGGTACGTATTGCTTAGAATTGGCTATTAATATAGATGGGCAATAAAGGCCTACTTAAAGTTACGGTACCTTTGAGCTTTGCTACCAATTCTGTTGACGGGGTAAACATGAGATTGTGTATATTGGTTGTAAAGAGTGATAATCTCGTGTGAGTGAGAATACGTCTTGGCATTAAGTCTCCCTATGTAAGTATAGTTTCAATAAATAAATAGCATGATGCACATAACATAACATTCCTTTCAGGTAATTTTGGGTTCATTTTCAGTTCAGTTTTTGTTAGTAAATATAACCTTAAAACTATATTAGTAACACTTCATTTGTGCTGACCTGTGCCCTAAGTCACTGTGCGTTGGCTGTTGCCCGTGGAAGCGGAACTCCAAAAGCACGTGTCTCTGAAACAATGTAATAGTAAAGCATTAAAACTAAGAAACGTTTAATATCGACCCGCATTACTTTATTGCGGTTTTTGTAATATCCAGTTTAGCAGTCGTCGAATCATTCTTGTTACTATGTATTTCCTTTATGTTACTGCAGCTGAATAAATCCGCCCGGTGAAACAGTCACGAATGCATCGGATTAAATAACCTTTTATTTTACAAAAGGCTTCCTAGTGCTCATAGAAGCAATAATTCACGGGTAATGATGTAATAGGATACATTGTTGGTAATTATGCGTTGTTATAAGTCAATTCAAATATCGTAACTCAATTACTCGAAACATTCAGGAAACGTCAACGCACGGTAGCGGGCACTGCGTACTACCCGTGGGTACTCGTCGGTATGGTGAAGGGCTTGCATAATGGCCGCGCTGATAGCGGCAGCGGCTATCTACAAGCGCGCTGACAGAAGCAGTTAGGCCGTGTTCACACATCGCTTGTTAGACACCGCACAACTGCCAATTACCGCGACATACAACCCCCATACAAACTCACTTTCGCCACCAGAGTCACCCGACCCGGCAATCAGCGTATGTTCATGGGATTTTAAATTGCAAACGAGATGGTAATTAGCGAAAACAACCGCTAAAAGTCGTGGCATTTAGCCACCGAGGGTCCTGTATGGAAATTAGGGACAAATTACGTCTCCACTCTTACTTTCATTTGTATAACAACAGTTACATAAAACCAGTAATTTATTATTTCTTAATCCGCTTTGTTGTTTTGTTTTAAGGGTTTGTGCAATTGTTGCGAATCGTATAAAAATAATGTCGATTTATCAATCGGAGTGTATCGATTTTTGCGATCGATCATGACACAAATAGATCAAAACAGTCGGTCAAACGTATTCCATATCTGTAGCCGATAATCGTATGCGTGCCCGGGCCCAGCTTGCCACTTATGCAACTTATAAAATATTGCGAACTCATAAGCGCAGTGCGCCCGCGCCGCGGCAGCACTGAGATGAAACTGGAGATAGAGTTAATCTAATAAGTCAGATCTGAAGCCAGACGTCGACCGAAGTAATAACTCACGGTTGAAGAGCCAGAGGTTAATTAAAAATAGCAACTTCAATCTTACGTGTCAGAGATGGAGTTAGATTAGGAATCGTCCGATTTATCCTATCGCAAACACTAAAGCGCACTTCTTTAACGGGGAAGCGTAATAAATTACGAAATAATAGTAAATTATGAAAACGAGCACCGAGCGAGCTTTCCCCGACGTAGAGTATTTTGTTCTAAGGTATAAAAGGTATTTAAATTCTTACATATTTGTTTATAGTTGAGCAAACAAACAGCAACACTTTTGTAACACCCATTTACGCTTTACAAGTATTTATTTCTTAACGTTCTTGTACTAATTACGCAGCGTATAAATCAACTGTTGGTTTTAGTGCCAAATCTCGCCAACGTATCGCGTTGCGCCGGTGTTCGGACAAACCTAACTAATGTGACGCAATTTCGCACTTGAGAAATTCAAGCTATCATTTCACGCCGTTCTTAATCGCAGACGACGGCCAGTCATCACTAATCAATTTGGCGTATGTTCTCCGTATCTTACACAAACGACCCGCGAGTTAGGCTGGTTGCAAAGCATTCCACGTAAAGCACAATAAGAAATAAGCTTCAAATGCGTATGTATTCATGAATGCAATATGAGTAAAGGTATAGAGCGATAATAAGGAGGCCTAAGTAAAGATAGATACAAAGAATACCTACATCAAATAATTGGCTATGAATGAAAATGCGTGAAAAGAAAAATATAGGACGTGGTACTACGACTCCAAGTGACACGCGAAACGAGCAAGGAGGGGATAATAATTGTAATACCTTCATTTGTACCAAACGACTTGCGTTACACACAGAACCCCGTTACATCCAATTCCCGAAGCTGTAAAGTCCTGTAACACACTTTACACACCCCGCCAACACGCAAACCCCTGATTGAAACACGTATCACAAACAAATTTAATGTCACACAAGGATGTGAACATAAAATATGTGGGTGGAATTGTGAAATGAAGCAATTTACGATACGACAATGTGAACTGCCAATAAAAAGGATATTATTTTAAATCAGTCATCGCAACAAAGTACCGATCATGTAACAAAACAATTTTATGACAAAGTGAAATGTAACTGCTATTGATAACAACTAGTTTGTGGACATAATCCTTAATTGTGTTGTTGGACAAAGATACTAGTAGACATTACCGCTAAACGGGACATTATACTGTGAGGAACGTTATTAATAATATGTCTGGGTAAGAAAATTCAATTCTGAATCGATTTCAATGTTGTTAGCATCATTTACAATTACATGCATGTAGATTTTGTACATTAAGTTTTATGGAGACTCCGTAAGACAACTAATGGAGAAAATTTTTGTTCTACTTTACACTGAATAAAAATACAGTCTGAGCTAAAACATAAGTACCTACCCATCGTAAGTCCCATTATTTCGCATCGGCACTTACTTCAGCCACATCACGTACGAGTACTAGAAACCTTGAGCCGAGCTACAGATAAAGCACTGATTCACTGGACACATTCAAAGATAACCGTAAGTAGTGATTTCTACCATTTATCCTGTCAATCACTGCTAGTTCCTAACAAACACCGGTCAAAGGTGCGGGAAGGCCTCAATCAAATCAATGATACGGAGAAATGTAACAGATACCTTGTAACACATTCGAGTGTATAGGAACACCACTGACCCTCTTGTTTCCGTCAATCATAACATAGAAACCTACGGTAAGGTATTGTTGTGTCCGTTAGTTAAGTTTTATAAAGTACTGCGGCACGTTTCGCACATTAAATGGAGTTGGTTCCTTGGTTCCTGATGACTGTCTGCTCGTTACGGACGTTCGTTAGCTCAATACGCTGGGCCAGTTATCACGCCACTTCACACCCAACTAGCAAAATCAGTACTTAAAACGATCTCAAGACTACTTTTATTGTCACTTATAAGAAACTTGTATCATGCTACAAGCCTGGATTTGGGCGCAGTTATAGGAGCGTTTATTTCTATAACTATCTTATAATCAACTTTTAAAATGTTACTAAGCCCTATAATATACTTGACGAAGCGCAATAGCTTCTATAATGATATGAGACTACGCAATTACAAGCACAAACGCTCTTGTTAGTATCTGACATAAGTATCTTACTAAAGCAATCTTGTTTATAATGCACTAGTAATGTACTTAGTTATTAGTAATAAGTATATTTTAATAGAAGTTATCTTTGTTGTTGCTTCGGCTGGTGGTTCCGGTTGTTTTGTGGTAAATACTAATAAAAACGTAAGTTTCTATTACTATTATTTTGTATAATTGTAGAACATTAATTACTAATAATATATTGTAAATATAGTGTATGAACTCTTGGGGAAGTCATTTTTACTGTAAATGTGTACCGCAATTTAGTTAGTTTCACAATCCCCTCCGAAAAATAGGACATTAGTATATTGTTGTAAATAAAATATTTCATCAATTCTTATGAATATTCGCCATGTCTTAAAATTGGTCTTCATTAAGTACTTTATAGGAACAATGTAGGTAAATTAATACTTGTAACAGTTTCAGTCCAGATAACTCGCCTCCATTTAAAAACAAATTAGGGTTCCCTTGAAATATGCCTGCTAATGCTAAATTTACTTTTTTTTAGGATTTAGTTAACAAGATGGTTGTATTTCTTGATGTCGACTGTTTTTTGACCAAATATTCACTGATTTTACTGACAAATATGAGATGGCCTTGGACTGATACACATTTTGTGTTATCCGATAGCTGCAATGGGTGTGGATTTCCAGTTTATTTAAACAATATGTATAGACCTACTCATTTCATTTGTAGTCAAGAAAACATAATGGTTTTATTGGATCAAATCTTTTTTTGGTGCCCGAATTGCTCCCAGTACAGCATATATGACCATTACATCGAAGATGAATGCACAATGTGCTACTAATTTTGTTATTTAGTTTTTGAATAATTATATCCAATAAATAATCTTATTATAAGGACCAATAAGGACATAATAATATGTTCAACGGTAAAAAAAGATGATTTTTATGTTAGCTAGATTTCAAACATTATGCGTCCAAGCAATCAAATTAACAAGGAATCTTCCCGCGCCGCCTGTTCGGCAAATATTTTGAAGGTACGATTACGATTGCTTTAAAACTATACCAGTAGTACGCAGTACGGGTGAGAGGTGCGGGGGGAGGCTTGCATGTCCGAACCAGTAGCAGTAGCGCCTGAGTTATGAAGAAGAGCGCGCGTGTGCTTATTGCGCAAAGGGTTTGTTACCGCCATATTTGTATAATTTCACTAAATTTCAAGTGAGTTGATTATGCCCGTGAAACGGAAACGGAACGAGAAACATTGGGTTGTGAAATAAACAGTTTTAAAAACATCCGGGTATGTTAACTCTGTACTTCTCTGGAATCCCTAAACCAGAGGTTGTCCTGTTGCGCCTCGCTTCCTCCTGAACCCCTAACCTTGTACATCGTACGCCAGACCAGCACGTAAGTGGAAACAAAATACAGTGTAAACTCTTTATAACATTACTCTTTGTAACGATAAACTCCCTATAACGTAGAAATGAGCACAATTTGGTTGGTTTACCTTAAAATTAAAACCCACACATTGATAAACTCTTTATAGCGCAGCAGCCATTCTCTATTACGAAGAAATTTGTTCATATTAAGTCACAGTAAATATTCACAATCGGTATTATTGTTTATGTTATCTTATCAGGTTACAAAAGACGCCGACTAAATCTTTGAGGTTCCGAAACTTCTGAGGTCGTAAACAGCCGTCTTGCTTTTGTTATTGTTAATTGCCTTGAACATGTGCATCATTACTGCGTTTACTTGGAAATGATGGTCTAAACACACCAGCTGTACCTATCGTATTATCAGTCGTCAACCAACTTTGAAACTGTTAACATGGCCAGTAAAAGAAAAGCGATAATATGTACATTGTTTGTCTTTCTTCACTCCATATAACGTTAACTCTCTATAACGATAAAAAATGCTCGGTCCCTTGAGTTTCGTTATAATGTAGTATAACCTGGTCTCGCGTTGGTATTGAAACTCTCTAATAAGCGAGGCCACCTCAAGGTCAAAGTGTTTCCACCAACTTGCTGGTGCGATAAATACTTGTTAATATTATAAATACAAAATTTGTTTGTACAGTCAAGCCCACGTCAAGCTGTACACTTTTGTGGCAATGTTGACTTTATTTCGAGCGCGATAAGGCTGCACTGTATAACTTTACGTGTGCTTGATAGTACTAGCTAGTTATTTGTGTTTTGTATTTATTATTTTTATCAAAAAATGTTGTTTACAGGTTTTAAGAGTAAAAAATGCCTTTCAAAATTGTTCAAACCATTGAAAAGGGCAACATTGTATTGACATGTGTACCACATCAATGGGAGAGTAATGGAGTTTTGTATTGGCCCAGAAAACTAAAACAGTCACATAAAAATAAGTTACAAAAAGATGAAGGTAGTCAGCCCGATGATACTTGGACACAAATAAACTGTGCGGTAAAAAGGCAAAATATAAAAACGTATCAAGATGCAATAAATGAAATTGATCTAATGAGCAATAATTCAGAAACAGAACCTGACATAGAAGACGTTTCAGCAAAAAAGCGACGCAAGTGCTATGATGTTCCACAGCTGTCATATAATATCATGGCAGAAGAAAGTCTACAGGTTTGTAACTATAGGTGCTTTTGAATTAAAGTTAGTTGATTTCGGATTCACTTCTGAAATAACTAATGTGCATGTACGCCACATGATATTTTCACAGATTGTGAATCGATTTTTCATGTTTTCCAATAGATTATGCCCTCAGAGTGGTACAAGTACCACACGATCAAAGTCGGTTGCTTTTTAACTTTTTGTCGATTTTTTTTTTAATTATTTCAATAAATAATATTTTCAGAATGATAAGCATAATGCTTCTTCAACAACAATGCCTGAAGCTGGAGAAGAAGTAATGATGGTAAGTTACAAATACATAACTTTTATGAGGCTTTCATTGAGATCATTGACATCAGAGCTTAAGTTGTCAAGCGGTTCCTCTGTGTATCCTTAACAGCTTGTCAGTGTTTAACTATTACGCAGAGCTTATTAGATAGCAACATGGTGAAATGTGACGTTACTATTAGAATATCACCGTCTGTAACCTATAATTATGTAAGCTGTATTTGGACTAACTACACTTTTGCTTACATAAAAAAAAAGTTTAATATCTCGTTTAGCTAATTCAACATATTTTATTGTTTAGGCTAATTACGAAATGACTACACCGTCAGAGTCAACTCCATCTGGAACACTGCTGAGCGCATTGCAAGATAATATTGAAAAATACGTCGTTATACCCGAAAGTAATCAGTCGGAGACGCCTATAATATACTCGTACATTAATAAAGAAACAAGCTTATCAGAAGAACAGTGCGACTTAAAATCCATGAAAACAGATATCAACACTATTAAAAGTGACCTCAAATCCATTAATGACGATATGAAGACTATAATGGAGACCCTAAACACAACACTAAGTAATCAAGGTGTAATACATGATACACTTAAATCAATATTGTTAAAAGTGACTGAACAACAAGTTATGAATGAAGAATTCATTAAAAAATCTATTACAGAGAAACAAAATCAGTCATTGGCGTTAAAACCAATTAAAGATTTAAAGGATTTGGAAGAGTTCGAAAAGAATGTAATGGATTCTGATTTTAGAGATGATTTACAAAGAAAGTTAAGTGTGATGTGCAGTAAAGGCACAGGGCAAGGAACCACAAGTGCATATGCTATTATTGATATTATGTTTGAAAGACAGTTCTTCAAATCGTGTTCATGGACTGGAGCCTCACGTTCCCAGAATGAACCTACAGAAAAGATCTGTTTCAAAGGTTTCTCCAAGACGATTGGTTTCTTTTTTTATTTAATTCACAAACTAGATTCATCATTTCATTTAACTGACTGTCATAATTTTTTTAAAACAATTTTGCGTAATGCTGATCAACGGTGCAAAATCGAATCAAAATCAAAACGAGCTTCTACAAAAAAATGCAGAGGAAAAAAAAGCGTCAAAAAGACTTCTTCCGAAAATCTGGTTACAAACGAAACGCCTCCTAAGCAGCCTCTTATAGAGAAACAAGCTACTGGTAACCAAATAGAAGTTGAAGATTTTACAGGGGAAATTTTTGTCTGAAATGAAAAAAAAAATTGACAAGGTTTTTATACCAGTTTTTACTTAATTAATGATTCTAGATAGTCGTAAATAGGTTCCTGAGTATTTAATTTTGATCTAGTTACTAAAAATATTGTTATCTGTTTGTATTATGTGATTATGTGACTTTTGCATTTATATAAATGTTAAGTACCTATGCGGAAATTGTGTAACTAAAACTAACAAAAATGAATTATACAGTTCATTTTTATTAGTTTTAGTTGATTTTAAAAGACTACTTTACACTATGATGGTGTTCCTTTTTTTATACTTTTTTCATGACTTTTTATTGAGAAAATTTATAGTTTTTAACTTTCATTTATGGTTAAAAACAGTTACTTTACTGTAATCGTGCTAATAGTGAGACCAGACTACTGAATAGTCAGACTTAAGATAATTGTGTTAAACTTTGTTGATATTTTATTGTTAAAGAATTTAAGCATTTATAATAGGTTTCAAATTATCTTTATGACATAACTACATTGAAATATTTCGTTAATTTTAGTTAAGTTTTATTTGTTATAACTTATAACGTTTATTAGTACAAGACAGCTAAGATCATTTAGCACGAAGAAGCTATAATAATGAAACATAATGTAGCTGATAACTCATCAGGAACCTATCCTGAGTATTTAATTTTGATCTAGTTACTAAAAATATTGTTATCTGTTTGTATTATGTGATTATGTGACTTTTGCATTTATATAAATGGTAAGTACCTATGCGGAAATTTTGTAACTAAAACTAACAAAAATGAATTATACAGTTCATTTTTATTCGTTTTAGTTGATTTTTAAAAGACTACTTTACACTATGATGGTGTTCCTTTTTTTATACTTTTTTCATGACTTTTTATTGAGAAAATTTATAGTTTTTAACTTTCATTTATAGTTAAAAACAGTTACTTTACTGTAATCGTGCTAATAGTGAGACCAGACTACTGTAATAGTCAGACTTAAGATAATTGTGTTAAACTTTGTTGATATTTTATTGTTAAAGAATTTAAGCATTTATAAATAGGTTTCTAATTATCTTTATGACATAACTACACTGAAATATTTCGTTGATTTTAGTTAAGTTTTATTTGTTATAACTTATAACGTTTATTAGTACAAGACAGCTAAGATCATTTAGCACGAAGAAGCTATAATAATGAAACATAATGTAGCTGATAACTCATCAATGAGACTGATTGCCAAGACTTTAAAAATAATTATCTAATTTTGAATAAAACATAATTTTAATAAAGTATTGTTTTATTTTATGCACTTCATACTTAAAATTCACAGCGTATGTAACAATGGTAAGAAAAATATCTCTGAGTTATATTTAATACTAACAAGTTTACATTTTACATTTTGAACTTTGCAAATTACCTCCGATTTTTCAATAG
The DNA here is from genome assembly GCA_932274075.1 of Diarsia rubi. Taxonomy (NCBI): domain Eukaryota; kingdom Metazoa; phylum Arthropoda; class Insecta; order Lepidoptera; family Noctuidae; genus Diarsia; species Diarsia rubi. The sequence goes on along the minus strand of OW026417.1, from coordinate 13,371,100 downwards.
CAGCACAATCACATTTATAAATATTTAAAAAAGAAGATTTTAATGGTTTTTCGAAAACGTCGTGGATATTAGAAAAACGATATCCCGTGATTTCTATTTCTTGCTTAATGTTGTCTTTCAACATGACGGATTTTAATTCTATTACATGATTTTCGTCAGTAAGAAACCACTTGTCTTCATCTTTTGATGATAAAACATATGTTTCTAGGTGCAAAACCAATAAACCGCTTCGCTGGTTCTTTTTTATAAATGGATAGTGTACAATTTCTTCGTTAAAATGTTCTGTTTCGATTAACTGTTTTTCAATTATTCTTCTCGCAACTTGCTGTAATGGATTATTTCCTTGTCTGATAGTTTGTTTAATAGTATATAGTTTATTTTCAAAAGGATATGCATTAAACTTTTGCAGAATTCTAAATTTTCTTACTTCCTCAACTATATGTATTAAATTATGTATGTTACTAGTAACGTAGTCTCGCCCGTAGAAGGTTTTAAAACTTTCTGTAAAATCTTCTAACATTTTTTCAGCAATATGCAAGAGTGGCAAATGCTTTTCATTTGAACAAATCGTTATAGCACAAAACAAGTTTAAAAATGATAAAATGGTTCAGTTTTGAGCACGTGTTTCAAAATTATAACACTTAGATAGTAAAAAAAAGATCGGTATTCGGAACCTTTCCAGTGGGCCAAAACATCTACAGATCTCATTTTTCTGTGTATTTCTTTGGGCATTTGACAATTCAGTAAAAAACTGTTGACAATATCAATATCTCGAGCACTCCATTTGGTTAGGTATTTTCCCAACTTTCCATCACGCCATCCAATCAACAACCGTTTCATCAAACCAAGGTCTATTAGGTGTAATGAATCTGCCACAGGAAAATCCTCTATCATATCTATGTTCAATTTCAATAATGGAGAGTCATGTTTGTGGTGTTCTTCATATTTTTTTGCACGAAAGTCTTTATCGTTTCTTTTAGGACAATCGAACTTAGGAAATGTTACAGTGTTTGATTTATGTGAATATTCGCCAATCACCGTACATTTCAGACAGCCATGCTTTCCATTAAAATTTATGACTCCTAAAAAAATAAAAAATGTATTTTAATACTCGTAACAGTAGTGATAGACAAACCATAAATGTTCATCAACGCAGCCCTGGCACTGTTCAGAAAGCTATAATGAATAATCACAAAGATCATACTTTAGCAATATTAAATAACTAGCTTTCCACTCGCGGCTTTGCTCGCCTGGACTACATTTTATATCGCGAGGCCTGTGCCCAGTAGTGACTGGGCACAGGTCCGGTCAGGTCAGGTGGTGGGTACTTTGTCTTTGTTTTGTTTTGTTGTACTTTTGAATCCACTGGTTCAAAAGTTAATCCAGTGCCTCATCTAGCTACTTACCAAATTTTATCCAAATCTATTCAGCCGTTGAGGAGTCAAAGCGGAACAAACATCCATATTTTTACATTTATATTTTTATCATATAAAAATGAGCGTAAAAGAGTCCTTCAACCAGGTCGGCAATGCACTAGCAATTCCCCCGGTGTTGCAGGTGTCTATGGGTGGCGGTGATCACTTACCATCAGGTGGACCGTCTGCCCGTATGATCTTCTAGTTATAAAAAAAAAAAACAATACGAAACTTGCCTTTAATCAAGGCCCTTGCTGGGGAATCACAAATGAAGGCTCTTATTTTGACTTTGGTTCTAGATTCATTTGACGACAGGACTAATCCATTTTCTTCAAGTTCCCTCATTTCTTTCACAAAAGACCCCAAATATGCATTCAGATCAGATGGCTTTCCTTCACCGGAATAAATCCCTTTAAAAAATATATTTTTTAGTAATATTATATGTATTATATAACTTAACTAAGCACCTACGATATTGAAATAGTGTATATTTACCAATCACAAAGGGAGGAATGTGGGATATTTCAAAGATGTTACACAAAATAGGCCAGAGTTGATGTCTTGAACTTTTGTATACTGGCAACCCATCTATGTTTATATTTAATGAAATCGTATTTGTTAAACTATTTAAATCCAGCCCCTGTAGCGTATTTTTTAGGCATTTAATCAATCCGTTGTGCCAATACTGTCCTGGATCCGAGATTGTAATATGCAACGTTTCTTTGTTGGTATGTAATAAAGTCCGAGCATCTTTAGGTAAAACATTACTTAATCTCTTGTTCAAAATAGTAGATAGTTCGTTCAGGGCTAGGTGAGGTATATTAAATTTTATAGCCCAGCTTTGCATATCTTTAAGCAATTCATGATTTTTTTCATAGTCAGTGGTTTCTTCGATATGTAAATCGAATTCTTCCCCATTTTCATCTTCTTCACTTTCTGAGTGGTGAACTAGGGGTGAAAAAATATTTTTGGTCGCAGAACCCTCATTTACTTCACCTACGTTCGCACTTGACGCGCTTGATTTATTACTTCCTGATGCTGTTGATTTTATTCCTGAAGAATCTGGCTTCATTAATTCTCTATACCTATTTGTCACTTTTCTCCTGTAACCACCACTCCTTTTTAATCGTTTCCAATCGCTTAAATTCATGTTCAACTTATTTTCTCAAGACGAAGGGGAATAACCGAATGTCAATAAAATGGCTGATGTTTACTAATAAAGTTATTGATCTAGTAGCTTATAAGCTTTTTTGATCAAATAGCGCTCTTATTAAGTACTATTAGATTTAAAAGAGTCTCGAGCAAAACTATTACGGCGCAAACTTAAAGTCATCTCAGCTAAGTATGTTATTATATCTTGTTTTCTTACAAAATGCTACTATAGGATCAAAATGTTATTCTGGATTATTTAGTTTTACTGTAAACAATTATAGGAGACTTATTCCTAAAATTGTCCTAAAAGAAAATCTTGTAGCTAACTATAAGACTGAGTTATAAAAACAAATGCTCTTGAGAATATCTGCGCTTGTGAAATGCTATTACTAGTAAAAGTGTCCTATAGATGTTTTATAGGTCAGTCTTGTAGCGAACTATAAGACCGAGATATAAAAAGTAATGCACTTGAATATCTTAAGACTTGGCAAATGCTATTATAAGTTAAATAGTCTACCGCAATGTCTCTATAAGAACGTTATTAGTAGTCACAGACTTATAATCTTTCTTTATAGGATTACTTTGCTAGTTGGGCAGAAGTATTGCCCATAGGAAATGCTCCGACAACATTTTCTTCTATTCGGATCAAAACGTTGCACTCAAAAATAAACAAGCTCCAACTCTAAGCACACAGGCTAATTAGGCATACCACCAAGTGTGAGGCATCGTTAAATAACGCATACTTATCGCTAATTACCTAACGGGTCTATCAGAGTTAACATTAATGCTGGGACACTACTTGGAATCATGTTGGGAATAAGTGCAGGTTTAAAACATATTACAACGAACTATACTGACGGCCGGCCAGACAATAGCCAATGTCGTAAGGCAAAACAACCCGCTGCAGGCGAACTTACAGTCTCATATCTAGAATGAAGTCGGTTACATTACAAAGAGAATTTCGTGTTTTCCAACAAAACTGTGAAAAGCATTTTGTGCGTTTTGTGTCTAATCAACTAAAAACCTTGACACCAAGGTTAACGGCAGCTGTGGTCAGTATTCTTCCATTAGGTAAATGAAAAATATTTCGTAAAACATCCTGCAGCGGTCTCGCTGCACTCGATAAAAATAAAACCGAACAAGTTTCTAGTAATTAAGCCAAAACTCCGTAAGGAAAGTAGGTCGTAGGTGTCTCTGAAATAGTTTCACCACTCATCGACTCTGGTCATATTTAATTTTTGGAGGTGAAGGACCGAGTTGCGTGTACTGTTTGCGTGCATGATCAACACGAGATTCGTACATTCGATTCCGGCACTTACTTACCGACAGGCCCATCAATTTCGGGACACCTTCGGACTTCGGAGAACTTTCGCCAGAAGCACGAACCGAATCTGATATGTATCGGCAATGTGGTCATTAATACAACGGCATGTCGCACAGCGCACTAGGTTGGACGTTGCAACATGTTACGTAGCAACCGTTTTAAGATATTTTTGTCTCGTTCAATTAGGCGGGGTGCGGTCATTGTCACAAGGATTGAAACTGATACTGGTCAGCTGTTCATACTCACTTATCTCTTATTGTGTAACATAATAAACCTACGATTGTTTCAACACTTGTGCTTACCATACAAGATCAACGCTGAGAGTATTCGCTCAGAACGTACCATGAAGTCACGGCCATTATCCCCGACAGGTTAACTAGAGTTAAAATTAGCTTACGAGCATTACTTGAAAGGAATTGCGTTTGCAATATACAATTACATTGGGTTAAAAGCGAAGAAGATTGTGACAGTGACAGGTTTTGCTGAGCATCGCCGTTCTGCCACAGAAAAAGCGAACTTGCGAAAAAAAGAGAGAAAAGTGATACGATACTTTCTAAGGACTCTCCTTTCTATCTACATTTAAGGAAATGGAAACCATCAATCAACCAAAAATAAATATACCAGTTTCGGAAACAAAATTAAAACAAAATATTACTTTCACGCCAATTTTTGTTGACAGGTTGTGTGATTAAGACCAAACCTTCGATTATAGATGACGGATTCCTTCCGGATCCACATGATTCGATTTTTTGAAAGCTGTTACTTTCCTAGGTGCTTAGAACGGACAACTAACTTCCGCACAAAACGTATCTAGTTATAACTAACCAAAAGTTTAGCTGACATTATTAAGTAAAACGTAGACTTGGGAAATTTGAATGTAACTGTAATATAACAAATAAGATATGCATACACCGTAGTGAATATAAATAAGCGAAAAACATAAATAGCTATTTGGAGCCTATTATAATAAATTATGTTAAACAAAAACTGCTCCACTGAGTGTTTGAGCGAATATTCCTTTCGATTGGTCTCGGCGCGCGCAGGCGCCCTGCTGCGCCGATCCCAGGTATATCGCCATCATTGCGCCATTACTGTCTTCCTTCAGCTACTGTAGATCAAACTCGTGCGCAACCCGTCACATTCATACTTGTAACGGTCCCCTGCAACTCTATACAATTTAAATAATGACAGAACTAGTCGCCGTTACGTGTGTAAATTACTTCAGCTCCTGTAGTCCGGGATGGTAGAGTGTTAGTCAAAAATATGTCATACATATGCCGCCTCTTTGTAGTTTTACACGTTTTTTTTAAAGCTTGCATCTGACAGACAGTTGCCCCAGATGTCACTGAATCTTTAAATTACACGTATCTTGTACATTTTCCTCAAAAATGAAACCACAGTCTGGTGAATGATTACCTTTCCTGAATATGTCAAGAAGTAAGTAGGGTACAGTACCAAGGCATCAAAAGCTACTTTTTTTTCAGTCGTTTATGCGTTTTCTAGTCAATTACTCACTTTATGCGTGTTAAAGAGGTCATCAAAAGTCGATTTACCAACCGCTTAGCCAATACAACAATAAAAATGAACAACGCTTTTGACGTCAAAAATGTTTAGAGGTTATATTTTCGTAATTCGAATAAAAGGGTGAAATTCATCAAGCATTGTTACAAGTAGTTTAATCGCATTGCTTTTGTATTATTTTGAGGCCACTGGTCATTATCATATGTCTGTTTAGAGTATTAAAACCCGTGATTGACAGTTAGAGGCCGACCATCGACTGAGTAAAAGTTTAGGAATCAGGTTAAACGTTTGTGAAAAAAAAAAATCTATTCATTTGTATGGTAGCCATCGAGGCATCGTCGCATTTCTTAGTTTGCAATTAGAAAAAAAAATATTATTTGAATTTACCTGTCACTAAATTGGACGTTTCCACATACGGTAGTCGCTGTCAAACTATATGATGTATTGAATATATCGTTATGAATGGATTCGCTTTTCATCAAAGCAAGTGGGTTCAACTTTTTGGATTTTTGTGAAGTAAAAACATCACAAAAGGAGGCGACGTGAAGAGTAGCCTTATCGGTAGTATTGTGTATTGTTAGCGCTTACCCCGGTACCCTCCTTTTAGGGCAATACAGGAGTCAGTGACTGTACACAATGCAAAACAAAATCCGACTACGTAAATTCTTTCACACAAAAGGCGCCAAAATCATAATTTTTAACGTCCGCATTTACACATTATAACCCTGAAACATAAAACGTCTGCGTTATTTAACACGAGCGTACACAGCCACCGTTTTGTTATGTAGGTAACTGACATTAATTGTTAAAAGTGTGATATTGACACGGAATCTTAACTTTCGTCATGCTGCAAGTGATTTGGGAGAATATAATCACACACGAAACACAGATTTGTTCATAAATTGATACACCGTTAACTTAATACGTTGGGTTCGGTTAAAAGGCGAGAAATTTGTAATTTTTTTCGCCGTAAGTTACATGCATCCATCATCTGTTGTTTTGGGAGACCGTTAACGGCGGGACGTCACTACTTCAGCCTGGAGGGAAAGGTCGACAGAATTAATAGATTTCATACTTCTCCCTTACGTCGTCCTCTGTATATTTATAAGTATTTAAGTACGCAGTCGTACCCTAAATTGAAGTGGTAAGTGGGGCGCGGTAAACGTTTACTCATAAGTCGGAATACGAAGAAAATACAAGGTAATGTGACATACCGGAGCTCTGAGTACGGTAGCGTACGGGCGGCAGCGTTTACTGAAAGCAGTTTACAAGTTAATTAAGTGGTCTTAACTAAATAGTTTGTCAATTATTCTATTATTATTATTCGATTATAAACACTAATGTAGCATATTAAGAACGGAAATAAAGAATCATTTAAAAATATTTTTAGTTGCCAAATTAAAAGACTAGACACGAAAGGTTGATTTATGAGCTTTTAACGCTGTTTTATTCGCATTGAGCTGACCTCGCTTTTGTGAAGTGTTGCGTCAAATTGTACTTTGATCTAGAACACCATCATAGCCCTTTTTTTTTGTTTTGGAGGCTGGGAAATCATCAAATGACTTCTCGCTCGGCAGAGTGGTAGGGAGTGTCAGCCTTCTACTGACAAAAACCGCCCATGTTCCTTCTTAGCCCTTTGTGCCGAGGCTGCGGTATCTCTTTAGAACAACCCTCCGCCCCGACGGGACAATTATAGACCTAAAGTCGTCTTACGGAAATAGACGACACGGATGAATGGAAACAGTCACAATCACCTCCTAAATAATGTTACACCCTCATTGTTTCCTCTAGAAACATCTTGACTATACAACTGAACCACGATCTACGTAAACACAGTAAAACTGTAGCATATACCCTGCTGGAACTAAGAAAGGAACATAAAATAGTTGTTGCTCGTATTATGCACGCCCCTACGATGATTCGCAAGGCAATAAATTTAATGCAGTGGACAGCAAAATTGTTGTTTTGACCGCACGACTTTGCAATGCTTTTATAAAAACTTTATGCTTCCTTTAATTTAATAGCCTATTGACAGAAAACGTTTTGTTGGTTGTCATCATTAAAATTATGACTCGTTTTATGTGGTGCTAATTACTGTGTAGTTTTTAGTCTTGGGCGCTGGTGCTTCGCTCTCACTGGTAAAGTTTACGGTCACTGACAGTGTGATACGTTGTAGTCGCGGCTGTGATGCAATAAATATCGTAATGTGGAGCGGCAATCCCACACTCGCGTCTTCTTTCCTAACACGGGCATCGCTGGGAGCAAAATAAAGCGGTCCCTGACGTTCGACGGGATGTCGTTTTACCAAAACGGGTAACCGCACTACATAAGGAGCTCACTCGTATACTTTTTAGCTTACTACTTTCTTAAGGTCTGTACGCTGTAAAATAGATTCGGAGTAAAACTCGCATAAAGATATACTTGCACTTTGTAACAGTAGTCCTTACAATGGCGCACTTTCTCAGTTTCTGATACCTGCTTCAGATTACACAGGATCATGAATAAAAATGAGTACAGACCTAACTTGTCATCTAAAGAAAAGATGCTACACCTACAGATAAATAGATAGGGTTGTAAACAGTCGTACGTGATTTCTTATTTACTCTTCAAGAAAATTCCTAAAATACAACCTTATCTTTTCGGCATTCCGCAGCTCCTTTACGGTATGAACATTTGTCAGGTAGGGTCGCGTCGAGACGCCATAAAAGACAACCGGTAGAATGTTCGCGAGTCTCTGAGCCAAGCCGCACCGCCTCACCGGGCCACTGCGAAGCCGCAAGCCACCATGCACACCATGTTCCACCGTTGTACTCAACAAACGCATTTATTATTTCCAGATAGACATAATATTCGCTATCTTTACACACGAAGAAAACAGAAACAAGTTTTGCCACTTATTTTCGTCTATATTCTCTTCGTGCGTCTATGCATCCGTGCATCTTTAAATTACCCAACAGCCTTCAAAATAGAAAGGAACGTCTTTAGCATTTACATATGATATGACCTCAGACTATGGTTATTAAAACCTAGTTTTGTTTAACCCACTCTGAAGAACCCAAATCTTTATTGTGAGTTTATACAAATAGTTAAATGGAACCGATAGACAGTAAAGCAGTAACAGTTAAGCTTAATGAGAGGTCTAATGTTTTTTTCTAATAAAAGAGTAGTGAAGTATAAAATTAGGAAACAGTAAACAATAATAAAACTCCGCCTTGATTGATACTGTAGCGACTGAGGTAGTCAAGCTTAATTTAAAAGATTAAAATACTTAGAATTAAAATCGCACTAGCTAATTGCATCAATTCAGCAGTTAATAAAGCGGAATCATTTTGTTTACCTTTTACTGCGCTATTACGGAGTTATAGCCAATGAATGCGCGCCAGATTTAGACGCAACGCCCACTGTTTCTTCTGACGTCACATGTCAAGAGCTTACTGAGTGCATAACGTGGTCGTTTTAGGAGAAGACTACCAAATTTTCCGATATTCTCAAGATAACAAAAATCATTGTTATCTTGAGAGAAACAGCAATAAATAGTACTTAAAGGTAGTCTTTGCGCTGGAACGCCCCACGTTCATATTTTCGCAATGGAAATTAACAAACCAATACCATCTCTCATTCAGTAGATTATCACAGCTCCATGTTAAATACCATTTTCCACACAGGTGGAACGTTGACTTGAAGAAAACAGCTGGCGCAGACAGGATGTGGGAGGCGAAGAAGTGGGTGTCGTGGAGCAATGCGACTTGCGGGAGGCCCACGGTGACAGGCTGTTGATGTAATGTTATCTTTATTTTTGTTCTAGCTCCAACCACTAACGAATAACTCCGAACATAAATCAAAGTGGAGAGATATTGGCGACATTTTTATCAATACAAACAATTTGCATTCCATTAAAAAATCAGGTCGCAGCCACACAAATATTTACACATCTGTTTCCTTTCAAAATTTCGTAAGGTGTGACGTAATAGGGAATTCCTTGAGTGGTGTGACGTATGCGTAGCGCTGGCGACGAACCGTCGAAGTCCGGCACACTCCTGCGCAGCGCCCTGCAAATGTCAAGAACTCCGAGTGCTGTTACGTAAACGGCCCAGTTACCGCTACGTACGACCTTTGAAAATTGACTCGTGTTTTAAGGAAATCTTGACACCCGTTATAGTTTGGTTCTTATTGGAAGTCAAAGTTCACTATTGTTCTTGGAATCGAACATAACAATACATTTCGGTTTGATTGTGTTGCAGAGCAGCTTTCGAAGTAATCCGTAAGTAAAATGTGGGTAAGTAAAAATAACTTCGATAAAATAACAAGAATTCGGGTAAGGCTATAATTTCCGAGGAAGATGCTTATAATAAAGGCAAGAAAATTTACTGCCTTGGTGACAAAGTCGTCTAATGTGATGACCAAAAACGGTAGCAAGAAGGTTTTAATATAAGTTTTTAATTAGGGAATTTAAGCTCTATTTATCGGCTCTATTCTACCCTGAAACACATCAACATCATACTTAAATACGTTTGAAGTTTGTTTGTCTTAAGTTTTTTAGTGTTGGATGGACAATAATCCAATTTTTTGCATAATTGTCCAATCAGCACTAACAAAGCACAGCAGCCGGTAGCTATACTCTATAATAATATTATGGCGTACAGACGCGGGTGTTCAGTAAGCCTCGGTCGATGTCCACATAAACATAAAATGCCACCGGCATGGAAATGACAAACACCTGCTAGACGAATTCCGTTCTCTCACTCCGAACCAATTACTATTCATAAATCCACACTAAAATAAATTAAACATGACGTTTTAATAAAACAAATTTGGTGATAGTAAACATACGAACTCGGGGCGTGTCTAATGTTTACATAAAATAAATTAGAATAAACCGGTTTTTATTAATTGGAGCGTAAGAACATTACCGTGTGTGAGTCTAATTTGTGCAGTGTTACGTAATGTTCGAGGTATATGTGTGTAACTTTAGACCGGCTGTCCCCCAGCGTTAGCCGTGCCGACTTATCAATACAACATGTACATGTTCACACTTTTGCAACATGGTGTTATGACCTTTTTAATTGACAGACTGAAAAAAAGACGTAGCGACTCGTGCGCCGAGTAGGAAAGATTGTGCGTTATGCAAGGCGGAAGTCATAAGGATATGGAAAAGAGCGATTGTAAAGAACGGGAGTTAGAACAATGGGAAAGTAAGAGGAACATAGGCAGTAAATAACCATACGCTGTTAATGGCAAAATTAAACAAACATTAAGCACCTAGCCAAGTAATACCCAGGCACGATATCACTAAGTTATAAACGTAAACTTCCTCAAAGCAAAGATCCTCAGTCATATAGGAAACAAGCCAGGATACAGTACTCATAAAGGTTTACTCATTTTGAAGATGGCACCTAAGAATAGGACGCACCATAAAACAGAGTTGTAAATCAGCTCTTACAACTCATAAAAGTCACGTAAACTAAAACTTCACCACAGATATTAGTAGAAATAAAGACATTAAAGGAATCTAAGCGTTTAGAAATACAGTTTAATTTCTTCAGTGTGTAAAGCGAGACTTATTGACAATTAAGTATAAAGTGTTAATTGCTACTCACGGCTACCGTTATTCGATTAAGTTCAATTAACACGGGTGTTAAACTATCTTTATCATGTGTTTTAATAACTTATTGAATTGTACCGTTTGATTACTGAGGACTTTTGACTACGACTATGCTGTTATATTTGTATGGCCTACAGATAGTTGTTTCGGGTCTGGGTGTTTTTGTGTATGTGAGTTTAAATGTTTGTAAACGAACCCACGATACAGGAGAAATTCCTAGAGAGGGGTAACGTGTTAAAAAAAAACTTTAATTATTAATAAGCTAAGCTTTAATTATTATTTATTATGGCTTTCCACTGAAAGTGCCATATTATGTCTTAAACAGGCTGTTCAGTACTATACGGACAGGGAAACACCGGTGTATGCGTATTTCTTGGACTTGTCCAAAGCTTTTGACACAGTCCTATACGATAAGCTTTGGGACAAACTGGGAAGGGCGGGGGTACCGAGTGAAGTCATATCATTGTTGCAAGACTGGTATCACCGTCAGCGGAACCAGGTGAGATGGGCGGGTGCCTTATCCGAGCCTTATGGCATGGAGTGCGGCGTGAGGCAGGGGGGACTGACCTATCCTTTGTAATTCAACCTGTACGTGAATGACCTTATTGGTGAGCTTAGTAGCACTCATACCGGTTGCCATATTGATAGCGTATGTGTCAATAACATTAGCTACGCGGACGATATGGTGCTGCTGGGACCATCGGTGGGTTCTATACGAAAGTTGTTGGCTGTTTGTGACACTTATGCGGGGGAACATGGATTGACCTATAATATTTCCAAAAGCAAAGTTCTGCTTTTCAAGGCGAAAGTTAATGTATCCGTGCCAGTATGTGTTCCTCCAATTAAATTGCATGGTGAAGAACTGCAGAGAGTGACCAGTTTTATAAGGTATCTGGGGCATATTGTGACTGAGGATTTGACCGATGACGAGGACCTGGAGCGGGAGCGCAGAGCATTGGCAGTTCGTGGGAACATGATTGCCCGTACATTCGCTCGCTGCTCTATTCCAGTCAAAATCACCTTGTTTAAGGCTTATTGTCAATCTTTTTACGCGAGCAGTCTATGGGTAAATCATACCCGTCGGGCTGCCAGTGTCCTGCGCGTTCAACATAACAACATCTTTAGGATGCTGATGCGGCTGCCTCCCTACTGCAGTGCGTCGCTTATGTTTGCGGAAGCTCGAACCGATGGCTATCCAGCTATAGTTCGGAAAAGGGTTGCTTCGTTACTACGACGAGTTAGGGACAGCAACAATGGCATCCTCAGGATGATTGCGTCCCGCACTGACTGTCCGATCCAACATAAATGGATTCGTGTATGTACCGGTCAATACTGACGTGTTATTGCTTTGCTTTGTATTGTGTTTATTGTGGACAATTTTTAAATGTTTTTGACTATTTGACATAATAATCTTTAATTTATGTCAATATTGACTCTAGATATTTAATTTTCGTAATATTATTATTATTATCTATTTGAATTTCTATTGTGTGGTTTGTAATTTTGTGATTGTTGTTTGCTATTATTTGAATTTATTGTGTGTTGTTAAATTTTGTATCTGTGGGCTGACATTTCTTTTCTTTTCTTTTCTGTTTTGTAATTTTTGAACTTTTTATTATTATTATTATTATTAATACTAATATCGACCCGTAAATGTAGTAAAAATCCAGTGTAAGGGCTGAGAAAACACAATCCGAAAATAATAATAACAATGTTTATTCAAAGAAAGCTTAGACATAACTTACAAAATATTTTAACAGGCTGGTTTAACTCAGTTAAGTGGTGCCGTCATCTGTAGCCAAACTAGGCAGAGCCTGTACCTATTTCGACTATCAGTGCCAAATCCCCTTTTTTTGGGTGGTGCGAAATTATCAAATAACACCTCTGGCTCTTGGGCAGAGCGAAAGGGAGTGTCAGACTTCTACTGACTCAAAACCACCCATGTTCCTTTATAGCCCTTTATGTCAAGGCCGCGGTATCCCTTATAACATCCCGCAGCCCCAACGGGCGTCGGCTTTTGACGCTCTTTGAGGCGCGCGTGGAACACGAACGCGCCGTCGACACGGCCTGTCGTCGTCATAAGACGGACGGACGAGCGAGTTAGCCCATTACTTACCGTCCACAGGCCCGCGTCTACAGTGGCCGGAAGCCGTCACGTGGGTCTGTAACTGAGATCCCGACGGTAGCGCATTCCCACGTCCATGGAAGCCCATGGCCTCCGACTTGTGAAGCGCTACCTCGAGACCCAGATCCTCTCCACGACTATCGCAACCCCATCGCCAAACCCCTCGAGTATTAAACAAATAATATTACATCAACTCTTTTAGGTTAGTAGTTTCGTAAGATGCAAAGCAACAATCTATGATTTAGGGATCGCACCACATACGATTAAGTTCCCGTTAGATTACTTGGCACATTATCTCATACAAATTCTGTTCCAGTTTTGAATTAAGAGTGAGTAAAATCAGAAATGCTTTTTACAATCTTGATCCTAAAACCACCATACCATTAAAATAACAAACAGACAGACATGATCTGTGTTGGCCTCACTAGGGAAAGACCCCGGATTTTTTTGTTAGTTTGCGCAATAATTTTCGAGATAGTTAATAATAATAATAATAATCGTTTATTTATAAAAAGTGGCACATTTATAATAAAATAATAACTAGTTGTAATAGAACACAGTTTCTTTTATGGTTTTTGTTATGGTGAACATGGCTTAACGTACTCATGGTAAAAGTATTTTCCCTGCCCACAAGCAACTGACTAACGGACAGATCATACAATCACCCCACTTTTTATCATTAGACCTAGAAAATAGAGATTTCTACAAAACGATCCAATGGCGCCAATATTCTATCAGTAAATAGGGGTGGTCGGCGGCGCGGGCGCACCGCACTAAATCACGCACTAATAACTACCAACAGTGATACGATCGCAGCTTTCAATAATAAACTTAAGTTACCCAATTGTGCCCACCGCCTTTCATAGAAAGCACGCCGTGAAGTTCTTTACCGGTTTCGTACCACAATCACTAGCAACAATGATATTTCCATTAACTACTATTCTAAATTGAAATTATCTAGATCAAGATCGTAGTGTAAGATAGAAATGCATTTACTAACGCTTAAGTGTGGAAATTAGTTCAGTGTTGTAGGACATTTCTGATTGGCTGATAATTTCAGTTATTTTTGATAATACAACTTTTTGAATTCTCACATGTCATGTCCGTTGCGTTTTTGACGAATAAGGGAAGCGTGGGCGCAATAATCTTGATAATAGATTAAGTTGTTACATTCCTAACTTAGGAATCATACAAATTGCAGAAACATTTGTTAAGTTTTGACAAACCTTCTGTTAACAAAAAATACGGTTTGATAATAAATAGCTATGATAACCAAGCTTACTCCTTCATCTATCTTTGTACAGCAAGACAAAAGGGGCGAATAAGTGTGATGCTTCTGAACAAACTATGTTCAATCTCATGGAGTGTCCCAAATATTCGTTTACATAAACCCTAGATGATGTGAACGCCTCTGATGCTGAAGTGGACGCGGCCACCTTCTGTTCTCGAAGAGCGTACCTACACACCTATATAGATTGGAGGCCGTACTTTCATATAAGCCGAAAAGCTTGGCCCTTATAACCTACTGTTCTTCATGATTTAAGGATTTCTGCACAGCCTGCTTGCCTTAGGGGGTTGCCGTATCCCTAGCTCTATAACACGCTACTGACATTAACAGGATTTGTACTTTACAGGAGGCGCCGCTGACGCGTACACTCCGCATAGCCAGTGAGACGGACTTATTCTGTTGTTCTCATAGTGACTTCTCAAGGAATGCTTTATTTGTTATTAGTTATAGATATTAGTTTTAGGTAACAATTAAGTACGATTATACATATATGATTGAGAGCAGCGGTGGCCCAGTGGTGGCGGCCCCGACTTACGAACAGTAGGTCGTGGGTTCGAACCCAGGCAAGCACATTACTTTGTGTAATTTATTTCATCACCGCTGCTCTCAAAACGGTGAAGGAAAACATCGTGAGAAAACCGGCATGGCACATCTACCAATCCGCATTGGGCCCGCGTGGTAGGTTATAGCCCATTCCCTCTCAAAGAGAGAGGAGGCCTGTGTCCCAGCAGTGGGAACATTAATAGGCTGTTGATGATGATGATGATGAACAATTAAATTAGTATTAAGTCATTAAGGCGCATTTATCGCATTGGGGTTGCCCTGTAATGGTAGATGTAAGATGATAAATAAATAATATACTGTCGATGCTCAAAGAAGCAGAGAGTTTAGAATTAAGAACTAAACTTACTAAGAAAAAATACGTTCCACAATTTTCAATTAAAATACTATGCACTTTTGGATGGAGCAGCTTATTATAATATTTCAAAGTAATTTATTATCTCAAGTCTGTCCCTGTTTACCTGTCATAACATAATTTAAAATAGTTGGACTATATTTCAGTACCTACACTTCTGAAAGTGAAATCACCACCAGTATTTTAATAACGAAAGTTTAACATCATATCAATTAGCACGGAGTTCTATTAATAAGTACCTAGACATTGCAGAACTAAAAACACTATTCTATAAAAGAGCAAGTTTGAAAGCCATTATGAATTATTACCAATGAATAAGTTATACAACACCTAAATAAACAAGATAAATAAACTTCATATCACCAAAATCGTTTCTTAGACTGAATTCTCCCTTTCACAAAATTAGGGATTCTGATCTCAAGGGAATGTTTTTTTAATTCAATGCTTCTAGAACCTCTGGTTTAGGAGGCGAGACCTGTCAGTGAATTAATGAATTTAATATTTGTATGAAGTTCAAATTGAGTTTTTATCCGTACCTTTAACTAACAAGCAGTTAGTGCACAGAGCGTGCATTAGATAAAGTATTATTAATCACCCTCTCATTTCTAAATAACGCAAAATGATTATTCTAATGCGAGAGATTTATTTCGAGAGCTTTACTGACCTTCGGCGTAGTAAAGACTATTGAACTAACGTCTAAACAATTTTATTGTGTCAATGTCGCAATTCAATCTATCATTTGCACGTATAATGTAATTTTGTTTAGTTAATCGTGTGTGCCAACACAGTAATTGTTAGTAAACAAAATAAATGAGCTCTAAAAATAAATTATACACCTCTTAGCTGCCTCGTTGGTCGCAAGGGCAACCACTGAGCTTAAGGACCGTGGTTGGATTTGTGGTTGGGTTTTATTGAATTAATCAATCAGGAATTTCTTCACTTTATACAGTATGTTAACTAACAGAGGGCGTTCCCGTTAACCCGCAATAGTATAGCATCCATACATGCTAAAAAAAAATTACCAACCTGGAAACCCCTTGGTTACGGAGATATTGGGGGTCCAAAGTTCCAAATTTTTCACAGCTGTTTTCGTAAATTCTAGTTTTTCAGGCTATAACGTTACCTTAATTACCTCCATGACCCATTTATTATTTAAAGCATCCACTAGCACAATGTTTTAAGAGTGGTACTTTGAGTTTTCCCGTAAAATGTGATTTTTGACACCAAAAAAAAAAGTTGTATCCCAGCAAAAAATTTTGAGTAGGGGTACTTAGTTTGATGTACAGAATGCTTGGTTGACGGGAACGCCCTCTGTTAGTTAACATACTGTATGAAATATATCGGTCATGAGTGGATGAAATAGACAGACCAGTGCAAGTTTAAAGTTATATTCCAATCAAAATTCTTTTGAACTATTCGAAATCGCAGGCTGATTTTCCATTCCTTTTTATACTAATTGGTAGACTCAATAGCTACTAATAACCGAATAAATTCAAACATGGAACAGAATTTGAATTACCTGCCGAGTAAGTTGACGGGAACTTAATGGTAGGTGGTGAAACAACCCCTAATACAATCGAGTACGTAAGTTTAGGCGATCGCATAGACACATAACTTCACATAAGATAATATAGACGCATTTAACTGCACTTTCTAAATCGTTTATTAAAACGTTCGTTTAATAAATGATGGTGAAATGAACGGCTTGCTCTGGCGCATCCACGCATCATCCGGCATCACACGTCACGGGGCACACGATAAATCTTCTTTTGTTCAGTTCGTGTAACATGCTATAAACAAACACGCAGGCCGCGATGAGACATGCTCAGGGATACACTAGTTTGCGATCGTGGTGACGCTCGGAAACTCTAAGGGTTCATGAAAAATAAATAAAATTATTTTGCTTGTTACACAAATAAATTTGAGAAAAAAAGAGTCAATCATAATGCTATTATTTTTGACAGTTCAACAAAATTCTGATTGATATAAATGCCTGATTTACGTTGCCGAGCAGATAATTTTTTCAATAATATATTGCTTCAGCAAGGGATTGGGAGATTTTCATTCGAGATACGAAAAGTACGGTACACAATTATGGTGCTGATTCAAATCCATACTATAAAAAAGACAGCATATTAGAACAAGTTAAAATCACTGCAATGTGAAGGTGCTTTCAACACTGCTGGAGGCTCTAGTGGTGATCGATTCGCAATGCTATACTATAAATAATATTGAAACATTGCTCTCATCTGGAAAGCTATCAACCTTACTGGTGGTCTTGATTCTAAATTCAACTACTTAAATAGAAGGCGATATCCATATTTTATCAAGAGCAGTTGTAATGACTAAAGATAATCGCTGGCCTTATTTTAACATTATCCATGATGTTCTCGAAAGGTTAGGCAGAAGTATCCCTATGATAACTAAGACATTCGTGATGGAAAAATGCAATAAAACTGGCTGACCTAGAAATAGTATCCAATACTTCGTAGGCTTATTAGTCGCAGAGCTAGATTATTTTAAAATTGCCATAATATTAACCCACCTCTATAACGTCAACTAATCAAACCGAATAAAACTTATGTGTAAAAAGATTCTGGACAGACGATAATTTTCTATATAGTGACAAAGTTTTGTCTATTTCTTTTTGTGGGCAGTGAAAAGGAGGCGCCTAACATAGCGATCATTAAGATGAACAATGTGCGCACACGGCTATGTGTTTAATTATAATTTGTAATAAGCTACGGCTTGTAGCTGTGGACTGATCGGTTTATAATTTTTATTTATGGATAAATTATGGAACGTTTCTATGCGTTGACTAAGTTATAGTAAAGCTATGGATACGATTATAGGTGAGTTGTTTTCACAGATATACCTTAGCTCAGCTTATGAGCATATTTCAAAACCTCGCTGGTTACAATAGTTATGCCCATTTAAACTAACAATAACTAAGTATGATGGCCCTGAACAATTTCGATTGGCGACTTTGAGCACAGTATTTAGACTTCCTAAACATCACGCCTAATCCCCGAAGAGTTTAGCAGAGATGTTAGAGTACTCGTATACCCACATATTGCCAGTAACAATTTAAGTCACACATAATAGAGGGCGAGCCATTAACCTGCCAAAAATTTCGACTCATTAGCGGTTTCTCCATCCATGCCGAAAAAATCTTTTAATGGAAAAACCCAATAACACTTTTCCCGAGGCAAAAATCGAACCAGAGAGCTCACGGCCTTGCAGCCACTAAACCAAGGAGGAAGTCAATGCTTACTTTATTTTAATCTCCCCTTGAGGACGTAAGCAAGTTTTCAGTAAACAAGAAAGTCTTCGCATAATATTTTATGTTTCAAATGGCTGTACTTGTAACCCAAAGATTATTACAGTAATTAAATTTCTAGTAAATAGGTGCTTATATAAATGGCATTATTAATGCAATTAATATGACCTAACAGTGCTAACTACCTGTTTACTTAGTGCTGCCACCATAAGCAGCTACTTAAACACTATATTGCAAAGCTTTAGTAGATAAATAGCTTAATTAAGTGCCTAAACACTTGGCTGTTTTGGCATAGATTTTATCGTCTTGATTGATTACAATGCTATGAAATTTTAATTGACCAAATTACTTTCATGGCCTCTATCAATCAACTCAAACTATGGCGGATATTTACAGTCCACTGCTGGACAAAGACCAAGTTGCGCCACAAGCACGGCATGCAAATCCGTAAGCCAAATTCCTGCCTGCTAGCTGTTGCAACTGTCCTGGTATAAGTCACTTTATCATATGCTTCCCACTGTCCACCACCGGCTTGTCCACCGTGGTGGACAGTGACATGACTCTATGTAAATACCGACCGGTGATGCACACCGGGAAGCATCAACTATTTCGTACAGAAAACTAGACTTTTTCAAGAAAACAAATACCTCAACATTACACATTGACCAATTGATAAGAAGACCACTTACACAAAACAATGACCAATCTTAATCATCGTTTACTTGCCATCACGATTCGCGACTGATGCCGAACCCGCCCATTTCACAACACAATGATTAAATAATTAATAATTGCTGCCATTAGGAAGTAAAGGCCATATTAACCGGATTCACCGGTGGCTTACAGTTACATAAAGCTGCTCAAGGAACAATGAAGTACATTTTAGACGTGTGCGCGTTAAAGGATTGTCACGACCACTCGTCAACTTTTAACGAGTGATTACTGAATTTTCGTCGGTGAATTTGCTGTTGAGTAATGGCGTTTTATTTTTAAACGGATTCGAATTTATAACGTCTTTAAATGAGGACTTTAGGAGACAATGCTGTACTTTCTACCTACCTTGCATAGTGATATTATTATTTGGACTGTGAAATGTAAACGATTTCTTGACGAAGCCGTCAATCAGTATTTTGAACATCAAACTAAGTTACTCACATTGAAAACACCCAATATCTCTGTAACCAAAAGGTTCTCAGGTATGTTCCAGAATAAAACATGGTCGCAATCACAAGGGAAAACAAGGGTCTTTTGGCTATGTTAAGGGCTTTTTTCAACCCTTAAAACCTACTAAGATACCAAATGCTTTGCTATCCTATAGAAAACTATAGATCAATGTGCAAGAATAAGAACAGATCGTTTTAAAATGTCAAAAAACTTTGAAGCAGCTCAATTTCGTTCAGTACTGAATAATTTAAGGCATTACCACACAGATTGTTTAATCAAAACTATTTGTACTGCGGACACGAACATTCATAAAACATTTTAACCCCTCAGAACTCCAAGGAATCACAGAAAGCATTAAGCGCCATCATTCGTGAATAACGGCGACAAGATAAAATCAGGAGACAATACTGGCTAACAGTGAGCGATAAAAGTACATCATGCACTTAGCAAGCAATACATTTAGTACAAACGGATAAATGTCATCGTGGACAAAGTAATGGCTCGTAAGCCGAACTAAACTGAAAGTTCGACGGTAAAATGTGAATTAAGTGCTAGACTCAGGATGTGAAGCAAGAGATGGATAAATAATACGTATTACAGTCGAAAGAAGGTTTGGAACTAAGAATGTTTTGGTAACTGAACCAAATCTGAAAAAAACATCATAAAAAGTAACTTCAAAAACACAAGAAAGGAAAAACATCTACTTTCAGAAGTAGCTTGCCAAAAAAAAACCACACAAACAAAACTCATCGACTATCGCTGACCAAACAGACTAAACACAATTCACAGGTGTTGATCTGCTCCTCTTTTTAGAAGGTTTCCTATGTTTTGTCAAAGCCTAAAGTTCAATTCTTAGAATGAAGCTGTAAATTGAATCTTCTATAACTTGAATTAGATCGAGGTAAACTATAATCATTCTGCGATGTTCCACTGATGAATCATTCGTGTCTAACAGCTCGATTACTTTTTGATGACCTCAATACAAAAAAATACAAAAGATTGGTTTTATATTCGTCCTTAATTGCCGTGAAACAAAATAATTATGCATACAGTATCTAAATGGAATTGTAATGGTTATTAATTAACATTGTGTTCACACTATCGCGACCAATAAGAGCTTTATCTTCGAACAAACTTATCATCTTGGCGCCGTGTTTACAAGACAGAGTTGCCGGAACTTTTACATTATTAAAAAAATAAAAGGAGGTTCCGTAGTACCCTAGAAAGTTTTCATAGGATTGCTTTACTTATATGAATATTTTCTTTTATACTATTTACAACATTGAATAGGTATATGGGGTGTATGGCCCCTAGGAGACTTACAAAATGTAACTGCCGTAACGTGTCTACCAAAGGTACACCTGTGCCCACCCTTTAGAGATCACAGCCATGATGTTATCTTGTCTATGAAATAATACTTATTAGTAGATCCAGTGTTAAAAATAACATGTTGTAGGTAAAAAATCTGCAGTCCTCTATATTTTGACGAGATGTACGAACAAAAATGCATGGACCCGCTGACCTATTAAGAAGTATCATAAAACTCTCACTTTCATTTCCATTGACCTCATAATACACCTCACTATCGGAGTAACACAGTTCCACTTATCCTGTAATTATCGCTAATAGCACTGAGAAATAGACAAGATTACGAGTAGCAATAACGCTAATAATATTAGTTTTGAGAATCGCGTGTAGTGTAATGCTAGGCTGCCCTAATAGGTTGGTAATACCAAGCAACGATCACCGTAATAACCCATGCATTGCCTCTGTTAGCTCTTGTAACACACTGTTGCTTCTTGATACACATTTCTCCGTGGTTTTTTCTACAACTTATGTAGAAAAAAAACTGGTAAAGTGCATGTCGGGCTTGTACATGAAGGTTTCCGTATCATTGTAGTAGGGAATACCCCTTTAATTTGTATTATTTCTTGTTAAAGCGGCAACAGAATAACATAATTATTTAACCGACTTCCCAAAAAGGAGGAGGTTCTCAATTCAATTGGTTTGTTTTTCATAGTGTTTGTATGAATGACAAAGTTGTATTTGCGGTTTTTTTAATGTGTTTTATCTCAAAAACTATTAACTATAAAGGGTGTAAAAGTACCCTTAACGCAAACGAAGAACACTTGCTCTCCCCACCACTGCGATAATTTTTTTGTTCTAGACCATACGTGGGAACCCCCTAGTTACGGATATATTGGGGGTCAAAGTTTTTTTTTACTTAAACTTTCCAAATTTTGCACAGCTGTTTTTGTAAATACTAGTTTTTCAAGTTGTAACTTTACTTAAATTACCTCCGTGACCCGTTTACTATTCAAAGCATCCACTAGCACAATGTTTTAAGAGTGCTACATTGAGTTTTACTGTAAAATAAATTTTATGACCCCAAAAAAAAGTCGTTTACCACCAAATATTTTTGCGTAGGGGACTTAGTTTGATGTACAGAATGCTTGGTTGAAGTATGTGTGAAGGGTTGATTTACACCCTGTCGGGGCCGCGGGTTGTCCTCTGGTTATCGCGGCCTCAACATAGAGGGCGAAGAAGGAACATGGGTGGTTTTTAGTCAGTAGAAGTCTGACACTCCCTTTCGCTCTGCCCAAGAGCGGGAGGGGTTAATAGTTTAGAAGTTAGAGCGGGGGACACACATTTTACCACTTTGTGTCTAACTTCCAAACGATTACATTTGAGAATAAATGGTTTTTGAAACCTCAATGTAATTTTTAAAGACCTGTCTGCAGTAGACACCCCACACGTATAGGTTTGATGAAAAAAGTATTTTTTTTAGTTTCAGTTCCATGCATGGAGAGACCCCCCTTCATCTTTTATTTTTTCTTTTTGTATAAACATCGTAAAGTGGTTTCTTGAATACACCTATCAAGTTTCAACTGCGTAGTCTTAATAGTTTCCGAATAAAGTGACTGTGACATACGGACGGACAGACAGACATGACGAATCTATAAGCGTTTTTTTGCCATTCGGCTACGGAACACTAAAAACCACGGAGATGAAAAGATTCTAATTATATTAAAAAAATTATTTATTAATTTTATTTTTTTACTACGGGCCCCTAAAACAGTCATATTTCTATCTCCGTACAAAGAAAAAGTCAGTGATGGAAATCATTTTTCTCTTTGACAAATAACTAATCACAGATATATGCAATGCAGCTTCTCGCCCACAGTCACACATTATTTACCATTAATTACAATTCGGTAAGGTACAACATTTTTCTACCAATTTTAGAAAACGATCGTAGTTTCTCCATAAAGATAGAACACCGTATCTTCATATTTACCTACCCGTTCCATATTTATTATATCGCATAATTACGTAGAAAGTTTATGGTGGCACTAGTACAACTCGCAGTAATTAGCCAAGGAAGATGAGTACTTACTCTCTCCATCTTTGTACAGCACTTATATAAATATTCATTAGAAAGTTGTAACCGGCTTGTGCAATACCGCCCTTAGATCGCCACGAATCCTGCGCCCCATCATTAACAGACTTTCACCAAGGAAATGCAATTTTCTAGAAAACGGTAGCGCGAAGACCATTGCAGTTTCTGTTTTTACCCGTCCGTGAGTCGCCGCAGGCTCTGTTACAGCATAATGTGGCTTAACTAGGCTTTGAGAAACGACCCACTTCGGCGGGAATGTAAATCGCTGTCTTGATTCCCATACGACCGCTGGACCGTCAAAAATGTGCAATTCTTGCATTCCTTAATCTGTATTAGCATACTATCGCATCGAATAATCTGCATGAATACCGACATATCAATTTGCATAATAAACAGTGCCATAGAAGATGCACAGATATCCCACATTCCGCACCAGGGCCGTCCTTCACCTTTCGCCAAAGGAAAGGAACACGAACCCTGGCATCTCAAACAATGCTAAGTTGAGTATACTTGCAAAACTTTCCGCGATACTGCGCTCACGTTGTGACACTGCTTTTTGTGATGTCTTATCTGGAATCCTAGTGAAATATTGTTCACGGACTAGTTCCACGTCAGTTTCATCACTGGCACCTCGTCAAAGGTTATCATGTACATAAATGGGATGATCTGTTTTAGCATGCCGCGTTGGCATACGTCCGTCCGCTACTTTATTCTTCGAACAAACAAAATGTTATTATTATAAGAAAATCTCATAAGTTATCTGCGTTATTCAAGCCATACAATGGGCTGGAGCCAAGGAAAGCTGCAACATGTTTAGTCTCGGCGTGAATCAGTCGTGATCCGTTTGTAATGCCTCCAGTCAACGCCTCGCGTGTCTGTAATTACTTATATAAAAATGTCGAGGGATTAAATTCCGAGAGGGCGTAGGCTGGCCACGCGCTCTCGCACAGGTTAGTCTTCGTACACACTGGCTGTGCGTACACACAACCTGTGAGCTTATATACTACTTCAAATTTATAAAAGTTTTGTATAGAATATCACAACAATCAAGGAACTGTATGAAATATCCCCCGGACAGAAGAATACAATAATAAAAACAATGTTATCATATCAAACATTTTCATTTACATGCTAAGGAACTGTCAATGTGAACGACTCTTAACGTACACTGATATTAACACATGGACATAATGTATGCAAATCTTAATCTACCTTTTGTAAAACATTAATAATATATTTTTAATCTAATATTGCAACAACAGCTTTCTTTTAACAACTTTCATTCGCACTATTAAATTTCTGAGAATGATTTACTTATAAGAGAGCAGTGGGCCGTAACTATTGAGTAATCTATTATATCTATGCCCATAAATAATAAAATTGCGAATGGCAATATTTGTTTGTTATAAGAGTTATAACACTGAGCGAAATCTTTAATTGCTTTTCGATCAGTTTGTTTATATAATCGATATAGATGCGATAAATTAGATTTCGGCATTCACTGCGTATTTAATTTTTTACTCACATTAATAACGAAAATGGTTTCGGACATCGTGGATCAATTTGATTGCTTAGTGGTAGGAATACCGGTTTTACTTCTCCAGGATACAGTGTTCCGGTAAATTAACTTATATTTACGATACACGATGGGCTGATAGACTGGTATCATGAACTGGAAGTACTTATGTAATTAGAATACTTGGATCTATTTTATATTTTATTTTTTAGTCGGCACCATGTAAGCTTTTGGATGCAAAATATTGCTCTTGAAGTACAGATATTCAGGCGAAAAACAAAGTTGAAAGGTAAATATTTGATTCGAACCATTAGCTATGTTTATAGCCAATCACGTGTGGAATTCAGATCAGACAGTATTCATTAAGGCCATGGTCTAATTTATGCGAAATGCCGAAAATCCCAAACACATCTTACGCGTGTCGAATCATATGCTAAAGTGGAATACTCTAGTAGTACTTTAATACTGCAACAGAACAAGATCAAGGTTAAGAATACACTTGACTAAATTGTGGAATATTTCATTCAGGACATAGACTAATTGCAGCTTAACACCAAAAAACCCACATCTATTCATGTTTATAAGACAAAGATGAATAGATTGAAAATCACTCACAAATAAGTCATTAGCCTAGGCTTTTCCCAACTTAGTTGGGGTGCATTCAGTTTTACTTGATTCAGATATACAGGGTGTAAATTAACCCTTCATACATACGTCAACCAAGCATTCTGTACATCAAAATAAGTACCCCTACACAAAAATTTTTGCTGGGAAACGACAATTTTTTTGGGGTCAAAAATCTCGTTTTACGGTAATCAAACTCAATGTAACACTCTTAAAACATTGTGCTAGTGGATGCTTTGAATAGTAAAAGGGTCATGGCGGTAATTTAAGTAAATTTATAACCTGAAAAACTAGTATTTACACAAACAGCTGTTTAAAATTTGGAACTTTGACCCCCAATATATCTCTAAAACAAAAAAATTATCGCAGTGGTGGGGAGAACAAGTGGCCTTCGTGCGTTCGTGTGTGGTACTTTTACACTCTTTATACAGTGTTTTAGAAGGACAATACGACACTCATTGATAAAACTATGTGTAATGACTGTCAAAGATCTATTAATGACAGCCGGGACCAAGAGCCAAACGTGCTTTTCAATGCACGGAGGAAACCAAGTAGGTATGTTTATAGTCACCTATTCACAAACCGACCTTCACAAACGCCACATAACCTTGAATACCGATCTGTGCGGCTTCAATTACTTACAAACATAATTTTGCTTGCTAGACCTGAAGACGAAGAATACTACACACAACAATAGAGTGAGAAAAAGGCTAAAGAATCTAACACAAGACTAAAATAACTGAATATTTTTCCCATACATAATGAGCCAGCTAGTGTCGAGACTGGAGGACCACCTCTCAACCGCAGCGGGGAGTCATCAAACAAATCTCGGTGAAATCAATAACGTAATGAGTAAATTGCGCAACAAAACGGTGCTATTCATCGATAGACCGGTCATTATGTTGAAGATACACGAAAACAATACCACTTTGACTGAATGGAAGTGCTACAGTACCAACAAGAAAGAAAAAACTATGATGTTTGTTTTGAATTACATCATACGAGTACATCGACCCGACCGTATTTCAAAAGTGCATTCAGTATTTTGGTAGAAAAATATGTATTGTATTCTGTCGCGGTTTTCTCCAATATTTTCGAAATGTCTACCACAGTCATGTCGTCAATAGACGTCTTTTGTTTCTCCATTCTTAGGGCGTACAGTCAGCAGCAACAATATGTATACACTTAACAAACTTTAGAAGAAATTTTCGCCAACTGTAATGATTTAATTTTTATGTTACGAAACGAAACTAATATTTTGACATCATAAAGTAGTTCATATTTCAAAGTTGCAATCGTTATTTCACCAGAAATTCGCATTTGAACTTGGCCAAGTGTACATATTACTGCTCGTGACTGTACATCATTCCCGTCAGGGCTGCGGGTTGTTCGAAAGAGATACCGCGGCCTTGGGCACAAAGGGCTAAGAAGGAACATGGGTGGTTTTTAGTCAGTAGAAGTCTTACACTCCCTACCGCTCTGCCCAAACCGGGAGGAGTCATTTGATGACTACCCACCGTCCAAAAAAAAGGGTGTACATCATGCTTGTAATCCCCGCAGGGTTAGCTACTCGTACTACACTCACATTTCTGTTCCAGTCCTATTTGAGTCCCTTGCCATGGGGGTGTTTTGGTCTATTTATTATATAAACAATAAATACTGTATTTTAATTAAACTTGGTTTATTAACAGAGAAAGACGTTTTTACATCTTAGAGAGTTCTGGTCGTTCCGACGCCATGTTGGCTCTCTTCTTGGTTGGCTAGTGATGTGCCATTACACTAGTGACGTAACATCATAACAGGGGGCAGAACAGTCAAAACAGCCCGCGTACATTTGAGAAAATATCAACCGACTTTTTCGTCCAGCAACCATAAAAGCTTGCGAGTAAAAGTCGGAAACTTGTATTTTCTAAGGAAGAAAGCTTATCTGCATTGAATAATTATATAATGCCATTCTAAAGTCGCTTTTAATTGCAGTTTCATATTAATAAACGAGCTGATAGAGACTTATTACCATCTTGTTTATGGCTGATAAAATCAAGAGGAAATTAAATTATTATGTGAAAATGTAGTCTTCAAAAATGCTGTTGCGCTTCCCTTACTCTTATTTACGTTTATTCATATATTTTTAGAATAATCTGACTAATATTCACGTATAAAGTCGTAATCTTACAACATTTCCAATAACTCGAACTGTATTTTTTAGCTAAAAGCCTTCCAGTAGCCATTGAAGTCATGTTAAAATGTTGTGATACCTTCCGTGATGTTACAAAACATTTGTTTTCAGCAATGCATTTATATGAAAGATAGCTAAGTGACTCTTAAAGGGCGTGCGCTCTCCATTTATCGGATAAGAAAGGCGGAAAAATATTCCATCATGTAATAGAAATTTATTTTTGGAACAAAGCTCATAATTGCGGCTGAAACTCATACCGTTAGTTAACAATAGGAGTAGATACTAGATCAGGGTAAAAAAAAATCATTCCTACAATTGCCACATCCAGTCCTAAACCATAGAGCATCATTGATATCCATCACTGTAGACGATCAAGACAATAAACATAATAAACTCAAGGTTGAAACAAGAAAATATAGAAAATATTAATAGCAAGGCAAATTGCAAAGAACCGTCATACAATACAATGTCGCAACGGTTATGATCCAAAGGCACATACAGGTGTAATTTAACCATAATGTCATACACATGTGGTGTATGGGACCAGTATAAATTGGCATACGGTGAAATAGTGAACTAAGAGCGAAAATGTAGTGGTTTAAATTTTTTTCTTTACAAGCAGCGCCATCACTAAGTTTCAAGATACGATAGCCACGGCATACATCACACACATTCACCTTGACTCAAAAGTACCTTCTATTGCACATGAGTACCTTCAATTGACTTAATGTTTGCAAACCAAGTTTACGTTTACTATGTAACATTTAACGGCTATTAGTGCTATTATGTGCGTCTTAATAACGTAATCAATACTAACGAAATAAGTTCCGCTGATTGACTTTTATGGATGGACATAGTTGATGAAAGCTTTCGCACTTAAGCAATTGGCAAGTACGAACGCGACGGATTAACAGTTCTCTAAGATGAAAAGTTAGGTTTCTAACTCCTAAGACATTGATGTTGGTCTTGCGATCGAAAGTTCGACTCTAATCGTGGGTTCCTAGTGTTCCTGGGGAATTGATATAAATTTCTCAGTAGCTGCCCGTAGTTTGGCAGGAGGCTGTATGGTGTTATGTTGAGCGATTAGTTCTGCACATGATCCCTCCTCCTCCTCGGATGGCGTCGGATGTCGTTTCCATCGGACTATTAGAATGTATTGCACCTGTGTTTGCGCACATACTTATGCGCTCTAACATTTCCTGCGTTCGAAAGCGGTCTGAAGGACTGTTAAATATAGTAATTTGATCTTTAACCAGAATACGATTACTTCAAGATAGTACGTGCATTATGGAAGGAGGCATCTTTGTACGTCTTATAAAACAACTGCAATCCATGATCCATAAGTGTAGAGTTAAACCAATCCAGACTGAAAAGTTGCGTTAAGTTGGTCTTTGACGGAAATAATACTATACGTATAACCTTACATGAGCGTGAAAGAAGCGAATGGAGCGTGTTAGGATCGCAAGTGTTTCTGCTTACCACCATGGGCTAAAGGTGTGAATTCACGAGCAGAGTTATCGTAGATATAATTTAAAAAGCCATGTCCAACACCACAGTTCACGTTTATGGTGGATTCTTCCCAAATCAAACTATTTGTAAGCAGTCTTTATTGTCCTTGATAGATAAGTGTCAACCCAAAGTCAACTTTTATAGTCTGATATTAATAAAGAAATATCTTTTATTCAAGATATTCCTACTCTAAAACAACTGATCTATAAATCCGATCAAATTACGATACAAGCTAATAATAAAGAACACTTTTAATAACGGAAGTTAAACAAAAGTTCAGTACAAAAAATAATGTCGAGTTTTTTTTCTTAACGCTAACGACAAACGGTTTACACGGCAGGAAGCACAGGTTGATGCGTATCGGATGACCAAAGTACCAAACGATCCGGGATGGTTATCGTGGGATCTCATCCCGGAGTTACGAGCCATCCCGCGCCTGTAGCTATCGAACATCGGGAACAGGGCTGGGCACGACAGGTGTCTGAACACGGTTTTTCTTTGTATCGTTTATATATTTTTAATCACGCCGCCCGGATGAAACGGAATCCGAGCTCATAAAAACTTTTGTTGGTGTCGATGAAAATTGATATTCTGACAGTAAAGTGTTAGTTTCTAATAGAAGTAGTAATAAAAAGGCCAATTAGGAGTAGACGATCCCCTTTTCATTCTTCCCGTAATGAGCCCATTAAATCCAGCCCACAATATTGAAGAAGCGGTCTTTATGTATCTTATCTACTCATACTTGTCAAATAAAAATACATCATCTGCCTTACCAGTTCACCACTACCTACGTAGAGTCGGCTTCCAGCTGAACATTGGAAAAATGATTCTGTTATCTAAAAATAATCGAAATATTGGCAACCCTTACTCTTTAAGATCTTTAAAATAACGGAAAACAACCTATGAGTGTAGGTGCATAATACATATATTTACATACTATTATGAAAGGATTACCGACAGTATTAGCCATTCTATTCACGAATGACAATAGCTGGTAATTATAATTTCACTTATTCAGATAAGTACGGTTTTAAATATTTGCAATGTTCACCAGTCACTAATAAACAGCATCGTTTCATAAACTATTGAATGGATATTAACAAAGTACATAATTGTTCGTGTAACTTAACTTGAGCCTATACTAGCTTCTTAGAGGGTGGCAATTATCTAAGAAGAATGTACTTACACGGCAATACTTCTAATCCTATACCCTACCCCAGATCATTGTCTAACTATTTTTAAAGAAAACGTTAAAATGTGAATATGCCACAAGCAGAGTTAAAATATTATTATATGGATTAATGAAAGCCACTGGTATTTTTTTTGCTATCTGTCCTTCTAGTCTCCACAATTTTATCAACATCTTAATTACAATAAGCTGTTTACACAGTACCTAATCTAATAAATCATGTTTTAATAAACTGGCCATCAAGTTTGATATCTTTATTAGATCTTTATTGAACTAATATCTATCATAAAATCGATCATACTGGAACATTTTAGGCGCAGAATCGGTTTGCGGAATTTTAATCGATTGCTCCTTAATTTGGTTATAAAGTCGAAGTGATGTGGGTGGCTCGGGTTTTATTTAATCACGTAATAGTGATTAAGTCGTAGCTACAGTAACATGGTCTGATTGGATAATAACGGCCTGACTTGCCAATTATATATGTCCGTGTTCATTTAGAATGGAAAAAAATATGGACTACATGACAACTAATCTTGACCAATGTATTTCAGACTTTGAGAAAGTATAATTATGTTCCTGATTGCTGTTTTTTTATTCTGCTTTTAAAACCCTTTGTGTTGTGTCTTAAAGTACCTCTCAAGGTTAAGTTCCCACTTTCTGCCCTCAGGCTACATCACCCTTGTAAACAAAGGTTTTTGTTTTCTTGGAGCACGTAATACCTGTGATCAATCACAGTAAAATCACTCAGAGCCAGGTCAGAACGGTATGAAATTGTTGTTATTTTCACTCGCCCATATAGTAACCGTCAATTCTTATTATAAAATGTGTTGAACAACATTCCAGCACCTTGTAATGAGCGGATGTCGGGAATCGATAGCAAAATTGTGGGCATATTTTATAATTTAATCACTATCATAGCACAACTTTTTACTCTATCCGTTAAATGTCAAGGTTCAATTTCTATTGATGTCGAAAATACTTTATTATACATAGAAGAAACCGTAAGGTACAAAGTTGCTTTGAAACTGGCCTTTATAAACTTCAGAATAGGTGCTGCATTTATTTACATCTTGTGCAAGGGAGACTTGCAATAAATATAGGTAATAGAAGCCGGCGCCAGTCGTTTTGAGCGTGTGCGTGATAACATCACAGCTCTAGGCGTCAACACTACGTCGCTATTTAAGAAATCACTAATTTGTTGACTTCAACCATATTGATACGCGTAACATTTCTGTTAAGATCGAA
This sequence comes from Diarsia rubi, assembly GCA_932274075.1. NCBI lineage: Eukaryota > Metazoa > Arthropoda > Insecta > Lepidoptera > Noctuidae > Diarsia > Diarsia rubi. The sequence continues at coordinate 13,339,654 of OW026417.1, read as the reverse complement.
AACCATTAATTTACCACAAAATGTCGAGGAGATCAAAGTTTTAAATTCTGTAACGTATCTATACAAAATTCGGATAAATAGAAATTAATCCTCAAAATTATGTAAGAATTTAGGACGTAAGATACATTTCCGTTGACCAAAATATTTTATGACCAACATTCCACAAAGACACGAGCGACCCAAATCAACAAGATAAATCTATCATCAAATTACCACAATAAATAGGTCTTTTATGTCAACTTTGTAGGGTTTTCCTTGTGAATGAGGAGTTGAGGACTTAAATAGACAGAGATGTAATAGTCCCTTAGTTAAAGAATCTGTGTTCCCCGTCCAAGTGTGTTCAAGTCTCAAGGAGAAACAAGAGTGGCGTTCCGTGTAGTGCAAGTGAGTAATCAGCCCTTTGTTTGTTCTCAGACAACACAAGAATGCGCCAACAAAATTAAAACATATTCAGTGAGTACACAACGGGTAGTTTGTCCTGTGCAAACCGTGTGAAGCACTGACCTCAATTTTTCACTGAAGCTGCTTTTGATTAACAACTCATAAACTTCCTTATTGCATGCTAATTATGGATTTTAGTGACAGAAAACACTGAATAATGCGCGTTAAAATCTGGGGATAATTTTGATGTTGATCAACAACATCGATTTATGAGAAGGTTGATCGATCTACACAGTTAAATGTTTAAAGATGCAAAAAAGCTTTCTTAAATATGAGTCTGAAATAATCCTTCACACTCCAAAGAGACGATTAAAATGCCTTAAAAGCTGGTTCTTCAACAAATGAAACGTTTCTCACAACTACATTATTAGTAATCAATTGCACTTGAATACGAATGTTGTGTTGTTAGCGCAAGTCCAACATTGTCCTCGAGGCTTTGCTTGAACTCATTATTACTCCCCATAATTCTTCGCGTCTCGTCTGAATCCGGTTTATATTGTTTCATACTTTTCACTGTTTATAGGCGATTTATAGTTTCCTACACATAATGAACGGTTGAAGGGACTACGTACATACTTTGCTGCAATTTGCACGATGTTAGCGCCATTAAAGCTCGCCTTTTCAATATCAATCTGGTTCACTTAGAAGTCTTCCTATATAGATTCTTGGAATTCATCAATTTTATGTTCGCAGTCAATAACTTGGTTAAATAACTTCAGAGAATAGTTTTACTCTATATTTTTGTCTAGCCGCAGTTAGCTACTGTTATCTCCTCTTCATTATATCCTAATCCAATATTCAGATTGGTTTCGCCCAGTTTTCTCGCCTTTCCATTAATATTTTTGTCCTTATTATGAAGCCAAAACATTTTTCAGACGCCCAGAGTTATAATTTGGCATGTTTGGCACAGTGGCTAAGCGATTGGATTGCTGCACTGCGTGTCGCGGGTTCAATTCTCGCACGAAACAAGTATTTGGCCTACAGATAGTTGTTTCGGGTATGTGAGTTTAAATGTTTGTAAACACACCTACGATACAGGAGAAATTCCTAGTGTGGGTTACCCCACACTAAGGTTACTAGGTTCAAAAAAAAAGGATAATAATAATAATTATCTGACTATTAAGCCTTACAATTAATAACACCCAGCACAAGTCCAAAGCAGAGATCTCAGTAACGAAGCCGATATATTGAGTCACGGTGTTGGTCGAGTCATGATTCAGATGTAACGTGTTACATGCCTTGAGTGACACTATCGAACGGCCCGTCTGCCGGTGTACATGCTTGTAATAGCCGATTCTCCGGTACACACATAATCAATACTTCACATTGTAGATGTAGAGGTGTCGCTATGACAGTTGAGTTGAGGAAATTATTAATGTTTCAATGTTTGGTACAGTTGCATTGAAGAACTTGCCGACATGAGATAGTTTTGAGTGTGAATGTAGATGGTTATAAGAGTAATAGTAAATTAAAGAAATGCTAAACGAATAATACATATGAAACATAATATGGCTTGTTAAGTTGTAAGGAAGTAACTACTGAGATGGTGGCTAACAGACATGTTTGAAAGATGAGACATGATTTTGGACCGACAAAAAATAGGGCCAAAGCAGATGGATGTTGTCTCGTACAGTTAAGTTACAAGTGATCCTAGTATCAGAGGCATACTTGGCAGAATGCAACAAAACGATAAATAGTAAATGTGACTTGGGATGACTAAATTTTCTATTGAAGTTAAAGTAGAATGTAAACCAGAGATGGATATAATCAAATCTAGTCCTTTGTTGGAAGTACCATTATAAAATCTATCTGCATCACTATCAAAGCTTCCGCAAGGAGAAAATGAAAACATGTACAGTACTCGCACCTCTATCAATACATTACACGTACGAAAATAACATGTTTGTATTATGAATCTCACTTTCATATCACTAGCAGTCATAACATAACTGTGCTGTCAGATGTACAGTAGCGGATCAGCGTCATTAACCACGACCACGAAGCTTGATTTACGCAATATGTGCTTTACAAATTAACCGTTTAGTGTTATCTGCAAACTCGCTTCGAGCAGTTGACGTGCCGTATTTATTTGTACTCATAAAACTTGCCTAGAAGCGATATGAGACTTTAACTCTGACAATTAATAAAGATCATCATAAAAAATATATTATGAAAGTGAGAACAAATTGCTTTGCCAAGAAGTGTGTTTATAAATACGTGTTAAGAAATAATAATACGCAAAGGAATATAATTAATCCTTTTATTGCATGTTTTATTTGAACTGGGCGTTGATATATGGTGTCCATGCAAAGCTAACGAATGAGTTGAGATTTCATATTCACAAGCGATAGAGCTATAAAGGCCATTTTCTTATCTGTACATCACATTACAATGCGCGGCTACGGTTCATATAAGTCACGCTCTTAACATTTCCAGTCTCTATGACTCTCTGGAAATTATTTCACTTTCTCCGATGAATCCGATAGGTCCTCTAACGACGACTTCTCATTCGTCAACTGTTGGACAGGTGCCTCATTGATTATCAGCATTAGACTCCATTAAGTGTTTAACTCGATACCATTCGCTTACCGGTTCTACGTTGTACAATTATTCAATTTAATCTCACGACTTTTTTTCCGAGTTACGACACTTGTGCAATATTTATTAATGTTGCGTTTGTTACCTATTATTATGTACATGGGAACTTGTTGTGGATTTAGTTGGACAAAAGCTACCAATATTTTCAAGTCTTAGATTTCCGGTGATACGAACATAAGGGATGAGATGTCACTGGTAAATTAAGCGTGCCTGTGATAGCTACAAAGACTTATTATATATGTATTAGCTCTAAGAATCGTATCTTTCCTAAGTACAACGCCAAATCTTTGTGCTTTTGCATCTTATCTGATTTATCATCAATTTCTTCATCAGTTCTTCCATCTTTGCGAATCGATAACCTGGTTTTCGAAAAAATGTTGTTTTTCTTGTTGGCCTGTATTGTCCCTCTGCTTTGAATTTTTTTTCCTTAGGCGTCAACTCTTTCCTCTGTGCGGTTTTGAATGAGTATTTGGATGATTATATTATATGTTAATAGCCATGTTGCAAAGCTAACGTGATTTAAGGACTATAGTCTTTAAAAAATCTCCGGGATAATTGCCACAGTCACATTGTGGAAATAACCTTGAATTTATCGTAAGTACTCATAAGCGTTAATTAAACACTACAAGATAATAATCCGTTCTGGGTATTTTGCAGTAAATCAAGTGTATAACATGTCGAACGCGCAAACACAAACAGTTTACAAGGACAAGTCGTGGTTTTCGCAGCTACATACACACTACGTTGTGAACGAACTCTCTTCACTCAAGGCTCTCACATTCGATAAAACTACTTCCTCAGAAAGAATCTCACCGAGAAATAAAATATTTAAGCACATTGAAAGAGACATGAATGCACCGCACAATACTAAATGCGTTGAGATAATATTTTATTTGACAAGAACATCACCAGACAAAAGAGCGTATGTCATTCTAAATACACCGCCGAGACCGTCATTCATATCATTGTTTCATGTCTTATTGTCGATTGAGATTTCTATAACGTATGATGTCCACGTTTTATGTTCAGCTGCTCTTTAGCCTTATTCAGTAAAGTAAATCAGAGATCATCTCGTTGGCAGGGCTATCTATCAATAGATCCGAATCACGTACCAGTCCGATCCTCAGTCATGCATAAATCTCAATGACCGATTCCATCCGAGACAAACACGAGCAATTAGACGAAACTTGTAATCGTTTAATCTAAAGCGAGAGATGAAAGTGGCTGATAGTTTATCTACTGGATCAAGAATCCCGATGCACAGACACTACGACTTACCTACTACATGTCATATTCCTGTCACTGAGATGCCGCATCTTAGTACGTCGTGAATGATATCGTTTCTGTACGTATTTCATTTCATCATTCACGCTCAATTAAATACGCTTCGGGTACTCCGATTAGGTTAGAATGATGAACATGTACGGTAAATATTAATAGATCAGCTTTATGGAACAGGTTTAAATCTGCATTGGTCCGTACGTCACTGGCTGTCCGCTCTGGGCGTGCTATCATAGCATCGTGTACATCATCGCAATTTTACACAGTATCCTGTCCGATTACATCTAAAGCTTTCACCCGCCTCGTCGATTGCTGATTCATTAAATTCTTTAATTGACGTTAAATATCCCGATGATTGCGAGGGGGTCATTCGTTCTTGACCTCACTTCTATGAATTAGTGACAATGCTTTTATAGCTGTTGTAGATTTATACTTTCTTTTCTTTGTCGAGTGTTTATTGAATAGATGTATTTATGTGTATGACATTCATTCATTGATTATTCTTTCATTACAAATTTTATTTCCTTCATAAATTCTACTAACCACTCGTGAGTCGATACTGTTAAAGTAGATGAAGACAGACTGTTTTATAAATACCAGACGAGAATTTCTCGTAGCTATGGCATTCTACGTGGATCCGCTACACCTGCACAGTGCACAGGCGCACAGTGCTGCATAGGAATCTACGACGGAGCAGATAGCGATCGCTACCCTCGACTCGGCCTCTCCGCTGTGGCAAGCGGAACGTTGGCGCCACTAATGCGATCAAGGGATCCGATTTATTAGTCATATCTCTGCATCGGCCGATACACCTGTACGTGCCCGATTTAATGCCACAGCGGAACCACTAAGGGAACATTTTATTGCCTATTGCGTAACCACCATGCTTACCTATTACTATAGTCACTTGGATAATCATTCGTTTCTAAATCATTCGTCTACTTAGTAAATTGTAACGTATTTATTTATTGACGTGCTCTTGAACTTGATCTCGTTATCAGTAGTTGTAGATCTGTCCGATTATTTTCAGCTCTGCCGGCTCATTAGCGGTCTGTCGGATATAGTTAGTATAACGTCTGTAGTGGCTTCGACTGCGTAATTTCTCCAAGACCTTGAAATTGTACTTGTTGCTTTCACATGTAACGGAGTTGTAACGTCACATTCGTCTTTGCGATAGGTTTTATCGTGAGATCGGACGTGATGCGGGAGTACTCCGACATGCAAGGTCGAGTCGTGGCGGAACTCTCTCCGGCCATTGACTACCCTGTCCGATCAATATAAGTTGGACGCGGGCGAGTCTTGTCCGACGCAGACCGATGTGACACCCGGACACTTCGCCAGTGAAAACAGAAACTCATTAGAGCTTTTAACGACATGTATACGAGGTGCAACACATTGCTATCGATTTGACGCTATCGCAGTATTATGATCTAAGAAAGCGTCCGACGTCTGTACTCATTCGCTTTCCAACGCTAAAGAATATATATCAAGACAATTGGGATCGATTTTACGACACAGGCTGGTATGGTGTTCCGGCAATGGAACAGCCGGTAAAATATCTATCTGTTGCACCTTGTAGCAGTCTGTTTCAGAAGATGTACGAGTTAGGTTGTACGAAAAATTAGTTTTTCAGGATGTTCAATGTTTCAAGCTTTGTAACATAAACCCGTGCCGTGTGTGTATACTCGTTGTTTCTACAAATAAAAGTGTAGTCGTCACAGTGTGAGAAATAAGTGTGTCAAACCTCTTAGTAAGAGAGAACTGCAGTTCTGCCGCTCATAAGCTTTGAGAGAGCTTTTTTCTACATGAAGATTATAATACTGACGCTCCTCATGACTTTCAGTTGACTGGTTGCCAGCTGGCTGCGTTCCATTGCACCTTGAGTTTGTTTTGATTTTCAAAGACCAAGTATGGGATCCATAGGTCAAAATGGGAAGAATGGACGTGTCCAAAATTTTTCGCTTTAGTGATAAAAGAAGACCTTCTTTTCATAAGTTCTTTCATGGACCAGTAACTTTCCCAGGCATTTTCGGTTCGTCTTGTGACTTCTGTGTCTTGCCTGAATTGGAAAGAGACAAACTGGCCCGAGTGGATGCAAATGAGGGGTAATAGGTATTATTTAAAACAAAATAAATCTAAGTAGTATAAGAATGTATTATGAGATAACTGTAGACGTTTACAGAGGCACACAAACTTTTATCCATCCATAGTTCATTCATTGTTTACAATGTTTATGCTTAAAGTTCATCGTAATTCTAATGCGAGGTGTATTACCGTATCTTTTTATTTACACTTATAGTCAGGTTTAAGTATATACATAAATCATTTTTCAATATCATTAATGGCTGACATTAAGTCCGATATTCATCGTCTACTTATATTAATAACAACTTCCGTCTCCACATTCACAAATAGATAGCTATTGTGAAGGATACCTTCACAAACGAACAAATAACATGATTGCCTTACAAGTACGATAAAACTAAACTATATTTAATTATATACAAACCAGTCTGGGGAATTTATAAAGTACGTCTTAAAAATAATTTTATTATAATTTAAATGCTGAGCGATGGTCGTTTCTTTCTAACACTTTTGCTGTTTTTCCCGAATATTGTGCCAATTACCTGAAAACAAAAATCATTTGTTATAAAGGAGATAACAACTTTATTTTGGTTGTGAGTCTGTTCTTCCTTCTTTTTGTAAATAAAATTATGTTACATCAAAATAACCGAGAAGAGCAAACACCCGCAGCAGTGATGAAAAGGGGACATTCAGGTTATCTTTTGGGAGATTCAGAGGCACCAAGACCATCTTCACACTACTGGTGGGTAGTTACTGTGATGCTTACATCATGAAATTTACCTTAGAGACGGAGTAGGCAGCAAGTTTGCGCCTGGGCGCGGGCAACAAAAGAGCGAGCGCGCGCGCCTCCCGCAGCAGCGCATGGAAGGCGAGGGCAGCGCCCGCGCACGACTCCGCCGCCGACACCTCGTAGAACTGACAGCCGAATCTCAGCGACAGTTCTTGACCCTCCTCTGCATGGACCTCCCTAATTAATAACAAAAAATATTCGTAAGTGTGTGAGACTTTAAATTCGGCCTGCCCAAGTGCCAATCACACCTGCCAGAATTGACAGTGATTAATTACCGACTATATGTAAATTGGTTTAAGATAGATATCAGTTATCAGAGTCACGGATTTCATTCACCGCTAAGGTATCAATTGTCAGCACGTGGACCGCAATAATCCCAGTAGACACTGACATGAAACCAAAAATTAAAACAGTTAGATTAATACCTGGCGTGTTCGAGGTCACGTTTGTTCCCCAAGAGGGTGACGGCGGCACAGCCGGGCAGACGGGTGCGTTCCAATAAGGATAGTAGTTCGGCAGCAGCGAGAAAAGAGCGACGCTCGCACACAGAGTAGACCACGGCGAACGCGTCGCCCCATCGGACATGCTCTGCTAGGCATCCCCGGATCTACGAAAAAACATGTCTATTAGTAACTAGTGGAACCCTTACTAATGCAGGATGAATAATATGTTAATCCAGGCTCCGTTCCCAACGATGTGCCACGTGGACATTTGTAAAGGATACAATCAGATGTGCACTTATTACAAAACTTGTAAGCAGATGTAACTGGGGTACGGGGCTCTACGGGAACGTACTCAGTCATGCAGTTTTGGAGTATATCTTATTTTGTTTAGTTCGTTTATTATTCTTAGTCGACGCAAGAATCCAAATCGTTGAGTCAAAATAAAAACGTTGGTTACAAGTAGGTTCAATGGGCTAGGCGTAGGTAACAGATGCGAAACTATTCTGCGTTGCATAAGAATGGAGTACCCCTACTATACTAATTCATTTCCTGTTCTAGTAAATACTAAAATAACGAAAAAGTTCAAAATAAATTTAAAGTGGCAAAAACTTTGCCCTGCGGTAAGTAACTTCCGAAAGCATTTCTATTTTGAGAATAAAAGCATATGCCCAAGAATAATGCATGGTATTTAAAACCCTATTGCACTCAATAAATCTCAATGCAAAATAAATGTTCCCCTCGAGCCCGAGAATCTGGAATAGCTAAATTGTAAATAAAGTCAGTGAACTTAACTTATAATTGTAAATAAAGTCGCGAGCCACAACTGGTACTCGGAATCTCGTATCGGGGCCACTCGCTGCACCGAATAAAATCACCGGTTGCGCAATAATACGAAGCATCCAATCTATTCTGTTCTCTTAGTTCCGTTATCGATGCGTTTAATAAACATCATCGTTGTTTAGGAAACAAAACTGGTTTAAGAATCACTGCGTGCCTATTCAACAACAATAAAAGCATAACAATTATGTAACACGAATCTCCCCGTGTATTCTATAGTAGCGGACCATAGTTCGAACGTAGGATTTCGCCCGCAGCCACACCGATGCAGCAACGGCAACGATCGCATCTGATAAGTCGATACAAGCCACATAAACTTCGTCTAATTAAATTGTACTGCAGCCATCAGCCGCTAGTTCGCTACCAGCACAGCCCACAGCAGATTAACATCTCCATTGTTTAATGGTAAATTAAGTTTGACCGTCTATCTTTACGTTTGCTATTCGAGCTTCGAGTTTTAATCTTATCGACGACGTCGAGCCTTTTGTTCGCAGTGACTGATATTTCAGTGTAAACGCTAAAAGCAACATTGTTCAGACTCGTTACTTACCGCGCAATTAGATGTATCTAGTATTTCAACTTCTGAAACGGCACCGTCGAAAGCCACTCTGTGCTGATAAAGGAAATCTGAAACAAGAGAGTATGGTATAGAAATGTGCGTAACGATCGCTTTTGTGCTGATATTGTTGTCGTCACTCGATAACGAAAGCATTTACTATGACAAGGCGTACTGAAAGCAGTTTCCTTAACATTTTAGTTCATGTCCTGAGAAAGACGGCGCCCAACTGACGCAAACACGTCATATTTAAGGTCGGAAGGAAGCAGACATTTTAATTTAAATGCATAATACATTCCACTACTGTAATAAATGACAGACATAATTGAAGTTTTTGTAAATTAACCAAGAATTGACGTCACTTAAATGTCAGTTCGATAGTTTATTAAATTTACCAATATCGTGATAATAATACAGATACACCTTCATAATTATTTCAAATACAATGATCCGAAAGCGATAAACACTTTTTATTATGATAGTAATGATTCATGAAGTGAACTTTACTAACCTCCTGTCGAGCTATATTCTCCGATGTACCGCTTTGTTAGATAACGCACGACCACCGCTGCAACAAAAAGAGAACCAAATGAATAACATTGTTAGAAGCACGCCTTCATCGAAGACATATTGTAAATAGGCGAACAATTAAGAGGTCGTCACTCCCAACTTTCTAGAAGCGAGTGGATCGAACACTGATTAGTCCTTTCACTCCTGGAATTTCCATCAAAGGGTTGTACACAATACAAACAGTTATCAACAACAATGACAAGGCAAGTTGCGTGAATAGAGGCGGTCGTAAGCTACCGACGAAATGAAGTGTGGAGAATCCTGCAGCCCATCAAAAGGAAACTAGTGGCGCTATTCAACAAGCTGATTGCTTGTCCGGCCGGCTCGGACGTGAGATTACGTTCGTACTTCACCCTTTGAAGTGTAATCTTTATAGCAGTTTATATCATTTGAATGATGAAAACAAGTAATTTAAATTCTGCAGGGCTATTGCGTATCTCTGTTGACAGATTTATTGATTATCACTTTGGCTCTGTGTGCTTTGATTAACTGTCAAATGGTTCCATTTTGTACTAAACCATAACCAATTTGACAGTTAATCCATGGACAATATGATAGCCACTGTCGTTTAAAAGATACGCAATAGCCCTGCTGAACTCATAACATAAGTAAGATGCCAAGCAGACATGTAGGTACAGAACATGACATATAACGTAGGTACCTCCCTAGTGCTCATTGTGTTGTGGTCGTTAAATATGTAGGTAGTCAATGTTAATGCATAGTTTCAAAGTCGGGCACTAATTAGGTACTAATGCACTCATGTCTTAATAATTAATGAGTAGGAATGTAAAGTAAAACGCAAACACATGGATAATTTATAATGTTGCCTGATCTTTAGATATAGCCACAAAGTGATCAAATCAAGATGTACTAGACATAAGCACAACACAAAAGCCATATATTTAATTCTAGATAGTTATCTGTTTTCGTAACAAATGCTAATTAACATTCCATTACAAGAATCGTTTGCAACATCACAACCTATGGATAACACTCCCGAATGAGTTATCGCCGTTACGATTTGTGTCAGAATCTTGACCCAAGTCAGTTACACAAGAGTCCACAATGCTTTTATGCAACTGCAGCACGTTGTCGCATGACAATGGACTTGGAATGCATTCCGTACGCATTCTGGTGCAGACTGGTTAAGGCTAGGATAGGAAATCTATTACCTTACAATACTATGCCTTTCCCGCGAGACAACGTAACTTTATGGAAACGATTGCTTTCTTACTATAAAAGGAAAGCACTACTTAGTCATCTCTGATTCGATTAATTTTCCATTTTCATGGAATTCTTTAGAAATCTTCGTGAGTTTATGCAAACTGCTCATTAGAAATTTCTTTTTTAAATAACTAAACGGAACTTAAAACTGGAAACATATGAAGCTCAACAAAGGGGTTCATAATAAAGATAACACTCGCACAGCGTCCGTATATGATGACATTAATAATAATTGAGAAAGAAGATCGATATCTCCGATATTTGATTGACGACCGGCAGCAGATAAAACATCGTCACGTCAATAAAGCAGCGTGCAATAAAACCTTTTCCAACGTTGTTGATAAAAATTACAACACACCACAATATATCGTAGTTTATGAAACACGGTCGAAATTCCTCACTCTCGTTTTTCCTTTCGATTTTTTTCCTCGTGTGCATTGAGTATTAAATACATTACTTTCTCTGCGATCCGATTACGCACATAATCGTCAAGTGATAAAGTTTCATCGATCCACTTTTAATTGAAATATGCGGAATTCAATTAAAATGCGAGTTTTATATTCGGTTCTATATTATTTTTATGTTCGACTTGTAGAATCCTAGCATGCTACCAGAGCAATTTATGTTCTTCTGAGTTTTACGACTTACTTAATAAAGACATTTTATAGGACTAACTGTATTTTGTGCAGTTGCGTAAATAGTAATTTGTTACCTATGTCTCCTATACTTAGATATTTAAGTATTTCACATCATCTATATATTTAATAGTTTCATTCCATGTTCCTGCCCAATCATTCACATGTAGACAAATATTTGTATGTGTTACAAAAACAAATTCATCAAAATTATTTGTAAAAGCGGATAGTGTCCATTATGGTAATGACAGCACGTGTACAGCACCAAAAAATAGTAACTCACAAAATGACTATACGTAATTTCGAAACGATTTACCATCAATTTACCAGTAATAAATGAACCTCGCTTATTGTGGAGGATCAAAAAATGATTAACGAATCTTCTCTGACGAGGTTCCAATAAAAAATTACATCAAATTATAATCATTGAGGCATATAAGACAAATTACTGTGATCAAACAACACGGCACCACGTGGGTTGATAGATCGAACGTTATCTTCAAGAACAATGGATGTAGCTATCGACAGGAATCTTAAGGGTAATTAATAGATTACTGAACACATCGATCATCTGTCGAACTGACCATCATGGACTCCAATAGCAACCATTATTACTTTGACTTGGTTTCTTTTGATACCGGTCTAACTTATTGGGCAGTCATGACAATAATTGTGACATCAATGCCAGATGTTGTGTCGCAATTTGGGAGAGCTCTAGAACTATGACTGATTGGACTGCACTAGGCTGAATTGGCTAATTGATTGACGTCAAGAATCAGTAACGTTTTAAGTTATGTGGACTATTACAGACACAAATCGGAGCCGAATCTGCTGCATAAAAGGTGTAAAAGTACCCTTAACGCAAACGAAGGGCACTGGTTCTCCCCTCCACTGCGATCATGTTTTGGTTCGAGACCATACCTGGGAACCCCCTAGTTACGGAGATATTGGGGGTCAAAGTTCCAAAATTTGCACAGCACAATGTTTTAAGAGTGCTACATTGAGTTTAACCGTAAAATGTGATTATTGACCCTAAAAAAAAAGTCGTTTCCCAGCAAAAAAATTTGCATACATGGTACTTAGTTTGATGTACAGAATGCTTGGTTGACGTATGTGTGAAGGGTAAATTTACATCCTGTATATTTCTTCGGAAACTTCGTTATATTTTTCTTCGTTCTCATTATTAATGTCTTCTGCTAACCTGCCGTTTGTCAGGCAAATTGCTAAGTGTTTTAATCCGTGAGTACCTTTCTTGTCGATTTCCCATTAACAAAAATACTAATATTTGCCAATATGTAAATTGAGTATCTTTAAACTTTTCATTTTCTCTGATAACTTTTGACACCTTTGATATATTCATTAATATTAATCGATTGCCTACAACTTTTTATGAACGATAGAATAGAGTCGTAGATATTCTCGTTTCTTGTTTGCACTTAAAAATAGTTTATTCAATTATCTCTTCGTTGCGATCCTTAAGATTACCAAAGATCCCAAGACCTATAAGCAGCGGCTTTTAAAATGATGTCTTCAAACTCACGTCAAGTAAATTATGTTGAATCTCAGTCAAATGGACACATTACAAGTGAATATGTCAGAATCTGCGAGGTAAGGATGTCGATGATGCTTCAATATCTCCTCGCTGCACTCATTCATCATGCCGCATGCCGTGAGAAGGTCGTCGCCCGTCGTCAGCGTCGCACCGACAACGACATACGACGAATTCGACCACACTATTAAAGCTCATATCACTGGTTGTTAACATCCCATTTTGGCACCTTCACAACAAAAAATACATACACACAGAACCTTTTACAAAAAGCAATCTTTCATATACCATCAAAAAGCTGTGGCTCCTTTCCAAATTAAAGTTCGTTGCTCTCCGAACACAATTCCTTTCAGACAAAAAAAAACGGACGCACGTTGACATGTAACACTGCGCTGGACGCGTTAATTGAAATATTTTATTGACTCAATATAATTAATATTTTTAGTGTTTCGATTTTAACAGTCGAATAACCACAGGGTGCGAAGATACTTATCATATTTTTAAACGAAATATTAACGTGACCCAGATACTTAGTCTGGAACGATATTAAGTGCAGGGCACCGCAGCGACTTCGCGGTAACGGAATCCACTATAATGCGAAAATAAATGGGCTCATGAAGAATGAGTTTCGTGAATAACGTTAGTACTAAAAAGTTGAATGAGTAGGTAATGCTTCCGAGGGCATTTAAAGCTGAAGTGCACGACATATCCGTGACAGACAAGCGCCACTCCCACGGGGCCGTACCTACGTGGACAGGATCTCTACATCGAAACAATTTCGCATGTCGGGCCGGCTCGCTCCCGTCTGTAATGAATTGCAAACGCATGCGTCTCGGAGCGGTCGTAGCCGGTCCGTCAGCCGTCGGCCGGCCGACAATTAGGGCGGTGCAATTACAACCAGTCGGTGGCGAGTCGGCCGGTGGGTCAGCGGCGCGATTTCCCGACAACTGCGACGCCTGGCGCCACCAGACGACGTTGTGTAACTCTTAAACGTCCGATCAACCATTAACGCTGCCGTCGAGGTCGTTGCTCTGCACATGTATATCACACGCCAATACCCATGTTTGTAATGCAGAGTTAATCAGCCATGATCGTTCGTGAATCACTTAGTCAAGCCATATTACAAACAGACTACGAGTATGTTGTCGAGAATTCTAGACTCACGTATATATGCTACTGCTACTCAATACCCGACTTTTCGCAAAGAATATTTTTTGGTAGCTGTGCCCCGCGACCTTCGTTTGCTTGAAATTATTACACGTAACCTTAATCCTTGTTCCACAATAAAAGTAGCTTGAGTTATCCCTTACCCACATAATTATCTTCTATTAAAAATCGGTCCAGCCGTCGGATCGGATAGCCGGAGCAAACTCACAGAACAAAACTTTAAAAAGCTGTTATTTTGAAATTAAACAGACGCTCCAATTTTATTATTTGTAGCGATAACGTATCCACCCGATATCATTTTTAGAAATATAAAGGGTAAAGAAATATAGCTATTTAAAAGAACTTCGGACTTTGGCCTCTCAGGGAATTTGTAGATAATTCAATGTAGCAAATAAACAGGCGCATGTCAGCTACACTTTTAGCAAAATGATTTAGAAAAAAAAAATTATATCATTGACAAAAAATCTACAACGTGTCTTTTTACAATTATAAAACTTATATTAGCAATAAATCAGAATGTGTTTGAAAATTACCAAGCTGAAAAATCATAAGGAAAATCTATCAATTTCAAGAATATAAAAATAAACTTTATTACGATCGATTAGATAAACAGAACATTTATCTAGATTCTCGATAATACTGTCATTGTTGAATATTTGCAGGGCGCTTTTAAACGTCCTCAGATAGATTATGGACTAAGTATCAAGCAAATAACGTCAAACAAGCCTGTACTCCAGATAAAACAATGCATTAGTCAAATATGTGGTGTTATCATTATAAAACATTGACACAAAGGTGCTATGCTATTGAATAGTTAGTGATGAGAGGTGGGCAATTAAATGTAAACTCCATCATGGCTTAGCATGTCTGATACAATTTGCAATGTAAACAAGTTGGCAGAAGTATAATAAAATTATTATAAACAATGTAAGTAGATAGATACGTTGTCCTTCATGCATAAAATGCTTTGTCTAGAGATGTGTCTAGATTTTATCTAGTAGGACCAATAAACATGTACCTAATGTAAATAGAAACCTTTATTTTAACAAATTAAGATGAACTCATTATTATTATTATTGTAGTGTTTTAGAAATCAAGGAAAATTATTTTAGTAAGTCCTATCATGTGGATGTTGATGAAAAAAAAAACAAAATTCCTTATGTATGAAATCGACTGTTAATTTTTTTTGTATATAAAAATTGCTTTTAAAACAACGTTTTAAAATGATGCTATGATTATGACCGTAATTTTCCTTTCCCGTTATACATTCCTTTGATGTAATAACCACACAAAAAACTGCTTTTGGGAGACTAAAATTACAGGGTCTGCCCCGCAAATTCGCACTCAGTTGACTTTAATAACGTATACCTACCTTATTTTATTACTGATGATGATAACAAATATTAACTGCATCAGATACAACGTCTCATTTTATGAAATGAACGCTCTTAGTTTATAAATTGGCCCCATATTCCTAAAGCAGTAAAATAATTAAAAGGTTTTTTACCGTTTTTAAAACCATTCAAGTGACCTCCTTGAATTTTTTAAGTTCAATACACAATTCTTGTCAATGCAGTGACAATATTATCACTTGTTTAAACTAATGAAAATAAACTGCATAATTTTTTATTGAATAAGATTAAGCTGAGTGGTAGTTACAAAACCCGGGATTTTAAATGTAAGACTTATTTTAATCAACATCAACAAGCTTACAAAAATGTATGTCCAGGATTAAAGTGCATTTGAACGATAATTCCAAATCGTGAACTGATTGCTAAAAAACATGTTCATCATAAGTAACGGATGTGCAATGTGCATGCTCTACTAACCAGACTTGCCGCTCCGTGGGCTCCCTAGCACCACCACCCTTATACGATTCACAGTCATCTTCATTTGGGCAGAGTTGATTTTTCACTTTTATTCCAAGAAAATTCTTTAACCGGACATGATTGCAGTAGTGTCCAGTAACCACATCAGTTTATGATCACAGTTTATATTTGTAACACGGTACTCGATATCGCACCAATCGATGTGAGTTATCGTAAATATGATCGATAGATAGATTTCACAGAGTTGCTCACGGCCGTAAGCTCGACCGAGTGCCGCGAAGTTTCCCGCGCGACTGCCGGCGTCTCTAGCCGGTGCTTGGATCAAAAGCGCGTGCGCAGCCTCCGTTCCAACCTCCGAACTAGTCGAGTATGCATACGTTGGAATTTGTACTTCGGCCATACATTCTACCTGATTAAATATTCATAACTTTGGACCGACGCCAATATTATCGATGTTTCGGATATTGGAGTTGAAATAAAATAAATATTTTCCGAATATTTGGACTGTGGGCAAGGAAAAACTCAAATGAAAATCTTAGCTAATCCTATTTCTGAACAAGGTAAATTGGAAGAAAATCGATCAGCTCAATCCAGAGAACGCACGTCTGCGACATGTCAAGGTGAGAGCCGTGCAGACGTTCGGTGCAATAAATTCGTTCGTGCTGAGACATAATTGGATCCGCCCCGCCCACGGCCAGCTACCCTGCTTCCTTTATGCCACATAGCTACTCCACTTAAGAAGTTAGAAACATAATTAAGAAACAACTTTATTAAAATAAATTCAGAAGGAAAGTGGAGCAAATCTTGATTGATGATTCCCACTCTCACATGGCAAATCTTAATGAGTAGAAGATTTCCTTATTTACACGTCTCATACTTCAATAAAACGTTTTGATCTAAACGTTTTATTATTAGTGTTTAAACAGGCTGTCTGCCAAAAATAGATCATATACCAAAGGAAGGTGAAACCATCCATTGAACTAATTTTGTGTTTTTTTTTAATACAAACCTCACTGTGTCGGCTATGCCTATAACTAGGTAAATTACCTCTGTGTGCACATTAACTTTGAATGTCAACCAAATTATCAATCTAGAACTATTATTCAATAACCAACTAGCTAAAACCTGATTGGTAGGTTAAAATTAATTTTATTTCTACGAGATGATAGGGTTCAACTAACAAGTGGACATCCATGGACGAAGCATATCATTCCAACGCATCGCTGCTCCTAGGAACGTTGCTAACGTTAATAGATTTAGTCCCACATGCATACATAAAAGTAAAACCCAATGAATTACTTGTCAGTCTTCATTAGCGATCTCACAATATGTAAGTATACTTTCGAAAATAGAAGAAAATGCATTTGCATAGAAGTTAGTTCGCTCCGCGGATTTCTCTACTCATTAAGGAAGGTTGTGACGTAGAAAAAAAACGCGTACCGTGTCGACTCAACGCAAATTGATCGTTACCCGAGAACAACTTCCTCAAACATGCCACCTTACCGTATTTATGCAATCGGCGTCAAGCCGCTAATAGACAACTCTTTAATTTAGATGTTGCTAAGATAGCATCATAAACACGCAGTTTAGCACCCGACCATCATATTATTTATGGAGCCGCATACCTACGAAGCTCAGAAAAGAGCACAAGATTAATGTTTAACGCATATTTAAGGAACCAGATCATCGCAGCACATCGTAAATCGATTACTCCGGTATATTGAGATTACCACATTTGCGTGAAAATTATTGCCTTTGTTAACATACTAAATGCGTTTTACAATAATAACAAATTGGTCGGCTGAACCGCAACAAAGCGGCGCGGACGCACAAGCGGATCATAATTTTGATTAATTTGTTACAACAGTATCGCCACGCTGCAACACGCGACTCTCGATATTATTTCCAATATTCAATTAAGCGCGTTCTAATTAAATTACTTATCAACTGCTTGGGTAACGATGTAAATAAGCATTTATTTATTTAGTCGTGAGCTGGACATTTCGCAAGGCGACTCGCGTGTCAAAACTAGTTTGTTAATGGGCCCAACAATGGCAACACTGTTCTGTTCACACTTGCCTATTAAACGATTCATATCTCTACATCTTTTAACCTCTTTAGAGCGGTGTGCGAAGTTACAAAACAATTACAGGGGTATCTTACCGGCGGCGATGAAAAATCTTACGGTATGTGGGTATCTCAGGATTGCCAAACCATACCGAAAAGGGAGATAAAAGTGACTTTAATTTAATATTACTTATATAACATTGCATACCTTAATAATTCTTGTGTGAGAAGGTGTACGATTCACACAGATAATACTCGTAGTTCGAGTAAGTATCATCAAACACTCCAAAGACATAACTGGAGTACCTATTTCAATGTGTATAACATTCATAAATTAATGGCTAGTTTTATTAGTTAGAACATAAACTTCAAGGCATGTTTATGATGTTGCATTTGCAAAAGAATACGATAGAAAACTCGTAAAATTAACCATCACCACGTGGGTAAGTTAATAAGGCCACCTCAATGTTAACCAAGGAACCATCAACGGTAAAGGAAAACATTTTACAAAAAAGGAAAACATTTTTTTTTTCTTTGAAAGTACCCAGAAACAAAGAAACGTTGATAAATGATATTGATCACAATCAGAACAAGCGAAAACGTGTCTGGACACCTTTGGGACCGTTACAAAGGTCCTTTGGTATGTATCACAAAGCTGATAATGCAAAGTTCGCATGGCCAGACAGAGAGACGACTCGAGCACCCAACGGCCCAACAAAGCCATTAAATAAAACACAATATGTACCAACAGCCTCAGATGGGGTCACCCGATTGCCAACACTGTATTTCGGCCCTCCTGAACCACTAATTAAAAAATATTTACTCTTCAATATTGGCACACTCTTTCCTTTCATCTTTTACGGGGCTGTTGTGCAAATAATAGAAATAGAACATGTAGGTAGTGATAAACAAGGCAATTTTAAGCTATCAATGGTTAAATCAAAAACCAATGGCCTTTCATTTCGAATCATTAAGTAAAGAAAACCGCGCAGTTATTTTTAAACTCGACCTTCGTCGCCCTGCAAACATTTTTAAACTAATTAAGTTTAAGTGTAGGATGATGGTGATATATCGGCCAGCAAACAACACTAAAATTACTGTCAACAATCCTGCGGCCATGAGCCCATAATTCACAACAGAAGAACCAAAAACTTGAAATTTATTCGCTGGCTTTCGCTTTACAAAGGTCCTCATAAAGCATAATAATGAAGCTTGCGTGAACGATCCAATTAATTTTATTAATAGTTTCTACATTGCGCCGAATACTTGTTGTCATATCATACGGAGTACGAATAATAAAGACCAACATATCGCCTCCTGAGTTTTGAAACCGTCATTTTCTCGAGTTAACGACGGCTTTCGACCGAATTCGCCAAAATTTTGATTATCGACATGACCAGTTATATAAACTGTTAATGTATGTAATGTAATGATATGGATGATTTTATTTTTATGTTCATTTGTTTCTCGATAAAGACATTTAAAAGACTTGGTGTAGTCGACACCTCGTAAGCACCGGCACCGCCAGTCCGCCACGTGTGTGCGGCGTAGCTCGTCAACACTCACAGTCCACACCTCGCGAATTTCACCGTCTGAGCTCGACCGTTATGTAATATTGTCAATATAATAATAAATATTAAAGTAACATCGGTTGCTCCACACATTATCGGACACAAAAAAATAAGTATGTCATTAATAAATAATCCGCTGTCTCGCGTCTAAGATAAAATTCCTATGCAATTCGCAAGAGTTACGAGAATAACTTTGTGTCGTTTAGAATACACAGAGTAATCAGTGTGGCATTTTACACCAAGATTAAATTGTACATTCCTGCGAGTACAATGGAATTTTTCTCTGATGACATCAATTTTAACAAAGACAACAGGAGCATTGCAAAATCATTCCCCATGACCCGTATTCGAAATACCATCAGCCATCAGCCTACTACAGAAACATAACAGTGAACTCGCGAACGAATACAGAAGCTCAGAAGAGATCAATTAACAGTGTAGCCGTGCTATTTACGTCTAGCCGATCGTTTTATACGATGCAATGGTTCGTGAAGGTGCAACCAGGCGGTGATGTCCAGACAACGGAGAAAGCATGAATTGCCGTAATAAATGTTGCTCGTTGCAATAAATAGCCGATCTAAATAAATGAACCTATAGAACGCGAGCAAGCGTTCGCGAAACATTTCAACAAAGAAGAACATTTTGAACGATTCATCGCTAAGCATGAATGGCTTATAAAAACAAACTAATTTGGGCTATACTCCCGCAAAAAATACGTGTAAATATTTATGTTATTGACTGCATTTTCTTTTTATTTGTTTCTTTATTTAATTGGTTGTTTGGCCTCATTGGAAAATGTTAATACTCTTACCATATTCCAAAATGATTAAGCATTTTCTTATCCCTAGTTAAATGACCTACAGAGTTGAACGCACTAGCTTTACAAGCTATAAAATCTAGCAATTTGACAAGATTGACGCCAACCCGTCTGATCTGATTAACTCCTCCGCACAAAAACAAGTATGTTCGTCTATCATCAAAATGATTACAGTGTTCAATTTAAGCCCGTTTATTACGTATAATTTAAACTGCAATTACTCTTGATTGAAATAGATAACTAAAACTATATTAAAATTCTACGAGATTTTTTGTATTTATAAATTCTTTTACTGTGTGTACGTATAGTAAACTTAAAGTAATCCTTGCCTTGTATAGTCCTAATAAAAAAAAAGTTTTTTTCTGCATTATTGTAACTCATTCAAGGATTTTATCAGAATATTATGATCTGGGTCTGGATATGAAAGTTTTATGACTGGTTAAATGTGGGTGTTCGATTAGGTGCACTTCTGCCTAATGCCCTTCGAACTAAGCCGTGTCATTAATCACGAGTTTATAGGAGGCGTAGACGAGTAAGACGTACTTACTGCCATCTTCTTTATGTCCCTAGGAGCTACCAACTTTAGTTTTCGAATTATAATTTTATTTTAATTATGAAATTGTAGAGTCCATTACAAAGGCCCTACGCAATAGATCCCTTTTTGGAATTCATTCTCTTTTTGGTATTGACTAAAGGGCTATCACAGCAAATGCCTTTTCAGGGAAACTTACTTGAACAGGTCAATAGCGGGAGGTGAGTACGTAACATGGTACAGCCAAGTTCAAACACGGGATAACGAATGCAGGCAAAAGTGGGTCAAAGGAGAGTTGTTACATGATTTGTGTGCTGTACCAACGAAACGGTAAGTACATTAAATGCGAAGAAACCTCGTCATCATATATGGAACACAAATAATAAAAATAAACGAAGCCCGGACTTCAGTACGAGTTTTCTCCACATTGCAGACGACGACGACGGCAATTCATAAAGATAACGTATTGAAATGCGATTAACAGTTAACGTAATGCCTTTTGACGATGTAAAAACTTACGAGTATTTTCAATGATAAAACATTATTTACGCTTTAATAAATCCCGACGTCTTCAAACTCAGATAAATGGATTACCGAAAGGTTAATGTGAAATGGTTCTTTATAGGTGATACATTAAGTTGGGGAAAAGGCTATCTGGTGCTGTATCTTGTTAGGTAAATAAATACCTTTAACCCAAAACCGTCATCGTGGGCACGGAACAGCCCGCAAACTGATGGCCCGTGGATATATTGTCCTGCTCTTTAACAATTTCACTAGCCAATGAACCGTTTAAAGCTATAGAAGTCTCCGGCGTACACGACAACAGCATTGTAACTGTTTATCTTAAGATGGACAGAACGCGATTGCATCCTTCCTTACAAGTCTATTAAATGGGTGTTACTTTTTACATGGCTCTTTACTGCGACCTATACCGTAAGTGTTTTTCATGGTTAATGAAACTTTAGCAGAATGAAGTGTCTTTTAATAACTACTTTTGTTTTTTAGTGTTTAACAAGAGAATATTGTGATGAGGGACATAGGTACCGTTATTCATAATGACAATGTCGACGACGGTATGCTTTGATTATGAAGGTCCTACTGCAACAGCCGAAAACTATCAATGACCTCGACAATAGGACTCAAGAAGACTAACAACAATAGGTCAATAGCTCCCATCATCCTCCATGCTACTCTATGTACCTATTTCCTGGAAATATTAATATAGTTACCTAACATTAGACACGCATTTTTACATGTGCTTTAAAAAATAGATATCCATAACATAAACACTTATACCTACAATTTGGTTTCTAGCAACGAAGTTTCACAATGCGAACCCAGCATCGATCTAACATTTTGATTCCTAGCTATTGAAATTATTAGTTTGATGGCAGCTTTTCTTAGAATATGTCCGTAACAATTTGTTGTGGATAAACAATAAGTCGTGAGGAGTCACTCCCTCCGCCTCCCGATAGCAGGAACCGCGACGAGTAGGTATCCAATTTATAACATAACTCTGATCTTTACAATACCTATTCGACAAGTTTACAACATTCGACGTTGACAATCAACCACTGCAGTGAACAATAAATAGCTCACAAAAAGACTTTTTCCTTATGTGGCGAAACTAAAAACAGACAGTCGATATCTTTAACCCTGTACAGACCTACAAACAGCGGTGTTGTGCAACCATTTGGCAACACCATTTAATAAGAGGTTTTAATTAATCAACGCCCTAATCCAATTACAACTATTGTGAGTCAAAGTTAAACATTGATAACCTTGACACCGCTAGTTGCGACAACGGTCCGTGAAACGAAACAAATGCAGGCGCTGAAACAACTTATCGAGGATCGACAATAAAATTCAGCTTCTCAAAAAAAATATTACCATCTAAACCGGCGGCTGCAAAATCACGGTTGTCTTGAAAATGACAGCGTGTGTTTGACATTACGGCCGGTACGATATCGAAAACCGTTGTTTGTGGATTTTGTTAATTGTCGGCACTGCTTTCGTCAAGATAGTAGATACGGATACCTAAATTGCTGATGCTGTTATGGACACCGAAGTCTGAGAGTCTGACAGATAAGTTACTGTAATATGTATAAAAGTAAGTAAGTACCTACTACTGTAGGTACTTACTTTTATACATATTACCTACTGGTAACCGAGCTTTTAAGAAATCTAATCTTAAGTTCGACTAAAAGTATGCATTTAAAGAAATGAAAATCGGTGACAAGAAAGTACAAACAAACAATATAAAGCACCTGTAAGGCCTGAGGACAATCAGTACAGGCTCACCTGCCGTGATTTATGCACTAGGCCCGCCATTGTCCTGTCGCGGCCAGCTAGCGGAAACTTATGAACTATCTAACCTCAGATGTCTTATGAACGAAACACTACCACTCTACTTAGGCACACAATTATTTATTTATTTATCTGAAACTTGTATCTTTATTGGGAGCGACTGTAGTATTTGCAATGGCAGCTTGGAATATCATACTAATATTATAAAGCCGAAAGTTTGGGAGTGTGTGTGTGTTTATTACTTCTTCACGCAAAAACTACTGAACGAATTTGGATAAAATTTGGTACACAGATAGTTTATAACCTGGATTAACACATAGGATAGTTTTTATCCCGATTTTATCTTATCGTGAGATAATTTTCGAGTTGTAGCGGGTGAAGCCGCTGGCAACAACTAGTTGATGATAACGCTGATTCAATGTTTCAGTTTACGGAATGACATGAATTTAACCGACTTACCTAAATGGTTTATAATGTGGACTGTTGTAGTAGTATCTATAATATTTAAGTAAATTATGTTATTATGCGACTGCAATAAATATTTTATTTTTAAATAAGCTTTTAAGTATTTGAATTCTCACTAAATGGTTTCCCCGTTGTACACTATTCTAAGAAACTCGTTTTGTAGTGTAGTAAAAAGCCATCGTGTTTGTGATAAGTTGATAACATAACGGTATCTAACTTATAAATATAATCCTTAAGCTCACGTAATAACTGATCGCTCAATTTATTTACTGAAAGCTGGCTCTACCTATGCTTAGGACTTATACACACATCATGATTAACTGTTTGAGTAAGATGACTTCAAAGGAAGCCTACTGCGATAAGTTATACTGTCCTTTCGTCTGAAAATGGCAGTTATGACTTATGCCAAATAGTATGGCGAAGGTGCAGTAATCTTTTGCATCATTCTTTAAATTTTATGTTGTTTCGTTCTAAAGTAACGCTACATTATTCAGTTCATTTTAACACTATTATTTCACTAGCGCGTAAGCTTCCTTTTATCAACTCTTAGAAACAACATAATCCTACCGCTTCTACACATCTATGAGAATAGAGGGCAGCTTCACAGACATACCTAGAAAAAGTGATCTCCTTTTAGCCAGCAACAAATTCGCACAAAAATAATGACGTTGTACGAGTAAAGAGAAATGCAAATTATTTTTAATTGCCTTCCGGTAGAAAGTGGGTGAACCTGAACACGGAACGGGCCGGGCGAATCAGTTTGATTCTTGTCGAAATAATGACAAAGCGGCGACGACCGGTGTCGGATTCTCACCGGGCTCCTGACAACTGGGAGCCTGAACTGGCAGTTTAACGTTAATTCCTACTGGCTCTTACGGTCGTTAACTCTGGGGTTTTCAAAAAATATATTGCTTATAATACAGTGATTAAGCCACTGTTTTTTTTTTCATTCTTCTTTATGGCTTGTCAGTTATTATACAGAGAAAAATAATAATTTAAATAGCACTGTTTAGCAATTTCGTAAAGGCAGACCATCAGCTCTTCTATTATTAGTAATTTAGTAAATTAATGAAAGTAAAGCAATCATGCATGGAAATGTTGAATGGGCATACTGCATCAACTAAATCAAAGACAATTAAGTCTGTCTCACTTTGGGTCACTGGGTTGATGAGGACAGTGGCCCGAAAGTCCCAGCTGTCATTTGCAGATACAAATGACATCTAGGACCAACTTAACGTGCTGAGTCACGGAGGAAACTCGAAGCACGGATTAAAGTAGGCAAGCTCAGCTTAACCTAAAGATCGACCAGGGCAGTTAGTATTATTTAGGCACGTGTTCCTCCGAGCACTGCCGAAATTATGTTCCGTTGATACAACTTGGGCTCGGTACCCAGATTGGTGTTTATGAACAATCGGGTAGTTGACAAAAAAAAATCTAATTAGTCCGTCAGATAGATTTCGAAAAAATATTGGACACATATTTTTTCTTTTTTCACGTAAACAAAAAATGAAGACGATACAGTGCAACGAAAAATCGTGTGATGTCAGTGTGATACATTTTTTACCTCGAAGTGACGTCACTAGCGTTACACGTTTTATTTTCGTCATTTTTTATTATTTTGTATTAATTGTATTATTAAAACACGTATCCGATATTTTTCGATACCTAATCTAACAGACGGACTAAACAGAATCACATTTTTTTAAGTCAGGAAACATCCCTTTTGGCATATTTTCAAAGGTTTAGTTAGAATACTTCTCCCCCAGAAATCGCCGTTGAGGTAGACCGCCGCGAAGGTGGTGTTACGATCTGATCTTGTTTGCAGAGCAGATAGATGTTGCACAGGATAGAGGTATGGAAGGAGAAAGGAGAGGTTTTTGGCCAGCAGATGGACATACAAATAGGCTAACAAAAAAAAACTTCTTTCCGTATTAGCTAGCATGGTAGGTACCTTTTTTTTCGGGGGGTGAGAAATCATTTAATGACTCCTCCCGCTCTGGGCAGAGCGGTGTTAGACTTCTACAGACTACAAACCACCCATATTCCTTTTTAGCCCTTTGTGTCGAGGCCGCGGTATCTCTTTCGAACAACCCGCAGCCGCGACGAGCTCACATTTCTTTGAGGCGCATGTGGAACCCCTGCCTCGTTGCGTGGATACCTAAGGCTTAACATTCACGAAGTTAAGGTTTTGATTATTCTAATTTGATCGCTATACCTAACTGAGCTGACTGCCTTGTTGGTCTAGCGATCGCAAGCCCGACTACTGAGCATGAGGTCTTGGTTTCGATTCCTGGGTTCATTTTTCTATTAGGAATTTCTCTTCTAGTTCATGACAATAGGTTATTACATGGAACTTTAACATAACCGGAGAAATGTGGGTGTCCTATTGGGTATGCCGCTGGAGATTACAGGCGTGATGTTATTTTTATATGTTAAATTATGTTTGAAAATTAACCGCATATTTCAAAGCCACACAGTCTACCGATCACATCGATGGCATTTCAATTGCAGACCGATAATCCTAAATGTTGTCTGACAGTAGGTCTGTCAAAACGCTAACTATTCGTAACGCAATATCTAAGAGTATATTACGTAGCAGTAGCTGTAATCTGTATTATTTTGTAACGCTAAACTTATCTCGAACTGTCCACATTAAATATGGCTGTACTACTAATTTAGTTTACTAATTTTCTAAATATAAATTAGTAGGTAATTACGAGTGCGGATTCGGTAATATTTGTGTTTGAATCAGCTTCAAATTGATAACTGTCTGGAATCCAATGCTTACCCGATTACTAAAGGGCGCTAAAAGACAGGCCCGGACTGGCTATAGGGCAAATCGGGCAAATGCCCGAAGGGCCGGATGCTCTATGGGCCGGTGTGGCCGATTGGAGACCGACTTTTTTTTTACTAATTAAAAAAAAACGACGTTAATAATCGATTGAAAAAAGTTATTATGTACAGAGGTAATTAAACGTATTTCGAAATTGTAGAGTATAGTAAACTAAGATATTTTGGAGACCAAAAATGAACCTCTGAGAACTCCTATTGCCGCTAGAAACTAAAAAAAAATCTTTAAACTAACGCACCCGGTTCGTATCTTAAATCCTGCAAGGAATTTTTTAACACTAAGGCTAAGTTTTTCTGCTTCTCTCTAGTCGTGATCCCTATAGTCCCTATAGTAGTATTAGACAGAAGCTTGACCTTATTAGGAGCCCCATTACCCGACAGGTAATTCTAACATGCAACGATAAGATTGCAAAACAAAAAAAATACATTTTGTGGTCTTTTTGATCTCAAATTTCATGCTAGTCATTTCAGGCTAGCCTCGAATAAATTAATGATCTGAATTTTTTTGACCCGCAGCCGCAATTGTCGAAGTCGCCAAGTAACTCCAACAGGTCGAAACAATTCTAACCAGTCCATCTTAATCTTGACTTTGTTTATCGACCAAGTAACGCATGTCTAAGATTTTCGAGCTCGCTTCGCTCGCTAAAGTCCCAGTCAGCTGCAGTCGTAACTAGTAAACTTAACCTTTGAAACCTTACGCTGTCGAAATCGACCAAACTACTCCAATAGATCGAATTAATTCCAAACTGTCCAGGGCACAGTGCCAAAAAATTTTCAAGCTCGCATCGCTCGCTCTTGCAGCTTGCTAGGTAGTGCCCCTTGAATCTTGCCATTGACTGACGACCAAATAACGCTTGTATAAGGGTCGAGATTCTCGAGCTCGCTTCGCTCGCTCTTGGAGCCCTAGTTCTTATAAAGTCGCTGCCGAGCTTTTCAGCCTAACATTCTATTCTAAATGTTTTCTTCTGTGGATTCAAAATTTGTGTAATTATTTTTTTCTTTCTCTAAAATGCCCGCGCCGATTTCGGCAGTCCAGCACTGCTAAAAGAAACTAATCAACCGCGTGTTAACACCAATCTCGTGTCAAGTGATTTGATCGGCCGCTGAATAATCAGTATAAGGTAGCGCACAATGTAACGCACTCAAAACATTGTTTTGATGGATGCATTGAATGTATTTAAAAATGTGTTACATCACACTCTCATAGAACCTTCACGCCAATTTTTCGAGATAATGAACTAAAAAATAATGCTCCTCTAATGTCCGTTTTTTTTAAGTCGGTTTAAAAATGGTGGTGAATTTTTTTTGGCGCTCTACATACGTGACCCAAGTCGCACTTGGGTCACGTATGTAGAGCGCCAAAAAAAAAATACTTTAAACTAAGAATATTTCGATCGATGTTTACACTTTTGTATTTATTCTAACCTACTACCCACATGCAAGCTTAAGTCATCCCACGAATATAGAACAAATTGGAAGTCATTGAAATAAAATATAAAATTGTTCAAGGGCTAATTAATTCGATTGTAATTAAAACTATTACATAAAGTTCATATGAATACATTATATTATTTAAGTACCTATGTACAATATAGACTACAATATATTAGTTAATATTTACACAAAAGTCCCACATATCAGGTTTTACAGTCCATGTCTTAAAAAACTTCTCCTTAACATCTAACCATTTTTCAAAATATTTTGTAGATTTTTGCTTCATTTTATTATAAGGTATGGTCTCAATTTTATCTGCACCACATATTTTTATTTTCAGATCTTCATTATTATTTAGTATATCTAGGAAAGTTTTGTATAGCTTGTATTTACTTATGCATACGCTACAAGCAGGGGATAATGCTTTCTTCACTGTGACTCCGAGCTTCCTGCCTTGAACAGCTACTTCTACAGGCCTGAAACAAATTAATTGAATAAAAACTTTTTAATTTATTATTTCGTAAACAACACAAGACCAGTATTTTATTTTATTGATAACTGTTATTGTTTTTACACTACGTCTTTATTATATAAAAATTAGTTCTGAGATAGCAGAGAAGTTCAATTACTAAACCAAAAATGGGGGTTCTGTCAGATACAGCAGCCAGAAAAAACATCTGGTGAATGTAACCTTATCTTATTGTTATTATATAAGTGTGAAAGTTTGTGAGGATGGTTTGATACTCTTTCATACAAAAACTTCTGAATGGATTTAGATGAACTTTCACACATATAGTTTATGGCCTGGACTACTAATAGGATACTTTATATCCAAGTTGCAGACCGGAGCCACAAACAGACACACCAAGCCGCAGATACTAAGCTAGTCTTTTCATAAATTGGTTAAAGTACTTACCGGCTAATTAATTTGATCCATACTATGCTTCCGGGAGCTGGTTTGGTATTGACATCAGAGTGAAGACTTGAGAACACTAAATTTGTTTGATAAAATTGTGGCACAACATCCAACTTAACTGACAAACAGTCTGATCTACTCAAAAGAGCTCTTTTTAAAGATTCTTCAGAATAAGGAACTCCACCACCAAATATAAAATGTTTGATGTATATTGGTTCACACAACATACTCAGTAAGCTACCTTGAATACCTAAATATATCCATTTTGCGATCTTGTCACTGCAAGACACTGACAATGTTCTGTCTCCTCTGCCTGGTTTTGTTCTCACTTGACCGAGAAGTAGCTGAATATCTGTCCCTGGTTCCTTCAAGTCTTGTTCACATTGGGGTAGACATTTGGCTCCTGTTTTATTAACATACTCTTCAACTTTTTGCTTCTTAATTTCTGTCTCACAAACATCATCATCTGCCTCTCGCTTTACTGGCTTTAGTATATCACCATAATGCTCTTCATCTCCAAGTTGGTGTATAATAGACGCGTCTCCACACGGTAACTGAGAAGAATAGAAAATATATTCTATGTTTTCTTTAAGTTTAAACTGTCCATTCTCCAGATCAAATATTGATGCTTTATTTTTTAAAGATTTTTGAATGTTTTCGTATAGATACAGTAAAAAGCCGCGTCGAGCGAATACTTCAGCATGACTATCATTCAGTAAACTTCCATTAGGCATCATTTTCGTAGCCCCAATACATTTTGAGCCGGTACCTAGCGACACAACTTCAAAATTCTCAGAAGTTTTGTCATATTCTACTATACAAGATAGAACTGTCCACTCTTTTTCGATGGGTTTGCCACTTTTCGGTAATCTATTATATACAATGAAACAATTTTGCACAATATTTTCAATGAACGTTTCATTGAGGTTAGACATCGTTTTGCGGTACGGTATTAATGGTTTGCATTTGCAGATCAAAATTGGCTTTATTTAGGATACCAAAATTAAAACATGCATTTTCTCAAAGTACTTTTTCATTGTAAATCAGCATTATTATTCAGAAAATATTAGTCCCCTGTACATAAAATATAAATTATGTAAACAAATTAAAGTCAAGTCGACATTGATTATTTTGACAGATCAAATGCCAAATGCCAATTTGATTAATCTAACAGAAATACGTTTGAACATTACGTTTATTTACGTAACTCGCTACCGATTTTGCAAAAAATAGGCGAATAATTTCATGAAATTTGTTTTTTACATTAATAATATTAAATAACCCGAAAGCGAAAAGGACAAAGTTTTGTTGTGGGTAAAAGACCATAGAAAACCTTTTTGCGATAGCTTAATTTGTAAGCTGTTTACGTAAATTGGAACGATACAGCTGCGTTCCAAACCCATCTTTTGTAATATTGCAAATTTAAACATCAGAATCGTAAAGAAACTCTTTTGAGGCCCTTTTACCCTGCATAGTTTGAGATAGGTAGAGTGATGCACGAGCCGCGCCGCGTCCACGTAGCAGAAGTCGGAGCTGACCTGTCGCTGCTGGCCGTCCCTCGTGCAATGGCCGGGAACACTGTCGTGTGAGGCGGTGATCTCCTTCTGTGAAACTGTTATGTCACAGAAGAAAGCTGCGGAAAAGTTGAGAAAGGTCGAGACCAAGACAAGGCGATGGCAGAGGGTAGATAACGCTCTCTTCTGCCCCCCCCCCCTAAGCAAGTCTAAAGGGACGACATGCTGGGGAATGTCCGCCGCCATACTTAGATTTTAGTCAAAGTCTGACGGACCTCTACGCTCGCCCCAGGGCGGAAGAGATACGTGAGGATTTGAGAACCCCAGATAAAAAAAGGGTACCTAAATAGACGTGCCTATTCCTCTAAGATTACCGAAACACTGAACTAGCTATGCACCTTTTCACTGACTTTGAGCGATTACGTTTGTTATTGTCCAAAAATCGGCCAAACTGTGCGTGTTGGGCCACGCACAATGTAGGGTTTCGTAGTTGGCCACCAAAATATGTGGACTTATTACACTGATTAACCTCCCTGCCTACTTGACTCCGAACGATGATTTTATTGTACTAAGACAAGCTTAATGGGAGACGTTATTTCTCCGTTTCGGACTGTTTACGAACCTTACGAACGCATTGGAGGATGTTTTCAAGCTCTTGGTCTGGGACAGATTTGCCATCAACATCAATGGCGAATACAACACTCACCTTCGTTTTGCTGATGAAATAGTCATCATGGCTGAATCACTGGAGGATATTAACAAATGCTCAGGGACCTCAGTAACGTTTCTCAACAGGTGGGTCTTGAAATGAACATGGACAAGACGAAAGTTACGTCGAATGTCCGTGTTCCACCCGTACCGGTACTTGTTGGGAGCGATACTCTCGAAGTTGTCGATAGTTATGTCTACCTTGGACTACCT
Source organism: Diarsia rubi (assembly GCA_932274075.1). NCBI lineage: Eukaryota > Metazoa > Arthropoda > Insecta > Lepidoptera > Noctuidae > Diarsia > Diarsia rubi. The sequence continues at coordinate 13,308,255 of OW026417.1, read as the reverse complement.
AACTATTAGACTAGGTAGACCTAACTTCGACAAAGAGGTCGCTCGTAGAATCCAACTCGGATGGACAGCGTTCGGGAAACTACGCGACATCTTTTCGTCTAAAATTCCGCAGTGTCTAAGACAAGGGTCTTTAACCAGTGTGTGTTGCCAGTGATGACTAATGGCTCAGAGACATGCTCCTTAACTGCTGGCCTGTTAGAGAAGCTCAGAGTCACGCAACGAGCCATGGAGACAGCTATGCTCGGAGTTTCTTTGTGCGATAGGATCCAAAATGAGGAAATCCGCCGAAGAACCAGGGTCACCGACATAGCCACATCGCTCGAAGAACCGACGACCGATGGGAAAGAAAGGTACTCTAGTGGCGACCACGAACCGAAAGACGCAGCGTTGGTAGGCCTCCCACCAGATGGACCGACGACATCGTGAGAGTTGCGGGCAACCAGTGGATGCAAACGGCAGGCTGCCGTTCTGTATGAATGGCGTTCTATGGGGGAGGCCTTTGTCCAGCAGTGGACGTCTTATGGCTGATGATGAAGCCAAACTTTAACACTTGCAATTATTATAAAACCTGTGCTTTATAACTGCAAGTGAAGGTACTAGTGGTGTTCCAGATATCCGTATCCGTATCCGCGGATCCGTATCCGTCACTTTTCTCGCAGACCTTTTAATAATTTTTAAATTCAATAGTTCTTGAGAGTTTAGTCCTTCTTTTAGATTATCGAAAAAACAATGGATAAGTACTTACGTGTTTTTTGTTTTATCAAATTAATAAATATTGACGAAAATAAAACGTGTCAAAGGTCGTGATTGGGGGCTGGTGATGTCAATTTCTGGTTAAAAATGTACGAATCTGTGACGTCGCGCGACTTTTCCAAGCACTGTATGTGTAGTCTTCATTTATTGTTTACGTTTTTGTTTGTATACGTGACCAATATTTTTTGGCATCTTGACAGGATAAAATGCTGCATAATAACATAAATTATGTGATTAGGTACCAAGTATAATTAAAAAAAAACCATTCAGAGTATTTTTTATTTCTTAAAATCAAATATTTGACACCTTTAATTGCAAACATACCTATAGGTACTTTAGTAGTTACCATACCAATAGTAGGTATATAACTCAAAGATACTAAATCAACTATCATAAGAGATAAGGTGTAACCAACTATCGTTTCAAGGTCACGCGCCGACACTGATTGAGTGAGAAATTAAAGATCCGTATATGTGTCCGTATCCGCGGATTTGACCGTTCGGCCGTTCAGAGAATGCGTTCCTGACACGTCGCGATTGAACTGACGACGTAACTTTGTAATGGCGTTGCAGTTACGATAAAAATATTTTTGCTGTTTGTTTACCGTTTTAACAATTGATGAGCATTAAAACAACATTATTATATCAATAATCAATGAATGTTATAATTTTGTGCCAAACTGAGTGTCAAATAACTTGGTAAACAATATTTTTCTAAATCTATACTGCGCTATTACAAGGTTATGTCAGCGCTTTATATTTGTAGTGCTGTGCTAAAAATAACAGGCAAGTATCGTAATCTGTTCTTATACAGTTATACTTATATTTTAATATAAAATAATACGCTTTGTTTTTCTTTTTAAGAATTTGAAAATAATGGACTATAAGATAACTTTTATGAAATATAAAAATAAAACTATGACCAAACCGAACGCGCGAAAGAAAGTAGCATTTTTATATTTAGGTTGAAAATGGTAACCCCAAATGGCGTTGGGCCGCCATTTTGTGACGCTAAAACAGTCGTCTGTTGTCGTTTCGTGCGCATAGACCACGTTCTTCAAGTGTTTTCGATCTGTTTTTATTTGATAACCCGGCTTTCGTTTAATGGACTGTTTCTGCTTTTCAAACTGACATCGGCGCTAAATCGGACTTCGATTGTGTTTTGTATTGCGTTCTTTTTACTTTTGGTGCATAATAATGCCTAAACGTGGACAAACATTTAAAAGTGGAGCCCGTGAGTTAATCATCAAGCTGCAAGATTACTTTGAGCGGGAGCGGCAAAATTGCGGACCCCTGGTACCTGTCGAACAAGTACAAGAACGCGTCTCTCAGGCGCTTGGAGTTAGCAAACGAACGATAACAAATATTAATAAAGAAAAGTTCGGCTCGACTGGCATGGAAGATAATATTTTACGTACTCCGAAGAAGAAACGTAGAACTAAACCCGTGACAGATATTGACACCTTTGACGCCGATGCAATCAGAAATCATATATATAGTTACTATTCCAGAAATGAATATCTCAACAGGAAGAAGCTTTTGGCATCGTTAAGAGAAGCTGGACTGTTTAGCGGGGGTAAAACTGCTTTAACCAAAATCTTAAAAGATATTGGTTTTTCGTATAAAAAAACAGACAAAAGAAAAATTTTATTAGAACGATACGACATAATTTTAAAACGGATAAGTTTTTTGAGAGAAGCAAAAAACATTGATAACTGAGATAATGTAGTGTTCATTGACGAGACATGGCTAAACGCCAATCACACGGTTTCCCGTTCTTGGACGGATGATACACAAGCGTCGACGTCAAAAGTACCAATGGGTAAGGGGGCCAGTCTGATAATATGCCACGCAGGTTCTGCAAAATACGGCTTTGTGGAGAACGCGTTACTGGCATTTCAACCAAAAACCACAAATGACTACCACGAGGAAATGAATGCCACTACATTTAAAGAGTGGTTCCAGAACGTGCTTTTGCCCAGCCTACCAGAGCCTTCTGTAGTATTCATGGATAATGCCTCCTATCACTCGGTTCAAATACAGAAACCACCTACCCAAGCTAATAAAAAAGAAGAAATGGTGGCTTGGTTACAAGCAAAAGGCATTGACGCAAATATGCAGATGCTAAAAGCAGAGCTAATTAAATTAGTCAAAGAAAATAAAGCGGCAAATGTGCGATACGAAATCGATCGCGTTCTAAGAATTCCACCGTATCATTGCCAATATAACACGATCGAGCTAATCTGGGCTCAAATAAAAGGTTACGCCGCCCGCCACAATACTTCCCCGCCATTCAGCACGAAAAAGATGATGACCCTATTAAAAGAAGCCTGCGGGGAAGTCACAAGAGATGACTGGGCAAAGGTTGTTGAGAAGACTAAAAACCTGATTTTGGAACATTATGAGCGAGATATGAGGATTGATTCTGTTATTGATATTAATATAATTATACATGTAGGCGAAGATGATGAAGACACCACCTCCTCAAGCGAATCGGAGTCTGATTAATATTCTGTACGCACATTCAATTCAATGTGCTTACTTTATTGCATAGAAATACAGATTGTAACTTTTTAACAAAGAATAAATAAAACAATATTATTATATGAATATTACCTTTTTTTGGTTTCCACTTAAATAACTAAAATATAAATTTTAAATGATTCCGCCAATTTAAAACGAAAATAATCTTTAAATAATGCGGCGGTTCATTTTGGAGGAACACTAACGAACTCAGTGTTAAGTTGTGCCCATCACTAGTCGTGACTAACTGATAGTGTCAGGAACGCATTCTCTGAACGGCCGTAGTATAAATATCCGTATCCGGGTCGTGTCCGCGGATATATTATATTTTTGACGATATCACATCACTAGTAGGTAGGTACATTATGTTATGGATATTATGTCATGCAAATGCAAGTACATTTTATAAATTATTGATTGATTGACTATAACTCGTAAACTTGTAAAGCCTGCTGTGATAGTTTTCCTTTTATTTTCGTGATATATGTTATTATCATGATTTTTTTAACAGTCCCAACACAACCCCTATAAGTGGTTTACGTTGGCACAGTTCATTCTAACAAAAAATTGCAATGAAAAATACTGGCTGTATAGCTGGACGACCAGAGGACAAAAAAAAACAAAATAAGGTAGGTAGGTACTTAATCGGGAAACCGACAACATTTGATCAACACTCATTTTTTCTTTAGTTATTAATTATGTTCTTATTTTCCTCGTATTCGTAATGAAAAGCAGTGTTTACCTCGGATAAATTACGTATTTAGTTCCTCGAACTATTAGCGCCCTCATACGTAAGGGCGCCAAACCTCGTCTCGGGACTAAATAGGTAAGTAAGTAATTTTCACCCCTTGGAATAACAATGTATTATTGTAGAAACTAGTCCTAAAACTTTATATGCATCCCTTGACATGTTGGCCATCCCTGGAATGCGAATATAACATCAATGGATGCACTTGTTTATCGGACCAAAGATCGGAACGCCGCGCGCCGGACTCGATGTCATAGGTACTTTCAAATAAAATATTCAACAAATGTTTCTCTACCTACAAAGATGAATCACAATCTATATATTTTTACTATATAAAAATCAATGCCACTTTTCGTTGTAATTTTACAACTTAAGAACGGGCTCACCTATCCAAACCAAATTTGGTTTAGTTTAGGCTTTGTTCGGACTATTTAGTAGATGGTTTATGTAAAGTTTGCTCAAAATCGGTTGAGCGGTTCTTCATTTATCACATTTTTGGTAACAAATGAATTCAATAAATGGCGGATCATTATGTCAATGGGAATTTTGCTGTCTTGGACCCGGTAGGTGGCGCTGCTGTCCGGGCTGTACGATGTCTACCAGTAAATTGTGTTAATTCCAAGTCTACCAAGACTTGGACTTAAGGTGAAAGCGTCAGGATAGCCGCGAAATTCAAATTTTCTTACGTTTAATTCGAGGAACGAATTTTTCGAGGTCAAAGTCATTCCTCGAATTATATGAACTTGGAGGGTTGTATTGATGATTTTGATGATTATAATTCTGTAACTACATACGTCTTACACTCGCGTCCAACATTTCAATCAACATACAACCTAGCACTGGCCTGCAAATTGCAAAAAACGTAAGAAAATTTGAATTTCGCGGCTATCCTGACGCTTTCACCTTAACGTGCAATAAACTGCTTTGTTCTTCAAAAGTGTGATTGAACAAGATCAAACTGCTAGTTTGAGTTCCCAATATTTCCTGGTCCGCTAGTTAATTCTCAAGTAGGTACATAGTTATATAAATTAAGTTTGTACACTCCACAATAGGTACATTACTACCGAATCATTGTGAAACTAGTAACCTAGACCCATGGTAAACAAGGTTTTGGAGATTCATTTTGCGCATTTTTATCGCTCGAACTTTTTGCAAAAAGAAAGGTTTTTTTTAAAACTGTCTTGAAAAACTAAAAAAGGAGAAAAATAAACTTCTGAAGAAAAATCAGTTTCTGAAGTCGGTGACATTTATTTGTTTATTTCGATTTGCTCTCGATTTCTCTGGGATGCCATCATCAGGTCCTGATCTCCTTGTCATGGTATCACCCTTGGGATATCCCATGAAAAGGTTCAACAAAAAATAATATTTTCCACATCGGTTCAGGCGTGTTCGAATAATCGGTGAACATACATGAAAAAAGATTCCGACGAATTGAGAACCTCTTTTTTTAAAGTCGGTTAATGAGATTTACACTTCTACCATCAGGTAAACCTAATAGCCTGAAATATTACAACTATCGGTCGCTAAGTACGTTTCATTTTGAAGGCATTTGCTTTCAACTCCCAACCGTTGAGGAGTTGTACCTTCCATCATCAGCGCATCCACATGAAATTATGATTATCAAACGCAAATACTTGAAGGAACAGCTTTAGAAAATATATGGAAAATTTAATAAGTGCCTACAAATTTTGAGGGTTTCCCTCGATTTCCCTGAGATCCCATCATCGGATCCTGATTTGGTGACAATGGGACCACTTCGGGAGTATACTCTTTGAACTAAAAGAATTTAAAAAATCGGTCTACAATTATTGACGGAGCTAACGGTGAAAAAAAATACATACACACGAATAGAGAACCTCCTCCTTTTTGGAAATCGGTTAAAATAAATTGCCGCCCATTGAATTGGTGAATGCGACAAGGTAGCCCGTTTTTTGCAATTTAGCGATCAGTGTCAGGTTGTATTTAAAAATAAATAAACATATACATTCTTTCCATAATAGAAATAATCATTGTAAACAGTTAGCTTGGAATATTTGTAAGGTATAATCCCAGCTCCATTTCATTTTTGACGATAATTATCAGACGGTCACGAATTGGCCTAGCTGTCAAAATCCTTCGATCAACGATACAATGTTATGTCGAATGTTAAATCGTGAGAAATTTCAATCCTTGAGCGCAAAAAACTATTCGAAACAATATTATTATTAGTCGAAATTTGCTGGCATCGACATTTATCACAAGTTGCCGGATACGGATGTTAACGTTCCCAGTGTTCATTATATTGACCATTAGTGGGCGGTGATGAAAGAGGGTAGTTTGTCATTCCACGCCTCATTATCGTGCGAGATGACGCGCCCGATCTCCGAACCAATTTAAATATCAAAGCGCTCCCTTCACGCGTTAGATTAAACTGCTATCAAAATACTCCAATAATATGATGACTTTCAATAAATACTCCATTCTTTACCGATCGATAAAATCGATATTGTTCCGCCATAAAAAAATCGCTTTGCATAATATTTATACAGGATGTTTACGTAAGGAAAGGAGGTCGTAATATTTATTGAAAAAAAGCGTTATTTTTTGGCGTTTGGAAAGTGACTGGCGCATTTTCATGTAAAAGTTGTATGCAACGATGAATGACATTTTCAATTGAGCAAATAAAGTAACGTGATTATTAAAACAACCTGTATCTCAAGCTCAAAAAATTGTTATTACATTCGAAACGTTTTAATTCTCATGAAATGATACAGGAATAAATATTAACGACGATAACAAGCAAAGAAAACACATTATAACGAAGGTAAATGATAACATTACAAGCAATTGACCCCGCTAAAATAGTTGATACGGTGACAATTGATGCATCGACAGCCGTTAAAACAAGACATAAAACCCCCAAGCATTACCTTCATGTCATAAACCTGAGTGAATAAGTAATTATCCGAGGTTTTAACAAGTATTTCTTGGTTCATTGTATATGTCTTTACTTAACCAGTCGACGGGAAGGACCTAATCGAAAGCCTTACCTTAACGCCTCTGTACTTTATTTAAAAAAATACAGTAACTTGGAAATGATTAGCGAGTAAATGGGGCTCGGAATGGCTGTGACTTAAAAGTTCCTAGTGGTTACACGCACCACATCATGCCTCATTACGAGTCCTCAAACACAGGTCTGGTCAAATTATGCAAGATCAGCTTGCTGTTTTTGTTGCTGTTTTTGTTAGCTAGAATGCAGAGTGCTTTCGTAAAATTATTATTGTCAATTTACTGTTCCCAAGATGGCAGATTTTTGACCGGTTGCAACCACATTATGACGACTTCTTTAGTAAAAATATATTATTGACATTAAGAAACAAGCTATACTTAACTAAAACCAGAGACCAGAGGGGCCAAAAAAGGTACCGTAAGTAGGTATTTTGACATCCTTACTGTGACTAAATTAACATTGAGTAACTTCTGCTTGTGCAATAAGTAAGGAACATTGGTGGCTCATCTTTAATATTTAGTAGTACTCTATCTTCTCACAGAACCACAAATATTCTAACAGTATCGTCTTTCACTACTCAACAAACAAGTCCAGCCAGAGTTGGTCTCCATGAGCGCGTTGGGCGCCCTCAGCATCAGCAAGAGAGGCTGATCGGGCTATAGCGAAAGAAAATAAAAAAAATAGGAGTAAATGAGAGCATGTTGACATGGAGATCTAACATGAACAAGAGCAAGAAGACGATTACAATTATTATTATAGGGATGAGAAGATGATGCCTCGTCGCTCGAGGGGTCGCCTGCGCGACTTCTGAACATGGGTCGTAGTCCAGTGTTATTAGGTTTTTCCATCAGGAATTTATCAGCAGCAGCCTTGGAGACTGAATGTGTGCCCGGTTGATGGCAATAGGCTCGCCCCCTATTACATGGGACTTCAAACATGACTGGCGTAATGAGAGTGTAGGTACTATTACGTAGGTTAGGGAGAGATCTCCAAACTTTCGGGTTTTACAAGGATTGATGACAAAATAAGATAATAATATTTTTTAAAAACCTTACCCAAAACCCCTAACCATTTTATTCCAGCCCTAGGTTGACAGCGGTGGCCTCCTGCAGATGCACTCGGAGCTATCGTTGTGCGTGTGTACACATTAATAGGACGTCACACGGCAAGGCCTCGGACTTCGGAGGAGGTTTCGGGGTCCACAACAGGATATCCCATTACGTGCCTTGCATTGAGGACACCGTATGACCTAGAGGAGAAAAGATCTTAAAAAACTGGAGATGTGAGAAATAAGACAGCTATAAAGTGCGTGTAGTGGTTTAAATCTCCTCTAGACGTACTCCAATCTTAGGTAGGTACCTACCCAGTTAGCCAGCCTAAAACTATTAAGAAATACCTAGGTAGGTACCTCACAATGACGTATTATACAGTGTGATTCTTTATAATGTGCACATATCGAAATGAGGGAATCTATGCTTAATTTTATCGATGGAAAAAATATTTAAAAAAATCTAAATATTTTTTAATATTTTTTATGGAATTTTCAAAAATGTTGTCTGCTGTTGTGACCCCAATGTAAACAAAACGGTGTAACTTTTAAACTAAATTATCTATCGCGATGAAACAATTTTATGTAAAAAGTTATGCAAAAAAAAAGTTTTTTTGATCAAAAAACGTGTTTATTTTCAATTGAGGGTAGTTTTTTTCCACAATTTTCATTTTACGAGGACGCCTAATTGCTTCCAATCGTCGCGCGCGTAATTGCTTCAAATTGTTTCATCGCGATAGATAATTTAGTTTAAAAGTTACACCGTTTTGTTTACACTGGGGTCACAGTAGCAGACAAAATTTTTAAAAATTCCATATAATATATTAAAAAATATTTAGATTTTTTTTAATAATTTTCCCGTCGATAAAATTAAGCATAGATTCCCCCATTTCGATATGTGCACATTATAAAGAATCACACTGTATATAGACACGTCACGTACTAACATCGCGGGGCTTAAAAACGGCGAAAATATTAGATAACTACTTATACGCGTAAAGAAAGGGAAAGAAAATATGACACCGTACAGCGGGATGCCTGTTGCTAGAGAGAGATAAATATAGGTACATCTTCAGTTACGTCACAGGATAAGTAATAGTCTAATTACTTGCTCATTGGTCGAGCGCGTGAGTGACGTAGCTAACTTAACTTCATGCGCCGGCCGCCATTACACGGCGGCGCGAACAACATAAAATAAAAATAAGTAGTTTTGTGAACTTACGCATGAAATGACACATTTTTATCTATAACTTTTGGAGTATAATTTGTACATCGTAAGAAAACACACGGCCACTAAGTACATCCTTCAAAATTCCTTCCTCCTACATTGCAATCTGAAAGATAAAGTGGAGCAATTTTTATGGCATATCTGTATGTAATAACTAGTATGTAGGTATCAATAATTGCTCAAATAAAGAGTCAGGTGTTAAAATGAAAACGGCCGCGAGCTGAGTAGTGAAAGGAAAGGAAACAAAGCCAGGCACTGAAGTGATCATTTCCTAGAGATTTCTATAAGCGTTGCTGTTTGTTTGTTTTATTGCTTTCTGATCTCTTATTTCCGTATATATTACTTACTTTAATGCCGTTTCATAATAGGTCTCTACCTATGCCAGTCTACATAAGTACCTACCTATATTTTGGGTTTCCATTCCAACCCAATCTAACAGGTTTAAAAGACCCGCAAATGACATATGGGCAGCAATAAACTTCAAACAAGAAATCTGCCATAGAATTTGCAATGACCTCACCCAAAAACAGAAGGTCACCTCTGCACAATTGAGGTTGAAGTTCGGTTAAATTCTAATAAACTTAACGCAGTCGTGCCATAACCTAAGGTCGTAGGTGATTCGTGAACGATAAAGCAGAGCGTTCCCAACACCAAAACATTGATTGCAAGCAGCAGTAGGTACAAGGTCGTTCAGACAAGTTGCGCAATATTTGGATACTTTTATCTAACATCTCCAATGTTCGTAGTCGTCATTCAAATGTAACATGAATTATTTAGTTTCCCAAAATTATGCAATGGAACAAATTAAAATCGTTTTGAATCAACACAGACCCCCACTGGGCACCTCGCGGTTCTGCCCTGCAATAAAAACGTAGAAATATTTTATTGTGGATCGAATATTTGTTGATACATTTCGTAACACGACGAACATACATGCATATAACACGCATGGAATGAGTCGTAAAAGTATTTCAAAATATAAAATGTAAATGACAAGTAGATACAGAATTCACGACATTAACAGCGAACATAAAGTACAGACCTTTTGTTATTTATTTTGTACTCAAGCGAGGAGTTGAAAATGATAATATGGATCCAAATTTAGCTGTAACCATCAATTCGTGATGGATTAATCATTACATAGTTGATCGAAAAATGTGACGTATCAGGGTATAATAATAGACATTGTTGACTTCGCGGAGCTGAGAAAACATGGATGTTTCTTGGATGAAAATGTGCGTATACGGATAGCGCTCACGACGAGTGACCTCTCGCGGCCGGCTCTGGTGCAAGCCATGGTCCGGGGCGAGGAGGAATTTAATGGGACGCCGTCGCCTCCTTCTGCGAAGCAGTGATGCTAACGAAGGAGGTGGCGGAACGTGAGAGGGAGAGAATTTCACGTCTCAGCCGCCGCGGGAGACGCTCCAGGCGTCGGGGGCCACGTGACAGCTTCCGGCCACCGTAGACGCGGGCCTGTGGACGGTGAGTGATGGGCTAGCTCGCCGTCCGTCCGTCTTATGACGACGACAGGCCGTGTTTACGGCGCGTTCGTGTTCCACGCGCGCCTCAAAGAGATGTCAGCAACATGGAAGGGGCCCGCAAGGGCCGACAGCCGTCGGGGCTGCGGAATGCTGTAAGAGATACCGCGGCCTTGACATATAGGGCTAAGAAGGAACATAGGTGACTTTTAGTCAGTAGTATTTTGACACTCCCTTTCGCTCTGCCCAAGAGCGGAAGGGGTTATTTGATGATTTCCCACCCCCCCCCCCCAAAAAAAATGCGATCAGGGATGGCGAACCAATGGCACGCGTGCCATTGATGACACGATACACAATATTTTAGGCACACCACCGATTTTTTTTCATCTAATGCTTACGACTAATCATTTTTCAAGTCAAATAACATATGATTCAATTAGAAACCGTTTGGTTGAGGAGTTCAGTGTTCAACATGCAATTTACTAAAACTCTAAAAGTAACCTCTTACAACCCTTAAACTATACAAGTTACATAACATCTAACCAACAACAACAGAAGTTGCAATAATGTTACTATGAATTCCACGTAGAATTGAAACATTTGTTACGATTACGATACAAGTAGGTCAAATTTTTTCTTTTTAGTAGTACCTACCTAAATAAGTTCTTAGTTCTAAATATTTAGATTAATTATCTGCCATTATAGACTAAGCAATATTATTGGACGGCGCATGAAATTTCTCAATCAATAAGCATTGCTTTAGAAAAAAAAAGTTTTTAAAAACTAAAAACCCGACTGAAAAAGCTGAAAAGCAAAAAACAAGCACATTTTAAATTAAACTAAACTTGGAAGCAGGCGGGGTCCATTCTATTTTCATTTCTTAATTTAATATTCCGATTTTTAGTTTTATTTTGTGTTTGTTCTTTCGTTGGTCGCGTAAAATTCTTCGCAGATGTTTTAGCTTTTGTGTTTGTTTATAGGTTATGTGACTTTGAATTTCATGTAAACATATAAATGTCATATATTTTTGTAATCTCCTTTTAAAACCCTTCATTTTGATACCCTACTCGATGGTAATGTTTTTTTTTTAATCGGTGATATCGCCCCCAAAATCCGCAAATTTCTTTGTTTTTTTTTCAATTTTAATATAGCCAGTGACAGTGTGGAGCTCGTGGCTTAATAAGAACTGCCAGTCGGGTCGACCTTAGGTTAAGCTACGCTTGCCTAGGTCGATCTGTGGATGGGTGACCGCCCATTACATACCGAGTTTCCTCCGTGCTTCGGAAAGCACGTTAAGCTGATGGTCCCAAGTGCCATACATAGATCTTTGGCAGTCGTTACGGGTAGTCAGTGACCTGAAAGTCTGACATCCAGTCTTACCAAAGGCTATTGTATTACCTAGTATTAACTGGGTTGTGGAGGTCAGATAGGCAGTCGCTCCATGTAAAATACTGGTATTCAGCTGCATCCGGTTAGACTGGAAGCCGACCCCAATATAGTTGAAAAAGGCTAGGCAGATGATACCTATAGCCTGCAGTGACACTCGCGCCTTCAAGACACGTATAACGTATATTTTATTCAAACTCAAACTCAAACTCAAAGCATTTATTTCAATTAAACCATTACTGGCACTTTTGAATGTCATAAGAACAATTCATAAAACAAAACTACGAAAAACTACGAGTGCAATACGTCATTCCGAAAGCCACCACGCCGAACCACACGCCGCCGAATGCCCGCAACGACGAACACTGCAAGCAAAAAAAGCACGCAGCGACGCACACCGCAACAACGAATGCACGAGACCTCGAATCACGGAACAACGAATGCACGCCGCAACGCGCAACCGCCGCCCCGCGACCCGGAGCCCCGCGCACCAGCCACCACGGCACGCGCCGCCGCGCGCCCCCGCACCCACAGCACTCGCCGCCGGTAACATCCGGCGCCGCGCAACCCGACGCAGCAACCCCCGAAACAACGTATTGCACTCCTAAGCTACAGTCACAGTCACAAGGCATAATAACTTGTGAAAGTACTGTAGTTGCCAGTTCCCTAGCGTAGATCTCTATGGAGAAGAACGGGCAAGAAACTCCATGGACACTCTTTTAAATCAAAATATTGTTACAAAATCTTGGTACATTACATCATTCATGTTGAGATGGTATATTATGTGAGAACTATGTAGCAAGACGTGCAAGTTAAGAGCGTCCGGAGTAAAAAAGTATAATAAACAAATCAAAAAAAATATGTATATATTTATAAACCATGGCAACTAAGAGATGACCAGTCTCCACTGACAGCGCCCGTTCACGAACATGACGCATGGATCAGCACCATTCAACTCAACCATTTTGAAGGGAACTAAATGATCCGACACACGCGCCACCATCAGCGAGACATTTGAGTGAGCATGACATTCTCTCAGCCACCAGGGCATCGTCATTAAAAATAATATATCTAAATGTAAAAAGTGGCTTTATAGTACATAGTACTCACACATGTGCCATGCAATTATATAATATTAAGATATTGAATCTATACAATGCAAAGAAATAATTACAATCTTCTGCAGCCTCTACAATAATATTCTCCTATAATCTCTTCTTAATTCTCCTCTACAATATTCTAATAAAATATAAAATAAGGTAGTTAGATCTGATAGTCGATTTATCGAGAAAGGTTGTAAGCTACATTTATGTGACGCAGACGAAGTTGCGTGGGTCAGCTAGTAAAAAAAAAAAAAAAATGTACCATGGCAACTAAGAGATGACCAGTCTCTACTGACAGCGCCCGTTCACGAACATGACGCACGGATCAGCACCATTCAGCTCAACTATTTTGAAGGGAGCTAAATGATCCGACACACACGCCACCATCAGCGAGACATTTGAGTGAGCATGACATTCTCTCAGCCACTAGGGCAAAGTCACTAAAAAAAAAAATAACTAAATGTAAAAAGTGGCTTTATAGTACATAGTACTCACACATGTGCTATGCAATTATATAATATTAAGATATCGAATCTAAATAACGCAAAGATATTTTTACAATCTTCTCTAGCTTCTACAATTACTTCACATGATAATAGATTTATTTGCCCCTATGGTTGTGGAGCAGGACCAGCATTGAGCCAAGCATTTTTATCATCAATGTAATCCCCCAACTTATAGTATGCTTGCCTACATAGTGTGCGTTTTATACAAGATTTAAATTTCGTCTCATTCAGTTGAAGAATGTGAGGGGGTATTTTATTGTAACATTTTAAACAGTACCCCATGAAAGATGTGTCTACTTTAGCTAGCCTGAAACCTGGCTGAACTAGTTGGTCCCTATTTCTCGTCTTATAGTGGTGTCTATCACCTCTTTTGCTAAATAAATGCAGATTTTTCCTAACGTACATGATGTTTTCATAGATGTATTGACAAGGTACTGTCATGATGTTAATTCCCTTAAACAGCTCTCTCAGAGAATCGCGTCTTCTTAGACCATATATGGCTCTAATGGCTCTTTTCTGCAGAATAAATATAGACTCGATGTCTGCAGCCCGTCCCCATAGTAAAATACCGTATGACATAACACTATGAAAATAGCTAAAATAGACTAGTCTCGCGGTATCTACGTCAGTAAATTGACGGATTTTCCTAACAGCATATGCTGCTGAACTCAGCCGTCCTGCAAGAGATGTTAAATGCGGACCCCACTGTAGCCTTGAGTCAACCGTTATCCCCAAGAAAACAGTTTCATCTACAAACTCTAGTTTTTCTTGATTCAATACTATGTCGCAATCAGTACTTTTGACGTTTGGTAAAGCAAATCTTATGCACTTCGTTTTTTTCCCATTTAATACTAAATTATTAACGTTGAACCAATTATGAACCTGCAGTAGGGCGTTATTTACGTCATCGAGATTTGTGGCACGTCTGTTTACCTTAAATATTAAAGAAGTATCGTCGGCAAACAATACCATTTCAGGTTGGTTTTTAAATAAATGGGGTAGATCATTAATATAGACTAAAAACAGAAAGGGACCTAGTATCGAACCTTGTGGCACACCCATACTTACTTTTAAGCCCATTGAATTGACACCATTTATTTGTACTTGCTGATGTCTATCGTTTAAATACGATTTCATTAAACTGAGCGCAAGTTTCCCTAAACCGTAATGTTCAAGCTTTATGAGAAGGGTTTCGTGGTTGACACAATCAAATGCTTTCGAGAGGTCACAGAAGATCCCTATGGCATCTTGTGACTCTTCCCACGCAGTAAATATATGTTTTAATAAGGTGACACCGGCGTCAGTTGTACAACGTCCTTTGGTGAAACCATACTGTTTCGCATGTAAGATTTTATTGGTGTTAAAGTGGATGAGCATTTGATTAAGCATTACCTTTTCAAACACCTTGCTGAAAACGGGCAAAACGGATACGGGTCTATAGTTATTGGTGTCTTTACTGTCACCGGATTTAAAAAGTGGTATTACCTTGCTGTATTTCATAAGGTCCGGGAAGACTCCCTGGTCCACACACAAATTAAATATTAAGGCTAAGTACGGGGCTACAGTCTCAATAATAGCTTGACAAACTTTAATCGACAGTCCCCATAGATCTTCGGTTAATTTGACTTTAATTTCCTTAAAAGCTTTAATGACTGCTATGGGGTTTATATGTTTAAATTGAAACTCAACCGGACAGGCTGGAACGTTAGCTCTTAATAACTCAATAGAAAGCAAGGGTGACGAATTTAAGGTTTCAGTAGTTTTCAGTGGGATACTAGTGAAGAAATCTACAAATTCTTGAGCAACCTCGTTTTTACAACTTAAAAGGCCACGTGAAGTCTCTAGAGTGATATCATTAATATTATATTTTTTATTTCTATTCGTTTCACTATTGATAATTTTCCAAACCGTCTTTATTTTATTATCGGCGGATTTAATCTTGTTGCTAATAAATAAGGCTTTAGCTACTTTGCAAGCATTTTTAAAAATTTTAGAGTAAGTTGCAACATATTTATTAAAAGTTTCTGAGTTAATGTAAGGCTTAAGACCGTACAGCTCAAACAAGCGCTCTCTACTTTTCCTAATGCCCTTAGTTGCCCAGTCACTGAACATAAACTTAGGGCAAATAGATTTAGATTTCGTTTTTATTGTATTATTGAACTCCGTGTGAATTACCGAAAAGAATTCCTCATAAAATAGATTTACATTGTCGATAATCTGTCTTGGAATGCCTAACTTACTAATTAAATTTTCATTAAACTTATTTAAATTGCTGGGTGTTATTTGTCTAGATTTTATTTGGATTTTTTGTACTGGTGTGTAGGATTCGAAAACAACGATTTGACCGCTGTGATCCGAAGGAAGGTAATTTACTATGAATTTATCCAAGTAGTTGCAGCAACAAAAAATATTATCCAGACATGAAGCAGTATTTGTAGTAATTCGGGTTGGTTCCGAAAACACGTTTAACAAATTAAATGATTTAAAAAGATGCAAAAATCTACTGCTATTTGAATTTTTTTCTAAAATATTAACATTAAAGTCGCCACATATAACCACTGATTTATTACCAGTTACAAGTTTTGCTAGAACATCTTCCATTACTGACTCAAATGTAGAGTAGTTTTGATAATTTGGGGGTCTGTAAACGCACACTATTACATGCTTATCCAGCTCAACACAAGATAGCTCGATATTATGTTCAACCGATAGTTTAACAATATCATCACGAGTCTTAAATTTAATATTTTTTTTGATTAAGATTAATGAACCCCCACGAATCTTAGATTTACGGTTAAAGCAACTGCCCACACTGTAATTTGTGTAATTAATTAGCATCTCATAGTCTCTTAACCAATGCTCAGTGAAACAAACAATTTCAAACTTTGTTTTTTCTAAAAACAATTCAATTTCAAGTTGCTTTGAAGCGAAACCTTGAATATTTTGATGAAATAATTGCAAGTCATTCAGCTTAGCCCCTTTTTTACATTTAGGTCTTTGAGAGCCAGAAGGTACATTGTTATGGTTTGGTATAACATTAATGGTACTAGTATCTTCTGTTGTCTTACTAACTAGTTTAAATTAATATTATTATCCGGAGTGAGAACTGTGACTCCCGTGCAATCACCAGATGACAAGATCCTATTAGTAATAGACCCTAATTGAGAATTATCCATGGTGACATATGGATCCTCCTCAGTAAAAAGATTGTAAACATTAATAGCACTAGTGCTATAGTTATCTAAGGTCACCTCCTGTACACTAGAATTAGTACTAATAGTTGCAGTATTAATTATAGAAGAAGACTTCGACATATTACATATGTCTGCGTGAATACTAAAACTTAATAGCCTAGCTATTTGATGTCTAAATCTGAGAGGCAGATACACTGTATTCCGCGTCGACCTAAGATTTTCAACTAAAATGTTGATGTCTAAAAACAAAAGTTTGTCACAATAGTGACTGACCAAGAAATGTACATGCTTATTAAGCATGTGTATATAATTGTTTGATCTAGTAATTAATTTTTCAAAATAAGGAAAAGCACATAATATTATTTTACCACAATTTAACTCTAACAACTCTGATACACAGTCAGTAATGTCTTTCTTATTAATCCTAGAACTATTCCCAACAAATATGGTAATAGTTGTACTTGGATCACAAACAGTTTTTGTTACTGATGCCATAATCTGTTTGTATGTTGACCCTGGCATACAAACATTTTTAGTAGAATAAGTCATGTTGTTACTTATTAATTTACCTAGCCCTCTACCTATACTATCAGAAAACATAACTGAATGACCCAAATCATGACTATTTGGAAATACAAAACTACCTACCTCAGGCTGTGCCACTTGTGACTCATTAAGTAGTAAGCCAGGCATTGTATCTTGATTGTTGATACAGCCTTGAGTACTCGCAGCTAGGGGCTGGATCTCCATTGCCTCAGGCTGGAGGGCATCAGGCCTGGATGACCTCTGACAAGTACACTGAGTGTTACTTAGAGTCAGTAAGTCCACTCTGTCAACCAATTCATTTGTCGCAAGAATATGTTCTTTAATTTGAGTTTTTGAAATTTCATACTTATTAGATAAAGACTGAAGTGACTTTGTCAGAACCTGTATTTGTGATTGCAAATGCTGAGTGTCCATTTCATAAATATTAATACTATCTTCTAATTTAATTTGATAGTTATTTAATTTATTAACAAGAGAAACACGTTCTTTCCTTAATTGAGTATTTTTGGAAAAGTGTTTTTGTTTTTTCTTATATTGATTACATTTTTTAATGATTTTATTTAGTCGTGCATATTTCTTAATTTTATTTTTACTCATTTTATGACTTTTATGTTTTAGTATTGTGTCCTCTGTAAGGTCTATTGTAATAATGGAATTAGGATTGGTATTTGTATTAATTAATTCGTTAAACAAATGATCAGTTTCTAAAGCCTGAGTGCGATCCTTTTCCTTTTTCAAATTTAAAAGTTGAACATTAACGTGGATTAATTCATCCTCAAGGTACCTGATTTTACATAAAGCCTCCTCATACAAGTTGCTGCAGTTTTTGAACCCATCCGTGACCACCCTTAGTTGATCCCGTTCATCAACAACATTCATATATTCCTGATGAAGGTCTACTAGCTCCCGTTTTAAGCTTGTGTTTTTGTTGTTAACGTTAATGACCTCCTCCTCACTGTCATCTCTTTCCTGTAATAGTTGTTGGCATTCGAGTTTTGAGTTCTTAAGCTCTTGAAGGGCCGTTCTTAATTTTTGTTCCATATCAAGGGCAGTAGCCTTCCGCGTCATAACAGGCATGGTTTCCGGATTGGTTACTGAAAATTGGAAATAAGGGAACGGTGAGAGCGAATAGGATAGACCAATAAAGAGAATTTAGAGATGTAGGGAAAAACAACAAATAAAAAAATAGGAAAGAAGTTTACTTTACTCAGAGAAATGAGGTAGGCTGCTTTACTAGCTCAAAAAGATTGATATTATCCTGCTTAATATGGAATTTTATTGCTTTTACTGAATTAGAATATTTAGTTTGTGTTGAGTGGGTAGGTTGCATGAATTATACAAGGTGTTGATTTGCATCCTCGTCAAATTTCAGGAGGTTGTCATAAAAGACATAAATAATCAATTGAAGTACGGTAGCAGGTAATAACTAATAAGCGCTGCTTTTTTTTTGTTGTTGAAATTTAACAGTATTTCAGAATTAAACCCTTAATTCAATACAAATAAAACAGAATCACCCGACTGCGCACACAGCTACAATGCAGCTGAGCTGTGTGCGTGTGTGTCGACGTCTGTACCTACGAAATGCAAGCCGCGTGCGCTCGAGCGCGACCGAGCCATGACCGGTAGCAATCATTTTACCTAATTTTATTTCGAAAACCACCTAGGTACATTATTGTCATAAATTTCGCTTAATAACTAACTCATTTTTGAGCATCATTGGAATACGGATTAATCTTACTAATGACAGTAATACTAGTCGCCAAAGAAAAGTTCACTGACCTGATATCAGATGATTAATAAAATGTTAGTTTTGCTTTATCCTTCAACCTAAAGTTTTCGTAGTGATTTTGTTTTTATTTGTGGATTAACTCATTTTTGAGCATCATTGGAATACGGAAATCTTACTAATGACAGTAATACTAGTGCGCCAAAGAAAAGTTCACTGACCTGATATCAGATGATTAATAAAACGTTAGTTTTGCTTTATCCTTCAACCTAAAGTTTTCGTAGTGATTTTGTTTTTATTTGTGGATTAAATTGGTTGATTTGAAATTTTCTTTCCTACTTAACGGGCTTAGGACCGGCAATAATACCTACCTTAGTTGGTGTACCGATCCACTAAGTCTAAAAATGTTTTCTACGTTTGATGGAAATGGAAAGACGTGCTAATTAAGTGTATGTACCTACGTGGTGATACTTTCGACTCTTAGGTATTATTGGCGTAGTTAAAAATTTGAAATCAAATTATTTACACTAATAAAATTGATTAAGCTAACAACGTATTTACAAAATGTACAAATAAATAAATTACCTACTTAAGTTACCCGGAGGTATTGTTCAAAGTGGCCACCATCACGCTCCTCGCACAATCGAGCACGACGTAGCTGGTTTTCCTTCACCTTACGTAACACTAACACATTCGTTTTTATTTTAAAGTGTCGAAAGCACTAATGATCCTTGCACGTAATTCTGTTACACTTGTCACTTCCTCCGTGTAAACCCAACATATCCTCGACAACGTGACGCAACAGCTCCAGGTATTTGGCACTGTTGAGGTTCCCATCAATGAAGTAGGGTCCAAGACTCCAAGCACATGTTCCCCTATTATGCCAGCCCACACATTCAGTCCAAACCGCACTTGGAACGCATGCCGTTTGGTTACGTGCGGGTTATGGTAGCGGTGAGCCCACCAATGTTCGTTATGAACATTGTAGACGCCAACTCGAGTAAATAAACACTCGTCCGTCCACAGGATGTTGGCGTCTTGGTGTTCCAGCAACCAGCGACAAAATGTAATCCGCACGGCATTATCACCTGAGTGAATGTCTTGTGCCTTGCGGTAGTGGAACGGGTGTTGCAGTTCACGCTTCAGTAGGCGCCACACTGTGGTGTGGTGCACTCCAAAGTGTTGACCAGCCTCCCGCGTGCTTGCCCGTGGGTCTCGCTGGAAGTACTCCAGGATATCTTCTTGCAAGGCGACAGGCAGGCCTACGCTGCCGCGAGCTTGAGCATGCAGGGGAACGTCAAACTGCCGATGATCCCTCAGTCTTTGCGTAGCAGCCAGCATGACGCTCTGTGATGGAGGTTCCCGATCGGGAAACATTTCGGTGAACATCTGGATGGCTCGTCGTAGGCTGTCTCCACTGATGGCATACAGACGGACCATCTCCACCAACTCGACATTTGAATAGTTGTCCGTCATCTTGCACTTTGTACCTACCTACCTACGTCTCAACGATGTACCGAGAAGCGAAATTCGCAAAGCACCCGCACGCTTCGGCGACATCAAACACACTGTTAGTTCCAGAGCCGCGGGGGCGCGGCTAGGAGCGTGCGCGCACCGTGATTGGGGTAGGATTGACTACCTACGAATTTATTGAATGAACGTTGCGTATGCGTTGTGTACCTATGTATTGTTTGCTTTTGTTTGTGTGTAAAAGCGCGGTTATAGGGCTAGTAACAGACAGGCCGCGTTTAAATACGGCTGGTTTACACTTACGGATTTCCGCAAATAAGAAAAATAAATAAAAAAATACCTACCCATTTTATTGTTGATTTGGGTCGAGAATCATTAGCATAATTACGTCCTTGAATTTGACTAGGATGCAAATCAACACCTTGTATAATAAGAAAAAAAAATAAACTTAAGACAAAGCAAATTAACAGTTATGAACGTTCTTTTTTAATTACAGTTAGTGAAAAGATCGAAAAAACTAACAAATTGTGGAATTAATCTTCACAGGTTATGATTTTTACGACAACAAGTTGTAAACAAAGCTAATAATTATGAACCAATAATTATAGGATACTGATTCATCATATTTTTATATGAGCGTGTTACAGAGTTAAAAGTGATGTTTGTGTGCTAATAATAACATTAAAATGAATAATACTCCCCGTGTGGTGTATTTCCGTAGTTCAAAACTTTGAACGTCAGCTGTTGTTTGAAGGTTACCGGTAAATTTATGTCTCCGAAACTTTATTTACTTGATTCCAATAGCGAGAAAACACTTTTGCTAAGGATATATGCATTTATAATACGATTACACATAATATTACACCTTATTTTAACATAATTATTAATTAAATCTAATTTAAAACCACGGAATAAAAATTTGACATGTCACTCGGGCAGTGTTGCCAACGTCGGCTATTGCGTATCTTTTTTTTTTTTCATTCAAATCCATTTCTCCGTTTAGGAGTTATGAGGGAACAAAGAAACGCACATACATAAATACACGTCAAACACATAACCCTCCTTTTTGGCTTCGCCGCATTCGGGTAAAAAACAATAGGAATACAAATTAAATATTTTCAAATTTACGTACGTACGTCACTTAACTATTCTCTCTTAAGTGAGCTAAAATCAGTTGTAAAGTATGAAAACTTATACATACTACCTATAAAAAGTTTTAAAAATATAAAATACGAAGTTTTGACAAAAATAAGTGGTACAAGATAATCTGAATTTATAGTAAAACAACCAAATAAAATTGTTATCTCTCATTAGTTTGAGTGAAAAGTGCAAATAAACAAAGAAATAAGGACCAGAAGCTTTGTTTACATTCAGAAAAATCAATAATTAACTTTGAAATAACTTTTGTTGACCTAGTGCAGTGTGGTTCAAATATCAAATGAAGATGATAAGTTATAAATAAAGTCTAAAAACAAACAAAGTGTTCCTATACCACAAACTTATCCTGACAATTGTAAGTCACAGACACTTTATTAATCATCTATACAGGACTCAAAGTGCATTTCAATAGTATATATAATGGTGCAATCTAATATAATATAATGGTAAAACATCAAAAGTGCAGATAAAGTGATAAACAATAACAAAGAGCAAATAAATGTGGTCTATCAAAACAAACAAAGAAAACGGACTTTGAACTCTTGAACCACAATTCAAATCTGTTCAACGGATCTTCACTATTACTGGAACATACAATACACGTTTCGAGTGACGCGTTGCCCTAAGAAGCGACATTAAGTCAGGAAGTTTGATGGATCGATTCCCACTGTCAATTTTACTTTTTGTGTTTTTGTTTTTTTTCTTGCTTCTTTTTTTATTGACTATTTGAACAATAAACATTTATTTGAAGTGAAAATTAATTATAAATTATTAAAATGTCACCGAAAACTGGTACAAAAACCGACCGCAAGATACCAGAGAAAGTTACATGTTTTAAATGCAAGAAGTCGGTTGACATCAAGAAAACTGCTTCATGTTCTATTTGTAACAACAAATATGAATTAGATTGCGATGGCTTACCAGAACATACCTACCGGCTAATGGACCAGGAATCTAAGAAAAATTGGCGATGTAAAACATGCAGGAAAAATACTAAAGTCCTGATGACTAGCCGTGTCTCTAACATCACAACAAGGAAAAGAAAAAACCAACACCTAAAGAGCTCCTCTCCGAGGAAAAGTAACAATATTCAGGAAAGCAAGCAACCGGTTGCGACAAGGTCTGCCGAAAAAAGCGGTTCTGACATCTTGGATTCCCACATACCCACTCGTCTGTCAAGCCATCAAAATAAGTCGAGTTCAAAAAATGCGCATCTGTCAAGCCATCAAAATAAGTCGAGTGTTCCCGCGCTTCATAAAAGCCGTTAAAATGCTATGAAAACTATGCCTGTCTAGCTCACATTTGCCCAACGTGTAGTAGAAGAGACAAGGATGGCTTCAAGTCACTCAGAACGTCTCTGAGCCCTTCCACCGCGAGTGTGGAAAGTGTCAAACTCAGTCAAACTGTTCCGAGCGGCGAGCCGTGCACAGCGTAAACTAAATTAAAATTAAATAGTGAAAAGTAGAATAAAAGGTGTGGAAACCACGAAATAATCATGAACCGGTAAGTACTGAACTGTTTTTAATAGCTTAATTGTGTATTCGGCATGAATTCCGGCAGAAATACTTAGTTCAACGAACATCGTCCTCCATTTCTTCGTAGTGACCGTTTTTTTTTCACGTCGTATGACTAGAAAATATGCCTAATGTTTATCAAACTGTCGTTATTAACAATTCTAAGTTCATTAGCAACGACTATAATGCATTCTAATCAAGTAATATCGTCAGAAATTTGAATTTAATTGAAAACAAAACACGCGAGCCAAACTCATCTTATTTTGATGGCTTGACAGACGGCGATTCGTGACGTCATAACGGTCATTTGTATGTTTTGGTCGAGTGTTGGAAAAGTATGGATTTAACCGACTTGAGAAAAAGGGAGGATGCATTTTTTCTTTTTACACCGATTTCTCCCCCATTTGTGAACCGATTCTCAAAATGATTTTTTTGTGGTGACTGTTTTTTTGTCAAGCATGTTCCTTCTTTGCCTGTTCCTGTGCGCATCTTGTATTTGCTTTTTTTGCATGATTTAGACCAAGAACAAGACGTCCACGACGCGCGGTGGACGTGGTGGGGGTGTGCGAGTTCTGCTCGCAACAGCACCACCACCACCATCACCACCACCACCATCACCATCACCACCATCACCATCACCACCATCACCATCACCACCGCCACCAAATTCTCCAGTACCACGACCTGCGTCACCACGTGTGATCATACTGGAGAATGTCGTGCTGGTACCGGCGCAAACCGACCGTGGTGGTGGTGGTGGTGCTAGCGGGCGTGGAGGGCGCGGACGCCAAGCCGGCCGCGCTGGAGCTGGCCGGGCCGGAGCTGGCCGCGCCGGAGCCGGCCGCGCCGGTGCCTCATTCATTCATTTTTTTTTTCATCTAGACTAACTTTCTTTTTATTTTCCCATTTTTTAACAAGCTCAAAGTAAATAGTGACGGTACAGCTTGATCTAGTGGTTTTCTGACGCGGTGGTTGGGTGTGATGCCTTTGTAAGCAGCATTATTTTTATTTTTTTTTATTTTACTTTTTTTTTATTCAAGAAATTCTCGTCTATTGCAATATTCTATTTTGCCAGTTTTCATTTAGAGTCAGTCATGTAGTCATTTTTATTAAGTTCATTCAAGTTCAGATGTGACAATATTGAGTCCTATCCATACTTTTCCAACATGTACCCGTGTGTTTTCTAGTGAAATTGTTCACTTTGTTGGTTGATTTCTGCAATGTTTTTGTTAGGCAACATGCCTTTGTTTTGTGTTTTTCCATTAGTAAATATCATCATCATGTGTATTGTGAACTAAGATTTCAAATAAATGCAACAGTACTTGCTCCGTGATACAAATAATGAACAGGTCTTTTTTATCGCTCTTTTTCAAGTGTTTACATTGTGACTCGTTGTTCGTAAACAATACGATTCAAACAGCTAAAACTTTGTCTGCGATAAGATTGTGTACCAAACTATGAAATAAAATACTACAAACAGCCACTTGGCTTACGGACTTCTCAGAATGAATGAGTAAACATACCCTTTTTTTTTGTTCGACGTACGGGTCGACTAGTTGAGCCGAGTTTTTGTTTAGCTTGCAGTATTTAAAATATGTATGGAGAGGTGTGTTATTTTAATTGTTTTTTGTGAAATGGGGTATATTCATGTAAATAAAATAAAAGCTTTTTGAAATAATGGTTTATTTTTTTATTTCTATCTAGTTTTGTACAACAAACTGGGAAAATTTTGCACACGCTGATTTCAAAGTAGAATTAAAAATATATAATGAGGCTAAAGTGGACAAACCCATTTAATCGCTGATAGCTTATTTCATAAAGATTCCAACAACATACGAAATATAGGGTTCCCGTACATAACTTAAGAGATAACGGCGTTTTAATCACACGCGCCGTTATCACATGACGACATCCAGATGGCCCGTGACAGATGGCCATTTTGTAAAAATTCACCCTCGACAGACGAGTGGATACTATCCGAATAATGAAACTTCAGATGAATCTTACAACACACCCAATAAACTCCCACAGCGTCGACGGCACAATTTCTGAAACATTGACCGTTCTAGAAATGAAGGACACATTAAAAGGACCTTACTCATAAATTGGAGAGTACTGAAAATGAGCTGGAAAACACGATACTCGAAAATAACACGCTTTATGAACAATTAAACAAGTTAACTGCAGAAAATAAAATATTGAAATCACTCTTCTAATAAAAATCTATATCTATGTAATTTTAATGTATCTAGTACAATTTGTAGTCTGTTGGGATAAGGTATATATTAGATTTATGATCATTTTCTCCTACACAAATAACAATTTTATCATTGTAGTTTAATTTTGCATGACGGCAACTCATTATTATTTGGCTACTTAGTGCATCTGGTTTTGTATTCGCGATAATACTGTACTTTTCATATTTTGTATTTTGTCTTGACTGCAACATGGCAGCTGCTAGACCGACGCACTGTTGAGAGCCGAATATAAGTACTCTATTTGTCGATTCATGGTTTTGCTCTTTGGTATGGCTAGGCGTAGGTATGTAGATTTTTGAAACCGAGGACTGTTTAGTAATACTATTGTCTTGTTTTACTTTGTGTATTGTTTTCGTAAGTGCTACAATCTGCTGTTGTGCTTCTATTAATTCTTGCTGCAGATCTGCGATCTTTTGTTGCAGGTGCATTATTTCTAGGCTATTGCCACAAATAACCTTCGAATTATTTCCCAAGGGAGTACAAGGCGTGGAAAAGGCGTTTTGTTGTAGCAGAGAGTCTCTTTTTCTTTTATGTTTAATGTTTGGGCTATTTATAATGACAGACGAAGAGGTCTCTCGTCTGTCAAGCCATCAAAATAAGTCGAGTTAAAAAAATGCGCATCTGTCAAGCCATCAAAATAAGTCGAGTGTTCCCGCGCTTCATAAAAGCCGTTAAAATGCTATGAAAACTATGCCTGTCTAGCTCACACTTGCCCAACGTGTAGTAGAAGAGACAAGGATGGCTTGAAGTCACTCAGAACGTCTCTGAGCCCTTCCACCGCGAGTGTGGAAAGTGTCAAACAGTCAAAAAACTGTTCCGAGCGGCGAGCCGTGTGCAGCGTAAACTAAATTAAAATTAAATAGTGAAAAGTAGAATAAAAGGTGTGGAAACCACGAAATAATCATGAACCGGTAAGTACTGAACTGTTTTTAATAGCTTGATTGTGTATTCGGCATGAATTCCGGCAGAATATCGTCAGAAATTTGAATTTAATTGAAAACAAAACACGCGAGCCAAACTCATCTTATTTTGATGGCTTGACAGACGGCGATTCGTGACGTCATAACGGTCATTTGTATGTTTTGGTCGAGTGTTGGAAAAGTATGGATTTAACCGACTTGAAAAAAAGGGAGGATGCATTTTTTCTTTTTACACCGATTTCTCCCCCATTTGTGAACCGATTCTCAAAATGATTTTAATTTTAGACTTGTGGTACGGCCTATCTTGGAGTTGACGCAAGCTCAGGGTCTGGAGACCCCGCTTCTTCCCAAGCGGAGGCGCATTTGGGAACCGTAAGTAGTTCTACTTGTATGTTAGTTGTAGATATTATTTTGGTGTTAATACTACAGGTTTTAACTTTTGTTTTAAAATATCCATCTAGATCAGATCGGGCTGCGGCAGCTCCAACACCACCTGTGGCGTCCACCTCCCACGCGGCAATGTAAGTCGCCAACGATCTTTTCTAATCATTTAATTGCTAAGGTATAGGTACTACAACATTGCTTTTGTTTCAGGGACGTGGAACAGCCGTCACCTATGGCGTCCACCTCCCACGCGGCAATGTAAGTCGCCAACGGTCGTTTCTAATCATTTAATTGCTAAGGTATAGGTAGAGGAAAGTCACCAAATATGAAATAGTATCTTAATATGGAATACCTTCATTTCTCTAAGACTATAAGTATGAAACGCAACACTCGACCATCTTCTGTTCCATTCGGTCTATTGCACCACGTACGTGTTAGTAGACCGAATGGAACAGAAGATGGTCGAGTGTTGCGTTTCATACTTATAGTCTTAGAGAAATGAAGGTATTCCATATTAAGATACTATTTCATATTTGGTGACTTTCCTCTACTACAACATTGCTTTTGTTTCAGGGACGTGGAACAGCCGTCACTGCCGTCGCCGCAGCATGCACCAGCAGCATACGCGGTGCCTTCCCCAGCCGCGTAAGTCGCTTACGGACTTTTCTATTCATCAAATTTAATTAATCTTTTCTATTCATGACATTCACAGGTACTTCAACGCTTCTTTTGTTCCAGATTCTTGGAATGCGGCAGCTCAACGCCACTCGCATCGCCGTCCACCTCGTCCAGCATGCGGCATCCACCTCGCCATCGCCCACGTTCGAGTCTGCGAAATGAGGAGTTGGCCCACCTCATCAACGTTGGTAAGTACCCGCTGATTATAGTCTGGTTTGGGGCTATGGCCAAACTCCTGGTTTCCACTACGGAATTGAAACCAATGTATCATTTGCTATAGGTAGCGACGCAGACTCTGACGAGAGTGAGGGCGAGGAGGATGCGGTATTGCCTATGGTGCCCAGGGTGTTAAGGGCCATGATGACACCCTGGGTTCAGGAGGACGACGATGAGGGCGGCGACGAAGCTGCACCTGCTGGTGTTGACGCCACGCCTGCTGGTGTCGACGCCGCGCCTGCCGACGCCGAACTTTCTGCAGACCCTGGCACAGACCAGCCAAGGAGTCTGTTTGATTTTCAGTGGAGAGAGTTTCCGAGCCCCCCGATTCCACCTGAATCGAGGAGGGAAACGTTTTCCCAAATTAATGTTGGTCCGGCAATTCCAGATGTTGACCCATACGACATTTTCGTTGCCATATGGGATCGGCAATTCATGGAGTACATTGCCTCGGAGACCAATAGGTATGCTCAGCAGTGGGCAACCCAGCTGTGGGACGACCACGCTCTCCTACCCAGTAGCCGCATCGCGCGGTGGGGCAACGACACCACCGCCGATGAATTATATGTTTATTTTGCTATTATTCTGGCGATGGGGGTCGTGGTTAAGTCCCGCATCGAAGAATACTGGGGTGTCAACGCTGACATATTCTACACTCCAGGTTTTAGCGCACACATGAGCATCAACAGGTTTTTACTTGTTAACAAATGTTTACATTTTGTTAACAATGATGCCGTGCGTGCGCTAAACCTGGAAGGCTCCGAGGCACGCTTGTATAAGATAGGACCACTGTTGTCGCACCTGAACGAGAGGTTTCAATCTTTGTATATTCTTTCGCAGAACATTGCACTAGACGAGAGTCTTTTGATGTGGAAAGGCTGGCTGGACATCAGCCAGCTTATCCCCAACAAAGCTGCTACCAGAAGCATCAAGAACTATGAGATTTGTGAATCTCGAACCGGTTATTTATGGCGGTTCGAGATTCACGCTCATGGGAAGTCGGATCCCAGACCGCTGGAGCCGGAAAATCCACTAGAGAGAGTTGTACCGTCAATTGTTTTGAGGCTGATACAAGGTCTAGAGTACAAAGGGTACACACTATGGATGGACAACTTTTATAATTCGCCAGTTGTCGCTCGACGGCTTAAGTCTTTGGGGTTAGACTGTGTAGGAACCCTCCGGACGGATCGCCAGTATCTTCCGGAGGCCCTACACCGTCTAACCAGGGGACGCATGCGCCAAGGTGGCGTATCTGGTCTTACCTCAGGGGACGTCGATGTCATGGTATGGAGAGATGCTAACCGAGTGGCTACCATCTCTACGTACCATGGCAACGGTGTCCAAGAAGCCCGAGGATCCACCAAACCCATCTTGATACACGATTATAATATCATGATGGGTGGGGTGGATAAAAAAGACCAGATACTGGCCATGTATCCGATAGAGCGGAAACGAACAAAGGTCTGGTACAAAAAAGTCTTCAGGAGACTCCTGAACGTCTCTGTTTTAAATTCCCTCATCATTCATCGTCAAAATTCATCTGCTTCTACTTCTTCTCCGCTTTTTCACCGCCAGTTCCGTATTTCTCTTATAAAATCTCTTCTTTCCAAGCACTCTGCTCCTACTATTGTTCCGCGTCCAATCCCACAGAACATGTCCCACGATGTGACACACCGCCTGGCCCTACTCCCGATGGGAAATAAACAGCGGGTCAGGCGAACATGTGTCATATGTAAAAAACTGGTGAACATGTTCTGTGTGGGTTGCGACAAACCTGTCTGCCTTGACCCCTGTTTCCTCGCCCTTCATACTAATTAGTTTATGTAAAGTATATTTTTGTATATTTATGTCTATGTTTCTTTGTATGTATCTATATATTTATATATATTTTTTGGACCACACCTTTGTTCGTTTCATTGACTGCGAATTGTGAAGTTGTCCATCCACTTTGTTATGTTTTGTGCTCTAGACCTTGCAGCAATGTGAACTTTTTTGCCACCATTATGCAAAAATAGTGGTCGCCGTCGCCGTCGCGGTAGTGGTAGCGGTCGCCGATGTAAGGCGAGTACATTATCAAAACGTAAAAAATCATTCATTTTTTTTTTCATCTAGACTCTAGAGACTTTCTTTTTATTTTTCCATTTTTTAACAAGTTCAAAGTAAATAGTGACGGTACAGCTTGATCTAGTGGTTTTCTGACGCGGTGGTTGGGTGTGATGGCTTTGTTAGCAGCTTTATTTTCTTTTTTTTTTTTTTTTCTTTTACATTTTTTTTTCATTTTTTTTATTCAAGAAATTCTCGTCTATTGCAATGTGTAGAGTCAGTCATGTAGAGTCATTTTTATTAAGTTCATTCAAGTTCAGATGTGACAATATTGAGTCCTATTCATACTTTTCCAACATGTACCCGTGTGTTTTCTAGTGAAATTGTTCACTTTGTTGGTTGATTTCTGCAATGTTTTTGTTAGGCAACATGCCTTTGTTTTGTGTTTTTCCATTAGTAAATATGATCATCATGTGTATTGTGAACTAAGATTTCAAATAAATGCAACAGTACTTGCTCGGTGATACAAATAATGAAAAGGTCTTTTTTATCGCTCTTTTTCAAGTGTATTTTTTATAGTGTGTGTGTGTGTGTGTGTGTGTATTGTGACTCATTGTTCGTAAACAATACGATTCAAACAGCCAAAACTTTGTCTGCGATAAGATTGTGTACCAAACTATGGAATAAAATACTACAAACAGCCACTTGGCTTTACGGAGTTCTCAGAATGAATGAGTAAACACACCCTTTTTTTTTGTTCGACGTACGGGTCGACTACCTGAGCCGAGTTTTTGTTTAGCTTGCATTGTATGGAGAAGTGTGTTATTTTATTGTTTTTTGTGAAATAGGGTATATTCATGTAAATAAAATAAAAGCTTTTTGAAATAATGGTTTATTTTTTTATTTCTATCTAGTTTTGTACAACAAACTGGGAAAATTTTGCACACGCTGATTTCAAAGTAGAATTAAAAATATATAATGAGGCTAAAGTGGACAAACCCATTTAATCGCTGATAGCCTATTTCATAAAGATTCCAACAACATACGAAATATAGGGTTCCCGTACATAACTTAAGAGATAACGGCGTTTTAATCACACGCGCCGTTATCACATGACGTCATCTAGATGGCCCGTGACAGATGGCCATTTTGTAAAAATTCACCCTGGACAGATTCGTAATAAATGTGATTAAAAATGAGTATTTAGATGTAAGTAAACTCAATTATCTCATCAAAAATGTATGTTTTAACTATAAAAAATGTAAATTCTTAGAAAGCCAGACCCAAAAAATGTCTGAATTGTGTACGAAAATTAATTACCTACCTTATAGATTGTCATGACTATAATGAGAACTACTTAAATCCTAGAGAACTTGTAAAGCGAATAGCGAGTAACAGACCAACTCTTAGAATAAATACAAATATTAACGAACCGAAAAAAGGAACAATTCCTTTCTATTTCGGTCGGAGAATCTTAAAACTACAAGAAACAGATAACGTTTTAAATTCGACTGACAAAGCGGCAAAGGGAACAATTCCGTATTATTTTCCTGTAATGAATAAGGACGTAACGTTTTTTCGGGCCCAAGACTCCGATATCTAGAACATATAATTTAAAAATACTCCATCAAAGGGGTTGCTGTCCTTTCCGGGGAGCTGGGATGGATCGAATAAGATTCCCACCCGTGCGCAAAATACGCGCTTAATTTAGGCGTGGGGTTGCGGACACTAGCCCGATGCATCTATCTATCTACATAGACTGATAAACACATTACCCTCCTTTGCGTCGCGCAGTCGGGTAAAAATGGCACGTCGATCCACAAAGGTTCGCGACCCCTGATATCGATCATGTCGTCTTCGGTAGGTACCTACTAAATATTAGCGTTAACACTTAGTTTTATCGTGCTGATGAAATACAATGAAATTAAGTACCTACCTACGTACTCGTACCTAAGTAAGTGCTCATTTATCAGCATAAAATATTATAGTCATCCAGCGTCTCAAGAACGATCGATTGATATCAATAGAAAACGATACTAACTGCTGATAAGGCTAGCATTAAACTTTTCCGTATCGAAATGATTCGCATTTTGTATGAATACAAGAAAGTTAGTAACATGTTTTTTTAAGATGTGGTTAGGTACATCGAGACTCCAGGTTGATATTTTCGAGACTCAGTTAAATTATATTAGTATCTAAATATTTCACTCAAGTACCAGTTTGATATTCCCTAAACTGAATCGTGAAATTCTAGCGCAGACCTAGTAAACCCAGGCAGTCGAAATAAATTTTAAGCAGTGAGCATTAGACAAGATCTTTTTACCGAGATTGATATTTCCCTCTAAGTCCTAAGGATTCTCCATTGAATCACCTCTACCTCTAGTTCACATATTTTGATTAGCTGGAAGCCTGGTGAAGCTATACATTCATGTAAAAGCCATTCAGCTAAATGTGAATTGATGCCGATGAGCATGCCATCACTTCACCCACAATCGATGCCGCATTGACAATGACATTGATACCAATGATGACAAAGAACTCCATGATCCGACTAATGCAAGGAGGATCAAGTGGGGTCAAGTGGCGTAATGAAAGTACAGTGCAAATAAAAACAATTTTCAATTCTTTCTTTGAAGTGCATGATAGAAATGCCGTTATTGTAGAGCCGATTAAAGGCGTTATGTTTCAGTTACGTAATTTCTATTATGTTACAACAGCCTGCTCACAGCGTGCCACCCTAGCCAGCCAATGACAGCTAACCATAGCCATGCCACTCTAGCCAGTCAATGACAGGCAACCACTAGCGAGCCAATCACAGTCAAGCGAAGGCACCGCCATAACTACCGGATGCCTCCAGTGGGGATATAAGTCTATATAATGCCCTGTAAGCTCAGTTTCGAGGTTTTGTCGCGCTCGATTGTGAAACTTGTAAGTGGAGACTCTGCCCGACAGGGGCGTAGCTACCACCGTATCTGCCGTATCAATTATACGGGGCCCCGGATGCACGACGAGGGCCCCCGACGTGCCTAAGCAAAAATTAATAAAAACTTCCCAATTTTTATTTTATTTCAGAAATGACAATTTTTTTTCCCGCGTAAAGCGTGCGTTCTAAAGTTATCATCAGTTAAATGATTTAATAAATCAGTTTGCCGAAAAAACGGCAAGGAGAGTGTATATTTAATTTGAATTGTTTGTAAACATTTTGGAAAAAGTGACAGATAGATAATTATGATGAACTAGCTGTTGCCAGCGGCTGTACCCGCTACAACTCGAAAACTATCCTATGTGTTAATCCAGGTTATAAACTATCTGAGTAGGTACTTACCAAATTCAAATACGTTCAGTAGTTTTTGCGTGAAGAAGTAACAAACATACACACTCACAAACTTTCGTCTTTATAATATTAGTGTGATAAATATTTCTTACACAATTTTTCTTTTGTGAGAAATGTTTACCCTTCATAAGGGCCCCCAAACAATTTTCTTATACCTACGGGGCCCCGCCAAGGCACGCTACGCCACTGCTGCCCGAATAAAATAATTAATCAGTTCCTGTCTATTTTTTACCTCTTCCCGTGAAAGTAAGAGGAAGGAAAGGACAATTACCTAATATTCGACAAGTAATTTAATTACCAACTTAGGTGCTAGGCGAACATTAATAACACACGCTAATCGAAAATTCTCTTCCATTAGCGTGTGTTGTAGAAAAACGCAGAGCCCTTCGACGAATGGTCAACAATTTCAAGGCGCCGCCGCAAGTCGCGTCAAGTTAAAATCAAAAAGCATTACGGGATCTTATTTCTTCAAAGCATTTAAATACACCAGTGTCAACTGTACTAATCGAACAGTTAATCTCAATACAAATTACATAAAAGCACTTCTACCACAGGAACATTTCGGTTTCAATACGGCAGATAACAAATCAGAATCGTGCCGGGTCCACATTAGCACGCCGCACGTTCCGGACCGCACGGCATCTGATAGGTAATACACCAGCCGTAATGCGCTCCCTGGTACACTATTTCAAATGTTATTACAGTTGCCATGTTGTTCCTGCCGCGTAGACAGCTCATATCGTGCAGAGTAATCGCGAACCTCGCCCTACACCATCCGATATGGACCTCCCGATTCCTTGAAATGAGAATTGCGTGAGACGGAAGGACTGATGCTAGTATTTATAAACATAGTTTAAACCTCGTTTGTGTAATCTTTAACACCGATTCGCAACATAAACAGAACAAAATCGAGGAAATATAATAGGTACAATACTTTAAACATTAAGCAAACATAACGTATAACTCCATTTCATAGCCCATAATGTCTTAATGCAAAACTAACAGTTGTAAGCCGATTTGTATATAAATTAAGCGCTACTTAATATGACAATTTATGAGTGTAACTAACGCAGCTCATGTCTTGTGTCTGCAAAGCCGGTGGACCTAGCCGACCAGGGATCAATTAATTCTACTCCTAGTAAGGACATCTTTATGTGTACGCCGCGCCGCGCAGACTTTTAACGGTTCTTTGTAATAAGCGTAGGACTCCGCGACTCTTGTGTCAACTTAGTATTAACGGTTTCGAAATAATGTCCGTTGGAGATTATGTACATAGATAATTAATTAACGTCTAATGTGGTGAAACGCCCTTGAATATTGATTAAGTTTATGATATAATTTACGGGCATACCGCCACGTAACAACCATTTTACATTTTATGTCCGTAGAACGATCTACCGCCTGTAATTCCTTGTCTAACGACCTTTCACCTAACAAATAAGGAAGGATTCGTTCATACAAATATAAATATTATTATTATGTTCCAATCAGAAATTTCCTAAATGATTTACAACCGTTATGCATTAAATGGTAGCTCACATAATAGGCTCGGAGTACGTCGAAGCTTATGACAATGAACAGCAATTTCTTCAACTGCTGTAATGCGAGCGATGTCGAAGCACTTGCTTGTAATAAATTAACTACGACCGTATTAAACTTGGGTGGTCTAACTACTTACTAATATTACATTGATGTCGTTTATTTCTATAGTATTGATGAAGTAGGTATGTAATGTAGGTATTCCTAATCAATTTAACAGTTCACACTGTGAATAAATTAAAACAAATAAAACTCAATCATCAGTATTGAGTTTTATTTGGGAAATTGAAAATATTATGCAAAGTTTATGCAAGTGCTTGAGAATACAAAGTCACTTAACTAAATAACAATGTTTTTCTATTTACCACACATTTTCTATTATTCTTCCCAGACGAACCTCCTCTCATCAAAATGCAACCGCAAAGTTACAAACCCATGCAGGCAAATAATATCTACAAACTAATTTGAGGCTTTGCAGTGATTGTTGCATTATTTTCTAGTCCTGGCAGCGTTGTTCATAGCGATATGATAGGAAAGGATTGTAATAGGGCATATACGGCGTAAATTCCTGTAATAGCGTTGCAATTTATCATGCCTCGGTCGCTGCCCGATGACTGCCGTCGAGACGACGAATCATCAACCAGGTACTTATGCTAACTTCTTTTACCTGCGGCGCAGCCCAAAAGGGGGGTGCAAATTACATTTTCATTTAAATACCAATGGCCTTTACTAACATTTAAAATTAAAGTAGGTATTTATTTCAAATAAGCCAGTTTTAGAGCATTAGTTCTTGAATTTTCGGAACCTAAACAACAATCAAATGAAGCTACAGTAGGTAAGTACTGTAGTAGTTCATTCCACTAAGTATGTGTGTGCATTACACTAAACAACAAAACAACCTGACAATATCATTAATTTGTGCTGCTACAGCAGTTACCCCAGTCGGTACCTAACAGCAACGACAATAAAGTCACTGTGATTTTGGCAATGGGAGGTAAAAAGACTGTTACTTTGAGAGATACTGCAAATAGAAATGGAACCGAATCAAAGTCATCATCATCAGTCTACTGGGACATAGGCCGCTTTAATCGCTTGCCACTTCACTTGATATTTGGCAACTTTCATTCAATTACCAGCAGCAACCCTGCGAAGATCATCGTTCCACGTTTTTTTTTTGTTTAAACTTTGGCGAGCACTTACGCCTCCAAATCCCATGGAGGTGTGCCTGTGCGGTATCCGCGTATGACCCTGACTGCCATGACTCTCTGCGGTCTCCGCAGTAGTGCTTTGTTCTGGGCAGACAGGGACTCCGCCCACACCGGGGCCCCATAGAGCGCCATCGAGCGAACCACCCCCGTGTACAGACGCCGGCAGACCACGTTCGATCCACCCAGGTTTGGCAGTACCCGACTGAGGGTAGACGCCCTGCCGATCAGCTTCGGCGCAAGCTGAACAAAGTGCTCGCCGAAGTTCCACCTCCGGTCCAAAACCAGGCTCAGGTATTTCATGCTTGCTTGCACCGGTATCGTGGCACCGCCGATATCGAGGTGTGCACCAGCCGGAGGTCGGCGTCGGGGTGCATGAAATACCAGGGCCTCCGTCTTCTCGAGGGCTACCTTAAGACCTAGTGCCTCGATTCGTCCCACGACGAGAGACACGGCCTCGACGGCAGAGCGCGCCGCTTCCTCGTAGTTACCTCCCCGGGCTGTGACCTCGGGCAGGGTGAACTGGACAACAACGGCGACTTCGACGTCCCCATCTTTGCGGACGGAAGCAAGATTGGAGGAGGGGTCGGCGCTGCGCTGTCCTTATGGAATGGCCACGCCGAGACCAGAGCCCTCAAACTTACACTGTCGAAGTATTGCACAGTCTACCAGGCTGAACTACTCGCATTGAAAAGGGCAACTTGCGAAATTACCAAGCTGAAGGCGTCCTCTTTTGTAGTTTTCAGCAACTCAATGGCGGCTCTCCAGACTATCAAAAATCCCAGTTCGCTCCACCCTCTGGGTGTGGAAGTTAGGGATAATATAAGATCCGCATCCCTCCAAAACAAGATAGTAAACTTATTTTGGGTTAAAGCTCACGTTGGGCTGCTGGGAAACGAAAGAGCCGACCAATTAGCAAAAGAGGCTGCTGAAAACTCCAAAAGAAAACCCGACTGTGACCTGTGTCCGATCTCATTCGTCAAGCGAAGCATACGTATGGCGACGCTTGAGGAATGGGATCGCAGATACGTCGACAGTAACACCGCATCCGTCACAAAGTTGTTTTTACCGGATGTGCGGACAACTCATAAAGTCACTCGCAAGATAGATAGGTACGAACAGCATTAACACGCAAATACTGACGGGGCACGGAGGATTCTCCGAGTAGGTACTTGCACCGATTCAAGTGCAAGGAGAATCCATCGTGTGTCTGCGACCCGGATGTAAACGAAACGGTCCCGCACGTACTGTTCGACTGCCCACAATTTGCCGGACGGCGTTTTGACGCCGAAAACACACTGGGCATAAAAATCACTCCGCAAAATGCGAAAAATTTAATGAAGAGTAAGATGTAGATATATTTCTAGATTTTAGTTTTATTGTTAAAATAGTTATATATAGAAATAAAACCGTATAAGTAAATATGCTGTCATAATATAGTATAGTTTATTAGAGACTAGCATAGAAATAAAAGATATAAAATAGTTCTTAGGAAAAATAGCAATAAATACAATTATTTAAATAAGCGTAATTAAGAGGAAAATTATAAAAAATACAAACAAAAACATACATGTAAGAATAGAATAAGGCTTACATAAAACTATATATTAAACAAACCGAAACAAATAAATAGATACTACCAGAAGTTTTTCTATGGGAAAATTCTTAGGAGTACAAGAGACATAAAAGAGAAATTATATCGACTTTTTAAACAGGTATATTTTGGTGATAAATATGAATATACAAAAAAAAAACATGAATTGTTAATATTTATCATGTCAGTTTTTACGTAAAATGTCAATGCAATTCTCAATCATTATAAAATTAGTAAAAGTTTGATTCTATATTAGCTGCAAAACATAATTATGTAATGTAACACAGGTACACCTTTCAAAATATTTTTGTGTATGAATCTTTGTATTGAAATGTTAACCCTTATTTCGACGGAGAAGGTGATAGTAAAATAATTAAAATTTTATTAAATAACTTTGTTGTGGATAAATTCGATGTCCGCCACACCGGACATTATCGAACATAAGTAAAAATAGTGTTAAAATGACTTGTCCGTCCTAGCGGACTTTGCCGAAAATGTGAAAGAAATTTCATAGTATAAAGTAAAGAATTTGAATACTAAAAAGATCTTTATTTTTTATAAAAGTACAAAGAAACTGCATTATTTTGTATGGAAATGGAAACTCGAAAAACAGTTAGGACTTTTGCCCGTCACAAAACAAAGTCGTGTATCACATTTTAGACAGTAAACCGTAGTTTTTTATTGCAGTATATACAACGACCTTCTTCCTTCACTGACAGAAAGTGTGAAACTCCATCGTAGCGTGAACTGTCTACCGGTCTCGGTTTACACATGTGCCTGATCGTGCATTCATCTGTTTTCTGATAGGTAACAATTTTGTTAGTGCTGATCAAACTTAGGTACACTTCGTAACGGAAATCTTTCAGCCGCATGCATTTGGTGGCAGGGTTTGCATGTTTTCGATACAGGATCCACGCATTGTTGACGCAAATATCAATAATTTGTGCAAATATTGTCATATACCAGCGCTTGCTCCTGAACGGAGTTCTGTACAAGGCGAATAACATGTCAGCTAATTCTACACCGCCCATATTCTTGTTATACTTCTTCACTATATTGGGATAATCAACATCGACTTTCCTCTTGGCGTTCTTACAGTATCTCTTGATCCTATGAACTGGTTCAGCGTCAGTATAAGAACTGATTAGAGTTGCAGCTTTTGATGATTGATATGGTGCGCGTTCTTTGGGAATAAGTGCCAATATCTTTTTCGTGCGTGCAGACAAGACTGAAGCAAGAGAAAAGCAAAACTAAGCAAAACACCACCACCATAAAATAAATAGTAAGGTCAAAATAGGGCACACACGGTGCAACATCACAGAGTCAATGTTAGTGTTGTACATGTGACAGCCGTTGCACAATGATTATCCAGTACTTACATTGGGAAGTAGGTATCTGAAGATAGTTATAGCACGTACTTAGCTTTTAGCATGTTAGTTTTACGTAAAGGTTAGGTATAAAAGTTATATACAAGAAGTTGGTAGGTAGGTACTCAGAATAAATGTAAGGTTTTGACAGGACAGACAACGTTCGTCCATATTTCGACAGAGCCCGCTGTGACGGACAAGGTAGGTATACAACACATGAAACACAGATGTATCGACGAGTTAAAAAACTCGTTACAACAAGTACCAAGTAAAAAACTCGTTATTTATTGTCATTGACATAAGCAAAAGTTATGGAATCGTATTACTTGAACGTGACTAGAACCAATTCACAAAACACAGACAGAAAAACTACACAACATAAGCAAACATATATTTTTTAAAGTAAATTACCTGGAATGCTTTCTTAGTGCGCGGTTTCGCCGACATTTTTTCGCCAACCGTCAAATTTGGGGTTGTCACACGCAAACTTTATTTTTCCACTAAAATTTGACTAATCTCTCAATAGTTTTATACTTTTTTTATTGTAAAAATAGATACCGACAGGGAGGTAGATTTTTTTATAGTACTTGTCCGGTGGCTCGGACAAATTCGAATTAAGGGTTAAACAATACCTAAGTAGAACATTGTTTTATTTTATCGATATCCATCGATCAAATCTGCAACCGATCTTAACCACTTCACTAATTGAGTAGCGTGGAACTTTCGGGAACAAAAAAGATTATTTTTCAAAATAGAACAAGCAAGATTCGATCCAAAATAAACTTTATTTCAATGTGAAATGGTTGATTTTTACTTGACATTCTGTCACATTTTTAGTCAATTGATATTAAATACGTTTTTACTAGAAAACAAATAAAATCGTATTTATCGAAGATAGGAAACACTTCCGTTTTGAAGATTGTTTCTTCTGGTATCAGTTTTGCACTCCAAAAACGAACAAAACGGCATTGTAATTGAAAAATTAAATGGGCGAGAGACTATAGCGACTCGAAGCGATGTCAAAACACGACAGGGATCGAAAATCTGAGAGTTAGCGGTACACCGTGCAGTTATCACAGCCGTGCCACGCCTACTTTGCACTTCTACTGTTCTTTCTGTTCTGTGGTTGAAATAATAATAGATGAGATAAACAGGCTCCCTCCCTTTTGTGTGTTGGGAATCCCACCCAAAAGTTGTAAGCAAAAACGTGTAGTAATACAAAAGTACTTAATTGGACAGACATGGTCTCAGCCGGTTCGAGTCCGGCACTACCTCGACTATCTCACAGACTGTGAGGTATAAGTCGAGGTGTCCGTGGGGATTTCCAACTCCTGCCAAAAATAAAAAAAACCTCACCTACGGTTGCCGATTTGTAGTCTCGCTTCAAGAATAGGTCTACCCCATACACATACAAAGGTAACACAAAGTGCGTGGGCATAATAATCATTAATCATCCATCATGTGTGTTTTACTGCCCACACTGCAGGTTTTTTGATATTCTATTCGAGGTTGATCTTCATGCGAAGTACAAAAGCAGAAATTGATGCTAACATCAAAAATATTATTTAATTCATCTACAAAGAAATGCAAAGAATCAACAAAAGCTCCACTCAGTTATCATTTCATCATCGTCAGCATCATCAGCCTATAATGTTCCTACTGCAGGAACTCGGGCTATATAATCCAACACGCGAGCAGTGCGGGTTGGTAGATGTCACAATATGTCTTCGAATGTTTTGGTTCTAAGACATTTCCTCACGATGTTTTTGAGAGCAGCGGTAATGAAATCAATTACACAAAGTAATGCACCTGCTTGGGTTTGAACCCACGACTTACTTGTTCGTAAGTCGGGGCCGCTATCACTGGTCCACCGCTGCTCTAAATATAATTTACATGATTTAAATAAGAACAATTGACTTGTAACTAATAATACTTAATTTTCTTAGTCGATTTTTTTCTTTACTTAACGCTCCTATCACATCACTAACCATGTCAGCGTACCTGTCATCTATTAAATGTCAATTCTGTCTGTCGATGTATTGTAACTGTGTGACGAGAGTCAGACATTTCAAAACAACCTCGAAAGATTTGCTATCTTTCTGGAAATTTTATTTTAATCACAATAATCTCAACCTTAAAAATGGGCAACTGGAAACTAGAAGTTGGTAGAATGGCAATGTACACAACTTTCCCCGTGGGCCTCTTTTTCTTCTTCAACCAACCAACTTATTTTGAGGAGTGGGTCACAAATACCAAACGTCAAATCTTTCCACCGGAGAACGTAGCAGACAGAGAAGCTATTCAGCAACTCATCAAAGATATGAGGAAAAAGCAAATGGCAGCAATGGACAAGGAATAAATAGTTGCTACCTGGGCAATGACGCCGTTGCACAAAGTTGTACATAAGTGGTGCATTTTATAGACTGTAGTGATTTCTTGTTGTTTGCTAAAATGATTACATCCATGATGTAGTTGAGTTCAGTTTTAACGTTATGGCTGATGTCTTAAATTTGAGTCACCTTGTGAATGATCACAACACATGTCTAAGTGACCAAAGTATATAAAGTTGAACAAAAAAAATTACATAAAATAACAAATATTTTATTAGATATAAATACCAATAAACTTTGTAAAAATCTTAATCTACCTTAACCATTTTATTTTTATGTCGATAACTTAATACAACTCCCAACATGGTTGAACACAGTGAAGCGTAGATTACATAAGAAACTCCGTAGAACTCACCTATAAGACCTGAGACCATAGGAGCAACTACACCAGTCAGTGACCGCACACTGTTTGAAGCACCTATTAGAGTTCCTGTGTGGTCTCCATCACTCCTCTTTAAAACCATTTCTAAAGTAACTAACCTGCCAATTGCATTACCTATTGCGAGTGGTATCAACCAAAACGCATAAATAATAACATTAAATGATAATGCCAGTCCTAATAAAGAAATACTTGTTACTAAAAATACATGTAAGTTTCTTATACTATAGTGTTTGTCGTGAATGTACAAACTATTTATGTATCCTATGAAAAAACTGGATATGGAACCTATAACACCTTGGAATGATATTACATAACCTACATATTTTGGTGATAAATCATATTCTGATTTTAAATAAAGTGAATAATTTGAGTAATAAACACCCATTGCAAATCCTATTAGAGCTTTAAACATAAAAATGTCCCAATATTTAATCCAGTCTATTTTGAATAATTCAGCAAATGACTGATGGACACTAGAATATAATATGTTGACCAAACTAGTTTGTATGTCATTTTTCTCTGCTTTTTTACTTGGCTTCTTATCTAACTTTGGTAGGAAGTGCACTAAACCTGTAAAAGAAAAAACATATATAAAACCAGGTTATTTTAAAATAAAACAAAACCCATAGATTAATAAGTTCCTTACCAGAATTAATGGCAAAGCATATCCCAACAATAATGGCAACCAACATAAAACCATTTTCTGGGTTATCCTCAGCCATATGGCCACCAATCACAGGACCTAGAGTAATACCAGCACCTGATATGGCTGCCATCTTTCCATATATTTCACCTTGCTTCTGTTCATCCTTCTCATAATCAGGCACTAAAGCCTTTGTCAGCATCTGTGTTTGTTTGAACAGCCCTGAAAAATGATTATTTAGTAAGTTACCATTTTCATACTATGGATATTTT
Organism: Diarsia rubi; assembly: GCA_932274075.1. Lineage (NCBI taxonomy): Eukaryota > Metazoa > Arthropoda > Insecta > Lepidoptera > Noctuidae > Diarsia > Diarsia rubi. Next base: position 13,265,661 of record OW026417.1, on the reverse strand, counting down.
TGATCTGTAAGGGTGATTATGATAAGCCATGGCCCCAACCAAGAATTGAGATTGCAATGAATACGTCCAGTAATATGGCATTTAAATAGGGGTTTTTGAACAGACAAACCTATTTAATTACAAAATACATAATAAATTGAACATAGCTACATTTATTGTGAATTATTTTAATAACTCAGAAAAGTGAAACTATCTTTACATTCTAACATGCTGTAGACGCTGCCTACCTTGATGGGAATAAAGTATGATACAAATAATTCATGTATGAATGTAAATGAACAGGTTCTTGTATGTACCTAACACTGCTCTAACCACCATTATAACGAATATTGAACTCGTAAGTCCAAGCACAGTGTATGCTATGCCACACATAAGCAGTGTCAATGTCAAAATAGTTTTCCGCCCCTTGATGTCACTCAAACTGCCCTGAAAAATGTTTTATTATAATAAATAAGTGTTTTACGAACCAAAAATTTAATTGATGATATTAGCATTGCGGAAGAACTTACAATAAGTGGCCCAGAACCAAGCTGGAATCCGGCATAAATGGATCCAAGTAATCCCACATACAGATGGTTACCACCCATCTGTCGTACATGACCAGCCACTAGTGGGACAATGAGACCTACTGCTAAAAGGTCCTGGAAGGATATAAAATAAAGATTAGCATACATGTTGAATTCTTAATCACAATAATAATAATAAACAAATATTAGATGTGGCATTTATTTTGAATACCCACTAAGAAAGCCACAGCTTGCAGCAGATAAATAGCGAATAACATTTTAATTTATAATTTGAATACTAAGCGTTAAAACACTACATAATATCAGGCACTTGCGTAGTAAATAATTAAATAACTTATTTATTATCACGATAACACCAAAAGTGAGATGTGCCCGGCAGTGACACTTGACATTGACAGTGACTGTCTGACTGATACGGGGGCTCCGTTTATTGATGTCGACGCAGGAACTAGTTGGTACTATTATGGCTACTTGTAATTGTTCCGAAAGCCTTAATCGACTAAGAGCCAATTTCAATAAATATTTCAGTTTCTTATAATATTATTCATTGACTTGTTACTGTATCGATGATGCAGCTGAATACCAATATTTTACATGGAACAACTGCTTATCTGACTTCCACAACCCAGTTAGTACTACTGGGTATTACTGGGTAATGATATTATAAGTTTGTTAAGACTGGTTGTCAGATCTTCAGGCCACTGACTTCCTGTAGCGAATGTCAACGATCTACTTATCGCAACCGGGACCAACGGCTTAAGGTGCTGACAAGACACAAAAATGCTTGACTCAAACAAGTTTTTAGCCAAATCTATACAGTTTGACAAGGCAAAAAAAATATATGTTAATCTTAAACATATTTCTGAGAACCCTGTTGTATTCAAAACACGTTTTTGAAAAGTTTTCTCGATACAAAAAAATGGTAAACTAACCTCTTTAAATGATCTTCCAACAAGAATATCTGGACTACTGATCAACGTACGTTGGTATTTATAACAATAACGTATCTTATTTAAATACAAAACTAGTTGTTTTTTTTTTTTTGACTACTCAACTTATTTTCATTATCGGTTTGTAAGAAGTTACGAGCGTCACGTCAGCGTCATCGCGCTTCTCTTTCCTACGTATGATGCAAACCGACAGTAATCGCTTAGGTTAGGCGCGCTGCTAGACGGACGTATGTCTCTTTGCTCCGCAAACCGCTATCCGTTCATCCATTGGTTGATTGTTAATTGTTTTTGACCGCGTCACAATGTTAGTCCAGGATCCACGGTCCATTTTTGCACTTGATTACTATCAAGCAAATTTTCCGTGAGCAGCTTCATTTTGATGATACGCCCAAAAATGTTCTGTACGAAAACTCTCGATTGTGGTAGGTAATAGGGGGGGTTGCAGGGATAAAATTATGTAGATTTGATGATTCTCAAAAATGTATTACTAACTGGGATTATCTCGTTAAATCTGATGATGATTATCTCAATTATTCCTAAAAATATTCATTACCTATCATCATTATTTTATCCCACTGCTGAACATGGGCCTCCCCTAAGTGTCGCGGTCGCCACATTGACCGGTTCCGTGCGTCTCGCATCCAGCGGGTCCCCGCAACCTTCACCAGGTCATCTCATCGGTCCACCTAGTGGGAGGCGTTCCAACGCAACGTCTTCCGGTTCGCGGTCGCCACTCCAGAACTTTCCGAACCCATCGGCCATCCGTTCTGCGAGCAATGTGCCCTGCCCACTGCCACTTAAGTTTGGCAATTCTTCGGGCTATACCGGTAACCTTTGTTCTCATGCGGATTTCCTCATTTCTGATTCGATCACGCAAGGAAACTCCGAGCATAGCTCTCTCCATTGCCCTTTGACTGTGTGACTTTGAGCTTTCTGATGAGGCCCATTGTGAGCAACCACGTTTCGGTCCCGTATGTAATCACTGGCAACACACACTGGTCATAGACTTTCGTCTTGAGATACTGTGGTAAGTTGGACGAGAAGATATTACTCAGCTTCCCAAACGCTGCCCAGCCGAGTCGGATTCGACGGTTGACCTCTTTCTCAAAGTTGGACCTACCTAACTGGACCGCTTGTCTCAGGTAGACATAATCGTCTACAACTTCGAGTGTAGAGTCTCCGATCTTGATAGGTAGCTAAAAATATCAAAAATGATTACTAACAAGCTGATTTCTTTTTTACTTTGCTAATGTTTATATTATTTAACAGTCATATCGTCCTACAAATTGCGTGGTACGTTATCCCGGTCATACGCTCAGAAATTCTTAATACAACAAGACCATTTTTCTCATTCCTAACTGTAGGAGAAAAATATCACATAATAGGTTAGTGTGTTCTCTGCCCAGATGAAACAATGTAATACAAGAAAACCTGTATGTATCACTAGTTCGGCAAAAATTGTATTTTTTTTAATTGACTTTTAATTTCATGAATTGACAACATTTCATATTTTCAACTTGTGAGTATTATTAAGTAATATAAAAGCAAATCCAAAACTAGGACACCCATATTTTTTTGTTTTTCGAAATTATGTACTTTTCATTCATAATTTTAAGTTTCAAATTCGGCGCGTTCTAAAAAGACGTAAGCGCCAAATGACGTCATTCTTACGGTGGAATGGCGGTAAAACCTTTGATTTACTGTGACACGACAAAAAAAATTGAAAATTGTCACACTTGTCTTGTCGTTGTCACTTTGGCAGCTTGTCATACTCGTTGGCGCAGGCTGGTACAAAACAATATTTTGGTTCCTTTATTGGCGTATATGTTTCTTTGGGATCCATTTTATTGGGGAAATATCAATCAAAAGTTGATAATACTAACAGTAAGCGTAAAGCATCGAGTTTGAAAAATAAATTGTTCAATTTTATGAAAAATGTAAACTTCAGTGACATTCAACATTGACAAATTGACGTCTTGTTTGACATGATTGTTTTCATAAAAAATATTGAATGCTTAGGCAAAGATAACTACATCATTCTGCCGTATATATTATTATGACGTCATCACATGTTTTTTGGTTTTCATTTTTCTTCTCAGAAATAAAGGAATCAAAAAATAAATAAAATACATGTATGAACTCAGGATACGAAAATAAAGAAATGGTATTTTTATTTTAAGGTGGTGTCAGTTTTGAAATGTTGTCACAGTCGGTAGCCAGCACCGATTAACCCTCCGATATTTAAAGCCATTTTAATGGTATTTTATTTAAAAAAAAAACGTTGCTAGTAATTTCTACTCACGTACGAATGCTCTTTCTCATACGGCGTGGCTGGTGGCGGAAGCTCTCAAAGACCACGATATTCTAGTTTTGGATTAGCCTGCACAGTCGCCCGACTTAAATCCTATCGAACATGCCTGGGACCTGTTACAACTAAAAGTTTTGAGATTTCCCGCCAAATTTGACGACGGAACAAAAACTTTACGATCACTTGCAGTTGCAAAGAACATGGGACCAGCAGGGCTATTGCGTATCTTTTAAATGACAGTGGCAGTGGAAAAAAAACGCAATAGCCCTGCTGATACCGCAGCAAGATATTGACAATTTAATTTTAAGTATGAACAATCGATGTTGATGTGTAATTAATGTACAAGAAGAAATGATGTTATACTAATTTTCTACGGCGATAAAACAAAAGTCTTTAAATAACCTGTGATTCTTCAAATTACTAACTACTAAAGAACGACGACTAAATTACTAAAGAATGACTTTTACATGCAAAAATCAATCTTGACATGAAAATGAACTTGGAGGGTTGTATTGATAATTTTGATGGTTATAATTCGGTAACTTCATACGTCTTACAGTCGCAAATCAAATTTTCATAAACATACAACCAAGCACTGGCCTGCAAATTGCCAAAAACGTAAGAAAATTAGAATTTCGCGGGCCAGATGTGAGCTTCCACCTTAAGTCTAAAGCAATATTAGCCTAATCTTTTTCTTGAATTTGTTTTATCGAACCGTGTAATTACTCCAAAAGTAAATAAAAAAATATAATAGCAGAATGTTGGAATAAAAGAGAGGTCGTGGATGTAAGTGTTTTAATATTTTATTTTACTTTTTAAGATTAACTATTTGGTCAATTAAAACAATTTATTATGTAAATACAGATTTGGTACACCGGAACATCACATCAGTGATCACAACAGTGATCGTGTATTTGGTGTTTTCCTAATAAACCCACTCTGTACAAGTTGCCTACGCGATTCTAAAAATTGTAATATGTAAGTGTTTTGTTCTAGAGTAGGTAATTAGGTCAGGCTATGGCTTAGTCGAAATGGTGATACTGAAAGTGTTTTAATCATCCAGGAGCAACCCATGATGAATCCCAAATCCGAACGCCAACAGACCTTTGTTTAGACCATGTTCAAAATTGTAGTAGGTACAATATAATACGACATTGGTACCTACAATGTGACTGTTTAATTATGTACCTACCTAAATATTAAACGTAAGTTTTTATGACTTCGTTATCGATATGTTGGTAGAACTCTCAACTCTTTGATCAAACCATACTTTTTGTAGGACAAATATTTTTTCGAATAATTTAGATACATAATTGACATCAGATTTACTCAGGTACACCTCTACCTAACCCTTCGGGGATATTTTTTTTAAAATCATAAATCAACTGTTAGGAAGACTGTACCATCAGTCTCCATAGCGACAGTTTTTAGTTATTTTGTGTCATGTCTTTTAGACTTACTTCCATTGTAAAATAAAAACATTCGTCACAAGTTCCAGCATTTATTTTACTTTAATATGGTAGCAGAGCAAAAATAACGTAATAAATACGGGGATCACGATGGCATCGGGATCAAGTACGAAAATTGAGACTTTAAATAAAGAAAATTTCGACACATGGCGAATTCAAGCCAGGGCCATACTTATCAAAAGTAAATTATGGAGTGTTGTTGAGAAACCGCTGGATCTTGAGAAAGCTGTTGAAGAGAAGAGAGAGCAGGATCTTTTGGCTCAATCTGAGTTAGTACTTCTGATTTCACCTTCTGAATTAAAGCAAATTAAAAACTGCAAAACAGCTCATGAGATTTGGACTACGCTTGAATCCATATATGCGAGTAAGGGGCCAGCTAGAAAGGCTTCACTTTTAAAGCAGTTAATATTGTCCAAAATGGAACATGGCAATATACGAGAGCATTTAAATAAGTTCATGGACGTGGTAGACAAATTACAGGATATGGACATTCATATTCATGAGGATTTGCTCGCTGTTATGATGTTATACAGCTTACCATCTGACTACGAAAATTTTCGTGTTGCTATAGAATCAAGAGACACGTTACCTAAACCTGAACAACTTAAGATAAAAATTTTGGAAGAATACGAAGCCAGACAAATGAATAACAACAATATTAAAGATGAACATGAAGAAGAGTCAAATTTTATAAAAATATGCAAATTTTGCAAGAAGAAAGGACATGTCATCAATGAATGCAGAAAGCTGGAGAGTAAGAAAAAGAAAGAAACGAGCGAAGAAGTTCCTAAAACTTCCCATGCTTTATGTATGCATTCCAAAAGTAAGAATCCAGATAATGAAAAGAATACATGGATTCTTGACAGCGGTTGTACATCGCACATGTCTTACAACAGAAACTATTTCGAAAATCTCGACAAATCTAACTTCCAATTGCTAAAACTAGCTTCCCAAGATGCGACAGCTGAAATTTCTGGTAAAGGCCTAGTTACCATCATGGTAGACGCCAACGTTGGAGGCACAACAAAAATTCAAAAGATTTTTTTGAAAAATACTCTCTATGTGCCAACCCTATCCTCGAATTTACTATCCATTGGAAAAGCGACAGAATGTGGATGGACTTTCGTATTTACGAATAAAAAGGCAACAATTACATATCCTGAAGAAGGTATTATACTCGATGCGCCAAAAGGCAAAGATGGTCTGTACTACCTAAATCCTGCATCGTGTAAATACAACAACAAAGATAAATGTAACTTGGCAGAAGACACAAAAATTCATAAATGGCACAAATGCTTAGGTCATATGAATGAAGCCGACATGAAATTGGCATTGAAGAATGAGACACTTGTCGGTTTAGATTTCAAGCCAGATGAGAAACTTGGAGACTGTGAAATATGCATTAGAGCAAAGATTAAAAGATTGCCTAGTAAACCCAATAACACACCACGCACGACAAAACGACTCGAGATAGTACACAGCGACGTTTGTGGTCCAATGACTCAAACCCTTGGTGGAGAGAAATATTTCATAACCTTTATCGATGACTTCTCTAGATACAGCCGAGTCTATTGCTTAAAACAAAAAAGTGATGTATTGGACAAATTTAAACTTTACAAGGCAGAAATGGAAAATTTCACAGGTAACAAAATTATTAGTCTCCAGTCTGACAATGGTTTGGAATACTGTAATCAAAATTTTGACAATTTTCTGAAAGAGCATGGTATTACACGACGATTGACAGCACCATATACACCACACCAGAATGGTGTTGCAGAACGCAAAAACCGTACCCTCTTGGAAAAGGCTAGGAGCATGATGATTGAATCCAAAGCACCTAAAAGCCTTTGGGGAGAATCTATTCAAACTGCAAACTACCTTTGCAATCGGAGTGTCAATAAAACTATTTCTGCACATTTTGGTACTGTTACTACACCTTTTGAGAAATGGGTACAAAGAAAGCCTCGCATCTTCCATCTGCGTCAGTTTGGAATAAAAACCTTTATACTACTTAAAGATGGCAAAGAACATGATAAATTTAAATCGAAAGCTATAACTGGGATGTTTGCAGGCTATTCAGAGACATGCAAAGCTTATAGAATTTGGGTACCTACAAAACATAAAATAATGATTGCCAAAGATGTTCGATTCACTAATGTACTCTACTACACCGAAACACAAAATTCTATCTCGAATATTACAAATTCTTTCAGCGATAATGATAAACATTATGCCGAAATAAACTTCTTTGATGATGATGATAGTGAAAGTGAGTATGAGTCAGTGCAAGAAAATGATGATAAAGAAATATCTATCCCAGATACAGATGCTAATGAGACTATTATTGAAATAAATCGAACTGAAGAAGTTACAAATAATGAAGACACTAACAATGAAGCTCCTCCTGAACAACTAGTACTTCGTGATCGCAGCCTTCTGAGAAAACCACAAAGGTATGATGAATTTGTTTTCGCTGCTGCTGAAGAGTTTAACAACTATAGAGAACCTTCAACCTATCACCAAGTTCTAGAAAGCACAGACAAAGACAAGTGGTTGGGAGCGATGCTGAGCGAGATAAACTCCCTTAATGAGAACCAAACATGGGATCTTGTTTCTTTACCAAAGAACAGAAAAGCACTGCCTTGTAAGTGGGTATATAAAGTTAAGACCAATCCAGATGGTAGTATCGAACGATACAAAGCAAGATTGGTAGTAAAAGGATTCTCACAGAAACCAGGGGTTGACTATGACAAGACGTTCAGCCCTGTAGTGCGTCTTACTACCGTCCGTACCCTATTAGCAGTAGCAGTAAAAGAGAAATTATCCCTCTGTCAGTTTGATGTGTCTACAGCATTTCTCAACGGTAACGTAGAAGAAGAAATCTACATGAAACAGCCCGATGGTTATAGCGATGGAACAAATAGAGTGTGCCGCCTGAAGAGGAGCTTATACGGCCTCAAGCAGGCTCCAAGATGTTGGAACACCAGTATACATGACTTTCTCGTGAGCTCCAACTTCACACAGAGTACTTCTGATCCATGCCTATATATTCGAGAAAATGGAAAATCTAAAGTGATGATTGCGCTTTACGTTGATGACGGGCTAGTTGTATCAACTACAGAGGATGATGGAAAGAAATTCATAAAGGAACTACAAAATCGCTTCAAAATTGTAACGAAACCAGCTTCATATTTTCTTGGTTTGGAAATCGAAAGATCTGATAATGGTAACATAACGTTAAGTCAAAAAGCCTATACAAAGAAAGTACTAGAAAAATATAAGATGTCTGAGTGCAAACCTGTCAAGACACCAATCACTAAAGAGATGACTCAAATAGATAATTCATCAAGTGAAAAGGAAATCTTCCCTTATAGACAAGCTGTAGGGTCTTTGGCCTATCTCATGGTCGCGACTAGGCCAGACATAAATTTCGCCGTCAGCTGCGCCTCGAGAAACCTTGATAGTCCATCAAAAGCAGATATTCTAGCAGTAAAAAGAATACTACGCTACCTGAAAGGAACAATGAATAAAAGCCTAGTATTCAGTAGGTCAAATAATGCTATTAATAAATTAATCTGCTATAGCGATGCGGATTTTTCAGCAGCACACTCAACGTCCGGCATACTTTGATTGTATTATGGACCAATTAGCTGGCGGAGTAACAAACAAAAAACGATAGCTTTATCATCGACGGAGGCGGAGGTAGTGGCAGCTTCGGAGACAGCCCGGGAAATGATATGGCTACAACAGATGTTGGAGGAAATCACGAAAACTGAAAAGCCACCAATTCTTTTCATTGACAATGAGTCAGCAATAAAACTAGCGTACAATCCGCCGTACGAGCAACATAGCCGGACCAAGCACATACAACGGAGGTATCTCTATGTCAGAGAGTGTGTGGCAGCTGGCACGCTTGAGGTCAAGCAAGTAACAACTGAGGAGCAACTGGCTGATTGTTTCACAAAGCCTTTATACGCGCCCAGGCTGGAAAAGCTAACTAAAGCTCTTGGCCTCAGTTCCTAAAAGAGGAGTGGATGTTAGGAAGACTGTACCATCAGTCTCCATAGCGACAGTTTTTAGTTATTTTGTGTCATGTCTTTTAGACTTACTTCCATTGTAAAATAAAAACATTCGTCACAAGTTCCAGCATTTATTTTACTTTAATATCAACATATTCTATCAACACATTATCAAGTGCAAATGGGCCGTGGATCCTGACTATGGCGCTGAATCGCACCTATTTGTCTTACTTTATTCTTAGCTAGTAGTTCGCTGTGTCATCGCCATAGATGATTGACGCTAGAGGATATCGGAGACATTGTGGGCGTGGCTAATAAATCGAAACACTCATTGCTTACACATTCTCTAACAAAGAAGTGTTTTATTTTGATATGTTTGGTGCGCTTAAGATGGTATTCGTATTTTGGATTGTGCGCTAAGAACACTGCCGACTTGTTGTCTATGTTTAGGACTGGCTTTTCTGTTTTTGTTAGATCGCTAAACAATTGATTCAGCCATAGTATTTCTTGAGCCGCTTCGCTCGCCGCTATAACTTCAGCCTCCGTTGATGAAATGGAAACTGTAGTTTGCTTTTGCATACCACACCAGAAGTCGATCGCCCAGTTGACTGGTCTCTCCTCCGTGATCTGCAGCGTTGTAGCAGACCAAGTGCGGCGTTGCCTTTTTCGAAAATATTAGGCCCTTATCTTGGGTCCCTTTCAAATATCTGAAGATGCGCTTAACTAGCATCACATCATCCTTTGTAGGTGCTTCTAGATGTCTTGAGACGACTCCAAGAGCGTAGGAAATATCAGTCCTCGTACCTACAGACAGATAGGCTAAAGCACCTACGGCTTACCTTAGGGAAAAGTCGACTTCATGTTTTCTGTTCGCGCCTGACATTTTTAATCCAAAAATGTCGGTAGATTGCGCACAAAATAAATTGTTAAGGAAAAACTTCTACCCGACATTTTGGATAATCAATCAATCTACAATCAAAAGCGGACGAACATCGCCACATATATTTCCTTTTAATGAGAGCGTCTCATTGTATTAGAATAATTAAATTCATTCTTTCGTGAAGACATCCTCGTTTTATTGAGCACCAAGCTCCAGTGTCTCGAGCAGACATAACTGGCGACCGTGACAGGACACGATCCGAAGGAAAATTCGGAGTACCGAGGTCTGTTCGGTACCGGACAGTCGGCCAGCACCGCGCCGCAACCAGTCGGCCAGCACCGCGCCGCAACCAGTCCGCCAGCACCGCGCCGCAACCAGTCGGCAAGCACCGCGCCACATCCAGACCTTGGGAGAAGAACGTACACGCCTGCCTCCATACCAGGGCCTAGCTGGAGTAGGCCAGCATCGCGCCGCAGCTATCAGCCGGCCAGCATCGCGCCGCAGCTATCAGCCGGCCAGCACCGCGCCACATCCAGCCCTTGGGAGAAGCACGTACATCGGAAGAATACAAGCAGTACTTAGCACCGCCGGACATTGATGCTATATACGGCGTCACACCGCAGCGCAGCAGCATTTCTCCAGCTAAGTGCCCTTCCTTAATTCCTAAACTTCCGTTTAAACCAAGTAGCCTACGTCCTAATCCAATTTCTGTATGGTTTTCTACTTGTGCAACTTCATAGTTTTTTTTTTTTTTTTCTTGTCAAGGTTAAGGAATTGTGTCATACTTTCCAAGTATTTCTTTCTCCAATTTCCACGAGTTCGTTATTATTTAGTATCAGTGACAACTCGCAAGGATATTCTACTTTATTAGATATTCTATTATATTCTACGTTGCATATTTTCATTTCTTTTTCCGTTTTGGTGATTTTTTAAGCGGAATTTTTTAGTACATTTCACATCTCGAAGTACCTACATACCCACACAAAGTAAATAGTACCTACTGTAATCAAACTGCAATCAATTCTTTTTCTTTGTAGTTTTTAGAGAACTTCCTTTAGGAAATTAGTTCCACAGGCTGCAGCTGTGCCCATTTTAGTTCCGTTTAGTGATTATTCCGCCGAACATTTCAGAATTGCTCAAGCTCCCCGTGCATATATCGCTGAGCGTTGCTTGCTGCCGCAGTCCACGCGCGGCATCCGTGCAGAGGCAGCCCGCAAACCGGTGCCTGCGACTTCGGCCTCCCGCGCGGCAGAGACCACCAACCAGGGGCGTGAGCGTATTCTTTCATTTTATTTGGTTTATTCTAACGTTAGTTTTTCTTGAGTTTATTTCAAGTATACGCTTCTTTAATTTCTTTCTCGTGAGAATTTTGTTTGAAATAAACAGTCATAATGGGTTTAGGCGACGAAGCCAAGAACTTGGCGGAATTAAATGTTAGACGTAGTTCCGTCAAGGGCCAAGTAACGAAGTTTAAAAATTATTTAGAAAAAATATCGCGGTTGGACACTTTTAATACAACACAAAGGGCGGAACTTACACTTAGACTTAGTAAATTCGAAACTTTATCTTCAAGGTTCGATGACTTGCAAAGTCAAATTGAAATTCTTAATTCTAGTGGGTTGAAGGATGAGCTTGAAGAACGAGAAAGTATCGAGAAAGATTTTATTAGCAATATCGTAATGGCTCAAGAGTTATTACAAATGCACGCTAGGGATGAGGGTATCCACGACTCAAGCACTCCTCACAATATAACTCATTGCGCTGTCGATCATAATGAAATAGGTTTCAGGCTACCTATGATACAGGTATCTAAATTCGACGGGTCATACTTTCGATGGATGGAATTTCGTGACACGTTTCGATCTTTAATACATGAAAATGGTAGAATTAGTTCAGTGAACAAGTTTCATTATTTAATTTCATATTTAGAAGGAGAAGCAGCACGAACCGTTTCAAATCTAGAAGTATCGGCTGATAATTATCGGGAAGCTTGGAACCTGTTGCTCGAACGTTACGACAAGAAGCGTTTATTGATAAGTCATCATCTCACGGCATTATCCAACATTAATCCAGTAAATAAGGAATCTGAAAAGTCGTTGCGCTTCTTGGTTGACCACGTGGCTAAGAATTTGCGTGCCCTCTCCAACTTAGGACAAGTCATTGAGAATTGGGATCCCCTTATCATTCACTTAATTACTTCTAAGTTGGACCATAACACTTTCGTAAAGTGGGAGGAACACTGTAACGCGTTGTCAACAGACACATCTACACTTAAGGAATTTTATAAATTTTTAAACGATCGTGCAGCCGTGCTTGAGTCCTTGCACCGCAGCAAGTCAGACGAAGCCTTTAGATCTAAGCATGATAAACAGCTTCCCGAAGGCCATTCAAAGAAGCAACCGGACCATACACGTCATACTAAATCACATGCATACATTAGTAGTAGTAACCAGCCACAAGCAAAATCATCCTCATCGCACCTCTGTCCATGCTGTAACGCTGATCATAAAATATTTGATTGTCTTTCGTTCAAAGCAAAGAGCGTAAGCGAGCGTATAGCCGAGGCGACTAAATTGAAATTGTGTCTTAATTGTTTAAGGTCAGGTCACCCTACATTTAGATGTCGTTCAGGTCGTTGTCTTGAATGCAACAAGAGACACAACTCTATGTTGCACCTTCCTACTGGTACATCTGACAGTTCAGTTAGTACAAGCATCGATAGTTCTTCTGAGACGTTGGCTAACTGCAATAATCAAGGTAACAAATATGCTCTTCTCTGTACTGCCTTGATTGATATAGTAAATCCTAAAACAAATAAATGTGAAACAGTACGCGCCCTGCTTGATTGTGGCTGCCAATCCTCTTTCATAAGTCTAAGCCTGAAAAAAAGGTTATCATTTGAGGACTGCCCTATCAATGCTACAAAGGTAGTAGGTTTTGGCAACAATGATGCAGGTACGATAACTGAATATTGCATTGCCCAATTAAAATCTCAAAATACACCATTCAACGTTATTTCTAACTTTTATGTTATGAAGGAACTAACATCTTTAATTCCCAACAAAGTAATTGACATTAGATCGTTTAATATTCCTAAAGATATTATCTTAGCAGACCCTAAATTCTATCAGCCTTCTTTCATAGATATTCTCATAGGCTCAGATTTATTTTGGGACATTATATGTTGTGAGCAGAGGTCATTAGGCCCCAATCTTCCCAAGCTACACAGCTCAAGGCTAGGCTGGTTGATTGGAGGTCCCCTGCAACATAAGCAACCTAAGGACATTAAATGCAATCATATACTTACCCATTTTTCTTATGATGAAAACATAGAATTAAAATTAAATAGGTTTTGGGAACTGGAAGAGATTCCATCTAAATCTTATCTAAGTGAAAGCGAGCAGGCATGTGAAACGCACTTTTTGCAACACACCTGCCGCTTAGAAAATGGCAGATTCTCTGTCAAGTTACCTCTTATCGACACACCAGATTGTCTCGGTGACTCCTACAACATGGCCAAGAAAAGGTTCCACAATTTAGAACGGCGATTTAGGAGACAGCCTGAAGTTAAGTCGCAATATATTGAATTTATCAAAGAATATGCAGAATTAGGTCATCTCTCTGAAATTACAATAAATAATTTAAATTCAAATTTATGCTATTTTTTACCACATCATTCTGTATTTAAAGAGAACAGCGAATCGACAAAAATTCGTGTCGTCTTCGATGCATCGGCTCGCACCTCTTCAGGCCTCTCTGTCAATGATATACAAATGGTTGGGCCTCAAATTCAAGACTCTCTTTTCTCCATTTTAATTCGAGCTCGTTTCTACAAATATCTATTAGCAGCAGACGTAGAAAAACTATTTCGTCAAATATTGGTGGACGAGTCAGATCGAAATCTTCAGCTTATTCTATGGAGAGAAGACGAGCGTCAGCCTCTTCAGACGTTACGTTTAAATACGGTGACTTATGGTTTTACAAGCGCAAGTTATTTAAGTACTAGGTGTCTTTGGCAGTCGGGTGAGGAGTGTGAAGATCCACTCATTAGAACAATTATACAACACGATCTATACGTAGATGACTTAATTACTGGCTGTAATTCTGAGAAGGAATTAATACATATTCAAAAATCTGTATCAGGAGCTCTTAAGGCAGCATGCTTTAATCTACGAAAATATAAATCTAATTCGTCAAGCGTAATCGAAGCCTGCGCCGAAAACTCTACAGACTCGCTTATTATTAGTGAATCCTCAAATGCTCTCGGGTTAGGCTGGAATCCCAAGACTGACAGTTTAAATTATTCTTTTGAAATTCCCCCTATCAATGATAAAATCACGAAGCGATATATTTTATCAACATCGTTTAAAATATTTGACCCACTCGGTTTTGTCAGCCCCTGTATTATTATTCCCAAATTAATAATGCAGCAACTTTGGCTTGATAAGGTTGGCTGGGACGAACCTCTTTCAAAGGAAATAGAAAAAGATTGGCGTAAGTTTTCTAATAACCTATCTTGTCTAGCTACGTTTACACTGCCGAGGCAGGTTCTATGTGACTCACCTGTTGTTACAGAACTACATATGTTCAGCGATGCCTCCCAAAGAGCTTACGGCGCGTGCGTCTATGTAAGGTCTATTGATGCAGCAGATATCGTGCATGTTAATCTTTTGTGTTCTAAGTCAAAGGTGGCACCAATTAAGGCCTGTACTATACCTCGTTTGGAGCTGTGTGCCGCCTTACTAGCTGTCAAACTCTGCAAGGCAGTCGTCGATTCTTTGAGGTTCCCAGTAACTCGTAAACTGTACTGGTGTGACTCCAGCGTTGTCCTTGCTTGGATGCATACTAGCTCTAAAAGGTTAAAGACCTTCGTGGCTAATAGAATAGCGGAAATACTGGAACTGTCAGATGTTTGCTGTTGGCGTTATGTACCTACATTCGATAATCCTGCTGATCTCGTCTCGCGCGGCGTTTATCCCGAAGAGCTTAAGGATCGTAGTCTTTGGTGGTCTGGGCCCGAATTTTTACTTCAAGGTGAATCTTCTTGGCCTACCTTATCAAATAAACTCCAATGCAAGTCTGAAATCCCCGAAACAAAGGCGAACATTGTTCCCCAGATGGATAATTCCTCAATAATTCCATTTCATAAATATAGTAAATTACACAAAATAAAACAAGATTATGCGTATGTGCTAAGATATTTTTATAATTTACGCAATCCTAAATCCAGGCGCGTCGACGCCCTTAATTTAAAAGAATTGCAAGATTCTTTTGATCTTTTATGCCGTAAGGCTCAACAGGAGTCTTTTTCTGTTGAGTACGATTTGCTATCCAAAGATAAATCAATTAGTACAAAATCACCCATCATAGGGCTTACACCTTTTATGGACGTAAATGGGTTGATACGAGTAGGAGGCCGGCTGGATGCTTCAGGTATTTCATTTGCTAGCAAACACCCTACCCTACTACATTCCTCACACCATCTCACAAAATTAATCTTTGAGCGGGAACACCTACACAATTTACACGCTGGCCCACAGCTTCTCCTGGCGAGTGTCAGGCAATACGTGTGGCCTGTCAATGGACGATACCTCGCTCGGAAAACTGTGCGCAACTGCATCACATGTAGAAGGGTACTGGGTAAGACTTTAACACCCTTGATGGGGAACTTGCCCTCTCAGCGCGTTACGGTGGACTTCCCGTTTCGTAGTGTTGGTATAGACTTTGCCGGACCCTTTTATGTCTCAAATAGAAAGGGGCGCGGATCAAGGGTCACAAAATGCTATTTATGCATTTTTGTTTGCATATGGTACAAATGTGTACACTTAGAAGCGGTAAGCGATCTTTCGAAAGATGCTTTCATCCTTACCCTGCGTAGGTTTATATCCCGTCGGGGTAGGCCTACTGAAATTTTTTGTGACAACGGTCGCAATTTTGTGGCCGCTGCCAAGGAAATTGGCAACCTTTTGAAATGTAATCGCCAGGCAATAACAGATTTCTCTAATGAGGAAGAAATTAAATTTTTGTTTTCACCTGCTTACGCTCCCCACTTTGGTGGTATCTGGGAGGCCGGGGTAAAATCCGCCAAATATCACATAAGACGTGTAATGGGCAACACGCATCTGAATTTTGAAGAAATATCCACGTTGTTCGCACAAGTGGAAGCCATATTAAATAGTCGTCCACTTTACCCCATGTCCTGGGGATGATCTCCTTTTCCTCACCACAGGGCACTTCCTGCTTGGACGGCCGCTAACCGCGCTGCCTTCACCGAGCCTAGAAAACTGCAAATTCACTCACCTGAAGCGCTATCAACGACTGGAACAAATCCGACAGCACTTTTGGAGGAGATGGCAGAGGGAGTATTTAGCTGAGCTGCAGCAGAGATCAAAATGGCGCACTAATGACACTCCACTGAACGTTGGCGACCTAGTGCTGCTTCAAGAAGACAACTTACCAGCGTTGTGCTGGCGTATGGGCCGCATCAGTAAGCTCTTTCCTGGTCCAGATGGAGTATGTCGAGTGGCAGACGTTCAAACGACACAAGGAACTTACAGGAGGCCCTTTAAGCGACTCTGTCCGCTGCCAGTGACGGAGCATTTGATTGAGTGAGAGTTAAAAGCCGGAGACTTTTAACCCCCGGGAAGATGTTCGCGCCTGACGTTTTTAATCCAAAAATGTCGGTAGATTGCGCACAAAATAAATTGTTAAGGAAAAACTTCTACCCGACATTTTGGATAATCAATCAATCTACAATCAAAAGCGGACGAACATCGCCACATATATTTCCTTTTAATGAGAGCGTCTCATTGTATTAGAATAATTAAATTCATTCTTTCGTGAAGACATCCTCGTTTTATTGAGCACCAAGCTCCAGTGTCTCGAGCAGACATAACATCCGCTCCCGCATCATTATCTTTGATCATGGGTGATGGTGCTGACTTGCACTGAGGCATTCCATATTTTTCTTGATATTGACTTTTGGCTTAGAGATATGGAATCTTTTTGCACGTTTATTTCCATTCCGAGGAAGTAAGACGCAGGTTTGGTCGTTATTTTGAATCTAGCTTTTAATTCCTTCAAAAACTCGTCACCTGCTGTCGTTGAGTTGTGCGCTACAAGTCCATCGTCCACGTAAAGAGCTATAGCAACCTTTGATTGACCTTTGGTTCGCACGAATAGGTATGGATCCGCTTCACTCTGCTTGAATCCAGTTTTCAGTAAAAACTCTGCTATGCAGTGATTCCAGCAGCGTGGCGCTTGCTTTAATTCCTATAGGCTGCGTTTTAATTTACAGACTCTTTTATTTCCGTCACGATAACCTATTTCATATATAGTTCTTCCTTAACTTTACCGTTTACGAAAGCAGAATATCTTCAGTGCTTTTGACTGAGTTTGGCTGCATCGTATCATCGAGATCTTCGTTTTCCGTGTCGCCAATGTCATTTAGTGGCGTGACGTCTCTATCTTCATTGTCGTCAAGCTGGAAACTGTCATTGTTGAAAATATCGGTGATGTTGTTTTTCTTTGTGTTGTCGTAAAACATGGATTTCATCACACGGATATCCTTCGATATTACCACTTTGGTTTTGGATGGTAGAAGAATCTTGAATGCTTTTGATGTTTCAGAGTAGCCAACAAACATGCCAGGAATAGCTTTTGGTGCAAAGTGACCATTAGTGCCTTTGATGAGAGCAAAAGTTTTTGGGCCAAATATATACAGGTGGTGAATGATAGGTTTTCTACCAACCCATAGTTCAAATGATGTTATGTTTTCTATTGCACTGTTATAGTTCCTGGTACAAGTAATTCGCTGTCATGATTGCTTCTCCCCAGCACTTTAGTGGCGCGTTTGCGTCAATCATTAGGGCTCTTGCTTTTTCAACTAGGGTACGATTTTTCCTCTCTGCTAATCCATTTTTGTGCGCTGTGTGCGGGGCACTAAGTCTTCTTTGTATCCCACAGCGTTTCAGATAAGCGTCGAAGTCCCTGTTGATATATTCGATGCCATTATCGGATTGTAGCACCTTGAGTTTGTTCTCCGTGTACGTTTCTGCTAACTCTTTGAACTCTTTGAATTTTTCTAAGACTTCGCTCTTGCATTTCAGCAGGTAAACTCGACTATAACGGGAGTAATCGTCGATAAATGTGACGAAGTACTTAGTTCCGCTTATTGTGGGCGTTCGGATAGGTCCACAAACGTCAGAGTGAACGATTTGTAAGCGTTCTGTCGTTATTTGAGTTGTTTTCTCGCGAGGAGCTGGTACTCGATGCATTTTTGCTTTAATGCACGCTTCACATTCCGGTAATGTTTCGGTTATTGTTAGGATTAAAATGCAAGCCAATTATGTTGGATGTTGTAGCTTTGTTTAGTGGTTTTGGAAGTTAGGTGCAGATGTTAAATTAAACTTCACTTTTCTGTAGATTTCCATATAATTGCCTGCCGGTCTTAGCACACGTCCGTTTACATCGATGGTTTTGGCGGAAAGGGAAGAAGAATGAGCGACATCGCTTTTTATACAGATTAAAAATGTTAACAGATAAAAAAACTTGTTTTTGCACAGACTAAAAATTCTTAATGTCTCGGACATGCGGGGCCTTAAAAGAATCGAACTGACCCTTGGGAAGGTTTACAATATTACTAGATCAAGCTAGAAATGCTAACTATATAAACCAAAAGTTAAATTATTGTACCTACCTAGTGTTAAAAACACATAAGTAGTCAAATTATTCTGATAAATCGCTAAGTTATACATTATTGTATTCTTTATAAACTACTAAAACTGTTTGTTATCTCTGTAACACTTATTAAATTACATTTCTTTGAAAATTTGTTTACATTTTTTATGCAACTTTAACAATTTACCTACCTACATTATTTGCTGACATTGCTGTGAGCGTAACTTAGAATTGTTACAATTTTCTTATTAGCTTAGTACAATTAATTTTAATTCTGTAAAATAACTTATTTCTAACACCCACATAGGGATGCAACAATAGAGTGACTTCACAAGTCTTAAATGAGACACATATCTATATAAACTTAAATGCTACTATGAGCTAAGAATATCTTAATTATCATCTATTGGTAATACACATACTTTTGTAATGGATCTCCGATGAGAGTGCCCATTGGATGTCGTTACTTCTATGGCTCTTACAACGCCATCTTTAGTGCCTGGAAAGACTTTCGTTACACAGGCCAAAGGCCATTGCAAAGGAGGCACATTTTGTTCCCTAAGTATAACTAGAGTACCTACAGTTACATTTGGCAAAATGTTGTGTCACTTAGGACGATCCCGCAGTGTAGTGAGGTAATCCATGCTCCGGACCGACTGCGACGGTCACGGGCCTGTGCCTCCCGAGGCTTGTTCTCTGCTCCCACTGTGCGTACCCAAACTGCTCGATATGCGCCCACAACCCAGGCGATGAATCTGCTAAACGCCCTGATTGCTCAGGAACCGGATCTAGATCTGTTTATGATTAGTAATAAAGCTATGCTTAATTATTGCATACGATTTTTAAGTTAGTGTGTGTGTTGTTGACTTGCTGCACCCGTTGGTGCAAACTGTAAGTGTAGCAAGTACCTGCTTAAATAAATAAATAAATCGTTTTTCCAGTGTTTCCAGAATATCTGTTTCATATTAGATAATAGAGCCCAAAATTTGAGCCGATTGGTGGGAGTGTCGCTGACGTCTTTCTCAGGATATGAGTTCATTGGAGCACCGGTTAAAAAATGCCCGGGTGTTAAACATGAAAAATCTGAAGGGTCTGCAGACATAGCGCTAATGGGACGCGAGTTTAAGACCGCTTCAACTTCAGTGAGTATAGTGTTTATTTGCTCATACGTCAGTAACGCTCCCGCCATTACACGCTTGAGGTGGTGTTTTACACTTTTTACAGACCTTTCCCAAAGCCCACCAAACACAGGACTGTAACTTGGTATAAAGTGAAATTGTATTCCTTTTTCAGCAGCAAATGTCTGCACCTGTGTTTGATGTGCCCTGTCACCACCATGTAGCCGATATAGATCACCTAATCGGGCCTTCGCCCCCTTAAAAGTCGACGCGTTATCGCAGTAGACAGCGCTGGGCAAATTTCGTCTAGCTGCAAATCTCTTGAAGCATGCTAGGAATGTGTCTGTTGTTAAATCTGACGCGAGCTCAAGATGAATGGCTTTGGTGACAAAGCAGACTATTACTAGGATGTAACCTTTTCCTATTACTGGTTTTCTGATGCGACTCTGCTTCACGGAAATTGGCCCAGCGAAGTCCATGCCGACCTTCTCGAAGGGACGACACGCGTTAACTCTGTCGGCAGGCAAAGACCCCATCAGCTGACTCGTGGCCTCAGCCTTCAACCTGAAGCAGATAATACATTTGTGAATGATTTTTTTACACATCTCAAGCCATCTGTTAACCAATAATTTTGGTTAATGCTACTTAAAACTAGCTTTTGTCCGGCATGTAAAAGCCTGTTAAGTTCGCGCTTAATAATCAACTCTGTGACAACTGAATTCTTTGGCAATATAATCGGGTGCATTTTGGAAAATGGTAGAGTGGCATGATGAAGCCTGCCACCTACATGCAACAATTTGTCTTGACCTATGAAAGGATGTAGCGACTTCAGATTGCCATTGATCATTAGCTAGAATACATTTAATTTCTTTGCTAAAGTATTTTTATTGCTCAGACCTTATCAATAGCGATAGTGCACTGTCTAACTCGTTAACACACAGAAAGCTTTCTTTGCATTTTGTAGAGCTGGGCTTTAAATTGTTGAGATATCTAAGAACATAAGCTAAGACTCTGGTCATTTTTGTTATATTAGAAAACTTTTCTATTATTGATTGCAGAATGCAATTTTTGCTATCATTTGTTACTGTTGGACAAGCCACCGGTACCAAAATATCATGCTTGCTCTCGGCCTGAACATCAACAGGAGGAAGAGAAGGTTCACCATAAGCATTTTGTATTGTTACCTTTTTGTCATGTAGTAGTGATGGGCCATGCCACCATAGGGTGTGGCCTTTTAGCTCATGAGGCAGCAGTCCTCTGCTAATACAGTCTGCAGGATTTTCAGTTGTTGTTACATACCCCCAGCTAAGAGAATTCTTTAATGAATAGTCATTAATTACCCGGACTCTGTTGGCAGCATAGGTGTTCAGCTTTGCAATGTCTGTGTTGATCCATGCAAGCACTATTTGCGAATCCACAAACATATGGGTTTGAGGATTTAATGCTTTATTGTGTAGACTCACCAGTACCTTGTGGGCCAGTCGGGCTAGCAATAAGGCAGCATTGAGCTCCAACCTGGGTATCGTCAGTTTGTTTTTGTGGGAATTGATCCTGGACTTGGAGCATATCAAGTTCATACTTACCTCATCATTAGTCTACTACTCGCAGGTATAGACAACAGCCATGTGCTATGAGTGATGCATCTGCAAAACCTATAAGTTGGATGGTAGCCTCAGTAGATGATTTAATGCATCTTGGAATGTAAAGTGGCTCCATCTCTGATAAGCTTTTGGCGAATTCTATCCACTTGTCCCTAACATGATCTGGCGGGTTCTCATCCCAACCTATGCTCTCAGCCCATAGCAGCTGCATGATGATTTTTGCCTGAACAAATATTGGTCCCATTAGCCTTATGGGGTCGAAGAACTTACTGATGTAGCTCAGGATTTGCCTTTTGGTGTGTGGTGTGACTGAGCATGGTTGTGAGATGGACAGCTTGAAGGTGTCAGTTCGCATGTCAAAGTTGACTCCTAGAGTTTTGACAGAGAGATCATCCTTATCTAAGTCTACCTCACCAAAGTACTGTTTTTTTTTTGGGATATTGCTTAGCACCTTGGCACTGTTTGAAGACCATTTGTGCAGTTGAAACCCACCCAGAGAAAGAAGTCGAACTAGGTCCTTTTGTAATTTGACTAGCTCTTCCTCATTGTCATGCGTAGCTAATATATCGTCTACTTAGTGTTGTTCTCTAGAACGGATGCTGCTGAGGGAAATTGACCCTTGAATCGTTGAGCCAGTTCAATGAGGCATCTTGTGGCAAGGTAGGAAGATGTTTTTAGGCCGTATGTTTAGGCCGTTTTAGGCGTTCGGATAGGTCCACAAACGTCAGAGTGAACGATTTGTAAGCGTTCTGTCGTTCTTTGAGTTGTTTTCTCGCGAGGAGCTGGTACTCTATGCATTTTTGCTTTAATGCACGCTTCACATTCCGGTAATGTTTCGGTTATTGTTAGGATTAAAATGCAAGCCAATTATGTTTTGATTCTGAAGTGCTAATTTCAAGTCTATAGGGCATGAGCCCTATAGACTTGAAATTGAGTGAGTGAGTGCCCCAATTTCTATGACAATCTTCGATGTTAGATGATTCCGTTTTTGTGGTGATTGGAAGTGTTTCATCATCATCAGTGGTCAGGTTGTAGCACTCATGCTTGCTAGGTTTTAGATAATAGATACCGTTTTCTTTGTAGGAAGTGAGAGTAATCTTATCCTTATGATTGTTTATTATCGCCTTATTTTTTGTAAATAGAACTGTACATCCAGCGTCCGTTATTTTGCTAACAGATAGTACACTTGAGAGCAATGAATCCGGGTCACTTAAAGAATGTTAAAAATCTCAGAAACTAAAAATGATAGGTTAATGCAATAAATTGTATTTAATAGACAATGTAATACTCCTTAAATGAAAGTAAAAAAAATATAAGTCACCATACATTTTATTAACACAAAATTACATAAAGAAAAAAACTGCTGATCTCTCCTTAAAACAAAAATAGGAAACATGAAATTTTTGAACTTTATTACGATTTTCTTGAATTTTAATACTTCGTATTGCCTCCTCGTGCTTCCATTACTGCGTTTACGCGGTTTGGCATGCTGTACACCAAGTTCCTTATACGATTTTGGGGAATATTCTCCCATTCCTCTGTGAGAGCAATTTTGAGCTCACGAAGCGTGATTGGGGGAGGGTTTCGTTGTTTTACGCATCTGCCTAGCTCGTCCCAAGTGTAAGACTAATAGCATTTACGAGTTGGTTTTAAACAATATTGTCTTTAGTTGCAATAGTGGCAAGTATCTGTCAGCTGTTACAGACATGTAACGACAGTGGTAAAAAATAGACAGGAACTGATTCATTATTTTATTCGGACAGAGTCTCGACTTACAGGTTTCACAATCGAGCTCGACAAGACCTCGAAACTGAGCTTACAGGGCATTATATAGACTGATATCCCCACCGGAGGCATCCGGTAGTTATGGCGGTGTCTTCGCTTGACTGTGATTGGCTCGCGAGTCGTTGCCCGTCATTGGCTGGCTAGAGTGGCATGGCTATGGTATGCTAGAGTGGCATGGCTATGGTTTGCTAGAGTGGCATGGTTATGGTTAGCTGTCATTGGCTGGCTAGGGTGGCACGCTGTGAGCAGGCTGTTGTAACATTCGGCCGTCCTGGAACCAGTGGCGTGCAGTGGTCCCCAGCGATGGGTAGGCTACGAACAATTGACAGGAAAAAAAAGCCACATTTACCTATACTTACTTAATATTAAAAAAAAAAAAAAGTTATACGTACAATTCAAAAGTAGCACACTTAAAACATTGTGCTAGTGGGTGCTTTGAATAGTAAAAGGGGCATGAAGGTAATTTAAGTAAAGTTATAACCTGAAAAACTAGTATTTACAAAAACAGCTGTGCAAAATTTGGAACTTTGACCCCCAATATCTCCTTATCCAGGGGGTTCCCAGGTATGGCCTAGAACAAAAAAATGATCGCAGTCGTTTGCGTTAAGGGTCCTTTAACACCCTCTATGTTTTTCTGATATGACATGTTTTTTGGCCGAGGAATGAGAATTATGCAAAACAATAATTCCTTCGCTCCACTTACTGGCAGTATTAAACAAAATGCACGGAAAACAAAATAATTTATTTGTGTGTATGCAGCCACACAGCCAGGTAAATGTTGTATAATTATGAGGATTGAAATGACGAGTAGGCGATGAATTACCATATTTTTGGATTAATTCTCGTAATTCGGGTACACATCTACCTTTAGATACTACTTGAATCTTACGCTACTTGAGAAAACTTATTACCTTTAATATCCAACAAACACATATTATCAGCACAAACTTCACAAGTAAATACCATTGTTATTTGTTAGGTTACACACCAAAACACACACAAAAAAAAAAGTTTATACACGACAAAATTTATATTTACACTACTGTTAATGATTTAACTGTACGTTTTCGGTTTTAAAACAAAATCGCGCTTTAAATTGCTTGTCACAACAATGAAACAGTAATGGTTTCCTCTTACGTAAAAAATAATTTCTAGGTTATTATTGTCGATAGAAAAATACTAGCAAATAAAATTGCATCATTTTCATATCGAGTTTGTTCACAACAGCGGTCAACATTTTTTGCAGGATTATACGATTTTTACGAATTCCATCAATGGTGACAAGTTGACAACATTGCGAACATCGAACTAAACAGGTGCTGCGCTCTATGCACGGAAGCCCGCAGTTCGCGACGCGCGAAATTAAAATTTCCATACGTTTTTGCAATTTGCAGGCCGGTGCTAGGTTGTATGTTCATTTAAATATGATTCCCGGTTTTAAGACGTATGTAGTCATATTTTATTCAACATACAACCTAGCACTGGCCTACAAATTGCAAAAATATGCAAGTTTTGAACTTCGCGGGTTATAGTTTGGTTGTGTTGTTGCAGCCAATGACAGCCCACTCAGCTACAGTCGTAGGAGCTGCTGCGTTAAAATTGCGAAAATCTATGTATGTGTGCGGTTCATAGACACGGCCATACGCACCGATGTGACGTTGTGTGCATACAATTATGAATGGGTTTTAGACAAGTCGAGTGTTTGTCTATAAGATTCGTACTAATCGTAGTCCTTGTCAATGAGTTTAGTGGGACGCGAAAAATTGCTATAAGTATTTTAACAGGAGTTTGAACTTTTTTTATGATTAATTTGTACGTAGTGTTATTTTATTACATCGTTAATTAGTTATAAGAAATGCTCAGTTGGTAAGGTAGGCTAAGCCTAAGAGCCTATATAGGGCGCACGCCCCTGCCTGGAACAATTGCTCCCGCAATGGAAACAAGAAAACAGTGATTACAAGTCAGCTCAGAAAAACCAAGTTAAAATGGGGCAATAGACCTCTCAGGAGATTTATGAAATCTTCGGTTTTCAATTATTGTTCGTTCACACTACTGGTGCTATCAGACAAAAGCACTGCCACGATATGTTACAGCGGATACTAAACCTGTAAACCCGTTGTATCATATACCTTTCACACTTCTTAGTTTATGTCAATCATTACCTAACTCCTCAATATCACTTAATGTGGGCCAGAAAACCAATCTTCTAACAAACAAGAGTTAACCTGGCTCGCCCCCTATAGCATGGGACTTTAAGCTGAAGTAAAAGGAATAAATGCATAAGATTTGTAGTAGGTACCCACTTGTACTAATTATTATGGACAAAGATGTAGGAAATACTTAGTACCAACAATTTTTAACGACATACCTTACGATTTAGAAAATAGCTGTACCACAAAAATGTCTTTTAAAATAAATTAGGAAAGTTTGTTTTTAACACCTATGTAGAAACCTTATTACAAGAGATGTGTAGATTCCATTTATGATTATTTATTGTTGTATAAGTATATATTTATGCCATACTAGCTTATGTATTCGGCTTCACCGCTATTAATTAAAGTGTTTTAACGCAACTTAAATGTTATAGCATTACGTTATAGTCAACTTTTGTGTTCAATAAATGTGTTTAGTTGTAGGTAAAAGTGACGTTGTTATTGATGGAAACGTACCAACAATTTGTTACATTTAAATTAAATATAACTGGTTTACAGTATGACAGAAGTAATATACCATGTAACTCGGATGTAACCATGAATAAACACTTTTTAATTCATTTCCATTTACTGGCGAAATGTGTGTGTACTCATGAGTATAAGTACCTCTGCCTAACCCATTGGGTATTACATGCGTGATGTTAAAAGCATTAAACCTTGTTGCCGCCAGTAGTCATCGCCTGACGCCAAAGTTACATAATCATAGTTTTTTTTTGTAAATCACACTATTAACATATTTCCATTCCTTTTTTTTTTCTTTTGCCTTATCACTAAGTTTACTAACCTTAGTCGTTAAGTTATTTTGTTGTTACTAACACTATGGACACTTAACTGAATTAAAAAGTTTGAATTTGAATTATCATTTTTCACCTTGTATCTAAGTTACGTCCCATTTCTGAGATAACCCTAGCGCGCCTAGATTGCCCTGGTTGCCTGGAGCAACCCGATCTGGGATGAATCGTAAGGCTTATAGGTACCCGGTTGTAATATTAACAGTATTATAAGAACTCCATAATATCTGCGACATTAAAAACATGAAACATTTTTCATTTATGAAAATATAAATAAACTGTTTTGCCAAACTATCGTTTGAAGAAACGGAAGAAACAATATAAGTTAATTACATCATACCATTAAGACGCACGCACACATCCATGTACATACTCACACACATACCTAATTCTTAGCGTGTCGATGGCAAAACTTCATTACTTATACACACTAACACACTACACAAGAATACGTTTTTCTATTTTTCCAATATAATTTTATGTGTTTAAAGCTATTAAGTACTAATGTTAAGTTAATGCAACTCTGGCCCCCAAGATACCCACAGGCGCAGCCTCGTTTCAGGACATCAGTTTTATCACCATTTTAAAATTAAAATTTTGCTTGCTATAGTCATGTATTATCAGAGCTAAGTTAGATTTAGAATTGGATGTCGTTAACCCTCTTTCCTACATTATCCCCTTTACAGTACGCACAATGTAAACATGACGTCACATAATAATATTTAAGTACTTATAAATCGGGTTATGTTTGGAAATCAGAAATTTTGTTGATATTTATAAAATTCAGAACTTCGTTTTACTCCTTGTTATTGTCATGATGCATTTTGTAATATTTTCCATCGCGCGAAGTTTGACACAACTCACACAACTAATCTGGTACCGTAAAGGTTTGTTTACGTTATAGCCTACCATCAACGATTACACAAGTACTCACTATAGGTATCTGTACATCCACTTCGCAGTAAAACAATACTACTTTTCGGCTTTTCATCTTGTCATTGCACAGTACTGAACAAATCGTTCACGTCTAAATGGTACACAATAAACGGCATCTATCGAACGATCTACTTACCTAAGATAGGCATAGACTTTGACTTTGGCTTTTCGTTTTAGCTTCCTTGGGCTTTGGCTCATCGGTCACCATAGTGAAAAGTAATATCGGGCAATACATGGCATAAGATCATGATTAGTCATTGTATCGCGTACTGCAGTACAGTCGGAATTACATGGACATTTTTACATAACACGTCATAATACGAAATCTTAGCAACAATTTTATCACCGCAAGGGATTCAAGCCCAAAATCATGATAAACACTATCTGACTTGTAACGCGACTAAACTAAAAGACAGGGCGTAAACTACCGTCAATCTACTTTGTAAAAGATACGTGCAATACCTGCAATACGTGTGAATTTCTGTTGGAAAACTAGGATCGTACCTACATAATCACTAATACCGACCTATAACATTTTTTTTTCCATAACAAGATTTATGTGACTTGCCTCCTATCCACATCGTGCTTTTTTTTTGTAAGTTGGATAAACGGGCGAGCTATTATTGCTAAGTTATGAATGGACTTTCTTTAGTAACTAGATAGAACTAGATAGAATAAACTGACGCACTTCGTTTACATTACTCGGGATGAGAAATTAAGACGATCAACTTAAATTCACCTGGTTGAATGCCAGCGCGTCATGATGTTTTATACCCTAATTAAGAAATATGTAAAAATGAGCAGTTCCTCATATTTAATTTTAAGTTCCTCGTTTTCAATTTGTCAAGAACTTTATCCAATAAGTCTAAAACTGTTTGAATATCGGCTGGCGGTAGCAAGAGATCGCCAAGGAATGCTATCTATATCTCTTTAATAAAATTATTGTAGCTATTTTTAAGTATCTGATCTACATGATTTACTTTGGAATTGTTATTGTTGAATAATCTTATGCGCACTTGAACTAAATAAGTACATTTTAAGTTCTTAACTCTTTAGTACACAACTAGTACCTACTCGTAAATCATTTTTTTTGTACCGGGATAATATTATACAGATTAACTGACTATGATTAGATTTACTTATCGGGCTTACCAAATTATTTTGTCTACGATTCGCATAATTATCAACTCATGGGGCACTCCATGGTAAAACACATTTGGCTTATATATTTGGCTAATGGCATTTGGCTAATTTGGCAAATATTGGCATGTTTACTGACCTTGTTATTTATGCATGGTTCCTGGCAGCTCTCAGCGTGAAGTAGGTCGGTTCCTTCCTTCCATGTCCTTGGTTGCTGTTGACAATCTTTAGGTAGTCTTAATTTACCGTAGAACCGTTGCTGGCAGAGAGATGGATACTTCTTGTAACTCAAAGTGTCTCACAGGTGGTTACTGGCCGCAGTCTTCGTTTTCAAGGTCAAATTATGGAATGAACGATGCGATACTGAGGGTAGGCGCTTCGTGTTCCATCCAGATTGTCGCCCGCTTTTTCAATTTGGGCCTTGTGATACTGGGATGGGAGACAATATTTTCCTTGCAGGCGGTGTGCATCGACGTTCTTCGTTTGAATTTTCAGACCTCGTCCTCCACAGTAGGTGACCGTTGACTTTTAAATGTAGCAGAGCGTCGTTTTATCGTAGGTTTTTTATTCGATCCCACTTCTGAGTGTAACGACAGTGGTAAAAAATAGACAGGAACTGATTCATTATTTTATTCGGACAGAGTCTCGACTTACAGGTTTCACAATCGAGCTCGACAAGACCTCGAAACTGAGCTTACAGGGGGTTTACATTAAGGGTTTAGGCTGTATAGAGTTAAGTCTTTGCTATCGTCATTTTATAAAAGTGTGACAGTTGCTTATGAGCGTTTTGCGCGGCAATTGATTTGGAAGCATTTCGAACAGAGCGTTGATATTTTTACAATAAAAAATATATCGAAGAATATTCAGTACTATTCATACAATCGTTTCATTTCTGAGTTGAGGTTGAGTTCCTACACAAGCATGCTCGATCGGGTTGATATCCGGGCTGCGCGCTGGCCACTCCATAGACTCCATACGAGTAATGTTCATCTCTTGAAGGTAGTCATTCACAATCCTACCTGTATGAGGTCGGGCATTGTCATGCATAAATATAGCATCCTCACCTAAATTGACCATAAATGGACCAACGTGATCATTGAGGATTTCTTCCACATATCTTACGCTAGATAAAGAGCCGTTTTCTATGATCACCAGCTCTGTGCGACTTTCAGAAGAAATTCCGGCCCACACAAGTACAGACCCACCACCGCAGGCTACTTTTTCTTCGATGCATGCTTGCTTGAATCTTTCCCCTGGTCTTCGATACACTCTGTGTCTTACATCGTGCTTGTAGAGCATAAATTTTGATTCGTCGGAGAACATAACTTTTGACCAATCTTCAATACTCCAATTTACGTTACAACAACTCTGGGCATATCTTAGTCTTGAAATACGATGCCCACGCTCCAGTTTAGGGCCGTTTGCAGGTCTAAGGGGTTTTAAGTTAGATTCAGCAAGCCGACGTCTTACTGTCCATGCACTTGGGTTACTTCCTCCGAGGCGTCGAAACTGATTTGTGAGTTCAGTTCCTGTGAGAAAGCGATTTCGAAGCATGGTGTTCACCAAGTATAGGTCCTCTCGTGCTGTGGTACACCTGGTTCTGCCCGTTCCTGGTCTGCGTAGGTTAGAACCAGTTTCTTCGTAACGTCGGAGAACTCTTTGTACTGTTGACAGCGACACACCGACAGTCCTGGCTGTATCGCGCTGACTCCGGCCGGTTTCCAGCATTGTAAGTATTCTGGTGCATTCTTCAGACGTAAGCGACATAATTTCAGCTTGAATAATGAATATAGAGCACTATCAACATGGTTTATGTAACCACATAAATGACAGATTACAAACAAAAGCAAAACCAAATGCTGTAATTTCGTAGTTCCATCTTCGAAAGTGGGCCACTTTCTTTCAAATTTGATTTTTTTATGATATAACTTTACAATTACTAAGAAGTTTTAATACCTTCATTTAAGGAGTATTACATTGTCTATTAAATACAATTTATTGCATTAACCTAGCATTTTTAGTTTCCGAGATTTTTAGGATTCTTTAAGTGACCCGGATTCATTGCTCTCGAGTGTAGATTTGTGCATAGGCAAGGTACATATTATAGTTTATAGTGTGTCTTTCAGGTGTGTGAATGCATCACCGCTGCCATTTTTTGTATTAAAAAAGACTGTACCTTTCCCTTAAATTTCTGCAGTGTAGTCTTCAGTTGCGACGTTGAGTTGTCTGGATGTTTTCTCAATGTTCTTATACAGGTTTCGTTGGAAAGTCATGTTTGAGGTACAGCCGCTGTCCACAATCCAAGTGCTGTCGTCAGGCTTCTTATTTTTTGTTAGAAGATACTGCTGCGTAGCAATGTGGTTTTGATGAGATGTAGAATTTTGTTTTTGTTGTTGCGGTTTCCCATTATTTTTCTTCCAGCAGCTTGTACATATTTTGTGTTTGAAGATGTTACCTCTTCGTTTGCAGACTCGATAAGACGCGTATAAAGCTTCTTGATATGAGGATCCAGGTTCGTCGTCATTGGTCATGTTATGATTATGACGGGCTTCTTTCGTTTTAAGCTCATCTGGCTTAGGAAGAGTGTCACGCGTTTCAATTGCGACTCTGAAGTTCTTATATTCGGGGGAGAGACTGTATAACATCATGATAGATAACAAGTCTTCATTTATAGTAACGTCCATGTCAGCCAGCTTGTCAACTGTGTCCGTAAACTTGTTCAAGTGTGCTCGTACATCTTGGTTGTCTAATTTAGTTAGGATCAGCTGTTTAAGCAGGGTCGCTCTGCGCGCAGGTCTCTTACTGGCATAAGCGTTCTTTAATTTGTCCCATACTTCTGTTGCAGTGCCGCATTTTTTAATTTGTTTAAGCTCGGACGGAGCGATAATAAGGATGAGCTCAGATTTTACTAATCGATCCTTTTCTTTTTCATCCGCTTTTGCATCTTCAGTCAAGGCTTTCTCAACATATTGTTACGAGCTGGGTATGGGATAAATAAAAACACTACCAATTTAACACACGAAGTAACTTTAATACTCGCAAAACACTAATACACAATTGCAAAACACGACTGAACACTTTATCGCACTAGATATCTCTTCGAACCTTCCGTTGTCTCGCTTCAAAGTAGACTGACTCGCTGCGTTCTCTCTCGGTCCTTTTATACCACTAACAAACAAAAGATATTCGAGATAATTCGCTACTATTCCATAAAGCATCCAGAAAAAAACATTAACAAAAAATAAACATAAAGATAAATTAACCAACAAAGAAGAAGTTACTTTATGCCGTAGGTATACGGTCGAAATTAAAATGGAAGTACCTACGACGCCGGGTGCGGACTAACTACCTACAGAATGGAATTAGGTACCTACTAGAATTCACGCGTACACGTACTTCTCAGTTGTTATTAGCGAGGTTTCCCGAAGATTCTAGATGATCGTCGTAACAATATTTAAATAATTTTACTAGAACGGCTTCGGCTTGAATTACCCAAGTGTCGTTATTATCCGTCGTGAGTGGATCGATTTTTATGTTCAACATCTCGACTCAAGAAAAATACTCGACTAAAACTGTTCGGGATCATCACATTCATCACTCGACTTCATGCAAGGAAATTTAGAAAATTTAATAATTTCCTTGCTTGACTTAGTTAGGTAGGTACAGATTTGTGTTGTGTGTGCGTCTGCGAGAGTTGCGTTGCGACCAGTGTTGCCAGGTTACTTTTGTAACCTTTAAGGTGATTTTTGAACTGCATTGGTTACTTTTAGGTTACACTAATAAAAAGGTTACTTTAAGGTGATTTTCGGAATTTGTAGGATTAACTTTTAATTTCTTACATAAAATCAACGTGAAACGTAACGCTCTTTTCAGAATTTCTCATGTTGGTAAGCTTCGTTAGCAGTAGAACTAAAACCACTTATCATAGCTGTCTCTATTGGAACAACACGTTGTACTCTTTTTGACTTTGTACTTTTTCTATGCTAGGGTTATAATTAAACGATGAATTTGAACCTGACCATTATGTAGGTACCTATTACACACCATGAATGCTTTTTTTTAACTTGGTTTTAATTAGACAATATAACAGTAAGTAGGTTCAAGTCAGTTGGGTAATAGTACAGTACAAGAAGTTACTGAGATTAAACCAAGAGGCTTGTCTCTCCAACTAACTACCATGCCAGTGTAAGATGGAAAACGCTTCTGAGTCGAATTTCAATACAAAGTCAGTACAACTAACTATTCTATTCTTTCAACTTTTAATACCTTTCTAGTAAAAAAATATGAAAGGTTACTTTTTTACAAAAAGGTTACATTTTTTTATATTTCAGGTTATTTCTGACAAGACCCGACTGGCAACACTGGTTGCGACACTGACATTACTGACAACAGTGTCAGTGACAACCAGCTGTTAAAAATATCTTGAAAACTAAAAGGCGAGGTTATGAAATGAAAATTCAATACTATTATTGTGATGTGAATTAAATATTAATATTGTGATGTAAACTACGAATAAAACAGCTATAACACAATGAGCTCTACACGGTCTTTAGTGAGTACCAAACGAACAAAATAATGCTCTACAAATTTTGTGTGCAGTAAAAAACCTTCTTGTACCATTATTAAACAATGATGTAAAACTAAAGTACCATAAAATTCATAAACTTCTAAAAAATTAAGATATAAGAAGATTCAAGAATGACTTATTTTTCAGGTCCTGGAGACCTTCAAGAGGTTACACAAAACTAGGATGAAAGTATTTGCAGGTGATGAAAGAGCACTGGCAGCTGGTAGAATAAAAATAAATGAGGAGTTCCGTAAAAATAGACATGTGACCAATGAGGACGCTATAAAGGCTGTATGAACATTTCTCTAACTGCAGTCAAACATACTATCTATAATTTTAAGGAAATTAGCCTAATCTATCTATATTGTTACAGATGATTAAACTTGGTGAGGACGTGGACGCTGAAC
This sequence comes from Diarsia rubi, assembly GCA_932274075.1. Lineage (NCBI taxonomy): Eukaryota > Metazoa > Arthropoda > Insecta > Lepidoptera > Noctuidae > Diarsia > Diarsia rubi. The sequence goes on along the minus strand of OW026417.1, from coordinate 13,232,271 downwards.
TCCGAACACAAGTTATCCAAGCTCGAGAAGTCAAGCCTGGTGTGTTTGGTATGATAAATTTAAAAATGCATTTAGTTATTGTGTTATTTGATTGTATTCATTTAAAAACCTCAGCGCTCTTGTATTTTCAGAGGCCAGAATTACTGAAGACACTGTGAAGTTTGAAAATATCCCATATGACGACAATGCAGTATTAGATGATGGAACAACTGCCAATAGGCCATGTTGTCAAGACAAAACTCAGAATAAATAGTCATTGTAATGTTAGGAACAAATTATAACATAGAAGTAGGCAGACACGCAAATGTGCCAGAGAACACATAACTTTTGTTTAAATTACACTGTTTAGTGTTATTTTGAGAATAAGCCTAGGTTTTTCTTATGTTACTTACCTAACACTATTTATTTGTCAGGAGCTCAGACCAAGAAAAAAAAAGACGGCGCGCCGCGAACACCAACAGTGAAGCTACAAAAACCACGCTACTACAAGTAAACATACACATTTTTACTTGTTGTAGCGTGCTATCTTTTTTTCTTGGTCTGAGGTCAGGAGTAGTTGCCTTAGATTATTTATGAAGTTTTATTCTTAGCTTTTTATTTTGTTTGTAAATAAATAATTGATAGCAAATTGTTTGAGTATTCTGTTTTTAAACCAAGCAGGTACGAAATAAATTATACTGGCGCAATTATTGTTCTGCATCCGGGTTGGCTCCCCTTTGGATTTATGCATGATAAATCGATGAAATTAGACAGGCTGAAATAAATTACGAGCCCACCAATCCAACTTGTTACTAGGCTCCTATCTAAATAATAATAATAATAGTAATATTCCACAACGCCATCTAGTCCCAAGCTAAGCAGAGCTTGTGTTATGGGTACTAGACAACTGATAAACATACTTATATATTTCTAAATACATACTTATTATAGATAAATTACACCCAGATAAACACAAGGATTTTAAAAAGTAAGTATTAACTACCGAAATAAAAATCGCTGGTTTTTGGTAGTGAAAACAAAAGTGTAATATGTCAATCAGAATTACCTAATAATAAGTATAAAAAAATAGACAAAAGGTATAAAAAAGAGGCTTCAAAACATAAAGCCTAGGGCAGACTTGCACAGTAAGCATCAAAGAGTAAAGTATATAAATGGTAAGCATGTAGATTATAATACTTATTATTATGTTTTTAAAATCTAAAAGGTAGATTGGATTTATCCGAGTTTGAAGTTAAAGCGACACATTTTTTTAAGCATTTACCCATAAACTCAATATAACCAAACGACTACTTGTAGGCCGTACAAAAATTTGGTCCGTACGGGGGTCAAACCTGCGACACCTGGAGTGCCAACCGTGCCGTATGTATGAGAGATTTTGATTATTTTAATAAGTCTATAAGTTTAAGGTGGAAGCTCACATCTGGCCCGCGAAATTCTAATTTTCTTACGTTTTTGGCAATTTGCAGGCCAGTGCTTGGTTGTATGTTTATGAAAATTTGATTTGCGACTGTAAGACGTATGAAGTTACCGAATTATAACCATCAAAATTATCAATACAACCCTCCAAGTTCATTTTCATGTCAAGATTGATTTTTGCATGTAAAAGTCATTCTTTAGTAATTTAGTCGTCGTTCTTTAGTAGTTAGTAATTTTGATGGTTATAATTCGGTAACTTCATACGTCTTACAGTCGCAAATCAAATTTTCATAAACATACAACCAAGCACTGGCCTGCAAATTGCCAAAAACGTAAGAAAATTAGAATTTCGCGGGCCAGATGTGAGCTTCCACCTTAATAAGGGAAGAGGAGTGCGGTAGTACCTGGAACGCGCAATAAAATAGAATTCTAAGTCAATGGTTATTATTATAGAGATACTACTCCTAAAGTCTGTGTACTACTCGACTTGACGTTGACACTGACTGACAAGTGACGGGTCTCGTTTTCTCGAATCCAGGCGAGATAAATCGTTGTTCGTGCATTATTATTTTTCATTGGATTTTTGATAAAAATCCAATACATCTACAGTACAATGTTGACTAGAACATTAGTATCACGGGCTATTCTCCTACGAAGCCTAAAAAATGCTGCTGATAACGTAAAGCAAGCTAAAAGAAACTCAGGCCATGGGTAAGTCGGTTGTTATGTCATTGGTTTTGGTCAAGAATAAGCATCGATTAAGCAGTAATACTCGTCTCCATTGAGTTTTTAACACGACTGTGATACAAAAATTTCATTAAAATCGCGACCTTCGAAATTTTTGTCACTGATAAAGCTTAAAATATGCGTGTATTCTATCTTTTCTAGCATGGGGTTTAGTTTGGTTTCCGCACTTAGTTCTTAAAGTGGACCATTGTGCGTGAGCTTTGGTGGCCGATTACTCCAACCAGCCCACCTCCCTCCAGAAACAGATCAGACTTCCCGGTCTCCTGGTGTTCCCAGGGTCTCCTCACGAATCTCGGTAACGCCTGTGCACTCAAGGAGCACATGCGCCACTGTTTCCTACGCCTCCATGCATGTTCTGCACAGGGGACTGTCAGTGATTCCTAGGGTGTGGAAGTGTTAATTCAGTGAACAATGTCCAGTTATGGTCCCTGCCACCAGACGCAGGCTATCATGTCCAGGCACAGAAGGCGCCTGGTCAGGTTTATATCCAGGGATGGCATAGCAGCCTTGAATTGCTTACATCCTGGAGTCGAGGTCCACCCTTTCTCCGCTTGTATTTGAGTGTGATCTTTTAACCAGCTTCTTAGCTGCTTGAAAGGGATGGGCACAATGGGTTTTGGTTCATAGGGATTTGTGCTGGATTCTCTTCTGGTAAGTTCATCAGCCGCATCGTTTCCAAGTGATCCACTGTGACCTCTAATCTCTCTCAGTCTGAGCATATTTGTGATCCATCCTCGCAGGGTCGAGTCCACACCGTGTTTCTCTAGGGCTGCGTTGATGCTATGGAAGATGGTTTTGTCAAAAGCGCCTTCTAAGTCAATGAAGACAGCTTGTGAAGAGCATTTGTGGTTCACTGCACATTCGGTCTTGGAGATCACACTATGCAGCACAGATTCTGTTGATTTACCTGTGGAATACGCTTGTTTTTGTTTTTGAAGTGGTCACTCCCAAAGAGGTCCGTGCCGGATGTGTAGATCGCTTATTTTGTCTAAGTCTTTATTGCTCATTTTATTATCTCTGCGGTTACTATACGGTACAGTCTCTGGCCCAGTATTGGTCATTTGGTGTGTGCGTTGGTGTGTGTGTTGCGTCTATAGGTTCGGGTTTTTTTAAAGTTATCCAATAGTGAGAACCGAATCCTTCTTTGGTCAAAGCAGGAAGGCTCGTTGGATACGTGCCAGTCAGAGATAAGTTTTGCCGCACTTTCCGAAGCCAGCGTTAGGTCAATAATCGTTGGTCCGCGCGATGTGACCCAAGTGGGTTCCGAGCCGCGGTTTGCGACAAATATGTGCATAGTACCTCACCTCTAGTGTTGGCTTTGTTGCAACCCCAAAGCGGTTGATGGGCGTTTGAGTTTGTGCAGATGACTAGGGCTAGGTTGGTGTCTTCACAATACCTTACCAGGTCGGCCATCCCTTTTGGTGGGCAGTCTTCATCCTCGCCAGGCATGTATACCGAGGCCAGGACGATATCGGGTGCGTCGCCGTCGGGTTTGCGGCTGACGGCTGTTAGATCTCTGGAACATAATTGCGTGAGTGTGGTGGTGGGTACATCTTTGGGTATGTAGGTGCAGATTCGTGGTTTATCTGTGCCTTGTGTGTCGAGGATCAGCTTACCTCCAATGTTACCAAGGCCGCATATTCTGATATTACGGATCCACGGCTCTTTGAGCACTTTGGGCACAATGAGTGCAACGGTTCGGGGTTCCATATCCAGTGCCCTGCGCAGGCAGGCGGTAGCCTGGCGGCTATGCTGGAGGTTGGTCTGGATAATATTTATGGGAAGGGATGGGGGCGGCAGTGGGGTGGAATTAGGAGGAGATTGATCCATCGGATAATACTTCCAGCCCATGCTGGGACATCAATTTATGCGTGTAAAGCATTGTTTCATAGAAATGCCAGACTAGTCTGTGTATAGTATAATAAACCAGTTGCAAAGGAATTGAGTGCTAAATAATTCTCCTACCTTTCGTCATATCCTCCTCTTATTATTTTGCACCTACAACAAACTAAAGTAAAAAAAAAAATGAGAATAAATTAATGTTTCAGAACATGGTCATACCGCGTACCACCACCACTACCCTCAAAAAAGACCATATACTTAGCCGAGGTTTTGGGAGCGGCTGCCTGGTGGTGGATCTTGTGGCATTGTTTCACCGAACCTGATCACATCTTTGTAAGTTTTTTGCTGTCAATATGCTATAGACCTCATAAGATATGATTTACCTTTTTGAAAACAAGTGCAGTATTATTTTCTCCTCATCAAATCTTTATACCAAAAGGTTGGGTTATGGTACAAATAAAAATATTTTATGAAATGATGTTCTTAAAAACAAAATTACTACCTATACAAAATTATTATACTGAAACCTTAAGATTTACATATTTTAGTGGTCCTTACAGTATAAGTAGAAAAGTAACAGAACAGATATTAAATTACTATAACACAGAGTGCTATTTAAGTAGATGTTTGAATATAAGAATTTAAAAAACATTGTTTATTCCAATTAGGGAAATATATCTATCTTTTTTATTGATACTGACTTCATTAGCATAGTTACTCCCACAAAAGAAAGTATTTTTTTAATTTCTAAACCGGAATATACCTACTTCATTCACAATGCAAAGATTGAATGTTTATTATTGAAAGGTTGATAAAACTATTCTTTGTTTTCAGGGTGAATTTACATATGTAGACCCCAAAAGCTACAGTGATGAGGAACTAGGTATCCCTCCGGACTCTGCTGGACCACTGAAGCAATAAGCAGGAATTTATATGAATTGTAGATACTTTAAATTATGTTGATGTTATATAAAAATTATGAATGTCTGTAGGTCTGTATGTCTTCTACTCCTGTGGTTTCCTTTATTATTATAAAATAACAAAACTCAAATACTGTGCCTACTATTTTGGTAAAAAATGAGGTTACTCTTTGGTGGCTAAGGACTAGTTTCCTTTTTATTATTAAATCTATTTTTCTTCTAACATCATGCTTTGATGGTACTAATATTTATCAAGTTTAAATGTCTTTCCATCAGTAATGTGTGAAAATTCAAAGCAAGGGGTTTACGACTAGGGTTACTAGATCAAAAAAAAAGATGTCTAGACAAAACCGAGACATTTGAATGAACTCGACATTTTTTCCTATAAATTGTGTTGTTTTTATAAAACTAGTTGTTGCCAGCGGCTTCACCCGCTACAACTCGAAAATTATCCCACGGGAAGATGAAATCGGGATAAAAACTATCCGATGTGTTAATCCAGGTTATAAACTATCTGTGTACCAAATTTTATCCAAAATCAAAATTATTTACAAGAGACAGTCTCCCAAAACGCCCACCCTTCAGCACTTCCTAGTGTTTAGCTGGAAAGAAGAAGTGACGGAACAAACTCCCCAGCAACACATTCTGTCTGATAAGTTGGTTAGAAGAACCAGACTGGATACAATAGTAAGGTGTAAGTTCATTTTAGAGTTACTACAGACACAAATCAATAATAAAAAATTATAATTATAGACAATGTAAAAATAAAAAAGTACATAACATCAGTTAACAAATTTTTGTAATTTACGTAAGGCACAAATGTTGATATCAGTGCTGTAACTATTCGTACCAAAAGCCGTCTGGATGATTAAAAACCACTGTAAAAGAGAGTAATTAATGGAAGGAAAAAAAAAAATTGAGAATAGTTAGAGACATCCACAACTTTGTACCGGCTAAGAGTTACCAGGGAAGCCGCATGCGCAGAAGAAGCTAAGGCAAACTTTTTTATCTTCGACGTGGTCTAAGATATAAAGTGAAGGCAGAGTCAGGATATCAATCTCTTTAAATTTTTCTCTGAGAGACTCGCGAGGGCCCATCTTATAGATCGCGCGGACTGCCCTCTTCTGTAAAATGAAAATTGAATCAACGTCCGCTGCCGATCCCCACAGCAGAATGCCGTAGGACATAATACTGTGGAAATAAGCATAGTATACTAACCTAGCTGTGGCTACATCAGTTAACTGCCTTATTTTCCTTACTGCGTATGCAGTTGAGCTTAACCTACCCGAAAGAGTTCTTATGTGTGCGCCCCACTGGAATTTTGAATCGATAGTAATCCCTAAGAATACCGTTTCCGCTATAACTTCAAGTTTTTTGCCGTCAAGAGTCAAATTTAGGTCACGTTGTGGTACATTTGGTAAAGAGAACTTTAGACATTTTGTTTTGTTCGCATTCAGTAAAAGATTGTTAGCTGCAAACCATTTCGAGAGAACAGTTAGACTTTCGTTGACCAGTAAGACATCCGTATCTTTCCTATCTATTTTAAAAATTAGTGAAGTATCAACAGCAAATAGAATTATATCCGAGAATTTGGCCATCATATATGGGAGATCATTAATATAAACAAGAAAGAGGAAGGGGCCGAAAATCGAACCTTGGGGCACGCCCATCTTGACTAGTGACCCGGAGGACGTCGCCCCATTAACATTTACTTTTTGCTGCCTGTTCGATAAATAGGACAGCACAAGATCAGCAGCCTGACCACGAATTCCGTAGTGGTGTAATTTACGGATCAATGTGTTGTGGTCGACGCAGTCGAACGCTTTTGAGAGATCACAGAAAATGCCAATGGCATCCTTGGACTTCTCCCAAGATTCTAAAATGTGACTGATAAGTTTTACTCCCGCGTCCGTTGTCGACCTACCCTTCGTGAAACCGAACTGCTGACTATGCAGAATCCCATTTGAATTGAAGTGAGACAACATCTGGTTCAGCATTATTTTTTCATAGATTCTACTCATTGCTGGAAGCACGGATATAGGTCTATAATTAGAGGGGTCACTCTTACAGCCTGATTTGAAAATTGGTACTACTTTACTATGTTTCATTAAGTCGGGAAACTTGCCACTGTCCAAACATTGATTGAATATTATGCCTGTTAAGATAGGAGCAATTGAGTCAATAATATCTCCAAGAACCCTAACGGATATCCCCCATAAGTCTTCAGTATTTTTTAAATTGAGACTTTTGAACGCGTTTATAATGGTAGCAATGCATATTGGTTTAAATTTAAAGTTTGGTATGTCCTTTGTAAAGTTTTCTTTAAGAAGAGCTTCAGCTAATTTAGGTGAAGAGGGGAGAAACTTCGTAACCTCTAACGGAATGTTGGTAAAGAATTTTCTAGCGTCTCGGCGACTTCTTGCTTATCAGATATGGTTTGATTAACTATTTTCAAAGACAAGTCATTCTGATCGCGTTGTTGTGTCTTTCCAGTTTCTCTGTTAATTAGTACTTGCCATACAGTTTTTATTTTATTATTAGAAATACCAATTTTGTTAATTATTATTTGCGATTTTGCTTGAGCGCAGACTCTTTTGAGTATCTTAGAGTATTTCCTAACATAACTGTGAAAGACTTGATCTGAAGTCAAAGACTTTTCGTAATATAAAATGTATAAGACATCTCTGCTTTTTCTTATCCCTGCAGTGGCCCATTCACAAAATTTTGATTTGGAATTTTTGACTAACTGTTTTTACAGGACACGATTTATTGAATTCTTAGCAAACTGTTGAAAATTATAAGGTGCCAAAGTTTATATTTGGATCTTTGGAATCAAAACTGGCGTTATAAAGATTGCTAAAAACAAGATTTTACCTTATTTTTAGTAAGAGCTCTAAATTGTATTGATTTAGCTAAGTGACAATTTTTGTCTAACTCAAAAGATACAAGTTGACCAGTATGATCTGACCTAACGCCACTAATCAAAAACGAATCTTTTACTTCACAATTTGTGAATACATTATCTATGCATGAAGCTGAAGTTGCAGTTATTCTAGTTGCTTCATTAAATAAATATTTTAAGTTAAATGATTTAAACAATGAGGTGAGCTTACATTTTTCAGGTGAAATGACTAACAGATCAATATTTAAGTCACTACAAACAAAAACTAATTTATTATCTCTGAAAAGTTAACTTAATATTTCTTCCATTGTGACTAAAAACAACGACAAGTTTGACGCTGGTGGTTTATAGACACATAAGAAAGCATGGCCCTCAACCTCCGCACATGCTACCTCACATAAGCGATCAACAGAGTAAGCAGTGATATCCTTCCTTTCCTTATACCTGAGGCGGCTATTACAAGGGCACGCCACGATAGTGGCGGTAAGTCCCCTCTTTGAGGAGTGGCTTGAGAGGCGCCACGGCGCCCTCACCTTCACACGGTTGTTTCGGGAGGTACCTGCACCGAATCAGGCGGGAGGAAACGCCCGGATGCCACCATTGTGAGGATCGGCCGGAGGACACGGCGGAGCACACAGTGGAGGTGTGCCCCGCTTGGGCAGAGCCCCGTCGTGTTCTCGTAGCGGCGATCGGCGGCGGCGACCTCTCGCGCCCGGCCCTGGTGCAAGCCATGGTCCGGGGCGAGGAGGAATGGGACGCTGTCGCCTCCTTCTGCGAAGCAGTGATGCTAGCGAAGGAGGTGGCGGAACGCGAGAGGGAGAGAACCTCTCGTCCCAGCCGCCGCGGGAGGCGCTCCGGGCGTCGGGGGTCCCGCGATGACCTCCGGCCACCGTAGACGCGGGCCTGTGGACGGTGAGTGATGGGCTAACTCGCCGTCCGTCCGTCTCACGACGAAAACAGGCCGTGTCGACGGCGCGTTCGTGTTCCACGCGCGCCTCAAAGAGATGTCAGCAACATGGGAGGGGCCCGAAAGGGCCGACGCCTGTCGGGGCTGCGGGTAGTCCTCTGGTTATCGCGGCCTCGACATAAAGGGCGAAGAAGGAACATGGGTGGTTTTTAGTCAGTAGAAGTCTGACACTCCCTTTCGCTCTGCCCAAGAGCGGGAGGGGTTATTCGATGATTTTACACCCACCAAAAAAAAAAAAAGGCGGCTATTACAAAGAATCAGGGTACCACCACCCACTGTGGATCTATTGAACGCGCTGGCAACTGAAAAATTATTTACATGAAACAACATCCTATCAGGTTTTAACCAAGTTTCACAAAAACATAAAATATCTATGTGGTATTTATCTACTAACAATTCTACGTCTAAAATTTTGCCAGAGAAGCGATTATTCTGGTGGTAAAGTAAAATATTACTATTCGTCTTCTCTTTTGTCGGCTCTAAAAGTTTAAAGAATTAACTGAAGATTCTATAGTATTATCAGAAAAATTGGATAATACTGTTACATCACTTAACCTAGTCTCAGTTAAGTCATCAATAACTGCGTGTATTTTAAAAGCTAACAATGTAGCTAATAAATGTCGGCTATTTTTGGGAAGAAACATATGATCCCGAATCAAAACAAAATCTCTAACAAAATTGTTAGTATCAAAAAACAATAAACGGTCACCATGACGACAAGATAAAATATGCATTAAATTATTTAAACCATATAAATATAATCATTTTCTTCACCAACTAACCTGTCAGAATAGGGCAATGCACACAATATTAATTTGCCTAATTTTAACGTACCTAGGCAGGGTGTCAATACCATTTCGACTACCTACCATCCAAATCCGTTCTGAGTTTTTACGTGAAGAAGTAACAAACATACACACTCACAAACTTTCGCCTATAGAATATTAGTGTGATATTAATAAAATATATTATTTATTTTGACAACATTGGTCCAGTGGTATATTGGTTCCGTGCGGGAATCGAACCCGCGACACTCAGCGCAACAGTCCAAAAGCTAAGTCACTGCGCCAACCGTCCCGTCAAATATTTTATTATACACGCAGAGCTTAGAGAGCCTTCCGCGTATAGCTAACTCACAAACTGCTCGTGTAGAACCCTTGACAATAAGCTTTAAACAAAGTTATTTTGACTTCGTTGCTACAACCCACTACAACCAGCGAATCTGTGAGCCAGCATGTTGCATCTGGCTGCTAGTGCCCTGCGCTCGCGATCAATATCTACCTTATGTTTGAGGTCCTCGGCGACATAATGCTCTAAAGTATTAAAATTGGGCCACCCGTCCATTGAGGGATATTAAGGACTTAATATACTTAATATTAAGGTTGCTGCAATATGCGACCTCATTTAGTTTAGAGAAATAAGAAGTGTCACTTGTGAAAAATGTGTCATGATATAATATTGTTTTGTTAAATTGCATTTTAAAGAAAATAAATAGTGCACCCTCTAAAGACCTGTATTTATTAGTTTTTATCAGGTTATGAGCCCAGAAATGATCGGACATGGATTTCGCTAAAATACAGATCGCGAAACTAGAGGGTACCAACTGGGTACAATGGAAATATCGTATGACGGCACTTCTACGAGGAGTGGAGAACCTTCATGATATAGTACTGGGTAACATAAAAAGACCGGAAATACCTGCAAGTGGGGCTGGTGATAAAGCTGCTGCAGATTTGGCTTTTTATGAAGACAAGGTTAAACACTTTAACAAATTGGACAGTACGGCATTGTTACTGATAACGAACAATATTGCTGACGACACATTGGATAAGGTCATCAGGTTCACAACGTCAAAGGATGTATGGGATGAACTGCATAGATTGTATGAAGGCGTGAGCGAAGATCGTCTGTATGATTTATGTTTGCAGTTCTTCAGTTACAGAAAAGATCAAGGTGATGATATGGCGACGCACATCTCAAAATTGAAAAACGTCTGGTTCCGGTTGAGGCAGGAGTTAATGAAAGAAGAGGAGTTGAAGGAACTTCCTGACATTTTATTAATCTGCAAGATACTGGACACACTACCAGAGAGCTATTTTTCTTTTAAATCGAGCTGGTTGCTTATGTCTAAAAAGGATCGGACGGTTGAGAACATCACAAGCCAGTTGTGTGCACATGAAAAGGCGCTTGGAAACAACGATAAAGACGGTGAGTCTAGTTGTGATGCCTTAGCGGTGAAAACAGGAAATAAATTTACTAAAAAGGGCAATGACGTCACTCCAGAGTCAAGAAAGAAAGTGAGATGTTACAAATGTAAAGAATTTGGACACCTCAAAAAAGACTGTCCTATAAGGAATGCATCTAGTCAAGGCAACAAAGGAGTAAACATGTTGTTACAATCTGTTAATACAAAAGAATCTGAATCAGATCGTGATAACTGGTACGTAGACAACGGCGCTACTAATCATGTGACGATGCGCGCAGATTTGTTTCAAGATTTCAGGTATTTTGATGTAGATCATATTGTAACAACAGCTGATGGAAACGTGATTAAGGCTATTGGGCAAGGATCACTAAGCATTGAAGCTACAGTTAACAAGAAGGTTGTCAAGTCAACATTGAGAGATGTTTGGTACGTTCCGAAGATTAGTAAGAATTTGTTTTCGGTGTTGTCGACACAAGATAAAAATCCAGGAAGCATTTTTGAGTCGCGGGTAACTACTTGTTCAATGAAGATTGATGGAAAAATCTCAGTTACTGGAAATAGAGAGAGGTATGGAGGTCTGTACAGGCTCAACTGTAGGATTGTACCACCATCTAAAGTTGTGAATTTGGTACAGAAAGTAGATATGCTGCAACTCTACCATGAACGATTATGCCATCAAAACAAGAGGCATGTTAGAAGTCTAATCGAGAGGGAATTCGGTATAAAAACCAAGGAAACTGGAGAATTATGCGAAGGTTGTATATTTGGGAAGTCACACAGACTGAAGTTTGGTGTACGGGAAAAAGCCAATAAGCCTGGAGAACGCATTCACACGGATGTGTGTGGTCCATTCCCTCTGTCGTTATCCAAGTATCGCTACTTTGTACTCTTCAAAGATGAATTTACGCGTTATAGATTTGTGTATTTCTTGAGAGAGAAGTCAGAAGTACATGAGAAGCTCAAAGAAATGTTGGCGTCTGCCAAGGTAGCTGGTCATACAGTTAAAGAGTTATTGAGTGATAACGGTGGAGAATTTGATAATCGGAAGATACAGAAAATATTGGCGAATATGGGTATAAAACAAAGATTAGTTATGCCATACACCCCGCAACAAAATGGGTGTAGTGAAAGGGAGAATCGCACGATAGTTGAATCAGCGAGAGCTATGATGCATGCACACGAGGAACTACCTCAGACACTGTGGGCAGAGTTGGTGAATACTGCTGTTTATGTTTTGAACAGGACAGGTCCAACTACAGTGGAACACAAGTCACCATTTGAGCTTTGGGTTGGTAAGAAGCCACAAATTAAGCACTTACGAATAATTGGATCAACTTGTTACGCGCATGTACCGAAGCAGTCCAGAAAGAAGTTGCAAAAGAAAGCAGTGAAATGTAAACTTGTCGGTTATGATAATGATGATGGATACAGACTGTGGAATGAGCATAGCAACTCGTTGATTAGATCAAGGGATGTAAACATTGATGAAAAACCCTTGGGTGCGGAAAGTCCAGTTAATGATTCAGGAATAACTGAAATAGAGATCCCTTTGGGATTGTCAGATCCAGTAAGTCAACCCCAGGTTGCTCAGAATGCAGAAGATTCAGGCAGTAGTGGAACAATCAACAATGATGGGATTCATGATGGTAATGGTGTTGGTACCGGAATCGGGGACACTGAGCTCTTTGCTAGAGAAGATGAAAACACAAAGTTTGTTGATAGAGAAGACGTTCCAGCTGAAGACTTTGATGCATTTGATGATGCAAGGAGTGATGATTTAGAACAAAGTTTTGAGTTTGGGGGAGATATAGAAGTAGAAGCTATCGATCATATCCATGATGAAATTCCTGAACGGGAAATTATGGAACATAGTCGAAGGGTTCTTAGAGACAGATCGTTGCTTCGTCCACCTGTGAAACTCAAGGACTATGTTTTAAATATGGCTAGCTGTGGTTACCAAGAACCAAGTTGTTACAAAGAGGCTATCAAAAGCTCTGAACAGGATCTTTGGGAACAGGCAATGGATTGTGAGATGAATTCTTTGAAAGAAAATAGGACTTGGGTCCTTGTGCCACTTCCTAAGAACAGGAAGGCTATACCATGTAAATGGGTGTATAGAGTAAAGCTGAATGCTGACGGGTCAGTGGACAAATATAAAGCCAGACTTGTAATAAAGGGCTTTAGTCAAAAGAAAGGTATCGACTATGAACAAACATTCAGTCCAGTGGCGAAAATGGCAACTGTGAGAAGTGTGTTGGCTGTCGCAGCTAATGAGAACATGTCGATGTTGCAATTCGATGTTTCTACGGCATTTTTGTATGGAACACTCGATGAAGAAATCTTCATGAAGCAGCCTGAAGGCTATGATGATAGTTCTGGTCGGGTATGCTTATTGAAGAAGAGCCTTTACGGTTTGAAACAGGCTCCAAGATGCTGGAACAAGCGGATCTTGGACTTTTTCAAGGAGATTGGTTTCAAAGTAAGTGATTCAGATCCTTGCTTATTCATCAGGAAGACGTCGCCTGGAGGAAAGCTTATAGTTGCACTATATGTTGATGATGGTTTGGTGGCTGCAACTAGTCAGAACCTTATTCATGAGTTTATAGCACAAATGAAGACTAAGTTTAAAATAACCACGAAGACAGCGTCATATTTCCTCGGTATTGAAATAGAGAAGACTGATGATGGAACCAAGATATCTCAGGGTAGTTATGCAAAGAAATTGCTTAAGAGATTTGGTATGGAAAATTGCAGACCGGTAATGACACCAATCGTAACAGAAGACCAATGTCAAGACCAGTCATGTGATGTAAGCAATTTGCTAAAGAATTACAGACAAGTCGTTGGTGCATTGGCTTACCTAATGGTTGGAACTAGGCCTGATATTGCATATGCAGTCAGTGTGGTTTCTAGAAGTCTTGAAAATCCAAAAGAACAGGATTGTGTCAAACTTAAAAGAATACTACGCTATTTGCAATACGCACCAGAAAAAGGAATACTCTACAAAAGAAGCTTTAAAACTGGCATTCTTCAAAGCTACAGTGATGCTGATCATGGAGGTGATTTGAACACAGGTCGTTCAACCACTGGTGTATTATGCATGTATGCTGGAGGTGCTGTGTCATGGATGAGCCAGCGTCAAACAAGCGTGGCTATATCAACAACTGAAGCTGAAGTCGTAGCCGCTAGTGAAGGTGCTCGGGAATCAATTTGGCTTCATAGATTAATTGGAGATATGACAAAATTGAAGGGCGTGCCTGTACTGAAAGTTGATAACGAAGCTGCAATCAAGTTAGCAGAGAATCCGGAGTACCACAAACGTACTAAGCACATCCGGATTCGACACTTCTTCGTAAGAGAGATGGTAACCAAAGGAGAGCTGAATGTTAGCAAGGTGACTACGGAGAATCAGCTTGCTGATACATTTACTAAACCATTAGCCAGACCAAGGCTGCAGAAGCTCTTGAATCTGATGGGTCTCTATTGAGAGAAGATATTAAGGTTGCTGCAATATGCGACCTCATTTAGTTTAGAGAAATAAGAAGTGTCACTTGTGAAAAATGTGTCATGATATAATATTGTTTTGTTAAATTGCATTTTAAAGAAAATAAATAGTGCACCCTCTAAAGACCTGTATTTATTAGTTTTTATCAATTTGCAAAATGCGGGAATATAGTCAAGTGAACTAACTTTGATACGTTGAAAATTTTAGTTTTTTTTATGGTTTTAGCTAAGATGAAGCCTCACCTGCGAACTTTTATGCGAGTGACCTGAAGATCTTATACTTCGGTGACTGCTACTGGAACTCCTCGACGCGCGACGGATCGAACTTGATGTGCCGAGTTTGGGCTCGTTTTGTTAATAATTGCTCATATTTTAATAATAATATTTTTTTTTTTTCTTAGATTTAGAATACAATACAGCATACTGCATACATACACATACATGCATGCATTTGCATACTTACAGTATTTTTAGTAAACTTAAAACATGTTGTTAGTGGAACAAAAAAATGTAGGTACCCAAACACAACACGGTATCGAAAACATGGCAACGGTAGATCGTTTTAACAGTATCAACAACTAACTATTATTTTCAAGAAAACCGTTTCTTGCATTTGAAGATAAAGAACAATGAATCTATTTTTTGTTAGTTTTAAGTTTTATTTGATTTGGTTCGGTTCAGTCAGAAAATGTACTGAAAAACAGCATAATTTCGTCCGAATTGTGAATGCACCCTTAGAGGCTCGTAATTTCTAAACTTACGGGAAGCAGCAAAGATCAGATACTCACCAGTGCGGATTGGTAGAATATGTCACACGTCTTCGATTTTTTTTTGGTTATAAGACATGCCGATTTCCTCACGATGTTTTCCTTCACCGTTTTGAGAGCAACGTTGATGAAATTAATTACACAAAGTAATGTACCTGCCTTTGTGGTTCGAACCCACGACCTATTGTTCGTAGTCGGGGCCGCCACGCCACTACTGGGCCGCCGCTCGGGGATTACAGCCAGAAGTAATGTCAATTAAATAGCAATAAAAAAACAAACTTTGATTGAAAAAATTAAATAATAATGAATAGTTTGTTTCCACTTTTATCATGAATCACATAATCGCAGCGAATAGGGTAATACACCAAAAAAACCAAATAAGTCCGTCTGTTAGATTTTCAAAAAAAAATGGACACGAATTTTTTGTTTTATCAAATTAATAAAAAATTACGAAAATAAAACGTGTCATAGGTCATGAGTGGGGGTTTTTGTCGTCACTTTGTGGGTAAAAAAAGTACTAACCTTGTGACGTCACGCGACTTGACGCGACTTTTCGAAGCACGTGTTCGTCTTCATCTCTTGTTTAAGTGAAAAGCATGTCAATGATAAAAATCACAACCCCAACCGGGCAGCCACCTCAGAGCTTTCTTACAAGTCATAAAGTTGGTGTACACAGTACACGGCGTCTGTACAGCAACCGTGTATTTACTACGTTTATAACTACATTAGGGGCTTTGCAAAGAAGGCCAATTTTAAGCAGTATACTTGGGAGTCCTTAGACGATGAACCTTGCATTACCAATCAATAATAATGAATTTTATTGGACATTTCAAAAGGTCCATGATCAGTGATCACAAAACTACAAGGATCTCAGGTGCATTTATTTTTATCATTGACAGCAAAGGCATGTAAAAATGTAAAGACAGAAAAAGACTCACTGTATATTATGGTCTAACTCAGAAGTATTTAGAAAGTAATAGAAAGCTTACTCAGGCATGGAGTTTCTTTGATTACTGAAACAATGAGGCAATATTTTTCATTACCTACTATCCAAAAGCTCAAAATATATATGTAAAAACAATGACAGATGTAAAAAGACTATTCCACCAACGCAATCTAAAAGCCCATCTAATCTAAAAAGCCACGTATTCAGTTTTATCTATCTGAGCAAGGGTAAAGAAAAAAAAGTTTGACGTATATCAAATTATCAAAAACAGTGAAATAAATTTCTCCTGCACGCTTGTTTGTCCTAATTTTTGTGAAATAATAAATGCTATTTGTTGAAATTTGCACAAAAAATGTGCAATGGCCACTTAAATTATTAGTGTTCTAGTGATAGTGTGATGATACGTTTAGTGTTAGATATGGAGACAACTGCAAATGAAAAGGGTGAGTATATCGTCACTTCGAAAGGTCTAGTCTTGTTTGTGTATGAATAACTGTATCTTGCACGTCTTGCGACATGAATTTGGCTGACGTATGTTGCCCTAAACGCATAATTTCATTGCGTCCCCAATAATTTTTCGTTTACTTGGATTGAGATTATGTTGCTGTTTCGGGCGTCATACGACGAAAATGAGCTTATCATGTTTTTGATGTCTTTCTTATCGCTTGAAATTCGTCGTGATGAAAGATTGAAACATTCAAATCTTCTAGTATTCTTGATAAATACAACTGTTGCTCTTCTCCTCGAGTTCTCCTGAGCTTGAGTATGAGTCACTTTGTTGGCATTGTGATGTCGTGTGCATGTTAAATATTAATAAGCAAACTGCGACGTGCCTGAACCGTCGGATAACATGTTGGGTTAGACAGTTTTATTATTGTTTAAATTTTTACTTAATTTCCCATTTACTTGAAACCCCTTCAGAAGAGTGTAAACTTAATTTATTAATTGGTGTGAGGTTATGTTATGATAACAAAAATACTTTATGTTTACCTACTTGACTTTCAACTGGTCAATTTAAAGACTAGCATCTTTACATAATAAGTGATTATCTGAAACACAATGCTTAATTTCATGCTAACATGCAGAGTTTGCATTTAAAGTAAGTAATTCATTCATAATTTGTAAATTGTGTTAGTTCTTTTTGCCACTTGTTACTGTACTTATCTGTTATCGTATTTGTCATAAGTATGATTAAACTGATAAAGATAACTTAAACCAATTCAATATTTCTATAAGGTTAATAAATGAAGAGAATCAACATGAAGTACAAAAACTTCTGGTCATCTTGAAAACTAAATGATTATAAAAATCTTAAATTCACTCGCAAACAAAGAACAGCCAAACCACTAGGCTAAGAAACTTGCAATTTGCATGAGCCACCATGTGAATAAGAGCTTTAAGTATATTATAGGATTTTTTTGACTTCCTCCTATTACTATGCTAAACAGTTTAAAGGATAAAGTATGCTGTTGGAAAACATTAGTGCGCACACTGCTTGTAGCTTGATAACATCTACTGTTTTTGTATCATGTAAATTGGAAATCTGTATTCTTCATAAATAGTCCTTTATTGAGTGTTTAGTACACATTTCTCTACACCTTTGATTTATAGGGTTTGTTTAAATATGGAAATGGCTTATTACCTTTTTTTATTTTGAAAGACTTTTTATAGTGGTTATTCAATGTAACTGCAAAAGTATGGTACTTTTTTTAAATGCTGTAAATTTGATGAATTTTGTAAATTTACATTTTATTTTACAAAGCTTTGTGGAGGTCAGAGAGGCAGTTGCTTTATGTAAAATTATGTATTTAGCTACATCCGGTTAGACTGGAAGCCAACCCTGAACATTCAACTATTTTCTTCAATGACTATTATAAAGTGTAAGTTTTGATTGGCCATTCATTCAAAGTTGTTTTAAGCCCAGGTCACTAAGTGACCTAAAGGATACTAGGTATTTTCAAGACTTATCCTTGTAAACTTCCTTATTTAACAATGAAATATCAATTGTATGTAGGGAAAAGATCCATAAAATTGCAACATAAATATTCTTTGATTTTCTTCTGGAATTATTATAATTTATTATACTGTATATTCTGCTGTATGATTTCTGCCTTTCTTCATAGCCATAATTCCTTGCCTATTGTACAAGATCATCATCATCAGCTTTATTACATCATAACTGAGAATAAAAAGTTATTTCAGAAATAGCAGAACACAAATTGATGTTGTTGTATCAGTCTGGACTTCACTCACCTTGTACTGTCTGTGAATGAATAGGTCCGACTCTGAAAGCATTAGATTAATTAAAAACCCATACCTCAAAATGTTTTGTTCTTGTTATTTCATCGGGTGAATCCAACATTATTTTTTTAACAAGCAAGCGTTTGCTTTATAAAAAAATATTCCATGAATGGCAGTACATATGGTAACCATAAAGAGCTACCACAACAAGGAAAAAGATAAAAAGATCTTTGTGAACCATATCATGTGTCTCATTAGATATTCAAGGTGGGGTTTAACAATGTCATTTGTTTGATCGCAGTATCATGTCTGGTGAACTTCGCTTACGACGCGTCGGAGGCGGACGAGCTGACGATGCGGCCCGGTGACGTCATCCGTGACGTGGAACGGCTCCCAGGAGGCTGGTGGCGAGGGGAGCTTCGCGGCCGCCGCGGCATGTTCCCTGATAACTTTGTGTCGGTCGTCGAACAGACTAGTTCAAGGTGAGGATGCTGCTTTCTTGGTGCTTCAATTCAAGGGCTATTTAGTCCCGGTCCAGGATTCTTGTGTGGTATTATATGCGGTCAAATCGTCTGCTTGCGTGTGCTCGAGGGTACACGAGCGCCCAATAGGAGATTGGACTAGGTCAAAAAAATATGTTTCTAATTAGTCCGTCAGTTAGATAATCGAAAAATATTGGATAGGTACGTGTTTATGTTTTATCAAATTAATAAAAATTGACGGAGATAAAACACCTCAAAGATCATGAGTGGTTGTGACGTCATTTATGGGTAAAAAAAATACTGAAATATGACGTGTTCGAGAAGTTCACGAGTTTTCGAAGCACTGTATCGTCTTATTTTTTTGTTTAAGTGATAAAAGAAAAAATATGTGTTGAATATTTTTTGGAAATCTATCTGACGTACTAATTAGTTTTTTTTTGTCCGATCCCCTATGTATGTAGTCCTTTAATCAGTGCCATCAAAACAAGTGTGCGAGGGTATTTCTGCTTGAAGTTGTAGGGTCGTAGCTCCGAACACAGGCAGTGTACTTTTATATAAAATAATTTTATATAGGTTTATTAGCGTATTTCACCAAAAAAAAAAAATAAGCCCGTCATATAGATTTCCTAAAATTATTGAACACATATTTTTTATTTTTTCACGTAAACAAATGATGAAGAAGATACAGTGCTTCGAAAAGTCGTGTCAAGTCGTGTGGCGTCACAAGGTTAGTACTTTTTTACCCGCAAAGTGACGTCAAAAGCCCCCACTCCTGAACTCTAACACGTTTTATATTCGTTTGATAAAACAAAAAACACGTATACAATATATTTCGATAATAAAACAGACGGAATTAGTAGTTTTTTAGTTGAAGAGGCCTGTGTCCCAGCAGTGGGACCCTATTAGACCCTGATTATGCTGATTCTATGCTAATATGTTGCAATCCAAATTGAAAGGTTTCAAGTTTGTGGTTCAAAAAAATAATAATGATTTTTATCAAACCTGCATTTATGATATTAAGTGCCAGTACCAAATACACGAACATCTGATGGATGTACCCATCAGTATTCCATTCTCAGTACAAACATCTAGTGGTCGTTCAAATATTTGTCATGTCGCGCTTGCACGAAGCGTGTCTCGGCGGGTCTATAAACCACAGCACTGTTTTATTTAGTCGGGACAAAACAGTAAAATGGCTATACCACTAGTCAGTTAAACTTCGAAGAAGAACTGATCTAACTTATTTATTTTCCACAAATTCAAACGAATTTCCAGTTGAAACCACAATTTCTCTGTAGAATAAAACGAACTAGATTCAGTCTATCGCGTGTTGCCATTAGACTAAAACGATACAATTGTTTCGTCAGTTTTCGCCGTCCTACAAATTCCTTAAATTTCTACCTTAAAACTTGAAACCAGTTTTTTTTAAATGGAACAGTAGCATCTGTCACATATCTTCGTATGACCTTTTATAATGAAATTTGAGCTAGGTCCCCATAATATTTTATTAAAGAATTATCCTCCAACTCCTAACTGTTGAGGAGTTATACCTTCTATCATCAGTTCATCAACATGAAATGATGACTGCTAGATGCGAATACTTTAAAAACTGAAAAAGCACAAAACACGTAATAAGTGCCTACAAAATTTGATGGTTGCCCTCGATTTCTTTGGAATGCCATCTACAGATACTGATTACCTTATCATGGTACCACCCATGGGATATCTCCTTTCCAACAAAAAATGAATTTTCTATATCGGTTCAGGCGTCTTCGAGTAATCGGTGATTATACATAAAAAAGATTCCAACGAATTGAGAACCTCCTTTTTTTAAAAGTCGGTTAATGAGATTTACCGTCTATTATCAGGTCAACCTAATAACCTCAAAGAATACAACTATTGAACCATAAGTACGTATAATTTTGAAGGAATTTTCTTTCAACTCCAAACCGTTGAGGAGTTGTACCTTCCAACATCAGCGCAGCGCATGAGACTATAATTTTAAGACGCAAATTCTTGAACAGCTTCACAAAATGTATGAAAAACGTAATGTGTGCCTATAAAATTCGACGGTTGCTCTCGTTTTCTCAGGGTTTCCATCATCAGATCCTGACTTGGTGACAATGGGACTACCTCGAAAGTTTACTCTTTCGAATACAAAAATAATTTTGAAAATCGGTTAATTAATGACAGAGATATCCGAAAACATACACACAAAAAAAAACAGACGAATTGAGAACCTCTCCCTTTTTGGAAGCTTCCCCACTTAAGTGCGAGTCACACAGAAAGGGTTCCGTAACACTAAATAATATACATATTATTTTTTTATAGCTCATTCATAGGTTTATTACACCTGACACACTCGACAGGCAAAACTAATTTTGTTTTTAGGGTTTCTTAATAAAAATAAAGTTACTGCTGCATTTGACGAAAAAGTCAAACTACAGCACGGGTTCCGTTTTTGCTATTTGGCAAGGAAACCCTAAAAAATACAATTAGTGTCAAGATATGAAGATAATCATTTCGATATTATCCAAGGTTAAAGCTTAATATTGTCGAAGATTATTTTCTAATCAAATCATAATAATCTTAGTTCTTTATGATCAATACAATATTAGATAGTAGAATTGTTTAAAGATTAATATAGAATAGAAGAATAATAGAGGTTGTTACTTTGGTTGGACTGTGTTTAATAGTGCTTTCGTTGCTGACGTTATTAATTCAGTACGTGGATGACCGAGCTCTGATCGGTTTTTTTTTAAAAACGACGTTTTATTAAAATTAAACCATAAAAATGAAGCATTCCTACAAAATTTTATGAAAATCGTTGGAGCCGTTTCCCAAATTCAAAGATGCTCGTTTAAAGGTATTACATTATGTAGTATCTAACTTCTTGTCAATTCCAACTCAAACTAAAATATGACATCTGTCGCGACTAACTGGCAATCACAAACATTGATGTACAAACTTACTGGAGCAAAAAAACAATGTGCATGTCAAAGTTCAATACCAACGGCAGAGATTGATGTTGGTCACCAATTTACAGTTAGCTTGAACACCACTGCACCGCCCGGTATCCTGCAGCGACTGTGCCCAGGTACAGTCACGACACGAGCATCCATATGTATACACGACGCAAGATTTAAACGTGATTTCCTCTTATTCTATTGATTAAACTGTAATGTTACATACTGCGAACATAGTATTCTGGAAGTCTTACTATTGCGAAATAGATCTTATCTCAAAGTAAGATCCGTTATTTCGTGAGAAAATTGCATTTGAATTTAGCTAAGTGTACACATATTAGTGCTGGTAACCGTACACGGTTCTTAACTAACTGGTTTGTGTACCGATATAAAATTACCATGTGTGTCCGATGTCTAGTTCACTGACACACATATTTACATTTTAATGGTTATATTCGTTTTATAATGTTATTGTTGTTATCTCCGATTTAGATCAATATAGTATTCCCAGGATTGCTGTTATTTCTCAGAACATGCACGTCTTTTAAAGTTGCGTCGTTTGTTTCAGCGGGAATCAAAAGTTGGTTTATTTTTATTAAACAGTTATTAATTTCATGGTCTCGTTTACGCCATCAATACTTCAAACATCGATATTGAAAACTGAAACCCATAATTTTCTTTCACCGACAAGGTCTTCCGAGCCATACATTATTTAATACATTCGGCTACCTAGAAATTGTACCGTTGAACAAACCAGAAACGTGACAGAATATATCATTCAAACGCTCGCTAATCATTATTGTCTATAAAAAAAACTAAATGCTTGTATTGTTGACAAAGACATTTTCTATGCTGAGTTATACGTACAAAGTTATTCCGTTTTAGTCATACGCTTGCTAACACAATCAGTGATGTCATTTTCTTAACGTCTGATCGTATTACAAAGTGTTTGGTTTGCAGTATGGTTTTAAAGTTTAAGAGAGGTACTCATTAAAAACTGTAATTTTGTTGATGTTTTTAATATCGGACGACATCCGGTTAAGTTGGCGGTCACTTCTGGGGAAAGTCGCTCAACCACCGCGATCGTTTATTGTACAATAATTGGATATGGCTTTTAAATTACGTTTTCGATTAGTAGAATAATAATGACTGTACGTACTATCTAATCAGTTCGGATAGCGCGATAAGAAGCGCGGTCCGCTAGTCAGTGTTTGTTGTGTGGCCCTTAGTGATATATTTTTGTCTGTCTTAAGTTTTTTTTGTAGTATCTGTCTATTAATTTTATAACAACATTGCCAATAATAAGGAGAAATTGGGAAGGTAGGTGATTCATCAACGTTTATTTTGATGCTTCATACATCCTGACTTTATTGTGGAGACATATTCCACGTATAAAAATGATAAACAATGCAATGTGTCAGTGCGTCCAAGAGATATTATGAGAAGTCAATGCGAATGACAAACCATGGTATAAAGTATACCTAATTATGTTGATAAAACTCTGCTATCACAATAATCGCATTTAAGCAGACTATGTGACAGCTATAGTGTGCAACTGTAATTATTCTTCTGGGGACTACGCAGACTAGCTCTCCCAAGGAAATATCGCAAATTATTTAAGCATAATAGAATTTCTGCATGCAAACGAAAGATACTTGGATACGAATTAATGTTCTTCTTTTCTGTCCCCGTTCTTATTTGTCGCAGTCGTTTACATCATCTGTCAGATCACTAAAGAAATCTGCCCTCGTTTCTTCGACTTCAGTGTTGTCTGTGAATAAAATATAAGTAAATATCAAAGAAATCAGACTAGTTAATCAATTACAAAATTTACATATCAAACTGGATTATTTTAGAGCTTCTGTTATTTAGCACGCAAACATGAAATCTGCTGTCGGCAACGAATAAATTGTATGTTTTTTAATATAGTATAATGTGTGCTGGGTAGTTTAGTAAAACGTCACCTTCTGTTCGATTTAGGCCGGCGGGCGTGCAGGGCCGATGTCGAGCGGTGTTCAGCTACCAGCCAGCGAACCCGGACGAGCTTCCTCTGAGCGTCGGTGACGTCCTCGAGGTTCTAGGAGAGGTAATTGAACCTGTTTACTTTGCATTATACTTCTTGTTTGTGTAGTCATCTGTGTTATATACCGCCGCCGTGTTTAGGTGTGACTGCGTTTTTCTCAGATTGCGATAGTTGTCATGGAATACTTGAAGTACGTTTTGTTACAACTACTTAAGGCTGTAATTGAATCATCATTGATTTTAAGGTACCATTGTGAAGCTAGAATACAATGTAAGAAATACAAAAAGGAAATTAGTACGTTATTGGAACAATTTCGGACTAATGACTCACTCTCATAACTGGTAATCGTTTTCTAATTTGTAGATATCACTTCCCAGTAGGTGTTTTAAATTAGTCTCTTTTTGGTAGCGTCAGAGACTAGACTGCGCCCAAATATGTAAAAGAAATAGAAATTTCGCTACACGACAAAGTATTGTGGGTTTATTTGAAGATTGTGATCCGTTAGTGGCCGTACGCGTCAGTGGTTCTGCAGTGCAATTTAAAAGTATGTTTTAATAAAAAAAAAGAGAAACAAATCATTTCATTAGTGTTTTGCAAACATTCTTCGAACGCGATAACTTAGTTTGAAGTGAGAAATTAAAGTGAAGGACTTACTTTGGCTATCTTCGCCATACATTTTCTAGCAAACGCGTGTCGTATTGTTATTTACCCCGTGTGACCGTTCAGGTAGAGGAGGGGTGGTGGCAGGGTCGCCGGCAAGGCCGCGTGGGGGTGTTCCCCTCGAACTTCGTCGTGATGCTGGACCCGCAAACGCCCGCGCCGCCTTTCGAGCCAGCGCCGGCGCTCCCGCCTAAACCTGGTGAGTTTTGAACTGGATTTTTCTTTTCATTTAAGTGTACAAGGTTTCAATGGGAGAGCCATACATGATAGTAGACAGTGATTTGAGAGAGAGGCTTTTAGGCCCTGGTCATACATAATAGTTTAAAACAATTATTTTTCCACTACGGATATGGGTTTACCATTATTAGGTATCGGTATTCGGCTGGCATTTGCAATGCAAACCAAATTTCCCAACTGTACTCTAGGACCACTACTCAGTTGGTCAATGCCTGAAGTAAATAAGACGATGTACAAAAACGAATAAGTAAGTACCTTGTTAATATCTTTGCATTTATATGAACGAAAACGCAAGCAAAAAGTCTATTAATCTTTACAATCTCGTACTTAGACTCTACAATGAAGTTAATTATGGTATTCACGCTCTTTTACAAGTAAATATGTTTCTCATAGGGTCTGAGTCATGGTCATAAACCTTTTAATACCGTACGAAGCTCGTTCGTCACCCAGTCTTATTGATATACTGTTGCTATACTTACGTTATTGAAGTGATGACAATGTTCAGAAGGGGGCGCACGGCTTATCATTTTGATGATTGCATCTTCCGCTAACGATTCCGGACGTTTTGAAT
This sequence comes from Diarsia rubi, assembly GCA_932274075.1. Taxonomy (NCBI): domain Eukaryota; kingdom Metazoa; phylum Arthropoda; class Insecta; order Lepidoptera; family Noctuidae; genus Diarsia; species Diarsia rubi. Next base: position 13,206,874 of record OW026417.1, on the reverse strand, counting down.
TTGCATGTGAAAAAATGAGTGTAAATTATTAAATAATATTATATTACCAATATAGTTGTTCTTAACATTACATGCAAGTTTTTTTTGGTGGGGTCTGGGTAACTTAGACAATGTTGTTTTTGTATAAAAAGATAACAGTGTAATACAAAGCCCTCATTATTGTTTTTTTAATCACAAAATGATAACAGTGCGTATAAACGGAAAATAGTGACATAAAAATGTGAACAATAGACATTTCTATTGTGCGACAAACAAGAAAATATTGTTCTTACCCTACACCCTAATCTTGATCTAACTTCTTTGAAGTCTATGGAAATATCCTCATAAATCCCAAGCAATAATAAGCTCTATTGGTACACAGTAAAGGAGCTGTGTCGCGTGCTGTTTCCGTACTCGGCTGTGAATGAAGACGAGCTGTCACTGTCGGAAGGCGACATCGTGACCATCTTATCCAAGGATGCTCCCGACCGCGGCTGGTGGCGCGGCGAGCTTCACGGACGAGTTGGACTGTTCCCTGATAACTTCGTACAAGCACTGCCTGCACAAGGTATGTTAAACATCAGTCTTCATTTTTTCATATCCTTCTATTAAATCTTTTAAAGTTCAGGTGCAAGGACACAATGGACACTCCAGCAAGTGTGCTATGGTCTGGTTGGAGGCACACCATTTACCCTGAGTACAAGAAGAATCTTAAATACCAATATTTCCAAATCCTAATATACCTTTTGCCTAATCGACTGAGAGTTTTCTATATAAGACAAATCCTACAGATAGTTCCCAACGATCGATGAAAACCGAATTTCGTCGATCGTGACCTTGACTGGTGCAGCTGCATCATCAAAACACTAGTAACATCAAATATTTATGAGGGAAAACAATAGCCCATATCTAAAGGGCGAGTACACATTTTGTGATATGTAAGCAAATAGTACTAGGTTGTGGCCATGACCGTTCCAAAAACGGAGTCAAGTTCGATGAAATGTCACAAATGTTGACCCATTTTAATGTAGCGAACGGTCGCGCATTTAGCCGATTTTTGTTGCACTATTGACGAGAGTGTATGCTGTGTTAGTGTTTGGAGGATAGCCCAGTAGGAAGTCGACTCCTTACTTTATTTCTTACCAAAGAGATGGGTTAAGCAACTCAACTACCCAAAGAAATAAATTACATAATTACTCGAGGTTGCGTAAATATGAAATTGGCAAATGACTGACCCAAATTCCTTGTAGTGACAACGTTATTATTTAGATTTGAAGATATCAATACTAGTCCTCTTATTGGTTGCTGATGATGAAGGGGTAAATGAGAGTGTGAGGCTTTTTCGCCACTCAGTTTAAGGGCAATACTCCTGACCAGACGATGCCCCACTTGCTGGTTTGCCATGAGTAGAGACCGGATTATATGCAAATGCATATTTGCACGTTCATTTGCATGTGTTATAGTAGTTTAAGATAATGCATATTTTAGCACAGTTAGTATCATGCATATTTTGGGCACATTTCCTGTATTTTAACAGAACGTCTGAAACAGCACGTAAACAAGTCCTTTTCTGTATTGTCGAGTCAAAAAGAAGACCTAATAAAGAAAATACTTGCTCTGGTTGGCAAATTCTGCCATTTCTTTGAGGAAAATTTCCGAGGCTTCAATATAATACAGATACGCACGATATTGCGCTATACTTTTATTTACTCAAAATTGCTTCCCCAAAGTAAGGTTGCATGCATTAGTTATGGATTTTCTCTGCTCTTCATCATTGTTTCCGTTCTGTAGTACAATAACAGTTACAAAAATAGTTGATTGCATCATCTACATTACGACTTGAATACGAATCTGCGCATTACTGTTATGGTATTGTTCCTCTTAGTAACTAGTATGGACTATGGATATATATAGTACTAGATTTTAACGTAGTTGAAGAAGTTTGGATATAGACAGTTGCTCCAGGATGTGAATGGTATCGAAAGGTTACTCGTTATACAAGCAAATGTAATTTAAACACGGAGGTAAAATAAGTAAATTGTTAACATACTTTAATATGATGTAAAGAAGATTACATAAAATGGTATACCCCTCTTTTTCATTTATATTTGTATGCGTGGTGGGTACCTGATTAATGCAGGCATCTAAACGTGCAGTCATCTTATTATATCACAAACTACATATATGTATGTATAGAATAGCGCTATTAATATAATATGAATACACGTTTAGCGGTGTTTTACAAGAGTCTATAAAATACGTATTGATATCGTTTTGATAGTAATTTTGATCTGTTATCAATATCATCATTAGATAGTGTTTAAAAATCAACATATTAATGACTATTTACTAAACAAAAGGCTTATCTAATAACGTATTGGCAGTATTCAAGGTTATTAAGATGCTTGTAGCTACATCACTACTTGCAAGCCTGATTAATCTGCGTAGTAAAGCCCCGTTGGCCGCGCCTTCTTGCGTAGGAGTAATTTATTACACAGGGCTTACGTCAGGAACATCAGAATTGGAAAGTATCTAGCTATGCATAAACACCGCAACATAATATAAATTGCAATTACTCAATTGCAACAACTACTCTGTTGGCGTGGTGACAATGCCTAAGATGCGTTTGCTCGATTACATCATCCTTTGGGATGATATATGAATATTAAAAAGCGGACGTATAGTGCATTTTGGGGTAAACCACGCTGCGGTGGTGTGGCGATTCACTGAGGTACTCAGAGATATTTATTGATAACTTAAGCCGTCACTTAGTAAAGATTTTACATACTTTTGTATGACAAAACTGTCAAAACCTTTATTAAGTGATCATTAAAGTTCTCTGAGTGCAACAGTAAGTCTTGTATTTGATGTAAACAAGGCGAGAGATCGCATAAGCTTTGGAAGGCAAAAGGGATAAAAAAGAGAAGTAACTTGATTCTGGTCTAAGCTCTGATCTTAATTTAGTGCTACAATATATCCTATTCTGCAATCTACCCAACCGTTAACAGCGCATGCTTATGGAAAGCTAAGGATTGGCATTAAAAATCCCTTACAGATAAAAAACAAGCTTGTAAATAAAAGATAACACCGTTTGTGGAGCTCAGATCAATTAAATGAATGATGACATTGTGTTGTGTCATCCATTCCACAGATTGAACTTTATCGCCTTTTCAATTAACTGTCGCTCGTTTCTTAAACACATCAATATCTAGAGATTGTACAATTGAAATAAAATAAATGGGTTTACTACAGATTAAATTACGATATTCTCAATTATATCGGGGATGGCATTTTACATAGAGCTGAAGCAGAGAGATATGTATTACGCCACACATTCTCTAGATATTCAATTAAATGCTTCATATGATTCAGTATAGTGAGAGTACGGTAGTGGCTGGCTACTAGATAATTCTCTCATGCATCATCGGTACAATGACAGATAACTGATGTAATCCCCACACACACCTTGAATTTATTCATAGTGTGATGTACTCTGTCTCCTAAACAACTTATGTTGATACTTAACTAAAACTCGTTTGGTAATAATGATCACTCAATAAGTGATGTCAGATTGTAAAGGAACATTGTGTGCTAAAACTTGGAAGGTTGAGCATATGAGTGTTTTAAGTTTAGCTGTTTATTAAGTTTGGATTTATTTGCAAGGTTCGTCTTTGTGATTCTAATATTTATAACGAAGAAAAAAATGGAATAAGGTGACGGACTGATTATGGTGCTCTTCCTGTCTTTTATTATACATTTTAAAGATATGAAGTGTTGTAACCATCATCTTCGAGCCCTTGTCCCATATTACTTGGGGTCGGTGCAACACGTTCAGCATCGTTACGCTATCATTTACTCGTATCTCTTTAATATCACACAATCCATCCATCAAACATTTTGGTCTGTTTCATTGTCTCCGTCCATCAACATGTATACAAGGTGTAAGTTTACCCTTCACGCAAAGGTAAACCAGTATCAGTTCAAGCTTGAAAATATCAAAACATTGGTTCCATACAAAAAAAAAGACGTACAGTACGATCAAATTATCTTGGCAGGTCTGAACATAGGCTCTGCGAACTTTTGCGCATGTATACTCGCGAAGAAAACTGTTATTGCCTGATAAACACATATACGATCAGAAAATACCTAATACAGTGAGAAAATACAAATGAAATAAATATCAAAACACTTTTAGATACCTAGTCTACATTTTTAACTCCATTTTCTTTTTCCCCTTTCATATACTGAGTTAAATCGTAAATATTTTTTCACGCCTTGCTATTTAAAACACTACTATACTTTGGTGGCATATTTGACGAAATAAGTGCCCACTAACTTTTCTAACAAATAATAAAAAATAACAGTAATATTAAAAACAACAAACAAAAACACAACGAAAACTTTTCTAATCGAATGTGCTCAAGACAGAGATAGCAACACAAACACCAAACAAATGCTGTCGTGTGACTGAGATATAATACCTCGTACCGAATATTGCCGAACTTGCACGAAGGTCACGAAGTTAACAAAAAGAGATGTGCATGTGCATGTGCAATGGGTGTCGTTTAATCGATTATTCTTCGAATCGATTGAAATTAAGTAATAAAAAGATGTTTCTATTTAATTTTATATTGAGGTTTTAAATATTCGTAAACATTCGTTATTCAAGAAGTCTGTAATAGATTTCTAAAATATAAGTAAATCATGTCTTTTAACAGAGGAAACATAAAGTTACTATACATTTTTTTTTTAATAAAGACGAAAACTCAATTATTAATGATTAAATTCACTTTATTAGTTAATGTATTCACTTAAATATCTTCTAAACACTAATAATAACGTATTCCAAATAAAATTAATCGATTACGATATTTGATCGTATAGAGGATTGATTGTGTTTATGTAAGGTGCATCTCTAGCCTATACTCCGCCCCCCGAACTTCACCTCATGTCACCATTTGGTTCCTAATAAATGTTACTGCGCAGCGTTCTGCACGAAGTTCGGACCTGCCAAGATAATTTGTTCGAACTGTACTTATGAGATTAAATTGACTTTCTAATTAACACTGACGAATTTTGCACGATTTTAATGTATCATACGCTCTCTAATATATTACAAGGTTACACCAATAAATCCGGTAACAAACACACTTATACAGTATGATAGCACAATCTAAGATGACGTAAACTTGGTAACACTGGCCGAATGCAATCGGCTGCAAGACACGCAATATTACTCATTTATACGTATCGAAACTAGCGTGCAGCTAATAGTGTATGCAGATAAAAAACTTTGGTCTAATTTTTTTTTGACCTAGGCTTCTATTGTGCTTAGGCTAATAGAGACGTCTTTGCTGTGTATTGTTTTTTTGGGACTATAATTGGCTGAAGGTACAACAGAATTTCGCCCATTTGGTCTCACTAGTCAAGCGTATCTAACAAGATAACGTAAGTAGCACATGGTAGCGCAACCTTGAAATCTTAACACTTCGGCCATTCGTAATGTTACCTCCGATCGCATCAAGTTTACGTATAGTAAACAATAACACAGTACCATTAAATCTCGCGCGAAGTACTCGCCGAGTCGTGAGCGCGCTAGCACACGCACAGCCTGTTGGTAAACACCGCCCACTCTAGTATTCGATGTTCTGCTATTGACATTTCTCATGAAGGTTGCGGGCCGAGTCGTGATTTTGCGTAACTTGCCTCAGCACGCTGTGTCTCGACACTGTCTTTTTATAACTAGTTGCCTCACTAGCCGCGTTGGTGTAACACTAATGTTGCACGTTGCTCCACTGATTTCCTCGATATTGTGATTCTCTAAAATGGTTTTTGAAAGTGAGTCGGATCTGTTCAAAGTTTTATCTGTGTATGTGAAACTTTGTGAGACATTTGAGTGGTTTGTGTGATCGTTTCTAAGGAATTAATAACAGAATAAAATAGTGTTTTTATGCCAAGAGTATAGCATTCATTTGTATTAAATGCCATTTAAAAACAAGTATTTTTTGCCGTTATAATAATTATGTTGCAGTTTAGAAAAATGTTCTCAAGTGAACAAAATTTATTTTCCAAAATGTGTAAGTGTAATAAATTATTTTTAGGGTGAAGCTGAATTAACAGCATTATTACGACTAATTTAAAGCAATAATAATACCGATACATCTTTATTTTCAATTTACACTATAGTTAGAAAACAATTGCTATCATATCGATAGATTGTAGAGACGGCAATAAACTTTTGAAGGCCAGATAGTATTATAAGGAAAAAAAAATAGCCATTTGACGCCGGTACTAAGTACTAGTGACAACATTGTCACTTGCCAGCAAAATTAAAGTGTCTTACATATTTACTTACAGTATCAGCAGAACTAGAAGAGAAGAAGCCGGACCGACCTCCGGTCAAGACTACGAATTCCATCTACCCCTCACTCACAAACAAGTACTCTGAGAAAACAGCATCTGTCAAGGAACTGACCACGTCTAAAATAAGGTATTTTATACTTTTAACCTGTACTCGTACTTATCTCGTCTGAGATTAGAGTTAACGGTGGTGACCTACTAAGATTTTGTTAGTAAACGGACTGGTAAACTATTCGATCATTCTTTTTGTGCAGGTGAAATAAATTAAATGTTGGAATTGGGAGTGGGAACACCCTATAAATATCTGTTTAGTTCAGTGTCAGTTTGATGGTCAGTGTGTCCCTGTCTATAGTTTTTCCTCTTTAATATTCGTGCAATGAAGTATATTCTTCTGTCTAAATGTATCATTTGAATACTAAGATTTCGCAAAAATTGTGTCTAATAGAAATGTGTTAAAAATAAATATGCTAATCACAACAATAAAAAAAAACTTGAATCATTCTTTGATTTCGAATACAGTCATTTAAAGTGGGCCGCAACTAACGGGTTTGCCAATAAATTCTTTAAAGGAATTCATCGTAAAACTCGTCTCTTTAGGTGTGTTTACATGACGTTTCTTTTAAGAATTTTTTTTTATGTTTCCAGCCTGCACAAGGAGAATACAGTCAGTAAGGATACGGGTACACAAAGTACAGTCACAGTAACGAATAAGAGTGAGTCGGAGAAAATTATACATAGCGAGACCATCAGCGATGGATCTTTGGATCAGGTGAGGCTATTGCATCTATTAACAGACGTAAGTCGGTTGCAAACGCATCGTGTTTACATCTTAAGATTACTTGCATTACTGCATTGGGAATATGTTCAGAGACGATAGCGATAAACTTTCATATTTTATGCCCGTGGTGACTTCGTCGGACTGCCACAACCAGATTGTACCCAAGACCCGCACCTGTGCTGTATAATTTCTCGACGGTATGTAAAGCCAATTTAGAGCCCCTTCGCGGTGTAAAAAATCTGACTCCCGTTTGAGACTAATCAAACAAAAACCAAATCATCAGCATCATCTACTACTTGGGGTACAACTTGGGGCAACACGCACACCAAAACAAATGATCCTCACTAGGCTTTAAAAAACCGGTCAAGTGCGAGTTGAACTCGCGTGAAGAGGGTTCCGTACGATGAATATAATATATCTACCATGTTTTTTTAAATCTGACCCAAATTTGTTTGTGGTAACTAAAAAAGGTCCAGCGGTTAGGGCTGTGCGTTCAGTCATATCAGTCATTGAGTCAGTCAGGACTTTGAATTTTATATATATAAATTCACCATGTAATTTTTAGATCATGGACTTCTTATAGGTTTTCCTGTAATCTACAGGTATAGAACTATTTTCTGTATTTTTTTCAAAATTTTAGGCTCAGTAGTTTCGGAGATAAGGGGGGGGGGAACGGTCAATTTTCGTCTATTTTCTTAAATAACTTTAAACTATTTATTTTAAAATTATTAAAAAAATATATTTGAGACCCTCATAGTAAGCCCTTTCATTTGATGTGTCACATGGTACAGTTTGCAAAACTTTTTTTTTAATTTTCTTATTTGCCCCGTAAAAGCGACCCCCATATTCAAAATTCATTTATTTACTTTAGCCGTACATGTTTGGGTCACAAAAATCCATATGTATACCAAATTCCAACTTAATCGGTCCATTAGATTCGGAGCAAATTGGCTGTGACAGACGGACAGACAGACAGACAGACACACGAGTGATCCTATAAGGGTTCCGTTTTTTCCTTTTGAGGTACGGAACCCTAAAAAACAATATTTTGCGTCCTACGTTCGTTCTATTATACATAATTTGTTGATAATTAAGTATAGGCTGAAGGTTAAAATATTTCAAGATGACGATTCTTTACTCACAATTAAACATTCATTAAATTATTCATAGTCGTGCTGAGCAGTCCTTGAAAAACTAAACCTTTATCGATATACGCAACAATTATTAGCTCCCAATACTAATCTAACTTGGACTGGTATTTAAGTAATCTGACCATTTACGAGTGCTTGCACTTGTGTTCTTGAAGATAACGTGTAAATGGGACGACTTGTAGTGTCCGAGCGATTGTTAGAATCTTCTAACTAACAAGAAGTATATTTAGCGTAAGTTAAAGCTTGTATTTTAACTTAAGGTTAGGCGAAATTGAACAGTCTATAGTCTATTCTTTAGTACACCCACATTACGCCAGTTATGTTTAAGTATAATGCAATGCGGGGTGATCTATAATACAATACAAAATAGTTTATTGTGCCAATTAGGTATTACATTACATGTTGATGTGTTTGAAGCCCCCATTTAGGCAAACAATACCTGTATTAGAAGGCTCCGCTCCGATCTATTGATCCTAAATAATATTATTATGTATATTTTTTGTGTTTCAGGTGAAGAAACCTCCAGTGCCATTGAAGAAGAGTCCCACGCCCACGTCAGGGGTGGGCGGTTTGTTCAGCGGGCTCAAGAATAAAATGTTATCGTCTACAGACAAGTTAGTTTCACTCTGTAAATCCTAATTTTTATTTAATGAATGGCATCTCGCTAATCAACCTATGAGGCTGGGTTCTGCTCAACCTCCAGCCAGGGCATAAACACTTATAAACTAAGTAACAACCCGCTAAGGCCACACCTTGCAGGGTGTTTACGTACCTCGGCAAACAATTTTTTGTTGCTATAAAAAGAAGATCCATAAGGTTCCCGATTTTAATTTGACATTGTTTTGTAACATTTAGATCTGTAGCTGGATCAAATGAATGAGTACACTTGAGCTAGTAGAGCTTTCACGTCTACTTTAGATTTATAAAAATACTAGTGACCCGCCCCGGCTTCGCACGGGTTCAAAAAAGATACTAAAACCTTCCTCTTCTTCACTCTATCTATTATAAAAAACCGCATCAAAATCCGTTGCGTAGTTTTAAAGATTTAAGCCGCCCGATATCCCTATGTATATAGGGATGTAGGGACAGAGAAAGCGACTTTGTTTATACTATGTAGTGATATACACACATTCTCGGGTTACGCCCTTCCAGGTGGGCTCAGTGTTCGAATCAGAAATCATTTATACAAATTAGGTTCGAAATTACATGCCCTTTCCTACTCCCTAGTATTTTAACTACATAGAAAAACTGGCCTAACGAACTCCCCTACAACACATTTGTGTTCATCCCAGAGTAATTTAAACAAGCAGTGACTAAAATCGCAATTTTGTATTTCCAGAGAGAAATCGTTATGTACAACAGTATCGAGTGGCAGCAGTAGCGGCGGCGAGTGGGACCGACCCGACGGCGCCGCGCCCAGCAAGACCACGCCGGTACCCAACGCCAACACTCATGCCAACAACGCCAACACCTTCGACCATATCGAACGGAACTCCTTACTCAACGACCCGAGAGCTGGCAGGTAAGAATACAAAGCTACAACAATGCAGTATTTGAGCTTTTACCTGAATATTACGAAGATAACATGGTTATAATATAAGGAGGGGCGAGTCCCATGTGAATAAAAGAGTAATGAATTTTAATGTTGACGGATCGAGACGAAGAGGAATACCAAAGAAAAGATGGATGAATTGTGTAAGGAATGATATGAAGGAAAAAGGAGCAAGTGACAGCGTGACGATTGACGTGGGAGAATTGAAGTAACAAACGTGTTGCGCCGACGACAAATAACTTTGGCAAGGGCAGGAAGATTCCGTCGGGGCTGCGGGTTGTTTGAAAGAGATACCAAGGCCTAGACACAAAGGGCTAATAAGGAACATGTGTGGTTTTTAGTCAGTAGAAGTCTGACACTCCTGACCGCTCTGGCCAGAGCGGGAGGAGTCATTTGATGATTTACCACCCTCCAAAAGAAAAGGGCAGGAAGATGAAGACATAGTTATAGATGAATCTGGCAACCGACATTTTGTGTCTTTTTGTTTGTGTCCAGACGAATGACAAAATCTAGATGCAGGATCATACATGACATGCTGTCGACATGGTGGTGTGGCGACAAGACGGTCTATGCACTCATCATACTGTTTGCCAAGCATTGAGAATGCCTTTTTGGGAGTAGACTTTGTCCGTTCATACTTCTGACTGTGAACAAGCTTTTTCTACTATTTGACATTAAAATAACTGAGAACTTTATTTGATATTTCAGAGTAAAAGCACCCCGGCGCAGGCCGCCTAGTCAAGCACTCCGTGACGATACGCCACAACTAATAGGATTAAGCAACGGACACGAAGGTAACATAACTATTCAATAGGGTATTTCATTTATTTTAGGGTACATTTAATTAGTCAAAGATCATGAGTGCGAGGTTTTGACGTCACTTTGTGGGTAAAAAAGTACTAACCTTGTGACGTCACACGACTTGACGCGACTTTTCGAAGCACTGTATCGTCTTCATCTTTTGTTGAAGTGAAAAAAGAAAAAATACGTGTTCGTTTGGAAAAATACCCTATTTGTCATAAAATCTTAGTCTTAAACAATGCTCATTTGCTGCCTTAGTAGTCAACATAGTATGGTAGTAACTGGCCTTAATAGACAAAACTAATTTTTGATTGCCATTTTATAATGAACACCAATTATAAGTAATAGTATATTTATGGCCCAGGTTCTGCTGTAAACTTGACTCCTACGGCCTTTATCGAAGTGAGACGGCGTGCGAGATAAACCAAGTCTAAGTTAAACCCAGGTTTTCCCACTTTTGTAATAAGGCCGCTAGAGTCCAGGGCTAGTGTAAAATACCTTATTTTACTTTTTATTGTTTGTTGTGTTAATTTTGTTGTTAATTGTGCTTTCACAACAACAACAAGTAGGTACAGTACTTTCACAAGTTGCTTTATGTATGATTGTGACTGTAGCTTCGTTTTATTTATTTTTCTGATAATCAAAAGTACCTGTAATGTTTTACTTGAAATAAATGCTTTGAGTTTGCTGTTAAGTAATCACAAAATCTTAAAAATAACTTTTAATAATATTTTAAATTATTTCCCACTATTATTATTAATTTAACTATTATTTGTAACTCACAATACAATACCACAGTACTATAATTGGACCCGAACCTATTTTATTTTCTTGGCCATTAATAAATCACCTAATCTTAGAAGATACTCTTGCCACCCAACATGTTTAAAGCGTGTTCATTTATCTCTGCTATGAATGGAATTCTAATTGACCCTGATTGCATTGCTATGTGACCTATATACTTACAAACTTTGTCTTATGTCTAGTTATGCATATTATGTTGTGTTGAGCTGGTAATGTAATTAAGATGAACAGTATTAATATACTTACAGACATTTCTATCGTAAGTCTTAGTATTAAATATGTAAGCGGATAAAATCAAATCAAAAGTCATTTATTCAAACTATGTCAGCACTTTTCGAACGTCAAAATTTACTTTACTTATTTACAAGAGACAGTCCCCCAAAACGCGCACCTTTCGACGCTTCCTAATGTTATAGCGGGAAAGAAGAAGTGGCGGAACAAATTCCCCAGTAACACATCGGTTAGAAGAGAAGAAATAACACATGAAAATATGTGAGCCACCCGGCGTGCGTGTATGACCAGATGTTTGAACGTGGACGATGCAAAACGAGTATGTATCGATCGTAGCAAAGGCGTGAGCTAATGTATGTGCTAACGTGAGTGGAAGAAGGTACATCTTTCATAAAAAAAATCGATCACGTCGATGAAAAATCTATTCCATTTATGATCATCTTTTAAATATAGTAAAGAAAACGGGCAGATTAAGACGAGACAACTGAGAATATGTTAAGGATGACGCGTGCGCATTGTTTTTGTTTTCATCCGCAATGGTAATACAGTGTTCCACTTGACTCCGCTCCGATAGGCAGCCATCTTAGTAAGTGATTGTCTCTGCTAACCTTGGCCTTGACCAATACAATGCGAACTCAATAATGCACATAGAATAGTCATTATGTACCAGTGGAGACACAATGCCTCGTTTAGTGTGTATCTTTGTAAAACTGAAAGGCAAAATTGCTACTATCAACTACTATGTATTTTATAAAAATAGCTAGTATAAGTACAGGTTGCCTCACCATGTTTGCCTTCATCGTCAGTGACGTTTAAGATAATTTAAAAAGTAGGTCAAATACTTATGTGACTGACTTTGTATATAGTTTAGGAAAGCGTATGTTTAATCGTGTGAAAGGCGATTAACTAAAGGCAGATGTGAGTGGTAACGCCGGGAGGGGAGGCCCTAGAACGGGATACTCTGACTTTATTAGTGAGGAGGTTCAGAAAGGTTTCGTGCGCTTGTAAGATGCTTGCTTGCGAGAACTTGGACGCGGTTTTGCACAGCTGTTTTTGTAAATACTGGTTATTCAGGTTATAACTTTACTTAAATTACCTCCATGGCCCTTTTACTATTCAAAGCATCCACTAGCACAATGTTTTAAGAGTGCTACATTGAGTTTTACCGTAAAATGAAATTTTTGACCCCAAAAAAAAAGTCATTTCCCAGCAAAAAAATTGCGTACTTAGTTTGATGTACAGAACGCTTGGTTGACGTATGTGTGAAGGATACACCCTGTATGTCCTTTTTCCATACATACCATTTTCATCGTGGGCACGATTTCGAAAAAAAAAAACATAATGGCGCTGGGTCGATATGCCAGCTCCCATACAAAAAAGTTCAAACCCCCTTTCATCCACATCCGTTCAGTAGTTTTTCCGTGAAAGAGTAACAAACATCCATCCTACCTTCCATCCATACATCCTCACAAACTATCGCATTTATAATATTAGTAGGATGTGCGTATGACTATTCTGTCTATCCATTTAAGGTTAAATATTTATTTAAAATTTCAATACCTAAATCTAAAAAATAAAAGACTGGATTGATAACAGTAAGTCCCTTGTTATCAACCGATACACACTCAATTAAAATCGTTATATCAGCTGTGAAACTAATAGGCTGTTTAAATAAACATCGCTATCAGATATCTACAGAAAAGTAATGGAAGGTAGACGTATCTAAATCACTTCTAAAATATTACCCAAATAATTATGCCAAGTAATAAAATATGAGAAACAAAGCGAATTAAAGTTACAGGTGGCTTTGAAAGTACCAACCCTCATAAATTTTCGTTATTCATACCATTTTTACCTTGGTCGACTTACAGACTTACTAAAACACCATGCATCCGAGTCATTAGTAAAAAAACTAGAAAAAAAAATGTTTTTGTTCCAGCCGAAAAACCACCAGAAAAAGCAGTACGAACGGAGCACCCAGAAGCAGCGGAAGAAATTAAGCCTCGGACTCGCGAGTGGGAGAAACACAAGGCGCCTTGGATGGCGGAACTGAAGTTGAACCAGGCTAAGAAGACTAGCTTCATCGCGGACGGCAAGTCGCGTCTCTCGGGACCTGAACTTGGCGCGGCCAACAAGGCAGGCAGCGGGAGTACGGACAGGTAAATTGCTGTTTTTCTACTAAAAGTAGCTTCAATTCATAAAGTAGACAGACAACAAATAGTTGTTTCGGGTCCGGGTGTTTGGTTTTTGTATGTGAGTTTTTAATGTTTGTAAACGCACCCACGATACAGGAGAAATTCCTAGTTTAGGGCAACATAAAAAAAGCAAAATGTTTAAAGCGCTCCCTACTCACCGAAAGCAATGTAATGTAACAATGCAAGTATCGATTTTGTACAGAAACAAGTTATTGCCTCAAGTTGTATCGTTACAGACTGCATGCTTGTAATATGCATACATTGTGTAACAACGATTTGTAATGTAAAGCTTAAAATCGAATCTTGGATTGTTACATTACAGTAGCGCTTTTAAAAGATTTGTCGATTCTTCCGATTTTACAATTTTGCGTTTCTTTATTTGTATTTTCTATCTGATACAATCTTGAATGCTAACTTTACCTACAAATTTATCTCAGACAGTTTGTTTTATAGCTTAATCACGTTGAAAATTAATTAATTTCTTCCTTTCAGAATCCTAGACGTTGGTCTTGAAGAAAAGCGATCAACTCATTCTATGGAAATGTCTAAAAGCACGTCGTCGATTAGCAGTCGAATGTCAATAATGGAGAACTTTGAGGAGGTAATGTTATAGTTCAATGTTAGCAGTATTTCAATGTAATTATTTGTGAAAATTATTAAACTATGTTGTTTGTTTATAGACCAAGGTTCGTCATTCGTTGGACTCAAAGAAGGAAGCTACGCCTGCACCCCGCGACACTGAGACGCATGCTGTCAAGCCAGTACAATCACCGACCGCTGCAGGTATACTTCCACATAAGTAATGTTTGCTGCTGAGCTGAGGCCCTTTTGGCATTATTAGTTTTAATTATTTTGAATTTATTTTGTTAATTTTAAGGTACTTTTGCCAAATAAATAATTCTTTTTTTCTTTCTTTCTACTTGAAATTGATAAAAATGCATAAAAATAATATTGGTCGGCAGGTCGGACGATCATGTCGATGTTGGACGAGATAAAGAAGCCGCACGCACCCCCGCCGCCCACGAGCGCGCCCCCGCCGCCTACAGTAGCGCCCCCCGCCCCGCCCACAACCTCGCCCCCCGCCCCGCCCACAACCTCGCCCCCCGCCCCACCCACGGCCGCTCCCCCGCTCTCCGCCCCGCCCACCTCTGCTCCCCCCGCAGTGCCCACCTCCCCCATCCCACACTCCGCCACACTGCTTTCCGCAAACATCATCTCGTCTAACATAATCCCCGACAAGTCCCCCGCCAAACCAGACAAGTCCCCCGTCATCCCCGAAGTGACCGCACTCACCCGACAGACGAGCAAAACGAGCACCATCGAGAGAATAGAAAAGTCATTAGAGAAAGTATCGACGAATTCTGTGAGCGTCGACAAACCCAGCGGCGGCACGTTGGAGAGGCGAATGCATTCCCTCAAAACGGAAAAAGTAGAATCCAACGACGCGTTGATTGCGCAGCTCAATAATAGGGTAAGCTGACAACTGAATGATTTGCTAGCCTCGATAAAAATATCTTCATTTACACAAATATTATACAGAGGAAAGATTTGTTTGTTTGTAACCAATAAACTCAAAAACGACTGGATCTATTTAAAAAAATTCTTTCACTATTAGAATGCAAAATTATCCTTAAGTAACAAAGGCTATATGTATTACAAGTTTAAACAATAAATGGCCACCCGCGCGAAGTCAGGACGGGCCGCTAGACTAACAAAAAATAATTCCTACATTTAATTCACAGATAATGAATTTGGAGAAACTCATAGAAGTACAAAACACAGTTTTCAACACGGCCATCGAGGACTTAAAAGCGAAGCTGAGTCAAGAGAGCGAGAAGCGGCAAGCGTTGCAATCCGAGCTAGAGAAGTTGGCGCACTGCGTGACGCAAGTGTAGCCATTGCTGCGGCCTCCACTCGAGCACAACGTCTGCGCTCGTGGACGCGCCAACTCCAGGGAATACTCTAGCTATGTGCACTTCTAGTTAGACCAAACGTTAAGTGCCGAGTGTGCCAGTGAACGCGAGTTGAGAGACCGGAGATTATTCTTGAAGAAGAATAAATACATCGAGCTGGAAATTAATCACCATAATACTCTTTAGCGCATTTTAGTTGTTGCTAAGTGATTTTGTTAGTGTTTATTTCGAAATCGCGTTCATGGTGTTCAGGGCAATGTTTCTAGTTAGGTCCAAACGTAAAAGACTTCTGCTTATTCGACAAGTGCTAGTTCGCGCGTGCGGTCACTTATAGTTTCGCAAACGGTTCTACGAGACGGCCTGTCGAGTGGGCCGTATCTTCAGATCGCGATTTATTTTTTGTACGTCAATACTTGTAAGTTTTTACAATATTCATGATGGTATTTAATATTTTTGATGATTTTTATCATCGACTTTGGCGATGCTACGTAGCTCGCTTAGTGATCGAGGTACTTATTTAGTCAGCTTTGTTGTATTTCTCATTTTTTTAACCGTCACTAATAATTAACCGTAGTGTCTTAACAATAACTTTTATATCGTGTATATCAAGAAAGAGGGTAACTACTTGTACCTAAATTGTTCAATATTTGTATATTCTTTATCAATGCTAAAGTAGGCTCTATTATATTATTGCCTATTTTGTTGTTTTCACTGATGTATCAAGTTGTAGAAATGTAAGTAATGCGTCATTTAAAGTATTTTTGTTATTTTCAGTAATAAGTGCTTTCGTCAAGTGAGCGTAGATTATAGTAGCGTCTTGTACGTTAACAAAATTTTGTGCCATTTTATTTGATCGATGCACATGATAATGTTATAACTGAAAGCGTATTTTTATGTGTAATACAAAATTAAGTACTATGTGATGCAAGTAGAGCGTCAGCCTAATATTTTGTGATTCAACACATTCCATTTTGACTTGTATAGCGTAGTATGTACGTAATATCGATTCGATCTGTTTTTGGGCGCATTGTATCAACCAAAGCTTTATTTGGAACGGCATTAACACAATGGCATATTGAAGACTATTATATTTTATCGAGATCAATATTTTTATGTAACAGTTAATATATTTTTGTACTTGTACAGAGATTGTTTACGTTTTATTTAGACACCGAGTGTACCTTTTTGTAAGACATATCTCGATACATATTTATTTCTGAATTAATTAAATATTGATTTCAGATCGTTATTGTATTGAAAACGAGTAAACCTAATTCAAGTATATTATTATTGTTTGTGAAATTAAAACCCAGGTTGTGTTTGGCCATCCATTGTATACCACATGTTGGCATTTAAATTATTCGAAATAGATAAATTATATAACAATTTAATCATGGCAACTGATAAATATAGTTGTTAATTAATAAGTAAATGCTTAGTATTATTGTAGAGGTTGTAGTTTTAGGCTACTATGTGATAGACGATGCCTAATTAACGGTATGTTTTAAATTAACTTTGTAAAACGTTCCAATGGCTTTAATCATGCACAAATTGAGTCACACAAACATTTTTTAGAATTTTTATTACATGGGATTTGATTTTGACCTTAAAACTTAATGTTAAATAAAGCAGACAAATCAAGTCATTTTTGTTACTAATTTATATTTTAATAGAAGCTGAAATGTTAAAATCATGTCAACTTTGTCTTCTTTAGTTCAAGAACACTGCGATGTTAATGTAATTGTAACTTTGAAATTAATACAACGTATTTTAATAAGTAGCTAGTATGATTATATAGTCGATCGCGGACAGCTTTGTATATGAAACGTGAGATTCGTGTTGTATTATTTTTTACGGGGTTGTACCTGAGATTTTTATAGACTGCAGATGTATATTGATAAACTTACGTAAATAATAATCAGGTAGGCAATTCAGACTTGACATTGGCGAAGCTTCGCGTCATTGAAATTTGCATTGACGCAAGAAGTGTGTATTTGGGTGGGATTATTGCATTTTTATGTACACAACTTCCATTTCTTAAACTAATTTAAGTAATACATTCAATCATTGATAAAGTCGTGTTATTAAATAAATCTGTCTTTTTGTTTGTAGCAGATATTCACTATTCAGCTTGGCGTGGCAAAAATATCGAGAAAGTAAGAGATGTGTACTTTTTGAATGGAATAAGATTGCAAAGAGAAAGTTGACTTTTTCGTATAATGTCTAAGTATGTGGAGAAAAACATCAAAACCTAATTATTTGATTGTATATGGATGACGCTAACTCACTCCTTGTTGCTTCTCATAACTCACCAAGCTAATATTATCTTTTGTTAGCTGCAGTTTCTGAGCCAATTGCAATTGCATTTAATCCATTATGTAAATAAATATAAATACATAACTAGTTATTTTTAAAGTGTTGTACATAAAAGCTTGGTGAAAAGTACATAACAATAATATTATAAAGGTTTATATGATAAACCCTAGGTAACATTGTATGATATAGGACAATTTTTGATGTAATTTTTAGTACTTAATTTATTTTTATGTATGCTATACTTCCGACGATGCATTCCTACGATTTAAACAATTCAAAATATTCATATGATTAATACAATTAAATAATAAAATATGTTTATGGATAAACCAGTTATTTTGTTTAACTCATTATACCCTTTGGAATTCATTCACGACTATTTATTGTTACTTAAATGTAGGCGAAAGTGTTAAAAAAAACGATTAAAACCAGTTTTACTGACTGCATTGTCATTGGCGCCGTCTAATAGGACAAGACAATTAAATACTAATATTGAATGCTTGAGCAGTAATATGAATCGACTATCCATTTCTGCATTACTGTACTGCAGGCGAGCTTTTATTCACGATAGCACTATTCTGCGAACCTCAAAATTCCATACGAATATCAAATAATTCATAAGAATCCAAAGGACTGCTGCGCTGCGTGTCGCGGGTTCGTTCATCGCACGGAACAAATATTTGTATGACCTACAGATAGTTGTTCCGGGTGTGGGTATTTGTGTATGTGAGTTTAAATGTTTGTGAACGCACCCACGATACAGGAGAAATTCCTAGTGTGGGGCAACGCTTTAAAAAAAAAAACTCGACATGAAACTCGAATAAGTACCTCCTCATTCGCCAATATGAACATAAAAAGAATATTATTCATATTCCTATGAACAGCTTATTCAGCAATGTCTAAATTCTAATCCCTGTCTAATTCTTATTCTATTTTTTTGGCATATTAACAATTATATTTAAGTTAAAAAAAAACTTCTTCCCCCTGTATAAAACACTTCACGGGTTGTTTTTGACGCATTGCCAATAGTGACATGTGATAGTTGCAGCAATAATATTGCACGCCATGAATAAATGGGCCTTGTAAAGCGGCGAACTCATGACAAAGTTTTCTGTATTCAATTAATTATTTCATCTTAGTATATTACAAACCCGAAGGCCTTGTAGATGTAGAAGACCTAACGAATTAATTATCTCAACATTTACCTACGTCAGTAGAAATCAAACCTTGTAACTCGAGAGAATGGAATGTTTTTGGGATGTTAATGTAGACATAAAATAAAAGCATATTCTTTAGTTTGCTACAATTTTTTAATATTAATATTTACATCAGTAAATTTTATTCATATTTTAAAATCTTAAATTAATTTTGAGAACTTCTTCGGCTTTGTTTTTATCAAAAACTCTCTAAGGTAGCTACCAACACGTCATTTGAAACCGCTAGTCAAAATAAAAATAAGTGGTTTACAACATTTTGTTGTACTACCTACTTATAAATTCTTTCACACGGTTTGATTTTAGAGAGATGCTTTCTTCCTTTATCAAGTAACTACGTACTTATTCATACGATATAATATTATAGTCTACGTTTTTAATTATATTTGATTAATCTATTAGCACTTTTGAATGGATGATACAAATAAATGTGGTCATAAATCGCTATTCAAAATAAATCTGTTGCCTTCAGAATGTTTGCCGGTGTACTTGTAGTTACATTTCCCGTAGGCACCTGAAAGAAAAAAAAAAATAGTAGGTATGTAGATACGATCCTAAAAATAGTAACCTATAAAAATGTCCTCATGTCCTAGTAACATAATTATATAGGTAACTATCAGAATGTCTGGCAGACATGGCTTCATTACCATACACTTGGAAGTTATACGAACTTTGATGTGTAGTTTTATTCAACATACTAAACAGAATTAGTGAATTACTATATGTACATTTAAAGAAAAACCTAAAACACATATTATTAAAATATAATAATATTATGCAACATTTCGAGCCGTTTATATTGGTCAAATGTCAGCGTGTTTCACTGCTACTGTGAACGGACGTACCGATCGCGAGCGCGTGCTCTAGTTAAGAGTATTTTGCAGACGCATCACAACACCGTCGTCGCGGTGTACGTCGATCTATCGGGGCCACTGCGATGACCCAGTTACAAGTGCGGAAATCGCCATGAAGTGTTTATTATAATTGTTTAGGTGTCACGCTCACCTTAAAACTAAATAATGGCTGCAAAACAGTCTATTAAAATCAAAACGGATCTGGAAAAGCAGTTGTATGACTGTTACATCCAGGAGAAATCGGACAGAGAAAACCTGCAACAAATGGTACGTCAACTGAACAGCCATATACAAAGCTTGCAGGAACAGGTTCAAGATCTTCAAGGACAATTAAAATGCTTAAAGGTACAAAAAAAAAGAAGAACCCTCAGATAAACAGGCCAGTGGGACCATAACACCTGCTCAGCCTACTAAAATTGACGCTGAGTACTGCACGGATGAGGAAGAACTCGCCAAAGAGACTGAGTGGATTAGGGTGAAAAACAGGAAGAAAAGGAAGTTGAACACTTCCCTTACTCCACCACAATCACAACAAGCTACAACTAGCATTCAGCAGCAGCAACTCAACAACAAAGAGAAGGCAACCACTAAAAAAAATCTGGCACCGCCTCCAATCGTAGTGGACGGTGTTAAGAATTATCAAACGTTCTACGACTTTTTGACTGAATCTCAGCCAGTAGAAACATTTACCGCCAAAATGTTGAGCGGTAATAGTGTGAAAGTAAATGCCAAAACTGAAGAGTCCTACAGAGTGATCGCTCGTCGCTTAACAGAAAATAACTGTTTATGGCACTCATATGAGGACAAGCAGACCAGGCCAATAAGAGTAGTGGCGAAAAAATTGCATTTTTCCTGCCTACCGGATCGGATTAAAGATGATTTAACTTTGCAAGGATTTCAGATAGAAAATGCTATTAACAAGTTAAGCTGGAGAACAAAAGAACCGCTGAACATGTTTATTCTATCGTTCAAGAATGATGAAGATGTCAGTAAAATATACGGCATTAAACATATTCTAGGGTGTAAAGTTGAAATAAACCCGCTGACGTCAAAAATAATACCACAGTGTAAGAGATGCCAGGCTTATGGTCATACTCAAAAGTATTGCTCAAAAGAGCCAAGGTGTGTTAAATGTACAGGTAAACATCTCACAGCTGATTGCAACAAACCTGCGCAAGAAAAACCTAAGTGTGTTCACTGTGGCTTACCTCACCCAGCCAACTACAGGGGGTGTTTAGTTGCCAAGGAGATGCAAATGATTAAGAACAAAAAATCAAAAAATAATCCACCTAACAACCCTGCCGCTAAGCAAATTGTTAGAAACACCGACAAACAGGCAACAAAACAAAGTGTACCGTTTGCAAAGACAACCGTGGTAAATGCACATACATCCAAAAGTGTCTCATACGCACAAGCAGTAAATCCAAGCACGAAACCATCATGTCTTGAAGACAAGCTCAACCAGATCTTGAAGTGCATATCCTCATTTGACAAGAGACTAGAGAAATTAGAATCAAGCACCATACAAATCAGTCATGAATAACACACTAAAAATAATGGCGTGGAATTCCAACGGATTGCTGCAACACCAACATGAGTTGCAAGTAGTCCTAGACACAGAAAATATTGATGTGTGTTTGATCTCTGAAACGCACTTCACTAAACAGTCTTTTGTAAAGTTTAGAAGCTATAAGGTTTATCACTCGCTGCACCCTAGCAACACGGCGCGAGGAGGTAGCGCGGTTATTATTAGAGAAAATATCTGTCACTACGAACAATGTAAATACGAGGAACAAGACACGCAAGCTGTGGCGATATCAGTAAAAACAAATACATTTAATGTAACAGTAGCGGCCGTATACTGTCCCCCAAGACACAAGATAAACAAAGAACAATACATACACTTATTCGGACTCCTCGGACAGAGATTTATACTAGGCGGTGACTTTAACGCTAAGAACACTCATTGGGGATCGAGATTAACTTCAACTAAGGGCAGACAGCTTCTAAGCGCAGTGAAAGACATGCATTGTGAGGTCATAAGTACTGGAAAACCTACTTACTGGCCGACTGACCACCAGAAACTACCAGACATTATCGACTTTTTCATAGTCAAAAATATATCAACCAACTATCTGAATGTGGAAGAGGGGTACCATCACCGATCACTCTCCGATATTATTACAATTAAGTCACAAAATATTACTAAGAGAAAACCACCTGACGTTAGTTAACAAGTATACAGATTGGGAAAGGTTTAGGTTAGAGCTACAAAATATTATTGACCTAAAAACTTCATTAAAAAGCAAAGATCAGCTCGATTTTGAAGTAGACCAGTTTAACATCAATATCCAACAATGTGCATGGAACAACACACAAGTTTAAAGGAAATACCTACCCAAAAGAAATAATAGACCTATTATATGAAAAAAGGACTCAAAGAAAACGGTGGCAGCAAACTAGATTCCCGCAAGATAAAACTGTATTGAATAACCTTACCAAAAGACTGAAGAGAAAGATACAAACCTTTCAAGATGAGGCTTTAGATACTAACCTGCGTCAGTTAACCAGCGACCATACAACCCAATACTCTCTTTGGAAAGCGACAAAGTCACTCAAAAGGCCAATTGTACCAATTCCTCCTATCAGAGATGATAACGGAAAGTGGGCCATAAGCAATGACCAGAAAGCTCAAAGATTTGCACATCACTTGGAAAAAACCTTTCAGCCAAATGACGAGTCTGTGGACAACCTACAGTTTGCCAATATTCTGCCAGATCAAAGAATTAAGCTTGTGACCCCGAAAGAAGTTGCAAAGGAAATTCAAATCATTAGCCTAAAGAAATCGCCAGGATATGACCTTATTACGGGAGAAATCCTGAAACAGCTCCCGCGTAAAGCCATAATTAAGCTTACTAGGCTCATAAATGCTGCATTCGTGCTTAAGCATGTTCCTGAGCCATGGAAAGTTGCTGAGGTGATAATGATTGCAAAGCCTGGTAAACCACCTCACGAAGCATCATCATACAGACCCATTTCCCTGTTGCCTATACTTTCAAAGCTGTTTGAAAAATTGTTTTTAAAACGCCTAAAACCAATCATAAACGAGAAAAACCTGATCCCTGACCATCAGTTTGGTTTCAGAGAGAAACACTCAACAATAGACCAAGTACACAGAATTACCAACATCATCGAGAGAACGCTTGAGGATAAAAAAGTCTGCTCCACCGTTTTTTTAGATGTAGCACAAGCTTTTGATAAAGTTTGGCATAAGGGTTTGATATACAAGCTAAGACTAATGCTGCCCAATGATTTTGCCGATATCTTGCAATCATATATTACAGATAGAATGTTTCGAGTAAGGCACGAGGGAGCCTTTTCTGAGTTAAAAAATATTAAAGCTGGCGTCCCTCAAGGAAGCGTGCTAGGTCCAATCCTCTACCTATTGTACACGTATGATATACCAGAGTTGGAAAATAATACCATTGCAACCTTTGCGGACGACACTGCCATTATGGCTACAGGGTCATGCCATGCGGAAGCAATCAGAAAGGTACAAATTGCTGTAAATGAAGTTCATGACTGGGCACAAAAATGGAAAATCAAATTGAATGAATCAAAGTCAGTTCACATTGATTTCACCAACAGGAATTGTGATTACCACCCAATTTTCATAAATGGCCAACAAGTGCCATACGCAAATACAGCCAAATATCTTGGCATAACGCTTGATGCGAAATTGCGCTGGAAAGCGCACGTTAAAAAGAAAAGACAGGAACTGGACATGCGTTTTAAAAACATGTATTGGTTGATTGGACGAAATTCCTGCCTATCGATACATAATAAAATATTATTATATAAGCATATTCTTATGCCAATATGGACATATGGCATTCAACTGTGGGGCTGTACTAAACCGACCAACATCAAAATTATACAAACATTCCAGAATAAGGTACTCAGGAGTATTGTTAATGCGCCCTGGTATATAAGAAATGACCTCCATCGTGACCTAAAAGTGGAACCCGTCACCAAAATAATCCAAAAATTTGCTGAGGCCCATGAACACCGACTCCACCAACATGTGAACATCGAGGCAATTCAGCTGCTAGACCAGACAAATATAGTGCGAAGGCTAAAACGAACAAAACCTTTTGAATTAGTGTAGTGTAAATAATGTAGAAATAATAGTGACAATGACACTCATATAACACATGAACAAAGTGTTTATATTATAATATTAGACTCTAAGAAAGTGGAACGGACTTGTTTATAGTACAATCAGCACTATTCTGTTTTAAAATAATTACCACGTAAAAAGTTAAGTTAGATTAAAATTGCTTATTAGTCTTGTAGGCTAGATTGTAATTAATTATTAAGAACCTGGTTCTTTTTAATAAAGGATAAAAAAAAAAAAAAAAAATGTCAGCCGAGTCCTTGCGTACGAGGACAGTTTTGATATGCTAGCCTCTTCTGCCCCACTCTTGGGCAAAGGTGACCCTCCATTAATTTTACTAATCGCAATCTATCGAATTCGTCGTACCCATTAATAATGAGGTTATATTTTGTTCGAAGCAGTATGTTGAGGAAACTTGCATGTCCTAGAACCAAAGTTACGAAGGCATGTGTCCACGTGGTGGATATGGCACACTCCCTCTCTCTGTGTCCCAGCAGTGGGAACTTCATAGACTAATGAATGACTAATGATTGTATAGTGCATACCTCTATGTTTGCCTAACGCGCCTAAATCCAGGGGCAGGGGTCGAACTTGTGCTCCTTTAGGTTGTAGTGACGGTGTGAGGGGTGCGTCATATTCATCAATGGGCGGCCGGCGCACGCGCATGAACTCGCCTCGGGTCGCCGCTTCCTTTTTCTCTGCTGAAGACACGCGGCGGGAGTCCAGAAACCGCAGGTTCGGAAGCATGTATATTACGAAATATCTAGAGAGAAAAAACAATCAAACTAAATATAAATAGAGTAAAATTGTAAATAGAATAACAGACTAGATCAACATTTTAAATTAAAAAAAGAACAATAGTAATGCAACCCGCATTACTATTAAAGTTTTTTTTTTTAAATTTAATATGTTAACCTTATGCGCTTGTAGGTAAGTATGCTCTATAGTAAATTAATGAATTACATATATGCATACTGGCTATAAACTACCTAAATACAAATCGCTGGTTCTTGGTAGTGAAAACAAAAGTGTAATAAGTCAATCAGAAATACATAAGCAATAAGTATCAAAAATAGACAAAAGGTATAAAAAGGAGGCTTCAAAACATAAAGCCTAGGGCAGACTTGCACACTGACATTACAATCTTTCAAAATTTATAAATGTTTTCTTCTTTTATGACCGCGTTTTTATTAGTCTGCGATATTTTGCTTAGTCGCGTTATAGATTTTTAAACTTATTTTTTTTATTTAAATTTTATTTTTGTGTTATACAATATTTACGTAATAATATATTACATTCTTAGTGTAACATTGTATTATTAATTATTAAATTCTACTTTAATGCTGGCTCGTTATTAACATAATACGAGTAAATAGCACAGACTAGACCACGAGAAATGTTTGACCACATACATTCTAAACGTATAAGTTGACTAAAACTTTCTTAACTTTTTTCGATGTTACATTCTGACATTTAATTTCCGTTATAGTTTTTTATAAAATGTGTATAGCCTATGTCACCCAGGCTATTCTTACAAATCTATTTCAGTAGATTAGGCACTATGGTGGAACATACATACATAGACTGCTAA
Source organism: Diarsia rubi (assembly GCA_932274075.1). Taxonomy (NCBI): domain Eukaryota; kingdom Metazoa; phylum Arthropoda; class Insecta; order Lepidoptera; family Noctuidae; genus Diarsia; species Diarsia rubi. The sequence continues at coordinate 13,180,958 of OW026417.1, read as the reverse complement.
AATCATTCCCTTCCTTTTGGCTTCGCCGTAGTCGGGTAAAAATAATGCCAAGCACTTAATTAATTTTGGGGTCAGTTAATGCCAAACTGCCTTTGAATGAATATTTTATTCTAACTGCTTTGCAAAAGATAAAATTATGAAACATTTGGGCGCCTTAATTAAATATTCAAATTGTCTGATATAAATCACCTATTATGTCAACACTCAAATAAAATGAGTAGGTAACACGAAAAGAATGGTCACCAATAGAAAAAAATGGATTTTCTATAGCCCAATTTACAAGTTAGTAAATTATAAGCATTTTAACAACGCTCAAATAAAATATCCCAAAAAAAAATCAAACTGCTTTATCCCGAAAGGTTAAGTAGATAGAGGTGTACCGAAAGGGGGAGCTTATTGCCGTCAACGGGGCGCCGCCGCGCCTATCCGAGTTTTCTGTTAGGAATTTCTTAATAGAACTAGGCCTATTAAGAAATTCCTAACAGAAAGACTAACAAGAGGGCGAAACAGAATAACACTGCCCATCCTTCGAATCGTACCCAAGATCTCATGTTCTGCAATAACACTTACGACCACTAGACCAACGCAGCATCGCCACTTCATCATCATCACCAACTTCCTGCCCTCATCCCATATTAATTGGTGTCAGACTGTCAGCGCAACACATTGTCTTCTTCCATTCTTCGCTGTCAGTCATCATAGGTACTATCATTTATTACTTTTTACATCATATAATAGTGTAGTTACAAAAAAATCTAATTAGTCCGACAGATAGATTTAAAAAAAATATTGGACACCTTTTTTTTTATTTTTTCTCGTATACCTACAAACAATGAAGACGATACAGTGCTTTGAAAACTCGTGTGACGTCATATTCTAAGACATTAGTATGGCATTTTTTACCGGTCAGTGATGTCACAAACCCCCACTCAAATCTTTGACGAGTTTTATCTTTGTAATTTTTTATTGATTTGATAAAACAAAAAATACGTACCTATCCAATATTTTTCGATTATCTAACAGACGGACTAATTAGAATCACATTTTTTAAGTCGGTAAACATCCCTATTCCTTAAACACTCGGCATCGCCAGTTATTAGTATGTACAAACAGCAATTTTCTTCCAGAATAATGGTCCAGCATATAATGGTCCCACTGCTGGGACTACAGGCCTCCTCGTCCTAGTGAATGGGCTATTATCCACTACGCAACTTTCTTATTTTATTCTAATGTATTTAAATTACCTGTATCTTTGGTAGTCCGAATCATCCTTATCAATGTCTGACAGTTGGTTAGGACACGCCTTGTTACTCAGCAGACTCAAGTATGACAGTGCAGGAAAGTACTTGCTTATTTTGTTTATTAGCTCGTCTAGGTTGATTATCTGAAAAGACAACAATAATGTCATGACACAAAGTTATGTTGTTATGTTATCACACCATTCAATAACCTTTCATAACGTCCACTATTGGGAAGAGATGGTTGATCACAGCTGTAATTGGCAGCAGGATGTTAAATTCCAGTCTAACCAAATGCGGCTAAATACCAGTATTTCACATGGAGCGACTGGCTATCTGATCCACAGCCAAGTTAGTACAGCGTAACACGATACACCCTTGGTAAGACTGGTATTACGATAGGTAGGTACAGCATCACGGTTTTAAATAGAATACCTAACATTCTGTAGTGATAGTAATTTGTCGAAAAAGACATAATCGTCTAACCGCTTCGAGATTTTGCATTGGATAATTCTGAGTTAAATCTATGTAGAAAGAGTCGCGTCAAAATTGACAATGTGATAAGTGAATAATGCAGACATAAGGTAACTTTTACTTTTACATGTTTCGTAATCAAGTCAAAAATTAAAATACAGAATCAATTCAGACAACAAACAAATGTAAAATAGAAAGTCGCTAACGTTAACTTTGGTAATAGCCTACACGTCAATTTCATTGATTTTGCACCTCAAGCAAACTTTACTATTTAGGTATTACATTTTCGACGTGAGTTGCAATGAATTCGATCATGATTTTATGTTAGAAACATGTTCATTCAAGTGCCTCTCGAACTTGTTTTGGCGTAGATACGTACTCTAACATTAATAGCCTTTGTTTTTACAGATGAGTAGAGTTTCTTATAACAAAAGTCATGTTTGCGTGAGTATGGCTGTTTCAAAGGAGTTGTGTCAAATAAGTACGAAGGTACTTTTACTTTGTATCATGCAGTATTGCGGGGGTAATGGTTACCCTTACATTACACGACGCAAGTCGTGAGGAAAACTCCGACTATGTAAGTAAGGTGAATGGTTGTTTTAAGAGCAGAGAAAGACAAAATAAATGTTGGAATCATCGCACGTGACAGATAGCTTTAGAATTAGTCTGGAGCTTTGGTTGTAATAACGCCTAGACGTAAGGAGAGAGAAGAGAGGAGAAGATGAGGTCGAAAATATCTGAAGTATAAAATTAGTAGGTAATGGGAAAATCACATAAATCTGTGTCTGTGTCTCGTCACAATGGGTGCCTTCATGCTGAGAGCTAATAGTTCTTTCTCTCTCTTCTGTAGTATCAGTCACGATATACCTATTCATTTTCAAGAACCAATAAGAATAAATTGTCCATATTCTGGGAAACTGAAGAACTGATACGCTGAAAAAATGAAGCATAGTTTGTTACCTAACTGCTTCCAGTTTTAGGCATGGATTTTCAAAATCCATTAAAGAAAGCAAAGGAATGTAAAATTACCGTAAATTTTGGTTTGTTTTACCATCTATACAATTTTACCCATTATGTATTAAAAAACCTAAATTGAGACATTTTCTTAGCTGAATTAGGTAGGTACGTACTTACAAAAAAACTAAGTCTTACCTCATTATTGTTGAGCGAAAGAGTTCTCAAATTGGACAAGTATGGAAAGGATATAGCGTCGCTCAGTTTATTGTTGTCCAATATAAGTTCTTCCAGTCGGCCAAACTGTTCCAGTCCTTTCAACGTCTCGATACTGTTGTAACTAAAAGCAGATAGATTTTAGAAGTCTGTTGTTCACCGATTTCACTCGAAATTTCGTCAAATAAATTCTTCGCAAGTTCGCAATCTACCTAGTAGGTACCTATTTCCAGTTGTAATACCAAAAATTTAACCGGCAAAGTGCATGAAAAACCACCAAAAATGATGGTTTTTTTTTTCAATTAACTAAATAGATTACAAATCAGAGTAAAACGCAAACAACCTTTATAAATAAATTTAACTGACCTTAGATACCTAGGTAATAAATTGGCAACGTCGCACGGGCGCGTCGCGTCAATGCTATCGGGCGGCCCAACAAAGTGACCTATTTCTATTTCTTTTACGCGCGGGATGTTTTGCTATGATTGTCATTTGTCGTAGTGAAAGTGCACGTGTGTGTATTTATTTTGTTTCCTTGTTTGCATTGCCATCTTTTAGCGAAAATATTTGGTTGTACTTGTGAGTTGCGTCAGAGCGGCAACAACGCATCTCAGATTTATCGTTTTAAGGTGCATGACCTATGATAGACATATTCAGCAGCTGTTAGGAAAAATACATCGTGTTCAAACGGGGCAAAAACTTAAAAAATCATTTGCGACTAAACTACTGCTCCTATTTAATTGATTTTTGGTACAGAGCTTGAAAATGGTACCTAGTTAATGCTGTTTATAGGAAAGCCCCTCTGTCGTATCAACTTTGTTTAAACTACTACCATATTTTTTTTCACACGCCCAAACATAACCCATATAGGTGGTTTAGGTTGGCACACTTGAGTCTAACATAAATTTGCACTTTAAAGATTAATATTTCGAATCACTTCATTGAAAAACTGTTCCAGCAAACTCGCAATATTTTTTAAAGACCTATCCAACGACATCCCACACACACGACTTTGAGAGAAAAAAAAAACATCCCTACTTTATTGTGTAGGTACTGGAGAGATACCCTGAAAAAATATTTTTCAATATTTGACTTTAGCACTTTGTCGGCGTAACTCTTTGTATATTCATGCCAAATTACAGCTTTTTAGTACTAAAGAGTCTTTGAGATATAGTGTGGACGGGCGGACGGACGGACGGACGGACAGACAGACAGACAGACAGACGGACATCGCGAAACTATAAGGGTTCCATATTGACTACGGAACCCTAGAAAAATGTGAAAGTGAACGTGAAAATAAACAACCAACGAAAAGATGAATCTTGTCACCACATACTACTTGCATTATAAACTGCATCATGTGTATTCTCTCTTTTCCTCTAGTCCACCAAAACGTTGTCTTGAAAAAATCCTTTTAGCGATAACACCGCCCATTGTGTCACCCTATGTAAAATGTTTTCTGTTATGTATCGTAAATTGAAATTTGTGTACGGAGTCCACAACACAATAAAGAATATTTTATTGATATATTGTTTTATTCAACTTATCTTCAAATAGTATGAATGCGTAAGATAAACGTTTAGAGTTACATGGTATAATGAATGTTTATTTTATTTTAATGAAGATTTTAATTACTTTAGCAATTTGCAAGTTAAGATAACGAATATAGGACACTTAGTAACGACAAGCAAGAGCTAAAGAATTCAGAAACTTGGCCAAACGGGTTAAAAACCTGATTCAAAATATTCTTAAATTATGCTTGAAATAAAAACTATTTACAACTCAGATTCTGTAAATAGATGGATTATAAATAGCTTTTTTGTAACCTGCGGGTCTAAAATGGCCGCTTTATCAGAATCCACGCAGAATCTTAGTATGAATAACGTTAAAAAATTCAAATTCTTAAAATGGACTTAATGTCTATAGCTAGCTTAATGGCTATAGCCATTTTAGACACCCTGATCTAGGTTTTGTTTCGTTGTAAGTTGTATTTTCCAAATTACGTCATTCACTTGAGCTAATAATATTTGTGTGTGAATTATGATAGGAAATTAGGAAGGGGTCGTAAATGCTCAATTTACGAAGTACTTAGAAACCCAGTTCTCTCACATATACCTTACCTACATTAATGATAATGATACACTTACCTTAAGTCTAAGCATCTAACTTTAGCACCATACATTTTTTGCAACGATGGGGGTATCCTTCTGCAATCTTGTCCGCAGTAGCTCAGCTGAAAAAAAAAAACAAAAAGCTATTAACTTTCTATTAGTTGTTCTGTTACGATACGTCCCGATCTATTTCCCCATCCCCTTGGACAAGCAAGAGTTATCGGCACAGACCTGGAGAGACCACCGAAATCGCAAAACAAGTATTCGGTTTTGGTTCAATTTCAAGCCAACATTTTCATTTCAGTCTGCCACTACACCCCAATCTGCTCTGGAGCTTGGCCGCTCTCGGCAACCAGTACAATGTCATCGGCAAATAGCAAACACCAGGGTGCCTGTTCCTGGATATGTGACGTGAGAGCGTCTATTATCACCAGGAAGACGTAAGGGCTGAGGGCCGATCCTTGGTGCAAGCCGACAGCCACATTGAAGCTGCCGGTAGTGCCCGCTGTAGACCGTACATATACATAAGGTAGTTAAATGGTCCCGTCGGGGCTGCGGGTTGTTCACAAGTTACCGCGGCCTCGACATATAGGGCTAAGAAGAAACATGGGTGGTTTTTAATCAGTAGAAGTCTGACACTCCCTTTCGCTAGGGGTTATTTGATGATTTTCCACCCGGCAAAAAAAAGGTAGTTAAATGGTAAGAACACAACAGTTTCTATTGACAAATGTTTTAACAAAAAATTATATTAATCGATCGCACAAGTTTGCTGATTTATCAACTTATTACGTGCAAGGAATCCATATATAAAAATACTAAATTAAGGTGAAACCTTCAAGGTAGCCCGCGAAATTCGCAATTTTCCGATCAGTGTCAGGTTGTATGTTAATTATAAATAGGATTTGCGACCGTAACAAATGTGACTTTACATAGTAATAATGATTCAAATCACCAATACAACCCTCTCAGTTCATATTACTACCTTCAACTTCCTTGAGTGACTATTTGATGAAAAAGGCATACTTACACCCTGTAAAGTCATATTTGTAACGGTCGCAAATCCTATTTTCTAGCTTATCTATTCTATTCCATTCCTGTTTAATGGCAATTACAGCCGATGTCGACTTTTCTGCCAATGTCCAGTGAAATTCTAGCTTATCTTAACCTTTGCTATCACGCTGTCAGTGTCGAAAGCGCGAAAAAATTAAAAAAAAAAATTTGTCACGCTTCAGTGTAGCTGTCAAAAATAAAAATACCTACTAAATTAAGCAGTCGCGCTGTCTTTAGCGACGGTAACAAATTCAAAAATAGTAAATTAAGCTGTCATTGCTGAATCGCTGTTATTGTCGAAGGTGACAATAGTAGAAAACAAAATTAAGCTGTCACGCTGTCAGTGTCGAAGATAAAAAAGAGTGTTACATGTGTTTTTACCAAGGCCAGAACACTGAAACTTTCAAAAACTTTGTACAGTTGTAGGTACTGAACCAATAAAAATGTAGTCGCGAATGTCCCAGCACTATTGATGAACAAGAATTCCTTCCTTCTTCGTTTTATGCTATGACAATAACAGACAGATGACAGAACAGCAAAGCATATTCACAGCATATCAAAAACTGAATGTACAAGTGAACTAAACTACCCCTGTTTACCAACAAAGGCTTTGTGTCGAAAAAGGTTTACACACGAGAATTATCTCATATCAATTAAAGTGTGTTTGCTTTCAACAATGACAGACAATATTGACCTACTTGGTTGGTTGTTAATACTCAAGAATCGTTCATTTTCTATACTTAGTATAACTCTATTTACCATGTTCCTAACTATTTAACAGTAGCAAGTAACAGTAGAATATAAGTGAAAAACTCAATACATTCCTAGTAGAACTGAAGACTAAATCTCTGTCAGGAATCCTTGACGTAGAAGCGTCATTCATTATCTGCCTTGCATTTTTCCAACCATGTGGTGGTTGGCGAATACTAAAACTTCTAATGTAACTACTCCGATCTGACCTCCACTCTACAACCCAGTCAGTACTGGGTAATACTGGTTTATTTATATAATTACTGGTTGTCTGTAATGGCTGCCAAAGAAAAATATATTCCTTTCCAAGACACGGAGGAATCTCGGTATGAAATAGATTGCCACCCAACCCATACCTATAAATTAATGAGATTTTCTTTTATTCAATTGCTGATTAGCTAATATGTGTAAAAATCGTATGCCTGAGAAACCGGCCTAGCACATGACATATTCAATGGCATACCTAATCGACTTGAGAAACCGGTTCGGGCTCGTGTCTAAATTCGGAGCTTTAGCTAGAGGCCTTGTATTAACTTTGCTGTGTTTACTGCAAGAGTGTATGACAAACAGTCTCCTTGAGACTCTATGAGTATATATAAAATATACACATTATATTTTATCTGTTTCTATATCTTGGCATTATGTATTCATCTACGTATATATCCATTTATTTACATTATTATAGGTTAAGTTAGTTAATTGTTCTTAACTGATTGTTTATTTAGTTTTTTTTTATTCACACACTATAGTCTACATTTCTTTTTCATTTCTCCTTTTGCAGGTCTGCTGGCAGAAATTTCTTTAGAAATAAACAGTACCTTTGTGCTCACATATTCTATTATAATATTTTGCTGTTATACTGCACTCACGTACATAAATAGTAAAATAAATAAATAAACAGTCGTCGAAAATGCATAAAACAGAAATCGGGCGAGTATTTTTTAAGAGTGGAAGTTGAAACTAAGTGTCAACTAGGACTCTGATTCTGTCGGCCATTGCTCTGTCTGTTACAAGGGTGTAGGTAGCTACCGCCGTATCTGCCGTATCAATTATACGGGGCCCCCGACGGCCGACGTGCGTAAGCAAAAATTTATAAAAATCTCAATTTTTATTTTATTTCGGAAGTGACAAAAGTTAAAAAGAAGCATTTCTTTTTTCGCGTAAAGCGTGCGTTCTACAGTCCAGCTACGAGTATACCTAAATGATTTCCCGTCGGGGCTGCGGGTTGTTTGAAAGAGATACCGCGGCCTCGGCACAAAGAGTTAAAAAAGTAGTTAAAAAACTAAAAAACCCGACTGAAAAGACTGAAAAGCAAAAAACAAGCACATTTTAAATTAAACAAAACTTGGAAGCAGGCTGTGTAATATTGCCGATACACAATATACATAAAATAACACCCCCACTTATCGCAATATTCATTAAACAGTTTTTAACTAAATTATTCTATGCAAACTATTCCAAGAAACAACATAAATTTATAATGTTTTGCAGAACATAAACTTTTAGTTAAAATGTCAGCCGGCATATCAGCTGTTGGCAAATACAGTACTTTAACAATATGATCTTTTACTAGATCACGACAAAAATGATATTTAATATCTATATGCTTAGTACGTTTGTGAAAGACTGGGTTTGCACACAGCTTCTGTGCGCCTTGGTTATCATTGAATAGACTGATTGTGTACATCTTATTGGTTATTTCATATTGTAATTCCTTAAGATATAGTGCTTCTCTACATGCCTCAGACAAACCAATATACTCTGATTCAGTGCTAGAGAGGGCTACACATTTCTGTTTTCTACATTCCCATGAAATTACACCATCAGATAACAAAAAACACATTCCAGTATATGATCTCCTATCTACAGAGTTGGAGCCCCAATCAGCATCTACATAGCCTGTTATTTCTGAATTACCATCTTTACAATATTTTATTCCATAACATTTAGTTCGTTTTAGATATTTTAATATTCTCTTTGCATATTCCCAATGCTCCTTCGTGTAGCAATTATTAAATTGACTTAAAAAACTTATAGAGTAACTAATATCTGGTCTAGTTAAAACTGACAAGTACATCAAACTACCAATTAGTTGTTGATAAGGCACATTACTATTAACACCTACTTGACCTTTATTTATATTTAGTTTGACCTCCATTGGAGTATCAACAGTCTTACAATCACTTAAATTAAATTTGCTCAAAAGTTGATCAATATAGGCTTCCTGACTCAAAGTTACATATCCTTTATCTTTATTGAAGGTTACATTCATTCCAAGACATAGTTTAACTTCACCTAAGTCCTTAATGCTAAACTTATTAGATAAAATCTGTTTCAAGTTCTTAGTTTCAACTTTATCATTGGAAAATATAAAGAAATCATCAACATAGACTGTAACAATGGTCTTCCATTTGTTAATATCCTTTGTATACATACATGGCTCTATTTTTGACCTTTTGTAACCATTACTGATCAAACAATTATCAACCTTTTTATTCCAAGCTCTGGAGGCCTGCTTAAGTCCATAAATGGCCTTTTTAAGTTTCAATACTTTACAAACTGAACTACTATTATTATAACAATCTGGCATTTTCATATAAATGGTTTCCTCTAAATCACCATTCAAGAACGCAGTCTTAACATCTAAATGATTAACTTCTAAACCTAACTTTACAGACAATGCAAGTAATAGTCTAAGAGTTGTATGTCTCACTACGGGAGAAAATGTTTCTGTATAGTCTACACCATGTTTTTGAGTGAAGCCCTTTGCGACTAAACGAGCACGGTAACGCACATTATTTTCACTATCGTACTTTTTCCGCAAAACCCACTTGCACTGCACTATAGTACCATCTTTTGGTACATCTACGAGTTCCCACGCACTATTTTTCTCAAACGACTGCAGCTCATCTTGCACTGCCGCTAACCACTGTGCTTTCTCAGGACCTTCTAAGGCTTCTTGCAATGATATCTCACCCGTGAACATGTTGTCATCTTCTATACAAGCACTTGCAAATCCATATCGGTCTGGCTGCTGCCTACGTCGAGTTGTGTTGACATTGTTGATTATAATGGAGTCTTCACTGTCTGTTGTACCAGACTCGGAGCTATCTAATGTATCATTTTCACTAGGTACATACAGTTCACCGCTGTCATCTATGTTCAAGCTCTCTGTTTGTTCAAGTGAATCTTCCTGAAGTGTCAAATCTTCTTCCCCCACTGGAACCATATTCACCTCATCTGAACAATTTTCTTGTACCTCCAGAACATTTTCTGTCTCTGTCTTCTCCAATACTATGACATCTCGACTGGTAGTGATGACATTAGACTTCGGATTGTAAATCCTGTATCCTTTGACCTCATTGGAATAGCCGACAAGGATACATTTTTCAGACTTTCTGTCCCACTTTAATCTCTTTTGTTTCGGCACATGTACCATAACTATACTACCGAAAACACGTAAATGACTTACATCAGGCTTTCTGCCCGTCCATATCTCGAAAGGAGTTTTATAATTTAATGACGTGGTCACAGTCCTGTTCTGTAAGTACACTGCAGTGTGTGCCGCCTCCGCCCAAAACCTTTTCTCGAGACCTGCATCAAACAGTAGACACTTGGCTTTCTCAACAATAGTCCGGTTGTATCGTTCCGAGAGGCCGTTCTGCTCAGGTGTGTATGGATTTGTTTTGTGATGTACTATCCCATTAGACACCAAGAAATCGTCAAACTTACTGTTGCAGAATTCTGTCCCGTTGTCACTTCTTAAGATCTTTATGCTGCAATTGAGTTGATTCTCAACCTCTGCTCTATACTTTTGAAAGCATTTCAATGCCTCATCTTTCGTTTTCAAAAAATAAATATATGTCATACGGCTAAAATCATCTATGAACAGCATAAAGTATCTGGACCCACCTATAGATCGGTTTTCCATCGGTCCACAGAGATCGGTATGCACAATATGCAGCAACTCAGTACTTCTGTTACCTTCCTTGGGGAAAGGTAAGCGGCTCTGCTTGCCCTCACAGCATGCGACACATGATGACTTTGATATATCAGTCTTATTATCAATAAGTGTTAATCCCTGTACAGCATCTTGCATCTTGATCAAATACTGGCTGTTGACATGACCTAGACGTCGATGCCAAACTTCACTGGACACCATCACTGCAGCTGATGAACAATATTCAGGCATGTTTACTTTATACACCCCATTCAACAGACTCGCTGTAGCTACCAGTACTCCTGCTTTGTTGAAAATCTGACAACCATCATTGTTAAATGAAACTTTGTTGCCTTTTGATATAAGTTGACTTACAGACAACAGATTTGTAGTCAACTTCGGTACGCATAATACACCTTCTACTGTAATATCGTATTCACAGGCATGCGTCTTTGTCGTAATCTGCACGTCACCAGTACATAATACAGGTACTTTATCTTTATTTGCCACGACAATTTCCTTGATCGTAAGATCCCGCGACACATTTGACAACCATTCTTCGTTCGCGGTAAGATGAACACTCGCCCCGGAGTCAATATACCAATCGCTTTTGCAAAATTCACCATTCAGGAACACGGCGCTAAACGCATTACTGCTTGTACGTTCATTTTTATTTGTATTCGATGAATTTTTGTTCGAAACTGTACACTGATTGCGGTAATGGCCTGTTTGTTTGCATTTGTAGCATGTTATGACTTTTGTTGGTTTTGACTTTGACATCTGGGCGTTGTCTTTGGTCGCAGTGCTTCCAACATTCCGGTTCTTCTTGTAACTCGCAAACGCGCCACTGGAATTGACAGCGCTATTATCGCCGCCGTTTCCGCTTTCTTCCATGTCCAACAACTTAGTTTTAATGGCGTCTGCTGTCAATGGTATGCCGCAATGCTCGATCGCCATTATCATAGGGGAATATTTTTCTGTTAATCCCGCTAATAAAAGCGATGCAACCCACTCATCATTTATGTTAAAACCCGTACCACTCAACTTTTGACTTGTTTCGATGATTTGAGTAACGTATGATGTCATTGAAACGGTATTTTCGAGTCGGATAGAAATTAAATTCCTGAGCAAACTTATTCTCCTCGTAAACCCTGAGTCGTCAAATAGGTTCTTCAATTTCTTCTACAGCTCATGGGTCGTTTGCACACTTTTTATGTGCACGTACAGCGACGAATCAATTGTTAGAATCAGCTTGGCTCTGGTTTTCGCGTCACCTGCTGCTCCTATTTCTTTTGGTACAGTCTCCGATTTGATGCAATCAGACATTCCCTCCAGAACCAGGAAATTCTCAGCCGCGAAAGCCCACTCACTGTAATTCTCTCGACCTTTTAATTTAGGCACACTAACAAGATAGTTCGTCGTCATTTTCACTGTCACTGCGTTTATCACTGTTTATCTCAATCTGCAAAGTCTATTTCCACTAAGAATGTCCAAGAAAATTGCGAGATAACTAATTTTTCTGAAGTATTCTGGGCACATAACCTCTTATAAATCAAACGCTTGAGTCACAGATTAGAACTGACTTTATTTGAAATCGAACATACAGTATTACATTACCTATCGTAGATGGCGCTACTGGTTCCCAATGTGTAATATTGCCGATACACAATATACATAAAATAACACAGGCGGGGTCCATTCTATTTTCATTTCATAATTTAATATTCAAATGAACCCCCCCCCGCCTGCATCCAAGTTTTGTTTAATTTAAAATGTGCCTGTTTTTTACTTTTCAGTCTTTTCAGTCGGGTTTTTTAACTACTTTTTTTATTTCTAACTTTTTAGTTATTTAGTGTTTGTTCTTTCGTTGGTCGCGTAAAATACTTCGCAGATGATTTAACTTTGTTTATATGTAGAATTTGTGACTTTGAATTTATTTTAAACATATAGGTGTCATATATTTTTGTAATCTCCTTTTAAACCCCTTTATTTTGATACCCTACTCGATGGTAATGGATTTTTTTTATTTTTTCAAATCCACGATTTGGCCCCCAAAACCAGCAATTATCTTTGCTTTTTTAATTTTAATGTAGCCAGTGACACTCGCGCTATCAAGACAAATCTAACGACGTATATTTCAATTTTCAATCAAATCCCTTCATCCGTTTAGGAGTTATAAGGGAACAAAGAAACGGACATACATACATACTTACATACATATATACACGCCAAACACATAACCCTCCTTTTGGGCTTCGCCGCAGTCGGGTAAAAAGAAACATGGGTGGTTTTTTGTCAGTAGAAATCTGACACTTCCTACCGCTCTGCCCAGAGCGGGAGAAGTCATTTGATGATTTCACACAATCCAAAAAAAAAGCTATAATTAATGTTTATGTTTTTGTGAAATCAAGAGACCTGGTTCATCTTTGTTTACTTTTGGGCCTTTTCTTGTATAAATATGTAAATAATGCAGTCAGACCGGTTAGCTGTGTCGAGAACTATCATAGGTCGGTTATCGTTCTAATTTCATATCGACGTAAGGTCATCATTGAGATGTGTAGGTACTTTGTAAATCTTGTGTTCAAATTATGTAGCTACGTACTTATAACACCTACATAAACATGTTACATACTTGCGAGTGGGTGTATCGAGGGAAAAATTCAGGCAGACGGTTCACTGATAAAACTGAAGAGTTAATGGTTCATTTAGTACTACTTAGCTGTTGCCAGCGGCTTTGCCCGCTACAACTCGAAAATTATCCTACGGGAAGATAAAATTGGGATGAAAACTATCCTATGCGTTAATCCAGGTTATAAACTATCTGTGTACCAAAGTTTATCCAAATAAGTTCCGTAGTTTTTGCGTGAAAGAGTAACAATCATCCATACTCACAAACTTTCGCGTTTATAATATTTGTGGGAAGTAGGATAGAATAATATTAGTAGGATAAGTGTTGATTGATAGGGAAGAGAACAAAGTTTCGGAAAATATTTCAGTAACAACAGCAGTGATCGCGTAGCGGTGTGACCGTTGTACAGCCAAGTCAAAGGTCTCAAGTTCGTAGACAAGACACGCACCTTTAATTTTTCGGATTAATTTGCGTATAACTTGTTTCGGTGAAAGAAAACATCGTGAATAAACCATCAACATCATCATCTAAAAATATATCTCAGATTTCTTTTTAGACGATATGTGAAGTCATGTCAAAGAAGGCCCATGAGCGGCGTAAAAAAATTGACATCAGTTTAAGCACTAACCACAAGATAATGAAGAAGAAGTATCATGAGGGTCGAGATACTAGGTCATTTACTGGGTAAGTAGGTGTAGGTACATAAAGACACCCGACATAACAAATAATCGATTGTAAAACCTTGATCCGTCTAATCCAATATTGAGGGGCATTGGCTGTAGATAAAGAATAATACTTACATTGTGAAAAGGTACTATAGTAATAGATAGAGACTTCTCTATGTTCTCGGAACCCAGATCAAGGACAATATGAGAGCAGTTTATTGAAAATTGTCCAGACGTTAAGATGTACCTACAGACTTATAGACTTTCGCATTTCGTACGCTTCCTGGCTTCCATATCGATATTACGAGTACATGCTGCGATAGATATCATCATCAAATTACGTAAAAGGACAATGGCACTGTTCTCACCTGAATTCTTTCTTCCTCGATTAAAATACTGACATGAGAGATGTGTTCCACTCTTCTATAATCAGGTAGCACACAATTTTCAATAGTAAACAGCTCTAATCTATACGTGAAGCGCGATTTTAACACTTTGTTAGGATCTTCAGCATTTCTCAAACGACCAACTACACCTCCACACTTGGTTATCAAAACCAATAATTTGTAGATGCCTAAAGGAAATAAATACGATTCGAAGTACGTAAGGAGTACAATGCCAACATTGAGGACATTACCAAAATTTTCCGACAGTTTTCTGGACACGGTGTCGATGTAAGACGGCATTTTGGAAAACACTACCTATTTATTTTCACTACATATTTGCTCACTGTTATAGACACGTATTAAATAACTGAAGGTTTCGAGGAAGGAACTTATATGCTATCTCTTTAGGTAAACATTCCTTGCGTATGGTAAGTACCTACGCAATATGTATAATCACACCCTTCACTGTCTAGATGAGCTGATTAAATAATTATTAATTATAACTGAAACGCCACTTGTACTTTAACATAACCATAATTAAAGATAACAATAATAACACTTCTAGTAAACAAGTTCGTGAAAGATTAGAAAAGTAATGCAGTGCGTTTCTTCGTGCTATCCTATTTATGGTATCATTCATGCATAATTTAATTACTGCAAGCAATGTAGCGTTGTACACGTAAAAACATATTTTTGACATGATTCCGCCTGAACTCCTGAAGAGTGGAAGAGTGTGTCAAGTTTGTGGGCTAAGTTTACGAACTTAGCCCGCAAACTTGACACCTACGCTTAAATACCAAAGGTAATAGGATAGGCAGTCGTTATTGTGACCAGTCGGTCCCTGACTGTAAGTCTGTCGACGAAGATACTGCTCCGTCTGACAGTAACTAGAAACTTCGAACCTACCCCTATTAAATTCGCTGTTCAGTTTTTAAAGCACATAGGTCACTTGATCCTCTGAGGTGCGGATCGGGGTTAGGGTCGTTGAAATAACTGACAATTCGCGTTGTCATTCACTCTTAGTTAGGACCCCGAACCAATATTAAGCCCGTAACATGTTACGGAGTAGGTACTTAAGCAACGCCCGTAACTTCGGCTGAAACTACAGCTTTATGTGCGAGATCTGTTTCTGCGACGATGGAGAAAACTGCTCATAGAGCAGCTAAACTTGCATCAGCTGCAAGTTATACGTCGTGCTCAATAGTGTTCAGTAAACCTAGGTACCAAATTGATGGACCGCCTGACAAAATATATTAGTGCCTATGGGTTGCGCAAACGTTCGTGGTCATAAAATGTGACTGTATAATAATGGCCAGACACAAAAGATTGAATGTTTGAAATTTGGTATTTACTAAATGTTGAGGATTCTACTAGCAGTTTTTATGCCTGTGATAGACACGACTTTTGCTGTATCGGCTCCCAGGTGCGACTACTAGTTGCAGTAGCACATGCACTTTTTTGTATGAAAACAGTAGTCAAAAATAAATTATTTTGTTCCATTCTTAGGCTAGACTGTACATTTGCATATAAAATTAATGTGATAGGTACCTATAACTGCCTACTGCAAATATTCGTTGTTTTCGATAATAA
This sequence comes from Diarsia rubi, assembly GCA_932274075.1. Classification (NCBI taxonomy): domain Eukaryota; kingdom Metazoa; phylum Arthropoda; class Insecta; order Lepidoptera; family Noctuidae; genus Diarsia; species Diarsia rubi. The sequence continues at coordinate 13,164,955 of OW026417.1, read as the reverse complement.
ATTGTCCCACGGGATCATACTACCGGGATAAGAAGTATCCTATATGTTAATCCAGGTTATAAACTATCTGTGTAATGTGATCTAATTTTCATGCACATCCGTTCAGTAGTTTTTGCGTGAAAGAGTAACAATCATCCATACATCCTCACTTTCGCATTTATAATATTAAGTAGTTATCTACAAGGATGTATCACCATCTATTAAGTTTATAATTGATTACGAATAAACATATAAAACAACAATTTTTCCAATTTCTCTCTCAAATTCTTGATTTTGTTTTCCATTTTATTTTTTTACATTATATAGATATTATATACTCACACTCGCTCACTACTACACACTCTCTCACTCTCTACTTATATAATAATTATTATTTTTTAGATTTTAATTTTTGTATTGAATTTTATTATTATTTCCAAAGCCAAAATTTTATAAATAAAAAAAAAATGACAAAAAAAGAAATGAAAAAAAAAAAAAAAAAAATTTGTTTTTTTATGTGTTCGATTTTAATTCCTTGTTTTGTTTTTAAACTTAGACATTCATTTTTGAATTGTAATATTAAGTACATTATTTTTACTGGTAGCACTGTTAGCTTAAATATTTTTTGTGTAATTATTTAGATTATAAGCTATTAAACGTAAATGATAATTCATACATATACAAACGTTACAAATTATGTACTAAATGTTGCGCCCGTTCGCGTGGTTGTTTAAAACTAAAATGCGTTCATCACCATTTCATCATTTCAGCCGAAAGACGTCCGCTGCTGGACATAGGCCTCCCTTAAGTGTCGCCACATTGACCGGTCCCGTGCGTCTCGCATCCAGCGGATGAGCGGATCCCCGCAACCTTCACCAGGTCAACGGTCCACCTAGTGGGAGGCCTTCCAACGCAACGTCTTCCGGTTCGCGGTCGCCACTCCAGAACTTTCCGACCCAATCGGCCATCCGTTCTGCGAGCAATGTGCCCTGCCCACTGCCACTTAAGTTTGGCAATTCGTTGGGCTATGTCGGTAACCTTGGTTCTCATGCGGATGTCCTCATTTTTGATTCGATCACGCAAAGAAACTCCGAGCATAGCTCTCTCCATTGCCCTTTGGGTGACTTTGAGCTTTCTGATGAGGCCCATTGTAAGCGACCACGTTTCGGTCCCGTATGTAATCACTGGCAACACACACTGGTCATAGACTTTCGTCTTGAGACACTGTGGTAAGTTGGACGAGAAGATACTACTCAGCTTCCCAAACGTTGCTCAGCCGAGTCGGATTCGACGACTGACCTCTTTCTAAAAGTTGGACCTACCTAACTGGACCGTTTGTCCCAGGTAGACATAATCGTCCACAACTTCGAGTGTAGTCTCCGATCTTGATAGGAGTGGGTGTTACATGGGCATTCAACATGACCTTGGTTTTGTCCATGTTCATTTTAAGATTCACTCTTTCGGAAGCTCTACTGAAGTCATCGAGCATCTTACTGAGGTCCTCCATGGTCTCAGCCATGACCACTATATCATCAGCAAACCGAAGGTGAGTGATGTACTCGCCATTGATGTAGATACCTAGTCCTCTCCAGTTCAAAACCTTGAAAACATCCTCCAGTACAGCGGTGAACAGCTTCGGAAATATGAGGTCCCCCTGTCTCACACCTCGCTGCAGAAGGATAGGTTCCGAAGTCTGATCTTGAAGTCGGACTGAATTGGTGGCGTTTTTGTACAAACACTTCAACACCTCGATGTAGCGGTAGTCGATTTGGCACCTTTGGAGAGACTGTAGTACAGCCCAGGTCTCGATCGAATCGAAAGCTTTCTCGTAGTCCACAAACGCTAAACAGAGAGGTAGATTATACTCCTCGGTCTTCTGTATAACCTGCCGCAGCGTATATTCCTCTCCCCTTCCTCCCGGACCACGATAGTGAATAGACGTGTGCACGTACAAGTTTTTATTTTAATTAATCTCGTAATATTTAACAAAAATAGTAACATAAAATCAAGTAAAGTACCAGGCGCGCATAACTTGACAAGAAAGCCCGTACCGAGCTGTAAGAGATAGCAACAATTGAAACGGAGATAGTCGGTGAGCTACGCTGTCCTGTCATCTGTCGAGAGAACTGTCATATGTCACGGTATGTCAAAACTGCTGTCATATGATTTGACTTTGATTGCGGAGTTGCCAGACTATAAAAATCAAACGTAGTTGCCATCCTAGAAAAATACAAACGGAGTTGCCATCCTTGAAAAATCTAAAGAATAGTGGGAGAATCTTCCAACAGTGGATATTCGGCACAACTATCTGTAAGTAAGCCATACTGTATCAAAATATCGACTTATTCTCCCACGTGGAAGTTTATTTACAAGTCAGAAAATGTCTCTGTCACTACAACGATCTCCTCCTAACACCTCTACACCTGCTAAAAATATACCATCCAACACAAACAGTCCAAGCATACCTAATATAACCCAAAGACCTCTACTAAAACGGAGGCAAGGAGATGACCTGGAATTTTTTATGTCAAAAATGGAATCAATGTTTAATGATTGGGCCGAAAAGCAAGAAAGAAAATACCAACAACTGTTAGATTCAGTCGAAGCAATTAAAGTTCAAAACACGGAAATGAAAGTTAGCATGGACTTAATTTCTAATAAATATGATGAAATCAATTTGAAAATTGAGAAATTGGAGAAAGAGAAAAAGTCTGATCAGTCTTACATTCAAACCCTTGAACATAGGATTGAACACCTGGATAGGATCACTAAAAGCTCCAGTGTTGAATTGAGAAACGTTCCGCTATCTAAGAATGAAAATATGGATAATCTGCAGACCTTAGTATCCAACTTATGTAAGACTCTGAATGTCCCTATAGGGCCTTCAGACATAAGAAACATTTACAGGGGTTACGCAAAAAATGTCTCGAAAAAACCAATAATCATTGACTTCGCCTCGGTTATGTTAAAGAATAAAGTAATCTCCTCCTTCAAGGTCTATAACAAGGAACACAGCACTGAGAGGCTCAACACAACTCATATTCAACTGGATGGACCATCGGCAGTTATATACGTGTCCGACTACCTTTCACCTAAAATGAAGCGACTACATTTCCTTGCAAGAGATTTTGCATCTACATACGCATTTAAATATTGCTGGTCGACTCCCGGGACAATATATCTTAAAAAAACCGAAGGTGAACAATCTATTAAACTTAAAAATGAACAAGATTTACTTCGTTTAAAAAGCCAAATGTGACTATGTATAATCTGTTTTCTGAAATTATTTTTAAAAATAGTCAATATAATTATTCTTTTTAAATGTATAACTAAACATATTTTCTGCATGTTATTTAGAGTAAGTACTGCCGCACACACATATACAACACCCACTCACCCCCATATTATCACTAACACTTCAACCACAACCACAAAACCTCTACTTGATTGTCAGTCTGCTCGACTATGGAATAATCTTGCAATTGCCTTCTCGTTTTTCTTTAATTATAATTTCGATCTATGTCTCTCTTCAATAGTCTTAGTTATGATATTATCCCTTTTTTACGTATTCTCTAATTGGTCAAATAATAAAATTCTCAGATATTAACAATCTAATTAATCAACTAGACAGATACAACGTTAGTGAATCATTCAGCTGTGATCCCGAGCACTGTGAACAAGTTATTACCAATCCACAGTCTTATCTCAAAATTCTGCACCAGAACATTCGTAGCATCAATAAAAATTATAATAACTTCTGTATTCTGTTACAACAATTAAAGATAGAATGTGACGTTTTAATACTGACGGAATGCTGGCTGTCCCATGTTTCAAACTTGCCTGCCCTGAATGGCTACTACACATACAGCAGTTCGGCACATTACAATCAAAATGATGGAGTAGTGTTATTCATTAATAAATCTTTGACACATACGGTAGAAGAGCCCACATTCCACGATGCGAATTGTCTACTTATTAAGATCGGTACTAACACGGTAATTATTTCAATCTATAGACCCCCCAGCTTCAATAATATCGATGTCTTTCTAAATTCATTGAGTAACATTCTAAACGACCTATCCGCTTTTAGGAATATCTGTATAATTGGAGATATTAATCTTAATATTCTCGACTCGAACTCTCACACATCACGCTACTTAGATTTGTTATCATTTCATGGCCTTATTCCAGCGTACAACTTTGCAACAAGGGGTAAAAGTTGTATTGATCACGTAATTTTAAAAACGAATCAACCGTCGTTGTCATTTGTGCTTAACACAACTATAACAGATCACGCATCGACATTATTTTGCCTTAAAAATAAAAGAGTTAACTTTACTAATAATGGAACTGTGGATAAAATCAATTTTGACAATATTGTTTTGGAATGCAAAAATACTAACTTTTATGAACTTTTGTGCAACCGAGATCCAAACGCAGCAACCAATATTTTTGTGAATTATCTACAAAATTTAATAATACGTAACACGTTAAAAATTAAAATTCCGCAAAATAAATTAACACTTAAGCCTTGGATTACGGTAGGATTGTTAAGATGTATAAGAAATAGGGATCGAATGCATCAAAAACTTAAACGTGATTCAAATAATACCATACTTGTCTCAACCTATAAGAGATACAGAAATTTTTGTAACGGCATAATTAAAAAGTGTAAAATAAAATACGAACGAACTGAATTAGAAAAGGCAAAAAATAATAGTAAGATGCTTTGGCATAGTATTAAGAATATTACTAATTCACACAAAACTAAACGTAAAAGTTGTGAATTACTATCTATTGAGGGAACACCGGCTGACGCTGTTGATGTAGTCAATGAGTTTTTTGCTAGTGTGGGTGCAAATCTGGCTAGCAAAATAATTCCTATTTCGCTGACATCAGACACAAACTATGTTGCGACCGCTGCGGCGTCCTTTGTTTTGCTTGAGACAGATTGTGATGAGGTTAGGAGTGTCATTGCCAACTTAAAGTTAAACAGTAGTACTGGAATTGACGGTATCTCTAGCCAACTGCTTAAATTGATCCAAGAGTACATTGTACCCCCTCTGACTAATATCTTCAACAGCTGCTTTGACCTTGGCGTATTTCCCGATGCTTTCAAGCAATCAATTGTGGTACCCATTCATAAGAGTGGCGAGAGAGACTGTGTCAATAATTACCGTCCGATATCTTTACTACCCTCGCTATCAAAGGTATTAGAGACGATTATAAACAAGAGGCTCGTTAAATTTTTAGAATCTAAAAAATTACTTTCTGATGCACAATACGGCTTTAGACAGGGTAGATCAACCGATGATGCAGTACACACATTTACCGATTTTGTCACGAGAAAGCTTGACGACAAAAACAAATGCCTTACAATATTTTTAGACCTTGCTAAGGCCTTTGACACGGTCTCTCTCTCCAAGCTTCTGGTGAAGCTTGAAGGCCTCGGTATCAGGGACAAACAACTTTCGTTATTCAGAAGCTACTTGTCAGGTCGTTCGCAGCGGGTCAGGATAGGCGACACATTGAGCGCGGAATGTCCTGTTGACTTTGGAGTGCCCCAGGGCAGTATATTGGGCCCTACCCTATTTTTATGCTACATCAACGAACTGTGTAAACTTGATCTTATAAATTGTAAAATAATTTCATACGCTGATGACACAACTCTCACCTTTTTTGGGGAGTCTTGGACAAAAGTATTTAAATATGCTCAAGAAGGCCTTAATAGAGTATGTCATTGGTTAACTAACAACTCACTTACATTAAATGCAACTAAAACTAATTATATAACTTTTTCCTTACGAAAATCCGTTTCTTCATTACATCAAATCATAGCACATTCTTGTAATTTATCTGTCAACTCAAAATGTAGCTGTCCAAATATTCAGAAAGTCCAATCTGCAAAATATTTGGGGGTAACCATTGATCAAAATCTGAGTTTTTCTGAACACATAAGCAATGTTGCTCAGAGAGTTCGTAAATTGACATATATATTTAAACAGCTCAGACATGTGGCAGACTCCAAAGTCATGAAAATGGTCTATTTGGCCCTCTGTCAATCTGTCCTTGCCTACTGTATTTCTTCTTGGGGTGGAGCAGCTAAGAGCTGCCTTATAGAATTAGAGAGAGCTCAAAGATTGATACTCAAGGTGAGTCTATTCAAACCAAGACTATTCTCTACGTCGGAACTATATCAATTGGCTGAGGTACTAACGGTAAGGCAACTTTACATTCTTGCCGTCGTACTTAGGCAACATAGGCTTCTAAAATTCAACCCAAATAACCCAACATTAGCTCGGCGTCGAAATTTTCAAATTTGCCCTACAGAACCAGCCAGAACAGCTTTTAGCGACAAATTTTTCGTGTCACAAGGTCCGCATCTTTATAACCTTATTAATAAGAAACTCTCTGTTTACGCTAATTCGAAACAAGATTGCAAGAAAAAGGTCATCCAATGGCTTCTGACACTTAAGTACGAGGAGACAGAGAAACTTCTCTGTAGACACCGAAACATCTAACACATACACACGAGCGCACACACACACGCACAAACACTCATAAACACACGCACAAACACACACACAAACACTCACGAACACACCCCCCCCCACACACACACACACCTATAAACATGCATGATTACTTCTTATTATGCATGCACATTCTCACTCCCTCAGCAACAAACTACTCATTTAGCTCATTCACGTATAACTGTCCGGGTTAAGGAGGCCAGGAGACCCATGACACAAGTTTTTTACTTAGTTTGGGCTCCTGTCTCCCTTCCATATATAAGCATTTTAAATTTTCATTGAGTGTATGTATCTTATGGGAGAAAAATAAACGAAATTTATTATATTATAAATTTATTATTATATATGTGGTCTACGGTGCTAAAGCCTTTTCGGAATCCAGCTTGTTCGGGAGGATGAAAGTCGTCAAACATGCGCGCGAGACGATTCGTAATGACTCTTGAAAACAACTTGTAGACATGACTCAGAAGTGAGATGGGCCTATAATTCTTCAATCGGGCATTGTCGCCCTTCTTGACGAAGAGTACCACCACACCTCTGCACCATGTCTGCGGCGTTTTTCCCTCGAGTATGACGGAACCAAACAGCTTCTGAAGGGCCTTAAGGACCGGTTTGCCACCCGCCTTCAGGAGTTCGGCCGTAATCCCGTCATCACCCGGTGCCTTGTTGTTCTTTAGCTGTTTCAGAGCCATCCTAATCTCGTACAGGCTGACATCCGGGATGTCTTCGGTATAGTGTCGGGTCAGTTTAGCTCTTGGGTCTTTAGCTAGATTTTCAACGGGTTTGCTAGTTGACGTGTACAGCTGCCCATAGAAACTCTCGATCTTCCTCAGAAGCTCCGGTTTGGTGGATACGATTCTGCCGTCGTCGGTCTTCAGTTTCGTGAGCTGGCTTTGCCCAGAGAGCCTCTTGTTATTATTCACACAACGTGTCTTGAAGAACTTAGACCAGTCAAATGGACAGTTTCCACGAACCCATCGTTGTATTCGTCCACTGAGTTGCGTTGCTTAGACAAAAGTACATTAAATCATTGCCCTGCGTTATCTTACTGACTGAAATAAGAAGAGGGTAATGCAAAGCACTGATTATGTCTAATACTAAAGTTTAGATGGATGGAAGTAATCAACCACGTCAGAACGGCCGAATAGATCTTGATGAAATTTTAAACAGAGGTAGATTATAGTCCCGTCAGGACTGCGGGATGTTCGCAAGAAATACCGCGGCCTCGACACAAAGGGCTAACACCACACAACATCTATATGACGGCATGGTTGGCACAGTGGCTGGACGATTGACAGTCCCACACGTAACAAAAAAAAATATGTCGTGGGTTTTATCTAATTTTAATTTAGTTTTAAAAACCGGGCAAGTGCAAGTCGGACCACGCATATTGTAGGGTTCCGTATTTGCCCATCACAAACATGTGAATTTAATAAATTGGTTAACCACCGTTTTAATTAACGATCGTTTTAATTATAAAAATAAAACAAACTTACATTTGTAGTTTTAAGACCTGTGCTCCCATACATTATGTATAGGAAAATATTTTATACAGGTACATTTTATAAGTTGGTTGACTATTACTCGTAAACTTGTAAAGCCTACCAAGCTATGATAGTTTTGCTTTTAATGCCGTAATATTATATTAATATTATTATGCAATAAAAGTACAGGATATAATTTTTTCAGATTTTAGCCGGTTCGATTCCCGGGTGTGGGAGAAGAGAATTTTCGAAAATCTTTGAATGCAGTTTGCTTTCTATTAAAAAAAAAAGAAGTGTTTCCTTTGAGTAAAATTTTCTATCTATAGTATTAAGAGCCTACTTCCACCAGGTGGCATTACAAAATTCCACCCTGATTAATGATCTACCCTATTTATTGAAAAACCAACCTCAGATTATGGCGTTATTTGCTGATGACACTTCCCTAATTTTTACGATAAATAGACGGGCTCGAAATCTAGATGACGTGGATAAAGTTCTACTTCATGTTCATAATTGGTTCACAGCAAACAATTTAGTATTAAATGAAAAAGAGACTAAATGCATAAGATTTGCTTTACCGAATGTTAAAAGTAGTGATTGTGATATTCTATTAAAGAACGAGAAACTAGAATTCGTAGATGAAACAGTTTTCTTGGGGATTACGCTTGATTCACGGCTACAATGGGGTGCTCATTTAACATCTCTTGCAGGGCGGCTAAGTTCAGCAGCATATGCCATTAGAAATATCCGTCAGTTTACTGATAGAGATACCGCTAGGCTGGTCTATTTTAGTTACTTTCATAGCATAATGTCTTATAGCATTTTGTTATGGGGACGGGCTGCAGACATTGAATCTATTTTTATTCTGCAAAAACGAGCCATCAGAGCAATGTATGGTCTTCAGACTCGCAAAGGTTGACTCATCTTTCATGGGGTACTGTTTGAGGTGCTATAACAGAATTCCACAAAGCATTCTTGAATTGAATGAGACGAAATTTAAAACATGCATCAAACGCACACTATGCAAGCAAGCATATATTACAAATTAGACGATTATTTCGCTGATAAAAATGCTTGGCTCAATGCCGGTCCTCCCCTTAGCTGCCACGGCTACTTTAAATTATTATATTATTTTTGAATCGACGTTTGGCTTTACTGTGGACACTTATCGTACACATCATGCTACATCGTTCTCACATAATAATATACCATCTCAGCATGAATAATGTAACCAAAGTTTTGTAACAATATTATGATTTAAAAGAGTGAGTTTCTTGCCATTCTTCTCATGAGACCAATGCTTTGGAATCGGCAACTACAGTACACTCACAGTTATTATGCCTTGAGAGTGGGACTGTAGTCTATATTATTAGCTTTTTAAAATTTACTATTTGTTCGACTATTCAAAAGACCCTGTAACTGGCCAACTTTAAATGAATGTTTTTGATTTTGATGTCTCATTCTTGAACATAATGATAAAGTTCTTCTTGAAAACTATAAATTCATATATCTTTTGATAGAGAGCACCAATTACAATGAAACAAAGACTAGGTAATACCCCAAATTCCGCACAATATTTATGTATAAAAGTTACCCACGGTAGTTTCGTAAATTTTACATGATGCTTAGTCATCGAAACAGACAACCAGACAAAATTTCCAAAAATGCTGGATATGAGTTCTGTTGGTTATACTTTAACTACCCTAAAGATTCCTTTTTTAAATATTTTCAATGCACAAAAATATTATTTCTACAGATTTATTATATGTATAATGTATAGATTCTGATATAGATAGATAGTATGTAATTAATTCCAGTTAAAAATACAGTAGAATCCGGATTTAACAATATTTGAGGGACCCGCAACATTTAGTTGTACTAACCTAACAATGCGCAAAAAAATGCACACACTTATGGGGGGAACCTGAGGGTGTGCATCTTCATCGTGGCTGCGGGTTGTACATTAGTCACCGCGGCCTCGACATATAGGGCTAAGAAGGAACATGGGTGGTTTTTAGTCAGTAGAAGTCTGACACTCACTTTCGCTCTGCCCAAGAGCGAGAGGGGTTATTTGATGATTTCCAAACCCCCAAAAAAAAAAAAAGTGTGTGCATCTTCCCAATATTTGCTAATTAACCCTTTTCCCTAACATCTCATAATATGAACCAAAACAAATGAACCATGTATTGTTTTTCATAAGAAACAATTTTGAAGATCACAATAGATGACAATTAAAGACATGAACAGGCGTTTGGATTACAAAGCTTAAAACTTTAATAAATGTAGGTGGGTTAACGCAATTAGTGCGGCAAACTCACCTGTGCGGTTTTATGCTGTATATTTCATTAGTCTTTGTTTACGATTATACTATTCTTAAAATTATGTTAATTGTTTGTGTTAACATATATTTTAAATGTAGACTGTTTATGAGGAATTGCATATTATTATATAGATAATTATCAAATAACACTTGTACTGCGTAATAATGTTAAAGGGTCTCATCAGTAGGTTCTCTATCTTGATAAAGTAATTAAATTAATGCTGTGAACTTTTTTATTAGTCTGCCACTTTTGTTTTCTTGCATTTATTGCTGGGATAAACAATTTGTCTAATCTACTCAAATACTTTTAATACAAAAATTAACAGAATAGTTCTAGAGTAACTCAGCACCCATAAAATAGGTAAGACAATATATAGGTGTTGCTACACAATGCGAGTATTTGCAGAAGCAAGCCAACAATCATGCCGCCTTCAGAAAATATATAGTTGTTTTGAAACTTATTACTAAAAGTGTTTACTTAAATAAAATATGTTTGTGAGCATAGTAAACGACAAACTTGGTGAAAATATGTGCCTACTTATCAATTCTTAATCATAATTATAACAGTTTTATCAATGGTTAACTTAAATAGATAAATAAAATACTTATGTACTTGACCCTTTTCGAAATTTAAAGCGGTGTTATTCACGTGGTTTTCTCCCATTTTTCTTCACAAGAGTGAATCTTCAATCAATTTTTGTCGCAAAAAACAAAGAAACCTTACAAAACACTCAAAACTCTGTTCACCACTACTGATTAAAATAGAATAAATGTAAAACAACTTGTTTGTAGCTTTGTTTCATGTCAGTGATTTGTTTACGTTTGTTTTTTGACAGCAATTTGACGTTGACTTTTTAATGACAGCTAAGGCGAAAATTTACAGTTAAAAGTTTATTTAGTCGAGTTGATTGAAATTCGAGATGGGCAGTCGACATAGTTGCGATCGAGGGAAAAACCTGGATGAGACTGGCACAGGAACGTGATGATTGGCAACAGAAAAGACAGGCCTATACCCAGCAGTGGGTGAATTCGGGCTGTGGATGATGATGATTGAAATTCGACTAAGAAAAGAATAAAAAATAACTTACAATGTTTAAACTATTATGATCTTATTTTTTATCTTGAATAATATATGACTAATTAAGAGATAAGGCTGGTACTAAACACTCCGTTTACAACTGGCTGACAGTTTTATAATTTGTTTAATCTCCCACATCCATCCATCTATCCACATCCTCTCTCAAAGCGAAATATCCATTAAACTAATGTGACATTAGCACCATTATTCTAACTTCGACTACGGTAGCGGTCGAGGCAACGGCGTGGCAAGGAGTGCTAAGAATCCCCGGACGGGATCCGGGTACCAAACACACCGACGATTGGACCTGGCCACATACAACACGCGCACCGCACACTCCGGACCGACGAGAAGATAACCGAACTCGAGGAAGAATTAAGCAGGCTGCGATGGAGTATTGTGGGATTATCCGAAGTCCGAAGAGAGCCCGGACACGATAATCCTGAAATTCGGCAATCTGCTCTACTTGGGTTTATTGTACACAAGTCCCTCGCGAACAACGTGATGAACATCGAGAGTGTGTCGAACAGGATGGCTTACCATGTACTCAGAATATCTGCAAGATATTCGCTGAAGGTCATACAGGTCTACGCCCCGACGATGAAGTAGAAACCATGTATGAGGATATCTTTAAAGCCATGCATGGTTTTAGAACTTACTTCACCGTTGTCATGGGGGACTATAGCGCGAAACTGGGCAAACGAAGCGAGGATGAGCTGCAAGTGGGGCAATTTGGGGTTGGACATCGGAACCACCGGGGTCACCAACTGGCTAGTTTAATGGAGAAGGAGGGCCTCTTTATGATGAACTCCTTTTTCAAAAAACGGGAGCACAGGAAAAGGATCTGGCTGAGCCCCGATGGTGCGACTAAAAATGAGATTGAATAAATCATGTCTTTGTTCAATGGTGTCTCCGTGATCAATTCGGTGAAAACCGGGAGCGATCACCGCATGGTTAGAGGCACATTAAACATCAACATCAAGCTTGCAACTGATGAAGTCAACGCTCCGTCCAACACAGATCCAGATCCAAAACCCCGAGCTTTCAGCTTGAACTCCAGAACCGCTTCAAATGCCTAGGAAACTCAAGTGGACGATTATAATGACGGGTTTGTGGAAACTGTCGATACGACTGGGTCTAAATAATTTAAGATACGTCATGCTAATAAGATCAAAAAACTCTCAGATCACACTCTCAAGCTCATGAAGGAGCAGCGTGAGATGATTCTACAGACTCCAGACGAGGCGTGGAAATATCGGAAGCTAAATAGACAGATCTCTAAATCCTTGAAGAGCGACCTCCGCCGCTTTAATACCGAGCGTATTAAAGACGCAATTGAACAGAACAAAGGCTCCAAGGTATTTGCAAGAGATCTGGCTATTGGGAGGGCCAGCTCACGAAACTGAAGACCAACGATGGCAAAATCGTATCCGCCGAACCGGAGCTTCTGAAAAAGATCGAGATTATTATGGGCAGCTGTACACGACAACTAGTCAACCCGTTGAAAATCTAGCGATAGAGCCCAGATCATGACTAACCCGACACTATACCGAAGACATCCCGGATGTCAGCCTGTACGAGAAACAGCTTAAAACAACAAGGAACCGGGAGATGACGGAATTACGGCCGAATTTCCGAAGGCGGGTGGCAAACCGGTCTTTAAGGCCCTTCAGAGGTTGTTTAATTCCGTCATACTCGAGGGAAAAACGGCGCAGGCTTGGTGCAGGGGTGTGGTGGTGCTCTTCTTCAAAGAGGGTGACAATGCCCGATTGAAGAACTATTTTCCCATCTCACTTCTAAGCCATGTCTACAAGTTGTTATCAAGAGTCATCACGAATCGTCTCGCACTCAGGTTTGATGATTTCCAGCCTCCCGAACAAGCCGGATTCCGAAAAGGGTTTAGTGCCGTCAACCACATACATACGCCGCGGCAGGTTATACAGAAGACCGAATAGTCTGCCGCTCTGTTTAGCGTTTGTGGACTACGAGAAAACCTTCGATTCGATCGAGACTTGGGCTGTACTGCAATCTCTCCAACGGTGCCAAATCGACTACCGGTACATCGAGGTGTTGAAGTGTTTGTACGAAATCGCCACCGGGACCTATCCTTCTGCGCGGTGTGAGACAGGGAGACGTCATATCTCCGAAACTGTTCACCGCTGCACTGGAGGATGTCTTCAAGGTATTGGATTGGAGAGGACTTGGCATCAATGTCAACGGCGAGTACATTACTCACCTTCGGTTTACCGACGATATAGTGGTCATGGCTGAGACCATGGAAGACTTCAGTATAATGCTCGATGACCTTAGTAGAGCTTCCGAAAGAGTCGATCTTAAAATGAACATCTCGAGATCGGAGACTCTACAATCGAAGTTGTGGACGATTATGTCTACCTGGGACAAACGGTCAATCTTCGTATCCGACTCGGCTGGGCAGCGTTCGGGAAGTTGCGCGGTATCTTCTCGTCCAACTTACCACAGTGTCTCAAGACGAAAGTCTATGACCAGTGTGTGTTGCCAGTGATTACATACTTGTTGTATATGTATGTGTGAGCAGCGCGTATGTAAGCGTGCGCTGCGTCCCCACCCAAACCTCTAATGCAGGATTAAAGCAGTGTGCTATTAGCCGTGAGTAGTTTCACTTGTGTCCCTACGCACCTACATAACAGTGGCGACGAGTTACCCACAGTAGCAAAAAGTAATAAAAAAAGTCTGTTGAAAAATGGCACAGTCATTTTGTGGTATTTTGTCAATTTTCGATCATAATGTTAGTGATTGGAAGACCTACAAAGGTCGCGTGACACAATGGTTCATCGCAAATAACATCGATGCAAAAAACGATGCGGCGGGAACCAGGAGGCGAGCCATTCTACTCAGCGCACTCAACGATGGTACATACAAGTTGGCAGCAGATTTAGCCCTGCCCAAGGACGTACAAGAGGTACCATACGAAGATCTGGTGACGTTGTTGGATAACCACTTCACACCAAAACGTTGCGGGTTCAGCGAACGGCACAACTTTTACGCAGCTTCGCAGCAGCCTGGCGAGACACCTACGCAATAGGCAGCGAGGTTACGTGGACTAACGGCGCATTGCGGATTCAGCAATGTTGAAGAGGACTTGCGTGATCGTTTTGTAATGGGGATGCTAGCGGGTCCTGAACGGGAGAAACTATTTGCTCTGGACTTGGAGACCTTAACCTTGGCGAAGGCGGTGGAGCTAGCAGAGGGCATTAGATGCGCGCGGGCAGGCGCTGCCGCTACTGCTCCTACATCTACAGATCAAGCACAGGTGTTCAAGATCGCGAAAGGACAAAATAGTGTCAACACGACGTGTGCGGTCGCGTTAATCACGAATCGTCTCAGTGTCGGTTTGCAAAGTATAAGTGTAAAAAGTGCAACACAGTAGGGCATTTGCAAAGAATGTGTAATAAACTTAACTACGTGTTAACGGGGGATGTGAACGAGGACGATAATGGTAAGTCGCTTTATAACATTTGTTCGGCTCGGGGAGAACCTATGACAGAAACGGTGACGATAAACGGTCGGAATTTAAAATTTCAATTGGATAGCGGATCGGCGGTGACGGTCATATCTGAACTGAAACGTGGTCGCTCACAATGGACCTCATCAGAGAGCTCAAAGTCACCCAAAGGGCAATGGAGAGGGCTATGCTCGGAGTTTCCTTGCGTTATCGAATCAGAAATGAGGACATCCGCACGAGAACCAAGGTTACCGACGAAGCCCGAAGAATCGCCAGACTTAAGTGGCAATGGGCAGGGTGGACATTGGCTCGCAGAACGTTTGGCCGATGGGGCCGAAAAGTTCTGGAGTGGCGACTGCGAACTGGAAGACGTTGCGTTGGAAGGCTTCCCACTAGGTAGACCGATGACCTGGTGAAGTTTGAGGGAACCCGCTGGATGCGAGACCTCGCCGATACTCACTCAATTTTGTATTGTGCAGCTGTAGTGGCTTGTCGTGTGGCTCACGTTAAGTTCCCTAACAACGACAGAGCTGCACAAACAAAGTAAGCTGTTCCAGCCTGGCAGTGCAGAATTGAGCGGCGTATCGGTGAGGCTAGAGCACTCATCGGCAACTTGATCTGCTTCAGGGAGGGCAATACTCGCCCTAGAGTGATGCGCTTTATATGAGGCGGGCGTTCTCGGGAACATATTTTAGTTTTCTTGATTATTTGTCCCGCGTCACAGAGCGCATCGACGTCCTGAAGCAGAAAATCTGTGCATGGGCGAGCCGTATTCGTCGTTGTAAGCGGCGAGTAGAGCGGTACACACAGAAGCGCACTTTCTAAAGTGATGAAAGGTGGGTACAAAGAGCTTGGGAACTACCAGGCCAAGGTGTGATTGACACGCGTCTGCCGGGTGATGACGCCATGACGTTGTTCTGGCGCAACATCTGGTCGGTGCCTGTCAGTCACACTGAGGGCGATTGGACCCGGGAGGTTGAACGAGCGTGTGATCCTATAACAGAAATGGGGGCAATTATTATCAGCCCCCAAGACGAAGCTCGTGCAGTCCGTCAGTTGCCTAACTGGAAATCGCCAGGGCCGGACGGGCTGCACAATTTCTGGATCAAATGGTTCATAAGATCGCACGCTCGCTTGGCGTCCCAGTTTCAATCAGCCTTAGAGTCAGGATCGCTGCCCCAGTTCTTGACAACAGGAATTACCCACCTGCTCCATAAATCAGGTAGTACTGCGGAACCTAAAAATTATAGACCAATCACTTGTTTACCAACGGTCTATAAAGTTCTTACATCCAGTTTGAGAATTAAAATCAACCAACATGTCGAAAGTAACTCTATCATGTCTACCTCTCAGAATGAATGTAGGAACCGGTCCCGTGGTACTAAGGAGCTGCTCCTCATTGATATGACCATTAGCCAACAGGTTCGCCGCTCCCGAAAGGATCTGTCTGCATGTTGGATAGATTATAAGAAGGCCTATGATTCGGTGCCTCATACATGGCTCACGAGGGTGCTGGAATTGTACAAAGTAGATGCAACTCTGCGTACCTTCCTGATGTCATGTATGGGGAACTGGAGAACGGTCCTTCGCTATCCAGGATGTCGACAGATCGGAGGGAACAGTGAACCGATAAGGATCGAGGGTATTATATTCCAGGGTGTCAGTCTGAGTCCATTGTGGTTTTGTCTAGCCTTGAACCCTCTTAGCACACTGCTGGAGGGTTCAGGTCTAGGCTATCGGTTGAGGAGAGGTGGTCAGGTTATTTCTCACCTTCTTTACATGGATGATCTGAAACTCTTTGCCCCCAACAATTTGCAACTAATGAAGCTACTGAAGATAACAGAAATGTTCAGTAGTGGCATCAGAATGGAATTTGGTTTGGACAAATCTGCAGTCATGCATGTAAAGCGAGGGGAGATTATGGACGGTGGAGCACACAGTGGAGGTGTGCCCCGCTTGGGCGGAGCCCCGCCGTGTTCTCGTAGCGGCGATCGGCGGCGGCGACCTCTCGCGCCCGGCCCTGGTGCAAGCCATGGTCCGGGGCGAGGAGGAATGGGACGCCGTCGCCTCCTTCTGCGAAGCAGAGTTGCTAGCGAAGGAGGTGGCGGAACGCGAGAGGGAGAGAACCTCTCGTCCCAGCCGCCGCGGGAGGCGCTCCGGGCGTCGGGGGTCCCGCGATGACCTCCGGCCAACGTAGACGCGGGCCTGTGGACGGTGAGTGATGGGCTAACTCGCCGTCCGTCCGTCTCACGACGAAAACAGGCGCGTTCGTGTTCCACGCGCGCCTCAAAGAGATGTCAGCAACATGGGAGGGGCCCGAAAGGGCCGACGCCTGTCGGGGCCGCGGGTAGTCCAACGGTTATCGCGGCCTCGACATAGAGGGCGAAGAAGGAACATGGGTGGTTTTTAGTCAGTAGAAGTCTGACACTCCCTTTCGCTCTGCCCAAGAGCGGGAGGGGTTATTCGATGAGTTTACACCCACCAAAAAAAAAAAAAAAGGGGAGATTATGGAATCCGTGGGAATTCAAATCTCGGATTCCATACAACTTAGATCCCTCTCGTCAACAGAAACCTACAAGTATTTGAGTATGTCGGAAGCATTAGGAATCAAATTTGCCGACATGAAACAATCGTTGAAGGAGCGCTTCTTTGGCCGCCTGAACAAGGTGCTGAGCAGTCTTTTGTCAGGTGGAAACAAGGTGCGCGCCTTCAACAGTTGGATCATGCCGGTTTTGTTGTATTCTTTCATACTCAAATGGACTCAGACAGAACTTGATGCGCTTGATAGGGGGGTCCGCTCACTATTGACTGCAAATCGGATGCATCACCCACGGTCGTCGGTGATGAGAAGTGTGGGGGTCGTGGTTTTTTAAATGCTAAGACTCTACACAACCGTGAGGTATGCAGTCTCAGGGAATACTTCCTAGAATCCGACGTGGCGATGCACCGAGATGTGGTCTCAGTGGACAAGAGCCTTACCCCGCTCTCCTTGGCTAACGAGAACTGGCGCATACCTAAAGTATTAGACACTAATGACCGCAAGGAGGTATGGCAAAGCAAGGAGCTACACGGACGCTTTTACCGGGCCTTACATGGAACCGATGTAGATTTCTTAGCGTCAGTATCCTGGCTACGTTTCGATGACCTTGAGGGGAAACCGAAGGTTTTGTCTGTGCAATAATGGACGAAGTTATGATGACCAACAACTACCGGAAATACATTGTGAACGATGGCACGGTTGACATATGTCGGGCATGCCACCGTCCTGGAGAATCGATCCGTCACATTATTTCTGAGTGTTCTCGTCTGGCTAATGGAGAATATTTGCATAGACACAACCTCGTTGCCAGGATTATCCACCAGCAACTTGCTTTGAAATACAACCTTGTGGAAACAGAAGTGCCATACTATAAGTATGCGCCCGACCCAGTTCTCGATAATGGTAATATTTCGTTGTATTGGGATCGACCTATCGTCACTGACAGGACTACTGTTGCCAATAAGCCTGACATTGTGGTGATAGATCGATCGGAGCGTCGCGCAATGATTGTTGATGTAACAGTCCCGCATGACGAGAACCTCGTGAAAGCAGAGAAAGATAAGCAATTCAAGTATCTGGATCTGGCTCGCGAGGTTGTCGACATGTGGCACGTGAATACAGCAGTCATTGTGCCGATAGTCGTGTCTGCCAATGGCTTAATAGCCAAGAGCCTCGACGAACATCTAAGGAGGCTCTCGCTTGGTAGCTGGATCAAGGGCTTGATTCAGAAGGCAGTACTTCTGGACACGGCGTGCATTGTCAGGAGGTTCCCTTCTCAAGAGCCCTTACCACCGATAGTTCGGACTTTGTTCCCAATACTAGTGGACCACTATTTTTTAATTTTTTATATGTTTTTTATATACCTTTTTGTAATTAATATTTAAAAATGTATTTAATATGTTATAAAATGAATAAAGGAGATAATATAAATAATTACAATTGAGTTAAGTTGCTTAAGTTGATAAAAAATGCTATGCAATAGCTTTACCGCGGCAGTCTCCGAGTGCCACACGTCTTTTTTACCCGACTGCGGCGATCAAACTTAGTTTTATTGTCTACATTTATCATATTAACTCCTACAAAAGTTCTTTTTGTAAACTAAATCCGAGTTTCGGAGTCATTTTATAAAATCGAAAATAACCTCAAAACCAGGCAAGTAGGTATTGTAGGGAAACCTCTACGATGCGAAGTCAGAACTGGTTGTGTGAACGCCATGTATAGGGTGTAAAACAATATTCATACTATTATACTTTTAATTAAATTTCTTCTTCATAAATCAAATCCCAACCGCCATAAAAAAATATGAAAATAATTACTATAACATTTTGATCTTGAAACTCGAGAATTCTTGGTACGAGTTTCGGTCATTATCCTTTCGACACATTGACCAAAAATCATGAGACTATAAGAATTGATCACTGTGCGACGGCGCGGGGCGGCGGTTCCGCAACGCTGTTATTTTGCTATACTTACTAAGTTACTACCCAGTTCCAGCCCCGTTGTTAGCGTTTTAGTCGTTGAGCGTGTTGTTGTGTGAGACATTACTATATTTTTTTTTGTAAAATCGTTGCCCCACACTGGAAATTTCTCCTGTATCGTGGGTGCGTTCACAAACATTTAAACTCACATACACAAATACCCAGACCCGGAACAACTTTGACTTTGACTTTGACTGGCCTGTTGGTCTAGTGGTTAGTGACCCTAACTGCTATGCCGGAGGTCGTGGGTTCGATTCCCACCCAGGACAAATGTTTGTGTGATGAGCACGATCATTTGTTCTGTGTCTGGGTGTAATTTATCTATAATATGTATGTATTTAGGAATATATAAGTATGTTTATCAGTTGTCTAGTACCCATAACACAAGCTCTGCTTAGCTTGGGACTAGATGGCGTTGTGTGATAGTAGTGGAATATTATTATTATTATTATTAACTATCTGTAGGTCATACAAATATTTGTTCCGTGCGGGGATCGAACCCGCGACACGCAGCGCAGCAGTCCATTGCTTGAGCCACTGCGCCAACCGTGCCGTCAAATTGTTGCATGTATCAATTTGATCAAAGTTGTCACCCAGGCTTTAAATGATGGTTTACCAATTGCTGCCATTTTCTTAGACATGAGTAAGGCGTTCGATTTTGTTGACCACAAATTGCTCTTACACAAATTAGAAAAATATAGAATAAGAGGCAAAGCAAACGACTGGTTGCGAGACTACCTAAATGCCAGAGAACAATGTGTCGAAATTTCTAAAATATGTAATAACAAAAAGGTTTTTCATAGATCTGACTAACAACAAAATAATTTTTGCGTGCCGCAGGGCAGTGTTCTGGGACCTTATTTATTCCTCATATAAAGGGTGCAAAAGTACCCTTAACGCAAACGAAAGGCACTTGTTCTCCCCGCCTCCGCAATCATTTTATTGTTCTAGACCATACCTGGGAACCCCCTAGTTACGGAGATATTGGGGGCAAAGTTCCAAATTTTGCACAGCTGTTTTTGCAAATACTAGTTTTTCAGGTTATAACTTTACCTAAATTACCTCCACGACCCTTTTACTATTCAAAGCATCCACTAGCACAATGTTTTAAGAGAGCTACTTTGAGTTATACCGTAAAATGAGATTTTTGTCCCCAAAAAAAAGTCGTTTCCCAGCAAAAATTTATGCGTAGGGGTACTTAGTTTGATGTACAGAATGCTTGGTTGACGTATGTGTGAAGGGTTAATTTACACCCTGTATATTAACGATCTCCCAAATATCACTTGCCATAACACAATCTTGTTTGCCGATGATACATCTCTCATTCTGAAAAATGAAAACGCAGATACATATGAACAAGATATAAACAAAACGATAGAAGTAAAATATGACACTATTATCGAACAAGTCGCAAGTACTGAATTTCTCCACTCTTCTAAAAGAGTGGAGGCCTGTGTCCCAGCAGTGGGATCATTAATAGGCTGATGATGATGATGATGAATGTTGGACCAGAACTGTGAGTGGAAAAACGTCAATTACGTTTGTGATAAATTAGACAGATTTATCTATGCAATAAAAAGGTTGAGAGTCAGGGTATCAACAGAAGCTGCTCTTTGTGCATATCACGGATACGTTTCCACCGTACTCGCTTATGGTCTCTTGGTGTTGGGGAATTCGGTGGAAATTACTAAAGCGTTTAGAGTACAAAATATGTGTACGGGCCATCTGTGGGGCCTGGTTTACGAATAGTTGTAAACCCTTGTTTATAAAATATAATATTATGCCATTGCCATGTATGTATATTAGAGATTTGTGCCTTTTTGAACAACAACATCAAAAATATTTCACGAAACACAAAGATGTTACTAAACGAAATGTAGCTCCTAGAAATAAAAATAAATTTAAACATGAGCTCTGTATACCACAATGCAGGCTCGAATTGTCAATTGTAAGAGAAACTCATGAACTCAAAAATGCTGTAAAAGTATCTAATCACAACAACCGCCATTCAAATTAATCACAAGTGGAGGTGCGTTTCAAACTCCTTTCAATCAATTTATTATTACGACAACACTAAACGAACCTTTTATTTGTATTTTAAAGAATTATGTGTATTCATTACTAATATTTTAATGAGTACCAAAAAGGGCTTAATGGTATATAATTACACGCAAATGTATTTGTTGTAATTTTTACACAACAGAACCGCTAAAATCATACTAACGCATTGGTTCGAGTAAAAGAGACAAACTTATGCATAAGTTTGTGTTCCGCGGTGTGAGAAAGAGATGAACACAGACAAATTTCGTACTTGAATTCCTCCTTGAGCGATACAAACGCCAGTTAGAGGCACTTCATAGTACGAATCTTTGCGATTCAGTATAGGTTCCTAAACTGGATTGCATCGGAGTTGAATGGCTAACTAAAAGTTGATGGTAGGCCTATCTATATAAAGGGTGTTAAAGTACCCTTAACGCTAACGAAAGACACTTGTTCTCCCCACCACTGCGATAATTTTTTTGTTCTAGACCATACCTGGGAACCCCCTAGTTACGGAGATATTGGGGGTCAAAGTTCCAAATTTTGCACAGCTGTTTTTGTTAATACTAGTTTTTCAGGTTATAACTTTACATAAATTACCTCCATGACCCGTTTACTATTCAAATCATCCAATAGCACAATGTTTTAAGAGTGCTACATTGAGTTTTACCGTAAAATGAGATTTTTGACCCCAAAAAAAAAGTCGTTTCCCAGCAAATATTTTTTGCATAAGGGTACTTAGTTTGATGTACAGAATGCTTGGTTGACGTATGTGTGAAGGGTTAATTTACACCCTGTATACACTAATATTATAAAGAGGGAAGGTTTGTATGTTTTAATGAATAAACACAAAAACTACTACGCCGATTTCAAAAATTCTTGCAACATTAGAAAGCTACATTCACGCTGAGTAATACTGTCTCGTGGGAATACTAGTTATACCTGTATTCCCACGGGAACACAGGAATAAAAAGCCTATGTTTAATGCCCTGTGTTTAATAAAACTTATAAATTGTAATTGTACGAAACAAGTTACAATTCTACAATTACAATTTTACCATGGTGGAAATCTGACTTTGTAGACTTGTAGCTACAAATCTACATTTTTTTAAATGGTTCAGAAAACGAATAGTGAAAGTAGTGATGATTAATATACAGGGTGTTTGGAAGGGAGCTGTACATACGCCTAGGGTAGAAACTAGGGATAGTCTGCTACCTACCCCCGCCCATTATATTGACCTTGGCCTCAAGGTTTTTTTTTAATTTATTATTATTTTTTATTTGACTTTTTGACTAAAACTACCTGTAGCTCAAAATCTATCCATGGGACCGGTCGGCTAATGGTCTTGTTTTAATCGTTAGAGTCTTAGGGTCCTGCAAAAAATTATTTTACACCAGAAAATTGTGGAGAAGAAAAGTTATGGGGCCTGAAGTACCGTAGTAAGGTAAAGAAATAATTTTAAATTAAAAAAAAACCTTGAGGCCAAGGTCAATATAATGGGCGGGGGTAGGTAGCAGACTATCCCTAGTTTCTACCCTAGGCGTATGTACAGCTCCCTTCCAAACACCCTGTATAACAGGTATTTTAAATGAGTGTAAGGCAACGGCGAGTTTGTACTTTGTAAAAGGATTAACTTTTATTTTTAATGTGACAGATTTTATGTTTAACGAACGGGTCACCTAAAACTATCGTTGAACATATTTGACAACAAAGATAGGACATGGTCATAAATGTGATTCTAGGAGAAATG
This sequence comes from Diarsia rubi, assembly GCA_932274075.1. Lineage (NCBI taxonomy): Eukaryota > Metazoa > Arthropoda > Insecta > Lepidoptera > Noctuidae > Diarsia > Diarsia rubi. Next base: position 13,141,768 of record OW026417.1, on the reverse strand, counting down.
CAACCCTTAAGCTCACACAAAACAAAACATCTTTAATATTATAGACGGTTTCGTGATGTTGTTATTGTGCTCCATGACTTTCGTTATGAATCAAACAAATATAAAACTTAGTGCTCTGTAAATCAAATATTCAAAAAGTTCAAAATTTTTAAAATCTTCCCCTCGGTTTATAATCTTCAACAAAAACTTACAATTTATGTAACTTGTAACTTACAATTACAAATTTGTGGATATAAAATTGTCATCAAAATCTACAGGCGTTATCTACAATTTAGACAGCATTTACAATTGTACAATTTGTTATTCTAGATATCTTACAAATTGTAAGGTATATTAAACAGGGCCCAATACACTTCCTAAGTCTAATGGTTGTCACGACTAGGTTGAAAAAAATAATCTCTTCAATTCTGATATAATAATAATAATAATAATAATAATAATAATATTCCACAACTATCACACAACGCCATCTAGTCCCAAGCTAAGCAGAGCTTGTGTTATGGGTACTAGACAACTGATAAACATACTTATATATTTCTAAATACATACATATTATAGATAAATTACACCCAGACACAGAACAAATGATCGTGCTCATCACACAAACATTTGTCCTGGGTGGGAATCGAACCCACGACCTCCGGTATAGCAGTTAGGGTCACTAACCACTAGACCAACAGGTCAGACAGGTCAGTCATATAATGTAATTAAATCAACTATAGGTACAAGCCATGTTCTAAAGTGTAGAGATAAGCACGTAGCAAGTACACGATAAGTTATCGAATTTATTCATTTGTTTTCAATAACACAATGAAAAGAAGGCACAAATCGCATGATGGAGTAGGTGTGGTAGTGACTGTAGACCACATTATAGTCTACATATTCGAAAGATATTGACTCGTAAATACTCTTAATGCTCACAAATCACAGTCCTAAAGAATTACACTGGGTAATGGGCAAATCCATTATTTTATCTAGTACCTTAATAGAATGCTAATTTATGGAAATGCGACGCCAAGAAATTTAGAAAATATTGTGAGGAAAATGTTGAGTATGAACGTAGATGGGTATAAGAGTAGAGGAAGACCAAAGAAACGATGGATGAACTGTGTGAAGGATGAAATGGCTAGAATGGAGGTGACTGTTGAGATGACGAGAAATAGAGAAGTATCGAAGAAGAAAATGACATGTTGCACTGGCTCCAAATGACCTGAGTTAAGGGCAGGAGAAAGATGATGCCCTTCTAATAGGATAACGTACAAAACCACCTAAAAATCTATTAAATGCCAAGGAAGATATATTTATCATACTTTAAGTTGATCATTATAATTAAATCTTATTCTCTTAGATGTACCTACTCAACCTACTCGGGTAACTAAGAGTACATGGCTTTAAGAGCAAACCTGAATCATACCTTTTAACCACATTCCTAATTCGATAAAAATAAGTTTAAAAACTAAAACCCGATTACGAATAATAACGCAGACAAATAAAACCGCGGTCTTAAAAGTATTAAACAAGAAAAGTGGTCTAATAAGTAGATAATTTGATAAATTATAAAGGACAGTCGTAGTCGCATGCCACTGATACCTGATGCTTCTTCATGGCGTTATCATTGACACAGAAGTCACCTGCTAGTTGCCATTAGCAAGGTGGTATGCGAATACGACTGTATCTACTTACTAGACGATTTTTCTTGTTTAATACTTTTAAGACCGCGGTTTTATTAGTCTGCGTTATTATTCGTAGTCGAGTATTAGTTTTTAAACTTATTTTTTTATTTGAATTTTATTTTTGTGTGTTATACGTAATAATATGTTACGTTCATAATGTAATATTCTACTTAATGTTGGTTTGTTATTTACATAATACGAGTAAATAACACAGACCGCAATCTAAACTTATATGTTTACTTGAACTATAATATAATATACATATTTGTAATGTACTCGCGAAGAGCTTTCATTTGATACCAAACATGTTATGATTATCTCAATTCAATTTTTTTTGACGTTAGAAATCGACATTTAAATTCCGTCATAAAAATAATTGTTAACATTTATATGGCTGGTGTACCTCAGGGCAGTGTTCTGGGTCCCATCTTGTACCTGTTATTTACCGCCGACCTGCCGCTGGACAGAAATGTCCTAACAGGCACTTTTGCCGATGATACGGCCGTACTGGCTACGGATATCTGCCCGACGGAGGCCTCTGCAAAACTGCAAAACCGTCTAAAACTGATCTCTGAATGGCTTAAAGATTGGAAAATAAAAGCAAACGAAACCAAGTCCGTTCAAGTGACTTTCACCACACGCAAGGAAACATGCCCACCTGTAACCTTGAACGATATAGAAGTACCCCAAGCAGAAGTTATTCGATACCTTGGAATTCACCTTGACAGGCGCCTTACGTGGAGACACCACATATTAACCAAACGCAAAGCACTAGGGCAAATACTCCGTAGCTTCCACTGGATGCTTGACAAGAAGTCCCAAATGTCTCTTGAAAGCAAACTCTTACTCTATAATGCGTTATTAAGCCCATCATCTTTGACGCACGGTTGGCGCAGTGGCTCAAGCAATGGACTGCTGCGCTGCGTGTCGCGGGTTCGATTCCCGCACGGAACAAATATTTGTATGACCTACAGATAGTTGTTCCGGGTCTGGGTATTTGTGTAAGTGAGTTTAAATGTTTGTGAACGCACCCACGATACAGGAGAAATTCCTAGTGCGGGGCAATGTTTTTTAAAGAAAACAAAAGATCTGGACCTATGGTATCCAGCTTTGGGGAACTGCAGCAAAATCAAACATTGAAATTCTACAAAGGTTCCAATCTAAAACGCTACGACAGATAGTAAATGCTCCCTGGTATGTCACAAACGACATCATCCACAAAGACTTAATGATAAAAACTGTGAAGGAGGAAATTAATACAAATATTACCACATATGCCACCAGACTGAAAGTCCATCCAAATCATTTGGCAATGAATCTGATGTTGAACCCAACCACCTTCACAAGGCTTAAGAGAAGGGCACCGCAAGACCTAATGTTACAACCAGCGTAAAAGCTGTCATATCGATCGGATGAGGCAGTGGCTTCATACCGTGAAAGTTAATAACCATCGTCTAAATATTGCTAAATGTCCCAGGACAGATTGCATTAAAAGGAGGAGAAAAAAAAAAAACATATATATGTATAACCTATGTCACCCGGGCTTTTCTTACGAATCTATTGACACCTCATTTATTATAATACGTCCAGTAGTCTAGGCGCTACGGTGGAACATACAAACACTTAAACATACATAGACTGCCAAAATCATTACCCTTCCTTTTGGCTTCGCCGTAATCGGGTAAAAAGAGGAATCGGTAAAAACTTTCGAAGAGAAACAAACTGCACTTCTATTAAATAAATGTCACTACTCGGTATCGTATTTTCTAGCTGATAAATTGTTGTGTCGATGTTTTGCATGGTTGATAATGAACTTTATCAATGTTTGGATGCCAAAGAGTAGCAAGAATTTTTTAAAATTATTTTAACCACCTTATTGTAAACACCTACATTTTTAAGCAAGGAATATTCTATTTTAATGCTGTTCAATCTATCCAACTTTTTACCACGTCAAGAGCCAATAAGCCTCCCACAAGGGCCAATAATGTCAGGGCTTATATTAAAAAAAAAATTAGGCGTGACGACATAGTCAAAGAATCAATGATTTAATGATATTAGGGGAAATTACATACGAGAAGGATTTAAAACACTGATTTAGTTTTATTTAAAAAATTAAGATTAGTAAGATTTTTAATAAAATAAAAGATTAAAATACTGATATCGGCCATTTTGATTGAAACACCAATCATAGCGCACTACGTCACGCCAATGTAAACATCACTAGCTGTCACTAGCTCACTGTGTTGTTTTGTTGCCGATTACGCATTTGGATATTTTTTTGTTACTACAATACTTTGTGAACATCTTTAGCAATGGAATCAGGCTTTGTAAAAGCAAACAGTTCAAATTTGCCCAGGATAGATTTACTGATGTTGGGCGATTTCCTTGGGTCAAATAAAGAATTTTGCTCGTCCGAGTTCCGAAATGTGAAAACCTCCCTGTAAGTAAATTTTGTAAGTATCTAACACTATAAAAATACAACAAACTCGTTTTGAGCTTGTAGGAGTTTAGTTTATTTTCACTTTCATATGTTATTTTTACAATAAACTTGTCAGTTTATTTTTGAGGTTAGCTCCTTCGCAACTTGTAATAAAAGTTTGCTACTGAGTTAATAACCAACAAAAGGAGTAAATTTCTGTATCTACAAAGCATGTACTAGTATCTTTTCTCATAGTAACAACCTACTATCATAATCACCGGGTCAGCTATGCAGGTCCAGAGGACAACATTTTTGGCATTCAATGTAATGCTAAAACTATTGCTATTGATGTGTTTTTACACTGAGGCACCGCACACCACTTATAAACTTTGTTATTCATTTTTAACACACGAATTATGGTAATGTTTGTTTTAGTTTCCTCTAGCTGCGCTTTGACATTTCCATGTTTACATAGGCGTGACGTCAGACCCGACGCCATGACACTGCGAGCTGTTTTCGCGCTCTATTTTTTTTTTTTTTCAAAAATGGCTTATATCTTCGTTAAACTTTACTTTATTACTGAAATAAAGGTTTTTTCGTAAATAAAAAAGATGTACCCACATTACGGAAGAGGATTTCAAAATCTTTCGTCATGCCTATTACGAGAAGATCTAAGAAATTGAAATACAATCTGATTTTTTTTTCATTCAGAAGCAAAAAAGAAAAGCCTAATTTACATGATTGGAGTAGGTAGGTATAATAAGAATGCTTTAATTTTATTTAACAACATTTATTTATAAAACAGTGCAAACGCAGAATAAAAAATAAAAGTTGGTACTGCGAATGGTCTTATTGATTAAATAACTTCTTTCAATGTACACGGAACTTAGTCATTGCTTTATTTTTATTTCAGACTTTCTTGGGTAAGGAGATGACAACATTCTTCACTTCGGTGTAAGCTAAGAGGGAGTCCATGCCACTAAAATAAGAAAAAATACATTAAGAATGCACACGACAAAATATTTATATTTATTTTAGAGATTTTTTTAGATTTTTGGATTAGTCCAGTCAAATTGGTAAGTTGTATATTAACAGCCTAAAAGTTGTCTCGAAACCTACTTATGTTAGAGTGTCCGTGTAGGTCTAATATAAATCAAGGTAAAAGGTCACAAAATCATTTTTATTTGCTAATATCGTTTCCTATGGGTTTCTCGCAATTTGTATTTATGATCAACATTGTATAATTCCCTACAATGTTTGTTTTGTATACGTTGCATCGTATTCACGATAACAGGGCCCCGAGTCTGCTATTCAATAGTGTCAGAATGATCTATCACTGATCTCATAATTGTTGATTTTGACAAGTTTGGTGTTGTCAAAATCAACAATTATGAGATCAATGATAGACCATTCTGACACTATTGAATAGCAGACTCGGGGCCCAGGACGGAGAGCGCTAGCTCACCGCCCGCCCGTCCGTCCTATGACGATGACAGACCGTGTCAACGACGGGATCGTGTTCCAAGCGCGGCAAGGGCCGACGCCTTTCGGGGCTGCGGGTTGTTTGGAAGAGATACCGCGGCCTCGGACACAAAGGGCTAAAAAGGAACATGGGTGGTTTTTAGTCAGTAGAAGTATGGCACTCCTACCGCTCCGCCCAGAGCGTGAGGAGTCATTTGAGCATCAATTAAACGGTAGGAAGATGGGATGGCGCAAGGGTCGACGCAAGTTGCACCCTACACCAAAGGCTTATCTACCCAGCTTCCTTGGCAACTTATAATTAAAAACAAAAGAAAAGTTATGACTGACTGGCAGTCCAAACCCTGAGACCTAGAAAGCTCAAATTTTCTACAGAGGTTCCCTTTATAATAAAGACAAGGAGTAATTTAGGATTTTCCGAAATTAAACCCCCAAGGTAGTTAAGGGATCCGAGGCCGAAGACGGTTGGCACGTGGCCGGGGAAAAGCAGAGGGGGCGAAAGGCGGCTCAAAAGGCCAGGCGGGCCGAGCGCAAGCGCCGGCACAAGAAGCGGAGCGCCGCGGCGAAGCTGCGTGCCCCAAAAACCGCGGCTGTAGTCATCACGCTACAGCCGGACGCGGTTAGTAAGGGCGTGCTTTTCCGCAACGTTCTCGCCAAACTGAAGGCGACGGTGAACCTCGAGGAGCTCGGGATCACCGGGGGCCTCCGGGTTCGAGTCACCGCGACAGGGGCTCGAATGATGGAGATTCCCGGCGAGTCGAGCGCCTCGTCCGCGGACGCCCTAGCAGAGAAGCTCAGGGCGTCCCTAAATCCGGACGAGGTCCGAGTGTCAAGGCCCATCAAGTGCGCAACTCTGCGCATCCTGGGCCTTGACGACTCGGTCTCCGAGGAAGAGGTGTTGGCTGCCGTCACCGCGGCCGGGGGGTGCTCCGCCGAGCAGGTCAAGGCGGGCACCCTACGCCCGGACCGCGAGGGCATGCTGACTGTAACGGTTAGCTGCCCTGTGACGGCGTCGAAGAAAATTGCGGAGGGCCACAGCCTGAAGGTTGGCTGGTCGAGGGTGCAGGTCAAGCTGCTTGAGCCCAGACCTCTGAGGTGCTTCCGATGCCATGTGGGGCACCGTGCAGGGTGCCGTTGCACCTCGGAGGTGGACCGCAGCGAACTATGCTTCCGCTGCGGTCAGCCCGGTCACAAGGCCGCGGCTTGCCTGGCCACGCCGCACTGCGATGCATGTGCGGCGGCTGGGAAGCCGGCCGAGGACCGGGCAGGGGCAAGGCCTGCACTCCACCCGCCAAGGCCAAGGGGAAGGGAAGGCCCTCAACCCCACCGTCGTCAAAGCCGCAGCCGCCGCCGCCGCCACCGCTGCTGCCAAAGACGCCACCGCAACTCCCGCTGCGGTGGTGCCACAGGAGGTCCCGGAGGGGGCTGAAATGGACTGCCATTAATGGCCTTATTAAGCCTCCTCCAGGCGAATATCAACCACTGCGCCTGCGCTCAGGATCTGTTGCTCCAGAGTATGGCGCAGTGGTCGATAAACATCGCCGTGGTCGCTGAGCCCTATTTTGTCCCGCCCAGGCCAGACTGGGTGGAGGACCTTAGTGGCTCAGTGGCCATTATTGCGTCGGCCGCCGCCGGCACCCCGACCCTTGAGATGGTCAGAAAGGGTCAGGGGTGCGTAGCAGCACGGTTCGGAGAGATCGTAGTCGCGGGAGTCTATTTCTCTCCGAGCCGAACTCTCGCCGAGTTCCAAAACTCCCTCAGGGAGTTAAGTGTCGTCATCGGAGGCTATTCCCTTCCCGTACTAGTGCTCGGGGATTTCAACGCCAAGAGCTTGGCTTGGGGTTCCCGTTACACGGATGTGCGGGGTGGGATGGTCGAGTGCTGGGCTCTGGAAACAGGCCTGGACATCCTGAACCGGGGTTCTGTACCCACGTGTGTGCGGATGCGGGGAGAGTCGGTGGTGGACATCTCGTTCGCCAGCTCCGCTCTGTCACGGCGTGTCGTCGACTGGCGCGTCATGGAGAGGGTGGAGACCTATTCCGACCACCGTTATATCCGGTTTGAGGTCTCTGCCCAGTCCTCAAGTGCGCCGGTCCCACAGACCCCGAGTGGTCCGCGCTGGGCGCTGAGGCAGCTGGACAGGGAGCTCCTCCTGGAAGCCTCGATCGTGCGGGCCTGGGTGCAATCACCGGTCAGGCCCGCCGACGTAAACACCGAGGCGGGTTGGTTCCAGGAGGCCATGTCCGATATGCGACATGGCAATGCCCCGAGTCCGGCCAGGAAGCGCCCGGCGTCAGGTGTACTGGTGGTCGCGAGAGCTGTCGTACCTGCGTAAATAGTGTATGGCAGCGCGGCACCTGTACACCAGGCATCGCAGGCGCCGCATTCGTCCTCCGAATGCGGAAGCCATTGAGGCGGAGCTGTATGAGGGGTACAGGGCGGCGAAGGCCACCCTCCGCGAGGCTTGTCGGCGGGCCAAGAATAAGGCCCGCGAGGAGATGCTGGAGAATCTGAACAGAGATCCGTGGGGGCGCCCTTACAAGATGGTGCGGAATCAACTCCGCACCCGGGCCCCCCCGTTGACGCAGAGTCTCCGGCCCGAGCTCGTGGAGGTCGTGGTGAGCGCTCTGTTCCCTTCGCGAGGGGAGCATCCTCCCCCGCCAATGGCTCCGCCATCCGCGATGCCGGAAGGTGACCATTCAGGAACCGATGACGACATTCCGGAGGTGACTGGGGTAGACCTGAGAGCGGCGGCACGGAGGCTGAATGCCAAAAATACCGCCCCGGGACCCGATGGCTTGCCTGGCAAAGCCTGGGTCCTGGCCTCAGAGGCTCTTGGGCCCCGACTGGAGGGGTTCTTTAGCGCATGCATGGAAAAAGGCCAGTTCCCGCTTCGTTGGAAGACGGGGAAGCTGGTCCTCATCCAGAAGCCGGGGCGCCCTGCGGACTCGCCGTCCGCATACCGGCCCATTGTGCTGCTCGACGAGGTGGGCAAGCTCTTTGAAAGAGTAATTGCAAACCGCCTCGCCTCGCACCTGGAGGGAATGGGTTCGGATCTTGCGGAACACCAGTTTGGTTTCCGCAAGAGGCGCTCGACGGTGGACGTCATCATGCGCGTGAGAGCCCTCACGACGGGGGCTGCGGTCTCTCGGGGCGGTGTGGTCTTGGCGGTGTCTCTCGACATCGCCAACGCTTTCAACACTATGCCCTGGAGCTGCATTGGGGAGGCACTCCGGTATCACCGGGTGCCGACCTACCTTCGTCGTGTGGTCGGGGACTATTTGACAGACAGGGCTGTCATCTATCCTGGTCAAGACGGACAGTGGAACCGGCGAGAGATGTCGTGCGGTGTTCCACAGGGTTCTGTGGCCGCCCTGGCGGAACATCGGTTACGACTGGGTGCTGCGTGCCGACCTCCCTAGCGGCGTCAGCGTAGTCTGCTACGCTGACGATACGCTGGTGCTAGCTCAGGGCCCACCCTGAGCTAGCACCAGCGTATCGTCCGCGTAGCGTGGCGCGTGGCGTTACGACCCCTCGTATGAGGCGGCGGCCGACAATTTGACACGCGGGGTTGCGAGTCGTAGAGAGGATCCGGCAGCTGGGTCTCGAGGGGGCGCTTCACAAATCGGAGGCCATGGGCTTCCATGGGCGTGGGAATGCGCTGCCGTCGGGATCCCAGTTAATGGTGGGAGGGGTACCCATCGGCGTCGAGTGTACCTTAAAGTACCTAGGACTCGTCCTCGACAGCCGGTGGAACTTCGTGGAACACTTCCGACGTTTGGCTCCCAGACTGGAGCGGGCTGGGGCTGCCTTTAGGTGGCTCTTGCCTAATCTTGGGGGGCCAAACGCCTCCTGCCGGAGGCTCTATGCGGGGATCGTGCGGTCCATGACCCTTTACGAGGCCCCGGTGTGGGCGCCTACTTTGAGGAAGCGGGCTGCCCACTACCTGAACGTGCCCCAGAAGGTCATGGCCGTAAGGATGGTACGGGGGCACCGCACGATCTCCCGCGAAGCGGCGAACCTCCTTGCCGGATTGCCGCCGTGGGATCTGGAGGCGATAGTCCTCGCGCGCCTGCATCAATGGCGCGCGGAGGCGCTGCGCCGCGCCGGGGGGTCACCCGGGTCACTACGCTGCCGCGGCAAATTGCTGCGCGGTGGACAGACCTCCGGTGCGATCTCAGTCCCCTCTTTGAGGAGTGGCTAGAGAGGCGCCACGGCACCCTCACCTTCCGTCTGACGCAGGTCCTCACCGGACACGGTTGTTTCGGGAGGTACCTGCACCGAATCAGGCGGGAGGAAACGCCCGGATGTCACCATTGCGAGGATCGGCCGGAGGACACGGTGGAGCACACAGTGGAGGTGTGCCCCGCTTGGGCGGAGCCCCGCCGTGTTCTTGTAACGGCGATTGGCGGCGGCGACCTCTCGCGCCCGGCCCTGGTGCAAGCCATGGTCCGGAGCGAGGAGGAATGGGACGCCGTCGCCTCCTTCTGCGAAGCAGTGATGCTAGCGAAGGAGGTGGCGGAACGCGAGAGGGAGAGAACCTCTCGTCCCAGCCGCCGGGGGAGGCGCTCCGGGCGTCGGGGTCTCGCGATGACCTCCGGCCACCGTAGACGCGGGCCTGTGGACGGTGAGTGATGGGCTAACTCGCCGTCCGTCCGTCTTACGACGAAAACAGGCCGTGTCGACAGCGCGTTCGTGTTCCACGCGCGCCTCAAAGAGATGTCAGCAACATGGGAGGGGCCCGAAAGGGCCGACGCCCGTCGGGCCGCGGGTTGTCCACAGGTTATCGCGGCCTCGACATAGAGGGCGATGAAGGAACATGGGTGGTTTTTAGTCAGTAAAAGTCTGACACTCCCTTTTGCTCTGCCCAAGAGCGGAAGGGGTTATTCGATGATTTTAAAGCCGCCAAAAAAAAAAAAAAGGGTAGGTAAGGGATGTTGTATGAGAAATCGTAATTTTCATAGTTTAAGCCATGACATTGGGTTTTTATCATTCTGGAACGCCTGTAGGCTATTTTCCGACATACACATACGCGGGCAAAGCCACGGGCTAAAGATAGTAATTTTAATTATCGTCTTCTTCTTCATCGCCTTCTTCCTTGCTATCGCAGTTTTAAATTTTGCAAAAAAAATGTAAGGAATTAAACTCTCTACAAAATATATAGAGATAAAGAATAAATAAAATAAATATAGAGAATACATAAATAATAAAAATGATTTAAAAAAAAGTAATAAAATAATAGTAATATATATATATATATATAGATATTTGCAAAAACAAAAACGATTTTTGTGACCTTACGTGTGTAACTTTTAGGATGCCAAAATATTAGTTATACGTACAGTTTGTAGCTGGGTATCTCATATTCCGAGATTCTTAATTAATTTTGGCTAATTTGACTGGATTACCTACATCCGAAATGAGGTAAAGTAACGAATGGATCACTGGGTGTAATAATTATTTGTAAACAAAACTTAAAAGGGAGATGACACAATGTATGAATGAAGTAGGTCAATATTTATAAAACTAGTGAAAAAATAACTGCAAAGGATAACTTACTTTTCACGGCCAATTCCAGAGTCTTTGAAACCTCCGAATGCTGATTGTGGGTTAAGTGCTAGATAAGTGTTGACCCTGAAAAGAAAACAGTATTGTTGAAATTATCTTAAAGTAATAAAGTTTACATACGGTTTAGAAGCAGTAGGTCCTTAGATAAACGATATTCAGTCTTGGAAACATTGTAAGTGTTTCGACCATATTTTTACTTTCTAGAAATTATTGAGTTACTTTGAAATGAATTCTGGCGACTTACCAAACTGTGCCAGCCTCAACGTATTTGGAGAACTGTAGGGCATTGTTGACATTTGTTGTGAAGATACCAGCTGCCAAGCCATAGGTCGTGTTGTTAGCTCTGTCAATGACTTCTTCCAAAGTGTCAAACTTCAGAATGCTCTGCACGGGCCCGAAAATCTACAAGACAAGAATCCAGAGTTAGTACACTTTCAGTTAGTATGAACTTTACAGAGACATGTAGATCTTTGATTGTTTCTACTTTATGTTAAGACAAGAAGAACTACTTTAAAAGAACTAGGATCGCTCTGTTAATTACCTCCTCCTTTGCGATAGTCATGTCATCGGTGACGTTAGCGAAGACTGTAGGTTCGATGTAGTAGCCACTTTTGCCGATTCTGTTGCCTCCGCACAGCAAGTTTGCGCCTTCCTTTTTGCCCTTTTCGATGTATCCCAAGACTTTGTTCATCATTTCTCCATCAATCTACAAGGGTTAAATTATATAGATTAGGTAATACGTATAGGGCTTCATAAACAATAGTTAAAATTATGAAAAGTGTACCTAAACGTCTAATGTAAAGTAGCATATAGTCGCTATCATTGCTTAACGTTGAGAAGCGTTAATGAATAAACCCTATTAGAATTTTGACTTGCTCGGTGTGGATATCAGGATGGTTAAGGTTTTAAGTTTGACTTTTAAGTTATTTGGAATTGGAATAATGAATAACTTTGGTCTCTAATTTACCTGGGGGCCGTTTTGTGTGGTTGGGTCCGTAGGGTTTCCGACCTTGATGCTCTTTGCGTGCTTGACAGCTGCTTCCACAAACTTGTCATAGATACTTGCTTGAACGAACAATCGAGAAGCTGCTATGCAAATCTGTCCTTGATGGAAGAATACTCCATGTGCAGCGTATGGAACGGCAATGTTTACTGAAATCCAATAAACATGTTAGTGCATGCTGAAATGTACGGATAAATTGAAGAACCATTGCCAGATAGAAAATATTGAATAGCTTACAATCAGCATCATCCATAATGACCAGAGGACTCTTGCCGCCGAGTTCGAGTGTGATCCTCTTCAAATTGTTGACTCCAGCTGCTTGTTGAATTAATTTACCGACCTGCAAGCAATAATGTGTTTTGTTTTTAAGTGCTAATTTATATAAATATATCTTGTTTAGGATTTACTTTTTCCTTTCAGAGAAATAGGATAGGTTTAAAAAAATATCAGGCTGATTAGGCAAGACCATCTAACTCCTTCTGCTGTGATTTACCTCCACGGATCCGGTGAAGGAAATCTTGGCGACATCTGGGTGATGAGTAAGTGTAGTTCCGGCGCCTGGTCCGAAACCGTTGACAACATTAACCACACCTTTGGGCACTCCAGCCTCTTTCAGAAGTGCTGCCAGTACCAGTGCGGTTAATGGAGTCTGTTCTGCTGGCTTGATCACCACGGTACAACCTGGATAGATAGGAATAGTTTTTAATTATCCGCCAGTTCACTTAACATGTATTTGTTAAATGCGGAAACATTCGTGAAAATTAATTTATTTCTCTTGTCTCATACAGTCATAAATAAGAAACCCGCAATAGTTTATGAATGCAAAAAGTTTGACATTATTGAATCCACCTCCAGTTTTACCCGATTGCGCGACGCAAAGGAGGGTAATGTGTTTATCAGTCTATGTATGTATGTATGTATGTTTGTTTCAATGTGGCGTTCTAAAAACCGAATGTGTAGGCCGATTTTGATAATTCTTACGTCAATCGATTTGTCTTAACCTTGCGAGTCTCACTTAATACATGACAGTAAATTTTACATAGCGACAACCAGACGCATATTGTCAAAATTAAAAAAAAGCCGAAGCCCAAGTGGGGTGTCGTTGAATAGTTATTTTAAAATCATTTTTAGGTTCCTTTTATCATTTTTCATTTTAAAGAATAGTCTAAGATATATAACGATTTTAAGATATATAACAATCGTTCTCTTTAATTTTTACCCGATTGCGGCGAAGCCCAAAAGGAGGGTTATAAGTAAAAAAAAAACTAAAAAAACCCGACTGAAAAGACTGAAAAACAAAAAACAAGCACATTTTAAATTAAGCAAAACTTGGAAGCAGGCGGGGTTCATTTGTCTGACAAGCCTTCAAAAAAAAAGCAGTTTAATTCTATTTTCATTTCATAATTTAATATTCAAATGAACCCCGCCTGCTTCAAAGTTTTGTTTAATTTAAAATGTGCTTGTTTTTTACTTTTCAGTTTTTTCAGTCGGGTTTTTTAGTTTATAAACTACTTTTTTTATTTCCAACTTTTTAGTTGTTTTGTGTCTGTTCTTTCGTTGGTCGCGTAAAAATCTTCGCAGATGATTTAACTTTTGTGTTTGTTTATATGATTTGTGACTTCGAATTTATTTTAAACATATAAGTGTCATATGTTTTTGTAATCTCCTTTTAAAACCCTACATTTTGATACCCTACTCGTTGGTAATGGATTTTTTTGAAATACGCTATATGGCCCCCAAAATCCACAAATTTCTTTTCTTTTTTTATTTTAATGTAGCCAGTGACACTCGCGCCATCAAGACGAATCTAACGACGTATATTACATTCAAATCCCTTCATCCGTTTAGGAGTTATGAGGGAACAAAGAAACGGACATAGATACATACATACATACACGCCAAACACATAACCCTCCTTTTGGCCTTCGCCGCAGTCGGGTAAAAAACGTAGTAAACTACGAAAAGTTACTTTATAAATTACTAGGTTTTTCTACTTACTTTTTATAAAGTCAAGTCAAGTAATTTATATCGCAGCCTAAACATTTTAAATACTGACACCCGGATTTTCGAAGTCTGATCAGAAGTTCCGAAAAATACTCCCTTCATGCCTTTATCCAACCTTATAAACTTTGCTTCTTTTATAAAATACGAGATAACTCACCTGCAGCCAATGCAGTGCAAACTTTGTTGACGAATAGGAAGACGGGACCATTCCAGGGCAGAATAATACCGGCCACACCAACGGGTTGCCTCAGGGTGTATGAGAATACTTCCCCATCTGTTGACAATGATACAAAAATGTAAAGACCGAGATAGGAGGGACAGAATCTTGCATCTCATAATGAACATGTATACTTCGTTCTTACCAGCAGCGACGGTATCGCCCTTAATTTTGTCTGCGCAAGAGGCAAGATACCGAGCGGAGTTAACAGCTCCTCCCGTGAATATCGAAGCGTTGTTAAGAACCATGCCGTTGTTGTAGGATTCCAACTCAGTGATGTACTTGGCGTCTCTTTCTAGGAGGTCACCGAACTTGCGGATGATCTCTCCACGTTGAGAGGCATCTAGCTGACGCCATTCCGAGTTGCGGTGGAAGGCACGCTTCGCTGCAGCTACTGCTAAGTCTATGTCAGCCTGTGAATATTCAAAAAGACATTCTCGTTTACTCTAGATAGAAAAACTCCTTCATATTTATTGGACAAAAGAAAGATTGTGGATTCAGGTTTTCAAGGGAATTTTTAGAGAAATTATGGATAGGTACATCTCTACCTACCGCATCACTTTTAACATCTTGTTAGAAAAAATTATGGTGCACGTGGTGGTATTTATAATCTATTTCACTATCACATTTATTTTATACTAGCTGCGCCCGCGACTTTGTTCTCGTGGATATCGAAAACTAAAATGCGTCGCTTAGACAAAAGTACATGAAATCATTGCCCAGCGTTAACTTACTGACGCTGCGCTGTGAAAATAAAAAGAGGGTAATGCAATGCACTGACTGTGTCTAATACTAAAGTTAAGATGGATGGATGTTTGTTAATCAACCACGTCAGAACGGCTGAACGGATTTTGATAAAATTTGAAACAGAGGTAGATTATAGTCCCTTCGTCGGGGCTGCGGGTTGTTCGCAAGAGATACCGCGTCCTCAGGGCTTAGAAGGAATATGGGTGGTTTTTAGTCAGTAGAAGAGTCTGATACTCCCTTTCGCTTTGCTCAAGACCCGCTCATGAACAGAGTGGCGTTATTTTATGAGAAACAACTCCCCAAAAAAAAAATCGTAGATTATAGTCGATAGGCCCTGTTATTAGCGCGTGTGTTCCACGCGCGCCTCAAAGAGATGTCAGCAGCAACAATGAAGGAGCCCCAAAGGGACGACGTCTACCGGGGCTGAGGGTTGTCAACAAGAGATACCTCAGTCCCGAAACACAAAGGGCTAAGAAAGAACATGGGCGGTTTTTCGTCAGTAGAAGACTGACACTTCCTTCCGCTCCGCACAGAGCGGGAGGGTCTGCTATGCTTCGGCGAGCCCCACCATGTTCTCGTAGCGGTGCGGCGATTGGCGGTGGCGACCTCTCGCGTCCAGCCCTGGTGCAAGCCATGGTCCGGGGCGAGAGGGAATGGGGCGCCGTCGCTTTCTTCTACGAAGTAGTGATGCTAGCGAATAAGGTGGCGGAACGTAAGAGGGACAGAACCTCTCATCCCAGCTGCTGCGGCAGACGCTCTGGTCGTCGGAGGCCACGTGATGGCTTCTGGCCACCGTAGGTGAGGGCCTGTGGACGGTGAGTAACGGTCTAGCCAATCGTCCGGCCGTTCTATGATGATGACAGACACATTGAAGGGGCAAGGGCTGAGGCCCGTCGGGGCTGCGGGTTTTTGAAAAGAGATACCGCGACGTCGACACAAAGGGCTAACACCACACCACATCTATATGACGGCATGGGTGGCGCAGTGACTGGGCGATTGACAGTAGTACTGCGTGTCGCAGGTTCGATTCCCACACGAAACAAAAAAAAATATGTCGTGGGTTTTATCTAATTTTAATTTAGTTTTCTAAACCGACCAAGTGCATGTCGGACAACGCATAATGTAGGGTTCCGTAGTTGCCCATCACAAACATGTCAATTTACTAAACTGATCAACCACCCTGCCTACCTGCCTCCGAACGGTGATTTTTATTATAAAAATAAAACAAACTTACATTTGCAGATTTAAAAATCACAATCTTTTTCAAAGACCTATCGAACGACACCCTACACTATTATCTAAGAAAACCTATTATCGGAATTGACGTGATTTTGTCGCTTGTGTTTCAGATCAGTGTTTTACTGCTATAAATATTATTACAATAATTAAGCAGTATTGGTACATACCTTGTCACCTTCTGCGACTTTGGCGATGACGGATCCATCGTGGGGAGTGTAAGCGTCGAAGGTCTTGCCGCTCTTCGCATCTACCCACTCGTTGTCGATGAACAACTAAAGAAAGTACAATAAAAACATGAAATAATATCATTTTGAAAGTACAAGCCCTCTTGTTTTAGTTCACCTGCGTGAATTTTGCATTTCTACAGTAGGTACCTACCTACCTAGTTTTATCCACTTAGTGCTAGTTTTTTCCAAGTTTATATTCCCCAATATTTAAGGTAATTCAAATTTCGGTCAGTGGGTCGTCTTAGGGAAATTCACCAAAATCCTTTTGCATTTTTGTCATTAAACCGCAAAACAGAGAGTCATACTTATGGCATTTATGATTTTACTTAAACTTTTCGTGTAAATATTTTCGTGCACCTGTAATCATTAGGTACCTAAACCGTATAACACACAGTAAATAACAGATAGCATATCTGTTTGGCACTCTGCTAGGTATGAGTGATATGACATCATGACATCATACCATATCAAAAAATCAACAAAGCGATTGTGATGTTGGTGCGGTAAAGGATGCTATTATTCGGAATGTGAGTTCTATTATTACCTATGTTGAATATTAAATCAAGGTCATAGGTAGATTATGTCTCAAGGACTCAACCGGTTCTGTATTCTTCATTGATTGATTTCATGGTACAATGGCACAACTCTGTTTAAGGACGTTTTAAGAATGATTTTAATTTAAAATAGCGTTCAAAACAATTTCAATAAACGCACGAGCTTGACTGTAAACTTATGTAGGTATTTTTTGAATTGCAAAACGTTGGGAACCATATACGATTTATTTACTCGTTCTTACATTATACGATTTATTACTCGTTCTTACAATTTAGAGCTAAATTTTGAATATTAGATCGTATTGTTGTTTAAAATAAATACGGGAATACTAGATGATTTGATTTATTTTTATATGGGGGTAACTTAATTAATTAAAATCTTGTAAATTAATAAATAAATCTTGTAATTAGTAAGTAGATTGTTTTCTTACAAGATTTTTATTAAACTTTACACAAATAACTGTTCGAGATAGCCAGTTAAATAAATGAACGCTACAATACCGGTGTGATAAGCAAGAAAACGAACAATTTAGAAGACAATTTATTAAATGAATTTGAGTAGGTATAATTAATAGATACCTACCTACTTAAATATCTTTATTCCTTAATCACCTACTAAAATTATGAAAATACAAACCTTTGTGTATTTAATTTCAGGTGCCATTTTATTTTATTTTATATTTTTTCCACAATACACTATAATACAAGCACAGCACGTCTGTCGCACTCACGCGACGCTTCGTTTCGGAATGTAGCCGGTGGTCGGACCAAAACAAGCTTTATATTGAATAATAACAATATTTTTCGAGTCACGATGATAATCCAGTTTACAGTAACAGCGGCAGCGGCCGGTACAACTCAAACATTGCTGTTGATTGTTTATCTTATTTGTTTGAACTTTGATTTGGGGAGAAAATCTGTCAAAATAATATTGTTTAACTTTTATAACTTTATTTTGTGAACTGAAACCGTTTTTGAAAGTTATTGCCTATTACCTACTTTTCAAATTTTGTTTTCCTACTTTTTGTAAAAATAAAACTGTCTTCAAAAACACAGGAAAGTTAAATATAAGAATAATAATAATAATTTATTTCGCATAAACAGATTGTAGAAACAACATTTAACTTAAATAATAACAACAGGTAACACAGAAGTTATAGTCTAAAATTGGGAATCAAACGAGCTTACCTGTTAAGCGAAGTCTTGATTCAAATTTTATGAGTGGTGATCTGAAAAATAATTATTGTTTACATAGGTAGTAATTCCCTTACGACGTATTAACACCGCGATTTTTAGATAAAAAAATTAAAAAATATTTTTTAAATATTGCAACATTTGCATCGTCCTTTCCCGTTTGACACACGAAACGTCACTTATTTTAGAGATCATAGCGTTAGGAACGATCTCTGTTTCCCATACAGAGTAGTTCCAAATGCCTACATTAACTTAGTTTTCCTGAAAGGTTAACATTTAATTAGGTATACTAATTATTGCAGCTTTGGGGTTGTTAGCTAGTGGTGGGTGGGTAATAATTATTTTTCAGATCACCACTCATAAAATTTGAATCAAGACTTCGCTTAACAGGTAAGCTCGTTTGATTCCCAATTTTATTTCGTGGTGATCTTCAAATAATTATTGTTTACATAGGTAGATGTTTAGAGTTGGCTGCAATAATTATTAAGTAATTGAATAAAATACAAATAATTCTGGATGTCAATTTGTGAACATTACTTGTGACTTCCTTACTTATGGAATATTATAGCCTCAGTAAATTGGTTACTTCGGCCGGCTTCCCAGCCGCCGCCGCGCAAATAAAAAATCAACAATGTCTGATTCAATTGATGCCAGCTCTGATTTGATCTGCTGTTTGTGTTGTACTGTGAGAAGTTAGACATGGAGTTAAAAAAAAAATCAGTTTCACTTCAATTTAATATAACAAACTTTGAAATAATAGGGGTTGATATTCCTAACAACTGCTTCATTACTCCAATGGGTTAAAATAAAGAGCTTGCAGAACAACAAATATCTTTGTTTTAAATTTTGTTCTAAGTACCTATATTATCAGTTTATGACCCTGAAATGAGATTTTGATAGATTTTATCGGAGTCAAATTAATTTATTTTGTGATTTGTATAAGTAAAAAGTAGGTATACATACAAAATGTCTCTCCAATTAGGTACCTACTTACATAAAATTGAATTGCTTTAAAAAGGTAAAATAAAAGCATAACAATAGAATCTGGTTCATTTGATGTTAAAATTACATGCATCAAAATGTCAAAGTTTTGACGATGTAAGTAAAAAACGTTATTGTTTAGGTAACTAGACAGGTGCACACATATTGGGAGCGTGCACGACATCAGCACCATTTCGCAAACGAACTACCTACAAGGGCCATATTATTATGTCAAATAGTGCATGGCATTTGCTTATTATTTAGACTGTAATGTTACTTTTTCCTGGTAGGAGCCAGAAAACTGTAAGGTCACAGTCTAGCCCCACGTTTTGTATAAAATAAAGTGAATAAAAATGGTTTAGAAAGACAATAATTAGTGTTTTTTGAGGCATCAGTCTGTTAAAAAACAGTATACGGAAAAATGGACGTTACGGTTTTATAAAAACTAGTTTTGAGAGTGTAAAACACGAAATAAGTTTCCAGTCGCAAACTATGCTGAAAAAAGATAAATTGATTTTATCTGATCACGTAAGGAATGTTGAAGAGCTAAGAACTAATGGCAATCGTTATCTAATACGAGCCAACATCATTCGTCGACATTGGTGACCTTAACACCCTATATAACGAGTTTAAACGTAACTTTTCTGCTAGCCTAAATCAAACGTACATTTTAGTATTGTACTGTAGATAAAGCGCATCTTTTAATTTATTACAGATAAATAATTCTCAGGTTGTCACTGGAGTAAAATGCAGCTGCATTTATGACCCGAGCGGCAAATGCTAACATGTTGCTGCTTTAATAATTATGTTACATCAACAATATAGCTAATTATTCAAAAACAAGCTGTGAACAACAATGGGGAAATCCCAGTATTATTCTATTTGTTCATTGTAAATTTTTCAAATGGAGGTACTTTTAAGATATTTATGTTTCGTCATCACAGTGATTAGTATAAATAAAAGTTTTGAAAATAATAGGTAGTTGATTGACCAGACGAGATTGAGATTGATGTTATTAATTTCCTTCTTCCATTATTATTTTATTTGTTGTGGTATCCAAGACTTCTGTGGTATTTTCAAGCTTTTTGTGGTTCTTAGTTTGATTAAGCATGTATTTCTAATATCTAGCTAGAGCTTCTGACTCGTAAACATTCTCCTTTCAATTTACTTTAGGGTGTACCGTTGTAAACTGGAAACATAACTCGGACTTGCTTGAGCGACAAATTGAAATGTTTTTCTATGAAAATGTTGACTGCAAATTTTATTGTCAAGTATTGAATACCATGGCGATTCATCAACACTAAAACAATAGTTATTAAATGTCCTACAAAATATAGAGCAAATAAAATTGATTTGATTGAAATTGTTAAGATTATGTCAAATGTCATTTATTTATTTCTTTTTACAGCCCTATTACATGGGTGCACCACTGCCTAACCCTTCAGGGATGTCAGGCGAGATGTTATGTTATATTCACGTTCATTTTTGCAGTTTTAATACACCAACAATAATGACCCATTTCCAGGACAATATTTACAAGTTTCATTATGCCCGTTCTGGGGCACATTTCTCACAAATCCAGACTCTATGCCCGATACTGAGAAATTCTTAATGGAAAAATGCTCCGCGCACCAATACTGGTGCTCTGCTATGCATGATCCAGGAATCGAACCCAGGACCCCATTCCCAGCGGCGCCTGCAGCCAATAGGTCAACGAGGCAGCAGACCAACAATGAGGCAAATAAAATGACATTGGTCATTATTATATCAGTTTTCACTACTTTGTATATCAATAATTGTGAAGGTCTGTTTTTAAATTCATTGAGACTTTTACTCTTTCATTTGTTTAGATATTTTAGTGTACAATCTGGGCGATTGCAAAATACACACTTTAGTGTACATAAACTCTGTTTCAGTGTAGTTTACCTGAGCAATGCAGGCTTTCGACAATAATATTATTATTGTTTTTGTCAAAAATACATGATTCATAAATATACAGTGTAAAGGTACTTGTATATATTGTACCCATGAAGGTATTACCTCAAAATATAAGTGTATACTGCAAGGTAAAAACAACCTAACGGTGGTAAGCCACCAGCAGTACGGTCTTATTTATAATTTTACTCAGCATATGGGTAAAGAACATAGGAAAACTTACAAAGTTTCCTAAATAATTGTCTATTTGAGCTCTCCATGACACATCCTTATTAATCAAAGCTCCAGATTTGTTACTTGAAATATGTGGCACCTAATATCTCAATGTTCTAACCACAATCCTTCATGTCAGCACTCGTGTACACTCCCCCCCCCCTTTTGTTTTCTATATTGTTTCACTTTAGTACTTACTCATACTATCATAGAGTAAAAGTAGTAAAGAAAGCAAATGCCCAGATGAAAAGTTAAAATTCTTCTTTAGTCTGTGTGAATCCTTGATATTTTATGTTTGCCCATATAAATGAGGTTACATGCTTACTACATATAAATGAGTGGTTTGCATGTCTATGATGTATTAATCAGACACAACAAGTTACCTGTCTGTTATTATTAGGTAGGGTCTAAGTGATTTTCCCTGAAAATACTTTAAGGCATAGTTAAATTTTAATAGCGTTTTAAATTACAACATGATTAATTTAATATTGTACCAATAGATTGCTAGGTAAAGCAACAAGTTACTATTGGGGATGTTATTTTAGATTGGGCCTATACAATATAATGGTAATATGTATTATCTTCTCCTAAAAGGGGGGGTGGGGTTTCAGAGTTAAAATAATTTGAACTGGAACTAAAAAAGGTTTGGTTGATAGTCATTGACAGGCTGTTAAGACCTCGAAATTCTGTCAGTCTATAAACCTTTTCCCTCTCAATACTAATTGTTTTGAGTATTGGGACATTACACTGCATAGTATTTTCAACCATGTTTCATTTAATTTATCCAGAAAATAAATGGTTATACATTTAATATTGTTTGCATTTGGTTGGTTCTGTGCTTAGGTAACTTTAATTTATAACCAATGATGCTTCCATAATATCATACTTAATGAAGAAGCTGTGAAAGAGATTTCACTAATTGTGGCCATGACATGCTGAGAGAATCTCATAATAGAGCATGTGCAATCATGATAACTCTGTGTCAGCCAGCAGAATGCAAATAGGGCTGTCGAGTAACTTGTATTCGCTGATAAGATTTCAGGTGGCAAAGTATGGTCTCGCATTCACTGCAATATTATATACATTAGCAAGACTATAATGCACATTTGATATGCAAGGTTGTCTCGCAACCATTGTGCTCATAGATTAAAAACATGTTTATAAATTTATCTGACCAGGGTCAGGATTTAGGGTTCGACTGTGAGGTCTATTATAGGTATTTTTAGTGTTAGCATTGTCCAATGACTTTGCTAAGGACATCTCGTGCCACACACTGATATTTTGCTATGCAGCTACTAACATACAATACATGTTTTAAATTTACATGGAAATGGAACTCACCCGCTATGCCGATTATAGATATTTTCAGTGTTAGCATTGTCCAATGACTGCTAAGAACATCTCATGTCACACACTGATAGTTTGCGATGCAGCTACTAACATAGGAAACATGTTTTAAATTCACATGGACATGGAACTCACCTGCTATGCCGATTAAAGATATTTTCAGTGTTAGCATTGTCCAATGACTGCTAAGAACATCTCGTGTCACACACTGATAGTTTGCAATGCAGCTACTAGCATAGAATACATGTTTTAAATTTACATAGAAATGAAACTCCCCCGCTATGCCGATTATACATATTTTCAGTGTTAGCATTGTCCAATGACTTTGCTAAGGACATCTCGTGTCACGCACTGATAGTTTGCTTTACAGCAAGTAACATAGGGTACTTATGTTTTAAATATACATGGGCATGGAACTCACCTGCTACGCTGAGTATAGGTACCATTTACAGTGTTAGCATTGTCCAATGACTTTGCTAAGGACATCTCGTGTCACGCACTGATCGTTCAAGTTCCAGCTAGTACATAGGAAATATATGTTACTGGGGTGTCGCGCACCCACTGGAAAATACTTTAAGAAGCTTACAGCACACATGTGGTTTACAGTGTTAATGGCCCTCGTAACGCTTGAATAAGCACTGTAGATGTCACTTATCCTGGGGTCAGTTAGGGCCAGGCATTCTTACGCCTAATGGTAGGGCTACAAGGGTTACAAGTTCACTGCTGTGGTCGGCTGCGTGAGCGTCGTCCGTAGGTATTTGCTCAGATTTCTGCGTCTCAGGTTACGATTTTCACTAACGATGCGCTTAATACACTTCCTGTCAACAAAATACTGAGTGTATTTTGTTATTTCGATAGAATTCTAGAGTAATCATAATTAAAACGAATAATTGGACGAGAAAGAACTTTTTTCTTGCGGTGTCAATAACGCGCGAAAAAGAAAAGTGACGTTTCGTGTGTCAAACGGGAAAGGACGATGCAAATGTTGCAATATTTAAAAAATATTTTTTAATTTTTTTATCTAAAAATCGCGGTGTTAATACGTCGTAAGGGAATTACTACCTATGTAAACAATAATTATTTGAAGATCACCACGAAATAAAATTAGGTGATTGAAGCTCTGTCCTCAAAACTAGGCTACAAAATAGCTTGTCTTATGGAGACACAGTTTCTTTCCCTCGGTACTTATTGTCTCTGGTATGTATTACATGACTGCGGATTAGCAAAGAGATTAATTAAAAGACAGATAAGCAGAAAAATCTACAAAGAGAAAAAAAAATATAAAAATGAAAATTATTAATAAAACAACTAACATGAACGTAATTATGTGTTTCGTGAATGTGTAGTGTGTGTGTTTGTGTATTAGTGTGTGCGAGTGTATGAGTGTTGGTGCGTGTGGGCGCATCTGTGCTGTGGGAGTAATAAGTGTAGGTATGTTATCATTCGTAATATAGTTTTCAGTTTCATCATAGTAGGTATATGGTTGAAAAGTGTAAAATAATTTCAGCTTATGGAAGTTAGATCCTTTGTATTTTTGAAGTTGGTTAAAAAAGGTAAGTTGTAGTTACTTGAAAATTAACATGTCACACAGATAAGTCAGTTTATTATTTGCTGAACATGGAGCAAAAGGTGTAAAATAATGTTCTGGGATGGGATCTCTATGTTTTGTCATAAAGGCGGACAAATTTGAAAATAAATTTAAAATCAATGAAATAGAATTTCTCAAATCCTTATTTCTAGATATTAAACTTTACAAATTGTTCTTTAAAACTTTAAATTATTAAGTAACTTACAAATAATTTCAGACATAAACATACAGTCAAAATAAAACGAAGTATAAGTACCTACGTAGGTTTTAGTCAGTAGAAGTCTGACACTCCCTTTCGCTCTGCCTAAGAGTGGAATACCCACGCCCCCACCCCAAAAAAAAATATGTATAGGGGATTGGATAAAAGATAAACAAAAAAAAATAATTAAAAAGGATTCTGTTGCTAACTTCAGGTACGGAATCCTATTTTTTATCCAGCATGACCATTCATAATATTTGATAAATAATGCGATTTCATCATACCTACCTACAGTGCATTCCAAATCCACAAACATAAATTGCGATTTTCAGTACTTATTATGACTTATATATTGCTTTTAAACTTTTTGATGTTTCCGCTATGGGCACAAAATACCAGAGAATCCTTTAACAATAAAGTCAACTAACATAATTATGGCTATGCCTAAGTGATAGGTACCTATTATAAAATTTGGTGAGATGCATCAGATAGATTTTCGCGTGAAAAAATCTTCTCAACAGATAAGCCCGAGTTTAGCCGGAGCTATTTCGAGCTCGTTCAGAAATCATTGTGCAATATTACGCAATCTATAACTTATTCGTAGGTATTTTCGAAAAGTGCTGTATCATGGTTACTTGTTATTCTTGTTAAAATTAGTATTTCGAGAGATAGGTAGGCACGTATGTTCTACCTACATATTTCACTGACGGTCGATCATTATTTTCAACCATATAACGTAGAACATAAGGATGAAAAGTGGTACCTACTAAAATATCATGCTATAGCCACATTGCCTTACTAACTTTTTACCCATGGTTTGGACGATTTTTCACATCCCTACATATTTATTTACCCATTTTGAACTCAACTATGTCAAGCCTAAACATAGCCATTCAAACTTTGCTTACATAACCGCGTTAAATCTCACATACTGTAGAGTCCATGTAAACGAGCATTGCGAGCATTGTATATATAAGAAGAGTTTTAAAAGTCCACGAAGATAATGAAGTGCCTCTTCACTCATATAACAGTGCAATAATTAAACCGGGCTTGACGGTTATCATTATTTATTAGCATTTTCCAGGGTTTGAGATGGGGTTAGCTAATTTAATAGGTGTAGCTACAGGAAAACCGTCTTAAAAGATTAAGCATAGCTTTTAAAGAAATTTCTGTTTTTATTCTTGTATTTTCACATTTTTTTATAGCAATCGATCCTGTTTTTACCCGACTGCCGCGATACACAAAAGGAGTGTAAGGTGTTTGACATAATTATTATATGTAGGTATGTCATGTATGTTCGTATTTTCGTTCGCCCATAACTCAATCGGACGAAAAGATTTGAATAAAATATACGTCGTCACATTAGTTTTAGTGGAGCGCTACATAAAATAATAAGAAAAAAAATTAGATTTAAGAAGAATTTTAGATTTTGGGAGCCATCACGGCGGTCGATTTTTTTTTTGTCTTTGATTATCGTTCGAAAACAAAAAGAAAAGAAAGTAAATTACAGAAATGTAACTAGGTAATATGTAGAGGAAAGTCACCAAATATGAAATAGTATCCTAATATGGAATACCTTCATTTCTCTAAGACTATAAGTATGAAACGCAACACTCGACCATCTTCTGTTCCATTCGGTCTACTAACTATCGCACTCACACCATCGAGTCAGTTGCGCGAACACTTCACTTGTGGCAGGCGTGTTTTGTTTTGTTGTCGTGCGGAAAATTTTAAAGGTAAGTAATAAATGAGTATTACCAGCTGATATGTTTGTATACATAAGTGTTATACTATTTAGTATATCGGTATTATGTTTATTTCACCATTTTGTGATCTTTTAATTTCAAAATATTGTGACTTAAAAAAATATTTAGAAGAGTTTGAACTAGTATAAAAATCCAAATATGGACAGTCGTTTGATTTGATTGATATATATTATATATTATATATATTATAATATATATATATTATATATCAATAATATATATATTATATATATTATTGATATATATTATTATATATATATTTGATTTGATACTTGGATCTGTGACTTTTGCAAGTAATTATGTAACTTCTTTTATTTATCACAATATGTTATATTTATTTAATTGATCTCAAAGATATTAATGTCCATTTTTGTTATTGTTATGTTGATTTATGCTTATATTCCATATATGGGTACCTATTCCATATTTGGTTACTCATTTGTGATTTTGTTTTTTATGTTAGATTTTAATTTGATAACTAATATATTTGATTAAAGGCTGTTAATTACTACATATAAATGTATGACTGATTAGTAAAAACATTAAACTGTTTTAATTTATATGAAGTTTTTTTTTTATATCCCAAAAACAAAATAGTATTCCATATTTGGTGACTTTCCTCTATGTTTAAACAAAATTACAGAAATGTAACTAGGTAATATGTATGTTTAAACAAAATTACAGAAATGTAACTAGGTAATATGTATGTTTAAACAAAATCAAAGGAACATATCCTATTAGAAAGCGAAGTAGTTTACGTGGCTAACTAAAAAAGGTACTTAAAAACTCAGACGACACGTTTGGCGCAGTGGTGGAGCGATTCGACTGCTGGGCTGCGTGTCGCGGGTTTGATCCCCGCACGGAACAAATATCTGCATGGCCTATTTGCACTTGGCCAGTTTTTTTTAATTAATAGGTATCAAAATACTCTATAGGCCCAATTGGACGTCTCACGATGTATCAACACAGACAAACAGATCTTAATTTCTTGCTATCTCTAATCTAATAAGCCTGTATGTATATTCTGTAGAGATACTTATGTCAACAACTGTATCTTAGTGTTCTAAAGTTCTATTAAACGGTGATCTAGCTGAGAAAAGGTTTAATTAAATGGTAGAGGACTGTTTGGTCTCAGTATCTTTGTAGAAACGAGTTCATGGTCTCGTAATAGTACATTGTTAACCAAGGGGTGAAAATTACTTATTTAGTCCCGAGACGAGGTTTGGCGCCGGTAACGTAGTGAGGGCGCTAATAATTCGAGGGACAAAATAAGTAATTTACTGTGCTTTTAAAAACGACTTCTACTCCTACTCTTCTCTTCTTCTTCTACTCCTTCTTCTTCTTCTTCTTGTGACTTTTTTTCAAATACGAGGAAAATAAGAACATAATTATTAATTAAAGAAAAAGCGAGTGTTGATCAAATGTTGTCACTTTCCCGCTCATTATTATTTTTGTCCTCTGGTCATCCAGGCGTCCACTGTAACGTCCCGGCCGAACGGCGACGTTTTGCTCTATAAAGCCAGTTTTCATTTTCATTCTTAAAAAAAATGGCAAAGATTTTGTTGAAATCTGTTATTTTAGAGAAATAGTTAAAACTAAATTATATTAAAGTCATAATATAATTATATTTTATGTTATTTAAATTGAAGAAGATTATACACACATTTCCATCTCGGTAAAGTTTTACATGGTCAGTCGTGCCAACTGTGCCAAGCGACGTTTTTCAATAGGTGCACTTTTTTTCTTGCGTTTCGCCTTAGCAGGTTGGAGAGTAACCCAGTATTACGCAATCTTAAGTTTGAGGTATGTACATAATGCTTCGCTGACGGCTTTTAAAGGGTCCTTTTACGCCATGTATAAACCTCACATAGTAGACACTTGAATATACAGAGTCGCTGTCACGTCAAAAAGAATTCATCTCAATCTACAAGGAAGAAGTCAATTTACCCATTTGTTGTTATAACCTCTAACATAGTGGCACAGAATACATACTTGTACTACGTAAGTGGACAGCACAACGAAACATTGTTACCCACACAGGCGTGTATGTAGTGTGGGTAGCAATCATGATCGACATTGATACCTTTTGTAAATTGCTGTCATTATCATTATGAGCTGCGCCAATGAACATGCAAAAACAAAATTATAGTACGACGGATGATATTAACTAGGTGATTATTAATGAAAAATTTTTTTTACTATTTTTTGCACTATCTTAGTTTAAAAGTTAGGGTGGGCCACATTTTACCACTTTGGAAGTGTCTATTTTTCAAACGATTTATTATTATACAACAATTTATTAAGGTCAAAATTCATAAATACTGTAAAGCATAAAAACACTGACGTGATGAACTGGTATTTTTGCTTTCTCAATTGCTTTTTATTGTACTTATTTGAAATATTTATTTTTAAATTTGGTAAAATCGTGTTTCGTGAAGAGGTGTAATAGTGTATTTTAGTTTTTTTTATTAGAATGTAAATTTCATTAGTATATGTAGGTTAGGGTTAGGTATATGTGCATACAAAAATAACTAAAATTGAGATACTTAATTAAAATGTTCCTTTTTTGGTATCAAGGTATTTGTACCACGTGCCTACCGTGTCCTACCAATTTTATTTGTCTTTTCCATCATTAAGCAATCCCATTGCAGTATCTTTTTTAGTATTACCAATGCAGAGCGAGGAGCTGGGTGCTAGGAAGTTTAAACATAATAATATCTGTCCCAAAACTAAGTACAAACATTTTTGGACACCCTAGTAGAAAGAGATGGTATCCACTTTCGAGGTAATCTCGCTCGGAACGCTTTTGAATGGCACGTGCACAGTCTAGTCATTTATATAAAGTCTTTGCTGCCGATATCACAAGCGCGGCATTCGATGTCAACATTAGGCCTTTTAAGAGTTTTGTATTTATAATGCTACCACTATAAGAGTAACCTTTGAAGTTTCTTGCCGGTTCTTCTCCTTAGGAATCGACCAATGCACCGAATTTTGATTTTGATTTTATGATAATATTACCGCGCTACCACCGAACGGACGATGAGGTTGTGTATGGAATATTTATTATTTAAACGTGTAAGCCACATAATTATAATAATATGTGATGATAATTAACGTACCCAAAATATGTATTAATAATACCCAGAATAATACCCAGTATCATGATTCATGTATTACGAACAAGACGTTGACTAGTTATAAATGGCAACTCAATTGATAAGGCGAGATATAACATAACCAGCAGGACTATTGCGTATATTTTAAATGACAGTGGCTAACCTATAGTGCCTTTCAATTACTGTCAAATGGTTCCATTTTGTACTAAACCATAACCAATTTGACAGTCAATCCATAGACAATATGATAGCCACTGTGATTTAAAAGATACGCAATAGCCCTGCAGGTACATAATAAATACATATAATGAAATAGCACCATAGAGTACAGTTGTGAGCAAAAATGTGTACATCTGTCTTTTTTTTCAAGAAATGGTTTGTTCAAAGATTCAGTTTGCTCACTATTTTTCGGGGTACCGCAGGGTTGCGGTACCCCGAACGAATCGTTATTGTCATCACCAATGTCCTCCAATGTTTTCGTTCTGTTTCCTGTTTGTGAGATAGTCTATGACACCGGGATGCGGGCTCTGGAAGTTAAATGTCCACTAGATTGCGGTTCCAGGATATGCTAGTTGTCTCACGGTGTTAAAATGGCTTTGTCAGTTGTCAATGGCTTTGTGTGTTTGTGTTTGTTTGTTAGTTTTTCTACATGAACACTTTAATGTTCCTTCTTCTTGCATTAGGTACTGTCTAAGGAGTGTACCTAAATCAATTTGGAGCAAGCAGATATTTCAATACCTAGCTTAAAAACAGAAACGTTGCCTTTTGTTATATGTACAACAATAGTTAACGTCAATTAAATAGGCAACGTTTCTGTCTGTTAGCAATATTCTGTCTTCAGTCATACAGTACCATAGTTACTATTCAAATTGAAGGTAAAACTTCAGCATAGGGCACGCCACTATAGTAAGTCCCCTCTTTGACGAGTGGCTAAAGAGGCGCCACGGCGCCCTCACCTTCCGTCTGACGCAGATCCTCACCGGACACGGTTGTTTCGGGAGGTACCTGCACCGAATCAGGCGGGAGGAAACGGCCGGATGCCATCATTGTGAGGATCGGCCAGAGGGCACGGTGCAGCACACCGTGGAGGTGTGCCCCGCTTGGGCGGCATCCCGCCGTGTTCTCGTAGCGGCGATCGGCAGCGGCGACCTCTCGCGTCCGGCCCTGGTGCAAGCCATGGTTCGGGGCGAGGAGGAATGGGACATCTCATCACCGTCGGCTCCTTCTGCGAAGCAGTGATGCTAGCGAAGGAGGTGGCGGAACACGAGAGGGAGAGAACCCCTCGTCCCAGCCGCCGCGGGAGGCGCTCCGGGCGTCGGGGGCCACGTGATGGCTTCCGGCCACCGTAGACGCGGGCCTGTGGACGGTGAGTGATGGGCTAGCTCGCCGTCCGTCCGTCTTATGACGACGACAGGTCGTGTCGACGGCGCGTCCGTGTTCCACGCGCGCTTCAAAGAGATGTCAGTAACATGGGAGGGGCCCGTAAGGGCCGACAACCGTCGGGGTTGCGGAATGTTGTAAGAGATACCGCGGCCCCGACATAAAGGGCTAAGAAGGAACATGGGTGGTTTTTAGTCAGTAGAAGTCTGACACTCCCTTTCGCTCTGCCCAATAGCGGAAGGGGTTATTTGATGATTTTCCACCCATCACCAAAAAAAAAGGTAAAACTTCAGCATCATTCAGAGATAAGTACGTTGTAGTTAAAAAATCTGGCTCGTACAAACACATGTAAGTAGGTATACCTAAATGTATTATGGGGCAGTTGCGACAACCATAATCAGATTATGGTAGATAGATTATATCTCCCTAGTAAATCCATATCTACTTTATTGATTCGAAATGTGGAGCAGTGAAAATTATCAGAACTTCAAATCACACATACCTCCATTAACTCACCCCCTTTTCCCATAGGGGTAGGCAGAAACCACAGAACGCCACCTGCTACGATCCTTACATCTCCTTTTGCCTCATTCACATTTATACAGCTGGTCATATACGCACGCCGGTTACCAGTACTATGCACTTGACCTTTCTAAAGAACAACACCAATGAGATCAGAACTTCAAATTACTCAAAATAAAATCATAAAAATACTTTTCAACTTAACTTCAGGCGCGGATTTAGCCCTCAAAAAAGGTTGTGGGCACAGTCACCCGGAAATCGGCCAAGTGCGAGTTGGAGTATTAACTCGCTCATGATCGATCTAATGACAATTTTATTTATAGATAATCTATTAATGATGATAATTACATCGCTGCGTATCGAATCACGCACGATTCATTGTTTTGTTTTTTATTACGGCAATTGATATAATATCATCGACATATCGACCTCAATCAGGCGCGATCCAAGCCTACGATCTGGTACGAAGTGCCTTTAGCAGTAAACAGTAGATATCTATTAGTAGTACTGATGGTACTTTTAATGTGTGTTGGTTCGTAGTTAATATGTAACTAATTACCTAATATTTTTTCAGAATATTCACATTATCTACTAAATAAAAACAGTATTTTGAGATTAATTTAAATTAACTAGTTCTTTATTAATACATGTAGGTACTAAATAATACGACAATGCCATAGATAAACTCTTTTATTATGTTAGGACAACAGGCCGAAGCATTACATAATTAGGTTCGAGTAGCTAGACTAACTCTTAAAAGCTACAAGTCAACCACACTTCAGTTGAATAAAACCCTGTTATGTTTCTTTGTGCAAATATTGTACTGGCCAAACCTTAACTATGGAACTAACTTAAATTATACGCAAAGTTTTTGCCTAATTACGTAATAAATCGGACTACTTAGTTATAGCTAATTAATAATTCACAGGTAAACATTTTTTTGGTGTTTTAACTTTGACAATTGTTCTTAACTAATTTGGGTACGCTGATTCCGAATATGTATTCGGTTTGAGTCAATCACATCAGGATTTTTCAGAAAATAAAAAAGACGGGTGAGATTTTTTTTTGTATGTAGGAATCTCGTTGGAAATTCCATAATTCCGTTAAATTTCTTAAAATTACTTCCTTTTATTAAGTATATCGATATCGATAAAATTAATACTGTGGAATAAACATATGAAAATCTTGAGCTATTACTAAATACAATAAATTATGACAAATAGTTGGCAGCTAAGTGAAGACCTCAAAATAATATGCATGCTATTGGGTCAGCAGTCCGGATTCACAAATATACGTGTTTCTTGTGTGAGTGGGACAGTCGACCACGAAATCTACATTACGTGAAGAAAAAATGGCCAGCAAGGATCGACTCCTGGCAGGACACAGAAATGTGCAACGTGATTCCGTCTTTTACTTCCTCTTCACATCAAATTGGGACTGATGAAACAGTTTGTCAAGGCTTTGAATAAAGAAGAGTTTTAAATACCTATGCAATAAAAAATCTGCACTTTCGGAAGCGAAACTGAAGGAAAGGAATTTTTTCTTGTTTTCTTTTTTAATTCGGCAGATTATTTCAAAATACGAGTTCTTTCGTAAAGGTCATAGATGGTTTCCTGGGAAACAACAAGTCCCCAGACTATAAAGAAATTAAAGCCAACATAGTTGAGAATTATAAAAAACAACAAAACGTAGTTTTTAAGGAAAAAGAAAAAGAATTTCATAAAAAAACCAATGCTTGTGTAATGTAAGTACACAATATAGCTCTATTTTGCGATGCATGTTTCAATGTTATCATTTTTTAAATAAATATTTGTTTGTTGTTTTTGTTTGGTTGTTGTTCGTATTTTCTAGTTTCAGTTTCAGACTTTCTTGGGTAAGGCAATAACAACATTCTTTACTTCGGTGTAAGCTAAGACGGCGTCCGTGCCACTGAAAAAGAAAAAACCATGTCATGAAGAGGTAAGTACGTATCACACGAGTTCACACGACCAAATAATTATGTTTAGGTGATTATCGTTTATGGTGACTTGATTAGAAATAAGGCCAACTCAGAACTGACATCAAACAATTCAGGAATTTAAAATGTGGTCGACCAGAGTGGACTGGACTGCGAACACCAGACTGACAGAATTTTCAGGACATTTACAAACATTAGTTAAAGTCAGCTGTCCAGTTCGCTTGGTTTGTACAAAATAAATGAACAAAAGTTACTGGGATTACTTACTTTTCACGACCAATTCCGGAGTCTTTGAAACCGCCGAATGCTGATTGTGGGCCAGTTGAAAAGTATCTGTTGACGCTGTAAAGTAAACAAAATTTTACATTCAATATCCTGTATCTACTATTAAATGACGAATATATTTTCGAAAAAGGCTTTAACGATTTCGGTGATATACATCCATATATATAAAAGAAAGTCGTGTTAGTTACACTATTTATAAGTCAAGAACGGCTGAACCGATTTGGCTGGAAATTGGTGGGGAGGTAGCTCAAAACCAGGAGACGGACATAGGATAGTTTTCGTTCTTTTTTTTTTGGGTAAGTAGATAGTTAGGTTGTAGGTAGGTAGATAGGTAGTATTTAGGTAGGTAGTAGGTAGGTAGGCAGTAGGTAGGTAGGTAGGTAGGTAGGTAGTAGGTAGTAGGTACGTAGTAGGCAGGTAGTTGGTAGGAAAAAGGGCATTGCAAGGCATGCCGGGTTCAGCTAGTAATTATATAAAAATGTTTCAGGGGCAAAATATCTAGCTAGCAGTGGCGAGGCGTGAAGTATAAGAGAGGGGAGCTGGGAAACAAAAAATAAGGTTTTTAATCTACTCATTTTAGTTTTTTTTTCTGTTTGTTTAACCTCATGTTCGTTATCCGCGACTGAAATCGAAATTGACGTACACTTCGAATAATCCGAAAATTTACGTCGGCGCGCGGCGCCCTATTGAATTTTGATTTTTGGTTTCATTTCGTTCTCAGCGCCCTGAAATTCAGCAAAATGACACCCATAACGGAAAACCAGAAAAAAATCGGCGCCAACTAACTTTTTTCATAATTTATCGTAAATAATAAAATTCTGAGGGCACTTCAAACAACTTCTAAAGCTGAAGTCGTTTTATGTTTTGCAATTTTTTTCCATGTTGAGTTGTAATGTCCTATACACAATATATATGTTTACTATGCAATTAACATTCAACCAAGAAACCTAAACCTTCAATCAAGATTCCCCTATAATTGCTTTCAACTCCTAACCGTTGAGGAGTTAAACCTTACTACCTTCCTTCCATAATCAGCTTACCGAGATAACCTGAAAGAATACGACTATTTATACGTCCCCGAAATAATTTATTTAAGAATTATAAGAATTATTCCTAACCTTAACCTTAACCTTAACCTTAGACTTTACCTTCCATCATCAGCTCATCAACATGAGAGGATGATGCGAATACTTGAATACGTGCCTATTACAGATCTTGACATGGTGACAATGGGACCACCTCGGGAGTATATTCTTTGGAATACTAAAAGAATTTTTAAAATCGGTTCGTAAATGACGGAGTTATAACGTATCTCCCCTACCTACATAGTCTCGATTCCTGCCCCTCATAGCTCAATAATATGCGACTTACTGATTTCTTTGTTGACATGAAAAATTTTGATCTTATGATGTATTAAATATTTTTTCAACACACTTGCTCATAAAATGGCTCTAATTTCACTGCAATTAGGTTCTTATTGATCCCTGTAATCAAACTGTTACTTTTCATTGCTATTATTTACAAGTGAGTTATAGAATTTTTTTTTTAGATTGTGTTGCTATGTTCTTAAAAAAGATTCATTACAAAAAAGATCGTGTCATCCAAACCGTTTTTTTTTTTTTTTGCGGTTGTAAAATCATCGAATAACCCCTTCCGCTCTTGAGCAGAGCGAAAGGGAGTGTCAGACTTCTACTGACTAAAAACCACCCATGTTCCTTCTTCGCCCTCTATGTCGAGGCCGCGATAACCTGTGGACAACCCGCGGCCCCACGGGCGTCGGCCCTTTCGGGCCCCTCCCATGTCGCTGACATCTCTTTGAGGCACGCGTGGAACACGAACGCGCCGTCGACACGGCCTGTTTTCGTCGTAAGACGGACGGACGGCGAGTTAGCCCATCACTCACCGTCCACAGGCCCGCATCTACGGTGGCCGGAGGTCATCGCGAGACCCCCGACGCCCGGAGCGCCTCCCGCGGCGGCTGGGACGAGAGGTTCTCTCCCTCTCGCGTTCCGCCACCTCCTTCGCTAGCATACTGCTTCGCAGAAGGAGGCGACGGCGTCCCATTCCTCCTCGCCCCGGACCATGGCTTGCACCAGGGCCGGGCGCGAGAGGTCGTCGCCGCTACGAGAACACGGCGGAGCTCCGCCCAAGCGGGGCACACCTCCACTGTGTGCTCCACCGTGTCCTCCGGCCGATCCTCACAATGGTGGCATCCGGGCGTTTCCTCCCGCCTGATTCGGTGCAGGTACCTCCCGAAACAACCGTGTCCGGTGAGACGCTCTCAAGCCACTCCTCAAAGAGGGGACTTACTGCCACTATCGTGGCGTGCCCTGCACGGGGTTGCAACAGTCGCTGTCTCCATGTCGCCATGAGATCGCACCGGAGGTCTGTCCGCCGCGCAGCAATTTGCCGCGGCAGCGGAGTGACCCCCCGGCGCAGCGCCTCCGCGCGCCATTGATGCAGGCGCGCGAGGACTATCGCCTCTAGATCCCACGGCGGCAATCCGGCAAGGAGGTTCGCCGCTTCGCGGGAGATCGTGTGGTACCCCCGTACCATCCTCACGGCCACGACCTTTTGGGGCACGTTCAGGTAGTGGGTGGCCCGCTTCCTCAAAGCAGGCGCCCACACCGGGGCCCCGTAAAGAGTCATGGAAGCACGATCCCCGCGTAGAGCCTCCGGCAGGAGGCGTTTGGCCCCCCCAGATTGGGCAAGAGCCACCTAAAGGTAGCCCCGGCCCGCTCCAGTCTGGGAGCCAAACGTCGGAAATGCTCCACGAAGTTCCACCGGCTGTCGAGGACTCGGTACTTCAAAGTACACTCGACGCCGATGGGAACCCCTCCCACCATTAACTGGTATACCGACGGCAGCGCATTCCCACGTCCATGGAAGCCCATGGCTTCCGACTTGTGAAGCGCCACCTCGAGACCCAGCTGCCGGATCCTCTCTACGACTATCGCAACCCCGCGTGTCAAATTGTCGGCCGCCGCCTCATACGATGGGTCGTAACGCCACGCGCCACGCTACGCGGACGATACGCTGGTGCTAGCTTAGGGTGGGCCCTGAGCTAGCACCAGCGTATCGTCCGCGTAGCAGACCACGCTGACGCCGCTAGGGAGGTCGGCACGCAGCACCCAGTCGTAACCGATGTTCCACAAGGACGGCCCCAGAACCGATCCCTGTGGAACACCGCACGACATCTCTCGCCGGTTCCACTGTCCGTCTTGACCAGGGTAGATGACAGCCCTGTCTGTCAGATAGTCCCCGACCACACGACGAAGGTAGGTCGGCACCCGGTGATACCGGAGTGCCTCCCTAATGCAGCTCCAGGGCATGGTGTTGAAGGCGTTGGCGATGTCGAGAGACACCGCCAAGACCATACCGCCCCGAGAGACCGCAACCCCCGTCGTGAGGGCTCTCACGCGCATGATTGCGTCCATCGTCGAGCGCCTCTTGCGGAAACCAAACTGGTGTTCCACAAGATCTGGACCCATTCTTATAGGTACGCCTCGTCACTGCTAGCTAGGTCATCATATGTGCCAAAACTTCGTTTTCTCTATTGTCTTCCTAGTAGTTAAACATTGACAGAGTTTATGCTAAGCACTGAATTTTATCTGAGGTGAAACAGTCAGTCTTGTTTACTAGATAGAGTATTAGTAAAAATATTAAATAAAGTATGAAAAAATAAAATAAAACGTGTATCAGAGAGGTGTGATTATATTTTAGGGTATAATTGAAACCATCGAACTGAACAACTTTTGTCCATGGGACCAAAGCAACAAGCTGTTCCATACAAAAATTCAGTACCTTCTCACCCTAAATGATTTTTTGCGTACATACATACGAGTACGAAAAACTATGCAGCACTAGCTGCATGGTTCTTCTGACGCGTTTTAACAGTGGTGTTGTTATTTATCCCAAAGCCAGCTCGTAACAAGATGACTCTGTCAACTTACCAAACTGTGCCAGACTCAACGTATTTGGTGAACTGAAGGGCATTGTTGATATTTTTTGTGAAGATTCCAGCTGCCAAGCCATAGTTCGTGTTGTTTGCTCTGTCAATGACTTCTTCCAAAGTCTCAAACTTTAGAATACTTTGCACGGGCCCGAAAATCTACACAGAGAGAATTATAGTACCTTTAGTTAAAATAACTGGAGAGCAATTGGTTATCGAACTAGGTAGAAGCACTCGATGAAGTTTGAAGATAGTTTTCAAGACCATTATTGTTCCAGTCAATTATCCCATAGTTTCCATGAAATTGAATGAAAACATTAAAAATCCAGTTCATTTAAAAGTTTTTTTCTTTAATATTTTACACCTTTTTTAGTTAAAGAAAGTTTTGTTGTTGGTGTACATAAAGAAACTATTTTTGACATATTAAGTTACACATTGCATTAGCACCACAGTCTATTCAAATTTGTGTTTAAAACGCTTCAGTCGTTCGTACGTAGAGAATGTATGCAAAGTGACGCGCGCGTGCAGTTACTCGACGAAGACTGCCAAAACATGAACATCAACAATACAAACAAATTGCAAAATGCCGTAACATACGTCAAGTTTTTTGTTTGGGTCACCGAGTAAGCGAGTTGGACCGTAAACCTCAGGAACGCTGACGTCCTGATACACTTATATGGTGTCACGGCAGACTACGAAGAAAAATGGCGGAGCGAACTTGAGAATTGTAAATATCGAATGTTAGTGTGTTATGCATGAGGAAACTGCGAGTTACGTTTTAGTCGGATTATGTTAGTGTGCGTATATTTTCAACATTTTTTATTTAAGTTTTAAAACTGACATGGTCACTATCACTATAGTTTTATTAATACCTACTGAAAACGGGATCGGCAGTCTAGCGAGTGCTCTGCCGCGGAATGTAAGGTGAGATATGAGAACTTTGTGTTAATAATTGATTTAATTACCTCTTCTTTTGCGATAGTCATGTCATCGGTGACGTTAGCGAAGACTGCCGGCGCGATGTAGTAACCACTTGTGCCGATTCTGTTGCCTCCGCACAACAACTTCGCGCCTTCTTTTTTGCCCTTTTCGATATATCCCAGGATTTTGTTCATCATTTCTCCATCAATCTACAGAGGTTATTAATTTAAGTTATTTATTGACACAGTGGTGACAGAAAAAAATTATGGTATAAAGGAAGATGCTGCTTATTTATATAAAAACCACTAGCAAATTAAAATAAAAAAGCTGGCATAAGGTTTTAATTTCATCATTTTATTTTCTATAAGAACAAATCTTGTTAACAGTTTACCTGAGGGCCGTTCTGTGTTGTGGGGTCCGTAGGGTTTCCAACCTTGATGCTCTTTGCGCGCTTGACAGCTGCTTTCACGAACTCATCATAGATACCAGATTGAACGAATAATCGAGAAGCTGCTGTGCAGATTTGTCCTTGATGGAAGAATGCTCCATTTGCAGCGAACGTAATGGCAGTGTTTACTGAAACCCCATAAACAAGCTGGTTAGTACATGTTTGATTATATAGATTACGGATACCTATGTTGTGGACTAAGATAAATTCAGTTGCCACATGATCGTGTCGCTCTTGATCAGCCCCTTCCTGTAATCTCCAATATTATGAACCTCTCCCTTCGCTATTACGGAAAGCCCATGTTCGACCACTACCTAAAGTTCCAAATTCCACTTTTGTTATTTCCACCTTCTACCAATTTTTTCATGTAACGTACATACACGGGGCCAGTCTCCATAAAACAAGTATGTGACTTCATTCACCAAAACTCCTGTTATTGGTCCTTTCCTGTGGGTTCAGGCCCGGGCACAGTACTGTTTATAAGACCCAAATGGAAGACACTAAAGTTCCCGTTTTTAGTAATATATACCTACACTCGTAGACGAATTGTTTAGGCGGTAGAAAATGCCCAGGTCAAGTATATAATAGGGATGTTTACTGACTTAAAAAAATATGATTCTAATTAGTCCGTTTGTTCGTATTTTTTGTTTTATCAAATCAATAAAAAATGACGAAGATAAAACGCGTCAAAGATTTGAGTGGGGTGTTGTCACGTCACTGACCGCTAAAGAATGTCATACTAATGTCTCAGAAAATGACGTCACACGAGTTTTCAAAGCATGTATCGTCTTCATTGTTTGTTTCCGTGAAAAAAGAAAAAATACGTGTCTAATATTTTTCTATCTGACGGACTACTCGTAATAACATTTTTTTAATTAACTACCCTATTGTGTGTTGTGTTTATCAGCCTGCCTTTGCACATTGTTTTTTTAGATGAGCGTTAAGTTTAAATTGATATATTTTTAGTGTATAGAAATTATTTGAATCGCTTACAATCAGCATCATCCATAATGACCAGAGGACTCTTGCCGCCGAGTTCGAGTGTGATCCTCTTCAAATTGTTGACTCCAGCTGCTTGTTGAATTAATTTGCCAACCTACAAGCAATAAAGTATTGGTTTTAAATGAGCTTATTTATAGAAGCCTTTTGGAGATATAGGATTGGTATTTAA
Organism: Diarsia rubi; assembly: GCA_932274075.1. Lineage (NCBI taxonomy): Eukaryota > Metazoa > Arthropoda > Insecta > Lepidoptera > Noctuidae > Diarsia > Diarsia rubi. The sequence goes on along the minus strand of OW026417.1, from coordinate 13,101,663 downwards.
AACTGATTAGGCTGATCAGGCAAGCTAGTCTAACTCCTTGTATGACTTACCTCCACGGATCCGGTGAAGGAAACCTTGGCGACGTCTGGGTGATGAGTAAGAGTAGTTCCGGCGCCAGGTCCGAAACCATTGACAACGTTGACCACACCTTTGGGCACTCCAGCTTCGGCCAGAAGTGCTGCTAGTACCAGCGCGGTTAACGGAGTTTGTTCTGCTGGCTTAACCACAACGGTACAACCTGAACAGAAAATATGCTTAAAATACCAGTCCTCATAAATACAGGTATTTATGTAAGTATTAGTTCCGTTCGGAAATTGAATCCTCAACACCAGATTTGTTAGCCTCTTTCAACTTGTGCACCAAACCGTCCATTAAAATTGGTTATCGTGTCTTTAAAATTGTCTTTGGTATTATTTAAATTTCCTTTTCACTTCAGTCTAGCTTTTGGAGCAACTTTTAATAAGCATACAAGCCCAAATTATACTCTGGTTGCTAGCTTAGTACCTATGCTATATTGACTTTATAAACTATAACTTACCAGCAGCTAATGCTGTGCAAACTTTGTTGACAAATATGTAGACGGGGCCATTCCATGGCAGAATAAGTCCGCTCACGCCAACGGGTTGCCTCAGGGTATATGAGAACACTTCCCCATCTGTTGACAACGAGCCAAACTAATAGAGACTGAAATAGGAGCGAGAGAATCCTGTATCTCATTCCTGGCCGTTTAAACTTCGTTCTTACCAGCAGAGACGGTGTCGCCCTTGATTTTATCCGCGCAAGCAGCAAGGTACCGAGCAGCCTTAATTGCTCCTCCCATGAATACCATTGCGTTGGCGAGGACCATGCCGTTGTTGTAGGATTCCAGCTCTGCGATGTACGGTCGGTTACTAAAGTGGATAAGCGACCGCACAAAGCAATAGCTTGACGTTTAGTTTGGACTTACGACCTTTTACTTTCACGACAGATATTGTCGTCACCAACTAATTGTGGTTCATAATTTAAACATTTTAATAAATGTCACGATGGCCTAGCGGTTTAGCGCGTTCTGATAGATCTATAGATAATCAGTAAGTAGTGCGTTCTAATCTCACGCAGAAAGTTTTACACTTTTTGTAAGTATTTACTTGATTGGAGGTAATGAGACAGAAATATTATACTCTTTATCAAGATAAAGAACATAATATTTCTTTTATTTCTATTTATAATAATATTTCTTTACGAACTTCTTACTTGTTCGCTTTGTTCACCCATTTCGTAAAGTTTGAAAGGTAGATCATAGAAAAATAAGTCAAGAATTATAATTTCTGTGAGGTAGACATGAGTTTTATGAATATGTTACTGGATGAACGTTGTCGATTGGGTTATAGTTGTTGATTAGTGACGTGTGGTTTAATAGATAGCAGTATTGTTGTTGATATTTCTCAAAATGCAGGCACATATTAATATTGAGGCGAGGGCGACTATTATTGCTCCGCATAAAAGTGATGTTAATAGATTACAATTATCAGAAAAAACCGGAATAAATGTGAGTATTATATTTAAGAATTGTAACTTAAACTGTTAGTAGAAATAAAGATAATATCGTTTGGTGACATAATGAATTCATTAATTGTTTTTTAAATTCATTCAGTTTATTATTGGATTCATAAATGCAGAGCGAATGAAGTCTTTAGTATTTTATTATAACCGCCTCAAATCACTTTTGTTTTGTTTTAGAAGAATACTGTTAGTCTCTGAATCAAAGATACGAGGAAGAGGGTCGCCTTGCTAATCGACAACGAAGTGGAAGGCCGTCGCTTATTAGTGAAACGCAGCGACGGCGGTGACGACATAATAATACAAGGTGTTGATTTGCATCCTAGTCAAATTCAAGGACGTAATTATGCTAATGATTCTCGACCCAAATCAACAATAAAATGGGTAGGTATTTTTTTATTTATTTTTCTTATTTGCGGAAATCCGTAAGTGTAAACCAGCCGTATTTAAACGCGGCCTGTCTGTTACTAGCCCTATAACCGCGCTTTTACACACAAACAAAAGAAAACAATACATACACAACGCATACGCAACGTTCATTCAATAAATTCGTAGGTAGTCAATCCTACCCCAATCACGGTGCGCGCACGCTCCTAGCCGCGCCCCCGCGGCTCTGGAACTAACAGTGTGTTTGATGTCGCCGAAGCGTGCGGGTGCTTTGCGAATTTTGCTTCTCGGTACATCGTTGAGACGTAGGTACAAAGTGCAAGATGACGGACAACTATTCAAATGTCGAGTTGGTGGAGATGGTCCGTCTGTATGCCATCAGTGGAGACAGCCTACGACGAGCCATCCAGATGTTCACCGAAATGTTTCCCGATCGGGAACCTCCATCACAGAGCGTCATGCTGGCTGCTACGCAAAGACTGAGGGATCATCGGCAGTTTGACGTTCCCCTGCATGCTCAAGCTCGCGGCAGCGTAGGCCTGCCTGTCGCCTTGCAAGAAGATATCCTGGAGTACTTCCAGCGAAACCCACGGGCAAGCACGCGGGAGGCTGGTCAACACTTTGGAGTGCACCACACCACAGTGTGGCGCCTACTGAAGCGTGAACTGCAACACCCGTTCCACTACCGCAAGGCACAAGACATTCACTCAGGTGATAATGCCGTGCGGATTACATTTTGTCGCTGGTTGCTGGAACACCAAGACGCCAACATCCTGTGGACGGACGAGTGTTTATTTACTCGAGTTGGCGTCTACAATGTTCATAACGAACATTGGTGGGCTCACCGCTACCATAACCCGCACGTAACCAAACGGCATGCGTTCCAAGTGCGGTTTGGACTGAATGTGTGGGCTGGCATAATAGGGGAACATGTGCTTGGACCCTACTTCATTGATGGGTACCTCAACAGTGCCAAATACCTGGAGCTGTTGCGTCACGTTGTCGAGGATATGTTGGGTTTACACGGAGGAAGTGATAAGTGTAACAGAATTACGTGCAAGGATCATTAGTGCTTTCGACACTTTAAAATAAAAACGAATGTGTTAGTGTTACGTAAGGTGAAGGAAAACCAGCTACGTCGTGCTCGATTGTGCGAGGAGCGTGATGGTGGCCACTTTGAACAATACCTCCGGGTAACTTAAGTAGGTAATTTATTTATTTGTACATTTTGTAAATACGTTGTTAGCTTAATCAATTTTATTAGTGTAAATAATTTGATTTCAAATTTTTAACTACGCCAATAATACCTAAGAGTCGAAAGTATCACCACGTAGGTACATACACTTAATTAGCACGTCTTTCCATTTCCATCAAACGTAGAAAACATTTTTAGACTTAGTGGATCGGTACACCAACTAAGGTAGGTATTATTGCCGGTCCTAAACCCGTTAAGTAGGAAAGAAAATTTCAAATCAACCAATTTAATCCACAAATAAAAACAAAATCACTACGAAAACTTTAGGTTGAAGGATAAAGCAAAACTAACGTTTTATTAATCATCTGATATCAGGTCAGTGAACTTTTCTTTGGCGCACTAGTATTACTGTCATTAGTAAGATTTCCGTATTCCAATGATGCTCAAAAATGAGTTAATCCACAAATAAAAACAAAATCACTACGAAAACTTTAGGTTGAAGGATAAAGCAAAACTAACATTTTATTAATCATCTGATATCAGGTCAGTGAACTTTTCTTTGGCGACTAGTATTACTGTCATTAGTAAGATTAATCCGTATTCCAATGATGCTCAAAAATGAGTTAGTTATTAAGCGAAATTTATGACAATAATGTAGGTGGTTTTCGAAATAAAATTAGGTAAAATGATTGCTACCGGTCATGGCTCGGTCGCGCTCGAGCGCACGCGGCTTGCATTTCGTAGGTACAGACGTCGACACACACGCACACAGCTCAGCTGCATTGTAGCTGTGTGCGCAGTCGGGTGATTCTGTTTTATTTGTATTGAATTAAGGGTTTAATTCTGAAATACTGTTAAATTTCAACAACAAAAAAAAAGCAGCGCTTATTAGTTATTACCCGCTACCGTACTTCAATTGATTATTTATGTCTTTTATGACAACCTCCTGAAATTTGACGAGGATGCAAATCAACACCTATAGAAGACCAGCTAAAAAGCCCTTCCTAACAAATAGATATAATCAAGAATGATTATTACGTTTCGCACGTGATTATTTAGATTTTTACTGGAATACTACCATATTTTCAGATGACAAGACTTTTAAATCAAGTCAAATAATATTATAATATTATGAGGTCTACGCGCAAACGTTTACATTACTGCATTGAAAATAATGGGGGTTCTACAAAATATAAAAATTCGGAATTGTTTTGTTTTTAATAATTAAACGTGTAAATAACATATTTGATGATAATAACTTATCCGTAATTATTTACCAATCTTAAGTTGAGGTTTAGTTTCAATCATCTTTTCTTCAAGAAAATGATCAATTAAGCTAAAACCTCAATACGACATTCATTCTGACGTTACAAAAAAAACAGGTTCATAAAGTCTAAATCATATTATTTGTCAAAAAACTTTATCCATAATAAGTGGGTATAATCAATTATATTTCTGTGATAAAATTATATTTTCCTTGTTAAGAATTGACTTAGTGGGTATACAATCAAAATGTTATGATTTATGAACGATTACAAGAGAACTGTTTTTATTTAGGTAGGATTTGACGTCACAATTCTCATGATTGTTAATTAATTTTATAAATAATTATGACGAATAAAACATTGACTTGTCATTAAACACGACTTTTTTTCTACCTTACCACCCAACAAACACCCGAAGTGATAACATAATCACAACCACATAAATAGTAAATAATAATACGTTGGGTTTATATCCTATATATTTAACTTCTTATATAAAATAAGTATTGTAATGGGTTTACAATGACAAAAAGAAAAAAATGATTACAAAGAAACAAAAAGCAATATCTTGTGGTGTGTGAGATTTGAACTCGGACCTCATTGATTGTAGATCCACTGCTTAGCCCAAACGGCTATCGACACTTGTGAGTTAAACGCGAATTTTAGCAATTCATTAAATAATGCGTTTGCTGCGATTATAACGAAAGAGACGGAAATATATTTTGTTGTGCTATTTCGTGGAGTGCGACGCGACTACGCCGACGACATGATACGATAGCGGGCGATCTCTGTGGCTGTGGTGTGCTTACTGTATAGAGCAAGACCACTTACACATACAAACGCATGAACGCTCGCCCGTGCGCTCACAGAAATACAATCCTTAGCGTGCCCATGCACTTGTCTTGCCTTACTGTACTTTGTGTTTCTCTCGAGAACGTCACTGAATTTGCGGATAATCTCTCCACGTTGAGAGGCATCTAGCTGACGCCATTCCGAGTTACGGTGGAAAGCACGCTTCGCTGCGGCTACTGCCAAGTCAATGTCAGCCTGAAAATATTCAAAAAGACATTCTCGTTTACTCTGGATAAAATTCATATTCATTTGACAAAAAGAAGAATCTGTATTCAGGTATTCAAAGAAACATTAAGATTGTATTAAAAATAATCTCTGGATGGAATTTATTATCTGTTTGACCAACTCTGACAGAAAACACCGACAAAGCGTTAGCCCAGCAAAAAATATCGTAATGGGAAGAAGAAAGTGATTTCCGGATTCGTTAAGAGTCTTTTTACTTCCATTACATATAACAAAACATTTGGGTTACTCTTTCCAGAGAGCACCTACAATACTTCACCATTAACCAATCGTCCAGTATAAATATCTTTCCTCAGGACCTCTCACCAGTCACAGTTTTTCAAAAGCTTTGTTTTAACAAGTCGATCTACTTATAATTAGTTCTCACAAAGCTGCCATAGGGAATTTGTTTTAAAAGTCAGCCTTTAGAGGGCCGCAGATTGAGTTTATTATTGCAGGGAATTTTCAGCAGTTTTCTTTGTTATGCAAACTTGTTTTTTTTTCTCTAAAGGCATCAGCTAGTCTTCAGAATAATTTTGAGAGATTTATAATTGCTGAATTGTTGATTTATACTTGTTTCTAAGTTTAATAAATAAAACTACGGGTAAGTCAAAAAAAAGTACCTACGTATTTGACTACGTGGTCTAGCTGACCACAATTTTTTTATGTTTTCTGGTTAAACTGAAGAGAAGGACCCAAATAATTCTCTACACCACTTCTGAGTTTAACTGATTTTTAAACATACAATCATCATCATCATCATTTCAGCCGAAAGACGTCCACTGCTGGACATAGGCCTCCCCCAAGGGTCGCCACATAGACCGGTCCCGGTTGGCATAGATAGAATACTTAGTTTTTATGCTGACCGTGCTCTACATCTTATCATTCCTATGGACAAGTAAAATTTTTTTTTTTTTTTTTTGTTATTTTGTGAGTACCTATAATTAATAATGTTATTTTAACACTAGTCATTCCATCTAATGAAACATTTTGCCATGGTTAACAAAGATAAACTCGTTTTTTTCGCGAACCAGCACTACTTATTTGACTTTATATATTTATTATGAATAACATTTTTAAATATTCCTGTATAAAATAATATAAAAAACATTTAAAAATATAAAAATGTAGGTATAAAAATATAAAAATGTAGGTATAAACCTACCTATTATTATATTCATATTATTATTCAAGAAAATTTTTTAGTCACCGTCCAAAACCTGATAAATTAATCTTTAGCGAAAATAATCGAATACGTGTTTTTTCTTTTAGTATCACTCAATACAAAAACATTGAGGTATCACATCACGGAGTCTTAACTTTTCATGGAGAACGGATAATATTCTTCAGAGAAAATTATTTAATATAAATATTTTACGTATCGATTTTTTTTCAATAATGGTGTCAGTGAATGATACTTAGTGCTTAAAAAAATTTTAACGGTGACTAAAAATCATCTTGTATAATAAATAATAATAGTTTATTTCAAAACAACTTAGTACTATTTTACGATAGAATGTGGCAACAATTCCATATGTACTAGCTGCTGTGTGTGGTTTGGTGTCCCCTTGTTTCGCAGACAGAAGTTTCAAAGAATTTCGTTTCTCAGGAAATGGTTCATATAATATTTGGTTCTTGTATTTTTGTTTCGAATATTATTGTTTGAAATTCTATTTACTTGAACGAATCATGTTTTAAGTACAGAAACACAATTCAATAAATTTTAAAAATAATTTTTTCAGTTCAAAAACTTAATAAATTATGGTATTGTTAAAACATAATATTTGAGTCCAATTCATGTTTACAATCAGTTTTTACGTAGTATCTACTGACTAAGTAGGTATTTTGTTACTTCTTATTATTTAGCTAAAAAAATTGTCCTGTTTTAGTCCAAATCATAAAATTTTAAAGATGTGACCACTGATTTACCAACCCCGATTTTAGAAAAATAAATCGAGTTGTTTAGATATACTTTCCCTAAAACTTCAATTAGGTCTTGTAGTAAATACCTTGTCACCTTCGGCGACTTTGGCGATGACGGATCCATCGTGAGGAGAGTATGCGTCGAAGGTCTTGCCGCTCTTCGCGTTCACCCACTCGTTGTCAATGAACAACTGTAATTCAAATTATAATGTATAGTCAACTAAACTTAGACAGTGATGATTTTTTTTCTATTGTATGAGATGGAGAGGAAGTTTGTTTGAATAGATGGGAAAAGATTTGGATTAAACTTTAGATGAATAAATTGCTAGAGAAAATCAATTAAAAATTGCTAAGACTTAGAAGTAATTATTAAAAAAATACAATATCAATTTAAAAAAAAATTAAAGCTACCGTACATCATCTTTTAAAATTAAGAAAGTTACAAACCTTTGTGTATTTAATTTCTGGTGCCATTCTATTTATTTTTCTACAAAAAAAAAAATACAAAACGAAATACAGGTAATACAGTCAGAGCAATCGCAGCACGTCTATCACATTCACGCGACGCTTCGGAATTAAGCCGGTAGTCTGACCAAAACACGCTTCTATTTAATTATAACAAATGTGACGAGTCACGGTTATTAACCGGTTTGTAACAACGTAAACATTGGCAATGATTGCTTATCTTATTTTTTTCAAATTTGTATTTTATGGAACTGAGGAATAATTTACTGCCTTTCAAAATGACACTATTTATTTATGTAGGTTTTTTTTTCATCAATTAGGAAATTGAAAATTAATATGACATACCTACAGATAACTAATCAGTCAAAATAAAACTAAACATCAAAATGGATACATAACTATACATCTTTAAAGAATTAAAGTGGCAAAAAGAATAAGTTTCCGTCAATTCACTTTAATGCGCGGAACCCTAATTTTTTATCCAACATGATCATTGCATAATATTTTATACCGTTTACGAAATGTTATGCAATTTCATAATAATAATATTATCAAGTATCTTAAACATGTACGTACGTATAGGTTTATTTTCAACATTTTATTTGTAAATATATTTCAATACTCAATTTAAGTATTCAGGGTGCGTTTACAATTTTTCAGTACATTTTCTGACTAAACTGAATTGGTTCAGTTTATTGTTTCACCAAATAAAACTTTTAACTAACCAAAAATTGATTGGTTCTTTAACTTCTAATGCAAGAAACGTTTTTCTTGAAAATAATAGATTTGGTATTGTAAAACGATCTACCGTTGCCATGTTTTCGATACCGTGTTGTGTTTAGGTACATTTTTTGTTCTACTAATAACATATGTTAAGATTTCATAAAATACTGTAAGTAGGCAAATATAGTCTATTCTAAATCTAAGAAAAAATATGAAAAATTATTATTATTCAAATATTAAAAAAAAAAATATTATTATTAATTATCAAAACGAGCCCAAACTCGGCACATCAAGTTCGATCCGTCGAGGAGTTCTAGTAGCAGTCACCGAAGTAAGCCTTCAGGTCACTCCATCAAGTTCGCAGGTGAGGTTTTATCTTAGCTAACAAGTACGTATATCATAAAAAAAAACAAAAAAAAATCGTATCAAAGTTAGTTCACTTGACTATTTATTCCCGTAGCTAACAAGCCAACGCTTGTGTGTTTGACTTGTGTCTATGTAGTAGTTCAATTCTATACCTATAACTCTTTAACTCTTAATGAGCTAAGGACGTATTTTCATTCATTATATGTATTGTTACGTCGGTCATCTAGAATCTTCGAGAAACCTCGCTAATAACTGAGAAGTACGCGTGAATTCTAGTAGGTACCTATTTCCATTCTGTAGGTATAACTACCGCGCCCGGCGTCGGTGGTACTTGCATTTTAATTTCGACCTAAATAATTTATACCTACGGCGTAAAGTAACTTCTTCTTTGTTGGTTATTTTATCTTTAAGTTTATTTTTTTGTTAATGTTTTTTCTGGATGCTTTATGGAATAATAGCGAATTTTCTCGAATAACTTTTGTGTGTGTTGGGGTATAAAAGGACCGAGAGAAGACGAAGCCAGTCAGTCTACTTTGAAGCGAGACAACGGAAGGTTCGAAGATATATCTAGTGCGATAAAGTGTTCAGTAGTGATTTGCGATTGTTTATAAGTGTTTTGCGAGTAATAAAGTTATTTCGTGTGTTCAATTGGTAGTGCTTTTATTTTAAATCCTATACCCAGCTCGTAACAGTATTAATGTAATTAATGTACTTAGCATGTTTTTGAACAAAAGTTCAAAAAAGTACGTCGATGGGTTCCATAATACTCCTAAGGAAAAACAGACATAATCCATTTTATTTTATTTCCCCGTATAAGAATAAAAAACACATTGAAGTCTATAAATAACATTGTGTTTTATAATATTTTATTTATTTATTTTATTAATTGAAAAGATAATAAATAAAACGAAAAAATAAATGCACAGCGTGTCGCAACATACTACACACACATAATATACCTAATATTCCATACATATTGACTGAAGAGTATATCTGGACACTACTTGCAAATAAATCAAGCTCAGTATCGCGGCACACCATATTCAACTTTCAACATGCTCCTAAAATGTATGAGTTTTGCCTGTAGACATTTTTTACAATAGGTACTTGAAGGAGATGAGGTCTCCGAAGGAACACAGTGGCACAAAAAGTCCAATCTTGGTTACCAGTTCCGCTCGAGGACGTCAGTAGATCTGTTTATTTATTATTTATTTATTTATTCGTTTATTTCAGAATCAGTAACATTCCATATAATGTTTGTTAGTAAAACATACTTATAGTTATGTTAGTAAATTATTATTACATGTCAATCAATTAAAAATTACCTATTATAAATTATTAATTCCTTAAAATTACTGGACATTATAAACAACCCCACAAGAACCGTGAACAGCGTTCCAGTGCCTCACAACCGGGCAGTCAACCCTTCCCAATTTGGTATTCAGAAGGCTGTTGGTGCTGCCCTCACGCGGTGCATCAGGGAGGCCACTCTTTTCCGGATTATAACCCTAAAGCTGTCAGTATTGGCCTTAGCAAACATACCTGATGCACTGCAAAAGCGAGGCAACCCCAACAGCATCCTAAAACCATTATTGTACAGGACCCGTAGGGCATTGAAAGATCTTTGCGTAAAGCGGACCCACAGGCTGCAGGTATAAAATGTCTGGCAATAAGCTTTAAAAAGAGAAATTTTCACTTCTTTTGTGCACCGCGCAAACCTGCGAGCCAGCATATTGCATCTAACTGCCAACGCCCTACGTTCCCGCTCAATATCTAAATCATCTGAGAGGTCCTCGGTGACCCAGTGCCCCAGGTACTTGAAATTGGTGACCCTACTTAACGGCATACCTCCAAGCCTGACCGGTGGAACGGTTTTCGGACTCTTATTACCCGCCTTGAAAATAAGTAGTTCACTCTTCTTACCGTTGTACCTGAGGCCATGTGCCACCGCGTACCTCTCACAGATCCCTATGAGGTAGTTAAGGGCTGTGACAGATGGGCTCAGCAGCACCATGTCGTCGGCATAACTTATGTTGTTCATGAAAACACCATCCACTGAACAGCCGACACCGGCCCCGCTGAGCTCACCTATCAGTCTATTAACGTACAGGTTGAAGAGCCGTGGTGAAGTCAGGCCTCCCTGCCTTACTCCACACTCCAACCTGTACTCAGACGAACATGAACCCGCCCACCTAACATAATTGGTATGATTTCCGTACCAATATCTCAAAATATTAATCACATCTCTGGGAGTGCTGGTTTCCTCCTGAAGCTTATCCCACAGCACACCATACGAAATCAGGTCAAATGCCTTCGACAGGTCCAAAAAACAACCGTAAACAAGCGTCTTCCTCGTCACATAGTACTGGACAGTATGCTTGAGTCGCAGCACCGCAGTTTCAGTCGACTGCCCAGCTCTGAAACCAAACTGAGCTTCGTTGAGATCTATATGCTCACTTAGCTGACTATCAAGCACCTTGGCGATCACTGTAGCCAATGAGATAGGTCTGTAATTGTCCCTGTCGGAGGCATCACCCGTCTTGTTTTTAAGTATTGGGTTTTAACAGTGGTTTTTATAAGCTTTCCGGGTAAATAAGAATGGCCAATACACAAATTGAAAAACATTACCAGCACCCTAGGTAAATGAACACCTGCATACTGCAAGTGCTCGATGCTAAGGTCGTCATGTCCTGGAGACTTACCTCTCGTCATATTTTGAATAATATGGGCGACTTCCTTCGGCTTAAATCTGAACCGCTCACAATCTGCAACCTCATCATCGAGCACCTGCTGCACATATCCTAGGGGAGACACTACCCTAAAATGGTCCTTAAATAATTCAGCTATCTGACTGGGCGCACTCGTACCCTCAACACTCACAGGGATACACGAACCAGCTTCCAGTTTCTTGGTGCACTTCCAAAATTTTTTAAAATCCCTCCATTTATTTCAACTTAGATTTAAAACGCTTACAGGTTTCACACATATTGTTATATATACCCCGACTCTGGTTTACCATGCAACAACCAAGCCTGAAATCTGTTTCGTGCGTCTACGTGAAACTTTCGTACATGTTTGTTCCACCCAATAACATATTTTTGCTTTGTCCTTTTTCCTTACACTATTACTTCTACGTAAAGCTTCCGTCAAACAACTTACAATACTATTATACAACTTATCAATAATAACATGATGAAAAATATCAGAACACACATTTTCAGCACATAGACTAAGTTCCACTGGAAAATCAATGTCCCTTAATGCAGCTGTACACAGTTCCCTGTACAGCCTTATCTGTTCGGCGTCCCTCTCTCCCCATCTCACCGTACTGTAAATATTCCCAGCATATTGCACTTTACACGGTAATATTTCCAAGTTACAATACACTTCCAGTGGAAAATGGTCCGACCAGAAAACATCATAACACACCTTTACATTAGTCACACATTGCCAAGCTGCCTCCGTTGTCAGACAGTGATCAAGCCATCTCTTACAGTTATCATGACTTTCACTTATAAACGTGTCTGATAAAACATCCAACTTCATCACGTGCGCACAGAGCCAGCTTTGCTCCACACAAAAGTTGGCTAGTTCCCTAAAGAATAACTGCCTTGGATGAGCATTAAAGTCCCCGAGAATAAAGGCAGATTCAATCTCACAACTTTCAATTACCGCATGTATTTCATTTAGCACTTCCGTGAATTCTAATAAGTTATCCATACTATCTGTTGGCATGTACACTGAAAACACTAACGAACTACGTTCACCCGCACACAACTTCACAGCTATCAGTCGCGTGCTGCTACATGGCACAACCGTTACGGAAGAGAAAACACCCTTTCGCCACATCAGCGCCACCCCACCGTACGGCCGACCACGGAGCACGCCTGTCGGTGTGTCTACCGCTGACTTACTGGTGTACTAGAAGTCCTTATTAATGCTTCCAACGAATGCTGAGGCAAGAGCCACGTCTCCTGCAGTGCAATAACGTGGGCAGACTTACACAGCTCCTTTATCCCCTCCACAGATCTCGTAACAGACTTGCAGTTGAAATTGACCATTTTGATGTTCTGTTTAGTCGAATTATCCATCACAAATTAGACGCTTTTCTTAATAGCCTCAATCCTAGCATGAGTCACCCCTATTTTAAGGGAGCTCTGTACTCGTCGATCCGTAAAGTTAATAAATCGACGGAAAGAAATACCTTCAGGCCACAATTGCTCATCTAGAAATATGTCTAGCTTATGCCTAGGAACAAACACTTTAAAAGCCTTATAATCTCTTTGCCGCTTCATCCTTATCTCTGTCAAGTCCACTGAAACGCTCGTCTTGCCTAAAATATAGTCAGCAACGTCCTTAACTGATGACTCCTTATCCACGTTATTTACAAACAGTGGTATTTTAATGTCTGGAGGACTCCTTCGCCTTCCCTTGTGTTCCAATAAATCTATTTCTCAAACGCTTGTTCTGTACCAAGTTCCAATTTTCATCTGTATAGGTTTTAAAATCGCCTCCGTTTTGAGTTACTTGCAAGTATGTACACCGCTCACTATGATTCATTGACGCTGCCATCTCCGTTACACGCATAGATAAATTTGATACACGCGCCGTTGAGGCCACTTTATTAGTAACAGCCTACAGCAGTCCACTCAGCTCAATTGACAGCAAATCGCGGAAATTGTCGTCGTCCCACCTTACACTTGACGATTCGCAGTCTTCACTCATTATCACGTTTACCCCAACGGCCATCGGTTGCCCGTTGCCACTTCAGATTACTTATTCTGTAAGCTTTGTCGATAACTAGGGTTCTTATTAATTCCGCCGAAAGCGGGAAGGGGTCATTTGATGATTTCCCACCCTCCAAAAAAAAAGGCTCGAACAGACCATAGCGCTCCACCCCGCAATACTGCAATTTTGCGAAGAGTGCAGAGAGGCCCACAACAAAACTATACAAACAGGCAAATCTGTTGGGTATAATTGCTGAAAAACCCTCTGTGAATAGAAAATCTGAATTTAGATCAAGGAGATAACATGCCATTGACCGACAAATTATCCTCCGTCCCCAAATAGGTTAACCTCGAATCCTCGATCACTCTAACAACAGGGTTTTTGGACGATTTGTACCGTAAAAGACATTAACATCGGTCGAGTTCGGAATGGTCAGTCCTTTAGCTATCGTTCAAAAAACTTCTCTGATAGAAATGTCCGTGGTTTTATTGACGATTCCGAACAATGACCATTTTAACATTATTCTGTGAAGTCTTTATGGCATTAACATTTTAACTGCCGCACTCAGAGAGCTTTAATGATTACTTAGGCTATGACTTAGTAAAGGTTTTGGCAGTTTTGTCATACAAAAGTATGTCAAACCTTTACTAAGTGACGGCTTCAGTAATCATTAAATATTTCAGGGTACCGCAGAAAGATACTTAAATTGAGTAATAAGTATGAGTGTTCGCAACACAATTATAAATGAATGCTGAAAAGTCCCCATCGATTCAGTACCCGATTTTTTCTTTTCAAATATGGGGCTTTCGCGTGTTTATGTACAACGGTAAGTTTTATAATAAACAAACAAAAAGGTTCGATCATATAATTATATGTAAAACGTGAATTTACTCTTATCATTGATTAGAGTCGAAATATTGACTCAGTTTATTTCAGGTTTTCGTACAAAAAATAGCCACTTCCTACAGATAAGCGATACATAATGTTATGTCAACCGCTCTTTTTTTTATTAGGGTCTTTTTCAATTGTCCGTCATGAGGTTTAGCTTTGTTGTATGTTTATATTTTACAAGAGGGGCCTAAACGATAACAACATTTTAAAACGACGTTAGAACGGCGATTTCGACTATCTGAGAATAGTGATGGACAATTTAAAAGAGTTATTTCTTCTTGTTTCAAAACTAAAATCCTTATTCATAAGTCTTAAAGGCCTTTGCTGGATAGAAAGTTTATAAATACCAAGTTTATATAAATGCATATATTTTCTAAAAACATTTTACGTGAGATTTAATGTCGTCATTTGCAAGGTGTATTTTACACTAGTTATCGCGGCCTCGACATAGAGGGCGAAGAAGGAACATGGGTGGTTTTTAGTCACTAGAAGTCTGACACTCCCTTTCGCTCTGCCCAAGAGCGGAAGGGGTTATTCGATGATTTTCCACCCACAAAAAAAAAAAAAGGTGTATTTTGTCATGTTTTCCTTGTAAGTATATTGACGGTAAAGGTTTAGAAATTCGTAACCTTAATAGGGGGTTGGGAGGGGGTGAGGGGTGGAGGGGGGCGGGGGTATGCACCCCCACCACTTCCGCCTGCCGGAAAAGCATAGTTTTTTAAAATTAATTATTTAAAATCTCATTTTGAGGTTAGGTTTTTATCTTTTTTTTTGTTAAAATAACCTGATTTATGAGGGGACAGAGTGCGGAAGGGTAGTAAACTTCCTCCCATATGCCACTCACCTCGATGGAAGCCCAGTAGACGGAGCTACTACTACTTCTGGGTGGTTTACCAAAAAATAACCACGAAGGGGAACCTAACCTGTCCGAGTCGGGGTGCCCCAAGTCCCGATTTCGCTCCGCTCGCTCTATTAATATTGATTTATTATGGAAGCCCAGTAGACGGAGCCTGCAATAGCGTGCAACTAGTGTCCAGTAAGTATGCCGAGGTAGTCCAGTGAAGCAATTCGATCAGAGTCCAAAAATAAAGCCAAAGTCTTCAAAAAACACAAATCAAAACACAGGAGCACATTCACGATAACTCGAAAGCAACGGAATGACGCCATATTGTAGTCTTTGATGACCCAATGTATCTGTCAAAATCTACATTTAAGATGACAGTTTGCGTTTCGTTTCACGTGTTAAAATATACATCCTACTTGAAAAACTTTAAAAACATGGCGATAATATAGAAATTACGTTCCGTTTCACACATTATTAATAATATTTTACGTAATTTTGAAAATTGTTTAAAAATTTCTAGACGCAACTCCGGCAGCCAAAATTATTTTGGAGGGTTAGATCCCTTTAGTTTAGTTGCACACTGTACTGCACAAGTGCTCACTGATAACATTGCAACCGCGCTATATAAATAATAAAAAATATATAAATAAAAAAAAATAAAAAAGCCTTTTATTTTTTGCGTAATTCTTTTTATTTTTCATGGTTTGATTTAATCAGTATCCTGTATTATTGTTGTTGTTTATAATTTATTATTTATTTATTTATTTATTTATTTATTTATAATAAGCACACCAACAGCACAATCACTTACAATTCAAATCAAACAACATCTAATAATGGCATTTCAGTAATCATGCAAATAACAGGAATGCATAACATTTAAATATGAATATCAGAGACAAAGGAGAACAATAATAAAAAGTGTGTCTAGTAGAACACTAAATTTATCTAGAACACTACAAAACAAACCAATTTGAGCTACTTAGACATGCATACGGCACGTCTGTATGAAGCGAAATTCATGGAGAAAATATCAACAGGGTAATCTGTCTGTTTGGACCTTTCATTATATTGCCTTGCCATACGTGTTAGAGGGCTATTAAATGTGGTATTTAATGTAGATGTAGTCAATTCAAAAATACGATGATGACGCTTACTACGTTGGCTAGACCGAAAGTTAAAATAGTTTACCAAATGTGCATCTATGGAACCGTTAATAATTTTATGAAGTATTAGTAAGTCAGAATGGTTACGTCTTTCTTTTAAGCTAAACATTTTAAAGTGCCTTAACCTGTCATCGTAATCAGGTATAGCTTTTCGAATCCCATTCTTCACACATAAATACCTAACAAAACGGGCCTGAACAGATTCCACATTATTAGTATAACTTGAATAATAGGGGGACCAAATAGATGAACAATATTCCAAGGAGCTCCTTACTAGTGCGTTATAAAGTAAAATAATACTACTATTATTACGAAAAGGTTTTGACATTCGAATAATAAAGCCAAGCATTCTTTTAGCCTTATTAACTATATTTTCGATATGATTGCGGAAAGATAGTGATGTATCGAAGAGTACCCCTAGGTCACGTATGACCGAAACTCTGGTCAGTACTGATCCGTCAATATGATAATCAAATTTAATGTAATTCACTTTATTAGTGAATGTAATAGTCTGGCATTTTTTAACATTGAGAGTCATTCTGTTGTTCAAACACCATTGTTGAAGGACATCAAGATCTTTCTGAAGCCTCGCACAATCACTCAGGTCCGATATCCTACAGTATATTTTTAAATCATCAGCGTAAGCTAAACAATTACAATTTATTAAGTCCAAAAGATCATTCAAAAATACCAAAAAAAGCAAAGGGCCCAATTTAGAGCCCTGTGGAACACCAGACCCAGGAGAAAAAGGTACAGATTCATAACCCGCCAAGGCAACTATTTGAGAACGATTAATTAAATAACTCTCGAACCACCGCAACAGAGAGCCATGTATACCAGCGCAATTCAATTTCATAGAAAGAATTGAGTGATCAACGCGGTCGAAAGCTTTAGCAAAATCTGTGTAAACAGCATCAACCTGACCCCTAGCTTCAAAGGTGTTACTAATGAAAGTGGTGTAAATAAGTAAGTTAGACATGGTAGAACGGTTAGACACAAAACCATGTTGCTTCGAACTAATTATATGGCGGAGGTGGGAATAAACAACATTGTATATGAGACCCTCAAAGATCTTTGCAAATTGTGATATAATAGAGATTGGTCTATAGTTAGTTACATCATTCATACTACCAGATTTATGTATAGGGATAATGTGTGATATTTTCCATAAATCAGGAAATGTACCTTCCTTAAGGGATTTATTGTATATAATCTGCAGTGGTATAACAAGAGCATCAATGCAGAGACGAATAAAAATAGGAGGAAGTCCATCTGGACCAGCTCCTTTATTAAGATCTAACTTTTTGATGCTATCTCTAACGTCATTTTCAGTAATGCTAATTGAGGACATACTGTAATTAGACGGGGAGTAACCTGGAGACAAGTCAGTAGGCTGTTGATTAACACCATACACAGATGCAAAATAGTCTGCAAATAGATCAGCCACACCTCTACCACCCTCACCAACACGATCACCCCACGCAACTTGATCCGGGACACCTCTATAAGATTTTTTAGACTTGGTGTAACGCCAAAAAGCTTTTACATTTGTTTTTAATTCACTCTCAATTCTTTCTATATAATCTTTAAAACAGTTATCCATAGCATTATTCTTAATATAATTAGTTTATTTATATTAATTAATACGAAATCTTCTTACTATTGAACTTTATTATAAACAAAATGACATCTATGTACAACCCATGTTTGCAAAGAAATAAATGATTTGATTTGATTTGATTGATTGTTAATAATTGATTTTAATCTATTCTATAATTATTTCAGAAATAATTATATTACCCTCTCCAATATTATGGAATTATTAAAATTCTAAAATTGTTATTATTATTATACATATATGTCGGCGCAAGACTAATGTAAACTTAAAAATATTAACATTTAGCTCAAATTTAACAGTTAAATATAACTGGATAGGTAAATTAGTTCGATTTGATAATTGAACTAAGTTTCTTACTTTTCAATACAAAAAGTCCTGTTATGATTTGTGGTTACTGTTAAACCTTTTTACTAAACCTTATCTGAAGGTTTATTAAAACGAAGGTTTAAAAATACAAGTTATCTATTGCAAAAACAAATTTATTGATTAATAAGCGATATGCGCTCGTTTTCCAATAATTTCTGTTTCATTTTTGTTTAATAGTCGATCGAACTACGTATCAAGCGGAAATAATTGTACGCTTTTAAAACGTACAATTATTTCCGCTTGTACGTTTTAGACGATATAGAATTAATGCAACGTTAAAATCGAGTGATAAAAATAGTAAAATTAATTAGCGAATCATGGTTTGTTACTCCAATCAAAGTTTTGTAAAAAGAGATGTGTAATGACTTCGCAACGACGTCGCCGTTTTCCCGGTATAGAAAGGGCGAGACGCTGTGAAGTCACATTTTAAAGATAAAACTCGTGAATGTCAACAAGGAAATCCTGTGAGTATAATTTTTATTGTTTAAAAACAGGATTTAGAGTTATTTTAATTAACTACAGCAATAAAACGGTGTGCAGATAGACTTGCATTATCATTTTGCAAAGAGTGAGCCCAGAAATAAAAATGGTGGCGTTACTACTGCTGATGCCACAATTTCTAAGGAAGGGAATAGCCTCCGATGACGACACTTAACTCCCTGAGGGAGTTTCGGAACTCGGCGAGAGTTCGGCTCGGAGAGAAGTAGACTCCCGCGACTACGATCTCTCCGAACCGTGCTGCTACGCACCCCTGACCCTTTCTGACCATCTCAAGGGTCGGGGTGCCGGCGGCGGCCGACGCAATAATGGCAACTGAGCCACTAAGGTCCTCCACCCAGTCTGGCCTGGGCGGGACAAAATAGGGCTCAGCGACCACGGCGATGTTTATTGACCACTGCGCCATACTCTGGAGCAACAGATCCTGAGCGCAGGCGCAGTGGTTGATATTCGCCTGGAGGAGGCTTAATGGGGCCATTAATGGCAGTCCATTTCAGCCCCCTCCGGGACCTCCTGTGGCACCACCGCAGCGGGAGTTGCGGTGGCATCTTTGGCAGCAGCGGCGGCGGCGGCGGCGGCGGCTGCGGCTTTGACGACGGTCGGGTTGGTGGTTGCGGAGGGCTTTCCCTTCCCCTTGGCCTTGGCGGGTGGAGTGCAGGCCTTGCCCCCTGCCCGGTGCTCGGCCGGCTTCCCAGTCGCCGCACATGCATCGCAGTGCGGCGTGGCCAGGCAAGCCGCGGCCTTGTGACCGGGCTGACCGCAGCGGAAGCATAGTTCACTGCGGTCCACCTCCGAGGTGCAACGGCACCCTACACGGTGCCCCACATTCACGATAACTCGAAAGCAACGGAATGACGCCATATTGTAGTCTTTGATGACCCAATGTATCTGTCAAAATCTACATTTAAGATGACAGTTTGCGTTTCGTTTCACGTGTTAAAATATACATCCTACTTGAAAAACTTTAAAAACATGGCGATAATATAGAAATTACGTTCCGTTTCACACATTATTAATAATATTTTACGTAATTTTGAAAATTGTTTAAAAATTTCTAGACGCAACTCCGGCAGCCAAAATTATTTTGGAGGGTTAGATCCCTTTAGTTTAGTTGCACACTGTACTGCACAAGTGCTCACTGATAACATTGCAACCGCGCTATATAAATAATAAAAAATATATAAATAAAAAAAAATAAAAAAGCCTTTTATTTTTTGCGTAATTCTTTTTATTTTTCATGGTTTGATTTAATCAGTATCCTGTATTATTGTTGTTGTTTATAATTTATTATTTATTTATTTATTTATTTATTTATTTATAATAAGCACACCAACAGCACAATCACTTACAATTCAAATCAAACAACATCTAATAATGGCATTTCAGTAATCATGCAAATAACAGGAATGCATAACATTTAAATATGAATATCAGAGACAAAGGAGAACAATAATAAAAAGTGTGTCTAGTAGAACACTAAATTTATCTAGAACACTACAAAACAAACCAATTTGAGCTACTTAGACATGCATACGGCACGTCTGTATGAAGCGAAATTCATGGAGAAAATATCAACAGGGTAATCTGTCTGTTTGGACCTTTCATTATATTGCCTTGCCATACGTGTTAGAGGGCTATTAAATGTGGTATTTAATGTAGATGTAGTCAATTCAAAAATACGATGATGACGCTTACTACGTTGGCTAGACCGAAAGTTAAAATAGTTTACCAAATGTGCATCTATGGAACCGTTAATAATTTTATGAAGTATTAGTAAGTCAGAATGGTTACGTCTTTCTTTTAAGCTAAACATTTTAAAGTGCCTTAACCTGTCATCGTAATCAGGTATAGCTTTTCGAATCCCATTCTTCACACATAAATACCTAACAAAACGGGCCTGAACAGATTCCACATTATTAGTATAACTTGAATAATAGGGGGACCAAATAGATGAACAATATTCCAAGGAGCTCCTTACTAGTGCGTTATAAAGTAAAATAATACTACTATTATTACGAAAAGGTTTTGACATTCGAATAATAAAGCCAAGCATTCTTTTAGCCTTATTAACTATATTTTCGATATGATTGCGGAAAGATAGTGATGTATCGAAGAGTACCCCTAGGTCACGTATGACCGAAACTCTGGTCAGTACTGATCCGTCAATATGATAATCAAATTTAATGTAATTCACTTTATTAGTGAATGTAATAGTCTGGCATTTTTTAACATTGAGAGTCATTCTGTTGTTCAAACACCATTGTTGAAGGACATCAAGATCTTTCTGAAGCCTCGCACAATCACTCAGGTCCGATATCCTACAGTATATTTTTAAATCATCAGCGTAAGCTAAACAATTACAATTTATTAAGTCCAAAAGATCATTCAAAAATACCAAAAAAAGCAAAGGGCCCAATTTAGAGCCCTGTGGAACACCAGACCCAGGAGAAAAAGGTACAGATTCATAACCCGCCAAGGCAACTATTTGAGAACGATTAATTAAATAACTCTCGAACCACCGCAACAGAGAGCCATGTATACCAGCGCAATTCAATTTCATAGAAAGAATTGAGTGATCAACGCGGTCGAAAGCTTTAGCAAAATCTGTGTAAACAGCATCAACCTGACCCCTAGCTTCAAAGGTGTTACTAATGAAAGTGGTGTAAATAAGTAAGTTAGACATGGTAGAACGGTTAGACACAAAACCATGTTGCTTCGAACTAATTATATGGCGGAGGTGGGAATAAACAACATTGTATATGAGACCCTCAAAGATCTTTGCAAATTGTGATATAATAGAGATTGGTCTATAGTTAGTTACATCATTCATACTACCAGATTTATGTATAGGGATAATGTGTGATATTTTCCATAAATCAGGAAATGTACCTTCCTTAAGGGATTTATTGTATATAATCTGCAGTGGTATAACAAGAGCATCAATGCAGAGACGAATAAAAATAGGAGGAAGTCCATCTGGACCAGCTCCTTTATTAAGATCTAACTTTTTGATGCTATCTCTAACGTCATTTTCAGTAATGCTAATTGAGGACATACTGTAATTAGACGGGGAGTAACCTGGAGACAAGTCAGTAGGCTGTTGATTAACACCATACACAGATGCAAAATAGTCTGCAAATAGATCAGCCACACCTCTACCACCCTCACCAACACGATCACCCCACGCAACTTGATCCGGGACACCTCTATAAGATTTTTTAGACTTGGTGTAACGCCAAAAAGCTTTTACATTTGTTTTTAATTCACTCTCAATTCTTTCTATATAATCTTTAAAACAGTTATCCATAGCATTATTCTTAATATAATTAGTTTATTTATATTAATTAATACGAAATCTTCTTACTATTGAACTTTATTATAAACAAAATGACATCTATGTACAACCCATGTTTGCAAAGAAATAAATGATTTGATTTGATTTGATTGATTGTTAATAATTGATTTTAATCTATTCTATAATTATTTCAGAAATAATTATATTACCCTCTCCAATATTATGGAATTATTAAAATTCTAAAATTGTTATTATTATTATACATATATGTCGGCGCAAGACTAATGTAAACTTAAAAATATTAACATTTAGCTCAAATTTAACAGTTAAATATAACTGGATAGGTAAATTAGTTCGATTTGATAATTGAACTAAGTTTCTTACTTTTCAATACAAAAAGTCCTGTTATGATTTGTGGTTACTGTTAAACCTTTTTACTAAACCTTATCTGAAGGTTTATTAAAACGAAGGTTTAAAAATACAAGTTATCTATTGCAAAAACAAATTTATTGATTAATAAGCGATATGCGCTCGTTTTCCAATAATTTCTGTTTCATTTTTGTTTAATAGTCGATCGAACTACGTATCAAGCGGAAATAATTGTACGCTTTTAAAACGTACAATTATTTCCGCTTGTACGTTTTAGACGATATAGAATTAATGCAACGTTAAAATCGAGTGATAAAAATAGTAAAATTAATTAGCGAATCATGGTTTGTTACTCCAATCAAAGTTTTGTAAAAAGAGATGTGTAATGACTTCGCAACGACGTCGCCGTTTTCCCGGTATAGAAAGGGCGAGACGCTGTGAAGTCACATTTTAAAGATAAAACTCGTGAATGTCAACAAGGAAATCCTGTGAGTATAATTTTTATTGTTTAAAAACAGGATTTAGAGTTATTTTAATTAACTACAGCAATAAAACGGTGTGCAGATAGACTTGCATTATCATTTTGCAAAGAGTGAGCCCAGAAATAAAAATGGTGGCGTTACTACTGCTGATGCCACAATTTCTAAGGAAGGGAATAGCCTCCGATGACGACACTTAACTCCCTGAGGGAGTTTCGGAACTCGGCGAGAGTTCGGCTCGGAGAGAAGTAGACTCCCGCGACTACGATCTCTCCGAACCGTGCTGCTACGCACCCCTGACCCTTTCTGACCATCTCAAGGGTCGGGGTGCCGGCGGCGGCCGACGCAATAATGGCAACTGAGCCACTAAGGTCCTCCACCCAGTCTGGCCTGGGCGGGACAAAATAGGGCTCAGCGACCACGGCGATGTTTATTGACCACTGCGCCATACTCTGGAGCAACAGATCCTGAGCGCAGGCGCAGTGGTTGATATTCGCCTGGAGGAGGCTTAATGGGGCCATTAATGGCAGTCCATTTCAGCCCCCTCCGGGACCTCCTGTGGCACCACCGCAGCGGGAGTTGCGGTGGCATCTTTGGCAGCAGCGGCGGCGGCGGCGGCGGCGGCTGCGGCTTTGACGACGGTCGGGTTGGTGGTTGCGGAGGGCTTTCCCTTCCCCTTGGCCTTGGCGGGTGGAGTGCAGGCCTTGCCCCCTGCCCGGTGCTCGGCCGGCTTCCCAGTCGCCGCACATGCATCGCAGTGCGGCGTGGCCAGGCAAGCCGCGGCCTTGTGACCGGGCTGACCGCAGCGGAAGCATAGTTCACTGCGGTCCACCTCCGAGGTGCAACGGCACCCTACACGGTGCCCCACATGGCATCGGTAGCACCTCAGAGGTCTGGGGTCAAGCAGCTTGACCTGCACCCTCGACCAGCCAACCTTCAGGGTGTGGCCCTCCGCAATTTTCTTTGCCGCCGTCACAGGGCAGCTAACCGTTACAGTCAGCATGCCCTCGCGGTCCGGGCGTAGGGTGCCCGCCTTGACCTGCTCGGCGGAGCACCCCCCGGCCGCGGTGACGGCGGCCAACACCTCCTCCTCGGAGACCGAGTCGTCAAGGCCCAGGATGCGCAGAGTTGCGCACTTGATGGGCCTCGACACTCGGACCTCGTCCGGATTTAGGGACGCCCTGAGCTTCGTTTATATTTTAAACCTCTTTAGTGCCCACCAGTGAACCAGCAGGGCTATTGCGTATCTTTTAAATGACAGTGGCTATCATATTGTCTATGGATTAATTGTCAAATTGGTTATGGTTTAGTACAAAATGGAACCATTTGACAGTAATTGATAGGCACTATAGGTTAGCCACTGTCATGTTAAAGATACGCAATAGCCCTGCAGCAGGGCTATTGCGTATCTTTTAAATGTCAGTCACTATCATATTGTCCATGGATTAACTGTCAAATTGGTTATGGTTTAGTACAAAATGGAACCATTTGACAGTTAATTGATGGACACTATATGAGAGCCACTGTCATTTAAAATATACGCAATAGCCCTGCAGAGCATTGATGACAATCAATACTCATTATAAATTGAACAGACACGACCACTAAAATGTATACTTACACGTAGCAACTACTGGTGACTGATAGGTAACTGTTTTAGAAAGGGGTTTGAACTTTTTTGTATGGAACTTTTTTGTATGGAAGCTAGCATATTCACCCACCGCCATTTTGATTTTTTTTAGAAATCACGGCTTACGATGAAATTGATATTTATAGGCAGAAGACACCTTGACGAACAAAAAATGTCATCAAACATGGTACCCCAAAGTGTCACGTTATCGAGATATTTGAAAGTAAAGATCGAAATATGAGTATAAATGACCACATAAAAAGTAGACCTTTTACGAGTTTATTTATAGGCGTTGATTATTATTAATACTGAAAGAGAGTAGGTACCTACATTACATACTACTCGGAGCACGAGGTACCTATTCTTTGACATAACGTAGCGCATCATTGCGATGGAAGCGGTTTTCTCGTGCGCTGTGTGCGCAATAACAATAATCAACCTGGGAACGATTATTTGGATACAATTTAACGCTTATACACGTAATAAGTCTATTTTTAATGATTTTCGGTGTACTCAATTGTCGATTTTTCCTTTTTTTTTATTGGGGGGTGGGAAATTATCAAATAACCCCTCCCGCTCTTGGGCAGAGCGAAAGGGAGTGTCAGACTTCTACTGACTAAAAACCACCCATGTTACTTCTTAGCCCTATATGTCAAGGCCGCGGTATCTCTTACAACATCCCGCAGCCCGTCGATCTTTACCTTCCTCGGTAACGTGTCACTTTGGGGTACCGTGTTACTGGACATATCTTGTTCGTCTATAATTGGCCATGACTTGATTTTTTATTTATTTTTTTTTATTTATTTTTCACAAAATATAGACCATTTCAAGGAACTAATTTGCTTATTTTATTTTTTTAGGGGTTGTACATTTTTTTAGGATTTTTTAAATTCGAGGTGCTCTCAATATCACTATGAGGCTGTATGTAGTGCGGTGTTGTGCCACAGACAAATTAAAAAAGAATACAATGTCAATCTAAATCCAGTGACATATCCTTGACAGTTGAGATTGATACAGTGATTCAAGAGGAAGGTTTTTAAGTATAATACATGCATAATATAGTAGAGAAAAACACCTGTGCGAAGCCGGGGCGGGTCGCTAGTATATAGTAAGTTCATTGATGACAAGAGATAAACCAATCTTATATAAATCAAAACAATGATATAGAATACTTACATTAGAGCCTTTGCTCCTCGTATTTCCGCTATATTGTGTTGAGTGGACAACATCATATACTCAACAATCATAGCATTATTGACCGTAGGTATGTTACGGGAATCCGCCTTAGTATAATTTAAAGAAGCCATTACAACAATTCACAACATTTCACAAAAACAAACTTCAACAAAGCTGGCTAAACATAACTTACAAAATGTTGACATTGACAGCCTCGCAACCGAATGTTTTTTTTTTCAAGAATGATAGAATGACAAAGGAATGTTCTATTATGCTTTGTTGGAGGGTCTGAAAGGTCAAATGAAAGTCATTCGTTAAAACACCTATAACTTTTGAAATAGTATGTATTTTTCAAATCTGGTAACAGGCATGAATTCACCTAAGCTAACCCTCGAAATGGTTTTAAGACAGCACTTGAAAAAAAAAATTAGGCATGCCCAATTATGTCCTCTATCCATACATACCACTTTCATCGGTGGCCGCGATTTAAAAAAAAAAAAACAAAATGGCGGGCAGGTTGATATGCTACGTCGCGCGTCGGTTCTATCCCCTTTCATTTCACTTTTAGGTCTTTCATATCAAATGAATACTACGAAAAGTCGACTGAATTTTAATAAAAAAAATCTAATTGATATCAAATGTTGCCCTGGGAGCCTTAAAATGGAATACATAATTATAACATGAATATTTTTTAAAGGAACTGGAAGGTAAATCAGTTTTCCTGTTCGTATGTTCTTGTGGTATATTTATCATCAACTTTCTAACGTATATTCTTGTAAATGAAAGATCAAAGTCCTACATCTGTAATGTATGTAGGTACCTTTATATATTTTACCAGGAAAATGTGGGATTACATGATATTTGTATGTCTATTAGCCTTTTGTGCCTCGGAAAACACGTTTAGCTGTCCCGGCCGCCATATATAGATGTTTGGCAGTCGTTACCCTTACCGGTAGTCAGTGACCTGAAAGGCTTACAACCAGTCTGGCAACCAAACCTAGTATTAACTGAGATGTGGATAGGCGACTGATCCATCAGCTCCATGTAAAATACTGGTATTTATCTGCATTCGGCTGCACTTTAAGCGGACCCCAAAATAGTTGGGAAAAGGCTAGGCTTTTGATGATATTCCTCACTTTATTCATCTTCCACCTTTCAAACATATCCAGAACATTTTTGAAAAGGTATTTCTTAGTAAAGAAAAAACTATATGTTTTACATTTGAAAATAGCGGTCCACCTGTGTCGAGAGCAGGGTCCATGCAAGTGATGGTTAAGGATCCAAAAACAAAACCCTCTTAAGAATGCGGACAGTATCGAAGAGTAGCCATGGCGAACAATTCTCGACAGATTTTCGCCGCGGCCGTAACGACAATAGGCACAATGATCGCCAAGTTTACATTCCGCTTGACGAAAACATCGTGCGCCAAGGGTCGAGATATTTTATTTGTTTCTTTTTCAGTTTTCGTGATGATTTGAGTGATGGTGGTATCATCGATTATCATTACGCGGCATGCTGATGGTAACCAAATCAGTATAATTGGCATCAATAGACCTGTCGGAGACGATAGACCGGTCTCAGTAGGTAGACCGGGGACAATTGAAACAGGTCATGATTGCAACAACTTCAATTTCTCGGAAACCATGATACTTACGCGTGTGACGCGTCGCTCGTTGCATCGTAGGCCATGTTCGGTTTTGTATTCAAAATCGCTCTCGTGCTCAGGGCACTACGAATAATTTCGCGCCAAAAATTAACTATTCATGTTTAATATTTTTTTGTTTTTTACCTATTTAGATCTTCTTGTTTGTCAGTTTTTCCTATTTTGGAGTATTGTTTATCTATTTAAGTATGTTGTTATTGCTGTTAAATTATATTTTACGTCAAAATACTGTTATATAACAAAATATTGGGGTTTGAAGTGGAAAATGTGACATGGGTACGTTTGAAACGTTTCAAATGTCCCCGCATATTCCGCGTTTTTACCCGACGGCACAGAAGAAGGTTATGTTTTCTAAAATGAGTTTTGTCGCAGGATTTAAGGCCCCTTTCTCATCTTCTCCTAAACGCTCAGTGACTCTGAGCTGAGCTGAGTTCCACTGTCATACTTGTGTCGGAAGTTTAGCATGACAATACAACACCCAAGAGTCAAACGCACGACTTGAAGCCACCCGTCAACAAACGATTGTTATGATTGAAACATTTTTGTGATTGAAACATTGTCATGATTGAAACATTGTTATGATTGAAACAAGCTGTTTTATATGAGGCTGGATTACCATTTTTTTCTCCCTCATGTAAGTGCAATTACAGCAAAATGCGGTAATAAGTCTTTCAATAATGTAAAATAGTATTCAATAACACAAATTAAACCACTAAAATTATTAAACAAAGAAAAATAAATTGTTAATATTGAAGATATGTTTGCATTTATAATTTTCAAAATATTAATGTTACGGTGACGTACTTGTTACGATCTCAATCAATTATTTAGTAGTAAGTTAAGTTGTTACGATTGATTTAAAACCTTCAGTAGTTCCTAAAATATTTCAGTGTTTCAATTGTCCCTACTTACCGTTTCAACTGTCCTTAGGGTGAGGTCAATAGAACCACTGTGCCCGGTCTTCTTCAATATGTGATTCTGGTAACTATTCAAAATAGAGATATAAATTATGTTTAATTTAGGAACTAGATAAAGACTCTTTCAACGATATAAATACGAGGGATGTAGGTACTATAGACAATTTACGGCACACGGTTTAAGTAAAATTGTTTCAATTGTCCCTGGTCTACCCTACAGTGTGACATGGTCTTCTCGAGAACTGGGTCGGGCACATACTTGTAGTAGGTACCTACGATAGTATTATTTTAGTATCTTATTTTAAAGCAGGTAGTACTGAGCATATAAGACGAGAAATCAGTGTTATAGTGATCGAAGAATCTCATTGAACGCTATGTGACCATAAAAATGAAAGTGAACTGAGTATTGATCGTAAGTATAAGCAATTATCGCCCTTTATAAAAACGGCTATTTTATTAGACTGTTAGGATATATGAGCAAATCACATTTGGGTTTATCACTCCGTCATAACTGTGATAGGAAAAGGCGCACCTAGGTTGCTTTGAAGGGCACAATAGAGCTGTAGGTAACACGAAAGCCGATTTTACGAGCATTATTAATACACTTACCGCCATATTTTCAAGGTTGATAGAAAACGTTTTCACCTCAGATAAACTGATATTATAAAGAGGTAAAGTTTGTGAGATTACCTATAGGGGGTAATCTCTTTATCTACTACACCGATTTTGAAAATTCTTTTACCAATAGAATTGGTGAGTGTCATACGCTAAAACTAATATTAATATCATACATATTAGCCAAGCTATCACATTTTTTGCGGAAGAAGTTATTTGAATAGCCCATATGCCCACGCTGGGACAAAGTCCTCCTTCAAGATTTACCAGGTGTTTATAGGTCAGCGACACCTATTAGACGTGGGGGGCGTCTCGCCACCTCTTTCTGGCCTCTACCTACAAGTTGAAAATAAAACCGACTTCAACAAAAATAAAACACAAAAATGTGCAAAATCAAGTTTAGAAGAAAAATCTGTTTCGGAAGTCAGTGACTTTTGTTTGTTTGATTTAATTTTTATGCCACCGACTTCAGAAACTGTTTTTTTTTAATTTTTTGTTAAACTCGGTTTTATTTATTGTATTTTTTTTATTTATCACTTTTTAGTGTTTCACACGTGCTTACACCCCCTTCACAGCGTACTGGCGTAAGTCAGGAACTATACTACAACAAATTGTTTCAAGCGGTCAAGTTGGATACGCAATCAAAAAAAGAAGAAACCAACATGTTATCAGTGCCTGCTAGAAAGCCGTAAAGCGTTAAAACTAAGATTTCCTACGCCCTGGTTCTAAAAGTAGGTAGCCATTTAAATGTTTACTTCGTGGCCCTTATCTATATTACGATGACCCCAAAGGGGTGCGTGGCTTTATTGCCATGCCTTGATTTATCTTCTGATTTCCGGATTCGTAGGTAGCTAAATACTTGTAGTTTTGATAAAGTTTTTGGAAAGCCGAATGTGGAGACTACAACTTTTTTAGCGCAGTGAGAGTTTGTAATCTACATCTATATTCGGGACCGAGATCTTCTCTCTTAGATCTTACCCTTTTTTTTTTTTTAGGTGGGTGTAAAATCATCGAATAACCCCTTCCGCTCTTGAGCAGATCGAAAGGGAGTGTCAGACTTCTACTGACTAAAAACCACCCATGTTCCTTCTTCGCCCTCTATGTCGAGGCCGCGATAACTAGTGTACAACCCGCGGCCCCGACGGGCGTCGCGTCGGCTCTTTCGGGCCCCTCCCATGTTGCTGACATCTCTTTGAGGCGCGCGTGGAACACGAACGCGCCGTCGACACGGCCTGTTTTCGTCGTAAGACGGACGGACGGCGAGTTAGCCCATCACTCACCGTCCACAGGCCCGCGTCTACGGTGGCCGGAGGTCATCGCGAGACCCCCGACGCCCGGAGCACCTCCCGACGCCCGGAGCGCCTCCCGCGGCCCGGAGCGCCTCCCGCGGTAGATCTTACCCCTGACGCCACATCATTTAAACAGGTTTAATATACATATAATAAAGGAAGGAAATGAAGGATAAAGGACGCTTACTGGACTCTCTCGGTTCGGATCGGTTACTGGACGCTCTTAACTTGCACGTATTTTTTTTTACATCGTTCTCACATATATGTAAGATCTCAGCATTCAGGCTAGTTAAAGTAGACTCCCCCACATTGTTCAACTGAATGAGACGCAAATAAAATCTTGTATAAAACGCACACTGTATAGGCAAGCATATTATAAGTTAGGGGATTAAATTTTTGATAAATATGCTTGGCTCGGCTCAATGCTGGGCCTGCTCCACAACCACAGGGGTAGCTTAATTGATTACCTATCATAAGAAGTTATTGTAGAGGCTGCAGAAGATTGTAAAAATATCTTTGCATTGTATAGATTCAATATCTTAATATTATATAATTGCCTGGCACATGTGTGAGTGTGAGTACTATGTACTATAAAGCCACTTTTTACATTTAGTTATTTTTTAGTGACGTTGCCCTGGTGTCTAAGAGTATGTCATGCTCACTGAAATGTTCGCTGATGGTGGCACATGTGTCGTATCATTAAGTTCCCTTCAAAATGTTTGAGTTGAATGGTTCTGATCCATGCGTCATGTTCGTGAACGGGCGCTGTCAGTGGAGACTGGTCATCTCTTAGCTGCCATGGTTTATATATTTATTTTTATTTGTTTATTATATCTTTTTACTCTCGTCTTGCTACATAGTTCTCACATAATATACCATCTCAACATGAATGATGTAGGTAATGTACCAAGATTTTGTAACAATATTCTGATTGAAAAGAGTGTCCATGGAGTTTCTAACAACAACTATAGTAACAGCAACTACAGTACTTTCACAAGTTATTATGCCTTGTGTCTGTGACTGTAGCTTTAGAGTGCAATGCGTCGTTCCGGGGGTTACTCAACCGACAGGCCGACAGCGACACAAAAAAGGGAGCATATGGAAAAGGTTTGCTCCGTTCTCTGCCTCTTTTAAATAAAATTATACCTAACAACAGGATAATTAACGGATAACTATCAAAGAAAATAATTATTTTCATTACTACGAATTCTGGTATACAAAGTATATATTTCTAACATTGCTTAGGAAAAATTACCCTTTGATGTAAAAATGATAATGATAGCTTTTTGGCAAACATCAATCCTATTTCATCGAAATAGGATTTGTTGGGAGTGCTCAAAAGTAAAAGATTGTATCTAGCAATACTCTGCCCTTTAGACTTAAACTTCAATCTACGCACAGCTTTATTTATAAGAGGTCAAGAGTTCAAATCCCACAAGTTAACAAGGAAATGTGTGAATGTCCAATTTATTTTACAACCGCATCATTCATCACCTTTTTTTTTTTTTTTTTTTTTTTTTTTTTTTTTGGTGGGTGTAAAATCATCGAATAACCCCTCCCGCTCTTGGGCAGAGCGAAAGGGAGTGTCAGACTTCTACTGACTAAAAACCACCCATGTTCCTTCTTCGCCCTCTATGTCGAGGCCGCGATAACCGTTGGACTACCCGCGGCCCCGACAGGCGTCGGCCCTTTCGGGCCCCTCCCATGTTGCTGACATCTCTTTGAGGAGCGCGTGGAACACGAACGCGCCGTCGACACGGCCTGTTTTCGTCGTGGGACGGACGGACGGCGAGTTAGCCCATCACTCACCGTCCACAGGCCCGCGTCTACGGTGGCCGGAGGTCATCGCGGGACCCCCGACGCCCGGAGCGCCTCCCGCGGCGGCTGGGACGAGAGGTTCTCTCCCTCTCGCGTTCCGCCACCTCCTTCGCCAGCATCACTGCTTCGCAGAAGGAGGCGACGGCGTCCCATTCCTCCTCGCCCCGGACCATGGCTTGCACCAGGGCCGGGCGCGAGAGGTCGCCGCCGCCGATCGCCGCCACGAGAACACGGCGGGGCTCCGCCCAAGCGGGGCACACCTCCACTGTGTGCTCCACCGTGTCCTCCGGCCGATATCATTCATCACCCTCACTCACCAATTGAAATCTGTATCTCTCAAAATACAACCCGTTGTTTATTTCTAAATACTACCTATAACAAGGTTAACAGTTTGTATGATAGACATTGGTTTACCATCGGGCCCGTGTCTGTCAGTTCGCTTCTTTAAGGTTTCAGAAATAAATGAAGAGCGATTTCAACAATGTTGAATACAAGTCAGCATGGATCAATTTAAATACGTCATGTACCTATTCGTAAATATTTCATCTTTGAATTTAACATAGTAAATCTAGGATAAAGGATAAATAAATTAAGTTTGAAAGCCACATTTCGAATTCATTTCCGATAACAATTTATCGGAATTAATGAATTCCAAACAAAAATAAAATGTGTTAATTTGAAACACAAATACTTCCAACAGATATGAATCATGAAAAATATAAAGGGTGTAAAAGTACCCTTAACACAAACGAAAGGCACTTTTTCTCGTCGCCACTGAGATCATTTTTTTGTTCTAGATCATACCTGGGAACCCCCTAGTTATG
The DNA here is from genome assembly GCA_932274075.1 of Diarsia rubi. Classification (NCBI taxonomy): domain Eukaryota; kingdom Metazoa; phylum Arthropoda; class Insecta; order Lepidoptera; family Noctuidae; genus Diarsia; species Diarsia rubi. The sequence goes on along the minus strand of OW026417.1, from coordinate 13,068,540 downwards.
GAGATATTGGGGGTCAAAGTTACAAATTTTACACAGCTGTTTTTGTAAATATTAGTTTTTCAGATTATTTCTATACATATATTACCTCTATGATCCGTTTAATATTCAAAGCATCCACTGGCAAAATGTTTTAAGAGTGCTACATTGAGTTTTACCGTAAAATGTGATTTTTGACCCCAAAAAAAAGCCGTTTCCTAGCAAAAATGTTTGCGTAGGGGTACTTAGTTTGATGTACAGAATGCTTGGTTGACGTATGTGTGAAGGGTTAATTTACACCCTGTATACCAAATTTTAATATACGACTGCACAAAAAAAAGAGTGTTATGTTTTTAGCATTCATGAACATGAACATGAACGCGTTTGTTTGTGAGTTTCTTTATTCCACCATAACTTCTAAACGCTCGAACCGATGTAATCGCTAGATTCTTTGCGTTATCCCGGGTGATATAAGCTAATGAAAAATTCATACATTATAATAGGGGTGGCCATGGTAAACGAATAAAAACAACTTCTGATTTTTTTTATTTGATATTATTATGAAATATATTATCATCGTCTAGAACTTGTTAGTAGATTACAAAAATATAGCACAGTTTTCGAAAATAGAAAACAGAAAACTAATCGGTGGCCTATTTCTGTGGATCATTTTTCTGTACAAGTCCCCCGACAGCTGTAAAAAATTTAGTTTTAAGTTTTCCATTTTCGAAAACTAAAGTGGAGACAAGTATGTTCCCATGTACTCCTATAAATATTCAAAGTCTTCTAATTAATCGCCACGATCAGTGTAATTGATAGAACATTGTGGTTTGAGAGTTTTGGTGAGGTAATTATCTTCGGAAAATTAACTTAGTTGATAATGAACGTTAACAACTACATCTAGCAACTTCGCTGTTCACTTCGTTAACAACTATAATAACTTCTTGTCTGTAAGCGAGTGAATCTTGTGAGACTTGTGAGCGCAACTTTACGGTTAAATTACTTATTAGACACTAGCGGACGTCACGCAGTTTCACCCGCGTAGTTCAACAGTGTATGGCAACACTTAGCCTCTGGCCAAAATAAAAGCCAGCCCTTGGGTCAGAGGAAGCGTCAACAAGGCGTTTGGAAATATCGTTAAAAAGACTGTGGGCACTAGGACCCCACGGCCCTAGAGTTTCAACCCCAAACGGCTCGAAAATATAGTTTCCACAAAGGTTACTATATTTACGCCGCTTGAGGTTCTCCGCAGCCGCAGCGGCAGCACCAGCAGAACACGAAGAGCTTGGAAGATGCGATGGCGCAAGAGTATCGACGCAAGTTGCGTCCCACACTAAAGGCCTACCCATCTTCCAAGGAAACAAGGACATGCCGTCCGGTCTTTTGCCATCGTCGCGTGCCAAACCATTTGGCTCTAAAACAGCTGGGACGCCGACGGTAACAAGAGCACGTCGGATGATATCGTTTATGTTTGCATGTCGCGCAAAACGGCCCGCACTTCGGCTGCAGGACAGGCCATGGTGTCCGAGGCTGTTGACAGCTTCACCACATTGACAGCGATGAGGAGAGCAGCAAACGGCACCAAGACGTAATGCAGAGCGGCTCGTCCCACCGTCTCTGGGAAAATGGGTGGTCGGGTTCTTCTGTATTCGGGCAAGCGACTTTCCAAGCAACTATAGCCTCGGAGAAACACGGCACATCAAAACCAACCAGTGTGGAAGCCAGGATATTCCTGATTAATTTCTCCGTGCCGTGAACCGAGGATATAAATCCGGTAAACTGATACTAGAAATTTTGCGGACGCCGAGTCCTCCCATACGAATGGGAAGAGTTGCTTGTTCCCAAGCTCGGTCGTCCAAAACCACATTTAAAATGGATGACAAAGTGTGTCTGATGATTTGGTCAATTTTGTCCAAAAGATGTGTGTGCTTAGTATAGTCTTACTTATATCTCAATAAAAATATTCAAGGTGAATGTGACTCCCAAAAAATAAAAATAAAAGTATAGGACTCGTATACAAACCTTACTGTGGCTACATCAGCTAGCTGCCTCATTTTTCTTACTGCATAATTATGCTGGTGTACCCAGACTTCTAATGTCCATGGACATTAGGTTAGGTTCCTATTGATTTGAAAATGTAAATGGCATTATCCACACTTGAGCAAACCTATGTATAAAGATTGATTACTTACCATTTATTGTTTTTGATTACCTACATGTTGAATATTTATGAGTATTATTTGAATGTCATGAATAAAATTCATCATAATCAAAATGATTTGAATAATTTAGATCGGGCTTACTTAATTTAGTATTACTTTTATTTTATACATCACTCAAAAATGAAATGCAAGTAAATAAAATGTAATCTAATATCGGACATAAACACTCACATATTATGTTCCAGTAATTATTTGAATAGAAGGTCGCTCTCCATTTACAGGTTTGGCCAATACTGATGGGCCATAGCGATAGCCTTCAGCTTAAGTCTCGTTCGTTCGTTTCGTCTCGCCTTCTGTCTCGTTTTCGTATAATAGGTCGCTGGTGCGTCTGCTGAGCTAGAGGCCCTGGGTTGGTTTCCTAGGTTGGGGTGTTATTGGTGTTTTTCACCAGGAACTTCTTAGGAGCAGCATCGGAGTTCAGATTTATGCCCGGTTGATGGCAATGACAACTGCCAAGCGAGATGTGGGAGAACTCGTGTTTACGTCTCTCCCTAGGCCTTCGCGGATTATAGGTGTGATGTTATTTTAGCTTTAATCATCAGAAGATTTACATAGGCAATTTAGTTGAACGCCGCAAATACCTTTGTTTTAGCAGGAAAGGGTTCGAAAATAATTTTCGTTGACTTTCATAATATGAGTGTGACATTTTGCTAATCTGTCTTTTTGCGACCTTTTTAAAAACCTTTTTTAAAAAGTGGTGTAGAAAATTTGAAACACTCTCACCTGACCTGCATTATGTTTTATTTTGTTTAGAACAGTAACAATTTTGACTGGCCTGTTGGTCTAGTGGTTAGTGACCCTAACTGCTATGCCGGAGGTCGTGGGTTCGATTCCCACCCAGGACCAATGTTTGTGTGATGAGCACGATCATTTGTTCTGTGTCTGGGTGTAATTTATCTATAATATGTATGTATTTAGAAATATATAAGTATGTTTATCAGTTGTCTAGTACCCATAACACAAGCCCTGCTTAGCTTGGGACTAGATGGCGTTGTGTGATAGTTGTGGAATATTATTATTATTATAATTTAAGCTGGGTCTCAAGTTCTCTGGGGCAAGGAGTGACGACAGCCTTCTCGGCACTACATGTGGAAGAACTCTCGATTAATAGGGATGTTTACTGATTAAAAAAAATGTGATTCTAATTATTCCGTCGGTTAGATTAGCGAAAAATATTGGATACGTATTTTTTGTTTTATCAAATCAATAAAAATTTACGAAGATAAAACGCGTCAAAGATATGAGTGGGGGTTGGTGACGTCACTGACTGGTAAAAAATGCCATACGATTAGAATATGACGTCACAAGAGTTTTCAAAGCACTGAATCGACTTCATTGTTTGTTTACGTGAAAAAAGAAAGAATAAGTATCCAATATTTTTTTAAAAAACTATCTGACAGATTAATTAGATTTTTTTTGTTAACTACCCTATTCTTTTCTTTCATATTTGTATCTGTTTTTATACGTGAACATATGTTTAAACGTAATTTTTTTTTCTTTAACCAACAAATAGGCCAGCCTTTGGGTCACGGGAAATTCGCCCAACCGCTTGGCCATGCATGTCCCGCAAATCTAATGGGCGCTAAGACCCCATGGCCTTAGCGTTTCAACCCCAAACGGCTCAAACACACTACAAACCTTCAATCTTGAGGGATTTTACAAATCACTTTGTGGCTTTCAGGAGAAACTTAATGTTGCAACCAGATACATTGTTTGATTCCCGGAATAGATAAACGACAGTGAAATTCTTTCAAGATATACCAATTAACTTCACATGTCGGTTTGATTCCTAGAAGAATGGGGACTGCCTGCCGTATTTATGTATACAACTTGCAGAATCTACATAAGTTGTACATTATGTACCGACATGCATTTGTTTGCCACAGCGAAGCTCCTTTGAGGATCTAATGGTGTTGACGAGATGCACCGTAAAAAAATGTGAGTTCTAGGATATAAAAAATGGAAAATAATTAGAAAACTAAGGTATATTTGATCAGGCAACTCCGAACGGCAGAATTATATCTACAGGTGAGGTTCTCTTTCGTCAATGGTCACACAATATTTGAGTTTACATTAGTCTTGATAGGGGCCGAGCGATGTTTACGTATCACCCCCTGCAAACACTTAAAAACTGGTCTGTGTTAATAGTGTTTGTTTAAAAACAACTGTCTGTTTGTGTAGCTCACTAATGCACTTTTTTTAACACACAATTTTGACTGCTTTGGAGACGAATATTTTTTACGCCTTCGAAAGACTATCGGTCTTTCGGGCCTTTACACTACCTGTAACGACGGTCAAGGAACTATAAATGACAGCAAGGTCCAACGACTTAACCTTGAAGACCCCAACACGTGCAGCTTTCTAATCCTAGTAGGTAAAAGTTCAAAAAGTTGAATACATTTTCCGGTTGGCAAGAGAAACTACAAAAATTTCAGTGTGTCGGTTAATTTTAATGCTAGCTTGAAAATTTCAATGTATCTAGTAACCACCGTCCATACAATGAAACATTGAGATTCAGATTAAAAAAATAAGTAATTTTCGCCCTACGTGTTACAAAACTCGTGACGTTTAGAGTGCAAGGGCGGCTGAATTTTCTTTTATGTATAAACGAAGGCCGAGGGTAGTAAAGTATCTGTTGTAGTGCTACAGTATGCTAAGTGCCATGCAAAGTGGTACTAAACAAATGCCTATTTCTACATTTCTTCACAAATATTATAAAGAGTTTAGGCTGTGATATTCGAAACTAAAAAAAAAAGAAAAAAGGGGAGGCTTATACTCAGCAGTGGGTGATTTCGGGCTGATATGATGATGATGATGATGATTCGAAAATACTGCTACGATTTCGTTTTTTTTTTCAGAAATGGAATCCTGTTTGTTGTAGTGGTTGCAAGCGCGACTCTGTGCATAGGGTTCTTGGTTTGATTCCTGGTTCGGGCAAGTGTTTATAACACGGGACTTAAATATATCTGGTGAAATGTGGGTCTACTAATGGGCACAACTCCTGCCTAACCCTTCAGGGATAATAGGTGTGATGTTATGTAAATGCTAGCCGTTTATTTTGAGTAACATCAAAATACGTGAGCTATTGGACGTTCCCGTGGGATAATTCCCGATCATAACACGAGCGAAACCCCGGGCATAAGTAAGGTATAAATAAAGGTACAAAAACCTTTGTTGGTTTCACAGTATAAAACAAACAATTTATTTTATACAATAGACATACATTAGATTCGCGCAAACATGTATTAAATTATTAATTCGCTGCAGAAAACCTCAAGCAGTGTAACTAATTATAATAACAGTCGGAAATATTGGCTATTAATTAGCCGTGAAAGTCTCATAATAGGGTAGTTAACAAAAAAAAACTAATTAGTCCGTCAGATAGATTTCCAAAAAATATTGGACACGTATTTTTTCTTTTTTCACGTAAACAAACAATGAAGACGATACAGTGCTTTGAAAACTCGTGTGACGTCATTTTCTGAGACATTAGTATGACATTCTTTAGCGGTCAGTTACGACACAATCCCTCACTCAAATCTTTGACGCGTTTTATCTTTGTCAATTTGTATTGATTTCATAAAACAAAAAATACGTATCCAATATTTTTCGATAATCTTACAGACGGTCTACTTAGAATCATATTTTTTTAAGTCAGTAAACATCCCTATAGTTTGATGTCACTTCCCGTGAGTCCAGTTTTTACTTTGGTCGGAAGCAATGCTCCGTACAACGTGTTACAACCTTTCCTCCACTCTTGGGGTCACATTCATCATCATCATCTGCCTAGCCTTTTCCCAACTATATTGGGGTCGGCTTCCAGTCTAACCGGATGCAGCTGAATACCAGTATTTTACATGGAGCGACTGCCTATCTGACCTCCACAACCCAGTTAATACTAGGTCACATTATTTATTTGTATTCGGAAGAATACCCACACACATCACACAGAATATATATAATATCTCTCTACGCCTGTCGTGAAGAACTGATTGCACCGTTCAGGATTTAAATAAGGAAAACTACAGAAATGTCTTGCTGTATTCACAAACGCTCCAATCGATTCGATTTGGAAAGTTATATTATGTCTATCTTGCTCACTTTCTTAATGTAAAAACACTTATGGTTATGACTTATCGCTACGAACTGGTCGGACAAAATCTGTGTCGAAAAGAAGAACTTGGACTTGTAGTTCCTAATCTTACTGGTATGTTAATTAAAAGAACTTCGGTGCGAGTTTTGAGTCACCATTTCAAAGAAATCTAAATAATACAGCACTGAATGCTGTAACTCACGGAAATAGTTACTGAAGAAATATATCTGTTTCAAATCATTCGTCACTCTATAAGAATTTAAATCAAACCTAGGTTTGATTCTGTCCAGAATTGTGTTTATTTTCCCATGTGTTAAGTGGGCTCTTGTTTATTTACAGTGATGTTGTATGTTTGTGATATTACCAGTATTTTTCCAGCGCCCCTGATAATGACGTCAAACAATCCATTCAAAGAGACTTTTACGTCGACGATTATCTAGGTGGCTCTAATTCTATAGATAAAACAATCGATATTGCACAAGGAGTAATATCTACCTTATATTCAGCTCAGTTAAAATTAAGAAAATTTAAATCAAACAGTAAATTCATTTTAAATCAAATTGCACCATCTTATAATAATACAGATGACAATATATTAGACTTTTCACAAACAAACATGGATGACTCAGCTAAAACTCTTGGTTTGAATTGGAATTGCGATTCGGATACTTTGTCATTTTCAATTAATATAAAGTTACATAAAAAAGTAACTAAACGTCACATACTTTCTGTTATAAGTCAGGGCCTGCAGTCTCTACAAAGATAACGATGCGGATTTAAGTTGGTAGCTAATACCGGCGGGTAGCATCCGGCTCACGTCCACCTTAAATCCGCATCGTTATAGCTTTGCGACCGAATTTTGTCGTAAAGCGATCGCTATCTTTGTAGAGACTGCAGGCCCTGATCTTTGACCCTTTAGGACTCGTCGGCCCGTGTATTGTCGAAGCCAAAATCATTATGCAAAGATTGTGGATCGACCAATATGCATGGGATGATGAGGTCTCACAAGATACCAGAAATTTATTGCTTGCATTTGCTGACACTTTACCCCTTCTGAATCACTTAAAAATTCCTCGATGGGTTCTTAGTGATAATTCAGAGATTCATGAAATTCATGCCTTTTCAGATGCTTCAGAGCGAGCGTACGGCGCTTGCCTGTACATTCGATCTGTGGATCAATCAGGGTTAGTAAAGGTACACCTCTTAACCTCTAAAAGTAGGGTAGCGCCGATAAAGCCTACGACGATACCTCGTCTAGAGCTTTGCGGAGCCTTGTTGGCTGCAAGGTTGTGTACAAAAGTATTAACCTCTCTTGCTCTAAAGATGAGCAAATGTAGATTTTGGTGTGACTCGACGATAGTTCTAGGGTGGTTATCTACATCCCCACTACAACTAAAAAGTTTTGTTCGTAACCGAATCCACGAAATTCAAGAGAGCACCGAGGGTCACGTGGTCCCAGGTTCCTGCTGGAGGAACACATTATAACTCCAAAGTTCCGGTTAGAGCACCTTCAGCTTACGGCAGCACTTTCGCTACACTACGCGGCTGGTTCCGTCGTGCGTGCGAATAACGGGCCGGCATCGGACTTCCCACCTGTTGGCCATACTTGCCACGTAGGCCGAGCCGGGCCGACGTAAAGAAGAGCTGGCCATCACCCCTACGCATCCAGCGTGGCACCTCGCTGCAGTTATTGCCACGCCGGCCATCAGGGCAGTACAGCTCAACCCACAAGGGGCCCTTAAGAGTTTGTGTCCGTAGACCTCCCCACACCCATTTTTTTAATTAATATATTTTATGTAGACTGGTTGCGTGGTCTTATTTATTATAACCTGCGCCACGCACCCCTTTTCCGTCACATTGGAACTTTGGAGTTAAATTGTTCCTCCAGCAGGAACCTGGGACCCCAGTATGGGGGTTATGGAGACACTGAGTTTAAATGCTCGATGGCAGAGTAAAATTAAGATGGATGGTAAAACATTAAGCCCGAATGATAGCCAATGTGACGTACCGTCAAAAGACAATCCGGCGGACCTTGCTTCTCGTGGGCTGAAGGCTGATTCCATCAGTGGTTCATCCTTGTGGTGGTCCGGTCCCACTTTCTTAAGGAAAGATGAACGTGAATGGCCAAAAATGCCCAATCATAACGAGAGACACGATCTACCAGAATTAGTTTCTTGTTCTGTTGTAGTAAATGGTAGTCTTTCTAACATAGATCCTATAAGTAGCTTGATTAACAGTAGATTTAATTTAATTCATGTACAAAGAGTAATAGCATATTTACAAAGGTTTGTACATAACTGTCGTAACAAAACCAACAAACGTACTGGTCCATTTTCAGTTAACGAACTTAAAGGTTCCTTAAATTTAATATTGCATAAGGTCCAGTTGGAAATGTTTCCTGACGAATATGCTATTCTTAAAACGACAAAAAGATTACACAAAAATAATAGACTTAGTTCCTTATTCCCATTTCTAGACCCCAATAACCTATTACGTGTCGGTGGTAGACTAGACAACTCCCCATACACGTACGATACTAAGCATCCTATCTTGTTGCGTAGCAAGCATCATTTTACTAAGATACTCTTTGAGCATCTTCATACATATAATACATTTACATGCTGGTCCACAGCTCTTATTAGCGAACGCTAGGCAAACTTATTGGCCCTTGGGTGGCAGAAGCCTAGCCAAAGCCATTGTAAACAAGTGTGTCCGATGTTGTCGGTACAAAGCAGTATCGGTGCAACCCATTATGAGACAGTTACCGACAACTCGAACTGAGTTAGAGTACCCTTTCTTACACTGTAGTGTTGATTACGCAGGGCCAGTGATGATAGCGGACAGGAAAGGCAGAGGTTGCAGACTTATTAAATCATTTTTGGCAATCTTCATCTGTAACTCGACAAAGGCCTGTCACATCGAGCTCGTTACGGCACTATCTAGAGAAGCGTATTTAGCCGCTCTTAAACGTTTTGTGTCACGTCGGGGGAAACCGCAAAGTATTACGTCCGATAACGGCACTAACTTTGTCGGAACTTACAATGAGCTATCAAAGTTTCTTGTACAATCAGAACTTGAAGGTCATATATCTCAAGAAGGTATAGAGTTCAAATTCGTACCTGCATATAGTCCCCACTTCAACGGCTTAGCGGAGGCAGCTGTGCGTTCCACAAAACACCATCTTAAAAGGTTATTGCAATCCACTCATCTCACTTACGAGGAAATGGCTACATGCCTCACTCAAATTTAAGCTGTTCTAAACTCCCGTCCTATCACTCCTCTTTCCTCGGAACCCCACGATTTTTCCGCTCTGACACCATCTCATTTCCTTATTGGACGGCCACTTAATTCTATACCTCATCCACAGGTCTCTGATCGCAATATTACTCGCCTGGAACGGTTCAAGAGAATAGAGCACATCAAACAGCACTTCTGGCAGCGTTTCTCTCTTGAATACGTTGGCCTACTGCAGCAGAAGGTGAAGTGGCGCTCTTCGAAGTCAGAGCTAAAATTAGGCTCTCTTGTCCTCATAAAAGACAGAGCTCTTCCTCCTCTTCTCTGGTCTTTAGGAAGAGTCACACATATTTACCCTGGCAGCGACGGCATCGCAAGAGTTGCAGAGGTGAAAACAAAGAGAGGTACCATAAGAAGGGCCTTCAATAACATTTGCCCCCTTCCAGATCTTTGAAGTCTTCCCTTCAACCCGGGCAGCATGTTGGGAATCGAACCCAACAATCACGCGCACGCGGCATGATCGACATGCGCGGTAACCGAGCTGAGGTGCGGGGCGCCTGCGCGACCGCCGGACACTCGCTTCCTCGGAGCCTCCCGCGACGGACGACACTCGCTTATTTTAATTTATTATATGTTTGTCCGGGCTATTCTATTTGTAACTTATCGGTATTAAACCAAGCCTTAATATACAGTCCACTACAACTTTCATTTAGGTACCACCACGAGCAAGTCGAACATTAAATGTTATTATATTATATATCGTGGGCTTAGTTCAAATACCAACTAACTCGAAATTTTGGCATATTGAGTTTAATATACAAATCAATTTAATTTTTTTTCCTTTTTCTACAGGTAAAACCAACTAACCCCTGCGATGCTTCGTTTCGGAGATACTGAATCTTAAAACCAGCTAAATTACGCTGTTAATTGTATGAAAACCTAATATTCCGTGTTAATCAGTGAAAATATGTATTTTTATCGAAGTCAAACAAAATACCTACACTTAACAGTTTTCAAAATTAAATTTTGCAACTAAATTAAGGAACATTTAAAAAGTGAAACGATATTATTCTGTTTAGTTGGTTTTAGTACTAAGATATTAGAGAAAACACACAGTTTTATAATTTCAATAACAATTACTAGAGGTTAGTTGGTTTTCCTATTGATCGCGTATTATCTAACTGGACACAATATAATGAAGTCATTGCGAGTAAATTGGTGTAATAGGTTTTTACTTCTATAATTTTGCTCATATTCCACGCGCAATATCTGGACCTAATACCGGCTAACCCAGGGTAGTTGATATAAGTTCTCGAGTTACCGACGGGCGGGCAGGTGCAGCGCATGCGTTTGATGCGTTAGTCGTTTCTGCTCTCGCTCCGCGAGAACAGCTCATGTTTTTTTTGGTGTCGGAATAATAATTCGATTATTTTAAGTGTTTGTGTACCTACTGAAATGGATTCGTTACAAGGTAAGCATCTCTTTTGAGTCCCGAAGACTTTCAAACTAAGAGTGTCATATAATTCAATTCCACAAAGTGTTATTATTAGAGGTTTGTGTGTACCTTGCCATGCCATCCCGATATAGAGGGAATCCTAGTTGGGAGCCATGAGTGTGACGCGTGTCTGTTTGTTTTGTTAGTAGCCTTTTCTGTTTAGCTCTGCAGCGATAACTAGCAGATAGAATGTCATTATTTAACTTAATTTACAGGTAATGATCTGGATGATATGGAAGAAAAATTGGAGAAAAGTTTTAGTCAAGAAACGTATACTACTTTAATCAACAAAAACCCCGAAAAAAACTATTTAGAAGATCTTATAACATTAGAAGATTTACTGGACCCTATTTCCTCTTTTACTGCAAAACACGGACTTGATTGACAACCTTTGAGCTCTCTTGATATGGATATGGAAAAAGAAGATGATATAAGTGAGGCGTCAATGGTAGCAACAATAACTGTAACGGAAATATTTGACCGTGCTGTTACAAGTACTTCATCACATGTATTCGAAATTGTAGACAATATTTTCATAAGAGCATGGAAAATTATAAAACCACGTAGCCGTTGGTGTGTGCCTGACCCCGGATCATGGAAAGAAAATGTGGCTAAAAAGCGACGTACTGATGGTTTACCTTATGTCACGAAAAAGGTTCGTCCACAGCCAAAAGTTCCAAAGCCAGTAGACAGCACTAAGTGTCACTATAAATGCAGTTTAAATTTTACAGAAGAAGATCGTTCACTAATTTGTAGAAGCTATTAGAATCGAGACTATGCAGGCAAAAAAAACTTCATCCTAAATTTGATCGAAGTGCTACCGATTAAAACTGTTGTAGTAAACAGAAAACGCTCAACTCAAAAAACAAATAGCAAGAAAATATTTTTTTTATATAAACGAAGAGAAAAGACAGGTCTGCCTTAATTTTTTCTGTGAAACTTTTTGCATATCTCCAGCGGTGATTACAGATGCCGTGAACAAACGGAATTCCGAATCTGCCGGTTCTTTATGCCCACGTGGATCACAAGCGGGTCCATACCCGCTTGTGATCCACGTGGGCATAACCACCAAGCGGGCAAGCTTGGTCGGTGTGACCAACCGACCAAGTTAGTCTGTTATACTATTGCCGTTAATTGACGGTCTACAACCTCGCCATTTATAAAAGTGCCTTGCCTAATGAAGCTTATTGCTTTGCTTGGTCAGAGGCGCACGGGTAAAAAGGCAGCGCAGAAATCGGATCTATATTATATCTTTATTTTTCTCAGTATGTACTGACACATGTCAACGAAGTGGCTTTTTTTCCGACACATGCGGAGGCCAGAATCGCAACCAATATGTGGCATCTGTCTTGCTATGGGCGGTGCAAACCATTGAAAATTTAACAATAATTGAGCACAAATTTTTGGAATCGGGTCATTCTTTTCAATTCAGCAAAAACACTAGGAATTGTCGAAGGGGGGGCGTTGGGGGACTGTCTCTTGTAAATAAGTAAAGTAAAGTAAATTTTGACGTTCGAAAAGTGCTGATTATCAGCCTAGTTTGAATAAATGAGTTTTGATTTTGATTCATAGATGGAGGTTGATTCAATGCATAGTAGCATAGAGTCGGCTCAGAAACACTCAAAGATTTATTCTATGTCGGAATGGCTTAACGTTTTCCGACGGGCTAGGTCTTCTATCGACGAAAAATAAAAATAAAACTGAAGCCTTATAACGTAAGAGAGATGAAATTCAACGACTTTTTCGATTTAAAAACATTGGCAGGCAGTATCATGAAAAACAAGAATAAAACACAGAAGGAGACAAAGTGAATTGGTTAAAGATAAAACGCATGAAATATGAAAAGGGTCAGATGAAGATCTTTTATAACTATGCCATGTACGATAACTTCTTCGTTATAGATCAGGAAATAAACATGGAGTCGGTTCTTCCCAATGCTGCTCTTGATGTTCCCGCTCATCGTTATGGAACCAGACAAAAAAAGACCATGGTAAATTCGGCAGCTATAACTACAAACTACAACGAAGGTACTAGACTTCCAGTCAAACTGAACCAGTTGTATCATGCACCGCTGTCCATTTCAGAAGCAAAAAAAAACTGATTTACTGAAATTGTGTAAGAAAGAAGTAATTCCAGAAGAATATCACGCGTGGTTTGAAAATTTAACGACTGATAGTACTAAAATAGACCGTACCCAAGGTGTTCGTAGTCTGATGTGTCTTCTGATGAAGATTAAAGTTTTTACAATTTTAAATTCCTTCAATTCCTTTCAAGTGTTTTATTTGATAATAAAATGATTACCTACTTTTAAATATTGTTTATTTTTTATAATATATGAGAAAAACATTATTATTGATAGCTCTCAAAAGTTTTTCTTAGTGAATCAATCATCAGTCAATCAATTTCTACAGTGGAAGTTAAGGGCCCCTTATTCCGAAAGTTTAGGCATTTTACGCACCGAGACGGCTTGCGTCCGCGTTGCACAGGAGCCGTCGCGATATGAACTCCGGTGACCTATGGCGGCGGGCGAGCACGCCACAGTATAGATAAATAAATCAGTACTTCAAATATTATTAGCGTGCTGGTAATAATAGCTTTTTTGCAACAAAAACGTATAGCTTGATGTGATGTCCACTGCACTATTGACTGTAAACACTAATACACTTAGGTATATCGTTATAAATGTATGACTTTTTTTTATTGCTTGGTAAAATCATCAAATGAGTCCTGCCGCTCTGGGTGGAGCGGAAGGGACTGTCAGAATTGTACTGACTAAAATCCACCCTGTTCCTTCGGTTGCCCTTTGCGTTCCAGGGCCACGGTATTCTGATAAGACAGTCTCGTGAATGAAAAGGTAGGCGATATCATCCTGTAGAACTTAAAGTATGGTTGTAGAAGATTTGGTGAGTAATATAATGAAAGACAAATATGATTAATTATAATATAATAAAATAAAAAAAAATAAAAATATATAGGTACCAGCATAAAAATTAATATTCATAAAAATTAAAATTCATAAAAATTTAGTGGTCGTGTGCTAGGTCCAGGTTCATTTTCATCGACCGATATATTCCTCAATGCTGGGCGCGAGTCTCCTCTAAGAGGGTCAAAGCCACAGTCCTCATGGCACTCCCCTCCGAGTTGGGAACTAGGACCTGATAGCAAATCAGGATTGTTTTGCGTTAGAGATTCCTCATTTTCCTTATTTTCGGATGATTTGTTCTCTTCAAGTGTCAGATTTCTTATGCCCATACCACGCGTATGTCTGGGGTTCACGATTTCAGGAAGTAGGCATTTATGGTAAAACCGTATTAATTTGGACCCATTTTCGATTTCCAAAATACGTCATCTTTTTCAATTATTTCGATGTGGACTGGCTCTTTTTCTCCTTTTTGTAAAGGTATAAGAATGTTTCCATTATAGATTTAAAATTCTAGTCATACTGACTTCGCTGGTCTGTGTAGAGGAGTACTTAATTATATTGTGACGTATTTATAGAATAAGTACTTACGCAATACACTTTCGGATTTTCTTCACTTCAGATACCCTTTTTTTCTTAATTTTGTTTTTTCTATTCGCCATTTCAATTACTTATAATAATACACACGTTTATTTACGCGCGCGGCAACGATAATTTGTGGTCGCGAGCAAAAGTTGCATAGGTCCTCCCTCGATGACGTCCGGCAGGACAATGGCGCGGTGCGCGCGTGCCGTTTTCACGTATTTATTTTATTTAAAAAAAATAAGTGCCATATTATAAATTTATCCAAAAATATCCCTGTCAAACCTGATTAGTAAATGAAATGTTAAATTTTCATAAAAGTTGCGTTCCCTCAAGTCTCATAAAACTTAAAATACTTTCAAAATCGACTTTACTTCAGATTTTTTTTTTATCGAGCAAAATGTTAAATAATGTGTTTTTAACCAAAAAAGTCACTAGATCAAAGATGTATCTGTACTATATATTTTTTTACGGATTTAAATATGATGATTTCTCTGAAAACAACTCGATCTAGAAACGTAAATTTCGAAAAAGGGGCCCTTAAGGTAAATAAAAAAAAATATATAAACTTGAGAAGTAAAACCAACTAGTATTTTACATATTTGCGTTTTTATAGAAAAATAAAAGGATTATTGAAATCTTCGTATGTTTAATTTTTATAAATATTTAAATTAGTGAATATAGATCTAGTAGCCCTCAGCAATAACTTTTAGTTTCCAAAATACAGTGTTTTCTTGATAGAGAGGTAAAAGCAACTAAATAGGGGGGGGGTTCCAGGCACAAAGTGTATTTTTCTGTGAAACACAGTGACTTTTCTTTCAAAACATATAAATCAAAGCATACTTTATTAAATTATCAATTAGAAACTATTTCTCAATAATCCATTTTCTAAAGTAATACATGAAATTTTAGGAACCAAACTTTCAAAACATCATTGTTCATTATCATTATTTTCGAGTTAGTTGGTATTTGAACTAAGCCCACGATATGTTATTATATTAAATGTTATATCTGTTTCAAATCATTCGTCACTCTATAAGAATTTAAATCAAACCTAGGTCTGATTCTGTCCAGAATTGTGTTTATTTTCCCATGTGTTAAGTGGGCTCTTGTTTATTTACAGTGATGTTGTATGTTTGTGATAGTACCAGTATTTTTTTCGAAACACGGTTTTTTTCGATTCTCGAAAATTGTAGTGACTGCCGGGAATTGATCCACAAATTTCAGCCACGAATTTACACCACATATTTGGGCGAAAACGAACAATGCATGTTTTTGCAAGAAAGTAAAGATTCGTGTTTTTTACCTGACTCAATGACGTGTCCGAAAATGCGTCCGATATTATTTAATTTTTCTTATTGGCATTCATGATTCACACACTATCATGCGTTTTTCAGAAAAAAAACAATGTCTATTCTTGTGTTTGTAACCCCTAATAGAGTTATGATATTTTAATGTTGACAGGACAGGGAAGGTTTCTAAAAACAAGGCATTGCAACGCATCTTGTTCAACTAGTTTATAATATTTCTGATTCGCCCCCAGTTTTTTCATCAATCTATCCGATGTAGTTAAATCTCCAGAGTCCAAACTAACGGTTCTCTTGGTTTGAGCTTGCCAGTCAGCAACGCATTCAAATTTGTCACTGTCATCGAATGAATTGACTTTTGTCAGTTTTTCATTCATTTTCTAGTTGATTATTATTAGCACAGGGTCCTTTGCGCCCAGAACCCGTGGAACAAAGTCGACTCCTGGCAACTGTACGACATGACAGTGGATGACAAACTCCAGGAACCAGATTGCAAGGAGAAGGTGGTCGACCTGAACCTGAGCATCCCCAAAGACCAAAAGCAGGTCATCCTTGGCCGTGACCGACGTGTAGCACACATGTCGGGAAGTAGGTACATCCGCTTCTTCACGTCGGACGAGGCGACTACGGCTGCAGCAGAACCAGCAGCGACGAGTGGGGCGACAGCCTCGACGCCGTCTTCCTCGGCTCCCCGACAGGGTACGGGCGAGGGAGACCTGAACTCGTCGTCGCAGAGCGGCGGGCTCACCAGCGATGAAGATGTTCTGCTCAGCCCATAGCTCTAACCTAAACGTCATACAAACGAACCTCCAGCATAAAAAAATAGCGGCGGCGACTTTACGCAGAGCGCTGGAGGCAAACAACAAGACCGAACTCCAGGAACCCTGGATAAGAAACAACAGAATCTGCGGTATAAACAACATCGGTGGTAAGTTACTGCTGAACACAGTAGTTGACAAACCGGAAACCTGTATTTATATTCCTAAAATCATAGCAGCCACACTGCTTTACCAATTCTGTTCCAGAGATCTCACTGTTGTGAAACTTGTGACAGAAACACAAACAATCCAAGTCCTAGCCTCAGTGTACATGCCGAGCGACGGTGACATTCCACCGAGTGAACTCGTCGAACTGGTGCGACACTATGAGGCATCGAACTGGGAACTCATCATCTCGGCTGACTGCAACGCACATCATCCACTATGGGGAAGTAAGAATGCAAACAGAAGGGGTGAGTTACTTACCGAATTTTTATTCCAAACAAACCTAAATATTATGAATAGAGCGCGGAACACACTTTTGTAAGTTATAGGTACCAAACTATTATAGATATCACCCTAGCTACACATGCGGCGGCAAATCTTATTAAAGCAAACCATCTTTCGCAGATCACCGCCGTGTGTATTTCAATTTACGGCATAAGATAACAAACCCTGTTCCTTATCGTAACCCCCGGAAAACAGATATAACAAGGTATACCAAATCAACAAACGATGCACTAAGCGATGCACGAACACCTGATGCATTACTCAGTACGAACAACATAGAACGAAGCGTACAGTTCCTAACCGACACTCTTTTGAGCAGTTACGAACTGGCATGTCCGATTCTGACTCCTAAAACCCCTGACAAGAGTTCATGGTGGGGGCCGGAACTAGAGAGATTGCGCAAGGGCCTTAGGAAACTCTTCAACCAAGCGAAAAATTCCAGGACCACCGAGGACTGGGACAAGTATAAAACAGCACCGAAACACTACAAAAAACGGATCAGGTACCGAAGGACAGAGCCCTGGCGTAACTTCTGCAGTAGTATAAACTCAACAAACCAAGCCGGAAGAATAAAGAAAGTCCTAGCTAAAGGCGACCTCATTCTCTTGGGCTCCTTTAAAAAGGACGACGGCACTTATACCACCTAGGACGATGAAACTAGCGCAGTACTGCTGGAGACCCATTTTCCCGGATGGCAAATCACATCCGACTCAGAGTGGCCTAGTGACCACCACAGCGCACCAACAACTAGCGAATGGGATGTGGCTAACAAGCTAGGAACCACGGATAGAATAGAATGGGCTCTAAGGAGCTTCAAGCCTTTCAAATCCGCAGGGCTGGATGGGATATTCCCGGCCCTACTACAATGGCAACTAAAACAGGTAACCAAGCACCTGCTACCAATTTACCGGGCCTGCATAGCTTTCAACTATATCCCCATACCTTGGACAGAGGCAAAAGTAGTCTTCCTACCTAAACCAGGAAAAGAGGACTACACACTCGCCAAATCTTTCAAGCTCATCAATCTAACATCTTTTCTTCTGAAAACTCTGGAAAGACTGGTAGATCGACACCTAAGGGATGGAGCTCTGGGGCCGCGGGTAGTCCTCTGGTTATCGCGGCCTCGACATAGAGGGCGAAGAAGGAACATGGGTGGTTTTTAGTCAGTAGAAGTCTGACACTCCCTTTCGCTCTGCCCAAGAGCGGGAGGGGTTATTCGATGATTTTACACCCACCAAAAAAAAAAAAAAAAAAAGGGATGGAGCTCTAAAAATCAAACCACTGCATCCCCAGCAACATGCGTACAGGAAAGGCAGATCAACAGAGTCGGCATTACACATGGTAGTGCACAAAATAGAAACGGCTATAACCAATAAATCCTCAACACTTGCTGCTTTCATAGACATTGAAGGGGCTTTTGATAAAACCATACACAACTGCATTAACCACGCCCTGCAGAAATTTAGTGTAAAACCGGTCATAAGAAACTGGATCACTAAATTGGTTGGCAAAAGGGCGGTACAGATAGTGGGTAATACTACCACAAGAGCCAAGGTAGTAAGAGGATTCCCCCAAGGAGGCAAAAAAACTGAATGACAGAGGATACACTACTATTGGTTATGCGGACGACCTTGCTATACTGATAAACGGGAATGCTGAAGATATGTTGTTCAAAGTGATGCGCTCTGCACTGCAGATAGTAGAAGATTTGTGTAAAGAACACGAAGTTTCAGTAAATCCCAAGAAAACAGAACTTATCATTTTTCCCAACAAAAGGAAGTTACCAGAATTACAACTACCAAAGCTTTTCAGCACCTGACCCTCCCTATCAACACAAGTGAAATAGTTGGGCACTTAGAGGCTAAAACAAAGAAGGCCTATATGGCTTTTAATCAGTGTAGAAGACTAGTTGGTAAGAGATGGGGTCTTAATCCAAAAATCACACTCTGGCTTTAAAAGTCAGTCATCAGACCTTCTATTACCTACGGATCAGTTTTTTGGTGGCCCAGAACTCAGCTGGTCACGGTAAAGACGAAACTCCAGAGCAGGCAAGGGATACAACAGGTTGTGGGGCTGGCGAAACAGTGTTCATACTGCACATACCACTAATTCCTCACAATTTCCCCTTCAAGTTTAAGCGCGTGCAGTTCCCTGTGAGCGTATGTTTCGCGATGACCATTAACAAGTCACCGGGGCAAACAAGACAACAACCTGAAGGCTTCAGGTGTCGACCTCCAAACTAAGTGCTTCTCACAAGGACAACTCTTGCTCTCGCGTCACCAGTTCTGGCTCTCTGTACATTTTAGCAACAGATAAAAAACTGCAAACGTCGTTTATATGGAAGTTTTATAAAAGTGTGACAAACTAATCCAACGAAGTATACTCAAGCTTGGTAGCGTCGATCTCGGCTCGCACATGGTTTCATCGCAGTTTTATTCTATCTAATCCTATCATACACATATTCATACTTCTAGAGTCAGTGAATCAGTTAGTCAGCAAGTTATTTTCTTCACTTATTATGATCTTAATTGATTGGTTGTATTGTTGTACCCTCGGAGCACGGAGACGGAGCAGCGGTGGCCCAGCGGTGGCGGTCCCGACTTACGAACAGTAGGTCGTGGGTTCGAACCCAGGCAGGCACATTACTTTGTGTAATTTATTTCATCGCCACTGCTCTCAAAGCGGTGAAGGAAAACATCGTGAGGAAACCGGTATGTCTTAGAACCAAAAATTCGAAGACATGTGACATCTACCAATCCGCACTGGGCCCGCGTGGTAGATTATAGCCCATTCCCTCTCAAAAGAGAGGAGGCCTGTGTCCCAGCAGTGGGAACATTAATAGGCTGCTGATGTTGATGTTGTATGTTGTATCCTCTAAGATGTCTGATCTCGACTACCAAGCCGACAAAGTCGCTGGCAAAAGCTAGTTTCAAATACGAGTATTATTAGACGACCTTCCTTTCCTTTACCATGATCTTCCTTACACCCTGTGTAAGATACCTAAAAATGTAAATATTATCTAAGCGCCAATCTCCGCTTGGGTGAAAATGGAGAAAATTTATTTTTTTACGTATATGACCTAGCTATAGATGGATTATTTACCCCCGTAACATAGGAATGTTGAGACCCGTTCGTTTCGAGAACGTGGTAACAAACATGGATATCACATTCAATATCGTCGATATTGTGACTACTTATATGACGATTAATAGAAAAGTATGAAAGAAGACATACCTTACCGACCCCAAATAAATCAGCATAAGGACCAAATTACCAGTTTACCTTTACTTAGCGAACATACTTACTACACAATTAGGGTCAAATAATAAAAAGGCATAGGCCAGGCCACGCATATGAGTCTTAGAACCGATGACCTCTGTGGTAGACGAGTGCTTGAGTGGAGACCGCGAATCGGCAAGCAAAAAAGGTGGGACCGTCGATCTTCGCAGAGTGGCTGGTTGTAACTGGATGAGAAATGCTGAAAATCGAGTCGAGTGGTATTATATGTATATTGACTGCTATAGGCAACTGGTAATGAATAAAAACGCAACCATTAAATAATATATAATTTATTAATTGTGTCCACAAAGTCTTGAGATGTCACGTCACTGTTGTCCATTAGTTAAGGTGGGTTCGTACTGACAGCGCGCGGACAGGCGCGGCAGAGGCACACGACCGAGGCGCTGTGGTCACTCCACGTCTCACTGATGTACACGACGAACACGTCGGTGCTCTGTGGAGACGACTGAGACAGCTACTCGTCGTCCCTCGACGCGTCATGCCGTTCACACCGACGATCTCTGTGCGAAAACAAATGGGGTTACGATAATCATTAATAATTAATACTTCTATGCTAATATAAAAAACCACAGATCTTTGTTTATCTTAAAATATAAAATGGTTCACTAATAGATACACCTCTGTCTAATTCTTTGAGGATTACCTGCGTGTTGTTGTATGATAACACTAATATAATATATATTAGTGTATATAGGGTATGCTATATGCTGTAGGCTATAGGGTAAAGTTTGAATTCGGGGTTTTCTTCGGAACCGAATGTCACGGGTTAAATTTTAGAAAAAAAAAACAAAATTTTGCCGTGCATTTACGAACAGAACGCGGGCGAAGCTTGTTAGAGATATAAGTCATTATCCAAACATAAGTAGTCCAGCACGTATATTTTTTGTAATATGTAAATTAGGTACCCCAAAAGTTATTCTAGCATCTCGGAGATTAAATTACTTTTTTTTGCCCGAGTATAACAAAAAGTATTTGAATCGGATGCGTGTATCTAACGAGATACTCCAACAACTTATCTATCACACAAGATGGGTTAATGAACGAAATTTATATCAAATATCAATATACAAAGCTAATAGTCAAGTTACTTATATTTGCTCTTTTTACCCGACTGCGGCGAAGCCCAAAAGGAGGGTTATGTGTTTGGCGTGTATGTATGTATGTATGTCCGTTTCTTTGTTCCCTCATAACTCCTAAACGAATGAAGGGATTTGAATAAAATATACGTCAATAGATTCTTCTTGATAGCGCGAGTGTCACTGGCTAAATTAAAATTAAGAAAAAAACAAATAAAAATTGCGGATTTTGGGGGCCATATCGCGAATTTGAGTAGGGTATCAAAATGAAGGGTTTTAAAAGGAGATTACAAAAATATATGACACTTATATGTTTAAAATAAATTCAAAGTCACAAATCCACAAACACAAAAGTGAAATCATCTACGAAAAATTTTATGCGACCAATTTTTTCCAACTTTTTAGTTCTTTTGTGTTTGTGGATTGGACCCCCCGAACCCGTCCCCGACCCCGACCCCGATACCCGACCCCGACCCCGACCCCGACCCCGATCCGACCCCGACACGACCCGACCGACCCGACCGAAAAAACCGAAAGCCCCCGAGTCCCGAGTCGGGTTCCCGTGAGCCCGACTGAAAAAACTGAAAAGCACATTTACAAGCACATTTTAAATTAAATAAAACTTGGAAGCAGGCGGGGTTCATTTAAACATTAAATTATGAAATTAAATGAAAATAGAATGGACCCTGCCTGCTTCCAAGTTTTGTTTAATTTAAAATGTGCTTTTCAGTCGGGTTTTTTAGTTTTTAACAACTTTTTTTTCATAGCAAAAATAACAAACATAAAACATATTTAAAAATAACCATTAAGTAACCTTTCCGAATGGGGTTCGTTTCCGTAACATTTATCTACGTTTGAAAATGTGAGTGACCTTTGTTTTGTTAGTTTCCTGACTGCGTTTCCGTTTAGAATGAAGGGGTCGGGACGTGACGCACGCGAGGCAACTTATGTTGAGTAACATTAAGTACATCCTTTTCGTAATGACATGAGTATTATAAAACTTTTACTTTGGGACCTGCTAAATGTAGATAAGATTTTTTTCAGTGTTTTCAGTGTTTCAATCAAGGTATAGTTACCCCATATTAATTTCATTTTCGACCCGAATCAATAATGAAATGAGAAGACATAATAATATGTATATTTAATTTTCTTATAACAATAACAATGGCCAAATTTCTATAGGAGCTGGACTCGACTTTTATTTTTCATGTCCCAAAAAAAGCTACAGTTAAATTGGTTTGTTTTTATGTTGTAAACACCATCCTGTCTAAGAATCGTATATAAATAGCCACGATTTTTTCTACTAACGTCAACTATACTTTGGAGGTTAGAATCAACAACTACCTTTTACTTCGAAGTAGCCTAAAAGTGTGGTTAGCGATACACGAGGAGTCTAATTATACGACATTTCTCAAAGCGCACCTCTAGTCTGTCCATCAGGCTCCAAAAGTTCGATATCACAAGTGGTAGTTATCAGACCGTAACACAATGGCGAGGTTAAAAACAGAAGGAAATCCAAAATAGTTCAGTAGGTACGTATCATAATCCAAAACGAGTGCGAGATGCGAAGGATTGTCGGGCCCGGGTGACAATCAATGGCGGATCGATGACCACCCATTCAAACGTGAGGGCCGGCGGACCGCGTAAATATTTTGTCGCGCGGATATTTTTAGTTTCAGTTTTTTTTTTTTTTTTTTAAAAAAACGATAACGTTAAAAAAACTAGGAATTTCTCCTGTATCGTAGGGGCGTTCACAAACATTTAAATTCACATACACAAATACCCAGACCCGGAACAACTATCTACAGTGTGATTCTTTATAATGTGCACATATCGAAATGGGGGAATCTATGCTTAATTTTATCGACGGAAAAATTATTAAAAAAAATCTAAATATTTTTTAATATTTTATATGGAATTTTTAAAAATTTTGTCTGCTACTGTGACCCCAGTGTAAACAAAACGGTGTAACTTTTAAACTAAATTATCTATCGCGATGAAACAAACTCCATAATGATTGGAAGCAATTAGGCGTCCTCGTAAAATGAAAATTGTGGAAAAAAACTACCCTCAATTGAAAATAAACACGTTTTTTGATCAAAAAAACTTTTTTTTTTCATAACTTTTTACATAAAATTGTTTCATCGCGATAGATAATTTAGTTTAAAAGTTACACCGTTTTGTTTACATTGGGGTCACAACAGCGGACAACATTTTTGAAAATTCCATAAAAAATATTAAAAAATATTTAGATTTTTTTAAATATTTTTTCCATCGATAAAATTAAGCATAGATTCCCTCATTTCGATATGTGCACATTATAAAGAATCACACTGTATAGGCCATACAAATATTTGTTCCGTGCGGGGATCGAACCCGCGACACACAGCGCAGCAGTCCAATCGCTCAGCCACTGCGCCAACCGTGTCGTCGAATGATTGATATCTTCTAAGATATTTGTTTAAACTATATAGAGTAAAAGGCACAAATATTCTATATTAAATTTCACTTCTAACAAATAAATTTATTAAGATATAGATTAATACCAAATGGGTTCAATAAGCTTTGCAAAAAATATTTCTTTTTAACTTAATTGTAATGTCAATAGTAAAAAATGGTTTTCACTCCTCTTGCTCAAAAAGACCGTCATACTCGTAATAGCGTACCAGAGCGGGCGTAAAATTGCATTTATTGCCCTAGGGGAAAAAGTAAATCTCGACGTGCTCTCCCCCGTCTGCCGCGACCTGCGCAGTGCGTGATGCATTTAGCTTCAAGTATAAAACAAATTGGATATCACCCAGCGTATCACAGAACGCATCAATGTTCTCCCAACTAGGCCACAACCATCGACATCAAAGGATGAGTCAACCCATCTGATTGTTTTTTTGGTGGGTGTAAAATCATCGAATAACCCCTCCCGCTCTTGGGCAGAGCGAAAGGGAGTGTCAGACTTCTACTGACTAAAAACCACCCATGTTCCTTCTTCGCCCTCTATGTCGAGGCCGCGATAACCAGAGGACTACCCGCGGCCCCGACTCATTTTAGGCCCTTGTATTACAATGTACTATACTGTGAGTCAATCTTAATAGATAAATATATGCTGTCCCGGACTTTTTTGTAAAACATTTAAAGAGAAACAATTCCATCAAAACAAATAATTTTTCCCCGAATTTGCAACATTTTTTATTTAAGCTCCGCTCCTATTAGTTGTAGCGTGCTGTTATATAGCCTTCCTCGATAAATGGACTAACCAACATCAAAAGATTTTTTGCCTTGAGTTTACCACGTTCAAACAAACAAACTCTTCAGCTTTATAATATTAGTATAGATTGGGACGCTATCGTTTCATCATCCGGTACGATTTGACCAACCTTCATTGGTAAGTTGTGAACTAACGGTTTTAAAATGCCGCACAAAAAAAAACACTACCTTTTACTTCCTATTTCCCTCCTATTCTAAAATACTTTTAATTAACCACGAATAAACAGCATATTTTCTTTAGGTATAATAATAATAATAATAATATTCCACAACTATCACACAACGCCATCTAGTCCCAAGCTAAGCAGAGCTTGTGTTATGGGTACTAGACAACTGATAAACATACTTATATATTTCTAAATACATACATATTATAGATAAATTACACCCAGACACAGAACAAATGATCGTGCTCATCACACAAACATTTGTCCTGGGTGGGAATCGAACCCACGACCTCCGGCCTAGCAGTCAGGGTCACTAACCACTAGACCAACAGGCCAGTCAACAACAGCATATTTTCTTTAGGTATGAATAAGGGTATAACCATTAAAATTGTTTATTTATGTATTTTATGCGAATTTTCTGAATTTTGATGAGAATACAAACTGCACATTGTATATGAGAAAAGTCTCACGAAGTTGCGCGTCATCTAATGTGTAGTGCGGTGACTTGAGCAGCGTAGGCCCCTACTACGCTGGGAAGTAACGTCTTAATACCAAGACATCGTCGACCGTAGGTTCAATTGAGGTAAGGGACAAAATACCCAAAATGAGTTAAGTATACAGTTTTGTTCAGAATTTTTCGCTCTATCGAATGGTGTATATGAAAAAATTCTAGCTTAAGAAAAATGTCCCTTACCCTAATGATTTTTGGATCCAATTTTCGAATCAGCCCCATAATAACAATGTATCTGAAAAACTATGCAATATAGGAACTTGAAATGATGTAATTATTGCCGCCAATCCACTTGAAATAAGGTAAGAGTCTTCCCAACCAACGAATTACCATTACATGGTTTATTTTTGAAGAAACAATAATAAAACTGGCCTTACACTAATGTCTTTGTTATCTAAAAAAATTAATATCATCCATACTTTAAATGGATTGCACGAGTTTTGACATAGTTGTCCCTTACCTCAATTTGCATTGTCATACTTTAAGCAGTGTCAAAGTTACACCAATTTGAATCGAATTATATTTAGGTTCGGTGTCCGTTACACTAATTTGCTGATGAGAAGTATTGAATTGTTTATCCCTGTTACCTTTATTTACACACACTTCTAACTTCATAACACAAGATAGCACGTACTTGCACTATTACCATCCTTTTCTATCTCACAACGTCTTTCTTTGTGCGAAATAGAGGATGATACCAATGCGAAAGCAGCGCGCGGGCATCAAAAAAGTCGCTATCAGTGCGAGTTCATCTGTCGTTTGGTCGGGATTGTGCACGGTTTTTGACAAAAAACAGTGGTAAAAATGGAAAAATAAAACCATTTAAACCAATTGCTTCGACGCAGACAGAAATTACTACAATTAGTGAATAAGATTTTTAGTAAAATTATTCCTTTATTCAAGGCACCCGCCTTGAATAAAGGAATAATTTTACTAAAAATCTATAGTACATCACACCCCACAAATTATAGACCTATTTCAGTGCTACCTACTTTCAGTAAAGTTTTTGAGAAATTAATTTTAGACCAATAGCAAAGATTTTTTAATAAACATAAATTATTACACAATAAACAGTTCGGTTTTACGAAGGGTCGCTCAACTACCGATGCCGGTGTCGAACTTTTAGGACATATTTATAATACCTGGGAAGATAAATGCGATGCTTTGGGCATTTTTTGTGATTTATCCAAGGCATTTGATTGCGTCCTTCATGAAACCTTAATCAGGAAACTCCGCCACTACGGAATACGAAACAGCGCTCTGGATCTTCTTATCTCATACCTCAGTAATAGGATCCAAAGCGTTGACGTCAACGGGAAAAGATCACCCGGATCTATTGTAATAATGGGAGTCTCACAGGGCTCGATTCTTGGCCCTTTTTTGTTTCTTATTTATATTAATGATTTGGATTTTGATGAGGAGCTCGTGGCTTAACAAGAACTGCCACTCGGGTCGATCTTTAGGTTAAGCTGCGCTTGCCTAGGTCGATCTGTGGATGGGTGACCGCCCATTACATACCGAGTTTCCTCCGTGCCTCGGAAAGCACGTTAAGTTGTTGGTCCCGGGTGCCATATATAGATCTTTAGCAGTCATTACGGGTAGTCAGTGACCTGAAAGTCTGACATCCAGTCTTACCAAAGGGTATCGTATTACCTAGTATTAACTGGGTTGTGTTGGTCAGATAGGCAGTCGCTCCATGTAAAATACTAGTATTCAGCTGCATCCGGTTAGACTGGAAGCCGACCCCAATATAGTTGGGAAAAGGCTAGGCAGATGATGATTTATATGAATGATTTGCCCCACCTCATAAAGGATAACCACGATATCGTGTTATTTGCGGATGACACTTCACTTTTATTTAAACTTAAACGACAACAGGTAGTTTTTGACAATGTAAATAGCGCGATTTCGAAACTGGTGCATTGGTTTAACGCTAACAATTTGCTTCATAATGAAAAAAAAACCAAATGCATTAGGTTTACACTTCCTCACGTTAGGCAGGTGAAAACTCGTGTGTTGGTAAAGGGCGAAGAGTTGAATCCTGAAGATAGCACGGTGTTCTTGGGCTTAACTTTAGACGCTTAGCTTCAGTGGGGACCTCATATAGATAAATTGTCGAAAAAGCTGAGCTCAGCAGCATACGCAGTTAAAAAAATTCGTAATTTAACCGATGTAGAGACAGCCCGTTTAGTGTACTTTAGTTATTTTCATAGCGTAATGTCGTACGGCATTCTATTGTGGGGGAATGCCGCTGATATTCAGACCATTTTTGTTTTGCAAAAACGGGCGGTTAGATCTGTTTATAAATTGAGTCCGAGACACTCTCTCAGAGAAAAATTTAAGGAAATTAATGTAATGACTGTTCCCTCTCAGTATATTTATGAAAATCTTTTGTATGCTCACAAAAATATAAAGTTGTTTAAGAAATATAGTGATATTCACAATATAAATACAAGAAATAGACATAAATATATTGTACCCACAACAAGGCTCAAGAAAATAGGTGGATCATTTAGATGCCAATGTATTCGCTTTTATAATAAACTACCAAGCCACATTCAAAATTTAAGCCTTAATAAATTCAAATCCTTTATAAAATATAAACTTTGATCCACCCAAATGTCCTTTCTTTGGTATTGTTCGTCGTGACGTTGAGCTCCTTGAGTTATAAGTCGAGCTCCACGATAACTGACAAATGCTTGCACTGACTGGACGGGTCCACTCAAATCTGTGTGGTGCTTTCTTCAAAAGACCATCTCAGACATTAATCTGCATGGTCTTCATGTGTGTATTATACCTTATTGTTAACCCAAACGATTTTAAAAGATTAAAAGAGTAACCTTTGGAGTTTCTTGCCGGTTCTTCTCCTTAGGAATCGACCAATGCACCGAACCGTGCCCCCTTTTTACCGACGTTTTATAAGTGCCCATGTAGGCCTATGTGAAATAAAAATATTTTGATTTTGATTTTGATTTTGAAGATAACACAGTAAGTACATACATTTTGTTATACCTACTACAATCATTGTTACATGTTCTAAGCTGTCTGTGGGTTTACCTATGCCTATTGCTAATTTTGTTACCATTTCTTTTAATAATTTGATTACAATAAACATATTAAATGAAATATAAATTGTTTTATTAAATCTATACAAATTAGCTATTACAATGTACAAACATTTCATTTCATTGTACTATGTAAGCAACATACAAAAAACAGACACAC
This sequence comes from Diarsia rubi, assembly GCA_932274075.1. Taxonomy (NCBI): domain Eukaryota; kingdom Metazoa; phylum Arthropoda; class Insecta; order Lepidoptera; family Noctuidae; genus Diarsia; species Diarsia rubi. Next base: position 13,039,903 of record OW026417.1, on the reverse strand, counting down.
GGTTCTAATACATTTTCAAGTCTCTTAAATGATTTCTTGTAACAATAATAACGATTTCCAAATTTATGATATCCGTACGTCAAAAGTGTGTACTTCATTTTATGTCAAAAATCTCTTTACACTGTATTTTTTCCATAATTTTTTTCAACAAGTGCTTTACACTATTTTTTCATTAATAAATTGAATCCAACGCAGAGGTCAATTTAATGTAAGGGACGAGACAACAAGATACTTGGTCAGTAAGGGACATTACTGACCAAGTATAACGGTTCGGTGCATTGGTCGATTCCTAAGGAGAAGAACCGGCAAGAAACTCCAAAGGTTACTCTTTTAATCTTTTAAAATCGTTTGGGTTAACAATAAGGTATAATACACACATGAAGACCATGCAGATTAATGTCTGAGATGGTCTTTTGAAGAAAGCACCACACAGATTTGAGTGGACCCGTCAGTGCAAGCATTTGTCAGTTATCGTGGAGCTCGACTTATAACTCAAGGTGCTCAACGTCACGACGAACAATACCAAAGAAAGGACATTTGGGTGGGTCACATAAAGTTAAAAACTGCCAGACAAGCGTTAAAATTTAAGAAAGACCCACATGGTCCTCACATTCACAATATAAATTTTTGAAATATTTATCATATTAAATAATCATTTTACATTATTAAATGTCAAAAAAAAAACACACACACACACACACAAATATATATATATATATATATATATATATATATATATATATATATATATATAATAAAATATTTAACAAGTAAATATTGGTCAAAAAAAAAAGAAATCGTACTTGAAAAAGTAAACAATGTCAGTGTGTAAAAAAAAATCATAAAATGTCAAATTGTAAAAAAATAAAATGAATATGTATAAAGTCAATTCAAATTGGAGCAGTTCAATCCCAAGCTTTTTTGTCCTCTATATAATCTTTAACAGTATAAAATCCTTTCTGGCAAAGTTTATGTTTTATAAAGGATTTGAATTTATTAAGGCTTAAATTTTGAATGTGGCTTGGTAGTTTATTATAAAAGCGAATACATTGGCATCTAAATGATCCACCTATTTTCTTGAGCCTTGTTGTGGGTACAATATATTTATGTCTATTTCTTGTATTTATATTGTGAATATCACTATATTTCTTAAACAACTTTATATTTTTGTGAGCATACAAAAGATTTTCATAAATATACTGAGAGGGAAGAGTCATTACATTAATTTCCTTAATTTTTTCTCTGAGAGAGTGTCTCGGACTCAATTTATAAAAAGATCTAACCGCCCGTTTTTGCAATACAAAAATGGTCTGAATATCAGCGGCATTCCCCCACAATAGAATGCCGTACGACATTACGCTATGAAAATAACTAAAGTACACTAAACGGGCTCGGGTCTCTACATCGGTTAAATTACGAATTTTTCTAACTGCGTATGCTGCTGAGCTCAGCTTTTTCGACAATTTATCTATATGAGGTCCCCACTGAAGTTTAGCGTCTAAAGTTAAGCCCAAGAACACCGTGCTATCTTCAGGATTCAACTCTTCGCCCTTTACCAACACACGAGTTTTCACCTGCCTAACGTGAGGAAGTGTAAACCTAATGCATTTGGTTTTTTTTTCATTAAGAAGCAAATTTTTAGCGTTAAACCAATGCACCACTTTCGAAATCGCGCTATTTACATCGTCAACAACTACCTGTTATCGTTTAAGTTTAAATAAAAGTGAAGTGTCATCCGCAAATAACACGATATCGTAGTTATCCTTTATGAGGTGAGGCAAATCATTAATATAAATAAGAAACAAAAAAGGGCCAAAAATCGAGCCCTGTGGGACTCCCATTATTACAATAGATACGGGTGATCTTTTCCCGTTGACGTCAACGCTTTGGATCCTTTTACTGAGGTATGAGATAAGAAGATCCAGAGCGCTGTTTCGTATTCCGTAGTGGCGGAGTTTCCTGATTAAGGTTTCATGAAGGACGCAATCAAATGCCTTGGATAAATCGCAAAAAATGCCCAAAGCATCGCATTTATCTTCCCAGGCATTATAAATATGTCCTAAAAGTTCGACACCGGCATCGGTAGTTGAGCGACCCTTCGTAAAACCGAACTATTTATTGTGTAATAATTTATGTTTATTAAAAAATCTTTGCAATTGGTCTAAAATTAATTTCTCAAAAACTTTACTGAAAGTAGGTAGCACTGAAATAGGTCTATAATTTGTGGGGTCTGATGTACTACCCGCCTTGAATAAAGGAATAATTTTACTAAAAATCTTATTCACTAATTGTAGTAATTTCTGTCTGCGTCGAAGCAATTGGTTTAAATGGTTTTGTTTTTCCATTTTTACCACTGTTTTTATCAAAAACCGTGCACAATCCCGACCAAACGACAGATGAACTCGCACTGATAGCGACTTTTTTGATGCCCGCGCGCTGCTTTCGCATTGGTATCATCCTCTCTTTCGCACAAAGAAAGACGTTGTGAGATAGAAAAGGATGGTAATAGTGCAAGTACGTGCTATCTTGTGTTATGAAGTTAGAAGTGTGTGTAAATAAAGGTAACAGGGATAAACAATTCAATACTTCTTATCAGCAAATTAGTGTAACGGACACCGAACCTAAATATAATTCGATTCAAATTGGTGTAACGTTGACACTGCTTAAAGTATGACAATGCAAATTGAGGTAAGGGACAACTATGTCAAAACTCGTGCAATCCATTTAAAGTATGGATGATATTAATTTTTTTAGATAACAAAGACATTAGTGTAAGGCCAGTTTTATTATTGTTTCTTCAAAAATAAACCATGTAATGGTAATTCGTTGGTTGGGAAGACCCTTACCTTATTTCAAGTGGATTGGCGGCAATAATTACATCATTTCAAGTTCCTATATTGCATAGTTTTTCAGATACATTGTTATTATGGAGCTGATTCGAAATTTGGATCCAAAAATCATTAGGGTAAGGGACATTTTTCTTAAGCTAGAATTTTTTCATATACACCATTCGATAGAGCGAAAAATTCTGAACAAAACTGTATACTTAACTCATTTTGGGTATTTTGTCCCTTACCTCAATTGAACCTACGGTCGATGATGTTTTGTTCAGATAAAGGCATTATCTAATCTGCCTGGTGTGACTCACACCATATAAAGCAAGTAATAAAATAAATTTCCACTAAGAAAAATATTGATACACTATTTTCAACTTGCTAGTGGAAAGAGAATGATGATGATGAGTGTTCAATCTATTACAAAAAGCTTTTAATATTATTAGATTTAGGTGTCATGTAAACCCTCTTCTTCTCAGTGCCGATGACAGTCTAAACTGAGTCAGCCCTCAACCAGGCTATGGTTTTAATGTCTTGAGTAGCGTGTAGACTCTACCTACTGGGAGTATTCACTTCGATGGCAAATGATGTACCTTTTATCTTCAATCAGGCTAACACCAGCACCAAAAATCAATTTCCATTAAGGAAACAGTTCTTCCCACCAATATAAGCCACAATCAAAAGAAAACAATAAATCATTTTCTATACACAGCTTTACTAGGCCTATATGAGAAACAGATTATTTTAATATAAAATATGTAGGTATGTAGTTAGTTTTGATTATTGTGTCTATGTATGTGTGGATGGCCCAGTGGTGGCGGCCCCGACTTACGAACTGTAGGTCGTGGGTTCGAACCCAGGCAGGCACATTACTTTGTGTAATTTATTTCATCACTGCTGCTCTCAAAACGCTGAAGGAAAACATCATGAATAAACCGGCATATCTTAGAACCAAAAATTCGAAGACATGTGACATATGCCAATCCGCACTGGGCCCGCGTGGTAGATAGTCCTTAAAATGACAATGACCGAAACTTGTATCAAGAATTCTCGAGTTTCAAGATCAAAATGTTATAGTAATTATTTTCATAATTTTTTACGACATTATGCGGCTGGGATTTGATTTATGAAGAAGGAATTTAATTTAAAGTATAAACGTATGAATATTGTTTTATTCTATACATGGCGTTCACACAACCAGTTCAAAAGTCGTTCTGTTAGATCTGTCAGTTGATTTTGACAGTTCGACTAACTTCGCATCGTAGAGGTTTCCTTATAATAGCTACTTGCCTGGTTTTGAGATTATTTTCGATTTTATAAAATGACTCCAAAACTCAGATTTAGTTTACAAAAAGAACTTTTGTTGGAGTTAATATGATAAATGTAGACAATAAAAAACAAAGTTTGATGTTGACACAGTTTGGTACGGGATTCGATATATCCATGAACAAGATCTTTTAAAAAATTGTAGCACACCGGTATCGGGAACAGGGTCCAAGCTACGCCGGTTAGGGCTCCAGAGAAAGGAACCTTCTAACAATACGAGTTGTGTCCAGGAGTACCGCTTTCTACATCAAGCCCTTGAACCAGCTACCTAACGAGGGCCTCCTCAGGTGTTGGTCGAGGCTCTTGGCAATTACGCCATTGACTGTAACGACTATCAGCACAATGACCGCTGAGTCCACATCCCACATGTCGAAAACCTCGCGAGCCAAGTCAAGACTACTGGCACCGGGCCGGTCGGCTTATCTTTCTCGGCTTTCACGAGGTTCTCGTCATGCGGGACGGTTACGTCAACAACTATTGCGCGCCGCTTTGATCGATCCACCACCACTATATCAGGCTTATTAGCTATAATAGTCCTGTCAGTGATGATGGATTGATCCCAGTACAGTGTGATATGGGCATTTTCGAGAACTGGGTCGGGCACATACCTGTAGTACGGCACTTCCGATTCCACAAGGTTGTATTTTAGAGCAAGTTGCTGATGGATAATCCTGGCTACAAGGTTGTGTCTATGCAAGTATTCTTCGTTAGCCAGACCGGAACATCCGGAGATAATGTGACGGATTGATTCACCCGGGCGGTGGCATACCCGACATATATCAACCGTACCGTCCTTTACAATAAATCTCTGGTAGTTATTCGTCATCATAACTTCGTCCATAATTGTACAGACAAAACCTTAGGTTTCTCTGAAGAGTTCCCCGGAACGTAGCCAGGCTACGGAAGCTAAGAGGTCTACATCGGCTTGATGCCCATGTAGAGTCCGGAAAAAGCGTCCGTGAAGCTCCTTACTCTGCCATACCTCCATGCGGTCGTTAGTGTCAAGTACTACAGGTTTGCGCCAGTTTTCTTTAGCCAAGGAAAGCGGGGTAAGGCCCTTGTCTACTGCGACAACATCTCGATGCATCCCCACGTCGGCTTCCAGGATATTCCCTGAGACTGCATATCTCACGATTGTGGAGAGTCTTAGCATTTAAAAAGCCTCGACCCCCACACTTCCGTGGGATATACAGTCTCATAACCGAAGAACGTGGGTGATGCATTCGATATGTCGTCAATAATGTACGGACCCGCCTATACAGGGCGTCTAGATCTGTTTAAGTCCAATTGAGCATGCCAAAAGTGTGGGAATTTAGAAGCCCACACAGAGTCGCAGAAGTATTAAGGTAGGTTTAATGAGATAAAAACAGGTTAACCCAGATGCACAGACATGTATTAACCACAATTGACAAGACAGAAAGTAAAAACAATAGGGAATAGAAAAGTCAAAATAATATTTAAAATATCTTTCTAACAGGCCAGTGTTATGATTATTACAAAGTAGGTTTCAACACCTCCCCGTAATCAAAACACCCTGTATGTACTACATTCCCAATTTAAACATTCTGTATAAAAATAACACGTAAAGAACAAGAAACATTCAAAGTACCTAAACTACTCAAACACAAACACCTGGACATATCAAAAATTAACCACCCTGTACATATCAACAAATTAACATAACTGTACACAGAAACAAACTCAATAACAAACCAAGCCCTAAGTTAGCCCTAAAGATGTAAGGCACTTGTAGTGTCTCAATTTAGGCAATGGTTTTGTGAGTATGTCTGCCGTTTGGTGAGTTGATGAGATGAACTTGACATCGACTTGATTTGTGGAGAAAGTGATGGCGAATGTCGATATGTTTGGTGCGAGAATGATGCGTGTTATTATTGGTGAGTGAGATGGCACTTTGATTGTCGCACATTATGGTTATTGGTGATGAGGATTGAAAGATGTCGCTGATGAGAGATCGGATGTAGATGGCTTCCTTACAGGCTTCGCCGAGGGCCATATATTCAGCCTCGGTTGTGGATTGGGCGACCGTTCTCTGTTTTCGTGACTGCCACGACACTGATGAACCACACATCTGGAACACATACCCCGTATAGGAGCGTCGGTCTACCAGATTACTTGCGTAATCGGCATCAGCGTATCCAATTCCATCACCAGTGTTGCTGTATGTTAGCTTTCTATCCTTCGTGGCCTTCAGATAGCGGAGAACACGCTTGGCAGCTCTCCAGTGTACCTCCCCGTAATGTGCATTGAATTGACTCAGAGCTGATACAGAGTGAGCAATATCAGGTCTAGTACCAATAGCAATGTACATTAACGATCCAATGAGCTGCAGGTACGGTAATTCTGGCTTTTCATCCTTGGGATCTGGTAAGACATATTTTGTTCCAGTCTCGATAGGAGTGGATACAGAGATAGCATCTGTCATTCCGAACTTAGCTATCACTTGCTCAATATATTTTGTTTGATCCAGTGATAGAGTGCCGTCTTTCCTCGTAACTCTCATTCCCAAGCAGTCTTTAAGAGGACCTAAATCTTTGATTACGAAGACCTTCTTAAGTTGATCCTTGAAATCTTCTTTAAACTTCTTGTCGTTACTGAAGATGAAAAAATCATCAACGAATATTGCTATAATTAGCAACTTTGCATCTTCATGTTTATAGTAGATACAGTGTTCTTTTTCAGAACGTTTGAAAGAAAGTTTGTCCATAGCTTCACAAACTTTTTTATTCCATTGACGTGGAGCTTGTTTGAGTCCGTAAAGAGACTTTTTGAGTAGACAAACTTTAGATTTGTCATTGGAAAAACCTTCAGGCTGCTCCATGAAAATCTCTTCCTCTAGGTCACCGTTCAGGAATGCTGTCTCAACGTCTAGATGGTCGACTTCCAAATCAAGTTTAGCAGCAAAGGCTAATAGCAGGCGAATTGACGATAGTCTCGCTACTGGAGCAAATGTTTCACCGTAGTCAACACCATGCACTTGTGTGTATCCTTTGGCAACAAGTCTTGCCTTATATTTTACAATGTTCCCATTGGTATCCCTCTTGACTTTGTACACCCACTTACATTTAATGATTTTTCTACTTTCAGGTTTATTTACAAGTGTCCATGTTCCGTGCTTCTGCAAGGAATCATGTTCAGACTGCATAGCATCCAGCCACTCTTGACAATTACTGTCCTCCAGAGCTTGCTTATAGGTCTGCGGCTCGCAGTCAACGCTGATTAGATTTACATAATCTGAATCTGAGTACCGATCCGGAGCACGATGTTCTCGAAGAGGGTATCTTCTGGCAGTGTTGTATTCGCAACTGTCATCTACTGATGGCGCAGGAAGATCTTGAGCGTCGAGGAAGACTTCGGGTTCCGATTGAGAGACAGAAGGTTCTCCAACAGGGGCCTCAGTAGAAGCCTCAATAGGAGGTTCAGTATTATGCTCAGCAGTTGGTACTTGTGTAGGTTGCAGATGGGGCGTAGGTGGGGAATTTTGGGTAACAGGGGTAAGAACTTCCAGATTATCTGGTTGAGGATCTGAAATCTGTGTTGTTTCGACACCAGTACGGCTAGCATGACCGGAGAGATTTTATCCACGGGGAGAGGACAAAATACTATTCCTCTCTGTCAATTTTGTCCACCCTCCGAGCATGGCGACATGGGTGGATAAACTATTCACGGTGGACAAAGCAGGGGAAACGCTTGTGCCCGAAATTATTGCCGTTATAAGAAAACTTTTATTCAATTACAAAATAGTCGATATTATCGTCGTAAACCAAAATACTTTTTTCGTTTTATTACATCTGTGCTGGATATTTTTGTTTTGTTGTCAATGTCTCTGATTAGATAACCTCAAAACAGATAATAATTTATTACCAAAATCTTCTTACACATACATAATATTATAAGGAGTGCTAAAAAGTAAGTACTTATTTATTTTTGTGTTTTTACTATTGAATAATCGAATATTCTATCGACTATTATTATTATTATTTTTTTTTTTCTTACTTTGATGTGCACTGGTAGGCCATCTGCTGTATTCTATGGTTTCAAAGCCTGATCAAGTTCTTGGCACAAATAATGGACGCAATCCTTGTGCATTCAAAAAATCCGGCGGAATTCTGTGTCGGGTAATTCGAACGGGTTGCTCGAATCGCGAATTGAACGCCGGTGTATTTTTCGCTCGATTATCTCCCTTTCCGACGACAACACTAAGCTCCAGTAAGCACGAGACATTTTTATATTACTATTAATTATATTTTCTCCAAGAGATATACTTAAACCCACCGTCTAAAGATGAGTACAAATTTCTCCCTTTGTTATGTCAAAATATCTGTAATTTTTCTCTTCCACTAGTCGCCATGCTATAGGCGGGGGGTGAGTATACGTCTAATGTCAAAAAGTGATATAATTCTCTTTTCCCCTGTTGCCGTGCTTTGGCAGGTGGATAAAATAATTTTGTCCCTTGTCAGTGGAAATAACCGGTGGACAAAAGTTTTATCCCCAGCCCATGCTAGCCCTGCAGGTTCGATGGATGGTGGTTTATCTTCCACAAAGTGGACGTCTCTCGCAATGATGATACTTCTCGGATTCTGGGGATCAATAAGACGATATCCTTTTGTATCTGTTGAGTCTGTAGCCAACGAAGATACAGGTTTGAGTCTTGCAGTCAAGTTTCTTACGCTTTTCCTTAGGGATCAGGGCGTGCGCTTCACAGCCAAAAACTCTTAGGTGATTTAGATTCACCTTCTTCCCAGTCCACATCTCTTCGGGAATTCTGTTGTTAAGTGCTTGCGTAGGCGAGAGGTTCTTGAGGTAGATAGCCGTGGAAACAGCTTCACCCCAGTATGCTCGTGGTAAGCCAGAATCTTGGAGCATAGATCTAGCTTTCTCGACAACGGTTCTGTTGACTCGCTCCGATACTCCGTTCTGTTGCGGGGTATACGGAACTGTGGTTTGATGTACAATACCATTTTCCTTGAGGATCTGAGTCATTTCACGATTTACGAACTCTGTGCCATTGTCGGAGCGAAAATTTTTGATTTTGAGACCGGTTTGGTTCTCAACAAGGCTCTTAAATTCAACGAATTTACTAAAGACTTCGCATTTCGATCTTAACAGGTAGCCAAAAGTCTTACGCGTGAAGTCATCTGTAAATGTAAGTAGGTAAAGTGCTCCACCCCATGACTGCGTACTCATAGGTCCGCAAAGGTCTGAGTGAATTAATTCCAATTTAAAATTAGACCTACTTTGAGAATCTTTGAATGGCCTCTTGGACATTTTGCCTTGTAGGCACGGCACGCAGGTTTTATTCAACTCACTGAATGATAGACTAGTAAAGTCTATACCCACGGCTCGATTATTTAAAATATTTAGGGCTTTAGGATGCAAGTGACCAAGACGTCTATGCCATAGTAAAGCAGACTCTTTCACTTGTGTGCAAGTGGCTTTATGTTCTGTCGTATCTAATCTGTACATACCACTATGGTTTGACGCAGTTGCAATGATAGCGCCTGTCACCTTGCAATCATCTTTCAAAAGGATTGAGGCACCTTTCGATGAAAATACAACTACTAACCCTTTCTGAACTAGGCTACGAACTGAAAGTAAATTAGTAGCTAAGTCAGGAACATATAACACGTCAGAAATTTGCTTAATCCTATCAGAAATATTTACAGAAACGGTACCTTTGCCTTCACATAGAGTTTGCTGACCATTGGCGACAGTTATTGGTTTAAACTCCTGCTTGAGGTCCAGGAACCAGTCACTCTTATTACTCATATGAGCTGTAGCACCAGAGTCAACATACCATTCAGTAGAGGTACAAAGTGAGGAGGTAGTGAAGCCTGTAGGAAGACAATGATTAAAACAAGATGAAAGTGTAACGTCTGATATATTGTTGCATATATGAGAGGAAGATGACGATGAATTATTCTTGTTTCGGTTTATACGTTTCCTACATTGAGACACTACATAGCCTAACTTTTTGCAATATGTACACGACAGCTTATTAGAATCACATGCATGGACACTATTTGCATTGGATAACAAAAAACTTGATGTAGTAGGTGTATCTCGGCGTTCCTCCTTGAGTAGGATCGATGCAATCGAGTCTGTGCTTATCCGTGTGCCGGAGTGCTCTATTGCCATCACCATGGGACTGTAGCTGTCGCTAAGACCTGCTAGCATAATGACGCCAACAAGTTCATCGTCCAGGCCCGCTTGGATGGCAATCAGCTGCTGTTGCAAATGGCGTATATCATTTACGTAGGCCTCCACGTTTGAGTAATTTTCAAGCTTGGTAGTTAGTAGTTTCTTCATAAGTTTTAGGCGTCGCCCCAGGCTGCTATCCGCGTAAGCATCTCGCAAAAGTTTCCATGTTTCTTTTGAGGTTGTGGCTGTCATAACTACGGGATAAATATTTTCACTGATGCTGAGGCAAATTTTGGCTCTGGCCTTCGCATCTTTCTGAGAAAAATTCCCAATATTCTGAAGTCGCATTCACGCAATCCCATAGTTCGTTGTCAATAAGATACATTTTCATCGCGAAGCTCCAAGTCGCATAATTACAGCTACCTTCTAGTTTAGCAAAAGTTGGCGTGCTGTGGGTGACCACTACTCCTGAAGAGGATGCCGAGGAAGGCTGTAGTGGAGGCACCGACGACTGGTCTCCAATCATGAAAGTCTGTGGTGTATGCACTGATGACTGGTGTCCCACCATGGCGAGTACGGTTGTCTTTACTTTCTTCAAAACTTACGATCTGGGCCCATAACCTGTGGGAATTTAGAAGCCCACACAGAGTCGCAGAAGTATTAAGGTAGGTTTAATGAGATAAAAACAGGTAAACCCAGATGCACAGACATGTATTAACCACAATTGACAAGACAGAAAGTAAAAACAATAGGGAATAGAAAAGTCAAAATAATATTTAAAATATCTTTCTAACAGGCCAGTGTTATGATTATTATAAAGTAGGTTTCAACAAAAAGAGTACATCAAAACTGGCATGACCCAACCGTTGAAGGCATGCACCTTATTTCCGTCTGATAAAATACTACTAAATACTTTTCTAAGGCGGCCAAAGAAGCGTTCCTTCAGCGATTGTTTCATGTCGGGAACGTTGATGTCCAGTGCTTCCGACATACCCAAATACTTTTAGGTTTCGATTACTGAGAAGGATCTAAGATTTATTAAATTTGTGAGCTGGGTTCCCACAGATTCCGCCATACCCCCACGCTTTACATGCATGCCCGCACATTTGTCTACACCGAATTCCATCCTGATGGCGCTACTGAAAGTTTCAGTGACCCTCAGTAGCTCCATCAGTTGCAAATCGTTGGGAGCAAAGAGTTTCAGTACATCTATGTAAAGGAGGTGAGATATAACCTGACCACCTCAACCGATAGCTTAGACCTGAATCCTCCAGCAGTGTGCTAAGAGGATTCAAGGCTAAGCAGAACCAAAGTGGACTCAAACTGTCGCCCTGAAATATACCTCGCTCTATCCTTATCGGCTCACTATTTCTCTGGATTTGCCGACATCCTGGATAGCGAAGGACTGTTCTTCATTGCCACATACACGACATCAGGAAGGTGTGTAGGGTTGCATCAATTTTATATAACTCTAGCACCCTCATGAGCCATGTATGTGGCACCGAGTCATTGGCCTTCTTATAAATCATCCAAAATGTCGACAGATCCTTTTTGGAACGGCGAACCTGTATTCTAATGGCCATATCAATGAGGATTAGCTCTTTAGTACCATGGGACCCGTTCCTACTTCCTTTTTGAGAAGCTGACATTACAGAATTTTCGTTAATATGTTTATTAATTTTAGCTCTCAAAATGGAGGTAAGAACTTTATAGACCGTTGGAAGACACGTAATCGGCCTATAATTTTTGGGTTCCATAGTACTACCCAACTTATGGAGCAGGTGAGTTATTCCAGTCATCAGGAACTCTGGTAGCGACCCTGACTCTAAGGCTGACTGGAATAGGGTTGCAAAGCAAGCATGCGACCTTGTGACTCATTTAATCCAGAAGTTGTGTAGTCCGTCCGGTCCTGGTGATTTCCAATTAGACAACGGACGAACTGCACAACCTACATCTTGAGGGCTGATCGTTATTGCCCCCATTTCTGTTATTGGTTCGCACGCTCGCTCTACGTCCCGAGTCCATTCACCCTTGGTATGACTGACAGGTACCGACCAGATGTTGCGCCATAACCAAGACATGGCGTTATCATCCGATAGGCACGTGTCAGTCACACCTTGGTCCGGTCGCTCCCAAGCTCTGTAAACCCACCTTTCTTCACTTTGGAAGGTGCGATTCAGACTGTACCGTTTCATCCGCCGCTCATACCTACTGACACGGATTGCCCATGCATACACTTTCTGCTTCCAAAAGTTGATACGCTCTGTGATACGGGACAGGTAGTCTGAAGGACTGATATCAATTACCGCAAATGCTCGTCTCACAAAGCGCGACTCGAAGGCGATTGTTGCCCTCCCGGAAGCAGATTAGTTTGCCGATGAAAGCTCTGGGCCCAGCAATGCGTCGTTCAATCCTTCACTGCCAAGCTGGTAGGGCTGGTTTTGGTCGTGTAGCTCTGTCATCAGAAAATTTGGCATGAGCTACACGAAATGCCGTTACAGCCGCACAATAAAGGATTGAATGAGCTGATGCTCATTCAATCATTCTTTCCGCAGTTATCAAAATAGCTTGACAACTGCGAATCCGTTACAGCCCCCAGCGCCCTATTTCTGTTATGCATGAGCAAACGAGGTAAGCGTGGTCTATGTTCGGATGTCATGAACCGATATTCTCTGATCGTACCCTCCAAAGTAATCCTCATTTCCTCACTGCACTGGATACTTACGTTAGTAACCATGTCAATACTCAAGCCGTTTTCGCGAATAAGTATTGTGGTAGGCTGTGGTAGTAACCCAGTCTGCGAGTTCTGCGACGGCGTAGCAATGACATGGCTACTCTGTATTTCAGTCCACAAGCGATCAAGCAAGGTGTCATCGAATGGGTTTTGATTATTAAGTGTTATTATCAGGAATTTCACAGCAACAGCCACGGAGTCTGATTTGTCCTCTGTTGAAGACAATAGGCTCGCCCCTTGTTAGCCATCATGTATTAATGGGTATAGTCTCAATGAACCAAACAAACGGACGGATATTTAACAAAAATAGTAGTAATACCATAGACGACTTACTAAATTAAAATTTGACTAAATCTTCTGAAGCAGTTTTCATACAGCTAAATAATAAAAATAATAAACAAGTATGAACTCCACTGGAAAAAATCTTAAGTATTCGTAACTTCATTATAGAGTGGAGGAGACGAAATTATAAAATATCAAAGCGAAATTAATGCTCGGCGACATTTTAGCAAGTATACAATAGATTGAAAAACTCAAATATAAAAATTTACTTGTAAACGTCCACTATTACCGAAAGTTAATAATTTACCGACTATTTTTTATAAGGTTTCTACCTTATAAAAAATAGTCTGTAAATTATTAACTATTATTTGCCTTATAGTACGCCCACATACACAGGCAAGTATAATTAAATCAACAGCTGCCAAATTAAAGGTAGGTAAGGCATATTTATGTAGTTGGCATTAATAATTATATTACAAGCTAATTTGTTTTGCTATTATTGAATCTAAGCCAATGAAAATAAACAATAAAAACATGGTCTTGATAAAATTATCAGCAAAATCACGTACATCCTGACCGTCGTAATTTTAATAAAGTTAATAAGAACTCTAAAGTGCCCTTAAAACAGACCCTCGATATTGAAAACTTTCCTCAGTGGGAGACGAACAAACAAGTTAGGCCATGCAAACGAATTCTAAGATTTTATGATAAGAACAAGAATAAGATTTTTTTATTTGTAAACATAGGTAGGTGTGTGGGATGTTACAATATGCGTAGCTAGATTCTTCTATGTTGAGGTATGATTGAACGTGTATTTGAAGAACTGAATTATTTACATCTTTTCTGTAGGACATTGTATTGTATTTTGACATTCAGGTACTCAGAAAATCAAAAATGAGTTTCGTACAAATATTATATGTGCACAGATTCCCCTCTGCACCCAACGGTTCTTTGCAAAGCTCGATCACCGGATTTTGTTGGTACGTCCTTATTATCATATCGTAGAAGTTTATAAAGCAATGAACGTATTATTTGTGAAGATCTCTACGGGATACCTAAACAAAGAAACAAGTGTGTCCATTTAGATAATATATGTGAGTTATTTGTTGTACAGATTTATATTATAGGCTTCAACAATGTGCGTGACATGTACGCGTTTTTGGACAGATAATTCAGACCGTCATACGGTCTAAGGGTAAGGTAGGGTAAGTCGAAGCGTTCTCTGAATGCCTCCTAAAAAAAGTTACCAAACATGATGTTCAGCATCAGTTTTTACTACAAAAACTTATTAACTTATCATAATTATTTTTTCATAAAGACACGAAAGTATTCCTTATACTGATCCTAATTAGGTGCCGCAAAAGAGCTCTAAGTACTTTAGAAAGCTAAGATCGTTTTTGTAAAGTAAGTACTACATTAATTTATTTAAGTGATTAAAAATAGAATTTGTTAACATTTTGAAGAAACCACTTAAAAAAAGTTAGTCAATTAAAAGTATTCCGATTAATCCTTTTCATAACCCTTGTCGTTCTAATTGGTACTTAAAAATTGTACGTTAAATCGTGATCGCACTTAGAAAAGTTTAAAAATAATATTGTTAATCCATAAAGACGGAAAGAAAGTAAGCAAGTAATTGATGGCAATGTTCTCGCCCCCTATTACATGGAACTTCAGCATAACTGGCGAAATGTGTGGTTTTGCTTCATTGCCATTCAATTAATTAATACCTAGGTCATACTTACTGTCGCACTCAGAGAGCTTTAATAATTACTTAAGCCGTCGCTTAGTAAAGATTTGACAAACTTTTATATGACAAAACTGTCAAAACCTGTACTAAGTGAAGGCTTAAATAATCATTAAAGGTCTCTGAGCACGGCAGTTAGTACTAAACATGGAACTTCAAATCCAAATACTTAAATGTACAAGTACCCTAATTGTTTGGCGAAATTCTAGCCATTCATTATCGCCACTTATTTAAATATTTATATTTACATTATTCCGATGTCAGGCAGAATGACGTCGACGAAACATGGTAAGCACTCGTCACATCCATTAATGACAATAATAATTAATATGACACCGTCGCGATAGGCGTCATCATAATTTGACGTTCGATGTGGACTCGTTGAGAGCCCATCAATTGATCAGCTGATCATCAATTGTACTTAATGAGAATTTGTACAGAGCAGCGGGTCTAAAATGGCCGCTTTAACAGAATCCACGCAGAATCGTAATATGAATCACGTTAAAATTTAAAATTCTTAAAATGGACTTAATGTCTATAACTATAAAGTCCATTTTAAGAATTTTAAATTTTTAACATGATTCATATTACGATTCTGCTAAAGCGGCCATTTTAGACCCGCAGCCTGGAAATAATTATTGTGTAAGGTTCATTTGTTTTAAGCATAATAACGGAGATTAAATAATGATATACTCGTATATTAAAGTAAAATATGATGTGACGAATGTTTTATTTTACAATGCGATTAAGTGCAGGGTAATCCAAATCTCATGAGCCGTTTTTAATTTGCTTTAATTCAGAAGGTGAAGTCAGAAGTACTAACTCAGATTGAGCCAAAAGATCCTGCTCTCTCTTCTCTTCAACAGCTTTCTCAAGATTCACCAGTTTCTCAACTACACTCCATAATTTATTTTTGATGAGTATAGCCCTGGCTTGAATTTGCCATGTGTCGAAATTTTCTTTATTTAAAGACGTAATTTTCGTACTTGATCCCGACGCCATCGTGATCCCCGTATTTATTGCGTTAATTTTGCTCTGCTACCATATTAAGAGGAGGCTCCCTAAATTTATGTTAATTTACATTAATATTCTGAAACAGTCGTACATACAATCAAAATGGAACTTTAGTATATGATTTATTGGATCTTTTTCTTTCCATGTACAAGACAGTTACGTAATGGTAGCATATTCGCTCGATTCATTTTTTATTCGAAAATCATGTCTTTTTTAACGATTATTACATTTTTCCTCAAGATTGCTCCGCCTTTATGTCTAAAATAAATGTTCACTGTAAGAAAATATAGTTTACTATCCAGTCACAAGATATTTTTTCTACAGATCAATTACTACTTTAGTTAAAAACGAAATAAGAATTGAGACTTACGACATTTAGTTTCGTGCTCGAACGCGATCAAAGAGCGCACGCGGTATTCGACTTTATTACTGATGTGCTAGCGTCTAGCACATCGCGCGAAGTGGCGATGGCGGGGTGAATGGGGCGGAGCTTGCGTGGATATTATTTTAGAGTGCCTGGTCTTAAAGTAAAATAAACTTGTGACGAATGTTTTATTACCCGACTACGGCGAAGCCAAAAGGAAGGGTAATGATTTTGGCAGTCTATGTATGTATGTATGTTTGTATGTTCCACCGTAGCGCCCAGACTACTGAAGGTATTTTAATAAATAAGGTGTCAATAGATTCGTAAAAATAGCGCGGGTGACATCGGAATTTAACTGTCAAATTCTAATGCTGCTGCATAATTGCAATCACATTTCCCAAGACACATCAACATATTAAAATATTCTGCGTTAGAAAAAGACATGTTTACGTAAACAAAACACAAGTCACTACGCGGGTCAACAATCACATCATGTATCCGTTCGATGGGAAGTTGCGCGGGAGACTAAGGAAGAAGGAACTAGGAAGTGATTCGCGGGGCGGAGGGCGGGGGTAAAGGGTTAATTAGGCACGTGCGCTGCCCGCGGTAGCGTTTGTCGGCATTTTTTGTCAAAGTCAAAGAAAGCCGCTGAGCTCGTTGGCTATTTAGTATTAAAAATGTACTGGTAAAATCAGAGACTGTAAACATTTTTTTTAATATGTCGATTTTAATACTTAGTTATTTGATTTTGAAAAACGGACTAGTAAATATTGTTTTTTTTTTTAATTCTATTTTCATAAATGTTATCCTTATAGGTATATGTATACGTCCCTAAAAGGAACAACAGGGTTTTTGATACATATTGTATATACTGAGTAATAATGATTAAAACCACCAAAACAACTGTATCAGTTCATACAAGTGTCAAGAATGCCTTTTTCATCAAATAATCACTCTTGACACTTGTGAAACCCTAGCGCTGAATTCTGTTAGCTCTAAATGTGCCTTAATAACCAAAACAATAAGCGGGATACTCCGCCAAATTCAATTTTATCAAGGAGTCCTTTATATTATTGATATGATTCTATTGCTATATTAACGTCAACGAGGCAATAGAAGTATGTAAGGATCGTAGCATAATAATAGGTGTAGCTGTGGTTTCTGCCTATCCCCATGAGAAAAACGCGTGAGTTTATGTTTGTTCATTTTAAAATTCATTTGTAGTTTAATAAAAATAATTCGTCCCTTTAAGCCTACTTTGTACATGACAGCTTGACAACAACATTCGTCAGTTTCAACCTTGAGCTAGGCCGTCCTATTACTGAGTTTCGAAAGAAATATAGGCCAGCTTATACTGGTCTTGTTACCACAGACGTACGGCTGGTACGGCCTACTTATACGACCTACTTTATTATTATCAAAGCTTTACTGGCAGGTCATATTGATAATAAATTTGTCAGAAAGATGAATCGTAGACCGAGACGACAAATAGAAAGCTTTTTTCTCAAATCGGTTTCTGCTGGGGGGAAACTTGAAAAGTCCCATTCATCATCGTGAAGTTTATTATTATTCCGATGGGAATTCTTTATTTAAATAACAAGTTTTCTCGTTCCAGCAGAGCATAACCCGTATAGAAATATGTGGTTTTAAGTTAAGCATTCCGTCAAAAGCACGCGGTCGAATAGTGGGCTAAATTTTGATTTCAAAATGCCTAGTTTTTTTGTTGTTGTAAAGATTCATAATGTTAACTGCGTCAGCCACTATTTAAAGAAATTAAGCGTGATTCATATTATTATCTTATTATGATTCTGCTAAGGGGCTATTTAACGTCGCCTAATCTACATTAAATATACTGTAATCAATCATCCCTGCCCCGTTCCTTCATAATGCCACCGTTAATGAGCCACTGAATATGGGCCTGGAAATGAATGGGAAGGTCAGAACGGTTACTCACCCGACATTTGTAATCCTTCGCACATGTTAGTTCGATCTCGCGACGACGTGTCCTGGCGTATACGAAATACCCACCCAAAGACCTAAAAAGAGACATGAACAAATTAAAAACTGAAATAGCTGAACCAACGGCAATATTATAGATCACAGTATAAAGGAAAACTCTTGAGTTCATGATGGGGCAAAATTAAATAAGGTTTATCTGTGTGGATTACCATTAAATACTTTGTTTTTTTTATGAACCTGACAGACACACAAAACATACTGTACTTCATTGTGCCTATGCTATGTTCACATTTGACATGTGAAAAGTATCGCTACCCATCAAGTTAGTCAAAACTGTAAAATTTTCGCAATTACCTACCTAATGCTTCAGTTATAAAGTTGAAAATCTATTCGAAATCTGACAGTTTGCGTATAGCTTGTTGTGCTGGCGTCTACAAAGACCTTCTCATTCTTTGTTCAGCTATTACCTAATTGGGTACTTGACACCAAACCACTAATTCACAGACACAAAAAATATTTTAGGCTGGATAATCCGATTAATTTTCACTCTTGTAAAGTGAGATTTCTAGTTGCTATAAAATCAATAAAAGTTCAGTCATTCTCTGGCTATCACAGATTAAGATGTAGGTACCTAAAAGCATTTGATTTTTTTCATACCTACTATGGCGTCTTAAGCACTATTTAGTCACTTTAAAAATAAGACTATGTTTTTGAGAGTTCATTTCTTGGGTTGCAACAGTGCTACGTCGATGTTTTAAAAAAAAATAGCTTGCTGTGTCTAAGGTAAGGTAAGGACCATCTTAAAAAAATGTCAATCAGGACAAGGCGCGTGAAGACCCCTAATTTAAGAGCCCAGAACCCAGACATGTCAACATGTAGGATTCCGTACCATCGTAGTTAAGGGAAGCCCCCTTTAATTTATATTATTTTTTGTTATAGCGACAACAGAAATACATATTTTGTGATAAGTTTGTTTTTCATAGTGTTTGTATAAATGACAAAGTTACATTTGCGGATTTTTAAATGTGCTGTCTCCTTTAATTTGAAACTTTTTTATTTTTGTAACTTTTCCTTTACTTCCGGTTACTTCTAGCTGGCCCATAATTTTAGATTTTGATTAAAAGTATAATTAAAGGAATAATTGTTAATTAAATAGGAATAAGGTTTTTGGTACTCTAAGTTTTCGCGAAAATCTAAAGGGATTTGCGTAACTTTGTATAGGCTAGTGGCGTCATTTTTGTTTCAGCGGCCACTTTTTATCTTCATGTTATTTTGTTGTGCTGTGTCAAATACACATACAGTATGTTAACTAACAGAAGGCGTTCCCGTTAACCCGCAATAGTATAGCATCCATACATGCTAAAAAAAAATTACCAACCTGGAAACCCCTTGGTTACGGAGATATTGGGGGTCAAAGTTCCAAATTTTTCACAGCTGTTTTCGTAAATTCTAGTTTTTCAGGCTATAACGTTACTTAAATTACCTCCATGAGCCATTAATTATTTAAAGCATCCACTAGTACAATGTTTTAAGAGTGGTACTTTGAGTTTTACCGTAAAATGTGATTTTCGACACCAAAAAAAAAAGTTGTTTCCCAGCAAAAAATTTTGAGTAGGGGTACTTAGTTTGATGTACAGAATGCTTGGTTGACGGGAACGCCCTCTGTTAGTTAACATACTGTATATGATCAATTACTTTGTCATAAGTAATTTCTAAGCTGAGATATTTGCGTTTGAAGATTACAAAAATGTCGTCATTATAAATACTATAATTACTGTCCTGAGTAAAGAATCCTTAGTTTTGTTTAGAAGGTTGATATTAGAGCGGGCTTAATAATAACTGCCACTCGGGACGATTTTTATGTTAAGCCACGCGTACCTAAGTTGGTCTGTGGATGGGTGACCTCCCCGTAACATACCGAGTTTCCTCCGTTCCTTGTAAAGCAAGTCTTTGACAGTTGCTACAGGTAGTCAGTGACCTGAAAGTCTGACAACTAGTCTTACCAAAGGCTATCGTATCACCCAGTATTAACTGGGACGTGTAGGTCAGATAGGCAGTCGCTCCGTGTAAAATACTGCTACCTATTCAGCTGCATCAGGTTAGACGGAAACCCGACCCCAACATAGTTGGGTCAAGGTATCTATACTAATATTATAAAGCTGAAGAGTTTGTTTGTTAGTTTGAACGCGATAAACTCAGAAGCTACTGATTGGAATTGAAAAAATCTTATGTGTTGGATAGTCCGTTTATCGAGGAAGGCTTTGGGCTATATAACGTCACGCTACGACCAATAGGAGAGTAGCATAAATGAGATATGTTGCAAAAACGGGAAAATGATATTCCTTTTTGAGAGCTTCCGCGCGTTGCATGCGCTGCGAAAATGGTTTTAGTTATGCGAATATCATGTATGAAGGAATTGTTCCTCTTTAAAAGTAAAAAAAAGTCCGCGGCAGCATATGTCTACCTTTTAGGATTGACTCACTGTAACCATTTTTTACTATTAAAATGTTAGGTTAAAAATAATTATTTATTGCGAAGCTTATTTAACCCATATCATATCATTCTATATCTGAATAAATGTGTTTGTTAGAACGGAAATTTAATGTAGAATATTTGTGTCGTTTATTTCATATAGTTTAAATAAATATCTTAGAAGATATCGCAATATAAATATATCCGCGCGACAAAATAATTCCGCGGTCCGCCGGCCCTCGCGCCCTTATGTAGATACGTGGAGCTTCTAGCCCCCGGAAAATTCAAATTAAAAGTATATTTAACAGTAAGAGATACCTATAGTAATCCTAACTTATCTAAGGTAATCTAACTTATAGAGTTGAACACGCGAATTGTAAAATATTTCTATGTTGGATAGTCGATTTATCTAACAAGGTTATAAGGTAAGATATTGTAACGTAGACGAAGTTGCGTGGGTTAGCTAGTATGATGATAAATTAGAGCGGGCTTTACTGTTTTACAATCGTCTTTCAATGATAATATTTATATATTTACTTGATTGCATTTGATTACATGATAAATGAAAACTCATTTTTTTAATTATCTACGTCCATTTCATTCTCAACGTCATGTTGAATAATCGTATCTAAGATTTGAGTCAGGTTATTTTGATATCTGCCCAACCCCATGTATCTTATAATGGACAATTGGGCAATACATGCGAACAGCAGCCTTAGCTCTGTTTCCCAATAATACATGAGCAACAGTGACCCAATATTGCATCCAGTCCTTGTTTCTACGAGAATATACTCGTAAATGTCCGTCTAGATGAATGGCCAATACGAGTCCCGCCAATACGCTTCAGACTTCGCTGGCAACAAATGCAAAGTGCACTGTTAATTACATCCATGGTGTTACACATCCAAATCGTTATAATGCATCGGCCCATAGATAACACAGACATCGAGCGAACGTACCAAATATTTTTGTTAACGTTTCCCCACACTAGGCCTTTCTCCTGTATCGTGGGTGCGTACAAAACATTTAAACTCACATTGTACACCAATACCCAGACCCGGAACAACTATCTGTATGCCATTCAAATATTTGTTCCGTGCGGGCGTCGAACCCGCGACACGCAGCGCAGCAGTCCAATCGTTCAGCCACTGCGCCAACCGTGCCGATTAAGGCCACCAAATTATTTAATTAAAAACTCTCAAACAAAAAACGACAGGAACCTAAAAGAGTTCTATATACACACAACAAAAGTGTCTAGGGATCAAGCATTTTTATGCGGATTTCTTGAGATTGAGATGTGGCTTTGTAATAAATTTATGATTTTATAAATTTATATGGATCCTTTTTAGTGCATTTCATAATTTGAATCAGGAACTGTGAATCAAATTCGAGTAAAAGATGAAAATCAGCTGTCAATATTTTCCCTATAAAAACATACAACGCATTGAAGACATTATTAGTGCTACTGTTTCCCTACTACTGATTAAAACCAACGTTATTATGGAGCGGCGACGTCATTTAAGCAGGGAAGAAATGCTCAGAGCCGTGGGAATGATAGAAGCTGGTTCCCGGCAACGTACTGTGGCTTTAGCTCTGAATACAAGTCAGAGTGTTATCAGTCGACTTTGGACACGTTACCGAAGCACTGGTACCGTGGCTGAGCGCCATGGAGGACGGTATCGCTGCACCACACGGAGACAAGACCGATACATTCAAATCTTAACTCGAAGAGCTCCAACAATAACCGCCATGATGTTAGCCGTGAGGCTTCATCACTCTTCAGGGAACTTAATTAGCGACCAAACAGTCAGAAACCGCTTGCATGAAGTGAACCTTCATTCCCGAAGACCGCTACGGGTACCACCTATAGCAATGCACAATCGTAGGATTCGATATCAATGGGCTCTTGAACACAGAAATTGGGCAGAAGAACAATGGCGTTTCGTGTGCTTTTCTGATGAGTCTCGTTTTGGTATGAGACCGGATACAAGACGTATACGACACTGGAGAACCCCTGGACGCCAACAGCGATTAAAATCCTGCCAGGAAGTCCATCCTTATAGTGGTGGAACCATCATGGTATGGGCGGGTATTTGGATCGGCGGAAGAACTGAGTTGATTTGGATCAGAGGCAACCTCAACGCTCAAATTTATGCTGAGACGATTGTATCAGACGTCATCGTTCCTCTACAAGTGCAAATCGGTCCCTTATTTCAGTTAATGCATGATAATGCACGACCGCACACCGCAAGAGTTGTAAGACAGACTCTCGCCGCAGCTAACATCAATGTCCTGCCCTGGCCTGCTCAGTCGCCAGACTTGAACCCGATTGAGCATGCATGGGATATGCTACAGAGAAGAGCTCTGCCGAATATGGAGGGTATCCAGTCGCAAGAAGACCTTTTTTTGTTGTTGCAACGAACATGGGCGGCCATTCCACAGCGTGATTTGGATGAACTCATTTTGAGTATGCCAAACCGATGTTCTTGTGTTGTTAGTGTTCGCGGTAGAAACGCGGATTATTAATTGTTTAAGTTACCCAATAAAATTTTAAAGAAAACTGTTATTTCAGTCTTTTTTTCGAACTTTAATGTTAGTGGTTCAAATGTCAAAAATCCCTTTATTAGGAAAATGGCAAATTTCTTTATTAATGCAAAGGTGACTTGGTTTATCGTTACTGTGACAAACGAAAACACTTTATTTGATGAATCCTTAAAGAAAATTTTAATTAATATCAATCAGGAGAAAAGTTATTGCAAAAATATATGTTGATCCCTAGACACTTTTGATGTGTGTAGTATAATAACTTTTTCGATATTAATGAGCATTACAAAACCAAATATCTCCGTTCCGATTAGATTTAGAGAAATGCATCCATAGTAACTTTTGATCGCTTCATTCTGTTGTTTCAAAATATTCAAGTTTCATTACTGGCCGCGCAACTTCAAAACGACGCCTGGTTTTGCCCATATCTTTTTATCGTGTTGACTCAGAACTTTATTTTTATACACATAGTAGGTTATATAGACCTCAGTCAGTTCATCTGATATAAATATCAACTGGCTAGGTCTTCCCGTTCCTGGGAAAATTGGTGGTGAAACACGGACAGACAGACGGACAAGAGAGTGATCTTATAAGGGTTCCTTTTTACCATTTGAGATACGGAACCCTAAAACATTTTGAAAATGTCATAAATCGCCTTTTTTATTATTTATTCACAGACCTTACAATTAAGTCATTCTTTATCATCATTTAAAATGTACCTACATGAAAACAGAATCGTACTACAGTTAGTTACAAATTGTTTTATTTTAAAACGTCATTGTTACCTACATTTTTAAGCCGGACTTCAAATGAAACCCCGCCCGGACGCTCCCTAGATGCTCAACAAATCCGGGGAAACCCGGAAGGATGGCAACCCTATGTGTAACCTAACCTCGTTAAGTATGAAATACTTAAGTCGGACACGCGAATTGCCACGCAAAGTAGGTGCTCTCCCGTCGTCGGGGCTGCGGATTGTTCGAAAGAGATACCATAGCCCCGACACAAAGGGCTAAGAAGGAACATGGGTGGTGTAAGTCAGTAGAAGTTTGATACTTCCTACCGTTGTACCCAGAGCGGGAGGAGTCAGTTGATGATTTCCCAACATCCAAAAAAATATTAAAATGTCAGTGATCTTGTATTGTTTAGGATTATCTAGGTATGTATATCGGTGGTAGCAACTAAATCTCAGAGAAATTCTAATATCCTATGGTCTACCGAACTAAACTAAAAGAATACCTACATATAATTATGCAGCGCATACCAGCAGTTTACAGTTACTATGATTAGTACAGCTATCCTAAGCCGGACGTCTGCGTTAGTTGATCCCTTTCCAGGAGAACTAAACTAAGCTTTGATAAACAAACTGTCTTATGGATTCCACATACCACTCGACGTAGATTAGTAAATTTCTGGTAGAAAGGCAGACTGCCCGGTTACCCCAAATTCTCGCCAAAAGGATTACTAACATCGGAAAGATTGAATGGATGGACGAAGCTCTCTAAACCGCAGGCGTCCTATAATAAGACCGTTGATTCGATTGTCACTTATTGAAATGAATAGAATGTAGGTCTCGACTTCCTTAAATCGTGTACCTTTACAAACAAACGTAATATTTGTAAAAGGTTCGACCTCTCATAAAATGTATAAAGCAAGGATAGGATAAGAATAATATCCATCAAAAACTGACCCGAGGAAAGTACAGCTGAACCAAGCTTTTCCGGTATCAAGCTATAAGCTCCTACCCGAATAGCCACGGGCAATGTGTTTTCTTTAACCCCACTATATTTAACCGACGACACAATTTAACATTCCCCAGAGACTACCAAGAAATTCATTACGACCTTTAGGATTTATGTTGAGGCTTTTATATGAGGAAACAATTGGGTAATTGAATGATAGACGCAGTCAGATGTCTTTATAAGATACCTACGCACTTCAAAACATAATAAACTCTGGTAAGAATGGTTTTATTATAACTAAGTGTTTTAAATTATAGTTTTCTAAAAAGTCTTTGTTTTCGGAAAACATGTTTTATGATAGCGTAATTTGAAATGTAAGAAGGTAATATTTTACGAAAGTGCTATTCAAAAATAAGGAGAGTCTTTATTATTACCGTATAACAAATATGGAAATAATTGCCTTAATTTATACAAATTACTCTTACTTACCATAGGGCTCGTAATCTTTAATTATCTAGTACCTATTGATTGGTAAAATTTTGTTCCTAAAGATATAATATTATATTTAATATATTTTGTTTAGATATTTCGTCCTCAGGATTACCGTTCAACATTCTAGAAAACGTAATTACTTCTACAAGGGCATTTTCACGAAAATACTTGAAATACGGATCCGGGTTCTTAAGTACTTTATCGGTGACATCTTTTACTGTAGTGGCTTGGAGATTGACTTTCAATGATAGGAGACGCGAGTTCATTCAATTGAGAAAAATAATTGACATTGTATAGCCCTATTACCGATAATAGAATCAGAAGTTAGAACTTTTTAGCGGCACTACAAATAATACTACAGGCATCTATGACACAAATGAAGAATCAACATTAAAAATATGAATCAATCCAAAGAAAATGAAATTAATAACAGGCAAGTGTACTATATTGTCGATTAATAAGTGATCATAAAGTATAAGTAAAATAAACTTGTAATAAAGGAAAACCAATTCACTAAGTCTTAGATATTACCTGTTTAAATCCTCTTCTATATCGATTGTTCATGTAGCAATATATGACAGGGTTGTAGCAGGAGTGTGACATTGCCAGCCAATGGCAACCGAACCACATGAAGGGCATACCAGGCCAAGTGGCCCATTTTTCATCCTCTTGATGTATAGTCCATAAAACCTGTGAAAAATAATTTTGTTTAACTTCGTAGCACTTTCGTAGCACGAAACTCTTTACGCTACGAAATTGCTACGACGTAGAGGGCAAAGGACGTGCCTTCACAGCACACGTGTTTGCAAAACTCTGGGTACTTTAATAAAAACAAAATAACTAAGGTTCCGACTGGAAATAAGTGTATTTATCTTCTCACACATGTCGTTACCTAAAGATGATAAAAATGAAAGCTGGTATGATTATGAATATTAGAACTAGAAAAAAAGTAGCCTGCTCCGCCAATTTCTAGGCGCTGCAGTGAGCAATGCAATTATTTTTCAAATAAATTAGAGTCAAGGCCGTTTATAACATTCCCGTATATTTTACTTCATAACCGTCAGTACAGTTTTACTTGGAATTCCTTTAAGTATTTCACTAATAGAGTAAGATCCCAGGGCCACCAGACTGAGAGATTTTCTGACTAAGGAAATGTGGACGATTGAGTAGTGTTAGTATGTACTAAGCACGAATCCCTACCTGCCAGCTTGCTTAGACGGCCAATTTTCAGGTATCAGGTAATCAAGGTACATAAAACATTACTTACCTCACGTATTTTCTCAAAGCTGATTTTTACCCGACTGCGGCGAAGCCCAAAAGGAGGTTTATGGGTTTGGCGTGTATGTATGTATGTATGTATGTCTGTTTCTTTGTTCCCTCATAACTCCTAAACGGATGAAGGGATTGGAATAAAATATACGACGTTAGATTCATCTTGATGACGCGAGGCTACATTAAACTTAAAATACAAAGAAAAATTGCGGATTTTGGGGACCATACCGCGGATTTGAAAAAAATATATTTTCCATTACCATCAAGTAGGGTATCAAAATAAAGGGGTTTAAAAGGAGATTACAAAGATATATGACACTTATATGTTTAAAAGAAATTCAAAGTCACAAAACCTATAAACAAACACAAAAGTTAAATCTGCGAAGAATTTTACGCGGCCAACGAAAGAACAAACACAAAATGACTAAAAAGTTAGAAATAAAAAGAAATAGTTAAATAAATAAAAAACCCGACTGAAAAAACTGAAAAGAGAAAAAACAAGCACATTTAAAATTAGACAAAACTTGGAAGCAGGCGGGATCCATTCTATTTTCATTTCATAATTTAATATTCAAATGAACCACGCCTGCTTCCAAGTTTTGTTTAATTTAAAATGTGTTTTTTGACGTATGTGTTAGGCAATATCCTTAAAAGTAAGTCACCAATACTCACAGACACTTTCCGTCGGCCGTATTGCTTAACATACGCTTTAGAGCTTCCAGAAAGTGGAGACTTAAACGTATTGTGGCTGTTTACCCAGTAACGGATGGCATCGCTCGTGTGGCTGACATACAGACCTCCGCTGGACTCATTCGGCGGGCATTTAACAGGATCTGTCCATTGCCTGTATCGTCAGAATCTTGTTGAAACCGTTGTTCTCAACACCTAGGGGCATGTTGGAGCGCCTGCTAAATATAGCATGGCAATAATTCATTCATCAATAATCAATTAGATTTAAGTATTAAATCGTAACATTCCGGAAGTAGCTGGGTTAAGGCCAAAAATATCGCTCCGGGACCGGATGGCTTACCTGGCAAAGCCTGGGTCCTGGCCTCAGAGGCTCTTGGGCCCCGTCTGGGGGAGTTCAGTTCCAAGAAAGAGACCAGTTCCCGCTTCGTTGGAAGACGGGGAAGCTGGTGCTCATCCAGAAGCCGGGGCGCCCTGCGAACTCGCCGTTCTCATACCGGCCCATTCTGCTGCTTGACGAGGTGGGCAAGCTCTTTGAAAGAGTAATTGCAAACCGCCTCGCCGAGCACCTTGAGGGAATAGGTCCGGATCTTGCGGAACACCAGTTTGGTTTCCGCAAGAGGCGCTCGACGGTGGACGCCATCATGCGCGTGAGAGCCCTCACGACGGGGGTTGCGGGCTCTCGGGGCGGTGTGGTCTTGGCGGTGTCACTCGACATCGCCAACGCCTTCAACACCATGCCCTGGAGCTGCATTAGGGGGACACTCCGGTATCACCGGGTCTACCTTCTTCGTGTAGTTGGGTACTATTTGACAGACAGGGCTGTCATCCACCCTGGTCAAGACGGAGAATGGAATCGGCGAGAGATGTCGTGTGGTGTTCCGCAGGGACCGGTTCTGGGGCCGCCACTGTGGAACATCGGTTACGACTGGGTGCTGCGTGCCGATCTGCCTAGCGGCGTCAGCGTCGTTTACTACGTCCACGATACGCTGGTGTTGGCACAGGGGGGGGTCGTACGAGGCGGCGGCCGACAATTTGACACGCGGGGTTGCGATAGTCGTGGAGAGGATCCGGGAGCTGGGTCTCGAGGTGGCACTTCACAAGTCGGAGGCCATGTGCTTCCTTGGACGTGGGAATGTACTACTGTCGGGATCCCAGTTAATGGTGGGAGGGCTTCCCATCGGGCGTCGAGTGTACTTTGAAGTACCTAGGACTCGTCCTCGACAGTCGGTGGAACTTCGTGAAGCATTTCCGACACTTGGCTCCCAGACTGGAGTAGGCCGGGGCTACCTTCAGGTGGCTCTTGGCCAATCTGGAGGAGACAAACTTCCCTGCCGGAGGCGGTCCATAGCCCTTTACGGGCCTCTGGTGTGGGCGCGTGCTTTGAGGAAGCGGGCCGCCCACTACCTGAACGCGCCTCAAAAGGTGATGGCCGTAAGGCTAGTCCGTGAGTACCGCATGATCTCCCACGAGGCGGCAAACCTCCTTACCGGATTGCCGCCATGGGATCTGGAGGCGATAGTCCTCGCGCGCCTTCATGAATGATGCGCGGAGGCGCTACACCGGGGGTAAATCTATTGCCGCGGCAAAATGCTGCGTAGCGGACAGACCTCCGGTGCGATCTCATGGCAACATGGCGAGAGCGACTGTCGCAACCATATAGCGGCGGTAAGTCCCCTCTTCGAGGAGTGGCTGGAGAGGCGCCACGGCGCCCTCACCTTCCGTCTGACGCAGGTCCTCAGCGGACGCAGTTGTTTCGGGAGGTACCTGCACCGAATCAGGCGACATTTTTGAGATGTGGCCTGACCACATCAAATAATATAATCAAATTTTCAGTTACAAAAAGAGATACTTGTAATAGTCCAAGATCCGAGACTTCACGTATTTAATAATTACCTACTCATTATTAAATGACTTCCTCACTGGTCTAGTGGTCACAAGCGCGACTATTGTTCTATATAGTCTGGATGTGTGCCCGGTTAATGGCAATGGGCTCGTAACAGTTGTGTTAAGCCATAATTGGCGAAATATAGTACTATTAGGTACACCTCTGTCTAAACCATAGGAAATAACAGGCGTGGTATTAAGTCATGTTTATTGAATTCTTCTGTATAGTTAATATAGATGCTAATATTCTAAAGAGTTTGTTTGTTTGTATGAACGCCCATCTAAGGAACTACTTGTTAAAATTGAAAAAAAAAATATTGGCTTGGAAAAGACTGTTTATCGCTTACTTTTGGGACGCATACAAAGTAAGCTATATTTTAGTCTAGTCAACAAGTTCAAAAACGTGATAATTCAAAGTAAAGTTCCTAAAAATATGAACGATAACTCATTCGATACGGAATGACGTCTAGAAAAATGATTTTCGAGGATATTTTAGCACACAAAAAATTACAATTGTTATTATCATGTCTCATCCAGGTACATAGGACGCTAGTCAGGAAGTACTAAGTGACATAAATAGTGTCAAACAGTTGTGGGCACAGAAAGGGTAAATGAGAGAAATAGCTCTTGTACACAGCTTATTGTAGATTTAATTACTAAGACAACTGTACTAATACCCTGAACTTACAAGGAAACACAGAGCAGTTTCTAGATATAGACGACACGGTTGGCGCAGTGGCTCAGGCAATGGACTGCTGCGCTACGTGTCGCGGGTTTGATCCCCGCACGGAACAAATATTTGTATGGCCTACAGATAGTTGTTTCGGGTCTGGGTATTTGTGTATGTGAGTTTAAATGATTGTGAGCGCACCCACGATACAGGAGAAATTCCTAGTGTAGGGCAAAGTTAAAAAAAAAAAGAAAAAAAAAAGTACGTGTCTCGACCATGCCCGAACAATCACTGGCGATCTATAGGACTGAGGTCCGTTTCCGACACCTACCTCCAGACTCCGCACAACGCCAAACAAAGGCTGTGTTTAATTTTAAGTGCACACTCATCAAGATCAGACAAACAAATAAAGATAAACAAATACTGCCCTTTAGTTTTTCGTCAATGACTCATAAAATATTAATATTTAAGGAATTTCGAAAAGAGATCCTCAAAAAGGAGAAAATTTTCAACGAAAACGTGCTAACTTTTGGAAGTCTATCTCTATTATTTATAGGTTTAATTCAACGCCCAAAATAGGGTTCCGCCCAGCCGTAACGACATGGGCGCACTGCCAGTGTCTGCCAGTAAAAACAATCTCAAACAATTTACTGTTTTTATTAACAAATATTAATTTAAAATTTACGAATAAAATATACGTCGTTAGATTCGTCTTGGTGGCGCGAGTGTTATTGGCTACATTAAAATTTAATAAACAAAGAAAAATTGCGGATTTTGGGGGCCATATCGCGGATGTGAAAAAAAAATACCATCGAGTAGGGTATCAAAATGAAGAGTTTTAAAAGGAGATTACAAAAATATATGACACTTATATATTTAAAATAAATTCAAAGTCACAAGTTTTATAAACAAACACAAACGCGACCAAAACGCGCGATTTAAAATGCGACCAACGGAAGAACAAACGCAAAAGAACTAAAAAGTTGGAAATAAAAAAAAGTTGTTAAAAAACTTGAAAAAACTAAAAAAAAGAAAAAGGAGGTAAAAAACTAAAAAACCTACCTGAAAAAGCTAAAAAGCAAAAACACAAGCACATTTTAAACTAAACAAGTTGAAAGCAGGCGGGATCTATTCTATTTTCATTTCATAATTTAATATTCAAATGAACCCCGCCTGCTTCCAAGTTATGTTTAATTTAAAATGTGCTTGTTTATTGCTTTTCAGTTTTTTCAGTCGGATTTTTTTAATAGTTTATGATTGTGGGTGTGTGTGAGGTATCAATAGTAAAGCGGAGACAATACGTCTGATCTATTTTCAGAGCCATTCCAATCTAACGGTCTTACAATTTTTCTGATTCGGAATCTCATTGACGCGGTTAATAATTAGAAAATTATCAACCGAGGCAGTCCCAATCGTTTTTCCACGCAGAATTAATTTGATTTGATGGCTTAAATGTTTCTTGATGCGGATTCTTGTTCGCACCGTTTATCGAAATTTTGTAAACCAATTTAACGAATCTGGAAATGGAGAGTTAAAAGCGTATTTTGAATTAGGTACTGAAATTGAAACTTATGGACGGTTAACTGGTACGTTTTTTTTTAACAATACAAGATAGAAACAAACTAAAGAAGAACGCATGATATGAATTATACAGGCTGTCGTTTTGCATCCTTGTCAATTTAAGGAGGTAAAAATTCTCGATCCAACTGAATAATAAAATGGGTACTGTTGAATGACATGGCCGGTTTGTGCCCTAAGAATCAATTTAGAATTGTAATGTACATTAATTATTATTATGTTTTAAGAAGTTTAAATAAATAAAAGTAAATCGCAGGTTTCTCTAGAATTTGCGTCAAAAATTCAAAAATAAAAGTGTTTTGATTGTTTTTGTGTGGTTATTTTTCATTTAATGCAGTACAAATTGTGTTAGTACGCTCGAAAAAGGTAAGTTTCCTTACCTTCAAAAAATTAATATTCAAAGTCAAAAATTTTTGAAGGTAAAAAAGAAATAAACCAAAACTGTCAGTGCAGTCTTGCGTTCATTTTAACACCCAATACAGTATTGTGTGTTCGTTCCTCATTTGGATATTTTGACTTGACCCTACGCCATCGTTTATCGGACTTTCGTTTAATCATCTACTGTTAATATTTTGTTGAGCATATTGGACTTGTTTCTTTACAATTCGCATTCTGATGCTCACGATGTCAAGGTGCCTGAATTGTAGTGTGGCCACGAATCGAATGCAAAGTCATATTATAACAAAGTCATATTACAAAATATATTGACTGAATGACTTAATGGTTATCTGTACCAGAGGTATGTACCCACATAGTAATTAATTTAATATTTTGCCAAGTTCATCATCAAGTTTTGTCATTCCCATTATAAACATTTGAGTTCCGTTATTCGAAAGAGTAGCACACTATAACTATCACGTCTAATATTACTTTATCGAGTACAATATTTCATGTTTTCAGCTACCCTCGAATAGAATAATTTGCAATGCATGTTACGTATTGTTAAGCCAACGCTCGGAAGAAGGTACACAAAGCAGAGCACTGGGCCACCCAATGGTGTGTGTTGATTGTGGATACTCTGTTACGGGGAGGCGATACCCAGTGCGATACCACTTGAAGAAATCAGTCCATTAATCGATATTTTTTTCTCATGGAATACCCAGAATCAGGTTAGTGTGTGCTGTTGCCTACCTTGCCCTGGCTGCTAAGAATTATTATTGTGTTGCTTATTCCATGATGGAGCTAATTCTAATAATTATTTGCCCAAGTGCATACTTTGACCTTTCTATTGCAAATAGTATTGGGTGCTAACTCAGGCAAACAGTCAGCCACAAACGATACGCCAAGTGAGACGGCGCGGCGGCGGCGCCCTAATTATTACCAGTTATTATAATACTACATTATTAAACTGCCTGTAACATTTATACCATTTACTTTAAAAGGTAAAGACTTTATTTTTAAAAATGTCAAACATAAACAGGATCGAAAGTCAAATCTACAAGCATGTCATCCCTGTTGGATGCGAGTTAATCTGCATTTGGTATTAAATATACATAGACAGGGTGAAGAACTACAGGGAAATGAACCTGGATTGCCTGATCTACTTTCAATTCCACCAGTTGCTAATCCTGCAGTCCCACGTGAACCACCACCACCAACTCCACCAGCTGATAATCCTGCTGGAGCACGCAGAAATAACCAAATGAATTATCTGCTTAGTTACAAACGTGCTCCAAACACTTCCAGCCATAGTGTGTTTTTAGGGAGTGTGATAATGAATCAGGGCATTTAATACCTACTTTTGTTAAGGTAATGATGCTTATAGAACGCAACTATTATGTTCCCATCAATTGCCGAATATGCGAGCCACATTTATTAGCAAACGAGTGTTATTTATTACCTGAGAACACAAATACGTCTTTTTATTTTTACTGTACGGCAGTCAGAAGATTTAATAGGACTTCTAAAAAGGGAACCTGTGATTTTTTCGACTTTAACAATGTAGATCAAATGCCGAATCACAATTTGTCACTATTGGACGGGACTAACAGTGACAGAGTTTTTAGCGCTGTATACTGAAATTCCTTTGGGAAATCTAGTCAGTGGACCAAATACTACATTAGCCATTTATTTGATAAAACTTCGGACTGGGGATAGTAATCGTAGACTAGCCTCACTATTTAACATGTGCCGATCAACATTGGAGTCACACATTAAGATAAAATCATCATCATGGTCATGTTTAAGCGAATATTCTTATTCCTAGAAAACATATTGTTGAGCTTTAAAGATGAATAAGCTTATGAGTGAATAAAAATATTGAACTT
Source organism: Diarsia rubi (assembly GCA_932274075.1). Taxonomy (NCBI): domain Eukaryota; kingdom Metazoa; phylum Arthropoda; class Insecta; order Lepidoptera; family Noctuidae; genus Diarsia; species Diarsia rubi. Next base: position 13,005,939 of record OW026417.1, on the reverse strand, counting down.
GTCTTGTCTGAGTAATAGTAGTGATGTTTTTCTTAAAACGTCTAAAATAAGGAGAAAAACTTAAATAAAAAATCAAATACTATTTTTGTGTTTTATTGGCTATCCAACTGTATCTTTTTTAGGGTTCCGTAGCCAAATGGCAAAAAACGGAACCCTTATAGATTCGTCATGTCTGTCCGTCTGTCCCTCCGTATGTCACAGCCATTTTATTCCGAGACTATAGATACACAGTTGAAACAGGGATTACACAGTTGAAATTTGGCAAGTAGATGTATTCTGTAAACCGCTTTTTGATTTTTATATAAAAATAAAAAATATAAGATTAAGAGGGGGCTCTCCATACATGGAATTGAAACTAAAAAAACGTTTTTTCATCAAACCTACACCTATGGATAGGTCTTCAAAAATGACATTAAGGTTCTTAAAATCATTTTTTCTCAAAGTCAATCGTTTCAAAGATAGACACATCCAAAGTGGTAAAATGTGTCCCCCCCCCCCCCCTCTAACTTTTAAAGTAAGAGAGTGACAATTCTAAAAAATATATATAATGTAGATCTCAACAAAAACTACCAACCAAAATTGGTTTGAACGAGATCTAGTAAGTATTTTTTTTTAATACGTCATAGTTCGTAAATCGCAATTTACCGTTCATTCAATAAACTCAATTATAAAAATTATGTTACTTGCTGCTACGGAACCCTTCATGGGCGAGTCTGACTCGCACTTGGCCGGTTTTTGTAAAATCGCTAAGTTATAATGTTCAGATATACCTGTAGGGTGAACTCGAGCTCTTCTTTGCTATCGTGGTCTGCTTTGACGACCCCGGACGTTTGAAAGATCTTACTCATAGACATAGAGAATGGACTTACCACTTACCACTTTCTAGAAAGATACAAAGCGAAAACACGGCCAATACATTTACCTTTTCTAGAAACCGCAGGAAAGACGTAGAATGAAACAACAACTGACCGAAAATTCGCTTTGTTTCTCTCGCAGGTTTTACTCTGTATTCACTGCGTAACTAAGCACCGAACAGTCAGTCAAAATTCGAATTGTTTCGTATCGGAATTTATGATGAAAAAAAGCAGAAAGAAAGGAAAGATACGCAATAGCCCTCCTGGATACAATGACACATGCTGTTCAAAAAAAAAAATGTTACTTTACTTTTTTATGTATAATTTTATTTTTTGTTCCTAGACAATAGTATCTAGTTTAAAGTTAATGCAACTCTGGCCCCCAAGATACAGGCACAGCCTACTTTGGGGACCTGTTTTGTAACCATGTTGAAAAATAACTTGTTACATTTATTATTAATGATAAATTAGATTAAGGATTTATTTGTAACAACGATTTAATAAACATTTTTATTTATTTATTTATTATTATTGATTGCTACATACATGTATGTACGACATAGATGGCGGTACTGCCTGTAAAGGGAGACGTATAACCATGTCAAATACAGAGCCTATATTGAATGTATTGGACAGTTAATATTGGCCCTCTATTTCGTTTATTTACTCGTAGATGCATTTCACAATCTAACAGTGATTCTACGCATCCCTACCAAAGAGGTCGTGCGAATATGCAATCGTAGTGTTCATATTACGTCATGGCTCTTTGATAGACATTGCCAGGAGGGCTCTGCTGTCTAGTTCGTAAACTTTTGTGTCATGGTCTTTTGAAATTATATTTATAGGAAAAAAACCCGGCCAAGTGCGAGTCGAAGTCGGAGTGTAGTTAGGGGAAACCAATTTAATTTATTTTTATTACTTGTTGTTGTAGCTGTAACGGAAATTCACAATCTGTCAAAATTCAACTGTCTATCTATTACGGATCATGAAATACAGCAAGCAGACAGATAGACGAATGAACAGCGGAGGTTTAGTAATAGGGTTCCGTCGGTTACCCTTCGTGTACGGAACACTAAAAACTGTAGACGGCGCGGGCGGCGTCAACGCCGACTATGACCACAAAAGGAACATGACGACTCCATGTACGTTCAGGTTCGCCGCACAAAACGAACATTTAATCATGTATGGGATGCGGGTTAGTATTTATCAGACATGTACATTATGACAGATAAATCCAAGCAACACAAGAATGATGAAATTGTTCAATAAAAGCTTAAAAATAACATAAAAAAGAAGAATGTAAATATGAGCGACTACTTACAATAAACATGTTGAGGGGCAGCCAGCACATCGTGAACACTGTCACCACGATCACCATCATCTTGACCATCTGAAATAATATCATACACTTAGTTAGAATTGAGGCTTTTTTTATTTGAAATGGGTTTACTCTTGACCTCAATCTTACCCTAGGCAGAGATGAGGTCGACGATGGAACGAGCTTACCCAGAAGAAGCCTATTTATTCGCTACTTAAATAGATTGGGGTTATATAAACTCGGGAAAACCGACACAGGCATGCAGGGAGATCCACTCCTTGGCTGTGCGCATAATAAAAGAATTAGCAAAGTGGGTCGTTCGAATGTGTAGAACATCGACCAGCAGGGCTATTGCGTATCCATCCATCCAGCCATCCTAAATGTGACAGCAATACTCCATGCCGGACCGGACTTGAGTTTTATATAATATTGAAAGCTGTCCAGGCTTGAAGTACCGCTTAACCTTATTTAGGATACCCAGCTTTTTTGCCGCAGTTTGAGCTTTCGACTCACCTGGCATTGCCTGGGTATGGCTGTCATGACGCTGAATGACGAATCATCTGTTCTTTCCTTCTCCGCGCTACTACAACGTTCATATTCAAGTTTTCACTTCTGCCGGCACTCCCGTAGTGCAACCCGTTGTTTTTTTTCTTGGTCAGGAAACATCCCTATTGCTTTTTACCCGTTTCGTAGACTACTTTCAATCGATTTAAGCTTTATGGCAGACTTATGTTAATTTGGTTCATTTTCCATTCTGGCATCGTTATCGCAACTAGAATGTCACTTTGCCTGTCTGGGCGCTTTCAATCCTCAGAACCGGGAATAGTTGTTGTGTTTGCCCAGCAGTGATTGCCCCGTGACTCTTTTTGCAAGATTATGACAATATGTTGAGCCCATTACTGACTTTACTTATACAATTACACACGAAATGTTACATTACGTTAGTAATACTAACCTTACGTTTAGAGTGTTGGAGTCTTGAGTCCCTCGCGTCCTGCGCCTCCCCTGGCGGTCGGCCTCCCCACACGGCATGAGCAATGCGTGCATACGTGCACACTAGAGCACCCAAGGGCAATGCGAACTGCAGGATCAGTAGTGCGAACGTATACTGCCCACTTTGACCCACGTGCTCCCACTCCTCTAGACAAATGTCTCTGTAACAGACCATGAGGAAAATTAATAAGATTCTGGCCGGTGGTTCACTATGAAAAGTCTGAATAAAACAAAGCATTGATGAGATTCCCAAGTATATTGGTTAGTTTCAGTCGTGAAAAATGCTGGTAGCAGCTACATCTGGTTGAACTGGAAAAGTTGAAACCGACCGAAAAGGCTAGACAGATCATGATGATGTTGGACAGTTTCCAGTCTAATCAGATGCAGCTAAATACCTGTATTTTTCACGATTGCCTATAGATCTGTCTTTCAGTTTATCTAAGCCTTGTTCCAGAGCACCCGGTAGCGTGTAATTTAATTTATGTGTGAAAAGAGGGCTTCACCGCTCAGGAACCGCACCTTATCGTGTAGCCCCTCTCTCAGCCTTCATTGTTCTTAGACGTTCATAACAAATTAATTATATTCGTTTCAATTAATAACGGCTTGTTTTTTCTCATCTTAATTGATGTTTATGTAATAATTACTTTACTGTGTCCGGAAGATTGAGATCAAGATCTAGTGAAAAATGTTAAAATTTTAGGAATACTAAAGTTAAAAAACTATAGTATTCCTAAAATTTTAGTTATTTAGAGATTAAATTAGTTAGATGGGATATAGGTACTGTACAATACACCAAAGTTGTTACACAGTTCTTTTACAACAGGGCTTTAACTTACACTTTACATATCTGATGCCACGTAGTCGGCCTTTGCAGTTTGGAAACAACTACGATAGGAGCCGCCGTTGTGAAGGCGCACAGCCACACTGCAGCCACCACCATCTTGGCGGCTGCCTTGCCCAGCCTGGGCCTCAATGGCCTCATGATGGCCATGTACCTATCAATGGATATAGCTAACAATGTGTACGCACTCACGAGCACCGACACAGCTTGCGTATAGTTCACTACTTTGCACATCACGAACCCGAACGGCCAGTACCGGAGTATCAACATAGGCACAAATGAGAACGGCACACAGAACAGTGTCATCAGAAAGTCTCCCACTGCTAAGTTCACTATAAAGTAGTTCGTCACTGACTTCATTCTAGGAGAAGTCTGTACCACGAAACACACTAACCCATTTCCAACAAGAGCTACTAGGAACACTATTGAATACATCAGGTAGATACAGCTGTGAAACAGCGTAGATGTTAGGAAGTCTTCAGGATAAGACGAGGGATCGCAGATGTCGTATCCTGGCCATGTTGCGTTTGTGGAGTTTATTAAATTATCATTTTGTTTCTCAGTTGTGCTGGTGTACGCTTCGAGGGCGTCGTATAATGTAGTCGTTTCATAGTCGAAGTTATTGGTATCTGACATAATGCGCCAGCTTCGTATTTTATCTCCACATTTTGTGCCCTTAACTTCACAGACGCATACCTGAAAAAGAAAGCTGGATTGTATTTTCTTTTATATCTGTACATAATTATAAAACGAAAAGAAATTGATCTATCTTCTTACATAGGTCATCAATATGAGACTTCCAGTTACAGTTTTTATCAATTACTATCCCTAAGAATTTTGCGTTATCGACCTTTTCTACTGTCTCATTTCCGTAGTGTATTTTAAGATGAGGGGGATTAGTTTTATATGTCTGAAATTGTATGTATCTCTTTGACTAAATTAATTAATGCCGTTCAAGTTATTTCAATTATTTGTAATTCTTATGATTGTTAATCTAATTTTAATGTATGATGAATTGATGACCCCTAATCTTATAAACCATATTTGTACGTCGGAAACGGCAGAATATTATGATCGTAATTATACATAACGCACCAACCTTGTACAATATTCTGATAAATAAATGACTTCTATTCTATTCTATTCTATAATTATACAAGTAGGTGTACTAGACGATATAACATAAGTCAGAAAGTAAAATTGTAACTGCGGTACTCAGAGATATTTAATAATTACGGCCGTCACGTAAAAAAATTACCTACTTTTGTATGACAAAACTGTCAAAACCTTTACCTAGTGATGACCTAAGTAATTATTAAAGCTCTCTTTGTGCGGCAGTAAGTGTGTTTTTGTTGTATCAAACAAAATGCTAGGATTTCTTCCAAAAACTTTCATTTACGAAAAGTTTCCTACCATTAAATAACATCATACATAGATAATGGGCAATTTTGTGGGCAAAAAATACACAAAACATAACCAAACAAAATGTTATGAACGCAAGAAGTCATAAAACGTATTTCGCGGCGAAAATGTGAGCCAGAACGTAAATAAAATACCCGAGTCACAGCAGTCATTACTCGGTAAGTACATTTTACGATCATATGACCTTGCACCTTATTTTACATTCTCACAATGAATATTCATTACAAGAGAACCATGAACATTTTTATTGGAGAAAAGAAGACAAAAAATACCATTACGTCCGATTGCTATACAAGGTGGATTTTTGAGATAAAGGTAATTGCTCATTTTCTTGCTGACTGTACAGTTTTCCAAAAGTCGTTAATCCCCATTTTAATAATCACCCTAATTGGAAAGTATTTTAAACCGTAGTATAAAAATATTGTATTTCTATGCGAGAACATTCTTCTTCATAACTACGCAGCTTATTTTTTCGTAAATTTTATTCCGGAAATTGTGCGAGGATCAGTTATTCATCAACTACATAAATTATAGGAATCTAGAATTGTTAATTACAAAGGAATAAAACATAATAACAACAACAATTAAGGGTTACAATAGTACTGACTACTAAAACACCCTCAACCAAATAGTAAGTTCAATTGTACAGCACCTTACCATTAACGGCTAAACACAATCCCAGTGGGATTGTTTTAAGCCGGTAATGGTCATGGTCAATTTTGTCGGGTAAACCACACCATTCAATATAATTGAAACTGACGCACAAACGAATCACGTATTCAAAACATTGTTCCGAACCCCTGGTATTGGTATTAGCGATAAAAGCTTGCGTACTCAGTAAGGTTATATATGCAGATATTGCAGCACTTGGTAATCCGATATTGGGTTTTCTCAGTAGCAGGCACGGAGTCTGTATTTGTGCCCGCTTGACGGCAATACATAGAACTGTACTGTTTTATTTTTAAAATAAAAATCATCGTTCGGAGGCAGGTAGGCAGGGTATTTAATCAGTTTAGTAATTTCACATAATATTTTGATGGGCAACTACGGAACCCTACATTGTGCGTGGTCCAACATGCACTTGACCGGTTTTTTTTGGAAATCTATCTGACGGACTTATCAACTTCCCTATTGACGGTCGTTAAATAAGCATAGGTGGTCTAAGTACAATATATAATTATTAAATTATAATTGTGCTCGAATCACAAATGATTTTGATATAAGGTTTGTATGGACAATTCATAATCCGCTGACCTCTAAAATCCATGAAATAAAAGTGTAAAAGACGTAAATCGTCTCATTTTGGGTCAGACGTCACGACTCGACAAGTGTTGAATTATTCGAGTTTAATTCATGGAGCTTTTCTGACAAGCCAACCTTTTTATTTCGAGAAGTGCGCAAGTCCCTTACCTACCTTATCAACTATGATGCCTTGGACTGAGCAGCTAAATTTCGTGTCCGTAAAGTCCCGGTTTCGAGTGGAATGGCTATAATATTATCAGCAGCTCAGATTAATCTTCAGGTTAAACCGGACGCTTGCCTACGTTTGCTCTGACTACCCATTACATACCAAGTTACCTCCGTGTCTTAGAAAGCTATTATTAGGCAGTTATCCGAACAAAGTATCCGAGTCAAAATGTATTAACTGGGTTGTGGAGGTTAGATATAATTGACGACGGAAGAATTGATTGACGAAATGACGGCACGGTTGGCGCAGTGGCTCAAGCAATGGACTGCTGCGCTGCGTGTCGCGGGGTCGATTCCCGCACGGAACAAATATTTGTATGACTTACAGATAGTTGTTCCGGGTCTGGGTATTTGTATTTGTGTATTTTAAATATGCAATTCTTTAAGCGCTTGTCGTATAATACGTGTTTTTATAGTTTGCTTATGTTATCTTTATGTTTTTTTATTGTTTTGTGTAATGTATGAATGTTTTACGAAGGCAACATATCACGCTTGTAAGCCCCGAAAGGTCGGGCAGAGGTGTACGTAATAGTACACCCACATTTTACCAGGTGTGTGTCTTACGAAAGTTATTCAAAATATTGCTTTGTGCTAGTCTTGGAGAATTTTATTGGATAACTGATACTGTGATCGATTTTTACAATTAAAATGGTCATGTTTGTGACGTTTGAGAGAACGTGTTTTAAGACACGATACCGCGACCTCGGCACAAGGGCTAAGAAGGAACGAAAAGCAAGGAAAAAGGAGGTTTTTAGTCATAGAAGTCTGACACTCCACTCTACTTTGCCTAAGAGCGGGGGGGGGGGGTTATTTGATGATTTGCCAACCCCAAAAAAGAAGGTAAAGCTGAATGAAAACTTCAATGACTGGACGTTAGATGGTACTGATAGACTATAACCTGGGTTAGGATAAGACTTGTCCCAGTGCTAAGTTCGAAACCTTGCGAGCGAAACCTTGTAAGAAATAATTAATTCAGTACACGTAGGGTATAAATTGCGATTTCACTCAAATGAGAGGCTTTTATCTCATTAACAAAAATCACGGTGATTATGTAACGTTTCTTATTTCCCAAGCTACCTAATTAATTGCCTTAACGTTTACCTATGTATTGAAGACCCAATTAGTGAAGACTAATATATACCGACATAGATACCGACTGTTTGTATTTTGTGCGACAGAGATAACGCTCTACGAAGCCGAAATAAGCCGATTATCTCTTTCCAAAGGTCGGTATGCAATATTTATCGCCGGGTACTGTCAAACATAACTTGCGAAATGTGGGTCTACGAATCGGTACACCTCTGCCTAACCCTTCAGGAATTATGGTGTTATGATATGTTACTTACTATATTTAAATTACTGGGTAAACTATATAATGGCTTCACGTACAGGGTTTTAAATAAACATTTCTCAGCTAATGTACTTCCGTTAACAAATCGGGAGTTTAATAGCAAAATGCCAGGAACCGCTATGCAATCTATCAAGCCGTGACTCCTAGATCTTAGGAGAAATCAATCTCTGAACTTGAGAACAAATTGAAGAAACTTTAATGTTTTGTTCGGTCTACAAATTTAAACATAAATAAATTCCTAATTTAAGTTTTAAAACCTAAAGTAACATTAGCGTGATTTTTACATTGAAAAGTCAGAATCATAAGTCGAAGTACTATTTAAGAATATAGAGTTTTTCAAGTGGGCGTTGATATCCGAAACTATTGGAATGCCAAACAAAACTTAAAGGAGTTTCGGGCCCGATTTTGCTTTGATTGCACGTAGATTTGAAAAAACTGGCCAAGTGCATGTCCGACCACGCACAATATAGGACGCCGTCGCCTCCTTCTGCGAAGCAGTGATGCTGGCGAAGGAGGTGGCGGAACGCGAGAGGGAGAGAACCTCTCGTCCCAGCCGCCGCGGGAGGCGCTCCGGGCGTCGGGGGTCCCGCGATGACCTCCGGCCACCGTCGACGCGGGCCTGTGGACGGTGAGTGATGGGCTAACTCGCCGTCCGTCCGCCTCACGACGAAAACAGGCCGTGTCGACGGCGCGTTCGTGTTCCACGCGCGCCTCAAAGATATGTCAGCAACATGGGAGGGGCCCGAAAAGGGCCGACGCCTGTCGGGGCTGCGGGTAGTCCTCTGGTTATCGCGGCCTCGACATAGAGGGCGAAGAAGGAACATGGGTGGTTTTTAGTCAGTAGAAGTCTGACACTCCCTTTCGCTCTGCCCAAGAGCAGGAAGGGTTATTCGATGATTTTACTCCCACCAAAAAAAAAAAAAAAAGTAAGTAGCACACTTACCTAGACGATACCGATTCCCTCGAACATTGAAGAAAACCTGTATTTTTATTGTGTTTACATACGTCGTGCTGTCCTTCACAAACTAAGTAAAAGAGTTTAACACCTTATATTATACACCTACATTACACCTTATAACATACATACATATTTACATAAAATATTTAAATTTTGAGAGATAACAAGAAAAACTTTAACAACTTAGTTGTGAGACGAAGCCACCTTCTTGCGGACGTGCTCGCGAGCTTTCATTTTGGATGTAAACTGACCGTTTACTGTCCTGACCTCCTGAGGGAGTTACATAAAAAAAAAAAGTAAATTACCTTTTTTTTTTGAATTTGAAGAGATCTAGATTATAATGATCGGGAAATAGAGACGCCCGAACAAGCCAGCAGTGAATTTCTCAGACTGGCTGTTTACAGAATAAATGTAGTGCTTGCTTGCTTGTGCTTTGCTGTTGTGTTCCACGAACCCGAACTAAAAAGTTCGGGTTCGTGGAACTTCAACCATATAACGGAAAATCCAAAATAGTCGTATTGTTGCCACGGGTGATACTATCACCCGGGGCAACAATACGACCCCCGTTACCCGTCACCCGTCACGCGTCTGTCTCCCGTCTTTGATTTTATGGAGAAAATGATCTTTCTGATCTCCCTCGACTCAACTGGACCGAAACGAAAACAACCAATCAAAGTACGCTCTAGAGGGAATAGGACGCCCGTCGCGTCGCCTCCTTCTGCCAAGCAGCGATGCTAGCAAAGGAGGTGGCGGAACGTGAGGGGGCGTCGGGGGCCACGTGATGGCTTCCCGCCACCGTAGAAGCGGGCCTGTGGACGGTGAGTAATGTGCTAGGACGCCGGCCGTCCGTCTTACGACGACGACAGGCCTTGTCGAGAGCGTGTTCGTGCAAGGTTGTTGGAAAGAGACACCGCGGCTTCGGCACAAAGCGCTAAGAAGGAACATGGTTGGGTTTTAGTCAGTATAGAAGTTTGACACTCCCTACCGCTCTGCCCAGAGCGGGAGTAGTCATTTGATGATTTCCCACCCACCAAAAAAAAATACGCTAAAGACCAGCGATAAGAAAACGTGTTTGTTGTTTGGTTAGACGATAAATTAAGAAAACAGTGGGAAAAGCACTGTGGAGATCGTCTAAGACCACGTTACTATCAGTTGTGTTTATTATCAGTTTGTTTCTTTTGTAAAAAAAAAAATAAGGTGTTTTTGTGTGCTTCTTTCATTCTTTCTTTACTTCGTTTAGAGCAACTTCTTCATTTATCCAGATATTTTAGATTTTTCAGCCTCATGCATACAAAATTAAACCCACAATAATATGAAACACATAAATTATGGACGTTTATTATTCTACGTTTCATTTGATCTTCTTGATTGTTAGCATCCACACTTTTTATAAGAGCAAAGACCTTCTACATATTATGTACGTATATTTTGTTAAGTGGAAGTAGACTTTCATCTTTAATCTCAAAGGTTGTGTGTATTTAATATTTTATTTAAGCAATTACGGTTCTTTCATGTCATTGAAAAAGTTATTCCATTAGATCTACTTTCCTTTGAAACTTTACTTATCTTACTATACATTGCAGTAGCGGTGATCGAACAGGCATCGAGGTAGATAGGACTGTTCTACAAGCTTCCCCAGAGCCTTCGCGTATGTACCTTTTACCCGACTGCGGCGAAGCCCAAAAGGAGGGTTATGTGTTTGGCGTGTATGTATGTATGTCCGTTTCTTTGTTTCCTCATAACTCCTAAACGGATGAAGGGATTTAAATAAAATATACGTCGTTAGATTCGTATTGATGTGATGCGAGTGTCACTGGCTACATTAAAATTAAAAAAGAAAAGAAATTTGCGGATTTTGGGGGCCATATAGCGTATTTATAAAATAAAAAAAATCCATTAACATCGAGTAAGGTATCAAATTGAAGGGTTTTAAAAGGAGATTATAAAAATATGTGACACTTATATGTTTAAAATAAATTCAAAGTCACAAATCATATAAACACACACAAAAGTTAAATCATCTGCGAAGATTTTTACGCGACCAACGAAAAAACAGACACAAGAGAACTAAAAAGTTGGAAATAAAAAAAACTACTTTTTTTTTAAAGTCACTAAATCCTCATAGTAATCCTCCGTCTGGAGCGAGCGGAGCATCTAATAACCTACATTGAATCAATCTGGATGCACACAAGTTGCTTGTACCTATTATCCCGCTTATTTGTTCAAAAAAATAAACTCACCTGCCTCTTCCCAAAGTTAAGAGTAGGTTATGTGAGGTTATATTTAAATTTAGCTCCTCTTTTATTTGCGATTGTTTATTTTCACTATTATTACCTAAGCACAATAAAATTGATCGAATTGAAATATATTATTTTGACTAAAATGCCAATCTTCACTTTAAATTAATAAAGTACCTACAGCGAAAGAAAAGGAGTCTGACAACTTGGAAGTTTCTTCCACCATCTGTCAATCTGAATTCTTTCAGAATAACGAAATAATGAGAAGGGTAAAGTGACCAAGTTAACACGAGCGGAAAAAAATACATTTCTGCGTAGATTATGAGGGTGGGATTTCAATAAGACTATATTGAAATCCCACCCTCGTAATCCAGTCTAGTTTCCACATTTAACATAACATTAAATTCATTAACTATTTGTGGCGAGATAAAATAAGATTTTAGATAAACTAGTTCAGTTCAGGGTGGGGTATACAGGGGTGTCACATTGCACTGCATAAGGGCGAATTTCATTTACCCCGCAGATCATATATAGAGTTGCACTTAGAATTGCAATTCAGTGACTCTGTAAGTAAGGGTTACAATCGCACGTTAAAGTGCTGCCGATACGAATGAATGCGGATGCTTGTCCCCACACCTCTCTATCTGCCAATTCCTTTACGTATCAGAACGACATAGAGATACTTGAAAACGTTGAACTGTGCGTGTAAATGTGGTAACACTCTAAATCCTCCATCTGCAACGTATAACCCAAGCCGCATTAATAAGCCTAATGAGTGTGCGATGGTCCATACAAAGTGTACGAAAGTGACAGATTTTTTCTTTGCGATTAGTTACAGCACGGCCAGACCTTTTCTGCACCAGCCTAAACAAAACAATTTTATTGGTTTTAATATTTACTGGTATGGAAAATATTAGAAAGGAATACTAATACTTAATTAAAATTTATACAGTGTGGAATTTTGTAATGCCACCTGGAAGGAAAGTACTCTTAATACTGCAGATAGAAAATTTTACTCGAAGGAAACATTCCTTTATTTTTTAATAGAAAACAAACTACATTCAAAGATTTTCGAAAAGTCTCTTCTTCCACACCCGGGAATCGAACCGGCTAAAATCTAAAAAAAATTATACCCTGTACTTTTATTGCATCGATCGTTAGGGTCAATTATAAGGATGAAATCTCTCTAACAAACATGATAAATTAAATTAAAGGAAGTCTTAAATTAATTTAATTATTTACAAAAAATGGTAAACTAACTAATTAGTTGCTCGAAATGGGCTCCATTCTCTTGGATACACAAATTTATTCTTTTATCGAATTCATTTCTAGTAACCTTTAATAAAGTGTTGTGGTGAATATTATAAATCGTATTCTGAACTTCAACTCTCAACTCGTTGTCATTCGCATAAGATTTCATGTAAATTAGATTTTTTACATATCCCCACAAAAAACAAATCTAATGGGGTTAGTTAAAGAGCTTTAACTTGACTCATTGAATTTGTAACTTCAGATTTCCTGGTTTTCCTTTCATTTAATTTATCATGTTTGTTCCTGCTTTTCCTTTCATTTAATTTATCATGTTTGTTCCTGGTTTTCCTTTCACTTAATTTATCATGTTTGTTAGTCAGGGCTCCAAAGAAAGAAACCTCCTAACAATGCGAGCCGTGACCAGGAGTACCGCTTTTTGTATCAAGCCTCTGATCCAGCTGCCTAACGAGAGCCTCTTCAGATGTTGGTCGAGGCTCTTGGCAATTAAGCCATTGGCTGAAACGACTATCGGCACAATGATCGCTGAGTTCACACCCCACATGTCGACAACCTCGGGAGCCAAGTCAAGATATTTGATTTGCTTATCTTTTTCAGCTTTCACGAGGTTCTCGTCATGCGGGACCGTTATGTCAACAATCATTGCGCGCCTCTCTGATCCACCACCACTATATCAGGCTTATTGGCTACAATAGTCCTGTCAGTGATGATGGATTGATCCTAGTACAATGTGATACTGCCATTTTCGAGAACTGGGTCGGGCACATACCTGTAGTAGGGCACTTCCGAATCCACAAGGCTGTATTTTAGAGCAAGTTGCTGATGGATAATCCTGGCTACAAGGTTGTGCCTATGCTAGTGCTCTCCGTTAGCTAGACGAGAACACCCAGAGATAATGTGACGGATTGATTCGCCCGGAAGGTGGCATGACCGACATATGTCAACCGTGCCGTCCTTCACAATAAATCTCCGGTAGTTATTCGTCATTATAACTTCATCCATAATTGCAAAGACAAAACCTTCGGTTTCTCCAAAGAGTTCCCCGGCTACGGACGCTAGAAAGTCTACGGCGCCGCGTCGGGCCCGTGTAGGGCCCGGAAAAAGCGTCCGTGAAGCTCCTTACTCTTCCATACCTCCATGCGGTCGTTAGTGTCAAGCACTACAGGTTTGCGCCAGTTCTCTATAGCCAAGGAGAGCGGGGTAAGGCCCTTGTCCACCGCGACAACAACTCGATACATCCCCACGTCGGCCTCCAGGAAATATTATATAAATATTATAATTATATTATTATTATTTTTAATTATATATTCACTGCTTGTTTTATATCGGGAGTCGATGAAAAGATAACACTTTTGCACACACCAATAACTAACCAGACCATCTATAGTGTTACAGACACTGTGGATGGACTAGTTCATTTATTTATATAAACTTCATGTACAATAATGGTACAAACGCGGACTTAACTTGAACCACAAGGCGGGAAGTTGGTTTCACAAATAGTTCGAACAACGATTCCCCACGTTAACCGAAACTCCAAAACCAAAGCATTCTTTGATAGTTCTGAAATCAACATTCAATGATATTTGAGAATAGCAGGAGACTATATATTTTATTTTGTAGAAATAAAGGTATATTTAACCGCTTTTCAGTTTTCTTTAATAGATACATACCATCTTTTCTCATTTAGCCTACCCATCAACCCTTCGCCATGTTGTGGTTCCGAGAACGCTTGGGAGAAGATCCCCTGCTCCAAGGTGACACCTACCTACCCTACGCTGCAGGGTGGCGCTGAGCTTATCTACGGAGACAGATCCTGGAACTGGAGCTGTTGGTTGCAGGCATCTACCAACGACGGCACCCGACGACCCTGGGAGTCGGTTCAGGCCAATGTACCTACCCTACCACCTTTTACCTCTGCAATCGAGACGGGAGGCGGTCACGAAAGTGGCACAGTGGAAGTGTCACCGTGGTAAGTTTTGTTTAATAGATCCATAATTACCACCTTGGTATTCTAATTTACGATGTATGATATCAGTCTGTAGCAGCTAAAAAATCCGGCCGCTCGGATCGATCTTTAGCTTAGCCGTGCTTGCTTAGGTAGGTCGGTCTGACCACCCATCACAGTTTTCTCCATGCCTCAGAAAGCACGTTAAGACGTTTGTCCTGGGCTGCGGGTTGTTCGAAAGATATACCTCGGCCCTGGACACAAAGGGCTAAGAAGTAACATGGGTGGTTTTTTGTCGGTAGAATTCTGACACATTCTTCCGCTCTGTTCCGATTTGTCCCTCAAAAAAAACAACAGATGAAAAGAAATACTGGTATTCAGCTACATCTAGTTACACTGGAAGCCGACCCCAATATAGTAGAGAAAAGGCTAGCCAGATGATGATGATGAGATCAGTAGCACTAATCTAATAATATGTACATGCGTAACCTTTCCCAACATATCAGACAGAGACACCCTACATAAAATTGCTCTCTCGCAAGAAAACCATGACGTTAAGACGTTACTTTGTACGAGTATCAGTAAAAAGTCGAATAACTTTAAATTCCCGATACATCATAATATTATTTATTTGAAGCAAATAAAAACCGTTTCATCTTCAAGTATTTTCAACTGATGCACTAGAAGAAGTAATAAAAATGTTTAGACTGGAACCTAAATAGACAAATTGGTTAAACGATCTAGTATTATTGGTCTGAAAATTAGATTTAGGCGAAACTATCAAGATGATTGCCGGACATGTCTGTCTAAAAGCTACTGAAGATTGTTTGCAAAGAAATCTTGGAATTTATGTTTGAACGTTGGTGTGATTACAAATAGAAGTGTTTACGGTCAAATGATCTTCGTTTAATGTATGCGGATGTCTTGTTTATGAATAACTGATCTCAAGAACGACTAGGCGTATTTTGATGTAGACAAAATAGTCTATTTTTCTTGCTTCCTAATGAAGATTTATATTCGGAAATAAACCCGAGCGTTAAACAGTCGACCCTCCGCTATAAATTTACAGCTGGAACATTTAGGTATTTACTACCGATAATGTTGTTTCTACTGTGATTTCGGAATCTCACAAGAAAAGGAATAGTTACATTAGACATTTATTGCTCAACGTTACAAATTCATGTATTTTGGAAAGTTCTTTTCCTATAAATGCTTAACCATTATCTGAAATGGTCTAGAAAATTAATAACAATTTCACCTTAGGAATCAGTAAGTGTCTCAAGTACGATTTAAACCTTTTCCGATGGAAATATTTCATACTTTACGAGGTAGTCATTATAACTTCACTTCAAAAATGCTTTGCAAGAAATACATTTCTATCAGCAAGTTTATTCACAAATGTCAGACAGTTACGTCAAAGTCAGTACAGTCACGAGCAATGTTAACTATAATGATTATATTACAGTCCGATCCCGATTTTAGGCCAAATTACTTTATCCTAGGTAGGGGCGTAGCTACCGCCGTATCTGCCGTATCAATTATACGGGGCCCCAGGGTCACAGGGGCCCCCGACGTGCCTAAGTAAAAATTTATAAAAACTTCCCAATCTTAACTTTAGTTCAGAAATGACAAAAGACAAAAAAAGCAATTTCTTTTGTACCCGCGTAAAGTGTGCGTTCTAAAGTTATCATCAGCTGTAAATTATTTAATACATCAGTTAGACGAATAAAAGGCTAGGAGAGTGTTTATTTAATTTGAATTGTTTGTAAACATTTTGGAAAAAGTGACAGATAGATAATGAATAAATATTTCTTTTAAATTTTTTTTTTCTTTTGTGAGAATTTTTTAACCTTCATGAGGGCCCCCAAAAAGTTTTTTATATGGAGCCCCGCACAGGCACGCTACGCCACTGATCCTAGGCCAAACTACGTGATTCTAGCGAAAGAGGTGGCGGAACGTGAGAGGGAGAGAACCTCACGTCTCAGCCGCCGCGGGAGAAGCTCCGGGCGTCGGGGGCCACGTGACGGCTTCCGGTCACCGTAGACGCGGGCCTGTCCGTCCGTCCGTCTTATGACGACGACAGGCCGTGTCGACGGCGCGTTCGTGTTCCACGCGAAGAAATATCAGCAACATGGAAGGGGGGTCTGCGGGATGTTGTAAGAGATACCGCGGCCTTGACATATAGGGTTAAGAAGGAACATGGGTGGTTTTTAGTCAGTAGAAGTCTGACACTCCCTTTCGCTCTGCCCAAGTGGGGAGGGGTTATTCGATGATTTCCCAGCCCTAAAAAAAAGGGTTAAGTACTGGTGTAGGAATAGTAAATTTGGTGGAGAATGTTTGAAATGGCATTTTACATTAATGACTTAAAGCTATAAATAGATAACAGGAATGGATTTATCGAAAAGGCGTCCAGAATAAATATTTATTCATCTTCTATTATAATTATTATTATAATGTCGTCTAGAAATTGTGCAGGTGGAAAAAAATATCTGGCTACCTAGCCCAGCTACGTTATGTATTATTAACCTTAGAGTAAGGTACAAGCCACTGCCGAATCACTTACGGAATAAAAAAAAATAATTAGATCGATATTGTCATGAAAACTATCTTTCTCATTTTTCTCCGCTTCCAGATTGAGAATTGAGCTGATTTTAGATATTATAAAAAAAAAATACAATTTTTTAAGACCGTATCTTAATTTATTACATGGGGCCCACCATTTTCCGTCTCCTTTCTTAACTACGAAACTTTTGTCAACTTTGAGATATCACCTACTTTATAATAAAATGGATTCCAAAATATTAGTTTCGTTACATAACATGAAAATGAAATCAGTACAGTAGACTAAAATTGCTTTAAACGTTGCTAAGTGTATACAATTTAGTGCTGCTGACTGTACATATATGTAAGTTTGTACTACGAAGAAAATTTACAAATGTTGGATAAGTTTCTGAAGATGATCATATAACATGGTACGTAGGTAAAGGTCTTAAAAATATTGTTGTCAACCTATAGAACGGCACACAAAGATTAGAAACGTAATGTTAAAATATTAATATTAAGTATTTATAATAATTATGTCTTTTTATTTATGTTTTACTTTTACGTTGTAAATCGTATTTTTTTCTCGAAAGTTGTCAAAGAGTTGTCAACAAGGATGTTTGTTGAAGCCAATCAATTAGAAAACTTTGGGTTGTTTGTTTGTCTGTAGAACCTGAAATATGAGAAAATAATTATAATGAGACTTGGGATGACCCAGTTTCGAATTATTTTCTGGTCAATGCCACGGATCAAAATAAATAAATGATCATTAAAATGTTAATATGATCCTGTAACAGAACAAATGGTATGATTTAATGGATGACAGGTCACACAGCCTATACGATATTTACCCAGGCAGACAGAAAATGCATAGTTTCACAGAAGTGTAAATTATTTGTGAAACTGATTAATACAGCGTCTATTCTATATTTTACATAATTGAATATTGCTAAGCAAACTATTAAAAATGTAGCGATTTCAGTATAACCAATTAAATGCAATAATCACACAAAACAATTTATTGTTTATAATACAACCAATTAAATCATGACCGCACCACATAAAGTGGATTTTGGTTCGCATTCATGCAAGCCTTAATTTAAAAAAAAAATATACGTAGCAATATCCGAGGGCCTAAAATAGCCACCTTAGCAAAAAAAATTAACCTTTCATAATAGTTACTGCGTCTGTGAACATTTCACGAATTCATAATATTAATAAGGGGCTGACAGCTGCTTTTGACCTCCGATGTTTCGAAATTATTAGCCACGCCCACAATGTCTCCGATATCCTAGCGTCATTCATAAAGGGCGATGATACAGCGAACTACCAAGTTAGGAACATAGTCCAGGATCCACGACCCATTTTTGCACTTGATTACTATCAAGCAAATTTTCCGTGAGCAGCTTCATTTTGATGTGACGTCTAACAATTTCCTGTACGTAAACTTTCGAATTCTCGATTGTGGTAGGTAATAGGGGTAACAAAAATAAAATATTTGATGATTTTTAAAAAAATATCCCCGAAGGTAAGGAGAGGTGTACCTGAGTAAATCTGATGACATTTATCTAAATTATTCGAAAAAATATTTCTGCTACAAAAAGTATGGTTTGATCAAAGAGTCCCTTTCTTCCAACATCCTATCGATAACGAAGTCATCAAAAACTTACTTTTAATATTTACATAATTAAACAGTCACATTGTACTACAATTTTGAATATGGTCTTAACAAAGGTCTGTTGGCGTTCGGATTTGGGATTCATCATGGGTTTGCTCCTGGACGATTAAAATACTTCGAGTATCACCATTTCGTCTTAGCCGTAGCCTGACCTAATTCCTACCTACTCTAGAACAAAAAAAAACACTTATTAAAGAGTGGGTTTAATAGGAAAACACCAAATAAACGTAGTGATCGTTTATTTGGTGTTTTCCTATTAAGCCCACTCTTTAATAAGTATTTTTTTTGTGGTTGTAAGAAATACTTCTTACGTTCTTATATCTATCTATTAAGATTAACTCACTGTAACCATTTTTTACCATTGAAATGTTAGGTTCAATAGAGTTATTTTTTGCGAAGCTTATTTAACCCATGTGGTATTAATCTATATCTAAATAAATGGGTTCGTTAGAACGGAAATTTAATATAGAATATTTGTGCTTTTTACGCTATACAGGGTTATTTGTAAAACACCGTTAACCTCTCAGGACTAAGTTGCTAACATCATAATCAACAACTTTTGTTCTATGACTTTTAAAAATTCGTCATATTTTAGTTCATCAGATTTACTTACAAAAGTAAAAATATTTAAATTGTACGCTCTAAATGCAGCAAAATACAGAGTTGAAATGTGTTAGATAGGACAACGAAATCTTGAACTTTTGTTTTTGGTAAATGTATTATGTTTTGTAAAAAGTCATAGAACAAAAGTTGTTGTTTATGATGATAGTAATACAGTCTTGCAAGGTTAACGGTGTTTTTGAAATAACCCTGTATAGTTTAAACAAATATCGAAGATATCGCAATGTAAAAATGTCCGCGCGACAAATTAATTACGCGGTCCGCTGCGCCGGCCCTCGCGTCCCAATGTAGATACGTGGAGATTCCGGCCTCCGGGAAATTAAAATTTAAAATTTATATTGCACCATAATATTTACAAGGTGTTATTGTATATTGTTTTGTGAGCAGTGGTGGCTCAGTGGTGGCGGCCCCGACTTACGAACAGTTGGTTGTGGGTTCGAACCCAGGCAGGCGCATTACTTTGTGTAATTTATTTCATCACGTGCCACTGCTCTTAAAACGGTGAAGAAAAACATCGTGAGGAAACCGGCATATCTTAGAACCGAAAATTCGAAGATATGTGACATCTACCAATCTGCACTGGGCCCGCGTGGTGGATTATAGCCCATCCCTCTCCTAGAGAGGAGGCCTGAGTCCCTACAGTGGGACCAATGTAAGGCTGATGATGATGATGATGATGATGATGATACCTATAGTAATTTTCACTTTAATAATATATTCTAAGGTAATCTAAACTAATATTATAGAGCGGAAAGATTAGATTTTTGTTACGATTCAACTCAAAAATTACTCTGACGACTTCGAAAATTATTTCCACATTAGAAAACTAATTGAAAAATATTACTATGTTGGATAGTCGATCTATCGAGGATGGTTGTAAGCTATATATTATTGTGACGCAGACGAAGTTGCGTGGGTCAGCTAGTTATTAATATCAGTGTTGTCGTACATTAATTACGCGTCAACACCGATCGTTCATACTTAAAATTTAATTGTCAATATCTTGCTGCGGTATCAGGGGCGCAATTCTGGGGCGCAATTCTGTAAAATAGTCAACTTGTCAATAGTGTGTCGATAGTGTGTAAGTAGTGTCTCAATAGAATATTCAATGACATTTGGTATTCTACAACTTATTTATGGTCATTGACTTGCCACAGTTGCAACTGTAGTGACATTGAAACGCCATAATGGGACTATCGTAAAATTGGTAGTCTGGTACATTTTAATGTGTCAATGTCATCGTGATGGCCAAAGTTACGGTAGTCTGTAAATATTTTAAGTGATATCTGACAGTTGTGTCTATCGTGTTTAGCTATCGAACTGCCATTGTGAAGCCATCGAACAACGACACCTCTTTTCCCTATTGATTTGGTTAAATTTGTTCCTTTTAAAATTTAAAATTAAGTGTCCTAGTGTGTACGCCTTACGTAATGTACTAATTAATAAAGTGGACTTAGTTTTTTGTACCTACTTTGCGGTGACGTATTTTAGCATTGGCTTATAGTGCCGACTGTCGACGTTTTGCTTTTCGCCAGCGCCGCAATACTCGCGCATTAATGAGGCTGCAAGTGAATTCGACTTTGCAAGGAGCAAGCAAAGGAGCTAATTGATGATCCTGAAATGTTGGTGTGGAAGTTCATAACATAACTCAAAACTTACTGTGAAAATATATTTCCATTGAACTTTAGAACTCCGAACACAAATCACTTTAAATTCATCACGTTTTTTTATTATTTTCCCAACAACAATTGGGACTTTTTCACTTACCTTACCTTTGTCGTTTTATATAATATGTTAGTCAAGTAACTACTCTCTAAGATAATAGTTATATAAAAATGTACTCTGTGATAATAATGTGGAATGTGGAAAAAGAAAACTTTCGGATTTTGGGGGCGAAATCGCAGATTTGAAAAAAAAAACAATTACCATCGAGTAGGGTATCAAAATGAAGGGTTTTAAAAGGAGATTACAAAAATATATGACACTTATATGTTTAATAGAAATTCAAAGTCACAAATCCTTTAAACACCAAAACACCAAAGTTAAATAAATCATCTGCGAAGAATTTTACGTGACCAACGAAAGAACAAACACAAAAGAAATCTGAAGTTTTGTTTAATTTAAAATGCTTGTTTTTGATTTTCAGTTTTTTCATTTGGGATTTTTGTTTTTTTTTTTCAGAAAGGCATAAACAATATTTTTATCACATCAGATAAAAATATTGTTTTACAATAAACGCTTGTTTTTTTGTGAAATTTTGTTTTTGATAATAGATAGGTACATGTGACTAAAGATTAATTAATGTAAGTACATGTTTATTAATGGTTGGAGAGGAAGACCAAAAGAAAGAATATCGTGACGGTTGCCAGGGGAAAACGAAAAACGTAGAATATCGTGACGGTTGTCAGGGGAAAATGAAAAAGAAAGAATATCGTGACGGTTGCCAGGGGAAAATGATGTTACGATGGTATCTTCCCTTCCTGTTTCCCATGAACGCAGACCTAAAACTTATCTTATCTCCGTTCAGTCCACTTTGGTAGCTATTACTGCTAATTAGACTTGAGTAAAAGAAAGGTTGTACTTGTAGGTAAAGTTTCCTTTTCATTCGAATGTTTAGGACACACCCCGTATGTTCAGTAAACCGAGTTTGAAATCGTATTTGTGCTTACCCTCTCAAATTCGCAAAAACAAATGTCCTGACAAATTGCCATAATAATTTGTCATACTCGATATCAAAATTGCTTGTTATCGGTTTGTTTATGTTGGGGGGCCATATTTCGTACCACTGAGTGTATACTCATAACCACAGATATAGATAGATATACGATAAGCGTACCATTTTTTTACTATGACGTATCAGTCATAGACAGAGTTGTAACGTTATTGTTATAAGAAACTTAGCTTGCTGCGACAGTATATCTAAGTAGGATATCTGTATATTCTGTAGTATTATTGTTCTACTATTTTCAAATGTGTTGGATAGCATACTGAACCATCATTTTGAACTGAAATCAAAGAAACCGATTAAAACAGTGGCAGATGTTGCAATTGCCGTTACGTTATTGGAAATTCGGGTGTTCGTGCTAAAAATTAGTTCATTCTGTGAAAACATCAAATAAATATCTTTGACATTTCACTAAAAGCAAAAAAGGCTGCATTCATACGCGACTGCGCAATTATAAGTTGTCACTGATACCTGATGCTCCTTCATGGGGTTCTCATTAACACAGAAGTCAGCTGCTAGTTCCCATTAGCAAGGTGGCATGCTACTACGACTGTCCTCAATATTTTTTTAGAAAAATTGTTGTCTAGTAAGTAGTAGTATTTTTCTTGTTTAATACTTTTAAGACCGCGGTTTTATTAGTCTGCGTTTTTATTCGTAGTCGGGTTTTAGTTTTTGAACTTATTTTTTTTCTGAATTTTATGTTTGTGTGTTATTAAATAAATACGTAATAACATGTTACGTTCATAATGTAATATTCTACTTAATGTTGGATTGTGATTTACATAATACGAGTAAATAAATAACACAGACTATAGACCACGTGAACTGTTTGACTGCAATTTAAACGTATAATTATGTTGACTTGAACTATAATATAATATAATATTTGTAATGTAATGATAAAATGTCTTTCATTTGATACCAAATATGTTATGATTATCTCAATTTATTTTTTTTCGAGCTTAGAATTTGACATTTAAATACCGTCATTAAAATAATTGTTAAAATTTATATAGCCTATGTCACCCGGGCTATTCTTACGAATCTATTCTCACCTCATTTAGTAAAATACGTTCAGTAGTCTAGGCGCTACGGTGGAACATACAAACATACATACATACATACTTACATACATAGACTGCCAAAATCATTAGCCTTCCTTTTGGCTTCACCGTAGTCGGGTAACAAAGAAAATTGAGTACTTACGTACAAACAAACCTTGCAAAATAACAACTACACTTTGTAAACGGACTATTTTTTCCTTATAATTAAATATTTTTATCCTTTGGCAAAATTGTACAAAGAATTAATGAAACTACGAGTATAACAGAAATCTACCTTAACTATTGCCTAGCTTAAACAAATAACAATTCATCTTAGCTATAATGACTGAAAACAATAGGCTTTCAGTTGATTCACTTACTCACTGGCAGATTGTAGACGAGTAAATACTTTATAGGACAGTAAGTATCGTTAAACGAAGCATGGAATTAATTTCTGAACATAAAGCGCGCATTCTGCTGAGCGAGATAAAATTAATGACGAGCGAAGCGTACCTTTGAAATGTTTTCAAAGCTAAAATGAACTTTGTATCTTTATTATATTTCTTTGTTTTTATTTCAACACAACAGTGACATCACTACATTAGGGCGACATACAAACCTTTATCACCATACAAAATTATGTTCGGGAATCTCTCTCTCTCTGTAGTCGGTCCCTCATGTCTGAGGATCGTGGGCAGCTTCGGAGTCACATCTGGAGTGGATGATCCGCCTCAACCGGTTTCTGGCCAGCGCATCCCTTACCACCGTGTAGAACTTAGAGGACGATGATTCCTTCACCTGATCAGTCCAACGGGTTGGTGAACGACCGTGCGATCTTTTGCCTTCGGTGTTCCCAATCACGATCAGTTTTTCCAAGCTTTCATCGCCTCTGCGCACTATGTGACCGAAATATGAGAGAAGGCGTTTTTGACATATGGTCGACAAGCGGGTTTTAATGCGAAGCTTGGTTAGGATCGATGCATTGGTGCGTTTTGCA
Source organism: Diarsia rubi (assembly GCA_932274075.1). Taxonomy (NCBI): domain Eukaryota; kingdom Metazoa; phylum Arthropoda; class Insecta; order Lepidoptera; family Noctuidae; genus Diarsia; species Diarsia rubi. The sequence goes on along the minus strand of OW026417.1, from coordinate 12,981,676 downwards.
GTCCACGGTATTCTCAACATTCTTCTCCAGCACCACATCTCAAATGCATCGATCCTTTGCCTTTCTCGGGCCAAAATCGTCCACGTTTCCACTCCATACGGGAAGATAGGGAATACTAACGCTCGTATCAGTCTGATCTTGGTTTTGATACCAATTCCTCTCTTCTTCCAGATGTTGCCTAAACGGGTCATAGCATCCTTGGCCATCCCAATACGCCTTTTTATCTCAGGGACACAGCTGCCGTCAGCTTATGTTCGGGAATAAGAATATGCAATTTACAAAAAAAACAATTGATTGGATAAAAAAAATAAAACACTATGACTAACACTAGTATTATGTTGCTTGTAGAATTATTTGCCAGAATATCAGACCGATCACATGTGTAATTTTAGTATGGTTTTACAAGTTTTAAGAAATTTTTAGAGGTATTTTCGCGATTATTTTCTATCAAGTAAAATTAATTGTATTATGTTTTCAACACACTATGTCGCTAGCGTATATCCTGAAGAATATCGTATGTGTGAAGTGCAGTGAATAATATACATTATAAAACTCGCGTTTAGCTCCTGTTGTCCCCTTAAAAACAAAAACATTCGTTGTACCGATACACAGTCCCCATCAAAATAATAATTTAATATCACATATTCACACGTATAATCCTCGAAGAAAAAGGCCGCTGGCCTACCTTATAAGTCCCATGTAAAATGACCCCGGGAAATCGAACCTATCACCTCATGGTTAGCTGTCCGCACTTGCGACCACTAAACTAACGAGGCAGTCCAATGGGGATACAAGTTTAAATTAAAACCAAAGCTAACGCAAAATATCGGAATTTAAATCGCGTAAGTCACAGGCTATCTTCATTTCTTTTTTTGAAATCCCATTTCACTCGCCGGTGGCTCTTCAGCTGAGCATTAATTAATATTAAGTAAATTATTTACACAAATTACACAGTGACACGCTGAGTTAAATTATCAACTAATTAAATTTATCCTACTCAAATAATCAAGGCTGTATTTCACAAGTTTGATCCGATTAATCAGTGTAAGCTACACTGATTAAACGGATCAAACTTGGAACTGGATTTTTTTTATTAACTTTACAATAACCCAAAGTTTGTCTTTGTGCTCACTATTCATCATTTCCTGGAATACTCAAAGTTTAAAACGGACTTAAATAATGACAGTTTGTTGAATTTAAAAGCTAAACTGCATGAAACATTTAGTGACGACCAAAGTAGAATTTATCTGTATTGTTCGTGAAAATCAAACATTTAATAATTATGATCCACCGGACGTTTTTCAATTCAATGTTTAAAGTCTTTTCGCATTATAGTATGTATGAACTTGTAATAAAATCTCTTTGGCTATACTATTTGTATCTAGCTGGTTTTGGTATCATTGAAAGTTTAAATTTTAAAGAACATAATTCCAAATTCAAATTAGGAAAATGTGTGATTTTCATTTGTTTTTCGTACCGTCAAGATGATTGATGAAATTCGATACATTTTAAAATTTTACTACAAAAAAGGTAAAAATGCAACGCAAGCCGCGAAAAAAAATTGCATGTTTATGGACCTAGTGCAGTGTCTGTGAGGGTAGCACAAATTTGGTTTAAGCGTTTTCAATCCAGAAATTTTGATGTCAAAGATGTACGTCGCTCTAGTCGCCCTATTACGGATAAAATGGATGCCATTTATGAAAAAGTGGAGCAAGATGGCATATCAGTAGTTACGATGTAGCTGAAGAATTAGGAATTGACCACAAAACAGTTTTGGCGCATTTGAAAAAACTGGGTACACGAAAAAGCTCGATATTTGGGTACCTCACTGAAAGAAACCTAATAAACCGTGTACTCATTTGTGATTCTTTATTACGACGTAATGAAACCGAATCATTTTTGAAGAAGCTGATAACTGGTGATGAAAAGTGGATCACGTACGACAAAAACGTGCGAAAAAGGTCGTGGTCAAAGGCCGGTCAGGCTTCACAGACTGTGGCGAAACCCGGGTTAACTCGCAACAAGGTGATGCTGTGTGTGTGGTGGGATTGGAAGGGCATTATTCATTATGAGCTGTTACCACCAGGCAGGACCATCGATTCTGAACTCTACTGCGAACAACTGATGAGATTAAAGCAAGAAGTTGGGAGAAAGCGGCCGGAATTAATTAACAGAAGCGGTGTAGTTTTTCATCATGATAACGCTAGACCTCACACATCTTTAGCCACTCCACGTCCACGCCAAAATTAAGAGAGTTTGGCTGAGAGGTGTAAATGCATCCGCCGTATAGTCCTGACCTTCAGATTTCCACTTGTTTCGGTCTCTTCAGAATTCTTTAGGCAGTGTCAGTGGTTAACATCACGAGAGGACTGCCAAAACCACTTGTCGCGGTATTTTGATCAGAAGTCCCAAAATTTCTATAGCAATGGGATCATGTCCCTATCTACTAGATGGCAAAAAGTTATCGAAAAATGGTACCTACATACTTAAGTTAAATGTAAATAAACTATATTAAAAAGTGTTTTGAATTTTCTTAAAAAATGCGAAGAAATTTTTCCCCAACCTATTATTTAAATCCATATTTCTTTTTGTTTCCACGAAGGGGAATTAGCTCTACCAAGTAAAATTGAAAATGTCACTTCGACGAGCAGATCTGATGTAAACCTTTCATCGTTTTTTTTTAAACAATACTTATTAATACTAGTTACTTAAATAAAATAATTACTAGCGTTTTATAATAAGTAATCTAATGTAGGTTTATAGTAAATTACTTAGTTTAATACTATGTTTGCCCCGTTTACACCCTTACCCACACTAAAATTGAGGGTAAACATAAATGAATTTTGGTGACAAGTAGTTTGAATAACATTAAGTATTTAAGTGTATGTGATGTGTTACTAACCATTAACGACTGATCTTTATAAGTCTGATTATTTTTTTGTTTTCTTTTACTTTGTGAAATATCGCTCGACGTCTATAAATATAACAAGAATAAAAGTTCTGTTTAAAGTTCAAGTGAATCGGTTTTTCTAGGTAAGCGTGCTCCACCCTAATCCGCGTCGCGTCATGGCTTTACATCAGGGGGGCTACTTTCTAAGTCCGTCAACAAAAATACGGACCCATTCGAAACAACTAAGTAATTTTAAAATGAAACGTGCTCCCTATAATATTGGGATTCATGAGTTTTGAAAATACACCCGGAGTATGGACAACTGTCCAATTGTGATGACGTTCTTTTTCTTAGTGATACAAATTATCTTTGGCCAAAACTACGAGTTTCGTGCTTAGAGAGTCCCCTAGGCGTGTTGCGACTAAACAAAAAAAGTTTTATCGAGTATAGTCTGCTGAACTTGTATAAAAACATAAATAAAAAGTTGATTAACAAATTGACTAGTAACTTAAATTGAACACTATTGAACACATAACTATGATATTTATGCTTTTTGACTGAATACATGTTAAATCTTCAATTACAAGTATATATCGTAAGATGGTCTCTGCATCACTCAAAGGTGACTGTTCGAAAATATCTTATACTCTGTTCATTTTTTTACTTAAAATATTAAATAAATAAATTCAAATAACAATAGACACTCTTGGGCAGTTTTATGAAACCATAACACGCAAAATTTTTTAGCGATTTGATCGAAAAACAATGTCATAAACAGTATCTTGATATTTTTATCTTAACAACAATAATGGCCGCACAGGTACTTCCTACTTAGCGCATTTCTTACGCTCTACAAAACCAAGAGTACATAACATCGGAGTATCTTGTTCCAAATTAATTACTGGTAGTTAGCTAGTTCCGAAGTACCTTACTGTGTAAACTTATACGGCCATGTTCTTTCGTTCGTTTTGAGGGTAATGTAGTCAATATAGTTGGTACGGTTCCGTAATCAATACACAGGGTGTAAACGAACCCCCGAACCAAGCATTATGTACGGTCGGTTACTAAAGTGGATAAGCGACCGCACAAAGCAATAGCTTGACGTTTAGTTTTGACTTACGACTTTTTACTTTCAAGACAAATATTGTCGTCACCAAATGATTGTCGTTCATAATTTCAACACTGTAATATAAGTCACGATAGCCTCGCGGTTTAGCGCGTTCGGATAGATCTATCGCGAATCAGTAAGTCGTGCGTTCTAATCTCACGCAGATAGTTTTACACTTTTTGTAAGTATTTACTTGATTGGAAGTAATGAGACAGAAATATTATATTCTTTATTAAGATAAAGAACATTATATTTCTATATTTTCTATTTATAATAATATTTCTTTACGAACTTCTTACTTGTTCGCTTTGTTCACACATTTCGTAAAGTTTGAAAGGTTAATCATAGAAAAAATAAGTCAAGAATTATAATTTATGTGAGGTAGACATGAGTTTTATGAATATGTTACTAGATGAACGTTGTCGATTGGGTTATAGTTGTTGATTAGTGACGTGTGGTTTATTAGATAGCAGTATTGTTGTTGATATTTCTCAATATGCAGGCACATATGAGGCGAGGGCGTCTATTATTGCTCCGCATAAAAGTGATGTTAATAGAATTACAAATATCAGAAAAAAACTGGAATGAATGTGAGTATTATATTTAAGAATTGTAACTTAAACTGTTAGTAGAAATAAAGACATAATACCGTTTGTTGACATAATGAATTCATTAATTGTTTTTTAAATTCATCATGAGGCTTAAAAGAAAAATAATTAGTGTTTGTTATTGGATTCATAAATGCAGAGCGAATGAAGTCTTTAGTATTTTATTTTAACCGCCTAATACCACTTTTGTTTTGTTTTAGAAGAATACTGTTAGTCTCTGAATCAAAAGATACGAGGAAGAGGGTCGCCTTGCTAATTGACAGCGAAGTGGAAGGCCGTCGCTTATTAGTGAAACGCAGCGACGGCGGTGACGACATAATAATATAATTATGGTCAAATAAATGGTTTCACACCTACGGGACGCCTCGCGGAATTATTCGACACCTCATCTCAAACTGTTCTCCGTGCCCTCCAAGCTAAAGGCTTGCATCACTGAAGACCAGCTAAAAATCCCTTCCTGACAAATAGATAAAATCAAGAATGATAACGTTTCGCACGGGTTTATTTAGATTTTTACTGGAACACTACCATATTTTCAGATGACAAGACTTTTTACAATTACGGCGCAAAGATAACACCCACTGCCCTGATAAAAACGTTACCTATCCTTTATATAAACACACTCATAATATTATGAGTTCTATGCGCAAACGTCTACATGACTGCATTGAAAATAATGGGGGTTCTACAAAATATTAAAATGCGTAAATGTTTTGGTTTTAATAATTAAACGAGTATAACATATTTGATGATAATAAGTTATCCGTAATTATTTACTAATTTTAAGTTGAGGTTTAGTTTCAATCTTCTTTTCTTCAAGAAAATGATCAATTAAGCTATAACCTCAAAACGACATTCATTGTGACGTTACAAAAAAACAGGTTCCTAAAGTCTGAATCATATTAGTTGTCAATAAACTCTGCTAATATCTATAATAAGTGGGTATCATCAATTATATTTCTGTGATAAAATTATCTTTTCCTTGTTAAGAATTGACTTAGTGGGTATACAATAAAAAATGTTATGAACGATTACAAGAGAACTGTTTTTATTTAGGTAGGATTTGACGTCACAATTCTCATGATTGTTAATTAGACAATTTTATAAATAATTATGACGAATAAAACGTTGTCTTGTCATTAAACACGACTTTTTTTCTACCTTACCACCCAACACCGAAATGATAACATAATCACAATCACATAAATCGTTAAATAATAATAATGCGTTGGGTTTTTAGCTGTTTGTTTGTTTTGAGCTGGAAAGAAATGGGGAGGCCTTTGCCCAGCAGTGGGACAAAATAGGCTAAGCAAAAAAAAAATAAACTTCTTAAATAAAATATTAAGTATTATAATGGATTTACAATTACAAAAAGAAAAAAATGTTTACAAAGAAACAAATAGCACTATATTATGGTGTGTGAGATTTGAACTCGGACCTCATTGATCATAATTCCATTGCTTAGTCCAAACAGCTATCGACACTTGTAAGTTACAACGTGAATTTTAGCAATTGATTATAATGCGTTTGCTGCGATTATAACGAAAGAGACGGAAATATTATTTTGTTGTGCTATTTCGTGGAGTGCGACGCCCGACGCGACCACGCCGACCGACGACATGATACGATAGCAGGCGATCTCTGTGGCTGTGGTGTGCGTACTGTATAGCGCCAGACCACTTACACACACAAAAGTATGGACGCTCGCCCGTGCGTTCACAGAAATACAATTCTTAGCGTGCCCATGCACTTATCTTGCCTTACTGTACATCAAAATTGGGAGTTTGCTCAAACAATTTCTCGTGGGATTTGTTTGTGAAATATTAAACTTCAAAGTGCAAATTGTTAGACTCAAGTCTGGCAACTTAAACCAATACGGGTTGTGTTTGGTCGTATGAAAAAAATCATGGTAGTAGTATATATAACGAAAATAAAAGGAAAACTATCACAGCTAAGTAGGTTTTACAAGTTTACGAGTAATAGTCGACCGACTTATAAAATATTCGTATATTTTCCTATACGTAATGTATGGAAGTGCAGGTGTCAAAACTGTAAAAGACAATGACCGAAACTCGTACCAAGAATTCTCGAGTTTCAAGATCAAAATGTTATAGTAATTATTTTCATAATTTTTTACGACATTATGCGGCTTGGATTTGATTTATTAAGAAGGATTTTAATTTAAAGTATAAAAGTATGAATATTGTTGTACTTCCTATACATGGCGTTCACACAACCAGTTCAAAAGTCGTTCTGTTAGATCTGTCAGTTGATTTTGACAGTCCGACTGACTTCGCATCGTAGAGGTTTCCCTACAATACCTACTTGCCTGGTTTTGAGGTTATTTTAGATTTTATAAAATGACTCCGAAACCCGGATTTAGTTAAAAAAAAGAACTTTTGTAGGAGTTAATATCATAAATGTAGACAATAAAAAACAAAGTTTGATGTTGACACAGTTTGGTACGGGATTCCATATATCCATGAACAAGATCTCTAAAGTTAGATTTATTTTTAGAATAAAGTCATCGTTTAGAGGCAGGTGGTTAATTAGTTTAGCAAGTTCACATATTTTGATAGGCAACTACGGAACCCTACATTGTGCGTGGACATGCACTTGGCCGGTTTTATTTTTTCATTACAGGTTGCTTAGAAAAGATGACTGAAACGCGTCTAACAAAAAGTTATTTTGTTATGTTATTGGTTTGATATTTATAACCTCTCTCGATAAATAGATTATCCAACACAATAAATAATTTTTCAATTTTAACCCTGTAGTTAAAAGAGGTACAAATAAATATGGGTTTGGTAAAGGAAATTAGCATTAAATAAGTGAGGGAGGCAGTTCAAAGTATGAAAAATGCAAAGGCCTTGGGCTCTTATGAAATACCCGCACCCGCAGTAGGCACTTGCACAAGAACTTGCACATGGTGTTCGTTGATCTAGAGAAAGCATATGATAGAGTACCTCGGGATGTGTTGCGGTGGGCCTTAAAAGAGAAAGATAATTATGTCTGGGAAGTATGTAGAGTTAATTCGTGCGATGTACAAACAATCTTGTACGTACGTTCGATCGGCTGTTGGCTGTTGGTTTAGTGTGACTGTAGGCATGCATCAAGGGTCGGCTTTGAGCCCGTACCTCTTCCTTTTGATTATGGACGCTTAGACGTCGGACATACAGGAAGTAACACCCTGGGTGCATGACTTTTACCGACGACATTGTTCTTGTCGGTGAAGATGGACCTGAGATTCAAAGCAGATTGCAGAAATGGCAACAGAAGCTGGAGAATGTTGGCTTAAAAATCATCAGAACGAAATTCGAGTACATTTTAACGTTCTGCGATTTTGGCGGTCTCTCCAGCCCTAGAGTCATAGCGCTAGATGGCGCGATTATTCCTGTCTGCTCCAATTTCCGGTATCTCGGTTCATTTGTGCAAAGCGATAGCGAAATAGACCGCATTGGCCTTAAACCTGAAGGGAAGATTTCTAAAACAATGGTTAGACGTGCTGTCTTGTATGGATCACAATGTTGGTCCACAAAAGGGACAAATGAAAGGCATTTGCGTGTGGCTAAGATAAGAATTCTTGTGAAAATGTGAATGTGCGGAGTTATGCAAATAGGTAAAATAAGAAATGAGTACATAATGGAAGGTCTGAAAGTGATGTGAAAAATTAATGTGGTAATCTGTTATCATGGTTGGACATGTGATGCGAAGGAATGAGGAAAATGTCGTGAGAAAGGTTTTGAGTATGAATGCTGATGGGTATAAGAGTAGAGGAAGACCAAAGAAACGATGGATGGACTGTAATAAAAATGATATGGCAAGAAAGGAGGTGTCTCATGAGATGACGAGAAACAGAGAAGTATGAAAGAAGAAGACATGCTGCGTCAACCCCAAATTAATTGAGATATGGGTAAGACAATGATGAGTTCCTGAGATTAACGTGTTAAACTAAACAAACAAACAAAGTTTTCAGCTCAATAACAATAGTACAGTTGTGAGTGGTGGAATCGCCGGAAGGGGACGTTCCAAAAAGACATTCCATCTAAATGAGGTTCTTTGGAAAGGACAAGATTCGTATTACGAGCTTCCCAAAAAGGGCTGAGTATAGACTCATTCTAATGTAGATTGAGTCACACTGTGGAATGGAAGTAAATTTTCGTAATGAAATCCAAACACAATGAACTTTATGGAAATTGCGTACGATCCAAAAAACAAATCGTCGGAGATATTTAGCGTATTCTCAGGAATCAATTCGTCAATTTATTTCATTTAGCAGCCCTGTAAGTTAAACCTGAAGGATAACGAAAGCGACCAAAATAATTTCTGAAATGAGATGCTTCCAGTCAGTCAAAATTGTAATATTATTAATAAGAGCTTGATTTTTTCTTTATTTCGTAAACCGAAATTTTTCAAAAGATTAGTATCGAGTACCCACATACGAGGTAACATCATTGATTTTGATGGAAGATTCTTAGTATCACGTTTTTTATGAGAACCAAGTACTTATATCAAAGAGCAAAACGTTCACCTTCCCTTTTTACCCGACTACGGCGAAGCCAAAAGGAAGGGTAATGATTTTGGCAGTAGCGCCTAATCGACTGAACGGATTTTAATAAATGAGGTGTCAATAGTTTCATAAGAATAGCCCGGGCGACATAGGTCATATTTATTTCATTAAAAAATAAAGGGTGTAAATTAACTTAACCCTTCACACATACCATCAACCAAGCATTTTGCAAAAAAAAAATGCTGGAAAACGACTATTTTTTGGGTCAAAAATTTCACTTTACGGTAAAACTCAATGTAGCACTCTTAAAATATTGTAGTAGTGTTTACAAAAACAGCTGTGCAAAATTTGGAACTTTGACTCCCAATATCTCCGTAACCTAGTTACGGAGCTAAAACTAAAACCCGACTACGTAAAAAATCGCAGACTAATAATAGTAGATTTTACAACAAGTGCACAAAACAAACCATTTTTATCCGAGACTTTTAGCAATGTCGAGAAATTGTGTGGCTGATAGTAATGTCGAGGATAAAAATGGTTTTGTGGACGAGTTATAAACTCTGCTTTTCACTTCGATTGCGAGGAAATAAAACAGTAGTATAACATAACATTTCTTTAATTAAAATTCAAAGTAAAATTAGAACAGTTTTGAATACTGAAGGAAATTGTTTTTTTTAAATCTTACGACATTCATATTAGGCTGCAGACCTATACAGCCTACTATTAAATTAATTTTGTAATAATAATTTTCTTAAATCAATTATCCTACCGTACTTGAATTAAAATTGTAATATCTATTATATCTTAAAAAACACATAAGGCAAATAAATTAAAGTAAATATTATTTAATAACAAATTCTATCTATGAACTTCTTATTGCATTTGGCTGTATGGCTCATTTTCTTTGCCATAATATAATACATTTATGAGTAGATACGTTAATGCCCTTGTGCACAAAATTCGATTTTGTGCAGCCTATACCCTGCACAAAGAAGCACTTTCAGAGCATGAGAAGTGAAAAACCTTTTTCCGCATCACAGGCTCGGGGCAATACAACAGGTACTTTATGGACCACGGAATCAGAAGTCATTGCCATAGAAAATTGTTGTCTGACCACAATCTTCTAACTATAAAAAGGAGCAGTTACGTAAAGTCGTATAAAAAAGCAGTCCTAAGTTATACTTATAAAGGTTTTCAGTGAAAATGTAAGTAGGTACTTATAGTTTCAAAATGTTTAGAGGGATGTAAACATGTTTTACAGGAAATATTTTCCGGGTTTTCAGGTCTAATGTGTGGTTGATGTTCAGAGATGTGGCCATTACTATACTGATAAAGATTTATAACGTAATAAAAGTTAGGTACGTACATTAGCTATCCTAACAGAACATTGTCATTATTACGGACAAGGATAAAGCGGACTCAAATCTAAATAACTTATCCTTGTCAGACTGTCTCGAATTTTTTTGTTTTATTATTATGACCCTTACTTATACGAGGCAGCCGTTTGTAATAGACATATTTAATTTAAAGAATAGAAAGAAAATTGTATTTATTTGGCAATAAAAACAAAAACACCTTAAAAATATACAAAATAAATGAGCAAACAAAACTGACATTTCCAAAAGGTCCTCAGCATAACGACAGATGGCAACACAGAATGTTATCACCCGATGCTAATTATCAGCTACATCACACACACGAGTGTCATACGCTCGAAAATACGTTGACAAAATTATGTTAAATTTATAAAAACTTAAAGTTATGAAGACTTCACAGAAGTTACCGCCCACTCTTTCAATAAATGCCCTTGACAAAATAAAATCGCGCCGAAAGTGCGCTTAACCCACTAACTAATACGCGTGGTTAATTCAATATCGAAATCGGCCCGAGTACAGTCAACATGCGAATTAATTAATTTTGAAAGGGTTGGATTCACAATCTTTACAAAAAATAAAGAGCAATTTTTGGTTAAGAGAGAAAAAAAATTGCGCTTGTTGATCAGTATAAAAAGGAGGAACTGCCTAGCTTTATATAACCAGATATGTACATTTCCAAAACACTACAATCCAAAAAAGCTCGACTGCTAAGAGCGACGTTCGTTTGATGCCCGTGTCGAGCAAAGTATTAATAAGGAATTTCTTAGTAGCAGACACGGAGACTGGATTTGCTCGCCATTGGCTCGCCTCTTATGACAAGGCACATAATATAACTGGCGAAATGTAGGTGTACTACAAGGCACATCTTTAAATAACCGTTTGCGGACTACGTGCGTTATGAAATAAAACGTGTCCAAAATGGACAACCTACAATTCCTCACTAAACTACAGTCGAAAGTTCAGAAGTTCAACAAAGAATAGCACTAATATTATAGAGGCGAAAGTTTGTGGGTGCGTGAGTGTGTATGTTTGTTACTTCTTCACGCAAAAACTACTGAACGGATTTAGATAAAATTTGGTACATAGATAGTTTATAACCTGGATTAACAGATAGGATAGTTTTTATCCCGATTGTATCTTCCCGTGGGATAATTTTAGAGTTGTAGCGGGTGAAGGCGCTGGCAACAGCTATAAGTTATTAATAAAGCAATTACGGAAAGTTTCGGTGAAACTTGTATTTACAATGCGTAAAAACTGCAATTTATATGGCGGGACCAGTTTTGACATTACAGGACACTTTTTCTACAAATTTATACGTACATGCAATAGTTTCCATAAAATGCGAATGAAGCTCCAGTATAAAAAAAGTTATGCGTGAACACACATATAAAGGAATATACGTGTCGAATTGAGAACCTTTTCCTTTTTTTACATCGGTTAAAAATCCTAAGCTAACATGAAACGTGTCTTTTGACAACCAAGTACTGAAAGTTATTTGCCATTATCCGACTACAAAGGGTTAGTGAAAGGGTTTGTTACATCTCTGGATCAAATGGAATCACTTGAAAAAATTAAGAACAAGTAAATACTATGTTAGGTACTCATAAAACCGTAAATGCCTAACTAAAGGGTCAAAGGCTAGCTTCAAGTTGCTTATTTCATGTCCATGGTCAACATTTTATCTTTATTATAATTGGGTTATTATTGAAGTGAAAACTTCTTTAGCGGCATTGTGCACTTTTTTTGGGATGGGTAAAAAATGTTATACTCGCGTCAGATGGTCACGTGTCCTGAACGTAAGACGAAACGAAACGTAAGGCGCGAATGTGTCTAACTCGCCGTCCGTCCGTCTCACGACGAAAACAGGCCGTGTCGACGGCGCGTTCGTGTTCCACGCGCGCCTCAAAGAGATGTCAGCAACATGGGAGGGGCCCGAAAGGGCCGACGCCTGTCGGGGCTGCAGGTAGTCCTCTGGTTATCGCGGCCTCGACATAGAGGGCGAAGAAGGAACATGGGTGGTTTTTAGTCAGTAGAAGTCTGACACTCCCTTTCGCTCTGCCCAAGAGCGGGAGGGGTTATTCGATGATTTTACACCCACCAAAAAAAAAAAAAAAAAAGGCGCGAATGTGTAATACGTCAAAAAAAAAATGACAGTTTTTCTGAGACATACTTTTTAATATAAAATAATAAATTGTAATTGTTCTGAAGTGTTAATTTTAATTATTCTACTATACGTGTGTATATCACTGAACTCCTCCTAAACGGCTGGACCGATTTTAATAAAAAAAATGTATGTGTTCAAGTGGATTCGATAATGGTTTGGATTTACATTTGCATCCGGTAGGTGGCGCTGCTGTCCGGGTAGGACGACGTCTGCCAGGTCCGCTAGTCTTCTTTATCAGGGCTAAGAAGAAACATGGGTGGTTTTTAGTCAGTAGAAATCAGACACTTCCTTTCGCTCTGCCCAAGAGCGGGAGGGGTTATTTGATGATTTGCCACCCCCCAAAAAGAGAAAAAAAAATCGATAGTGTTATTGGATTTTTTAATCGGGAATTTCGCAGTAACAGCCGCGGAGTCAATTTGGGCTCAGTTAATTGCAATAGGTTCGCCTATTAAGCATAATTGACGAAATGTGCTGTATTATTAAGTACCTTTTGGTGATTACTAGCGTGATGTTATGTTATACCAGGAATTCCTAGATCTCCCTAATGTTTTGTTCGTAACAAACAATAAAATTAGCTTGATTACATTATAAATCAAGACAACTTCATAATACAATTAAACTTGTACTAAAACTTCGATCTTGTTTGCTGAGAAGTTTTCTTTCATATTTAAATTGTTTTGTTCTCGTTAAACGCGTGTAATCACAGGATGAACCTTCAATGTGTATGCCAGTTTTCTAAACAGCATTACTGAAGGGTAATTATCTTGGCTGCGGGTTGTTCGACAGAGATACCGCGGCCTCGACACAAAGGGCTAAGAAGGAACATGGGTGGTTTTTAGTCAGTCGAAGTCTGTACTCCCTTAAGGTCTGCCCAGAGCGGGAGGGGCTATTGATGATTTCCCAAACTCCGAAAAAAAAAGAAAGGGTAATTATCATTTTCATAGTTTATCGGTGTAAATGCATATTTACACACAAAACCACTTCACTCACATTAAAATTCATTTAATGCTAAATGTTCGTTGCAAAGCAAACAAGTTTTTCGAAACTTACATGAAAAACCGGCAACAACATAAACCTATTACTACGTAACAACATAAACCGGACCACGCACAATGTAGGGTTCCGTAGTAGCCCATCAAAATATTATGTGAACTTACTAAACTGATTAACCACCCTTTCTACCTGCCTAAGAACGATGATTTTTATTGTAAAAATAAAACAAACTTACATTTGCAATTTTGAGACCTGCGCTGAGATACATTGTGTACACGAAAATATTTCATAGAAGAACATTTTATAAGTTGGTCGACTTTTACTCGTAAACTAGTAAAGCCTACTAAGCTGTGATAGGTTTCCTTTTATTTTTGTTATATATGCTGCTACCATGATTTTTTCACACGCCCAAAACAACCCGTATAGGTGGTTTAGGTTGGCACACTTAAGTCTAACAAAAAATTGCAGTTTAAAGCTGAGTATTTTACAAACGAGTCCCTTTATCGAAAAACTGTTTTAGCAACATTCCATATATCATCCCCACTTTTTTGTGTACTGGAGATACCATATTTTTTTTTTCCGTATTTTACTATAGCACTTTGTTAGCGTAACCCATTTGTATATTCATGCCAAATTACAGCTTTCTAGTACTAAGTGTCTTTGAGATATAGTGCGGACGGACAGACAGACAGACAGACGGACATAGCGAAACTATAAGGGTTCCATATTGCCTACGGAACCCTAAAAATGGATTGGTTGACAGCTACACAATGGAGATACCGATTTTTTTTTACGAATTTTTCCTTCACCTTTACTCAGTAATAAACTTACTGAATATATAGGTATTTTATTCACATAAAATACGAGGTAAAGTGCAGGTAACGAAAATATGTTTACCTAACATTTGACTGAATGTAAACATACATAAAATCAGTCTTACGATCCTTTACAACTCCTGAAAATACAGAAGTGCCAGTTCCCACAGTTCAGTTTTACGACGTAGCTACTTGAGGTATCTGAACGTTAATAAACAGTGCAAAAGGATACCACACACCACAGATGTCGACGGGCGTGTGCACCACATCCGACACATTCTCGACGCGTTACGAAAATAAATCGGTCGTCAAAAGAAAAGAGCATTTTTAATTTAAAGTGGCATTATGAAAAAATCTACATTAATAATTATTTGTTAAAACTTCATGCACATACTTACATGTGCATGAAGTTAAAAAACATACTGTACAAAGGCAGACTTGGAAGACTTGTTCATTACGATATTTTTTCGTAGATCGTTATTTATAAAAGTTGAGTGTAAGAAGAACTTGATCTAAAATTACTTTATAACAATGGCAAGTGAAAAACAACACATTGTGTATGCATACATTTCATTGTAAAAGTGATGCATGCATATCTTAAACCGCAATAAATTCCTAGAGTGGATAAAAGTATATACAATCAGCGACTATAATAGAATACAAATCAAGCAAAGAAGATGTATAGTGCCAGCTGAACAAAGACGAGCAAACATATTTGTCTGGGAAGAATCGTTTGCCACTAGACTGTAAGTAATCCAGGATATATTATAGCTATGATCGAGAGATCAATTCCGAACTCGCTAAATATTTATCACAAAAATAGCTTTCCAGACGCTCCAACGTATTGTGGTAGCGTTTACCTTGACATTGTGAGATAGATCAAAATGAATATTGCATGGATTTGCTTCTGCTGCATGTATCAACTTCCTGTTTTTTTTTATGTTTTCGGGTAAGAATATTAATTGATTATTTTTGTTGCTTAAACGTAAATAATGCCGTCTTCTCATAATATCACATACATACACATACATTTATTACACACATTTACACACATTTTTCACACATTTATTATTTTTGATACATTTATTTAGTGATATTATGAGAAGACTTTCATTACATTATAATATATTAAGGTGTAAGCGCCAGGGTTGCGGGGACCCGCTGGATGCGAGACGCACGGGACCGGTAAATGTGGCGACACCTTGGGGAGGCCTATGTCCAGCAGTGGACGTCTTTTGGCTGAAATGATGATGATAGAAACGCCAGGGTAGCTGACGAAATAAAAAATAACCGTACGTATTATATATATGCAATTTGCGGGTTGTATGTTGGTTAAAATATGAGTCGTGCCTATTAAAATCATAAATACAACCCTATACATTCATTTAACCCCTTTCTAAATTTATTCATATTATTTTAAATAAACGGGAATAAAAGAACTTAGATGGTTGTATTATATGATTTTTAACTCAGTAAACATTCATAAAAAATTTTGTTTAACCTACTGCCTGGCATGCACTGATCTACAAATTGTATTAAATCTAAGATAATTTCAATTTCACGAAGAATGAAACGAATTGGAACGAATTAAACTTGACTTTGTATTGAAACTTTTACAGCCCAGGTGCAAATTCTTACTTGTTGGGAGCGTAATAAAAATTTGAAGTAGACGGACGATAATTTTCCACCTTTTCGTTGAGCTAAACTACTATATTGCACTACGTTTCTTTAATTCCGTTGTTGCGCACTTTGCTTCTAGAAGTAGTATCATACATACTAGATATAATATATACAACATATGTACAACATTTTTCCTCAGTACATAGAGACACCTGCCCACCAAGCTAACGGCGACTCTAAATTTTTTTTAATCAGCCAAAGTCGAAAATCTATTTAAAACAAGTCGGGCTTGCACATACCATACCATTTCCGTACCATTGTAGTAGATATTGAGAGATTTTCCATGTTATTTAGCACCATAGACTTCTTCTATTATTTTCCTGTAATCTGTAAGTGTTGAACTAATAACTGTATATAAGTTTAGGCTCAGAAGTTTCGGAGATAAGGTCGGGGGTGGTTGGACAAACAGACAGACACACGAGTCATCCCATAAGGGTTCTGTTTTTTCTTTTTGAGGTACGGAACCCTAAAAATTGTCAGATTGTAGTAGCGTGATGTGCTGGCGTCTCTAATAAAGCCACCAACATATTATTAAGCTTTAACAATTATTTGGTAATAACAGACACTCTTAAATTAGTCATGCTGGAAAAGCAGTATTTTTTATAGCCGCACATTGAAAATAGCTCACGAGATTTCTTTCGTAGTATCTGTACGAATTTTCGATGTATGATTTGATGACTATTTTCTGTATCGAAAATAGCCGATATGAGAGGAATTCATATAGCCATTGGGATGTCATCATTAATTTGCTCAGTTTTTTCTCAACTATGTTGGGGTTGGCTTCCATTATCACTGCAGCATGACTGCAGCTGAATACTAGTATTCTACCTATCTGACCTCCACAACCTATTAGTAAATAGGTACTAGGTTATACGATACCCCTTGGCAAACCTGGTTGTCAGACTTGCAGGCCACTGACTTTCTGTAACGGCTGTCAAAGATTAACAATTGGCAGCCGAGACCAACGGCTTGTCGTGCTTTCCGAGGCGCGGACAAAACTCGATATGTAATTGGTGATCACTTATTCACGAACCAACCCAGTTAAGCGGGGCTTAACCTGAAGATCGATTCGAGCGGCTGTTATTATTTAGCCGCGAGCTCTATTTGAGAAATAAAAATGACAATTTGTTTTATTTTCGCACAGTAAAGTTCTCGGGTCAAGTCTATTATACGGAACGTTAAGATATACAACGGGGAATGTACCTAAATAAATTTACTGTCTGCAATATAGTTCTTGTTTTAAGATAAGGGAATATGGCAATTCCTATTGAAGGCTTTAGCTTAGAAGACGTCACTAAAGATGAATTGCTTCTCGTCTTCTTTTTCGTGTGGTTAGAAAGAAAGAAAGAAAGAAAGAAAATTGTGTTTATTTGGCAATAAAAACTTAAAAAATAAACAGAACCAAATTCAAAATGATTGAGACTGCCAAAAGGGCCTCAGCTCAGCATAATGCCAGATGGCAACACAAAGTGCACCACCTGACGCTGATTTTTTTGGTTAGTGTCGAACCTGGTGACAGAGTCTTGAGAAAGTGCTGGTTTTCTCACGATCTTTTCCTTCACCGAACCAAGTGAATAATGCAATACGCACATGAAGCCGCAAAATCAGAAAACTCAAGACCTAACTTGGCAATCCGACCGTCACACGACTAGACCATCACTATCACAAGGCAAGTTAAATAAAAGTTTAAATAAGTGTAACATAAGTGTAAGTGTAAGTGTGTGAAAATATATCTTTCTTTTATCGCCGTGATGTGCAGTATTCTAGCAAAACTTTTAAGAAAGCAGAAACATTTTAAAACCTCTACTTCGTTGGTAAGTATCTTATGTAAACGTTTAATGGCCTCTGTTTTAAAGAACAAAGATACAAATAAAACAATCGGTGGTCAAGTTTCATTAGTACACTTTTATTTTATTGAGTTAGTTCATAATAGGTGCATGTCTGTTGCTTAATACCTAATTAAGTTTTACGATTTTTACAGACAAAAGCTGTTTATGAACTTATTAGTTGGATTAGATGTATGTAACATTAAAATTGAAAGATATTACTTTTTTATATAATTATAGACGCAGACTGCTTCGTTAGTCTGTGTTGTGCATGATAAAGTATTATTGTGTTTTTTCATCAGGTATATTATCTCTGCAGCAACTATGGAGTTTGGTTTTTTGCCCGGTTGATAACTATCTACAGTGTTTTTAGGAACTCGACGTATTGCTTGCAGGACGTCATAATACGGTTAAAATGCAATACATTCAGTAGTTAGTAGATTTTGTAAGCGAAATTTCAGATTTACTACTGTACTTGTACTAAATCAAAAACGGTTTTCGTAATGTTAGTCAATGACTTTGTATTACGTTTTATAATACCTTTTTAGATAGCTGATAAGACAAGAATATTTTCTAGAAATTTGTACATTTGGCGTACCTACTGTTTTTTATTTTGCACCATACGATTTTTTTAAGAAGTTAAGGTAAAATTTACACTTTACAGACATATTTTCTTCGCCATTGAGCTTGGCAGGAGGGCAAGTATCTTTTCTAAGGGTAAAAGTGACATGTGTAGACTTAGTCTGATTGGCACGAATTCTCCACTGTTTCAGCCACCTCTCCACTTTATCCAAATGTCTTTGTAAATTTAATGACGCAGTTTCTGGACTAATATGAGAAGACAATAATGCCGTATCATCTGCAAAGGTCGCAGTCTTTGTGTCTCATAAAGAGCATAGAAGTCGTTGTTCTGTTTGACTTGGAAACTTCTTTTGTCAAGGTTACATTTGAGGATGTTTATAACGTGTGCGAGCCGCTTTTTTAGTTTGTAGATGAGGCCCTCATGCCAAACTTTATCAAACGCCTGGCTAACTTAGACATTAGCCAGGCGTTTGATAAAGTTTGGCATGATGCCGCTGAGCAGTACATACGTTCTTCAAAGCATTTGCCTATGATGTCGACAATGCGGTGAACCTGTTTAATAGTCCCGTGTTTTTCTCTGAACCCAAATTGGTGATTTGGCACCAAATCAAATTGGTTATTTGTTCTTCTAGGTACTTTTTCATTCGGTTGAGCAGAATTTTTTCGAAAATCTTTCCTATGACGGGGAGCAAGCTTATGGGCCGGTATGATGTCGTTTCCTGAGGTGGCATGCCAGGTTTAGAGATCATCACTACTTGTGCTATTTTCCATTGACTAGGAAAGTATTCTAATTTTAAGCAAGCATTAAAAATTTTGACCAGACTCATTATTCCTTTATGCGGTAGTTGTTTCAAAAGAGTTGCATCTATGAGATCGTACCCTGGAGATTTGCCTTCCGAAAGATTTTTAATTATTGTTCTGACCTCATTTGGGCCTGTACTTTTAAGAGGTGGACACATTTGTATTGCAGTGTCTAGGTAGCTTCTTATTTCAGCCGTAAGCTCACTACTTTATTCGGGGAATGGTTAGAAAACGACACTCGTTTCACAGACAGATGTTCTGCGAAAGTTTCCGCTTTTTCCGGATCTGATCTAGCCCAGCCTCCAGAGCATTTTTTTATAGGCGGGATGTGAGTGTTAGGGCGTTTCAGGTTTTTGGTTGCTTTCCATAACGAGAAGTTAGTGTCCACTGTGGGACTTAGACTGGTGAGGTAGTATTGGAGATTGCTATTAACCATTGTTTTTATGAGCGTTGATAGTTCAGCAGAGCATTTGTTAAAAAGTGTTTTATCGATTGGATATCCTCTTGTGTGCCAAATTTTTCTTAATTTACTGCGTTCTTGTATTTTATCTATGATGTCTTTAGGATATGTGTTGTGCTTGGCGGGAAGGCCTTTGTGTTTGGTCGTTGCAATATCAGCTGCCCTATAGATGATCTTGTTAAGTTCTTCAACAGATTTTTCAGTTCGTTCGCTGTGCCAATTTTAGTTCGCAAGTTTATTTCTGAGGTTATTATGCTCCGCCCGGATGCCACCATTGTGAGGATCGGCCGGAGGACACGGTGGAGCACACAGTGGAGGTGTGCCCCGCTTGGGCGGAGCCCCGCCGTGTTCTCGTAGCGGCGATCGGCGGCGGCGACCTCTCGCGCCCGGCCCTGGTGCAAGCCATGGTCCGGGGCGAGGAGGAATGGGACGCCATCGCCTCCTTCTGCGAAGCAGTGATGCTAGCGAAGGAGGTGGCGGAACGCGAGAGGGAGAGAACCTCTCGTCCCAGCCGCCGCGGGAGGCGCTCCGGGCGTCGGGGGTCCCGCGATGACATCCGGCCACCGTAGACGCGGGCCTGTGGACGGTGAGTGATGGGCTAACTCGCCGTCCGTCCGTCTCACGACGAAAACAGGCCGTGTCGACAGCGCGTTCGTGTTTCACGCGCGCCTCAAAGAGATGTCAGCAACATGGGAGGGGCCCGAAAGGGCCGACGCCTGTCGGGGCCGACGCCTGTCGGGGCCGACGCCTGTCGGGGCCGCGGGTAGTCCACCGGTTATCGCGGCCTCGACATAGAGGGCGAAGAAGGAACATGGGTGGTTTTTAGTCAGTAGAAGTCTGACACTCCCTTTCGCTCTGCCCAAGAGCGAGGAGAGGGGTTATTCGATGATTTTACACCCACCAAAAAAAAAAAAAAAAGATTATTATGCTCTCCTTTTTTTGTTGTACAACTTGTTTGAAGGTTCTATTAAAGTGATCGTTTGGTTAACAGTTAGGATAACAGATGTATGGTCAGATAATAGATCTATGCATGGCTCGATGCTAATCAAATTATTGTCGATACCTTTTGCTTTATAGAAGTCTAGTAAGTCAGGGGTTTTGTTTCTATCCGTAGGTCAATATGTGGGTTCTCTAGTGGTGAAGCATTCCAGTTTAGCCTTTTCTATTAATTTTTGTAGTAGCCTCCTTCTTGGGTATATGAGTCTGGAACCCCAATGGAGGTGTTTGGCGTTCCAGTCGCCACCCTTATGAATCGCAGGCCCAGCGTATTTAAGTATGTTTTAAAGTCACCCGCAGTAATTGTGCGTCTCGGGGGGCAGTAAACAGCGGACAGAGTAGTTTCAATTGCTTTATCTATGATTTTTATTGTAGTAGCTTGAATTTTATCAGTGCAATAGTTTTCTATTGGGTAATGTTTAATGTTATCTTTAATGATTACAGCGGTTCCACCGTGGCTATTACTAGATGGGTGGTTAGTGGTATACACTGAGAAATTTTGATTAATATAACAAAATACGATTTGAATGTGAATCTAGTCTCAGATACGAGTGCTACATTAATCGATTCCATGTGCAGGAAAGTTTCAAATTCTTGACGATTTTCAGTCAACCCGTTGGCGTTCCAAGTTACAGTTGGTTCGGAGTTTGCAGATCATTTCTTTGTTAAGCTGTTTACTATCTGGAGCATACTATCGAGCATTTTGTCCATTATTCCCATCATTGTCTGCTGTAGCTTACACAGCATAGTTTCCATAACTTCTTTAATTTCCATATTGTCGTCTCTTTTTTCAGACCGTTGCGTGGGTTTGGGTTGTGCTGCAGTTTCTGCGTACGTTTTAGTAGATTTGTTCAACTGAGGTAGGGTAAAGGTTTTGTTCTCATCGATTTTGTAGGTGTTGTTCTTTTCAAGAATAGGTGGTTTTCCTTTTGCGTTAGGTACCATTTTAAGTATTCTTTCTCTGTATTCTTAATAGATTTTACAGCCTTTGTAGCTAGCTGGATGCTTTTCAGAACAGTTGACGCAGGTAGCTTCGGTGGACTCTTTTTGCACGTTGTAGTAGAATGTTCTTAAGCACATTTAACACATCTGAATGGCCTGTGGCAAAGATTTTTCGACCAAATCTGTGGCATCTTTTAC
The DNA here is from genome assembly GCA_932274075.1 of Diarsia rubi. NCBI lineage: Eukaryota > Metazoa > Arthropoda > Insecta > Lepidoptera > Noctuidae > Diarsia > Diarsia rubi. The sequence goes on along the minus strand of OW026417.1, from coordinate 12,959,727 downwards.
ATTGCAGAATTTCTTTTTTAGGGTAAAGGGCTTCTAAGTTTATTTTCATGTTTCCAATGTATTTCACTTTGAATATTTCTTTATTATTGCGATTAGGTTCGAGGTCAACATGAAATATTTGCAGGGGCTCCTTGGTGACTCGATGGCGGATATTGACTATTTGTCTGACTTCATGTCCCATTTCAGTCAGTTCTTTAGCAATATGTGTGGTGTCGTCCGATGAGTGGAGTCCACGAACTATAACTCTATATGCTCTTTCGCTTTTAAGCTGGTAGGTGTAATGTGAAATGTTATTCGAAATAAAGTTCTCCCTTATGGTTTTATAAGCTTGAATATCTCTAGGTATTATTTTGATAATATGGCCTGTCCTGAGGGTGGTCATAGTGTATTGGTCGTTTTCTATGAACCCGTTCATAGCTTCTTTCAGGGATATCATGTTGAGAACTCCTGTTACGAACATCGGTTCTGGTCTTGGTACGTATTTTTTTCTGTTTTCTCTTTAGTATCTATTTCTTCGTTTTCTAGTAGGTCAAAGCTGTTTTCTGTTGGGATCGAGTATGATGCAGAATTCTTCTTCTTTTTCTGTTCGTTGGTTATAGGACTTGTTTCTTTCCTTTTATGTCTTCCTACTGGTTTATCGTTTTGCCATTCAGTAGGGCCTATAGCTTTGTCGTTAAGTACTTGTGTGTAAGTTTCTGTTTCGTTCAGAAGTATCTCGGTGACTTTTGTGCTTTCTGAGTCATATGTCACTTTTAATGATAAAGTTGCTCCTGGGTCTTACGAAGAAGTTTATAGAGCGTTTGTTGTATCATGGTTGGATTTATTTTATTAAGATTTATTTGAGTTTGGTTTTCATTTGTTTTAATTTGATTCATCTGGATTTTGATTCCCACGAGTAGGGCCGATATTAAAAAGTTACGTAGAAGGTGACGCCCATTCCCCCACGAAGGCACGATACAAGGACGTTTGCCAGGTCCGCCGAGGGTGGCGCTAGAGGCTTGCCTCCCACAAGTCATGCACCCTATCAGCGCGTATCCCACTTTAGGATTGGGGAAACTTTGAAAGAGAGTTTCGATCTCGCGACCCGGGCGATTAAGCCAAGGCCCCCGATTCTGTATGACAGAGTTGCGGGTTGAAGCATACTGATATAAAATATGACCCTAATCTCAATACTCAAAAACGTCGAGTTAACAGAGCATGCCCGACAAAGAGTGATAATCTCACAATTGTGAGAAGACATTATAATTTTTAAGTCCTGTTATTTATAACAAAATTAATTGAAAATTACAAATCTATCCGCTCTCGTCACGAAAGTGTAAACTGAAAATTGAAAAATGCCTCCAAAATATGGCTTATGAGGAAACAGAGAGCCTCATAAAAATTTAAATTATATTCGTTCACATCCTCCGCATACACATACACGTACCTTCCCACACGCACACAAACACACTGACGCACGCACTTTCACATTCTTCCGTAACACACACACACACACATACACACTCACTCACACACCCCCTTATATTGCTACCAGTATTGTTAATAGCTGATGTTTAGTTTTAGTTTTATTATTATTATTATTATTAAATTGTTGTAACTAGTTTCTACCTAATTATAAGCACCAAAATTATTGTTTCGGAACTTCTGTTGCCTTTCGATCCAGGGGTGGGCGCTAATAACTGCGACACAGTTACTAAACGAACGCAGTATTAACGTACACAAAAATTGCTAAAACGTTTCCAATAAATATTTGTATTTAAATTGTTTGTATTGTATTGTAAACCAAGCTAAAGGGAGAAAAAACAAACTAACAAGTGCCCATTACATTTTTGTGGACTGACAGCCACATAATTAATGTAACCTTTTCTTTATCTATTCGTCCCTAAACTGTCATACCAATATCGTGGGGAGTTTGGATACCCCGCAGTGGAATATTTATAGGGGACTCTACAGAAATGGAATATTTACGCTAGCGGAACCGAGCGAAAGTGTAGTAGCTATTAATATTTATAAAGTCAAAGAGAACTCTGCATTTTGCTAGACAGTTAACGTCTTGCATTCCAATTAAATATCTTAAGCTTGATGCTCCAAGGTAGCCCGCGAAATTCAAATTTTCTTAGGTTTTTTGGGAAGTAATTAATTGCTTTAGCTATGCTATTTTTAATTGCTTTATAAAATTTGGTGAGCCAAAAAAAAAACAGCATTTAAATAATTTGGTCGGCTTACAAAGATTTTGTTTGCAATTAAAAAAAAACAGGCAGCAATCCTTTTCGCAAATAATTTTAATAATGGTTAAAAATGTAATCATAAATAGGCAGCTTACAATAACTTGAGTTTGCATAATAAATAATTTGCGGACTGAATGAGTCCGCAAAATAACTACTTGGTCAGCAACATTTCATGATAGAAAACATTCTATAAGCAATGTGTTTAATAGGTATGCATATTCAAAATAAGTAATTGGAAAATCGACAATGTACGTTAAAAGTGGGTGGTTAGGTTAGGTTAGAACTGCGGCAGCGGCCGGCGAGCGCTACATCGAAATTGGTCGCTATCTTACAGCTTCACTTAAAAAATGTGACTTTACTGAATAATAATGATTAAAATCACTAAAACAACCCTCTCAGTTTATAAATGCCTTTTTCATCAAAGAGTCAGTCAAGAAAGTAATTGGAACTGAGAGGCTTGTATTGGTGATTTTAATCATTATTACTCTGTAAAGTCATCTTATTATATTTAACATACAACCTGACACTGAACGCAAATTGCAAAAAAAACGTAAAAAAAAAACAAATTTCGCGGGCTATCTTGAAGGATTCACCTTATGTAGTTTTGTATTCCACCTGCACCTTTTATTCTAGGGTTTCGTACCCGACCGTTAACCACCGGGACCCTGTTAAGCCTGCGATGTCCGTCTGTCTGTCAGCGGACTGTATCTCTTGATCCGTAATAGATAGACAGTTGAAATTTTCCCAGAATGTGTATTTCTGTTAAATTCTGTTGCTTTCTTTGTTGATGAAATGATAGTAACAAAAGTTCTCGTTACAAAAAAAAGGTTTCCCACTCTTAGGTTACAGTGATCGTAGCTATTTCTCATCGAGGAGATTTTTATCAGTTCGGACGATATCGGTACAAAGCAGTTTCTATCATAATGAAGATAAATCTAATCAATCCTATACAAACGGCATTTAATGAAGAGGAGAGGATTTATTACTACAGATACTCGTAAGTACTAGATTTTAAATAACTGCTTGGAAGATCAATGTGATATATTTATTCTGTCGTCTTGCTTCTACCATTCTTTACAAAATGATTGTCCAATATTGAATAGTGATTTTCACAAAAAAAAGGATGACAACAGCAGTGACCTTAACCTTAGTTACAATTCATTGTCACCGTCATCAGCCTATTAATGTTCCCACTGCTAGGATACAGGTGCGGATATAGATGTCACAAGTCTTCGAATTTTTGGTTCTAGGACGTGCCGGTTTCCTCACAATGTTTTCCATCAACGTTTTTGAAATAAATTAAACAAAGTAATGCGCCTGCCTGGATTCGAACCCACGACTTACTGTTTATAAGTCGATGCCACAACCACTGGGCCACTGCTGCTACCATTCAACCTAAATTTTATTGACAGATTACAATATCACATATAATATATTATACAATAGACTAAAATGGTCATTCTGATTGGCTGTACGCACTGGCACACTGTATGAACAATTTGTTTACTTTTACTAGCCACATATCAGAGAGGCTTGGTCATATTAAAGGTGTAAACATAATCAGCTGTCCCATACAGAACTTCACTCGAACAGGTGATTATTTTTTCGCGTTTTTGATGTTGGTCCCAAAGAGAAAGTTGATCAGTTTGATGGTCTCTAATGACCTTTTCGATGCATGGCTGTTTAATTAGTCCCTAGGTTTAGAGTATCAAAACATTATAAAAAGCTCTCTCTTTTTACATCAAGGCTAAAATATAAGATAGGAGTTAAAAAGGAAAGTATGAAAGTGTGTGCAATGGAACGTTGCAGTGTGAGTTAAAGAAAATAGTATGAATGGGAAAGAGGGAGAAAAATGCAGTATGATAATAATAATTACTTACGGCGAGTTGTGTGTGTAAGTTGGTCAAAATACGGAATTTGATTTTAAGATGATTCGGCTGGCTGTTCACAGTGTAGTGCCGGTGCCTACTCTTATGTATGGCAGTGAATGTTGGGTGTGGCAAACGAACCATGAAAGTAGGATTAATGCTGTGAAAATGCGTTCTTTGCGAAGCATGTGTGGTGTAACTCTGAATGATAAATTGAGAATTGAGGTTATAAGAGAACGTTGCGGTTTAAACGAAGATGTAGTGACAAAAATTGAAAAGAGTATGCTAAGGTGGTTCGGTCATGTGGAGAGGATGAATGAAAGTCGATTGACAAAAGGTATTTACAGGGCAGATGTGAGTAGCAACGCCGGCAGAATACGCCCTAGAAAGACATACACTGATCTTAATGGTGCCGTTCTTCAGAAAGGACAGGTGCGTAGTACTCGTAACCGGCGTGCGTGTATGACCAGATGTATGAATGTAAACGAGCCAAAAGGTAAGGATCGTAGCAGGTGGCGTTCTGTGGCTTTTGCCTACCATGGGAAAAGGGCGTGAGTTTATGTATGATTCGGTGTAAAGAGTAAAACGAAATAAACTAAATTGTTCAAGATCTAAGGATTTTATTTCCACGGTACGGAATTTACATTTGAGGAGTCGTCAGGGATTTTCACGGAGGCCTATCGCTCATCTATATGCCCTTGTACACAACCCTATGGTACAACCATTTGATATTTTCGTCGATTTGTTAGGAATTCGGGTTCACTGGAGTTTGACCTCTCAATACTTCACCCTTCAACGGGGCAAATTGATTCGATTGCCAACAAACGGAACTTGATTCGAAACTTGATAGTTAAGGACGCAGTCGGCCCGTGCAAAACTCAGAAATTCAATGAAAAAACAAATACACATCGTGTGTGCGATAGAGCTTCCCTTTGACACCTAGTGGAACGTAATTTGTTTGATATGATGTTTGAGCTGCTCTACCTGCCTATTAACTGATTTGAAAATAAACAAAGTTTTAAATTCGACCCTTATACAATTTATTTCCAGAAACCAACACACAATGACCAATGACTTTTGTTTAAGGATAGTTTTTATGTATTAGTTTATTATTGTATAAGATAGTTGTATGTATTTTATCTACGAGCCTCAGTAACCTAAAATAAAATGACGAGACGAATAAAAAAACAAACAAATTAAATGACGAAATAAAATGACGTAATTTTTTTTTTTTTCATTTAATATGATCTCCAACAAAGGATACACAGTAACTAAATTAAGTTAAGTTATTAAATTTTAGGTGTGTCTGGCAGGGGGCTGAAACTGACGGAAGTGTCCGGATATGGATGACGAGGTTTCTTAAGTTACGCAGAAAACCATGGAAAAAAATGAGCTTTATACTTTAACGATAGTAAGGTACTATTTTATACACCTTTACTACCTGTTAACTGCCAAAGTAACCACAGCCCAAATTATATATTCGCTGGTCGTTCTTACCTGTATAGGGACATGCACAGACCAACTTTCAGATTTATAAAATAACGAAGGTCTGGCTGTCGTGGGCCCTAAGGCTATTAGTCAAAATAGCATTATAAACCTGTGCGGATTTTTCGACGGGCTGTCAATGTCACAATACTCAAGTCTTAATTATATGTTTTCTGTAGGTTTCTACGTTGTAATAAATACCACTTTACTACAGCAAACAAATAAAGAGAGGAAAATTCGAGAAACATATTATTAGCGTTTCATTTGTTATATCGATAGTAAAAGAAAAATATACTATGAATCGCATTTTAAAAGTACAAACAGATTCTCTGTAAAGTCTGTTCCGTTTTCTGGCTAAAACAAGGAAAATACAATTCTTATTTTTCTTGCTTTGGTTGCTATTTTATTTAGTTTTAATACGTTCTTTAATAGTTCAAGTCTGTGCAATAACGAATCACAGCTTTTTATAGTTAGTGCTACCCACGTAATAATATTAAAATTCTTTAAAACATATAACAGAACATGTCTGTAATGCCTCGAAGGGATAAGCAGAGGTGTAGTACACCTACATTTCGCGAATTTTGTTTACGTCCCATGTAATAGAGGGCGAGCCTATTGCCAGCAACCGGGCACAAATTCTTTATGAGTAATTATTAAAACAACAAACTGGTTATAGAACTTTAGCAGGCAGAAACTAATTTATTTTATTGTTTACAGACAAAATGTCTTCAAAAATAATCCTGGACGAATTGATGGATTCGGTGATGGAGTTGTTTGAGAAAATTGAAAATCGTCCTCCGGCCATAATTTAACTTGTTTGGCTACTTGTGAAACACTGAGTTTATTAGAAACTTAACCACTTATACAATGTTCGATTGGCCCTGGCAAGGAGCGGAACAGTATAAGTGAGGTTCTGTAAAGAAATGCAATATATATATATAGTCCTCCTTACCGATTTCGGTAACGGCGACCCTAGAAGCTATTTCCTAGCGTGTGCTCTTATATGGCTGGCCAGGCCGAATTTGTTTTTAAATACCCGGTCACATATAAAGCAGTAGAGTTGACCGGCAGAGTTGTAGGTAGGTACCGAGTTTGTAAAGGGAAAGGTCAAGCGAATAAATTATGAAGTAGGGGGGTTCAATTTCTAGCGGTCGTAGATGGAAAAGTTTCTGATTTTGTTATGACGGCCATTTTAAAATGGCACATCTACCTTTGCGATCAAGCGTTTTATCTCCTGCCCTCGTCCTGTCAAAGTACCTACTTTGCGCTAGGCTCAGTTCGGTCAATTACATGCTACATAACAAACAACCAACATGCGGTGTTGACAACTGTTATTTCAACCTTTTTAATATAATAACAAGTCATTGAAATGTTAAAAATTATAAACAGTGTTTGACTGTTCGCTTCTCGAACACCGTTTTTTTAATGGCTAAAAACGCCAGCAAGATTTATGCTTTAAAACATATCTGTAGGTGTCTGTAAAAAAAGTCGGTCGCTCTTCATTATGTCGCCCCAGGAAAATATTTATAGCTATATGTAGATAACACTTGATGTTTGAAACGTAAGTGGGTGGTTCTCCGAGGTCCCTAAAAACGCGGTCACACCAATGACGTATTATCATTGGGTCACACGGTCTTAATTCCTAACCTATATAACATTCAGTCTTGGAAAAATACAGATTACTCTTTATTTATATATGCGTATAATTTCAACATTAAACATCTAATAATGTTTATAAAAAATATTTAATGACGAAAACGGGAGCAAAATCGGTGTTATCCGCGTGTCACACTCTGTTTGCGCTCACGGAAAACTTTCATAACTTTTGTATTTTATTAATTCTGTATTTAATTAAATACATCAAATTAATCGTGTTTAACTGAGCTTTATAAATACCAAAGAATATTTATTTTATCTCATAAGTATTTTATACTTAATAGACATTATGTCTCGTTCACACGATTTTGCTAGTTTATAAAAACCGTGTAAAACTGTATATAATAATAATAATAATAATAATATTCCACAACTATCACACAACGCCATCTAGTCCCAAGCTAAGCAGAGCTTGTGTTATGGGTACTAGACAACTGATAAACATACTTATATATTTCTAAATACATACATATTATAGATAAATTACACCCAGACACAGAACAAATGATCGTGCTCATCACACAAACATTTATCCTGGGTGGGAATCGAACCCACGACCTCCGGCATAGCAGTTAGGGTCACTAACCACAAGACCAACAGGTCAGTCAAATAGTCAGTATATATCTTTTAAGAACGCCAACTTTTCGCTAGATATTTCAGCTCCTAAGGTGCTCAATGGTATCCCGGAGTCAGTGGCTAGAAACTTACGTTCATTTACCCATAAATCTAAACGACATTCTGAAAATTGAGATTTTTTTATTTTTCTGTTATAACTTACGGAGCCGAAATATGGACACTTACGGTACGGTTGGTTCATAAATTCAAGATCACTCTGCCAGTTATGCAGGAATCTCTCTGAGGGACCGCATCCGGAGAGAGGTGATCAGACAAACGTTCAGAGTTGTGGACATAGCTCTCAAAATGAGTAAGATGAAGTGGCAGTGGGCCAGCCATGTTAGCCGTAGAGCCGATGACCGTTGACAGTTGGAGTAGACGTGTTCTTGAGTGGACACTGCAAATCGGCAAGCGTAAGGTGGGACACCCTCAGGCTCGGTAAAGCGACAATCTTCGCAGGGTGACTAGTAGCAGGTAACGGTGGTGGAGTGGCTTGCGATTGAAGAGGTATATATCCAGCAGTGGATTGGTGTGGGCTGATGATGATGATAAGGAGTATTTATATGAATATATCAGTTAAGATAAAAACTTGTAATAACTCGTAGAATGTTTTTCAGTTTGTATAAATATACAAACAAATTGGCTACGAGCAAATACTCGAAACCAATTTAACAGTTAATCCTACGCCAAACTGGGCTGTTCGGCCATTTGAAGTCATACTCGTACCATATACAAGACCTCAAGTACAAGTTGATTTTTAAATATTGTATATTACTTTATAACATCAAGCAAAAGGAAATGTGTCAAAAAATAAGGATTTGGAACCATATTTGGCTTGAAGATAATATGTATGTAACTTTCGTGGCGTCTCATGTAACTTTCGTGGGCACAGAAATTTTAAAATGGGATATCTCTGTAGTTTATGCACCGATTTACATGTAATAAAAACCGTACGTATAAGTTTAACAGCGTCTTAAGTGTGTGTTCATTTATATAAAGATTACTCTAAAAAAAAATTCGACACGAAAGTGATACAAAGAATGCGTATTGAAGAACTACCCACGTGAGCTTTCGTCTGCTCCATCAGTGCTGTCTTGTTCGCTTTATTAACCAAATTCCACTTTCTCACATTTTTACCGTAAAGACTAATACTCGTAATAACAATCCAAAGCATTGTGTGTATTCTCTTAATGAACGAGAACAAAACTCGGAGAGGGATTCTGTTACACCAGAAATGTGCAAACTCAATTGAATCTAACACGAACGACAAAGCAAGAGATAAAGTTACGCGTATATTATTGTTAAGGGAAAAGGAAGACGAATAAAATGATACTAAGAAACCGTGAGGCTTATCCATTCCTTTTTTTTTTTTTTGGCGCTTGGAAAATCATCAAATAACCCCTCCCGCTCTTGGGCAGAGCGAAAGGGAGTGTCATACTTCTACTGACTAAAAACCACCCATGTTCCTTCTTAGCCCTCTATGTCGAGGCCGCAATAACTAGTGTACAACCCGCGGCCCCGACGGGCTTCGGCCCTTTCGGGCCCCTCCCATGTTGCTGACATCTCGTTGAGGCGCGCGTGGAACACGAACGCGCCGTCGACACGGCCTGTTTTCGTCGGAAGACGGACGGACGGCGAGCTGGCCCATCACTCACCGTCCACAGGCCCGCGTCTACGGTGGCCGGAAACCGTCACGTGGCCCCCGACGCCCGGAGCGCCTCCCGCGGCAGGCTTATCTAATCCTTACGATTGAATTTCGGCCACCACGCGGTTATGTCTGAAGGAGTTATAAAACTTCTTAATGTTCTAGACTCACATTCTGAGAGAACGCTTTTTTTACCGACTTTAAAAAAGGAGGAGGTTTCTCAATACGACCGTACTTATACGTATTTTTTTTTAATGTTTGTTCGCGGATATCTCCGTCAATTGGCGACTGATTATACCCTTTTAAACACTAAAAGAATTTTGAATTATTATAGGTTATACTCCCGAGGTGGGTGGTCCCATTGTCATCAAGTCAGGACCAGCAGGGCTATTGCGTATCTTTTAAATGACAGTGGCTATCATATTGTCTATGGATTAACTGTCAAATTGGTTATGGTTTAGTACAAAACTGAACCATTTGACAGTAATTGAAAGGCACTATAGGTTAGCCACTGTCATTTAAAAGATACGCAATAGCCCTGCTGTAGGGCTATTGCGTATCTTTTAAATGACAGTGGCTATCATATTGTCCATGGATTAACTGTCAAATTGGTTATGGTTTAGTACAAAACGGAACCATTTGACAGTAATTGATAGGCACTAAAGGTTAGCCACTGTCATTTAAAAGATACGCAATAGCCCTGCTGATGATGGGATCTCTGAGAAATCGAGGGCAACCCTCAAATGTATTAAGCACTTATATAAGCAACGTTTTCCATATTTTTTCTAAAGTTGTTAAAGTATTTGCGTCTGATAATCATAATCTCATGTGGCTGCGCTGAAGATGGAAGGTACAACTCCTCAACGGTTATAAGTTTAATAGGGCTGTTAACAAAAAAAAAATACAATTAGAGTTGGAGGATGGTTCTATAATATAATATTATTGGGACGTATAATATATATGATTGTATTCTTTCAGGTTATCTAGGTTAGCTGATTATGGAAGGTACTACTCCTCAGCAATTATGAGTTCAATTATAAAATTTGATGTGCCAAAAAATACAGCATTTAAATAATTTGGTCGGCATACAAAGATTGTGTTTGCAATTTAAAAAATCAGTCAGCAATCCTTGTTCTGCAAATAATTTTGATAACGGTCAAAAATTATATCATAAATAGGCAGCTTACAATGACATGAGTTTGCATAATAAACATTCAGTCCGCAAAATAACTACTTGGTCAGCAAGATTTCATGATCGATTAGCAGAGAAAACATTCTTTAAGCAATGTGTTTGATCGGTATGAATATTTAAAATATGGTGAGCAAAATAACTAATTGGATTGCCAAAATCGACAATATACGTTAAAAGTGGGTAGTTAGGTTAGGTTAGAACCGTGACCAGTTACGCGCGAGCCGAGCGAGCGAAACGAGCGGTGCCGCGGCAGCGGCCGGTGAGCGCTACATCTAAATTGGTTGCATTATTACAGCTTTCCGGTAGTTATACCTATGCTTTTTTTTTTGTGCTTACCAAAATTTTATTAAACAGGAGCAGCTCATTGCAGCTTATATAATTAATATGCTGCACAAAAACAATTACAGGCATCCAGAATGACATAAATTGCTGATTGGTTTTGAAATGTTTGCTGGCTATGAGTTGTTGACCAATTAACTATTTCTGCTCACAGATTATATTTTTCTGCTCACCAAAATACGAATACTATGCTAACCAGTTAAATAACACCCGTTGTCGATTTGCCGGGCAGTGTCCGGGGTTTGTAAGTTATTTATTTTTAATTTCATGAAAATGTAATTAAATATAATTAAAATAACATGCGCGGGCCACCCTGGCGTTTACCGCTCAAAACCAAGTGGCCTTCCAATAGGAATAGAATTTCATAAACACTGTTCGTCGTTACAAAGCTGATTAATGGTAAAACTGAATGAATGCTCTGAATGGAATCACATCCTATTAATAAAATCCCGTTGTAGACACTACAGTAAGCCGCAAACCGTTTACAGAACCGAAGTCTACGTCTAAAATATCTATATTCAGCTCTCTAGTACAAAATTAATACATTTATTCAATTACCCTATTATGTAGATACCTGAATACACTAAAATACATAACAATATTGATGCATTAGCATATTATCTACAGTTATTGTGCAAACATTTGGGTACTAAGAGTAAGTACGCCTTCACACATATTTATTTTTATGTTGCTTGATTTATTTTTGCTTTCAGTTATGTATGCATAACAGTTATCGCCTTGAGTTATATTATGGAAATTAAAATAGAATGTACTGGTAAAGTTTATTCGTGCACGTTGTAATAAAAGTGATTAATGATTCAAAAAATATTTATATAGCTAACTGCGTCAGCGAGTCAATGGCTTACCATTGACTTCATTATCGTGGCTTGGGTATAATTTTCCAGATTTATTCTGAAAAAAAAAACTAACATCCACCTTACATATACTTGTGTAAGGGGGAGGATAAGTGGCTTCCGGCCACCGCGTAGACGCGGGCCTGTTGACGGTGAGTAATGGGCTTGCTCACCGTCCCTTCGTCCTATGACGATGACAGGCCTTGTCGACGGCAGCGGTGACCTCTCGCGTTGTTCAAGCCATGGCCCCGGGTGAGAGGGGAATAGGACGTGTTCCAGGCGTGCCTCAAAGAGATGTCAGCAGCATTGCAGGGGTCTGCAACGGCCGTCGCCTGGTGGGGCTGCGAGTTGTTCGAAAGTTTTCGGTCCTCTGTTTCAAGTTTCGCTCAACTTATGCCAACTATCCCTTTAGGTGGGTCGAACGAGTAAAGCTGAAACATTTACTAACTACAGACTACATACTTCAGCAACAGTTAAGAAAACCACAATTATTATAGTTTACTAGCGGACCTGGCAGACGTCGTACTGCCTGGACAGCAGCGCCACCTACCGGGTCCAAGACAGCAAAATCCCCATTTATTGAATTCATTTGTTACAAAAAATGTGATAAATGAAGAACTGCTCGACCGATTTTGTGCAAACTTCACATAACCATCTACCTACTAAATAGTTCGAACAATGCCTAAACATTTGGTTTGCACAGGTGAAGCCGTTCTTCTACACAAATATTATAAGAGGAAAGATTTGTTTGTTTGTTTGTAACGAATAGGCTCCGAAACTACTGGACCGATTTGAAATTTTTTTTTCACCTTTGGGAAGCTACACTATCTCCGGGTTACATAGGTCACTTTTTATTCCTGTATTCCCACGGGAACGGAAATTACGCGGGTGAAACCGCGTGACATCCGCTAGTGAGTTATAAAATTACAACGAAAAGTGGCATTGATTTTTATATATATTGATTATATATGTAGTATGAAAGGGTACCGTATTACCTTGTATTAACTGGGTTATGGAGGTCAGATAGACAGTCGCTCCATGCAAAATACTGGTACTCAGCTGCATCCGGTTAGACTGGAAGCAGACCCCAACATAGTTGGGATAAGGCTAGGCAGATGATGATAGTATGAACTGTCTGTATATTTTCTAAAAACTATATTATTGGTGATAAATGTATTATGTTTACAGCCATTAACATTTTCATAATGTTTTATATTTCTTCACCTACATACTTTTAATTTATTAGTACCTACATTTTATTTCTTCTGTGATATTTTTCATCCCAAAATTATGTGATATTATTAGTGCAACACGTGATTTTGTCTTATACAGAGTACTCTTTCTTTATTTTTACATTATTTATTTTCAACTCACAACTAACATTACAGGTACTTAACCTAAATATTTAGTATGGTAATCACGTTTCTTGCAAATTAATCTACAGCTGTATCAACTTTCATCGTATTCACGAGTAGATTTAGGTTTACCCGGAAACGATATCTTCATTCGAAACTTACATCCTGCATGTGTGTACAATCGTCGATTTATATTTGTCTACATATGGTTAATAACCACATAAATTCATATGAGCAGATTTGCCCTTTATATTTGCAGGACATACAAAAGGGCAAATCTGTTTTTCAGGGCAACCCGAGGAGGGCCTTTAGTTCACACAAGTGCTCGGGGCTATAAACAAAAGGTCTGTGTAACGTAGACCCAAAGAGATTTATTTATTTCTTTCTTTAAAATAGTTGATAATACACGGTTTTAATGGATACTTTTCTATGTGACGTGTCAACCTCCACTTTTAAATTCTTATGACGCAAATTGATAAAATGAAAATAATTTAGTTCAGTGAAATACAAAATCGTTTTAATCCGGGCTGTTATTGTAAACAAAAATATGTATTCCACTGACCGGTCGGTAGTTGTAACAAAATAAATAATAACATGAAAAACCTCTACGGAACTCTTCATGCGCGAGACCGACTCGAGCTTGGGCAGTTTTTATTTCGATTTTTTTAGTAAGTCACGTAAAATACTTCGCCGAAAATTTTAATTTTTTATACGATTATTCACTATGAATTTCTTCTACCTATATAAATAAAAAGAGAAGTCCTGACTGACTGACTGACTGACTCATCAACTCCCAGCCCAAACCCTTGGACCTAGAAAGCTGAAATTTTGCACAGAGGTTTCCTTTCAAATGTAGACAAGGAATAAGGAAGGATTTATTGAAATTCAACCCCTAAGGGAGTTAAATAGGGGATGAAAGTTTTTATGAAAAATCTTATTCCTTGAGTTAATATACTTGAAACTTGTCACAAATAAATTATAACGTAAATTATAAAGTTGATCACTTTTATTTTTCCTAAACTACCTCCTAAGGCCCCCCTTTAAAAGTCAAAGTTTGTATGGAAGAATTTTAACGCGCGGTTTGATTAACTCGAAACTCAGTATTTATGCTTGAGAACCAAATTAAAGAATAACGTGTATCAGCATTTTTAGAAAATCAACCCCTTACGGTTAACCCGTTAAAAAGGAATAGTAATTTTTACATGGGAGGATTTTATCGCGGGACTTGATTAAACTCGAACATTGGTGTATGAGTCAAGTTATGGAAGCATTACAATTGATTTTTAGCATCCCTGTGGGGCTGAAAACAGGCAATACAGATTAGATGAAAAAAATATATTTGAACCTTGACACAAATACTTACCTATACAATAAAGTTTGTCATTAAGGGGTTTAGGGGGAGTGGGGTTAACGGGGATTATTTACGTAACTATATTTTTCTAATTCTCAAAGGATAGAGAATGGCCCCCAAAATCCGTAATTTTTCTTTGGTTTTTAATTTTAATGTAGGTATCTGTCCAGTGACACTCGCGCTATCCAGACGAATCTAAAAAAAAAAAACATACATACAGGTCAAACACATTACCCTCCTTTCGCCGCAGTCGAGTAAAAATACACGAGTAAGACATTCATACTACGCCAAAAACACACCATGTCACAAGCTATTCACAAACTGTTAAGTACTAGTTTTGTCGAAGATCGTAAGTTTAAAGTTCCTATAACTTGAGATAGCGGCAGGAGCGAGAAAAGAAATTGTCTGAACAGCGAGTACCTAAGTGATTGAGTTTGTCTTTAATTTTAAAAGGTAAATTGTCACAATCAAGAGTTTCATCAACGCGGCAACCGTGATTTAAAATGGCAGACGAAATTTGTTTTGTTTTACGGCAGAGATTCAATCTTCTTAGCGTATCGATGGCAATCTAAATAGGGTATTCCACCAAAAAAAATCGAATTAGACCGTCTAGTGTCTGTTAAATTATCAAAAGATATTGGATATGTGTTTTTTGATTTATTTGGTGAAATATCATATTCTGTCGGCCCAGATCTTAAATATCATCTATTAGTTTAGCGCTTTCAGCAGCGTCCATCAGTTCCTGGAGTGCACGAACAACAGGACACGCAGGACAAGATAATAAATGTCCCATTTTTTATGGAACGGCACCACATTTACACTCCAGTGCAGAATCATATTTTATCAATCTCCACCTTGAGATTCAGAGATTCAATGTACTTCGAACTCATAATAACGCAAGCTTATAAACTGCTCAAAGTTCTCTTTATAGCACTCTACAAAGCGAAAGAATAAATAAATCGTAAAAGTGTAACTCTTTAAAACGAATTCAGTTCACTTTCATCCAAGTTCGAAGAGTGCTCAATGGCCTGGAATCTAGTTTGTGCATTTGTCCTCTAATATAGTGTCGTAATTTTATCCCAAAATTTTGTGTATTTTAGGATCTTTTCAAGGGCATTGCGTAAAATCCTTTGAGCTTTTAAATTTGTGTACTCACAAAAAGTAGGTATGTAACCGAACCCTCTACCGAATATCGGCGCCGCGCCGTTGTGATCATTCAACCCTAAAATTATATAATTTAATATTAACAAACCCTTTAGAAATAATATAACAATTTATAGTATGATAACCTTTACTGAACATTGTTATGTTTAAACAATTTAATTTAAAGCTTTTAGTTAAAAATCCTTTCATGTTAAGTAGGTATCCAATCATAAGATTCACACTAATCCTTTTGAACAGAGCTTCCATAAAACATTAGAGCTCCATAAAACAATCTTTCAAACCCAATTAGGAAGGTCACACGACATATTTGCGCTTTATTTTTTAATCACATTTATGTTGCTCCCTATTTTCCAAAACCCCTGTCAAATCGCAAATCCAGTGGTCTGTTTGACTTTTAAGACCAATAGCAAAACCTACTAAATAATTTGCTTTCCGCCACAATATTTTCCACAATATATTCAAACCTTTTACTTAAACCTTTAACAGCTATGTTGCATTTTTCATGTCTCTATGTTTCTCTTTGTCGATATATAACTCAATCATTCAATATAAATTCGATTTTCTAACTGAATATACCATAATACCCTATAAGAACGCACACTTCCGTCACTTCGCTCTGCCAATGCAGATGACAGCCCGGAGCGGCGGAGTCATTACAGGGAGACCTACCCATTCCCAGATTTATAAGAGAGAAAACTCATTTCACTTTGCCAGTTAAATTACGACAATAATTTCCGGACAAAATTATCTCAACCTTTTACGATTTCAGGCTTAAAATCGTCAAATTAAAACACTGCAGTTAATGAAAAAGATTTGAAAGGGCAATCGCATTTAGCCTTTCCAAGTTTGACGCCTCAGGAAATTTGCCACCGTATGCAAAAATGGCGTGTAAAGTAATAGGCATAAATATTAATATGCCTATAATTATTCATTCCCGTATATCATATAATTCCCGTGACTTGGACACAAGCCTCATCTATAAAATCGTGCACATGAGAAATATATGAAGGAAAACAAGCGCTTCCAGTAAAGTTCATTTTTCTTGATTCTGTTTCCTCCGATGCACCTCTTCAAGGCAGTTGAATAGGAACGTTTGTTACTATCATATAAAATATGTTGGTATGTTCAATACTGGACCATGTTATCATAATGGGCACCTGGACTTCAACATGAACCTACGCGTGTCCAATATAGAAAAGAATTCAACACGTTTGCTGCAGGTAATATAAGTTTAAAATGTTATGTCAGAATAAAATGGGTTTTATAAAATTAACCCTACTATCGCTCTTGAGTTTATTTTTGTTTACAATACAGATTAGAATTAAAGATACACCCATTAGCGTTTCCATGGGATAATTTCGGTCGGCTACGGCCGGCACTGGCAAAGTCGCTAACGACAGCTAGTAACAAATATTTTGTGTACATTTGCAGATAGGTAATAGAACATTTTGATACAAGTGCAGAAAGTTTGTTATTTCATTCGCCGCGGATACACTTTCGTAGAAATAAACTAATAAAACGATAAGTATTTTTGTCATAATTTTTTGACTAAGACTATGATTTAATTTTGCTATTCTTCAGCTGTTTGATTTCGCCTAATTAAAGAAGAAACAAAGGTATTAAGCCGCTAAACAGCCTCACAGGAAAATATGTAAAACGAGCGGACCTAGCAGACGTCGTCCTGCCCGGACCGCAGCGCCAAATAAACTTGTTTATGTATAGTATTCTTTTAAACACAGCTTAAATATTCAAAAAAATATTTTTCAATACACTTCCTCGAAAACTAGCTCTTATTGCACACGCGTACATTTTTCTTATTTTTCCGCAATCAAGGGCGTTTGTAAGGCAAGTTTGGGCTCGTATAATTTATCCATTTAGCTGCGATATACAAATTGTAACGTGTAACTGTTTTTTTGTCCCTAAATAAATAAATAAATAAATAAAGTATGATTCGTCTTGACGAGTACCTACTTTATCTCTAGATGATATTCAGGGTCTGATGAAGGAGGAGGAAGGTGACCATAGGAACTCCGTTATTAATCGACACAACACCTCCGAGTTTGGGTTCGTATGATTCGTCTTGACGAGTATTTGGTCTTTAGATTGTATTCAGGGTCTGGGTGGAAGGTCACGCATCTTTTGATACGGAAGAAGGGCTGCATCAGCTTAATCAAGTATGTAGTTTAATAGTTTAACTTTTTAATTACTATATTTGTTCTTTTCGTATTTTGTATATAATGAACATATTATTAGAAAAAAAATATATTAAGTAAATAACTTGAAGTGATTGAATTTAATTTATAATATTTTCAAACTGCGTAAACACGAGTACCTAGAGTACTCAAATGTCGTGGCAAGGTTTTATACCACAGAGAACAGAGTTACATCGATAACTAAAAAATAAAAAATGAAATTAACAAGCTTTTAATTAAATGCGCTAAAAAGAATAAAATAACTATTCCTTTAAAAGTTTTACTATAAACTTATAACGTCATCACACAATTTATATGACATAAAAGCTTGTCGCGAGATTTACCTCTGAAGAAAAAGAAGTACATGTAAAAACTGCTTGTTTGATTGATTTTAATTTTTAAACTCTGCAATCTAAGTAAATACACATAGGTACTTAAATCTCGCGACAAGCTTTTATGTCATATAAATTGTGTGATGACGTTATAAGTTTATAGTAAAACTTTTAAAGGAAAAGTTATTTTATTCTTTTTAGCGAATTTAAATAAAAGCTTGTTTTTTAAAAAACATTTTTTAAATTAAATTTATTAAATTTTAATGTAGCCAATGACACTCGCGCCATCAGACAAATCTAACGACGTATATTTTATTCAAATCCGTTTAGGAGTTATGAGGGACAAAGAAACAGGCATATATACACACATACTCGCCAAACACATAACCCTCCTTTTGGGCTTCGTCGGGTAAAAAAACAGATGTCTGATATTAAAGAACGGAGGGAAAAATTAATGAATATTTATTATTATTTGCTTTCACAGTGCGAGCGAAGACGATGCTGACGTTGAAAGCAAACTTCTAAGAAAGCCACAATTTACCTCAGTAAGTTTTTTTTACTTAACATTCTTGTTTGTTATTGAATAGCCAATTTCGTCAGTTTTTGTAGTATGGGTGTTTTTTGCACACAACCTTGTCTCTTAACTAATTACGATACTATTAGTTAATTTCTTCGAAAGTGTATTGAAAGACGTCATTTGATGCACGTGGGAATTTGTTATTGCATTTCTCGACCCCATGAACATGTTCAATCCGCCCAGAGTGCAATAAAAAACTTTCCGCACTTGTATCAAAATGTACTATTATGTACTCACCACGTGCCCGATACTTGAACTCGGACGTGCTCAACGGGTAGCACTTAAAGTATTTCTTGGAAAACTGCATCGTTATCCAACAGACGAACTATACGATGAAGCACGAGTCTCACGTGTACGACAGCTGGCTGGCTGTAAGTATACGATGAAGCAGGAGTCTCACGTGTACGACAGCTGGCTGGCTGTAAGTCCGTGATTCTTAAACTTATCGATGCGTCAGAGACCACTCACATATTTCCAAAGAGGTAGGTTATTAATATTTTTTTTTTTTAAAGGTTCTAATATTTTCGAAAAAATCATATACCAAGTTTTGCCGTTAAAACTCGTTTCTATTAAAACCAGATTTTGAGTTTTGAGTAACAAACAAGGTTTTTTAAAAAAACAATATTTGCCAAGTACTCATTTCTGTGAGTAGTTCTATATTATAACTAGCTGAGCCACGCCACTTAGTCTGCGTCACAATATATTTATCTTCCTCGATTAATCGACTATCCAACATAGAAACATTTTTTTCAATTCGCGCGTTCAACCAAACAAATAAACAATCTCTTCAGAATTATTTTTTATTTATCCGCGTATATTTTGAAAATATAATAAAGCCTTTGTTACTCGGTAAAGGCGTAGCTTTCTAATGTTGAAAGAATTTTCAAAGTCGGCAGAGTCAGTTAAATCGTAACAAATAACTCTCCATAATACACGGTTTAGATTTTCATTTGTTTAGTTTACCTTAGATTATATAATTAAAGTGAAAATTACTATAGGTATCTCTTACTGTTAAATATATAATACACCTTTTAAACATTATGGTGCAATAAATATTTTGAATTTGAATTTCCCGGAGGCTAGAATCTCCACGTACCTATATTGATACGCGAGTTGATACATGATATTTGCTTAACTAAAACCGTTTTCGCAGCGCACGCAACGGAAGCTCTCAAAAAGGAATTTATTTTCCCGTTTTTGAAACATTTTCCAATTATGCTCCGCTTCTATTGGTCGTAGCGTGATGTTATGAAGCCAATAACCTTTGTCGATAAATGGACTACCCAACACAAAAACACAGTAGTTCCTGAGTTTAGCGCGTTCGAACAAACAAACTCTTCAGCTTTATAATCTTTATCTTTATTTATATATATTTCTTCTGTATGTGTGTCTGTCAACGAACTCCTTCTAAGCGGCTGGACCGATTTTGATGAAAATTTTCGTATGTATTCAAGTGGATTCGATAATGGTTTTTATTTACAATAAATTGGACCCTGTAAGTGGCGCTGCTGTCTGGGTAGGACGACGTCTGCCAGCTCCACCAGTATTAGTATAGATTTAGAGAAGCTCGAAGCTCATCTTACAAGCAATCCTTGAGCAACAATCACATTACGTCGTAGCTTTTATCGTATTACAAAATATATTTTGTCTGAAACATGGTAATATTGTAAAAGCAAATAATTAAAAAAAAAACCACGGTGAATTCCTTGCCGGATCTTCTTCATAGGAAATGACTAACCTGAACCGTACTCCTTTTTCTCGACGTGCCTGTGCCATGAAATAAAACATTTTGACTTTTTTTCAAATAAAAGCAACTAATAAAAGGTTTTATACGTCACGTCAACAGACTTGAAGCAGGATCTTATAAGTAAAAAAGGAGGTATAATATGACATAAAACTACGCCAAGTATATATAACGGTAATACGAATTGTTAGCGTTCACATGTCCAACAGCGGTCGTGAAACCCTTCAAGGAATTAATTATGGGCCATCTTTTGTCGTCTTACCAATCCGATCCTATCCTGACGAGGCAACATTCGTCACTTAACTACACGTTAAAATCGGTAATCGCTTTTTATGCTCACGAGATTCATTGTCCAATTATAAATTTTTCTTATTACGGAACCCTAAAAATGTTAGAATCTTTATAAAATCACAGAATACATATACAGGGTGGTGCCGACAATACGACAATAAATGAAGCCACTGGTAGAACTAGATCTACCAGTGGCTTCATTTATTGAAAACATAGAAACATTTTAAGCTATCAAATAAAACCTAACACCGAAACAAAAAAAATGAAAAAAAAAACTATGTACCTAGTAGAAAACTGTAAACGAAATACAATACAATTTTCAAACAAATATATATTGGTTAACTAACCTGAGGAATAATTTGCACCAATTAACGTGTGGAAATAGATTGTAAGGAACGAATTTGGCAATGACATTTTTTTTTATTTGTCTCCTCAACAATGAGTACACTGTTACATTTACATAAAAACATTTCTAAGTGCCCCATCACTTAAAGAAGTGTTCACATAATATGCGCCTTAACAGCCAAAACAGACATACAGCTAAACACAATATAATGAAAACGACAAAAGAATAATCAATAAAAACAATGAATAAAATAATCTAATCAATAAAATAACCGATAGAATCAAGCTTTTAGGTAAGTTATTGTCGTATCATCGGCACCGCCATGATTGTATATGTCTTTGATCTTTATAAGTGTCATAATAGCCCCGAGGCTTACGAGTTGCTTATTAAACTAAAGCTTTTAGGGTCAAGACAGGACAAAAAAACCAAAGTGACCTTTTCAGTTTCATATGAAAGTGACTGACTTTGTGCTTTCCCGAATAAATTAATTTTATTTGGTTTGCAGTTAAAATCACCAAACAAACTGGAGCATAACATAACATTTTAAGCCACAAGATAAGCAATGCTTAGTTTGTGGCTCACCGATTTTTTTATGACAAAACTGTACTGCTTCTATTGATAATTAAACTTATTACCCACTTACTTATTTCACTTGTGTATTTAAATTGAAATCGAGAATAATTTCGTCTGACAACTTAAATTACCCTTTCGTAACAATTCTATCATACCCTCAACAATATAAGCTTGTTATGGACCCAAATCATCAAGGCTTAATTAACAAGAATCGTGTTTTACTCCTGGGAAGACCCGAACACACGAGTAATCCTCACTGAACATTGAAACCTCAATCTCTGAGACTGATAGTAAAAAAAATCTTAATCATAAACTGAAAACAAATCAAGTTATTTGCGGAAAGTGAATCTATTTTTACTTCTATTTGAGAGCTGTATTTATAGTCCAACCTCAACATAAATTCTCGATCCAAAAATACAGCATGATTTATTTTGATCGGCACGTTTTTTCAGCTCTTGCGAAATATCAATTTCGGCACTAGAGCAATAATGCTAAGCTTTTTGTGCGCAGGTAAATTTAGCAACGTTTTTTAATGGTGTTAAATGGATTTCAAGATTAACGTGACTCCTGACTGACGGTGGAGATCAGTGACAGTACGAGTTTTCCGTTCTAGGACGAGTAGAGCGATATTGAAGCCATTTATAAAGATTATGTATTGTTAGAAAGAAGTGCCTTTTTGGGTCTTAAATAAGAATAACCATCAAGTGGTGTTTGTCAAAGAGATTGATCAAGTATGTTCCTTCAGTTCGTTATTTGCACGAACTGTTGTGCTTAACAGAAGTGCTAGTAATAAAGAACTTAACAACTTCTACAACGTTATTGAGAAATCAGTCGGTGCTGGAACAGAAGTTCCTTACATAAGGTAATTTTACTCATGTGTGAGTGGTCTTTGCGGTCATGAGGCTGCCCCGTGGAAGGGCGAAATGTGTGATGAGTATAGGTTTGGATGCACACAATGCTAATTATTTTAGTCTTTCCTGCATTATGCGTATTTTTGCGGGCTGATGGGTGGTACTGACTACAAAAAAAACTGTACTTGAACGCAGGATGCATTCAAGTACAGTTTTTGCTAATTTAAATTGCTAATTTAAGTTAAAAAAATATTCACCTTCGGTTTGTCGACGATATACTGGTCATGGCTGAGACCATGGAAGACCTCAGTGTAATGCTCGATGACCTCAACAAGGACAAAACCAAGGTTATGTTGAATTTTCATGTAACACCCACTCCTATCAAGATTGGTGACACTACACTCAAAGTTGTGGACAATTATGTCTACCTGGGACAAACGGTGCAGCTGGGTAGGTCTAACTTCGAGAAAGAGGAGAGGTCAATCGTCGAATCCGACTCGGCTGGGCAGCGTAAGGGAAGTTGCGCGGTATCTTCTCGTCCAACTAAACCCAATGTCTCAAGACGAAAGTCTTTGTACCAGTGCTCGCTCACAATGGACCCCATCAGAAAGCTCAAAGTCACCCAAAGGGCAATGGAGAGGGTTATGCTCGGAGTTTCCTTGCGTGATCGAATCAGAAATGAGCGGACATCCGCATGAGAACCAAGGTTACCGACGTAGCCCGAAGAATCGCCAGACTTAAGTGGCAATGGGCGGGCACATTGCTCGCAGAACGAATGGCCGATGGGGCCGAAAAGTTCTGGAGTGGCGACCGCGAACCGGAAGACGTTGCGTTGGAAGGCCTCCCACTAGGTGGACCGATGACCTGGTGAAGGTTGCGGAGACCCGCTGGATGCGAGACGCACGGGACCGGTTAATGCAACACTTAGGAAAGGCTTATTTCCAGCAGTGGACGTCTCTTGGCTGAAACGATGATGATGAAGAAATCGTATAAATGGACGCCCTACTAACCAACAAGCCAAGTTACTGTTGCCAAAGCAACAGGAACTTTGTTGCATCATTAGTGTTCCCTCTATAACCTTATCCAAAACATCATAAAAGACATTCAACTTTCAGACACATCGCAAGCAATTTGTTTTGAAAACTTGAACAATAAGGTCGAGATCTTTTAAACTTTTGTTTTTCGTATCAAGTTTTTTTGTCCTACTACACAATATAATGTGACACCACAATTTTACAAGTTAGCACTATGAGTCATTCACTCGGTCAACATACATCATATTTTGATGAAAGCTTTTCAAAAACTAGGTTATAAACTATTGTTAATTGTTTGAAAGGAAGGCCCTACAAAAATAAAAGTTACGTAGTTACTTACTCGTACGCTATTATAGATTCTTGAGAAATGGTTTGGTAATTTCATGAACACTGTGAACTTTTGTGAATAAAACTTCATTTGAAGCAGGCCTGCTTGCTTCAGGTAAAAGCTTTTAAAAAAGAGTCTATCATCAGACGAAAAATACGGGTTACTGTACTGTAGTTAGATAACAGCTTTCCCGACATGTAGCTTGAACAACAAGGGAAAACTAATTTATAAAAAGTTAACCTTCATTTTGCTTGTTCTCGAACTTCGTAATACTAACTTTATCAGTCTCTACGTAAAAATGAACTACATCGCAAAGATCAACATGTATAAATGGACTCTTCTAACTTAGATAGGGCGTGTGTCGGGATACCTAAATCTAATAGCCTAAGATACCTTTTCTAAAAAAATACGATCTACTTTACTAATTTCTACTGTAATCTCAAAAGAAGATTACCCAGACTGGGTGTACTTTTGAAAATTGCGCCCATTTATGTTCAAAATAGTTTTCAATAAATTGTTTCAATCTACAACTTTTATATTTGATTCTCGCCATTCCCAATTAGAACAAAAAGCTCGTATGTACGTATATATTGAAATAGAAATCTAAATCTATCTCGTTGTCGTCGACTTTATTCGCAAGGAAATAACAAACAACAGTCAGAACACACAACAAGAATGAAAAACATCCGAGATCTCTTCAGCTACCGATAGGTAAGTTCTCTTTAAATCATAATAGTATCAAATCAAATCACTTTTATTTGTTAACACAGGTAAAGAAATACAGATCTTGAGTTTGGTGTATAGAGCGCTATGTTATGCCAGGAGGCGTACAAATATGGTGTGCATCTAGCTCAAATAATACGAATTTAAATTAAAAAAAAAGATGTTGAAATCATGGATAATTAAAATTGAGAAATAAAATAAAACAATTAAGCACATATTATAAAAAAAAATTGTGTGATGTCAGATTTAAAGGATGAATTATTTAGTCATAAATGTCAAGAAATAAAAAAAAGTAGGAGCGGTAATGCTCCATTTGCAATATTGATTGAAGATTAAGAGTTAGGTTAGACGGGGCTGCGGGTCGTTCACAAAGATACCGCGGCTTCGACATACAGAATTAAGAAGGAACATGGGTGGTTTTTAGTCAGTAGAAGTCTGACACTCCCTTTCGCTCTGCCCAAGAGCAGGATATTTGATGATTTTCCACCCGCCAAAAAAAAGGATTAGGTTAGGTATGGTTAGTTCTTGGTTGAATGTTAAATACATAGCAAAAAAGTAAAAAAAATAACTTTAGCTTCAGAAGTCGGTGGCAAAAGAAAACTAAATAAAACCGACAAAACTTCAGAAGCCTAAGTTATTTTTTTGTTTTTTTTTGTGATGAATTATGATGATGCAGTATTATAATACCATTTATTTTCAGGTACTTATCCAAAAATATATGAAATATCATTTCTAGTAGTATCATCATAACACAACATTTATTTATTTTCGGGCAACAACAGACTAACATACATTGTCATAATATAATATAATTAAATTATTGTTAGTAAATACAACCTTCATTATCATCATCATCATCATCATCATCATTTCAGTCAAAAGACGTCCACTGCTGGACATACACCACCCACAGGTATCGCCACATTGACCGGTCCCGCCGTGCGTCTTGCATCCATCGGGTCCCCGCAACCTACACCAGGTCATCGGTCCACCTAGTGGGAGGCCTTCCAATGCAACGTCTTCCGGTTCGCGGTCGGGTCATGGGGCTTTCGGGACCGGGACCGAGGTCCCGGATTCCACCTTTACTATATTATTATGTTTCAGTAATATATTGGGAGCAAAAATATAAAACCAAACTTATGCTTTTTAAAAGTACGATCAACCAGGTCCATGTTGCTGACATCCTCTTTGAGGCGCGCGTGGAACACAAACGCGCCGTCGACACAGCCTGCCGTTGTTATAAGACGAACGGACGGCGAGCTAGCCCATTACTCACCGTCCACAGTCCCGCGTCTACGGTGGGCGGAAGCCATCACGTGGCCCTCGACGCCCAGAGCGTCCTCCGCGACGGCTGGGACGAGAGGTTCTCTCCCTCTCACGTTCCGCCACCTCCATCGCTAGTATCACAGCTTCGAAGAAGGAGGCGAGACGGCGTCCTATTCCCTCTCGCCCCGGACCATGGCTTGCACCAGTAGGGCCATTGCGTATCTTTTAAATAACAGTGGCTAACCTATAGTGCCTATCAATTACTGTCAAATGGTTCCATTTTGTACTAAACCATAACCAATTTGATAGTTTATCCATGGACAATATGATAGCCACTGACATTTAAAAGATACGCAATAGCCCTACAGGGCCGATCATGGGAGGACACCCCGACTAGCCACACTCTTACAACTTATAATAAACCTAACCCCAACCCAACCTTATAACTTTAATATTAACACTTCATTTAACTTGCATTAATAACCATGTTTGTATCTACAGATATTCGGACTATTCATGCAGAGCATGAAAGGTGACCTTACCCTATTAAATTACTATAACTTAAATTCAAGTAAAAGACGGCCGAATAACTCAAATATGTGCAGAGTAATGTATTCGTTTACAATACTCCTTCGATGTCTAAAACTTATGAGCGTATACCAAAGTAATTATCCATACAGTATAAGTGAATAAAAAAAAATATCCTTGACTATTCATTTAGATTAAATCAATAAGATAGCCATCCAATTTACTGAACTCATAACTCAGCTTGTCTAAGCCAGATGTGATTGTAAGTATACAAGCACTTCTGGCTGAACTGTTAAATATTTCTGGACACACAGTCAGTAGCACCAATATGTATACAATTACCAACATTTCGATTTTTTGAAGCAAATTTTGCCTACTACATTAGTAGATTATGCACCAAGGGGAGTAATCTGTACTTACCCTCGAGTGATTATATACTGCTTTATTTATACTACACTTAGGCACAAAGAAATTAGCATCTGCTATTATGTCGGGTGGTGTTGTTGTTAATAAATTGCTATCATTGTCACTAGAATCACTCATTTTAACTTGTGATTTACACCGCCAAACTTTAAACTTTACCAAGAAAATTATTTCTACAAAATACGTCAACAAACAATAGGTCTTTTTTTTTTCATTAAATTTTAGCGCGTCAAACAGTTTTCAGTTTTGTTAGAAAGTGTGTTATAAATCTCTCGCTCTATCGTATAGAGGTTTGAAGTTTGCTGGCCTTATCGGAATGTATGCTACCTGCTTTAAAAGTTCTAGTGGCCAGTACTTATTATGGTAAAATTAAATCGTTTGATTGCCAACGTCACCAAGACTTTAAAAAAAAAACGCGTTAGTAATGAACGCATTACTACCCTGATTTTCAGGGCAGTAATATAACTGCCTAGATTTTTGAAAAGGTTTAATGAACAGCTTTCAAGCCTCTTAGTAGGGTAGTATTGGTACACTTACCAAGCAAGTGTAGTATAAAATATATTATTACATTGATTTTATTTTCATGTTACATATCAAAACTAATATTTTGAAACCCGTGTTATCATAATGTCGTTTTCGCAGAGCGTCTCTTTCGCAAAATACCGCTCTAGGAAATCGGAAAAAACAACCTGTTTTTTTAACCTGCAAAAAAAGTTAAGTCCCAAAGCGACATTTCCGAAAGTGATGTCTTCTGCGAAAATGCATTATGAGAAAGATACATTTTGCTACCAGTAGACATTTTGCGAATGAGACATTTTGCGACAGAGACTCATAATGCAGTGGATACCTCAAAGTTGCAATCGTTACTTTATGAAAAATTCACGTTTAAATTTTGCCAAGCGTATACATATTATTGCTTGTGACTGTACATCAACTGCTTTCAAGACTAGTTTGCTGCTAAATTGTACTACCAAGTAATTTAACTTTCCGTTGACTTAGAAGGACTGTTAGAGTTTCTAACTATCGCTACCGATTTAACGAAAGGCATTTTTAATGATGATCTGATCTTTTCAAAATTTTTCATCCGTTAAAAAATAATTGGCAATTTAGTTGTGAAGTCGACAATTTGTTGTTTACGTTCTATATTCAAAATAATAATAAAAAGAAGATAATTTCATGAAACTTTGAGACTTTCAAATCTTGCCAGTCACTGTGTTAAATGAATGGATCGAGGATTCTCGTCAATTATTTTTGGATAAATGGTTCGATCTTCGACTTGGTTAGTGACTATATTCTATCGTCTCCTATTACATGGAATTTAAAACGTAATTTACCCTAAGTTGGCAAGTTCTAAACACATCGACTCCACCCTATTTAGTACTAATACAGGCATGATGCTGATGTTACGTCAAAGGTAATCATAGGTAAGCATGCATTTTGTGACACTTTCTCCACTGATCTCCTGTCTAACTCAAAACCTATTTAGTATTATACCTCCAGGCCTAAGTCCAATACCAATTTATCAGTCTTAGGTGCCTATTTTAACATCCCCCTCAGGTATTGCGAGGGTGAGATTACCCAATTTAAGGATTTCGAACGACCTTACGCGTTTAGCGACGACAGGTATCATTGTGTAGACGGCAGTTATTTAATTACCTGGCTTTGATGTTTGTTCTAAAGAGAAAAGAGTAAGGTCGTAGGTATTTTCATGTTGAACTTTAAGACGGTACCATCAAGGTACTTAAGTTTAAGTCAATTGTCAGCCTACGTGCCCTACGTTAAGGGCCGGACTCTACCGAAGCGGGGAGATGTGTGTGGTAGTTACTGTGGTACCAATATAGAATATGGTTATTTACACTTCTTATCTTTACTTAGCTTTAATGGAAACGGTTGAGCAGAGACGATAAACTGACTGACGGGCTTTAACGGGGTGACTAAAAAAATTGGTTGTTTGTAAACTCGGTTTACGGACGATAGTTTAACGTGACAACGTCATAACGGTGCAAGCGTTGACGCAAGCAATTAGACGTTGTCGCGTCAAAAAAATATGATTCTGTTTAGTCCGTCCGCGTCAGTTAGTTTATCGAAAAAAATTGGATACGTGTTTTTTGTTTTATCAAATTAATAAATAATTACGAAAATAAAACGTGTCGAAGATCATGATTGGGGTCCTGTGACGTCACTTTCTGCTAAAAAAATGTACCAAACTAGGTATGACGTCACACGACTTTTCGAAGCACTGTATTGTTCTAATTTTTTGTTTTTAATGTGAAAAAAAAAATATAAGTACCAAAATTTTTTTGGAAATCTATCTGACTGACTAATTAGTTTTTTTTTTGTCTACTAACCTATAGTTTAGGCCAGCGGAGATGAGATGAGACGTGAGCGATGTACCGTTAGTGATGTGCTGTGTGCGATGAGATGCATCGTCATCTCTCATCTCCGGATTGGGCATCTTCGCACTACTACGATGAAATCCGGGCCAAATTCAGTGTTATTTGTACAACTATATCACACAACTGTCGAAGAGCGACAGTTGTAAATATAGTAGAAAAAAAATTAAAATTGTCAATCAATTCTCATTATAATTAATTTCGTAATTGTATACAATCGTAGGGTGTTCAGTTTAATTTATCCCATTTGTTATTTTTAGGCAAACAGCGTGGTCAGTTCTTACCAATAAAAACCCACATTATTGTAGGTAGGCATTACATTTTTAGGTACTGTTTGTGTTTAAGTCACCAAACCAATATACTTTTTACAAAAATATTCCTTTGCTTGCTCACATAGTTACCTTGCCATTCTATCCGAAGAACCATAGGGTGGTTCTTCTCTAGATGTTAGTACGTAAGAAAAATTGGAGGAAAAAAGCTCACACATTTTTTGTACCTACATAATAATATGTCATCATGTAAATTAACAACGTTTTTTTAGAAGAATTCTGTGGCAAACAAAACCTCTGGAGAAATCTACGGAACCTTCATACTTGACGTGCGAGAAATGGCAATCATAAAGTTTATGAATTAATGAATACAAATGTGTTTTTTTCTAACACTGTTTCTACTTATTATCTAAATAAGCTTATCCTTTATTTAATGTAATTATGTAAATAATGCAGGCAAACTCACTAGGTCACATATACACCGAGGGTGCGAAATTTCACCGTTTGTACAGACATTGGTAGACAGCTGATAACGCGGTCACTAACGGTCGACCATTTTACAACCTTATTACTCCTACCTGAGTAATAATTCACCCTGACATAAGGGTGAATTTAAGCATGAAAAGATACGTCATAGTAACACAAACAATACAAACAATCCATGAAGACGTACAATTTATTTAGTGATTATATTTGAAAGAAGAATGCCTTCTACAAAACAAGTTTATAAATATGTGTTGTGTGTGTGTCAATTCTGTCATAAAGTTGAATTTAAGTATGAAAAGATACGTTAAAATAGAAACACAAACCATGTTGACATACAATTTGTTGATTGAATGTGATTTGTCTTCTTTAAAACATGTTTCAAAAACTTTACGTTTACATATCTACTTACTGAGATTTTTTTTCTTTACATAATCTTAACCATAACCAGAGTCGTTCGAGTTATTACTAGCAGTCTAATAGAACAAAAAAAATGTATACAGGTACATACTGTTCATAAAAAGCTTAAAAAAGGGGCAGTTTGCGTGACTATAAATTGTCACTTTCATGAGTACGGCGGGAGCTTATTTCTAATAAAAAGGGACAATATAAGAGAAGCAAAAAATAATTAACCTTGTTCCGAGGGCAAAAGGTAATTTTTTTAATATTTTGTGTTCCGTTACTTCAGACAAGCGTGTTTTTGCTACCTTTTTTTTTTTTTTTTTGGTGGGTGTAAAATCATCGAATAACCCCTCCCGCTCTTGGGCAGAGCGAAAGGGAGTGTCAGACTTCTACTGACTAAAAACCACCCATGTTCCTTCTTCGCCCTCTATGTCGAGGCTGCGATAACCGTTGGACTACCCGCGGCCCCGACAGGGTGTTTTTGCTACCTTGGGGATGAAGTTTTTTTATACCGTGATAGTACTGTTTTAGACCTCAATCTCGCCGTTAAGGACAATTAAACGCTTCTCAATCATTAGACACAAGCTAGTTTAATCGTTTCTCTGGGACTTCGTCGAGCATCATTGTCTCGGCGTTTTTCTGTTGGTTGCCACTGTTGATTCCAACTTTCTGGAGTTACAGTGGTTTGGGAATAGTGTGGCGGGCTTGTCCCATAGCAAGGAATGAGCATTATTCGCCATGTGTGTTTACTGTAAGCTAGTTATTTGCGAAAAAATACGTTTCTTTTTCATAGAAATGGTATCTACCGCGGAAAATTTTTGATGTGAAACATTGTAGTAAAAACGACGCGTGTGCCATGACGGAAGATGGCATTACGCTATCATGGCGCTACATTCTTTAAGCTACGTAAATTCAGCCTTTTCCTCTAAGAATAAAGTAAATTTCGAGACGAATATTGATCTACATATCCCGTTTTTCAAAAGTTCCGCATCATATGAAAACATCAATAGATATCGATGATGAGAGAAATTACTTGAATGTAACATTTATTATTTATTTTACTCCAGATTTCGTTATAGCCTATTTACTAATACTAAAACTTTACTACTATTACTATTTACTTACTGTTAACATACTGCTTACTGTTAACATAGATGTTTCACATCTGCCACACATGCGACACATGATGGCTATTTTTTTAAATCATCATAATTCTTCGTCACATCCCAATTTACTTATGCGCCTACCACACGCTCACACTTCACCACGGACTTGCCTGCGCAAACTGGCTTGAACACGGAACACCGCGCGTGTGGTTGGGATTTTGGGAAAACTGAATCACGCATAAACTCCACGGCGTGGCCTGCGCAATATTTGAGTTGCTAGAAACTTTACCTACGCAACCCTGGCCTGAGCGTGTGGTAGCGCCGTCCGCGTTCAGTTTTTTCGTGCGGGAAGCTCGTGCAGGCCGTGACTGTGGTGAAGTATCAGCGTGTGGTAGGCCCATTGGAGTCGGAGTTGATTTTTTTTTATTTCTCAATTGTATTTCTCGACGCCTTCTCAAACATTCCACTTTTGATCAATTTGATGATCATATAATGCATAAGCCGGATATTATTTGTGAGTAACCTCTCGTCTAAATTACATTTATTAATTTCAGGCAACTTTGACCCATACAAATCTTATTACCATAATTTTGGTAAAAATAAAATACAATTCATTAATTTGTGTAAACAAGTAAATTTAACCAAGCCAAGCGATTTTTGAAGCCACAAAGGCGAGTTGTTTAAACTTGATTTCTCTATGAAAGTAATTTAAATTCTAGTGAGTGTACTTATAACGCTATTTTCCATGTTTGCAAAAATTAAAGCCTTGGGACATGTTGGCCTCGTTTGAAGCGGCTTCGTGTATCTCGTTTCTAGGTAGTTCATATGGAGCTTGGTGGTAACCTTCTTCTGTTCAAGAGCAGTCATAGTCATGTTTTGTATTAAAGATTTTCTTACTTTCATTTACGTACTTACATCAAAGTTTAATAAGAATACCACCCTCAAATATTACATAATGCCGAAATAATTAACCAAAATACCTTTTAAATCATTAAATACTTGCGGGCCTGGCAGACGTCGTCCTGCCCGAACAACAGCGGGTCCGATCCGCCATTTAAGTATTGAATTCATTTGTTACAAAAATGTGATAAATGAAGAACCGCTCGACCAATTTTGTTCAAACTTCACATAAACCATCTACTAAATATAATAGTCCAAATAAAACCTCAACATTTCGTTTGAATAGGTGAGCCC
This sequence comes from Diarsia rubi, assembly GCA_932274075.1. Taxonomy (NCBI): domain Eukaryota; kingdom Metazoa; phylum Arthropoda; class Insecta; order Lepidoptera; family Noctuidae; genus Diarsia; species Diarsia rubi. The sequence goes on along the minus strand of OW026417.1, from coordinate 12,926,920 downwards.
GTTCTTTAGTTATAAAATTTCAACGAAAAGTGGCAATGATTTTATGATTGATTTTGATATAGATAGTGACACAAATCAAGAATACATTTCCAGTATAAGATTATCTCGCTTTATATAGGTTTTCTGTACAATGAGAGATCCGCATGACTTGGTTTTCTTAAGCTTGATTGTTCGGCGTGAGTACTTCACTATTTATAAGTGAATATCTTTCACAAATCAAGCTTCTCGTTAAGAAGACACTCATCACAAATACGAATATAAATTATAGAACATCTATCAAGAATGTTTACGTTTTACTATAAATACTTACTTGCTCTACCTACATATCTGCATAAATACTTCATGTATTAATGAAAAAATCATAGTATTGACGTCGTAAGATTTGGTATATTAAAACGCGGTGACTGACACGGCAACTTCGAAAATATTACTGAAATCTGTCAGGGCCCATACCCGGTCAGAAATTTGTCAGTACCACTTTATCTAAACCTTTCGTGGGGTCGCAGGGTTTTTTCCTCACCTTAAACTTCATCGTCGATGCTTCCTAGATTAAGTTTTACATTATAAAGTTATCTAAAACCGATATTTTCGGAAAATGTGTACCTAGGTTGTTAGTGTTGTTAAAATTCGCCAAATCTAAAAAAAAATCTTAAAACAAAAAACTCAACTGATATTCAATAACTCTTCGGTCTATACCAGATAAAATTCGTAAGCATTTTTTTTGAGTTTTATTATTTATTGGCTTAAGTAAGACTATACTAAATATCTAAACTAAACTAACCCAAAAACAAACTAACTATAAAAGGGCATCGAAAAACTCCTCCTCAACGCTGTCAGCAGGTAAAGTGCCCAAGAGACGGCCAGCGTTGCCGCGTTGTATGGCAACAATAAGCCTCTGCCCAAAGAAAATGCTAGCCTTTGGGTCACAGGAAGCATCAACAAGACGTTTAGAAATATCCTTAAAAAGGCTGTGGGCACTAGGACCCTACGGCCCTAGAGTTTCAACCCCAAACGGCTCGAAAATATAGCTTTTCACAAAGGTTTACTATATTTACGCAGCTTGAGGTTCTCCGCAGCCGCAGCGTCAGCGCTAGCTCAACATCGCGTCCCACACTAAAGACCTACCCATATTCCAAGGAAACAAGGATATGCCGTCCGGTCTTTTGCCATCGTCGCGTGCCAAGCCATTTGGCTCTAAGACAGCTGCGACGCCGACGGTAACAAGAGCTCGTCGGATGATATCGTTTTTATATTCGCATGTCGCGCAATACGGCCCGCACTTCGGCTGCAGGACTGGCCATGGTGTCCGAGGCTGTTGACAGCTTCACACATTGACAGCGATGAGGAGAGCAGCAAACGGCACCAAGACGTAATGCAGCAGGGAGGCGAAAGGTTGTGTCGTCGAATAAAGTGCCATGCTTGACAACGACAGTGCGTGAAGTCAAAGACCCGACTCCCATTCACCCACAGCCAGCAGGCGCGCACGCTCAGCAGTACCTAGTAGCAGACGTGTTCAGTAGATTATTCTGAACTACTCTGCAGAGCGACTGTCTCACCGTCTCAGGGAAAATGGATGGTCGGGTTCTTCTGTATTCGGGTAAGCGATTTTCCAAGCAACAATAGCCTCGGAGAAACACGAAAAAAAAAAAAAATAATAATAATAATAATAATAATCAAATTACGATACGATATATTTATATAAATCTACCTATCTAGTGCTCAAACAATGCGGCAAGAATGAGTGATTCATTCTTGCCGCATTGTTTGAGCACTAGATACTAGATACTTTGTTTTCTTGAAAGTCTTATTTGCTCATGCAAAGCTTTCAGCGAATTACCTGCAAATAAAGCAAAGCAATAGAAATTAATATGAAAGGAAAGTAAGTACTGGAAATTAAACTCTAATCTTGTCTAAGCTAGGTTCGATTTCCTTTGTCAAGGGTCTGCCAACTGTTCTTCTATTTCTATAAAACTTTAAAGCTATATCTGACTAATATTTTTATTAATAGCATGACTGAAAATATTTTTCCAATTACACATTCACAAAGAAAAACGTGTGTAGCGAACGTCTTTGATATCCTCTAAAAGGGTTTCACAAAAGAGAAACCTTGCAAAGATAAATGACGGCAGTGAGTGAGTGGCAGTTGCGAATAAAGTGCGGCGTCCTTTTGATAATGGTTCTATTTGTTTCCATGATGTAAAATACGAGTTTAAAATTGCAAGCCATTGCGAAACTATTCAACTTACGCCTGTAATCCCGAAAGGGTTGGGTTGAGAGATAATTTGAAAAATTATAGAGTACAGCCGTAGTCGCATGCCACTGGTGCCTGATGCGCCTTCATGGCGTTCTCATTCAAAATCAAAATCAAAATATTTTTATTTCACATAGGCCTACATGGGCACTTATAAAACGTCGGTAAAAAGGGGGCACGGTACGGTGCATTGGTCGATTCCTAAGGAGAAGAACCGGCAAGAAACTCCAAAGGTTACTCTTTTAATCTTTTAAAATCGTTTGGGTTAACAATAAGGTATAATACACACATGAAGACCATGCAGATTAATGTCTGAGATGTTCTTTGAAGAAAGCACCACACAGATTTGAGTGGACCCGTCCAGTCAGTGCAAGCATTTGTCAGTTATCGTGGAGCTCGACTTATAACTCAAGGAGCTCAACGTCACGGCGAACAATACCAAAGAAAGGACATTTGGGTGGGTCACATAAAGTACTCAAACTGCCAGACAATCGTTAAAATTTAAGAAAGACCCACATGGTCCTCACATTCACAATATCAATTTTTGAAATATTTATCATATTAAATAATCATTTTACATTATTAAATGTAAAAAAAAATATATATATATAATAGAATATTTAACAAGTAAATATTGGTCAAAAAAAAAATATCATACTTGAAAAAGTAAACAATGTCAGTGTATAATTTTTTTTTTTATAAAATGTCAAATTGTAAAAAAATAAAATGAATATGTAGAAAGTCAATTCAAATTGGAGCAGTTCAATCTCAAGCTTTTTTGTCCTCTATAGTATAATCTTTAACAGTATAAAATCCTTTCTGGCAAAGTTTATGTTTTATAAAGGATTTGAATTAATAAGGCTTAAATTTTGAATGTGGCTTGGTAGTTTATTATAAAAGCGAATACATTGGCATCTAAATGATCCACCTATTTTCTTGAGCCTTGTTGTGGGTACAATATATTTATGTCTATTTCTTGTATTTATATTGTGAATATCACTATATTTCTTAAAAAACTTTATATTTTTGTGAGCATACAAAAGATTTTCATAAATATACTGAGAGGGAACAGTCATTACATTAATTTCCTTAAATTTTTCTCTGAGAGAGTGTCTCGGACTCAATTTATAAATAGATCTAATCGCCCGTTTTTGCAAAACAAAAATGGTCTGAATATCAGCGGCATTCCCCCACAATAGAATGCCGTACGACATTACGCTATGAAAATAACTAAAGTACACTAAACGGGCTGTCTCTACATCGGTTAAATTACGATTTTTTCTAACTGCGTATGCTGCTGAGCTCAGCTTTTTCGACAATTTATCTATATGAGGTCCCCACTGAAGCTTAGCGTCTAAAGTTAAGCCCAAGAACACCGTGCTATCTTCAGGAATCAACTCTTCGCCCTTTACCAACACACGAGTTTTCACCTGCCTAACGTGAGGAAGTGTAAACCTAATGCATTTGGTTTTTTTTTTCATTAAGAAGCAAATTGTTAGCGTTAAACCAATGCACCACTTTCGAAATCGCGCTATTTACATCGTCAACAACTACCTGTTGTCGTTTAAGTTTCAATAAAAGTGAAGTGTCATCCGCAAATAACACGATATCGTGGTTATCCTTTATGAGCAAATCATTAATATAAATAAGAAACAAAAAAGGGCCAAGAATCGAGCCCTGTGGGACTCCCATTATTACAATAGATCCGGGTGATCTTTTCCCGTTGACGTCAACGCTTTGGATCCTATTACTGAGGTATGAGATAAGAAGATCCAGAGCGCTGTTTCGTATTCCGTAGTGGCTGATTAAGGTTTCATGAAGGACGCAATCAAATGCCTTGGATAAATCGCAAAAAATGCCCAAAGCATCGCATTTATCTTCCCAGGCATTATAAATATGTCCTAAAAGTTCGATCGGTAGTTGAGCGACCCTTCGTAAAACCGAACTGTTTATTGTGTAATAATTTATGTTTATTAAAAAATCTTTGCAATTGGTCTAAAATTAATTTCTCAAAAACTTTACTGAAAGTAGGTAGCACTGAAATAGGTCTATAATTTGTGGGGTCTGTGTTCACTTATTGTAGTAATTTCTGTCTGCGTCGAAGCAATTGGTTTAAATGGTTTTGTTTTTTCCATTTTTACCACTGTTTTTGTCAAAAACCGTGCACAATCCCGACCAAACGACAGATGAACTCGCACTGATAGCGACTTTTTTTATGCCCGCGCGCTGCTTTCGCATTGGTATCATCCTCTATTTCGCACAAAGAAAGACGTTGTGAGATAGAAAAGGATGGTAATAGTGCAAGTACGTGCTATCTTGTGTTATGAAGTTAGAAGTGTGTGTAAATAAAGGTAACAGGGATAAACAATTCAATACTTCTCATCAGCAAATTAGTGTAACGGACACCGAACCTAAATATAATAAATTCGATTCAAATTGGTGTAACGTTGACACTGCTTAAAGTATGACAATGCAAATTGAGGTAAGGGACAACTATGTCAAAACTCGTGCAATCCATTTAAAGTATGGATGATATTAATTTTTTTAGATAACAAAGACATTTAGTGTAAGGCCAGTTTTATTATTGTTTCTTCAAAATTAAACCATGTAATGGTAATTCGTTGATTGGGAAGACCCTTACCTTATTTCAAGTGGATTGGCGGCAATAATTACATCATTTCAAGTTCCTATATTGCATAGTTTTTCAGATACATTGTTATTATGGGGCTGATTCGAAATTTGGATCCAAAAATCATTAGGGTAAGGGACATTTTTCTTAAGCTAGAATTTTTTCATATACACCATTCGATAGAGCGAAAAATTCTGAACAAAACTGTATACTTAACTCATTTTGGGTATTTTGTCCCTTACCTCAATTGAACCTACGGTCGACGATATTCTACTTTATGTTGGTTTGTTATTTACATAGTTCGAGTAAACAACACAGACTAGACCGCGAGAACTGTTTGACCGCAATCTAAACGTATAATTTATGTTGACTTGAACTATAATAGAATATACATATTTGTGATTTACTCGCCAAGACCTTTCATTTGGTACCAAACATGTTATGATTATCTCAATTTTTTTTTTCGAGCTTAGAATTTGACATTTAAATTCCGATATAAAAGAATTGTTAAAATTTATATAGCCTATGTCACCCGGGCTATTCTTACGAATCTATTGATATCTCATGTATTAAAATACCTTCAGTAGTCTAGGCGCTACGGTGGAACATACAAACATACATACATACATAGACTGCCAAAATCATTACTCTTCCTTTTGGCCTCTCGGGTTTCCAGGTACAAGAATACAATGCATGTATTTGTCTGAATATTGTACAAAGCTGGAAGATGTTTTATATATTAATGTAAATGATCAGAATATTCTGCCGTTTCCGGCGTACAAATATGTATAGTTTTGGATCATTATTACATTAAAATTAAGTTATCAATAAATAGAAATTACAAATAATATAAATTAATTGAATAAAAGTTATAAAACAGATTAATTACTAAAGTCAAAATTAAATGATGTCAAAAGGATAAAATATGATTTATAGGTAAATAATATCAAGTACTCAGGTGAATTTATCTATATCTATACATATAATAAAATTGTAGAAAAGTGGTGTCTGTGAAATAGAAATATATAATATAAAAAATAGCAGGGGTTGTTATTATATCGATGCCGAACCCGAGACTGTAATTAATTTTTTTTTGTCTGTTTGTCTGTGTGTTTGTGCACGCTAATATCAGAAACGGCTTATTTGATTTAGATGCGGTTTCACTAATGTATTGCAGTAAGCTTCACTTAACATTTAATGTTTATTTCATGTCAATCGGTTCATAAATAAAAAAGTTATGTCAATTGAAAGAATCACGGCGAACATTTGTTAAGGTATTCTATCAGAGTACGTACACGCCTCGCGCCTGCGCGTCCGTGGCTATATGTTTAAAGCGCGCTGAGAGCCGCGCCGCTGCCACCCCTGGCTGGAGGCCTTAAACTCAAGGCATCCACAGGGATTTGCCCGGTTAAGCAGAAGACAGTCTCCTAGACGGAACTGCAAGACGACACATCGAAAAAAAAAACCATAAGGATTCAGTTATTTGTAGCGAACGCACGTATCCTGGAAAGTATAGGCGAATAGTTGCATTCGATGATTGCGATTCACTTGAATACTGACTGTTTGCATATTATAAGTATTTGGTATAGGTTAGGCATTTCTTTTATTGATTTTCTTTATCTATCTATATATATTATAAAAAGAGAAGTCCTGACTGACTCATCAACTCCCAGCCCAAACCCTTGGACCTAGAAATTTTGCATAGAGGTTCCCTTTATAATGTCGACAAAGAATAAGGAAGGATTTTTCGAAATACAACCCTTAAGGGAGTTAAATAGGGGATGAAAGTTTGTATGAAAAATCTTATTCCTTGAGTTAATATACTTGAAACTTGCCACAAATAAATTATAATATAAAGTAAATTATAAAGTTTGTCACTTTTATTTTTCCTAAATTACTCCCTAAGGGGGTGTCAAAGTTTGTATGGAAGAATTTTAACGCGCGGTTCGATTAACTCGAAACTCAGTATTTATGCTGAGAACAAAAATGCTGCGGGATGTTGTTGGGCTGCGGGATGTGGTGGGCTGCGGGATGTTGTGGGCTGCGGGATGTTGTAAGAGATACCGCGGCCTTGACATAATTATAGGGCTAAGAAGGAACATAGGTGGTTTTTAGTCAGTAGAAGTCTGACACTCCCTTTCGCTCTGCCCAACAGCGGAAAGGGTTATTTGATGATTTCCCACCACAAAAAAAAAGAATAACGTGTATCAGGGTTTTTCGAAAGTCAACCCCTAACGGCTTGAAAAGGGATAGTCATTTTACAGGGGAGGATTTTATCGCGGGGCTTGATTAACTCGAAAATTGGTGTTTGAGCCAAGTTATTGGAAGCATCCATCCCACATGATTTTTGACATTCCTGTGGTGCTGAAAACAGGCAAACAAATAAAATACAAACAAAATATCTCGTCTTCAGTGTTACTCGTATTATATTGAACATGCCAAGTTCAAAAACTTACGTACAAAACTATTTTTTTTTTTTTATTCTATTGAGAACTGTTGTTCTTTATTTTATTTACTCCGGCGCTTATATCACTTTCAGTGAAGTTTCATATATAATGTAGTTACTAATATTGCATTTATCTACTTGGATTAGAATAGAAATAATATTAGTATTTATTTATATGTATTTCTATTCGAGTTGTTCAGAATTTGATCTGAAAGGCAGATTGTATAGACAGCGACAAGCACCTCGCTAATATCGTGGATACCGTCACAAGAAACGCGTATTTTCGGAAAATATATGATCTTCAAACACCTCTCGAAACACAATTTGTCAATAAACACGACTTACTGATGTTCAGTTAACGACCGATATAATTTTATGACCAATATACTTTTTGATAGAATTGTTTTAATAGCGACTCTTATTGGCAGTTTAACGAAGAAAAAGCGACGGCAACTGACCGTTCGCTCATCGTATTAATAAGTTTAATAACTACCCTGCTTTACGACCATTCTTTATGGTTTTATCGGACACCAAAAAATTCCTTTCAACTTCGGTTTAACGTGCCTTCGTTTAAAGACTCCGGTAGGTAATACTGCCAGCTATGAATACCTCGTAATAGGATAAAGGTACTGCTGAATATGTATATTGTATGTATAGTTGGAATCTTACTGATACATATTAAAATATTCCATTCAATACCTGTTAAAAGCTTTTTTAATAGAGCTAGCCTGACTAAGGTATTTTATACACCTGTACTGTTTTCTTTTTCATTTCTAATGAACTTCAGATAAAGCACTCTATTCGATTATGAAACATTTATGTTTGTAAGTTAACTATGATATCGATAACCAACTACCATTAGCGCCGATTGCTCATAATAATCGTTAACAAAAAAATCTAATTAGTCCGTCAGATAGATTTCAAAAAAATGTGGGATACGTATTTTTTCTTTTTTCACGTAAACAAACAATGAAGACGATACAGTGCTTTTAAAACTCGTGTGACGTCATATTCTAAGACATTAGTATGACATTTCTTAGCGGTAAGTGACGTCACAAAGCCCCACTCAAGTCTTTGACTCATTTTATCTTCATATTTTTTTATTGATTTGATAAAACATAAAATACGTATCCGATATTTTTCGGTTATCTAACAGACGGACTAATAAGAATCATATTTTATTTGTCAGTAAACATCCCTATTGGTACCAACCTGATGGATAAGGAACGCATAGAACAGAGGAGAATGGCAGAATAAAAAGGAGGCCAAGGTCAAAGGTGGGGAGAACAGTGGGTGCCATATTCCCAATACCAAGTCCCCGATTCCGGGCTGAAACGATGAAGATGATTATAAAATTAATGAATTAAAAAAGGTTTTGCGGAACAAACCACTGATTGCATAAAAACATAGTTTACATGAAAACAAATAACTTACACATGTGTCGATACCAACGATAACCGACTACCCTGAACTTGTTGCCATGGACATCACGTTTTGCAGGTGACATGTGCTGCTACTTCAGTAAGCCTTTCGCGGCCTGTGGTGACATCAGGTGACATTCACGTATAGTAATTGGGTTATTTGTACTCCGAGCACAGTACGAGTTACATCTCTATAGTTACATAGACTAGTGGCGGACTGTTACTTGATTTTATAGGCTGTGCCCACATATTTAAAGGGTTAATATTTTTAAGACCCGATCAGAAGTTGTTTCCTAAATCCTTTCTTAGCCAGTAATCTGAGAAGATGCTCAAATATCAATCTCCATCTAAGACAGACCTTAATATACAGGGTGTAAAGTAACCCTTCACACATACGTCAACCAAGCATTCTGTACATCAAACTAAGTACCCTTACGCAAATTTTTTTGCTGGGAAACGACTTTTTTTTGGGGTCTAAAATCACATTTTACGGTAAAACTCAATGTAAAACTCTTAAAACAATGTGCTTGTGGATGCTTTGAATAGTAAATTGGTCATGGAGGTAATTTAAGTAAAGTTATAACCTGAAAAACTCGTATTTACAAAAACAGCTGTGCAAAATTTGGAACTTTGACCCCCAATATCTCCGTAACTAGGGGGTTCCCAGGTATGGTCTAGAACCAAAAAATGATCGCAGTGGTCCCCACCACTGCGATCATTTTTTAGATTCTAGAACAAATGCCCTTCGTTTGCGTTAAGGGTACTTTTACACCCTTTATAGGTATCATATTATATTTTTGTAATGTCCTTATAAAACCCTTCCTTTTGATACCCTACTCCATGGTATCTGTTTTTTTTTTTTTAAATCTGCTATATGGCCCCCAAAACCCGCAAATTTCTTTTCTTTTTTAATTTTAATGTAGCCAGTGACACTCGCGCCATCAAGACCAATCTAACGACATATTTTTTTTTTGAATCCCTTCATCCGTTTAGGAGTTATAAGGGACCGAAGAAACGGACATACAAGATACATACATGCATACATACACGCCAAACACATAACCCTCCTTTTGGGCTTCGCCGCAGTCGGGTAAAAAAACGGAATTACAAAATTCCGTGTCACGATGATGTTTTAAACTATCTTCTCGATATCAGCGAAAATAATTAAATTGCATTAAAAAAATCAATACTATTTATTTTTACCCGACTGCGGCGAAGCCCAAAAGGAGGGTTATGTGTTTGGCGTGTATGTATGTATGTATGTAAGTATGTATGTATGTATGTATGTATGTCCGTTTCTTTGTTCCCTCATAACTCCTAAACGGATGAAGGGATTTGAATGAAATATACGTCGTTAGATTCGTCTTGATGACGCGAGTGTCACTGGCTACATTTAAATTTAAAAAAAAAACAAAGATAATTGCCGGTTTTGCGGGCCAAATCGTGGATTTGAAAAAATAAAAAAAATCCATTACCATCGAGTAGGGTATCAAAATGAAGGGTTTTAAAAGGAGATTACAAAAATATACGACACCTATATGTTTAAAATCAATTCAAAGTCACAAATTTCATAAACAAACACAAAAGTTAAATCATCTGTGAAGTATTTACGCTACCAAAGAAAGAACTAAAAAGTTAGAAATAAAAAAGGTAGTTAAAAAACTATAAAACCCGACTGAAAAGACTGAAAAGCAAAAAACAAGCACATTTTAAATAAAACAAAACTTGGAAGCAGGCGGGGTTCATTTGAATATTAAATCATGAAATGAAAATAGAATGGACCACGCCTGCTTCCAAGTTTTGTTTTATTTAAAATGTGCTTGTTTTTTGCTTTTCAGTCTTTTCAGTCGGGTTTTATAGTTTTTTAACTACCTTTTTTATTTCTAACTTTTTAGTTCTTTCGTTGGTAGTTTTTTAACTACTTTTTTATATAGTTAGATGGGTCTTTTAATATTATAATAAGCCATTGGGATGTACTACGACTGGGTGCCGTACTTTTTTTTGCAAACGTAAAAAACGTCCCTATACACGTCCTATTCTTGTCAAATGACATTGGCCTATTACAGGCGTGACTTGACTCGCAAAACGTGTTTATCAAAACATAATTTATTTACTTTGATTTCAAGATTTTGGTTGGTAAATGTAATATTTCGTTTATTTACTGTAATAATTTGTTTTTTTTTTTTTGGTGTAATATGAATATCAGACGCTCCAAATCAGTTGGCCTTAATAGAATATAGTAGATCAATTTTCTGGCGTCTGTACAACTTGCCTAAATGTAAATCTCTACTAATATTATAAAGCTGAAGAGTTTGTTTGTTTGTTTGAACGCGATAAACTCAGGAACTACTGGTTGTAATTGAAAAAATCTTTTTATGTTGGGTACTCAATTTATCGAGAAAGGTTTTAGGCTATATGACATCACGCTACAACCAATAGGAGCGGAGCATAACTGATAATGTTGCAAAAACGGGAAAGAATTTATTTGTTTTATAGTTTCCGTTGCTTGCGCTGCTTAAACGGTTTAAGTTACACAAATGTCATGTATGATGGAATGGTTCTTCTTCAAAAGTTCTACAAAAAAATCTGCGACAGTCTATTAAGATTGACTCACTGTAATCATTTTTTACTACCTATTGAAATGTTAGGATAATAGAATTATTTTTGCGAGACTTTTTTAACCCATATAATATTAATCTATATCTAAATAAATCAACTTTTTAGAACGGAAATTTAATATAAATTATTTGTGCCCTTTACTCTATGGGTTATTCCCAAAGTACTCCAAAAAGAGTTTCCAAACGAATCCATGAAAAATATAATATTATACATATAATAGGTTTCATTCCATGATAATATTAAAATATTCTCAAAGTACCGGATTACTTTAAAAGGGTAGCTGATGTACAGTCAGGCTCAAAAGCTTTGTAAATATACTTTTAAGTATTAGGATTTTTTTTAATAAATCACTTTAATTCAACAATGATTTTGAGTCTCATAATATATTTTTATAATTGAAAAATTTAAAATATTCATAAATCAACTAACAAAGTGGAGCTCTGGATTCAGAAGTCTAGAAAGCATAAAAAACAAATAATAAAAAATATAAAATGATATCTGACAAATAAGCCTCACATTATAATTAAAAATATTAAAAATCAAATGACAAAAGAACACCGGCGAACTCCCAAACAATTTTTTGCTTATTCTTTTTTATGTGACTTTTTGCCGCACTCAGAGAGTTTTAATGATTACTTAGGCCGTCACTTAGTAAAGATTTGACATACTTGTATATGACAAAGCTGTCAAAACCTTTACTAAGTGATGGCCTAAGTAATCATTTAAGCTCTCTGAGTTCGGCAGTAAGAAGAAGAATTATGATAAAATCTAAGAATCAATCAATCTATTCTTAAGAATCTCATAATCAAAATATGTTAGACTTTACTATCCTTGTTTCTAATCTCCAACATAAAATAATCTGATTGGTATTAAAAAGGCATATATAGGCTGGGGAAAAAGTTTCTTCGCATTTTTAAGAAAATTCAAAACATTTTTTAATATATTTTATTTACATTTAACTGAAGTATGTAGGTACTCGTACCATTTTGTTCGATAACTTTCTGACATCTTGTAGGTAGGGATATGATCCCATTGCTATAGAAATATTTGGACTTCTGATCAAAATACCGCGACAAGTGGTTTTGGCAGTCCTCTCGTGATGTTAACCTGACACTACCTAAAGAATTCTGAAGAGACCGAAACAGGTGGAAATCTGATGGTGCAAGGTCAGGACTATACGGCGGATACATTAACACCTCCTAGCCAAACTCTCTTAATTTTTGCTGAGTGGCTTAAGATGTGTGAGGTCTATATAGCGTTATCATGATGTGTTATTATTATGTGGCACAATAGTAATCTCTCACTGACTTATCACATGTCTTAATTTTTAGATGGGTAGGTAGTAGGTTCCTAAGTAGAAAAAAGGGCATTGCAACGCATGCTAGTTAACCATAAAAGTGTAGTTGACTGACTTTATGAAGCACTGTATCGTCTTGATTTATTGTTTATGAGAAAAAAATACGTGTCCAAAATTTTTTGGAAATCTATCTGACTAATTATGATATACTTACTAATTATATAGAACATTGGGGTAAGAGACAAACAGCTGGAACTTTTTTCTGACTACCTCACCAACAGATCCCGCCGAGTTAGGGTGGATGATTGGACTAGTGGTGATCTTCCCGTCGTGCATGGCGTGCCACAGGGCAGCATTCTCGGTCCCCCTTTATTTCTGACCTATATCAACGATCTTTGTGAGCTCAAGATGCATAGCGGAAGGATCATTACTTTCGCGGATGATACAGCGCTTTTGTTTAAAGCTGATACCTGGCCGGAAGTATACAGCTGCGCTCAGACGGGCTTAAATTTGGTGTTGTCGTGGCTAGCTACGAATAAACTCGCTCTCAATGTGGATAAGACGAAGTACATTTCCTTTTATATTAAAAAACCTACTTGTTCACTTGATACCTTCAAAATCACCGCTCATTCATCCTCATGCATTTTTCCCCATAGTTCTCCCTGTTTATGTCCCCACCTTCAGCGAACAGATACAATCAAGTATTTGGGAGTCATTATTGATGGCTCTCAGCTTTCACCAACACATAAACACTCTCTCGTCTAGAATCCGAAAATTAATTTATGTTTTAAAAATCTTCGTCATGTTGCGGATGCTGTTGTAATGAGAACGGTTTACTTTGCGTTGTGCCAATCGCTGATCTCTTACTGCATTACGATATGGGGTGGTGCGACAAAAACGTCAATGCTCCGGATCGAAAGTTCGCAAAGGGCCGTTTTAAAAGTTGGTAATTTTTTGCCTTTTCTATTTCCCACTAAAAAACTTCATGAGCGATTTGGAGTATTAAGTGTACGACAATTATTTATCTTAAATACTATATTGCGCAGGCATTCTTCTCTTCCCTATGACCGTAGTCTCTTTAAGGGTAAACGACGAAAACATGCAGTTTGTCCTACTAATCAGTTTCACACCGCTTTCTCCCGTCGGCATTTTGGTTTTCTTGGAAACTATTTGTACAACAAAATAAATAGAACCTTGTCAATTTACTCTCTACCTATTAAGCATTTAAAAATTAAAGTGGCAACCTGGCTACAAAAATTAGACTATGACAGTACAGAGCAGTTGCTTCTAGTACCCTCGTAATATTGATTGAATTTAGTTCACGTCTGTATCACCCGACGCTGTTACATCACTCACACCATCATCCTACCTCTCCTCACACACTACATTTGCACACATCACTTACACACTCGTCACTGAGTCACTGCACACTTTACTTCACACGCATTACACACACATACACATATATACACTTAGCACATTATCTAGTTTTAATATATATTTTTTTAACGTTCATTAATTAAATTTTAAATAATTATGTTTGTTTTCCCTCTGAAAACATATTGGCTGTTTATAGTTTGTAAACTTTATTTTATTTTATTCGAGGTGAGAGCCTGGGGATCCGTCACACAGGGTATCCTAGTATGGACGCCAGTCTCTCACAAAGGAACATAATATGAACTACCCTATTCTATTTCCAGCTTTTTAGGCTGTGTCAAAAAATATACGAACGTTAAAGGCCTCTTCGTAATCATAGAAGGCAGCCGTCGGCGGCATAATGTAGGTAAATCAAATTGTTGCCAGTCAAAAGGTCGGCCTATTTTCGTTTAAGAGTTCCATTTATTAAGTATGTAGCTTACTATAAATTCTGAGATAAACACTTCACACTGCTTAATAATGATCACACTAATATTATCACACTAATAAGAGTATTATAAAGGCGAAAGTTTATGAGTGTGTGAGTGTGTATGTGTGTTACTTCTATACACGCAAAAACTACTCAACGGTTTTGGATAAAATTTGGCACAAAGATAGTTCATTACCTGGATTAACACATATTAGGATATTTATTTATTTATTTTTTTACTATTTATGTACACACAGTAGACAGTACAGGAAAATAACATAAAATAATATATGAGTACAAAGGTACTGCTTATTTCTCACGAAATTTCTGCCAGCAGACCTGCTAAAGGAGACATGAAGAAGAAATGTAGACAATAGTGTGCGAGAAAAGGAAAAGAATAATGTGTATATGTGCCTTAACTAACTTAACCTTAAATAATAAATATATAAATATATATATAATATTATGGATAGTTTTTATCCCGATTTTATCTTCCTGTGGGATAATTTTAGAGTTGTAGAGGGCGAAGCCGCTGGCAACAGTGTATTATAAATAATAGGACATGGTTGTTCGCATCCAGTTTAAAATTCATAATCCCTTCCTTAATAGGCTCAGCTACCCATTATTCATGAACGAGAATTAAGTACCCAATCTCCACTAGAACTATTTAATTTTTGACCGCAAACAACCGCCATGTGTGCACATAACAATAAAAGTTTTAATTAAGTTTGAAGGCGAGAATCCTCTACAGGGCCGTTTTGAACATTAACTAGCTGTACCTAGGTCAGAACTACGAGGGGGCGTTTTTAAGTTCGCGGAATGGAGGGCAAGGAATGAAAATAAAAATACTAAATTATTTTTCTTTTTCAATATATTCACCTGCTACCCTAATACATTTTTCAGATCTTTCAATTTGCTTATGTATACCTTCATAAAAAAATGTTTTGTCTTTGTCCAAAAAATAAGCTGAAACCGCGTCCTTCACTTCTTCATCAGTTGAAAATTTCTTTCCACGAAGTTCTTTTTTCAGATTTGGAAAGAGGTAATAATCACTGGGAGCCAGGTCTGGGCTGTAGGGTGGATGGTCTTAAATATCGAAGCCCACCTTATGCAGGGCAGCCAACGCAACACGGCTCTTGTGAACAGGCGCGTTGTCGTGAAGAAGAAGGACACCTTTGGTCAATTTTCCCCTCCTTTTTTCTTTAATACTTTCTTTCAACCTCTCGAGGATAGAAGCATAGTATTCTCCGGTTATAGAAACGCCTTTATCTTTATAATCGGTCAACAGAATCCCTTCCGAATCCCAAAACACTGTTGCCATGATTTTCCCAGCCGATTGTGACACTTTAAACTTCTTGGGTGGTGGTGTACCTTTTTTGTGCCACTGCATAGAGTCCTGTTTTTACTCAGGCTCATAATGATGAACCCAAGTTTCATCTCCAGTAACAATTCGACTCAATAGTCCATCCTTATCTTCGTTACAGAGGTCCAAAAACGTGCGAGAACACTCCACGCGGCGTTGTTTCTGAGGCGGCGTGAGCATTCTTGGCACCCATCTTGCACTGACCTTTGTCATGCCAAGATGATCGTGTAGAATTTTGAAAATTGTTGTATCCGATACTCCAACCATTTCTGCAAGCTGTTTCTTCTTTAGTCTGGCATCTTCCAATATTAATTTTTCGACATTTTTAATGATTTCCGGAGTAGTCACCTCGATCGCCCGTCCGGGCCGCGGGTCGTCTTCAAGTGAGGTCCTGCCTTGTTTAAAAAGACAATGCCACTTGTAAACCATGGTTTTACCCGGGCAAGAGTCCCCGTAAACGGATTCCATCTCTTCCAGTATGTTTTGAACTGACTTTCCTTGCTTGGTAAGGAACTTTATTTGTGATTTCATCAAGCCGCTTGATGCTATGCTATGCTTGATGCTAAATTGATGTCTAATTGTCTAAGTACAACTTTGTTTCCATATTTAATTTATTTTTCCTAGCCTTGGCTTAGTGCTCGCCAAGAACTTTCATTTGATGCCAAATATGTTATGATTATCTCAATTTTATTTTTTTCGAGGTTAGAATCTGACATTTAAATTCCATCTTATTTTTTCTAATAAAATTTATATAGCATAATTATGTCACCCAGGCTATTCTTAAGAATCTATTGACACCTCATTTATTAAAATCCGTTCAGTAGTTTACGCGTTATGGTGTAACATACAAACATATATACACACATAGACTGCCAAAATCATTACCCTTCCTTTTGGCTTCGCCGTAGTCTGGTAAAAATACAAACACACGAATAGACAACCACCTCCTTTTTGGGAGTTTGTTAAGAAATGGTAACGTGTATTTGTGGTATTAAAAACTTCACCTTTAACGAACTACGCAAAAAGAGTATGTTAAGATTTTTTTTTGGTTGGTGTGAAATCATCGAATAACCCCTCCCGCTCTTGGGCAGAGCGAAAGGGAGTGTCAGACTTCTACTGACTAAAAACCACCCATGTTCCTTCTTCGCCCTCTATGTCGAGGCCGCGATAACCAGAGGACTACCCGCAGCCCCGACAGGATGTTAAGATAGTCTCAGGTGGCGTTCTGTGGTTTCTGCCTACCCCCCTGGGAAAATATGCTTATGCCCGCGGCTGCGCCCGCGGTTTTTGGTTTCTTCGGTAATTGTCCCAAGGCATCGTACTACCGAGATAAAGTACAGTATTCCATGTGTTAGTCCGGTTATAAATATAACCTTAGAATTTCAGAAGGAGACTCGGCAGATTTAATCGGCTTTGCAGATGCTTCGAGTAAGACTGCCTGTGCTGTGTGTACCTGCAATTCACAAACTAATCAGGTACAACAAAATTGCATCTACTCTGTTCAAAATCGCGAATCAACCCTATTCAAAAGAAAGGCATGACTGTGCCAAGGCTTGAATTGAATGCTGCACTATTGCTATCGAAAGGTCATTGGGCATATCTGACCCGCTTTGCGAAGAGTGGCGGACATTAACCAAAATAGTTTTAAACTAAGGGTAATAATATGACCTTTCACTGCATTTAATTATTTTATAAAAAATCGATGGAGAAAAATGTACAGGACCGTTTAAAAAAAAAAAAAAAAAACAGTTTCAGACGATTTTTTTTCACCTTATAACCATACAGCATTTTGCACGGTTGAGCCAATGTTCAGAAGCATGTATACGCTGTCTCTTTCGCACATTAAACAAGTTTAGTAGAAAAGGTTTCGTTGCGCTCGCGCACTGACTCACCGCCCCCCGCGCAGTCCTTCGTTAGCTACCGTTGCGATCTGTACGTTTACCTGGTTTGTTTTATCTATTGTTTTAACGACTACTATTAGCGTGTTTCATGGACTCTGGTTATTTGCTTTTGGATTGGATTTTCGTCGATATGGAAAGACAAAACAGTTGTGTGTCGTGCAATCGATCTGTGTTACGTCGAAGAAAACACAGTCTTAATGCAATCTTTCTCGAAAGGTACCGGGATCTCGTAGTGTTGTTATTACAAGAAATCATACCACGCGAGGTAAGTACTCTGTCTGTACACCATCTATCTATCTATTTACTAAGAAAACAAAGCGCAAGAAGCGAGTCTTTGTCGACCAATCTATTGTTTTTATTTATGTTTTATTTTACACAATCTTAACTATTATTGTACAAAAGCAACCGTAATGCTAAGCATTTTACCTGTATCAGTTAACCTTAGAGATGTTTTGAGAACTTATTGTTTATGCATAAAGAACAGCCATAAAGGATTTCAGTGAAATAAAAGATTATTTTTCGAAACTACTATAAAATATTTATTAGATATTTTATGTTTTTATACAAATGTACAGAATGTTATATCTTGTTTCAGATTTCTTTTGACGGCACAAGATCTATATGCCACCCTTGCTGGCAAAGATATGATCGAGCATTGCATAACCAGCTATCAGATGATATGCCACCCCAGCCAGTACAAGAAGGTGCAAATCAAGAAGAAGTTGGAGAGGCGGTGGCGGTCCAACAAATAGAAGTCGGGGATCAACAAAGTCCTGGTTTTATTTCTGTTACTGGATATAGACGTGTATCAAATACAGCGAGACGCTGTTTATTTCTAAACTGCAGAGGTATGACTACTCATCGTGTGCCAACCTACGCCAAGTTCTACCTGTTGCACAATCACAATTTGTATATACCGGAACTTGCTAGAGTTTGCCACCCTCATTTAGTTCAAAATGATTGGGAAGAACTTGTGAATGCCCCGACGACACATGAAAGCTTTAATAATGCTCATGTACTTGACATAATCAACTTGTATAAATGGGGATTAGAAAGCAGGTCTGAAATGGATTTTGAAAATATTGAAGCAATTGATGACAACCACTTCCATTTTTGGACAGCTTTAACTAAAAATCAGTTTATGACTATTTTAGAACAAACACCGTCTCTTCGTAACAGGTCTGATCGTCCTGCTACCACTTTAGGAATTTATTTGACTAAAGTAAGAACTGGTCAATCTGATGAGCGCTTAGCTACGAAATTCCAAATATCTAGAAGAACATTAGAGAGGAAGTTAAAAATAGCGAGAGAATGCTTAACTGAAGATTTTGTTCCACGTTACCTGGGTTTAAATCATATAACCAGAGAAGAAGTGGTGGCAAGAAATCTTCGTATCCCAACCCATATTTTTGGTGGTAGCCAAAATGAACCGGCAGCCATTCTGGTATTCGACGGAACATATATTTACCTTCAGAAGAGTGCGAATTTCCTATTCCAAAGAAAAACCTACAGCCTTCACAAATTCCGCAACCTGGTAAAACCTTTTCTAATCGTATGTACAGACGGCTATATAATAGAAGTCGTAGGACCGTATTCAGCAACTACTTCGGATGCAACTATTATGCGCAGCCTGATGCAAGAAAGCTCAGCTTGGCATTGGTATCTTAGACCTAACGACGTGTTTCTACTGGACCGTGGCTTTCGGGATTCTATCCCTGCTATTGAAGAACGTGGATATAATCCCTACATGCCGCCAACTAGAGGAAGAGGAGAACAGTTATCTACACCTGACGCTAATAAATCTCGGTTAATTACAATGTGCCGTTGGGTGATTGAAACAATTAATGGACGATTTAAGAAAGATTTTAAAATATTTCGACATACATATTTTAATGTTGCGATGCGAAATATATTATGATGACTGATTTTAAAATAACCGCGGCAATTATCAACGCTACTCGGCGGCCATACGAAGACAATATATACGCCGAGCAGTTTGTGGATATTATAAATCAAAATATAAACAGAGAAAATGAGTTGGCAGAATACGTATCAACAAATAACTTGAACAGACAAAGAGTAGCATTTGTGCCTCTAGATGGAAACAGTCCAGACTTTGAGGATTTTCCACAGCTGAGCTTTGAAGATTTAATCTTATTCACGTTGGGCTCATACCATTTGAGAATCGCAAGGTCTTATTGTCACGAGCACATACGACCAAACGGGGATTATATCATAGAAATGTATCGACACCAACATTTAATTGATAATAAAATATTGATCAGAGGGCGAATCCAGCACGTCATATTCGAATGAAACAGTACTATACATATATTTTGTTAAACCCAACACAACACGGAAGACAAAGAATAGAAGAATACTACTGCTCATGTATACACGGCCGCCGCACTGTCGGGAGCTGCGCCCATATCGCTAGCATAGTTTATTATCTGTCTTGGGCCAGACATCAGGAAGCAACAGACGCACCTGCTGCTTTTTTAAATGATTTGATGCTTGATTTGGATCAAATTGAATAAAAAATACATGAATATTAGCGTTTTATTCATCTTCCCTTTACCAGTTTCTAACACTTGAATTTTTCGAGATTCCCGTGGCTCACATTAATGCGACTAATTCCATAGTAAATCAAAGCCATATAACAATATATTCTGCTATATTTCGTTTGTGTCCGCCATGGGTATGGTTTCCATACTAAGGTGCCCAATGACCTTAATTTTGCGGACTCATAATACACTCAAAGTTAAAATTAACATAAGGCATGTCTGATTATTCAGCGACTCACAAATTGTCCTAGCATAGCTGAATACTGAGCTAACAAAACTTCAGGCGTATATATCGAACAGAGTAAATGTAATTCATCAAAACACGGCTGGATGTAGTTGGCACTATGTCAACACAAATGACAATCCTGCTGATCTGATTAGCCGAGGTGTCAACCCGAATGAGCTGAGTAGCTGCGATATTTGGTGGAATGGCTCAAAGTTTCTGCAAAACAGTGAGTACAACATTCCTGCTTCCAGCACATTTGCTAATTCGCTCTCAGTGGAACCCTGCTTAGCTCTTTCCAGTAACTTGGTATGCCAAAATCCAAATTCGCTTGATTATGTGTTCAAGCGCTTCTCTAATTACTCTTATTTATTAATATTGCGATTTTTAAACAATATAAATAAAGAGTTGGATCGTTCATTATGTTAATAATTTAACATGAACAAAATAAATATTTTAAATCCGAAATCAAAGCAATAAGCAATAATAACAATTTGAAAGGAAATCTATCCGAATTGCATCCCTTTCTCGACAGCTAAGGTCTATTGCGCGTTGGGATAGATTACATTATGCTGATATCGCTTATTCACAAAAGCATCCTGTCATACTGCCCAAAGGCTCTTCAATTACTAGCTTGCTTATAAGGTGTGAACATGAAAGGCTACTGCACGCAGGGCCTAAGCTTTTACTTTCGCATCTAAACCAACGATTTTGGATTGTTAATGGTTTATTAGAAGTTAAGAAAATAACTCACAGATGTATTGTGTGTTTCAGACAAAAGGCCTCAGCATCCAACCTACTAATGGGCTCCTTGCCGCCTGCACGTGTAACAGCTACCAGCCGCCCATTAAAGAAGGTTGGCGTGGATTTCGCTGGGTCAATTGATGTAAAACTGTCTCGCGTAAGAAGATCATTAATAGGTAAAGGCTATATCTGTGTTTATGTATGTTTCACGACAAAGGCCGTTCACTTATTCGTCTGACGCAGGTCCTCACCGGACATGGGTGTTTTGGGAGGTACCTGCACCGAATCAGGCGGGAGGAAACGCCCGGATGCCACCATTGCGAGGATCGGCCGGAGGACACGGTAGAGCACACGGTGGAGGTGTGCTCCGCTTGGGCGGATCCCCGCCGTGTTCTCGTAGCGGCGATCGGCGGCGGCGTCCTCTCGCGCCCGGCCCTGGTGCAAGCCATGGTCCGGGGCGAGTAGGAATGGGACGCCGACGCCTCTTTTTGCGAAGCAGTGATGCTAGCGAAGGAGGTGGCGGAACGCGAGAGGGACAGAACCTCTCGTCCCAGCCGCCGCGGGAGGCACTCCGGGCGTCGGGGGCCACGTGATGGCTTCCGGCCACCAAAGACGCGGGCCTGTGAACGGTGAGTGATGGGCTAGCTCGCCGTCCGTCCGTCTTACGACGACGACAGGCCGTGTCGACGGCGCGTTCGTGTTCCACGCGCGCCTCAAAGAGATGTCAGCAACATGGGAGGGGCCCGATAGGGCCGACGCCCGTCGGGGCTGCGGGTTGTACACTAGTTACCACGGCCTCGACATACAGGGCTAAGAAGGAACATGGGTGGTTTTTAGTCAGTAGAAGTCTGACACTCCCTTTCGCTCTGCCAAAGAGCGGGAGGGGTTATTTGATGATTCCCCACCCCCAAAAAAAAAAGGCCGTTCACTTAGAACTTGCCTCAGACTTGACCACAGAAACCTTTCTGGCGTGCTTGAGGAGATTTATCGTCGTTGCCCACCGAAATCACTGTGACAATGCAAGCACATATAAATGTACAAGGAGTCAATTAGTAGAACTGTACAAACTGCAAACTTCTCAGAACCACCAAATGCAAGTTCAAAGATTTACCGCCGAGCGTGGCATGCAATTTCACTTTATACCATGTTATTCTCCTACATTTGGGGGACTCTGGGAAGCGGCAGTAAAGAGCACAAAATTTCACTTAAAAAGAATATTGCAAAAAACTGTCTTAACCTACGAACAACTTAATACAGTTTTAATTGAAATAGAAGCAGTACTTAAATCTCGGCCGCTCTTACCTTTATCTTCAAACACTGATGATTATTGTTATCTAACACCCGGTCACTTTATTATAGGGAGTGCAATGTCACTGTATCCTGAAAATAATGTTTGTAACATTCCACAAAATAGACTTAAGTTTTGGAAACTGTGTAATTCTCTAAAATAGTCCTTTTGGAAAGTGTGGCATCAATATTATTTAAAATAGTCCTTTTGGAAAGTGTGGCATCAATATTATTTAAAGATACTAAATAGACTGTGGCGTGGTAATATATGTAATGTCAAACTAGGCGGATTTAGTCATTTTAAAAGAGGACAATAATACTCCTCCTATGTCGTGGCCCATGGCACGAATTGTTAATTTGTTTCCAGGACATGATAGCAAAGTTAGGGCAGTGGAGGTTAGGACACCAAATGGGAAAACTCATTCCCGGGCTATCAATAAAATTTGTCTACTACCTATAGAATATGATGATAGTTCTTAGATATTTCCTTTGTTGAATAATAAGTATGTGAAACTGTACCATGTGTGTACGTACTCTACTATATTATGAATGTTCATTTAAGTTCTTGTTTTGAAAAATCTTAAAAACAAATGTAAACTTTTAAGTTTCAACAATATAATTTTATGTAACTTTTTGTAAGTTCATTGCTATTCCTGAGAGGCCGCAGCATGTTGGAGATTTTAATTCTTATTTTGCAACACCAACATTAAGGCCGTACCCTGACCAATTAACCTTGAGCATTCGTTCCCTGTGTACTGTACAGTAGTGAATACGCCCATATTTTAGAATAAAATCTATATAAAATAAAATTTTGGTCTTTTGGAATTTTTATTTGTGTCAAAATGTTCATTATTAAATTGTCTATCCATTAGTGTCAGTAGCAAAATTAAATAATGTTTACGTTACGAGGAGATGCGTGTTATTAATCACTATTTCTCATTTCGGGGGTTGTGTTGGAAGGAGATTTATTAAAGATATACTCAATAAAAAATAAAAATAAATCTGCAATTATGGAATCAAGATTATGTAGAAATTTAATATGTTTTTTATTAGTTGATATTTCTTTTAAATAACAAGTAGATAGCTCCAAAAAACTGCACAAAAACGGTTTGCGTGGCGTTTTGGTCGGGGAGGCGCCTTAAATGTAAATCCTCGTATAAAAAGTGGCTACACTAATCCCTTCCAACTGCGACACTGGTCCAATACAGACGTACATTTTACTATTTGCTATGTTTTATGTAATCTTCCCCGGCACCAACGTACCAGCACCTCATTAGCTACCCAACACCCAATACAAGCTACACAATGATCCCGTGCCACAACTATCGAACTCCGTGCGGGTGAAGCCGCGGGCATAAAAGTTATAACCCCGGACCCAATACAATAACTAGAGGCAGTAGAACGTGTGTCACAATCATTCATTATGATTTATGCGAAATTTTGTATCCCACCAAAAACAAAACTTGTAAAAAAAACCAAGCCGCGCAACTCAGTTTTTTTACCGTAAAAAGTAGTGAGATCTATGTAATACCAAGTCAGTTAATAGATTTAATCCCTACTTAAAAACCTTTGATGTTTTAAATAAAAGATTGACTTGGCCATCGCATCGTATTCGCCAATGTTAAACAGGCCATTGTAATAGCTCATCGCCATCGCCTTGGCCAAAGTGATGCATTGGCCAAGTCAAGTTGTTCTAAAATGGAATTCCTATGGCCACCTTCAAGCTCCATCAACGGATCTTGGAGACCAACCAAAGACAAAGTACTCGTCAAAACGAATCAAACGATTCTAAACTCGATGGGTTATGTCGTTCTATAACGAAGTTTCTATGGTCACCTTCCAGCTCCATCATCAGGTCTTGGTTACTAACTAAAGACAGAGTACTCATCAAGACAAATCAAATGAACTCAAACTCGATGGGGTTATGTGGTTTTATAACGGAATTCCCATGGCCACCTTCCAGCTCCATCATCAGAACTATTCAGAACCCTGAACATCATCTTAAGACAAACTACTCTACAAGACAAATCAAACGAGTCCAAACTCGATAGGGTTATGTCGTTTTATAACGGAATTCCTATGGCCACCTTCGAGCTCCATCAACAGACCCTGGACAAAATCTTAAGACAAACTTCTCGACACTGCGCATCAAATGAGTCCAAACTCGGTGGGGTTATGATATTCTAAAGTGCAGTTCCTATGGCCAACTTCCAGTTCCATTATCAGATCAGTTCCATATCAAACAAAAACAAAAAAAAAATCGCAGTGGTGGGGAGAACAAGTGCCTTTCGTTTGCGTTAAGGGAACTTTTACACACTTTATAGCTTCCGAGTGTCGTTCGACGATACGTGCTTACGCACGCAGCCCTACCTACATGCCTTATACTCGTAGATCATCAACAGCCTATTAATGTTCCCACTGCTGGGACACAGGCCTCCTCTCTATAAGAGGGAATGGGCTATAATCCACCACGCGGGCCCAGTGCGGATTGGTAGTTGTCACATATCTTCGAATTTTTGGTTCTACGACATGCCGGTTTCCTCACGATGTTTTCAAATTCAAATTCTTCACCCTTTTGAGAGCAGCGGTGATGAAATAAATTACACGACTTTATGTGCCTGCCTCGGTTCGAAACCACGACCTACTGTTCGTAAGTCGGGCCCGGGGACTCGTAGATATAGCAAAATAAAAATCAAAAACCAAAACTCATTTATTCAAACTAGGCTGATAATCAGCACTTTTCGAACGTCAAAATTTACTTTACTTTACCTATTTACAAGAGACAGTCCCCCAAAACGCCCCCCCTTCGACACTTCCTAGTGTTTTTGCTGGAAAGAAGAAGTGGCGGAACAAACTCCCCAGCACACATCTGTCTGTTAGGTTGGTTAGAAGAACCAGACTCGATACAATAGTAAGGCAAGTATAAAAAGTATATAATAATAATAATAAAAAGACATAACATATCAGTAAACTAATCTTGGAGAAAGAACATAAATAAATAACAAACAAACATTGTCTTGTGTTCAACTCAGCGACCACCGAACTGTTCTTATCACTTAAGTAGTCGTAATGGAATAGTACGCTTTTAAACAAAGATTAGATTTTACTTTGGCTTTAAACGCATTAAATGGCAAGTCTAGAAAAGAAGATGGCAGTTTGTTATAAAATGTTATACCAAGCCCGACGAATGAATTAAGAACTTTGTGAAGCCGGTGAAAAGGAGCGCGTAGTTTATGCTTATTTCTAGTGTTAAAGTTGTGAATATCACTGTTTTTAGTGTACAGGTGGATATTTTGTTTAATATCTAAAATGTTGGCAAAGATGAACTGAGAAGCAAGGATCTAATTCAGCATCTAATCTAGTCTTCTTCTTCTTTCGATTCGACAACTCAAATTTTGTCCGATCAGTACGTAGCAACCTGGACAGCTCTTTCGTTTGCCTCGTTTAAGTCATTGAACGTGCAATAAGTTGGGCACGACGGACAAGAGAGAAGGTGTGGCTGGGATATGTCTGTGTTGGGGCTCCACAGTCACATTCAATCATAGATGGGTCTATTATACCCTATCTAGCCAGATTGGATCGGCAGCGGCCAACTTGGGCGCGTAGTCTATTTAAAGATTTTCATAATGGCCACTGCAGTTCGTGGCCAGGGGGTCCTTTTTCTTCCGGTGTGATGTAGTGTGGATTAGGGGGAAGTTTGTTCCACCACAGTGTTCTTCGCTCGTTTGCTGCGCTGTGCTCTGAAAAGGTGTATACATACACCTCTTCAGAGCACAGCGTTTGAAGAGCCGAGAAAGCTTCCTCAGATACACTGAGGAAGCTTTTTCGGCTCTTCAAACGGGTTCGTATTAATTGGTGTTCGTACCAAGGTTGTCGGCTTTCTGTTTCTGGTTTACCCTTTTCAATAGGAGACGTTATTTCCCGGCGAACTACTGGAGGAGCTATGCCCGCCAATGGGTCATCGTAAGAAGGGAGGGTTTTAAACATCCCGTAACAAAGCGGCAGGTTTCATTGAGCGCCATGTCGACCTCTCTAGCGTGAACGGAACGGTGCCACACTGGGCATGCAAATTCGCCAGCAGAAAAGGAAAGACTTAGGCCAGTAGTACGAAGAACTTGTGGTGATGCTCCCCAGCTGGTGGATGTAAGTGTGTGTGGTGGCGGCGGCGAAGTAAGCTATTACGAGAAATAACTTCTTTCATTGTCTTCGTACAGTGGTGTCTAAATGTTAAAGACCTATCCAAGGTAATACCCAGGCAGCGTGGTTGAGGGCAGTGGTCTATGCTCACGCCTTGCCATGAGATGTTGAGATTCCTGTATGCTTGGCGATTAGAAAGAAAGAAAGAAAAGAAAGAAAATTGTGATTTGGCAGTAAAAACTTAAAAAAATAAACAGAACCAAATTCAAAATGATTGAGACTAATAATGCCAAAAGGGCCTCAGCTCAGTATAATGCCAGGTGGCAACACAAAGTGCACCACCTGACGCTGATTTTCAGCTGCTGCCCACGAGTGCATACGCTCGAAAATATAAACACATTTAAAAATTCTAAAATATTTTGCAAAAGATAAAAATAAAAAAATCTACGAAAATCAAATGTTACGACTCTTATATAAACATTACGAAGATGGAAAACACATGATTGAGTTCCAAGTGCTTCCAGGGCTTTTGCCAATATTTCTTCAGTCTTTTCAAAGCTAGGTGGTGGTATCTAATCTAGTAATCATTCAAATACACATGAATCGGGAACTTGTCAAAAATGTCTATTGTCGGACACTCGCTTGTTTTAGTGATCGGGCACCGACCCGCTTGTGTTTATTTAGTATTCCGTGCCAAATAAGATAAGTACTTTTACATGGTTTCACTCTGGTGTCAGTTTTTCAGTTACACGTGACTTTTTTTAAACTGTCTGAAAGAATTTGATTTGAGTGTGAAAGTGATACGTTTAGAAAGTAATAGGTTTAGAAAGTTGTAATTATATTTTGGTGTGACATGTGTTTTCTAAACGAACAGAGGGGGTACAGATATTACATTTTCTTTTCTTTGTACATTTAACCATCAAATATAGCTTAAAAGCAACAACGTAGTCAATGAGTAAACAATATCTACTCGATCAAAATAAAGGAATTCAATCAAAGTCAATGTACATGTCCGTAAATAATTTATACACAATGATAGAGTAACAGTAACGAGGCAGGAAAAGGTAGGGCCCATCCATCACGATTAAATAAAAACGAAAACGTATTTTCTCAGAAGGTATCTTTATGTATCATGTATCTAACTAAAATCACCTCGGCTGCAGGAATTGAACGATAAAAGTCTGGGAAACTTGAAAGGTTTCAGATGTTTACAAATCATAACCATTAGGACGGGCTCACGAGTTTAAAATATCGTTCCCTCGTGATATGTCATGTTTATTTAACGATTTTTAGTATACTTTTTCACTTTGGATTGGTAAAGGCACGTATAACCAAAAATACGAAAAACATCACACCGAATTGCCTGGGCCTGTTGTTGTTGTTGGGCCTGTATCATACACGCCCTGCCTTATTAGTGATGAGCCAACGAACACAGACGAATTTACATGAAGTTATTTTATAAATTTGTTTTTTTCGACGAAACTGTTCTGATTTTTTACATTTTAAAAATTTAAATGCACAAGATTTTTTATCAACCGAAAGCTTCTATAAAATATTTTTATATTATGGGAAAATATATTGTGGTTCCGTAAGTCGTCACGAGATTTTAATAATGCTTAAATAAAGTATGGTACAAGGACCTACAAAAGAACGAGGTTAATTAGGTCACAGACTTACTTACTTACTACTTAAGTACATCTAAGTTTCAAGTTTTACTACAAAACCACAAAACTTTTTCGTAAAATAAGCTTCCAGAACAAAAATAACATGGAAATTGCCTGGAAGCCTAACCTTGTGTAGTACCTTCGAATAATTACGAAACCTCATCAAGGCGCTTGCGTAACAACTTATTAAGTGCAAAGCTTAACATATTACTTAGTAAAAGCATTCACGAATCTCTCTCCTGCAACTTGAAAACAATTGCCAAACATAGAATTGTTAAATGTTCGTAATCCTACGCACTTCCAAGCAGTCACTCATCATTAAAACTTTTGAATTGATTTTTTTATACCAACCGGCTGGTTAAGTTCTGTGGGAGTGGTCACCACACGGGCACACAGTTCAGGTCTGAGGTTTTTTACCCTTCTGCTAAGTAAGGGTTATTTTATATTTGACCAGAAATTATCCCATTGTATTGCATAAACGTTATCTCGTACAAAACATGAATTAGAACTGACCATCACGCCGTCATCGGCTGGGTGAAGTTGGAATGAAAAGCTGGTAAAAAAGGATATTTTCCTCCTTAAATAAGTATGTACTCAGTACCTACAGATCCGCGGTTTTTAGCCAATAAAAGTCTCATTTACTCTGGATCCCTCAGATCACCTTTTTCTCCAGACATAAGGGTAGGCGTACAAGGATAAAGAGCACAAAGTGTATTTTTTCCGTACACAAACAAAGTCTACAAGATCTACAAATGACTGCTGGGCCCAATGACTAAACGTGTTTTGCAATGCAGGGGGGATGCGGGTGCCTGTGGGATGTTGTAAGAGATACCGCGGCCTTGACATATAGGGCTAAGAAGGAACATGGGTGGATTTTAGTCCGTAGAAGTCTGACACTCCCTTTCGCTCTGCTCAAGAGCGGGAGGGGTTATTTGATGATCCCCCCCCCCCAAAAAGGTGGGATGCGGGTTGTACTTGTGCCCTACGGGTACGGGTTGTTCGAAAGAGATACCGCAGCCTCGTCACAAAGGGCTAAGAAGGAATATGGGTGGTTTTTAGTCAGTAGAAGTCTGTGTGAGTCATTTGATGATTTCCCAACCACCAAAAAAAAAAGGGGGGGAACCTCATCTAATGGGCGGTCACACATCTATTACGAACCAACCTATGCAAGCGTGGCCTAAAATAAAAAAAACGACCCGAGGAGCTGTTATTAACTAGCCACGAACTCCTCCATCCATTCAGACTGACTCGGATACCTTTTAAGGTCGTCGAAGATCGAATCTCGGATCCCAATCCATCACGACTTTGACTGTCGTAATGAATTTAAGGACTAGGTTCGTTGGTGAGTATTAATTTCTAGAGACCTATGTACGTATGTATACAGAATATTAAAAGTACCACGGGGCGGCGTCGGAGCTCATAACAATCAATCAACGGCACAGCCCAGGCAAGTCACAATCTGTTTATTGCAGATACTACAAAAACACATATTTACCTAATAAACTACTATAAAAATGACATTATCAACATGAGCTATAGTTTCTAACGTTTTAGACATAATTTGTAAGAACTAATGTCAAAAAAAAAATAATACGAATTTTTTGTTTAATCAAACCAATAAAAATTGACGAAGATAAAACGCGTCAAAGATTTGAGTGGGGGTAGGTGACGACACTGACCGCTAAAAAATGTCATACTAATGTCTTAGAGTATGACGTCACACGAGTTTTCAAAGCACTGTATCGCCTTCATTGTTTGCTTACGTGAAAAAAGAAAAAATACGTGTCCAATATTTTTTGGTAATCTATATGACGGACTAATTAGATTTTTTTTGTTAACTAACCTATTAAAATATAGATAAATAAATACTTAGATGTATTTTCGACATACTGTACACGCAACTTGGTGTATCCAAGTGTCATGTCATTAGTTTTACCAAAAATAAAAATATTTTATTATATCCCTACATCTTAAAAAACGAAAATTTAAAACGAGAAACCCTGATTGGTCCGTGACCTTGGTATTCTGCTGGACGACCAACTTCATTTAGATTCAAATATCAACAAAATTGTTACTATGGCCTTCCGTATGTTTGGTTTTATCATGAGAACGGCTACAGTATTTACCCGGTCCTCGATCATTCATTATTGATTATTGGCAAAGTCAATTGTGTGAGATGTCGTTGGATAGGTCTTTAAAAAACATTGCGAGTTTGCTCCGACAGTTTACCGATTAAGGGATCCGTTTGAGAAATATTAAGCTTAAAAGTGCAAATGTTTGTATGACTCAAGTGTGCCAACCTAAACCACCTATACGGGTTGTGTATGAGCATGTGAAAACATTCAAGGTAGTAGTATATATAACGAAAATAAAAGGAAAACTATCACAGCTAAGTAGGCTTTACAAGTTTACGAGTAATAGTCGACCAATTTATAAAATGTACTTGAATTAAATATTTTTCGATACGTAATGTATGGGAGCGCAGGTCTCAAAACAGCTAATGTAAGTTTGTTTTATTTTTACAATAAAGGTCATCGGAGGAGGCAGGTAGACAGGGTAGTTAATCAGTTTAGTAAGTTTACATATTTTGATGGGCCTGGGACTTACATTGTGCGTGGTCTGACATGCACTAGGCTGGTTTTTTTTTAATAATTTATGACAAATAATTCTATGTCTCCACACAGAAATTCATTATCAGTTCAGAATGACGTAATGGATACGTGTTAACCACCCTGTATAAAGGTAGGTATCAGATAACAATTGACATACTTTTTATAAGCTGTCTGAACGCGATTCCCAATAGATTTTGTATGGTAAACCAGCCACGGAGTTGCCACTTGATTTGTGCCAGATTGATGGAAATAGGCCCGCCACACACAGGAGATATAAACATAGCTGGCGAGACATGGGTGTACTAATAGGGACACATCTGCATACCCCTTTTTTGCGTGATGTTATTATGTTATCTTAACTAGCCTGTTTACGAAAACCAAACGGGAAAAAGAAATCCTTAATCCCAGTTTCTGAACTGATTTGTACTTACAAACTGTGCAGACTCTACATTAGCATTTTGGCCTATGTTCCACTAAAAACGAACAATACACACATACACAAGAATTAAAATAATATAATTTATAGTACAACAAAATCGTAAAAAAAATACGTAATGAACGAAGGAATGTGAATTTTGCTGAAATAAAGTTTGACGAGTTTTCATATTTTTTCATTTTACAATGTTAGTTTTTTAGGTAAAACCAACTTTTACCGTAAAGTAGGCTGCTTAACCATTGAAACCTACCCATTCCATGACAAACACTATTACTTTTACTAGTAATAGTGTTTATAGGTATGAATTTGTATATTGGGGAGGACCTATATACAGGGTGTAAATTAACCCTTCACACATACGTTAACCAAGAATTCTGTACATCAAACTAAGTACCCCTACGCAAAAATTTTTGCTGGGAAACGACTTTTTTTTTTGGGTCAAAAATCAAATTTTACTATAAAACTCTTAAAACATTGTGCTAGTGGATGCTTTGAATAGTAAACGGGTCATGGAGGTAACTTAAGTAAAGTTGTAACCCGAAAAACTTGTATTTACAAAAACAGCTATGCAAAATTTGGAACTTTGACCCCCCATATCTCCGTAACTAGGGGGTTCCCAGGTATGGTCTAGAACAAAAAAAAATGTTCGCTGTGGTGGGGAAAATAAGTGCCCTTCGTTTGCGTTAAGGGTACTTTTACACCCTTTTTAAATAAATTCATACTATACTAGAAATGACAAACATACTACATTATTACTATCCTGGGGTCTAACAGACCCATAAATATCTATAAATCCGTAAATACTAAAAAAAACGTTAATGCACGACTGGTCAATACATGGCCCCCAAGATAATTAAGCGTTAACTAGAGTAGCGTAATAATGCGTTTTGTTATTTCAAAAATATTTACAAAAATGTGTTTGCGGGTAGAGTTAAGTACTGTGGTCGAGTTCCTGTTTGTTATGAAGGTAGGCAAGTGCTTTATTTTCGACTCCGAAACGGAAGCAGGAATAAATTGAAATTCCAAGCTCTATAAAAAGTGGCTCCATTCGCAGATAAATCAAGTGACACCAATATGTCACCTGAGAGAATGGACTAGATGGTACAATCCCCTATTGTATCGGACAAAAAAAAAATTAGACCGTCAGATAGATTTCCAAAAAATATTGAACACATCATTTTTCGTTTTTCACATAAACAAAAAATACAGTGCTTCGGAAACTCGTGAACTCCTCAAAAACGTCACATGTCAGTAAAATTTACCTACAAATGACGTCACAACGCAGATAAAACGCCTCAAAGATCATGGGCCCCACCCATGTCCAAGTATATTTATGAAAATCTTTTGTATGCTCACAAAAATATAAAGTTGTTTAAGAAATATAGTGATATTCACAATATAAATACAAGAAATAGACATAAATATATTGTACCCACAACAAGGCTCAAGAAAATAGGTGGATCATTTAGATGCCAATGTATTCGCTTTTATAAAAAACTACCAAGCCACATTCAAAATTTAAGCCTTAATAAATTCAAATCCTTTAAAAAACGTAAACTTTGCCAGAAAGGATTTTATACTGTTAAAGATTATATAGAGGACAAAAAAGCTTGGGATTGAACTGCTCCAATTTGAATTGACTTTATACATATTCATTTTATTTATTTTTTTACAATTTAACATTTTATGATTTTTTTTTATACACTGACATTGTTTACTTTTTATTTATTTTTATTTATTTATTAAACTTTATGCACAAGCAAAAAACTGTACAAAGGCGGACCTAATGCCTTGGGCATTTTCTACCGGTCTACCTTAGGGTGATGCAGAGACAATATTCAGTAGGTGCAACAACAGAAAAAAAAGACAAGAAATATTTATAAATAAAACATAAGAATAAATACATATATACATACATATAACAAAATATATAAACTTAAGAGAGATCAACAAGAAAAACTACAACAACTTAGTCTTGAGACGAATCTGCCAACTTCTTGTGAATATGCTCACGAGCTTTCACTTTGAAAGTGAACCGACTGGTCACCGTCCTGATACTCTGAGGGAGCGCATTCCAAAGGAAGACCGCCTGGACAAAGAAAGAGGATTTTATAAAACCAGAGCGGTGAGAAGGACATCGTAGAAGACAGTTATTGGCGGAACGAAGATTCTTGCTGTGCGCAGAGCATAAGTATTGACAATTAGAAGTGAGATAAGAAGGAGAAGTGGGTTTGTGAAGAAGAGAAAACAGGGTTGTCAAGGCTCTCAATGCTCTGCGCTGCCGGATGGGTAACCACCTTAAAAGCGATCGATGTGCAGATACATGATCATACTTGCGGAGATTGAAGACGAATCGAATGCAGTTGTTAAGAAGTCGGTCAAGTTTATTGAGGAGATCTGCATTCAGGTCATAGTAGCACACATCACCATAGTCAATTATAGGGAAGATTAGGGACTGTACAAGCATTGCCTTAATGTGTGATGGGAGAATATTTTTCAGCCGATAGAGCGATCGCAACGTTCCGGTGACCTTCCTGCTCACAATCGCGACCTGCTTACGCCAGTCGAGGCAAGTGTCAACATGCAAACCCAGGTCCTTGACGTCAGAGCTAAACGGAATCACTGTGCCGTCAAAGGTAACCGGTGGCAGCGTCAACCCATTCAGCCTTCTTAAACTATGAGGGCTCCCAACAATAATAGCCTGGCACTTGGTTGGGTTAACCGCCACACCGAAATGATCAGACCAGTTTTTAACTGCACGTAAATCCCGGTTTAGCTCCTCAATCGCAACGGATAAGCTGTCAACACCCGCCTGACAGTAGAACTGTAAGTCATCAGCGTAAAGATGATACGCACACTGAAGCTCGGTAGTTATGAGATCTATAAAAACAGAGAACAAAAGTGGAGATAAAATACCGCCTTGTGGGACGCCAGTTTCAAGATTACGCCAGCTGGAGTTAGAGTCACTAGCAAGAACTGACTGCTGACGCCCCCGAAGATAGGAAGAAAACCATTCCAGGACCTCGGGAGAGACCATGAGATTGGAGAGGATGGATAACAGGACTTCGTGACTGACGGTATTGAAAGCATTCGAGAAATCGATCAACACTAAAACCGTAACTTTAGTGTCTTCCATTCCCCGCCTCATATCGTCAGTCACTTTAAGGAGAGCAGAAACGGTACTGTGCCCGGGCCTGAACCCGGATTGGAATGGACTGATGAGGGAGTTATTGTGAATAAAGTGGGAGAATTGCTTGTGTATGTGTACACAGGCTTCGAGTACTTTGGATAAAAAGGGAAGGATGGAAATTGGACGAAAGTGACTAGGGAGTGTGGGATTAGGAATTTTAGGTAGTGGTCGAACATGGGCTTTCCGCCACAGGGAAGGGAAAACACCGGAGAAAAGGGAGAAGTTAACTATATGGGAAATTTCAGGAAGGAGCTGATCAACAACTGTCACGATCATGTGTCGACTGATGTTATCACAGCCAACGGCTTTGGATTTAATGGATAGGATAGTCTTTTTGATCTCTCCCGGATCAACTGGGGTGAAGGCAAAGGAAGTAATATTGAGTCGCGTCAGACCAGCAAGGTAGTCAAGGGTTTGACATTTGGTTAGACTATCAAGGGTGGGAACAGTAGAGAAATGACGATTTAGATCGTCTAAGCCAAATGTTTTAGGAAGGTCTGAATGCCGCGATCTGCCAATACCGAGAGTTCCAAGGAATTTCCAGATATCGGCAGGAGAAGCAGAAGTGATATTATCAAGAATGTGGCGGCGTTTAGCGTTGCGTATCATCTGATTACAACGATTGCGAGCAGTTTTGAAGAGGGTCCAATTATCATCAGACCGATCCTTCTTAAACCTCCGAAACGCGCGGTCCCTCCGTCGCATCGCCATCCGAACTCCTCTGTTCATCCATGGCTACTTTTTCAAGTATGATATTTTTTTTGACCAATATTTACTTGTTAAATATTTTATTTTATATTTTTTTTGTGTGTTTTTTTTTGACATTTAATAATGTAAAATGATTATTTAATATGATGAATATTTATAAAAATGATATTGTGAATGTGAGGACCATTTGGGTATTTCTTAAATTTTAACGATTGTCTGGCAGTTTGAGTACTTTTAAGTGACCCACCCAAATGTCCTTTCTTTGGTATTGTTCGTTGTGACGTTGAGCTCCTTGAGTTATAAGTCGAGCTCCACGATAACTGACAAATGCTTGCACTGACTGGACGGGTCCACTCAAATCTGTGTGGTGCTTTCTTCAAAAGACCATCTCAGACATGTGCATTAATCTGCATGGTCTTCATGTGTGTATTATACCTTATTGTTAACCCAAACGATTTTAAAAGATTAAAAGAGTAACCTTTGGAGTTTCTTGCCGGTTCTTCTCCTTAGAATCGACCAATGCACCGAACCGTGCCCCTTTAACCGACGTCTTATAAGTGCCCATGTAGGCCTATGTAAAATAAAAATATTTTGATTTTGATTTTGATTTCATGATCTTTGAGGCGTTTTATCTGCGTCAATTTTTATTCATTTGATAAAATAAAAAACACGTATCCAATATTTTTCGATAATATATCTGACGTATTAATTAAAATCATATTTTTTTTGACCCAGTCCGATCCCCTATTCTAGAGCGTCTGAGTTGGTCTCTAAATTGAAAAACTTTCATTGTTGCAATGTTTTCACAAAGCGTCAAAAATATCGGTGGTAACAGTGACAATAATTCTTTGGAATTCAGATCTTTATTCCACGAAAAATCTAATTTAGTAAAATTTTAATAGTTAAAAATAACCATATAAAGTAAATATTATGAGAAAACGGTATGCAAACCGCGCCCTGAAAATATAGGTAGGTGCCTTACCAACGAGCATAGTTGCCGTTGATAGACGAATTCTGCCAATTATTTTAAAACTAAATTAAAGAAGCACTCAAAACTAGCTAAAACCACTTAACCATTTACTCAAAGGATTAAGAAAAGTTGTTACAAAGTGAAACTGAATTTTTTCTACAAGCTTATAAATAATAATTACTGCCAATTATTGCTTCGTAAAAAAAGCTCAGTCTCTAAAATGAGAACAAATAAAGAAGAACCTACCTACATACTCGTAAATAAATAAAATAATATCCGAACATTTTTGTCAGGTTCATTAAACATGTTTTTCCAGCCGTATCTATTCAATTTAAATATCGCATAACTATTTTAATAACCAGTTGAACGCTTTAATGAACACTAATTATCATTGTTACTCTTACGCTTGATGTTAAACTCATTTAAGTATGCATGAACGATGCATACTTTAATGAGTTTAACTTTAGACGTGTTTCTGCCTATCATATTTTTATAAGTCGAAAACGTTACATACAATCAATCTAAAAATCTGGGGGCACGGCAGTGCCCCCGCCAAGTCGAGCAATAAAGCGGCATTAATTTAACTTTAACGTCACGACCGCCGACCGCCCTAGTTAAGGTTTCGGGGGTGATCGGTCCCGTGCGTTTCGCATCTAGCGGATCCGGATGTGGCGTCACTTAAGGTCCATGTCCAATAGTGGACGTCTTTCGGCTGAAATGATGATGATGTAACGTCACGCCTGTAATCCCCAAGGGGACCTCATGTATAGGCGTCGCGTTTGGGGCTACTAGTCAAACGTAAGCAACGCAGTAGGTAAGTAGGTAAAAATATGTAGACACAGTATAAAGAAGAAGAGAAAATAGAACACATAAAAACAAAACAAATAACGAATTTAAATATAAAAAACAAATAATATAAGAATATCCTTATATACACACATCGATACACACTAAGGCTCTATAAGATCTTCGGTGGTATTTAAATAACAGGCATCGGCCTATCATGGCTGTTCATGAAAAAGTTTATCAAAAACAAAAATTTGCTTTTGAATTCATCCTAAACATAAAAACGTGATAAATATGGAAAAGATGTTGGAAAACACTTTATAAACATTAGAAGATCCATTAAAATATTCTCATAATCTTGAAATTTCACTGCGTCCTAATGACTTCTATAATTCCAAAAGACAGCTGTGACAGACAGAATGACAGCGTCTTCTCAAGATAGAAGATTCGATTAACCTTTTTGCTACGAAACCCCAAAACTGAAAATGTAAACGTGTGTAAAATACTTCAAATTCCACGTGTATGCGATACGCGTGTCATATGGGATAGCCTGCATAAATCCAATATCGACACATAACTGAATAACAATGCACATTTTCATCATGGTTCGCAGAAGTGCCAATCACTTTCCAGTGCGATCAGAAAAATATCGTTAAAGATTTTTAAAAATCACTTTAATAAACTACACTTTAATGCAAACAAATCTGTATAATAAATCACATGCGTTTCATCCATTATAATACTCGTAATATAATGAAACGAGAAAATTTGATGATTCTGACTACATTGACTGTCACAAACGCCAAACTCACGCCTGTTTCCCATGGCATACAAAAACCACAGAACGCCACCAGATACTATCCTTACATACCTTTTTTTGTGGGGTGGGAAATCATCAAATAACCCCTCCCGCTCTCGGGCAGAGCGAAAGAGAGTGTCAGTCTTCTACTGACTAAAAACCACCCATGTTCCTTCTTAGCCCTATATGTCAAGGCCGCGGTATCTCTTACAACATCCCGCAGCCCCGACGGGCGTCGGCCCTTCCAATCCTTTTGCCTCGTCCACGGTCATACAACTGGTCATGTTGTAAGTAATACCCACCTCAAGTTAATGAAAATGTGAAAAAGAAGTTAGATGAGTTTTGTATTCTTTATAATTTCCATTGTTTTTTGTGTGCACTTTTGCCATGTGGTAAATAACCAAGTTTTCTATCTTTCTTTCATTTCGATCCAACTATTTTGATAAGAAACACAAAAACTAGCCCAGAGAAGTCACAGGTCGTATTAATCAAGTTAATTATTAAATTGTCATCTGTAAGTGTAACTGAATGGTAGGTAATGGATATTGCTATTTTTTCTAGTTTAGCAAAGAAAAATATCCATCGTTCAATCCAGCAATATATTGATAAGTGAAGAAACAAAAGCACAATATCAGATATAGACAAGGCGTGAAAAAGTAAAATATAAATAAATAAATAAACAATATAATTAAAGAAGGCTCCTATCGGCCACAGTAAGGTTATTCAATGGTATACGTATACAAACAACATAAGCCTTCCATTCATTAGGATATCTCACGAGCCCGACTTTCAAAATAGAAGATAAACGGGGTAACGAAATAATGTAGACCTGCTGCCCCTATCTTTGTTCACGAAAATACCATTTTTGTACCTCAAAACTGTCCAAGGAGATTGTATTGCGCTTGCACTTTAAACCTTAAACGAAAAGGTTTTTTTTATGTTTCCCGTCGGATTTATGTAATATTTTAAATTGAAAGGTTAGAGTTCAGTTGCAGTCTAAGATATTTCAGTTTCATAGTTAAATTACCAGTTGCGTCCTGAATAAAAGCTACAACATAACATAACTTCACACCTGAAATCTCCAAAAGGTATGGTACAGGTATATCTTATCGTATAAATTATATCTTATGTATCTTTCACCAGTTATGTTTGAGTCAGATATAATGGAGGGCGTGCACAAACTAGACACCGCGGCTGCTATTCAGAATTTCCTAATAGAAAAACTACAATACAGGTGGTAAAATAGGTAACTAAATAAATACACAAACATGAAGAACCGACTAACTTCACAAATCTTAGATACTTAAATATGACCTGAAAAAAAGTTCTTCATACAAGACATTGTCTTGTCGTAAATAGAGGTTCAATCAAAGAAACAAAATATACATATATATATAAGTACGTTAGTAAAAAATATTACCTACCTACAAAACTGATGAGTCGAGATTTTCCAAACACTTATTCTCTCAACTAAAACTTAACAAGCTTTAATCACTCGTAAGAAACGATATTCAAAAGTTTTAAAAGCACTATAAAACAGACCACAACTGCGAAAAACTCAGCTTAAAGTCCGAACTCACAAAAGTTATCAAAAAGTTGTTAAAACATTTTTAATAAAATATAAAAACATGATCACTGCTCCTTATCTTTCGCTTCATAAAAAAAAGAAAATGTAAACGCGAGCTTAGAATGGATAAGACGCGTTCGAGACGAGCGTGCGACGCGCCGCCAGTTTCATTCTGCAACACGAACCACTAAACACTAAGGCGGGGGGAACAGACTCGATCGAGCTAACATTCGCTACGCGAGAAAACTGCCCACTGAAGCTTTTTCTAGAGTTGCTCCCACTTGGTCTAAGTTTTGGCACGGTTTTGTAATTAAACCGAAGACAAAACTTTGTAAACTCTTCGTTTCTACACTTTCATTTGTTTTGAGGTCAGGCCGATAAAGTTTACACAACAATAGCCAGCCATGGTATTTAACCTAAGAGTGTTAATATTAAATCTTTTTCACTTATGGCTGTATACAGTTTTCCGAGTTAAAATACGCATAAATATTTTTTTTTAAACTAAATGGAGACTGTTTAACGGTGTAAGCCTAAGCTTTATGACCAACATTACCATATTACGCTGTATATTATGTATCATGACAGTAAATATTTACACATCAGAAGCGAGTAATCGTAAGTAATTTAACTAAAAATATTAAAATTATAAAAGCACTCTAAAATGATAAAATTCTATATAATCAGATTCAGTATCCCAGTATTGTTGCAATTATAAGCTTGCAATTTAATTAGCATTAGATGCGATTCAATCAATTGGGTTGAATGGTCGCGTCGATTTCTAATTTCTGCGTGCCTCCACTTATCGGTTAAGGGTGATGGTACATAGTAAGAAAGACAGTAAGTTATTACCTGTCATTCGTGACGCTTTAGGAGACTTCAGGGAGTAATTGACAGTTCGTAAAGCAACATAATTATGTATTATATCTATTAAATGAATATATTATTACGACAGATGGTGATATTATGAATAATAAAATTTTGGGTAACGCACTGGGCACAATTTCAACTGTAATGTCTGTTTCTTTATTTTAATTGGCAACGCCTGGCATCCAGTAGGTAACAATAACCGTTATGTGATAATTTTAGGACAGTTAGCATCAGAATTGAAAGTTTGTAGGTATTTATAATTATGCATGCCATGGATAGATTGTTACGGCAGATAATGATGCGATTAGGTAACATCGTTTTTTTTTGGAGGGGGGTGGAAAATCATCAAATAACCCCTCCCGCTCTTGGGCAGAGCGTAAGGGCGAGTGTCAGACTTCTACTGACTAAAATCCACCCATGTTCCTTCTTAGCCCTATATGTCAAGGCCGCGGTATCTCTTACAACATCCCGCAGCCTAGGTAACATGGTTGAGGATATATAAAGACACGTGATGGATTCTGTGTCATGTTTATGTAGGTAGGTACTGGTCATAATATAAACTATAAAGTATGTTTCTTTATTTTTATTGGCACCGTCTGGTATTCAGTAGTACGGACCGGTGTTGCTTCCATTTAATTTTCAATTAAAACTAAATAGAGAGAGACGTGTTGCCACGAACTTTGTTGCGCAACTAGTTCTCACTACCACAGATCAATCTTTTCAAACTTTTGCCGTCTTATTATAAAACGTGGTCTAAAACAAGTACCGGGTTTAGTACAAGCTTTAAGCCCTGTATTAAGGAAGTTTTTTTATAATAAGGTGGTTGACGTCCAGTGTTCATTCTATGACCACTTGGAATTACATAGGAAATGTGAAAACGATTTTTAGGACGTTGTAGGAGTGTTGTAAATTTTTAAATTACGAGTATAAAGATAGGTACCCACTAAGGTATATCGCTAACAATATTATTACAAGCTCTCTTTTAGATGATTGAACGTAGACGAAGCAAATACATAGGTAGGTACTTTGCCCATACAGGAAAAGTACGAGCAAAGCTAAGCAAAGCTATGGTATCACCTTATACCCCTCCCACTCTTGGGCAGAGCGAAAGGGAGTGTCAGACTTCTACTGACTTAAAACCACCCATGTTCCTTCTTAGCTTCTTAAAAACACATTCTGTGAGTGAATCTAATTAATAAAACAAATACAAAACGGCGGATACTTCAATCACGAACAATATAAGCGAACTTCATAATCAAAAACAAGTAGAGAGCCATTGTATTCTCTAGATCATTTAATATAATATATGTGAACGGGGGGGAAATATAATATATGTGTACGGGGTGAATAGATAGGTATTCGATCTTTGGTAACGATTTTCGTAATGTTGCAGAATGAATACTCATTTTTCTAAGCATGATTTTTTTGAGTCATTGGCCAAACTATTGAAATATATTCATTTCTATTGGGATATGTATATAACTAATAAAAAAACCCACAAAATATACATGATTTCTATTTACCTCCCATCAGGGGACAATAGACACACCAGGAGGGGTGATTAGAAAATTAAGATATACGTAAGCTATACGTAACTAAAAGTGAAATTTTAACCGTATATAATCACTACCAACGGTGCTTTAAACTTCGTGGCAGCCCTGACGTAATCCTGGCTAATCATCCCTATTTCGTAACAATTCACCCCTTTATTTTTTATTATATTTTATTTATTTAGGTCTACCGACAATTGTTCACACTTGATACATCAACACTATTCATCTTTAAAATTAGACTACAGCGTAACAATTACAATTTACATAAAGGTAAACACCGCATGCACAAAACAATGAATTAGATAACTAAGCTAACTTAGTAACTACCAAGCGCCAATATTCAGTTAAATAACAATACAATTTAAATTTAATACAGTACAATTACTGTGTAAACTTTACTGTGTCTATGAACCATATTCGCGTGCTTAAATACCTTTTCTCTCTTTTTTCTTTCTTTCTTTGCCCATTAACCCCTCAGGCGTGTCTATTCACCTCTTTCGTGGGTCTAATGACCTCGAAAAATTTAAAAAAGAATGCTTACGAAAAACGAACAATTTAATATAAAAATGCATATTCTTACTATCAATAATTACAGTACAATATAATTAATTTATAACTAGCTGTTGCCAGCGGCTTCGCCCGCTACAACTCGAAAATTATCCCACTGGAAGATAGAATCGGGATAAAAGCTATCTGTGTACCAAATTTTATCCAAATCCGTTTAGTAGTTTTTGCGTGAAGAAGTAACAAACATACACACTCACAAACTTTTGCCTTTATAATAGGTGTGATAATATTAGTGTCATCATTAGCCTATAATGTTCCCACTGCAGGGACTCAGGCCTCCTCTCTAGGAGAGGGATGGGCTATAATCTACCACGCGGGCCCAGTGCGGGTTGGTAGATGTCACATGTCTTCGAATTTTTTGATTTTAAGACATGCCGGTTTCCTCACGATGTTTTCCTTCACCGTTTTGAGAGCAGCGGTGATGAAATAAATTACACAAAGTAATGCGCCTGTCCGGATTCGAACCCACGACCTACTGTTCGTAAATCGGGGCCAATACCACTGGGTCACCGCTGCTAATATTAGTGTGATTATATACAATTATATATTTAACTAGCGGACGTCACGCGGTTTCACCCGCGTAGTTCCCGTTCCCGTGGGAATACAGGGATAAAAAGTAGCTCACCCGGGGATAGTGTAGCTTCCCAACGGTGAAAGAATTTTTCAAATCGGTCCAGTAGTTTCGGAGCCTATTCGTTACAAACAAACAAACAAATCTTTCCTCTCTATAATATTAGTCTAGACGAAGGTAGTTCAACCATTTTGGGTACATCGTTGTCAGAGTCCAGGTTCGACATGGTGGAGGTACGAAATAATAGTATCAACACTGATAACATAAAATTTACCTATTTATTCACTTCCGATGACAAATCTCAAAATCTCAAACACTCAAGCCGATGGAAATGGATTTAGTATGGAAACGCGGTAAATTCGAAACAGGCAGGCAGAATGACCGTTCGCGCCCGTGTCTCACTAAAAAGTAAAGTCCCTCAAAGTCCAATGCGTCAAATGTCAACGACCACCGACCGCTGACAGCTGACAGCTGACAGCTGCCAAAACAGACTTGCTACGCTCTGTATCGAACTCACCCAAGCACACTGCTTGACGTTTCCGACAAACGATGATAGATGGCGTTATTCTAAATTAACAATAATCAATAATAACTCTAATATTATTATGCCTCGGTGTTGATTCTGCGACATATTATAGTGTGATATAATATTAGTATGAAGTGTGATGATGACTTAGCTCATCTGATCGTTCGCCAAGTTTTTTTTTTTTTTTTTTTTTACTTACAAACTCTGCAACAACATGCAAAGAACTCCGCCTGCAACCGGTTTGAGTCAGGGACAATCTCTTTCCGAGCCAGACATCCCGAGTGCTACAGCCGGAAAAGCAGACGCGGTTAACATCACAGTACGGAACAATCGGCAGCGCCTTGCCGACTCCCCGAATAACGTGGAGTGTACCGAACGATCTGGAGCATTCTCCGCATTTAAGCTGGAATTAATGGATATGCTAACTACTTGGAAATCCGAACAGGAAAAGCTGCTCACGTCATGGAAAGACGAACAGGCTGTCATTTTATCCAAGCTGGTCAGGGACGTTACCGAACTCAAACAAAAATGTCTCTCGATTGAAAAATCCAACGCCGAATTCGACAACAGCTTGTCTTTTATAAATGAAAAATTTGAAAGCCTAAATTCTAAAGTTTCGTTACTGGAAAAAGAGAAAATTGACAACGAAGACCATATTAACCGTCTAAAAAGGCAGGTACAAGATCTGAACTTCCTGTCCCGACAAGCTACTATCGAAGTGCGCAATATTCCAACTAAGGAAAAAGAAACGCCTACAGATCTCATTTCTGCAGTTTCAAGCGTAGGGAAGACTGTTAACATGGAGGTCCAGCAATCTGCTTTCCGGGATGTATATCGTATACCCGGAAAGGCGGGTTTATGCAGACCAATTGTTGCTGAATTTAGCTGTGTCAATAAGAGGAATGAATTCCTTGCTAAAGTGAGGAAGTTTAATAAAGAACGCTCCGTCAATGACAAGCTAAACACACAATTAATCGGAATTGCCGGGGAAAAGAAGCCAGTTTACGTCGACGAACACTTGCCTCCCGCAACCAAAAAACTGTTGTATGACGCTCGCCAGTTTGCTAAGGCAAGGAGCTACAGCAGCTGGTATTCCAACGGAAAAATTCTTCTGAAGAAAGACCCAGCAGACAAACCACTTGAAATTAAATCCGAGAAATGCCTTACCATGTTAGCAATATCAGTGCCAGTACCAGCAGCCCCAGCACGAGTTAAACCATGACTATTTTC
The DNA here is from genome assembly GCA_932274075.1 of Diarsia rubi. Lineage (NCBI taxonomy): Eukaryota > Metazoa > Arthropoda > Insecta > Lepidoptera > Noctuidae > Diarsia > Diarsia rubi. The sequence continues at coordinate 12,882,146 of OW026417.1, read as the reverse complement.
ACTTTCGCTTAAAGTTAATCGCATTTATGTATGTTTTCGAAGGTATTTTATAAATCTGTTTAACTTCTATATTATTAACTATTTTAATTATTTATCAATGTATGTAACACTCAAACTAAAAACACAACACACACACCTTATAGACAGTTTCACTCAAGCTGGTATTTTTGTTTACAATTACTCCATCAAGCTACATTACAGTATGATGATGTTGAAAATACGCTTTCATGCCGTTATTCCTCCTCACAGACATCGGCCACACTCACTTAACGTTTACTATTTTCATACTTTTATGAATATGATATTTTTTGTCCCACCAATGCATGATGCCCAAAGAAACGTCATAAACAAGTCTCACTTTGCTGATGACCATGACGTCATTTTATATTTTTGCCCTTTCTGCCTACCGTTACTTACTCTTTTTTATATCATTCGATAATTTAGAAGATATTCAAATTGACCTGGATAATATTTCAGTAGCTCACTCTGACACCTGTATGATTGAGGATTGTGGACAGATTGCTAGCTTACACAAAAAATCCATTTCCCTGCTCTGTCAAAACATACGAAGTATAAATAAGAACTTTGACAGCCTGACAACACTTCTCGAAAGAAGTAGAACATGCTGGGATTTAATTATACTCACCGAATGTTGGCTATACAATTCCCCCCCTCTTCCCTTAATGCATGAGTATACTTCCGCTTCCACTAACCAGCATAGGTCGCAAAATGAGGGCGTTGTGATATTTTTTCGTTCCCACCTTCAGGCTTCTGTTTCTGAGCCCTTAGTCCAGGACGCTAACTGCTTATTGCTAAAACTAAATAATGATACCGTTGTAATTACAATTTACCGCTCGCCTGCTGTTCGGAATGTCGCCGCATTCCTGGATTCACTAAATGAACTCCTGAAATCTATCTCCAACTATAGAAATATTATTTTAACCGGCGACATAAATATTAATATACATGAAACCAGCGATGATTCTCGGGCAACGGAGTATTTGACTATTTTAGCTTGTCACGGCATGCTACCGGCACACACCCTTCCTACACGACATCGCAACTCTTGTTTGGACCACCTAATCCTAAAAACGCGGCATCCTGCTTTTTGTTTCGTCGCTAATACCTCAATTACCGATCATGACACAGTGTTGTTGTTTCTGGAGAACTATACCACATCCAGTTATTCTACGCATAAAACTAGAACTACTCGGATATTGGACTACGAAAAAATTGAATTGGACCTCCTCGAGGCAGATTTTAGCCCCTTGTATACCTCCCCAGATGTTAATGAAGCCACCGAATTCTTTATCTCTACTCTCAAACAAATTCTACTTCAAAATTCTACTTTTAGAGTAGTATCCAACCGTAAAAGATTGAGCAAACCCTGGATGACCCCAGGGCTTCTTAGATGCTTACGGAACCGCGACAATTTGCATTTGGAATCTAAAAAAAATCCCGATAATGAAATATTACAAATCACTTTTAAAAGGTACAGAAATTACTGTTCAATGATACTTAAAACTACCAAATCTAACTATAATAAAGCTCAAATAATTAATGCACAAAATAACAGTAAAAAGCTCTGGGAGGCTATAAAATCAATCACTCACACTGCAAAAGTCAAGACACACGCCGACGCTCTTTTGTCTTACTCCGATCCAGAGAGCTCCGTAAATGAAGCGAACGCTTATTTTGCTAATATTGGACGTGTCTTAGCTGAAAACATACCTGCCGTTGCAACCATACCTCCACAAACCGATGTTCTCCAAGCGCGCCAAAATTCCCTTGTCCTCTTAGAAACAGATGAAGCTGAATTGGATCGTCTAATTATGAATCTAAGGAGCGATTGTGCGATAGGTTCCGACGATATATCAGGCACTTTTCTTAAAAAAAACAAAAACATACTCCTTCCCCACTTAACTTACATATGTAACCTTGCTTTTAGTTCAGGCACTTTTCCAAATGCTTTCAAGCTGGCAGTTGTACACCCAATTCATAAAGGAGGGGACAGAGATTGTTTGAACAATTATAGACCTATCTCAATTTTACCTACACTATCAAAATTACTTGAGAGGCTAATGAACAACAGATTAGTCAAATATTTAAATCAAAATCAAATACTCTCATCTTCTTAATACGGTTTTCGCTCCGGAATTTCCACTAACAATGCTGTATTAGACCTAACAAATACTATCGTCACCAAACTAGATGAAAAACAGAAGGTCATAGGCGTTTTCTTAGATTTAGCGAAAGCCTTCGATACTATTTCTGTCCCCTCCCTCATTGCCAAGCTTGAGAAAATTGGTATAAGAGGTACTCAACTGTCCCTTTTTATTAGTTACCTCACAGGCAGACGGCAATGTCTCAGGATAGGAGATTGGACCAGCGATGAACTCCCAATAACACACGGAGTTCCCCAGGGCAGCATTATCGGTCCCACGCTTTTTCTCATTTATACAGTGTGTCCGGACATGGACTAGCGATATTCTAAATACTTAAATATAAGCTATTTTAAAGTACAATTACACTATAGGCTTAGGTCCAATATACTTCCCCGCTATGTGGCAGCCATTTTGTTTTTTTTGTTGAAGTATGCTCTATGCGAGTACAAAAAAAATCATATATCTCAAAGTTTTAGTCATACTGAGATAAAAATAGGCTTATTCGAAAGGCAATAATATTGTCTACCGTCTGCACTACAAAGCAATATGTTCACAATTCCATAACTTTTGAAAAAAAATGTGAAAGTCGAAAAAAAAAACAAAAAATTATGCAATTCAACCAATAATGGTTAATTACTACAAAAACAACCCCGAGAGCTTTTTTATTTTTTATACTAGATCGACAGTTTTTGAGCTAAGCTACAATACAACATAAAATTCACAACTGTATGTCTAATACTTTAAGAGTTATTGTTGTATGAACATAGCGTATGCGCAAGCACAAAAGGCCTTTGTCGGAACCCTAAACAGGAAATCATTAAAAAAACATAACATTCATATTGAATTTTATTTAATGTTTTTTCCAATATTAAATGAAGATTAAAATTCAATATGAATGTTATGTTTTTGTTTGCCATTATTGGTTGAATTGCATAATTTTTTGTTTTTTTTTTCGACTTTCACATTTTTTTTCAAAAGTTATGGAATTGTGAACACATTGCTTTGTAATGCAGACGGTAGACAATATTATTGCCTTCCGAATAAGCCTATTTTTATCTCAGTATGACTAAAACTTTGAGATATATGATTTTTTTTGTACTCGCATAGAGCATATTTCAACAAAAAAAACAAAATGGCTGCCACATAGCGGGGAAGTGTATTGGACCCAAGCCTATAGTGTAATAGTACTTTAAAATAGCTTATATTTAAGTATTTAGAATATCGCTAGTCCATGTCCGGACACACTGTATAAATGACCTTTGCCAGCTACAGCTTCCTAATGCTTCCATCTTTGCATATGCCGATGATACTGCTCTAATATTCTCCGGGGATTCGTGGGATCTGGTGTTTCAATATGCACAGTCTGGACTTGCCTTTGTCACCAGTTGGTTGGCACAAAACCTGCTCACTCTGAACGTTGATAAAACGAATTACCTCACTTTCTCGTCTACAGCCGCTGGAAAGCCTTCCTCGTCTTCACTTGCCTTAATCGCTCACTCCTGTAATTCAACTCACAATATAGGCTGCGATTGCCCCCACCTAAATCGCGTAAGTTGCATTAAGTATCTAGGAGTGCAAATAGACGACTGCCTTACATTTAGTACTCACATAGATACACTTACTACACGGTTGCGCAGGTTAATTTATGTTTTTAAGAACCTCTGCTCCGTTGCTGACTCCAAGGTGATTAAACTGGTGTATCTGGCTCTCTGTCAATCCCTCATCCAATATTGTATAGTTACTTGGGGTGGTTCAGGGAGGTCCCACATGTTGAAAATAGAACGCGCCCAAAGGGCACTTTTGAAAGTTGGTTGGAAGTTACCCTATCGCTTTCCTACCACAGACCTTTACAAAACTTGTAAGGTTCTGACTGTCCGTAAATTATATATACTTAACCTCTTAATGACAACTCACGGTCACACTCCCTACGATCCCTCTGTGATCTCCCAACGACGTAAGCATTCGGTCTGTCCCTTGTGACGGAAAAGGGGTGCGTGGCGCAGGTTAATATAAATAAGACCACGCAACCAGTCTACATAAAATATATTTAAATAAATAAAAGGGGTGTGGGAAGGTCTACGGACACAAACTCCTAAGGCATCCCTGTGGGATGTGCTGTACTGCCCTGATAGCCGGCGTGGCGATGACCGCAGCGAGGTGCCACGCTGGATGCGTAGGGGTGATGGCCAGCTCTTCTTTACGTCGGCCCGGCTCGGCCCACGTGGCAAGTATGGCCAACAGGTGGGAAGTCCGATGCCGGCCCGATTTAAGCACGCACGACGGAACCAGCCGCGTAACTAACGCGAACTTGCGGGTGCTCTAGCCGGAACTTTGGACCCTGGAACATGACGTCCAGCGTGTCACGAGATGACCAAAGGCCAACTCCGCTGATTGCGACACCAAGCCAAGCAGAGCGAACAGCAATAATAATGCACTAATGAAGGTGTTGGTGGATTGTCACAATCAGACGGAGTTTACATGTGGGAAGAGTGAAAATAAGGCATGATAGCACATTTTGAGTGTGAAGCACGAAAAAATCAAAATGCATTGAGCTGAAGGCATTAGATTGAAATGAAATACATGAAATAGCGTACACTAAAATAGATAAAATTAAGCATACATGCCAAGTTAACCTATAAGGACAAAGAACACAAAATATACACTTATCATGCTATCCAACACTTACCCAGTATGGGGGTTTCAAAGACACCGAATTTAATTGCTCGATGGCGGAGAATTATGTTGATTAGGTAGGCAATTGTTTTAGGCCCGGATAATGGCGAGTTAAGACACGTGTGAAATCACATATAATTTAGATATGGTGAGACGTGTGACCGCTTCGGGAAAAACCAAAATTCCTAATGTCAAACGAAAAGATCGCGTTGGCAGCGTTGGATAGAGATGGGACATACGCGAGCCCATAGATAAATCCTCACTCGCGCGCCCGATAGTTGATGCATCTTGTGCTTTTAGTAATTACTATTTGCTACCGCACTACTTGTAATTTTCTATGGTTATTATATTTTGACGTCTGCGGTTACTTGACAGGTGTATGAAAGTAAACATTGGAATGTTGCTGTTTTTATTGTTAATTTAGTTTATATGTTTTGTTTTGTGCAAAATGTAACGTGCGACGTTACACCCTCTATTCGTACAAATTTTGTTTTGGCCCAACGCTTCTTTCGCTTCCTTAGCAATCATGTGTATAACAACATTAACAAAATTTTAAACATATACCCCTTGTGCAAATGCAAATGTAAAGCAAAAATAATAAATTGGCTTCTTGATTTGGATTATTCTGAGACGGAAAATATTCTAGCTGTTTTAAGATAAATTAGATAGTAAATTTGTAGACAACTTTTCAAGACACATACCTACACTCACTCTTACAAATATACCTTCACACACACACACGCGCACTACACACACACACACAACATACACACACACACAACACACACCATACACTCTCAGGTACACCATTCACTACAAACTCGCAGATTTTGCCTTGATGTGTTCAAATTAGTACCTACTTAACACTATTGCTTAAGAGGGTGAGAGCCTGGAGATCTGTCATACAGGTCCCGAACCCACTATAGACTCCAGCTCTCACAAAGGTTACATATTTAATTTGATTTGATATAATACGAACCATTGTCTGTACCTTTTTGAGAGAAATAAATCATTATTATTATTATTATTATTATAATAACTCTAATATTATTATGCCTCGGTGTTGATTCTGCGACATATTATAGTGTGATATAATATTAGTATGAAGTGTGATGATGACTTAGCTCATCTGATCGTTCGCCAAGTTCGTTTCGATGACCTTATTCGAGTGTCTTTAACTCAGTTTTATTTTTATTTAGGTGAATTACTTATTTTATCAAAATGAGTACGCGTTGTAATATTATTTTCATTACTCATGCTCTGAAAGTAGGTCATAACATGCCTGCGGAGCGGGTTGAAAGTACTAAGTTTCAGCCCTAGGGAGAATCGCGTTCAACTGACGAGGTTGAGAACAATGCTCTATGTCAACGCCTTGCCACGATATGCTGAGAGCTCTATTTGACTGACGGTTGCGAAGGTGGAAAACACAGGACTGGGTCTTGGATGGATTTCGCCGTAAGGCATTTTCAGCGTAAAATTTGATTCATGAGTTTTCGTCAGTTTTTTTCAGGGCACCAAAATAAGATTTGTCAAAACTATTAAAATAAGTTATTCTTATTAACATCTAATTGTACATTTAAATAAGTGCCACAAAAGTCTATAATAGTTGAATCATTATTAAATACTTATTCTTTTGTAAAAAAATATTTTTATTACTGAGGCACTTCAGTATCCTTGGTTACTGCTTATTGCTGATAGTCAATGGGCACGGTTTTAGGGTTAATATACCTTATATTAGTCATTCTTCTCTAGGAGGGATCGGTTTATATTGTTTTACCAAAATTTATTGTTTTATCTTAATCGGATCTCATTGTTTAGTTTTCTAAAGCAGGTTCGTTAGATAAAAATATGTGATCAATTTTTACCAAGCGAGTTATGTTCTTCGTTGTATTATGCATTAACCAGTACAGTAAATAATCACTGTACATACCTGAAAAAAAAAACAGTTGAATTGAGAACCTCCTCCTTTTTAGAAGTCATTTAAAAAAAAAACTCATCCAAAGCTAAAAGTGATGACAGTGTGGCTAACGATTTAATTTTTAATCGACTTCAATAAAACGAGGGTTTTTGAATTCGTTTTAAAATGAAATCGTTAGCCACACTGTCATCACTTTTAGCTTTGGATGAGTTTTTTTTGTGTAAATTGAAGCCAGCCGCCGCGAGCACGGCCTACAGTGACATGGCATGAGTCACACATTTTATCACAGTTTGGGCGATAAAACCGTTTTGTCTTAAATGCTAGCACGGCGGCGTAAGATAATTTCTTGATATGTGATATAACTTCTTGACGTTTAGTTGGGACTCCTATGTCTTATTTGCTAATATGGGCGCACCCATTTTGTAACAAATGTCACATTTTGACAGATGAATATGCTCGTTTAAATCACGTTCGTTCGGAGGTGGTGATAAAAGTAAATTAAAAATTTAGGTATATTTTTCTGCTTACTAGATAATCAAATAATAAATAAAAAAAGAAAATGAAAGACGTGCCGCGTCCGTGTTATGTCAAAAATGAATTAGTACCCAAGAAAATTAAAAAGTTGTTTAACTGTATGAACTGTGCTCTTTTATACGTATTATTTTATTTGGTCGCCTATTCAGATGGTCATAGACATTTTTATTTTTTTATACTAGGTCACACTATGAAGTCAGCAACAAGAAAGACAAGTCGCGTCTTAAATTATATCACATGTGGTACCCGTGCTAGCATTTAAGACAAATTCTAAGACATGACATAATTTATAACGTCTTGTCACCAACGTCTTGGGTACGCCCGTGCTCGCCCCGCTGAAGGCGTTTCGTTGCTACGAGATGTCTAGCTTTAGTCTCCCTTGCACGTTTAATGCCTGTTCACAGGAATTAGCTCCGACCTTGCATCACTGTCGTTACTGCGTCCGTCCGTCTTTTGACGACGACAGGCCGTGTCGACGTCGCGTTCGTGTTCCACGCCCCCCTCAAAGAGATGTCAGCAACATTGTAGGGACCCGCAGGGGCCGACGCTCATCGGGGCTGCGGGTTGTTCGAAAGAGATACTGCGGCCTCGACATATAGGGCTAAGAAGGAACATGGGTGGTTTTTAGTCAGTAGAAGTCTGACACTCCCTTTCGCTCTGCCCAAGAGCGGCAGGGGTTATTTAATGATTTCCCACCCCCCCCAAAAAAAAAAAGGGTGGTCACCGAAATTCTAGAAAGTTTTAAGCGCCAAGCAAGCCTTTTTGTCAGTACGTTCGTAGTCTTAAGTACCTGCCTACATAAAAAAATCAGTCTCAACTTCATTTAGCTTTTTTTAAAGTTAACACATGTAAACTAGAACTGTATACAAAGGTCCACAAACACATTAGCTGCTTTGCCAATCACTCTTGTATATAATACACTTACAGCAACGTTTAAACGCCTTCCATTTTCACAATGAATTATGTTAATATTATATTAGTTGCGACACGAATTTATTGTGTACCGAAGAAGCGTGCAAAGAAAAGTATCTTTGCAAAACTTGGCTGAAATTATTTGACATATTTTTGTTGTGTAGAAGAGTGATATAAATGCTTTTAAGCCTAACATTTGGTACATTTGTAACAACAATATTTTAGGCTTTGTACAGGAGATGCTTTAACAGATTGCTCAGTTGCTCTAAATATATAATGAAAGAAGTTTCTGCTCAGAAATCCTTGGACTTGTAAGATGTCTTCTTCAACAATGAGTAGACGTTTTCTGTCCAAAACGATGCCTTCCGTTTATAACTTACAGAAAATATAGATTAAGCTGTGGTACAGAAGCCGATTGACATCAGTGGGTCACAAATCCATGCTGTATAGATGTTACTGAAAAAAAATCTTATGGAAATACCCACTAACACTTTGCTTGGTCTACACCTAACTGTAAAATACGATGTATGTACCTTGTATGATCATAACCATGCAGACGTGTCTATAATAAATGATAAAAGACCTACATTTTATAAATTAAGTGTGTTAACTTTATTAAAGTAATTAATATTATCATAGTTTCTCACAATGACACTGAAAAATAGACTATGATTTATCATTTTGTAAAATTAAACATATTGATTAATGAAATAAAGTTTCAAACAAAATAAAAGAGTAAAAACAAGGGCAAAATATTGTTTGTTAGTTGAGCTTCAAGATTAAATTACCCTGAAACACAGTAAGGAAATAATCAACAACAACCTTTTGATTGAAACTGATATTGCCAAAACTTTTATTGTTTAAACTAATTTAATTAAAAATACTGTTCGTACACAAAACTAATCAGTCCGTCAATGTTATGTTTTGTGTTGTGTGAGTAATGTGATGTTTTTTTTTGGCGGGTGGAAAATCATCAAATCCCCTCCGATTTGATGATTTTCCACCCGCCAAAAAAAAAAAAGGCGCGCAACTCGGATAATCCTCATTAGGTCACGCACAGTCACGAGCAAAGTAGAGGAGTTGTTTTGTACCGATTTACATTAAACTACCGATTTTGTATTTATTTATTTTGCATTGATTGCTCGCGAGAAAAGGAACAAAAACAGTTTTTTTCACAAAGCTAATATTAGAAGATAATATTTGGGATTTTTTCCTTAAATAATAGCATGATTTTCAAGCGAGTGTAGTCACGTGGTATAAGATGTTGGCTTCAACCAGGCCAGGCCAGGTCAGGTTGGTTGGTTGGTTGGGTTGGGTTGGGTTGGTGTTGGGTTGGATGTTGGGTTTGTTGGTTTGGGTTGGGTTGGTTGGTTGGTTGGTTGGCAACATCTTATACGTGACAGTAAAAGTACTAAAAACGGGACTATATTACTAAGAATTCGCTGTCCGTCCGTCTATCCGTCCGTCCGTCCGTCCGGCTGTCTGTCACCAGGCTGCACGGCCAGGCTGTATCTTAAGAACCGCGCCAGCTAGACAGTTGTTTTCACAAAATAATTATGTATTTCTGTTGCCGCTATATATGTATTTGTTGTAAATACTAAAACAAAACAAAATAAATATTTCAGGGGGGCTTAAATACAACAAACGCGATTTGATTGTTTGTCCTTTTTGCTCAATATCAATAATGGCAACAGGTAGACACTTGAAATATTCACAAAATACTCAGTTGCATTTTTGCTAAGCTGAAGAGTTTGTTTGTTTGTTGGAACGCTATAAACTCAGGATCTAATGGTTGGAATTGAAAAATTATTTTTGTTTTGGATAGTCCATTTATCGAGTAAGATTTAGGTTATATACTCGTAACATTACGCTACGACCAATAGGAGTGGAGCATAAATAAAAAATTTTGCAAAAACGGGAAACGATATTCCTTATTGAGAGCTTCCGTTGCGTGCGCTGCGAAAATGGTTAAATCATTTTTGCAGCGCACGCATCTTGCAAATATCATGTATGAAAGACATGTTTCTCTTCAAAAGTTCTACAAAAAAATCCGCGACAGCATATTATATCTATCCATTAAGATTGACTCACTGTAACCATTTCTTACTATTGAAATGTTGGGTTAAATAGAATTATTTTAACGAGTAGTTGGTCGTGGGTTCGAACTCACGCAGGCGCATTACTTTGTGTAATTTACTTCATCACCACCGCTCTCAAAACGGTGAAGGAAAACATCTAAACAATACAATAAATGTGGAAACTAACTAAACGCTAACTAACTAACTAGCTGCCATAATTTAGAACCAAAAATTTGAAGATATGTGACATCTATCAATCCGCACTGGGCCCGCGTGGTAGAATATAGCCCATTCCCTCTCAAAAAGAGAGGAGGCCTGTGTCCAAGCAGTGGAAGCGTTAATAGGCTGTTGATGAATCTGAAACTAAATATTTAGGTGGCTCCTATACAACAGACATGATTTTTTTGCCGTTTTATAGACAATAATACGGAACCCTTCACGAGCGAGTCCGACTCGCAATTGGGCGGTTTTTTTAATAACTTTTTTAAATGCCATAGGTAACTTTACTTATGTACCTCTATGACCCCTGTACATGTAAAAGGCGTCCCCCAGTATGATGTTTTGAGTACGTTACATTGAGTCCCACCGTAAACTGTGACTTTTACATAAAAAAAACGTTGCTACTCAGCAATAACTTTTGCACGGTGATAATTATGTAGTTCTCTAATACAGAATGCTTGTTTGACGACTTTGTGAAGTTTTTAATTTTTTTGGTGAAATACCCTGTTGCAATTTCTTTCGGGAGATTGCTTTACTGGTATTTAAATATATCTAACAAGTTAAGAATTTCAAATGAATTTATTATAATATTAAACAAGTTAAAATAAAATTGGAAAGAAGCCGACGATCACGATACCGTCGTATCGTGATCGTTGGAAGGAATGGAGGGAGGCATTTGCCCGACAGCGGGACAATGTAGGGTACTTAGCTATAATAATAATAATACGATTAAAATAAACACAGTTTAGTTCATCATTGGCGGTCCACGTGCTACACCCTGGTCTTCGTTTCGTAGAAGCTCCTGTTATCGCCCCGTGAAATGGCCATCGAACTGCACGCCAATGCATATCATCATCATTTGCATACAGCAATCCACTGTTTGATATGGGCCTCGTCAAATCTAATCCCGTTGATACCAGCCACCCTGCGAAGATCGTCGCTTCACCGAGCCTGAAGGCATCCCACCTTACGATTGCCGATTCGCGGTCTCCACACAAGAACATTATACGTGTACCCCAACGATCAACGGTAAAAAGTTAAAACGAACGGAATTCTGGTAATTTCTGCAAACAACCTTCAGGCTGATTGTTGACTCAGGACATACCCTTACGATTGTAGGTATAGACGGTGGGTATGGCTATTGTCGAGGGTTTGGGAAAGGGCTAAAATGAAAAACCGGCCCTGTCGACTGATTTTCTTATTTCTATGACAAATAGAAAAAATGATTTGAGACCAGAGACGAGGGTATGTCTTACGTTAAGGAGACATATATTTGTCACAACTGGACGTGTTATGCCATTATCCCAATTAATTTGGGCTCGGCGCAGCATGGCTTCTTCTACCATACTTTCATTTTGTTCAAATATATTAATATTTTTAGGAATTGAAATGAAATCACTTTCCAATACAACAGTTATGTATTAAAACATCAAAGTAATCTAATACAACACAAAAGTAATGAATTTACGTTACAAAATTAATGAGTGAACATAATAACAGAATCAAAGGGAATAGTAGGCAAGTGCTCGCGCCGGATTTGGGAATGAGCGGAATGAGCCCCTTTTTTTTTTTTTTTTTTTTGGTGGGTGTAAAATCATCGAATAACCCCTCCCGCTCTTGGGCAGAGCGAAAGGGAGTGTCAGACTTCTACTGACTAAAAACCACCCATGTTCCTTCTTCGCCCTCTATGTCGAGGCCGCGATAACTGTTGGACTACCCGCGGCCCCGACAGGCGTCGGCCCTTTCGGGCCCCTCCCATGTTGCTGACATCTCTTTGAGGCGCGCGTGGAACACGAACGCGCCGTCGACACGGCCTGTTTTCGTCGTGAGAAGGACGGACGGCGAGTTAGCCCATCACTCACCGTCCACAGGCAGCGGAATGAGCCCCTGAGGTTTATATAGGCTCGATCACATGTTCCGGGATTTCTGGTGGGGTATAGGTTGGAGACACAGGGGTGTAGGTTGGAGACGCAGCTAACAATATAATCATGAAATATAACCTACCTACACATTTCTAATAATTATTATGTAGGTAATTCTATTTAGAGCATCTTATACGCAAAAAAAAAAACTTGAGGTAAATCTTAACAATAAATCTATCTTACAAAATTACATCTTTTTTATATACTCGGAAAATAAATAAAAATATGGAAAAAAACGAATTTAACATTATAAATTCGTACGAAGGTACTGACGCGTTCAATCTTTCCATCTAACGAAAATTCATTACAACTAGCCTTACTTAATAAATTGTGATGAAAATAGATGATTCCTGGAAAATTTGGTTATTAAACATGGTGGAGGCGTCACAAATGTAGGTTTATCTTTTTACCGAGCTGCTATATTTTAGAGGTACTTACTGGATATAAATAGGCTCAATTTGTATTATTTTACCTATAAATTAAATAAGTTTTTAATTCATTTAGACTGGAAGCCGACCTCAAAATATACGTACTTGAATGTGACGATGATTTAAAAACATACTGTCTGAACCTAGACAATGTGTACAAAGGAGAAGACTTTCAATAATGAGTGGTTTTTTGTGAAGGTTGGGAAATCATGACGCCTCCCACTCTGGGCGGAGCGGTAGTGAGTGTCAGACTTCTACTGACTAAAAACCACCCATGTTCCTTTTTAGCCCTTTGTGTTTGAGGCCAAAACTATTTTCAAAACACGTGCTGATATTAGAAGAATCAATATCTTCTTCTTTGTCCAACCTATCCCACTTTAGGAGGGGTCGGCTCTCCTAATATCTGAAGAATAAATATAATCTAGTCATATTGGCCTCATAAAGCATTGTTTGTGCCAATTCGTTCCACTTCAGCGTCAGGAAAAAGAAATATAATTTCCGTCCTTTTAAGAAAGAGTTGGAGGAATTTCCCGTTTGTTTGTCTATCATTATTAAGAATCTTTTATCTGGGTCGAGTTAATGTGTAATTGGGTTTTTCTATTAGGAATTTCTCAGTAGCAACCATGGAGTCTGGAGTTGTGCCCAGTTGATGGCAATAGACTCGCCCACTATTACATGAGACTTAACATAACTGGTGAAATGTGTGGACTTTCAAGTACATTTTGCATAACCCTTCAGAGATTACAGGCGTGGTGTAATGTTATGTTAAAGAAAATTATGAGACAATAAGGCTGTGTTTTTGTTGTGCAGTGACCCCAGAGACCTAAAATAAAACCTACGTTTCACAGGCGGCAACCCGTCCTCAGCATTTTCGACATCTGACAATTTGGTATGATTTTTTTCATTGTTTTCTGCTCTCAGCATCTGTCGTGAAAACTACGTTGTTTTTCATAATATTATATTTATGTCACTCTTTCAGATAAATTATAGAGGGCCGTAGTCGTCATATTTTTGGTTGTGTTCCTCTTAATTTATCTAACGATCTAATCATCAATATACATTGAATCGGAACCTTAAGCGAAAATGAATCACCATCTGCCTAGCGTCTTCTCAAGCATGTTGGAGTGGGCTTGCAGTCTTACCAGACGCAGCTGAATACCAGCATTTAAGGATCGACTGCCTATCTGACCTCCACAATCCAGTAAGTAATGACTGGGTAATACGACACCACTTGGTAATACTATTTGAAGCGAAAATTAATAACGGTAACTATATTTGTTTTTGAACTATCAGGTACACCTCTGACTAATCTTTCGGGGATAACAGGCGTGATGTTATGTTATGGTAACTATTTTAAGCAACATGGAAAACTTGTAACTGTTGTAATATTATCAAGTATCATCACACTAATACTAAAAAGGCGAAAGTTTGTGAGTGTGTGAGTGTGTATATTTGTTACTTCTTCACGCAAAAACTACTGAACGGATTTGGATAAAATTTGGTACTCAGATAATTTATAGCCCGGAATATCACTTAGGATAGTTTTTATCCCGATTTTATCTTCCCGTGGGATAATTTTCGTGTTTTAGCGGGTGAAGCCGCTGGCAACAGCTGCTTTATTTTATAAAGGCGAAAGTTTGTGAGTGTGTGAGTGTGTTATGTTTGTTACTTCTTCACGCAAAATCTACTGCACGGATTTGGATGAAATTTGGAACATAGATAGTTTATAACTTGGATTAACAAATAGGATAGTTTTTATCCCGATTTTATATTCCCGTGAGTTGTAGTGGGTGAAGCCGCTGGCAACAGCTAGCTTATGAATAATTTACAAACATCAACGCTAATAATGGTACATTTCATTTTACTTTAACACAGAAACTAACTATAGTACCTATTATAATGACCGGAATGCTCACATTACCAGTAGTAGTTTATGTTATTTTTATACGTGTATTATTATTTGTTTTAAGTAATTTTGTATTAGCCTTCCACAATGTTGTCTTGTTTGACCCTTATAAGGTTGACTGGTAGAGAATGCCTTGTGGCATTAAGTCCGCCTATGTGTCACTATTGTGCATAAAGTTTAAATAAATAAACTACTTTAGAGAGTAATGAAATGTTCCTTAAAATTATTTAATTCACAAAAACAATGTTTATCAATATAAACGTGTGTTGAAACGTTTCGTAAAATTATAAAAAGTAACAGTTGCCCACAGATGCGTAATAGTACATTTCGATATAAGTGCGGTAAGTCGAAAATTACAGCCGAGGGGATATTGCTTGCCCGAGCCGTAGGCGAGGGCTAAAAGAAAGCAGAGGCTGTAACTATCAAAGCGCACGTATGTCATACGACGTTTTATAACATATTTGCGAGGAAATAAATAAAACTCGGACTTTCTTAAAAGAATCTTTAATTAAAGCAGTTATGAAAATTTGAGCAATTAGTAAAATTGATTATTACGTTGCCAGTTGGCATTTTTAATGTTGTCAAGTTATTATTATTAGTTACAATTTTACCAGTCTCTCTCTCACTCCTTTGAGTGAAAGTAGGAGAAACGAGACCACAGAGTTCTGCAGTCGGTGGCGGCGACGGCGGTTGCTGCGGCGGCGCGGCGGCGACGATGGTGGGATGTATGCGTGTGTGCTCGTAGATGGTCGACAGTCAACATTTGGCTCCAAATTTATATTTCTTGTAATGCGGGTGGTAATTTCTTCTTTATTTCTCATGGAGTCATCTATGTAGCCCTCGGCTACACTGTTCGACCACCACTCTCCGTGCTTATTTCGGCTGACCATGTCGAGAAGTTCCTAAAAGAAGCTCCGGATTGCCGATATTTGACAACAAAGGTCAGTTGAAACTAAATTATTGTTATTAACTTCTTTCACTTTCGTATTTCTTTACAATATAGGTGTTTTGTACGCTGTTTTTATTTAACAGTTATTTAACAGTTTTATGATCATTACATAAACATAACTAGATAATTATTCGTTCCACATTTTTCAGAACTGTTTCAATAGAAAAACTTGTTCCTTTGAATGTAAACTACACTAAAACATACTCCTCGCGGTACTAGTCATGGTGTATGTGTGTTATTCTATGTAAGTAAGGAGATAATAAAAATCCCGGCGTCAAAAAATACTCTCATTAAAAAACACAGTATTTAAAACATGAAAGCTTTTTTTTTTTGGGACAAGCCCGCCACCATGAAAGCTTGCAAAATCTTAATTATAAAACAACTCATTATATTATACATGAGGATTGTACGCTAAGTAAAATAAAATAAAATACGAGGTACAGACCTAATCTATAGATACAAACGGCGTCCCATAGAGCTATACATTTTCAGTGTAAAATGGCCTCGCTTCGTGTTGACTGGTACGGTACATTTGCCGTTATAAACACGATGCAGACATGTAATTCTACACGAAGTCATCTAAATTCAATTTCACCCCCAGAGACTGTAGAAGTATCATATTTTGATGAAGGGCACGTGGGAAATGACATTTGACTTGCAAAATCATAGTATAGATTACCATGTTGACTGCTACGTTTTGTGATCACATTAAAAATCATACTCGTTGACTGCCCTCTAGTCTATTGCTCGCAAACTCGACTGCTATTCATTAGGTCCTCGAGCCGGGTAAACTGTTTTTGGGTATTTCTACACTTAATCGTATCTGGCGAAATGTGTGTAGGTGCAATGTCTACACCTCTGCCTAACCCTTCAGGTATTCTCATAGGTATAAAGGGTGTAAAAGTACCCTTAACGCAAACGAAAGGCACTTCTTCTCCCCATTACTGCGATCATGTTTTGGTTCTAGACCATACCTAGGAACCCTCCTAGTTACGGTGATATTGGGGGTCAAAGTTCCAAATTTTGAACAGCTGTTTTTATAATTACTAGTTTGTCAGGTTATAACATTACTTAAATTACCTCCATGACCCGTTTACCTACTATTAAAAGCATCCACTAGCACAATGTTTTAAGAGTAGCACTCTTAAACCAATCAATCTACCTTTAGGCTTCAGGAAGTTTAGAAGTTAGCCTGAAACGACACGTTATGAATTATTAAAGTTTTCAGCTACCTTCACATTGAATTGATTTATTTTTCTTCATTTTACTAAAATCATAAAATTACTTACTTGATTATTTACTTTCATTAAACTATTTTCTTTGCTGGCCTATGTACAGCAGTGGACGTCTTTCCGCTGAAAGGATGATGATGATGATGATGATGATGATGATTTCACCAAATAGTTACATACTGGTACACTCACCATTAGAACACAAAAAACTAAAAAAATGGCATCGAACCACTCCTCCGCGCTGACAACTGGTATGTACCAAAGAAACTGGTGGCGCGGGCGTAATAATATACCATTCTATATAATTATCTATATTATGTTACATAGAGTAGCTATTGCATAAA
This sequence comes from Diarsia rubi, assembly GCA_932274075.1. Lineage (NCBI taxonomy): Eukaryota > Metazoa > Arthropoda > Insecta > Lepidoptera > Noctuidae > Diarsia > Diarsia rubi. The sequence goes on along the minus strand of OW026417.1, from coordinate 12,864,866 downwards.
TGTGATTGCAGATTGTGTGCATTCAGACAGTTTGCCTAGAAGACGAGTCTGGCTCATGGGGGTTTATTTGGATTAACTTTAGTACCTACACAGATACCTAGATGAACACATAGGTTATTTATCCATTTTTTTAGTTAGAAGCATGTTTATAATTTTAGACACAGTAAACTGTGTTTTGTAACCAATTTTGTATCTTCTAAGTTCGAATACCCAACATTTTCTCAATGGAGTTTCTATACTTGTCTACCCCTATTCTAACTCTTGACGTCACGACCTGAGACAATACTGCAAAACCCTTTTAAATAAACAAGGGCATTCCGAGTGAATTCCTCACGCTTCGCGTTTTATATATTTTCTGATGATGACCAACAATCTAGTTCGGAAAAAGACTACATGACATAGCATACATGACGCCTTTAATCCCCGAAGTATTTTGCAGAGGTGTTCTTAATTAGTACACTTACATTTCGCCAGTTATGTTTAAGTCCCATGTAATAGGGGGCGAGCCTATTGCGGTCAGCCGAGCACAAATTCAAGCTCCGAGCTGCTACAGAGAACTTTCTGACGGAAAACCTACACTGTAGCCGAACTGGGAATCGAATCAAGGACTGCTCAGCTGTCGAAATTGCGACCATGTGGTCGCAAAAGTTTAATGCCTAGTCGTTGGTTTTTTGACCAACGAGGTATTAATAACAATTATTATTATTGGCATTATTAAAATAAATATTAAAAATGTGCTTATTTTTTGCTTTTCAGTTTTTTCAGTCGGGTTTCTTAGTTTTTTAACTACTACTACTTTTTAGTTCTTCTGTGTTTGTTCTTTCGTTGGTCGCGTAAAACTCTTCTTCGCAGACGATTTTATTTCTTTTAAACATATAAGTGTTATATATTTGTGTAATCTCCTTTTAAAACCCTTCATTTTGATACCCTACTCGATGGTAATTCTTTTTTCTAATACGCGATGTGACCCCCATAATCCGCAATTTTACTTTGTTTTTTAGTTTTAATGTAGCCAGTGGCACTCGCGCCATCAGACAAATCTAACGACGTATATTTTATTTAAATTTCTTCATCCGTTTAGGAGTTATGAGGGAACAAAGAAACAGACATACATACATACACGCCAAACACATAACCCTCCTTTTGGGCAGGTGTGCTGGTGTCTGTGTATTTTATTTTGTAGGTGTACTTACTGACACAAATATGGATCTGTCTATTGTATGATGAGGGTCTGAAATAAAGTTCGTATATTAATTTAGGTAATATTTGCTTATTGACGCGGAAGTTTTTGGAACGAAGTTCCGTATCGCGCGTTGTGAAAGGGGGCTAGACGGAAAAAATTCTTACGAAAAGTTGTCACGACACTTTTTGCTATAATAGCTTACTATTGTAAGCTGTGCGGCGTCGCATGTTTCTCTGTCTGTCTCTCTCTCTCTTATAGAAAGCAAGCCAGATATTTTATATTTTAAATTTATATTAAAAATAATAATTAAAATAATATAATTAATATATATACTATATATATATATTATTATTTTTTTTTTCTTTTTTTTTATTATTATTAATTCTTTTGGTCATTCTTGTGCTGTTTGCGATAGACTTTAACTTCGTTCCATCCGGGTGTCCCTTGACACCTCTCAAGTTTTTTTTTTTTGGCTGGTGGGAAATCATCAAATCCCTCCTCCCGCTCTGGGCAGAGCGGTAGGGAGTGTCCGACTTCTACTGACTAAAAACCCATGTTCCTTCTTAGCCCTTTGTGTCGAGGCCACGGTATCTCTTTCGAACAACCCACAGCCTCGACGGGTGACTAGCAAGTGTACCTACACGCAGTACAAATAAAAAGTACTTTCTTGTAACAGAAAGTACTTATTATTTTCGCTTGGCAAGTTTTCTCATAAATCAAAAAAAAAAACAAAATATTTTTTATTTCACATAGGCCTACATGGGCACGGTTCGGTGTATCGGTCGATTCCTAAGGAGAGGAACCAGCAAGAAACTCCAAAGGTTACTCTTTTAATCTTTTAAAATCGTTTGGGTATAATACACACATGAAGACCATGCAGATTAATGTCTGAGGCATAAGTGAGCAGGAAGACGCAGAACGGAAAATCTTGGAATAAAAAGATAAAACGTAAAAAAAACGCTTCAAATTTTCCTTATTTATTATAATTTCAACGGATCATTAATAATAAGTCAAACCGAAACGTAAATACATCTTCTTTGGTAGAATGTCTTAGAGCATAACGTAAAAGGTACCCTTCTTAGCAAACTGGTTGTGCTAATGAACGCCATCAAAGTCGCCCTGGTTTTAAGTGATGCAAATACAAAGAAAGAAAAAAGTTTGTCCCATTAGCGGAAAATTAACTTGCACTATTTATTTTTCAACGCTGCGATGTTTTTTGTATACTTTAAAGGTGCGAACAGACAATACAAGGACGAGAAGTGCTAAAGAAAAGTCGTGTTGGTCGTCAAAATCCGACTAGTCTTTATCCCTACAAAATACTTAACTATCTGTTGTGATCCCACTTGCTGCTGTATCTTTACCGATAACATTTTTACGTAACATTCTTAAATATCAATAACTATGGTATTTGAAATCAAAAATACAGCGAAACGATAACCTCATTTATTCGATTAAAAATTTACTAACCTCAAAATTATTCAAGCAACTGAAATATTGCATTGCAGGTATTTTATCACTTTTCAGACAGCAAAATTGTATAACCTAAATTAAATGGCTACTGGAAGATGTTACGACATTCCTGACCTTACTCTCTGTCTATTGTAATTATTCAGCGATTTCCATTCTAATGTCCGTTATAATCTTTATGAAGACTCCATTCCGTTTGCAAATCTTTCTGAGAAAACGGAAATATCTCCAAGGCGTTCTTATCTTTCGTATTTAAGTCTAAAATGTTCTAATGCTTGTACTTTTTGACATCATTTGGCGCAGTGTTGGCACATGTAGTGATCATAATACCAATAAATTTGTTAATCCTAATGTCAGCTGCTATAATCGTGTATGTGCAGCAGGGCGTAACTTCTTATCAAATGGTACTAACCTAGTTATGGATACACGTCACCCGTCTGCTCTAGATTAAGGTATACATAACAAACTCGTAAACTCGTTCTTTCGTAACAAACAAAAAATCTAATCATTCCTCTTTATAATATTAGTTTAGATTACCTTAGAATACAGGGTTATTTCTAAAACACCGTTAACCTTGCAAGACTGTATTACTATCATCATAATCAACAACTTTTGTTCTATGACTTTTTACAAAACATAATACATTTACCAAAAACAAAAGTTCAAGATTTCGTTGTCCTATCTAACACATTTCAACTCTGTATTTTGCTGTACCTACCTACGCCTGTCGCGCACTGTCGTAACTCGCTACGCTACGATTACCCCGCCGCCCTTACCCCGCTCCCCTCGCTATTGTGCCAAGACTTGGTAACATTTAGAGCGTACAATTTAAATATTTTTATTTTTGTAAGTAAATCTGATGAACTAAAATATGATGAATTTTTAAAAGTCATAGAATAAAAGTGGTTGATTATGATGTTAGCAACTTAGTCCTGAGAGGTTAACGGTGTTTTACAAATAACCCTGTATATTATTAAAGTGAGGATTACTATAGGTACCTACATATCATCATCATCATCAGCGTTATAATGTTCCCACTGAAGGGACGCAGGCCTCCTCTCTAGGAGAGGGGATGGGCTATAATCCACAACGCGGGCCCAGTGCGGATTGGTAGATGTCACATGTCTTCGAATTTTTTGGTTCTGAGACATGCCGGTTTCCTCACGATGTTTTCCTTCACCGTTTTGAGAGCAGTGGAGATGAAATAAATTAATGTTATTCATTTTTATCCTCAGTCAAAATCCCGAAATAGTTAGTTTATGTTAAATAGGTTTCTCATGCTCCGAAACCAAAAGTAAAAATACATAAATAAAAACATGCAGCTAAACCTGAGAAGGTTTCGGTAATTTTCGTGTTTCAAATTAGCACGGATGTCACAGAGGAGTCCACGTGTCACTGAGCAGATTATCTCATTCTTCAGTTTCGCTGGTAAGACTGTTTTATTAATTAGTCAGTTGAGTCAATTTGAAAGTTTCCAGTGTATGCCAAATGCCAGTTTCCAATTCGTAGACGTGCGTCTACGAATGCAATTCGAAGTAGAGCACTTATCATTGCGCGTGTGTATGACAGGGGTTGGCAGATTCTCTCTAAGATTATTTTTCTGTAGTCCGAGGTAGAAGTCAGAAATGCAAGCCATCAAACATACTCGTATGCTGGTGGCGAAGATTGTTTTCCCATCGCATGTGTTTGCAGACACAATTAAAAATCCTTTGTTTCATGTACATATGCTGTACTATTGACACGCCAGAGGTTAATGGCTTTTTTCTATGAAACGTGACGCTTTAGAAGAATTGGTCTGTTATTGTTGTGTTTGTATTTTTTGCATTTTATAGAATTGCTAATCTATCATTTTTGTCCGCTGTTATTTAAAATAGGCGAGTACAACTATGATTGTAATAGCTCTTTATTAGATCTCTTCATCGCGTGTTCATGTTCTCGAAGATAATTAGTGATGCTTGCCGAAACGGATTTTTGTTCCTGAGAGGTTTTTCAACTATTTTATCCATAATACTGTTATTGAAGCTGAAATTGAAAATTAAAAGTTCAGTAGGTACATGGAATTATCAAGGTCACTGAAAAATTTGGTTCTCTTGATTAAATTTGCAAGTACTATTCTTAGCAGAATATGCTCAGCGTCGGAGCTGACAATATCCACAATCTCGTTGCAGTAATATAAGTTGCATAATTTTGAATTATCTTGTTAGCTGTGGCTTGGCTGACAAAACGATTCTCCCTACATAAGTCTGAACATAATCCCAACGCTATCTTCTCTAAAGTTCCATGACGTTGTGTGACGTTGACTTTTATTACAAAGATATGCATTTAATTAACCGTCTCAGACGTTGTTAATTAGGATGAGGAGCAGCCGTTAAGGTGGAAGCTCACATCTGGCCCGCGAAATTCTAATTTTCTTACGTTTTTGGCAATTTGCAGGCCAGTGCTTGGTTGTATGTTTATGAAAATTTGATTTGCGACTGTAAGACGTATGAAGTTACCGAATTATAACCATCAAAATTATCAATACAACCCTCCAAGTTAATTTTCATGTCAAGATTGATTTTTGCATGTAAAAGTCATTCTTTAGTAATTTAGTCGTCGTTCTTTAGTAGTTAGTAATTTTGATGGTTATAATTCGGTAACTTCATACGTCTTACAGTCGCAAATCAAATTTTCATAAACATACAACCAAGCACTGGCCTGCAAATTGCCAAAAACGTAAGAAAATTAGAATTTCGCGGGCCAGATGTGAGCTTCCACCTTAACTCACAATGTTCTGTTGCAGATTCTAGGGGTGTGTTTATAGTGGGTGCGCTAGGTCACTTTTTACCCGACTGTGGCGAAGCCTAAAAGGGGGTTATGTGTTTGACGAGTATATGTGTATGTATGTCTATTTCTTTGTTCCCTTATAACTCCTAAATGGATCCTTCGTCCATTTAGGAGTTATGAGGGATTTGAATACAATATACGTCGTTAGATTCGTGTTGATGGCGCGAGTGTCGCTGGCTACATTATAATTAAATAACAAACAAAAATTGCGGATTTTGGGGGCCATATCGCGGAACCCAACCTTTTTTTTTCATTACCATCGAGTAGGGTATCAAAATGAAGGGTTTTAAAGGGAGATTACAAAAATAAAATTGGGGGAAGATATTGTATACTTATTCATGTTTATGTGGGTAATCTGATAATTTCTTATGTCGTTCTACCTGGTGAATAAAGATATCAGTCTTGATCGAATCTGCGTGTCATTTACTACAGACACTAGGGTGTGTGGGGTCGTAAGACCATATTGCCCACACAATAAGAAGACCCAGTACTAATTGCTTATCTATCCAACTGAATCCGGTTATACCGGAAACCTACCACAACGTGGTTGTGAAACGGCTAGGCATTATTATTATGATGTTTTAGTGTGGACGTGGTTTTTGCTTGTCTAAACAAAGTAACCGCCGCCGCGCCGCGTTCGTTTGTTTCAGCTATGTTACATTGAACACAAAGGTGCAGCTATTTGCAAATTTAAACATTCCTAGTGTTTTGTAAAGCATAGGTACATGATTAACAACAGCCATACGAGAAATTTAGCAGCTGAAAATTTACGAGCGACGTGATAATTCTTTTTATCACCTTTCATCTTCCTCTGCAAGCTTCAAGTATACTGGCAAAAACAAAAGTGGCATATCCAGAGTTCCTGACCAACCACAATAGTCCTTTTTTGGGGGGGTGGAAAATCATCAAATAACTCCCCTCCCGCTCCTGGGCAGAGTGAAAGGGAGTGTCAGACTTCTACTGACTAAAAACCACCCATGTTCCTTATTAGCCGTTTATGTCGAGGCCGACGTATCTCTTGCGAACAACCCACAGCCCCGACGGGCGTCGGCCCCTTCCATGTTGCTGACATATTTTTGAGGCGCGCGTGGAACACGACACGAACGCGCCGTCGACAAGGCCTGTCGTTATCATAAGACGGATGGACGGCAAGCTAGCCCATTACTCACCGTCCACAGGCCCACCTCTACGAAGGTCGGAAGCCGTCACGTGGCCCCCGACACCCGGAGCGTCTCCCGCGGCGGCTGGGACAAGAAGTTCTCTCCCTCTCACGTTCCGCCACCTTCTTCGGTAGCATCACTGCTTCGCAGAAGGAGGCGATGGCTTCCCATTCCATCTCGCCCCGGACCATGGCTTGCACCAGAGCCGGACGCGAGAAGTCGCCGCCGCCGATCGCCGCTACGACAACACGTGTTCAATGACGCAGCGATATACGTTCGGCTAAAGGTTCGTAGTGTACCCCCACATCTCGGCAGCTATGTTTAAGTCCCATGTAAAAGGGGCCGAACCTTTTGCCATCAGTCAGTCACAATTCCAGACTCCGTGGCAGCTACTGAGAAATTTCTGATGGAAAAACACTTATCTAACTCATATTTAGCTCGCATGTGTTTCTACCAAAGAAAATTAGTAAGTTAATGTTCCATGAATTTTGCCTCCTCTTAGCGTAACAATAGGGGATCGGACAAAAAAATAACAATTAGTCCGTCAGATAGATTTTCAAAAAATATTGGACACGCATTTTTACTTTTTTCACATTTTAAACAAAAAAATAAGACGATACAATGCTTCGAAAACTCGTGGTAGTATGGTAGTACATTTTTCACCAACAAATGACGTCACAACCCCCACTCATGATCTTTGACGCGTCTTATCTTCGTCAATTTTTATTAATTTGATAAAACAAAAAACACGTATTCAATATTTTTCGATAGGTAATCTAACTGACGGACTAATTAGAATCACATTTTTTTTACCCAGTCCGATCCTCTATTTCAGAAGTTCTATGGATTGGCCAGGCAAAATAAAAAAAAAAACTTGATAGACCGTCAGTAAACTGAAATACCAATTTGTGAACCATTAAGATTTGTTCATTTAAATTATTTTCCGTCTGCTAAAAATCTGCTTAGGATATTTCGTCGCTTGGTTCAATCTCCGAATCAGATTACATGGACTATAAGTAGATATTTGGGTGTTCATCCCTCTTACTCGCCAACTCATTAATCAACATCATAGAAGACAGCTCGCTCGGCATGAAGCTTTTATTCATTAACAAATCAGTACGGTTTATAACAGATATAGGCTTTCGGGAACCAGCGGCAGCGCCCTAATTAAGTGAAACATTAGTAATTTTACGATCGATTTCATTTACGGAGATACATGATTTTTTTTGTGTTTACTTCAGCAAAATAAAATCAGTTGCCGATTGTACATACGCGCACATCAGGCTGGGTAGCTTCCACTGTCAATTTTTCTCAATCAACCTTGAACATAATGCGACAAAGTTAAAAATATAAGTATTAATGAAAAGAGACATTTGTTTTTGTTCGTAGAATTCCCGCCACATAATTTTAGGGCCGAGTAATGAAACATTTAGGTTTATTGATTACTTCCTTATAATCTCTAGTTTGCATTGGTAATATTAGCCAAGCGTTGTGTACCTAATACATCTATTGAGAACTTGAGAAGTATGCAAATGAAAACGTGACATCTAATGAAAATCGAAATAAACAGAAAGAATGTCAAATGAAGTTAACTGTCTACCACCAAAAAAACGGATCTTCTCGATTTCAGCGAAGATATTTAAATTGCATTTAAAAAAAATCAATACTATTGTAAGACAAGCCAGAGCAAAAGGGAAATAAAAACTTCTATTTGAACAGATTAAAGCATGATCAGCTTCAAGTTTAGAATACAATTAGTGTTTAGTGTATAAATCATGGAAAAACTAAAAAAATATGCAATTTCAGTGTAGTTTTCTAGATACACCAACTGCATAAATAACTTTGTAATCCCATATAAATGTATAGGATTACAAAGTTAAAGTTACATTTTCAGTAATTGTGAATTTTACGAGTTAAATTTAACACTCTTCCTAGTTTCTGATTGATCTGAAATTTAGCACGGATATGTACAGGGTGTTTGGAAGGGAGCTGTACATACGCCTAGGGTAGAAACTAGGGATAGTCTGCTACCTACCCCCGCCCATTATATTGACCTTGGCCTCAAGGTTTTTTTTTAATTTATTATTATTTTTTATTTGACTTTTTGACTAAAACTACCTGTAGCTCAAAATCTATCCATGGGACCGGTCGGCTAATGGTCTTGTTTTAATCGTTAGAGTCTTAGGGTCCTGCAAAAAATTATTTTACACCAGAAAATTGTGGAGAAGAAAAGTTATGGGGCCTGAAGTACCGTAGTAAGGTAAAGAAATAATTTTAAATTAAAAAAAAACCTTGAGGCCAAGGTCAATATAATGGGCGGGGGTAGGTAGCAGACTATCCCTAGTTTCTACCCTAGGCGTATGTACAGCTCCCTTCCAAACACCCTGTATATTGTCTATCAATGCAATATTATGATGAAATAGAACTGATTTGATGATGGAGCTGGAAGTTGGCCATATGAACTCCATTTTAAAATGTCATAACCCCATCGAGTTTGGACTCGCTTGATTCGTCTTGTCGAGTAGTTTGTCTTAAGATGGTGTCCAGGATCTGTTGATGGAGCTGGAAGGTGGCCATAGGAATTCCGTTATAAAATGACATAACCCTATCGAGTTTGGACTCGTTTGATTTGTCTTGGCGAGTAGTTTGTCTTTAGATGATGTTAAATAAAAGATTGCCTAGGCCACTGCATCACATTGGCCAGTGCGACGGCGATTAACTATTACAATGGCCTGTTTAACATTGGCGAATGCAATGCGATGGCCAAGTCAATCTTTTATTTAAAACATCAAAGGTTTTTAAGTAAGGATTAAATATATTAACTGACTTGGTATTAAAATATTCAAAAATCAACTAACAAACTCTGGATTCAGAAGTCAAAAAAGCATGAAAAACAAATAATAAAAAAAATTAAATGATATCTGGCAAATAAGCCTTTTTTTTTTGGCGGGTGTAAAATCATCGAATAACTCCTTCCGCTCTTAGGCAGAGCGAAAGGGAGTGTCAGACTTCTACTGACTAAAAACCACCCATGTTCCTTCTTCGCCCTCTATGTCGACGCAGCGATAACTAGTGTACAACCCGCGAAATAAGCCTCACATTATGATTAAAAATATTCAAAAATCAACTGACAAAAGAACACCGTCAAACTCCCAAACAAATTTTTGCTGACATTTTTTTATGCGTCTAAAAACAAGAAGAAGAAGAATTATGAAAAAATCTAAGATTCAATCAATCAATCTATTCTTAAGAATCTCATAATAAAAATATGTGGTACTTTGTCAGACTTTACTATCCTTGTTTCTCATCTCCAACAAAAAACTGATTGGTATTAGATAGGCATATAGATTTGATTTTAAGATTCCAATTTCCAATAATACAATACCTACTATATGTATACAGGGTGTAAATTAACCCTCACACATACGTCAACCAAGCATTCTGTACATCAAACTACGAGTAAGTACCCCTACGCAAAAATTTTTGCTGGGAAACGACTTTTTTTTTGGGGTCAAAAATATCATTTTACGGTAAAACTCAATGTAGCACTCTTTAAACATTGTGCTAGTGGATGCTTTGAGCACTTAAAGGGTCATGGAGGTAATTTAAGTAAAGTTATAACCTGAAAAACTAGTATTTACAAAAACAGCTGTGCAAAATTTGGAACTTTGACCCCCAATATCTCCGTAACTATGGGGTTCCCAGGTATGGCGTAGAACAAGAGAATGAAGTGGTGGGGACCACTGTGATCATTTTTTGTTCTACGCCTACGCCTAGAACAAATGCCCTTCGTTTGCGTTAAGGGTACTTTTACACCCTTTATACTAAAATATATTTCTGGCCTCGAGGTACTTTGTGAGATTTTACTGTCCTTGTTTCCGAATAAAGTGGCTTTGACATACGGACGGACAGACAGACTGCCTTGATAAATTAAGTACCCAACATAAAAAAATAATTTAAATTACAACCAGTAGTTCCTGAGTTTATCGCGTTCAAACAAACAAACAAACTCTTCAACTTTATAATATTAGTATAGATTGTAAGTGCAATCAGTGCTGATTTGATTGAATTGTTCTACGGGCCATACATTAGAGAATAATGAGATGATGATGATGATGATGAGATGGGAAGATTACAAACGAAGCTTAAGCAAAGTTCTCAATATTTTCTCTAAGGAGGACTGGTCATTAAAATCCCTTTTCGTTTTCCATTTACAATAATGAGGCACATTACTGAAAATAAACTTATCCCTCTACCTACTCGTTCCACAAAAATATAAGAAATAAAAATTACTGAAAATGTTTTAAATAATTGTGTACTCAATTTAAGGTCCCTAATGAATAAGTCTTGGAATGGAATTACTTACAGATTTTAAGGCGTATCCAAGCGAACACAATGTGTCTCTACCAAAAAGTCTTTAAGAATAAATTCTAGGTATTATTAAAGTAAATCTGTTCGGGTATACCAGAGGTTTATTCTTTCAAAGGACTTGATCTTACAAAAGCAAAGAGATATTGTATAAATATATACGTCATTATTTTATAAAAAACCGTCTTCTGTTTTATTAAGTTTGTAACCAATTATCAAAAGTTCAATCAAAATTGATTTTGTGAGCGTCTCAGGATATTGCGAAGTTTGGTCAAGTGGGGACCTGAAATAAAATTCTTCAAGAAGTTTAAAAGCTACTAAGCCTTAGTACCGAGCATTAAATAAATATTTCTTGCCTTAAGAAGGAACGAAGTGCTATTCTAAATAGATTACAAGAATGACAAAAGTTTGCAGCAACTTGCGACGGCAATCCACAGGTTGATATACTTATACTTACCAACACATCTTACTTACACAAGACATCGATGCCATCAAAATTCGATATCAAACTATATTTTTTATCATTACGGGTTTTATCAACTACACATATCCGTTGTCAAAAAAAATATTATATATCTATATAAAGTCAACGTAAACGAAGGGCACTTGTTCTCCCAACCACTGTGATATTTTTTTTGTTCTAGACCATACCTGGGAACCCCCTCTTGGAGATATTGGGGGTCGAAGTACCAAACTTTCACAGCTGTTTTTGTAAATACTAGTTTTTCTGGATAAAACTTTACTTAAATTACCTCCATGACCCGTTTACTATTCGAAGCATCCACTAGCACAATGTTTTAAGAGTGCTACGCACACACCAGCACGATATTTTAGTAGGTAGGTAGCAAGTAGGTAGCAGGTAGGTAGCAAAGTATTTCAATACAAAAAAAAACAAAATCTGAGTGCTTATAAAAAATATTTAAAAAAATCACAAAATAATCCATTACCGGGGTTAGAACTTGCGACCAATAGCTTACAGAGCAGTCACATACTCGCTATGCGGTTTACTCCTGTTGACACTTGATTGAAATAGGCGTTCTAATGCTGGTCATGGCTGGAATGTCAAACAATTAATTGACGTTACATTTTCTAACATAATGCAATAATGCTCACCCCTTTTAGCAAGTGGCGTGATAATATATAGCCTATCCTGAGAATCTTCCCAGGACAGGCATCTGCCTGTAAGGAATATTTGTGCAAAATTTGAACAGAATCTGTGCAGTAGTTTTTGCGCCAACTCATAAGCTTTAGATTTTTACGATTTTATTATATGTATAGATATAGAAGATAATAATAATACATTTGACTGCTTATATCTGCTAATATGACTGATTTCCTTCAGGGGTTTACCTACACCCTATTAGAAAGAGATGATGTACACTTTCAAGGTAATCTCGCTCGGAGCGCTTTTGAGTTGCACGTGCACATTTCAGTTATTAATGGTTCGATTATAACCTCAAAATATTTTTTTTTTTATTTAATCTATTCTGCAGCTGTCCGCTAAATAAGATCCAAAAAGAGTTTCCTAATGATCGACAATACAATACATAATTTTCCGATGCTCTTGGGCCCAGGGCGCAAAATGTATGAGAGCAAAACAATGTCCTTTATATGAGGTTCCTGAATCTATTTTTTCTTAAAGTTAATAGTTTAAAAGACCGACACTTTCAAAGTGGTAAAATAAGTGTCGTCGTCCCCCTATAACTTTTAAACTAAAAAAGTGAAAAAAAAAAAAAAAAAATATTGAGAAAATTAAAACTTTCAACCAATATGGGTTTGAACGAGATATATAAATTGTAAGTAGTTTTTAGAATATATTTAAAAATACATAAAAAGAATCGCAAATATAATTTTGTCATTCATACAAACACTATAAAAAACAAACTTTTCAGAAAATGAGTATTTTTAGCAAGAAATAATACAAATTGAACGGGGCTTCTCTACTAGGATGATACGGAACCCTTCATGTGCCAGTCCGACTTGCACTTGTTTTAATTTGATGTTTGTCTGTCGGTCTGTCTGCCCGTATGTCTGTTTGTTTCGGCTGATCTCTAAAAGGGCTGGACCGAACTTTTACCGAAATAAAATATTTACGGTCTCTTGCTCTTTTTTTTTGGAGGGTGGGAAATCATCAAATGACTCCTCCCGCTCTGGGCAGAGCTGTAGGGAGTGTCAGACTTCTACTGACTAAAACCCACTCAAGGTCCTTCTTAGCCCTTTGTGCCGAGGCCACGGTATCTTTTTCGAAAAACCCGCAACCCGCGAACAACCCGCTGCCGTAAGGCACGCCTAAGGCCCCAAGTGGACGGCGTAATCTAAACGTTTGCTAAGGGCCTAACGCCTACTCTTCATTTATACGGACTTAAAGCAAAAATACTCGTCAGATGCTACTTTATTGTCCATTAATCATCATCAATCATTAATAGGACATTAATAATTTATTTCTTTCTTGAATAAGCATCTGCTACGTGCATTTGTATTATTTTAAATAGGCAAGGACAAGTAGGAGAGAGAAACGGATAGTAAAGTCCCACAAACTAGCAGGAGAACAGAAGTAAGCAGGAGGTATTGGAAATTGGAATCTTTAAATCAAATCCATATTATGCCTTTCTAATACCATGCACTTTTTTGTTGAAGATAGGAAACCAGGACAGTAAAGTCTCACAAACTACCAGGAGGCTCAAATGGTCAATTATTAGAGTCACCATTGCACAGTGTATGTTATTATTTCTCATCCCTAACGAAAGAGAGAAAGAAAGAATAATTTATTTGTCAAACATGCGTTTACATAAACTGATTAATCAGACATGCAAGGTTTTGAATTATTGTATGTTGTGAGCGTCTATGTTTTGCGACTACGACTGACCTCTATAATAATTTTACTTTCATTTAAATAGAAATATACAAATTCAGTATAATTATGAATATCAGACAAGAATTATTTTCTTGTTTTCTACTTTTAAAACTGCGGTTTGTAGTCGGGTTTTAGTTTTTAAAATCATATTTTTATTTTAGTGTTATTTAATAAATCCGTCATAATATATTACTTCAATGATGTAAAATTCTACTGAATGTTGGTTTGCTATTTAAATAGTACGAGTAAATAGCAGACTAGACCGCGAGAACTTTTTGACCGCATTCTAAACGTGTGTGTTGACTAAAACTATAATATGATATACAAATTTGTAATGTGCTTGCCAAGACCTCTCATTTGATACCAAACATCTTATGATTATCACAATTTATTTTTTTTCGAGCTTAGAATTTGACGTTAAGATTCCGTCGTAAAAAGAATTGTTAAAATTTATATAGCCTATGTGACCCGCGCTATTCTTACGAATCTATTGACACCTCATTTATTAAAATACGTTCAGTAGTCTAAGCGCTACGGTAGAACATACAAACATACACATATACATAGACTGCCAAAATCATTACCGTTCCTTTTGGCTTCGCCGTAGTCGGGTAAAAAATACTGGTTTTATTCTACCGTTTGATTATTCTGCTGTCTGTACAAAAATAACCAATACGGCGGATTTTTATTTATGACAATAGAGCTGTGGCGAGTTTACACATCCTTTTTTCGTGGCAAATTTACTTTGTGACGAATGTACAATAATCCTTTTTGGCGACACTTGTTCGGTATCGTTATTCTCTTTTGTTTTGTAACCCCGTTTATTTTCTGCTTCAGCGAAACTCGCTTATAGGTACCTACTGATTTAGATTATGCGAGGAGGTCAACTAAGGTCAGTTTTATCGATACTGGTTTGACTGAACTCCATAGAAATATCAGCGACATATAATAATAATTATCTTAGTCATGAAATCTAGATAAGATATCTTGGTTGCATAGCTTTTCAATCGTTATCGTGATAGTTGATTCGTAGATTCAGAGTCAAAGCTTAGTAAGCAGCTTTTAGGAATATTAAGGTACCTGTGTACCTAAAAATTGACTGAAATATAGTGACGCTAGTACAATAGGTCTGTGGCAACGAAACCAGTAGAATTTGGGTTCTTATCTAAAGAAACCATCTCAGTACTAATGACTGTCTCCTTGATCTAGTGATTGCAATCGCGACTCTCGCGCGATTCGCGATTCTCGGCTCGGGCAAATTGTTATTGGGTTTCCATCAGGAATTTCTCAACAGCAACCACGGTTGATTGGTATGGGATTACCCCTTATAACATTTACACATAACTGGCGAAATGCCTGCCAAGGAAAACTCTATAACACTTTGCCCGACCACGCAACAGTCATGGTTGCGGCCACTAGACTTACGAGGCAGATGTAATGTTATGTAGCTACATCTTAAATTGAGATACGTGGGTATTACATTACGGTTAACCAACTCTCTGGTATAACAGTTGCTTTGTTGAGATTATAATAATAATTGTGAGTGATAAAATGTTTTGTCGGATAACTGAGAATCGAACCATGACCTCATGACCATTCAAAATTAAGATCTTTGTTAGCACACAATGTTTGTCCATTAAAAACAAAAAACTTGAGAGTACACTGTAGCACGTTCTCGTAGATCTCTCGCGAAAATGTCTCTAGAAACGAGCTATAACTGAATGCATAGTACTTTTTACAACAGATTTAACTTTTGAATTAGAACCACATAAAAGACAATTCATCAAACGGCAACGTGCAGGAACTCATTTTGTTTGAAACACACCAAATTGATTTCTTTGGTTCTGAAAGAATCAAAGAGAATGAACGGTCGTAAAAAAGCTGGCCAAGTGCGAGTCGGACTAGCACATGAAGGATTCCGTACCAAAACGGCAAAAAAGAGAGCCCTTAAACATTTATTTTATTTTGTTTTGAGTATTTGTTGTTATAGCGGCAACAGAAATACATGATTTGTGAAAATTTCAATTGTCTAGCTATCGTGGTTTTTGAGATACATCCTGGTGACAGACATTCGGACGGACAGCGAAATCTTAGTAATAGGGTCCCGTTTTTACCCTTTGGGTACGGATCCCAAGCAAAGATCTATACAAAGAATTAGGTACAGACGCCAGCATATCAAGCTACTACACTCTGTCATTTTTTTAATCCTAATTTCGTTTAACTTTATTGCTAAAGTTAAAAGAAACTTTTACCTTTAACTTTTAACTTTACTTACTTTCCGACGTGCTCTTGTCGCTGTCGGCGTGCCAGCTGTGTTATAACCCAATGGCTTGGCACGCGACGATGGCACGGAACGAAACTACTAACTACTCTGACTTTGAAAATTCTTTCAACATTAGAAAGCTAATTAAAAAAATATTACTATGTTGGATAGTGGATCTATCGAGGAAGGTTTAAGCTGTATAATAATATCTATTATTGAGACGCAGACGAAGTTGCGTGGGCAGCTAGTGTCTAAATATAAATAGATAAGTATTTCTAACAAAATCAATTTAACTAAGCTCCAAGCTACACCCAAATAACCGTTATTGACTTTATCATAATTTGTAAATAATGTTAAGACGCTAAAATCCCCTTGACATTCTTTGAAAAACAAAAAGTTACGCATAACAATAAATGTTTAGTGACCCACATAAATTGAACAATGTAAATATTTTCTTTTCAGTTTGTTTCAAACTTTTTTTTTTTTTTGTTTGGTGCTTTATCCCTAATTCCTTACTAAAATATTTATAAGATAATCTTTCTTCTTGGTTATGATTGACTGTAGAGTACAGAGAGACATTCGTTACAGTACTTTTATACGATGAGAAAATTAACGAAATAGATTCTCCACAACTTCTAAATATCGTGTTTTACAAACAATAATCCTACTTCAATTGACATGATATATGTATATACATCAGAAATATTTAAAAATACTCTTTCAAAGCAGACATCGGCAATCCCGAAATTCCGCGGTAAATAGACATCTATTTCAGTATGTACACTGTATGAAATGTACGAATGTAACACGTAAGTAATTTTACGTAAAAGCAAAGCTTTACGACTGAATAAACAGTTTATATTCTTGTATTTATACGCTGCAAATGATGTGGCATCAAGTACCAGTAAATTCTACTTTACTGCTGAAAGGTAACTGAATTAGAATTTTATTTTGATAAACTCTTTAGCATGTGGTTGTAACGTATTTCAGGAAGCGAGTTTTATAAGGTTAAGACTACGATCATTGAAAGGGTACTAATATAAACAATAACATCACACCTACGAAGAGTCAGACGGTTTTAATAGTTCACCCACATTTGGCCAGTTATGTTTAAATCCCATTTAATAGGAGGATTTAACAGTACATTATGGTACAAGTGTGTAGTGTTGGTGACTACCGCTGTCTTAAGAGAGCCGAGGACGGTAATCATCAATACACATGTGTATCATACGACGTTTTTCAACACACTTGGGAGGAAAATAATACTAAAAAACCATTTTCAACAGTGAACATTTTTACGTAATGACCGTTCGCGATTGTTAGATGCGCGCATAGGAAAACTGATTAATGTTTCCCTAATCTGTTTTCCTATGCGCGCATCTAACAACCGTGAACGGTCATAGACTACAAAAATGCCTTTTTTTTTTTGCCTGTTGCGGATAGCGTTTTAGCCACATACAAAATGCCAACTAACTTTAAAGTTTTGTTTATAATATTATTACAAAGAAATAAAAGTTTTATTTGAGTGCAAAAATTATTTATTAAAAACGTACAAGTTAAAATTATGTATTTTAATTCGAAGTTGCATGAAATGAGCAAGATATAGGTACATTAATTTATTTATACCATTGAACACGATCTTTTTTGTATCGAGACTTTTTTAAGAACAAAGCAACTCTACCAATAAAAAAAAACCTAAAACTCACTTGTGAATAATATATGAAAAATTCACAGTTTGGTAGGTAGCAGGTAGGTAGCAGGTAGGTGGGTAGGTAGTAAGCAGGTAGAAAAAAGGGCATTGCAAGTCATGCCGGGTTCAGCTAGTATGTTATAAAACGTCGTATGACACTTTGATAATGACCATCTCTGCTTTCTTTTAGCCCTCGCCTACGGCTCAGGCAAGCAATATCGCCTCGGCTGTAATTTTCAACTTACCGCACTGATATCCTAATGTACTATTACAGACAGACATCGGGACAGGTGAAACTAAATAAAAGCTTTTAATATAATAAATTTTTCACATATTATATTTTGTACATAGATTAGATTTACCTATCTACTTACAGGCACACAATCAAAGATTTATTAATCAAAAATGTAGTTTTAACTTTGTAATCCTGTACATTTATATGTGATTACAAAGTTATTTATGCAGTTGGTGTATCTAGAAAACTAGACCGAAATTGCATTTCTTTTTAGTTTTTCCTTGATTGGGATGGGCCCACCACGCGGGCCCAGTGCGGATTGGTAGATGTCACATATCTTCGAATTTTTGGTTCTAAGATATGCCGGTTTCCTCACGATGTTGTCCTTCACCGTTTTAAGAGCAGTGGCACGTGATGAAATAAATTACACAAAGTAATGCGCCTGCCTAGGTTCGAACTCACAACCAACTGTTTGTAAGTCGGGGTCGCCACCACTGGGCCACCACTGCTCACAAAACAATATACAATAACACCTTGTAAATATTATGGTGCAATAAATATTTTGAATTTGAATTTCCCGGAGGCCAGAATCTCCACGCATGTACATTGGGACGCGAGGGCCGGCGCAGCGGACCGCGTAATAATTTTGCCTTGCGGACATTTTTACATTGCGATATCTTCTAAGATATTTGTTTAAACTGTATAGAGTAAATAGCACATATATTCTATATTGAATTTCCGTTCTAACAAACCCAATTATTTAGCTATAGATTAATACCATATGGGTTTAATAAGCTTCGCAAAACACAACGACACAACACAACGTGACCGTACTAAAATAGCTAGATTACTTAAACCACAGACTGACGTCTGGGAGGAACTTTTGTCTGAATGGCAATGTAGGTGGGATAATTCCATCAAAGGCCGACACCTCCACCAGTTCTTTCCATCCGTTCGTGAGCGGCTGGCCAGGACATGGCTGGAGGTGGATCACTGTGTTGCCCAATTTCCGGGCGTTCAAGCATTTTTGTCATACCTATTATTGGAATCAAATATAACAGATCAGAACTTAGGACCCAGTAATATTAATGACACATGACAATATCCGTGGTGCTAGGCAACTGGGCTTATCCCAGTTGTATACGTCCCTGTGTGCCTATTGGCCTTGTTCAGTTCTGTCTCCTGCTGATATGGAGGGAAGTGAAAATTATGTTTTTCCTACTCCTCCGCTATTCTTTTCTGATTAATTTCGTTGCGGGATCCAAGACAGTTAAATCGTTTCTCTGGGATTTCGTCGGGCTTCATTGTCTCGGCGCTTTTCTTGTGGTCGCCACTGTTGATTCTGGCTTACAGGAGTTACAGTGGTTTGGGAATAGTGTGGCGGGCTTGTCCCAAAAAAAAAAAAAAAAACTATATTGAACCTAACATTTCAATGGTAAAAAAATGTTTACAGTGAGTTAATCTTAATACATAGATATATGCTGTCGCGGACTTTTTTGTAGAACTTTTAAAGAGGAACATTTCTTTAATACGTCAATTATTTGCATAACTTAAACAATTTTCGCAGCGCAAGCAACGGAAGCTCTCAATAAGGAATATCGTTTCCCGTTTATGCAACATTTTTCATTTATGCTCCACTCCTTTTGGTCATAGCATGATGTTATATAGCCTAAAGCCTTTCTCGATAAATGGACTATCTAACACAAAATGATTTTGTCAATTCCAACCAGTAGATCCTGAGATCTTAGCGTTCAAACAAACAAACTCTTCAGCTTTATAATATTAGTATAGACTAGCTGACCCACGCAACTTCGTCTGCGTCACAATAATATATAACTTACAACCTTCCTCGATAGATCGTCTATCCAACATAGTAATATTTTTTCAATTAGTTTTCTAATGTTTAAAGAATATTCAAAGTCGTCTGAGTAATTTTTGAGTTAAATCGTAACAAACAAAAAAAAACAATCTTTCCTCTCTATAATATTAGGTAGAACCTTAGATTACATTATTAAAGTGAGAATAAATAAGTAGGTACCTACCTATCTCTTACTATTAAATACACAATCATCATCATCATCATCAGCCTATATTGTTCCCACTGCAGGGACTCAGGCCTCCTCTCTAGGAGTGGTATGAAATAAATTACATAAAGTGATGCGCCTGCCTGGGTTCGAACCCACAACCAACTGTTCGTAAGTCGGGGTCACAACCACTGGGCCACCACTGCTCCCAAAAAATATACAATAAAACCTTGTTAATATTACGGTGCAATAAATATTTTGAATTTGAATTTGAATTTCCCGGAGACCAGAATCTCCACGTATCTACATCGGGACGCGATTGCCGGCGGACCGCGTAATATTTTTTTCGCGCGAACATTTTAACATTGCAATATCTTCTAAGATATTTGTTTAAACTATATAGAGTAAAAGGAACAAATAATCTATATTAGATCTTAGTTCTAACAAACACATTTATTTAGATATAGATTAATACCACACGGGTTAAATAAGCTTCGCAAAAAATAATTATATTTAACCTAACATTTCAATACTAAAAAATGGTTACAGTGAGTCAATCCTACTTAATAGATAGATATGTGCTGTCGCAGATTTTTTTGTAGAACTTTTAAAGAGAAACATTTCTTTAATACATAATATTTGTATAACTTAAACCATTTTCGCAGCGCACGCAACGGAAGCTCTCAAAAAGGATTCTCGTTTCCCGTTTTTGCAACATGTTTTATTTGTGCTCCACTCCTATTGGTTGTAGCGTGATGTTATATAGCCTAAAGCCTTCCTCGATAAATAGACTATCCAACACAAAAAGAAGTTTTCAATTCCAACCAGTAGATCCTGAGATCTTAGCTTTCAAACAAACAAACAAACAAACGTTTCAGCTTTATAATATTAGTACCTATAGATTAATTCCGAACCTATTCCTATTTATTATTTCAAGATTCGTTACATTTCAAAGTAATATTTCTATTACATCATCTGCCTAGCCTTTTCTCAACTATGTAGGGGTCGACTCCCAGTCTAACCGGATGCAGCTGAATATCAGTATTTGACATGGACCAACTGCCTATTTCCCCTCCACAACCCAGTTAATACTGGGTAATACGTTACCCTTTGGTAAGACTGGTTGTCAGACTTTCAGGTCACTGTCCACCTGTAACGACTGCCAAAGAATCAACAGCTTAACGTGCTTTCTAAGGTACGGAGGAAACTCGGTATGTAATGGGTGGTCACCCATCCACATACCAACCTAAGCAAGCGTGGCTTTACCTAAAGATCGACCCGTGTAGCAGTTAGTATTAAGGCCCCCTATCACATGTGACTTAAATATAACTGGGGAAATAATGGCTGTACTAATGGGTACACCTCTGCCTAACCCTTCGGGGATTAAAATTAAAGGCGTGATGTTATGTTATGTACATTACGTTGTGTGATCAGAGCGTTTTGAATGTAATGAATATATTAAAAAAATATATAATATATATACAAAGTTGATACGACAAAGAGGCTTTCCTTTAAACAGCATAAACTATGTACCATTTTCAAGCTCTGTACCAAAAATCAATTAAATAGAGTAGTAGTTTAGTCGCAAATGAATTTTTAAGTTTTTGCCCTAACAGCTGATTATGTCTATACTCATAGGTCATGCACCTTAAAACGATAAATCTGAGATGCGTTGTTGCCGCTCTGACGCAACTCACAAGTACAACCAAATATTTTCGCTCAAAGATGACAATGCAAACAAGAAAACAAAATAAATACACACACGTGCACTTTCACTACGACAGTGACAATCATAGCAAAACATCCCGCGCGTAAAAGAAATAGAAATAGGTCACTGTGTTGCGCCGCCCGACCGCTTTGACGCGAAACGCGCGTGCGACGTTGCCAATTTGTTACCTTGTTTGTTTGCGTTTTACTCTGATTTGTAAGCTATTTAGTTTACTACTTTCTACGTAGTGTAATTTAATGCCCCTCTCTCATATCGAATCTGTATATATATATATATATATAGAGATATATATACATATATATATATTGAGTATGTCGTGCTATTCACTGGACACCCTGTATACATATATATATTTATATAGAAATATATATATACAGGGTGTCCAGTAAAAAGCACGACATACTGCAGGGGGTGATAGCTTGGGTCACTACCTATCAATACAATACAATATATGTTCAGTAAAATCTTCTGGATTTACAGTTTTACAAAATTTTCCGAAATATCGAAAAATCAGAAAAAAAAAACCTTGAAAGAAACAGATTTTTAAGCATCTCGTAATGAAAAAATCCTTTTCTAGGACTCTTTTTAACATCAAATTATT
Organism: Diarsia rubi; assembly: GCA_932274075.1. NCBI lineage: Eukaryota > Metazoa > Arthropoda > Insecta > Lepidoptera > Noctuidae > Diarsia > Diarsia rubi. Next base: position 12,842,466 of record OW026417.1, on the reverse strand, counting down.
CGTGAATAGTTACTCTATTCATTATAAGTTTTTTTTTTATCAAAAACAAGAATGTTTTGAAGAAATAGTTTTTTTTGTTAAAATTTTCACAGAACAATTTTCTTTTCGCATACTTAACTTTAACCTACAGTGGTGAAAAAAAATGTATGTGGCAGTTTTGTACAACAAACTTAAAAGATAACCTGTTTAATGGTGATTTAGGAAAGATACAATATTAGTGCATTCTCATTAAAAAAAAAATACAAAAAAAACGCTATTTTAGTTCCAGAGAAGCTGATTTTGTTGAAAATGTAATTAACGTAATTTTGACAAAAACCACTATGAGAATAAGTACTTAATAGCTGCTCATTTACGCGAATTATTATAAAACTAGTTGTGACACGTAAAATGCGACATGCACGCGTAATGACTAAAGGTTTTTTCCTGCTCGCCGACCGACCCGACCCGACCGGTTACTGTCTAACAAAAAAAGCGCATGTGCTATCCCGCTCTTTCTTGCATTGTAATTTTGTGTCTCACTCTCAACCTTATTTGCGACACTATATTACTATACTCTATGCACTTGTCAGTACGCTACCTTAAGCCGTGCGCAACGCATCTCTGTGTTCACAAATTATTGTTTCGTACTGACGACTGTTTTGTGCCTTGGACCCCGGACTTTGTTTGCCTTACGATTTGGATTTTTTATTGTGAGCACTACGACGACTTGGCGACCACCTGGACTTTTGTGTTTTATAACATGGCCAACCGCCGCGTTTTTCCTGGTTATACGCAGCGAGCGTATGCTGTGATGCACCTTATTTACGGGGAAGCTGGCCAAAGTTCCCGAGCTGCTGCCACCCTCTACAGGGAAAGGTTTCCCGATAAGAGACATCCACACCATGAAATGTTTACCAGAGTGCATAACTCCTACATGAAAGGCAGACTCCCTGGTCAACGTGGCGGTGGACGGCCTCAAGTTGTTGACGAAGACATAGTGCTTCAGGAACGAGAACAAGACCCGACAACTTCGGTTAGGACGATACAACGGCGAACAGGGATACCGAAGTTCACTGTTCATTCAGTACTTAAGAGGTATGGATACCATCCATTTTACGTACGACGCGTGCAAACTCTTTTAACTAGAGACTAACTGCCGAGAGTTCAATTCTGCCGCCGCATGCTTCAAATGCATCGGGAGGGTCCAAACTTTTTTAATAAGGTGTTATGGAGTGATGAGTCAGCCTGCAGATTACACATAGTTGGCAATTAGAAAATCCGTATGTGTCAAGAGAAGACAGGTCCCAGTACCAATTCAAAATAAATTAATGGCCAGATTGTGGGTCCCGTCGAACTTCCACCTACATTAAATGCCAATAATTACTTGGAGTTTTTACGAGAAACCCTACCCACGCTCCTTGAAAATGTTCCGAGTGAGCTAAGAGAGGTGATGTGGCTTCAAAATGATGGGTGCCCTGCTCATTATGGCCGGGAAGTAAGAGCCTACTTAGATGAAGCTTATCCAGGCAGGTGGATTGGGCGACTGGGACCGATATTATGGCCACCTAGGTCTCCGGACCTAAACCCCTGGATTTTTTTTATTGGGGTGCCATGAAGGACAAAGTCTATGAAAAACCGATCCAAAATGACAATGAATTGAGAGCAAGGGTTAACATTGCAGCAAGAAAAATATCGGAAATAAGCCTGAGAAGACTCAAAAGCTCATTTTTAAGGAGATGCCGAGCGTGTATGCACAAGGGAAGCAATTTGAGCATTTATTGTAATTTATTTAAATAAATGTTTATTAAAGTTAACTCCTCTGTTTTTTTTACTATCACCTTATTCTTCATGATGTCATTTACGGACCGGCCGGCCGGTCGGCTGTAGATTAATTATTATGTAATTCGAACCGTAGTACGACCTTACAACGATTCGAATTCCAAGTCACATTACTTGCATTTCAAGTAAAATGCTCTTATGAACTAAAATAGCTTATTTTTCGTATTTTTCCAATTTCACCATTAAACAAGCTATTTTTTAAGTTTGTTGTACAAAACTGCCAAAACATTTTTTTTCACCACTAGTTTAAACTTAAGTGATAAGAAAATAGTTCTGTGCAAATTTAAACAAAAAATAGTATTTCTTGAAAACATTCTTGTCTTTGATAGAAAAAAGACTTATCAATGAGTAAAGTAACTATTCACGAATAATTTGATGTAAAAAAAGTACTAGAAAAGGATTTTTCCATTACGAGATACTTAAAAATCTGTTTCAAGGTAGAGATTTTTCGGTATTTCGGAAAAAAAATTAAAACTGTAAATCCGTAAGATTTTGCTGAACATATATTGTGTTGTATTGATAGGTAGTGACCCTAGCTATGACCTCCTGCAGTATGTCGTGCTATTTACTGGACACCCTGTATATTAAGCTTCATCACATTATGTGTTAGTTGATATTGTACCAACCCGCACTGGGTCCGCGTGGTGGATTATAGCTCATCCCTCTCCTAGAGCGGAGGCTTGAGTCCCTGCAGTGGGAACATTATAGGCTAATGACCTTGTATCTGCTACAGAACCTGTTAACAATAAATGTACCCGTAAAAGTCGTAATAAGAAACCTAATATTACATACAGAATAACTTTTATTCCCGCCGCAGATATTTGAATCGTAATGCACGCAATCTGAACCGCTCTGTTTAAGATAAATTATATAGGCGAAGAGCAGAGAGACCCTGAACGTTAAACGGTTTTTATAGTCCTCTTGAGGGTCCAAATAATAAGGGCGTCAATTTACGTTTTACGAACCATGCTACTAAACATCGTGTTATTTGCAACTGGCAGTAAAACGAGCTTTGAGAAATGGTTATCTTTTCTTACTTTTATGTGAAATCCATGGTTACCTTTTGATGGGCTGCGGGATGTTGTAAGAGATACCGCGGCCTCGACATATAGGGCTAAAAAGGAACATGGGTGGTTTTAGTAAGTAGAAGACTGCTTTGCTTTGCTTTCCCTTTCGCTTTGCCCAATAGTGGGAGGGGTTATTTGATGATTTCCAAACCCCAAAAAAAATGGATAGGTACCTTGTGATTCATAGCGGTTTTCTGTACCATGGAGAAGAACTACGTTCTAATCTTATAACAGAAGTTCAGCACACTGCGTTCAATGTTAGAATTAAAACTTTTGAGGAAGCTCACAGAGCAATAATGGAAAGCTTCAAATAGAAATTCTCTCAAATATTTTTCATCAAGCAAGCAAAGCAAGCCATTTCATTTTGTGCTACGACGGCTGGGCCAGTGACTCCATCTCACTAAGCGCTTTACAAAATAATTTCATCTGCTGGAAGCAAGCACTGATGTAAATAAGCAGCCAAACAATCTTTATTTATTTTTATTTTTTTAAACAACACGTAAAAAAAGCTTGAATAAATGTTAATAATAGAGTAGTAAACAAAAAAAAATGTGTTTGACGATCCAAAACATATTGGACAGGTATTTTTTTTCCTTTTTCTTGTAAGCAAACAATTAAGACGATACAGGGCTTTGCAAACTCGTGTCGTCATATTTTAAGACATTAGAATGTTTTTTTTTTGAGGTTAGTGACGTCACAAACCCCCACTCAAATCTTTGACGCGTTTTATCTGCGTCAATTTTTATTGATTTGATAAAACAAAAACTACGTATCCAATATATTTCGATAATCTAACAGACGGACTAATTAGAATTTTTCTAGTCAGTAAACATCCCTATTGGATGACGGCAACTAGACGTAATCATTTGCACGAATTTTGATTAGACGTTAGTTACACCTCATAGAAGAAAATTCACTTGTTTCTCAAATGAAATGCCAAGTACCTAGTCGTTTACTTTTTTCATATTCGCAGCATGTGGAAGAATTTTGGAGTAACCCATAGCAACAAAGTTTCTCCTTTCATTAATCCTGGTGACAATCTCTATGATATCTCGACTCGTTAGTTACACCTTATTATCAGCACAACTTCAGTTATGCTGATAATGAGGTGTAACTAACGTCAAAATTTCTAGATGTGTGATTACTTGGATTTCGGTATCTTTCTATTAAAAATACAGCCTTTGGACACAAATAAACTAAGTATTTGGGATAATATTAGCCGAGCTTTTAATAAAATGAGATATAATTTATAACCATATTTTAATAAACTTAATAAAGCGACTAATACTAAAAGAAAGAAAACGTGATTATTATTAAAAAAAGAAAAATTGTTCGGATCTTTAAGTCACAACAAGATGCAGAACAACAGTAGCAGTTTTTAATAATTGTGTCAGATATTTTTATATCATTAAAAATATCGGTTGCTAAGTCTGCCCTGTTATCTTGGCACTTTGGGTTTCCATCTGGTTTTCGTTTAGAGCTATCATCAATGTCATACTCGATATCAGTAAAGACATCGTTCTTATGTTTCTTTTGCTTTCGTTTACATTTATGAATTCTGTCATGTTCAGCATCATCATCATGACCATCGTCGTTATTATCATCGTCATCATAATATAAGTAGTCATCTGAAGGTTTTTTATCTGGTTTCTTTTGTTTCGGAAGTTCCTGGTAGTAGCCAGGCGAAAGAAATTGACCCGCTGGAATAGCCCCTGGATATCCGGGTAGATAGCCCCCTGGATAACCAGCTGGTATACCCACTGGAACGCCCATAGGAACACCCATGGCAATATATCCCATGTCAAACCCCTGAGAGCCAGATAGCCGCGATTTTATGTCTGGGGTAGATGTTGGAGCACCTGCAGGAATTATATTCATAAATGAGTTCAATATTGAAGATCTTGTACATTTATCTGAAACTATTTGGCCCGTCTTTCTCGTTTTGCTCGGGAGCCTGCACACACATTTATCATTTACTTCAAAACTTGGTTCTGGAGTATTTTGTTTAGGGAATCTTCTTGAACCAACATGTTTGCCGTTGGAATTATTTTTTCGCATGTCAGAGTATCTCTTAATATATTTGGGGGGAAAATCTGTAATTTTCGATTCATTTACAACGTCATGAAAAAAAGGAAGCTCTTTTTTTTCAACTTCGTCGAAATATTGCGCGTCCTGTACAGAATCATATGAATGCGAAAGAAATTTTACTACGGGCCATTTTCGTTTTGATTCTATTGTTGAAGTTGCAATACTACTTGTGGTACTTTTAAGCATTGAAATATCTTCTTCATTATCTTCTTCGTCCTGAATATGTCGCTTAATAGGAATGTTATCTGATAGTTTTCCTGTTAACTTGCTCGATTTCGGGTTTGAACTTTGTGTTTTTGTAAAATTGTGTAATACACGTAATACTGATCGGCCTGTTGGAAAAAGTGATGAATCATATTGTACATCTGGAATACAAAATTTAAACATTAATAAAAAGTAAGCAATATATTTCATCGTTAAAGTGACTTTTTTATCAGAATACAATCACACTTTATCGTTACCTTGAAAGACTAGGTTCTTGTCATTTTGTTTACCATAAGGGTCATCGGCTTGACTTCCATTTTTCAAAACCAAATTATTTGTGTCGCAAATAAATACTGAAAAAAATAATAATGGAAACACAAAAAACATAACCAGGTAATACAAAATAGTGCATTTTAAAATTTACGCTACTGTCTCTAAGTCGTCTTCAAGCTTGATCTAGATGGTCACGATGGTCATGATCGAACGTTGGAAAAATATATTTATGTATTGTTGTTATTAATTTATTATGATAATATTTAAATTAATCGTGATATTTTGTTGTGTCAATGGTTTTAGTGCAGATCCTACCGATTTCTGTGAGATATGTCACAACCACACTCTGTGCAAATACAAGGTACCTTTAACGAACGTCACAAGTATTAAATTTTAGTGTAATTACTATTTTTTATTCTATAAATACTGATTTGTTATTTGTGTCGGTAGGTACAAGGGCCCAGCCCTGTTTGCACAACTTACGACAGTGCTGCAAAACTAACGAGTCGAGATATCATAGAGATCGTCACCAGGATTAATGAAAGGAGAAACTTTGTTGCTTTGGGTTACTCCAAAATTCTTCCACATGCTGCGAATATGAAAAAAATCGTGAGTAAACGACTAGGTACTTGGCATTTCATTTGAGAGTGTAGAAAAGTGAATTTTCTTACTGAATTCTATTTCCAGCAATGGTCAACTAAGTTAGCCACTTTTGCCCAGCGCTGGGCCGATCAATGCGATCCAGCGATACACCCGGATAGGGAAGATCAATGCAGGGATTTAGGTAAGCTGTTCGACCACATAGTAATAGTTCAAATTAAGGCTTCATTTAATAAGCTGTGCTAGTCCAGGGATTTTAGGGTTGATCTGCGGAAAAATTCCGAGTGTACCTAATGAATTTTTGTATTTACCTTTATTACGGCATTGTAATGAAGATGTGAAAAAACCATTTTCATATATTTTCTGAAGCTATTCAAGTATTTGCGTCTGATAATCATAATCTCATATTGAAACCTTGTGTGTCTTGCATTCTACCTCTTAGGTGGTGAGGAAACGAGTGCTAGTCACTTTCTCAGCGCTCTACTCCAAAAACGGTTGATTTCACAGAAAAATGCCTGAGACATTTTTTGTAGATCATTTTACTAAAAACAATTACATAATAAATTAATAAGATTGGGGTTTAAAATGCCTAAAATCTGTAGGTACGTCTGGAACTCTGGACACGAGGCGTATTATTAGGAATGTTCTCTCTCTGCAGCTCTGGTCGCCAGGCATAGCTTGGACCCTATTCCTGTTACCAGTTTACTACTATTCTTTACATTTTAAAATGTTTTTTGTTATAAATATAAAAATGTATTAAATCTGTGCAGCTGTAAATGCCCTTTAACTGTACTGTACTAATACCCTCTACCACGGTACGGAATATTTAAAGCGCGAGGCCACTCGCATTTTTATAAACGACACTTTCTTAAGTTATCTACTAACCTATAAAATAAAATAAAATTATTATAATACTCCACCTGGCCCGCGTGTGTGGCTGGGTACAAGTGTATAGAACAACCACAACTAAAGTCAAACAAAATTAACTGAAGGATTAACTTATAAAAAATCATATTTCAGAAAATGTACAAGTTGGACAAATCATTGGTAGCGTTATGGGTCCTTCGCCCGGTCTAAGTGTCAAAGGTTTTGTGGAGATGTGGTTCATACAGGTCCTGGAATACGAGGGAAGCGTCACGTACTATAATAAGTAAGTACTCATAGGTACACACATTTATGTAAGTAAGTGGTGCTGAACCACGCGTCATGCTCGTCAACGGGTGCTGTCAGTTGTGACTGGTCACTTCTTAGCTGTCACGGCTTGTTTGAATTATTATTTTATTTTTGAATCGTCTGTGCTGTGGACACTTTTATCCTGCACATCTTGCTACATCGTTCTCACATATTAGACCATCTCAACCTTAATTATGTACCTAACCAAGGTTTTGTAATAATATTCTAATTTAAAAGAGAGTCCATGGAGTTTCTAACCCGTTTTTCTTCATAGAGATCAACGCTAGGGAAATTGGCAATTACAGTACACTCACAGTTATTACGCATTATGACTGGGACTGTAACTTCTTTTATTTTGTATTTGTCCGACTATTCAAAAGTGCCTGTAACTGGCCTACTTGAAATAAATGTTTTAATTTTGTGATAAAACCAAGTAGAACATCCGCTAGAAGAGAGGATGTGGTCACCATATACATAAGAAAGAAAAAAACTTGAAATACAAGCACGCACACGGTTTGATCACTTCGCTTAGTTAGCGTTTTTTACGCTTTACTTCAGGTAGAACCGAACTCAACTGACAACAGATATATGCATGCAAGGATTTTTTATAACCGAATGTTTTATTACCTAACATGCCAGAAATAACTCATGGCAGGACACAAAGGTTCAACATGACATTTATGTCACTTTAGTAACCGCTGCCCTTTAGCCAAACCTTTTACTTGATACAAAGCACATGTTCACGATGGGTCTGTGTCAAGCCTACGCAAGTCCCGAGTGAGCTACGCCATAGGAAAGGGCGTTGCCGTCATAGAGAATCTGACTACGGCGTAGGACTACGCAATTCCGAGTTTATTCGAGATACGTTAAAATAATCGCACTCATGATGTCAGGGTACAAAAATATCATTTTGTGAACTAAATAAACATGAGTGAACATGAATAATCTGTGAGCTTGCCTTTTTATCAAGATATGCGAACATTCCATCCCGCACATACTCCCGCACTGGGCCCGCGTGATGTATTATAGCCCATTTCCTCCCAAAGAGAGGTGGCCTGGAAGTAGTCATGAGATCATATAGACTGATTATGCTTATGCTATGCGAACTTGATGATTTGGAGCAGCTGATTTTACGAGTTAGGTAGGTAGGTACTTCACAGTGTATGTTCCATATTGTAATATTTTCTTCACTGATATTTCAGATCACGAGATTACAAAACTAGCTATTTAACACAACTGTTATGGGCTAACACAGAATATGTCGGATGTGGCAAAGTGAAGTTCTACGTAAATATGAATCGTTTCAATTAAATAATTCTTGAATCAGGAACAGAAGGGAAATCTTATTAAACGAAATGTTTTAGGTAGATGAAAGAAATATAATGTTGGAAAGGCTGGTATGTAACTTTGCACCTAAGGGCAATTCTCATGGCAAGCCGGTGTACTCTATTGGATATCCTGCAACTCAGTGCAAAGTTGGAATGGTACCAGATGATAAATATAAAGGATTATGCGTTTACGAAGACAATAATCCCATCAGTAATAACTTTGTGTTTATCCTTACTTTAATCCTTACTATAATTAAATGCGAAATAATGCGAATAATTTAAATGCGAAAGTAACTCTGTCTGTTTGTCTATCTGTCTGTCTGTCGCGCTTTCACGCCAAAACTTCAAAACCGATTTAAATATTTGGTACACAGTTAGTCTAGAGCCTGAGAAAGGCCAAATGCTACTTTTTAATGCGAAAAAAGATTGTCAGGGGTTGAAAGGGGGGGGGGGGGGGTGAAATGATTACTTTTGGTCGCGATAGCCGACATCCACGAGGGCGAAACCGCGGTCATCAGCTGGTAATAATAATATAACAATTTCAATGTGTTAGCTGCCTTCAGCATTAGTTAAGTTATCATGTTCTTATACACACATCGCGCATTTTCAGATTCCAACTTTATAGGTCTCCTTACGTCAAATTAAATAAGATTATAATTTCAGATCTGCCTGTATGCAAGAAAACTGGTGCCACAAACTGCAGTAAATAGTTTTGAATTTGGTTACATTATTATCAAATAATGTGTTATTCATAAAATATATGTTCTTTATTATATATTTATCATATAAATAACAGAGACTTGATGAGCTGGCAGTATCGTCACAACGTTAACGTTTTCCCCACTATTTGTATTTTTATTCAAGAGTATATATTTTTTTTTATATTAAATGATTTATATCTTTGTAGTATATTTTAGTTTTTATTCAAAAATATATTCTGAATTATACTTTACACTTTTGTAAAATAAACCACTAGTTCATCAAGAGACACCGGCAACGGAAGATAAATGATATCCTATTTACAGATACAGAGTTACCCAGTCAAGGCCATCCGGTGAACAGTTTACTCAAGATACTCAATTTATCAAACGATTTGGGGAACCTCGAAATTGACCCTATCCAAAATAATTTAAAACAAAGTAATATAAATAAAAATTCTAGCAACGAACAGCGGAATCAGAAAACAAGGCATATATACACCAACAAGACTTATGGTGGGCACCTATTTTATCACAATCAAAATCTAATTATAGATATTTCACCTCTACTTAGCTAGTGGCTGTAAATGTTCGAAATCTAGATTATTGACTGTTTCCGCTTCTTACCAACCTGTGTGTGTTATTTAAGCCTTCCTTAAAATTGCAGGTGCTGTTAAGAGAATTCCACAGCTACGCAAGCAAATGGTTAGGAATAGTTTCATGAATATGTCAACAAATAGCAATGAGTACCAAAACCCACTTGAACGGGGACACTCACACCTTTACCATGGACACGAACAGCCGCGAAATAACTACGACACCACTAAAATAATTAATACCAATCAAGATTTTAGAAGATATGATTACAACACTGAATCCATGAACTCATACCCTAACACAAATTTTAGAAGATTCAATCAATATGAACAATGCACACGCAGAATAAGACCATCTCAAGATAACTGTGCATTAAATCAATGCACGACGACGGCACCAGATTGTTGTCCGCAAATAACTATGTGTCCGTATACATGTACTGAGGTATCATGTACTCAGCCGGTGGAAGAGCACACATGTTTTACCCCCTACATCCCCCCACTTCCCGATCCGTGCGCGTGTGTGCAAACGACATGTCCGCCAATAAGTACAAACTGCAACTACAAGACGAATTGTTGTAATGTACCTTGTTTCACAAATACTTGTTGTCATACAACACAATGTCCAGGACCACGCAGGCAAAACAATGATTTTAATGACTACAGAAGGGTAAGTGCGGTTCAGGATTATGATATGATTCCTAATGTTGTAGTTCGAAGTGGTGACCAAAAAATGCCTCAAGAAAATGCATCTCAAAAGGGCATTTCATTAGTAATTAAGCCGGACAATTATAAATCTTACAAAGCAATGTACGATGAAAGAGATCCTGATCTAATACATAAAGATGTACCCGATTATCTAAAATATAAATCACAAGGTCGTGACTTCATGTACCGTTCGCTTAAGTCTGGTCTCAGAAAAAAACGTCAACTCGAAAACCAAGTGTCTGTGAAGCCATTTTGGCAAATTGAAAATGTAAACTTTCAAAAACCGCCCCAGCTAAAAAGTATGAAATTCACTACACTTAAAAATTTTAAAAATAGGAATACAAGAAAAAATACGGATTTACCGAAATGGTTGACAAGTACAGAACCAATTACACTTAAATTGGCAGAATACTCTGACTATCAGCCGGATCACATCACAGAAAAATACTTATCCTTTGATGAATTAATGCATCGTAGAAAAAATAGCGATGGATTTGCACATTATGACTTAAGAAGGCAGAAAGGCAAAGAAATAACCAAGGCCAAGGTAACTACTAAGTCCAAGGTGACTACCAAGGCCGGAGTAACTACCAAGGCCAAAGTAACTACCAAGGCCAAAATAACTACCAAGGCTAAGGTAACTACCAAGGCCAAGGTAACTACCAAGGCCGGAGTAACTACCAAAAAAGCAGCAACTACCAAGGCTACAGCAACTACCAAGACCACTGCAACTACTACTAAAACAACAACAGAATATACTGCAAATACGCCGTTTATCAGAAAAAAACATTGTACTCGCAGATTAACGTGTACGTGGACGGCTTATTCGATAGGTGGAGGTGATGATGGTGGGGGAGGGGGAGGGGCAGGAGGAGGAGGAGGTGGAGGATACGGACCAATAGATGTAGGCTCTCGAACACCACCCGGGTATGTGGATGGATGTACACGAACTTCCACTTGCACTCGTGAATACATGGATCGAAACAAAATATCCACATTGGGTGACAATGACAATCTAGATTCAAATAATCAGGATTCCAGCGAATCTTTACTAGAAGATGAAGATTATTGTGAACGTCGGTCTCTTAACGTTCAGAGACGAAATTCTGAAACCAAAAAAACACCTATTCTTCTACTCCGGTATCTAGATTTGAATTCAAATGTTCACATTTTAACCACTAAGGTTCAAAGCCGGTCTGATTTTAACTCATTTAATACAGAAAGCGTGACTGAGAGTGATTCAAATTCGCATGATTGTATTTATAATCAAAAATATGCAAGAAAAAAGAGAGAAGAAAGTGAATGCTCGAAAGTTAATGCTAAAAGCGTCTTCTCATATAACCATCTATGTTACGCAATACTAAATAAAATTCTCAAGTCAAATCAAGCAAATATTTTTAATAAACAGTGTCCTTGTAACAGCTCAATAAGCTCAAACCCAGTTTTATTTTTACTTTTATTTACCTTTTTTAATACATGCTATTTATAAATAAGGACGTGTATTTTATTCACCTCAGTACCAATATTGAAACAAATCACAATAGTCACTAAATATAAATATGTAAACTTGTAGTAAAAAAATAGTGAAGTTGAAATAAAGCATCGTTGATCTATTTGCTGAACAACTAGATCTATCATAAATTTTCGTTTTTTTTTTTAAACAGCTACTATCTTTTGCACCAGTCTCCTAGAACTTATTGCAAATCTTCTGTTGTTGGTAATATGTGTTACAGATTTCTTTATAATGTTTTTATTTTGTTCTTTACTGGATTAATTTTCAATATTTTGACAAAAATCGCTTCTGCTGGAATTTAGATTCCTCCGATTCCGCTTCGATTGGTGTTCCAAATATATTTATAGTCATTTTAGATGTATGTAATAAGTAGTTATCATTTTCTGAAATATCACAAAAATATGTATCACACTAATATTATAAAGGTGAAAGTTTGTGAGTGTGTGAGTGTGTATGTTAGTTACTTTTTCACGCAAAAACTACTGCACGGATTTGGATGAAATCAATAAAAAGTTTATAACCTGCATTAACAAATAGGATAGTTTTTATCCCGATTTGATATTCCCGTGGGCTGTAGCGGGTGAAGCCGCTGGCAACACCTAGTCTTTAATAAATTTAAGATACCTTATTCATTCCTTTGGGACATATGAGGTTTATCCACGATATTTTGTAAAAACTTTTTCATAACACCTTGTCCAGTTTTATATAAATTTATATTATCTGGTGACAATACAATAAGTGCAGTCGTACTTTCGATTGAGGTTTCGTATTCAATGATGTCATCCAAAAAATCTTTTGTAACTGTGCTCATTTTTAAGTCTTCCAAAACCAAGTCTGACACCGGTAAATTTACATCGTCATAGTACGATTCTAAGCTTTCAGTGTTACTTTCCTCGTTTTCTTCAGGGAAAAAGTAATGGCCGGTAAAATCTTCATTTTGCCTTACTTCTGCTAATTCAGCCTGGACCATAATAGGCTTAACTGTAGACAAATATTGAGTATTTACACTATACCCCTCAGATACTGACAACTTATCTAAAAAAGAGGTTATGATTATATTGGTTGTCAATAAATGCAATTTCTTAAACGAGATATTTTAATAACATCAATTAAAACTGTACCGCCACTTCTGAAGATTACGGCTTCAATCAAATCAACTAAGAAAGTAGAATTAACATGGTCGCTTGAAACTGCTTTTCTAGTGGTAGGAGCCCCTTTTTTACTGTATAATCTGTCAACAAATGCCGCCACGCCCACATCGTGAAACGAACTCTCTGAATAGCTATTTATAGATTTATTATTGCTCGAAATTAAGTCTTTGATCATAGGGTCGTTGCTCAATTTTTTCTTCAGTAACTCAACGAAGTCGTCCACTGCCATAATATCCTTACAAGAATGAGATTTCGTGTGTGGAGTAATCATTTGCTTCGTATAATCGTACAAATCCGAAAAATAATCATATTGTGTAGGTGTTTCATTTTCCAATGCAATGTTGGAAGTAGTCTTGTCCATAATTTCAGTACCAGAAGTGCTATCTTCACTGACCTCAACCCCCGCAAGAATATTTTGAGTAGTATGTTCAATTACTTCTTTTCTATTAGGAGCAAAGATGCCGTTTTTTACTGTTTCGTCTTTGACTGCAAAATTAGTGAAGTTGACTTAAATTATGTCTATATAAAGTTTACATCTATCTTATTTATATAAAAGAAAGTCGTGTTAGTTACACTATTTATAAGTCAAGAACGGCTAAACCGATTTGGCTGAAAATTGGTGGGGAGGTCGCTTAGAACCAGGAGACGGACATAGGATAGTTTTTTTTTTTTTTGGGTATGTAGTTAGGTAGGTAGGTAGTAGGTAGGTAGTAGGTAGGTAGTAGGTAGGTAGTAGGTAGGTAGTAGGTAGGTAGTAGGTAGGTAGTAGGTAGGTAGTAGGTAGGTAGTAGGTAGGTAGTAGGTAGGTAGTAGGTAGGTAGTAGGTAGGTAGTAGGTAGGTAGTAGGTAGGTAGTAGGTAGGTAGTAGGTAGGTAGTAGGTAGGTAGTAGGTAGGTAGTAGGTAGGTAGTAGGTAGGTAGTAGGTAGGTAGTAGGTAGGTAGTAGGTAGGTAGTAGGTAGGTAGTAGGTAGGTAGTAGGTAGGTAGTAGGTAGGTAGTAGGTAGGTAGTAGGTAGGTAGTAGGTAGGTAGTAGGTAGGTAGTAGGTAGGTAGTAGGTAGGTAGTAGGTAGGTAGTAGGTAGGTAGTAGGTAGGTAGTAGGTAGGTAGTAGGTAGGTAGTAGGTAGGTAGTAGGTAGGTAGTAGGTAGGTAGTAGGTAGGTAGTAGGTAGGTAGTAGGTAGGTAGTAGGTAGGTAGTAGGTAGGTAGTAGGTAGGTAGTAGGTAGGTAGTAGGTAGGTAGTAGGTAGGTAGTAGGTAGGTAGTAGGTAGGTAGTAGGTAGGTAGTAGGTAGGTAGTAGGTAGGTAGTAGGTAGGTAGTAGGTAGGTAGTAGGTAGGTAGTAGGTAGGTAGTAGGTAGGTAGTAGGTAGGTAGTAGGTAGGTAGTAGGTAGGTAGTAGGTAGGTAGTAGGTAGGTAGTAGGTAGGTAGTAGGTAGGTAGTAGGTAGGTAGTAGGTAGGTAGTAGGTAGGTAGTAGGTAGGTAGTAGGTAGGTAGTAGGTAGGTAGTAGGTAGGTAGTAGGTAGGTAGTAGGTAGGTAGTAGGTAGGTAGTAGGTAGGTAGTAGGTAGGTAGTAGGTAGGTAGTAGGTAGGTAGTAGGTAGGTAGTAGGTAGGTAGTAGGTAGGTAGTAGGTAGGTAGTAGGTAGGTAGTAGGTAGGTAGTAGGTAGGTAGTAGGTAGGTAGTAGGTAGGTAGTAGGTAGGTAGTAGGTAGGTAGTAGGTAGGTAGTAGGTAGGTAGTAGGTAGGTAGTAGGTAGGTAGTAGGTAGGTAGTAGGTAGGTAGTAGGTAGGTAGTAGGTAGGTAGTAGGTAGGTAGTAGGTAGGTAGTAGGTAGGTAGTAGGTAGGTAGTAGGTAGGTAGTAGGTAGGTAGTAGGTAGGTAGTAGGTAGGTAGTAGGTAGGTAGTAGGTAGGTAGTAGGTAGGTAGTAGGTAGGTAGTAGGTAGGTAGTAGGTAGGTAGTAGGTAGGTAGTAGGTAGGTAGTAGGTAGGTAGTAGGTAGGTAGTAGGTAGGTAGTAGGTAGGTAGTAGGTAGGTAGTAGGTAGGTAGTAGGTAGGTAGTAGGTAGGTAGTAGGTAGGTAGTAGGTAGGTAGTAGGTAGGTAGTAGGTAGGTAGTAGGTAGGTAGTAGGTAGGTAGTAGGTAGGTAGTAGGTAGGTAGTAGGTAGGTAGTAGGTAGGTAGTAGGTAGGTAGTAGGTAGGTAGTAGGTAGGTAGTAGGTAGGTAGTAGGTAGGTAGTAGGTAGGTAGTAGGTAGGTAGTAGGTAGGTAGTAGGTAGGTAGTAGGTAGGTAGTAGGTAGGTAGTAGGTAGGTAGTAGGTAGGTAGTAGGTAGGTAGTAGGTAGGTAGTAGGTAGGTAGTAGGTAGGTAGTAGGTAGGTAGTAGGTAGGTAGTAGGTAGGTAGTAGGTAGGTAGTAGGTAGGTAGTAGGTAGGTAGTAGGTAGGTAGTAGGTAGGTAGTAGGTAGGTAGTAGGTAGGTAGTAGGTAGGTAGTAGGTAGGTAGTAGGTAGGTAGTAGGTAGGTAGTAGGTAGGTAGTAGGTAGGTAGTAGGTAGGTAGTAGGTAGGTAGTAGGTAGGTAGTAGGTAGGTAGTAGGTAGGTAGTAGGTAGGTAGTAGGTAGGTAGTAGGTAGGTAGTAGGTAGGTAGTAGGTAGGTAGTAGGTAGGTAGTAGGTAGGTAGTAGGTAGGTAGTAGGTAGGTAGTAGGTAGGTAGTAGGTAGGTAGTAGGTAGGTAGTAGGTAGGTAGTAGGTAGGTAGTAGGTAGGTAGTAGGTAGGTAGTAGGTAGGTAGTAGGTAGGTAGTAGGTAGGTAGTAGGTAGGTAGTAGGTAGGTAGTAGGTAGGTAGTAGGTAGGTAGTAGGTAGGTAGTAGGTAGGTAGTAGGTAGGTAGTAGGTAGGTAGTAGGTAGGTAGTAGGTAGGTAGTAGGTAGGTAGTAGGTAGGTAGTAGGTAGGTAGTAGGTAGGTAGTAGGTAGGTAGTAGGTAGGTAGTAGGTAGGTAGTAGGTAGGTAGTAGGTAGGTAGTAGGTAGGTAGTAGGTAGGTAGTAGGTAGGTAGTAGGTAGGTAGTAGGTAGGTAGTAGGTAGGTAGGTAGGTAGGTAGTAGATAGGTAGGTAGTAGGCAGGTAGTAGGTAGGTAGGTAGGTAGGTAGTAGGTAGGTAGGTAGTAGATAGGTAGGTAGTATGCAGGTAGTAGGTAGGAAAAAGGGCATTATAATTCTTAATCATTTTCTTGATCTACCTTGTTGTACTGAATTTGGGAAGGCCTTGTATTATGTCTTTATTTAAATACTCACCGCATAGCGCTTTATGTTCGGAATCACAAACGGCGTCAAGAGGACACCTAGAGCAAGGTAGGCCGCTCGAATAAACAGATCTGTTTCGAAGATTACCAGCAGGTGCAAAATTGCATACTAGTCTGTAAATTGTTCGGTATTTTACGTTTACATCCTCTAGACGTTCCTGTTTCACAAAAGTATGGAATAATGTTAAAACAAAATCAATCACCTACTTACCTAGATAAGCTTTACTTAGAGCCGGAGGCGAGTAGTAGTAGAAGCATGTAGAAAACCGTTTATAAACTGACACATAAGTGAATTATCTATATTATCTATATTCTATATATTATAATAATATATGTATATACATCCTATATTTTTTTTGTACATCGAAAATATTTAAAAAAGGCATCGTCAGGGTGTTAAAGTATAACCAACAGAACTCATTTCCAGCATTTTTTGGAATTTTTGTCTGTTTCGATGACTCAGCATCACGTTAAATTTACGAAACTAATGTAGGTAACTTTTAAACATAAATATTGTGCGTAACTTGGGGTATTACTTAGGCTTTGTTTCTTCGTAATCGGTGCTCTCTATCAAAAGATATTTGAATTTATAGTTTTCATGAAGAACTTTATCATTATGTTCAAGAATGAGACACACAACGACATCTATTAAACGAATATGGTACTTATTAATAAATGCCTTCACAATTAGGATAACTTTTAAAAAGTTATGATAGCAAAACGTACTCTGTGGGTAGGTATTACACTAAATGACGCTGCTTTCAAAATCTACATAGCATAAACAATATAGTGTGTTTGATCGCTTTCCATTCGCAAAAATTTTAGTAGTTTATCTTCGTCTGCGATAGATGGCGTTGATGCCATTTGCTGAAACGCGGTGTTAATTATGTTCCGTGAATAGTCATCAAATAAAAATTGCTCAATTACACAGTATAAAATTGGGTTCCGTAGTCAACAAGGAACCCTTACAGTTTCGGCATGTCGGTCTGTCTGTCTGTCCGTCCGTCCGCACTATTGCTCAGGCACTCTTAGTACTAGAAAGCTGTAATTTAGCATGAACATAATTCAACCTCACGCAGTTTACAGACAGGTCGTCGAGGGAAGCTGCGCCGAATACATTTTTAAAACTAGTAAACACAATCGGGATTTTTGTTCTGAATGGATTCGTATAGATGAGTTACGCCGACAAAGTGGTAACATAAAATGTCGTAAAATATATATATCTCCGGTTCACATAAATGGGATACGCAAGAAAAAAAATCATACACTGATTTTTTTTCTTGCGAATCGCATAGTGTGTCGTTGGGTAGGTCTTTGAGAAAGATTGTGAGCTTGCTAAAACAGTTTTTCGATTAAGGGAATCGTTTGTGAAATATTAAGCTATACTTAAAGTAAAAAAAATGTTAGACTCAAGTCTGGCTTCCTAAACCACAATATAAGGGTTGTGATTGGGCGTGTAAAAAAACCTGGTAGTATATAAATAATGAAATTAAAAGCAAAACTATCACAGCTAGGCTTTACAAGTTTACGAGTAATAGTCGACCAACTTATAAAATGTACCTGCATAAAATATTTTCATATACATAATGTATGGTGTTTGAAATGGCCGCTTTAGCAGAATCGTAATAATATTAATCATGTTAAAAATTTTAAATTCTTAAAATGGACTTTATAGACATAAAGTCCATTTTAGGAATTTGAAATTTTTAACGTGATTCATACTAAGATTCTGCGTGGATTCTGATAAAGCGGCCATTTTAACAACTACGGAACTACGGAACCCTACATTATGCGTGGTTCGACATGCAATTGGCCGGTTTTTAAAACTAAATTAAAATTATATGAAACCCAACATATTTTTTTTATTCCGTGTGGGAATCGAACCTACGACACGCAGTGCTACTGTCAATCGTCCAGCCACTGAGCCAGACATGCCCTCATTAGATGTGGTGTGGTGTTAGCCATTTGTATCGAGGCCACAGTATCTCTTTCGAACAACCCGCAGCCCTGACGGGCGTCCCATTACTCAACGTGAACAGGCCCTCGCCTACGGTGGCCGGAAGCCATGACGTGGCCTCCGACGCCTGCAGCGTCTGCCGCAGCGGCTGGGATGAGAGGTTCTCTCCCTCTCACGTTCCGCCACCTCTTTCGCTAGCATCACTATTTCGCAGAAGGAGGCGACGGCGCCCCATTCCCTCTTGCCCCGGACCATGGCTTGCACCAAGGCTGGGCGCAAGAGGTCGCCGCCACCAATCGCCGCTACAAGAACACGGTGGTGCTCGACCCAAGCAGAGTAGACCCTCCCGCTCTGGGCGGAGTGGAAGGAAGTGTCAGACTTCTACTGACGAAAAACCGCCCATGTACTTTGTTAGGCCTTTGTGTTTCGGGGCCGTGGTATCTCTTGCGAATAACCCTCAGCCCCGGCAGACGTCGTTCCTTTAGGGCTCCGTTATTGTTGCTGACATCTCTTTGAGGCGCGCGTGGAACACGAACGCGCCAACGACAGGGTCTATCGATTATAATCTACCCTTTTCTTGAGCGGGCAATCATCAAATAACCCCTCCCGCTCTTGGGCAGAGCGAAAGGGATTGTGTGGTTCATTGTCGTTGACATTAGACTCATTGGACTTTGAGGGATGGGACTTTTCTTTGACACATGAGCGCGAACGGTCGGTTTGCCCGTCTGTATCAAACTTACCGCGTTTCCGTATTAAATCTATTTCCATCGGCTTGATTGTTTGCGATTTTGTTAAATTGTTATCGGAAGTGAATAAATAGGCGGTTGATCAGTGTGAGACTATTATTATACCCACTTGGGTCACATCGCGCAGACAAACGATCATCGATATAACGCTGGCTTCGGAAAGGGCGGCGAAACTTATCTCTGACTGGCATGTATCCAACGAGCCTTCCTGCTCCGATCATAGAAGGATTCGCTTTTCACTAATAGCTAACATAAAAAAACCCGAACCTAGACGCAACCAACGCCGTACCAATGTACCCGGTTACAAACGGCTGTTGGTCTCCCTATTAACACAGCACCAAACGCCCCAAATTCTAATAGACCCCAAACAACTCGAAGACACCGTAATAAAACTCTCGGAATCTATAATTGAAGCCTACCACGCCTGCTGCAAACTAAAGGACCCAAACACCAAGAGCAAAGGTAACTCCTGGTGGAATGCGGAACTCAGTAAGCTTAGGCAAACCATGCGTAAACAATTTAACAGAGCCAAAAACTCCAGACTACCAGAAGACTGGGACGCATACAAGATGACACAATACGCCTTCAAAAAACAAGTCAGGAATGCCAGCAGGGCAGCCTGGCGGAAATTCTGTGAAGAAATTGAATCGAACAGCGAAGCCGCGCGTGTGAGAAAGATCCTATCTACCGATCAAGATCGCACCCTCGGGTCGCTGAAAACCTCAGACAACACATACACCAAGTCGGACCACGAAACTAGTAAAGTCCTTTTGGAAACGCACTTCCCAGACTGCAAGCTCTCCGAGGACAGAACCTGGGCAAGTGAACCAACGCACACACCAAATGACCAAGACTGGGCCAGAGCCCGCACCATAGTAACCGTAGAGAGAATAGAATGGGCAATAAAGACTTTTAAACCATATAAATCCGCAGGCTTAGACAAAATTTTCCCCGCCCTGCTACAATGGGGAGTAGACGTTCTAACGCCATGGCTGACCGCCATCTACCAAGCCTGTATAGCACAGAAATATATACCGCTTGCATGGCGAGAGGTGAAAGTCATTTTCATCCCCACACCAGGCAAACCAGACTACACACAACCCAAGGCGTATAGGCCAATAAGCCTAACATCCTTCCTACTGAAAACCCTCGAGAGACTCTGTGATCGACACATTCGGGACGGACTTCTCCGGGAGCGGCCACTTCACAAACAACAACACGCGTATTCGACAGGCAAATCAACAGAATCTGCGCTGCATAGTGTGATCTCCAAGATCGAATGTGCAGTGGACCACAAATGCTCCTCACTAGCTGTCTTCATTGACATAGAAGGCGCTTTTGACAAAACCATCTTCCACAGCATCAACGCAGCCCTCGAGAAACACGGTGTGGACTCGACCCTGCGAGGATGGATCACAAATATGCTCAGACTGAAAGCCGTCCAAGTTACGGTAAACGACACCACCAGAGCAATAGTGGCGAAGGACTGCCCCCAAGGCGGTGTTCTCTCGCCACTACTATGGAACCTAGTAGTAGACAGCCTCATCAAACGCCTCAATAGCAGAGGCTACTACACGGTAGGCTATGCTGATGATCTGACCATAATAATAAACGGCACACACGAAAACACGCTATGCAACCATAAGCACCTAGCCTTAAGAATAGTAGAAGACTGGTGCAAGGAGTACAAACTAGCAGTGAACCCTACCAAAACGGAACTCGTTCTCTTCACAAAGAAAAGGAAGCTAGCAACGTTACATTTGCCAAGCTTCTTTGGGACAACCCTAAGCCTATCAACTGAAACCAAATACCTGGGTATATTTTTGGACAAACAGCTGAACTGGGCAAAACACACTGATTACATCATCACAAAAGCCAGAATAGCCCTATGGCAATGTAACAGACTCCTCGGGAGAAATTGGGGCATAAGTCCCAAAATCACCTACTGGCTATACACCACAGTTATCCGACCAATCATTACATACGGCTCTTTGGTTTGGTGGCCCAGGACCAACCTAAGTACAACCCAAAAGCATCTCGAGAAACTACAAAGATTTGCCTGCGTAGCAATCACCGGCAGCATGAGAACTTCCCCCACTGCCGCCTTACAGGTGATGCTGGGCCTACCTCCCCTACACCTCGTCGTAAGAGAGGAGGCGGCCATAGCGACCTTCAGACTCCAAGTATCCGGCACCCTAAGAAATGACTCTAGAATCAAACACACACGCATCAAAGAAGGTGCAATCAAAGAACAACCGATGATGGCATCACCCATCGACAGAACCCTGAAGACCTACTGCTTCCAAAAACACTACAACATAGAGCTCACAGAGGAGTGGTGTGACTACTCAGGTACAAGAGAGATTTACACTGATGGATCAAAAACCGAAGATGGGACAGGCGTAGGGGTGTTCTCCGACGACCTAAACATTAAGATATCCAAACCACTTGGAACGCTCAACTCTGTTTATCAAGCAGAGTGTGTAGGTATTATCCAAGCGGCACACGCTATAGAGGCCAGGGAGGTTACGGATACTAATATTCGAATACTCTCAGACAGTGCCTCAGTCCTTCAATCCCTAAAGAGCAATCAGATCACGTCGAGACTGATACTAGAATGCCACAAGACCCTAGAGCGAATCACGGTACTAAATCACAACAAGGTAACACTACAATGGATTAGAGGCCATAGTGGATCGCTTAGAAACGATGCGGCTGACGAACTTGCCAGAAGAGGATCCAGCACAAAACCCTACGGACCCGAACCCATTGTGCCCATCCCTTTCAAGCAGCTAAGAAACTGGTTGAAGGACCACACTCGTATACAAGCGGAGGAATGGTGGGCCTTGACACCAGGATGTGGGCAATCCAAGGATGCTATGCCATCCCTGGATACAAAGCTGACCAGGCGCCTTCTGCGCCTGGACAGAGACAGCCTACGTCTGGTGGCGGGGACCATCACGGGACATTGTTCACTAAATAAACACTTCCACAACCTAGGTATCACTGACAGCAACCTATGCAGAGCATGCATGGAGGCAGAGGAAACGGTGGCGCATGTGCTCCTTGAGTGTACAGGCGTTACCAAGATTCGTGAGGAGACCCTTGGAACACCAAGATCCCTTGCGGATGCCCTGAGGAGACCGGGAAGTCTGATCTGCTTCTGGATCCCTCCAGAAGCAGATCAGACTTCCCGGTCTCCTCTGGTTGGAGGTGGGCTGGTTGGAGTAATCGGCCACCATGGCTCATGCACAATGGTCCACTTCAAGGACTAAGTGCGGAAACCTGAACCCCATAAAGAAGAAGAAGAAGAGACTATTATTTCGTACCTCCACAATGTCGAACTTGGACTCTGACCGAAATAGTTGGAACTACCTTCGTTCTTCTTTATTCTATTTTACTTCTACTGACTAAAAGACAACCCATGTTTATTCTTAGCCCTTAGCCTTCTGAGGCCGCGGTATCTCTTGCGAACAACCCGCAGCCCCAACGGGACTATAATCTACCTCTGTTTCAAATTTCATCAAGATCCGTTCGGGCGTTCTGACGTGGTTGATTAACAAACATCCATCCATCTAAACTTTAGTATTAGACATACTTGCTTTGCATCCCTCTTCTTATTTGCTACAGCGTCAGTAAGTTAACGCAGGGCAATGATTTAATGTACTTTCGTCTAAGCGCCGCATTCCAGTTTTCGACAACCACGCGAACGAAGTCGCGGGCGCAGCTAGTTGTAAAATAATTATGGATAAGTTAAACTTGCTTTAAATTTGACTCCACCGCAACCGACTTGATTTGTCTCCTCCCACACCAATTGCGTAAAATAATCGTAATGAGAATGAATAGTTTCAGAAGATCTGTAATTTGAAATATCATTAATAACACAAGGGATAGCATTTTTGTTGCATGAAAATGACTGATAATATACATTTTCGCAGTGCTGATTTCAGATCTTAAGTCAGATTATATTATTATGTATCAGCTTTAGATTTTGAGATATATTAAAAATATAATGTTCCAGAAAGAAAATAACTACAACTTAAAAAAAATACTATTATAACTTTTTCTTGTCTGACTTAGTTCGCATGGGCTGTTTAAAACCGACTTCAAAAAAAAGGAGGTTCTCAATTTGGATGTTCATATATTTATTTTTTATGTTTGTTCGGCCTTAACTCCGTCGCTTGCTAACCGATTTGAACACGATGTTTTCCTTCACCGTTTTGAGACACCGTTTTCTTTAATGCTGGTAACTATTCTGTCAGATTACTGACGCACTAATTCCTTCTGTAATATACAGTAACAGCTTATCAGAAGACTACAAGCGACAAGTGGAAAGGCTGTCTGGCATTATAGATGAACATCTAGCAGATGAAATCTACAGTAAATGGGTGGTCACAATAGGAGAACCTGCATTAGGAGGACAAAGCCTACAGCAGTACGGGTTGCCTTAACCGCAAAAGTCTGAAGGCTTACACAATAACCGGCGGGACTACCCCAAAACAAGGCACGACGTCAATTCCTTAGTAGAAGTGGTGTCAAGTAGTGAAGGCTTGGGAAGGACCTTTGAATTATAATAAAGAATATTTTTTAAGAATTCAAACAATTTAACAAAATAATTTATATGGTTGAACAAAATGAATATCGTAAAAACAAATGAAAAATACTATTAGAACCATTTTCAACTTCTACGTAGGCGAAGTCGCGGGCAGAAGCTAGTACAGTAATAATAACAATCCGCCATCGGACGAAAGTCTACGATGACGGGGACCGGGCGATGCGCCTTAAGTGGACCTGCAGGGCTATTGCGTATCTTTTAAGGTGGAAGCTCACATCTGGCCCGCGAAATTCTAATTTTCTTACGTTTTTGGCAATTTGCAGGCCAGTGCTTGGTTGTATGTTTATGAAAATTTGATTTGCGACTGTAAGACGTATGAAGTTACCGAATTATAACCATCAAAATTATCAATACAACCCTCCAAGTTCATTTTCATGTCAAGATTGATTTTTGCATGTAAAAGTCATTCTTTAGTAATTTAGTTGTCGTTCTTTAGTAGTTAGTAATTTTGATGGTTATAATTCGGTAACTTCATACGTCTTACAGTCGCAAATCAAATTTTCATAAACATACAACCAAGCACTGGCCTGCAAATTGCCAAAAACGTAAGAAAATTAGAATTTCGCGGGCCAGATGTGAGCTTCCACCTTAAATGACAGTGGCTATCATATTGTCTATGGATTAACTGTCAAATTGGTTATGGTTTAGTACAAAACTGAACCATTTGACAGTAATTGAAAGGCACTATAGGTTAGCCACTGTCATTTAAAAGATACGCAATAGCCCTGCTGAGCAGGACATCTTACTAGACGTGGAGATGGCCGATGGAGCAAGGTATTGACTGAGTGGTGGACAAAGTTAGGCCATAGAAACCAGGGCCGTCCTAAAGCTCGTTGGTCGTTATCGTCAAAGGCGTGGGAAACACCTGGATGAGAGACGCAAAGGATCAGGACATATGACGAAAAAAAGGGAGGCGGGTGATATAATAATAATAATAATATTCCACAACTATCACACAACGCCATCTAGTCCCAAGCTAAGCAGAGCTTGTGTTATGGGTACTAGACAACTGATAAACATACTTATATATTTCTAAATACATACATATTATAGATAAATTACACCCAGACACAGAACAAATGATCGTGCTCATCACACAAACATTTGTCCTGGGTGGGAATCGAACCCACGACCTCCGGCATAGCAGTTAGGGTCACTAACCACTAGACCAACAGGCCAGTCAAAATGATATAATGATTGATATAATGATAATATATGATGATGAATAATAAAAGGTCTAAAACTAAAGCTGTTGCGAGACAATTTGAGGGTAGATTTGAAATCAGTGATTTCTTGATAGTGCGAGACACTGTACCATTACAAAACGCATCCAGTCAAATAATATATCAGTCAAGTAATGTAAACCAGCGACTCGCTATCTAGATAGTCTTGAGTTTCCGTCCCTAGGGCGGAAGTGATATTGTTTTTTTTCTTTTTCTAGCCTTCTCTGTCCCACTCTTAGGTAGATGCTTTCCTCCACCCACGCAACCTTGTTCCAATTCTGAAGGTTGACCTGTCAAGTTTATGCCATCTCCTTTGTGGCCTGCCGTGACCAGCCTTACTGTGGCAGGGCACCAGTTTCCTCGTGCTTTCCTGGCACTTGAATTAGGCAGCCTTTTGGGCCCCACCAGCTATTTTTGAAAACCAATAAAAAAGTTTGCAATATTAAAATTACCAACAGAAGTGTCTTAGTATCAGCCTGGTTCTCTAGCCGTGCCCTGTTCGCAATAGACTCCTCTCTTTATACATTGGACTCAAAAAAACTGGCAAATTTTCGGTCGATATGTGATTAAAACTTACGGAATATATCGTGACAATGTCGTTGAATTAACATTTAACAATTCCATATACCATACATCAACGAGGGCCAATGGTGTCAGACCGGGAGCATCGCCGTGTATTGTAGCAATATTTTGACCCACAGACATTTTACCTGTAACAGAACAATATATAATAATAGAATTTAAAACTCAAACTACTTTCAATAAATCTGAAAAAAAGGGAGTGTTCCCTTTCGCTCTGTCCAAGAGCGGGAGGGGTTATTCGAATATAGATAGATAGATCTAACACCCGCCAAAAAAAAAAAGGTTGATGAGTTTGCTTGATTCGTATATGAGGACATACACGAGGTCAGGAATAGTCAGGATTGACGAGTGTAAGGTTTTTGAGTTTAATCATCATTCATTATTTCAGCGAAAAGATGTCCACTGCTGGACATAGGCCTCCCCAAGGTGTCGCCACATAGACCGTTCCCGAGCGTCTCGCATCCAGTGGGTCCCTGCAACCTTCACCCCAGTGATGATTTTAATACTTTTTTTTTAATGTTTGACCAACTTAAAACAATTTTATTTAAATACAAGAATGGGCTTACCCAAATCGCGACAAACATCTTGAATGTCCGGCACGCGATGTTTAACACACTGACTTGCCCATGTTTGTGCTGAAATCTCCAACTCTTTGTTCCATTCCTATAGATTTCATAAGCAATCTATATTTTTGTCTATACTCATCTTTACTTATATTAATACTATCTAAAATGCCCGCGGCTTCTGCCGCGGTACATGGATAGAAAATAGCCTATGTCCATTTAGAATAATGTAACTTCAAAACGTGTTCTTTTTTTAAATACGTTTTGTGGTTCAGGGGAATACCCTACAGATACATACATACGAATACTAATAGTATAATAAATATATAGTAATAGTATAATAATATATATAATAATATTGTTTGAGTTCACTTTGGTTTTGCTTAGCCTTGCACCCTGTTAGAGGATTCAGGACTGGGAACTGATAGAGCTACTGAAGTTAACTGAAAGGACATTGTTCTAATTAGCCCTGTGCAACAAGAGTATCGGTCTACCACGATGATTCATTATCTCTTTATTATCTTCTTCTTCTTCCTATCCCAGCCTATTTGTTTATACGTTTTCTTCTTCCATTTTTCCCTGTTAGACGTCAAGGTGGCATTTACTCCTTTCTCATTCATATCATTCCTCACTCCATCCATCCATATTTTCTTTGG
Source organism: Diarsia rubi (assembly GCA_932274075.1). Taxonomy (NCBI): domain Eukaryota; kingdom Metazoa; phylum Arthropoda; class Insecta; order Lepidoptera; family Noctuidae; genus Diarsia; species Diarsia rubi. The sequence goes on along the minus strand of OW026417.1, from coordinate 12,815,618 downwards.
CCTTCCTCTCCCTCTTCATTCATCAATATTTATATCCATCACTTTTTTAGTCACATGCGTTTCACCCCTCCTCATTTCATGACCATACCAAGATAAACGACTTCCTTTATTTTTTTCTGTAACAGGTGCGACTTTCAAACTTCCTCTAATGCGAGTATACTCATTCCTTACTTTATCTCAACATTCTCATCTCCGCTTCATGCAATCGTTTTTCATCCATCTTATTTAAAGCCCAGCACTCTGATCCCTACAGTACGACAGGTCTTATCACGGACTTGTATATTTTCTCCTTTAACTTTAATCCGTGGGCTGTTTTTTTTTTTTTTTTTTAAAAAAACGTTGCCCCACGCTAGGAATTTCTCCTGTTTCGTGGGTGCGTTCACAAACATTTAAAGTCACATACACAAATACCCAGACCCGGAACAACTATCTGTAGGCCATACAAATATTTGTTCCGTGCGGGGATCGAACCCGCAACACGCAGCGCAGCAGTCCATTGCCTGAGCCACTGCGCCAACCGTGTCGTCTAACCAGTTACAAGTTGGTCCAGTTGATCTGTTGCGTTACGTCCCGTTATTACCGTTCCCGATCTGTTTTATTATACTAGTTGCAAATACTTTTGTAAGACGCACTAGCTGCGTGGCAAAGGGAATATTACAAAATATTTTACGAGAGTAATAACAATAATCGCCGCCGTATTTATCAAATATTCCAGGAGCCCAAAGTTGCCAGATATAACTTATTTTCTAAAGGACAAAATGTAGGGCTTCGAGTAGTGTTTATAAGTGTAGTGAATGCCTGCATACCTGCTAAGTTGGTTAGACGGCCAATTCACAGATAACAGGTGAGAAAGGTAATTAAAATAAAAATAGGTTTTACGGTAGTTAAATTCTCTTGTGGGGAACGGAGGTTAAAGTAGTATGGAAACCAGTAAACTTAAAAAAAAAGAAATACAGATATCAGTCATTCCGATCGCACCGCCCGCGGTCTGTCGTCCGACCCTTGTTAGAACCAGCCTGCGAAGCTGAGCCAGTAGTATTTAACCAGCCTCTAAATAATCTCTCTCAGATTCAGCCTGTCCCTCTGTTGTCTCATGAGAGCGGATAATTCTTTCGAGAAAATGATCTAATATGAAAATTGTAGGTATTTGTCGATTTTATTTTCATAAATGGTGTTAGTAAATGATACCTAGAAAACGGTGACAAAACAATCTTCTTGTATACCTACTGTGCGCACGAGATTACAAGGGCGGGCGAGCTTATTTGGCATAAGTAAAAATCCATTGATTCAAACATAAAAGTCGTTTCGCAGCAATGCTCATAGTTTGTTCTACAGTTTACACCGTTTTAAATAAGGTATAATTATACGGATCCTACACACTCTGCAATAGCAGGTAGGTACATACAGAAATTCGCCGTGATAGGTATCCGATACACCAAATTACAATAGTTACAAAAACAGATTAATCAAAAACGCATTACCAATTTCAGCATACTCCCAGCAGCCGGCAAAGATCGAATTTCGCCGGCAGCGACTTTGTTACGACGACTGTTAATTTTATTCAGAATCATTTGTCTCTCATTTTCGTTCAAAATTGTTTTTTCAAAAGCGACACAGTGGCTCGCTGAGACCGATGACTGAAAATTTAAAAAAAATTAACAATTTTTTTTAACGACATTGTTTTATGTTAAGGAGTTTAGCACAATTTCTCAACACCACCCATCTAGCTCCTTACACTTATTCCACGCAGTAAGAATCTTAATCTAACTTAGCGCTATGAATAATCCATAGCTATAATTATACACACATCAAAAGTGTCTAGGGATCAAGCATTTTTATGCGGATTTCTTGAGATTGAGATGTGGCTTTGTAATAAATTTATGATTTTATAAATTTATATGGATCCTTTTTGGTGCATTTCATAATTTGAATCAGGAACTGTGAATCAAATTCGAGTAAAAGATGAAAATCAGCTGTCAATATTTTCCCTATAAAAACATACAACGCATTGAAGACATTATTAGTGCTACTGTTTCCCTACTACTGATTAAAACCAACGTTATTATGGAGCGGCGACGTCATTTAAGCAGGGAAGAAATGCTCAGAGCCGTGGGAATGATAGAAGCTGGTTCCCGGCATCGTACTGTGGCTTTAGCTCTGAATACAAGTCAGAGTGTTATCAGTCGACTTTGGACACGTTACCGAAGCACTGGTACCGTGGCTGAGCGCCATGGAGGACGGTATCGCTGCACCACACGGAGACAAGACCGATACATTCAAATCTTAACTCGAAGAGCTCCAACAATAACCGCCATGATGTTAGCCGTGAGGCTTCATCACTCTTCAGGGAACTTAATTAGCGACCAAACAGTCAGAAACCGCTTGCATGAAGTGAACCTTCATTCCCGAAGACCGCTACGGGTACCACCTATAGCAATGCACAATCGTAGGATTCGATATCAATGGGCTCTTGAACACAGAAATTGGGCAGAAGAACAATGGCGTTTCGTGTGCTTTTCTGATGAGTCTCGTTTTGGTACGAGACCGGATACAAGACGTATACGACACTGGAGAACCCCTGGACGCCAACAGCGATTAAAATCCTGCCAGGAAGTCCATCCTTATAGTGGTGGAACCATCATGGTATGGGCGGGTATTTGGATCGGCGGAAGAACTGAGTTGATTTGGATCAGAGGCAACCTCAACGCTCAAATTTATGCTGACACGATTGTATCAGACGTCATCGTTCCTCTACAAGTGCAAATCGGTCCCTTATTTCAGTTAATGCATGATAATGCACGACCGCACACCGCAAGAGTTGTAAGACAGACTCTCGCCGCAGCTAACATCAATGTCCTGCCCTGGCCTGCTCAGTCGCCAGACTTGAACCCGATTGAGCATGCATGGGATATGCTACAGAGAAGAGCTCTGCCGAATATGGAGGGTATCCAGTCGCAAGAAGACCTTTTTTTGTTGTTGCAACGAACATGGGCGGCCATTCCACAGCGTGATTTGGATGAACTCATTTTGAGTATGCCAAACCGATGTTCTTGTGTTGTTAGTGTTCGCGGTAGAAACACGGATTATTAATTGTTTAAGTTACCCAATAACATTTTAAAGAAAACTGTTATTTCAGTCTTTTTTTCGAACTTTAATGTTAGTGGTTCAAATGTCAAAAATCCCTTTATTAGGAAAATGGCAAATTTCTTTATTAATGCAAAGGTGACTTGGTTTATCGTTACTGTGACAAACGAAAACACTTTATTTGATGAATCCTTAAAGAAAATTTTAATTAATATCAATCAGGAGAAAAGTTATTGCAAAAATATATGTTGATCCCTAGACACTTTTGATGTGTGTATTATAGAATCCTGACAGTTATTTTCTGAAAATAGAGAAAACGGGTCCCTAAACTAGGCTGCGCCTGTATCCTGGCTTGCGGACCCCAGTTACGTTAACATATAAAAATGAAAACACATACCTACCTATATTTTTGTTGATCTGATAGCTAACAAGGCATTTTGGTAAGTATGTAATCTATTATAAGAAAAAAATTTTCAGCTAGGCGCACGTGCGATATGTGAAAAGACGCGGCTCCGCGGGCTAGCCGTTTTTAGAATAAAAGTTACTGTCGTAAGAAGAAAAATTTAGAGTTTTCCCCGAAAAACTGGTTTTTCGGGGTAAAAAATTAGTCGTGTTAGTTACACCATTTACAACTCAAGAACGGCTGAACCGGTAGTAGGTAGGTAGTAGGTAGGTAGTAGGTAGGTAGTAGGTAGGTAGTAGGTAGGTAGTAGGTAGGTAGTAGGTAGGTAGTAGGTAGGTAGTAGGTAGGTAGTAGGTAGGTAGTAGGTAGGTAGTAGGTAGGTAGTAGGTAGGTAGTAGGTAGGTAGTAGGTAGGTAGTAGGTAGGTAGTAGGTAGGTAGTAGGTAGGTAGTAGGTAGGTAGTAGGTAGGTAGTAGGTAGGTAGTAGGTAGGTAGTAGGTAGGTAGTAGGTAGGTAGTAGGTAGGTAGTAGGTAGGTAGTAGGTAGGTAGTAGGTAGGTAGTAGGTAGGTAGTAGGTAGGTAGTAGGTAGGTAGTAGGTAGGTAGTAGGTAGGTAGTAGGTAGGTAGTAGGTAGGTAGTAGGTAGGTAGTAGGTAGGTAGTAGGTAGGTAGTAGGTAGGTAGTAGGTAGGTAGTAGGTAGGTAGTAGGTAGGTAGTAGGTAGGTAGTAGGTAGGTAGTAGGTAGGTAGTAGGTAGGTAGTAGGTAGGTAGTAGGTAGGTAGTAGGTAGGTAGTAGGTAGGTAGTAGGTAGGTAGTAGGTAGGTAGTAGGTAGGTAGTAGGTAGGTAGTAGGTAGGTAGTAGGTAGGTAGTAGGTAGGTAGTAGGTAGGTAGTAGGTAGGTAGTAGGTAGGTAGTAGGTAGGTAGTAGGTAGGTAGTAGGTAGGTAGTAGGTAGGTAGTAGGTAGGTAGTAGGTAGGTAGTAGGTAGGTAGTAGGTAGGTAGTAGGTAGGTAGTAGGTAGGTAGTAGGTAGGTAGTAGGTAGGTAGTAGGTAGGTAGTAGGTAGGTAGTAGGTAGGTAGTAGGTAGGTAGTAGGTAGGTAGTAGGTAGGTAGTAGGTAGGTAGTAGGTAGGTAGTAGGTAGGTAGTAGGTAGGTAGTAGGTAGGTAGTAGGTAGGTAGTAGGTAGGTAGTAGGTAGGTAGTAGGTAGGTAGTAGGTAGGTAGTAGGTAGGTAGTAGGTAGGTAGTAGGTAGGTAGTAGGTAGGTAGTAGGTAGGTAGTAGGTAGGTAGTAGGTAGGTAGTAGGTAGGTAGTAGGTAGGTAGTAGGTAGGTAGTAGGTAGGTAGTAGGTAGGTAGTAGGTAGGTAGTAGGTAGGTAGTAGGTAGGTAGTAGGTAGGTAGTAGGTAGGTAGTAGGTAGGTAGTAGGTAGGTAGTAGGTAGGTAGTAGGTAGGTAGTAGGTAGGTAGTAGGTAGGTAGTAGGTAGGTAGTAGGTAGGTAGTAGGTAGGTAGTAGGTAGGTAGTAGGTAGGTAGTAGGTAGGTAGTAGGTAGGTAGTAGGTAGGTAGTAGGTAGGTAGTAGGTAGGTAGTAGGTAGGTAGTAGGTAGGTAGTAGGTAGGTAGTAGGTAGGTAGTAGGTAGGTAGTAGGTAGGTAGTAGGTAGGTAGTAGGTAGGTAGTAGGCAGGAAAAAAGGCGGTACAGCTAGTAAATAATAAATTACCTTTTCACAAAAAAACAACAAATTACATTAAAGTACTTAATAAAAATTAAATGCATTCTGATCTTCTGATATGATGAGGGGTCTGCCCTAACCCCCTCGTTCAAAAGTCGCGATTGCACTGTTAGACGAGGAAAACTGTTTCTAAAATCTTTCAGTAGTAACCTTTAAAAAAATGTTCATATGGCTTACCTACCTTATATTTACACAACGTATGCTGTTTACTGTTATTGCAATAGTCAGAGCTGCAGTAATCATTTGTAAAACATTTTGGTACAAATAATATAGAAACAATTACAAATAATATTTTCATGAACGTCAACATAATGTAGGTTAAAAAAATCACAAATAAACAAACATTGTCCTTTTACTCAAGATGGCCTAGATTTAATCACTAAATTAATATGGATTCCCCATTCCATTTCAACCGACTCTATTTTAACATAAGAATAATTTATAATCAGCCTTTAGTATCCGGGACCGGTCAATGGCACCACCAGGTGGCAAGAGGAATACTTCGTGTGCCTAGCGTTTAAAAATCGTAAGGGGGCCACTTTCGCGCTCAGTCTGCAACTCTGCATGCCGATGCAGACTGAGCGCGAAAGGCATCGGTGTATAGCGCTAGTCGGATGTCAGCTAAAAATTTTAATATGGGTAATAGTGCTGTAAATTGTAAAAACTGTACAAATGGGAGGAGGAAAAATATAGTAAACGTTTCCTTCCGCCGGGTAAGTCATTTTGTGAGTACTTAATATTATGCGTAATTAATTTAAAAACAAATATTTTCAATCTAATACCCTCAGTAACACCTGGTAATGCCAAATTTGAGAAAAAACAAAACATTCGTATTACTTTGCGGCTTTTATTTGGAGCGGTTGATGAGACGTTTTGTTTTAATAAGTGCTGAATATCGACACAAGCGATACTACCGTATATTTTATCGCTTCGGTTTTGTAGTACAGGGACTTTTATCATTTTTCGGCAATTATAGCGCTAAGTGCTGTTCATCATAATAAGCAACACAAATCGATTCTCGAGAATCGATTTCGGAAATAGAGAAATGATTTTGTATTATTTATGTACTTATTATGTAGACAATTTTAATCAATAATCGTAACCTTTTGTAATGTTTTTAGTTTTCCACGTGAGCCCAATTTATAACAAAAAATGGCTCGAAGTGACGGGAAACGAAGAATTCAAATTCAAATAGATATTATATTTACTGCTCAACACAGTACATGAGATTGCATTTCAAACTTTAGGTGAATACGCAGTTCACTGTGATGTACCAAATTTAGGCATGCAAGGTTTATTAATAAAACTATACACAAACTCAACCAAATAAAATAATATTATATCAATTAATATCTACCATTATCAAAAAATAAGAAAATTGAAATCAAATTCATTACACAGTGTCATCAATAAATTCCTACGTTAAAAATTGTCGTAAATTCTAAATAATAAGTAAGTAATGTCAGAGATTCAAATCAATAAGTGCGTTAAGTATGTCAAAGTAATAAATATAATGTCAAATATAGTCAACAGATATCAAATAAATTATTTTATAACACATTTGCTCGTAAAGGGCCTCATAATTCACCAATTTCAATATCGTAATGTATGTCATTACGTACTTGTGCGTAATCGTAAAGTAAAACGCACGAGTTTCTTTCTAATAAGGTAACACGTACGGTTTATCATGCTCCGTCTAAAACCAACGGTACTTTTTTAAATCTTAAGAAAAAAAAAGCAAAGAAAGCAAATCAAAAAGTTTTTATGTCAGAAAAGTCGTCAATATTTTATGAATAAAATTAACTTTGGGAGATAAAATATAAAAAATAAACATTTAATTCTTTAATTTAATTAATTTTGACAGTAAATTACATCTGTAACAGAAACAAAAAAATATTAATTTACTTTATTAGTAATACTGGCTGTTTTTGTACCGTTGCCTTAAAAAAAAAAGCACTGATGCCCGCCCGCGCATCGCTAATTTGTGAACAAATAAAAATTATTCCGCGCGCTTTTTCTTTTCGCTGTATTGTTTTTATTTGAAAATGTCGTCAAGTAATGATGAATTTATTAATTCGACACCGCCAGATGTCTCAGAGGCCGCGAAAAAGGCTACTCTAAGCCTATTGCCCGAAAAATCGACCGATAGATACTTACAAGCGTATCAAAATTTCATGTTATGGAAAACAAGCAAAGATGCAAATTCATTTTCAGAAAGTGTGTTTTTAGCCTATTTCATGGAACTTTCACAAAAATATAAGTCAAGCTCATTGTGGTGCTACTATTCAATGCTAAAAAGCACTGTGAAAACAAAACATGGTATTGATATCAAGTCATATTCCAACTTGCTGGCATTTCTAAAAAGACGCTCAAGTGGCCATGTGAGTAAAAAGTCGAAAGTATTTTCGGCTGACAATGTCAAGAAGTTCCTAAAAGAAGCTCCAGATTGCCGATATTTGGCAACAAAGGTCAGTTGAAACTAAATTATTGTTATTAACTTCTTTCACTTTCGTATTTCTTTACAATATAGGTGTTTTGTACGCTGTTTTTATCTCTTTTCAGGTTGTTTTAATATTCGGCATAAATGGCGCATGTAGACGTCAAGAGTTGGCAAACATTACAACTAATGATGTCGAGAACCATGGGCGGGTTCTTCTTGTCCAGGTCAAAAACACAAAAAATAAAATTCCAAGGTCGTTCACAATACAGGGGCCTTTTCACGACATAGTGAAGAAATACGAAGCGCTTCGTTCAACAAAAGCGATGTCTAACAGATTTTTTCAAAATTACCAAACTGGAAAATGCACTAGCCAACCCATTGGCATAAATAAATTTGGAGCAATGCCGAAACAAATTGCCACTTTCTTAAATTTGGATGATCCACATGAATACACAGGGCACAGTTTTAGAAGGTCCTCGGCTACATTGCTCGCCGATTCAGGTGCGAACTTATTGACACTAAAACGCCACGGAGGGTGGCGGTCGAACAGTGTAGCCGAGGGCTACATAGATGACTCGATGAGAAATAAAGAAGAAATTAGCTCCCGCATTACAAGGAATATAAATTTGGAGCCAAGTGTTGACTCTCGACCATCAACGAGCACACACGCGTACATTCCACCATCGTCGCCGCCGCCGCAGCCGCCTCCGTCGCCGCCACCGACTACAGAACTCTGTGGTCTCGTTTCTCCTACTTTCACTCAAGAGAGTGAGAGAGAGACTGGTGAAATTGTAACTAATAATAATAACTTGACAACATTAAAAATGCCAACTGGCAACGTAATAATCAATTTCACAAAATCACAAATTGTTCAAATTTTTCTAACTGCTTTAACAAGGTGATTAAAGATTTATTCGTTTAAGAAAGTCCGAGTTTTATTTATTTCCTCGCAAATATGTTATAAAACGTCGTATGACATACGTGCGCTTTGATAATTACAGCCTCTGCTTTCTTGTAGCCCTCGCCTACGGCTCGGGCTAGCAATATCGCCTCGGCTGTAATTTTCAACTTACCGCACTTATATCATAATGTACTATTGTATGAAACAAATCGGACTCAGGCTGAATTATGACAAGACCGGACAGTAAACAAAATTTTATAGTAAGTAGTGTACAAGTACCAAATAATAGTACCTACCTACTACTTACCTATGTTTTCTTGTGTTGTTAATTTTATTTTCCTCTGTTTAACTCATTACTCTGTCTTTCCTCATTACTCTGTCATAAAATCAATTCAGAAATCGATGGAAACGGTTCTTATTAATTCTTTACTGTACTCAATTACATAATAAATACTCGTAGAGTATAGTAATTGAGAAATGGTCAAAGGCGAACTTTATTCAAAATTGGGTTTTTATCCCAGCAAATCTTTATGTGATAGAAAGAAATGAAAAAGGGTAGAATCCCGTTACTATTTGTAAACACTACAACTAAAAGAATTCGAATAAAACACCTTACATTTTAAATATAAGGTGTTTTGATCGAATGTTTACGTGTTTATTAATGATAAACTTACTTGAAATTATGGCAAAGGTTAAAAAACTAGCACTACAGTATGTTAACTAACAGAGGGCGTTCCCGTCAACCAAGCATTCTGTACATCAAACTAAGTACCCCTACTCAAAATTTTTTGCTGGGAAACAACTTTTTTTTTTGGTGTCAAAAATCACATTTTACGGTAAAACTCAAAGCACCACTCTTAAAACATTGTGCTAGTGGATGCTTTTAATAATTAATGGGTCATGGAGGTAATTTAAGTAACGTTATAGCCTGAAAAACTAGAATTTACGAAAACAGCTGTGAACAATTTGGAACTTTGACCCCCAATATCTCCGTAACCAAGGGGTTTCCAGGTTGGTAATTTTTTTTTTTAGCATGTATGGATGCTATACTATTGCGGGTTAACGGGAACGCCCTCTGTTAGTTAACATACTGTATATCTGTGCTCTCACTACAAAGACTTTCAGCGTTGTTCTGCTTTCTGGCTGGGTGAGCGCTGGTGCAAGGAGGGGCGAAGGGGCCCCGTACTAATCGATTCGATTTTCCCATCACTAATAAATAGTGTTTGTGACGTCATAATATATAGTCAAAAAAAGCACGCTTGGTTTCCATACAGATCGTGATACTTATGTATTGTTATCTATGTCTATCTTTAACTGTGGTCGCGAAAGACTAGAGTGAAGTTTGTTGTACCTACAGCTTCGCAAAAAGGTCGCTGGTGCACTTGATCAAATACTTTTCCCGTTGCCTGTGATCATCTCTACCCCGCCAAGGGGTTGTGGAAGCTGAGACACTTGGTTTAAATGCCTTGAGTGCACTTTACTTCACTGAGAGCAATACCATTCAATCCAGACCACAACAATACGGTTTGGTGACAGAAATAGGTACAATTAAGTACAGTAGCACTTCTCACAAACCCTTTCACGAGAATCTCATTACCTACCTATAACAAGGGTCTAAAAGTACCTTAATGAAGCTGAAAGGTACTTGTTCTCCCCGTCACTGCGATATTTTTTTTTGTTCTAGACCATACCTGGGATCCGTCTGCTTACGGAGCTATTGGAGGTCAAAGTTCAAAATTTTTCACAGCTGTTCTTTTGATCATTACAAACTCAAACTCAAAGCATTTATTTCAATTAAACCTTTATAGGCACTTTTGAATGTCAGAAGAACAATTCATAAAAACAAATCTACGAGTGCAATACGTCATTCCGAAAGCCACCACGCCGAATCACACGCCGCCGAATGCCAGCAACAACGAGTACCGCGAGCACGAAAGCACACAGCGACGCACACCGCTACAACGAAAACCACGCTACATTGAATTCCAAACCGGTCGAGACCTATGATACGATACGATCACGCAAGATAGAGACGGGAAGATGTTTAAGTCAAAGCCTTTTTTAGTACCTAACGTGTCTAGATATTGACCTAAGCTTCAATGACCACCCTGTCAGGGCTGCGGGTTGTTCGAAAGAGATACCGCGGCCTTGACACAAAGGGCTAAGAAGGGTAGTTTTGAAAAAGCATTCGCGTCACTTTGGTGGCGAATTTTTTTAAGAGTAAATTGATATAAATGGACCCACACATATGACGCTGTAAAACTAATACCTATGGTTTTTATTACATGTAAACCGGTGCATAAACTACAGAGATATCCCATTTTGAAATTTCAGTGCCCACGAAAGTTACCAAAGACGCCACTCAAGTTACAGACATATTTTCTCCAAGAAAATATGGTTTCAATCCTTGTTTTTTATCAATTTCCTTTTGATTGATGTTATAAAATAAAAAACAATATTTTTAATCAACTTGTACTTGAGGTCTTATATATGGTACCTACTTATGACTTCAAATGGCCAAACAGCCCAGTTTATCGTGGGGTTATCTGTTAAATTGGCTTCGAGTATTTGCTCGCCATTTGTTTGTTTAGTTAAAAAACATTCTACGAGTTGTTGCAAGTTTTTTTTAACTAATACAATCCACATACATACTTCTTATCATCATCATCAGCCCACACCACATCCACTGCTGGATATATACCTTTTCAATCGCAAGCTACTCCACCACCACTACCAGTCACCCTGCGAAGATCGCTTCACCGAGCCTGAGGGTGTCCCACCTTACTGATTAATTTTATTGAATACCTGTAGCTCAGCCGAAGTGCTGGAGTGGGTTTTGGGGTTTTTTCATGTCTTTCTGTCATAAATACTAATACAAATACATAAAACCTTTCTTTTGAGCTTCGCCACAATTGGGTAAATGCATCTGCGACTCACAAGTAACGCCCCACGAAAGTTAGCTTTCTTCGTTTTTTGACCACGAAAGTGGTGCCAGAATTACGATTTTTATAGGTAAATGAACGTAAGTGTCTCCCCTCTGACTCTGGGATACCACTGCGCACCCTAGGAGCTGAAATATCTAACGAGAAGTTGGCGATTTTGGGAGATAGAGGGCCAGTTTTACACGGTTTTTATACACTAGCAAAATCGTGTGACCGAGACATGACAGAGTGACACACGGAGAACACCAATTTTACCCCCGTTTTCGTCATATTTTTTTTTATAAACATAATTTTAGTTGTAATTATACGCATAAATAAATAAAGAGTAATCTGTATTTTTCCGAAGATTGAATGTTAAAAAGGTTGGGAATTTAGAACGTGTGACCTCAGGGACTTTAGGGACCTCGGAGAACAACCCAGAAGGAACATGGATGGTTTTATTAGTCAGTAGAAGTCCGACACTCCCTTTCGCTCTGCCTAGAGCGGGAGTGGTTATTTGATGATGATTTGCCACACCCTAAAAAAAAGAGAAGTTTCAATGACCATCGAGCCGTAAAACATTATTATGCCAATTAATGCCCATTATGGACCTTTTAATTTTACCGACATCATAAATAATGTAAATAATAAACACTATACTAATTAAATGGAGCTCCACGTATTCATTCCGTATGACGGAGTGTTACTAAAGTTTTTAAATCGATGGCGCGCGCCGGAGATAACCTCTAACTTTTGCTATATCTGTCAAGCAAGTGTCACCTCTATGTACTTGGTATACTTTTATTATAATTTTATCACAATAAGTTGCTCATGTTGAGATAGCCGTTTTTTACGAGCCTACCAACAGTGATTATTTAGAATAAATCCATAGAGTACTTTTATTCAAAATGAGTCGAACCTTAAAAGCAATGATCGGCCCTTCAATTTTGAACTCGGATTTATCAAGACTTTACGAAGAATCACAAAAACTACTGGATAACGGTGCAGATTATTTACATTTAGATGTTATGGATGGTCATTTCGTTCCTAATTTAACTTTGGGTCACCCCGTCGTGAAATGCTTACGCAACAAAATCAAAGATGTATTTTTTGAAACACACATGATGGTTTCAAAGCCTGAACAGGTTAGTTTAGTAGTCCAAAGAATTGATAATAAGTGCTCTAATTAACTATTGGTACACACAAAAGTTAAGCTTGGTTATAAATATTTGTATCATGTCAATGCTTACATTAATATCTCATTATTTAGAGACTATCCTTTTGTTTCAGTGGATCGCACCGATGGCAGATGCAGGAGTCAACCAATACACATTTCATATTGAACCAGTTGATGATGTTGCAGAAGTATGTAGAAAAATAAGGGAAAATGGCATGAAGGTATAATCTTGTAATTACTGATTAGTTAAATCTTTAGCAAGTTGTAGCAGGTATGGTAGAACTTACACAGTCAGTTACTGTTTTTAAACGACTTCTAAAAAAAGAAATTCGGATGTTTATTATTTTTTTATGTTTGTTCGGGCATAACTCCGTCGCTTGCTTACCAATTTTAAAAAATCTTTTTTTGTTGGAAAGGTTTTTTGTCCCAAGTGGTCCCATGTTTTTTTTATCGAAATCGGACAAGTGGTTTCTGGTAGTGGTGGGCAGATGATGATGGACAAGTGGTTTTTGTAAAATCCAAAATAATCTACACTAGTCTACATTAACAATCTTTTCACACAGCGATTTTGGTGTTTTCTCTCAACAAGCTGATCTGATGTAGAATGGTTCTTATATAACTGACATCAATACGACTTCGCAAATGTCGAGTATTACAGGTGTGATGTTTTGTTATTCTACTAATAAATAGAAAACTTTGTGAGGTTGTATTGATGTCTAAATGATAGCAAATGGATTAGGATTGTTGAAATCCCATGTATGTCTATTGTTTACAACATAACATAACGCCGGTACGTTGTGAAGGGGTAAGCACATGTGAATCACTAAAAGTGTAAAATAAAAACTTTTTAACGAAAGATAAAACCGACTTTGACAAAAAATAAAACAAAAAAGTGAAAAATAACTTTAGAACAAAAATTAGTTTCTGAAGGCAGTGGCAAAAAAAAAAATCAAACAAACCAAAGTCACCGACTTCAGAAATTTATTTTTCACTTTTTTGTGATTTATTTTTTGTCGAAGTCGGTTTTATTTTTTGTTAAAAAGTTTTTTTGCGTGTGTGAACCTGTTATCTATAATAATAAGCAGCTGTTATTAGTGTATCAAAATAAAGTACCTATTATTTCATATCAAATCATGTTTTATTAATGTTAAATTAAATCTATTCAAAAAGTTACTATGCAATTTTTAAATTACATTAATAATCCTTATTTTGCAATACCATTGACATCAAGTATTTGTTTTTTTTTTAGGTGGGGCTTGCAATCAAGCCAGGGACTCCAGTTTCAGAAGTTGAAAAATACATCTCCATATCTGACATGGTCCTCATAATGACAGTGGAACCAGGTTTTGGTGGCCAGAAGTTTATGGAAGACCAAATGACAAAAGTTAAGTACTTGAGAGAGCAGTATCCATTGCTGAATATTGAAGTTGATGGAGGAGTGGGACCAGCAACTATTAGCTGCTGTGCTAATGTAAGTTTATGTACGAAATCTTATGTCAATCTAGCAAAAACTGCAACTTGGAAAAAATCCTAAAGTGAGAATGCTTTAATTTCATTTTACAGGCTGGTGCAAACATGATTGTGTCAGGAACTGCAGTGATAGGGGCGGCTGATCAAGCAGCAACCATCAGGTCCCTTCGAGACACTGTTCAAGAAGCAATCAACAAACTATAAAACATTCCTAAGGTTAATGTATAAGGGAGTCTTCCAATATTTTTAAGGGTTAATCAGATCAGACATATTTTTCTACTAAGGTTGTTGAAATAAACTCTAATATTTTTAAGCTTTTTATTATTAGTCAAATTTACTTAAATCTAGGTTATTATCTGTACCAGAATCTGACATTTCTACTTTAGCAGTGGGGAATGTTGAACTAACAGCTATACCAGAGCCCGTGAAAGCCATAGGTTCATTTGTAGCTTTCAATTTGGTTCTAAGACCAGACAAAGTTATGAGGACTGCTTCTTCAGTCCTGATTGTTCTAGAACCTTGTGTAGGCAACACATTGATGTAGTGGTTAAACAGTAAGCTAGCTTCCTCTTCTTTTAATTGCTCGTCACTCTCCAAGGCTGATTCAATGCCATGTAAACCTCCAAATACAATCAGGGCATGGTTGTATTCAACTTCTTTTTCCGGCAGTTCATCAATGGGAGTACCTCTATCAGAAGTTCCAATGGTTAAATCATACCTGAAAATAAAATGTTACTGTCAATATTATGGGATTTGCAACCTGACAATAAATCTAGAACAAAAAAATGATATTACTTACCCATCTTTGTAAGGACTCTGTGTGAAGACTTGACTTAAGTTATTGGCAATCCTAACAGTATAACCCCAATATACTCCTGTTTCAGCCCTTGGGGTGGTCAGGCTGACAATCTTGCCCTTGATCTTCTTACCTCCTTCCTGGGCAGGAAGCATTCTTACTGTAACTCTGATGCCTGGACTCACAAGCTTATCTGTAGAAATATCTTGGAGAAGTCCAACATTAACCTGAGAACCTCGACCTGGCTTGGTTTTCTTGTTCATAGTTATTCCTTCCCTGTAAAACAGCAGCATATATACTTGAAAGTTTTCTTATTATTTATTTATGTACACACAAAATACAGAGTGTGTGTGTGTGTTATGAGTTAGTTCACAATCATATTCAAAATAATTAAGTTAATTTTGATTCTAACCTGAACTGAAAGTCATTTGACATTCTTAGATGATGTGGCGCATCTAAAGGGTTGAGCAATCCGGCAAATTCCAAATCTTTATGTAAAGGGAAGAAATGTTTCCGCAAGTACTGTGGACACTCCAAATATTGTAAAATGCGAGCTAACTGTACACAACTTTTGCGTGCTACTATGGCATCATCACCTTCACCTAGCTTCGATTTTCTTGTATTCATTCTGTCTCCTATATCATCGTAAACTATGACTTCGTCTATACAGAATACACAAGCAGCTCTAGCTATCTGGCCTGCTAAATACGTGCGTAATTCTGCAGACTGAGCATTCTCCAGAATAGAACCTGGTATAGCTATACTAACAGTAGATATATCAGCGTTTTTCTTTTCCCTTGCAACCTCTTCCTGTACTTTAGTTTCAGCTTCACGTTCTAACGCGACTCTCTTCTCACGCTTAACAATTTTTTCTTCGTTTCTTTGACGCTTTAAGGCTTTCCTATCTTGATTAATTTCACGCCAGCTTTTGCCTGCAGGTTTCGCTGTTCCTGGTTCTGACATTTTAACTGTATATTATTAAGTAATCACAACATAACCAAAATAATTCATGCCCTCGTGCTGATGATTGTGAGATGTCATTAGTGTCATTTGCGTCTGATTGGCTCGTCATAATATCTCGTCTAGAATTCTATCTTGTATTTTCGAACGAATTTTAACTTTTCAAATTATCAAGCTTCAATCAAGGTTCAAAATCATGCTGTCTGCGCCACCATTATTTCAGATTCAATGACTAAAGTATTATTTATTACACGACTGTACTCACTGACTGTACTGTAGCGAAACCCTAACTAAAGGAGGCTGTCGTGGTTATGTGTTTGACGTGTAAGTATGATGGCGTGAGTGTCACTGGCTACATTAAATTTAAAAAATAAAGAAAAATTGTGTATTTTGGGGGCCAAATCGCGGAATTAAAAAAAAACCAGTACCATCGATCGAGTAGGGTATCAAAATGAAGGGTTAAGGAGATTACAAAAATATAAAACACATTAATGTATAGAAGAAATTCAAAGTAACAAATCCTATAAACAAACATAAAAGCCAAATAATCTGCGAAGAATTTTACGCGACCAAGGAAAGAACAAACACAAAACCAAAGAAATAAAAAAAGTAGGTAGTTAAAAAACTAAAAAACACGACTGAAAAAACTGAAGAGCAAACAACAAGCACTTTTAAAATTAAACAATAATTGGAAACAGGCGGGGTCATTTATATATTAAATTATGAAATGAAATGAACATAGAATGCACCACGCCTGCTCCCAAGTTTTATTTCATTTAAAATGTGCTTGTTTTTGCCTAACAGTTTTTTTTTTTTATAAATAAGTCAGCCAGCAAAGCTAGAATAAGATTTTCCGCAGACTGCAGACTTTCTGTCAACTGATAGTTAATTAAGGTTGGGCTGTTAACGCGCATTCTAGGGCAACTGAACGGTCAGTTTGGTGTCGAATGCGCAAATAGCTAGGCAGAACCAACAGTTTGACACAGTCGACTGCACTATGCACTCAACGACGACGGCTTTTTGGAAAGCCCTTGCTGAGTTGGCCAACCAATCAGCAAGTGTACGCGTGTTAACTGTTAATTAAGAACAACATAAAGGATCTAGCAGTTAGCCGATCCGATGGTATAATTTGAAGACTGTCGTGTAGACTGTAGCCTATCAAACTAATTTACCCGTCGATAATAAAATTAAAATTAAAAATAATTATTCATACTGACATCGGCCAATGGAAACTCTGCGTCATTCATGGCCATGGGTCCAAGGTTAACAGACGGTGTGCATGGCAACACCAAGAAAAACATCACTTCGTTTTGTTTTGATTTGAGTTTTGTTGTGGTGTGTTAGGAATTTTTCTACACGGTTTTTATTTCTGAGGCAAGTACAAATTATTACCGTATTGTTTAAAGTATCTTAAAGAACTAACATCCAATATTATATACGTGTGATACTTCTTTAGTATCATAAATTAAATTCATAACATGTGACAATGGACAAACATAACCTTTAATAGGGTTCTCAATAGAACTGATCAAGAGTCCTGCTTGATAATATTAATAATAATAATAATAATATTTATTTTCACCACAAAAATTAAACAATAACATAGGTATTACATGACTGAATAGGCTTAGTATACATTTTTAATATGGAATCCTCTGTTGCCGAACTAGGACGGATCCTGTATCTAGCTTGATAATATTATTTGACTATTTGACTAATAAGCTAGTTGAAAATATATTTTACGCTACTTTTAATTGTACGGACAAAGTGTACCGGCTGAGTTTAAGCTCTTTAATTATTATTATTATTACAGCTTTATTTTCCATTTAACGAATTACACGAATATGATATATTAGACATTAAATTAAATTTCAAATTAAATTAAATCAAATATCAGACTAAGTTATAATTATTTTCTTTCCATTTAATTTTTGCAAAATGGCCCCTCTGGGTAAAAGCCTCCCCCATTCCTTTCCACCTTTCCCTGTCCTTAGCCTTTTGCAACCATTTTTTTTAGCTGTGTTTATTATGTCATCAGACCATCTTTTTATCTGCCTTCCTACATTCCTTTTGCCTTTTGGGCCCTGCCATTTAGTGGTTTGGTAAGTCCATTGCTTATCTTTATATCTAAACAAGTGCCCTGCCCAATTCCATTTCTGTTTCAAACTAGACTGAAGAGCATCTGATATTTTAGTTTTCATGCGAATGTCTGCGCTTCTTGTTTTTTGTATTTTTCTCAGTCTCAGCACACTTCGTTCCATAGCATGTTGGCAAGATAAAATTTTGCTTACCGTTTTTTCAGTGAAGACCCATGTCTGAATAGCGGAAGTTAAGCTTGGGAGAAGCTTCCAAGCTCTTTAATATTAGGACTCTAATAGTTAATCACTTCACAAAACTCAACTTAATAAAACTATAGCGAGTAAAACTTAAACTTCCTCCTAATCTCTTTTAACTCAGTCCTCGTGTAACAAATTTTTTTGTAATTAGAATACAATGAGTTTTACAGATTTAGTCATGCAGCATCCAATTTATGCCAAGGCAAAAAAAAAAAACAGCAAAACCTTAGTACCTATTTACAAGTAATGTACCTCATAATACTTCCAGTAAAATAAATTGATAAGAAAGTTAATTGTATCAATTACAATTAAGCAAACCTTCATACAGCTTCTAGCAAACCTCGTTTGCTTATGTTATCAACTACTTACACAATATAGGTACCTACATCAAGATTTGAGTATAGCCACGCCCGCACAAGCGCACGGGTCAACATTCGAAACCTGAATTGAAACTAAAATTAAGCCCACCACTGTATGCTTGTCAATCTTTTTCGACTGTACTTTGGTGACCAAGAGCTCCACAAGCTCATTCCACCATCTCTCTTCTTTCATCAGGAGTCCAGACATCCTGCAGGTTATCGCCCATACCTTGTCAATGTTCCACATATTCGCGAGAAGCACTTGCGAAGCTACTTCCTGCATTGTTGTTCCCTAGTTCATATGACCCTAATCTAAAGTCACAAGGTAATAAACATCTTTCAGGTTAGCTCACTAGGGCCTAGTAACTAATAGGTTGGGGAATAAGTTTATTCCCATTTTTTAAGAAAATTCAAAACATTTTATAATATAGTTTATTTACATTAAACTAAAGTATGTAGGTACCATTTTGTTCGATAACTTTCTGCCATCTTGTAGGCAGGGATATGATCCCATTGCTATAGAAATTTTGGGACTTCTGATCAAAATACCGCGACAAGTGGTTTTGGCACTCCTCTCGTGATGTTAACCTGACACTGCCTAAAGAATTCTGAAGAGACCGAAACAGGTGGAAATCTGAAGGTGCAAGGTCAGGACTATACGGCGGATGCATTAACACCTACCAGCCAAACTCTCTTAATTTTTGCTGAGTGGCTAAAGATGTGCGAGGTCTAGCGTTATCATGCTGAAAAACCACATCCCTTCTGTTGATTAATTCCGGCCGCTTTCTCTCAACTTCTTGCTTTAATCTTATCAGTTGTTCGCAGTAGAGTTCAGAATCGATGGTCCTGCCTGGTGGTAACAGTTCATAATGAATAATGCCCTTTCCAATCCCACCACACACACAGCATCACCTTGTTGCGAGTTAATCCGGGTTTCGCCACAGTCTGTGAAGCCTGACCGGCCTTTGACCACGACCTTGTTCGCATGATCCACTTTTCATCACCAGTTATCAGCTTCTTCAAAAATGGTTCGGTTTTATTACGTCGTAATAAAGAATCATAAATGAGTAGGTACACGGTTCATTAGGTTTATTTCAGTGAGCTCGTGAGGTACCCAAATATCGAGCTTTTTCGTGTAGGTACCCAGTTTTTTTCAAATGCGCCAAAACTGTTTTGTGGTCAATCCCTAGTTCTTCAGCTACGTCGTAACTACTGATATGCCGACCGTGCTCCACTTTTATAAAAATGGCATCCATTTTATCCGTAATAGGGCGACCAGCGCGACGTGCATCTTTGAGATCAAAATTTCCAGATTGAAAACGCTTAAACCAAATTTGTGCTACCCTCACAGACCCTGCTCTAGGTCCATAAACATTGCAAATTTTTTTCGCGGCTTGCGTTGCATTTTCCCTTTTTTGTAGTAAAATTTTAAAATGTAGGTATCGAATTTCTTCATTAGATTCACTCATCTTGACGGTACGAAAAATAAAGGAAAATCACACATTTTCCTAATTTGAATTTGGAATTATGTTCTTTAAAATTTAAACTTTCAATGATACTAAAACCAGCCAGATACAAATAGTATAGCCAAAGAGATTTTATTACAAGTTCATACATACTATAATGCGAAAAGACTTTTCCCCAACCTAATATATTAGACTATATTTTTATTACTTACACTTCGTTGTTGTTATGAAGAAGACATGCTGCACAGACCCCAAATTAATTAGGATAAGGGCAAGATGATCCCGTTGGGGCTGCGTGTTGTTCGAAAGAAATATCGCTGCCCCGGCACAAAGGGCTAAGAAGGAAAGTGGGTGTTTTTTTGTCAGTAAAAGTTTCCCTACCGCTCTGCCCAGACCGGTAGGAGTCATTTGATGATTTCCCAGACTAGAAAAGGAAAAAATATGTGCTATGAACAAAATAACAAAATGATGACAAAAAAAACATGGGCACACATATTAACAAAACAAGGGTTATGCTCCGTTGATGCACCGGGTAGTATGCTCAAATCAAATGTCATTTATTCAAATTAGGCTGAAAATCAGCAGTTTTTTAATCTTAATTACATAGTTCCAAGCAATGAAATATTAAAACTATAGATACGTTGTCCGCCCTCAAAAATTACAACATGAAATAAAGCTAATTGGCCACATCGCGCGAAGTTACGCACCAACCTCTCGCGCGATGCTCCGTTTGTTCTTAATTTAAATCGTGTGTGTAAACCTGCGCGAAACATAAATACAACAGGCATCAACAGGCATCCCGCTGTGCGGTGCCATATTTTCTTTCCCTTTCTTTACGCGTAAAAGTAGTTATATAATATTTTCGCCGATTTGAAGCGCCGCGCCGCCGTGTTCGTTCATGACGTGTCTTTATATAATACGTCATTGGTTCCAAGTATTTTTTTAGCCGGGAAGAAGAAGTAGCAAAACAAACTCCCCAGTTTCATATTTTGGTTTTCCTATTAGTCTATTTCTGCCTAGTTTCCTAGGTACACATCAATCTGTTTTAGTCGCCAAAAAAAGCGAAATTATATTTTCATATGCTATATATTTCATGACTGAGGGCAAATTATTACTCCAATGATTGAGCTTGTAGTTACATAGTGTGCGTAAAGAATGATTAGATTATTTCACCCATAGACAAATCATCATCATTATTTCATTCAGCCTAAGCCCTACTTAAGGCGTCGATTTACGTGAATTGACCTTTTTTAGGATACATTAGAACATTTTTTTTTCCGCAACCATAACCGGTTTTTTTTTCAAAAAAATATATATTAATCTACACAATCTAGAGCATGTCCTCTTCAGCCCAAAAAAATAAAAAATAACATTTAAACATTTTAAATAAATATGCAAAGTAGCCTCTGTTTTTTAACTTATTACCATTTTTCTTCTAAACTATCAATCATAGGATATTTTTATTTGCCAATAATATAATAGATAAAGTCTTGCCGATGGGACCTTCAGCTCATTTTTGCCAATAACTGTCTTAATTATTTGTTTGGATTTTTTTTACGTAATCGCGTAGCTACCCCTCTGGCGCCCATTAAATCAGTGCTGGACGAGACGCCGCGCGCCGCGTGCTGAACGGACCTGTGACAGTTTTCTCCGCAAACAATATTATTGTAGGAAGCACGAACAATTTGAAAATTTTTGAATTTATATACAATGTGGAGCAGGACGATTGACATTCCTCTAAACCACGTAAAGAAAGGCATGCTCTTGACCCGTATACAAAAAATCAATCAAATCCAATGACTACTTTAGCCACAGGAAATTATTTTTCATTTTCTTATTTTTCAACATGATGTAGATCGGAGTCCGTAATAATAGGTAAACATTGTAAGGTCAGGAACCTGTGCAAAAACCTACGATTCTATTCTCAACGTCTCAATACGCTTGAAAGACAGAGAAAGGTGTCATACGATCCCACTCTGACGCGCCCCGCACACTCCCACAAAATACTACAATTATAAAGAAAAAGTAATATTACTTACGCAAATAATGCATTAGTGGTGCATAGAAAATTGCGAGTGTGTGTGTGAGCGGAATTTTTTTCGGCAAAAAGTCCTTGACTCGGTAACTATGTCAGTCAGTGCATAGCGGCGCCCTTTGAGGAGAGCACACGCCTACTTTTTTTATCACAAGACGAGCCGCGCGCGCATTGTCGTGATTTTATGAAAAGTTTGTTGTTATTGTGATTAAAGACGATTTATGATATTTGGATTAGTGCATAGGTTACTGTGACTTATTGGTGTTAGTGTAATAGGTATTAGTTATTTAGGCATTTATTAGGTAGCTAGTTTTGTGATTTAGGTTAAGTTAGTAAGTTTTTTAGTTTAATTATGCCTCAAATAAGGTACACAGCTGCCGAGTACACCGACATGGTACTTATGTACGGAGAATGTCAACAAAATGCGGCTTTAGCATTGCGTAGATATCGGGAGAGATATGGTAACACAAGAACGTGCCCTACCAACAGCCGTGTTTTTACCCTGGCCGTTCAGAGGTTACGAGAGAATCGGCCTTTGGTTCCTCAAGGAGAGGGCGTGTCTTCAAATTCAAGTATCGAGGACCGGGTATTACAACATTTTGAAAACAACCCGACTTGTAGCCTCCGGAGAGCAGCGCGGCGGTTTCAAGTGAGTCACAGAACTGTCCATAGAATTTTGAAACGGCATGCACGGCGACCTTACAAGTTCAGAAAAGTTCAACAACTGTTATCCAGAGATATGCCAGTCAGAGTGTTATTTTGCCGATGGCTTCTCGACAAAATATCAGACGACCCTGACTTCCTATTCAATATTATGTGGACAGATGAGAGCACTTTTACAAGAAATGGAGTTTGGAATAGACAAAACCTAAGATATTGGAGTAACGAAAACCCGCGCCTAAGTCGAGAGTCTTCATTCCAGTACCGGTTTTCACTAAACGTCTGGGCTGGAATTCATAGGAACAAAATAATAGGTCCAGTGTTTATTGATGGAACATTAAATGCAGAGAAATTTTTAGAACTTCTTAGTGGCCCAGTGTCAGACTATACGGACGATTTACCTTTGGACGTGTATATGAACGACTGTGGTACCAATTGGACGGTGCGCCCGCCCATTCCGTAATGCCTGTTAGACAGCGACTAACGGATATGTTTGCGAGTCAGTGGATTGGCCGTTTTGGACCTATTCGATGGCCAGCACGGTCACCGGACCTGACGCCACTGGATTTCTTTTTGTGGGGGGCCGTAAAAAACAAGGTGTATGCACGAGAAGTGAACACTGTGGACGAGTTAAAAATTAAAATAATTAATGCCTTCGACGAACTTAAAAGAATGGCAGATGGGGACTTGTTAAGACGAGTCCGTGAAAATTTAATAAGACGATGTCGCTTGTGCATAATGAAAAACGGGGGACACTTTGAAAATTTAAAAATTTGACTGTTGATGATTTAAAATTCTGATTGTAATGTGATTTTAAGTGATTAATTATTCAATCAGTGATCTTTTATTAATTAACAACTCGCAACTTAGTGAGTTTATGCCGCTGATTTGTTGTTCTCCGATAAAAAGTACCTACGCCCAACATCGCCGCCGCTCGCTGCACCCCGCGCACTAGGTCAGTGACTTTTCGTAGTTAAAGCGTGTTTACTTTTTATGCAGTTGATTCTGCTATTTATTTTGTTTGAAAATTGCAATTTTTAAATTTTCCACTAACTACTAATCTTCGTGTTTTAAAATGTTTCGATGGACTAGTACAGTGCTAGTTTTAATTTAATGTCGTAGTTCCAGATCCACATTGTATGTAAATGTAAATATTAGCTAGGTATAACAGTGTACATAATAATTACTAGTTGTCTTTAATTCGTTAGTTTAGCAAGTTAAGTAATAATATCAAAATGGGTGACAAAAAAGATGTAAGAAGCATAGTTTGAAAATAAAATTTAATACAAGAGGAGATTACAAAGAAGAACATGGTAAGTACCTACTTACTACTTTATGTACTTAATAGGTAATGCAATAGCCTTTAAAACTTAGTCGATATTACACTTTCCAAATTGCAATAACTTTAGTCTTCATCACGAGAAGCTGAAAATTTTGAACTTCTACCAAGTTACGTAGCGACAATTCAATCAACAACATAATCACAAATTCAATCTACACAAAGTTACAGTTCGAACAAATTATCTTGGCAGGTCCGAACTTCGTGCAGAACGCTGTGCAGTAACATTTTTAGGAACCAAATGGTGACATGAGGTGAAGTTCGGGGGGCGGTAGTCTAGGCTAGAGATGCACCTTACATTATAAACACAATCAATCCTTTATACGATCAAATATCGTAATCGATTAGTTTTATTTGGAATACGTTATTATTAGTGTTTAGAAGATATTTAAGTGAATACATTAACTAATAAAGTGAATTTAATCATTAATAATTGATTTTTCGTCTTTATTACATAAAAAATGTATAGTAACATTATGTTTTCTCTGTTAAAAGACATGATTTACTTATATTTTAGAAATCTATTACAGACTTCTTGAATAACGAATGTTTACGAATATTTAAAACCTCAATATAAAATTGAATAGAAACATCTTTTTATTACTTAATTTCAATCGATTCTAAGAATAATCGATTAAACGACACCCATTGCACATGCACATGCACATCTCTTTTTGTTAACTTCGTGACCTTCGTGCAAGTTCGGCAATATTCGGTACGAGGTATTATATCTCAGTCACACGACAGCATTTGTTTAGTGTTTGTGTTGCTATCTCTGTCTTGAGCACATTCGATTAGAAAAGTTTTCGTTGTGTTTTTGTTTGTTGTTTTTAATATTACTGTTATTTTTTATTATTTGTTAGAAAAGTTAGTGGGCACTTATTTCGTCAAATATGCCACCAAAGTATAGTAGTGTTTTAAATCGCCAGGCGAGAAAAAATATTTACTATTTAACTCAGTATATGAAAGGGGAAAAAGAAAATGGAGTTAAAAATGTAGACTAGGTATCTAAAAGTGTTTTGATATTTATTTCATTTGTATTTTCTCACTGTATTAGGTATTTTCTGATCGTATATGTGTTTATCTGGCAATAACAGTTTTCTTCGCGAGTATACATGCGCAAAAGTTCGCAGAGCCTATGTTCAGACCTGCCAAGATAATTTGATCGTACTGTACATACGTGTAATACGAAAATAACGAGCTTTTTCACTTGGTCGGGTTATATTTTAGTGATAGTATTGTCGTATAATGTCTTGTGGTACTGGAACGCGTCTGACAGATGAAACGTAAATATTTGAAACGTCATTTTGAAGTAAATTCTATGTTCTATGCCAGAGATAGCCAACCTTTATGGATCAACTTGCCTTTTTTTTTCTAAAGCAATGTTTATTGAAACCTTACACGTGCCGTCCAATAATATTGCTTACTCTTTATTAGCAGATATTTAAACTAAATATTTCTAACTATAAACTCTTTATTTACTTCCAAAAAGGAAAAATCATGATTTTTAAAATATGATTTTATATCGGCCTAAAATTGAATACCTACTTATATTTTTTTAGATCACAGTTTACATCACATTGAGTAATACTGACGCTTCCGTTAATATCACTTTTTTTTTCAGTTCTAATACTACTCATTCATCGACTCCTGGTTTACAACGAAACCAAATGGGAAATGAGGACGAAAGGTAAAAGTTTTAAGTAATTGGAAGATTTGTTAAAAGTGTAGTAGATTGACAATAAAGATTGTGTGAGTTTGGTGACAGTGGTTCTTTTATGAATGTAGACACTTTTTTTTTCTATCCCGCAATTTATTGAACCCGACATTTTACTATAGACATAAAAACCTTGTTTTTTTCAGCTCCATTGTTAATAAATTATTATCACCCAGCGAACAACAAAAATCAGTTCATGTAACAAATTATGAAGATAACAGGTATCATTTTATTTTAAATACACTAGTCGATATTAGTTTGAGAAAAAAAACGGCCAATTGCATGTCGGACAACGCACAATGTGGGGTTCCGTAGTTGCCCATCAAAATATGTGAACTTACTAAACTTATTAGTTTATCAAAATTTTATTGTACAACTTTGTCGACTTAACTTATTTGCATATGCATGCCAAATTACAGCTTTCTAGTACTAAGAGTCTTCGAGATATAGTGCGGACGGACGAAAGACAGACCGACAGACGGACATGGCGAAACTATGGGTTCCATGTTGTCTACGGAACCCTAAAAAATGGGTTATAACAACAGCTACATTATTACGCTTATACAATGATCTTTGCGACTTTTCAGTTCTACTACTAAGAGTTCCCCCAATTACTCAAGAGTCACCAGTCATTGAAATCATTGATAGTTTGCAGCAAGATCGAAACCAAATAAAAAATTATGAAGAAACAGAAGATACCAGGTTCTTCCTGTTGTTTATCAATCTTGAGTGAAACAGATAGAACATTATTTTTAAGGTGTTGTTTCATTAACTTAAATTAATTTTGTTTCAGACTAAAACCTATCGGTAGACGTATTGTAAATATAAGCTATTTTTTTAAAGAACTACAGAATAAATCAACTCATGAGCCTTTGGATTGTGGCTTACAGTCGATTGAAATTATATCTGAACGACTGACATTGGCCTAATGACCAAATTGACGCTGAAGGGTCGTTTATGCAATATGATTTTTGTAATCGATGGAGACAATAGTCTCGAAGAAATAAACCTAAATAAATGTAGACACGATCAATTACAAGAAATTACATCTGCTCTAGGACTTCTTGAAATTTGGCCATAAATGTACAACTATCATAATGAACATTATAAACAAAAAAAAAATAGTTTGAAAACTAAACCCGACTACGAATAAAGACGCAGACGAATAAAACCGCGGTCTTAAATGTAGAAATCAAGAAAAATCGTCGTAGTAAGTAGATAATTATTATAGAGGACAGCCATAATCGCATGCCACTGATACCTGATGCGCCTTCATGGCGTTCTCATTGATACAGAAGTCAGCTGCTAGTTGCCATATGCAAGGTGGCCATGCGACTACGACTGTACTCTATTATTATCTACTTACTAGACGATTTTTCTTGTTTAATACTTCTAAGACCGCGGTTTTATTAGTCTGCGTTTTTATTCGTAGTCGGGTTTTAGTTTTTAAACTTATTTTTTTATTTGAATTTTATTTTTGTGAGTTATTTAATAAAAACGTAATAATATGTTACTTTCATAATGTAATATTCTACTTAATGTTGGTTTGTTATTTACATAATACGAGTAAATAACAGACTACACCGCGAGAACTTTTTGACCGCAATCTAAACGTAAATGTTGACTTGAACGATAATATAATATACATATTTGTAATGTACTCGCCAAGACCTTTCATTTGATACCAAACATGTTATGATTTTCTCAATTTATTTTTTTTCGAGCTTAGAATTTGACATTTAAATTCCGTCTTAAAAATAATTGTTAAAATTTATATAGCCTATTGACACCTCAATATTAAAATACGTTGAATAGTCTAGGCGCTACGGTGAAACATACATACATACATAGACTGCCAAAATCATTACCCTTCCTTTTGGCTTCGCCGTAGTCGGGTAAGAATTCATGAAAATGTTATGTTATTTTAAAGAACTAACAGAAATAACACGATGTGTGAAAAAATAAATAAAATCGATAAAAAATGGAGTACCTACATGGTTTAGAAGTTTTTAGTAGACCCTACTTTCTATCCTTGTCGCGCGAAACAGCCTTTTTGTACTACGTAAATATGGCGGTATGAAATATGTCGTCACGTGGCTGTAGTGCTGTCTTTGTCTAGTATGGCATTTAAAATCAGTTAAAGACATTTTATTACTTTTATCACACATTGTGTTATTTGTATAAGTTCTTTGAAATAACAAAACATTTTCATGATTTTTTAACAGTAATGCCAATAAAATTTTCACTTGTTTTCGGTCTTGGACATTAAAAAGGTTTTACACCTCTGCATTAGAGACGGGTAGTAGAAGCGACAAGTAGATGACGCTCGCAGTACGACATTGTTGTTAGGGGTGAGAGGGTGAGGGGGGCTTTACCGTGGGAACGCCCACACGACCAAGGTCATTGGCGTATATCGCATTCTTAAGTGTCGCCACATTGACCGGTCCCGTGCGTCTTGCATCCAGCGGATCCGCGCAACCTTAACCAGGTCATCGGTCCACGGTTTCCACCTAATGGGAGGCCTTCCAACGCAACGTCTTTCGGTTCGCGATTGCACTCCAAAACTATTCGGCCCCATCGACCATCCATTCTGCGAGCAATGTGCCCTGCCCATTGCCACTTTAAGTCGGGCAATTCTTCGGGCTATGTCGGTAACCTTGGTTCCCATGCGGATTGTCTTCATTCTGATTCGATCACGCAAGAAAACTCCGAGCATAACCCTCTCCATTGCCCTTTTGGTGACTTTAAGCCTTCTGATGAGACATAGACAAATACTTTAACCTACTAAGTGTTAATATAAGTAACTTCAATTATGTTAGTAGTACTTCACTTCACTTCAAACGAGATACATTCACGAATGATTCGCGCGAGGACGAATAAATCAATATTCGCGCTGATCTCTCGCGTTGTGTTGGTTCTTTCAACATTGACTGTAAATTATTATTCGATTACTACTACTTGCATGCTATCGCACATTTAGTTCGACCAGTCGCATTGTGTGCTAACGAGGTCTTGCTATTTTAATCGGTAACGTAAGCACAAAATAACGTAAGTAACATAATATCTTGTCCTAATATAATCAAAATTGAATGCAAAATATTCGTGTTAATTCCGCAAAAAAAGATCCAGTCTTAATTTCAGGATGCAGCGCCTTTTTTTTGAGGCTACGAAATCATCGAACCACCCATGTTCCTTTTTAGCCCTTTGTGTCGAGGCCGCGGTATCTCTTTCGAACAACCCGCAGCTCCGACACGGGAGGATGCAGCGCCTTCCCATAGCAATCATCAAAATAGGTTCAGTAGTATTTTTCTTCTTGGCCTATGTTGACATGATGGTTCTTAGTAACTTAGACCTCAGTAGGATCTGGTATAAATTTCAACTTGCTAGGTCCACCCGTTCCTGAGAAAATCGTTGGTGAAAGACGGACAAGAGGGTGTTCTTATAAGGATTCCTAAAAAAAAAATTCGGGAAGGGAATACCGGGGTGTTTAATCAGTTAGAGTCTGACAGATCCTCTCGCCTCGAGACTCCGCTCGCCCCAGGGCCGAGGACTTCCATGAGGATTTTCCACCCCGAAACAATTAAAAGACGGCGTTGTAGTAGTGTATTATAGTCTAGTGAAGTCTAGGAACTTCATTAGACCTCATTCTAATTTAGTTTGGTGTTATAAATCGATTAACCTAACGAAAACAACACTATCAAAATGTTTTCGTTGGAAAATATCGAGTTACATACGTAAGCACATATTATCAAGAGATAGCTCGACGTTGACAGTCAGATATTTGTTCATTTTCAGCTGTTGTTACTGCCACAGAGCAATAACTCTAGTTATTTACATCACAATGCTAAAGTACGATAGGGTTGTCGCTCTCATTGAAACGTGGATGGATTTTTGTTTCTTTCAAAACTCATTCAAGTCCTATAATCATTTTATTTTAGTCAGGGTGCGAAGTTTCCCTAGCTAATTTAATATCATCATCATCTGCCTAGCCTTTTCCAAGTATGTTGAAGTCAGTTTCCAGTCTAACCAGATGCAGGTGAATAATAGTATTTTACATGAAGCGACTGCCTTTATCTGACCTTCACAAACCCAGTTTTGTTACTGGGTAATACGGTACCCCTTTTTTTGGGAGGTTGGGTAGTCATCAAATGACTCCTCCCGCTCTGGGCAGAGCTGAAGGGAGTGTCTGACTTCTAATGGCTAAAAAGTCTAAAAACCACCCATGTTTCTTCTTAGCCCTTTGTGTCGAGGCCGCGGTATCTCTTTCTAACAACCCGCAGCCCCGACAGGAATGCGGTACCTACCTCTTGGTAAGACTAATTGCTAGATGATATGTACTTTTTTATTTTTACATTGTTTATAATTAATTATTTTTTTATTATTGATTTGTGTCTGTAGTAACTCTAAAATGAACTTACACCTTACTATTGTATCGAGTCTGGTTCTTCTAACCAACATAACAGACAGAATGTGTTGCTGGGGAGTTTGTTCCGTCACTTCTTCTTTCCAGCTAAACACTAGGAAGTGCCGAAGGGTGGGCGTTTTGGGGGACTGTCTCTTGTAAATAAGTAGAGTAAAGTAAATTTTGACGTTCGAAAAGTGCTGATTATCAGCCTAATTTGAATAAATGACTTTTGATTGATTGATTGATTGAGACTTTCGGGCCACTGTCAAAGATTTACAATAATTGGCAGCCGGGACCAAAGGTGTATCGTGCTTTCCGGAGGAATCTCTCTATGTAATGTGGTGTCACCTACCCACGGACCAACCTTGGCAGCCAAGCGCGGCTTAACCTGAAGATAGACCCTAGACTCGAGGCTTTATCTTCAAGCGCTCGTGGCTAAATAGCTAATTTAATTTGACACAGTATAATTTTAAATGGTTTGACGATAAGAGATTCACTTTTGCCGCCGAGGCGTTTCTTTTCGTATTATGTGCCTACCACACGCTCAAGCTTCACCACCCTTTTGCCTGCGCGATTACACGATGCACACTGTACATCGCGCGTGTGGTTGGTAAAAAAAAACACGCGCGATGTACTATGTGCACTCGTCAAACCATTTAAAATTATACAGAGTTACTTTCGCAATAGTAGTTAGGAGTAAGGATTTGTCTTACAAATATCTTAACAGATGTAAAGATATAATTTTATTTGTAGAACTAACAACATAAATTATTAACACATAAAATGGTTATTGATAAGATTGACAATTGGACATCCCTACTGTTGTGGTAAACAAGATTGTGTTGTTATCAGGAACCCCTGCGTAAGGTCAAGTGGACACAGCAGATATAAGCTCTCTTGAACAATTATCACAAATATCTTCATTACAATAAAGTAATTCGTAGAAATCACACAACATGCCTTCCAATGGAAAACTAGGTAAGTGACCCTCTTTATATCATCACATTTAGAAAAACTATTACCTATTGTAAAAGGACAGTGCCCAGCTCATTCCATAATTTAATGCACAATAATTATTTGTACCATTTAAATAACCCTCCTTTTGGGGTTCGCCGCAGTCGAGTAAAAATGGGCAAAGATTTATTTTCATAGAAAACACATTTTCAGTCGTCACTAGAGTAAATTATAATATTCCGAATATTATAGACCAAGGTTGATAGCAATTGGACCTCAATTGATATCGACCTCTAACTATATAAAGCAAATTTATGACCATGACTGATATCACGATCCCACACTTTAATTATGAGTTGATGGTCGTGCTCCTGAAAGAAGTCTCGTCGCTAGATCATTATCCAATTGTTCGAAACGAGACTCAATGTGTCGTTCATTGTCCATAGCTCTTCTCAGCGTGTCTGACAAGACAGGCTTGCTGCCTTTGGCGAAAAGCTTGTCAGAAATTGGACTAGGTCTAGTAGCTAGCGGAGGTACCGCGACCGCTATCCGCAATGCAGGCCTTGCTGTCACCGAAGTATCGGACATCACTAAGGCACCTGAAATGCTCGGAGGACGGGTGAAGACCTTACACCCCGCTGTACATGCTGGTATTTTATCTAGGTAAGTTCAAGAGTATGAAAATACCGAAAAAAATATTTGAATATTTTTAATCATTTCATAACAAGCAATACTAGTATTTACATGTTTTACATGTTTAGAAATTATGTTGAGCCCACATAATAGAGGTTCAATTGTTATTATGATCTGAAACTTAGATTGTTGGAATCATCACTACATATTATTATAAAACAAAGTCCTCCGCCGCGTCTGTCTGTCTTTTCGCGATTAACTCAAAAACTACTGCACCGATTTTCATGCTGCTTTGATCAATGGATAGTTTTAGTATATAATATGACCGACATCCACGCAGGTAAAGCAGCGGGCATTAGCTAGCATTCTATAATTCAATCAATATTTGGTTCTATTGGAAGTGTTATATCTTGTAGTCTATGTTTTATGCAATTTATTTGTGCAGTAAACATCTCTTGCAGTCATAAGTTCTATAAATATATTAATTTATTACAGACTGACCCCCTCAGACCAGGAGGATATGAAACGCCAGAATTTCGACATGATAAGCGTAGTCGTCTGCAATTTGTACCCGTTCGTTCAAACAGTCTCAAAGCCCGGTGTGACGATTGCTGATGCTGTTGAGAACATTGACATTGGAGGTGTGACTTTACTCCGTGCGGCCGCAAAGAATCACGACAGAGTCACTATTATCTGTGACCCCAACGATTATGATATAGTTACGCAAGAACTTAAACAAAGCAAGGACCATCAGACCTCTTTGGATACCAGGTAAAATCGTTTAATAAAATTACTTTAACAAAAGGATGCCGTCATTTTTGTTGGAACGAGTCCCTTATCGAAACAAACGGTGTCAGTTGATTTATATCTTGCAGTAAAATTGATCACTGTTATTTATAAACTTATTGTTATTAACAGGTCTAGCCTATGATCTTGCAATCAGTGGAATGTACAGGTAATCTGCAGTTCAGTAACATTTGACTGATAACTTGCAAAGGCCTCGATCCTTTGTCACCTAACTTGCAGTTTGGTATAAATTATAATCTTTCCTTTTTTTGCAGGAAGCGACTGGCCCTAAAGGCATTCACACAAACATCAGAGTATGATCTCGCCATTTCAGATTATTTCCGTCAACAGTATTCTGCTGGACAATCCCAGCTGACTTTGAGATATGGTAAGTACCGGCACTACAAAGGAATACATTTTGTATTCACAGACATTAAAATTACTACTATGAATCCTTAAGGCACACCCACACGTTCTTGCTTCTCACTCTATCTTAGTTCAGCAAATAGCAATTTGTAAAAAAAAACACGTAACCTTAACACGCCAAACGGTTTAACCGTGCAGTGCAGAATAGTTTCATTTTGTGAAGCGAAACCCAAATGTTTTTGCACGGACGATTTTGCATAAAGCCGTGCATTTAGATTGACATAAAATACAAGAAAAAGTCGCAAACAGTACTGTTACAGTTAGCCGAGTCATGCCACTGCTGGGCAAATGCTAGTAAATCTTCCGACCCAGGGCCAAAGTGAACCACTTCAGCTTCATCATCATCCACAGCGCAAATTCACCCACTGCTGGGTATAGGCCTATATTTTCTGGTGCCAATCGCCACGTTCTTGAGCCAGTCTCATCCAGGTTTTTCCCCCGATGGAAACTATATCGTCTGCCCATCTCGTCACAGCTTAGCGGGTTTCAAACAGTAGTAGAAAAGAATAAATAAAAAACCAACCAAAAACTCCACCATCCAGGTATGAACCCTCATCAGAAACCAGCTCAAGTGTTCACGACTCGCGACAAGCTTCCACTGACGACCCTCAACGGTTCTCCCGGGTACATTAACCTCTGCGACGCCTTAAATGCGTGGCAGTTGGTGAAGGAACTGAAGGAAGCATTGGGCCTCCCTGCTGCCACCAGCTTCAAGCATGTCTCACCTGCCGGTGCTGCTGTTGGACTGCCTTTGGATAAGGAAGAGGTATGCCATGGATTAAATATTGTATCAGTGTAAAATAGAACTTATTTAGTACCGTATATTGGATATTTTATAGAACCAAATTATCGAATTATACTGCAGACACCTGGAACAGCTGAATATTTTGTTTATGTTTGTCATACTGAAACCTTCAGCATGAGTAGGAGTTTTTTTTACTCCATAGCTGTTAGAAAATCTGAGGAGTGGTCGTCAATTTATTCCTTGCCCGTTCTTATCCATATGGATCTACGCTTTGAAATAATAATAATAAATAGTTTTTTGATAGACAAAATATTGTTACGATACGATTTAGCTGTGTAACCGCACATAGATATATAACAGGGTTACAGAACTTTAACTACATGAAATTTTTATTTATAATATAAGAAATTTCTCTCCAGGC
This sequence comes from Diarsia rubi, assembly GCA_932274075.1. Classification (NCBI taxonomy): domain Eukaryota; kingdom Metazoa; phylum Arthropoda; class Insecta; order Lepidoptera; family Noctuidae; genus Diarsia; species Diarsia rubi. The sequence goes on along the minus strand of OW026417.1, from coordinate 12,781,458 downwards.
ATCAGTATGCATGGTAGCCGACCTCCTCCCGAACCTGACGCCACTAGCCTGCGCGTACGCTCGCGCTCGCGGCGCTGACCGCATGAGTTCATTTGGCGACTTCGTGGCGGTCTCCGACGAATGCGACGCCATTACAGCCCGCATCATCTCCAGAGAAGTTTCCGACGGAATCGTCGCGCCTGGATACAGTGCTGAAGCTTTGGAAATATTGAAAAAGAAGAAGGGCGGCAATTACTGCGTTTTGCAGGTAATTTGGACTGTACTGGATTAATTTTATGCATTTTCTTTTATTGACTCCGTTTCAGAACAATTTTATTAGTCTTACTAAGGGGTATCGTATTACCCAGTACCTACTAACTTGGTTGTGAAGATCAAATAAGCAGTCGCTCCATGTAAATTTACAATGAATTTCAAAACTAGCATATACACACAGTTAATATGTAGGTTTAAAACAACAGCAACACTGCATGCTGCCAGGTCATGTACTACCAACCCACGGAAAAACGTGCCTGGATCACACGAGATTAGATTGAAGGCTACATGCCTTGTAGTCGAATCATCAATTACTGATCTCGAGAGTGCTGCCATAAGCTTTGACTATACTCACAGATCGTAGCTAGAGTATTCGAATAAAATTAGTCACTGATTATGCTATCCTAGACGCAGCCCTGCGTAACTCAGATTTTCAAATCATCGTAAATTGCAGCGATGTAAATAATGCTACTGACTTGCTAGTAGGTTGTCTGTCAAGGGCTATAAATGATAACTCAAAAGTAGTGAACGTATCTAGAAGAGGACTAGTCAGTAAGCCGTGGATTACAAAAAGGCTTTTAAAATGCATAATCTGTATAAAAAGCTGAAAAGGGACCCAAATAACGAAATTCTTCACGCAACATTCACTACTGAAAAAAGCTAAAAGAAGCCATGAAAAACAAGAAATTGAGAACGCAAGTGGCAACAAAAAGAAACTATGGGAAGTTATAAAACAGATTAGCGGCTCAAATAGGGCAGCAGATCGCTCCTCCTGTCTCATCTCAAGCGTCAACCCGGATAAGAGTATTAACGAGGTCAATAGTTTCCTAGCGAATGTTGGACGTAACCCAACCGAGCAAATCACTTCTCAATCATTCCCGCTCAGAAACAAGCCTGATGTTTGGAGGCTGCTCCTCTTTTTAAATTTTGGCTATGCTCCCTACGGATGAAGCTGGGAAAAGAAAAGAATGCAAACTTTCTATGCCCCGCTATTACCCACATCTGCAACCTCGCCATGTCTTCAGGGACATTCCCGCAGGCGTTTAAATTTGCGGTTAGAAAACCCATACACAGGGACTGTGTTAACAACTTTAGACCCATCTCTATTCTTCCAACGCTCTCAAAAGTTTTGAGCGCCTTATGAATGACCGGCCGACGACGTACTGACTGTAAGGCAAACTTTCGTTTTGCATACAGTCCTTAAAAAGCACTCACAGTGGTGGTTTATGATCCGAATCTATTAAAAGATAACCGAAGAAAGGGTACTGTTTGTAATACAAACTAAAGTTCTTCCGTTTGCGTCAGTCCCACAAATATTTTTGTTATCAAGGAGATTATGTCATCAACGAGGGTCAAAATATATATCCCCTACACAAACCCCGTTATAAGATTAAATAATTTACTTATTGAAAACGCTTTCCTATGAGGACACAGGAAAGTTGCTCTATCCAATTGTACAATACTTGGATTCAAATACCAACATAATCACCACCATTCACATACAGACGGACCACCATTCACATACACATGGTTGTGTTATTTTATTTCTTGGTGTTCATTTTTAGTTTTTTGTTTCCTACCAAACAATTGTTTGGTAAAAAACATAATAATATTCCACAACTATCACACAACGCCATCTAGTCCCAAGCTAAGCAGAGCTTGTGTTATGGGTACTAGACAACTGATAAACATACTTATATATTTCTAAATACATACATATTATAGATAAATTACACCCAGACACAGAACAAATGATCGTGCTCATCACACAAACATTTGTCCTGGGTGGGAATCGAACCCACGACCTCCGGCATAGCAGTTAGGGTCACTAACCACTAGACCAACAGGTCAGTCGAAAACATGTTACCTACCTGTTTATTAATGATACCACTAAGTGAGGCTTCATCATCATCATCATCAGCCTATTAATGTTCCCAATGCTGGGACACAGGCCTTCTCTCTTTGAGAGGGAATAGGCTATAATCTACCACGCGGGCCCAGTGCGGATTGGTAGATGTCACATGTCTTCGAATTTTTTGGGTTCTAAGACATGCCGGTTTCCTCATGATGTTTCCTTCACCGTTTTGAGAGCAGCGGTGATGAAATAAATTACACAAAGTAATGTGCCTGCCTGGGTTCGAACCCACAACCTACTGTTCGTAACCCGCCTGTAATACAGGTGTTTTTAAACCTACTTCAGGCACCACCTAGCCCTCACAAAGTGAATATTATATTGTTCAAAACTGTTAGGTGCTACAAAACCATTGTGAGAGAAAATAAATAAACTTGTTATATATTATTATGAGCTCATTCATTTGTCGACTGGAAATAAAGAGCATATAATAACCCTTCACCCTGCCACCTGGCCTACAACATCAATAAATCATTATTTGCATGACCTTAAACCATCCATCTTCTGAATTTCAGATGGACCCCAGTTACGATCCAGCCCTAATTGAACAGAAGACAATCTTCGGCCTCACTCTAGAACAAAGACGCAATGACGCTAAGATCACTGGCGATCTGTTCAAGAATGTGGTTACAAGCAAGAACGCGTTGCCTGACAACGCTGTGAGGGATCTCATCGTAGCGACCATTGCTTTGAAGTACACCCAAAGTAACTCCGTTTGCTTCGCTAGGGATGGACAGGTAATATAACAAAGTTTATGTATGTATTCAAATCGGATTTTGTTAACTTTTTCTAAAAAAAAATCTGCACCCTAGTAGTTTTTTTTTAAATAAAACGGCTAGATCAATTTTAACTGAAACATAGCTAATGCTAAAAAGATTAAAAACTAAGTTAATCTTTATAGCATTAGCCATCTCGGAGAGCAGCCGTATCGGAGATGAGCCAGAACAAAAAAATATGTAACTGTTTTGTTATAAGTATTGTAAATACTAACATAAGCATTCAGTAAAAAGCAATTATTATGAAATTACAAACGCCAAATGAATTAGCAATATTTCAAACAGCAAACAAAGGGCCAAATCTGACATGGTAGGATGCGTGCTAACAAAAACATCTCTCTGTTTCTCTTTTCCACAACCAATATGCTTACCCCATTTTGATTGTACAGGTTGTTGGCATCGGTGCAGGGCAGCAGTCCCGCATCCACTGCACGCGTCTAGCGGGAGGCAAGGCTGCGCTGTGGTGGATGAGGAGACACCCAAGAGTGCTGGCCATGCGCTTCAAGCAGGGCGTCACTCGCGCCGTGCAGTCTAACGCTATCGACAACTATGTTAACGGCACTATTGGTTAGTATGGCACCTATTTATGTATTATGTTTACAAAATGGTATTATCCTTATTATTATTTTTTATGTACCTACTCGACCACAGTGCTGTCCTATTTGACCTAAAGGTTGGCTGGTAGAGAATGTTTTGCGGCATTAAGTCCGCCTATGTACCACTCTTGTACATGAGTTTAAAATAAATAAATAAAAAAAAGTTCGAAAGCTTGTTTCATCGTCGACCTCATCTCTGCCGCTAGGGCAAGATTGAGGTCTTGAGTACGCCCATCTCATATAAAAAAGTAAATAATAATAATTACCTTCCATTGTACAAAAAAACACTTATCTAAATACTATAAAGCTTCACAACTAAGAGAAGAGTGTTTTTGATGAGCTCTGCCACTGTGTGGGTAGTGCGGTCTAACGACCCCAAACACTAGTGTCAGAGTTTCTAAAGCGTTTGACGACCGCCATTTGGCGGCCGGGACCACCGGCTTATACGTGCCTTCCGAAGCACGGAATCATCTTTTTATCAGACAATCAGTTCTGTTGTGTTCCAAACTGGAAACAACTTTACAAAGTATACTTCCCATGTAAATCGAACCCACGACCACCGGGTCACTAGGCAAACGCCTAAACCACTCTACCACGGAGGCAGTATCGAGATATTCCTGATGGAAAAAAAATCAATAGAATATGAAATGACATTCTACCCATGACGATGCTTGGAACTGGCACTGCAACTGACAATTGCTATAATATAGTGCCATTAGTTTTACAGTTACCATCTCCACTGTCAATGCAAGTCAATACTAAGGCATGACACCTACGCACGTAAACAGCCTCGTAAAGTTGTCTGACTGATCACATAAGAAATGTATGTATGTATGTGTGTGTAATGTGTGTATGTATCAGAGCCTCTTCAAGCTCTCAAATGATAAAAACTGACTGCGCGCTCCTCTATTATTTATGTACAATTAAAGTGTGTTAATATTAACGTGGAAAATACGGAAATTAGTGCAATTTATGCTCGATTTCACAAAGCGACATTAATAATGGAGCCGAGTCGAACTCGCTAGGATGCAATGATATTTCAATTAATTTAAGTTGTTTAACATGACTGGAATCCTGTTTCTAATTACATTTCTTATCATCACACAGGTTCGGATCTTCCGCTTGAACAATGGAACACGCTATTCGACGGCGAAGCTCCCGCCTTGCTGAGTGAACAAGAACGTACTGAATGGGTCAGCAAAATGGACCGCGTCGCTCTTGCCTCAGATGCCTTCTTTCCGTTCCGTGATAACATCGACAGGGCTAAGCAGGTCAGAACTAAGACTGGTATTTCGCGATAAGCATGCATAATAATTATGGATACTTTTGATTTTATTATTGCATATCAATTCATTATTTATAGAATACTCAGAGTGTAATGCTAAATATTAGATTGAAAGTGATAGATAAAAAAGACTTCGCATGTTTCTTCTAAGTCAAAGAGAATCATTAAGCCCAACTTAAATAAAACAAAAAAAAAAAATGGTGTTCAAAACCTGTTTTTACAACCTATTTAAAAAAATATAATTTAATTGAAAACAAGCCCTACAAAGAGCTTGTAGTAGATCTATTTGTTCTCATTCTTTGCATGAAATATGTTTGGACCCTTAACTTTATTCATAGACTCAACACCTATATTCATGTCCACAGTGCGGCGTAGAATACATCGGCAGTCCATCAGGCTCAAACAACGACCAGGAGGTGATTGAAGCTTGCAATGAACACAAGATTATACTCGCACATACCAACCTTAGACTCTTCCATCATTAAAAAAACTTAGGAGTATGCCTATTTTCGTATATGTGCGAAAAATATTTAAATGCACTCTCAATCACTTCGAATAAGGAGAAGTAATCTCCATCCAATTGTATTTTGCTAAATCGTTTTATAATTATATGATATCAACTGAACACAGAGTTTTGGAACAGAAGTTTTGCCACTACATATATTTTACCAACTTCAAAAAAAGGTGCATTTAACGAATATTATATTTGTTAGCAAAATAATATACTACAATGTTAGATGTTGATAATTTGTTACTTTCTTATAGGTTTACATACTAGAATATAAGGTGGTCAGGTTGCTGTAAGTTTAAGATAATTATTAAATTTAAAATATATAATTATTTGTCGTGATCACATGTAAAATGTTAAAAACAGAGTGATACAATCATTCCAGCAAAAATCCTATTTCTTGTTACCTAGCGTATTTGAAATCATGTATCATAACAATAAATGTGCTAATCGTTATTTAAAAATATATTTTACTAGTAAACCGCCCCGGCCTCGCACGGGTGCAGTAAAGATACTAAAACCTTCCTCTTGAATCACTATATCTATTAAAAAAAACGCATCAAAATCCGTTGCGTAGTTTTAAAGATTTAAGCATGCATAGGGATATAGGGACAGAGAAAGCGACTTTGTTTTATACTATGTAGTGATAAATAAGTCTATTATTCATTTTTACTATAGTCCATCAAGGGGCGTCTGACACATACACCGGGCATGAGTTGCAAACCTTTTGGCCAAAACCATATTCAGTCTTATTATTACAGTTGTTCAAATTTTTTTTTATTTCTTCTGTATCGTGGGTGCGTTTACAAACTTTTAAACTCACATACACAAACACCCAGACCCGGAACAACTATCTGTAGGCCATACAAATATTTGTTGAATGCGGGGATCGAACCCGCGATACGCAGCGCAGCAGTCTAATCGCTTAGCCACTGCGCAAACCGTGCCGTCAAATACAAAAAAAAACTTTCGAATCACATTCGACACGAAGTACGAGATAGGTACCTACATAATTACAAAATTGCTTAGCCACTGCGCAAACCGTGCCGTCAAATACAAAAAAAAACTTTCGAATCACATTCGACACGAAGTACGAGATAGGTACCTACATAATTACAAGATTGTTCAAAGGTAGCGAACCTCTGACTCGTTCTGACACCTGACACACTCAGCCACAGACTCAGCGCAGAGTTGGGAAAAGTTTGGTAAAATTCGGTTACTTTAATTAATTGAATACTTCTATGAATATAAGTCAAATCTTCATAATAAATTCAATTATGGCATGTTCTTTTAGTGAAATATAAGTTGAAAACATAGGTAATCTCGAAAAAGAAAAAACAACACGAAAAATATTTTTGAAATACATGAACAATAGCAATTACATAATTATCTCATTGTTTTTTTTTAATAATTATGTATTTTTGAAATAAAAAACAAAATACCATAATCATTTTTCTACGTATTCCATACTTATTTCCTTGCCATATGTGTTTTAGTCCAAGATCCCAGGGCCACCAGGGCCTGCAGTCTCTACAAAGATAGCGATCGCTTTACGACAAAATTCGGTCGCAAAGCTATAACGATGTGGATTTAAGGTGGACGTGAGCCGGAGGCGACCCGCCGGTATTAGCTACCAACTTAAATCCGCATCGTCATAGCTTTGCGACCGAATTTTGTCGTAAAGCGATCGCTATCTTTGTCGAGACTGCAGGCCCTGCAGTCTCTACAAAGATAGCGATCCAGCCACTGATCAAATTGCAAAAAACGTAAAAATATTGAATTTCGCGGGCTACCCTAAATTTGTTAGAAATATACATGTCGACGCGTCAAATTAATTATAGTTTGCAATTACTTATTAATTAAATAATTCAGGTTAATCAAACCAATTTTAAAATCCTATAATCGCTTAGTAGCTTTTCAAACCATTATTGTCAATTCATTTGATTTTGTAATTTTAATTAGGATGTTTTAGATGGTCATTATACCTTGGTATAATGACCAAACAAACTTGTTTAAAAACTGCAAGTAATGATTTGTGTTACATAAAACGATTTATTACCTAAACGATATTCTTAAATCATATTATGATTTGTAAACATTAATCGGTGTGTTTTTATCTAACAGCAGTAACATTTGATTAAAAACATTGAAACTAAAATAACGTCCATAATCCTACATTTGATAAAAACACATCCGATTCCAAATAAGAAAAGCTAAAATTTATTTTGTGGTTTTAAAATTACTAATAAATTGAGTTAATAATTGTCGATTTATAATAGCGATTACATTCGTCACTCATTGTTTGATTTAAAATGTTAAACATTTATGCAAGTTCCGGTGGCGCGATCGGCCATGTTGTTTTCTTTGTTTGAGTTCAGTTGAATCGTTAAAAAGTGTTAGATGGCTCATTCTGCCGCTGAAAATTGTAGAGAGTAGAAGACTCAGGAGATCCTGTGAGTAAATACTTTTTTTTATACCTAGTTTTAAATTGCTGTGCTTTTTAAGACTAATTAAGTGTAAACGTTGAATTGTACAAAATTATAAAGTGTTGTTCAATTTGTTTGGTGTTTTCATTATCCTGCAATGTCTGAGAATAATAGCGAGAGTGGTGACGTCAGCAATGCTGACGTCACTATTTCTAAAAATTTAAGTGGGAATCCTCCGCCGTTATCAGAAGTGGGATATCTACCCCCTTCTGCCGGACATTCTGTTGCAAACAATGAAAATGTTTCTGCTTCTGCTATCGGCGTACCCACTGAGTTTTTCTCACAGATGTTGCAGGTGATGAGGGGCATGACGGATCGTATTAATTCTAAACAATCGGATAAAGTTAAAATTAGTGACGTATTTTTACCGTCGTACGATCCGGATGCCAATATAGGAATACGCGAATGGTGTCAACACGTGAGTACAGCCATGGATACCTACAACCTGTCCGATTATGATGTTAGAATGAAAGTTGGAAGTTTATTGAAAGGTCGTGCCAGGTTGTGGGTGGACAATTGGTTGGTTTCCACATCCACGTGGCAGGAATTGCGCAACTTATTAATAACCACATTCGAACCTGAAAATAGGTACTCTCGAGACATTCTTCGATTCAGAGAGCATACCTATGACAATACTAAGGATATTGCGCAATTTCTGTCTCAAGCTTGGGTACTTTGGCGCCGAATCACAAAAGATAAATTGTCAAATGAGGACGCGGTTGAGGCGGTTATTGGCTGTATTGGGGATGACCGACTAAGGATCGAATTATTGAATGCACGTGCGGTTTCGGTTCCAGAACTTATTTCTGTGGCATCATCCATTCGCCATATTAAAAGACCAAACCCAAATTCATCTAATACTCAGTCGGTTATTAACAAGCGACCACGATTTTCTGAAAAGCAACAATTTTGCCAAGTATGTAAAAGGTCAGGCCATGAAACACGGGACTGTCGTTTTAATAAAAGACCTGATGGCATGCAGTCACGTCCTCAAGAAAACAAATCTGTTTCTCAGACGGTTAGTGCCGAGACAGACAAACCAACGTGTACATTCTGTTCAAAGATAGGCCATACATTTGACAAATGTTTCAAGCGTGAACGTGCAGTTATATCTAAAATTAATTGTGTGGGTGCAAATAAGTTTGCTTTTATGCAAATAAAAATTGGTAACGTTAAAATTCAGGCCATGTTTGATAGCGGTGCAGAGTGTTCACTAATACGCGAGTCTGTAACGGCTAAATTGCCTGGTAAAAGAACGAATGAGGTTAGCTATTTAAGGGGTATCGGTCAATTTACTGTGCTTTCCCTAACAAAAATAACAACAGTATGTATTATCGACAATTTAAGAGTAGAGCTTCAATTTCATGTAGTAGCAGATTATGAGATATGTGCTGATGTCATTATTGGCATATATCTTGTCGACAATACAAACATTGGAGTATTAGTGACATCACGGGGTGCTAAACTGTTTCATCAACCGATAGTAAACCACATACGATCTGATAGTAATAAATTTGATAATTTAGACTGTGATTTAACTGATGACGATCAAGTAGCTGAGTTGAAAATATTGCTTAACAAATATGAACAGGTATTTATTCGCGGGTTCCCAAAGACCAGGGTAAACACCGGTGAATTAGAAATCCGGCTACAAGACCCCACTAAGCGAGTAGAACGTCGACCATACCGTTTAAGCCCGGTTGAACGGGAGAAAGTACGCAATATTGTAAGTGAGCTACTTGAACACAAAATCATACGCGAAAGTAAATCTTCGTTTTCGAGTCCAATAATATTGGTAAAAAAGAAAAATGGTCAGGATCGTATGTGTGTAGACTTCAGGGAACTGAACAGAAATACCCTTAGGGACCACTACCCTTTACCAATAATTTCGGACCAAATAGACCAACTGGCTGGTGGTCATTTCTTCTCTACATTTGATATGGCAGCTGGGTTCCACCAGATTCCAGTTGCAGAGGAGTCAATTGAAAGAACTGCATTTGTCACGCCCGATGGGCTTTATGAATATCTAGCCATGCCATTTGGTCTAAGCAACGCTTGCTCGGTTTACCAGCGTTGTATTAATAAAGCGTTGATGCCGCTATTGATAAAGCAGGTATGCCAGGTTTACGTAGATGACGTCCTCTCAAAATGTAGGGATTTCCAGGAAGGCCTCTCTAACATAGAGCAAATATTAATTGCTTTGCAAAGGGCTGGCTTCTCAATTAATATTGAGAAAACGGTTTTTTTTAAACGTTCCATTGAGTACTTGGGCAATATAATAGCCGATGGGCAAGTTGGTCCAAGTCCAAGGAAAGTGGAAGCTCTAACAATGGCACCAGTACCGACTACAGTTAAGCAAGTCAGACAATTTAATGGCCTCGCTAGCTATTTCAGGCGTTTCATTCCCAATTTTTCCCGAGTTATGATGCCACTTTACGAGTTAACAAAAAAAGACACTAAATGGGAATGGAATGGCAGACATGATGAGGCTCGCAACAAAATTATCCAGTATTTGTCTACTGCGCCTACCTTATCCCTATTTCAGGAAGATGCGCAAATTGAACTCTACACTGACGCCAGCAGCCTTGGATACGGAGCTGTACTGGTCCAGGTAATCGACGGACGCCAGCACCCGATCGCTTATATGAGTCAACGTACTACTGACGCGGAAAGCCGCTATCACTCATATGAGCTGGAGACACTGGCGGTGGTGAGAGCAATCAAACACTTTAGGCAATATCTGTATGGACGTAAGTTTAAAGTTATTACAGATTGCAACGCTCTCAAGGCATCCAAACACAAGAAAGACCTGCTACCTAGAGTACATCGCTGGTGGGCTTTTCTACAAAATTATAATTTTGACGTAGAATATAGAAAAGGTGAAAGGCTGCAACACGCAGATTTCTTCAGCAGAAATCCCTCTGGTGAGTTTTGCACAAATATATTAACATCCGACATGAAATGGATACAAATAGAACAACGACGCGATGAAAAGCTGCGTTCACTTATAGAAAACCCTACTACTGGTTTTGAAGTTGAAGAAGGTGTCCTAAAGAAGATCTGCGCAGACACTGTGCTTGGTACGTCTAAGCTTACAGTAGTTCCAAAAGCATTCCAGTGGAGTCTAATTAATTCATACCACACATCGCTACATCACCCGGGTTGGGAGAAGACCCTGCAAAAACTGAAGCAATCTTACTGGTTTGATAAGATGAGCACCGGCGTGAGGAACTTTGTTGAAAACTGTGTCATATGCAGAACTTCGAAGGGGCCCTCTGGTGCAATTCAGGTACAACTACATCCTATCCAAAAACCCACGGCACCATTTCAAGTAGTCCATATGGATATCACTGGAAAATTGGGCACCAGAGACTCAAGGACGTGATGAATATGTGATCGTTATAATTGACGCATATACAAAGTACATACTTTTAAGTTACTCCAATGACAAAACCCAGGGTAGTTGTCTTGCTGCTTTGAAACGCCTCATACATCTATTTGCAACACCTATACAGATTGTGGTTGATGGTGGAAGGGAGTTCCTAGGTGAATTCAAGGTGAATTCAAGGTCTATTGTGATCGAGTTGGTATTGATATCCATTCAATAGCGCCAGGAGTTAGCCGAGCGAACGGACAGGTGGAACGTGTGATGGGTACGTTAAAAAATTCTCTGACTATGATCAAAAATTATAACACCGAGAAATGGCAAGTTGCATTAGAAGCATTGCAGCTCGCATTTAATTGTACTGCACATCGAGTGACCGGCGTTGCACCCCTCACTCTCCTCACACGACGACAACATTGTGTCCCACCAGAGCTCCTGAAACTGGTTAACTTCGACAACGAATCAATGGATTTCGATTTACTAGAGCAACATGTAAGTGAAAAGATGACTGCTGCAGCACAATATGATAAACAGCGTTTTGATAAAAATAAAGCAAAACTCAAACCATTCCAAAGGGGAGACTACGTCCTCATTAAGAACAACCCACGTAATCAAACTTCTCTTGATTTGAAATACAGTGAACCATTTGAGATTTACAGAGTGTTGGACAATGACCGCTACATGGTGAAAAGGGTCACAGGCCGAGGACGACCGCGTAAGGTGGCTCACGATCAACTACGTAGAGCTCCTCAGCCAGGCGCTCAGGCAACCGTGTCGACGGAATCTGAAGACGATAATGAGCAACCACCTGGAACATCGCAGTTGATAACTCCAACACCTGAGCTTCATCCATTGCAAGTGCCTACGTCAAGCCCATCATTACCGTCTACAACTCTAGGAGACTGTCCTGTGGATGACTAATAAGTTCGGTGAGTTCTATCCGTTAATAGAAAACCTAATTTTAACTAATAATATTACAACGAATGGGTGTGGCAAATGGTTTGCCATACCTATTACATTTATAAAACTTATTGGACTTGCTCACCAGTACCTACCGTGTTCGTAAAATGTGGCGAGTTCGGTCATTTTTCATATTTATAATGAGTTATGGCCCATATTTATAAAATGAAGAAAATATGCAAGGCGATTTTGTTTTATAAAATCTGAGTTTCTAACCAATATGTCATGTTCATAAAATTGAGCCTACGTATTGTGATGAAGTCCACATACGATACGAGATCTATTTCATGTTTCCATAATTACCCGTGTTGACCACGATCATATTAAATGATCCAGACGACACCATCGACCTAGACCCATTTCCTTTAGGGCCTCTGTGGACCACGGCGTTCGGTACCGCCCAGACCACAGCATCATCATTTTACTCCCGTGTGGACCACGATCATTATAAATGATCCAGACCACACCATCGACCTCGACCCATTTCCTTTAGAGCCTCTGTGGACCACGGCGCTCATACCGCCCAGACCACAGCATCATCATCTTCTTACTCCCGTGTGGACCACGATCATTATAAATGATCCAGACTGCACCATCGACCTAGACCCATTTCCCTTAGAGCCTCTGTGGACCAAGGCGCTCATACCGCCCAGACCACAGCATCATCATCTTACTCCCGTGTGGACCACGATCATTCTAAATGATCCAGACCACACCATCGACCTAGACCCATTTCCTTTAGGGCCTCTGTGGACCACGGCGCTCATAGCGCTTAGACCACAGCATCATCCCTTATCTACAACAACATAAACAATACAGTGTTACGTGGAGTAACTGTATTAAAATAAAATCATAATTATGTAGTGACATGTTGCGGTTACATTGTCACAAACGTATTTCATTCATTTTCCATTCTGCACTAATATGTTGAGAATGTGTAATTGAACTATAATTATTGCTCCATGCGGCTGATAACTTGGTGAAGTTGTTTAGCTATCCTACTTGAAAATAAAGTTGAAATTTGCAATAAATTGCTTGAGTAAAAAAAAAAAAAAAAATTAACCGATCCAAATTATCAGCTAGCGAGCCCGTGTAGAGGCGCTAGACTACAATCTAACATTTCACATTTCAGAATGATTACCTCGGGCTGGTGCAGAGCGCGCACCACCTCGCAGAATGGCCGTGTCGACGCGTCAAATTAATTATAGTTTGCAATTACTTATTAATTAAATAATTCAGGTTAATCAAACCAATTTTAAAATCCTATAATCGCTTAGTAGCTTTTCAAACCATTATTGTCAATTCATTTGATTTTGTAATTTTAATTAGGATGTTTTAGATGGTCATTATACCTTGGTATAATGACCAAACAAACTTGTTTAAAAACTGCAAGTAATGATTTGTGTTACATAAAACGATTTATTACCTAAACGATATTCTTAAATCATATTATGATTTGTAAACATTAATCGGTGTGTTTTTATCTAACAGCAGTAACATTTGATTAAAAACATTGAAACTAAAATAACGTCCATAATCCTACATTTGATAAAAACACATCCGATTCCAAATAAGAAAAGCTAAAATTTATTTTGTGGTTTTAAAATTACTAATAAATTGAGTTAATAATTGTCGATTTATAATAGCGATTACATTCGTCACTCATTGTTTGATTTAAAATGTTAAACATTTATGCAAGTTCCGGTGGCGCGATCGGCCATGTTGTTTTCTTTGTTTGAGTTCAGTTGAATCGTTAAAAAGTGTTAGATGGCTCATTCTGCCGCTGAAAATTGTAGAGAGTAGAAGACTCAGGAGATCCTGTGAGTAAATACTTTTTTTATACCTAGTTTTAAATTGCTGTGCTTTTTAAGACTAATTAAGTGTAAACGTTGAATTGTACAAAATTATAAAGTGTTGTTCAATTTGTTTGGTGTTTTCATTATCCTGCAATGTCTGAGAATAATAGCGAGAGTGGTGACGTCAGCAATGCTGACGTCACTATTTCTAAAAATTTAAGTGGGAATCCTCCGCCGTTATACATATAACATGGAAGCGATAAAAAATTTTTTTCATTGATTTAAAGAAATGTTTAAGGTGAAATCACAATTGTTTTTTTTTTAATTTGATAGAACACAAGGTTGCCCACGAAATTCGAAGTTTCTTACGTTTTTTGCAATTTGGCGGTCAATGTCAGGGTGCTTACTCTCGAATATAATTCCGACAGATCGACATTGGTCAAACGTCAGTTGGTTGAGTTAAAAGTCAGGGATTGGCTAGACTCAGTGAGTCCAGCCAATCCCTGACGTTTGACTGACAATTCCAATGTCGATCTATCGGAATTATATTCGAGAGTAAGCACCCAGGTTGTATGTTATGAGACTTTAAGGATTCATCTTAAGATGGAAGCGATCTCATAAGTTTATTTTTTGTTAAAAAAGTACCACTTTTTATACTTTATTGTATTTTTCACGGAAGTAGTTTTCCCGACAACTTGCAACTTTTTTATAGAGGTTGAAAAACACTGCCCTACAATAATTTTCTTACTCGTACAATATTATTTTACCCATACAAAATTATTCCCCAAATTATAGGGAAAAACTTCAACGAATGGCAACCCTTCGACACACGCACAGACAAAAAGTTGGGTCACTTCAGGTGTTCGTGGCGCTCCGTCTTCCTTTTTTACCCGACTGCGGCGAAGCCCAAAAGGAGGGTTATGTGTTTGGCGTGTATGTATGCATGTCCGTTTCTTTGTTCCCTCATAACTCCTATGAAGGGATTTGAATAAAATATACGTCGTTAGATTCGTCTTGATGGCGCGATTGTCACTGGCTATATTAAAATTAAAAAAAAAACAAATAAGTTTGCTGATTTGGGGGGCCATATTTCAATTTTTGCGGATTTCAATTTTTTTTTTCATTACCATCGAGAAGGGAATTAGAATGAAGGGTTTCAAAAGGAGATTACAAAAATATATGTTTAAAATAAATGCAAAGTCACAAATCCTTTAAACAAACGCAAAAGTTAAATCATCTGCGAAGAATTTTACGCGACCAACGATAGAACAAACCCAAAAGAACTAAAAAGTTGGAAATAAAAAAAGTAGTTAAAAACTAAAAACCCGACTGAAAAACCTGAAAAGCCTGTTTTTACAAGCATATTTTAAATTAAACAAAACTTGGAAGCAGGCGATTCTATTTTCATTTCATAATTTAATATTCAAATTAACCCCTCATTTGAATATTAAATTATGAAATGAAAATAGAATCGCCTGCTTCCAAGTTTTGTTTAATTTAAAATATGCTTGTTTTTGGCTTTTCAGTTTTTTCAGTGTATTAAGTGCCCGCCAAATGAGTCCAGTGGAGGTCTTTATGTCAGTCAGACGAGCGATGCCATCCGTT
The DNA here is from genome assembly GCA_932274075.1 of Diarsia rubi. Classification (NCBI taxonomy): domain Eukaryota; kingdom Metazoa; phylum Arthropoda; class Insecta; order Lepidoptera; family Noctuidae; genus Diarsia; species Diarsia rubi. The sequence goes on along the minus strand of OW026417.1, from coordinate 12,765,897 downwards.
CCCGGGTACCTAAACAGCCACAATACGCCCAAGCGGCCCAAGTCTCCACTTTTTGGGAGCTGTAAAGCGTCTGTTAAGTAATACGGCCGACGGAAAGTGTTTGGGAGTATTGGCGACTTATTTTTAAGGATAATGCCTACCTACAATATACGTAAAAAACAGCTTTGAGAAAATACGTGAGGTAAGTAATGTTTTTATGTAGGTACCTTGATTATCTGAAACCTGAAATTTGGCCGTCTAAGCAAGCTAGCAGCACTGAATACATAATAGTACTAGCAGGTAGGCATGCGTTCTTAGTACATTGTTACAACAGCCTGCTCACAGCGTGCCACCCTAGCCAGCCAATGACAGCTAACCATAACCATGCCACTCTAGCAAACCAAAGCCATGCCACTCTAGCATACCATAGCCATGCCACTCTAGCCAGCCAATGACGGGCAACGACTCGCGAGCCAATCACAGTCAAGCGAAGACACCGCCATAACCACCGGATGCCTCCGGTGGGGATATCAGTCTATATAATGCCCTGTAAGCTCAGTTTCGAGGTCTATTACGATCACCGACTGGAAGAAATTAGGCGAAAAGCTGAAATCGACCACGTCGCCGCACCTGGACGAGATCCCCGATCATATTGTCTCAGTCGCAGACACGACGGCCGCCATCAACTCGTTTACAGCTCACGTTCAGTCCGTTATTACGGAGTGCTCGCGGGAGGTACCGGAGATGAGTGATCATCGCTGGAAACTACCCGCGGACATACGCGATCTGATAACCGAGAAGAACGCGGCCATACGTGCCTACAGTAGTTGGCCAAATGAGTCAAACAAAACCCACATGCGTAACTTGCAGCTTGCTGTAAAGAAACGCACTAGTGAGTTTCGTAACACTCAGTGGGACAACATGCTCAGCGACCTCGAGCCAACCCATCAGGCTTTCTGGCAACTGCAACGCAAGTTGCGTGCCACCGATGAGGCTTCGATGCCCCCTCTCAATCGACCAGACAAGAGCGTCGCCTTTGACGACTCCGAGAAGGCTGAATGCCTGGCAGACAGCCTGGAAGCTCAGTGCACCGATAGTTCTCAACCGGTCGACAAGCGTCATCTTGAAAAGGTGAACGCAGTAGTCGATCACAAAACTAACCTACCACCTGTGGAAGACCCTGATAACCCTCTGCCTGAAGTGACTCCCACTGAAGTGCAAGAGATCGTTAACAGGCTTCTGCCTCGGAAAGCACCGGGCTCCGACGGCATCACCAACAGGGTGATTAAACTTTTACCTCCTCAACTCATAGTGCTACTGGCTGGCATCTTCAATGCTGCCCTAGCTAATAATATTTTTCCGCAAATTTGGAAAGAGGCCACTGTAATAGGTTTTCCCAAGCCAGGCAAACCTAAGGCCGAGCCGTCGAGCTACCGGCCAATCAGTCTCCTGACCACGCTCGGCAAAATCTATGAAAGGCTTATTTATAAGCGGCTCAAAGATTATGTCGAAGCAAAGAGCCTCATTCCCGACGAGCAGTTCGGATTCAGGACCGAGCACTCGTGTATTCATCAGGTTCATCGCATCGTCGAACACGTCAGCGCTGGTTTTCAGCGTGGCCTGATGACAGGCGCGTTATTTTTCGATATAGCGAAAGCATTCGACAAAGTCTGGCACAACGGCTTAATATACAAGCTGTACCAAATGGGAGTGCCTGACCGTCTCGTGCTCATCTTACGGGACTTTTTGTCGAATCGCACTTTCCGCTATCGCATAGGAGAAGCTCTGTCTTCCCCGCATCCGATTCGTGCTGGAGTCCCTCAGGGCTCCGTACTTTCCCCTTTAGTTTTCACGCTGTTTACTAGCGATATCCCAAAGATCAAGAAGGCTCAAATAGCCCTATTCGCTGATGACACGGCTATTTTCTATTCCGGTCGCGAACAAGGCGCTATCGCGCGATCTCTACAGTCGGCAGCCAATGCGCTTAGCGCGTGGTTCCGAAAGTGGAGGATCGAAGTAAATCCGGACAAAAGTCAGGCGGTACTTTTCACCAAACCTCGACTTTCGCGTCCCCCACCACGTCCGATCACAATGTACGGTAAGCCTATCCACTGGGAGAAGCAAGCCAAGTACTTGGGAGTCATACTCGACCATCACCTTTCCTTCGGGAAGCATATAAGAGCAGCTCGTAACAAAGCGGCCTTTGCCATGAGTAGGCTCCACTACATTCTTCAAACAAAGAGCAAATTGTCACTCAAGTGCAAGTTGCGGCTTTACACCTCAGTGATCCGACCAATTATGACATACGCTTGTGTCGTATTTGCTCACTCTCATTCGCGTCACATCCACACGATGCAAACTCTACAAAACCGATTTCTCCGTAGGATCACCGGAGCCCCGTGGTTCATCCGTAATTCCAGTCTTCATTTAGATCTTAAAATGCCCACCCTTCTTCAATTCATGAAACGCCTTTCCAAGCGCTTCTTTGATTCTGCAGTCAAGCATAGGAACCCTCTGGTCACATCGGCCGCCCGATACGAACCATCGCGTATTAGCAAGACCCGCCGTCCGCGGCATACTCTTATCACTCCTGATGACCCTATTACTATTCTTCAAGAAAGCAGTAGGGAAACCAGTACTCTTAGGAAGAACAGACATAAATATCCGTCATTCCGACCGCGCCGCCGCGGTCCGTCGTCGCGGAATCCCATTTCAAGCCCCCCCCGACCCTCGCCAGAGCCAGCCCGCGATGCTGAGCCAGTAGTTTTAAACCAGCCCTTAAATAACATCACTCAGATCCAGCCTGTCCCCTTGCTGCCCTCCCCCAGTGACGTCCTAAGCCGAGGTCCGTACCCCACAGGGGGTGCCCTTAGCGATTTGTCACTTAGTTTGTAAGTTTTTGCCCTGGCTGGAGGCCTTAAACTCAAGGCACCCACAGGGATTTGCCCGGTTAAGCAGAAGACAGTCTCCTAGACTGAACTGCGAGATGCCATTTAGAAAAAAAAAAAAGTTTCGAGGTCTTGTCGCGCTCGATTGTGAAACCTGTAAGTCGAGACTCTGTCCAAATAAAATAATGAATCAGTTCCTGTCTATTTTTTACCACTGTCGTTACAGTCAGAAGTGGGATCGAATAAAAAAAAAAAAACCTACGATAAAACGACGCTCTGCTACTTAAAAGTCAACGGTCACCTACTGTGGAGGACGAGGTCTGAAAATTCAAACGAAGAACGTTGATGCACACCGCCTGCAAGGAAAATATTGTCTCCCATCCCAGTATCACAGGGCACAAATTGAAAAAGCAGGCCACAATCTGGATGGAACACGAAGCGCCTACCCTCAGTATCGCATTGGTCATTCCATAATTTGACCTTGAAAACGAAGACTGCGGCCAGTAACCACCTGTGAGACACTTTGAGTTACAAGAAGTATCCATCTCTCTGCCAGCAACGGTTCTACGGTAAATTAAGACTACCTAAAGATTGTCAACAGCAACGAAGGACATGGAAGGAAGGAACCGACCTACTTCACGCTGAGAGCTGCCAGGAACCATGCATAAATAACAAGGTCAGTAAACATGCCAATATTTGCCAAATTAGCCAAATGCCATTAGCCAAATATATAAGCCAAATGTGTTTTACCATGGAGTGCCCCATGAGTTGATAATTATGCGAATCGTAGACAAAATAATTTGGTAAGCCCGATATGTAAATCTAATCATAGTCAGATAATCTGTATAATATTATCCCGGTACAAAAAAATGTTTTACGAGTAGGTACTAGTTGTGTACTAAAGAGTTAAGAACTTAAAATGTACATATTTAGTTCAAGTGCGCATTAGATTATCCAACAATAACAATTCCAAAGTAAATCATGTAGATCAGATACTTATAAATAGCTACAATAATTTTATTAAACTATTATCAGAGATATAGATAGCATTCCTTGGCGATCTCTTGCTACCGCCAGCCGATATTCAAACAGTTTTAGACTTAATGGATAAAGTTCTTGACACATTGAAAACGAGGAACTTAAAATTAAATATGAGGAACTGCAAATTTTTACATATTTCATAATTAGGGTATAAAACATCATGACGCGATGGCATTCAACCAGGTGAATTTAAGTTGATCGTCTTAATTTCTCATCCCGAGTAATGTAAACGAAGTGCGTCAGTTTATTCTATCTAGTTCTATCTAGTTACTAAAGAAAGTCCATTAATAACTTAGCAATAATAGCTCGCCCGTTTATCAAACTTACAAAAAAAAAAGTACGATGTGGGTATGAGACAAGTCACATAAATCTTGTTATGGAAAAAAAAATGTTATAGGTCGGTATTAGTGATTATGTAGGTACGATCCTAGTTTTCCAACAGAAATTCACACGTATTGCAGGTATTGCACGTATCTTTTATAAAGTAGATTGACGGTAGTTTGCGCCCTGTCTTTTAGTTTAGTCGCGTTACAAGTCAGATAGAGTGTTTATCATGATTTTGGGCTTGAATCCCTTGCGGTGATAAAATTGTTGCTAAGATTTCGTATTATGACGTGTTATGTAAAATGTAATGTAATTCGGACTGTACTGCAGTACGCGATACAATGACTAATCATGATCTTATGCCATGTATTGCCCGATATTACTTTTCACTATGGTGACCGATGAGCCAAAGCCCAAGCAAGCTAAAACGAAAAGTCAAAGTCAAAGTCTATGCCTATCTTAGGTAAGTAGATCGTTCGATAGATGCCGTTTATTGTGTACCATTTAGACGTGAACGATTTGTTCAGTACTGTGCAATGACAAGATGAAAAGCCGAAAAGTAGTATTGTTTTACTGCGAAGTGGGTGTACAGATACCTATAGTGAGTAATTGTGTAATCGTTGATGGTAGGCTATAACGTAAACAAACCTTTACGGTACCAGATTAGTTGTGTGAGTTGTGTAAAACTTCGCGCGATGGAAAATATTACAAAATGCATCATGACAATAACAAGGAGTAAAACGAAGTTCTGAATTTTATAAATATCAACAAAATTTCTGATTTCCATAAATAACCCGATTTATAAGTAAATATTATTATGTGACGTCATGTTTACATTGTGCGTACTGTAAAGGGGATAATGTAGGAAAGAGGGTTAACGACATCCAATTCTAAATCTAACTTAGCTCTGATAATACATGACAGTAGCAAGCTAAATTTTAATTTTAAAATGGTGATAAAACTGATGTCCTGAAACGAGGCTGCGCCTGTGGGTATCTTGGGGGCCAGAGTTGCATTAACTTAACATTAGTACTTAATAGCTTTAAACACATAAAGTTATATTGGAAAAATAGAAAAACGTATTCTTGTGTAGTGTGTTAGTGTGTATAAGTAATGAAGTTTTGCCATCGACACGCTAAGAATTATGTGTGTGAGTATGTACATGTATGTGTGCGTGCGTCTTAATGGTATGATGTAATTAACTTAAATTGTTTCTTCCGTTTCTTCAAACGATAGTTTGGCAAAACAGTTTATTTATATTTTCTTACATGAAAAATGTTTCATGTTTTTAATGTCGCAGATAATATGGAGTTCTTATAATACTGTTAATATTACAACCGGGTACCTATAAGCCTTACGATTTATCCCAGATCGGGTTGCTCCAGGCAACCAGGGCAATCTAGGCGCGGTAGGGTTATCTCAGAAATGGGACGTAACTAAGATACAAGGTGAAAAATGATAATTCAAATTCAAACTCTTTAATTCAGACAAGTGTCCATAGTGTTAGTAACAACAAAATAACTTAACGACTAGGGTTAGTAAACTTAGTGATAAGGCAAAAGAAAAAAAAAAGGAAAGGAAATATGTTAATAGTGTGATTTACAAAAAACAACTATGATGCAAAGAAATGGTTGGATATCCTCGAGGTGTTGGGAGGATTGAAACAAAGTGACTTCGATAGTGTGGACTGTATATTAAAGTTAAAGATTTTACAGGAAACAACAAACGGTTAACTAAAACTTGAGTAGGCAAGGAAATGATTTCGTGGTAGCTAACGCTCAGTAGCGAGGACGTTGACGCAGTGCCAAGCCGGCCGGTGCGCGCTCGCAGCTGGAGTCCGCCCTCCGCGCCTCAGCTCCCGCCCGCGGTCGCCCAGCACGGCTGATATTCTCGACATGCTCCCGGCGTTGAAGACTGGTCTTCAATGGTCAGACTGGAAGAGGACAGATGGTGTTGTAAGCGCGTCGGACTATGCCCCTTTTCGTCCTTACATCTGCGACTCGGCTTATTCCGTCTCTTCCAGCTATGAGACGCACTATGCGACCGAGTGGCCACATCAGAGGTGGTGACTGTTGCTCTTTGAGCACCACCAAGGCTCCTTCTTCAAGCACCCCATTGGATTCCGTCCACTTGGTTCTCTGTTGGAGGTAAAATATGTATTCGTTAGCGAATCTATTCCAGAACTGTTGCTTCAGGTGCTCTATCCGCTGGAAACGTTTCAGGCTGGATATGTTCTGGTTGACGACTTGTGGATGCGGCAGGGATGTGAGAGATCTCCCAATAAGGAAATGGGCAGGAGTTAATGGGTATAGGTCTGATGGATCAGTGGAAAGTGGAGTGAGGGGACGAGAGTTCAGAATTGCCTCGACCTGAATCAGACACGTAGACATCTCTTCGTAAGTGAGATGTGCGAGGCCTAATATACGTCTAAGGTGATGTTTGGTGGATTTTACGGCAGACTCCCATAAGCCACCGAAGTGCGGGGTGTAAGCCGGAATAAAATTGAAATTTGATACCTGTATCCGCCATTTCTGAAGAAAAGTCCTGTTTTAGTATGCCAGCTATTTCGTTACAGGTGCCAATAAAGGTTGTACCATTGTCTGAGTAAATGGTCTTTGGTTTACCACGACGAGCAATAAACCTATTCAGTGCTGCAATAAAGGCATGTTTTGTTAAGTCTGAGACAAGCTCCAGATGAACCGCCCTCGTGGCTAGACAAACAAAAACACATATGTATGATTTTACTAATCTACATCCTCTACCCTTGCGGTCAGCTAGAAGGATGGGTCCGGCATAGTCTGTGCCCGTCTCTAAGAAAGGAAACTCTAATTGAACTCGTTCCTTCGGTAAGTTACCCATGATGGGTTGAACAGTTCTACCGTTGAAACGCTGACACTTGACACATTTATGAGTGCTTAATTTGGCAAGATTTCTACCACCCAAAGGCCAATACGTATGTCGTATTGTGGCTAAGAGTAACTGTGGACCAGCATGGAATAAACGTAGGTGATAGGTATTGAAAATAAGCTTACTGTAGTTATGTTTACTGCAAATAATGATAGGGTGCCTAACATTATAGTCGTAGCAAGAATTATCTAATCTGCCTCCGACTCGTATAATACCAGACTCAATAAATGGTGATAATTTCTTAAGGCGATTCTTATTTGGTAATGGTTTACCTGATGAGAGTAACTCATACTCTTCAGGGAACATTTCCCTTTGAACTGTTTTAATTATAAAATCAGTGCTGTAGGACAACTCTGAACTAGTGAGAGTAAGACTATGATTATGTACTCTTTTAGCACGATTAATGAATCTAAATACGTATGCTAATAGGCGTTGTAAATGTGAATAGTTAGAAGAATTTTTAATTAAAGCTTGAAATGAATTATTTTGTACATTATTAGGATTAGAAATAAGCAATGATTGATTATGAATGTTAGTGGAATGTGATTTTAATATTTCAGGTAATATTATGTTTGCATCTGTGTTAGGCATTGAAGGCCAAAGAGCGGGATCTGAAAGTAAGAACGAAGGCCCTGACCACCACATGGAAGATTGACCTATGAGGTCAGCGCTCAGACCACGAGAGACAAGATCCGCAGGGTTGTCTTTGGACGGCACATAGCGCCAGGTGTAATCACCAAAGCCTTCCCGTATCTCCGAAACTCGATTCCTAACAAACGGCTTAAGCGTGCCTGGTGAAGCAGACAGCCAACCTAAGACAATCATAGAATCACACCAAAATATGCACTTGTCAGGTTTAAGTGTTAGTGATTCTAGGACTTTTGCACACAACCTGGTTCCCAACAGGGCACCACAAAGCTCTAGTCTTGGGATTGTGGTAGACTTAATTGGTGCAACCTTACTTTTAGACGTGAGCAGATGTGTATGAACGGTGCCGCTACTGGCTACAGAACGAATATATATGCAGGCTCCGTATGCTTTTTCAGATGCATCTGTAAAAATATGTACTTCCACAGATGTAGGGCTGTCACATACCACCCACCGTGGTATGCTGAGGAGATTAAGCTGTGGTAAAGTCTGTATGAACTTCAGCCATAACTTTTTAATGTCTGCATTGACCTCATCGTCCCAAGCACACTTGTCTACCCATAATCTCTGCATTATTACCTTGACTTCGATAATACACGGACAGACGAGACCCAAAGGATCAAATACTTGCGCTATTGTGGAAAGTATGTGTCTTTTTGTGATTGCAGTATCTGTATGTTTAGGTATATGAATGGAGAATGTAAGACAGTCAGTATGACAGCGCCAATTAAGACCGAGGGTTTTACTTGGTTCATCAATACTCAAACTAACTGTGTTAGGTATGTCTGAATGTGCGGATGATGTGGTATGAGTGGTTGAATCCAGTGTGTGTGTAGTGACTGCCTGAAGTATTTGTGTGTTATTAGACTGCCACTTGCGAAGATTGAGTTGTGCAGTCTTAAGTATGTTGGTGACATCCCTACAAAGTGCTATCGTGCTTTCTATAGAGTCACCTCCAGACAGGTAGTCGTCGACGTAAAAGTCGTGTTGTATTGACTGTTGTGTACGTGTCTGTGTTGCCTCCTTTGCCAGATGAGACAAACATCGTGTTGTGATAAACGGAGCTGATGCTGTTCCGTAAGTAACAGTGTTTAGTGTGTATGTTTTAAGAGGTAATGAAGGGTCAGAGCGCCACAATATCTGCTGTAGATGTCTCTGCGATTCGTCAACTTCGATTTGTCGAAAGAACTTTTCGATGTCTGACGATATGACGTATTTATGCTGCCGAAACCTCAGCAATATGGATATTAAGTCATCCTGTACTGTAGGTCCTATGCCTTGAATGTCATTAAACGACTTACCAGAAGTTGTGACGGCTGATGCGTCGAAGACAACTCGAAGCTTAGTCGTTGTGCTGGACTCTCTGAAAACGCCATGATGTGGAAGATAATATGAATGAGATGAAGAAGGTTGAGAAACTTCGCTCATATGACCTAATGCTTCATACTCCTGCAAGAATTCTACGTAGCGATGCTTAAGAATTGGGTCCCTATCAAGTCTACGCTCTAGAGAAAGAAAGCGACGTTTAGCCATCTCAAAGGAGTTACCTAATGCTTCAGCAGATTCCTTTAAGGGGATGGTGACTACAAAACGACCATCAGCATTACGCCTAGTAGTGTTTATGAAGTTTTGTTCACATGCTCGCTCCTCGGATGTGAAATTAAACTTAGGTGGAATGGAATCAAGCTCCCAGAATCTGGAGAGATCCAATGGTTCTTGTACGTGTGGGGTGTGCCTGTCATGCGCGAACATACACACTGATGAGTAAGTGCTGTTAGGTTGAGTTATGACACCTGATAAGAGCCATCCGAGCTTGGTCTCGAAGAGCGTCGGCATATGTCTACCTAACTGAATACGATTGCGGCCAATCACACTCCAAAAGATGTCGGCTCCAACAAGTATGTCGATGGAGGACGGGACATTGAAAGATGGATCAGCCAGACTTACACCTTCTGGTAGTTGCAAGTCAGTTATGTCTATGTATGTATGAGGTATACGAGTGGTTATGTTGGGCAAGACAAAACAATCAATGTCTATGTGATGCGACCCATCACACGACTGTATATGTAAAGCACAAGATTGCGTAATGGTAGACACTTGACTGTTTATGCCTGCCACGTGTGAGCTTACATTACGAATAGGTAAATGTAGCTTACCACAAAGGTCCTTGGCAACAAAGTTTGCCGTGCTCCCATTGTCAAGTAAGACTCTGGCGCTATGAGGCATCCCGGATTGGTCCGTGACTCTTACCAAAGCTGTGGAAAGCAATACATGACGAGATGAGAAATCCTGATTATTACCAGCTAAAGTTATGTGCTCCTTACTAGAGCTAGGATCATCATCATGCGAATGCAACATTGTGTTATGCCTCTTTGTAAAATACTTGCAGTGACCAAGTGGACAAGTAGCTTCCAAATGACCTGGGCGTAAACAATTCAAACAAAGCTTAAAGTCTTTTACTTTAGATAAGCGTGCAGCGGTTGTGAGTGCCTTAAATTGATCACAACTAAATATGTAGTGACTTTGTTTACAAAGAGGGCATGAAATATTAAATTTTCCCTTACTTGATGATATAGCAAAGCTTTTTGGCTTACTGTGCGATGATTCTGGCTTAGGTTTTAAGCTCCTAGCCTCCTCAAGCGTTTCTAGAAGATTGCAGCGGTTAGAAATAAGTCTGGTGAACATATCTAAAGATGGGTACTCGTTCATAGAGTTTCTATATTCCTCCCACTGCCTGCTAGAAACCGGATCCAACTTAGATGCCATTAAATGAACAACCATTTCACCCCAATGCTGTACGTGCAACCCTAGTGTTGCCAGTGACCGCAGGTTTTTGCTGGTTACATCAATAATCTGTCGTAAACCTTGACTATACATTCCTTTTGAAGTGGTTCTACATTGAATAGGGCTTGCATATGATTATTAATGAGTAATTGTTTATTGTCGTACCTTTCACACAACAATTGCCATGCATTGTCGTAGTTATCCCCTCTGAAATCTAAACTTTTAATGACTAGTGCTGCGCTGCCATTAAGTGACGAACGTAGGTAGTGAAATTTATTTATGTTGTCTATACCTTTCTCCTCATGAATCAATGAAATATAAATATCCTTAAACTCTAACCAATCCTTATAGCCGCCGCTAAAGTGAGGTAAATTTATTTTAGGAAGTCTAACATTATTATGTCTAGTAGCCACAGAAAGTTGCTCATTAGAGCTTACCTTAGACGCCAGTTGAGCGCGATGCTTTGACAGTAGCGCGCGAGCAGATGCAAGTTGCTTGTAGTAGTTGCCCTCGAATTGCTCACGTTCAGAAAATTGCTCGTCGGGCTTGGCGGATAAGTACTCCAATTGGCTCTGAAATTGATCATAGGTGGCATATAAGGCAACTATTTTCTCAATTCTTATCTCTAACTCGACAAGCTGTTCCTCACTAAGCTGTTCGCAAGACTTAGTGGTACTGAAAAAAGTTGTGAATTGAGTAAGCTGTGATTTGACTGAGGCACGCTTTTTTGTAAGCTCTTTAATCGTCATTTCCTCAGCCATGGCTAAATAAAAAGGTAGCAGAAAGCGCTAGAAGGAAAACAAATAAAAAAGAAAAATTACTAATTAAAGAATAGCTTTTAAAGCACTGAAAAGTATAGTAATGATGCGCCTGTATTAAAACTACGACACAGCTGATTGGAGAATGTGTTGCTACTCAAAACCAGTAGGCGGTTAAGAAAAAAATATTTGAATTCGAACTGAACTGTCAAAGTGTCAAACTGTGATGAGAAAAGAAAAAAAAACGAAAATGCTTAACGAACTAAGATAAAATATTGCTATAACTAGATTAATGTGCACTAATTACCAAGTTTAAAATGGGTAGGGTTCTACTATGATGGGAAATACTAAACTACAATATTAAAGGAAATAACTCAGACTAAGAGTGTATGAATGTTTCTACTAAGTAAATTAATTATTAAGTAATGGAATGGGATAATCACTAATACGGATAGATACTACTTATGCATGATTCACTGGTATAAAGCACTATCTAATACTCTAGTGGAATGAAAGTTAGTATGTGAATTATGTACAATGTTAGTAAGAATATGGAAAGATCTCACGAAATCCGTTGACTGCGTGTCCAAAACCAAACGTTTTCTTGCTTCAAATGATGCGATGGATTGCGATGTTCTCGGGCACTGCTTGGGCTGCTACGCTGCGATGACCCCCAGCTATGATGACCACTGAAGAACTGCTTGCTCCAACGAATATGCCTCTTCACAAGGGCGATGATGATGATGACCGAAGACTCGAACCAGGCTCGCACGAAGGGCGAGAGAAGTAGTCTTGATCTCGATGTTTCCAACGGCCGTTTTCAAATTTTTGAAAATCTTCTGTTACTCCCAGTAACTGGTCATTTCACGTCGAAGGACCATGCAAAGAAATGGTTGGATATCCTCGAGGTGTTGGGAGGATTGAAACAAAGTGACTTCGATAGTGTGGACTGTATATTAAAGTTAAAGATTTTACAGGAAACAACAAACGGTTAACTAAAACTTGAGTAGGCAAGGAAATGATTTCGTGGTAGCTAACGCTCAGTAGCGAGGACGTTGACGCAGTGCCAAGCCGGCCGGTGCGCGCTCGCAGCTGGAGTCCGCCCTCCGCGCCTCAGCTCCCGCCCGCGGTCGCCCAGCACGGCTGATATTCTCGACAATGATTATGTAACTTTGGCGCCAGGCGATGACTACTGGCGGCAACAAGGTTTAATGCTTTTAACATCACGCATGTAATACCCAATGGGTTAGGCAGAGGTACTTATACTCATGAGTACACACACATTTCGCCAGTAAATTGAAATGAATTAAAAAGTGTTTATTCATGGTTACATCCGAGTTACATGGTATATTACTTCTGTCATACTGTAAAACAGTTATATTTAATTTAAATGTAACAAATTGTTGGTACGTTTCCATCAATAACAACGTCACTTTTACCTACAACTAAACACATTTATTGAACACAAAAGTTGACTATAACGTAATGCTATAACATTTAAGTTGCGTTAAAACACTTTAATTAATAGCGGTGAAGCCGAAAACATAAGCTAGTATGACATAAATATATACTTATACAACAATAAATAATCATAAATGGAATCTACACATCTCTTGTAATGAGGTTTTTACAAAGGTGTTAAAAACAAACTTTCCTAATTTATTTTAAAAGACATTTTCGTGGTACAGCTATTTTCTAAATCGTAAGGTATGTCGTTAAAAATTGTTGGTACTAAGCATTTCCTACATCGTTGTCCATAATAATTAGTACAAGTGGGTACCTATTACAAATTTTCTTATGCATTTATTCCTTTTCCTTCAGCTTAAAGTTCCATGCTATAGGGGGCGAGCCAGGTTAACTCTTGTTTGTTAGAGGATTTGTTTTCTGGCCATATTATGTGATATTGAGGAGTTAGGTAATGATTGACGTAAACTAAGAAGTATGAAAGGTCATATTATATGATACAACGGGTTTACAGGTTTAGTATCCGCTGTCACATATCGTAGCAGTGCTTTTGTCTGATAGCACCAGTAGTGTGAACGAATAATTGAAAACCGAAGGTTTCATAAATCTCGTGAGAGGTCTATTGCCCCATTTTAACTTGGTTTTTCTGAGCTGACTTGTAATCACTGTTTTCTTGTTTCCATTGCGGGAGCAATTGTTCCAGGACGGCCGAATGTTACAACAGCCTGCTCACAGCGTGCCACCCTAGCCAGCCAATGACAGCTAACCATAACCATGCCACTCTAGCAAACCAAAGCCATGCCACTCTAGCATACCATAGCCATGCCACTCTAGCCAGCCAATGACGGGCAACGACTCGCGAGCCAATCACAGTCAAGCGAAGACACCGCCATAACCACCGGATGCCTCCGGTGGGGATATCAGTCTATATAATGCCCTGTAAGCTCAGTTTCGAGGTCTTGTCGCGCTCGATTGTGAAACCTGTAAGTCGAGACTCTGTCCAAATAAAATAATGAATCAGTTCCTGTCTATTTTTTACCACTGTCGTTACAACATACTAACACTACTCAGTCGTCCATATTTCCTTCGTCAGAAAATACGTGACGTCTGGCGGCCCTGGGATCTTACTCTATTTGGTATTACGAAACTCAACCGGAGCAGTCTAAGCGACAGTTTTGAATGACAAACGATCGCAAAACAAAGTTTTGTAATTTTTTTGGTACGAGTCGGATCAATGACCTTTAGTCCAGAGCTATTTGGCGCCTACTATAACACTTTTTAATCATAATTCCTCACATTATCTTTTGTGTGACGTTTAATGATATAATTTTGAACCTAGTTACGTGGTTTGAACGGAAAACATTGTTACAAAGAGATTTATAAGACTCGAATCTCTGTGGTTACAACTCAGACCAAGAAAAAATTCTTGGTCTAAGGGTTACAAACGGGTCAATAATTTAGACTAACAACGACTACAACATAATTAACTCAAAGCTTTGGCTGGGAAGTTGTTGCTTAACGGTTGAGCTAAATACCTACCAGTAGTTAACAAGGAATCCAAGGGGCTGAACGTGACACTCATCTGACAAGAAACAGAGCATGCTGCCGCGTGATATAGCTCTCCTGCTCTAGCAAATGATGATTCAGAGTGACAATAGGCTAGGAGCATGGAAAAATGCTATACCGTGTTGATGACAGATGTGGCACAGCTCTAAAAGAACCATCAACAGAGACCCTAATAGATTATGTACGTTTGCCCCGCACGGCCACCCAGAATTTGCGTTTTAGGTGTGCACCAATGCAATGTGTACCTAATACTCGCCTTGGTAGGTACATACATACCTAAGAGATTCTGGGCCGTGGCAGGCCTATACCTATATATTATTTATAAAACTGAGTTGGCGAACCTATTTCCTTTGATTCTGTTATTTTTTTATTCTGTTTCTGTTCACTTCAATAATTTTGTAACGTAAACTCATTACTTTTGTGTTTTAGTAGATAACTTTTGTGTTGGAAAGTGATTTCATTTCCAGCTTTCGGCATCTTTCCACCTTTTAAAATGACCGTATCAGACTTACGTAATAAGAAAAACCAAGAACTGCCGGATTTTGTGCCTAATAGAACCTTAGCTCGTAGTTTACACCTCAGACCAAGAAAAAAAGGTTTTCTTGGTCTGAGGTTTACACACTTAGATAGGTTATAATAAATTATAAAAGCAATATCATTTCATGAGTAATTTGATTGAAAAAATAGGGACTTTTCCTGACACGTAAATATTTGAAAGAATAGTCAGTGTTAGTAATGAATTCTAACATAGTTAAATCAACATTAGCTGGAAGACTTACCGTTTTGGTAACTTGGCCAAAAATATCATGAAATAAAGTATGTTGTAAGTTTGTAACATCTGTAACTACTTACGTAATAAATATTTCAATATGTATAGGTAGATGCCCACGCCGCGCGCCGCCCGGTCATATTATATCGGACCACGTGGACAATGCTAGATAATACGCCAAGGAATACACCTGAATAAGTAGAAATAAACTCTTAATATTTTATTGATAAGTCTACCACGGTATCACAATGGTTGAGTAAGAGTAACAGCCTATTCTATTACAGAATAGAAACGAATCGTAGTTGAGCAACAACAACAAACATTGCAGCGTAGTTCCAAGAAATGTGAACGCAAGCAACCGCCATCTCGTGTATGATAGATAAACGACGTGTATGTATGACCTATACATCATAATATTCTGCTGTAGTGTGGTGATTGGGGCTTTTTGTGACTCACGGCAACTGGTTCTTCCCCGCAATGATAACGTCAGAGTTTCAATAGTGTACACTGTAATTCCAACAGGTATTACAAACGTACCATAATTACCCAGAATTGTGGGAAATAGAAAATAAATTCATTTGACCCAGATTGAAATGAAATTTATATCCCAATTAAAGTAAACAACACAAAATACTTATCATTCCTTAAAAGAAATAAGTAATTACTAATTGAATCGAATTACTGATTTATTAATTTCCAATTAATTTATTTAGATAACTTCACATAATTCCATAGAAATACTAATTGCATTAATGCCTCGTAATGGTGTACACAAATAAATAAAAAAGCGAACAAAATCAAATTAGTACTAATGATAAAAATACGGACTTTCTGTCCAATGTACCTATTCGAAAACGCTTGGCACTCTATTGATGAAAATTAGAAAGAAAGAGATTGTATTTTGTACAATCATCATCATCATTTCAGTACGATTTAATTAAAGTCCTGTTTTATTAGACCCAATCTTAGCCACCATTTGGACACCATTTTGGTTTCCGCGTCTAGAAGTAGCGTCGTTGGTGTCTTGTAGAAATACAAAATTACAAACTTTTTTTTTTAACTAAAACATTCCAAAAAAGGTATTAGTAACATGCCATAAACACCTTTTTCCCATGCGGGTAGGCAGAAACCACAGAACACCACCTGCTACGATCCTTACATGCCTACTCCTTTTGCCTTGTCCACACTCATGCATCTGGTCATACACGCTCGCCGGTACTACCTTTCTGAAGAACATCACGAATAAGGTCAGGGTATGTCTTTCTAGGGCGTCCCCTCTTGGCGTTGCTACTTACATCTGCCTTGTAAATACCTTTCGTTAATCGCCTTTCACACATTCTCTCTACGGGACCAAACCACCTAAGCATACTCTTTCAATCAATTTTTGTCTCTACAATCATTTTCTTTTAAACCGCAACGATCTCGTATAACTTCGTTCGTCAATGTATCATTCAGAGTTAGCAGATTAGTTAATACCTAATAAATAGAAATGTATAATTATTCTGGCACGCACTTGGCTGACTTTTTATGATATAAATAATTAAGTCCTAAGAATTGATTCAATACGAAGAAAGATAAATTAATGGATATAATTTTGATATAATTAGGATTTGATTAATTAATACCGGTTATAAATGTTATTATTAATACCTGATATCTTCTGCTTAATTAATTATAATATTTTGTACTAGCAATTTTTTATGACGACATATTTTAAATCAATGTTTGATAAGTGATAACTAAAGAAGTCTCTTTCAAATACGCGGGTGATGTGTGTGTAAGTTGTCGAAAGTCTTTGAGTCCTTCGTTTTGTACATAGATTTGAGACCTAGGGTCAGACTCATGTGGATCCCGTCGGGGCTGCGGGTTGTACACTAGTTACCGCGGCCTCGATATATAGGGCTAAGAAGGAACATGGGTGGTTTTTAGTCTGTAGAAGTCTGACAGTCCCTTTCGCTGTGCCCAAGCGCGGGAGGGGTTATTTGATGATTTTCCACCCGCCAAAAAAAAAAAAAGACTCATGTGGATTTAGCAAATAGAACCCTGATAACTATGAATTTTACAGCAAAATTAAATACTTTTGCACTATTTAAATAAATGCTGTGTTTTACAATTCTTGTAGATAAACTTGGAATAGTTACCGATAAACATGGTTTTGTAGTTAGGTCTTTTCTTTATTTTCTCCCTTTTCAAAAGTTTGTAATATTAAAGATCGTTTAAAGTGGCATACCTACATATTGTACCTACGTACCCTTCTTACATGATAATATTACTAATGATACCTCATTTACAAAGCTATTAAACCTAGGAGGGAGGGAATTCGCTCATGTATAAAATAATGTCACATAAATACATAAAAAGCATATTATTTATTTTTTCACAGTAGGAAAGCTGTTTTAAAAAAAACGACTGCTGTACCAAATAGGGAAAATTCAGATCAGTGTTTGGCAACAATGCAAAACTGTCAAACGCAGATAAACATTCAATGTCGTGCATCGTTTTGTGCGTCGTGCTGCTTCATAGAGTGTATTTAGTAAGATATTGCAAGTAATTAAACAAATAATAACTTAGTGCAAATCGTGGTAAACGTAGTGTTTTAATGTAAAACGTTATAGTTCTGGAATAAACTGTGGTTGGGTGAACTCAACAGCGAAAATGTCGACGAGCACAAGTGACCACGATATGAGCGATTGTTCTAGCTCTCCAATATCTTACATCAGATACTCTCCACTTAGTTCTCCGTCTCAGCAAGTTCCTCAGCTCGCTACCGATCTTCATGAGCTAACTTGTGCTGACAACAAGCAACAATTTTTTAGAAATGGTAAGTGCAAATTCTTTCATAATAAAGTACAATTGCAATGTATGAAGGGCTCAGTCGCAAAATGTCTCTTTCGCAAAATGTATCTTTCTCATAATGTCGTTTTCGCAGAATGACTCTCGCAAAATGTTGCTCTAGGATAACCAGTGCACCAATTGAGATAACTTTTCCTAGAACTTTACTTGTAAATTTAACTCTGATGGAGCATAATCGTTAATAAATTGCGATTTTACAAATTAAAGGTCTCCGAATTTTCATGACATAATGATGTGTCAAATTAGAAATCACAGCGATTAGTATTGGCTTAAGCTGACACCTGTTTAAAGAGAATTTTGATTTACTGTTTATTAGTACCTATTTCTTCGATTCCATCAATATTTTTTGTTGTTTGTGTAGGGAAAGTCCCTGCAAGTAATACTATACAATCTATAATATAGAGCATTGATGATGATGCAATGCTAGAGTTTGAAGTGGTCTAACTGTAATATCAACTATTGTATAATGTCACAACATTGTTTTAATTACATTTGATACTAGATCATGTGGTCCAGAGTATGTTCAGATTATAATTGAATGTTGAATCAAACATACCTATCTAAACAATAAAGTTTACTAGCAAATATTTACATATCTATCTGTTTAATTACAATAAGCAACTTAGTTTTCTGAACTATAAAGAAGCTGAACTCAAGGACTTTATATACGGCTGAACTATTGTTTGTCAGGAATAATATCCAAAAATATTGAACTGACTACTAAACATCTTTTACTGATGAAATCCGAGATACCCCAAGATATTTTATATGCTTTACATCGACAAAGCCACCAGCCGAAGCTGATTAAGCTATGATCAAGCTGAAACAAAAATAGTACACAATTTTCCGAGCTATCAGTAAAGTGTTATCTGATCTGTTTATCAAATTGAAAAGGTATATCTTCAACTTCAGTAAATAATAAGAATGCACTTTAAAAGTGGCAAAATCCTTAACGAAAGCGAGTGATAATAAAAACTATAAGGATATACTTTCCTTATTTACGTGTTTCAAATAACTAATGACAATCTTATAAGACGTTGACCTAAAAAATAAAGGCAAGTCACAACAATAGCAGTTGATTCTGTTTATTGTGAATGCATAAAAGGAACTATTCTTTCCTGCACATTGATGGTTTTACACAACTCTACCTTATCAACTGTGACATTCAATACAACAACAAAATAAATATATTTGTGTAACTTGATAGAGTACATTTATGGGTAATACCCGTTTAAATAACAAATGACTTCCGTGAATTTTACAAAGGGAATTTTGTTTAATTTTAATTATATGTTTTTTCACTTATGGTATAATTACTAGATAGATATTTTATGTGTGTGTTCATCATTGGATTATCATCGGAACACACTCCAGCAGCACATGTCCATATATTAGATACTTTATGTAATAAAAACAATACTACTACTAATCGTAGACTGGTAGAAAATGCCCAAAGCCGCCTTTGTACGGTTTTTTTACTTTAGCATAAAGTTTTAATAAATAAATACTATACTTAAAGTATCAATGCTGCTATGTTACAGTTATGACTTACTAAAATATGCTTGATTAACAAACAAAACATTTTGCACACAGCCAACAGACCATGCCTCCGTATCACAGAACAACCTCAGAACCACTTCAGGTTCCGATATGTCAGTGAGATGGTTGGCACGCACGGTTGTCTCCTGGGCAAGACCGTGGGTCCCAGCAAACAAAAGACTCATCCAACTGTAGAGGTAAGTTATTATTTCTAATTTTAGAAGGTATTTTCCTCTTATGTTGCAGTCACTGATTCATATCAGGAAGTCTTGTGATTGAAATCCAATTTGAATCAGAGAATGAATTATTTGTAGAATAACCCTCGTTTTGGGCTTCGCCGCAGTCAGGTAATAAATTCGGACTTCTTTGTATTATAAGATTGCTGTTGGACTGTTAAAATATTGTTAAGTTTTAAGCATTTAATATTTAAAAATGTATTTTTTCCCAATTGGTTCTCCGTTCTGCCTCATTGGCTAGTGGTCACAAGCACAACTTCTGAGCAAGAGCTACTGGGTTTGATTCCCAGGTTGATTTAAGTGTTATTGGGTTTTTCCATTAGAAATTTCTCAGTAACAGCCAGAGAGTCTGTATCTGAACCTGGTTGATCGCAATAGGCTCGCCCCTTATTACATAGAACTTTAATATATGGCGAAATATGGTGTACTGCTAGGTACTGCACCTCTGCCTTACTCTTGGGGGATTACAGGCGTGATGTTTTGTTATTACGGTATTTAACATCACACCTGTAAGCCCCGAAAGGTTTGGCAAAGGTTTATCCAAATAGGAGACGACCCTATTCACCTATTGCCAGTTATAACCCAGGTGGGGTTAGGTAAACCAAGCACAAGTACTAACTCCAGGTTTCCATTGATTCGTGATGTAAAAACCTAATTACTAAAAAGTAGCAATCGGCACAAAACACGCGTAAAGTTAATGACTGTTTGTTAAAAAATTGACAGATAAGAAGCGATTCGAAAAAAATAAGTGTACTGTAGAGTACGTAAATGATAATTATAATCAGTTCTTCCAAATAAATACATTCAGTAGAGCTACTGAAATGTTATATTTTAGTTATGCCTACTTTTTATAACAAAATAAGAAGATACTGATAACAGAGTTCTTGGGAATCCCTGGTTCACAATAATCAGGTTGTCGACGCTTTATGAGTGATTATTAATTTATAAATGTTGATGGGTGGAGTGTAGGAAATGCAATCTCGGTTGGAGAGGAATAGCTTTTCTCCTTATTTTCCATGTAATTAAATAATTTTATTGGTCTTTGGATTGTGTGAGAAATGAACTAAGAAAATAAAATAGCGAGAGATAGTCTGAATTCCCTCTGTCTCGTGACACTGTGATGAAGATAAAACGTGATAAGCCGACTCCATTTAACTTGGGATAAAACAATAAGATAATGAGGTTTTTGTACTGACTGACTGACTGACTCATCAATGCCCAGCCCAAACTCTTGGACCTAGAAAGCTGAAGTTTTGCACAGAGGTTCCCTTTATAATGAAGTCAAGAAATAAGGAAGGATTTTTTGTATATATATACCAACTTAAAAAGATTCTTAAAAAACACTACCTGTCATTGTGTCCATAGTTATTTTGTAATTAAAATCGAAATTTGTTATAATCATATTCTGAAACGAGAATAACTGCCGACAAACTGTTGCAGTTTGGCAGACTTTTTATATTTTATTTTAAAACAGATTTTGAATAAATAAATTAAAAAAAAAATGTTTAAAAATTTTTTTTCTTGAGTTATTATACTTACTTAAAACTTGGCACAAATCCTACTAATATTATAAATGTGAAAGTTTGTGAGAATGGATGTGTGGATGTTTGTTACTCTTTCACGCATAAACGGCTGGACCGATTTGGTTGAAATTTGGTATGTAGATAGGTTATACCCTGGATTAACATATAGGATAGTTTTTATCCCAATTTTATGATCCGTGGGATAATTTTCGAGTTGTAGCGGGTGAAGCCGCTGGCAACAGCTAGTAAATTATAAAGTTTGTCACTTATTTTTCCCAAACTACCCCCTAAGTAGGGAATGGGGTGTGTCAAAGTTTGTATGGAAGAATTTTATCACGGGGCTTGATTAACTGGAAAATTGGTGTATGAGTCAAGTCAAAACTGGCAATACAGTTTAAAAGAAAAAAATAATTTGAATAAGTTTCAAATTATTTTTTAAAATTATACTTGCCTGTGTAAGAAAGTTTGTCATTAAGGGGTTGGGGGTTTGTCATTGTGAGGATCGGCCGGAGGACACGGTGGAGCACACAGTGGAGGTGTGCCCCGCTTGGGCGGAGCCCCGCCGTGTTCTCGTAGCGGCGATCGGCGGCGGCGACCTCTCGCGCCCGGCCCTGGTGCAAGCCATGGTCCGGGGCGAGGAGGAGTGGGACGCCGTCGCCTCCTTCTGCGAAGCAGTGATGCTAGCGAAGGAGGTGGCGGAACGCGAGAGGGAGAGAACTTCTCGTCCCAGCCGCCGCGGGAGGCGCTCCGGGCGTCGGGGGTCCTGCGATGACCTCCGGCCACCGTAGACGCGGGCCTGTGGACGGTGAGTGATGGGCTAACTTGCCGTCCGTCCGTTTCACGACGAAAACAGGCCGTGTCGACGGCGCGTTCGTGTTCCACGCGCGCCTCAAAGAGATGTCAGCAACATGGGAGGGGCCCGAAAGGGCTGCGGGTAGTCCTCTGGTTATCGCGGCCTCGACATAGAGGGCGAAGAAGGAACATGGGTGGTTTTTAGTCAGTAGAAGTCTGACACTCCCTTTCGCTCTGCCCAAGAGCGGGAGGGGTTATTCGATGATTTTACACCCACCAAAAAAAAAAAAAAAGGGGTTGAGGGTTAACGGGTATTAATTACGTAACATTTTTTTTGTAATTGTCACAGGACAGAGAATAAAGGTGATTTTCTCATGGTTTACCTAGATTAACAAATTGGGTACTTTTAATCACGGTAGTAAGTACGTTCCCGTGGGATATTTTCCGACATCCACGCGGGCGAAGCCGCGGGCAAAAGCTAGTTAATTGTTAAACTAATCTCATATGATCTTTACAGCTGCTAAACTACAATGGGAAGGCTCTTATAAGATGTTGTTTGGCCCAACACAACAACCCAGATGAGCATCCTCACAAGTTGCTTGAAGATGAACAGGACAAAGACATGAGTTACCTAGTACCGGATCAGGGAAGCTATAAAGTCGGGTAAGTGCTTCACGAACATTAATAGTACTTTATTTTTTTTCTATAGATGGGAAATCATTAAACGACCCCTCCCACTCTGAGTGGAGTGGAAGGGAGTATCAGACTTCTACTGACTAAAAAGCACTCATATTCCTTTTTAAGTCTTTGTGTTCCGGAGCCGCGGTATCGGTTACAGTATATTATGTGGTGTATTGTTATATCCCTATTCTAAATTATAATGTGATTTCCAATTAAATTCAGGAAATAATAATAATTCAGGTGACGCACTACGCTGGCGCTAGATTAGTTTAACAATTCTTCGTTAAATTAATTTAAATCTATAAGTGCGCGCACAAGGCTAAATAAAAATATTCATATTTTAAACTTAAGCGCTCGTTTACATTTCATTTGTTGAAACCTATGTTGTAACAACGGGTGCTTTTTATCGCCACTTTATACTGAACGAAAAGGTCCAAATCTATTGAACGAACTTCCGCTTTTGCTTAGTCAAGCTTCATCCGAAACTCAACCTTATTAAATATATAAGCACATTACATAATAGGTAAGCACAATAAACTACAACAACAAGCGACTATGACCTAGCCGCTCTATATTTATGTATACGCTAGGTCATAGTCGCTTGTAGTAATATGATGCACCCAAACTCTAAGGTTTATTTTCGAATGAAGCGTGGCAGAGCTAAGAGTAGCCTAAGAGTAAGTTCGCTCGCTCTATTGTTTTGGGCCTAAGTGTGGTCACTCCGTCACTCGCTAGTAAAACTACTAATCAACACTATAATTACATCCTCGTATTGCAATGTGCGTATCGTTTATATCAAACAATAATGCACCGTACGAGTGATATAGGTAAAAAAACTTTTTAACAAAAAATAAAACCGACTTCGACAAATTTGTTTCTGAAGGCGGTGGCAAAAAAAATAAATCAAACAAACAAAGTCTCCGACTTTAGAAACTTTTTGTTCTAAAGTTTATTTTTCACTTTTTTGTGTTTTATTTTTTGTTGAAGTCGGTTTTATTTTTTGTTAAAAAGTTTTTATTTTTCACTTTTTAGTGATTCACATGTGCTTACCCCTTCACAACGTACCGGCGCGATGTTATGTTATGAACTTTCAACAATCCCAATCCATTTGCTATCATTTAGACATCAATACGACCTCGCAAAGTTTTGTATTTATTAGTAGAATAACAAAACATCACGCCTGTAATCCCCGAAGCTTGCGAGGTCGTATTGATTTCGGTTACATAAGAACCATTCTACCATCAGATCACCTTGTTAGAGAGATAATACCAATATCGCTGTAAATTTATCTGAGTTCTCTCGATTTCGCCAAGATTTCATCATCTGATCCCGACCTGGTGACTGTGAGACCAATAGGAGAATTTTCCAAATCGGCTCGTTAACGACGGAGACGAAAAGATCGTTAATGTAGACAATGTAGTTTTTTTTTTAGTTTTGTTGATTTTTCAAAAACCGATTGTCCGATTTCCATGAAAAAAATATGTTACGATTTGGGACAACAACCCTTTCCAACAAAAAAGAATTTTCAAATCGGTTAGCAAGCGACGGAGTTATGCACGAACAAACATAAAAAAAATATATAAACATCGGAATTGAGCACCTCTTTCTTTTTTTTTTTTTTAGGAGTCTGTTAAAAAGTAGGCTTTGATTATGTTGAAAAACAACTCATAAAAGTTTCTGTTTGAACTGATTTCCTTAATACCTTATACACACGGGTCGTGGGGCTTTCGGGACCGGGACCGCGTTCCAGGATTCCCCTTAAATAATAATAATTATGTTTTAGTGGTATATCGGGACCACAGCTAAAATAAAAATAAACTTATGCTTTTAAAAAGTACAGCCAACCAAACAAAATTAAGTTATACAAATAGAACTAATTTTATCAAATGATAAAATATTTCTATAATTTCAATAATAGTAGCCTGACTTAAAATGAAATATAATATAATAAAATATTATGAAATTTGCATACAAAAATTTAATTGAAAATTTGCAGGAGTTAATGTAATGTGTTATGAAGTACTAGCTAGGGTATCCGTCGTGGCTGCGAGTCCGTCGGGGCTGCTGTTTGTTGTAAGACATACCGCGGCCTCGACATAAAGGGCTAAGAAGGAACATGGGTGGTTTTTAGTCTGTAGAAGTCTGACACTCCCTTTCGCTCTGCCCAAGAGCGGGAGGTGTTATTTGATGATTTGTCATTTTTGAGGGCTGACAACGTATTTTAGTTTTAATATATCATTGACTTTATCATCGTTTTTCTTGTGGTCCCGATTTACTACTCCAAATTAATTAAAATATTACAGGTGGGTTTCGGGACCACGGTCCCGGTCCCGAAAGCCCCACGACCCATACACACATACACTGGACAGGGATACGTGGAATGCGTTGTTCTAGTGATCGCAAAGTCGCTACTAACTTTTGAGCCTAAGGCACTGGGTTCGATTCACACGATACACACTTGCAAAGTATTATTGGGGTTTTCCACAAGGATTTTCTCAGTACTAGCCCGCAGTCTAGAAATGCGTCCGCTGATGGAAATAGGCTCGCCTTTAGGCTTTTACATCGAACTTAATACACAATTGTCGAAATGTGGGTGTATAAATATTAAACCTACACTGCTGCCTTGTTTGTGAAAATACAGATGTTAACATGACATCACTTATCAATGATCTAATTTTCACTAGGTTTGCGGGGATTGGTATTATACATACCGCTAAAAAAGATGTCGCCGGACTTCTTTTCAAGAAATTCGCCGAACATTACAAGAAAACAAACATCAATATGAACATGAAAGACGTGAGTATATCTTTAATAATCTTTATGTAATAATATGTGTAGGTATCTATTTTTTTTTGTGCCCGTTTAACGGTTAATGACAATAGGCTCGCCCCTAATTTTAAGGGACTTAATCTTAACTAGTCAAATGGTGGCTGTGCTATTAGGTACACCTCCCTCACCTCTATCTTACTCGGAAAAAAGTGCCTAAGACTTTATTTTTTTAGTATTTTTTCATGAAATTTAGTAAAGCGCAGGCTGAAACTAGAGTGTAGAAAATATACCTACCTACCTACCAATCTCTTAAAGAGGTAAAATAAGTATTAAAAAAAAAAAGCGAAGTAGACCGAAGTCGGTTTCTTGTAAAGCAAAGTAACTACAAATTTATTTTGAGATTTAAATACAAAAATAGTATTCGCCGTACACGCGAAGGTTCAAATTACAGTGAAGTGAAGAATATGTTTAGTATGCATGTTTGCAAAAATTTTGGGAACTCAATCTATAACGGACGTGTGTGTGTATGTTAGGTTATAATAGCACATTGTTTTCAAAGCGAAGTGTTCCTGTAATAAAATTCATTGTTTCCTAGGCATTATTTAATAAAGCTAATAAAGTTGGTTGTAATAAAGCTATAAGTACAATTTTATATTCCGGCCAATTTATCTTTGACTAGATACAAATATGGTTCCCACATTTGCTCTTTCTTCATTGAAGATGTGCCATCTTCAATGCAGAATACTGTTACGTCGGTCATCTAGAATCTTCGGGAAACCTCGCTAATAACTGAGAAGTACGCGTGAATTCTAGTAGGTACCTATTTCCATTCTGTAGGTATAACTACCGCGCCCGGCGTCGGCGGTACTTGCATTTGAATTACGACCGTAAACCTACGGCGTAAAGTAACTTCTTCTTTGTTGGTTATTTTATCTTTAAGTTTATTTTTTTGTTAATGTTTTTCTGGATGCTTTATGAATAATTGGGAATTTTCTCGAATACCTTTTGTTTGTTGGTGGTATAAAAGGACCGAGAGATGACGAAGAGAGGCTCCCCGCATCCGATTCGTGCGTCCCTCAGGGCTCCGTACTTTCCCCTTTAGTTTTCACGCTGTTTACTAGCGATATCCCAAAGATCAAGAAGGCTCAAATAGCCCTTTTCGCTGATGACACGGCTATATTCTATACCGGTCGCGAACAAGGCGCTATCGCGCGATCTCTACAGTTGGCAGCCAATGCGCTTAGCGCGTGGTTCCGAAAGTGGAGGATCGAAGTAAATCCGGACAAAAGTCAGGCGGTACTTTTCACCAAACCTCGACTTTCGCGTCCCCTACCACGTCCGATCACAATGTACGGTAAGCCGGAGGAGTCATACTCGACCAACACCTTTCCTTCGGGAAGCATATAAGAGCAGCTCGTAATAAAGCGGCCTTTGCCATGAGTAGGCTCCACTACATTCTTCAAACAAAGAGCAAATTGTCACTCAAGTGCAAGTTGCGACTTTACACTTCAGTGATCCGACCAATTATGACATACGTTTGTGTCGTATTTGCTCACTCTCATTCGCGTCACATCCACACGATGCAAACTTTACAAAACCGATTTCTCCGTAGGATCACCGGAGCCCCGATGTTCATCTGTAATACCAGTCTTCATTTAGATCTTAAAATGCCCACCCTTCTTCAATTCATGAAACGCCTTTCCAAGCGCTTCTTTGATACTGCAGTCAAGCATATAAATCCTCTGGTCACATCGGCCGCCCGATACGAACCATCGCGTATTAGCAAGACCCGCCGTCCGCGGCATACTCTTATCACTCCTGATGACCCTATTACTATTCTTCAAGAAAGTAGTAAGGAAACCAGTACTCTTAGGAAGAACAGACATAAATATCCGTCATTCCGACCGCGCCGCCGCGACCCTCGCCAGAGCCAGCCCGCGATGCTGAGCCAGTCGTTTTAAACCAGCCCTTAAATAACATCACTCAGATCCAGCCTGTCCCCTTGCTGCCCTCCCCCAGTGACGTCCTAAGCCGAGGTCCGTACCCCACAGGGGGTGCCCTTAGCGATTTGTCACTTAGTTTGTAAGTTTTTGCCCTGGCTGGAGGCCAAGGCACCCACAGGGATTTGCCCGGTTAAGCAGAAGACAGTCTCCTAGACTGAACTGCGAGTTGCTATTCCGAAAAAAAAAAAAAACGAAGCGAGGCAGTCTATTTTTAAGCGAGATAACGGAAGCTTCTAAGAGAAATCTAGTGCGATAAAGTGTTCAGTAGTGATTTGCGATTGTGTATAAGTGTTTTGCTAGTAATAAAGTTATTTCGTGTGTTCAATTGGTAGTGCTTTTATTTATCCCATACCCAGCTCGTAACAATACTAATATTCGCAAAATTTTTAAAGAGTATTTACTCGATGGGAAATGGTTTTTATAAACCATTTTAACTTTCACGTTTAATTAAGCATTTTAGATAGTATCACAGTGACGCTTGATGCTACATATTTCCAATATAACCTGACCTACCTTACACTTATAGCTCAACTTAATTTGGTTGGAATAATAATAGCTTGATTGCTCGTGCTTAGTACCTACATAGGGTTGTTATGGCGAGTCGTTCTGCCGCGGGAAAACAATCACATAATGCAAGCATATTGATAACAATTAAATGTCAAATACGCAACATAAAGTTACACGTTCATACCCAAAGTTCTTATTTTTTGATTAGTTATAATTTAAAAAAGTAATGGTTCTCTATGTATGAAATCATCGAATGTTTTTTATTATTTCTCGGTAAATGTGGTACAGATGCTAGCAGATCAAGCTACCCGAAACTGTCACTGTCGCTTTTGTGATAAAGTTGAACATCTACTAAAACAGACAGATTGTAATAGCTTAGATAGCTGTGCTGTCGTCTGTTCAAAACAAGGCTTAACGAACGCACATTTCGCCGTAAAAATGGCATTCCAATAACAAGACACTTTGTTAGTATTCTATATACTAATAAATGCTGTGCTTGAACTTTACTAATAGATGATTAAGTTTAGGGCAGAGCTTACATTCCTTTAATGATGCTTACGACGCGCCAACCTTCACAGTTCACTCCTTCAGTCGTGTTTGTGAAGTGGGCGCGATAAGAGCAATTGTGCACGCGCATAGAAAGCGCCTTTTTTGAAAAAAAAACCACGTAAATACGAAAAATATCTTATGTGTGTATTGTAACCTAGTTTTAGTAAAGAATAATGTACTTCTGTCAGAAATGCGGTATGTATTATTTTGTTTATGTTTTTAGGTTCAAGTGCAATGTGAGAACATGGCCAAATCGATAAATCTAAACATCGTTCGGTTGAAGTTCAGCGCCCATGATACTGTTACCGGAAAAGAGATTTGTGAGCCTATTTTGTCCGAACCGATTCATAACATGAGTAAGTTATTTTCTTAAATGTAAACATCCATTCTTGTTGCACTAGAAAATGTTATAGTCGCGACCACTAAATTATGTATATGTTATGGTGCATAATTTGTGTAAAAATCCGGCCCTAAGAAAGTCACTAATTGTTCTTCCCGTATTTTTTAACAGTACAATATTTTCAGTGTCTTACACTAACTCATCGTATGTCGAATCTATAGACACAATTAAAAAGCCATTTTGTCTCGCGAGATCATTCCGACACACGAAAGGTTAAGTACTACCATCAGTACCACCCATACACCATGATTTTACACCTCCAAAAATTGCCGTTCTCTAGCAGTGATTTTTGCGTAGAGTTACTTAGTTTGAAGAACAGAGTACTAGGTTGACGGCTTCGTGACGGCTCCGTTTACAGCTTGTGTTTGTTACCTTTGCTAGGAACAAAATGTTAATCGACTTTTTTATGTACAGAATGCAACCAATGACAGCAATTTGAAGGTCCGTTTACGCCTTGCTTTAGTGGTCGCGAACAGTTTTATTGGCATTTCCTCCTCCCTGCCAAAATAAATTAAAATATATTTCTTTTGTACAGAGAGCGCAGCAACCAACGATTTGAAGATTTCCCGCATAAGTCGTTCTTCCGGAAGTGCTTCTGGTGGAGAAGATGTCTTCATATTAGTGGAGAAAGTTAATAAAAGTAAGTTAAGCTCTTTATGTATTTTCAGAACAAATTTTATTTAAAATCAACATAAAAAAAACATCTTTGCGCCTGAGAAGTGTGTGATTTTTGTCAAGTTTTAGGAGACAACCAAAGACGTGTTTTTATATAATTAAACGAAAACATATGGAATTGGAGAGCAACGGTGGCACAGTGGTGGCGGCCCCGACTTACGAACAGTAGGTTGTGGCAGGCAGGCACATTACTTTGTGTAATTTATTTCATCACCACTGCTCTCAAAACGGTGAAGGAAAACATCGTGAGGAAACCGACATGGCTTAGAACCAAACATTTGAAGACATGTGACATCTACCAATCCGCACTGGGCCCGCGTGGTAGATTATAGCCCATTCCCTCTCAAAGAGAGTGGAGGCCTGTGTTCCAGCAGTGGGAACATTAATAGGCTGTTGATGATGATATGGAATTGGTTCAACTTGTTTCTATTTCATATATTACGAAAATCATTTATCAACACATTGAGAATGAAACTGAGATTATGTTTAGTGTAGTGATAAAAAAATACAATATAGAGTTTGGCAGGCGCAGCAACAATATGACCTAACTAGGTGCTGTGGCCGGGAGAAAAAACGTAGATCTATACGAGTTTCTATCAATTGAAAAATAAAATTATTGTTTACTTACACGCTGCATGCCTGATTGGATTTGCCATGGGGTAAAAGTGACAAACTTAAATTCAAAATAATTATGATCTTTGATTTTAAAACTGATAAGGGTGTTTAGGGGGTTAAATTGTTTAAGCAGCTTTTTTGTAAAATTTCATTGTTGTGTTACCTAGTTTAGGATATGCGTCATTTGGCAGTGAAATTTAAGATTTTTAAAAAGTAGATTGTCCTAATACATTTTGAGGACTCGGTAACTCTGTGATATATCACCGAGCCTTTAATAAATGGGTTTGAAAGTACCCTTAACGAAGACGAAACAATCTTGCATTTTTTGTTATTTTTTGGTATTCCAGGGTACCTTCTAGATACGGTGATATTGGGGGTAAAGCTCTAAGTTTTTTAAATACAATTTTTAATGTTATAAGTTTTATAAATTACATACTTTAAACACCTCCACGAACCCCATACTATAAAATGCATCAGCACTATGATTTGGATGCACAAACAGATACAGGATACAGAGGGAATTCCTAGAGTAGGGCAAAGTTTTTTTTTTTTTCAAGTAGAAAAATTACATTGTGTCCCACGTAAAAATGATTTATCACTCCCAAAAAAAGGTCGTTTGCCAGCAATAATTTTTGAGTTGAGTTAATTAGCTTGATGTCCAAAACGTTTGGTTGGCGGATTCGTAAACAGACAGACCGTTAACACCTTGTAAACTAAACTAAATATGTTACATAAACATAATATACGTAATTATTTATTGTTAATAACTTACGAGACATAATACGTCGTTTTGTCAAGTATACTTGCTATCAACTGCGTTGGAAAACCCCAACGGTAAACAAGGTAAATAAAATTACTATTTATCGGAATCCGTCAAACTATGAACTTTGAAACGTACCTTTTATAAATTTGGACATCAATAATTACTTAGTGTAAATAAGTCTGGTAGTCTGCAAATGATCTAGCGTTTCTAGAAGATTCTCAGACTACCAAAAGACAATAGGTACTTCGTAAATTCAGACAGTTATACAAGAAAGCTCTTATATACATTACAAAATGTATGGACTCTTGTAGATAGTTGATCGAAATCCGCAGCCAATCCATCATGTAAAGAAAAATCGTCGCTACAATGGGATAGCATTTTATTGATAAGTAATTGTAGTGACACTTCACGTTAATTAACTAATTAAATTAATCGATTTCATTACTTGAATTCTTTAATTACTGATTTTTTCATTGCTTTGATGGCGGAATTTTGTCTTATTACTATATAGACTTGCTATAGTCATTTATAGGAATATGCGTCGATATTGAAGAAGTTTTATGTAGTAATATCAATATGTATGTATACTATAGTATGGTACCAATCTATGGTATTATTGCATTCTGTAAATATGAATAAACTGTGGTTTTAAGATTGTTGATTTCCTGTTTCGTCTGATAACGTTGTTAGGATTTTATTGCCATATTATTTTAAGGCATGATTTAATAACTTTCTGCTTTAAAATGGTTAGTAGCGAAATCATTTAAAGCCTTTTAAAATCTTCACTAATCTAGTAGTAGCCAGTTTAGTAAATGGTCACAAGAGCTTCATTTAAACACTGACGCTGTCCATCAACGATTTCCTTGTCACTTCCTTCCACTTTTTCCTTCATTGGCACTTGAAGCTTAGTGGTTTAATATACCTATATTGTATTTTTTCAGAATTCACAAAAATAAGAACTTAGTATGACAATACCTTACTGAAACAAACAATACCTACCTACAACAGAATATTTTTTTTACAGAAAACATTATGATCCGTTTCTTCGAGTTGGACGACAATGGCGAACGTTGCTGGAATAGCGTGGGCCAGTTCATGCAAAGTGACGTCCATCACCAATATGCCATCGTGTTTCGGTAACTACCTACTAGATAAACTGTTTTGAGCATTATTGTAAGTGTCGTAACTTCATTAAAGGTTAAAAGCAGAAAAACTATTCCTACTTTTTTTTCTTCTTACTAAATCGTCCTCTTAGTGCAAAACCAAACTAACTGCAAAATATATAAAATCGTGTTTAAAGGTTCGAATCTTAAAATTTCTTTTAAAACAGTTGTTTTAATGAGGAGAGTCCGTGTATTTTTGATTTCTTATTTCTTTTTTCCTTTCATTATTCGGGTGGAAGAGAAAATAGAACTTAATTCTCAAAACAAGTAGGAAAAATTTGGGATTGGCTTGAAAAGTGATAAGTTGTTTTTCCTGGAGCCGCAATGTTTTCTTATCTTTTAAAGAAAAGAGTTTGGACAGCAGTTTTTTATGAATTTAATTAAACTACATTTGTATGTCCACGTAATGGATAATTGTTTGTTCATCTAAGTTGAATCATGCCAAAACCACTTAAATGGGAGTAATATTTTTGCCGTCAAAAAACATTGCTTACAGTGCAAAAACATTGCGTTAACTGTTCTGTTCTTTATTTAAAAAAATCTTCCGATAAGGTTCTTTAGCTGAAAGCTAAATCCAGAACAGAGCGTCATTTTTGAAATTGGGGTTTACCAGTAGGTATGTAGATCTTGAAAAGGAGATTCTAACAGTATCTGTAACAAATTTTTGTCCATATGTGACTTTAGTTGGTTTTTGCTTTAAGAGCACGAAATTTTGGCGGCGGGATGTTGAAAGAGATACCGTGGCCTCGACATAAAGGACTAAGAAGGAACATGGGTGGTTTTTAGTCCGTAGAAGTCTGACACTCCCTTTCGCTCTGCCCAAGAGCGGAAGGGGTTATTTGATGATTGTCCACCCGCCGAAAAAAAAAAGGGCACGAAATCTGCGTACTACTTTTTAACTTCTTTTTTGCTTGGAAATCTATCGTACCATCAAAACAAATTCATAATCTAATAACCAATATGCCATTTTCCCGAACAGGACACCTCCATACAAGAACCCGGAAACACCTGTAGACGTGCAAGTCTACATAGAACTGGTGAGGCCTTCAGACGGCCGCACCAGCGAACCTAAGGAATTCAAGTACAAGGCGAACCAAGCTTACAAACAGATCAAGAAGAGGAAGCAAGGATCGTCCTATTGCTCTATCGGCAGTTCATCTAGTAAGTAATAACTGTAACAAGATAATGGTTTTTGCCCGGGCGTCATCGTGAATCTAACGTCATAGTGATAAGAAATAAATTAAATTAACGCGTATTCCTACAAATCCAACGTATAGAACTTACTAAACATCTAATGATAATTGCCATCTTTCGTAGTTTTAACCTCTGACACGTCTATAGATTGCAGAGGTTTTATTAGAAATATACAGTTGTCGTCTTGTTCTTCACAATTTTATTTTATGGAAAATAATAAGTCGAGCCACAGATTTCTTTTATTGGTTTCGGGATAAAACTTCTAATTTAATAAGTTGGCCACGGGAAAATGAGATAGCCTCTAATAAACTAATTCGTCTTTTTTACAATGCCAACTAAATATCTTACAGAAAGCGTCAAATGACAAGATCATCAATAGAGATAATCAAAAAAATCTAATTAGTCCGTCATATTGATTACCAAAAAGTTTGGACACGTATTTTTTCTTTTTTCACGTAAGCAAACAATGAAGACGATACAGTGCTTTGAAAACTCGTGTGACGTCATACTCTAAGACATTAGTATGACATTTTTTTGCGGTCAGTGAGGTCACCTACCCCCACTCAAATCTTTGACGCGTGTTGTCTTCGTCAACTTTTATTGATTTGATAAAACAATAAAAATATAAGTTTAAAAAATAAAACCCGACTACAAACCGCGGTCTTAAAAGTAAAAAACAAGAAAATAATTCTTGTCTGATATTCATATACTGAATTTGTATATTTCTATTTAAATGTAAGTAAAATTATTATAGAGGACCGCCGTAGTCGCAAACACTTTTGAAAAAAAAAATGTACGAATTAACAATTAGGTAATCGATTTGTTTTAGGTGGATCGTTGAAGAGTGGCTGCGACATTCCCGTATCCGTTGTCAATCATGTAAGTTTTTTTTTCTTTCCTTGTTTTTGTAACCATGACTTTTCTCTACTTTTAACGTGACTGTCAAAAGCAGATTATCACCCTGTGACCTATTGAAGTTTGAAGTAGACAAGTATTTTTTGCTTCTAAACGAAACTTTGTTATACTTTTCACATTTTTGAGGGTATGATGTGGTCTCTGTTAAGAAGTTTGGCCACTTAAGATTTTATTTACGATGACATTTTCAAAAATTCTCTTTTACTTGTGAGGTTTAGATACACAGGATCTTAGGAGTCCATATCTAATCCTCAATGTTTATTTATTTTAATGCAATATCAACTTCAACTTGTACTTGAGAGTCCAGTGCATG
Source organism: Diarsia rubi (assembly GCA_932274075.1). NCBI lineage: Eukaryota > Metazoa > Arthropoda > Insecta > Lepidoptera > Noctuidae > Diarsia > Diarsia rubi. Next base: position 12,731,279 of record OW026417.1, on the reverse strand, counting down.
CAATAGGACTAGTGTTTAATAATAACATAACATGAGTTAGGCCTGTACTTCCCGAATTTATAGGCAGAGGTCTATCTTAAAGGACATCCTTATTTTGCCAGCTATACAGGAACACTGCCATAAGAGATTAGTGGAGGGCACCTGGGAATCGAAACCAGTTTTCCCTGTATTTAGCAGCCACTGCGTGACGACTTTGGCCCATTGGTCCTTATGCATTCTACAGACATGGCCCGCCCAATCCCACCCAGTAATATTATTACCCACATCTGTGATTCCAGTTTTTGAACGTATTGTGCTATAATAAAAATGTAAAATATTATTTAAAATGTTATTTCTATATTTAGCAGGTAGACGAGCCAGTAGAAAGCGTCCCGGAGCCGTCGTTATTTGTTCCGTCGTCGTTGCCTCAGGTTAGTAATATCATAGAACATTAAATAACTATGTATAATATATTAATAACTATGTACAATATATATATTGGCTTGTTTTGCCATAACTTTTATTATTTTGGAACCCAGTTGGTTGCATTATCCTTTTTTTCTCGTTATTTTAATGTACAACAATATGCAACACATTATCAAACTTTTTATGGCGTAAGTAAAAGCGACTAAAACAATGGGCCGTGGATAATAAAAATTATGTTTAAAAACATAAGGAAGGGATATTTTTTACTTGGAGAAATGTTCACCAGATGTTTGACCAAAGAGAAAGGTTATAGCTAGCTAACTGTATGTTGATGTTAATACGGTTTCTTGGTAATAACAATAATGGTACAATCAGCTTAGGTATGAAATTATTAATGTGTAAGTTTGCCGTATGTTTTACTTGATTAGTTTTGATTTTTTTTTGTCAAATATCAACAAATGATTTTGGCTTCACAGTCGTACAGTACTTTTTGTGAACATAACTCTCAAAGATCTTCATCATCATTTCAACACGGAATCACTCACTGTCGGGATTAGGGCCTCCCTTTTCTTCTGCATTGCATGCATGCATTACTCTTCTAGTCACATGCGATTCGCCCCTTCTCATCGCAAGTCCATACCAAGACAGTCTATTCCTTTTCAAGTAACTAATAATAATAATAATAATAATAATATTCCACAACTATCACACAACGCCATCTAGTCCCAAGCTAAGCAGAGCTTGTGTTATGGGTACTAGACAACTGATAAACATACTTATATATTTCTAAATACATACATATTACCAACTGTTATTATTAACTGACGCGACTTTCAAACTTCCTCTAATATACTCGTTCCTTCGTAAATAAGTAAAAAGAAACAATCTTTTTTAAACAGATGCGCGGCCCACTTTCACCCGAACAATGTGATTTGGCCAGCGCTTTGTACTCTGGGTCTGAAGTCAGCCAGTCACCGGTTTCGAGCCCTATGTGGTCCAGTCCTCATAGCATGATGCAGCCAGAGCCACCCATCCAGAACTTGCAGATTGATTCTATGGAGTTGGAGCAGATGCAGATACCTAACAACGCTTCTCAGAACCCTGTACCAGAAGATTTGAAATCGTTTTTAAATGGTATGTATTTTTTTCACACCTATCGTTACCAAGGATCGTAATTTATACCTATGTGCATGATTGTGATTTTTGGTACTCGAAATATGCAATCGTAAAATGGAAATAGCTTTAGAACAAATGAAATATCCCCTGATATGAAGATAAAACCTTTATTTATATTATTGGGTAGAAATAAGTATAATGCCCGTTGACCACAAAAACAACTCCTCGTGGAAAACCCCTATGACAATATGTATTCTTTTTATTCATTAACAATGAAATTGTATAATATTAATATTTTTTTTATTTCAGATAACATAGATCCATATATTTGTTAGTAGGCGCACTTAAAAAATAATATTATAACGTTAGTAAAAAATAAAATAAAAATCATCGGAGGCCAATACATGCACACTAACTATTCAAAAAATTTGCAACAAAATTCAGCTACTATAATCAAAAAATAAAATGTTCATATCAAAATCGAAAATGTCAAACTGTCAAATGTAAAATTTTAATGTAAAAATGTCCACAATCAAATTAAAAATAAAATTGAAATAATTATATGGTAATTAAAAATTAATTGTATAATTATGAAGAAATAATTAAATTTACCTGCCCCACCCCCGGTTTACAGGTGCATGTAAGGCCTGCCAGTATAAGTGTACTCGTAATTTGTAAAGTTAAAGTATAGCTTGGAACATAATGGCCAAACATTTAATATATGATCTCAAATGAGTAATAAACAAACGGATTAACTTTGATTTAGATAATAATATCATCTTTTTTTTCAGATTACTTGAGAAGTTATGGCGAAAGTCTTCCCGAAGAAGTAAGTTTGAACAAGTTTTGAACGTACATTTTAGCAACAATATTGTGTATATTTTACCTGTATCTGATGTTCTATTGTTTTTTACAGAAAAATAGCATGGAATTCATCCGGTCAATGCTGGTTGCTGACTCTGGGCGGGCAAAGGTTTGTGCTAATTCATGTTTTTTTTGTTTATTTACTGACAAGTGTCTTGTGTTATATTGGGGCTATTCGAACTTATTACTTCAAACCTTTCAAGTGAAGTTATTCTGCCAAAATGAGTCATTGAGTTGTTTAGCCGCTACTGAAGGTGCCAAACTCGTGGGAAAAAAGATTCTGCTATTTAGTAGATTTATATTTGCATACCTTCAAGCCTGTAATTCCCTTAGAGTTAGGCAGCGGTATAACCAATATCACGCCCAGATTTCACCAGTTAAGTTTTTTAGTTTCATTTACATTCTGTTTGCCAACTTGATTAACGTATATTTATTTGACAGCCAAAACAGGTCCCGAATCGAATCCAAGAGGATCATGCGACCACTCAGAACAAAGAAACCGATATGAAGAAGCCAAAAGCCGAGTATCCAGCCTTCTACAAACCTGAAGACGGCATCGAAGTTAAGAAGGTACCTTGTTTTTATTTTCGAGCAACGTATGAGTGACGGAGTATTGTAATAGTTAGATAATCGAAATTGAGATTTTGGTTTTTTTGTGCATCATCTTACTATACGAATTTTAAAGTGATTGATATTATTATTCTACTAGATTATGCTCGCGGCCAAACTTCATCCTGATACGTGCAGCCGTTTTGTTACAAACTCCCAAATAGAAAAGCTGAATGGATCAGGATTAAATTTGGCCGCGGGCATAAGCTAGTAAGATATTAATATGAATCATAATACAATTCGTGAAATTATCGTAGACGCAGTCAATGTTATAAGTTGCCACTTTGCGACGATAATAGGTTTAGGAATGTCATTTTTTAACCTCATCGGTGACACTAATATACAATGTCGGATTGTCAGGATATATTCCAGTCACTGAATGTCCTCCTCGCTGCGAGCTCAATACATGAGGACTCAGTAGATGTGCGTCGTGAGGACACACTGGTAAGTACGGCACGTAATGCTATCACTGGGGCGCTTGTGATTCATTTTAGGTCCATACTAACTACCGGATCCGATACCGGACCGGATATATATACTAAATTATATAATATATACCCCAAAATCTCAAATTCGATTATTCTAACCATCATACTACTTCGTCACTCCTTCGTCGCTCGGAAGTAGAAACTTTTTACCTTCTAAAAAATCATTCCTCCATCAATCCTGTACCTTAATATCCTGTCCCAATGTATGGTAGGTAACCATTATTATCACTACAATTTTATTTTTGAAATATTTGTTTTGTTTTTCGTTGATTCATCATATATTTATTTATCTGAGAAAACATGGACAACATGACAGATAAATTCGAGCAATGCTCAGATAAAAAAACATACATATTTACAATAAGGAATGATAAAAGATATTAAATAAAATACTTAAAAGTAAGAAGAAAATGGCAACTTTCTTGTGTCCTCTCACAGAACAGGCATGTGGAAAACTCTTTCATCATTTTCCATTGAATCGATCGACATCCATCTTTTCTTATTCACACATAATGTAAAGGCAAGTTGCTTGTCTTTACTTGTTCTCATAACACACGGCATGTCTTGAACCAAAAATTCGAAGACTTGTGACATCTACCAATCCGCACTGGGCCCGCGTGGTAGATTATGGCTCCTCTCAAAGAGAATAGGCCTGTGTCCCAGCAGTGTGAACATTCATAGGCTGATGATGATGACTTTGTTTTCTTTCAAAACTGTCCATTTTCACTATCGCCCAGTCCCATTTTAACCTGGCAGATTTGAGGCCAACATCGGCGATGCCTGTCTAAGACCGTATTACGGTGTTGCGGATTCGATCGGAGAGTCTAATCTTGAGAATGCTACGTTTCATCGCTCTTTGGCAGACGTTGAGTTTGGACTTCTAAGCTTCGGTCAAAGACCAAGTCTGAGCGCCATAGGTTAGGATAGGCAGGATACTCATGTCGACCAACTTACGCTTAAGTGAGATCCTCCAGGCATTTTCGACTCGACTCTATTAAAACCATTAAACTAAAAAAATAACCCTTGTTATTATAATATCATATGTGTTTGTTTACCCTTACTTTATTGTTCCCAGCTGGTAAAAGACTTGTGTGATATGATAAGAAACAAAGAAGGCTTCAAAAAGGCAGAAGTTCGAGCCCGATTGGAAAGATTGTTCGAAATTAGACTGTCTAACGGAGATACGTAAGTGTTATAATCTAATATTTTTTAATTCAAACATAAATAATTGATTAAATGACAATGTTGATGATTGCAATTTAAAACCTATTCCAATAATGACATAAAAAATCACTAGATATTCCTAAATATACAGTCTTCATCATATTCATCAAATTTATAAATAGTTCTTAGTTAGTGACGGCGACACATCAAGGGGTGCAAGGCCAGTATAATCTGATCTTGCTTTATATGAGCTTCTTGTACAATGAGAGATCAGCTTAATTTGGTTTTTTATAGCTTGATTGGTCATCGTGCGTATCCAGTATTTATCAGTCCTCAATATTGCACACACTAAAATTAATTTCTGTAAAAACACACCAATCATTTAGAACTTAAAACAAGGCTCCTCAAGGAGTCGGGGCTGCGGGTTGTTCGAAAGAGATACCGCGGCCTCGACATAAAGGGCTAAGAAGGAACATGGGTATTTTTTAGAAGAGGTCTGACACTCCCCACCGCTCTGCCAAAAGCGGGTGGAATCATTTGATGATTTCCCACACTCAAAAAAAAAAGAAGGCTCCTCAAAGAACAAATAATACTCATCAATCATACTCAAGATGAAAATTCCAGATTCCTCCACATGACCCTATGCAGCAACCTGTCAAGCCTAGAGTACATCGTGAAGATAATCCACAGCGTTAAAGCAACGCATCTGCTTGACTGTGCCAATGACAGGCAGCAGACTACCCTACACCTTGCTGTTCTCCATGATAAACCGAGGATGGTGTCGCTGTTCCTTGCTAAGGGTAACAAAGAGCGTTGTTATTATTTTTTTCGATTTAGTATTACATTTTTGAAGTGAAAACTTCTTTAGCGACATTGTGATTATTTTGAGTTGGGTAAAAAAAGTTAAACTCGTGTCAGGTGACCTGATCGAAAATTCGTAAGACGACGCTTACGCGAATGTGCGTGTGTCAAATGTCAAAAAGTGAAAACTTCTTTAGCGGATGCAAAACGTTAGTTTTCAATTTTTACTTCGGCCGGCACTCCCGGAGTGCAACCCGTTATTTTTTTTTCCTGACATCACTAATTTACTGATACTGTTAGCCTGCATCGTCCCACTGCTGAGCAAAGGCCTCATGAATTAATAAATTAATTACTTACGACTGCTTATTTTAAATGCTACGTTGCTATGATCCAATTCCAAAAAATATTTCAGTGGTAAAAAGCTACATTATTCGTGGGTGCTTTAGATAAATTACGTTTAAATCATGCATTTTTGCCAAGCTATCACAATTTCATGTGCTAAATTTATGATTTAGCCGTTAGTGCGTCAACGACTACCCTTTATTTGTAACTGATCAGCATAAGTCAGTTGTATTATTCAATGTTTTTATAAATATCTACATCATGAGATGTTACATCGTAGGTTCGAACCCAATGCTGAAGGACGATGAAGACTTGAACGTGATCCACTACGCTGTCAAATACCGATCGTGTCTCGAGGTCCTTCTAGACTCCATCAAGAAGAACGAAGTGTCTTGCAATTTGAACGATTACAATGGTGGTAAGTACTTAGTTTATCTAAAACAGAAAAGTTGCTCACTCTGTTTTCCGTGCTTCGGAAAGCAATTAATGAAAATTGCGACTCCGTGCTGCCAGATGAAGCAAAGTTCTTTCGTATTTTGTAATCTATAGTAATCCATTGCGAAAAGATGCATGAACTGTGTGAAGATTTGGGCAATGATAAGAAAAAGAAAATAGTAAAGAATGCCGTGGCTCCTAACAGGAGAAATGGCAGATGAAAACGAGTTGCCGACCCCAAATAGAATAAGTCAAGGGCATACAAGGGATGATGATGAATCTATTGCATTAGTATAGAACCGATTAAAGTGGCATCGCTTGTAGAAGCCCCTGGCGTCGCAAGTACACATAATTAGTATCACAACAGTACTTCAAATAGGAACACGTGTTCGCAATCTGCTCATACACTCATTCAAAGTGTTTACAAGAATTCTGAGACTGGTAAGTTACCAGTTACCTGGAACATGTTCAGAATTAGTGGCAATGTAAATCAGGTTATCGCATAACCAAATGCAGAGTCAGACTTTTAAGTCACTGGCTACCTGTAACGACTGCCAAAGATCGATATAATATGACAGCCGGGATCAACAGCTCAACTAGCTTTCCGAGGCACGGAGGAAACTTGGTATGTAATGGGTGGTCACCCATCCACAGACTAAGCTAGGCAATCGCGGTTTAACCTAAAGATCAACCCGAGTGGCAGTTATAAATAAGCCACATTATATTGATACTGTAATGCAAAAATAAAATCATGCGACATTTGTATAACAGAGAAGCAATCGGCACTACACATGGCTGTAGTATCGGGCTGGGAGCTGGGAACTCGCTTGTTGCTGCAACACGGAGCCAGCTTCAGCGTGCGCGACGCAGAGGGACGCACACCTCTGCACCTCGCCGCGTACGATGACCGACTGGCTGTCATGAAGATACTGCTCGAGTTTATACCGCCTGTGAGTACAAGTCGTTTTTTTTTACATATTGACGTTGAAGTTCTAATACCACGTAACACAGAAGCTCTGAAATTATCAGAAGTTCTCTATTCAGAAGAGTGAAAAACTGCATGCAAAATATTATTGACATTTCGTAATTTGTGTTTACTTAGAATTAGATTGTGACGTTGCTTGTTTTTTATTGACTTAAATAATGTCTCCCGATTTTCTAGCAAACTTCAACGACGATATACGTTTGGGGTGTTTTTTAATGTCGAGAGAATAGTTTGGGTTTCAGTGTGTTATTTGGTAATCCTTCACCATTTTATACATATTTTTGCTGGATACAACATACGTGAAACATAAGTGAATGTTAGAACTGCAAGGGCCATTCCGCCTTATCTTCTTTTTCTATCTATTTGATGCATTGTGTATGTTGTCATTTCGAATAATTTCTTTAATTGCTTATCGAGGTACCCTTTCCTTAAAAAAAAAACTTTTATTCAGTTATAAAGAATATTTTGTTTAATTGCATAACAACACATAGAAAAAAAAAACAACTTGAAATAACGTGCTTATAAATGTTACTTTGTATTATCATTTATCAGCTAGCGCCGATTTATAAGCTGTTTGTACCTGTTTTGTTCCTTAGTCTCTAGTTTTATTTATTAATTCCAGAGCGATATTGATGTCATGGACGATGCTGGCAACACAGCCCTACAAATCGTCTGCGGCGGTACGACCGTCAGGGAAAACTCTGTCGAAATTGCAAGGATGCTACTGGAGAAGAAGGTACACATCAAACTTTGTTTTAACAGTCACACAATTAAAGAATCTTCTTTAAATAAGTTTTAATAAAATTCCGAAGATATTTGATTGTTTTCAGTTAATTAAACAGTAATATATTTGCCGAACTGCATTTTTCGCAATGATTTTTAATAACCTCATATAATATATTAACTTATGTGTGTAACAGTAACGTTTGTGTGAAATCAAATAGAAAATAACTTTTTTTTAGTTAATAAATCTTCAGTCCTATGGTCCTCTATCATCCCGCTTCTGATGCGTGTAATAACAATGTTCTATGTGTTAAATAATAATGTACATTATATTTTCATAGGCCTACCCTCTAAAACACGAGGACTCCAACGAATCAGCGTGGAGGCTAGTCAGCAAGAAGCCTGAGCTCAGGGACCTGATGAAAGCGTACGTTACGGTCGAGTACATGGACGAAGACGATATTAAATCGGAACCGGAAGACGAGTACGAATCCGCTGATGAGGGCGTAAGTATTTATTTAACTTTGGTTTTTTGTATGAATTGTACAATCAATCGAATGGGAAACAAATCGATTATGTCGTATGTCTATCTCGCTCACTTTCGGAATGCCAAAAAAAGATACTAGATACTACATGTACTTATCGCTTACTGTTTGTGAGAATGTATAGTAGTCCCTTTCCAGGTCCTTCTGAAATGTTTTATTTAGACGTGTTCGTTACCATCTTAAGGTTCAAAATATGTAACCAAATTCTGATATAAACTGTTTATTGAATGCAATACAGTGTAAAAGTTGTTCGGTTTGATTCTCTATACCACATCCTTAAATATATATATACTTTGTGTTGCCAGCGGCTTCGCCCGCTACAACTCGATAATTATCCCACGGGAAGATAAAATTGGGATAAAAACTATCCTGTATACCAAATTTTAACCAAGCCTGTTCTGTAGTTTTTGCGTGAAAGAGTAACAAACATCGATCTATCCATCCATACATACATACTTACAAACTTTCACGTTTGTAATATTAGTAGGATTATATTTTTTAACGTTTACATTAGGAATATCGTGGGTGAGTCCACAAACATTTAAACTCACATACACAATTACCCAGACCCAGAACAACTATCTGTAACCAGCGACACAAATTGATCAGCCACTGCGCATACCGAAACGTCACCGTATACCTACACCTTTCTGATATATTCTGTATAATGAAAGCAATACAGCTTAAATTCGTTTGTCCTCGAACGGAACCCACGCCGAGGTACCAGCTTATAAGTTGCATCGTTTGACAGGACTACCCAGAGGCTGGTCTTCACGAGTTGAATCACTACGCTCGAGAAGTGTCAGTGCTAGTGGACGTGGCTGGCGCATGGCGGGTATTGGCGCAGCGGCTGCGACTTGATGCTCTGCTTGAGTGGTATGCCGCGCAACCCAGCCCTACGCTAACACTGCTCAACCATCTGAAGGTAAAATATTTAATTAATAAATCTGCTGTTGGATTTTCAACCTTGTTCACTATGATCAACGTTGCAAATCCAAATGTCTCTTACTGCATTTCAGCAGCGTCGAATTGTTTCCTTTTGAGTTTATATTTACTTTGATATGATATGTACTTTTTTATTTTTACATTGTTTATAATTATATAATTTTTTATTATTGATTTGTGTCTGTAGTAACTCTAAAATGAACTTACACCTTACTATTGTATCGAGTCTGGTTCTTCTAACCAACATAACATACAGAATGTGTTGCTGGGGAGTTTGTTCCGTCACTTCTTCTTTCCAGCTAAACACTAGGAAGTGCCGAAGGGTGGGCGTTTTGGGGGACTGTCTCTTGTAAATAAGTAGAGTAAAGTAAATTTTGACGTTCGAAAAGTGCTGATTATCAGCCTAATTTGAATAAATGACTTTTGATTTTGATTTTGATTTTGACTTTAATATCGACTTCGTAAGTGGAAATAAACCATCATTCTGACCTCACCGTCACGACTTCCCTATTCACGTCGCCCTCCAACATTTGCTCGAGCCAGCCCGCGATGCTGAGCTCGTAGTTTTACGTCAGCCCCTAAATGATGATCTCACTCACATCCAGCCTGTCCCTTTGCTGACTGCTCCAGTGACGCCCTGAATCGAGGCTCGTCGCTAAGTTTATAAGATTTTACGCCTTGGCTGGAGGTTTTACACTCAAGGCACCCACAGTTCGGTTAAGCAGAAGTAAGCCTCTTAAGTTGATCTGCGACATACCATGTCGAAAATTAGAAACTAGACTTGCCCGGAGACTAACGAAAGTGTATTTTCAGGAGTCCCGAGATGATATCACATCGAAGTCTTTGGCGATGATCTTGGAAGACATTGGCCAATCCGAAGCGGCCAATGTTATCAGGAGGCATATGGACTGACAGGAAGGCAACCTCGATACACCTGACGGTTGTAAAGTGTTCTAGTAAGTGCTACAGGACTAATTAACGTGGTTAATAATTGACAATATGAACTATAAGTAATATAAGTAATATTTTTGTATTTAGAATAATTAGTTAGAATGTAACTAATATAAAAAATGTGAAGACGAAAACAATATACTGAAATCAATTTACATTTGAAATCTCCGCTTAAAATTTACACCAAAGTAAAAACTTGTCAAAAAACGTACTGGGGGAATAGTTAAACGAAGGCAATACTTAGAAGTATTCTAAAAAAATACCATTTTATAAAGCCAGATATTTGTTTAACTGTTAAAATTATATAGAAAATTTTAGATTTTTTATAATATCGTACCAGGGTGCTTACTCTCGCATATAATTCCGATAGATCGACATTGGAATTGTCAGTCAAATGTCAGGGATTGGCTGGACTCACTCAGCCTTATTACAAAAGTGGTTAAACCTGGGTTTAACTTAGACTTGGTTTATCTCGCAAGCCGTCACTTTCTTTTGAATATTGTCGAAGTGAGACGGCATGCGAGATAACCAAGTTTAAGTTAAACCCAGGTTTAACCACTTTTGTAATAAGGCCGCATAAGTCTAGCCAATCCCTGACGTTTAACTCAACCAACTGACGTTTGAACAATTGAATGTCGATCTATCGGAATTATATTCCAGAGTAAGCACCCACCACAAAAATAGGTACTGTTGTAAATTCTTCCATGGTTTCCTAACTAGCAAATCAAAATAATGCTTTAATCCTTTTAAGATTAAGCACACTATTGTATAAAAGAAATAGTATGCAGCTCAATTTATTCAGCTTAAAGATTTCATAATCATATCAATAAATCTTACGAGGCGAAGCATAGCCATTAAAAACTGAATAAATGTTTAAGATATAGTTGTTTATTTTAGTAACAATAAAGAATGGTGGATATAATTTAAGAACTGTTGAACAGACGCAAGCTCGTCAAGGTACCCGAAACTGACAAATTATCCCAATCAGTTTGGAACCTAATGCTTTAGTGATAAAGTTGCAAAACCATTAAAGGAATTTGACAGATTGCAGTAAAGCTACTACAATCTGTCAAGTTTCTACAATAGATGTTCTGACGTCTCTAATATCTTTATGTTCTATCAAACCATATTTGCAAATACTTGATTCCTATACAAAAATTAAGTTCGATATACACACTTGAACTGTTTGATAAGCGATTGGTTATCATACAGTTCAACGGTTTAGGTTACGAGAGAAAGATGGAGCTATACAAGACAAATAACATCATCACTTTTCGCAACAGAAAAGCGAAGGCGTTATTTTCTTCCTTAATATAAGTACCAAAGTGTCTTGACAGAATGTAATGGTTATTTTTGTAAGCGTGTTATGTGTTTGGGATTGGATACTATAGGCTATTTTTACATGTTTAGAAAGTACAGTAATTTTACTTTAGAGCGACGGAGGATTTAGTTTTAAGTATTTTTATTTTTCTTTGATAATTTCAAATATATATGTTTTTTTATTGTGGTATTGGTAAGGAGTTTGTGTTGTATTCACGAAGAAGATATCCGGGATTTAAGTAATAGGAAAAGGACGATCGTGAAGGTTCCAAGGTTCCGCATCAAATGAGTATTTGAAGAACTAATTCCCGGCTCATTTATTGTAGGTTTAAGTTGACTATTTTATTTTGACTTGACATACGCCGAAGCAAATTTATTTTATGGATCGTGCTATATTAATTTAAGGTTGTATTGTCTGATTGTTATTTTATGGCCTAAACTTGGAGCAGCAATACTAAAATTTGTATGTAGCAAAAAAATAACAGAAAATAGATCGTCAAAAACGTCCTTATGACGGGAGAAAGAATTTGCCCCGATAATATTACATTACCAAAGTCCTCTTCTTCTTATCGTGTGGGCAGTAAGGTCTAACGAACCCACACATCCTAGTGTCAAGAGTTTCTGAACCGCCTCAAGGGCCTCTGACATGGTTTGACGACCGCCATTTGGCGGCCGGGGCCACCGGCTTAACGTGCCTTCCGAAGCACGGAATCATCTTTTATCAGACAATCAGGTGATTCAAGCGTGCAATGCCCTAACCAAACTGAAAACAACTTTAAAAAGTATGTTTCCTGTGGGAATCGAACCCACGACCACTGGGTCACTAGGTAAACGCCTAAACCACTCGACCACGGAGGCAGTTAAACATTAAAATGCTCTGGATTTTGGTTTGTTAAGTTTTAATTTAAATGTTTGTAAAGATTTTTTATATTATTATGAAAATTGCAAGAGTGTGCCCAAGCGAGTCAATTACTATTTACTGTGTTTGTTTCCTTATTGCCTGTTTTTGTGTCTTTGTAAAGGATAATAATTGTGACTTTTTATTTTTTTGTAGTGAAAAGTGTGTGATGTGTATCGGAATTCAAACCGACTTTGTTTGAGTTGTTCAAGTCGATGTGATGATGTTGTGGTTTATACATTCTAAAATTGTTAATAGCTAGAAATTATAAATTGTGTGTTTTTCTACATTTTAGTCGCGCATTTAAGACCGCGTCAGCTAGGTGTTTCTTTGTTCGAAGTTCCCGATCATTTGCTGTCGCGTATATTATACTTTAAAAATAAAACAATAATAACATTGGTTGACAATGAGTTCCATGCTTGGAACTCGGCAAGCATCGTTGTTTAGCGAAACTCAGCGAATAGGAGCATTATATTAGTAGCAGCCAGTATAAACCATTTTAGCAGTTTGTCTTCACCCAGCCGTAGCCGTGCCAATGTACTTGTATGTATGTGTAACAAAATTATTTCGGTTTATAATCACGACATTGATTTAATCTTTATTATAATTATATTTTATTTGTTAAAAATTGTACATGAAATACTTCATTTTATTCTTAAAATATTTGTAATTAACACTTCAACGTGTTTTATTTACCAAGACCCAAAAGTAAGAGCCAGGGTTTGAAATCTCTATAAAGATGTGGAATCGACAGTTATCGAAATGCCGATGTCGTTAATTTAAAATTAACTTTACCACATTTATACATTACTAGCTGTTGCCAGTGGCTTTGCCCGCATAAACTCACGGGAAGATAAAATCGGGATAAAAAAATATCCTATGTTTTAAGCCAGGTTATAAACTATCTGTGTACCAAATTTTATCCAAATCCGTTCAGTAGTTTTTGCGTGAAGAAGTAACAAACATACACACTCAGTCACTCACAAACTTTTGCCTTTAAAATATTAGTGTGATTGTTGGAACCTTTCGCCGTTTCATGTAGCTAACATTACCATCTATCGATAATTTTACCGTTATGAGAGAATTTTGTTACCATCTCTCGTCCAATCGCAAAGATTGTAACACTGCATTGTCGCTGAGAACGTGCGGCGTGCGTTCCTAACTACGAACGTGCGTAACTTTGTAACATCTTATCATTATGTTTAGCAACCCTTGGTTCATTGTGACTTCAACGTCCTACTACTAAAAGACAACGCTAAATTAGAACAGCAACGGACCTGCGTACTATTCCTACTTTCTTTCAACATTCTACCCATTACTGATCATGAGTACCTATTCATGAGAAACAGCCCGCTGACAGACAGAGGGACGGACGGCGGAGGCATAGAAATACGGCCCCGTTGGTTACCCTTCGGGTACTGGGCCCTAAAAAATAAGATTTTGTCTTTCTATAAAGAAAGAAAATACCTAAATTTTTAGGGCCCAGTACCACTACGTCAAATTAACAATACTAAATACTATGATAATAATAAAGCTTCGACTTCGGCCAAAATAGGCCGAAGTTTTGGCCAAAGTGGACAGTTTTTACCGAAATGTATCACTGCTAGGAATGCGTGACAGTGCGATGGAACTATGGAAGAAGCTACTGCAAAGTTCACACATTTCGCAGTAATTTTCGAACTGGCTTCACTCGATCTTGCAACCTACTTGAATCCATAAATCTTGGCTACGCCTACAAGCCGACCAATAGTAACTCCAATAGGTCGAAACAATTCTATCCTGTCCAAGGGAAAAAGTAAAAACAAAATTCGAGCTCGCTTCGCTCGCTCTTGGAGTCTTACTTCCTAGAGTTGCCTCCGTAATTCGATAAAGTAACATCTATTTCAAAATAAAAAAAAATTAAAGAAAATTTAAGTACATTCTCTGGAGTCTGAAGTGGTGAGCTTTATTTTTTTTCAGTCCCTAGGCTTTTCAAATAACTGCTAAGAAATAATTTATTTATTTATTTTAACTTCATGTACAAGAGTGGAACATAGGCGGACTTAATGCCACAAGGCATTCTCTACCAGTCAACCTTTGGGTTAAAAAGGACAGCACTGTAGTAGAGTACAAAACAATAAAAATAAGGATAATACCATTTTGTAAACAATACATAAATTGGTGCATACTAATACATAAATATACAGATAGAATTATAGAAACTAACAGATATTTTAATACATAAAAATATGAGAAACCTTATAATAATTACCTACTATGACTAGTGACTAGATTTAAAGCAATTCAGTCCGTTTTCAAAAAGTATTTCCGGTCTTTTCTTTTGAAAGCCCGGAATGAATTGATGGTTATAATTCGGTAACTTCATACGTCTTACAGTCGCAAATCAAATTTTCATAAACATACAACCAAGCACTGGCCTGCAAATTGCCAAAAACGTAAGAAAATTAGAATTTCGCGGGCCAGATGTGAGCTTCCACCTTAAGGTGAAAGCGTCAGGATAGCCGCGAAATTCAAATTTTCTTACGTTTTTTGCAATTTGCAGGCCAGTGCTAGGTTGTATGTTGATTAAAATGTTGGACGCGAGTGTAAGACGTATGTAGTTACAGAATTATAATCATCAAAATCATCAATACAACCCTCCAAGTTCATATAATTCGAGGAATGACTTTGACCTCGAAAAAGTTCGACCACATCGTCACTTAACATCAGGTGAGATAGTGGTCAAACGCGAGCCTATCTGCAATAAAAATAAAAAAAAAATGTTTGACAGATGTTAGACAACACAGCTGAACCAGCTGAACTGACAAGACAAGGCAGCATGGTCTCAGACCTTAGAGCTGGAATTATTTTTATGTCAACCGTCATTCCGTCAACGACAGGACAGGTGTCATTTCAAATTCAGTTTTTACTGTCTGTGGTTTTCACTGAAGACGAGGCGGTATGGTCCAAGACCTTAGCCTGCCCATGAAGGGCGAAGGAAATAAAAAAAAAATGTCTGTGGTTTTGTACTCGGTTGTTTTTGATTGAAAAGAGAAATAAAATTGAAAAAAAATCTAATTCTTATTGAAAGAAAGAAGTATTGTTCGAGATACAGTCATAAATGTGACAAATTGACGATTGTGTGGTTTTATTCGATTCTGTGTGTTCTTTTTAAATTTACTAAACAAAATGTCCAGTGGCGGTTTTCGCCTTCGTTTTGGGGAAAGCCAAAGTAACGACGCTGTCGGTAAGCTGCAAGCTATGATTTGATGAATTATTTACATTTCAGTGTCCTGGTTCCTTTAAACTCTCCTTAAAACTTTCGTCTTAGTGTATATTGTGACTGTCCTCAGGTTATTATTAGAAAAACAAATACAAGAATTTTTATTTGCCTCTAAATTCTAGTTGGGTTTGTATGAGTTTAATTAGACTCTTCTTTTATGAATTGCAGACAGTACAAATGAAGTATTAGACTCACCATCAAGAAGGACTACTAGAATAAGAAATAAACCAAAGAAGTATGGTGACTTTTTAGAGCAGACACCAACAAAACGCAGATCTTACAAAGACATAAGCAGCTCTGAGGATGACGAAGTTAACGATGAAGCTGCTTTACAGAAACCTACAGGTATGATAGTCTTTTTCAAACATTGTAGAAGTCTCATGGAAGTTGTAGTGGATCTGATTGCAATAAAATGATTTAAATTTTATAAAATAAATAAGGTTTAAAAACTGCTACATAAAAAGCATTTAATGCTCTATAACAATGGTCAATGAGAACAGCGGTGGCGGCCCCAACTTACGAACAGTAGGTTGTGGGTTCGAACCCAGGCGGGCACATTACTTAGTGTAATTTATTTCATCACCGCTGCTCTTAAAAGGGGTGAAAGAAAACATTGTGAGGAAACCTGCATGTCTCAAACCAAAAAACTTGAAGACATGTGACATCTACCAATTCACACTGGGCTCGTGTGGTAGATTATAGCCCATGGTCAGTGGGTCGTCTTAGGGACCATTCTCTCTCATAGAGAGGAGGCCTGTGTCCCAGCAGTGGGAACAGTAATCAGCTGTTGATGATGATGATAAACAATAGCCATTGTTCATTTACTTGAGCCTGAGAAATAAAATACTTACTATAACATTCTATACAGCTTTATTCACTGAAGATGATGTGGAAGGCCAGGATATGTTCAAGTTCAAATCCCGTCACACTAAACTGGATTTACAAAACAAGGTGAAAGCAGCCATCAGTAACTCTCCAAAACCTACTGATTCCCCAATTAAAACACCACGGAAACTAGCTGGATTAAATAGTCCATTGACCAAAATTTCTCAACCTACACCTAAACAAGTTAAAGATATTATAAAGAAAAGTAAGTATTCTGAATGATTATTAAATTAACAAATTTTAATAGAGACAGATATTCAAAATATGTAGTTTGGATATTTGGATGTGGTGTCCGCAACTGTATTTCAAAAACGCATATTTTGCATATGGGTGGGAACATTATTCAATCCACCCCAGTTCCTGAGAAAGGCAGCAACCCCTTGGTGTTACCGGCAATATCGTGGAGAGTACCTGGGTAAATCAAAGTACTTGGCTCTGTATGGGGCAACCCTTGGACTGTGCAGGAGCATGTGGCCTACTGTTTCTTCTCCCTCCATGCAGGCTTGACATAGAAAACTGTCTGTGAATGACAAAGAGGTGTTAAAAGTGCCGTGCCCAGTGATGGCCACAGGTACTGAGCTCAGCTGCAGCTTAGTCAGCCAGAGCACTTGTCTGGTAAGCCGGGCGTCGAGGGCGGGAAGCGCCTCCTTGGCCTGCCTGCACTCGCCGTGGTCTAGCCACAGCTTGGCGCGAAGTTCTTTGGTACGTTTCCTTACCAGCGTGCGAAGATAGCCGAAAGGGAGCGGCAAGATGGGTTCTGGTCTGATAGATACGTAGGATGGGGACAAGTGAAAGGACTGCTTGCTGTTAGCGTACTGGCGTATATTCATAAAATAACATGGCGGGTGTGTGCCGCACGCACACATACATAACATTCCTCCCCTTAGTTAGATACACGGCAGTTGAGCACAATATAATTTATAATAACAATTGCCTTAACCTAAAAGTATTGCCTATAATTAACCTTAGGGCGAGTGCGTTTAGACCGAGGAGTGGTTGCCAGGGTACTACTGCTGGATCCTTGTGTGGGCTCTGCTGACTGCACGGTTGGATCAAGGTCAGGCAAAGCCTCCTGGAATTCGTCATCATCCGACCGGACCGGGCCTGGTATTTCCGATGACTCATGTGAAGCTCCGCCTGGCATCGCCTGGGTATAGCTGTCATGAAGCTGAATAACAGGGTCATCTCTTCTTTCCCCCTCCGCGATAGGTTGCGTGTCCTCCATCGGCGCAAGACCGACATCGGGTGATGAGTCATCGCACTGAATCTCCATGTCAATATCCACGTAGCCATAACGCGCGCTATCGTAGCCCTTGTATTCCACTATTTGATTTTTGTGCTTTTTAAAGGTCATTGATGTGATATTGTCTTTTACTATATACACGATTTTGCCAACTTTCTTTGCAATTGTACCCCGGCACCATGTAAATTTTCCATTTGTTGTATATTTCTTATACATAACATGGTCTCCCTGTGAGAAACACTGTTTATTTTGGCCTCCTGATGCCTTATTCTGTGAACACTGTTTTTTTCGTACGACGTTAGCTAGCGCCGGAGATGAGGGCGTCGACACATGAGGGTTAATCAGGTCCAAACGTGACCTGAGTTTGCGCCCGTATACTAGCTCGGCAGGCGAAACTCCAGTTGTTGTATGTACTGAATTCCTATAATCGAACAAGTATTTCAACATGTTTTTATACGAATTCTGTACTCCTTTGACGCTTAGCAAACTTGCTTTAATGCCCTTCTTAATTATTTTAACATAGGATTCCGCCTGTCCGTTGCTAGCCGGATTATATGGCGGTGACGTCACATGCGAGATACCGTTTAGTGCACAAAAAGTCTCAAATTCACGAGAGGTAAATGCCGTGCCATTGTCACTAACCAAAGTACACGGAATTCCAAACCTAGACATAAAATCGCACAATTTTTCGATTGTTGCCGCAGACGTCGACGCGCTTTTCATATTGTACACTTCTGCCCACTTCGTAAATGCGTCTACAATTACTAAAAATGTGTTACCGTTAATAGGGCCGAGGAAATCGCAATGTACTCTATGGAACGGGTACGGCGGGTACGGCCAAAGAGCGAGAGGCGCGCGCGCCGGCGTCGGGCGCAGCTGTAGGCACACATTACACGAATTTATCATGCTTTCCAGGGCTGCGTCAACCCCGGGAAACCAGAACCTAGACCGGACTTCCGCCTTTGTTTTTACTATACCTAGATGTGACCGGTGAAGTTCTGATAACACAATATGTTGAAGGGTTCCTGGGATGACCACTTTGTGGCCCCTCATTACACAGCCGTTTTCGTAAGAAAGTTGTAACCTACATAAATGAAATGGTTTTAGGGTAACATCTACCATTTTCGTAGGCCAACCATTTAAGATGAAATTAATCACTTTTTGCAAAGTTGCATCTTCACGGGTTTGTTCGCGCAACTGGTTTAGTGTTACCGGTAAATTACCTTCAACGACGAAATTGATGTACGAGGCGCGATCAGTTATGTCTTGTGCGGCGTCAGCGTCGTCGAGCGCGCCCCCCGTCGCCTCGCGCGCCCCCCGTCGCCTCGCGCGCCCCCGCCCGCTCGGGCAGGCTGGCTCGCGATAAATAATCCGCACTATTGTCAGCGCTCCGAACGTATTCTATGTTAAAATTGTAACCGCTTAAAAACATAGCATATCGTTGCAGCCTGTTCGCAGACACTTCCGGTATGCCACGAAACGGGCCAAAAATCGATAAAAGGGGTTTGTGATCCGTACGGAGGGTGAACGGAACGGCACGGCCGTACAAATACTGGTGGTACCTGCGTACCCCAAAAATGATCGCGGTCGCTTCCTTCTGGATTTGCGAATATCGTTTCTCGGCCGCGTTTAAAGTTCGCGACGCGAAGGATATCGGACGTTCGCCGTCGGCGTCGATCTGTGATAGTATCGCCCCTAATCCAGCTGGTCCAGCATCTACAGTGAGCACCAATTGCGCGGCCGGGTTGAAATGAGCTAACACCTGTTCTGAAGCCAGATATTCCTTGATGGCGACAAACGCCTTATTATGCTCTTCCGACCAAACCCATTTTACTCCTTTTTTTAGTAAATCATATAGCGGATTTAATATGCTGGACGCGTTGGGGACAAAATTCCTATAATAATTTACCAACCCCAAAAAAGATTGCAGCTGATTTACGTTCGTAGGTACCGGCGCTCCTACCATAGCCTTAACTTTAAGCGGTGATTTGTTTAGGCCGTCTTTATTGATTACGTAACCCAGATAATCGACCTCATCTTTAAAGAACTCACACTTCTCCCTCTGCAGTGTGAGGCCTGCGTCTTGTAATCTTTTCAGCACCTCATTGAGCCTAAGCAAGTGCTGTTCAGTGTTTTCTCCCGTGACGAGCACGTCGTCTAGCAGACACAGCGTGCCCGGTACGCCCGCTAACACGCTCTCCATGGCCCGCTGAAATAAACTCGGTGCTGAACAAAGACCAAAAACCATTCTTGTATATCTGAAAATTCCACGGTGCGTATTGATACAAGTCAACTCCTGCGATTTCTCATCTAATTCGAACTGATTGTACGCATTTGACAGGTCTAATTTTGTAAATTGTTGACCGCCGTGCAATTTCGCAAACAACTCGGTTATAGTAGGCAATGGATACTGATCCACAACCAGCTGTTTGTTTACACCTGTGGAATAGTCGGCGCAAATCCTAATCGCCCCCGATTTCTTTAATACAGGTACGATCGGTGAAGCATAATGCGCATGACTCGCCGGCACTAACACACCTAATGTCAACAAACGATCTATTTCCTTGTCTACTTTTTCTCGCAAAGCAAATGCTATCGGCCGCGCGCGAATGTAAACCGGTTTCGAGTTGTCCTTTAATTGAAGACTAACTTTGTATTTATTAAATCGTCCTAGTTTATTGGAAAATACCGACGGGTATTTATTTTCTAGATTAGACACTATTCCGCTACTTCCGTTGGTTTGCTTACAATAACGAACCGGTATGAGTTCTAATTTGAAAAGCGAAATAAAATCACGGCCTAATATCTCCGCAGCGGCATTTCGTACGACATAAACACTAAGCAAATGTGTTTGCTGCGCGTAAGTAACTGGTAAGAGTACTACCCCCAAGCACGGAATGTTATCACCAGTGTAAGTTAATAACCGTTTTTTTGTTAATGACAATGGCACTTTCGTGAAATTTTTCTTGTACGTGCTCTCGGAGATCGCTGTTACGGCTGAACCGCTGTCTACTTCAAATTTAAGCTGTACTCCCGAAATTGAAATCGTTTCGAGCAATGGCTCACCTTTCACTGAACGAATATTAAAGCACTCACCGTCGTCGCCCTCATCTACGTTATCGCTTGCTTCCAAGAAATTTACTTTTTTACACATTTTGCGTAAATGACCGACCGATTGGCACTTTTTACATTTGGATTTCGCAAAACGACACTGAGATGTTTTGTGGTTGTTATACCCACACACTTGACACTGCACTTTATCACTAGCAGAGCTGCGTTCAGCGGTGTTTGCTCGCTGCCGTCCTTGTGTAATTTTAAACAGCTGTTCGTGATGTACCTGAGCTGGCTGCGCGGCCGCCGCGCCTGCGCGCGCGCAATGTATACTCTCCGCCAACTCCACGGCCTTGGCCAGAGTCAGGTCCTTAAGGTCCTGTGCGAAGAGCTTATCCCTCTCAGGGCCAGAACTCATTCCCATGACGAATCTGTCTCGGAGAGCTTCGCCCACGTTAGTGAAACCGCAGTGCGCTGACAACCCGCGGAGGCGCGCTGCCCACTGACTATACGTTTCTTCCGTCTGTTGCGTTGCTGCATAAAACTTGAACCGCTCGCTGAACCCACAGCGCTTCGGAGTGAAGTGTTCGTCCAGCAATCCGACGATATCTTCGTATGGCACGTCCTGCAGCTGTTTTGGCAGAGCGAGGTCAGCTGTCAATTTGTACGTGCCATCGCTGAGCGCGCTAAGTAGAATCGCTCGTCGCTTTGATCCCGCCGCATCTTTAGTTTGGTTTATGTCATTCGCGATGAACCACTGTGAAATCCGAGCCTTGTACGTTTCCCAAGACTGGGTATTATGGTCAAACGATGACAAAATCCCGAATATTGCACCGGACATTTTCCGTTACTGCTTTTTATTTTTATTTTATTATAACGTAGGTACTCGTCGCCACTGATAGATACGTAGGATGGGGACAAGTGAAAGGACTGCTTGCTGTTAGCGTACTGGCGTATATTCATAAAATAACATGGCGGGTGTGTGCCGCACGCACACGGTTCGGTTCGGTTCTGGTCCAACCCGCCGCCGCCATGCTCGAGCCCATTCGAGCGAGCTCTTGCGCTGCATCGTTGCCTCGGGAGTCGCGTTGAATTTTATTGTATTAACTAGAAGAATGGAGCTCAGTGAAGTATTTTCCCCTTTGGTAATAAGGACTAGCCATGGACTCAAAAAAAAAATTTTTACACTAGTTTATGCATATTTCAGGAATTATTCATGAAGTTGAATCTGATAGTGGCGACAGTGATTTCTCTGGCAGCAGCAGTGACTTTGTACCTGAAGGAAGTGACCATGAGGAGGTAATAACAATTTACTTCATGAAATTTGTTCAGTTAGTTACCTGTATTGTCCCACTGCTATGTTGGCACAGGAGAGTGGAGATTGCAAAAAACTAAGAAAGGCCTCCTTCTGAATCTGACTGTCTCGTTCTTCATTATCATCATCAGCCTATAATGTTCAGCCTGTAATTTCTTAGTTGAACATGAACTACTCCTGCGGCTAACTAATGTTCCAATTAGAAATAAACTAAAAATGTTGATTTTAAAGCCCAATCGAATGTTAAAATGGCCAGGAGCAGACTACACATTAATTTATTAAAATGTAAGTGAACACATAATTTCAGACTGATTCTCATTCATCATCAGTAGCGTCGTCTGAAGAAGACGAAGAAGAACGACAGCCAAAGAAAATAGTTGGTAAAGCTGGGAAGAACAAAGAAACTAAAACAAAAGTAAAAGATTCTGAATATTTTGTTACTCCTGACAACTACTTTATGATGCACTCAAGTAAAAAGGTAAAATTTATACAAGTATTCCTTGTTATTGCTTTAAGTATAGTATTCAAATCAACCTTTTATTTCTAACAGCTAGTCCATATGGATAAGTAAGTACTAAAAAATTCTGCTGGCAACAAATTAGACATTACAATCCGTTACGTGTTTGGTCTTAGTCAACACCCATAGAAGAGGGCACTCAAAACTGGCGGAACAACTGCTAGAATACCATTGATGATTTCACGAACTTTGCTCTTTAAGGAAGCGCCTTTATATTATATGTATTACGAAACACGTCCTCCGTCAATTCTGTTAAAAAAGGTTTTTGCAAAATTTGAAGTAGATTGGACCAAGGAATCACGTTGTATCATACAAACTTTGACCCTGTATTTTACCCCCTTAGGGGTAGAATTTCGGAAAATCCTTTCTTATCGGATGCTTACGCCATACAAAGAACACACCCTCCAAATTTCAAGTCTATATGACAAGCAGTTTAGGCTGTGCGTTGATCTGTCAGTCATTTAGGATAAAGAATTTTATGTATATAGATTAATGCCACCTAATTATATTACAGATTGCAACTTCGGACCATACTCTAGCAAGACTCAAAAACTTAAATGTAAATGAAAATGATCTTGACGACATTCAAATATCAGTGGAACACAAAAAGAGTATATATGAACTCAATCAAACATACACACAACTGTTCAACAAATGGCTCTATGTCTTAAGTGAAAACTTCAACATTATACTTTATGGAGTTGGTTCAAAGCGCTCAGTACTTCAACAATTCCAAAAGCAAAAACTGAAAGACTTTCCATGTATTGTTGTAAATGGATTCTTTCCAAGTTTGACAGTTAAGAGTATTCTAGAAACAATCGTCATTGATTTGCTGGAGAATAGCCATGTGCCTTCAAATGTGGGTGATGTTGTTAATTTAATTGATACCCAGTTGACGGAGAACGGCATTGACTTGTTCCTGATAGTACATAATATAGATGGCACTATGTTGAGAAATGCTAAAGCTCAGTCTACATTAGCCAGTATATCTCAAATCAGGAATGTCCACACAATTGCAACTATTGATCATATCAATGCACCATTATGTGAGTATATTTTGAAGATGTATCTCAGGGCCAAGTGTTTAAATTCAATAAACTTACGATCAGCTAGTATTTAAGCTTCCCACTACTCAAGTAAGGTCGTGTTTAAGAGAGGGAAGGCCAACTAATAAAATAATATGTTAATCGCCTAATGAAGCAAGATATAATCCAACATGCATTTTACTATAATATTCCACTTTTAATTATATTATGGGTGCTTATGATGTCATTGTTGTCATGGATACAGGAGTAGCATTTTATTTTATTTTATTAGCCTGTACTGTTCCACCGCTGAGCAAAGGCCTCACCCAATTCCTTCCAATATCATTTTTGTTGCACCTCCTCGTAGCATACCACATTAAATATTTTTCTTTCAGTATGGGACCACACAAAGCTAAGTAAATTCAAATTCACATGGTGGGATGTGACAACATTTGTGCCCTACTCAGAAGAGACTTCATACGAGAACTCTTTGATGACGCATCGCAGCGGCGCATTACAACTGTCCTCACTCAAGAGTGTCTATCAATCACTTACCACAAATGCCAAAGGAATCTTCAAAATCATCATTGAGTATCAATTGGAAAATCAAAAACAACATTATCAAGGTAATTATGAACCAACAAGGTGTCACTCTTCGTTATCACTATCACTACATATAATAAAACAAAGTCCTCCGCCGCGTCTGTCTGTCTGTTCGCGATAAACTCAAAACCTGTGCCGATTTTCATGCTGTTCTCACGAATGGATAGAGTGATTATCTAAGAAGGTTTTAGTATATAATTTAATTTAATTTCACGCGGACAAAGTCCCGGGCAAAGCGCTAGTTAGCTAATAAAAGATGTGACCATCGAAATCGACCGTTGCGTCGATAATGCCTGGAGGAGCTACACTGGTCCATGAAAACGTTTATGAAGGTGACCTTCCTATCTCACTTAAGAATACTGGCAAGCTCGTCGACATGTGTGTCCTGCCTATCCTAACCTGTGGTGCACAGACTTTCACAGACAGAGGTCTTTGAGAGGGGCTCAGAAGTTCAAACTCAAGGTTTACCAAAGAGCGATGGAGCGTAGTATTTTAAACCTTAATAAAATCATCGATCGCATACTTAACACCACAATACGCTCCAACACAGGCATCGCCGATGTTGGCGATAAGTCTGCGACGTTAAAATGAGACTGGGTGGGTCACGTTTCTAGGCTAGGTCAGTACAGATGAGTCAGAATCTTCAGACAGTGTTTGCCTGAAGACGGTCGTCGTCACTGAGGCAGGCCCGAGAAACTGGCGTGACGATTTGGACTCGTTCCTGCGTGGCCAGACAAGGCAAAACACCGAGAGAATTGGAAAGGAATGTCGGAGGCCTATGTCCAGCGGTGGGACGCAATAGGCTAATTACAAAAAAAGGACAACCTGAAAAAGTACACTTGTAAACTGTCCCGAAAATATATACATACATCGAGTCATATGTGCGCGCGCGAACCAAGACGCGTTAAACTTGTGACCAGTGACTCAGCGCGTAGGTCAATGACCTCGGTTATAGTCAAATGTGTTAACTGCAATGTTGTTATCAACGAACAATTGGGCGTTTCTTAACAATGTTCTTGGTTTTATTTACGAACAGAGTATCTATCAATTGTGTACTACGGCCTTTTCGGCTGAGGATGTGGTGAAAGCTAAGTCGTTGCTATGTGACTCGCTACTCAATGCGAAAAAGATGCCAATACGACGTATAGAAGGAAAAAAGCAAAAGCTACGAGGTTTAGAAGACATAATCTGTCTATATGAAGACAATAAATCCCGAGGAATTTCCCATATTCGCGACAAAAGAGCTGCCACGCATTCCAAGCGTCAATGCTTAGTCGTTCATCAATCCCATTTAATTGTTCTTTTGACTTCTTTAGCAGCTCTACGGAGTCTAGATCTGTAACTATACGGTTGATGGCAATAGGCTCGCCCCTATTACATGGGACTTACGCATAATTTCGAAACGTGAGTGTACTATTAGGTACGCCTTTACTTAACCCTTCGCGGATTACAGACGTGATGTTATGATAAATACGTTACCGGAAAGCTCATGTCAATCTTATTTATAAAAGCTATTGTCGCTTGCAGTGGTGTAGCTAGTCCCAGTAGTGCCCTGTATAAATTTTTTGGGGGCCCTTTGGACCAGGTTACGACGTAGCTCAAAAAGTAGAGAAAACTACAAATGATTTTTGCAAAACCTCGTTGAACCCACGCTACTACAAGTAAATAATTATACACATTTTTACTTGTAGTAGCGGGGTTTTTGTGGCTTCACTGTTGGTGTTCGCGGCGCGCCGTCTATCTTTTTTTCTTGTTCTGAGTGTAAAACAAAGAAAATAGCATCGTAACTTGATTCATTTTAATAAAAAAAACTGTTTAACTACCATCATGGCTCTCATAGGTTAAGTAAGAAAATACTGAAAGGGTTATTTTCATTTTATGTTTGAGGATGTGAGAAATTTTTCTGTTTTTTTTTTCATCAGGGGGCCTTGTTACTCTGGGGCCCGTAAGCCCTACGCTACGCTAAGCTACGCTTCAGGCCGCTTGACTACATAGGCCCTCAAGGGCCATTATAACGTAGGCGAATTCTAATAAGAAAATAACCTTGACACTGCGTAATATGTTTATTTCAACAATGATATGTTGATATTTATTCTTATGATTGTAAATAACTACACTAATAATAATATTATAAAGAACAAGGATTTGTGTTTTTGTGTGTATGTTTGTAAGGAATAAACACAAAAACTACTGCGTCGATTTCAAAAATTCGTTCACCATTCGAAAAATACATTTTTATTTTATCTATTTTAACAGGGTTTTATCAGTGTTCCCACGGGAACGGGAACTACGCCGGTGAAACCGCGTGACGTCCGCTAGTAATTTATAAATATCTGTATGATTGTGAATATGACTATTTGTTAATCAATGTCACATTAAAGGCTAAAGACATTTCAACGAAATTTACATACGAGTGATTAAAAGTATTCTACGTCTTATTTAGGTCAGTAAGCGCCAGGGTAGCCCGCGAAATTCTTAAGTTTTTTGCTAGTCAGTGTCAAGTTGTTTGTTCATGAAAATATTATTCGTGTCCTTCACACATATTATAATGTAGTTAGTAGTAGTTTAACGTAATTATCATCATATTTGTTTTATATTTTTGTCTGTCTGTTAGTCGGTTTGTTCAGACTAATGTCTGAAACGGCTGGACCAATTTTGACGGCATTTTACTGCCTTAAAGCTCATGTTTTAAGGAGTAACTAAATAATTTAAAAATAAGTGTTCCGTGCAAATAAATTTAAAAGCTTGAAATTGTTTATAGTCGAATCAAATAGGGAAGTAATAGTTTATATTCATTTTACGTGGACGAAGGTCGCGAGGCACAGCTAGTTAGTGATATAATTTTCGGGAATTAGATCTGTGTTCAATCCAAACTAGAACTCTTTCTAATATGTTTTACTAGGTACTAGCTGTTGCCAGCGGCTTCACCCGCTACAAATCGGAAATTATCCCACGGGAAGATAACATCGGGATAAAAACTATCCTATGTGTTAATCCAGATTATAAACTATCTGTGTACCAAATTTTATCCAAATCCGTTTAGTAGTTTTTGATGAAGAATTAACAAACATACACTCACAAACTTTCGCCTTTATAATATTAGTGTGAATGTGATGGTTTGCTCTCGGCTTCGTTTCATGTTATGGCCGGAATTAATTCCACGGCGTTCCCGTGGAATTAATTCCGGCCATAACATGAAACTCGGAAGTAATGTAGCTTCCCAGAAGTGAAAGAATTTTCAAAATCAGCAGTAGTTCGGAAGATTAACCCCGACAACCTCACCTTACCTGTGTAATAAAATACTTTTACAAGCTCTTTGATTTTCAGGTTTACCATTCAAAGACTTATATTCAAAGTGCCGAGAGCAGTTTTTAGTGAGCTCAGACCTTGCACTAAGAGCTCAACTCACTGAGTTTTTGGACCACAAGCTTGTAAAAATGAAGCGATCATACGATGGAAGTGAAAATCTGGTAATACCCATTGATAATGTATTAATGCAACAGTTTTTAGACCAACAAACTAGTTGACACTGATTAACTTGTATGTCAATGAATGCTTATTTGTCTTTATTAAATTTTTTTAACGGAAAAGAAGCAGGAGTAAATAAAAATAAACAAAAATGTTGTATTTAGCTTTTATTTTACAATCCCAGAAATAAAGTCTTAATAGGATTATATATAATATATATCAACAGGCCAAAGTTGTAAATTACTTAAACTTAATGACTTACACAATATAATAAAATTATTAACTAAAATTCTCTTCAACATATCTGGCACGTTCACCATGATGCGTCAACCAAACATTTCATTGATATTCATAGTGCATTAATTGCTATTTTTTTTTTAATTTAAAAAGATGTAGAAAAATACTCTCTGAACTCATCAGACGTCAAATATTTGATCTAATTAATCAGATTACGATATTTAACTACGCCCATTGAAAATTAATTTGTATTACTGAACATGTTCAGTTATCATTAGTGAGATTACGAATAATTTGATATTGCATTTTATTTATCCACGTTGCGGGAAAATACACATTTCTTCAATATAATCTGCAGTTGACGTGTATAGATAAATATTATTAATACAAATAAATACCTTTGACCACTTATCTAGCTAAAAAATGTGTATCAACTCGAAACAGATATTTTAAAATTGCATTTGTCAATAATTTTATTGATATAGGATATGGTCCAGTCAACTTATGTTTTATGTAGTTAGCTATTTTTTGCAAAAAATAGCACGTCAAAATGATAGACTTGGACACTTTCTTTCTAATATGAGACATCAAGACATGGCATTGGTGCACTGTTCATGGCGATGTTTAAAGGCTAATACAGTTCAACAGCTATAGAAGTAAATAAATCTGAGGAAATTAAAAACAAATAAATAGCTATGAGGGCATTGCTTCAGCTTTTGTTCTTGTAAAAATATTTAAATCTCCCTCTTACATCTTATAAACTCGAAATCATGGATGTTGTTGGATATTCCACAATATTCTCATAATTTGTAATTATAGTAAATAATTCTCTACGTGAAAATTGACATCAATGTCATAGTATTTAAAATTTTAGTATGTCTTTATCAGTCTAACTTGGTCATCAAAAAACAGGCGGCGCCCATATCAGAATTGGAGTTGTAGTAGATCCCAAGGGCAGTTTGGAACAGTTTTGTCTAACAATTTACTCATGTTCTTCTCACTTACAGCTAATTAATACAATTCATCATAACTGTAGATCAAATGAGAGCTATTTTAACCTATAATCATGCACTTCCATTTCAATGATTAGACTAAAATTAAGCATATCAATAGAATAAAAAATGATTATTACATAAACAATTTAATTGAAACATTAACTGTCGGACAACAAACTACAGATTTCACACAATGTCTATTAAGACATCAACATTAATCAATGATAGAAAAACTTCATCAAATCGTACGACGTTCGGTAGACGCGGACGCGATAAATACTAGAGTGAAAGCGATTGAGTCTAGCCTCATTGGGTGTTGGGATCGATCTCACGAATGACAACTAGTCTACGGGGATGACAGCAGGTTTCGTGATTGTGAACAGGTTTATTGTCCGATGCATCGGATCGCTGTACACTTACAAACTAGTAAGATAATTCCGCTTAAGGCAACACTCAATTTTCTTCATCATCCTCATGTTTCCGCTTTTTACCCCGAGTACTTTCTTCGGGCTCTCCGTCTGCCTCACCATCTGAGTGAAAAAAGGGCATTATTAAGACTGTTTACAAGCATTTTGATCTTTCATATTGATCTTGGGTATGCAGCGAGTTTTTAATATCTACAATTTTTGGGAGTAAATACCTTGTACTTTAGAGTTTTGATTTCCTTCATTTTCCACCTCTTCTTCGTCTACATCTTCGTCTTCTTCCTCTGCATCTGTGCCGTCATATAAGGAGCTGGCAGAGCTTTCCTCTTCTGTCAAAACAGAATTCGCATCTTTACCTAGTAATTTAAGTTTAATCCTTTATTTTTTACAATCCAAGTCTATAATAGCCTTTACTAATATGTAGTGCACAGTTCAAATTAAGTGCAATAATTATTTCAATGGAGAATTAGAATAAGTTTCATGAAACTCCAAAAAAAAACCCACTCCACACAAGAGAAGCAATGTCACAACAAATTTGTTAATAACTGGTTACTTTCGAAATGTAAGCCAGATAATCGACACTTCCGTTAATATCTATTGAGGAGTTCAGTAAAATAAAATAAAATGTGTTTATTTCAGACTCATTACATTATCCATATTTTTGTTATTAGTGCCCACCACTGCTATTTTGTTGTTTTTGTATTACAGTGTCATCTTCAAAGCCCAGTAAGCTGGTGGATTTTTAGTCAAATATGCCATTCATTAAACTTATTATCATCAGCCTTATCGCAACTCCATGACTTTTATTTTGAAAAGTATAATTACTCTAGGTGTAGTTAATATTTGTTTTATTTACTTATTCTGTAATTAAGATATCATCACCACTTACCCAGGTTATCGTTGTAGACTTCCCTGAGTGAAACCTCATCCTCCTCTTCTTCTTCCACTTCTGAACCTGAAACAAATGACATCACATGAAAATACAAAAAACATAAAAAATCAAATGTTGCAACCAGCACAAGATTCAGAATTCCAATTCTTTATGAAGAAGCTGGCAAATATTTTACAGACAGACAAAAAAAAATTACACAAGCATCACTGACATAAAATAATGATGCTTACTCTTTAAAAGGAAACCCATGTGGAATAGCAGACCATAAACAGTGTATAATATCATTGGTAGAGAGGTTCTCTCCTCCTCTGGCCTTTCTGATATGCTATCATCATCATTTATCACCAACGGACTCAAATCTATGTCCAGATCTGTAATGCAGTATTTAATGTACCCTTTCAATAGGTTGTTATTGTTCCACCCTAATTAATTGGTTAAATAATGATGTGACAATGTTGCCTTGGCACCAGTTGTTGCTTTAAGGCTTGTTGGGTTGTGGATGTTAGAGGCTGATTTAATAATGGATAATTATGGTGACAAGTAATTTTAAGAACTTACACTTGAACTTCAAACGAGAAAAACACCAGTAAATATTTAAAAAAATTGGGCAGACTGATGGTGGTGGTGACAGATGTTTGTCCAGTTTAACAAATTTTGATATGCCTATTTAGCTTAGCAATTTTGGTCTTTGGCCAGCCTTCTCACAATAAATAGGGCTTGATGCCAACACTAACATATAAAGACAGTGCTTTATATGTTACCATTGGCACCAAGATTATTTCAGGTGATATGGAACCTGCATAATTGGAAGCCTAAAAACAAGGTACACTAACCATCTTCTTCACTATCATTGTTTCCATTCATTTCATCTTCTTCTTCTGCATCACTGTCCTCAGCTTCTCGATCTTGTTTGTCAAATCTGAAAGCACCAACAGTATTATAAGTTTACATATGAATAAAAAGAAAACTAAGTAAGTCACAAACACAACTGCAGTGAAGCTAATTTGTATTATACTGGGCTAGTGTCTATAAAGTGTCTGAAGGAGGTTTAGAACTTGCATGTCTGAAGGAAAGAACAGTAATCAAATGATTAATTGATTATGATAGTAAGGGTAGAGCTCTAAGTGTCCGCAAACACACAAATATAACTGTGCAAGACACTTAGAACTCGATACTGCGTTCCAAAACTCAAATTACCGACATAGGTCACACGGCTGCCAAGCTTAAGTGGAGCTGGGCTGGCCACATCTGCCACATGCTGGAGGAGCTATTGGCTAAACTAACCACACAATGGGTCCCAAACAGCAGCAAACGGCAACGCAGCAGGCCCAGAAGAAGATGGCGAGACAAACTCGACTCTTTTTGCTGGGATTGGCAAACAACATCACTGGATAGGGATAAGTGGAAGGAGGGAAGGGAGGCCTTTGCCCTGCAGTGGGACACAAATGGCTAATAATAATAGGACACTTATAGGTCTGCAGTACCTACTCAAGTCATATAATATTTTGTCTTTTAGAAATAGTTAAATGTTCAAATCTTACCCATCTAAATATTTTAAGGAGGGGTGTAGTGCAAACACCTTACTCCTATAATCCTCAATGCTAGTGACTTCATTGTTGAACAAATCAAGATTCTTTAAGTGTTCAAAGTCCTCCAAAGGCTTCAGCGTATCTAAATCTTTGATTTTGTTTCCTGATAAGTTTAGATGTGTAAGCTTTTTGCAACCATTGAGGAAGTTCAATCCACTGGATATTCGGTTGTCAGAAAGCTCTAGCTTCCTGAGCTTGGGTAGTTTTGGAAAACCTTTGAGTGTAGTTAGACCAACATTATTGAGGCTCAGGTTTTCAAGATTTACATATTCATCTGTTAGCCCAACAATATTGGTACTCCTGCAATTATCCAGGTTTAACTCTTTCACCTGTAATTCAAACAATAAAAATAATAAGAACTCAGCAGAACACCATCTACCTACATTCTGATGGTTGTATCAAGGAAACAAAGTCCTTAGTAAAGCTACATGTACCAAAATCTAATTAGCTAAGTACATAAGCTATTTAACAGAATATCCACGTAGGTACCTATGCTGTAAGATTTGCAGAATCTGGGTAAAAAAAATCGTGATTATTTATCATCTGAAGACTTATAGTAGGCAATCCCTCTATGGTGAACAAAAACTACGTAGATAGCCATAAATCGTGCATCCAGTCTAGCTTGGCAACTTATTATCTACTACGTTCATAGAAACATTTACCTACCTCGACGAATTAGAAGGTTATTCAGTGCATGTTATTATATTTTCGGCATGTGCAGTAGCAGAGCCGGCATGAAAACATTGACGAATTGTAAAATCACAGATTATTTTTATATGTCTATTAAACCTTACAGAGAAACAATCAATGTAGAATTGATTTAATGGGTATTGTTACTGGCTTGCTGAGTATTTATTGAAATCAAAGTCAAGTCAACCAAAACGTCAAAATGGTGTTAGTTGTCAAAGACACGCGCAGTTTGTAAAATCCATGAAATGAGTGATTATTTCGGGGAAATATTCATTGAAACATAAAAGGGATGTGATCGTATCATAGTTTGTATAATAATATGTATTTGCGGTGTTGTAGTTGCGAATAGAATTGAGATCGTTTTTACTTTGCAATGGCGGATGACACGAATCATCGCGACGCAATAAAAATGGCCGCTTATTGGTAAGGCGTGCGTCATTATTATGACTGCAGTTAAAAGTGTAAATAGACCCAAATATGTAACAAAAACATGTTCAGTGACATATTTCAATAAATTTTAAAATAACCTGGCACACATTTCAAGTTTTTACTGG
Organism: Diarsia rubi; assembly: GCA_932274075.1. NCBI lineage: Eukaryota > Metazoa > Arthropoda > Insecta > Lepidoptera > Noctuidae > Diarsia > Diarsia rubi. Next base: position 12,697,937 of record OW026417.1, on the reverse strand, counting down.
GATTTAAGTCCACTTAGGTGAAAGGGCGCGAAATTATATCATGAAGTAGCTGCAGTCAAGTTTACACTTTGAGCAGATTGTAACAGACTTAATTAGAGTTATGAAGTTTTTCCGATTGTTATAAACAACAATTCAAGCTATCTTGAATTCTATATTCTAGGCAATATTCGTTCAAAACTTGTACATCGAGTAAAATATCATTGACATTGACAACACATTAATCAATGAGCCCTCTTTTCAAAGCACAAGTTTTTGAGATGAATATTACCTAACAAATACAGAAAACTAGCTTATTATTTCCGATTAGATAGAAATTTGACTTTCAGTCGCGTAATTAGCCTTCAAAAAGGGTACTTATCACGTCCGACATCCATAAGTTTCGACACTTAACCTCAATAACCGAATATTTACAATAGGAATGCTTCATCTGCTTGTATGATCTCAATATGCAAGTTAATCATTCACGGGGAAATCTATAGAAGCCTAGAAAATAAGTGCCTGGTCAAATACTTCACTATAATGTGTAATAATTATGTGCACATGAATGAAACGTAACAATCGGCAATGGCTAATTTCTATACATAAATAATGCCACATCTTTAATTAGGAAGTGAATTTACATGCTACTGTATATCTAAATGACACAAACCGAAGATTATGCTGATTTACTGACAGTAATCTCGATTTTTAAGTATTACATTTACGCACCTGACGAAATACGTATCGACAAAACATTCCAATAAATCGAAAAATAGATTTCATTTACCTGTGAAGGATTTCTTCCTCTCAATTCCAAGGCGACCCTCTTTTCCATCTTGAAGAGTCCGTTGAATTTCCAGTTTATAACACTTTTCGCGTATTTAATATTTCTCAAGGAACTAAATCACTAAGCTTGGGTTTCAAAACAGAAGGAAACTATAGATACACGAGTGACGTCGTACTAGAGGCGCCGTCTGGTGGCGAAATAAAGCAACCGGATACAGTATAGTTGAGCAATTGATTATTGTTTTGTAACGACGCTTTACAACAAAGACATCACAAAATAACTTTTTATGCTGTCTAAAATAATATAAATAAATTTTAAACTACTCAAAACTCTAGAAAAGGCCAATTTAAATTCTTAAATCCGATATTGAGTTCTGTCGTGTTAGCTTACGTTGGTAGTGTGTAGTTGCGAGGTTGGCGGTCGAAAGGCGGCATTTACAAAACGTGTTGTGGTATAAGTAGCCGGTAAAGCGTGTTCGTGTATTTGGATGTTATGTTTTTACTGGGTATTTTAATAATTTCATTATATTTTTCGCGTTATTTGTGGCTTTAATCCACGATAGTACAAAACTATCCATCAAGATTCAGTTGTTACTGAACCGGCTGAAACCAATAGGAGAAAATATGTTCACGACATAATCGTTATGGTGTGGGTAGAAACGTCTTATTTTGAGAGTACCTAAGGTTAATCTTAAAATATTTTTACTTTGGTTACTCATTTCAAAGACTCACATGTACGGTTCTTTTAGGTTCAATTGTATGGAGTGCCGTGCGAAGTAACCGGTAATGAATTTTTTTCACTTATTTATTTATTTTAGGTAAATATATTATTACCATTTATTATAAATACCGAATGATAAATATAGATATCTAATGTGGTTGCAGTGGTCACTGAGTTAATAAACTGATAGTATTCACATCGTTTCGGCCAGATAAAAAAAAGGCAATTACTGTGCTAGATGTTATATGTTAGATAGTCAGACTGTCAGGGACTTTATAAGAGTCTATCAATTAACTGTCAAATGGTTCCATTTTACACCATAACCAATTTGACAGTTAATCGATAGACACTATGATAGCCTCTGACATTTTAAAGATACGCAATAGCCATGCTGAACTCCTCTTTCCAAGCCAGATTTCAAGCGAAGTTTTTAAAGTCCACCACCATCATCCACCCACCGACACCATCACCACCTCCCACCACCATCCATCAACCACCACCACCACCACCCCACCACCACCAACACCACCATCCACCACCACCTTCTATCATTCCATTGCCAATAAGTAAAATACGTTCTTAAGATTTTTAGAAAATTTACTTAAAAGTTGATGTGAAAATATTTTAAATCTGAATATTTTTTCTTGGGAATTTTCCCTGTGTTGTGAGTGCGTTTACCTCAGACCAAGAAAAAAAGGAAGACGGAGCGCCACGAACATCTAAAGTGACCAAACTTTTTGTCTGTCTGTGTGTCGAAGGGTTGCCATTTGTTGAAGCTTTTCCCTATAGTTTGGAGAATAATTTTGTATGGGTAAAATAATATTGTAAGAGTAAGATAATTATTGTAGGGCAGAGCTTATCAACCTCTATAAAAAATTACAAGTTGTCGGGAAAACTACTTCCGTAAAAAACAATTAAGTATAAAAATATTTACTTTTATTAATTATTTATGAGATCGCTTCCATCTTAAGGTGAATCCTTCAAGGTTGACCGCGAAATTAGAATTCTATTAAGTTTTTTTTAAATTTGCCGGTCAGTGTCAGGCTGTATGTAAAATAAAATAGGGTGTATTGGTGATTTTCATCGTTATTATTCAGTAAAGTCACATTCGTTACGGTTGCGAATCTTATTTTATTTAACATAGTGACACTGACCGGCAAATTGCAAAAAAACGTAAGAAAATTCGAATTTCGTGGGCTATCTTGAAGGTTTCACCTTAACAAAACAAATTCAGTATTTACTGGATATCTAAAATATAAAAAAAATACAAAATTATTTATTTATTTATTTTTAATCGAATGGGGAAATTTGAAATTATATTATGGCAACCCTGGGACTGTACGTCATTGCTTTTGTTTTGGCTTACAAAATTAATTAAAAAGCGATGATAATTCAAGTACTTACAAGTGGAATGTTATTCCGTGAGATTTTTGATTTAATTTAGTGTTGTGTTTGCAAGTTTTGACTGCACAGGACAGCATAATTCTATATTTTTTATCGTTGTTATCTAGACGATATCTCGTGACGTACTAGAAGAAATGAGTGTGGTTGTAGTGTAGGTGTGTTTGTGAGCGTGTATGTTTTACTTGTTGGAGCGTGGTTTTGTGGCTTCAATGATGATGTTCGGATTGGCCTGTTGGTCTAGTGGTTAGTGACCCTAACTGCTATGCCGGAGGTCGTGGGTTCGATTCCCACCCAGGACAAATGTTTGTGTGATGAGCACGATCATTTGTTCTGTGTCTGGGTGTAATTTATCTATAATATGTATGTATTTAGAAATAGTATAGTAGTAAGTATGTTTATCAGTTGTCTAGTACCCATAACACAAGCTCTGCTTAGCTTGGGACTAGATGGCGTTGTGTGATAGTTGTGGAATATTATTATATTATATTATTATTATTATGTTCGTGGCGCTCCGTCTTCCTTTTTTTTCTTGGTCTGAGGCGTTTACAAACATTTAAACTCACAGTCCGGCCTGGAACAACTGCTAAGCCATACAAATATTTGTACCGTGTGGGGATCGAATCCACGACACGAAGTGCAGCAGTCAATCACTCAGCCACTGCGCCAACCGTGCCGTCAAGCACGTCAATTGGCGGATTGGCAGTGGTGGTGTTAATTGTACTTACACAATATGGTCAATTAGACGCTCAAGCAAGCATACTTACTTGTTAGTGCGCATTTTGTGTAAGCACATTTTATATCAAGAAATGCTATACTTTTTATCTAAGATAGTTTTTGTTACCACGCGTGGTAAAGTTTTTGTTAATTGGTCACGTAACAGAAACTTTAAGTACTTGAATGCTTTTGCGGTATCTATTTAAACAATACTCATTGATAAGCGACCTTCCCTACCGCCGCCTATGGGAAAATCGCGAATGTTTCGTCTCAAAACTCCGTATCTCAGTTATTTCAAAACTAAATGATCTGTAATTTTGCACACATATACGTGAAAGTATAAGGCTTAAAAGAAAAAATAATAATTTTGAAAATTATGTTTATTAATTTAATTAAAAAATAAAACTTAAAAAAATACATGCATTTATAAGAAAAAATACTTTTTTTTTTAATTTACTTACATAAAATAGAATTAAATATCATTGTATAAACAGTGTCTAACGAGAAAAAAATAATGTACAAAATTCAACAAGCTCCTACAGATTTTCGTTGACAGCAAGAAGGGACTTGGCTTCATCGAAAAGTTCTTTCGATATTGTTTCTGAGGTATTTCTCAAACTTGATATATATGGATCAGAAGTGTACAATAAGGTATGGAACACGTCTGTATTGGTAGCCGCTCTTGAACACTTTCTAGAATGATGAAGTCTAAACTTTTTGTAATCCTTGTTGCGGGATTCTTGAGCGTCTTCGGACAATTGTCCGATAGGTAAAATAGCATAGTACTCAATGATTTTTTCTCCTTTATGTACGGAGGAAGGCATATAATACCAATTATAAATATTTACGTACAGTTGGGCGGTACTATATGCGTATTCACCGAACTTTTTTGAATCAATAGCCATTCCAGATGACATAGTTTGTAATAGTATAATGTACATTCGTTTTATAAGTTCTACGTCTACACCTGTAATGTCTGCAGAGCAAGAGTAATTCTGAAAAAATCTCCGAGATGTGTTTCCGTCATTACTATTTCCAGTGCCTTGTCGAGGTTTATCGATATGCAGTCCCATTTCCTCCCTAAACCGCTTTTGTACCAGTTTTTTCTTTTCGTCTTTGTTTTTTTTATTTTCTGGTGTAGTGGCTGACCACTTTTGGAAAGACAAGTTATAGGAAATGTGTAAAATCATCTCCATACTTCTAATCCAAGCGTGTAGTGTTGACAGTCCATATTGAAATGAACTTTCATTCACATCTCGTGTCCTAACTGCCTCTAAGTTATTCATTTGCCGAGGAGTAGCACCACAAATTGTACAAGAAGCGCTCGAAGGAGTTTCAGTTAAAACTTGTGCTACTTTACCATCAATCATGGTTAAAAATAGGTTATGAGTAATTTCAATTACTTCACCATTCTTATTTATCACGGAAGGAGACAGGTTTTTAATTTGATTTTTGATTTCAGCCACAACAGAAGCGGTTTTTTCAGGAGTTTCTTTGGCAAATTCTATCAATATAGGTCTGCAATATCTTACGGATGAGCAAGTTTCATTTTTCCAAATAACAATATTAGTTGTCTCATCTATGAGTTTAATGGGTACAAGTGAAGCAATAAAAAGGTTCGCATCTGATGTGAAATCGCTTTCTTCGGGCAAAACTTGCTTGTATTCACTTTGCCCTGATGACCCGTCACAACCCCATTTGCAGAATAGTTTCAACTGTCTTAAACCGTTTTTGTAAACTGAACCAATTAGTAATATACGTGCCACAGTATGATCCAATAAGTCCTGCAGATTGACTTTTACACTTATGTTAGTAATGGTTATGCTTGAATTTGGTGGGTAACACATCTTCTTCGCTTCGGCTAAAGTTGGATAAGAAGGAAACACTGAGCAGTTTTTGTCCGCCAAACAAATTCGAAGTTTCCCATACTGTTCTTTGTTAAGGTCTAAGTCAATAAATGTCCGTAGTGCTTCTTCCTTTGTAAAAGGTGTAACGTCTTCAGGGTTCTCAGTTATGAATTTAAGAAACTTTTTCTTATCATTTTTTGACGCAGTTCGTATAATATTAACAATTGTGGCCTCCTCCGTCTCACCCATAGACCGCAACTCCTGAGTATATGCATTGAGCACACAGTCCAATCCGTACTCTTGTATTAATTGCATGTTTTTTCGTTTCTTTGTTTTTTCTGAAGATGCTTCGTATGGTTTCGATGGTCTGCCACCTGCACTGCTTCCAGACGTATTAGGGTCATTAACTGTGACTCGACACTCCAGTGGAACACGAAATTCACCATTTAACCAGTCGACGTTCTTACTTTCAAAGCGTTCTCTTTTTCGGGATGCATTTCTCCAGCGTTCGTTACATTTAGATACCAAGTTTCTTTGAATGTAGGAGACCACAGTAGCCATATCCTCTGGTGTCAAATTGAAATTTTCTTGCAAGTAGTCTTCTATATTATTCCCATTTATCAACAAATTGCACAACTCTCGTTTACTACAAACAAATTCACCCATTATTTTCAAATCAGATAACTTCTGTGAATATTTGAAAATAGGTATTAACTGCTTTTTTAAGGCAACTGACTTTCTGACGAACAACTGTGGATGTTTCAGGGTTCGCCTTTCTTTTATAGGCCAATGAATTAGTGCTATGTGCAAAAAGATAAGAAACTAATATTTGCACTCTTCCCATAACCAACCTGTTTTTAATTTGACCCTAATAGATAAAGTGACCATATTTTATCAAATATGGTGGTCAAAACTATATCAAAACCACAAATAACTATTAATAATACTCATTACTGTAATGACCATTTTATCAATTTGACCTTAAAAGATAACAGATGATTATGTGAGAAGTAAAAAGATATTGGAAAAAAATAAAATTTTTATCTCGCGATATGTTTTGGCACCGTGTCAGAAAAGGCGCAAGAATGCGCAACTTTTTTTTTTCTCCTTGTGTAAACTAATGTATAAAGATCGTAATACAACAAATATCTCGACATCGGCAAACAGCGGCAAACGGGTAAGTCTCGTTAAAAAAAAAGTAACCCGAAAATTATACCATCTTAAACTACATTGGTTAATTTTAATTTATTTATTTATTATACATAATATTATTTAAGAAACGTTATGAGGAGATTATAAGCATTTCAAAAATGTATAATACTTATACATTTATATCAAAAACTTTCGAGTAATGTGGCGTTGAATTGTAGTAATGTATTGTGCCAAGATCACATCATTGAACATGAGTTAGCTTTGATGCCTTTTTATATAACGCCACATTACTCGAAAGTTTTTGATATAAATGTATAAGTATTATACATTTTTGAAATGCTTATAATCTCCTCATAACGTTTCTTAAATAATATTATGTATAATAAATAAATAAATTAAAATTAACCAATGTAGTTTAAGATGGTATAATTTTCGGGTTACTTTTTTTTTAACGAGACTTACCCGTTTGCCGCTGTTTGCCGATGTCGAGATATTTGTTGTATTACGATCTTTATACATTAGTTTACACAAGGAGAAAAAAAAAAGTTGCGCATACTTGCGCCTTTTCTGACACGGTGCCAAAACATATCGCGAGATAAAAATTTTATTTTTTTCCAATATCTTTTTACTTCTCACATAATCATCTGTTATCTATTAAGGTCAAATTGATAAAATGCTCATTACAGTAATGAGTATTATTAATAGTTATTTGTGGTTTTGATATAGTTTTGACCACCATATTTGATAAAATATGGTCACTTTATCTATTAGGGTCAAATTAAAAACAGGTTGGTTATGGGAAGAGTGCAAATATTAGTTTCTTATCTTTTTGCACATAGCACTAATTCATTGGCCTATAAAAGAAAGACAAACCCTGAAACATGCACAGTTGTTCGTCAGAAATTCAGTTGCCTTAAAAAAGCAGTTAATACCTATTTTCAAATATTCACAGAAGTTATCTGATTTGAAAATAATGGGTGAATTTGTTTGTAGTAAACGAGAGTTGTGCAATTTGTTGATAAATGGGAATAATATAGAAGACTACTTGCAAGAAAATTTCAATTTGACACCAGAGGATATGGCTACTGTGGTCTCCTACATTCAAAGAAACTTGGTATCTGAATGTAACGAACGCTGGAGAAATGCATCCCGAAAAAGAGAACGCTTTGAAAGTAAGAACGTCGACTGGTTAAATGGTGAATTTCGTGTTCCACTGGAGTGTCGAGTCACAGTTAATGACCCTAATACGTCTGGAAGCAGTGCAGGTGGCAGACCATCGAAACCATACGAAGCATCTTCAGAAAAAACAAAGAAACGAAAAAACATGCAATTAATACAAGAGTACGGATTGGACTGTGTGCTCAATGCATATACTCAGGAGTTGCGGTCTATGGGTGAGACGGAGGAGGCCACAATTGTTAATATTATACGAACTGCGTCAAAAAATGATAAGAAAAAGTTTCTTAAATTCATAACTGAGAACCCTGAAGACGTTACACCTTTTACAAAGGAAGAAGCACTACGGACATTTATTGACTTAGACCTTAACAAAGAACAGTATGGGAAACTTCGAATTTGTTTGGCGGACAAAAACTGCTCAGTGTTTCCTTCTTATCCAACTTTAGCCGAAGCGAAGAAGATGTGTTACCCACCAAATTCAAGCATAACCATTACTAACATAAGTGTAAAAGTCAATCTGCAGGACTTATTGGATCATACTGTGGCACGTATATTACTAATTGGTTCAGTTTACAAAAACGGTTTAAGACAGTTGAAACTATTCTGCAAATGGGGTTGTGACGGGTCATCAGGGCAAAGTGAATACAAGCAAGTTTTGCCCGAAGAAAGCGATTTCACATCAGATGCGAACCTTTTTATTGCTTCACTTGTACCCATTAAACTCATAGATGAGACAACTAATATTGTTATTTGGAAAAATGAAACTTGCTCATCCGTAAGATATTGCAGACCTATATTGATAGAATTTGCCAAAGAAACTCCTGAAAAAACCGCTTCTGTTGTGGCTGAAATCAAAAATCAAATTAAAAACCTGTCTCCTTCCGTGATAAATAAGAATGGTGAAGTAATTGAAATTACTCATAACCTATTTTTAACCATGATTGATGGTAAAGTAGCACAAGTTTTAACTGAAACTCCTTCGAGCGCTTCTTGTACAATTTGTGGTGCTACTCCTCGGCAAATGAATAACTTAGAGGCAGTTAGGACACGAGATGTGAATGAAAGTTCATTTCAAAATGGACTGTCAACACTACACGCTTGGATTAGAAGTATGGAGATGATTTTACACATTTCCTATAACTTGTCTTTCCAAAAGTGACCAGCCACTACACCAGAAAATAAAAAAAACAAAGACGAAAAGAAAAAACTGGTACAAAAGCGGTTTAGGGAGGAAATGGGACTGCATATCGATAAACCTCGACAAGGCACTGGAAATAGTAATGACGGAAACACAGCTCGGAGATTTTTTCAGAATTACTCTTGCTCTGCAGACATTACAGGTGTAGACTTAGAACTTATAAAACGAATGTACATTATACTACAAACTATGTCATCTGGAATGGCTATTGATTCAAAAAAGTTCGGGGAATACGCATATAGTACCGCCCAACTGTACGTAAATATTTATAATTGGTATTATATGCCTTCCTCCGTACATAAAGGAGAAAAAATCATTGAGTACTATGCTATTTTACCTATCGGACAATTGTCCGAAGACGCTCAAGAATCCCGCAACAAGGATTACAAAAAGTTTAGACTTCATCATTCTAGAAAGTGTTCAAGAGCGGCTACCAATACAGACGTGTTCCATACCTTATTGTATACTTCTGATCCATATATATCAAATTTGAGAAATACCTCAGAAACAATATCGAAAGAACTTTTCGATGAAGCCAAGTCCCTTCTTGCTGTCAACGAAAATCTGTAGGAGCTTGTTGAATTTTGTACATAATTTTTTCTCGTTAGACACTGTTTATACAATGATATTTAATTCTATTTTATGTAAGTAAATTAAAAAAAAAGTATTTTGTCTTATTTTTTTAAGTTTTATTTTTTAAATAAATTAATAAACATAATTTTCAAAATTATTATTTTTTCTTTTAAGCCTTATACTTTCACGTATATGTGTGCAAAATTACAGATCATTTAGTTTTGAAATAACTGAGATACGGAGTTTTGAGACGAAACATACGCGATTTTCCCATAGTGCGCCGCCGTCGCTTAATATACTTACAGGTTGTAAAACAGGTTGTAACACTGCGAGTATGAAGAGTATTTCTTTTTATTGTTTCGGCCCATGCTCCCTAGAGATTGAGAGCAGTTAGAAGATCTAAATCACAAAACGCGCGCGCGCTCATTCTGTGGCAAAATATATAAATCGTTGATCGCTGTCTGTCTCTTTGCTGGCGCGGTCGGCGAAAACTTTGTCAAACAAAAGTTCACAAAACACTCGTTTGTAGGTGCTTCCTTACATTTTATACTCGCCTATTGTCTGGGCCACGAAAATTTCTCTTAGGTCGTTTTTCGCTCCTGGCATCAAAACAGTTATTTTCATTTTACCAAATATCAACGTTACAGCTGTGTAAATTAGGTTGAATTTGTTTTCACCGATTTAAGCTGACTTTTGAAGCGCACAGCGAACCGTTATTAGGATTTGTTTCGTGGCCCTCGGGTAGGAACTATAACAAAGAGTTATCTAAAATTGCGCACCAAGCGTTTGCGTCTTTACTGTCAAAATTAAATGAGATTTTGATTGTGTTCTGCTAATGTACTGCAACCTAAGAGCAACAATATTGCTTTCTATAATATGCAGATTGAGTCATAAAGTCATAAGTTCATAACACACAAAGAAGTACAACGTTAAGATAATATTATAATTTTAAAAGTTACGTTGTTTAGCATTATTTTTTAGAGCATCAGATGGTATGGTTTGGGAAAAAGTTAGTAAGTATACAAAATAAGAACTAAGTAATTAATATTTTCCCCCTTATTATGTTTTCTTTACGATTGGGTGAAAAGAGGACTAAGGGTCATCGCCGTCCGTCCGTGTTACGACGAAAACAGGCCGTGTCGACGGCGCGTTCGTGTTCCACGCGCGCCTCAAAGAGATGTCAGCAACATGGGAGGGGCCCGAAAGGGCCGACGCCCGACGGGGCCGCGGGTTGTCCTCAGGTTATCGCGGCCTCGACATAGAGGGCGAAGAAGGAACATGGGTGGTTTTTAGTCAGTAGAAGTCTGACACTCCCTTTCGCTCTGCCCAAGAGGGGAAGGGGTTATTCGATGATTTTAAACCCGCCAAAAAAAAAAAAAAGGGTCAACTCACACCGAGACGCGACGCGCGCGCCACGAGACGCATCGCATCGTCGTCGCGAGGCGCATCGTAAAATCGTTGGTAACACGACGCCTCGCTGCGCAGCGAGACGCATCACTTGCTCCGCCCGCGTCCACCCGCAGTCTACCACTTGCAAGCGCATTAGCACGACTTATATATGGCGGGTGCATTATGGATATCGAGGAGCAGTTAATTTGTAATAAAATAAAAAAAAATATTTTTATAAATAAAATAGAAAAGACAAGTCGGTTGCGCCTTGCGGCGTCGCGCTGCGTCGCGCGGGTTGCAAGGCTACATGAGGCGCAGCGCTGCATGGTGCAACGTTTTCTGAATACTCACAATGAAATGTGTATCTTTTTGTGTAGAAAATAAAGTTGTATTTTGAGTCGCTCTTTTAAAGTGTGCGCGCAGCGTCGCGTCGCGTCGCGTCTCAGTGTGAGCTGACCCTTAGAAAAGGAAAGACAGGCTAGCGGCTCCTTCGCTCATTGTTTACAATACTTTCTTTTCTAGCAATCATTTTGAACATAACACAACGCGTAACATGACGCCTGTAGGTAATCCCCGAGGCAGATCTGAAGTACCTATTAGAACACCCGTGTGCCGCCACTTATGTTAGAGTCCCACGCAAAAGGGGCGTGCCTATGCCATCTGACGGTACGGTTGGCGCAGTGGGTCAAGCAAAGGACTGCTGCGCTGCGTGTCGCGGGTTCGATCCCCGCACGGAACAAATATTTGTTTGACCTACAGATAGTTGTTCCGGGTCTGGGTATTTGTGTATGTGAGTTTAAATGTTTGTAAACGCATGCACTCACGATACAGAATAAATTTCTAGTGTGGGGAAAGGTTTTTATATAAAAAAAAACTACCTAGGTCAGACCCGACTCCAGGCCGCTCGCAGGCCGGGAATCGAACCAAGGACCTCTTGCACAGCAGTCACGCTTGCGCTAGACCAACAAGGCAGAATCATTTTGAATGATTTATTACATTAAAAAAAAGCAAAATCTCTACAAATTATCATCATTCTCCTGCCCTTACCCCAATTTATTTGGGGTTGGCGCAACATGTCTTCTCCATAATTTTCTGTTTCTTGTCATCTCGTGAAACACCTCCTTTTTTACCAGACTGCGGCGAAGCCCAAAAGAAGGGTTATGTGTTTGGCGTGTATGTATGTATGTTATATGTATGTATGTCCGTTTCTTTGTTCCCTCATAACTCCTAAACGGATGAAGGGATTTGAATTAAATATACTTCGTTAGATTTGTATTGATGGCGCGAGTGTCATTGGCTACATCACAATTAAAAAAAACAAAGTTAATTGCTCGTTTTGGGGGCCAAATCGTGGATTTGAAAAAATAAAAAAAATCCATTACCATCGAGTAGGGTTTCAAAATGAAGGGTTTTAAAAGGAGATAAATTCAAAGTCACAAATTTTATAAACAAACACAAAAGTTAAATCATCTGCGAAGTATTTTACGCGACCAACGAAAGAACAAACACTAAAGAACTAAAAAGTTAGAAATAAAAAAAGTAGTTAAAAAACTAAAAGACCTTAAAATTTGAATATTAAATTATGAAATGAAAATAGAATGGACCCCGCCTGCTTCCAAGTTTTGTTTAATTTAAAATGTGCTGGTTTTTTGCTTTTCAGTCTTTTCAGTCGTGTTTTTTTGGATTTTTAACTACTTTTTTTATTTTGCCATATCATTCTTAACACAGCAGAGAGAAACAAATTTAATTATAGTAAAACATACTTGTCCTAGTTTTATTTTCCAGGGGGAAAAGAGTCGAATACGCTTTTATGGGCCTTTTCTTAATAAAAGGAGTCATCAGCGCCAGCATAAATTTCCATCACTAACCAGACGTAATTATAACAACAATCTTCTCACTTCTACCGAATACTCCAAGCAGAGTTGGTAGGCTCCCTGATGGTTTATGATAAGCAGTGATAAGATATATTCACTATTTTCTTACTGCCTCCGTCGTTGAAGTTTTCTGGGTTCTTCTATAGATCCTTAGGTCTCGGGCTCGTGGGTAACTGCGCGATTCAAGATTTCGGTGTTAGTTCTTCTTTTTTTGTCATAGATGGCGCTTTAGTAGTTTGTTGGCAGGAAATCACCACGGACACCTCGACTACCCCACATGCTATGAGATGTCGAGGTAGTACCGGACTCGGACCGGTTGAAGTCACATTCCTGCCCCGCTATTGTCCCTCAGATACAAGCAACCTTATAGTCACGAAAAAAAAAATCAAATGATTAAATCAAATGATAAAATTATAAAAAATAAAAGACAACTCCTTTGGCAACTTCGATCAAAACCGAACAGCAATAACTTAGCTAAACTTAAAAATTACTCACAAAGACTTAAGAAAATAAGAAAACTAACACAAAAAGCAAAAAATAACGGGGACTATATTTCTTGTCACCAAGTTGTATCACCTAATATATAGAAACGTCACCACTAAATATTTTCGTTCTCAGATAAACAAAAAGTGTTTCCAGAAATGAATTATCAAATTAATGTTAATATAATTATGTGTAAAATAAGAGCAACAAAAAGGTAGTTCATTAGATGAATATAAACTTCGTTCTTATAATAATAGTTTTATTACATAAATACATTAGGTTCCTTTAATCCCTGCAGACTATTATAAAACTATTATAATACATACAAAAACATTTATTTGCTACTAGAGCCTATATCTCCATGATTTTAGGTGATTTATTGTGGAATTGATTTTATACTGTTTGGAGACTACGTTTTGATGACAAACCTACTATTTTGGGGACAAACCCTATTACTTAAGAAACACAATACTTATTAAATTGGCGATAGCTTAAATGATACCCAAAAATAACCACAAGATAATGTCATCTACAAATAAATCAAAAGATACTTGGAAGATCATAAATAAAAATAAATATTGCCCCCCCCCCACGAACTTAAAACAGAAATAAAAAATAACGGAGTTACAATAACAAACCCTAGTGACATAGCAAACGCATTTAATGATCACTTTGTGAATCAAGCAGAAATACTATCGAATGCCACAAGATCTGCGAGCTATAGAACCCGAATACATGTTCCGAATCAATGTTCATGATTTAAAAAATAAAGCCAGCGTAGGTTAAGATGATATATCAACAAAAGTATTAAAATTTGTCTCTGATGTAATAAGTGGCCCAATTTGCCACATCATTAATGTTAGTATCTGCTCAGGAATTTATCCCAATAAACTAAAACCAACAATAGTTAAGCCATTATTTAAAAAACATGACAAAACTGATATTAATAATTACAGACCCATTGCCCTGATACCAGTCATATCAAAAATATTTGAGAAGGCTATTTATTGCCGTATGAATTCCTTTTTCACGAAACAACATCTTGGTAAGTGAACAGAAGGGTTTCAGAAAAAACAAATCCAATAATATGGCCATCTATGATTTTATTAACATTATAATGACAGACATTGATGAAAGAGTTCCCGTTAGCGCTATATTTATGGACATGACGAAGGCTTTTGATCTAGTGGATCATAATGTACTACTACAGAAGCTTAATGCGTATGGAATAAGAGGTAACGCACTTTCTCTTAAACAGTCTTACTTAGCCAATAGAACGCAGTGTACAGAAATTAGACGAATTTCTACAAGAGATAAAAAGGAACTCAAATATATTTCAGGAAAACGTAAAGTCACTTTTGGCGTACCACAGGGCAGTGTATTGGGCCCGCCGTTGTTTCTAGCCTACATAAATGACCTTCCAAAACACGTCGCTTTTCCTATGGTTCTTTTTGCTGATGACAGCACGATTATTGTAAGACGTAATAAAAATAGAACTTATGAATGTGACATCAAAGACGCATTACAACAACCAATTAATTGGCTTGAACATAATAATCTAAAATTAAATTTAAATAAAACTAAAATTATGCAATTTCGACAAAGAATAACCGCTCCTGACATTAATATAACTTATGAAGATAATAAAATTGAAGAAGTAGGACACTGTACATAAAATTTCTAGGCTTGACAATTGACTCTAAACTGACTTGGAAAGACCATGCAGCAATTCTTATAACAAAATTAACTAGGTTCGCTTTTGCTCTATAAAAACTTAGCAAAATTGTTAATCAGGCAGCTGTTGTAGCTGCGTATTATGGTTACGTAGACTCCATATTACGTTACGGAGTAATTTTTTGGGCAAATTCCTGCATAAAGCATAACATTTTTAAAGCACAGAAGAGGTGCATTAGGTCAATATGCAACCTTAAACCAACGGAAAGCTGTAAACCGGATTTTAAAACACTTAAAATATTAACATTACCTTGTCTGTACATATATGAGACCGCATTATTCGTTAAGAAAAACAGTCAACTATTTAAAAAAGTTTCAGATCAACGCTTTAGGTCTATGAGACCAGAATATCGACACGAATTATGTCTAAGAGCCTGACCGCCCTTATGCACAAAAGCATTCTCTGCATGGCTCCAAAAATATTCAACAAAATTCCAAATGACATTAAGGATTTAAATTTGACACAATTCAAACGGAAGCTAAATATTTTTTTAATTGAAGAATGCTTTTGATACCATTGACGAATTCCTTCTTGACAAAATGTAATAAACTAAACTGACAATTATGTGTGTATTTATTCTTAACAATTCAAAACTTGACTATCTAATTGTAATCTGTTTTTTATTTTTTGTATATTTATAATTGTAATCCTAATCAATTTTTTTTTTAATTATTGGCTGTACACCAAACATTGAAACGATTGTTAACTTATGACTTTAAATTTCTAATCTGATTAATTGTACTTAGATGCCCTAATGGGTTGTTTTTTGAGAAACGTAACATTTCTGTAAGACCACACATGTATAACCAAAAAACATACCTACAAATAAAAACTTTTACTTTTTTTTTTTTTTTATCTATAATATGTATGTATTTAGAAATATATAAGTATGTTTATCAGTTGTCTAGTACCCATAACACAAGCTCTGCTTAGCTTGGGACTAGATGGCGTTGTGTGATAGTTGTGGAATATTATTATTATTATTTCCTTTATTTATTTATTCACATAAAATTTACATTTTTAAATATTTCATATAAAACTCATAAAAAAACATTTAAAAATATAAAAAATAGTCGTCCACCGGTGACGGGAGCAGGGTCCAAGCTACCGGTGGTTAGGGCTCCAGAGACAGGAACCTCCTCACAATGCGAGCCGTATCGAGGAGTACTGCCTTCTGAATCAGGCTCTTGATCCAACCGCCGAGCGAAAGTTTGGACAGGTGGTCGTCCAGACTCTTGGCTATAAGGCCATTGGCCGTTATTATTATTATTATTATTATTTGACTTTGAAATCACCTTTCAGCTCCCGACGCAAAAACGACGGGGTGTTTTAAGTTTGACGTGTCTATCTGTGTGTGTGTCCGTCTGCGGCATCGTAGCTTCCGAACGCATGCACCCGTGCACCGATTTTGATTTTGCTTTTTTTGTTTTTATTAATGTTCCCTGCGAGTCACAATGTGACTCGAATAAAACAATTGCAAAATTAAAGTTATTCATAAATACATGAATAAATAAATAAAATAGATTACTGTTTTGGGCCCCGTTGCAAAATGGTAAAAAACGGAACCCTTTTATATTAGAAAATATGGGTTTCTCAAACATTTAATGAAAGTAAGTAGGTTTGAATATGATTTGATAATAAGCTTTGGGATATGGGACATTTTCGTGAAACTGCTGTAACTAATGCTTTTCATTTACATACTATGGAAAACAAAAGTCAATGGGCGAATATATGGGAGAAAAACCCAAGGCGGTCAGAAACGAAATTGTGTGGATACACGTCTCTAGTAGACCGGGAGATGATGACACAAAATATTAGGTCATTTGTACCAGTATGGCGGTTCTTCAGGTGTCTAATTACGCAATCACAAAAACGAAAATGATGGTCATAGCGCTGGTACCGGCGGCCCAATTGCGTGGGCGTTAATCGAACGTGTCGGATACATACAAAGTGTCGAACGATTTGTTCCACAAAAATGCTTGTATTTTCCGATAGTCGATAAAAAAGAAGTAGGCGGTAGCATAATGCCATAGTTCTCCGGTGTGACTTACAGTCCGCCATACCTACGCAAATACATTTATTGAAAAAAAAAAAAACAATTCAACCATTTGTACCTACCAGGCTCATTTTTGCGCAGCTAAACGTCGTCGTCGAGTAGCCATTCACGAAAATCACATTGCCATACTTTTCCAACGGTTCTCAATGGCTACCATATAGTAGTAGTTGTATTGTATTGGTGATTTTACTTAGTGTTTTTTTAGATATAAGACACCTGACACTGATTGGCAAATTGGCAAATTGCCAAAAACGTAAAAAGAATCGAACTCCGCGGGCTACCCTGAAATCTTAGTTTTATGTTTATTTTTTAAGATATAGGTCTTTTTTAATGCAAGTTAAAAAATTAAAAATATTCGTAATGTCCGCTTTGTAAATCTTTATCAGCTGTCTTTGCAATGAAATTCAATCTCTTTAGTATTAGGCGCATAGCACATATTGTGGGAATACTATGTACTAGAATGCTATCATTCTCTGGAAACCTTTTTTTTTATCTGCCTTGGCGATTAAGAGTGTGTCATGCTTTCTTTCTTTCTTTCACCTAAATGTCTCGCTGATGGTGGCGCGAGTGTCGGATAATTTCGTTTCCTTCAAAATGGTTGAATTGAATGGTGCTGATCCATGCGTCATGCTCGTGAACGTGTGGTGTCAGTTGTGACTAGTCACCTCTTAGCTGCCACGGCTTGTTTGAACTATTATTTTATTTTTGAATCGTCGTTTATGACTATATGATACTTTTATCGTGCACATTACGCTACATCGTTCTCACGTAATAACCATCTCAACGTGAATGATGTAACCAAGGTTTTGTAACAATATTCTGATCTAAAAGAGTGTCCATGGAGTCTCTTGCCTGTTTTTCTCCATAGAGAATTACGCTAGGGAATGGGCAACTACAGTACACTCACAGTTATTATGCTTTGTGACTGGGACTGCGGCTTCTTTTATTTTGTATTTGTTCGACTATTCAATAGTGCCTGTAAATGGCCTACTTTAAATAATGTATATCTGGATACCAACACTTTTGTTGATAAGCTTAAGTCGACACCAGGTAATGTGTATCTACCTCTTAGATTTAGACACAAAATAGCTAGGCTATTAGCTTTTAATATTCACACAGACATATGTAGTATGTCAAAGTTTTCTTACATTGTTAACACTGCGACTATTAGTCATGGTACTTATGTACAGGAGGTGACTTCAAATAAATATAGCACTAGTGCTATAAATGTTTACAAACATTGTACGGAGGAGGTTCCATATGTCACCGTGGAAAATTCTCAATTAGGAGTTTTTAGTGATAGAATCTTGTTATCTGGTGATAGCACAGGAGACTCTGGGCTCACTCCAGATATTAGTTTAAACTAGGAAGTAAGACAACAGAAGGTACCATTAACAATATTGTTAAACCTACCAACAGAAAGGTATCTTCTTGCACTAAATTAGTTAGTAAAAAAGGGCCTCAGCAGAACACTTTGAATTTATTCCACCAAAATATCCAAGGCATTTCTTCCAAATTATTAGAAATAGAATTGTTTTTAGAGAAAAGTATGTTTGACATTATTTGTTTTACTGAACATTGGCTCAAAGATTACCAAATGCTTATTAATTATGAAAACTATACGGTGGGTAGCTGTTTTAACCGTAAATCAATGCTGCGTGGAGGTTCCCTAATATTATTAAAAAATTGTGTTAAATATAAACAACGTAATGACATTGTAGGTCTTTCGGTTGAACATTGCGTCGAACTGTCCTGTGTTGAGCTAGATAAGCATGTAATTGTGTGTGTGTACAGACCCCCAAACAATCAAAACTTTTCCTTGTTTGAATCAATAGTAGAAGATGTCCTGGCAAAACTTGCTGCCAGTAATAAATCTGTAATTATTTGTGGCGATTTCAATGTCAATATTTTAGAAGAAAATTCAATTAGCAGTAGGTTATTAAATCTTTTTAAGTCATTTAATTTAACCAACATTTTTATAGAACCTACTAGGGTCACCTCATATTCTGCTACATGTATAGACAATGTTTTCTGCGATTGTGATTACATAGATAAAGCCATAGTAAATTGCCTGCCGTCTGATCATAGCGGACAAACCGTAACTTTTAAGTGTAACACACCATTACAAAAAGTTCAAATTACATTTAGACCTTTAACAACTAGCAAATTAAATAAATATAATATTTTCCTACAGAACAAGTTATGTGAAATGAACCATCATGTGGATGATATTAATATAAATAAATTGTACGATAACTTCTTTTCAATAGTTCACACAGAATTCAATAAAACTTTTGAGAAGAAGATTAAAAGTGTTAGCCCTAAATTTATATTTAGTGATTGGGCAACTAGAGGTATCAGAAAAAGTAGGGAAAGACTTTTTGAACTATATGGCCTTAAGCCTTACATAAACACTGAAACTTTTAACAAGTATGTTGCAAAGTATTCAAAAATATTTCGAAATACTTGCAAGGTTGCTAAAGCCCTTCACATTAGCAAAAAGATCAAAACAGCAGAAAATAAAATAAAAACAGTTTGGAAAGTCATAAATAACGAGACTAACCGGAAAAAAATACGTACCACTAGCTACACATTAAATACAGCATGTGGTCCTAAAAGCGATAATCAGGAAGTAGCTCAAGAATTTGTAAATTTCTTTACTGATATTCCTTTAAAAACAACGGAGGCTCTTAATTCCTCACCTGAAGTCTCAATTGGTTTATTGAAGGCGAACGTGCCTGGTTGCCTGGCTGAATTTAAATTTAAACATATAAACCCTACGGAGGTAATTAAAGCTTTCCGGCAAATAAAAATTAAACTGACCGAAGATCTATGGGGAATGTCTATCAAAGTTTGTACATCCATAGTTGAGACTATTGCACCATACTTAGCTTCAATATTTAATTTGTGTGTAGACCAAGGGGTTTTCCCAGATTTAATGAAACACAGTAAGGTCATACCTCTTTTCAAATCTGGTGACAGTAAAGATACTAATAATTATAGACCTGTATCGGTGTTGCCAGCTTTTAGCAAGGTTTTTGAAAAAGTTATGCTTAACCAAATGCTCAATCATTTTAACACCAACAGAATCTTACACGATCAACAGTACGGTTTCACTAAAGGACGTTGCACAACTGACGCCGGTGTAACTTTATTAAAGCACATATTTAATGCGTGGGAACAGTCTCAAGATGCTGTAGGAATATTTTGTGACCTCTCAAAAGCATTTGATTGCGTGAATCACGACACATTGCTTTTGAAACTTGAGCATTATGGACTAGGTAAACTTGCACTTAGTTTAGTAAAATCTTATTTGAGTGAAAGGCAACAACATGTTCAAATAAATGGTGTTAATTCACAGGGTTTAAAAGTAAAAATGGGGGTTCCGCAAGGCTCAATATTGGGCCCTTTTCTTTTTCTGGTATATATTAATGATCTACCCTATTTATTGAAAAACCAACCTCAGAATATGGTGTTATTTGCTGATGACACTTCCCTAATTTTTAAGATAAATAGACGGGCTCAAAAGCTAGATGACGTGAATAAAGCCCTACTTCAGATTCATAATTGGTTCACAGCAAACAATTTAGTATTAAATGAAAAAAAGACAAAATGCATAAGATTTGCTTTACCGAATGTTAAAAGTAGTGATTGTGATATTCTATTAAATAACGAGAAACTAGAATTCGTAGATGAAACGGTTTTCTTGGGGATTACGCTTGATTCACGGCTACAATGGGGTGCTCATTTAACATCTCTTGCAGGGCGGCTAAGTTCAGCAGCATATGCCATTAGAAAAATTCGTCAGTTTACTGATGTAGATACCGCTAGGCTGGTCTATTTTAGTTACTTTCATAGCCTAATGTCTTATGGCATTTTGTTATGGGGACGAGCTGCAGACATTGAATCTATTTTTATTCTGCAAAAACGAGCCATCAGAGCAATATATGGTCTTCGTAGGCGCGATTCTCTGAGAGAACTATTTAAGAACATTAACATTATGACGGTGCATTGTCAGTACATCTACGAAAACATAATGTATGTGAGAAAAAATCTGCATCTTTTTAGTAAAAGAGGTGACAGACACAATTATATTACTAGGAATAGGGACCAGTTAGTGCAGCCAGGCTTCAGACTCGCTAAGGTAGACTCATCTTTCATGGGGTACTGTTTGAGATGCTATAACAAAATTCCACAAAGCATTCTTGAACTGAATGAGACGAAATTTAAAACATGTATCAAACGCACACTATGCAAGCAAGCATATTACAAGTTAGACGATTATATCGCTGATAAAAATGCTTGGCTCAATGCCGGTCCTGCTCCACAAGGACAGGACGCTTAAATGAATAGCATTTAATACGAAGAAGAAAGAAGAAGAAGAAGATTGTACAACTATCTTTGCAATGTATAAATTCAATCTCTTTAGTATTATATAGTCGCATAGCACATATTGTGTGAGTACTATGTACTAGAAAGCTGTCATTCTCTGGAAACCTACATTTATTTTTCTATTTGACTTGGATATGCCCTGGCGATTGAGAGTGTGTCATGCTCACTTAAATGTCTCGCTGATGGTGGCGGGTGTGTCGGGTCATTTCGTTCCCTTTAAAATGGTTGAGTGGAATGGTGGCTGATCCATGCGTCATGCTCGTGAACGGGTGCTGTCAGTTGTGACTGGTCACCTCTTAGTTGCCACGGCTTGTTTGAATTATTATATTATTTTTAAATCGTCGTTTTGGCTTTACTTACTGTCGACACTTATCGTGCACAACTTGCTACATCGTTCTCACATGATAATATACCAATCTCGATATGAATGATGTAACCAAAGTTTTGTAACAATATTATGATTGAAAAGAGTATCCATGAAGTTTCTTGCCATTCTTCTCATGAGACCAACGCTTTGGAATCGGCAACTACAGTACACTGACAGTTATTATGCCTTGTGAGTGGGACTGTAGCTTAGTTTATTAGCTTATTAAAATTTAGTATTTGTTCGACTATTCAAAAGAGCCTGTAACTGGCCAACTTGAAATAAATGATTTTGATTTTGATTTTGATTTTGAAATGTTTTGATTTTGATTGTGTAACGTGTAAGTAGTGCTACGGAAACCAGTCTGTGGACGAATCGCACTTGGCCTTGGGATTTGTTATAAAACTCTTTATTCCCTGTCAAATCCTGACAGAATGATGTGAATGAAGTATTTTTATTCACTACTAACAAATTATTTTCAGTTTTTATTATTGTATTTAAGACATGTTACGGAGGAGACTGTCTCGCACTTTGGCTAAAACCCGTAATTGTATATGCGTATTTTTTATTATACTGATTATGTTTGTTTTCCGTGTAAAAAGAATTCAGGAATATGAAGTGGCTACAAAAATTCCTAAAAGTGCAATAAAATATGTCGAATTTGTAGCACAAAGTGATTTGAAACCCAAAGAAATAGACACAATAAAACAATTCGTAAAGGAGTATAACTTTAAACAACGGGTCTTGAACTGGGACGTTTTTGGACCACTAAAACCAAGTGCCCCCGTGTTTGTAATATTCGTTGATAAGTTCAAAATAAACCTGAAATACCTCCTAGTATCTTTGTCAAATGTAGCAGGAATAGAAGATGCCCTATTAATTTTTTCACATTCTACGTTTGATGAGAACGTCAATAATTTATTAAATATGATAGATTTTGCTCGTGTTTTACAAATCTACTATCCGTATTCTATGCAGTTATTTCCAAGTAAGTTTCCAGGATACCACCAGGATGACTGTCCGCGATATATGGATATGGGCACAGCTGTATCTTTGAACTGTACGGGGGCAGATACACCAGACATACATGGTAGATACAGAGATCCCTTACAGGCTCAAATGAAACATTACTGGTGGTGGACAATGAATAGAATATTTGATAATTTACTCTTCATTAAGGGCCACAAGGGAATTTTCACATTTTTGGACGATGATGTATTTTTGATGGAAGATTTCATTTATATGACCATGCAGATGAAGAAAGTAAGTGAGTTTATAACTGTTTGCGAATTTATGTCTGTACTGACGCCTATGTTTACATTTTCATATACTGATAACTTGAGATTTCTGAGAACGTACAAAGCTTACTCAGTCGAATTAACGACTTGGGATGCAAGACACCATTCTTCTGTGTTATCCTTTGATTCATCAGCTTGGAGCTCGATTTCGGCACATTATTTCCTATTTTGCAGTATCGACGACTACTCGTGGGCCCGATCACTTTACTATTTGTCTCTAAATAGAAAAGACGGAGGAAGATTCAAAGTCATGTCTAGTACATTACCAAGAGCGTTCAAAACTAACACTGCAGTTATGTATGATCAATTATTGGAATACAACATGATCTACACAATTAATCGAATTTTGCACATTCAAGAACTGATGAAGTTTCATTTATTTCCCTCTCATCTCGAAGTTTACGTGGATATTGATTTAGATGACGAGGATTTTGTAACATTCGATTATGTTGATGGTGGATGGAGTGATCCTCGTGATAAAAACATGTGTGTTAATATAACAACAAATAAGATAAAGAAAATAATAATGGACATGGCTCACGAGTTCCACCAATATGATGTGGCACGATCTATGTGATTGATTAACTTATTTTTAATGTAGAAAGCAGTTTGTTAACAAACGTATTTTTATTTTGTTTGTGTTTGTAAGTGTTTTGTATTATATTTAATTGTAATTAAAATAACACACAATGTATGTGGTTTATCAACTTGCTTAGCCCTCCAAAACTCTAAAAAGCTCACAGGCTGGGTACACTTTTTAATCAACACCATCAAAATTAATATGTGAAAAACATTACTAGCTGCTACTTCTTGCCAACCCGTAAAAAATTTACGCTAGGCATTTTAGAAACAGCTGAGAACAGCGTTACTCGTCTGCAATCCTGAACACCGTAAGGAGGCTGATTATCTAAAGCTCACCATGTTAGGTACAGCATTAAGTGTTGCTGGATTTTTAAGCCAAAATAAACATAAACAATATATTTGATAAATTAATTATGACGAACTAGTTTTAATTGAATGCAAAAAAATGCATATTTCAATAGTCTCATAAATTATCCCCTGAAAACATCTTCAACTTTTGTTAGTTTCATGTAAAAGCTAAGATCACTTCAGAGTACAAACAGGAAATAAGAAAACGTTCAAAGGATGTACACTACGTTGCCACGTGTCACAACAAATCGTAAAACAAAGTGCCCTGTCGTGTCTGCGTGTCAATCTTTGCCGGATTTACTTTGTAACCATAGAGCACAGGTATAGTTGTGTTTCTTAAGATTGAATAAATAGATTGACTTTTTATTATATGGTTTATATCACGGTGTTGGTTATGGAAATAATATCTACCATTTGAAATGGCGTCATGTTTAATTGGGTTCTAAAACCAGAGCAGTTAGCTCGGGTATCGTCATGCTGAGCAGAGGGGATTTCAGACAACGCGTCGGGGCTGCGCGATGCTCCATCGGGGCTGCGGGATGTTGTAAGAGATACCGCGGCCTCGACATAAAAGGCTAAAAAGGAACATGGGTGGTTTTTAGTCAGTAGAAGTCTGACACTCCCTTTCGCTCTGCCCAAGAGCTGGAGGGGTTATTTGATGATTTCCCAGACCCAAAAAAAGGGGGATTTGGGAGTTTAGAAGATTTGGGAGACGAGACCAAATCTTGTTTTTTTATGCCAACTATTGAATAATACAGGTTAAATGCGTGAACGCTATTTAAAAAATAAAATAAATTGGAGCAAATTATGCAGGTTAAATAATTCAAAGTCCTTGACTGTATTGGCATGATCGGCATGAACCACTTTCTCTCACCTGCAAGCGAGGAACATATTCCCATGAAGTCTTTATTACCATGAAGTCTTCGTACAGTTTCTGACAAGATAATTAAATTGTCTATACCTACGTGATGCCGAGGCAGTTAGTATAAACTAATTAAAAATGAAATTTCCTTCATTATTCTTCAATTACACAGTTGTCGTTTGTTTTTTTTTAAATAATGTATTTTTTCTGCTTATCGCATTCCTTTATTTTCAGGCAACTTTGGCCCAGGCAAATATAAGTAGGTACAGATTATGCAAGTAAAAATGTAATTTTTGTAAGTAAAAAGAACTTTAAAACTATGTTTTTAACACTTTACTTTTGCTGGCTTTGCCATCAGCAGCGAGCATTATGATGTTATTGGAAATGGAAACTAAAAAATATGTATTTTGTTAAAATGAAATAAACACATATTGGCTACCTATATGAAGTGCTGAAAACTAACGTTTATTTTAAAGTAAAAATTGGTTAACGTTTTATCTGACTTTCATTAAATTATCGTACGATTATGAAACAATCAGTTTCTCCTAATGTTTATGATTTGTACCGTAATATAGGCGGACGTTTTGCATCCTCGTCAACTTCATTAGGGGAGCTATACTAATGATTCTATTAATAAACGGGAAAATCGCTAAGTGTGAACCACCCGTATTCACACTTAGCGGCCCGTCTGACTTCCGCTCTAAAATCGTGCTTTCACATTTTTTATTCCCTAAACAACGGTGCGAGGGTAATTCTGAATTATTGTTAACAACTAAAAAACAACGTATATCAATTATATCGTCGTTTAAATAATAACGGTATCTGGTTAATTTAAATATATTTGTCTTTTATGACAATCTCCTGAATTTTGACGAGGATGCAAAACTGCACCAGTGTAAAAGACTCTTGTTAACAAAGTTTACTACTAACCTAAACAGGTTAATTCGCGGGGCACATTATTCTATATGACCGCTAGCTATCGTTACGAGAAAATAATTACGACTGATACAGACCGCGTGTAATGGTCTAGACAAGCTATTTTAAGTGCTTTCTTGCTCGTTCAAGAGTTCAGTTCTACGTAATGGCCGCTTCTCTCTTGTGAACGCACCCTTAATCGCTGGCTTAGCCTAGGAGCCTTGGTTGACAGGGACAATGAGCGAAGGAAATATATATTGCTGAGTATAGTATCGAGGAAAGCTTAGAGCTGAAAATATAAGCTGTTGATTAAAGTCTCGTAGCAGATTGGATGTGTGCTACGAACATTGACGTAGCTCGTAGCAGCGTAGCAAAATCCGTAGGAAGTGCTTCAAATAACGACAAGAGGTTACATATTAAGTGTAAAGTGTTTAGTATTGAAAAAAATGCTGCAATAAAATTATTATATAAACGATTATAAATATTGTGACCTTGTCTGTTCATAATAAACTGTACCCAAAGTGCAGGTTTTGGTCATTAACATACATATTTGCCTATTGTAATTACAATCATTAAAATTCTTCGATACTTTAAGATGGTTACATACTTAACTATTTAGATGGTAGCGGGAACTTTTGCCTTTAACTTATTTGGATAACAAAAGTGGAATGTTCGTTGCTATTATTTGTACTAATACTACACTCCGACTCATTTAATACTCTTATCATCAGCTAAAGCCATTAACACAGACAAGTGCGTCTTATAGCAGAAAATGAAAGTCGCACAATACAAAATGTGACGTAATATCTCCAGCGATCATCGTTACAATAAGTTCTTGTTACTTTCCTCCGTCAGTCAGGCGCAGACGACTTTATTCGAAGATAATGTTACAATTAAGTCGGAGACAAAGGAGAGCATGTCAGTGTAAGGCGCGTGGCGGCTTGGCGGGCCGCCGGCATCATCCATGCGGGGGCGAGCGGGGAGCGGGGCAGCGCGGGGGCCGGGGGCAGAGCCCTGAGTGTGCGCACGCAGCCTCGACCCGGCCGCGAGCAACAGTCTGCTCGCGTGAGCCGCGGCTCGCGACTCGGCTAGACCACGCCGCGGTATCATGCCCCATGGTAAGCACTCACCATCACCTGGACCCCGTCACACGATCCACCACTCGTAACACCCTCCGCACCCCACTATACTATCAAAACTAAACCCCCCTCACACTTTTCAGTCATCATTCCATGATTCCACTCATGTTTTTATTATTTATTTACGCTGTTACCGTACGGAATGGACAAATTTCAAATTAATGAATTACAAAAAAAAAATACACCATGTGCTGTTATAGTCTTTTTTATGTGAAAACGTGGTGGTATTAAGGAAATTTTAATGTCGCTTTATTTTGTCGGAATGAATAAGCCGAGGGCACCTGCGTCCATTAGCAACAATAGAATTGAAAGCATAAAAGGCTTATTGTTGTAATTTAGATATTTTTACCGGCTGTATTAACGGTGTGTTAAATTATTTGTGTTGAAAATGAAAGAAGAAAGCGACGAGAAAGTTAAGAAAAGTGATTTGACAAGTAAGTTTGCTGAGAACGTTCGGTGAGTACTTGTAGTAACTAATTAGATAAATGAAGTTTTCTCTGTACCCACAACAATTTTAATACCCTGAAATAGGTCGAATTTTTATACACACGTAAACGTACATACCTATTTACAAGATATAACTTTATCTAGTTGAAATGTTTCGTTACGTATCAAAAAACTATTTCAAAACCAACATTGTGCGATGAAATTCATAAAATATTCACTATTCTATGAAACTGCTACTCTAGTTCTCACTCAATGTTTGTTAGTACATAAAACTTTCCGACTGCAGTATGTGCAGTATACTTACGGAATCATATTTCAAACTGTAGGTTTCGAAAGCCCATTTTATAGAAATAATATAGGTCTAAAATTGATTATGAAAGCTTTTTGAAAGCGGATTACGATGAATTCAATAATCAGCTGTCTCAATTTGAAATGCCGAATTCAGTAGATTCGTCATTTTGATTGCTACTTCTGTGGGTACAAACTTTTAAGTATTACGCCAGTCGTTGTTTTCAATAACTACGTGCAATAAAACAGTCATTTTAAGTTTATTATAGTATCTGTTTCAGAGAAAAATCAGTGATACAATTATATGAGATACAATAAATATATAAACTTGAAGAAATAGCAATCATTGCACACCATTAACCACTGATCACTAAATTATTAATCTTATACTTATATCCTACTAATATTATAAACGTGAAAGTTTGTAAGTATGTTTATGTATGTATGGATGGATGTTTGTTACTCTTTCACGCAAAAACTACTGAACGGATTTGGATAAAATTTGGTACACAGATAGTTCATAACCTGGATTAACACATAAGATAGTTTTTATTCCGATTTTATCTTCCCGTGGGATAATAATCGAGTTGTAGCGGGTGAAGCCGCTGGCGACACCTAGTGCTATATAAAATGAAAAGAAAAAAAGAGTGAAAAGCACTACGGACGTTCAACTTAAAAAAAACACTATCAGGGATAAACGAGCGGCTGTTATTATGTAGAAAGAGCTCGTGGCTACATAATAACAGCCGTTCGGGTTGATCTTTAAGTTAATCTGTGCTTACCTAAGTTGGTCTGTGGATGGGTGACCATCCATTACATACCGAGTTTCCTTCGTGCCTCGGAAAGCTCGTTAAGCCGTTGGTCACGGCCGTCATTTGTAGATCTTTGACAGCTGTTACAGGTAGTCAGTGGGCAAAAAGTCTGACAACCAGCCTTACCAAGGGGTATCGTATTAACCAGTACTAACTGGGTTGTAAAGGTCAGACAGGCAGTTGCTTCCTGTAACAAGTATTCAGCTGCATTCGAGCAGACTGGAAGCTGATCCCAACATAGTTCGGAAAAGTCTAGGTTGATGATGATAAATTGGACAAATAGAAAACGAAATTAATTCGAAAGATGACCCAAAGAACTACCTTCTTTGGGTCATCTTTGGGTCTGGTTAGCAAAGCCCACCTGATCGCTCTGATCTTGCAGTGTCCACAGGGAGCGGAGACTATCACGTAGGCCGCATGACTGTTTCCCAATAGGTATGTTTACTGACTTAGAAAAATATGATTCTAATTAGTCCGTCTGTTAGATTATCGAAAAATATTTGATACGTATTTTTTGTTTTATCAAATCAATAAAAATTGACGAAGATAAAACGCATTAAAAATTTGAGTGGTAGGTTGTGACGACACTGACCGCTAAAGAATGTCATACAAATGTCTCAGAAATGACGTCACACGAGATTTCAAAGCACAGTATCGTCTTTATTGTTTGTTTACGTGAAAAAGGAAAAAAACGTGTCTAATATTTTTTGAAAATCTATTTGACGGACGAATTAGATTTTTTTTGTTAACTATCCTATTCGTTTTATGTAACAGAGTGGACTGGCAAGTTTGCGACTTACCACTCTGTTACATAAAACAGTCTATGCTCATGTCAAATCACTGTTTGTAAGTTAGATTACTAGGACACATTCAGTGGTGTGTCAAGGGGTCAATAATACGACAAGCCCATAAGGCAACCGCCACTAGTCATATTATTTATTAGCTTTTGCTTGCTACTTCGTTTGCGTATAAATCGAAAATAATCCTACGTCATCGCAATACAGGGACAAAAACCATCCATATCCATTCAGCCGTCAAGGTGTAAACCGTGACAATCCAACAAACACACAAAACTTTCACATTTACAATATTAGTTAAGATTTTATCATTGAAGCCGACAGAATAAAGTACAGAGCGTCAGAAACAACACCCCTATTGTTCGCGTGGGTTCAAAAGTTTACAATTGGATCCTGACCGCATATTACATTACGCGATCAAATGAGCTTACGGCTTACCGAGCCGAAGGCGGTAACATGTGGTTTTCGACAAAGTAGACCGCTTTGTTCGCGATCGTGTTATTAGCGTTATGTGACCTGCGCTGTTCTTGTGTCTTTTAATAAAAAAAACTTCTTCTTAGTCGCTACACTCGTGGCTAAGTAATAACTAGCGTACGGGTCGATGTTCAAGGTTAAGCAGCACTCGCCAAGGTCGGTTTGTGGATGGGTGACAACTAATTTCATACCGATTTTACTTCGAGGCACTGAAGAAACTCTATGTGTAATGAAAGCATCTGAAGCCATTGGTCCCACTTCACAAAACGGTGTAGGAAAGCATTGTGAAAACTGGCACTTACCAGGACCAAACCAATAGTACCTACATTGTTATCCAAGGGGCGAAAATTACTTATTTAGTCCCGAAAAATACTTATTAGCGGGGTTTGGCGCCCGTATCGTAGTGAGGACGCTAATAGTTTGAAGGACTAAATAAGTAATTTACCCGAGGAAAACACTGCTTTTCATTACGAATACGAGGAAAATAAGAACATACTTAATTATATAATAACGAAAGAAAAAAATTGTGCTGATCAAATGTTGTCACTTTCCCACTTTTTTTTTGTCCTCTGGTCATCCAGCTATACCTACAGCCAGTTTTTTCATGTTTATCATTAAAAAAAATGCCAAAGAATTTGTCGATATCTACGTTATTTAAGAGAAATAGTTAAAACTAAAATAGTTCATGAAGTCATAATATAATTATATTCTAAAGTTAACTTTATGTTATTTTAATTTTAAATTGCTCTGTAATTGAGTGGCTATATAAAAAGTTGGAATATGGTTCAATAAAAATGTGTTAGTAGACAAAGTTTTTTTTTAATAATTTGACAGCTGTCAGCTGAAAGTGATTCTCCCTAGGGCTGGAAAGTAGTACTTTCAACCCGCTCCGCAGGCATGTCATGACCTACTTTCAGAGAATGAGTAATGAAAAATAGCATTACAGGCTCACTACTTCTTATAGTCCTCTTTTTAAAAGGTTTTCTAGGGTAAGACAAGAATACATAACATAATGTGACTAGACTGTTTTATTAATATCATAAACGTCCATATCAAAGTCAACAAAGGCTATTTTGCTACGTCAGTCTGTCTTTCTAGGTATAAAATTTTTGGTATCATGTCATCCCAATATTATTACTCATAAAGACTCAATTCACACGACACCTTTGTAGCTACTGAGCCAGGTAGCATTAAATCGTGTTACTGCAAATTGTACGCTGTCTGTGTATTACTAGGCTAGCTATCTTTCTACTCATATCCTAATAAAGTTTCGTGTGAACAGGTACAGGTATAAGGCTTACATAAGGCTAATAAAAATATAATAAATAATTTATTAATAATGAAAGAAAATAGGCTTATTGGACTCTTCTTAAAAACCGCAAACAAAAACATCAGAATCTTAAATCTAAACAAATTAAACATATTCTGTATCTCACGGTTCCAATTCAGCAAATTGCCGAGCAGCTAGACTGCTTGGCGTGACTGGCGTTAAACAATTTTACACTTTGTGTCAAATGTTATTGAAATATATTATTCCAGTAAAAAAAAAAACAGCGTCAGGTTTGAGTTGCTTTTTGGCAATCCTAAACTGACGCCTTTTTCCAAGACTTTTGGCACTAAATGCTTTGTTATATTTTATTAGCTTTGACTTTTTTAAATGACACACGTACACATTACACGTTTGTCTAACTTTACACATAGACGAATAATTTACATTAAATATTTCGCCGTTAAACATTCGATGTCTTATACTCTCAGTATTTTGAAAAGCGACGAATTTAAATGTTATTATACTGTTCAAAATAATGATATTTTTCCAATTGGCTAATATAGTACTTAGACTAAACTTGTCCTAGGATAAAGTTGAAGTTCCTAATAGCATATTAACGATCGGTCGATTTCTATGAAGTATCGTCAGAAAGGGTAAATAGTGTCGGCGAACTCATTACGCTACGCAAATAACCAAGTCTGTACGAAGTAAATATTGTAAAAGTTTTACGAATATTCTATCCACTAATGCAACGTTAGTTGAAGTCGAAACGTATAGTTTTAACAAAAGCATTTACATAATTGCCATAAACTTCAGCATCAGCATCTGTTGCAGTGCTGCTCAAGTAAATGTCTTTTAAAGTTTAGCTCTAAATAATACGTTGCTCCATCTGCATCTTTGTTCCACGCAAGATTTGTGGAGTTAAGTCAGTTAGGTAAATCTTTGCTTATTCAGCCCATGCGATGAATTTTCATTAATCTTAGAGAAATTCACTCGAAAGTAAAAGGTTAATACACGAATAACCAGGAAATTCTATACCTATAAAACTAACATTTCAATATGTATTAATTCTTTTAAAAGAGCTTTTGTTTTTAATTTGGGTACCGTAATTAAATTTGCATATAACGGCAGTATTTTTACCTCACCAGTGAAAAGATGCACTGACCTCACTTCAGTGGCCAACAGACCATGAATTCGAATGGGCCCCAATTTTTGACGTGCTCGCCTAAGGTACCTGTCCTACTCCACGCTGACGAGGGCGCGAATAGGTATCAGTTATAACATTTAATGCGTATAAATATTATATTGCTTGTGACTGTACATACAATAATAGTTTATCTATGAATGTTTACCCTGTCGGCGCGAATTTTCTTTCCTATAGTTTGTGGCAGCGACAAGAACCGTCTAAGACAGAACTCGCGCAGTGACTCTCGCTTAAAGTGTTTCTTCGCTCTTCGCTTCGCGAGTAAGTAAGTAAGTTCTAGTGGCTACCTGTATTCGCTTATCGTCAGCGGTAGAACCAGTGCCTAAAAGTCATCAGTAGAAATCACGTTACGGGTAATTTTAACGAGACTTGTCTATTTCCGATTGATGACGACTATATTAAAAGGTAACAATTTTAGCTTGTTCTTCTTTATCGTGTGGTTAGTGCCTAACCTAGTGTCGAGAATTTTTATGCCACCCTAGGCCCCCTTTTTTTTTTGGGGCGTGTGGGAAACCATCAAATAACCGCTTACGCTCTGGGCAGAGCGAAAGGGAGTGTCAAACTTCTACTGACTAAAAACCACCCATGTTCCTTCTTAGCCCTTTATGTCGAGGCCGCGGTATCTCTTGCGAACAACCCGCAGCTCCGACGGGACCCCGCCTTTGACTTGACTTTACATGCCGTCGAAAAATATCTCTCGATATTCTGGTTTCCTCACAATGTTTTCCTTCACCGAAGCAAGTAATAATAGTGAAGTTTACCGACTTAAAAAAATATGATTCTAATCAGTCCGTCTTTTAGATTATCGAAAAATATTGGATACGTATTTTTTGTTTCATCAAATCAATAAAAATTGACGAAGATAAAACGCGTCAAAGATTTGAGTCGGGGTGACGTGACTCATCGGTAAAGAATGTCGACTTAGAAAACGACGTTGTCACTTCTAAGATTTTCTAAGAATATTCTTTTCACGGTATAATAACAATTAATAGAAAAATCGCTTACTTAAGCGTAATTCAATAGAAAACGTAACGAAAGCTAATTAGAAAGATATTAGCAAGACTTAGCCTAATACTGATTCTACTGATTCAAGCTAACTTTGTTTCAAACTGTTTTGTGGGATGAACGTTCAAATTCCCCTGTACGCACTCTTTGAAAGTTTATGAACTCCTTTGTTGTTAATCGATTTGTTACTTGTACACAATCGATTAAGAAAAGCTTCTGAAGTTAGTGGCTAAAAACGAAATCAAATAAACAAATATCACCGACTTCAGAAGCTGATTTTTTTTCAGTAGTTTATTTTTCACTTTTTCTGTTTTCGAAGTCGATTTTCGTATCTTGCAAAAAAAAATAGTACTTTTTAACGAACTTTTTTAATGGCTAATGTTTTTTGTTGTTGTTAAGAAGTCTGAATGTTCCCTGGTTGACGGTAATAGGCTGCCGATGGTATCGCCTCTTACCAGATGGGGCTTATAACATAACTGGCGAAACGTGCTTGTACTATAGATATGGTACACATCTGCCAAACCCTTTAGGCATTGTGTTGTGTGTGTTATTTAACGGATCTCATGTTCAGTTTTCATTGTACAGGCAGGTATCAAGTGTTCTCTAATATAGGTTTTATCATTGCACATATAAAACCAGACTGTATCAGTCAAAACCCTACTTTTACAAATTACACTCACACATACACATCACACACACATCACATTTTGCGAGACTGATTGTCCATAATACATCGTCCTGTTTCAGAAACACTACACAGAATTCGAATATAGATGTACGAGTATATATAGATTCTATAGAGTACTCTGCAAATGACTTTTTAAAATATTGATATTACAAACCCTTACTGTCAAAAAAAAACGCATTTAAAAGGCCCTTTTATTTGTTCACGATAGATAAATAATATATAGCTAACGCAGATACGACGATAAATGTTCAACGGCTTTGCTAACGTCATATAGTGCAATATCGTCTCTTCGATTTCTTGGCGGGTTCAATGTATCTTGTGCTCTACTCCGCATGCCGCGTTTATCGTGTACATTTGATATTACTGTGCATTTCCGTACATAAGAGATGTAGGTTTGTCTCTCTCGCTTTACTTGTAGGAACTAATCTGTCACACATATTTACTTGACCACGTCCAACAGGCTTCAATCTGTAGACGCCAGAAATCAATCAACGATGTTATGACAAACCCAACGTTGCTTTGCTACGAAATCGTAGCCCGTAGGCCTACGTCGTAGCTGCTACTACGGCGTAGCTTTAGAAGTCGTTAGTGTGATTAAAATTTTATAAAGATGATAATTATAAGAAGTCTAAATAAGAAATTATTTTCGATTCATCTTGAAATTTTAAAACAAACATTAATATTAATTTGTTGGAGGCACAGAAATAAAATGAAATGTCAAAACTTTTCAAGAGAAAGAGAATTAATTAATAAAACAAGTTCCGTCTGGCAGATATAACAAGCGCAAAAGAGTAAATATTAATATCCCAATATTTTTGTTATGTACAGAAAAAAAACCAATTAAAAAAAAACCTATTCTATTGCAATCAGCTCTTAAAAAATTCAACTGAGACGAAATTACTATAAATGAATGATTCGAGTTGTAACCAGAACAGTCATAAAAAATATATACCAGTCATTAAGGATAAATTGAAGAACACACATGAAAAAAAAAGATATTAGTGAAATACACAACCATTGCTTTCTTTAAAACTCAATTAAAAAGGTTGAGTCACTTTTAAAAATAACACAGACCCACGATGTATATTTCTATATTTATAACTCTCAATTAAAATACAGACTAACGTCTTGTTTGGGGATCACCGTTCAAATTGGTATGTTATAAGTACTTGGCTATTAATAAATAATTTGAATTTGAATTATTGTTACACAGACAAACGTGTCGATTTCGATATTGAAAGTCGCCAGGAGACCTATTACAGGCGCCACGGTTATAGGCACAAGGACAAACCATTTGGGGGACAAATGTGTGTTATAGGAAACTCTAAACTATTTTCTTTTTTTTCGAATAATGTTTTTAATTGGTAGGCATACTGTTTTGCGTAAATTTATTATGAAGTATTTTGATGGCGTTTAATATATTTTATTTGCGTTGTATTAGTTTTGTTCCTCATATTTTTCAAACTTCATCATATCGGTAGCTGGAAATAATAGATACCTGGTTGTTCGAAAGAGATACCGCGGCCTCGAGACAAGGGCTAAGAAGGAACATGGGTGGTTTTTAGTCAGTACAAGTCTGACACTCCCTACCGCTCTGCCCAGAGCGGGAGGAGTCATTTGATGATTTCCCACCCCCAAAAAAAAAAGATATCTCGTAAAACATCCGCTTGGAATGTTCTAACTTTTATGACTTTTATTATATTTACATTATTTTTCACTTTTTAAACCCTCTAGTTTTTGGTAGATTTCTTTGAATCATGATTTAATTTAATTACACAAGTACAACCACAATTAATTATTATCGTAAACATACGAGTACATTTGTATGATAATATCATCACACAATAATCACCAATAGCCTTGCAGAGCAAACTAATAACTGTGTTTTATTGGTTACTCCATTAGAATAAATAAAGTCATCCTCTTATTACTAATCGATGGGCTTCGAAATAACCTTTGTTTCATGCTAGTTCTTTGGTTATAAACTGAACGTATGGTTGGTGAAAAACTTTTGGGCCACTGACTATCTGTAACGACCAGTAACGACTGTCTAAAACTGTCACTGTGTAAGATCTACTAATGGCAACCGGGATAGCTTAACGTGCTTTCCGAAGCTCGCTATGTAATGGCAGGTCACCCATCCACGGATCGACCTAGGCAAGCGCGGCTTTACCTGAAATTCAATACTAGCAGCTGTTTTTATTAAGCTACTGTTCAAACAACTACTTTCATTTTATTTGAAGATTTACATGTCAGCGGCTAACCTAACAAGTGATTTTACTACGAAAAACAGTTGTTTATAGGCTTATGATTAAATTCTCATCATTACCTTATCAATAACCGTACAATCCAAATACATCTCCAATACAATCAAACCTTATTTAACAAATGGCTTATAAGGCTTATTTATAAGCCTATAATCATCAGACAAATTGCTGCTAAAAGCGCTAATTTGCCCAAAGGTCCCGCAGCGGAAACCTTGGCTTATAATTAAGACAGATTCGTTTACTTAGCCTCCTTCAGTGATGAAACTTGATTATAAACGTGTTTAGTTTTCAAAACTCTTGAAAGCAGTGCTAAGAACTTTTACTTTTGGTAAAGAGTTTAAATGGGAGCAATTTAGTTGATTTTTTATTTCAATGACAGGGATGTGTTCTTATCTACGTTTTGGTGAAGGTTTTTTGTAGTTATTCCTCTTTTTCATGAAACTAGAGAATAATAGATTATGCACCAAGGGGAGTAAGACACAGAGCAACGAGTGTGCTTTTGAGGCCCGACGCGAAGCGGAGGGCC
The DNA here is from genome assembly GCA_932274075.1 of Diarsia rubi. Classification (NCBI taxonomy): domain Eukaryota; kingdom Metazoa; phylum Arthropoda; class Insecta; order Lepidoptera; family Noctuidae; genus Diarsia; species Diarsia rubi. The sequence goes on along the minus strand of OW026417.1, from coordinate 12,661,169 downwards.
GTAAACCGCACGAGTTTAGTAATCTGTACTTACCCTCGAGTGATATATACTGCACTTAAGCACAAAGAAGTAAAAGACAAAATACCAAATAATAGTTATTTGTTTGGTTAGATACGCGGTTAAAAAGCAACTTTGCACTCTTATTAACCGCGTGCTCAATTTTGATGACCGAGCAAGCGAAGGATTCTAAAATTTAATCACGAGCGTAGCGAGTGGTTCAGAAATTAGAATCCTGAGCGTCAGCGAGGGAATCAAAAGAGCACGAGGCGAAAAATCTTTGCACTCAAGTGCAACACGTAACTTTTCATCCCAACTCAGCGAGGAAATGACTAAATGCAAAAAAAAACATTTACAATCACAAGATACTTTTATTTCAGTTTAAGTATTAACTACCATATTATGATAGATGCTGTGAAAACCTTCGACTTTTTTGGTAAATGACCAGATGACGCTCTTTTTAAATCTGCCACTAATTGATAGGTGTCGATATGTTTGTCTATTTTCATCTTTATTGTTGCTTTTAGCATTGAATAATAATATGTACTCCATAGAGAGCTTGATTTCTTCGTCTCGGATAAATATATATATCTATAAAATATGTCAGCAAAACGGTTTCTGATAAAGATTTGGCTCCTTTATCTAGTCGCCACGTGTTAAACATATCGTACTCTATCAAATACTTCTGGCGTGATTGTTGAGGGAGAAAGCTCATTTGTGCATTTTTAAAAGTTTCAGTCAATTCTGTTGGCGTCAAATAAACTTCCTCGTCGCCTGATTCACTCATTTTCGGTTTTTCACTTGTTTACAAGTTTCTTGTTTTTAATCTAAGGTTTTAACAATATGTCGTGAAAAGAAAATTGCGTGCGCAAAGCAAATTAAAAAAAAAAGTACACTAAGAAGGTTCCAAGTCTGAGTTCTAACAAATTAAAAAAAAGTTGTATGATAAATTCGGCACCATGGAGGTAAAAATAAATAGGTTTAATGATACTTTGAATTCACAAACTTAGTGCACACGATGTTCTAAATTCAATTTACTTTATCCTCTAGCGGATAAAAACAGCTTTTGCACTCAGATATCGAAGAGCAAAAATACTCTTTCCGAGATGGGGGGATGAAAAATATTTTTTTCACACCACCTGCTCGAAAATGACAAATTATATGTCAAGCAACCTTTACCTAAAGTGAGTCATTAGTGGCCGGGGGCACAGCCGGTCAATTACCTATGTTGTACTGGATTTCATTATTTATGACCCGCTGGTCAATAATGTTTAATATTAATAATTTGAATTTGGAATCTCACATGCTCAGCTAAATTGGCAGTATAGTATTAACAAATACCCTTTGGTGCCAGAAAGAGGAAAGCTGTTCTCGACAACCTTACTACGCGTGGATGATATTCTCGATTTCCTACAAAATGGCAACGATATGAAGAAGCAGTTCTTCATATCGTTGCCATGTTTACGAAGACATAATATTGTAAGAATAATTAGATAACTACGAACCATTTTTTAAAAGGAATGGAATAACATTAAAACTGGCATTAATAATAACAAATACCGTACCGCGCCGTAATACCGTAATAGTAATTGTCTGTAACTTTATCTTTGCACAACTGAACTAATGCCTTTTTTTTTTTTTTTTTGGTGGGTGTAAAATCATCGAATAACCCCTCCCGCTCTTGGGCAGAGCGAAAGGGAGTGTCAGACTTCTACTGACTAAAAACCACCCATGTTCCTTCTTCGCCCTCTATGTCGAGGCCGCGATAACCAGAGGACTACCCGCGGCCCGACGTTTTACATCTCATTCCGATAAAGCTCCGATGCATTTATCATACCCCATCAATAAAGAACTTTTACTGCATTCAGTATCTCTGCCAAGATATTCTGTAGAAAAGGTTAAGTTTAAAATAAAATACTTTCTGAGAAGAACGCTCGTATCTTGGAGCCAAGTATCGCGATCGTGGCGTCCCAGGCGATTTGAAAGTTGTTTCGTCCACAGGTGAATAAAATTCTCACCGTAGTAAAACACGGTTTACAAGGAAGCATTTTGCTATAACCACCAAATTTCTATAAATGTTTAAAGTGTCTAAAACGGTTTGCTTGGGATAGTAAAATTAATCCAACCGTAATATAGTGATGTTGAAAATATTAAAAGAATATGTTTGTGTGCTTGGGCTTAGCAGTTTGACGAAACGCATGTAACTAAAAAAGTGACGAATTTAGATGTCGATGGATAGAGAGAGAGAGGAAGACCAAGAAACGATGGATATATTGTGTGAGGAATGAATATAAAAATAATATAATAATATATGAATCAAAAAGGAGTAAATGATATCGTGACGATTGACAGAGGAGAATGGAATAAAAAAACGTGTTGCACCGACCGACATGGCGTCGGTTGGTGCATCAAAATCAAAATATTTATTTCAAGTAGGCCAGTTACAGGCACTTTTGAATAATAGTTGAACAAATACAAAATTTTAATTAACTAAGCTACATTCCCATTCACAAGGCATAATAACTGTGAGTGTACTGTAGTTGCCGATTCCAAAGCGTTGATCTCATGAGTAGAAGGGCAAGAAACTCCATGGACACATGGAACCAGGGCAGGAAAATGAAGGAGGTTGAGTTTGTTCACAACTTTTGCTTGAACACGCTTCACATAGATAAACTCGGCTACCCCACTAACACTAAATAAACAAATTATATATTCAGGTGGCTAGTACCACCTTCGCAGTATTTCATTAGTTTTATAGCCTTGTCGGTGACGCCGCGTCGGGCAAACAAACGTCTTGCATCCATAAACAGCAAACACCTGTAATTTGGCAAGGCCGCAAGACCATAACTATTATTACGGGAAACGTAATTATTAAGCCGAAATATGACGGTAAAATATCTTTTAAAGTTATATAAGGATATCTTGGTGTGTGGCCAAAATCCGTACTAATCTTCGTCTTGTTTTTTTCAATACATTTCATGAAAAGTAATGTTTACCAACAACGGGCATGGTCATTCGATATTTACTACTAGCGGTTTGCCCGCGACTTCATCCGCCAAAGCTGTGAGAACTCGGAAAATATGCATGATAAATAAATATAATAAACAATATAATTTATAGCATAGAGCACCCACGAATAATGTATATTTATATCAGAGTTATTTTTTTTAATTGCTAGTTCCATATAATACCTTTTATACTTATACAAACTTTAAAAATATTAGAATAGATAACAAAATACGTTTATTTAGAACATTTAAACGAGGTTTGGGGTGAAAGAAATCCCTTTCAAGTGTCTGTAGAGATGTGACCGCGTTTCAATTCGCTCGTTCTTCACTTGAGTTGTGCTCGGCGTTGGGTAACAAATGTTTTGTTTTGTTTACCTAATTCACTATTCAAGGAGACAAAGGAGGGCTGCTAACAAGATATATTGGTTACTTTTTTAAATGCGATTTGGATGATTAATTTTGTTATCATTATGCATTTTTGTAGAAGATACAAACGTTAGTTGATTTATTGAGTAAGTTATTGCATTAATCTTAATGTGCACGCCAATATGATTTTCGGCCCATAGTACTGTGAGGAAAAATATGAAAGAGAACGGAGTAAATGATGCCATGACGAATAAGGGCAGGAAGGTGATGATGAGCACTCAGAAATAATGTAGGTTTTTGAAATAAACATCGTTTACGTCTTTATAATAGATTTGTTTTGACCTACAAATTTAAAAGCTTTACGCGATTAAGCTATTTTTAGGGTTCCGTAGCCGAATGGCAAAAAAAACGTTATTCTTATAGATTCGTCATGTCTGTCTGTCCGTCTGCCTGTCCGTCTGTCTGTCCCTCCGTAGGTCACAACAACTTTATAATAAATAAAATAAAAAAAGTAAAAGGTTAAGGGGGGCCTCTCATACATGGAACTGAAACTAAAAAAAAACTTTTTTCATCAAACCTATACGTGTGGTCTATAGACAGGTCTTAAAAAATTACATTAAAGTTTTTCAACCATTTTTTTCCAAAGTCAATCGTTTGAAAGATATACACTTCCAAAGTGGTAAAATGTGTGGTTCCAACTTTTAAACTAAGAGAGTGATAAATCTAAAAAAAAATATATGCTGTAGCTCGCAATAAAAACTTTCAACCTAAATTGGTTTGAACATTTTACAGTTAATAGTTTTTAGAATACAGCACATTTAAAAAGCCGCAAATATAACTTTCTTATTCATACAAACACTATGAAAAACAAACTTATCCCAAAATATGTTTTTCTGTTGCTGCTTTAACCAGAAATAATCACACTAATATTATAAAGGCGAAAGTTTGTAAGTGTGTGAGTGTGTATGTTTGTTACTTCTTCACGCAAAATCTACTGAACGGATTTGGATCAAATTTGGTACACAGATAGTTTATAACCTGGATTAACACATAGGATAATTTTTATCCTGATTTTATCTTCCCGTGGTATAATTTTCGAGTTGTAGTGAGTGAAGCCGCTGGCAACAGCTAGTACAAATAAAAGAGGGCTTGCCTACTACGACGGTACGGAACCCTTCATGTGCTAGCCCGACTTGCACTTGGCCAGTTTTTAAAGTACGAAATTATGGGTCTTGTTCCGTCGACTGTAATATAAGTAGGAGCCGATTCTAAAAGTATAATTGAAAAGGTGCTTATTAAACCGGCTTCTTTTTAATTGCATTATTCGCCTTTAAAAATCTACATTGCCCTCTAAATTAATAACTCAGCCACAATTAACGAGCTTCTAAAAAATACTATCTGAGCCACTAGTTATCTTCTATCTAAGCCACTCTAAATGTAACTTAGCATGATGGTTATTTTTTAGCATCTACATTTGTTACATGCATTCAAACAGTAAACTTCTAAAATATTAACATTTGGCATCAGAAAAGATATTTTATAGCTTCTAATTTTTTATCTCGGTATGTTTAAAATGTAACTCACCCCCAATTAATGCATCGTCAATTTTTTTATAAAATTCTCATCAACTAGTAAATAATGGACACTAATAGTACGTGGAAACTACTGTCGTGACATCGACAGGCTTAAATATCGAAGTTCAGAATATCTAATTAATGACCTAAATATCAAAGTTCAGAGTATCGAATGTCCTAAACAACGATATTTACATGTTGTGCTACAAAAGCTATCGACAGAATCGCTGCAAAACTATATTCGTATCAGATAATCAGACAATAGCGAAAACATTTCTGCGAGTAACTCAGAAATAGCGCTCGCCGTCCGCTGCCGCGGCACCGCTCGCGTCGATCGCTCGGCTCGCGCGCGTTTGTCACGGTTTTAACCTAACCAATTTACCTCTGTTTACAATGACGAATCATACAATGTGCCTGTGACCAGTCAATTAGACAGTGGTAAAAACATTTCTGTAACTAGTAGGAATTTTTAACGTAAAAATAATACTGTAAAGTGTATTACAAGTTGACATTTTGATGTTGGGTAAAACAATTTTACGTATTTTCATGCTCGACATTTAAATGCAATATGAACGCGCGAACGATAAAAATAAATACACGTGACTTACTCGTCAGTACATGAATCGAATTGTGGCGCCAAGTCTTGCAGTTGCTATTTTCATAATAAAAGAATATGATGTATTATTTTAGATGTTAAGTTATAATAGATAATATTGTCCATGGTCGCTTGAATGTATATTTTTGAGGACATAATGTTGAAGCTATAAAACGAAAAATGATGATGAGGTATAAATTCCATGGCTGAGTTAGTAAATTAGGTGGTACTATCTCTAAATAAGAAGGACCAGTCACGATAATTGATGATCTTTATTTGACGCTTTCTGTAAGATATTTAGTTGGCATTGTAAAAACGAATTGGTTTATTAGAGGCTTTTTTTTTTTTTGGGACAAGCCCGCCTCACTTTTCCTAAACCACTGTAACTCCTGTAAGCCAGAATCAACAGTGGCGACCACAAGAAAAGCGCCGAGACAATGAAGCCCGACGAAGTCCCAGAGAAACGATTTAACTGTCTTGGATCCCGCAACGAAATTAATCAGAAAAGAATAGAGGAGGCGAGAGTAGGAAAAACATAATTTTCACTTCCCTCCATATCAGCAGGAGACAGAACTGAACAAGGCAAATAGGCACACAGGGACGTATACAACTGGGATAAGCCCAGTTGCCTAGCACCACGGATATTATTGTCATTAATATTACTGGGTCCTAAGTTGTGAGCTGTAATATTTGATTCCAATAAAAGGTATGACAAAAATGCTTGAACAGAATCAGAATCAGAATCAGAATCATTTATTTGTAAACATAGGTAATAATTACATATAAGCTCTTAAAAATAGGGTGGTGCGCTATGTTTTGCCAATTGACATACAAATTACAATAAGGACGATTATACATACTATTAAATTAAAATATAAATGTCTTACAATACAATAAGTTTCATGGCAATTCAATTTTATTATTATTCATAATCAATTTCATTTCATGTCAAAGTTAATAACGCACGGAAATTTGTTCTAGTTTCTACAAGGTCCGTGTAATAAATAACTCCGGATGTAACCTGTACACTATTTAACATAATATTACGTTCATTCTCCCAAAGACTACACTCCCATAAAATGTGATGTGCAGATTGTTCATATTCGCAGTCAGATGTAGAACATTGACAGAAAGGCGAGGCAACAAGCTTGAAGGAAAATAATTTACTCTTAAAGTTACCATGACCTGTGAGAAATTGGGCAACACGGTGATCCACCTCCAGCCATGTCCTGGCCAGTCGCTCACGAACGGATGGAAAGAACTGTTGGAAGTGTCGGCCTTTGATGGAATTATCCCACCTACATTGCCATTCTGACAAAAGTTCCTCCCAGACGTCAGTCTGTGGTTTAAGTAATCTAGCTACTTTAGCACGGTCACGTTGCATTAAAAAGTCTGCGTCCGCGGTCTCTCGTGCGCAGTAGTACATTGAAGCACGGCGCTGCACTTCAAGATCGACTGGAAGTACCCCTGCCAGTACCGGTAAGGCTTCAGTACTAACCGTCCTATACGCTTTACACTCAGCTCAGAACACCTTACCCTTACCTTACACCTTACCGCTTTACACGGAAACCACGCTACTACAAGTAAACATACACATTTTTACTTATAGTAGCGTGGTTTTTGTGGCTTCACTGTTGGTGTTCGCCGCGCGTCGTCTATCTTTTTTCTTGGTCTGAGGCTTTACACAAGAAAATCAAGGCCAACCGCTGGCTTTGAAGTAATTTATTCGTGCCGCTCCTATGGTGGCCCTATCGGCCCAAACTGGTGCCCCATAGCACATACACCCCAAGTAAGTAGCCCCATAGATCGTCTTTAGAGTTAAAAATGATAAACCCCACGTAGATTTAGATATTCTCGTTAAGGCATAAAAGTTCTTTTTAGCTTTTTCACCGACGGTTTTTATGTGTTCAATGAATAAAAAAATTCCTCTCTAAGACAAACCCAAGGTAGCACACGGACTCCTTCTTTTTCACGGGAATGTTATTAAATTTTATACTAGGGCATGATTTAAGATTACCTTTTAAAAGAATTTGAAATGTTTTGTGCGGTGCAAAGGTCAAACGGTTACGACCGCCCCACTGGGATATTAATTTTAGGCAAGTGTCAACCAAATTTTCGAGTCCAGCCCGAGTAATTGACTGAATGAGCAGCATGCCGTCATCTGCGTAACCGGTTAATGAACAGCCTCATGGTTTATTAGAGGCTATCTCATTTTCTCGTGGCTTAGTTATTAAATTAGAAGTTTGATCCCATGGTTAATAAAAAATCTGTGGCTCGACTTATTATTTCCCTAATTGGATTGTAGGTATTCAATTGGCAATTTTATTGACTATTAACTGGGTATCCAGTTTATAAAATGGTTTGCAAAAGTCGTTTATTCGGTGCGCATACCGTAATTTTGGTGGGCTTTATGATCCATAAACAACATTAGAGACAGTAGGAATTTTGATATTTGTGGGATATAAATAACATTTGATACTAAAAGGGTGTAAAGGTACCTTTAACGCAAATGAAGGGCACTTGTACACCTCACCACTGCGATCATTTTTTGGTTCTAGACCATACCTGGGAACCAAAGTCAAAGTTCCAAATTTTGCACAGCTGTTTTTGTAAATACAAGTTTTCAGGTTAAAACTTTACTTAAATTACCTCCATGACGCGTTTACTATTCAAAGCATTTACTAGCACAATGTTTTAATAGTGCTACATTGAGTTTTACCGTAAAATGTGATTTTTGGCCCCAAAAAAAAAGTCGTTTCCCAGCAATAAAAATTGCGTAGGGGTACTTAGTTTGATGTACAGAATGCTTCGTTGACGTATGCGTGAAGGGTTAATTTACACCCTGTATAAGCGTTACAATTTATTTAATCTAAATGTTGACAAAATCTTATACAATGGGTATCTTCCAAGTTAATAGAATATGTATATGGGTTTTGGTTTGTTTAATAATTTAAATAAATATCTATCGAGCTTCTATTCGTTTCCTTAGAGATCTACGCATCAGAAAGGGCAACTACGGAACTTGTACAAGTTATTAGGCCTTGTGATTGGGCTTCGCTTTTTTTCGATATTTTGCAAAAGTGCCTGCAATGGTTTAATTAAAATAAATGCTTTAAGTTTAAATTCAATTATTAAAGTTGACTTAATAGGTACGAAATTCCTAAATTAAACCTTTTTTTTACCCAATTCTGCATTAGTGCATAAATCAAGCAGCAGGTATAGAACCTGAATGCATGAAAATCCCATGTACAAAGGAATTCCAATATTGCATACCGAGAATTGCAGACCATACGATTGAGTGCCGATATTCTTTTGTTTCTATTCGAGCAACACGCTCAAGCAAAACTCTTTGAATGAACTAGTACTTGTGGATTTCACTGACCATTTATGTTGTACTGTTTCACGTGAAGTAGAGAATAATATCTGCACAACGTAACTAAAGTTTCAAGTAAATTGCCCAGTATATGTTTGATGTTTTTTTCCAATAAATCCGAAGAATATGAAAGAAACGATAAGCTTTTCATGTTTTAATTACGAGTTTATTTAACTTGGGATATTCTATGCTTTAAGAGTTAAATATCTACCTAGCCTTTCCTTAACTTTTGGGGTCGGCTTCCAGTATCGCCGGATGTTAAATACCAGTATTTTACATGAAGCGACTGCCTATCTGACCTCCAAAACCCAGTTAGTACTCGGTAATACGGTCAACCTGCCAAGTCTTAAAAATATTGAGATCAAGACTGGTCTGCAACCAGTCAACCAAAGGCATTTTCAACGCTAAACATACTGCCGCACTCAGAGAGCTTTAATGATTACTTAGGCCATCACTTAGTAAAGGTTTTGACAGTTTTGTCATACAAAGGTATGTCAAATCTTCGCTGTGCCGAGAATTGTATCTCTTGGGCGATATTTGGTGTTACTTTGGTTTGGAAACTATATGATAACAATAAAGTTAGAATATAGTTCAGGTTTGATGTAGTCTGCGTTACAATCAATAAACAGAATAAAGAAAAGAAAAAAGGTTTTCTTAGACGACCAGCTGATGTGAAATATCTTTGTTAATACTCGAGTTCATAATTGCTTTTGATATCTATCAATTAAATCTGCATACGCCTTTACTACATCACTCATCGTGTAAAGTGGCACTTTCGAAATCTTTCCAAAATAAACTTTATTCTAATGGGAAAAGGTTGACTTTGTCTGACATAGAGGCATCACACCATGTCCGCGTCACTTTCGTCACGACATACGAGTCGGTTTTACTGGCTAGGCGTGCATTCACATGTTTCTCACATAATTTTTTTAATAAAAACGACATGCGACATAATAAAAACTATTTTAAAAAGTTTTTATATCGCATGTCGTTTTAAATTGCTACACGACACATGAAAAATGGAAATGTAGTCACAACATAACTCTATGACACTGTTTACTGCCACTATTAAATTAGGTATAGTAAAACCGAGCTTCATACCATAATTTCGTACGTCAAGATAGGAGGTGTCTGCCTAGATGAGGAGTAATAGATAAACTAGTATGGAAGAAGACTCCAAATGAATTGGGATAATGAAGCAAAAATGATGATGATGATGAGTCACGAGCAATAATACGTAAACGCTTAGCAAAAATTTGAAGCGAATTTGTCGTGTAACGGTTTTCCGTTGTGAAATAGAACCTATTTCGCAATAGTATGACTTCTAAAATACTAAACGTTAATCAATACAGTAAGAATATTTCATGGCATTATGACCGCGGTGGTGGCCCAGTGGTTGTGTCCCCGACTTACGAACAGTATGTCGTGGTTATTTATTTTATCACCAGTGCTCTCAAAATGGTGAAAGAAAACATTGTGAGGAAACCAGTGGGTACGTCTTAGAATTGGATATAGCCCATCCCACTCTTAGAGAGGGCCTGAGTCCCTGCAGTGGGAACATTATAGGCCAATGATGATGATGGATTATTGTACGTAGGTAACCAAACCATTCACAAATCCGCGCTGATGATATTGTCTCATCATTGAATAACTTGGACAGCTGTCACATTGTCTGACAGAACACGTCGTTCTCTTAATAATATTGGCTTCAGCATTTGTGCTTGATTATAGGTTGGTCCGTAGACCACCAATTACATTTCACATTACCGTGTTTCCTCCATGACTATGAAATCACGTTAAGCCTTTGGTTCCGTCTGTCATTTGGAGATCTTGGAAAGCCGTTACAGATAGTCAGTGACTTGAAAGGCTAACTAAACAACCAGGCTTTCTAAGATATATCGTATTACCGTTCATGCAGGCGTTCCATATAAAATTAATAAAAAACATAGACCTGGAAGCTGACCTAAACACTCATGCTTGAAACAGTACGTAGTTTATCCTTTTTATCCCCTGATGTACCCAACTCTGTTCGTACTGGGCATGGTTGGGTACATCGGGTTGTCAGTAAGAAGAGACGTGGCGGTAGTCAAATACCTACGTAGCGAGTGTACTGCTAGGGTTGCTGCATCACCCCGAGGTATTGGCTGCGCTGCGGCTGCGCGCGTCGGATGGGTGCGTGGGAGCACGCCGCCCCGCATTATTAGTCGTACCAGCGACTAAGACTAACCTACTCAAGTTTACTCCTATGTCACCAGCCGCGCCTGTTATTAATTTTATAATGGTATCGGAGGATTTATTTGGTCAAACCCTGGCGAAGTTAATTCAAAGGTCACAAATAGTTATTGAAAATGGGGTGCAACTATGAACTTTTCATGTTTTACGTATTTTTATCTGAAGTTTAACTTAATTTTACATTTTTGTTTTATATTGTGTCTTATAGCATCGTATTGGATGCATTGTTTGTAATGTTGCTATAACTAGTGGTAAAATAATAAACATAGCCCGGAAAAGGCTAGGCTGAAGATACATTATTTTAAACCGTTTCAGTAAACGTATATACTTTCCCTAATTTTCTGTTTGTCTGATTTTCGTTCATTGACATAAATTATTATATTCAATGGCCCGGAAATGGAACGTTAAAAGGGACAGAAAGTTAATTTTCTTGAAATATTTGTTCTTGAAAGTCTTGTTAACGTATTTTTCGATATTTGTGGAGCTGGCTCATTTCAGTAACATTTCGACGACAAACATCGTGCCAAAGATTCGTTCTAAACTTTTGATCATTAAGGGACATCTATGCGTTCATCTGGAGGAAGATAGATAGTGAAACTGCTTCTATAATACATCTTCGCAAAGTATATAAAAAAAAACAGATTTACTTGACACTTGGTTTAGTTCATGTAAAAAGATCAATGTTATTTTATTCAGTGAAAGATTTTAAAGTAGACTTTAAAGAGGTCCTTACGGTCTACCTATCACTTTGCCCAACTTAAACCATTAGGCTACATTTTTAGGTACCCACCATTAATGATGGTTTGCAACTTTGTAGTCAGTGATGATCTTGTCAAAAACTACCTATAGATCTATCTTCGACAATATTATTTGTGGGTAGCTATACTAAGGCTTATTGTTTTTGCGATGAAGCGTGCAAGAAGGCCGAAATGGAGCATGCGTTATCTCCGATCACCGTCACGTGTTCGGATAAAAAATCTATTAACTCTGTTTATCTAATTAAATCTTTTGCACTGGAATATAAATTAGCGTGAGGCGTACAAGATTATTCTTATCTCTTAATCCGAGTTTTTTTTTAAATCTGAAAACCAATTTGAAAGATAGTTAGTCGACACGAAAGTAATTTCATGAAACACAGTAATTTATGTAAATACCTGGAAGCTTGGACCAGACTGCTACGGTAACAAGAGATACAAATATCTTTGTTTGATGAGGGCCCAATACAATACGTTCAAGAACAATATAAAAACAAACACTTTCCTCCTTTGTTTCAATTTCATGCTAGAACAGAATATAATAAAAAAGATTGTATGGAACTTTCGACATTCGATGTTGATGGCAAGCGTCTGGTTTTTTTCGCTTTGATGGATTGGCAATGGATTAACTTTCACTTCAATATTGTTTCGATGGATACGGGTTTTGGTTTACTCTAGCAAGATTAAGTGGCCATTTGACGTCTGTTCGGAACCAATGAAGAGGGGAAAACGTTGTTGAACAAAGTAATATTTATTAATATCTATTTAAAGACTCGCTGTTCTGGGAAATCAACTAGGTCGGTATGAAATGGAAATCTTCTGTATTCTACACATTGATTGTCATATCTCTGGAGACTAGGATGGAATTAAAAGCTGGAAACGGGAGTCAACGTAATGTTCGTAAGACAGAGCAATTTCCTACAGTGCTACAAAGATGTTGCCTGACAGAACAAGACGTGTTCCCTGCACAATCATGTATCAGATATGTTGAAACTAAGCTTTTGTTTGTAGAATGTAGGTACAAATTCCATGCGATGAATTTACGAATGTAGAGGATGATTGGTAACTGTTTGCATCCTAGTCAAAATCAAAATCAATCAAAGCATTTATTTCAATAAGGCTAGTTACTTCACTGCAGGCACTTTTGAAAAGTCGAAACAAATCCTTCTAATATTCTAAATGCGAAAGTTTGTAAGTATGGATCCATCCATTTGTTTGTTACTCGTTCACGCAAAAACTACTAAACGGATTTGGATAAAACACAGATACTTTATAACCTGGATTAACACTGTGGTATTCTGTTATAAATTTATATACATACTGATTTAAAATAAATGTGCATAAAGCGGGTGGTGAGGGCAACCCCGACAAGGTGGGTGGGAGGCACTCCGCTGTCATCCACCGTAGAGGACGGTCGTTGCGATCACTGAGCGTTGGGTGTACACAAAATACAAACTTTGTGTTTTATTTCCAATATATTATTATATACAAACAGAGAATTATTTGTGGAGTTTGGAGTACTCCACAATTGGCGACGAGGAAATCTGGTAAGTGCTGAAAGATTATTTCAAATCTAATTGCATGCAAATCGGCAGTCAACAGGTTGTTTAATGTGTTCATTTCCTACCTACATGGAATACGATTGCATTTTGCTAGACAATATTATGTAAACAATAAAATCTTACATTGATCAGTCATTTAAAATATGCAAGTGCTCTAAACGGTAGTACGATTTTTGTGTGTATTTTTTTAATCAATCTTAGCGTAAACCTACTGATAAACTAATAACAACATTACAGTACCTAGTTAATAAATAATTAATCAATAAAAAGTTCAATTAAGAAAAGAAATAGTTACCTACCTACCCTCGTTATAGTGTATGATGTGGATATTACTTATTTTATTGCCAACAAATGAAAGTGTTATTATTTACGTTAATTTTAGGTAGATTTTATCTATGCGTGATTATAAGTACTTGATATTTAAGCATAACTCAGACATTATTCGTAATCACCGAAGCAGAGTTATGAACTCTTTTGTTACAACTTTGTTGTTATGATATTTTTAGATATTTCATGTAGGTAGGTCTAAAATTAAGGGGTTTGATAGCCGATTGCATGTTAATTATGATGTAAAGATGTTAGTATGAAACAAATAACTTGTTTTACTAAATATGTGTTGAGGCATAAATAGTCAGCAGTGAAAGTACTATTAGTGAGGAAATATAGTGCTGACATCAAGTTTAATGTGAGTGTGAACTCTCAAAATTGTGCCAAAATATGCTAATATTTAGCAGCCGAGTACTAAATTGAATAACTGTAATAAAATTTTAAAATAACTACAGTTTCAAAAGTTTAAAATAGCCTTAAAACCAGTGCCTGCTAATACTTACCAATAAAATGTTGTTGTGTAGCTGGTGTGCACATTCCACTATAACTATATACCCACATTGTACAAATACCGCAGAACTATCACTACCAAATCGTAGTGAGATATTCTCCGTGCGATTCTCGACTTACCCACATTAAATTTAACTATCACTGTTTACATTCTGAGTAATACCGCACGACTAAGTACTTATGTAAACGGTAATTATTATCGTTCATAGAATCTTAATTTTATTTGTATGCAAGTAACAGGTAATAAATTAATATAGTTAAGAAAGATAATATGATTAGTGCACGGATTTCTTTAAACAATATATTGCGAGTAGACTTGACTTTTGCTCTTTTTCAATAAGCTACCGACTACACAACAACAACCGATCGTGCCTGTAAGTATTAGCCAAGTCGAAAGAGAATGACAAAATACATACTGTACACTATTCCAATGGGTAAGCACCCATAAAGTTCCTCATATACTGGTATAAATAAAACTGTACGTACTAGTATATGCAATTCCACAAAATGAAATGATTCATGTTCCAATCCAAAAGTTCAGTCTTACGTAATAAAAACTGAACAGGTTAATAGGATTGGAACAAGAACAAACAAAACCCGAACTCAGGGTATTCACACGAATAATACACGGTGTACAAGATGTGGAAGTGAAAATCACAAGTGTGATGATACACGTTGTCCCGCAAGGGACAAAGTATGTGACAAATGTGGCTATAAAGGTCACTTCATGAGTCAATGTCGAACAAGGAAACTCAAGCGTAAAGCACCCAATACTTGGGACAAACAAAAAAATGACAGTAAAAAAAACTAAAACAACCGAACCACTGACCAAACCACCAGTCAGTAATGTAAACTATATATTTCACATTGACGATGACGCTGAAATAACTTGCCAAGTAGGAGGTGTCAACGTAAATATGCTCATCGACTCTGGGAGTAAAAACAATATAATAAATGATAAAACCTGGGAATATTTAAAATCAAAAGCTGTCGCTGTGTCTAACCAGCAACCAGGTTCCGATCAAGTGTTTATGGCATACGGTTCAAAAGATCCTCTAGATGTGCTCGGCACATTTGAAGCATCAATCGTAGTTGGATCAGAAACAAAAACTGCAAAATTTTATGTGATTAAAAATGGCACCCGTAATTTGTTGGGCAAGCATACATCTACATGTCTCAATGTGCTTAAATTAGGGGTGAGTATAAATCTAGTATATACAGAGATTTTTCCTAAATTTAAAAATGTCCAATTGGCTATTGCTATAGATCCATCTGTGACACCCATATGTCAGCCATATAGGCGAGTACCAATTCCGCTCGAAAATAAAATCAATGATAAACTTGATGAGTTAGTTAAAAAAGACATCATTGAACCTGTAGATCAAGCCACAACCTGGGTTTCTCCGGTAGTACCCATTCTTAAGAGTGATGACACATTAAGACTGTGTTGACATGAAATCAAAATCAAAACCAAAAGTCATTTATTCAAATTAGGCTGATAATCAGCACTTTTCGAACGTCAAAATTTACTTTACTCTACTTATTTACAAGAGACAGTCCCCCAAAACGCCCACCCTTCGGCACTTCCTAGTGTTTAGCTGGAAAGAAGAAGTGACGGAACAAACTCCCCAGCAACACATTCTGTCTGTTATGTTGGTTAGAAGAACCAGACTCGATACAATAGTAAGGTGTAGGTTCATTTTAGAGTTACTACAGACACAAATCAATAATAAAAAATTATATAATTATAAACAATGTAAAAATAAAAAAAGTACATAACATATCATATATGAGATGTGCAAACAAAGCCATTATAAGAGAGAACCATCCTTTACCTACAATGACCCAACTTCTCCCGAAGCTCAGGAAGTCATGTATCTTTTCTAAACTCGATATTAAAGATGCATTCCACCAAGTCGAAATAAAAGAAGATTGTCGGGATATAACAACTTTTATAACCAGTAAAGGCCTGTTTCGATATAAGCGTCTGATGTTTGGTATATCGTGTGCACCCGAACACTTTCAGAAAATCATGGAAAGGATGCTTCTGCCTTGTAAGGGCGTCGTTAATTTCATTGACGATGTTATTGTGTTTGGCAGTAACGTAAATGAACATAACGATAGACTAAAACATGTGTTGCAAGTTTTGGAAGATAATAATGTGGTGCTTAATGATAAAAAATGTATTTTTAACGCGTCAAAAATAGATTTTCTGGGTCATGAATTATCTCCACGAGGCATTAGGCCCCTTGATAAGTACGTCAAAACTATAAAATCATTCAGAGAACCTAAAACAGTCGAAGAAGTTCAAAGTTTTTAGGACTTGTCAATTATATTGGAAAATGGATCCCAAGGTTGGCCACCATGACCGATCCAATTAGAGAAATTTTAAGACACAAACTCTCTAAACACGCCGACATAGCTGAATATTGGAAAGACAAACAATCTGCTGCGTTTGCGGAGTTAAAAGAGAGTTTAAGTGCCCTTCGCACTTTAGGTTTTTATGATCCATACGATAGGACACAAGTCACGGCAGATGCTAGTCCTGTAGGGTTAGGAGCAGTCCTCGTTCAGATTGATAAACAAGGACCTCGGATTATTGCTTTTGGTCATAAAAGTTTATCTGACGTTGAAAAACGATATTGCCAGACCGAAAAGGAGGCACTTGCCTTGGTCTGGGCCATCGAACATTTTAATATGTATTTATATGGGTTAAAACAATTTGAGCTGATCACTGATCATAAACCTCTCGAGGTAATATTTGGGCCACGATCAAAACCTTGTGCACGAATTGAACGATGGGTGTTACGGTTACAGGCTTACAATTACAAAGTTGTTTACTGTCCTGGTAAAAACAATATAGCTGATGCCCTGTCCCGATTATGCCCAAATCATATTTCACATCCACATGTTAATAGACTTTCTAGGCCCCCTGCCAAGTGGACACAATTTACTAATAGTCATTGATTATTATAGCCGCTACAAAGAAATTAAGGTTATGAAATCTATTACATCTAATGAAACCATTAATGTTTTAAAAGAAATATTTTCTAGGCTAGGTATTCCGGTCAGTATAACATCGGATAACGGACGTCAATTTACTAGCGAGGAGTTCAAATCCTTTTGTTCAGAATTTGGCATCAGGCTTTACAATTCTATACCATATTGGCCACAACAAAACGGGGAGGTCGAAAGACAAAACCGCGACATCCATAAGCATTTGAAAATTAGCCAATGCCAGAAGTCTGATTGGAAGGATGATCTCCTTCGCTATCTCATGATGCGAGCTTGATGTGATCATCAAGCTCGCATGATGATTCATGATGCGAGATAAAGACACTCGAAAGAAAGAAAAAGGTAAAATAAATGAGGATAGGAAACGCAAAGCAAAAGGACAAGAAATTGAAGTTGGTGAGAAAGTATATGTAAAGAATTTTGTAAAAAGTAATAAATTAACGCCAAATTTCGATCCAGAGCCACATACAGTAGTCAGTACACATGGGAATAAAGCAAATGTCCGTAATGATTCAACTGGCCAAGAGTATAAAAGAAACGTAATTCATCTTAAGCGAGTAGAAGGAAATTGGACAGTTGTTGATACAGAATCTAATGATGATGATTGCGTGTCGGGCGAAGATCAAAATAAATTGTAGAAAGGAATAAACGGAAACAACATTGTCAAAATATATGTAATAAAAACATATCCTAAAAATAGATAGAATAATGAAAAATAAACCTTAAAATGTAAAAAATCACTTAAAATTAAGTATAATAAAAAGTTATTAAAATTGAAATGATTGTGACATTTAATTAAAGAAGAATTAAATATTAATTATTTACTCAATTTTTATTGTCAAAATAATAATCTGATTTAATGATGTTTATTTATTTTTCTAAAAAAAGGAAGAGATGTGGTATTCTGTTATAAATTTATATACATACTGATTTAAAATAAATGTGCATAAAGCGGGTGGTGAGGGCAACCCCGACAAGGTGGGTGGGAGGCACTCCGCTGTCATCCACCGTAGAGGACGGTCGTTGCGATCACTGAGCGTTGGGTGTACACAAAATACAAACTTTGTGTTTTATTTCCAATATATTATTATATACAAACAGAGAATTATTTGTGGAGTTTGGAGTACTCCACAAACACATAGGTTTTTTATCTCGATTTTATCTTCCGGTGGGATAATTCTCGAGTTGTAGCGGGCGAAGCCGCTGGCAACACCTAGTGCAAAATAAAAAGAAGCTACAATCCCAGTCACAAGGTATAATCACCCCAACTCAACTCACAATAACGCCCGTTTCCAATTAAAAATTGTCTTGAAATATACGGGCATTTAAATTATTTAATGTACAAATATTATTTGCGTTTAGCCGTGAACAAAATAGCGTACATTCCCGTGTCAATGTTCACTGCATAATAAGGTTTAATAGCAGGTTCAATCCCTCAGAATAGCAGCTTAATGTATGTAGATTTGTGCCCATTCGCTCGCAATTTTCATTCGCATTGTAAAATAAGGGAATGTTTTTATTTTTATCGTGTTGTTTTCGTTTAGGGAATTAGGTGGTAATGAATATTGAATCCAGCATTGCTATTAGGACACCTCTCGTGATAGAAACATAAATTGAAGGGGTGTTGAGTGACTAGAGAGGCGCCACGGCGCCTTCACCTTCCGTCTGACGCAGGTCCTTACCGGACACGGCTGTTTCGGGAGGTACCTGCACCGAATCAGGCTGGAGGAAACGCCCGGATGCCACCATTGTGAAAATCGGCCGGAGGACACGGTGGAGCACACAGTGGAAGTGTGCCCCGCTTGGGCGGAGCCCCGCCGTGTGCTCATAGCGGCGATCGGCGGCGGTGACCTCTGGCGCCCGGCCCTGGTGCAAGCCATGGTCCGGGGCGAGGAGGAATGGGACGCCGTCGCCTCCTTCTGCGAAGCAGTAATGCTAGTGAAGGAGGTGGCGGAACGCGAGAGGGAGAGGACCTCTCGTCCCAGCCGCCGCGGGAGGCGCTCCGGGCGTCGGGGGTCTCGCGATGACTTCCGGCCACCGTAGACGCAGGCCTGTGGACGGTGAGTGACGGGCTAACTCGCCGTCCGTCCGTCTTACTACGAAAACAGGCCGTGTCGACGGAAGAAGTCTGACACTCCCTTTCGCTCTGCCCAAGAGCGGAAGGGGTTATTCGATGATTTTACACCCGCCAAACAAAAAAAAAGAGTCTGGCTTTCTAGAGTTGTAGTGATTTGGGAATAGTGTAACGGGCTTGTGCAATTTTCAGGGGTCTGAGTTAGTTATGGCTTCGTACTGACAGGCTGGAGTTGCTTGAAAATAGTAATACAGTATTTCAGCTTATCTCTCAGTGTATGTTTAAATCTACATTTGCTTGTACACTCAGCCTTATATCGTTGCGTTTCATTCAAAATCAAAATCAAGTCATTTATTCAAATTAGGCTAATAATCAGCACTTTTCAAAATTTACTTTACTTATTTACAAGAGACAGTCCCCCAAAACGCCCACCCTTCGGCACTTCCTAGTGTTTAGCTGGAAAGAAGAAGTGACGGAACAAACTCCCCAGCAACACATTCTGTCTGTTATGTTGGTTAGAAGAACCAGACTCGATACAATAGTCAGGTGTAAGTTCAATTTAGATTTACTACAGATACAAATCAATAACAAAAAATTATATAATTATAAACAATGTAAAAATAAAAAAGTACATAACATATCAGTTAACAAATTTTTGTAATGTAGGTAAGGCACAAATGTTGATATCAGTGCTGTAACTATTCGTTCCAAAGGGCGTCTGGATGATTAAAAACCACTGTAAAACAGAGTAGGTAACTAATGGAAGAGAAAAAATAAATTATAAAATTGAGAATAGTTAGAGACATCCACAAATTTGTACCGGCTAAGAGTTACCAGGGAAGCCGCATGCGCAGAAGAAGCTAAAGCCAAACTTTTTTATCTTCGACGTGGTCCTTGATTTTATAATATGCTTTTTGAATAAGGACACGTTTAATGTAGTTTTTAAACTTTCCATCGGTCAGTTCTAAAACTGACTTAGGCAACTTGTTATAAAAGCGTATACTGTTTATAAGAAAAGACTTGCTAGTTTTCGTTAATCTGAATTTGGGTATTACTATTTCGTGTTTACTGCGAGTATTTAAATTATGAAAGTCGCTTCTAGTTTTAAAAAGCCCTCGGTTTTTGCGGACATACAAAATACATTCTAAGATATAAAGTGAAAGCAGAGTCAGGATATCAATCTCTTTAAATTTTTCTCTGAGAGACTCGCGAGGGCCCATCTTATAGATCGCGCGGACTGCCCTCTTCTGTTAAATGAAAATTGAATCAACGTCCGCTGCCGATCCCCACAGCAGAATGCCGTAGGACATAATACTGTGGAAATAAGCATAGTATACTAACCTAGCTGTGGCTACATCAGTTAACTGCTTTATTTTCCTTACTGCGTATGCAGCTGAGCTTAACCTACCCGAAAGAGTTCTTATGTGTGCGCTCCACTGCAATTTTGAATCGATAGTAATCCCTAAGAATATCGTTTCCGCTATATTTTTAAGTTTATTGCCGTCAAGAGTCAAATTTAGGTCACGTTGTGGTACATTTGGTAAAGAGAACTTTAGACATTTTGTTTTGTTCGCATTCAGCAAAAGATTGTTAGCTGCAAAACATTTCGAGAGAACAGTTAGACTTTCGTTGACCAGTAAGACATCCGTATCTTTCCTATCTATTTTAAAGATTAGTGAAGTATCATCAGCATCCGAGAATTTGGCCATCATATATGGGAGATCATTAATATAAACAAGAAAGAGGAAGGGGCCGAGAATCGAACCTTGGGGCACGCCCATCTTGACTAGTGACCCGAAGGACGTCGCCCCATTAACATTTACTTTTTGCTGCCTGTTCGATCAATAGGACAGCACAAGATCAGCAGCCTGACCACGAATTCCGTAGTGGTGTAATTTACGGATCAATGTGTTGTGGTCGACGCAGTCGAACTCTTTTGAGAGATCACAGAAAATGCCAATGGCATCCTGGGACTTCTCCCAAGATTCTAAAATGTGACTGATAAGTTTTACTCCCGCGTCCGTTGTCGACCTACCCTTCGTGAAACCGAACTGCTGACTATGCAGAATCCCATTTGAATTGAAGTGAGACAACATCTGGTCCAGCATGTTTTTTTCATAGATTTTACTCATTGCTGGAAGCACGGATATAGGTCTATAATTAGAGGGGTCACTCTTACAGCCTTTTTTTTATCCTTCATTAAAAAGAACCAGGTTCTTAATAATTAATTACAATCTAGCCTACAAGACTAATAAGCAATTTTAATCTAACTTAACATTTTACGTGGTAATTATTTTAAAACAGAATAGTGCTGATTGTACTATAAACAAGTCCGTTCCACTTTCTTAGATTCTAATATTATAATATAAACACTTTGTTCATGTGTTATATGAGTGTCATTGTCACTATTATTTCTACATTATTTACACTACACTAATTCAAAAGGTTTTGTTCGTTTTAGCCTTCGCACTATATTTGTCTGGTCTAGCAGCTGAATTGCCTCGATGTTCACATGTTGGTGGAGTCGGTGTTCATGGGCCTCAGCAAATTTTTGGATTATTTTGGTGACGGGTTCCACTTTTAGGTCACGATGGAGGTCGTCATTTCTTATATACCAGGGCGCATTAACAATACTCCTGAGTACCTTATTCTGGAATGTTTGTATAATTTTGATGTTGGTCGGTTTAGTACAGCCCCACAGTTGAATGCCATATGTCCATATTGGCATAAGAATATGCTTATATAATAATATTTTATTATGTATCGATAGGCAGGAATTTCGTCCAATCAACCAATACATGTTTCTTACAGCCTGACATTTCCTTGAGTTAACAGTATTAACACAATATTTATGAGTGCCTCATCATCATACATGTTCATAAGAGATAATGAAGAGCTTATAACGTTAAGTAAATTAAAACAGAGTAATATATCGTAAAAGCTTTGAAAACAATTTAATCGGAGTTTTATGACAGTACATATAAATGCTTGTATGACGCGCAAATAGCTTTATTATTATGAGTAATCCTAAATTGATTCAGAAAGCTTTTCGTGCGGAAAATGTTGTCTATACGCAACTAATTTAAGCATACAATTGAAAATGTCCGTTTCACAATGTCACAGGTTTAAAGTTTTTAGGAATTAAACAACAAACAATCTAAATTCAAACAGAATTATTAAACAGCTATCCGGAATCCTATTTATTGTGGAACATCAGCTTTTAATATACCAACGTTCATTTTACGTATTATGAATTGTCCGTTTCACTTTAGATAAATCCGAGTATTTTTGTACCTAATTCGCGAAAATAAAAACAGCGTAAAAAAACTTCGATAATTATGCCTGTAATCATGGGTTAGACCGAGGTGTATTTAATAGTACACAAACATTTCGTCAGTTATATTAAGTCCCCTTTAATAAGGAGCGTGCCTATTGTCATCTTACTGCCACGATTCTAGTCTCCAAGGCTGCTACTGCAAATTCCTGATGAAAAAATACAATAACAATTTGCACGACCCAGGAATTTTTTTACCCAAATAACAGGAATTTTTTAACCCAGTAACTCATGTTCAGCAATCGCTTGCGACCGCTACATCCACGAGCAGCGACTTCAAAACACCTTCATAAAGGTTACATAATTATAAGTGTTCCATGTTGAATTGGTAACAGAATCAAATATGTAACACTTATAAATGTGTTTTCAATGTGTTAACCCAAAACACTTACAAAAGTGTAACCGTAACATATCTGTAACAAATATAAAAGTGTTACCAGTGTTAATAAGTGTAACAGGTCTTACATTCTTACGGCCACGCGTTGTTGCCGTGCTGTGCTTACTACTTATACCTAAAGCTATACTAAAACTGATTATTTCAGTTACACATATTAACACTTATTAACACATAACAGGTTATAGTTTGATTTGTTAACATTATTGTATCTGTTACATTCAAAAGTGTTTTTCTGATAAAACTGTTTTAAAAAAAAGTGTTAAAAACACTATGTCACGGTTACAGTTTGAGTCCCTGTCCACGAGGCAGTTAACAGTGTAAGGCATTTATTAAACGATTTTGTGAAGATTATGTCTTCTTCCATACTTCTCTATTACGTTTTATCCGTCAAAATGCTGGTAATATCTTTAAAATGCACAAAAAAAGAAATGACTATAAAATTCAGGCTAATTGAAAATTAAAACAGGTCCTAATGATTTACAGCTAAATACGGTACTGCTAAATTAAAGCAGTGCAATATAAATAAAGCACTCTGTTACATTAGCATTCTTAGTGTGAAATAAATTATTTCAAAACATCTCGTGTTACATATTTTTGTATAAATTCCCGAGCATCGGACCTCCCAGGAGTAAACCTTCCTTGCCTAATTTTGTATTCAAAATGATTTACTGTTTTATCTATGCATGTGATTTTTACAGCTGACATGAGCATGAATTTGTACTGAGCTTATAGATTACGTTGGAGCTGTCATTTCAAGCCTTTTATTTTGATTGCATATAATATTGGCTAACCGGTAAGGACAAATTGCTGACTTGCTCCGGACATCGACAGATGCTTTAGTTAACCTGCAGTGTTCCTGATACTGGAATTTACAGTTACTGCGGAAAAGTTGGGTGTCCGCAGACATATTCATGTCTTTATTTACAGTCCATAATGTCATGTATAAGATCTTACAATGGGGTAAGCTATCGTATAATTACTGACCTTATAGGGCTGTAGGAGTAATAATATATTATTTGTATTTGTAGGAGTAATAATATATTATTTGTATTTGTCCGATTGTTCGTAGTAGCTAGTACAGTTGTCGGAGCCAGTCCGGTGTCCGTAGCCAATCCAGAGTCTGGTGCGGTTGCATTGAACCTCTAACATTTACTGTCGTCAGGGTCTGGTGTTAAGTTTCAGCCGCAATCTGTCCATATAGGTTTCACAGAATCTTAAATCAGACACTTCTCGTACATTGTACTCGCTCAAGTTAAAACAAACCCAATCCTATCTTTTGTCTCATCAAACGACTTTGCTCTCTGTCATCAGTTAAGTATTTAAGCTGACAAATGAGATGGTTATCGGGTCACCTTCTCGGCTTTTTGGTTACCTAAGAGGTCAGCGGTTAAACGGCGCGGCCGTCCGGACAATGTCATCCCTGAAAAAAAAAACAAAGTCTACGATTTCCAGCTCCTTTGTGAAATCAGGCGTTATTCAGGTTAAGATAGTGCTTATGAGTGTTCTTATTCCACTTAAATAAATTAGGATGCTCTTAGTTCACATTACTTCCTTGAGTGACTTTTTGATGAAAAATGTATTCAAGGAAGTATTATGAACTGAGAGGGTTTTATTGGTGATTTTAATCATTATCACTGTAAAGTCACATTTGTTACGGTCGCAAATCCTATTTTATTTAACATACGACCTGACACTGATCGGTAAATTACAAAAAAAACAAATTTTGTTAGAGACACCGATAAAACGGAGGCAGATCCCGGGTCAACAATCTGTGATTCCTGCATCTCTTAAAACGAAAGGGAAAGATTTATAAAACATTGGTTCGATCTGCTATCTTGCATGGATCAGAATGTTGAACCACAAAAGGGATGAATGAAAGGTATTTGATATGAGAATGCTAAGGGGTATATGTGTGATGTTAAGCGAATGGATAAAATTAGAAATGTTATCATCGAAAAAGTATGAAAGTGGTGCCGGTGACTGAAAAGTTGTGTAGTAATCAGATGTCTTGGTATGGGCATGCGATGCGGAGGAATGAGGAAAATGTTGTGAGGAAAATTTTGAGTATAATGTGTATGACAATAAGAGTAGAGGAAGATTAAATCAACGATCAATGGATTGTGGGAAGTATGATATGGCAAGAAATGATTTACCTGTTGAAAGAGTAATAGTGAAATATGGAAGAAAAAAGCATGCTGCGCCGACCCCAAATAAATTGTAATAAGGCCAGGAGAATGATAATATACTTATTTCTGTTCGTGACTTCACCTGCTTCAAATTTCTTTTAACATGACATACGAATAATATGCTATGCTATGCTGGCACTGGGTAATAGTGTAACTTTGTATTAGTGAAACATTTTTTTATCCGAATCACTCTTTCTCCTACATCCAGACTTACAAACTACTCTTTTATATTATTTTGAGCAGTCGTAGGTAAAGCCTGTTTTGAGACCATCAAATTATAATAAGGCTGACTGAGAACTATTGCTCGACTATGTACGAGTAACCCAAAATTATGGCTTATATCTTTCTCCCACCTTTCTTTGCAGACCACTGAAGATTCAACCAATAGGGATGTTTACTGACTTAAAAAAAAATATGATTCTAATTAGTCCGTCTTTTAGATTATCGAAAAATATTGGAAACGTATTTTTTGTTTTATCAAATCAATAAAAATTGACGAAGATAAAACGCTTCAAAGATTTGAGTGGGGGGTTTTGACGTTACTCACCGGTAAATAATGTCATACTAATGTCTTGGAAACGAGTTTTCAAAGCACTTTAACGTCTTTATTGTTTGTTTACGTGAAAAAAGAAAAAATACCTGTTCAATATTTTTTGAAAATCTATCTGACGGACTAATTAGTTTTTTTTGTTAACTACCCTATTTGTGATACGGTTCAAAATATTGTCCTAAGCATGTAGTTCTGGGTTCGTTTATAAATGTTATTGGGTTTAACCATGTAGAATTTCAGGATTTGTGCCCGGTTTATCGCAATAGGCCTGTCTCCTGTTGCATGACACTAAAACAGAACTTGCATAATGAGGGTGTACCATTAGGTGCACAGCTGCCTAACCATTCGGGGAACACAGGCATGATGTTATGTTATATTTGAATCCAACTAGTTCACAGTCCATTAAAAACTCTCAGCATATTTCAATAATAAAATTCAGGTTAGCAGCAAAGATCATAAAAGGAATGGGCATATAAAAGCCTGGAGGTCTAACTTTATACCAACTATGTATTTTCATATCTTGTTTACGTTCCATTACATTTTCAGCAAGATTTTATACTATCTGCATATTTCATGATGTACTAACAGACTAAGTTTATCCTGTAAGGCGTGGGATTGAATATTGTGTACAATCACGAGCAATGTTATCTTTAGACTTTGTTAAATTCAAAATCGATATTCTTCTACCTTATTGTTTTTATGTATAGGAATTACTTTTAACTATCAAGAATATTGTCAGTAAAAGCCATGGAGTCTGAATTTACTTTTGAGGGTAATAGGCTTGGCCCCTTTTATATGGGACTTAAACATAACTGGTGAAATTTAGTTGTACTAATGGGTACACCCGGGGATTACAGGCGTGATGTTATGATGTCTATAACATTATTCTTAACATGCTGTTTAAACTAAATCTATTCGGCGCTATAAGAGGCAAAACAAACTTTTAAAGATTTCGTACCTGAAAAGGAAAATACGAAACCCTTATGGGATCACTCGTGTGTCTGTCTGTCTGTCCGACCATTCCCCTCCCATTCTGCAGCAAATATTCATCATTTTTTCCCCTCCCATTATCTCCGAAACTACTGAGCCTTTACATAAATTAGTTCAACATTTATAGATTACAGGAAAAAATATAAGAAGTCTATGGTGCTAAAATAACATGGAAAATCTCTCAATATCTACTACAATGGCACGGAACCCTTCATTTGCAAGTCCGACTTGCACTTGGCCAGCTTTCTTACTCTTCTCTAAAACACATACATGATGATAAAATCCTAATTTACCATAAAACAATAGCTAGTCATGGCTTGCCGCTGGCAGTTAAGAGACAGTTTCCTCCGTAATACACTGCCGAGCGCCGTATTATGCGCTGTTCTCTTTTACGTGCCACATGTGTATGAAAAGATGCTTCTTTGTCCTACATCAGCACTAGATTCTTAGCGACCGAAAGTAAATAGAGAGGTTTTGTACCTATGTGGTTATTGATCTCTTTTCGCTATAATGAACTTGGTTTATGACATGTTTATGATAAACCAAGGCTCCAAGACTTAATAATTGTACGCGATCAAATCGAATTTCGATAAAAAAAAAAAACAGTAAAAAATAAATCAGTTTCAGGTCATGGGTTTTTATGTTTTTATACAAACTTTTTTTTTTGCTTTACGAACAATTTAGAACTTTACGTTCAAAATCTATCAGATATGGCTTTAATTCTGCTAAAAATTCAACCCTTCTGCTCTAATGAGTCGATGTCGTAAGGATCGTTGGCAGAAAAAGTTGCGAAATGTCAAACGGGTGTTCGACCATTCTACCTAAAGGTATAGAGTGAACCTTAAAAATTATAGTTAGTAGATAACAAAATATCCTCGCGGCTACGACAGCGCTCTAACATATGATCTCTAGCGCATGAAATCGACGAGTCTAGTTGCAAAGCTGCAGTTAATGGGACACAGATAGGTACTTTAAATTCATGTTAAATATTCTCCTTGAAAAAATAGCGCACATGAAAGCTTGCATTATTAATGGGAGCTCGAAACCTCCTGTAGAAATACTTTCAAAAATTGTTCTGCGCCTACACAAAGCGTGTGTTGTTAAACAACTTTCCTGCGTACGTTACACAGTTTGCTCGTATTTTTCTGCGACAATGTAAACTTATATTACGACAGGTGTATGTAGCGTTGCAGGGAAGTGTTGGCAATATTTATTGCTCGGCTTCACGGCGTATATCACGAGCTGTGTTCGGCCGGCCGTGTTTCCGGCGAGCGTGGCCGAGTTTCGAGCTGAGCGAGATCTCCGGGCATCCGCGAGCATTGTCATACACAGCCTCTCCGCCTATCATTTTCACCTACTCAAACATATATTTCACTCATCGATACTGCACTCGAAATGCAACGTTATAAATTAGCAGGTGAAGACAATTTTGCACGGTCAATACTTAAATGGGTCAACGTTTTGTGTTTTTGTGCGCTAGTGATTAATACAGGTCACAGCAACAAGTGATGTTATCTAGTTCCGTTTGTATCTGTAGTGTAGGATAACTGAGTCATAACTATAGTATGTTAATTTGAAATCTCTCTATCTTGTTGAATATTCTAGGAATGTTATAAAGGCAATACTAGTCAGTAAACTAGACTAGTTAGTCTGTACAACAGAATTTCCAAATTGACTTTGAGAGGAATTTAAAATGGCTCTTACTTTCCACTGCAGTGAGTGTCTGAAAGTTCTCTACAAAATGTGATTAGGAGGAATTATACAGCATGATAATTTAAGAACGCTCATCTTGTTGACATACTTTATCTCTTTGTCACTTATATAGCAGCTATGGGGAGAGTGAGGGTTTTCCTTGAACTGCTAAACACTATAATAAATAAACAACTGAATACATTATATTTGTTTATGGGTCCCGTAGCTGCTAAAATAGAGCTGTTTTTCTGTATTTCGTAAAAGTTTTATATCAAGTGTTGTAAAAGTAATTTTTGGTAACAATATTGCTGTCATATTGCTGTTTGTTGACGTAAACAAGTTTACGTCAACAAAACAATATTTTATGCTGTGACATAATAAAAATCAATACCTTATTACTTTACCTGTTATTTGTTTATTGCTTGAGTGGTATCCAGAAAATTAATGGTAAAATAAGCATTACTATATTATATTACCTACGGTTCGTATTCCGATTCGTAAGTATGTCTGGGCGACGAATTAAGTTGTTAAAGAAATATGTGAAGATCAGAATCTGTTTTATTTGTTACCTATGTCATTCCGATCGTAAGATAGAAGTGTAACGAGGTAAGAGGCTATTTGCTGTTTTAATAATGCAAAAACAAAATTATGTAAGTTTTCTGGTTGTATCTGGTAGGTGTCTGCTTAAGTAATAGGTTCTACTGTCTTCGTAATAGCCGTGAATGGATCTTATCAAGTGAAAAAGTACCAAAACCCTCACTTTCGGATCATAAACGCCTTGTTAAATTGAGTAATTTATGAGTACCAATAATAATTTACGAGGGGTGCAGGTCGTTGCCTTTTCCATTCACAGAAATGTTCTGAGATAAGGTTTCAAAAGGCATAAAACGGACGTAGCTCCTACTAGGGGTTAATCAAGCCAATTGAGAGTTCATCATTCTTTACATCTCTGACTTTTTTATATGGTCTCAGTTGCTTAATACAGCAATTAACACATAACATGACATCACGTCTATAGTTCCTGAAGGGTTAGGTTCTTAGTAAAGTAGAAAGGCAACATGTTCTAAATATTTTATGCTCAGCATTCGCGCTTGCGACTACTAGACTAACTACGCAGTAAAAAACAGCAATTAAATAGAGGATATAAATATCCCCATACCTGTTTAACGAGAAAGCACGACGACGGGATATATTTGTAACTTTAACTGTTCGGCCTCAAATCTCCCCTAATTTGTTTGGTTCATTTCGGGTCACGTAGTCCCCTGGAGTATTCTCGGCTGAAGCAAAAGTCAACACTCAAGTTTAGTCGGTTTGGTATGAAAATGTTGGGACACTTTATGATATTTAGGGACGCGTCATCTGCGACTTTTGCGACGTTTTATGTCACGGACTATATGGGGAGGAAGGTTTGATGAGGCGTTTCGTAGATATATTTTTCACATTTGACGGGTTTTTTTTTGTATGCCAAAAAACGGGATAGAAAATTGCGTTTATTGGTTTCATACATGTGGTATTTCTCTTGCGAAAAGTAGGCACGAAGTAAGTTTTTAAAAGAATGTTATGAAAAGAAATAGTGTTAACCCGTTTATTCAGCAGTCCCGCTTGATGGGTAAAAGAACAACGAAATATTTAGAACTTGTTGCTTGTTTTATTGATAAACGAACCACAGAAAGTTTACTTACGGTTCTCGCTCTGTTACTCCCTGTAAATAAATTTAGAGCAGTGGTGGCTCAGTGGTGGCGGCCCCCTACTTACGAACAGTGAGTCGTAAATTCGAATCCAGTCACACACGCACTCAAAACGGTGAAGAAAAACATCGTGAGGAAACCGGCATGCCTTAAAACCAAAAAATTCGAAGACATGTGACATCTACCAATCCGCACTGGGCACGCGTGGTGGATTATAGCCCATTCCACTCCTAGAGGAGAGGAGGCCTGAGTCCCTACAGAGGGAACATTATAGGCTAATGATGATGATGATGAAGGTTGGGTAGATGTATGAGTTTTTTGCACAATAAGTAAAACATGAGCGCCTCGCGCTGTGAGAGAGACTGATAAGTTGCTCTAAACTCAAGCGCGGCTTCTGAGCATGAAGTCCTGAGTTCGAATCCCGGGTCGCGCAAAGTTTTATTGGGTGTCTCCAAAAGGAATTTCTCATTCGCAGCCACGGAGACTAGATTTGTTCTCGGTTGATTGCAATATTATAACATGGCACTTAAACATAAGGGGCAAGATGTAGGACTCCCACTAACTCTTGGTGGTGTTGCGACTTTATTAGGATTATTCCGATCTGTCACCCCGCTTTGTCCCCTTAGGGGGACAGATCGGACAAAAAAGTTTGATCTGTCTCCCTTTTAGCAATGAGGGGACAGTTCGAACTTTATTCAATCCCTAACGGTTTCATCTGTCCCCCTTTTACTTATAGGGGGACAGATGAAACTTTTTATTCCTGTTTGTCCCCCACAAAATTTTAATTAATTCTTTAAAGTAATGCCACACATACTGCAACATTACATTAAATTAAAGACTAGTAGTTTAAGTTTATAATCATCTGTATTTAAATAAGTTACAAATATATCTTTTGTTTTTCTATTAATCACAGTCCCATAAATCACTGTACTTGTAGTAGATACAATTACAATCAGTCTTCTAATTTGACTTATTTGAATAAAAAATATACTAATAATAAGAATATTTTGTTTTGTTATTGATTGATAGAATCAGTCACAGTTCGATAAATCACAGTAGGAACATATTACAACCAGTCTTCTGATTTGACTTCATATAGCTTATTTACAAATTAAAACTTTAAAATAATAATAAACTTAAAGTTGTAAATAATCTCAAAATATTAAGTTTTAAAATTTGATATACTAGTGATTTTCGTTTTTTTATGTTTGAGATTATTTACAACTTTAAGTTTATTATTAGTTTATTTAAAAGTTTTCATTTGTAACTTTCGTTAATTAATATTTTATTTACAACTTTAAGTTTACTTTAAAGAATTAATTTAAATTTTGTGGGGGACAAACAGGAATAAAAAGTTTCATCTGTCCCCCTATACGTGATAGGGGGACAGATGAAACCGTTAAGGAGTGAATAAAGTTCGAACTGTCCCCTCATTGCTAACAGGGGGACAGATCAAACTTTTTTCCCTATCGGTCACCCTAAGGGGACCAGGCGGGGACAAAGCGGGGTGACAGATCGGAATAATCCCTTTATTATCATATTTTTTTCAAGCAACCAATGCGACGTGATATCTGCTTATTCGTCCCACCACGTGGACAAGCGATGTCTTGAGATAACCACCTTAATAGGGATATTTACTAAGTAGAAAAAATGTGATTCTAATAAGTTCATCTGTTAGATTATTAAAATATATTGGATACGTATTTTTTGTTTTATCAAATCAATAAAAAATTACGAAGATAAAACGCGTCAAAGATTTGAGTGGGGGTTTGTGACGTCACAGACCGGTAAAAACTGCCATACTAATGTCTTAGAATATGACGTCACACGAGATTTCAAAGCACTGTATCGTCTTTATTGCTTGTTTACGTGAAAAAAGAAAAAATACGTTTCCAATATTTTTTGGAAATCTATCTGACGGACTAATACAATTGTTTTTGTTAACTTCCCTATTGAACGATTTAATCATTGTAATCAAGTCTTTGATCAGTTAATAACTTTGATGTTCAATGTCAGGTTGGACTGCGAAAATCATAGCCAATCAAATCACTTGATAATTATTATATTAAATTGAAGCTCCTTTTAGCAAACGAGAGCTTCAAAGACAACACTGCTGCTACTTATTTTTCCAAATAATCTGTAAAAATAATGTTTATTACACAGGAAAGAGCTTACTAATTTGTGTGACCCCTATTGCCACACTCAGAAAGCTTTAATGATTACTTAGGCCATCAATAAGTAAAGGTTTTGACAGTTTTGTCATACAAAAGTATGTCAAATCTTGACTTTGTGACGGATTAAGTAATCATTAAATATCTCTGAGTACCGCAGTGACTCCTGAGCTAAGTGATAGACTGGTGTTACAGGAGCCAATGTCTTCTTCTAAAAGGCGATATTACAGAATCTTATTACTCTCATTATGGATGTCACAAAGGAATTAAGTATATTTTGACTGACTTTTTTAGACTGGAATCCGACTCGAACCTTGTTGGAAAAGGGCTAGGCAGATGATGATGTGACGTTACTACGTAAACAATTTAATAAATCAGACATGTTTGTAACGAGTTCACGAGCGCGTAAGGGAGAAGTTGCTCACACAAACTGTAATAACCTCTTAGAAAAGTTTTTGTTACAAAGTTAATAAAGAGTTTGTAAAGAAGTCTCTGTAGGTTAATTCAACATTCATGGGAGCTTCTATATGCAACTTTGACGCTTGGAACTTTCACGTATAAACTGGCTTAGTTGCTTAAGTTTATTATTAATTGACGTTTTTATTTATTTTTGCTAAGAAAACTTCTTTTGTTATATCTTGTTTTTTTGACACCTTTAAATATTTCTATAGTCTAGTTCGGTATTTGTTGTAAGATGTTATCAAAATACTAACTTATTTGTTTCTTTATTAAAACAAAGTTTATAAATAAACGGGTCGTGGGGCTTTCGAGACCAAAAAAACATATCATTAAAATCTTTACATAGCTATGCCCCATAAAACCGTATTCACAATGATTAAATCAATAACTTCCTTTATATGTATATATAAACTTGCTTTATATTAAGCGTTTATACGTACGTTGTACTTGTTCATTTTTACGTAATTGAATAGAGCCTACCTAATAAAATTTTAGACCAACTTTGAAAAGTACTTCGAATCCCAAATAATTAATGTTGGTACAGCTCCTGCTTCGGGCCTAGACTCTCAGAAATTCAATTATTTTGTGAAACGATCTTCATAACAAGTATTTTATTGGGTTCGCCCTCCAATGTGAAAAAGATTAAACGGGGTGAGAGTCAGTACGAGTTCAAAGCTCGATATGACTGCAACAAAATTAAATGATCCAGTCCGATACCGATTAACTTATACGTAGGTGGATGTAAGCTTTGTACAGGGACTCGTTTTGCCTTTACGATTCTACCCCTAACGAAAATAAATTTTTGTACAAGAATTTTCGGGTTGGTTTAATTTGATTCTTTTGAACCAGTTGTAAAAGAAATAAGATAGGTATGTTATATGAAGGAATTTCTTTGTAGGTCGTTATGTAGAAAAGGATCAGACGCTTTAATATTTCCGGTTAATATTTCAATCTTTGTTACATAACTTATCTAACGGTATTGAGTCGTTAACGCAAGTTGTACCGAGGTATAAATAGATGACTTAACATGGGTGTTCAAAATGATTAATACTGTGAAACTTTTGCTAAGTTTACTTACATAATTAGTTAGCATTTATACGGCTTAAATTGGTGTAAAATTATTTATTTATATGGCTGTGACTTCCTTACGTAACCGTTACTTGTCTCAAATAGAATTACGGAATTTCTAAGAAGCTTGCTCTTTTACAAGCTCTTGAATGTATTAAGTTCTCGAAATTAAAAAAAGACAAAGTATATAATTACACAAAACAGCTATAAATATTTGCAAAGTATTGCGCACTTCAGTGGAAGTTACTTTTCAGAGAAAATTGTATAACGCAACACGTTAAGAATAAAAAAAATCAGACTAAATACGAGTCGGACTTGAAAACAAAGGGTTCCGTACCACCAAACAATATTATAACTTTTTATTCCTAGTTTCATATCATATTTGTGCAGCGGTAATGCAAATATTATGCTATCCAAATTTTAACTCTGTGGTGCTTACAGTCTCGGAGTAAACTGGCTGTGATATACGAACGGACGAATATCTAAGGATTCCATTTTTTTGGCATCGAAACCCGAAAAGTAGCCCTCGCTAAAATTTTTCTACTTCACAAATAAATTCTCCAGCAAAATTAGTATAAAGATTGAAAAAAAAGTGACAAGAGTGATAAGATTTTACGAAACGACTCCAGTTGTAAAATCACGAACAGTGCCAAAATCAGCCAATTTTTATTATAGAAGTCAATAAAGTTTCGTACGGAAAATTGTAATAACAACTTCATTGGTAGGCACTTCAAGTATGATCACAAAAAGAATATCTGGGACATTTCTTCTTTTATGGAGCATATCTTTAGTTTGTTTTTCTTGAGTGAAGTAATATTTTTATCTCTGCTTTTATTGTTTGGAGTTATCAGGTATATACTAAACTGGTATATTTTATTGGTTATTTTATGTCCTATGTTGGTATCGTATATTTCAGCCTTCAGGCAGCTTCTGAAGTAGGTACGTACTGTAATGTTTAGTGTTCTTCAAACAAGAATGACAAAATATGAAATACAAAAAACTTTTCGTGTGAAATAGTGAAAATCGGACTTAAAAATAGACAAGAAAGGTACGAGTATATTCACTTTTGTTTGTGCCGTCACAGCTAATGGAAAAGTGCCGTGGGATGTAAAATGAATCCACCATGTTTCGCTTTGCGCACCATCTTTTAAAAAACAACATAAATATTATATGGTTTTATGAAACTGAACTAACAATAAATAAAGAAATGTGTGGAAAATATAACAAGAATTTTTTATACGAGTCTGGGTAAAATGTACACACAGTGGGTAAGTATGATAACTTTCGCTGAAATACAAACTAGATTGCAAGTTTATTTATGCAAAAGAAGACCTTGTATTTTTGGGATCCGTAGAGCCTGGACACAGTTTTCATTATATTTTTCGCGAAGGTCTAAACTAGAGAAGACACACACAGTCATACCTAGGTACCTAACCAACCTGTTTAAGCAGAAATAGGAACTTTAAAGTCTCCATTCTCATTAAACAGAATGCGACTCTTCGCTACTGACCTCAAAGTTAAACTTTCATCAAACCAGGAGAAACTAGAGCCGATTAATTGGCTCTTTATCTACCTGACCCAGCCACCTAGTCTTCCAGCCTCACAAGTTTTACAAATCCTTTAAATTGGAAGTTGAGCTGCTGAAAGTGCCTATAATGGAAACTTAAGCTCCTGTATTATGCTTCGATCAGCTCGCCTGGAGCCGATATTCAAAGCTGTGTGATATTAATTACTTTTGTTTAAAGACTGGTTTGTAATGTAGCAGGTGCACGAGGCATTTTTGGTTATGTTTTTTTTTGAGGTAATGCGTAAAGAACATTGATACTTTCACACTGTAGGGAAAACGTTTCTTTAACAAATACAAATAACATGCTGTATGATTGTAGAACTCACTTCCGCCCAGTATTAAAGACTTAAAAGCATTTTCAAAACATAACATAATTATATTTGAAAAAAAAACAACATTTCCTCAAAATTACCGATGTTAGATTTCTATGTGGATTCATAATAATGTACAGGATAAATGGTAACCGTTTTTGAATCGGTATCCCTTCCATCGTGTATTTATTTTATTTTATGTACACACAAGAGAGAATATAAGGAAAAATTCGTTCCGCCTTATTGTACACTGTTTTTACTTTGCTAGTTTTAATCTACACTAATATTTTAAAAAGGAAAGATTTTTTTGTTTGTAACGAATAGGCTCCGGAACTACTGGACCGATTTCCCCGATTATCCCCAGGTATTTTAATTATAAGCATAGGCTACTTTTCATCTCTGTATTCCCACGGGAACGGGAAATACGCGGGTGAAACCGCGTGACGTCCGCTAGTAAATAAATAAATTTCATTAGATAACTTAGTATCTAATGAAATATGAGTATATTATATTAAATTTGCCAGGCCATGTACGATTATTCTCTCTGACTGTATAAACTCTACTAAACCCATAACTAATCGACCGAATCCTAATATTTAAAACATAATGTCATATGGAGAATAAATAAATAAATACACAACGAGTGTCGACGTAGAACTTCACTTTGATACATATTAAATTATGTTTATTTACCTACTTATTCCATTGTTCACACGAGAGAGGCAGAATTGCGTAGCCACGTATACCTAATTCTAGAAATTCCGCTCTAATGTTAATTACAAACTGGTATTAAAACAAATGTTATCATCCAGGCTCATAGGTATAATGGTCCGTGTGTAATAAGAGATAAAGTTGGGTAAAAGGCAAACCTGGAATAGTGGCGCCCAACTGGGACCCTGGTAATTAACTATTTACTTAGTTATGACAAGATTACGTATTATGAACATACTTTAGTACCCACGTTTAGGAGAATGAAACTAATAGATTTACACGTACAAATTCGTCGAAGTTTGTAACTTTTGGAATTGCGTGGTCCGAAACTTTTGTTCTGTGGGTAGTTTGACAGAGCCTTGTTGGTGTTTGCAACGGATTTTTTTTTAACTTTGATACTCGTTCCTTTGTTTCGATTTAGGTTAATTTCTGTGGCTTGACCATTGTTTCATTTTATACACACCTACGTCGATATTATCAATAATGAAAAGTGAAACAATTTCATGATGGTCTGAAAACCTACACTTCAGTATATCAAATTAAACTTTGTTGTTGTACAGAGAGTTTGTAACACAAGGCTACAGTTAGGTAGCTATTAAAACATAAATTGTTGCCATACTTGTTTAATTATGTTATTGAGTGGTATAGAGTAATGATTGGGCTGTGGTGTAATCGTCATGATAGCAAAATAAAGTAATTAAGGTTTTAAAAATCGCAAACTAGATTTACCTGATCTTCATTCACTTCACATTTTTTCACTTTAAGTTTACAGTTCAAGTTTTGTAACACACAATATAGTTTGAATACGTCATAAACCTGCTTTGTATCGAAGATATTGGCGTGATTAACGACTAGCAACCCTACATTGGAGCATACAATAATAATAAACAGACTGCGGTACTAGGAAGCCATCAATCAGACCTTAGTATTGTTGGAACGGACATTCATAGATAATGCACAATAGCTTATGTTAGGGCTTTCAATGGAACTCGCCTTTGAATGTAGGTAGTATGTTTGTAAGGGTAGGTTAATTGAACTTCTGTAATGACTGTTGTGAAAGCTTAATGTTTTTGTCAAGTGTGTCCGAAATATATTTTTAATGGAAAATGGATAGTTTTGAACCCGGTGTCTGTCAAACACGGTGTCTGTTAATTAAGTTTGATTGAACCATTAAAGAAAATTGTATTACTTATGTATGATGATTGATTCCAAAGTTATTAAGACCCGTCTTAACTAAATTGTCCTTTGTAGTCTAATGATAACGGCATTAAGTCCACCTTTTTAGTTCTTAATAAAATACACTCTTTAGAAATATAATGCATAGAAAACCCTCGTCCATAGTTCGTGGGAAAACAGTTTGTAAGTCATATAACACACGAGAAACCGCATTTCCTTGGCTTGTTTGTCATATGTTGCTATAATATGGCTATTATACTGGCCATATACAAGTAATAAGCTACAGCCTGTCCGTAATTAGTAGCCATCCTATCTGTTCGCTGCACGTCGTGTTCGAAATAGTTCAGCGAACTCCGTAGTCTGTGATATACGAGAACAAAAGTTCTGAGCAAAATACGCCAAAAGCATACCTGTCTGGTTAGTCAAAGGTTTTGATGCACGGAATAGAATCTGTTCTGAGTTTTGATGATATTATGAGGTATAACCGGTTTAGTGTCCTAATGTTCACCTGGGTGAAATCTCCCAGGTGAACATTAGACACTAAACCGTATAATCAGGTGGTTTGTGAAGTTATGATAGAGCGTAGTTCGATGTGGCTTTGAATATCATAATATCACTTTATTTATTTATTGACTGTTTATATGTGTAAGAAATTTATCAGAGCAGACCTGCGAAAGAAAAGTTGTATTAGAAATATAGGCACAGTGTGTAGAAAAGACAAACAAGATAATTTAAATAAGAATTAAAAACATATCTATACAAACAAATACACTTATATACCTACATTATAAATATACACACATATAAAAAAACACTAGTATTGCGTACCTACAATATCTGTATAAATATATTTCTTCTGTTCGTGTGTTTGTCACTGAACTCCCCCTAAACGTCAGCACCGATTTTGATGATAATTTTCGTATGTGAATGGTTTAGATTTACAATTGAACCCTGTAGGTGGCGCTGCTGTCCTGGTCCTTTCCGGGCAGGACGACGTCTGTCATGTCCGCTAGTATACTTATATATTTTTTATTATAAGACGTTGCCTAGCTCTAGGAATTTCTCCTGTATCGTGGGTGCGTTCACATACATTTAAACTCACATACACAAAGTAAACACCCAGACCCGAAACAACTATCTGTAGTCCAAACAAATATTTGTTTCGTGCGGGGATCGTACCCGCGACACGCAGCGCAGCAGACCAATCCCTCAGCCACTGCGCCAACCGTGCCGTCGTATTTATATTTAAATACTTATATCAATACATAACACGGAATAGTATGTATGTGCGCGTTGGGCTGAAATATATTCTACTTATTCCAATCCCTAAATGATACTAATTTGCTAAGTCTAAAAAGAGTACCAATGCCCTAGCTCAAAGTGCATAACCCATCTTTACGCAAATAATAATATGAAACATCTCAACTAGACTCCGTAACAAGCCTAAAGTAGTCCTTTGTTCTCATCAGTTTAATGGTTAATTTACCGGAATAAGTCCGGAACTTGCCAGCAGTGGCTACACTGGCAACACAAAATCTTTAATAAAGTTCCACTCGGCTAATTAACTCAGTTTTACTTTAAATCTTGAGTGTTGTTTAGAGAAAAATCAGCTACCTAAAATTGTATGGAATGAAATATAAAGTCACTATCAAACTGGTTAGCTGGGATTCTATCTATAATTATTCTATCTCTTTTGGGAAATCATCCATTACGTTCCGAAGCAACTTCTGCCAAACGTCACTTTTCGTTCTTACATTTTATTTTCATAATTAAATCTTGGAAGTTAATTTCAACTTCCCCACTTCTAATTATTGACGTATCAAATGATTTGATGATGCAACCAAGAGGGATAGGGGAACTCTTCAGCGGATCAAATGATTAATTTTGACAAGTCCACTACATTGGACTTGTTTACGGGGTCTGATGAAAGAGCCAGGAGGTGTATCTTTTTATAATACATATTTCTTAAGTTTTTTGCCAGAACCGGTGCTAAACGCATTGAAAAGTTCCAGTACTTTCGAGACCGAGATTCCCTAGTGAAGTCGCGTGGCGCGCACAATACGCGTGTTGAACGGGTAACTCGTGGCCAAGTGATTAGGGTAAAAAAAAACACACAGACGAATTGAGAACCTACTCCTTTTTGGAAGTCGGTTAAAAAGTAGTAGTAGTTATTTAACAACGCGTGTGGAGCATTTAGGAATCTTTATATCCCGAAAAAACAAAGGGCTCCCAAGGGAAAGGAAAGGAACAGTATCTCCGGGATAGCCGAAGGGATTAAGGTAAAGGCGTTTGTCATAAAGTTACCTACTGTTTACGGTTACAACAGAAAAGCTTAAAGAGGGAGAAACTTTCAATTATTTAAGCAGTATTTTCTTCTATTTAGCGTGTTAGTCAGGTTTTTATGTAGGTACTAGTGCAAAATAGCGACCGATTGAACCCAATACTTAAATATGAAACGAGGGTTCGCAACGTATTAACACATATTGGAATAAGACCGTATTCGTCCGTATTTAAGATCTATCTTTATAGTTGAGGCACACTTGGAGTACTAATGAACTTAGTAATTAAGATTGGAACTATATCAATTTAACATGTAAATATCTATACTTAGGAATTAGTGAACGGGTTTATTAACGGGGATTAATATTGATTAATTCGCTATCTTAATACGTTTAAGAGGGATAACTCTGTGTCCTAAGTAATCCTAACCAAAGCGGTAAGTTATAATTTGTTCGGGACACGGAAAGCCCTAAATGGGCCCGACGACACGTTCGCATTCGACGATCAAAATGAATGCGACAATCGCGCCATTTGCTTCGATCCTTTCGCGTTTTTTAGGACACAGGGCAAGTTTTTATCTATATTAATATTATAATAACTTGTTAAATAAATTGGTAAATAAATTGTTAAATTGAATTTAATTTAATTGTTTAGTTTGTGTCCCATTCGTGGGTTCTGTTGTGTGTCAAGTTATAACCAGCAAGATGAAATAGCATGCAAATAGTTACTTACTTATTCAAAAACTAACTTGAATATTGCACTTTCAAAATCATGATTCGCTTTTTTTTATTTCTATAAAATAAATAAGGAAAGGTTTTCTTCGTCATTATTTAAATCATAAAAATGCTGGAAGGAATCGTGGGAGAGTCTGCAATGTTCATTACCTACTCGATATTTAAGTATAGCAAAAACGCTCTGCTGTTTCGTAGAAAATAAATAGGGGATCGGACTGAGTCAAAAAACAATGATTCTACATAGTTAGTCCGTCAGTTAGATTATCGAAAAATATTGGATACGTGTTTTTTGTTTTATCAAATTAATCAAAATTGACGAAGATAAGATGTGGTTGTGACGTCATTTGTAGGTGAAAATGTATATGACGTTTTTGCAGAGTTCACGAGTTTTCGAAGCACTGTATTGACTTCATTTTTTGTTTTGAAAAAAGAAATAATACGACTCCAATATTTTTTGGAAATCTATCTGACGGACTAATTAGTTTTTTTTTGTCCAATCCCCTATATAGGGGGTATAGGGGGTATCGCTGTACTTTTTGCTAGTATTGTGGCGTTTTTGTCTGTACAAAACCGTTCAATATTTAATAAGAGAAGTCTACAGATTCATAGAAGCGACCCGCCCTTGCTTCTCAAGTTTTTTAATTACTAGGTACACGAACTTCGCAAAACATCGAAATTCTTTTAATTATATTTTGTTCTGTTGTTTGTCCTCTAAAAGATGGTGGAATAAAATCACAGACACACACGATGTATGTTTACTAATATTATGAAGAGGTAAAGTTCTCACATATTTTTACATTGTTCGCACATATAGGTAAGTCTATAATTATGTAAGATTTCAACATGATGTAACCAAGATTTTGTAACAATATATAGATTTAAAAGAGTGTCCATGGAGTTTCTTGCCCGTTCTTCTCCATAGAGATCTACGCTAGGCAATGGGCAACAACAGTACTTTCACAAGTTATTAATGGGCATTGTTCATAGTTTTTTAAATGTTGTAATTGAAAAACCATTTCGAGGAATAGCGTTACTGATCATTACGGACTAATTAATAATGAAAAATATTTATATCTTACTGATATTTTTAATAAAATACGATTGACCTTGTTTGCCCTTCAAATTACGTCAGCTTTGGCAGTACAGTTTTGTATCATTGCCTCGGAAAATAAAAAGTAAGTGGCAAGTATTGTCTACCATCTGTCAAGTGTAATCATTGTCATCTTTAACCCTAGAAAGATAATCTACGACCGCGAGACGTATCGTGAAATTAAATTTCGTTATACATTTTTTATTATTATTCGCAGCGTGCTAGCTGCGCGCGTCATACGGTAAGTTCAAATTCAAATTAAAGATATACCTATGTCGTACGTCCGCGAGACGTATGATTATCTTTAATGCAACTTTTGCAATCATTTGAACTGATTGTTTATTGTTATTTACACTTATTTATTATTATTTTCAGGTATTCATTATTATTATATTATAATGGCAAACCGAAGGGTGTTGGATAGTTCTCATATTGAGAACTTTTTATATCAAAATGAAAAGGAATCGTCAGTAGAATATTTTTTTTAAAAACGTTGCCCCACACTAGGAATTTCTCCTGTATCGTGGGTGCGTTTACAAACATTTAAACTTTACATACACAAATACCCAGACCCGGAACAACTATCTGTAGGTCATACAAATATTTGTTCCGTGCGGGAATCGAACCCGCGACACGCAGCGCAGCAGTCGATTGCTTGAGCAACTACGCCAACCGTGCCGTCAAAGAATCTGAAAGCGAATGCGAAGATAACCTCATAGAAGACGATGTGCAGAGTGACACTGAAGATGAATTCATAGTTGAAGCTGTGGATAAATCCGAAGATTTTGCTAAAGCCCATTCAGAGTATACTGTCAACCAAGCTGCGCCTTTTGATAGCCGCATAATTATTACTTCTCAGCGCACACTCCGAGCTAAAAATAAGCATTGTTGGGCCACAGGCAAGAGTCGGAAGTCAGGGTAGAACCTCAGGGGCTGCGGGATGTTGTAAGAGATACCGCCGCCTCGACATATAGGGTTATGAAGGAACATGGGTGGTTTTAAGTCAGTAGAAGTCTGACACTCCCTTTCGCTCTGCCCAAGAGCGGGAAGGGTTATTTGAAGATTTCCCACCCAAAAAAAAAAGGTTAGAACCTCGGCAAAATTGTTCGATCAGCTAGAGGAACAACGTTTATTTAAGTGTAAAAGTACAAAATATGAAAATATAAAGACTGAAAGTGATTTTATATGTTCCTATAGAAGACAAGTTCAGTTTTTGTTAATTTGTAAAGAAGTTTACGATTTTTGTTTGTAATTTGTTTTAATTATTTAAATAGAATACAAACAATTATTTCAACCTTTAAGGCATGATAATACTTCCGTAGGCTTGCAAAAAACTCTTAATTAACTAAGGTACGTCTGATAGACGTATGATTATCTTTTACGCTAGTTGCTATATTATGATTATCTTTCTAGGGTTAACAAAACTATCGCTCATTGTGGTTCAGGAAAACGAACAAAATGTCACCGCGTCGATTGTTAACGTATTCTAACACCTTCAAAAACCACTTTCCGTTTACTACTTCGGTCGAAATTTCGAAAAATAAGCTTGGATTTGTAAATAAGACATATTCGATTATGTATGACGTCTATTGACACTTTGATTGACAGGTGTGAGATGTTTTTTTTTTTTTTTCGTTCGTCTGTTTAAAAGGCAGGCATCGATCTATAGACCATTCAGCCTCAACAGGTGTGAGATGGATGACGTCGTGTTGACAGATATATTTTTTAATTATGTATTAATGAGGCAACGGCACAATCTTTTGAAGTCACTGATGACGTCACCTACCTTAAAAATAACTATTGAGCCAATCATCAAAATATTCAAATTAGTTTCTCAAAAAAGTCTAAATATACAAAAAATAAAATAAAATCTAATGGTTAAGAAGAATTTTAGACAATCCCCATTATGCCTTATAACTGTGACTGTAGCTTCGTTTTATTTGTTTTTCTGACATTCAGTTTAATGTTTCGGTTTAATTGAAATAAATGCTTTGAGTTGAGTTTTTGTAGGGGTTTATCCTTAAAACTAGGTACAAGACGATCCTCAAAATAATTGTCACTAACGTAAAGCTACATTATCGTTGAGTGGCAGAGGCTAAATTTCAAACATTCTGGTGAGTTAATTTATAAATATAATGCGAGCCAAACCGCGGGCAAAAGCTAGTCACATGAGTCATAGTGTACATGTAAAAATTTAAGGTTGACTAGTGGTGACCGAGATAACCATAACCAGACAGCGTTATGAGAATCAGTGCACGTCAATGCGTGGAGATTCTTGTCACTAACCTACCGCAACTTTCACGCCCTTTGACAGCACGGTTGTCGCTAAGCGATGGACTACTGCGCTGCGTGCTTCTTCAGGTCTGATCACTGCACGAAGTTCGGTAATTTGCCTACAGTAGTTTTTCCGGGGCTGGCTGTTTGTGTATGTAACTTAAAATGTTTTCAACGCACCCACGATACAATACCTAGAAATCTAATCGTAGTGTGGAGCAACGTTTTTTTTTTAAGAAAAAAAAAATTGTCCACTCGGTTGTTTTTGCTACCGGGATAAAGGCCTTAAGGGCTCCCCGAAACCCCAACTATTGGTCGGGTTCTTCCTATTGCGTCAGGGTTCGAATTCCCTTCCGCCGTATTTAGATAATAGAACGGAAAGTCCTTAACGGCCCACTGAATATTAACAAACTGTTAATTTTACGTGTAATGGAGAAAGTTCGTATTCCGGTTGATATTAAATTTTATGTTTACTTTCTGTTAGGCTGAACTGCGCTCTGTTAAATAGTAACTTTTATAGAATTTAAATAGGCATCCATTTAGATGGTATTTCTGAAATGTAGCTAGATGATCTTGATGTATTGGGGTG
Organism: Diarsia rubi; assembly: GCA_932274075.1. Lineage (NCBI taxonomy): Eukaryota > Metazoa > Arthropoda > Insecta > Lepidoptera > Noctuidae > Diarsia > Diarsia rubi. The sequence goes on along the minus strand of OW026417.1, from coordinate 12,616,514 downwards.
AATCATAAAACTTGTTTATTTAAGAGAAGCTAATTTAAAGCGTTTTTTTTGGCGGGAGGAAAATCATCGAATAACCCCTTCCGCTCTTGGGCAGAGCGAAAGGGAGTGTCAGACTTCTACTGACTAAAAACCACCTATGTTCCTTCTTCGCGCTCTATGTCGAGGCCGCGATAACTAGTGTACAACCCGCGGCCCCGACGAGCTAAACTAAAGCTTACGTGCCTATTTCGTTTGCCACACATCCTTATATTTTTTTCATATTTCTCTGTTCTATGTATTACATTAAAATTAGTATTTAGGTAAAGAATATGATTTAATGTTCTTTTTCATTTCTACCCAGCCATTCCTCAACTATGTTGAAGCCGGTTTCCAGTCTGACCGGTTGCAGTTGAATATAATATTAGACTAACCTACGTTAGTCTAATATTACCATATAATATTAGACTAACGTACAATCACACAGCATTTTATTGCGAGATATAAATATGTAAATGTGCGTATAAAACCGAGCTTATCCCTCAGGAGTTACGTCACCAATAACATATCAATATACAATCAATTCACATAAACATTTATTATGTGAGAGAGTTGTGTAATTCGGGTTTATATAGCCGTGTTAACATAACACATTTCAGTCTGTTTATTACACTCTCCTTTATTGAAATCGTTGGAGAGTTAGCTCATAATAGTTTCAAATCATACCAGAGCGACTGCTTCGGCGAAATATCTGAATAAATTATAATGCTGTACGAGACTGCGACTGTTTACAATAATGTTTTCTTTATCAACATTAAATTAGAGTAACTATTCCTAAGAGGATTCTGATTTTTTGAGAATATAAACTAGTACGCAGAACGTATATAATCCTCAAGATCATCATTGACCTTGTCTTGACCTTATTATTTGGGGTTGGCGCAATACGTTTTCTCCCATTATCCTCTGTCAACCAACAGCTTGACCGAGGAGAACTTAATACTTTTCTTTCATATCGTTCCTCACTTGTGTGAGGAATGGCCTGAAAGAAAAGTATTATGTGAAGGTCACACAAGTGAGGAATGTAACAACAAGGAGACGATGAATTGATTGTTCCATTCCATATTTCCTCCCCATTCATCATCGTTCTTAAAAATAAGACATAGGTAACTATTTATGTGTTCAGCTATATTCCACTTATTCAGTTATGTTTATGATAATAAGGTAGTTGACAAAAAAATCTAATTAGACCGTCCAAAAAATATTGGATACATATTTTTACATAAACAAAAAATGAAGACACACTGCATTTTTTACCACGTAGTGACTTCAAAAGATCACGATTTAGAGATCAAGACCAATATTTTTCGATAATCTTACTGACGGACTAAACAGAATCATATTTTTTTAGTCAGGAATCATCCTTAATACTTAATTTAATTTATGGTTTATTTGGCATTGCTAGCCTTAGCGAATAAACAAATCTATCCTATTCTTAGAAACAAAATTACATTAACTATCACGATACATTTTCCCGTTTTATCAGTAAGGGCACCTTCACGTCATACTTTGACGAATGAACGCTACAAAATGAAGTTAAAATGAAACTGTGCTGATGTCATCAAAATACGCTGAGAAGTTGGCGCACAATTTTCCCTGTGGCGTACAAAAGAAACAAGCAAGTCATCATGCCCTGAACTCCCACACACTCTTGAATGAACTACAGGAATCAGATACCGGGTTAGCGTAGAGCAAAGAATCGCAGTAGGATCATTTGACAAAACATTTTTTTTTTACCTAGGTTTAATAATAATAATAATAATAATATTCCACAACTATCACACAACGCCATCTAGTCCCAAGCTAAGCAGAGCTTGTGTTATGGGTACTAGACAACTGATAAACATACTTATATATTTCTAAATACATACATATTATAGATAAAAGGTTTGGTGCGTATGTCCAAACTTTATCATGGAATAATATTTTGGGTTATGCCAAACCACCGCATTCATACTTTAGATAAAAATTTACTGGAAATTGTTACTGAATCCCAAACTTTCTGGGTATTTTTCTTCTTGAAGTCAATCAATTAGTCAGTAGTTCACTGAAACTTTGCATTTTGCCGTACCAAATTTGGAGAGGCCACATTCCCGGAAAAATATAAACAGCTATGATTGAATTATCTTCGTTATTTAGCGTAGATATACTTACTCACGTATCTCAGACAAACCAGGAAACAGCCTTCACTTTTCTGAATCGACCTTATTACTATTCTAAGCCCACATTACCCGTCTGTTCTCCCCACGTCACGGCTATAATTTCCCTTCGAAGTAGTGCCACAGCCGTCCGCTGGAATTGACCCAAATAAACAATAGTTCGCGTTCAAATAACCAAGTCCGCAACAAAGGTGGTCGTGTATTAGCTGGACGGACTCAACAACGGCCATTAAGTTATTTACGTAATACAGGACTAATGTATAACATACTCTTTCAAAATTCAATAGTGATTTTGTCATGAAATAAGAGTTTCTATTTTGATATAAGACCTACATATAGTTTGTCGTAACAGTATGACTTCCAAAATTCTATCATCAGCATCATCATTTAACTAGCCTTATCGCAAAATATCATGTGCGTGAAAACGTAAAACGCTAATCAATATACTGTGTGGATGAAAATCACTTTTGAAAGTAGCTTCTCGTATATAATATTGCTTTTCGTGACTAGATGGTCGCAAACCGCTAACACGAATGAATGATGAATTCTGTGAATGATAGAATCTGGGTTTTAGCGATAAGTACTAATTTTTTTGTGATTTAATTGATTTTGTGGCGGCACCCCTTTGTAGTTTCCTATACTCGAAAAGTTTGAAATTGAAGCTGCTTCGTTAGTTCTTTATTTTAAAAATTCTATTGATTTTACAATTGAGAAAGACTATACCTAACTCTTTCTCCAAATTGGATAAAGCATGTATCCTCTGATTGTTAGAGGGTAGGCGACTGGATGGTCCTTGGTCCTTTATCCAACTTAAGGAACACATTCACTAGTCTGGTGTAATAAACTCCTACCACAAAATAAACGTGCGTGTCTAGTCAATAAGCATTAATCTTGATTACGAAAGTGGTTATTCCCTGACCCCTGTGGTAGGTGATAGACATGTGTCACGTTAAAATCCCGGCATTCATCAACTCAGAATTCGATACATGTTGCTAAAAACAGCGATCAAAACTTCTCAAAGTATCGCTTCTGCTACAGGGCCTTAGTTTATTGTGTTTCCGAACAATCAATTACTTTTATTTATAACAGAATACGTCCCAGAATAGGAAGGAAGGACAAAAATTGCCCGTTTATTTATAGGATCCTTATTTTATGCATGTGAGGGGTGATTTTATCGGGGTTGTAAATATCAATCAAAGTAGTACTAATGGCGGGTTAGCACATAATTTGCTTTTGTTTTAATTAAAATTTTCCTTTTTGTCTTTTCGACACACTGTGTCTACATGTCTAATCCAACTTTCCTCCCGCAGGTCTGCTAAAAGAAATTTCTTAAAAAATAAGCAGTACCTGCGTATGTGCTATTTAATTTTTTTATGTTCTTATCTTTTTTTGTATTCTGTGGATACATAAATAAATAAATAATTATTACCAAAACGGAAGTACGAAAAGATCCAATTTTTTTTTAGCTATCTCGTTGGTTTAGTAGTCAGAAGTGCGACTGCTGAGCATGAGGTCCTGGGTTCGTTTCCCAGGCCGTGCAGTGTTTATCCATGAGGAGGGTCATCCCCTATTACATGGGACTTACACATAGCTGGCGAAATGTGGCTCTACTATTAGGTACACCGGTACACCTCTGCCTATCCCTTCGTGGATGCCAGGCGTGATGTTATGTTATGTGTAGAAAACATTTAATATCCTAGGTCAATAAACAAATAATAATAAACAAGAATTGAAGTCATAGAAGTTTCAAGCACCACCCGAAGTACCGTTTAAAAGTTATTTGTTGAAAATGACAAAGTTCCACGAAATACCCTCTTGTCAGATAACTTTACTTATCCCATTTTAATAATTCTGCTAAAATCTCAAGTTTACTTCTGAAACAATTACTTTTTAGGTTACAAACGGAATATGAGAAGTCGTTCAGACAACGAATTAATTTATTTCCGTTTAATCGAAAGGAAAAGAAAATGTTTAAATTTTCTTTGTTTCATCTAATAAATTGTCATTAAAAATGTGTCCTTCATTACCACCTCGTGGTTAAACAATAACAGCCGCTCGGATCAACCTTCCGGTTAAGCCGCGGCTGATCACCCGGATGGGTGACCACCTATTCTTATACCGATTTTACCCCGTGCCTCCAAAAACAAGTTAAGCCGTTGGCCCTGGCTGTCAATAGGGGGATCTGGGGACTGAGTCAAAAAAATATGATTCTAATTAGTCCGCTTAGATTATCAAAAATATTGGCTACGTGTTTTTTGTTTTATCAAATTAATAAAAATTGACGAAGATAAGACGCGTCAAAGATGTACGAATATTTGACGTTTTCGAGGAATCCACGAGTTTTCGAAGCACTGTATCGTCTTCATTTTTTGTTTATGTGAAAAAAGGAAAAATACGTGTCAAATATTTTTCGGAAATCTATCTGACGGACTAATAATTTTTTTTTTGTCCGATCCTCTTATATATTATAGAACTTTGACAGTCGTTACAGGTAGGCAGTGGCCTGAAAGTCTGGCAACTAGTCTTACTAAGTGGTATCATATTACCGAGTACTAACTGGGTTGTGGAGGTCAGATAGGCAGTCACTCCATGAAAAAAACTGGTATTTAGCTGGCTTCGGTTAGACTGGAAGCCGACTCCAACTTATTAGGGAAAAGTCTGGCTTGAAGAGCTGGCTCCTTTGATTACCATTTTCGTAAATATTTTATGAACTACGTTTGCAATCAATATAATTGGCAATCAGTTTATTTATTTGCCATGTTGTTCATACAGTAAACTCGATACAAATACCTCCATATGCTAACATTTGCTTATAATTATAGGGCCCTTTGTGGGCGGAATGGGACCGTAAAGAGACACACGGTAATTTATTTAGTGAAATCAACCTACCGTCGCTGACGATCGATATTTTGTACTGTTTTATGTTTTGTTTGAAGGCTATCTATTCTATTGGTGTAGGCGCTTCTTCGTTTGATTCTACTTCACTTTTAGAGTCTGGAAGTTCTATTTGTTAAACAAAGTCACTCTTTTGCCGGGCGAAAGGGATTTTTTGCGCTGGAAATTTTATTCTGAGACTTGGTATTTTAGTAAGAAGTCTGGGTTCCATAATATAATTGCTTTTATTAAAAGTTGATGCAGTTTTTTGCAAATGTTGGGTTTCATACCTACACTATGCAAGGTTCATAGCGGCAGAGAATTGTTTTGTAGGATGAAAAACAAATCAGATTTTTCAAAAATAAAACTAGAGTAATGTAATATTTCATCGATGCCGAATCATACAAGTATTGTGTGTTGTTCAGATTTTAATTCACATCGAAAAATACGAGATTAGTACCAGCGCAGACTTAATTGCCGTGACATGTACCCACAACATCTGAGTATTTGTTACCCATTTTCTGTTGAGTACGCACTTTAACATAAACCTGAACGAAGTAGAGAGGGTTTTTGGGAGTCTAATATTTTATACATAATGCCTACTGTAGCTGTTTTTCCCCTTTCAACGTAAACGCAACCGCATTCATTACAAACTCGTGGCTTGTAGTATTAGACTGAAGCAGTTTGAAATTATAAATGAGGGCAAGGAGACTTTCGAGACGTTTTTTCAAAAACATTTATTTTTTGTACCGTACGATGATGAATCTCGTGAAAGACAAAGAATCAAGTGCCTTTACTTAGCACACAAGGTAGTTGATATTTGGGATGTGGACTCTTTGGTAATTGAGTCCATAGTTGTCACGGCTAATGGACTAATGGCCAGGAGTATGACGACACCTGAAGTGGCTCTTGCTGCATCAAGTACTTTGTACAGAATGCCACGCTTAATGCTGAGACGCTCCTTTATGTGGGACTGTGTTCCTGTTTAAACCTTGTTATTGGTGCTGGTTTACTGCTATTTGTTCAGGGCAAACGCTTTCTAAAAACGGGCATTTCAAACTTAAATACTTATTCATGACTGCTAACATGACAAGTAGTAGAGAAGACAAAGAGAGACTTGTAAAAAAGAATGAAAAAAAAAATGTAAAACTGATTACAAAAAAAACCCTTGATTTGTAAAACGTTGCCCCACACTAGGAATTTCTCCTGTTTCGTTACCCCGAACAACTATTTGTAGACCATATAAATATTTGTTTCGTGCGGGGATCGAACCCGCGACACGCAGCGCAGCAGTCCAATCGCTCAGCCACTGAGCCAAACGTGTCGTCCTGTAGTGTAGTATGGAAGATGTAAGAAGAAAATAAAACTTCCGAAGAATTGAGAACCTCATCCTTTTGGAAGTCGGTTAAAATAGATGCCGCATCGACCCCAAATAAATTGGTAACAGGGCGAATTATAATTATTTATCAGGTTCCAGGATTAATCATCAGGTTTCCAGACTTATAATTATTATAAGTTGGAAAAAAAAAATGTTTTACTTAAGTAGGTATATAAATAAAAACGGTAGGTACTGAAATAGCAGCAATAAATCTGAAATTGCCACAAGTACATTAGACGACGTCGTATAATATTTCCACAAATCTTTTTCTTGAAGTGGGACAGTAATTCAATCCAGAAACACTTATCACAGGACTCGTTTCTTATCTTCTTTGAGAACCCACTTAGGGTAGATATTAATTTCTAATAAAGACTGGGAAGCTATTCGAAATTAAATGAAAAGTAAACGGCAGGAAAAGTAATTGTTAAGCAAATTAACACCCTACGTCAATTGGTCGTTTTACAGACATTTCAGTCACCGTGTTACAGTGATTTGATGATAGGGACTATTTGCATGTGTAAATACCTACTCAACCGGTTTCTTAATCCAGTCCGCATTATCGTTTATATATGGGGACTAAAATCGCAATCAAAGGCAAGTCAATCGTAATAAAAAAAAAACAACTGCAGCAATTAGATACAAATCCACATCGTTGATATACTACTGTACAGTACTGGGTACTCCTTTTTTTTTTTGGGGGGTTGGGAAATCATCAAATAACCCCTCCCGCTCTTGGGCAGAGCGAAAGGGAGTGTCAGACTTCTACTGACTAAAACCCACCCATCTTCCTTCTTAGCCCTTTAAGTCGAGGCCGCGGTATCTCTTGCGAACAACCCGCAGACCCGACGGGGTACTGGGTACTCCTTAGTTCTCGATTCCGCTTGCTAGCTTAAGGATGACGTTATTATCGCTACAAGCAGCTACAGTTTGGAAGCTCAAACCAACCAACGGTGACCTCAATTTTGTGCTGATAGAGAGGCTGGAGATTCGTATAGAATTATAGAGGACTAGCTTTTGCCCTTGGCTTCGCTCGCGTTAAGAAGTATTAGTATTAATTAGGTATAGTTTTTGCGGCTTTAGCGTGTGTAAAAAATTAGGGCCTACAAAACTTACTCAATACTCAATACTTTATTGCATTCCATAATATGTATAAACTTAGGTGGTAAAATTATAATTAGATCACAATATGGACCCTGTCGGGCACAGCAAGAACAAGTGAGTCAGGAGAGAGGAAGCATTTGTTGACTACATGTATATAATATAGAACGTGTGTGAACGTATGTGTGTACTTTCTGAGATAAATTAGTTACTACTTCTTTGTACACAATATTCTTAACTAATCTGTCATTAGGCGCTAAAGTTATCAAGCTATTGGGTGAACTTACTCGTGAGCAGGCAACATAAAACTGTCCATGAGAGAAGCAATGTTCTCTCAAGTCAATATCCGCAAATTTGAGAGATTGCCCCTTTGGCTTGTTTATTGTCATGGCAAAGCAGACTTTTAGGGGAAACTGTAATCGTTTAAATTCGAACGAGATATCATTAGGTATTGATGGGATTCCTGGTATAAATACAGTTTCCTCTTTCGCACACCCAGTTATTATAGTGGCTTCCACTATATTGCGATGTAACGCTTTCACTTGCAGTCTCGTACCGTTACAAACTTTTGGTGGTTTTAAATTTCGCAACAACATAATTGGAGTGCCCACACGTAGAATAAGCTTATGATAAGGCAAACCTGGCGGTTTCAATAAATTTAATAATTCTACAGGGTAATTAGTAGTGTCATCTGTATTAACCACAGTATCAATCGAAATACAGACCTCTTCTTCGCCCTCAAACGACATGACCAGGATATCGTTGATAGCTGCTGATTGATCGTTCTTTGGAGTAAGTATGGCACGCTCACATAACCATTCAATAGGCTTGTCATGTATATGAATAATGTCTGGATAAACTTTAGACAGCAATTCTTGAACCGTAGTAACAACTGTGCACAATTTTGGGATGGTTATCATTCCATCAAACGATGAAAAATCACCATTACCGATTTTAAGAAGGAGATCTGAAAATCTACCAGCAGACTCATCCCCGCCCAAATGTACTCTCATATTTTTAAAAAGCTTAAAAATATTAACCTGGGGTCACAAATTAGATTTCTTAATGCACGACTTTACTTCGTCAGCTCTGGTTCCTTTTGGTACCACTGGTAGAGTCTGCCGAAAGTCTCCGGCCAGCAAAACTGTTACGCCACCCATTAATTTTGTATATCCTTATATCCCTTAGTGATCTGTTTAAGGCTTCAATACCACCTATATGAGTGTCCCACACGATTATTTTTGTACTCTTTAAAACTTCAGCAAATTTACTTTGTTTGGAGATGTTGCAAATGGGATTCTGGGCAGTGATTAAATTGAGTGGTAACTTAAAAATAGCATGAGCAGTTCAACCACCTTCGAGTAATGTTCCAGCTATGCCGGACGACGCCACAGCCAGGGCAATGCCGTGAGTACTACTTACTTTCGCCAAATGTAAATTAATAAGGTAGGTTTACCAGTTCCACCTGGAGTGTCTAAGAAGAATATTCGACCGTCATTTGCATTTACACTTGTGATAATTTTATTGTAAACTTCCTGTTGCTCGTCATTCAAGGATGCTTCATTTTTTTTATTACTGCGTCTTCTACGGCCACTGTAACGTAACTGGTCTCCTTCACGTACTCTCTATTTTCTAAATGTATTGATGTTCTTGGCTGAGGTAATCCATACTCTTAAAGAGGACGGCCGCCTAATGATGATACGGCATCCTCTAATACCGACAGGCATTTGTTAAATATCAGGTCCGATGAGTGCTCTATATCCACGTCACCTTGCCTTTCCAGTTGTTTTTTCAAGTCTTCAGAAAGGTATTCTTTGTATTTTTCCCAAATACATAAGGGGTCGGAAGCCTGGCAGAACAATAAAATGATAACAAAAAGCTCTCGAATCATATGCGGTGTTTGACAAAGTGCTGCCTCTGCAAGAGCTGAATCCAAATGCCGATCATCTTCGAGTAGACCTAGAGCCTTGCACGCGGATTGGAAAGTGGGATGTAAGTGACCATCTACAGTTTTCAACGCTTTAAATGAAATTAGGTCTCTGGAAGGTGGTAGCATTCTGTATTGTTTGGATGAACAGTGTATACTGTACCCTACCTAGAACGTGTTCTTTTTTTACCCCTGACCATCCTTCAACATTCACTCCTCTCTTCCTTCTCAGAAACGATCGCTTGTTCCAAACGTAATATGCAGGGACTTTTGAGTATAGCAATGTTTTTGCAAAGTCATCCACGCTACACAGATCGAAAAAGGAGAGGAGTGCAGTTGTAGTAGGACTACTCAATTTGTCGCACAAGTTGGTTTCTTAGGGGATGCCTACGTCATAGTAGCTTGATGCATGCAAAGTCTCAGCCCGATCGGTTTAAAATTGACAAAGTTTCATACAAACTTGCACCCCCTATTTTATCCCCTTGGGGGTAGAATTGATCCTTTCTTAGTGGATTCTAACGTCATAACATCTACCTGCATGCCAAATTTCAGCCCGATCCGTCCAGTGGTTTGGACTGTGCGTTGACAAATCACGTCAGTCTTTCAGTCATCAGTCATTGAGTTGTATATATTTAAAAAAAAGAAGACAAAGGATTCACTATCTTCCTGCCCTTATCCCATTCTATTTAGGGTCGGCGCAACACGTTTTCTTTTTCCATTCTTCCCTGTAGAAGATTCCCTGTGGAATGCCGAGCATGAAATCCTGAGTTTGATTTCAAGGTCAGGCAAAGTGTTATTGGTAATTTCCATCAGGAATTTATTAATAGCAGCCTAAAGATTTGATTTTTGCCCGGCTGATAGCAATAGGGTCGCTCCCTATTACAACATGAGACTTAAATGTAACTAGCCAAATGCGTGTTTACTACAGCATCTGCCTAACTCTTTGGGGATTTCTGGTTTCATGTTATGTTTGAGTCCATAGAAATTTAACCAATGCAGCGCCAAGAAAGCGCTGCTGTATATCCTTTTGCCGTAATATTAGTTTTCTTTCACAACTCTTACATGACTCAAAAAACCATATACACAGCATTTTCAAACTAATTTCTAACATTTTATGAATATGAACAATAAAAATCCCGTTTCACCTACCACAATATTGGCGCAGGTTAATTCTCATGCAAATGAAAATCAGGTGAGGTCTGGGATGGCCTGGCTAGTGTTTGCATATTGAATATAACCGCAATATCACAGTGCTCCTGTTTGAGACACAATGCGGTAAAATTCGTTGCACTGTGAAACTGAAAGCTAGTTAGTTTTACCTACTTTGTTTACGATAAAAAGTTAAGAACTGCTACTGAACGTTCCACAAGTACTCATGCAGATAGATTGAGGTCTATACGTCTATGTTAGCTGACTTGTTGAATGTAACATGAATATCTATAGAACTCATCATCTGCCTAGCCTTCTAACCGGATCCGTATTATTTATATGGAGCGACTGTCTATCTGACCTCCATAATCCAGTTAGTACTAGATATTATTTCCCTTGGCAAGACTGGTTTTCAGACTTTTTGTTACGACTTGAGAGAGAGATCTCTAAATGACAGCCGGGACCAACGGCTTAACGTGCTTTCTGTGGCACGAAGGATACTCGGTTTGTAATGGGTGGTCACCCATCCACAGACTGACCTAGGCAAGCGCGGTTTAACCTGAAAATTGATCTAAGCGGCTGTTGTTACCTAGCCTAGAGCTCTGTAGAACTCAAATAATATTTTTAAAGCTAAGGCCTACTTATTTATTATGCAGCAATTAGTGTGTGGAGTCTAAGACTCCACACACTAATTTGGTAAGCCAAAGGGCACCGTATTACCCAGTGTAAGCTGGGTTGTGTAGATCAGATAGGCAGTCGCTCCATGTAAAATACTGATATTCAGCTGCATTCGGTTAGACTGGAAGCCGACCCCAACATTGTTGGGAAAAGGCTAGACAGATGATGATAGTGTGTGGAGTTCCATCTCAACTTGCTTAAGTCATTTTTCGAGTAAGCGCCAATACATTTATGCATAACTTACATACTTTAAATTCCTTACAAATGATTGAAAAGGGAACTCAAACTTTCAATTAATAAAATAGGTCAAAAATACAAAGTTTGGGTTATAAATGGTTTTCATTGTTTCTAATGAACACGGCAATCCATTATCTTGTAACAACATTGAAACGAGTAATACATATTTAACTGGTATCGCCTTATACAGGGTTTCAATCAAACCATACAGAGGGTGTTTATAGTATATAGCCAGATGCCTATCCATAATTGCTTTCGAGATTAGTGCGTAAGTACCTACAGTTTGAAATTCACGACGAACCGAGTCCGTGCAAATTAATAATCTGTTGCAAATGATAACCTCTGCGCAAAAAAATAACCCATTGTTTGGTAGTGTCTGGTCTGCTTAACAGTAAATTAAGTCTTATTTCGACTCATAGTAGTAATTAACTAAACACAAGAAGTGGATTTTTTTCACGAATTCAATATTTTTCTATAATCTAACAGACGGACTAAACAGATTTTTTGGTGAAATACCCTATCATCATCATTCTCCAGCCCTTATCCCAATTTCTTTGAGGTCCGGACAGCATGTATTTTTCTTTCATACTTTGCTATTACTCTTCATCTCAACAGTCACCTATATAATCTGGTCATATCATCCTTCATCACACAGTCCATCCATCCAGTTAAGTTAGAATTACGTAAAAAATATACCCCAAACAAAATTCCGCTTTGTATCATTGCAAACATCCCGAAGTATTCAAATCCAAAGCCATAAACACTCCATTATTCTTGAGAGTGCGTACGTAACGATTCCACGTTCAGCCTTACTCGTAGCAATAAATACTCGATGAAATAGTTCCGATTCGAGACCTCTGGTCCACATAAAATGGTTATCACACCGCGTGCAGTGGCCTTTACTCGATATCCGCACCAACGATCGAACAGAATGTACTACATATGTTAGCTTTTTGTATGAACACGAGCCGGATAAAAGCCGTCACGTACAGTGCCGGACAAAAGCCAGTACTTATTACGAGTATATCCTGTTTCGTCAAAAGGAAGGTGGACGGTAATATGGAAAACTTTTCACTGAAGTGATAAGATCGTTGAGAAATTGAAAACAGACGAAGAGAATCTGCTGTCGACTCCTTTTATTTTTCAAGACGTAGGGACCATTTAATCCATTTCAGAATCATATGAAATATTTAATCAATGGGATTAAAAAAATTGCTGTAGATATTCATGAAGAAAAATACATTTATATGGAGAATCGCAGCCCCTGTTCCCTCTAAAAAGCAACGCAATGTTTTTGCGTTGCTTTTAGGCCCCTTATACAAATAAGGGGCCTAAAAGCAAAAAGCCCAAAAATATGTATGCCAGATACCTGTAGCCTAAATAAAGAAACATTTTTGTACATACCGAACAAAAAATTCTCTCCACAATATTGCATGGAATTTTGTTTTTTCTTTTCCAAATCCCTGACGGAGTCACGGCAGCCATTTACTGTACGAAGCATTTCAATTTAATCTTGTCGTAAGAATTTCGGCGTTTTCTTTTCTCATTAAAAGTCGTGGAATACCTCCACGTAGGTAATGTAATTAATAGCATCACAATTAGAATTGCGCGTTGCTTTCAGTACCTGAACAGTTAGACTAATATTTTGAAATATTGTCTCGTTTTAAAGAATAGTTTTTTTTCTTTATAAATAAAGAGTTTTTTTTCTTTTTTTTCTTACAAAGGTACGACACGACAGCCTCATCATACCCTAACTAAATATATACTCAAAAACCCGTAATTATATAATGTATAAAAAAAAATCTTATTGCGTGAGCGAGAGAGATTGTGATGCAGCGACCATTTCATAAACCAGTTTCGCGCCTCCCGAATTTGGTGAAGATAGTATTCTAATGAAAGCCCCAATATCATACATATTAATTTTTAACTCGCGCATCACTCTCTGTTCTTTTGACATTCCACCAGCAAATGTTGGACATCTTCGACTTGATTATGAAGTTAACAATTAGGGGAATCGACTTTTTTCATTAGGTATTCAAAGAATAGGCATAATAACGTCAATGATTTTTCTTTCAGAGAATTAGTCACACTATTACCATCGTTCTCTTGCTATTTTCCCAATTAATTTGGGGTCGGCGCAGAATGTCTTCTTCCAAATTTCTTTTACATGACCTCTCATGAGACACCTCCCTTCTTGCCTTAACATCTTGAAAGTCCATTCATCGATTATTTGGTTTTCTTTTACTTTTTTACCAATCCAAATTCATTTCCCCAAAACCTTCCTCACGACATTTTCCTCATTGAATCAGACTCATCGTATGGCACACATTTTAGTCGCATCAGGCATACTTAAATAAATGCTTCCAAACCTTTTTTTATTTGCGTTTCAATTCGTTTGATTAGATTTCGGAACTTGCTCTATACATTCCTGAGAATCAATATTTCATTAGACAGATGCAGCAAAATAAATTAACGTTCTATGTTTAGCTGCAGTAGAATTTAATTTAATTCTCTCCTGTTGGGACATTTATAGAAGTTTAATTAAAATAATTATAGAATTTAATTAAAAACTGTAGTAAGATTTTTTATACATCAACGTGGACGGTCGATGTTTACTTGAAAATGTACAACATTTCTATGTAGTGTAAGGAAGTAAGGATTCCGGCAAGCGCAGCGCGTGCCCTGTGACCTACGATCTCTGTGCTCGGACCTCATCGGAGACACATGCATTTTCAAAAACTTTTTCTTACTCTATGGTTTTTTCGTTGTTCGATCGAATTATCAATTACTCTGTATTGTTCCCAAGTAAATTAATATTACAGATATACTTAAAAGTAAATCCAAGTTTAGTTTCTCCCATAATTAAGTTCCCTCTTAGTAGGTTTCAAGAATTTGTTCGAATTCGTTGAGTCCCCGACGCCGACGTACCCATTTTAATTTGATGATCAGATGGTGTAAAAGTAGGTACAAAGAAGATACCACTACGCGTATTTTTTCCACTAACTTGACTCCGGGCCAGACTTTAAAATATATTTCAATCCTTAATTATCCGTCAAAGTCCGACGTCCGCATCCAGTCCGATCGGTTTGATCGCACTTCTAAAGTTCCTGCACCGATTTATCACTTTTCACGCTCATCCTACATTTGCTGTTTAATTGTTTATAGCTTACTGATTGTATAAATCGATGGTGATTGGTTGCAGGTGCAGAGAGGCGCTCGGTAGCGTCGCGTGCAGGGCGATGATCGGCCACACGGGCCGGCCTCGCGCTTACCATGCGACAGCCGTCGACCGATGTTAGTATCTTACAGTAATAATCGCATATTCATAATCACGAATAACCTCACCGTGGCGTCTTGCTCTGCCCACTCTTCCACGCTTTGACACAAGTCTGCTCTCTGTGAAAGAGAACCGTTCTCCACCTATTGCAGGCCGTTGCGGGCCAATCATGGTATTATGATGAATTCCATGTTACTTAATAAATTATAGGTACTATGTGCGGGTTTGAAGCTAGTCTATGATACGTGTTGTCAGCACTAGTCGCCCAGTAATCTGCAGTCATGCTGTGTGACAGAGTTTCATGAGATATCATTCATATCCGATGCTGAATGATTTCATATTAGAGGAACTAGATGAGAGTAATAGTGTTTGTTGATGTTGGTTTTATTGGAAATAATATTCATAGCACATACCATCACGCCTGTAATCTCGGAAGGGTTAGGCAGAGGTTTATTCATTAGTACAACCACATTTCGCCAGTACATTTAAGCCCCATGTAATAGGGAGCGAGAGTATTGCCATCAATTGGGTACAAATCCAGGCTCTATGAATGCTTCTTATTTTAATTCTAAAAGTTCCTAAACACTTATTTTACCGGACATAATATCCAAAAAGCAATTTTGATTAAGTCCTAAACGACTCGTAAGATATCTACGTGTATCAAATATACGGTCTTCATGAATAATTATCGTGATATTTGGTAATCAATCATATACTATGTACTAATGTAATGGATTCTAACTGGAAGCAGTGACAGCTATCAAAATGTTGAAATATTGGAAACTACTCAACGTAAATCAACTCAAAATAAATATTATGTAGATATTTGCGTAGATAATAGGCACTGTATGTTTATCTAATTGCAGATAATCTACCTAAACCTTTAACTTATTCGTTCAAAGACTCGTATCGAAATGTAAAATCTTTATTTCAAAGGAGTGAGTTTGAGTTATTATATATTTAGAGAAGCTGTATTACACACAATTCGTACGGTGCTTTCCCTCGAAAAAGGAAAACGGAAAAGTCGATTTCCTTCTGGAATCGAGTAGGTATAAATATTACAGTACTTTCTCTAGCGTGAGCTGTATCATTTAAAACCGTGAAGATATGGATTCTGATGCGTTCAAATGGTTTGTATTGTTGTTTTATTCAGTGTTGATTAAGAATTTTGTTAGAAAGGTCAATCGGGTGTAAAATGTTTTTGTTAGGCCCAGTTGCGTCCACCTATTGAAAGGACACACAAATTACACAGTTTTATAATTCAGCAATATGTTTTCGTGGTTCCAGAAATACGTTGACAGTCAGTATAGAAGATGAAAGTTTTGCTGGGTGCTAAAGTTGAGCTAAAATCAGCAACATTTGCGTTTCCATGTTTCGTATTGAATTATCCATGGTCTTCACAAATTGTACAAGATTAAGTTTTGTCTGACCAGTATGCAGCTAGCTGTTCAGTTCTCCTGGTTTCAGTAACGCTGACTGAATCGTTCATGTTCCTACCCAAATCCTATTATTGTAATGAAGTCTCCACGTTTCCAGACGGTCGACAAAGCAGTATGGACGGAGGAGAGCGGCGCGGCGCGGCTGGAGGCGGTTCTGGTCGCGCTGGTGGAGCGCAAGGCACGCGCTCTGCACGCCGAACAGTCGCGGCGGCGCGTGCGGCATCCACTGCTGCTGTTGCTACGCGACCCCGTGCCCGACGGTCAGTAGCGCTATTATCTGTAGAACACCTCGCACAAAACTCCCGCATCCAGACAGTTGAGTTTATTTCAAAGAAATATGAGCTTTGTCACCAGACAGATAATAGTGGCTCAGGGAATTATCAGAAAAAAAACAGAGGTCCTAAAATAAACCCCTGAGGCAACCCAGATAAAAGATGTTGAGATTTTCCTATATTCAACTATAAGATTAATGAAACTATCACGCAGACGTACGTAATGTAAATGCTACTACTTACTCAGAAATGATCTATTTCTACCAATAATCCCAATAGCCCCAAGTGGTGGCGGCCCTCACTTACGAATACTAAGTCGTGGGTTCAAACCAGGCAGGCTACTTTGTGTAATTTATTTACATCGTGAGGAATCCGGCATGTCTTAGAACCAAAAATTCGAAGACATTTCATGTGACATAGAATCTACGAACCCGCACTGGGCCCTCGTGGTGAATTTATAGCCCATCCCTCTCCTAGAGAGAAGGCCTGAGTCGCTGCAGTGGGAAAATTATAGGCTGATGATGATGATGACCAATAATAGTAGAATAGACTTAATTGACTTTATAGAAGGTTAAATAAGATTGATGAACACGTTTTTCGGCAAAAAATCAATCATTTCATTCTAGGAATAAATTGATGCCTAACATCAATTTATTCCTAGAATGAAATGATTTGTTGAGGAAATAAAATAAAAATGTTAAAACTACTTACATTCACAGTTTTTCCACACGAAGTGCTCATTCAGGTTATTTGATGATTTCCCACGCACAAAAAAAAACGTGATATTCCCCAGTATTGCCATCTATCAATATGCTGTGGCATTCCTGCTACTGTTAGCCTGTGTGACCCCACAGTGACCTCACAATCGGATCAGGCATTCTTCACCACCAGCCTATAATGTCCCCGCTGCTGGGACACAGGCCTCCTCTCTGTATGAGAGGAAATGAGCTATAATCCACCACGCGGACCCAGTCGGGTTAGTAGTTGTCACATATCTTCGAAGTTCTAAGACATGCTGGTTTTCTCGTGGTGATGAAATAAATTACACAAAGTAATGACCTGTCTGGGTTTCAACCCACGGCTTACTAGTCGTTTGTCGGGGCCGCCACCACTGGGCCACATGGCATTGGTATTTCCAAATTATTTTATAACTTAAAAGAGTGTTACGTGTTCATGTCACTAAAGGCTTTTTGTTGGTTTGTCTATATTTTTTGTTTCATTACAGAGGAGGCTTCTATCATCGGCAGTCCGGGCGAAGAGCTACCATCGCACTGGTGCGAGCATGAGATCGCTCGGCATAAGCGTAAGAAACTTAAACTGCAAACCCGACGTAGGTAAGTATATCCTGAAGTTAACACCAATGTAATACTTAAAGAAGGAATATAGCAAGTTTGGCTTTTGCGTAGAAACTGCTCCAAGTAAAATAATGATA
Source organism: Diarsia rubi (assembly GCA_932274075.1). Lineage (NCBI taxonomy): Eukaryota > Metazoa > Arthropoda > Insecta > Lepidoptera > Noctuidae > Diarsia > Diarsia rubi. The sequence goes on along the minus strand of OW026417.1, from coordinate 12,598,561 downwards.
TTCAGTTCCATCTGGAGACACCGCAAGTGGATTAAAAAAAATATACCGCCCGACACGTGAGTCTGACGTTTAAGAGAACTTTTTGGGGGGTTTGTGTAGGTGTCGCCTAGGACCCCTAGCTACATGGACAGTCAATTTTTAAAAGTTAGCTTCAAAGGTCAGACTAGATGCGAAAGGCGCGGGCCAGATGTTAAGGGTCAGTTTGTAAGAGGCCTACCTATGTCCAACAGCAATGTGTATAGTGGGTGATAGGCTGATATATGTTGTGCGAGATTGTAAAGAATTCAATCTACATTTCTAATAGTGGGTTTGTAATTTGTTCAACAGAGAAATGGAAATTCCCGAGCAGCTGGAATTGGAGCGCCGCCGTCGTCGCCGTAGGCGCCATCAACAACACGTTCACGGACAAAAGCCTAAGAAACATCGCACGCTGCTTGTATCTGCTATCGACGAACAAGCTAAAGTTATACATGTAAGTTTACACCAACATTATCTGGTTCAAGCAATCATATCGTTGACGGTATGAAAATAGCCATAGTCTGGTGACTTGGTTTAAATACAGAAAGAAAACATATTATTTTTTTCACATGCCACAAGTGCATACAACAAAAATAGCTTTAGTAAGTCTTTTCTATTTTATTCCTACTTTCGCGGCCCCTCTTATCTGCAAAAGTATTTTAAGACATTAATTAGGCCTGCAAAGTCATCCAGTAAACGTAACAATCCTTCAGATACCATGAACATTATGGAAACAAAAGGAGGAACTCAACTATACGCGTTGCTATTGTTTTCCTCTACAAATTGCTTTCCCGCCATTTACACAACAAAAGTTTTGTCTAAGTTCTCCGAGACGAGGTATTTCAGTTCTAAGTTAACTGCTTGCATTGTGGCGCCATCTAGTTACGAATATATAAAAGTGTCCTTGAAAACCTCTCAATTGGTTGAAGCCACCACCCGCGAGATGGCGTTGAATTTAATCTGATCAAGAAGGTAAAGAGTTTTGCGCACAGATGTCGTCAGTTTACTCCAGACCAGATATTTATTTGACAAGTTCTGAATAATAAGAATAAGTAACGCTGCTTGGCTTAAAATGATGAAAATCTTCGACTAACATACAAATTATCTGTGCAGACGGTAAAACAGAAAACTAGAATAAGTGTAAGAAGCTTGCCTTAATGTTGATTTCTTTATTGACAAGCGGTACCACCTTTAACATCAAACTTAATCAGTCGTACTGAATATCTGAAGTATTCTGAATATAGATTCGAGTGTAAGTAAAATGCTTCACTTTTATACAAAAGTGAAGCATTTTACTTACACTCGAATCTATTATAAAGGCGAAGTAATTACTTGAGTTTAAGCAATTACTTGTGCAACCAGTTTTATGCAAAAGGCAAGAATTTGAATGGAGCAAAAACAGTCAAAGAACGCAAAGTTATGAGTTCAAACTTTTGACAGTCAAGTAATTAATTAAATAAGTAAAATGTAATACAGTAATTGTTTGAAATTAGAATCAAACAATTGAACTGTACTACATTTTACTTATTTAATTAATTACTTTTACTCAAGTGCACACTTACACAGGTGCTAAACTTTTTATTGTTCATGAAGTGATCCATACTTAGTATTTAATTTACGAGTAATTGCACTACAAAAAGTACTACAGCGCCATTTATAACAAAAACGAACGCTAAAATCCTGAATCGCGCAAGTACTGTTCTTCAAAGTACCAGTTTACTTTATCTACTTAACACGTTTATTATAATAATCAAGTTTTACCATTTATATACAGAGAAGTCTGGAAGAAGACATGTAGTGCCGGCCCCGAAATAAACTGAGATAAGGGGGGGAGAAATTAGATATCGATAATATGTGGTCTCTTTATGGAATATGGGCGGCCTAAGGCCGCGCTCCATTTGACCACGAATTTGTATCGTACGCAAACGTACGATCCTGGTCGTACAAATTGAGTGCGTACACTGCATACGTTTTACTCCGTCAAAACGGTAGTGATATCGCATTCGTGAAGTCATCTTTGTCTTAGAACCAAAAAATTCGAAGACATGTGATATCTACCAATCCGCACTGGAGCCGCGTGGTAGATTATAGTCCATTCCCTCTCAAATAGAGGAGGCCTGTGTCCCAGCAGCGGGAGCATTAATAGGCTGTTGATGATGATGATGATAACATAAATAATGAGGATGTCGTATGACTTCATAGCTAGCCCCTTTTGGGGCCGAAATAGAGCTAGCGTAGGTTTATGTGTTGAGGCCCTCAAGGGGCCCGTACCGAACTTTATGGTTAAAAACCCCATCGAGTTCGGTTTTTTTTCGGACATCGGAACTACACGCACGTATACGTCCGACTAACTCCATCCAGTATGCGCGCTCCCATAGTACTTGGAAGGTTAGGATCGTTCGTGCGTGTTTGTACGTGTACGAACGAGTAAAATTCGTGCGAAAACGCGTTCAATCTAAGCGCGGCCTAAGTCCAGCAGTAAACGTGTTTTGGCCGAAATTATGATGATGATGACATGTGCTCACTTTTGGTACAGGTACTGGACCCCGATGAGCTCCCCCGTCGCGCTCGCTACACGATCATGGTGACGGCGTGTTTACTGCTCTTCCTCTGTCTGTTTCTGGTTGGGGTGACCCTGCGGATGGCGCCTCTTATTGACGATATGGGTAAGTACTTATAATAATGTTGAAAAATTGAAGCCTACTATAAAGTTAAATAAATTATAGCAAAGTCAGGCTAAAACGCTGTGGCATGGGTTTTTGGTATGCTAGCTGCAATTACAACAAGAAAACTTTGACAGGGAGGCGTATAGAAGAATACGGCATGGCTGGGTTGCATTTGGGAAGTTTTGTTGGGTTTTCTCATCGTGTATTCCATAGAGCCTAGTTCTTCAACTAGTGCGTCCTGCCTGTTATGACTTCATCATCATCAGCCTATAATGTTCCCACTGCAAGGACTCAGGCCTCCTCTCTAGTGGGAGGGATAAGCTATAATCCACCACGCGGGCCCAGTGCGGGTTGGTAGATGTCACATGTCTTCGAATTTATTGGATTTCTAAGACATGCCTGCTGTTATGACTTACGGGGTCGAAATGTGGACACAAAAAGACTTAGCGAGCTATGTAGCAGGCTATGCTTGGAGTCTCTGTGGGGCATCTCATTTGGAACGAGCTGATCTGACGGAGAACAGTGTTGTCGACATAGGTCACTGAGTGAATGAGTGAGTTGAAGCGGCAATGGCCCGACCATATTAGCCGTAGAACCGATAATCGTTAGGGTAGACGTATTCTTGATTGGAGACTCCGAATCGGTAGTTGTAAGGTGGGACGCCCTCAGGCTTAGTAGAGCAACGATCTTTGCAGGGTGCCTAGTAGCAACTGGAGGACAGTTGCCAAGAATCGAGTTTAGTGGTGTGCAATTGAAGAGGCCTATGCCCAGCTGTGGACTACTGAAAGCTGATGATGAAGCGCAGCTACAATAGAACAGAAACTAACTAAACTACTACTAATAGAATAGAACTAATATTTTTATCCACCACACACATGTTGGTGGTACACTTTGACCTTGAGTCGGTCTCGAAGTTTCAATAGAATAAAGGCCAGTTTCTACTGGTTTTACTTTCATAGACGTGCAGCTTGTGGTGGGATCCTCAACTTCAACAACCAAAACATCAAAAGTCAAAATATCAACACCTTAAAATCAACAGCTTAATTTTACAATGAATCAAAATATCATTAGCTTAAAACATAAATGGTTCAAAATGTGTGATACAGGCTGCAGGGTGAAGCCTCAACTTCAACAACCAAAACATCAAAAATCAAATATCAACAGTTTAATTTTACAATAATTCAGAATGTCATTAGCTTAAAACATAAACGGTTTAAAATATCAACACTTCAGTTGAGTAACGAATTCACTGATTAACAACATAATCTGTTTACTTGATTAACATTTTGCATTGCATTTTGTAGTTAAACAATAGGTAATTATTTAATTTAATAGCAGTCTAAAAGTCTCTACAACAAGAAATCATATTTATTATGTTGTTATTTAACAACACAAACAAAATTGACTTTGACTTTGACTTTGACTTTAATGCACATACGAGTACCATGAAATAAACCTATAATATTAATTGCCTATTTTTTAATTATAGATGCAATTTGTGTAAAGCAATGCAAAATGTTGATCAATTGAACAATTTATGTTGCAAGTCAATGACGTTCAGATTCGTTGATCATCTGAAGTGAACATGTTGAACCGTTTATGTTTTAAGCTGCAGCCTGTGCCTATGTTATTAACGGTCGTTAATGGTTTGTAGTAGTTTACAGAAGCCACGACTACAATTGATGAGAACGGTAATACTTGGTGATGATTTTGTTTTATTACACTGTTTCAGAATTTTTGGCTTCCTAAGTTTTTAATGTTTACGATTTAGGTACTTCTTTACAGTGGAGTATACTACGATAGTCCTCAGGCATCGTTCGTCATGGTATGGTTTCTGAATTTAATATGACTCTGCTTATGAATTCTCTGTTGAGAAACAGAAGTAACCAGAGACTGTCGACTGACAAATTGGATTAAATTGAAACTTCAATACCCGTTTTATCACCTGTACTTTTTTACTGAACTAACTGAGCAGCGCGACAAGTTCTCATTTGTCTGGAGTCAATTTTATACGATAGTTTATGCATGTGCAGTTTTGACTGTGCATTCTATCCGTACAGGTTCGCATGAACGTGTGTAGGAGAAAACTGTGCAGTTATCCTGGCCTGTAAATGCAACCTTGAGAATATCGAAATAGATATTTTCACCGGTTGATTATGTTTGCGCGGTCTGACTGCGCAGGCTTAACTGAGTGATTGTTGCAGAGCAGGTCGCATGCACAGCTCTCAATTCCCAGTTGTTTTATATTTTTTGTAACAAGTTATAAAAATCGACCACATTGTCGTGCTGCCATGCTTGCGAATGAGCCAACCGACTGGTTTGCAGTAACGTATGTGTCCTCTATGAAACTCGGTTTTGCACGAAGGATTTGCATGCACATTTAAAACTGTCATGCATAACACTCACTCACTACCACTAACTAACTACCACCTTTTTTTTTTTTTTTTTTTGCTGGGTGTAAAATCATCGAATAACCCCTCCCGTTCTTGGGCAGAGCGAAAGGGAGTGTCAGACTTCTACTGACTAAAAACCATCCATGTTCCTTCTTCGCCCTCTATGTCGAGGCCGCGATAACCAGAGGACTACCCGCAGCCCCGACAGGCGTCGGCCCTTTCGGGCCACTTCCATGTTGCTGACATCTCTTTGAGGCGCGCGTGGAACACGAACGCGCCGTCGACACGGCCTGTTTTCGTCGTGAGACGGACGGACGGCGAGTTAGCCCATCACTCACCGTCCACAGGCCCGCGTCTACGGTGGCCGGAGGTCATCGCGGGACCCCCGACGCCCGGAGCGCCTCCCGCGGCGGCTGGGACGAGAGGTTCTCTCCCTCTCGCGTTCCGCCACCTCCTTCGCCAGCATCACTGCTTCGCAGAAGGAGGCGACGGCGTCCCATTCCTCCTCGCCCCGGACCATGGCTTGCACCAGGGCCGGGCGCGAGAGGTCACCGCCGCCGATCGCCGCTACGAGAACACGGCGGGGCTCCGCCCAAGCGGGGCACACCTCCACTGTGTGCTCCACCGTGTCCTCCGGCCGATCCTCGCAATGGTGGCATCCGGGCGTTTCCTCCCGCCTGATTCGGTGCAGGTACCTCCCGAAACAACCGTGTCCGGTGAGGACCTGCGTCAGACGGAAGGTGAGGGCGCCGTGGCGCCTCTCAAGCCACTCCTCAAAGAACTAACTACCACTGGCTTAACAAAACCGACAGTTGGATATTTTGACAACTTTAGAAGTCTTCTTCATTTTTTGATGCCTCGGGAATGTTTGAATTTTAACATATTTAGACAAATACGTCGCATAGTAGTAAAATAAATTAAAGAGGCATATAAGGACGAAGTTTATTTTTCAACGTTATCGACTCTTAACGAGTATAAACAAACTATGGTGTTCAAGGTCGAACCTCTAAACCAAACCAGGTACCGCATGACCTCCAAAAGGAAACCCTTATGAGTAGGGGAAGAGATAGGGTGCTCTATTTATAGCTCAGATCATAGGCGTCCGTTTCAGTACACTTGAATAAATCTCAGTGTAGTAACATAGTGGGGGCTTATTTGGCACTAGGTAGGTAGGTCGCAGGGTCCAAATATTTACCCTTTCTGTACCTACCAACACAAATTTAAAAATTACCGTGTCCAGTGCGTGGTGTTTTTCTATGGACTGTTTTAGCATTGAGTAAAGCATTAGGTACGTAATGTGAGTTAATTATAGCTACCCATAACTTGACGGTCGTAGGGTGATCAGAAGGGGAGTTTTCACGTCATAGATCTGTGAGATAAATATTTATTTTGCATTATCATATTCCGTTGCGAATAATGAGAGCGAGGTCACCAAGTGCGTCATATATGTACATGTACATTCTATATAAGGTATAAAAGTTAGTATAGCAACGTGCCGTTTCGTAATTCTCGAATCCTTGGAAATAAGGTAAGTGCCAACATAGTTAATTTTGTACGTTATTCATATTTGTCTTCTAAAAATATAATACGATTGTATGTTTCTGCAGGGTGTTTCAGTCAAACACAAACATAAAAATAGTCAAAAACTGATATTATAAAATATTATCTACTTGAATTTAAGAATCCAGGTGTACTTTTTTCTTTTCGGCTTATTCGTTTTCTCTCTATTGCGTTAAAGTTTGTGATACTTCTACACAATTTCTATGTCATAAATGCGGCCTAAATTATTAATTATAGATAAGGCACGTCTTTGACAAACCTCACGAAGATGACAGACGCCTTAGGCATTCTGTCGCGACGGGGGATCGGGCGTCAACGCCTTGAGCTGTCACCTAGACATAACCACGCCTTAGGCGAGGGTCCCACCCGGCGCGGAAGCCACTTAACCTCACAGACGATAGATGTGTTGCTAGGGAGTTTGATTCTCGATTCTACAGTTGAAGCTTAACTGAAGTTTACACAGGGTGGAAGAGACACCGATCAACGTTACCACTTATTCAGTATGTATATTAATTAAAGAAATAAAATGTCATACCATAATTTTGACTGTGTAGCTATTGCACTTTAAAAGAAACAGTTTTTTTTGTCAGCGTACTCTGCCCCCTGCTGGGCAGAAAAAAGCCTCCTACATTGCTTTCCAATATTGCTTACACTTTACCATCTCAGACCAATCCGTTAAGAATGAGTCAGGTGGTCACAACACCATATCTTAGACCTGCCTCGCTTTTTAAATTACCGATAAAAATATGTATCTTCGGTATTCTCATCTTTTTTAGGTAGATGACCGCTCTCTTATAGTAGTTAAGGATGACCAATGCCTCAGGGCATCTAATCGCGACCGAGAACCGCACGTCAACGTCTTGAGCCTTTAATATAACCACGCCTTAGGCATGTGTCCCACCGCCAGCGTTGAAGGCTCAACAAAAAGAAAGATCTCACCGCGATTGATGTGACATTGTGATCAAGCTTTTGTGACAATCTTTTGATTTATAATAGTATCAGTGGAGTTTCTTGCCCATTCTTCAACACCGAAACACTTTGAAATGGACAACTACAATCCTTTCTTTTTATAAAAGTGTCTGGTATAGTGAAAATCATTGAGTATGATGTTTAGGGTTCCGTAGTCAATATGGGACCCATAAAGTTTCGCCATGTCCGTCCGTCCGTCCGTCCGCACTATATCTCAATGACTCTTTGTGCTAGAATGCTGTAATTTGGCATAAATATATAAATGAGCTACGCGGACAAAGTGCCAAAGTAAAATATTGAAAAATATTTTTTTGTAGGGTACACATTAAAGTGGGAATGATTTTTTTTTCTCGCAAAGTCCATTATGGGGGATGACGTTGGATAGGTTAAGGGATTCGTTTGTGAAATAAAAGCTTTAAATGCAAATTGTTAGACTCAAGTGTGCCAACCTAAACCACCTGTGCGGGGTGTATGGGCATGTGAAAAAATTCATGGTAGTATCATTATGTAACGAAAATAAAAGGAAAACTATCACAGCTACGTAGGCTTTACAAGTTTACGAGTAATAGTCGACCAACTTATAAAATGTGCTTGTATGAATGATTTTCCTATACATAATGCATGGGAGCGCAGGTCTCAAAACTGCAAATGTAAGTTTGTTTTATTTTACAATAAAAATAATCGTTCGGAGGCAGGTAGGCAGGGTAGGTAATCAGTTTAGTAAGTTTACATATTTTGATGGGTGACTACGGAACCCTACATTGTGCGTGGTCTGACATGCACTTGGCCGGTTTTTTAAATAAAATCTCGCTTAACAAACGTAACTCCCGTGTCTGTAATAAATATACTTGTATAAATAGTTGATCACTGACTGTTCACAACTTTACACCTCCGCCGAGAAAGGTCTCGGTCAAATAAACAAATCGTTTTTAGTTGCAACCCCTCGCTCTACCCGCTTCTCGCTAATCGTCCGCGGAAGGACAGAAGCCTTATCGTACACGTGCTAAGAAACTAAGTATTTGAAACTATACTTGAAATATTTGTTAAATACCTTAATCCCTCGTTAAGGATTTGTCAGTTGAAGTTTAACTTAAGTTTATAGAGATGACCTCTCTCAAATAGTGAGTGTTGTAAAGTTGTTAATGTCTAGAAACTTAGGAAAAGGTAATTTTTAACTTTACCTTGATTAAAGGCGAATAAGAAAATATACTTTTTTAATTTCTGAAACATGTGTTTAGATACAATTATAAAAAATTACATGTTTTGTATGATGTCCCTTAATATCCAATAACCTGCAATAGGGTATTTCACCAAAAAAATCTAATTAGTCCGTCTGTTACATTATCGAAAAATATTGGATACGTGTTTTTAGTTCAAATTAATAAAAAGTTACGAATATAAAACGTGTCAATGATCATGAGGCTTTTGACGTTACTTTGTGGGTAATAAACTACTAACTTTGTGACGTTACACGACTTTTCGAAGCACTGTATCGTCTTCATCTTTTGTGCACGTGAAAAAGGAACAAATGCATGTCCATTATTTTTTGGAAATCTATCTGAGACCCGTAATTAGATTTTTTTGGTGAAATTCCCTATTGGCCAGTATGGTGGTTTAGGGCCTATTCTCTCTCACACACCCAGATTTCTGTGTCTCGGCACTGGGAATGTTATGAGCTGATTGTACTGTATTATACCACCAGATATTATGTTTCTCATTCAATTGAGACAAACACACTGTGAGCTATCTTCCCAAAACAACATTCTAGTTTCAACGAAGCGTATGAAAATATTTGTATACCATTTTCAATTTAAGGTCGGCACACATTCGCGGTAGTGCGCCGAAAATGCACTTAACTCGCATATTTTGTAGAGAATACCGGCGGAACGACGACGTGGGGAAAGCTCGCGCGCCCTACGTTATGCATGCAAAATAGGTACACCAAAAGTGCACTTTCCTATACGTATGACTAGCTTTACCAGCCATTACTCCACTGTTTTTACTACGAAACGCCGTAAATATATGTTTAAACTTAAAGTTATTTTTTTTGTGAAATATGTGATTTTAAACGACATATTACTAAAAATGCAAGTGACCATTATGTCAATAAAGTAAAATGGAATCGCAGTTATATTAAAGAGTCAAATTAGTTCCTAGCGCCAATAGTGGTCAATACAATTTTGAGGCAAAAGTTGAAGCCCGTAGCGAGTTCGTAGCGCGTAGCTCGTAGCGCGACCTCGGCGTAGCATTAAACCGTGAACACTTTCGTAGAGCAAATGGCGCCAAAAAGATGTGAGGACGAGTTCTTAAAGACTTAGCAAAGATTACTTTTACCCTCTTATTAGTGTCTAATTTCGTTGTAAAACTTTTCAATTAACTTAGCCAAAGGCTTTCGTGGACATTCATCTATCTACATAGATTGAGATAAATGATTAAATTAAAATCTCTTTCGAAACCTTTTGTTAATCTTTCTTTGTGGGAGACAAGAACAATGTGAGATACGATCTTGACAACTTGGCGATAATAAAGTAAAAGAATTTTTTGATGTGCCTTTATAATTTAAAGACTCGTGGCTTTACGGGGCCATCCTAATTAATACTGTGTTTTGTGTTTGTTTGTATCTGTATTACGTAGCGGTGCTCATTTGTCAAGTAAAACTAAATAGACATAACATCACACCTTGTAAACTACGAGGGGTTAAGCAGAGGTATACCTAATAATACACATTTCGCCAGTTATGTTCAGGTCCCATTTCCGGGAATCGAACCTGATCCTCAGCAGTCGCACTTGCGACTAGACCTACGATGCACTAAAACTAAATAACTAGTAATATTCGTAGTTGTTATATTATCCTATAAACAATATTATAAACGCGAAAGTCTGTTAGTATGGATGTTTGTTACTCTTTCACGCAAAAACTACTGAACGGATTTGGATAAAATTTGGTGCACAGATAGTTATAACCTGGATTAACACATAGGATTTTTATTCCGATTTTATCTTCCCGTGGGATAATTTTCGAGTTGTAGCGGGTGAAGCCGCTGGCAACAGCGAGTACTTTATATTGCGAGAAGGTGTGAAGAATACTTTATTAAATTTTCAATTACGGTGTTAAGTTACGTGGGAGAAATAAAAGTCTTTGTTTACATGTTCTACGTGTTGCAAATATTATATTCATGAAGGGTTTATGCGGATCCAACCGAGTTTGACCGAGCCTACGACAGATATTGAACAGAAAAGAAATAATTTATTGAGTTTATGTAAAAAACTTGAACGTCGGTACGATGTCTCTCTGAGATCTCATTAGTCTGGAACTTAGCATAATTATTTAGAGCATTTCATTTAAAAGTCTTAAGTGAATAAACATACCATAATGGATTCGAAGATTTTTTTTGTTAATGAATTGGTAAGTTCTGAGGAGTTCTATATTAGTAGTATATTATATTGTTGATTTTAGACAGATTTATTCTGATCCTAAAATTAACATGAAGTTAACATAAAGTTTCAAACAGCTTTATTACAACTAGTCCTAGAATGCATTTGACTACACTCGTGACCGAACAAATAAATTGTATATTGCAGAGGCGAGTGGTGACTTCCAGTCGTCCATGTCACTAATATAACATACCATCACGCCTGGTTCACGCAAAGTTGGGCAGAGGTATATTTAAAGGAAAAATGTACAATAAAAGTGTCGTATCCTGCAATACTTTATCTTGTATTTGTTTGATGTTGTTTTTGGTTTGTCGCATCGTGGTACAATGCGATTGTCGTGCGTCTTAAAAATTACAAAACGATTTTGTTGAAGTAGAATAATGTTGTTGACTGCGTCGATGGTTTAGTGGTCGATTCCCAGGTTGGGGAAGGTGTTATGGTTATGTTGATGGCAATAGGCTTGACCCCAATTACTTAAAGATGACTGGCGAAATATGGGTGCCCAATTACTTAAAGATGAATGGAAGTACAAAACTAATACTTAGTGTTCATCTAATAGGCGTTGATCCCACGTAATGTTGTGATGCAGGGAAAAACACAGACATGACTGAGTCCATACTTTCCATCATTGGATTGCATAGTTAATTTCCATGACAAGCGCGAATTGTTACTTTGTGTGTCGTGAATTTAACGACAAAACTTCGCATCGGTTTACGACATCCGCGACGCAAAGTCGCGGTCGTATCTGTGTATGTGTCTGTGCCCATATGTTTGTCTCTCCGTGCCTACTAAGCTCAGATATTGAAACTCAGTATTCAAGTTTGGGTGTGGTGTTGGTAGTAATTACAGTCTATTCATCGCGGCTCAGCCGAACAACTTATCCTCACACGGCTATGTCTATGCGTCTGTGAAAGCAAGATAACATATTATTACATAATTATACGTATTTCGTATAGATTTTAATTCGATTAATATGTCTTGTATAGCGACCTTTACAAGACGTAACCTTCTAACACTATGAGTTCGAAAGTTTTCTTCTTTCATGTAATAACGGGAGGTTTTGACGACAAAATATTTATAAGAGGGATGGGTTATGTAACTTGAACGTAAGAGGATACCTATTTTACCAAAAAATCTAATTAGTCCATAGTATTAATTCTTTTTTCACTTAAAAGACGATACAGTGCTTCGAAAAGTCGCGTCAAGTCGTGTGACGTCGCAAGGTTCGTACTTACTCATAGTCAAAGTCAAAGTCAAAATATTTTATTTCACATTGGCCTACATGGGATACGTCGACATAAAAAAAGGGGCACGGTTCGGTGCATTGGTCGATTCCTAAGGAGAAGAACCGGCAAGAAACTCCAAAGGTTACTCTTTTAATCTTTTAAAATGGTTTAAAATGGTTAACAATAAGTTTAAGGTCCAGACATAATCTTGGGCCTCATATGAAGGCTATGCAGATTAGTGTCTGAGATGGTCTTTTGAAGAAAGCACCTCACAGATTCGAGTGGACCCGTCCAGTCAGGGCAAGCATTCATGATCTTTGACACGTTTTATTTTCATAACTTTTTATTAATTTGTTAAAACAAAAAACACGTGTCCATTATTTTTTGAAAATCTAACAGACGGACTAATTAGATTTTTTTCGGTTAAATCCCCTATTGGGAAAATTACGGTGTACAATAGTATACCTACTTATCGCCAGTTATGTTTAAGTAGCAAATTGCACCTCTGCCTACCGCTTCGAAGACTACAGGCGTGATGTTGAAGTTCGTTTACGGAACGGAGATTCACATAGGCTTTATACCCCGATAGAATACATGACTCATGTTTGAATCAGTACGCGAGTAAAAAAACCACGGGGTGCTAGATGCACCCTGTGGTTTTACTCACATACATCCACATTTATTAGAAAATTACTAGCAAAATATTGATGGTAATAACTCACCAACTCAAACTAGGTAATGTGGCTTTCTAGGCTAACTAGATATAACTGCATATCAATATTTCACATGCAGCTACTGGCATCTCGTCCCAACGTCCAATTACTGTGCAATATTGACATTACCGGGTCAGTTTACAAACTTCATTTGAAAATGATCGCACGGCAAACTTTGTGGTTTAGTTTCGTGAGTGATCAGTTGTGACTGTTATTTCACCAAACTTGCTACCTAAGCATAACAACCAATCGTGTACGCAGTCATTTCCTACTCACAAGAAATAAACAAATAAATGTCATAACATTACACCGGTATTGCCCGAAAGATTAGATAGAGGTGTACCTTTATTTTGAGAGTTATGTTTTAACGCCATGTAATAGGGTTGAGCCTATTGCATGGTGCATGCTATTAACCGGGCACAAATTCAGACTCCGGTGACTGCTACTGAGAAATTGCTGATGGATACACCCAATGAAACTTACCACTTACTTCCTTATTTCTATCCAATTAAATTACTAGTCAAGTGCATGGCGGACCACGTACAATGTAGGCTTCCGTAGTTACCCATCAAAATATGTGAACTTACTAAACTTATTAAGGTGGAAGCTCACATCTGGCCCGCGAAATTCTAATTTTCTTACGTTTTTGGCAATTTGCAGGCCAGTGCTTGGTTGTATGTTTATGAAAATTTGATTTGCGACTGTAAGACGTATGAAGTTACCGAATTATAACCATCAAAATTATCAATACAACCCTCCAAGTTCATTTTCATGTCAAGATTGATTTTTGCATGTAAAAGTCATTCTTTAGTAATTTAGTCGTCGTTCTTTAGTAGTTAGTAATTTTGATGGTTATAATTCGGTAACTTCATACGTCTTACAGTCGCAAATCAAATTTTCATAAACATACAACCAAGCACTGGCCTGCAAATTGCCAAAAACGTAAGAAAATTAGAATTTCGCGGGCCAGATGTGAGCTTCCACCTTAACCACCCTGCCTACCTGCCTCCGAACGATGACTTTTATTGTAAAAATAAAACTAACTTACATTTGCAGTTTTGAGACCTGCGCTCACATACATTATGTACAGGAAAATATTTTATACAAGTACATTTTATAAGTTTATTTATTTAAGTTAATTATGTATTATTAATTTGTTTAAGTTGGTCGACTATTACTCGTGAACTTGTAAAGTCTGCTCAGCTGTGATAGTTTTTCTTTTCTTTTCGTTATATATTCTAATACCATGAATTTTTTCACACGCCCAAACATTCGTGTGTGTGTGAGTGGTGAGTCATTTGATGAGTTGCCACCTAACAAATAAAAATGGGTATCGCATTGTAATATTTCTTTTTATTCGTATTTCTTGTACTTGTTGCGGTTAGTGGACAGTGGCTACTAATAGAGATGATGAAGAAACAGATCGATATTGAAAGTCTATGAGGACATAACATCACGCTTGTAATTCTCGAAGGGTTAGGCAGAGCTGTACGTCCACTTTCACCAGTTATATTAAATCCCATATAATAGGGGACGAGCCTATTGACCAGGCACAGACAGGTCCATAAGGATTGAAAATAAACACCGTTAAGCCTGTTTTAATATCTACACATTACCATACTTATAACTAAGCTTATGCGAGAAAATGCGAATGAAACCTAAATAATAACGACACATGAAGTCTCAAGTTCACTTTCTCGTAAGTCTTATGTTAAACTATGCTACGTCGAGAATTAACCGGCACTTAAAACTGTATTTAGTTTCACACATTTAACCTGGTTTATTAAATTACATTTTCCCAACACGAAGAAATTCTTTTGACGAAACCAGAAAGAAAATAATTCATGATGTTTGCAATGATCTTGTTTAAAGACCAAGATATGAACTCGTATAACATAGAAATGTGTTTACAAAATAAAAGATACTATGTTCTTAATAGAAAAATCAACGTAGCGTATTTACACTTGCTGAGATTTCTTCGCAAAAATAAAAGAGCGCGATCGTATACTTTATTTACACAAACGAGTACAATTTAATTTAGTATAGTTTTACGAGAGAGGGAGTAGAAAATAAATGTTCAGTGAAATTATGATGACGTTTATCACGTAATATCTTTAATATTCGTATAGCCAAGATATTGTGCACTATAGTTGAAAACTTCGGTTGGTTAGTCTCGGCGAGTAATCATGCTCCATTCACCGCGCACAGTACTCTAGGGGATTTCACTAGCGTCCTTATAACACGGTACGATCGCCAACAAAAGTGGCTAGTGAAAAATTTTACGTGTACCAACATGTTGGTAATGAAATTACACAAGTTTGTTTGCGATAGTTGAACCAACAAGTTGATGTTTGCTTAGTTTATAAGGTCGCCGTCTTGGTCTAACGAAATAAAAAATGCATGCGAGCTTACTAGCTTTTATTCTTGGCCAGACAATTTTATTCTTTGAAATAGACATGATACATATTGTGATACATTTTGTATCGAGAATGCAGAACGTGAGAGGTGACATGGACGCTTCGTGTCTTTCAGTATGGGTGACACGTTGACGTTACGATAGTATAGACTAACTTCCCGAAACTGTCAAATTTTTCCAATGAACCTTGAACCGAATTCTTTAGCTATAAAAATCTATTTTATGTTTTAGTTTTATACTAGCTGATGCCTGCGGCTTAGCCCCACGTGGGCTAAGCCGCAGGCATCAGCGTCGGTCAAATTATATACTAAAACCTTCCTCTATGGATTGTTGAAAACAACGTAAAAATCGGTGCAGCAGTTTTTGAGCTTATCGCGAACAGACAGGCAGACACGGCGGAGGACTTTGTTCTCAATTTGTCGGATCTTTTTACCCGACTGCAAGGAAAGGGTAATGTTTTTTTTATGTATGTTCCCCGATTACTTGAAGATGGCTGGACCGATTTCGATTTCTTTTGGTCCCATGATCATCAAGTCAGGATCTGATGGGATCCTGCAGAAATAGAGAGAACTCTTATTTTGTAGGAACACTTAAAATGATTTGAGTAGTTTTTAAAAGAGTACCTTCTCGGAGTGATCCCATTTCACTTTGGTGAAGATATCATATGAAGAAAACCTTCGGAGGTAGGCAACGGAACTCCTCAATAAATGATTGCAAATGGACTGGGATTGCTAAAATCTCATGTCTGTCTATTGTTTACACCAGTTTATAACATAACATCACGCCGGTACGCTTTGAAGGGGTTAGCACATGTGAACCACTAAAAAGTGAAAAATAAAAATCAGCTTCTTAAGTCGGTGACTTTTGTTTGTTTGATTTAATTTTTTCCCACCGACTTCAGAAACTGATTTATGTTCTAAAGTTTATTTTTTACTTTTTGTTGAAGTCGGTTTTATTTTTTGTTGAAAAGTTTTTAAAAATATGTAGTGATAATTACTTATATCTGTAATTTGACAAATTATAGTGGCTTGGTGTGCTGGCGTCTGTACATTCCCCTCCTTTTGGATATTGTTTTCTATTGTTATTCATCTGTATTGGAAAGGTATAAGCCGCTATGTAGTAATAAAAATATCTGAACTCCATTGAATTCTGCCGTTGGCGCCTACGGCCAAATGATATTAATCATAGTTGACAGATCATGTAGCATAACGACAATTTATTAACGTTATATAAGTATGTAAACGTAACGTTTTTTTCCTCTTTGCGGCGAAAGTTCTTTCATAGAGCAAACTTAAATATTTATTTATACAGAACTTTTTCTTCTGACAGTAGCAAAAGATGCATTGTTATGGAGTGGCTACGAGTAAGACGGTTTGGACGTCTTTATGACAGCGATAAAAAAATAGAGAAAATTTGACGTCGTCATACTTATCGTAAACACTGGAGAAAACATTAAACATCGCGCAGGGAATCCCCAAAGGATTAAGCAGAGTTGCTTGCACCCAATAGTACACAGAGTGAATGCCTGCATCTTACATTAAAAGAAAAGATATTATTATTATATATATATTTTTTAACATCTGGATATTTATTGAGATATAAGTAAGACTATACTAAATTTATAAACTAAACTAACCTAAAAATATTATTATGTAACACGAGGTTTACTTAGTAAAGTTATTATTAAGAAACCGATGTTCAAACCAAATAATATCAGGATTCTAGATTACATCAAGACCAATTTGTAATTGATATGAAGTCATTAATTAATCCGTGTGATATCGAATTGGCATCGTAATCGTATCTCTACTGTAATTGAGGTATCAAGTTCTTAATTGATTTCAATGTTATGATAATCTCCGCAGATTTCAATTTTATAAAATGATGGATCCGCACCGCTAGTATTCGTCGACGAATATATTTTGTCAGCGAACTTTTGAGTGGTTGCCGAAATTCAAAAGCTGTTTTCTTAACTAATATTCATAATGGTCCTGCTTTTGACCCCGATGACGCCTGATGGAGGAATGAAATGAACATGCCTCCAAGATGCCTGTTCACTCTTGCATCGAAAACAGACGTGTCCAATGTGGGTGGGAGACACAGAAACCGATCTTTGATTTCTTCTGCATACCTGATAATTCAATTAAAATACAGTGCTAGTCAAGAAGTCTTCATCGATTTTCGCATAGCTTACTTTAATGTATCTGCTCAAAACCACACATTAACAGCATCACAAGGCTTCTATGTATATAATTCTCAAATACCAACGTCCACTCCGTTAAAGGATGCAAGACTGCAACGAGCTTAACTTGCACAGAGAAGATGGTATGAGTCGTATGTCGTATCTCAGAATAGTGCTATTCTTAAGACCTTCCTCTAATGTCATTTGGAGTGTAGAGCACTATTCCGTGAAACATCGTTTGGTATAACCGTGTGGTATGTCTGTGACGTAAATTGCACAAAGTGAGGCCACGTGTACAAACAGTTAGCTATATAAATAGGAGGATATGTGACTTCTGCTGACTAAAAATCACCCATGTTCTTTCTTAGTCCTATATGTCCCACGGTATATGCCGCGGTATCTCTTAAAACATCCCGCAGCCCTCATTTGGTTATCCTTGATTTAGTACCGATAAAGAAGAAGACTTATGGCCGCAGGGGGTGGTGTTTTGACGCTTCCGTGGGCAAGTGTCACATGAACGCTCAGTGACAGTGCACAAGTGTAGTGATATTAACATAGTTTTGAGGTTCTATTTACTAACAGAAGCTGTATTATATCCTACTAATATTATAAACGCTAAAGTTTGTGAGAATGAATGTATGAATGGATGTATGTTTGTTACTCTTTCACGCAAAAACTACTGAACGGATTTAGATAAAATTAGGTACACAGATAGTTTATAACCTGGATTAACAAATAGAATAGTTTTTAACCCGATTTTATCTTCCCGTGGGATAATTTTCCAGTCATAGCGGGCGAAGCCGCTGGAAACACCTAGTCATAAATACGAGTATGTTAGTCTGTACGGTACTCGTATTTATGTATGGGCCAAAGACGCCTGAAAATAAATAAATGTTACGTTTATTATGTTATAAAGTCTAAATGATTCTGTTTACATAATATAGCATCACGCCTGTAATCCCCGAAGGTAAGCAAGGTACGTTCGTAGTGAACATCCACATTTTGTCGGATATGTTTTAAGTCACATGTGATAGGGGGTGAGCTATTAACCGGCCAGAAATCCAGACTCCGTGGCTGGTACTGAGAAAGTATTGATGGAAAACTCAGTAACATTTTGCTCAACCCAAAAATCACACTTGGGACTCAATAGCCGCACTTGAGACCAATCGACGAACGAGGCAGTCCACAATTATAGTACATAGTTATCCAAGGGGTGAAAGTTACTTACTTAGTCCCGAGACGGGGTTTGGTGCCCGTAACATACTGAGCGCGCTAATAGTTCGATCGAGGGACTACGTAAGTAATTTACCCGAGTCAAACACTGTGTTTTTTTGAGCGAGGAAAGCATAAAATAAGGACATAAATTAAAACCACAAAAAAATGAGCCAAAGAATAAATGAGTGTTGATCGGATCGTCGCTTTCCCGCTTATTTTGTTTTTTTTTTTGTTGGTTCTCTGGTCGTCTAGCTATACGGCAAGTATTTTTCATGTTCACAATAAAAAAAAATAAAGTAGTTAGTTTTAACTATTTCTTTAAATTACTTAACAGATTTCGGTAAAGATTTGTCGAAATCTGTTATTTTAAAGATATCGTATTATAATAATCTTTATTACCCGACTACGGCGAAGCCAAAAGGAAGGGTACTGATTTTGGCAGTCTATGTATGTATGGATGTATGTATGTTTGTATGTGCTTAAAATGAATAAATAAGGTGTCAATAGATTTGTAAGAATAACGCGGGTGACATAGGCAATATAAATTTTAACAATTCTTTTTATGACGGAATTTAAATGTCAAATACTGAGGTCGAAGAAAATTAAATTGAGATAATCATAACATGTTTGGTATCAAATGAAAGGTCTTGGCAAGCACATCACAAATATGTATATTATATTATAGTTTTAGTCCAACATACACGTATAGAATGCGGTCGAAAAGTTCTCGCGGTCTAGTCTGCTATTTACTCGAACTATTTAAATAGCAAACCAACATTAAGTAGAATTTTACATCATAAAAGTAATATTATAACGGATTTATTAAATAACACTAAAATAAAATTCAAATAAAAATATAAGCTTAAAAACTAAAACCCGACTACAAACCGCGGTCTTAAAAGTAGAAAACAAGAAAATAAGTTGTGAATTTGTATATTTCTATTTAAATATAAGTGAAATTATTATAGAGGACCGCCGTAGTCGCATGCCACCTTGCTAACGACAACAGCAGCTGACTTCTGTATCAATGAAAACGCCATGAAGGAGCATCAGGTATCAGTGGCATGCGACTACGGCGGTCCTCTATAATAATTTCACTTATATTTAAATAGAAATAGGTATACAAATTCACAACATCAGATAAGAATTATTTTCTTGTTTTCTACTTTTAAGACCGCGGTTTGTAGTCGGGTTTTAGTTTTTAAGCTTATATTTTTTATATAAAACAGATTGTAGTACATTTAACAATTTCACAGAGTGGGTAGTTAGTAATTAATCTCTAGCAATCAAGTGGGTGACGTCCTGATCTCCTTGCTAGGCTATGAAATAGCCTGTATTAAGGAGTAACAGTGCCGATTCCCTCTAAATGTGTTACTGCAATTTAATTTTTACAACTTAAACTTAAAATTTATTAAATGTGACTTTAATAACTTAAATTTCTTACTTAATTTTTTACATAAAGCTATTAGTGCGCAAGCGCATTTGTGCGCCTGTGTGTGTGTGTGTGTCTGTGTATGTGAGCGTGTGTGGTGTGTATGGGTCTGTCTGTGTTATGTTCGTGTGTGTAAACGAGTGTATGTGTGTGA
Source organism: Diarsia rubi (assembly GCA_932274075.1). Classification (NCBI taxonomy): domain Eukaryota; kingdom Metazoa; phylum Arthropoda; class Insecta; order Lepidoptera; family Noctuidae; genus Diarsia; species Diarsia rubi. The sequence goes on along the minus strand of OW026417.1, from coordinate 12,578,182 downwards.
GCATATGGCTGTGTAAGCGTGGGTAGGAAAGAAAGAATAAAGTAAAATTTGAAAGTATGAATTTTATTAGTGTGGGTTTATGTTTTGTGTGGTATAAAGTACAAACTTATCGTTGGTAACTTATTTAAATTAAATATTTTTCTGTATCGTCGTAGGTTTTATTTTGAAGGAATGAGCGGACAGCTTTCTTACAATTATGATAAGACAGTCATTGGACATTTTTTGTTTATTGTATTGTAAAGGGACGGACCTAAATAATAAAATAATCTTTTACTAAACGACAAACGTGTTTTTGGAAGAGAACATACTTTATGTTTTCGGCGTTTGGTAATTTCAATACACAGGGTTATGCGGTGTTGCAACAGAATTGATTGCAAAATAGTGTTGCCGCACGTTGAGAACATATAGTTAAAACTAAATTATATTAAAGTCATATTATAATTTTATTTTTAAGTTAACTTTATGTTATTTTAATTTTAAATCGCGCTGTAATTTAGTGGCTGTATAAAGATTTGGAACATGGTTCAACAAAAATGTGAAAATGGACCTAGTTTTTTTTTAATAATAGGGTTGTTTACTGACTTAAAAAAATATGATTCTAATTAGTCCGTCTTTTAGATTATCGAAAAATATTGGATACGTATTTTTTGTTTCATCAAATCAATAAAAATTGTCGAAGATAAAACGCGTCAAAGATTTGAGTGGGGGGTTATGACGTCACCCACCGGTAAAGAATGTCATAGTAATGTCTTAGATAATGACGTCACACGAGTTTTCAAAGCACTGTATCGTCCTCATTGTTTGGTTACGTGAAAAAAGAAAAAATAAGTGTCCATTTTTTTTTGTAAATGTATCTGACGGACTAATTCGATTTTTTTGTTAACTACCCTATTTGACAGCTGTCAGTTGAAAGCGATTCTCCCTAGGGCTGAAAAGTAGTACTTTCAACCCGCTCCGCAGGCATGTTATGACCTACTTTCAGAGTACGAGTAATGAAAAATTCTTCAATCAGCAGTAGCGCTATCATAATCATTTATGTGTAGTCTTTTCCTAGAATACGTAGAATAGTTCCTTTTTAGTTTAGTTTGTCTATCTTCGTTATTATCTGCTAGTATTATTCTTACATTTATTTTCCACACAACTACTTTTTTGTTTACCCTAAAGTTACAGATACTTTCCCGTCAGGGCTGCCGGTTGTTCGAAAGAGATACCGTGGCATTGACACAAAGGGCTAAGAAGGTTTTTTTATAATATTATCTGCAATTGGCTTTAAGCCATAATCAGATTTTTTCTGTGATTCATTTAAGAAGGAACATGGGTGGTTTTTAGTCCGTAGAAGTCTGACACCCCCTTCTGCTCTGCCCAGAGCGGGAGAAAAATATGTGAGAATAATAAAGATACTTTTTTTTAACGAACTCTAAAAATATATATATAATAACATACAGCAACAGTAAATAATTATTCTATTCTATCTATTCTGCTATAAACATGAATATTCGTTTTCTTAACTAGAGTTATTACAAACAGGGTCACAGACAAGAGGGCATGTTGTCACAAACAGACGACACTTGTTCCACCATTCATAGCATAGTCATGAATTTCGTGAATTTCTCTCGTTAATTAAGCTCTCTCATAATAATTCATTGTACGTCGACCTGAGACGTTCACTGTCGAATTAATAGTACTAATTTATGTATTATCGATAAATCGTGTGTTACTAAAAAGGGTTTTCCAATATTAATTTTCATGTAAAGCTAAGCCTGTATCTGATGTTACTAAAGCATTTATTAATAAATGCCATTTTTAATTATATTCTAGGTTTAAGATTCTAATCAGCTTTGATGTACATGACTAAAAATATCAGTTTACTTTATTATAAAAAATATTAAAATATCAACTTCACATTTTAACATGAAGCGTGTATTATCCAAATCGAGGCAATTTTCCCTGTTTCACGATTTAATCGATACTCGTTTGTGGATCCATAGGGGTTCGCCAAACGTATCGATTTCAGGCCCATCCGCTAACGCTAACGAAATCAACACGGTTCTGTGGGGCAGGCTGCCATGGGGACGGTCCGTTTAATTAATAAATTAGAATATAGGATAATCACCTGGACCCGTTGAGGTCAGGCCCGCAGGTTTATCAGTGAGGGCCGATCCACCTGGTAATAAGATCATACAGTCTGAATAAGATGGGACCACTGATGTCAAAAAGATGCAATTTCATATGTATTCTGTACGTTAGATAATTACCATATATTGTACCATTATACTGTGAACGTTTTATGAATGCGTTTTTGAAATTTTTGTTGTAGTTTGAATAAACAAGAGTGCCTGTGCATGCTATTAGGTACAAAATAAAATTCGCTGAAAAATTCTCGCTGGGCATTTTAAAAAAATCCTTAATCCCGCATTAGGATGAAAAATCACGTGCAATTCTCACATTGTCCAATTGGTCGATTTCACATGAAAACCCTACGTAACGAATGTTTGTCGTACAAAGCTGCATTGTTTAGCTCTCTGTTTGCATTCGAGTCTTTTTATTAAACTAGAAAAAATGAGAAATAGCATGGCATGAAATACGAGTTCGTAGTCTCCAAGGCAGATTATTTATTAGGTCAGGGATTGCCTTTTTCAGGCCAGCTGTGGGTGTATACTAACATTTCTAACTAACCATTAGTGATACAGTCTTATTGAGTATTTAATAATTATATCAGTGAAAGAAATTTTATAGGTAGGTACCTATTACTTTTATTAAAGTTGTCAATTAGTTGCTAGTTTTAGTTAGCTGTGATTTTTCGAATTCATTTATGTATTGTTTAATTATCACTTGTTTCGGTGAAAGAAAACATCGTGAGGAAAACAGCATGCTTGAGATATATTTCTCGACAGCTTGTACAGCCAATCCAGAGGCCCGTGAGTGGCATTAAAACTCCACGACCACGCGGTAAAGAAAGAAGCCAAACTCTTTTTCCTGAAAATATCTCATACGTATTTTTATTTTACCTTTTACATAAGTATCCCTTTCACAAATAAACGATCAGGTTTAAAATACATAAATACTAAATAGTAATCATAAATCATATACGAGACGCAAAACACGTCTCAATGATTTCATAAAGAGGCTTATCGTAAGCCGTCGATAGAACGCCCGCGCCAGCCGAAATTGGGAATTTCTAAGCCATTTTATCTTTAGATTCCACGTTAGGGTTGGCAAAGAAATGTGATTGTCTGATTGAGAAAGGGAAGTGGGCAAATTGAGGTAATTAAAAGGTCTGTGAGCAGACGTTTTTGGTAAGGTAGATAAATTTATTTGGAGCACGTTGTCACCGCCCACGTCCGCGGCTGCGAGTCACCGCTCCGATAACGTCACTCACACTTGACGCTACCTTGGCTTACCACTCGTTTTTACTAAGACCGAGATTAAGTATGAAGCTCTATAACTAAGTATGGCTCTTTCGTTTTTGAGGTACGCTGATAAAGGAATTGAAGCGATCCTTCAGTGGAATTTCAGCCCGTATTTTTGCGGAGACACGTTCGCCGAGCTTACAATAACGTCAACGGTTTTGTTATCTATTTAGCCGCCTCTTTAGGGCTACTTGTCATGTGCTTATGTTCGGCCTGATAAAGATATTAACAGGTATTCTTTTTACCCGACTGCGGCGAAGCCCAAAAGGAGGGTTATGTGTTTGGCGTGTATGTATGTACCTATGTCCGTTTCTTTGTTCCCTCATAAACGGATGAAGGGATTTGAATAAAACATACGTCGTTAGATTCGTGTTGATGGCGCGAGTGTCATTGGCTACATTTAAATAAAAAAACAAATAAATTTGCTGATTTTGGAGGCCATAACTCGGATTTCAAAAAACATTTTTTTTCCATTACCATCGAGTAGGGTATCAAAATGAAGGGTTTTAAAAGGAGATTACAAAAATTTATGACACTTGTTCGTTTAAAATAAATGCAAAGCCACAAATCCTATAAACAAACACAAAAGTTAAATCATCTGCGAAGAATTTTACGCGACCAACGAAAGAACAAACAAAAGAACTAAAAACTGAAAAGCCAAAAACAAGCACATTTTAAATCAAACAAAACTTGGAAGCAGGCGGGGTCCATCCTATTTTTCATTTCATTTCATAATTTAATATTCAAATGAACCCCGCCTGCTTCCAAGTTTTGTTTCGGGTTTTTTAGTTTTTAACTAGGTACTTTATTATGTTTCAATTGTTAATTATCTGGTTGATCAACAAAGCCTACAAAGCTACTTAAACTTTATAAACAAGTTGAGTTCTGATGAGTAACTAATTGTATCTCTTGTTACTAAGTGAATAAAAACGGCTTCATTTAACTTTTTTAACCTACTAAGCACGATTTTGCATATTTCCTCACACTTACCTAAATGTCTAAATGTCAAGTACTAAGCTACTAAACATGTGTAAACTATAGTAAGTATATAGCCTTAAGTGGTGTCTAAGAGCGCGTTAGAGCTTGTCAAGCTGCAAGGTTCATGAATAAAACAATAACGTGTCGCGAAAACCTGCTTCCAGCACCCTCTCAAGTAATCAATCCGAAGTTTCCGTCTAGCCAGTAATTTATACATGACAACTATGGTAGGCGAAAGGCCGTTCCTTTATTATAGGGGGACGCTTTTGTCGACAAGTTAAGTTATTCGGTTCATGCAAGTTCAACTCCGCGTATAGCAGTCGACGCCCAATATTGGATCTTTATTGTTATATCATCTCGTACTTTACATGGAACTTGCAAATTCTGTTGGAACGAAGTTCGATGTTTTTCAATTCGGAAACCGAAATAAAGATGATTATTTTCAGAGATTGCAAAACTGATGGGTGACAGATTATTTCTATGTGTTTGGCTAACTTTGATTTTCGCATTTCCTTTCGCAAGTCCTCACTTCCAGTTCACTGTGAGTCGAAACATGTATCCTGAATTACCGTTCCACGGATTAACACGCCACCACAGTTAACATTGAAATAAGTAATGCGTTAGGGAAGAAATATACAGACCGGCAATTTCTGCTCACTTAACATTCGGCGAGCCTCCCTAAAATACTTCGGACCATAGTGATTTCCCTTGTAAGTGATTATTACTGAGCTCCTTTTGTTACATTGTGAACAATAGAAAAGTTCTACATTAGCTATGTTTGTTTTGATCCCCTTTTATACCAAAAAACTACGACACTTACTCATAAAAATGAACGACACTGTTTTCTCAGACCTCGACTTCTTATACAAACAGCTCTATAATATAAGAGCAGCTAGTATGTTATACCCACAAAATATTGACGCAATTAAACTTTTAATAAATTTCTCATTTTGATTCGGTCGTTTTGCATATATGTAAATGTATTCAAAAGCGTGCATATCCTCAGTTAGTCCCGTGGAAGGTTCAGTTCGTTGTCAGCACATTTTAATGGAGCTCGCGGCACTTGGGGCACACGCGGCATGGTGGGTCACACTCGCAATCGTGTAGCCCGCCTTCGTACACTTGTGCTGTGCGGACGACGCCTTTCTACTTTACGCTTTGACTCTGTAGTTAGGAAGAAATCTTTCTTATGTACCGTCCTGCTTTGAATTGTAAAGTAATCTTGAATGGAGACGTTGAAAGATGTTATTATAAATTCAGATCATGTTTTCGAGTGGCGATGTTATGGCTCACGGGATTTGCGGTCAGGAACCCCTATTTCCCTTACATTATGCTGTTTACGAAAATAGCTGAAGCTTTTGGACTATTGTTGGTTACGGACTTAACCGCATTTATCGGTAATTCTCGTTTTATCTGTTTTAGGAGCAATTGGCTTTTCTGGATCAATGTTGTGGTGACCTTACGAACTAACAGTGTTTACCTCTTTTTGTGTCTAAAGAACGCTAGAGATTTACAATAGAAGAAGTTTAAATCAAAGAAAATTTATATTTCTTTACCTTGAATCTACTTCAAAGATAGTCTTTTATTACAAACTTTTAAGTTTCTAATGTTTTATGTATTACTACTAGCTTTTGCCCGCAACTTCGTCTGCGAAAAGGTTAAAAATGGTTCTAATAGGATTTTTAATTTGTTTTTTACGTTGTTCATTTTGTTCAACCATATAAATTATTTTGTTAAATTGTTTAAATTCTTAAAAAATATAACAATCTTTATTATAATTTAAAGGTCCTTCCCAAGCCTTCACTACTTGACACCACTTCTACTAAGGAATTGACATCGTGCCTTGTTTTGGGGTAGTCTCGCCGGTTATTGTAAACCTTCAGACTTTTGCGGCTAAGGCAACCGGTACTGCTGTAGGCTTTGTCCTCCTAATGCAGGTTCTCCTATTGTGACCACACATTTACTGTAGATTTCATCTGCTAGATGTTCATCTATAATGCCAGACAGCCTTTCCACTTGTCGCTTGTAGTCTTTTGATAGGCTGTTCCTGTATATTACAGAAGAAATTAGTGCGTCAGTAATCTGACATAATAGTTCCCAGGATTATAGAAAAAGTTCACAAAAAAGTTGCACTTTAAATGACGAATAAATAAGGATCTTCATTTAGATTTGGTATCTCAGCACATTTATGTTCATCCACCATGTGCATAAGTGGATAAGGCCTAATTACGATTTGCTAGAAGTGCCATCATTTTCTTAACTTTGAGGTTAATAATCCTGTACATGTCTGTCATGTGTCGTCTTGTGTCCGCTCATTCATACAGCGTGGCCCCCCAGTAGAAAAAGGCAACACTAACTTTTGACCCAGCTGATCAGCATCATCGTCCTATCTCCTTATCGCATCATGCAAGTGTAAATAACTGTCCGCACTAAGCTGCGCCCGATTGTTCCTAACTCAACCTTTCCGTCTCGATTTTCGCAAACATGTCGCCTAAAAAAAACTGCCTAAACAACGAACGATAATATCACAGATTATTGTCTTCTCCTTTCCTAATCATTTAAATACGGTAAGAATAAAAACATGCAGCAGATACTATTTTTTTAAGCGGGTGTTTGGTCTTAAGATCGCACTGGGGTATAGAAATGTAGTTTTCATCCCCGCCGCAGCAAAAAAGAGCTGCATCGTGTGAGCGATGGATTTCACTTATTCGATGCAATATGTTATTATGGCTCCCAATTTTATATAATATCCCGCATGTATCCAGCTTAGAAAATGTATGTCCAACACGGTTCCAACATTATAGCAACTTAATTTGACGTAGGTTGATTGAGTTTTCAAACATGTGTCAAAATAAAATGTCATTTAAATCATAGTAACTAAGGAGTATTGATATCAACATCAAAGCAAATCACCCCCAAAATAACTTTCTAAATTTTTTTAACCTCGTTAGGGGGTAAATATCAATAAAATACGAAACACGTCTTCCGTCAATTCTGTTAAAAAAGGTTTTTGCAAAATTTGAAGTAGATTGGACCAAGGAATCACGTTGTCCCATACAAACTTTACCCCTCTTTTTCCCCCCCTTAAGGGTAGAATTTCGGAAAATCCTTTCTTATCGGATGCTTAAGTCATACAAAGAACACACCCTCCAAGGTTCAAGTATCTACGATCAGCGGTTTAGGCTATGCGTTGATCCGTCAGTCATTCAGGACAAAGCATTTTTTGTATGTATAGAAGACGTGAAGGTAGATAAAACTCATTACATTCTATTTCAAACCCCATGCGTTACACAAAATTGTCATCTAAAATTCTATTTCCCGAGTTCTACTAACATCGTAATAGTATTTCCTAAAGGCATTTGTTCATTTAAATGCAGCAGTTAAGAGAATGACATTCGCAGATGGTTTTATAACAAACAGTTTTTGAGCTCCACAGTTTTTCAGGTAGCGGGTGTTTGTGGCACTCCATTTAATTGGAGAGATACCTCTATACGTATATTTCTTTAACACAAACCAACCTTTGTAGGTTTGGTATCTGTTCTGTGGTTTGTGAATGTCTGTGACCGTCTAATTACGAGGCCTATATCAGTCTGAATCAGCTGTGTTAATGCTGGTATTGTGCAAAGTGCTACCATTTAAAAGAAATGCGTTAACGACTAGTATCAACAATGTACAACTAATTTAAACTAGCTTTTTATTTACCCAGGAAAGAAGTAGCTGAAATGTTGTTGAGTTTAATTCATTTGATTTGATTCCTTTTTTAGTCCATTTGAAAGGATTCATTTCACTGTTTGATTCAGTAGAAAAGAGCTCATCTTCCCTTTGTATGGATCACAGCAAATAATTCGGATTTCCTGAAAGCCACAAAATATTTCGTTAAAAAAGAATTGAAAGACTAAAATCGATTGAGATTTAAAACAAAAATTCACGGTTTCCGCAGTTGCCGAAAGTTTAAAGAATAAAAATCAAAACTTTTGCGATATAATTGAAATCGTACACCGCAACGTTTAAAAACGATTTAAGGTATGCGGCCGTAAGTGAACATTGATCTAATGAAATACCTTTCGATTGTTAGCGTAGCTTCTGTACGGGCGATCCGTTTTATTGCACCGTGGTCTAGTTTGTTGGAAAACGTTCTGCTCTGCTAAATGTTGTAATATTCTTGTTACGATGTGCATTACCGCTCTTCTAAGTTATTCTTACCAACTACCTCTCGTTTACATTTTTTTTTTAGACTTGCACATCGCCCACGACTTCTGTTCATATGCATGATATAAATATAATTTAAAGCCTAGATATTACTCCCTACGTACAAATTTACAAACAAATATTTTATTATAATATTTGTATAGACAATGTTTAGTTAGGCGTGCTACACACATGGTCGAGCTGGACTGATTCGGCAAAAACCGCACGGTAAAACCTCCAATGTAGATTTTGTCGTCCGGTTTTTGCCTTGTGCCGACATAGTTCAATCTGACAGTTAAGTTCAAAGTTCAGTAAATGAAAACATTTACGTAATAAACATACGAGCAATCTTTACGGATGGCATCATTTCAACGCACCCACGTCATTACATCTTTCGTGAACAATACGATATTAAACGTAGCGCGGCTTTTAAACTGTCAAAATAAAGACTAAAGTCCATCATTCAGCCGATGTTAGAGGAAAAGAATAACAGTGTATCGTCCCACCATAGTTTACAACCTGTCAGTCGAGAGACGGGTAATCAAATAACGCTCGTAATCGGTATACCGAGCGACGGTCTGTATCTTAGTATGTTTTTTCATGAGTTGGTATGCACGACGACAAATCAAGCTATGCTTAAACAAATTAATCTGATCTATCGTTGTACGCGAAGCTTATAAAAAGCGGTCATGTGAGATTATATTGGATATGTATAGCTAAATGCGTTTTAGAATCAATCACTGGGAGTTTTCATTTAATTTCTGACGAAAAGCATCTTTCTGTCTACAATGTAGAGTACAACGGTTAATCAAACCAAAAAATACTTAATTTGTTTTAGAACTTAAACGACAAATGGCTATTTAAAATAAAACCACCAGATAAAGTTCTCTCGTGGACTTCCCCATTTATTATGCATACCGCGGCCTCTTTGTAATCGGACAAAGATTTTTCAGTCATGAGCGACTCCTAAGAATTCCTTTGGACTCTTTGATGAACATACTTTTCTTGTTTAAATAAGACTTCGAATGTAAATATAGCTTGTTTAGTCGGATTCGCGGTTTGTTGTGAAACCGCTGAATGGTGATAAAACTCTGGCAACCTAAGATTTGAAGCAAGCGGAATGGTTGAACCAAATTCTGTTGATTAAAAATAAATGTAGTGAAAGGGAAGTACTCGTAGAAAAGAAAGTGTTGTAAGTTGTGGTCGTTAATTTTTTTATAACTAGAGGCTTGACTGAATTTTGATTGTGTAAAGTGATCAAATTCGCAAATCAATTATGTGAATATAATTAAATTGTTGGGTATTGGGTTGTTTGTTTGTTTGATCTATTCCTTTCTTGCGTAATGGTTTCTATTTCTTGATTAAAATATCTCAACACGATATGTATTCTCAAATTTCAAATTATCCTTTTGATATAACGAAAGAAAAATTATTTACGAGACAAAATAATTAAATAATAAGAAAAGTTTTTTTTTCTAAATATCTTGTTTAAGGTAGACAATAAACTAAATTGATCCTGTAAGAGGCCAAAACAGCACAGCCATTTGGTTCAAAAAATGGGGATATCCTTAATTTATTTCCAGGAAATTTAAAAGTTAGTTACGAGCATATTATAGATTTTGATGTGCTTTTTCGAATTTCAACTTTGCCACCTGTTGTTGGTAATTTTCTTTTGTTTCATTTTTTCTGTCACATTATTATCGTAGAATGATGCGGCAATTAGATATCGTCAAAAAATTGCTGTGAGACGCGATTTTTCTAAGATGGTGGCGCGAGCGGTTAAGATACGAGGTGACAAAGTTGGAATTAGATAAGAGCACATTAAAATCTATAAAGTTGGCAACTTTCAAATCTCCTGGAAAACTTTCCAGGTAAAACTAATGATTGTGCTAAAAAGAGCATCTCGGAATGGTGCGAAAACATTTAAAAATTTCACAGTGCGGCAGTGCCGAAATTCTGTGATACCTAGTACATACCTTTATTTTAACAGGGTCCGATATTTGGCCAAGTTAATCACTAAACCTTATAAAGGGGTAAATTGTGGTGTTAATCCTTTTATATAATGTTTATATTGTTTCAAGTTTGAACCCAAACGGCTTAAATATACGTAATTGTTTATCGGATGAATAAAATATTTTTTATTACTCATACGCTTAAAGTAGGTCATAACATACCTGCGGAGCGGGTTGAAAGTACTACTTTTCAGCCCTAGGGAGAATCGCTTTCAACTGACAGCTGTCAAATTATATTAAAAAAAAATTGGTCTATTTTCACATTTTTAATTAACCATGTTCCAACTTTTTATACAGCCACTCAATTACAGCGCGGTTTAAAATTAAAATAACACAAAGTTCATAAGAATAAAATTATAATATGATTTTAATATAGTTTGGTTTTAACTATTTCTCTAAAAGGCCATAGATTTTGCCAAAATCTTTGCCATATTTTTAAATGATGAACATGAAAATTACTGGTTGTATAACTGCACGACCAGAGAAAAAAAAACAAAATAAGCGGGAAAGCGGCAACACTCGTTCAACACTCATTTTTTCTTTAGTTAACATTTTATGTTTATTTTTACTTCGTATTCGTATTAAAAAGCACAGTGTTTACTTGGGGTAAATTACTGATTTAGTCCCTCGAACTATTAGCGCCCTCACTACGTTACGGGTGCCAAACCCCGTCTCGGGACTAAATAAGTAATTTTCGTCCCTTGGATAACAATGTACTATTACCGATTCCCCATGCTGAATTCTCGAACAGTGAGTTGATTAAAAAAGGTAGGTACGCTGAAATATGAGTGTAACTTTATAAAGTGTAGCTATTGGAACATCAGTCTTTTAAATTTTTTTTATATACTTTTATTGTAGTTTTTGACATATTTGTACGTGCTTTGTATAATTATTTACAAAGCTAACACAGAGACTGCAAGTGCTACTGCTGAGCATGAGATCGTCGGTTCGATTCCGGGGTCGGGCAAATTATTATTGGTGTTTTTCATCAGGAATTTGTCAGTAGTAGCCACGGAGTTTGGATTTGTGCCCGGTTGATGGCAATAGGCTTGCCCCTATTACATGAGATTGGGACTTAAAAAAAATACTGGCGAATATATGGATTTATGGACGTAGCCTGAAGAATCGCCAGACCTAAGTGGCAATGGGCAGGGCACATTGCTCGCAGAAAGAATGGCAGATGGGGCCGAAAAGTTCAGAAGTCGCGACCGCGAACCGGAAGACCGATAACCTAGTGCAGTTTGCGGGGACCCGCTGGATGCAAGACGCGCGGGACCGGTCAATGTGGTGACACCTGGAGGAGGCCTATGTCCAGCAGTGGACGTCTTTTGGCTGAAATGATGATGATGATAACGGTGATACAGATGTACTATTTGGAATACCTCTTCCTAACCATTAAATCCCCATTTCGTGATGATGATGTAAACACTGAGACACTGTGAAAAAAACTTCAAAGAAGTAGGTAAGCTAAATTAAGAAGTTAGTGACATGGAACTAGCAAGCTTTCCCACTCGCAGTACCAAGAAATAGGAAGCTATGTCAGTGAGGGTCCGCCCATACATGGCACCTTCATGTCTATAAATCTCAATTTGCCGCCAACAAGACCCGTGAGCCAGTAAGGTCAAATGAAACTAAATGAGCTCTTTTAGCACCTCCAAAGTGACCGGTTTATGTTAAAAGAAAGTGACATTTATCTTAATCGAACTTAAAGGACAAAGTTGCGAAATGACCTACAGGCTGGGTTCTGCTCTTTTTAAATGGAACGTAAAAGGGTTTCGATTTGTTTTTCAGAATAGTTTTCGTACCTTTCGTATACAATATATATATACACACATAAATAAAATTGTAGTGTCTATTTGTTATATCAAAATAACAGTTTTTTACTGAATACATACGAAATGCGACACTTCTAACAAAAACAGATCTTTTGTTAAATTTTTGTATGTCTGCTTCATTGTCTGTCTGTTTATTTTGGCTAATCTCCGAACCGGCTGGACTAATTTTAACGGAAATTTTCGGCTATCCGCTGCTGTTATAAGGAGAAATAAAGGCTACATTTATTTTTTTAATGAGAATAAGAATCAGGGTACCGTGCACAAAAAATTAAAACCCTTTAAATTGGTAACAAAATCCGATTCAGAAAGGGAAATATTATTTTATAATATTAATTTCACCCGAACGAAGGTTGAGAAACCACTAGTAATTATTTATACTTTACAAGTCGAATGTCAATAGGCTGTTTAAACATTGGAACAAAGATTTGGTAAAGAATTTAAATATAGGTATACCATGCAACTCTTCCATGAAAGACGTCATGCCTATCGATGAAATGAAATAGTCCTTACCCAATGAACTCATTTCTTTTAATTATAATTCACGCTCCTGTGAGTTGACTAAACCCAGACTATGGGTTTTATGAGATTATGTCGTGTTCGACTCCATACAACCGTTGTTTTTGCATCTCGACTAGCAGGCGAGCACCAAACAAAATGGAATTTCCATTATTTTCTTTTGATCTCCTACCCTTTATGACACTGGTATTTAATGTACATAGTTTTGGGAGTAAGTTCTTTGAGTTTCTGCTTTATGCTTTTCACAGTCAAGTTTCCCCGAAATTGTTAAATTAGATGGATAGCCGCGGTTACCGTTTTTAATCAATGAAAATACAGGCCATGTCATGTTATTATTTCCAATATCTATTTTTCTTCAGAGACGGTTGAAAGCAATAATTGATTGATTGAGATAACTTCGGATATTTCTATTTCGGTAAAAGTAGTGTGACTTTTTGTTTTGTGCTGAACAAACTTCGAGTTTACTGTTGTTCGGTTATATATAATAGTATAGGTACTCGTGTAAGTACCAACATGTAAGTTTTTTTTTCTTACCCTTTTTATGTTCGTAAGGAACCCTTAAAAGCTTTTTAAGGTTCCTCAGACCGGACAGAGTTGATGTTTGTTAGAATATTATCAAAATATAATATGAAATACGATATAGCTCCACTTATATATTTTGTGTTAATGAGAATAACAGCTTTGATTTAGATTGATTCTCTATGGACTTGTCTGTGGTTTGTTAAAGAAAAATAAAAATAACGTTCAGTCTTGTCGCTACAGCTATCGTGTTTTAATAGGTTATGGGCCCAGTCCCGTTTTATTCAAATCATTACAAAAGATTATCAAGTTTTTTCGTTAAAGATGTCGTCTGGATATATTGTTAATGTTCCGAAATTGAAAGGGCGAGAAAACTACGATGATTGGGCGTTCGCGGTGAAAAACTTTATGGTGCTAGAAGGCATTGATTTGGACAATATTTCATCGGATTTAAGTGACAGTGAGCAAGCAAAAGCCAAAGCCAAGCTAGTTATGACCATCGAACCAGCATTATTCGTACATATCAAAACTGAGACAACGGTTGACGCGTTGTGGAAGAAATTGAAGAAACTTTTTGATGACACCGGATTTACTAGAAGAATCAGTTTACTTCGGAAATTAATTACCATCCGTTTAGAAACCAGTGAATCAATGACTAGTTACGTGTCTCAAATAGTAGAAACAGCGCAGAGATTGAAGGGAACGGGCTTTGAAATTAGTGAAGAATGGATTGCATCATTACTTTTAGCCGGTCTACCCGAAAAGTTCGAGCCAATGATCATGGCGATTGAACACTCTGGTTTAGCGGTAAACGCTGACGTCATAAAAACGAAACTTCTAGATATGTCCTCTGATGTTGGCAGCAGTGGACAAGAAACAGCGTTTTGGATAAGTCGTCGAACAAAAGCTGGCAACACTAAGCACTCCAAGCAAAGACAAACGTCAAAATCAAATCAGAATACGAATACGTCAACGTCATCGGAAAGTAAACAAATAAAATGTTATAGATGCAAAAAAATCGGACATTATAAAAACCAATGTCCTGAATTAAAGGTTAAAGAAGCAGGTGCCTTCAGTGTGGCCTTTCTTCACGGAGAATTCAGTACAGAAGATTGGTATATCGACTCTGGTGCAAGTGCCCATATGACGGCGAACAAGGAAAGTTTATCGAAAATACGAAAACACACGATACGTGAAATAGTTGTGGCGAATAAAACATCTATGCCAGTTATGTGTGCCGGCGATACACAAATAACAACATGTGTAAATAAACATCAGTTTGACATTCCTGTAAGAAATGTATTGTGCATACCTAACCTCACGACTAATCTGTTGTCTGTTAGCCAGCTAATAGCTAATGGAAATACAGTGTCGTTTGAGAAGAATTGTTGCAATATCCGTAATAGACACAATAAACTTATTGGAGTAGCAAGTTTAAATAATGGAGTGTACAAACTAAATACAGTAAAGTCAGAGGGATTCGCAGCTTCGGCAGTACACACATCAGATGCAAGACTGTGGCATAGGCGACTTGGCCATATCAATAGTGTTGACTTAAAAAAAATGAAGAATGGTGCAGTGGAGGGTGTATCCTATAAAGATAAAGCAAACATCCAGAAATCCAACTGCGAAGTATGTTGCGAAGGAAAGCAGACTCGCTTACCTTTTCCATCAGGTAATCAAAGAAGTGAAACACTGTTAGAGATTGTTCACTCAGATTTGTGTGGGCCTATGGAGATCAAATCTATTGGTCAGGCAAAATACTTTCTTCTTTTCGTGGATGAAGCCAGTCGAATGTCAAGTGTATATTTCTTGAAAGAGAAGAATCAAGCATTGCAGTACTTTAAGGAGTATAAAAGGTTGGTCGAAAATCAAACTGGAAACAAAATCAAAGTACTGAGAACAGATAATGGAGGTGAATTTTGTTCTAAGGAGATGGAGAATTATCTGAAGTCTGAAGGGATAGTTCATCAAAAGACTAATCCCTACACCCCGGAACAAAATGGCCTTTCTGAGCGCCTCAACAGAACACTGGTTGAACGTGCTAAATGCTTACTCTTTGAGGCTAAATTAGGCAAACAGTTTTGGGCAGAAGCTATAAATACAGCAGCGTATCTAAGAAATAGGTCGCCCGCCTCAGGACTAGGAAATATGACACCGTTTGAAAAGTGGACAGGCAGAAAGCCTGACCTGAGCCAAATTAGAGTGTTTGGTAGTTCAGTCATGGTGCATGTGCCCAAGGAAAAAAGACAAAAGTGGGATAAAAAGGCAGTCAAATATATCTTAGTTGGTTATCCAGATAACATTAAAGGATACAGATTATACAACTTAGAAACAAGGCAAATTACTATGAGCAGAGATGTGACTATTCTGGAAAAAGAAGACATCTCAGATAATACTCAGATAGTAGTGCAGGAAATGACTGATGCACAGGAAGATTCACCATCAGTGGAGGAAGAATCAATAGATGACAGGACACTTTTAGACCCAAACGACCATACCTATGTTCCTGACACCTCTAATTCGAGCTCAACGTCAGAAGACTCATACCATACCTTATGTGATGAAGATGATGAATCAAGGGCAGTTGAAGTTCCTGAATTACCAAGTAAACGCTTAAGAAAACCAGTAGAGAGGTATGGAGTTTCAAATCTCAGCATTACTGACAAGCAGAAGTCTTGGGATAATGAAATAACATATGAGGAGGCGATAAAGGGGCCCGATAAAGAGATGTGGGAACAGGCCATGGAGCAGGAGCTCCAGGCATTTGAAGAAAACCAGGCTTGGGAACCAGTTGATGAAAGGGAAGCAGACAGAGTGGTTCAGTGCAAGTGGGTTTTTAAAAAGAAATTAGAAAGTGATAACAAAGTAAGATATAGGGCTCGTTTAGTGGCAAAGGGTTTTACCCAGAAAGAGGGAGTGGACTTTAACGAAACATATTCTCCTGTTCTAAGATACTCTACTTTGAGATTGTTGTTTGCATTAAGTGTTAAATTGAATTTTAAAGTCACCCATCTCGATGTAACAACTGCGTTTCTAAATGGTTGTCTCAATGAAAATGTTTATATGCAGGTTCCACCTAACTTAAATTGTAAAAGCAATACTGTTCTTAAATTGAAACGTGCTATTTATGGATTAAAGCAATCAGCCAGAGCCTGGAACCAAAGACTTAATGATTGTTTACTAGCATTAGGATATGTAAAGTCAAAATTAGAACCATGCTTGTACAGTAAAAGGGAAAATAAGGATCAAATTTTTGTCACAGTGTTTGTTGATGATTTTTTTATTTTCTCAAATAGTAGTGCTATGACAGATAGATTAAAGAAAGATTTAATGTCAAATTTCAAGTTAAAAGATCTAGGGCAAGTAAGAAACTGTTTGGGCATGAGGGTTAGGACATATACAGACGGTAGTATATCATTGGATCAGGAACAGTTTGTTAATGATATTTTAATGAAATTCAACATGTCAGATTGCAATGGTATTGATACACCAATAGAAAGTAACTTAAAATTGGATAAGTCTAATAATGTTGAGAAACAGTTCCCTTATCAGCAGCTCTTGGGAAGTCTGATGTATTTGTCAGTTTTAACACGCCCAGATATCAGTTTTAGTATCAGTTATTTAAGCCAATTCAATAATTGTTTTACAGCAGTCCATTGGAGACATGCAAAGCGTGTATTAAAATACTTAAAGAAAACCAAGTCTTATGGATTGATGTATACCAAAGATGATAATAATTTGATAGGCTTTGTAGATGCTGACTGGGGCTCTAATAATATTGATAGGAAATCCTATACAGGTTTCTGTTTTGTATTGTCAGGAGCTGTAGTATCATATGAGTGTAAAAAACAGCAAACAGTAGCATTGTCAAGCACAGAAAGTGAGTATATGGCAATATCGGAGGCCTGTAAGGAAGCAATCTACTTAAGAAATTTGTTGTCAGAAATTATTAGCTGTAATTATACTATAATTCTGTACAATGATAATCAGGGTGCTCAGAAATTGACAGAGAATCCTTTGTTCCACAGGAGAACAAAACATATTGACATCCGTCATCATTTTGTGAGAGAGACTGTTGCCAATAATATTGTCAAAATTGTATATCTGTCAACTTCTGAAATGCCAGCTGATCTTTTAACAAAAGGTTTAACTAGTAACAAGCACAATATTTTTGTTAAAAATTTAGGTCTTAAAAGCATTGCTTAGTTATGTAATTTTGTTAAGAGTCAAGTGTTAATGTTAAAGAGGTTTTATTTAGTTTGTTTACTTTGTTGGTATTATTTTGATAAGTGGAGGTGTTAGAATATTATCAAAATATAATATGAAATACGATATAGCTCCACTTATATATTTTGTGTTAATGAGAATAACAGCTTTGATTTAGATTGATTCTCTATGGACTTGTCTGTGGTTTGTTAAAGAAAAATAAAAATAACGTTCAGTCTTGTCGCTACAGCTATCGTGTTTTAATAATGTTGACGTAATTTATTTTATTAGTTTCAGTAGGAGTTCGTCGTAAAGAAAGTTTAGTGCTGCGAGGATTTAAGTTGCTTTTTGTGTTTATTAATTGGATAGCCGATCTAAAATACTTAGCGATTATGTAAATATTTTTTTTTATATATTGAATGTTAAAAGATAATTAGATGAGTTTTCATAATACGATTAATCACAACGGCCTTTTTTGAAATACTGTATTAATATCGTCATAAAATATTGATTACAATACGGATTTTTCATTAGTCCATTTTAATAATGGAAGTCCAAGGCAATAAATAATGTTTTTCTTTATTAATTGATTTGGCTCTCCAGCAATGTAAGCCTAATATTGGTAATATCCTGAGCACAAGGGCAAGCTAAAAGATATATCCGACTGTTTGTGTTGAGGATCTAATCATGAAAAACAAACAACGCCCTATATTAACAGCTCATACATTCAATCTCATTCAATAGTCAAGTACGAACCGAGAAGTTATCATTCATTGGCTTACTCCATGTGCACAGATTAAATATCGGTCTCCCTTTCGCTAGGAATCAATCAGTGAAATAAAGCGGGATCTATCGATTCAGTAAATATTCGGCTTGTAAACTAATAGCTTAGCAAAATCTTTTTCCTTGAATACGGGCTAATTAAATAAATGGGCTTGTCTTTTGGCCCTTGCATATTTATTCGTCAATTAAGCTAGTCTTACTGAAAGGTTTTCATGAATTACAGTCATAGGTTACGACATAAATGTACAGAATTATATTAGATTTAATGTATGATGCTTATTTAGGAAGGCACTAATAACTATGGATAGGTAAGTATCTCATGTCATGAAATAAATATTATCTACAAAAAGCATAAACCGTAAATAAATTGTCTCAACGAGAGATGCACAATGCAATTATAATTATACTACTTCGTTGGTCGAGTGCTCGCAAGCATCATTTTTTTTTTGGGACAAGGCCGCCACACTGTTCCCAAACCCCTGTAACTCCTGAAATCCAGAATCAACCGTGGCGACCACAAGAAAATCGCCGAGACAATGAAGCTCGACGAAGTCCCAGAGAATCGATTTAACTGTCTTGGATCCCGCAACGAAATTAATCAGAAAAGTATAGCGGAGGAGTAGAAAAAAAAGCAAGTCTTGTATCGTTTATGAGGTCCTGGGTTGGAATTTCTCAGTAGCAGCGATGGAGTCAGCTTTGTGCCCGATTGATGGCAATTGGTTCGCCCCCTATTACACAGAACTTAAAACATAACTGGCGAAATGTTGATATGCTATTAAGTTCACCTCTATAACCCTAACCCTTCGGGGATCGCAGGCGTGTTGTTATGATGGATACCTATTAATATGCTATTAATAGTGCCTACTTTTAGTCAGGTAAATGTATAAGTTAGTATTATTTCAAGTGGTAACTTACTGGCAAACTAGTTGTTAGCATAGAGACATGTTCAACTCTCCTAGTTCAATTTCATTTTTCTCTTTCGTTGTATTTCTTAGAAAGACGTGTCTATATAATGTTAATGCATCTGGGGGCACGGCAGTGCCGCCGCCAAGTCGAGCAATAAAGCGGCACGGCCGTACCAACCTTTTCTCGAACCAGTCCAGGCCATTTTCGACTTCCTATACCTTGGTTGTGGATAAATCTAAAAGCCTGAATTTTTAGTAACCGATTAGGCATTGTATAAACACGGTATGTTTAAAATTTCATTCAATTTGAACAAGTAGTTTAAGAATTATAACTAATCAAAGTTCCTTAGTTTTGTCACTCACTCACTGACTGACTGACCGATCATCAAAAGTCTAAGGCACTTCTAGTAGGTATAGAAGCTTCAAATTTAGAATACAATTAGTGTTTAGTGTATAAACCACGGGAAAACTAAAAATATACAATTTCAGTCTAGTTTTCTAGATACATTAACTGCATAAATAACTTTGTAATCCCATATAATTGTATAGGATTACAAAGTTAAAGTTACATTTTCAGTGAATGAATTTTACGAGTTATTAAATTTAACACACTTACTAGTTCCTGATTGATCTGAAATTTTGCACGTATATGTATATTGCCTATCAATGCAATATTATGATGATATGGAACTGATCTGATGATGGAGCTGGAAGGTGGCCATAGGAATTCCGTTATAAAACGACATAACCCTATCGAGTTTGGACTCGTTTGATTTGTCTTGTCGAGCAGTTTGTCTTTAGATGATGTTTAGGGGTCTGAATAGTTCTGATTATGGAGCTGGAAGCTGGCCATAAGAATGCCGTTATAAAACGACTTGACCTTGTCGAGTTTTTACTCGTTTTATTCAGCTTGTCGAGTAGGTACTTCAGCAGTACTTCAAATCGATGAATAAGACTGTTCCAAATTCGAATTAACCTATGCATTGTTGATTCATTAAACGAAATAGATAGAATGAGAGACACTACAAAAAGAAATGAGATCCCACCAAAACAAAACTTGTAAAATAAGCCAAGCCGCGCAACTCAGTTCTTTTACACATCAAAGGTTTTTAAGTAGGGATTAAATATATTAACTGACTTGGTATTACATGGATCTCACTACTTTTTTACGGTAAAAGAACTGAGTTGCGCGGCTTGGCTTTTTTAACAAGTTTTGTTTTGGTGGGATTATAGTTTAATGTATAAGGCTCTAAACGGATTCCCTCGGGCACTTTAAAATGCACTCCACATGATACGGAGGTAATCGAATAATAAAACTTACCCATCCATTTTGTAAACCACTTTGTGTATTGTAGCATATTTATAGTTTTATCTTGTTAGACAGAGTTTCTACGTGAAACTAAAGTTTTGAGAGTCGGAAAGTTTTTCAGTACATTTTGATAATTACTTCGAGTGTGTGCCTATTTTTAACCGACTTCCGTCGGTGAAAAAAAAGAACAAAAGCAAACGAACAAATGTCACCGACTTCAGAAGCTGAAAAGTTCCTTCTTGTGAAGTTTATTTTTCACTTTTTAGTTATTTTGTTTGTTTCACTTTTTTGTGGTTTTGAAGTCGGTTTTTTTTTGTAATTATTTTTTTCTAATCTGCAGATAGTTAGTAAGTCATCTTCGTTTGGATAGAGCAATAGCCTGGGTATTGGGCTGGCTTGATTCAATCTAAGTATAGCCTTTGCATTGCATTCGTTAATTAACCTTAGAATTTGACCATACCAACATCAGTGACTTTTTGTACTTACCATCTAGTTAGTTCGGCCAAGTTTTCATCACTATCATAGTGTCGACTATTCCTCGCTTAAACTTTATCTAACAAAAACACCAAATTTTATGGCTACACGGTTTCTGAATTCTTAATCATTTCCTGAGGTGTGGTAAAGTTTCACACCGTGTTGAGTTTTCCTCCTACAAGTGCAGAAATAGTTTTACAAATGTGGTGTGTAGCCGTGCCCTTCACGACGACGGCGAAGCTTCAAATGTTTAAGTAATGGTGCCATTGACCAGAAAAATGCGCTTTAAGTATGTAAGTTTTCACTTCGACACTTCGAGGGTTAAACATGCCTGATGTTGGTTTTAACTTTAGAAACTTAGTAAATCTATCTAAGTGTAATGTGAAATTCATATCTTGTTTCTCTATTTTTAAATCCGTGAATATGCATATTGCTAAGTTTCAGAGATCAACCGTTACTAGAAGAGTGTAATTATGAAAGCAATGGTACGTTGTTAGCATATATATACTCTCTCTTTACTATGCAGATTTACTTCGTTTGGAGTTGTGACCTAATCTCGCCGTATTCTTTTTTCGGAATAATTAACTTAATTATTTTAATAGGATCTGTCCTTTGCTACCCGTCTAAGAATAGATCCCGACAAAGAGATTATAACACACAGCAGCATTCAGCTTTTCTATCAGCTATTTATTATTATTTATTTATTTATTTTATTTAACTATTTATGTACACACAGTAGACAACACAGGAAAATTATAAAATATAACATTAGAGTACAAAGGTACTGCTTATTTCTCAAGAAATTTCTGCCAGCAGACCTGCAAAAGGAGAAATGAAAAAAGAAATGTAGACTATAGTGTGTGATTTATTATAATGCTTTTATCACAGACCCACCAAAACACGTAAACCAAAAAATAAACTTTATCACAAAACACTAACTTAAACGTTGTTTTTCTCAGTATCGTTGGATTAGTAAATATCTTTCTTTTTAACGTGCACCAATGAAAACAGTTGGAAGTAAAAAAATATATACCTACGTCGTAAAAAAATACAAGAACTTCGCCTTTTAAATTATATATTCCTTCCTAGAACCTGCTCTAGGATTTTCCTCAATACATTTTATATTTTAGCACAAATTCCATATTAATTTACTCATTTAGTAAAAAGAAAACGACATTTTAAATAGGATTTATCTTATTACGATTTTTAATTACAAGAATAGTGTCGTCCATTTTTAATGTTCCTCTATAATTAGTTGGTCAGAGAGCTCTTATTTTCCCGGCAAGCAGGTGTATTTCGAGAGGTTGCAATTTACATAATTGAGCCCACCGTTAACTTGCCAAAAGTCTGTTTTTGTATCAGATAATATTAGATTTCTGCCTTAGGGTATTAATCGAAGTATCGGCGCATTATAATAGGCAATTTATAAGGTTTTTCGTATCCCTGGATAAACCTACTCGAATCATTAAAAACGTTGTAAGGTAAGTAACATTTTCAAACTACTTGGGTAAACGTATATAAACAGTTTTTCTTTGTTCACGTATGTAGTTATTTATTTTGACTTGCCATGTGCTTATGCTTGGCGTTTTCTGAGTCGGGTCCATATTTGTATCATTCCGGTGTATCAAAACTTCCGTCGCTTGTCATCATTTCAACGTGTCATGATCGGTAGTTTGAGTGCGAAATATTCGTATGATTACGTCATGGGGTGTCCGAATGCGAATCGCATTTTCATAGATATTGGTCGGAGTAGATTCGCATGACCAGCAACGTTTTTGTGGAATTATCCGTGATTGTTCTATGACTAACGAATTTACAAAGCTACGCTTATGGTCAGGTTTTCATATGACAAAAAATTAGAGAAAAGTATTTGTGGATAGTTTTATCGAACTATTGAATTGTGCAACGTTGTTATTTTGATGTAGTGAATAAAGATGTATTTTTATTTTGTGCTATAGCAGTTTTACTTAAAATCGTACAAATGGATATAGTACGGTAATAACAACATGCGTGATGAAAGGCAGATTTATGCGTCAAAATCTCGTACTAATGCAAGCGGTGTAAATGAATAGAATCATATCCTCAATACATGCGCTAACAAACATGGTCATCTCTCCAAGAACAGCGAAGCCAAGCGCAATCACCCAAGCTGATTTTAAATTTCAATTAATAATCTCGTGTGGCTTTTCAATTAATTATTTAAAACGTATTTAAATACGATGGATACGTGATGTCTAGGTTCATATTGAATAGTTAATTAAAAATCGCACAGCATTGTTCTAAAGCAATGCTTGTAATAAACAGCGGACATTAAATTTGAATACCGACGCAACTAAATGATTCTGTCCAGATTTCCGCCACATTCTATTATTATAATATAACGTAAGCAATGTGGGCTTTTATTTATACAAACTTTTAAACAGCCGTTTTGAACTAATCTAAGGCGTTCAGAAATATAATGCCTCTGTGTAGGATCGTGGCTATATTTAGTTAATTGGTACTTGCTGCGCCTCATTTAGGGCTCCCGATTTACCTGCTGGAGTGAATTCCGGTTTTTTACCGGCTGGGAAAGAGTTGACGAATACATTATTCATGTTCAAGAACCCCAATAAGTGTCACTGAGTCAACAACTGCTGTTGAAGAACTCAAACATTTCGAGAATCAAAGTTTGACTATGTTAAACTAACTTTTTACTTATCATTGCAGAAACGTTAACGACAAACTTTGCGAAAAATTTAAGAATGCAATCTTGGTAACAAATAGCTGAATAATTAAGTATTTCAAGGTTCAAGGTGTCAGGTTGTTTTTCGTAAAAAAATATTATAATACGTAAAATGTCCGTTAATTTAGCAGTAAATGCGGTACATCTACACGTCAAAGGTTCGGAGTGAAGCACCGTATCTTATCTAAGGGATGTCCAATAGAATGGCGTCATCATTGTGTCGGAGGCATTGTATGTCAGTTACGTTTCAATCGCGAACTGAGACAACGGGGGACAGCGAAAACTTGTGACTTAATCATTTTCCTTATTATTTTAAAATGGTTTTTTTTAAAGTCGGTATTTAATTACCTTACATTTGACTGAGCTTTCTGTTACCATTGTTATTCGTAAAATTGTGACTTTGTTTTATCTTATTTAATAAGTACCTAGTGACGAAACGATATAAAGAGCGTGCATCTATAGAACTGTGTATTACTCCTTTTAAAACAGTTTGCAAAAGTAGATTTAGTCAAAAAGGTAAAATGTGGTAGCTACAGTAGTTGCGAACAGTATTCATAAAGACGCGTCTCGAGCGACGTGTATAGTATTCGCAGCTATTGAATAGTGTCGATGTAGCGGCCTCGCGACAACTTCTCTACTATCTGTTTCGTTTCCCGCCTGCGAGACAATTTAACTTGACAACGTGGACTCTACAACAAAGGCTGCTCGCTCTATTTAGCTCCCAGTCTCTGCCAATGGGAGAGTCGTTGATATTAAACGCTTTTCTCGCGCTAAAGTTAACATAGTTTTGGTTGAAACTTAATGAAAGTAATAGTTTGTTTGGTGGATGAATTTCCTATTTGGGAAAAAATTTCATAAGATTCCGATCCGAAAATTACATTTCTATAAAAACTTTAAAAGTTTTTTAAGCCAAGCAATCGTTTGGACAAACCAATTTTCATTTTATTTATTTATAAACTAGTCGTTCGTCGTCGTTTATCCTAAACTAGTCGTCATCTCGCAACAAAATTTGCCAGTTCAACACCCGAACAAATATTTAGTCGAAGTTTAACGTTAAAAAGGAAGTCCAAACACCCTTAATCGTGCAAATACTGAATGTACGACATTTGAGTGAGACGTTACGTCGACGTTACCGTGTGATGTGGAGGAATATTTGTAAGCGTTCTTTGTATGATCGGGAACGAGTGTAAACACGGGTGCGCGGCGCGCGGCGTCGGGCGGGGAGGGTCCGCGGCACTCGGGCGGCCGCCGCCGCGCGCTCCGCCCGCACCATGTCGGTGCGCGTAGACCATCGCGACCGAGACAGGTTCTCGAGGCATTCTTCCCGCGCTTCGGTAGATCTTGCTTTTCCTAGTAGCTCAACACGAGACCACTCGTTCCGTTCGGTGCATTCGGCCCGCGTGCCGCGAGCTGCGAGCGATGACTTGATGGTGCCTGTGCGCACGTTGCGATCGGCGTCGTGTCGCGTAGCTCCCGGTGCACCGCACCGTCTCAGGCGCCACCACTCGTCGGCAGCAGAATGCGAGCGCGCGCGCCGCTCCACCCGCCGGCACACGCTGGAGCTGCCCCACAGCCGTGGGCCCAGCGTCCGCAGCCGCTCACCCGAGCCACAGCCGCCACCGCCGGAGCCCGAGATCCCGCCAGAGGACGCCGGGAAGGAAGCACGACGGCGGCGTGTCGTCGCGGCCGTCGCCGCATCCTTCTTCGCGCTGGCGCTGGCGTCGGTGCTGGTGGTGGTGGTGACGCTGACCCACAGCTCTGTGCTCCGCGCACACAACCAAACGGCCAAGTACTACACGTTCTCCGTGCCGCCGCACCATCCTCTCAGTGAGCCCCGTTCATGTTGCCCCACCGTCGCCCCTCCCGCTTCGCATGCGACTGTCTCCGACCCTGAGTGCCAGGGGCTGCGAACGTCGCCGAGGCGGCTCGGCTGCTCATCACCGCCACCATATGCGGTATATAATATTGTCAATACACACATGAACAATCTATTTGGGGTCCTTGACGACAGAATGACAGAGTGATCTCGTTCATCACAATCGCTTCAATTAGTCCTTGAAGCTGGTGGGATAATGAATATGCACAGAAGTTAATAAAGGCAGGTAGCTCGGTCGTTATCAGCTTTTGTACAAATATATGAATCATTGTATGCATTGATGGTGTTGAACGAAATCGCCTGGTTTCTGTCAAATCGGCCTCAGTCCGTACAGGCCACTCAAGCTACGCACGTTCGCAACCCCCTTTCTGCATGATTAGTTACTGTATAATATAGATGTCACGTGTTTGTGATGGTAAATGTTACTGTTATATTACTTTTAATTACAGCGTGTCTCGTATCAAGTTCATAAATTATGACTTGCTACAATTATTATTATAAACTGTCAAATACATACGGTACGCTATGATATAGTGTTGAAATAATTATGGCACCTATTTGCTACGTTTTAATGACCATACATACATTAATTCCAAAGGCTATAATATAAATTATACCTTTTACTATACTTACTTATGATACATTTTGAAATAGCGTATGTAATAACTTATTTTAATGCTCTTCATCAACTTCTTTAATAATCTAGTTCAAAAAATCGTACGAAACTTGACCCTAGTGTCTTATGTCGAACAATCAGGCAAAGCTGGCCCCTCAATATTTCCATCCAGAAGTCCCCAAATATAATGGTATCAACAGTAGATAACGTATAATTAAGTGCTGTGAATTATCATTCAGCACATCTGACATACATACATTAATTCCAAAGGCCATAATATAAATTATACCTTTTACTATACTTACTTATGATACATTTTGAAATAGCGTATGTAATAACTTATTTTAATGCTCTTCATCAACTTCTTTAATAATCTAGTTCAAAAAATCGTACGAAACTTGACCCTAGTGTCTTATGTCGAACAATCAGGCAAAGCTGGCCCCTCAATATTTCCATCCAGAAGTCCCCAAATATAATGGTATCAACAGTAGATAACGTAGAATTAAGTGCTGTGAATTATCATTCAGCACATCTGATTCTTCGTTCTTTTTCCTATTATCCTGAATATCTAATTAAACAACTCCTGCGTAGGATCACAAAGTCACGATATCTGTTAACTTTTGCCCAATACTTATCTTTTAGTTCCTGAAATGTTTCAGACTGTCCAACTTCTTTTAAAACGAAATTAAAACGTTTTGACTTACGTAAATCAATCTATTGGAATACAATTTAAATTTAATTCCGCTTTCAATGTTGAAAAAATAAAATGTTTTTCAAATTCACATACCACACGTTACACGTCGATTGTTACACGAAAAACCATGTTTAAAGAATTTATATATGAAACAAAGATGTTTTTTAACAAACCCACGAATAATCTGTAAGTGTCCTTTTAAAACATCAACCGTAACAATAATGTCATCTTAAAAGCTTTGTCATCTTTTTTCCGTCACAACGTTTAGATTTCCTTTCGCAAAAAGAATAAAACGTCCTATTAAACAAAGTAGGAGTCATAGAGTATTGTGTCCTTTAGTACCTAACAGTTTTACTGAGGGTGAAGAAGTAGTGGTTTTTTTTAAAGAAAATAATGTGTTAAAAACTGTCTTCTTTTTAACAAGTCACTTGCAATAAAGTTTTATTGTAACTTCTGCAGGGTTATTGCGTAATTTTTTATACATCTAAAAAGATACGCAATAGCCCCGCCACTGGCTTTCGTAGTGTCCATCAATTAACTGTCAAATGGTCCCATTTTGTACTAAACCATAACCAATTTGACAGTCAATCGATGGAACTATGATAGCCACTGACGTTTAAAAAGATACCAAATAGGGCTATTTGGTATCTTTTACAAAATAAAATGTTTTTCAAATTCGCATACCACACGTTACACGTCGATTGTTACACGAAAAACCATGTTTAAAGAATTTATATATGAAACAAAGATTTTTTTTAACAAACCCACGAATAATCTGTAAGTGTCCTTTTAAAACATCAACCGTAACAATACTGTCATCATAAAAGCTTTGTCATCTTTTTTCCGTCACAACGTTTAGATTTCCTTTCGCAAAAAGAATAAAACTTCCTATTAAACAAAGTAGGAGTCATAGAGTATTGTGTCCTTTAGTACCTAACAGTTTTACTGAGGGTAAAGAAGTAGTGGTTTTTTTTAAAGAAAATAATGTGTTAAAAACTGTCTTCTTTTTAACAAGTCACATGCAATAAAGTTTTATTGTAACTTCTGCAGGGTTATTGCGTAATTTTTTATACATCTAAAAAGATACGCAATAGCCCTGCCACTGGCTTTCGTAGTGTCCATCAATTAACTGTCAAATGGTCCCATTTTGTACTAAACCATAACCAATTTGACAGTCAATCGATGGAACTATGATAGCCACTGACGTTTAAAAAGATACCAAATAGCCCTGCTGTACTGAAAGCCTGCATCAGAAACGAAAAATTTATTTTTGTTTATCATTTCATACTATATCAAAAAGGTTAAATACGTACTACGTGTTTTTGTTTTACAACCTTCGTAAAAGCATCCTTATTCACAAATGTCAAAAAGGAAAACGACTTTGAAAAGACTATAATACTGTCGTTTGAAAATTCCCAAATGGCAAAGTCTTTGATATTATATGTAGGTAATGTGTCCCAAACTTCATTGGAAAAACTTCCACCCACGAGACCTAATAATATAATCTTTGGAATAACGTTAGGTATAATGTTTGGGCCGTGTCTACATTATGTATGAACTCGATCATGATTCTTCTCGACCGCTAAACTTTTCGGGGAACACATCACTTATGTCAAAACGTATTACTAGGTAAATAGGTCTTCAATGGAGACGCCTGAATTTCGACTTTTCTTCAGTTTTTACGAATCAGACTTACTTTAATACTTCAGACGATTTCTTCCAAATTTTCACTGTAAATACATCAATATTAAACGTATAGATATACCTCAATCTTTGATCGTAATTCTTAGATCCCTTTCAGTCACGTAGATCGAAGAAATGGTTTCCGTTTCACGCCTTCACAGATGTATCCCACGTTAAAATATCTGTTTATATTAAAAACATGTGATGCATTAACACTGTCTTGTTCGCGGAAACTGTGGCAATTTTTATTGCCCGTTGCTAGAACATTGTTTAACACGACAATACCGTTTAACACGATATTTTTGGCACGATGTAGTAACACGGTTTTTCAACAATAGATTGAGTCCATAATATTCAATAGCAGTGTTATCATCGATACGTTTGCCAAGCGGGGTGAATATGGTAGTTTCCCCTATAGACCGTACATTAAAACGATCTATTAGACTCGGGAGGCACATGTTCAGCATTGGCCGTTTATAGAGGCCGCTGCTGATTATGGTAATATCCAAAAGCAATTTATGTTTAGCATAAAAATGATGGTGGAATGTTTTTCTGTGTGTGACGTCAGTTTGTAAACGTTCGTCAGAATTCCTAGTATGGAGCAACGCTTTTAAAACAACAAATATATAAAGGTAATATTAGATACTTCTGGCCCACGTTTATACTGCATTTGATTTCCACCGTTTCCCGTGAACAGTAATAATTCGGCATCGTCGCTAAGCTCATAAATCTGTTATTGACGTCTAAAACACCGCTTTAACATTTATTTGTTGAATGAATGGTTTGAATTATGAAAATGTGATTTTATAGACGGTTTTCTTCCGTAAAAGTTTGAGAGGAAATGGCAATTTATGCATTGATGCAAATGTCGGGCAGTTGATTCTTCTTTAATTTTTCGATTTCCGATGTATTTGCTACTTCTGTGATCGGTTTTTATTAACACTCTCTCGTTCTCGTCTCTCTTTTATTCTTATCCGTCCGCACTATATCTCAAAGACTCTTAGTACTAGAAAGCTGTAATTTGGCAAGAATATACAAATGAGTAACGTCGACAAAGTGCTAAAGTAAAATATTGAAAATTATTTTTTTGGGTATCTCCAGTACACATTAAAGTGGGGATGATTTCTTTTTCTCGCAAAGTCTATTGTGCGGGATTTCGTTGGATAGATCTTTAAAAAATACTGCAAGTTTGCTCAAACAGGTTTTCGATGAAGGGATTTGTTTGTGAAATATAAAAAGTTACAAATTTACGTTAGAAATTAGTCAAGTGTGCCAACCTAAACCACTTATACGGGTTGTGTTTGGGCGTGTGAAAAAAATCTTGGTAATAGCATATATAACGAAAATAATAGGAAAAATAAAAACTATCACAGCTAAGTAGGCTTAACAAGTTTACGAGTAATAATCGACCAACTTATACAATGTAGTTCTATGAAATATTATATTTTCCTACCTATACATAATGTATGTGAGCGCAAGTCTCAAAACTGCAAATGTAAGTTTGTTTTATTTTTACATTAAAAAACTGCAACTGCGAAAGCCTACGTTGTGCGTGGTCCGACATGCACTTGGCCGGTTTTTTATTATTAATTTCTTGTCCTGTGTGAGGAAATAAATAAATAAAATAATAAATACTCTTTTTTTTTCACGAAAACATTGTTATGTTTTTGATACGTTACCGTACATAGAGTTGTGATGAATTAAAAACAATTGAAATAATAGCAACTGCGGCTTAAAAGTTTTCATATTTCGAATTCTAGTACACCGTCATATAGAAAATGCCTGAATCAGCTAAACCAAAATAAGACCGCATTATTGCATGACGTCCAGACTACGGGTATTGAGAGTTTCCAATAATAACTGAAGTATTCAGTGTGGTTTGTAGACTCCGCTATGCAACTGTGATGGTGTGGGGTAAGCTAAATATTCACAGCATTTCTTCTAACAGCATCGTTATGAACCTTTCACACGTACATCTAGGATTGACTATGCGTTAATAATTATAATTTCATTAATGTCATACATTACATAAAAATTGAATTACAAAGTTCAAATATAGATTTGAATTTTGTTATTATCTTTGTAATATTAGTATAGACTAATATAATAAAGACATTTGTTTGTATATCAGTAGGGGACTCTCCCAGGGAACCTCCGGAACTAATAAAACAATTTTTAAAATTAAAAAATCTCTGACAGTAATCTACATTATTCTCAGGGCTATAATAGGCCGTCAATTACATTTATACCTACATATAGTTACTGCTTATTAATCACATTTACACATTTTGTCACTGGCGAAGTGCACTGATAAATAATATTAAAACTCAAAATTCCACACCTAAAAAATGTTTAATAATTTTTCAAAATAACTCATACAAAACAGAAATTCATTTATTATTTTAAGAACCAAATCTAATTAATTTATTAAGCAATTTATCACTGCTAAACCTCTGATTCATTAAAGTCAGATAGAGAAGTTAATAAAAAAATCTTGTTAGTCCGTCAGATTGATTTCCAAGAAATATTGACCTAAAGTTCGTTAGATAAACCATAAAAAACAATTAAGCCACCCCTTGTTTTGAAATGGCTGCCGTGGGACAAGGGTTGCAACCCCATAAACTAGGATTTTACTTTAAACAGACCCCCCATTATATCTTAAAAATAAAATTGCATCCTTTAACAAATGCACGCTAAATGTAACATTTCAATGGACTATACGTCAAATTAATATGAATGACATTTCATACGACAACGGGAAAATTCATCCTAAAAAGTCCGTAATTTTTGTATGTATTCGTGTCTTTTGATAACTTCTGAGTGTTTATTTATGAACCACGTTAAAATGTAAAAAAGTTATTTGTATTAAAAATGTACTTAACTATATTCATTGGATGTCTAAATGAGCCGTTACAACTGTGGTGTACAATAATAGTCTATCTAGCAACTTCGAGTATCTGTCTTCGAAGTTCAAACATTGAACTCGATCGGGTTCAGTTGAATGTAGTTATGTATACACGTTGTGTTGACTACAGATTTACTACAGTTCTAAGCCTAGCGTGTAACTATGCTGTATACATTGTGCAATAAATAAATTTTCGTATATTGTTTAGGATTGCAAGTGATATTGGTGTAAATTGTTGGATCCATTTCAGTGTAGCAAATGGAATAAAGATGCTTTCACACCAAGGGGACAGGTCAGTGATCTGGCTGATATTAGTGCTCGTGATTGTACATTATATCGGTCTGGATTACATTCGGTTCGACCGCACCTTCAAGCCAAGGAAACTAAATTCAATGTTAGTTAAAATCCACCCCAAGCTTATCGTGAGTCCCGTCAGGGCCGTGGGTTGTACACTAGTTATCGCGGCCTCGACATAGAGGGCGAAGAAGGAACATAGGTGGTTTTTAGTCAGTAGAAGTCTGACACTCCCTTTCGCTCTGCCCAAGAGCGAAAGGGGTTATTCGATGATTTTACACACGGCAAAAAAAAAAAGCTTATCGTGAGTCAGAGGCCCACAGGCGGCATACAAACTGTGACACCAGGTTTGGCACTTACCACACGATAAATAAAGATCGTGTAGATAAGAATATATTTAATTTACAATAGCAAAGGCAAATTCAAAGTATTTATTAATTATATTTTTGGTGAAACAGCTTTTATTTAGGATAGCGGACGTCACGCGGTTTCACCCGCGCATTTCCCGTTTCCGTGGGAATACAGGGATTAAAAGTAGTCCTATGTCACCTGGGGATAGTGTAGCTTCCCAGCGGTGAAAGAATTTTTTAAATCGGGCCAGTTGTTTATAAGTTTATTCATTACAAACATACACACACACAAAAATACAAATCTTTCCTCTTTATAATACGAGTATTAGTGTAGATATGGTAGTTTAGTAACTACCCATTAGAGCACACAATGTTACAACATAAATATTCAAAATGGAAATACAATTTTTTATAATACACATGTTGAACACAATTAATTTTATTATCTAAATAAATAAAAAGTAAATTATGTTCGGAATACAATCCAATGGCCATCCAATGTAAATCCAAAAAGCAAAACCAATGTTTGCCAGTACAGGCTGTTGAACTGGGCCTTTAAGTACGTTTATTTTACATTACAAAATCTCAAATTCTTACCGAGTTGTCGGAATGTTTCAGGAGAGTTCGACATTTTTGCTCTGCGTAAAGAAAATTCTTCTTTTGTTGTTCGAAACCATTAGAACAAAGCAAATTAAAATAAAGCAGAGCTTCATTTCTTGTTACGTGTAAGTTAATCTAAATGAATTAGGTAACTGCGTGTTCAGTACATCATACGGCATCATCATCAACATTTTCGATGAGGTATAAGGGTTCCCCTTAAATGTTCATTGGGAATCAATAAAAACTGCTGTTTACTATAATAGTGCATACCTTCACGTTCAAAATGAACGGAACACATAATTTTTAAGCAATTTTTCTTTGGATATTGAAAAATTCTTTGTGGGGGTAAGACTTAGTGACCATTTGTGCTTCGATGTCCTTTCCACCCTGTATAATTATTATAGGTTAAGTAAGTATACCTTGAAGTTTGTATAACAATGAGTAAGAGATAGAATTTATAATTCGTGGACATATCACATACCTAAATAAAATTGTTTTGCTGACCAAAATAAAATAGTTACGGTATAATTAAATGCAATTATTGGTAGAAAAGATGTATTGTCTGATACGTGTCAAATAAAAACAATCCATATACGATATTTGGCTTCGCACTAGTCGAGTTATAAAGTGATCATTATTCGTTCGAAAAAAAAGAGAAGCAATTCCTACATACTTACAATGAAGCTACTTACATTAGCTGAGTATTTACGATGTTAATTATCATGCCAAGAGAAATTAGCTGATCCCGTAGATAAATGTTTTACAGACTTAGTAAAGCTGTAATTCAATTGTAAACCTAAGGCTACCTCCTTGGGTTTACAATTGAATTACAGCTTTACAGAGTGAATCTTATAGATGGGACTCCTGGGGCTTAATTTGAAAATCAGAGTAGTAAAATAACATGGTGTTCGAACCATTTTATCGAATTTTAACGATATTGAGGCAATGCTTTGTACTGCCTCGTTGGTCTAGTTTCTGGAATTCCCATTACATTGGACTTAAGCATAACTGGCGATATGTGTGTCCAATATTAGGTACCAGCTCTGCCTAACCCTTCGAGGTACAGGGTAGATATCATGAGGCAATCTTACAGTTCAGACTTGCTCCCAATAAGAAATAAGTATTATTTATTCCACTGTGCGATAGGTGACTGAAAAGACTTTAAAGAAAGTACCGCGTCAATTTGAGTGCCGATACTTAAGTACGCGTTAGTGGGTACGCATTGTATAAAAATGCATATCATCGACTATATAACAATTTGTATACAGCTCAAAATCGAGAAGTCACACCCGAAAGGTAGCGGTACAAAACCCTCAAAATGTAACAAAAGAAAAGGTTTCAATGAATATCATCTCAAAATTTTCCTTACCGCGCGTAATAACTTCGGAAGAGGTGGTTTCCCTTTTTTTATAAATCATAAAGGGAAAGGATGTCCAAAAAATTTAGGTTTAAAACATCCAACCTGTGAGATGGCCGTTGCCCGGAGCCATATAATATTAATTATAACTTATTTCAAGTTGTTTGTGAATGTTTAATTGGGTTGTATTTAGCATAGTACCTAACTGTAGCAATTGAAAGTTTTAGCGCTTATTCAAATTTGTATGATAATTATGATATTATTATGTTCTTTATTTTAAGAGAACTCTTAGCGCAAATGAAAATAAATTACGTCACATATTTGGTACGCGATCGGAATTCATATGAAATAAATACGGGCCATGGCGGGTCCTTATCACAGTAGTAGGGAAACCCCGTTTAATTTTTCATTTACTTTTATATTTGTTGTTAAAGCGGTGACAGGGACACACATTATGTGATCAACTGTCTACCTATACGGATCATGAGACACAGCCCGCTGACAGACAGACGGACGGACGGAGGCTTTGGTAATAGGGTCCCTTTTACCCTTCACAACGCTAAAATCTAAAGTTTTATCTGTGTGAATCTACTGACTTTTTATCTATTGGTAAAACTAAGTACTTAAGTAAACTTTACTAAGCTGATTTATTACACTCTCCTCTTCCTCCCCAATCACGAAATAGTTACAGCTTTTAGGATAAAACTTTGAGATCGCAGATTCCTATTAAATATCTTCCTCAAATAAATCAAAGATTTTTCGACTGAAATATCTAATTCATCTCATTCTGAGTGGAAGTGTATTCATTTAATTCATTTTATTTCCATAAAATATGATATGAAAAAGCGTTTATAATTAAATCAAGTTTGCTACTCCAGTTTAGTAGAGCGAGCTGATGGCCCGTCTCCCGGATTCATTCGAAACTTTTTACTGAAAAGCACTAACAAGCAACCAGTGAGGCGAGGAAAGTAGACACTAGTAAGCCACGGCACTCATAGATTCATAGGTGGCGGCCTATGTGCCTATACACATAGAGAATATGGAACTTTTTTAATTTCACGCTTGATTCGAAAACTTCCACACGAACGCGGAGTAGCGGATGCCAAGAGCTCGACGTTGTCATTCAACGTACACGTTTCTGAACCAATGATTTGAGTTGCGTCATTTGAAATACATTAATTTTATTAAGTTGCTTCGCTTTGTTTCAAATGCATAATTAAATTTGAATGTGCGGAAAAAGGGTTCAACTCTGCCCACTAAGCTGGAATAAATAGGTTTACCAATTAACTAGGTTAAAAGTTTTAAAGAGCTTGCGTGAACTGCCTAATAATGCTGTAACACAAAATTAAGTGTATACGATTTATATTTCATGGACGATTGACAAATTGCAAAATTTATTTGTCTGTCAACTTTCTGTTAAACTGATCTTAGGTCCACTACTGATAATAGTCTCTAAATAACTTAACAGCCGTTTTGGTAAATAATAATCGGTATAAAAAAAAGACAAATGACAACCAACATAATCTTATACAACGATATCTTTAAAAAAATACGGATATAAAAACAAAAACACATTCAAAGACGAAAACTAAAGAGCCAATTAAGTCACTTAGGTTAATGTTATGAACGTTCGCGAACTAATTAACAATGTAACCTAATTAGAACTAGAATACGTTTGCGGCACAAGCACTTTGTAAATGCACAATAGGTATGTGTAAAGAACGCCGCTTTTAGTTTACGTAAAGGGTACGAATGCGTTGTTTCATTTCATATTCGATTCGATTAGGCCCACAGCCCCCTTGCATGACTCGTTGCGCCCGCGCTTACGAGCGCAAATGGATTACGACGCGTTTTAAAGTTATATTTTAATGTAGTAATTCCACACATTTCAGCTAGGTACCTACATAACATAATTTAATATAGAAGAAATATTGATAAAGATAAATGCGTATTTTTCATAACGAATAGCTATGAAGTACCAATGTGTGTAATTTTTAGGGTTCCGTACTCAATATAGAACCCATATTATAACCCTATGTCCGTCTGTCTGTCCGTCCGTCCGTACTATATCTTAAAGACTCTTAGTACTGGAAAGCTGTAATTAGGCATGACTGTATAAATGAGCTACACCGACAAAGTGCTAAAGTAAATAAAAATTAAATATTTTTTTTTTTAGGGTATCGCCACACATTATCGTACACATTAAATTAGGGATCCATTGTGTGGGATGTCGTTGGATAAGTCTTCAAAAAACATTGCGAGATGGCTGGAACAGTTTATCGATTATGGGATTCGTTAGTGAAATATTAAGCTTTAAAGTGCAATTTTTTGTTAGACTTAAGTGTACCAACCTAAACCACCTATGTGGGTATGGGCATGTGAAAAAAATCATGGTAGTAGCATAAATAAATAAAAAGAAAACGATCACAGCTAAGTAGGCTTTACAAGTTTACGAGTAATAGTCGACCAACTTATAAAATGTACTTGTATGAAATATTTTCCTACACATAATATATGGGAACGCAGGTCTCAAAACTGCAAATGTAAGTTTGTTTTATTTTTACAATAACAATCATCGTTCGGAGGCAGGTAGGCAGGGTAATTAATCAGTTTTGTAAGTTTACATATTTTGATGGGCAACTACGGAACCCTACATCGTGGGTGGTCTGACATGCACTTGGCCGATTTATAACATTGAAATCTGGTTAAAACGTCAAGTGTGTATATCTATACAAATACAAAATCCGACTTAGCGAGTACGAATTGCGAAATGTTTCGAAATTTTATGTCGGTAGCGCAATGTCGAACGTGCAACCAATAACAAAAGGCACACGTACAAAAGAAACGCTTAATGAATAAATAATCGGATAATAATTAAGCTTCCCATGTTTCGCCGGAACGCTTTTCTCTTTAGAACAAGTTGCATAGACGATCGCCGCAAGCGACTCGCGACACACATCCCGCTTCTGATCACCCCGCTTATCATGGGCTCATAGCACTAACGGAGGGTACATACAAAGACAAGGCTGGCAACACCGTGTAAGCAAAGTCAATTATAGGTGTGTTCGCCTTACAGTTTATTTCATACCATGTGATCGGCGCTGCTCATCTATCAGTGTCGTGTCGTTCACGTCAACCATGTGGAAATAAAGTCCCTGTCGCACGAAGAATAATCGATGTAGCGCAGTCGATATTTTTCAAAATCTTTTATAAACATGTTTGTGGATCAGTACGCTTAGCCTCGATTATATCACCATATTGTAACCTTGGATTATGGACATGCTTGTTTGAGAATAGTTCAAGAAAACAGGTATTGTCAATCATCATCTTCCTGCCGTTGTCTTAGGGTCAGCGCAACAAAACAACGTCAAGGCATCATTTACGGGGGCTGCGAGATGTTGGGGCTCGGGAGGTTGTAGGGGCTGCGGGATGTTGTAAGAGATACTGCGGTATCGACATAAAGGGCTAAGAAGGAACATGGGTGGTTTTTAGTCAGTAGAAGTCTGACACTCCCTTTCGCTCTGCCCAAGAGCGGGAGAGGTTATTTGATGATTTCACACCCCCAAAAAAAGGCATCATTTACTCCTTTCTCTTTTGTATTAAGTATTCCTTACACAATCCATCCATCTTGACAGCTTGACAGATAGATATAGTTAATACTTAGCCGTAATAGCTTGTTTAAGTTGACTACACAAACGGTGGAACCTCAAGTCAATGTTAGCTTAAAAACTTGACTTACACAAGACACGCTTGAAACATTTCACATAATGCAGAATTTCGCAGAAAAGTAAGACTAATTTCGATACAAACTGGTTACCCAACCCGAAGGTGTCACTACAATACACAATAATATTTATTCCCGACTCCACCCTCCTCTAGTCTAAATGAGAGCAAACATTCCCCCATTCACACTAATAATAAAGGAACAGCAAAGTTTTAGGAAGTTAATGATATCAACGAAAAGTCAAAAGTTCCGTGAATCAATTCCGTTGAAGTTAACAATAGCAGGCGCACGGAACAAATTTTATGAGGCACTTGTTGATACGACATTTAAGCCGGCTTTGGGCCAACGAATATTGTGTCTCTGGCCTAATACATGCTAATACAGGCTTTAGTTACGAGCCGTGTTTTGTAAACTCCGTTTAAATTGAACCTTGTACAGATAATGGGTACAAAGACGGAAAATATAATGTGGAAAATAAAGCCGGGTTGAAATTGATGAAGAAGTTATGAGTCAATGTTGAGCAAAGTCAAGTAAATTTTATTTAACCATCTGGCAACGTTGCGCACTTCTGTGCATATTGAGTGCGTTGCGCATCACTTTTACTCAACTACGGCAAATCCAAAAGTAGGTTATGATTCAGTCGTAATTTGTAGGTACTTATATGTTTATCTGTTCGCGCATAGCGACATATATTATATTTAAGGTATGAAAGGTAATTTAGAAACTACTTATTTTTAACCGACTTTCCAAAAAGGAGCAGGAGGTTCTCAATTCAATTGGTATTTTTTTATGTTTTCCGATTACACTGAGATTTATCTTTCGATTTACGTGATGCCATTTGGTCCCATAAAAATTTAACATAGTTGGGCCCAGTTCTTTTCATGTTATGAACATTTTTTTTATTTCAATTTATGAACTTTTATATAACGTTTATGTGTGTTCGCGAATAACTTCGTCGTTTATGAACCAATTTAGATGGTTCTTTTTTATTGGAAAGGAGATATCAAGGGTGGTACCATGATATGGAAACCAGGATTTGGTGATGGAATCCCAGAGAAATCGAGAACAACCCTCAAATTCCATAGATATTACCTACGTGTTTCGTGCTTTTTCTGACGCTATTCAAGTATTCGCATCAAGCAGTCATTACTTCATGTTGATGAGCTGATGATGGAAGGTACTACTCTTCAGCGGAAATAGGAATTAAAAGCAATAATAAGGGAATCTTAAAGGGTTAGGTTTCTTGGTTGAATGTTAAATGCATAGTAAATATTTGTATATTACAACAAAAAAATAAAAACCGACTTCAAAAACACCAGTAAATGAAAAATAAACTTCAGAAGAAAAATCAGCTTCTGTAGTTGGTAGCAAAAAAATAAATCAAACAAACAAACGTCACCGACTTCAGAAGCAGATTTATCTTCTGAAGTTTAATTTTCACTTTTTGGTGAAATATAACTAAAAATATCTTATAGGTATATAAGTTGTCTACGTGTTAGATGACGAATTAATACTACCAGCGATTTTTACGTATTCGGGTTTTTGTCCATTCGGACAGTGAATACACAGCTTATTCCGTCTATTTTTATTTGTTCATGGAACGAGTTATGTTATGACTTTGTGTCACTTCTCTTCAGACTGCGTATTGTTATGTTGTTTCTACTTATAGGTCAGGGACTGTCTGTCATTTCTTGTTTGACATGTTATGCGTGTTTGTTACTGTATTACCTTCCTTTGAGAATATCGTGCCAAAAGAAATGATTGTAGGAATGGTGTCTCTCACTATATTCTAGATCCCAGATACTGCATTTATTGGTTGAGCAATGTTTTAAATCTAGCCATATCAACTGTGCTTTCAAACTGGCAGCTATAATTCTGACGAGAAAAGAGTTTTTCAATCTACGTTATGTATACATAAGTTTTTACTAGGCTATTGCGTGAGACTTCGTTCGTGTGAAATTTTTGATATGTATGTGTGGGAAAGAAAACGTGTCCATAATTATATACTACTATTATTATTAAACGTTTATTTCAGATTAAAAATACATAGCACACAAATAAAAATTACATTACTATGCCAGACTAAAATTTTTATCTATGCCAACATTGCATTGAGTGACAAACATTAGTCCACCCCAATTTTCGCACTTATGATAGTATACATATTGGTAAGAATGTAGATACCACACTTTATGACCAATCTTTAGAATTTAGCCATTCTAAAGGTTTCAACGTAACATGATATTTAACTTGATGCTTGTGCTTTCAAGAGCTTCCATTTCAAAAGTTCTCACCCCCCTAACTAATTCTCAAATGAAACGGTTCTGGCAAAATACCTATGAAAACCCCATTGACAAATTTGATTAAATACAAAAACAAAAATACGAAGATTTACATAAACTACTTTTTGTTGATGTATAAAGCTCCATTAAAATGGATGGACAATCTTTTAGAAATCATTTAGACCGCCAAAATAGGGACAACATGGATAAAAAAAAAGAAAAACGAATTAGATACCTGCAACAAAATTAAATCACTTTACAGTGTTTGGGTTTTACTTGAATATATTTGGTAAGACGTACTTGAATTCTGTAAAATGTGTCCGTTTATT
Source organism: Diarsia rubi (assembly GCA_932274075.1). Classification (NCBI taxonomy): domain Eukaryota; kingdom Metazoa; phylum Arthropoda; class Insecta; order Lepidoptera; family Noctuidae; genus Diarsia; species Diarsia rubi. The sequence goes on along the minus strand of OW026417.1, from coordinate 12,537,612 downwards.
TTAATGAAACCTTATTTAGCACCAAATAAAATCTATCTCTGTGATCATAGGTCTCACCTATAGCTTTCTCTGTCTCCCCTGGTGTATCAGTCTCAATCTGTACAACATACAAATAATTATGGACATGTTCTTGTTATTTTTTTCTCAAACAAGATATTAGATGCCATCTAAAATATAAGAGATTGATAGGAGGGGAGCGAGCAATATTGAAAAAGAAATAAAAGCTTATTATCTGCGATGACGATGCTATAAAGTTATGTTGTATCAAGATGTCTTGAAAGCTGATAAAACTTAAAATAAATTCACAGGAAACACATAAAAATAAAACATAAATAAAGATTACAAATTAAACACTCAAATAAATAACGCTTACGAAAACGAAAAAGTTAAGCGCTCAGGGTTTACGGATAAGCTGCTATTCAGCGAAAAATCTAATAGGTCTCATTACCCCTTAAGAGCACTTAGGGTTCCGCTTAAAGCAAATCTGATGAAGAATTTAGTGTGGGCAGAGTGACCCTCGTGTTAGACTAAATTCAATCTAATTATCACGGTGGTGTGGCGTCCGCAACACATAGGTTTATGTGCCAGCGTGTACACACGACAAAGGCGACTTCAAAGGGAACGCTCGTACAGAACCGTAGGTGCGGCCAGTTGGCCACTTATAACGTATTTACTGGACGGGAGCGTCATGCTAAACATTCGATGCACTTGCAATGTTTTACTTTCAAACCTCACAGCTATTTTAGGAAATAGATCGTCGCAAATAGACACAGTTCGTACTACGATCGGCAACAAGTGGCTTCCCGATCTAATTTTCATTCAATTGAACTGATTAATATCGAGTGATTGTTTTAGTCTTTACAACTTTAAAGAGTGTTCTATTCGTGAACATGCTGGAAACTGTAGGAATTTCTCTCCGTACAACAGCAGTTCGTTTGTTATCATAATTATTCACTATTTATTTTTACTACGAGTAATTCACTAGCAGCTTATCAGAGTGAAGCGTGCTATTTCTTTCGTCGACAGTGTAATGAACATCTCACAGATTATTTTTTTTGTAAAACATTACGTTTGCTTCCTACGCGTTCTAGTCTTTATTCAATACACTCGTGTATACTATGATATAAATAAAGTCGACCTACTCCCATTGATTCAGATAGAATATTCATTGCACAAAACTTGAAAGCGATTCGATACTACAATCATCATCATCTGCCTAACCATTTCCCTACTAAGTTGGGGACGGTTTTTAGTCTCACCAGTATTTTACATGCCTATGACCTGACCTCCACAACCCAGTTTGTACTGAGTTTAATTCGATACTACAATGTGCATACAAATATAACAAAAAAACCTTGTAAATAAAATATAATAAACAGAAGAGAAGATTTACATTACTTGATTAAAACTTGCGACGTACAAAATAAAGTATAGTTGGAAGAATAGATATGCCAGTACATTGTTATTCGTATTTTCAATCATCTTGATTACTTTACTATAAAATACTATAGATATACCTTAATCCTTTGTAATAAACGTTAATGTTATGCACGATCATACACTTTAAGATGTCACAACGCATTTGCATACATTTCGTTCACAAGTTCCTGAAATTCAGAATTAAACTTATCTTCCGTGAGAATGTGGAACACCTAGGCGCCTAGTTTCCTCTCCTTGTTGCCGCCTGTACATCAAACAACTTCCTTAGTTGAAGAGTTGAAGTACTTAGGAAGTTTGGGCCGTTAAGTAAAGTCACATGTTTGGATCAGGGGCATCTTAGAACAGGTAGTTTGAAAGTATAGTAAACCGTGGTTTTACACGACATACTTAATTAATCTGTCTTTCTGTGGATAGTAGGAGAACATTTCCAAATGGAAATATCTCAGGGTTTTTATGTGGTCCATAATTCATACTGAGACAATGCAATTCTTTGGGTTAAAGGCGCCATTTTTCTGATTTTGTAGATACCGCTAGAATGTCGGACCTTGGTATTGTTGGATTGCATAACACATATATATTAATATTTCTGCCGAGACGGATCCCATCTTTTCCCTTCCGATTTTAATATATTTGCTACAAATTTCGCTGGTGATTTGTAGCAGAATGTTGTAATAATATTTTACAACAAAAACGGCACCCTTAACTAAATACCTCCATCGGTTTAACCTCTAACTTTGCCGACCTCTCGTTACAACTAAAAACTGCTCATATTAAATTTCAATTAGGTTTGAACAAACTAGGAGGGTAATTATGCAACCCGTTTCGAGCAAAATGTAGAGAGGTGAGTTTGTAACGCTTTTTATCAATCAGTAACAAAAGGAGACTATTTTTAATTACAGCAGTGTCTGGCAAAATGACTGGTCAGCAATTTGTGGTTTTACAATGTCTTATGTTAGAATTAGTGATGACGCTTGAAGCGGACGGTAACGGGTGAAATAACACCAGCTACCGAGGTAAATGAAGCCGGAATATATCTGGATTAAGACGTTGCTAGATATATATAAAAGCAGAGCTCCAGGATAGAGCAATAGATTTTAAACATAACATTATTATTAGCCAGTATTATCCAGATCATAAAGTTTAATATCTTAGACTGTAGAGTAAGAACGTGAGAAATTATTTTACTTGCATTTACGTAGACATGACACGGTAGTAAAAGTAGTAGGTAACTATGAATATCGACATATGTATGTTTATTGCTGGAGCCTGCTATAAATTTGTAAAATAAAGTTTTATGAATGTCCGGAAAACGAGGGAAGAACACTCGATCACATCTAGGTACCTATTTGAGATGGGTTTACATCATACTTTAGATATTGTGACCATCAATATCCGTTGGTCAAAATGTAATATCGTAGCGTTAAACTTTTAGGATAAGTGATTTTATTCGGTGAAGGAAAACATCGTGAGGAAACCGGCATGGCTTAGTACCAAACATTCGAAGACATGTGACATCTACCAATCCGCACTGGGCCCGCGTCGTAGATTTTAGCCCATTCCCTCTCACAGAGAGAGGAGGCCTGTGTCCCAGCAGTGGGAACATTAATAGGCTGTTGATACTTTCAAAACTGCCGTCTCAACTTTTATCTAAGGTTCGTTTATGAGTAATAATTTTCAGAGTACTTGTTTTTATTAAACCATAATATAGGTTTTTATTAAATCGAGATTAAAATCTGCGAAACAGCGTGTAATATCACTGTCTCTCTTCGTAACGAAATTTCATTTAAGCTGTAACAACGTCGAACGGCTTTCAAGTCGGTAAATGTGTGGTTGTACTGCGCAAAATTACTGTATTATTTATTACTTGTATATAATATATATTCTGATATTAATAACAGTGCCGTATTAATTAAGTAGGTACGCGTAGACAACGGTATCGATTGTTAAATCGTTTTCCTTTTGCAGTATAATCTCGCTCTCTCGTTTTATTATCTTTGTAAACATGAATAAAATGAAAAAGATCTTATTCAGTAGATAGCCGGTTTTATTTACTGGACTCCCAATTTTATTGGAGAGTAAAATTGATTAAGTGATTGTGTTTTACCAGTTTTAGAATCAATTGTATTTTTAACTTGAATGTTGCTGTCTGAACAAGATTTAAAATATCTAAATTGAAAACACATATTTTTTCCTCTCAAGACTGTCTGGACTCGGCTGTAGGTAAACGAATGGAGACTGCAGTTTACTGTACGATAGTTTCTACTGAAAAATCACCCATATCCACTAGATATCAAGGTCTATCTTTTACCTAGTACTTATACATACGATAAAAAAAAACCACTGTAAAATGTACAACAAAAAAAGTGAATTATTAACGTGCTTTTAGTGGTTGTAATTCTTCGATTAGAGAACCCTTGTGTTATCTTTTTTTTGGGGGTTGGAAAATCATCAAATAACCCCTTATTGGGCAGAGCAAAAGGGAGTGTCAGACTTCTGCTGACTTAAAACCAACCATGTCCCTTCTTAACCCTTTGTGTCGAGGCCGCGGTATCTCTTACAACAACCCACAGTCCCGACGGGGAATGTGTTATATCTTTTTGTGTTGATTTCAAATGAAATGAAAGTGAACAGCTCACTTAAGCCCAGTTTAAAGACATATAAGTAAGTAATTATAATAAACAGTATAGCTTAGCGAGATTCAAAAATAATAAAAAGGTATATGGATGACAGGTTGGAATGGAGCTCGCACAATTTACCACGCAATTTTTTTGTATTTGGTATTGAAAAGTTAAAAATATTCTCAAAGCTCGGCAAGCTGAATGGATTTCGTAAATAAGTTTTTGTATCCTAAGTGTTCGAGAAGTGAAGTTATCGTTTTTCGTTGTTACACATTTTCAAAAACTTTCAGTAGGTATCAAAAAATGTAAAAAAAAACTGACCGCGCCGTCTAGATGAATTGATCTCGATTAGTTTTATTTGTGCAATCCACCCTTAGCCACACAGGGTAACCACAGGTTCACCAATCGATAATATAATTAACTCGTAATTCACAAATGATACTATTTGAAACGCAATGAGTGCTTCTGATTCTGACGCGTTATAGCCATTTAAATTAATTAAGTACTCTGATTTGACTGGCCTGTTGGTCTAGTGGTTAGTGACCCTAACTGCTATGCCGGAGGTCGTGGGTTCGATTCCCACCCAGGACAAATGTTTGTGTGATGAGCACGATCATTTGTTCTGTGTCTGGGTGTAATTTATCTATAATATGTATGTATTTAGAAATATATAAGTATGTTTATCAGTTGTCTAGTACCCATAACACAAGCTCTGCTTAGCTTGGGACTAGATGGCGTTGTGTGATAGTTGTGGAATATTATTATTATTATTATTATTATTATTATTATTTGTCATTCAGTGCGCTCAATCAAATAAATTGTACTTTGATTTTACAGCCTCACGATTTTCAAATTACTTAACAACTTATTTCATGTCAATTATATTACTAGTAGAAAATATATTTTGATTTAAGAAAGGAAACATAGTGAAGGTAACTCATAGTTTTGCCATAGTTTCTAGTTCGGTCCGCCTGAATTCTTTTTTTAATTAGCCTATTCTGGGGGAAAGGCCCCCTTTGCCCAGCAGTGAGACAGAATAGGTTCATTTGTTTTTACCCGACTACGGCAAAGCCAAAGGAAGGTTATACTTACTTTGTAGATAGTAGCGTCAATTCACATAATATTATGTAAGCTCCGTTGCATTGTTGCAAACGCAGTGATGTAACCATCCATGTAAAACTTCACAGCATTTGTAATCTGTGGGTTTTCATGTAATACCTGCAAACGATATTCACTATATTTCGTGGAAAATACACGTTACCGTATGCCACAGGCAACGTGTATTTTCAAACAAATATTTTCGAGAGTTTGAAATTCAGTGTAGGTTCGCTAAGCTCGTTTCGAATTTAGAATACAATTTCGAATCATAATATTTTCATTTTCATAGAATTCATGTTTTGTGTTTCTGATTGCACGCTTGTCCCAATGTTATTGATTTTTAACCTTTTTGGACGACAAAATTGTCTAAAGGTAGGTAACAAGGTACTTACCTAGTATGTACATGGGCCAATTTTTTAGGGTTCGGAGGCATGGACGTTTTATAAAATTATGTACTGTGCTTTGACTTAGTATTTTAAACGACGATAATAATACGAAATTAGACTTGTTATTATTAAAGTTAACTTTTTGTGGGTAGACACAAACTGAAGTTGAAAACACCTACTTTTGGAGTCCTACTACGAGTAAGTAGGTAACCAGACGTGGCAGCTTTTCTTTTTTTTTAATGGGGGAAGCCCGCCACACTATTGCCAAACCACTGTAACTCCTGAAAGCCAGAATCAACAAGGGCGACCATAAGAAAAGCGCCGAGACAATGAAGCTCGACGAAGTCCCAGAGAAACGATTTAACTGTCTTGGATCCCGCAACGAAATTAATCAGAAAAGAATAGCGGAGGAGTAGGAAAAACATAATTTCCACATCGTACTCGTAGGTTTGAAAAATAAGCAAGGAGCAAAAGTTTCTAAACGCATGTAGGATATTAAGTGTCGAGATAAAAACATACTAAAACGGATTGCACTCCGAGAGTGCCGCGGCGTAGAAGTGAAAACTTGAACATTAACGTTGTGCATTTTTGAATATTTTGGAATGGTTTGGGAATAATTTTTCACGAATTGCTTTATTTATAAGCATAAAATTAGGATAATTTATTTACGCTATCGTACCCAAACATGACATTAAAATATGAATACATAAAAATGTAACACATCAGAACTATTACAGTTATCTTACATTAAAAAGTTTATCTCTCAGAAAAATCGACTTGATATTTTATTTTTTTGACATTTGACACACGCAGATTCGCGCAAGCGCTCTGCGCCGTCTTACGATCAGGTGACGTGTTTTTGCACAAATCAAAAAAGTGTAAAACACTGCTATAAAAAGAAGTTTTCACTTCAAAAATGTTTTAACCAGCTGTTTGGACCAGCCATTACAACGAGGCACCGTGGGAACATATTCTATAATCACTGCTCTATTAGGCAGGGTATAAAACAGACTAAAAGCTGTCCGTCTGAGTGGAACCTAATAGTTTAGCAAACGCAGTTAATTCCGCCTTACTGGCACTTGGGTTTCCGCACGTGACCATATGTAGTTAGAGGTAATATATGTTGGGCTCCAATACTGGAGGATATGGACGAACAGTTTTTTCGGATCTATCTTGCTTGAGACTATAATTTTCACAAAGAGTAATTTCCATATAATTAAGGGTATATTTCAATGCCCGCCACTACTTACAAAATAACTGGAACAGAAATGAAAAAATCTGCCAAGTAATTGAACATAGTCTCTTACGTTTAATGGTAGTCTTGTTATCAAAAAGGCAAATTTTGGATGGAAACTAGTCGGCCAACTTAAAAATTATTTTATTGTTGAAAAACTTATTATTATTATATCATTACCCTTATGATTCTAGAATACAGATGAAGCCGTGGGTAGTACGCATCAAACTAAAACGGTCCAAATAAAATAAGATGATGATCCCGCCATTATACAATAATTTTCTGTAAGCGACCCGTTAACGCGACTAGCTATTAATTTTATGTCGCTTTATTGAGCTCTCAGTGTTTAATACTTTAGCTTTATGGAGAAATCACTTTACTTTGTACACTTACAATCCATTTAGCACTTAGTGGAGTCAGATAGTGGCTGTACATAGTTCAGTTATGATAACCCGCTCGCTAGGAACGTAATTGCCTTATACTCTATGAAACGAGGGAAAATGTATCAGGAAAACTTCTTTATGATATTTTATTCGAAGATCCGATTCGTATATCAGTAATTTAGTAGATATTATTATTTATTTATTTATTCTATTATTGTCATCTGCTTAAAAGTTAAACTTTCTTGTAAAAGGTCGCCTTAAACAAATACAAAGTTTCGTCTATAAATGGATAATGATCAGTAACTTAACACTGTAGCAGAGGGCTCTAAGGGACTAACAAATCTGCCGCTCCCACAAAGCAATGAACATTATTTATTACTCTCACTAAATTTTCCTTGCTTCATTATTCAACCTGAACTCTTCACAAAACTCATTGCTCCGGAGGCCCTAGCACGAGCGCGAAGTCATGATTCTGTTAAGTCCGTCAGGTAGATTATCAAAAATATTGGATACGTGTCATTTGTTTTATCAAATTACTAAAACATTGCTAAGATAAAACGCGTCAAAGATCATGAGTGGGGGCTGGTTACGTCACTCTACGTTACGCTACACACGAGTTTTCTAAGCACTGTATAGTCTTAATTTTTTGTATACGTGAAAAAAGAAAAAAAATGTGTCCAATATTTTTTTGAAATCTATCTGATTGACTATTTTTTTTTAAACTACTTAATTACAGCCGCTCAGATAATCTTCAGGTTAAGCCGCGCTTGCTTCTGGTCTGTGGATGGGACCACCGATAAGATATTGTACATACTCGTAGCTTAGTGCGTGACTCGGAAACCGCGTTGGTCCCGGCTCTCAATTGTAGATCTTTGATAGTCATAAGTCTAACATTTACCAAGAGAATATCATAATACCCAGTACTACTTGGGTCCGCGGATGCGGCTAGATTGGAAGTTTTTTCCCAACGTTATTGAGAAAAGGCTTACAGATGATGTTGATTTATTTATATCACGTTTACACCGCGCGTTCGTACTAGACCTTCGAGTCTCGTCAGATTCCACCTTTTGTAAAAACAAAACTGTAGTTAACTGAAAGCCTTTTTGTGAATATTATGAACTATTAAAGGATCTCCGAGGGACTTGATAAATGGTATTGAACTAACTTCAATTAACTTCACTCTTGGTATCTTTATTTACTTGGCGTTTCGTATAGCTTGTTATTGTTTTGGTCTCGGCTAAAATTAAAAGATTTCTATAGTTTGCTTTGGTTTTATTGCGATATCGACTGAATCAATACACGTCTTTAATAATACTCGTCCTAGGTTGGCACATTAAAATTTCAAAATCGAAAACAAAAATGTTTTTGGAAATGTTACTTGCGCTTCTTTAGACATGACCTTTTTAAAATCATTTTCGTTCTCAAAATCAATTTGATTTATACTTACATAAAATTGATATTAATTTGTTCAAGTGGAATTTACGTAATAATATGTGTGAAATGATTATGATAATGGATTGTACTTTTACTTACCTTATGCTGTCATTTCTTATTGTGTATGTCCAAGTTCATAAATGCAAATGCTACGTTTATGTAATTCATTCCATATTGCAGGAGCGAGGCGGCACACATAACCTTGTCTATTTTATGAGAATATTTTTATAATGGCTGTCTACTTTTCGTGATATTCATATTTTTTTATACATATAATAAATATACAAAGTAGCCCCAACTGCCTCGTTGACAGTCATTGATGAAATAGTCATAAACAGTTCTAATGAGCATTAGGTCTCACATTCGATTTCCGGGTTGGGCAAATGATGTTTGTTGTTTTTGCCGTTTAACCTTAGACACTACTCAGTGGCAACTCGGAGTCTAGTTTTGTACCAGATTAATGTCTATAGATTAGCACCATAAAAACATGACTTCAATATAACTAACAAAATAGGTTAACTCCGCCTAACCTGCAGGGCTATTGCGTATCTTTTAAATGACAGTGGCTATCATATTGTCTATGGATTAACTGTCAAATTGGTTATGGTTTAGTACAAAATGGAACGCTCTCAAGGTGCTACTGGTATGAAAGTATTCTTAAGTACCAAGAAGGTTGTAGAAACACTAGGAACAGTTAAACCGAGATGTTTCCATCTAAGAATAGACCACACTTAACTACTCGTGTGTCATCGCGTAAGTGCTGTATCACTAGATGGAAAGCTTTACTTGCTTCTATCACGTTCTAAATATAAACTTACGCCTGTATATCCCTAAGGGATACGACAGAGGTGTAACTCCTGTTTTTGCACACGCATATTTCGCACATGGCATAATGTTAGTACAATGGCGAGACTTTTTTTTTTTTTGGCGGGTGGAAAATCATCGAATAACCCCTCCCGCTCTTGGGCAGAGCGAAAGGGAGTGTCAGACTTCTACTGACTAAAAACCACCCATGTTCCTTCTTAGCCCTCTATGTCGAGGCCGCGATAACTAGTGTAGGTACAACCCGCGGCCGAGCCTTTCGCCAACAACTGGACATGGCCTATAAGTTTGCTTCGGCTGTTTCTTCTCCGAGTAGTCAAGTACGAACACCGGACACATCTACTTAAAAAAAAAAACAAGTTAAACTATTTCTAAAAACCCTTTTGTAAAATAAACATCATCATACCTCTTCTATGAAATCCTCTTAACAACTAACTGGATGGTACATTGAAGCCTATTCAAATCATTTTATGAATATTGACATCAATAATTAACTTATCAGACTACTGCGGAATACGTGTATGTTGAGATTTCACTGTCGTGGTTTCAAGCAGCTTATGTCAGGGTAAAGGGAGTAGCTTGTCAGTGCTACGCTGTTGTAGTCGAACTGACAGTCCAGGGCCCGATCCACCGGTTATGGTACCATGTCCACAGGTTGTCGCGGTCTCGACATAGAGGGCGAAGAAGGAACATAGGTGGTTTTTAGTCAGTAGAAGTCTGACACTCCCTTTCGCTCTGCCCAAGAGCGGAAGGGGTTATTCGATGATTTTACACCCACCAAAAAAAAAGGGCCCGATCAACATAAGTTTTGTATAGCAGTTTGTTACAGAGCATACGAAGATTTTGTGCTTTATGCTTACGTTTAACATGCCGTTCGAAATTCATTTTTATTTATTTTCCCAAATACTTAGCCGTACCAGCGTTCAAGATTCAATCGAATTTACTTTTTATATTTGTTGTTAGAGCGGCAACAGAAATACACATTCTGAGAAAGTTTCAATTGTCTACCTATTAAGGATCTTGACAGGACGGACGGACAGTAGAGGCATAGTAATAGGGTCCCGTTGGTTACCCTTGGGGTACGAAACCCTAAAAAAGGTAGCCCACAGCAAAAAGGTAGCGGGAAGCGATTTCTTCTGAAAACCACGATGGTATCGTGTTGTTTCGTCACCTACTTACTTATTTATGAACTAGCGGACGTCACGCGGTTTCACCAGCGTAGTTCCCGTTCCCGTGGGACTACAGGGATAAAAAGTAGCCTATGTCACCCGGGGATAGTGTACCCAACGGTAAAAGATTTTTTCAAATCGGTCCAGTAGTTTCGGAGCCTATTCGTTACAAACAAACAAACAAAGCTTTCCTACTTTATAATATTAGTGTAGATATACAATCATTGCAAAAAAGTTTTTATTTATTATAAGAGTAAAGTAACTATGTACATTCATTATTATTTATTCATACTGCTCCTCATCGCTGTCAGCCGGTAATGTGCCCAAAAGACTGGCGGAATTGCCACGTTATATGGCAACGCTTAGCCTCTGGCCAAGATAAAAGCCAGCCTTTGGGTCACGAGAAGCGTCAACTAAGTGTTTAGAAATTTTCTTAAATAGGCTATGAACACTCGGACCCCACGGCTCCCGAGTTTCAACCCCAAACGGTTCGAAAATATAGTTACCCCAAAGGTTACTAAATTTATGCCGCTTGAGGTTATCTGCAGCCGCAGCGGTACCACCTGCGCAGCAGGATGAACTTGGAAGATGTGATGGCGCGAGAGTATTGACACATGTTGCGTCCTACACTGAAGGCCTACATTCTTCCAAGGAAACAAAGACATGCCGTCCGGTCTTTTGCCATAGTCGCGTGCCAAGTCATTGGGTTCTATAACAGGTGGCACGCTGACGGCGACAAGAAAACTACGTCGGATGATTTTGAGTTATTATTGTTAATTCACTAATTTCATATCAGATAATGACCAGCTGATGATTTAATTAATCAATGAAGTAATTATGAAAGTGCGTTCGAAACACGGTCCACGGTAACAAAGCCCGCCTCTTGTTTCATGTAATTGAAGGGGACACGTCCGTAGCACTCCGTTACTACCGTCACTTGTTTACCAACTTTTGTTCAATATTGCTGGAAACTGACTCCAAAGACTGGTAAACAATCTTTAAACAAATTATATAAATAAGTGCCAAGTTACCTCAGTTTAAAAACCATTTAACAACCTAGCCCTGTAAATATTGAAACAGCGTTAAAAACTATCGGCATATTTTATAAAGTTTAGACTTTTGTTGATTTAAACACAACTCTCCACTCTAAATGTTTTAGGATCAATTTTATTTCTTTTTTATAGCAGTGGCAACACTTAAGTCTTGCCAGTATAAATCATTATGTAATTTATGGCGTCTATTCGTAATTAATGGTGCCATTACACTAGGTCTACTCGAAATAATGTGCTGACGTCGCGATTGATCTTTTTTCTTTAACCTCAATATTGAATGGCCGAATTGAGAGCGGCTCTGATTTCCGGAGGCCAGTTGTAACTCGGAGACTGACGGGTAGCAAACTGCCAACGTACTGTAACTACAGTTAATTGTTTTAAACCAGAACACATTTCGGTATATGACCTAAATTTGAATAACTCTGAACGTTTTACATGTTCGTTTTACATAACACCACGGCTGTAATTTCCGAAGGGTTAGACAGAGGTGCATACATTAGTTTACCCTCATTTTCCAGTTATGGTTAAGTCCAAGTAACAATGCTATACTTATACTTTTTTCACTGTTTTCCGTTATAAAACACAAACTTTCTACAACTTCGCCAACACGTACCTAAAGTAGGTACGTAGTAAATGTGTTAAATACAATTTAAATAGTGGCTGAAAACGAAAAATCCGACAGTTTAGTAATCTTAAAAATCTTTCCTTTAAAGAAGCACTTAACAAACTATTCTAGATTACAGCGATATTGTATGCTACGTCAGCGCACTTCAAAGCCCTTGTGACTCTCGTCTCGATATTTAATATATTCACTTTGTATCGAACCTCATAGCTATGCCACTACACTTGATGCATTCCTGGTACTTCATTTGAATTAATTAGAAACAAGCGGGTTTTGATGACACTGTTTATAGCTTAGAAGCTAGAAGTAAAGCTCCTAAAAATATGTGCGATAGCTCATTCGATTCGGAATGACGCATAGAAAAATGTTTTGTAAGGGTTTTTAGCACTTATAAATTGCGATAGTTATTAACAAAATAAGAAAAGAATAAAGGTATTTAGTTTTTTGTTAATAATTTCTAAATAAATATTTGTTAGAAATTAAAAAAAAAAATATTATAGATCGAAAATAATCGAATGAGCTATCGCACATAGTTTTAGGAGCTTTACTTCTATTTAACACGTTTTTGAACTTGTTGACTATAATATAAATCTTCTTTATTCTAGGATTTTAACCTATATTAATTCTATGAACTTCGAATCCATCGCAAGTACACATAATTCTCTCAATAACATCCCTTTGTTTATATTGAAAAGCTTTCAATTTTGTTTATGCAGGGATGTAATGATTTATGTTTTTACTTAGCCTTTATCTTAGAGACTGTAGCGTTATTCACGTAAAATTATCACTGTTTTAAAAGTTCCTAAAGTTGGTTAAAACCCGTCCATGAAAAGTTCAGTTAAAATAATTTATCCGTTTGGAAATTTAAATTTGTCGGGGAACGCTCCTCCGAACATTATTTGTGGTTAGTTTATTTATAAAATGAAATAAATATTGGACCTTCTTCTAAACATATAGGCATCGTAAGTACCTAACCATATAACGTGTTTGGGACAAGGTCAGCAAACGAGAGTCACATCAGCATTTCATATTTTAAAATCGCAATTTCGTTCCTGTCGTGGTTGTAAAATATAGGTACCTAGTTTTTAAAATTTGATAGAATAGGGTAATTAACAAAAAAAAACTTATTAGTCCGTCATGTAGATTACTCAAAGATATTGCACACGTTTTTTTCTTTTTTCACATAAACAAACGATATAAAAATACGTATCCAATAGTTTTCGATAATATAACAGACGGACTAATTAAAATCACATTTTTATAAGTTAGTAAACATTCCTATTACGTATTTGTTATGCTCTTATTATGGAGTAATAGATTAATATCTAAAGTAAAACAAATAACTTCCACATTGGTCTGGTGGCAAACAAGACTGCTGAGTATGAGCTCCTGGGTTCGATCCCCGGGTCGGTCAAAGTATTTGGATTTTTCCATCAGAAATTTCTCAGTAGCACTCACAGAGTCTGGACATTGTGCCCGGTTGATGGCAATAGGCTCGCCTCCTGTTACATAAGGCTTAAAAGCATAACAGGCAAAATGTAGATTTACAAGTTACATCTCTGCCTCACTCTTTTTTTTTGGCGGGTGGAAATCAAATAACCCCTCCCGCTCTTGGGCAGAGCGAAAAGGAGTGTCAGACTTGTACTGACTAAAACCACCCATGTTCCTTCTTAGCCCTATATGTCGATGCCGCGGTAACTAGTGTACAACCCGCGGCCCCGACGGGCGTCGGCCCTTTCGGGCCCCTCCCATGTTGCTGACATCTGTTTGAGGCGCGCGTGGAATACGAACGCGCCGTCGACACGGCCTGTCGTCGTCGTAAGACGGACGGACGGCGAGCTAGCCCATCACCGTCCACAGGCCCGCGTCTACGGTGGCCGGAAGCCACCACGTGGCCCCCGACGCCCGGAGCGCCTCCCGCGGCGACTTCTGCCTCACCCTTCAGTAGTTACAAGAGTGATGTTATGTGAATAAAACAAACTACAGCAAATAACAGTTCACAAAATTCTCGGTGGCGTTCCATTTGTTGATCAAAGCCATACTGATAGTTTGACGATAGTTCAAATTGTTATTAAATAGTAAAAGCATGTCCCAGTCCCAGAGTGCCAAATGTAACGAAAACAAAGCGAGACAAAGTTTGCGCGGCCCTTTGTAACCCACTTCACGTTACATTCTATGTAAAGCGAGTTTTAAACGAAGTGAGCGAAGTTCTTCCCTTATTTATCTGGACATGTTAATGAACTCAATTAACTGTTTTGTTAAATAATTTTATGTGAAAATAAATACACTGAAAATAAGCATTTTGTATTTGAAGACGGATATTTAAGTGTTGTGCTCGTCATCAAACCAAAAGTCCTATAATACTTTGTCTTTGAGGATTCTGATAACCAGAATGAATATTATTAGCTATACGTACGTATAGCTATAGGAAATCGAAGCAGAGAGCAGAGTTCTGCTTTATTTCGCTCTCCATAGACATACTCCACCATTGAGGTCATGGCTAATTATACGGGTGACCATCACTACGTACCGAGTTGTCTCCGTAGGTCCTTGCTGCAGTTTTTAGATGTTTGACAATCGTTACAGGTAGACAGCCAGTCGCCCGATAAATCTAAAAAAGTCTTAGTAAGGGATGACGTATTCATCAACAGCCTATTAATGTTCCTACTGCTAGGACACAGGCCTCCTCTCTTTGAGAGGGAATGGGCCACGCGGGCCCAGTGCGGATTGGTAGATGTCACATGTCTTTGAAGCTTTCCTTTACCGTTTTGAGAGCAGCGGTGATGAAATAAATTACACGAAGTAATGTGCCTGCCTGGGTTCGAACCCACGACCTACTGTTCGTAAGTCGGGGCCGCCACCACTGGGCCACCGCAGCTCTGATGACGTATTACCCCTGTGTAAAATAGTAACTCCGTGTAATATAATTAGTATTGAGCTGCATCCGGTAAGATTGGAACCCGACTCCAATCAATTTGGGAAAGACAATGATGAACAAACTCTACTATCTACTACTCTATTACTATCACTACATATTATAAAACAAAGTCCTCCGCCACGTCTGTCTGTTCGCCTTCGCGATGAACTCAAAAACTACTGCACCGATTTTCATACTGTTTTCATCAATGAATAGAGTGGTGCTTTTTTTTTGAGGGGTGGGAAATCATCAAATAACCCCTCCTACCTTTGGGCAGGGCGAAAGGGAGTGTCTGACTTCTACTGACTAAAAACCACCCAACGGGCTACGGGACGGGATAGAGTGGTTCTCGAGGAAGGTTTTAGTATATAATTTGTCAAGCTTTTGTATTCAAGGGCTAAAATTAATTATATATGTTGGAGGTGTGCAAGAAAATAAGCCGTCTGGGACCTGTCAACGAAAACACTGCCTATACCGACATCCACCCGAGCGAAGTCGCGGGCATCAGCTAGTAAAGTAATAAAACGTTTGCAAGCTCTACACTACTTTGACTTAGTAAACCTGAAGTAACAGCTAAGTACCTATGTAGGTATTATTAATAAACCTTTTATGGACTGCATAATTACTCCATACCGCAAGCGGATGAAAGTCTTTTAAAGTCCAGTATTTTATTTTGTTCAAAATGCAATTTCCTCCAATGCTTTCGGAATATGAACAATGTGAAATGAAAAGTAACAATAGGGATCTACGTTCATTAAACATATACATAGAAAATATGTATCTAGTGAAGACTTATAGAAAAGTATGATTGCCAAGTCAAACGGCTTTTATTCATAAATAGGAGTGAATTGGAGATTCAATTAAAGTGTCATCTCTCTTTTACGTTGAGCTTCAGATTAAAACAAAATCAGACTCAGACATTGCGAAAATGAATACTCAAGTCTATTTACACACTGTTTCATTGTTATTGTTAGTTTATCGAAATTAAAATAGCCCTAAATTCTGTTTTAATAATAAAAAGTTGTAGTCACAAGATTCCTAGTTATCATCAACGACTGTCTTTAATAGTAGATTATTAACCGAGGAGATAAAGCAGTGTCTTCTGTCGCGGGTGACGATTTAAATCGCGATTGTAGTGAGGGATTTAAGTTCACCCAAGACTAAGACAGCTTTATCACCGAGGAAAATACTCTACTTTTCGTACCATTTGCGAAAAAATAAACACAATAATAATATGAGATAAGCATTTATTAAAAATAATGACAATTAAAAGTAAAATAAACTTAACGTTTATGTATTTGAAGAAAACAAAAACGCAGCAAATTCCTAGACTAATATTTTTTTGTCGGAAAAGCAAAGGCATCAAGCTCATACGGCCTAGTCGGTTTTCGTAATTTTATAAACATAATTATTATTATTTTATAATCATAACTGCATATTATATGCGTATTCCTTTTTACCCGACTGCGGCAAAGCCCAAAAGGAGGGTTATGTGTTTGGCGTGTATGTCCGTTTCTTTGTTCCCTCATAACTCCTAAACGGATGAAGGGATTTGAATAAAATATACGTCGTTAGATTCGTCTTGATGGCGCGAGTGTCACTGGCTACATTATATTAAAAAAGAAAAGCCTTAGTAAGATTCGTTAGTACCGAAATTCAGGTGAGTATTCCAAATTTAAATCACATTCTCCCCCTAGAGGATGAATGAAATTCAGTACAATTTCCTTTCCCTGTTTTTAACAGATTAAAAATGACTATTGTTATGTTCGCTTTTTGTGCCATAGAATGTCACTTTTTTTTGAGCAAGTGGTACGAAAAATATGATTTCGTCTCGCCCTTTCAATACCAGGAAAATGGCGACGTCGTCGTTGCGAAGTCATTACACATGTCTCTTTTTACCCGACTGGGTAATGTGTTTATCAGTCTATGTATGTATGTATGTTTGTTTCTATGTGGCGTTCTAGAGACCAAATGCGTAGGCCGATTTTGATCATTTTTATTCAATCGATTCGTCTTAACCTTGCGAGTGTCACTAAAGACATGACACTAATCAAAATTCACCACAGCGACAACCAGACGCCACATTGTCAAAATAAAAAAAAAACAAAGTTGATGAACTATGTCAAGTGGGGTGTCGTTGAATAGATATTTTTAAATCTTTAGGTTCCTTTTATCATTTTTTATTTTACATAAAAGTTTGGGATTTATAACAATTTAATGTTGTTTAACAATCATTCTCGCTAATTTTCTTACTTATTGATTTAAGTTTTTATTTCAAGTATAAACGATATACAAACAACAAAAAAAAATGTGAACAGTCGGGTAAAAAGCATGAAGAACAAATATTTTTTGTAAAAAAATATTAACACACACGAAAGTTAAATCAGCTGCGAAGAATTTTACGTGAACAACGAAAGAACAAACACAAAATAGTTAAAAAGTTGGAAATAAAAAATAGTATTTAAAAAACTAAAATACCCGACTGAAAAACATGGAAGCAGGCGGGGTTTATTTGAATATTAAATTATAAAATGAAAACAGAATGGACCCTGCTTCCAAGTGTTGTTTAATTTTTAATGTGTTTTTTTTTTGCTTTTCTGTTTTTTCAGTCGGGTTTTTTTAGTTTTTTAACTACTTTTTTTATTACAAATTACAGATAACTTTGATTGGAGTAACAAACTATGATTTTCTAATTAATTTTACTATTTTAATCACTCGATTTTAACATTGCATTAATTCTATATTGTCTAAAACATTTTCCTAAACATTTTAAAAGCCTGCAATTATTTCCGCTTGATGCGTAGTTCAAACAACTATTTATCACACTATCAGACTAATATTATAAAGGTGAAAGTTTGTAAGTGTGTGAGTGTGCATGTTTGTTACTTCTTCACTCAAAAACTACTGCACGGATTTGGATGAAATTTAGTACACAGATAGTTTACAACCTGGATTAACGAACAGGATAGTTATTATCCCGTTTTTATGTTCCCGAGGGTTATAGCGGGTGAAACCGCTGGCAACATCTAGTTAAACAATAATTAACAGAAATTATTTGAAAACTAGCGCATAGCGCTTACATCACTTGTTTTTTTAAACCTTAGTTAAAACAAACGTTCAGATAAGGTTTAGTAAATAAGGTTTTAATAGTATCCGCAAATCAAAACTAGACTTTTTGTATTGAAAAGTTAGAAACTGAGTAGAATAATCAAATCAAGCTTATTTAAACCTATCCAGATAGATTAACTGCTAAATTTGAGCTTAAAGTTAATATTCTTATGTTTACATTAGTGTTTGTTCGACGTATAGTAGGTATACAGGGTGAAAGGGATACCGACGTGATAACGGTTACCACGTATTCAGAATATAGATACCTAATAAAAATTGACGAAGATAAAACGCGTCAAAGATCATGAGCACAGTCTCACACAGGCACAAGCTCCCGCTTTTGACGTCACTACATGGTAAAAATGTACTGCGATGTGACGTCACACGAGTTTTCGAGGCACTGTGCATGTGTCCAATATTTTTTTTATTAACTACCCTATTCTGATAGTAATTCACATAAGTAGTAATTTATCGTCGTTTTTTTTTAAATCTGCTGTTTCCCGGAAAAATTTAACACCTACACGATCAAAAAAAAATGTAAAAGCAATAATGGAATTATTACGCTTTCCCATTACTCACACACCCCGTATGTAATTGTTGAACTTAATGTAGGCTATACCATCTTATAGGTCGTGAACGTCATGCGTAGCAGTTCTCGTGGCCCATCCAACAAGGCGACAGTAGGTTCACGGCGGCGGTGCAAGCCCCACATAACCGCGCCGTCTCAGGGTATTATTCACCGCGAAACAAAAAAAGAAAAGACTATTCCATTTTAATACGGACTGAAATCGCATTGCTCTCAGTCCTTTTCTCCCCCTCACATAGTTAAGTGTACAAGAAATATAATATAAAATAGACTCAATAATTTACTCTTAGAAATTAAAAAGTACCCCACAAGTCCTGCACCAGTGCAAAAAATACTAGGCCATATTAAATGTCACGGCATAAAGTGCATCCTTGAAATTTTTCTTTGTACCTTAGTAGAGCTAATTTTCACTTCGTTATAAGCTAAGGCATTTGGCTAACCCAAACCCACAAGCGAGATTGGAAATTCATAGAGCAAACCGTTTTTGTCTTAATTAGTTCTGGAGTAGTTCAGTCTTATGAAATGTTCGACTCGATCAATATTCTGTGTTAGGAGCTTAATTGAATAAATACCAATATTATTAACTACCAATATTGTTGAGTATATTGTGTGGGTATTTTGGTTAATTCGATATATGAATTGCTAAGTCTTCAATTTATGAGGAAACTTTAGATTGTGTCACTACCAAAGTTCCTTCACTTGTTGAAACGTTATTCGGTATTTCACACAACAACGTTCTAGAGTTTTATGCAGCCAAAGATATACAAAAGACAGTAGTTTATAAAATACCTAAAAGACTTGCCCTTTGAAGTACAAGAACAAGGCGAATTCGGTTTGTAACAAAACACCCGCGTACCGGGCGCTCGGTCCGTGATTTGCAGAACATCTTCAATGGCTCATTAGCTCCTAACAAGGTCTAGTTTACGTCGGTAACTTTAACCAACCGTTTGATATCTCTGAAACGAAATCCAAAGATTACAAAGTTTTAATTATTCTTTGGAATTAGTTTTTGAAGTCACCAGATTGATTTCGAGGTAAGCCGATTCTTAATCACTGAAAATATTTGTCCGGTGTATAGTTACTGCTCTCATCGTGTCTTTGGGCGAAGAAATACCTAATGGCGGTTTATAATCTTAACTTTATCACTTAAAACGAGTCTAACACCATCTCCGTCCCGTCGGTATCCCGCCGCTAAACGTCGACGATCAAACCTAATTTATTTCATTCAGCGAGTTGACTCAACCTTATTTATTATTACTACCGCGTTTACTTATTTTCCGCGCCCGAAGTATATTGAAACAAGTGCCATAATTGTTCTATTGGTTTATGCTCTAATCTTACAGACCCACAACTCACCACAACTGGGCTATAACAAGCCCTCAACGTCCACACAAAAAATCCACCAAGTGGTTTACCAGGAAAACCTTCGGACTAACAAAAATAACAGTAATCTGTAACTCAGTTTAGCAGAAGGACACGTGGGAGGTCTTTGCTCCGCGCTTGAACCACTTCATGCTTTCAAGATTAACACTAACAAATAACATTGTGAAACATGAATTACGACAATTCATGTTTTTAAACAGACCCATGTAGTATTTCAGTAAATGTTTGTTTTCCCAAGCGTTCAGTAAATGGCGGATCTAACATAATGACTTGTACCTATAAGTTTTGGGAAACAACCTATTAGCAGGATCAATATTTGATTTTGAGGTTGAGGCTATAAATACGTAACTATGTTTGCCTAATCACTTGATAACGGTATGATGGTTTTGGCTGAATTATAAAACCACATAGTTGTTCGAATAAACATTTTCATTTCGAAAATTATAAGTTTTCACACAAAGGATGTAAGAAAAAATTTAAAGGGTGCAGTTTTAAAGTCTGCAAAGTTGCACTGAATTATTAGTAATACGTGAAAAAAAGCATAAAATAATATAATGTTTTCAAATGCTTTTTTAGTACGATCAGTATTCAGTGTTACGGTATACATTATTAATTTAATTCTTAATCAATACGAGAATTTTAGGGACTACAATATAAAAAAAAACTTTTAATAATATTTAACTGGAACTGCGAAATGTTGACTTGTGACTCGGCGAATTGTCGACACTTGCGATATAATCAACGTTCTGGACTCTCTTTATGGACGTTATAATTGTGTGAAATTAATGAAATCTTTTTTCACATCTCATTATCTTATTTTCTTTGCCATTTCGTACTAATTGAGAGAATGATAATTTATAATACGCCCATTATCTGAACCGAATACATAGCATATTTGGACGATATAATGATGTAGGTACTCATAATACCTATGTAGTGAGTAAACCTGCGGGCTAGCTATCTAAACTCAGATTGGGATGAATATTAGTTTGTATTGATGTTGATATCAATTGTAGACGGGAGATTATTTATGAACTTGTTGTCTATCGCGTTTTGCATTGAGAAGGTCGTTTGGTTCATTAATTGTTTGTCAAACTATTGTTTTAGAATCGAATGTCAACGAGGTTGTTTTCGCAAAGACTTTCTATGACTAAATTTTTTAAAGAAAAAGGTTTTTACCTAACCAACTGCCCATTGGCCTCGACTTTTCATTAGATGACATTGTACATTGTAGTGAAAAATTATGTTAGACGATTGTGTGAAGAATGATATGAAAGAGACAGGAATAAATGATGCCATGACGTCTGACAGGGGAGAATGGAAAAGGAAAACCCCCAAGTAGAACAGGACAAGAGCAGAAAACTGATGATGATCATGTTAATAGGGTATTTCACCAAAAAATCTAATTAGTCCGTCAGATAGATTTCCAAAATATAATGGACACGTATTTTTCTTTTTTCACGTAAACAAAAGATGAAGACGATACAGTGTTTCGAAAAGTCGTGTGACGTACATTTATACCCACAAACTGACGTCACAAGCCCCCACTCGCGATCTTTGACACGTTTAATTTTCGGCATTTTTTATTAATTTGATAAAACAAAAAACACGTATCAAATATTTTTCGAAAATTTAACAGACGGACTAATTAGATTTTTTTGGTGAAAAGTAGGCAGGTTACTATATTTATTAGTACACTAGCGACACTACGCGATTTAGTACGCGTCAGGTTCGCGATTTGCTTAAAATAAGATGTTGTAGTGGGGTCAGGTAACGAGATAAATTAATGGACGATGTATAGTGCACAAAAGAAAGTTTATTGTCACAGTTCACGGTATACAAAAAAATCACAGTAGACAGGTAGAAAATTAATAAACGTGACCGTATGCGACAGCGATGCGAGCCGGACTGAGGCGTGCGCGGGGCAGCGGCGTGGGGCGGCGAGCGGTTTTGTACCTACTTACGCTCGCTGCTAAGAAGGCGCGGGCGCCTTGTTGCTATGCCCTCCTACATACTCCCCCTTTTGACCAACCATTGGTGCCCTCACCGTTGGTCAAACGTCAACAATGACACGTTTCTTACGCGGCCTACCACGAGAACGCTTAGGAGCAACCGGCTGCGGAACCTCAGGGCATTCACCATCCCTAGAATGATATCTCTTTAACGCCGAAACGTGGTACTTCCCAATGACTTCATCCGGTGAACCAGGAAACGTTAAAAGGTAAGTAGTTGGGCTAACCTTCTTCTGCACCAAGTAAGGGCCATCCCTTTTTGGCATGAGTTTAGAGCTGACTCCTTTAGCAGCACTGCTAAGCACGTGCGTCTTCATCAGGACAAGATCACCGACGGCAAACTCCTCAGCCTTTCGGGTCTTATCTTTGGCAGCCTTACGGAGATCTTGCTGTCGCTCAATGCACTCCTTACTGTTGCTGAGTGTCTCCGCTAGCTTCAGCAGATACGGCGTAATCTGTGGAACATAGTTTTCAGCCTCTATCACAGCACGAAGATCGCTCTGTACTGCAATAGGGGAGCGGAGTTCACGAGCAAATGTTAAATAAGCAGGTGTCTGTTGCGTCGCTTTGGTTATTGAAGTGTTCAATGCAAATCGGATGAATGGCAGAGTTTCTGGCCATTGTTGATGGTGTCCTTCTACCAAGATCGCCAACTGGGTCTTGAGGTCGCGATTTTTACGCTCGACCGGGTTCGCCTCCGGATGGTAAAGTGGGACGAGACTCTGCTTTACACCAAGCGTGAACATTGCATGTTGCATGACATCGGCAACGAATTGTACGCCGTTATCGGATATGAGACGCCTTGGAACACCAAAGCGTAAGAAAACCTCTTCAATTAGTACCTTAGCGCATGCTTCAGCTGTGGCTTCGGAGAGGGCGAACAGCTCAACCCACTTGCTGGCTGTGTCTTCTACGATTAACACCCATCTCTCCCCATTAGCTCCTTTAGGCAGTGGCCCGAACAGGTCTACAGCTAGAACTTCGAAGCGCTGAGCGGGAACCGGAGTCTGTAAGAGTCCCGCAGGTTTCTCATTGGAAGGTTTGTAGCGTTGGCATTCTATGCAGGTTTTCAGATACTCTGCTACATAACGTCGCATACCGGGAAAATAAAATCTCTGACTTATACGGTGCAGGGTTCGATCCAGACCGCCGTGACCTGAAGTAGCTGAGTCGTGACATTCGACAAGTATCTGTTTCCTTCGGTTTTCAGGAACGACAAGCTGCGGTTCTTCAGTCTCCGCTTCAGTATACCGGTATAGTACACCTCTGCACGTATGATAACCTCTCTCTGACCATCGCGTAAGTTCTAATTCATCTTTGCCTTCCAGAGCCTTCATGATCTTCACCACTTCAGGGTCTGCGAGCTGATCCTCACGAAGAGTAGTGGCATCCCAGCGCGGCGGGTCAACGAGCACCATGCAGACTCCACAGGAATCGCGAGCCTCCTCCTCACACGGGGGACGACTGAGCGAATCAGCAACTACGTTTGCCTTCCCAGGAGTATAGTCGACTTGTAGATCAAAGGACTGGAGTTTCATGGCCCATCGTACGAGACGTCCAGCGGGTGACTTCAGGGTAAGTAGCCATTTCAGGGGCTGATGGTCACTGCCGACACGTACTGGATGGCCATCAATGTACCCTCGGAACTTCTCGACTGCCCAGACAACTGCCAACGCCTCGCGCTCGGTGGTAGAGTAGTTCCGCTCCGCCGGCGTGAGGAGGCGACTGGCATACGCGATGGGTTTCTCTTCTCGCTGCGACTCCCCCTGGAGTAGAGCCGCACCCAGTGCGTAATTGCTAGCGTCAGTCCTGAGAACGAATGGCACGTTATAATCTGGCTGAATAAGAATCGGAGGTGAGGTAAGTAGTCCTTTTAGTTCTCTAAATGCCTTGATCTGTTCTTCACCCCACAGCCAGGACTGATCCTTACGCGTTAGCATAGTCAGTGGCTGTGCAACTTGGGAGAAATTCGGCATGAACTTACGGAACCATGAGCAACTCTGTAGAAAGGATTTTAGATGCTTTACATTAGTTGGTTCCTTCATATCTAATATCGCCGTAACCTTATCTGGATCTGGGGACACTCCTTCTGAGGTGATAATGTGGCCTAGGTATTTGACACTCTCTCGAGCAAATGTGCACTTATTGCGATTTGCGTGGAGATTGAAGACACGTAAACGATCGAATACCGCACGTAGATCCTGGAGATGTTGGTGAAATGATCCGGATATTAATATCAGGTCATCAATGTAACCAAGGAGTGTCACCCCCTTAAGAGATGACGCAGAACGAAATCGATCGATTAAACGTTGAAACGTTGCGGGCGCATTGCGCAGACCAAACGGCATACGAGTAAATTTGTGAACTCCAAATGGAGATACAAAGGCAGTTTTATCCTGGTCTTCAGGCCTCACTTTGACTTGCCAGTACCCCGATCGGAGGTCAATAGTACTCATGAAACAGCTCTTACCAGTATATTGAAGGAGGTCATCGATTACTGGCAGCGGGTACGAGTCACTCTTGGTGACGGCGTTCAGCTTCCGATAATCCACGCAGAACCGGTAAGCACCATCCTTCTTCGGTACCAAAAGAGCTGGTGCTGCCCATGGAGATTCACATTCCGTGATGATACCTTCGCGAAGCATCTTCTCTATCTCCGTTTCCATGATGGCTTTCTTGGCGGGAGTGAGTCGGTATGGCGGCACCGCAATCGGCGGATGATCACCACAATCAATGCGATGCTCTGCGAACGGTGTGGGTTCTCCCCCTTCTGCGAAGATATCTTCATACTCTTGTAGCAGCTGAGCGAGATTTTCCTTTTCTGAAATTGACAGCATCGAACCTTCATTATTACGTAAGACATCCGCGGAAGCGCACCCAACGAAGTCACGTGAAGTCTCACACCGCAAGGGGTGAATGACCTGAGGCCGATCAGCTGTGAACCAAGTATTGTTCGAAACATTAATAACAATACCGGCTTTACGTAAGAAATCAATACCGAGTAACGTGTCATTGTTAACTGAATTAGGAAAAATCACAAAAGTAATAGGTATCGTCAAGCCCTTAAGTAATATGTCAACATCAACGAGTAAGACCTTGAGTTCCCGCACTATGCCATCGGCCAATTTTACCGACATAAAACTACTACGGAACGAATAGTGTAGTTTACGAAGCAGTGCATACAGACTCGAACCGGCTACGCTACGCTTAGCGGCCGTATCAATCAACCCGGTACCACGATGACTGCCTATCTCGATATCGAGTATCGGACGACCGTCAGTACATAAGTTCGACGCGGGCAAGTTACCTACTCTAATCGGCAACGCATCGCAGTCGAGGTCGACATTACACATACAAGTATTCTTATTACATAAACAAGCAGATTGAGATACGTTACTTAAATTATTAACAAAGGTTTCACTATTCAAAGTTACATTACAAGTATTATTATAAACCCTAGTGGGCTCTAACATGTTGAACTCGACAACAGAAATGGGATTTACCGAACACTTAACGCAATTTGACCTAATTACACCTATAGCGCCACAGCCGTAACACTTCACACTTGACTCGGAAGTCGCACTTTTATCGGATTTGTTTTTAATATTTTTACAAGTGTCACGTGTATGTCCGCTTTTACGGCAATAAACACAGAAAAGTCTTTTACCTTTATTGTCCGAATTTACCACAATAGGCGGGGGCGCAGCGCTACTCGTAGCACTCGGCGACGCTGTAGGTATGTTCGCTGGCGCCGCTGGCGCGCTCGTCGCGGAGACGGCGGGAGTGCGCACGGGCGTCGGCGCATGCGCGCTAGCGGCGGGTCCACGTGCGTCGGTCGACACCTCGGAGAGCGATTCTTCTATGTTTCGCGCCTTTTCGATTAACAGTTCTACATTGTCGATCGATTCACGAGTTACCCGTTTTCTTATTCGCCTATGTAGTAGGCCGTATATCATGTCGACTTCCATTTCTTTTATGACATTATATGGAAGTTTAGCAATAAGCGCGCGAAGGCGAGCAACGAAGACCTCCGTGCGTTCCTCCGTTTGTTCCGCGGCAAATATTTCTCGGAATATTTTGTGTGGCGGTCGGGCTACACCGAACATGGCGCGAAGTCTCTGTAGCGCGTCTTCCCATGACGTCACTGAAGACTTTATGCCACGAAACCATACAGCTGCCTCCCCTTCCAGGAGCATAGGTAGGCCGCGAAGCGCGTGTTCGTCACTGATGCCTGTACACTCCTTATATATCACTATAGAGTCGACGAATGCTTCGAGGGCCTCTGAGTCCCGGTGAGCGCCGCTGAATCGCGACGTACAGCGCGCAAAGTTTCCATGTTTGGCTGGTGCAGCAGGCGATGGAGACGGTGAAGCTGAGCCGTTGACGGCCGACGTCACCAGCAGGCTCTGAACCAGCTGACGGTTCGATTCTGCTTGAGCCTTGGCGAACGCCTCCAGAAACGACGTAAGCGTCCCTTCAGATAGCGGCGCGGGCGTCGGGGACGCCGGCGGCACGCTGATGTCATCATCGTTGCTTCTACTTTTGCGACGAGGCATTGTACACAATAGTCAGTAAGACACAAGGAACACTGTTTACGCTGTACGTAACGTGCACTAAAGTTAGTTTTGTCCACTAAGAAAACCGTTACGTTGCAAGAATTTGAGTTCGCGTCGCGTCGGTTAGGTACGCGTGCCGCGTTGGAGCGCCAGTTTGTAGTGGGGTCAGGTAACGAGATAAATTAATGGACGATGTATAGTGCACAAAAGAAAGTTTATTGTCACAGTTCACGGTATACAAAAAAATCACAGTAGACAGGTAGAAAATTAATAAACGTGACCGTATGCGACAGCGATGCGAGCCGGACTGAGGCGTGCGCGGGGCAGCGGCGTGGGGCGGCGAGCGGTTTTGTACCTACTTACGCTCGCTGCTAAGAAGGCGCGGGCGCCTTGTTGCTATGCCCTCCTACAATGTGAATATGTTAGTGATTTTACTACATTTTTTGTTTTTTTATGTTACCTGATATGAGTAGCTTAATTATAACTGCCCTTCGTGTCGATCCTTTGGTTAAGCCTTGCTTGCCTAGGTTGGTCCGTGGATTGGTCACCCACCACCTATTAGATACCGAGTTGTCTGATAGTGTAGTCTGTATAGTGAGTTGCCTTCGTGACTCGGAAAGCACGTTAAGCCGTTGGTCCCAACTGTGATATTGATTATCTTTGGCAGTCGTAACAGGAACCTAGTCAGAGGGCAAAAAGTCTGACAACCAGTGTTACCAAAGGTTATCGTATCACCTAACCAGTCCTAAGTGGGTTGAGCAGATCAGATAGGCAGTCGCGTCATGTAAAAAACTGGTATTCAGCTGCATCCAGTTAACCTAGAAAATGATCCCAACATAGTTGTGAAAAGGCTAAGGAGATGATTGGGAAAGGCAAGGATGATGATGATGTTACCTAATATCTTCAATTTGTTCGCACGCTTTCATTCATACCTCTTTTTACCCGACTACGGCGAAACCAAAAGGAAAGGTAATGATTTTGACAGTCTATGTATGTATGTATGTATGTTTGTATGTTCCATCGTAGCGCCTAGACTACTGAACGTATTTTAATAAATGAGGTGTCAATAGATTTGTAAGAATAGCCTGGGTGACGTAGGCTATATAAATTTTAACAATTCTTTTTATGACGGAATTTAAATGTCAAATTCTAAGCTCGAAAAAAAATAAATTGAGATAATCATAACATGTTTGGTATCAAATGAAAGGTGTTGGCGAGTACATTACAAATATGTATATTATATTATAGTTAAGTCAACATATACGCTTAGATTGCGGCGAAACAGTTCTTGCGGTCTAGTCTGTGTTATTACCCGACTACGGCGAAGCCAAAAGGAAGGGTAATGATTTTGGCAGTCTATGTATGTATGTTCCACCGTAGCGCCTAGACTACTGAACGTATTTTAATGAAATAAAAAAATAAGCTTAAAAACTAAAACCCGACTACGAATAAAAACGTAGAGTTATAAAACCACGGTCTTAAAAGTATTAAACAAGAAAAGTCGTCTAGTAAGTAGACAATTTGATAAATTATAGAGGACAGTCGTGATTAGACAGTGACTGAATGGTATTGCGCCATCATAAAAATACCATTAGCGCATTCCTATATAGGTACCTAAAAGTATTCTATCCTACGCTCTCAAGGCGTAAAAAGAGTATAACAGTCAAAGAAAAAAAAATTTTGGACGGATAGTATTGATACAGATAGTCATCTTCATCAGCCTAGCCTTTTTCTTAACTATTTTGGGGTCAGCTTAAAGTCGGATGCAGCTGAATATCAGTATTTTACATGAAGCGACTGCTTATCTGACGTCCACAAGCCAGCAAGTAGGTATCTACTGGTTCAGGTTCACTCCAGGTACTGACGGCACGGTTGATTTGGTGAGTACCTGAATAAGATTGGGCGAGAGGCCACTGCGAATTGCCATAATTGCGGAGTTGGCCACGACTCAGCACAGCACACGCTTGAGGAGTGTTCTGCGTGAGCCTCTAAGTGGCAAGTCCTGGTAGCCAGGATCAACCGAGATCTGTCTCTACCAGCAATAGTTGGATTTATGCCAGCGGATTCTGACAACTGAACAGAGGTGACCTCGTTTTGTGAGACCATGATGGTGTAGAAGAAGGCTACCGAACGGAATGGGTGGAAGGGCCGAACCTGGCAAGAGAAAAAATCGTCGTAGAGGCAACCGCCTCGACGGTTAACATGTCGATACCCGTAGGATCCGGACAGGTATTTTAAAAGGAAATGGTGTCTCCTCTCATGTGCGGATTGAGACCACCGGGGTGGTTTTAGTTTAAAATTCCACACGCCCCGGTCTTCTCCCCAAAAACCGGCCGATTTTGAAAAAAAAAGAAAAGGTAGGTACCTTTTGGTAAGACTAGTTATCAGACTTTTGGGCCACTGACTACTTATAACAAAAAGAAAAATGCATAAACAAATTACAGCCGGGACCAACGGCATATGCGCACCACCCATCTAGAGATGAACCTAAGCAGGCTCAGCTTAACCTGAAAAAGAAGCCTCCATTACTAATTGCCTCATCTCCCATATCTCTATTAATATAGATAGCCCTAAATATGAATACTTTTAAGCATTGTGTGTGCGGGTTTTTTTTCTTGCAATAATGGTGTTGCTATTCCTGAGGAGGTTACAGCAAGAGTAATTCATTTTGGTTCCTTATTCATATTTTGCCCGACCCGGAACCATGGACCCAAGATCTCATCCTCAACAGTTACGCTTTCGACCACTAGACCAACAGGCAATAACTTTATCTAACCTATTAGATAAATATACTTATCTTATTAAATTAAATAATCTATTTTATAAGTATACATTTTTACTTCATTTGTATCCTGTAACGTCATTTGTCGATTTCTGGATTATTTTCCTTCCACGTCACAATTCCGCATCCCCTCTGATTTAGGTGAAGCGTCTCCGAAACAGTTATCCTCCCCTTTTCTACTTCAGATTATTTGTTTGTGATATTATGAAGCTTTATACGCCCCAGGATTTGCGCGAATCGATATCATTGAGTTAAAACTTTTAACAAGAACGAACTTTGTAATTCTTTTGGAGATTTTATTATTGTTATGTTTTTTTACTCGTGAACATCACATTTATGTTTTGAAATCCCATGTGTGGTATTTATGTATTCTGTGTATATAGGTTCACTGTCCCTTGGGACAGACATTTTTATTTCGTGTGTACCAGACCAGCGAAAGACAATGTTGACAGAGCCGTGACCTCACTCTGCAATACGTTTATTTAAATCTACTTACTAGCAACGCAACACGGGACGGTCGAACAAAATAAAAATGCTAATTAGATAAATTCAATTTCATGTTGAACTTAAACTAAATCCTAAAAAGGCCTTTAGTAGGATTATGACAGTGTAGTGACAATTTTTGAGGTCAGTTACTGTTTTAATTGAATTGTCAGGTCTTTGCATAGCCCGATAGTTTCTACTAGAGAGCCTGGCATGGTGCCAGGACAATCATGTTTTCTGTGATTGTGTTCACTTTCGACTCTCCGCAGCCTCAGCTAATTTTCAACTTTCGAAGAAGGTAGTGTTACAGGGTTCACCAACGTTTTGCAACATTTTCTTTGGGGTTACAAAAACTCTTTCTAAATGAAATTGCGCTAGAGGCTACTGGGTACTTTTAAACTCTTTTAGGAAAATTAAATTGTTTTGAATATGGCGATCTTTTGCTTTGTGTTTCTTTTTTGTCGTGTTTAATCTCATGAAATGATAACGTTAGTGTACTACTTATTGCGGTGACAAATAGTTATGTAAGTATTAGTATTAGTAATAAAATTCTTGAATTATTTGGAAACCTTTAAATCCTTAGCTTGCATTACACCACTCTGTAATAACAACTGAAATTTTGATCAAGATTGAAATTCTTCTTGTTTAATGAATAGGGCAAGTATTCAAATAATAATGTTTTGATATATTCCGTAATATATTCAGTATTTTACACAAATAATTTCGTCATGTCCGGACCCCCGCAATAAGTATTCCTTCCTGGGAATACTTATTGCGGGGGTCACGTCTCACGTGCCGAGCATCCAATAGGCATGAAAATAATGTTAAAGATCGTAAACATTTATTGGATGGGCTATCACCTCCTTTTTTAACCAATTGGAAGTCGTTTACTCTTATGGGGTTTAGGTGTCGTCAGCGCGGCAGCGGTTCGATTTAAAAGGGTCATGGGGTTAAATTCCAAATGTTTGCCGATTTTTTATTGACAATATTTAAAACGAATTGATTTGTAGGAGATGTATGATGATGGTGTCGGGCGTACTTGATCGTCTTGTATGCCACCACTGTTAGGGGATTCCATGCATTAATTTAAGCGTCATCTTCCACCGATTGACTCAGACGCAACTGCCACCAGAGGAGGCGGATCGAAATATTCCCATGAACACATACCGGTCGTCGTGTTTTGATTTTCGGAATTACTTCAGAACCTACTGTTGCCAACAATTAGTTCTAGAATATTTTTTTTAATATTGTTATATTATATTCCTTTGAACACAACTGCTGCTTATTGATTGACGCGCTGGTGTGGAAGTATAAAGAGGCATAAGACTGACTGTAAACTAATTTTATTTTAATATAACTCCGCTCAACATTTTCAAGTTGAACTAAAACAGAACAACAATTTAAAAACTAAAAACAAAGAACTGTTTCTCAATTCATAAGATTTTAGTATTTCTGTGTCGTATTCAATTCTGGCGTATTCGATCAGAATTTTATTTTGCTAAACAAATTACAGTTTGGATTAATAAATTCGAAACAAAAAAAAATGTTAAACAATAAAATGTGAAACTGAAACGAAACTGGAGTTATTTGAATATGAATAGTCGGCCATAATATAATATGTATACACTTGGTAAAGTTCATTCGCTAATTTCTCGTGAAATATCGATTGCAACTTTGAGATAAACTGGATATAAGTTAATATGGATTCCATAATATTTATTTCGTTACGTCTCTTGAAAATGGCAATACAGTGGGCTAAAATTGCTATTAAACGTTGAGACATGTATACATATTGGGGCTCGTGACTGTACAAATGGGTAGTGTTGTGAATAAGCTGGTCATAATTCTCTGGTAAACACGATAGGTAATACATTTACAATCCGTATTCATAAATCTGTGCCGGGGGGAGCCTCTGAGACGTAATAATGTTCGACGCATGCGGCGTTTACCAGTTGAAAGAGTTCGAAAGAGTGGAAACTGAACCTCACACGCTGGCCCAAGAACACATGGGTCTACTCTACTGCGATACACTTACGGTTGGTTTTAGTACAATCGGATTTACGTGCTGTTCGTGCCACATGTTTAGGTTTATTAATCTTGTGGATGGTGCAGTGTACGTCTTCATTTGTCTTCCCACGCACATATTCTGTAGCACGTGTCGTTTCTGTTTGAGTCTTCAGTCTTTGGGTATTGAGATAATATCTAAGTATATTGGGGAAGAGATCTTCTCTTTGCCTGACATTTCTTTTTTTTTTTTTTATAAATAAATAAATAAATAAATATCCTTGGACATTTCACACAACGCCATCTAGTCCCAAGCTAAGCAACCTAATGCTTGTGTTATGGTAACGAGATGGCTGATAAACTACTTATATACATTTTTTTTTTTTTTTGTAAATACATACATATTATAGATAGAAAAACACCCAGACTCAGAACAAATACTTGTAGGTCGTACAAATATTTGTTCCGTGCGGGAATCGAACCCGCGACATGCTGCGCAGCAGTCAATCGCTCAACCACTGCGCCAACCGTGTCGTCAAGTCAACATTGGACAAGGTCCTTGGAATAACTCCTTGCACTCTGTTATCCTGGAATAAAGCTTGCGTAAGCCGTTTGGTTACAGGACCAGGAACAATGTAGTTGTTTTTGGTCCTGTAACCACACGGCTTGTAGCGTGTAGAGTTAAACCTTACAAGAAAAAGCGTTAAGACTGTTAAATTATTTGTAAAATTTCCCTTTGACCGCACTTCTATAAATATTCTTAGTAAAGTTTATTGATACAACGAAGTACTAGCTCGGCAGTGAAGTTGTAGAGGGGCGTGTACCAATAATGTTTCAAACACAATTCAAATTTATTACCAGCTTCAAACGGCCAACGAAAACATTGTGAGGAAATTCGCAGCAGCAAAGGCTTTGCGCAAATACTGTCTATAAATTAATGGCAAATAGATCATGACTTGTAAGAGGGCGGAGTGCCGTCGACCGGTAAATGAAGCTTTTATTTTGATACAACTGTCACTCTGTGTTGATACGCTGATACCGCGCCGCGCTTGACTAGTTTGGTCTGTGTTGGTACGCTGATACCGCGCCGCGCTTGACTAGTTTGGTCTGTGTTGGTACGCTGATACCGCGCCGCGCTTGACTAGTGTGGTCTGTGTTGATACGCTGATACCGCGCTGCGCTTGACTACTTTGGTCTGTGTTGGTACACTGATACCGCGCCGCGCTTGACTAGTTTGGTATGCTGATACCGCGCCGCGCTTGACTAGTTTAGTACGCTGATACCGCGCTGCGCTTGACTAGTTTGGTCTGTGTTGGTACGCTGATACCGCGCCGCTCTTGACTAGTTTGGTCTGTGCTGGTACGCTGATACCGCGCCGCGCTTGTCTAGTTTGGTCTGTGTTGGTACGCTGATACCGCGCTGCGCTTGACTAGTTTGGTCTGTGTTGGTACGCTGATACCGCGCCGAGCTTGACTAGTTTGGTCTGTGTTAGTACGCTGATACCGCGCTGCGCTTGACTAGTTTGGTCTGTCTGACCCATTACATACCGAGTTATTTCCGTACCTTAGAAAACACACTAAGTCATATCTAATCTTTGACATTTAAAACAGGAGTGACCTCAGACTTGTGTCAGGTCAGGATTGGCCAGCAAGGCTGATAACCAATTTTACCAAGAGGTAACAGTTCTAAAATACTAGGCATATGATGATGATTATGGTACGCTGATACATGTCATGATCTCTGATCACTAAATCTGTTGTCAAACTGTTATGTTTGGTTGAGCAAAAGAGCATTATTATAAACCAATAATGTCACATAAAAACAGCCAAAACGGATTAATTAGCCTTTCAGAAACCGGAGGAAACACCGTCAATTCGACGGCATGAGCCCTAAAGCTTAATCGGAGACAAAAAGATATACTACAATCATTTACGTTTGTAAGATCACAAGGGGACATTAAGTAATTAAGCCTCGTTGATCCATTAGAACAAGTATCAATCTACGTCATGAAAGACATAATAATAGAAGGTTGGAGATTCGCCAGTGCGTTCAGACGGAAATATTCCAAATTGTTTACATGCCTAATAATATAAATGGGGGTACTTATTGTATCTTGAGAGAGGCTGGTTTGTTTCACAGTATACGTTTTGCAATGTGGGTCACCTTAGCAGGTAAAGTTTTTTTTTTTTTTTTTTTTTTATTTAAATTAATTAGTACATAGGTGTTCCTGAAATTTAAACTCGCCAAACTTTAACGTTTGATGGCGAGTGGTAAAGTGGTAATACTAGTAATTATTATTTTGTAACAGTTTTGTAGTTCATATGGAAAATGGTCTCATGTAAATAAAACATTATCATTTACACATTGTTTAGGATGGGTAATAATAAAATATCTTTATTATCCAGTGGTCGACATTCCATCTTATATTGTACAGCGGTTTTTAACTATTGAGTCTGCTCCGCGTACAGTCACGACCACTGATATGTTTACGCTTGGGAAGATTAGAGAGTGATTTTCGCAAGGTATAGTTTAGGTGTTAATCAAAGTTTACTAAGTTTCTTCATAACATACCTGTAGACGAATACATTACCACCACCACCATGACAACGTAAAGTTTTTCGGTTTACATCCGGTAAGCTCCCCAACATCACCTCTCGTTGAACTTCACTACGACAAAAATTGCCATAGTCACTGCAGCTTTCAGACCAAACACTATTTCACTTTTCGTGTCTGTCCAAAGTGTTCAAACATTTTCCGAAGCGGTGCGCTCTATTTCCCGCGGGTGCTGTAAGCGTCTGGTAAGGGATTAAATCAGGCATCTAAGTGATGTTATGACAACAACATTTTCTCACTAAAATATCTACTCATCTCCATGTAGTAGAAAAAGGAAAAAAACTACAACAACATGAGAAAAAACTGCCAGCTTTCGACGCTGAGCCATAATCCCGGAAAAAAATCATCGTATTCGACTGGGGTGCGCAAATGGATTAAAAAACTGACGTAATAAAGAACCGTATAACCGTACAGTTCTCCATAAACAAAGATAACAAATGATTATTCGGGAACAATTCAGTTCTCCTACAGCAAAAATAATAACCTCAAATATTGGACAGAATTTATTTCTTTGTTTGTCTGCACTTTATCTGTTAATGCCGTGAGTTCTTTGTCAGATTATCAGTTTGTCTGGGTTTGTTTCTAATCCTTTATTATTCTTTTCTGCTTAACATACTGACTCACCAGAAAGAGGTGGCGAGTTGATCTTTTTTTTTATTGGTGGCAGGGAAATCATCTGAAGTATACCCTGGACTCCTCGTTCTAAACTGCTTATGCTGCTTGAGGTTGGGAGACACACTAAAAGTACTAGCGTTGAGTTCTCGTCCTAATATTTTTACAGTGCTCTTTTGGCACCTTTTGGCGATAAAATAAAGTGCTCTGACAAGTAAAACGATCAGTATTATTACCTATTAAAAGTATTTTCTCGACACTGATCAGTTGTCCAAAGATCTGACTTTTGCTGGTATTGGCTTCCCCATTTGCATTTTGAGCTATAACTGGTTCTTCTTTTGAGTAAATTTTTCCCATCTCCTTTCTTTTCTAGATGTTTTTTTTGTGCTTCTTTCTTGAATTTTGATTGTTTCTTCGGTCTTGATGTTCTTTTTCTTTTCTTCAATATTGATTTTCACTTACTTGACTTCTTAATTTTTGTTGGTCTTATATGGCAGGGTCGCCATTAGGTATATCCATAAGGATAGGTGGCTGATGGAAACGACTGTTCATTCCAAAGTTACTTTTATTAATGTCCAACTACTAAATTACTTACTTACTAGATGAATGCTTAGCTTGCTAAACGTGACCGACGTTATCGTCGTGTTATTGGACCGACGACTGTCCTAATGGGGATCGGCAAAGGCATGTCTTTACACATCAAATGACTCCTCCCGCTTTGGGCAGATTAGTAGGGAGTGTCGGACTTCTAATGACTAAAAACCATCCATGTTCCTTCTAAGCCCTTTGTGTCGATGCCGCGGTATCTCTTTCGCATAGCCCACAGCCCAGACGGGGGCGAGTCGATCTTTACGCGTATGACGAGGGCTGGTTCGAGACGGCACAGGAAAAGAGCTCTTGGAAGTAATTTGGGGAGGACATTGCCCAGCAGTGGAACAGTATAGGCTAACAAAACTAAATTCAATTCATTTATTTGATTCAGGCACAAAATATCCATAACTTTGTTAGAAATTACATTTAAAATTATGTTAGAAAACAGATAAATTCTTAGAGAACACATACAGACAAATACACACTTACAATACTTATACTTTTTTATTACGAATTTAACATCAAAATACAATATAAAAAAATAACATTAAGTATTTAAATAAAAAACGTGTTGGCACTAAATAAGTACCATGTTACGAGTATAGCTTTGCCTAAATTACACATAATATTTATTAAAAACATGACGTTAAATAGATATTAAATAGATATAAATATTCTGCATCAAATATTCAAATAGTTACTGACTCCGCAACTATAGGGAGGACAGAACACTCTGTCGAATTATTTTTATTTAAAAGAACTAGTTCGCTTCAGAACTTTTTCGACTGTAAAATTTTCAGCTTGCTGTGCAGGCAAGTGCAGTTTTGTTTTTCTTTGCCTTTTACCGTGCATAATTCGCATTTTTAGCGAATATTGATGAACCTTTTAACGTTTACAGATAGTAGGTTTGCATTTAAACATGACATAACTAGATACAATGAATGGGTGTTAGGGATAGCCCTTTCCCGTCGGGGCTGCGGGTTGTGCGCAAGAGATACCGCGGCCTCGACATAAAGGGCCAAGGAGGGACATGGGTGGTTTTAGTCATTAGAAGTCTGACACTCCCTTTCGCTCTGCCCTTACATCACTCAAAGATGACCGGTACAAGAAATTATTTCAATTATCGTATTATGGGAATCCATTTTTTTTTATTTTTCATTTCCTCCTACTATGTGATGTTATCTGATTTCATGCGTCGGAAAAAACACGAAAAAAACAACAATGCATGCTGAAATACTGAGACAAATACAGTTTGGAATTCGAATTTTTCTGATAAAACTTCTAGTAGAAGATGATTCAAAATAAGGAGGTGAATGCATGCTGTCATTTTGCGGAGGGTTGTCCCTTACACTCTGTATACCTATAAGTAAGTGAACAAATTCAAATTGAAACCAAGAAAAGCAATCTAAACAGAAAAAGCGTAAGCTTCGAAGAAGTATTACACAGACTGGGTAAACTTTCTTAAATGTAAGATTTGTCATTTGCATGAGAAAAACTTTTGTATTTCATAACAAGACGGGCAACATCCTACATACTTATATTCGCAACTATACAAAAAAAATGTTATTTTTAATTGGAATAAAACTTCAGCTAATTAAAAGATTGTTTAACGGGGTCCTTTTAATGAATGTCGAATATTCTCCGAATCCTTTATAAATGTTGAGAAGGATATTCCTTTGAGTGAAAATAAAAACGTAATCAAGTTTATTAAATATGAATGTCTAATACTTTTAAGCGTTCTCGAAGCGGGAGTTTTAACAGTGTTATCCCTCGTCAAATTAGCTACCGCCGCTGCGCGTTAGGGTGACACTCGTGCCTCATTTGTTTAGGACGATGATAAATAACTAGTTGCCAACTTAGGGTACTTCAGAATGGATTCATTGAGTGTTAAACTGTTAATGCGCGTTGAACAACGTGATACTGTTTGGGGAGTTTAATTATTTCAGGAGAACTTTTCGGTGCTGGAGGACAATGTGCTGATTTTGAATTTCTGTGATGGATTTTTATAGTCAATTTTTCAACGAATAATTAAACCTACTACCATCATTCTTACGCTGCGTGCCCTGACGCCTGTGCACTTGACGATCTTATGTCAGCATTAGCGACTGGAGTTCGCACTATTGAATTTTGGGCTAAATATATTTCAAGGAATTTTGCTACCAACAAGGTATAGTTATTTCAGTCCAATGAACTCAAAGGTATTTATGCTAATTTATGAACATGCTTTCGAGATTCCGGGATCCTTAATTCATCGAAAACTTTAATAGAAAGTTGGCATCTACCTAACCAGATTTGTGTGCAGTGTTAGTATGCAGGTGAACCTAGTTTTTTACTAGTTCAGATGTTACCCGTGACATACAAATATATCCCGACAAGTAGCTTGAATTAAGATAGCTACCTGTCGAATTTCGGAGTTAGCGGCTTGCCCATACTATCAACACGTATTGCATATTGACCTACACAAAATAAGTTTACTTAGTTCGATCACTAATTATAACGGTAAAGGTACGATATATTATAAGGTCAGATATTTTCATATATCTACAATATAGTTAACCCATCCCTATCATATTTGGTAACCTATCTACTAGCCATACAAATGTAAAATGAATATTATTATCTAAGTATCAACTCTCTGCCATTAGGTATCCACTAATAACTGCCATCGTATGCGACGATATCTACGGTTGAAATACAATATGCAGTTCCAGGTATATACATAGAACGGTAACGGTATGGTTGATCTGGATACTAATGAACTCTATTGTGGAAATATGTTTCCGCAGGCAAGCAGTCTACCGTACATAATGCTAACTTATTCGTATACATAAGTACGAGTATATGCGTTCAAGCCTGAAAATTTTACGTTGATTATTCGAAGAAAATTGCAAATTTAATGATTTTATGTGTCTGATTAAAATATTGTGTTTATGTAACTAAACTATTTCCCCTACTAACAATTGATTAACTTTCTACGCCAGCCTGTGTCACTAACAAATCTAATATTGCGTTCTAATCAGTAACAGGAGACGCCATTGTTGTAAACATGTCACCCCTAGAGCATTGAACCTCAAGCTACCAGTAAATTAAAATCACAATTCCACCGAATGTGTACTTTCCTTATTAGATCGAGATATTCCTATGTGACTTGACTGGTAGCCCTGGTAGGTCAAACTAAACCCTTGGTGATACGCTCCTAATACCACCTGAGTATGTGCCTACCTTCCAACGTAGCTCTTAGCGGATGGTACCGACTGTATAGGGATGTGACCCTTGCAACTTCCTTCCCTGATTGACATGTTTAGTGACTATGATTAAGCCGTGGTTGTGCTTGTCCACAGTTCGCCAGGAGAACGAGCGCATGATGCACGACGTCCTCCAGGCGGGAGTCTTAAATCGCACCCAGTCGTCGGCGTTGCGCTGACGCCGCGCTATTCGCCGCGGCCGCGTCTGGACAACGTGCGGCCGGCCGCCGCCCCGCCGGAGGAGCCCGCCGAGCCGGACCCGGAGCCTTCGAGCAGCGAGCCACCCGACCCGCCGGAGCCAGCCGCGCTCCACCAAACGGTGAGCGCCGCCCCGGCCGGCCCCACGTGAGCCAACCTTCACGGCCTGCTCCGGTACGCATGCACTGACTGCCGCTAGGCGCACCTCGGCTGTGACGCACTGGTATGTGAACTGAGAAAATATTCATAGACATAGATAAGTTACTCGTTCGCGAAGAGAATTTGAGAGTGACGAAATGGACGTACTTATAGGTAGCCAATGTGAAATTGTGAACAAATAGTAAAGAATGAAAATGTTATTGTTGAAACGTATCGGATAGGGTGTAAAAGACAGCAAGTCAATAATCCACGATAGTTATTAAATATGCAATTGTCTATGTTAAGAGTAAATTACTCGTATGTGGAACTAAAGGAAGAAATATAATTTGCAATTCAACTTCTACTGTTTTCCGTACACCATTAAAATATGAATGGTTAATTATAAATCTAAGATTCTCAATGAATTTGTGTCTCTGTGCTGTGAAAGAGACTGCGGTTATAATGTTGGATATTTGTAGATTTGTAAGCATAACTTTGTAATGCTATACATAACATAATGATAAAAGTACCAACTTCAAACGGGAACAATCATCAATACAATAAGGACAAGTTAGATTTCTTTCTTTATTTAAATAAAATTATAAATTAACGTTAATATTTGGTGGTGTGGAAATAGTGCCATTATAATGCACAATGAAGTAATTTAAAACCCGCTTGTATTAGATATCTCCTCTAGCTATCAACTGACGATGAATATAATAGTCACCTTCATGATGTGTGTATATCTAAAAAATAAAGCCTATAATTTAATCAATGAGCACAATTTAGTATTATTTTATTAATCACAGTACAACATAATAATATATCTAATTGTTACTGTTCACCATACAAGTTTGTATTTCACTAAGTGAGTCTTAACTGAGCTTGAGCACAATAATTTTTAGTTACTACTGTTAATTGAACTCCTTGTTCAACTCTAATAAAGAGCTTTCGAAACTGCGCTTAAATAATGAAAAAAAAATCTGTTATAAATAAGAGCTTTTTGTATAGTAGTTGTTGTAGTATTACTCTTACGAGGAGAACATTCTTGTGTAAAATAGAAATGCAAAAAATCTGTGTTGTTCGCTCCGATGGATCTGTCGTATTTAAGTATTGAATTCAATACAGTGGCGCGAGCGGTTAGGTAGAATATTATATATAAATAAAATATGTTAGCGTTCTTTGGCACGGCCATGTTTGCCTGAACACAGTGAACACAGCTTTACGCTTCAGCCTGTATTTCAGCGATTAACGGCAGTAGAAACAAGTGGCAACAGCCTGTATATATATACACGTGGAGCTCAGAATATAGAATGTCACACCATCGCCCTTATTACATTATGGATGGCTGTCTCTCCAAGTAATGACATACGACGTAAATGTAATTTAATTATACTACGAAAAGCAATTCAATTAAATTTTGATAATACCGATTGTAAATAATTCGGTATATTATTGGCGATATTACATGTTTATCTTTATATTATGACGTGGAAACGGACGAGTACCCATGGTTTATTCTAGCTATATTTTCCTATCTCTGTTCTACAGGTTGAGGTATGAAGCTAGCCGTTGCCGCCTACTTAGTGTTTTCCTTCTACCAACAAAAAGGTTTTAATTAGAATATTTACCCATCTAAAAATATCTTGGCATACAATAATCTCTAGGCTAAAAGGCTCTATATATATATATATTTACCTATGTATATTTCTATATACTATCAAAATCCAGAAAGGATTTTGTAAATACTTACTAGTTTGGAACAGTTTTCTGTTCGCATGATGTAAATTAACAATAAATATAGGTATCTTACTCACAGCGCCTGTCTCCAAGCTTCGCATTTTATTTGAAAAACATATAAGTTTTGTTTTCATATAATTTTCTATTATTTTCAATTTTATATTGATTACACAGCCCTATGGATCAATGTAAAAGTCCCACTGAGATCCGTCCAGTAGTTTTTCTGCGCCTGCACAATAACTAGTCAGAATTCGTATAAAAATAACAATTCATACTAACCCAGAACTAATAATTTTTCGGCGCGACTACTTAATCTCCCTTATTTATATTTTATGTGTAACATGACATACAGTTCAAAATACTTTTATGTGGCTGTAACTTTTGATAAAGTTAAACACTATGATAACAAATACCGATATCCATTTCCTCTTGCAGCTGCAACATTTTATATGTGTGAATAATGAAATTAATAAAGTGAAGTAGGTCAGGATACGGATTACCGTCATTTTATTACTATTCTCCATGCGAAGCCGGAGCGGGATGCTAGCGAACATAATCCGGATTTATCCAACAACTATCTGCGATATTGAACATGATTTTAATCTTTAACTATTCGACCCGGGTCGAATCTAATTTATTATCCAGTAATATTGAAACTTCACTCCGTATATCTAAATTTTACGAACTTTACATAACAGTTTATTTTGTGAAAATGAGTCTTGGTCGAAATGTGGACGCTAGGTAACAAACCACAATGCTGGTAGCGCGAAAACACTGAGTGATGATTGCAGTTCCATATTACGAATATAATGTTAGCTAAGCGTGTGTCTTCTCCTACATAGTGCTCATTTTCAGCCTGCACAGAATCGTTCGGTTCGCGTCGTAGATATATTCTGCCAATTTAGATCACAGCTTCAGTGTTTCACATATTTGGGCAGTAGGCCACAGAGCAGTCAGTCTGCGCATACCACCGGAGCATCAACAATCTCGAGATTGCGACAGGCTGTAAATCCGCCCTGTGTCGAGTAAGGCTAACGCTATGCAACCACTAGTTACGAATATGTGTATCGACAATTAAATGTATGTATTAGTTTAATTGCGATCCGCATCGCCTCCCATCCTCGTGTGATACGATATGCTACGTGTTCAAATGTTATCGTTTATTATCTCTAAGGAGTTGCCACTGAGCGAGAACTGTCAATGCATTCATTCGGCTATACTTGAGATCGATTCCAAATATTAAACAGGACCTATTAACGTAATTAGTGTTAGAGGGAGATACAAAGAATTTTATAGTTGTTTGTTGTAAATGTCAGTTTTAATTAATCTATTTTACAGAACAAAATGTTTAATAAAATATCTTTATAAAATAAAGCGGTTGTATCATTTGCTTGGAAGGTGTTTATTATATTTACGGCGCGTCAGGGTCTACTGCGAGGCGTCGAAGGGTTAATACAAGTTGGTGTGTGCACAAAAGCGTGCAATGTACCCACAAGCTGTGTAGAGAAAGGTAGGGTTTGGTTAGGCGGGGCAGAGAGAGAGAGTGGCATTCCTCCCGAAGCGCCCTCCGAACTATGCGGCCGCTCGTGTTGCCACCATGCAGCCTCCCAAACAATTTGTACTCCAAACTTGCTACACTCGGCTTAAAATTAAACTGTTCGCACGCAAGTTTGACAGCACAGAACATTTGTTAATACCTTCACACCTCGTATTTAAATGATATTTTAATAACTCTGACAGCTCCGGCTTAACAGTAGTTTAATGAGAAAAAAAAATCAACAGAACGTTCCAAACAGAAATTGTAGGAAGTCGGTAAGTAAATGAAGTTAACAAGCTTTTATCTTCGTAGGCAGTTACAAAGTTACTTGAATTTATAAAATTAGTTCATAGTTACTGTCGTTAAAACTTTAAGAGAAAGATGGGATAAGATGAAGCGAAGAAATGCATTTATCGATAAAGCTGTCAGCACCCCTTGGGTTTTTTCCAGGTTTGAGAGACTCTATAAATATTCGAATATAATGTTCCTGATACTGAAATCGATTTACTTAGGATTTTGAAGACGACAAGTAACAATAATCCTATGCAGAGGAAGGAGATGTGTGCAGAAAACTCGCCAATTTCTAAATTGCACTTACCATAGTTTGTCTCTGCAGCACTCAAAGGTTGACTGGTAGAAAATGCCCCTGGCTTTAAGTCCGCCTCTCTTCAATATGTGTACTTAAAGTATTCAATAAATAAAGAGCTTAAACCTTTACAAAATCTCAGTTTAGCGTTGGAAGGATTACAGCTACAACCTTTACGACGAGAAGTCAACAGAAACATTTATTTCATGTAATAAAGTACAGACATTCTTCACGAAATAATTCATGAAGCACGCGATACCGCGAGTAAACCTGTGGAGTATGGATTAATGGCTGTACGTACTTATGGCGTGTATATTTGGATTTTATTTAAACGAGTGACTGCAAATTAAAGTTTTAAGTGACAAAAATAATTATTTTAGGTCAAAGAATTACTGAGTGAGCGACTGAATGCGAGCGACGAGAAAACAACAGAACAGCAAATAGCAAACAAAAATTTGAGTTACATAAAATACAAAATGAGTAGTTCATAATATTTGAGCCACCTAATATTTGTTTGAGTTTCAACGGTACGTCCTGCATTTTTTTCAAAATTTAACAAATGATTTATTTATACGGAGCGGCATTTTATCTTAAATGAAGTGTTTCGAATAGAAAAACCACTTATTTAGCCTAGGCCCAGTCGACGGAGCCCGGCTTCGCGGGGCTTCTACTTCTGGGTCGATTTAAAAAATAACCACGAAAGGGATGGCGAACGAATAGCCCTCGCCATCCATCCTTACTCGACCTGAGTTGGGGTGCCCCAAGTCTCGAGCTCGCTTCGTTCGCTCTTGCATACAAGTTTTCCTAGTAGCGGGTTCGCAGGGTATGTCTGGATCTCAGTTTGCTCGCTTCCCTAACCACCTTATTTGCGTGAGTGATTGAGATTGTGTGTGTGAAAAAAACAAGGAATTTTCAATTAAAATTACGTAAATATCGTATCGTATCGTTATGTTAAACTATGTCAGTTGGCCTTTCTGTATTTCTAGTCGCTCACTTAGGAATTTTAATATC
Organism: Diarsia rubi; assembly: GCA_932274075.1. NCBI lineage: Eukaryota > Metazoa > Arthropoda > Insecta > Lepidoptera > Noctuidae > Diarsia > Diarsia rubi. The sequence continues at coordinate 12,493,252 of OW026417.1, read as the reverse complement.
TGAAATGGATTAATCATAACCCACTCTTTGTAAGCTCGTTCTGGATTTTATTACTAATCAATATTCGTCGTTAGTTTAGTTATTTTTTCGATTACTCAAATTCAATCATATTGATTTAATAACTTGATCGGTCATCAGCAGTCGATATTTTTTTTATTCGCTCGTTTTATAATTCCCCTTTATACTTGTGCTACAGCGGTTTAGTTAGTTTGCTTACATAGCGAATTAAAACTGTGCAGTCAAATGTATCTTCTCTATAGAATACACGTCATTGTCTATAATTCTAATATTAACTACATTATAGAGGTGAAATTCGTTGCATTTATGTAGGGGGTAATCTCCGAAACGAATGATACTTACAATTATAAAAATGTTTAATGTTTAATGTGTCAATTATATTTATGTCATGCATATTAGCAGAGTTATTACATTTTTTTGGAGAAATTCTTTAGAAGCAATTTAGAAGATGTAAGTGGCGCACGAAATGAGTATCTGGAGGGATACGGAAGAGGGTTTTACCCAACAGTGGGCCATGACTGTGTGACTGTTTTTCCCCTAAGAGCCAGATAAACAAGACTGTGGAAAAGCAGTCAGCAAAGGATCTTCAAAACCAGAGGATTCTCTAAAGGTACATTTATATTAAAAAAAAAACATTTATCTACACATCATAAAACTTCCACGGCCACTAATTGTTAGAGATCTCATGTAAAATGAACCTGCCTGTATATGTAACTAATTACCGGACGAAAAATGTTTAATTCGATAATAGAAAAGCAAATATCGTAGCGCATCACTAATGAACGTTCATTTATCTGGAACTATAATTCCACGAATTAACATTTATCATTTAATTCAATTATCAATTTAAACTCTATAAACTTGTATGCGAAACACATGTCAAACAAAGTCTGACAGTGTCAAAACTAAAATTTCATAAAGCACAAAGTGGATTAAACGTGAAATAAACGTACGTTACAACTCATTGTTTTTAGAACTATTTTACTGCGAAGCCTAGAGTTTCGTTTGAACTTCTGTATTAACATTTACCTTCGTGAAAGAAAATTACATGCTGGCTGTAAACTTTTTCTATTAAAGTAATGTGGGCTTACTGTTCATGCTTTCAGGTTAATGATTCTTCGCTTTTATGGTTAGTCAGAATTTATTTGATGTGTAATTAGCCTATAGGTTATTAAATTAGCTGATTGTGTTCATTTAAAGTAGCATTTCGCGTAGCAAAGCTTTTATGCGATGTTATTTCCCCTTAAGACATGTTCTTTTATAAAACCTTTTGACAATATCGCTACACATAGTGCACACGTGTAGGTACACCGCGGTCCGTGACTGATTACTGTCCAGAATATTGGCTTTACGTACATACCATTACCCAGTCAACACGAGTCCGGAACTTTCTGGAAATCAACATAATATTCGGTCGTAAGAAGAATTCTCATATTTTTTCCTTACTCTGTAACAAGGATCTTTTATTATTACTATTCAATTTATCTTTACTACCATTGATTTGATAAGTTTTAGTTTGGATGGGTCAAATTAAATCACATTTTTACTTTAAGTTAAATAAGATCTAAAAGTAACGTACTTAGGTATAGTATAGCTTTTCCAAAGGCTTACACATTGTTTAAGAAAGTTGTTGAAAATTACGAAGTTGTGCCACCCCAAGACTGAGTGCGAATATGTTCACAAGTTATAAAACTTTCAATCCATAACGGTGCTCACACACCTCGTAGACACTTAGCAAGCTCGCCTACTTAGTGGTTCTACCATAACTAGTTGTGGCTGGCCGCGGGTTGTACACTATTTTTTATTTTGTTTTTTACGTTATTCATTTTGTTCAATCATACGAATTATTTTGTTAAATTGATTGAATTCTTAATAAATATAACAACCTTTCTTATAATTTAAAGGTCCTTCCCAAGCCTTCACTACTTGACACCACTTCTACTAAGGAATTGACATCGTGCCTTGTTTTGGGGTTGTCTCGCCGGTTATTGTGTAAGCCTTCATACTTTTGCGCTTTGTCCTCCTAATGCAGGTTCTCTTAGTGTGACCACACATTTATTGTCGATTTCATCTGCTAGATGTTCATCTATAATGCCAGACAGCCTTTCCACTTGTCGCTTATAGTCTTCTGATAGGCTGTGCCTGTATATTAGCGAAAGAATTAGTGCGTAAATAATCTGACAGAATAATTACCAGCATTATAGAAAAAGTTAACAAAAAAGTTGCACTATAAATGACGAATGAATAAGGATCTTCATTTAGATTTGGTATCTCAGAACATTTATGTTCATCACCATGTCAAGCGTAATGCGGTTAACCATTCAGAATATGTGTGCATAAGGCCTTTTACTTTAGGGCATGCCACGATAGTTTCGGTAAGTACCCTCTTTGAGGAGTGGCTAGAGAGCCACGGCGCCCTCACCTTCCGTCTGACACAGGTCCTCACCGGACACGGTTGTTTCGGGAGGTACCTGCACCGAATCAGGCGGGAGGAAACGCCCGGATGCCACCATTGTGAGGATCGGCCACAGGACACGGTGGAGCACACGGTGGGGATGTGCCCCGCCGTGTTCTCGAAGCGGCGATCGGCAGCGGCAACCTGGTGCAAGCCATGGTCCGGGGCGAGAAGGAATGGGACGCCGTCGCCTCCTTCTGCGAAGCAGTGATGCTAGCGAAGGAGGTGACGGAACGCGAGTGGGAGAGAACCTCTAGTCCCAGCCGCCGCGGGAGGCGCTCCTGGCGTTGGGGGCCACGTAATGGCTTCCGGCCACCGTAGACGCGGGCCTGTGGACGGTGAGTGATGGGCTAGCTCGCCGTCCGTCCGTCTTATGACGACGACAGGCCGTGTCGACGGCGCTTTCGTGTTCCACGCACGCCTCAAAGAGATGTCAGCAACATGGGAGGGGTCCGTAAGGGCCGACGCCCATCGGGGCTGCGGAATGTTGTAAGAGATACCGCGGCTGCGGGGTGGTTTTTAGTCAGTAAAAGTCTGACACTCCCTTTCGCTCTGCCCAAGAGCGGAAGGGGTTATTTGATGATTTTCCACCCGCCAAAGAAAAAAAAGGCCTTTTACCCTTGTTTAGAAGTGCCATAATATTATTTTCTGGGTATTATGTCGTGTCTATCATTTTTTTTTGCCCAGACAAAAGCTTCTCCGTGATTTCATCCCATCGAGGATTGCAAGTAAATGTTATGAAGAAAGCGGTACGACCATAGCACATACGTCATGTCATCTTGTTTCCGCTCATGCATACAGAGTGGCCCCCCAGTAGAAGAAGGCAGCACTACCTATTGACCCAGCTGATCAGCATTATCGTCCTATCTCCTAATCGCATCTTGCAAGTGTAAATAACTGTCCGCTTTAAGCTGCGCCCGATTGTTCCTAATATAACTCAACCTTCCCGTCTCGATTTTCGTAAACATGTCGCCTAAAAAAACTGCCTAAACAGCGAACAATAATATCACAGATTATTATCTTCTCCTTTCCTAATCCTTTAAATACAGTAAGAATAAAAACTTGCAGCAGTTACCACTTTTTTAAGTGGTTGTTTGGTCTTAGGATCGCACTGGGGTAACATCCTCGCCGCAGCAAAAAATAGTGTGTTGATCCGTCAGTCATTCAGGACAAAGCATTTTATGTATATAGATAGATAGTTAACACACTAATAGGCGTGTGCTCAGAATCGATTTAATTTTATACTACAGTCCAACAAGACTGCCCGTCGGGGCTGCGTGCTATTGCAAGAGATACCGCAGCCTTGACATATAGAGCTGAGAAGGTACATGGGTGGTTTTAAGTCAGTAGAAGTCTGACACTCAAAAAAAAAGGCCAACAAGACTCAGGAAGAGGACAGACTATCGAGATTTACTGCGGTACTCAGAGATATTTAATGATTACTTAAGCCGTCACTTAGTAAAGATTTGACATAATATTGTATGACAAAACTGTCAAAACCGTTATTATGTGATGGCCTAAGTAATCATTAAAGCTCTCTGAGTGCGGCAGTTAGTGATTCTTATTAAGCTGGTTTATTACAGTTTTTCATGTAGACCATGTATCCTACCTCCACTGTCTATGTAGGTACCTACATTGTCACTCGCAACAATATCAAAGTAAAGTAATAAAGTGCCGTCGGGGCCGCGGGTAGTCCAACGGTTATCGCGGCCTCGACATAGAGGGCGAAGAAGGAACATGGGTGGTTTTTAGTCAGTAGAAGTCTGACACTCCCTTTCGCTCTGCCCAAGAGCGGGAGGGGTTATTCGATGATTTTACACCCACCAAAAAAAAAAAAAAAAAAAAAAAGTAATAAAGTGCCCACCGTTTCCACCGTCGCGTCGCGTCGAGAGCTCAATGTCAATGTTTTTGTTTTCGCGACGAAATGTTTGTCCTATTTTAAAATGCGTGACATGACAAGTTAAATACTTTAAATACAAACGACTCGTCACATCCGAATTAAAATGCCACAGAGCCGTATTAATATGGATGTTACAATTCTGTGGTCATAAATGCGACGCAGTGCTGCAAGCTTTGATATTCAACCAGTAAATACGTACGTCACGAAGTACTCACTTACGTTAATGGATATCTAAATATAAAGTGCTCTCTCGTAGAATCATAAATCTCAATATGTTCTTGACTATATCTTCAAATGATTTTATTTTATTGCTAAGTATTTGCTACCGCATATCATATAATTGTAAAGATATTTTCTGGATAAATCTTCTTGTTGTTTGGGTACCTACTTTTAGCTAATGTTCATATGCAAGTGGGTGTATTTGTGCCGGAGATGGGCGACTACAATAAGCGTCCGAATAGAAAGGAGCCCAATTACCGCAACCCCTTAACGGATATTGAAATGAGCCTCGGACTCATTTAGTGGGTTCTTTAAGCTAAACCGAATATACCGCGAAGTTTGTAAGGATGTGTACAGAAAAGTTTTGAATGTAAAAATGAACTGTGTGAACAATTGAATGTTCTCATGATATTAGTTTTCTCACTACACCCACGAGTGTACATTGACCTTTCTTTCGGAGACGGTTACATTGTGCGGTCTCAAGAGAGCATCATTTTTATGATTTTCACGCTTTGCAAACGAATTTGTACCGCACACATAATCTGTTCGCAGGGTGTTCTGTCCCCACGAGAAAAGATTCCTTTGAAGATAATGTAGCGTCTTCTATATTCTCTTCTGGTGAAAAGAATGATACGTCACCTCACGCATCGCACTAAAATGCTAACTCTTAAAAACTGTCCTAAAATTAGGAGGCATTCAAGTGTAATTTATCTATCTATCAGTATTATATTTAGTAAGACTATAAACTTATGCTGATCGTGGTTTCAAGAATAACGCCTGTCCTTCATGCTTGAAAACCGATAACACCCAATCAGACTGATTCTATACAAATATGAAAACCGAATACATACGAGTAAGTACTACTCGTATCATTGCCAACGTAAGTTTGATCTTCGAAATGCAAACAATGGAGCAACAATCAGGCCTTACGTAGGTCGTATCGAGGTTGGTACGAGGGTAGTTCACACTCGACTGCTACATAAGTTCCGCTCCGCCGACCATCCATTGTACGTCGTTAATGAGTCTAATCGGGGACCATAAGCCACTTTATTATATCATTAATCATCAGCCTAAATTATTTAATTACTCCGCAGTGGCTATCGATATTTGAATTATTTTTAGGGTCGCGGACGACTAGACTATAGTTTTTCTGTGGTACAGCTTTGCGAAAAGGTCACTGGTCCACTTGATTAGATATATTTCCATCTCTAAGCCGCCAAGGGGTTGTTCAAGCTGAGACTGTTAAAAATCCCTTGAGTGCACTTGACTTCACTGAGAGCTATACCATTCAAACCAGACCACAACAATACTGTTTGGCGACAGAAATAGGTACAAAACAATTACGTATTGTGCCAGTACCACTTCTCACAAACCCTTTCACAAGAAGCTCAAAAATTACTAAGATATATAACGACTACTAGCCACAACTCTTATGTGCATTTAGTTTCCAGCATTACTGGATGACCCCTATTCTCCACTACGTCAAGTGCAGATATTTCTGACTTGTTCTGTGTAAGCCTCTTCACAACGTCATTAGGGTCCCCTTCCAGTATAATTAGATACACAACTAGCAAGAGGTGCGACAGCTATAAATAAAGGTCCCGCAAATTAATTACTGGGGTATCGACGTTCCTACGTTGACCGGGCTGGTTACGGGCAACTAACGACTGCTATTAGGTACGTTAAGTAAGTACTAAATACGTTCCAAGTACTGGAATGAATTAATCTGTTATCGAACTGAATAGTTGCAGGACAGTGTGTTTTTTTTTGCACAGGTTTAAAAAAAACTTACTGTATACAAGGTTCTAAAGAACAAAAGACCATTAGCAGAACTTGACTTCACTTCGACCGCTGAACTGGAATGATTGGTTCTTACACCAGCCCGAGACAACCTATCTTCTTCATATTGCTTTAAGGAGAATAATAATAATAATAATAATATTCCACAACTATCACACAACGCCATCTAGTCCCAAGCTAAGCAGAGCTTGTGTTATGGGTACTAGACAACTGATAAACATACTTATATATTTCTAAATACATACATTTTATAGATAAATTACACCCAGACACAGAACAAATGATCGTGCTCATCACACAAACATTTGTCCTGGGTGGGAATCGAACCCACGACCTCCGGCATAGCAGTTAGGGTCACTAACCACTAGACCAACAGGCCAGTCAAATAAGGTAGATCCTAAGTGAATAAGGTAGATCCGTAAGTATTGCAGGTTTATCATTCAAGTAGATATAAGCAGCACAACAACTCCTGAAAATCATATTAATAAACGAGCAAGAAGAGCACTCAATAAACTCTATGAACTTATGGAATCAGCTAGAAATCATATAAAGAAACTTCATTACATCGAAAGCTTCTCATTTAAGATTAAATAGGTACATTTGGTCGTAAGCTGAGATTATCCACGTAAGATCGAATCTGTCGGCAATTTTCCGAGATGATAAATTAGTACAAAATAACGATGTTGGTTGGAGCAGTCACGTAGTTTTTCAGACTAATTATATGAGCGTACGTGATGATAGTTCAGCTGTTTGTGTACCAATGACAAACGCACCGAGGTCGTGAGGGAATAAACGATGGTATCGTTATTTGCATTATATTTATAAGATTTATTTACTCTGGTAATAGGTTTGGCGTCACATGGGATTTGAGACATAACTGTCGTGATTCATCATCTTAGAATGTATTGGAACATTCTTCTGGTATTTTTTTCTGGGAGTACAAAATGACACTCTTCTTACAATTGAGAAGTAAAACCAACTATACATATAAAATTCTCGTGTCATAGTGTTAGTTACCAATATTGCTATACTCCTTGGAAACGGCTTGACCGACTTTTATAAAATGTGTGTTTATTCAGTAGATATGAGAAAAGGTTGTTACTCTCTCACCTTCATAACACCACCCGAAGATAAGTAGAAAAAGGTGCTTGATGCAACGCATATACGACACAACTAATATTGATAAGTAATTTCCCAATAAGCAATAAGGCAATGGAAATACGTAATGCCTTAACAGTGATTTCCACTTGAGTAGGCCCTTTACAGTGATGTAGCTTTTAGGAGTTTATAAGGAACATAAAATAACACTACGGCTGTAGTCCCCACAGGATTAGGCAGAGAAGTGCCTCGGTAGTTACACCCGCATCTTACAAGTTATGCTTTTAACTTACCCAATACATGGGATTGGGGGCCATCCATTGCCACCAACTAATTAAATTCCGGGCTACAAGTTTCTAACTTCTGATGGGAAAACCCATTAACACTTTGACCATGAAATTGAATTACACAATAAAAATTAATACAAAGACTTTTTTTGGAGGTCGCGTAATAACAAATGACTCCTCCCGCTCTGGACGGAGCGGAAGGGTTTCAGACTTCTACTGACTAAAAATCACCCATGTTTCTTCTTGGCCTTTTGTGTCCGGGGCCACGGTATCTCTTTCGATCAATCCGCAGCCTTGACAGGCGTCGGCCTTTGCGGGCCCCGGCAATGCGGCTGACATCTCTTGCCAAAGGCGCGCGTGAATCACGAACGCGCCGTCGACACGGCCTTTCATCGTCGTAAGACGGACTCTGTGTCACTGGTTCGCAAAAGGAGGCGATGGCATCCCATTTCCATCCCAAGATTGAACCGATGGAAGGTGAGGGTGCCGTGGTGCCTCTCCATCCGAGGCACGGGTGGTCTAGCGTTTGTTTTGTTACAAGCAGTATATATATTTTTTTAATTATTATTTTTTCTTTTATGCTTACACAAAGAGTTTGCAGCTACCAGCATAAGTAATTAAATGATTAATTGGAACACAAATTACAGTAACGCAATGTCATACCCACATAGTTGTATTACTGTTCGTGGTATTACCACAACAAAGCAACTCACCTGATGCAGCAAGGAAACCAGACACGTAGCTACCTAACCAATTATGTTAATCAAAACCAAATACCTCCTTATATGGATATAGTTCGATAACTACTTGTGGTTATGTTAGTATCCTCCTAGGATGCTTTTTAGGCACGCTTTTTTTAGTCCGATAGAAATCCTGAAATCGTTTATAGAACCGCATTTGAGCGCAGTTTATAGGACTACTACTATAACTAGTGGATCAAAACGACCGCGGGGGCCTTGATACGGAAAACCGGCGTCAAAGTTGACGTCGAGAGCCAGTGTGTGGCGTAATGATTAAATAAAATTAAATGAAAACGTTAAATGTTTAACTAATTTAACAATAAAAACACAGTTTTGAAACAATGTTTACACAACACTTGATCTGTCAAATCAAAAACCATAAACAAGGACGGGCCACAGATTCCAGTAGGAGCATAACCTCATCGTTCCGGCTGAGGAAAATAACCTCCAAATTCCGGAAGGGTCCAAGGGTGAAAGAATGATACTACCGGACGTGGCACGCCGTGATACTACCGGTCAGCGTGAAAACCAGCCGGCCAGCACTTCTAGCACGTTCCAGCGTAGCACATCGCTGCGGTCTTCGCCACGCTAGGCTGAGCCAGGGCAGTGCAGTGCAACTCAAAGGGAACTTAAGGGATATTTGTAAACCATGAACCTATCCACACTCATTTACTTAATACATATTTTTTATAACCTGCGTCACGCGTACCCTTTCCGTTACAGTGGTATTTAATATAGTATGAGTTAATTGGTCGTGGGTTCCATTCATAGATTCCAAAGTTGGGCAAAGTGTTATTGGGTTTTTCCATCTAGAATTTCTAAGCAGCAGCCACAGATTCTGGGTTTGTCCCAGATTTAGCCATTTCATGGCGAAAGGTTCACCCCTATTTTATGAGACTTAAACGTAACTGTATCTGCCTAATCCTTCGGAGATTATTAAGCGTGATTTATGTTATATTTTTTGTTTTTTCTTATTTTATGTTATTTTTTGTTTTATTTTTGTTTTATGCTAATTTACTCAAAAATGCATGTAATGTTGTCATTATTTTGACAACCTTGTTTGAGCAAAGTCGACCTTGCCGTTCTGTTTCAAGGAGCGGCCGGCAAAGTTTTGCTGGCCGCTCTAACAGGCCGGCAATGTTTTGCCGACCGCTATTTTGACGTTTCAACGTTTTAAAAAATCAATTCCAAAAAGATTTTATCTAAAACACAGCTGTTTGTACGTCTAAAGGTAAAAAAAAAAAGATTTAAATGAAGTAATAAATGAAGAAATAATCCAGCAGTCAAACACCGCATTAGAATTATCGCAAACTATCAGTAATATCAAACCGGGAAAGTCGGTGTTGAATTTTAGTAACTGTACTTTTCATAATTGTCATTTTAATTAAAATTCTAGTTAATTAATATATTTTTTATTTAAATTACTTGCTGGTTTTATTTAGATTAGGTACTTGCATTTTTGAGTAAAGCACTATACAAACCTTGGCCCACAATGACTGCTTCGCTGGTCACGCTATGATTGCCTCGAGCTAGCCTAGCTACGCTCTAGGCGTTTCAGCTTGGCCATCATTGCAGCCCTTGCTGTCCGCTGACCGCGCTGTGTCGGCCTGGAGCTGCGCTACGCTGCGCTGTCGGCCATCATCAGCGCGACCAGCAAAGTAGTCATTATAGACCGCGGCAGTAATGTACTATTATTTTGCGTTTTTGATTATGTTTGTTAAGTAATAACCAATTACCATACTTTGATGATACCTAGCAGGAAAGCGGCGTCTAGGATGACGGCAACAGCAGTGATGGCGGTTGCAGGAGGAGCTGAGCAGGTTTTATTTGGACACAGGATAGTTAAGTTAAACAGAAGCCAGCCTCAAAAAACTGGCCAAGTGCAAGTCGGACTTACACATGAAGGATTTCGTTCCATTGTAGTAGATATCGAGATATTTTCCAAGTTATTTTAACACCATAGACTTCTTATAGGTTATTCTGTAATCTATTGAATAGGGGATCGGACTGTGTCCCAAAAATATGATTCTAATTAGTGCGACAGTTAGATTATCGAAAAATATTGGATACGTATTTTGTTTTATCAAATTAATAAAAATTGACGAAGATAAAACGCGTCAAAGATCATGAGTGGGGGGTTGTGACGTCATTTGTAGGTGAAAAATGTACTAACAAAAAATGGCACGAGTTTTTGAAGCATTGTATCGTCATCATTTTTTGTTTATGTGAAAAAAGAAAAAATACGTGTCTAATTTTTTTTTTTCGATCCCCTATTAATTGCTGTATTTTTTTCAAAATTGTAGGCCCAGTAGTTTCGCAGATAAGGGAGGGGGAATGGCGGACAGACAGACACACGAGTGATCATATAAGGGTTCCGTTTTTTCCTTTTGAGGAAAAATCACCAGTGGGTTGTTAATCCTAAAATGTTGAATATGTCGATTGTAGAGTCAACCAATAAAATTCCGTAGTGGTAGTGTAGCAGTTAACTTTAATACTATAAGTTCATTTTTCTATTTAAATGAGTAGTCAACAGATAGACGATGCTGTTCTAGATTGGCGATCGCGAAGACTTCCCTCTAGATGAACCGATGACCGAGTGAATTTTGCAGGGATCCACTGTACACGAAGCGCACTGGACCGGTTAATTTGGCGACACTTGGGAGAGGCCTATGTCTAGCAGTGGACGTCTTTTGGATGTAATGATAGATATTAGTTTTTAAACTGACATGGTCACTATTCACTAACACTGGCATGGTAAATATCCAGTTTTCAGTGTTAATGATTATGATATGGATATTTATGTCTACTAAAAATGGTATACAAAGATTTTAACCTTTTGTTGTCCTACATGCTGTTTTCAAACAATGAATTATAAAAAAATTAAGTCCGCCATTCTCACAACTACCGTAAAGGCGACTAAAGGATAATATTAGGAAGGAAGGAAGATGCTTATCTTCAACAAAAGGATAGCATCGTGATACGGAAACCTGATTTCCGCTTCCCATTTCCTTCCGGAACGCTTACCGTGTGAAAGATAAGACGGTACACGTTATTTCGATTGCTTTTTATAAGCACTACGTGTACGAAAACGACTAGTTTATAATATAGGATTATTTAGTGCGTATGTTTGAATTTATAATAATATTTATTTATTTTTTAGTTTACAAATGAGGAGAATACCTACTCTTTTTTTACAAACTATTTTCTCTTTTGTTAAAAACGTATCAATAAAATCTTACAGTGGAATTGAGAACCTCCTCCTGTTTTAAATTCGGTTAAAAATTGATTGATGACGACAAAATTATGTGTGGTCCAAAAAATCACTGAAAAAGTTTAAAATAACTTTACCTACTTTCTAAACAAAGTCACTGACTTCCGTTAAAAACGTTATTTAGTTTGAGAGTAAGTATTTGTACTTTTTCGATCTTCGAGTGAATTTTGAGTATAAATGGTGCTGAAAGTAGAAGACAATTATTTTATAGCTACGAGTATCCCACTGACAATGGCGTGTCAAACACAAAAAGTTTTCACTATTATTCTCTCAAGCTATATGCGAGATTTTCTACAACAATGTAGCTTGTGAACTAAAACTACGGTTGACTAGAAATGTCCTGAGTAAAATAACTCTATTACAAACCAGAGATTGCCACACTGTAAAATCCCTCGACACAAAAGCGTTAAGCATAAAAATATAATTTTATTTCCCATTCTACTTTGTTGTAGAATATCTAAACCCGTAGAATAATCCTAGTTTAATAAAGGGAGCTCTGTTTACAGTGGCGGGTCCATAAAGGGATATATATGCGGAGACGACGCTAAGCGGCGGCCGATCATCTTTGTCGGATGTACCTACAGTGTGGAGGACCCTTGCTAATCGTTGAGACAGTATCAAGACACCGATATGTATAGCTGTTGGTGTAACTGAGCTTTATTAAGTAGAAATGTGAAGTAAAATGTCAGTCTAACCAAGGAGCATCGTATTGCCCAGTACTAACTGGGTTATTGAGGTCAGATAGGCTCCATGTAAAATACTGGTATTCGACTGCAGCTGGTTTGACTGGAAGCCGACTCCAACATGGTTGGGTAAAGGTTAGGCTAGACAGATGATGAAGTAAAATTACCTGAAATGTGTAAAAATTTACTATAAAAAGAACTATTCATTATTCAATTTCTCAAAAAATTTCTGCGCCAAAAAATCAATAATCACAAAAGTCTGAAAGTCTCACAACATTTTCAACTGTAACTATTCGTATCATAAAATACACGCGTGGATTCCTGAAAACCACAATTATTAAACGAGAATTTATATCAACAAACTGTCATTACATCGGAAGCAGCATGAATAAAATACAAGGTACCTACTCGAGTCCAAAGAATCGGGGGCGCTGAATATGCTGACATTTACCCTGCTACAAAGGCGGCAAGTGAAAAGGAAAAAAAAATAAAGTAATAATTTATTTTTAGATTGAAATGGGACTTTTGTCTTTGGTTAAGACGCTGAGATTCGAATTTAGAATTCTGTGTTCGAAACTTAAATTGAGTAAAAGGTGTAGCTATTCAATAAAGGTAGGAACTGGAAATATTGTTACACAAACCGTTACCGTGGTACCATTAATAATAAATGTACTCGTAGGTACATGAATCCATTCTGGTTTGTACTGTTTTGTCCGGGTTTTTTTTCAGACACCAAAATGTGTTAAATTGTTTTTTTTTCACATGTATATATTATTCATTATATGTCCATTCCACCACAAACATCTATATATAGAAAGAATAAAAGATTCATTTTCACAAATTCAACCACAAGTAAGGTAATATTCGCAAGAATCTAGTGTTTGAACATCAATGATCTCATTGACAAAGTGACAAAGCATGAATGTCTTTCTGCGCTAAGGGTCGAAGGTTCGATCTCCACGCAAAACAAATATTTGTTTGTTCTACAGATATTTGTTCAGAGTGCGGGTGTTTGCACCAGTGTTTAAGATTGAAGTAGTAAGTATAAGACCACCACTGGAGAAAATGTAAGCGATGATCGTCATTTTGCTGAAATAAGCAAATAATATTTATTTTTCACAATTCTTATTTTTTACCCGACTGCGACGAAGCCCAAAAGGAGGGTTATGTGTTTGACCTGTATGTATGTCCGTTTCTTTGTTCCCTTATAACTCCTAAACGGATGAATAGATTTGAATAAAATACATAATTATAGGTACTTACGTCGTATGTAAGATTTGTGAGCAGACGCGAGTGTCACTAGCTACTTTAAAATTAAAAAAACAAAAAAACATTGCGGATTCTATTTTAATAATTATAGGTTTAAATGGACCCAGCCTGCTTCCAAGCTTTGTTTATTTTAAAATGGGTTTGTTTTATGCTTTTCGGTTTTTTTTTAAACCTAGCTTCTTAAGGGGTACCTATCCATTTCTGGATAAGGGTTCTTTAGAGAGGCTACAATTTAAATGCTACGAAAAAAATAATTAATACATCCCAATGTATTATTTTTTCTTAAATCGATTCACCTAAGATATAAAAATCTCCGTCCTACTTTTGAAATAATATTTTATCTGTCCCAATGATTTTCCACCTCACCGGCAGTTAATTGGCCGCGAGACGTGATCACTGATCAAGCAACGTCAGAAAATAAGTTAAATTTATTATCTGCTCTTTATTAACATAATCCCTGAAGCATGCCTCATAATATTAACCGTAACTTTGTTACATTTTCTTTATACAAACCTGTAATACGGGGTATCGTCTTACCCAGTAACTGGGTTGTGGAGGTCAAATAGATCATCGCTTGATATAAATTACTGGTATTTGGCATTCTTGTCTAAACTGCAAGTCGATTGATGGGAAAAGGCTACACAGATGCTGATGATTTTTGGTAGTTTATTATAGAAACTTCCAAATATCATCTTTATAGCTATACGTCTAACGGTTTTCGAGATTTCGTGATGAGTGACTGAGTTAGTCATTGACCTTTAGCTTTTATACAGTATGTTAACTAACAGAGGGCGTTCCCGTTAACTCGCAATAGTATAGCATCCATACATGCTAAAAAAAAAATACCAACCTGGAAACCCCTTGGTTACGGAGATATTGGGGGTCAAAGTTCTAAATTGTTCACAGCTGTTTTTGTAAATTCTAGTTTTTCAGGCTATAACGTTACTTAAATTACCTCCATGACCCATTAATTATTTAAAGCATCCACTAGCACAATGTTTTAAGAGTGGTACTTTGAGTTTTACCGTAAAATGTTATTTTTGACACCAAAAACAAAAGTTGTTTCCCAGCAAAAATTTTTGAGTAGGGGTACTTAGTTTGATGTACAGAATGCTTGGTTGACGGGAACGCCCTCTGTTAGTTAACATACTGTATATGTACTATAGAACCTGGCAGACGTCGTCCTGCCCGGACATTAGCACCACCTACCGGGTCGAATTGTAAATCTAAACCATTCTTGAATCCATTTTAGCACATACGAAAATTGTCATTAAAATCGGTCTAGCCGTTTAGGAGGAATTCAGTGCAAACACACGTACAGAATAATTATATATATAAAGATACAGATTGCGTACCTATACATGGTGTAAATTAACCCTTCACACATACGTCAACCAAGCATTCTGTACATCAAACTTAGTACCCCTACGCAAAAATGTTTGCTGGGAAACGACAGTTTTTGTTGTTGTCAAAAATCGTATTTTACGGTAAAACTCAATGTAGCACTCTTAAAACATTGTGCTAGTGGATGATTTGAATAGTAAACGGGTCACGGAGGTAATTTAAGTAGAGTTATAACCTGAAAACCTAGTATTTACAAAAACAGCTGTGCAAAATTTGGAACTTTGACCCCCAATATCTCCGTAACTAGGGGGTTCCCAGGTATGGTCTAGCATCGCAGTGGTGGGGAGAACAAGTGCCCCTTGTTTGCGTTAAGGGTACTTTTAAACTCTTTATAGCCAAGTACTTACTTATAAAAATATAAGAATTAAAAAGGTAAAATTTTCCAGTTCTTTTAAAAAGCTCAGCATGTCTGCGGACGCGCGACGGTTTGACGACTGACGGATGGTAGGATAACTATCCACCTTGCCACACTGAATACATCGAGCCGATAGCGGGTAAGACACATATTCGCAGACACTAACAAATGATGTAACTAAAAAACTATGGAGTAGGCACCTCTTACGTAAAACCATCGTAAATACATTCATTTGACTGGCCTGTTGGTCTAGTGGTTAGTGACCCTAACTGCTATGCCGGAGGTCGTGGGTTCGATTCCCACCCAGGACAAATGTTTGTGTGATGAGCACGATCATTTGTTCTGTGTCTGGGTGTAATTTATCTATAATATGTATGTATTTAAAAATATATAAGTATGTTTATCAGTTGTCTAGTACCCATAACACAAGCTCTGCTTAGCTTGGGACTAGATGGCGTTGTGTGATAGTTGTGGAATATTATTATTAGTTTTAGAATTTACGGATATGCCTACAAAGATGATCCTTTCTTTCTACATGCTAGAACTCCTGTGGAATTTCCTAATATGTGGTACCTGAAATAAATGAGTTTGACAGAATTTTAATTTATTTTTTTACGTTTTAGGAAAGCTTACAGACTAATTGAGACTATTAACAATAATATACAACTAAATAAAAAACAACAAACAAGCCTCCACAGAAAAACATAAATTACGCGTAGTACCTTTCATAGGACAGGCACACTGAATTTACTTTACGTAATTCTGTATGGGTGTGTTCCTGGTTATACTCTAATGGTGAACTATCAGAAAACAAAATTAGTACTTAGAATATTGCTTACGGCGTTTTCACAAATTGATTGAGCGGGTTACTAGCACGAAGCGTAGCTTAGTGCAACAGGGGGTCTAAAATGGCCACTTTAGCAGATCATAATGTGAATTGCGATAAAAATCGTAAAATAGACCAATCATAATAGTAATGCGTCTGTGAACATTTAGGAATCTTAATAGGAAAACAATATGAAATTCGTTTAAATTCGTAAAATGTTCACAGACGCAGTTTTTAAGATTAAAAGTCCATTTTACAACTTTTAACGCAATTCATATTATGTTCTGCTAAAGCGGCCATTTTAGACCCCCAGGGTCCGAGGGTGATAAATTCGTTTGTCAAACGTCTATTATGATAGTAAATTGCGAGAATGCCGTTTATCCAACGCCCAGCATTGACTAATCATATTTATAGATAGATACGGTGTCCCTTCCTATTCAAGAATGTATACATTACTATACTTACTCCTAAACTGAAACACAGTAACTTTACAATAATGCTAATTCTATGAGTAAGAAGGCGGTGTTATCGCTGATAGCGAAATCTTCTATACAACCTATTAAAAAAGAAAATTGTAGTTAGCAAACACACAAACTACAATTTCCTCATTTTAATAAATCAATGAGGTGCTTTGCAGTCGTCTCAAGTTTCTCATGCATTGTAAAAAAAATATACTAAAAAAATATTCATGAACATCCGTAGATATCTGTAGATTGAAAATCGAGTTGAGTTTATATTTTTGCATAAGTATTTCCAAAAATAAACTAATGACCACCTTCAGTAAAATCATATTTCAAAGTGTTTTACAGCGAGACTTGCTAATATTACCATCTGTTCGCAGTAGTTAGTTCCAATTCTCGTTTAATCTTTCTGTCTTCCGTTTGCAAGAAGGTTGGAAATTGCTTTTTCTACGACTGGCATTTTTTTCCACGATTGAGTTCGTTGCAACCAGGTATGCATTGCCTTGAATATTACGAGAACGAAAAATATGTCTGTTTAATTTAGGACTCTACTAAATATAGTAATAACCCTCGACCCCTATTACTTACATGGGGCTTAAACTGAACTAGCGAAACGTGATTATAGTACTATCACAAAATAACACTAATATTGTACACTTATTAGTTCGCATCAATCGTTTTTACTATGAATTTGACATATTTAAAGTCTCTAGCCTCTGCCTAACCCTTTCGAAATTACTAACATGATGTTATATATGATGAACTCCTTTTCTGGCGTCCTTTTATAAAACTGGTATTCATATAAGTTGAAAGATAAATCTTTTTCAAGTAAATAGGTGCACGTCTGTTAGCAAAACTGGAGAGACAGGTCAATTCATGAAATGAATAAGTTTTTCGTTTGTATAGAAAACTCTAATCCGGTTCTTTGGGCCAGTCATGGAGTAAAGGTGCTAGCACACCGGCATAGGTACGAACGTGCTACAACCATTTACGAGAGTGAAGAGGTGTTAATCCTTCGAAGCTACTTACTGCCGCTACTGCATACTTCGATCAGGTGGATCAACTTCTGAAAAAGGTCGAGGAGGGTATGTATTCCACCACCATCTTTTTTATCGTGTATGATCACCGATTGCTCCGTGATTACTGGTCCGATTTACGTGATTCGAAAGCCCGCGCGTAATAGCTTCCCTTGAGTAATTTATGAGTCCCTTATAATGCATTTTGCAATTTCAAGTTACCTAACACAATACTGTGTACAGGGAAAGTTTAACCCTGTCATAATCTATTAAACTAGACGTAAAGACGCTAAACGCATCAATTAGTTCTGGCACATTATTGCAAGCCATAGCCAATTATTGCAAGATTGCGCCAATCCCGATCACGCGGCATACCAAACCCGTTTGTCGAAGGATTTATAAAGTTGGAACATTTTTGCAATGTACATACATAACGAGAACGATCACAATTTGTGGAATGTCGCGACTTAGTCGTACCGATGGCAAAGTTTCAGCTTATATTCGGTGAAAAATGCCAGTTATTCGACATTTTGTCTTTCACGGAATCTGTACTAACCGATAACAACGATAATTTGACGTTCCTTTTATATTATCTTTGAGATCGAATCTTCAGGAATTATGCTGTAATGAATACAAACTTTTGTTAACTATACAGTATCTACCTAGCGACACGTGTTAACCACGATGAAATCTTGTAGTATAGCGTTCCAAGCGTTTGAGCAAACGAAAAGGTTGAGCAAAATCAGGAGGCCTGAGTGAGGCTTATATCCATTGTGTCCAGCGGAATTCTTTCAGTTGAATTTGAGTTATGCCAGTAATAGAAAACTATGGAAAAGTCATGCTGCGCTGACCCCACAAACATTGGGATAAGGGCACGACAAAGTTGATGATGATGATGATCATAGACATTATATATAATCAATCACCTTGCAATAACCATCACTTTAACATAACATGTAAAAGTGATGCTATTGATGATAATAACATGCTATAAAAATTGTGTAAAAATGAATTGGTAGTTAAGACGAAAGACGACGATGATGACAATTTAGTATTAAATGAAAAAAAGACAAAATGCATAAGATTTGCTTTACCGAATGTTAAAAGTAGTGATTGTGATATTCTATTAAATAACGAGAAACTAGAATTCGTAGATGAAACGGTTTTCTTGGGGATTACGCTTGATTCACGGCTACAATGGGGTGCTCATTTAACATCTCTTGCAGGGCGGCTAAGTTCAGCAGCATATGCCATTAGAAAAATTCGTCAGTTTACTGATGTAGATACCGCTAGGCTGGTCTATTTTAGTTACTTTCATAGCCTAATGTCTTATGGCATTTTGTTATGGGGACGAGCTGCAGACATTGAATCTATTTTTATTCTGCAAAAACGAGCCATCAGAGCAATATATGGTCTTCGTAGGCGCGATTCTCTGAGAGAACTATTTAAGAGCATTAACATTATGACGGTGCATTGTCAGTACATCTACGAAAACATAATGTATGTGAGAAAAAATCTGCATCTTTTTAGTAAAAGAGGTGACAGACACAATTATATTACTAGGAATAGGGACCAGTTAGTGCAGCCAGGCTTCAGACTCGCTAAGGTAGACTCATCTTTCATGGGGTACTGTTTGAGATGCTATAACAAAATTCCACAAAGCATTCTTGAACTGAATGAGACGAAATTTAAAACATGTATCAAACGCACACTATGCAAGCAAGCATATTACAAGTTAGACGATTATATCGCTGATAAAAATGCTTGGCTCAATGCCGGTCCTGCTCCACAAGGACAGGACGCTTAAATGAATAGCATTTAATAGGAAGAAGAAAGAAGAAGAAGATTGTACAACTATCTTTGCAATGTATAAATTCAATCTCTTTAGTATTATATAGTCGCATAGCACATATTGTGTGAGTACTATGTACTAGAAAGCTGTCATTCTCTGGAAACCTACATTTATTTTTCTATTTTTTATTTGACTTGGATATGCCCTGGCGATTAAGAGTGTGTCATGCTCACTTAAATGTCTCGCTGATGGTGGCGGGTGTGTCGGGTCATTTCGTTCCCTTTAAAATGGTTGAGTGGAATGGTGGCTGATCCATGCGTCATGCTCGTGAACGGGTGCTGTCAGTTGTGACTGGTCACCTCTTAGTTGCCACGGCTTGTTTGAATTATTATATTATTTTTAAATCGTCGTTTTGGCTTTACTGTCGACACTTATCGTGCATAACTTGCTACATCGTTCTCACATGATAATATACCAATCTCGATATGAATGATGTAACCAAAGTTTTGTAACAATATTATGATTTAAAAGAGTATCCATGAAGTTTCTTGCCATTCTTCTCATGAGACCAACGCTTTGGAATCGGCAACTACAGTACACTGACAGTTATTATGCCTTGTGAGTGGGACTGTAGCTTAGTTTATTAGCTTATTAAAATTTAGTATTTGTTCGACTATTCAAAAGAGCCTGTAACTGGCCAACTTGAAATAAATGATTTTGATTTGATTTGATTTGATTTGATTTGATGGTATGTCGATGTCAATTGGTAGAAAAGACGGAATATAATTATAGTACTCCATCTCCTCTAGACCTCTTCAAAAACCAAACAAATTCGTACAAAGTACAAAGTTGGTGGAATTAAAAAGGATAGAAGACCACACTCAAACACACTTACAAACATTATAATGAATATACAGGGTGGCCGGAACATTGACGTCCAAAAATAAAATTTCGGTCCCTCGTATCGTGGGGTATTCGAATCACCCCCATGTATGTTCCGCGACTTTTCATAGTTTTCGAGTTATGAATTTTTTTCTGAATGTTTGAAAATTTTCGACCTGACCAACCTAAAAAAATTCTAAAAAAAAAGTAGAGGGTTTTATCGAGTTTCTTTTTTTGCAACTGAATTTTCATAAGTAGTACTTTTATGCATAAAATAATCAGCTTCGTAACTGTGATGAAAGTTATGAAAATGTTGATCTAAAGTGAAAAATTTACGTTCGGTAAATTATGACTCAAATTTTCAACTTTAAATTAAAAATCTTAACAGGTGACTTCATAATTCCTAAGTAGGCTTCAAGAATGCGCCAGACTCTCAGCTTTCATAATCATAAAAAAATGAAGTACTTAATAGGGCTACTTTGTTTAAAATCGGCCTTCAAAGACAGCGAGGTGGAAAAATTCTTAAAATTACCCATCTGAGTAATTATTTTTTTTTGGCTTTTTCTCGTTCCTAAGGTTAATTAATGATAAGAATACTGAAAACTAACCAACAAATAGTTTCAGAGTTGGGTAAGAAAAGTTTTACGTAAAAAGTGGTTTTGAATAAAACACAGATGATAATGTGAAAAAAGTACTTAATTTATTTTTAACATTTACAAAAGGTTTTCAAAGTGGCCACCACCAGCAGCAATAGACATTCTACACCTACGTAAGAAATTGTCTGGCAATCGTCTAAAAGCGTCTCTGTTCTCTCTCACAACACGTTCAGCTTCTGCAATCAACTGCCTCAGCTCTTGTTCACTTGAACAGTCTCGGGCGTATGCTATTTCCTTGTAATAGCCCCAAATAAAGAAATCGATGGGGTTGAGATCAGGTGAGCGTGGAGGCCACCTAATTGGTCCGCTGCGTCCGATCCATCTGTTGGGGTATGTTTCATCTAAGTAATTTCGGACCTGGGTTGCATAGTGACACGGGGCGCCGTCATTTTGTAACACCATGGTTCGTCTGAGTTCGAGATTCACATCTGCCAGCAACAATGGAAGTTCATTTTCCAAAAAGTTTTTGTATGTTTCTCCATCAAGTCTGGACGGCAGTTCAAACGGACCAATTAGTTCGCCATTGAGGATACCAGACCACAAGTTAACGCTGAAGCGATGTTGAAATGTCGAAGCTCTCACTTCGAGTGGATTTTCATTCGCCCACGTGTGGTAATTATGAATATTGAATATTCCGGATCGCTCAAATCGTGACTCATCTGACCATAAAACTTTATTGAAAAATCCAGGATCCTCTTGCTCTTTTCGTAACATGGTTTGGCAAAAATCAACGCGCAATTGGTGATCTGTAGGCAGTAAAGCTTGGACTCGTCGGATGTGGAACGCGTGGTATTCTTCATCGTGAAGAATGTCTTGGATAGAAGTCCTTGGGATGTTCAGAGCACGAGCCATACTTCTCGTACTCGTAGACGGATTTCGCTGAACTTCTTCCAGCACCATTTCTCTGCGATCCGGGTTAGTTCTAGGGATTCCTTCATGACTGCCGCGTCGACCAGGAATGCGGCCTGCCATCAAAGTGTTGTGCGTGTTAATAAAAACACGATGGTCGGGATATCGCTCAGGTTGCGGCCCACCACGACGTTGAAGTTGTTCGCGATACAGTCGCGCTGCTTCATGGCCGTTTCCTTGTGCAACTCCATAAAAATAATGCATTTCTACATATTCACTTAACGTGTAACTCATTTTTTACACTTCCACGTAAAAAAAGTCCAAATCAGAATGCAAAACACAGTCCAATAAACGAGCAAAGTAGTCAAACAAGTAGGCAGCGGAGTCCGTGGGCAAAGCGAGTGTGGTAAAGACAAAATGGCGACACGCGTATAGCAGTAAACACAATGTGAGTACGACTGAGGTACTTGTTTCGCGTTGGCTTGTTGCGCGCCTTGCGTGAGAGAGATAGCAATAATTCGGTCTCTTTTCCTCTCGGTCCATTGTTATTGCAGGTAAAAGAGTTGCACCCTCGTTTACAACCCATAGTCCACGAGAACGGATCGCGCAAAATTCATTAAACTAACATTTAAAAAAATCTCCGTGTTTAAATCTTAGCTTTCCTGCAGTCATTTTTGGTTAGCAAATTTAAATAACCTTAGGAGCGAGAAAATGGAAAAAAAAAATTATTAATTAGATAGCTAATTTTAAGAATTTTCCACCTCGCAGTCTTTGAAGGCCGATTAAGGCCAAAGTTAGCCCCATTAAGTCCTACGTTTTTTAATGATTATGAAAGCTGAGAGTCTGGCGCATTCTTGAAGCCTACTTAGGAATTATGAAGTCACCTGTTAAGATTTTTAATTTAAAGTTGAAAATTTGAGTCATAATTTACCGAACGTAAATTTTTCACTTTAGATCAACATTTTCATAACTTTCATCACAGTTACGAAGCTGATCATTTTATGCATAAAAGTACTACTTATGAAAATTCAGTTGCAAAAAAAGAAACTCGATAAAACCCTCTACTTTTTTTTTAGAATTTTTTTAGGTTGGTCAGGTCGAAAATTTTCAAACATTCAGAAAAAAATTCATAACTCGAAAACTATGAAAAGTCGCGGAACATATATGGGGGTGATTCGAATACCCCACGATACGAGGGACCGAAATTTTATTTTTGGACGTCAATGTTCCGGCCACCCTGTATGTAGCTTTTATCTTACAAGAACAATAGCACGAGCAACACTACCGTACGCGCTGAAAGCGTTGCCACAATAAT
The DNA here is from genome assembly GCA_932274075.1 of Diarsia rubi. Classification (NCBI taxonomy): domain Eukaryota; kingdom Metazoa; phylum Arthropoda; class Insecta; order Lepidoptera; family Noctuidae; genus Diarsia; species Diarsia rubi. The sequence goes on along the minus strand of OW026417.1, from coordinate 12,469,956 downwards.
AGTAAAAATAAACAACTGCCACACGTTGTCTGTACCCATTGTCGACCGAATCCTGAAGCAGACCAGATAAACGAACCCTAATTCTCTGAATACGAAGGCTGCGAATACGTGGAAATTAATTAAATAATCCTGATTAGTAGAGGTTGTTGATAGGAATAATTAACACGCGTAACAAACGGCCGTCGTGAACCCCTGACGGATTAGATCGAAGGGTTAGACGCGAATATTTTACCGTCGTTTATACGACACCGGTTGCATTTACGGGTGCTTTTGATGAGGAATTAGTAAGTTGTACTAATTAGAGAAGTTTTTACAGGAATGTAAAGATGGATAGACTGTGTGAATGGTGATATGATTAGATATAGGGTAACTCATGAGATGACGAAAAACAGAGAAGAAGAAAAGCTGCGCTAACCCCAAATAATTTGGGATAAGGGTAGGAAAGATCCCGTCGGGGCTGCGGGATGTTGAAAAAGATACATCATCCTCAACATATAGGGCAAAAAGGAACATAGGTGGTTTTTAGTCAGTAGAAGTCAGGCACTCCCTTTCGCTCTGCCCAAGAGCGGGAGGGGCTATTTTATCATTTTCCACACGCCAAAAATAAAAAGGGTAGGAATGACGATGAACTAAAAAAGAAATCTTAATCTCCGACAACCATTATTAAAAGTCTGTGATGTTTAGATTTTGTAATATACTTAAATACTCACTTTTTTCATTTTTACTTTGAGCTGCATGAAAAAATAAGATATGAAATGGATCGAAAGCCTATAGCTTATTTTTAATGTAGGTTATTACATGATACTTTCAGTGATATAATAAAGAGTGCCCCTAAATGCCGATCTTATTTGCGTACACACGGCACTACATCAACCTAAATATTTCCAATATAATGTGGCTTAGCTTTGTATAGATTTTCCGTACGTTGAGAGATCCGGAAAAACTGGCTTTAATGGCTTGATTGGTTGTCGTGCGCGGTATAGACAAGTTTATAGCTATAACTGTCACTTCTTTCTCATCTTGCGGAAGTTACAAGATCATACTCATGGGAAATCGCTTACAATGTATAAGTGCACTTTGAGTGTTTTGAAGTTAAGCACTATATCATCTATACTTTGTATGGATGTAAAAGGACTGGGCCGCACTGGGATCGCGTGTTGGATTACCCACTCCGTTTACAAAGAGGCTTAAAATAAACAATAATTGTATATTCTCTGCGTTTGGTTAACGGTTACTGATACTTTCGGGGCATATTATAATTATGTATAAGTACTCATTTCTATCGACAATTACATAAACAGAACCAAGACATGAGTCATGATAGTGGACCGCACCATGTGACATCAGAAGGCGGATTGGTATGGCTATAAGAGTGCTATGTCCCAGCAGAATCATGTATGGGCGATAGGAACATCTGGAGGAAGACGAAGAAACTGAGCTCAAGTTACCAATGAGGCTCAGCACCATATGCTTGAGAAGAAGCTTCGAGTTCTTCGTTCACATTGCCAGAAAGAGGCAATAACCTAGAAAAAATGCTGATTACGGGCAAGGTGGGTGGGAGAGCCCTGAGGCAGAACCCAATGCGGTCAGACCAGTTTCGCTCTGCCCTAAACCCCTCGGTCTGCGAGGCCATACACGCCGCAGAAGACATAGTAAACTAACGCAAAACAGTCCGGGAGAAAACTTTTCAAAGAGGCCGTAACCCTCAGCATTAAGGAGATCAGGAGACACGACACAAGGAGGAGCAGGAATTACTCCTAACCCAACACCCCGCGTATGACAGCCATTTTGTTTTTTATTCAGCTGATCTAGGGTATGTTGAATGAAAAGCTTATTAATCTTTGGATCATTCTGAGCCTCCCTCTCCCAACATTAGTTTTCTATGTGGTGTGGTGCTCAGGATGATGTACTGAGTACCGATATACATATTTATAGTAATCACACGTTTGTGAGTGTGTGAGTGTGTATGTTTGTTACTTCTTTACACAAAAACTACTACACGGATTCGGATGAAATTTGGTACACAGATAGTTTACACAACAAATAGTAGTTAGTTTTTATCCCGATTTTATATTCCCGTGGGTTTGTCATGCGAGATATAGCTGGTTGCCAAAATACTTTGAATTAACATTGACAAAGTTACCGAAATCCGCACTTCTCCAAAGGTTCTCATATTGTCAATTTGGTGATACTCGCTTGGGAACGATTCTCATACAGGTGGATGCCGCTTTGATACACGATTCTCTTGCTTTTAATATAAACCAATTTCTTTTCGTTTCACACGACTTTAAGAAAAGAATTTCTCATATAGGTTAGCTGATTTTAAAAGGAAATTATGAAATTCATTGTGTCAGTTATAAACTAATATGTTTTAAAGCTGAGGGATCAGAAAGCTGAAATATTTTCTTCTTCACGCAGATATCTCTAGTCTAGAGAGATAAACTAACTTATTACCTATATTATTATTTATATATTATTTATTTATTTTTCGACTTACAACTAATATTATATATTAAACTAGTATCTAAGCAATTAATCATCCTAATTAACAATTAACTTGTTTCTTAGTATCTAAACGATACTTCTATAAATTTTAGAATTTTGAAATTTATTTTAAGGGTACTTAATATATTATTTGTGCAACAATAAAAATGAAAACGGAACGAAGGAGCCTGGAACTCACGACACAGGGAATCCTAGTGTGAGTTTCAGGGTTCAAAGCAGTGATTGTATTTTCTTAAGGAATAAATTATTCTTATTCTTATACTGTGAAAAAATGAGGCTGTAAGAAGTTATAAGGCCACGCCACTAAGTGTGTAATTATTTATGAATATAAAGGGTGTAAAAGTACCCTTAACGCAAACGAAGGGCACTTGTTCTCCCCGCCACTGCGATAATTTTTTTTGGTTCTAGACCATACCTGGGAACCCCCTAGTTACGGAGATATTGGGGGTCAAAGTTCCAAATTTTGCACAGCTGTTGTTGCAAATACTAGTTTTTCAGGTTTTAACTTTACTTAAATTACATCCATGACCCGTTTACTATTTAAATCATCCACTAGCACAATGTTTTAAGAGTGCTACATTGAGTTTTACCGTAAAATGTGATTTTTGACTCCAAAAAAAAAGTCGTTTCCCAGCAAATTTTTTTGCGTAGGGGTACTTAGTTTGAAGTACAGAATGCTTGGTTGACGTATGTGTGAAGGGTTAATTTACACCCTGTATTAACATAGAGCACTGTTAACATTCCCTGTAATATAACAAGCTTTCAGTGTATCTTACTTATTAATCATTTGACTTCACTCACGATGTTACGTGATAGACATTAACAATGACCTACTAAGAATAGGGATGTACATTTATTGTATACGTTTCGAAGTGTGCACCACGTCCCTACAATCGACTATTCGGATAATCGCATCATTAACCACGTACAAATAGTTTGTTTACCCTCCAAATAGGTATCCGACTCGTGAACGTTCGCTGAAGTACCGAAACTAGGATAATGGCAAGCCGAACTCGTAAAATTGCATGATTTCCGTTCTAGTAAACACATCGAGATGTATTGATATCTTTTCGATGTAAACATTTACTCGGACTCAAAATATAACGTGGGTATGATAAGTAGGTGTTGTTGATTTAAAGCTTGCATTCGGTCAATATCAAGTGCTATGGACTTAGGTTATGAAATGTTTCAGTGTGTTTCCATTCTCAGGAGCTCGTGGCTAAATAGTAACAAGCCGCTCGGGTCAATCTCCAGCGCCACACTTACTATGGTTGGTCTGTAGACGGGTCACAGCTGTCATTTAAATATCATTTCCAGTCGTTACAGGTAGTCAGTTTCCCGAAAGTCTGACTAGTCTGACAGTCTAGTACTAGTTGGGTTGTGCAGGACAGATAAGCAGTCCCTCCATGTAAAATATTGGTATTCAGCTGATTTTGGTAAGACTGGAAGCCGAACCCTACATATTTGATTAAAGGCATGAAAGATGATAAGTGTGTTCTCATTCTCATCGACATCCGAATTTAAATGGCCTTTATTCAACCGCTTCTTTAGCTTCAAGCCTTGTTCCATATTGTCATCTTCTAGTTTTACAAGCACAATTCCCGTAGCAAATTAACTTGCATTTTATTTTTCTTCTTTCGCGCTATTTCCTTAAACAAAGTTATTTTAAACAACACGTACTTTGTGTCAAAGCATATAATATACGACGTGCCGTGCATAAATATGTAGGGAGAAATTCCGTACAGTGCAAATCGTGCCGAGTTCAAACTGTTACCTCAGCACCTATTTAAATTATGAAAAATAAATGGATGAATGAAAAAAGAAAAAGAAAATATAATTTAAAATGTTATCTGCTATCATCAGATGAGATACAATTTTCTCTCCAACTACATTAATTACGTCAGTCAGTGTATTAACATCAACGATTTACATAATTAATGGGATATAAGAACCGCGGAACGTTGAAAATTTTCAAAGGCCGAGAAAAAAAAGAATTCCTTTTTATCTTTATCTTAGACGTGGCCTTTTTCATTAAGACGCAAGCAATATTGTAGGTCGGCAAAGCGATAGAAAGGCGAACCTCTCCTAATATTCGTGACCGACGGCACTGTGCATAAAAAAGAAGGATAATATAAAACAGTGAAGGAATATTTCACGTCGTGAGCTTGCGTGACGGGTATATTTGCGACACCCTGGGGACACCTGTATTGGGAACCCGCCTGCGCTAAATTTTGTAGCGTAAGCGGAATGCAACCTGAAATACTTGTTCACCTGAAAAATATCTAACGTTAAACATTTTCACAACGCTACCAGCTAACAAAATATTTATACCACACAATACAGATGGAACTATTTTTAGCTGATAAATGTATAACTATTTATCAATTTTGGCATAATAAACAATATTTAATGGTTACGGGAGTATGTAGAAAACGTACCTAACGAATATTTACTGGATTTAAGATTCTTAAACTGAAATGTCGTGAGGAAATTTTTAATTATGAAAGTGGATGGGTATCAAGTATAGGAAGATCAAAGGAACGTGGATGAATTGTGTAAAGGATGTTACGGCAAGAAATGGCAAGAAATTAAGGTGTCTGATGGGATGACGAGTAATAGATATATGGAGGAAGATGACTTGCTGCACCGACTCCAAATGAATATGGAAAAGGTCAAGAGAATGATGATGAATTGATGATAAGATTCTTAAGCTTTTGTAGTAATAACTACATATCATTAAAATACCAAAAAAGCAGTTCTAACTGAAATTAGTTTCCAAGACAGTCCGCAACTAAGTGTTCTTTTCAACAACGGTAAATATCAAAGGTGTAATTATAATTTTTTTTATTTTTTATTTTTTTTTATTTTCACAAATATACATATTTTGTTCAATAACAATTTACTCGCCAAACTAAATAGTTTGTTGGCAAGAGGCGCCTGTTTTTAGACATAAATATTAACAACTAATCTAGTGAACAGATAACCTAATGAATACCTACTCTCGTATATAAATACATTTATACCTAGGTAACGTTACTTAACTCCGTAAATTAATTACTTTCACTCACACAAAGATGAAGAAATTTCAAAGTAACTAAATAATACTGTTTGTAATTTTATCTTTTCATTACAGTAAGCCCTTTCAACAAGTTCGTGAACATTGGGGCTCGTTCTGAAAACATTCCAGCATGGAACTACGCATTGTTTTGATTCACTGGTTTTAGGGAGCTGCTTAATTGCTGCTAAATTCAAATAAGATTTTTATAGTACTTTGTTTGCCTTTAAATCTACAAGAATAAAATTTTAAAACTGAAAAACTAAAGTACAAAGCCTTAAAGTTTTGTCTTTAGTTTGAAATTGAGCTTTTAACATATATTTGAATGAATTTAGGAATGAGTACACCACCTACTTTCACAAATTGGGCGAGATAATTAAATGAAGCATTCAAAATTGCCAAAAAAGTAAAAAAGAAAAGTATAGATACCTTTTGGTGTTTATACTTTTTCGTAAAATAGATCTAACCTCTTCTGACTTGTGCCTTGTTTGTGGCGTCGCAGACTATTTACGTTTTGAAGGAAACCTATAAAATGTCGTAAAGGATGAATACCTGTGCGTTAAAGTCAGACATAAATCAAGCAAATCTACATGCTACTATATTCTGGATGTTCTAATGTGACTTACATTAGAACATACAAGTGACGCAGGCGAGGCAAAATTTCTTCAGTCAGTTACTTTGAAAACGCTAGCATTAGGTACAAGGTAGGTAAGTACTCAAGAACAGTACTCGTGAAATGACACATCGAATTTTAAAAACGAAACTGACAGAGGTTTGACAGATCATACGACCTACCATAAAGTAATTTTTTTTTAACTCGCCTTGCCAGTTCTTCGGCCAGCTACCGTAATCGGAACACAACTGTAAGTATCAGTTTTATAATAACTAAAGTAACGTTTATATAGTCGTCACAAGTTCTACAATCTACATACATTGCCGCGAGCACAATACAATGGCGACCGAGCGAAATGGCCCAGTAATGTGGCACTTGTTGATCGTTCTCCGTGAACGGTTTATTTATACCTAACAGAATCTACTGTTACTTTTAGCCCTAGAGAGGGGTAGAAACGTGTCAATAAATTGATATCAACACGTTGTCGGGTGTGAGCCGAGTGATACGTGCAAGTTATAGGGATGAATGATTAGCGGTATGTAGAAATAAATACAATTTTTTCTGTGTCGATTTCATCTTGGAATGTACTAACAAGGTCTATTATTTTTCTTTATTTTTAGTAAAGTACTCAATTAAGGTTGGCTCAGACGTAGAGGGTAGGTGTTTATATTCTTAAGTTGTAAAAGATTAGGTACCTATCAGTGACGAAGCGTCAATAATACAAAAAGGCAAGCCGATTATTTATTTAGTACTTAGATATTTTAGTTTTAATCTGTTTGTTTTAACCTCATTTTTGATATCAGCGACTCCTAAAACTACGAAATCGACACTTGAATAATTCAAAAACTTTCGTCGGTACCATATTGAATTTGAATTTTTGACCGTTGAAGAGTTCGTAATCATCTCACCTAGATAACCCGAAAGAATGAAACTATATATACGTCCGCATAATATTTTGTTATATAATTATTTTCCTACTCCTATCGTTAAGGAGTTATACCTTTCATCATCAGCTCATCAACATGAGGTGAGGACTGCCAGATGCGAATACTTGAATAACTTTATAAAAACACGAAACAATACCTGCCTATAAAATTTGAGGGTTGCCCTCGATTACCCTGAGATTCCATCATCAATTTTGAAAATCGGTTCATAAATGACGGAGTTGTAAAGTTTCTCCCCTACATAGTCTCGATTCCTGCCTTGTCATAACCCGATAATATTTGGCTTACTGAGTTCCCTAATAAACAGTTTGCGAGCGACAGAGGTCACGTGAGCGCTCTCATACGAATTTTTGTTATGAATTCTGAGACCCGAGCACCTTATTTCGCACTGTCTGTTGCTTTCTTTGGTGACATGAACAATGTTGGCATTTTTGTAATATTTTTAATTCTATGATGTATTAAATATTTTTACTAAAGTAGACACTACGTAGAGTGTACTTTTCGCGAAGGTAAGCCGGTGAGAATCGAGTTATGGGCACGCTACGTCCCTAGTTAAATAAAGAACAATTTTAATATAGAAAAGTTTTATAAAGAACAAAACAAAGTCACTGTCGCCTATGTATTATATTTTATACAATGTGGAACGGACACTGAAACAAAAACAGATACAACATTTTTAGTACCTACATCATTCTGAACTCAATTTTTTTTTATCGGTAATTCAAAAGTATCGTAGTCGAGTATGTTGTAGACGTTCGACCTTTCATCCCGTATTATATAGAGGCCCTTTATACAGACAGTATCTATCTTCACTTTTCATATCAAAACCACAAACCACAACCACGAGAAATAAGACAGTACCTACATTTGCTCTTAATCTCTGACCAGCGAAGTAATAGTCGAAACAAAAGTCTACGCCAGCCGGAGTAGCCTGCATCTCTATATATACCTACACAGCGCTTGCACCGCTCGAGCCTTTGTCTCTGCAGCGCTACAGCGGTAAAAGCCCTAACATCCCCCTTGAGTCTTGTAGTAACGAGTTCAGTTTAGAGGCAATGCGAAAACGTTACAGGGTATACAGTACGACGCAAGGAAGAGTTAACCGAAAATGATACCTATAACTGACTGACTCACCGGTTTGTAGTCATATGGTCTACTCATTGCTGAGAATAAGGTCCAATTCGCAAGTCCGGCCAAATACGGAAATATCAGTAGCACCATAGAGTCTGGATCTGTGCCCTGTCATCTACCTAGCCTTTTTCCAACTTATCGGCTGTAACTTATTACTAAAACTTTACAAAGAGCGACTGCTTATCTGACCAACACAACCCAGGTAATATAGTACCCCCTAGTAAAACAAGTTCTCTACTTTTCTTATAGTAATATAATTACTTTAATAAAAATTGTTAAAAAAATATAGTCTCACTTGCAGCTCGCTAATGTTTCCCTGAACTAGAACTAGAACTAGAACTAGAAACTAGAACTTTCAATTTTCAGGAATTTAAGCCTGTAAAAATATAGATCAACAGGTACTTAAATGGGCTCTTCAACTGATTGTAATCCTTTAGTGGTGGTTGCGACGGTGAGTATGAGTGTAATTTTATTAAGAAGTGACATTTACGCTCAGTACATAGTAGTGTAGTAGTGGATAAACGCTAAGGGAAAAGCCAGTGCCTCGTTGGTTTAGTGGCCACAAGCGCAACTGTTAAGCATGGAGTCCTGAGTTCAAATCCCGGGTTTCGGGTGTCTATCTGGAATTTATATAAACGGTACCTAGGTACCGCACTGTTGACGACCTCAGGTGATCAGACCTGTGTCAAGAGACATTAGCGAATACCACTTGTTCTCTTCGAATGAACACCGTTGTCCCAGTGTGGTATCTCGTGTGTATCTACCCTTTTTTTTTGTCGGGTGGTAAATCATCAAATAACCCCTCCCGCTCTTGGGCAGAGCGAAAGGGAGTGTCAGATTTCTACTGACTAAAAACCACCCATGTTCCTTCTAGCCCTATATAATAAAAACATTTATTTCAGGTATCTTAACCCATATTAAACACATGTTTAAAACATTCACAATACGAACAATAAAAAGAGTTGTCATTTATTTATTTTACTTGATGGTGTCACTACATTAAGCATGCAACAATGGTTAATGTAGTGACAGTCGAACCTCTCAGCCATCATCCTCAGGATGGTGTTGGAGCTGGCGCGGACCCTACGCACCAAGGATGTGCACCGTTTTCGCATCGTCGCATAAAAGCAGTCAATGCGTGCCTCAGCAAACATCCCCGACGCACTGCAGTACCGAGGCAGCCCCAACAACATTCTGTAGGCATTGTTGAATTGGACTCGTAGGGCGCTGTACTGTTTTTGAGTATAGTTAGCCCACAAGGCGCTCGAGTAAAAACAGGTGCAAAACGCTCTGAAAAGGGTGTTTTTTACTTCCTTCGAGCATCGAGCCAACCTGCGAGCTATCATGTTCGCTCTAACAGACAACGCCCTACGTTCCCGTTCTATGTCTGAATCGTCTTTCAGGTCAGAGGTCACCAGATGCCCAAGGTATTTGAAGGTTTCAACCCTGTTCAGCGGTACATTATTTAATATAATGCTAGGGATACTATCTGGACAATACCCCTGGCCCGAAAAACCATACATTCACTTTTCTTGCTGTTATAGAGCAGGCCATGGCTGAGAGCATATTCCTCACAAATGCCGAGCAGCTTAGTCAGGCCACAAACCGAGGCGCTCAGCAGCACCATGTCGTCCGCATAGCTAATGTTGTTTACACAAACTTCACCAACATGACATCCGACATGCGTGCTGCTCAGCCTCTCGATAAGTGCGTTTACATACAGGTTGAAGAGCGTTGGCGAGGTTAACCCCCCTTGCCTCACTCCGCACTCCAACCTGTATGGTTCAGATAGTTCCCCCGACCACCGAACTACGTTGACCTGGTTCCCGTACCAATATTTAAGAATACGAATGCATTCACTTGGCAGGGATGTGTCGTTCAGTTTATCCCAGAGGATATCATAGGAAACCAGGTCAAACGCTTTCGTAAGGTCGAGGAAGCAAGCATAGACTGGTGTATTGCGACTAGTATAGTACTTGACAGTCTGCTTCAAACACAGAATAGCTGTTTCAGTGGCGAGCCCCGATTTGAAACCGAACTGATTGTCATGTATCTCGAGACAATCACTCATCAGTGTGTTAAGAAGACTGTCAAGTACCTTAGACATAATGGTAGCCAGAGAGATGGGTCTATAGTTATTGGCGTCGCTTATATCACCAGTTTTACTTTTCACGATCGGTATCACCACGGTCTGCATCATAGCTGGTGGTAGGTCAAGTCATCGTGACCCGGAGACTTGCCTCGGGTCATGGTCGTGACAACCTTCCTAACATCTTTGGCCGTAAACCTTAAACTGAGCTCCTACCCCCGAGTCACACCCTTTTTTTTTTTTTTTTTTTGGTGGGTGTAAAATCATCGAATAACCCCTCCCGCTCTTGGGCAGAGCGAAAGGGAGTGTCAGGCTTCTACTGACTAAAAACCACCCATGTTCCTTCTTCGCCCTCTATGTCGAGGCCGCGATAACCGTTGGACTACCCGCGGCCCCGACAGGCGTCGGCCCTTTCGGGCCCCTCCCATGTTGCTGACATCTCTTTGAGGCGCGCGTGGAACACGAACGCGCCGTCGACACGGCCTGTTTTCGTCGTGAGACGGACGGACGGCGAGTTAGCCCATCACTCACCGTCCACAGGCCCGCGTCTACGGTGGCCGGAGGTCATCGCGGGCCGAGTCACACCCTCAAGTCCCGATCGTGATGGCCCCAATGGTGAAGTTACTGTCGTTATATGTCGAGGCCGCGGTAACTTGTGAACAACCCGCAGCCCCGACGGGGTGTGGCAATACCCTTCAGTTGCTTTTTTTTTCCGCAGGGTCGCAAAAACACGCGTCGCTTGAACGTGAAGATGGTGGCCCAGTATTCAGGACGAACAGTTATAAATCGAGAGGAAACCGCGTACCATTGATATAACACATAATTACGCTACCGTATCCAACCCTACCTGCTTACTCTATTTACAGAGCAAATAATTTAAATTAATGAACAAGACTCTGGCAACAACGTTAACCAAAACGTAGCAGGTGTAAAGTAATGTTGGTACACCGCATATTTAAAGGAGTATTTTGATTCCTTTGCGAGACCCACAATTATTCTCTTGGGATGTGTATTTAAAACTCGGGTCTTGTGGGCCTTTCGCTCTTTGTCTTGTTTGTATTTTAGAGGCTGTAGGGTACTATATATTTGTCACTCAGGATATGGTCTACTTCAAGTTTTTGGGATGAAGTTATTGTGACAAAAAAAAAATAAGTTTTAAAACTAAAACCCGACTACGAATAAAAACGAAGACTAATAAAACCGAGGTCTTAAAAGTATTAAACAAAATAAATCGTCTAGTAGTTGTAGATAATTTGATAAATTATAGAGGACAGCCGTAGTCGCCTGCCACTGATACCTGATGCTCCTTCATGGCGTTCTCATTGACACAGAAGTCAGCTGTTAGTTGGCCATTCGCAAGGTGGCATGCGACTACGGCTGTCCTCTATAATTTATCAAATTATCTACAACTACTAGACGATTTTTCTTGTTTAATACTTTTAAGACCTCGGTTTTATTAGTCTTCGTTTTTATTCGTAGTCGGGTTTTAGTTTTTAAACTTATTTTTTTTTTTGTGTGTTATTCAATAAATACTTAATAATATGTTACTTTCACAATGTAATATTCTACTTAATGTTGGTTTGTTATTTACATAATACGAGTAAATAACACAGACTAGACCGCGAGAACTGTTTGACCGCAATCTAAACGTACATTATGTTGACTTGAACTAAAATATAATATACATATTTGTGATGTACTCGTCAAGACCTTTCATTTGATACCAAACATGTTATGATTATCTCAATTTAATTTTTTTCGAGCTTAGAATTTGACATTTAAATTCCGGCATAAAAGTAATTGTTAACATTTATAATATAGCCTATGTCACCCGCACTATTCTCACAAATCTATTGACACCTCATTTATTAAAATACATACATAGTGGAACATACAAACATACATACATACATAGACTGCCAAAATCATTACCCTTCCTTTTGGCTTTGCCGTAGTCGGGTAAAAATAAGATTATAAGAAGACAATTTTAATATAAGTTTAGGTTCGTTTGAAATAATGATGCATTTTCAGAAAACTTACTTGTTCGAAAACAATAAAATTATTTATTAATAACCAAGTACATAAACATCACAAATTTGAAATAGTGTTAGAGTAAGAATATTTTTTGGGATAAGTCCACCACCCAATTCCCAACTCCCGCAAATTTCTGAAAGTCAGAATCAAACAGAAAAGCTGAGAAAAAGGACACGTGGGCTTACAAAATAAATAAATTATTTTAAAACTTCTGTACCCTATGTTTCGAACATTCTCTTTCCAGTTCTCAAACTGTGTTGACTGAAGTGGGAACAAATAACGTTCTCCCAGTGTAGTAGTTGAGAAATACGTTCACGTCGCTACCGTGGAATGGAACGACATGTACTCACGTCTTTTGCTGACTTCAGACTGAATACTGTCTTTGTTTTATCAAAAATGTTGTATTGTATACGCATCGCTGGCTGTACGAACAATTGAACGTCTGCAGAATGTGGGCGCACATTTACTGGTTCTGATAAAAATATACGGGTCGAATTGAGAACCTCTTTCTTTTTTCTCGTCGGTAAAAAATACACATATCTTTCAAAATTTGAACTGCGATTTAATATTTGAAACATCATGAAGTTAGCTTGCTTAGAGGTTCCCTCATACGAAAAATCTACCAATCCGTTAGGGCCCATTCCCTCTCAAAGAGAGAAGGCCATGTCTTAACAGTGGGAAAATTAATAGGCTGTTGATGATGATGATGCATGATGAGGCCAAGCTTTACAGAAAGTGACGTAGTATGAACCAATAGAGGGGATGACCAACTGATGATGGTGATAGATCCCTTTTTGACTTGAAAAATATACAAGCCTACATTTTTAACAAAAAAACAATGTGGTCGTTCTCTATTGCACTTACCACAGTTTGTCTTTGCGTCACCTAAACTTTGACTGGCCGAGAATATCTTTCAGGTTGATTCCAACCCGAAGGATATCCTAGCCTATCCTAGTGTCAGAGTTTTAAGCTGCCTATGGGCCTCTGACTGGACTTTACATGCCGTCGATAAACGTCATGCTAGTTTCCTCACGCTGTTTGTGCTTAAAGTAATAAATAAACAAGTACTTAAATAACTCTGTATTTCATTCCGTACACCATCTTTTGATAGTTCCCTTACCTGCCTAGTCACGAAATATCATTATCAATAACAGAATAGCTGACAATCTGGCAAGCAAGCATCAGATACGGTAAGTTATTTCAATGGGTAGACCTACTCTGATTCAAGACATGTCCAATAGAAGTGCGACAATGCGACCCTTGTCACATGATTCCACACTAAGTACATATAAAAATGTTACTTGGATATGTACTGTTTAAGCTTAGTTTACATTGGCCTTTTATAAACGTTTGTTTGTTTAAGACATATTTTTGCAAACATAAATAGGTCTAGTGTAAAAGTAATGCCAAACTAATTAAGTTCTCAAGTTTAACGTCGAGTCTCCTTGATAGAAAGACTTTACAACCTACAAGTCTTTACCAAAATAGACCCTAAATTACTTAAAAACTTTCAGCAAATTATTGTCTGAACAATTAGTTTTTTCTTGAAAAACTATAATATTGTTGAGAGAGAAACATCGACATACACTTTTGTAGGAATGTCACGAATGTATGATATGCAGGGACCTTTTATTTTGACAGTCATACAGAGTTGTAAAATTAAAAAAAATAGTACTCTGAAAAACAGACACATTGACAACTATGTTACATTAAATAGTTCGACGTCCATGTTTATTACACTAGCTAAATATTTCAAACCATTTTTTAACAAATACACGCGCGTCATACGAAAAAATAAATCAGAACCTTTTACAAATATATAAATAAAAAGACCTCTCAAATTGTACCACATGTTCTATTAAAAGGCAACGCTACCTGACATGTTATCAGTGACGAAAGTGAAAACGGATCCCGTATATTCATTCGCTCGAACCACATTGATATATAGGACGCCATGTTTCTTTAGTATTTCGGGATACAAATGATCAAGAAAGGATCACTTCACTTCACAAATATTTATACAGGCTGTAGCTAGTAGTAGTAGCGCAGATATTTTATCAAAATTGGTGGTGTTCGACGCTTATTATCGTGTTTAGATTATATGTTGGACAAAACCGTAAGTTTAGAGTGTAAGTCAAAGACAAATTAAAATTCGAATATATAACATCACGCCTGTAATTCTCAAAGGGATTGGCAAAGGTGAATCTAGTAGTAGGCACACCCACATTTCGTCAGTTGTGTTAAAGTTCTATGTAATAGAGGGGAATCCTATAGCCATCAACCAAACACAAATCTAGACCTTGTGTCTGGTACCAAAAAAATCCTTGGGAATCGAACACAGGACCTCCTGCACAGCATAGCATACTGTAGGTATGTATTAGTGGCAAAAAGATAAAGAAATACCCGCAAATGCCAACACCCTGTATAGTTAACTACCTATGATACGTCATTTGTAAAGTGAGCATACTCATTTCAGGCGTCACTTGATCCTGAACCGATTTTAACGTCACGCTTATTTATGATTTGTACCTCCTTAAGGGTTCAGAATATATTTTAAACATTTTTAGTCAAAGATATCGATAACAAAGGCCTGTGATTATTAGTAAAAAAGTAACCTGATATTAAAAACTCATCAGCTGCCTAGCCATTTTCAACAATGTTAGGGTGGCCTTTCAGTCTAACTGGGTGCTACGAAATACCTATTATTTTATAAAGAGCGATTGCCAATCTGACCTTCATAACCCAGTTATGGTTAAAACGATACCCCTTGGTATAATATTACAACCTCGGGATACGATATTCTGTTTATCGAATTCCATTCTAAGGGGAAACCAAAATAATTCGCACCAAGTTACAATGCGATGACGTCAGTCAGCGGAACTAAAGCAAGCATATCGCAAATAGAAATACTTACTTCCATACATTACTAGATTATTGGAATCGTGATAAGATCACGAATATGTCAAGAGTAGGCACTAAATATGCGGACATCCTCATTCTCGTATTCTAGAACGATATTCAATCATGGAACTCGTTTAATCGAAGTAGATTTGAATTGAAACTAGTTGTGGGTAGTGATGGGAGTCTTTGAAATTACGGGCAAACTGCGGACACACAATTTTTGCTGATCGATGAATAGACCCTGTAAGTGGTGTCAAGAATGACCATTTTAGTCAGGCCAGCTACGATCCCGCTGGCTGACTGACCCTAACATGATTTATTCTTATCATTCCAAATCAAGAAAATCAATCAATCAAGAGGAAAAAAATCATTCATTCGAATAACGTTGAAAATCAAAACGTCTAAAATTACATAATCCAGAAACCCACAGTACCTTTAACCACTTCCTCCACTGTTTTAACTACGCAGACGAAGTAGCAAAATAAACTCTCTAACAACAACACATCTGTCTCTTAAGTAAGATGAACTTTCAAAACAAGTTTATTCGAGCATTGTTCTCGAATTATCTAGAATATGCGACTGGTTCTCGTATGAAAACAAAACAGCAACAAAATATGTGAGTGTACAACAACGGTAGCGTATGAAGATTCCTTCAACTGGAGTCTGCTACGAAGACGTCTGCGCGATGCCAACGTTCGAATTACGCACGGGACCCCACGTGGCATTTTCCTTCTCCATACTTCGACAAACGTTAAAGCTGTATACAAGATTGTGATTTGTTTTCGCTGTGTAGTAAATCAAGAATTATTACCTATATTATGTTTGTAGTGATGCTTATTGAATCAGGAACTATTAATCTTTTATTCAGATAGACCACCCATAAAGTTAGCATTCCTTAACCTATTTTAGTATAATTGACGACTAAACTTTAACTAATAATACTTAATTCCATTACCTCCTGGAGACATCTGTCAACAGTGCATGCACTGCGGACAGGTGGTACCTAATAGGTGGGCTTCAGTCCGTCCTAATAGGTGGGCTTCAGTCAGTCTAGCAAGCAACAATACTCAAAAGTCTGTTGTCACTGCCCCACATCCGACACAGTAGTGACGCGGATCTTTTATTTATTATCGTGAAGAATTGATCTGTACGCTTACTCACGCTTACTAAACACGTTAGCTCTCAATAGACTAAGTTTTGGAAATGCGACATACCAAGCTAGGTATTATAACAATGTAAGAATGTCCATGTTTGTTTGAAGTTTGAACTAACTTTCAATGCGGAGTTTCCCTACTTCTTAGCGTTTCGCAATCTTGTCTGCAGACTCTCTTCATTAAACCATAAACACCGATATGCTTACCTCTTTTTCTCGCAAGTTTCAATATCCGGCCTACCCGTCTAATACGCTTACCAACTGACATTACGCTCTCTTGCAAAAACTGACGAAAATACAAAATACAACTTTATGAAGCGAGATATCAAACAAAAACAAAACTTGTTGGCAGCTCGGTTAATACCTACATTATGCTAAAGACTAGTTTTCCGCTTCGCGGCGTCACCCGCGGTTCACCCTTTTACGGGTCGGGTTAATTTAACCGTTTTTGCTGGGTGCCTTCATAAGAAACACCGTTTTGGGTCTCGTCAAAGACAAATTATTATCACTGGATACGGTTAACAAAACAAATAATAATAATGATACCAAACAAAGGGACGTAACGCGTATGATATACGACCTTTTACAATCGAGCAATTCGTTGACGTTGCCTAATGCTTTGATTCGACGAAATCGTCTAATTTTAAAACGACTATGTCTTCACTTGTTTAAAATCCAGGTTTATAATATTTATGTTAACACGTTTGTTACACGTTTGATCTAACGTGACCTGCAATCACCTGATGGGGATTAAAATTTGATACTTTAATTTACGTTATATGAGTACTATATTCCTGGGTAAACGTAGGTCGCAAATCGTATTAAAGACAAAACGAATGAATATTCCAGGCTATAAATAAATGACCTATTAGCGTATGTTTTACTAATAAATCATAATATTGATACAAATAGATCCATTAGTTTATACCAACCTATACTCACATCGTAAAGTTTCCGAACGTAAGTGACGCAAAAACTTCTTCATGTTTATTTTCTTTTCGTCAACGAGATTACTATGAATCGGATTGCGTTTTTACGACATTACTTATAGTTTGGTGGCAATGGTAAATAAGTAGCACATACCTACGATTCTTTTAATAAATAGGAAAAACTTAGTACACTGATACTTTAAAAAATTGTGTACATAACATAACATCACACCTGTAATTCCCGAAGGGCTAGGCAGAGGTGTAGGTTATTAGTATATACACTCACATTTATTAAGCCAGTTATTTTCACAACTAACCGGACTCAAATCCATACTCCGTGCCTGCTATTAAGAAATTTCAGATGAAAAACCCAATAATAATTTGCCTGATCTAGGAATCGAAGCCAGTCAAGAGAATCAGATATAATTATGTATTTTTTCAAATAAACAAATTGGTTTCATTGTATTTAACCCTTTAGTAATATTATAAATAATGCACTAACTAACTGAAAACTTTTTCTACGAGATGAATTTTCCTTTGCAATTCTGAAACTACTTTCTCTTCTTTCAGCATCTCAGGACATTTTAGATCGTCACTAAAGTATCCTTCATCAGCTTCCACCTATGATTCTTGTTTATTTTTTTTACTATTTATTTACACACAGCAATAATAGCATATTATGCAACTAGTGAATAAAGGACGGATTTAAAGCGAGGGCCGTAGATGAGTCACGAGCAAGTGAAGGATTCTAATGATTGAATCACGAGCGCAGGGAGTGATTCAACTGTTAGAATCCTGAACGACGCGACTGATTCATAGCCCCCGATATAAATTCGTACTTAATTCAGGAGTTGCATACTATACTTTATACCATGACTACGAGAAAAGACATAATTTAAGCGAAAATAGAAATTAAATCAAGAAATAAGAATTGTTACATTAATTGAAATGGACATTAAAATTAGAGCAATGACTGAAATTAAGCGTAATTTTCTTATTATTATCATTAGGGTGGTCAACTTGTGAAACAATATTTATTTATTATAAAGTAACACTAAACTTTGTGTCCGTACAATTCACAGTAAGTATTTGAAATGGCGCCAATTCACAATTTTTTTTTCTATAAAAGCAGGAAAGAACACAAAACAGTTTTTAACCTAATGCCTCTCTCCTCTTGCTCCTTGTCGCAAATATCGACCAATCAAATCTCGAGAATTTATTTGCACCAAAGAGTTTTGAATTTTGAATCTTAGCGCAAGGAGTTTGTGTAAGCATTGAAATAGAGACCGGATATATTTTTGTGTTCCAAATTCAAACACCAAAATAGTGAATAAAAAAAAACAGTGAATAAAAACCCTTTTTATTCGCTGTTTTGCGTGAATAAAATAAGCTTTTTAGAGTAGGTATGGTATAAATTATTATTTTAACTCCATAATATCTACACTGAAACCTTAAGGTTAAACCTTTAGATTCAAAACGACCACTCTCCCAAACATTCACTTCCCAAAATGTCTATTTCCCTCTTTGTGCACTTTCCCAAAAATACCAGTTTTCAAAATATTCTGTTTCTCAAACCGGCAACTTCATTAGTACATATAACATAATTCCAATCAACAATTATGCTTCATAATGTTTGAAGCGTAATTATTGATTTAAAAAGAAAAGTAGTTACAAAACTAAAAAACCCCAACTGAAAAAACTGAAAAGCACATTTTTAATTAAACAAAACTTGGAAGCAGGCGGGGTCCATTTTATTTTTATTTCATAATTTAATATGCAAATGAACCCCGCTTGCTTCCAAGTTTTGTTTAATTTAAAATGTGCTAGTTGTTTGCTTTTCAGTCGGGTATTTTAGTTTTCTAACTACCTTTTTTCCAATTTTTTAGTGATTTTGTGTTTGTTCTTTCCTTGGTCACGTAAATTCTTTGCAGATGATTTAACTTTTGTGTTTGTTTATAGGATTTGTAACTTTGAATTTCTTTTAAACATATTAGAGTTATGTTTTTGTATTATCCTTTTAAAACCCTTCATTTTGATATCCTACTCGATTTTACCGGATTTTTTTATTTTTTGGAATTCCGCGTAATGGTCTCCATTTTTTAAAATCAGCATTTTTTTCTTTGTTTAATTTTTAATTTTAATGTAGTACCAGTGCCAGTGACACTTGCGCCATCAAGACGAATCTAATGACGTATATTTTATTCAAATCCCCTCATCCGTTCAGGAGTTATGAGGGAACAAAATAACAGAAATACATACATAGGTACAACACGTTAAACACATACATAACCCTCCTTTTGGGGTTTGTAGCACTCGGGTAAAAATATGTAGGTATGTAATGAAGAATTTCAAGGAAAAGTTAGCACAAACCGATTCGGAATAGTAAACTTTTTATTATTTATTTTAATGTATCTAAAACTTCAACTCAAAAACTGAATTCCCGCCTTCAGCACAAACCTGATACAATAAGTATTATAGCGACATCTATCCTCAATCGAAGACAACAGCAAGCGCTGTGAAAGGAGAACAGAACTCACAAAGACTGACCCTCTTTAAACAGCAGACGTTACGCTATCTATCGAAAGCAAACAGTCCCGCTCCATGACATTTTCACCGTACAACGCCATCTAGCGGTGAAAAGCGGAATATGGTGAAAACTTTCGCAGACCAACTTTCCTCCATGCCCGGATCACTTTGAACCGGTTATTTCCATGAATGTTACCGAGAGTGCGCTGTAATAAGTTGCTAAATATTATAGGTTGAGTTAATGAAGGTGCCGGGGACCCGCTGGAATCGATGCGCACGGGACCGTTCAAAGGCGACACCTGTATGAGGCCTATGTCCAGCAGTTGACGTCTTTTGGCTGAAATGATGATGAGGTAATAAAGTTTGTATTCCAGGTATTTTTCACTCTCTACAAATTCAACATGTTGGTTAATTTTGACAGCGTGATAGTAATAATAAAAATACATAGTACATAAGTACTGATATTAGAATGCAGAAAGTTTTAAAACATAGATGGGATCTCATAGACTATTGGTATAAGTGCTTTTTTATGTTATAACGTCTTATATTAGCTTTCATGAACTATCTCGAATTTATCGTTGTCTGAAAGTCTGACAACCAGTCTTACAAGGGGAATCGTTTTACCCAGCAGTAAATGAGTTATGGAGGGCAGATGGGCAGTCGCTCGATGTAAAATACTGGTATTCAGCTACATTTGGTTTCACTGAAAGCCGTTATCTGACCCCAACATAGTTTGGAAAAGGCTAGTCATATTATGATATTTACGGAATAAATTAAAGTTTTACTTTCCATTGATATCTATACCTACCTGGTACAAGACCAGCTCACTAAGTACCTCAGTGTATATATTAGCAATATTATGTAAAACATTGTTTTATTGGCAATTGTAATCCACTGATATAGGTTCATCGGTTGCAACTGCAAGATCCAAGAAAATCTAGATGATTTTTATTTTGGATCACCGCTGCTTTGTAAATAAAGCGGTCAACCATCAAATTAAATCCTACGCAATAATTAAATAAACACAAAATAATAAATTAAACAACTTCATGTTCTAACCAGTCCGCGAAACGTAGCAACTACATTTTTTATTGCTCCCTGGACTATATTATTGAATTGGAAAAGTGAAATGATAATTATTATTATGCTATTTATCACTAAAATAAATTCATAACTCGACCACTACTTATTAAATCTTAACAAATTTTCCCTTCATCCTCTCCGCATTAAGCATCTTGGATCGTTTACAATAAATCACTTAAATCTGCGACATTAATCAAACAATAACCAGTAGAAATTGGATCCTCACCTCATCATAAGCTTTTAGAGATCCTTTGTGAGCTAAAGAGCTCTGACATAACGTGTTATCAAATAAAAGAAAGGTGTGAATTTTCACAGGCGGTTATCGAAGCCCCTCCTACTTAAGATGGCGCCATCCCTTCTACTTTGGAAGCAGCCAGTAGCGTGAGAGCATCTCATCTCGTTCATACCTACAGCCACCGCGGCCGATGTCTTGGCACCACCTATTTTCAGATGCAATTATCAGTTTCCGGCAAACATGAAGCTAAGTTTAGTCTGGGTTGAATGTTGAGTGAAGTGACACAATAAACCATAGAGGTTATTAATTAAATGAAGTTATAAAAAAGCAATAATGGAGACAATTGATGACATATCAAGCACTTGCGAAAATGAGTACATTTCTACCGTGAAAAACAATGGTGTGCTGTGTAGTGCCGAAAGAGACTCAAGTTATGACTGTGAATCAGAAACAGAATACGACAGTGAAAATGAAACAATAGATATTTGTGATAACAGTGACCAATCGGGCCATCGAATCGCTGAAAACAAGAATACTAAAAACGTTATAAATCCATTACTAAATTCAGATAAAATATGTTTCTTTGAACAAAATCGAGTGATATTCCCAACTAAAACCTTCGACAGTATTAGGAATCTGTGCAATAGCAGTACACCTATTCTTAATAGTACAAAAGATTCAGTGAGTAGTGTAATACATGGCAAAAGCAAAACGTTTCTAATAGACAGTATATTAGGCAATAATAAAAGTAATAGTACTAAACTTGTTAGCAACTTACATCCAGATGATGACGACAACGGTGAAGAAACCACAGATGAACATAATGGTAAGAAGTTTGCCCTATTAGCTTCATCCTTTAATTATATTCAAGGTACGATGTACCAGGCGCTCGGAACAGAAAACTCGAAGTAGTGCTATCCTAATGTTTCATAAATTACCTACAGACCTAGGCCGTCGAGCATTATGGATTGATTATGCTTATAATCAACCCATAATGTGCTCATCTTACAACAGTAACTACTAATCAACTAAAAAAATAAAAATAAAACTGCTACATGTACAAATCTTAGGACGCTGGCACCCCGAAGCACAAGTTAAATCTTATATTGGGTGCCAGAGCTCATCGAAAACCTCCTTCCCTAGTTGTAAAGCTGCAAAGTGTATAGATATAAGTGTTTTCTGTACAATGGAATGTAATAAAACCTTTGTTTTTGTTTTTTAATGTTGGTACTGCTGGGACACACGCCTCCTCTCTATGAGAGGGAACTGTCTAAAATCCACGACGTAGGCCCAGTGCTGGTTGGTAGATGCCATATTATGCCTTCGAATTTTTGTTTCTAATACATGCTGATTTCCTTAAGATGGTTTCCCCCACCGCGGTACCGGTTTGATAGCAGTGCTGGTGAATAAATTGCACAAAGTAACGTGCCTATTGAATGGGCTTACGGCTCGTAATTCGAGGCCGCTACCACTGGACCACTGCTGCTCTCAATCGGCCGTTGGAGACGGAAAAGCAGTATCTGGTTTTCTGTATGATAAATAAACTAGAAACTAGTAAATGTGGCTCCAACGGTTCCAATAAATATTCTTAGTTTTTTTTAAAACACCCTTTTCTTCTACCTTCATCAGAATCTCCTAACTACAGAAGTAAGAAGGATCCATGATCCTCCTTGATATTTTGTTTGTATATTGCTACTTTCTGATTTAAGTAGAATTATGATTTTCTGGCGATGTTCTGACAATTTGTTTTGCGTGATATTAATGAACCGAATTTCCAGGAAAACTGAGACAGATGAAAAAAAAACCAAAAGGGATCCGTTTTTCTTTTAAAGGACCTTGAAAATATGTTAACCATTAGATTTTTAACATACAATTCCTTAGACTTAACTGACTACTTAATAAACTTATTGCAGCTGCTAAATATAATTGTATGTGAAAATAACGTTTTCTTTGGTTGTTGAATATGCTGAGGTCGGCTTTGAACCAGTATTTTACTTGAAGTGACTGCTTACGAACTATATATCATTCAACAAGACTCCAAATATCATACAGTATCAAACCTTGTTAAATGTTCTTGTTAATTAATTTGTTAACTTTTTGTAGTTACTTTGTGTCGGAGCTAAAGCTTTATCATGATTGCATTCATAATAAAATTAATAGGCCTAGCCATTCCAATCAATCTGAAATATTTTGCTTCTTATTTTAGTTTTAAAAGTCGCGGTGATGTTGGTATGTACACTGTCCTCTCGCAGGTCTGCTGAAAGTCATTTAAGTATTAAGCAGTACCTTTGTTCTTATCCATTTCAGTGTAATATCTTGTTATGTTTTGTATTTACCTACCTATACATAAATAAGTAAATATTTTTTTGTGTGTTGAAAATTAAGAGGCACTATTATTTAACTCGGGAATACAAGAAAAAGACATCAACGAGCAAACCCTTTATAAACTAAGTAATCTGTTTCTAGGGTTCCGTAGCCAAATTGCATAAAACGAAACCCTTATAGATTCGTCCTGTCCGTCTGTCTTTCAGTCATAGTATCAGACAAAGAAGCTCCCGCTGTTGGTACGCTTAGATAAAGTGATTCAAGAGGAAAGTTCAAATCTAGTATACATGCATAATCTCGTAGAGTAAAGTCTAGAAATTCAGTGCCTACATTGAACCCGTTCGAAGCTGCGACTGACTGACTGACTAAGTAAATTTCACACCTAGGATAACAATGATCATCACAGTATCATCAACTTCAAGCTTCTTTTATTCTGATCATAACAGTATCATCGACGTCGACGTGTCCGGAGCTAAGTGCGCTAAACGACGCGGGTCTGCTCGCCGGGCATGCGTACGCGCACTGGCTCGCGACACACCAACCCTCCACCGCACTTTACGGTAATTACTTATTCTCCTTCTTATTGTAGCAAATTCAAAACCTCGATGGACTGGTTGCAAGTGCGACTATTTAGCATGAGGTTCTTGTTTTCATTCCTGGGTCAGGCGAAGTGTTATTGAGTTTTTACCCGACTACGGCAAAGCCAAAGAAGGGTTATGATTTTGGCTGCGGGTTGTACACTAGTCACCGCGGCCTCGACATATAGGGCTAAGAAGGAACATGGGTGGTTTTTAGTCAGTAGAAGTCTGACACTCCCTTTCGCTCTGCCCAAGAGTGGGAGGGATTTCCCCCCCCACTCAAAAAAAAAAAGCGTTATGATTTTGACTGGCTATGCATGTTCATGTGTTCCTTCATAGCTCCTAATCAACTTATCGGAACTCGACATACGAGGTATCATTAGAACCGTCATCGTCCGGTGAACATAGGCTACGTGACGTGTCACAAAATCAATATGGCGCCCTCTAGTGGACAAAACAAGATGTGTTAAAAATTAAAATTGAGATAAATACGCCGTGTTTGGTATCATTTATAAGAGCTTCACTTGTTAATTTCCAAAATATTGGTCAAATTTAAAGTGACGCCCTCTAGCGGACAAAAAGTCATGTGTTAAAAAATATATTTAACACCTAAATTGTTAAAATAAAAAAAGTTAAAAACTAAAACCCGACAACGACAAAAAGCAACGACGCTGCTTTTCTTTTTCAGCATCCTGAAAATCTTCTTTCATACTTTTTCAGAGTCGTTGCTTTTTGTCGATGTCGGGTTTTAGTTTTTAACTTTTTTTATTACATCAGGAATTACTCAGTAGCAGTTACGGAGTCTGGTTTTGTGCCCGGTTGATGGCAATAGACTCCCCTCTATTACATTTATTATTGGAATCAAATATAACAGCTCATAACTTAGGACCCAGTTACAATAATATCCCAGTTGTATACGTCCCTGTGTGCCTATTGGCCTTGTTCTGTTCTGTCTCCTGCTGAAATGGAGGAAAGTGGAAATTATTTTTCCTACTCCTCCGCTATTCTTTTCTGATTAATTTCGTTGCGGGATCCAAGATATTTAAATCGTTTTTCTGGGACTTCGTCGGGCTTCATTGTCTCGGCGCTTTTCTTGTGGTCGCCACTGTTGATTCTGGTTTACAGGAGTTACAGTGGTTTGGGAATAGTGTGGTGGGGTTGTCCCCTTTATTTCATGAGACTTATACATAAGTGGCGAAATATGAGTATGCTATTAGGTACACCTCTGCCTAACCCTTCGGGACAACAGTCGTGATCTTATATATGTTAAATGTATAATTAATGTGTCAAAGCTTAAAATTTATTTTCAAGCGAGCCATTAATAGGCGGTATGGATCGTGAAGACTAGGTAATAGGAATGATTCTATTTGCAAGATATCCTATACTGAAGACTAAACTCAGCTGAAATGAATTAAATGCTGAATAATTTTTTTTTTTGCCATTTTTTTTGGCGTGTCAATGCCAAAAAACTAAATTGTCGGTGAAAAAAATTGTATTCATTATAATTTTTATTGTGGCTAAATTAAAACAGCCGTTATCGATTTTTAGGTTAAACCGCACTTGCTTAGGTTGACCACTGCATTACGAGTAAACACGTTAAGGCGTCGGTCTCGGCTGTCTTTTGGAGATCTTTGACAGTTAGACAGTGACACGAAAGTGTAACAACCAGTCTTACCAAGGCTATCTAGTTAGTACTGCCCGCACTAACTGGATTGTGGAGATCAGATAGGTAGTCGCTCCATGTTAACAACTGGTAGTCAGCTGCATCTGGTTATACTGGACGACGACAATAAACGAAAAATAGAAAAGGTTTATAGGTAGATGATGATCTAATTACAAATATCGATTTGTTTGGTAGGGCGCTAATAGTTCGAGGGACTTAATAAGTAATTTACCCGAGAAAAACACTTTTCATTACGAATACGAGGAAAGTAAAAATAACTATTAGCTAAAGAAAAAATGTGTGTTGATCGGATTGTCACTGTCCCGCTTTTTTTTTGTTCTCTGGTCTGCCAGCTATACAGCCAGTATTTTTATGTTCATCATTAAAAGAAATGAGAGAATTAGTTAAAACTAAATTATATTAAAGTCGTAATATAATTATGTTCTTATGTTAACTTTATGTTATTTTAATTTTAAATCGCATGGTTCAATATAAATGTGAAAATAGACACAGTTTTTTAAAAATGATTTGACAGCTGTCAGTTGAAGGCGATTCTCCCTAGGGCTGAAAAGTAGTACTTTGAACCCGCTCCGCAGGCATGTTATTAGCTACTTTCAGAGCATGAATAATGAAAAAACTTTTTCTTTCTTTCTTATCTGTCGGTAGCTGTGATCGTATATGTTGAAATATAAGGGGCTGACTGACGACTGAAACAGGCTACCCGAGCTTATCCGTTGGAAGTGGCTGTATACAAAAAACTAGCCCCCCTTAACAAAGCCATTGCCAATTTTCGAGGTCTTTAACAATAAGTGTAACAACCGTGGAGCACTAAGAACGCGTTGTGTACCATATTACGGACAATAGCTGTGGGTTATCATATCACTCTGTCTTCTCTAAAAGACCAAAATGGACCATGGGTCTGCTGTCCGTACACATTCTGAATTCTGCGCACCACTGGTTTAATTACCTTCAACTCATCATACAACATGTTTTTAACGTGAATGTTATGCCAGTGGCAACGCATAATAACGTAACGTGCGTGCGTGTTATAATCGCGTGCAGTTACACCCGGTGTGATACTTCGCACGCCTAATTCGCACGCAATCATCCCTCGCACTTAGTAATATGTAGGCAATTAACTATTTATTTATTGTTATTATCATTGCTCAAACCATACGATGAGTGTTACCGAATTTTTGTAAAAAAAACTTGTGTGCGATACGATGAAAACTAACAATAAAGATGGCCTTAGCAGTTATTAAATGCTTGTAGAGCATCCAATCATATAGGATACGAGCCCTTTGATGACTGCAGGAAATATAAATATATGTAATAATTAGAATGCTGCTGTATTAGTTCCTCCTATTGCAAAACATCACGTCGGGTACACCCGTTTATATTTACGAAGGATCTTCCGACCAGACGGGCGTTGCTTCTGATGGGCTACTGTACCGTCTGGTCGGAAGATCTTCCTTTTTCTATGGAGTCGGATCAAGAAGATTTTGATGCATGGTTGGGCAAACAAAGTGCTATTGAGTTTATCCATTAAAATTTTCCAAGTAATAGCGGAGTTTGGCGCTATGAGTGACTGCAGCTGTGCGCACACACTTACACACTAAAAAAACAAACGTGCCATTCGCTAATCTGCTAAGATTGGAGGCCGTGGTCAAAATCGGTCAAGAGGACTACATTATTGAACTCCTGCAATTGAATTTTGCAATATAAATCACACTATTGAAAATTCCATCGACAACTATTCTCAGTGACTGACGACGGTGAATCATACCGTAAGTCAAACAACATGCAAGTAAAACTGTCTATTTATCATCAGTTTTGTCACATTTGTTGGCTCGGCAGCGAGAAGGAATTTCGGTGGCTATAAAATTAGTGTGAGTGTGTAACGTCCGGGAATAGCCCGGGGGTCCAACACAAACTTTCTATGTCAACTCGACGCGACACAACCACGTTGACATTTGACATTCTTTCCACATGTTATGTTGATCGCAGTAAATGAATATCACGAGTCTATTGCATCAAAATTGTTACCAAACTACTTATTTACAACTCGACTTGCAATCGAGGTGAAAACTACTAAATAAGTATCTCTTGAAAATCTAACTTTCAATGTCGTCATCGTCCAAGTTCGTGACTAAACTGTATTTTCAGACAAACAAATCTTGTTTAAACTCGATAAAGACGCAAATTGGGCTATTATCAGTTCCCAAAAATAACTATTTGTATTTCGCAATTCAACAATAGAAAAACTTTTGCAAGATTTTAACAACAGGAAACAGCCAATAAAGTAGATAATCATCTGTGAATCTGTGAAAATATTAAATTCAGCGACACACGCAAGCGTATCTTGTAAAAACTGGTGTTTACACCGTTCTAACTAATTGTAACGCCCAACAAGTTGGTTACACACAGCGTTATGGTTCGCGCGATTAGTACGAGGGCACATTCGACGAAATGTCGCCAGTGCTTGCCAGCCGTCGGTCGGTGGTCGCGACTTCGCACCGAGGTGTCGGCAAACAGCTGCTGCGACGATAATTACGAACAAAGCTCTCGTGTTTGTGCGTCGCCTTAACGCGTACCCTGCTGTGATCGAACTCTATCCAGAAACTGAGTTTACACCATATCTCCATGCACTACATACCGAGAATTAGACTTTGTCAACATTGCTGTTGAATTTTATAGAAATTCTTAAATGGAAGCTCTTAATTAGATACATTATAGGTCGGTTATGGTTACAAAACTACATTCTACATCATAGTTACAGTAACGCATTTTATAGTATATGCAAAACTAAATAAAAATCACGGTAAAAAATCCCCGAAAGTACATAACAGAAAATTTTATTACTAGTTATCAAATACGACTGTCACGACTGGTGTTGCTTTAGCAATCTCTAGGAGATCTAGGTCATCATAAACCGCGGAAAAAGTAGATACTTAAATGACCTGATTTCTCCACACGTCGTGTCATACTAAAGAAAACATAGGTGTAATAACCAGAAATAATTGATAATATGACACATTTTCATAAATGTGTAAGGTAACAATAATATTTTGATACGAAAAAAGAACGGTACATCACATGCTTCACTAGTGAATAAATACTCGTATTTCATTGACTGCAACTTAACATCTTATTTTCAAACTAACTTTAAAATGCCCTGAAAAACCTGGATGATCGTAAAACGCTTACGTAAATAGTTAACAGTCGGTTAGCACGGCCATCGCACATACACCGACCACAATGCTGTGTTGACACGCGAGATGTCAAACCGCGCAGGCGCTGCACAAACAGACTGATTGTGTTTATAGCCACTTAACGTGAGCCTGTGATAATTCCGATTAGTGTTCGAAAAAACTTTACTACGTATTTGTTTTAGCGAGAGCAGCTACTTTGTAAATGAAGGAGACTCTTTTAAAACCTCGAAAATATGAACTTGCGATTTTTATTCACACTGACAAAATACATAGAAATCGAAATATCTACTGTTTTGCTTATCATGGTATTTTCTTTGTAGATGACAAGAATAACAGAAGACCTCGGCGTGCCGGACCGGAGAGAAAGCCTCGGCAAGCATACAGCGCGAAGCAACTTGAGCGACTAGAAGCCGAATTCAAGATCGACAAGTACCTCAGCGTCTCGAAGAGGATGGAACTATCAAAAGCTTTAGGTCTTACGGAGGTACAAATAAAGACGTGGTTTCAAAACCGTAGGACAAAATGGAAGAAACAGTTGACTTCGCGATTGAAGATAGCTCAGCGGCAAGGGTTGTTTCCGGGACAGATTTTCGGACACGCCCCGCCGGCATATTCACTTTTGAACCCGTACGCCTATGCACCACTTAGTTGTGTTTTTACACCGGTAACAATGCCATTTTCGCCGCCTTAGATCAATTAAATAATATAAATATTAGTATTAGTTGGGATTTGGTTATTGAGTCAAGGCGGAAGATTTGAAATTGAGAATCAGGTTGACCAAAAAATCTTTATCGGTGAGCCGTGTCACGTCGCGCATTTGATTATTTATTTTTTGGTTCTAGTTACTTTAGGGGTCTGAATATTACAAATCATCACCTTCACCAGCTTTATCATAGAATACGATGCGTTTTCAGATACTGTACCTGAAGACTTTTGTAGATTTTAAAGTTTTGCCAGATACAGTATTGAGGATTTTTTTCTTTTCTAATTTGTAGTCAATGAGCCAGTCAAACTTTCCCGTTAACATCTCTGTCTACTGCGATTTGAGACTCATTGATAATTCTAAACGTATTTGGACGCGTTGTAAATAAGTTAACACCCATTTTAATAGCCTGACATTTCGTCATTCAAGCATCAGGTTTGGTCTATTTTCGTAAAGTTTAATAGTGTGTTAACTATTTTGATTGCTTCGCAAACTGCACATAATTACTTAACTTGCTACTTTTGTCACTTCATACACATCGTCCTAAATCAGAGGTGTCAAAAATAACACGCATAGGAATATTCTGTTGTCTCTACGTTAAAGTAGTAATAACATAAGGTTTCGTTAGAACACGTTGTTTAAAAATAAATTGCTACTAGATGTTAAGCATAGTTTTTATAGATTTATTTTAGATTATAGGAAATATTTTATCTGGTACCTAATTTATAAGATGTCCACAATGTATATTTAAATGTATATAAACTTATGGCAATTACACAAAAAAAGCAATACTGTATGCAATAAAATATTAATTACAGTACCTACTTATAAAAACATAATTGTTTTCGTTATTTACTAAAAACAAAACCTAGTTTGGCGGTGACCATGGTGACAGTCAAATTCGAAATTAATAAATTAACTCTAGCTGTTAATTGTTGTTCGTGCAGTGTGCTCGAGGGTAATGGGTGTCGCAGTCAGCTCCACCAAGCCCCAGAGTTGCAGCTCGAAGGGCACCTAGGGCTCCGCCGCGGGTCCACGCCACTCCTGCACTACACATAAATTAACAATAATGAATCTCTAATATGAACTTGAATTCATAGACATTTAAACATTTTATCTCTTTGATTTCAAATAATCTTGCTGTTATATAAATATTCGCTGCTATATTCATCATCATCATCATCAGCCTATTGCAATCCACTGCTGGATATAGACCTCTTTAATCTTGCGCCACTCAACTCGATTTTCGGCAACTCTCATCCAGTTGTTACCAGCCAGTCTGCAAAGATCATCGCTCCACCGAGCCTGAGGGCGTCCCATCTTACGCTTGCCGATTCGCGGTCTCCACTAAAGAACACGTCTATTCCAACGGTCATCGGTTCTGCGGCTAATATGGTCGGCCCACTGCCACTTCAGCTTACTTATTCTGTGAGCTATGTCGACAACTCTGGTCCTCTGTCGGATCACCTCATTTCGGACACGATCCCTGAGAGAGACTCCTAGCATAGCTTGCTCCATAACTCGCTGAGCGACTTTACATTTGTGGACCTGTACTGTGAGTACAGGAGGAGTAACTGTACCGTGAATGTCCACGTTTCAGCCCCGTATGTCATAATTGGCAGGACGCAATGGTTGAAGACCTTAGTTTTTAGACTCTGACCAAACTTCAAAGTTTGTCCTAGGTAAATATATTCTCGAACAACCTCGAGAGGACCGCTATTGACAATAATAGGTCCTGAGGTGACGTGTTCGTTGAACATGACCTGGGTTTTGTCCAAGTTCACCCTGAGACCAATGCGCACTGAAGAATCCACTAGGCCATCCAGCATCTGTTGCAAGTGGTGCAACGATTCAGCCAGTACGACGATGTCATCTGCGAATCTCAACTGCGGTATATACTCGCCGTTGATGTTAATGCCCCGTCTTTCCCAGTTCAGCGTCATAAACACGTCCCAGGGATCAGGACCGAGTTGAAATTCTCTCTTAACAGAGGACTTCCTTCCGCTTTCAGAAGTTTAGTCGTTATCCCATCCTCACCAGGGACTTTTCCATTCTTAAGCTATTTAAGAGCCGCCTCGATTTCATCTTGGCTGATTTCTGGCAGGTCTTCTGTAAAATGGCGGGTTAAAGTGGCTCTGGGATCCTCATTTTCGGGATCTGGTCGAGATGTATGCGATGCATATAGCTGGCTGTAGAAGTTTTCAACTTCCAAAAGAATATATGGCTTCGAAACGACGATATCCCTACTAGATATGGTCAACTTCGACAGGTGGCTCCTCCCCATGCAGTGATTAGACGAACACTTTCGACCCCCGATTTTGCTCAATCGCTTTTTCTATGGAGCGTGTGCTGGTTTATATTCATATTAGAGATAAATCCCGAGCTCCAGAATACGAACTATACTTTGAGGGTCACTGACAAACAACATTTTGTAACCCACCATACTTTAAGCTTCTCCAGTTATCTAATCCCGCCTTAAACATGTGTTCCACTTACTGTATTGCCTGGATTGCAAACTATTTCTATTTCTGCAAGTGGCTTTTATGGTCGACGACGGATTGCTGCGGCTGCGCAGCAATCCGTTGGTACTGCAGTAACTTTATTATTTGTCAAAGCGATTTTATAGAATTACTGCAGTTGGCAGCAGACAAGAAACACTTTATCTAAACACCCTTTATAGCTCAGTAGCTTTCCCACACTGGCAAACAATCCTGCTGACGCCATGGAAATCCCACAGTTGTGAAATACTTTTTTGGCTACAGTATTACTTAGATATTGAGCATTATTATACAGAGACTGAAATAGAACATATGGTAGGCACTACTTACTGCCAAACCGGCAACCAATACCAGTTGCCATCACGTAGATTCCGAGCCTGCTTATTCCCCACACATAAGGCTCGGTACAGACAAGGCGTGGAGCGCGGTCGCAATGCCAGCAAAGCGTAGCGAGCCATCTTGTTCACAGCGGGTATGGAGGCAGTCTCTGGAGTATCGTGTACATCCCGCTTAACTCGGAACACGTCATCAACGTTGACTGTATCACCACCGTTGTCCACCATTTGCATCACTTGAGGTTGTTGCGGATTCTAGAAAAACAAAAATTAAGAATGTTACAATGTCATTTACGAGATATCTTCCATGTTTTTCTACTATTGTGAACTTACAAGAGCTAAACACCGTGAAAATTTAAGACCTTGTTTGAATAAAATACTAGTTAGGTGATCACTTGGTCAGTCACAAGGACTGTTCTATTTGGGTTTATAAAGTGAACCGTCGAGGTATGTTTAACAAGTTAGTTAAAATAGTTACGCTGAGTTTGGACACTTACGATTTAAACAATACCATTTATGTAGGTACCTAACCAATTCAGATCTTTCATTGTACAGGAAATCTATACAATACAAAGCCATGCATTTCCAGGATAACATGACTTTGTTTTGTATAGATTTTCCGTGCAATGAGAAATTTACATACACTGCTTTGGTATAACTAGATTAGTCGTAAAGCATACCTCGGCAGTCCATGGTAGACCAAAAGCAAAAGCTAAACCACGATTTATAGTATTTTATTGTAGTAGCGATTTCTTACATTTTATTTTATTAAGAATGAACTAATTTTGTTCTTTTTGATAAAACAAATCAGTACTTAGGACCCATTTAAATAGGAACTTAATTTTAAATTAAATACTTACCATAGTAATACACATGAGCACTTGCAGAATAAACATCCCGAAAGATAAGAAAGCGATCCCAGTCAACGATATATCGAACAGATCCGCCAAGCCAAGGCCGTGGCTGTGACTGTCAGAATATTCCTCCACCACATGTGGTGTTTGCACGGCTGCTGGGTGATGGTACAGTGGCGGTGGAGGTGGAGGCATCGAGTACTCGTAACCGCCACCTGATGATGAAGGGGAAACTGTTCTAATTAGATAGAGGATAGGTATCAAGTTACATTTTATGATGTTGGACATTGATGCGCAGTTCTTTGTTTGTGGAAAATTTCGTTTATAAAATAAAGGCAAACTAATAAATGTTTATGTATAAGTTTTTCGTTACGATGTCGTTTCAACCGTGTAGATTTTGTTGTAATGAAACGCTCCACACAGCTTAGCATCAAAGGAAGATCAATTTTTAAATTCGACGAGTAAAGAAACATTCAAATCTCTGATACTCATCCCTTTTGGAATATAGGGCTCACTCTAATTAGATGTATAGCTATATAAATGATGTACTTTAATACTCTTTAGGGATCTGAACGCTCAACAAGTAAGATAGGGTAGGGTCCACAATTGAGGATAAGGTAGGTAAGCCAACAGCCACAAACTAGGAACTTTAAACAAAGAACTTCATATTTATTTACTCATATTTGAAAATCTAGCTGTTCTTATTTCGCATATTATTTCTATGCATATAATGCAGAGCTTAGAATCAATCAATCAAGGTTTGTTAAAGGTCTTCTTACACCCATTATAATGCAGTTAATGAAAACGTATCGAATATAAATAAACATGATCATGTATATTGATCTATAATCTACTTTTATCCTTACTATACTTAGCAATATCAGGTGATGGAACATCAGGAGAGTAGCCTGTAAACTCTTTGCCCCCTTCATAGACTTCGTAGCCTTCCCTGGTTTGCAGTGCTGGGCCTTGCTGTGGTGCTGATGGAACTCCTAGCAGTGACAAATTCCCTACATTACTGCTTGCAGCAACGTTGGCAGCATTGTGGACGTCGTTGAGAGCTGCTACCCTAAGATCGGATTTATTTATACAGTTACCTCCAATATTTGTTAACATTGAACACTCATTATAACCATCATAGCGCATCGTCTCGGATCGGGATCAGTTAGTAAACAGCAGTCACAGAGCTTTGGCGAGCCGATCAGTCGGCTAGTAGTAAACTCTGTGATGATTCTGAGATGCTGACCCACGAAGAACAACAGTTTTATAGTTCTTCTTCGTGTCGCTGGCATGACAATTTTTATATTTTGTTAGTCTAGAACTTTGCCACTTACACCGTGTTATTGGTGGCAGCGCAAACGTACTTTGGGTGCATGGTTAAGGGCAGCTTGAGCAGGTGGAGCTTAGTTTGTGATACAGTTCAACAACCACACCCTGCTGTTGTTTCGTTGCAGTAACACCACTTAGGCTTTCTTAAATTGGGTCATGCAAGCTGCGTGTCATTATCATAGTCAAGCTGGTGGAATAATATTAGATGAGAGG
The DNA here is from genome assembly GCA_932274075.1 of Diarsia rubi. Classification (NCBI taxonomy): domain Eukaryota; kingdom Metazoa; phylum Arthropoda; class Insecta; order Lepidoptera; family Noctuidae; genus Diarsia; species Diarsia rubi. The sequence continues at coordinate 12,435,048 of OW026417.1, read as the reverse complement.
CCATATCATACTTACTTGGCCAGCCATTCTTGGTAGTTAGCAGAGCCGACATCAAACATAACGTTATTCCGCAAGTCTTGTCTCCGCATCAGCACATTATCTTTGACTTCAGAAAAAGGTTTGCCAACTCTATTTTGCAGGACACTCTTCCCCATTTCCTCTAAGATTTGGTCAGCAATGTAGTTGCGGCAGTGGAATTCGTTCATCATTTTCCTGCAAGGCACCTTGTAGATATTAGTGACGTAGTTGCAACATCATCTATTGGGCACATATTTTGAGGTGACTAGGAAACACAACGGTAACTAACTACCTGGGAATATACTTAAAAATAAAAAGGTATGCAGTTCAGATTCGTTTAGCGACGTTGCGTTTCAACAGTAGGTAATTTTGTATTTGGGCATAAATGTTTATAAAATCAGTAAATTACACTGCCTCAGAGAGTATATATTAAACTGCCTTTTTAGGCACCTGTTGACGACACGGTTGGCGCAGTGGCTCAGGCAATGGACTGCTGTGCTGCGTGTCGCGGGTTCGATCCCCGCACAGAACAAATATTTGTATGGCCCACAGATAGTTGTTTCGGGTCTGGGTATTTGTGTATGTGAGTTTAAATGTTTGTGAACGCACCCACGATATAGGAGAAATTCCTAGTGTGGGGCAACGTTTTTTTAAAAGAAAAAAAGGAAAAAAAAATGATAGATACTATCTACCTGAATGTGCAAGTAAAAATATTCAATTAATAATTTCGTAAGCATGATCAATTGGTTATGCCTAAATGCCGTTCTTGCGGGTATATAAAATCTACATTGCAATGTGTTAGAATCAAATTCAATTCTTTACCTGTGAAAATCCAGAGTAGACAATGCTGCATCAATAGACCCATTAATCGATTGTCCTACGGGCTTACTAACAGTATGACTTCTGTTTTCAATGCTTTGGTTTTCACTGTCTACCATAAAATACGTTGGCATAAGATCCGATCGAAGTATATCATTCACATTTAGCTCACTTTCAAACATTTTTGCTGACACTACAAAATATTTCACCATGAAAAACATAATTATTTTAAACATTTTATTTGAACAAATTTCCATGTGTTGTTAAGAAAGCAGTAAGATAACAAATGTCACACCACGAGTAAGTTGGACGAAAATATTATTCGAGTTATAAAGCGGAAAATAGTCCGCCGACAAGCGTTGCAGTTTAGATATTATCGTCAATGTTCATAACTGTAAGTAAATATTATCTTGGAAAGAATCATAAGATCACTGAATGAGAGAGACACTGGTATGTAAGAAGCAGTGTCAAGTTATAATCCTCATCATGATTAAATAAAGAGCCATTGTCGTGTTGTGGATGTCTTTGGGCTCATAACCATCTTTTGAGTCGAAAAATGTCCACTGGTGGACATAGGTCTCCCTAGGTGTGGCCACATTGATCGGTTCAGAGCGTCTCGCATCCAGCGGATCCCCGCAACCTTCAGCAGGTCATCGGTCCACTTAGTAAAGTGGAGGCCTTTCTAGGCAACGTTTTCCGATTTACGGTCGCCAGGCTTTGAGCTGATTGATGTTAAAATTATAACTTATAGTCATTTATTACAAAAGATTTTCCATCTTTATGTGGCTAAGATAGTAGAGCAGCTGCTTAGATATTAGGTACCTACTGGTAATCATGAATCTATTTTCAAGCGTGGCTGTATATTTTTTTTTAATCTCATATTTAGAAAAGCTGTCCGTTGGGTATAATGTGATACATAATCTCTAAGCGGTCATTTCTGTGTTATATTACGCATCTAACTTACTTTTTAACCTACTTCTTCAAAAAAGAAGGTTTCTCAATTAGACCGTATGGGGTACTTTATAATGGAAGAAGTATCTGCGGGTTAATGTCGAGATAGTATTGAGTAGGCGAGGTAATTTTTCTGTGCTAGTATTTCGCATTCGAAGATTTTAAACTTGATTTGGGTAAGTATTGTTGAAAACTTGTTATATAGTAAGCAATTGACGGAGATATACGCGAACAAACATAAAAAAAATATAGGTATATTTTTTTATGTTTGTCGTCTCGTATATCTCCGTCGACATTAACCCGCAGATACTTCATCCATTAAAAAGCACCCCAACCCGCCCCCTGCTGCTCTTTAACACCCCTCAGGGGTAAAAGGATCCATTGTTGTATTACAAATGTTCGGATGTCATATCAGAGACGTTTGACGTGAGAACAAACCATATTGCTCCACCATTGAAAAAGCTTTTTATCTGCGGCGGGTAAACAGATTTTGAGAGAGTGTTATATTTTGGTTCTAGAATAAATTGATGTGATTATCGCTTAGGTGAAACTCTATTTTATTATTTTGCTATGCCACTATTATAAGAAAAATGCTTAGGTAAGCTGTCTTGAATGAATGAATGATTGTCTTTCCATTCCAAGCAAAAATATAGGAAGGCTTTGTGGGCTTTTCTTGGCAGGCACCTACATAAATTAATTTCAACTAATAGCCAACTCCTTTGTAGCTAGAATCGATCTTTCAAACTATTGAAAACCAGCGATGAACCTGATGAAATCTCTAGTTTTCCGACAACTTTAGAAAATTACAATTTGATTATGTAGAGTATTTCAATTTACAGTATCTTGTATTACGCAACTAGCAGGCTTTGCTGTTGCACACCGTAGATTTGGCCATGTAAACAACACACATAATTAGTATGTGTTGTTTACATGACCAAATCTACGGTCAGGTCGGCCGGTCGGTCGGTCGGTCGGTCTTGTGTTCACACTAATTGATGTATGATGGAGTTGTCGCTCTTTAAAAGATCTACAAAAAAATCCGCAACAATCTATCAACTAGCTGACCCACGCAACTTCGTCTGCGTCACAATAATATATAGCTTACAACTTTCCTCGATATATCGACAATACAACATAGTAATATTTTTTCAATTAGTTTTCTAATGTGGAAAGAATTTTCAAAGTCGTCAGAGTAATTTTTGAGTTGAATCGTAACAAACAAAAAATCAAATCTTTTCTCTCTATAATATTAGTTAAGATTACCTTAGAATATATTATTAAAGTGAGAATTACTAAAGGTACATATCATCATCATCAGCCTTATATTGGTCCCACCGTAGGGACTCAGGCCTCCTCTCTAGGAGTGGGATGGGCTATAATCCACCACGCGGGCCCAGTGCGGATTGGTAGATGTCACATATCTTTGGTATTTTTTGGAATTTTTGGTTCTAAGATATGCCGGTTTCCTCACGATGTTTTCCTTCACCGTTTTAAGAGCAGTGGCACGTGATGAAATAAATTACACAAAGTAATGCGCCTGCCTGGGTTCGAACCCACAACCAACTGTTCGTAAGTCGGGGCCGCCACCACTGGGCCACCACTGCTCACAAAACAATATACAATAACACCTTATAAATATTATGGTGCAATAAATATTTTGAACTAGCTGTACCGCGTATGTATGCGTTGCAATGCCCTTTTTCCTACCTACGAACCTACTACCTACCCACCTTAAAAATGAAGACATGTGATAAGTCATTGAGTGAATAGTATTGCGCCACATAACAATATAGGATATCGAAGTAGTACTATTACTAATTCAACTAATAGCAGGTACCTTTATGTTGAATTAAAGGTACGATCATAAGTATTTTATGTCATGGTCGTTCAAGAGGTGAAAAGGTAGACAAATAAAGAAAATCTGCCTAGCCTTATGAAGCGACTGCCCATCTAACATTCACAGTCGATACACAGTACTGGTTAATTGGTAAGGTTTTCTTTTTTTTCTTTCATCTTTCTAATATTTCTCCGTTTCTCCGCTCCACAGCTTCGCTCCGCTTCAGTAGACAGACCAATCTAGGTAAACGTGGCTTAACCTAAAGATCGACCCCATCAATCCACTACATCCCTTTTTTTTTTTTTTTTTTGGTGGGTGTAAAATCATCGAATAACCCCTCCCGCTCTTGGGCAGACCGAAAGGGAGTGTCAGACTTCTACTGACTAAAAACCACCCATGTTCCTTCTTCGCCCTCTATGTCGAGGCCGCGATAACCGCGGCCCATCCACTACATCCCTCATAACTATATATTATTCTTCTTATTTTCGGTTCCTTATGACTGAGGGCGTGACGGCATCAGGTCTTGCCTTCTCTCACAAGCGGTCTCCAAGGTTGTCGATATTGCAGACTTCCTTCACCACATCTGTCCATCGTCCACAATAAGCTTTTCCAAGTTACCAGGCCTCCTTGCCTCGTGTCCGAAGAACTCCAGGCGTCGTTTCATGCAGACGGTCGGTAGGCTATAATTAACTTTAAATTCGTTCATAATCGAGGTGTCGTCGGTGCAGCGCGCCGTCCAGGGTATGCCAAACATTTGGCGCTAGCATCAAATTGCGAACGTATAAATTCTGTTGATACGTTCGTTATATTCTGTTACGAATGAGTGATTTCGGTATCCAGATGTCAGAAGCATTGTTTCGAGACGCCCAGTTGTTTCCACTGCAAGGATCGGCCGCAAGACACGGTGGAGCACACCGTGGAGGTCTGCTCCACTTGGGCGGATGCCGGAGCCCTGCCATGTTCTCGTAGTGGCGATTGGCGCCGGCGACCTCTCGCGTCATGATATGGCTTAAGCCATGGTCCGGGGCGAGAGGGAATAGGACGCCGTCACCTCCTTCTGCGAAGCATTGAAGTTAGCGAAGGAGGTGGCGATACGTGAGAGGGTGAGAACATCTCGTCCCAGCCGCCGCGGGCCAGAAAACGGCTTCTGGCCACCGCAGACGCGGGCCTGTGGACGATGAGTAACGGGCAAGCCCACCGTCTGTTCGTCCTATGACGATGACAGGCACAACACTGAAGCAACAGCAACATTGAAGGATACACCTTCAATGTTGCTGACATTTCTTGCAAGGGCCGACGTCTGTCGGGTTTTTGGTTTTTCGAAAGACATACCGTGGCTTCGGATACAAAGAACTAAGAAGGAACATGGGTGGTTTTTAGTCAGTAGAAGTCTGACACTCCCACCGCTCCGCCCAGAGCGGGAGCAGTCATTTAATGATTTCGGAACCTCCAAAAAAGAAAAAGATGTCTTATGCATTCCAGGAAAAGATGTCTTATGCATAGTCTTGTCTTAGTCATAAGGTTAGTTGTAATGTGTTTACGACGTTCGTATTAATATGTTCGACGAACAACAGCTTAGTTTTAGTTAGGTTGATATGGAGTCCCTATTCCACCCTCACTGTTTGTCCTCTATGGATATACTCTACTAGCTGACCCACGCAACTTCGTATGCGTCACAATAATAATTATATAACTTACAACCTTCCTCAATAGATCGACTATCCAACATAGTAAAATTTTTTCAATTAATTAGCTTTCTAATGTTGAAAGAATTTTCCAAGGCGTCTGCGTAACAAACAAAAAAGCTAATCTTTCCTCTCTATAATATTTGATAGAACCTTAGATTACATTATTAAATTGAGAATTACTATAGGTACCTACAATCATCATCATCATCATCAGCCTATATTGTTCCCACTGAACGGACTCTGGCCTCCTCTCTAGGAGCGGGATGGGCTATAATCCACCACGCGGCCCCAGTGCGGATTGGTAGATGTCACAATCTTCAAATTTTTGGTTCTAAGATATGCCGGTTTTCTTACGATGTTTACCTTCACCGTTTTGAGAGCAGTGGTGATGAAATAAATTACACAAAGTAATGCGCCTGTCTGGGTTCGAACCCACGACCAACTGACCGTAAGTCGGAGCCGCCACCACTGGGGCACTACTGCTCACAAAACAATATACAATAACACCTTGTAAATATTATGGTGCAATAAATATTTTGAATTTGAATTTCCCGGAGGCTAGAATCTCCAAGTATCTACATCGGGACGCGAGGGCGGCCGGCGGACCGCGTACATTTTAACATCGCGATATCTTCTAAGATATTTGTTTAATCTAAATAGAGTAAAAGGAACAAATATTTTATATTAAATTTCCTTTTTAACAAACATTTTATTTAGATATAGATTAATACCATATAGGTTAAATAAGCTTCGCAAAAAATAATTCTATTTAACCTAACATTTCGATAGTAAAAGATGGTTACAGTGAGTCAATCTTAGTAGATAGATATACGCTATCACGGAATTATTTGTAGAACTTTTAAAAAGGAACATTTCTTTCATACATAATATTTGCATAACTTAAACCATTTTCGCAGCGCACGCAACGGGCACTGCCGTGCCCCCAGATGAATTCACACAAAACCTATCAAACAAATACTTACCTTAGGTACATACGTGTAAATTCACCTGTGTCTTCTAAAGATCTTTTACTCCTCGTTGATACTAGTGCACCCTTTTTTTTTTGGCGGGTGGAAAATCATCGAATAACCCCTCCCGCTCTTGGGCAGAGCGAAAGGGAGCGGGAGGGACTTCTACTGACTAAAAACCACCCATGTTCCTTCTTAGCCCTCTATGTCGAGGCCGCGATAACTAGTGTACAACCCGCGGCCCAATACTAGTGCATCCTTAAGTATTATAAAAACGGCAGTCATCGACGATATGCCCACAATTAATACATCGGTCAAGTTCAAGATCAAAGGTATCGACTCAACCACTGATATTCCCCTAAGCACATTATTACAAATTCCTATATAACTTTAAGTACCCATGATGAATCCCACAGTGACTGTAAACACATAACTCATGTATTCAATTTAATAGATGACTTAACTATACCCTATAATGGCATTGTTGGCAACGACTTATTTAATTCCATGATTGGCCAAATTAATTATGAAGAATGTATGTTATATTTAAAAGATATCCATTTTCAAATGCATTTTAATGAACCCGTCTACACTATTCCAGCACGTAGCGAACTCATAATTGAACGCACAGTCGCAAATCCAGAGATCGGAAAAGGAGTAATAATGGATCAACATATATATCTTAACCTAATAATAGCCAACTGTGTGGTTAAAGTTAAAAACAATAACCGTGTTAATATCTCCATTTTAAATACCTTACAAGCACCCGTAATGGTAAAGTCTGACCTTCAATTACGGTTAGAACCTTTCCAATCACAGGCTTCAATATTTATAGGCACCACAGATGAATCTCATACCTTTGAACGCACAGAAGAAATTCTAAAAGAACTTCGCATGTCCCACCTTGATTCAGAAGAAACTGAAGCATTAAACTCAGTCTGTTCTCAATTCTCTGACGTCTTCCACTTACCCGACGATCAGTCAACCTTTCAGAGGTTAATGAATTCAGCCTTATCAGGGCTCCAAGGCATGAAATGCTTTGTTTATCTCGCCGATATTGTTATTATATTCCTATGACCTTGCCTCTCACATTAATAACCTAATAAGTGTGTTTGGTAGACTCCGTTAATTTAAACTTAAATTGCAACCCGACAAGTGTGAATTCCTAAGAAAGAAAGTTTCATATCTAGGCCATGTCGTTACTGACAAAGGTGTGAAATCAAATCCTGCAAAGGTAAATGTAATACTTGACGGCACGGTTGGCGCAGTGGCTCAAGCAATGGACTGCTGCGCTGCGTGTCGTGGGTTCGATTCCCGCACGGAACAAATATATGTATGACCTACAGATAGTTGTTCCGGGTCTGGGTATTTGTGTATGTGAGTTTAAATGTTTGTGAACGCACCCACGAATCACGATACAGGAGAAATTCCTAGTGTGGGGCAACGTTTTAAACAAAAAAATACTGAATTTTCCTGTACCAAAAACCCCCAAAGAAGTTAAGTCATTTCGTGGGTTTGTTTCTTATTATGCGTAGATTTATTCCTGACCTATCTAGTATCGCCAAACCCCTAACCAACTTATTAAAAAGTAATGTAGAATTTATATGGTCAAATAAACATCAATTAGCATTTGAAATCCTAAAAAAAACTTATGAAAGCACCATTATTAACATATCCTGATTTTTCCATACCATTAGTTTTAACTTGTGATGCATCGAATTACGCAATAAGCTCTATCCTTTCTCAAGGCGAAATAGGCAAAGATAAACCTATCGCCTATGCATCCCTTACACTCAATAAAAGTGAATGTAACTATAGCACAACGGAAAAAGAACTACTTGCAATTCTTTTCGGTTGTAAAACTTTCCGCCCATATCTGTATGGAAGAAAATTTCTTATTGTTACCGACCATCGCCCCTTACGTTGGCTCTTAACCACTCTGACCCCAGTAGTAAACTCCAGAGGTGGAGACTAAAACTGGAGGAATATGAGCATGAAATAGTTTACCAGAAAGGTAAATTGAATAATGCCGCTGATGCATTATCGCGTTATCCTCCAACTAAACCCGTTAATGCCATAGATCCTTCGCCGAGCACTTCAAGGCAAAATGTAAACTCGCCCGATTCTAACAAAACAATAGATTCAGACGATTTAGCTCAACTCGAAGATATTTTAAATCCACTTGCTCCACCCACAAGCTTACCAATGTTAGATAATCTTGACGAATTTGGTAACCCAAGTCCAAGTAGCCCTAATACCCTAGATGGTTATTACTCAGATTTCCTTAAATCAACGTCTAAAGATTTCAATTCTAATGTTACTATTATACAACATAACGAAAGTTTATCTAAAACAGAAAAAAAAAATATCATCATTCCTACATCTATAGATATGGATTAATCCGTCCTATATGTTCAAGAGATTATCTCAAAATCAAAATCAAAATCAAAATATCTGGGCACTTATAAAACGTCGGTAAAAAGGGGGCACATCTATATCTATCTATATCTATACATATTATCTTTAGTATTAATTACACGTTTTTCGAGCTGTTTATAGCGGATTTTGACTGGAGTAGTGTTCCGCCTACTCCCTAACCATTTTTTATTGACCGCACCCGCGAAAAAAATTATATCTATACATCTAATTAAATATATGTTCCGTGAATAGTCATCAATTAAAAATGTACCAATTACACAGTATAAAATTGGGTTCCGTAGTCAACAAGGAACCCTACCAGTTTCGGCATGTCCGTCTGTCTGTCTGTCTGTCTGTCCGTCCGACCGCACTATTGCTCAGGCACTCTTAGTACTAGAAAGCTGTAATTTGGCATGAACATACGGATGACTTACGTAAGTGGTAAAATAAAATGTCGCAAAAGAATTTTTTAGGGTATCTTCAGTACACATAAATGGGATTCGCAAAAAAAAAACGTCCCCCGATTTTTTTTTCTTGCGAATCGCATAGTATGGGGTGTCGTTGGATAGGTCTTTGAAAAAGATTGGGAGTTTGCTCAAACACTTATAATGGAATAAGGGATTCGTTTGTGAAATATTATTAAGCAAATTTTTGTTAGACTTAGGTCGGGATTCCTAAGGTTGTGTTTGGGTGAGTGAAAAAAATCCTGGTAGTAATATAATAATATATAATGAAATTAAAAGCAAAACTATCACAGCTTAGTAGGCTTTACAAGTTTACGAGTAATAGTCGACCAACTTATAAAATGTACCTGCATAAAATATTTTCCTATACAAAAATGTATGGGAGCACAGGTCATGAATCAGCAAATGTAAGCTTATTTTATTTTTGTAATAAAAATCATTGTTCGGAGCCAGGTAGTCAGGGTGGTTAATCAGTTTAGTAAATTCACATGTTTTTGATGAGCAACTATGGAACCCTACATTATGCGTGGTCCGACATGCACTTGGCAGTGGAACACAAACGCGCCGTCGACACGGCCTGTCGTCGTCATATGACGGACGGACGGCGTGCTAGCCCATCACTCACAGTCCACAGGCCCGCGTCTACGGTGGCCGGAAGCCATCACGTGGCCTCCGACGCCCGGAGCGCCTCCCGCGGCAGCTGGGACGAGAGGTTCTCTCCCTCTTGCGTTCCGCCACCTCCTTCGCTAACATCACTGCTTCGCAGAAGAAGGCGACGGTGTCCCATTCCTCCTCGCCCCGGACCATGGCTTGCACCAGGGACGAACGCGAGAGGTCGCCGCCACCGAAACCACGGTGGGGCTCCGCCATAACGGGGCATGCCTCCACGTTGTGCTCCACAGTGTCTTTCGACCGATCCCCACAATGATGACATCCGGGCGTTTCCTCCCGCCTGATTCGTTGCAGGTACCTCCCTAAACAACCGTGTCCGGTGAGGAACTGCGTCAGACGGAAAGTGAGGGCGCCGCCGTGGCGCCTCTCTTGCCACTCCTCAAAGAGGGGACTTACCGCCACTATCGTGGCGTGCCCTGCACGGGGTTACAACATTCGCTGTCTCTATGTCGCCATGAGATCGCCCCGGGGGTCAGTCCGCTGCGCTGTTATTTGCCGCGGGAACGGAGTAACCACTCGGTGTAGCGCATCCGCGCGCCATTCATGCAGGCGCGCGAGGACTTTTAGGTACCCCCGTAACAGCCTTACGGCCATGACCTTCTGGGGCACGTTCATGTAGTGGGCGTGACCCATGTTTCAAATTTCATCAAGATCCGTTCGGCCGTTCTGACGTGGTTGATTGACAAACATCGATCCATCTATACTTGGATCGATCCATCTAAATTATTTTTGGGGGGCCGAGTCACCCGCGTCCGTAGGAAAGGTACCCTTTAGCGAATCCTTACACGTGGTCCCCGGGTGGTGCTAATCAGGTGACATAACTGGTGGTAGGTTTCGACCGCAGGCTTGCGATCACACCGGGCAAAGACGTACCGCCAAACGGCCTTGCCGTGTTCCGGTACGATGCCCGGTGTAGCCTATTGAGGAGTTGGGTTGAAATAGTTGCTCCACTGCAGGCAGACCAATCTGGCTCGCACTGGTACGGATGTATCGGGAGACTAGTCGCGGAGGGTAGCGGGATCCGAGGCACGGTGCACCGCTGGCCGACCGCAGGTAGTTGGGGGCCCAAGTAGTGTGCTAGCCACACATGAAAGGCGGCCCTACCAACTGTCGAAAAATCTCGGAATGCACCATCGTGCTGGTTGGCGACCAGATGAGAGGGCCCGATGGACATTTCCGGGGGGGCTCGGGCGTCCCCGCAGTCGCCAGACTAGTCCCCCAAGGTTAGCAGCGTGGAGCCTCATTTCACTTCTTTCTCCTCTCCTTCAATCACTCCCAACATGACAAGGAACAAAAAGACTAAGATTAAAAGCGGCTGCACTCCCTCTCACTTAAAGTGCACCTCAGCGACATCAGAGGTCTGCACTCCAATCTCGTCGCAGTCCATCACCACCTCGAGACTGAAAAACCAGCTCTCTTGTTTCTGTCGGAGACGCAGATCAGATGTCCGCCAGACGTGTCGTACCTTCTATACCCAGGGTATACCCTGGAGCACAAGTTCAAACCACGCGCGGGTGTATGCATGTACGCCCGAGACGACATCTGTTATCGGCGTCTCCGCAACCTTGAGGACTCCAATTTCTCAGTACTTTGGGCTCTGGTAGACACTGGCATAGATAAAATTATTTATGCCAGTGTCTACCGCTCGCATAGCGGTGATATGGAGACAACCAGGCTTACACAGTACCTTGGTGAGGCGGCGGATGCGGCTCAGCAGCGGTACCCCTCTGCTCAGTTTGTGTTACTGGGGGATTTTAATGCCCACCACCAGGAGTGGCTTTTCCCATACCAGTGCACAGACCATGCTGGCCGAGAGACGCACAAGCTAGCGCTTGCGTTAAATCTCACCCAGCTGGTCCAAGGAGCAACCTTCTGCTGACTACTGATCCAGACCGCTACTCGGTCACGATAATTATCTTCACCGTTAGGTAGTTCTGACCACTGTCTGGTGAAATCTGTTTCAGTCTACTCCCCGCCCGATCCCAGCCTTAAAGGCACTCGGCGGGTTTGGCGATACAAGTCAGCAGATTGGGATGGGATGCGTTCTTTTTTCGCATGCTATCCTTGGCAGTCTTCTTGCTTTTCTTCAGCTGATCCTTCGATACGCGCAGAGGCTGTGACGGATGTTTTGCGGCAGGGAATGGAGTACTATATTCCATTCTCTGACCTAACAATGTCCAGCGAAGCTCGGCCTTGGTTTGGCGCCGAGTGTAATTGTGCTGAAGTGCTTAAGCATGCGGCGTACCTGGCCTGGGCCGATGCTCGAATCTGCAAGGCAAATGACGTAGGTCAGAATAAGAGGGCCTTCAACAAGGCTGCCAAGTCCTGCAAGAAGGTGTTGCAGAAGGCTCAGTTCGACCACGTTAGCCGGATTGGGAACAAACTTGCTTCGTACCCTGCGGGTAGTAAAGCGTTTTGGACCCTGGCTAAGTCGGTTGAATCGAACTTCTGTCGTCCCTCACGTCCTCCACTGCTTAAACTCGACGGGTCACTGGCCCACTCCGCTGAGGAGAAGGCAAATTTATTTGCCTTTTTGCGGAATCTTCGCATCTCGATAGTGGTGACGCAAGCCCCCCGGCCTCTACTGCTGGATGCGAGACGATCATGTCGGACATTCGCATCGATCAGAAGGAAGACCGTAGGGTGCTGCGTAATCTAGACGTGAACAAAGCTAGTGGCCCCGACAGCATACCAGCAATTGTTCTTAGAACGTGTGCGCCTGAGCTGTCTCCGATCTTGACACGCCTGTTTCGCCTCTCGTTTGAGACTGGTAAAGTGCCGAAAGCTTGGAAGCAGCCTAACGTGCAGCCCGTGCCCAAGAAGGGCAGTCGCGCTGACCCGGCCAACTACAGGACCATCTCAGTCACGTCCATACTCTGCAAGAGCATGGAGCGTGTACTGAACAGCAAACTCCTGGCATACCTAGAGGCCAACGACATCCTCAGTGACCGTCAATACGGCTTTTGTAAAAACCGATCAACTAAGGATCTTCTAGGGTATGCCATTCACATCTGGAGTGAGGCCATCGAGAAGCACGGAGAAGCACTTGCCGTTTCTCTTGATATCTCGAAGGCCTTCGACAGGGTCTGGCACGATAGTCTTATTAAAAAGCTTCCATCTTTCGGTCTACCAGATCCGGTCTCTACGAGAAGCCATGGTTGAGCGGTTGAGCTTGTCCTTGGAGGCTGTCTCCGAATGGGGTGAAGCCAACTTGGTCAAGTTCAACGCTGCTAAAACCCAGGCGTGTCTCTTTTCCGCTAAAAAGAGCCAATTCGAACCGGCTCCATCTTTCCGTGGTGTAACCGTGCCGATTACCAGCCAAATTGAGCTTCTTGGTGTGTCATTCACCTCCACTCTCAATTTTGGTCCATAAATCGAGGCCAAGGCTCAACTGGCTGCCAAGAAGCTGGGAATCCTAACAAAGGTGAGACAGTACTTCACACCGGAACAGCTGCTGAACCTATATCAAGCGCAAGTTCGATCGTGTATGGAGTACTGCTCTCATCTCTGGGACGGATCTTCCAAATACCGGCTTGACGCTCTGGAGGCAATCGAGAAACGGGCCATAAGGCTCCAGAGCCTTTAACATCGCCGACGCCAGTCTGTCGGTTTTCTATCGGTTACATTTCGGGGAGTGTGCGATGGAATTGCACAATCTAATTCCTCCAAGCCCGTTCCATCATCGGACTACAAGACGTACGGCGATGCGCCATCGTTTCATGGTGGACATCCCACCCATATGCAGTAAACGTTTTGGGAATACTTTCATTGTGCGTACAGCTAAGGAGTGGAATTCCCTGCCGGATTCTGTATTTCCTGATAAGTATAACCTAGGGGTCTTCAAGTCAAGAGAGTGAATAGGTTACTTCTAGGTCAGCGTGCTACATCTTCGACCACATCGCCACTTAACATCAGGTGAGATAGTGGTCAAACGCGAGCCGATCAGCAATAAAAAAAAAATAAAAAAACTTTAGTATTAGACATACTCAGTGCTTTGCATTACCCTCTTCTTATTTGCTACAGCATCAGTAAGTTAACGCAGGGCAATGATTTAATCCTACTAATATTATAAATGTGAAAGTTTGTGAGAATGGATGTGTGGATGTTTGTTACTCTTTCACGCATAAACGGCTGGACCGATTTGGTTGAAATTTGGTATGTATATAGGTTATACCCTGGATTAACATATAGGATAGTTTTTATCCCAATTTTATGATCCGTGGGATAATTTTCGAGTTGTAGCGGGTGAAGCCGCTGGCAACAGCTAGTGTATAATACTTTCGTTTTTGCGACGCATTTTAGTTTTCGACAACCACGCGAACGAAGTCGCGGGCACAGCTAGTTATAATTAAAAGTTGACATAATTTGTTAATTGTAGAAAAAAATTGACAGGTGGACTCACCGTGTGTCAGAAACTTACAATTTTGTAATAAGTGAAAAATATTGTTATACTTTAAAAAATGGTTCATAAAATTAATAGTGAAAGTAGTGATGATTTAATTATGAGTGTAAGACATCGGCGAGTTTTTGTAAAACGATTAACTTTACTTTATAAGCGATACATTTTACGTTTAATGAAAAATTTCGGGTCAGCAAAAGTATCGTTGAATATTTGATAACAAAGATAGGATCCCAATGAAAACTAGTACATTGTTACCTTATGGGTGGAAGCAAAAGCACAATGTTTACCTCGGGTTAGTTTTAACTCCCCCCCTTAACCCCGTTGGCAATAAAGGAAAGTTAAATTGATGTTTTTTTGGTTGATGGGATTAGGCTCGCCTTCAATTACATCGGTGGATAGCAATAGGCTTGCTCTTAGGTCAAAGTCAAAATTATTTATAGGTGCCAGGGTTGCGGGTTGTTCGAAAGAGATACCGCGGCACCGGACACAAAGGGGAAAGAAGGAACAGGTGTGAAACAAACATTAAATTGGATAACTAAGTGCGTTTCCAAGTTTAATATACTGGTACAAAACAAATTATACAAAAATGTTAGAAGCTAGATAAGAAAATAAACAAACAAAGAAGTTGTTAACACAAACCTAATTTCATCGGTTAATGGCAATAGGCTTGCTTTCAATTACACAAGTTTGGGCTGAAAAGTATTACTTTCAACCAGCGGCAGCGCTTCAGGCAACTTCAGACCTATTTTCTGACTATGAGTAATGAAAAAAATTAAACGATAGCCCACCGGTATCGGTATTAGAGTCCAAGTTAGGTCAAGGCTCCAGAGAGAACTTGATAACAATACGAATCATGTCCTGAATCACCGCTTTCTGAATTGAGCCCTTGCTACAGTGCAGCTGGCCAGCTGCCCAACGAGAGCGTTCTCAGGTATTTGTCAAGGCTTCAGGCAATATAAACTTCGGATCCCACAAAAATGTTGACAATAAATTCAAGTTAGGTACTTGATTTACAGCTACAGTTGTTATTATAAACACTCAACGACGTGCTTGCGTATTTTAAACCCCACTTGGTGCCAATATCACGGTAATAATTGTAGGTAAGCTCTTAGCAGTGTAGGCACTTCTTTATAGTTAGGGTCATGGGTGTATAATCTGTGCCATACCCTCAAAAAAAATAGATCTGTCTTAATTTTGTCTGTGGAAGTGTGGATTTGTGGAATATTGTGTTGTCTGTGGTGCCATATAAGGACGAGAAAATTTACAATTTCTTTTTTACAATAAAATCCCACTAAATCGGTTTATACTCTGATTCTGAGATGTGAAACTATATTATGAAATTGAGATAGTCATCACACTATTGAAAAATGGGCACCAACGGCAACGGCCGGCGTGGAGGAGTGAAAATGCCTGATGTTCGCCGCCCCATGGAAGAAGGGGATTGTGCGAACGACATGGAGAGCCCCGAGCTCGACTTCATTTACGACGATTGTGACACTCAACAAAACGAAATAGCTGAATTATACAGTTACACGGAACATCCAGAGTATCAGCTCAACGTCAAGGCATTCGAAGATATAATGGAAGAATTTAACTATCCACCAAGTTGGCAAAGATTGACAAATAAACAGCAGCGTACTGTGGTAATGAAATTACTGGAGCATTTGGATGTCGCCGTGAGTGAGATACGTATGCGTGCAACTCGCTGTATATTATATTTAGCGCAGGGATGTTGGGCGGAGATGCAATCGGACGCAGAGCAAGCACACTGGGCCCGCGTCAACGTAATGATGCTGTACGACATGGGAACGTTTTCTGCTTTCGTCGAATTACTGAATCTCGAAATAGTTCGGAGCAGTTCTGCAATAGCTTCCAGGAAGCTTGCAGAATCTCTTGCGGACTCGACTAACTTACGAGTTATCCTGTCTGTTCTGTATATAATCACAGAATATATGAGAACCGAAAAAGATAATCCTGAATCTGAGTTTAAACATTTAGTTAAAAACTTTAAAGAAGAACTAGGAGCACCATTTGGAGAAGAATTGCTTCCAGTGAAACTGCTGAGCATGGTGACACATCTTTGTGCAGGAACTACTCCACACTTTCCTATGAAAAAAGTCCTACTACTGTTGTGGAAAGTGTTACTTGTATACTTAGGAGGTTCAAAGGAGTTGAAAGAGAGAAAAGGTAGGCTCAGAGAGAAATATGAATTACCAGCCTTATCTGAAGACACAATTGAAATAATAAAAGGTATGAGAGCTTGTTCACCTCCTCCTAGTGCAGTTGACATGCTTGAGAACCAAAATCCTGGACAGAGGAAACTACTGAAAGAAAATGAAAGAGAAGGAAAAATTCGTAGACACCTTTTCATGAAACAAACCTCACTAGATGAATCTGATGAACAAATATTTGTTGACAAAGAAGAAACCGGAAATGGCTCAGAAGATTACTCCATGGAGTTTCAGTCCATACCCAGTGAGGGTTCACAATCTGAAAATAACCCTAATTGTCCATATTACATGTACTTCAAACAGTTAGACAGCCCACCTCCACCACCTCCGCTTCCGAGAAGTCTTCCATGGCAGTCTAAAGTGCGCCAAAAAGATATTGATATGTTTCTTGATAATGTAAGGATCAAGTTTGTTGGGTATTCCCTTCCTGGAGATCAACAAACTACAGCAGGATTGCCCCAGCCCATACATGAAGGAATAGACATACTAAAGAAACATGTGTACACTAGCCTTTCAGAATTACAGGCAGAAAGAGAACTGGAAATTGCTCGAAGCCCTCTCACAAAAGGAGAAAGAGAAGTTGAAGAAACAGAAGCAGAAGTCTTGTACAAAGCAATGCTGCCTAATTTGCCACAGTACATGATTGCACTGTTAAAAATTCTTTTAGCAGCAGCACCTACATCAACTGCTAAAACTTATTCTATCAACATTATGGCAGACTTACTACCAGAAGAAATGCCCATGACTGTCCTACAGTCTCTCAAACTTGGCATTGATGTGAACAGACATAAAGAAATCATAGTAAAAGCAGTCACTGCAATATTGTTGCTCCTTTTGAAACATTTGAAATTAAATCATGTATACCAATTTGAGTTTATGTCACAACATCTTGTGTATGCTAATTGCATGCCTTTAGTTCTTAAATTTTTTAATCAGAATATTTTGTCTTATGTTGGAGCTAAAAACACAATACCAATATTTGACTTTCCAGCTTGTGTAATTGGAGAACAGCCAGAACTGACAAAGGAATGTCTGGATATTGGAGACTCAGCTGTTCCCTACTCATGGAGGAATGTATTCTCATGCATCAATCTATTGAGGATTTTAAATAAGCTTACTAAATGGAAGAATGCAAGAATCATGATGCTTGTTGTTTTCAAAAGTGCGCCTATCCTGAAACGCACATTAAAAGTTAGACATGCTTTGATGCAGTTTTATGTGTTGAAACTACTAAAAATGCAAACTAAGTACTTGGGGAGACAATGGAGGAAAACAAATATGAAAACCATCAGTGCAATATATTCTAAGGTGCGGCACAGGTTGAATGATGATTGGGCATTTGGTAATGATGTTGATGCAAGACCATGGGATTTTCAAGATGAAGAATGTGCCCTAAGAGTGAGTGTTGATCGCTTTAATAATAGGAGGTACGGCACTGGTGGGGAACAAGAAATTGATTTGACTCCCCTTGAAACAGATATAAATAGTGTATTAGAAGCAACTATAGAACTTGATGAAGAATTCAAAGATAATTATGAGTTGTGGCTTGAAAAAGAGGTTTATAACAATGAAATAAACTGGGATGTATTATTGACTGCATGAAATATTATACTCAAAACTGTCTGATTTCATGTTACCCTGTTTATGTTTTTGTACAGCTAGTTGATAATTTTTAAATATTGCTTTTCATTTAGAATTTTTTTATCAAATAGATAAATTTCGTATCTTATATGTAACAAAATTTTTCTTATCAATCTGTTTAAATATTGTAGTTAATTAAATTAAGTTACACTTAGTATTGTTTTATATTTAAAATAAAACTATCATGACAGACTCTTTATTGTGTAAAAACAAATTACAATTCTATTAACTTGAAAGGTAAATTATGAATATGCATTATTTTAGTCAAATTAGATGGAAAATGTGTGTATTTTATTGTAGTTAACAGTTTAGGGGCTTGTGGATAATGAAGTATAATAGATCATATATTTAGTAAATATAACTTACATCAAACAGAACTGAACATTACATTTTATTTAAAAGGCAATTTCTGCTACCTATAATGAAATTGGAGGATTTGTTAAAGTTTTAGTATTTTGTCAAAGCTTATTACCTACCACGTATATAAAATAAAATAGCTACATTTCAATAAAATTTTAATGATGGTTGGTGTTTTGGATCTGTGTACTTTGAAATATACCCAAATAAAAAAATAATTAAACTTATGTAACTTATTCTTGAAATATTACTCCGGCTGATCCTAGTCCTAGGAAAGCAGTTTTTATTCCATTAGTTATCTATGAGATGCAGCTGTTTTGAAATGATATCTCAAAAAATATATTTAATTATAGAGCCAGATAATATCTATAGAACTGTATCTGTGTAAAAGTCTACTTCATTCGCATAATAATCATTACTGAAATAGTATTAAAAGCCATATACTTGCTACGGGCTTTTCAGGAATTTCAGACTATTAGTACTGCCCCCTAGTGTAGAAATAAGAACCAGTTGTTATCGTGGTACATTTCATTTGCATAGATGTCGCTGTGAATGGACAAGACCATTAAAAAAATATAAATACCCAACATAAATTCACTACGCCTCTAAAGAAATTTAAAAAAAATGTTATTTTGGCTGCATTTCTATAATCTGACTATTAATGTTCAACATATTGCTAGTTTTTTTTTCTAATTTGTTTCGGACCAGAGTACGTTTTTAATTTGTTTAGGTTAGGGCCATGTTAGGGCAAGGGCAACCCTGAATGTGTCACTGCAACGTCCCACCCAAAACTGTATTATTTTTTGTTTTTCTGTAATTTGTGAATCGTATTACTACAGATTAAATAATTTTAAGTTGTTATTGATGATGTACTAATATAAATGGTTGTTTGAGTGGAATTTATTGCCTAGGCTCACCAAAAAAGGTAAAGACTGTTCTCCTTTCTCCCTAACTTCCTGTGGGTCGTGATCGTGTAATATAGTATCCTGTTTTTGTACTGATTAAAGTGCCTGAAATAAGTATTTCATGTAAATTTCTTCTTTAGTAGTCTAAATGTTGTAGCGAATGATTTTAGCAACATCAAAATGGCCGAGTTAGCAGCATTACTGCAAACTGAGATCCCTGAGGGGCGCACCCATCTAACAGACAGCCACACGAACCTCGAGCGTGTAGCTGATTACTGCGAAGCTAACTACTTTCAATCGGAGAACAAGAGGCTCGCTCTAGAGAGCACCAAGAACTACACAACGCAATCTTTAGCCAGTGTAGCATATCAAATCAACACCTTGGCATATAACTTCCTGCAACTGTTAGAGTTACAAACTATGCAGTTGGCTGAAATGGAAGGTCAAATGAACCATATTGCTCAGACTGTTGCTATCCACAAGGAGAAGGTGGCAAGGCGAGAGATTGGAGTTTTGACTGCCAATAAGGTGACTAACAGGCAGTACAAAATCATTGCTCCTGCTAACCCAGAGAAACCTATCAAATATGTGAGAAAGAGTATTGATTATACAGGTATGTATACAGGTGTGTCTTTTACCATTACCTATTATTTTTGTTGCCATTTTTTTTTAGCCTAACGTGTACATTGTATTATTACTCAACAATTTGTATTTACTTTATCAGCTCTGGATGACATCGGTCATGGCGCTCGCTGGAATGGAGCTACAAGTGGAACCCCTAGAGGCCGTCGATCAGGCTCTGCCCCAAGTGCAGCAACACTGCCTGCTCCCACTACCAAACCTCCCACTCCACCAGCGGCTGTGAGAGCTGCAGCTGCTGCTAATACTGGAACATTGGGGCGTGGCACTCTTGGTAAACTAATCTTTGCTTTATCTTAAAAAATGCAACATCTTATAGTGGTACGCATTTGTAGTGTTGTATTATAAGCAATGCAATTTAACCTGCATTTCCAATTTTCTGTACAGGTAAATCATCTCGTGAGTACCGCACGCCACCAGCTGTGGCTCCCCCACAAGTGCCCTCGCACTATGCGCCCAACTACCCTCGTCGCCCACCAGGATACTCCACTTTGCCTGTAGCACAACCCCAGGTAATTTATTCAACAAAATTAATTTCTAAAAAACCATTAAAACACCTTGCATTTTTATCTTTGGCCTAAATTCACTTTTGGTCTGCTTTCTTTCAGGTGGGAATGGTACATCCAAATCAGCATCAAGCTCCTTCCAACTATTCACAGCAAGACTTGCATTCCAGTATGCCGCGTTAGTATTATAACTTACCTTGCTCCAAAATTTTTGATCATTTGTGTAACTCAAAAGTCACTCAAAGTTTCATTGATGAAAGGAAACTCCCTGAGTGAGATACCCTCAGAACTTCTGTTATGTCCTGTGTAACCTGGGTAATCAAATTCCATCAATTGAGTAATCATTTTGCCAGGGCCAAACAGTTTATTTACAGAACCAGCCATACATTTTTAATAACTAAAGATTTTTGAAATTTCAGCACCACCATCTCCTTTGATAGGTTCTGATGGTGAACACAGTCAACATTCCATGAGCTTACCAGGACAGGTTAGTTTTCTCTTTTTCTATAAGGAATTTTATATAAATTTGCCATAACAGATCTTATATTTGCATCACATTGGGTATGATTTCAAACTGCTATCTAGAGAATGTGTGTGTTGCTGTGGCGGTGTCTGTCATCTACAAGAATGTCTTAAATAACAATATGCCTTAACCACAATTCTCGAAATCATGTATCCTGCCCAATGTGAAACAAGTACAAAAAGATAATTCATAATGAAATGCTTCTTAATTTACCAAAATTTCTTTTGAATAGATTGAATAGCCCAACATCAGCGATTGGGAAGTCGTGAGTTCAAATCCTACCCCAATGAACCATCGTAGTTATCCCACTTATAGTTCAAACATTCAGTATGTTGTTACGGCTAGAATACGAAGTAAGGTTTTACCCGAGTCTCCTTTACCTCCTTATATTCGAGGCTAAATACTCTTCTGATAATGAACAATAAAAATAATAAGAATAGAAAAGCGAGAATCGATTGACGAGGCCCTTGCACATTCTGACCTCAGATCTGGTGACGAAACTGTCTTATGTAAATGGGCCTTGAAGCTGGTTAGAACAAGGTGCAGCTTGTGTCATTGCATGGTCAATCTTTTGTTGTTGTATAAGTGGTTGACCTAATTTTCTGTTGTCATGTCAACCTAACCACTGGATGGAGTCTTTTTAACCTGTCCCAATCGAGTTGGTCCAACTTCAACTGCGCCTAATTCTATCTGGCTGTATAGGTTTTGCTGCACTTCTGCTTTTCGCCGTAACAACAATAATATACTCCGGTTACTTTAGGAGAAACTTTATCCAATGGTTGTATCACAAGGCATTCTCTGTCAGCCTACCTTTATCAGCTGTTACTTCTAATCCTATAATAACCGGAGTATACTTTCAAACTTAAGCACTGTTACTAGCATGTGCACCTATTGCAGCGTGCGTCGTCTTCTTCGGCGGGAGGAGGATCCATCCGTGGCGGTTCTGTTTCCCCACCGCTGCCGCCTCCTCCGATGGACGATGAGTTGGCGCACGAGGGCTTCGGCAGACCGCACCACATGAATGTATGAATTTGAGTATAATTATTGAGACTGACATGGCTCAATGACCTTACCATGAGCAGAACAAAATGTCTAAAAATTTTAATTCAACAAACAATGCATTTTCTCGCCAATACCAATATTCTTAAGCTGTACCAGTTGTCAGGCATTTCTTGCAGATGAGTTTAAAGTTTGAGATACCTATTTAAATATACTCATTTACTGTTTGTTTACAATTTTAGAATAAGATGGGAAGTATGGGTACCCCATACACAAACGCAGTTCCTGCAATAGTACCAGATGAAGAAGATTTACCTGGATGGGTGCCTAAGAACTACATTGAGAAAGGTAATACACATTTTATTCACCTTGTCTGTATTTAAAATCCAGGATTGCTTAAGCCATTGTCATAATCATACATTGTAATTGTTTTAGTTGTCGCAATATATGATTACTATGCTGACAAAGAGGACGAGTTATCATTCCAAGAAAGTGCCGTGATCTACGTGCTGAAGAAAAACGATGATGGCTGGTGGGAAGGCGTGATGGATGGAGTGACGGGTCTCTTCCCAGGGAACTATGTCGAGCCTTGCGTCTAATACGGATATACATAAGTTTGTACCTGTAATCATTTTATTATTGGTAACTGCGGTGGCTTGTACACACGGCAAACAGTGCTAACAATAAGTTCCTTTTAAAGATGCATACCACGCGTAGTTCGGGACAATCAGTTACGCGATTATTCGCGCCAACTGGAACACCTCCCTCCATTATCCATCCTGCGCGGTATTCGTTAGTTTAGCAAAAGGTGATTTTGTAATCTGTATTACTAGCGGTAAGCAACAGCTTTGACACTGTCGTGCATACAAGTGTTTAATCTTCTCTTTTATATAAAAATCAATGCCACTTTTCGTTGTAATTTTATAACTCAAGAACGGGCTCACCTATCCAAACCTAATGTTTACGCTTTGTTCGGACTATTTAGTAGATAGTTAATGTGAAGTTTGCACAAAATCGGTCGAGCGGTTCTTCATTTATCACATTTTTTGTAACAAATGAATTCAATAAATGGCGGATCATTTTGTGAATGTTCCAAGTGGATTCGCACCTACCGGGTCCAATTGTGAATCTAAACTTTAGATTCACAATTGGACCCGCTAGGTGGCGCTACTGTCCGGGCAGGACGAAGTCTGCCAGGTTCGCTAGTTATTTTAATAATTAAAGACATTATATTATAATAGCATAACGTATTTATTTACGTAACTCTGTAGATACGTACTCTGTAATTTTAAAATTATTTCAGTCATAATATTACTTACACTAGTGACGATGGATATTCATTTACAAGAGAATAACCATCAACACAATAGATATATTTTAATTTTAGAATTTTTTTTTTTCAATTATTGTAGTAAGATAAAATACTATACTATGTTATAGAAATATTGAAAAAACCTTTGTAAAATAATTAAATTACTCAATAAAGCAATATTAAAACAGTATTTACGTTTTGATTGGGGAGAAGAGAGGATGGTTTAGACTAGACAATTAAAGTTTGAAATAATACGTCACCATTGAATTTGTGAATCTTTATTGCATTGAAATGCATAGAAATACTTAAATCTAGTCCACTTGAAAGCACTAGAATGCTTTGTTTATCCACTACTACAATAACAAATGTCACACATTTACCAAGATAAATCATAATTTTGGTAAAATCACATTACACTAAAATCTATTAATTCTACTTGTCTGAATTTTCAATAAAGTATGTAACAATTTAGTTGTTCCAACATCATTAGGATACTGTAAGCAAATATAAAAAGTAGCCCTCAATGACTTCTTAAAAAAATAGAATTCTGATTAGATAAACACTGAATAATTTATGAATGTCATAGTAACAGTTTTTAGCAGCGGTATTCAACCTGAAGTCTGGTATTATAGTTAACACTCATAGACTGTTTTTTCCCCTAGATCGATAAAATAACTAACAAGGGTCGCAAATATTTATAAGCACAGTAGTCGAAAACTGTTTATTGGTCATCAAAAACCTCAATCATAAATGCATGTAAAAAACACAGTCAAAAAAAGGTTGAATAAAGCTACATGTAAAAACCATGTCCATTAAAAAATTCTGGAAGACCGAAATACAAAAAGCACATGTGGTAAATAGGTATAATATTAATTGATGTATTATTTTACATAAGGCTTCTTTCCTGAAACTTTATACATATGTTCTGTAAATCAGTCATTGAATTTATATATTATCTTGGGGAGAGTTACTCTAAACATGACATTCAATAACTATTATATTCAAGTTTAATTTTATTGAATGTGAAATTGTTTCATATTATTATGTAATAGGTAAATTTAATGAAAATCTTGAAAACTTACTGCGGTAATCAGAGATATTTTATGATTACATAAGCCGTCACTTAGTAAAGGTTTGACATACATTTGTATGACAAAACCTTTACTTAGTGATGGCTTAAGCGATCATTAAAGCTCTCTGAGTGCGGCACTTAGTCACACTCTCCTTATAAATCGTTATTCCTTATCATCTAGATCCATATTTTCCGCCGTTGATATTTCGCTTTCTTCTGTTTTGGCTTCTTTTTCTGATTTTTCATTTTTGTCCTCATCATCAACTTTGTTTTCGGTTTTTTGTGCAGGCTCATTAGTGGCAGTCACAATAGCCTCCTTGGACTCTTTCTTTTCTTCTTTTTCGTTAGGTGTAGGTGTGTCTTTTTTAGTTTCCTTTTTTGTGGTTCTGTAAGTAAATACAAATATACATAAGTGAAGTGGTTTTATCTCAGATAATTAACTACGTATTCGGATTACAATCCAACATATTTATTAAAATAATTCAACTTACGTTGGACCATTGACAACTTCCACCACATCGTCATCTTCATATTTTATATTGACAACAGCCTCGACTTTCGACTGGATAGTCTTCAAAGCCGAATGGAATATTTTTGAGCTAGCCTGTAAACAAAAAGCGAAACTTATTGCAATAGTCTGTATTTAAGGGGCCGTGTACGAAATTATCTCATTTTGAACAATTTTGATCGCTACGTGTGGGAAATCTATGAAGAATTTGAAACTTTCTTTTGGTTATTATAAGAGAAGAGTTCTTTTTCTGGCACAAGTCATTCCAGAATTTTTAAAATAATGTTTATATCAATGGCAATCACCCATATTCAAAAGCCTTTTTCCGCAAAAATATCGATCGAGTTATGTTTGGCTTCACTGAACATAACACTACAAACGATTCTGAACATTAAAAAAAAGTAGTTAAAAAACCCGACTGAAAAGCAAAAAACAAGCACATTTTAAATTAAACAAAACTTGGAAGCAGACGGGGTCCATTCTATTTTCATTTCATAATTTAATATTCAAATGAACCCCGCCTGCTTCCAAGTTTTGTTTAATTTAAAATGTGCTTGTTTTTTGCTTTTCAGTCTTTTCAGTCGGGTGTTTTAGTTTTTTAACTACTTTTTTTATTTCTAACTTTTTAGTTCTTTAGTGTTTGTTCTTTCGTGAGTCGCGTAAAATACTTCGCAGATGATTTAACTTTTGTGTTTGTTAAAATTTGAATTTATTTTAAACATATAGGTGTCATATATTTTTGTAATGTCCTTTTAAAACCCTTCATTTTGATACCCTACTCGATGGTAATGGTTTTTTTTTATTTTTTCATGTTCACGATTTGGCCCCCAAAACCAGCAATTATCTTTGTTTTTTTTTAATTTTAATGTTTTTAATGCAGCCAGTGACACTCGCGCCATCAAGACGAATCTAACGACGTTTTGTAGCTCGCCCGCGGTGCTTGACGGATGGTTGAGGTAAATAATGGCGGTCCTTGAGAGGTTAAGGGTTAGATTTTTTGGTTAAATGTTAATTGCATAATAAATATTTGTAAAAATCAGCTAAGCCAATTTAACATTCAACCAAGAAAACGAATAGAGAACCTCCTCCATTTTTTGAAGTCGGTTAAAAAGAGACGAAAACTTTTTTTTTATGTGTTAAAGTGCTTTTACAACCAATTATATATTAAAATAACTTTCATAATTTTTATTTATCGCTTTATTGAACGTCTAAATGAATTTTATTTCATCTAACACCAAATTAAACCATTTTTTATGTTAATTGTGATAAATATAGGTACTGTGCACACAACACACAGTCCAGACTTTTTTTCTAAGCCGTACGTACTTACTATAAAATTATGTCACTTAAAATGATAATCGTCTAAAATATCAAATTATTCAATCGCAGTTCAAGCAATTTCTACGGTTGAAGTTCCCGTGTGTGTGTTCATCGCAACGAATAGTGCCCAAACATAGGCGAGTGAAGTAAAGACACGGCCCCTTAACACATTGTCCAAAATATTTGCAAACATTGATTAGACGCGCACTGCCAAACGTGTGAGGCAGAGGTGACATTATAAAGACGATCTTTGCTTTCTTGAAGAGATGCGGTGGTTGGAATCTGAGCATTTACGTATTCTGGAACTATTCTGGACTAGGTGGTCTTGTTGTGAAACACATACCGTGAGCGACGCGATCCTAGCGCGTGCGGCGGTGAGGCTGGCGCTAAGGTCAGACACCTGCGTCTGCGCGCCGCGCTCGGCCTGCTGCGTGCTGGCAGCGGCGGCGCGCGCGGCCCGCAGCGCTGCCCGCGTGCTCTCTAGCGCCGTCTCAAGCCGTGCGCGACCCGCCGCACTACGCGCCTCTGCTTTTACCAGTGCGCCCACATCCACAAGGCGGGACTTGAACATGACCATGCCTGCAAAGAAACAATCATACTATATAATGTAACTTTGGTGATGAACAGCACGGCTTTCTTAGGCAGCGGTCCACTACATCTAATTTACATATCTCTTGCTCTGTAAGTACACCCTTACACCCCTGAATGCCGGGGTGTATGACTATCATTACAGCATAGGTTTTGGAATTTGAAAAAAGAACTGTCATACTCATACTGCACGAAGAATATTTTTAAAAAGTTAATTTTTTTTTTCTCGGTATCGATTAATTACTCGAATCGGAATCTAGACAATTTATTTTATAAAGATTTTATTTTAAATATGGAACTATTTGTTTCCACATCGTATGTTAGATGGAATCGATTTAAAAATCAAACTGGCCAGCAAGATTTGACGCGCTTGCGTGCGTGAAAAAAAAAGGCAGTCTACTAGTAGGCGCGAAAGCATCGCGAAAATAATTAATTTTCTTGTTTGAGTTCTTTTTCAAAAGTTTTAAACATGTCTAGTGACGAAGACATAGATCTAACGCCCGATTTTATTAAAGAAAGGGCAAAAGCAGTTGTCGAAAATATATTACCGCCGAACTCGAAAGAAAGATATGTAAAGGCATACGACGAATTTATGAAATGGCGGTCAGAAAAAAAAGTGAAATCTCTTTCTGAAAGTGTTTTTATATCATATTTTGATGAATTATCTAAGAGGCTACAACCTTCCAGTTTATGGTGCTTTTATTCCATGCTAAAATCTACAATGATGACAAAACATGACGTGAATTTGAAAGATTTTTCTAAACTTACTGCTTTCTTGAAAAGGCAGTCTGACGGCTTTAAAAGTAAGAAATCGAAGGTATTTACTGCAGAAGAAGTACAGAAATTCTTAAATGAAGCTCCGGATGAAATTTATTTAGCAATAAAGGTACCTACGTATTTACTTGCCCTTTTTAATAAGTTACCAAAATATTTCACAAAAATACTATGCGAATTTGGTGCCTTTAATACAACTTATGTCTTTTTTACAGGTTGTTCTAATTTTTGGGATATCGGGAGCCTGCAGAACCGTGGAATTGACAAACTTGACAATAGAAAATGTAGAAAAACATAACAAATTACTACTCATAAAACTGCCTAACACGAAAACTAAAATTGACCGGTCATTTGTTGTGCATGAAGAATTTGCAAATTATGTTGAAAAATATCAAGCTCTTCGGCCTGAAAACGTGGATACAAATCGTTTTTTTCTTAATTACAGTAAAGGAAAATGCCACAGACAAGTAATAGGAAAAAACAAATTTACAGGCATGCCAAAGCAAATAGCCACATATTTAAAACTGAATAACGTAGAGTTATACACCGGGCATTGCTTTCGCAGAACATCAGCGACTCTATTGGCTGATTCGGGAGCCAACCTCACTCTGTTAAAAAGGCACGGCGGCTGGAAGTCCAGCAAAGTGGCCGAAGGTTATATCGAAGATTCGATGGCAAACAAAAGCAAAATTACTTCTAAAATAACAGAAAATATAAACTTAAAATCAC
Source organism: Diarsia rubi (assembly GCA_932274075.1). Classification (NCBI taxonomy): domain Eukaryota; kingdom Metazoa; phylum Arthropoda; class Insecta; order Lepidoptera; family Noctuidae; genus Diarsia; species Diarsia rubi. Next base: position 12,406,707 of record OW026417.1, on the reverse strand, counting down.
CACGTCAAAGCACATCATCTGAGCCATTTTTTAATGAAGAAAATAGTACCAGTCAACTGCCGCCATTTACGATGCAAGAACCTCAAGTCACTCAAACTCAAGTCTTATCATCACAAACTCATATTCAAACTATAAATATACCTAAAAAGAACGTGACCATATCTCTTACAAATTGTAATAATTTTACTATTAATTTTAATTAAATACACATTTTTTTCTTCTTAATAAATGTTCATTGAAACCTGCTGTCTTGTTGTTTACTTACCTCACAATCGATATGTAAAGCAGAGTATTTATCTCGGGCGTAAGCATCAATTGCATACTCGGGTTAATTAGCGCCTTCGCTTCGCTCAGGCGCCAAAAACCTCGTATGCAATTGATGTCACAGCCCTTGGTTAATAATCTACTATTAATCCTATCCCATGAATTTATATCCGAAGGTATGGAACAGCGTACACAAGTTGACGTTATTTATACTGATTACAGTAAATGCTTTGATCGTATTGACCATAGACTGCTCTTAGAGAAGCTATTGAAAGCCGGAATACATGGCGATCTGTATCGTTGATTCTCGTCTTATATTGATAATAGAACGCAGGCTGTGGTGCTTCAGGGGTACACATCTGGATGGAATTCTGTCCCCTCTGGAGTTCCTCAAGGTTCAATTTTGGGATCCCTTTTATTTACTCTATTGCTGACGTAAAACACTGTTTTGAGAATTCTTATATATTACTTTATGCTGACGATATGAAAGTTCATAAAATCATCCGAAACGTTTTTGATACAAACCTGTTACAAAGTGATTTGAATAGATTTGAAGAATACTGTAGGCGTAACAGGCTTGAGCTGAATGTCACAAAATGTTTCCACATGACTTTTACTCGTCAGAAGTCTATAATTGATTCCACATACAAGCTTTACAATATTAATATTAGCAAAGTCAATAGCATTAGAGATCTTGGTATTATACAAGACAGCAAGTTACTCTTTGATCATCATATTGAGAGTATAGTGAATAAGGCGTCAAGAGCGCTAGGTTTCATAATGAGAACCTCAGCATGTTTCCGATCACTAAAACCGATCAAAGTGTTATATTGTTCGTTCGTACGCAGCCACCTTGAGTATGCATCACAAGTCTGGAACCCTCAATACGGGATCTACAAGTCTCGTATTGAGGGCATCCAGAGAAAATTTCTAAGGTATCTTGATTATAGGGCAAAGCAGGTATCAGTCAATTATACTCACCGATGCCGAAGGTATCATTTTCTACCACTTGACCGTAGACGCCATATTAATGACGTATGCTACTTGGTTAATGTCGCTAATAATACTATCGACTATCCTGAACTTGTCTCGAAATTAACGTTACGTACTAACCAGATGGGATTGCGTCAGCGACCACTTCTACATATTCCTTATGCAATCACAAATTATAGGCGTAATGCATACTTTTCGAGGGCCAGTCGCAGCTTTAACGAAATTTCTTGCGAACCTGACATTGATCTTTTCTGCACCAAAGCAAGCACAGTCAGGAAACTATTAGCAAAGCCATTTTTTGAACAGGAGGCACCTACTAACACATAAATCTTGTTGTGTTAAAAGTTGGTAGTTTTTATATTGTTTATATTGTTTAATATATTGTAATTTTGGAAGTATATATTTTTGTAGTTATCTGTGGAAGCTTGTTATTAGCAATTTAGAATTATATTGTTGTTATAATTATAGTTATTAGACTGTAAGCTTTCCTAAAAATAAATAAATAAATAAATATTCAATGGTGACTACTACTGGTGAGATCCCGCGTCAGGAAAAATCTTCAAATTTTAGAGAAATCTAAGTATCAGCATTGAGAAATGTGTCGTCTGTATATAGTCGGGCAATGAGTTATTCTATGGGGGCTCATAACTGGCGAAACGTCTCTTGTGAGTGATATACTCAGCTTACCACATCACTTATTTTATGTGATCAGTTCTAATGTCACACTTTAACATTTTTCATAAAGAAATAAATGTACCTGAGTCACTGACATCCTTTGTTCCACTAGACTGATCTCCAGATTCGTCATCTTTATTGAAAATTGGCAGCAAGTTGCGGTTGCCTGTTGCAATTGTTTCCTCTAATTCTGCAATCTGCAAATAATTTATATAATATGTAGTTTGTATCTATACACAACATGATATTTGATGATCTAAGTCCTTTTAAATAAAATACTTACATGTGTTGGCACTTCACTGCCCATCATTGCACTGTCCAGCGGGAGGTCTTGTATGGCCTCTGGTGAACCTGATGAAACATCTCTGATAGACTGCATCAGTGACCTGAAACAAATACATTATTTTGTATATTAATATCACACCACTGTTGATTCTGGCTTTCAGGAGTTACAGTGGTTTGGGATTAGTGGCGGGCTTGTCCCATATAAAAAAAGGTATATCTTATTTTAACCCCTTTCCTTTTATAATCTTGTTCTGAACTAAGTCAACTTACTTGTAGTTAAACATCTCTTTAACGCACACCTTCTCGAGCACAGCTCTGATTTGTGAGCGAGACAGTTGTAGCCCCAGGCTCATGAACAAGTTCTGCAGATCTTTCTTAGTCATGCTACCTCCACGCGATGTGTCGAAGTACACGAGTGATAGTAGAAGGTAAGGGTCAGGGGGCAGTTCCACGCCGCGGCTGCGTCGTTTAGGCGAGCCGCTGCGTTCATCATCACTGGGACTCTCCTGTTTAAAAAGAAAAGGCAAATGAGCATTAAAACTGTTAACAATATTTATTATTCTAGTAGCTTTTGCCCGCGGCTTCGCCCGCGTGGGTGTCAAAAAAATATCCCAACAAACTCCTCCCCTATTTAACCCCCTTAGGGGCTTACTTGAGAAAATAATTATAAACTAAAACCTTCCTCATGAACCACTCAATAATTTGGTGGAAACAGTATGAAAATCAGTGCAGTAGGTTGAATTTTATCTCAAACAGACAGACAGACGCGACGGAGACCTTTGTTTTATATGTACGTGTATCTGAATATGAATACCAGTTGGTATTCATATTCAGATTCGGTTGATGCCACACATTAGGCCTTCTACAAATAGGACAATCGACAAGAAGATTTACTAAGCACTTTTTTTCGTCAGTCAGATGACAGTTAACATGCCAACCACCACCACCTTTGGCAGCAGTTTTGGGTCTATAAAAAACACCCGGTTGATATAAGTTGTATCTATAACCTACCTTCCTATCCCGCCTGCGTGAATCTCTCTTGTCATCGCGTCTATCCTCTCTCTTATCCACCCTCTTCTCTTCTTGTTTCTCATCTTTCTTCTCCTCAACTTTCTTTTCAGCTTTATCTTCTACTTCTTTCTTCTCTTTGATCTCTTCTGCTTTTTCAGGTAATGTGTACAGTGTCTTGTAAATGTAGAAGCCGAAGTCCCGCATCAGCATCTCGTTGAATAGCTCGGCGAACACGAACAACTGTGGGAAAGGTTTTCAACGTGACATGATGTTTCAGTGTTACAAATTTTGTGTTGTGCGACTATCATAATTGTGCATATTGGAAAATCGAATCAGTGGGACAGTGGCTAACAACAATAGATGCTACGCCTAAGATATCGTCAGTAAAAACGGTATTTAAACTTACTTCAAAGCTATGTTCCTTATTGTCAGTGATACGATAGTCCAACAACAGCGACAACGTGGCGACATTGCAGTTAAACTTGCCTCCCTTTGCCGTGTTGGATGGGTGCACCAAAATGTGAGGAGTAGGTGGAATCTCATAGCGAGTTTTACGTAACTGTTTTTCTTTCTCCAGCTGTCAAATTAAATAACTAGATTAGTTTGTTGTATAAAAAAATTAGAGTGAAACTAAATTGCTAAAATGTGTAAAGAAAAGGTCTTATCACACCTCCAAGTAGTGACTGTCAACAAAGTAATATTGCGAAATAATGAGGAATTACTTATACCTTTCTTTTCTCTTCTTCAATTTCTTTTTCTGTTTTCTTTTCTTCAACTTTTTCTTCTTTCTTTTCAACTTGATCAATTTTAACTTCTGGTTTCTTTTCTTCTTCGTCATCTTTAATATCATTTTTTTCTTCTGCCGGAGTATCAGACGTTTTCTCTGGTTCTTGCTCATCATCCTCAAGCTCCATTACGTCATCAGCCTTCTTATCTTCCGATGCTTCTTCGGTCTTCAACAATTTCGAAAGACGAGATACGAGCTGGGCTCTCAATCCTTATGAAAAAAATGCGAAATTCAGTTAATCATTGTCTGTCTACACAAACTATTTTTTTCCTATTATTAACAATTTATTTTCCTATTAACAGTCCAATCAATGTTCTATGTTACCTTTACAACTAACGTTGCGCGCACGCAGCTCCTGTCGTAATTGTTCAACTTTAATAGATTTGAGGTCTATTTTTGAATAATGTGTTGGTTCTGGCTTAGGCTCATCATCATCATTTTCATCAATTGTTATGGTGGTACTATCCAAATCTTTCTCCTGAAAATTTTTCAGTAACATTATTATTTTTGTCAGGTTCACAATATGGAACTCAGGGTTGAGGTCAATGTTTTAAAGCTATGTTTAAATTTTAACATTTTACTTTAGTTAGAATTAAAATTAATTTTAAATTAAAAGAGGATAATTTTAATGTAATTCTGTGAAGAGTAAGGTAGTGATTATAATAATATTATCTATTTCCAGGCGATGTCAGCATAGCAACATCACTGCTTGTCGTCGGCAGCACTGGCACGTTGCTCTTCCAAAAATTTTAGTAGCGAGCGGCCGGAATCGTAACTAAACAAAACTGGGAACAAACAATTTGCGATTTGTCCGCCGCAGAAGTGTCGGCAGCTGCCGCCACTTGCTGCTCGGCCTTGCTGGACTCCGGTCGATCGCCGTCGAGTTTTCGGATGGCCACGTCGCAGGCCGCCTTATACTGCTCCTGTACGTTGTTCCAGTCGATACGCGACGGTTGCGCCGACCACACGTCCGGCAGGAACAACACCACACACTCGAGCCGCGACTTGCCGCCGCTGCCCTCGCGCCAGTAGTAAAACTCCACCATTCGGTACCTGCATGGGTAATAGAGTTATAGTGGTATACTCACAGCGCAACGCGCGCGCCGCCCACCCGACTGCAGACATGGAAACGACACATCCGCTACGAGAGTCAAACAAACTGCTGTTTTGGTACGTGGTACATCGAGTCTGCATCCAATCAGTTGCGCCATCCAAGATGTACTAACGCCTGCATACTCTCACTTAAGGAATGTGTTTACCATGACTAATACAAAGAATGACAATGGCATAGAGCTTCTTGTTTATTGATTACTTGCCAACCTATCAGTAGGGTTACCCTTACTGCTAGATAGAACTGCCCAGAAGAAACTCGTGGTCCATCAAATCATTCTACTAAAGTAAAATACCAGCTTAGCAGGGCAGTTAGTGGACCTAACAAATGAGAAAAGGACACTTACCATTGAGTGCATGAACTTAAATCCACGCCTGTGAGAGCTTTGCAAGTACGTATGGCAGTTTTTACCAACACTTTTGGATCTGACTGAGGGTTTTCACCATCTAAGGAAGGGCTCCAAGGTCCACCTATAGCAAAATTTTCACCACCTTTCCCTTTTTGCCCCACAAGGAACTTGATCAGTCTAGTTGGATGCAATGGATTTTTGTTGGAGCTGGAACGTTTATCCTTTTCATCAACTTTAGTAAGGCCACATTTCTGATATAGGGCTTCCAATGTTGGCATGCTGATTAACATCACCTAAAATTATGATGAGACATTTAATTCATTTGTTCATAACATTATCAAATATAATTAACAATTTGAATATTAAACAACTGATTGAACACAAATTACGACAAAAATATAAAAGAAATATATCAATTAAAATCATAGTTTTATTAACAGCACATAAGTAATCCTGAAGGGTTGCCCTATTGCCTCATGTTACAACAGTCACCAAGTTATTTGTGAACATTACCAGATATTAATTGTTTTTAATGAACTTACTTTAGCTGAAAACCTGTAATCTGCATCCGGTGGTTCCAAGACTGCATCATTGGCAAGGGGGTCCTCCACTTCTTTATTCATGATATGATAAGCACAGGGGTTGTTGATGGAAAAAGGTGTCTGTGGGGGGAATGTTTCACCCCATTTCACTTGAGCATTAAAGAAGTCTGATGGTATATACAGGTTTGTATATCTTTGTGACAAAGAAGGTACATCCATTTTGTTTCTAAAAGATGCACAATATTATTAGTTTATAAAAATTCCATGTGTGGAAGTTAAGCTGATAGATGACCGTGATACATACTGAGTCATAAAAGACAAATGCTTAATTAAACATTTTCAATTTTAGAATTATAATTTTCATATTTATAATTATACCAAAAACTTACATATCAAGTGGCATCCTGGGCACACGAACCACAAATTTAATGGGCGATGGTTGGTGTACAACGGGGCGCTTTCGCGGTGGCGAGTCGCGGCGGCTGCGGCTGTCACGGCGATCACGTGAACGGGAGCGTGTCCTTGACCGGGACCTCTTTTGTGCAAACTAGACAAAAATAAAGAAAATAATTGACTTTTGGCATAGCTTGGCCCACATGGTGATCAGAAATGATTTCACAGGAATGTACTATGACTTAACCTAAATCAATGGGTCTATCAAAGTTCATTGTTATTCATTCAAACAGTATCCAGGAATTCAGTAATTTGAAGACTATGACCAAAACTGGTACCTTTTCATTTTTCAAAACTCATACATTGTTGTTTTGGAAAATGTAATATCTGAAGGTCAAGGGGAAAATGAATGTTTTATATTTCAATGTAGTGGACAAGGTGTTTAATCATTTACTAAACTTCTTCTGTTAAAAAATAAGTATGGCTAAGAGGTTGTGGGAAATGGTGAACATAACAAGTTGAATCATACTCTATCATCCCTGCGAGGGGGACGGTCATCACGGCGCGAGGGCAATGATTTCTTGTTAGCCGGAGGTGGTACAGCATTGTAATTGTTACTCTTTGAAGCATTATTTGACTTCTGGTTCGGTCCTGTTTTAGGAAGAACCTGCACACGTGTTGCATTCCATTTAAAAGGCATATTAGGGTTATATGTAGCTTCAACAAGTACTCTGTCGTTTACTTTAGGGATGATACCCTTAGCGCAAACTGATGTTTGGTAAAATACATCATGATCAACAAAACCAAAGTCATTGTGTGTTTTGGTTACAGTGCCGGTAAACACACGCTGGTCAGTATTGTTTGATGATTGATTTGATTGCGAATTCTGATACATCCCCGGGTTCATAGCACGAGGTGTAGGGTATGCCACAACGTTACCAGGATACATCTGACCTTGAGACATTTGGTTCATCGGCATTTGTCCGGCCATTGGCATCGCCATGCCGCTTTGTGCTTGCATCATACTAGGATTAAAAACAGCTTGTGTTTGTTGAAACTGCATCATTCCCTGTTGTGTCATCATTGCATTTGGATCCATGATTTGCGGATTCATGCCGGTCATGTTTGTGTTCACATTTGACCGTGCCCATGGTGGATTTTTTGGACCGCTTCCTGTTTGCATGCTACCACTTATTACGTAAATCACAACATAAAAGCACAAATTCAATTAAATTATCTTTTTCGCGCACGATTCCGTAGTAAATCACGCTCTAAAGCAACAAACAAAATAATTTTTCAAAGAACAAAAATTCGCATCTGCAAATGGCGGAGAAACCAAAGAGATGGAACTGATAAAGCTAAAGGGGCGCAAAGACAAGATAGAGCAGAACTTTTTAGCGTCGCGCGTCGCGTCGCCGCTATGGTAGCCCGCGAAATTAAATTTTTCTAACAATTTTAGTAATTTGTTTGGCGAGCTTTGTTAAAATCACCAAGTCAATGTTTTTAATATGATAATAAGGACCACCAGAACACAGAAATATGGTATTGCAACACACTCAAGAACAGACTCAGACGTAATGACGCCAATGAGATTCACAACCAAAGAAGTCAGAAGAGTAATAAAAAAAGCCGACCCAAAAAAGGCACCTGGATATGACCTTATTACCAACAAAGTCCTCCAAGAATTGCCTGACTCTGGAATAAAGATATTAACATCAATATATAATGCAATTTCCAAACTTAAATTCATTCCACCACATTGGAAAACTGCACAAATAATAATGATATTAAAGCCAGGGAAACAACCAGAGGATTAGGAAGTCATATCGGCCGATTAGTCTACTGCCCATTCTGTCGAAAATATTTGAATCATTATTATTGGAACGAATCGCTCGTAGAACAACAGAGAGTGATTCCCGATCACCAGTTTGGATTCCGCCGAAAGCATTCGACTGTTGACCAGATACACAGACTAATAAACGAAATAAACAAAACCTTCGAAACTAAAAAGTACTGTACCAGTGTCTTCTTTGACATATATCCCAAGCATTCGATAGAGTGGCATGAGGGACTATTATTTAAAATAAAGTCGCTGTTACCCTACCACGTATACGAAATACTGAAGTCGTTCATAGAAAACCGACACTTCATGGTGCAGTATGGTAACGCACTATCAGGTCTTCACAGTATAAACGCAGGTGTTCCACAGGGTAGCGTACTAGGGCCGCTGCTGTACCTAATCTTCACCTCTGACTTGCCAACCTCAGACTGCATAACTACTGGGACATTCGCTGATGATACAGCTATCCTGGCTTCCCATCAGGATCCAAAAGAGGCGACACAAATTCTGCAAACTGGACTGGACCAGATATCAGACTGGCTCAAAATGTGGAGAATCAAGGCGAATGAAACCAAATCGGCCCATATTACCTTCACCCTGAAAAAGGGTACCTGCCCGAGAGTAACTCTCAACAACCTTGAGATTCCTTAAACAGACCATGTACGGTACTTGGGCTTACATCTAGATAAGCGACTCACATGGAAAACACACATTTTCACCAAACGCAATCAACTGGGACTACAAATACGCAAACTCTACTGGTTAATGGGTCGGCGTTGACAATTGTCATTGACTAGTAAGCTTCTTCTGTATAAGGCAATACTCAAACCCATCTGGACATACGGTATACAGCTATGGGGGACAGCCTCACATTCTAACATTGAAATAATACAGAGATTTCAGAACAAAATGCTAAGAATGATAACAAACGCACCCTGGTATGTCACAAATGAGCAATTACACCACGATTTACAAGTCAATACAGTCAAGCAGGAAATCTTACACCATACAAAAACCTACAAAAAACGCATTGAAAACCACCCCAACCCTTTGGCGAAGGTTCCGATGGAAGAAATCCAGACAAATCCTAGACTAAAGCGGAAAACAACGCAGGATATACTTAGATCTGCATAATATAAAGTAGGATGTGACACACACTCACATACCGAGCATGCCACGACATACACAGACAAACATACTAATTATTGTTCCAGCACGGCAACAGATTGTAGTAAAAAGTTAGGTACTATAAAAAAAAAATTCATTGGATTGACTAAAAGTCAACAGCCTCATAATAGAAAAAAATAGAACCATTATCTACAACAATAGAACATAATAATGCAAGCATGTTCTTAAATCCAGTTACAATAGCCGAAATATACCAAATTACACTTTCTTTAAAAATACAAAATCAGTAGGTTATGACAACTTACCCACTCAATTACTAAAACAAACTGCACACATAATTTTTTATTTTTTATTTTATTTTATCAAATAGGAACAACAAACAGCTACATTATAAAATATTACACTATGATAAAAAATAAATTGAATAATAATGTAGCCCACAGCGCTGTTCACAGATTACCATTAATGACTAAAACTTAAATTGCTAGGAAAGAAGCTGTTCATGCAAGACAGTTAAAACATAAAAAATCAAAAAAGAAGAAATATCTAACTATGCATTCTAAATTATGTAAATGCTAGAATATATAGATATAAATAATAATATAAATTAATCAATCAAAGGACTTAAGCGTCTCATACAACAAGTTTCGAAATTTGTGCATGGAGCATGTAAATATGTCTATGTGTTCGAGTTCTTTATTGTAAGATGCAGCCATTCGCCGAACTGGCGAACGTTCGCCGGTATTAGATCGGCAGGTACCTATTGCAAATAGCGTACCTGCACGCACCAGCCGTCTATGAACAGTTCTGGGGACTGCATAACACAGTACATTGTTCAGGTCGATACAGTCAAGTTTGCCATTTACTATGTTGAACAGGGTCATTGCTTCTAATTGTTTGCGTCTGGAGCTGAGTGTCAGGAGTTTATACCTATTGAGCAACTGGTCATACGGCAGATACGCTCTGTGACATCTATAATGCATTGCACGAAGGAACCTGCGTTGTACATTCTCTAACATATCAATATATTTTTTATAATAAGGGTTCCAGATGGGTACAGCGTATTCAAGCTGTGACCGGACAAGAGTTTTATATAGGCAGAGGTAAGAAGAGGTCCGCTTAAAGTCATGAGTTGATCTCATTATAAATCCATACATCTTGTATGCTTTATTAATTATTTGTTCGACATGTAAATCCAAGCAGAGTTTAGCATCAAGCAATATGCCAAGATCACGTACAGAATTTGCTTTATTTAATGCAACGCCACACAAACAGTATACAAATCCAATAATGTTTCTATTTTTAGTAAAATTTATATAGTTGCACTTGGGAATGCTTAGAAAAAGTTTACTTGAGTAACAATACTCCGTCAGTCTGTCTAAGTCCTCTTGGAGGAGATAGCAATCCTGAATATTTCGAACCGGTCTGTATACCTTAAGGTCATCTGCATATAACAAAAATTTTGAGTTGCGAAAACAGTTACCAATGTTATTTATAAAGATAATGAATAACAGAGGACCGAGAATAGAGCCTTGAGGGACACCAGAGGTAACCTGAACAGCATCAGAGTGGTAACCGTTTATTACAACCCGTTGACAGCGATTAGTGATGTAAGATATAAACCATCGCAACAAGTTACCTCGAATGCCATTGAAGGCTATTCGGCTCAGCAGTAATTCATGATCCACCTTGTCGAAAGCTTTCTGAAAGTCCGTGTACACCGCATCAACCTGTATACGATTATCCATCTCGTCAAACAGATCACTAGAAAAAGCCAATAAGTTGGTTGTCGTTGATCGCTTTTTAACGAACCCGTGCTGTTGTTGTATGATAGCGTGATGAAGAATGGGGTATATTTCGTTATGAACTAGCCTTTCGAAGAGCTTCGACAAGGTAGACAGAATAGAAATTGGTCGGTATTGCTCAACACTACGCTTAGATCCGGCCTTGTGTACAGGTGTAATATTAGCATGTTTCCATACCGTGGGCATGACACCTTCAGTGATGCATTTATTATAGATTATAGCTAAGGGTCTACATATAACAGTCGCAGTATTTTTGAGAAAATACGGTGACAGGCCATCTGAACCTGGGCCTTTAGTAGGATCCAGTGATTTAAGTTCTGTCATTATTGATTCCTCTTTAAAGTAAAGGTCAGAAATGACTATATCATTAGACATTGTTTCAGAAAGTGGTTCCCATCGAGAAAGGCCAGGTGAAGCAGGCTCATATACAGAAGCAAAGAAATCGGAAAACATATTGCAAATCGATTGAGGATCGTTGGATACTATGTTGTTGTACTGTACTTTTGCCGGTATACCGGGTTTATCTTTGCGATTGGAAACATAGACCCAAAAATCTTTAATATTTTTATGAATGCTGTCCTCAATCGACTGAATGTATTTAGAGAAACTTTTATTACAATTTTCTTTAAATAAGGCTCTGTACTGAGAGAAAATTTCGTAGTCTGCAATGTTCCCGTATTTTTTCCATTTGACCCACGACTTCTGTTTTTTTCTAAATGTTCTAACTAATGATTTTGTGAACCAGACTGGAAAGCCAACCGTTCTAGATGCGGATAGTGGTGTGTGTTGTTTAATAATTTCATCAATCCTGTTGTAGAACAAGCTAAGTGCCTCTTCGGACCCTAAGGGGGTAAGAAGTTCAGTCCAAGAAGTATTCTCAATTTTACGGTTGATGTGTTCATAGTCAGATTTATAAAAGTTATATTTTTGCAATGGTCTCTTTTTCATAGGAAGAGCATCTATATTTAAAATTATATCACAGACAAAAGGTGGGTGATACGTGTCTATTGGAAGTAGAGGCAATAATGCACTTGATACCCGACATGGGTGATTTGATATAAGTAGGTCAAGAATTTTACCATTGGTGTTCGCCACGACATTATATTGCAAAGCATCAAGTAAAGCCATTAAATTATTTAACTGGGTACAAGTCGTGGACGAGCCGATTCCAAGCCCACCGCCGCCGACTAGAGATACCATAGGACTCGATATGTTCCAAGTTATTTCTGGGAGATTGTAGTCGCCTATTATGTAAAAACAATCAACGGAAGGGTCACCCAGCACCTGTTGTAAGGTTTCAAAATGTTGTTCATATAAAAGGGGAGCCGTTTTTGGAGGTATATAAGCGGCACTAATGATATGCTTCTTGGAACGTCGTGTACTAGGTACTTCTATAAGAACGTGTTCAACAAGGTTGCGAAATAGTGAGTTGGTCGGAGTCATAGGAACATCACATTCCGAGGACTTGAGTGTTCGCAACAAGGCAACCAAAACTCCGCCGCCATCCATTTTTTTAGTGCTAATACGATCACGATCACACCTGTACACAATGTAGCGCTGATCGATAAACTCATTATTGCTAATCTCAGGAATCAACCACGTCTCTGTGAGTACGATGATGTCGTGGTTACCATTCAGAACATTCATGTATAGTGTGTGTAATTTTGTACGGATACCTCTGCAGTTTTGGTAATATATGGATAAATGTTTGTTACTCATCACGACACATGAAGTGTTCTAAATAATAATTGCCACCAATGTACGTGTAAGTAGGTAACAGGTACCCGCTCGTGCAATGCTCAACAGCAAGATCAGAAGTTAAATAGAAGTAAAAATAATATTTCTCAGTTACGTATTTGATACCAATCACACAACAAGAATGAACCCCGACGATACAGCAACATAAATGGTTTGTTAAACAGATCTCTAAATAAAACTTACAACAATAGCTTGCAACAATATTAATGCGTTGTGTTACAAAAATCAAGAATTGCAGCAGTAAAAGATTATTAGCAAAAATAACAGGTTTGTCATGGTGACCCTTTAAAAAGTATAACATGTGTAGAGAACAATAAATAATAAAATCGTTAGATTCGTCCCAGCATGAAAAGCAGGTTATTACCACAAAAAGGCAGAACAACTTAGACAAACACGTGCAGTTAGATACAAAAAATTCATACACATATTCAGTTGTTAAATTATAAACAAACAACAATAAAAAGACTAAAACATTGAAAAAATACCAATTAAAGTGCGTTCGACGAGGGGGGGGCACCATCAATGTTGTTGTTTGACGGGTTGTTTTTAATTTTGCGAATATCGTCTTCTTTATGTATCGCAAATGCAGTATCACCGTCCCTTTCGCGTACGAGAATAGTGGCGTTCCGAATCCAGACATACTTAAAGTTAAGCTGTGTGGCCACTTCCTTAACTTTGCGAAATAAATGTTTCTTCTTGAGTGTCCAATGCTCGTTCATGTAAATAGTCGACGGTGAACCTGTAAAACCCAGTTGGTCTGTTTTAAAGGTTTTCACTTTGCGGAAAGCAGCAAGTAAATTATCCCGCATGATTCTTGACGACAGCTTAACAATTACGTTCTTTGGCCTATTTGTTTGCTGGTGAGCATGAGGAACTCTGTGAATTGATATGATATCTCTTTGTGTGACAGGAAGATTAACAGCAATACCAATTGACTCCATTACGTGAATCAGGTTTTCACCACGAGTCTCGGGTACGTTAAGGATCTCCACATTGCACTGTCTCGCTTGCTGTTCAAGATGATCAAGTTTGGACTCGAGGAGACTAATAGATTGGCTAGATTGTTCAGCACATTGTCGACTCACATCAGCTAAGTGTTTTTTGAGGTTATCCTGTTCCTCTGAATGAAACTGCAATGAGGTTTTGAGTTCAGTTACTTGCTGTGATAAATCCGATACATTTCGCTTTAAAGTATTTTGTTCTCTATGCATACTGCTCATTTCAACCCTTATTTCATCCAGGGCGCATTTCAAATCGCTATTCAATTTATTTATACGCGTGTCCATTTCATCGCGCCAGTCATTTAATGTTTTCTTAATGTCCTCCTTAAAAGTAGAAAGCGTATTGTTTATGTCACCCCTCCACCCCTGCAGTGTAATGTGTAACTCATTTGAAAATGCTTGGAAAGTATTAGCTGTGTCCTGAGCGACAGATTCATTACCGCTTGTAGGATTACACGATGAGGCGGGACAATTTTCTATGATATCGCATGACATATTCAAACTATCTTCATTTGTTGGAATTTGCGCGGACCGTACAGGCGTAAGTAAGTTAGATCTAGTACGGCGGGTGACATTATTGCATGACGGGCATTTCCAGGTCGCCTTAAATGCTTCTGATAGGGCCTCGTATTGACGAGGCTGTATATTTAGGCATTCAAAATGGTAACTCCCTTCGCAGGCATTACATTTCAGAAGCCTAGCTCCGATCACAAAGAGTGTGTTACAGCCAGCACAGTTCATGTTGAGTGAGGTTCGTTCTGAGTCTGTTTACAAAGCAACTGGTAGCGCCACCTTACGTCGTAATATAGAAGATTAACATAGGTCACTGTCACTCAGTTGATACGTCGCTTGCGCATAGATTAGCAGCAAGGTGATAATGAGGAAGCTAATGAGATATCATCGAAGTTCTAATGTTTACTCATAGATGGCGTTAGTTTGTATGAATTGTAAAATGACAATGCAAAATCGAAGTATTGCAAATAATTGAATTGAAGTTATGTTAATCACTGAGTTGAAGTCTCATCACTTGCAATAGGCAATAAACCAATGTTTAAACGTAGCACTCACTGGTCCAAAGGGATGAAGAGTATAGTTTAGGTTTAATGTCACTTGACCGGGTAAAGTCCAATGTTTTTAACACCGAAGACAAACATAGTTTACACCGATTTAATTTGGTTCACTTCAACTCTGCACTTGTTTGAGGACTTGTTGAGATTGACTATGACGAATAAACACAATATTTACAACTTTTTCTATTTTTAGAAAATAAAGTTTACAGAGAGCAAAAAACTTAGGTCAACACAATCACAGTGCCACCTAGCGGATAATAGCACCAATACTATGTCATCTCATAAATTTGTCATTATCACAAGGTACTTTTCCAGACCTGCGATAAAACCAATTTACAAAAAAGGGGATGCAACAAAACCCAACAACTATAGACCTATTGCCCTAATACCTACACTAGCTAAAATTATAGAAAAAGTAATGTTTAAGCGGTTAACAAATTTCCTAAATATGTTCAATATACTCAAATCCGAACAACACGGCTTTCAGAAAGGAAAGTCCACTACACTAGCTGCCTTTAAATTAATAAAATAAATCTCTAAAACCTGCGCTGTGTACGATTTTGATTTCCGGTAGGTAGATCTTGCAATTGACGCATCCAAGCTACTTCCTCGCAAGTCCCGATCAAGGTGCCCTTCTTAATCACTTGCTCCTTATCACTTGTATTCAGGATGCGTACAGCTGAGATGTTGTTGGCCTTTACGAGAGTTCGTGCCATCTTCCATGGAAAGTCATTGTTCACCCTTTCTATCAGAACACTCCGATCTTTGTGTCTAGAATTCGGTGGTAACTTGACTGGCACGATCGTTTCTGATCTGCGAGGAAGAACAATTTCCTTCAAGCAGTACACATTCCCTGATGGTGCACCTTCCATGAAGACTTCCTCGGAACCACATTTCAACACTCCTTGGTCAATGTCGATCTCACAACGATATTTCCGCATGAAATCCAAGCCTAAGATGCAATCGTCCATTATGTCGGCCACGATGACATTGTGCCGGTAAATTCTATCACCCAATTTTAACTCCACCTCCTTCTTGCCTCGGACGGTTATGTGCTGACTGGTAGCTGTTAGCAATTGTATACGGTCGTGGTTATTGAAGTAGTCCCCAAGAAACCGATTCGCCAGGTGAGAATTGACGACCGTGTGAGAAGCTCCAGTATCCAACGTCAGTTTGCATGGAGTTCCGTTGATTTCGCCGTTGATGGTCAAGCTGTTCCCGTCATGTGCTTGTGAGATCGAGATCCTCGGGGCTCTTTCAAAACCAGCCAGCACCCGCCCCCCAGTCCTGGCATTTACTCGTTTCATTGCTGTGGCTGGGTAGTCACGTCAGCCACCCTTCCTTGTTGGGGCTGATCATCTCTTGCTGAGCTGCGCTTAGGGCAGCTTGACCGAAGATGACCCTTTTCTCCACAAGTGAAGCACCTAGGGCTGTAACCTTGCGGGCGGTCGCGTACAGTTGACGCGACAACCTCCCTGACGCGGTGCGTACGGTGGTCCTGCCTCACTGCCTCCACTTCTAAAGCATGGGCCAAGGCGTCTTTGTGGTGACCAAGTTTCACAGCAGCTCTAACTTCCATGTCGCGTATTCCATCTACAAACGCCTGAACCAGATTTCCATCAATAAGTGCAGGGGCGGACTGGTATGCTTTGCGAACCAGCTTTTCAACTTCCAGGGCCCACTGCTGTAGGTTCTCGGTACTACGTTGAACACGATCCTTTAATTTGGCACGAAAGACGTGCTCCAGGTGCGCGTCGCCGTATCTAGACTCTAACGCCTCCAGCAGCTGTTCGTAGGTCACATCCTTGCCGAGTGCCTCAAGAATGGTAAGGGCCTGGTCTCGGAGACCAAAGGTGAGCGCTGTCATGGCTTGCACTTTGGTCCACCCATTCGCCTTCATAACGGCCTCAAATTGGATTTTATAGGCCGACCACGAAGATGTTCCGTCAAATGGCGGCACTTTAAACCCGCGCACCGAAGGTGCAGCAATCACTGAAGCCATGCGATACGGTTGTCGTGCTGCTGTACCTGCTCCTTCATCACGCTCAGCTCTTTGCCCACTGATGCGTGAAGATCCTTTATCAGGAGCATCTGTTCTTCTTGACGGCGAGCCTGCTCGTCCTTATCACGTTGAAGCTGTGCCTGTAACTAGCGAGCCTGCTCCTCTTGACGACGAGCCTGCTCCTCTTGACGACGAGCCTGTTCCTCCTGACGACGAGCCTGCTCCTCTTGACGGCGAGCCTGTTCCTCCTTGTCCCGTTGCATTTGTTCCCGCAACTGACGAGCCTGCTCCTCTTGACGACGAGCCTAGTCTTGCAGCAGAGCCATTAAGGCAGACAAGTCAGGCGCCGCTAGTGCTGGAGTAGATCCAGATGGGCCAGCGACTGGCTCTGACGTAGGCTGGACACCGCCCGGTGTCTGTGTCGGGGAGTCTCCAAATCGCCTTTGGTCCATACCTTGTTGTCGCTGACTCCTCGTACGGATACTATCCGTGTCGTTCTTGGGTAGAATCGGCATTATTTATCCCACTTCTGACACCAAATTGTTACGAGCTGGGTATGGGATAAATAAAAGCACTACCAATTGAACACACGAAATAACTTTATTACTCGCAAAACACTTATACCCAATCGCAAAACGCTACTGAACACTTTAGTGGACTTGAAATCTCTTCGAACCTTCCGTTGTCTCGCTTAAAAGTAGACTGACTCGCTGCGTCCTATCTCGGTCCTTTTATACCACTAACAAACAAAAGATATTCGAGAAAATTCGCTACTATTCCATAAAGCATCCAGAAAAATACATTAACAAAAAAATAAACTTAAAGATAAATTAACCAGCAAAGAAGCAGTTACTTTACGCTCGGCATACAGTCGAAATTAAAATGTAAGTACCGCGACGACGGGCGGCGGACTAACTACCTACAGAATGGAATTAGGTACCTACTACAATTCACGCGTACTTCTCAGTTATTAAGCAAGGTTTCTTGAAGATTCTAGATGACCGGCGTAACATTATCATTATTCAAAATACGATAATAATTACCATCACAATACATAGAATACAATAAAATGAGAGAAAAATCAAGGAAACACCATAGAAGAAAAATAAAGCACATATGTCTTGCATATAATATGTCATCCCAAAAATCTGAAGAAAATTGTTAAAGTATGATCAAGATATGTTGACAAGATCTGCAGCTGCAGCAAGACGTGCACGCCTACCATCCCCGGACTCGTCGCTCAGCTCCGCCTCGCGCCGCTGGAACCCAGCCCCATAGTGAGTGCTGTAACACCGGCCGCGGCAGTCGCGTCGAGCTCGAGCGACGAGTATTTCTCGCTGTCCCCGACGCCACCACCAGCTCGGCGACGGAGAGGACGCCGGCCGCCGGACGGCTTAGGACCTCGAGGCCCACCGGCTTCTGATAGGGTCCCAGCTCCCGGCGGAAGTGTGCAGCGCATGCGATGGACGCAATCCATCAACGAGAACGTCATGCGCTCATACTATGGGGCTACAGAGGGAGGAAACAACCTGACCACGTACCGTGTTCGGATGCTCTCTTTGTTTCAGATGCTTGAGCCGGCTGTCAACGTATCGGCACAACGACTGTCGGATTAGGTGCGAGTCATCCAGCGTAATCGTATGTTGGATGACACCGTACTTGATCGCTTGCGGACTGAACTGAACAAAGTAGCCATGTCATTGCTACGCCGCGCCGTCGCAGGCTGTGGTACCACCACAGTCTACCACACCACTTATTTGCGAAAACGACGTAAGTAATGACATGGTTACTAACGTAAGAATCCAGTGCAGTGAGGAGATGAGGAGTACTTTGGAGGGTGCGATCAGAGAATATAGGTTCATGACACCCGAACTTAGACCACGCTTACCTCGTTTGCCCATGCATAGCAGAACTGGTGGCTGTTCTGGATTCGCAGTTGTCAAGCTATTTTGATAACTGCGAAAACGTCACTGATGCTCATTCAATCCTGTATTGCGCAGCTGTAACGGCATGTCGTGTAGCTCATGTCAAATTTCCAAGTGACAGAGCTACACGACCGAAACCAGCCGTACCGGCTTGGCAGTACAGGATTGAACGACGCATTGCTGGGGCCAGAGCGTTCATCGGCAAACTAAGCTGCTTCCGGGAGGGCAATAATCGCCCTCGAGTGATGCGCTTTGTGAGACGGGCATTTGCGGGGACTGATATCAGTCCTCAAGACTATATGTCCCGTGTCACAGAGCGCATCGACTTCTGGAAGCAGGAAGTGTATGCATGGGCAAACCGTATTCGTAGGTATAAACGTCGGGTGGAATGGTACACTCTAAATCGCACCTTCCAAAGCGATGAAAGGTGGGTTTACAGAGCATGGGAGCGACCGGACCAAGGTGTGGCTGACACGTGCCTACCGGATGATAACGCCATGTGTTCATTTTGGCGCAACATCTGGTCGGTTCCAGTCAGCCATACCAAAGGGGGAGCTGACTCGGGACGTCGAGCTAGCATGCGATCCAATAACAGAAATGGGGGCAATAACGATCAGCCCCCAAGATGTAGGTTGTGCAGTTCGTCTGTTGCCTAATTGGAAATCACCAGGGCCGGACGGACTACACAACTTCTGGATTAAATGGTTCACAAGATCGCATGCTTGCTTGGCAGCTCTATTCCAGTCAGCCTTAGAGTCAGGGTCGCTACTAGAGTTCCTGACGACTGGAATAACTCACCTGCTCCATAAATCGGGTAGTACTGCGGAACCCAAAAATTATAGACCGATTACGTGTCTTCCAACGGTCTATAAAGTTCTTACCTCCATTTTGAGAGCTAAAATTAATAAACATATTAACGAAAATTCTGTTAAGTCTGCTTTTCAAAATGGATGTAGGCACGGGTCCCGTGGTACTAAGGAGCTACTCCTCATTGATATGGCCATTGGCCAACAGGTTCGCCGTTCCCGAAAGGATCTATCGACATGTTGGATAGACAATAAGAAGGCCTATGACTCGGTGCCACATACATGGCTCATGAGGGTGCTAGAGTTGTATAAAATGAATGCAACCCTGCGCACCTTCTTGATGTCGTGTATGGAGCAATGGAGGACTGTCCTTCGATATCCAGGATGTCGGAAGATCCAAAGGAATAGCGAGCCGATAATGATAGAGCGAGGTATATTTCTGGGCGACAGTTTGAGTTCTCTTTGGTTCTGCTTAGCCTTGAATCCTTTTAGCACGCTGCTGGAGGATTCAGGTCTAGGCTATCGGTTGAAGAGAGGTGGTCAGGTTATATCTCACCTCCTTTACATGGATGACTTGAAACTCTTTTTCCCCCCAACGATTTGCAAGTGATGGAGCTACTGAAAGTCACTGAAGCTTTCAGTAGCGCCATCAGGATGGAATTTGGTGTGGACAAATGTGCGGTCATGCATGTAAAGCGAGGGGGGATTGTGGAATCTGTGGGAACCCAGCTTACAGATTCCATAAATCTTAGATCTCTCTCGGCAACCAAAACTTATAAGTATTTGGGTATGTCGGAAGCGCTGGGCATCAACGTTGCCGACATGAAACAATCGTTGAGGGAGCGCTTCTTTGGCCACCTTAGAAAAGTATCTAATAGTCTTTTATCAGGCGGAAATAAGGTGCGTGCCTTCAATGGTTGGGTCATGCCGGTTTTGATGTACTCTTTTGGCATACTCAAATGGACTCAAACAGAGCTAGATGCCCTGGATAGGCGGGTTCGTACATTGTTGACCGCATATCGTATGCATCACCCACGTTCTTCGGTTATGAGACTGTATATCCCACGGAAGTGTGGGGGTCGAGGCTTTTTAAATGCTTAAGACTCTCCACAATCGTGAGATAAGCAGTCTCAGGGAATATTTCCTGGAGGCCGACGTGGGGATGCATCGAGATGTTGTCGCGGTGGACAAGGGCCTTACTCCGCTCTCCTTGGCTAAAGAGAACTGGCGCAAACCTGTAGTGCTTGACACTAACGACCGCATGGAGGTATGGAAGAGTAAGGAGCTTCACGGGCGCTTTTTCCGGCCCTACATGGGCCCGACGTAGACTTCCTAGCGTCCGTAGCCTGGCTACGATCCGGAGAACTCTTTGGAGAAACCGAAGGTTTTGTTTGTGCAATTATGGATGAAGTTATAATGACGAATAACTACCGGAGATTTATTGTGAAGGACGGCACGGTTGACATATGTCGGGCATGCCGTTCGGGCATTCGTCTGGGCGAATCAATTTGTCATATTATCTCTGGGTGTTCTCGTCTAGCTAACGGAGAGTACAGTTTGCATAGACACAACCTTGTAGCCAGGATTATCCATCAGCAACTTGCTCTAAAATACAGCCTTGTGGAATCGGAAGTGCCGTACTACAGGTATGTGCCCGACCCAGTTCTCGAAAATGGCAGTATCACATTGTACTGGGATCAATCCATCATCACTGAAAGGACTATTGTAGCCAATAAGCCTGATATAGTGGTGGTAGATCGATCAGAGCGGCGCGCAATGATTGTTGACATAACGGTCCCGCATGACGAGAACCTCGTGAAAGCTGAGAAAGATAAACAAATCAAATAACTTGACTTGGCTCGCGAGGTTGTCGACATGTGGGGAGTGAACTCAGCGATCATTGTGCCGATAGTCGTTTCAGCCAATGGCTTAATTGCCAAGAGCCTCGACCAACATCTGAGGAGGCTCTCGTTAGGCAGCTGGATCAGGGGCTTGATACAGAGAGCGGTACTCCTGGACACGGCTCGCATTGTTAGGAGGTTCCTTTCTCTGGAGCCCTGACTGCCGGTAGCTTGGACCCTGTTCCCGATACCGGTGGGCTACTATATTATATATTTCTAAATGTTTTTTATATTATTAAATTGAATGGAGATGAGTTGGCCAGGGTATCTCAGTTCAGATACCTAGGTCATCTAATTACCGAGGATCTTAAGGACGACATGGACATTGAACGTGAACGTAGGACACTGTCCGTGAGAGCAAATATGATTGCTCGCAGGTTTGCCCGATGTACGAATGAGGTAAAAATCACTCTCTTCAGAGCCTTTTGTACATCTTTTTACACCTGCAGCCTGTGGGCGGTCTATACTCAAAGAGCGTACAGTGCCCTACGGGTACAATACAATAACGCGCTTAGAACGATGTTGCGGCTGCCCCGCTACTGTAGTGCGTCGCGTATGTTTGCAGAGGCGCGCATCGATTGCTTCTACGCTACTCTGCGCAAGAGGTGCGCGTCAATGCTGAGCAGAGTGCGGGCTAGTCGCAACAGCGTTTTATGTATGATAGCCAGTAGACTTGACTGTCTGTACATGAATCGATGTATTAATGTTCACGTGAGTATTGATACATCGATTCATGGGTCAGGCAGGGGCGAGTCCCCACCGGAGTGTCCCCACGTTGCCGTCGTGGTGGGGCTTGTGTGTCTCAGTAATCCTTGGAGCTCTGCCGGTAGATATACTCATGCCGGAAAGGTCCAAGTGTGAGAGACCAGACAAAGAGGGACACGCGAGGGGCGCACCTCCCGGAGACGTGAACAGTGTTTGGGTTCTCGGGCGGTGTGATTGTCGAAGGAAGAGACCCTGCCTGCTGCTCTCTGGTTGGCGTCTACTCATAAGACGTGACTGTGAGGGCAGCAGGTGGGTGGAAGGAGGTAGAAGTAGGTGGAGATAGGGACCGCACCCTCTAAAAGGAAAACATGGAAAGTAAGACTAGCGAAATAGCATTACCCCAGGGCGGTACCAGCTGCCTAGCAGCTGGAGAATCCGCCACGGTCCCTAGCGGACCGTCAAGCCCCTCGTATTCTGGGGGGGGGCAACGACAGTCGAGCATCATCTGCCAGTGGCAGCAAGAGCCGAGGTGGCTCCCGGTCAGGAAGTCCTGTGACCGGTACAATGAAAAGGCCTGACAAGGTGTCAGGAAAGCGCGGCGCAAAGGCTCCCGCCAAATTTTGGCGGAAGAGCTCGCCTGAGCGGCGGATAGATACGGGGTCGGAGTGTGACTCCGTGTCTGGCAGCTCGGTGAGCTCTGGGCGCGAGGGCTCTAGGCGCGAAGGCTCTGGGCGCGAAGGCTCGGAGGCTGCTGCTGGGAACGCAAAGCGTTTCCGCAAGCGGCCCAGACCGAGCCAGGAGGAGTCTTCGTCAGACGGAGACTTGACCTCGGCCCGGAAGGTCCCCAAGAGTGGGCGGGGTAAGGCCGGTAGGGGGAGACGGCTCACCTCTAAAGCGGCTGGCCGGCGAGCCGCGGAGGGCGCCGGGGAGTTCACCTTAATCGGAGGATTCTCTCCTCGGAGTCTTCCGGCGGTGAGCCGGAGCCAGTGACCGGTGGAGCACACACCCGCCAAAAAAAAAAAGGCAGGGGGCGAGTAAGATAAGCTTGTTTTACTAACACTAGTTATAAGTTATTGTACTACTAACAAATTGTATCTTAGTTAATTTTATTTTTTTGAATGTCATTGTGATATTTGTGCCTACTAACATAGTTTATAAGTTCCAATTGCTACTAACCATTATGGATCTTTGCTACAGTACACTGACAGTTATTATGCCTTGTGAGTGGGACTGTAGCTTAGTTTATTAGCTTATTAAAATTTAGTATTTGTTCGACTATTCAAAAGAGCCTGTAACTGGCCAACTTGAAATAAATGATTTTGATTTTTGATTTTTTGATTTTGATTTTAACTGATTCTTTTAGTAGCGCCATCAGGATGGAATTTGGTGTGGACAAATGTGCAGTCATGTATGTAAAGAGAGGAGATTATGGAATCCGAGGAAATTCAGCTTTCGGATTCCATACACCTCAGATCCCTTTCCTCGACCGAAAGCTATAAATATTTGGGTATGTCGGAAGCGTTAGGCATTAACGTAGCTGACATGAAGCAATCCTTGAAGGAGCGCTTCTTCGGACGCCTGAAGAAGGTTTTAAGTAGCCTTCTTTCAGGTGGGAATAAGGTGCGCGCCTTCAACGGTTGGGTCTTGCCGGTTTTAATGTACTCTTTCGGCATACGCAAATGGATTCAGACCGAACTTGACGCATTGGATAGGAGAGTCATCGGAGAGTGGGAGGGTCATTGCTGACCGCAAATCGGATGCATCACCCACGATCATCGGTGATGAGACTGTATATCCCGCGGAAGTGCGGGGGTCGAGGCTTTTTAAACGCGAAGACCTTCCACAACCGCGAGGTGTGCAGTCTCAGAGAATATTTTTTAAAAACCGATGTGGGTATGCACCGAGATGTGGTCGCAGTGGACAAGGCACTCACCCCGCTGTCCATGGCTAACGAGAACTGGCGCAAACCTGTGGTGCTTACTGCTGATGACCGCAAGGTAGTATGCAAGGTAAGGAGCTTCACGGACGCTTCTACCGGGCTCTTCATGGGCCCGATGTAGATTTTCTAGCGTCCGTATCCTGGCTACGTTTCGGCGACCTCTTTGGGGGAACTGAAGGTTTTGTCTGTGCGATTATGGACGAAGTTATGTTGACGAACAACTACCGGAAATATATTATGAAGGATGAGACGGTTGACGTGTGTCGGGCATGCCATCGTCCGGGTAAGTCCATTAGACATATTATTTTTGGTTGTTCTCGTCTAGCTAACGGCGAGTACTTGCACAGGCACAATCAAGTAGCTAGGATTATTCACTAGCAACTTGCCTTGAAATATAAACTTGTGGAGTCGGAGGTACCGTACTACAAGTATGTGCCCGACACAGTTCTCGAAAATGACCATGTAACGTTATACTGGGATCAGTCTATCATCACTGACAGGACTATTGTTGCTATTGTACGAGTATATGCTGGACCTTTTCATACACAGGATAAAAATATTAACTCACAAAACTTTACAAATACAGGATTACAGGGTCATATACCTAATGCGGTCCAATTAGAAGACTGCTAACATAAAGGGGAGCAACAGTGAAATTAAAAACACTTATTTTTCTGAACACGCAGCGACTGTGAATTCAGCTTACGTAATCTCTATGTTCATTATTTTTTGTCTCAACATTGTAAATGTTACTGAAAGTTATTCAAAATAATAATAATTTACTAAGATTTTGAACAGCTGATACCTACACAGTAGACGATACAATGTTTCTCTTATATTACGTACCTATACTTAATACCTTCAATTAGGTATACTTGACAAGTACTTAGCTTTCAGCTTTGTGCTTTCATAAGAGATAGATACCTACGACGTATTCGTCCTTACGACTAATCCCGACAGAGCTAAGAATTGTGTGCGCAAAAGATTATTCGTGAAATTTTTAATAATAATAATTGCATTTATTTCGGACTACAGCCATATTTTTGGAAACAGATATTAAAATATTAGTGTTATAATAGTAGACATACATAATACACAATTTTTATAGTATGAAGTTTCATCCAATGAGTCATGTCAGTCAAGTCATGAGTTTCATCGTGGTAGAAACTTATTTAGTCAATGATTTAGCTTCGATATTACCTATATTAACATACATTATTTCCGACAGAATGCTCCGGGACTAAAAATGTAAACAAACTAGATACATAATATTCTATACTAGCGGACCTGGCAGACGTCGTCCTGCCCGGACAGCAGCGGGTCCGATCCGCCATTTATTGAATTCATTTGTTTGATTTTGTGCAAACTACACATAAACCATCTGATTCTACTAAATATTTGGTTAAAGCCTAAACATTTGGTTTGGATAGGTTAGGTTACTTCGTTCTGGAGTTATAAAATTACAACGAAAAGTGGCATCGATTTTTATATAAACTCTTTGACAAAAAAAAAATTCTCTACTTCAATGAAGAAGAACAAGAAATAGGTTTTATTAATTTGACGATGTATTGGCATGTTATTTCAAGCATCCTGGCATGATTCTTTACGTTCCAAATTTAAAATTTGAAATTTATAAAAGAAAAATAATGATTATTGTGGATTATTCTAAAATTGGTTAATTAATGGCGCGAATTGCTGAAACGATTTTTAACTGATTACGATATTTTAAAACTTTTTGGATATTTTCTGCAAATTAAACAATTTAATCTTTCTTTTTACATTAAATACCACTTTTTGATATGAGTGATAAAATTATAGCCCTACTTGAAGAAGGTTGTTCGCAAACTTTCGTGTCTCAGCGGCTAAATGTGAGTCGTTCAACTGTCCAGAGGACTTGGCAACGGTATCAAGAAACCGGTTCGGTCAAAAGAAGACCCGGTTCGGGAAGAAAACGATGCACAGAAGAGCGATGAGAAGAAGAGCCTTGAAGAAGTAAAAGGAGTAGAAGTTAGCTTGTGGACGGTCAGGAGCAGGCTTTTGGCTGCCAATATCAGGAGTTACCGCCCAGTTCGGGGCCCTAAATTACTCCGTGATCACCGTGTTGCTCTACTTCAGTTTGCTCGGAACTCTGGAGGACTGGAATAAAGTATTGTTTTCTGATGAAGCTAGAATCTCTTTGTGTGGAGAGGACCGACGCCGGCGAGTGCTGCGAAGACCACGGGAACGATAGCTATGCGGAAGTGTGTTTTTTCCTTTGTAATAGGGGGTGAGGCTATTGCCATCAACCGGGCACTAATCCAGACTTCGTGGCTGCTACTGAGAAATTCCTGGTCAAAAACTTAATAACATTTTGAACGACCCGGGAATCGGACCCAAGACCTCATGCTCAGCACTCGCGAACACTAGACCAACATGGCCGTCCACAAGTAAGTTTGTCAGTTAGTTCTTAAAATCTAATTTTGAGAAACCGAGACAAATGAGAAATAAGATGAAAACATTGTTAGAATCAGACTAATCATATTATACCCTGATACGTAATAATACTCTGAACCGCACTAAAGTAGATCTAGTTTTACAATGTAATAGCTCTTACGTCTAAGTTCTCGACGAAACTAGAGGGATGGGTAACCTAAAAAATTGCGGTCTAACTTAAAAGCTATTACTTTCACGCGCTCGCGCCAACTGCGGTATATAAAACACCAACCTGTATGCTTTTTGAACGAAACCATTGACGTCAGAGGGTCGCACATGCGCCCTGGAAAGCGTCGCTATTGCTCTATTCACGAAGGGAAGGGGAGTGAGAATCTGAATACCACAACGCGGCACGCTGTCATAGCGGGCAGACGTATCGTGAATTCACCCAGAAGGCAAATAACGCGGGAATACGACCCCGGTGAGTAATGACGTAGTAACAATTACAGACATAAAAATTAACACGTCAACCGCTCGCTGTTTTTGGTGGAAAAGCTTCAACTGTTTTTGCGGTTGTTTGTTTTAGTACTTTCAGTTGAATTCTATATATTTTATTTATTTCAGGTTATAAGCTCGTTTTATTAGTTTAGTAAATGTTTACTGGTAGTTTTTTGATTGGATTTTTGTTTTATGTCTGAGTTTTTAAGGCCTAATTAGGTTTTAATACTGTGATTTCAAAGTTTTTACATTATATTACGAAGCGTTTTGAGAGTATTATTAAAGCTTTTGCTTTAATATCAGCCGAAGTTTTTCATCGTAAGTATAATCTGGTCTTCTTCAATTTATTTTTTGTTCAAAAGGTCCACTTTATAAGATACTTTTTAGTTCTGTGTAGATCAATTGCCGGAAGGGATTTTAATGGGTGGTTTTTTGGATGAAACATAACATAACAACACGACTGTAATTCCCGAAGGGTTCACCAGTTTTGTTTAAATCCCATGTAACAGGGACGGGTTTATTGCGATCAACTAGGCACACGTAAAAAAACATCATAGAGTGTACTAAAATTGCGACATGTATAAAACTGTTTTACCCGAAATTCTTTGGGTCTTTCGATGACGACCGCGGAGCACAATAGGACAGATAGGATGGGCTCATTCACTGTCGTTCCCTAAATGGGTTAAATAGAGTTAGTAACTGTGCACCCGTTATTACATTGAGTACATAATATCTAAGTATGTATTGTCAGTTTTAGGGTTACGTATTTTACACACGATAGGTACCTACACAATAAATCGCTGGGTAATCATTGATAAGTTATTTGTCCGTATGTTCAGTCCAACTATTTAAAAATCATAGAAAGAAAACCAAAGACTAAGACTGTAACTAACGAGATGTGTATTGCTTATAAAGGGTGTAAAAGTTATACCCTTAACGAAGCCGAAGGGCATGTGTTCTCCCCATCATTACGATAATGTTTTTGTTCTAGACCATACTTGGGAACCCTCTAGTTACGGAGATATTGGGGGTCAAAGATCCATATATTTCACAGCTGTTTTTGTAAATACTGGCTTTTCAGGTTATAACATTACATAAAATACCTTCATGCCCCATTTACTATTCAAAGCATCCACTAAGTAGCACAAGTTTTGAAGATTTCTACATTGAGTTTTACAGTAAAATGTGATTTTTCACCCCAAAAAAAAGTTTCCCAATTTTTGCGGAGGGGTACCTACTTAGTTTGATGTACATAATGCTTAGTTAACGGCTTCCGGTTCTTGACGGTTTACATTCTGTATCTATCTTGTACTTAAAAATAAATAATTTTATACGTATTAATCCATATCTTTGGTTGGCCAGTAAAAATCGTCTTACAGTGTTATAATGAATTGAAATGTCTTAAAAATCTTCAGGGACTTTTGGGTAGGTATTGCTTTTCAAGAAA
The DNA here is from genome assembly GCA_932274075.1 of Diarsia rubi. Classification (NCBI taxonomy): domain Eukaryota; kingdom Metazoa; phylum Arthropoda; class Insecta; order Lepidoptera; family Noctuidae; genus Diarsia; species Diarsia rubi. The sequence continues at coordinate 12,378,060 of OW026417.1, read as the reverse complement.
TCTATAACTCTTGGTCTGTTGTTTACTTAAGATTAGTTAAAGTCCCAGACGACTGAATCCCTGGCAGAAGCTGGGAGGTTGATATTCGGAAACCTATCGTCCAAATATTTGAACTTACAGCCGGCATCGTTCAATCGATTCCAATTTGGAATAATTTATTCAAGTTTGTTTTAGTTATTTTCCTTGTGAGACTGGACTTTCTAGGATTACTTTAGTTACATTTGTCGGGTAAAAAATAAACAAGTTAATCTTATTTAATAAGGGAACTACAGAATTAGCCCATCTCGGGTTTCGGCTTGATATTGAAATAAAAAATATGATTTTTACTATAAAGTTTGCTTAATGGATTTAAATTACTGATCCCACTGCTGGGCAAACACCTCTTCCATGAGTTCCAGTTTTCTGGCCCATATTAATTATCATACGGGGTAAACATGGCCAGAGATCGCCGGGATAGAGAGGTTTAAAAGGTGAAATACCCAGCGGGACACTTGAGAGGATTGGAAAAGAAAAATATTTTATTTTATTCTATTCGAGAAACTTCCAACTAATAAAACAACAATATTTAGAAACAAACATTTGAAGGCTATTAACAAGTTTAAGTTACCTGAAACAAAAAAGATAACTAATAAAAAAGGTAGGATGTTGTCCATTGCTTGTTGGTTTTAGCCAGTTCATTCAGCCATTTTACATGTAATTTTCAAGACGCCTTTCGGTTGCTTTGGAGATCTACATTGTGTTTATTTGCTCACTGGGTAGTGACTATATAATGACCGAAACAGACACAGCCTTTGAAGCTAAATGACTGATTACAACTGGATTACGATCCATTAATATAATCGGGTTGATATTACATAATCATAATGTCGGTAAACTATAACTCTATGAATATTAATGATCCAGAGAAGGTATCTCACTGTATCACTGAGTTCATCAGAAGTTTTTATTACAAGTTATTAGTGGTTATTTACCTATACGCTAAGGAAAAGCGGCCCTGTTTTTGGTGTAGTATGAACGTGAACGTCGAGAACGTTTTGTCCTGCGGTTGGGCGAGTTTGTTGGGTTTTCTTATTATGAAAACTTCTTTAGCAATTTGAGTTTTTGGTCATCGTTAGCCGACCGAGTATTTAAATTTAAGATTGTAAATAAACCAACACTACTACACTAATACCGGCTGGTATTAGTGTAGTAGTGTTGGTTTATTTTGTTAATTTTTTAAGGTGTTTACCTTTTAATAATGCCAAATACACTCAATTTTTATTATTTTTTAACTACCTTTACTTTCAAATTTTGAAGATGTAAGATCTTCCAAGAAAAAAGCGCACCATTTAACCAAACTTTGAATGCTTAGATCTAGATTCTAATGATCGGGGAACAGAGAAGCCTGCAGTGAATTCCAAGACTAGCAGTTCACAGAATTAACATGGAAGCATAGCGCTTTGTGCGGGTCCGTAGAATTTTAAGATATAACGTTGACACTTCGCCGTATCTCACGTCCGATAAAATGGGGATAGGGGAATTAGATTGTGTAATTACCAAAGCGCATTTTTTGAAATCTAACAGCTAAGCTGGCGGCTTTTCGGCCAAAAAAACCTATGGTTTTTTTAAACCTATGGTAGCCTTCGGACATGTCTGGCTAAATATAGGTGAATAGGTATCTGTATACCGCATCAGAAATTAAGGTGTTATAGTATTGCCTGTCGGGGCTGTGGGATGTTGTAAGAGATATCGCGGCCTCGACATAAAGGGCTAAGAAGGAATATGGGTGGTTTTTAGTCAGTAGAAGTCTGACACTCCCTTTAGCTCTGCCCAAGAGCGGGAGGGGTTATTCGATGAGTTTCCACACGCCCAAAAAAAATAAAATAAAAAAAAGGTGGTATATTCAAGACAATGGCAGGCTTTGTTGTGTACATTTCCAGTATAGTCATGTAAATTGTTAGGGAACCAGCTGTTAACATTTTATAAGTTAGAAACTTAATCCCAAGTTGGCTGGTCCTTTCCTAACCTTGAGGCGGTCTCTAAAAGGTACAAGGATCAGTGTAGTTGAGGAATTTTAGAGGGTCGAATATTGTTAAAGTGATCTATTACAAATGTTTACATAGCAATTTAACTGATATCTGCGGGAGACAGTGAATAAGTAAAGCAGCTTCGATGTCAGTTATATCAAAAGCCTTTTGAAAATACTACTAACAGTTTTAAAAGGCTTTCAGTCAGTTATTGTTATGGAGGATGCGGCTGATTATTTTCTATACTAGTTATCTAAGTATCATTGATAACAGGATAAGAATAAAATATGAGATTGTGTTATTTATGTAACAAAACTGATATCTATAAACAAAGTACCTCTAAGTATCAGTCATAAAACAATCACACTATGTGATATGAAGCACATAAATATTACTAACGATAATAAGAGTGTTCGATAAATCGATACTTAGTTTTTCTTTTTTCATATAAATAGAGAAAAATCACACAAAAAAAACACACAAAAAAAAACAATTACACACTGTATTTAATGCACAGATTTTTTTTTATTGAAACCTTAAATCCATTTAAAGTATATTCTCCATGTTGCCTTTTATTATGTTTAGTGCATGTCACGTCATGAGCTTAAAAAAAAGCTTTTCACATCAAACATGGCGTTGAAAAATAAAAGTACCATTCACAGAACGTCTGATTAGCAAAATTCAAATAAGGTACGAATTCCCGATTGGATTTTCTTTTCAACAAATTACATTTTGCGGTATCGGATTTTCTGCGTCAAGAGCTTTGAAGCTATGCTGATGTGCACAAAGTTACGAGCAACACAACGTCAACATGTCTCATATCCAGAAGTTAAGCAACAGACAACCAACAACATCAGTTTACCTCAACTATTATAAACGGAAACAGAACACGAAAACTTGTTGCTGCAACTTTTGCACAACACAATAGATACAGTTTCATCAGATCATCTCTTGGTATCTAGGATCATAACTAAAAGGATCCTCCTTGAATGGACCATTATATTCTTTACAAAGGATTTTAATCACACCCGAGAGGAAAGAAATTAATCTATGTGGCTACTCGTGTGTGGTGTCTTGTGGTTGTGGTAAACAGAGATTGAAAGATGCCCCCGATTTATTGGGTGTATAATATGCAGGACTATGTATATTATTATGTTGGTTTATGTACGTAGTTGTATAAGAGAGCTATGAATGAGTATTTTTTATTTGCCTTTGAATAGACGACGCGTTGTCCATTTTAAACTCTTTTATAAAGTTCTAGTTTTTCGCGAATTAAATTACTATCCTGACTGATTGCGTTTATATGAAAAGAAGGGTCTTGACAAAAACCATTATAACCGTTTTTGATGTGCAAAGAAATAGGTAGTTACCTATTGGTGCCTAGTGAAGTGGAATACTTAGGATGACGAGATGTCGAGGAACAACATGAAACGTATTACTTACTATCCTGTAGATATTGGTACTTGCCTACTAGTTGGTATTACAGTGTAATTTGGCCTTGGTACGTGTTGTGAGCATAGAATAAAATATCATCTCACGTTCCAATAGACTCTCTTTTCACTTTGAATCGAAATACTGTATCTATAGCTTTCTGAAATTTAGTACTTACCTTTTTTAACCCCTCCCGCTCTTGGACAGAGCGAAAGGGAGTGTCAGACTTCTACTGACTAAAAACCACATATATTTCTTCTTAGCCCTTTATGTCGAGGCCGCGGTATCTTTTACAACATCCCGCAGCCCCGACGGGCGTCGGCCCTTGCGTGCCCCTTCCATGTTGCTGATACATCTTTAAAGCGCGCGTGGAACACGAACGCGCCGTCGACACGGCCTGTCGTCGGTATAAGACGGACGGACGACAAGCTAGCCCATTACTTACCGTCCACAGGCCCCCGTCTACGGTGGCTGAAAGCCGTCACGTGGCCCCCGACGCCCGGAGCGTCTCCCGCGGCGGCTGGGACGTGAGGTTCTCTCCCTCTCACGTTCCGCCACCTACTTGGCTAGCATCACTGCTTCACAGAAGGAGGCGACGGCGTCCTATTCCTCCTCGACCCGGACCATGGCTTGCACCAGGGCCGGACGCGAAAGGTCGCCGCCGCTACGAGGACACGGCGAGGCTCCGCCCAAGCGGGGCAGACCTCCACCGTGTGCACCACCGTGTCCTCCGGCCGATCCTCACAATGGTGACATCCGGGCGTTTCCTCCCGCCTGATTCGGAGCAGGTACCTCCCGAAACTACCGTGTCCAGTAAGGACCTGCGTCAGACGGAAGGTGAGGGCACCCTGGCGCCTCTTCAGCCACTCCTCAAAGAGGGGACTTACCGCCGCTATCGTGGCGTGCCAATTAAGTACTACCTTACTTGTAGAATAAATCAATAGGTACGAACACTTTATTGTAGGTACATCAAACTTGCATAGGTAATTATAGTAGGTAGAAAAATAGCTTTATCGTCGTTTAACAAAAATGAAAACTTTTTTTTTATGGTGACTGATAAGTGAAAGAGGAACAACCGGTTCATTTTAAGAATTCCTCAGATAAAAAGGCGATTATATTTATGGCCGTGCCCATACTGAGCTTTCAGCATACACAATTTTTGGTTGTTTTTTGTGAAATTGATTTAGGTTAAATAGTAGATTCTTAAATTGTAAACCAAAGGGACCTTTGGTGTACTTTGTTTAGTAGTCGGCGCTAGTTGTCCGGCATTTTGTTTAACTAGATTTATTTAGCGCAGCCGTGAGACACACATACATTTTTTTTAAAATATTGTGTGCACTTGCTGTGATGGTGAGTAATAAGGAAGTATGGATAAGAAAAAATAATGCTGCGTCGACCCCAAATATATTAGGATATGGGCAGGAGAATGATGATTATGATGTGAGCACTTCTGACATGTTCCAAAGAAACGTGCCTCCTTTCTTTTTAGTTAGTTCCTTAGTGCTTTCAAAATATGAACCAACTAGCGGACGTCACGCGGTTTCACCCGCGTATTGTCCGTTCCCGTGGGAATACAGGAATGAAAAGTAGCATATGTTAGGCTGAGTGAATGTAGCTTTCTAATAATAAAATATTTTTTAATATCGTTGCAGTAGTTTTCGAGTTTATTTATTACCAACATTATATTAACATATTTTTATTACAAACATACACATAAACATAGTATAGATAATAATTAACTTTGAAGTTCTCAAATATTAATCCAACGAATATACTCAAGTGAAACACTTATTAGAGACTACGTTATTCGATTCCTCGAAATTCTACTCGACATTAGGTACTCGACTGATACTACAATTAGGTACCACCTTCCTAATCGAAAGCTTTGAAATCCAAGAACTGCCAATTGCTAGTTTTGATCACAGACTAATTACATTAATGACAGGTGTTGCGTTTGCATTTAGAACGAGCTTAATTGGGCTACTGGAAAACCTGATTGACTGATGATGAAGTAGTTTATTCACCCTATAATATGTATGAGTATTTTATTATTAATTATCCATTTACTATTATAATTACAGTCAATTTCGGGAAAATATGTGGATGTTTATCACATAACCCTTTTTAATTTGCGTAGATTTTCACATATTGCAGGTAGGTAATATATCAGAATAATCTCAACAATTGTGTGGGTTTTATAAACCCTAAATATATATTTGGCGGTCTGTATTTTCTCATCTAAGCGACAATCAACACAGGTATAAGTACCTACCTACCAACCAACATTATGATTGCAAATAACTTTTAAAAAGGGTACATCTGCCCTTTATGTCGAAAAAGAATGCGTTTCAAAATTCCTGAACCTTTTTGATTCATGACTGAAGGGGTGCCTTCAATAAGTACTTGGCGCTCGAATTTCGATAACAATCCTGTATCAGACGCAACAGGCTTACGATTTTTCCATTATTTATTTCGCGTAATTTTCAGGCGTTTTGCCATTTTTGTGGATTAACTCACATAATTCCCTCTCTCTCGTCCACTGAACTATGAAATGGGGCAGATTGGCAATCGATCACTTTCTCGCGAGTGCTCTCACTATATTATATTATATATATGGTTTCAAGACCAATATCGAATGACGTAGGCGAGCTAGTGTCTTGCAATGCTTGTTTACTGTATTAAGTGATTGCTAGAATCTCATCTCATTTTTTTTAACGTTGCCCCTCACTAGGAATTTCTCCTGTATCGTGGGTGCGTTTACAAACATTAAACTCAAATACACAAATACCCAGACCCGAAACAACTATTTGTAGGCCATACAAATATTTGTTCCGTGTGGGGATCGAACCCACGACACGCAGCTCAGCAGTCAACTGCTTGAGCCACTGCGCCAATTGTGCCGTCGTCATTCACTACCAAGTGCCTATTGGCTATCTTGAAAATTATTATAGGGATGCCTAGGCATACTTATGAGAAGGCAGTTTGAGCGTATAAAGTATCAAGAGATCAAGACAAAGTGCCTCAATTTAACTCTTAAACTAGGTCTGACTTGTTTCGAGAAAAAAGTCTGTAACGAAGGGCTCAAGACGGTGGTCATAGAAGAAAGGTATAACTATACAATTTACAATGTATAATATTGATCTCGTGAACTAGGTACTAAAACACGATCTTCTCTAATCTTTCAATTTAAGACGCTGGTCTCAATTGCCCAGTTTATTCTGCAGCCCATTCATTGACAATAAGCTAAAATCCTTCTTCCAATTACGTTTTAAATTGTATGTTTCCTTTTTCCCCATCTAAAGATGTACTGGTGATTTGCCCTGGTTTCTCTCGGGTAACATTCGTATGTAGGTATTATTGGAAATATCTTTTAACCTACGAAAATGAAAAAAAAAGAAAAAACAGAAAAGAAAAGAAAGGAAAAGAAAAGAAGAATAGATGATTTACCATAGGATGATGATTGATATTAATGAGCTTAAAAATAATTACTTTATAGCAGATGCCTGGCAAGTGATTAATGGTAACATCACTGTGTTTACTATTGAGGTTACAGGTCAAACGTTTCGGGAGTCCCTACAAGTGAATGGCAACTGTGTGATACTGGACTATCGGCTTATCCATTTTTAATACGGATTAGTGGAAGTAGGAAGCAGATTAAGGACATTAAATAAAAGCAAAAGCTTTCGTTCGAAACGGAGTACGTACTTTTTAAGTAACTTAGTTTTCATGTGGAAAAAAGATTATGATTAAGTATTTTAAAAGATTGCGTTTTTTTACTGTTTTTAAATTCCAATTTTCAGCACTGTAAGCGATTATTAGGTATATCTACTGATGCTGAATAATTCTGTTCATACGGGCAATGTCCGACGTGTCGTTCGTTCTTCGAGTTTTATATGGTTAAGTTATTTAGTGGCGTCCGCCACTACCGGGAAACAGCTCGTTGCTATCCATCGATTCACATCATTCGTAATTAGTCGTGGGTCGCTGTGGATTGTTTTTATTTTTTTTTGCGAAATGCTATCTAGCAGTTCAGTCTAGGAGACTGGCTTCTGCTTTTTCTACCTTTGGGTTTAAGGCCTCCAGCAAATCGCTAAGGGCACCCCCTGTGGGGTGCGGACCTCGGCTTAGGTCGTCACTGGGGGAGGGCAGCAAGGGGACAGACTGGATCTCTGGATTTTGACAATTCCGCTATTATGTAAGGTATAAATATTATATAATGAAATAACCCACACACAAACTTATAAACCTTACCTTTTTATAATATTAGTATAGATGTGTCCAACATAATGTCCCAAAAGATATCTTTTGCTTTTTACATTAGTCAAAATCAGTGTCTAGAAAACCATCAGTAATCATCTATCCCTACTAAATACATACTAGTACACAATCTAAAATCCACTTACATCAGTTTACTAGGAAAATAAAAGTGTTATTCACTGCACAGTTAACCACGTGCAAACAAATCTCCTTTGGAGTTAAACTTTGTGGAAACGATTCTATTATACAGGGTGGAATTTTGTAATGCGACCTGGAGGGAAAGTACTCTTAATACTGCAGATAGAAAATTTTACTCAAAGGAAACATTCTTTTATTTTTGAATAGAAAGCAAACTGCATTCAAAGATTTTCGAAATTTCTCTTCTTCCACACCCGGGAATCGAACCGGCTAAAATCTGAAAAAATTTTACCTTGTACTTTTATTGCATCGATCGTTAGGGTCAATTATAAGGATGAAATCTCTCTATCTTAATCCTTTAATAAAGTGTTGTGGTGAATATTATAAATCGTATCCTGAACTTCAACTCTCAACTCGTTGTCATTCGCATAAGATTTCATGTAAATTTGATTTTTTTTCTCATACACGCAGCTACGAGTATGTCGCAAAGGAGTCTGCATTACAAAAGATGGATGTTATTTATAGAGCTTTAACTTGATTCATTGAATTTGTAACATCAGATTTTAGTTTTTAGCCGGTTCGATTCCCGGGCCGGTGTGGGAGAAGATAATTTTCGAAAATCTTTGAATGCAGTTTGCTTTCTATAAAAAAATAAAGGAATGTTTCCTTTGAGTAAAATTTTCTATCTGCAGTATTAAGAGTACTTTTCCTCCAGGTGGCATTACAAAATTCCACCCTGTATATACTGCAAACGTTCACAAACGATTCAGACTTAGGTATCTGTGTGTGTGTGTGTCACCGTCTGGGAGAAGATTGACTGTGCAATCAGTCTCTTGTATTTAAGATGCACTGCGTTATTTAAAACTGTTTTGAGGAGCGGAACTGTGTTTATACTATGTTGTAATGAGAATTTATCTACGAGATAGCTTTATAAGCCATGAGGGATTTTTTTTTTAAGCCTGCTTTGGCCCACTCCTGGACAAACGCAGATCTTTCTTCCAGTTATGACGGAACCTCTTCAGTTCGACCCACCATCTTCTTCGTGGTCTGGAGCGCGCGACCCTGCCTCACTGTCTCAGGGCAACAGTTACCTGCTATTTTGTCCCACAGTTATTACATATTATATCTTCAGTTTACATAATCAGGCTTCTTAGGCATTTGCACAGAGTTTTTCCATTCATCTTCTGTTCTATAAATTTTCAACAAGTTGATATAAACTCGCTCATGGAGGCCTTGGCTTGCCTTGGGCCATAGAATCAGTCTTAAAACTTGATGATAGTGAGTGAGAAAAGGATTATTTGGTGGTGAGATGTTGAAATAGGGTATTTCACCAAAAAAATCTAATTAGTCCGTCAGATAGATTTTCAAAAAATAATGGACACGTATTTTTCCTCTTTTTCATTAAAACAAAAGATAAGGACGATACAGTGCTTCGAAAAGTCGCGTCAAGTTGTGTGACGTCACAAGGTTAGTACTTTTTTACTCACAAAGTGACGTCAAAAGCCCCCACTCATGATCTTTGACACGTTTTATTTTCGTACTTTATTATTATTATGATAAAACAAAAAACACGTATCCAATATATTTCGATAATCTAACAGACGGACTAATAAGATTTTTTTGGTGTAATACCCTATTCTCAACAATAAAATGTATAGCACCAAACAACACGAATTTCTACAATTACCAGGGTTTTAAGAAGTGGTACCAAAAGTACGTCCATTTCGTCAGTTTTGTTACCCAATATGAAATTATGATAATATTGACCCAAAACTAGAACCCAGAAGGGAAACTTAGTAACCAATTAACAACAAATTGAATAATTATGCAGATGAAGCCCTTGGATTTATTTATTTATTTCTATAGATAGATAGACTAGGTACCTACGGGTCTTAATGAAACCCAACCTGATGAATGAATGACAAGTGGACTCCTCAGTGAGAGTTTAACACTGAATGAGAGAATCTATTTACGACCTAGATACGGTTCGTTACTTATACGACTACAAGTTATAAAAATACCAGCTTTATTTATACTTCTCTAAGGTATAGATTCCAATACAGCGTAGAAAAGCGGTCTTACGGGTCGGAAATGATATGTGGAAGAATGGAGCCTGTTATCCTATAGGTAAATTTTCACACTACAATGCTTGCCTGAACTCTATTCCGCTTCGAATAAAGCCATCATTATAATAAGTGGTGCCAATCGACTGTAACATTTGTTCGACTTCTCGATTATACCTGTTTAACACTAGGGGTACCAATGACAATATCGACATTTCTATACCTTTCTATTTGGAATGATCAAAACTGCTTATTATTGATAGGTTATAGAGAATCAGCCTAAACCATCGGGGATTACAGGCGTGCTGTTTGATATATGTTAGATCTAGAGAAATATAGACATCTAGACATCTATATAGACATCTTTTTACTTTTGAATCAAAAAGTTCCAAGAAATTGCTTATCTTATTTATGAAAGGCAAAAATCACGTTTCTCTTGACACTCACACAGTATAAACTCTATGGACGTATTATCCGTGTATACCCGTAAAAATAAAACGGTATATATCAAGAAAAATGGTTGCCAGACGAAATGGATGTAATATTACGTTTATTTGAACGGATTTGTACATAAATCTTGACTTTGACGGTATTTCTGTGATTCGTTTCTTAGATTTTTTGTGATGTTATATATTAGGAATTTGATATACATAGAGTAATTAAGTTTTACGAATAAACTGTAACAACGAACTTCTGAATGTTTTTATAAAATCGTTCCACAAAAGAACGATTTAGCGTGATAATTTAACACTCATCAAGGGCTTCTCCACCAGTTCTCTTTTACGTGTCGATGAGCTCAAATCGTGTTCGACCAGTATGTAGCCAAGAAACATTTACTTATCTTATTTATGAAAGGCAAAAATGTACCATTTGCTTTGTGTAAGTCCTGAAAGGTACAAGTGGTTGTGCAGGATGGCCAGAATAGGAGCTACGTCGCTAAATATCATCGATAAAAATAAAGAGGTGTCTTACGGATACCCGGTGGGACGGAGTTGCTCGCACAATTTACCACGTTAATACGATTTCTTTTGTTTAAAAGACGTCAGTTTTTGGGGCTGTTTTTCATTGTAACACATTCTTCTTTTCCCCAATCTAACTTCTGCCCGCAAAAAATCAGAACGATAACCTGCGATAAGGAACTCCGTTCTAAAACTTTTTCTATCAACCACAACCTGTCTTAACAGAAAGGCTTAAGTTACTGAAAACATTAACAAGTATTACACATATGACGCTCATTTAAACAAGAACTTTTCTCGGAACTTGTGATCACCGACACCACACCACAGAATACGTGCTCATTTGGCAAATACTTGAATTCGTGAAGTTCAAAAATACCAGCTAACATTTGCGACCTACTCAAGCTCATAGCTCAGTCTAAGCTTCAAAGCACTTCTGCGAACAACATTGTAGAAATTATAAAATGACTCCTACAAACACTTACCTAGCAACGAAATTTTAATCTTCCCAAGAATGGTTTAGGTGAAGCAAGTTTTCACGAAAGTGAAAAAGTGTCGTTCATTAAAAGGCTTGAAATTATCTTCGTTTTTGCACTAAGCGGTGGGTACAAAGAAATATCTTTTGTTTTAGTGTATTGTTCGCGGTTCCATTAAAGCTGTTTGCAAGTTGTAACTTTTAAAACGTTGCAAAAACTTACGGTTATTCTAATTGAAACGTTTATTATTAAATTTCAATTGAAATATTTAACCTTTGAAGTTTTGAACCTTTTACGAATTTCAGTGAATCTACTATTTGATTTTGTAAAGAATTCATAATTATTTGATTGGATAACTAGTTGAAATTAGAATGGTTCATTATTGAATAAATGGCGATCGAATTGTTCAACACGATGTTGAACCGTAATAACCATTCTTCTGTGTTAGGGATTTGTCTACTCAGCTTATGTCGAAGACAGTTACAATCCGGGGTGGTGTCAATCTTTGTTAGCTTTAATAATATGAGGGGTAGATTGAGGCGTGATCTTTCAAAGTAGGTACCTATTTTTCAATGGACCGAAGATCGGAGAAATGAAATGCAGGCTGAAGAAAAGAGGCTGCTTATTCATAAAATGAATAGCGTCCTAGTTTTGCTTACGAATTTTATTGACCTCAATTATTAAGGATTGTTTGTAAAGTTCAAATCTGCGGTTTGTTTAGAAACTCCCACCAAATCAGTTTTCTGTTAACGTCTCTTGAAATCGTTTAATAAATAATTGCCGAATTGATGATCACTAAAAAGTTATAGGTCTTATTATTTACACGCGATGCAACATTATCCACAAAGTAATAAAACTGTCCCGACACTATGTCACACACAACGATCGGCTTTGAAAACTAATTATTTCGGAAGTGCAGTTTTCCTTATCATCAAACTTGGTGTTGAGATTAGCATTAAAATGAATATTAATGCCCCTGATCTACATAGAGCTACGGTTTGTTTATAAATAGAACATAAATTACTTTAAAACATGGTTGGAGCACAAACTTGCAGGTTTTTAACTATGTTTCTTAGTTGCCCAGGTTTAATTAGAAAGTTCCAGTGTTTTAACTGAATAACATATGCTAACAATGAGATTTATTATGCAGGTTTCATGTTTTGTAAATGTTAATTATCTGTTGAACGGGTTTTATTGGTCTCCTCTTCAAATAGGTAATGGCTAAAATTGACTACGATCGAAGATTTAAATCAAATACGATTGTAAGATAAATTAATGTGCATTGGACTAATGCTTGAATAAATCCTTTCTAGGCGCTAACAGATATGCTGAAACTTCATGCTGCATAATGATACTAACCACATAAGTGATTTATAGTCATTAACAGTGAAAACGGGATATTTCTGGAAACGGGATATGAATATTGTCCAAAACTAAAAACGAAATGGGCAGCTGTACACGTCAACTAGCAAACCCGCTGAAGATCTAGCTAAAGACCCAAGAGCTAAACTGACCCGACACTATACCGAAGACATCCCGGATGTCAGCCTGTACGAGATTAGGATGGCTCTGAAACAGCTAAAGAACAACAAGGCACCGGGTGATGACGGAATTACGGCCGAACTCCTGAAGGCGGGTGGCAAACCTGTCCTTAAGGCCCTTCAGAAGCTGTTTGGTTCCGTCATACTCGAAGGAAAAACGCCGCAGGCATGGTGCAGAGGTGTGGTGGTACTCTTCTTCAAGAAGAGCGACAATGCCCGACTGAAGAATTATAGGCCCATCTCACTTCTGACAAGTTGTTTTCAAGAGTCATTATGAATCGTCTCGCGCGCAGGTTTGACGACTTTCAACCTCCCGAATAAGCCGGATTCCGAAAGGCTTTAGCACCATAGACCACATACATACGCTGCGGCAGGAATTTAAATCTTGTATAAAACGCACACTATTTAGGCAAGCATACTATAAGTTGGGGGATTACATTGATAATTAAAAATGCTTGGCTCAATGCTGGTCCTGCTCCACAACCATAGGGGCAAATAAATCGATTATCATGTGAAGTAATTGTAGAAGCTAGAGAAGATTGTAAAAATATGTTTGCGTTATTTAGATTCGATATCTTAATATTATATAATTGCATAGCACATGTGTGAGTACTATGTACTATAAAGCCACTTTTTACATTTGGATATTTTTTTTTGTGACTTTGCCCTAGTGGCTGAGAGAATGTCATGCTCACTCAAATGTCTCGCTGATGGTGGCGTGTGTGTCGGATCATTTAGCTCCCTTCAAAATGGTTGAGCTAAATGGTGCTGATCCATGCGTCATGTTCGTGAACGGGCGCTGTCAGTAGAGACTGGTCATCTCTTAGTTGCCATGGTACTTTTTTATTTTTTACTGGCTGACCCACGCAACTTCGTCTGCGTCACATAAATATAGCTTATGACCTTTCTCGATAAATCGACTATCCGATATAACTACCTTATTTTATATTTTATTAGAATATCTCATGTGAAGTTATTGTAGAGGCTGCAAAAGATTGTAATTATTTCTTTGCATTGTATAGATTCAATATCTTAATATTATATAATTGCATGGCACATGTGTGAGTACTATGTACTATAAAGCTACTTTTTACATTTAGTTATATTATTTTTAATGACGATGCCCTGGTGGCTGAGAGAATGTCATGCTCACTCAAATGTCTCGCTGATGGTGGCGCGTGTGTCGGATCATTTAGTTCCCTTCAAAATGGTTGAGTTGAATAGTGCTGATCCATGCGTCATGTTCGTGAACGGGCGCTGTCAGTGGAGACTGGTCATCTCTTAGTTGCCATGGTTTATAAATATACATTTTTTTTTTGACTTGTTTATTATATCTTTTTGCTCCGGACGCTCTTAACGTGCACGTCTTGCTACATAGTTCTCACATAATATACCATCTCAACATGAATGATGTAATGTACCAAGATTTTGTAATAATATTCTGATTTAAAGGAGTGTCCATGGAGTTTCTTGCCCGTTCTTCTCCATAGAGTTCTACTCTAGGGAACTGGCAACTACAGTACTTTCACAGGTTATTGTGCCTTTTGACTGTGACTGTAGCTTAGGAGTGTAATACGTCGTTTCGGGGGTCGCTGCGTCGGGTTGCGCGGCGCCGGATGTTACCGGCGGCGAGCGCTGTAGGTGCGGGGGCGCGCGGCGGTGCGTGCCGTGGTGCGCGGGGCTCCGGGTCGCGGGGCGGCGGTTGCGCGTTGCGGCGTGCATTCGTTGTTCCTTGATTCGAGGTCTCGTGCAATCGTTGTTGCGGTGTGCGTCGCTGCGTGCTTTTTTGCTTGCAGTGTTCGTCGTTGCGGGCATTCGGCGGCGTGTGGTTCGGCGTGGTGGCTTTCGGAATGACGTATTGCACTCGTAGTTTTTCGTAGTTTTGTTTTATGAATTGTTCTTATGACATTCAAAAGTGCCAGTAATGGTTTAATTGAAATAACTGCTTTGAGTTTGAGTTTGAGTTTGAGACCATGGAGGACCTCAGTAAGATGCTCGATGACCTCAGTAGAGCTTCTGAAAGAGTGGGTCTTAAAATGAACATGGACAAAACCAAGGTCATGTTGAATGCCCATGTAACACCCACTCCTATCAAGATCGGAGACTCTACACTCGAAGTTGTAGACGATTATGTCTACCTGGGACAAACGGTCCAGTTAGGTAGGTCCAACTTTGAGAAAGAGGTCAATCGTCGAATCCGACTAGGCTGGGCAGCGTTTGGGAAACTGAGTAGTATCTTCTCGACCAACTTACCAAAGTGTCTCAAGACGAAAGTCTATGACCAGTGTGTGTTGCCAGTGATTACATACGGGACCGAAACGTGGTCGCTCACAATGGGCCTCATCAGAAAGCTCAAAGTCACCCAAAGGGCAATAGAGAGAGCTATGCTCGGAGTTTCTTTGCGTGATCGAATCAAAAATGAGGACATCCGCATGAGAACCAAGGTTACCGACATAGCCCGAAGAATTGCCAAACTTAAGTGGCAGTGGGCAGGGCACATTGCTCGCAGAACGGATGGCCGATGGGGTCGGAAAGTTCTGGAGTGGCGACCGCGAACCGGAAGACGTTGCGTTGGAAGGCCTCCCACTAGGTGGACCGATGACCTGGTGAAGGTTGCGGGGATCCGCTGGATGCGAGACGCACGGGACCGGTCAATGTGGCGACACTTAGGGGAGGCCTATGTCCAGCAGAGGACGTCTTTCGGCTGAAATGATGATGATGATGAAAAACGAAATCTGTGGAATGTGTGATAGAAATATTCTAGGTCCTTGCACGACTATAGAAAATTGAATTAAGAGAATTTTATTTTGTTGTTAAATTTTAAATCTAATAATAGTGTGTTACGTGTATTGATTGCCCTTTGATCATTTATTTTGGTTACTAACATTATTTTTATGCAGGTATACTTACTAACAAAATTTTGGATCATTGTAGTCTGAGTTGTAAATAAACTATTATTTATTATATATAGAAAAAAATGAAAAACATTATGTAAAGTAACCATACGTAAACTCACAACATTTTTCCAAAGCAGGTCTATGTCAGAAACCATAGAGCGCAAACTGTTACGATCCTTAGATACTCCTTTTGCTTTGCCCATATTCTTTCATCAGGTCATACACGCACGCCGTAAAGTAAAACAATGCTAAATAACGAAAGCGGTGAAATTATTGAGTAAGTGTCAGTTTCTCAAAATTTGCTTCTTCTAAGAAGACAGATGGAACTTAATTAATTAATTATTAGAGAAGCTAAGACCGTATCCAGACTTGTAAGGTGCTGGTATCACTCCGTCTACGTTACATTAATTTGCTCTACGTTTAATGAATTCACTAAGTTATGACGACGTTGGTGTGTCGGTGCCGTCTGGGGCGCCTTAATAATGAAACTAAAGGTACTGTTGACATATCAAAGTTGTACTCAGAATGAATCGATTGTTTTCCTCTCTAGAATAATTAATATTTCCAATTAATTAGCAACGCTTCACGTTTATGAGCTTTTGTTTTTTTTGGGACAAGCCTGTCACACTATTCTCAACCACTGTAGCTCCTAAAAGCCAGAATCAACAGTAGTGCCCGACCATCAGATCTAATCAGCTGAGCATTCATTTCCACAAAATATCCGCTTCGCTGATCCATTTCCACAGTTAAGTCAACCAGTTCGCAACTATATTGCACCAAAGCAATTTTAATCACGTTTCGATCAGGCAGTGCAGGAGCCGTCCCAGTCCCGGGACACAGGGGAGCGGGTCGAGGGGGAAAAAGGGGAACAACCGGTGAACTGGGTCACTAAACCAGACCAGTACGGGACCTACAAATAATATTGGGAAACGTACTTTGAATCTGGAAGTGGTATTTTCAAAATCCTTGTTCATTCATATCCTCAACGTTCTGATTTTGAATTTTATTCTGATTGGAATTTTATGTGACCTTTTTTTAAGGTCTGTGCAAAGAGTATTAACCTCTAAAATAGGTCAGTGGACCAGCGCATGTTGGGACCTATATATATATAAATTGGACGCGGTTTTGTGGCCGTTGTGGTTATCCCATTGTAGTTTGATGATGTGCTGAATTGTCTATTGATATTTGCATTTGTTTTGTGTGTGTTCATTTAATAGTTATAAAGTTGAGGCAGACTAAATAAACGATGTATGGGCCGTGTAAAAGATCATATGGTTAAAAGGACATGACTAGCGAGATGACGAGTTTTAGAAAAGTATGTAAAAAAAGAAGTGCTGCGTTCAATAGCAAATGGGATGTTTACGGACTTAAAAAAATATGATACTAATTAGTCCGTCTGTTAGATTAGCAAAAAATATTGGATACGTATTTTTTGTATTATCAAATCAATAACAATTCACGGAGATGAAACGCGTCAAAGATTTGAGTCGGGTTGTGACATCACACACCGGTAAAAAATGTCATACTAATGTCTTAGAAAATGACGTCATACGAGTTTTCAAAGCACTGTATCATCTTCATTGTTTGTTTACGTGAAAAATGAAAAAAATACGTGTCGAATATTTTTTGGAAATCTATCTGACGGACTAATTAGATTTTTTTTTTGTTAACTACCCTATTCCATGGTGCAGCGGTGGCCCCGACTTACAGTAGGTCGTGGGTTCGAACCCAGGCACATTACTTTGTGTAATTTATTTCATCACCGCTGCTCTCAAAACGGTGAAGGAAAACATCGTGAAGAAACCGGCATGGCTTAGAACCAAACATTCAAAGACATGTGACATCTACCAATCCGCACTGGGCCCGAGTGGTAGATTATAGCCCATTCCCTCTCAAAGAGAGAAGAGGCCTGTGTCCCAGCAGTGGGACCATTAATAGGCTGTTGATGAGGATGACCCTATTCCAATAAATTCGGGTGATAATAACGTTAAATAGTTTTGAAAAGAATTTTAAATAGTCTAGTAATCTAGTGTATTAATTAAGCGAAGTTTTTATTTCATACCATACGTAATTTGAGCAGCCTTTAGTAATGGTTTTAAAATTGGATAGGAAACCAGGACTGCGTGTAATCTTATTGCTCTCCAGTCGGAGCGCAATCAAATAAAATAATTTTATCATTCCACTCGTATTTCATGGCCGCCGTGAGTAACGTTTATGATGAAAGGACTTTTACAGCTTTGCCCGTTGAAACCGCTTTTAATTATCTACGCAAATTAATAAAAAGACCAATATTTTTCTTCGGAGTCGTCTAATTATACAGTCTGCCAAATTGAGTAATTCCGTCATGACATTATCAGTATTGTTGATGAAAGTTATTGTTACTTAAATTGAAATGGTGCTGCTATTTTTGTTACTGTCAGAAAATTGGGAAAGAACCTTTTAATCATTTTGTTCACGATAAGGATTCTATTGAGTAGCCGAAGTTAAAATTACGTAAGGGTAGCATTTTTAATGGAAATTCTGATTTCAGAGCCATTTCGAAGAAACATAAACGAATTCTGTGAAGGGTGAACGTTTATTTTAATTTTAGGAAAGGGGATTCAATTCAATGTAATAATCTACACACTAGCTGAGCCCCGCGATCTTCGTCCGAGTGGAATTATTATAAGTACGTTATTGTTATTTTTCTCGGGAACAGTATTTTTTTCGGTATGAAAGGTACCCTATGTCCGTTTCTGTGAAGCTTACTTAGTACACGATTTTAGAGAGATTGGTTCAGTGGTTTAGGTGTGAAAAGGTAACAACAAACTTACATTGGCATTTTTAATATTAATTAGGATTTAAGTTGCAATCAAAATTTAAGAGCTATAATGTCCAAACCAATTTCGGCAATATAATTTCGCAACATAAATCTGGTTTTCACTTAACCACAAAACTTACTCTTAACTGTCCCGACGTCACGTCAGGAGCACTCTCCGTGACGAGGGTCTGTTATCAGGGCTCAACATCTATCGACAACCCGACGTTACGGTTTTTTATAAAACTCTAGTATAGCAAAACTGAAAGGTTAATAATCTCTATGCTACCATAACATTTCATGATAAATATATTATTATCATAATTATATTTATTTACATGTTGCGCCGACCCCAAATAAATTGGGATAAGGGCAGGAGAATGATGATGATATTTATTTACTACAAATAGGTAAGAACTATTTCTACAATCGTGTCGGAATTTCTAAAACCTGTGTTAAAAGGAAATTATGGTTTTGAATTTTGATTCAGATCTTTACAGTAAAGTTGCTGTGGGATTGCTACTGGGCAATCAGGAAAGAGAGCAGCGGTGGCTCTGTGTTGGTGGCCCCGACTTACGAACAGTAAGTCGTGGGTTCGAACCCAGACAGGCACATTACTTTGTGTAATTTATTTCATCACCACTGAAAACATGCAGGCATATCTTAGAATCGCAAAATTCGAAGACTGGGCCTGCGTGGTGAATTATATTATAGCCCATTTGTCTCCTGGAGAGGAGGCCCGAGTCCTTGCAGTGGGGACATTATAGGCTGATGATTATGATGAATCAGAAATATGGTGTCGGAGAAGCGACTGTAGCTTAATGGCTTTTTTGCACTGAGTCACTTTTCAAGAAGTCATTCACTTTTCAAGAGCCTAGTTTAATAAAAATAAATATTTTGGGTTTATTTTTCATGAAATCTGAGAATCGAATTAAATGGCGGTTGATGAGATGAAGCGCCACTTAATTCGATTCTAAGATATACTTCACTTTCAAAAAGCTGCTATTAGCCACCCCATAAAGATTGTAAGAATATCTTTGCATTGTATAGATTCAATATCTTAATATTATTTATAATTGCATGGCACATGTGTGAGTACTATGTACTGTAAAGCCACTTTTTACATTTAGTTATTTTTTAGTGACGTTGCCCTGGTGTCTGAGAGTATGTCATGCTCACTTAAATGTCTCGCTGATGGTGGCGCATGTGTCGGATCATTAAATTCCCTTCAAAATGGTTGAGTTGAATGGTGCTGATCCAGGCGTCATGTTCGTGAACGGGCGCTGTCAGTGGAGACTGGTCATCTCTTAGTTGCCATGGTTTATTTATTTATTTTTATTTATTATATGTTTTTACTCTGGACGCTCTTAACTTGCACGTCTTGCTACATAGTTCTCACATAATATACCATCTCAACATGAATGATGTAATGTACCAAGATTTTGTAATAATATTCTGATTGAAAAGAGTGTCCATGGAGTTTCTTGCCCTTTCTTCTCCATTGAGATCTACGCTAGGGAATGGGCAACTACAGTACTTTCACAAGTTATTATGCCTTGTGTCTGTGACTGTAGCTTTAGAGTGCAATGCGTCGTTCCGGGGGTTGCTGCGTCGAGTTGCGCGGTGCCGGATGTTTGCGGCGGCGAGTGCTGCGGGTGCGGGGGCGTGCGGCGGCGTGTGCCGTGGCGGTGGGTGCGCGGGGCTCCGGGTTGCGGGGCGACGGTTGCGCATTGCATTCGTTGTTCCGTGATTCGGGGTCTCGTGCATTCGTTGTAGCGGTGTGCGTCGTTGCGTGCTTTCGTGCTCGCGGTGCTCGTTGTTGCTGGCATTCGGCGGCGTGTGATTCGGCGTGGTGGCTTTCGGAATGACGTATTGCACTCGTAGATTTGTTTTTATGAATTGTTCTTCTGACATTCAAAAGTGCCTATAAAGGTTTAATTGAAATAAATGCTTTGAGTTTGAGTTTGAGTTTGAAAGTCACACCTAGAGTTAAAACTTGCCAAGCTGATCTATGTTCTTGCTTTATCATCAAACTTTTTGAATCGATAGCGCTTTTAGATTAGTAGTTCGTTAATGATTGCAGTTACATAAGCGTAGGTATTATAAAGGAAAGGAAAGAAAATATAATAATAATAAACACTACAACAACAACATTTCAACAACATTCATCGATTAACATTTTTTCATTTCTACAACATTATGACTTTTCATTGATGTTTTTTATTTGATGTGCTCACTGAAGAACCCCTTACCCTAACAGGCATTAGTTTTGCGGCTAATATTACGGTTGATCGATCGATCGAACGGTCGATCTTAAAATGACCTAGAGATTAAACGACTAAACGAGCTCCTCAAACAGAAGACATTACGATCATAACAGCCCTCATTTTATAAAAATCGTGGCCATCATTTATAAATAACTGCCCAAAGTGCCCATCAGTTATTGTTCATGGCGTATTAAAAGAGATAATACTGATAAATCCAATATAACGCTGGGCATATTTCAGTATTAGATGAAAGAGTATTTTTATAACAAGTAACTTTTTCGGTAACTTTAACTACGTGACTGGTTTTTTGATCGAAATAACGCAAGTTCGATACAAAAAAACTGAAAGAAATCTAATTTAAAAAAATCATAATCGAAAACTAGGTACCTTCTAAAATATGTATTTTAGAACACAAAGATTTGATCGCTTCTTTTTTTTTTTGGCGGGTGGAAAATCGTCAAATAACCCCTCCCGCTCTTGGGCAGAGCGAAAGGGAGTGTCAGACTTCTACTGACTAAAAACCATAAATATTCCTTCTTAGCCCTATATGTCGAGGCCGCGGTAACTTGTGAACAACCCGCAGCCCCGACGGGGAGATTTGATCCCTGTCTTGGCGATTTTTGTTTGTAGTTCGATTTAATCTCTTACGCTACTGAGTAGTAGCCTGAGCAGTTTTCTTTGATCCTGTAGAGTTAACCGGATTACCTTTCCTTTTACATAATATTCGTTTGCTTGAAAACCTGCCGAAACGAAGATTTATTGAGTAAAAACGGTATAGAAAAAGGATTTAATTTCTACGCGTGTGACTATGTATAAATACAAAACTTTACGAGATAAATTGAAAGTAACTATTATTGAGTGCTTATTCCATTAATAACTATGCAGAGCATTAATTAAGTATCCAGCTTATTAAAGGCAGCTACGAAGACGACAACAATATGTGAACAGATCGTCAGCTACACCTGGTGGCTGTAACTGAACTCATACGCATATATCTAAGCCATTTATTTAAGTGTTTTTCCATTATCTGCACTCCCTTTACATACAATATAAAGTACTCGTGTTAAGTTACTATCCTAAAAGTATTATGTGTCTCACATAGTCAGTCTGTACTTCAGTGAGTGTGCGCATGAGCTCCACGAGCTCATTCCACCATTTTCATTTTTGCTCCGGGAGTCCAAACGTATTGTAGGGTAAAAAATAGGGTTCAACACAGGGTCCATGCTCATATGACTATATAGCATGGAGATTGTGGCTCAGGTGGGACTAATCATCTTCGGACAATACAACAACAAAAGTAT
Organism: Diarsia rubi; assembly: GCA_932274075.1. Lineage (NCBI taxonomy): Eukaryota > Metazoa > Arthropoda > Insecta > Lepidoptera > Noctuidae > Diarsia > Diarsia rubi. The sequence continues at coordinate 12,355,930 of OW026417.1, read as the reverse complement.
TTATTACCGTCGAACTTCACTTACAGGTAAGTTCGTTTGACAATTAAATTATACTTGTTGTTATATTGTCCTCGATGATTAGGATAACTAAGTGTAGATGATTAAAAACTAGTTGTAAAATCAATAAACATTTATATAAAATCCATAAACATTTATATAAAATCGATAAACATTTAAACAAAATCAATAAACTTCATATAAAATCAATAAACATTCAGATGAATATTAAATAACTTATAAGTTATATAAGTTTTTTATATACATTTTTTTTTATCACTGGTCGATCTTCCACACATTCGCAAGTACGAGTAGTGCTATGCTACATGTTTATACGTACCGCCAATGAGTGGAATTATCTGGTTGCGTCGGTGTTTCCCAGTTCATATGACACCAATCATCTCTGTCTGCCCATTTAAAATAAAAAAATAAGTTGTCTTTTAATTTACACACATTCACATTCAACTTAATGAGACGAAATTTAAATCTTGTATAAAACGCACACTATGTAGGCAAGCATACTATAAGTTGGGGGATTACATTGATGATAAAAATGCTTGGCTCAAACCTGGTCCTGCTCCACAACCATAGGGACAAATAAATCGATTATCATGTGAAGCTATTGTAGCAGCTACAGAAGATTGTAAAAATATCTTTGCGTTATATAGATTCCATATCTTAATATTATATAATTGCATGGCACATGTGTGAGTACTATGTACTATGAAGCCACTTTTTACATTTAGTTATATTTTAATGACGTTGCCCTGGTGGCTGAGAGAATGTCATGCTCACTCAAATGTCTCGGTGAGGGTGGCGCGTGTGTCGTATCATTTAGTTTCCTTCAAAATGGTTGAGTTGAATGGTGCTGATCCATGCGTCATGTTCGTGAACGGGCGCTGTCAGTGCAGACTGGTCATCTCTTAGTTGCCATGGTTTATAAATATATATATATTAATTTTTTATTTGTTTATTATATCTTTTTACTCCGGACGCTCTTAACTTGCACGTCTTGCTACTTAGTTCTCACTTAATATACCATCTCAACGTGAATGATGTAATGTACCAAGATTTTGTAACAATATTCTGATTTAAAAGAGTGTCCATAGAGTTTCTTGTTTTTCGTTACCGGCGGCGAGTGCTGTGGGTGCGGGGGCGTGCGGCGGTGCATGCTGTGGCGGCGGGTGCGTGGGGCACCGGGTCGCGGGGCGGCGGCGGTGGCGCGTTACGGTGTGCATTCGTTGTTCCGTGATTCGAAGTCTCGTGCATTCGTTGTTGCGGTGTGGGTCGCTGCGTGCTTTCGTGCTCGCAGTGTTCGTCGTTGCGGGCAATCGGCGGCGTGTGGTTCGGCGTGGTGGCTTTCGTAATGACGTATTGCACTCGTAGTTTTTCGTAGATTTGTTTTATGAATTGTTCTTATGACATTCAAAAGTGTCAGTAATGGTTTAATTGAAATAAATGCTTTGAGTTTTGAGTTTAAAAAAAATAAGTTATGTCCGAGTCATACGCATTTTATAACGGGCTTCTTACTAGAATCTGCTGTGGACAAATATTGATGCAAGCTCACGTCGAACCCGTCATTACACTTTTTTTTATGTTAAATAATAAGTGTTTAATGGAAAAATGACATTGAAAACCCTATTATCTCAGCTTTTCGAATTTAATTAAGTGGTATACACAAGCACGTTAGTAAAAAACACATCTGCTAACTTCTGAGTTAATAAATCTCTAAACGATTAACTTAAATAATTATGCCCAACTTCTAGAAACCTCAACTTACAAAACGTCGCCTTACTGACCATGTAATCAACTAATGACGCACTAATCAAACTTTCAGAAGTCGTACAGAAGTCATTCGTGCCGAAATCTCTAGTTAGGCTCGAGAACAACTTTAAATTGGGTATAATTGAGTCTGCCCAAATCCATCAGAAGTTTCTGATTGATTCCTATTTTTAACAAGATAACTTAGAAAAATCTCTCGGACATTGATAGGGTAGAGAATTTATTAAAAAAAGATTTGGCTCTCAATCTGGAAATATAAAGGACCAGCGAAGGTTTTGACTAAAAGTTTTCATTTTGTCATGTAAATTGATTTGCTGGAGATAATAAACTCCCGACCGAATTTCGACCAATCATGAGGCTCAATGAGGCCTAGGACATAATAACATCACGCCTATAATCCCCGAAGGGTTAAACTGTGCCTACAGACTAGGTGTACCTAAAAGTACACCTATACATTTCGTCAGTTTTGTTTAAGTCTAATGGAACAGGGGAAGAAGAAAAGATGAAGAAGAAAAAGTAATTATTGGTTTTACACAGGACAAAACAAATTGAGTGATTTGTTGTGTGGTTGTGTGATTGAGTTTTTTTTTGTTTTTTCATCAACAGTCACTGAGAGATTCGTGATAGAAAAACTCAATAACAGTTTGCTTGACCTGTTAATTGGGCATGCCTAATTTTTTTTTTCAAGCGCTGTCTTAAAACCATTTCGAGGGTTAGCTTAGGTGAATTCATGCCTGTTACCAGATTTGAAAAATACATACTATTTCAAAAGTTATAGGTGTTTTAACGAATGACTTTCATTTGACCTTTCAGACCCTCCAACAATATAACATTAGGCATAATAGAACATTCCTTTGTCATTCTATCATTCTTGAAAAAAAAAACATTCGGTTGCGAGGCTGTCAATGTCAACATTTTGTAAGTTATGTTTAGCCAGCTTTGTTGAAGTTTGTTTTTGTGAAATATTGTGAATTGTTTTAATGGCTTCTTTAAATTATACTAAGGCGGATTCCCGTAACATACCTACGGTCAATAATGCTATGATTGTTGAGTATATGATGTTGTCCACTCAACACAATATAGCGGAAATACGAGGAGCAAAGGCTCTAATGTAAGTATTCTATATCATTGTTTTGATTTATATAAGATTGGTTTATCTCTTGTCATCAATGAACTTATTATATACTAGCGACCCGCCCCGGCTTCGCACAGGTGTTTTTCTCTACTATATTATGCATGTATTATACTTAAAAACCTTCCTCTTGAATCACTGTATCAATCTCAACTGTCAAGGATATGTCACTGGATTTAGATTGACATTGTATTCTTTTTTAATTTGTCTGTGGCACAACACCGCACTACATACAGCCTCATAGTGATATTGAGAGCACCTCGAATTTAAAAAATCCTAAAAAAATGTACAACCCCTAAAAAAATAAAATAAGCAAATTAGTTCCTTGAAATGGTCTATATTTTGTAAAAAAAAAATATAAAAAAAATATAAAAAAAATCAAGTCATGGCCAATTGGGCCTTGGGCCTCATACTTAGTAGTCGCCCTTGTGACCACTAGACCAATGAGACCTATCTTAATACATAGTTACAATACACACTCATACGCAGATGCACTCTCTCAGTATCATACTCTCAATATTCTGTTATATACCACAAAATCAAATCGTGCACGTTTGTATGGTCACAAAACCACGCTTGCTGTAAGCCACAGACAAATATTATAGGACAGAATACAATATTCAAATAGCCGCTTCAGCATTGAACATGCTTTTGGATTTGACTACAACAAATCCTTGTTACACAATATTTTCTTTCAAAATAAAATCTTGATTTGCCTTCATATAAACTTTACATACACCTCTATGACTGTTAAAAGATCTACGTATAAATGAGAGCCGAGACCGACAGATTAACGTGTTTTCTGAAACCGACCCGAGGCCAGTTATTACTAGCTCCTTAAAAATAACAATAACAATATTATTACTAGTAATCCATAACCCTCTATACCTCTCTACTACTTTGTTCTTATAAGCCTTCTGTTTTCGACCCCCGCCAGATTTTCCGTCCGCCTACTTATTTTCTTAGAAAATCATTGAACGTATGGCTTCCGTGGTTATGTTTACTTAGGCATATTTCTTCGTCAATGTTTAAGGTAATATAAACCGATGAGGAAAATGATCAAAAATATTGAAAGGTATAAAATTATTACGTATTTTTTGCCTGTATAATAACATGTGAAATTATGTTGTTTGATGTTGTGGGAATATTTGTATGTGATTTGAAATAACGATATTTGTATTATTACTTTTGGTTACCCATGTAGAAGTTAATGTCAAACGTGCCTACAGAATGTCAAACTACATAAAATATGTTGTATAACTAGAATATATGTATAATTCTCATATTCGCAACAGTCGTGCGTGTATAACCAGAGACCGCAGCGTAAATACGACTAACGCTGCTTTCCGAGGCACAGAGGAAATTCGGTATGTAATAAGTGGTCACCCATTCACAGACCAACCCAAGCAAACGCGGCTTAATCTGAAGATGGATCCGAGTGGCTGCTTTCTAAGCAAAATCTCCATGGCTCCAAATTAAAAAAAAACTCCAGTTAACTTCATTAACAGTGTTATTCTTATCAAGTTTTTTGAAGAAACTTTACTTTCGGCAGCACACCGCAATCTATTTTACAGCCATGAAGATGGCGGTGGAACGAAGTTTTCCTTGAATATTTATGGAACTTTGACTTTGTCAACAGATCGCGATGGCAGCTACGTGCTTGATCTTCGCACTAGTCCTCGCGACTACGTCTCACGTGTTTGCAGCCCCGGCACACACAGGTAACTAACTATTTAACTTACAGTTCCCGACGGATACGAAACGCTTCACTGTATTTCTAGGGATGTTTGAAACTCCGTCTCGAATGCTATGTCAATATCTTGAAACAGATTATTAAGAAGAATTTCCCAGAAAGGAGTTTCTGGACTGCAGGTTTCAATTCTTTGGTAAAACTGACAATGAAATTATTAATATTACTGGTTAAAACTGAATTGCAATAAATTAGTAAAATTAAAAAAAAAGTATCTTCATAAAAAAGTGTATAATTGTGTGTTTAACAAATAAATGTATAATTTAAAAAGTAAAATAAATTATGTAAATTTTTTTCAAGAAATAAATTCAGGCAATCTGAGGAGTATCAACTCTTAGGATCTTAGTTACTTATGTAACTAGAATCATCATTATAAAAATTAATCAACAAATAAACTCGACCAATGGAGTCGTTCTAAATGAGAAATTTGTAACATAATCATATAAAATCAATTCAAACTTTCCAAACCAACAAATTTATTTACATTTAAAAAGACAACTACAATTAAAATTGTAGGGTAATTTAATACAAAAAAAAAACGATTTAATGATTTTCCAGAAACCTTAATTATTTTTAAATTGCTTTCTGTTATTCAATGTTTTATTGTAAAACTAGCTGACCCACGCAACTTCGTCTGCGTCACAATAATTTATAGCTTACAAACTTCCTCGATAGATCCGACGATCCAACACAGTAATTTTGCAAATTAGTTTTCTAATGTGGAAAGAATTTTCTAAGTCTTCTGAGTAATTTTTGAGTTGAATCGTAACAAACAAAAAAATCTAATCTTTCCTCTCTATAATATTAGTTTAGGTTAACTTAGAATATATTATTAAAGTGAGAATTACTATATGTACATATTATCATCATAATCAGCCTTAGGTATATTGATCCGACAGTAGGGACTCAGGCCTTCTCTCTAGGAGAGGGATGGGCTATAATCCTCCACGCGGGCCCAGTGCGAATTGGTAGATGTCACATATATTCGAATTTTTGGTTCTAAGATATGCCGGTTTCCTGACGATGTTTTCCTTCACCGCTTTAAGAGCAGTGGCACGTGATGAAATAAATAAAAAAATAAATTACACAAAGTCATGCGCCTGCCTGGGTTCGAACCCACAACCAACTGTTCGTAAGTCGGGGCCGCCACCACTGGGCCACCACTGCTCACAAAACAATATACAATAACACCTTGTAAATATTATGGTGCAATAAATATTTTGAATTTGAATTTCCCGGAGGCCAGAACCTCCACGTATCTACATTAGGACGCGAGCACCGGCGCAGCGGCCCTCGTAATAATTTTGTCGCGCGGATATTTTTACATTGCGATACCTTCTAAGATATTTTTTTTTAATATATAAAGTAAAGAGCACAAATATTCTATGTTAAATTTCCGTTCTAACAAACCCATTTATTTAGATATAGATTAATACCATATGGGTTAAATAAGGTTCGCAAAAAATAACTCTATTGAACCTAACATTTTAATGGTAAAAAATGGTTACAGTGAGTTAATCTTAATAGATAGATATATGCTGTCGCAAATTTTTTTGTAGAACTTTTAAAGAGAACAATTTCTTTAATACGTCATATTTGCATAACTTAAACCATTTTCGCAGCGCACGCAACGAAAGCTATAAATAAGGAACATCGTTTCCCGTTTGTGAAACATTTTTCATTTATGCTCCACTCCTTTTGGTCTTAGCGTGATGTTATATAGCCTAAAGCCTTCCTCGATAAATGGACTATCCAACACAAAAAGAATTTTTCATGTCCAACCAGTAGATCCTAAGATCTAAGCGTTCAAACAAACAAACAAATTCTTCAGCTTTATAATATTAGTATAGATTACTACTCAACTATCCACTATCTGAAACTGGCAATTAGCATTCTAGGGTTCTGTCTGATTACAGACATTTTTATGACAAGTGAGTAAATTAATTCATTCAGAAACACTCACGACAGGTGAATGACGGTTAGATAATAACATCGTTGAATGCCTACATGCATAAAAGGTATCATGTATTAATTTGCGCAGTAAGTTACGTAAGTGCGTTTCTACACAGTTTCTAAACACTTAACCCTAAAATAGGCGTCGCTCAAACAATGAATCTTCTTCCGTCCTATGTAAATAAGTTCTTGTAGTATCGACCAACCTCAAGCGGATAGTGGTGGCCCGGACTTCAAACTTCACTTTGTAGTTTTAGGGTTGGGATGTCGGAAACTACTAAAATAATATTGTAGCTGAAAGGTGCATAATGGTTTGTTTAAAAACCAAAGGCGAATAGAGGAATAGCTGAAACTTTAAACTGAAAACGTAAAAAGCGAGTCAGTATAATAGGTAGTAAAACTTCATTTTTAAAAGGCAAGAGACTATGGCTATTTGCATATTTTCTGCAGAAAATAATCCGAGTGGAGATATTGACAGCCAATCTCTTCGTCGAATAGAAACTCGGTTCATTTCAAATAATTTTATAGACTGAAAATACAATTTTCGTAAATCAGTCTTATTATTTTGCTAACAAAATATAAAATTTGCATATTGTTTGTATTATATATATTAAAAGAGAATAAAAACGTTCTGACGTGTAGTCCAATAACATAATAATTTTTATTTATGTCATAAATATTTATGTACGGTCCCGAAATTATTCGTCTGTTTGTTTTCACAGAATAATAATTTATTTAACGAAGTTATTCCTACTTAAAATATAAAGAATCATGGCAAGGTCAGTACATTCATTTGTACAAAAAAAAGAATTCATTTAGAGGGTTCAAAATATTTTCCAATTTTGAGAATACATTACGAGGAGTAGATTGATCTACTTATCATAATTTTAAAACCCCGCATAATTAAAATATTTCGAAATGAAAATATCAGTTTTTCGTTTCAATCTCGTTGCCCATTTTGCTGTGGTTATAAAAAAAAACGACGTGACAATGACGGGTCTGTCAAACTGACAGACAACTTCAAATGAGTCATGTGAATAGTTTGTTTACGGAACAGCAGAGAATAGTTTGTTTACAGAATATAACGTTTACAGTGGTGTTATGAGTTGAAAAAGTATCATTATATCAGTAGAAAGGGTGTGACTACTGTGATAAAGGCTACGGGGCATCCAAGAGTCAAGACAGACAAATTAGGCACACTACTAACTTATAAACTGCGATAAGGACGAGATAAGCCAGCCGCAGCAGCAGTACGACACCAACCGTCTACATTGAGGGCGCATTTATTGATATTGTATATAATATTATGTCTACCGTTAGAAGACGTCAAATTAATATCAAGCTTGTGTAAATATTGATGGGCATTAATCTGTTGAAAGTGTAATGTTCATATGAAAAATTATCTATGTAAATAACATCAGGTTACGTCTTATAAAATAAAAACAACATCTTGATTAATGTCTTTATTCCTCTTCTACAAAAACATGGTTTAAATGCTGAGCTGGTAATAAAATGTTATCCTGATACCTTGCCCATCCCAAATACCAAACAACTGTCATTACATGGGCACAACAACCGATCGTTCGGCGACCAACTATACAATTACAGCAATACTCTAGAATGCCACTTCGCCCAGATAAATTAGTTTGAGTCAAAATATAAACATAATACGTTTTTCTTCCCACATGTCGTGAACGTATTTTGCCCCTTAATAATATAACATCCTCAGTTTCACTGATATTCATTTGAGGTTGATGTAACTTGGCAGTTCAGAACATACTTCAATAATATAGGTGCCATTAATTTTGATATGTTCACTATAATAAGAATTAGCCTGCCGTATTTGATAAGTACCCAAGGAAAATAATATTAAATCATCATAGGCCAATCGGGGGAAGAATAATATATTATCCCGATCAGCTGTGATACTTATAAAGTCAGATGAGCGCCTATTAAGGTTCAATGAGACCACCACATCTGACAAGTTATTATGCAATTGAAATCGTTCATTTATAACATTTAAAATATTTTGAGCATCACTACGATCTTTCAACCGCACAGCAAACTTATTGTACAAAGCCACTCCTTTCTTGAAATCCTGCATGAGATGTGGCAGAGCTTTATTATTAAATTCATGCCTAAATAATTTATAGTCTCTTTTCATGTGACCATTCACCGCCTCTACCACCCAGCGACAAATAGTGACGCAACGGCTTTGGTTAGCTTGTTGTGTGGTTAATTGATTGTTTCCTTGCATTAAGGAGTGTGGCATATGGGGCTCATAACCACACTGTTCTAATAACGTTATTGAATCCCTAAAACCTCTATCCAAAAAGAAAACGTCATTTTCTCTGAAATAGGCTCTTACTGCATCATTTTCATCATTAAAAAGGGACAACATAATCTCAGCATCTGAGGTTGTAGCTTTGTATGGACCTAGGCAATCCAAAATATATCCATCACATAAAACTACCATCATAGGCTTAAGTAGGTTCCTATACTTATGCAAAGAATAAGAGTCTTTTTGAAAGCTGTAATTGCTACTTTTGTAAGTAAAATGATAGGTGCCATCCCAAATAAAAATGGGTTTAACGTTATGGCCATAAAGGCCATTAGGAATTAATAAATTGTGTGATAGCATCTGTTGTCTAGTAATATGGGATAGACCTAAATGTCTAGGAACAAACTCCTCTGTCATGATTTTCCTGACCTTATTCATGTAGCCCTCAAGTGTACGCCTCGGAACATTCATGAGGCTTGCTATTCTTTCATCAGATTCACCACTTCTATATTTAATTAAAAGAGCCGATAAACCAGTCTTCATATTTGCTTCAGAAAGCCTTGGAACCAGGTCCAACAAACTTAAAAAGTTTTGTCTTGTCAACCCGACCCAATATTGCAACAAATTGTCATCTATGTTAAGAATGTCTTCAAAGTTGTAAGTCTGATTGTGATTTATATAAGAAAATATGTGCTCAATTTGCTGCGAGTTGAAATATGAAGTACTGGAATTATACAGTGCATCCCACTCATTGGTTATAAGATGAGTACTACAAATCCTAATATGGGTTGGAAGATATAATTTATAATCTTGTAGCAACCTAATTCTCAATGACTCTGATATAGTGTGAGTATCTATGTTGTTGCATTGTGGTAGTGCACAGTTATATGGGCTTCCGGTTGCCCTTTTGTAATTAGGTAATTGAATGGTAGGCGTATTTTCTTGAGGTACATTTGGTACATTGGCAGGTATCCATTCTGAACCTGACGATGGCGGAGAGCTGGGCTGTGATGACAACTCCTGATCAGAAATTAAGTGCAGTGCAGGTACTACAACTGTATCTTCTTGCGGTTGTTGCTCTGGCTCTGCTCTGCTCAGGATCGGGGTCTGATGCGGCATCCGGGCAACAGTACATCCAGCTGCTCTGTAGCAGTTGTGGCACAAGCGATCCAAAGGATTCACCTAGAAATAATTCAAAACTAAAGAGCAACATCCTTTAAAGTATAGTTTGCCACTATAGTTTACTAATAACTATAAATATGTACTTAGATCAGTATAATCTCATACCATGCTTAAATTCACGCCTTTTGCATGGTGGTAAGCATAAAGTACAGAATCAACACTACTACTATTTATAATTATGTAAAGAACTAACCTGACGAGGTGCAATATTGTTTGAGATCAATAGTTGTATTTGGTGTTGCCTTGCAGTTGGGTTTGTACGCACTACAAGTTCACTTGGAATCCTTAAAACAGAGCGCCCACATGTAATGCAGACTCTTGAGTGTCCAATAACTCTTTGAGGCTGGCTTACACTGCTACAACTAGCTTCAGATGGATGACTGTCAGTAGCAGTTTCCATAGTATTCAATGATACATTGATAGCCCTCATAGCTGCTTCCCAGCACTGAACACATATGCAGTCCGTTTCAGTTACCTGCAACATTACAACAATTATCACTACATAGTATAAAACAAAGTCTCTATTTTTGTCTGTTTGTCTGTATGCTTAAATCTTTAAAATTACGCAACGGATTTTGATGCGGTTTTTTGTAATAGGTAGAGTGATTCAAGAGGAAGGTTTTAGAATCTTTTTTGCACCCGTGCGAAGCCGGGTCGGGTCACTAGTAACAATATATAACATAAAATGCCTTGTTTCTTCGAAGGGTCGGGCAGAGGTGTACCTACAGTACACCCACATTTCGGCAGTTATGTTTAAGTCCCATGTAATAGGGGGCGAGCCATCGCGACATATACTTACCTAACACGTGGGGAACTATGTGAATAAATGAAAATAGGTAGGTACTTACTATGTCAGGAGAAATCCATTCTGATACCATTGAGATTGTTCTTGTGTCTAACTCTTCTAAAACGAGTATACGCCGGGAATGGTGAAGATCGAGGTCACAGTTGATACACCTCATTGTCCAATTTGTAAATCAAAATCCAGTGTTAAGAATATAAGCACAAAGTCAAAGATAAGCGTGAAATTCAAAAGTCCGTGGTAGAAGCCGAGTTTTCAGGGTAAAGCAGAAATCAAATGTCCAAGAGAGTAGCTAAAAACCGTTAAAGAAAGCGAAAATAACAACGAAGCAAGAATACACGCAAGACAGTCGATGACAGTCGACGTCTCGACGATCAAAGTACAGATTACTAAACTAACTAGTAAACTAGTAGCAAGGCACATTTTTTTTTTTAAATATTAGTTTTATGGAGCAAGGATCAAAGATAGTCTGTCCCATAGATTAAAATAATAGCGGTCCGGCGGTCTTACACTGACAGCGGCTGTTTCGTTCTAAAATAATGAGCTCCTAGTTAAACTATTTACTTTTAACAATATATTTTTATTGCGGGGTTTTAAAAATATTGTAAATTCCTTAAGATACTCTTCAGGTACCCAAGAGTACAAGGGCTAGAATTTCAACTTCTCTAAATATCTTAATTTTTTTGTACAAATTCTGCCATGATCCTTTTCTCAGAAGGACCAATGTTTTTGAAAAAAGAAATGTTAAATACTTTCATAAATATATTCTTTTATCATTTCAAGTAGCCAAAGACATTATTTCCATAGCCTAAACACAATTATTTTGAAGGGTCAAAACATGATTAAATACACATTCATGAACAGACATGATACACAAAAACACAGTCAATTTAGCATTCTGTTTGTATTCGATTATAATTAAAAAACACCAAACACCAGTCCTAAATTATAAACGGAGAAATCCGTCGTTTAATAACCGTGTAGCTGACCTACCTAAAAATCCATTCTTAATCCCGTCGGATTATCTTTACGTGACCATGATGAAGTATTTTCGTATCCACTGCTCTTGACATTGACTATTTTGCAGGGTTATACATACTTTGTTATAACGCATAACCTATGGATATCTGGATATGACAGTTTAATCTCAACTTTTATTTTTTTCCATAATTTGTGTCGTTTGTTTTTTTGTTTTATTACATTGGAATGACAGGGGTTGATCATTATATAAATCATATTACACGAATACATGATTAAAATCTTTGTTTGGAATTCACATAACATCACACCTACAGGAATAACATTCCCCAAAGGGTTTGATAGAGGTGTATTTAATAGTACGCCCACATTTCACCAGTTATGTTGCCCGCGAAATTCGAATTTTCTTACGTTTTTTGCAATTTCCCGGTCAGTGTCAAGTCGTATGTAAAGTAAAATGGGATTCGCGGCAGAAACAATTGTCTATTGAGTAATAATGATTAAAACCACCAAAACAACCGTCTCAGTTTATACAAGTGTCAAGAGTGATTATTTGATGAAAAAGGCATCCCACCAAAAACAAAACTTGTAAAAAAAGCCAAGCCGCGCAACTCTGTTCCTTTACCATAAAAAGTAGTGGGTTCCATGTAATACCAAGTCAGTTAATATTTAATCCCTGACTAACGTACATTTTTGTAGCGTCTCTCATTATATCTGTTTCGTTTACTGAATCAACAATACATAGGTTTATTAGAATTTGGAGCAGTCTTATTCATCGATTTGAAGTACCTACTCGACAAGCTGAATCAAACGAATAAAAACACGACAAGGGCAAGTCGTTTTATAACGGAATTCCTATGGCCACTTTCAAGCTCCATCAACAGATCTTGGAGACCATCCAAAGACAAAGTACTCGTCAAAACGCATCAAACGAGTCTAAACTCGATGGGTTATGTCGTTCTATAACGGAGTGCCTGTGGCCATCTTCCAGCTCCATCATCAGATCCTGGTTACCAACTAAAGACAGAGTACTCACCAAGACATATCAAATGAGCTCAAACTCGATGGGGTTATGTGGTTTTATAACGGAATTCCTATGGCCGCCTTCCAGCTCCATCATCAGAACTATTCAGAACCCTGAACATCATCTAAAGACAAACTACTCGACAAGAAAAATCAAACGAGTCCAAACTCGATAGGGTTATGTCGTTGAATAACGGAATTCCTGTGGCCACCTTCCAGCTCCATCAACAGACCCTGGACACCATCATAAGACAAACTACTCGACAAGACGAATCAAACGAATCCAAACTCTATGGGGTTATGATATTTTAAAATGGAGTTCCTATGGCCAACTGCCTGCTCCTTCATCAGATCAGTTCCATATCATCATAATATTGCATTGATAGGCGATATACATATACGTGCAAAATTTGTGTGTGTTAAATTTAATAACTCGTAAATTCATTTACTGAAAATGTAACTTTAACTTTGTAATCCTATACAATTAGATGGGATTACAAAGTTATTTATGCAGTTAATGTATCTGTGAAACTAGACTGAAATTGCATATTTTTTTAGTTTTTCCATGGTTTATACACTAAACACTAATTGTATTTTAAATTTGAAGCTTCTTTGTCTGCTAGAAGTGCTTTAGACTTTTGATGATCAGTCAGTGAGTGAGTGACAAAACTAAGGAACTTTGATTAGTTATAATTCTTAAACTACTGGTTCAAATCGAATGAAATTTGAACGTGTCTATACAATGCCTAATTGGTTACTAAAAATTTAGGCTTCTAGTTTTATCCGCAACGAAGTTATAGGAGGTCTAAAATGGCTTGAACTGGTTCGATAAAAGGATGGTACGGGCGTGCCGCTTTATTGCTCGACTTGGCGGGGGCACTGCCGTGCCCTCAGATTCTTGAGACTCGAAAAAAAAACCATTCTAATCCCCTCTCGAATTAAGTTTTTGATTGAAATTCATACTACGATATTGTTCCAGAATACGGGTCTTAGATACTAATTAAAGTTTTCATAATTAACTGTTATAAAATGAGGATTTATCTCATAAAGCTTGCATTTGGTTTTATTAAATGAGATCGGTTATAAACCTGTGGTGAACCACGCTTTTGTGGTCGACCACGGGCTTAAACGCAATTAATAATAGGTTATGTAGTAAGTAGAGAGCAACGGTGGCCCAGTGGTGGCGGCCCCGACTTACGAACAGTAAATCGTGGGTTCGAACCCAGGCAGGCGCATTGATTTGTGTTATTTATTTCAACGTCACTGCTCTCAAAATGGTGAAGGAAAACATCATGAGGAAACCTGAATGTCTTAGAAGCAACAAATTTGAAGACATGTGACATCTAACAACCCAACCGTCCGGACAACGTGGGTCCGTCAGGACCCACGTGGTGGATTATAGCCCATTCCTCTCCTAGAGAGGAGGCCTGAGTCTCTGCAGAGGGAAAATTACAGGCTGATGATGAATATGTAGTAAAATGAATGGATCACTTGGACGTAGCGAGTAGAAGCAAGTAAGTTAGTACTTATGAAATTTCTCTCTTGCCTGTATTTCGCAAAGATCTCTATATCTCTCTTCTTTCTTGTAATTCATTTTACAATGTGCCAAAGAATTTGCAATAAACTGAGTTTCGTTTTACAATGTAGGTACCTTCTATAAAGAATATTTAAGAATTACATACATACAAAAAAAAACATACAGTCGAATTGTGTACCTCCTCGTTTTTTGAAGTCGGTTAAAATATCATAGGAAGAAGAACAAGCTCCACCATCATTAAATCATGTCCGACTTGAAAGTCAAGGCTTATCTTGCTTTTCTAAGTAAACTTTCAACTGAGCAAGATCACGATGTCTAACATTTTAAATTCACTCTAGCAAAAATAACCTTAGTCCCTTAATGATAACGTCAAAAGACTTTTGAGTTAGTTTTCTGCGTCTTGAGTTTTTCAAGTTTTCTCTCAAAAGAAAATTTATTATTCATATAAGACCATTTCAGTATTTGAATAATCTCATATTCAAACAATATGAAACCATGATTTTATATGCTTTGTCTTAGATGGAAACAGTGAGCACCATTCATTATAGCATATCTACATATATATCTACAATTGTACGTACAGTTACGAGCACTAATATGTATACACTTGACAGAGTTTAAACACGAATTTCTCGTGACATAACAATTGAAAAACTAAGATATGACCAATTTTATGTTGAAATGGGTTTCAAAATATTAGTTTCGTTACGTAACATGAAAAAAAAATCATTGCAGAAGATGAAAAATGCTTTTAAACTAAGATAAAGTACTAAGATAAGTGTAAACATATAGGTGGTGCTGACTGTACCCTTACATTAGCAGATTGTTAGTAACCTTGGCAAAGCCCGAGCTGTTTAATTAAGGCATAAATTTTTTACTACGTCAATAGTAGGTAGGTAAGGTATGTCAATTTGACGATGAAACCATACGAATAGGACCTGTATAGAACTCAATAGTTTTCTAGTCATCATGACAAAGATTTTTCATTTCGTCGTTCTTAAAATCATTTTTGACATTTCGCAATTACCTACTCAACAATAGTTGTTATAGCAATTTTATGGTTCTAGAAACACCATTTGAGAAACCAAAGGGTTATATTACGTGTCAGACTTTGGGGCTTTGCTCAATGACGTATTATATATAGACTCGTCTTGAATTAACATGGCGGCGCTTCAAAACGGCGAAAATATTATGTAACTACTTTTACGCGTAAAGAAAGGGAAAGAAAATATGACACCGTACATGCAGCGGGATGCCTGTTGTCTTTATGTTTCGCGCAGGTTTACACACACGACTTAAATTAAGAACAAACGTAGCGACGCGCGAGAGGTTGGTGCGTAACAAAGCGCGATGTGGCCAATTGGCTTCATTTCATGTTGTCATTTTTGAGGGCGGACAACGTATCTATAGTTTTAATATATCATTGGCTTTGCTAGACATTGATAACTATCATAGACAACAACCGACACTGACGTTAAGTTTTAATGAGCTCTATGATGCTCGGAGAAATCTCGATGTAAAACACAGCCAGTCTATACAGATTTCGGGTCAGCACAGCATGACTTAGCCGGTTTTTTACCAGAATCACTAAATATTATAAAGCAAAGTCAGCGTCTGTCTGTTTGTCTGTTCGCGATAAACTTAAAAACTACTGCTCCGATTTTGATGTTGTTTCCACCTATGGATAGAGTGGTTCTCGAAGAAAATTTTAGTTTAAGACCGACAACCACGCGGGTGAAGCCGCGGGCATCAGCCAGTGAATTATAACACAGTAATATTGGGTTTGCCAAAAATAATTGGATAAAAATAATCAGGTTGTAGCATGTTTTGGTCATCAAAGTGGTCCCGCTATTCACTTAGTCAAATTCTAACCAAAATACTTGTGGCAACAACGTGTATTGTGTAGAACCAGAAGATAATGTTATTAGTATCTAGAGGCCGTTATTAATTGTGATACCACTGGCGTAGGGCAAGGCCTCTGGTAAATGTCATGAGGAGCGCCATTTTCTCCAAAAATATATGTATTAGTAACTTATTGCAGTAACTTTCCCGAAAAAGATCTTTCTTATTTTTTTTCTTTTTAAGAATAGAATGCAGACTGGTGGCAGCTTTTTTTTAAATATTTGTATCTAAAAATTTTCTATAAAACTCTTGTACCCGTAATCTGTTAAATTCTGATTATACAATTCAATAATAGGAACCATCTTAATTTGTTCCTCTATTGTGAGCAAAATAAGCTTAACAATGTTCACGTTTTCTCCTTCTGAAAAGTTATTTCCCTTTGAGGTTTAATGAGTAAAGTACTAAGATCCAATTCTCCTTTGTTACGAACGAGTTACCGTCTCTTTCCTAATAACAACAACAGCAGAGCAACTAGGACAGTGTGTTACCAACCAGTTCACGAACTACTCCATTACATTAACCGGTTAATTTTACGACTGTTTTTATATTCTGCGGTTGCGTAGTGTGTATGAGTTGTTTATGTGTGAGCGTGTTCACTCAGTGGTGGCTGAGTACTGCGTTTACAGATTTGTTAAAAAGTAAGCGAATACGTGTTTTTGAAAAAGAACTTTAATAAAACTAAAAACTTACATTTTACAGTTTATTTTATTTCTATTTCCATGGAAGTATTTTGGTCTAAGTGGAAACACGAAAATATGAAAACAATTTAGAATACACCAGTATTTTACATGGATCGACTGCCAATTTGACATCCAACACCCATATTTATTTTTACAAAAGAAAATAAAATTATTCCTATAACTTCCTCAGACCACAATCTCTTAAGATCCCTTGTTTATGTAGCGAAGAGTTGTTAACAAGAGTTGACAATTGTTGAGGAAAACAGAATGATTTCTTGTCAAGGCTGTGAAAATAAAAAAATAAGACTTTGATTAAAAGGAAAATCAACGCTGGCGCATCTTTTGTGGTTGTCAACAAAAATGTAGCGAGATCCTGTAATTAAAATAATATATATGTTAGAGATCTTTCTTGAATGGCTATTAAATTTATTTAAATACCCGAACTCCGCGCTAACATCATATAAGACTTCGGACTTGCCAATGTCGTACTGTCAGTGTCAGTTGTATGTGTCAGTAGTGCGTTCGTTTTATTTTTTGGAGTTTCTTGCTCACGAGACAGCGCCTGTGCTGGTCGTGCGCACTGATTGATAAAATACATGGCAGACACCAATATCGAGCACGTGGCCGCTAATCCGATTGAATCTGCGACATATATATATTTTTCAGCTAGAAATTAATGGGCTTTGTGGCGTGTTCTGAAAGAAAAAGAATTTAAGCTAAAAATGTTTCAATTCTGAACTCATTTGTAAGATCTAGTGTCTAAGTATTAAAATTCAGGATATGGTTGTTAAGGGTTTTAAGATGGAAATATGAATAATTACAAAGGAATATTAATTATTGACGGGCTTGTGGCTAAATAGTCAAAGACTCAGGTTGATCTTCGAAGTTAAACAGAGTTTGCCGATGTCAGTCTGTGGATGGGTGACCATCAATATATTACCTATTTCTCGTCGTTCTTCGGAGGGCACGTAAAGCCGGTGGTCCCAGTTATCATTTGTGAAACTTTGGCAGACTTTATGACTAGTCTGAAGCCTGAAATTTACTGTGTTACCCAGTAACAGGGTTTTGGAAGTCGGATAAGTCGTTACATCATGTAAAATACAAATATTGCTGCATTTGGATCTGACAGTTGACCCCAACATAGTTTTGGCAAAGGCTAGTCAGATGATGAATAATAATTATTAGTAGACAATATAGTACTAGTAATATTGAATCTATTCACTAAATAATTCAAGCGAATGCTGCATACATATTAGTTTATAAATTAAACACACAAAGCCTTGATCCAGACAGACATATAACACACTAGCGGACGTCACGCAGTTTCATCCACGTAGTTCCCGTTCCCGTGGGAATACAGGGAGAAGTAGCCTATATCACCCTGGGATAGTGAAACTTCCCAACGGTGAAAGAATCTTCCAAATCGGTCCAGTAGTTTCGGAGCCTATTCGAAACAAACAAACAAACAAATCTTACCTCTTTATAATATTAGTGTAGATTACCTAATTGGTGTTTTATTACTCTGTGTCTGTTTGGTTTGTTCTACTAGGGCTTTCTTAGACATTGTAAAACATACTAAGAGAGGGAACTTACTGCTATATTTACCTAGTTTTTGTTTTGCTTATTGCGCAAAACTGCCTTAATAATATTCAGTTATATTTGCACAGAAAGTAGGTACAAGTTACAGATAATAATGATGATGATGTGAATGATTCTAATACAAACTACATAAACTAAGGCATCCAAATAGTCTAAGCTGTAATAATGAAGACTCACTCAATATAAATGTATTATTACATTTCATAAAACACGCTTTAGGTAAAACAAAAAGAGTGAGGATTGTCGCACTATAGTTTCTGCCTACCCCTATGACAAAAAGGCGTGAATTCATGTGTATGTGCAAACAGAAAGACATTGAAAATTTAAGAAAAACAAAGAAATGACGACAACAAAAGTACAGTAATAGCTTTATTGAGTGTCATAACGTAAATTTCCAGATCCATAAAGTGTTTTCTCATGATACTCAGTGCAAAAAGGGTTTGAAAATATCACACTTGGTGCAGTACAAATAATGCATTTTCACGTAAAGTAAAGTGTCTCATAGAATACTGAACGTTTCTAACTCCGGGAGGCGAGACATGGTTTCATTTTACTAGAGACTACCTACTGTTCTTTTTGAAGTATTATTCAGTCTTGTTAACCGACTTCCTTAGTCCATACTATACTGCTGTGATAAACGTAAAACAGTATCTCGAAGAAAGCCAGTTTCGAGAAGGTTATCAGTATTTTTATGTTTTAAAGTAGATACTTGCTATTTGGCTTAATTTATGAGACACGTATTTATTTAAGGCATCCGATGGCATTAAACTATTTTTTTTTAAGTGACCGCTTTTGAGCTTAGCACGGCAGTGTAGAAAGAATTTTCTCAAATCAAATCATTTATTTTTGCTGAATACACTGTTACAAAGACTCTTAATTTCTTGTTAAGACAGCGTCGTGAAAATACTTTATTTGAATGCACACTAAGAAGTGTCGAAAGGTGGGGTTCTGGGGAACTGTCTCTTGTAAATAAGTAAATTAAAGTAAAGTAAATTTTGACGTTAGAAAAGTGCTGATAATCAGCCTAGTTTGAATAAATTAGTTTTTTGATTTTGAATGCGGAAAAATACAAGAAATGAAAACCCTCACTACTACATATGCAATCTCCGAAACACTTTTGCATATTGCAATGCCTTACTAAAACCTTTGCGAAGTCGTAGTGAATATTTCGATGGTCGATATTTCATTCATTCGATTTGCATTCAGTACAAGCCACTCGGTTTGCATTTCATTTACTTACGTTACCACTGGCGGAATATCTTTCTTTATATATAGTGTATCGTGCGCCATACCTACAACGACTACTTGAAACATTACCGAAATATTGGTAACTCATTTAAAACAAAATCACCGTTGAAATAAAGAAAAAGAAAAAAAATATCAGTTTCGATGCAAGTGGTACTAGTAAACCGTCAAAGTTTGAACTTTAATCATTATGATGCTTTGAAATTAACTTAAAACTAATAAATTAAAAAAAAAAATGATTTTTCCTATTTAAATACGTGCCACAAGAAATCAGGAAAAATATCTGAGGTGAAAATTTCAACTGTGTTTCTGTATCTGAAACCTGAAACAGACGCTCATAGTGTGTGTGTGTGTGTGTGGGGCAGCTGTATGTTTTTTTTTTATTTTTTATTAGCCTATATTGTCCCACTGCTGGGCAAAAGCCTCCCCTTTAGTCTTCTACTCTAATTGATCTTCCACGGAAAGAAGAAAATTTAGTAGAATTTTACTTTTATAGAAACCGACAGTAATTTAACCCAATGATCGGCAAGACAGCTTCCTAACCCCGTGGCCTTTAGGTAGTTGAGTCCATCTTTTTGTAGTGTCACACGGGCTGGAAATTGAAAATGGCGTCTGATACACGCCGATAGAGGGAGGCCATCCTTGCCTGGATGTGAAACATAACGACGTTATCGAACTGAGGGAGGATGCCGATGTTGCTGCGTCATCCGTAATTGCATATATTATCGGTTCCTTTATATCAGCGGTGAAGGAAAATATGGGACACATTTTATAAAGCGTAGACATCTTAGTAATTTTTATCATCATCATAAAGTCACGCCTGTATGCTCTAGTCCTTTTTGGGGGGGGGATCATTAAATAACCCCTCCCGCTCTTGGGCAGAGCGAAAGAGAGTGTCAGACTTCTACTGACTAATAACCACCCGTTCCTCCTTAGTCCTTTATGTCGAACGCGCCGTCGACACGGCCTGTCGTCGTTATAAGACGGACGGATGGCGAGCTAGCCCATTACTCACCGTCCGTATGCTGTAGTCCTAAAAGGGTTAAGCATAGGTGTACCAAATATTACACCCACATTTCGTCAGTTATGTTTACGTCCCATGCACATTGCCATCAACCGGCACAAATCTAGACTCCGTGGCTGTTACCCATAAATTCCTGATGGAAAAAATCCAATAACACTTTGCCCTACCCGGGGTTCAAACCCAGTACCTCAGACTCAGCAGTCTCGCATGCGAACACTCGACCAACGAGACAGTCAATCTTAGTGATGTTATATTGTTTAATTATTATTAGTTCTAGCCCAGGTCTTTGATTTTCTTGGAAGATAAACTTATTCATTAAAATCAAGTACCAACAGATTATTTTACAAATAAATTAATGTTCACTACAAAGGGTCTCACTTAAATCCAGCTTATACAGCAAAACTTTACTCTTTAAGTTATTAATACCGCATTATAATTAATGGACAGGCACAACTTTCCATAATATTTAGTAGGCTTTTATGCGAAACAGCGTTCGCCTGTTTGCTATTTTTGGATTCAAACTCTCGACTACGAAATCGCCCTACTTTGCTACGCGGGCTACGCCGTAGCAAGCGCTACGAATTTCGTAGAATTCCTCGCATTGTTCGGAATGTCTGTAGACGCTCATACAAAAGCTATGCGGTACATTTCTTTGAAACAATACGTAAAAAAATATAGAAAGTAATTTTAATAAACTTAAGGAAGGCTCCTCTTTGAATATCGTATTTTATCTCATCGTTGGGAAATAATTTACTTGATTTTGTTTAAGGAGAGCTAAAATAAAACCAAGTAAGATGAAAGGGATAAATTATGAACTTCAGACATAATATCTTCAACACGAGTAGCACGGCATGAGTTACTTTCAGTAATCAGAGTTCATTTTCCTTATCTGAACAAATATATCAATACATTGTAAGGATTGATTTATTTCTTTAATAGCACTTTCAGTGTTATTGGAAATCTCAGCATGAGGCTTTTATAGGAAACAATATCTGACATCCACACTATTATGTGTGATTGATATGACAAACAAAACCAACCTTTCAGCCTTTTTTACCGAGAGTCAAAGTCATAAACATAACTTTTGATTTATGGTTTCCCACTGGCACACATCCACAAATATAGAATGTGTCTCTATGAATCAACATCTAACTGACATTTGTGTCGCATCCTGCATTTGCATAGTTCTACGTAGTTATTCTGAAACCAATTTAAATGCCATTATCTTACAGTAGATATTTGTTAAACATGGAGGTTTTCATGTGCCGCACAATAAGAAAGTAATTATTTAAATAAATAAACATAACTTAACATCACCCCTGGGATCCCCGAAGGGTTAAGCAGAGGTGTACCCGTTCGTACACCGACATTTTGTCAGTTATATTTAACTGCCATGTATATAACAAATAGAGGCGAGCCTATTGCCATCATCATCATCTTCATCATCAGCCATAAGACATCCATTGCTGAACAAAGGCCTCCCCCATAGAACGCCATACAGAACGGCAGCCTGCCGTTTGCATCCACCGGTTGCCCGCAACTCTCACGATGACGTCGGTCCACCTAGTGGGAGGCCTACCAACGCTGCGTCTTCCGGTTCGTGGTCGCCACTCGTGAACCTTTCTTCCCCATCGATCGTCGGTCCTTCGAGCGATGTGGCCTGCCCATTGCCACTTCAACTTGCATACTTTGAGAGCTATGTCAGTGACCCTGGTTCCTCGGCGGATATCCTCATATTGCCATCAACTGGGCACAAATGTAGGCTCCGTGGATGATACTGAGAAATTCCTGATGGAAAAACCCAATTACACTTTATTCAATACTAGCGGACGTCACGCGATTTCAACCGCGTAGTTCCCGTTTCCGTGGGAATACAGGGATAAAAAGCCTATGTCACCCGGGGATAGTGTAGCTTCCCAACGGTGAAAGAATTTTTCAAATCGGTCCAGTAGTTTCGAAGTCTATTCGTTACAAACAAACAAACAAATCATTCCTCTTTATAATATTAGTGTAGATGGGAATCGGATCCAGCACCTCATGCACAGAACTCATGCTTTCAACCACAAGACCAACGAAGCAGTCAAATAAATCATGTTACGACAACTATTGAACTCGTGTTTTTATTTAAAATCGTTCACGAATTTTCATAATGTAAACCTTTTTTTTAACATCCGTCCGCCTTCCCGTTAGACTTATAGTAATGAAAAACCAAATTGCCAATTAAAAGATGGCGGCCCAATTTCATCACGAAGCAATTTATAATTACAGTGTGGCAAATCTACTCTTTAATTATTCGGTGGACTGGGGTTTTTTTGTATAAAAGTGTCTTGTTAGCGTTCGTTGTCATTTTCAGGGTTAACACGGGTTAATGGGGAGTTCAACGGATCCTCCAAGTTTGTTTGTTTATAAGGCTTAGGTATTATGAGTAAGCTTTTAAGGGTTAGGGATATATTCTTCTATGTAGAAGGGTATCATCGCTGTGTTTCTAAATTGATTATGTTCGTTTTCACGATTTATGAGGTGGGTATTTGAGGTATGTGAAGTTATATAACTACTGGGGTGCTTCGTCAATCTTCGTTCTGTCGCGTCGGCTAACAAACTGCAGTGTTAAAATATTTAATACTCTACAGCAAAAATATGAATGGGTCTGTAATGGACTTATCCATCCAAGCAAATAAGTTTTGTGTAGGTTGATTTTGTTATCTTATTCCGAGAACCTACCCATCTGCCTACAGAACGAAAAATACTCATTAGAATAAAATGACAAAAATATTAACAATTTTTGTTTCATATGAATTAGAATTTACCTACCTACTTTCATCAGGCAACCTTATCGTAATAAGTTTGTTTATATGACTGTCGCATATTTAAACATGCAGCTGATTATAATACATATCCTATTGACCCATACCTATCTGCACTATCCATTACCTCTGATAAGTATTCATTTTAAAGCTTGTTTAAAAATTGTGTAGACTGCCTTTTGGACATCAACTATGATCCAATCGGATTGGCTGAACTGAGTTGAGAAGAAATTTCTTTAGAAATAAGCAGTACCTTTGTGCTCTTCTATTTTTTATATATTTTCCTTTTTTTGTATTTTGTGTGTACATAAATAAATAAAATAATAATACATTTTTAAGATATTTAAATACCTTTGAAAGTTTCTGTTCTAAAATTCGTTTATTAACAGTGAATGGTTCACTAAAAAATGTAATTATTTCTCATTATAAAAAGGCTAATGAATGTTTTTAACTTGTTATCGGTAGTCTGAATAATAATGATTAAATGTTTAACTATTCTTGACAGTAGTCAATAATTTGTCATATTCCACGAATATACTTGTTAAAATAACTATATATTAATTTCATTAGGTTTAATAATCTATGTAACGAGCTAAATGAAACATTTCCCGAGACTTCTCTCGAGGCTATATTGCTTGGTAAATATTTCAATGAGTTATTAATTATATTTAGTTCAAATTGTTAAGTGCTACAAGAGCCTCTCTGAGAAAATATAAATGAAAAGTTATTGGTTTTATTTTACAGTGATTTACATAAAATATTTACAATAAAAGGGAGTGATTTGTTGATGGCAGTAAGCTCACCCCCTAATATTCGACTTGGACAGAACCAGCAAAATGTAGCCCTCAAAAGACACCTTTGCCTTCAGCGAAAAACAGGCGCGATGTATTAGGTATGATTTGGAAAGGTAATAGTATCTTCAGAATCCTAAAAAAGAGAAACAAACTGTTTTGCAGTTTGGCAGACTATTTATATTTTATTTTAAAACAGATTTTGAATAAATAAATTTTAAAAAAATAACTCTCTTCTATGTGACTTTGTAGATTAAAGAAAGTTTTTCGGACTAAATATAGAACTAGCAAATTGAGGAAATTGAGTCTCTATGATGCCAAAGTCAATTATTTCATACACTGTTTTGTGTATGAAATAATTGACTTTTACGGTTTGCTCGCAATCCTAAAATATTCATCAACACAACCGCCACTAATGGAAGCGGAGCTTCGACTGAATTATTTCTTTCGTTACCTTGTACGAGTGTTTGACAAGAGCCAACACGATATTAATCCTTTGAGGATTCCATTATTGAGTTTACTTAGTTTTAGTTGGAAAATATTTATTGTAAGAAGTACGCGTATTTACGTGTAGATTTGTCTACTGAATTTGATAAAATAATAAATAAAACTTGGAAAGAATATGCCAAAGAAAATTACTGAGCTGGTACTTATGTATTATGTTTGGAGTCATCATGAGTTTTTTGATGAATACTAGAAAAAGCTATTACTTTAGACGTAAGTACTTTACATTGATGGATGGAAACACGGTCATTTGTCTATGTTCCAACTTCATTTATTTTAACAAATGCATTTATGGACTGATCGTATTACGTACCTACTGCTAGAGAGATTATAAGATATTGTCATAATTTAACTTGTTAAATTAAACATAATTTAAATTATGAACATAATTTAGCATCGAGTCCAGCAACATTTTCATAATTTAAATGAATAATATGTCATCCTTACAGCAGTTAGACATAACTAGTTATAATAAAATATTAATTTATCAAACTTCTCTAAAACCAAGTCTGCAGTTGCGCAGATATTAAAAAAGTTAAAGCGCTTAAAGTTGTTAACATTTAACGTTCATTCGAGAAGCATCTGTTCCGAAGTAATTTTATTAAAATATAATGCAGGTTTAGTGAAAATAATTAAGTCAGTTTATTGACAATGCCATTATTATTTATAGCAACGGTTTTTAAAGCATACTAGACGACAGTTATTAAACCATTGGTACTGCTAGTTCATAGGAATATTCTGTACAATATCCAATATCTTCTAGCATATTATTTAGAGCAGTGGTGGCCCAGTAGTGGCGACCCCGACTTACGAGCAGAAAGTCGTGGGTTCGAACCGAGGCAGGTGCATTATACTTTCTGTACCTAATTTATTTCATCGCCAACGCTCTAAAAACGGTGAAGGAAAACATCGTGAGAAAACCGACATGTCCTAGAACTAAAAATTCGAAAACATGTGACATCTACCAATCCGCACTGGGCCCGCGTGGTGGATCATAGCCCATTCCCTCTCATATAGAGGAGACTTGTCCCAGGAGTGGACACATTACAGGCTGATGATGATGATGATGATGATGATGATGATATTATCAGAGCACTATTTATCTCTCACCTTTTCTTTTGGAGTATTGGAAATCATCAAATGACTCCTCCCGGTCTGGGCGGAGTGAAAGGTCAGACTTCTACTGAGTAAAACCACCCATGTTCCATCTTAGCCCTTTGTGTCCCAGAGTCTTTCGAACAACCCGCAGCCCTGGGTATATCCCTCATCTTACGTATAATTCATTAAGAAATAAAAGTATAAAAGTTAAGGAACAGATTTGGCAAAAGTTTTTGAAGTAGCAAGTTGGGAACATGTGATTAGTGTTAATACAGACGAGGGTCGCTAACTACATCATGTAAACATTGCTAAAGATTAAGAATAATGTCGTGTGAATAAACTACTGGATAAATTTGTCACATTGTTACTCGTGTCTTAATAATAACTGCCACTTGGGTTGATCTTTAGGTAATGCCACGCTTGTCTAGCTTGGTATTATGGATGGGTGACTTTCCATTACATACCGAGTTTCCTCCGTGCCTCCGAAAGCACGATAAGCTGTTGGTCCGCCTGCCTTTTATATAGATCTTTGGCAGTCGTTACAGGTAGTCAGTGACCTGAAAGTCTGTCAACCAGCCTTACCAAAGGGTATCGTATTACTCAGTATTAACTGGGTTGTGGAGGTCAGATAGGCAGTCGCTCCATACAAAATACTGGTAATCAGATGCATCCGGTTAGACTGGAAGCCGACCCCAACATAGTTGGGAAAAGGCTAGGCAGATATATTTGATATTTTATCGAATAAAATCACGCACCCACCTTTTTCTACCCGAAGGTTACCATCATTGTAGCACTGCCTAGCACTGCAAGTCGCTTATATTTTTTTCAATGAAACTTGTTGGCTTTAGCACTTTTAAATAATAGTTTGCTACATCCAACCTTAATTTCAACTAGTTCGCTGGTTAAATTAATTGCCTTTAAATGTCTAATATGTCTATTCAGCCGAGCTCCACAGCGTTATAAACGTCAGTAAAGCAGGTTGCAATCCTATCGAGTCACTTCAGCATATGGTTTAGATCTCTGTGCTCGACATTGGCTAAGCTCACCACTAACACTAGATTATAGGTGCTGTCTACGCAAATAATACAGCCTTATTTTTATAGTCGATGTGAGAGTACAATGCCTGTGATGTATTTGGGTATTATAGAGAAACCAATTCCCTGATGCATTTATGAGTAATAGTAATTTGCTTTTAATGTTTGAATGGCGCAAACCTCTATTAAGATATAATCCACCACGCAACGAGCGCAAGCGTGGGTGCGTTCACAAACATTTAAACTTACATACACAAATACCCAGACCCGAAACAATTATCTGTAGGCGAACCCGCGATACGCAGCAGTCCACAGCCACTGCACCAACCGAGCTGTCAAAAAAAACCTTTATTAGAGCAGTGGCGCTGAGATAATTTACTTAAAGTTATACACCTAATTAAGTATCTGGGTTAGAATTCATGAAATATCATAGACATGACAAATAACTTCATCATTGAACAAAAACTTTATAGTTAAAAATTATATATTATATATCCCTTTCAAACAATAAATCGGTCCAGCCATCTCTGAGTAATCGTGGAACATACATAAATTAAAAAAAAAAAACATCCGACGATTTGAGAACCTCCTCCTTTTGGAAGTCGGTTAAAAATACTTATGAGACTCTTTAAATATGTTTATACTTTCTTCATTTTTATTTCATAATATATTTCAAGAATATTTCCTATGCAAAATCATTTTTTGATTTCTCATAATTAGTCCTAAAAGTGACTCCATAAAACAGCGTACCTAACTGAAGTCAGTAAAAGTACATGTCGTGAAGTTTTATCTCGCCGGCTCTTCGCATACAGACAGTCTTAATAGCCCACATCGACGACAGACGGGCACATAAATTCCTCGGATTATTGACGATCCAGCTCCCGGAGTATAGTAGGGTGACTTCCTAATGCTCTGTCCTTATGGACCGTAGATTTGAGAAGTTTGTCGTAAAATACGGAAAGTACCTTCGTTCCTACACGTGCCGTTTGTTCTATACGTGGGTTGATGTATATTTATGATGGCCGTGTAGGATTTGTTATAGTTTCATCCCATTTTACCACATTCATTGTGTAAATAGTCGCTTTCGAGTTTAGATAAACTTGAAGAGCAAACCAAGGGTTCCTTAAAAAAAAACTAATAAACGTTTATGTTTCCATAATTTCATTTGACTATGTTTAAAATCGATTAATTATAATAATAAATGAGGCCTAGTTTTAAATATTTTAATTTTAAAAATGCTCAAGAAATATTTCCGTCCTAGTTTAATTTGATAATGCTGTTAGATTACAATTTACATGGAATCTGTTGACTTTGGCATTTTATACAGACGGAGGGAAATCTGAGCTTAAATACTACCGCGTAAAGGTTGATAAACTGTTCTATCTTTACTTTAGCTTCTTGGTATATGTTTTTGAAATACGAAAATGAGTAGGTGTTATTATGAATTATTATTTGCAAAAAAACACAGTCCGAAAGGGCAGGTTTACTGTTCAAGGCTTTGTGTACAAAGGAGGAAAATTCGCGTGTGAGCAAATAAAGGGTTTCTTGTAAAACGTAATGATTTCTTTTGTTACATATCAAAGGATCCATTACTAACAGTATACACCTGTAAATGGTGGCTTTTACAAACCCATAATTATCAGATATAAAGAAAAAAACTAAACGAGGGAAAATAAAAGCCCATTTTTTCTGTTTTTTGATTGTTTCGTTAGTCGAGCGGTTGTAAGCGAGATTGCTGAGCATGAAGTCCTTAGTTTGATTCACTCCATCTGCGGTACTCAGAGATATTTAATGATTACTTAAGCCGTCACTTAGTATAGGTTTGCTAGTTTTGTCATAAAAAAGTATGTCAAACCTTTACCAAGTGATGGGTTAAGTAATCATTAAAGCTCTCCGAGTGCGGCAGTATTACACAGGTTTAAAATGTAATTGACGACATATGGGTGTACTATTACATCTCTACCTAACACGTTGGGGATTATAGGCGTAATGTTATGATATGTCTTTACTGTCAATTCACAGAGATTTTATTACGAGCTTTTAAGCTTTAAAATTATATAAAATGGATATGTTCTATACGACAATAAAACTTGATGGGTTATTAAAAATTAACGTTTCCTGCACGTGATACCAGTTCTAAAACAATGCTGATGTGTTAATTGTAGCACCTAAAATTAAACACACAATGTAGTTTTGTAGTCAGTGTTGTGTCAAAAATATATAAAAGTTCTTCGAAAATTGGTTTTGCATGATCCTCTGTACTGTACATTTTTAACCGACTTCAAAAAGGAGGCGGTTCTCAATTCATAGGCGATCTTTTTTTTATGAATGTTCCTCGATTAGGTACTCGAAGATGGCTGGACTGATTTAGATTTTTTTATTTTATTTGAAAGGGTATACCTCCCAGGTGTTCCCATGATCACCAAGTCAGGATCTGATGATGGAATCCTGGAGAAATAGGGAGAACTCTTACAATTTTATAGGCAAACTTGAAATGATTTGAGTAGTTTTTGAAAGAGTACTTTCTCGGAGTGGTCCCATTTCACTTTGGTGAAGATCTCATGAAGAACTTCGGAGATAGGCAACGGAACTAAAAAATGGCATATGCATATGCAAATAGCAATGGACTGGGATTGCTGAAATCTCATGTCTGTCTATTGTTTACACCAGTTCATAACATTACATTACGCCGCGCCGGTACGTTGTAAGCACATGTGTACCACTAAAACTGAAAAAAAAACTTTTTTACAAAAATAAAACTTTTTTTAGTGACAAAGAGATGAAATCAAACAAACAAAAGTGACCGACTTCGTAAGTTTTGTAGTTAAAATACATACATGAAATCTCGCGAGTAGTTGTACCTTGCAGTAGGATCTGTCGCCGTGGGATCTGGAGGCGATAGTCCTCGCACGCCTGCATGAATGGCGCGCGGAGGCGCTACACCGGGGGGTCACTCCGTTGCCGGGGCAAATTGCTGCGCAGCGGACAGACCTCCGGTGCGATCTCATGGCGACATGGAGACAGCGACTGTCGTAAACCCGTGCAAGGCACGCCACGATAGTGGCGGTAAGTCCCCTCTTTGAGGAGTGGCTAGAGAGGCGCCACGGCGCCCTCACCTTCCGTCTGACGCTGGTCCTCACCGGACACGGTTGTTTCGGGAGGTACCTGCACCGAATCAGGCGGGAGGAAACGCCCGGATGCCACAATTGTGAGGATCGGCCGGAGGACACGGTGGAGCACACAGTGGAGGTGTGAGCTCCACCGTGTACTCGTAGCGGCGATCGGCGGCGGCGACCTCTCGCGTCCGACCCTGGTACAAGCCATGGTCCGGGGCGAGGAGGAATGGGACGCCGTCGCCTCCTTCTGCGAAGCAGTGATGCTAGCGAAGGAGGTGGCGGAACGCGAGAGGGAGAGAACCTCTCGTCCCAGCCGCCGCGTGAGGCGCTCCGGGCGTCGGGGGCCACGTGACGGCTTCCGGCCACCGTAGACGCGGGCCTGTGGACGGTGAGTGATGGGCTAGCTCGCCGTCCGTCCGTCTTACGACGATAACAGGCCGTGTCGACGGCTCGTTCGTGTTCCACGCGCGCCTTAAAGAGATGACAGCAACATGGGAGGGGCCCGAAAGGGCCGACGCCCGTCGGGGCTGCGGGATGTACACTAGTCACCGCGGCCTCGACATATAGGGCTAAGAAGGAACATGGGTGGTCTTTAGTCAGTAGAAGTCTGACACTCCCTTTCGCCCAAGAGCGGGAAGGGTTATTTAATGATATCCCACCCCCCAAAAAAATAAAAAAGGCACTCAAAGAAAAAATTATATAACGACCTACAACATAATGGCTTTTATTTATATTTACAACCTCAGTCCACTTCACATTATCATAACAGACAAATATCTGATATACCTGTGAACAAAGAGGTTGTGACATTCAACCAGAACCAATTTATAACTTCATAACTCTCGCCCACGACGCAAAAATATGCCCCTTATTTTATATTCACTCTCATGTGTGAGCTTCTAAAGCTAAGTAAATGTCAGCGGAATTTAATTGCATGATAACAAAAAAGAATAATTAAGTTAAGAGAGTTTTAAAATGAAATGGATTAAAAATAGGAAGAGGCACCACATTGATACAGATAAGGAGAGATTTTGGTGTAAAGGAGTTTGCTGAAAAATATAATTTATTTTTTCCTACATCTATCTTCTAAATCTATATCTACACATATAATAAATATGTAGAAAAAATATTTTTGTACATCGAAAATATTCAAAAAAGGAATTATCAGGGTGTTAAAGTAAAACCAACAGAACTCCTTTACACCATCGATCGCTTTTCATGTTATTAAATAAGCTCTAGCAGTAGATCTTCGTCTTCGATAGATGGCGTTGTTCATTTGATGCTGAACCGCGGTGTTAATTAAAAATATGTTCCGTGAATAGATAAAATAAAAAACCGGCCAAGTGCATGTCGGACCACGCACAATGTAGGGTTCCGTAGTTGCCCATCAAAATATGTTAACTTACTAAACTGATTAACAACCCCGCTCACCTCCGAACGATGATTTTTATTGGAAAAATAAAACAAAATTACATTATTTTGCAGTTTTGAGATCTTGCGCTCCCATACATTATGTATAGGAAAATGTTTCATACAAGTTCATTTTATAAGTTGGGCGACTATTACTCGTAAACTTGTAAAGCCTACTTTGCTGTGATAGTTTTCCTTTTATTTTCTTTATATATGCTACTAGTATGATTTTTTTTAGACGCCCAAACACAACCCGTGTAGGTGGTTTAGGTTGGCACACTTGAGTCTAACAAAAATTTGCACTTTACCTTAAGCTTAATATTTCACAAACGAATCCCTTAATCGAAAAGCTGTTTTAGCAAACTCGCACGGCCTTATTACAAAAGTGGTTAAACCTGGGTTTAACTTAAACTTGGTTTATCTCGCATGCCGTCTCACTTCGATGATATTCAAAAGAAAGGGACGGTATGCGAGATAAACCAAGTCTAAGTTAAACCCGGGTTTAACCACTTTTGTAATAAGGCCGGCAATGTTTCAAAGACCTATCCAACAACACCCCACACAATGGACTTTGGAGAAGAAAAAGTCATCCCCACTTTCATGTGTTCTGGAGATACCCTAAAAAAATATTCTTAATATTTTACTTTAGCACTTTGTCGGCGTAACTTATTTGTATATTCATGCGAAATAACAGCTTAGTACTAAGCGTCTTCGAGATATAGTGCGGACACGAAATGGTAGTTCGTTTTGCATTATTAAAATTATTATTATTAAAACGTGAGGTTATAATTAAAAAATGTTTAATTTTTAGTTATGCTAGTAATGGCACATAAAAAATTATGTGTTAAAATTCAACGGAGCGGCCATGAAGCGACAAACTCAATAACAGTGAAACTCAATTTATTAACTACAAATTGATATTATGTGAAAAGTTCGTAACTTTTCCATAGCTACCAATTTGAGCTGTTTAGGAAAACAAATAAAATTCAGTTTCAATTTTACAACTACGTTATTAGTGAATCAACACTTATGTGGTCCGCTTTAGCCCTTTTAAAATTAGATAAATGATAAAAAAGGCAATAAAACATTTTTTTTTAATCTTCAGATTATTTCTTTATAGGTGAGGAGTTACCTTGATCAAAGGGGAAAGCTCGTCTATTAGAATGATAGCTAAACAGCTTATAATGACTCCTGTCTGAACGGTATCAATTTCATGTTGACACCGTTTTTATTTCATTACAGTAAGGCGAGACTTTTGACTTCTAAATAGTTGACCTTATGCTATTAATGAACATACTAGGTGTTTATAAGCTACTCCCGTCGCCTTCCGCAACCAGTGTTACATCTTAAATGAGGTTTGAACAAACTTACTGCTTCAAATGAAATATTTTAGTAGTTACCTTTACTTTGACTAGCATATTATATGCCACATACCTTTTCGGTTCTAGGTCAAAACTTGGCATAGGTATGTTAAAGGTTTGTATCACCTAAAGTAGCTTTAGTAGGTACTAACTTTTAGTCACTTAGAACTTTGGCGAAAATCTTGTTACTACTGTCATTCTGTGAACTTGACTTAACGTGAAAAGTTAAGCATGACTAAATAAATGCGTAAAAATACGACATTTTTAGAGGGTCATCATTTTTCTTTACTCATTGGTTGCGGACATAATAGGGACAGGATACTTTGATTTTATGAAAAAAATCATTGCTCTAGAGGTGTTTTTCAGGAAGAAAATTGGAAAAAACATTTGTATGGAGAATCACAGCCCGTGTTCCCTCTAGAACGTTTCGTTTAACACGGGCAAGTGTGCGCAATTTTAGACTCAATTCGAATTGGAGTGAAACACAGAACGGCACGTCCAAAGGAAATAACCTTCGATTGCTATTCGAGTTGTATTTACAGGTTCTTATCGCAAAAAGCTATTTGCCTCTAAAACGGTCGGACATTATTGAATTGAATTTCGCATTTCTCACTGAGAAGCGAAAGTGAAATAAAATATCTACCTGCACGAAATCACTTTGTATGTTATTCACTCAAGTACTGGTCAAAGCCGATAAACGTGAAATAAGCTCTCTATAAAAGCTAGGGAAAATGTTGGCAGAGTTTTCAGCTTTGTTACACCACATAAATTCAATATATCGAGCGTTTTGTGAGGGAGTTAGAGTTCGCTCACGTGTAGAGATAACAAGCTGTCGACAGATAAGCCAGTTTAAACGTGTACCTAGTCTGATTCGTGTGGACATAATTATGTCAGTGGACATATGTCAGTGACTATTATTCTCGGATATAGCCAATTAGTCCGTTTGCTAATAAACTTGCACACAATGGCTGATGATGGCTTAAGTCTAATGAATACTGATGGTTGATTTAATTAAGTAATTTAACATTCTTAATTGATGGAGTGTTAAATTGTTCATGTTTCCGTAATAGCTATAAAATTTACACGGTTCAAATTAGTTATTTATTTATTCCGTGAACATTACACGTGTTATCCTCGAAGGGGGGCAGACAAGGGCCTACCACATATTTCTGCAGTTACTATTGATTCTCATTTGTTAAGGGGTATGTTTATTACACTAATTAGTGTTCACACTAATTAGTGTGTTATAAACCGTTTGTTCCATTCTCACAGAAAAACCGCGAAATGTGTTTGTGGGGCAGAGTTCTTTTTTTTTGGCAGATTTCTAAGTATTTTTTTTATAAAGTGTCGAAAAATCAATAATTAAGTTAATAAACTTTAGTCTTGCTGCTGAGAAATGCCAGATGGAATACCCTATAGCACTACCCGACCTTGGAATGAAACTCAGGACAACATCTATTTTATCAGGTTCTGAAATCTGTGGATACTCATATTAGTGTTAAAAGAGGGACTAATTGAGGGAAAATATTCAATATTTAATTCTTGACCCAAATATGTAAAAAAACAATAGCCTTAATTTGTCACGTAATTGTGCCATGACCCGCACGCTCTCCGGATCTCTTCAGTAGACTTATCTTTTTCGGCATTGTCCTAAGCCAGTTTTAAAATATAAAGGCAAAATGGATTATACCTAAAAGTCATTGACCCGCAAGGGTTACAAGACTTTTGCGAAATATTTGACATGGTTCTGTCTGTTATTTTTTCAGTGTTGTTTCTTTGTGCATATTTTTATTAGTATCATGTAAACATGCACTGCTGCAGGTTTCAATATGTCCCTCGTTTAAACTAACATACTTGAAAGATTAATTGTTGTTCTTCGGGGAAAAAATTACCATTTGCTCAAATCACTAGCGAAAACACTATAACAACTTTTAATTTAACACTCAAATTGTACCTCCTAATGTATTACCTGGTCAATAAACTAAAACTATTATATTTCTAATTATGGTAATTAGTAGAATTAACAGAAACAGATGAGTAAACAAAATAAAGTTCAGAACCGTACAAAGGAATTTCCAAGTAAACAGTGAAAAAACAACATTACCACGAAACACCTACGCAGGTATTATATTTTTTACCAAATAATGTTTCGTCTCGGGTTTTAGTTACTGGCAACATAATTAGATAAGATCGTTAACCTGTCAGTCATAAAGGCCAGCTTTGATGGGTAGTATATTGAGTTACGTTATATACCGAACTCGGCTGAAAGTGAATTTATTAAGCTTTGCAATAAATGTCACTTAGCGCCGACCAACTTACGAAACAGATGTTTGGACAAAACAACAACTTAGAGTCGATTCGAGCAAAAAGCATTAGATATAGTTCTCGTTTTCTTGGAAATTCCACCTATTGGATAGTTTTTGTTACCTCTCCGGTTGGTCTATTATAGAGAGGTTGCAAGCGCGACGGCTGTGCATGGCAGGACTATGTTAATTATGTTAAAGCGAGTTATTCGATGATTTTCCACCCGCCAAAAAAAAAAAAGGTTCGATTGGTCTAGAGAGGTTGCAAGCGCGACGGCTGTGCATGGCAGCACTATGTACTGTAATCGCAGTGTAAGGTTCGATTGGTCTAAAGAGGTTGCAAGCGCGACGGCTGTGCATGGCAGGACTATGTACAGTAATCGCAGTGTAAGGTTCGATTTCCAAGTCAGTCAAAGTGTTATTGGGTTTTCCATCAGGAATTTATCTGTAGTAGCTACGAAGCCCGGATTAGTACCCGGTAGATGGCAAAAGGCTCGCTCTATAACATGGGACTTAAAAAGTTATGTATCAGTCGAAATGTAGGTGTACTAATGGGTACACCTCTGCCTGACCCTTTGGGAATTATAAGTGTGATGTTTTGTTACTTTCTTATGAGATAAGCAGCGCCTGTATACTCAAAACTACGTTATGTAGTTCTCTTATCTTTTTCTTGTGTGAGTATAAATAATCACATCACATCACACTAATATTATAAAGGCGAAAGTTTGTGAGTGTGTGAGTGTGTATGTTTGTTACTTCTTCACGCAAAAATTATTGAACGGATTTGGATAAAATTTGGTACACAGATAGTTTATTACTTGGATTAACACACAGGATAGTACTTGTCCCGATTGTATCTTCCCGTGGGATAATTTTCGGGTTGTAGCGAGCGACGCCGCTGTTAACAGCTAGTAAAAAATAAATTGCAGAGTGCAGCTGAATACTAAACTTCATCTGTGCTGCTATATCTATATTTACTTAAACTTTGAACAACTTAAATTAATGCACAAACTTATAAATTGAATAAGTACTTACTGCAGTCACTAAATATTCCTTACGATGTTCAAGTGTCTTAACATAATAAGAAGTTATACTCAAACTTGATATTCATTTAAGAGTACGTAAAACTTCGCTACATCTTCGAGAACACTATCTTTTATAATATTCTGAACATGCTCAGTGTGTCACTTACATAAACTTTGTTTAAACTCACTTACAAAGTTGTCATACCGTTTTTTATGTTTTAATGGATTCCTTTACGAATGTACGTACGTAGGTGGCACATTTCGTGGGTTGGAATTTCTAGCATTTAGAGTATATTTATGTATCATAATTATGTAAGTAAAACCTGTCTGAAGAAAAGTGGTTCTACGAAAACGTACTAATGAAAAATATAGGTTTGTTGTAATTTTTTTAGCTGTACCCGTGTTTCCTTGCGCCAGGAATTACTTGCGGTACCAATGAAGGGGTATCTACGCCATTGTCACTACTTTTTGCATTTTTGGTAGAAAACTAGTATTTTATATAACTAAATAATATAGTTTTAATTGCATACTTTAAGTACGACACATCGATACGATATATTTTATTAATCATAAGAGTAAGAAGTGTGGAAGACTATGGGCAAGGCCTTTGCCCAACAGTGGGACAATATAGGCTAATAAAAAAATAAAAAGTAATATTTTAACAACTTTGCCTTTACAAAGGTACAAGCTGCGTTTTGACCGTAATTAAGTTTGCGCCAAAAAAACGCTTTGAGACTTATATTCAAGCTACATAAATAATTCAAATAGAGTTAGTACTAATTTGCTTATATTCAAGCTACATAAATAATTCAAATAGAGTTAGTACTAATTTGTAGTCCTGAAAGTTATTTTCGATCTCCAAAGTAAAATTAAAAGAAATTAAGTTTCATGAATACCCAAGTTTTCCTTACGTAGGAAACTAGATTTGACTTACGACCGTCCCCTAGATAAGACAGATAAGGTTCACAAAGACATTTCAAGTATCCAACTTGAATGAACAACTTCGCACCCAATTTCAATCTAGGACTAGACTTTATTTTTAAGGAGCTCGTGGCTTAATAATAAATGCCACTCGGGTTGACCTGTAGGTTAAGCCACGCTTGCCTAGGTTGGTTTGTGGATGGGTTTAACCCGTTACATACCGAGTTTCCTCCGCGCCTCGGAAAGCACGTTAAGCTATTGGTTCCGGCTGCCATATATACATGGTGGAATTTTGTAATGCCACCTGAAGGGAAAGTACTCTTAATACTGCAGATAGAAAATTTTACTCAAAGGAAACATTCCTTTATTTTTGAATAGAAAGCAACTTCTTCTCCCACACCCGGGAATCGAACCGGCTAAAATCTGAAAAAATTATACCCTGTACTTTTATTGCATCGATCGTTAGGGTCAATTATAATTAAATCAAATTTACATCAAATCTTATGCGAACGACAGCGAGTTAAGAGTTGAAGTATTTGGCAGTCGTTACAGGTACTCAGTGACCTAAAAGTCTGACAACCAGTCTTACCAAAGGGTATCGTATTACCCAGTATTAACTGGGTTGTGAAGGTCAGATAGGCAGTCGCTCCATGTGAAATACTGTTATTCAGCTGCATCAACCGGATGCAGCTGGAAGCCGACCCCAATATAGTTGGGAAAAGGCTATAGATTACTTTATTTGCAAGTAGTAACTACTGTTTTGTTGGTTTAGTGGTCGCGACTGCTGAATATGAGCTTAGGTGGGGTTCTCGGGTACGGGAAAGAGTAATAAGGTTATTTCTATTTGGATTTTGGTAGCCAGGAACCTGGTTTTCCTCCAATGATTTACATATCGACGCTTGAAAGGCAAAAATAAAAAATAAAAAAACAATGTCGTTTGGTATTTTTTTCCTTTCAAGCGTCGATATGATACATGATAGAGGTACATCACGCCTATATCCAGGTAAGGTAACGTAAGGTAGAAATTTACCTAACAGTACACTTACATTTCGCTAGTTATAAAGGGTGTAAAAGTACCCTTAACGCAAACGAAGGGCACTTGTTTTTTTAGTTCTAGGCCATACCGTGGAACCGCCTAGTTACGGAGATATTGGGGGTCAAAGTTCCAAATTTTGCACAGCTGTTTTTGTAAATACTACTTTTTCAGATTATAACTTTACTTAAATTACCTCCATAACCCGTTTACTATTCAAAACATGCACGAGCACATTGTTTGAATAGTGCTACATTGGGTTTTAACGTAAAATGAGATTTTTGGCCCCAGAAAAAAAAGTCGTTTCCCAGCAAAAAATTTGCGTGGGGTACTTAGTTGGTTGACGTATGTGTGAAGGGTTAATTTACACCCTGTATGTTTAAGGAATATAGGTACAACTACTTATATTTAATTTCTCTCACATTCAAGTGTAGTAATGTAAGTAGTGTAATAATGCAGCTTAGTTTCCTACGTAATTGTTCGAATTTCCTTAGAAAACGCCATTAAATGTAATGAATTATTAAACAACGTGTCTCGGTACTCGGAAACAAATCTTTTTATGTTTATATTAAAATTCGTGACGTCATTGATTACGACACCAACTTTGACTTGAACTTATTTATTTGGGAAATCGAAAAACATGTTTGTTACATTTTATATTATGATTGTTTTTTTTCGACGAAATGTATTTTTGGAAACAATAAAAAAGTTTAGTTTAGTAAACTACACACTACTACTACTTTCTAGTTTATGTCGGCGTGGATTGAAAATGAGTGAGAATAACAAAACATCTGCGATTTATCAACACAAAGGCAGTGAAAAAAAAGCGATGTCCCGTTTCCTAAATGAAAAGAATAATTAAGCAAATTGGCGGAAACATTAATCTTACCCAAGCAACAGGCGGTCAAGAAAAAGAAAAGAAAGAGCCAGCAACAAGTGAACACGAACAAGAATCACAGAGCCTTGAACCTTTCAATATATTACTAAGACAATATGAACCCATTATAGTAACACTATATCATAAAACATTCAATATAATCTCTTATATGCGTCAACAGGGTGTAGAAAGAAAATGTTTATCACCCCTTTCTCGTCGTGCATACTGACTTGTGACGTGGTGGTGGTGACTTGTGACGTCACAATGAAATGTCTGGTCTGGCAACTCGTGTTTTACGAGCCGTATCGACAGTTTATAGGTTTATTGCTAATGTCATGTCAGAGACATTATATTAAGTGCTTGTTGTTTAGGTTTATTCCTAGCTTAAATAGTTGGCTACTTCGTGGTCTAGTGGTCGGAAGTGTGGCTTCTATGTATGAGGTCCTCGGTTGGATTTCAAGGTGAACGGAACGGAACGGACATAGTGTTATTGGGTTTTTCAATCTGGAATTTCTCAGTAGCAGACATGAAGTCTGGATTTGCGCCTGGTTGATGGCAATAGGCTCACCCCGTGTTACACGGAATTTAAACATATCTGGGCAAATGTCAGTGTACATTAATTACATCTCAGCGGAACCCTTTAGGGATTACAGGCGTGACGTTATTGTATATTCCTAGTTTAAATATGGTTTAATGATCTCATCTGTCAAGCGATTAAGTTCAATATTAATTTTAATAACGACTCTGTTGACGTAATCGAACTCGTTTATAAGGGTCTCAAGTTCATACTCTTTGTATATTTTCTTGAGACAATACCTTCAAGAAAATATTAAGTCGTCCTTAAAGTACGGTTATATTAGTTTTTTATTAGAGCTTCGGTCAATTTAATCAAAATAACGAAGACTTATCCCTTTGCTACTGAAGTATAATTGCTTTATTTTCTCAGTGTTCGTTTGTTTGATAATGGTTATAGCTATTTTCTGAAAGTAAATGATAAACAACTTTACAATTTATTGCATACTAACTTTCGCCAGCGGGTCCGCCCGCTACAACTCGAAAATTATCCCACGGGAAGATAAAATCGGAATAAAAACTATCTTATGTGTTAATCGAGGTTATAAACTATCTGTGTACCAAATTTTATCCAAATCCGTTCAGTAGTTTTTGCGTGAAAGAAAAACAATCATACACACAAACTTTCACATTTATAATATTAGTAGGATTTTTACATTACGAACACACCCATTTTAATGACGTGAGATACTATGGTGTTACCGTTCACTGGACGAACATTTTAATGGCAAACAAAGCGTGTATAGAAGCCTTAGTATCCTATATCAATGAATAAAGTTCTAAGACTAAGTAGAATCATACGAATTTACGTTACATTTTCTCCGTACCTTACATATGTGCTAAGCTCATTGTAGATTTATCACCACGAAAGTTATTAATAATTTATTCATTTGTTAACTTCCTTATAATTATAACCCTTCCTCTGGACTGTAATTAAATAAACGGAGTACTCTTAAAGATAACGACACTTGTTTATATGAGGTTTAACATAAACAATGTTAGTGTTTTGTTTAGACGCTGGGATAGGATAATATTTTTGATGCCAGGTTAAACAACAGTTCAGTCTCTCTTTGTTTCGTTATTCTTCTGTTAAATCTTGAACAGAAATCTGTTGAAAGTTGAAAATAAAACGATATTTGTCAGTCGAGGAGCCTAGCCAGTCCAATATATTTATCCGACAGCAATAGAGTCCAAAGAAAAGACGGCCAAAAAGATATGGATGAATTGTGTGAGGGAATGATGCCGTGACGTCTGAATGGGGAGAACGGTAGAAGAAAAAGTGTAGTGCCGGCCATTAGTACAATAGACAGAAAGATGACGGGTAATGGGTTTCGAACCATTAAACTATACATACATAAGCGGTATGTAACAAAGTTTCTTAGATACTTCCTAATTTTCCGGAAAATTAAAACTGAAAGCTATTCTCTGCACTCTAAAGTCAATCTTCTACTAGCCGAATTCCCCATTAGCCGATACAGGCTCGATCTCCAGACTCAAACATGTTTCCGAAACCCGCCCCAATTTCAGGGAACTGTTTATGACTTTGTTAATGTGCATCTAGCGTGGAACTAGTTACGTAGCACCTATATGGAGGACATACTAAGGTTTTCCGAATTATGCAACATTTTTTTTTGGGTTTGGGAAATCATGGGACAACCCTTCCTGCTCTGGGCTGAGTCAGTCAATCACTCATGTTCCTTCTTAGCCCGTGATGACTGTACTTATCTATTTCAAACAACCCGCAGCCCCGACGGCTAAAAGTCATTTGATAAGATATTAACAGGACCTTTTTAATAAGGAAAAACAGTATACATAGAACTTCTCTTATCTAGACCACAGCAAAACTTTCATTCTGAAAAAAAAATGAGGCTGTATTGTAGAAGATCAACTTGCAATAAAAATAGAAGTTTAAAAACTAAAACCCGACTAAAAACCGCGGTCTTATATAAAAGTGGAAAACAAGAAAATAATTCTTGTCTGATATTCATATACCTACTGAATTTGTATAATTCAATTTAAATATAAGTAAAATTATTAGAGAGGACCGCCATAGTCGCATGCCACTGATACGATGCTCCTTCATGGCGTTTTCATTGATACAGAAGTCAGCTGCTGATGCCGTTAGCAAGGTGGCATGCGACTACGACTGACCTCTATAATAATTTTACTTATATTTAAATAGAAATATACAAGCTCAATTTATGAATATCAGACAAGAATTATTTTCTTGTTTTCTACTTATAAGACCGCGGTTTGTAGTCGGGTTTCAGTTTTTAAAATTATACAAAACACTCCATTTCTTCTTCTTGCTTCTTTGCATCTTTGTGGCTTATAATCTAACTGACGGACTAAGCCTAATAATATTTTTTTGAGTCAGCCCGATCCCCTATAAAACAATAATTCAGTTGCTTGTGAGTAAACAATTTCCAGATTTTAAAAATGCGAAAATTTTCGTTCGTTTCACTCGAATTCCACAACAGATTTGATTGAATCTCAGTACTTAATGCGGAAAGCGTTCAAGAACTGAGTTTAAAAATTAGTTCCTGAAAGCCTGCAGCCTTCACTTCAAATTGTTTAAATGCATGAAAATAAAATTGCATATTACCTACCTACTTATTCTGATTCTTTGTTCTGTTTTGTAAATCTATATACCTACATAAAATGCTTTGTCCTGAATGACTGACGGATCAATGCACAAACCGCTGATCGTTGAGAGTTGAAACTTGGAGGGTGTATTCTTTGTATGACGTAAGCATCCGATAAGAAAGGATTTTCCGGAAATTCTACCCCTAAGGGGGTGAAAAAGAGGGGAAAAGTTTGTATGGGACAACGTGATTCCTTGGTGCAATCTACTTCAAATTTTGCAAAAACCTTTTTAACAGAATTGACGAAAGACGTGTTTCGTATTTTATTGATATTTACCCCCTAACGGGGTTAAAAAGACGTAGAAAGTTATTTTGGGGATGATTGCTTCGAAGTTTATATCAATACTCCTTAGTTACTTATGATTTAAATGACATTTTATTTTGACACATGTTCGAAAACTCAATCGACCTACGTCAAATGAAGTAGCTTTATTTAGTATTTATTGTTGGATAGCAATTTTCTAAGCAGGATACATGCGGGATATTATATTAGAATTTGGAGCCATTATAACATATTGCATCG
This sequence comes from Diarsia rubi, assembly GCA_932274075.1. Classification (NCBI taxonomy): domain Eukaryota; kingdom Metazoa; phylum Arthropoda; class Insecta; order Lepidoptera; family Noctuidae; genus Diarsia; species Diarsia rubi. The sequence continues at coordinate 12,313,045 of OW026417.1, read as the reverse complement.
AATTAGTGAAATCAATCGCTCATACGATGCATTACAGTGGGTACCCACTTTTTTTTGCTGCGGCGAGGATGAATACTATATTTCTTTAGCCCAGTGCGATCACCAAACAACCGCTTAAAAATATGGTATCTGCTGCAAGTTTTTATTCTTACCGTGTTTAAATGATTAGAAAAGGAGAAGACATTTTCTGTGATATTATCGTTCGCTGTTCAGGCAGTTTTCTTTGTCGACATGTTTGTGAAAGTCGAGTCGGAAAGGTTGAGTTATATTATAGGAACAATCAGGCGCAGCTTAGTGCGGACAGTTATTTACACTTGCAAGATGTGATAAGGAGATAGGCACGGTCAGGTAGGCTTGACGGCACGGTTGGAGCAGTGGCTCATGCAATGGACTGCTGCGCTGCGTGTTGCGGGTTCGATCCCCACACGGATCAAATATTTGTATGACCTACAGATAGTTGTTCCGGGTCTGGGTATTTGTGTATGTGAGTTTAAATGTTTGTGAACGCACCCACGATACAGGAGAAATTCGTAGTTCGGGTTGCCCCGCTTAAAAAAAAAAAAAAAAAAGGTCGATAATGCTGATCAGCTGGGTCAAAAGGTAGTGCTGCCTTCTACTGGGGCTCATGCTGGGAAGCCACGCTGTATGCATAAGCAGACACAAGACGACATGACGTATGTGCTACGGTCGTCCCGCTCTCTTTATAACATTTACTTGCAATCCTCGATGGGATGAAATCACGAAGAAGCTTTTGTCTGGGCAAAAAAAATATGATAGACACAACATAATACCCAGGATTTTTCACCTTACAGTTAAGAAAATAATGGCACTTCTAACCAAAGGTAAAAGGCCTTATGCACACATATTCTGGATGGTTAACCGCATTTCGCTTGACATGGTGGATGAACATAATGCTGAGATACGAAATCCTAATGATGATTCTTATATAATTCATTCGTCATTTAAATTTTGTGAACTTTTTCTATAATGCTGGTAAGGTAAGTTCTATTCTGTCAGATTAGTGACGCACTAATTCCTTCTGTAATATACAGGAACAGCCTTTCAGAAGACTACAAGCGACAAGTGGAAAGGCTGTCTGGCATTATAGATGAACATTTAGCAGATGGAAATCTACAGTAAATGTGTGAGGTCACAATAGGAGAACCTGCATTAAGAGGACAGCGGCTCTAGCAGTACGGGTTGCCTTAGCCGCAAAAGTCTGAAGGCTTATACAATAAATAACCGGCGAGACTACCCCAAAACAAGGCACGATGTCAATTCCTAAGTAGAAGTGGTGTCAAGTAGTGAAGGCTTGGGAAGGACCTTAAATTATAATAAAGACTAGCTGACCCACGCAACTTCGTCTGCGTCACAATAATATATAACTTACAACCTTCCTCGATAGATCGACTATCCAACATAGTAATATTTTTTCAATTAGCTTTCTAATGTTGAAAGAATTTTCCAAGGCGTCTGAGTTTTGAGTTAAATTGTAACAAACAAAAAAGCTAATCTAATCTCTCTATAATATTTGATAGAACCTTAGATGACATTATTAAATTGAGAATTACTATAGGTACCTACCTATCTCTTACTGTTAAATATACAATCATCATCATCATCATCAGCCTATATTGTTCCCACTGAACGGACTCAGGCCTCCTCTCTAGAAGCGGGATGGGCTATAATCCACCACGCAGGCCTAGTGCAGATTGGTAGATGACACAATCTTCAAATTTTTGGTTCTAAGATATACCGGTTTCCTTAGGATGCTTACCTTCGCCGTTTTGAGAGCAGTGGTGATGAAATAAATTACACAAAGTAATGCGCCTGTCTGGGTTCGAACCCACGACCAGTTCGTAAGTCGGAGCCGCCACCACTGGGCTACTACTGCTCACAAAACAATATACAATAACACCTTGTAAATATTATGGTGCAATAAATATTTTGAATTTGAATTTCCCAGAGGCCAGAATCTCCACGTATCTACATCGGGACGCGAGGGCCGGCGGACCGCGTAATTATTTTGTCGCGCGTACATTTTAACATTACGATATCTTCTAAGATATTTGTTTAAACTATATAGAGAAAAAGAAACAAATATTCTATATGAAATTTCCTTCCTAACAAACATATTTATTTAGATATAGATTTATACCATATGGGTTAAATAAGCTTCGCAAAATAATTCTATTTAACCTAACATTTCGATAGTAAAAAATGGTTACAGTGAGTCAATCTTAGTAGATAGATATTATGCTGTCGCGGACTTATTTCTAGAACTTTTAAAAAGGAACATTTCTTTCGTACATAATATTTGCATAACTTAAACCATTTTCGCAGCGCACGCAACGGAAGCTCTCAATAAGGAATATCGTTTCCCGTTTTTACAACATTTTTTATTTATGCCCCACTCCTATTGATCGTAGCGTAATGTTATATAGCCTAAAGCCTTTCTCGATAAATGGACTATCTAACACAAAAATATTTTTTCAATACCAATCAGTAGATCCTGAGATCTTAGCGTTCAAACAAACAAACAAACTCTTCAGCTTTATAATATTAGTATAGATTGTTATATTTTTTGAAAATTCAAACATTTTAACAAAATAATTTATATGGTTGAACAAAATGAATAACGTAAAAAACAAATTAAAAATCTTAGTAGAACTATTTTCGACTTCTACGCAGACGAAGTCGCGGGCAAAAGATAGTATTTTATAACTTGATCGAACCTATAGGTTCTGCAGGTTCTACCCAATATTAGAAGAGGGCTAAGAAGGAACATGGGTGGTTTTTAGTCAGTAGATGTCTGACACTCCCTATCGCCTTGCCCAAGAGCGGGTGGGATTTTTCGATGATTTTCCACCCGCCAAAAAAAAAAAAAAGTGATGGTTTCACGAAACGTGACTTCGTATTACGTAAACTAGTTTCGGTAGTCCACGTGTTCGTCTTCAGAAATTCTAATTTCAATAGAAATTATAACTAAATATGGGTCTATTCAATTATATTTGTCTCATATAACAGTTGCCTAGTGTCATTGATTGACGTTGTTCTATTAATTTGTGGTATAAGTATCAGCTTTGTTTCAGTATTACGTACTGGGTTAAGGTTTGATAGGACTGGTTATTTGACATATTAAATTAGTTTTTACTTAGCAAGTCCTTTTTAAACAAAACAATATTTGACATTTCCACAGGTGGGTTGTTAGTTCATACTTCAGATAGGTATATTATTCATTATTCCTGCTTTCACACATATACATTGAATTAATTCAACCAATTATAGTAGTTTGGTGTACTAGAGTATTTCATAGCTCATTTTTGTGTTTATTTTCGCTCGAGAGATCGTGTGTACCGAAGCTTAATACGATTTTGAGAGGCCCACTCCAATAGTGCAGAAGTTCAAACTGAATGGACACTTTCCACTCTTCAGTCCAACATTCAGCGTCCGGGTGAAATATAATAATATAATAATATTCCACTACTATCACACAACGCCATCTAGTCCCAAGCTAAGCAGAGCTTGTGTTATGGGTACTAGACAACTGATAAACATACTTATATATTTCTAAATACATACATATTATAGATAAATTACACCCAGACACAGAACAAATGATCGTGCTCATCACACAAACATTTGTCCTGGGTGGGAATCGAACCCACGACCTCCGGCATAGCAGTTAGGGTCACTAACCACTAGACCAACAGGCCAGTCGAAATGTCAACAGTACATTGTGATTTGCGAAGTAAACCCACGCAAAAAAAAAACAATAATTGGGACATTCAAATTTCGAGCTAGACGAAAATATTTTTGGACACTAGAATGGAGTTTAGAATATTTTTCATGGAATATTAGTTGTGTATGTCGTAAACAAGTGATTCAAAAAAAATATATTCTCAAATAAAACCTGTATTATCTGCAGAACAGGTAAAAAGAAGTTAACGCCAATAATTTCAAATTCAAGTTGTGTAATGCCTGACTTTTGATACGAATTGATTATTTAATAATTATTATAAAAGCAACTAATTTTGCCTTTAACAACAACAATTTATTTAAAGGCCATATTGTTGTTTCGTCAAACTCAACAATAATAATGGCAATAACGGTTTAACTGTTATTGATGTTCAGTTAGTTCGTTACTTAAAACTTTGTAAGTGTGTGTAATAGACTGGTAGCCAAAGTTATTTGTGAGTCGTAAAGTTTATCTATTCGATGATCTCCTACGCTTTTTATTAATTCTATGAATTCTGATGGTGAGAAGATCTGTCAGCGATCTGCGTGGGCCTGTAGACCGTTAAGAACTCGGAGTCTTAGACTTGTTTTAATGTAACTTATGAGTGCTTATTCTTCTTTATCAGCTTAACTTGGTGTCATAATTTATTTATTATCATTATTTTTTTTATAATAATTTTCTTATAAAACTATTGTCTAAGTCAAACCATTTGGTTAGTAGTTGAGATTTTCTTTTCCGATATCATTAATTCTATAATAATTTGTAAATGCAATTAGTTTTGGGCAGTAAGTGTTTAAACCCCCTTTTTTTGGCGCGTGGAAAATCATCTTATAACCCCTCCCGCTCTTGGGCAGAGCGAAAGGGAGTGTCAGACTTCTACTGACTAAAAATCACACATGGTCCTTCTTAGCTCTGTATGTGGAGGCCGCGGTAGCTTTGTGAACAACCCGCAGCCCCGCCGGGAAGTGTTACCCCTTGACACCCGTTTAAGGTGGAAGCTCACATCTGGCCCGCGAAATTCTAATTTTCTTACGTTTTTGGCAATTTGCAGGCCAGTGCTTGGTTGTATGTTTATGAAAATTTGATTTGCGACTGTAAGACGTATGAAGTTACCGAATTATAACCATCAAAATTACTAACTACTAAAGAACGACGACTAAATTACTAAAGAATGACTTTTACATGCAAAAATCAATCTTGACATGAAAATGAACTTGGAGGGTTGTATTGATAATTTTGATGGTTATAATTCGGTAACTTCATACGTCTTACAGTCGCAAATCAAATTTTCATAAACATACAACCAAGCACTGGCCTGCAAATTGCCAAAAACGTAAGAAAATTAGAATTTCGCGGGCCAGATGTGAGCTTCCACCTTAACTGGAAAAAACTTCTGAGTAAATAAAACACTTGTGTTCAAGCCAACTCACTGTGCGCACGCACACAAACGCATAAATAAACGCCGGCGACACACAGTCGCATACACACTACGTTGCGCGCCCACCGCTACAAGCGACCGTGCCATTTTTGCGGCGGGCCCCCGGCTCGAAACGACAGTAGCTTATAAATCATCTTCAAATACACATGTAACCACTCACGAAGCTCTGTGAAACTAAAACCTGTAAAAATATACTAGTTTCAGTCCTTTATAAATGTAATAACGTAAAAAATGGATATGCATTTGCAACAATAACAAGCAATGTATTTCACACGCGTGAATTTTCTTCATTTACAGCAACCTATAAAAAAATAAGTTTAAAAACTAAAACCCGACTACGAATAGACTAACAAAACCGCGGTCGAAGAATTAAACAAGAAAAATCGTCTAGTAAGTATATAATTTAATAATTATTTTAGAGGACAGTCGTAGTCGCATGCCACTGATACCTGATGCTCCTTCATGGCGTTCTTATTGATACAAAAGTCAGCTGCTAATTGCCATTAGCAAGGTGGCATGCGACTACGACTATCCTTTATAATTTATCAAATTATCTGCTTACTAGACGATTTTTCTTGTTTAATACTTTATATAATTATATTTATATACTTTTTTTCATTTGAATTTTATTTTTGGGTGTTATTTAATAAATACGTAATAATATGTTACTTTCATAATGTAATATTCTACTTAATGTTGGTTTGTTATTTACATAATACAAGTAAACAACACAGACTAGACCGCGAGAACTGTTTGACCGCAATCTAAACGTAAACGTTGATTTGAACTATAATATAATTTATATACATATTTGTGATGTACTCGCCAAGACCTTTCATATGATACTAAACATGTTATGATCATCTCAATTATTATTTTTTGAGCTTACTGCCGTACTCAGAGACCTTTAATGATTAGTTAGGCCATCATTTAGTAAAGGTTTTGACAGTTTTCTCATACAAAAGTATGTCAAACCTTTACTAAATTACGGCTTAAATAATCAATTAATATCTCTGAGTACCGCAATTAGAATTTAACATTTAAATTCCGTCATAAAAAGGATTGTTATAATTTATACAGCCTATGTCACCTGGGCTATTCTCACAAATCTATTGGCACCTCATTTATTAAAATACTTTCAGTAGTCTAGGTGCTACGGTGGAACATACTAACATACATAGACTGCCTAAATCATTACCCTTCCTTTTGGCTTCGCCGTAGTCGGGTAAAAAAGGCAAAAAGGCATATTCAGTAGCCTCCATTAGCTCCTGTGATGTGCAAATAACAGAGGCAAGACACGATATCAAATGCCCCATAGTGAAAAATGTTAGTGCACCATAAAAAAATATTCCACTACAGTTTACAAAACCAGCCATACCTAAACGACTTAAAATAGGAGGAGAATGCTCTAACACACAGTTTCAACACAACACCGCAAACTACGGCAGTGGAATGCAAACAGCGCTAGTTTCAGCCCACTTTGTTAGTTAGTGAGCGTTTGAAACTCCTCACATAGCTGTGTCTGTCCGTTTTACAGAGAATGACCGGCTTTTAAATGCAAGGGGAATATTTGACAACCTTGTTGCTTTGAATCCCAGGTCGAGAAAAAATAATATCGGGTTATTCACCAGGAATTTCTTAGTAGTAGCTACAGATTCTAGATTCGTGACCGGTTGATGGCAATAGGCTCACCACCTATTAAATGGGACTTTAAATATCATTGGCAAAATGTGGGTTTACTATTAGGTACACCTTTGCTTTACCCTTCGGGAATTGAAGGCGTTATGTCATGTTTTATGTTACGTGACGTGTGTATGATATTTTCTCCTTTGCTCAATTTGTTATTTTGTATGTCCCTCTGAAGATTTTCCCTCAAGCGGCTTTAACAAATGAAACTTATCTCTGTTTTTACAGTTATTACTTATTACAGTTCTTGTTGGTAATACGTTGTAATTTTTTAACGTCAACAATCTTTTCGCGCCAACTACAGTGATTGTATGTATTTCTTCAGTTCCAGCATTAAATAGTCTTCCGTGAAACGTGAAGTGGTACTAACAATGATCATATTGCAATTTACACTACGTCTTATGATAGATATAAAGTGTACTGTACAAACTATGAAACTATAATACATCATGTTTCACTTTTATATCAAACATCCTCTGATTTTGAAATTGTTCGGTGTTATTTCACACACAAGTCTATGTTTGGCAATCAATTTAGAACACTAGAACACGAATTCGAGTGTAATAACTTACTGTCAATGCTGTCTGTTGCTGTAATATACGTACCACACTATGGAGACAGTCATTTAAGTTTTGAGTTCATTCGATTTAAAATTGATTGAGTCTTAACTGTTATCGTCTTCTCGAATGATCTCAACATTTCAATATCAAATACCTTAGATAAATTAAACACAATCTTCCAAGCCGAATGTATCGGTATCACCAGAGCGGCACCAGCAGTTGCAGCCAGAGACGACAGGGACTTTAAAATAAAGATAATCTCAGACAGTGCATCGGTGCTTCAAGCCCTAAAAAACAATACAATAACCTCTCTCCTAATACTAGAATGCCACATTGCACTCCAATCCATTGCAACCACCAATAGTGTAACCCTGCAATGGATAAAAGGACACAGCAACTCGCTGGGAAACGACGCAGCAGATGAGCTGGCCAAGAGAGGCTCAAGCGTTACAGTGTTTGGACCGGAACCACTACTGCCCTTACCTCAGGCCCAAACAAAAACATGGCTGCGTTCATGAACCACAGAAAAACACCTCACCGAATGGAGAAACAGTAAAGGATGCAGGCAAACAAAAGATGCAGTTCCGGAGGCGTCAATAAAGTTTACTCGCAATCTCATCAAACTTAAAAGGGACAAAATATCACAGGAATTTTAACAGGTCACTGTTCCTCAAACAAACATCTACATAACATAGGTGTAACAGATAGCCCACTGTGCAGAGGATGCATGGAGGCGGAAGAAACGCCACGGTGCGTACTCCTAGAGTGCAGGAGCGTGGCAGATCACCGGGCAAAAACTCTACGATCCCCATTAACTCTCCCGGAAGCCAGCAGTAGTCTGGGAAGGCTGCTACAATTTTGGGACGACCTATGTTAGTTGGAGTAGGTATTCTCTAAACATCACGCACAATGGCCCATTCAAGAGGCTAAGTGCGGCTAAAAGCCCAGTCAAACTAAACTAAGCTAAACTAACTGTTATCGACATTTGATATCCGGATTCCGACCCTATGTATTTTTTATAACCGTTGTTTATAAAACTTGTGCAAAACTATAGTACCTACATTGTTACCCAAGGGATGAAAATTACTTATTTAGACCGGAGACGGGGATTGGCGTCCGTAAAGTAGTGAGGGCGCAAAGAGTTAAAGGGACTAAATAAGTAATTTACCCGAGGTAAACACTGTGCTTTTCATTACGAATACGAGGAAAATAAGAACATAATTATTAACTAAAGAAAAAAAAGTAGTTAAAAAACTAAAAAACCCGACTGAAGCAGGCGGGGTCCATTCTATTTTCATTTCATAATTTAATATTCAAATGAACCCCGCCTGCTTCCAAGTTTTGTTTAATTTAAAATATGCTTGTTTTTTGCTTTTCAGTCGGGTTTTTTAGTTTTTTAACTACTTTTTTTATTTCTAAATTTTTAGTTCTTTGGTGTTTGTTCTTTCGGTGGTCGCGTAAAATACTTCGCAGATGATTTAACTTTTGTGTTTGTTTATAGAATTTGTGACTTTGAATTTATTTCAAACATATAGGTGTCATATATTTTTTGTAATCTCCTTTTAAAACCCTTTATTTTGATACCCTACTCGATGGTAATGGATTTTTTTTATTATCCACGATTTGGCCCCCAAAACCAGCAATTATTTTTGTTTTTTAATTTTAATGTAGCCAGTGACACTCGCGCCATCAAGATGAATCTAACGACGTATATTTCATTCAAATCCCTTCATCCGTTTAGGAGTTATGAGTGAACAAAGAAACGGACATACATTATACATACATACATACTTACATACATACATACACGCCAAACACATAACCCTCCTTTTGGGCTTGCGTCGCAGTCGGGTAAAAAAAAGGGAAAGATTCTGTCGAAATCTATGTTATTTTAGAAAAATAGTAAAACTAAATTATATTAAAGTCATAATATAATTATATTCTAAAGTTAACTTGATGTTATTTTAATTTTAAATCGCGCTGTAATTGAGTGGCTGTATAAAAAGTTGGAACATGGTTCAATAAAAATGTGAAAATAGACTAAGGTATTTTTTTAATAATTTGACAGCTGTCAGTTGAAAGTGATTCTTCCTAGGGCTGAAAAGTAGTACTTTCGACCCGCTCCGCAGGCAGGTCATGACCTACTTTCAGAGTATGAGTAATGAAAAATATTTTACTTCTCTTTATTTGATTGACACATTTTTCTAACCATTGGCCCCAACACGGGTTGTTTGCGTAAGCGGAAGATTGCAATGCTCGCTGGTCGATTAAATCGGGATTCATCCCGATACCATTTCGATATCTCTGAGGTACATAGCAAATGGAATAACCAATAACATCTGTTTTTGGCTTCGACCTTTGAACTTTGGATTACTGTTCTGTTGCGTCATACATGATTAGATATAATAGGAGGTTTTCCAGTAGCAGTTTTGTGGGGAAGGAGTTTTTGCGACGACACAATCGCAAATTGACGATACGTAGCAAAAACCCTGTTAAACAAACGGGATGAGTTTCATTCTGTCTTTTTTGCATACTTGTGGTAGGATTACACACTCGCGCGTGAATGATAAATCTGTAGTGCTTTATTTGCACAAGAAACGTGGTGATCTTTATGTCGCAGCGATATTTTGTTTTTTTTTAACATTATTTTTAAATGTCTCCTATGTCGTGAGTGCGTTTACAAACATTTGAATTCAGATACAAAAACGGTCACAAATTACACACGGACTTCCACCATGGCTAGGAAAGCGTGATAAGCCATTGGACTTGGATGTCATCTGTACGTTTTTGACGACAGGTGGCCCCAAAGTCGGCCTACCAGACTTACCAAGGGTTATAGTACTACGCAGTACTAACTGGGTTGAGAAGGTCAGATAGACAGTCTCTCCATGTAAAATACTAGTATTCAGGTGCATCCAGTTAGACTGGAAGCCCATCCCAATATAGTAGGGAAAATGCTAGGCAGATGATGGGGTAGATACTTACTAGTTATTTTAGATTCCAAATTTAATTCAGTCCATTCCAAATTTAATTCGGTCCATTCCAAACATGTGCGTTCCATTTCACTTTCAATCACTGTCGTCATCGTAAATCCTAACAAGAGACTACGTAGTAGGTAATACTGTTAAGATTTAATCCATATTCTAAACGAGGAAATCCCTACTGCGAATATTCCATTGTGTTGAGTTCCCTGACAGTCCTAATTCGATTTTCATTTGGTTACGTGCGTCGTGCGCGTTGGGAATTAGTCATAACCGGTTCACTTTTCTAGGTAAGAAGTAATTTGTTGATTAGCTTTGAATACTTATTTGACTCTCATTTTACTAACGGATAGCACAACCAGCTGATATGTTCTGGATCTTTGACTTTGTTTGCATTTGCAATAATTATTTTAGGTAATCAGTCGTTGCCGCTATTTTGCCTTTGGAATTGCAATGAATTAAAAGATTTGGAAAAACTGTTTCAATAGCTATATACAAAGTTAAGTTTACGCTACAATTTTAAACATATTATGTCCTTTTTATAAGTATATAGTAGTCACTGCACTCACTGCAATCAATCTAACATTTAGCACAAATTTGATATTTAATTTAGAGAAATAGGGCCCTTTCTTTGTACCAAGAATTCTTTGTACCAACACCATCATTAAACCATATCGCACCACAAGATCGGAGATAGTAACCAAATTACTTGTAGAACAACAAAACTCGCACGAGCCACAAGTTTAATTACCGGAATACTAATTGTATTTATCACCGCATGTCGGGTAAGGGCTGACAGCTGTCAGGAACACGGGCCAAGCAGTAAAATATACCGGCCTTGGGTAGGATTTATACAAAGTACAACGCAGTGACTTGACAGGACTCTTTATTCTGTATACAGCGATCGGTAGAGACTGGAATACTAAAGATCGGCCATTTTTTTTGCAATGTTGGTTTTTGTTGTGGAGTAGATGACATACCATCACGCCTATAACCCCCGAAGGGTTAGGCAGAGGTGTACTGAATAGTACACCCACATTCGCCCGCCAGTTAAGTTTAAGGCGCATCTAAAACGGGCGAGCTTGTTCCCATCAACCGGGCACAAATCGCGCCGTGGCTGGAACTGAGAAAATTTCTAATAGAAAAACTCATTATTACTTTGCCTGACCCGGGAATCGAACTCAGGTCCTCATGCTCAGCAGTCGCGCTTACGACCATTAGACCAACGAAGCAGCGTAAAATGTTTTTTTTTTTAAGAAAGTCTGTATACCTCGCATTTTTTTTATCACAACATCAAGTAGGTAATACAATTTATGTTACTGTTTCCACTTTCCTATCATAAAACCGAAAAGGAAAATACAACAATATCATTGGGTCAGCGTCGTACGATTGGAGCCGATGAAGCGAATAAGGGGTGGTTCACAACGATCGTAAAAACCTGTTGATCGGACTCATTAATGTCCTCCGTTGAGAAACAGCGATAATTGGCGCGTGAAACATGTGACATATGAGGTTTATAAGGGAAGCCTTGGAATCTTTTAGATGGTGTTATTTTGTGAGAGCAACTAATATTGCTCTAGTACCTAATTTGTTTTTGAGAAAGGAGTTAATATTTCCGTGTCGTGTGACAATGGAAGAAGAAAACGTGTCGTGCGGTCATTGTGCAGTCATCTTAGATGTCGTTACGACATAATGATATACGACTGTAAGTTACTTCGACTTGTTTGACGAAAGGTGAACACAATACACCATGGTTTTTTTTAAATGAGTTTAGTGGAAAATAAGTCAGAAAACCTACATCTGAAAAAGTACGGGATCTTTTCCTTGTTCATTAGTTTGATTATTAAATACGTATTTAAAGATAGAATAATAATTATATTTTAAAAGTACTATAATTTAGACGAAGACGCTTAACTCGACTGTTGACGTAGGGTTCTGAACTGCAGAGTGGCATGGAACTTAGCAAAATACTATAGGTACACAGCTCTGCCGTGGTCGAGACTGTCAATGATGATAATGCTAAAGTACACACATCAAAAGTGTCTAGGGATCAACATATATTTTTGCAATAACTTTTCTCCTGATTGATATTAATTAAAATTTTCTTTAAGGATTCATCAAATAAAGTGTTTTCGTTTGTCACAGTAACGATAAACCAAGTCACCTTTGCATTAATAAAGAAATTTGCCATTTTCCTAATAAAGGGATTTTTGACATTTGAACCACTAACATTAAAGTTCGAAAAAAAGACTGAAATAACAGTTTTCTTTAAAAAATTTATTGGGTAACTTAAACAATTAATAATCCGTGTTTCTACCGCGAACACTAACAACACAAGAACATCGGTTTGGCATACTCAAAATGAGTTCATCCAAATCACGCTGTGGAATGGCCGCCCATGTTCGTTGCAACAACAAAAAAAGGTCTTCTTGCGACTGGATACCCTCCATATTCGGCAGAGCTCTTCTCTGTAGCATATCCCATGCATGCTCAATCGGGTTCAAGTCTGGCGACTGAGCAGGCCAGGGCAGGACATTGATGTTAGCTGCGGCGAGAGTCTGTCTTACAACTCTTGCGGTGTGCGGTCGTGCATTATCATGCATTAACTGAAATAAGGGACCGATTTGCACTTGTAGAGGAACGATGACGTCTGATACAATCGTCTCAGCATAAATTTGAGCGTTGAGGTTGCCTCTGATCCAAATCAACTCAGTTCTTCCGCCGATCCAAATACCCGCCCATACCATGATGGTTCCACCACTATAAGGATGGACTTCCTGGCAGGATTTTAATCGCTGTTGGCGTCCAGGGGTTCTCCAGTGTCGTATACGTCTTGTATCCGGTCTCATACCAAAACGAGACTCATCAGAAAAGCACACGAAACGCCATTGTTCTTCTGCCCAATTTCTGTGTTCAAGAGCCCATTGATATCGAATCCTACGATTGTGCATTGCTATAGGTGGTACCCGTAGCGGTCTTCGGGAATGAAGGTTCACTTCATGCAAGCGGTTTCTGACTGTTTGGTCGCTAATTAAGTTCCCTGAAGAGTGATGAAGCCTCACGGCTAACATCATGGCGGTTATTGTTGGAGCTCTTCGAGTTAAGATTTGAATGTATCGGTCTTGTCTCCGTGTGGTGCAGCGATACCGTCCTCCATGGCGCTCAGCCACGGTACCAGTGCTTCGGTAACGTGTCCAAAGTCGACTGATAACACTCTGACTTGTATTCAGAGCTAAAGCCACAGTACGTTGCCGGGAACCAGCTTCTATCATTCCCACGGCTCTGAGCATTTCTTCCCTGCTTAAATGACGTCGCCGCTCCATAATAAGGTTGGTTTTAATCAGTAGTAGGGAAACAGTAGCACTAATAATGTCTTCAATGCGTTGTATGTTTTTATAGGGAAAATATTGACAGCTGATTTTCATCTTTTACTCGAATTTGATTCACAGTTCCTGATTCAAATTATGAAATGTACCAAAAAGGATCCATATAAATTTATAAAATCATAAATTTATTACAAAGCCACATCTCAATCTCAAGAAATCCGCATAAAAATGCTTGATCCCTAGACACTTTTGATGTGTGTAGTAGGTACTTAATGTATATCGACTCGCAAAACGAGAAGTTCCGTTGAAGCGTAACTTACACAGGGACCGGGCATGGGTCGGGTGCGGGTCGGGTGCGGGTCGGGTGCGGGTCGGGTGCGGGTCGGGTGCGAGTCGGGTGCGGCTCGGGCGCGGGTCGGGCGCGGGTCTGGCGCGGGACGGGCGCCGTTCGGGCGTTGGTTGCGCGTGGGACGGGCGAGGGTCGTGCGCGGGTCGGGCGCGGGTCGGACGCGGGTCGGGCGCGGTCGGGCGTGGGTCGGGCGCGTGTCGGACGCGGGTCGGACGCGGGTCGGGCGCGGTCGGGCGTGGGTCGGGCTCGTGTCGGACGCGGGTCGGGCGCGTGGTGAGTCGAGAGTACGCCGGGTGTAATTTCATGAATTTATATAGACGACATCAGTTTTCGGGCTTCTTCTGAGTAAGCTCGTTCCATCGTCGACCTCATATCTGCCCTTTTTTTTTGGCGGATGAGAAATCATCAAATAACCCCTCCCGCTCTTGGGCAGAGCGAAAGGGAGTGTCGGACTTCTACTGACTAAAAACCACCCATGTTAAGGGACATGGGTGGTTTTTTAGCCCTATATGTCGAGGCCGCGGTAACTTGTGTACGCCGCGCGCCGCCCTGACGGACGGGCACCTCATATCTGCCCTTAGATCAAGATTGAGGTAAGACATTTCAAATAAAAAAAAATGTACCACTGAAGTAGAATTGAGTGATTCTCCATGTTATTTTAGGACCATAGACTTCTTATAAGTTTTCTTGTAATCTCTAAGCGTTGAACTAAATCTTGTATTTTTTTTTTCAAAATTTTAGGCTCAGTAGTTTCGGTGAATGGGGGGGAATGGTGGGACAGACAGACAGACACACAGGTGATCCTATAAGGATTCCGTTTTTCCTTTTGAGGTACGGAACTCTAAAAAACAAGGTAACTCATGCATTTTGACATGCAAAAATGTTAAAAGCGAAATGTTATTTACAATTTCCGATGAAAAACCCAATAAGACTATGCCCACCCTAGGAATCAAACCAAGGAGCTCACGTTCAGGTTGCACTTCCGAACACTCGACCAAAGAGGTAGTCATGTAGCAAAATTATTCAATTTGCAGTTTTCGACTTACTTCATGTTAAATTCCTCGAAATGCTGAATGAAAAAAGCTCTAAATTTCATTTTCTTTTTTCTCTGTAGAACCTTCATATTTTTCAACATAATAATACTGTGACAACACTCACTTTATAAGCTGTGAAAGCTTCCGTTATTTACTTCGCTTCACTTTTAACTTAACTTCATTTCTATCGTAATTTTAATACAGAAAATGTTAATGAAGCATGGCGACTCAAAGTGGGTAAATTGAAAAAAAAACAGATGCAATGTAATAAGTTGCTTTGAGTTAATTTAAATAAATAAGATCAGAAGATTAACCAGATCTTATTTTTTTAAATCAACTCAAAGCATCCTCAGACCCCAAAAGCGTTTAGATAAAATATCGATAAATAAACAGACTGTTTTTAAGAAAGATATCATGGCGCAATATTAATTCAGATCTAAATCTAGATGGCACAAATTCACAAAATTTGTAGATCATCTAGATATAATATATGTATAATATCAATATACAAATCTAGAATGTGGATGATTAGAGTACTGAAAACAAAACAGATGCAATGTAATTAGTTGCTTTGAGTTGATTTAAATAAATAAGTTTGGGCCGCGAAAAAATAGAGGGAGACCAGAAAACATGGATGGATTCTGTGAATGATGCATTTGCTAGATTAAGGTGGGTGCTGAGACGACGAGTAAAAGAGAAGTATAGAAACAGACATGTTACGCTGACCCTAGACAAGGACAGGAGAACGGTGAACTGATGATGTTCAAAAATAATACCTAGATGCCCGATCTTTACTACAATGCATACTAAATTTCATAAAATCGTTGGTTTCGTTTCCGAGATTCAGATTATATACCTTTTCAACAATTGCTCGTTTAGAGGTATAAGATATAGCCTGTTATAACCCATAACAAGTTATTAAAACCTGACATTATAAAACAAAAACGCCATCGTACAACATCAACGTAATCAGCGCCAGTTTTAAAAGGGAAAATTCCACAATAGGTGCCCCTATTGTGGAATTTTCACTTTTTAATACTGGCCTGCCTGCCTATTCAACTTTTAATAATGGCGCCTTCGTTAAGTGAACTATTTAATAACCCTAATTACCTACAGACTGTTCGCTAATGACGGCCTCCGAAGAGCTTAATAAATGAGTTGCAGTGTTTCACTCATATTTCATTCTTTGAATACATGGTAAAGTGGGTCAGGTATTCTAGGAAACTTAACAGAATTTTCCTACAGAACTTCTAGGCACTTGAGTATTACGTCGTCAAGTCCTGAACTTGAGCATTTCTTGGAAGTTTGTTTAGGGGTTTACATCATCTGTCTAGCCTTTTCCCAACTAAGTTGAAGTCAGCTTCCAGTCTAACAAGATGTATGTGTACTAAGTATCCTTTGAATCAAACTTTTCAATACTCGATCGAGACACCTACGTTTTTGATTCACACTTGTCTTCTCAATAATGTTACACGAACTTTTGTATAGATCTAATATTGCAAAACGTATACTTTTCAGTACACTAAATCTAGGTGTCTAACCGACCTTGTACTACCGTTCATACCAACTTCTACGTTCCATCCTTATATCATTTTCTTATTCCAGCCTTCGAAAGCCAGTACCAATACCAAAAACCTTTGAAATGGAATATTTACGTAATTGTCACGTTATTGCGTGCCGTTCACGCGGTGCCGTATTTCAGCTCGTTTACATATTGTATAACTAGGTGTCGGTTATGTCAGCTTTGGACGAACAAACATTTGTTTATGAAGCCAGAAAAGAGGAGATTATTCGGTTTTTTGTATACCTACGGATACAGCGTCAAGGGAAAATGTTTGGAATATTTTCATGTTATAGTTGGTGTTATGCACAGAAAACCATGTGAAATCGGCGTACAGTTAGTAGATATCGGTGTAGTTTTTTATTTGGCTTTGAAAGGAATTATCAGTAGGTATCATTCGTAGACTTATACGCAACCCAAACCCATTTCGTGAGGGGTTAGATGTACGCGTTTATTCTCGGTAGAATATGTGCTAAGGTCCCACAGCATCCTGAGTGTATTGGGTGATAGATATTTGGGTGAGACAACCCCATGCTGGCTCACTGGTTTTGATGTTGTGTACAAAGTGGGTTTTTTACTAACAACATATTGATTAATTGTGAAATGAATTAAATTTATTATTTATTTATCATCTCGACTAAAAATGTTGTGAGGAAGGTTTTGAATATGAATGTAGAAAGTTTCTTTGGTCAATCTCTACTCTTATACCCATATAAGAGTAGAGATTGACCAAAGAAACTTTGGATGGACTGTGTTAAGAATGATCTGGTAAAAAAGGAGGTGTCTCATGAGATGATGAGAAACAGAGAAGTATGTACGAGGAAGACATGCTGCGCCGACCCCAAATGAATTGGGATAAGAGCAAGAGAATGATAAAGATATTTATTATATCGGCTGGAAACTCAAAACCATTAAATTTTTCATCATGATAATCCAATCGAAGAAGTTGTCTGTCTCTCGAGATTAAAAATATTATATTTGACTTTGTTTCAAAGTTAAAATACAATAATAAAACAATTAGGTTAACAAAGAATAATTAAAAAACGATTAAAACTGTTTTCGTCATTTATTCACGCAGGATTTAAATTGACAGCTGATCACCATGTTATAATTTGTTTAGTTAGGTATCGGCAGATGTGCGAGTATGCAAGATCAAGGATTATTATAATTTATTTATCTTAGATCTCCGTAGTACGCAAGGCAAGCTCAAGGTCAAAATGTTCACACCGACGACACGCTACGTGCAGTCGAGTTTACGTGCAACGAATATCTATGAAATTAAATGGACTATTCTCTTAACGATTTCTGTTTTATAGTGTCAAATTGCATGATAAAAGAAATAAACGTGTGTGCACACACGTTTATATCTTTTGTCATGCAATTTCTAAATATTCTTGTTTAATGACTACTTCAAGCTGCGACTCACACATGAGGAGTATCTCAAAAACACAAATTTAAATTATAAGGAGCAGTGCTCTTGGCAAATTGAATTGTAGTAGGTAATTGTATTATAAGTATGAGTATGGCCCTTATACATATAGCTATATTACAGCAAAGACTATCGAAATCTGTTCAGTAGTTTTTTTGGAAAGAGTAACAAAAATCTATACATCCTGACAAACTTTCGCCCCATCATATTTGTAAGATTTGTTCCAATTACGTAAAAGAATCGACAAAAATAATTGAGGAATACGAAAACTATAACAGCGTCTTGTCGTATCTCACAAGTACATTCAACTGAAGAAGATACATTGGTTCATGTGAAAAATTATAACAACTCTACTGTATAAGATTTATATTGACAAGCATACACTATGGAATTTGCTCACAATTTCCATAGTTGAGCACTAACGTCTTTTAGTGCATAAATCCTCCATTTTGTTCATTCAATAATTTTTTACAAGTTTTCGAAAGTTTTTACCACTGACATCTATCTGTCAATGATATTTAAGCGCCAAAAGTTACTTATTGTTCTGTTTGGTTTACTCGTAATCGCTGATTAAAGTTGATATACATTTAAACATCGAAAATGTGTGGTTAAACACACATTAATAGCTACAAAACCCTTCAGGGATTACAGGCGTAACGTTAATTCTAAGTAGTATTAATTATAAGTAAATCCCTGTCCATATAACAACATCTACACATAGGTACTGCAGTTCGATCCACTACCTATCACCCCATCGAACGCAGGAGTCAGGACCACACTACTAATGCCACTTAACAGAACAATGGAGCGAGCCTCCACTCCATGCAAGCACTTACTGATGTCTGAGGACTCGCTCCGTCGAGTCCTATTTGTTTGAACATCTATTGCGGTCGATAACGCATTCATGCAAGCTTAATGCAATCTTGGTTGTCCTTTGCAACCGTGTGGGGTATTTTTGTTCTACTCCTGCAGCAAACTACTGTACTTCTTTTTTTTTAAACATTTCTTGAGTGCGACGCATGTGACTGTGCCTGTGAGAGGAAGAGGAAGGTCAAAGGTAAGATGGATGGATTGTGTAAGGAATTATATGCAAGAGAAATGAGTAAATGATGTCGAGACGAATGGAAGAAGAAAATGTGGTGCGCCGACCCCAAATAGAATCGAACAAGGGTAGGAAAATGGTGATAGGGCTTGTATATTAGGAGTCTTCCAGAACAAGAGAGTTCAAGATACGTAAGCGATATATGCACGAGACTTGATTGTAATCAACGTGGCGAGATTTCTCGCAACTGGTTATACCATACAGACTACGAGTAGTAGACCCAAATGTCAGAAATCAGTTTCGCGCTGTTCGCTAGGAGTTCCGAACCTTTGGGAGCGTAATATTTGGGAAAAGCGTTTTTTACTGAAGCCTTTATATAGCCTTTATATTCCCAAGTAACAAAAGAAAGTGCGTTAAAATGAATAAGTAAACATATTGCCGTATTCTTTGGCACTTATCTTCAGCGGTATTCATAAATCTCCGATCTTTAGGTACTGTATTTTCCTAGAAAGCCGTGGGAGGGGTGGTACGAGAAAGCGCACATATTTTAAGATCTAGCATTATTTACTACACGCCATTGTCTTCCCTTTATAGACTACGCAGAATAAATAGAAAGGTTCTACGTTTTGTAAACATGTCATGACTCGTATTGTTATTTATAGATTCAGTATTCAATAAATAAATTCGTTTTCAATTGAAGACATTTTGTGTGGTTTCACGAGTTCATTAATAAAGAATGTGTATTATTTTCGTGTTTTTGTTCGTGGATTAAACCTTCGCTACTTAAACGACTCCAGCGTTTTATGGAGCGATAAACTAGACACAGAAAAAATATATGTAAATTCAAAATGAAGAGTTTTCCGAGCAATTTACTCATAAACCCATGTTCAGAAAGAAATACTATTGACTTTTTCCGCCAACCATCATTGCTTGCTATGACCCAGACGGAAAAGTCAATAAATACCTAGGTAACTTTGATTTCGTTCCATCTCAAAGTCTATGTAATAAATTTCAGCGAAAAGCCGGGAAAAGATAAACAAAAGACTACATTTAAAATCGCTTGGCTTTAAAGATCTTGAATTAAAATTCCCGTCAAAGTCAAATAATATCGAGGATTAAATATTTTGCGTGAACTTGGGACCTTCAGGCAAATAAAACTTTTTCTTTGACTGCAAGAGCCAACGAAACTGTATCTTGCTGCTTGAAACAAAAAGTCATTTTCATGATGTTTAATTTTGTTCCGCAACGTTTGTCGCAGGATATACAGAATAGAATTTACACGCCTGTATTGTCGTAAATAAGCCTGGGCAGTGCAAGATCTGATTACCTTTAATAAAGGGTTTCTGTTTCAAACGATTAAATAGTAAAATACGATTCCATCGTATATCCTCTGTAGCATTTTCGGTTACACCCACGATCTTTCTATAGAATCAAAGAATATAGAATAAAATAGAATACATTTGTTTTCAGGTAACAAAGACCCATACCTACACAAAAACCTTAACCATACCATACCCTCCTTTTGGACTGAAGCCCAAAAGGAGGGTATGGTATGGTACCTACGTGTTTACCCGATGATGGTGAACCATCATCGGGTAAACACGTAGGTATGAACGATTTGAATCCGAGACTGAATTACGGAATTAACAATAGTCCATTGAAATGTTACTTAATGTAACATTTCAATACATTCGTACATTAGTTAGAGGACGCAATTTATTTTTTTTATATTAGTTTAAAGTTAAATCCAAGTATATGGGGTTGCAACCCTAGTCCCACGGCTGCCATTTCGAAAAAAGGGGCGGTTTAAATGGTTTTTATCGTCTAGCTGACAAACTGGTCTCACAACAAAAATAAGTTAACACTTTTTATTGCAAATAAGATTATCTACAACTTTTCTCAAGAAACTTTTAGTCGTAGAACCGCCCAAGAAGAATAAAAAGTTATGAGCGAAAAATATATCCCTGATATCTAAAAAGTAAAAATGCACGCTAAATGTAACATTTCAATGGACTACAAACAAATCATCGACTAAAATTAAAAAAAAAAAACGTACGAACTTTCAAACTTTTTGTTTTTACCAACACAAGTGGATTGCTCTTTAACCTCCAAATCCCAACCTTCACAGCAACTAAATCTTACATTACCGAGAAAGAAAAATACACTTGAAATAAACCTGTACATATCTCATGCTCAAGTGCGACCCAACGGCAAATAAACATCGGTAAATACGCCTGTGTGTACAACTTTACTGAAATGTCCGTAAGGACTCTAAACGCTTACGGTCTGGTAGACTCAAATACATATAATTGTTTAGTCTTGTGGCAGATACCATTATGTGGGTTGAATTTGGACGTTAAGTCGTTTCGTTTTACTCCATTAAATTCAATGAAGGTATGTTATGATGTAATTACAAAAACATTAAATTTAACTCGCAAGTTCGTGTATGTTATTCGCTTCAACATTCTCTAATCTATTTTAAACACTTGTTGGCATCCAATTGAGCTGATTTTTTTCAAACTTTTAGCTCTGGTGACAATACATTTTTATGGCAGACATGACTTTATTCTGCTGTCAAGATCAGAGGAGTTAATGACATGGACACGAAAATGTTTACACGTTGGATGTTGATTTGATAGATAAACCGAATTTGTTTTTTTTTTTATTTCATAAAAGCAAAGTTGCGTTTATTTGTTCTTTAGCGTTACATCAAAAGGTACAATTAACAACTGTAAGCGCAACTGTAAGTAAC
The DNA here is from genome assembly GCA_932274075.1 of Diarsia rubi. Classification (NCBI taxonomy): domain Eukaryota; kingdom Metazoa; phylum Arthropoda; class Insecta; order Lepidoptera; family Noctuidae; genus Diarsia; species Diarsia rubi. The sequence goes on along the minus strand of OW026417.1, from coordinate 12,291,148 downwards.
CATAACGGTAACAGTATCAAATGTTCTCAAGTCTACGAAAGCACTTTTACAGAATATGGTAGTAAACAAACAAAAATTCAATTTACCAAAAAATATTGGACACATATTTTTTCTTTTTTCACGTAAACAAACAATGAAGACGATACAGTGTTGTGAAAACTCGTGTGACGTTATACTCAAAGACATTAGTATGACATTTTTAGCGGTCAGTGACGTCACCAACCCCCACTCAAATCTTTGACGCGTTTTATTTTCGTCAATTTTTATTGATTTGATAAAACAAAAAATACGTATCCAATATTTTTCGATAATCTAACAGACGGACTAATTAGAATCACATTTTTTAAAGTCAGTAAACATCCTTATTGTATAGAAACCCATTGTTTCACTGTGATCTGACGTAGCTATTCGACCGCGAAGACACCTGGCTTCACGGTCTGCTATGGTGGCTCTGAATTGGTACTTTTTATCGTAGTCCACCACACAAAGTTTTTCATAAGCCCGACACTATGCCACTATTTGGGTTTGTTTAGCGTATACATATTACAAGTAATTCTTCTCCTTAGAATCATGTTAAAAGTATCATTGTTAAAAGTATCATTCAGTTTGACAGCAGGAACTTGTTTAAGGGCCTTATTTCTTAATGACTTTGTCCTTACATTTTGCGCCAGTTTGAAAGTTTTCCTTTTAAATAACTTTTCCAACTTTATAATTATTTATCATACTTCAGTAGGCAATTATAGGTCGCTTACATTTCTGATTACACCGATCGTAAACTTTCCATTGTCATTAAAAAGTTTAGACTGACAGATGACGGAGAACTGTGTAGCGTTACTATTGTTACGCCGGTCATCTAGAATCATCGAGAAACCTCGCTAATAACTGAGAAGTACGCGTGAATTCTAGTAGGTACCTAATTCCATTCTGTAGGTAGTTAGTCCGCCGCCCGTCGTCGCGGTACTTGCATTTTAATTTCAACCGTATGCATACGGCGTAAAGTAACTTCTTCTTTGTTGGTTAATTTATCTTTAAGTTTATTTTTTTGTTAATGTTTTTTCTGGATGCTTTATGGAATAGTAGCGAATTTTCTCGAATATCTTTTGTGTATTTGGGGTAGAAAAGGACCGGGAGAGGACGCAGCGAGTCAGTCTACTTTTAAGCGAGACAACGGAAGATTCGAAGAGATTTCAAGTGCGCTAAAGTGTTCAGTAGTGTTTTGCGATTGTCTATAAGTGTTTTGCGAGTATTAAAGTTATTTCGTGTGTTCAACTGGTAGTGTTTTTATTTATCCCATACCCAGCTCGTAACAATTTGGTGTCAGAAGTGAGGGATAAATAATGCCGATCCTACCCAAGGACGACACGGATAGTATCCGTACGAGGAGTCAGCGACAACAAGGTATGGACCAAAGGCGATTTGGAGACTCCCCGACACAGACACCGGGCGGTGTCCAGCCTACGTCAGAGCCAGTCGCTGGCCCATCTGGATCTACTCCAGCACTAGCGGCGCCTGACTTGTCTGCCGTAATGGCGCTGCTGCAAGACCAGGCTCGTCAGTTGCAGGAACAGATGCAACGGGACAAGGAGGAACAGGTTCGCCGTCAGGAGGAGCAGGCTCGTCGTCAAGAGGAGCAGGCTCGTCAGTTGCAGGAACAGATGCAACGGGACAAGGAGGAACAGGCAACTCTTTGAGGCGCGCGTGGAACACGAACGCGCCGTCGACACGGCCTGTTTTCGTCGTGAGACGGACGGCGAGTTAGCCCATCACTCACCGTCCACAGGCCCGCGTCTACGGTGGCCGGAGGTCATCGCGGGACCCCCGACGCCCGGAGCGCCTCCCGCGACGGCTGGGACGAGAGGTTCTCTCCCTCTCGCGTTCCGCCACCTCCTTCGCCAGCATCACTGCTTCGCAGAAGGAGGCGACGGCGTCCCATTCCTCCTCGCCCCGGACCATGGCTTGCACCAGGGCCGGATGTGAAGAGGGCCTTGAGTGAAATTAAGGTTGGAGACGGGACTGTGGCTTCAGTGATTGCTGCACCTTCGGTGCGCGGGTTTAAAGTACCGCCATTTGACGGAACATCTTCGTGGTCGGCCTATAAAATCCAATTTGAGGCCGTTATGAAGGCGAATGGGTGGACCAAAGTGCAAGCCATGACAGCGCTCACCTTGGGTCTCCGGGACCAGGCCCTTACCATTCTTGAGGCACTCGGCAAGGATGTGACCTACGAACAGCTGCTGGGGGCGTTAGAGTCTAGATACGGCGACGCGCACCTGGAGCACGTCTTTCGTGCCAAGTTAAAGGATCGTGTGCAACGTAGTGCCGAGAACCTACAGCAGTGGGCCCTGGAAGTTGAAAAGCTGGTTCGCAAAGCATACCAGTCCGCCCCTGCACTTATTGATGGAAATCTTGTTCAGGCATTCGTAGATGGAATTCGCGACTTGGAAGTTCGAGCTGCTGTAAGACTTGAGCACCACGAGACGCTGAAAGACGCCTTGGCCCATGCTTTAGAAGTGGAGGCAGTGAGGTAGGACCACCGTGCGCACCGCGTCAGGGAGGTTGTCGCGTCAACTGTACGCGACCGCCCGCAAGGATACAGCCCTAGGTGCTTCACTTGTGGAGAAAAGGGTCATCTTCGGTCAAGCTGCCCTAAGCGCAGCTCACAAAGGGAAGATCAGCCCCAACAGGGAAGGGTGGCTGAAGTGACAGCCCAGCCACAGCAGGGAAACGAGTAAATGCCAGGACTGGGGGGCGGGTGCTGGCTGGTTTTGAAAGAGCCCCGAGGATCTCGATCTCACAAGCACACGACGGAAACAGTCTGACTATCAACGGCGAAGTCAACGGAACTCCATGTAAACTGACGTTGGATACTGGAGCTTCTCACACGGTCGTCAATTCTCACCTGGCGAATCGGTTTCTTGGGGACTACTTCAATAACCACGACCGTATACAATTGTTAACAGCTACCGGTCAGCACATAACCGTCCGAGGCAAGAAGGAGGTGGAGTTAAAATTGGGTGATAGAATTTACCGGCACAATGTCATCGTGGCCGACATAGTGGACGATTGCATCTTGGGCTTGGACTTCATGCGGAAATATCGCTGTGAGATCGACATTGACCAAGGAGTGTTGAAATGTGGTTGCGAGGAAGTCTTCATGGAGGGTGCACCATCAGGGAAAGTGTATTGCTTGAAGGAAATTGTTCTTCCTCGCAGATCAGAAACGATCGTGCCAGTTAAGTTACCACGAAATTCTGGACACAAAGATCGAAGTGTTCTGATAGAGAGGGTGAACAACGAGTTTCCATGGAAGATGGCACGAACTCTGGTAAAGGCCAACAACATCTCAGCTGTACGCATCCTGAATCCAAGTGACAAGAAGCAGGTGATTAAGAAGGGCACCTTGGTCGGCACTTGCGAGGAAGTAGCTTGGATGCGTCAATTGCAAGATCTACCTACCGGAAATCAAAATCGTAGTGGAAAATTTGACGTGTCAACGCTTTTAGAAAACTGTCATTTGACTGAAGGAGAAATGGACAAGGCTAAGAAGATGTTACTTCAGTACGCCGGTATTTTCTCTACGAGTGATGCTGACATAGGGAGAACTGGACTGGTTCAGCACAGGATTAATACAGGCAACGAGTTACCTATCCGTCAGCGACCAAGGAGACTGCCAGTTGCACGGGAAAAAGAAGTGGAAACCATGATTAAGGGAATGGTGAAGGACGGTGTTATAGAGCCTTCATCCAGTCCATGGTGTTCTCCTGTGGTCCTGGTAAAGAAAAAGGACGGCAGTATGCGCTTCTGTGTGGACTATCGACGACTGAACAACGTCACGAAAAAGGACAGCTATCCACTGCCTAGGATCGATGACACACTGGATACGCTGACGGGAATGAAGTGGTTTACCACACTTGACCTGAAAAGTGGTTACTGGTAGGTAGAAATAGACCCCAAGGATAAGGAGAAGACTGCATTCTCAACAGGAAAAGGGTTGTGGCAGTTTAAAGTTATGCCTTTCGGATTGTGTAATGCTCCTGCTACGTTTGAGAGGCTGATGGAGCAAGTACTTGCCGGGTTGATTGGAGACGCATGTCTTGTCTATCTAGACGACATAATCATTGTGGGCCGTACGTTTGAAGATCACCTTAAAAACCTCAACCGAGTGCTGTCGAAGATCCAAACAGCAAACCTGAAGTTGAGTCCGAAAAAGTGCTCGTTTTTCAGAAAACAAGTGAACTTTTTAGGACACATAGTTTCGGGGGAAGGTGTTCAAACAGACCCAGAGAAAGTAGTCGCCGTCAAGGATTGGCCTGTGCCGAAAGACAAGACACAGGTCAGAGCATTTTTGGGTTTGTGCTCCTACTATCGCCGGTTTGTCAAGAATTTTGCCGACATTGCGAAACCTCTACACAAACTCACTGAGGAAAAGCAACAATTCTGTTGGGACGAGAACTGCGACGCCGCATTTCAAAAATTAAAGGGACGTCTGTGCAATACTCCTATTTTGGGATATCCTGACACTGAAAATGACTTTATAGTCGACACAGACGCAAGTAATACTGGAATTGGGGGCGTGTTATCTCAACGGAAAGCAGATCAGGAGGTTGTTATAGCTTACTTCAGCAAGTCTTTGTCCAAACCGGAAAGAAATTACTGCGTAACGAGACAGGAGCTGCTCGCCGTAGTGAAGACATTGCAGCACTTCAGTAAATATTTGTTGGGACGGAAATTCCAGTTACGAACCGACCATGCTGCATTGAAGTGGTTATTACAATTTAAGAATCCAGAGGGGCAAGTGGCGAGATGGATTGAACTACTGCAAGAGTTTGACTTCATAACCGAGCATCGTAGTGGGAGAACTCACGGTAACGCAGACGCCTTGTCGAGAAGACCTTGTCCTGAAGACTGCAAGCATTGTGCCAGGCAAGAGACTAAGGAAGTAGTACCCGTGAGGATGCTTAGAATGGATCTCAGCGATGAATGGAAGGAGACCCTACAGAAGGCTCAGCAAAATGACTCTGATATCAAACCGATCTTCCAGTGGATCAAAGCTGGTGCTCCGAAGCCCAAGTGGAGTGATGTGGCTGCGATGAGTTCTATCACTAAGAGTTATTGGGCACAATGGAACAGCTTGGTGATCCAGGATGGAGTGTTGTGCCGTAAATGGGAAAACGCTCGAGGGGACAGCTGTCATCTACAAATGGTTGTTCCTAAAGCTAAGGTACCGGATGTTTTACGGCTGTACCATGATGGATGCTCAGGAGGCCATATGGGGGTAAAAAGAACTCTCCTGAAGATCAGAGAGCGCTTTTACTGGATCCACTGTCGAGATGATGTGGAGGACTGGTGTCGCAAATGTACCAGCTGTGCGGCTGTGAAGGGACCCCACACACGAAGCAGAGGTGCATTAAAAGTGTACAACGTTGGAGCCCCCTGGGAGCGGGTAGCACTGGACGTAGCAGGACCATTTCCAGAAAGTGATAGCGGAAACAAGTACTTCATGGTTGTCATGGACTACTTCACCAAGTGGCCAGAAGTCTTCGCCATTCCTAACCAAGAAGCCACAACAGTCGCAGATAAATTGGTTCAGGAAGTCTTCTGTCGTTTTGGAGTACCCTTAGAAATTCACAGCGATCAAGGGAGGAATTTTGAATCGCAAGTTTTTCAGGAGACTTGTCGATTGATGGGTACACACAAAACTAGAACCACCTCTTACCACCCACAATCTGATGGAATGGTGGAAAGATTCAACCAGACGTTGGAGAGATATCTGGCAAAAGTTGTGGAAAGCAGGCAAAAAGATTGGGACAAGCACATACAGCCGTTTCTTCTGTCCTATCGGAGTGCAGTTCACGAAAGTACGACTGTAACTCCAGCCTTCGCGAACTTTGGAAGGGAACTACGGTTGCCTGCAGATTTAATAACTGGAACTCCCCCTGATGTCCCACGCAGTGTAACGGATTACGCAAATGACCTGCGTAATAAGTTAAATGATGTGTATGAGCATATCAGACAATCCGCACAACAGATGTCTGAGAAGATGAAAACCCGTTATGATCGGAAGGCAAACAGTATGGGTTTTGATGAAAGTTCTCTGGTGTGGTTGCATAACCCAGTGCGGAGCAAGGGAAAGTCCCCGAAATTGCAAGCAAAATGGGATGGACCATACCGAGTTGTGACCAGGATCAACGATGTCACCTACCGAATACAGAAGGGTCCGCGAGGTGCGCCTAAGATTGTTCATGTAGACCGATTGGCGCGATATCACGGGACTAATGATGCTCGGGACGAGCATGTCTAAGGAGGGGGCAGTGTTACGCCGGTCATCTAGAATCATCGAGAAACCTCGCTAATAACTGAGAAGTACGCGTGAATTCTAGTAGGTACCTAATTCCATTCTGTAGGTAGTTAGTCCGCCGCCCGTCGTCGCGGTACTTGCATTTTAATTTCAACCGTATGCATACGGCGTAAAGTAACTTCTTCTTTGTTGGTTAATTTATCTTTAAGTTTATTTTTTTGTTAATGTTTTTTCTGGATGCTTTATGGAATAGTAGCGAATTTTCTCGAATATCTTTTGTGTATTTGGGGTATAAAAGGACCGGGAGAGGACGCAGCGAGTCAGTCTACTTTTAAGCGAGACAACGGAAGATTCGAAGAGATTTCAAGTGCGCTAAAGTGTTCAGTAGTGTTTTGCGATTGTCTATAAGTGTTTTGCGAGTATTAAAGTTATTTCGTGTGTTCAACTGGTAGTGTTTTTATTTATCCCATACCCAGCTCGTAACACTATTAATTGTGATTTGCTAATCATGGCAATGGAAATTAAGCAAGAACTTTTATGAAATGTTCAAGTTCTTTACGAGTATTAGCGTAGATTGCACTATCACATGAAGGTACATATTTCTGAAGATGAAGATCTGTACAAAAGATGATATCGCTTTGATTTTTTTTCATTTCTAAGTACATATTATTTTTTAGCAGCGTTAACATTAAATTTCTTCTAATAATATACATCACCAGCTTTGCATCAAGACATGTCACACGAGTAACGTAGCACTTTCTCGCGTCTACAACGACAAGTCTCGCCCACGCCACGCCTCAGTACGTGACATCAAACATATTGGTTCAGCACTAACCATGCCAAGCACGTCTGCTCCTCCTGACTTTTGAACGTAATAGAAAATAAAGTTTACGGTCTTGAATTGCTGACGATTTTCCTCGTTGGCGCTTTTTATATCGTCTTTTCGCGGACGGTAGATTGAGATTGAAGGCACGTGGTTGAAATTGTGTTTTTATTTATAGCAGATTTTTTATTAATCACGTAAAATAAAATTGAAGCTCTTCAATAGTAACTTTTATGTGACATCTACCAACCCGCACTGGACCCACGTGATACCTATACACGGCTTATACTTATGCAATAGTAAAAACTTAACTTTGGGATTCCACTGAATTCATGTATCAATCCTTGATACTCAGTAAATCGAAACGACACACTAAATATTGAAATCATCATCATCATCATTTCAGCCAAAAGACGTCCACTGCTGGACATAGGCCTCCCCTAAGTGTCGCCACATTGACCGGTCCCGTGCCTCTCGCATCCAGCGGGTCCCCGCAACCTTCACCAGGTCATCAGTCCACCTTGAGGGAGGCCTTCCAACGCAACCTCTTCCGGATCGCGGTAGCCACCTACTAAACCAACCACCAACTTTGAGAAAGAGGTCAATCGTCGAATCTTCTCGTCCAACTTACCACAGTGTCTCAAGACGAAAGTCTATGACCAGTGTGTTTTGCCAGTGATTACATACGGGGCCGAAACATGGTCACTCACAATGGGCCCCATAAGAAAGCTCAAAGTCACCCAAAGGGCAATGAGAGAGCTATGCTCGGAGTTTCCTTATGCGATCAATTTACCGAAGCCCTGAGAATTGCCAAACATAAGTGGCAGTGGGCCCCGTCGGGGCTGCGGGTCTTACACTAGTCACCGCGGCCTCGACATATAGGGCTAAGAAGGAACATGGGTGGTTTTTAGTCAGTAGAAGTCTGACACTCCCTTTCGCTCTGCCCAAGAGTGGGAGGGGTTATTTGATGATTTCCCAACCCCAAAAAAAAAAAGTGGCAGTGGGCAGGGCACATTGCTCTTAGAACGGATGGCCGATGGGGCTGGAAAGTTCTGAATATTGAAGTATTTAGTATTAATAGTTTCCAGATTAATCACTGATCTTACTAAGCCCGAATTTGAGACGTTTGTCAACACTCTCAAAGTCGCTACTCCTAAATAATTTGACGTGAAGCCTACGTTCCTTAACAAATGATTATTCACTGTTTGTTTTCGTGCTTCCAACAAGACGGGTGGACCATCAGCGAGGGATTAATCAACACGGCCAAAAGGAAATTGAAAATAGATTGTCTAGTTATGGCACATCAACAAAAGTGAAACAACAGCGCTCTAAATCTGATGAAATCTAATTTAATGTTATTCATTGAAAGAAAACTAGAAGAGCTTTACGATATGGAAATTCATAAAAACAAGGATCAAAGATCGAGTAATTTAATTTTTGTAAGTGTGTGTAACGACAGTGGTAAAAAATAGACAGGAACTGATTCATTATTTTATTCGGACAGAGTCTCGACTTACAGGTTTCACAATCGAGCGCGACAAGACCTCGAAACTGAGCTTACAGGGCATTATATAGACTGATATCCCCACCGGAGGCATCCGGTGGTTATGGCGGTGTCTTCGCTTGACTGTGATTGGCTCGCGAGTCGTTGCCCGTCATTGGCTGGCTAGAGTGGCATGGCTATGGTATGCTAGAGTGGCATGGCTATGGTATGCTAGAGTGGCATGGCTATGGTTTGCTAGAGTGGCATGGTTATGGTTAGCTGTCATTGGCTGGCTAGGGTGGCACGCTGTGAGCAGGCTGTTGTAACATTCGGCCGTCCTGGAACAATTGCTCCCGCAATGGAAACAAGAAAACAGTGATTACAAGTCAGCTCAGAAAAACCAAGTTAAAATGGGGCTATAGACCTCTCAGGAGATTTATGAAATCTTCGGTTTTCAATTGTTCGTTCACACTACTGGTGCTATCAGACAAAAGCACTGCTACGATATGTTACAGCGGATACTAAACCTATAAACCCGTTGTATCATATAATATGACCTTTCACACTTCTTAGTTTATGTCAATCATTACCTAACTCCTCAATATCATTTAATATGGGCCAGAAAACCGATCTTCTAACAAACAAGAGTTAACCTGGCTAGCCCCCTATAGCATGGAACTTTAAGCTGAAGGAAAAGGAATAAATGCATAAGAAAATTTGTAATAGGTACCCACTTGTACTAATTATTATGGACAAAGATGTAGGAAATGCTTAGTACCAAAATTTTTTAACGACATACCTTACGATTTAGAAAATAGCTGTACCACGAAAATGTCTTTTAAAAATAAATTAGGGAAATTTGTTTTTAACACCTATGTAAAAACCTCATTACAAGAGATGTGTAGATTCCATTTATGATTATTTATTGTTGTATAAGTATATATTTATGCCATACTACCTTATGTTTGCGGCTTCACCGCTATTAATTGAAGTGTTTTAACGCAACTTAAATGTTATAGCATTACGTTATAGTCAACTTTTGTGTTCAATAAATGTGTTTATTTTGTAGGTAAAAGTGTCGTTGTTATTGATGGAAACGTACTAACAAGTTGTTACATTTAAATTAAATATAACTGTTTTACAGCATGGCAGAAGTAATATACCTTGTAACACGGATGTAACCATGAATAAGCACTTTTTAATTCATTTCAATTTACTAGCGAAATGTGTGTGTACTCATGAGTATACCTCTGCCTAACCCATTGGGTATTACATGCGTGATGTTAAAAGCATTTAAGCATTTAAGCCGCCAGTAGTCATCGCCTGGCGCCAAAGTACATAATCATAGTTTTTTTTAGTAAATCACACTATTAACATACTTCCTTTCCTTTTTTTTTTTTTTTTTTGCCTTGTTACTAAGTTTACTAACCCTAGTCGTTAAGTTATTTTGTTGTTACTAACACTATGGACACTTGTCTGAATTAAAGAGTTTGAATTTGAATTATCATTTTTCACCTTGTATCTAAGTTACGTCCCATTTCATTCCAGCTATTCTAATCTGAGATAACCCTACCGCGCCTAGATTGCACTGGTTTAGAAACCCGATCTGGGATAAATCGTAAGACATAAAGATAGGTACCCGGTTGTAATATTAACAGTATTATAAGAACTCCTTAATATCTGCGATATTAAAAACATGAAACACTTTTCATGTAAGAAAAGATAAATAAACTGTTTTGCCAAACTAACGGATGAAGAAACGGAAGAACCAATTTAAGTTAATTACATCATACCATTAAACGCACGCACACACACATGCACTCACACATATATAATTCTTAGCGTGTCGGTGGCAAAACTTCATTACTTATACACACTAACACACTACACACGAATTCGTTTTTCTATTCTTCCAATATAATTTTATGTGTTTAAAGCTATTAAGTACTAATGTTAAGTTAATGCAACTCTGGCCCCCAAGATACCCACAGGCGCAGCCTCGTTTCAGGACATCAGTTTTATCACCATTTTAAAATTAAAATTTAGCTTGCTACTGTCATGTATTATCAGAGCTAAGTTAGATTTAGAATTGGATGTCGTTAACCCTCTTTCCTACATTATCCCCTTTACAGTACGCACAATGTAAACATGACGTCACATAATAATATTTACTTATAAATCGGGTTATTTTTGGAAATCAGAAATTTTGTTGATATTTATAAAATTCAGAACTTCGTTTTACTCCTTGTCATGATGCATTTTGTAATATTTTCCATCGCGCGAAGTTTGACACAACTCACACAACTAATCTGGTACCGTAAAGGTTTGTTTACGTTATAGCCTACCATCAACGATTACACAATTACTCACTATAGGTATCTGTACATCCACATCGCAGTAAAACAATACTACTTTTCGGCTTTTCATCTTGTCATTGCACAGTACTGAACAAATCGTTCACGTCTAAATGGTACACAATAAACGGCATCTATCGAACGATCTTCTTACCTAAGATAGGCATAGACTTTGACTTTGGCTTTTCGTTTTAGCTTGCTTGGGCTTTGGCTCATCGGTCACCATAGTGAAAAGTAATATCGGGCAATACATGGCATAAGATCATGATTAGTCATTGTATCGCGTACTGCAGTACAGTCCGAATTACATGGACATTTTTACATAACACGTGTTAATACGAAATCTTAGCAACAATTTTATCACCGCAAGGGATTCAAGCCCAAAATCATGATAAACACTCCATCTGACTTGTAACGCGACTAAACTAAAAGACAGGGCGCAAACTACCGTCAATCTACTATACATATAAAAGATACGTGCAATACCTGCAATACGTGTGAATTTCTGTTGGAAAACTAGGATCGTACCTACATAATCACTAATACCGACCTATAACATTTTTTTTTCCATAACAAGATTTATGTGACTTGCCTCATAACCACATCGTACTTACTTTTTTTTTTTGTAAGTTTGATAAACGGGCGAGCTATTATTGCTAAGTTATGAATGGACTTTCTTTAGTAACTAGATAGAACTAGATAGAATAAACTGACGCACTTCGATTACATTAAGTACTCGGGATGAGAAATTAAGACGATCAACTTAAATTCACCTGGTTGAATGCCATCGCGTCATGATGTTTTATACCCTAATTAAGAAATATGTAAAAATTAGCAGGTCCTCATATTTAATTTTAAGTTCCTCGTTTTCAATTTGTCAAGAACTTTATCCAATAAGTCTAAAACTGTTTGAATATCGGCTGGCGGTAGCAAGAGATCGCCAAGGAATGCTATCTATATCTCTGATAATAGTTTAATAAAATTATTGTAGCTATTTATAAGTATCTGATCTACATGATTTACTTTGTAATTGTTATTGTTGGATAATCTAATGCGCACTTGAACTAAATATGTACATTTTAAGTTCTTAACTCTTTAGTATACAACTAGTACCTACTCGTAAAACATTTTTTTGTACCGGGATAATATACTGATTAAGTGACTATGATTATATTTACTTAACGGGCTTACCAAATTATTTTGTCTACGATTCGCATAATTATCAACTCATGGGGCACTCCATGGTAAAACACATTTGGCTTATATATTTGGCTAATGGCATTTGGCTAATTTGGCAAATATTGGCATGTTTACTGACCTTGTTATTTATGCATGGTTCCTGGCAGCTCTCAGCGTGAAGTAGGACGGTTCCTTCCTTCCATGTCCTTGGTTGCTGTTGACAACCTTTAGGTAGTCTTAATTTACCGTAGAACCGTTGCTGGCAGAGAGATGGATACTTCTTGTAACTCAAAGTGTCTCACAGGTGGTTACTAGCCGCAGTCTTCGTTTTCAAGGTCAAATTATGGAATGACCAATGCGATACTGAGGGTAGGCGCTTCGTGTTCCATCCAGATTGTGGCCTGCTTTTTCAATTTGTGCCCTGTGATACTGGGATGGGAGACAATATTTTCCTTGCAGGCGGTGTGCATCAACGTTCTTCGTTTGAATTTTCAGACCTCGTCCTCCACAGTAGGTGACCGTTGACTTTTAAGTAGCAGAGCGTCGTTTTATCGTAGGTTTTTTTTTTATTCGATCCCACTTCTGACTGTAACGACAGTGGTAAAAAATAGACAGGAACTGATTCATTATTTTATTCGGACAGAGTCTCGACTTACAGGTTTCACAATCGAGCGCGACAAGACCTCGAAACTGAGCTTACAGGGCATTATATAGACTGATATCCCCACCGGAGGCATCCGGTGGTTATGGCGGTGTCTTCGCTTGACTGTGATTGGCTCGCGAGTCGTTGCCCGTCATTGGCTGGCTAGAGTGGCATGGCTATGGTATGCTAGAGTGGCATGGCTATGGTATGCTAGAGTGGCATGGCTATGGTTTGCTAGAGTGGCATGGTTATGGTTAGCTGTCATTGGCTGGCTAGGGTGGCACGCTGTGAGCAGGCTGTTGTAACATGTGTTAAACCGTATTTTGCCGATATTAAATAATAATTTAAAAAAAAAAAACTAAATTGATGGTATTAGCATAATTATTCAGCTGAATAGGACATCGAAATGGTATAGGTACTTCAAATTTCTGACTGACTATATCCGTTTATGACCAACATATTCGAAGAAAAAAGACAAACATACAAAGAGAGACATTTCAGGGTGCTCTGAAAATATATTTAAAGCGGGTTAAATATAGGTAAACGTTTGTTAGTGTTGCCCTAACACACTTGGGCCACAAACCACACAACATATACCCTATTGTGTGATTTATGGCGCAAGAGTTAGAAATGTTTTGAAAGGTTGGGTCGCAGATCGATGCGGAAGCACGCTTAATAATACTCCTACTTATATATATATAATCCTGCCGAAAATATGAGTGAAATGGAACTAAATATAGCCACACCTACACACATAGGCGAGTACTCATCTATATAGTGTGAGTCTTTATAATGTGCACATACCGAAATGAGAGAATCTATGCTTAATTTTATCGATGGAAAAAATATTTAAAAAATCTAAATATTTTTTTTTAATTTTTTATGGAATTTTTAAAAATTTTGTCCTCTACTGTGACCCCAGTGTAAACAAAACGGTGTAACTTTTAAACTGAATTATCTATCGCGATGAAACAAACTCCATAATGATTGGAAGTAATTAAGCTTCCTAATAAAATTCTGGAAAAAACTACCCTCAATTGAAAATAAACATCTTTTTTTTGGCAAAAATCTGTTTTTTTTGTCATCAATTTTTACAATAATTGTAAAATTTCTCAATAAGCCATTACCTACCTTTTTTATTACTTTAACGTATTTTTCATCGTATTAGCTACCCAATAGTAAAAATGGCATTTTATATCATTATTTTTTATTGGGAAGCTTAATTACTTCCAATCATTATGGAGTTTGTTTCATCGCGATAGATAATTCAGTTTGAGGTGGAAGCTCACATCTGGCCCGCGAAATTCTAATTTTCTTACGTTTTTGGCAATTTGCAGGCCAGTGCTTGGTTGTATGTTTATGAAAATTTGATTTGCGACTGTAAGACGTATGAAGTTACCGAATTATAACCATCAAAATTACTAACTACTAAAGAACGACGACTAAATTACTAAAGAATGACTTTTACATGCAAAAATCAATCTTGACATGAAAATGAACTTGGAGGGTTGTATTGATAATTTTGATGGTTATAATTCGGTAACTTCATACGTCTTACAGTCGCAAATCAAATTTTCATAAACATACAACCAAGCACTGGCCTGCAAAGTGCCAAAAACGTAAGAAAATTAGAATTTCGCGGGCCAGATGTGAGCTTCCACCTTAAAAGTTACACCGTTTTGTTTACACTGGGGTCACAGTAGTGGACAAAATTTTTAAAAATTCCATAAAAAAAATATTTAGATTTTTTTAAATATTTTTTCCATCGATAAAATTAAGCATAGATTCTCTCATTTCGGTATGTGCACATTATAAAAACTCACACTGTTTGTCAGAGGTTTTATGAGACCACTGACGTAAAATGGGGTTTTCTACTTAGCACTAAGCGCTGTACTGGACTTCAAAACAATTTTAGGGCACGGGTCGGCAACCTTTTTAGGTACACGGGACCTTCACAGGTGAAACGTATTATGAAAATAAATTTAACCCTAGACTAGGTCAACCTCGCTCTAGGCAATTAAGAGATGAGATAGGCATAAAATACTTAGTTACTTATAGTATGGTCCATTTGGGCAAGGTTGCCGACCTTGTGATGATATTATCGTTAAGACAGTTTACAGCTATCACATCGTTAAATTCAAATAAGAGCTCTGCCGAGGTCACGTGCAATGGATACTTGAAGGTTAATATAGGGAAAATGGGGATCAAGAACCGATATAGTTTTTGCCCTGATTTGGGTCTAATGGAACATTATAATGTAATGGTTGGTTATAAAACCTGTTGTTCTGAATGAGTTTGTTCATTTTATGGTAGTTTGATTTGGCACTTTCTCTATGTTATGTGAGTTTTGACGTCAATATCTGCCCATCCTTTCCCAACTATGTTGGGGTTGGCTTCCAGTCTAACCAGATGCAGTTGAATAACAGTACTTTACATGGAGTGACTACCTATCTGACCTCCATAACCCAATTAGTACTGGGTAATACGGTACACAACAGTCTTACCAAAGGGTAGCGTATTATCCAGTAATGACCGGATTGTGAGCTGTGAGAGCAGCGGTGACCCAGTGGCGGTGGCCCCGACTTACGAACAGTAAGTTGTGTGTTCGAACCGAGGTAGGCGCATTATTTTGTGTACTTTATTTCATCACCACTGCTCTCAAAAACGGTGAAAGAAAACATCGTGAAGAAACCGGCATGTCCTAGGACCAAAGATTCGGCTAACGGCTGATAAAGATCAAATCAAATCAAATCAAAATATTTTTATTTCACATAGGCCTACATGGGAACTTATAAAACGTCGATAAAAAGGTGCACAAATAATAAGTGATCTACAAATAACGACAGCTGGCTCACCAACGGCTTAGCATGCTTTCCGAGCAAACTCGGTACGTAATGGGTTGTCACTCATCCACGGACTAACTTAGGCAAACGCTGCTTAACCCGAATATTGACCCGAGTGGCTGCTACTCTAAAGCGACGAGCTCTAGCTACACGCTGAATCGTTACATACCGTACCGACATCTGATGAAATAATTATTCTCTCTCATAAATACCTAGTTGTAATATAAAGTTCCTTTTTATATAGGCATAAAATTATACATATCTGGAAACCATAAAAATAGGTGTTTAATTTTTGCCATAATCTTCATATTCGTCGAAAAATGTTGAGTTCTTTACTTTAAGAAAATGGCGTATTTACGATGTGTTCACAGCCCAACCTTCAGGCGAGCTAAGGACAGCTGTAACTGAATTAAAGGACACCACCTTGAATCATTAGAAAATGGTGGGCAATAAAATACGCCTCGACAGTTTTCTCGCCTTTGTAAGAAATACGTGAAATTCTTATTTCTCAGAAAGTTCTAATTCAGTTTTAGAAAGATTCCGTATTCATAAAAAATATGTATAATATATTAATTATTTAATATATATTAAAACTATAGATACGTTGTCCGCCCTCAAAAATGACAACATGAAATGAAGCCAATTGGCCACATCGCGCTTAGTTACGCACCAACCTTTCGCGTGACGCTACGTTTGTTCTTAATTTAAATCGTGTGTGTAAACCTGCGCGAAACATAAAGGAAACAGGCATCAACAGGCATCCCGCTGTACGGTGACATATTTTCTTTCACTTTCTTTACGCGTAAAAGTAGTTATCTAATATTTTCGCCGTTTTGAAGCGCCGCCATGTTAGTTTATGACGTGTCTATATTATAATACGTCACTGGTTAAGACACAGTGTTTCAAAATAATTTGGTAGATGCTAATTTTAATAAAAATATAAATATCACCGTTGAGCTAAGAAACTTTTACTTTCATTTTGTAGGTTGGGTATAAAACAGTATCTCTAGGTAACTGTTAGTATTGGTATCAAGCAGTCAGTCACAATGTCGTGTGTGGATGTGAATAATTCGAAAAGGTAACATTGTCAGGAAGAAAACTGATGTCTTAGGCTTCTACATTTTTTTTTTTTGAAAGCTCATGTAGATAATGTAGTTCCAATCCGATTCTTAATATTTTTACGTTGTAAATCCAAAAACCGGCAAAATATCAGAGTTTTCCCGAAGCAACCCTGTCAACACGTACGCAAGATGACAACGTAAAACAAACATAATATGTAAGCGAGACACCGAAATAGGACCCTTTCTTGTAGCTCCAAGGTTTTCTCGTTGAAAGGGTCCTATTCCGTCATCGTGCTCAAACATAACGTTTGCTTAACGTTTTGTTTGTACGCGTTGCACGTATTCACTCTATATTTGGTGAGTGTTCTTCCTGATTATCTTACTCGACGAAAGTAATTTATTACTGACGTCTATTTTTATCTACCGATGAAAATAGATATAAGCTGCTGTACCACTTTTGGTAACGTAAAGGGTTTTCCTGTAGCTTAGAAAGTAGAAGACGATGTAATTTCGACAAAAGCCTTGTGGCCTTCCTGCTTCGAACATGACATCACAGTAAAACTAAACACATACATTCAGGGTGTAAATGAACCCTTTACGCAAACTTCAACCAAGTATTCTGTACATCAAACTAAGCCCCTACTACCCATACACAAAAATTTTTGCTGGGAAACAATTTTTTATTTTGGGGTCAAAAATCACAATTTACGGCAAATCTCAATGTAGCACTCTTAAAAATATTGTGCTAGGGGATGCTTTGAATAGTAACCGGGTCATGGAGGTAATTTAAGTAAAGTTATACCTGTTAGTTGTTACCTGAAAAACTAGTATTTATAAAACAGCTGTGAAAAATTTGGAACTTCGACCCCCAATACCTCCGTAACTAGGGGGTTCCCAGGTATGGTCTTAAACAAAAAAAATATCGCAGTGGTGGGGAGAACAAACAAACAAAACAAATTTCGTTTACGTTAAGGGTACTTTTACACCCTTTATAATCAACACATACAGCACATACTTTATTAACAAACACATACAGTTCCTGCTTAAATAAATGTTTATTTACCCAAGCTACACAATTTATCATCTGCAACTTGAATATTCACTAATTACTTTGAAGCCACTAAAATGAGCAACCAGTTTGCTTTGTTTTTTATTTAAATGCCAGGCATAGAAGTTAATCTCGCTAGATTAGTTTCACGAGAAAAATATTTCTAATCTGAAGAAATATGATTCAAGGTTCATAGTAATGTAAAACAAGAAAAATATCGCGGGAAACCATAACTCAATCAAGTACCTATTTCATACCAGCGCGCAGCGTGAAAAGTTTTCTGAGTGAAGTGTAGGTGCCAATAAGTAGAACTGAGAAGAAATATAATATTCCGTCTTACAAATTCCATGCTAGTGTTATTTATGATATATTGCAAACCATTGTAGTAACTATTCAAATGTCTAAAATTATCCACTCAATGAATTCAGTGAACCGATCGTTCAGAATAATACAAACAGAATAAAAAATAACAACATATTTCAGACGTTCATTCAATATTTCCATTCCATGTTATGTTTTTATAGCAGCACTAATCAAATTTCATTTAAAATTCACGTTCCACGTAGCTAAAGAGAAATAAAAGCACGTTGTTTAGCGAACTCCTCCGCTACTGGGAGGAAAATAATCAGCTTCACAACGACCGCCTGTTTTTTGCCATCCTAGATAAATTAATGTCGGACAGATCCAAATAGATAAGGTAGGACTCCATTTGTCTTAATATCTTACGTCTCTTTGTTCTCCTGGGATTGGTTACTAGAAGAAAGTAGAGCTTAGTATTAAAAGTACAATTAATCCTAACTACAGTACATTTAGTACATTAACAATAATAAATATATAATAAACTGTAGAAGCAATAAAACAACGTTCGTTTATATCGTTTTATAAGTGCTAAATAAAAAAAAACCAGGTACTCTCCGCGATATTGCCAGTAACACCAAGGGGTTGCTGGCTTTTTTCGGGGAGCTGGGGTGGATCGAGTGATATTCCCCCGCACGCAAAATACACGCATTGGGCGTGGAGTTGCGGACACCAGCCCGTAATACTTATAAGTGCTAAATAAAATATTGTAATACAAAATACAAATGTTGCACATTACACTAAAGTTGTAATAACACAAACAAAATGTTTTGAACACGTTTAACTAGCAATTTGGGAAAGTAAAAGCCGCTTTCGGAATGGCAAAAATAAAAGCTAAACTAAAACAAATATGTTGCCTGAAAGCCATTCTCGCCAAACAAGAGAGTAAATTCGGAGACTACTCTTAAATAGAATATTTGCTACGAAAATAGTGTGGAATTTAAAAATAAAATCTCTATTTTCATCTTGTGCTTCGTTTGAAGAAATATTGTCCCTGTCCACGACCTCAGGCGATGCAACCTGCAAGCGACAAATTTGGTAGAAGAAAATCGCATGGTGGTCTTATATAAATTGTAATAGCTTTGTAGTTTATGAGTAAGCTCATTAAATTTCTATGAGTAAGGGTTTGTGTGGGATATTACTAAAAATGGTAAAATTAAAAACTATTACTTGAAAAAACATACCCACGTCCGAAAACAAACGCGAAAAAATCTAGGCGGTAGTCCCTGACAATAAAACTAAAAAAATAACAAAGACAAATAACAATAACAAATAACTTCCGAATGTTCTTATTTTAGATTTTTTGGAGGTTTAGTTTTGTTTTCATTGTGTTTATGTAGGTACTGTCA
Organism: Diarsia rubi; assembly: GCA_932274075.1. Taxonomy (NCBI): domain Eukaryota; kingdom Metazoa; phylum Arthropoda; class Insecta; order Lepidoptera; family Noctuidae; genus Diarsia; species Diarsia rubi. Next base: position 12,271,710 of record OW026417.1, on the reverse strand, counting down.
CTCCATAAGTCACTTCATGGTGGCTGTTGAATCGCTTGAACGTGCAGTTTGTGGCCAAACCTTTAGAGAAAGAAATCTTATAAATCTTGCCACAAGAATTCACACGTCATCAATCTTCGTTGTCCCAAAAGCAGTACCTAAGTACATGACTGAGGTGACGTGCTAGCTTGATGGAACGAACGAAACGAAGTGACATTTTAAAACCTCCTGGGACTGCACTTTACGGTCCATAATTGCTTGCTTTTACACAATATAGGTAAGTAACACAATCAGAAGCTTCCTTCTTAATATAATACAATCATGTAAAGGTAATAGGTATGTGGCTGAGTGTTCGTGGCTTCAGATGAAATGAATAAATCAAATATTTTATTTTGTTCCGGAATTTTCTGGTAGAAAGTTGAAAGCTGGATATTTTAGTATGAATGTATGTAATGTAATGTTTCTTCGTTGAGTTCAAACAAAATTAAGTAAGTCGACCGGCAGTAGTACGATGTTGTTGTTTGTTGTGTATTTAAAACATCAACAGGGAACAGGGTAGTTAACAAAAAAATCTAATTAGTCCGTCAGATAGATTTCCAAAATATATTGGACTTTTATTTTTCTTTTTGCACGTTAACCAAAAATGAAGACGATACAGTGCTTTGAAAACTCGTGTGACGTCACTTCGCACTACATTGTTTACCATGTAGCGAAGTCAAAAGCCCCCAACTTCACCTTTGACGCATTTTATCTTCGTCAATATTAATCCATTTGATAAAACAAAAAAACACGGTACTAATATTTTTCGATAATCTAACTGACGGTCTAAACGGAATCATATTTTTTTTACTCAGGACACATCCCTATTGTTACAATATTCTTCAGGTACGAGTATTATCCTGGTATAGAGGCGGGACCTCTGAGCATGAGGTTCTGAGTTCGATTCCCGGGGCCGGATAACGTGTTATTGGGTTTTCCCAACAGGACTGGTGGACTGGACCCTTCGAGAATAACATGCGTGATTTTATGATGTGGATTCTTCATTAATAATGTTATATGACTTTTGATCAAACGCTCCTTCAAGCCACCCAAATCATATGGTTTGGCAAAAGCTCACGTGTCGCAGTTCGTCCACGTTAACATTCTTACTGTGCACTGTGAGGTTCTTATCGTTTCAGATCAAATAAAAAACCTGACGTTAAAAAAGCACCGGATTCAAATCAAAAGTAGATACCAAAGTGACTACCTATCCTTATTGAGACAGCCGTGACCCAAAAAGATAGTAGTAAAAAGCAAAAACAACGACAGTAGTAATTAACACGTCCACCGGAATTTATTCGGGCGAAGAAATAAATAAAAAAGTTTCGCAGCAGTAATTTATATTCTTGTCTAGCTCTATGAACGTAGAGAGAAAAAACTGAAATTACTTAGGATTATAAGGATAACTAGACGTCCTTGTCTCCTCTGCGTGTTATGTTTGAGAATTTCCCCGTAATAGATGATTACCTGGCTAAGATGAGGCGACTTTCGTATGGGATGCTGAAATAAAATCAATTCATTCAATGCATTTTCCTACTAAAAATGCCGTAATGTCAACGTCTTTATTTTTTTTAAATATATGGAATATTGATTTATCAAAAATCCTATTTTAAAGTTTTCGTTTTCATCAAAATCGTGCTTTTTTGTTTTTGGGTGGGGGGGAGAATCATCAAACAACTCCTCCCGCTCTGGGGAGAGCTGTACGGAGTGTCAGACTTCTACTGACTAAAAACCACCCATGTTCCTTATTGGCCCTTTGTGTCGGGACCGCGGTATCTCTTTCGAACAACCCGCAGCCCTGACGGTCGTCGGCCCTCCCGTTTCATGTTGCTGACATTTCTTTGACTTTGACTTGCTTTTTTTTGGAGAGCGGAAAAACCATCAAATGACTCCTCGCGACTCCTCTCAGACTATTGGTTAAAAACCACCCATGTCCGGGGCCGCGGTATCTCTTTTAAACAACTCGCAGCCTCAGATTTTCACTATTCGTCTTGGTTTCGGATTTGGCGACGCCCACTTGAAATAGTACATTGTTATCCAAGGGACGAAAATTACTTATTTAATCCCGAGCCGGGATTTGGCGCCCGTAACGTAGTGAGGGCGCTAACAGTTCGAGGGACTAAATAAGTAATTTACCCGAGGTAAACACTGTGCTTTTCATTACGAATACAAGGAAAATAAGAACATAAATTATTAACTAAAGAAAAAATGAGTGTTGATCGGATGTTGTCGCTTTCCCGCTTATTTTTTTTTTGTCCTCTGGTCGTCCAGCTCCTTTTGTCAACGCTCACTTTCGCATTTGAATTTCATCAAAAAGGTTGTTAGGTATTCATGTTACCTTCATCATCATCTGACCTTTTTATCCCAAAAGGGATGTTGAAAATTCTTCAGTTTTTTCATGAACATGTTTTAAACTTGTTAAATGTGTAAATTGGCCGCCCATGTTGTCAAACATTTTAATGGCATTCCTTTGTAAGTTACGCCTGTGTTTACTCTTGCTGCTTACCCATGATTAATCAGAAGAAAAAGTGTACCTACTTGGTAATGGTGTTCAACATATTCATTACGGAATGATGTTGACCGCATTTAACATCGTTACCGTGAAGTATCATTAAATATAGATGTTGTTAAAAGCATGCAAGCTATTACATAATTAAACCTTATTAAATAATAACAAAGACAAAACTATCTTTTATCAAAATGAAGGAAAATAGCTACTTCGAATCGCTTGTTACTTTATCTCTTACTGTCTCTTAATTATTCTGGCAGTCTATTTATGTATGTATGTATGATATACGGATGTATATCCCACCATAACGCCTAATCTACTAAACGGATTGGAATAAATGAGGTGTCAATAGATTTGTAAGAATAGTCCGGGTGACATAGGCTATATATGTCACCCGGACAATTGTTAATCACCTTGTTAATGGCAACTAGCAGCTGACTTCTGTATCAATGAGAACGCCATGAAGGAGCATCAAGTATCAGTGGCATGCGACTTCGGCTGTCCTCTATAATAATGTAACTTACCATTAAGTTATTTGCTAAAATTAATTGAAGGTGTATTTTCTTGTTTTCTTCTTTTAAGACCGCGGTTTTATTATTCTGCGATTTTTTGCCTAGTCAGGTTTTAGTTTTTAAATCATTTTTTTTATTACTTATTATAGGCACACGAACTCGATATAGTCCGGAATAGTTCTAGATTTGAAGAGTATAAATTAGGTTTTTTCTGATTAAGTTCTCTGTTTGTAAAGGAAGGATAAAATGAACTTTTCTTTGAGTTCGCAAATGTCACCTATTTGTTAGAACAAAGTTAAAGTCTAAGTATGGTAAACACACAGTACGCACACTCGTAATAAAATATATCATAATTAAGATTCAGATACTTCGTGTCGAAATTACGTTTTGGTTACAAGGTTACTTGGGGAGAACAGCTTATTCATTATGAGATGTCCTTGCCCACCCACACTTTTATAATAAATTGTCCTAAGTAAGTATTACTTTAGTATTTCGTGGAGAGACTCCTACGCAGTGTCACCTTACTTAAAATGTAGGCTGCATTATTTACCATTATTTACCATTATTTTCATTATTATTTTCCATGGTTCACCTAAATGAAATGAAATTGGATGAAACCAAAATACACAAAATAAATTATTAGATCGTTGTTTCTAATTATTAAAGCGGTTTATTAGTAAATTAATTGGTTAAAATGTAAAACACTAGCTGTTGCCTGCGGCTTCGCCCGCTACAAGTCGAAAATTATCCCACGGGAGGATAAAATTGGGATAAAAACTATCTTATGAGTTGATCCAGCTTATAAACTATCTGTCTACTAAATATTATCCAAATCCGTTCAGTCATTTTTCGTGAAAGAGTAACAAGCATCCATACATACATTCTTACATCCTTCGCATTTATAATATTAGTAGGAAGTAGAATTACCCATGCCGTTAGCCATAGCCATTAGCTAAATGCCTTACTGGATCGGATCAGCATCATCTCAAAGCCAAGCTCAAAGTTGATCACCATTCTGTCTTTGAAACTGTACACTGCAACAAACACTTATATTTCTTTATCTTCTTATATTAGTTGAACTTTTCTTATCAAAGGGTATCGTATTACCCCGTACTAACCGGGGCGTAAATACTGTTAAATGTGTGTGAATGTAAGTAGTTGAGAAAAGGCTAGACAGATGATGATTAGTCGAAACAATCTCTACACACCAACTGATAAAGTTTGATACTTTGCAGGCAGCAGACTTCTCTATAATAATAATTTGGTAGTATATCCATTTACCAGATCCAATTTCATCCAGCCCAACGCGAAACTGAAACCGATAATTTAATTAACAATATTTTATTCCATTATCTGGTCGAAGACCCTCTGTGGTTTCAATTACACTAGTTTGTGTTGTTGCTAATGTCGTGGACTGACTAGATGTATGAAGATTACTATCATTTCAGTATTTTAGTAGATACTAACTGTTGACAGAAGTTGCTGAAGGTTTTATAGCTTGGTAATGAGCTGGTTTTGTTATCGACTATTTGAAAGTACATTGAACACATTACTTAAAGAAATTCACATGATATGATCTATCTATGTTGTTAATGCCAGCTCTCAAATTCAACATTTTTATATAGGACATAGGCATGTAGGTTTACTAACATGGTCCTTTAAAACTAGGGGTCTAAATAAAAGCTTTTTGTTCGGTTTTCAGCACTGTGTTCGCCAAAAGTTGTATTTTCCACAATATCAGTAATATTTTTTTAAATAGTAAATGTACACCGAAGTGAAGAGAAAATTTGCAAGGCAACCTGTAAACTTGACGAAGTACCATAAGATTCATCCTAGACTAATGACAAGTTTAAGTTTAAAGCAAACTATTAGACGCTACAGCTTCGTAATTATATTAGTCTTGAATGTCAAGGTTGCTCATATTTAACTTAGTTACTGTTCTACAAACTACACCACAACTTATATCAAGGGTGAGACGTCTTTCGCCGGAAATGGCGTAGCGCTGCAATCTCACGTTAAACTCTGTAAACATCCGGTCGCTGGTGTTCGTAGAAGACTGCTTTACAGAAATGTGAAATTGTAGGGTTATAATTATTATAGTTCGGTTTTAATATCTATCGATGTAAAAGAAACCTATTTCTTGATTGCGTGGTTTCGGGAATATTATGTTTGTAACACCATACAATTTTTATAGATATTCTTACTAGAGAAAATTGCTACCGAATCTTGCTCGAGTGTAAGGTATGTTATACCTGTAACAATGTGAGACAGGGATCTGGTTTTTCTGGACAGGGATCGCTATCTCTCATACTATAATTTATTTTTACCAGATCCCGATCAGATTCAGTTTTTTTTTTTTTTTTTTTCAGGTTCTGCTGTAAATAGACTTCGAATTTTATAAATATAGTTAACATACATTTTAACGAAAGCATGACACAACGTAAGTATGTCGTGATTTTATCATTATGGGTATCTCGTTACTCGCATTTTGCAATACTTTCTTAAATATCGGGAAAAGAGACACGTAATTTTTTTGCTGGAAAACAATTTACTCGTACATATCTTTAAGCAGCTCATGTAAGTTCCTAAATCTGTGCCTAAACCTACATTAAGCTCGTAATACCTACGAAGGTAAATATCTAAATTCCGTTATTTCTCTATCTGTTTTTGCGAGTCTTGATTGCCTTTACTTGTTGATTTAGTATTGTTTCGCCGTAACAAGGCTACAAAGTGAAGAGCAAACAACTTGGGAAACTTTATTTTTATCCCGCCAACGTTCGCAATAAAAGTCTTTGTAGGTCAATGAAGACGTATTTCTTTACAGAGGAAAATCCTCGAACTGCTATTACGAAAAAGTTTGGTGTTCGAATTTAAGCTATAAAGTTAAAGATCGTATGAAAAGCAATACTTGATGATATAACATCACCTTCAGAGTCAGCAATTTATTCTTATCAGATATAAGTTTTGAAGTGACCTGGTCTCAAACATTTTTACAATATTTACTTTTCTGTTGAGTTCCTATTTTTAGGCGACGCGCCGTCGCAAGCACCATGATTACCATCGATCACTAATAAAAAACTACGGATAAACTGAAGTAAGTGGATGTTACAAACAGGCAACAACCAGTAAACATAGTAAATAACCCGTTTTCAGTGTTAATGATATAATTTTACACACAACAATTCAATTTAAGTATCAGCCTTATAGGGCACGCCACGATAGTGGCGGTAAGTCCCCTCTTTGAGGAGTGGCTTGAGAGGCGCCACGGCGCCCTCACCTTCCGTCTGACGCAGGTCCTCACCGGACACGGTTGTTTCGGGAGGTACCTGCACCGAATCAGGCGGGAGGAAACGCCCGGATGCCACCATTGCGAGGATCGGCCGGAGGACACGGTGGAGCACACAGTGGAGGTGTGCCCCGCTTGGGCGGAGCCCCGCCGTGTTCTCGTAGCGGCGATCGGCGGCGGCGACCTCTCGCGCCCGGCCCTGGTGCAAGCCATGGTCCGGGGCGAGGAGGAATGGGACGCCGTCGCCTCCTTCTGCGAAGCAGTGATGCTGGCGAAGGAGGTGGCGGAACGCGAGAGGGAGAGAACCTCTCGTCCCAGCCGCCGCGGGAGGCGCTCCGGGCGTCGGGGGTCCCGCGATGACCTCCGGCCACCGTAGACGCGGGCCTGTGGACGGTGAGTGATGGGCTAACTCGCCGTCCGTCCGTCTCACGACGAAAACAGGCCGTGTCGACGGCGCGTTCGTGTTCCACGCGCGCCTCAAAGAGATGTCAGCAACATGGGAGGGGCCCGAAAGGGCCGACGCCTGTCGGGGCCGCGGGTAGTCCAACGGTTATCGCGGCCTCGACATAGAGGGCGAAGAAGGAACATGGGTGGTTTTTAGTCAGTAGAAGTCTGACACTCCCTTTCGCTCTGCCCAAGAGCGGGAGGGGTTATTCGATGATTTTACACCCACCAAAAAAAAAAAAAAAAAAAGTATCAGCCTTATTAAATCGTCACGGTCACTTAAACGCTCATTGTAGCAGTAGATTTATTTAAACTTACTATTGGAAGATAATAATGATGTATCTTGAAAATATTATGTGATGAGGCAAGATTACTCTAGTCTGATTTGAGACTTAGAATGAAATCAATCCCTCATCTTTCGTATATTGACTTGGGGAACCTCTTATAAAGTGAAGCAATGAGGCAAAGATTTGCAATATCCGAATCTGACAAAGATCAATATAGCCACGTAAAATAAACAATAGACCGAGACTGCTAAAGTAGCAAATACTATAGCTATGCCTTTATTTTATTGGTTGATTTTTATGGATCATTTTCTGGTTCAAATAATAGCATAGCATCTCGCTTGTTATCCTCGGAGGGTTGGCACCTATACAAAAAACACCAATACTGAGTTCATTAACTAGGGACGAAGCGATTTGCTACTAACCGAACAGTTTGGACTTAAATTGTAATTTTTATTTAAATTCTTGTACACATGTCGAAAGGTCGAATGGATTTACCAGTATCTTTCAATAAATGAGTGAAAGCAAGTTCTTCAAGTCGTGAAGCTAACTAAACGAAAGCGATCTAACTGCTTGTTGTTTTTCTTCGAGTATTTATTTAGGACTCTTACAGAGGATACAAAAGCACCCAAAAGAAACATTTAAACTACGATTGTACGAGTAGATTTAAAAATATATGTTTGTGTATTTTTGAAATGATAATATTAAAAAAACTACATTCAGTCACATTTTAAGTATGTCGTGGTTTTTTATTCTAGAAATAAAAATATAAGCTTAAAAACTAAAACCCGACTGCAAACCGCGGTCTTAAAAGTAGAAAACAAGAAAATTATTCTTGTCTGATATTCATATATTGAATTTGTATATTTCAATTTAAATATAAGTAAAATTAATTAGTAAGGACCGCCGTAGTCGCATGCCATTGATACCTGATGCCCTTTCATGACGTTTTCGTTGATACAGAAGTCAGTTGCTGTTGCCATGTGGCATGCGACTACGACTGACCACCGACTGATCAATAATATATAACCTTTAAAATGTTAAATTCTACTTAATGTTGGCTCGTTTTTTCTTTTTAGCGATATAAAATTTCTTAAACCGTTTTTTACCTAATACGAGTAAATAGCACAGACTAGTCCGCGAGAACTGTTTGAATACATTCTAAACGTATATGTTGACTAAAACTATAATATAATATACATATTTGTAACATTGTGCTCACCAAGATCTTTCATTTGATACCAAACATGTAATGATTATATTAATTTAATTGTTTGCTATGTTAGAATCTGACATTTAATTTCAGTTATATTTTTACGGATCTATTGACACCTCATTTATTAAAATCCGTTCAGTAGATTAGGCGCTTTGGTAAAACAAACATCCATACATACATACATACGTAGACTGCCAAAACCATTACCCTTCCTTTTGGCTTTGCCGTAGTCGGGTAAAAAGGCGATTATCTCCAAACGTGTTTCAGTTTCATTTAATTGCAGTTAAAGATTCTCTCACGAAATGGTTTCAAACAACAGCGTTTCGATATCCACTTCAAATGTCACGCAATACACATATTCAGTGTTTTATACTTTAGCCAAGCGTTAGTTATCACAGTTATAGTTGAAACTACCCAAAACTTCTCAGCATAATTTATTCTAAACCTAGTCTTGTAACATTACAGTTATTCTAGGAGCTGTGAAATTTGAACACTAGTGTCTGACATTAATTTTGTTAGTGTCAGTTTAGCAGACGTGTATGCGGCTTTGCTGTTACGCAATAGAGAGTAGCACTCAGCTTGCTTTGGGAACTTGGGAATTCGAAAAGCGATAGTCAGCTGTTTTTGAAGGCTGGATGATAACATTTGTTTGTTTTGCTGCCAATATAGGTTGGGACAAAAACGTTGGGCCGCACTGAAGTACTTGAATACACCTTCAGTATTTATTATTCAGCTTGATTAAATATCAGATCATAACATAACATCACGTAATCTTCGAAAGGTCAGGCATAAGTATACACACATTTCGCCAGTACTGTTAAGTTCCATCTGGCGAGCCTATTGCGATTATTGGACACAAATCTAGACTCTGTGGGTGCTACTGATAAGGAACTTGAGGAAACCCGATAACACAAAATCATTTAATATAACCGAATAGTAATATTCGAACCCGGACCTCATGTTCAGCTACCTATTGGCAACTGCAAGACCTACTAAGCAGTTTGGGTCACCAAGATATACCATATTTGTTGCTGATTTTGTAAAATAAATATCAGATGATTTTAAGAAATATTGGAGAAAGAAACCGCCTTCATGATACATAAATATTGATGTATCCCTTTAAGTAAACAAATCGAAGCACATCAGGATATATTTATGTCCGTGTGAGCGCAAACACTTATACTATTACCCTTGCTCTAATTATGGTAACCTGGTATGAAGTTGACCCATATTAGACACAACTGAGCCATTACCGATACCAAGATTACACAAATACTACTTATGTATAGAACTATGATTTTATTACGTCATCACTTTCGATGCGGTGAAAATACAGAAAATTCCTGTAATGGCATAGTTCAATTGTTAGTCTGGCAACACGCTAATAAGTATACAACAAATAAAAAGTACTCGGTCAAACTATGTTAAATTTTTATGGGACCAAATGACAACTATTTCGCAATAAACTAAAAAAGAATCCTGTAAATCGGATCAAAAATCTCAGCATAATCGGTGTCCATAAAAATACCGTTCGAATTGAGAACCTCATCCTTTTGGGAAGTCGGTAAATAAAACGCGATGCGGTTATGCACAAAAGCATGAGTTCTATCCTATAAACACACTAAATAAACTCCGGATCATATTAACTACAAGGTAACAGTAACTATACGAAGATAATTCTAATAACGCGAAGTGTATTTACTAATCAAATCCCTAAGCTCTCGGCACGCCGACGCCATATTCCCTTACCAATGACGCCTTAAATAGATTACCTATACCGAAACACAATAACAACACCCACACATTATTGGCGCTGAAACTTCGGGGGCCTCCACTTTCAGAAACCATACAAGCGTATGAAAGCTACATAATAATCTATGGCAGTGGTATGGTAGCTAGGTATGAAAGCCATGTGGTGAACCAAACGAAATATTTTTTTAATTGTATGTACTAAGAAGGAACATGGGTGGTTTTTAGTCAGTAGAAGTCTGACACTCCCTTTCGCTCTGCCTAGAGATTCCCCACCACCCAAAAAAAAAAACAAAGGCATTTGGTAATACATAAAGGAAATCGTTACGCAAGACCCTACTTACTGTGTGTTGATAATATTATCACGTTAAAACTTTAATAGAGCAGTGGTGACCTAGTGGTTGCGGCCCCGACTTACGAACTGTTTTAGTTGTGTGTTCGAACCCAGGCAGGCGCATTACTTTGCTTAATTTATTTCATCACCACTGCTTTCAAAACGGTGAAGGAAAACATCGTGAGAAAACTGTCTTATAATCAAATAATTCGAAGACATCTGACATCTACCAATACGCACTGGGCACGCGTGGTGGATTATAGCCCATTCCTCTCCTAGAGAGGAGGCCTGAGTCACCGCAATGGGAAGATTATAGCCTGATGATGATGATGAAAAGTTTAATACAGAAGTGTAAGTAAAAGAGATTAGAATTACTTACCTCCACCACATCATCATCTCATCACCTTTTCCCTTGAAACGGTGTTCTTAAGTAACTTTATATTTTTTGCAGCAGCCGGGATATATTAAATTAAAGTATCGGCGTGTGATATCAAACTATGTGGAAGTTAGTGTCGCGTGTACGATCAAAGCTTATGGCCTAAATGTGCGATGGACCGTGTAGACGATCCACACGAGCCCACCGTACTGTAAACATATACGCATCAAAACAAAGACTTTAATTATGGAACAAACAACTAGATGGGTGGTGTAAATAGTGGCGGCTGCTGCGACCTTTATTGAAGGAAAGGTCTTATACAACGTGTTTTTTTCGGGGTTCAGCTGTTTTGTGCTAACGTTGCCGTTTTAAATATCTATCTTGCCTCCTTGTAATGTGTAGTATTTGAAAATGGGCTTCGACTCGTTAAATGTGTCATTCAGTTTCGTACAAAATTAGATTAATAAATATCATAATTATGGAGGATTTCAGTACGTTTGAAATATTGTATTAATACTCAACACATTGTTTTTATTTGATGTTCGTATAGCAGCGCATGTAAAAATGAACAATAACCTTTAAAGTTTATTTTTGTTTTGTTACAGGCAATGATGGATTGGGTGGCAAATTGGTAAGTGACAACCCTAACTTTCGTACTTCCTACCTAATATTAATAAGTATTTTTTTCCACGAAGCAATATAACCATGAGATGTGAGGAAGTCAATATAGTTTTTTTTTTATCGAAGCGATAACTTCCACTTGAATAACCTTTCTATATTTCCATCTCATATTTCAAAGTTATAAGGAAACGTATTTCGCAATTCCAGTAAATCCAATCTCATTGATACAAATAGGAAATTATATTTTCTCAGGTAGAAAATATACCTTCCTAGGGATACTGAAAGTTTCCTCTACATTGGACATATTTTTATACCTACTTTATTCAAACTATTGCTTTGTAAATTCGCTATCTCGTAGCTAGGTATCAAAATGATTTTAAGAACTAATAAAGTAAGATTTTAATAAGATAATTTGCACTCATTATGTATTTTATGTATTTAATTTAAAAACTGCTGCCAACCATTTAGATGAGATCGATGAAGCGATTTATAAAATCAACAGTACGGAAATCGCCACATTTTAAAAATTAGAATTATCTAAGAAAACCTCAAAAAAACTTATTTTTAGGTTTACGGTACGTACGTCTTCACTCGTTCATTTGACATGATAATTTTAAATGGAAAGCTTTTATATCAGAAGCATTGGCGATTCCATTTGGGATCTCTTGAAGTCAAAAAGGTCTGCAATTGAGTGCAAGCTTCTATGCAGTAAACGTTAATTGTACCTTAAAGAGTAATGGAGAAGAAAAACAAATTTTATAGGATTATGAACCTAATGTAATTTATGAGCACAATTTATATTATACTTTTGTATCTTTGTAGACGTTACAGACATTTTATTAAAACTAAACTCAAGTGATACTCGTAGTACTAACATTTGTACCTATAAATACCAATTTTAAATAAGTTGCTCACCAGGAAGTTAATAATAAAAATGACAGAAGTTATTTATATTTATTATCTTTGAGGAAGCCAAGTGGGTATCTAAGGATTTTTTTACGTAGAGGACTGTAAGTGAATCTGGCTTTCATTAATTCGTAAGAGATCTCATTGTTTTACATTCCGGGGTTGATATTGAATATTTTAACATAGATTATTAGGTAAAAGGTATAACTTAGTAAGCTTAGTATCACTGACTGTAATAATCGGCGTTAGTCTTGAGTGATATTTGAGTTGATTTAAACCTTGTTAGCTAGATTGCTGATAAGATTAGTTCGATGTTTGCTGGTTGAGAGCGCCAGGCTCATCAAGATGATCGATAGATAGATAGATAGATTGGATAGATAGTGTCGATTGCAGCAGTTATAGCAAGTTAATGCGAATTATTTTGTTCTAATTAGGATGAAGACGCTAATTGCAATCGTGCAAACATTGAAGTCAACCACTCCAACCAGCATTGATCATGTCCTTAATTGTTTGACTTTAGAATCAAAGTGAACCAATTCTGTTTTACCATGTAGTTTAGATTAGTTTAGTTTAAGCTCCCAACTTCGTTCTTCTGGAAAATTGGATGCGTAAGTGTGACACAAAAAATAACCTATGTGCTATTCAAAACTATAGTCCATCTCAGTTCTATATTTCGTCCATTCAGCCGTGCTGTCGTGATTGAGTAACAAACATGCATCGATCCATCCAATCTTTTACATTCATAATATTAGTAGAGATTATTATCAGTCATTTCCGAGACACGGAGGAAACTCAATATTTTAAGGGTGGTCTCATGTAACTACAGATGAACCTAGACAAACGCGGCTAAACCTGAAGATTGAGCGGCTATTATTATTTACCCACGAGCTCCATATTAGTTTACAGAAACTAATAACACCGAGCTTTAATAACTTCTAGAATATTCTCAATTTACGACTTGATAGATTAAACAAAACGCGCTCGGCTCAAGGGAATAAAGACTGGCAGTATAATTATGCCTACCTTTGTAACGCGTAATTGCATTTTCCCACCTGTATGAAAACAAACCGTATATTATGTAAGTAAATAATGTTTTGGTGTTAACTCAACGCGGGTTCTTAGAAGTTTTACTGATTTTCGTACATTTATAAACACCCACTCGTCGAAAATGAGCACTATTATTTTGTGGGTTTAATAGGGTAGTTAACTAAAAAAATCTAATAAGTCCGTCAGATACATTTCCAAAAAATATTGTATACCTACGTATTTTTTATTTTTTTACGTAAGCAAACATTGAAGACGATAAAGTGCTTTGAAAACTCGTGTGACGTCATATTTTAAGAAATTTTTTAGCGGTTAGTGACGTCACAAACCGCCACTCAAATTGTTGACGACTTTTAACTTCGTAAATTTTTATTGATTTGATAAAACAAAAAATATGCATCCAATATCTTTCGATAATCTAAAAGACCGACTTATTAAAATCATATTTTTTTAATACAGTAAATATCCCTATTGACGAGTCAGTCCGTAGATCTGTGACCAACCATTACATGACGAGTTTCCTCCGTGCCTCGGAAAGCACGTTATGTCGTTTGTCCGGCTGAAATTTGTAGATCTTTGACGGTCCTTACAGGCAGTTAATGACTCAAAAGTATCGTATCACCCATTGTAATCTCTTGGTTGTGGAGGTCAGATAGGCAGTTGCTCAGTGCAAAATACTAGTATTCAGCTGTATTCAGTTAGATTGGAAGCCGACCCCAAAATAGTAGGAAAACGCTAGGCAGAAACAAACAAACTCAGTGCTGCTTTACCCTTACAGTCCTTCAAGCTAATACTCAAGAACCAAATAGAAAAATGCTGGGCATACGATGACTTAAATACGACTAAGACTTGATACATACTTATGTATATGTGGGGTAGACTACATATCTTAGGTACCTACTTTCCCTTTAATGTGGTGTTCGTTCTTCCACTTAGTAAACACATGAGCACTTCAAACATCTATGTTCATGACCTGTCTGGGTATTCCCAAAATAAGTACATTAAATACACGTTAGTAAAAAGGCACAAATGCTTAATAAAATGCTAACTATTCTTGAAATAAATGCAGAATTTTATATTGAGCGATCTTTATTGAGACTGGCAACAATAGATTTTGTTTACGGCTACATTGTTCAGAGATTCCATTTATATAACTTTTGCTTTTTTTATTTTTAATAAAAAAACAAGTCATCGCTTTCCGTTTGTTTGTGGAAGATTTTATGTGGTTAGGTTTTCATAAACGTTATTGTTCTACGTAATGTTTTATTTTTGTACGTTAGCTTTAAAAACTTTAATGCATTAGGAAATTAAATGAATGCTAAAGAAATTGTTGGTTCTTAAAGCCACGCATTATATTCCTACTCCTGGATATATCACTGGGATACTTAGCATAACAGGCGTATGTGGGTATACTAATGAGTAGGTACACCTCTGCATAACCCTTCGGGGATTACTGGCGTGATGTTATGTTACATATAAGGATTATTAATCACGGTACAAAAATTCTCTCAATTAACATAAAGGAGGCGGAGAGCACCTACGAAATATCGTATTTATATCTAAAATACCAATCGTGAAAAAGACTTTGAGGAATCTATTTTTGGAATCATTCATTGTTATGATGTAACAAAAGAATGTTCGGTAAGTAGGCTCAGAATAAATTTGAAATTCTATTTATGTATCTGTAAGCCCCGAATATTGCGCTAAAATTAAATAAATGTAAATGTAGGTTATGCTGAAATAAATGCTGCTCATTTGAATTTAAAACAGTTGACTGTTGAGGCAAAAAGCGGGGGTTTCATTGATCGTTAAAAAGAATTGGCATTTTCAGCTTCGAGCTTTTTTCGATTGGTATCTAGAGCACTTGAAATACGGGATCTGTTGGGTACCCTTGAAGTGGCTACGGGATCCCTAATTTAATACTTCAATCGTTCGAAGTGTTGAAAAGGGATTTTTATTATTCCTTTTCATTTTAGTTTTTGTGGCTTATACAAAACAGTTAAAGACGTTTATACATATAACCTAAGAGACGAATGTCCCTGTGCTGGCCAGGTGTAGGCTGATGTTGCCATGCCATCTTCAACTTTATTTTCATATCTTTAATATTGTGCAAAAACAAGTCTAATACCCTTGCAAAACACATCAATAACAGAAGCCCTAAAGCCTAAAATGAAATAGCTCTTCATAAATAGTACGGCTCTTTAATATTCAAGTCAGCGAAACCCGCAGCATGCAAATAGGATTATATTACTTTACCGAAGGATATTTTGGTGTTTTCATCTGCCCGACGTAATTATCTTATTTACTTGTAAAATGATGAAGATGGAATTTTGATTATTTTACGTGTTTTTTGACCTTAGTATAAATAAGTGGAAGGTCAAGAAGATGTATCTAATACCTACTTTCTATGTATTGACGCTTGCATTCTATCTAGACCAGCTAGCTCAAGGCCCTTATTTTGTTATGTATACCTATAGTATAATATATTTTTTATGAAAATTATCAATTTTAGAATAAAAAGTAATCGTTTTGCATGTAGTATCATGATTTTAAGAATTTAATCATATCTTTGGAAGATACTGACTGCGGTACTCAGAGATATTTAATGATAACAGAAGCCGTCACTTAGTAAAGGTTTGACATACTTACGTATGAAAAAACTGTCAAAATCTTTAATAAGTAATGGCCTAAATAATCATTAAAGCTCTCTGAGTGCGACAGTGAGTGTCCTTGTTGCAAACAAACTAACATGCTATAAAATGTTTAATTGTATTTTTGACTCAAAAATGTAAATACATATTTAAGTTACGTTAACACCGCGCACTCGGTTAAGGGCCATTTTTTTTTGGGTGGTGGTAATTCATCAAATAACCCCTCCAGCTCTGGACAGAGCGAAAGGGAGTGTCAGACTTCTTCAGTAGAAGTCTGACTAAAAACCAGCCATGTTCCTTCGTAACCGTTGTGCCGAGGCCGGTATTTCTTTCGAAACCACAGCCCAAAAATCTTGTCCCGAAACAAAAAAAAATTGTTATTGTTCTTTGTACTTTTATTGTCTTATGTTTTTTGTTGTTATTTTGTATACACGACCTGTCCTTCCGAAAATGCCCACGACAACAGACAGAAGCTACCGAAAAACTTACGTGAAGTTAGTCAAAGTCAAGAAAGTCCTTGTAGAACTTTGAATACGAAAAAAAAAATTTTTGCCAATGTTCTACATCTGACTGCGAATATGAACAATCTGCACATCACATTTTATGGAAGTGTAAGGTAAGAATAGGGTACAGGTTACATCCGGAGTTATTTACTGTACGACCTCGCAGAAGCTAGAACTTTCCGTGCGTTCAAGCATTTTTGTCATACCTATTTTTGAAATTAAATATAACAGCTCTCAACTTAGGACCCAGTAATATTAATGACAATAATATCCGTGGTGCTAGGCAACTGGGTTTATCCTAGTTGTATACGACTCACTCGTACATACCTGTGTGCCTTTTGGCCTTGTTCTGTTCTGTCTCCTGCTGATATGGAAGGAAGTGGAAACTCTGTTTTTCGTACTTCTCCGCTATTCCATATATCCAAGACAGTTAAATCTTGACTTTTGATTGGCAACTGCCAACTGCAAAGAAAATTTACATAGTAATTAAAAAGAACCGCCCAAATGCATGTCGGACCACACACAATGCGGGACTTCGTCGAGCTTCATTGTCTCGGCGCTTTTCTTGTGGTCGCCACTGTTAATTCTGGCCTACAGGAGTTACAATGGTTTGAGAATAGTGTGATGGGCTTGTGCCCTTTAAAAACAAAATCTCATAATAATGATCTATATGACGAACTGAAAAAGATTATTTTTCGCAGCATTTTGTAGTAGTACCTAGTACCTATTCAAATTCGAATATTCAAGTGCTCAGGAATAACTAATAAGGTTCGCATGGTCTGCCACCCGTGTTAGCTAGAATATTCTAGTATTTGAACAAACACATAGTAATTTAATATAATTGCTCTATTATACGGAGCAAATGGCGGTTCTAACAAAGCTAACCTTACTTACAATATCATTATAAATGTGATTTGCTTTCACATGACAACATAGATACGATATCGGAAAACCAGTACCAATTATTTAACTTAATGTCGATACATAGAACCCTTCGCTTATTAGATTGATTGGCGGTACAATAACTATTTACACTTTTGAAATTCTTATTTTTTTTTATTGTGGGAAATCATCAAATGCCTACCGCTCTGCCCAGCGGGAGGAGTCTCCCGCTGGGCAGAGCGGTAGGGAGTGAAGTCAGACTTCTACTGACTAAAAACCACCCATATTCCTTCTCAGCGCTTTGTGTCGAGGTCGCGGTATCTCTTTTGAACAACCCGCAGCCTCGACCGGCGTTTTGAAATCCTGTTTTCTAGAACGATTACGTTCTTCCATTTAAATGATATGTTAGTATCCACTTATTTTTTTTTACAAATGTATGCTACAGTTAATTAGTTTATTTTATTTGACTGCGGGATGTTGTAAGAGATACCGCGGCCTCTACATAAGGAGCTAAGAAGGAGCATACGTGGTTTTTAGTCAGTAGAAGTCTAACAATCCCTTTCGCTCTGTCCAAGAGCAGAAGGGGTTATTTGATGATTTCTTACCCCCAAAGTTTTTTTTAATTTTATTTTAATCACGATAAATATTAGCAAGTATTATGAAAATGTTATAAAAATTAATCTTGTACCTACTACAAACTAATCTTTGTGTTAGTATTATGCTATATTTCCAAAAAAATTGAAATCTATCTGACGGACTAATTAGATTTTTACTACCCTATTGTAGGTACAATTTTTGTCACGGTCAGCGTATCTGCATTTTTCCTTATAAAATGACCTAGTGGAGCTAGTCCTTAGGGTATTAAGTTAAATCTCTGGATCTCTTTATTTACGGGTGACCCTGTTCTTCCTGAAGGCCGGGGGCTACGCAATATGTGTTTTCCAACCAAGGCTGGCCGGCTCCCGGCGGTATAGATAATACTATTTCGTGCTTTTCATGTGACATTATAGCATATATCGTATGACCCGAATTATATTTATGGTTTGTATACAGCTAATGGGGAGATGTATAACATACTGTTAAATGTTGTTTTGATTTTAATTGGATTCATGTAATATTCTTTCCGAAATTATTTTTAAATACTAACACAAAGATTATATATAGTTTGTAGTAGGGGGTCGAAGTTACAAATTTTTCACAGCTGTTTTTGTAAATACTAGTTTTTTAGGTTATACTTAAATTACGTCCATGACCCGTTTACTATCCTAAGCATCCAATAGCACAATGTTATAAAAGTTTTACCGTAAATTGTGATTTAAGAAAACAAAACTTGTAAAAAAAGCCAAGCCGCGCAACTCAGTTCTTGTACGATATTATTTACGTTACTTGTATACCTTTTCTGTGTGGTAGGGCCTTAGTTCCGCGCACAGCCTAAACCCATACACGTTAGGGTGTACCAGACAGATTTGTAGAAGGTACTAAAGATCCTAACTGTAATTTCATCTAAGGCGGTATTTAGGCGGTAGGTAGATTCTAGACTCTTAACATTAAACACTTATCTTTTTTGTTTCAGGACGTACCAGTGGAACAACTTGAAAAACTTAAAATGGGTAAGTTTTACTAATGTTTAGAAAGAAGTTTTAGTAGTTCCCAGGTGAGTAAAAACTCATCAGTCTTCAGTCATCGGTCTTGTTATCTGTTCAGATCTTATTCTTTCTCTGTTGCCATACCTGTGCTCTTTCGTTAATCATCAATTGAAAAACACGATCCCTTTTTACCCTACTGCGTCAAAGCCCAAAAGGAGGGTTTTGTGTTTTTCGTGAACGATACACACGTGTCTATAAGGTACCTACGTACATAACATAACATCAGAGTCTGATGAAGTTACTCGCTCACAAGTCTTTGTCTGATGATCAGACAAAGAATAATTACTGTGAGAGGGTAACTTAAGGTGGAAGCTCACATCTGGCCCGCGAAATTCTAATTTTCTTACGTTTTTGGCAATTTGCAGGCCAGTGCTTGGTTGTATGTTTATGAAAATTTGATTTGCGACTGTAAGACGTATGAAGTTACCGAATTATAACCATCAAAATTACTAACTACTAAAGAACGACGACTAAATTACTAAAGAATGACTTTTACATGCAAAAATCAATCTTGACATGAAAATGAACTTGGAGGGTTGTATTGATAATTTTGATGGTTATAATTCGGTAACTTCATACGTCTTACAGTCGCAAATCAAATTTTCATAAACATACAACCAAGCACTGGCCTGCAAATTGCCAAAAACGTAAGAAAATTAGAATTTCGCGGGCCAGATGTGAGCTTCCACCTTAAATACATAATTGTGTCTCAATAAGATTGAGCGTTATTTTTTTCGAATAATTTTTGTATAAACGCATGTGGATTTACATACATAACCCTTCTTTTAGGCTTAGCAGTAGTCGGATAATAAATAGTTTGAATATTATTATTTTTATATCACGCCTGTCTTCCCGAAGGGTTAGGCAGAGGTGTACCTAACTGGCGAAATGTGGGCACATTTCGCCAGTTTTTTTAAGTCCCATGTAATAGAGGGCAAGCCTATTCCCATCAAACGACCACAAATTCAGATTCGATTACTGTAACTGAAATATTCCTAATGGAAAAACCAAATAACAATTTATTACAATTTAAAATAATTGCCGTCCATTATCTATAATTTATTCATAATACATTTTAATGTAATATTCTCCACAACCAGAATATTTATTAAATTAATATAATTTGTGCTTCAGTTAATGTTTAGTTAAAGTTAGTTTGTTATTCATAGCCACTGCAACACGGAAACTTTACAGGAATCTAAATAAATCTTTCGCTTTTGTTGATTCTGGCTTACAGGAGTTAAAGTGGTTTAGGAATAGTGTGGCGGGCTTGTCCCAACTCAAAAAGCTACAATAGATATCGAAATATGGACCAAGTTTCCAAGCTACTAAAAGCACGATTTTTGTCCCAAATTATCAACGTTGCAATAAAAAAAATCTTGCAACAAATAAACTTGACAGCTTGCAAAACAACATTTATGATCAAATCACTACATATCACTCTACATAAGAATATTATTATAAAACAAACTCCTTCGCCTTCACGTCTGTTTGCGATAAACTCAAAAACTACTGCACCGATTTTCATGCTATACGCACCAATGGATAGAGTGGTTCTCGAATAAGGTTTTAGAATACCTATATCTTTTTTCTAAATTCAACCCCAAAGGGAGTTAAATAGGCGATGAAGGTTTTTTAGGATCCACGCGGGCGAAGCCGCGGGCATAAGCTAGTATACTAATAAACAACTCGTACTAACAACATAGATACAAGTGAGACGTAAAACTGGGTCACTGGTGTTCTATTGTAGTGCAATCAGCGAAAACGGTTTTCAAAAGTTACTTGATCCTTTGTAGAGTTTCTACTCGTAACTGGTTGTTTCTCGCTAAATATACATTGTCCGGTTAGGTATTTCCCAAGTAGGTTACTCCTACCTACGTTATAAAGTTTGAAAAGTATTAACATACCCTCAACATCACGACTATTTGCTTTAGCAGAGAGTTCTTATAGAGGACCTACACCTACGGACAAAAGACGGGGGCTCTGAACCCTGAATCTGCAGTTACATTTACACGAGGCATTCGAGGCTGTCAAAATTTTTTTCACAACTCATGTACCGAGATGTTGACTGCCTCGTTATAGTAGTCTCGACTTCTGAGCGCGAGGACCTGGTTTCTCCATCAGGATTTTGTCAGTAGCAACCACGGAGTCAAGATTTGTGCCGGATTGATGGCAATAGAGCACAAACATTACCAGCGATATGTGGGTGTACTATTAGGTGCCTTTGCCTAACTTTTCGGGGACTACAGGTTATAATAATAATTATTATTTAAATAATTTATATGTATAAAGTTAAATAAAGGAATAATAATTATTTAAATAATATATAATAATTATTATTTAAATAATATATAATAATTAATATTTAAATAATATATAATAATTATTATTTAAATAATAATAATTATTATTATTTTAATTATTATTTAATAAAAATTTACATTATTATTATCAGCCATTTGTGTCCCACTGCAGGGCATAGACCTCCCTTCCCTGTTTCCACTTATCCCTATCCAGTGCTCCGGTTTGCCAATTACTACAAAAATAATCCAGTTCGTCCCGCCATCTCCTGGGCTTGCTGCGTTGTCGTTTGCTGCTGTTTGGAACGCATTACGTGGTTGCTTAGGCCCACAGCTCCTCCGGCATGCGGCAGATGTGGCCAGCCCAGTTCCATTTGAGCTTGGAAGTCGTGTGACCTACATCGGCAATTTGATTTTTGGAACGCAGTATTCAGTTTCTTATGTAATCAGCTTAACTCCAAAGATACTACGCTCCATTGCTCGCTGACAGACCCCGAGTGCGGACTTAATGCTTGGTTAGTGATCATCTGACTTAATGCTTGGTCTGATTTATGTCATGTCATGATCCTATAATAATGAAAGCTAAGGAATAGAAAGTCCGTCCGTTTTTGCGCAGACACTTTCATACAATATTTCCTGCGAACTTGGCTATTCTTGAGATTTTCCGCAACGACCAAATTTCTGGCTGGAGGATACTACAGAGATACAAAATTATACTACTATACATAAACTTATTTCCATAACGCCATTCATCGCATTATGCGAAGAATTTTACAGCTAATAGAAGAAAATTATTATGGATAAGGGATAAAAATGTACGTGATGCCATGCGCATAATTTGAAGGCTCTTTTTAATGGCATGTGTTCAGCGTACGAAACAGATTTTCCGAGAAGAACGATTCTTAATTGAAAAGTCTCTGTTCCCCCAATTTAATGCGGTATTTAATGTGAGTTATTTGATCGTTTATTTTCTAAGCGATTTGTATGCGTTCTTCGCGCCCTAATCGTGCAGAATTGAGTGAGTTTCGTTAACGGATAATAAATAATGTTCTTTTCTTAATATATAATATTTCAAAACATTAATTAGTTCAATATTCGCTGTTGTTTAGGGTTAGGTAAATTAACTTTAGGAAAGTAAACTTTGAGCTATTAGATAAGATCGATTTGGTCCTATTAATGAAATCGTTTGGGGATTGAACCGCCATAACTTTGTCAATTTAAGTCACAATAAAGACAAATTCGTTTAGCGATACAAATTATTGTAGATATAATTGGCTTCCGAGTCAAAGCTTTTAAATTATTCTTAATGTTCAAATATCAGAATATGTAGAAACTCCACCACGCTGTGACAAGCAATTTAATAGCCTGTTAAATACAATTATTTGTTGCAGTATGAAATTATTGTGTTATTATTCCATTTTTTCATTTGGGGTCTCCTCCGTTCCTTCTACTTCTCATGATGGTGGGCTGCTTCTCGCCAATTTGCAGGAAAACCGTCCTAGATGTCCCGCCATCTTCTTTTCGGTCTGCCGCGACCCCATCTGTTTTCAAAAATACGTTTTTATTATTCTATTCGGCAGGCAAAATAAGCCACAAAATAAAAACCTTATTTAATAGCAGTAATTGTAGTCAAACCTTTAAATTAAAATTATAGTTTGAACGCATTTCATTCTCGAGCAAGCAATTTTCGTCGTTGGATAATTGCTGTAGACAACAGATAATTTGTACACTAATTGCTGTTCATCGGAATATTATTTAATACTACTGCGAAAATAGCTTGACGTCATCAGTTTTCTAATAGTGTTAAGCTAATTGATATAATTTTGAACCTAAAATATTACGTCAACTTAATTGAAGGTGTGAAGCCATCGAATTTAACAACTTGCTCTATGGGACAAACATCATAATCGCCAAAAAATAATCAGCTGGCTCATGCAAAATTTCAATAACTACACGACCCAAATACATTTAAGTCTCGGGTTCGATTTCCGGGTAGAACAAAGTGTTATTAGGTTTATTACAACAGAAATTTCTCAGTAGAAGCCTCGGAGTCTGGATTTACGCCCGGTTGATGGCAATAGGTGCGCTTTCTTTTACATGGGATTTAAATTTAACTGAAATGTGAGTATACCTGACTAACCTAATATATGTAGTTGTATAATTACTGTAATATTATCACGCCCCGAAGGGTTAGGCTAAGGTAAAGCACACACACACACAGCAGCCACACTCACACACACCTCAGCCTAACCCTACGGGGATTGCAGGCGTGATAATATTACACAACGTTAGTGAATGAATCCATGAATCAATTTGTTCAGTTTGAAGGTCTGTAGCACGAAACTTTTTTTATTTGGAGGTTGGCAAATCATCAAATGACTCCTCACGCTCTGGGCGGAGCGGAAGGGAGTGTCAGACCATCAAGTAATAGGGCGTGTTCTTTTTACAAAGTGATCTAACAACCAGGTTTCCAGCTAACTTCAAAGGACTTATAACCTAATTAGGTTCCTGGCAACCACGTGGAACTAGAAATCAATCATGACTACCGTTGAATATGTTGTAGAATATTATAAAAAATATAAATATACTGGCCAAACTTGAAACTTTGAAAAAAGCAACGGAATTGGAAAGAAACGGGATTTTTTTCCTGCCTTTTTCAACACTTATCACGACCCGATGAAACTTTCCTCTATACGTCCTTTGATTTTGTATTTACACGTTTATAACTTCAAGAGATATTTATAGCGTCGTAACTTAAGCTCCAGAACACACTTTATTTCACTTGAGATGAGATCGTGGCCGAAAATAGCTCGAAAGTGCGCGCGGTGTTATGTAAGACGTAAGCAACTTTCGGTCAAGTATTGTGTGAGCTAAAAATAGCTGCGTTTGCGTGAAATAATGTATGAGATGGGGGGTTAGATCGTAGGCAAGTTCCCCACCTCGTTTCGCCACCCTCGGCTGACGTAAAATGCTCTAGCACGTAACTAGAAGAGCTTAGGAAGCATCCTCTTATATCTAATCTTTGAATAATGTATCTTTACTCAAAAATGCATGTAATGTTGTCATTATTTTGACAACCTTGTTTGAGCAAAGTCGACCTTGCCGTTCTGTTTCAAGGAGCGGCCGGCAAAGTTTTGCTGGCCGCTATAACAGGCCGGCAATGTTTTGCCGACCGCTATTTTGACGTTTCAACGTTTTAAAAAATCAATTCCAAAAAGATTTTATTTAAAACACAGCTGTTTGTACGTCTAAAGGTAAAAAAAAAAAAGATTTAAATGAAGTAATAAATGAAGAAATAATCCAGCAGTCAAACACCGCATTAGAATTATCGCAAACTATCAGTAATATCAAACCGGGAAAGTCGGTGTTGAATTTTAGTAACTGTACTTTTCATAATTGTCATTTTAATTAAAATTCTAGTTAATTAATATATTTTTTATTTAAATTACTTGCTGGTTTTATTTAGATTAGGTACTTGCATTTTTGAGTAAAGCACTATACAAACCTTGGCCCACAATGACTGCTTCGCTGGTCACGCTATGATTGCCTCGAGCTAGCCTAGCTACGCTCTAGGCCTTTCAGCTTGGCCATCATTGCAGCCCTTGCTGTCCGCGCTGTAAAGGCCTCGACCTACGGTCTCGGCCTTTATGTCAGCTCGTCCATCAAGTGCTGCACGCTGACCGCGCTGTGTCGGCCTGGAGCTGCGCTACGCTACGCTGTCGGCCATCATCAGCGCGACCAGCAAAGTAGTCATTATAGACCGCGGCAGTAATGTACTATTGTATCTAGTTTTTTTTTCAAACTATGGTTTTTACTTATAACATACATACATAAACTCACGCCTTTTCCATGGGGGAACACGGAACGAGAGAGAGAAGACGGAACCTCGTGACCCCTCATCCACGTTCATACCTACATCTGACATACATGCACGCTGGTTGCAAGTACTACGCACCTGTCGTTAGATTCTACTGTCAAGTGTGTGCATTATTTTTAGTTTGTCGTCTTACTTTGTGTAACTATTTTAACTTTAACTATCTTGACCATGAATACGTACAAGTAGAATAAAACAAGTAGGTACATAATATTGCAGACCAGACTAGAAATCCAGCTTGTTCTGAATATTTATGAAGGTTCGCAAACCATTTTCACATTCAGGTGCCTGAAACGGGTCAGGAGATTATTTTTTATCAGGCATAAATTGTAAGATTAGCCTTACATCGTTTTTTTTTTATTTGACCCTTGGTTTACGAGTATGTTTTGGAAAATGGGTCGGACCACAATTGGGTTCAAGAGTATGAAAGGACAGCACAGAAATTAAGTACCTATTATCTTTGCGGAGGACCTTTTTACGCATGTTTTTAAAGTGTTTGTGAGGATGTTCAATATTAACACTTTAATAAAATTGTTAGTTGGGGCTTACTTACAACCTTCAAACATAGTTATTATTATTTTCTGCGCGGTTAAAATTATGGTTTCAGCTTTCAAATGTGTGCTAGTCTTTTAAATGAAACGTTAATTTTGTTATGCCTATAGTACAGATGAAGAAATGGAATGAAATCTATCTAATCAATTTTTTTTATTAGATTCTTACTGATTTATCTCGTATGATTTCATTGGTTCTTAACTTATCTACATGTAATGTAAACAATAATGTACCTTTTTCCATATAATTTAGACGCGATCAGTCATTCCTCTCACACTTGATCGATTACCCATGTTTTCGAGGCCGAAGCGGGTTAATGATTAAATGTAAACATATATTGAGCAAATATTTTATTTGAACATCCATGTAGGTTGCTCTACGATTACCGATTCGCAAAATACATTATTATGTTGGATTTTAACCCTATTTGTTTTGAAACAAAATCCCTGAGATTCAATTCGACGCCTGAAGAAACATCTGTAAATTATGATGGCCAGCTTTCCATTCTAAACAACAATTCTGTACCATTGCTATGATAAAACTCATACCTACAGATAGGGTTACCATTCGCCTGGATTTACATAACTGGATTTTGTCCACCTTTTTCATAGCGATTTTCTATTTTCTAAAAATAAACTTCCAATAACAAATGAATTTAAGATACCTATCTCTTTTGCAAATGTCTGACTTTTTGTCAGGACTTTTCAAACGACATGGTAACCCTGGACACAGATAACAAATAAGTCTAGATGCAATATCGTTCTTCTTCCTTTTAAATGGAATAATATTTTTCAATTTCAAATCGAACTAGAATGATCGAGTCCAGCTTTCTAGCATTGTAATGTATAGTATATATGTAGTCCTGTAGAAAATGGAAACTAATTCTAAATCATATTTCAGGGGAGAGCGGCAAGGAAGAAGAAATGAACAGCGAACATGTAGAATATCACCGGCTCGGTAAGTAATACCTTTCTTATCGCTCACACTTAATCGTTTCAGTGTTCTATTGCAAATCCTCTAGTATGTACTGAGATCTGGAGGAAGAATAATATCAGGAGGAGGATACATTTCAATTGGGAAGAGGTCTAATTCAGAAAATAATACAAAATCTTTCATAATCCTAGTCTTTCCCCGACTATGTTGGGGTCAATTTCCAGTATATCTGGGTGCAGCTGAATAACAGTACTTGAATTACAAAATCTTTGTGTGTTATTAGTGGGTCCAGAATAGGCCGATTATTATTTATACTTATGGCATGTTCTGGACCCTATTTCCGTTGGGTGGAAAGATCACAGCAAATATTGTTTTCTGTAATAGCAAAATAACTCCCCTCTCTCCCTACTCCTAAATTGGATTCCCCTTCTGAAAAAAAATATTTACAACACTCTTCCTTGTTTACCAAAACATGCAGTAAATAGGTAGACACAGACAACTACATAAATATCGATAAAATAACAACTAGAAATGAGGATAACATATCACTTTATACCCTTTAAGCATTTCGCTCAACGGTCGTACCGTGTTGTTTTTGTTTGTTTTAGAACGTATATGACACTCGTGGGCTGCAGTTGAAATTATGCTGAGCTGAGGCCCTTTTGTCATTAATAGCTTTATTTATCATTTTGTTTAATTTAAAGTGTTTCTGTCTGTTATGGTGCCCAATAAAAACAATTTTCACATACACACATACATAAATTCACGCCTTTTCCCATGGGGGTATACAGAAACCACAGTACGCCACCTACTAATCTTTACATACTCGTTTTGTCAAAAACCAATGTTCTTTCTTCATAAAATCTGTGAATACTCGCGTGAATACTCTTATTTCCACATGACACGGTCCTTTCCAAAGCTATCTACTAGAATATTAAACGTATTAGTGTGCTAGTCCAATGTCACACTCGTTATCGTGCGAACAAAGCTGAAAGTGATACTATCGGGGGACTAGATAACTGAGCTCGGCTACGTATCTACTAGCGCTTACCTACTATATTTGCTAAACAACTGTTACATTCGCTAAACAACTGTAGTCTGGTACTTTATTAGTGACTAGCTTTTAGATGTCTACGTTACATCCAAAAGTATGTTGATAAGTAGTTATTTTGGTTTTGTCTTTGGACAACTTAACATAAGAGATTTTTGAGAATTGGTGCACTGCATTCAGTTATACTGGAAGCTGAGCTACTTAGTTGTGAAAAGGTTGGGATAAGGGGTTGGGTTGGACCTATGATGTTTATGCAATTTTACTTTTGGTGGTGTAAGTCAACTTTATAGATTGTTATCATCGTCATCTGCCGTTTCTTCACGCTACTTGAGGTCTGCAAACATTTATAGATTTCATGTCAAAATTAAACCAGCCTTCAAGAATCGCAACATATGAAGCATGCAACGATCGACAGCTGCAGTAAACGTAGAATCATTAATTTATTTACATAAGTTAGTATTTTTCTTATCTTCTGTTTTTTTATCTTTTATTAAACAGACGCTGTACAAGCCAACGGTGAGCTCGTCTCAAGACTGGAACAACACGCATCGGCTGACGCAGTAGGCAGCGAGAAACCTCACTTACATGCTCAGGCGCAGCTTGACGTTCCCTCGGAAGGCGTACATCGCGTGCTGGTCCAAGATGGCGCCCATGTGAGCGTGCATGACGCGACCACTACTGCTCCAAGCGATGAGGTCACTACTAAGGTAAGATATACTATCTTTTGGCTCTTATAGATTATTAAGAGGGCGATGTTAGCTAACTTTTGTAAAATTGTATTGACAAAATAATACGGCGTGGTTTGTTCCAACTATTGCCTCAAGAACCATACAACACTAAACCCCATTTATTATAGTACAAAGAATCAAGTTGCTGCTAACTGTTCTTCAACAACAAATCTTTGAATGTTCAAACACATTTTGATATTTTAACCCCACAAATTCAGATCTAAGCCATAATTGAGAACACCCAGTTAACAATTCGTTCATCAATAAAAGTAAAGTTGCAGTCTTCAATGAATCAATTGCAGACAAAGATAGCCATACAAACATACTCACATGTGTATAGAGGTCTATTCACATTCATTCATCTCTTGAACATGCAGAAAACTGATAATTCTCAGTATTACAATAGATCGTCGGGCAGTTGAAAGCTATTGTAAACCAGACTGTAAATAAAGGTCTATTGAAAACTGATACCATCTGAATACATCAAGCTGCACTCGAGCCATTGTTACTCGTAGATCGGATATTGCATCTACTTTCATTTTTATCGAAGCCCGCTTTTCAGTGTTGGTAAAGCAAAAATAATGAGGAAAAGGATTGTTCATTCGTTAAAGTCGATAATTGATTATGGATGTATTTATAGCAAAATTCGCGTCATGTTCCTCATTGCTGAGAGTCCTGATTGCCCTGGCGTGAAGTTCTTTTGTGTTTGATCATGTGTAGCCAAATGTGACCAAGGATAGGCATTTTGAGTCAAGCGATGAGTAACCATCACTTTTTCTAGGTCTTTTCTTGCGGGGTGATTGAAAATTTCCAATTTTTTTTACGACTATGTTGTCAAGCCACTATTGCCTAGTATACAATCTTGATGAAATTTCGGTCGTTGAACCCTGTTATGTATGTAATATAACCGAGAAATTAAAACACATAAAGGGTGTAAAAGTACCCTTAACGCAAATGAAGCGCACTTGTCCTCCCCACCACTGCGATAATTTTTTGGTTCTAGACCATACCTGGAAACGGGGGGTTTTTAGTTACGGGGATATTGGGGGTCAAAGTTCCAAATTTTGCACAGCTGTTTTTGTAAATTATACTAGTTTTTCAGGTTATAACTTTACTTAAATTACCTCCATGACCCTTTTACTACGTACGTGCTACATTGAGTTTTACCGTAAAATGTGATTTTTGACCCATAAAAAAAACGTTTCCCAGCAACAATTTTTGCGTAGGGGTACTTAGTTTGATTTAGAGCATGCTTGGTTGACGTATGTGTGAAGGGTTAATTTACACCCTGTATAGCTGACGGTACGTGGGCGTTGAACTTGGGTATCTTTGTGTAGGTGGCCCTATTTTCGTATAAACAAAAACAGCAAAATTAAAATATATAATTAAAGCTTGTAACTTGTAACTGACTAAATATATAAAAAAAACAGCTACACGGGTCAATCTTCAGGTTAAGCTGCGCTCGCTCCTTAGATGGGTGACCATCCATTACAATACAAATTTTCCTCCGTGCATCGGAAAGCACGCACGGCTGTCATTTGTAGATGTTCGACTGGTAATCCGTCAACTGACAACTTTAAAAAAGGCTGTGAAACTCAAATAGGCAGTTCATTCAAAGATATTTAGCTGCATCCGATAGACAGGAAGCTTACTCCAACATAGTTATGACATCAGATGATGATGAATTGTAGCTTAGTTTGAGTGTTTTGTCATTGGTTATCAATAATGATTAATGATAAGATACAAAACTTGAGTGAAGTTGTGTATTGTAATGTCCACTAATTTGATAATAATCAAATCAGAAAGATTTCAAACTGTCAGTCTGGACAGTGAACAATATTTCAGCACCGTTCTTGAATAAAGCAAAACTCTGCAAATCCCGTTTAGAATTATTTTCGGTAGACTAGTTTTAGTACAACCCCTATCTCAACAAGGGGAATCGAACACCGCGTCGAACATATTGCTTTTATTTCCAACCATTTATCACTTTGTTCGCAATATCTTTCCTTCAAGCGTCTTCGGGGAAATTGCCTAGCGAAGGTTTACTAAAACAAAAGGTTAACGACCTTCTTTAATTGAATTGTACTGTAAATCTAGTAAACTTCTAAAATAAAATAAAATACGTTTTATTTAAAAGTCAACAAGATAATTTTTTTGATCTATCAGCATAGTTCGTGTCTCTGATATTAACCGCTAAGGAAAACTGCCGTGAGAAAGTTTTCTGGCTTTATGATGAAATCAACTGAAATTATTGTACTCACATTACCGAAACTGGAACTGGTACTTATAATTTAATTTTGTTCACACTCAATTACAAACACATAATTAAAATGATTCGGTTTAGGACATGAAACCAAAATTCATGTCAATGCCTTAATGGTAGGGTATTAACCTACGTGATTACTTCGTCACAAAATGACCGAATAATTTATTAATTAATCCGCAGGTGTTCCACGGAGCTGCTCGACTCGTGCAGCCTGGCCAGGCAACCAACATCCCTACAGGTCCTCAGCACACAGCTGTTCGAAGAGCATTCAACGCAGACATCACTAAGGAAACCAAGAATAACGTAAGATACTTTTATCTTTAACCGCTTAACTGTAGTGTAGTCTTAGGAGAGTTCACATGAAAACAACCGAATTTGAGTTGTCATATTCAAGTTCAAATCAAATTAGCTAGCAAAATGGGGCAAAAAGAAGTTCAGTTGATTGGCATTGGTACAGCATAGTTTTTATCCAAACAAAGCTTTTATATCTGGATGACATGATAGACGTACATAGTTCGAATCGAATTCGAGTTACCATGGGCAGTAGTTAGTTGACAATAAAACATAGTACATAGGTAATTACATACATACTGTAGCTTTAACTTTCAGACTCGCTGAACACCCTTTAACAATTCAAACATGACTTTGAACGGTAATTGAAGTATATGCTTTGTTTGTGTTTCAACAATTAGAATCAATAAAAAATATCAGGTGTGAATTGCACGTTCCTTTCGACGTTGCGTCCTTGAAACGACATTTTCTATTACACCTCATTTTCTTCTCATTTCCCTTAGCTCGCTTAAACAATTTGCGGCGAAGCAGCGAAACCTATTTTGTTTTATTTAGCCGACATCAGAGTACCGAGGGCATTTGGATTCGATAAAGGGATTTAACTAGATTGGTAGGTCAACCTGCGTTGGCGTTTATTTTTGTGGTTACCGCAAAAATGTCATATTCTAAACAAGACAGACTACGTACAGATCATAAATATTACTTGGCCTTTGTACTATGTTATCAATGAACTTATCCCGAATCTCGTTATAATGCTGCCTGGAACAAAACCTTCTAAGATACCGTTTTACCGAAAGTCATGCTTGACAAAATGTTAATGAGCACGATTAGTAGTGGTGCTAGTGTAGGCATGTTATCTATCTACAGGTTGGAATTTTGTAATGCCACCTGTAGGGAAAGTACTCTTAACATTGCGGATAGAAAATTTTACTCAAAGGAAACCTTCCTTTATTTTTGAATAGAAAGCAAACTGCAGTCAAAGATTTTCGAAAATTTTCTTCTCCCACACCCGAGAATCGAACTGGCTAAAATCTGAAAAAAATATACCCTGTATTGCATCGATCGTTAGGGT
Organism: Diarsia rubi; assembly: GCA_932274075.1. NCBI lineage: Eukaryota > Metazoa > Arthropoda > Insecta > Lepidoptera > Noctuidae > Diarsia > Diarsia rubi. The sequence continues at coordinate 12,239,662 of OW026417.1, read as the reverse complement.
CAATTATAAGGATGAAATCTCTCTAACAAACATGATAAATTAAATGAAAGGAAAACCAGGAAATCTTAAATTAATTGAATTATTTAAAAAAAATGGTAAACTAACTAATTAGTTGCTCGAAATGGGCTCCATTCTCTTGGATACACAAATTTATTCTTTTGACGAATTCATTTCTAGTAACCTTTAATAAAGTGTTGTGGCGAACATTATAAATCGTATTCTGAACTTCAACTCTCAACTCGTTGTCATTCGCATAAGATTTCATGTAAATTTGTTTTTTTACATATCCCCACAAAAAAAAGTCTAATGGGGTGAGATCTGGCGATCTCGCAGGCCATCTGATTGTGCCGTTTGTACCAATCCAGGTATTAAAATGGTTATTAATGTAGGGTAGGAAGTACAAGGTATAATTTTTTCAAATTTTAGCCGGTTCGATTTCCGGGTGTGGGAGAAGAGAATTTTCGAAAATCTTTGAATGCAGTTTGCTTTCTATTCAAAAATAAAGGAATGTTTCCTTTGAGTAAAATTTTCTATCTGCAGTATTAAGAGTACTTTCCCTCCAGGTGGCATTACAAAATTCCACTCTGTATATTAATAAAGTAAGAATAATACGACTGACAGATACGTATCATTGGAGTGATGCTAGCCCGGGGGCCGATTCTCTTTCAAAAATATGCACCGGATGCTATTCCGATAAGTTAAATCTATATATACCTCATTTCGGACGCGATCCCTGAGAGAGATGCTCAAGTCTCTCTCAGGGATCGCGTCCGAAATGAGGTGATCCGTCAGAGGACCAGAGTTGTCGACATAGCTCACAGAATACCCAAGCTGAAGTGGCAGTGGGCCGGCCATATTAGCCGTAGAACCGATGACCGTTGGAGTAGACGTGTTCTTGAGTGGAGACCGCGGATCGGCAAGCGTAAGGTGGGACGCCCTCAGGCTCGGTGGAGCGATGATCTTCGCAGAGTGGCTGGTAACAACTGGATGAGAGTTGCCGAAAATCGAGTTGAGTGGCGCAAGATTAAAGAGGCCTATATCCAGCAGTGGATTGTAATAGGCTGATGATGATGGTGATGAAAGCTATATTTAAATTCCGTGTTGTTTCAGATGGATCATTACGCTGCATACTCTGGCGTCCAATACTCACCCCTAGATATGGCTGAATATGTATTCTGGACTGGCGACGAACGAGGAGTGACCACTGCTATTGAAGCCTTCCTTCAGGAGGGAATGGTAAATTTGAATGACCATAATATAGTCCTTAACCGGATTATTTTATAGTAAAATTCTACTTGACATAAAACAACGACTAAAGCTTTAGTGCAAATGAATATGTGGACCGTATTTCAAATCCCATCGTTTATATGGCATCCACATACGATATAGAAAATTTTATTGTCAAACAAGAATAACTGGCCAATCGTAAAATATCATACGATTCTACGAATGCTAAAGCCTCGCTTAGGTACTCGTGTTAGGAATAAACATGAACAGTATTTTATGTTTTTGGGTAAAATAGTTTTGGGTTTTCGTAATCTAAACTTCGTGTATGTTAACAACATTTGTTTCAACTCCTATAAAACATTTTCAGTAGCTTTTTACATTCATACATCATAAATTCATTATTGTTTCCTATGATTATAAAGGGTGTAAAAGTGTAACGAAACCAAAAGAAACTTGGGAACCTTGTAGTTACGGAGATATTGGAGGTCTAAGTTTCAAATTTTTCAAGCTTTTTTTTAAATGCTAGTTTTTTTTTCACTTTGACTTAAATTACCTCCACAACCCGTTTACTTTTCAAGGAAACCATCCGAACAATGTTCTAAGAAGGAACGTCAGTACGTCACTTACATGGTTCCTACACTCTATTTTGCTTCGCCCACATTCAACTTTTATTATTATCTACAAAGTTTGTTGATTTCCAGATGTCAAAGGAAGAAGCCATCGCTTTCTTGCAAGAGATCAAGTTCAATATCGACTACCTGCGAACACATTATTCTCAGAATTTAAAAGCTGCAGAGGAAAGTGCGCAACAGGAAAAGTTGAGGAACATGCTGATGGAGCAAGCTGAGGCTAAGGTAAGAAACGAATTATTCTTCTATGTTCCCGCATTATTATCTAGATCTATTCGAAGCTCGAGTGAATCGGTTTCTTGGCAAGCGTGCTTCACCCTAGGCTTCAGGATGGCTTCACACCAGGCAAGTTATGGCCAAACGCAAGCCTGTTAAGAATGAAAAAATGATTGAGTTGTTATGAAAAAGTTGTGCAAGACAAGAGCTAAGAAGTTCAGAACTTGATATCTAGTTAGATCTCACTTTTTTATTTGCAAGGCCGTTATCAGAGTCTCTCGTAGGCAAGTTTTCTTGTTCTGAACTTGGCTTACTTTAACATTCGTGTTTTAGGTGAGTTTACTGGAATAAATGATAACGCTGTAAATAGCTATCAAAATTTAAAAGAAATGGATGACCTGAATGCTCGATTAGTCGGTTGAAACAATCGCAGCGTTCGCCTGCTTAGAGTACATTAGCTTTGTTCGCTCGTTACTTAATTATTCTTGCTCGTATTCAATTAAAATGGAAGAAGATTTACTAAATGAAAGTTACTGTATTTGAAGTGCTTACCTTGTAGTCATAGTTAATATTTACGACTAGGAAAATGCGTCGTTGTAGTTGCGAACTCAGCAAAAAACCACCTAAACTCTTAGACAAAGGTGAAAAGAATTAGTAGGTACTGTTTTAGAAATACTTTTACAATTATAGGTACTCCTAACATCATTTTTTAAGAAGTTTTTAGATTTCATCCGTTTTTTGCAATTTGCAGTTCAGTGTTAGTGTCATGATTTCTGTAAAACCATATTTTTTTACGATCATGAATCATAATTATTGTAATCAATACTTATCTGCTTATAGCAAGAAACGAATTAAAAGTTTTTCGCTACCTCCCCTTAAGTGGCGCACTCAAAAACCACTTCACGAATTTTGATAAGGAATCGAGGCAATGATTTTTAGTGGAGAATTATACACCGTAGGTATCCTATATTTTTGCGTTAAGTAAGAAGGGGGACCTACTTGCACGTTAAAGATTGATACACATGATCAATCGATTTGCCTTTAAAGTAAGCACGTGTAACCTACGTAATATATAATAGTAATACGGTATCATTAAAATATTAATGGAATAAACTATGATGCACGAGCTAAGCCTACATCATAAATTTGCATGTATTTGCACGGACCTTATTCACCCATGCATGCTACGTACCTATAGCGTGACAGAAATTAACTAAAGTGAACAGCAGGTGAAAAGATCATACTGTTACGAGCTGGGTGCTTAGTCTCGAATGTAATTCGGGTAGATCGACATTGGAATTGTCAGTCTATTTTGTAAATTGTCAGTTAAACTCAACCAACTGATGTTTGACCAATGTCGATCTATCGGAATTATATTCCAGAGTAAGCACCCTGGTTATAGAATAAAAAACACTCCCAATCAAAACATGTATGTTTATTAATCACAAAACCCCTAAATCACAAATAAGTACACGCTGTATACGACTGATCACTATTCACTTACATATCGCACTTCCAGTTCACTCTGATATGCTTCTTTGTATCACCTAAATCAGACTGACTTTCTCGAATCTTCTAGACTGTTCCATAGTGGAACGTTCTGGACACAAACGTAATCTAGAATATTCCCGTTAAACCGCCGACGCCGTATCGTGCTTTTGACTTGAATTAACTTCAAGATCTTTGTCTTTAAGCAAAATTAATTCAGCAAGTAATTAAAAAGACACCAGAACAAAAAAATACATAATCCGAAGCAAGATCAAGGGGACGCTCTAATGGGCTGCGGGTTGATCACAAGTTACCGCGGCCTCGACATATAGGGCTAAGAAGGAACATGGGTAGTTTTTAGTCAGTAGAAGTCATTCGACGATTTTCCACCCTCCCCCCCCCCCCAAAAGGGACGCTCTAAGTATTCTAGCTATTTGTTATTTCGCCCACAGAACAGAAAGAACAGGATTTCGCCCCATTCCCTTTATATAAGAAAAAGTTTGTATACCAATTTACATTCCCTTGTTTCCTAAAGAAGAAAACTTTTGCAATCCTTAATTAAAGGCGGCTTCCCGCAAATTCCTTTTAGATTGAGCTGTAGGCATCCTTTTCTGTCCCCGTAAGCCAAAAAGCGGTAACTCGCTGTAACTAGCGTCTTATTCTAAATTACTCTTTTATTGCTGATCTATATTTGTTGAAAGTTACCACTTACCGCTCCTATCCCAAAGTGTCTCACTAATTCAGTACAAATGTGAGATAGGAATGCTTCTATGTCTTCTTGCTGGTTTTGAAAAAAAATATAAAGATACGATGATTTGGATGAGGATATCTGACGGTACTCAATTTGATTGGTGTTGTCAACGTTTGAAAGAAACAAAGAAGACAGATAATAAGTTTATTGGACTCATGCCACAAATGCACATACCATTAAAAACAATTTGTTGTTTAATGTTGACTAGACTGCTCGAGGCTAGTTTTCAACAGGACCTGAGATAGTGACGGACGTAAAACAGTTTTAAGCTTTGTGTCAAAGTGTACAGGTAGTATTCAAATAAAATAAGATTATGATTTTGTCCTCTGCAGCCTCGTGATCCATAGTTAATCCGAAGTTAATGAACGACTCAGTTCGTCGAATGATTATACGCACGTGCCAGCGTGTTGATGAAATCGGTTTTGATTCGATTTGAGTGGGTTTGGGTCACTTGCCTGTCGTCGCGTGTCGGCTGCGTAGATTTGTAACTCGTGAGCGCACTTATCGGGCTTCGTTTGGTAAATATTGGTATTGCTGCGGTAACGTGATTGTAATGTACGCTGACGTGAATAAAGGAATATTCATAGCATGACTGGGTATTTTTAGGTAGTTATAACCTTTATAAGGTGTAAACACTTTGTCTCAGAAACTTGTCTTCATTGAACTCTTTAGGATAACAACACTTAGAAACATTATATAAAAAACTGGTCAAGTGCGAGTCAGACTCGCACTTGAAGGGTTCCGTATCAAAACGAAAAATTACGTTTGTTGTAGGTATGGGATAATAATAAATAAAGATTTATTTTTCTCCCACAAAATACAATTTACAATATACAACATTTGTTACAAATGGGAGGGGCTCCCATTTGTAACAACTGCTGACTACACACCGTAAAGGTTTCCCAATAATCTGCTTGCCTGGTTTTGTGGTTATTTTGGATTTTATAATATTACTCCGAAACTCGGATTTAGTTTACAAAAAGAAATTTTTTAGGAGTTAATATGATAAATGTATACAATAAAAAACAAAGTTTGATGTTGATGCAGTTTGGTACGTGATTCCATACATACATGAACATGATCCTTTCAACTGTCTAGGTATCGCGGTTCTTGAGATGTATCTCAAGAACCGCGACTGGTAACAGACAGATGGACAGACAGCGAAGTCTTACTAATAGGGTCCCGTTTTAACCCTTTGGATACGGACCCCTAAAAATAGTTCAAAGGAATCCAACAAAGGAAACCAAATAAGTTTCTAATAGTGCCTAATAGCTCAAATTGAAGAGTAATACTTCGTTTAAATTGTCATAGGTAGTGATGATAAAAATCGGTGCTTTGTTATGAATTACTGATTTTTGCAGTCAAATGTAGTTTTGTTTCCGCGGGCATAGTAATAATAGTCGTTTTGACTGATTTACCTACAGTTCAGTTCTAACTGTGACATTTATAACAAAAAACTCACTAAATCAAGGCAAATATAACCTCTAAAATGAAGCGCGGGATACCATAATAAACCGCTAACTGGCTATTAATTAGACAACTGCGAGAGTTATATACCCTTTGACCTTTTGCATACATAATGTGTGTACCGTGTGATACTCGTATAAGGTTTAAAACAAAGGACAACATTATTGCGTGGCAAATTATGTAGGTACAGTCACGAGTACCATTGATGTATAGACAAAAAATTCAAAAGCGATTTTTTTCTCGTGGAAAATGTTGTTACTGTGAGATCAAACTTATTTACCCGGCTGCGGCGAAGCCCAAAAGGATGGTTGGGTTAGGTTAGGTTAGGTTAAGTTAAGTACTACATTCGTATCTACAGAGAAGTATGGAAGAATAAGATATGCAGCGACAACCACAAATGAATCGGGATAAGAGCAAGAAAATGATGATTGTATTTATGTTACAGTCAAAAGTTAATCGGTCAAAACTACTTATGACTGGTTTCAGTCAAAACCCCTATTACGTTAAAACGCGTTTACTCTATTATAATAAATGTTAACATCGCACAAGGTTATGAAGGTTCAAAAAAGAAACCTAACAACCTAATAAGTTTCGATGTTTAGGTTATTTTAAATCAGTAGAGAAATAAAACAAAAATCACCTAATAGTTTTGACTGTGACATATACCTACAAAGAACGACAATCTATATCTATACATATAATAAATCTGTAGAAAAAATATTTTTGTACATCGAAAATATTTAAAAATATTTAAAAAAGGAATCGTCAGGGTGTCCCGTCGGGGCCGCGGGTTATACACTAGTTATCGCGGCCTCGACATAGAGGGCGAAGAAGGAACATGGGTGGTTTTTAGTCAGTAGAAGTCTGACACTCCATTTCGCTCTGCCCAAGAGTGGAAGGGGGTTATTCGATAATATTAAACCCGCCAAAAAAAAAAAAAGGGTGTTAAATTATAACCAACAGAATACATTTTCAGCATTTTTGTTATTTTTATTTTTGTCTGTTTGTCTGTTTCTATGACTAAGCATCACGTAAAATTTACGAAACCAATGTTAACCAACGAACCAACTTTTATACATAAATATTGTGCGCAACTTGGGGTATTACTTAGGTTTTGTTTCATTGTAATCGGTGCTCTCTATCAAAAGATATTTAAATTTATAGTTTTCGAGAAGAACTTTATCATTATGATCATGAATGAGACAGACAACGACATCTATTAAACGAATATGGTACTTATTAATAAATGCCTTAATAAATGTGTCAGACTTCTACTGACTAAAAACCACCCATTTTCTTTCTTAGCCCTTAGCCTTCTGAGGCCGCGGTATCTCTTTACCTCTATTTTCAATTTAATCAAGATCCGTTCGGCCGCTATGACGTGGTGTATTAACAAACTCCATCCATCCATCCATCTAAACTTTAGTATTAGACATACTCAGTGCTTTGCATTACCCTCTTCTTATTTGCTACAGCGTCAGTAAGTTAACTCAGGGCAATTATTTAATGTACTTTCGTCTAAGCGACGCATTTTAGTTTTCGACCACCACGCGAACGAAGTCGCGGGCACAGCTCAGTCAATACTCAAAATCAAAATATTTTTTATTTCACATAGGCCTACATGGACACTTATAAAACGTCGGTAAAAAGGGGCACGGTTCGGTGCATTGGTCGATTCCTAAGGAGAAGAACCGGCAAGAAACTCCAAAGATTACTCTTTTAATCTTTTAAAATCGTTTGGGTTTACAATAAGGTATAATACACACATGAAGACCATGCAGATTTATGTGTGAGATGGTCTTTTGAAGAAAGCACCACACAGATTTGAGTGGACCCGTCCAGTCAGTGCAAGCATTTGTCAGCTATCGTGGAGCTCGACTTATAACTCAAGGAGCTCAACGTCACGACGAACAATACCAAAGAAAGGACATTTGGGTAGGTCACTTATGGTACTCAAACTGCCAGACAGTCGTTAAAATTTAAGAAAGACCCACATGGTCCTCACATTCACAATATCAATTTTTAAAATATTTATCATATTAAATAATCATTTTACATTATTACTAAATCTACTATCTAATAATCAATAAAAAACCTAAAAGTGGCTACATTAGCTTTCGTTACTGATTCTACTCATAATAGGGTAGTTAACTAAAAAATCTAAATAGTCCGTCAGATAGATTTCCAAAAAATATTGGACATGTATTTTTTCTTTCTTCACGTAAGCAAACAATGAAGACGATACAGTGCTTTGAAAACTCGTGTGACATCATATTCTAAGACATTAGTGACATTTTTTTGCGATTAGTGACGTCACAAACCCCAACACAAATCTTTGACGCGTTTTATCTTCGTAAATTTTTATTGATTTGTGCAGAGAAATGGACGGAGGTGCAGACAACACCTTGAGGATACTCAAGGTGTTGGGAGGATCGAAAACAAGGTGATTTCAATAGTGTGGACTGTATATTAAGTTTAAGACTTTACAGGAAATAACAAACGGATAACTTAACTTGAGTAGGCAATAAATGATTTTGTGGTAGCTAATGCTCGGTAGCGAGGACGTTGACGCAGTGGACGCAGTGGCAAGCCGACCGGTGCGCGCTCGCAGCTGGAGTCCGCCCTCCGCGCCTCAGCTCCCGCCAGCTGTCGCCCGGCACGGCTGATATTCTCGACAATTTGATAAAACAAGAAATAGGTGTCCAATATTTTTCGATAATCTAACAGACGGACTAATAAGAATCATATTTTTTTAAGTCGGTAAACATGGGATATTGTCAACTTGCCCTTGTCCTATTCTACTTAAGTCGGCGCGGCGCAACACGATTTCTTCTCCCATTCTATATTATAAGAGGTTACCTACGGCATCATTTACTCCCTTCGCTTTTATATCATTCTGTATTCCACTATGGGTCCTTAAACTTGTTATTTTGCAAGCATTACTTTCGTAAACATTGAACATAGTTTTATTACACTCAGATTAAAATTAACGGCTTTAACTGTGCGTTTTATTAAAACTCAGTTTACATAGTCGTGACACGAGCAACATTTATTTATAGTCGTACCGTCGGACGCTCAAAAAGCGTAATTAAATGTCACTCAAACGTTTGTGGTAACAAACAAAGTTCAGTGTCAGTGAGTGAAAAAGTGTAATAATACAGCCATGTTTAGAATCTGCGTAGGCGTTGCGGTGGCGAGACGCCCACGTAAATACTTAGGTACAGAGTGAATACGTTGCGGTGATTGCTTTTTACATTATTTAGCAGAGATCTAAGAGGAACCGGCGCATTTAAATAATCCTTCGGGAATGTGTTCATTATATATGGTTGCTGAGTACTTTTTTGATTAAATAATGGAGTCTTGTTGGAAAATGATTCATACGAGATGGTACCTACAATACAAGGTGCGTTAATTTCATCAAAATAATACTTGCTTTAGCGAATTTAAATTGTACTACGGATTTCGTAGCAATCGTAGCACTTGGCTACGAGCTGTCTACGAAGCGTAGCATTTGGCTACGAGAAATCAACGAAGAAGATATTCTGCCCCGACCTCAAATAAATTGGAATAAGGATGATGACTTTATTTTTCATACATGTTTATAAATCAAATTCATAATAATAAGAACTTCATATATATAGTCATAAAATGTATTACTAAAGTAAGAGTGATAATAAAAATTAACCAGTGTCTATCAAAGCAGTTGATTTAGTTCTCGCGTCGCTCGTACGTAATACTCGGTTTTATGTGACTATTAGACCCATGTGTCACATTTGGTACACCCGCTTGAGTGTTAATGAATGTTTAGTGTTCATAAAAGTGTTAGTTATTATGTCGTAAATTATAAATAGGTTCAGATTGTTTACTTGTTTTCATGTATCAACATTTTAGGCCTATGTCCAGCAGTGGACGTCTTTCGGCTGAAATGATGATGATCAACATTTTATGACTGTGATGTTAGAGTCCTTCGAAATAAATAGACTACGTGCATAGCATAGTTTTCATACATAACTACAATGAACATACAAATCTAGATTGTCGATTTTCTGGAATGCATGTCATGCTTTCTGCCTTTCTAAACTTAAAAAAATCGCAGTAGTTACTTTTGAATTGATATGGCGTGTTTTAAAAACATACTCCCCCCCCCCCTATGCGGTTGTTTACCCTTGTTCGTTAACCAACCTTGCCTCATAAGCCAATATACCTTCTTCAGGAATACCAGTACCGCAGCCCGGCCCTGCAGTCGTTCCCGTTCGGCAACAGCCCCGACATCATCCGAACGATTGCGAATAAAAACTGGGAACTCAGCAACAACCTGTCGCCGGTACCCGCGCTGCCAGTCAGCAGTGATCTTAGACCTGAGGCCATCAAGAGGACTTTCGACCCTATGCTGCAGCAGTCTATGCGTGAGTTTTTATTTCTAGTAGGTAGGAAATCAGGTTTTTGGAAGACTGATCAACCCAGAATTTGAAATTTGGCAAGTCATTAGAATCTTAAGAAGTGTGACCTTTTTTAAGGATTTGAAATCATCAAATGACTCCTCCAACTCTAGGCAGAGCAGAAGGGAGGGTCAGACTCCTATTACTGATTAAAACCCATCCATGTTCCTTGTAAATTCCGTTGCGTTTTAGGGTTACGGTAACTTTTTCGTTCAAATTCCACAACTAGTTCAAGTACCTAGAGTACCTAGGTGAGTTCTTATCACACTTCAAACTAATATTATAAAGGCGAAAGTTTGAGTGTGTATGTTTGTTACTTCTTCACGTAAAAACTACTGAACGGATTTGGGTAAAATTTGGCACACAGATAGTTTATAATCTGGATTAAGACATAGGATAGTTTTTATCCCGATTTTATCTTCCCGTGGGATGATTTTCGTGTTGTAGCGGGTGAAGCCGCTGGCAACAGCTAGTCATATATAAGAACCTAGACAAATTCAGACTACATTTTTATGAGCATTGTAGATATAAGGTTTAAATTGCAATGCCACTACTACTGGGTAAATATATTGTTAGATTAACATTGTATTTACGGTCATTTGTTTCAGGGGCGCAAGAGTACGAACGCGAACGCGAAGCCCAGGCCTTCCCTGACGAAGAATATGAAGAGATAATGGAAAAACTGCAGAAGCCCACCAGCATTCCCTACAATGAATACACGCTTGAGGAGATTATCTACCAGCTGGCTAAGGTAGCTATCACTATATTAAACAAGCAATTAACAAGTCACTAAAGGGCTAAGAACTGTCGCAATGTTTGCGGTAAACCCAAACTTACACCCGTGCCTAATCCACCAAAAAGGAAAACGAGCGGAACGGAACGAAGACGTTTAAGATTCGTCCAATCACAAGAGAGACGACAGATGCGATATAGATTTCAACGAGGGTGATTCCCGCACGCTTTTGACGCTTTGGTGGAGTCAGCGGCTCTGAGCCTTGGATCGGTACTTTTCAAATACACATGCCGAAGTCAGCAAAATGTATTTTCTGAATTCAGTTCCCGACTGCTTAAAAAAACTCTTTTTTTATCATCGTCTTAGCGGATGAGATATTTGCAGTCCGGTTCAAAAGCTTAACGGTTTATATTGATTTTTTCCAGATGATGTTCTCGCAGTCTTTGTCACGAGATCCTGCATCGGCTCGATCAGCTACGCGCCGATTCATGGCTTTCCTGGAACTCCAAGCAGAAAGGGGACAGCTATCCCGCACCATTGAGAAGAAAGTGCTGGGTATGTTTTGCGAATACCTAACCCCTTGATATCTATATCAGCTAGTTTCATCGCTTGGATTATTTCGTTTACCAAGCAGGCCGTTTTTCGTAGTACCTACGATTCGAGAAAGCCATAACTAATAGCGATAATTAAAAATGTGGTGATCAACAAAAACATTCGAAAACCTTACTTAGTTCACTATTTCTCATTTTTCTTGGTCCTTTGACTAGGGCCTGGGTTTCTTTGAGTAACTTGAATTGAACGAAAACTAGTAATTTGTTCATGACATAGGGCACAATCATTCTGGACTAAAGTTTCATTTATTTACTTTTTTTACAGACTTGATGATTGCCGCTCTGACAGACACAATAAGCGACCACCCGGAGCTGCTGCCACCACGCGAATCAATGGCCGCCAACCCAGCTAATAGGCAAACATTTTATCCATTTACTTTAGAATAAAGCCGTAGTGGAAACACATTAGCACACACAAGAAAAAAAGCAAACATCCACGACGAAGTAAGTTTAGTAGTAAAAATATTTTAAATTACAGCTGTAACCGTTTATTAGTCGGTTTTGCTGTATAAGAGAAATGGGGATAAAATAAATAACTAGTTAGGTCAACAGAGATTTGATTTGGTCCCTATAATAAACACCAGTTTAAGCTACTTGGAATTGCTTTTATTCTAATTCATTTACATTTAGTTCCATCAATTTCAGTTCAAATTATTAGGTACCCGTAAAACAGTGTAGATAGCCAAGAAATTTATCAGCAACATTTCTATTTATTTCCACAGCCAAATGGGACACCTCTTCGATGCCAGACCGCCCAAACCAAATATGTCTCGAGAAATTCTTTCAGCATACAAGAACGAGCTTCTCAACAGACAACCGATGCACACGTTTGGTTACCCAGAGAAGAAATAAACTATTATCACTGCATACCTTTAAATGACTACGAAGATATGGCTCTTATAAATTAAGAAAAGCTATGAAAAATATATTGCCTTTTAATCGCCTTTTTATATTACTTATATTTTCTAGAACAAGCTTAGTTTCATGGGCTAAAATTAAAACGTGGTAAAACTAATTTCAGGAAATTAGTATGAGTTTTTTGTAGATTTATAAAACGTAAAGTACACCATCTAGTGTGTAAATTGTCCATTAGATGGCGTCCTTTAATTAAATTACACAGGTTATTAAGAACCACAAAGTCCAAAACACATTTTGTAGTGATAGATTTTGTATTCGGTGCCGTATCTTCGTAATTATTTTAAATATATTTGAATCAAATTGTACCTAATTATTATACCGTATATCAATAAGTGTGTCTTACATATTTTTTGCATTTATTGTCCCATATTCTATTTGGGATCCTTGTGTAATCATAATCAATTGAAATGTATAAAAAAGTAAATGAAAAGAATCACTAAACTTGATCTCTTGTACTTTTAAAGGAGCCAACATTGTTTTAACGACTAAGTTAAAACAATGTTGACTCCCTTACAACCTATATTACTCGTTAAGGTAGCTAAGTAATGTGAAATAAATTTTATGAAGTTTCAATCAAAACCTTGAAAAATATCTATTTTAGGTTGACTAAAAGTTGACCAGAAATTATTAGGTAAGATTTAAGACCATTTAATGTCAAAATAATGCTAGGAGAGAGAGGCCTATGATCGGCAGTGGATTCAACTAACCGATAATGATCTCTAACTTTCCCATTGATGTCAAAGTCTAAAAGACTATTTGAGTTACGTAGAGTCGAGTCTAAAATCCTTTATCGTATACCCCAAGAGACTTATTACAGTATCATAAATATATTACATCAATTAAATTATAAAATCTAAGTACCTACATTATAAAGGCAAAAATATTTGTTAGCTTTGCATGTAAGACCTTCTTGTTTAGCTTGGTTTATGTAGATGAATATAAGTGCTAAATGTAAGATAATATTGAAATATATTTACTAGTTTAGACTAATATTTCTTCATATTTTTCTACATACTATTCTGAACCTTCTCATCACCACGTTGTGCACAAATGGTTAAGCTACAGGTAATTGCGACTTCAGAGCGATAACAATTATATTTGTTCCGTACAAATCAGTTAAAAAGAGATACCAAGAACAGTTAGCACCTTTCGGTTTCGTTGCCGTCAATTTTAACTTTAATGTCGAACTTGATACATTTTCGTGGCGGTGAAAAGGTATTACTACAATGTGCAATTTTGTGTTTCCATATAGAGAGCTTACTGACCTCATCAAAGATCCACAGAAAATGCATATCAATATTAAGAAACATATCTTGAAATCAATCATTGGATCGCTACTTTAGAAAGAATAATATAAAATGCCATCAGGAATTATAGCCCTTTGGAATATGCTAATACTTGCGAATAGCCTTCGCACGAAAGCCTGCTATGATACTGTACATGCAATAACAGGCTTACATTATTTACGGCATAGAGATACGGGATACCAATACAGTATTCTCCAAATGTTTCAATTGATTGAATCTGGACGATGCAAAAACAGTATTCGACTTTTTTACGAGAAGACAAAAAATTAGACACCTACTGACAAATTTGAAAATACTTACAAAGTCAGAAAACTCAACTTTGTGATGCGTATTAGCTCAGCATAACAAAATATTTAATCAAGAGGATGGAATTTGGCTAGAGGAACCATTAATGGGCGCTGTAAGCAGCTGGAAAGACTTGTAATAAAATGTAGTGATCAGCACATGTGGTTAGCAAAAGCTGGCTCCCAAACTTTCCATCCTTCATCAATGCTGTAGATATATTGTAAATAGTTTAAAAGGTATAACACAATATTGCACATTGAAAACCTTTTAACTTTCAGCTGCATACCAAATTTAATAATATAAGTAAATGTATATCTATAGTTTAGAACTGTGACTTTCTATTTAAAAATCTCAAAAATATGTTCTATAAATTTACTGTAAGACTACCATTTTATTCAGCATTGTTGGTATATTAGTGGTTAGCAAAATTTATTATATTTATATTATTCTTTGAAATATATTGTGGATTTAATAAAAAATGTTTGAATGTCATTGGACTTTCATTTTAGAAAAAAAGTTCTAACAGAAATATTAATGACCCTTGAATGTTGGGCCATTTAATATTCATTTATGAAATGCAGCATTCATGAAATTCATCAGCATTCATCAGCATTTATGAAATTAATATTCTTGAGTTGCGTACCCGCAACTCAAGAATATTGTTATATTTTGGAGCAGGATCTATTAAAAGGTAGTCAAAAGTAAAGCAAAGATGAGTCTTTAAAAACTGTATTCATGGTCTGATACAATCACAACTATTGATACATGCAAATAGTTTATTGGTGAATTATACATTCAGCTAACCTTTATGTATATGGTTAACATAATTTACTCAAAAATGCATGTAATGTTGTCATTATTTTGACAACCTTGTTTGAGCAAAGTCGACCTTGCCGTTCTGTTTCAAGGAGCGGCCGGCAAAGTTTTGCTGGCCGCTCTAACAGGCCGGCAATGTTTTGCCGACCGCTATTTTGACGTTTCAACGTTTTGAAAAATCAATCCCAAAATGATTTTATTTAAAACACAGCTGTTTGTACGTCTAAAGGTAAAAAAAAAAAAGATTTTAATGAAGTAATAAATGAAGAAATAATCCAGCAGTCAAACACCGCATTAGAATTATCGTAACTGTACTTTTCATAATTGTCATTTTAATTAAAATTCTAGTTAATTAATATATTTTTTATTTAAATTACTTGCTGGTTTTATTTAGATTAGGTACTTGCATTTTTGAGTAAAGCACTATACAAACCTTGGCCCACAATGACTGCTTCGCTGGTCACGCTATGATTGCCTCGAGCTAGCCTAGCTACGCTCTAGGCCTTTCAGCTTGGCCATCATTGCAGCCCTTGCTGTCCTCGCTATAAAGGCCTCGACCTACGGTCTCGGCCTTTATCTCAGCTCGTCCATCAAGTGCTGCACGCTGACCGCGCTGTGTCGGCCTGGAGCTGCGCTACGCTGCGCTGTCGGCCATCATCAGCGCGACCAGCAAAGTAGTCATTATAGACCGCGGCAGTAATGTACTATTAACGCTTTTCTTTTAAGTATGTTAAATATTATAATTGACAAAACTTACAATCCTTCATAAAGTGTATACAGAGTTGATATGAGAGAGTTTAGTATTAATTCGATACGGTACAAAAATAAAAAGCACCAAAATGAGGTTTTTTTTTCAAATTAACTAAATGGCTTACAAATCAGAGTAAAACGCAACCACCCTTTATAAATAAATTTAACTGACCTTAGATACCTAGGTAACAAATTGGCAACGTCGCACGCGCGCGTCGCGTCAAAGCGTTCGGGCGGCGCAACACAGTGACCTATTACTATTTCTTTTACTCGCGGGATGTTTTGCTATGATTGTCACTGTCGTAGTGAAAGTGCAAGTGTGTGTATTTATTTTGTTTCCTTGTTTGCATTGCCATCTTTTAGCGAAAATATTTGGTTGTACTTGTGAGTTGCGTCAGAGCGGCAACAACGCATCTCACATTTATCGTTTTAAGGTGCATGACCTATACGTATAGACATAATCAGCTGTTAGGAAAGATTACATCGTGTTCAAACGGGGCAAAAACTTAAAAAGTCATTTGCGACTAAACTTCTGCTCCTATTTAATTGATTTTTGGTACAGAGCTTGAAAATGGTACCTAGTTTATACTGTTTAAAGGAAAGCCTCTCTGTCGTATCAACTTGGTATATCTCACTGGGGACTAACCTAAAGGGAAAATTATGAGTTATTTCATATAACTCTTGACATTTTAGACTCTATGTCATATATCTTGGAATTCAAAATCCAGTACACACCATAAAATAAGCCTAGTTCCGCTTTAAAAACGACTAACCAGTAACTGGTTACAAATTGGGTGTATAACACCCTATTATCAATAGTGGTTAGATTCAAAGTCATTCATTTTGGCACATTAAGTGTTTTGATTTATTTAAATGAATGAGTTATTCTGCAGTGAAACACAATCAAGTTGTAGGGCAGGTATCCATGTTTAAGAAATCACTAAATACTAATTAATACTACAATAATAAATCATGTACCAGTTTATAAGAACCGTCCATTACAACATAAACTCACTTGTGCACGCAGCAATGTCTATTGTCCACCGCTTTCTTCACTTTATTGTATGAAAGTACAAAAGTCATACAAAAATAGATTTTCTAAGATTATGGTAAAACCATGGTGGGCTCTATGAGGAGAGTAACACTTATAGACTTTAACAATATCAAAGATTTCATCATATTCTTTGGCATAGGTATTTTATTAACTATCATGCTAAAGGCTTTCATGAAAACATCTTACCATAATAACTTCTTTAGATGTAATGATACAAGCATTGTTATCATAGATAGACTAGTATAAACAAGTGCTACTGCAATACAATAGTTGTTAAGATGAAAGGTTAATAATAATGATCTTTGATATTGAGTATCCTCCTATTTATTTAGAAGAAGTCTGCACACTCCTGCTCCACCTCCACAGAGCCCGCGCTGGACTAGCATAAACTAGATAAAGACGGAAATGCATTCTGTTTGCTCACCACCACCTTCTTGTGTTGAAATGATATGTAACCTTTAATCTTTCCATCGAAAATCAAGTTTGCAACAATACACTGAGTTTCGTCAGCATCCACGTCGTCATGTCCCATCAGTTGCAGAGCTGCTTGGAAACTAGCTATATCAATTTGATGGTTATTTTCTGCTACATAAACCCTCCTGAACAAGTTCCTGTATGCGTAAATCTTCAATTTCTCCACAATCAAGTATATACCAGCACTAATGAAGAAACTCTCATGCTTTTCCATGACTTGGTCTATGCCTCTTAGGTCACCATTCTTCACAGCCATAACAAGGTCCCAAAATTGCATCAAGTCATACTTCTGCAGCAAATGTTCAGCTGGCATGAACCCAAGTAACATTTTTACAGGCACTAAGTAAGTTAAAATTAGCCTCTTATTCTTAATACTCCTTCGATGGCATTTTAGAAATGCGAATGTTAGAAATTCGTCAGCAGTACGGTAGTCTGAATCAAACATGGCCTTTCTTCCAACAAAGTATTTGTATGTGATTTGTTGAGCTAGTGGAAACTGACTTTTAAGGGTGGAAGAATCAATAGCTCTTATTAAGGGTTTGCATAGATGAAGCTTGTTGATCCTGAAGTATACTTTGAGGAGTTGGTTGACTAGAGTCAACATTCCCAGTCTCTTCGTGTCTGCTTCAGATGAACGATTATCAGCAGCACACACCCTAAAGCAAGCCAGCAGACTCTCTGCAGCTTTTTCAAGAATCTTGCCATTTGTTTGAGCTGAAAAAATTGATTGAAGATTAAATCATTGTTGGTATTTGTTACACAATTTGTTATAATAGGGGATCGGACAAAAAAAAACTAATTAGTCCGTCAGATAGATTTCCAAAAAATATTGGACTATTTATGTATCTAGATGGTATTTTTTCTTTTTTCACATATACAAAAAATGAAGACGATACAGTGCTTCGAAAACTCGTGAACTCCTCGAAAACGGCACATGATAGTATATTTCTTAATTACAAATGACGTCACAACCCACTTGACGCGTCTTATCTTCGTAAATTTTTATTAATTTGTTAAAACAAAAAACACGTATCCAATATTTTTCGATAATCTAACTGACGGGACTAATTAGAATCATATTTTTTTCACAAGAAACTGATTACACTAATTCGAGAAAATGGACTCATTGGACATACCTTCAACCGAAAAGAGGATAGATGCTTCAGAATTGTAATTCGCAACCTTCATCCTTCAACACCCCTTGAGGTTATACGAGAGGAAATCGAAAAGACTGGGAATATAGTTACTGGCGAGATCATAAATGCTAAATATGGTCCAGAAAAGAAACCAACCTCAACATTCTTCGTGAATCTTATGCCAAATGCCCACAACAAAGCTGCAAAAGACCTTAAGTACATATATCATCAAGCAGTAGTTATAGAAGATCCTAGGAAGAGACGAAGCATTGTCCAATGTCAGCGATGTCAGCAGTATGGGCACTCGAAGAACCACTGCATGAGGCCCTTTCGATGTGTAAAATGCACAGAGTCTCACAAAACATCGGACTGCCCCAAACGGGATCGAAATACCCCAGCCCAATGTGTTCTCTGCAATGGCGCGCACCCGGCAAACTATAAAGGATGCCAAGTATATAAAGAAATCTCGGCAAGGAAAGCTAACAATGCTTATAAAATCAGAAGTGCAAACACACGATTCGATAAAGAGCAACCACACAATCAGATAAAGGAACAAGACCAACCCAAAACTGCCTACAAATTAAGTAACATGAGAAATCAGCAAAAATTGTATTCTGATGCATTGAAATACACAGAACCTAATAACAAAGATGACTGCAAGTGGAGTTCTACAACACTGAGCCCGTCACTAGAAAATATACTGCTAAAGCAATCAGAGAAGTTTGAGATAATCTTACAACAAATGGGTACCCTAATGGGACTCATATCAAACCTTGTTGACAAGCTCTCAAAATAGGTCACCGTATTATGGCTTGGAACATAAATGGATTAACTCCTAACCAAAATGAAATTATACCAGCACACTGCACTAAAAACAGCTCCATTAGGATACCTGGATGCTTCACCTACATCACTACACATCCAGACGGTACAGGGCATGCAGGCACTGCCATCATTGTACGTAGCAATATAAAGCACCATGTACTGCCCAGTTATCAAACCAATCACTTGCAGGCCACTGCCATCGCAGTAGAAGATGAATGTGGGCGTTTTAATGTTGCAGCAGTCTACTGCCCACCACGACATACAATAGACTCTACTAAGTTTATTGGAACTCTAAACACCTTCATTGGGGCTCCAGGCTAATCACGACGCGTGGAAGACAGCTGAAGAAATGTATTGATGAAAACAACCTAAAGATACTGACGACTGCGGAACCTACCTACTGGCCAGCAGACCACCAAAAAATTCCTGATCTGCTGGATTTCTTTGTGATCAAAGGACTCTCTCGTCACTACTTTAAAGCTGAATCCTGTCTTGACACTTGCTCTGATCACACGCCAGTAATACTAACCACTAGTGCAACTGTTATTGAGACTGAAATGCCACAGTCGCTGTACAATCATCACACGGATTGGGAATCGTTCAGAGATTTTCTAGAAGAAAACATCAGGTTAAATATAAGGCTGAAAACCACTGAGGATATTGACATTGCCCTAAAAAACTTTACCAACATAGTTCAGGAAGCTTGCTGGACAAATACACCAGATATCAAAAAGAAAGGAAACTCTACCAACCTCATACTACAGATCAAGCTTAAAATCCTAGAAAAGAGAAGGCTGCGCAGGAATTGGCACCAAACTCGACTATCTTCAGACAAAACTCTCTTGAATAAGGCGATAGTAGAACTCAAAAGCCTAATCCAAAAGACCAACGATGAAACCCTCCAGCTTAAACTGGAGTCCCTAACGGCAACCAAAGAAAGCCACCACTCGTTATGGAAATTCACTAAAGCCTATGACAGGCCTCATGAACAAAAACCCCCAATAAAAGATGATGACAAGTGGGCTAAAACAGGCCAGGAAAAGGCGGACATCTTTGCAAAACACTTGTCAAAAGTTTTTAAACCAAATGATGAAACTGACGACAGGGATGTAGAAAGTCACGTTAATTCTGTCTTAAAAGAAGACTTTCAACTTTGTCTCCCACCAAAACCAGTTACACCCCAAGAGGTCCAAAAGTGTATAAGATGTCTTGACAGTAAAAAAGCACCAGGCTATGATTTGATCACGAAGGAAGTACTGAGAGAGCTGCCACGCAAGAGCATAGTTATGCTAACAATTTTGTTGAACTCCATGCTGAGATTACAGTACTTTCCTGACCAATGGAAGATCTCAGAAATTGTGATGATTCACAAACATGGGAAACCTGCCCAAGAAAAAACGTCATATAGACCAATAAGCCTTCTGCCGACAATGTCCAAGATCTTTGAAAAAGTGCTACTGCACAGGATGGCCCCAATACTTAAGGAGAAAAATGTACTACCTGACCATCAGTTCGGCTTCAGGAAACAACACGGGACAGTAGAACAAATACACCGGGTCTGTGAACATATACGAAAAACGCTGGAACAAAAGAAATACTGCTCTTCTGTGTTCTTAGACATCCAGCAGGCTTTTGACAAAGTCTGGCATAAGGGCCTCTTAAGCAAGATCAAACAACACCTGCCCCACCCGTTCTTCAGTATACTGAAATCGTACCTCACAGATAGACTCTTCTACGTCAAAGAATCGGGTAATACCTCAGCCTTTCACAGAATTGAAGCTGGTGTACCTCAGGGCTCTGTCCTAGGGCCAATTCTGTACATATTGTACACAGCAGACTTACCGACGGAACCTGGAGTTGTTGTAGCAACATTCGCAGATGATACGGCAATATTGTCGAGTCACACAAACCCAGAAATCGCATCAAATCTTCTGCAGAGTGGACTTAACAAAATACACACTTGGATGAAAAGATGGAAATTAAAAGCCAGTGCTGCAAAGTCTGTCCAAGTCACATACACACTCAGAAAGGAGGACTGCCCACCAGTCAAACTCGGAGATACCACCCTACCACATAAAAGTTGTGTTAAATACCTTGGAATCCATTTGGACCGCCGATTGACCTGGCTACACCATATCAAAGCCAAAAAAGATGAACTCTCATACAGATTAAAAAATCTTCACTGGTTACTCGGCCGCAACTCCAGACAATCACTAGATAACAAACTCTTAATTTACAAAGTGGTATTGAAGCCCGTTTGGATGTATGGGATACAGCTCTGGGGAAGCGCAAGCAACTCCAATATAGCCATCTTGCAGCGTCAACAAAACAAAATACTACGCACAATAGCCAATGTCTCATGGTTCACTACAAACGCTGAAATCCACCAACAACTAGCCATTCCCACAGTAAATGAGGAGATTCGGAATGTAGCAGGGAAATATAAAGAACGACTAGCCATCCACCCAAATGAGCTAGCTCGGCAGTTGACACAACGAGACTACGTGCTCCGCTTGAGGCGCCACAGTATCATGGCACTAGACGACCGGCAGTAAGGCCGTAATACCTGCGAGTAGATGGCATCACTGGAAGCCACACTCTACACTACAAGCAACACGGAACTCATCCGCTCATAGTCCGAAGACTGATTGCAGATAAAACTTTGAGAAAAAAAAAAAATATATATTTTTTTGACTCAGTCCGATCCCCTATTGTGAACCATAAATTAACTATGTTTATTTGTTACGTTTTCAACATCCGGACAAATCTATTGAAGTTTTTGTTTATATTTTGTATTTGTCTTTGATTAATTAACATCATCATCATCATCATTTCAGCCGAAAGACGTCCACTGCTGGACATAGGCCTTCAGAAGTTGTTTGACTAAATCATACTCGAGGGGAAAACGCCACTGGCTTGGTGCAGTGGTGTGGTGGTGCTCTTCTTCAAAAAGGGTGTCCATGCCTGGTTGAAGAACTATAGGCCCATCTCACTTCTAAGTCATGTTTACAAGTTGTTTTCAAGACTCATCACGAATCATCTCGCACACAGGTTTGACAATTTCCAGCCTCCCGAACAAGCCGGATTCCGAAAAGGCTTTAGTACCGTAGACCACATACATACGCTGCGGCAGGTTATACAGAAGACCGAAGAGTATAACCTGCCTCTCTGATTAGCATTTGTGAACTACGAGAAAGCCTTCAATTCGATCAAGACTTGGGCTGTACAGCAGTCTCTCTAATGGTGCCAAATCGACTACTGGTGCATCAAGGTGTTGAAGTGTTTGTACAAAAACGCCACCATGTCAGTCCGACATCAGGAACAGACCTCGGAACCTATCCTTCTGCAGCGCGGTGTGAGACATAAACTTCATATCTCCGAAACTGTTCACCGCTGCACTGGAGGATGTCTTCAAGGTTCTGGATTGGAGAGGACTTGGCATCAACGTCAAAGACGAGTACATCACTCACCTTCGGTTTGCCGACAATATAGTGGTCATGGCTGAGACCTTGAAAGACCTCAGTACAATGCTCGATGACCTCAATAGAGCTTCAAAAAAAGTAGGTCTTAAAATGAACATAGACAAAACGAAGGTTATGTTCATGTAACACCCACTCCTATTAAGATCGGAGGCACTACACTCGAAGTTAGTAGATCTAACTTCGAGAAAGAGGTCAAAGGTCGAATCCGACTCGGCTGGGCGGCGTTCGGAAAGCTGCGTGGTATCTTCTCGTCCAACTTACCACAGTGTCTCAAGATGAAAGTCTATACCCAGTGTGTGTTGCCAGGGATTACATACGGGACTGAAATGTGGTCGCTCACAATGGGCCTCATCAGAAAACTCAAAGTCACCCAAAGGGCAATGGAGAGGGCTATGCTCGGAGTTTCCTTACATAATCAAATCAGAAATGACGATATACGCATAAGAACCAAGGTTAACGACGTAGCCTGAAGAATCGCCAGACTTAAGTGGCAATGGGCAGGGCTTATTAATGAACTATAAAAACAAAATTACCACACAACTGAAATACTATAAATCACCAAATTAAATTTGAAAAAAAACTGTAATAGCTGTAATACGCTTATTTTAGCTACAAAATGAGCAGAAAACTATCCAAGTTCAAACACTTTAAATAAAATAAGTAAAGTTGTTTTGCATTCATTTGTCATCTCTTAATAGAGCAAAATTATCAGCTACAATATGTGTGGATCACTATAATTTCCAAGCAAGCAGTGGTACCCAATATAAGACACCTACAACAACACCAATATAAGTAGTGGAAGATAAAACTGTGTGAGAAGACTTTAGACTAGGACTACAACAAAGATTATGTCACTTCATATTAATATGCGTCATATTACTTAGAAGTGGTGCAAAACATTATTTTTCAATTCACGCACATACACACACAGTCTAAAATAAATGCAAGTAACTTTTGTAGAACACTTACCACAAGCCTCGGCCCTATATGCAACAAATCTAAGGTCCAGGCACACAGTGTACATCAATTGTAGGCCCCAGTTGGCCTCCTTCTGTGCTTGTAACAGGCGCACCACACAAGCTACACAAGCACTCTGGTATTCAAAGGCCTCCATAAAGTCTTTCATGTATAGTGCCTGGAAATGTAAATACAATACTCTTTCATTATGTTAACAATGCAAATTACCAGCAATTCAGTTTCAACAATAACAGTTTTTTTTTTTATAACTTTTGAATAGATAAAAAGGGATGAAAGATACTAGGTACTAACCAAAAAAGCCAAGGATGACGAAAAGGCTTGTTTAGGTCAAACAGTATTAAAAGGTGCACTAAGAAAAATGTCTCTTTAGCTATTATTCCTGGACATTGCTTGACATACTCTAAGACTTGTTCAGTCTTCTGGGATAGAGTAAATAATTAAGGGTAGCATAATTATAGCAGTAAATTTATAACAGTGGCCAATTAAATTAATTATCAGTCATACGATTGTCCAGCAGTTGACCTATAATCGGATGCTTTAGATGAAGATCACAGGTTCACTTACTCTTACACAAAGCAGATGACTGATAATAATCTCGTCCAAAGGAGCGAGACAGTTTCCCTCCACTAAAGTAGCGATGTCACTTGACCGTAAGTTCCTATTAGAAACATGATCGTCACGAAGGGACAGCAGACGCGCCAGTACATTTCCTTGAGCGGTCCTAAACACGCGCTCGACGAATTGTATGTACTGGTTGAGAGTGCCGGTAGCCGACATTTTGATGAGTTCTTGAAAACCTGTTTTATTGATGCACAGTCATAGCCAATTTATGAAATTATAATTGTTAAATACTTTCAAGTTTTTAAGCAATAATATACAGTTTTAAAATTTGTTGTTTTCTATTAGAACAAAACAACAGATTTTCAATAAAACAGACAGGTGAGACAGGAAACTTCAGGAAAGGAGATGAGACAGAGACAAGATAGAAGATATTTATTTTTTAATATTTTTTTATTCTTGACCATGGATACAAGTCTTTCAGTCGAAAACATAGATCATGTCATTGTGTAACGTTTGTGTTTTCCTCCCTTTCGGGCTGTGTGTGTCTCAGTGACATTAATTACATTACCATAAAAGCGTATTGCGAGATGTTGATACAACTGTATTAACCCTTAAGCTGGCAGGAAGTAAAAATCTTTAAAATATGTACTTATTTGATATATTTGGCGTTAATTATTATTAAAAGATACGAAAAAAATAAATTAAAAAATCTAGATATCCTAGGTTTCGAGAAAACCTATGTACATCACAATGGACACTGCCAATTATGCCCAAATGTCGATATTATATTGTTTGTACATTGTTATGGACATTGCCAGGTTTATAATAAAATACATTTTAATTTAAATTGTATATTTATTTTAATGAAAAGGATGAAATATTAAAAAATCTTAATCATTTTGTGTGAAAATTATGGAAGCAATTACGTTTTTGTTTTCCCACAACAAAACATAAATGCACGTTACATTTTATACAGAAGACAGTTGTCCTACCACTTTTGCAGTACTTGCAACGCATTGTTTCATCCCCTGCTTCTGGAAGATGACCCTTGTCAAATAATCCAGGGCTGTATCAATATCTGTTTGATGGAGGTCGTATAGGTTTTCTTCGAGACAAGCACTATGACGGAATAATGATTTGGACCAATGATAATCTAGAAACAAATTTTTTGACCGCAACTTTTTTGGTCACTGCATTCTTTGTTGTCTTCTTATGCTTAGACCTGGTAAGTGGCAGCTGTTGTCGGCTAGAGCCGGGCTGAGGAGACGATTGTTCAACGGTTGGGGTTGGTAAAGACTGTGTTAAGCTCAGTGTAGGTAAAATGTTTTGCTTGTAGTCGGTGATGGAAAAACTTCGTTGAATATTGGCGTTAGAGGTGCATCTACAGAGATATCAATCTGCTCTTTATTGGATTCAGTCGAGCTATCTAGTAAATTGAGGCCTTCAAGCGAAGATGCTAGCGAAGGTGGATCAGAGGTATCTGGAGAAGGTGGTATTTATACGTTGGTTTCTTCATCGGACGAAGAACTACCCTCAGAACAAGCATTTTTTTCAGGAACCAAAGCCAAGATTTTGTGCGAGCGAGTTAGTTTTAAATTCTGCAGGCAAAATTAAAAAAAAAAACAAAAGTCAAAACCAACACCTTCTGTCAAAACATTACAAAAATAACAAGCAAATACCCCAAAACAATCAAAATCCAAACACTTCGTAAACCTGGCAATGTACAGTGTGGTTACCATAGTTTACGGTGAGTACTTCAGCGTGTCATTGGCAGCGTGCAGTGCAATGTACATTCAATTCTTTTATCAAATGCGTGAGATAGTGTTTAGGTAGCTACGTAAACATGCACTAATTGAATGCTGAATATTCTTTACATCAAAGCACAGACAAAAAATTGCCAAGTTTCGAGCCAAAAAGTAAAAAAAAAAACAGTTACTCGTGTCACACGTACAGCTTGTTGCTTCGCGGCTATTTTGATTTTGACAGTGTTTAATAGTGTTGTCACAGATAAATAATTTTCTACCAATTCTACTGTATTTGACAATATATTTATGAAAAACAGAATTATTATTTTTTCCAAAACTAATGAGAGATATTTTTTTTAAATGTATGTACAGTGTAATGTACGCTGTCAAGTTAAGGGTTAAAAGGCACTAATTTCCCCTTTACTTTACGCATAAATCTCATAATTGAAATTACTTCTGCGCGGATGTGAAATTTCTCTTTTCAGGTTAGTTCTTTTAACTTTGTTTAGTAACAACGACTAGGTTGACTATGTTCTAGATCTATAAACGGGAATCATGAAATAATTGTAAAGAATACGCCATAACTATCGCGAACAAGTCTATGCCCGGTTTTCCCCAAGTCAGAAATATCTTTGATGTTGCTGCCACCTGCAGGTGCCACTCGCTGCCGGCGCGATTTCGAGACAAGTGGTCGGCTTTGGTGTTGTACAACCCGGGTAGGTGGTGAGGGGTCAGTACAACATTGAGGTCGTCGACCAGAGTCAACAATTCTCGTGTCAATTTCATCAATCGGTGTGATTTTGTGCCGCCTTCCTTCCGAATGTACGAGACCACTGTCTTGTTGTCGGTTTGTAGAATGATCCTGGAGTCCCGGAGGGCTCTGGATTCCTTCGACAACACAGCAATCACAGCATACATCTCTTTGAGATTGCAATGCCATTTTTTCTGGTTGGGTTGCCATGCACCCTGTACCTTGTTGTTGTTGACCAGAGCACCCCACAGGATGTCCGAAGCGTCCGTGATGACAAAGTTTGTGGGTAGTACGTCTGTGTGAATTGCTGTCTTTTGACTTACATTCTCCATCCACCACTCGAGTTCTTGGCGAACGTCTTGTGTCACCTGTACTGCTTGGTGAGGATGTTGTCGCAGTACCTTGATGTGACATTGCAGCGCTCGGCAATGCATCCTTCCCCGGTGGGTGATGAAGGACGCAAAGTTGAGTATCCCTAAGAGGCGTTGCGCCTGCTTGAGGGTCCAACTGCCCGCTACGAGTGTGGTCATGAGGATCTGACGATTTTTTCTTACCTTCTCCGGTGGTAGGGACTTGCGGTTTGTTTGGGTGTCCCAATTGATGCCGAGATATTTGATCGACCTCGTTGGCCTGGTGATCGATTTCTCGTGATTTACACACCAGCCCAGACTGGACAAGAAGCGTACAGCTATGTTTAGATGTGTGCCGAGTACTTCCTTGTTCTGGTGGACTATTAAGTAGTCGTCTAGATAAACGACGACGCGCAGACCTTTTTTGCGAAGGTATTCTGCAGTCCAGTTTGTTATAGTAGCAAACATTCTGGGAGCAGCAGCCAGGCCGAATGGTAGACATGTCATCTGCAGAAGTAGACCATCGTAGCTGATGCGCAAGAAGCATCTGTGTTCTGTGCGTATTGGAAAGTGATAATAGGCTTGGCTGAGGTCCAGCTTGACCATCCAGTCGCCTTGTTGCAGAAACGAAGGCATTTGTTGATGGTGGAAAAGATGAAAATGCTTTGGCTCCATGTATATGTTTAGTGCTTTCAGGTTGAATATTACTCGAGTTTTGCGATTGCTCTTTGTGATCATGAACAGGGGGCAAATGAACGATGGAGTCGAAGGAGCAGGCTCTAACACTCGTTCTTGAACCATCTTGCGAATTTCTAGTGTCATTTTTTCCGAAACAGGTGTTTGAAATTTTGACAGGTTGTCCAGATTAGGCAGGATTAAGGGCGGTGCCTGATTGAAGGGGATACGAGCCCCCGATATCATTTTCAAGATAGTTTTTGGAGGGTCGAAACGACTCCATATTTCTATATAGTGCTGAAGACAGCCGCCCCAAAAAATCGGTATTATATAGTCATTTATGCTTATGCCCCGCTCGCCTCCCGTTCTTATCTTTCCCCCCTCCCTTCTTTTTTGAGGAGAAATCCAAATTTCGTTTGTTGTCTCTTTTATCGTTTCGCTTCGGTTTGTTTTGTCGCGAACGAAAAGTATTATTTTGAAAAGACGTTGAAGGCTCAACAGATATCGGACGACTAGTTCCCGCACTATTATTTAGTTTCTCTAATCTTTCTATACCTCCAATTTTTTGTAGTTAATGCGATAAATTTTGTGGATTGAATATATATTCCATTGAGGGTGGAATTTTTTCTGTCGTCGCGTATGTATTTACTTTTAAGGTTTTTTAATAGCGATCGGCGTCGCGTCTCTATGACCTCAGCTCGTGTACCGCAAATAATTTGGAGAATATCATGAGATACCGTTTTATAAGATGACTCCGCACCAAACAACTCTTTTAGTTTGTCAAAGAGGTTAGTTGAAGATAGTTGGGTATCCGAATTAGCCGACCAATCAATTAGTTTCTGTAATGCCGCATTTACGTGCTCGTTTTGAGTTAGGAAAGCATTAGATAACGCGGCGAAACTGCGTTCCATTTGAAACCATCTTAGTGGTGAAAATGGATCTTCAAAACGTCGCAATTCTTCGTTCACCTTCAGTTCGACAAAACTAGGAAAAGCTACATATTTCTTTTGTACTTCTGTGTAACGTACAGCATTCCAATCCGGGGAGTCGAACCTCTGCATTTCAGCTATTTTTATTACCCGTTCTGGATTTGCTTTAGGTACACTAGGTTCTTTAACAGAGACCTCTAGATTTGCGATTTTTTCAAAACAAGGGGTAAGCTGCGGCGGACGTATGAAATTTTCTTGTAAATTGAGGGTAGAACCAGTCGATGTTGAAAGTAACGCGGTGCCAATGTTTTGCGTGGGTAGGCTTTGCGCTAATGGAGCACTATTGGCTATCATATAATTTGTTAAAACTTTATTGACATGACTCACCAACTGCTGGGATAGTAGATCAAACCTGCGATCCAGTACGGAATCTTGTGAGAGGGAGCGCTGGCGTACCCGCCGAGGGCGTTTGCGCGGCGCTGGATCACCCCCATCGCTCTCTGATGACACCGTATCACTTATCTTCGATGACGATGAAGAACTCGTACTCCGCGTCCTCTTTCTCGAAGTCTCGTTTGGCGCGATAGTTTCACCGTCCATTTTGTTTAAAATAAACACAGTTCACGAGACGGAAAATTAATTTAGTTATTCTAATACTTATCTAATTTTCTAACTTTCTACTTTAATCTCGAAAGTTCTAAAAATAAAAAAGTCGTTTAAAATTCGAAATAACTGACAATCCAACAAAGCTGCGCACAGTTCGGAAAACGACGCAACAATGACATAAGACTTCATCATGGCGGCTTGTATGCGGTTTTTGAAAGTAGTTCACAGATATGACGTTTGGGTGCGCTAGTGGCGCGATTGCGAGGCGGAAGTTAAGACATCTAACAGCTGTTGATGGAAGGAAGCGTGTACTCTCTCATAATGGACTTCGGACGTCGAACGGAACACATAATAATATTTCTTCTATTCTATTCTATTTTTGTTCAATGGCAATTAAAGCCGATGTTGACTATTCTGCCAATGTCCAGTGAATTGGAATATACTTAATATTTCTTATCGTCTCTTAATAATCCCTACTAATATTATAAATGTGAATGTAAGCTTGTTTGTTACGCTTTCAAGCGAAAACTACTAAATCGATCATTATGAAACTTTGTACACATATTATTGGAGGTATTAGGGAAGTAACTTAGGATACTTTTTATAAAAAAAGATAAACATAATAGGCGTGACGACATAGTCAAAGAATCAATGATTTAATGATATTAGGGGAAATCACATACGAGAAGGATTTAAAACACTGATTTAGTTTTATTTAAAAAATTAAGATTAGTAAGATTTTTAATAAAATAAAAGATTAAAATACTGATATCGGCCATTTTGATTGAAACACCAATCATAGCGCACTACGTCACGCCAATGTAAACATCACTAGCTGTCACTAGCTCACTGTGTTGTTTTGTTGCCGATTACGCATTTGGATATTTTTTTTGTTACTACAATACTTTGTGAACATCTTTAGCAATGGAATCAGGCTTTGTAAAAGCAAACAGTTCAAATTTGCCCAGGATAGATTTACTGAGGTTGGGCGATTTCCTTGGGTCAAATAAAGAATTTTGCTCGTCCGAGTTCCGAAATATGAAAACCTCCCTGTAAGTAAATTTTGTAAGTATCTAACACTATAAAAATACAACAAACTCGTTTTGAGCTTGTAGGAGTTTAGTTTATTTTCACTTTCATATGTTATTTTTACAATAAACTTGTCAGTTTATTTTTGAGGTTAGCTCCTTCGCAACTTGTAATAAAAGTTTGCTACTGAGTTAATAACCAACAAAAGGAGTAAATTTCTGTAACTACAAAGCATGTACTAGTATCTTTTCTCATAGTAACAACCTACTATCATAATCACCGGATCAGCTATGCAGGTCCAGAGGACAACATTTTTGGCATTCAATGTAATGCTAAAACTATTGCTATTGATGTGTTTTTACACTGAGGCACCGCACACCACTTATAAACTTTGTTATTCATTTTTAACACACGAATTATGGTAATGTTTGTTTTAGTTTCCTCTAGCTGCGCTTTGACATTTCCATGTTTACATAGGCGTGACGTCAGACCCGACGCCATGACACTGCGAGCTGTTTTCGCGCTCTATTTAATTTTTTTTTCAAAAATGGCTTATATCTTCGTTAAACTTTACTTTATTACTGAAATAAAGGTTTTTTCGTAAATAAAAAAGATGTACCCACATTACGGAAGAGGATTTCAAAATCTTTCGTCATGCCTATTCCACGCGAACGAAGTCGCGGGCAACCGCTAGTAATCTCATAAAAATTTGAACATTTTTGTATGGAAACTGGCTTATCAACCCACCGCCATTTTGTTTTTTTTTTTTAAATCGTGGCACACGTTGATATTTGTATGTATGGGTAGACCTAGACAAACGTTACGTCACCGAGATATTTGAAGGTAAAGGTCATATAAGTACAATTACCACATAAAAATAGACCTTCTACGTTTTAACAACAAAAGGAAGTTAACAGAGTTATAACTACTAAAGCTCTTCAACACTAGACTTGCCCTATCAACGCAAGTGAAATATCTGGGCATAATTCTTGAAAACAAATTGAACTGGGCGATTCACTTAGAGGCTAAAATAAAAAAAGGTCTATCTACACTGATTAAAAGCTATACATAGCTTTTAATCAGTGTAGAAGACTAGTTGGTAAGAGATGGGGTCTTAACCCGAAGATTACACTCTGGCTATGCACGTCAGTTATCAGACCTTCTATTTGTATGGTGGCCCAGAACTCAGCTGACCACGGTGAAAACGAAACTCCAGAGTCTGCAACGCTTAGCTAGTGTAGCAGTTACTGGATGCATGAGAACAACTCCATCAGCAGCGTTAGAGTATCTTTTGAATTTAAGACCTTTGGATCTGGTCTTAGAGAAAGAAGCTCAGGCAACCGCCTTATGACTAAGATCAAACGGACTATGGAAAGTAAATACAGAAACAACACACTCAAAAGTTTTGCAGGGGATTCTGAAGGATATACCACTCCTTGACGCGCCCATGGATAAAACTTCATGGCACCATGTATTCGATAGAAGTTATGACATCCAACTCACTGCAGAAGCAGCCGATAGCTAGAAAGAGATGACATTCCCTTTCGAGGTAATCTCGCTCGGAACGCTTTTGAGTGTCACGTGCACAGTCCAGATAGTATATAAAGTCCTTGGCAGGGCTGCCAGATATTATTATACGATTACAAAAATCGTACCTACTCCTACAATTTTTTGTAATTTTTTCCTAATTCCTAATTCCGCCACCTACTGGCGATACCTGGCGACAGTACATGCACTGCGGATTTATATCCCTGGCAAGTGAATTTTGTTATGTTTGCCCCATCGCATTCTGTATAAGTCTAATAAATAGTTGTATTGCGTTTTCTAAAACTAAACGAATTTAATTTATTTTTATAAAAAATTTAATTACTTACGATCTATTCTCAAGATTTCCATCGCAAACGTTTTTTTTTTTGTAGTTGGCGTACGATCACATCTTTTGTGCACCTGGCAGCCCTGCAGAGCTATTGCGTATCTTTTTTACTGTCAGTGGCTATCAAAATACGAAACGAACGAAAAAAAAAAAAAAAAAAAATAGAAAATGGAACCATTTGACAATTCATTGATGGACACCCATCAATGAATTGTCAAATGGTTCCATTTTCTATTTTTTTTTTTTTTTTTTTTCGTTCGCCTATTTAAAAGGCAGGCATCGATCTATAGACCATTCAGCCTCGTCATATTTTATTTCCCTTTCCCCTAGCCAATTTGACAGTTAATCGATGGACACTATGATAGCCAGCCACTGACATTTAGTAGATACACCCTGTTGGTCCTTGGCTTGTCCTTTCAATGCAATACAATACACATAGTCATACGTATGCGATTGGGTCACGTGTGTACTCCTGCTCATCTTGCCTGGCTTGGCATTGTGCAGAACCCTGCGTGTGACTGTGGCGCTGAAGTGGGTGATCTGCATGGCTATTGCGTATCTTTTAAATGTCAGTGGCTATCCTAGTGTCCATGGATAAACTGTCAAATTGGTTATGGTTTAGTACAAAATGGAACCATTTTACAGTTAATAGGCATGACGAAAGATTTTGAAATCCTCTTCCGTAATGTGGGTACATCTTTTTTATTTACGAAAAAACCTTTATTTCAGTAATAAAGTAAAGTTTAACGAAGATTTATGCCATTTTTGAAAAAAAAATTAAATAGAGCGCGAAAACAGCTCGCAGTGTCATGGCGTCGGGTCTGACGTCACGCCTATGTAAACATGGAAATGTCAAAGCGCAGCTAAAGGAAACTAAAACAAACATTACCATAATTCGTGTGTTAAAAATGAATAACAAAGTTTATAAGTGGTGTGCGGTGCCTCAGTGTAAAAACACATCAATAGCAATAGTTTTAGCATTACATTGAATGCCAAAAATGTTGTCCTCTGGACCTGCATAGCTGACCCGGTGATTATGATAGTAGGTTGTTACTATGAGAAAAGGTACTAGTACATGCTTTGTAGTTACAGAAATTTACTCCTTTTGTTGGTTATTAACTCAGTAGCAAACTTTTATTACAAGTTGCGAAGGAGCTAACCTCAAAAATAAACTGACAAGTTTATTGTAAAAATAACATATGAAAGTGAAAATAAACTAAACTCCTACAAGCTCAAAACGAGTTTGTTGTATTTTTATAGTGTTAGATACTTACAAAATTTACTTACAGGGAGGTTTTCATATTTCGGAACTCGGACGAGCAAAATTCTTTATTTGACCCAAGGAAATCGCCCAACATCAGTAAATCTATCCTGGGCAAATTTGAACTGTTTGCTTTTACAAAGCCTGATTCCATTGCCAAAGATGTTCACAAAGTATTGTAGTAACAAAAAAAATATCCAAATGCGTAATCGGCAACAAAACAACACTGAGCTAGTGACAGCTAGTGATGTTTACATTGGCGTGACGTAGTGCGCTATGATTGGTGTTTCAATCAAAATGGCCGATATCAGTATTTTAATCTTTTATTTTATTAAAAATCTTACTAATCTTAATTTTTTAAATAAAACTAAATCAGTGTTTTAAATCCTTCTCGTATGTAATTTCCCCTAATATCATTAAATCATTGATTCTTTGACTATGTCGTCACGCCTATTGATGGACACTATGTAATAGCCACTGTCATTTAGAAGATACGCAATAGCCCTGCTGAACCATATTATTTTTTCCTGCCCTCTTTATGAGCACTCTACACTTTTCCAAAGTCTTGTTTCCCTCCGAGTCCCGTTTCCTACTTCTATCTCATGTATTATTTTATTTAATTTTAATGTAGATAATATTCATAACCATAGCTCTTTTCCTTGTAAATAATGATATAGCTTTTTAGACATTAATTTTTATACTGTATTTTAAGTACTTAATTTACCATTTAGTTTTTAGTTTTCGCACCGAGTCGGCCTTTTTGTTGGGCCGGTGGTGCCGTTAAATGGTTTCAGTTTTTTGTTGTATTAAGTATATATCTCTACTGTTAACTTGTTAGCATTTATTATTTTTATTTGATATCAACACAACTAACCTCCATTACATTGCCAAACTTCCCGTTGTAATATTTTATTATTTCGCGAGTACTTGATTCTAATGTACGTTTTGTTATTACCAAATTAAATTTTGTCAGTGGCAATAGGCACAAATAAAAACAACAGTCTTCTGAATAGTTCTGAACGAACGAACTTCAACGAACAGTCACCAATCAGATAACAGTGTGTGTGTATGTTTATCACACGTGCGTGCGGTGCAGGTTTCCGTTTACTCATTTTTATTGTTAATCATTAGATATGGAAGAAAGCGTAGCGTTAGACTCTAAGAAGCAGAGGAAGTTTGTTAAGTCAATTAGAGGTATCAAAAAGTTAATTAAGGTTAGTATTTCTGAATATTTCGTCTCACTGCAGTGGGGTTATAAAAATACATGAAAACATGCTTACCATGCTTCGCAATTTTGTTTATTTTTGCAGAAAAATGAAGGTAAACCCGAGCCTCAGAAGAATGATGAAGAGGTTAAGCCGACGATGCCGTTTAGCATGAAACTGAAAAAAGATGGCAAAATCATTAAAAGTAGGAAGCGCAAGGAAAGAGGACTGGTGTATTTATCACATATTCCGCATGGATTTTACGAGGTTAGTGTACTGTTTTAAATGACTAATAACCGGGTCAGTGGGTAGCCTTACCGCAAAATATTTGAATGATTTCTTCACCTGCCATTGACATGGAAATAATATTATGCAATGCAATTTCAGAATGAAATGACCCAATACTTTAAGCAGTTTGGTGTTGTTACCAATGCTAGAGTGATCAGGTCTAAACGCACTGGCAACTCGAAAGGCTTTGCCTTTGTAGAGTTTAAGGAGCCTGCAGTAGGGCAGATTGTAGCTGAGACCATGAACAATTATCTCATGGGGAAGAGGTTGATCAAAGGTAAAGTTAAAAAACAAAATCATTCATTAGAATAGTCTACCTGTTAACACCTTCAGTGCCGGATGCGCTCACTCAAGTCATACTACCAATGCTGGGAGCCCCGGGGGGCTCCCAGCATTGGTAGTATGACTAGGGCTCATTTTAAATGTAGGTTATTCTTTGTGAAAAAATTATAGAAAAAAGAGGCATTTATTTTATCATGATTAATAATAATACGTCGTGGTTTTAAATTACAAGCCATTTTATTTTTTTCTAGTAAAATCAATGAGAGTACCAGTCCAGAAGCACTTAAAAGGAACCTTTGTGATTAAAGATTTGATGTATTTTAATGTCTGTTGATGTTGCTCAAATTTTTTTTTAGTTTGCCCTCGCCGTTCCATTCCTGGGCAAAGGCCTCCCCCATTCATTGCATTTCTCTTGATGGTACACTTCTCTTCTCCACTTCGCGAGTAAACCAGTTGAGTCCTGTCGTCTCCTCCTTGGTCTCCTGCAACCTCGTCACGCTATCTCAGGGCTCCAGTAATGCGAAATTTGGGCATGAGCAGTGTTAAAGAACAACTTAATTGAGAAAGTAATGTTTTTTCAGCTGCTTACATTCCTCCTGAAAAGCAAAAGCTCAAGGCCTTGAGGAAGAACTGGAATAAAGTGAATAATCCTGCACATCATAGGAGATTAAAAACAAAAAAGGTCAGATATTTTAAAAGGTTGTGCTACATTAATGCTCATTTTGTGTCCTTTCCAATAATTTCAAGTAAACTCTTGTTTCCAGGCGTTCAATGCAGACAAAGATGAAAGTGGTGAACTTATTAGGGCAAGGAAGCTTTTGTCTAAGTGAGTTTGAGATCTATATCCTCATTAACGATTATTAATTTGTCACTGTTTTATGAAGCAAATTTAGACTAATGTTTTTGGATCATCAACTCATTCATACCAATTCTTAATATTTATTCCAGGTTAGAAAAAAATAAGAAGAAACTTAGTGAAATAGGAATAAGTTATGATTTCTTCTCACCAGTGGATGTGCCAGAAGGACTGCTCAATGACATTGTCAAACAAGAAAAAAAAGAAAACAAAAGTGGAGAACCAACTAATGAAGGAAAAAGAAAGAAGAATAAAAATGAAAAGGATAATAAACAGGCAGAAGTTCCCAAAAAGGGCAAACCTGCAAAAGTTAAAAAAGATGAACCTGCACCAAAAGCAAACAAAAAGGAAAAGTTGCCAGTAAAAGTCAATCGGAAACAGCAAAAATTAGTTTAAAAACTAAAACCTGACTACGAAAAAAATCGCAGACTAATTAAACAGCCATCTTATTTATAAGATGGCGGTTTTATTAGTCTGCGATTTTTAGTAGAAAACAAGACAATAATTCTTAAATTAATTTTAGTAAATAATAAGTAAATTTATTATAGAGCACAGCCGAAGTCGCATGCACTGATACCTGATGCTCTTTCATGGCGTTCTCATTGATACAGAAGTCAGCTGCTAGTTGCCATTAGCAAGGTAGCATGCGACTATGAATATTAATGAAAATGAATAAAAGAATAAATTATTGTCTTGTTTTCTACTTTTAAGACCGCGGTTTTATTAGTCTGTGATTTTTTTCGTAGTGGGATTTTAGTTTTTTAAACTTATTTTTTATTTGAATTTTATTCCGTATTTAATAAATACGTAATAATATATTACTTTCATAATGTAAAAATCGACTTAATGTTGGCTTGTTATGTACATAATACGAGTAAATAGCACAGACTAGACCACGAGAACTGTTTGAACGCATTCTAAATGTATATGTAGACTAATACTATAATATAATATACATAATTATTTGTAATGTGCTCGCCAAGACTCCAAGACCTTTCATTTGATACCAAACATGTTAAGATTATCTCAATATAATTTTTTTCGAGGTTAGAATGTGACATTTAATTTCCGTCATATTTTTTTAAATCAAATTTATATAGCCTATATTACCCGGGCTATTTTCACGAATCTATAGACAACTCATTTATTAATATCCGTTCAGTATTTTAGGCGCTATGGTGGAACATACATAATGTATTAAAAATAGTATTTTTAATACATTAAATATGTTTGCTTAACTATTGAATGCTATTATTATACCTAATGTATAAGACACAAAATAAAACTTATTTCGCAGGTACCATTTATTTATTGACTTCATTTTTCTAATATTTCAAATACACCGATAAAACCAATACCATAAAAGTCTACCGTTAGGTAAATTGCATAATAAGACTTATTGACATGTGCGGCGGGGTTCACAGGACACTACTTATTTAAAAAGTTTAAACATGACAAATTTAGTAACAAATGTACATAGTACACAATTACACACATGAAACTACTTAAAAAAAAAGATTGAATATTGTATACCTACTGAAGTTTGACTTAAATTGAGTAGCAATAAGATTTGTTCAACTACAAGTGCAATTCACGGAAAAAATACCTGCTTTGGTTTGTACCTACTTATTGAAAAATACCTGTCAAACAAACTTCGTTTTCAAGATTATAGCCTCACTGAAGCATTGTAGACACATAATGAATCGTCCTTATTTAAATACTGTTACAAAAATACGAATTTCCACATGCAGAGACTCGTTAGGTACAATCTTACGTCGTCACATTACCTCAGCAAGGCAGTCCTTAAAAGTTAAAGTAAAATGAACTAATATTCTAATATGATAATTATATTAATTAAATTTATTTATGTCTAATTTATTCTCCCTCATTTAGTTGAACTATGACTGGCCTTTCGTCATCTTCATCGGCATCTAAACCTGTGAAATCCCATTGCAGTTTGTCTGTCAAATTATCCTTGAATCTCTCAATCATTGTAAGAAGACGACCGTCGACTTTGCTCACGTATGCAGTGCGGAAAAATTCTCGAAGCTTCTTATACACCAAATTTTTGTTCATTACTATATCAGCTAAGAAATCCTCTGGCATTTCATCGATTTGTATTTCAATTGTTCTGATAAAATGGAAGAATACGCTACGGTATTTATGTATAGCGTCATCGCAAGAGCACATGAGAATCACGAGTTCTTTCCAGTGCTCAAAAGCCTCAAGGGAATGTCCGATAAGGAAGCATAGGTAGGCAAATTGTAGTTCGCCGATTATATGAAGTGGTCTGAAAATAAAAATAAAGTATAAGTAAAATTGATGTATTAAATTTTTATCTGTTTTACATAAACTCACACCCTTTTCCCATAAGAGTAGGCAGAAGAACCTCACTATGGTAAGGTCAGTGTATGTCTTTCTGGGGCATCCCATGACTAAACCGTAACTAACTTTTATAATATCTCTATATTCCAACATGCTAAGAAAAACTTGCAAGAACTCACTCATCATGCTGTGCGATCATAAGCTCCAATGAATATGATTGATCCAAATAATGTTTAGTAATCTCTTCTGCGGTTGATCCTGGAGGGAATTTGTCGCACGGTATTTCTGTGAACCTCATAGACATACCTGGGAATAGAAAATTCACGTAAGGAATTAGTATCATCAAGCATTTACTTCCAAGGTTTCTTGTAGATGGCACTATGGGATGGTGCCGCCGTACTTATGGACCGTGTGTGACAACAAAGTTCCATTCAACACAAACAAATTAATGTAGATTTTCACAGCAAAACACCTTCCTTTGCAGTGCCCTTAGAGACCTATAGTATGACAGTAAGTAAAGCCCATAGTTAAGGAACTACTGGATTCACTATAGGCAGTTGACAACACACTTACACAGCTTAGGTAAGCTTTCACAAAAGCAGATACTAAATTCAAGGATGACTGAAGACAAGTGTGACTATTGGCAGGGGAAAAAACACGCGTTGCACTGACCCCCTTGTAATATGGATCAAGGGTAAAAAGATAAGTCTGGTAAAAATGAAACAAGGAGACAACTTTATTTAAAATTATGATTTATTTTTCAACGTAATTTCCATTAACTCAATGCACTTCATCAAACTTTTCGATCCCTTCCGTAGAGTACGACTTAGGCAACCCTTCGAAATAAATAGGCATTGGTTTCGAGCATGATCTCCTCGTTGGAGCTAAATCTTTTTCCACCAAGCCACTTTTTAAAATTCGGAAACAGATAATAGTTGCAAGAGGCCAAATCTCCCGAATATGGTGGGTGAGATAGCAACTCATGTAATTTGGCCAAGGCAATCGCGCAGGTGTGCACTCGTGCGCTGTCTTGGTGGAAGAGGATTTTCTTCTTAGCCAAATGCGGTCGTTTTTCAGGTAAAATTTGGTTAAATTGGTCCAATAAATTGGCATAATATTAGCCATTGATCGTTTTACCCTTCTCTAGGTAGTCAATATGGATTACCCCACGTGCGTTCCAGAAAACTGTAGCCGTCACCTTATTGGCCGATAAAACTGCTTTGGCCTTCTTCGGAGCTGGTTCGCCCCTAGCAATCCATTGTTTCGATTGTTCCTTGGTTTCTGGTGTATGGTGGTGGATCCACGTTTCGTATACTGTTATAATAACGACGCAAAACATCAGGTTTATTCCGTTGTAATAACGCCATAGGTACCTGCATTCGAAGCCGTAACTCGCATGCATTTTTGATCAATAGTCAGAAAACGCGGCACCCATTGCGCGAAGAGCTTTTTCATATCTAAATGTTGGTGTAAGATATTGCGCACACGTTCGTCTGAGATGCCTACTATCTCGACTATCTCGCTCACTTTTACTCTTCGGTCGTTCAACACTATGTCATGATTTGATGTCGGTACTCCTGGACACGGCTCGCATTGTTAGGAGGTTCCTTTCTCTGGAGCCCTGACTGCCGGTAGCTTGGACCCTGTTTCCGATACCGGTGGGCTACTATTTTTTATATTTCTAAATGTTTTTTTTTTATATTATTTTATATAGGAATATTTAAAAATATAATTTATATGTATAAAGTTAAATAAAGGAAATAATAATAATAAAGCCCTTTATTTCCAACTTGTCAACTTATTTTACAATCAAAATGTCGATAGTAAGATTGTTAGTGGTCTTTATATAGGCTAGTTGTTAGTAATGTTTGTCAAGTCAATCTTTAAGTTGGACCCCTCTTAGGGTGAAGGCCTCCTCCAGCTTGTCCCATTTTCCTCTGTCCTTTGCCTTGATCAGCCAGTCTTTCCCTGCTGTTTCAATTATGCCGTCCTTTCATCTCTTAAACGGTCTTCCTACATTTCTTTTCCCTGTGGGACCTCTCCACCTGGTTGCTATTAGTGTCCATCTTTTATCTTTGTAGCGTGCCACATGTCCAGCCCATTTCCATTTTAGTATATGGGCCTTGGTAAGTGCATCTTGATCTTTAGTCTGCTCTCTTATGGTTTCACTTCTTATTTTTTGTACTTTTTTTATTTTAAGAATGCTTCTTTTCATGGCTCTTTGGGTGGTTCTTATTTTATGTTCTTATTTTCATTATTTTGTCTGTGAGGGTCCACGTTTGACAGCCATAGATCAAACTGGGCAGAAGGCACGTATCAAGAACTATCTTTTTTAGATTTATGTTATAGTTTTTTTTCCTTTCTTTCTTTCTTTCTTTTTCTTTATTTGCTTTCCCAAGTATATGTATTGGTTGACATAGTCTATATTTTTTTCTTCTATCCTAATTGGTGCTTGGTGGCTGTTGGTCATGATTTTTGTTTTTGAGGCGTTCATATATAGGCCAACTTTTGTGCTTTCATTGTTTAATTGTCGTATAAGCTGCTCAAGTTCTTTGGCAGTTTCGGCCACTAGGACTATGTCATCCGCAAAACGTAAATGATTGAGATTGCAGCCTTCTAGGCTTATGCCCTTTCTTTCCTAGTTAAGATTTCGGAATATGCATTCTAGGACAGCAATAAAGATTTTGGGTGATAGGGGATCGCCCTGTCGGACCCCTCTCTCGATTTTTATTTCGTCGCCTTTTGTTTCTAGTTTTACTCGACTCGTACTTTTTGCGTATATGTTTTTTATGATGTTGATGTATTTTTGTTCAACATTTAGCTGTGATAGGGCGTTCCATATTGCGCTGTGGCTGATGCTATCAAATGCCTTGCTGTAGTCGATGAAGGCGACATATAGGTTTCTGTTGAATTCTTTATATTTTTCCATAATTT
Source organism: Diarsia rubi (assembly GCA_932274075.1). Lineage (NCBI taxonomy): Eukaryota > Metazoa > Arthropoda > Insecta > Lepidoptera > Noctuidae > Diarsia > Diarsia rubi. Next base: position 12,198,406 of record OW026417.1, on the reverse strand, counting down.
GGTTCAATGTTTGAATGTGGTCGGTTGTGCTGAAACCTGCCCTGAATCCAGCCTGCTCCTTCGGTTGTGATTCATCTATTGTTTGAGCTATTCTATTTAATAGTATTGAAGAAAAGAGTTTGTAGATGTTCGCCAGTAGACTAATTGTTCTGTAGTTTCCGATGTCTATAGGATTGCCTTTTTTATAGAGCAGTATGATGTCTGATGTACACCATTGTTCTGGTACAGTTTCTGAGTCTAGTATCATATTGAATAAGTGAGTTAGGTTTCATTGGGTTTCATTAGACAAACCGTCTGGGCCAGGGCTTTTTTCGGTTTTTAGCTGTCTTATATGTTCAAATACTTCTCTTTCTTCAATTGGCTTCGCTGTTGAGCTTGTGTTGAACGTCTCGTCTATAACTTCTACTATATTGTTTTCATATTTACTATATAATTCCTTGTAAAATTTGGTTGCGTGGTCTACTACGTTTTTTCTTGACTTTGTTTCTTCTTTGTTGATTGCTAGTTTTTGTATCCATGATTTGCTTAGACTTAGTTCCTTTATAGCTCTTTTGGTGCTCCTATATTTTCTTAAATTTCTTGTTATTATTTCATGTCTATGTTTGCTGTAGTCTTTTTTAATAGAGTTCCTTGTTTCTTTAAACAGGTTGCTAAGCTTCTTTTTCATTCCAGGGTCTTTTTCCTTTGTAAACATTAGTTCGGTACGTTCTTTGATTAGTCGTATTGTATTTTCACTGAAGATTTTGTTAGTTTTTTTGTGTTGCGACTCGGTTCTTTGTTTTATGCTGTTTTGTATTGATTCCTCTATTTTGTTGTAATATTCCTGAACATTTGATTCTTCTCTTTTGTGCCTCTTCTTCGGACTTGATAGTTCTCGGCAGTGAAGTAATTTTTTTTCTGCTTTTTATAGGGTGATTCAAGACGAAGGTTGCTCTCAGTAATCTATGGTCAGAAGGGAACATCACATTGCTCAGTACTTCGTAATTTGTAATCATATGTCTATTTCATTCCTTGTTTTCTGATCTGGTGATATCCACGTCCGTTTTCTGTTTGGCCTTTTCTTGAAGAAAGTGTTCATTATAGATAGATTGTATTCTAGTGCATAGTCAATTAATTCTTCTCCTCGTTCGTTGCGTACTCCGTAGCCGTAGTTGCCCATGATAATCTTTTCTTCCTTCTTTGGATGTCCTATTTTTGCGTTAAAGTCGCCCATTACGATTACTTTGTTGTCGGCTATGTTGTGTGCTTCTTTAATGTCGTTGTAAAATTTCTGGACTTCTTCTTTATTTGATTTTTCGGTGGGCGCGTATGCTTGTATTATTGAGAAATCTATATCTTTAAACTTAAGTTGCAGAAGCGCTCCCCTTTCGATATTCCTATGAAGTTCTTTATTTGATTTTTTAGCTTCTTTTTAATTAGGAATCCTACTCCGTACAGTCCCTTTGTTTGACCGATGTAGCAGAAGATATAGTTTTCATATTCCTCGATGTTACAACCCATCCTTCTGACTTCGCTTAGTCCTATTATGTCATGATTAATGTATGCTAATGCGTTGTTTAGTTCTAGGTACCTCTCTGTTGATGCCAGAGACCGTACGTTGTAGGTACAAATGTTCATTGTGGTTTTTTTTTTTTTTTTTATTGCAGATAGGCTCGCGTTTGACCACTATCTCACCTGATGTTAAGTGACGATGCGATGACATCGCGGGACCCCCGACGCCCGGAGCGCCTCCCGCGGCGGCTGGGACGAGAGGTTCTCTCCCTCTCGCGTTCCGCCACCTCCTTCGCCAGCATCACTGCTTCGCAGAAGGAGGCGACGGCGTCCCATTCCTCCTCGCCCCGGACCATGGCTTGCACCAGGGCCGGGCGCGAGAGGTCGCCGCCGCCGATCGCCGCTACGAGAACACGGCGGGGCTCCGCCCACTTGAAGACCCCTAGGTTATACTTATTTCTAATGCATTCTTGTTGCTTTTGTTGTTGATGTTGTTTCTGTTTCACTGGAGGGTGACGGTCATATTTCCCCACGGTGACCGCTGACCGGCTTGGAGAAAGGTAATTTTTGGTTGTTGTGGTCTTTTCTGTTTTGATGCGTTTCCGGGGGTCCCTTGTTGGTTGCTATTGTGTGCTTGTGAATGATTGTGACGTTGTCCTTGGGCGATTCATAAATTCAAAAGCGTTTGTTTTGTTTATTTAGCTTGGTGCCTTCTGTGGTATTTCCTCCTTGGTGGTTGGATGTGTGGGTGTTTTAGAGGGTGACCTTTTCCTTTTCTCTTTTGTGACTATCTATATAATACATATTAAATTATTATGTCGTTATTTTGCATAAATGCATTGGATGTAAATGTTAAGAGATTAGCTGGCTGTTACAAAACACTGTTTAATTTATTAACCTTCACACAAAGGATCATCATTATCCTTAAGTTTCTACTCATATTATAATATCTGCCCAATGCCTCTGGTTGCAGGACTAAATGTGGAAACCAAAACCCTAACATAAGACATCAGTAACTAACTGACTACCGCACTCAGAGTGATAATGATTACTCAGGCCATCGCTTAGTAAAGGTTATGACAATTTTGTCATACAAAAGTATGTCAAATCTTTACTAAGTGATAGCTTAGGTAATCATTAAATATCGCTGAGTACCGCAGTAAGTATATTAATATCAAATGCAAAATATTTTACCAGGTGCAGGTTTCAAATGTGGCAACATAGCATCTTCTCTTTCCTCTCTTGTAATCCTCTTTGCTCTCTTAGCATCTGACTGTCCAGCAGCCGGTTCTTCCATCTCTTCTCCAGGTTTTTTAGTTGACTCATCTGTACTTGCCTGGCTTTCCATAGAAGCTGTAGTCTTTACTCCCCTTGGTCTCTCTTCATCAGTCATTGATAGAAGTTCTACAGATGCTCTGATCATACCATTTTCTGGAGATAGCTTTGCAGCTAGCTCGGCTGTAATTTTTAAACACAATGATGAGGAATTATGACTTGCTCAGCACTTGTATGTGGTCATACCAAAGTGATACCAATCCTGATTGGTGATTGGTATTTGGTTTGGAATACTTGATTAGGTATTCAAATCAAAATCAAAAATGTTATTTGCAAGAATTTTATATTCTAAAAGTCATTCAGTTATTTTTTGTCACTGTGGTTATTATTGTTATTATTATTTTGTATGAGATCCCACCCTTAGGCAAAGTGTTATTTAATTCCATAAAAAAAAAAATTGTTGCATATTGAACAAATGAAATTGCTACCTAACTAACCTGGTATTTGAGAAGTCAGTAGTTTCCATTTCTGCCAGATCTCATAAGGATAAGGTGCGAGATGCCGGTCCAGATTGAACAGGTTGTCTTTAAGGCGTTGAATGCTTTCATCCGTAATCTCATCTTTGCTCATGTCCTCCGTCTTTTTGTCCCACATTTTGACTAGAAACTCCTTTTTATGGAAGTAATGCATGAATCCTGATCTGAAATTGTTTTAAAAGGATAATGTCAGTTTAATTTGTAAGCAGAGTGTCTTATTTTTAAAGCATCATGCTTCAACCAAGAATACATACAATTTATACTTTTAGAATCATATGATTTGGGTTTACAATAAGGTAAATATTTACTATCAATCATAGCCACATACTCAAAAGTTTCTGTTCATGATGCTGTATCTAGTCTGTGTAGAATATTTATAATCAAAGGCACTATGATTTTTTTTAATTCATTCATTAAGCATCTGAATTCAAAGTCAATAGCATAACATTTCACAGTATTTGTTAGAATAAGGCTACATTTGTTTTTAAGTTTCCTGTTCTGTCCCACTGCTCGGTAAAGGCCTCCTCCATTCCTTTCCAACTTGCCATGTTTTGCCTTTTATGGCCAATCAGTTAGGAACAAATCCAAATCACTAAGGCTTAAAGGTTATAACAAAAATACCAGTCAATCTAGACTGACTATTATTTTGATTAAACTATAATCAGGAACTTGGTCAGTTATTTGGTATGTTGGTGAGGGTTGATAACTCTATATGTCTCCTCCAATCTATCGTTATACTTAATCCGGGCAAGGCGGGAAGACATTAATATTACAAGATAATGTGCAATTCTTATGGTCTGAATAGAATAAGTTATGGGTTGACCTTGAAAGATAACACTTGTGTAAATATTTTAAGCTGACTTGTATTAGACTAACTTGGAGCCAAGATATTATTAATGGTCTATTGTTAAATTTTGTAATTATGGGTGCAAATTATTCAAAGCATTTTACAAATTATGTATGTTGTGGTCTCTGTTTACAACATGTAAAATTGGTTATTTTGGTGATGCAGACCATGTTTCACTGATTATGTATTTTTAGAAGAAGCATTTACCTTGGTGAGACATCCCCGGTACCTTTGCTGACTCCAGAGAAATGGATGTAGTGTAATCCAGGTGGTATCATCTTAATTCCGCGAAAATCTTCTTCTGTATTCCAACATTGCATATCGATACCAAATTGTGTTTCCTGAGGTACTCCGAGGAAAACAAACGTTCCTCCTTCAACCAAAAGCTTTTTGGCGGTTTCTTGATCCATTTTGTACTGTTAACCCGATGCAAATCAATAAAATGTATTAAAAATACAACCAGTCAATATGTTTACATCCGGGAAACGTCAATTTGTTTGACGTTTGTCGTGCTCCAGGATAGTGGTGGTTAATATATCATATAGCAAATTAAAGCACCGTGCTTAATACATATATCATAAAGCAAATGCTATCGTGGCTCTCACAAGTTGCTATTTGCTTATTGCTTTTACATCACACTCTTTGTCTCTGTCGGTCGCGCGTAAAGCAACAAGCAATGAATAAGCATTAAGCGCCGGGCGGGGCGGGCGCCGGGCAGTCGTCGCATGCTAGCGATTCCGGTCGGTTGTGCGCACTTAAGCACCGCGGACGATTTTGCAATCTCTTCTTTTATAGAATGCTGCCACTCACCGCCCTTGCTTTAAGTCACTTGACTTAAAGCAAGCGCGGTGAGTCATGATATACCTACGCGTTTAAAAATCACGTGTTTAATAAAGCATATACAATCACGTGCTTAATATATTTATCATTAAGCATTAAGCAAGTGATTGCCTTAAAGCAACTTTGAACACCACTACTCCAGGACCCAGGATGAATGTGTGTGAGGTGAGGTCGTCGAACAATGCAAAATATTCTGTTCTTTCTTTTATAGTTTATTACAACGTTAGACAAAATTATAAATATCGTGAAATCGCAAAATATTCAAGTAATTTAAAGAAACTAATGATTATTATTTTGTTAAGTATTTCGAAGATTCGGTTAAAAAAGATTTTTTAACGGAAGTTGAGCTGTTTCAAAATTATTTTCAAACGCAGCATGCTAATGTGAGTGTGAAGAAAACGCGGGGTTTAAATAGTTTTAATATTTCCAATAAAATAATATCATTTAACTATGTAGGTATTTATTTAATAGAACGTGAATCAAGTTTTATTTAGGTTTAAGAGGATCCCGTCGGAGCTGCGGATGGTTCGTAAGAGATACCGCAGGCTCGACACAAAGGGCTAAGAAGGAACATGGGTGGTTTTTACTCAGTAGAAGTCTGACAATCCCTACCGCTCTGCTCAGAGCGGTAGGAGTCTCACAAATGATAAAATCAAATAAATGTTTGATGGGAATGATTGATATTCTTAAGCCAAAAAAAAAACCAGCTCAGTAGGGCTATTGCGTATCTTTTAAATGACAGTGGCTATCATATTGTCTATGGATTAACTGTCAAATTGGTTATGGTTTAGTACAAAACGGAACCATTTGACAGTAATTGATAGGCACTAAAGGTTAGCCACTGTCATTTAAAAGATACGCAATAGCCCTGCAGGGCAGAGTGGTACGGAGTGTCAGACTACTATTGACTAAAAACCACCCATGTTCCTTCTTAGCCCTTTGTGTCGAGGCCGCGGTATCTCTTTCGAACAACCCGTAGCCCGAACACTCACACTTGTCAGTTGTTCTTTATTTAGTTATCTCCTTTGCAAGCAGATGTGGACGTAGAATGTATCATAGAGCAGCTAACAGAAACAGATTAATTAGCTTAGTGTTGCCATACGTCAAAGCGGGCAATTCTAAAACGTCCAAAGTTTCCAAAAAATCTATGCATATTCTGTAATCTATACTAATATTACAAAGCTGAAGAGTTTGTTTGTTTGTTTGAACGCTAAGATCTCAGGATCTTCTGGTTGGAATTGAAAAATTATTATTGTGTTGGATAGTCCATTTATCGAGGAAGGCTTTAGGCTATATAACATTACGCTACAACCAAAAGGAGTGGAGCATAAATGAAAAATGTTGCATGAACGGGAAACGATATTCCTTATTGAGAGCTTCCGTTGCGTGCGCTGCGTAAATGGTTTAAGTTATGCAAGTATGATTTATTAAAGAAATGTTCCTCTTTAAAAGTTCTACAAAAAAGTCCGCGACAGCATATAGGTATCTATGTCATGAAATCAAACACCTCAAGTATTCAAAAGTAAATTATTTTAATCCATCCAACATAATCACAAATATACTATTATTTATTGGTATTATTTGGTATTATTTTACAAAATCATTACATCTATCTATTAAGATTAACTCACTGTAACCATTTTTTACCATTGAAATGTTAGGTTAAATAGAGTTATTTTTTGCGAAGCGTATTTAACCCATATGGTATTAATCTATATCTAAATAAATGGGTTTGTTAGAACGGAAATTTAATATAGATAATAGTTGTGCTTTTTACTCTATATAGTTTAAACAAATATCTTAGAAGATATCGCAATGTAAAAATGTCCGCGCGACAAAATAATTACGCGGTCCGCTGCGCCGGCCCTCGCGTCCCAATGTAGATACGTGGAGATTCTGGCCTCTGGGAAATTCAAATTCAAAATATTTATTGCACCATAATATTTACAAGGTGTTTGTATATTGTTTTGTGAGCATGCAGTGGTGGCTCAGTGGTGGCAGCCCCAACTTACGAACAGTTGGTTGTGGGTTCGAACCCAGGCAGGCGCATTACTTTGTGTAATTTATTTCATCAGGTGCCACTGCTCATAAAACGGCGAAGGAAAACCTCATGAGGAAACCTTAAATACAATACAATATCTTAGAACCAAATATTCGAAGATCTACCAATCCGCACTGGGTTCGTATGGTGGATTATAGCCCATCCCTCTCTTAGAGAGGAGGCCTGAGTCCCTACAGTGGGACCAATATAAGGCTGATGATGATGATGATGATGATGATATGTACCTATAGTAATTCTCACTTTAATAAAATATTATAAGGTAATCTAAACTAATATTATAGAGAGGAGAGATTAGATTTTTTGTTTGTAAAGATTCAACTCAAAAATTACTCTGACGACTTTGAAAATTCTTTCCACATTAGAAAACTAATTGAAAAAATATTTCTATGTTAGATAGTCGATCTATCGAGAAAGGTTGTAAGCTATATATTATTGTGACGCAGACGAAGTTGCGTGGGTCAGCTAGTAAATAATATTTGAATAAAGTCATTATTCAAATATTATTTACTAGCTGACATATATATAGATCATCATCGACCATAGATCATCAGCTTCAATGGGATGAAAAACTGTGTTTTGATCCCACAAATAAAGGACATATTCTTTCTAAGAATCCACGAGCACTTTTTTTTTGGCGGTTGGGAAATCTTCAAATAACTCCTCCCGCTCTCGGGCAGAGCGAGAGGAAGTGTCTGAATTCTACTGACTAAAAACCACTCATATTCCTTCTTAGCCCTTTATGTCGAGGCCACGGCTCTTGCGAACAACCCGCAGACCAGACGGGAATCCGCGAGCACTTTCCTCCACTATTGGCGCTACTCATCACAAAAAGACGGATACGGTTAGGTAAGGTTAGAACAGTGGCCTTCAACGAGTCGAATTTAGCGAGTACTTACATATTAAGAAACAATTAATTTTACTTGTTTCATGGTCATCAAATGAAAATCACGTAGTAAGTGACCATCTACTGACCTGCAGGGCTATTGCGTATCTTTTAAATGACAGTGGCTAACCTATAGTGCCTTTCAATTACTGTGAAATGGTTCCATTTTGTACTAAACCATAACCAATTTGACAGTTCATCCATAGACAATATGATAGCCACTGTGTTTTAAAAGATACGCAATAGCCCTGCTGCACGTTTTACTGTCCATTTCCACCTTTTTATGCACGACCTGCAGGGCTATTGCGTATCTTTTAAATCACAGTGGCTATCATATTGTCTATGGATTAACTGTCAAATTATGGTTATGGTTATGGTTTAGTACAAAATGGAACCATTTGACAGTTAATTGATGGACACTATATGATCCCTCTACCAACCACGTCTTCTCTGTATTTCTATCTTACATACTATATCATGTACATAGGTTAGGCAGGTACCTATCTTCTCACCTACTCAACCCCCTATAAACCGATATTAAAAATCCGCTAAGGGCTCATACATACGTACGAAAATTGCGCCTATTCGAAAGAGGTTTGTTTTCCACTTGTGATTTCGTCAGACGAGCGAGCACACTCGTTCGAATAGTTTGCGTTCGTTGAAAAATTCCCACCGAAATTTTAGCCTGTTTTTTTTTCGAGATCTCGCGTCGAGAGGTTAACTCAGGAACCTAGATGTCGAGCATTACGCAGCACCTGCATTTTTGTTTTAGTACTGATTTTTTTTGACTAATTATTTTCAACAGGTGACGAATTCAGCGTCTCGAGCACCACTAGCGGCGGCGAGACGGAACGGCAATCAGAAAAGCGCTTTAGTTTAGCTGTCGCTTGCAATTAGTGGATTTTATGTACTCGTGCCTACCAGACTATCCTACTACTTACTCGTACCTACAATGAATTTTGCCTTTATATCGCGGTTTTAAGTATTGTCGTTCGGAGGTCGTTCGTATCTGTCTCCTAATTGGAAATGTTTTGTTTTTTCCAGGCCTCTGTAAAGAATGGAAGGCATATCGTATTATTAAAAAACCTTTGAAGACAAAGAACAGAGAATGCCAAACGCTGAATGTTGTTTTGTGGAAAGACTATTCACACGCTTGTGCTATTTTCCCAAACGTAGGTATAGATGTCTCCAAGCCTGAAACTTTGCCTGTGGAACTTCGTTGCTTTTCATTGCTGTCATGTTGACGACGTTTGAGTGGCGTTGGTTCTGTGGTGCCTGTCCGTCAATCGGTCTGACTCGTCTGTCTACAAAAATTGGCTTGCTTCAAAATTCATCAATTTGAGAGATGAATATTGAAGTGAACCAATGCCAAACATTTTACCATGTCCATGCTTTTTCAAGGTTTTTTTTATGGCAGCTTCATATTTCATTGGCACAGTGAAAATATCTATAATGAGGCGCCCATATATTTAGCAAATGGCACACAATGATGGATATGAAAGCTTTTCTTCTCCGATGTTGAATATTTAAATTTTATTCAAGTTCCTTCATTATTATTAGAGAACATGTACCTAGATGTAGTTGGCTCCTTACTACCTTACTGTTACTGGCAGTTCATTTATTCATAAGGTTTCGACAATCAGAACTAAGGTGGGTGTCGTGATGCCTAATTCATAAACGCTGGAGTAGAAGCTCTTTTACCAAAAACAAATCCAAAAGCCCGGCAATCGGTACCATGTCGATAATCGAATTACAGGCCGTCCTTTTACACTACAGGGTAAAAGGTACTCGATATATCCGATTTTGATAACGCTGACGAATAGAGACGCTCAGTGGGTATACACCTGGGAAATTAGGATGTAAATTTCCATTCGCTCGCTCCCGCGGACCTATATTCACGGATTCTTTGTTTTCATCGGATATTTAAGGATACGAAGTCCCAGGGGCCCCTCTGCGCGTAGACAGCAGGATGGGCCTCGAGGGATGATGAAAACCGGGAAAAAACATACATCGATGCCACGGTAGGTACCTGAATATCACACCTTTTTTCCTTTCGTGTTTACATATTTAGTATCATGACGTAAATTGAAAACAAGTATGATAAAGGTACTTTAGTGGCCACAATCGTTCAGAGTTCGTACTTAGATTGCGCTATATCTAGACGGGTGCGTTAATTACAGTTCTTTTTCGAGTATTAGGGTAAAAGGAAACTAAAAACAATCATGCGACTACGGCGGTCCTCTATAATAATTTTACTTATATTTAAATATAATTATACCAATTATTTTCTTGTTTTCTACTTTTAAGACCGCGGTTTGTAGTTGGGTTTTAGTTTTTAAACTTTTTTTTTTTATTATGTATTCAACTCTTCATGTGATCAGAGGATTGGCCAATTATAAAACAAGAATTACCAGTCTTCTAGCATTACAAAACAGTTTTTCTCTCAACCACTTCCAAACACCTGCAAAACTTACCTCTATGTACGTAGGTAACTAAACATACATCGCTATAATAACTTAGTAACCTGTAGGTACATTAATGTACATCGACATCACGTCTCGGAAGCACTCTGGAGACATGAACACTATTAAAAGTTCGCCTAACTCTGCGAGAGTAGCGACGCGCGACGCAACTAGTTTATGTTAGAGACCTATCTAAACACCAAATAGTCCCGGAGATGTAATTCTTACAGGGTAGGGCACAATAGATGTAAGTTTGATAGTTAGAACCGCAAAAGAAATCTCGTGAGAGATGGAAGAGTTGTTATGTAGAGGCGGTAGTGTCATCTTAAATATGGCTTTATGTTTTGCAATTATTATCTTGAATTTATCCGGATATGGAATTTGTTGAGGCTAATGTGATTAATCGTGGCAATGATCGAACAAATCACAAGCAGGCTGATTTTTTCTTTACTTGATGTCATTCTGAGGATGTCATCAAAATAAACTTAACGAATGTCAGCAGGGCTATTGCGTATCTTTTAAATGACAGTGGCTATCATATTGTCTATGGATTAACTGTCAAATTGGTTATGGTTTAGTACAAAATGGAACCATTTGACAGTAATTGATAGGCACTATAGGTTAGCCACTGTCATTTAAAAGATACGCAATAGCCCTGCTGAGCTGCTTTTTTTTTTGAAATATATAGAACCACAAACTTTTTGTTATTACAACAAAGCCTACTTCAGGGAGTTAATTTTATATATTTTTACGCACATCTTTCGCCAAGCTACGGCGTAGCTCGCAATGTAGGTGCTGCTACAATTGCGTAGCTCCCTTAACAGGTTTTAAAGCGATTCGTTTTGGGGATTCTATATACGTGAAATTAAAAGTTAAAAATATCTTCCTTAATTTTCAATTGTAGTTTAGTTTGTTATAAAACTGTGAAAGCTTAGCATGGTGTTACTTTAAAGGTACGTGTCAAAATCTTGCATTTTTGCATTGTGAAGTCCAAAGTTCAAGGTGTTTATTATGATCATTTTTGTCTAATCAAGGCATTTTTTAAACTAAATAACCGTCATAACCTACCATGACTAGGCCAAATATAACCGCGAAACACTCATATATTCTAATAAACATAAGCAAAACTCTGAACTTCTTTTGAAGCAACTATATGTTACCTTAACGTACCCACGCAATAAGCATATTATAAGTTCTGTGATTTATGTACAATGTGTAGGTAAGTACTAAAAGTTTTGAGGTTAGTTACCATGTTTACCTTCTATCCTCTAATCATTTTTCATCTTATGGTCTGATGGTCGTAAAATAACTGATAAACCTGATTATTATAATTTAAAACGCATTTAAATCGGTTCATTCGTTTACGAGCTATGATGTTCCATACGTACCTACAGGTAGAAAAATAAATAATATTTTTTTTTTTTTTTTTAAGAAACTGTACCTCGTAGTACGCATGTGTGTCTGCCGTGCATGGCGTCCTGAGTTCGATTCCTAGATCGGGTTAAGTCATGGTGAGTTTTATTTATATATATTTTTTTTTTTATGGGCCTACTGAAAACCAGCGCTGAGTGTTTTACACCCAGCATATGCTGAGTTGGTTACCCTTTCGTTATGGGCATGCTCAGCGCAGTTGAGCTGTTTAATTAATTGTTAAGCTGTTTGTTGTTATTTGTTTATGTATGTGCTGCTCTTTTGTGTTGCTGCTGTCCACTAACGAATAAATACATATTCTATTCTATTCTTTTACCATCAGAAGTTTCTCAGTAGCAGCGACGGAGTCTGGATTTGTGGCCGGTTGATGGCGATAGGCTTTTTTGGGGGTGGGAAATCATCAAATAACTCCTCTTGGGCAGAGCGAAAGGAAGCGTCAGACTTCTATTGACTAAAAACCACCCATGTTCCTTCTTAGCTCTTTAGGCTCTCCGCCTATTACATGGGTTTTAACTGGAAAAAAAGGTGTTCACCTGTCTGACCATTAAGAGTTTACAGTCGTGATATTATGTTACCTTTTTTTTCTGGGAGTACGAGTAGGTTTACACCACGGAGTACCATCACTACACCCATAACTCTCTCTACCACGGCCATATAAGGCTGAGTTCACACCATTAACAACAGTAAGCAACTAGCAAAACGCCAGTTGGAACTTTAACTGGGCCACTGACCGGGCCGGTTTCCAAGTGGTTAACGTAATAAACGTGAGTTGGACCTTCAGTTAAATTGCTTTATTAATTTATTGGAACAGCTTTCATGATTGACCACTTGACCAAACCGAGTTTAGTTTAAACGCTCCCTTATATATGTATATGTAGAGGAAACTTAATTAGTTTAGGTACTAAGAGAAACTTTATTTTTGTTTTTTTTTAAAGCGCCAGACACTGATCTGAAAAATGCAAATAAATGAAAACAACAAAATTAATACCTACCCATTTTTAAAAGCTTTTTAATACCGATGTTTGATCAAATAATATTTTAAACTGTTCGTTTACATTGCAGTAGGTATTAGGCATATTTGTCGAAACAGCTTCATGAAACCAAAATCAAAGTTAATTAATTTGGAAGTATTCGACAGTTGCTATTTGTTGTACGATCGATGTTCGATACTTTCAAATTGTTTTTTTGTAAAGTTTTCTACCCTTATATTACAGACTCAACCCGAGTTAATCGATAAACAAAAGGATTCTTCTTACTACGTTACTTAATAAAACACACGTACTTATTATCATGTGTAAATTTTATATCAGTTATAGTTTCTAAAAAAGGCACTGCATATTTCAACAGCACCTCTTCAAATAGATACTTAGGAGGTTCTAACCAATATTAAGACATAAACTGGTATTCCGCTGTATTCGCTTAGACTGGAAGCCGACCCCAACCTATTTGCGAAAAGGCTAGGCAGATGATGATGATTAATCGATATAATGTAGAGAACATTACTGCCTACACAATAAGCGAATGCATCGATAAAAAAAGGTAGTGTCTAGTAAGTAAATTGTTGATCTGTTTAAGATCAGCAAGGTAACTTTCGCTAGTGTCCAGACTAGTTGTATTTACGACGATCGGTGGCGACTTTGTAAGTAACTATAACGATAGTCTGCACCTGCAAACTATGATCTACTTCCTATTCTCCGTCGGAGCCCTAAAAAATGCAGCCAAAGTCACCGTGGAAGTAGTGAATTGTAGGCTTGAATATAAAGATCCAGCCATACAAAGAACAAATATAATGATTTTCTAATACAAATAAAATTTCCAAGTTAGTACTCAGTCACCATGCTAATGAAATAAGTTTAAAAAATGCCTTAGTATCATACGCCAGGTTCCGTATAACCGTACCTTCACATTTGTTTGCGATTGGTTGAAATGATAGCAAAATAAACGATGTTATAATGGCTACGCCTAACCCAGATAAATTGAGGTAAACGTAAGTGAATGACGATGAATTTTTTTGGAATTATGCGAATGTTCCTGGTCATGATTTAATAATGGCTCAATGTAAAAATCCAAAATTAATACTCAAGTATATAAATAAAGTGGCTATCTCTTACCATGGGCCGTTCTGTCTGGCCGCAGACTAAGAAGCAATCAAAAGTTGCCAGTGCTGTCTACGCGACGTGCCATTAAACATTATCTATCATTTAGATTTAGATCATGAAGGCAAACAAGGCGGAATTGTGAACGAGAGTTGTGCCGGAGAACTCACGTGAGTTCGTGAAAAACTGATGCCAAAGCTTTGGGATTTTTAGGGAGTTCGATAACAAGCGAAAATGTGTGCGGTATCATCATACTTAACATCATACCTTTTAGTAAAGCATATAAAATATAGTGTACATAACATTTATAAAAACTCATTTTAAAGTTCTTTGCTCTGCTTATCAAATTGAGGATCTCGTGGCTAACTAATGACACCCACGCTGGGTGATATTCATTACATACCGATTTTCGTCTTTGCCTCGGAAAACACGTAAAGCTGTTGGTCCCGGCTTACATGTTTAGATCTTTGGCAGTCGTTACGTCGTTACATGTAGTCAGTGTCCCAAAAGTCGGACACAATCTTATTAATGGTTATAATATCGTATTACCCAGTACTAACTGGCGTGTGTAGGTCAGATAGCCGCTTCATGTGTATTCCTGGAAATCCTGGAATTCAGTTACTTCAGGTCAGACTGTATACAACGTTAAATTAAAAATACTCAATCGCAATAGTCCTCTGAGCTTCCCAACTTGTATTTGAAAACATAGTATACCTAATACCTCAATACTCGTGTTTCTGACCAGAGTGGTTGGACATGTTATTGTTTCAGTTATCGACGCGAAGAAAATTGAATTCGTCCACAATCCGCGGGATTGCGGGATCGGATCCGACCCGGAATCGAACGGTTTGTTTCCCAATAGTAAATGCCATTTGTCCCGAGGACTATTGTTACAATAGCAATAGATTGATTGGTGTTATATAACGGTTTTTTGCTATAGGACCATGATTGGATTGGCACGAATGCAGTTTAGATGTATTTTGTAAAATTGAGGGATAAGTAGGTACCCACATTTACACTCCAGGGGAGAGTTATCTGGGCACGCCACGATAGTGGCGGTAAGTCCCCTCTTTGAGGAGTGGCTTGAGAGGCGCCACGGCGCCCTCACCTTCCGTCTGACGCAGGTCCTCACCGGACACGGTTGTTTCGGGAGGTACCTGCACCGAATCAGGCGGGAGGAAACGCCCGGATGCCACCATTGTGAGGATCGGCCGGAGGACACGGTGGAGCACACAGTGGAGGTGTGCCCCGCTTGGGCGGAGCCCCGCCGTGTTCTCGTAGCGGCGATTCGGCGGCGGCGACCTCTCGCGCCCGGCCCTGGTGCAAGCCATGGTCCGGGGCGAGGAGGAATGGGACGCCGTCGCCTCCTTCTGCGAAGCAGTGATGCTGGTGAAGGAGGTGGCGGAACGCGAGAGGGAGAGAACCTCTCGTCCCAGCCGCCGCGGGAGGCGCTCCGGGCGTCGGGGGTCCCGCGATGACCTCCGGTCACCGTAGACGCGGGCCTGTGGATGGTGAGTGATGGGCTACTCGCCGTCCGTACGTCTCACGACGAAAACAGGCCGTGTCGACGGCGCGTTCGTGTTCCACGCGCGCCTCAAAGAGATGTCAGCAACATGGGAGGGGCCCGAAAGGGCCGACGCCTGTCGGGGCCGCGGGTAGTCCAACGGTTATCGCAGCCTCGACATAGAGGGCGAAGAAGGAACATGGGTGGTTTTTAGTCAGTAGAAGTCTGACACTCCCTTTCGCTCTGACCAAGAGCGGGAGGGGTTATTCGATGATTTTAAACCCACCAAAAAAAAAAAAAAAAAAAAGGGGAGAGTTATCTGTGAATCTCCACCGGACAGGTTTGTTCCCCACAAATGATATAACTCTGGATATCGTGTCATGCCCCTCTTGTTATTTGCACATCACAGGAACACTGCTGATGGAGTCTACTGAAAGAGTTAAGCTCGACGCCAAATTTTGGGCTGAATCAATTTTAATTATCATCGACGCGCTAAGAAGAAGTTGTTATTCCAACTCATCTTCGCCATGGTTTTGTAACAGTTTTATAATTAATTGCACGTTTTTGGATAACACCTTGTATTATCAATAGAGATGGAGACAAAGAAGACACTTACAAATACTTAGAGCATAATAAAATCTTTAAAAAAATCTAATAGAAATTCTGAATTCGTTTGAAAGAGATGAAAACAAACAAAATGCAGTATTATAATTCAGGGCCGTGTCTCTAGAATAAAAACTAGCTGTGCTATCGACTTTGTCAGTGAAAAAGATTATAGCCCTCTGAAATTAATGAGTACGTTTAGTTTTCTTAGAAGAAAAGCTACTTCGTAAGGTAATATCAATGGCTTCGGTTAACTCAAACATCAAACCTTTCAAAGCATTCAAGTAGCTATAAGAAAATTAAGGATTGGGTTTAGATCCCTATTGGCATTCTTTAGATTGGAAGCATTTTCTAAGTGCCGAATTTATATGAAGGAATCGGTAACAACGACCCTTAAGAGTATTTCATAAATTCAAAATAAGCATTTTTTCTTCCGAGTTACAGTATGACCAGTTTAAAATTAAATTGGTAGGTCTCATACCAGTAGGGCTATTGCGTATCTTTTAAATGTCAGTGGCTATCATATTGTCCATGGATAAACTATCAAATTGGTTATGGTTTAGTACAAAATGGAACCATTTGACAGTAATTGATAGGCACTATAGGTTAGCCACTGTCATTTAAAAGATACGCAATAGCCCTACTGGTCAAATTAGCTTCCCCTATTTTCACCCGGGCAGGGCTCGGTTGCCCAGGTTCTAGGTATAATTAACCGCCTATGACGGTCCTAGTTCAGCGCAAACAAGAGAAGGCAGGAGCATTGATCTCCATGCTTGCTCAATGATAATTGCAAATAATATTATATTGGACTTCTATCAATACAAATCATGCATACATTAAAAAACATTCAAGCAAAGCGAATATTTTGTAAACGATTCTTGAACCTAAGGTAGGTAATTGTGTAACCATCTATTAACAGAATTCTGATACTTGTGGCAGAGATAGCAAAAAAATAATGTAAAGGAACTCCTGAATAAAAGGACTCGATCAAGTTAAGAACGTTTTGTAGAACACTAATTGACTACTTTTTGCGTTGGTTGCCTTTTGAGGACAAAAGTTAAAGTAGATGGACTCATTAGTGCTGAAATAGTCTTACGACGCCTTTCTTTTGTGTTTCTTGTATAATGTACGTTAATTTTATTGCCTCCTAGCGGTAATGGTGATTTCTTGGAAGTACATCAATGTTAGCGGGGAAAGGTAAATCTTAACTTCAAACTATTTTCTTTACTGTTGTGTAAGTAATCCGTAGATTATTGTTTCTGTAATACAATAGGATTACCATTATTTTGACTACCTCTGACATCACGTTAGACACTAACCACACGATAAATAAGTAATAGGTACTATCGATTGTTTGTTCTCGTTGTAATTTAATACACCAATTCCTCACATATTCTGTTGGATTTCCAAGTTTGGTACTCTCTTTGGTCATATTTATCTTCTTTAAGGCACACAAAGTTAATATTATCTATACATATATAAAAATAAATACCAAATTGGGCTTAATATAGCACGAGAAACGTAACCCAGAAATAGAATTTATATACAATTCTCAAGGAAACGCCACGCGAGCTTCGAACCCTAACCCCCAAATCTAAAATACAGATAGGAAACCTATTATACGAGACATCGAGGTTAGGCCGCAATATATTCAACATTAACATTGTGTTCGTCTATGGACTCTCGATTCTTCATCTGATTTGAATTTGGTATTGTATCGATTACAATGCCGTTTGCCAATTTTGATGTTTAACCGTCTGGATTGAACGAATACCGTAAAGTAAGGTTTTTCGAATAAACGTTTTTTGAAACTGCGTACATAAAATGAAACGTCTGGAACTAAATATTGAATAGAATAGCATTGAACAATAAGTTTTAACAATAAGATACTGATCTGACCCCCCAAAAAAAATGGAAAGGGTAGGGAGAAGCTGTGCTGCCAAGCGCATCGTTGGAGCTGCCGCATGCGTCAATGCGTGTGCATGCTGTTGACGGCTCTAGTAAATGACGGTTCTGAGTGACGGATAAGAATATAAACATGTGAAAAATGCGACTCCGAGCTGAAAGATTGCCTTATTAATCCGACAACACATGCACGAACAATGTACCTACAGAAAGCAAGACGTTTCGGCGGCCGCGCCGAAGCAATTTCATTCTTTGTGCTGGTACAGAACTCCCAAAATATCGAGACTCAATACACTCCCGCATCTTTCAAAGCTCAGGACACCTGCACCTAAACCACCAGTCCTTTTAATTAAACGTAGAACAACCCAAGAAAAATCCAACACGCGTAGGAAACTAACTCCCGTCTCAAAAGAATATTCTTCATCCACAATTTTTGTTGGGTAAAACGCGTGCGTATCATTACGACTAGTCTTCATAGTGCCGACTAACGAAGTAGTGTTGGCGAGAAGAAATGAATGTATCGTACGCGCCTCATTAGGCTAGAGCTCGATTCACGCGTGCTAAACAAAAAATGAAGCTGGTGGTTTAGGCAGTGTGTACACTGTTCTGCTGTAAATATATTTAATTAAAAATGTTGATATTTGTGTTTTTTTTCCAAACTTAAAAGGATCCCAATGGTTTATGACGATCATAATCATAATAATAATTATTATGTATGAAATTACTATTATTACTTCTTAGGAGGATGAGAATTTGTAAGATATAATTAATAAGAAATTGCATTTATCTTATAAAGACTCTTTTATAAGCACATTTTATTCAATGACCTTTTTCTCAAAAAGGGAAACTGCGGCCTCGACACAAAAGGCTAAGAAGGAACATGGGTGGTTTTTAGTCAGTAGAAGTCTGACACTCCCTGACGCTCTAACCAGAGCGGGAGGAGTCATTTGATGATTTCCCAACCTCAAAAGTGGTGTGGCCATCATATTCATATTCGTGGCCAGAAAGAAGACACAAAACAAAGAAACCTCTTTGTTCGGTGTAAGGTCTTTGCCCAGCAATAGGACACAAAAAAGGCTTTGAAAAAAAAAAAAAACGTAACTCCACACACGACATACGTAACTGATTGTAACTATGACGATGGATTACGTACGTTTCTATATAAATTCTCATAGGTTGTTTTGTGTCCTAATCACGCACTAATTCAAACCTTTGTTTGTAGTTACAGTTAACAAGCGACACTATTGTATGTGGTTTGCTTCAGCAAGCATATCGCATCGCTATCACTGTGTGACAAGATTTAAACCGCGTTCTTGCCGACGACGCTATAATATTAGCGCCTTTCCTCTTGAAATTACGAGTAGCTTTACGCGGGACAACAATAATTATGGATATCTATATGTACACACAGTTATAATGTTTGCTGTTTGTTTCTTTGCAGCCGTGTTTGCTTATTTTTCGTTTTTAGTAAGGGAATTCAAAGTTGAGTGAACATGTTCGAAAATGACAAATATCACATGCTCCAGTTATTTTTATTGACTAAATGTAAATTTGAACGGGGCCGTAGCAGTGGAAAATGAGTATGGGTTTATGTATAATTGATAATCGACGTATCTTTACAAAACGCGATTAAGTGATACAAATGCTTACCTATGTTTAAAAGCTAAGTAAATATTGCGTAAATAAATTACTTGCATAAACTTCTACGTCTCTTGCTAGACAGTCTTCTCAATGAAACTATAAAGAAAATTAATTCCGGAACCTATTTCTGCGCCAGTTGTGAGTAATTAATTACAGCCTGTATTTTAATTAAATCTCCTATTCTTCGTGGAAGCGACATAATATTGTAATTCGTGCTTGAAAAAGCAGTGCTCTTTCAAAGGAACAACTGCTCGAAAAAGTAAATACATATTTCATGAAAGGAGAGCAGCGTAACGCCGTAGCTGGAATCTGTGACTCGCCAATGCAAAAAACCAAATCCAGCGTCATATAACCAAGCAAATTCCGTATACAAGTTATAAGGGACAGGGTACATTCAGCTCCATTTCCCGAATCAAATCCTAACGGGGATTTACTCTAATAGTACATTATGATATAAGTGCGGTAAGTTGAAAATTACAGCCGAGGCGATATTGCTTGCCCGAGCCGTAGGCGAGGGCTAAAAGAAAGCAGAGGCTGTAATTATCAAAGCGCACGTATGTCATACGACGTTTTATAACATATTTGCGAGGAAATAAATAAAACTCGGACTTTCTTAAACGAATAAATCTTTAATTAAAGCAGTTATGGAAATTTGAAATTTGAAATTCGATTTTTTTTCAGGCATAGGCACAAAACAGCCAGTATTATTATTAAGTAAATTAATATTTTTGTTTTTGCTACAGATATTAATGGTTGTAATTTATTGTCGAAATTAATAAAATTAAAGAATTAAATGTTTATTTATTATATTTTATCTCCCAAAGTTAATTTTATTCACAAAATGTTGACCACTTTTCTGAAATAAAAACTCTTTGCTAAGATTTAAAAAAGTAGGTACCGTTCGTTTTGACGGAGCATCTTTCTAAACCGTGCGATTTACATTACATTACCGCACAAGTACGTAATGAGATACGTTACGATATTGAAATTGGTGAAATAAGAGACCCTTTACGAGCAAATGTGTTATAAAAATTATTACTTACTAGTTCTATATTTCAATGTAAAATTACATTCTCTGTAACCATCAATTTAATTATGTTAATAATATGACTGAAATTAAAACATCAACAATGAATGTTGAAGTACTAACAGACGAAGTAGTAGAAGTAGTACGAACGACATGTGAAATCAGCTGATTTTTCCTTCTTCCGGCTACAGAGTTCATTCTTACACTCTGTATAATATTTGGTTGGATCCCAAACTAAACGTGCTGTAAGCATTCCCAATTGCCTTGAGGGACGCCTCTCAGCCGCAGCCAGCCTCTCGAGGCGCGGCCATGAGGACGATAGGGCACACTCTCTCTGTGGCCCCCACTTCAATCCCCCTTATTATCCCCTTTTGTCCTTTTACCTTTTTTCACCTGTCTGGCTGAGTGACGTGTTAAAATGCAAAAAGCTGTGTTGACTATAGTAAAATGTAGAAAGCTTAAATGAAAAGGATTTGGACTCCCAAAGGATCAATAGCTCTCTTGTAGATGCAATTCTTATCTAATGTGTTCTTGCTGGAAACAATATTGGCTGGGACAATTTTATTCTAAGTATAGAAAATACATCTTTTACTTACAGTAGGTACCTCTTTTTTATTTTTTGGCTGGTGGAAAATCATCAAATATCCCCTCCCGCTCTTGCACCGCACCCGCTCTCGCAGAGCGAAAGGGAGTGTCAGACTTCTACTGACTTAAAACCACCCATGTTCCTTCTTAGCCCTATGTGTCGATGCCGCGGTAACACAAGTTATGTACAACCCGCAGCCCAGACGGGCGTCGGCCCTTGACTCCTCTCCTCCCCTCCCATGTTGCTGACATCTCTTTGAGGCGCGCGTGGAACACGAACGTGCCGTCGACACGGCCTGTCGTCGTCGTAAGACGAACGGACGGCGAGCTAGCCCATCACTCTCCGTCCACAGGCCCGCGTCTACGGTGGCCGGAAGCCATTACGTGGTCCCCGACGCCCGGAGCGCCTCCTGCGGCGGCTGGGACGAGAGGTTCTCTCCCTCTCGCGTTCCGCCACCTCCTTCGCTAGCATCACTGCTTCGCAGAAGGAGGCAACAGCGTCCCATTCCTCCTCGCCCCGGACCATAGTTTGCACCAGGGCCGGGCGCGAGAAGTCGCCGCCGCCGCGCAGTAGGTACCTAAAGTAATGACAGAATAAATAGGTACCTACAGTTCTTAGATTTCTTTAAAAAAACATTATTAACATCTATAATTCCAGTCGTTACAAGAATCAGTAAAATTCCAATTTGTCACTTACTTTTCATAGGAGTTATGAAAATTGGTGCTATCAACACAACAAAACGAAGCCAAAGTATTGGAACGTTAGGATGAAAATAATCTGCATTTGTTGCAAAAATCGCATATTATACTAATATCCTAGTTACCAGCCTGTGCTAAATGTGCTCGTACAAAGTATGAACTCACTGCAATAATACAATGAGGTCAGAGCAAATATGCTTTTCGGAATTAACATAATAGGTCTATTATCTAACGCAGATAGCTGGAATATTTCGAATTTTCGTTTAGGTTACGTGTCAAGATAATAAATGATGTAAAAGAAAATGCTGGGACACTATTTGTTATTGCATAGATGCCTTTTTCGCAAGCTGATGTTTTAAAATGATTGTAGTCTAAGTTTAAAAGTTGTAATCGATTGTCGTGGTTTGGGCATATGGTTCGGGGGAATGAGGATAATGTCGTGAGAAAAGCAAATGTGATGCATATGAATGTGCATGGATATAAGGGCAGAGGAAGACCAAAGAAACGATGAATGGACTGTGTAAAGCATGATATGGCAAAAAAGGAGCTGTCTATTGAGATGACCAGTAATAGATAAGTATGGAAGAAGATGACAATATGCTGCACCCGTCAAGAAAATGATTATGATGTACATTTTAAAAAGATTTTCTGGCTTTTGAAACCCAAATCGTTTTCTGCAATTTGTTTTGGAATTCTAACACAGCTACACATCATAATCTAAGCACTTACCTACCTATAAACACAACTTCCCTCAAAACATCTCAAAAATCCGCCTCAAAGTCTTGCACGAAGATATTATCGCATGCAAATGCCTGAAATAAAGCAATATCTTGAACAATAAGGCTCAAAGACTTGCAACATGAGTGTGGGTATCCGTCTTGAGCACAAAGCTTTCGAGAATACCTTGTTGTTAGTTCATTGCGCTGGAAAAGAAAATTTGTAGGACACCTGTAGTTACTGGGATGTAACAATGTGCACGGTTACGTGATCCGATGTGTTGTGCATGGTGTGTTGTGTATTCTGTGTGGATTTATAGAAAGGAGGATGCAAATATTGGTTAGTATGGGCTACGTATATTATGCACAAATATAAAATATACTAGCTGATGCCCGCGGCCTTACCCGCGTGGATATGACAAATTATATACTAAAGCCTTTTTTTTTCCGCTCTTGGGCAGAGCGAAAGGGAGCGTCAGACTTCTACTGACTAAAAACCACCCATGTTCCTTCTTAGCCCTCTATGTCGAGGCCGCGATAACTAGTGTACAACCCGCGGCCCCGACGGGCGTCGGCCCTTTCGGGCCCCTCCCATGTTGCTGATATCTCTTCGAGGCGCGCGTGGAACACGAACGCGCCGTCGACACGGCCTGTTTTCGTCGTAAGACGGACGGACGGCGAGTTAGCCCATCACTCACCGTCCACAGGCCCGAGTCTACGGTGGCCGGAGGTCATCGCGGGACTCCCGACGCCCGGAGCGCCTCCCGCGGCGGCTGGGACGAGAGGTTCTCTCCCTCTCGCGTTCCGCCACCTCATATACCTATACATATTCCTTCCTCATGAACCACTCTTTCTATTGGTGAAAACAGCATGAAACACGACGCGGCGAAGGACTTTGTCTAGTGATTACGAAAAAGCATTTTTTGGCTATTGTTAACCTGACATTTTACAATTATGACCGGACTAAGATTTGAGACTTGGTGCCATACTATGCTTGTTTACCTCAAAAATACCTGACCAACGGTACTATTGAAGGGTGGGACCAGTTACAGACTAGACTCGTTATTTACTTTAATCAAAAATATGATATTTATCGAAACGAAATTGAATTCCAAAATAAACAGCTTTTCAAAGGGCGAAAGAATTTTTAATCAAGATATCGAATATCTTAGTTTTAGAATCTTTCGCTTCTAGAAAGAAGGTTGATAGTTATGTAATGCGTGGACCTATACTACTATAGATTAGGAGGTAATGCTAGCGTTCTATAAGCCTCTATAAGCTTAGTCATTCGTCAACGCCCAGTCACCAACGGTAGAAACTTGACGTGTGTAATCTCAGGCCTAAGTCAGGGATAAGAAGGGTTTGGCTTTGAGATGTTAAATAGCAACGTAAATTTTAACCGAAGGCAATCCAGTTCAAATGCTTGTATAGGTTTAGGATTAATTAGTTAAGTGTTAAGCTGTTTTTCTAAAGTCTTTATCCGTAAACCGTGATTTTAGGTAAAGAAACGTTATCAGCATTAGTTTATCAAGACTAGTATTTTCAAATAATTGTAGAAGGAAAAGTTTAAGTTAAGATTTAAAAGTGGCCACATGCACAAGGCGAAACGGAAACCCACGCTAAGGCTGCGATTCTACTAAGGCGGAGCACCAATCACATGGCTTGAAATCCACATCTCTCCAAAGACATGTAGATTGAATCGCGCTCCGCTCCGCTTCAGTGGAACCGCAGCCTAAAGTGGTTACCACGTGTTCAGTGCATAATTCCGAAACTCAATATAGCCTCTGAAATTTTTCAAAGGAAATAAACAAAAAAAAAATCATCGACGGGTTCACAATGATCGGTATCATTGTGAACCCGTCGATTATTTTTTTTGTTTGAAAGAACAGTGATTTGTGACTTTATTCTACTGAAATACTACTATCACTCAACAGCTGCCCCCCATGGCCCGCGTGGAAATAAATCGCATTGTTTGTTGGCAGGGGCCGCGGGGGTCAGGGTGTCGGTCATCCCTGCTCGTGTCCTAACTCGTGATCTACTTTATGTTTCTGGCCTTCTTGCCCATTTTCTACTACGAATTCTTCCGAGTGTAACGTTGTACAGTAACCTAAGACTTTTCGTGCCAATATACGACTAACAAAGCCAAAGCGCGGTAAGCATTGGTTCAAGTTTGGCACAGTTTGATTGTATGACTTACGCCAAAACGTAGTACTAGCCCATGAGAGCAATAGTCATCATCAGATTATTGCAATCCACTGCTGAATATAGGCCAGGATATTTTTACCTTACGCCACTCAGCTCGATTTTCGGCAACTCTCAAAATCAAAATCAAAATCAAAATCAAAACTCATTTATTCAAATTAGGCTGATAATCAGCACTTTTCGAACGTCAAAAATTTACTTTACTTTACTTATTTACAAGAGACAGTCCCCCAAAACGCCCCCCCTTCGACACTTCCTAGTGTTTTTGCTGGAAAGAAGAAGTGGCGGAACAAACTCCCCAGCACACATCTGTCTGTTAGGTTGGTTAGAAGAACCAGACTCGATACAATAGTAAGGCAAGTATAAAAAAGTATATAATAATAATAAAAAAAAAGACATAACATATCAGTAAACTAATCTTGGAGAAAGAACATAAATAAATAACAAACATTGTCTTGTGTTCAACTCATCCAGTTGTTACCAGCCACTCTGCGAATATCATCGCTACACCAAGCCTGAGGGCGTCCTACCTGACGCTTGCCGATTTGCGGTCTCTACTCAAGAACACGTCCACTGCAGCGATCATCGGTTCTGCGGCTAATTGCAGCTTACTTATTCTGTGAGCTATGTCGACAACTCTGGTGGTCTGGTGATGAGATCACCTCATTTCGGACGCGATCCCTGAGAGAGACTCCTAGCATAGCTCACTCCATAGGTCCATAGACCTTGAATTAAACCGTACCGTGAGTGTCCACGTTTCGTATATCATAACAGGCAGGTCGCACTAGTTGAAGACCTTAGTCTTTAGGCTCTGCGGGATGTGTAACAGGAAGACTCGACGAAACTTCCTAAACACTCCTAAGCCCAGTTGGATTCTTCTATTAGCTTCTTTCTCAAAGTTGTTCTTACCAAACTGCAAAGTTTGCTCGAAGTATAAATAAACTCTCGAAGAACCACGAGACGACCGCCATTGACAACAATAGTCCTAGGGTGAGGTGTTCGTTGAACATAACCTGGGTTTTAACTTATAAACAACAAAAACAACTTACAACTTCACCCTGAGACCAATACTCTTTGAAGAATCCACTAGGCCAACCAGCATCTGTTGCAAGTCGTGCAGCGATTAAGCCAGTATGACGATATCATCTGATAAAAACTAGCCGTTGATGTTAATGCCCCGTCTTTCCCAGTTCAGCAATAACACATCCTCCTGTCCATTGGAGAATAATTTCGGGGAAGTTACGTCCTCTTGCGTCACCCCCCTACGCAATGGGATATGCTTTGTCTGCTGGTTCTGAGGTTGGATGGTCATTGTGGCGTCTTCGAATAGGTTCCTCAGCACTTGGATGTACCGCCAGTCTACTTGGCATCGCTGCAATGACTCCAGAATGGACCAGGTCTCGATATAGTCGAAAGCCTTATAGTCTACAAATGCAAGACACGGAGGACGATAATACTCCTAGGACTTCACACAGCAGTATACAGTATTTCACTACACATAAAAATAGTAATTTTATCAAAAAATAATTCAGACACACTTTTTCCTTTATATCTTACAAACAAGTCATGTTCCGACACTTTTTGTCATATTTTTCTAAGTCATATTTTTTACCAAAGCCCAAATGCAATCTATTTGTCTGTAGGGCCGTGGGGGTCACGTCGAATACAATTTAGCTTAATATCTATGCGCCATGGCTCAATAGAGATGCTTAAAATCACCTCTGACTCGCGGTCACATGTTGCCCCCCGCGGCCTTAACGGAACTATTGCATGTCGGCCATACGGTGTCCCCCATGGCCCAAACGTAAACACGGGAAAATAAAAGCGGCGTTCAACGTGATAACACGACGTGATACACATTCCATAAAATATTAGCTCTGGGCTCTTGGAATATATCGGTGAAGGACCGATATACCGAACATCCTGTGTCTAAGTAAGGTTACAGATTTCATACCATTATGATTCAAAGAAGGTGCCAAGTACTGACAATCTCCTTTATTATTCTCAAACAGTATCTTCATTGAAATATTGGATAGATAATAGTGTTGTATCCTGTGATATAAAGCGTCGTCGGTTACCGGCGCAGTCCTTATCAGACCTCATTTTATGACCGCGTAAATAATGGACATTTTCGAGAAAATTTTATTCAATTTCCTGGGTCTCTGCTTTGAATAGAGAATGTTTTACATAATAGTTTGCGGCTTGGCATCTTATGTTTTAAACTAGTTTTAGTTTGCTTACTCGCTGTTTAGGCAGCCTATTAGAATAAGTCAAAGTACCATAATCGGTTTTTTATTTTGAAATAACTAGCTGTCCCACTGCTGGGTAAAGGCTTCCCTACCTTTTTTCATTGGTCCAATTCTGCTCCACTTCTTACCAATCCTAAGATATCCTGACTTCACCAAAACGGGGACGTCCGGAGCGTTGACGCGATAGATTTGGATCCACCACAATCGACTCCAGAATCTGGACCCAAGAAAGTGATTATAACAAATGTGCTTTATTTTATTCATAGTTTCTTTCTATTCTTTAAAAAAAAATGAGTCCGTCATTAATTCGTGATGTCCCAATGCAATCCTAATCACAGTAAAACCTTGCACAAAACATGACAAGTGATCTTCCCCAGTATCATGTATCAGTCATCCCGGAAATCCGACAAATGGCTGTTCTCAATCATTTCCAATCTTAGTGAATTCCTTAGGGAGCCCCTACGATATCGAACAGCCCAAATTAACACTCGGGACGCGTACTGATTGCATTACAGCGATGCAGTCATTAGGTGTACCTCCGTGTTCGTCTGAGGGTGTTGGGCGTAACGCTAACTTAATTAGTAAGTCTTTATTGGAATTCGGACGTATTGACACTAACGATTTCATAGTAGGTACCTACTTGACTTATATTGTAAAATTAAGATGCTTCGAAAATAGGAATGAATGACTAAACATGGACCATGGAGAGAGGTTATAGTAAAATTAATCAGTCATAATTTTCGTGTTGACTTTATCCGTCTTTGGATTTAGAAAATTGTGTTTTATAAAATGAACTAAACCTTTTTTTTTTTTTTGGCGGGTGGAAAATCATCGAATAACCCCTCCCGCTCTTGGGCAGAGCGAAAGGGAGTGTCAGACTTCTACTGACTAAAAACCACCTATGTTCCTTCTTAGCCCTCTATGTCGAGGCCGCGATAACTAGTGTACAACCCGCGGCCCCGACGGGCGTCGGCCCTTTCGGGCCCCTCCCATGTTGCTGACATCTGTATGAGGCGCGCGTGGAACACGAACGCGCCGTCGACACGGCCTGTTTTGATCGTAAGACGGACGGACGGCGAGTTAGCCCATCACTCACCGTCCACAGGCCCGCGTCTACGGTGGTAGGAGGTCATCGCGTGACCCCCGACGCCCGGAGCGCCTCTCGCGGCGGCTGGGACGAGAGGTTCTCTCCCTCTCGCGTTCCGCCACCTCTTTCGCTAGCATCACTGCTTCACAGAAAGAGGCGACGGCGTCCCATTCCTCCTCGCCCCGGACCATGGCTTGCACCAGGGCCGGGCGCGAGAGGTCGCCGCCGCCGATCGCCGCTACGAGAACACGGCGGGGCTTCGCCCAATCGGGCCACACCTCCACTGTGTGCTCCACCGTGTCCTCCGGCCGATCCTCACAATGGGCGTTTCCTCCCGCCTGATTCGGTGCAGGTGCCTCCCGAAACAACCGTGTCCGGTGAGGACCTGCGTCAGACGGAAGGTGAGGGCGCCGTGGCGCCTCTCTAGCCACTCCTCAAAGAGGGGACTTACCGCTACTTACCGTCGGATCTATTTCTTTATTCCGGAAAAAATTGTACGCCTGGTTAGTCAATAAATGTTTCTACACGACCCAGCAATACCCTTTTTTTTTTGGGGGGTGGGAAATCATCAAAAAACCTCTCCCGCTCTTGGGCAGAGCGAAAGGCAGTATCAGACTTTTACTGACTAAAAGCCACCCATGTTCCTTCTTAGCTCTATATGTCAAGGCCGCGGTATCTCTTACAACATCCCGCAGGCCCGACGGGCGTCGGCCCTTGCGGGCCCCTCGACACGAACGCGCCGTCGACACGGCCTGTCGTCGTCGTAAGACGGACGGACCTTAGTTATAAGATTAGACAATAAGGGATCGGACAAAAAAAAACTAATAAGTCCGTCAGATACATTTTCAAAAAATATTGGACACGTAATTTTTCTTTTTTCACATAAACAAAAAACTAAGACGATACAGTGCTTCGAAAACTCGTGAACTCCTCGAAAACGTCACATGTTAGTACATTTTTTACCTACAAATGACGTCACAACCCCCCACTCATGATCTTTGACACGTCTTATCTTCGTCAATTTTTATTAATTTGATAAAACAAATAACACGTATCCAATATTTTTCGATAATCTAACTGACGAACAATTTATTTTTTTGACCCAGTCCGATCCCTTATTAGTGTACCTTACTATGTTTCTATTACTGCAATAATAACTAGTTAAGTTAGTATGTAGTCAAAAATGTAAATGTGTACCTACCCTAATTTAGTAATTCACTTTTTAATTCAAGAAATGGCTAATTAGAAGATCTTTACTGTTGGATTATGTAATGATGTACCATCTATTTACTATTATTATGCGAATAAATTATTTGTTTTGATGTGTTTTATGACTTTTTGCTGCATTCCAACGCGAATTTGTTCTCAACTACTACTTATAAAAAAAAGGATAGAATTGTAGGTACTGGATTTTTAAGCAAAAATAAATTTTTAGTTATATTCGGAAGAGAAAAGATTGAAACAAATTAATTAAATAATTTAACAAAAGCTGGCACTAAAAGCCTGCGCTTTTTAGATGAAGAATTCGTAAGACAGTACTAGAGCCCACTGGGAAATCATATCAAGTACGTTACTAATTTCTCATGAAATAATTTTCCGCATTCTCTGACTAATTTTCTCTACGCCGAAAGCAATTGCTTGACCACGTTTCTGAGGACTTCTTCACTCATGAAACTTTGAATATCCCAACGTCATTTCGTGTAAGTGAAACAACACTAATATGATAGCCGGAATTCGAGGTCTTATCTCGCCAAAATCGCCTCTCAAACTCTAGGAATACATTTGAAATTCTTGTGGCACATTCTCTGTCGTGTAATTTGTCCTGTGGGCGACCGTAGGAACCCTATGTAACTAAGGTTGCCTAATATCGTACACTCGGTTAACTCGTAAACTGGGTGGTACGGTTATAAACTTGGAGAAAGGATTCAGTGGGTCTGCTAGAAATATGAAAATTATTTTATCATAACAATGGCTAAAAGTGGTCAATTTAAACGTTTTGCTGGGTTAGTGTGTATTTTGTGCTCAGATTAAATTAGCAACTGGTACCGAAGAATAGTTACGTTTAATGCATTTAACCAAATATTTTGAAGGTAGATTTTGTAGGTTTGGAAAGATTATTTTTTCTATTAGCGATGGGGTTAATTAGCCATGCTTATGATGTGAGAAATTTTTCATTTTAATTAGGTACTTACATACTGATGAGTAGTAACTGGATGCGAGTTGCCGAGAATCGAGCTAAGTGGAAAAAGGTCTATATTCAGCAGCGGCTGATACAGGTTGATGATGATGATGATATTGATAAGTATTCTTACTTACATTACGAATAACTAATAAATAAAAATTATTGTGTGAAAGATGATATGATCAGAAAAGGACTGACATCTAATGGAGTATCATCATATTATCGTATCAGCCCGTAAGCACCCATTGCTGGGTATAGGCCTCCCCTTTTTACGTCATATGTCCCGATCCTGTGCGTCTCTCATGCAAGTAAAAATTGAAAAAAAAGAAAGCCCTCCTTTTGGGCTTCGCCATAGTTGAGCAATAATTGGTTAAAATAACGCCGATTCCAAATAAACGGGAATAAAGGCAAGACGATGATGACACATTTCGTCACTAACAGAAAATAAGACCATACCAATGTCTTGCATTACGTAAGCTAAAAGGTTAATTCATTAACCCCTAGTGTTAACCACCGGTAGTGATAATTTATTCAATCTAATTGATTACAACATTGCGCGGGTTAGCCAGTCTGTTTAGACGGTGGGTCATTATCCCAGCTTCCTTTGAATACACATACCGTATTTAGTAATTATTCACATCCTCTGATTGCTGATTAGTAGTCGAGAATTATTCAAACAGTGGATGCGGCTATTATTTGTACCTTCCTACCCAAGTTACCAAGGGACATTTGCTAAGGGTGATTCTTCGGACAGTCTTGTTGTGGTTGGTTGGTCACAAGTGCGACTGTTGAGCACGAGGTCCTGGGTCTATAATAATTATCAAATTATCTACTTACTAGACGACTTTTCTTGTTCAATACTTTTAAGACCGCGGTTTTGTTTGCAGTCGGGTTTTAGTTGTTAAACTTATTTTTTTATTAATTTCGTTACTATCCGGCTGCGAATATCTCATTAAGTACTTAGCTGGGTAGATAGGAGGAAAAGTCCTTGTCATAGAAAAGAGAAAGGCGAATATCCCTTCAAAACAAATTGTGCGTAATCTTTGAGACCACCACCCTCCAAAAAGGTGAGCTTCCTCCATTATGAATAACTTCCACAGTGTTCATCTAATTTAACTTGTAAACATTACCATTTAGTCGCCCATCTCGACTTGATGCCTCCAAAAGTGCTATTCGCTACCTTTATTACCGGATTTTTTATTTCGTATCTCGCCTTTTTGTTCGCTTGTTATTTCTTTATGAGTAACCTCGTTTACGCTTACTACAGCTCCAAAAGATATTTTAATAGTCGTTTCAAGTTCTTCCACAGATAAATTCATAAAAGCCATTGTTAATATTTATATTATTGTTTTTTCAGTGTCAATTTTGTTTTAAACTTGGCCCACCCTAGAAACTGCTCCTGTATTTCATTATATTGTGGGTGCGTTAACAAACATTTAAACTCACACAAACCAAACACCCAGACCCAGAACAGCTATCTGTATGCCATACATTTTGTTCCGTGTGGGGATCAAACCTACTACACGCAGCGCAACAGTCAATCGCTCAGCGACTACAGCAACCGTGGCATCGTCGCGTCGCCTTTAAAAACCACTACGAGATAATTTGGCTTTCTCGAAGAAAAAAGGAACCGTCTTGCTTCGAAAAGGATGCTCCCGATATCAGTACTTGATAAGAAATCCAGCCTATTATGTTTCAATTACAGTGAAAGTTGCGGATTTACCGATATCAATGTCACATTGAAACGGTATAACCTAAAGTAGCTTCAGCCAACCGATCAGGGTCGCTAAGGTTACCAGGATTTAGCGTTCAATTGGACCCTGGAAATACCTTTTGTGTAAATTGCCCTGTACCTAGGGCTCTCACAATGTGGCCGATGCGGCGTTCGGCTAACATGGCTGTTAAGGGTGTAATTGCATCCGTTACAGACTGGGCTCTGTTGGAAGCTGTATTGTTAGTTCTAACGCTTGGCCTTAACTATTGGTACTCGTTAGAAGTTGTTTATGTTTAAAAAATGAAAAGATTTTAAAGGAATTGGAATGATAAGGTAATTCAGAACCTGTTTTAATTTATTATTAACACTTGTAATTGAATGTTTACTATATTTATTATTTGTTTCGAATTTATTCGTGATCATGGTGCTTGTAACAACGCCGAAATATCGGTAACTCAAAACAAATAGTAAATATGATAGATATCCCGTAACAAGTGTTAATAATAATGTTAATGACCATGTCATTAAAAACTTATATCTGTTTACATTTAATTTTATATTAAATGTTGGAATAACTGAGTTTTGAGGAAGCAGCAGTGGGATGACGTAGACTAGCAGTGACAGCACCTAAATTGAATTTTTAGGTAAGTTAATTCATCAGGACATTCTTACGCAAATCTTCAATTTTTTGCAGCAAAAAGAAGTAGAACACAAATGTTGGCAACCGCCGAAAGTCAAGACATCAATATCAGAAATGAATATTGCAGTATTGAAAGTATTCTTTCAAACCAACAAATAACACTACAGAGAACTTAGAATCAGAGTCGTAAACTGTCTATTGAAACAGGCGATACCTTTTGCCGTTGGCCGTGGCTTACGTGTGGTCGGCGGATAGCAATATTGGCTATCTCTATGCAACGACGTACTTACGAACGTAGCGGTCTGCTAGCAAACTGGTACCGGTGTATGTAATTTACATTTTATTGAACGTTATAAAATATTTTGTTGAAAATTAATTCTTTTTGTGAAAATTTAGTGTGATAAAATTGTGCTATTTATTGTCTTTGTATTGAATCATCAGCGCCTTGCCCTTGTCTGTTTCTGGGAGTTGGCACAATAGGTTTATTTATTCCATTTACTTCTTTGTAAAAACATAGCGGATGACACGCGGTTTCATCCGCGTAATTCGCGTTCCCGTGGGAATAAAGGGATAAGAAGTAGCCTTTGTCTATGTTACTTAGCGTGAATGTAGCTTTAAGAATTTTTGGAATCGGTGCACTAGTTTTAAAGTTTATTCATTACTAGCGACCCGCCCCGGCTTCGCACGGGTGCAATGCTGATACTAAATTAAATACACCACAGAAAAACTATGAACGTTGTATATAAAAACATAGCGGCCCGCTCCGACTTTGCACGGGCATAAAATATATATGCCTATGTCACTCAATGAAAACATGATTAAAATCGATCCAGTATTTTTGATTCATTCATTACTGCCCTTGGCCTGCACGCATTAAATTTGGAGTAAAACAATTCCTCTTTCCCTATACTTACTATGAAGATTTCCTGCTATCTTTGGAATATCTAAATTCATACAATTTTTATTACATTACACATTTTTACTTATTTACTTTTTAAATTTTTTCCTAGGTATTTATTTTATTTTTACAACAATTAATATATTACAGGATGTCTTTATACACAACGTTCACAGCTTTCTTGTCATTAGACAATACAAACATGTTTTCTCTTGAGGTTACTCTTGAAAGAGCGACATACAGTTGGCCATGTGAAAAACAGTCAACGCTCAAATCTAAGCCTGCAACGTTGAAGGTTTGACCTTGCGATTTATTAATGGTCATTGCAAAAGATGTCTTTACCGGAAACTGTAAACGTTTAAATTGGAAGGGTAAATCCGATGGTATCAGAGGGATTCGGGGAATCAATACATCTTCTCCGGTACCACATCCTGTGAGTATTGTGCACTCTATTATGAAAGTTTTCAGTGATTTTATCAGCAAACGCGTGCCATTGCAAAGTTTAGGTGGATTCAGGTTTCTTAATAAAATAACAGGACAACCTACTTTCAACACCATTTTGTGAGGAGGGAGTCCAGACGGGTTCAAAGAGTTTAGAAACTCTGTAGGAAAATGAACAGCTTCTTCCAAATCGAGAACAGTATCCACCGAGTAGTATATTTTCGTCGGCGCATCAATCTTTGAAAGAATCAAATTATTTACCTTATCTACTTGTTCATTAGTTGGTGACAGAATCGCTCTTTCTTTAAACCAAGATATTGTCTTGTAACTTATGTCATCAATGTAAGGATAGACTTTGTTGACTAACTCTTGGATGTTGTCTATCAAAACACAAAGGTTTTCAAGGTTAATCCTTCCCTCACTTTGTGTTAATTCTCCATTGCCAACTTTTAGCAGCATCTCTGGAAATTGCCTGTTCTCACGTGAAGATGACGAAACCCTCATATTAGTTTTAAGCTCTAATTTATTGACATGTGGCCAAAGGTTTGATCTTTTTAGGGAAGCATTTATTTCGTCAGCACGTGTTCCTCGAGTCACAACTGGTAGGATTTGTCGAAAATCTCCTGAAAACAGAATTGTACATCCACCCATAGGTGAATTTTTGTTGCGCAAATCGCGCATTGTCCTATCCAGTGCTTCCACAGACGACTTGTTTGACATGGTAGCTTGGTCCCAGACTATTAATGAGCAGTCACGCATCAATTTTCCTGTATTGCTCTGTTTAGAAACACTACAGACGCTGATATTGTCATCGGTGGCGATTTTCAGCGGGAGCTTGAATGTAGAGTGTGCGGTTCGACCTCCTTCTAAAAGCGTAGCGGCAATGCCGGATGACGCAACAGCTAACGCAATTTTTCCGGTAGATCTCACTTTTTTTAAAAGCAGATTGATTAAAAATGTTTTTCCTGTACCTCCTGGGGCATCAAGGAAAAACAATTTCCCTTCATTGTTATCAATTGTTGATAGTAATGCAGTGAATACTTTTTTCTGATCGATGTTTAATCGTGGCTCATCTTGAGCTATATTTTGTAAAAGTCTTGTTTGATCGTATGATATTTCTCTTGTGTATTCGGCACTGTTAGTTAAATCTGAGTTAGTAGTATTAGCTGGCATCGGCAGCCCAAAATCCTTGATCGATTTACCCGAAAGTAATTGCAGTACTTTATTCAATTCAAATAATGCTTCGTCAAATATGTGTTGATCATATTGTATATCATCTGAGTTTAACTCTCGCCGTCGTCGATTCAGAATATCACTGGCCATGTTTTCTTGAAATTTATTCCATAGATTAACAGAATCAGTTACTTGACAAAACGCTACTATGACAGCAAATAAATATCTTAATGACGTAGCTGAACTACAAACAGCTGCTTCTGATAATGTATTTTCCCAGTGAGAATCATCTTCCAAGAGCCCCATAGTTTTGCATGCTGCTTGATAAGTATTGTAAACAACACCTTGTACAGTTTTTAGGCGTGCAAAGGTTGTCGGGCCTTTTACAATATGCAGTAACATTCTCAGATAAAAGCATTCACAGTTTTAGAACTCTGGTTCCATGTATAGTAACTTGGAACTCTGTCATATGTCAGTGTTTTCGCGAAATCATCTTGAGCACATAACTTGAAAAATGCTGTCAATGTTGTATCCCGCGGATTATTAACAACTTCTTGTATATTGTTCTCCATGAAATATACCCTTTGTCCATTTTCTAAATGAACTGCAAGGTGGACAATTGTGGGAGCCCGGTCGTGCACTTCGAATGATAATATCCTCCTTACAGCTTCAGAGCTGCAGATGTAACGTCCGGACTGATATTTTTCCACTTCATTTGGTGATTGTATGCTGAAAGTGGCTTGATCACTACCTTTATTAATGTACCAAACGCAAATTTTAAATTTGTAATATCTCCGAAAATATTTGTTTAATTTACATGCTGTAAGGAACCATATTGATCTATATTAATTGCACACTGTATTTAAGGTACTTATTTCGATAAGGATTAATGCCGTATTGCTTAAAATAGCTTCGTAAATAAGATATTTTTTCACGTAAAAAGTAAACAATAAAAATGGTTAATGTGGGTTATCCCTAAAATATAAACGTATACCATCGCGGACTTTTTTGTAGACCTTTTTATGGTGTACAATACTGTAGTACATTAATTTGATCTAACTCGTAGGGTTTAGGCAGCGTTTTTGCTAAATTGCTAAATAAGCCCAAAAAAATAGGTTAATTTACGACATCACGTTAGAAACCTCTAAAATTAGCAATGTTGCCTTAGTATATGATGCATGTATTATACATATAAACCTTCCTCTTGAATCACTCTATCTATTGGAAAAAACCGCATCAAAATCCGTTGCGTAGTTTTAAAGATTTAAGCGCACATAGGGATATAGGGACAGAAAAGGCGACTTTGTTTTATACTATGTAGTGATAGTGACAAACATACACACACAACAATACAAATCTTTCCTCTTTATAATATTAGTGTAGATAACAGGCGAAATGTGGATATACTACTAAGGACTTGATTTTAAATGTTGTATTTTAAGGAGTGTCTATAAAACAATAGAGACAGTTGATCATGACTTCGTGTCAAACAATAACTTCAGTAAATAGTTAGCAATATTTTCGAACAGTATGTTGATAGTGTGAAGGCAAGATTACATAAATTCAATTTGGCCACCTCAGAGAGCTTTGCAAATTGCCTCGTCGGCCAGCAAGTGGAGTTAACCCTTTGATGCAGATCGCCAGCGTCATTCCGTCACCCGGACACGGGACTTTGAAACGTTCCATAGATATTCAGTCAAAGTAAGCTTCGTTACATTTGAGAGAGAATTTAAAATTCTCGATAGACATTTGCTCGACGAACGCTAGACCAATCCTGAAATTTTAAAGCGAACTAAAGTGAACTTAGAATCTAGGATGAACATTTATATTTGAGAATAACATTTCTAGATACAAATAAAATAACTTAGAAAAGGAGCCACTAAAAATTAAATCTACTTTTAGAGCAGTAGTCAATATTAAAATAGCAAAACAACTGATAAGTGTTCATTGTCAATGTCTGAATTGATCACATGGCGTTGATAGTGTCAGCAGTAGCATATAAGATTCTCATCGTGTTTGTGAATCCCGATCCTTGATTCCATCCGCAGACTATGACTACGGGATCGCCAATCCTTATAAAACCTCTTTCAACTCCCCATCTTATACAGAAGTTCACACGTTTCTCGAGATTTGTTACCCATTCTGGGTCCGAAGGTTCTACAAATAATTAAAAATGCACTTAATCTACACGAACACTTAGGTGGTATATAATAATAGAAAATTGGCAAGAAACAACTCGTTTACAAAAACTCTGTGTTCGATAATATCTGCATTGGTACAGAATTGTGTTGCAGATATTAACGGTCACCTCCAAAAAGTCGAGCCAAATACAATATTTTAAATATAATATCGAAATCGATACGCAAGATCTTATTCGAATTTGATATCCATCTTTACAGGCGTAGGTATTTATTTTATTTTCTGCCAAGATTTCTGTTTCTTTCTCGTAACCATAATACAAATTAATCGATAACTTATGTATACCTTCGTAGATTAAAGGATGGATTCCTCTCCACAAATGAAGTTGGCGTGCTACAATTCCGTACCTAGTCACCGCTAGGATGGGACATCGAGGCCTGAACTTCGCGACGGTCCGTGCTGCTTGGCCTGAAGATGTTACAACAACAATGGCTGCTGCAATGGATCTCTGTGCTGCTATCACTCCTGCCATAGCAGCGGCGGTACATTGGTCGATTGGTATTGGTGTCTGTAAAACGTAAAAGGTAAATTGTTGAGAGGCAGAGTTGGGACGCAATCAACTGTGCCTATCACCACACCACTTTACGTATTCTGTTCAGCAGTGGTCTTAGCTGGTCGTAGCTTGGTTCAAACATATTATGCCACGTCACAACACGCAATGGTGTTGGGATGGTGTGTTGATGTAATAATAAGCTTCTTCGTCTTCCGCATCTAGTCTGAGCAAGCCGTAATAAGAAAGTATTTTAATTTTAATTACACACATCAAAAGTGTCTAGGGATCAACATATATTTTTGCAATAACTTTTCTCCTGATTGATATTAATTAAAATTTTCTTTAAGGATTCATCAAATAAAGTGTTTTCGTTTGTCACAGTAACGATAAACCAAGTCACCTTTGCATTAATAAAGAAATTTGCCATTTTCCTAATAAAGGGATTTTTGACATTTGAACCACTAACATTAAAGTTCGAAAAAAAGACTGAAATAACAGTTTTCTTTAAAATTTTATTGGGTAACTTAAACAATTAATAATCCGTGTTTCTACCGCGAACACTAACAACACAAGAACATCGGTTTGGCATACTCAAAATGAGTTCATCCAAATCACGCTGTGGAATGGCCGCCCATGTTCGTTGCAACAACAAAAAAAGGTCTTCTTGCGACTGAATACCCTCCATATTCGGCAGAGCTCTTCTCTGTAGCATATCCCATGCATGCTCAATCGGGTTCAAGTCTGGCGACTGAGCAGGCCAGGGCAGGACATTGATGTTAGCTGCGGCGAGAGTCTGTCTTACAACTCTTGCGGTGTGCGGTCGTGCATTATCATGCATTAACTGAAATAAGGGACCGATTTGCACTTGTAGAGGAACGATGACGTCTGATACAATCGTCTCAGCATAAATTTGAGCGTTGAGGTTGCCTCTGATCCAAATCAACTCAGTTCTTCCGCCGATCCAAATACCCGCCCATACCATGATGGTTCCACCACTATAAGGATGGACTTCCTGGCAGGATTTTAATCGCTGTTGGCGTCCAGGGGTTCTCCAGTGTCGTATACGTCTTGTATCCGGTCTCATACCAAAACGAGACTCATCAGAAAAGCACACGAAACGCCATTGTTCTTCTGCCCAATTTCTGTGTTCAAGAGCCCATTGATATCGAATCCTACGATTGTGCATTGCTATAGGTGGTACCCGTAGCGGTCTTCGGGAATGAAGGTTCACTTCATGCAAGCGGTTTCTGACTGTTTGGTCGCTAATTAAGTTCCCTGAAGAGTGATGAAGCCTCACGGCTATCATCATGGCGGTTATTGTTGGAGCTCTTCGAGTTAAGATTTGAATGTATCGGTCTTGTCTCCGTGTGGTGCAGCGATACCGTCCTCCATGGCGCTCAGCCACGGTACCAGTGCTTCGGTAACGTGTCCAAAGTCGACTGATAACACTCTGACTTGTATTCAGAGCTAAAGCCACAGTACGTTGCCGGGAACCAGCTTCTATCATTCCCACGGCTCTGAGCATTTCTTCCCTGCTTAAATGACGTCGCCGCTCCATAATAACGTTGGTTTTAATCAGTAGTAGGGAAACAGTAGCACTAATAATGTCTTCAATGCGTTGTATGTTTTTATAGGGAAAATATTGACAGCTGATTTTCATCTTTTACTCGAATTTGATTCACAGTTCCTGATTCAAATTATGAAATGCACCAAAAAGGATCCATATAAATTTATAAAATCATAAATTTATTACAAAGCCACATCTCAATCTCAAGAAATCCGCATAAAAATGCTTGATCCCTAGACACTTTTGATGTGTGTATATTTGTACTTTCCTATGATAATGTGGCTCACAACGGTATAAGAAATAAATGAATAGACAGCGATAATTGTGCTGATAAAATCATAACATTCAATAGCATTATTACTAGCTTAGAGATGGATGATGGCAAAATAGCTTATGACAACAATATAAACAAACTCTGTTTCATAGCTGATGTAGATGTTTTATATTTACCTTATCAATAAAATCATTGAACACTTGCTTGGTCCAAACACAAGCTTCAGCTTCCTTACAAGCAGTACTCAACATTCGAATAGTTTCAACGGGGTAGGCACCCACTGCTGTTTCAGCGCCGAGGACTAAGACATCGGCACCATCCAGAATACAGTTGGCTACATCAAGTACTTCACCTCTTAGAGGAACCTTTTTGAACCTCATACTGCTCAGCATGTGAGCGTTTATACAGGTTGGAACGTTAAGCTGCAACGTTGGATTAGCTTTATTTTCATTCGAGTTACAGATGCTTGTAGAAACAGTAATGTACTTACATTTTATTTGTAGGATTCTAATACAATTTAAAATACTCTCTTATTGCCTAAGGCGTGGATATACGTGAATTGGCCTTCTTTAGGACACATTAGATTTTTTTTCCCGCAACCATCACTGGATTTTTTTCTCTTTGAGCGACATGCATGCATGTCTCTTTGCATGTGTTTGATTGTGTACATTATTATATATATATATTTTTTCAAAAAAAAAAAAAAAAATTAAACATCATATATAAATATCCAAAGTAGCCCCCGTTTTTGTAACTACTACCATTTTTCTCCTAAACTATCAATCTTTTTATTGCCCTCAAAATGTTATATTAAGTAATGCCGAAGGGACCTTCAGCTTATTTTTTCTTTCTTAATTGGTTATATGGATGTTTTATACGTAATCACTATTCGAAAATCGCGTAGCTACTATCCCTCTGGCGCCCGTGCGGGAGGGTGAGTTGTCAATGGCGTTCAGCTCTTAATAATTAATTACTTATGAATCTCTGGATGAATTTTTGTCTGTCCCGTGTTTCATGAGATGGATGCTATAGTAGGTAATATCCTGTTCGAGTTTTAATCGAACACTCAGCGAAAACGCATAATTGCATCGAATGCAAGTATGCGCGTTCGCCCGTTCACCTAAACGTGAGCCAGTTCGCGATTAGATCTCATCAGAGACACCTCGTACTCAACCATTACCATTTACCATTACTATCTACCATAACCATTTACCGTTACTTTTACCAGTTGTGTTG
The DNA here is from genome assembly GCA_932274075.1 of Diarsia rubi. Classification (NCBI taxonomy): domain Eukaryota; kingdom Metazoa; phylum Arthropoda; class Insecta; order Lepidoptera; family Noctuidae; genus Diarsia; species Diarsia rubi. The sequence goes on along the minus strand of OW026417.1, from coordinate 12,157,448 downwards.
TCTTATTTATAAGTGTTTTAGTGATTTAATATATAGCTATTTCACATACAATACGAGACTTTAACTTCTACCATAAACCACATACTACCAATACGGAAAAGGAGTGTCGGGTCACCATAGCGCCCACAATACCTTTTACATGGTCCTTCGAGCCGGATATTATGCACTATGTAGACACCTTTATTTTACAAGAATACTTACTGCATTAGCACGAGCTATCATATTCTTTTGAGCTATAACCAGTTTCTTCGGTGTGATGTCAGACCCCAGTTCTTGTCTTGTTATCATTACACCATCTGTTTCCTGCACATAATAAGGCATAATTGCCGGAAAAAGAAATCAACACTGTGCTAAGTGGATAGTTTTTGTGATGCAGGCAGCAAAATATTCGAATTTTTAGTTCCAGAAAAAAATACTACAAACCTTTAGAATTTCGTCAAAATGCCGATATCCTTCAATTGTTTGTATATTTGATATAATAGCAATCTTTTTACCCTTCTCTCCTAATATGGCCTTCAACTCAGATATACAACTGGGAGACTCCACAAAAGATGCAATTATAATATCGACCTGCAATTTCCAATCACTTGTATTGTCATCGTTGCAATTATTGTAGATTATTTGTAAGAAACTGACACAATAATGTATACTACCTGATGCTGGATCGCCATTTCGATATCGAGTTTGTCTTTATCGTTAAAGATTGGCATCTCAAATACCACGTTAGGAACAAACACGTCCCTATATGATCCCAGAAATCCTCCGCTTTCAATTTTGCAAGTTAACGTTGTTGTTGATATCATTTCTACCCGTAACGTGATGCTTTCATTATCTAGTAAAATAAAATCATTTTTGTTTACTTGCTCAGCAAAATACATGAAATCTACGTAAACTGTATATGTAGAACACCGATCCATGTATGTTTCATCTGTTGTCAATCTTACAACTTCACCAGTTTTTAGTTCTACCGTGTCACCGTAAGTCTGTAATTAAATAAAAGATACATCCTGAAGCAATCAAGAAGAACGGCCACGACGTAGTAAATTATCAAATCAAATCAAATCATCTTTACTAGTGAACATAAAGGTCTTAGCATATATTTTAATTGAACTCCATGAAATTGAAATCCTACCAATGAAATTGGTGTACAAATATTAGTTTCTTTGAATGGATTGAATTAGAATTCAATGTATTATTATTAATCATTAATGAATCAATTATAAATTATTTTTCATGCATGTCAACTGTAAATCTATACTAATATTATAAAGCTGAAGAGTTTGTTTCTTTGAACGCTAAGATCTCAGGATCTACTGGTTGGATTTTTTTTTTTTTGTGTTGGATAGTCCAATTATCGAGGAAGGCTTTAGGCTATATAACATCACGCTACAACCAATAGGAGTGGAGCACAAATGAAAAATAATGCAAAAACGGGAAACGATAATCCTTTTTGAGAGCTTCCGTTGCGTGCGCTGCGAAAATGGTTTAAGTTATGCAAATATTATGTACAAAAGAAATCTGTCTCTTTAAAAGTTCTACAAAAAAGTTCGCGACAGCATATATCTATCTATCAAGATTGACTCACTGTAACCATTTTTTACTATTGAAATGTTAGGTTAAATAGAATTATTTTTTGCGAAGCTTATTTAACCCATATGGTGTTAATCTATATCTAAATAAATGTGTTTGTTAGAACGAAAATCTAATATAGAATATTTATTCCTTCTGCTCTATATAGTTTAAACAAATATCTTAGAAGATATTGCAATGTTAAAATGTCATGTCCGCGCGACAAAATAATTACGCGGTCCGCCGGCAATCGCGTCCCGATTTACGAGTAGATACGTGGAGATTCTGGCCTCCGGGAAATTCAAACTCAAAACATTTATTGCACCATAATATTTATAAGGTGTTATTGTTTATTGTTTTGGCAGCAGTGGTGGCCCAGTGCTGGCGGCCCCGACTTACGAACAGTTGGTTGTGGGTTCGAACCCAGGCAGGCGCATTACTTTATGTAATTTATTTTATACCACTCCTAGAGAGGAGGCCTGAGTCCCTGCAGTGGGAACAATATAGGCTGATGATGATGATGATGATGATTGTGTATTTAACAGTAAGAGATAGGTACCTACTTATTTATTCTCACTTTGATCATGTAATCTAAGGTTCTATCTAATATTATAGAGAGGAAAGATTGTTTTTTTTTGTTTGTTACGATTTAACTCAAAAATTACTCAGACGACTTTGAATATTTTTTAAACATTAGAAAGCTAATTGAAAAAATACTACTATGTTGGATAGTCGATCTATCGAGGAAGGTTGTAAGTTATATATTACTGTGACGCAGACGAAGTTGCGTGGGTCAGCTAGTCTATACTAAAATTATAAAGCTGAAGAGTTTGTTTGTTTGTTCGAACGCTCAGGATCTACTGGTTGGAATTGAAAAATTATTTTTGTGTTGGATAGTCCATTTATCGAGAAAGGCTTTAGGCTATATAACATCACGCTATGACCAAAAGGAGTGGAGCATACATGAAAAATGTTGCATAAACGGGAAACGGTATTCCTTATTGAGAGCTTCCGTTGCGTGCGCTGCGAAAATGGTTTAAGTTATGCAGATATGATGTATAAAAGAAATGTTCCTCTTTAAAAGTTCTACAAAAAAGTCCGCGACAGCATATTTATATCTATCTATAAGATTAACTCACTGTAACCATTTTTTACCATTTAAATGTTAGGTTCAATAGAGTTTTTTTTTGCGAAGTTCTTTTAACCCATATGGTATTAATCTATATCTAAATAAGTGTGTTTGTTAGAACGGAAATTTAATATAGAATATTTGTTTGTTTCACTCTATATAGTTTAAACAAATATCTTAGAAGATATCGCAATGTTAAAAAGTCCGCGCGACAAAATAATTACGTTAAGTTCAAATTAAAACTTACGTCGGCTATACGCCCGGTTCTAATCTTCCTACCAGAAAGTGTCATGGCGATTCCTAGTGGATAATTCCTGCCCATTTTTATGCTAAAGTTTTTGCTAGCCGCTCGGGCCATTTTTATAGCTTCTATATGGTCGTCTCGAGACCCAAAGTTCATGTTTAGCATTACAATATTCATGCCGGCTGCCATCATATTCTCCATTATATCAACATCAAAGCTCGATTTTCCTGGAATCATAATTAATGTAATTCGAAATAATAATTGATATAATTCGAAACGAATGTTGGAAAATGTCAAGTATTGTCGAAATCGGTTCGCAATAATTGATGTTGATATCGCTGCACAAACACACAACAAAAAAATCAGACGAATTTGCTACTACTTTTGGAAGTCGGTTCAAAAATGGTTTTAAACTATTTTTGAACAGTTTTTTAACCGACTTTTCATTTCATAACCAACTTGTATAAAATGTCGTTGTAAATGTACCAAGTGCTGCCATGATGCCGGTCAAACGTGTGCAGGCGGCAGGTGCTTTGATGTCCAAGTTCAACACGTGGTCCATTGGTGTGGCAGCGTAAGCTGAAGATAACTGCTGGCCTGGTAGCACCATGACGTCAAACTAAAAAAAAACATTTATTCAGCATAGCATTAGCATAATTAACCTATAGTGTTCCCACAGCTGGAACACAGGCCTCCTCTCTATGAAAGGGAGTGGGCTGTAATATACTACGCGGACCCAGTGCGGGTTGGTAGATGTCATTTGTCTTCAAATTTTTGGTTCTAGGGCATGCTGGTGTCCTCTTAGTTCGTTATTTAAGCACGTTTAAACGAAGCCTGTGAAAAGGGTGGCTGGCTCCATTATCTTCTTGCCCTTGCCCCAATCGCTCATAAATCATGCTGGTATAAAGGAGTAACTCTCGCCACTTTCCTTTATTTTCTAATTAGCAGCCATGCATAGAATATATAGTAATCAATAGCTGGTATCAATAAAAATAAGTTATATGTACGGCAAAATCTTCTAAAGCATCAAATTGGGTTAACCTTAGATGTTAAATGATGACCTTGATGAATATTGAAAGGTGTTAATGTTTTCAACAATATTGTTATACGTGATCCTTAACTTACTTCAGACATTTTAACATCTGTGTCCGTTGGCCACACCATGTTGAATAGTAAAGTGAATTAAAATACTTTTTATAAAATAAATTATATTAAAAAATCACGTTACAAACTTCTGAATAATTCTCTGACAATATTTGACATTGACAAAAGAGACGATCAAAGACTACAATATATATATAAGGAGACGATGGCATGTGTTGATTGTCGCTGCTATTTTACGGATAAAGGTCCGATGTCATATAAGTTAATTAACTTAAAAAAGAACTTAAGTTAGTTGTTTTGCAAAAATGGGCGGTTAGATCTATTTATAAATTGAGTCCGAGACACTCTCTGAGAGAAAAATTTAAGGAAATTAATGTAATGACTGTTCCCTCTCAGTAGAAAATCTTTTGTATGCTCACAAAAATATAAAGCTGTTTAAGAAATATAGTGATATTCACAATATAAATACAAGAAATAGACATAAATATATTGTACCCACAACAAGGCTCAAGAAAATAGGTGGATCATTTAGATGGCAATGTATTCGCTTTTATAATAAACTACCAAGCCACATTCAAAATTTAAGCGTTACTAAACTCAAATCCTTTATAAAACGTAAACTTTGCCAGAAAGGATTTTATACTGTTAAAGATTATATAGAGGACAAAAAAGCTTGGCATTGAACTGCTCCAATTTGAATTGACTTAAACATATTCATTTTATTATTTTTTTTACAATTTGACATTTTATGATTATTTTTATACACTGACATTGTTTACTTTTTCAAGTATGATATTTTTTTTTGACCAATATTTACTTGTTAAATATTTTATTTTATATAATATTTTTTTTGTGTGTGTTTTTTTTTTGACATTTAATAATGTAAAATGATTATTCAATAAGATAAATATTTAAAAAATTGATATTGTGAATGTGAGGACCATGTGGGTCTTTCTTAAATTTTAATTGTTGTGATTGTCTGGCTGTTTGAGTACTTTAAGTGACCCACCCAAATGTCCTTTCTTTGGTATTGTTCGTCGTGACGTTGAGCTCCTTGAGTTATAAGTCGAGCTCCACGATAACTGACAAATGCTTGCACTGACTGGACGGGTCCACTCAAATCTGTGTGGTGCTTTCTTCAAAAGACCATCTCAGACATTAATCTGCATGGTCTTCATGTGTGTATTATACCTTATTGTTAACCCAAACGATTTTAAAAGATTAAAAAAGTAACCTTTGGAGTTTCTTGCCGGTTCTTCTCCTTAGGAATCGACCAATGCACCGAACCGTGCCCCTTTTTACCGACGTTTTATAAGTGCCCATGTAGGCCTATGTGAAATAAAAAATATTTTGATTTTGATTTTGATTTTGAAAGTTAATTCACTCGAAGAAATTTTAATCCTTTATATTCCTGTAACTTTTAATTAGGTCTCTGTATGGTCATCATTAACTATAACTATATCATAATGATTTACCGGAAGACATAAAAAAATGCAATAATATTAACATATTTATAAGTAAATTAAAGAAACATGTTTCTACCCAATAACGTCACCATCGCCCGAGAGGCAATTATAATAATAAGTAATTAAGGAGTAACTTTGTATCTCATTATAAGTGAACTGTTATTTATTAAGTTCTTATGAGAAATAATAGTAGATTATTAACCAAGGGCTGTATGACATCAATTGCATACGAGGTTTTTGGCGCCTGAGCGAAGCGAAGGCGCTAATTAACCCGAGTATGCAATTGATGCTTACGCCCGAGATAAATACTCTGCTTTACATATCGATTGTGAGGTAAGTAAACAACAAGACAGCAGGTTTCAATGAACATTTATTAAGAAGAAAAAAATGTGTATTTAATTAAAATTAATAGTAAAATTATTACAATTTGTAAGAGATATGGTCACGTTCTTTTTAGGTATATTTATAGTTTGAATATGAGTTTGTGATGATAAGACTTGAGTTTGAGTGACTTGAGGTTCTTGCATCGTAAATGGCGGCAGTTGACTGGTACTATTTTCTTCATTAAAAAATGGCTCAGATGATGTGCTTTGACGTGGTGATTTTAAGCTTATATTTTCTGTTATTTTAGAAGTAATTTTGCTTTTGTTTGCCATCGAATCTTCGATATAACCTTCGGCCACTTTGCTGGACTTCCAGCCGCCGTGCCTTTTTAACAGAGTGAGGTTGGCTCCCGAATCAGCCAATAGAGTCGCTGATGTTCTGCGAAAGCAATGCCCGGTGTATAACTCTACGTTACTCAGTTTTAAATATGTGGCTATTTGCTTTGGCATGCCTGTAAATTTGTTTTTTCCTATTACTTGTCTGTGGCATTTTCCTTTACTGTAATTAAGAAAAAAACGATTTGTATCCACGTTTTCAGGCCGAAGAGCTTGATATTTTTCAACATAATTTGCAAATTCTTCATGCACAACAAATGACCGGTCAATTTTAGTTTTCGTGTTAGGCAGTTTTATGAGTAGTAATTTGTTATGTTTTTCTACATTTTCTATTGTCAAGTTTGTCAATTCCACGGTTCTGCAGGCTCCCGATATCCCAAAAATTAGAACAACCTGTAAAAAAGACATAAGTTGTATTAAAGGCACCAAATTCGCATAGTATTTTTGTGAAATATTTTGGTAACTTATTAAAAAGGGCAAGTAAATACGTAGGTACCTTTATTGCTAAATAAATTTCATCCGGAGCTTCATTTAAGAATTTCTGTACTTCTTCTGCAGTAAATACCTTCGATTTCTTGCTTTTAAAGCCGTCAGACTGCCTTTTCAAGAAAGCAGTAAGTTTAGAAAAATCTTTCAAATTCACGTCATGTTTTGTCATCATTGTAGATTTTAGCATGGAATAAAAGCACCATAAACTGGAAGGTTGTAGCCTCTTAGATAATTCATCAAAATATGATATAAAAACACTTTCAGAAAGAGATTTCACTTTTTTTTCTGACCGCCATTTCATAAATTCGTCGTATGCCTTTACATATCTTTCTTTCGAGTTCGGCGGTAATATATTTTCGACAACTGCTTTTGCCCTTTCTTTAATAAAATCGGGCGTTAGATCTATGTCTTCGTCACTAGACATGTTTAAAACTTTTGAAAAAGAACTCAAACAAGAAAATTAATTATTTTCGCGATGCTTTCGCGCCTACTAGTAGACTGCCTTTTTTTTTTCACGCACGCAAGCGCGTCAAATCTTGCTGGCCAGTTTGATTTTTAAATCGATTCCATCTAACATACGATGTGGAAACAAATAGTTCCATATTTAAAATAAAATCTTTATAAAATAAATTGTCTAGATTCCGATTCGAGTAATTAATCGATACCGAGAAAAAAAAAATTAACTTTTTAAAAATATTCTTCGTGCAGTATGAGTATGACAGTTCTTTTTTCAAATTCCAAAACCTATGCTGTAATGATAGTCATACACCCCGGCATTCAGGGGTGTAAGGGTGTACTTACAGAGCAAGAGATATGTAAATATCTTTAAACCTATAACTATAAATTATTATTATGTATAGCTATAAATTGTAAATCCTTAATTGGCTGTAGGATAAGTTTATATTTTTAAGATAAAATTTCAAGAGCAGTGGATTTTGTGAATAATAAATAAATAACTATTTTGTTTAACATTGTGACTTGATCACATTGTACAATACTGTTAGTGGATTTCATAAACTACAGCATGTGATTTCACTCTGTAACACAAACCAAAAACAATTTTTATAAAATCGGCATATCCAAGCTTTTATTTGCAACGATTATTCTTTAAAAATCCAAATCCCCTTAGCAAAATCAAGGATTAGAATGTTTACAAAAGTCAGATGGGATCAGTACCATCCCAATTGGAGGTAAGCTGAATGATAAACAAGTAGAAGCCACAGCTGCCGCTAACAACGCGACAAAAATAAATAAAGCTCAGGTAGATAAACAAAGCCGAGTTTTATTTGTGGTGGAACCATTAGGGAAAGGTAAGATAAACGTGTCAACATAGGCGAGATGCGAGGTGCCTACTGGTGTAGACTTTTGGGAATCGTCTTCTTCTTGGATGCATTGAGATGTTTCTAGGATACTTATAAAGAGTATGAAGCTTAGAAGCGAATTTAAAAATTGTGGTACTTCTTGTTGTCTAACTTTCGAGACAGCACATCTGAATACATATTGTTTTTCTGTGTGTGTATTTATTACCTAACAGGAATTATCGGCTACATCTAATACAATTGAACCTGGTAGGTGGCGCTACTGTCGATATGCCACTGATCTTCATATAATATAAACGGCCAGAAAGGACGAGGACGAGGTCTGCCGAGAACGCTTGTATTATTTAGTTAAATAAATGTACATCAAGGCACATTGATATTTGGTGTATGTACTCGAACTCTTTCAATCCTCAAGAGTAAGTGCGTTGAAAAGTTTTCTCGGATATACACACATCAAAAGTGTCTAGGGATCAACATATATTTTTGCAATAACTTTTCTCCTGATTGATATTAATTAAAATTTTCTTTAAGGATTCATCAAATAAAGTGTTTTCGTTTGTCACAGTAACGATAAACCAAGTCACCTTTGCATTAATAAAGAAATTTGCCATTTTCCTAATAAAGGGATTTTTGACATTTGAACCACTAACATTAAAGTTCGAAAAAAAGACTGAAATAACAGTTTTCTTTAAAATTTTATTGGGTAACTTAAACAATTAATAATCCGTGTTTCTACCGCGAACACTAACAACACAAGAACATCGGTTTGGCATACTCAAAATGAGTTCATCCAAATCACGCTGTGGAATGGCCGCCCATGTTCGTTGCAACAACAAAAAAAGGTCTTCTTGCGACTGGATACCCTCCATATTCGGCAGAGCTCTTCTCTGTAGCATATCCCATGCATGCTCAATCGGGTTCAAGTCTGGCGACTGAGCAGGCCAGGGCAGGACATTGATGTTAGCTGCGGCGAGAGTCTGTCTTACAACTCTTGCGGTGTGCGGTCGTGCATTATCATGCATTAACTGAAATAAGGGACCGATTTGCACTTGTAGAGGAACGATGACGTCTGATACAATCGTCTCAGCATAAATTTGAGCGTTGAGGTTGCCTCTGATCCAAATCAACTCAGTTCTTCCGCCGATCCAAATACCCGCCCATACCATGATGGTTCCACCACTATAAGGATGGACTTCCTGGCAGGATTTTAATCGCTGTTGGCGTCCAGGGGTTCTCCAGTGTCGTATACGTCTTGTATCCGGTCTCATACCAAAACGAGACTCATCAGAAAAGCACACGAAACGCCATTGTTCTTCTGCCCAATTTCTGTGTTCAAGAGCCCATTGATATCGAATCCTACGATTGTGCATTGCTATAGGTGGTACCCGTAGCGGTCTTCGGGAATGAAGGTTCACTTCATGCAAGCGGTTTCTGACTGTTTGGTCGCTAATTAAGTTCCCTGAAGAGTGATGAAGCCTCACGGCTAACATCATGGCGGTTATTGTTGGAGCTCTTCGAGTTAAGATTTGAATGTATCGGTCTTGTCTCCGTGTGGTGCAGCGATACCGTCCTCCATGGCGCTCAGCCACGGTACCAGTGCTTCGGTTACGTGTCCAAAGTCGACTGATAACACTCTGACTTGTATTCAGAGCTAAAGCCACAGTACGTTGCCGGGAACCAGCTTCTATCATTCCCACGGCTCTGAGCATTTCTTCCCTGCTTAAATGACGTCGCCGCTCCATAATAACGTTGGTTTTAATCAGTAGTAGGGAAACAGTAGCACTAATAATGTCTTCAATGCGTTGTATGTTTTTATAGGGAAAATATTGACAGCTGATTTTCATCTTTTACTCGAATTTGATTCACAGTTCCTGATTCAAATTATGAAATGCACCAAAAAGGATCCATATAAATTTATAAAATCATAAATTTATTACAAAGCCACATCTCAATCTCAAGAAATCCGCATAAAAATGCTTGATCCCTAGACACTTTTGATGTGTGTATTATTCTGCTTGGAATTTCATTATTATTCTTTCTGACAAAATGCACACAATGATTTCCTTCACCGTCTCCTAGTGGTCTCCAAGTTCTAATACCTACTGCCACCAATTCATACATGTCTGATAGCATCATGGACTCGAGGGAAGCACAATCTATAAAATTCGCGTCTTTCTGATACGTAAACCTTTTGTGTTCAGACTCTCACCGACTCCCAAAGGCCCACATCAAGAGTTACAATGAAATTCACGAATCGTGATGCGAAAATATATTCAAGTCAAATATATTCTACTTTACGGTGAAAAGGTAGGGAAAATACTTGCTTCATATTTTAAAGAACGAAATAAGAAGATGTTAATATCCAATAAAATAGCAGTAAAATAGTAGTAGTATAATATTAGTTGATTAAAGAAATCAATAAAGCATGTAGAGATTGGTTTTCTACATCAAAAAAAAAAAATACTATATAGGTAGGCTATCGACTAAGTTTAATTGCGCCATTATTCATTTTCACATTGCATTGTTTACATGCCGTTGTATATGATATAAAAAACCGTCTCTCAACTACAGTAAAAATTCGACTGCCTCTACAGTACGTTTTCGCACTAATTATTATATTAAGTTCATTCGTCAGCATTGCCTATTGCGTTTCAATTTATTTCCTCTTTTAAGTCTTTATTATCTTCTTCAGCGCATCCATCTTCTCTTTATATTCGACTTGTTGATGATTTTGCTGATGTTTCTATTGTTTATTCCTTTGCTTCTGTTTCTATTATTTCAGTAACCTTTTTCTCTTCAATAACTGTTTCTGTCACTAAAGTTTTCTTTTTTACAACATTTCTCTTTTTCTTGTTTGCTTTAGCGAAGGTATTAACAGCAAAGTCATGATAAGACTCGGGACATCTGCAAACATAAAATTTTGTTAGCTATCTGGTCCCTTTGGCATGACGAAATTTCTATAGTTAAAACATTTAAAAATCTTCACCAAGTCAATAAATTCATATGGGTGGGTGAATTTATGTAAAAGCACTCATTTAAATGTAGTGTTTGAGAATACTGTGGAAGTTGCAGTATGTGTGTGACTAAAATGTTTATTGCTCATTTTTAATATCAAAAAAACTTTATCGTTATTGTTAGCAGACTATTTTTACTCGGTAGTGTGCATATTGTTAAGTGCTAGATACTCACTCTATCTTAGGTTTCGTGATGTTTTCAGTGACATTCCATGCCCGAACAGTGTCACAAAAGGAGCTTTCTTCAGTTGCCTTCTCCAGTGAAATATAGAAATCCCCGCTTTCGATCCATTTTTTTTCAACTGCGTAGTGCAGGGCAAAGTTTACCCGGCCTTGCACAGTGTTATACCAGGTACGGCTAGGAGGACCTAAAATATGAAAATTAGAATAAATCATGTCACCGGTCCAAGTTTACATCCATTCTTTATGCTTTTCTGTGGGGTTTAGCCTTTAAAATGTAACACGTACCAACCGAGTTACTTTCTCCTTAGTAATATTTTTTTTAAGTAAATATTTAATCAGAGTGGTAATAAGTTGAAGATTAGAATTAGGCTTCTTGCAAGTATCCATATGTAGAGGAGACGGTGAAGATCGACCTTCACCGCTCTGATAACCATATCGTTGTATTTCTTAACAAATATAATTTATAAACTTTGCCTTTGAAAACTTGCTACTACTTGATTTTTAATTAAATTAATTTTAATCAATTTTCTTTCATCACCTTCACTCTTTTGATAACCGAATGAATTTTATGATAAATGAAAACACAGAATATGCATAAGTAGGCTTAATTGCCTACTAATTGCTGTGTATGGCTACCTGGCAAGCTGTGAACAGGTAAGTCAATGTAACTACACTGATCTGCTAACCAATCGAAATTGATATCAAAAGTTAGATATTTTAATGACAAAACCGAGCATATAGGCTTGCCTGGAAAAATAGTTATAAGCACACAGAGAGGCAAGTTATGTATATAGGCATATTTGTTTCTATATTATATTTGATAAGAAATACGTCTCATCTGGTTATTAGAGCGGTGAAGGTCGATCTTCACCGGCTCTTAGGGCATACATAAATAATTAGTTGGTAGATTGGTGGTTTTTCATAGTAGTATGAAATTAGTTCAATGTAATACAGACAGTGCAACAAATATTAGTAATAGTACCTCTGTATAGAAGTGGTACAACACTCCTGTACATTTTCAATTTTCTTAATGTCCTGCTTTTGGTGCTGACGCCGATGACAAGGCAATTAGGTCGCAGCCAGTTCAGGAGATAGGCAGTACGCCCACTGACAGTCGGGAGTACTATGACACGTGCTCTGGTCGTATTAGCGATGACCGCGCAAGATATGGCACTGGCCTCAGCTGCATTCACTGGCATCTTTATCTAAAAATATATACTGCTAACTTTAAACCTCTGCCAAGCATATTATACCTACTCTAGTTGACAGAATCAAAAATTAAGATTTTCTGTTTACTAATTGCTTGAAAACTCTGGTAAGCTCAGTCCTTACTGTAGCTTTAGTCAAATGCTTCGAAAAAATGCCTTTAACATAACATAAAAGATTAGACTGAAGCACAATATCGTACATAATAAAACACATTTTCTAGATCAAAACTAACCACACGGTATTGAAATATAAAATTATTAAAGACCAAAATGGCTCATTTGAAAGGGGCCTTCCAAATGAGCTTTAAGTTTTTATCACGACTTTTTTGGAGTTTTTTACGTGTATATTTTTTTTTTTATTTCCAGTTTTTAATTTAATGTGAATGATTTTACAGACGATTGTACATGATTTATTTTAGAAATGAAAAACGATATGCCAACCTAAAAATGATTTTCAAGCATATAAGCATTTGGTGCTGACGCCGATGACAAGGCAGTTAGGTCGCAGCCAGTTCAGGAGATATAGGCAGTACGCCCACTGACAGTCGGGAGTACTATGACACGTGCTCTGGTCGTATTAGCGATGACCGCGCAAGATATGGCACTGGCCTCAGCTGCATTCACTGGCATCTTTATCTAAAAATATATACTGCTAACTTTAAACCTCTGCCAAGCATATTATACCTACTCTAGTTCACAGAATCAAAAATTAAGATTTTCTGTTTACTAATTGCTTGAAAACTCTGGTAAGCTCAGTCCTTACTGTAGCTTTAGTCAAATGCTTCGAAAAAATACCTTTAACATAACATAAAAGATTAGACTGAAGCACAATATCGTACATAATAAAACACATTTTCTAGATCAAAACTAACCACACGGTATTGAAATATAAAATTATTAAAGACCAAAATGGCTCATTTGAAAGGGGCCTTCCAAATGAGCTTTAAGTTTTTATCACGACTTTTTTGGAGTTTTTTACGTGTATATTTTTTTTTTAATTTCCAGTTTTTAATTTAATGTGAATGATTTTACAGACGATTGTACATGATTTATTTTAGAAATGAAAAACGATATGCCAACCTAAAAATGATTTTCAAGCATATATTACTTTTTTTTCACTGGCCTGTTGGTCTAGTGGTTAGTGACCCTAACTGCTATGCCGGAGGTCGTGGGTTCGGTTCCCACCCAAGACAAATGTTTGTGTGATGAGCACGATCATTTGTTCTGTGTCTGGGTGTAATTTATCTATAATATGTATGTATTTAGAAATATATAAGTATGTTTATAAGTTGTCTAGTACCCATAACACAAGCTCTGCTTAGCTTGGGACTAGATGGCGTTGTGTGATAGTTGTGGAATATTATTATTATTATTTTTATTTTCACTACATATGGCGTTAGGTTGTCGCCTAATTGAAGACAAATTGACGTAAGAAAAATCAAAATCGGCCTAAGCGTTTAGTTTCTAGAGTTTCACAAAGGAGCAAACATACGTACATACATAATATACGTCTTCAGTCGAATAATATCTATACTTTATCTTTCGATACTCGCGTGATGTTGACGGAAGGGCGCTATGAGTGAAAACTGCAAATTTTTTTTTTGTTTGCAAGATATCCTTATACATACAGCTATAAAAAAAAATAAAAAAAAAAAAAAAAAAAAAAAGCCTTATATTTCCAGTTTTACAAATTAACTTAAAAATGTATTGTATCTACCTACACTTAATTAACAAGAACTTAATTTAATATAGCTATATAACTTAACTTAATATTATAATTATATTTAATATCTAATTATTACTAAATCAGTTGGTAGGCATTTTATTGCACTGGAACCCCCCTCAGGAAAAGGCCTCCTCCAAAGCTTTCCATTTCTCTCGGTCTTGGGCTATTTGTTGCCATTGCGGACCAGCAATTTTTTTAATATCGTCGTCCCATCTAGTGAACGGTCTTCCTCTATATCGTTTGCCCGATGGGCCTTTCCATGATGTAACTGTTTTTGTCCATCTATGATCTTTAAGACGTGCTATATGCCCGGCCCATTTCCACTTCAACTTTTGGCTGTAGTTGAGAGCATCTATTGCTTTTGTTTTAGATCTTATCTTAGCGTGTTTTATTTTCTGTATTTTCCTGATGTTTAACATACTACGTTCCATTCCTCGTTGACATGTGTTTATTTTATTACTTGTTTTTTTGGTAAACTTCCATGTTTGACATGCATACGTCAGACAAGGAATGAGACAAGAGTCCATGACTTTTTTCTTTAACCTGATGGGCATGTCGCTTTTAAATATCTCCTTGAAACTCCAGTATTTTTTCCAAGTTTGTTTTACTCTTCTCTCTACTTCTAGTTCATTGCTATCCCTGTTGAATCCAATTTGTTTTCCTAAATATATATACCGATCCACATAATCTAAAGGGTCTTTTTCGATTGTTATTTTTGATTTTTTAAAGTTGGTCATGAGTTTGGTCTTAGTAATATTCATTTCTAATCCCACTTGTCTGCTTGCTTTGTGTAGGGTGTCTATCATATATTGCAGTTGTAGGCTCGATTCCGATAGTAAAACCAAGTCGTCCGCAAATCGTAAGTGGTTTAAGTATTTACCCTGGATGTATAAACCACAATTTCTCCAGTCTAATTTGCTTATGATAGATTCTAATATCGCAATAAAAATTGTTGGGGATAAGGGGTCTCCTTGCCTAACTCCTCTTTTCACGGGAAAGCTTTGGCCAATGGTTTCCAGTTTGACTCTGCTAGAGCAATTACTGTATAGGTGTTTGAGTATAATTATGTATTTTTGCTCTATATTTTGGGTTTTTAGAGTGTTCCATATACTTCCGTGTGAGATTGAGTCAAAAGCTTTTTGGTAATCAATGAATGTGATATACAGCGGTCTCTGTTGTTCTTGATATTTTTCAATTATCAGTTCTAATGTGTGGATGTGGTCTATAGTAGAAAAATTCTTTCTGAATCCCGCTTGTTCAATGGGTTGACTTTTCTCTAATGTTGTACTAATTCTTTGGTTGATTATTGTAGAGAAAAGTTTATAAATACTTGGTAAAAGGCTTATCGGCCGGTAGTTGCTGATGTCTTTTGGGTCTCCTTTCTTGTATAGCAAGATGATGTTAGATTCAGACCATTGTGAAGGTGTGGTACCAGTATCAAGGATCAAATTAAATAATTTCGTTAGTGGAGCAGCTAGTATGAAGCAGGCGGTTCTTATGGCGTCGTTAGTGATGTTGTCTGATCCTGGGCTTTTGTCTGGTTTAAGTCTTTTTATTGTTTCAATTACTTCTGTACAGTCTATTGATTCTATGTGGGATTCTGCCGTTTCAAAGTCGATGTTGTCAATATCAATGTGGTTCGTGTCTATGGCTAGGTCTGGTTTACTATATAGTTTTGTATAAAAACATGTAGCAATGTTAATTATGTCTTTTCGGTTATAAGCGATGTCTCCCGATTCTTTCAAACCCTCAATCCATGTCTTGTTTGTCCGTAATTCTTTATATCCCTTTTTTAAACTTCCACTTTGTTCTAAATGTTTCTGAAGGATTTTCATTCTATGATTTTTATAATCTCTTTTTATATATTTGCTTATTAGCTTGTATAGAGCTTTGAGTTCATTTTTCATTGTTTGCGTTTTATTTTTGGTTCTTTGTAACTCTTGTCTTCGTTTTAAAAGTCTCTCTGTATTTTCTGTAAGTGCACTGCGCATTTTTGTTGAATGTAAAGTTCGTGCGACTTGTAAACTGTCTGTTATATTCTTTATTATTTTGTCGTAGTAGTCTTGTACTGTCACATTAGTTTCGGTGTGGAGTAGGGATATTTCAGTTTCCAAGTAATCCTTATAAATTTGTATTTCTTCTTCATTTTTGAGTATACTGTTTTGTTTATTTACAAACCTGGTTCGTGTTTTCACCGGTTTAGTAAGCGATATTTTGGCTCTGAGTGGTCGGTGGTCTGATGTAAAGTTTATACTAAGTGTCTCAATGTCTTGAAATGAATGAGGTTGGTTAGACAGTATGAAATCTATTTCATTCTTATGTTGGCCATTTGGTGACTGCCATGTCCATTTTCTTTTATCTTTTTTCTTATAAAAGGTGTTGATGATAGCTAGCTTGTTTTCCATAGCAAAGTCAATAAGTCTTTGACCTCGTGCGTTTCTTGTTCCATATCCGTACTGTTTCATTACTAAGTATTCATCTTTTAGTGGTTTGCCAATTTTGGCATTAAAATCACCCATCAAAATAAAATCTTCGTATGCTTTATCCATTGCCTCATAGACAGTGTCATAGAAAATATTTACTTGTTCTTCGTCTGCTGCTTCTGTTGGGGCGTATACTTGTATGATAGTGAATTTCTTTCCTGGTATGTTCAGATTTAGCAGGGCTACGCGTTCAGAGACGCTGATGTAACTTTCCACATATTGTTTCAGATATTTTTGTATTATGAAACCGACTCCATATTTTCCCTGTGTTTGTCCTGTACTGCATAGAATAAATTCTTTGTATTCCTTTATGTTATTTCCGAGGCGCCGAACTTCTGATATACCTATTATGTCGTATTTTATATTTGTTAATGCTTTTTCCAATTCTATGATTCGTTCGTGTGCAAGCAGAGTTCTTACATTGTAGGTTAGTATGTAGAGTTGTTTGTTTTTCCTTTTTGACGTTTCTTCATCATCTTTTGGTGATATCTTTGGAGGGTTGTGGTCGTAATCTTCCGCGGTGACCAGCCGGCTTGGAAGATGTTTAGTTTTTGGCTTATTTTCAGTGTAGTTTTGCTCGTGAGAGGGGGTCTTTAATTGTTATATATTATTAGTTTTGTTTTCCTGATTTTTCGATGTGTTAGTTGGGTGCTTTGTATGGAAGAAGTTCAATATACCCGGTTTTATTGGCCCCTCCGATAGGCTGGATGATCTTTGTATGGAAGTCCCTGTTTTATTTTTCTTATTGGCCTGCGTTTTGTGTTCATCGCTAGGGTTTATGCATGTGGTATTGCTAGTATTACCTTCAGGGGAGTTTGATAGCATTCTTTTATTATTACTTGATGGATTTGAGTTTTTTTTCCTTATTACTATTTTATCATATTTGATTCTAACTGAGTTTCCTTTCTCTTTTTCAATTCTCACTTGCTCTTGTAGCTCCTTCCTTTTGTTTAAGACATACTCTGGATAGTCTTCTTTTATGTAATAGGGGGTATCCTCAAGAACTTTCTTCTGTTTGAATATGGCTATTTTTATACCAAGTGTTGCCACAGTGATAATTATTGGTCTTGGCCTTTCCCCTTTTTTCCCAATTCGTTTGACCTCCTGTATGTCCCTTTGGTCTATCTTTATAGTGAAGTGTTCATTTATGAAATTTATAATAATATTTTCTAAATCGGAGTATGATGATCCACTTTCCTTTAGACCGAATAGGACTATATTTCTTTGTCTGGCCTGTTTTTCGAGGAAATATAATCTTTTTTCCTGATTATCCAATTTATCCTTGAGGTTTTCATACTTTTCTTCCAACGTTTTAAATTTCTCGTCTAAAATATTATTAATATTTTGCGTTACTTGTTCCGTTACGTGTTCCCCGCTTTTCTGGATAGTTATTTTTTGTTCGTCTAGTTCTTTTTGTATTTTTTGCAGTGCTTGCAGAACTTCTTCCATGATAAAGAATGTTACTGTTAGTGTTTGGTACTAGTAGCGCACTCTCGTGCCGCCCTTCTGTACTATTAACAAATTCCCGACTCAGCTCAATCTGCAATTCGATCAATGCTCAGTCGTATCTTGTCGTCGTAGTTCTCTCAGATTTCAAGAGATGGCGCAGTGGCGCTGCTGTGGTATTTAGGTTTGAACTTTGCTGATTCATGTGATGATTTAGGTTATGATATTTATTATTTTCGTAAAAGGTCTTCACTATTTGTTTAAACAGCACTTCACGCAGCGTACCCAAATCTGATCACTCAATATTGTCTTTTGTTTCGAAAAAAGTCACTTAATATCGACACAGCAACAGTTTATTTATCGTGGAGTTATTTCACTGATTATTGTTTTTTGCACTCGTTTTTAAGCACTGTCCGCAATGTATGTTGAAAGTCTTAAGTTTATTTATAGCTTTTCTTCTTTTTAGTAGATTATAAGCACTTGTACTTTTTTAAAACAGAAAATATAACGGAGACGATGTAAATAGTCACATACAGCTATACAACCATAATATAGAATTCAAATTAGTTTCAAATAGAACTGTAAATTTATTACCTGAGAAACTGTGTCCCAAAAAGACGCCTTGTTCACACAAAGAGGTTCTACGCTAGTGCATAATTGATTCATCATTTTCATAGTGTCGCACATATTGTTTATATCATAAAAATCACCAAGGATAAAACCAGAAGCACCTTCCATTATGGAATTAGTCACATCAGATATCTCTCTGGTGCAGATAAGGCCACTCATAAGTAATTCTTCAAATATGTTTCCTGATACGAAAAATGGTTTGCCAGCCTGATGGATAAAAATATATGTATAAACAAAATGAATGAAGAATAAGAAAACTCCGGATCTAAAATGCTATCAGACCATGATGTAAATAATATGCATTTTGTTATGGGGACGAGCTGCAGACATTGTATCTATTTTTATTCTGCAAAAACGAGCCATCAGAGCAATATATGGTCTTCGTAGGCGCGATTCTCTGAGAGAACTATTTAAGAACATTAACATTATGACGGTGCATTGTCAGTACATCTACGAAAACATAATGTATGTCAGAAAAAATCTGCATCTTTTTAGTAAAAGAGGTGACAGACACAATTATATTACTAGGAATAGGGACCAGTTAGTGCAGCCAGGCTTCAGACTCGCTAAGGTAGACTCATCTTTCATGGGGTGCTGTTTGAGATGCTATAACAAAATTTCACAAAGCATTCTTGAACTGAATGAGACGAAATTTAAAACATGTATCAAACGCACACTATGCAAGCAAGCATATTACAAGTTAGACGATTATATCGCTGATAAAAATGCTTGGCTCAATGCCGGTCCTGCTCCACAAGGACAGGACGCTTAAATGAATAGCATTTAATAGGAAGAAGAAAGAAGAAGAAGAAGATTGTACAACTATCTTTGCAATGTATAAATTCAACCTCTTTAGTATTATATAGTCGCATAGCACATATTGTGTGAGTACTATGTACTAGAAAGCTGTCATTCTCTGGAAACCTACATTTGTTTTTCTATTTTTATTTGACTTGGATATGCCCTGGCGATTGAGAGTGTGTCATGCTCACTTAAATGTCTCGCTGATGGTGGCGGGTGTGTCGGGTCATTTCGTTCCCTTTAAAATGGTTGAGTGGAATGGTGGCTGATCCATGCGTCATGCTCGTGAACGGGTGCTGTCAGTTGTGACTGGTCACCTCTTAGTTGCCACGGCTTGTTTGAATTATTATATTATTTTTAAATCGTCGTTTTGGCTTTACTATGTCGACACTTATCGTGCACAACTTGCTACATCGTTCTCACATGATAATATACCAATCTCGATATGAATGATGTAACCAAAGTTTTGTAACAATATGATTTAAAAGAGTATCCATGAAGTTTCTTGCCATTCTTCTCATGAGACCAACGCTTTGGAATCGGCAACTACAGTACACTGACAGTTATTATGCCTTGTGAGTGGGACTGTAGCTTAGTTTATTAGCTTATTAAAATTTAGTATTTGTTCGACTATTCAAAAGAGCCTGTAACTGGCCAACTTGAAATAAATGATTTTGATTTGATTTGATTTGATTTGAATACCTGTTGGCATTTTCCTGAAATGTAGCTTTGTATTCGACCCATACGATTAAACAATGATAGGTCCACTTCATAAGGCAAAAACTCCCGGGAAATTGAAATCCCGTCGGCTTCCTGGAAAAAAATTAAGATTTTCAGCTTCTGAAGAAGAAAAAGCATAGTTCTCTGCGGTCCACCTCCGAGGTACAACGGCACCCTACATGGTGCCCCACGTGGCACCGGAAGCACCTCAGAGGTCTGGGCTCAAGCAGCTTGACCTGCGCCCTCGACCAGCCAACCTTCAGGGTGTGGCTCTCCGCAATTTTCTTCGCCGCCGTCACAGGGCAGCTAACCGTTACGGTAAGCATGCCCCCACGGTCCGGACGTCTTCTTTTATTTTTATTTATATAGATAGATAGTTCTATTCTATTATTGTTTAATGGCAATAAAAGCCGATGTCGACTATTCTGCCAATGTCCAGTGAATTGGAAAAAAGATATATAGTTGTGTGATGATAGTTAATCGTCAAATGAATCCTCCCGCTCTGGGCGGAGTGGAAGGAAGTGTCAGATTTCTGCTGATTAAAATCCACCCATGTTCCGGGGCTCCGGTATCTCTTTCGAGCAACCCACAGCCCTGGCAGGCGTCGGCCCTTGCGCGCGTGGAACACGAGCGCACTGTCGATCTCCATTAACTCTCCCGGAAGCCTTCAGAAGTATGGGAAAGCTGCTACAATTCTGGGACGACCTATGTTGATTGAAGTAGGTAAATTATTTAAACATTACGCACACTGTCCTAATCAAGAGGCTAAGTGCGGATAAAGGCCCAGTTAAACTAAACGGTCTGTCGTCATAAGACGGACGGACGGTGCGCTAGCCCATTAGTACACCATCCACAGGCCCGGGCCTACAGTGGTCGGAAGCCATTGCGTGGCCCTCGACGCCTGTAA
This sequence comes from Diarsia rubi, assembly GCA_932274075.1. NCBI lineage: Eukaryota > Metazoa > Arthropoda > Insecta > Lepidoptera > Noctuidae > Diarsia > Diarsia rubi. Next base: position 12,136,291 of record OW026417.1, on the reverse strand, counting down.
CGTCTCCCGCGGCCGCTGGGTCCAGAGGTTCTCGTTTCGCCACCTTCTTCGCTAGCATGACTGCTTCACAGAAGGAGGTGATAGATTATTTGATAGCTCAATCTTACTCTAACAAAGTCGTCTAAGTTCATTAGTCCTTCTTGGGTAGATATCCCAGCAATCAGCAAAGGCCTTTTGGATCGGTTACTTCCAAGGTATTTCTTTATTTTCACCATTGTTGTAACACTTCGCGGATAGTTGATCATTATCATATCCACCTGAAAATCATTTTTAATTATTTTTCATTACTCATACTCTGCAAGTAGGTCATAACATCCCTGCGGAGTGGGTTGAAAGTAGTACGTTTTAGCCCTAGGAAGAATCGCTTTCAACCGACAGCTGTCATATTATTACGTCTATTTTCACATTTTTTGTGAATTATGTTCCAACTTTTTATACAGCCACTAAATTACAGCTTGATTAAAAAATAAAATAACATAAAGTTAACCTTAGAATCATCTTCCTAGCCTTTTCCCAACTATGTTGGGGTCGGCTTCCAGTCTAACCTGATGCAGCTGAGTACCAGTATTTTACATGGAGCGACTGTCTATCTGACCTCCACAACCCAGTTAATACTAGGTAATACGATACCCTTTGGTAAGACTGGTTGTCAGACTTTCAGGTCACTGACAACCTGTAACGACTGCCAAAGATCTATAATGGCAGCCGGGACCAACAGCTTAACGTGCTTTCCGAGGCACGGAAGAAACTCGGCATGTAATGGGCGGTCACACATCCACAGACCAACCCAAGCAAGCGCAGCTTAACCTAAATATCGATCCGAGTGACAGTGATTATTAAGCCACGAGCTCCCTTAAAGTTAACCTTAGAACATAATCATAAATTATGACTTTAATATAAATTAGTTTTAACTATTTCTCTAAAATAACATAGAATTTGACAAAATCTTTGCCATTTTTAATAATGATGAACATGAAAAGTACTGGCTGTATAGCTGCTGGACGACCAGAGTACAAAAAAAAACAAAATAAGCGGGAAGCGGCAATCCGATAAAAACTGTTTTTTCTTTAGCTAAAAATGTACAGCTTGGCAAAAAAGAGTAGAAAATCCAGGGGGCGCCACTGTGCTGTTCATATGGCAACCCGTTGTGACCGTATAGCGTACCAACTTATCGTCTTGATACTTTTGTTACATTTTTTTTATACATATAATTTATTTATTAAAATCAATAAGTATCATTTAATTGAACCAAAGTGTATTCTCATGTAACCATCTAAAAATAAATATAGGCTAGTAGTCCTGTTTTTTAAATTTTCTGGGATTAATAAAAGAAGACGTAAAAATAATGTAACTGTAAATTATTCTAATGTATTTTCCTCCAAATATTCCAACCCTCCATGTCATCGGAGTCTTGCCTGGAGTTAGCCGCATATTCATCTGAATCGTTCTCCGATTCAGAGGAACTACTGTCGTCTTCGAGGTTTATTACTATTCGCTCCATGTCATCGTACATAGTCAGTTCCCGATCGTAATAATCTTTTTCAATTTTAATTACATTCTTCCATGAATTATTCCACTCCTCCTCCGTAATTGATTGGAATGTACGCTCAGCTGCTTCCTATAAAGACGAAAAATTTGATTAAACCTCCATCAATATTAAAAGAAAAACATTTTCATATAAATAATACATTTTTAGTACATTTCTAATGATATAACAAACATAGTTATCACCTTGAAATCACATACAACAATAAAGTTATGTAGAAATCGAATTTAAATTCACATATTGCATGGTACGCTCAAGTATCAACATTAATCTGGCGCGCTATACCAACGTAATGTCAGACAAAACGTAAACATAATCTATGTGCTCGATGATTATTGTTTAAAATTCCACTTATTTCGTATGCCAGCAATTCAAAACAGAATGGGTTTCATCAATTATTAACACTTCATTCATCTAATATCAACAAAACAAACAGGTACATACCTGTCATTTCAGCGGTTCTTAGGTAAACATCGTTGAGATCGGAGATAATGGTTTTGGCATCTTTTTCTGCCTAACATCAACCATCATAAACCTTATAAATTATCGGTCTGCCAGCACTTCGGAAGGTTTTATAAATTTTTATTACTTTACGTTGCTTTAATCAGGGTTTTAGGGCACAATTATAAATATTAATAAACTTGCGAACTTTGTCACCAAACGTCATAAGTTTTTAAATGTTGCCAGCAAACAAAAAAAATTGTTCCGTTTCTAGACTTTTTTGTCAAGCTGTGTGTCTTATTTTTACTTTCCTTGAATTCGTAATGAAAAGCACAGTGTTTAGCTCGGGTAAATTACTTATTTAGTCCCTCGAACTATAAGCGCCCTCACTACGTTACGGGCGCCAAACCCCGTCTCGGGACTAAATTAGTAACTTTCACCCCTTGGATAACAATGTACTATTACATTTTGCTATTAGTAGTTTATTGTTATCGCGAATGCCTCTCAAGCCCGTGATTAAACTTGTCATCCTGTATGGAACAGAATGCAGGACTGTGAAAAAGAAGGATGTAAAACGATTACATGTAGCGGAGATGAGAATGTTGAGATGGATGTGTGAAGTGGCAAGAATAGATAAAGTAAGGAATGAGTTTAGAGGAAGTTCATGGCGCCTGTTACAGAAAAATTCAAAGAAAGTCGTCTATCTTTGTACGGACATGTAATGAGAACGGATGTAACGGATGTGACTTAAAAAAGTGTTGGATATTAATGCTGATGGATCGACAGAGAGGAAGGCCAAAAAAAGATGGATGAATTGTGTGAGGAATGACATGAAAGGTAAAGGAATAAAGGATGCCGAGACGTCTGACAGAGGAGAATGGAAGAAGGGAATGTGTTGCGCCGACCCCAAGTAGAATGGAACAAGGACAGGTCGATAATGATGAGTAGTATTATTGTCATTGGCAAAAATTGTCCTACTTGGTATTCCATTGCAAATTGTAACAAACTGTAATCCTTTTGTGTTATATATGGATGGCTTCGTTTCCCTCCTCTCATGCAGACGTAGGACATATTTTTTAGATAACCGCCCTTGATAACCCTACATTGCAATGTCTTCTCGTACTTCGCAGTGCACGCTATAATAATTTCGTCTTGAGCGATGTTAAGTTCTGCTCCCACTTTCACACGGGATATTAGATAAGGATCATCAATAAATATACTGTTTTTATTGCATTTATCAAATTTTGATGAGTCAGTAGTCACGGTTATCATTGTGTTCGTTTCTATTAATATTTCATTGACGTCCTGGAAAATAAAATGTACAAGGACTATAAAATATTAGAACGAAACAACACAAACAATTGTTGAAAAAAAGAACAAAGAGAATTGTTTAGTGTTCTTTTCTGGTACACTATCTGTTTGATTTCCTTTCTTATTTCTGTAACAGTGATGCCTAATATAGAATTCCCTTAATTAGAAAATCAACAAATAAGGGATGTTCAAAAATAATGTACCTCTTGCAGAAGTCCAGTTTGTATTGTACCAGTTTTCAATTCAATACATGTTGCACAAGGCCATTCAAGCACACTATATTTTCGAGCCAAATTCCTTCCAGCTTTATCAATTCTGCTGATCATTTTTATTCGATCAACTTTAGTACAATGAGACGTCTTCAATTTAATCACATTCAATCCCAATTCCATAATTTTTTGAAAATCCACTAGTTCTAATTGTGGATCACCTAAAAAATATTACAATAGTACATTTTGCAGAAAGCAGAAACTCGCAGAAAGTCTGTTATTGCATTCGAGGCGGATTGAACACCTGAGCCTTATGGTGAGGGCCCGTTCATGGGGTCGAGAAATGCAATAACAAATTGGGCATGCCTAATTTTTTTTTTCAAGCTCTGTCTTAAAACCATTTCGAGGGTTAGCTTAGGTGAATTCATGCCTGTTACCAGATTTGAAAAATACATACTATTTCTAAAGTTATAGGTGTTTTAACGAATGACTTTCATTTGACCTTTCAGACCCTCCAACAAAACATAATAGAACATTCCTTTGTCATTCTATCATTTTTGAAAAAAAAAACATTCGGTTGCGAGACTGTCAAAGTAAACATTTTGTAGGTTATGTTTAGCCAGCTTTGTTGAAGTTTGTTTTTGTGAAATATTGTGAATTGTTGTAATGGCTTCTTTAAATTATACTAAGGCGGATTCCCGTAACATACCTACGGTCAATAATGCTATGATTGTTGAGTATATGATGTTGTCCACTCAACACAATATAGCGGAAATACGAGGAGCAAAGGCTCTAATGTAAGTATTCTATATCATTGTTTTGATTTATATAAGATTGGTTTATCTCTTGTCATCAATGAACTTATTATATACTAGCGACCCGCCCCGGCTTCGCACAGGTGTTTTTCTCTACTATATTATGCATGTATTATACATATAAACCTTCCACTTGAATCACTGTATCAATCTCAACTGTCAAGGATATGTCACTGGATTTAGATTGACATTGTATTCTTTTTTAATTTGTCTGTCGCACAACACCGCACTACATACAGCCTCATAGTGATATTGAGAGCACCTCGAATTTAAAAAATCCTAAAAAAATGCAACATGTACAACCCCTAAAAAAATAAAATAAGCAAATTAGTTCCTTGAAATGGTCTATATTTTGTAAAAAAAAAAAACAAGTCATGGCCAACGCCGCCATTGCCGCGTGTATCAAACGACGTTTTATGTTAATATACTTTCGAAGAAAATAACTAATAAAACGATACGTATTTTTGTCATCAATTTTTAGGAGACTATGATTTAATTTGCTTTTTTTCGTGGTTTGATTGCGCCAGGTTGAAGAAGAAGCAAAGGTATAAAGCCGCTAAAAAGCCTCACAGGAAAATATAAAATTCAAATATTTTTTAAATAAGAACACAAATAAATGTTAACTTGTTCATAAAAGTAAATAATTGTTTAAAATAATCATGTTTATTTTTAGTATTATTTTTATGTTTGTAAAATGAATACTATAAATAAATATGATTATTTTAATATTCAAACATTATTTGTGCTGTAAAGACGCAAATCATAATGACGAAATTAAAAAAAAAAAACCGCCGGTTATAGACGGTGGGTTTTTTTTAAAATTTCATATGTTTTAATCGATTTGGACTTACTTAGTATAAGGTATAGTTGTCTGTGGTAATTTTCTTTCCCGCCCTTGGTTTCTGAAAAATAAGATTACCGCACGCGTGCGAAATACGTTGCATGTCGAACCTAATCGTAGTGCAATAAGAGCCAGTTTTACGAGGAAGTGTATTGTAAAACAATTATTTTATGCTAGGAAAGTTTATTTTATTCTTGTACTGTTGTAGTAAACGGCATGTGCACCGGACTGATTAGGTGATAATCTGCCCCACTTCCCCCACTACTCGACTTGTTTGTGCTCGGTTATAAAATAAGGCCGAGTGGAGCGAGCACGGCATTCTATTCATGCTGTCATAGCGCCTAGAGTTGCTAATTATTGTGTTAACCTTTTATTTAATAATTACCATTGTCGTTATTATAATCAATTAAGTGATTAAGTGATCGTTAACATTAATAAGTAAAGTGAGTCAATCGAAAAAAATTGGTAACAAGTGAACTACTATAAAATGTCCGATCCTGTCAGGAAAACGCCTAAATTTATATTGTTTTGGTGTGTTTGTTTGTTGTTATTTTTATTATTTTGTTGTATTTCGTTTTTTATTGTGCGTATATTGCTCAGTTTTGTAGTCAACAAGTAGCAGCGGCCTCTCTACCAACAGAAATGAACTAATTATCGAAGCTACGCTCGGCCACACAAAACACTTCATCCTGCAATCCAGCATTTGAAAATAATACCCGTCGAGTATCCAATTAAACATTACATGGGAATACAATACACGCTTGAACAATAAATTAATTATAGGCCTGAGACAACACAGTCGGCCCGCTGCGCTTACGCAGTGATTGTGAAGAGGCTCACACCGTGGTGAACCATGCCTGCCAAGAGAATGGAAGGATTCTAGTGATAGCGTTTCACTCACAAAAAGCAGTTACACTGAAACCTATTCCTCCATTGATAAGAAAGCGACTAGATGTCCACGATTTTCTCGCTCAAGAAACGTTTAAAAATCGGATCAGATTGGTCCCGTGTAAATGTAAGCGATACATCAATTAATAGACTTTCGCTGACTGTTTACTCTGCCGGCGAGCATCTACTAGTTCGTCGCAGTGTCAAGTCGGTGGATTTCATCAAGGTTTTTTCCATATTTTAGATACATTTAACGTTTATCCAGATGGTGAATAATATGTACTCGAATATATTGCGTGATAAATTAGTGAACGATACTTATTACACGTGTTGTAAGCATGATAACAAACCACTTTCCCAAAGAAACAATTAATAACTCATTCACTGTTATCACAATAACACACAGCGTTTTGAAATTGGAGCGTGTGCGCCTGTGGCATTTCAGCTGTTAGCCGCGTGAAACCGTTCTGTCTTGTTACTAAAAGTTGTTTGTTATCATGAGTACAATCACGTCCACCACTCACCACTACCGATCACCATATACAAGGCGCAGTTTTTCTTTTGCGTCTTTAAGTATGTTTGCATTACTTGTCAAAATGAAAACCTGCTTTTTTTCCTGTTTTAGGGTTGATCCCATAGCAAAAGTTCTTCATAATGATGAGTAGGTATCTTGACCCCCTGATATTTGACGCGGATGTAAACGTGCACCTTGTATATTGATACAGCAAAGAAATCTCTATGCTTTAGCATGTCACCACATCAGTACATTGCTCTCGTGTTGAGCAAGGGCAGGAAGATAGTATGCTATAAAATAAAGTAATGTTGTTTACTGATTGTTCCAATTATAAGAGATCTTCTTTGTGAAAACTCCATGCCTTCTACATATTTAGTATCAGTTATGTCAATGTTTTCAAATTCAATTGTATCTGCTACCGTATCCATGGTACTAAATACTAATATACCTTACAAACAAAATATTCTGAAAAATACTCAATCAAAACACAATGCTTCCATAAAAACAATACCTATTCGTTCATAAACTGACGTTTATTTGTCATGTCGTATTTGATTTGTTTACAGAAAAGAAGGTTGCTTTGCTAAGTAATAAATTTAATTGCCTCTTTGGTTTCGATCAAATGATTATTTCTGGTTCTTCTCTAAACACATTGGAGCCTTCCCCTGTAATTAACAGAGTCTCTGCTTTTAATAATAATAATTAATATAACTGATAAAACAATTCATTACAATAGACCTGACATAACCATTCACGACAAAACTAATAAAACAGCCTATCTGATAGACATAGCAATACCTAACTCACATAATATCCAATCCACAATATCCGAAAAGCTCAGTAAGTACCAAGATCTTGCCATTATAATTAAAACCCAATGGAATGTACAAACTGTTCATATAGTCCCCATTGTTCTCTCATCTACTGGTATTATACCAAAATCTCTCACACAAAGCCTCAACACTCTATAGATGCCTACTCACACACTTTACATGCTTCAAAAAGCCACCATTCTCAACACCTGTCGAATCACCCGAAAGTTCCTGACTTCTTCTACATTATCATCCACTTTCTCTATCTAAATTACACCTTTGTTTAGACCCGCGCGTAAGGTTTCTTATGCTCTCTTATATGAGAAGAAACAAAAAGAACCAAAAATAATAATAATAATTAATAATAATGATAATATAAGTATTTAATAGTGTTTTATCAGGCGGAAATAAGGTGCGTGCCTTCAATGGTTGGGTCATGCCGGTTTTGATGTACTCTTTTGGCATACTCAAATGGACTCAAACAGAGCTAGATGCCCTGGATAGGCGGGTTCGTACATTGTTGACCGCATATCGTATGCATCACCCACGTTCTTCGGTTATGAGACTGTATATCCCACGGAAGTGTGGGGGTCGAGGCTTTTTAAATGCTTAAGACTCTCCACAATCGTGAGATAAGCAGTCTCAGGGAATATTTCCTGGAGGCCGACGTGGGGATGCATCGAGATGTTGTCGCGGTGGACAAGAGCCTTACCCCGCTCTCCTTGGCTAAAGAGAACTGGCGCAAACCTGTTGTGCTTGACACTAACGACCGCATGGAGGTATGGAAGAGTAGTACGGAGCTTCACGGACGCTTTTTCCAGGCCCTACATGGGCCCGACGTAGACTTCCTAGCGTCCGTAGCTTGGCTACGATCCGGAGAACTCTTTGGAGAAACCGAAGGTTTTGTTTGTGCAATTATGGATGAAGTTATAATGACGAATAACTACCGGAGATTTATTGTGAAGGACACGGACACGGACACGGTTGACATATGTCGGGCATGCCACCGTCCTGGCGAATCAATCCCTCATATTATCTCTGAGTGTTCTCGTCTAGCTAACGGAGAGTACTTGCATAGACACAACCTTGTAGCCAGGATTATCCATCAGCAACTTATGCCCGACCCAGTTCTCGAAAATGGCAGTATCACATTGTACTGGGATCAATCCATCATCACTGACAGGACTATTGTAGCCAATAAGCCTGATATAGTGGTGGTGAATCGATCGGAGCGGCGCGCAATGATTGTTGACATAACGGTCCCGCATGACGAGAACCTCGTGAAAGCTGAGAAAGATAAACAAATCAAATATCTTGACTAGGCTCGCGAGGTTGTCGACATGTGGGAAGTGAACTCAGCGATCATTGTGCCGATAGTCGTTTCAGCCAATGGCTTAATTGCCAAGAGCCTCGACCAACATCTGAGGAGGCTCTCGTTAGGCAGCTGGATCATGGCTCGCATTGTTAGGAGGTTCCTTTCTCTGGAGCCCTGACTACCGGTAGCTTGGACCCTGTTTCCGATACCGGTGGGCTACTATTTTTTATATTTCTGAATGTTTTTATATTATTTTGTATAGGAATATTTAAAAATATAATTTATGTGTATAAAGTTAAATAAAGAAAATAATAATAATAATTATTTATTTTAAAAAAAATACAGAAGGTAAATACAATAAAAATCTAAAACTAAAACTAAAAATGTAGGTCTAATAATGTTAGATGCCTGTACTAGTATAATGTATCACAGGCTGCTGGAGCCCTAACAATATGCTTTGAGCATTGATTGAGGCAACCCGCACGTTTCTGAGCTCAAAACAGTATCATGAATTGATATATTACTGGCGGATTCTCCCGGTGAGAGACCATCTTTCTAGATGATTCCATACCCCATTATAGTATTTACAATTTTAACATATGCTTCCGATTTTTTAGTTAAAATATAGCTGTACAAAAGGTTTTTAGAATCGGAACCACAAACACCATCTGGTTTTTTCAATAAATACAAAACAATCTTGCTTCTTTGGTCTAGTGGTCGCAAGCGAGACTGCTGGGTATGAGGATGTGACTTTGATTCTCAGGACAGAATAAAGTCATTGAATTTTTCCATCAGGAATTTCTAAGTAGCAGAAACCACCACGGAGATAGGATTTGTGCCTGGTTGTTGGCAATAGGCTGACCACGTATTGCATGGGATGCGAACATAACTGACAAAAGTGGGTGTACCAATGGCTACCATGGGTACACCGGGTTAGGTGATAACATGATGTTGTGTTGATGTTATGTTACGTATTTGTGGTTTCTATGGCGCTTAACTGACTTTTCAGGAGAGCACTGTTGGCAAATATTTGTGAAATTGTTATTGGAAATGGTTTTGAAATAAAAACTAAATGACGGCGTTAGATCCTACTATGACCACGTGTTTAAAGGACCATGACACACTTCAACAGCGCTAGATCCAGCACAGTAATACCCGTTATTAAAATTTAAGACTACACACGAAAATAAAACAACGAAGAAAATTTTATCAAAATGCTAACAAACATTGTCAACGTTTCCCGGGCCATTCTTTTCTTATTTGCACAGTTAGCGGCAAGCTAATGGACAAACAAGGGTCGCGCCAATGTTGATTTTTAGTTAGACCGCGCAAGAACGCTTGTCGCTTGTATCTTACAAGATATTTATTTACGTCAGGCCGTCAGGCGGCTGCTTCAATGTATCCTTTGGGATGTTGAAACAAGAAAGTATGAGTTACAGCCTGTAGATATAATAAGCTTTTTTAGTTGCGTGTTTTAAGAAGGGATTTTTAATTTGTATGGGAACATTAATAATTAATCATGAGTATGCTGCATAGTTAAGCATGATGATTTATATACCTTTTAATTTGAGTTCATAATAACGTGTGGCAGTAATATAGAAGTATGGAAAAAGATAGCACGCTGCGCCGACCGCAAATAAATTGTGATAAGAGTAAGAAAATAATGGTTAGAATTCCTGTTTTTTCTGTTCTGTGAGAATTACCCACACCACAGTCTCAAGATATAAACAAGAAAACAATGTGTCATCTTCTTTTTATGCTAATATCGATACGAGGTAATCTAGAGACGCGAACTAGACAGCTAGCTAGCTCACGCCTGCCGACATGTTAAATGAACCGGCTTTGGTGAGGAGGCTCCTTAACGCAGAAAACCCCTAACTTTTCATTTCATCACCATGATTCAAAGAATTCTAGAACACAATCATCTGTCTAGCTTTTTCCCAACCATGTTGAGGTCGGCTGGAAGACGGTTAGCCAGATTCAGCTGAATACCAGTGTTTTACATGGAGCAACTGCCTATCTAACCTCCACAAACCAAATAATTAGATAAGCACCTATTTAATAAACAGATAAGGCAAAGTAAAATATAACCATAACAATGGCCTCTGACGCCACCCTTTTATCGTTAATTGTGCAATTAGAGCGACGCCCGCACATATTAACAGAACGAATTATACGACGATGTACGGAGCCACAGAAAATTCTCTTGTTATTGCGGGTAATGTCTTAATTTGTAACAATTATCGTCATTAATATTTGTTAAGAAAGTAATTTTATATTAATTTTACTAATTAGTTAAGCTGTTGCCGGATGTTAGATCGCTATACTTTATTAGGAGACTTTAATATACGTTGTAATGTTTTGGTTTGTCATGCTGAATTGAAGAACTTGCCATTCAACAAAACTATAACTAAATACTATGTACATCACGGTTCTTAGTCTAACTAATGCATCTTTTAAATGATTAAATAACCCCCAAACAACACATACTTAGTGAACCCATTGTCTCATTGTTAAATAACATTCAACCAATAATTTCAACAGCATCTACACACATCAAAAGTGTCTAGGGATCAACATATATTTTTGCAATAACTTTTCTCCTGATTGATATTAATTAAAATTTTCTTTAAGGATTCATCAAATAAAGTGTTTTCGTTTGTCACAGTAACGATAAACCAAGTCACCTTTGCATTAATAAAGAAATTTGGCATTTTCCTAATAAAGGGATTTTTGACATTTGAACCACTAACATTAAAGTTCGAAAAAAAGACTGAAATAACAGTTTTCTTTAAAATTTTATTGGGTAACTTAAACAATTAATAATCCGTGTTTCTACCGCGAACACTAACAACACAAGAACATCGGTTTGGCATACTCAAAATGAGTTCATCCAAATCACGCTGTGGAATGGCCGCCCATGTTCGTTGCAACAACAAAAAAAGATCTTCTTGCGACTGGATACCCTCCATATTCGGCAGAGCTCTTCTCTGTAGCATATCCCATGCATGCTCAATCGGGTTCAAGTCTGGCGACTGAGCAGGCCAGGGCAGGACATTGATGTTAGCTGCGGCGAGAGTCTGTCTTACAACTCTTGCGGTGTGCGGTCGTGCATTATCATGCATTAACTGAAATAAGGGACCGATTTGCACTTGTAGAGGAACGATGACGTCTGATACAATCGTCTCAGCATAAATTTGAGCGTTGAGGTTGCCTCTGATCCAAATCAACTCAGTTCTTCCGCCGATCCAAATACCCGCCCATACCATGATGGTTCCACCACTATAAGGATGGACTTCCTGGCAGGATTTTAATCGCTGTTGGCGTCCAGGGGTTCTCCAGTGTCGTATACGTCTTGTATCCGGTCTCATACCAAAACGAGACTCATCAGAAAAGCACACGAAACGCCATTGTTCTTCTGCCCAATTTCTGTGTTCAAGAGCCCATTGATATCGAATCCTACGATTGTGCATTGCTATAGGTGGTACCCGTAGCGGTCTTCGGGAATGAAGGTTCACTTCATGCAAGCGGTTTCTGACTGTTTGGTCGCTAATTAAGTTCCCTGAAGAGTGATGAAGCCTCACGGCTAACATCATGGCGGTTATTGTTGGAGCTCTTCGAGTTAAGATTTGAATGTATCGGTCTTGTCTCCGTGTGGTGCAGCGATACCGTCCTCCATGGCGCTCAGCCACGGTACCAGTGCTTCGGTAACGTGTCCAAAGTCGACTGATAACACTCTGACTTGTATTCAGAGCTAAAGCCACAGTACGTTGCCGGGAACCAGCTTCTATCATTCCCACGGCTCTGAGCATTTCTTCCCTGCTTAAATGACGTCGCCGCTCCATAATAACGTTGGTTTTAATCAGTAGTAGGGAAACAGTAGCACTAATAATGTCTTCAATGCGTTGTATGTTTTATAGGGAAAATATTGACAGCTGATTTTCATCTTTTACTCGAATTTGATTCACAGTTCCTGATTCAAATTATGAAATGCACCAAAAAGTATCCATATAAATTTATAAAATCATAAATTTATTACAAAGCCAAATCTCAATCTCAAGAAATCCGCATAAAAATGCTTGATCCCTAGACACTTTTGATGTGTGTATTATTTTTAAACGCGTATCATTTTTACAACCGAACTTTAAAAGGAATCCACTTTACAACTAGGAAAAAAAAACATAAGAAAAGTTTGATTACAAAGGGTGACTTCGGATCCTTTTTTTCCATAACTGAAGACGATACTCCTGGAGGAATAAACGGTTTGATATCATCGGGATCTGCAAAAGTTTGGAGCTCTAGGGACGGGCGGGCGAAGTCCTGTCTCCATCTTACATTGTCCAAGTTGTATTTAGTTTTATATGAGTGGTTTTCTTCTTGGTTGCTACTACGGAATAGGTAGGAAAAACGCGTTTGCTAACATTAGGTACACGTATAGGTTCTTAGTTTTCATATGGAGACTCAGAACGTTCGTTTAATTTATTTCGTTTTCAATGCTCTCAAGATGGTGAAGGAAAACATCGCTAGGAAACTGGCATGTCCTAGAATAAAAAATCGAACACATGCGATATCTACCAACCCCCATTCCTTCCAATAGAGAGGAGGCCTTTGACCCAGCAGTGGGATGGCAAATTTTGGACTGAATCAATTTGAATTATCATCAACATGCTAAGAAGAAGTGGGAACATAATAGGCTGACTGTGCTTATGCTACGAAACTTGCTATTTTGTATAAGTGAATTTGTGAATGTGTCCGAATGTGTTGCAAATCATGTAAAGCGAATATTGGATAGTTCCTATTTCCTGGAAAAGCAAAAATACTCGTTGGTGCTTTCGATTCCAGGACAATAGGTAAAAATAAAAGCGAAGCGTAACAATGTTAAACGTTTAAAAACCTGGGTAACAAATAACAATATCTTTATTCACCAACTGTGTTTACTGATAAAGTACCTATTGGTTAAAATTATTAAAACAATAGTCATGGAGGTCAACATTTTGGCAATTCTGTTTGATCCTTTGTTTTCACAGAAATATGTAATTTCTTCATACAAAGTAATAATTCTATAATTAATCACAATAATTTGACTCTTATTACATTTTCGAATTGAATTGGAGAAGGTCAAACATCAAATAATTATGTTTGCCAAAGCATTAATTTAGACTTTTTCGCAAACAAATCGGCCTCGTTGAAGTAAAGGGAAATGTAGACGAAATTGCCCCGCAGGGAATTGAAAAATTGGACCTCGTCTGTTTGTCTCAATTGGCTTAAAATTGAAACAAATTCTTTCAATTTTACAGGAAGTAGCAAAAAGGTATCGAAAGAGTGTAAGAATAACCCCTAACGAAGCCGAAAGGCACTTGTTATCCGTCATTGTGACGTTTTTTTTTGTTTCTGCCCATGCCTGGTAACCTCCTAGTTACGGAGATGTTCCAGGTAACAAGGTACCTACACTTTTTAAATATCCTGACTTTACTGTGAATATCTCTTATCCTCTATGAACCCTGTAGCACAACGTTTTGAAAGCGTTAGAGCGGTTTCACACTACGTCCGATCCGAATCCGATCCGAATCCGTGAATACACGGTCCGGAGTAGTCGTAAAAATATTTCTAAGGTAGTTTACGCCCTAGATCCGGCTTCCGTCATCCGATTTCTTCCCGTAGTGCGAAATTAACACCGAGTCCTACTGTAAAACTGGCAATGATTTTTGCGTAGAGTTACTGAAAATGTACAGAATGGAGGGTCCATTTATACCTTATGATTGAGTTATGGTTAATAGATAACGTTCCTATAATACTTTACTGGCTGGCTGGCTGGCTGTTAATATTATTCGAGGACAACTGACAGAGAAAAATGCTCAATACAATTTTGAAATTCCTATAAAATAATTTATTTGAGAGTCATTGAAGGTATAAGGTATACTAGTAACACATTACTAGTCAACAAAAAGTCCCATAAAAATTCGTTATTTTCTAACAAAAAAACCAAACTGTGACAAAGGTTGGCAAACCATTTCGAATAGGCGACTACGCTATCCGTCCGGGGCACACCATCTACATAGCATATAAAATATTTGCAGGGGCTTTTACATGGACAGACGGCTTTCAATCAGCTGGTGACAGTTAGATTGAATCCAATATGGACTGAAACCGATGGAATAACAGTAATTGACGGCCACATAGTTTTTTTTTTAATAGGGAAATAATCCTTGCTCTCATCGTATGTCGAATCTATAGACACAATTAAAAAGCCATTGTGTCTCGCGTAGATCTACGTTCCTACACACGAAAGGTTAAATAAAAATGTGAAATGGAAACTGTGAATCTAGTTTTGAAAATAGAACTTGTTGTTTGCCGGATTTCTATTTTTTGGATACGTTACTTACTTTTTGAAATGCATATGACTAAAAAAGCGATGGATATTAATGTTGATGGATGGAGAGGAAGGCCAAAAATGGATGCATTGTGTGAGGAATGATTTGAAAGAGAAAGGTGTAAATGATGCCGTGAGGTCTGAAGAGGAGAATAAAAAAAGAAAACGTGTTGCGAGAACCCTAAGTAAAATGAGACGGGGGTAGGAAAACGTTGAGATGTGCTTTTTTATGAAGAGTTTTGGAAGTAAAAAATATGTGACATCTTTTCTTAGCTTTAAAATAAATGATTGTTCTGAGTGAAAATTAATTACTTGTCAATGAAACTCACATTCTAGCGCAGTGGCTGAGCGATTGGACTGCTGCGCTGCGTGTCGCAGGTTCGATCCCAGCACGGAACAAATATTTGTACGGCCTACAGAGACATGTTTCGGGTCTGGGTGTGTTTGTGTATGTGACTTTATATGTTTGTGAACGATACAGGAGAAATTCCTAGTGTGGCACAACGTTTTTTTTTTAAAAAGAAAAAAAAATCATCGGGTCTTGATGATACTTTGAATCTTATGCATTTTTTAAATAATTATTCTCGGACTTTTTGCATTATTTTACTTACATAAATAGGTATAACCCTAGAGTTGTGGGATATAAATACACTTTGTATTGACCAATAAGTGCCTGATCAATACTCAAAATAGTAATAACACAACAAAATCCAAAATTACATAGAACGTCCCTCCAAGATTGCGACGGCCAAAAGTAACTCTCATAAACTAACGGGGGTAGGTAAAGTATACATTATTCAGTTACATTGCAGAAATAGGTCAAAAGGATGTGGCAGCCTAACGTAAGGCCGTAATGGAGTTGTGCACTTAGCCCGCTAATGTGTTGCCAGACTATTTATTTGTATTGACGCCTATCGGCTAATGTCCTGGTAAAGCCCGATGCTCCTTTAGTTAGGATAAAAGTTTGTTTCTTATAGTAAGTGAATTTACCTGAGTTAGGTTGTTGCTTCTAATGTTCCCTTGCCATAATATTCTTTGTTTATCCTACTCCAATACTGCGTATGGAAGAGTTCTGATTTATTTTCATTTTTGTTTTAGGTTCAGGTATGAACTGTACACTTGTAAGCACGGAAAAAGGCCCGACTAAAGAAACTTCTTGGCGCGATCATAATTTAATTTAGTTTTTCAGAGCTTTAGAGTGACCATGGAATTTCTTGCTCATTATTCTATATAGAGGTCAAAATTTTAAAAAGGCCAACTACAGTACTTTCACAAGTAGCAACAACACATTCAAAAGTGCTTATAAAGTTCTAATTGAAATAAATACTTTGAGTATCAATTCGCGAAATCGAGTTTAGTTACAGATTACTATACACTATTTTATGTGATAGACTATTTTACGTGCCTCTGAGTATATTTTTACTTAGACAGAGTGTTACGCGATATGCGAACCCAAGAAGACATTTTCATTAAAGATTACTACGGCTTTTATAGTGTAGGTATACTACGCCACTATTTCCCAGGTGTTGCACCCCACATCGCTTCTTGCGCAACGATATTGCATTATATAAAAAGCCACTACCTAACATCTAGTTACTCACTTTCATATTATTACCTAGGGAATAACCACTTACCCGTCACGATAAAGTTCTTAAAAGCTGCTCGTGGTACGTGTGTCAACGTACAACGGACACTTGAGCTAAATAACGGGACCAAAGGTTTAGTGCCAAACTTGTACTGACGACCTTGCATATGACTTCATATTGTAATTAAAACTTCAAGGGTTGACTATGGGAAAGATATGGTCTTGTATTTGTTGTGTATGCGTATATTAGAACTAGTCCCTGTTTATGTAACAATTTCAATATTTAGTGGCTTTAAAATACGGAATAATAAGTCGAGCCACAGAGTTTTTTATTGGCCACGGGTTAAAACTTCTAACTTAATAACTAAGCCACGGAAAATGAGATAGCCTCTAATAAACTAATTCGTTTTTTACAATGCCAACTAAATATCTTACAGAAAGCGTCAAATAAAGATCATCAGTTATCGTAACTGGTCCGTCTTATTTATACATAGCCACCTAATTTACTAACTCAGCACCATTTTACGTATAAAATGTAAAACGGTGATGAGGTATAAATTCCGTGCGAGCTTCAACATTAGGTCCTCAAATATATTACACAATTCAAGCAACCATAGACAATATCATTTATCATAACTTAGTATTTAAAATAATACATCATATTCTTTTATTATGAAAAAAGCAACTGCAAGACTTGGCGCGAGCGCACGAGACGACAGCGACCGGCCATTTGCACCAATCAGAGAGCGCAATTTGATTCATGTACGGACGAGTTCCTCACGTGTATTTATTTTTGTCATTTGCGCGTTCATATTGCAATTGCTCCGGGTACATATTTAAATATTAAGCATGAAAATACCTTAAATTATTATACCCAAGATCAAAATGTTACTTTTAATACACTTTAGAAATTTACGTTACAAATACCTACTAGTTACAGAAATGTTTTTACCAATGTCTAATTGACTAGTCACAGCAGATTTTATGATTCGTCATTGCAAACTGAGGGAAATAGGTTAGGTTAGGTTAAAACTGCGAACAAATGCGCGCGAGCCGAGCGAGCGGAGCGAGCGCTACTTCCGAGCTGCTCCCAGAAATGTTTTCACCATTGTCTGATTATCCGATAAAAATAAAGTTTTGCAGCGATTCTGTCGATAACTTTTGTAGCACAACATGTAAATAAATATCGATGTTTAGGACATTCGATACTCTGCACTTCGATATTTAAGCCTGTCGATGTCACGACAGTAGTTTCCACGTACTATTAGTGGCCATGGCCGGTATGTCATAGAACCAAAAATTCGGTGACATGTGACATCTACCAATCCGCACTGGGCCCGCATGGTAGATTATAGCCCATTCCCTATCAAAAAGAGAGGGAATGGGCTATAATCCGTGGGCCGAGGCCTATGTCCCAACAGTGGGAAAAATAATAGGCTGTTAGATGATGATGATTAGTGACCATTATTTACTATTTGATGTCAATTTTAGAAAATTTTGACTATGTATTGATTGGGGATGAGTTAAAATTTAAACATACTGAGTTAAAAAATTAGAATCTATAAAATATATTTGCTGATGCCAAATGTTAATATTTTAGAAGTTAAGTGTTTGAATGCATGTTACAACTATAGATGCTAAAAAATAACTATCATGCTGAATTATATTTAGAGTGGCTCAGATAGAAGTTAACTAGTGGCTAAGATAGTATTATTTAGAGGCTCGTTAATTGTGGCTGACTTAGTAATTTAGATTGCAATGTAGATTTTTAGAGGCGAATAATGCTACTAAAAAGAAGCCGGTTTAATTAGTACCCTTTAAAATAATGTCCGATGCGCGGTGTTTGTATTGTTTTGGAATAGTTCTTTGTTTAAATTATTATAGCTTCTACATTATTGGTTTTATTCAAAATTTATTGATCCGTTTTTCGATAATCAACATCATGTAAGTGAAAGTTATTTTTACACATGAAATATTTTGACTACTCCAAAACGTGCCCGAAACTTTAGGCAATAGTTGAACCTCCCAAAATTCCTAAACACACACAAACCTCGTTTGAATAGAGCAAATTATTAAATGAAATCCCAAACATTCAAACTTACAAACCCCAATTATCACAGTAAACATTTATGAAAATTGGAATTGAATTTGAACTGTCGAATCAATGAAACTTTATTCTAATGTTCCGTTGTTAACCAATTAAACAATTGCATAACTGGATTGTTCGGTTGACGCGAATGGATTTTGAGTTTAGAACAATATGGCGTCGCGACCGTTACATTCAAAGTTGCATCGTTCGTTTTGACTCGTTATGTTGATTCATTATGCAACGGGTTGTTACTTTGCATCTGAGAAATGTTATGGCAAAATTAATGAAAGTAATGCATATTTAATTCAGGAGCCACAAAGATCTCATATTTATTATTATAAACCGAAACTGCTCTTCAACTACATATTATTATAGAAAATGTATATCACCTTTTGATAGGAACACTATTCCTAATGTATAAGGTACCTTCCTAGCGGGCTAAACCGCGCACAGTAGCTGTTTTATTAAATAACAAAGAGATTTGACGATCCGGTTTCGCGATTGATTTAAATGCTGACGTTTTTTAGCTCATTCCAGAAATAATACATATTTTAGGGTTCCATAGTCGATATGGAACCCTTATAGTTTCGCCATGTCCGTCTCTCTGTCTGTCCGTCCGTCCGCACTATATCTTAACGACTCTTAGTACTAAAAAGCTGTAATTCGGCATGAATTTATAAATGAGCTACGCTTACAAAGTGCTAAAGTAAAATATTGTAATTTTTTTATGGTATCTCCAGTACCTACACAGAAAAAAATCATGTAAATTTTTGTTAAACTCAAGTGCGCCAACCTAAACCACGTATACGAGTTGTGTATGGGCATGTGAAACAATTCATGTAGTAGCATATATAACGAAAATAAATGGAAAGCTATCAAAGCTAAGAAGGCTTTACAAGTTTACGAGTAATAAAATGTACTTGTATGAAATATTTTCCTATACATAATTTATAGGTACCAAAACTGCAAATGTAAGTTTGTTTTATTTTTACAGTAAAAATCATCATTCGGATGCAGGTAGGTAGGGTAGTTAATCAGTTTATTAAGTTTACATATTTTGATAGGCAACTACGGGACCCTACATTGTGCGTGGTCTGACATGCACTTGGCCAGTTTTTAATGTAAGATTTATGAAAATAAAATAAATTGTGTTTTATTTCAAGCAACATACAGAAAGAATAGAAAAAGACAATAAAATCAGAAGTGATTATAATTACAAATAATTAAAGTCAGAAAAATCAATAAAATCAGAAATCATTAAAATCAGTAGTCATTAAAATCAGAAATCATTAAAATCAGAAATAATTAAGATGAAAAGATTAAGATGTTCATATTCCCGTTGGGGCTGTGGGTTGTTCGAAAGAAATATCGCGGCCTCGGAACAAGTGCTAAAAAGAAACATGGGTGGTTTTTCATGTCATTTAATGATTTCTCAAACCAAAAAAAAGATGTTCCTATTAATAACTAATTGGAACTATGCCTTCATGATAAATGTATGTTATCTAGGTCGTCACTTGATTCATTATATGACACGCTCCGAAGGAGATTTCAGCCACAGTAAAATGTCGGACAGTAAATTTTCACTTTTATCTAGCTTTATTTGTATTAAAGATCCCAGACTGATAGGTCGAGACGCCCGACTAGTTTGAGATGGTAAGCGCTCTTGGAAAGACTTGGTGGAGGCCTTTGCCCAGCAGTGGGACAGTACGCACCAGATGAAACATCATCGTCATCATTTGCCTGTCCATTTGAACCAGATGCAGCTGAACAACAGTATTTTACATAGAGCGACTGCCCATCTGACCTCTACGTGCCAGGTGAAAGAAAGATTCAACTTAATAAAATAGACGGCCCGATTGTGAGTGAGTATTATTATGCAAGCAGTATTTTTTTCTAAAGCTATGTAGTTCAAGCTTTTCAAAGTTTCCTTACTGTCAACTCAGTTACAGTGACGGCGACGCCTCTTAAGTTTCTACGTTGAAATTGCTATTAGAGAGATTCACGCCTAATGGACGAGTAATTGGCTGCTTCGCAAACTAATGGACAATTACGACGATAGACGTACATTTTACGAGAATTATAATAAGGTTATGTCGCCTTTATTATATGCTAATATCGATAAGTCAAGGTGTTTAGTCGAATTTTAAGGTCAGGAGGTAAAAAGATCAGATTAACTTTGATTGTTCTTTTTTAATAGTAACATCTGAAAGTGTTAGGCATGGGTGTGCATAAATTACACCCATATTTTACTAGTGAAGTTCAGTGTAATCGTGCTTAATAGCTCAATTCTTTGCCACAGACTGCTACTTAGAAATTTTTGATAATAAAACCCGATAACAATTTGATTGCCATGAGAATTGCAAATAGGACGCGATGCTTAGTAGTACCGCTTGCAATCAGCGAAACCAACGCATATAGCAAAAATAGGATAACATTATCCTATTTTTGCTGATGAGTTAAATAACAAAACATAACATACGACTGCAGTCTCTTAGGTGCTCGGGGTTACCTTATATAAGAACACCCACATCACAACTGTTATGTCTACACAGGGGGCTGGTCTAATTGCCATCAGCCGGGCATACATCCAGACTCAATGACTGCCACTAAAAATCTCTGAGGGGAAAACCGTCTAACACGTTGCCTTTTATTGTTTTTTTTTCTCCTCCCTCTCTGGGCGGAGCGGTAGGGCGTGCCAGACATCTACTGTCTTCTTTTTTCGATCAACCCGCAGCCCCGACAGGCGTGGGCCTCTGCAACATGAACAGGCGCACGTGGAACATGAACGCGACGGCGACGAGACAGTGAGCTAGCCTATTACTCACGTGACCGGACGCCAAGGCGCGTCTCCAGCCACTCCTCAAAGAAGGGACTTATCGCCACTACTAACACGTTGCCTGACCTGGGAATTTAACCCATGACGTCGGCAGTCACTACTATAATGCCACCACCAGATAAAACAACTTTGAAAACAGAACACGATAAAGAACTCTGACACCTATTAAAAGTTATCTCTCAAATAGACACAAGCGTAGTGAATCAGTTTCTATGGATCTCGTTAGTGACACGGTGGGTACAATGGCAGTAATTTATCACTAAGTTTAAATCCAATTAAGCAAAACTGTTTATCTACACAAAACAAGTTGCAAATTCGTATATCCTCGTTATCCCGGAAGCGTCATAATTTAATCTGATTATATCTTGCCAAATGTAACACGAAGTCTTCTTAGTCTATTGTTAAAATTATTTCAAGTAATTACTGAAACCTTATTTGTCGTACCGTTGTAAATTTGAGTGGTAAAAAATTATGCTTTATGAAAGTGTTTGTTACCCTTTAATGGCGTCACGAATTTGAATAAAATTTGACAAAGCTGTAAGGCGTTACCTGGGAAACTTCTACCATCGTAACACTTTGAATGACCGTGATCTAATATGTGACATTCACGGGGCGAAGCTGCAGATAAAAACTAATATTTTTCTCTTTTAACATTTTGGTCAAATAATAAAATAATCACTATTAATTTAATATGTCCACATATTATTGTTTGTGATGATGATGCCAAAATCTAGCCGATTTTGGCCACTGCGGCGGGAGGTTTTCGAGAGCGAGGACCTACACTATTCTCGAGTGTCACAGGGTAAATTTAAAACGTTCCTGTTCAACCATAGTTAGTCTGTATGGTTGTCTCTAATTTGTGAATAAATAATTATGAATTATAACCTGAGCAAAACTACTACAGCATGAAAGTAAAATAATCTACAGAAAACAATCAATGAAAATCTCAGAAAACTCAATAACTAAACAGGCCAGCAGAATCAGTGGCACCGGTCAATATTGCCTGACACTCAAGTGTTCCTGATGCGTGAACATTGTGGATTTCCGATAGAAGAAGTCGAGTGCTCTGTCCATACGGTGTGGAATAGCGGCCATGTTTGCTAATCTCAATGTGTGCCGATTATCCGTCATATTTGATCTGCTCTGTACACCGTTCCTTGTTAGATGTTGCGATATGAGTGTCGCACTGGGGTTCTATTCGGGATTTCGGGTTTTGTCAAGTTTATTATCAGAGGTGAGTAAACTTTTCCAATAAACTTTGTGATTAATATGTACACGAGAAGCTCGTGGCTAAATAAATACAGACATACATATTTATTTATCAACCAAGCATTCTGAACATCAATCTAAGTACCCCTACGCAAAAATGTTTGCTGGTAAACGACTTTTTTTTGGAGTCAAAAATCACATTTTACGGTAAAACTCAATGTAGCACTCTTAAAACATTGTGCTAGCGGATGCTTTGAATAGTAAACGGGTCATGGAGGTAATTTAAGTAAAGATTTAACCTGCAAAACTAGTATTTACAAAAACAGCTGTGCAAAATTTGGAACTTTGACCCCCAATATCTCCGTAACTAGGGGGTTCCCAGGTATGGTTTAGAACAAAAAAATAATCGTGCTGGTAGGTAGAACAGGTGCCATATTTTTTTTTTTGATGGCGAAAGGGAGTGTCAGACTTCTACTGACTAAAATCCACCCATGTTCCTTCTTAGCTCTATGTGTCGAGGCCGCGATAACACAACTTGTGTACAACCCGCAGCCCCGACGGGGAGAACAACTGCCCTTCGTTTGCGTTAAGGGTACTTTTACACCCTTTATACCGCTGCATGGGCCGACCTAAAGTTAAGCAGCGCTTGTTATGGTGGGACCGTGGATGGGTGACTATTTTTAAGTAAACTTCTGCCATGCCTCGGAAAGTACAAAGTAGTAGTAAAGTCGTTGGTCCCGGTTGTCACTTGTAGATCTTTGACAGTCGTTGAAGGTATCGTATTAGCCAGCACTATAAAAAATATTGGTGCTGAATCTGGTAAGACATCCTGAGGTCAGCGTCCAGCTGACCTCAGCATAGGTGGGGATAGTCCAGGCAGATAATGATGATGTTATTACTATGTTTGCTTGTTGGTTTTGCGGAAGTCTGTTCCTCATCAAAACGTACACGTCGTCATCATCATCATCATGATTTCAGCCGAAAGACGTCCACTGCTGGACATAGGCCTCCCCTAAGTGTCGCCACATTGTCCGGTCCCGTGCGTCTCGCATCCAGTGGGTCCCCGCAACCTTCACAAGGTCATCGGTCTACCTATTGGGAGGCCTTCCAACGCAACATCTTCCGGTTCGCGGTCGCCACTCCAGAACTTTCCGGCCCCATCGGCCATCCGTTCTGTGAGCAATGTGCCCTGCCCACTGCCACTTATGTTTGGCAATTCTTCGGGCTATGGCGGTAACCTTGGTTCTTATGCGGATTTCCTCATTTCTGATTCGATCACGCAAGGAAATAAAATACTTCGAGCATAGCCCTCACCATTGCCCTTTGGGACATTGTACATGTCGTACTTTTGTTTAAATACATGGTATTTTCACTTCAGAGTGAATTATCTAATGTTATATTACTAAGTTAGTATCTTAGTAATAATTCAAACGATTAGGCTGTGACAGTTTGATAATGTGATGATGCATTACTGTGACATAGTTTATAGTGTTATAATAAGACGAATTAGGATAACACATTTAAGTTCTGTATGACAATGCCTTTTCATAAAAGGTTTTTTATTTCTTTAGCCTTTTTAATTGAAAAATGTCTTCTAGATGAACATCGTGGTTATTCCAAAGCAACCCCGCTTTGGAATAACCACGTTATTCATCTGAAAGACATTTCATAAACAACGTAAGCTATTAGATCTTAAAGCTTTTCGGGAGTATCAGCATATCCTCGTATAATGTGCTTTATTTAGGTTTGTTAAAATCACACCATAATATCTCTCGTCTCTCTTATGATACCTCGAATTTGACGCAACTCTTCGGTCGTCTTCGACTCGCACTTATGAATTGGAAGCGTAAAGTGAACTTCATGAGTGTGTGTTAACACAGTTTTAAAAAAAAAAGTAGTTAAAAACTGAAACGCAAAAAACAAGCACATTTTAAATTAAACAAAACTTGGAAGCAGGCGGGGTCCATTCTATTTTTAATTCATAATTTTAAATCCAAATGAACCCCGTCAGCTTCCAAGTTTTACTTTTTTTTATTTCCAACTTTTTAGTTCT
This sequence comes from Diarsia rubi, assembly GCA_932274075.1. Classification (NCBI taxonomy): domain Eukaryota; kingdom Metazoa; phylum Arthropoda; class Insecta; order Lepidoptera; family Noctuidae; genus Diarsia; species Diarsia rubi. The sequence goes on along the minus strand of OW026417.1, from coordinate 12,111,457 downwards.
TTTGTGTTCTTCGTTGGTCGCGTAAATTCTTCTCAGATGATTTAACTTTTGTGTTTGTTTATAGGATTTGTGACTCTGAATTTATTTTAAACATATAATGGTCATATATTTTTGTAATCTCCTTTTAAAACCCTTTATTTTGATACCCCGTACTCGATGGTAATGGATATTTTTTTTTTTTAAACAAACGTTGCCCCACACTAGGAATTTCTCCTGTATCGTGGGTGCGTTCTCAAACATTTTAACTCACATACACAAATACCCAGACCCGAAACAACTATCTGTAGGCCATACACATATTTGTTCCGTGCGGGGATCGAACCCGCGACACGTAGCGCAGCAGTCCATTGTCTGAGCTACTGCGCCAACCGTGTCGTCAAATATGGCCGATCCGCGATATGGCCCCGAAAATCCGCATTTTCTTTGTTTTTAAAAAACAAATCAGTAACAATCTCGCCATTAAGACGAATCTAACGACGTATATTTTATTCAAATCCCTTCATCCGTTTAGGAGTTATGAGGGAACAAATAAACGGACATACATACACGCCAAACACATAACCCTCGTTTTGGGCTTCGCCACAGTCGGGCAAAAAAGGCTAAAGAAATTAAAAACCTTTTATGAAAAGTTACACCTTTGTAAAGTAAATCGCAAACGTAGATTACATCCAATTTCCAAAACAACTAAAGTAAATAGTACCATTTACTAAGGATGATCTTCCTTGTGAAAGCAAAAATACTTTATGCGTCCCAGTAGGTCGATACGGAATTCTTAGAAACTGAATTATCCACCGGGGAGAGAGGGTAAATAAAACCCACCCCAAAATAAATAGGGCTAACAACGTACACGTAGGCAATCATTTCGTTAAGAAAGTACGAGTCAAGTTATTTCTCCTGGGTGTCAGCGGGAGAGCGGGGAGGTTGGGGAAACTTAGACCACAAATCACTATTATGTCAACTTGTAGTGGACTGTGAAAGCCTTTGCGTTTTTCGGGGTGCATAGATTACTTTAGTTTTATCAACTACATATATTTTTTACAGCGGTGTCCTGTAGAAGCATTACTTATTCAGTTTTCCCTTGTCTACGTTAAAAGATCTGGGTTTTCCTCAATGATTTGGAAGGGTGGGTTCTGTCTCTTGTTTCTCGCTAGTGAGTTACGAGATGGAAAAAGAATAATGACGTTGTTTTAGAATAATGCTTTTTAAATAAATTATATTATTTATTATTTAATTAATTTTATTATTTATTTTTTGTTTTGTTAAATAGTTACTGACCAGAATTTCATGTGGTATTTCGATTATTGCAATATTGCTTCTATACAAAAACAATCAAAATGCACCTGAACCGGAGTTCCAATTATGATCTATAGAGTCGGGAATCATTCTGAAACCAACAGTAAAGTGACAATGTCTACATTTTATATAAAAGCTGCTAGAATAACCTAATAATAGTTGACCTGGAAGTGTTACCTGCTAAAATGGAGCAGCTTTAAGTTGAACTATAATTACCCTTGCACCGTTCCCGCGGGACTCGATTAAAGTGAAGTAAGGAAACGGTGAATGTGCTAGAAAAGTATGATTCTCAAAATAAAGTGGAATTATTATTGTATAGAACGCTTATTGGTACTGAAAAACTGTTGTGAAGCTTAAACAAGTACTAAGTAGAACAAGACACGAAAACTTGAAAAATACAATTTTAAAATTAATTCTGAAATGGAGATATTGTAATCAGTGCATTATTTTACAGGCATTTAGTTAACTTTCAATGTATGTTTGTTTGTAATATGTATGTTCGCGCAGATTCTTGCACCTCAATTTTGAAGCAGATATCTTCAACCAATTGTGCTGAAATTTTACATGCATATAGATATCACGGGACAATGCAATATTATGGTGAGATAGAGCTGACCTCATGATGGAGCTCGAAGGTGGCCATAGGAACTTCGTCATAAAACGACTTATCCCCCCCGAGTTTGGGTTTGTTTGATTTGTCTTGGCTAGCTAGTACTTTGTCTCTAGACAATATTCAGGGTCTGATATTCTTTTCATATTTTGTATAAAATGTACTATAAAAAAAGTAAATAATTTGAAGTGATTTTTGACTTTAGTTTATAAAATGTTCAAACTGAGTAAATACGAGTACCTACAGTACTTAAATGTCGTGGCAAGGTTTTATACCAGAGAACAGAGTTACATCGATAACTAAAAAGTGAAAAATAAATATCTTTTTAAAAACAAGCTTTTATTTAAATGCGCTTAAAAGAATAAAATAACTTTTCCTTTGAAAGTTTTACTATAAACTTATAACGTCATCACAAAATTTATATGATATGAAAGCTTGTCGCGAGATTTACCTGTGAAGATAAGCAAGTGCCTAAATGTAAAACTGCTTGTCTGATTGATTTTAATTTTTAAATCTTACTTCCTTCAATCTAAGTTAACGCGTACTTAAAAACCCGTCATCTTGATACCTTACTTGATGGTAATGGTTTTTTTTTTAATCCGCGGTATGGTCCCCATAATAAATTTCTTTGTCTTATTATTTTAATGTAGCCAGTGACACTCGCGCCATCAAGACGAATCTAACGACTTATATTTTATTCAAATCCCTTCATCCGTTTAGGAGTTATGGGGGAACAAAGAAAAAGACATGCATACATACATACACGCCAAACACATAACCCTCCTTTTGGGCTTCGCCGCAGTCGGGAAGAAAAAACTTATCTTTAAAAGCTTAAATCAAATTTAGCAGAATAGAAGCAATTACTGCCACATACATCACGGAAACCATGCACTCGTAGTATAGGTAAACAGTAATTAAGTTGCAGTTAGAAAACAGGTTTTAGTTAATGATTATGTGCACAGAGTAACAATGAATTGACCAAACTTTCTGCCAAGTAAAAGCTTCGCCCTCTTTCGTTGTCTTGAAAAATGCGACACATAATGCCATATCCATTATATAATATTTCTAAGATCATCCCGCCACCCGGTACGTCAGTTTCCTAAGTGACACAAATAGAGTAGCATCTCTGCATACGGGCAATATAAAACGTGCTCGAAAAGTTATTACTTCAGATATTGCCACAATACTGTATGATATCGGTGGATTTCACATCACACTGAATCTTAGGATGTGGTGTTTAAATAAAAGTTATTTTGTATGTTACTGTCGGAAGAACTAGATATTAGTGTCACGTTGTCTTATAAATGGTTTGTTTCTGTAATAAAAATGGCAGTAACTTTTTTGTCTTTCGTCTGTTTTAACTTATGAGTCTTTTATTGTGGTGATATATTGTTATAGGTAAGCATCACAATCTCAATTACTTGGTTTCCATAGTACCAAGTTTATATTATAGAATCTTAGTTACTTTAAAGTTTATTGAAAAAAAAACCAGCTACATTACTTCATATTAAAGCCACTGCAAAATAATGCAATTTCACCGCAAAAATGTTTTACGCTTGGTAAAACCGGAGTACAAAGTTTCCCAACTTCCCCTTGACTTTGCAATGAAAAATATTACATAGTGTCTCAGCTGCACATCTTATACAAGTCATTAAAATGGACCGGGGGAGAAAGGGGTTATTATGATCCCTGGACGATGGGCACCAGCATAACTTTTATGTGAGGTCCCTTTAATAGTGCTTTATTATTTAATGTTGCGTTTTGATGGATATGTTCTAAGTGTTGATTGTGACCCTAAAATGTTTGGTGGTAAATTAATGAGCTTTGTTGAAAGGATAGGTTGGTATCACTATTTTATGAGGTCTGTACAGAAAGTCTCCCATGACAGTGTTAATATAACATCACGTCTGTTATTTCTGAAGGGTTAGGCAGAGGTGTACCCACTACCTATGGAACATCCACACACAAAAACACGATAATAGTGTATTTCTCAAACATGCCTCGTTTTGAACCTCGACGATATCTTAATCAATATTTTAAAGTCTCAACAGGCAATAAGGCATATCTGTGCCTCATTTCTTTTACGTAAAATGTAACATTTTGCTGTGGTTATGACATTGTATTATACGTATAATTTAACTCAGAGGATAAAAATAGCAAAAATGCCACTATGAACATGTTAACCCGCTGACTGATTGACGAAACGTCGGGTTATTTTTCTCACATATAACGTCATTTATAACTACGGCTTCTGTTTATTCTCAGTCAAATTATTTATCATAATAATATATACTTCAGCACTAACATAATAACATCAAATATATTTCACTAAATATACGTCCTGCATCTGTCCAATTTATATGTTCAAGTTTTAGCGAACCCTTCACCGGAGAAAGCAATTCTCCTAGTTGATTAGTTTTTTTTTTATAATTTATATTGAATCTGTAGTTTAGTTTACAATAGGTTAAGTTAGAATAAGGCTCATGCCATGCTCGGCACATAGGCTAAGAAGGAACATGGGTGGTTTTTAGTCAGTAGAAGTCTGACACTTCATTCCGCTCTGCCCAAAAAAAACGCTGGCTTGCCTTTGAGGATAAAACCTCCAATAAAATATAAATAAGAATAATAAAACAAACTGTCCAGTTTAAATATTTTTCTATGACATGAAATTTTAAGAGAAAAATCAGATAATATCTGAGTTTCCCGGGGTTTCAATCAATGACCTGTTGGTACAATTTGACGGTAATATTCCAAATAAAAACGACATCGTGGCTTAAAATGATTGATATCGTAAAATAGACTCGAGTACTTCCACAAAACACGGAAAAATATATGTTTCTCTTTTCGTAAGTAATCCTAAAATATTAACAATATATTCGCAGACCCTTGACTCTGCCTTCGTAAAATAAAAAGTCCCAATAGTAGACATCCAGTCGGGATTTACTTAGTTACGTAACCGCTACGGGGTGTCTTATTATCTCAAACCAGCGTACCGGGGACCGTATTGAAGAAGCTTACACAAGTGTATAGCTTGCATTGTAGGGACTCCATATGTTATCCTTGAAGGAAATATATCCTGAAACTTTATCTCCCTCACAAATTGACTTGTACTTAGGAGTTTTATTCACATTTTTTGCCTTTTATCGGGTATTTTTGGTTGGGGTTCGTGTAGGTTGAAAATATTTAGGCGTTCGAGTTTTGTTTGAGCTTTCATATACAAAATAACTGGCATATGTTAAACATGACGACCACTACAAAGAATACCGAGCATTCAATGGTCACTGAACCTCCTAAAGAATTCGTTCTTATCGTAATTATCCAAATTATACAATAGAAAATAATAAAAAAGGTCGACAATCAATAAATAATTTACACAGACCTCCGCTTATGCTAAAGCTTTTCCATTTTAAAATATAAACACAATGTTTATTCTTTCCAATACAGCTCAGCAAATTTTCCAAGTCCAATTCCGTCCAAACCGATAAATTCTTAGCGTCCCTACTAAACCGTAAAGCTGGTATAGCAAAGTTAGTGGACTCCTTGCTAGACACAGCGTGGCAGACGAGTTGGAAGCCACAAATTGCTCAGGGAACTTACCTCTGTTCGGTGACTGACAGGAACTTTGTGTCGCGCAGTTTACTTAAGACTTTAATGAATACCTACAGTTGCTTAGATCATTTACGATTCGGGCTAATATTGCTGGTCTGTGCCTTGTTGCCTTATACGGCTTCAAGGTCTTTGTTCTAATTTACGAGTTATGTTTCGTGGGAAGGATTATTATAAACGTATGTTGATATTGTTGGGTAAATTTTGATAATTAATTTGTTGTTTAATTTTCGGTTGATGATTATAATTTGTCTTGGATACATATAGATTTAAGCTGGAATTATATGGAAAGGAAAATTAACAAAGACTTTGATACACGTTATAACTAAAAATACATAATATTTACAGTAAAGCGAAGTTTTAAGTTAAGTAGGTACATCATTAATATTTAATGTAATGCGTCGTCTCAAAATAAAGTAAATTCAACGTTAAATAAATAATTAACCGCAAGCGAAACGCCGTCAAGCTCTTTAAACTGTTGGATAACTTCATTAAAGGGTATTAATCTTTTGTTACACATGGGATTAGACAAATTAGGCCTTTGATGTTCCTTCTAAAGACTTCCCGCTATTTTTCGCAGTTCATATGCAGTATTACGTACATAGTTTTAGTTCGTTTTAGTTTTGCTATAAATGCATTCTTTTGAAAATCTTTGTTGTAATAAAATAATAAAATCTACAGTAATTGTAGTTTCATTTTTTCAGTTAACAATTTCAATGGTGATGAAAATAATGTATAATTATGATTTCATAGTGAATAAAAAAAAAATGGAATTCTATGTAGCTACATACAAAAGTAAGAAAAAATAGGGATGTGTCCTGAGTAAAAAAGATATGATTCCGTTTATTCCGTCAATTAGATTATTGGAAAATATTGGATACGTGTTTTTTGTTTTATCAAATGAATAAAAAAAGCCGAAGATAAATGTGGGGTTAATGACGTCACTACGAGATTAAAAATGTAGTGCGATGGGACGTCACACGTTTCGAAGCACTGTATCGTCTTCACTTTTGGTTTACGTGTAAAAAGAAAAAATGTGTCCAATATTTTTTGGAAATCTATCTGACGGACTAATTTGATTTTTTTTGTCAACTACCCTATTATTGAAGAAGTTGAATATTATGATTCGTACAGATTGTAGTAATAGGTATACAGTAAGAAACATATAAAACATATAGAAACGTCTTTTTTCAGGTATAGCAATAATTATGATGCAGTGGTCGGTCGTTGAAAAGTGTAAAAATAGAATCAATTGGGGTTCAGTTCTTTCAGCGCCAAATCACAACTCACAAGGGAATCAAACTGAAGTGAAGAGTATACTTTGAAATCAATTTCTCTTCGGCATATACAGGGGTCGTTAACCCTTCATATAGAGACCCTCTATATGATGTTGGAAACTTGTGCAAGTGCCCTAAGAGTAATCAAAGAGATCAGAGTAAACATGAAGTTAGACTGTCATGCGGGTTCGTATGTATTTCATTAATTACTATCCTGCATTATGTTTGCCTCTTTGAATTTGTTTAGTACAAAAGCTTTTGAATTTAGCAGACCAAATAAAACAAGATAATTTGATTGCGTCCATTGTTCATTTTTAGTTGTATTTATTTGTTGTGTAGTTAATTAAAATGTTCTTTACGACAAAAGCTTTGAGATTGTTAGTAAAATTCAATTAGTATTTTAAAAGATGTAAAGGTAATTTTCATCTTTATTCGCAACTTTATATGAAACTAGCCCGCGACTTTTTTTTTTCATAAAAGTATCCAATGTTACTTCTTATACCTCCAAGAATATGTGTACAAAGTTTCATGATGATCGGTTAAGTAGTTTTCGCGTGAAAGCGTAGAAGGGATAACAAAACAATTTATTCAAGCTCCACTATAACTGACAAATGCTTACACTGACAGGCCGGGTCTACTCAAATCTGTGTGGCGCTTTCTTCAAAAGACCATCTCAGACACTTATCTGCATAGTCTTCATGTGTGTATACCAAGATATGACCTCTTTCTTTTTTTTCTTTTTTTTGGCGGGTGTAAAATCATCGAATAACCCCTTCCGCTCTTGGGCAGAGCGAAAGGGAGTGTCAGACTTCTACTGACTAAAAACCACCCATGTTCCTTCTTCGCCCTCTATGTCGAGACCGCGATAACCTGTGGACAACCCGCGGCCCCGACGGGAAGATATGACCTCTTGAGTTTATTTCGGATATTTCTTTTCAGAGTAGTCAGGCCCCATCTAGACTTAAAAAAGTGACTTGGAAAAGTGTTTGCAAAAACCTATTTGCAAAATAAACATTATTTATCATATCACAAACTACCGAAACGGTTCTCCAACAATGTATCTACTGAAAACCCTGTTTTGATTTTTTTTCGCCTAAGTTTGCTCAAGTCCTATTACTACATTCATACTGTACCTGAATCAATCTAACTCAAACGAAATCTAGGCAAAGCCCATAAAATCTCTTATACTCATTTATCTATGACTCAGGATGCTGAGCTCTGTTACAACGTCAATTTCTGTAGTCATTCGCTATGCAAGACGATGTGCCCGTCGATATACAGGCTCATGATTCAATAGAAGAGACACTCTCAACGAATATTTTAATCTACTTACTGAGACAATGCGAACAAAATTGCACTTGCATGAACAGACTGGTTACTGTCCGATAGAAGTGTAACGTGTCTAACTTGTACTTATGACACTTCGCTTTTTGCCGTCGTTTTTATCCTTAATCTAATTCGACACTCCTGAATATTTCCAGTTTTTAATCAAGTAAGTGAAAAAATGCCTAGTACGCCAACGAACACGCAAAAAAACGTCGCTGAAATTCGAAATATTTAAAATTGGAAATACTCGTGTCACTAACAAAATTATTAACTGAATTGGAAGACTTTTTTATGTCTATGAGTGATACCAACAAAATGCTATAGAACAGTTGTATTTTTTATTTTAAATGGTCTCAGAACGCAACTGCTGATAGCTACAACTCAACAGAGAGTGGCCGTCACAACCTACCGTCGTAATATTTCATGTTTTTTAGGAAGTCCGCATTTTCGTTGCTGCATCTGAGCTACGAGCGACATATTGTGACATAGTGGGTGCAATGCTGCATCTAGTTGACCCATAAAATGATATTGTGGGCTTAAATGTTTCCAGTAACACTACACAAAGAACTCGCATTTTTTAAACCTCTATTATCGTGCTAGTCAAATGATTGCCCTATAGTCTTTCAATTTTCCCCAAATGCAGCCTTCTCTTTTTTTATTAAGGGTGGAAAATCATCAAATTACTCCTCCTGCTCTGGGCAGAGTGGTACGGAGTGTCAGACTTCTACTGACTAAAAACCACCCATGTTCCCTCTTAGCCTTTTGTGTCCGAGGCCGCGGTAACTCTTTCAACATCCCCGACAGGCGAGTGCAGCCTTCCCTGCCTTATCTCCCATCACGCCAGGGTTTTTTAGACTTCCATCGGTGACGACACTGATCTACTGGCACCTACAACTTGGCGGCTATCTGACTCATTTGCCCCAAAGCATGCAACAATAAGTAAATTATATTTTAATATATTTTGTTTTTCTAAAATGTGGTACATAACTAATTTGGTTTAGATAAAATCGATGAATACTCGTAGGCAAGTTATCAGTTCACGATCCGAATATGAGACGCATTGTTCGATTTTCTGGTTAGTCTAATGTAATTAGATTAGATAATATATTATATTGATGGCAATGTACTCACCCTCTTACTTAAACATACCAACTGAAAATATAGTGTAATGTAAACAACTACTTAAAACTTCGGAGAACACTACCGTAGCGTTGTGTTTACGTTTCAAATGTCAGTTCCAGCATCCTTCACAACAAGCAGTGTTACCACAAGATCGGCTGATTTAATATGCATCCAAGGTGTCCAAGAGGTTCAACGTTTTAAATTGACTCGCAGCTCTGAATACCAAACCTTAGTTTAATTACATTGTCCTCTACGCTATACTACTAGGAAATTAGTTAAGTGAATTTAAGAAATAAGTTGGTGGCTGTAGCTTTTCAGGCTAATTTGTATGAGGAGGTTTCTGAAGTATACTTATTTTCGTAGTTGTTTTGTGTTTTTATTATATGTGGTATGTAAATTAATTTCAGGTCATCACTATCTTCCACTAAAATTGCAGACTTAAGAAAATATGCTGTCGGATTAATAGCAATGTTCGAATAAAACGCCACAAATGTCATTTCTATACAATGAGGAAAATATTAATAATAATAAGCTAAATATAGTAACAAAAATAAATATGGAGACAATCGACAAATAGAGAGCCATGTTAAATTTACGCTTTTATTCCCATTTCAAATGAAATTGGAACACTTCAATAGCTTTCCAAGATCAAATACAAAAGCAATTACGGAATATTTAATATTTCAAAGAAAACGATCTTTTAGCACCAATAAACACTTTATTGTGACAATTAGAGCGATACTCAATTCAGTATAGAGCTACGGCGTAGCAATAAATCTCGTAGCCACGTAGCCGCGTAGCTCGTAGCACTTCTACGTGTCCACGATGTCTCAAATACTTAGTTTATTTTAACACTCCACGGTGAAAGCGGACCAAATAAGCTCCATTCTGTACGTATCGTGACGTTAAAAAGATTTATTCGTTTTTAGGTTGGAAATATAAAAAGTTAGTAAGACTCCTTAAATAACAAAAAAAATATTTTTAAAACAGAAGGTGATATTGAAAGAATGACAAGTCACTTCCAAGTATTTTTTTTATAAACTGGTATTGAATTGTACAGTAATCGAAGCAAAACAAAACTCTCTATTTGCTTTGACGGAGAAAACTAAAATCAATTTTCTTCTCAAGTTTTCATAAAATGAAGTAGCTTTAAGAAAATATTAAACCAATAAAATAACTGCTAGCAGCAGCAAAAGATTGAAATTATTCAACAAGGATTCCTGTTCTAAACCCGCAGGAATACGAACTATTAAAGTAATAATAAAAGCCTCCTTATGTCGTCAATGCTGAGAATAACGTCAGGGAATACACCGTAACAAATGCCCATCACCAGCTTCATGTAAAACTAGTGAAGTCGTCTGTCTTTGCTTGTCAACAGACTGATACAAGAAAAAAATATGAAAATGTTGCCTAAAAGCCGTTAGGTACGAACTAGGTGCTGTTAGCATCTAGAATTATTAAGACAGTTTTCCTTGTCACTTGTTCAGTCTTTTAGTATTTTGATATATAACTGTAAGTGAATCATAAAAGCGGGAAAATCCGAGTCTTTTTTTACGTATTCACGTTATTAGGTATCTGATAAGAGTAAGAACATTTTATGGAAACATCGCATGGTGCAAAGATATTGCTGTATAATTCTGCATCATCATTAATACTAACGTAAAACCTTCACTGATGAGCAAAGAATGAAGACATATTCTACAGAATAATTATAATATAATATCAGCACGATGTGGTACTATTATAAAATTCATACATATATCACAAACATGGTCATATTTAATTTACAAAAACAGCTCTTACTTTACAGCACGTGTGACATAAATGCGCTGTCAGTGTAAAATTGTAAACACTGACACGGTTTACTGTAGATCTGTCATCATCTGCCTAGCCTTTTCCTAACTATGTTGGGGTCGGCTTTCAGTATAATAGGATAGTTAACAAAAAAAATCTAATTAGTCCGTCACATAAATTACCAAAAAATATTGGATACATATTTTTCATTTTTCACGAAAACAAACAATGAAAATGATACAGTGCTTTGAAAACTCGTCTACGTCATACTCTAAGACATTAGTATGCCATTTTTTAGCGGTCAGTGACGTCACAAACCCCCACTCAAATCTATGACGCGTTTTATCTTCGTCAATTTTTATTGATTTTATAAAACAAACAATACGTATCCAATATTTCTCGATAATCTAACAGACGAACTAATTAGAATCACTTTTTTTTAAGTCAGTAAACATCCCTATTGATTGCAGCTAAATATCAGTATTTTACATGAAATTATTGCTTATCTGAACTCCACAACCCGGTTCCAAAAGTCGAAAAGTCTGAAGACTTTCAGGCCACGGATTAACGGTCAATGGGTTTCGGGTAAAGACTGTCAAATATTATACAAACAACAGCAGGGACCAACGGCTTAACCAGTCCTGGAGGAAACTCGGTATATAATGGTGGTCACCCATCCACAGACTAACCTAGGTAAGCACGGTTTCATTTCAGAATCAAACCGAGCGGCTATATTATTATTATTTAATCGCCGCTGTTAATACAGTATTGCCATCATAAAACCAGGTACACAACACGCTCTTAAAACAAACAACCACCTAATTTGCCACACCACTAATTGACGGACAGACACGGGCAGAGACTCGAAGACACTGTTGTCTTACTAAGGCCCGTACGATCAATAATTCAAACGTTCGGTGTGTACTCCGCTTTACCGTGCCGCGTCTAATCCGTATTTATTTCCCCAAAACAGCGGAACAGCTGGCTACAGTTTGCGTCCCGGAATTTATGTCCGTGCTCCTTGCGTCCCTGGGAAACACGTACGGCGGGGGTCGAGTCTTGTGTTGAGAGATTTACCTTGAGAAATAAATATTTATCGATTGAAATTGTGTATATTGGTCTAAAAAAGTAACCCCATTAAGTACCTTTTGCCGTAATCAGAGTATGCTAAAACAGGGTTTAACAGTTGCAAATAGATTAAAAATAATAATATTCATTTCTAGTAAAGATGACTTGAATAGTTATCTTTACTAGAAATTAATATTATTATTCAATACAGTATTTAGTACACATTTTTATCACCAGTATGCTGTGTTTAATATGCTTTCTTTATTTATTCTGAAATACATAATTACAACATTTAGAGATTAAAAGTTGAACAATATTGTGTTACAGCACAACTTGTTTGTAGTCGCACAGATAACTCCGCGACTTTACATATTTTATAAGTCCACAAACTTGCTAACTAAGCAAGGACAGTTACAAGAAACAATGTGCTCTTGTCATACGTTTATTTTGTAAAAATATCTCTATCTATACATAATTTAATTTACGGTAAAAACAAAAGTAACTTCGATTTTCAGGGCTAAATAATGCATAGCTTAGAGTATAAGTCAGTTTAGACAGTTTCCATAGCCATCTTCAATCGCACTTTAATCTACCAGTTGCTACGAACCACCATTCAAAGCTGGTCTGAGAGTATTCTACCTTCCGTTTATCAAACTGGTTGGGTAACTTCAAAAAAACCTACAGTAGATAATATTTTGATATTTGTAAAAAAAGAACATCAAATGCTCTTTTACCTTTTCTTCTCGAGCACTATCAGAATATCCCCCACACCTACAAGTAGACAGTGAGTGCGGTTCTATGTTTTGCTTATATTGTAACTGTCGAGTCATCTGGCGCGACACGACTGAGCCGATAATGCGTAACCTACATGTCAGGATTACGCAACGCGTAAACTTTTCACTTCAGTACATTTTCCGAGCCTAGACACAGATTTGGATGAACGAGTACTAAGAAGAGATTTTGGTTGAATTCTGGGGTAAAATGTTTGGCGGCATTATTGGGTGCCATATTATTCCGGGAGTTTTTTTCAGTGAGTGGAAAACCTGTGTGGTAAGGGTTGTTCTCAGAAATGCAGTCGAGTATTCGCTAGTAATTGTTGGAACTCGGTATAGTGCTCTCAGAGCACACAAGAGACCTCTATTTTGCTTCAAGCTGGTTTTTTCATAAAGGTCTAAATGCAGATTCAAGTGATTTTTCTATTATTAAGTTAATCGCATTTATCAAGCTCATAAATCGTTTGTTTATTCCTTGAATTTTAATTATGCAAGCTATTTGAAAACTTACTGATTTTCCTGTTGCTTTTTGTTTAGTCTATTTCCTTAGTTGCGTTTTACGACACCCAGGGGACAGACGGATGCGGCCTTTGTAATGGCGGAAACCTCAGAGTATCATATAAGTTAATTAACAGAGAAAAGGGTCACGGCAATACGACAATTGGAGTGAAAAGTTGATGTAGTGACAACTTGTTACTTTATACGACTTTGCGAATAATTTGTTTAACAAAATAACTTTTAGATCATCATTACATTACATAATTACGCTACATACTAATAACTACTACATGTCCATAATAGGCTTTTTTTTGGCGGGTGGAAATCATCGAATAGGGGCTCTTGGGCAGAGCGAAAGGGAGTGTTAGACTTCTACTGACTAAAAACCACCCATGTTCCTTCTTAGCCCTATATGTCGAGGCCGCGGTAACTTGTGAATAACCCGCAGCTGTCCATAATAGCCTTAGATAAATTAAAAATAATAAAATGTGCGCCCTTATACTCTGTGTGTAAATCTATATTTATTTTTGAAGAGGTGTTTGTATGTAGGTAATCACCGAAAATTAAGGTCTAAATTGTTTCACTGATACAAAGATACACTATTCGTGGGTGTTATAAGCTATAAATTATATCTGTTACATCGTGCTTAATAGCCATGAATAGCCGACCTATCTTAATTTTTGCAAACGAAGTCGCGGGCGAAATACTAGTGTCAAATAAATCGAATGCACTACGCTTCCTTTCCAAACTCATCCTTATAAAACTGCACCCTTTTCCTCCTCATCAACGTCTTCGATTCTTTCCAACAGCACTATTTCCTTGCAGCACATAACTCAATGGGTAATAGATCGGCGCATTCAGGGCTATCTGAGACAACATTCTAATTTAAATAGTTTGTGGGTACAGATAGGGTCGCTTTCCCTCTATAAATCACTGGGAGGACCGCGGCCAAGCGTTTAAAAAGTTAAGCTGAGACGTTCTGCTCTCATTCCTTTTATTAACTTGATTTGGGGTGCGGGAGTTTCTTTAGTATTGTTTCTATGCAGAAAACGATTCCGAATTTAATGGTGGTGCGGCGGCAAGGATGAAGAAAAGAAAGGGTATGGGTCACTTGGCAATGCAAAGGAGTGGTATTTTAGAACAAAAAAAAATGCTAAAATAAAATACATTTAATTTAATTTCAGCTTAAATACCTATATAAAGACCACAACAGTACTGCTTATTTCATTAGAAATCTCTTCCAACTTACCAGTGAAAGACGTTGGATTATAATCAAAACTTAAAACAATATTTCACATTGGCCTACATGGACACTTATAAAACTTCGACAAATACGTGCACGGTTCAGGTTAGCCGTTTCCTATAAAGAAGAACTGGGTCGAAACTCCTCGGTCTCCCCTCGGTCGGAGCTCCTGAACTGCAAATGTGGATAAATGACAAACATACTGAGAGATAGAGAAAAAAAAACAAAGGAATAAAATGAAAAATCCATTACGGGGATAAAAGAAAACACCTCAATAACACTCAATGTTCTCGATACAGAATCGATTACCACCGGTTTTAACAACACAAGGCAACACTTGAAGCGTTCGAGCAAATGGAGAAACGTCTATAAGGAGTCTCCCCCTTAATTGCACGAGTGAAACTAATAAGGATAGAGGTAATGCTGAAGTTTTAGTGGTTCTAAAGAAGAAAATGTACGATAGTCGGAAACTCGGAACTATTCGATCGGTTGAACGATAATTATGAACTGATTGTATTTTTTATGATTGTCGGAACTATTCGATTTAAAATCGGTTGAACGATTATCAGCTGATAGTATTTTAATTTTAAAACTGTATTTTTTTTAAACGTTGCCCCACACTAGGAATTTTTCCACGATACTGGAAAAATTTAATGACTCACATACACAAATACCCTGACCCGGAACAACTATCTGCAGGCCAAAAAAAAAAATTGTTCTGTGCGGGGATCGAAGCCGCGACACGCAGCGCAGCAGTTCAATCGCAGAGCCACTTTGCTAACTGTGTTTCGAATTTTTTTAGCATTGATGATAACTTTGTTTTCGAAAGTACCAAAAGAGTAATCTTTATTTTGAAGGTATATATAACATTAGGTATGTAGCTAAATTACGTATTCTATTCTTGCATCCGTATTACAATCTATTTATGACTACAAATTAATGTATCATTATTGCAACAATACTATTTACTCAACCGTTGATAGTAAATGTAATTGTCTGTAGACGGATTAGACTAGGTCTTCAAACTCTATTAATTAACAGCAGGTTCAGAGGCTCATCAATTGTCTGTTCAATTTTTTTTTTAATTTTCTGTCAAAAACAGTCAATGGAGAGACCGCTGGACCATCTATTTCTACACTGAAAGACGATACGAAACGACGACGACAACGATACGATACGACGACGACGACAGACGACGACGACGACGAATACGACGATTAGTCAGATTCATTTTAGTTACCCAGTAAAACACGTTCAAGTTGTACAAACTCGTTAAGGCAATAAAAACTTTAGGCGTAAAACAAAAAAAATAACTTCGTTGGTAACAGCAAAAGTTATACCAGTTAGTTATAAATCTTGAGATTTGATTGTGTTCGTGTAATAGTTTAGAAGTTTTATTATAACCTGCTTAAAATACCTATTTACATACTGATCCTGAAACCACTTCTTGTTGTCAATTATAGGATTAAATCAATAAAGTTATACTGTAAAACATTCTCACAGAAAACAATAATGGGAAACATAATTCCTTTCTCAAATCCCAACTCAATTAACATTACTAACAAATCTCAAGCAAGCCATTACAGTAAAATATACAACACTTCACTAACCCACTTCTCAAGAGCTCCACATTAAAAGAAACCTATACATTACGTTTTAAGCATCTCTATATAGAACCCCAAGGAGCGTTGCGCCTAATACATTACCCAACTTATGGTCCGCAGTGTGGCCGTAAACCTCAGAACGTATGGAAATTATTGAACACAAAGGACCACCGGGAATACAGTCTTTGGAGCTAGAACTGCACTCCTATAAAAGTGGAAGCAGCAAAATTATTAAAATTCCGACGAAAATTTCATTTTAATGTTAGCCCAAAAGTTTTCTAATCGGATCTTCTTGAAAAGGGTATCGTGAAACAATCTCAGGAGAAATATTTACCATGTTGTTATGTACTATAAACGGATTTTTAAACGCATAAACAATGAGAAATGTATTGAAAAAGAAAGAGATACGAGTACCTACTGTTTGCATCTTGTGTCACCATCTGCTAAGCTTTTTCCCAACTATTTTGGGGTCGACTTTCAGTCTATCAGGATGCAGTTGAATGGTTTACATGGAGCGGCAGCCTATCTGACCTATACAGCCCACTAAGTTTTGGGGTAATATGATACCCCTTGGTAAGACTGCAGGTGTTGTCAGGCCACAGACGACTTGTAAGGACTTCTTTTTGATGGAACAAGCCCGCCTTACTAATCCCAAACCACTGTAACTCCTGAAAGTCAGAATCAATAGTGGCAACCACAAGAAAAGAGCGCTGAGACAATGAAGCTCGACGAAGTCCCAGTGAAACGATTTAACTGTCTTGGATCCCGCAACGAAATTAATCAGAAAATAATAGCGGAGGAGTAGGAAAAACATAATTTCCACTTCCCTCCATATCAGCAGGAGATAGAACAGAACAAGGCCAATAGGCACACAGGGACATATACAACTGGGATAAGCCCAGCACCACGCCTAGTACCACGGATATTAGTGTCATTGATATAACTGGGTCCTAAGTGAGCTGTTATATTTGATTCCAATAATAGGTATGACAAAAATGCTTGAACGCACGGATTTTTTTTTCTAGTTTCTAAAAGGTCCGTATAGTAAACAACTCCAGATGTGACTTGTACACTATCCAACATAGTATTACGTTCATTCTGCCAAAGACAACACTCCCATAAAATGTAATGTGCAGATTGTTCATATTCGCAGTCGATGTAGAACATTGACAAAAAGGCGAGGCAACAAGCTTGAAGGAAAATAATTTACTCTTAAAGTTACCATTAACTGTGAGAAATTGGGCAAAACAGTGATCCACCTCCAGCCATGTCCTGGCCAGCCACTTACGAACGGATGGAAAGAACTGGTGGAGATGTCGGGCGTTTGATGAAATTATCCCACCTACATTGCCATTCAGACAAAAGTTCCTCCCAGACGTCAGTCTGTGGTTTAAGTAATCTAGCTATTACACGGTCACGTTGCGTTAAAAAGTCTACGTCCGCGGTTGGTCAGTACCGGTAAGGCTTTAGTACTAACCGTCCTATACTCTTTACACAAGAAAATCAAGGCTAACCGCTGGCTCTGAAGTAATTTACGTCGGACCGCTCCTATGGTGGCCCTATCGGCCCAGTCTGGTGCCCCGTAGCACATACACCCAAAGTAAGTAGCCCCATAGATCGTCTTTAGAGTTAAAAATGATGAACCCCACGTAGATTTGCATATTCTCGTTAAGGCATAAAAGTACTTTTCAATTTCTCCTCCGACGGTTTTTATGTGTTCAATGAATGAGAAATTCCTCTCCAAGACAAACCCAAGGTAGCACACGGACTCCTTATTTTTAACGGGAACGTTTTTAAATTTAATACTAAGACATGATTTAAGATTACCTTTTAAAAGAAGTTATTAAGTTTTATGTGGTGCAAAGGTCAGACGGTTATGATCGGGGTGATCGTAACCGTCTGACCTTTGCTGGGATATTAATTTTAGGCAAGAGTCAGCCAAATTTTCGAGTCCAGCCCGAGTACTTGACTGAATTAGCAGCAGACCGTCGTCCACGTAACCGGACTTGACTAGACTTGTAAGGACTGTCAAAAATCTTAAATGACAGCTGGTGCTTTCCGAGGCACGGTGAACACTCGTTATGTAATAGGTGATATACAAAAGTTTGCCCGAACGGCTGTTATTGTTTGACCTCATCCTATTTGCATCTGCTGTGATATAGAGTTAATTAACTGACAAACGTTTGCATTACAAAGTAGTTTCGTACTCTTGTTATTGGTTTTTTATTGCCATTACTATCAAAGTTTGCCATATGAGACACTCAACATTGTAAACAAACTACATACCTATACTTAGTCGTAGTTAAAAGCACTCACCCACATTAAATAAATTGCATCGCCTATTGTTCCATTTCTATAGAATACGTCCATCAAAGTAGTTGCTATAATTTATGCAAGTGTTTAATACCCCAACAACGACCATTGTCTGTGTAACCATTGTAACGCATTATTCGGAACAACTTAACACCAATATTCGACTTTATTATCCGCCTAAATAAATAAATCGAACAGATAACATAACCAATCAAGAATTTGGAAGCATAACTTCTTTAATTAATGTTAAATTATTCTAAAACAACATCCAAGCCTATTAACGGTTGGTATCAGAAATCTTGTAACTTTTCGCCTTTAAACTTGTGAAAGAAAAACGTTCCCGAAATTCAGTTGAAAATAAGCTTCCAGTCTCGCAGCGATTACCATAAAACTTGTTTAAATGGTAATATTAGAAGACGTCACTTGCCGCAATCGTCTCCCTTAGGGATTTTATCCGAATCTATCTCAACAAAAATACATACACCGATAAAATTCCCTACGTCAATTTTGTTGTACTGAGGATCCAGTTTTAGCTCTAGTCGCGACTATTTTACGCTGTGGTTCTGTGACGGGACGATTTCTACGAATCAGGAGGTTTTCTATTTCAAGGTGGTCGGTTTCGGGATGTCAGTTTGACGAAGGACTATTATGGAATTTTAGAGTCAGTCCGATTTTGAATACTGAATGGATTTGAAATGTGTAGGTTCGTATTGAAATAGATTGGATGTGGGATGGACTTAAAAGATAGGGTGAATATTCGTAATTACATTTTTAAATATTTGAATCTACATATTTGAGTCAGTCTGACACTGTAGATGTGCTGTGTATTTGCTGAGTAGCGATAATTCATTATTACATTTTACTTTTCAAGATGAGAAACGTTCATGAAATATAATATATACAGTCAGTTTAAATTTGACAACTTATATTTAATTTTACAAAATTAAATTGAATTTGACTTTGAACCATTCCAATAATTCTTTTAATAGTTCTACAATAAGACCTGAAGGTACGAGTACCTTAACCCTTAAATAAAATTTCCCAGGTATTTCATTCAAATATCCAGTTGAAAACCCTTGTCACTGCCGAGAATTAATCTCAGAGTTTGAGCAAAGAATGGGACATTATGGAAGTGGGTCAAAGGTGTACTTCTGTAAGAATAGCCACGCCTTGAAAAGGATTTAACGTGAATAGTTGCAAATTACTACTGAACTTATGGAGGTAGTGCTTTTCTTTGTAAACGGCTTTTTTACCCGACTGCGGCGAAGCCCAAAAGGAGGGGTATAATCTAAGCTGGTATTAGAAAGAGGTAAAGATTTTCAGTTGCGATAATCTTCGGAACTATAGATTTGACTCCGATGGAAATGGTTTTGGAAAACTACGTTATCCCAGAGCGTCATCGACCATAATTATAAAAAAAAAACTGACGGATTTTCCATACAAGCTTTCATCCCCTGTTTCAGCCCCTTGGAGGTTGAATTTTGAAAAATCCTTACTTAGTGGCTGCCTACGCCACAAGAGGTATACATTTTTTTAAGCGCCTAAGCCGCGCCGCGCCGCGCCGCGTTTAAGTTATATACTGGCCAGGGTTTGGCCTGTCTTCAGTCAGTCAGGTTTGCCGATAGCATGTGCGATAATTTCTGACCATAAAGTAAGTAAGCAAAGCTGTGGTGAAGGGCTAGCGCTGATAATAAATGATTGTTTTAAATCTGTTAAAACATTTACAGATTCTAAGTACCTTGTTCTTGATGTTTCTTTTTGGTTTGTATTTTCGATGTCATTGGGTTTATTCATCAGAAATTTCTCAGTAACTACAACTTAGCCTGGATTTGTGACCGATTGATGGCCATATTACCCCCCCCCCCCCCGTCTATTACATGGGACTTAAATATAACTTAGGGAATGTGGGTGTCCTATAGGTACACCTCTGCCTTTTCCTTTGGGAAATCCAGCCGCGATGTTATGTTCTGTATCCCTGTCAAATGCAAAAAAACGATATTTGGACAATGATCGTTCACGATCCCTAATTCTTAATTGTTATCTGGCGTATTTATGAAAAATGTCCGTATATAAATAGCAATTAACCGGCTTACATCCTGGGGGTGCAATGACTTATAAGCTAAAGTCGTGACTGGGGTGCGGGAATCTTTAGTTAATAGGTACGCACGTGAGAAGAATTATCTTAATATTTTTGAAAACAATAGTTATTTTTTTGCTTTTTTTAGTTCTTAGTGTTATACTATGTAAAACTTAAGGAATAAAACAGTCGGGTAATAACTTGGCACGTTTAGAAAATTTACCATAGAGGTAATGGTTTCAGTTACGCTGAAACTTTAGTTTGTCCCTGCGTCACCCAAAGGTTAACTAGAAGAAAACGTTATTGGCGTTAAGTCCGCCTCTGTAAATGATATGTGCTTTAAGCACTAAGCAAGTAAGTCAATATAAATCTTAAGTGGAGACCCACTTAGGATTTATATTCTATTTTTTTAAGTCGCGAATAAATAGTTATAAGTAGTAAGCTGTTTTTGTGTTAGCTCGTTCCATTGTTGACCTCATCTCTGCCCTTAGGTCAAAATTGAGGTCAAGAGTAGGTCAATATCAGAAAAAAAAATACAGTAACTAAAAGCGATGTTTAATCCGTAGCATCAGTAAACATCATGAATTAGAATATCTATAAGCATCTAAAATCTAATAATGAACTAGATTCCAGATCATTGTTAGGAGCTTCCTAAGGGACCTAGGCGTTTAGACGCACATTACTCACAGACGTTCCTTTATACAATGTGGAGCAGGACGATTGACATTCCTCTAAACCACGTAAAGAAAGGCATGCTCTTGACCCGTATACAAAAAATCAATCAAATCCAATGACTACTTTAGCCACAGGAAATTATTTTTCATTTTCTTATTTTTCAACATGATGTAGATCGGAGTCCGTAATAATAGGTAAACATTGTAAGGTCAGGAACCTGTGCAAAAACCTACGATTCTATTCTCAACGTCTCAATACGCTTGAAAGACAGAGAAAGGTGTCATACGATCCCACTCTGACGCGCCCCGCACACTCCCACAAAATACTACAATTATAAAGAAAAAGTAATATTACTTACGCAAATAATGCATTAGTGGTGCATAGAAAATTGCGAGTGTGTGTGTGAGCGGAATTTTTTTCGGCAAAAAGTCCTTGACTCGGTAACTATGTCAGTCAGTGCATAGCGGCGCCCTTTGAGGAGAGCACACGCCTACTTTTTTTATCACAAGACGAGCCGCGCGCGCATTGTCGTGATTTTATGAAAAGTTTGTTGTTATTGTGATTAAAGACGATTTATGATATTTGGATTAGTGCATAGGTTACTGTGACTTATTGGTGTTAGTGTAATATTAGTTATTTAGGCATTTATTAGGTAGCTAGTTTTGTGATTTAGGTTAAGTTAGTAAGTTTTTTAGTTTAATTATGCCTCAAATAAGGTTTTAAGTGATTAATTATTCAATCAGTGATCTTTTATTAATTAACAACTCGCAACTTAGTGAGTTTATGCCGCTGATTTGTTGTTCTCCGATAAAAAGTACCTACGCCCAACATCGCCGCCGCTCGCTGCACCCCGCGCACTAGGTCAGTGACTTTTCGTAGTTAAAGCGTGTTTACTTTTTATGCAGTTGATTCTGCTATTTATTTTGTTTGAAAATTGCAATTTTTAAATTTTCCACTAACTACTAATCTTCGTGTTTTAAAATGTTTCGATGGACTAGTACAGTGCTAGTTTTAATTTAATGTCGTAGTTCCAGATCCACATTGTATATTAAAACGTCACACGTAGAAATTCAAGTGCGAGGGGGTCGGCTTGTATTTATGCTTTTGCGGTTGCACAACGACACGCTTTGCTTATGCTTTGCTTGGTAGTATAGATGCAGGTCTGCCTTACTGCCTCCCTCAGAGGCGGTAAGGTGGCGGGGTCTTGAGGGAGAGCGCTACGGTCGTGTAGATCCTCAAGGCAAGTCTGGTGAGTTCGCCTTCACGCGGTTGCCACCCCGTTCTTGGTCTAATTCCATAAGAAATAGACGTAACAAAAACCACCAGGCGCGTTCCACCCTACCTCACCGCCACCATCCGTGACTGAATGGTGGTGGGCTTGGTTGCCGCTCAAAGCGGCATCGAGCAGGTACAAACAGTCACCTGCGCTAGGACCTGCGCAGTTGAGCGCCGTAAGCGGGGATGAAGGAGTCCTGGGGGGTTGAGCCGAGCGGCGCTGGCGGTAATGTGTCCGCAAGGCAACACGCCCTCTTTGGTCCGGATTTCAAGCGAAACGGTGGCCCTGCCCAATAGCCGGGGGCAGGGAAATGGCCATAGTGTCCCGTCAGAGGGTCACGGTGAGGAGTGGGAGGTCCGCGGAGGTTGTCTTAGGATGGCCAAAGCGGTGGTGAAGGTCATGCTGACGGTGTAAGTGAGGGTTGATCAGTTCAGAAGGGATTAGTCAGTCCCCTATGCCAACCCGATCAAGCACCCGATGTCGCACTGTGAACCAGCCTCACGCTCCTATATCTCGATGGTAGTCCTAACGTTCGAGCTAGCTTGTAGCGAGACGTTCCCTGGTGCGGGCTCCAAGGAGGGTGGGAAGCCAAAGAGACGAATTACATCACACTATACTATGGACAACAAACAATCTGACGCCACTAACACACACACAAACACACCATCCACTCACACACATACAAAAACTACGGACACAAACACTCACAATGCACACACACACACCGGAGCGAAGGCGAAAGCCAAAACTCCGAAGAAGGGTGCTCCTAGCACCTCTTCGGCCCCCGGGAGTTCGGCTGCAAACGCGGCGGGCTCCAGTGCGGGCACTGGTCCGGCTACGGCGAATACCGCGGCCAAGACCAACAAGTCCCACAATAAGGGTAGGACATCGGAGCTGCATGGGACCAGTACCGATCCTTCCCCCCTTCAGGGTGCTCAGCCCCCCGCGACGGTTAACGCCGGTGGTCGGGCTCTGCTGCCAAATCCTCCCCCGCCCATTGCTCCTCTAGTCGCCCCTCCCCCGCCGGCCGACACTGGTCGTTCGGTGGAGCTCTGCACCCCTGACGACGTGTTCGCACGTAACTGGCAGGTGCAGAAGGGCAGGAACAAAGGTAAGAAGAAGGGTAATGCTCCGGCATCACGTCGCCAATGTGCGGACCCCGCAGTGCAAGCTGCTCAGGCCCCCTTGGCTAGTGGTGCTAAGAGAAGGAATAGGCCGAACAAAAAACAACGGCTAGCAGCTCAAGGGAAGGGTAAGTCCCGTCAACTAATGCTGGCGAATGCCGCAGGTCAGGCACAACCGACCGTAGCTAACGTCAACTTTTCCGCAGGCAAGCGGTTGCAGGCAGAGGACGGCAATAGCCAACCAGGACCTAGTCAACCACCAGCCGGCGCAGTGGAAGGACCAGCTAAGGCGGTTACGGAGCGACCTGTTCGGAATGATCAGGCCGCGGCTAAGCGAGCTCTCAACGAGACCTCGTCGCCTCGAGGGGAGCGCAAGCGGCCGCGGCTTGATAAGTCCAAGCGGGTCGCTAATCGGAGCTATGCCCAAGCTGCAGGATCTGACCTAGACGTCGCAGTCACATGCGGCCAGACAGGTCAGATCAACAAGGAAGTGGCGGACCAGATCCTCGAAGCTCTTCAGAGGAAGATGCTCGCCGAAGCTTGTTCTCCTGACGCGGAGGAATTGCCGGTGCCCGTCTTCAATGCGAGGCCAGCGTTTGCAGATGGGGCCCTCAGGCTGTGGTGTGATAGCGAGGTCACCCTAAACTGGCTGAGAACGCTCATCGCCGAGATGCCTCCTCCCACTGGTGCTTCACTCGTGATCAGGAGGCAGGCTGATATAAGGCGCCGCGTACGTTGCGGCATACTCATCCCGGACGACCAGGGTGTTTTTACGGACCCGCACAACATCGGGCGCCTCCTATGCCACCAGAATCGGTGGCTGGACATAAGGAGGTGGACTATGCTGCAAGCCAAGAAGCAGGAGAAGGCTTGCTTCATGGTAGTTGGGGTCCCTGAAGACCAGATCCCAACATTAATGGACGCCGGACGACGACTCTCTTTCTGTGCCGGGAGGGTTTACGTCATGTTCCAGACGCCGAACGGCAAGTTTGTCCATGTCCCTCAGGGATATCCGGCTGCAGAAGCTACCACATCGGGGGTAACACGGGTGGAGGAGGCAGCTCCCTCCACGAGCACAACGGTGCTACCTACGGACGTGCCTGCGGGAGCAGCGCCAGTGGCCCCAACAGTTGCCGGTGTGGAGACCGTCCTTTCGTCGGGTGGGGAGCTCGATGACAATATATTGTCATCGGCTTCTGACCTGGAGGAGGGCGGCTTCGACCCCGACTTTCTGTTTGCTGGGCTGCGGCTCGAGGGAGACGAGGAAGGATCGACCAGTGATGGCGTCCCCTTCGCTAACCTGTAAAGTCCTGCAGGCAAACCTCCACCACAGTCAGACCGCAACGGCTCAGCTACGGAAGTGGCTGGAGGTTCAACACACGGCCATAGTCCTGATCCAGGAGCCGTGGATCAGGGCGGGACGAATACAAGGACTTTCCAATCTTGGGGGTAAGCTTCTATTTAGCTCAGAGCACGATAATCCAAGATCGTGCATCTATACGACGCGTAACATAAAAGCACAGCCACTTACGGAATTCTGTTGCAGGGATATCTCTGCAGCCAGGCTGCTATTACAGCGCGGGGACACGGAAGTAGAGGTGGCCTTCGTCTCGGCATATATGCCTGAGGCTGAGGAGCCACCCCCGCATGACCTCGCCCGCCTCGTAAGACACTGTGAGTGCACACGCTTGGAGGTGGTCATAGGGGCCGACGCAAACGCTCATCACCCTCTGTGGGGCATGAACACGCAGAACGAAAGAGGTAAGGCTTTAGTTGACTATATGTTTACGACAAACCTAACCCTACTAAATACAGGTTCCGAACCAACCTTCGTCACCAGACGCAGTCGAACGATTATTGATCTAACTCTGGCATCGGAAGGCGCAGCGGCCATCATAACCGGGTGGCAGGTCTCGAAAGAGGCCTCCTGCTCTGATCACAGGTGGATCCGCTTTGACATCCCAGTCTGTGTGACACCTGTACTGCCACGCCGCAACCCACGCAACACGGACCGAGCTGCCTACACTCGTATCCTTGAAACCAAGCTTGCGCCAACAAAGCACTGGTCGACCCTTGAGAACTCGAGCCAGATCGAAGAACAGGTAAGTTACCTGTCGAAATCACTGTTAGACAGTTATCATTCATCCTGCCCTGAAACCACTGCGCCCACAACACCAGGCAAGCAACCATGGTGGGGACCTGAGTTGGAACGCAAGCGCAGGAAGGTAAGGTCAGCCCTAAACAGAGCCATGAACACCTGTGCTGACGAGGATTGGGACGTCTACAGGGCGGCCAAATCCAGCTACAAAAAATGCATCCGGCAGAAAAAATCTACTGGCTGGAGGAAATTCTGCGGGAAAATAGAATCCTGCCAACAAGCAAACAGGGTAAGGAAAATACTAGCACAGCAGAACTCTGCTGGACCTGTAGTGCTCCGAAAACCTGACAACACGCTTACCACTACTCCAGAAGAGGCGATGCGCGTCCTCACTGAAACTCACTTCCCAGGTTGCGTCTTCACGCCCACAATTGACTGGACTGAGGTAAACCAAACTCCAACAGGAAACGACTGGAAATATGCTCACATGATGATCACGCTGGAGAAAATCCAGTGGGCGATCGGGTGCTTCCATCCTTTCAAGGCGTCCGGTCCGGACGGGGTGTTCCCTGCACTACTGCAATGGGGTGGACCCTCCATAGCTGAAAGACTGGTGCCCATATTACGGGCGTGCTTAGCCTTTCGGTACATCCCAAAAGGATGGAGGGAAGTGAAAGTCATATTTATCCCTAAGCCAGGTAAGAGTGACTATAGTAACGCCAAATCCTACCGGCCGATCAGCCTGACCTCCTTTCTCCTGAAAACCATGGAGAAGATATGCGAGAGAGAGCTGAGGGATGGCGTTCTAAAAGCAATACCTCTTCACGCAAATCAACACGCATACAGCGCGGGTAAGTCCACTGAATCCGCTCTGCATCTAGTGGTTGGCCGGATAGAGGAAGCGATCCATCAGAAGGGTATCTGCCTGGGTACTTTCATAGATATCGAAGGAGCCTTCGACAAAACAAACTTCTCCAGCATCAGCGCCGCTCTTTCCCGACACGGGGTGGAACAGGTACTGATAGACTGGATTACCAATATGCTTAGCAAACGAGTCGTCCGCCTTGGTGCAGAGCAGCAGTCAGCAGTGATAGCCAGGGGCTGTCCCCAAGGAGGAGTACTGTCGCCCCTCCTCTGGAATCTGGTGATTAATGACCTCATCGCGAAGCTCAATGCTAACCACTTTTACACTATTGGGTACGCAGACGATCTCGCCATCCTCATCTCGGGGAAGGTGACAGGGACAATCTGCAACCTCACTCAGCAGGCATTACGCATAGTTGAGCGATGGTGTGCTGAGTTCGACCTCTCAGTGAACCCCACAAAAACTGAACTTGTCATGTTTACCCAAAAACGAACGCTAGGCCCTCATCGCCTACCTAAGCTATTCGATACTGAGCTCCAGGTAACCAACGAGGTCAAATACCTGGGAGTTATCCTGGACAGTAAGTTAAATTGGAGCAGTCATCTTGACAACAAGCTTAACAGGGCCTGCATCACCTTTTGGCAATGCAGGAGGATGATAGGTAAGAAGTGGGGCCTATCCCCTAAAATTATACTTTGGCTTTACTGCGCGGTAATCCGACCCATGATCACCTACGGGGCAGTGGTCTGGTGGCCCCGAACCAAATTAATCACAGCGATAAGCAAGCTGCAACGTATGCAAAGGCTCGCCTGCATGGCGATCACAGGCTGCATGAGGACAACTCCGACCGCAGCTCTCGAAGCGATACTGGGGCTTCCGCCGCTCCACCTGTTCATTCAGCAGGAAGCAACGATGACGGCGTTGCGCCTCAATACGCTACAACTCTGGGGTAAGAAGTGCACGCAGCATACTGCGGCACTAGAGGGAATCCAAAGTGAGTTCCCCCTGGTGAAAGCTGTTAACGATCGAGTACCCAAACAGTACGTATTCGATAAGAAATACAAAATCCAACTCCATGAGGACCACCGCTGCGAGGGACTTAACCCTGCAGGTTTAAGGATCTTCACGGACGGATCTAAAACAGGTACTGGTACTGGAGCCGGTGTCTTCTCGGAGGACCTCAACATCCACATAGCCGTACCTTTGGGGGCCCACAACACTGTCTTTCAGGCAGAATGCATGGGCATCTCCCTGGCGGCATCTGCCATCTTGGCTCGGGAGGTAAAGGAACACTCCATCCGCATACTCTCAGACAGCATGGCAGTGCTGCTGGCATTAAGGAGCCACACGGTGAATTCCGGGCTAATACACGAGTGCCACCAACGCCTGAACCAGGTTGGTAACCTCAATAATATAACCATTCAATGGATCAAAGGACATAGCGACTCCCGAGGCAACGATGCAGCGGACGAACTCGCTCGAAGGGGCTCGAGCATGGCGGCGGTGGGCCCAGAACCCATCGTGCCGCTACCTTTCGGCTATCTTCGCACGCTGGTAAGGAAACGTACCAAAGAACTTCACGCCAAGCTGTGGCTAGACCACGGCGAGTGTAGGCAGGCCAAGAAGGCGCTTCCCGCCATCGACGCTCGCCTCACCAAACAAGCGCTCCGGCTAACTAAACTGCAGCTACGCACAGTAACGGCTGCCATCACTGGACACGGTACTTTTAACAAGCACCTCTTTGTTATAGGAGTCACAGATAGTCCTCTGTGTCGAGCCTGCATGGAGGAAGAAGAAACAGCAGCCCACGTGCTCCTGCACTGTCCGGGGGTTGCCCCATACAGGGCCAAATACTTCGGTGACCCAGGTACTCTCCGCGAGATTGCCAGTAACACCAAGGGGTTGCTGGCTTTTCTCGGGGAGCTGGGGTGGATCGAGTGATATTCCCACCCGCACGTAAAATACGCGCATTGAGCGTGGAGTTGCGGACACCAGCCCGTTATACTTATACTTATACTTATACTTAAGTGCGAGGTAGTTTTGTATGTCAATGATAGTGTAAATGTGTATAAGATGGAGTGCTTTTAGTTCCCTTGGGCTTTGGAAGTAGTAAGAAATACTAGAGTAATATTATGCTGTTGGTAATAATCAACTGACTGCATTGAGAATGAGGTTCTGGTTCCATTCCCTGGTCAGGCAAAGTATTGTATACTGTGACGGAGCTCCACACGGCACTGTAAGTCTTTTGTGTTAGTATATAATGTTAACATTATCAACGGGCTGCACAGTCACGATAACGGAAAAACACTGCCCAACTTACAACGTTGCCAAAATATTGAGAACTCATAACAAATAATTAACATGGTATATTTCGTATATCGGTTTATTAACTAGTAATGCCAGTCATATACAAAAACAATACCTACTTACTAGCCAATCTAGAAAATGTATTAAATAACGTAATATTTGTTCAATTTGTTTTCCTCAATTTTATTTAGTCTTAGCCTGAGTTAGTCCTATAAAACCTGAAAATTCCACACGATCAATAGGCAATGAACTCAAAACGTTAACAAACCATCGATTAAAGCTAACAGCAGCATTCTATTGCTAAAAACCCACTTAGTACGATCACTTGAACAAACAAAGCAATTCATTTGGCGAATTAACGATATCGTGGGGCGCCTTCTGCATAGTAAGACGTAAAGAAATTTAATTAGCGTTCATTGAGATAATTCACTGCTTCCACAATAGGCCGGCGAAAGACAACTTTCACTAAGTATTTATACACACAGCCCTATTGATTGAAAAATAATTTTAGGGTTATTTTAAGAAATAACCTATGAAAATAAAATAACATGATGTAAATTGACTAGTCCAAAAGTAGCAAGCGAGTGAAGGACGCGCCTCTGCTAGATGGGCCAACTAACTTAAAATAGCGGCTATCACAATCTGGATGGGTTTGGGTGGATTTCTGGGAAGTATGGTCTGCTTTGTTTGCACGAAGCACTCCACCACTGCTGTAAGCAACAGCATATACAGCGATTTTATTAGAATCCACATAAGTTTTTAAAGACTTCTTTTATAACAATAGTCAATCTGAAAACTGTTCGACTGTGTCATCATTGTCCGCAAAATTTCACCTTTATCTACACTTCAACCAACTTATCTGTGCAGGTAAGAATACACAGAACTAAAATAATAACTTGATATATAGCTGCATTTTTTCAAGACATTATGCAACATTGTGCGTTTGTGCCATCCTGAACTACAAACTTAAAGTGAGTAAGCTCTCAGATCTTCACAATTTTGTTCGACGGTCTACCCACCAGTATGTCACACAGTTCTAAACAACAGATCTTGATCCAATTATCTAACTCTAAGACAAGATAAGTAACAAAGCTGAGACGAAACACTCGGAACACCGGTTGCGTATCAATTATTCAAGCGCTATTTATTGTTTTACTATACAGGGGTAATAAGTGGGAAGTTTGTGTTGTTTCACTAATTGCAGTGACTGTAACCGCGTTATCAGAATGTTTAAAAATAATACTATTTATTGGCGAGCAGTAGAGGCTCAGGCCAACCTGACTAATCTAAACGGGTCAAACACAGGCTAGACTTACCTGCCTGCTTTCAAATTAAGTCACAAATGCTCGTAAAAGTAAAATGAATTAATACCGTTTCAGAAACTAGCATTTCCTAAAACCATTTTTTTTAAGAAATGTTACCTACATTCACCAATCCGATGGGCTGGAAATTAGGATTATTGGGCCTCATCATTGTTATGCTAAGTAATCAGTAAAAATTCTGGCTGATTACATCATGACAAGTAACTAGGTATTAATGTATTATTAAAAATAACATCATGATTAAACGAATAAAAGCTATGTTGCTAAGCGAATAAAAGCTAAGCGTGTCGTAACACGACCTTGGTCGAAATAATGAATTCCTTACTGAACTATCCGAATGGAAACACCTACTGTTCAACATTAAATTTGTCTCCTCATAAATTTCCCTCTATTTTAATCTAAACTTATCACCTCATGTCAGGCATTTCATAACGACTTGAAACTGTTATGATGAGTTAGAGCTACCGCCGGGCCGCCATCTAGCGCTCACAGAATGTAGAACATGAAACTGTGCTCCTTAAAACTCCAAGCACCTAAGATTTCTCTGTAGCACAATTTTACGATGACATGTCACACCGTATAATGTTTTATAACCAATTCTAGCTATCCTCTTAGCGTCCGTAATATATGCATAAACAAGCTCAGACGCCATAATATGAGTTACACCGCAATGCACTCGAATAATACACAATAACATGAATGTTAGAAAATTTGGATGTGACTTCTTAAAAGATGGAGCATGATGCAAAATTAAAATATGAGTACATCAAGTATATCGTGTTTCACAAGCGAAATCTGAGTCTCCATTCTCTTGTCTTGTTGTGAAGGCAACTTAATTATATGGAATGAGCGATGTTATCGATATACACTTTGTGTTCATCTTTTCCAGAGATGTACGGAACTCACGCACGTAAGAATCTTTGTCCCGTTTTGGAGAACGTTCTATCACTGACGTTAAAAATTTCTAGTTTCCGTAAAAAAAACGTGACATAATTCAAGAATAATTATTATCAAGTCATACTACCTGATAATAATATTTTTTACTTACACACAAAACACACATAAACAACAAGAAAGGATTAGAAGCACTGTAATTCAGTAGTACCTTGGTATTATGTCCGTAACCTCTCTCAGATAATACACATCTTTCAGCTTTTGCAAGTAACTTTTTTGCCACTCTCCTCCTAAAATAAACACCTCCTTCACCCTTTCGTACTCAAGAACCTAACCCTTTTAGTAGTTCCACGTGATTCCACCACAGGTCGGGTAACTTCGTGTTGCCGTAATGTAAAACGTCCTGGTCGCGTTATTATTATTTAACTTTGTAGCTGCGAACAAATGTTGTCCCCCGGTTGTAACCGACAACCGTCGGAATGGAGTTCCAAACTGCGAAATTACTTTTTTGTGCGTTAGTATTTTTTTTGTGTTGTTATGTCAAAAGGATCTAACTTTGTGTGGCACTGTTGGAGGAAAAGGTTAGTGTTTTATTGCGATATGTTTATAGCTCTAGCCAACTCCATAAGGTCGATTTTGGAATGTGTTGAGGATTTTGTAGAAATAGGATAACAAAGATTAGCCCTAGCCATTTTCGCGTGAACACACAATGTATCCTGCTTAATTGTTAAAAAATAATAACACACTAAAATCGACAAAGGTGAAGTGAGCAGTTTGGACTTCAATACATTATTTTCAAAATATTTAGCTGTGGTTACACAATTACATAATAAGTGCAGTTATCTGAGGTGGCAAGAGTACTCAAACGGGTTCAGTTGTAGCAGCTCTTGACTTATTATTATCATCAATATTCAGGCTTCTCAATATGAGTAAACAAAATGCAAATACTGAACTTTAAAATCTACTTCTTGTAATTGCTATCCACGATTAAAGGTCACCACTTGGCAAATACCTGACATTTAAGCCCAGTTGTTTACAGTGTAGTTATTAGAACAGCTACTCTAAATTAACGGCGCGAGACTGAACGTAATCAATAAGGCGAGGATCGGGAAGATGAAGTTAAAACAGTGTTCCCTTTACATTGGGGAAGGTCGAGCACCCTCACTGTGTAGATGGTCCTTAAAGTGAGGGATAGCTCGATACACGGACATATTAGATAGACTTTAGAGTTTTGGGGATATTTAGGTAGTCTGTTCACAATACATTTTTAGAAGGATTTTAGGAATATTTGTTTTGTTATGACACTATAAAGTATTCTGGTAAATTTGTTACAAAGTATTCTGCGTCAACGACACAAAATCATTTGTCAGTTTTTTACCAACTACAAATATACCTGGTAAGGTCTCTAAGGTGAGGCAAGGAATTCATAAAATCCGATATGGCACCTAACCAAAACTAATAATAAGTATCCCAAACTGTACGTACATTCGTCGCATGCTGACGAAGACTCTTGCCAAACTCGAGCGGAGTGGCGGATGTCTCGACTCTGTCAAACTCGAGAACAAAGACCTGATTATGAATACACCGATACATGCTTATGCCAACATAAATTATCGTCTGGTCGCTAGTACATCTTTTGTTAGAATTTCTTGTTTTTAACGATGTTTTCACATGAAATTGCGATAAGACTGAGTAAGATATAGAATAACTAAATAGAATGAATGTACACATTATTAATACAGCAATAGGTTCTGGGTTGATCGGGAACATTTGATAGTTGCAGTTAGTTTATTGTGTTTATGTCATATTATGATATATGAATAGTAATAATCAATGGTGGGGTTTTACTTTGATTATTTTAATTAATTTTCTCCATTAGAATTAACTTGTGCACAAAGGTTTAAACTAAATAGTTTTAAATTAATTTATTGTAATTTTAGGTATTTTTGAAACAGAAAAACTCTTAACTCAAATAATAAAATAGGCTCTTGACTTAATTGCCAAGAGGCTCGACCAACACCTGAGAAAGTTCTCAGCAGGCAGCTCGATTTGTACTGTTTGTATTGTTAGGAGGTTCCTGTCTCTGGAGCCCTGACAGCCGCCGCCGCCGGCGCCGGTAGCTTGGACCCTGTTCACAATACCAGTGAGTTACTACTTTTTGAATAGTCCTTCCGATTGCAATATTTATAAAACGTAATTAATGTGTTAAAAAATAAATAAAAGAAATACCTGGATTCAGCATTCAATAAACATTATAACGAAAGTAATATGAATTTATTTTCGCATGTTACCTACTTCATTAACATCAACTCGCATTTCGCGATTCATTTTCACAGTCTAGCGCAAGTTATTACGATCATTCGAGTAAAAATAATATGACCTTAAATAAGCATGAGGTAGAAGGTTGGAATTTTTATTCAAGATTAAATCAAGTGTGAATTTGATCTGGGTTCGACTTATCTGAACATGTCACGTGGAAGCCGGGTGCATACGTTTTTAGGAATCAAATAAAAGGGCTTTTGAAGTGGACAGTGTTATGGAAAGAATATTAAGTAGTGGTCTGATATAGTTTCGCAGCCTTTTCAAGTATTCTGCTGATCATGATTGTGACTTGCTAAAATAGGATTATTACAGGTGTTGGCAGAAATCAATTGTAAAAGTTCCTATTAGTTTATCTCGTATAGTTATCGTGGTCAGTATATATGAATAAATAAAATAAAGCTTTTTACCAAATGCAATGCAATAGGGATGTTTACTGACTAAAACAAATATGATTCTAATTAGTCCGTCTGTTAGATTATCGATAAACATTGGATACGTTTTTTTTGTTTTCAAATCAATAAAAAATGACGTAGATAAAACGGGTCAAAGATTTGAGTGGGGGTTTGTGACGTCACTCACCGGTAAAAAATGTCATACTTATGTCTTAGAATATGACGTTACACGAGTTTTCAAAGCACGGTATCGTCTTCATTGTTTGTTTACGTGAAAAAAGAAAAAATACGTGTCCAATATTTTTTGGAAATCTATCTGACGGACTAATTCGATTTTCGATTAGCCTATTGTAGACAAATAAAACTCTGAAACTGTTTGATCGATTTAAAAAGAAGTATAAACCAAATCAAAATTTTAGTCCAGCCGTCTATACATATAAATTAGATATACACCTACATAGAAAGATGGCACCTTAAACAAAATCACTTTATTTCAATTTGGTATCTAAAATGGAATTTCAACTGCTTCTGTCGAAATGTGGTCAAGTCAACGGAAATTAATCGGAAGAGAATAGAGATTTAGCGAATTTAGCCGGAGACGTAATACCGACGACTGACGCTCTGTCTCTAAGAGTTTCCTTACGAATGTGCTGACTAAATAGTTTTTGTATTTTCGTTTTGTATTTTAAGTTCAAAAAGATTGTATTTTTAGTTCGTTGGGGTTGTTGAAGTGCCCCACCGGAGTGTCCCCACGTTGCCGTCGTGGTGGGGCTTGTGTGTCTCAGTGATCCTTGGAGCTCTGCCGGTAGATATACTCATGCCGGAAAGGTCCAAGTGTGAGAGACCAGACAAAGAGGGCACGCGAGGGGCGCACCGCCCGGAGACGTGGACAGTGTTCGGGTTCTCGGGCGGTGTGCCTGTCGGAGGATGTTAACCTACTTGCTGCCCTCTGGTTCGCGTCTGCTCATCAGACGTGACCGTGAGGGTGGTGAATAGGCGGAGGAAGAGCAGTAGGTAAGATAGGGACCGCACCCTCTAAAAGGAAATTTAATATGGAAAAGACTATCGAAATAGATTTACCCCAGGGCGGTACCAGCTGCTTAGCAGCTGGAGAATCCGCCACGGTCCCTAGCGGACCGTCATGCCCCTCGTATTCTGGGGGGGGCAACGACAGTCTCACACCATCTGCCAGTGGCAGCAAGAGCCGAGGAGGCTCCCGGTCAGGAAGCCCTGTGACCGGTAGTATGAAAGGGCCTGACAAGGTGTCAGGAGAGCGTGGCGCAACGGCTCCTGCTAAATTCTGGCGGGGGAGCTCGCTTGAGCGGCGGGGAGATTCGGGGTCGGATTCTGACTCCGGGTCTGGCGTCAGCTCGGCAGGCTCCGGACGCGTTATTCCGGGGGCTGCTAAGGAGAATGCAGAGCATTTCCGCAAGCGGCCCAGA
Organism: Diarsia rubi; assembly: GCA_932274075.1. NCBI lineage: Eukaryota > Metazoa > Arthropoda > Insecta > Lepidoptera > Noctuidae > Diarsia > Diarsia rubi. Next base: position 12,076,136 of record OW026417.1, on the reverse strand, counting down.
GCCGAGGAGTCTTCGTCCGGTGCGGAACGACTAATAACGGCCCGGAAAATTCCTCGGGGTAGGCGTGGCGCTTCCCTGGAGGCCGCCCGGCAAGCCAAGGGGGACGCCGGGGAGGGGCTTCACCTCAGTCGGAGGGTGCTCTCCTCATCCTCCGACGGTGAGCCTGAGACTCGCGGCGAGTCGAAGACCGGTGGCGGCACCAATGGTGACCGCATGGTCGTGTTTGCGGAGATCGTTGGGGCCGCAATACGCGACGTCTCTCTTAAGAGGACGTTCGCGTCAAAAAACAAGGCGATCAGCGCGGCCTCGACCTCTATTCTGGCGGCAGCGGAGGCCATCTGCCGTGGGCCTCTTCCTCAGTCGGACGAAGTGTCCAAACTGCGGGCGGAGGTCTCACGCTTGGCAGCCGCCGTGGAGCGTCTCCAGAAGGAGAACGGAAGGCTTCGCGCTGACCTGGCCAAGCCCCGAGGAACCAGCCCCAAGGAGGTTCGCGAGCGCGGGCAAGGTCAGCCCCCAGCGGCGAATGACCAGGCCCTGGACCTGTTCCGGCAGGAGCTGGCTGCCTTGCGCGCAGAGTGGTCAGCGATGCGGGGCATTGTCTTTCGCCCCTCTCTGGGGGCGAAGACATATGCGGTCGCCACAGCCGGTGACCCCAAGGCGAGGCCGTCCAGCCAGCCAGACGTCGAGGCTGCAAAGTCGGCTGGAAAGCCGGCTGCGGCCAACTCACCGGCCCCTCAAAAGGGCAAGGCGGGACCCCCTCCGAAGGCCAAGGCGCCTGCTCAGGAGAAGGGCAAGGCGAAACCCCCTCCGAAGGCCAAGGCGCCTACCCAGGAGAAGGGCAAGGTGCCAGCCCAGGAAAAGGGCAAGGCGGCAGCGGCGAATGTGCCGGCGCCAGAGGCGGCCCTTTCGAACCCACCCCCCCCTCCGCCCTTAAAGCCTTCCGAGGCCGAGAACGGCTGGCTGGTGGCCGGGGATAAGCGGAAGTGGCAAAAGGCGGCCCAAAAGGCGAAGCGGGCCGAGCGCAAGCGCGGGCAGAAAAGGCGGAGCGCCGCGGCGAAGCTGCGTGCCCCAAAAACCGCGGCTGTAGTCATCACGCTACAGCCGGACGCGGCTAGTAAGGGCATGCTGTACCGCGACGTTCTTGCCAAACTCAAGGCGACGGTAAAGCTCGAGGAGCTCGGGATCGCCGGGGGCCTCCGGGTTCGAGTCACCGCGACAGGGGCTCGAATGATGGAGATTCCCGGCGAGTCGAGCGCCTCGTCCGCGGACGCCCTGGCAGAGAAGCTCAGGGCGTCCCTAAATCCGGACGAGGTCCGAGTGTCGAGGCCCATCAAGTGCGCAACTCTGCGCATCCTGGGCCTTGACGACTCGGTCTCCGAGGAGGAGGTGTTGGCCGCCGTCACCGCGGCCGGGGGGTGCTCCGCCGAGCAGGTCAAGGCGGGCACCCTACGACCGGACCGCGAGGGTATGCTGACTGTAACGGTTAGCTGCCCTGTGACGGCGGCGAAGAAAATTGCGGAGGGCCACACCCTGAAGGTTGGCTGGTCGAGGGTGCAGGTCAAGCTGCTTGAACCCAGACCTCTGAGGTGCTACAGATGCCATGTGGGGCACCATGTAGGGTGCCGTTGCACCTCTGAGGTGGACCGCAGCGAATTATGCTTCCGCTGCGGTCAGCCCGGTCACAAGGCCGCGGCTTGCCTGGCCACGCCGCACTGCGATGCATGTGCGGCGTGGCCAGCCGCCGTGCCCTTACTAGCCGCTGCTGCCAAAGACGCCACCGCATCTCCCGCTGCGGTGGTGCCACAGGAGGTCCCGGAGGGGGCTGAAATGGACTGCCATTAATGGCCCCATTAAGCCTCCTCCAGGCGAATATCAACCACTGCGCCTGCGCTCAGGATCTGTTGCTCCAGAGTATGGCGCAGTGGTCGATAAACATCGCCGTGGTCGCTGAGCCCTATTTTGTCCCGCCCAGGCCAGACTGGGTGGAGGACCTTAGTGGCTCAGTGGCCATTATTGCGCGGCACCCCGACCCTTGAGACGGTCAGAAAGGGTCAGGGGTGCGTAGCAGCACGGTTCGGGGAGATCGTAGTCGCGGGAGTCTACTTCTCTCCGAGCCGAACTCTCGCCGAGTTCCAAAACTCCCTCAGGGAGTTAAGTGTCGTCATCGGAGGCTATTCCCTTCCCGTACTAGTGCTCGGGGACTTCAACGCCAAGAGCTTGGCTTGGGGTTCCCGTTACACGGATGTGCGGGGTGGGATGGTCGAGTGCTGGGCTCTGGAAACAGGCCTGGACATCCTGAACCGGGGTTCTGTACCCACGTGCGTGCGGATGCGGGGCAAGTCGGTGGTGGACATCTCGTTCGCCAGCTCCGCTCTGTCACGGCGTGTCGTCGACTGGCGCGTCATGGAGAGGGTGGAGACCCATTCCGACCACCGGTATATCCGGTTTGAGGTCTCTGCCCAGTCCCCGAGTGCGCCGGTCCCACAGACCCCGAGTGGTCCGCGTTGGGCGCTGAGGCAGCTGGACAGGGAGCTCCTCCTGGAAGCCTCGATCGTGCGGGCCTGGGTGCAATCACCGGTCAGGCCCGCCGACGTAAACACCGAGGCGGGTTGGTTCCAGGAGGCCATGTCCGAGATATGCGACATGGCAATGCCCCGAGTCCGGCCAGGAAGCGCCCGGCGTCAGGTGTACTGGTGGTCGCAAGAGCTGTCGTACCTGCGTAAACAGTGTATGGCGGCGCGGCACTTGTATACCAGGCATCGCAGGCGCCGCATTCGGCCTCCGAATGCGGAAGCCATTGAGGCGGAGCTGTATGAGGGGTACAGGGCGGCGAAGGCCACCCTCCGCGAGGCTTGTAAGCGGGCCAAGAACGAGGCCCGCGAGGAGATGCTGGAGACTCTGAACAGAGATCCGTGGGGGCGCCCTTACAAGATGGTGCGGAATCAACTCCGCACCCGGGCCCCCCCGCTGACGCAGAGTCTCCGGCCTGAGCTCGTGGAGGACGTGGTGAGCGCTCTGTTCCCTTCGCGAGGGGAGCATCCTCCCCCGCCAATGGCTCCGCCATCCGCGATGCCGGAAGCGGACCATTCAGGAACCGATGACGACATTCCGGAGGTGACTGGGGTAGACCTGAGAGCGGCGGTACGTAGGCTGAGTGCCAAAAATACCGCCCCGGGACCCGATGGCTTGCCTAGCAAAGCCTGGGTCCTGGCCTCAGAGGCTCTTGGGCCCCGACTAGAGGGGTTCTTAAGCGCATGCATGGAGAGAGGCCAGTTCCCGCTTCGTTGGAAGACGGGGAAGCTGTCTGAAGTCTGTCCTCATCCAGAAGCCGGGGCGCCCGGCGGACTCGCCGTCCGCATACCGGCCCATTGTGCTGCTCGACGAGGTGGGCAAGCTCTTTGAAAGAGTAATCGCAAACCGCCTCGCCGAGCACCTGGAGGGAATGGGTCCGGATCTTGCGGAACACCAGTTTGGTTTCCGCAAGAGGCGCTCGACGGTGGACGCCATCATGCGCGTGAGAGCCCTCACGACGGGGGCTGCGGTCTCTCGGGGCGGTGTGGTCTTGGCGGTGTCTCTCGACATCGCCAACGCCTTCAACACTATGCCCTGGAGCTGCATTAGGGAGGCACTCCGGTATCACCGGGTGCCGACCTACCTTCGTCGTGTGGTCGGGGACTATTTGACCGACAGGGCTGTCATCTACCCTGGTCAGGACGGACAGTGGAACCGGCGAGAGATGTCGTGCGGTGTTCCACAGGGATCGGTTCTGGGGCCGCCCTTGTGGAACATCGGTTACGACTGGGTGCTGCGCGCCGACCTCCCTAGCGGCGTCAGCGTAGTCTGCTATGCGGACGATACGCTGGTGCTAGCTCAGGGTGGGTCGTACGAGGCGGCGGCCGACAGTTTGACACGCGGGGTTGCGATAGTCGTAGAGAGGATCCGGCAGCTGGGTCTCGAGGTGGCGCTTCACAAGTCGGAGGCCATGGGCTTCCATGGACGTGGGAATGCGCTGCCGTCGGGATCCCAGTTAATGGTGGGAGGGGTTCCCATCGGCGTCGAGTGTACTTTGAAGTACCTAGGACTCGACGTCCTCGACAGCCGGTGGAACTTCGTGGAGCACTTCCGACGTTTGGCTCCCAGACTGGAGCGGGCTGGGGCTGCCTTTAGGTGGCTCTTGCCCAATCTGGGGGGGCCAAACGCCTCCTGCCGGAGGCTCTACGCGGGGATCGTGCGGTCCATGGCCCTTTACGGGGCACCGGTGTGGGCGCCTGCTTTGAGGAAGCGGGCCGCCCACTACCTGAACGTGCCCCAAAAGGTCATGGCCGTAAGGACGGTACGGGGGTACCGCACGATCTCCCGCGAAGCGGCGAACCTCCTTGCCGGATTGCCGCCGTGGGATCTGGAGGCGATAGTCCTTGCGCGCCTGCATCAATGGCGCGCGGAGGCGCTGCGCCGGGGGGTCACTCCGCTGCCGCGGCAAATTGCTGCGCGGCGGACAGACCTCCGGTGCGATCTCATGGCGACATGGAGACAGCGACTGTCGCAACCCCGTGCAGGGCACGCCACGATAGTGGCGGTAAGTCCCCTCTTTGAGGAGTGGCTTGAGAGGCGCCACGGCGCCCTCACCTTCCGTCTGACGCAGGTCCTCACCGGACACGGTTGTTTCGGGAGGTACCTGCACCGAATCAGGCGGGAGGAAACGCCCGGATGCCACCATTGTGAGGATCGGCCGGAGGACACGGTGGAGCACACAGTGGAGGTGTGCCCCGCTTGGGCGGAGCCCCGCCGTGTTCTCGTAGCGGCGATCGGCGGCGGCGACCTCTCGCGCCCGGCCCTGGTGCAAGCCATGGTCCGGGGCGAGGAGGAATGGGACGCCGTCGCCTCCTTCTGCGAAGCAGTGATGCTAGCGAAGGAGGTGGCGGAACGCGAGAGGGAGAGAACCTCTCGTCCCAGCCGCCGCGGGAGGCGCTCCGGGCGTCGGGGGTCCCGCGATGACCTCCGGCCACCGTAGACGCGGGCCTGTGGACGGTGAGTGATGGGCTAACTCGCCGTCCGTCCGTCTCACGACGAAAACAGGCCGTGTCGACGGCGCGTTCGTGTTCCACGCGCGCCTCAAAGAGATGTCAGCAACATGGGAGGGGCCCGAAAGGGCCGACGCCTGTCGGGGCCGCGGGTAGTCCAACGGTTATCGCGGCCTCGACATAGAGGGCGAAGAAGGAACATGGGTGGTTTTTAGTCAGTAGAAGTCTGACACTCCTTTCGCTCTGCCCAAGAGCGGGAGGGGTTATTCGATGATTTTACACCCACCAAAAAAAAAAAAAAAAAAAGGTTGTTGAAGTGCATTTTTTTGTGTCAATGTTTTGTGTCTTGTAATGTAACACAATAACGCATTGACCAACCAGGGATTTGACCCCAGAACCTTAGGCTCAACAGTCGCTCCTGCGACCACCAGACCAGTTCTCCTATTAGTTATGACTAAAATACGGAAAATATATCTTTGTGTTTGTTTTTTTTTTCAGCAAGAGTCGATAAAGATACATGATGACAAATTAACCATTTTCAGGGACCTTAATTTAAATAAAAAGTAATACCCAACGAATAAGCTATTAAGCGTCATTTTAATTACAATGAGTGCTTCATAATTTTAACTTTTTTATTTCACGGGGGCCTAACATTCTGCATAAACAGTTCTCCACAGAAAGCTTTAGCAAAGCTTTTAGAGGAGATCGTAACTCCTTAAGTACTGTTTTAATGACGTCCCTTAGTGTTTTATAATTAGTGTGAATATACCTCAGCGTATTATTACAGAAAGATGGCGAATTTGTGGTGACTTCTTCATTGATATTTGGCTCAGTGGTGGTTAATTGACGTTACGCTATTATCTAGAATTAGACATTTATATTTTAGAGACGCTGCTTATCGCTGCTTTGAGATAAATATGTATGTAAGTAAGCACGGTTTTATTTATTTAATTATAACTTTATGCACACTTTATTTTATCATCATCATCATATCAGCCCGTTATCCTGGGTATATAGGGATCCCCTTTTTTCTGCCACAGTTCCCGGTTCTGTGCGTCCCTCATCCAGATTTTTCCCGCGATTTTGACGATATCGTCAAACCAACGAGCTTGAAGAAGGTCTTGCTTTATTCTCATTTGATAGGGGGATTAAAAGAACTGAACTGAACTGTTCAAGAAAGTTTGTACTATTCATTACTTCTGATTCAAAGACTACATTAACAATGTATAAAATAAATCCATGAAAAGTTTTCTAATGCGTGATTGGTATAGTGCATAATGGCGGTAGGTACTACTTGGTACCTATGTGCAAATCAATGGAGGAACACACGAAACAGGAAAAAACAGTGGACATGTCTCATGTCGCCACGTGTCCTATTAGCCAATCAGCACATCTTCTTTATAACTTACTAGCGGACGTCACGCGGTTTCAGTAGCCTATGTCACCCGGGGATAGTGTAGCTTTCCAACGGTGAAAATTAAAATGATTTTTTCAAATCGGTCCAGTAGTTTTGGAGCCTATTTGTTACAAACAAACAAACAAATCTTTCCTCTTTATAATATTAGTGTAGATTTATTATTGACGATTTGGAAGTTAGAACGGTAAATAAACTTTTCGAACTCAATTTTAAGGTCAAGATAACCGCAGCTTTCATCCAATTTTAATTGACTTACAATAGCGTCAAAGTAATTAGCATTTCTAGCTACCAGCTGTCTAGTTTAATACTGTTTCTAGAATTATTAACTCAGCACTTGAATAGTATTTAAGTTTGATTTAGTTCATTAACTTTTCCGTCCTAAGAGATACTAAAAAGTAAAACTATCAAAAGTTTGTTAATGATTTTGAATAATTTATCCCACCAAAAACAAAACTTGTAAAAAAAGCCAAGCCGCGCAACTCAGTTCTTTTACCGTAAAAAGTAGTGAGATCAATGTAATACCAAGTCAGTTAATATATTTAATCCCTACTTAAAAACCTTTGACGTTTTAAATAAAAGATTGACTTGGCCATCGCATCGCATTCGCTAATGTTAAACGGGCCATTGTAATAGCTAATCGCCATAACATCGGCCAATGTGATGCAGTGGCCAAGTCAATCTTTTTTTAAAACATCAAAGGTTTTTAAGTAGGGATTAAATATATTAACTGACTTGGTATTACATTGAACTCACTTTTTTTACCCGACTGCGGCGAAGCCCTAAAGGAGGGTTATGTGTTTGACGTGTATGTATGTATGTATGTATGTCCGTTTCTTTGTTCCCTCATAACTCCTAAACGGATGAAGGGATTTGAATGAAATATACGTCGTTGGATTCGTCTTGATGGCGCGAGTGTCACTGGCTACATTAAAATTAAAAAAACAAAGGATTTTTTTTTAAGTAGATAGGAATAGACACGATTTTGACGACGTAAACAGCACGCTATCAATGGTCACGGATTGGTTCACAATAAACAACCTTGTTCTTAATGCCAAGAAAACTAAAATAGTTAAGTTCCCTTTACCCAATATTAGAAATCTAGGTCCCAATATTATCCTCGCCAATCAGGAGCTGGAAACTGCCGACTCTGCTGTATTTCTGGGCATAACAGTAGATGCAAAATTACAATGGTGTTTACATATATCAAGCCTAGGGGGATAGGCTAAGTTCAGCCGCATACGCCGTCAGAAAAGTAAGACAATTCACTGACGTTGATACAGCACGGTTAGTCTACTTCAGTTATTTTCACAGCGTTATATCATACGGTATTCTGCTGTGGGGCAAAGCTGCTGATATTCAAAATATATTTGTTCTGCAGAAGCGAGCGGTTCGTGCAATTTATCAGCTGGGTGCCCGAGTTTCTCTTAGAGATTTTTTTAAGGAGATTGGTATCCTCACTGTTGCTTCTCAGTTCATCTTTGCCAACATTTTATATATTAAACAAAATATCCACCTGTACACTAAAAACAGTGATATTCACAACTTTAACACTAGAAATAAGCATAAACTACGCGCTCCTTTTCACCGGCTTCACACACAGCAGAATACCGTATGACATAACGCTGTGAAAATAACTAAAGTAGACTAACCGTGCTGTATCAACGTCAGTGAATTGTCTTACTTTTCTGACAGCGTATGCGGCTGAACTTAGCCTTCCCGCTGGGCTTGATATATGTAAACCCCATTGTAATTTTGCATCTACTGTTATGCCCAGAAATACAGCAGAGTCGGCAGTTTCCAGCTCCTGATTGGCGAGGATAATATTGGGACCTAGATTTCTAACATTGGGTAAAGCGAACTTAACTACACACATCAAAAGTGTCTAGGGATCAACATATATTTTTGCAATAACTTTTCTCCTGATTGATATTAATAAAAATTTTCTTTAAGGATTCATCAAATAAAGTGTTTTCGTTTGTCACAGTAACGATAAACCAAGTCACCTTTGCATTAATAAAGAAATTTGCCATTTTCCTAATAAAGGGATTTTTGACATTTGAACCACTAACATTAAAGTTCGAAAAAAAGACTGAAATAACAGTTTTCTTTAAAATTTTATTGGGTAACTTAAACAATTAATAATCCGTGTTTCTACCGCGAACACTAACAACACAAGAACATCGGTTTGGCATACTCAAAATGAGTTCATCCAAATCACGCTGTGGAATGGCCGCCCATGTTCGTTGCAACAACAAAAAAAGGTCTTCTTGCGACTGGATACCCTCCATATTCGGCAGAGCTCTTCTCTGTAGCATATCCCATGCATGCTCAATCGGGTTCAAGTCTGGCGACTGAGCAGGCCAGGGCAGGACATTGATGTTAGCTGCGGCGTGAGTCTGTCTTACAACTCTTGCGGTGTGCGGTCGTGCATTATCATGCAATAACTGAAATAAGGGACCGATTTGCACTTGTAGAGGAACGATGACGTCTGATACAATCGTCTCAGCATAAATTTGAGCGTTGAGGTTGCCTCTGATCCAAATCAACTCAGTTCTTCCGCCGATCCAAATACCCGCCCATACCATGATGGTTCCACCACTATAAGGATGGACTTCCTGGCAGGATTTTAATCGCTGTTGGCGTCCAGGGGTTCTCCAGTGTCGTATACGTCTTGTATCCGGTCTCATACCAAAACGAGACTCATCAGAAAAGCACACGAAACGCCATTGTTCTTCTGCCCAATTTCTGTGTTCAAGAGCCCATTGATATCGAATCCTACGATTGTGCATTTATAGGTGGTACCCGTAGCGGTCTTCGGGAATGAAGGTTCACTTCATGCAAGCGGTTTCTGACTGTTTGGTCGCTAATTAAGTTCCCTGAAGAGTGATGAAGCCTCACGGCTAACATCATGGCGGTTATTGTTGGAGCTCTTCGAGTTAAGATTTGAATGTATCGGTCTTGTCTCCGTGTGGTGCAGCGATACCGTCCTCCATGGCGCTCAGCCACGGTACCAGTGCTTCGGTAACGTGTCCAAAGTCGACTGATAACACTCTGACTTGTATTCAGAGCTAAAGCCACAGTACGTTGCCGGGAACCAGCTTCTATCATTCCCACGGCTCTGAGCATTTCTTCCCTGCTTAAATGACGTCGCTGCTTCATAATAACGTTGGTTTTAATCAGTAGCAGGGAAACAGTAGCACTAATAATGTCTTCAATGCGTTGTATGTTTTTATGGGGAAAATATTGACAGCTGATTTTCATCTTTTACTCGAATTTGATTCACAGTTCCTGATTCAAATTATGAAATGCACCAAAAAGGATCCATATAAATTTATAAAATCATAAATTTATTACAAAGCCACATCTCAATCTCAAGAAATCCGCATAAAAATGCTTGATCCCTAGACACTTTTGATGTGTGTATTTTAGTTTTCTTGGCATTAAGAACAAGGTTGTTTATGCCAAGTTCATTTGAATATTAAATTATGAAATGAAAATAGAATGGACCCCGCCTGCTTCCAAGTTTTGTTTAATTTACAATGTGCTTGTTTTTTGCTTTTCAGTCTTTTCAGTCGGGTTTTTTACTTCTGTAACTACTTTTTTTTTCAAGTTGTTTTATAACGGAATTCCTATGGCCACCTTCAAGCTCCATCAACAGATCTTGGAGACTATCCAAAGACAAAGTACTCGTCAAAACGAATCAAACGAGCCTAAACTCGATGGGTTATGTCGTTCTATAACAGAGTTCCTGTGGCCACCTTCCAGCTCCATCATCAGAACTATTCAGAACCCTGAACATCATCTAAAGACAAACTACTCGACAAGACAAATCAAACGAGTCTAAACTCGATGGGTTATGTCGTTGAGTAACGGAATTCCTATGGCCACCTTTCATCTCCATCAACAGACGCTGAACACCATCATAACACAAACTACTCGACAAGACGAATCAAACTAGTCCAAACTCGATGGGGTTATGATATTCTAAAATGGAGTTCCTATGGGCAACTTCCAGCTCCTTCATCAGATCAGTTCCATAATATAGCATTGATAGGCGATATAAATATACGTGCAAAATTTCAGATCAATCAGAAACTAGGAAGTGTGTTAAATTTAATAACTCGTAAATTCATTTACTGATTCATTTACTGAAAATGCAATTAAATGCAATTTATGCAATTAGTGTTTCTAGAAAACTAGACTGAAATTGTATATTTTTGTAGTTTTTCCATGGTTTATACACTAAACACTAATCGTATTTTAAATTTGAAGCTTCTATGTCTGCTAGAACTGCCTTAGACTTTTGATGATCGGTCAGTAAGTCAGTCAGTCAGTCAGTGAGTGAGTGACAAAACTAAGGAACTTTGATTAGTTATAAATCTTGAACTTGGTTCAAATCGAATGAAATTTGAAATATACCGTTTCTATAAAATGCCTAATTGGTTACTTAAAAGTCAGGCTTCTAGTTTTATCCACAACGAAGTTATAGGACGTCGAAAATGGCCTGAGCTGGTTCGAGAAAAGGATGGTACGGCCGTGCCGCTTCATTGCTCGACTTGGCGGGGGCACTGCCGTGCCCCCAAATTAGTTTTAAGTAGGTTTTATATTTTTTACTTTTGAATTACCCGAAACAAAGGTTGTCTTACCAAGTGTCTGGCAATTGTTGATTTTAAATGAACACCTGTTTCTAACAAATCCTTTATCTTTATCACTTAATAAACCTTAGACGAGATTTTCGCCTACTACATTTAATTAATTTTCTTTTACTTTGGAACCCATACTATCTTAAAATAAACCGTATCTCAAAGTTGCAACCGTTATTTTACGAAAAGTTCGCATTTAAACTATGTCAAGAATCTTCATAGTAATGCTCGTGACTGTACATGCATAGTTAATACTTAATTACATTCATTGTTATTTATAAACCTGAAGTTCTTTCCTGCCTTTTGCTTACACAGTATGTAACAACTGATTAAAAAAAAATCGTATGCAAATTCTTATCACATCTATACAAACTTAAATCGATAGCTTAAACCGATCAGTTAATTCTATAACATGTCTAACTTTAATCATGATTAATGTGGAGACTTTGACAGCAATCCCAAACTGTTATTCATTTTAATTTGTGACAAAAACTAACTTACCACTCCGCCAAATTAATCAGGATTTCTCAAATAGTTTTACTCAGTTTATTGCATTTCAGTTGTAGTTCATAAATGTGTTCACATTACTTTTTAATACTTTAACATTCTGTGACATGTAATATAATGGAATGAAAAATATAAAATCATTCAGACGATTTAGTTGGATTTCACATTTATCAGTAGTAGTATTTTGAATTATCGCATAACTGCATAGCATTTATATATTTTCTTCGTCATTATACTATAGTTGATACAGAGGTTGCAAGCGCATCTGCCGGGTATGTTGTCTTTGTTTTTAATAAGAAATTTTTCAAGAGCAGTAGCAGCAGTTTGAATTCGTGCCTGGTTCAATGGGCTCGTCCCAATTTACATGGGATAGCTACAGGATAACTTAAACGTAACTGGCGAAAGTGAGTGTTCTATTAAGTTCCTCCTCTGCTTAACTCCTCGGAACCTACCGGCACGATTTTATGAAAATAGCGCAGCTACAAAGTTCAGCTAGAAAGATTTTAAATGTTTCCAAAGAAGCAGCTACTTTTATACATTTAAATTTCAAAGAAACCGACGTAAAACAAAATATTCCTTGAACGCAGCAGAATTTCTCATTCGAAAAGAAATCCGTGCTTGTTAAGGACGATACATGCAGAGTCGAAAGTGCGCGTCAAAACGTTAAGGGCATAAAATGTAAAAGAAAAAATAACGCCGAGGATCCTCGAGCCAGCAAAGAGTTCACCACCATGCATACAAATGTTCAGACATGTTGTGTCTACTTCAAGTCTTGAGGCTGGAAGGTAATATACTGAACAGCGTGCCATGTAGTCAAAGAAAATGTGAGAATTTTGGCTCGATTTACACAAGAGTACAGTTCGTCTAATATTGTTTAAGTAGAATAGTTATGATGGGTTATCAAAGAAATACGTTTTTTATACAAACGGTACTCGTAAATTTCTTTCGTGCCAGTTTGGTGACAAAAGTCTCGCCCCCTCTTGCGTGGGACTTAACATAATTGGCGAAATGTGGGTAGAAGCATACCAAATGTTTGGGAAATGTTTTTTTTTTTCATAATATCACACTATTTCTAGTGTGATGTTATGAAATTTTTTATTTTTATAACATTTATTTTTGGGAAATAGAAATTCTGCAAACATTTTAAATAAATAAAAAAAGTCATCAAATCAGCTTACGAGTCCTTACTCCTTTTATATTACCAGTATTTCCTTTTTTTCGCAAACAAATACCGCCTCTTTCAACAGTTAGTCAAACAAAATGTTCGCAATATTTTTCCGTGGGTTTTTCATCGACATCATTACGAATGTCCACAACAGATACCTACTTATTTTTGTGCCCCAGTCCCGAGTGGTATCTAATGATTATTTAGCAAGCGTGACGTGATTGGCATTGCCCCTTTGTTTTTGCCCCGATTGTCCCCACAGATGGCGGTGTGATGAATGGGTAAGGGTCAATAGATGTCATCCACTGTCGACTCTATTGATGTAGGAAAGTATTTACTCATTGGCGTGTATTTAAGGGATAATATTGAAAGGATGTGGGTGTCTGTTGAAAATAATTGTCGACCTTTATTATTGTTTGTTTAGTGTTCGACTTTGATTGGTACTTTTAACTATTATTTAATTGACAAGATTTATTTATTTAAACTTCATGCACAGACGTGGTACATTGGCGGACTTAATGCCACAAGGCATTCTCTACCAGTCTACCTTCAGGTCAAACAGGACAGCATTGTTGATTTAATGTCAAATAATAATTTAGTGACTTCAAACCTTATTCACAACAAAGTATCTAAAATCCAATTCACATTCAAACTCAGTATTAATTCCAATGAGATTATTGCATTTTTGAATGCAAGAAAAACAGAAAAAGCTAAGCTACAGTTACAGTTACAAAGTATAAGAACTTGTGAAATTACTGTTGCTGTGCATTCCAAAGCGTAGATTTGAAGTTATTTACTATTCGAATTGAAAACCATATTCAAAGTGCTAGCAAAATGACATGAAAAATTTAAAAATAAATTCCCGATCAAATCATTACATTAATGTAAACAAGTAATAATCAGAAACATTCAAAGCCATAAATTCAAAGCAATATCTTAATTATATTTTTCCTCTGAAAGAATTTTGTTTACATTGGCGTGTTCATGAAATCGTTTTTTATGTTCCTAAGTAAATACTTATCATTAAAATTATTTGTTGAGCAAGCTGCAAAGGCGTCGGACAAGGGCGAAGGCGGAAAACCAAAAAGGAGGTAAAATGTAGAAGTTTAACTCATAAAATGAGGTCTTTTTTGGTGTCACAAAATGCCAAAGTTTTTTTCATTATTTTGACCGAAACATGTCCACTATTGCGTCCATAGTTCCTTAAAATTATAAATGCCTCCAAACGTCACGTAAAATATTAAAACTATTTATTTGACACCCTCAAACATCAACGCAAAAAAGTAGCTTTTAGAAAACACAATCACTTAAGGAAGAACAAACAATCTTCAATGATTCTTTAGTGAATTGTTCTACTGATCATAATTTTACATAATTACAATCACAAGGTCGCACACTGATGATTATTCATGTTCTAGTTAATTTCACCCTACCTGTGTAATTAATTTCCCGTGGTTTTACAGATAAACACAAACATGGATTATAATCAAGGAAGCGTAGTCTTCTGTTTGTCTGGTACTTTTGATGTAAAGCTATTAATATTATTCTGTTTACTATCCAAGCTGCGGTGAAAATGACAATTTAATACAAATTCGATTACGGCTAAACTTAGGCTAATTTCGGGGATTTTGGGGCCAATATAGCGTATTTCAAAAAATAAGAAAAAAAATCCATTACCATCGAGTAAAAAAAAACCATCAAACCAAACCATCGAGTATAAAAAGGAGATTACAAAAATATATTACACTTTTATGTTTAAAATAAATTCAAAGTCACAAATCATCGCAGATGATTTACCTTTTGTGTTTGTTTATACACAAAAGTTAAATCATCTGCGAAGATTTTTACGCGACCAACGAAAGAACAGACCCAAAAGAACTAAAAAGTAGGAAATAAAAAAAGTAGTTAAAAAACTAAAAAACCCTTTTTTTGTTATTCGATTTACAATAACGAAACGCTGCTTTAATCAATCAGTCAATTATTATTTTGTCAAACATAGGTATTTACAGATAGTAGATTTTTATATATGTGCACTATGTTTTGCCAATAGGTATATGGCGTACAAAATTACATTAACATATGATTTATGAATTTTTTCAATGTGTTTTTTTTCCTATGTCGATTGTAGAGATACGTCATTTCTGAGTGAATTCGTTGAGTTTTGGATTGTATACTGTTTTCTTTTCTTTAATTTTTAAATAAAATACGGCTGACATCTTATACTCTTTGATTTGTGCATTGTGTTTTCTTGAAACGACGACCTTCGCGCAAATAACAGACTCTGTAATTTGTGTACCCACGATTGGACTTGAAACCACTGAAAGATGGACGAGTTTATTAGCATTTTTATCTCGGAGTTGTTGGAAAGTGGCGAGCAACTGGCCAACACACGGCGACAACAGCGCACTTATCCCGCCGTCGATATTTACGACTTGAGCGAAACACAAGTCATTAAAAACTTCAGATTAGATAAAGATTTAATAAGGGTTCAAATAGATCTATTGGCTCCCGTAATTCAGGATACCACGAAAATAGATCTAAAAACGAAGGTAAATAATCGTCTGCTTCATAATTTTATTAGTCATGTATAACTGTTCACTAAACTAACCTTACCCACCAAAAATACTAATTGCAATCTAAAATACATCAATTACTTATGTGCACCAAATTATCAATTATCACTTATCAACGAACGATGAAGTATAAAAACGGTTGAGTCACAGAAAGGTAGATAAGTGCATCGGTAACCATTGTACTTACTTTGCGCCAACCATCCCAAGATTTTTTGGCTCCGGCCACAGCATTCAATTGTTGAGCGATGGCTTGCCATCTTCTCTCTGCTTCCTTTCTAGAAAAACTGGAGGAGAATTTACCTCCCCTCAATTCCGGGTCTGCTTCAACGAGTTGAATCAGTAAATGTTTTTGTAGTGAACTGGGGTATTTTTTCCCCTACATGTTAAAATAACTTTTAAAATGTAAAACAGCACCCAATAATGATGTAAACACAGTACATGTAAACATAACAAGTTTTGAAGGAACCGCAAAAAGGCGCAAATTCTGACACTGACAGACAGTCAACTGTCAATTTGTTTTCTTTATTTCACGAAGAGCATACGAAAATCTTGAAAAACACTAAACGTTTCGTTTTATACTTAAATAATTAGGTTTAGTCAACGTTTTAAAACAAAATCATTCATTAACTCATAGCTACCTAAAACAGAACGTGCGATTCTTCATAATGGTAACATTATCTTCACTCGACTCGACATTTTCGTGACATTTATTTCTATTTTGACTGAGAATACGGAATTCTGCTCAATTCGACATTTTTTGGTAGAGATAGAGATATTTTTAATAGACATAGAGATAGACTTACGATCTCGAACTCGAGATAAATGGCGAAAATCGAGAATTGGCCCCCAGATTATTTTAATAATGATGATTTATTTTAATATGTCGAATTTAGTTGCGTAAACGCTACGCATAGCTCAATATTCTTTATCGTCAAAAGGTTTATTTAAAATTATAAATAAGCTAACTAAAAGGTCCCTAAAATTCTATTCCTATTAAAAACTAAATATAATACTTTGTAGATTTTCAGGTACCAAGTACTTGAATGTTTCAATTATTTACTAAGCCTTCGTGACACGACCCGTTTAAAATATTAAAACATGTTTCTGTACAGTCGGGAATGAATACTGAAATCTTACAATGTTACCTAAAATAAAATGAACGTTAGAGATAAGAAATATGGGGAATAAATAAATAAATGTTAGCGGCTTTGCACGCGTTGCAAATAAATAATGGAAATCTCCTTTTAAAAACCCCCTTATACATTACAAGCTTGTAGTTCTGAAATTAATATCTAGTCCTTTCTTTGAATTTATGGCACAGAGGTGATAAACAGAAAGACTTTTATATCTTTTACATCCAACATTCCGTTTGGATTATTTCGGTAGCTCCCAGCTATGCTGGTGTATAATAGAACAGAGGTCTTTTCACCTCAAAAATTAAAAAACAACCGCCGTCCCCTTTGTATAAATTCTGTTTGTGGTCTACATGTCATTCCTACACTGTGCCATAAACGAAATTTAAAACAAAAGCCAGCCGGTACCGCAAACATAATCGTGTAACGCCAGAAACATTCCATTACCGTACTTTTCTGAGTAGTCTGTCTCTCTCATTATCTGCGACGCCGATTCCTTTTCTGAAAAAAACCTTTCAGTCGCTAGTCTCACACACGTTGTGAAGGCTTCTCAAAAATTCATCGCCCGTCTACGAACCCTGAATGGGTGCCGCAGTCGGGGCCGACTCGCCGTGCCCGGTAATCTACTTAATAAGTAATCTTGTAGGGGCTCTTACCTCTGTTAAGTTAGGATAAGAATCCTGGTTCCTTGTTTTTGATGTGTCTTGTTAAAGACTACTCAATAGACAAAGATCCGAGGCATGTTTATTTAACGTTTTAAGAAAAGTAGAAGACATTTTCAAAAACGAGTGTTTTACTTAGTAGTAAATTAGTGTGGTGAATTAAACAAGATACAAAAAGTTGGGAACAACTTGCAAAATTGAAAACGAACTTGCCTACAAAAATCGAATAACCATAGCCCTTTTTCTAAAATAAATCACAATTTACTCTTTTTTATGGCACTGCTGAAATCTAAAAAAATAAAATTATTTACTTTTGTGAAAACTGAATAACACATTGTTTTAAATTACCAAGATACTGAAAAAAAATATATATTTATTCTGCAATATTTATAACTTCTCAAAATACAATAACTCGAATAAATATACCAGACACAAGTGATTATAATTTTAAATACCAAAAAAGTCTTTTCTTTAGTATACAGACAAACGATAAAAAATAACACCTTTTCCGTAAATATGACTACCTATTTTTTTCCTACTAAAGTGGTCAATACATTGATAACTCATTGGTGAACAAATTGATAAGTCTAATATTACAAAAATTAAAATAATTTAAACGTATTTCTTATCATAATTCGATAGATAGCATTACACTTTCTCTAAGTCAAGTGAGATACATAAGTATTTAAGATAACACGATTTAACACAATAAGTCAAACTTTAAAATTGCGACCCTGTAAAAATGACATTTTGAACATGTCAACATATTCACGCCAGCCACGGATATATTCTATCTTTAGCCAATTTTTTTATCTTTGACACAAGTACATTTATTTCATTATCTCGTCAACAAACCGCGTTTCGACGCGCAGACATACAAACAGGGTGTGTAATCAAAAAATGTAAAGTGCTTATACGTGATACAATTACTAGCCGAGTAGACGCCTGTGCCACAAAGTAGAAAAACTCAGAAGGTCAGCTCAAAACTACGAGTGAAACTTTTCGCGCACACACATAGACAAGTACTTAAAGATAATTAATTAATTATTTATTATTGTTCTTCCTGCCGTTGTCTGATGTTACTTGTGGCCGGCGGAACGATTTTTCCCATTCTCCTCTGTCAACGGTCACGCTATTATTTACTCCTTTTCAACCATCGTTTTCTTAGTCTTCCTCTTCCTCTCCATCCCTCAACATATACGAGTAAATGTCGATGAAAATAAATTTATCATTCTCTTATTCACATGCGATTCAGGAGGTACGTTCGTTAAATTTCCCTAGTACGAGGGAGTTAACCTTTTTTAAATATCTATACAGTGTCTCCGTCGTTGACGGGATAACATAAGAGATTAAAAGTTTGTTATAACTTGACGTAAGGTAAAAGTTACGAGCATTCTAACTTTGTGGTTCGTTTTTACGAGAGGATGAATATAATAACTGGGATATGAATGAATATACACGGATTATTTAGATTTAACTGAAAAACTTGGTTGAAGAGAATAAATTATAATTTTTGATATTCATACCTAGTTAGTGTCTCAAGACTCTTTGAATGTTTCTTTTACTTATAACCAAGTTTTGCGACAATTTTGTGAAGCACTTTTACTGTTAATAAGTCTCATTGCAGGTAACTCTTTACAAAACTAAATTTAAGCAAGCACAATTTGCCTTTATTTTTCTTAAAAAAAAAACCAGCTTAGTTTCTTTGCGAGACTAAGAAGGCGATATGTCTTTGTCACTTTAAATTCAACGCCACGAATTTGCTCCGAGCTGCAGTTTTACAGTCTCCGACAGAGCAATGAATACTTGAAATGCAATCTATACCAAGTTCTCGAATTTTGCTTTCACTGCATTTCCAATCATCCATATAAACTTGTATGTATGTTTAAATCTTACAAGTCGAGTGAGAAAATTGGGGTCACTGAGAGTACTATTTTATTCGAAAGGTATATGTTCTTTACCACCAAATATTGCCTTGTTTTTATTGCAAGACGTGTAGCAAGAAAATAACTATCCTGTGGTGAAAATGTTGTAAAATGGTTGAATGTTAAGGCCGAGCTGGTTGCACATTTATGCCATGAGCAAATAGCTACCAAACTAGTTTATCAAGCCGCTTTTTTTTCTTTCAACTTGTACCCAAACATTGAGAATCATTCAACATCTTTAGGCTAATAGCCTTTCACAAATCTACACACCCTCGAGTACATTGCTACTTCATCATACAAATTCTAAGATAACAAAACACTCGCATTCTCATCTCTCATTTTAAATGCAATCATAATTCGTGACGTCTCATCATAAACACGTCGCTTCACTCGTATGTCGAACTGTATGCAAATGAGTTTTCTTTTTTCATACAACGAGACACCGCAGCAGATTTTCATCCGAAATATGCGGCGGTCTCACACGAGACCCTCAAAAATTCAACGACGACGCGGGACCGTCGTCGGCTTATTCTGTTTACCTTAGTTTTATTTTGCGAAAACAGGTGCATTACTATAATTGCTAGTTTTTTAATGACTCCAGATGGATTGTTTTTTATTTTTATTTTGTGCGATAACGTTCAAAATTAGGTAGCGTTGACTTGGATTTTTAAAGATAGTACGTGACGTGAACAGCACTGTGATAAAGTTCTAATTAGGTATAGCTTCTTCTTTCTCGTTACACTGTACAGTCAGACATATTTATTAGGTAAATGACTAGTCAAATGCTTGCTAACGAACACATGATCCAAATTGCTGCTGTGATCTCATATCAGTTAATTACAACACAGGGACAGCGATCACTAATCAGTCATTCTGCCAACCGTACTGATTATGGCAAAGAGTCCATCTCATCAGCCTTATGCAGCGCTGAAGCGAGACATAATTATAGACTATCAATGAATCTACAAGGGCTGGAGGGCGAAATTTTAAGTGTTTTGAAATATGCATTCACCAGCATCGTTTTTATTTGTTAAACTAATCTCGAAAATTTCGCTACAGTTGGTCATGAATATTTTTGTAGCATTTGCCTTTGAAGGTCCTGAGAGATTTTTTTAATTTACTCGTAAGTATAAGTTTCCATAGACTTGACAGGGTAGGATACCTTCCACCCAAACGTTCCCGGAAAACTACAATAACGTTCTCATGATAATAGTTAAAACCTTCTTTTCAAGAATCTTTCGAATCATGATTGATTATATAGAAACTTTAGTAGTATCTCTATAGTCATTTCACGCGGACGATGGTCGTGTGGCTTAGCTAGTAGTTACATTAAAATTAAATTGAACTTAATAATTTATAATCTGAAAATCTTATATTTGAATCCAAAACTGTTGAATAGCGACACAGCATGTAAAAAATCATAATAAGGCACTATTTCGCGGTGGTAGTCAGGTCTCCAGACAGTTGCTGATGAATATTTCACTTCATTATAACAGTTTGCCGTACTGTTCCTATGTAATATGAAACGTGATGACGCAGACAATGGACGCGTGTAAGTCATGTCTTTCTTCTCGATCCTATATTTGGTTGAGGAATTGTTTGCAGATTGTTTGTTAGAAGTGACTGTTAATAATTTCACAACAAAAAAATAGTTTTTTTTGTGATGTACTTAAGCTTCTTTTATGCTTTTATAATTAGTTCTGTAAAACGAGTGAGTTAATTAAAAATAAAGATTGCCAAATCGTTAATTTTCTTCCCCAGCCTATATTGATCACATTTGTATGATTTCATTATTAAAGGGAATAAAAAAACAAGTTTAAAAACTAAAACCCGACTACGAATAAAAACGCAGACTAATAAAATCGCGGTCTTAAAAGTATTAAACAAGAAAAATGGTCTAGTAAGTAGATAATTTGATAAATTATAGAGGACAATCGTAGTCGCATGCCACTGATACCTGATGCGCCTTCATGGCCGTTCTCTTTGATACAAAAGTCAGCTGATAGTTGCCATTAGCAAGGTGGCATGCGACTACGACTGTCCTCTATAATTTATCAAATTATCTACTTACTAGACCATTTTTCTTGTTTAATACTTTTAAGACCGCGGTTTTATTAGTCTGCGTTTTTATTCGTAGTCGGCTTTTAGTTTTTAAACTTATTTTTTTATTTGATTTTTTTTTGTGTTTTATTCAATATATCTTTAAGTAATAATATGTTACTTTCATAATGTAATATTCTACTTAATGTTCTTTTGTTCTTAACTTAATACGAGTAAATAACACAAACTTGACCGCGAGAACTGTTTGACCGCAATCTAAACGTATATGTTGACTTGAACTATAATATATAATACATATTTGTGATGTACTCGCCAAGACCTTTCATTTGATACCAAACATGTTATGACTATCTCAATTTTGTTTTTCGAGTTTATAATTTGACATTTAAATTCCGTCATAAAAAGAATTATTAAAATTTATGTAGCCTATGTCACCCGCGTTATTATTACGAATCTATTGGCTCCTTTTTGTTTTTTTTTGGCGGGTGGAAAATCATCGAATAACCCCTCCCGCTCTTGGGCAGAGCGAAAGGGAGTGTCAGACTTCTACTAACTAATAACCACCCATGTTCCTTCTTAGCCCTCTATGTCGAGGCCGCGATAACTAGTGTACAACCCGCGGCCATTTATTGGCACCTCATTTATTAAAATAGCTTCAGTAGTCTAGGCGATACGGTGGAGCATACAAACATACATACATACATACATATTAGACTGCCAAAATCATTACCCTTCCTTTTGTCTTCGCCGTAGTCGGGTAAAAAGGAAATAAGTGTAGGTTACAAATATATCAAAGCTGGGACAAATCTTACATTAGATTTAATACAGATCATTTTATACAAATCTGGTGCGTCTTGTGTACCTACTTTCAAAATATCGTCCATGCAATTTAGATCTATTTTTTTTTCATTTGTTTCTAAAAGTTTATAGGGCCAAGTGTAGTTCCCTTAGACGCCCTATTAAGACAGTCTGACGTAATAGCATCTCTGTTTACTACAACTACTAAAGTAAATGAAGGTAATGAAATAATTGAAACTAACAAGCTGCAGAACTATTCAATTAAAATTAATTGGTTTGAATTGTTGGGTTATTTTAGTGTAACAGAACCTCAGTTAAATGGAATATAATTTCGGATACTCACTTGAAGTTTGGCGTATAAGGGTTATGTCCACAAATAAGCTTTTCTCGCTTTTCCTCAAGGATCCTTTGAGCAAAGTTTTTCACAAGCTTATTTACATGCGGGCATAGAACCTATGGCTTAGTTACCGCGTAAAAGTGACGGTAAAACGAATGGTGGTTCATTTTGATGAATGTTTTAACAAATTGAACCAGTTTTTTGTGTTATTTTGAAGATCTGGCCATGTCTAACGACATTATACGACGTGCTGACTTAAATAATACTTAGATTGATCTGATTTTCGAAAGGCGTATCAGCATTGTAATTTTTTTTATTCTTAGCATGTCGATGGCAATAAATTGTGGACAAACTAAATTGGGAAAAACTAAATTGTGTTCGCCCAAAACTGACCTACTAATTGGCGCTTTCGATAGCGTCCATCACATAATGTAGTGAACAACCAGCGGGACACGCGGGGCACGATAATGGGGTGCAAAAAAGGAGCTTTACTGAGAGCAACATATCTAATGAACCACTATACGTCCGGCACCCCTTGGGCAGTCAACAAGTCCTCACGCTGACTGGTCAATCCTTTCATTATCATCATCATCATCAGCCAAATAATGTTCCCACTGCAGGGACTCAGACCTTCTCTCGAGGAGAGGCTAATCCTTTCACCATGATGGAAATCCAAAGTCGATGACGTCGACGTAGTCTCGGTCAACATCGGAAAATTCTCACAAGACAAATCAGAAATTTCCGTTGTGTACCGAAAAACTCAATGTGATATTATTTGCGTCCAAGAGACCCACCGAGCTGAAACTTAAAGTCAGCTACATATCGACAGAGTTACGCTTATCGCCGAGATCTGTCATCCGAAGCACGGTTACGCAGTGTTTGTTGCTCCCGGCGTAAGTATACTTTACATAAAGTGCTCATATTAGTTATGTTACATTCAAAGGTTACGAATATCGACATCGATCTCTAAACAAAAAGCAAAAACTTTGAAACTGCTCCATATTTTAAAAGACAGAAGAGACAATATCTGTCGCAGGGATATGAACATATTATAAACACAATACGACGGAACAAAAAAAAAGTTAACAGCTATTTCTACTAGGAATGCCTTGCATCCGGTTAGACTGGAAACCAACCCTACACAGTTATGGAAGGCTAGGCAGATGATGATGAATGTCAATTTGTGTTTAATGTACCTGCAGGCGCATAAACATAGGAACATAGACGTACATAAAGCTACTACAATCAGTCAAATTACTTTAATAGATTTTCGATTTTATCGCTACAGCGTTAGGCTCAAGGTTGATTGGGTTTTGTCAATTTGTAACATTTATTTTTATAAACTTAAATGCAATATAGCGCAGCATCCTTGGTCCACCCTTTTCTCTCATGGTAACAGAGTAAAAACCTCTTTTAGAACCGAGCCATAAGCTGTAGCGATTACCTGAATAAAAAAGCATTGTTTTGTGAAGAAGTGATTACGGTTATTGTTAATGCAAAGGTTACTTTAAGTTACTTAAAACAATTTGTCCACCATTTAAATGGGAGTTCAAATAATAAAAAGTGAACAGTTAAAATGTCAAGAACTAAAAAAATATTCGCATTGTAAAATAAAAAAGGGAATTTGTTTAAACTCGAACTGTATTTTATTCAAACGCTGCTGTCAAGCAGATGGAGCTTCGAACGAATGACCAATACATTTTTTGTAGTATTTTAGTGTCACTAACAGCAATTTGTATTTTTCATACTCGCCAATTGGAGCAAAAAACCAATCTATGAAAGCAAATTAACAAATTCATTGCATATTTGATATTAAAAGTATCACTGTAGTAGGTATTGTCTCTCTTTATCGTACAATATTCCAACTGTTTACAATATTCCATTGTTACCCAAGGGATGGAAGTAACTTATTTTGTCCCGAGACGGGGTTTGGCGCTAATAGTTCGAGGGACTAAATAAGTAATTTACCCGAGGTAAACACTGTGCTTTTCGTTACGAATACGAGAAAAATAAGAACATAAATCATTAAATAAAGAAAAAATTATGTTGATCGGATGTTGTCACTTTCCCGCTTATTTTGTTTTTTTTGTCCTCTGGTCGTCCAGCTATACAGTCAGTATTTTTCATGTTCATCATTAAAAAAATGGCAAAGATTTTGTCAAAATCTATGTCATTTTAGAGAAATTGTTAAAACTAAACCATATTAAAGTCTTATTATAATTTTATTCTTAAGAACTTTGTGTTTTTTAATTTTAAATCGCGCTGTAATTGAGTGGCTGTATAAAAAGTTGGAACATGGTTCAATAAAAATGTGAAATAGACCAAGTTGTTTTTTAATAATTTGACAGCTGTCAGTTGAAAGCGATTCTCCCTAGGGCTGAAAAGTAGTACTTTCAACCCGCTCCGCAGGCATGTTATGACCTACTTTCAGAGTATGAGTAATGAAATAGTACATTATGATATAAGTGCGGTAAGTTGAAAATTACAGCCGAGGCGATATTGCTTGCCCGAGCCGTAGGCGAGGGCTAAAAGAAAGCAGAGGCTGTAATTATAAAAGCGCACGTATGTCATACGACGTTTTATAACATATTTGCGAGGAAATAAATAAAACTCGGACTTTCTTAAACGAATAAATCTTTAATTAAAGCAGTTATGAAAATTTGAGCAATTAGTAAAATTGATTATTATTTCTTAACAAATAAGCGATGCGATTTTTTTTCAGGCATAGGCACAAAACAGCCAGTATTATTATTAAGTAAATTAATATTTTTGTTTTTGCTACAGATATTAATGGTTGTAATTTATTTTCGAAATTAATAAAATTAAAGAATTAAATGTTTATTTATTATATTTTATCTCCCAAAGTTAATTTTGTTCATAAAATGTTGACCACTTTTCTGAAATAAAAACTCTTTGCTAAGATTTAAAAAAGTAGGTACCGTTCGTTTTGACAGAGCATCTTCCTAAACCGTGCGATTTAAATTACATTACCGCACAAGTACGTAATGAGATACATTACGATATTGAAATTGGTGAAATAAGAGACCCTTTACGAGCAAATGTGTTATAAAGATCTTTACATATCTTTACTTAAAGAACTTGATAAATTATATTAACAGCTGTGTCTTTTTATTTGCAACATTTATTTTATTAACAGCTTCTTGGATCGATCTTCAAGCTGCACTTGGCTAGGTTGGTCATTGGATGGGTGACCACCCATCACATACCAAAGTACCTCTGTGTCTCGGAAAGTCATTGGTCCCAGCTGTCCTATATAGATCTTTGAAGGTCGTTACAGGTTCCCGAACTTTGACACTGTATTACCCAGGTCGATTTGGGTTGTGGAGATCAGGTAAGCAGTCGCTCCTTGTACAATTCCAGTATTCAGCTGCATCCGGTTAGTTTGGAAGCCGACCCCAATATAGTTGGAAAAAGGCTAGGCAGATAATTATAGATATCTTATCTTTACATCTCCAAAAAGCTATGATATTGTTTTGAAATAGCCTCTACTTGTGCCAACGCTAGGCCTGGTGCACCTTGCAACATCGGTCTAATTTGTTCACATTATCATCAAGGTATGAACATAACCAATACGAGAATAGAAGAAATGTCTCAAGAAAATGTTCCAGAAAGAAAGAAAGAAAAAATATTTATTTGTTCGCAGATACATGACGTCAATACAAAACGAAAAAAAAATTGACAATAAACATGCAACGCATAACAAATATTTATAAATACTAAAGTAAAAGTTATCAGATACAAGCAGATTACCTCTCAGCATGGTGCTGTGCTATGGTGGGCCCACAGCACAGCGCTGAACAACCAGTGGACATGAAGACAAGCCAGGCAGTCAGCTACACAATAGGCATACAAAGCCCACTTGAAATTCAACACCTTTATGTTAGTAAACAACACGCTCCCATTTCATTTTTAAACCAAAAACTCAAGATACGTTCGAAAGGAGGCGTACGTAAATTCCATTTACTGCTGGGAAGTGCCGAGCTCCGGCCCCATCGCAAACTCCACTTAATTACGCGCATAAATTCAAGTGCTCTTCCGTACACGATGGATGTAGCCACATTTTAACTCAAAATATCGTTTCTTTGAAATTTACCGAGGATCGGTACGCCATAATTGGTCATGAGGGCGCATTGGTACATGCGGTAATTTTATTTTGGGTGACGCTTCTGGTTCAACACTGAAAATAAATGCGGTGGTCACATTTTGGATGGGATTGTACCCGCAATTTTATCGTGATTGTTGCGAAAACCTGTTTTTGTATTTAAATTAACAAAAAATATTTGAAATTGTGGGATAGAGCGAGACTCTCCATAATTTTACCTCTATGAAATATAGAGGTAAAAAGTTGCATTAAACCAGGTATTACGAATTCCTTTCATTATAATCTGAGGATAGCCATAACCTGATTCTAATTCAACCTCATTTGAAAAAAACATTCAAACTGGTTTGGAATTAAATCTGTATGGTCATGGTTTTTGAGTCAAAATATAAATTACTAGCATTTCTAAAATGGTTTGGTGGATTCATTGTGCTCCAACTCGTCAGAGGGAGGGTGTAAGTATCAATAATGCTTACTCTTTTTAAAGTTTACTTACATTTTTTTGGAAAAGCTCGGCCTCTCGGATCAATGTTCAAGTTAAGCCAGTTTACCTTGGTTGGTCTGTGGAAACAAGGACCGCCCACATAATAAAAAGAGAAAGTACGTTAAGCCGTTGGTCTCGGCTCTCATTTGTAGTTCTCTGACAGTCGTTACAGGTAATCAGTTACTCGAAAGTCTGACAACCAGTCTTACCATAGGGTATCTTATTACCCCCGTCGGGGCTGCGGGTGGTTCACAAGTTACCGCGGCCTCGACATGGGTGGTTTTTAGTCAGTAGAAGTCTGACACTCCCTTTCGCTCTGCCCAAGAGCGGGAGGGGTTATTTGATGATTTTTAAGCCGCCAAAACAAAGAAAAGATAAAAAGGGTATCTTATTACTTGGTACTAACTAGTTTGTGGAGGTCAGATGGGCAGTCACTTTGTGTGAAATACTGGTAAAATACCGTTTCTATAAAAAATGCAACTCATTTCAACATCAGTTAGTTTGTTAAGTGTATTTATTGGCTTGCAAAATCTCTCACAACTCATATTTAAGGCGCATTCAAAAGCCTAATGGTAATATGTTTTCCTAGTGTTTGCTGCAGATTTTAGTATTTCAGCCAGAAGGTCATTAGGTATGTGTGTGAAAATTAGGGAACGGTTTGCGGGCTTACTAACGACCACAGAATAAATTGTATGGTTTAATTTCCAGGTACGTTTTGGTTTGAAAACTGGAAGAGATACAGTTTACCAAACTATTAACATAATGTACGACTGCCGTAAGTAATAAAAACTTTATTTATATAATTATTTCGTAATTTAATGAGAGAATGAGCCGTATAGTGAATTGGCAAACACTGTCAGTAAATAAATTAGTGTCTTTACTAGTATCAATAATATTGGCTATTTAATTTACTCCATACAATTGTTATTTATCTTCATTACTATAGTGTGGTGTATAGTTTTGTGAATATTGTATGCTATTCATTGAATTATTTTCTCATCTCGCTCCCGGACGACCAACACTTCTCTTCCTATTCTTTGGACGCTACTTGGTAACAGCTTTACGTCACCTGCCATCTCTACACCTTGCTAGATGTCCTGCCAACTCCATTTGAGTTCCATAACGCGGCTTTTGATATCGAAGACGAAAGAAAGCTAGAAGTAAGTTACAAATTTCAGTGTTGAAATACGACCTCAAGGCATAATACGGAATCGAACATTGGAATCTGTACTCATCCCATATTTTATTCTTCACCTGTCTTTCCAGATAATGAGAAATACAATGCCTTTGACATTCACGACCTAACCAGCGTCGGAGTAAATATTTTCAATATCGACATGACCCACCATAATGCTGAGTTTTTTCGCATAATCAAAAACGCTATGGAGTTATCAGCCGAAATGCCTGAAACGATCCCAACTGCATATAGTACGTCTGTTGGACTGTGTGTCACTATGTCTGCTAATGACCCAATTGATGTTGATGATAGGGTAAGTAAAGTGCAATAAAAATATACGCATATAATACAGTACCCGCGATAAACATGATACTAATAAAAATAAAAATAGAACAAAAAAAAACTGATCAATAACGAACGATAAATGACAGAACCATACCAAACATTTCGGAAAAGTCTCGCCACCCTTGCGTTTTTCACAGAAAATGTGCTCGGATCAACGACTTTTAGGTATAATCCATTTTCCCTTCATATTTTAAAACTGGCGTAGGACAATGACAAAACAGAAACCATGGGACAATTACAGTGACGGCACGGTTGGCGCAGTGGCTCAAGCAATGGACTGCTGCGCTGCTTGTCGCGGGTTCGATCCCCGCACGTAACAAATATTTGTATGTCCTTCAGATAGTTGTTCCGGGTAGGTATTTGTGTATGTGAGTTTAAATGTTTGTGAACGTACCTACGATACAGGAAAAAATCATAGTGTGGGGCAACGTTTAAAAAAAAAAAGTCACTTAAAGTGATGGCGACAAGGTAGCCCGCGAAATGCCTTTTTCATCAAATACTCTAAATTTTTGAAAAAGTCATTGAACTATTCAACTAATTAATGCGTTTTTAACAGGTTGACATGATAATACTAAAAGACATAATATCGACGAACCAACTGCGACAATTCAAGGAAGAAAATAGAAAAATTTCTGCCCTACCAATTTTATTCTGGCCTTCAACGCTCGAAATCAAGGACCTTAATGAAATAATAATGGTTAATAAGATATTAAATTTTATAAAGGAGACGGATGACTTATGGTTTATTGTGATTATTTTAATTTTATTAGATTTCTGCTGGCCTTGTTGTGGATCCAACGTTGAGCAATATTTTTTGCAACTTTGACGTGCTTTTACGGGACACAAAAAAGGTAAATAACTAAAATTTACTATTTCTCTGATAATGTAGATAGGATATGAAGTGTTTAGATTTATTTTTGATAGTTTAACGGTTGAAGCAAATTGTATACCGACACACCTACACCGTATGATTTTACGCCACATTTATAATTTTTAAGTCGTACTCACACACTAAAAGTATCTATTGCATACAGATTTAATTCATAAGGTTTAGAAGCAGTTTCATCATACAGTACATCCACATTTTACCAAGTTTTTTTTTAAGTTCCATTTAATAGCAGATAATGTTAATAAGATAATGTTATTCTGTTTAATTTTTTGAATTTATTCGGAAAATATTGGAACATCATGAAGTAGGCCCTAATTCTAAAGTTGTTTAAAGTTTTCGGGAAATTGTAAAGGCTAGACCAATATTATAGTCTGGATCTTAATCTGGGCCTTACAGAAACAAAGGTTCAAGTTCCGAGAATACCTCCTAAATATTTATTAACGAAGCAAGTTATATTACTTCTTGTACCTAATTTATTATCACTTTTGTACTTGAGTCTGAGTATGACAATTTAGATATAACTATTACAGGTTAGAATTTAAAAGCGTTTAATTTAAATTAGCCATTTTTTCCGAACAGAGTAAAAAATTATTTTTGTTTTTGCTTGAAGGAAAATAGTTTTTGTAAATTATTTAAGTGTGCTTGATGGAAAATCCTTTTGTTCCTTCTGATTCATAAGAATGAGGACTAATAGATATAAAATTAATAAGGAAGTAGAATATTATGATGATTGCTGCACCAACTTCAATAAATAGTGATAAGGGCGCCAGAATGATAATAATGACGAAAGAGGACAATCTTACTAAAAAACTTAAATAATTTAATTTACTCTGTAGTGTTATTGTTAGCACCATATAGTTACTTATAGATTTATTTCGGTTATAATTTACTATTTTCCTTTATCGTGTGGTTATTTTTAACCGACTTTTCAAAAGGAGGAGCTGTTTTTTAGGTTTACTTAAATTACCTCCATGACCCGTTTACTTTTCAAAGCATCCACTAGCACAATGTTCTAGAGTGCTACCCTAAAAAGTGATTATTCGACGAAGAGATTATTTAAAGCAAGCAAGCCAGCCAATCATTATGGAGATCGATGTCCATAATGCTTGGTTAACGCCTTCGTGAAGGGTTCTTTTTATATTTTTTTTTTATAAAAACGTTGTCCCACACTAGGAATTTCTCCTGTTTCGTGGGTGCGTTCAGAAACATTTCAACTCACATACACCAATACCCAGACCCGGAACAACTATCTATAGGCCATACAAATATTTGGTACGTGCGGGGATCGAACCCGCGACACGCAGCGCAGCAGTCAATTGCTTGAGCTACTGCACCAACCGTGTCGTCACATATATATAATTCATATTCATTACAGGAACGCAAGCCTATCTTTTTCATGATCCCAACATTAGTAGATAATTACTATGAAGAACTTGGCAGTGATCGTCAGTTATTAATACAAGTCCATGATTTAGTAAAAAACAGAATAGATGGCATCATATTGAAGGATGATCGACATAAACCTCCCTTGGAATGCCTTCAAGCTCTTATCAAAGCTACTGAAATCACAGAAAATAATAATCATACTGTTACAGATTATTTTAAAATAAGTTTACCGGTAATTAATCTCATTTATTTGTTACTTATGTACCTACTAACAATTAGGTAAGTTAACATTTGAAAAATATTTCTTTAATAAAAAAACATGATATTGGCTGTCGTGACCGAAAAACGGTCAGGAAGACTAATACTCGTACATACTATGCTTCAACATACCTACAGCATTATTATTTTAAAAGAAAATTTGTCAAACATACCCTAGAACATCATTTAATCAGCAATTTTTAATTAATCAAGTTTTAGATCTTGTCACACAGTTGAACCAATAGAATCTTGTTTTCGTTATTCCAGTTGAAGCTACCAGTTCTACAGCCCTATGCAACTGCCCTAGCTGCATCTCTCGCAGCGTTACAAAGTGGTGCAGTTGCCATCATAGTATTATCGTCATCAGGTGCCTCAGCAAAAATACTATCTTGTGCTACACCGCCCTGCCGTGTGATAGCTGTCACGAGACACAAGAAGACTGCGAGAACAATGCATTTGTATAGGAAGGTCATACCGCTGTATTATAGAAGTAAGTTTTAAATAAATTATACTTTATGCCATGAGAAGCTAGAAATTTTATAAACAAAGCCTTCTACTAAGTTACGTTGCGACAACTCAATCAACAACAAATAATTAAAAAATAAATCAGCTCAAAGTAATGTACGTGTAATACGAAACTAAGCAATTTCACTTGGTCGGGTTATATTCTACAGATCGTCTGATGTTTTGTGGTATCGGAACGTGTCATGGCCATCAAAAGACAATAGACGACAGCGCTTTAAATTGCAAGCGAAATCGAATTTAGAGTTATTTGTTGTTGATTGATTTATTACTACGTAGTATCAGGTATCGCACTACAAGTACATATGAATAATATCTTTATCTTAGTGACCATATCAGTTTAAAAACTTATGACATAGAAGAAGCTCTTTGTTTTGCAAAATGTCTAGCTTAATCCCACGATTTTTTTCTTAAACAGCTACAAATAAGAAAATTAATCACGACAAGTATTATCTACTGTCCCATCTTAAACAAAGGCGTGAGTTTCATTGGCTAGTGGCAAACATCTTCATTTAATCAGAGTTCTTGGCTCAAGACTTATGGCTTTCACTGATGATGATATTGATACTACTCGTCATCTTTTCCCGATAAATCCAACAAGTGCGTAATTTTTTCATTCTCAAAATACAAAAATAAATAAATTAAATGAAGCTCATCAACCCTAATGCCCCACAATATAAAAACAGCACTACATTAGACATTAGCATAATGTATTGTAATTGCAGAGAATCGTTTGGCTGGCTGGCAAGACGAGAGCCTGGCCCGCATAGCTTTTGGCATCCAGTTCGGCGTAGACACCGGCCTTTTCAACTGTTTCGCCAAATTACTGGTACTAGCGCCGTCCAAAGAAGACGTCGCGTACTGCAATAGCTTCCAAATAGTCACTGCTAGGGAGTATCTGTATCATCAATGTATGAGAAAAAGTCCATTGGTGATGATGTAGTATAATTTTGTGTTTTAAGCAAAACAATAAAAAGTAAAAAAAAAGTAGTAAAAGTAGTTTTAACAAAGTATTATTTCGTTTTAGAGTCTGAGTTACTCTTACTAGGAGATTCGGATGGTAAACGTACACCTTAAGCACTGGTACTGAGGTTAAGAAATTAAAATTCTTCTTATTGTGCATCAGAATATTGAAACTCATAGAAGGAGTCTCGAGTTGAGACGATGGTTTTCCCATACAGCGCTTATAACTTCTGCGTCGATATTTTCTACTTCATATTAATATTCGCGCGCAAAATACGCGCTTTGGACGTGGAGTTGTGAACACCAGACTATGTACAAAATTCACGTTAAATGTATTGTATTATAATATAACGATACAATACAAAATAACACATTTCATTTGAATTTGCAAGTTGAGACATTTTATTTATTTATACTACACTTGCTTGGTAAGTGTACCAATACTACCCCACTAAAAGGCTTGAAAGATGTTCATTAAACCTTCTCAAAAATCTAAGCAGCTATATATTATGGAATTTCATTACTGCCCTGAAAATCAGGGTAGTAATGCGTTCATTACTAACGCGTTTTGTTTTTTTTTTTTTAAGTCTTGATGACGTTGGCAATCAAACGATTTAATTTTACCATAAAAAGTACTGGCCACTAGAACTTTTAAAGCAGGTAGCATGCATTCGGATAAGACCGGTTAACTTCAAACCTCTATGCGATAGAGCGAGATATTTATAACACTCTCTCGCTTTAACACGCGCGTAAGTTGGAACCTGCGAAACGGGGCGTTCTTACCTACTCTAAAGCCGCGTCCCCAAAAGAGGCGCGCGGCACGCGAGGCCGAGCCGCTCGGCTCTAGTGGGGACGCAGCTTAACGTCTTTTGGCGTGAAAAAAAAGAAGTTTGACGCGCTAAAAAAAAAGACTTGGAGGGTGTGACGAGGTCGAGGTTGACGTATTTTGTAGAAACAATTTTCTTGGTAAAGTTTAAAGTTTGGCGGTGTAAATCACAAGTTAAAATGAGTGATTCCAGTGACAATGATAGCAATTTATTAACAACAACTCCACCCGACATAATAGCAGATGCTAAAGATATTGTTAGTAATCTCTTGCCTGAAAAATCCTAGATGAAATATAAATGAAGGAATACGAAATATTTATGCAGTGGAACAGTGAAAAAAAGCAGTTTCTTTCATCATATTTTACTCTCATATTTTAAGGAAAAAGCTGCCAAATACAAGCCCTCTAGCCTATGGGCCATTTATTCAATGTTAAAAACTAATATTCAACTACCCGGAAAAAACATTAACATTTATCAATTGTAACAATGTCAATATAACTTTTTTATAAAAATATGCTTTATTTGCTATTTTTTCTTTTACTTCTTTGTGCTTCAGTGTAGTATAAATCAGTATATATCACTCGAGGGTAAGTACAGATTACTAAACTCGTGTGGTTTACAGCCCTCCGCTTCGCGTCGGGCCTCAAATGCACACTCGGTTAGTAATCTGTGCCTTACTTTCCTTGGTGCATAATCTACTATTATTTAAACTTCATGTACTACAGTTATACATAGGAGAACTTAATGCCACAGGGTACTCTCTGCCAGTTAATTTTTGGGTTAAATAGGACCACATTATGATAGGGTAGAAAATAATGACCACAACACATCAATGTAATACAACATTTTGTTTAGGTCTACAATGAAATATCTGTCTAGCTAGAATTGTATGGATATAACAAGTAATGAATGACAGCTTGCCATCCTTATACCTATAACGTTTACGTAAATTCACGGTAATAATATATATCAGAAGGAGAAAATTGCCCGTTGTCCGTCATTCGTAGTAAAAGAGTTAATGCTCAAGTTTCAGGCGACATATAGATGGTACTTACGGAAACTAAGTTTGTAGCTTATGTAAGTACCGAAAAGCTATATATGTAGGAGCTTTATTTCACATAAGTAATCTTTTTAGTTGTTGCTATTAAAGATAAAACTATTAAGTTTACAAAAATAAATGGAATATAAGTATTATGTGTGCTTTTTTTGTATCTTAGTAAGTGAAGAGTGAACATAAAAAGCAGGATTTGCTATATTGAATTACATCAGGACTTTCATATCCGATTCTCGCCCCTCTTTCCCTCCCTCCCATAATTAAAACTATTAGAATAATTCATTAGAAGCGTCGCTTAACCCGATTAGCGGGTTTGCTGTATTAATAATGCATCCATTGTTAAAGTAAATAAGTGCTACATTGTGTTGTGTTGTGTTACGCCCATTTTCATGTGACAGCTTTGTGAGGCGTGTTGTGCCAGTGCAACAACAACAAAGGTTTGCCGCTAATTGCTCGTTCGTAGCAGCACTGCGTTCGGTAAACAAAACTCTTTGCTAATTCAGTTAAACAATTTGTATCACTTACTGTAGGACCGACTGTATTAGGTAGTGGGATTACTACTGATCACTGATAAACATAGTTTAAACTAAATTAGTCTAAACTGCAAGGAAGTAAGTAGCATGTGGACAATTCTTCCGTATAATAATAATCAGCCTATAGTGTTCCCACTGCTGGGATAAAACTCACAAGCTTTCTCTCTATAATCAACCAAGCGGACTCAATGCGGGTTGGTAGATTTTCGATTTTTTGGTTCTAGGTGCCGGTTTCCTCGCGATGTTTTTTTTTACCGTTTTTGAGAACAGTGGTGTCTTCTGGTAGCTCTGGTTGTTCCTGATGCCGGTGGCCTACATTTTTTTTAATGTGAATAGTATAAGAAGAATGAGATAATAACTCTCTTTCAAAATCAGCCCTAGACCACAGGTTCTTATTACTACAAGCACGTGCGGGATTCTATAATTTGTTAGTATAAACAGATTACGAAATACATTCAGAATATTCATTCAAACGAAGTGAGTGAGGATCTATTTATATGAGACCTCATTAGCGACGTACTTAGGTAGCGCGAGACTAAAAAGCTTTTCATATTCTCAAACGAAGGATATCGCATCCTGTTACAAGAAGCCTTTGCGTTCAGATGCAGCTTCCTAAATTCGTGGGTTATTCTGCGAAAAAACTGAGGTGGATTAAAAAATATTTGTCATTATTATTATTTTTAACATAGATATTGAAAAGCTTCTCATTCTTTGTACCGATAATATTGTGTCTTTTTGTTTTCAAATTCTTGTGCAATTAAAAAATCTCAATAGTAACGCGTGCACTCCACTAAAACTATGAAAATTGACATAAAGGCACTGTCAATGTCAAATTGTAACCGACGCGCACTTAACTATTCTAAAATGGACCACTATCGATTATTTGATTATTATCCGACTACGGTGAAGCCCAAATGGAGGCTTATTTTGTCTTATTCAATCTAAAGTTAATATAATAAAAGATCCTTAAAAGTGACTATGACCTCTTAGTTTGTTTCGAATGTTTCTTCTCAAAACTGTCAGAAACACCGGCGCGGCCTCATCTAGTTTTAAAAAGACACGTGTAAAAGTTTTTGACAAACCTATTTGCAAAATAAACATCATTTATCATTAATACCTATATAGAAAAGCAAACTGGACCACCCAGTTATTGTAGTTGTGAGCCTGACATATACAGGCTAATATAAAATAAACATATTTTCCTGTTCATTCGATACTAATTAAACGCAGTGTAATCTAGCTAATAAATATAGGAATCGAATCCGGCTGTGTTACCTAAATCGTTTTTAGTAAATAACGCCTGAATAACATTGTGTTAATTTATAACAATATATAATCACGTCAGTTTTATAAAGTTATCTTTAAAATAATATACATATTGATATTTATATTTATTTTCTGTCATTTATCTTTCTCTCTGATTCGCCAAAGTTAGTATTTTTTTTAAACTCTAGGTACATTAAAATTTTAAAAATCGTAGGTTCACAAAAAAACACAACAGGGTAGCTAACAAAAAAAAAAACGAATTAGCCCGTCAGATAGCTTTTCAAAAAATATTGGACACATGTTTTTACTTTTTTCAAGTAAACAAACAATGAAGACGATACAGTGCTTTGAAAACTCGTGTGACGTCATATACTAAGACATAAGTATGGCATTCTTTACCGGTCAGTGACGTCACCAGCTCCCACTCAAATCTTTGACGCGTTTATCTTCGTCAATTTTGATTGATTTGATAAAACAAAAAAATATGTATCCAATATTTTTCGATAATCTAACAGACTGACTAATTAGAATCATATTTTCTATAGTCAGGAAACATAACTATTGCAAAATACTTACTAGTTTTAAAAAAGTAAACAAAAACTGAACTCTGGCCGAATAACCCTCGGCTTTGTTCATTCGTCGAGGGCTCGCTAATGTCACACGAAATAAGACTAAAACGCGGATATTAAGATGTTCTCATTTCATCCGGCTTTGAAGGATTGTGCTTCCAAAAAGAGTGGGTAGCTGCGCTCTACGTCACGTTGAGAGCTTCCCATTGTCAGTGACGTCATTGAAAGACTTTGAAGCCGACAGCACGCAAACAAGGGTTTTCGTATTCGGTTTTATGTGGAAGATTGAGAAGTTTTACTTACAAATGTTTTTGTTTATGGCATGCTGTTTCGGTAATGAGAAATCGCTGTTACTTTTTGAAGTCTTTTCAGGTTCGGTTATATGGAAAGAGTTTCTTGCCCGTTTTCAGATGAGAATGGCCCTGTGAATGTATTAGGCGATACTTGCCTTATGCAGTGTTAGGGGTAAGGAAGTCACGTTAATTTAGGGTGAAGGAGTGATAGATAGAACAGGAATAAATACGCCTTCGTTAAGGTCAAAAGGTACGGTCTGTTTCAAGGTTTATTTCAGATTATGCTAAAAATCCTTTACTAAAGGCGTTAAGGCTTACGGCTTTTCTACTGGTAGGTACATTTATGAAAGATTTTGTTTTCCTTTTTGTAATACGTTACCCCACACTAGGAATTTCTCCTGTATCGTGGGTGCGTTTACAAGCATTAAACACACACATACACAAATACACCCAGCCCCGAAACAATTACCTGTAGGTCATACAAATATTTGTTCCGTGCGGGGATCAAACCTGCAACACTCAGCGCAGCAGTCCAATCGCTCAGCCACTGCACCAACCGTGCCGTCGAATTATATTATTTGCCTACTCTCTCACATTCAAGCTTTTTAGCTAACTATTTGCTACCGGTGTTCAAGGTTGATTGAGTTCAGCACTTTGCATTTAAAACGAACACTCGTTGCATAGTGAGTAATTACTTTTGTTCTATTTTTGCGAAGCACAAAAGTTCTACAATATAGAGTGCTACTTTTTCTAAAACAAAACCAACAACCCAGATTATATTGAAATAAAAATCGATAAAGGCTTATACAGAAACTGGCATAAAAGGAAAAACATTTGAATTTCCCAAACGGCAAGCGTTTCAATCGATCCGTCCATTGTTTCTTTAAACGGTTCCAATAAAAATGCAAATACACAGTCTATGCGTTGTGTGCGTTGTCCGCTATCGACTTTCAAACTAGTTTATTTAGTTTTAACTCTGTCGTCGGCTCTATTTACTTCCTATGTTTGTCGTGTGTCTAACCTAACAACTGTTCTCTTTTGTCTCGGTTTTGTGTAGCGAGTTTTCCAGGAATATTTTATTGGGTTATGATTTTCAAAGCATTGTTTGAAATTCGATACTATGTGTTTAGTGTGCTCTTAGTATAGTAGATATTCTTTTGTTTTTAGCTACAATAGACTTTACGGATGATGTGTGCTCACTTGAAAGAGGATAATATCTAGCAAGATATTCCTGACACAACTACACCACAGGCTACAGGCTTACAACAGGCCACAGGCTTACTACAGGCCACATGCTCACTTGTAATTGATTAAAATTGTGTAACGACTGAATTGATTGAATATGCAAATACGAAAAAATTAAACGATGTTGGTGAAATAATAACGTACCGTTTTCCTATAACTTTTCATAGTTTTTATCGGAACAGACTGAAAAAAATACAACACGCCAAATTCGGTGGAGTGACGATCATACAAATATTTTATATTTCATAATTTCCCCAGTGACGACCGGGACTCGGTGTTCGAAAGATAGGTTTTTTTTATTTGTTTTTATGCTCATTCTCAAATATTGTTTTTCTGCATTTTGGTAATTTGTGCCTACTTTGGATAACGATGTAAGATAGGCCATTCTTTTAAAGACTGATGATAACGTTATGGTACCTATTTTTTTTTGGGTCTTTATTATTCATTTGATCATATTTGATGGATATGTATGTGGACAGAGCAAAGGAGTGTATATAGGGCGTCACACGGCTATGCCACATGGAGGAAAATTACCTTGAATATATTAAATGGAAAATTTTACAACTGACATTAAAATAATCATTTTTATGGGGTTATGTAAAAAAAATAGTTTACAAACAGAACTTAATCGTATTATTCTAAATACGAGTATCCCCCAAACAAGATCACAAAATCGACAGGGAGTGAAATAATCAAAAGAAAGCAACTTTGTATTCAACAGTTTGAGACTCACTTTGAGCATTTGATAAATTAATCTGTATGATGATGACCGGTGTGATAAAGCTACAGGGTATTTTTATTCAGGATATTTTTTGTCTTTATAATGTTGAGGAACTATGACGAAAAGTTTAAATATGTTGTATTTTGTTGTCTTATTGTTTTTTGTGCAATGTTGTAATGATTATTTTAACGTGTCTATTTTAATTTTCTATCTCTCGTTTTGTTATTTAATTACAACTTTCTTTTTATACCATGTTATTTCATATACAATTTATTGTTCATGAATAAATGACTAATGACTAATTCTCGTGTAGCGTGTTCGATTCTTGGTTCAACCATGTAATTATTTAAAAATCTATGAATGCAGTTTTAATTGTTTTTTTAATTAAAATAATGTCTTCTTTAAGTAAAATGTTCCATCTACAATATTCAAGGTACATAGGTGGCATAGCCGTGGGACGCCCTATATAAAGGTCGTAGCAGGTGGTGTTCTGTGGTTTCTGCCTACCCTCATGGGAAAAGGGCGTGAGTTTATGTATGTATGTGCTTATGATTCATTAAAATGTGCTGCTTGGCTCATTCTCTCTTCCACTTGCCGAGGACTTAAACAGCTGTAGACATTACTACTAAGTCAAATTATTTATAGGCAGGCTTATTTTAGTGTCCTCATAATAATCAATCAATAATATTATCACTTCATTAAAACCTGACAAAAGTACCAAAGATAAACTATCATCTCATCGCATTTAAACTTTCCAAACAAGTTTGTCAAGAAAGTACAAGATAGATTAACTTGTAAACTCCTCGTCAATAAACGTCTTTAACGAACTGATAGAAAATAGGTTTCTAGAAGCTGTGGAGGCTGATTCAACATAAAACAGAAATCTTATTTAATACGGCTCAGCGCCGTCTTAAGACTGAAGTGGGGTGGTATGAAAGAAAACTTTGCATTTATTTATATTTAAATCGCTTGAGGCGGTTGAACTGCGTATTGAACATGGCAGTTTCTGTATAATTTTGAAGAGAAGTAAGTCTTAAAGTAGACTGAGAGTTGTTTAATCCAAATAATAGTGATTTTTAAACCTCACTCAGTTTTCGCTTAATGCATTGGAACCTGTTAAATGTTGTGGGAATTGACTGGATGGAAGACGCACATGAACTGGCAATAGTTATGTATTTTGGCAAATTTATCACAAAATTTTATAACCATCATTACTGTTAATATCTTCAGTATCATCAAAAAAAACTCTCCTTACACAAAGGTCAGAGTAACGAAATCCTTTTAAAACTTCTTACTTTGAAAATAGTATCTGAAAACAAAAGTAGTCTCCACAATTTTCCGTTTAGTCAGAACAGCAGGATTGGATGGAGTTTATAAGAAGCGTTCATTGCATGTTGCGGTTTGAGAGGATGAGACGGGGGTCGGATCAAATTAAATTGAAGGCTAAGCGGAAAGCGCGCGGAAGTGACCGGACTACATTATAGCTGTATGTTACAGGTGTGCTCCCGGATTGGGCATTTGTAAATATGTCTAAATTATTAATATTATAAGTATCGCGAAATAGACAAAAGACATTTTACAATTTCATAATGCATTTGTGAAACAAATCTAGTAACTACTACTACTAATTTACTAATTACTAGTTAATTATTAGTTTACTAATTTACTAAGAAGTGGTTTAAAAGACCAATATTTGCTTTCAGTCATCTAATGAGGAATAATTATCAACTAAATAATGACAATTTTAATTCATCCAAATTATAATTCTATAGGTACAATATAACCAGCAGCAGTGGACGTCTTTCGGCTGAAATGATGCTGATGATGAGGGATAAACCAAGATAAATGTCTTCATTGATTGACTACAACGCAGAGGTAGAATGTGGTGAAACTTGATAAGTTCACATTTTCCTCTACCACATTCAATGAAGACTTAGATTTTGCATTGCCACTTGTTCTGATAGTGGAAACAATTATTGTCCGTACATTCGATGATGACTATGATTTTTATTCGGTCTGCGTGATCGCCAATATAAATGTTAAAACCACCTAAAAATATACCAGGTACTTTAAACAGTTACTGAATTGAAACTACTGCCTTTGACATTATATTTTGTACTTTTTGCAATACTTTTTATAGCGGATCGGACGAATCTCCAGTGTTTGAAATATATCTGAAGGAGAATCTGCGGTGGCGAATGAAATTCGAATTTCTAGTGAAGTGCAGCGAATATTGAATCTAACGAGTAAAGCGTTGCAGGTTTATTCGTTGCTTTTTCCACTTTTCGCACGAAGAATCCAAATGTAGAATTTACTTTGAAATTCGCAAGTCAAGCGAGTCTTTTTATAATGTTCCTGAGCTAGGAACATGTCTTCGTACACTATACGATAACGGTCATAAAACGTTACAACGCGTTTTAGAAAACACACTTAGCTACCAACAGCGTACTGTTTTATATAAACGATGTGTACATAATTACACATTTCTAAACAAAACCCAGACTCCTTCCAAGATAACGCTGTTGTTTTGTAATTAATTAACTTTAGACGTTTTATCCTAGATACATACCGTACGCTTTGTTAACTTTATCAGACTGTTTACGTTGAAAATAGTTCTGATGGAATTAAATAAACGCGAACAAGTTGAGGTTTTTAATGAATATTAATGGTTGAAAACTCTTGGAATCAGGCTTGACATGGGCTCGCGAAACTCCGGGCCTAATATAAATCACGCTTAGTCCAACCTTTAAGTATTATTCCACTTAGGACTTTCTATTGTTGCTTCTTGAAGATAACGATACTAAATCACCGAGGGCGATGTTGAATTGAATGAAGACACGATTTTGAGGTTTAGATTTCGGAGTTAGATGAATAGCATTTTTTTTATCGTTAACTAGATTTGTAATTGTAGTCAAGATGTTTACCACGGAATAATATCAACGTGTTTTAACTGCTATTCCTATTAAATTATTGGATTGGATTGGATGACATTATCTCCTCGCCAATATGTATAACATCGTCGCAAGTGGAACATAGCAAAGGTAACTTTATGCATAGTAAAGATATAATTTTATATTCTCCAACATAATGAAGACTAATCGATTAATCTAACAAGTTGTCATTTTTATCACGCGTTTTTCTGGTTAAATTTTCCCTCGAAACCTTTAAAATGTGAATAAAAAACTTTTTTTCTAGATAAATTAATGTCTAATAAGAAAATTAAAAAAAAGCTTTGATTTACATTACTTCTTGAGTCTCGTCTCGAATTAAACAGCTGTTCTGTCAGTTGGATCAAGAATTGCATAATAACAGCCTCGAAGACTAGAATTGTACCTGATTGATAGCCATAGATTTGCCCCTCTTAAATTGGACTTAAACATAGCTGGTGTAGGTGATTAGGTGCACATTTGTCTAACCCTTGGAGGAAAACAGGCGTTATGTTATATTTATTAAACAGCCGATAGCCGGTTTTTGCCTCAGAATTTTCTGTCTACGTTTTTTGGGTTTACTCTCTTTAATTCTAGGCAACATTATGAAACTGCAAGTTTCTTTCTTCAGTCACAGCTTTCAATCACGAGATTAAACTTCAGGTACAAATAAAAATCCAAGCATTTCCCACCATTATACCCTCTTAGCTTGCGCATGACACATGAGTTAACCACTTCAGACGACTCTCCTGGAGATCATCCTCAACGTGGCTCAAGTTAACGTAATTCCAGACATACTTTTTGAGATGAACTTAAGGTGTATTTTCCTATGTGAGAAAGTGTGACAGGTCTCTTGAGACTATTGATAGATTAATCTGAAGTTATAGTATCTAAGCTAAGGGATGTTTACTGACTTAAAAAAAATATTATTCTAATTAGTCCGTCTTTTAGATTATCGAAAAATATTGGATACGTATTTTTTGTTTTATCAAATCAATAAAAATGGACGGTTTGGTTGGTTGTGACGTCACTCACCGGTAAAGAATGTCATACTAATATCTTGGAAAAAGCACGTCACACGAGTTTTCAAAGCATTGTATCGTCTTCATTGTTTGTTTTCGTGAATAAATAAAAAAATATGTGTCTAATATTTTTTGGAAATCTATCTGACGGACTAATTAGATTTTTTTGTTAACTACCCTATTGCTTATAAAAAAAGTGTAATTTTTTTCGGCGCTGAGTCGAGCATTTAAAATGTTACGGGCGTTTATAAATCACGCATAGTGCAAACAATATAATACCTATGTGTCCCCAGCACTAACAAAAACAAGTATAAGAGTAGGTATCTATGTAATTCCCTTTTACAGATAATTAATGGCTCACAAAAAATCCGTCAGTTCATTTATGGAAATGTATCAAACACGTTGAGTGACGGATATTTTACCATCACGTGATGGTAAAATATCCATACTTCTCTATTAGTCATAACCTCAGATAGA
The DNA here is from genome assembly GCA_932274075.1 of Diarsia rubi. Classification (NCBI taxonomy): domain Eukaryota; kingdom Metazoa; phylum Arthropoda; class Insecta; order Lepidoptera; family Noctuidae; genus Diarsia; species Diarsia rubi. Next base: position 12,032,816 of record OW026417.1, on the reverse strand, counting down.
TAATAAATCAACTTTAAGACAGCCTTCCTGAAGTTCCAATTGACGCCCTCTAATTTCATAATAAGTAATTTAATTTTAATTTAATATTATTGCAATGACATGACGTGTTTAAGGTTTATATCGGCGTCGCTATCAAAAGATTTATTATTCCTGGCATACCTTCTATATTCTTTAACTACAATTTTAAAATATTCTGCCAATAAGAATGCTTATATAAAAATGCGAAGTTTTTTTCACAAAACTGTAGAGAAATACGCAAGATTCATTAAGCTCAATTTAATTACAGTACACGGTACAGTAGTTAATTACATTCCGATGGTATTCAGAGTGAATTATGGCGGCGAAGTTTTCGTTTGCTCCCAGGGTAACGGAAAACAACAACAGTAATTAAAACATGAAATTATTTAGTTCTTTTATGTATTTAGTACTTACTTACTATTTATTGTACTGGAGAAAAGCGTAAGCATAAAAAATGTTACTAAGAAAGATGGTTGAAGTCTTAAGCTTTTGTTATATCTATTTTTTTGTCATTTTGCTGCTCTTACACAGAAAAGCAGTTAATGCTTTTTCTTTCTTTTGTGACCAAATTTTGACATAATTGACTTATTGAAGTTTGCCATTCGTGAGCATTTATCTATTCGGAGTACAGTGAGATCTGACGATGATCTGTGGTTCATTGTCGTTCAAGTATCGATTGACAGCCGAATTGAAAAAAAATTGGTATATTTTTTTAGTATTTATTGTATTTTTGGGATAGTGCAGAATGATATTGACAAAATTCATTAAATAGGCAAAAAATAGTAACAGTGTGGAAGAAACACCGACGCTAAAACGGTTAATTACCAATTATTCTATCCATCATTCTGAACCCACTGAATTTTTCGTCGGTTATAAAAATAACAGCTGTTTCCTAAAATAGTTATAAGGACCGTTTTCCGGCACGGGCGGCGGCCAATCTTAGCGGAGATTAACGATTCGGTGCGGAAGATATTCTAGTGCACAAGTGTGTGCGCGGGCACAGGTGTATTCTGTTTCTTTTCTCTCATATAAAACGATACAATCACGTGTGATTACGTGTAATACTGTAATACGTCAGTAATTCGTCGGTGTCTATTCCACAGTATTACACTATTGTATTTCTTAATAACAAAAAAATTACCTTAGAAAACACACATTACATTGTGGTTCTTTAGCTAGTTTAACAACCAGCTCATCAGACAAAATGCTATTTTGGGAGATAACCTTTCCACCATAAAATAAAAGTTGAAACCACAATCTCCTCTTCAACATCTTCATTACCACTTCAGTACTTACATCAGCTCCAAAACGTTAATTATAACACCCGATCTTAAGTACTTCACGCCAAGTGGTTGATATATTTCGGTCATTAGTAGTTAATGAATTATTTAACTAACGAGTCAACTCGGCAAGCACCCTGTTATTGGCTGAATTATTTCTACCTTTTCTGCTTTCAAATAGCATATTCCGTTAATTGCTGTCTGACTGGAGCTCACTAATTGCTTAAGTTCGGGATCTCTTGGCTCTTCGGTTTAAACAGTCGACTACTATTAAAGTAAAAATTTCTTAAGACTGTTTTGAACTTCCCGTTCATATTTTTTTCGAAACTTGACTTTGCACTCTCGCAGACGTTGAAAAAACAAGGGCCAAGTGCGGTCAAGGAGGATGTATTTGAAATTTTCTAGCAGTTTGTTTTGACTGATACGACTTGAGCTCCATCCATACAATTTGTATTTTTCGATTTTAACACCAAACTGGCTAAAAGTGTAATATATCTCTCATCGAAAGATATTATTGTGGTATTTCTAAAAATATTTTATTAACAAAACAGCCCGCCTGTAATCTGCAAATGGTTAAGCAGAGGTGCATTGGCACAACCACATTCCGCCAGTTATGTTTAAGCCCTGTGTAATGGGGGGTGAGCCTATTGCCACCAACCGGGCCCTAATTTAGACTCCGTGGCTGCAACTGCAAAAATCCGGAAAATTGAACGCAGGACCACAAAATATTACGCTTACGACCAAATGACCAACGAGGCAGTATTAAGCAATATTTTATTTTGTACAACCAAATACAGGAAGGATTTTGTGAGCTAATAAGTTAACCAAAAAAAATCTAATGAATTACCAAAAAATATTGGCACGTATTTTTTCTTTTTTCAAGTAAACAAACAATGAAGACGATACAGTGCTTTGAAAACTCGTGTGACGTCATACTCTAAGGCATTAGTATGACATTTTTTAGCGGTCAGTGACGTTACCAACCCCTACTCAACTCTTTGACGCGTTTTATCTTCGTCAATTTTTATTGATTTCATAAAACATAAAATACGTATCCAAAATTTTTCGGATGACGGATAATTAGAATCACATTTTTTTAAGTTAGTAAATATCCCTATTAGACAAGTGCAAACTTACCTAAAATCAAAGATCTTACATAAGAGGGAAAAAATGCAAAATCAAAGTGGTACCTGATCATCATCATCAGCCTTTAATGTTCCTACTGCAGGGTCTCAGGCCTCCTCTCTAGGAGAGGAATGAACTATAACCCATCACGCGGGCCCAGCGCGGGTTGGTAGATGTCACAAATGTCATCGAATTTTTGGTTCTAAGACATGTCGATTTCTATGTTTTTCTTCACCGTTTTGAGAGCAGTGGTGATGAAATAAATTACACAAAGAAATGCGTCTGCCTGGGTTCGAACTCACGACTTACTGTTCGTAAGTCATGGCCGCCACCATCTGGGCCACCGATGCTCTTAGTAGTTTAGTGGTATCTAATAAAGAAGCCCAAATGAGCGAGATGGAAATTATCTTAACACGTGCTACCGTGTAAAAGTAATTATGATCGTACATATTACCATATTGCCATTTCGTCGTAGGTAATAATTATGCAGTAATTACAATACAGTACTACGGAAGTGTTGATTTACAACTACCGCCACTTGCGACTTTACTGAATACGGTAGTAATTTCCGCATTGTGTTAACTGTTAATATGCTGGGCCTGTGTATATGTGTGTCGGTGAAAAGTACTAATATCGTGTTTTTTTGCTGCTGTCCGAAAATGATTTCTGAGAAGAATTTAGTTCTGAACGAAGGATTGTTCATCATCTGTCTAGCCTTTTCACAACTACGTTGGGGTCGGCTTCCATTCTAACCAGGTGCAGCTGAATACCAGTATTTTACATGGAGCGACTGCCTATCTGACCTCTACAACCCAGTTAATACTGGGTAATACGATAACCTTTGGTAAGACTGGTTGTCAGACTTTCAGGTCACTGACTACCTGTTTCGACTACCATAGATCTAAATGGCAGCCGGGACCAACAGCTTAACGTGCTTTCTGAGGCACGGAGGAAACTCGGTATGAAATGGCCACCCATCCGCAGATCAACCTAGGCAAGCGCGGCTTTACCTAAAGTTCGAAGTCCAAGTCGCAGTTATAAATATTCTTTTCTTAGAGTAAATTATAACTGTTGCCTTTTCATTTATCCTTTGCCTCGTGGGTATGGTGGTCGCTCAGTATGAGTTCTTTGGTTAGAATTCTAAATCGGATAGCATCTTTAATTTCTCTGTATAAAGGAATGGACCATAATTTACACGCAGATCTAGTACGACTTAGTTCAGTGAATTATATCTCTTCTTAAAATTGGTAAGAGCATGAAAAAGCCCTATTGGGTTTTAGTGTTCAATTAAACATTCAGAAGCCCCATGCTTTTTTTTTTAATTGCCTGTACTGTCCCATTGGGCAAAGGCCTCCCCCAAATCCTTCCAAGTGCTCTTTTCCTGAACCACCTTGAAGCAGCCCTTGTGGTGCGCATCCAGATCGTCTCGCCACCCATTATCTTGAAGCCTCATGCTTACCTAATATTATAACATCTTGTTGCTGTTACGTGCCAAATTATTCTTGCATAAAACACCACCATACCGCTACTTAAAATTAAAACAGAAATCTCAAAAACTCAAGCAAAAAAATCTAACCTGAAAAAAAAACACGTCACAAAAGTCAACGCAGCCGGCCCACAAAAATGGAAGAGATTAAAAAACGTCGCAAGAAGCACACGAATGAATAGGAGTTGTCCTAGAAGCGGTCGTCCAGATGTTTAACATTTTATGCGGGAATTCACGTGCCTTCGCTACCTACTGGATGGAAATCTTGCGGCCTCAACGGGTGCGGTTTTCAACGGGTTTTTTTGAGACACTGATGAGACTTTTAGGACTGTGATTTGAGAGATTAGTTAGTAGGTAAATATTTTGTAGCGTTTAAGTAATTATAAAGTTCGTACCGAAAAATCTAAGCACCGTATTATGTGCAATCTTGGGGTATTTTGTTTGGCAATTTTAGATGATATTTTTAGAGCTACTCAATATTTTAGACATGGCCTAGGTACTCTTATAGTAAACCCTATCAAATCTCTTAGTCTTTATTCTTGTATAAAGCAATATTTTACATAACATTCGCTTGTTTTTTTCTTGTCCGTGTGGTTAGAGCCTAACCTGGTATCAGACTTTTTATACCACCCATGGGCCTCTGACTTTGGTTTACATGGTGTCGAGATATATCTCTTGGGCATGCTGGTTCTCTCACGATGTTTACTTCCAGCACAGCGATCATTATCTTGATATAAAAAAAAAATACGATTTTAATCATCGTTCTAGACCATCACTATTCTGATGATTTTGCTAGAATGATGATTAAAATCGTATTTTTTCAGTGAAAGTCTCATAAAAGTAAAAGTAATTACATAAAAGTTCTTCCCATTGCTACAGGAACACAGATAACGCAATTTTTCGGGCAATGAAGCTTCACATGGAATAGGAGTGTAAGGGCATGTGCGTGAACATTTATTTAATTATTTATATCACCTGCAAACACGAATGAACTCTAAGCAACGCGGGAACATGGCAGTTGAACATTATGCATGATGTATAAAGAAAATATCTCACGTTAAACTCCGCAAATGTCTTCAAACTTTGAGTACGTAGGTACCTACGTAAGCACTGGAATAATGTTACAACTCATAATATTTTCCTTTCATTACACTGCTAGTTGCGTTAAAGTGTTATAAGCAGCTGTTTTTATTTTAATGTCCACGTTATCATTTTCGTCCAGCTCACCTTGTGAACAAATTGCTTACAAAGATACCCTTTAGAAAAATATTGGATACGTGATTTTTGTTTTATCACATTAATAAAAATTTACGAAAATAAACCGTGTCAAAGACCATCAGTGGGGACTTTTGACGTCACTTTGTGGGTAAAAAAGTACTAACCTTGTGACGTCACACGACTTGACAAGACTTTTTGAAGCACTGTACCGTCTTCATCTTTTGTTTACGTGTAAAAAGCAAAAATACGTGTCCTTTATTTTTTGGAAATCTATCTGACGGACTAACTAGATTTTTTTGGTGAAATACATACTATATGTACTATTGTAGAAGTAGGTACATGCAAAAATTATACTTAAAGTCAGTCGACGGCACATTTTTTTCTGAATCGAAATGGTTGATTTTTGTGGTCACCGAGTGAGAATTCTGAATACCGTGCGTTATACCATGCATACATTTTTGAGCGAGTTTCTCTGATTGTCGTGAATCCAAATGGATTTACAGCAAGTTTTAGAGGATCATAAGTTTATCATTCTCTTGCCCTTGTGTACCAACTGCAATGGGACCAAACTACTCTATTAAGACTACTATTACTAGTTTAGAGGATAAACGAGAAAATACACTGTCAAAGAAGGTGACTTATCTGAGCTCATGAAATATTTATTCCAGTACTAAACTATTCAACTAGCAACTTCTATGTATAGTGAGTCAAACTCATTCCGCAAAAGCCGGTAAGGACCCAGACCGACCCGTAAAACGTTTTCATAAAAATGCAAATCGTCCGACAACGTATTGCCGACGAGCAAGACGAGAACTTCACGGGAACTTCCTTCATCGAATTAAAATACTTTCTAAAGATAATGTCATTTGCTGGCGACTTTTTTACGAGGCTTTGACTATGCTGTGACGAAGTTCATATAATGGAATAATGTGGTATAATGGATACAAAGGTGTTTCTTCCTTTCAGGAATTTTGTATGAATAAGAGGCTTTTTTGTGCTTGTTTGAGATATGAAAATGATGAAATACGCGTTAAATGAAAAAAACTTGACTACAGTGCGTATCATACTTTTTTTTTTTTACGGGCAAGTATTTTTTGGTTGTTTAGTTGAATGTTCAAACTGAAACTTATAAAACGTAGATTATACTTAGGCCCTACAGAGTTAGTCGTGTTAGTTATACACAAAGTTTTTTAATTGATGCATTCTTATTAGATGATTCTTTTTTATTTCCAAATTAAGACACGCCCAAAAAGTTTTAATCATATTTCACACACGTTTCAGCTTTGACCTTTTTCATGAAGTTTAAAACTGAAAATGCTTTCAGACATGCAATGAGCCTCGGGTCTAGGAAAGTAGACCGCGTCGTCCTTTTGAGCCACAAACGGTGTTAGTTGGGGCAGCTTTGAGGGACTCACTAACAAATAGCTACTTTGCTATAACCGCTACATCTCTCAGAAATACATGCACGGCTCGTAGAAACGGACTGGGGATAAATTATAAAGTAACGTTTTAAAATATTCTTTTAACTTTGTTACATGTTTGCGGCAAAGATTATGGAAATATCTCTGCAGTTTCTTTTTGTCATTTCTTAGGGTATCATCATCATCAGCCTATATTGTTCCCACTGCAGGGACTCAGGCCTCCTCTTTCTAGGAGAGGGATGGGCTTTAATCCACCACGCGGGCCCAGTGCGGATTGGTAGATGTCTCATATCTTCGAATTTTTGGTTTTAAGATTTCTCACGATGTTTTCCTTCACCGTTTTGAGAGCAGTGGTGATGAAATAAATTACACAAAGTATAATGCGCCTGCCTGGGTTCGAACCCACGACCAACTGTTCGTAAGTCGGGGCCGCCACCACTGGGCCACCACAGCTCATCTTAGGGTATAGGAAATGCTAAATTTAAGATTCAGCTATGTTTTGAAATATGACGTGTCAAAACTCCGATTTTATACCAACAACATATTAAGTACTTATTTTATAGCAATAAATTGTTCTAGGACCAGTTCATAATGTTCAAGAATTATAATAAATACGTTTTTCGGGCAGAAAAATATCAAAATGGCGAGTTTTTGTAAATCATTTTTATTATTAGTATTTTAATATCTAGAAGGAAGTACAAGACACGATGTCTTCCACATCTGTTGGCACATCCTCAAAACTCTTTCCAGCCGGGAAAACGTTTAGGTACTAATTGAAGTAAGATACAGCCAAGTTTTCATCTTAATCTCATCTTCAATTAACCTCCTAGATTTCCATAATCACCATAAGTTTTTTTTTCTAAATTTAATTCAGTTCCAATCTAACCTCTGCAACTCGGTGATATTGGGTTAAACGAAGCCTCTTGGCTAATTGTCACTCTTTCAGGTTTTAAGTATAAAGGGTGTAAAAGTACCCTTAACGCAAATGAAAGGCACTTGTTCTCCCCACCACTGCGATATTTTTTTTGTCCTAGACCATACCTGGAAACCTCCTAGTTACGGAGATATTGGGGGTCAAAGTTCCAAATTTTGCACAGCTGTTTTTGTAAATACTTGTTTTTCAGGTTGTAACTTTACTTAAATTACCTCCATGACCCTTTTACTATTCAAAGCATCCACTAGCACAATGTTTTAAGAGTGCGACATTGAGTTTTACCGTAAAATAAAATTTTTGACCCCAAAAAAAAAAGTCGGTTCCCAGCAAAAAATGTTGCTTAGGGGTACTTAGTTTGATGTATAGAATGCTTGGTTGACGTTTGTGTGAAGGGTTGATTTATACCCTGTATATAACGACTGTTTAAGATTTAATAGTGACAGCCGGGACCAACTGTTTTACGACCTAAAGTTAATTTGCTGTATTGGTAGTGTTACAAATAGCATTAAGATACTCAGCCTATAATGTCCCTCCTGCTGGATCCACCATGCCGGCTAAATACAGGTTTGTAGATGTCACATGTCTTGAAATTTTTAGTTCTTGGACGTGCTGGTTTCCTGCATATTTGAGAGCAGTGGTGATGAAATAAATTACACTAAGTAATAGCCTGCCTGGGTTCGAACCCACGACTTACTGCTCGTAAGTCGGCACCACTGGACCACCGCTGATGGTGTGGACAGATATAGTATTTTAATTAGCGCAAAAGAAGATACTATCTATTTCTTCAGCTTAAACCCTCATCATCATTTTCGTTAACAAACAAAATCTCAACGCTTGAGGCTCTTCCCAACCACTTTACCCTCTCCAAAAATAATATTTACATTACCTCCCCAAGATATATTAAAACACAATAAAACTTTTATAACACAATCAGCGGGGAGCAATCTCGGGAGCAACACACATAATGCGTTTAATTTCGGTAGGTGTTACGTTTGCACTTAATTAAGTTTACGAGTGCGCCTTCTTAAATTGGCATCATAAAATCTAAGGAGCCGCGCGACAATACTTAGGTATCATTGCTAACGTTATTGCAGTAATAAACGTCTTTATTATTGCTACTAATTATACGGTCGGCACGTGTGGCCCTTGGCGATGTGTTTATCTGGTGGGCACTGGAAGGCGTTTTGCGTGAGAAAATGTAGGGATAATTGAAATTACTTACGGGGTATTTAAGACTCTTTTTAGGAATTTGAAATGCGAATGATCTGATTTCACTGCCCAGGTATGCATGGAACTGGGTCAACTAAAAGTAAAAACGTTACATTAAGTATAACGTTCAATAAAACTGTTATGCCAAAGTTATGGGTTAGCTGCATTCACTATTCAAGCCTAGACTTTGTTTTTGGGGTTTGTTCCCGTTGAGTCACACCATGTTGTCTTATACTGTTACACATTGGGAGAAAATTACCCGATAAGTTACACTGTTACTCACTGGCACGTTTGTTTTTTCATTGAGTAACACTGTACGTTTTAGGGTAAACTCAAACCAAATACTTATAGACATTGCGTTACTGCCATGGACTTTACAGGTTAATTGTTATGAATCAACTTCGCTCCAATCTCATTTGACCTCACTGGCGGGCTTTCATATTAGCCCAAACTACGTAGATTATATAGTCTAATCTGATTATGTCTTGCGAAAAACTTCTTACTTATCTTGGTTTAAGTTGAACAAATTTGAACGAGGAAAAACTCTTTCCTCGCGGAATTGCGGTTGACTATGTATAACTTCGCAAGATGTTATATACGCGCTCCTGACCGTTTTTGGTTACGGCAGTCAATCTTAGCGGAGATTAGCCATCTGCGTAGGAGATGTTATAGTGCACTAGTGTGTGCGGAGATACAGGTGCACTCTCTGTTCTTTTACTCATAGCCCGATGGAACGGCAGACCGACACCTCCGGAGAGAGATCGGGCGCAGGACCAACGTAACGGTTTAGTGCTTTCCGATGCACGGAGGTTGAATACCGCCAATATTCAAACTCCGGGATATTACTGAGAAAGTTCTAACCGAAAAACCCCCTAGCACTTTTTGCCCGACTCGTGAATCGAAGCCAGGACCTCACGTTCAGCAGCTACGCCAACCACGAGACCAATGGGGTGAATTGCTACTATGTAATAGTAACCGACGTCACATCACATCAAATTTAATTTCAATTTGTCTTCCTCCATTTTGATGAAACTTGGCGCTGTATAAATAATTTATACACAAATTATTTCACACATTGTAAGCCGGTTCCCGTTGGCTTTTGTAATTAACACAGACCGTAAAGTCGGGAAAGTTTAACAACTTAGTTTTATGTCGGGAATTAACGATTGAATCGTGAGAGAATAGTTTTCATTGTTGTTCCTACAGTTACAATTTAAGTCATGTTTCAATTATCTGCAATTACATTGCAAGTTGCTAAGCTCATCAAGGTATCTCTTGAATCTATTTAATAAATTAAACGTCAATGCAGAAGTTTTAAGCCTGATTTTCCCTTTAATTAAAAACCTAATGAATGTTACTTATAGCTCTAGGACATAATCGATTTAACTAATGAGCATAACATCACGTCTTATAAACCCGGCGTTAATCATAGGTGTACAGTCGAACAAGCTAATAAGTATACAGCCAGCTAATTTGCATTTACTTTTAAGATTATACAGATACATTTAGAGACTGATGCCAAACGATACGGCGTGTGACATCAGCCGCTTAAGGCGAAACGCTTTATAAAACAAAATTGTAATCAATATTTTCAGTGTAATCGAATTATAAAAAACTCTACCTGTATACTTATTTGCTTGTTCGACTGTACGTAATAGTAGCATTTCGCCAGTCAGTAATACTGTTTAAGTCCCATGTACAGGTTGTAAACCTATTGCCATCAATCGGATACAAATCCAGACTGCGTGGCTACTACATAAAGTTCCTTATGGAAAAACCTAATAACACTTAACTTAATACTTAGCCCGATCCGGGAATACAACCCAAAACCTCATGCTCAGGAGTCGCGCTTGCAATTACTGGATCAACGAGGCAGTTAGTCGAGGTTTTGAGCTTAAAAATAAGTCGTTACAAATGACGATATTTATAATTGTGTGCAAGGTCGACATTTAAGAAGTGTCCATGTAGGCCTATGGAAATAAAATATTTTGATTCTGAAATTTTTATGGCGTTTACACATGTGTGTTACGGTACCTATACACTATTTTCGCTTTGATAATATACTTCATAACATAGGAGGAAAAATACACCCAAGTTATTTTGTAATTGCTAAACAAAACTCATTACACAAAAGATAACAAACTATTAATTGCCATTTTGACGGAAAATTACTTTAAAAGTCTCGACCCTCTTCTATGTCTGGCAAATTCAAACAGTAACAAAATCCCCGTATACCGAATATGAAACTGATAATAAAATCAAACTACCGACAAACAAGTTACGAGGGCATAATGAAGGGCGAATGGCTCGCGTGTCCTCCTCTGTTATCTTAGGACAGGCCAAATTATAACAGAGCGTTGGGTCTTCCGTACTAAACTTTCATATATTTCCCTCAATCTCAGTTTTAGTTCATATGTTTACAATTTATGGCAATTTTTTATTTCATCAATTTAGCCCAAAATTAAGTTGGTAATGTACGCTTGCAAGTGCTAAATGCCATAAAATCTTGTACCAGTTTGTCATCCAAGCACTGCAAGTCATATTAGAATGGATATTGTAGGAAACTGGGCAAAAAAATGAACGCCTAGCACCAGTGCAAAGTTACAATATCAAGTGCTTGGAGAAAGATACATGATACCAGCTTAATTCTTGTGATTAGTTGGGGATTAGTTGACAGCTCATAATAGGGTAGTTGACAAAATAAAACTAATTAGTCCGTCAGATACATTTCCAAAGAATATTGGACACGTATTTTTTCTTTTTCACGTAAACCATAAATGAGGACGATACAGTGCTTCAAAAAGTCGCGCGACGTCACAGTCGGGAATTTTTTTTTAACTCACGATTTTTGACACGTTTTATTTTTGTCTATTTTTATTAATTTGATAAAACAAAATACATATATCCAGAACAGACGAACTAAACAGAATCATATTTTTTTTGTCTGTCGACACCCTATTAGGAATCCTCTTCCCAGTAAAAATAAAGAAAATAATGTTGAAAATAAATTGCCTTTCAAACTTTCTTTTGACCTTAAAAAACATTAAAGGCGCCGTGACGTAATAACTTCTAAAAACACAATTTAAAATCAATTCCGAAATCAAATCAAACTACCGGCGAATCACGTTGCCAAAACGAAATCCGGAATCCTTGCGGACCTCTGTTTTGATAGGACGACCTATTTAAATCGTAAATGCCGACGCCGATGTCTACTGCTGAAACGACGAACAATTTCTCATTTAACTTTACTACTGTTTATTGAATGTAATTCTTCAAAAATATACCAGTCAACATTAAAAAATTTGTCGTTTCCTTAATGTTAAATCAATCAAATATTGCAATGATTTTGGATATATGATTAATTTTAAATCTACTACAAGCATGCGTTATGGATGTATATGGGGAGTGATTTGACTAAATATGAATAAATCACATTTATGATGTTGGAAAAGCTTAATGCAAACTGAAATTGTAATAAATTGTGGGTTGGCTCAATATGACAGAACTAAGTCCAATTGTGAGTCCAAGGCAGTCTGGTAAGTTAGTTTGTCATCCCCAAAATAAAGGTTTTATTCTAGGAATCGCAAACTTACTTAGCCAGCTATGATTAGATTTTTTCATCGAAAAGTTTTAGATTACTTTTGGAGATGAAAGCTTTGGCTGAGGTTAATAATAATAATAATAATAATAAAGTTTATTGGCATAATAAAAGAAACAACCTCATATACAAATCCGTCGTCAACTAATTACAAATTATAACACATAATTGTGCAGTTATAAATACCTGTGTTATGCGGTTGTTTGAGTTCGATTCACTCTGACCTCCGTACTAGTGAAAACTGTATCACGGCAGGTCAGTTATAATATAAGGATCCTAACTTATAAGTACTGATCGAGAGTTTTGTGAGTGAATCGGTGATTAGGTCGCAAAACAAGTAATAAATCAACAAATGATTTAGTCTAGTCGCAAGCGTTACTGCTTAGTATGTGGTCTTAGGTTCGATGTCAAGGTAAGGCAATAACTTATTAGGGTTTTCCATTAATTCCTCAGGGACGCTGAATTGTACTCGGTTATTGACAATACGCTCGCCTCCTATAAAATTGAACTTGAACATAATTGGCGGAATGTTCTGTTGCTGTCGTTATTATGTTCACTTGTGATGTTATGTAAATAACAAATGATTGTTAGATTTGTACTAACTAAATACTGGAACAGCTCCAAGCTAAAAGATACCTACCCTATCAATAACTCGGAAAAATACAGGAGCTTACCTAAAGAAGAATGGCATTAACCCCATACCTCGAGCAAGAACGATTTACTACTCCCCAGGGTAAAGAACGTAAACTATTGGGGACGCTTTTAAAATTCATAGGTGGGTATACGTGCGTCGTCGCGGGCATAACTCTTGCGGTAGGTACATAAGAAATAAAAACAAGCAAGATTGTTGTTTAGTTTTCAGGCCAAGTTTAAAAACTATTTACGGCATTAAAAAACCATTTTCATTTTATCAGGTTATGACAAAAACTGCGAGATAATCAACACGTTTACTAATTTATACAGACATTTGTACCTGAGAGCAGTGGTGGCCCAGTGGTGGCAGCCCCGACTTACGAACAGTAGGTCGTGGGTTCGCTCCCCGCACGGAACAAATTTGTATGACCTACAGGTAGTTGTTCCGGGTCTGGGTATTTGTGTGTCTGAGTTTAAATATTTGTGAACGCACCCGTGGGTACTTTGGCCCACACTGTATCGTGATACAGGAGAATTCCTAGTGTGGGCCAAAGTTTAAAGAAAGAAACAAAAAAAACAGTGAAGGAAAACATCGTGAGGAAACCGGCATGTCGTAGAACCAAAGAATTTGAAGACATGTGACATCTACCAATCCGGACTGGGCCTGCATGGTAGATTATAGCCCATTCCCTCTTAAAAGAGAGGAGGCCTGTGTCCCAGCTGTGGGAACATTAATAGGCTGTTGATGATGAGCAATACCTGTGATTTGATAATAATTAATCTAGACTACTGGGCAAAGTTCTCTTCCCATGACTTCCAGTTGACTTCAGTTCAAGATGCTTCGATCTTGGGCCAATGTGGAACACTGGTTGCTGGTCTTATCCAACTCGTCCCGTAATCTTCTACGACGCATGCGGGCTATGTCAAGGCTCCAGAAAACAAATATTAAAAAAAAATAAAATAAAAAAGGCAGTGAACTATGTTAAGTGAATTATTGGACAGGGAACAAATTAACTCATAACTATATCCAATTACGAACTGCGACGGAACGGTAACCAGCATCCAAAACAGTGCACGTTGGCAATTTTATATCCATATTTTTTATTTTTCACGAATAAGAGAATCCGAGATAAAATACGACTTTGCGTAGAGCCGAGGTGCGGGGACGTGCTGTTATACAAGACAGCCGCTTTATTTATGCCCTCAATATTTTACAAAGCATAAAACTTCTTCGCCTTGAAAATAACGAATGTTTTATGTTAATAGGTTTTTTTTGGGAATTCACACCGGGCCAAGTAAAATTTTAATTGATCAAACTTTTCTCGGTGCAATATAAGAAAATGCAAAAGAAAACCGATCGACCGTGTTTTATGGAAATCATAAAGTCACGCTGATTTGATAGGTTCGGGGGTTTTACGATCTTAATATACGTATTGATTTATTTTATGTCCCACTTTATTTTGATTCCGTCATTTCTCAAAGTTTAAGGTGAGTGTTACAAATCAGAATATACATAGTAGCAACGTGCGGACCGCTTTTTTTTAAAATGAAGCTTATTTTACCTAAGAGTTTTAATTTGTTCCGTAATATCCCTACAAGGAGCAAGGAGCTTCTTGTGAGTCTGCCAAAATATTATAGGTTCAACTAATCAATTTTTGTTGTTATATTACATTATGCATTTAACTTACAAAATTTTGATCTAAACAAATTAAGACTGTTTCAACAACATCATTTGCCTAGCCTTTTCCCAACTATGTCAGGATGCAGCTGAATATCAGTACTTTACTTTGAGGTACACTGTCTCTCTGGCCTCCACTACGCCGTTTGTACTGGGTTGTGGAGGTCTGACAAGCAGTCTTACCAAGGGATATTGTAATATGTCAGCTTGTCAGATTTTTAGGCCATCGACTACATGTAACGACTGCCTAAGATCTATATATGGCAGCCGGGACTAACGACATAACATGCTTCAAACTCATTCATCAAGATATTACATGAAAAATCAGACCGGAGCGGCCGCGACGTTTCGGTGGTCACTCAAGCGTCCCGGCCGCTCCGGGGGCCGCTTCAACGACATTATTCACTTAAAAACTTATTTTCATTCCGTAAAAGTGAAATGAATCTGTAGTGTATCAGTAGTTTATCATACTATTCAAGTTGTAACATCAACAAAATAAAGAACTTAACTCCCATTCATCCTTCACTTAAAACCTCGTTGTCACTGTATGTGACTTGAAGACTTAATCGTAAGAGGAAAGAGCTTAAAAATAAGTATGTTTTACTGCTCAAGGAAAACTTTACGAAGATATCGTTTTTCAAAGACTCACGAGTTACAGTATTTCAGTCAGCCACGCTTATTTATCGAAGTCTGTGACGTTTAACCGCTCCTTTCGCCGGATTATGTCTTCGTATAGTAAGATTAATAGTGAGGTGCTTCATCAAAGAAGAAAAATGCAATTTTCTAGCGTGATTGAAAAATCGTTCGCTGTACTACTAAGCTGGGATTGCGTGCTGGGTTCTTGAAAATTTTACAACGGGCCTTATGGATTGTTATATTTGATATTCTGTCTTGTAGAAATAAGAATAGGGATAACGTGTACTGTTGCAAAACTTACCTTACAGTCGGAAGTCGATCGTTAAAATGTGCACAAAACCAGATTACATGCATGGATTCAGCCATGATCTGAATTTATCCACATGTTATGTACTTTCCATTGTTATTTTGAAATAGTATGCAAAAATACACATCAAAAACACTATACAACTACAAGTTTATCTGTATTATTCGACTTCATTTTGGTTTTTGTAACGTAATTGGTTTAAATACGACACGAAAATAAACATTTTGAGGAAAAGTAGACGTTTACATACACCTTATCTCGTTCAAGACCTTTAAAAATTGTGTTTTTATTTACCGTTCCATACAGACATTCTTTATTTATTTTCATCAAAGACTGGCATGAAAAAAGCTCCGTCATTTCCCAAACAATGTCCCCAAACACAGCAGTACATTCTATACAAAAATATGTTTAACATCACGAAAATAAAGCTCAATCCCATTATGTCTACGTTTATATTGTCGTCCGAATATAATGTGTGAATAATGTGGACCTTCCATTCAATAAGGGTAGCGCCTTTTTGTCGTGTACCCCTAAAAAGATATCCACCCTTTAGACGTATTAAATTATGGACTATATTTTCTGGCCTCACTTCCGTTTGGCCTCTGCTCTTTTAGTTAAGTAATACGGTATACCTGAGCAATTTGTTGGACCTTTTCGTAGTGAGGTGATTAGAGGGAAACCGTGTTACGTACCGGACTTGGATTCTGGAGAAAAATATGATTTTGTTTGTCGGACTAAAATAAGGTTGTACGTGTTTTAGAAGACTTTGACCCAGATTTTAGCAATAAAATTCAAATTAAACCGGCTGCTTCAAACCGGTTTAGTTACGTTACAATTTTATGCATAAAAAAATTGTTTCTACGATACAGGGTGATTTGTAATTAGGTGCATTCAATGGAAATGGGTGTTATACCAGACCAAATTTGCAGCAACATTAACCTAAAGACTTAAGAACTTATCAGCCAATGGTTTAATAACCTCTAAAACATCTGAGGAGGCTCTCGCTTGGCAGCTGGATCAAGGGCTTGATTCAGAAAGCAGTAGTTCTGGGCATTATTGGTTCCTCTCTCAAGAACCCTGACCGCCGGTAGCTCAAACCCTGTTCCCACTACTGGTGGGATACTATTTTCTATAAATTGTAATGTTTTTTAAAAGAAATATTTGAAAATGTTACTAATGTGCAGAAAATATAAATTAAAGATATACCTTACCTATAATAATATCAACTATTACTCTAACATTAAAGAAAAATACTTGAAACAATTATACCTACAAAGTAAAGTAAGCGCAGGCCAGATACGTTAGCCACGTACTTCTCAACTCATTTCCCATTGTAAGGATTTCAGTGGTTGTACAGTCAGTAGCGCCAATATGCATAGTATACATTCATCTAAAAGCCATTTTTGCCCACAGTATTGCTTTCATTTAAACGCTACGTTACGAAACCAATATTTTGGAACCCATAAAGAAGGTCATCTCAAAGTTGCAATAGTTATTGCACGAGAAATACACGTTTGAACATTGCCAAGTGTACACATATTATTCCTCGTGACTGTACCAACTTCGTATGACGGATACAAACGTCCACTTACATTGTAAGTACAAGTGGTAAATGACGGTAAAATGTACTGTGAAGTTGAGGTTTATTTGAGTTAGGGTAGCTTTTATGCAGATTTAGACGTATGTTACAAAATGGAGCGCTGATTCCATCTATTCTGTGTTTTGTTGTAGTTGTTGGTCTGTTGTTGCTGGTAATGGTGTTTTAAGTGTTTAAAATGGACCTACGACTGGTATTAGTGTTAGTTTGAATATTTACCTGATGGGGCCGTAAAGTTCTGGAGTGGCGACCATGAACCGAAAGACTTCGTGTTTGAACACCTCTCATTAGGCGAACCGAAGACCCGGTGAAGGATGCGGGGATCCACTGGATGCGCGACGTACGGGGCCGGTCAATGTGACGACACTTGGGGAACGCCATGTCCAGCAGTAGACACGTTTTGGCTGAAATTATGATGATGATGAATATCTTGTAAGTATTTTTTTACAAAACCTGTACTTCAAAAAGTCACGTAACGTCGAGATGATGTATGGGCTTTAATTGATTTCCCGTGTAGTTGGTTTGACTAAAGGCCTGTTAATAACAGCCCAATAGGGGATCGGACAAAAAAATACTAATTAGTCCGTCAGATAGATTTCCAAAAAATATTGGAGACGTATTTTTTCTTTTTTCACATAAACAAAAAATGAAGTCAATACAGTGGTTCGAAAACTCGTGAACTCTTCGAAAACGTCATATGATAGTACATTTTTTACCTTCAAATGACGTCACAACCACATCTTATCTTCGTCAATTTTGATTAATTTGATAAAACAAAAAACACGTATCCAATATTTTTCAATAATCTAACTGACGGACTAATTAGAATCATTGTTTTTTGACTCCGTCCGATCCCCTATTTTTAGTATAGTTATCGTATCTTTAACACTCTTTTTAAACACTCGGAAATTAACATTAGTAACAAACTTTACTAAAACTATCAAAATATACTCTTTGATCTAAACTTAACTCATTAAAAATTAAAAAAAAATTCTAAATTTTTGTAACTAAACGCTCCCTTGTTTAAAGTTTTAGCTATATTTAATTAATTGCTTAAAAATATACTTAAGGTTTTCATAAACAAGTTTTGAACTTTCTTATTCTGCCATTTACGACTTTTTGCCTTTTGGGTTTAAATAAAATTAGGTTTATTTTTATTTACTTTGTTACTCCAGCGTCAATAAAATTTATTTCTCTCAGTTTTATTATTTTGTAATGAAATTATTTTATTCAAATCAAATCAAATCAAATCAAAATCATTTATTTCAAGTTGGCCAGTTACAGGCTCTTTTGAATAGTCGAACAAATACTAAATTTTAATAAGCTAATAAACTAAGCTACAGTCCCACTCACAAGGCATAATAACTGTCAGTGTACTGTAGTTGCCGATTCCAAAGCGTTGGTCTCATGAGAAGAATGGCAAGAAACTTCATGGATACTCTTTTAAATCATAATATTGTTACAAAACTTTGGTTACATCATTCATATCGAGATTGGTATATTATCATGTGAGAACGATGTAGCAAGTTATGCACGATAAGTGTCGACAGTAAAGCCAAAACGACGATTTAAAAATAATATAATAATTCAAACAAGCCGTGGCAACTAAGAGGTGACCAGTCACAACTGACAGCACCCGTTCACGAGCATGACGCATGGATCAGCCACCATTCCACTCAACCATTTTAAAGGGAACGAAATGACCCGACACACCCGCCACCATCAGCGAGACATTTAAGTGAGCATGACACACTCTTAATCGCCAGGGCATATCCAAGTCAAATAAAAAATAGAAAAATAAATGTAGGTTTCCAGAGAATGACAGCTTTCTAGTACATAGTACTCACACAATATGTGCTATGCGACTATATAATACTAAAGAGATTGAATTTATACATTGCAAAGATAGTTGTACAATCTTCTTCTTCTTTCTTCTTCCTATTAAATGCTATTCATTTAAGCGTCCTGTCCTTGTGGAGCAGGACCGGCATTGAGCCAAGCATTTTTATCAGCGATATAATCGTCTAACTTGTAATATGCTTGCTTGCATAGTGTGCGTTTGATACATGTTTTAAATTTCGTCTCATTCAGTTCAAGAATGCTTTGTGGAATTTTGTTATAGCATCTCAAACAGTACCCCATGAAAGATGAGTCTACCTTAGCGAGTCTGAAGCCTGGCTGCACTAACTGGTCCCTATTCCTAGTAATATAATTGTGTCTGTCACCTCTTTTACTAAAAAGATGCAGATTTTTTCTCACATACATTATGTTTTCGTAGATGTACTGACAATGCACCGTCATAATGTTAATGCTCTTAAATAGTTCTCTCAGAGAATCGCGCCTACGAAGACCATATATTGCTCTGATGGCTCGTTTTTGCAGAATAAAAATAGATTCAATGTCTGCAGCTCGTCCCCATAACAAAATGCCATAAGACATTAGGCTATGAAAGTAACTAAAATAGACCAGCCTAGCGGTATCTACATCAGTAAACTGACGAATTTTTCTAATGGCATATGCTGCTGAACTTAGCCGCCCTGCAAGAGATGTTAAATGAGCACCCCATTGTAGCCGTGAATCAAGCGTAATCCCCAAGAAAACCGTTTCATCTACGAATTCTAGTTTCTCGTTATTTAATAGAATATCACAATCACTACTTTTAACATTCGGTAAAGCAAATCTTATGCATTTTGTCTTTTTTTCATTTAATACTAAATTGTTTGCTGTGAACCAATTATGAATCTGAAGTAGGGCTTTATTCACATCATCTAGCTTTTGAGCCCGTCTATTTATCTTAAAAATTAGGGAAGTGTCATCAGCAAATAACACCATATTCTGAGGTTGGTTTTTCAATAAATAGGGTAGATCATTAATATATACCAGAAAAAGGAAAGGGCCCAATATTGAGCCTTGCGGAACCCCCATTTTTACTTTTAAACCCTGTGAATTAACACCATTTATTTGAACATGTTGTTGCCTTTCACTCAGATAAGATTTTACTAAACTAAGTGCAAGTTTACCTAGTCCATAATGCTCAAGTTTCAAAAGCAATGTGTCGTGATTCACGCAATCAAATGCTTTTGAGAGGTCACAAAATATTCCTACAGCATCTTGGGACTGTTCCCACGCATTAAATATGTGCTTTAATAAAGTTACACCGGCGTCAGTTGTGCAACGTCCTTTAGTGAAACCGTACTGTTGATCGTGTAAGATTCTGTTGGTGTTAAAATGATTGAGCATTTGGTTAAGCATAACTTTTTCAAAAACCTTGCTAAAAGCTGGCAACACCGATACAGGTCTATAATTATTAGTATCTTTACTGTCACCAGATTTGAAAAGAGGTATGACCTTACTGTGTTTCATTAAATCTGGGAAAACCCCTCGGTCTACACACAAATTAAATATTGAAGCTAAGTATGGTGCAATAGTCTCAACTATGGATGTACAAACTTTGATAGACATTCCCCATAGATCTTCGGTCAGTTTAATTTTTATTTGCCGGAAAGCTTTAATTACCTCCGTAGGGTTTATATGTTTAAATTTAAATTCAGCCAGGCAACCAGGCACGTTCGCCTTCAATAAACCAATTGAGACTTCAGGTGAGGAATTAAGAGCCTCCGTTGTTTTTAAAGGAATATCAGTAAAGAAATTTACAAATTCTTGAGCTACTTCCTGATTATCGCTTTTAGGACCACATGCTGTATTTAATGTGTAGCTAGTGGTACGTATTTTTTTCCTGTTAGTCTCGTTATTTATGACTTTCCAAACTGTTTTTATTTTATTTTCTGCTGTTTTGATCTTTTTGCTTATGTGAAGGGCTTTAGCAACCTTGCAAGTATTTCGAAATATTTTTGAATACTTTGCAACATACTTGTTAAAAGTTTCAGTGTTTATATAAGGCTTAAGGCCATACAGTTCAAAAAGTCTTTCCCTACTTTTTCTGATACCTCTAGTTGCCCAATCACTAAATATAAATTTAGGGCTAACACTTTTAATCTTCTTCTCAAAAGTTTTATTGAATTCTGTGTGAACTATTGAAAAGAAGTTTTCGTACAATTTATTTATATTAATATCAATCACATGATGGTTCATTTCACATAACTTGTTCTGTAGGAAAATATTATATTTATTTAATTTGCTAGTTGTTAAAGGTCTAAATGTAATCTGAACTTTTTGTAATGGTGTGTTACACTTAAAAGTTACGGTTTGTCCGCTATGATCAGACGGCAGGCAATTTACTATGGCTTTATCTATGTAATCACAATCGCAGAAAACATTGTCTATACAAGTAGCAGAAAATGAGGTGACCCTAGTAGGTTCTATAAAAATGTTGGTTAAATTAAATGACTTAAAAAGATTTAATAACCTACTGCTAATTGAATTTTCTTCTAAAATATTGACATTGAAATCGCCACAAATAATTACAGATTTATTACTGGCAGCAAGTTTTGCCAGGACATCTTCTACTATTGATTCAAACAAGGAAAAGTTTTGATTGTTTGGGGGTCTGTACACACACACAATTACATGCTTATCTAGCTCAACACAGGACAGTTCGACGCAATGTTCAACCGAAAGACCTACAATGTCATTACGTTGCTTATATTTAACACAATTTTTTAATAATATTAGGGAACCTCCACGCAGCATTGATTTACGGTTAAAACAGCTACCCACCGTATAGTTTTCATAATTAATAAGCATTTGGTAATCTTTGAGCCAATGTTCAGTAAAACAAATAATGTCAAACATACTTTTCTCTAAAAACAATTCTATTTCTAATAATTTGGAAGAAATGCCTTGGATATTTTGGTGGAATAAATTCAAAGTGTTCTGCTGAGGTCCTTTTTTACTAACTAATTTAGTGCAAGAAGATACCTTTCTGTTGGTAGGTTTAACAATATTGTTAATGGTACCTTCTGTTGTCTTACTTCCTAGTTTAAACTAATATCTGGAGTCAGCCCAGAGTCTCCTGTGCTATCACCAGACAACAAGATTCCATCACTAAAAACTCCTAATTGAGAATTTTCCACGGTGACATATGGAACATCCTCCGTACAATGTTTGTAAACATTTATAGCACTAGTGCTATATTTATTTGAAGTCACCTCCTGTACATAAGTACCATGACTAATAGTCGCAGTGTTAACAATGTAAGAAAACTTTGACATACTACATATGTCTGTGTGAATATTAAAAGCTAATAGCCTAGCTATTTTGTGTCTAAATCTAAGAGGTAGATACACATTACCTGGTGTCGACTTAAGCTTATCAACAAAAGTGTTGGTATCCAGATATACAAGCTTGTCACAATAGTGACCTACTAAGAAATGCACATGTTTGTTTAACATGTGTATATAATTGTTTTTCCTATCACTAAGTCTTTCAAAATACGGAAAAGCACACAATATAATTTTACTACAATCTAACTTTAACAACTCTGATACACAGTCAGTGATGTCTTCCTTTTTAATTTTAGAACTGTTACCAACACATATAGTAATGGTTGTGTCAGGACCACAAACAGTTTTTGAAGCTGATGCCATAATCTGTTTGAAGGTTGACCCCGGCATACAATAATTTTGTGTACAATAACTCAAGTTATTACTAATTAATTTTCCTAGCCCTCTACCTAAACCATCAGAAAACAAAACTGAATGATTACAATCATAACCATTGGGAAATACAAAACTGCCAATCTGAGGGTGCGCTACTTGTGCCTCTTGACTGATGATACAGTCCTGAGTGCGTACAGCCAGGGACAAGTCCTCCGTTCCCACTGGCTGGAGGGCATCAGGTCTCCTCTGACAAGTACAGAGAGTATTACTGACAGTCAGCAAGTCCACTTTGTCAACTAATTCATTTGTAGACTATTATTCACTATTCGTATTACGTATTCATGACATGGACAAACTTCGTTTGAACTTAGATCTTAAACCCAATTAAATTATTCTACGTTGGCAGATTATGAATAAATTGTAATTTCATAAGTACTAGATTCAGAACTAAAAAAACGAAACGAACGTTTTTAAAACTCTGACTCCAAAATTAGAATTGAAATAATCTTTTCGTAAAATTTCGTTATTGCATACTTTTAAGCATTTCGTAAATATTCAGCAATTTTCATTAATATTCACATACGAAGTAACCAAAAAGCTTTAAATATCCACCCACACAGTAGGTACACATAGATTCAAATCTACTTAAGTACTTACCCAAACTACTCAGTTATTTTAATGCCCATGTTTTCCAATAGGACAACTTTAACTGCCGAACTATAAAGATAGGATATCGTTGAAAGTTTTTTCAATATTTTACGAAACTTTTAAAAACTTCGGTGTCCGATACTGAACGCGGTGCAGTAAGAAAACTAGACGATGCCGTGGAAACTTTTCGATTAGCATACGGGAGATAAAAAGGGAAGTACCTACGATTGTTTGAATGTTTCCCATCTTGATAGTAGGTAACCCTTATGTCAGTGAAGATTTTGGTGCAAATTCTGTTGGTGTTTTTCGTTTAGTTTGGAATTTTATGTTAAGATGGTGGTTTGACTGCCTTTATTTGATGCCCTGGTTGGGTAATTGGGTTTTTCATCATCATCAAGATCAGGAATTTTTCAGTAGCAGTCTAGGAGTCTGAATGTATGCCCGGCTGATGCCATGGGCTCGTCCCTTTTTAAATGGGGCTTATACGTAACTGGCGAAATGTGTTTTGTGTAAATCTTCGGCGATTACGGCGTGATGTTAAGTTATGTTACGAAATGTTTTGGTTTTAAGAGAGAAAAGGCATTTATAGAAAAAAACTTTTATGAATTACACAAAATCATAAAGTTTAAATTACTGTATTCTATCGTAGGAGTCGTTGCACTTTATCACCACAGTCATTGTAGATATTAGTTTAGTTAACTTATGATGGACAATTTGGTCTAAAGACGAAAATGCCATAATGGTTTAGTACTAGTACATTACACCGATAAATGTAAAATATAATTTTATTAACAGAATGTTTTTTTTTGTAGTCTCTCTCACAAAAGTGTCCTATTTGACCTAAAGATTGACTGGTAGAAAATGACTTGTGGCGACTCTTGTATATGAAGTTTGAATAAGTAAATATTTTCAACCTGAATATCACTTTGGGTCAAGGCATTGGGCCAGAAACCCGTCACTTCTAAATGCTTAACTCATAATTTTTAACTCAACACTATATTTCTCGAAACATTTTTGGCACCTATTCTAAACATTTTGAATGCAATGCAGAATTTAATATATAATTTTGTCGGCACCATTTGAGAACATAGTTGCATTTGAAACTTTAAATGCAACGCTTGGCGTTGTTTAAACTTCGTTACTGAAATCTGTAAGCTTCTGTGATAACTACTTTGAATTTATAATTCGTTGCAAACTTTTTGTTTCATAACTTGTGTGTAAGTGTTATTTATTTTGGAACTGACTGACCAGTTTCACCTCATTTAAGTAAGTGTAAATGTATTGGCAGATGCGTAAAGTACAAGTTTAGAAGTCCCAATTATGAACCTGGTTTAAATTTCCTTTAACCGGTTCATAGCAACAGTCCATATTATCTTAAACTGAAATGATACCTCATCCTAAGCGAATTTACAAGATGATTTTATAGTCACCGTCCAAATTCTGATATATTAATCTTTGGCAAAAATCATTGAATACATGTTTTATCTTTTATTATCACTCAATACAAAAATATTGAGATATCACATTACAAAGTTTTAACGCGGATACCGGATAATTCTTTCAAAAAATTATTTAATATAAAATTTTAACGTATCGTTTTTTTTTCAAAAATGGTGTTAGTGAATGGTACATAATGCCTAGAAAAAATTGGACGATGACTAAAAAATCATCTTGTGTAAAAAAGGGAATAACGGACATAAGAAAAAATAGGACACAGTGACCCAGACCAGCCAAAATAATAATTTCATCACATATTTATTTTATTGCGATACTATAAAACTGAACAGATCCAGCAATCAAGGACTTCGTCAATACGGCAAGACAAATTGGGTTGCCAAGACTACGTTCAAGAAATAGGTGCCGGACCCAAAATCATAAAACGATTTTCTATTCCAGAATCAATCCTTGTTTGTCCGTGAATCCAATTTGTTGTAGACTTATAAAGGTCCTTTTTAATCAGGATTCCTTCGCTACCTTAGTTTACATTAACGGCACGCTTCGATGGATTTTTACTAAAAATATTTTTTTTTCCATAATTTTGGATTTTGTAACACTGTTACGTAACATTGTACCAACAGTAGATAAAGTCACGCTTTTTCTAATTGAGCCAGCTGAAAGTCTACATTCATACTTCTGACAAACGATACTCGAAAGAAAAAGAAGAAACTAAACAATAAAACTGATTGTCTATGCGAGTAATGTTGATACATAAAATCATTTTTTTTTTAGTTCACGTATTATTTCAGCAAATATGATGTTGCATGGCGGTTATTAAAAATAGTGCCTCAACTGAATAATAAGATTTATACGAGTACATTACACTGAGTACCTAAATTAACTAAGTATTCTATAATAATCTTAACATAACATAATTTCTCCGAAAAATTAGGCATAAATAGATCCTAATTTTCCAGGGATTATAGTTAATATATCTACATTTGTCAGTTACGTATAAGTCCTATGTAAAAAGTAGGCAAGCCTATTTCTCATTCAAACCTCACTCCTGACGGCTGGTCACAAATCCCTGATGGATAAACCTATAAGCACTTTGGCCCACCTGTTTTTCGTTTTTTTAAAACGTTGCCCACTAGGAATTTCTCCTGTATCGTGAGTGCGTCCACAAACATTTAAACTCACATACACAAATACCCAGACCCGCAACAACTATCTGTAGGTCATACAAATATTTGTTCCGTGCGGGGATCGAACCAGCGACACACAGCGCAGCAGTCCATTGCTTGAGCCACTGCGCCAACCGTGCCGTCAAACCATTGTACATCATACTCATTGTGTGTCATTGTACTCAGGACCTCGATAATTATCTCTGAAG
Organism: Diarsia rubi; assembly: GCA_932274075.1. Lineage (NCBI taxonomy): Eukaryota > Metazoa > Arthropoda > Insecta > Lepidoptera > Noctuidae > Diarsia > Diarsia rubi. The sequence goes on along the minus strand of OW026417.1, from coordinate 12,006,640 downwards.
TGCAAAATAAGTTCCTATTCCCTCCAGCTCGGTGTCATTGTAAGGTATCGTAGTGTGCGTTAACTTGATTTCCCGTTTTCCTTGTCGCAAAGCGTCGGAATGGAGTTTTTGGCGCCCATCCTCTTTTTGCTGAAAGACCTTTATAGCATGCCGTAATAAATACAGATACATTTAGGAGATGAGAACTAGAACTCCGGCATGTACCGTCAAATTGCTAGGGATTTTACACGCACCATAAAATTATTATCGTTCCGGGCGATACAAGGAAATATTGTGATGAGAAATATAAGTACAATTTTTTTCTTTTGGGCTTAAGAACAACAGGTTTTATGTTAAGGTGTTGAACGTGTGCTCGGTTAATATTTTATACCGTTTTAAGTGTAAGCTTCGTAAAATATACATAGGTATGGTACCTGCTTTGAGATTACGTTGTTTTGCCTACATCTACCAGATGTTAGGAATTCAGTCAGAAATATCAGGTACTGGTAAGTGGTGTAGTGGATTACGGTAATATGTTATGTGCTAGTCTGATTGAAAAATTTACCTTTAGAAACAAATTAGAAGTGTAATCAGGTAATTTGTGCTCAGGTTGCTTTTTTGTATAACTTTTCAGTGGAAATACCTGCTGGTACCTAATTGGCTACATCAAAACAGTTACTTTACAGTGTTGAAAATAGTCTATTAATTACCATCTTCTTTGTTGGTATGTTGATAACTTAGTTTTGGAACGTCAAAAAAATGGTTTACAATCCAAAATTGTTACACTTTCTACGACTTCCTAGTATTTTAGTTCTCCAATTCAAGTAATAAAGGTATTTAAATTTTATTTTCTTTTCGCTTTCCGCTTGGAACTAAATCACTAAAGAGTAACTCTTAACTATAAAAAAAAATAAGTGAGATCCCATGAAAAATTTAACAAAAAAAAAATGCAAGTTCTGCAAAGCCGTTCATCTAATGTAAAAAGTTGTTTATTAGCTACTTAAGTAGGAAGGAGTGTTCTCAACAAAGCTAGGATGACTTAATACGCAGCAACGAATCATCATAAATATCGTACCGTCACAACATGTCGATACACAAGTACCGAACAAAAAGTTTCCCGAACGAAACAGATAGGAACATTCGTCGGAATTGCCAATACGAATCCGAAGCGAGTCCCGGATAGTTCTCAAAAAGGAATTCGCCCGGGAGAAAAATTAGATTTGCGAAACAGAAACGTGTTCGAACTGAGATGTAAGGTTAGTTAAGAATTATCTAGTGTTGACGGCAACGGAAATGACGACGTAAAAGGTTTACGATTGATTAGAGGGGAGTGATTGGATTTTTGTTTGTTGCTAGCCTTCACGTGTGTTGGGAGATTCAGAGTCATGTATAGAGGAAGTTTGTATGACAGGAAATGGGCGGCGCCGATTGGCAACTTTTCGGTACGGACTTGGTAAGGTAGTTTTTTTTGTAGCACTACTACTATGTAACTTGGAGAAACCATTGCAGAGTAGATAAACTGAGTTGTAATCTTAGATTGGATAAAGTATGAATTAAGATAAAGTAATAGAAGAAGAAGGTTGGGTTTAAGTTTATAACAATTAATTATGTTACTGGTAAAGCAACTTCTTTTGGCAAAGAAATACTATCTTCTCTATAACCCCACCTATAGCCCTGAGCTAAACAAAATAACAACAGTAATTAATAAAGTTGTAACAACCAATTTTTATTTTTTTAATGAAAGAAATAAAACTTATACTTTACGGGTTGGAAGTTTAAATCACAAATTATTCCTGAGGGCAATGTAAATTCACTTTTTGAAGTAGTATAATGGAAATTTCGAGCAACCACTTGGAAAGTCTTTTGATCTTAGAGTTTTACTGAAACATTCGGTGAAAGGCTAGGGCACCATAATAGGGAACTTTCGTAACTGTCGGCTTAAGTTTTAATACAGGTAGGGTTGGATATGGAGGAGTGGATAATTTACTGGTCAAGTGTCTACTGTGAATGAAATAAGTTTAATTGATGCAAATCGTTTATCCCGTTACAGCATTAGAACGATTATTAACATTAAAATAGGTAACTCTCAGAGAGTAGCGGTGGCCCAGTGGTGGTGGCCCCGACTTACGAACAGTAGATCGTGGCAGGCATGGCAGGCACATTACTTTATGTAATTTATTTCGTCACCGCTGCTCTCATAACGAAGAACGAAAACATCGAGAGGAAACCGGCATGTCATAGAACCAAAAATTCGAAGACATGTGACATCTACCAATCCGCACTGAGCCCGCGTGGTAGATTATAGCCCATTACCTCTCAAAAAGAGAGGAGGTCTGTGTCTCAGCAGTGGCATTAATAGGCTGTTGTTGATTGTTGATGAGGTAACTCTTTATATCATCACGCCTGTAATCCCCGAAGGGCTAAGTAGAGGTGTACTTATAGTACACCCGAGTCCCATATAATAGGGGGCGAGCCTATTGCTATCAACTGGGCGCAAATCCTGACTCCGTGACTTTTCTCTTTTTATACTACAAGCACTTAAGTTAACCGCGTCTTAAAAATACAAAATAACCCTAAAAGCCACACAGCCTACAACAGTAAGATGTTTGAATGACCAACGAATGCTTAAAGCAACGAAAAAAGTCACTACATTCAAATTAAAAGCCTTGTCTAACATTCTAAAGTCTGACTTACTAAAAAACATTCTTCGAGTCTGATTGTCGAAAAAAAATACGGATTCCATCAAAAGGAGTTGCATTCGTAAAGTGCTGGGAATACGCGGTTGCAGTGGTTTGAATTTTCCCCAACTCTGAATGGGTATTCACTAAATGCAAGCTCTTTCTTTACCTTTTATAACTTGGAAAGACGCGAAGCTCATTCCTTCTAAGATTCCCGCTTTTTTCTCATAATGCAATCATTAATATTTTTCGATTCTGTTAATTTTTTGACGTTGGCTGTGCTGTTTTTAAAAGGTTTTTGGGTAGAAATTCTGAAAGCCTAGTTGTTCAAGTAAAACTACTCGTAAAAAGGCTTTTGCAGTTGCCGTCTAAGGTCTATTAAGACGGTTCATGTTTTGGATGCCGGATGCCTTTATATAAATGAACCTACACCCTTATGCTAGGATTTTACGTAAATCTATATGTTACCAACACAAATAATGGTTTCTATGCTATTATCAAACTCGCTGCACACCCGACCACGAAGTACCAATCTAGTTATTCTTTACTATATCTTAGAAAATAATGAATTGTTCTATGCTATTACAGAGAGGTTTGTATACGGGGCAATCTCCGGAACTAATGATCTAATTCTAAAAATTCTTTCACTGTCAGAAAGCTTCATTATTCGGAGCAGACCGATAAGAAACAAATATTTTCTAAACCAACAAAAGAATCACTGTTCCCATTCATGAAATTCAGGAAGGCATACTTACCGATAACTAAATAAAGCAGCAACAAAACAGAATTACATACGTGCACGCATAAAAATAAGATATCTCATTCCATACATAAATGCAATAAAGAAAAAGAACTTTTTTCTTAACAATTGTAGGAAGGGGAGGTCGGAGTGTGTACTTATATTTCCTCCACATCGATTCGTACAGTTTGAAACGGGGAGAGCTGGGAAAAGCACAATAAAGTATTGATTGGTCCATTTACAGATCCTCTCTCTATTAAACTTTTACAATAAAAGAGGGAATGGTTTGTAAACTTGCCTTTATGGGGGTTTCAGAGTACCTCCGCGACACCGGCGGTTGCTGCAGTGTTTTGTGTTCTGTATTAGTTCGTTGAGTGGCGGTTAGGAGCAGTAGTTATGTTATTTTAATAGTTTTATGCTGAATAAAAGCTTAGTTAAATACAAAGGTTATTAACTTTTGAAGTGCTATTTTCCTCAAGTGACACTTTATCATGTCCTTAATTCTGTTCAAACACGCCACTTACATGATTTAGGAATGAAATACTGTACCAAACTTCATTTAAATGCGGTCAGTAGTTTTTGCGTAGTAACAAACATCCTAACAAACTTTCGGATTTATTATGGTAGAACAAAAGTTGATCCCACCAAAAACAAAACTTGTAAAAAAATCCAAGCCGAGCAACTCACTTTTACCGTAAAAAGTAGTGAGATCTATGTAATACCAAGTCAGTTAATATATTTAATCCCTACATAAAAACCTTTGATGTTTTAAATAAAAGATTGACTTGGCCACTGCATCACATTGGCCAATGCGATGGCGATTAGCTATTACAATGGCCTGTTTAACATTGGCGAATGCGATGCGATGGCCAAGTCAATCTTTTATTTAAAACATCACGGTAAAAGTGAGTTGCTTGGCTTGGATTTTTTTACAAGTTTTGTTTTTGGTGGGATCTCATTTCTTTTTATAGCGTCTCTCATTCTATCTATTTCGTTTAATGAACCAACAATACATAGGTTTATTCGAATTTGAAGCAGTCTTATTCATCGATTTGAAGTACTGCTAAAGTATCTACTCGACAAGCTGAATCAAACGAGTAAAAACTCGACAATTTCAAGTCGTTTTATAACGGAATTCCTATGGCCACCTTCAAGCTCTATCAACAGATCTTGGAGACCATCCAAAAAAAAAGTACTCGTCAAGACGAATCAAACGAGTCTTAACTCGATGGTTTGTGTCGTTCTATAACGGAGTTCCTATGGCCACCTTCCAGCTCCATCTTCAGATCCTGGTTACCAACTAAAGACAGAGTACTCATCAAGACAAATCAAATGAGCTCAAACTCGATGGGGTTATGTGGTTTTATAACGGAATTCCTATGGCCACCTTCCAGCTCCATCATCAGAAATATTCAGAACCCTGAACATCATCTAAAGACAAACTACTCGACAAGACAAATCAAACGAGTCCAAACTCGATAGGGCTATGTCATTTTATAACGGAATTCCTATGGCCACCTTCCAGCTCCACCAACAGACCCTGGACACCATCTTAAGACAAACTACTCGACAAGACAAATCAAACGAGTCCAAACTCGATGGGGTTATGATATTCTAAAATGGAGTTCCTATGGTCAACTTCCAGCCCCATCATCAGATCAGTTCCATATCATCATAATATTGCATTCATAGGCAATATATATATACGTGCAAAATTTCAGATCAATCAGAAACTAGGAAGTATGTTTAATTTAATAACTCGTAAACTTAATTCAGTGAAAATGTAACTTTAACTTTGTAATCCTATACAATTATATGGGGTTACAAAGTTATTTATGCAGTTAGTTTATCTAGAAAACTAGACTGAAATTGTATACTTTTTTAGTTTTTCCATGGTTAATACACTAAACACTAATTGTGTTCTAAATTTGAAGCTTCTATGTCTGCTATGTGTGCCTTAGACTTTTGATGATCGGTCAATCAGTCAGTCAGTGAGTGACAAAACTAAGGAACTTTGATTAGTTAGAATTCTTAAACTGCTGGTTCAAATTTAATAATGAAATTTTAAATATATCGTGTTTATACAATGCTCAATTGGTTACTAAAAATTCAGGCTTTTAGATTTATCTACAACGAAGTTATAGCAGGTCGAAAATGGCCTGAACTAGTTCGAGAAAAGGATAGCACGGCCGTGCCGCTTTATTGCTCGACTTGGCGGGGGAACTGCCGTGCCCCCAGATGGTAAATTATTTTGTGTTTATAGCTAAGTGTGAAAGATGCAGTAACATCTATTATTTTAAGTGTAACCTACTAAATGACGTCTGCAATTAATAATGCACATTAATTTAAGCACACGGAACTGCGGACACTAACCCGGTATACGTTACAATACAATATATTTGTTTACATAGCAAAGCTTATGTTCCCAGCTGTTACATGTTTGTTTGAATAACTGCACTCTTCAGTAATAACGTAAACACTACTTAAAATACTTACTTTACTTAGAGTTCTCGAGTGTGGAAGAAAATACCTAGCATCTAGTTCAGAAAAACTGAAGCTGAAGCACCCTCACATTACGAGTATCTAGATTGATTGAAATAAAATCTCCTTGAATACAATTCTACAAAGAAATAGTAGAGCAATACGAGCTCTCGAAGTCGTACTGATGTTCATTTGAAGTAGCCACAAATCAATGATTCTTAGTTATTGCTTTTTATTAGTTATTTTCTTTATTTGGTCACAGTGACATAGTGTGCAAGTGAAGTGTTACTCATAATAATTATAGTTTTAAGGTTTCACTTACTGAAACAAATTGTGTTATATGATATGCATGTTAGTATTGTATTATGGACGAAAGTTGCCTGAAAATTATAAAATGGTATGTTGTTTTAATAAAAATAAGAGTATTCTCCGTAAAATGTAAGAAAGCCTTATTACACATTTATTGTCACAATAATATATGTTTAACTTACAACCTTCCTCGATAGATCGACTATCCAACATAGTAATATTTTTTCAATTAGCTTTCTAATGTTGACAGAATTTTCCAAGTCGTCTGAGTTTGAGTTAAATCGTAACAAACAAAAAGCTAATCTTTCCTCTCTAAAATATTTGAAAGAACCTTAGATTACATTATTAAATTGAGAAATACTATAGGTACCTACCTATCTCTTACTGTTAAATATACAATCATCATCTCTCTAGGAGTGGGATGGGCTATAATCCACCACGCGGGCCCAGTGAGGATTGGTAGATGTAACAATCTTCAAATTTTTGGCTCTAAGATATGCCGGTTTCCTTACGATGTTTACCTTCACCGTTTTGAGAGCAGTGGTGATGAAATAAATTACACAAAGTAATGCGCCTGCCTGGGTTCGAACCCACGACCAACTGTTCGTAAGTCGGAGCCGCCACCACTGGGCTACTACTGCTCACAAAACAATATACAATAACACCTTGTAAATATTATGGTGCAGTAAATATTTTGAATTTGAATTTCCCGGAGGCCAGAATCTCCTTGTATCTACATCGGGACGCGGGGGCCGGCGGACCGCGTAATTATTTTGTCGCGCGTACATTTTAACATTGCGATATCTTCTAAGATGTTTGTTTAAACCATATAGAGTAAAAGGAACAAATATATCATATTAAATTTCTTTTCTATCAAACATATTTATTTAGATATAGATTAATACCATATAGGTTAAATAAGTTTCGCAAAAAATAATTCTATTTTACCTAACACTTTGATGGTAAAAAATGGTTACAGTGAGTCAATGTTAGTAGGATATATGCTGTCGCGGACTTATTTGTAGAACTTTTAAAAAGGAACATTTCTTTAATACATAATATTTCCATAACTTAAACCATTTTCGCAGCGCACGCAACGGAAGCTCTCAATAAGGAACATGGTTTCCCGTTTTTGCAACATTTTTCATTTATGCTCCACTCCTATTGGACCTTTGGTATTGGGTAGCGTGATGTTATATAGCCTAAAGCCTTCCTCGATAAATGGACTATCCGACACAAAAATATTTTTTCAATTCTAACCGGAAGATCTTGAGATCTTAGCGTTCAAACAAACAAACAAACAAACTCTTCAGCTTTATAATATTAGTATAGATAATACTTTACTCAAATTTTACTGGTCAAAACAAAACACCAAAGCTACCAGGCTCTCAGAAAGTTGGAAGAGAATACGCATCGCAATAATAATTTATATATCTCCCCGTCTTTATGATGAGCACGACAAATGGAAAGCGAGCTGTGGGGCCGAGATAAAGAAATTATACCAGTGTATACAGACGTGTTTTATTGCCACTCGTTATAGCAGTCGTATATAGGTATTAGGGTGATTTTGCGGGCTACTGTAAGCTCTTCTTAGATTTACTGGAAATATAGCTTCCGTGTTTGATTAATATAAAATTAATTAGCCAAGTAAAGTAAGCACATCAAGGTACCTAAAACTGTAATGTTTTTCCAATCAACTTTAAACGCAAATGCATTAGCGTTAAAGTTGAAAACCTATTAAATAAATTTGACGGATTGTAGTAGGTTTTTTTTTTATGGCATTTTCTTTGTCCCAAGAGTAGGCCATGATGCACCACGCTGGGCCAATGCGGCAAAGTGACTGCCACATGGCTATGATTTTTTTTAGCTCTAAATCATGCCAGATTTTATTTTGTTTTTCTTCACTTTTATTGAGTCGATTGTCCATCGGAAACGTCCACATTCATTCGCAAAGAATATAATGAATACCACACGTCAAAGTTTGAATTAAATGTTGAATAATGAGATGAATTAAATAGCTAACCTGAAAATAACAGGCTCAAGATGTTGGCACCCAACTGCAGATTTCAAGCCGTTGTGTTTGGTACAGTAATCCGTTTTTAGGAATCTACTAGATTCTGTTAAAGGTCTTTTTATATTCAGACTTTTTCAACCCTCACCTTATCATTTTGAGCCTTAGCGCTTTTAAGACTGAAACTCTCAATCGTAAAGACGCCTACAAAATTCTTGATTACGTAGCAAAAGTCTGAAGTGAAAATACTTTTAGCACTTTGCCCATAAACTTTCCGAGACAATCAGCCTTAAAAAATCGCAAGTAATTAAACAAAAAAAAAAGAGGAGAACGTAGGAACTAAATTAATTTGCATTGTATCGCATCCGAGACTTGGGCCAGTGTCGCTTAGTTTAACTTCATTATAGTTTCCTCTCGCAGTTGGGGCTTCGAGAATGTTCTTAACTAAACTATTACGGCCATTGCCTGAGCGCATCCGGAATGGTTGCTAGCTAAAAAGTAGTTTTATCTTTATTTACTTCGTGCAGATGAAGCGTACATTTTTATAAAATTACCCCTTTGTAGAGATGAACTTAATCGTTGCTCTCTCGTCTTTACCGCTACCTAATAAGGCTTGCTTAAAGAGGTGCGACTTTTTACGTTTACGTCGTTGCCTTTATTTTTACTGAACTGCCTCGTTGGTGCAGTGGTCGCGAGCGTGAGTTTGCATGAAGTCCGGGGTTCGATTCAGAAGTGGGGTAATGTGATATACGGTTTTTCCATCAGAAAGTCTTCAATAGCACCCAAGGAGTCTGGATTTGTGCCGAGTTGAGTGCAAAGGAGTCGCCCCCTATTCATGGGATTTAAACGTAACTGGGAAATGTGTGTGTTATTAGGTACACCTCTAACTTTTCGGGAATTAGGCTTGATGTTATTTTATGTTTATAAATAAATACCTACGTATAGTTACTGATGATAGTAAGTATCCTACATTATCCCAAGTCATAGGTACGAACCTAGTCTGGGAACCAATTGACCAATATTTTGTACCCCATTTCCAGATTTTGAGCAATACGAAAATATGTACTTCTAATGACTTTTCCTTGTATAATTAAATTATTTAGACCACCTACTCGTAATGTTTACTCATCGGCAAAAATGTTAAATGCCAAACGTTAAATAAATCTTCTAATTTAATACTAATCAGCAAAGTACGTTTACAGAGAAAATAACCCATTGTGATGGTAATAGGGTCTGCTTTAAGAAAATGATATTATCATTTACTGGCGGCCCGCCAACAGATTCACATGCGATGAATTAGCTTCTGGATTTTTCACAAGATCGGAAATCGTTTTACATTTTATTCGATAAAATATCTTGTATCGAGACATTTTTGCTGGTATTTTAGAAATGAAAGTGGTTCGATGGGCTCTCATTGCCTCTATGAGGGTCTCGACGCGTGAAGAACCACTTGGCGCTAACTTGAAAGAAAAGCTGTAACATAAAATGATTTTTGTAGGAAAAGCTGTTCCTTACTATTCTTTTCTTTGGCATAGTTTATGTACTAGGGCAGCCTTTTGTACATTTACAGTACAAATATTGAATTTATTTGCAACCTTTTAAGTGTAGGTACTTAATCTTTCTCGTTAAAGAATACAAAAAGTCATTTTACAGCGAATTTCCCCATTGAATTTGAACGTTATTATTATTACTAGACCGCGTTCAAGAAGTGTCAGTGACGATATTACAAAAACGGATCCATTAAAGATTTAACACCAAAGAATGCAGATTTCGTTGCTGCTATTGAGAAATTATTGACAAAAAAACACCGGGAATACCGTAGTATAGTATAGTACCCGATCCGGGAATCGTACGTCCACGACCTGCGTATACCAGACTGTCCTGGGCTAATGTTCAACGTTTTTCGACTGTATGTAAATCCAAGTCAGCGACCAGTCACACCGACACAGAGACAGTCTGACACCAGTTTAGTGTGTGTGTGTGTGTGGTCTTTCAAAACTTTATAATAGGTTGGGGAAAAAATTTCTTCGCAATTTTAACATTTAACTAAAGTATGTAGGTACCATTTTGTTTGATAACTTTTTGCCATCTTGTAGGTAGGGACATGATCCCATTGCTATAAAAATTTTGGGACTGCTGATCAAAATACCGCGACAAATGGTTTTGGCAGTCCTCTCGTGATGTTACCCTGACACTGCCTAAAGAATTCTGAAGAGACCGAAACAGGTGGAAATCTGAGGGTGCAAGGTCAGGACCATACGGCGGATGCATTAACAACTCCCAGCCAAACTCTCTTATTTTTTGCTGAGTGGCTAAAGATGTGAGAGGTCTTGCGTTATCATGATGAAAAACCCCTTCTGTTGATTAATTCCGGCCGCTTTCTCTCAACTTCTTGCTTTAATCTCATCAGTTGTTCGCAGTAGAGTTCAGAATCGATGGTCTTGCCTGGTGGTAACAGCTCATAATGAATAATGCCCTTCCAATCCCACCACACACACAGCATCACCTTGTTGCGAGTTAACCTGGGTTTCGCGACAGTCTGTGAAGCCTGACCGGCCTTTGACCACGACCTTTTTCGCACGTTCTTGTCGTACGTGATCCACTTTTCATCACCAGTTATCAGCTTTTTCAAAAATGGTTCGGTTTCATTACGTCGTAATAAAGAATCACAAATGAGTACACGGTTCATTAGGTTTCTTTCAGTGAGCTCGTGAGGTACCCAAATATCGAGCTTTTTTGCGCGCCAAAACTGTTTTGTGGTCAATTCCTAGTTTTTCAGCTACGTCTTAACTACTGATATGCCAAAAAACGGCCAAGTGCGAGTCAGACTCGCCCATGAAGGGTTCCGTAGAAGCAAGTAACATCATGTTAACATAATTTTTATAACTGAGTTGATTGAATGAACGGTAAATTGCGATTTACGATTTATGACGTAATAAAAATAATACTTATTAGATCTCGTTCAAACCAATTTTGGTTGGTAGTTTTTGTTGAGATCTACATTATTTTTTTTTTTAGAATTGTCACTCTATTACTTTAAAAGTTAGAGGGGGGGGGGGCACACATTTTACCACTTTGGATGTGTCTATCTTTGAAACGATTGACTTTGAGAAAAAATGATTTTAAGAACCTTAATGTCATATTTGAAGACCTATCCATAGATACCCCTCATGTATAGGTTTGATGAAAAAAAAGTTTTTTTAGTTTCAATTCCATCTATGGAGAGCCCCCTCTTAATCTTATATTTTTTTATTTTTAAATAAAAATCAAAAAGCGGTTTACAGAATACACCTACCTGCCAAATTTCAACTGTGTAATCCCTATAGTCTCGGAATAAAATGGCTGTGACATACGGACGGACAGACGGACAGACAGACAGACAGACATGACGAATCTATAAGGGTTCCGTTTTTTGCCATTTGGCTACGGAACCCTAAAAATGGCATCCGTTTTATCCGTAATAGGGCGACCATAGCGACGTGCATCTTTGACATCAATATTTCCGAATTGAAAACGCTTAAACCAAATTTGTGCTACCCTCACAGACACTGCACTAGGTCCATAAACATCGCAAATTTTTTTCGCGGCTAGCGTTGCATTTTTACCTTTTTTTGTAGTAAAATTTTAAAACGTATCGAATTTCTTCATTAGATTCACTCATCTTGACGGTACCAAAAACAAATGAAAATCACACCTTTTCCTAATTTGAATTTGGAATTATGTTCTTTAAATTTAAACTTTCAATGATACCAAAGAGATTTTATTACAAGTTCATACATACAATAATGCGAAAAGACTCTTTCCCCAATCTTAAATCTAATTCAATAGCACATAATAAGTGTAGTTTTAGGCAAGTCAGGACATATAAATAGATTTACAGGCTGGGTACCTACATTATATATTGTATGTGTATTTATGTGTGTATTTATTCTTATAATAATATGTTAGGTATACAGGGTGTCCAGTAAATAGCACGACATACATGCACACATACAGGGGGTGATAGCTTGGGTCACTACCTATGAATACAACACAATATATGTTCAGCAAAATCTTACGGATTTACAGTTTTACAAAATTTTCCAAAATATCGAGAAATCTCTACCTTGAAACAGATTTTTAAGCATCTCGTAATGAAAAAATCCTTTACTAGAACTTTTTTTACATCAAATTATTTGTGAATAGTTAGTCTACTCATTATAAGTTTATTTTTTATCAAAAACAAGAATGTTTTGAAGAAATAATTTTTTGGTTAAAATTTTCACTGAACAATTTTCTTTTCGCATAACTTTAACCTACAGTGGTGAAAAAAAAATGTATGTGGCATTTTTGTACAACAAACTTAAAAGATAGCCTGTTTAATGGTGATTTAGGAAAGATACAATACTAGTGCATTTCCATTAAAAAAATACAAAGAAATGCTATTTTAGTTCCAGAGAAGCTGATTTTGTTGAAAATGTAAGTAACGTAATTTTGACAAAAACCACTATGAGAATAAGTAATAGCTGCTCATTTACGCGAATTATTTTAAAACTAGTTGTGACACGTAAAATGCGACATGCACGCGTAATGACTAAAGGTTTTTAAGGTTTATGTGGCTTCAAAATGATGGATGCCCTGCTCATTATGGCCGGGAAGTAAGAGCCTACTTAGATGAAGCTTATCCAGGCAGGTGGATTGGGCGGCTGGGACCGATATTATGGCCACCTAGATCTCCGGACCTAAACCGCCTGGATTTTTTTTATTGGGGTGCCATGAAGGACAAAGTCTATGAAAAACCGATCCAAAATGACAATGAATTGAGAGCAAGGGTTAACATTGCAGCAAGAAAAATATCGGAAATAAGCCTGAGAAAACTCAAAAGCTCATTTTTAAGAAGATGCCGAGCGTGTATTAGGGCACAAGGGAAGCAATTTGAGCATTTATTGTAATTTATTTAAATAAATGTTTATTAAAGTTAACTCCTCTGTTTTTTTTACTATCACCTTATCCTTCAATATGTCATTTACAGACCGGCCGCGGCCGGCCGGTCGGCTGTAGATTAATTATTATGTAATTCGAACCGTAGTACGACCTTACAACGATTCGAATTCAAAGTCACATTACTTGCATTAACTAAAATAGCTTATTTTTCGTATTTCTTAAAATGAAAATGCACTAGTATTGTATCTTTCCAAAATCACCATTAAACAAGCAATTTTTTAAGTTTGTTGTACAAAACTGCCACATACATTTTTTTTTCACCACTGTAGGTTAAACTTAAGTGATAAGAAAATATTTCTGTGCAAATTTAAACAAAAAATAGTATTTCTTGAAAACGTTCTTGTCTTTGATAGAAAAAAGACTTATCAATGAGTAAAGTAACTATTCACGAATAATTTGATGTAAAAAAAAGTACTAGAAAAGGATTTTTTTGTAGAGATTTTTCGGTATTTCGTAAAATTTTGTAAAACTGTAAATCCGTAAGATTTTGCTGAAAATATATTGTGTTGTATTGATAGGTAGTGACCCAAGCTATCACCCCCTGTAGTATGTCGTGCTATTTACTGGACACCCTGTATATATTTTCTAATTTCTTGTTTCTGTTTTGCACCTAATGTGTATTGTCTCTGCATCACCCTAAGGTAGACTGCCCAAGCTATTAAGTCCACCTTTGTACGGTTTTATTACTTGTGCATAAAGTTTTAATAAATAAATACATTTAAATAATCCTCAAGTAAACAAGCAAACAAGAAACAATACGGTAAACTTTCCGAAAGATTTGCCGCAGTATCCATAACAGCATTCATGAGGTAATATGAGAAAGAGACGTTTAGTGGAAAAGTTCTTAGATTAAAAATTCCATGCTCCAGTTATACCACTAACGCATAGAGAATTTATAATGTACAAGATACGAACATGAAACTTTCTGGAATTAAGATAGAACTTGGGTTTCAAGGAACATAAAAAACCTTTGGGAAAGTTGACTTTGCAAGAACGTTATAAAATAATGTAATTATAAATTGCAATTCGTTTTAAAATGAGAAACTTTAATTTTTAGGGTTCCGTAGTCAATATATGGAACCCTTATAGTTTCTCCATGTCCGTCTGTCTGTCTGTCTGCCCGTCCGTCCGCACTATATCTCAGACTCAAATCAATCAATATCAAAGACTCTTAGTTTTACAGGTTTCTAGTGAAAGCTGTAATTTAGCATGAATTTACAAATGAGTTACACCGATAAAGTGGTAGAATTAAATTTGGATGATAATTTTTTTAGTCTATCTTCAGTACACTTTAAAGGGGGATGATTTTTTTTTTCGTGAATCCCTTTTCATTGTGCGGGATGATGTCGTTGGATAGGTCTTCAAAAACTATTGCGAGTTTGCTCAAACTTTTTTCAATTAAGGGATTCGTTTCTGAATTATTAAGATTTAAAGTGCAAATTTTTGTTAGACTCAAGTCTGACTACCTAAACCCTTAGTCTCGGCTTTCTTTCTGTGACGCCATACATAAGAACAAAGAAAAAGTTTACGTCTGAACGCAACCGCATAGCTTACCATAGCAACCTGCTTCTGAAACTATGGTTGTATTTGGAAGTGTGAAAATATTCATGGTCGTTTAGAAGGAAAACTATGACAGCTAAGTTGGATTTACGAGTAGTATTCGTCCAACTTATAAAATGTACGAGTAAAAAATTATTTTCCAATACTTACATAATGTATGGGAGCGCGGGTCTTAAAACTGCAAATTTAAATTTGTTTTATTTTTACAGTAAAAGTCATCATTCGGAGGCAGGTACGTAGGCAGGCAGGGTTGCTAATCAGTTTAGTAAGTTCACATATTTTGATAGGTAACTACGGAACCCTACATTGTGCAGGGTTCGATATGCACTTGATCAGTTTTATGTAATTATTTCGTGATATTTTATGTTATTTTCGTTATTGCGTCAATTTTTTCAGACTCAAAAACTTTGTATGTTATTGATATTATTGTATTTGATTGATTTGTATATCATTGTTATTTGTAGACAGGCAATATTTATAAAATACCTAAAGTAAAAATAGTGGTATTTTTTTTTCAAATTGATTCTTAAGTTACTTATTCAACAGCGAAATTATTCAAAAGGACCAATAGATAATTCCTCTCGCGATTCCAAGTTTGTCACGGAACGTCATCCATATCCCGCCCAATCCAACCCGTCGAACGCGACCGGACATTTGCGAATGACCATTCAACATACATATCAATGTGATCGCTCACATTATTATTTCGTCGCCCATCGGCGAGTTCCGAGGCCGTCGCGCTAACTTTTTCACCCGTCATTTCGGACCCTCCTCAATCCACGGTGCGCAAATTGAATGTGATCCCTAACAGGTTCACTCGATCGTTTGTCTCTGCATTGACGGGTTGTTTTATGTTTTTATTTGTGTGTCTGTCTGTACTCGGTTGATGATACATCAAGTGTGAGTGATTATTTTGTGTAGATCGTTACAATTAGCTGAAATAGTTGTTTGTTTATGGGAATTCCGACTGCATCAACTATGAAAATGTCTTTATTATATAGAGGTTTTTGTCTACTTTGATGTTTAAAATTATCCCACGACAACGAACTACCAGGATAAAAAATACCCTCTTTCCTTCTTTTCTTTTACATGTTTACCAAAATCAAAATCTTAGGAAAAATCTGCAAAACAGTAAAGAGGGCGTGAAAAGGTAACAGTCAGACATACAGTATTTTCTTCGCATTTAATATTTATGAATAAAAATAACTTACAAAAGCGAATAATTTATAATTCAATTCATCATACTCAGGAACGCTCGTACTAAATGAGAATCCCAGTTAGTCTTATAAATATGTAAAGAAATTATACTTACTTTAATTAGAATTAAGGCCGCGCTACTACCGCCATTACGGTAACAGACGTAATGTCGCCCGCTTTTATTTTATCTGTGGTCGTGTTAGAACATCTGTGAAAACTAAAAGAGCTAAGGAATGGTTTGTTAGGAAATAGGAATTGATATTGAATTAAAAGCATTAAATGTCGTTTCTTTTATTACAGGTAAGGTTTTATAGTTAATTTAATGTTATATCTAGTAATAAGTGTTGAACAAACGTGTAAATAACAAATATAAATCTTTTATTACAGAGAAACTCAATTGTGTTTTCATTGACGGTATCATCTCGCCTACCTTCCGAACAAATACCATTATAAAACGACATTTCTTGTAATTATCAAGAAAATGGAGAAATTAAAATTTGTATTCAAATCAAAGTCTACACAAGACGGAAAGTCAACCTATATCGCCATAACCAACATTATTACACAAGATGAGAAAGTTTTCCTGATCCCTGAAGAGTATGAAGCAGCGTCACTACACAAACATATTCTCACCTCAAAAGCTTACAATACGGTGCGAAATACGATTAAGAAAAGACATCAAACTAGAAGTGTTTGGATAAAATTGACAGCGGATATGGTAAAAACATACTTTGATGAAGATGAAAACTTGATATTCGAGAACCAATACTTAGAGGAAATTACCCAAGAACAATTGGCAAATAACAACAAATACGGTTCAGAAGATCACTTGGTGAAAATTTTGGAAAAATTAGTCGAAAGTCAACAAAGAAAAGAAAAACAAAGTGTAAAAAAAATGGCTGACAGGTTTGTACTTGAAAAATTTGATGGAAAGAATATTAGTGCATGTCAATGGATGGAGAATTTTGAAAAGGAATGCAAAAGATTTGATATAGTAGAAGATGAAGAGAAAATTGAAATATTCAGATTATTTTTAGAAAAGTCATGCACTGATTGGTATGCATCCATGATGATTAAGCATAGTTTGCAATCTGAATGGTCAGAATGGAGATCAAACTTTGTAGAAACCTATGCAAACAAGGGTTGGGCTAGTAGCAAATATGCTATAATTTTTAGATATCAATCAGGATCTTTATTGGAATATTCGATCAAAAAGGAAAAACTTCTACTTGAAGTAAGAAAGACAATTGATCAAGGAACCTTTTTTTTTTTTTTTTTTTTTTTTTGGTGGGTGTAAAATCATCGAATAACCCCTCCCGCTCTTGGGCAGAGCGAAAGGGAGTGTCAGACTTCTACTGACTAAAAACCACCCATGTTCCTTCTTCGCCCTCTATGTCGAGGCCGCGATAACCGGTGGACTACCCGCGGCCCCGACAGGCGTCGGCCCTTTCGGGCCCCTCCCATGTTGCTGACATCTCTTTGAGGCGCGCGTGGAACACGAACGCGCCGTCGACACGGCCTGTTTTCGTCGTGAGACGGACGGACGGCGAGTTAGCCCATCACTCACCGTCCACAGGCCCGCGTCTACGGTGGCCGGAGGTCATCGCGGGACCCCCGACGCCCGGAGCGCCTCCCGCGGCGGCTGGGACGAGAGGTTCTCTCCCTCTCGCGTTCCGCCACCTCCTTCGCCAGCATCACTGCTTCGCAGAAGGAGGCGACGGCGTCCCATTCCTCCTCGCCCCGGACCATGGCTTGCACCAGGGCCGGGCGCGAGAGGTCGCCGCCGCCGATCGCCGCTACGAGAACACGGCGGGGCTCCGCCCAAGCGGGGCACACCTCCACTGTGTGCTCCACCGTGTCCTCCGGCCGATCCTCGCAATGGTGGCATCCGGGCGTTTCCTCCCGCCTGATTCGGTGCAGATACCTCCCGAAACAACCGTGTCCGGTGAGGACCTGCGTCAGACGGAAGGTGAGGGCGCCGTGGCGCCTCTCAAGCCACTCCTCAAAGAGGGGACTTACCGCCACTATCGTGGCGTGCCCTGCACGGGGTTGCGACAGTCGCTGTCTCCATGCCGCCATGAGATCGCACCGGAGGTCTGTCCGCCGCGCAGCAATTTGCCGCGGCAGCGGAGTGACCCCCCGGCGCAGCGCCTCCGCGCGCCATTGATGCAGGCGCGCGAGGACTATCGCCTCCAGATCCCACGGCGGCAATCCGGCAAGGAGGTTCGCCGCTTCGCGGGAGATCGTGCGGTACCCCCGTACCGTCCTCACGGCCATGACCCTTTGGGGCACGTTCAGGTAGTGGGCGGCCCGCTTCCTCAAAGCAGGCGCCCACACCGGCGCCCCGTAAAGGGCCATGGACCGCACGATCCCCGCGTAGAGCCTCCGGCAGGAGGCGTTTGGCCCCCCCAGATTGGGCAAGAGCCACCTAAAGGCAGCCCCGGCCCGCTCCAGTCTGGGAGCCAAACGTCGGAAGTGCTCCACGAAGTTCCACCGGCTGTCGAGGACGAGTCCTAGGTACTTCAAAGTACACTCGACGCCGATGGGAACCCCTCCCACCATTAACTGGGATCCCGACGGCAGCGCATTCCCACGTCCATGGAAGCCCATGGCCTCCGACTTGTGAAGCGCCACCTCGAGACCCAGCTGCCGGATCCTCTCTACGACTATCGCAACCCCGCGTGTCAAATTGTCGGCCGCCGCCTCGTACGACCCACCCTGAGCTAGCACCAGCGTATCGTCCGCGTAGCAGACCACGCTGACGCCGCTAGGGAGGTCGGCGCGCAGCACCCAGTCGTAACCGATGTTCCACAAGGGCGGCCCCAGAACCGATCCCTGTGGAACACCGCACGACATCTCTCGCCGGTTCCACTGTCCGTCTTGACCAGGGTAGATGACAGCCCTATCTGTCAAATAGTCCCCGACCACACGACGAAGGTAGGTCGGCACCCGGTGATACCGGAGTGCCTCCCTAATGCAGCTCCAGGGCATAGTGTTAAAGGCATTGGCGATGTCGAGAGACACCGCCAAGACCACACCGCCCCGAGAGACCGCAGCCCCCGTCGTGAGGGCTCTCACGCGCATGATGGCGTCCACCGTCGAGCGCCTCTTGCGGAAACCAAACTGGTGTTCCGCAAGATCCGGACCCATTCCCTCCAGGTGCTCGGCGAGGCGGTTTGCAATTACTCTTTCAAAGAGCTTGCCCACCTCGTCGAGCAGCACAATGGGCCGGTATGCGGACGGCGAGTCCGCCGGGCGCCCCGGCTTCTGGATGAGGACCAGCTTCCCCGTCTTCCAACGAAGCGGGAACTGGCCTCTCTCCATGCATGCGCTAAAGAACCCCTCCAGTCGGGGCCCAAGAGCCTCTGAGGCCAGGACCCAGGCTTTGCCAGGCAAGCCATCGGGTCCCGGGGCGGTATTTTTGGCACTCAGCCTACGTACCGCCGCTCTCAGGTCTACCCCAGTCACCTCCGGAATGTCGTCATCGGTTCCTGAACGGTCCGCTTCCGGCATCGCGGATGGCGGAGCCATTGGCGGGGGAGGATGCTCCCCTCGCGAAGGGAACAGAGCGCTCACCACGTCCTCCACGAGCTCAGGCCGGAGACTCTGCGTCAGCGGGGGGGCCCGGGTGCGGAGTTGATTCCGCACCGTCTTGTAAGGGCGCCCCCACGGATCTCTGTTCAGAGTCTCCAGCATCTCCTCGCGGGCCTCATTCTTGGCCCGCTCACAAGCCTCGCGGAGGGTGGCCTTCGCCGCCCTGTACCCCTCATACAGCTCCGCCTCAATGGCTTCCGCATTCGGAGGCCGAATGCGGCGCCTGCGATGCCTGGTGTACAGGTGCCGCGCCGCCATACACTGTTTACGCAGGTACGACAGCTCTTGCGACCACCAGTACACCTGACGCCGGGCGCTTCCTGGCCGGACTCGGGGCATTGCCATGTCGCATATCTCGGACATGGCCTCCTGGAACCAACCCGCCTCGGTGTTTACGTCGGCGGGCCTGACCGGTGATTGCACCCAGGCCCGCACGATCGAGGCTTCCAGGAGGAGCTCCCTGTCCAGCTGCCTCAGCGCCCAACGCGGACCACTCGGGGTCTGTGGGACCGGCGCACTCGGGGACTGGGCAGAGACCTCAAACCGGATATACCGGTGGTCGGAATGGGTCTCCACCCTCTCCATGACGCGCCAGTCGACGACACGCCGTGACAGAGCGGAGCTGGCGAACGAGATGTCCACCACCGACTCGCCCCGCATCCGCACGCACGTGGGTACAGAACCCCGGTTCAGGATGTCCAGGCCTGTTTCCAGAGCCCAGCACTCGACCATCCCACCCCGCACATCCGTGTAACGGGAACCCCAAGCCAAGCTCTTGGCGTTGAAGTCCCCGAGCACTAGTACGGGAAGGGAATAGCCTCCGATGACGACACTTAACTCCCTGAGGGAGTTTTGGAATTCGGCGAGAGTTCGGCTCGGAGAGAAGTAGACTCCCGCGACTACGATCTCCCCGAACCGTGCTGCTACGCACCCCTGACCCTTTCTGACCGTCTCAAGGGTCGGGGTGCCGGCGGCGGCCGACGCAATAATGGCCACTGAGCCACTAAGGTCCTCCACCCAGTCTGGCCTGGGCGGGACAAAGTAGGGCTCAGCGACCACGGCGATGTTTATCGACCACTGCGCCATACTCTGGAGCAACAGATCCTGAGCGCAGGCGCAGTGGTTGATATTCGCCTGGAGGAGGCTTAATGGGGCCATTAATGGCAGTCCATTTCAGCCCCCTCCGGGACCTCCTGTGGCACCACCGCAGCGGGAGTTGCGGTGGCGTCTTTGGCAGCAGCGGCGGCGGCGGCGGCGGCTGCGGCTTTGACGACGGTGGGGTTGGTGGTCTCGGAGGGCCTTCCCTTCCCCTTGGCCTTGGCGGGTGGAGTGCAGGCCTTGCTCCCTGCCCGGTGCTCGGCCGGCTTCCCAGCCGCCGCACATGCATCGCAGTGCGGCGTGGCCAGGCAAGCCGCGGCCTTGTGACCGGGCTGACCGCAGCGGAAGCATAATTCGCTGCGGTCCACCTCCGAGGTGCAACGGCACCCTACATGGTGCCCCACATGGCATCTGTAGCACCTCAGAGGTCTGGGCTCTAGCAGCTTGACCTGCACCCTCGACCAGCCAACCTTCAGGGTGTGGCCCTCCGCAATTTTCTTCGCCGCCGTCACAGGGCAGCTAACCGTTACAGTCAGCATACCCTCGCGGTCCGGTCGTAGGGTGCCCGCCTTGACCTGCTCGGCGGAGCACCCCCCGGCCGCGGTGACGGCGGCCAACACCTCCTCCTCGGAGACCGAGTCGTCAAGGCCCAGGATGCGCAGAGTTGCGCACTTGATGGGCCTCGACACTCGGACCTCGTCCGGATTTAGGGACGCCCTGAGCTTCTCTGCCAGGGCGTCCGCGGACGAGGCGCTCGACTCGCCGGGAATCTCCATCATTCGAGCCCCTGTCGCGGTGACTCGAACCCGGAGGCCCCCGGTGATCCCGAGCTCCTCGAGGTTCACCGTCGTCTTCAGCTTGGCGAGAACGTCGCGGAAAAGCACGCCCTTACTAACCGCGTCCGGCTGTAGCGTGATGACTACAGCCGCGGTTTTCGGGGCACGCAGCTTCGCCGCGGCGCTCCGCTTCTTGTGCCGGCGTTTGCGCTCGGCCCGCCTGGCTTTTTGAGCCGCCTTCCGCCCCCTCTGCTTTTCCCCGGCCACGTGCCAACCGTCTTCGGCCTCGGGAGGCTTTGGGGGCGTAGGAGGTGTGGGTGGCGGGTCCGCCGCTGGCACCGGCTCTTTCGCCGCTGCCGCCTTCCCCTTTTTTTGGGCAGGCGCTTTGCCCTTTTTCTGGGCTGGCGCCTTGCCCTTCTTAGAAGGTGCCGCCTTGCCCTTCTCAGGGGCTGCCGCCTTTCCCTTCTGGAGGTCAGCCGTCTTATTAGCCGGCACCGGCGCTGGGTTCGCCGGAGCCGGCTTCCCGGAGGGCTTTACAGCCCCGCCACTAGGCTGGCTGGACGGCCCCGCCTTGGAGCCGCCGGCCGCAGCGCTCGCGTATGACTTACCGCCTAAGGATGGGCGAAAGGCAATAGTTTCTACTGCGGACCGGAGGGCAGCCAGCTCCTGCCGAAACCCATTAAGGACGTGGTCCTCGGCAGCGGGGGGCCGGCCTTGCCCCCGCTCGCGCCCCTCCTGAGGCACTTTGTAAGGGCCGGCTCCTCCAAGCCCAGCCAGTTCTGCCTGGAGCCTTTTGTTCTCCTTTTGGAGACCCTCTATGGCGGCCGCTTGGCGGGTAACCTCCGCCCGCAGTTTGGACATTTCGTCCATCGCAGGCGGAGGTCCACGGCAGATTGCCTCCGCTGCCGCCAAAATAGAGGCTGAGGCTGCGCTCATGGCCCTGTTCTTCGACGTATTGACCCTCTTCAGGGCCACGTCGCGGATTGCCGTCTTCACGACTTCCTCAAAGGCAGCCATTCGCCTCTGGTTAGAGGCTCCACCGGTCACTGGCTCCGGCTCACCGCCGGAAGACTCCGAGGAGAGAATCCTCCGATTAAGGTGAACTCCCTCCCCGGCGCCCTCCGCGGCTCGCCGGCCAGCCGCCTTAGAAGCGAGCCGTCTCCCCCTTCCGCCCTTCCCCCGCCCACTCTTGGGGACCTTCCGGGCCGAGGTCAGGTCTCCGTTGGACGAAGACTCCTCCTGGCTCGGTCTGGGCCGCTTGCGGAAACGCTCCGCGTTCTCCGCAGCAGCCTCCGAGACTTCACACCCAGAGCCTTCGCGCCCAGAGCCTTCGCGCCCAGAGCTCACCGAGCTGCCAGACACGGAGTCAGACTCCGACCCCGCATCTATTCGCCGCTCAGGCGAGCTCTTCCGCCAAAATTTGGCGGGACCCTTTGCGCCGCGCCTTCCTGACACCTTGTCAGGCCCACTCGTTGCACCGGTCACAGGACCTCCTGACCGGGAGCCGCCTCGGCTCTTGCTGCCACTGGCAGATGGTGATGGTAGACATACGTTGCCCCCCCCAGAATACGAGGGGCTTGACGGTCCGCTAGGGACCGTGGCGGATTCTCCAGCTGCTAAGCAGCTGGTACCGCCCTGGGGTAATACTATTTCGTCTGTCTTGTATTCCATGATAATGTTCCTTTTAGAGGGTGCGGTCCCTATCTCCACCTACTTCTACCTCCCTCCGCCTACCTGCTGCCCTCACAGTCACGTCTGATGAGCAGACGCGAACCAGAGAGCAGCAAGTAGGGTCTCTTCCTCCGACAAGCACACCGCCCGAGAACCCGAACACTGTTCACGTCTCCGGGCGGTGCGCCCCTCGCGTGTCCCACTTTGTCTGGTCTCTCACACTTGGACCTTTCCGGCATGAGTATATCTACCGGCAGAGCTCCAAGGATCACTGAGACACACAAGCCCCACCACGACGGCAACGTGGGGACACCCCGGTGGGGTGATCAAGGAACCTTGATTGATCTAATTGCATCCGGTTTGCCAGACTTTATAACAGATAGGATCAACAAAGAGGAAATTTTAGAAACAAAAGACTTATTTAATGAAGTTGGTAAATTAGAACATGTGATTAACAAGAAAAAGTATCTGAAAAAAAAAGATGATATTAAGCCATTGAAAGAAAAGATGCAAAAATGTAGCATCTGTGAAAAGCTAAAGAAAGGAGTACGCTACCACTCAGAAGACTCATGCTGGTTCAACACAAAAGTCAATAAAGAACATGAAAAGAAACAAATCAAACTTGTTAATAATTCAGAATTGGAATGTGAACTGCAGTGTGAAGATTCAAAAAACTAATAACTCCGCCATTAATTAAAGTAAGGTTAGTATTGAATAAATCCATTGAAGTATTTGGAATCTATGATTCAGGCTCAAATGTATCATTAATAAATTCAAGATTACTGAAATATAAGCATAACACATTAACCAATTACAACAATACTAATTTAAAAACAATTAATGGCGTTAAAAAAGCAAGTGGAATAATAACACTTGATGTAAACATTTTCGATGTAGAAAAAAAAACTGATGTCTTTGTAATAGATCAAGATAATTTTGGTTATGATTTTCTAATCGGGCTCGACTGTATAAAAAAATTCTATCTAATTCAAAATGAAAATTTAGAAATCAGTCAAAAAGTTCCAATACAAGAAAATAAAATAACAAATTCAGAGACAATCAACATTTCCAAGGAAATTAAAAATGAAGACTGAAAAATAAAAAATAAAACAATTACAAACGAAATAAAACCAGTAAATTCTCAAAATGACAAAAGAAACAAACTTTAACGAAAACATTAGCAAAGAGAATTACAATATTTGGATACACCATTTAGATTATGACAAACAGGCAATAATTGATGACTTAATAAGAAACAATAAATCGGTTTTTGCAAATGATAAATATGACGTTGGCACAGTAAAGGATTATGAAGCACACATTGATCTTATAGTAGACAAATATTGCAGTAAAAGACCCTATCGTTGCACAATCGAAGATAAAAAAGAAATTGAAAAACAGATAGCACAATTATTAAAAAAAAAATGATAGAAGAATCATATAGCCCATTTGCAGCTCCAGTAACATTAGCTTACAAAAAAGATGAGAATACAAGATCAAGGTTGTGCATAGACTTTCGTGACCTAAACAAAATAGTTGTGCCACAATCACAACCGTTTCCTCTTATTGAAGATCTAATGATTAAAACAAGGGATTGTAAATACTTCTCTACACTGGACATAAACTCAGCATTTTGGTCGATACCTCTACGTATCACGGATAGACACAAAACTGCATTTGTCACACAAGAAGGTCATTACCAGTGGACTTGTTTACCATTTGGTCTAAAAACTTCTCCAGCTATATTTCAAAGAATAATGTGTAACATAATAAGAAAACACAAACTTGCAGAGTTTGCAGTAAACTACATCGATGACATTTTAATATTCTCCAAAACTTTCTCGGATCATGTCAAACATCTATCACAGCTGTTTCAAGCAATTAAAAGTGAAGGATTCAGACTAAAATTTTCAAAATGCACATTTGCAGCTGACTCAGTTAAATATCTGGGTCACATAATTCGGAATAATTCAGTTAATCCTCTTAAAGACAACTTGATATCAATAAAGAATTTTCCCACACCAACAACACAAAAAAATGTGAGACAATTTTTAGGAAAGATAAATTTTTATCATAAATATGTACCAAAAATAGCAATAAAATTGGATCCATTGCATAACCTTTTGAGGAAAGGACAAGCCTTTCATTGGACCAAAGCGTGCCAAGAATCATTTGATGAAATGAAAAAAATATTATGTTCGCAACCAATATTAACTATTTTTGATCCAAAATTACCTATACACATATACACAGATGCCAGTATACTAGGAGTGGGGGCTGTCCTAAAACAGCTGCAAGAAAACAAGGAAGAAAAACCTGTAGCATACTTCTCAAAAAAATTGAATGAGGTGCAAAAAAGGAAGAAAGCTATATATCTGGAATGCCTAGCAATAAAAGAATGTGTAAAGTATTGGCAACATCTTTTGATAGGTAGAAAATTCATAGTTTTCTCGGATCACAAACCACTGGAGAATATGAACATAAAATCAAGAACAGATGAAGAACTAGGAGATTTAACATACTACCTATCACAATATGATTTTGAAATAAAATATTCACCAGGACGATACAACTTGGAAGCTGATTGCCTGAGCAGGAACCCAGTTTTAGATGCCAATGAAAATCTGGAGGAACAATTAAAAGTGGTCAACTTAATAAAACTACAAGATATCATAGAAGATCAAGAAAAAAATGAATATATACAGTCCACAAAAGGAAAACTAAAATCAGACCACAATGTTTATTATAAAAAAGTGAAGAAAAAAGATAAGATAATCCTCTCGGAACAATTTAGCATTGAATTCATTAAAAGAATACATACGGACCAAGGTCACTTAGGAATAAATCAAATGCAAAAAACAATAAGTTCATTGTATACAGCAGAAAACTTAACAAAGAATATAAAAAAAACCTGTGAAAATTGTACAGTATGTATAAAAAACAAATCAAGAAGGCAAAACAAATTCGGAATGATGTCACACTTGGGCCCAGCCACAAAACCTTTTGAGATATGTTCTATAGATACAATTGGAGGATTTGGAGGGTCTCGGTCCACAAAAAAGTACTTACACCTGCTATCAGATCATTTCACGAGGTACGCATTTATTTTGACATCTAAAACACAAAATGCAAATGATTTTATAAAATTAGTACAGAGCACTGCAGAAACGGATAATATTGGCATGATTCTCTCGGATCAATACCCGGGTATTAATTCTAAGGAATTAAAAAAATATTTAGGAGATAACAATATTTCACTCATTTTTACTGCAGTCAATTCACCCTTTTCGAATGGTTTAAATGAGCGATTAAATCAAACATTGGTAAATAAAATTAGATGCAAAATTAACGAAAAAAATACCAAAGTAGCATGGACAACCATAGCACAAAATTGTGTAAAAAAATATAATGAAACGGAGCATACTGTCACAGGATACGCTCCTACGTATCTACTACATGGCACCGACGTTACGATTTTGCCCAGTGAGCTAAAACCAAATAAGACAGAGACCGATTGGATTCAAGACAGAAGAAAAGCTCTAGCAAATACCCTTCAGTCTCACAATTACAACAAAACACTTTATGATAAAAATCGTAAACAGTTCGACTTCAAAGTGGGTGACATGGTGTTTGTAGACAATGGTAACAAGCTGAATAGGAAAAAGCTGGACGAATTGAGAATCGGACCATTCAAGATCATGGAGAAATTGTCAAACACAATTTACAGGATCAACACTGGCCATAAGAAACCAGAGTCCAACTTTTTCCACATCTCGAAATTGGCTCCATCATCAACACTTGACGAAGAGGACTAAGAAGTAAAGAAACGTACAATATGTTTTTACTACCTCATAGACTTTTAAAATATTTTGTTAGTACTATCTTTCCCAGGGGGGGGGTGAAGTAAAGAAATTATACTTACTTTAATTAGAATTAAGGCCGCGCTACTACCGCCATTACGGTAACAGACGTAATGTCGCCCGCTTTTATTTTATCTGTGGTCGTGTTAGAACATCTGTGAAAACTAAAAGAGCTAAGGAATGGTTTGTTAGGAAATAGGAATTGATATTGAATTAAAAGCATTAAATGTCGTTTCTTTTATTACAGGTAAGGTTTTATAGTTAATTTAATGTTATATCTAGTAATAAGTGTTGAACAAACGTGTAAATAACAAATATAAATCTTTTATTACAGAGAAACTCAATTGTGTTTTCATTGACGGTATCATCTCGCCTACCTTCCGAACAAATACCATTATAAATATAAGACTAAAAACGTTAAGACAGCATTTCAAAATCCTCCAGACTCAAATTCACCGCGCGCAATATACTTTGAAGAGCTTTCTTTTCACCGCAGACTTTGATTTTGTATTTTTTTTCCAGGTTCTTCAACACTTAAAGGCTCTTTGCCCTACCATAGATTCAATGGTTCCATCAGATAGGATCTAAATTACTATGGCTATGTACATTTGAGATTAAAGGGGTGTCTGGAGCCGGAAGCAATTCATGGGAACGTTGATAGACAGGTAGTTAAGTGTAGGTAGATCTATCTATGTTGGATGCGGTTGAGTGTCGCTCAGTTTTTTTTCTATAAAGGTGAGATAAGGGTGGTAAGCAGTGGACAAACTGTACTATTTTGAACCTAATTGTGTATCAGGCTGAAACAATTCACACTTATCTTTTAAGTGTTAAAGACTGTCTAAACCATAAAGTTAATTTGCAACAGGTTGCAGCCCGATGTCAATTGAGTTTAGAATTAAAGTACTCTAATAATACAATAGTTACCCAAAACAGCAACGAAGTAAAAATATAAGGAACATTTTCTAAAGTAATTTAGTTTCAAAGAACTTCAGACTAGCGTTTAATTTAAAAATAATTTCTTGAAACATATTAAATACGTCTTCCAGTGCATAAATTAATAAAGTTTAAAAAGAAACTTAGTGGACTGTGTGTTGTTTGGTGTAATTGCTTCGAGTAGTCGCAGTTACCAGTTCAAGGAGGCATGAGAAGTTGGAGCGAACAACTTGGAGGACCGCCGGGAAGCAGACTTATTACTGTCAAACGTGAGGGCTTAGGGCCCAGTGAGAGAGGGGAAAATGTAATGTATTATGAAACTACCTTTTTTAATGCAACTAAAGGTGAGACTTCACATCTCTGCATTGTACACTGAAGCTCCCATGGAACAATAATCGAACCATTTTAGGCTAAGCTGAAAGACCGTGAGAGACTTACACTGTTGAATTGTGAAAAATGTTTAAATAAGAACAAAGATGAAAAGAATTCAAAACCTAATGCGAGTATTATTCATACACACCGTTTTTAAGTTAGCCTAGTATCCCACGCTGTCGTGATCTGGACTCATACATAACGGATTGATCGGTGAAGGCAAAGTGTAAACAAAATTTGAAAGTCATGGCGGAGACTTTTGCCCATACACATAGTTAAAAATAAAACTTATGAAAAGCGAGTTAAAGTAACTATATAAAATGTCCAATCTGAATATTGTCATAATTTTTTCTGTTTAGCCTTCAATGCTCTAAAATATGCAGTCAAAGTGGTCTCTACCACTGATGAATCCGTGAAAATTACTTTAAAAACACTAATAAAATATTCTGATGCCAGAGACAGGAAAAAGAAAAAAATAGTACAAAGTGATGTTGTCAGATTTCTACAAATGTCAACTGTCAACGTTGACGTTCGTGACAAAAATCTGACTAATCCGAATCCCGCCCGAACAGCAACCACACCATTATTACTGTCAAACATACAAGTTCGCGTTGAGACGTAGCTCGTTCACTGACGCTGCTGAATTTAGATAGCATTATCGTCTGCCCGCATTTCAGTTATGGCTTTATGCATGCAAACTATCTAAGAAACTTTCTCTCACTAATGTTTGAATGCATAATAATATATTTGTGTTATGTTTAATTGTTGTTCTTGTTGCTAAGACAATTAGTGGAAAAGGCTAATTAAATAGAATAGTTATATTGTGCTTGCAAGCAGACATTTTAATGATAAAATTTGCAAGGAATGCGATTTAGATCCATTCACAACTAGTGTGAATTCGGCTTGAAGGTGTTTAAGCCCCAAAAAGTGGGTTCTTCACCAACTCGATACAAGAAACTGAACACACGTGTGTCCAGTTGGTGAAACTCAAAATTAGTATCACTTCTTATTTCGTCATCTGGACTCTAAATGATTTTTACGCGTGTCCACACAGTAAAACTTAAATTAAATCATTTTTATGTTTTTCGTGCTTTTTTGTTAAAATAACGTAATTATACATATTTTTTATGTTTGTTTTTATTAGCTGTAAGTCCTCCAAGTACTAAATTAATGAATACATAAAACGAATGCCACAAAATAATTCTGTCAAATAGTTTGACAGCAAATACGTTATCATCAGGAGATAATCAGATAATTTTAAATGGTGTCAGAATGTTAAATCCCAAATATTGTGCGATATTTAAAATTGAACTTAATGTCGTTATCAGTTACAATATGTTTGAAGTGTGTTATAATTTCTTTGACAAAGACTTTTCCATCCAATTTATTTGCCTTTGAAGTATCTTTATACTACAATATAAACATTAAAGCAAAATAGACACAATCTTGAAATAAATTGATACGAAAGTCACTGATCTTCTCGTAATTGTGTTTTCTTTTTCAATTCCAGAAAAATGCCATTTATAAAACGTTATCACGCTCTTTGTAGCGTCGAAAAGTTTAATTCCAAATTGTTAATGTTCATTGAACAAAATAAATTGGGCAAAGTTTCAGCTAAAGATAAAAGAGATTCACTTGCGAAGTAACATCAAATACACACGCTGCGTACACACTTGTGACAAAAAGTTTTGTTTTTTTTGTTGCAATTTTTCTATTTAGTGTAACGATGTTCACTATTTTTTCTAAAGTATTGATACTTGAAGTTTTTAATTCATCATCTGCCTAGCCTTTTCCCAATCATGTTGGGGTCGGTTTCTAGCTTTTTCCGAATGCAGCTGAATGTGCTGTATTTTACATGGAGCGACAGTCTATCCGATCTCCACCACGACTACACCCACTCCAGACGACGACTTCAGTTATTATTGGTTAAATACTGCTTTTGCCTCGTCTACGTTCATATATTATATCTGGCCATACGAGCACGTCTATTAGGAGTATGCACCTGTCCTAACTACATATTATGATTTAATCCATTATTCATGTTGTAAAAGGTCCTCACATAAAACAGGGGATAAAGATGGTCTCGCAATCTTAATAAGACCGACCTGACAACAAGTCATAAACATTTGTTGTTTCAAATCAAAATATAATAAGGAGTCTCCACTAAAGAAAATATTTCAGTGCCCGAGGCAAATGAGATCTGCAGACGTTCGTTCAACAGACAGTCAATTAATGTGGACTTTACTACTACAAAAGTACTAATGTAAAGTCCTTATTCTGCATGTTTACATTTAGGTATTTAAAATCAAAAGTATTTGTTATGCTAAAATGATACTTTTTAATTGTTATGGTAAGCTTTTTAAATAATATAATTCTGTACTGTAATTCTAGTTTCCATAGGATTTATTTGTTCCCGTTGCATTATTTTATTATTTATTTTGGTGGCGTGGATGACTGATGAGAAACCGCAATACTTTCTTACAGTGTCAAAAAATAATGCTAACATTACTAAAAGTGAGATCCTTACCTTCGGAGTATAAAAACCGTGTCTCAAGTCGTTAAACCCAAGAACTCGGAAACAACCTGCAGGTTCTACAAAATAACAATGAGAATACTACTGTATATTTAAAGTACTCACACACTTCCAGCTTATATTATCCATAGTAAGCACGCCTCGGGTATCTCAGTGTCACCGAAAAATTCTTTGCGTTTACGTTTTAAAACTGGCGTTTATCCGCGAGACATCTCCCACAGGGCAGTTCATACAATATTCATACACTCGTATATAAGGCTGATTGCAGACTTAAACGGTGGTTCGGATCAAAACGAGGCGAAAGGCGTTTTGGGACTATGTGCGGGTAAATGAAGTGTGGTTCAGATTGAGTTGTGGTTAGTGTTATAAAATAATGGTTTTATAACGACTGCGGTAAAAAAACGAAACACATATTTGGAAGCATGCGGGACCCAATCTATAAAAAAATAGTTTTAGAAAATTTTATGACGTCCCAAGAAAGTATTACCATGTCCCAATTTTGTTTGTCAAAAGTATTATTTTAAATTAGTCACTCACGAAAGCTCTCAATGTCGATAATCCATATCAATGGAAGCTCTTGAGCGCGGTGTAGACGTGGTAATTCAATCCCATTGGTAAAATTCGGCCAAAACCTACAGAAGCAAAAGTTTAACCACTTGAACGCGAACTGAAAAGGATGAAAAACTGTCGTAGGGACTGCAAATGTAAAAGCATCACAAAACTAGCCCATACCAACCGGCGGTAGTTTGTAAACGCTCCGTGTGTTTGCGACAAATACCCCTGTTATGTTTCCTTTTGCATGTCAAACAGCTCTCACAACTCATACGAATCGATTCTGTCAAACAGAAAGTGATACAATGTGGGAAATGGTCGTATTCAATACGCTATTGTTTGATGCTTCTATATTTTCTGGGATTTCTTCTTTTTTCTAGTTCGTCATTAGGTATCTGGTTTGTAATAATAATAAAATACCAGCCAGGTGTTGGGATTCCGTTTTTAGATTTACTTTTTTTTTGTACTACATGAGTCATTGCTTCCTGCCTTTTATCGTTTAAGGTCAGCGGAAAGGGTCATATACTTAGGTTTTGATCGCGTTGTATTTTATATTAATTTCAGCTTAATACCTCTTGCGTTCTTGAGCAAAGGGGTCTTGACAGCCGGACAACAAAATGATCCTATGATGGTTCTGATCCCCACCCTTCAAAAAAAGAAAGAAAAAGGGTTCTGGTTTTGCCAACGGAGGTAAAAAACAATAAAAACATTTGATTTTTTTTAAATGTTGTATACAGTATAAGAGCACTGACAAATCAAATCAAACCTCAATTCACCATCAAATATTCACCCGTTCACAGATTTCACACGTAATTAACAACTAATAACGAGTCACTCGACAAAACAATTTTAGCTTTTTAAACCGCCATCGTCATGCTGAACTTCATCAATCATCGAGGAACGCGTTTGAAAAACATGACTCAAACGATTCATCACGGATGGTAATTATCCTAACTGCTGTTCAGTCTAAGACGTTTTGTGGTTCCGGCTAGTAGACCGTGGATGCTTTTGATGTTGCCTAACTTAGTTAATGTGCTGTGCTGTATTTTCGGAGAATTTATGGGTATCTGGTGGTATGCCGTGTTAAGATGAGGATGGTTAAAGTGCTCACTATTATATTATAGTAATCTTAAGATTAGGTGTCATTAAATTTAGATTCAATCGAGAATTTAATTCTTACATAAGGTTCGTTCGTAACGGGATTCTTATTCTTATTAGTAATTCAAGGTGCATATCGTAAAATTAGTGGAAACAAAAAGTCCCATTAGTTCTACCTGTTCTATTGGTAGTGGTGTTCTATTTCTAAATGAATTGCGAATGCAGCATTTTGGTTGGTACTATGTTCTGCTAAAGCAGATAGCCGGTTATTACCGGCAATCAAGGACAACTATTGTGGTCCTACGCTTAAAAATAAAATTATACTTCTGTCAAATGCAGATGAAACAAAAATTCCCGAAGTAATCAACGTTAAACTACAAACTCAATCCGTTTAATCTTATTTAACTAAGAAAATTTCCCTAGCATCGCACTGCAATGCGGCTAATTTCAAAATAACTTCGCTCCGAAAATTGTAGGCTTAAACGGACTTTAGACGTTCGTCGATTTACGTGACCACCTTAATTAGGCGGATAGACCTTCTTGCACCTGCGGGGAAAAGGGATTTACGGCTTAAAGAGGTACCGAGTCTAAGAACATTTGGGTGACAGTATACATAGCTTATTTACCTACTCTATTCCTAAGTAAGGCCTAGATCTTGCTTTGAGAATATTAATTAAAGGGTGATTTATGATGACGGCGATTTAATTTCACGCTTGTTTGGTAACAGTACAAGGGTTCTAATGTAAAACCGCTTACCTAATACGCTGGTTGTTACTTGTTATCATGTATTTTAGAAAATAGAATTTTTCATCGTCCTCTTTCTTATATATATATATATAGTTTTATTATTTAACACAAAATATAACATCACGCCTGTAATCTCCGCAGGGTTAGGCAGGGGGCGGGGGTTACCAATAGTATACTCATATTTCGCCAGTTATGTTATCGCCTATTGCCATCAACCGCGTACAAATTCAGGCTCCATGACTGCTACAGTGAAATTTCTGATGGAAAAACTGGTATCGATTCCAAGACCTCGTGCTCTTCAGTCATGCTTGGACCAACATAGTCAAGGTTTATTATTTAAATGCTCCTATTATACCTACAAAGTATTCAGATCGTGATCTATGATTAAAATTGACCATGCAACAGCAGCCTTAATTTCTGTCCTAATCCAGAATATCAAAAAGGACGCAACAA
The DNA here is from genome assembly GCA_932274075.1 of Diarsia rubi. Classification (NCBI taxonomy): domain Eukaryota; kingdom Metazoa; phylum Arthropoda; class Insecta; order Lepidoptera; family Noctuidae; genus Diarsia; species Diarsia rubi. The sequence continues at coordinate 11,973,016 of OW026417.1, read as the reverse complement.
GAAAAAAAATACTGTTACTAGGTATAATAAACATTTCTGGTTACGTTATTTGATCACATTACTTCAACTTGGAAGTTAATTAAAAATTAATCTTGCTGAAATCTGCTTAGCTTTTATGCCATTACCTACAATGTGTCTGGAAACAGAGAAGGCGGGATGAGAACAAGACGCGAAATTCGCTGCTTTACTAATGTGAAGACAATGCAGAAGAATTCATCAGAATGCTAGCCTGTGGAGTGGTCGCCTTATAAACGGTACGCAAATTGAGGAACCTACGTAACATTTTTTTCGCATTTTTTTAAAGTTAGTTTTATGACTGAGGGTAGTTGCCTTCTCCACCAAAGCTCTTAATGCTGTTCGATTTTCGGCCATGCGGACAAATGCTTGGAAATTCCCAATGCAGACTTCCTTCACCACATCGGTCAATCGTATTGGTGATCTTCTCCCCTTTTCATTCCATGTTATCAGCCACAATAAGCTTTTCCAAGATATCAGGCTCCCTCCTTGCCACGTGCCCGAAGGAGTACTGTAGGAGTCATTTCATGCAGATGGTCAATTTGTTTATGATCATGGCTGAAAAAGATAGATTCTAGTTAAAAACAAATTCCATCTTACAGGCAGTGACTAATTAGAAAACCCTTAGAGTACCTATTTTGCAAAATGTGTCTAGAACAAAGGGTAACTCTAAATATAAAGTTCTAGGTTCGTAGTTACTATCATAATTAATCTGATTAATCTGTTATCCAGTGACTAACAGAGACTACCTTACAAAATAACCTTTCAAACATCAAAGTCAATTCCAGTAATAACCAAAGATTTAAACCATAGCCAACAATATAATATTTCCAAAAGGTTCATCCATAATTGAACCAAGGATTTTCCCTCTTGTGATTTTCATCGTGTTATGAGAAAGGCTCCCCGGGCTAATGAGAATGAATTGCACTTGGCGTCGGCGAGACCAGCATTACTTTAGAATTAGTGCATTTTTCACTTGCCCCGCCTTAACGTGATCCGTCTTAGTTTAAACTTGGATTTATTAGCGCTTTAAATTGATTTAATAATGCTTGTATAGTTTGTTGCTGTTAAAGGATTAAATAATTATATGAGTGTTCTAAACAAAAAACTAATAGTTCATCTATGTCTCCTGATTACGAAATATATACTGTGCTGTGATTCATCATCACCATTCTACTGCTTGGAAATACTTTTAGGATTTCGGACTATGTCTTGCAACAGGGCCGGACGCGAGAGGTCACCGCCGCAAATACGAGAACACGTTCGGGCTCCTCCCAAGCAGGCAGAAATCCAGGGTGTGCTCCATCGTATTCTCGGGCCGATCCTCAAAGTAGTGATATCTGGGCGTTTCCTCCCGCCTGATTCGGTGCAGGTACCTCCTGAAACAACCGTGTCCGGTGAGGACCTGCGTCAAACGGAAGGTGAGGGCGCCGTGGCGCCTCTCCAGCCAATCCTCAAAGAGAGGACTTACCGCTGCTATAGTGGCGTGCCCTAGCAGCTGCCTCCTTAATTTTGGATATTAATCTTAGTATGCCTAAAAAAGGCAGAATCAGAATTGTTTTGATTGGTTTTTGTTATTTATTTAGTTCAATTATTACGGTTTGATATAAAATGTATACAAATATTAAGATATGTACATTAGTAATCATAGTTCCACTAGATTAGCATTAAGTACTCTGGTTATAAAATTAAAAATAATTTAATATTTCAATAATTGAATATGTTGCAAAACAATAAATTAATTATTTAAAAATACTAAGTAAAATTATAAAAACAAACCGGCGAAAAATGTTGCCCTTTTGCTTTACAAAGCAAATCTAAGAGTCCACTTTTGGGAAAACTTACCACCGCTACAGCCCAAATCTGCAAACATTTACACGTACCTACGTTTCTTAACAATTTCGAGGTATTCACAGTAATATCCTTTCGCACATAATTATAATGGAACTAAATTGGACAGTTATAACAATAAACGCAATATTTAGAATTACCATAAGCCACGTTCATTTGAGAACTTGGATGGTAATAAAAACATACAGTGCGTGTTTTTACGGCGCGTCTGCAATAATATGCTTTATTTAATTAGAATAATACGACGTGCACATTGCGCAGGTTTTCAAACAAAGTCAAATACTGATAATATGGATACAAAAAAAAAACAAATTGGCATGAATTCTTGTTTATTATTTCAATCAACGTGTTTTGTGTGGTATGTCATAAATCTTCTATGTATTATTAAAAAAAAAACAAAAAGTTCAAGATGATATGGTCCAAACATTCATAGTTTTGAAGATGTACACTAGGTTCTCGATTTATGTATTCTGAGTTTTATAGATAATCATGAGTAATTTGTTTTAATTGAAACCATAACGATTCATATTTAAAACAAATAGAAAATGCAACGTTGACGTGTGTCACGTACGTTGTATAATTATATCAATCGTGAATTGAATATAAAAAAAAACTGGATTTCAAAACACCTTCTATAAAGTCCTTTTTGGCGAAATGACTTTTATTTTAAATAAAATGTTTTTATGATCAGAATAACCAAAGGAAGGGATTCAATTTAAAAAAGAAGCCTTAGATAACGTTTTAGGGACTGAGAAAAACTACTCAAGGCGAAAATAAAAAAGGATCCTGGTTTTTTAAAGGCAGAACAATGTTAGTAGGACTGTAACATAATAGATAGGAAAACTGGAATAACATTGGCATTTGACCGAAAAAAAAGGACGACGCCTTAAGGTCGTGAGGAGTGAACAAAAGCTGATAGCAATAATGATATATAGAGAGAGAATTTCACGTGCCATTTAGTAAATGGTTGGATCACTTGTTATAGATAGGTTTTTCCTTCATAATATCTTTCTAAGTTCAAGTTGTTTCCGGAAAACGAAAATACCGAAGGCTGATTATGGACCTAAGTTTTAGTAATATAACACAATACCATGTCTGTAATTCCGCGTGTTAGGAAGAGGTGTGAATAATTGTAAATGTTAACGTGTTTTGTGATGTCTACACAACAAGTCTATGTTATATAACTTTTTAAATATATCAGAAAATAAGAAAAAAAAACACAAACTTTGTATTGATGTATTTATTCTTTTGGATAAAATGCGCATTACTGCATTTTCTTCTACCATCTAGACTTGTGAACATGACAGTATCACTAAACCCAAAGGCAGTATTTGTATTCATTACTGCAAAATCACCTAGCACGTGTTCAATACTACGTTTTTATTTATTAATCATGTCTTATTTTCATACCTGGCACTAATTGAAAGATTTGTTAACCTTTTACTTCAGCTATCAGACTGATAATATATAAGAGGCTATGTGACGAAATAAAACAGACTTTAAGTAGGTACTATAAAAGTGGTTTATTATATTTCTACGCAAAATATCACAACCAACATGGCATTATTTTTAATTAGTAATTAAATTCAGTCTTTAAATTTCACTTTAGGATCATTTTTTATTAGTCCTTAAATGTAAAATACTGTAGAATACTGCGTGTTAGTGGTGCAATAGAAGCTATTTATTATACTTGCTACGCTCAAACGCAGCATTGTCGAATATTGCGTGTAGTTTTACTGCGGTACTCAGAGATATTTAATGATTACTTAAGCCGTCACTTAGTAAAGATATGACATACTTTTGTATGACAAAACTGTCAAATCCTTCCAAGTGCTCTTTTCCTGAACCACCTCGAACCAATCCTCGTAGTGCGCGTCTTCCGGCAACCATCGTGTTGATACTTTTGCCCAGCGGCCATCATGCGTGCGGCTTACATGACCCGCCCAATCCCATTTTAGCCTAGCAGCCTTCTTGCCTACGTCCACTATGCCCGTTTTGGAGCGCAGCGTGGTGTTTCGAATTCTATCTTGTCTTTTGACACCCAAAATGCTACGCTCCATTGCCCTTTGGCATACTCCAAGGCGGAGCTTCTGAGTCTCGGTGAGAGACCATGTCTGAGCACCGTAGGTTAGGACGGACAGAATGCAAATGTCGATGAATTTGCGCTTTAGGGAGCCCGGAAGACCGCCCTTTTTTGTGGTTGGAAAATCATCAAATGGTTCCTCTCTTGGGCAGAGCGAAAGGGAGTGTCAGACTTCTACTGACTAAAAACCACCCATGTTCCTTTTTCGCCCTATATGTCGAGGCCGCAGTAACTTGTGAACAATCCGCAGCCCCGATGGGCGTCGGCCCTTTCGGCTCCCCCCCCCATGTTGCTGACATCTCTTTGTGGCGCGCGTGGAACACGAACGCGCCGTCGACACGTATAAGTACATATATTATATTATAGTTTTAGCCAACAAATACGTTTCGAATGCGGTCAAACAGTCACAGTCTAGGCAGCTACAACTCGCAGTCTAGGTCTTGTGGGTTGTTATTTACTCGTATCACGTTATTAACAAACCAACATTTAGTAGAATTTTACACCATGGAAGTTATTTATTTTTACATATTTATGAAATAACAAAAATAAAATTTAAGAAAAAAATTGTTTAAAAAATTAAACTCCGACTACGAATAAAATCGTAGAATAATAAAATTTCTTCGCCTTAAAAAAAAACAAAATCAATTTAATTGAGTAAATAATTAATAATTAGGAAACTTATTAAAGGGGACAGTCGTAGTCGTGCAAAAAAGTGAAAATCGAAAAAAACAAACGATTATTTATTTACAATTATCAGGGCAATATGTTTTAGTATAAGTTTATACGTACTATCTTAACTGACACAAACCTTGTTCCATAACCTTCAAGACAAACCCTGTTCAATAATGAATTGTCTCACACCTTTCAAGTTTTCGACTAGGATTGAATGAGATAGCAGTATGTAGCATCACACTTTGCCCTACAGCTGTACCATCTACGTATACCGGGTCGTCACAAAAACAGTGTTCAATATTCACAATCACAGCGGCTACGCACGTGCGTATCACTCGTATATTTCAGAGGAGGGCCCCGTTCCTCGCACATGTTTATCCAATTTGGCGTAGTCTGCAAAGTTGCGAGCTCGCAACACGTGTGACGCTCAAATTAGAGATTCATATTAATTTAGGGCTTACAGTGACAGCGCTTTGCGCGCCCGCACGCTAAGACTCCGAACGACAAACTTACATTGAATTTGTAACACTTCGGTGTTGTTGTGTGGGTGTTATGTCACACCCTTATAAAGTTGTTTCACAATGCAGATCTTGTATCAGCTGAAACAGCGTTGGGAAAAAGGCCGCCGGCGAACTAAACCAATTGATAAAGTCGATCATCACTGACAGGGCTATTGTAGCCCATAAGCCAGTTAAGTCGTGGTAGATATGGATCTACTCTAATGGTAAAGTGGTGCGCAATGATGGTTGACATAACAATCCCGCATGACGAGATCCTCGTGAACGGCAAGAAAGATAAGGGAATTCTTGACTTGGTTCGCAAGATTATCGACATGTAAACACAGCTATCATTGTGTCGATGGTTAGACAGTGGCTTAAATTGCCAAGAGACTAGTACCTGAGGTGGTTCTCGTTAGGCAGGTGGATCAAGTTCTGAAAGCGCTTTTCATGGACACGGCTCGTAGGAAGTTTCTCTCTCTGGAGCCCTGACCGGTAGCTAGACCTTGTTTCAGATACCAGTGATTTACTACTGGAATATGTATAAATATGAAAAGTATGAAAAATTAAGAAACCAAATCTGAGATAAACCGTAAAACTAGTCTCATTTAAAAATGATCCCCAGAATTTGCGCATTGCGAAATGGTATGAGCACTTTTATTCCTATAAAAGTTTTAGTACAACTGAAGCTAAGCGAAATTTAATACTTCAGCTTCTCGCTGGGAAGCATAATTTGCAATTTGTCTAAAAATTGTTGCAAATAACACATTCTCATTCGACCCATCTGCATATAATTATATTCAATTAATTGTCTCTTGTCGGCTTTAATAGAAATTTTCTCTACAAGGCATAACCACGTATATTGTTGAACAAACTCAATAAAGTTTCCTGCCGGATTATCTGCATTGAAATGCTGCGCAGTAACTCATTTGAATGCAAGGCACAAAATTAGCTGAAATAAGTAATTCCCGGACTGCACAATATAGAGCGTTAGCGAATTTGCAAGATGGCCGCTAAAGTTTCGGTGATGTTTTTATGTTTGAGTTGGTTTACTTTATTTAAGTTTTATTTAAAGTATAGACATACGGTCATAAATACTGAAAGGTTTACTTAAAGTATCCTAGAAGATCATCATCATCATTTTCTTGCTTTTATTCATTTGGGGTCAGCGCAGCATGTCTACTTCTTCCTTTATCTTAAAAGGTAATAAGGAATAAGTAATAAGTAAGTAATAAGTTTATTAATCAAAATTAAGAATACAGTTGAATACAAAATCGGTGAGCCACAAAATAAGCACATCTTGTATCTTGTGACTCGAGAGTGCGAATTTCACAAATTTAAAATAGTTACATCATCTAAGGGCATAAAAAGTAACAATAACAATTACAGGGTAAGAAAATTAGAACATATGGTATACATTTACCTACTTCTATAATTAGAACTATTGAAGTGAGCTACCGTGATGGAGATTCACAATTTTATTTATTTTACGAGTATTTTCCAGGTCTCTCATGGGAGCAAATATTGTTCAACCCTATCATTGCTGTCATCTGACATCTAACCATGCACCATGTTCTCATGTAACTTTATAAACAGTCATCCATCATGGGTGTTTCGATTACACGCCCAATCTACAGGGCTGTCAACTGAGTGTGAGCTCTCTCTCTCTCGAGGTGTCTATGTAGTTTGCATATCTACATGACGTATTTCATACACAATTACAATCTTTGTTAAGCTGAACCTAATCATAACATACACAATACCTGCTTAACAAAACACAATCGAATCAGTATCTACATAATTATAATAATGTTTCTAATAGTAGAGGAGACGGTGAAGATCGACCTTCACAGCTCTGATAACTAGATGAGACGTATTTCTTATCAAACATAATTTATAAATAAATGACTTGATGACCTTTGATGACTTGTCTATCAAAAAGTGCTCATAGCTATTTGTAATATAATTTAATTTTAATCAATTTTCTTTTATCACCTTCACTCTTTTGATAACCGAATGAATTTTATCTCAACTGATAGCTTTTAACCGACTTCTAAAAAAAAGAAGTAGGTTCTCAATTCGGATGTTTATATATTTTGTTTTATGTTTGTTCGGGCATAACTCCGTCGCTTGCTAACCGATTTGAAAAATTCTTTTTTTCTTGGAAAGGGTTTTTGTACCAAATGGTCCCATATTTTTTTATCAAAATCGGATAAGCGGTTTTTGAAAAATCAATAAAACTTAACAAAAAAACTAAATTGTCTACATTAAAGAAATTTTCGTCTCCGTTGTTTACAAACCGATTTGAAAAATTATTCGAAAGCCTATGCTTTCCTATTGGTCTCATAGTAACGAGGTCGGGATCAGATGATGGAATCTTGGCGAAATCGAGAGAACTCAGAAAAATGTACAGTAATTTTGGTATTTTCTCTCTAACAAGCTGATCTGATGGTAGAATGGTTCTTATGTAACCGACATCAACACGACCTCACAAACTTCGGGGATTACAGGCGTGATGTTTTGTTAATCTACTAATATACGACCTTGCAAAGTGTTGCATTAACACTTTGCGAGGTCGTATTGATGTCTAAATGATAGCAAATGGATTGGGATTGTTGAAATCCCATGTCTGTCTATTGTTTACACCAGTTCATAACATAACATCACGCCGGTACGTTGTAAAGGGGTAAGCACATGTGAATTACTAAAAAGTTAAAAATAAAAACTTTTTAACTAAATTAAAACCGACTTCGACAAACCGACTTAGAACAAAAATTTGTTTCTGAAGGCGGTGGCAAAAAAAAAAATCAAACAAACAAAAGTCACCGACTTCAGAAACAAATTTTTCTTCTAAAGTTTATTTTTTACTTTTTTTGTCTTATTTTTTTGTCGAAGTCAGTTTTTATTTAGTTAAAAAGTTATTAACACACAGAATATGCCTAGATAGTTTGCCTACTCATTTCTGTGTATGGCTACCTGGCAAGCTGTGAACAGGTAAGTCAATATAGGTAACGACACCGATCTGCTAACCAATCAAAATTGATATCAAAGGTTAGATCCCTGTCGCCGTCGCCTCCTTCTGCGAAGGAGTGATGTTAGCGAAGGAGTTGGCGGAACGCGAGATGGAGAGAACCTCTCGTCCCAGCCGCCGCAGTAAGCGCTCCGGGCGTCGGGGGTCTCGCGATGACCTCCGGCCACCGTAGACGCGGGCCTGTGGACGGTGAGTGACGGGCTAACTCGCCGTCCGTCCGTCTTACGACGAAAACAGGCCGTGTCGACGGCGCGTTCGTGTTCCACGCGCGCCTCAAAGAGATGTCAGCAACATGGGAGAGGCCCGAAAGGGCCGACGCCCGTCGGGGCTGCGGGTTGTACACTAGTTATCGCGGCCTCGACATAGAGGGCGAAGAAGGAACATGGGTGGTTTTTAGTCAGTAGAAGTCTGACACTCCCTTTCGCTCTGCCCAAGAGCGGGAGGGGTTATTTGATGATTTCCCACCCCACAAAAAAAAAAAAAGGTTAGATATTTTAATTACAAAAACAAGGCTTGCTTGCAAAAAATAGCAAAAAAATAAAATAAAAAAAATAGCTATGACCACTTTTTTGATAGACAAGTTATCATAGGCGTATTTGTTTATAAATTATATTTGATAAGAAGTAAGTCTCATCTGGTTATCAGAGCTGTGAAAGTCGATCTTCACCGGCTCTTAGACCATAAGTTTGTACTGCCTGGGACTCAGGCATAAAGAATTTTTAAGTTCACAGTCTCACGGAGGGGAGCCTCCGTGAGACTGTGAACTTAAAAATTCTTTATTTTCTTTAAAAAAATTCTTCAGAACAGTCCTCAAAAGCAGGCGAGACGAAACAAAACAAACACAGCAAAACTCATTTAGAAAATTCCGAGCTGCATATTCGAAACACTCGTTACATCTAACGCCTCCGGAAAATCACAAAAAGTATATGAAAATATTTTAAATAAATTCTCCATGGCTCGTACGTTCAATATTTTAAGTTGGGCTAAATTAATACGCGGCGACACTCCATTCGTTGAAATTAAGTACAGCAAAATTTTATTAAATGTACCATGCGTTTGGGTAGTCTGACAAAAATCACGTTACAGGGTCCGAGGATAATGAGTTGCTGGATGTGCTTTGAATGACTTAGCATTTTTTTTAAACTTGAGGGAATTAAATCAATAATGTATAAATTCAGCAGCACATTGTGGTTCTATTTAAATAATGTCATCGTGCATATATTTTGTTACACATAAAAGTAATTCAATATTACCTAATAACCTACTTATAATAATTTCATAACTGTGTCCTGATAAAAATAATTGAAACAATTTTTCACAAAAAAAACCAAATCACACAACAAACATCGAATAAAACTCACACTTAAATGCGTATCGTCCTCAAACACATTCCCCAACATCATGCTTCAACATTAACTGACCATTTATTCAAAGTTCCTTAATCCGTACTTCGGTAGCACATCCAGTGCAGTATTCAGGGAGGCATATAGACTGCAGTAGGGGTTCAGTCTCGAGGGCCGTCTGCCGTAAAGTATCGTTTAATGACGTGTAACGAGCGTGGTCTCCGAGCGTGGTACAGAACTTGCATGTACAAAAAAAAACGGAAAAGTCTCGGTGTAGTTGGGGTTCTGTAAGGTTTTTTTGCTGTTGCTGGTTATGGAATTCAGTGATGTTGTATAAGTTTTTTTAGGAATTCAGAGTTGGCTTGCTGTGCTAGTACTAATAGTAGTAAAATAGTAACTAATATGATGTCAATATTTTAAGGATTGTCAATTTTTTTTTGTCTTAGTTCTTGTTCTTGGTGGTTGTAATATTTTTTCTGTCTTAAATTCTTTTTAATTTGTGGTATGTTCGCCGATTTGCCACTGGACTATTTCTACATGACCATGCGAAAACAGTGCACATCTCTGGTCCGCAGGGTTCAGGCCAGTTCCTTAACCATTGCTGTATGGTTCATTTGCTCAGCAATAGTAATAATATTTTTCATTCTATTCTATTGTTTCCTAATCATTGTATTTTTAGCGTCTTATTTCGTCTTGGTTATGTTTAACCTATTTCAGAGCAAACAAATACTAGTTTGTCCTGTGTTTAGTTCACAGTACTTTTTTTCTTTGGACGACGGCGACGGTACCCTGAAAACTGCTGACTTGTACCGAAATGGAAGGGATCTAAAGCGGCGATTTGTTTGCGACATTTTTAAGAACGATCTTACGTATAATATGTGGGTGGATGACGTTATCTAAGTGGGGTTTTAAAAAGGACTACGGTATAAAATTTGCTGAATAAATATTTTGCATATAAGAAAACAAGTCAAATTTTTGTTGGGTCTCACTCACATTCAATTTTTTTTAACCAAGTTTAGATGCAGTAAGTGCATTAATTAGTTAGGCATTGTTCATGCAAATATTTCACTTTAATTTGTAAATAATGTATATACCTAGTGCTACCAATTCTTAGTCTTCGATTTCAAAAAAATACAGAGCTGGAAATGTAATTTCAAAACTTTAATATAAACAACTCACTATTTTTCACGAAACCTTAAACCACAATGCTTAAAACCGTAAACTTTCCATATTCAACACGCTCTATTTATTTCGTATCCAATAAAATATCTTTATACCATGCCACGGTTGGTTACATACCAAAATACGATGAAATAAAAAATAATTGCCGTGTGAAACGTCCGCGCCTCCATCATCGTGGGTTATTCCAATAAAAGCTACAGGCTTGTGAAAACTATAATAAACGGTTTTTTTCATGTGAGGAAATTGAGATGTGAGTAAACAGTGAGTAGTGAGTAAAGTCTTGGCCTAAGGCTTAAGAGCTATTTTTTACCAATGATCGTAGATTATGAACTGAGTTTGAGCGCCGTAAGTGTCATAATTGCTATGAAATGTCACTGCGTTTTGGTAAAATCTGTTTATCAGTCAATGAAACCAGCAACAGCAGTGCATTTATAATTTTTCAGTGCTAAAAAAAAGAGTTATATCTCACGCTGAAAATCCTCGAAGGGTTTGGCAAAGGTGTATCGAATAGTTCACTCACATTTATGGGACTTAAAACTAACTGGCGAAACGTATTAAATTATTTACGGGATAGGTATTCAAGTGAACTCCTTTCGCAAAGGTTACGAAAAAGGTTCACAATTTGATGCCTACAGCGAATCAGGGAACTTTTACTTCTGCGGTAAACTTAATATTTTTTTCCAGAGTCGATCCTTGAAATTATAGAAACCCTACACTAACAAAGATCCCAAATTCAGCTCAGACAGAAAGCTCTGTAGAAATTATGATGATATTACAAACTTGAAATCTTAAGAATATACAGTTAGTTAAAACTTTAGTATTAAGATCATACGTCCCTATGAGGTGGTGCGTCATCACTAGAAAAGCGAATCCATTTTCAGATTCTCTCATTTTGTACGCTGAAGTGTTAAAGTAAAGTTTGCGGATTGAATTGAAAAAACATTTCTATGTAATTTTACTTCACGCTATATCCAAGAACGGAACATAAATGGAACTTATGAACAGTAAGTCGTGGGTTTGAACCCATTGCAGGCAGGCGCTTTACTTTGTGTAATTTATTTAATTACCGCAACTCTCAAAACCATCACTATCTTAGAACCAAGAAATTCGAAGACATCTACCAACCCGCGCTGGGTCTGCGTGGTGGATTATAGTGCATCTCTCTCCTCGAATGAGGCCCGAGTCCCTACAGTGGCAACATTATAGGCTGATGATGATATCCAAGAATGGTATGAAACATAATTGGTGTATGTATAGCACGCATTGTAGTATTTATTTGATTATTCGGTACTAGATAAAGAAAAAGTTTTAGAAAGATAGGTTTCTGAAAATAAAACCTACGGCCAGTGTTTTTGAAAAACAAGGTTCTTATTGTCCTTGAAAATCATCACATTTTGTTGTAATGACTGACAAAACTAAATATCAGTTTAACTTTTAATTTACGAGAAAATACCTGCTGTTATGTGAGAACAGCATTTCTACCCTACACCTTGTGTCAGATTTTTTTGAAACCTATGGGCCATGGGGTTTGGATGTATTCTCTCAGGTATGAGGGTTTACTCACGATGTTTTCCTTCACAAAAGCAAGTGATAATTATTTCACAAAATCAGTTTCTGAAGTCGCTGACAAAAAATTAAATCAAGCAAAAAAAAGTCACCTACTTAAAAAGATTTTATTTTCACTTTTTAGTGGTTCATATGTACCCCTTCAAAGCGTACCGGTGTGATGTTATGTTATGAACTGGTGTAAAAAATATACAGACATGTGATTTCAGCAATCCCAGTACATTTGCTATCATTTATTGAGGAGTTCCGTTGCCTATCTCTGAAGTTCTTTATGAGATCTTCACCAAAGTGAAATGAGATCAATCCTAGAATACCTTCTCGGAGTGATCTTATTTCACTTTGGATCTCTTTAAAAAAATACTCAAATCACTTCAAGTGTGCATATAAAATTTGAAGAGTTCTCTCTATTTCTTCAGGATCCCATCATCAGATACTGACTTAATGATCATGGGACGCCCTGGGAAGTATACGCTGTCAAACAAGGCAAAAAAAAATCGAAATCGTTTCAGCCATCTTCGAGTAATCGGGGAACATGCATTAAAAAAAAAAACTTTTGACAAATTGAGAACCTTTTGGAAGTCGGTTAATAATGATCAACGTCATTGTCACGACCGATACCTGCGCATTCCCTAATCAAAATCATTAGTCATTCAACATTTTCCATCACAATGATTTAATCTCGAAACTCCGGGCTGCACAATCTCATTATCTCGTCTTGCTCGCCACTCAGCACGAGACGACTTTTTCGTCAATTTGCATACGTAATTAATTAACTTTTTTTGTCGAACGGTTTTCTTTTTGTGCCCACAGCAGGTGGACGAGATAAAAGTGTTCTGCCTGCGTACGGGTAGGACAGATGTTTGGTTTAATTTTCATACAGTTGGTATTTTAGGTTGAATGGGATAGTTGTTACTTAAAAATAAATCAAATATTCTTAAAATATTGTTAAAGACAGAAAACCCAAGAAATTTCATAAATCTTATTTTATCCAGCTGTTTGTAAAATAATTTAATTGCTTTGGCAGTGCATTCTAAACATAATATGGCACCTGGTATCCCCGAAGGTTATGGCAGAGGTGTACCTCCCACATTACGTCAGATTATGTTTAAGATCCATCTAATAGGGGGCGTGTCCATTGACATCAACATGGCACAAATCCATACACCGTGCCTGCTATTGAGAAATTCCTGGAACCCCCTATTTACTATTTGCCCGACCTTGGACTCGAACCCAAGACTTGATGCTTACCAGTCATGATTGCAACCACTAGACCAACAAACCAGTCTTAAGCTTCAAAATTAACATTATACAAATATCTATTCTGCTTATTGAAATGCATAACACGAGAAGCCTCAGACCTCCGCTCATCCTCAAGGGGTCTGTTAAATAATTTAACAAATTGGTTCTCAAGGTAAGTTTAGGGCTGCTCGCATGACCACACACCCTTTCAGCGGCGGAAGCCTCTAAGAGGCTCGCCAGACATCGCGTTCCGTAGGGACGAAGATACAGCCCAAACTCTCGTTAAGGTTATTGTATTAGGACTTTTGAAGTAGTCTTTAATACATTTTTTTTTATTGTATGCGGGACTGTAGGACTGATGTGTGTGGTAACGCTCTTTCGGGATATATGATGGTGTCGATAATACTTTGAACATCTCTGCCTAGCCGTTTCTCAACTACATATGTTGGGGTCAGCTTCTAGTCTCACCGAATGCTGCTGAATATCAGTATTTTACATGTAGCGACTGCCTATATTATGACCTTCACAGCCCCGTTAATACTGGGTAAAGCGATACCCTTTGGTAAGAATGGTTGGAATGACTGCCAATGATGTGAATAGGATTTTGATAATAATATTAACGGTAAATTTTTTTTCACGGGATCTTTTTAAAACGTAAGTATCCTATGTAATCCTTCTAACATCAGCAATTGTTAGCAAAAAAATGTTAGGAGTACTGTTTTCAAATTAGAAACAGACAGTTGAATAGTAAACGTGTCATTAAGGTAATCTAAGTAAAGTTATAACCTGAAAAACTAATATTTACAAAAACAGCGTGATAAAAGGAAATTTGATCCCCTCTATCTCCGTAACTAGGGGGTTGGTTACCAGGTAAGGTCTAGAACAAAAAAATACGCAGTGGTGGGGAGAACAAGAGCCCTTCGTTTGCGTTAAGGGTACATTTACAGCCTTTTTTTTTTTTTTTGGTGGGTGTAAAATCATCGAATTACCCCTCCCGCTCTTGGGCAGAGCGAAAGGGAGTGTCAGACTTCTACTGACTAAAAACCACAAATGTTGCTGACATCTCTTTGAGGCGCGCGTGGAACACGAACGCGCCGTCGACACGGCCTGTTTTCGTCGTGAGACGGACGGACGGCGAGTTAGCCCATCACTCACCGTCTACAGGCCCGCGTCTACGGTGGCCGGAGGTCATCGCGGGACCCCCGACGCCCGCAGCACCTCCCGCGGCGGCTGGGACGAGAGGTTCTCTCCCTCTCGCGTTCCGCCACCTCCTTCGCCAGCATCACTGCTTCGCAGAAGGAGGCGACGGCGTACCATTCCTCCTCGCCCCGGACCATGGCTTACACCAGGGCCGGGCGCGAGAGGTCGCCGCCGCCGATCGCCGCTACGAGAACACGGCGGGGCTCCGCCCAAGCGGGGCACACCTCCACTGTGTGCTCCACCGTGTCCTCCGGCCGATCCTCACAATGGTGGCATCCGGGCGTTTCCTCCCGCCTGATTCGGTGCAGGTACCTCCCGAAATAACCGTGTCCGGTGAGGACTTGCGTCAGACGGAAGGTGAGGGCGCCGGCCGTGGCGCCTCTCAAGCCACTCCTCAAAGAGGGGACTTACCGCCACTATCGTGGCGTGCCCTGCACGGGGTTGCGACAGTCGCTGTCTCCATGTCGCCATGAGATCGCACCGGAGGTCTGTCCGCCGCGCAGCAATTTGCCGCGGCAGCGGAGTGACCCCCCGGCGCAGCGCCTCCGCGCGCCATTGATGCAGGCACGCGAGGACTATCGCCTCCAGATCCCACGGCGGTACATTTACAGCCTTAAAAGCATTCTCACTTAAAATAAAAAGAATATGTACCGAACATTACCCTCCAAAGCATCTGACATCAACGGGAGTACTACCGTAGTAAGAAGACTACACTAGCATGCGGTTGCGGAGTAAAATTACATCAAATCAACTGAATTATTAAAAAGTTTCAGTACAAGCTTCATAGTTCGCGAGTTTATTGGGGTTTATGGTCTCATGCTTGCCACAATCTTGAACTTGTTAAACATAAAACATTAAGTTTCGCGTGTAGTCCATAGCCCATTGCCTATTTGGCCAGCCAACACGCAATATGAAATCTTTTGTTTCTGTTTAGATTTAAGTTTCATTTTATTTTCGTTTTTTGTTATGTGCAGATATGACATGAGCCTATAAATGTTTACATTCTTCCTTTCTACAGTTGCAAAACATTTACAAGAAAACTAAAGCTGTTTATGAATCTTATTTGGACTACATAAATATGCGTATAAAGGTAACAAAACGGTCTGAATCGGTAAGTACCTGTAAAATACAGCCAAGTTTCTCTTTCCTGCTCAAGTAGCAATAATAAAAATATCCAAAGAACAACAAAAAAAAAATCTAATGAAAAATACTACCGTTTCCAATAACCTCAGGTTAATATCTCCTTAAGCCTAGTAAAGGTTGAGTAATTCAGGAACGCACCTTACAACGGTTACCGTTGCCGGTTGGTAATTAATTTTCAAGGGATTACTCTACAAATGCCGGGGATAAAGAAGGTTCTGGTCTGGCCTTTGCGCCCCGTGTCGAATTAAACAATTTCGCCTAAATAAAAATACTTGAGACTTAACCATTTGAGTAATCTTTTTATATTTACTACGACCTTTCCAACCTTTTACTTTATGTTTGAACTTTTTTTTCTAATGGATTTTTTTCGTAAATAATAATTAAGAGTGAAATAAAATCGTAACATAATATTTTTGCACGATTTTGTGTAACTTAGTGCCCTGTTACAGGTAAGCATTGTTTATGAAATCTCAAGTAATAAAGGGTGATCCTTTTGCCATCAACGAAGCAAAAAGAACCCAAATTGGTAGAAATTCTACATAATAACAATTTGGCTTACCTGGGAATCAAAAACTGCGACCACTAGACTAACAAGGCTACAAGGAAATATTGTTTATTATTGCGAGAAATTGTAGCCGACAAAGGTGGCATTTTCAGTAGGTTTCATAGAATCCAGCACAATCCCTTTCAACAAACCCAGGTAGAAACGATTCCCCGCAACGGTTCAGCGAGCCGAGAATTTACTGGTTTTGTGCATGTTCTTCCAGGTGTTTCACAAAGATCAGACTGTATTTTAGGAAAACAAAACGTTTAAAACAGAGAAACCTTATATGAATCAACAAAATTAGAATGGCTTCTGGGAACCGTACATTGAATCCATTATGATGTGACTTAAAAGCGATATAAGACGAATTATTTACACAAATAAACTCAAACGACACAATCCCGAGAGCTAAATGACTCTATTGTATTCACACACCGAAAATAAGACATCACCTAGCAAAATTATGCAGCGTCACCAAACTTCAAAGAAAAGCAGGTCGCCAACCGCAAACGAAAATTTATATCAACTACTATGGTTGCAGTAGAGCGAACTAAAATAAAAAAAAATAAACACACTACATTCAATACAAACAAATCTGTCTGAGGCATCGTACTTTCAAGTTCTTGTCTCACGAAAGCTTTTTCCACCTATCCTCTGTACAAACAAGGACGCCCACAAAAAACGTTTCTATGCAAATAGGGGCAAATAAACCGTGTGTGAGTCACTTGCGAGGGATGTAGGGCAGCTAGATGTTCTTGGCTGGATTTACAACGATGTTATGTGACGTGGAAGTAAAGGTTGAAAGGAATGTAAAGTGGAAGGTGATTTTAGAAGGTAAACTGTTTTAAGTTTTATGTGATATGGTAAGGAAGGAGTTGTCTCACGAGATGACGGGAAACAGAGAAGTATGGAAGAAAAACACATGCTGCGCCGACCTTAAATGAATTGGGATAAGAGCAAGAGAATGATGACGATGAGTACAATGAAAGAAAGTTAGCTATTTATTAGTCTCACACAGGACAAAACAAAAAGATAAAAAACCCAAAAACAAAACTTGGAAGCAGGCGGGGTCCATTCTATTTTCATTTCATAATTTAATATTTAAATGAACCCCGCTTGCTTCCAAGTTTTGTTTAATTTAAAATGTGCTTGTTTTTTGCTTTTCAGTTTTTTCAGTCGGGTTATTTAGTTTTTTAACTATATTTTTTTGATTTCTAACTTTTTAGTTCTTTTGTGTTTGTTCTTTCGTTGGTTGAGTAAAGTTTGTTTATAGGATTTGTGACTTTGAAGTTCTTTTAATCATATGAGTGTCATATTTATATAATCTCCTTTTAAAACCCTTCATTTTGATACCCTACTCGATGGTAACGGACAACATTTTTTTTTCAAATCCGCGATATGGCTCGTATGTAACCAGTGACATTCGCGCCATCCAGACAAATCTAACGACGTATATTTTATTGAAATCCCTTCAGCCGTTTAAGGGAACGTTTAAGTATGAGGGAACAAGGAGACAGACATACATACATACACGGCAAACACATAACCCGCCTTTTGGGTTCCCCGCACTCGGGTAAAACATAAAATAGAACTTAAAAAAAAAACATTAGAAAAGCTACCCAATAATATGTACACTTATGACCACCGCTCATAACGTATGTGTTCATCTATTCCTTTTCAATAGAGGTGCCATATAAAACATAACGAAACTACTTTCACAAACACTTTCGCCCTGAAAGTAGATATTAACCAGATTGAGCCAGAAACTAACCTCACTCTGAAGTTGTTGTCTAGTTCAAAACATCATTTGGTTGAAGATTCCTATAAAACAATCTCTGTATCCAAGGTAAGCTTCTGAAACAGAAAATTTAATGCATTGGTGCTTTTCCAACTTTTTCTTTTCAACTCCTCGACTAAGATACTAGAACCTTCAAATCTGGATTACCACATTATAAACACCAGCGAACCAGGAAACTGACGTTACAGATGTGCTCATTTTACAGACGTTAGGTTTAGAGGTACTTATACAACTTCCAGCATCACACTAAGTCCCTGTAAAGCACCTTCTCTCCCACAAGATCGCATTTTCGGCGGCGTTTTATACGCGACGCATGCTTGATTCTCACTATACATATTTATGATGTCGCCTGGTTTGCCAGCCCAGAAGCGGGAAAAGAAAGAATTTTATGGTCTCTTACGTAGGTGACCGTGCAACAATTACGTGGGCCTCGTTTATTACGGTTCTGTAAAGCTTTTATTATCTTTCAAGAATTCGGATAGACCTTCTTGTAAAATATTTATATTACGTAGAATGAATCGCCCATCAATGATGATAGACTTACTTGTGTGGCAAGGTGATCTTCAAAAAACTTAAAATAGTTTTTGTTGAATTTGGTCGACTTTATAATTTTCTCTGCATGGTCCTGATATGACTTGACGAATGTCTGGACCTAAAAAGAGGCAGTAACCTCTGACTTTGTTTTGGGAAACACCAGTACCATCTATTTTATAGTACACTATGGTACAAGTGTGTAATGTTGGTGATTACCGCTGAGACGCCATTGAGACCCGAGCCGTCAGGTTAGGACCCTTATCCTAAGAAAGCCGAGGACGGGAATCATCATCATACGACGTTTTTAAAACAGTTAAAACGAAAAATTTCGCCGTGGAGGGAAAAATTAATCAGTTTTCCTATGAATGTGCATATAACAATGGCGATCGGCCATAGACTAAAATAATGAGGTTTCTTTATTTTTGGCTTTTTGCGGATAGCGTTTTAGCCACGTCAAAGTGGGGAATTCAAAGTTTTTTTTAATTACAGAGAAAACCAAGTTTTGAGTGAGAATTTATTTATTAAAAACGTACCTACCTGTTGAAATTATCTATTTAAAATCAAAGTCGCATGAAATAAGCAAGCATAGGTATATTAATTTATTTGTAGTATTGACCTCGATCATTTTTTTAACAAAACTTTTTGAAGTACAAAACACTGACCAATGAAATAAAAAAAAACCCTATAACTCACTAGTGAATAATAGCAATGAAAAAGTCATGTTTGATTACAGGTGTCATTATGTGCCAAATTGCGGTGAAATTATAGCCATTTTATGAATAAGTGTGTTGAAAAAATTATTACATGATGTGACTTCTGAATGTGTTTTGTCTACTCAATTTACAGAAAGAAATATTTTTGTGAAACGAGCCTGGAACTCCACGTCATATTGTTCGCATATTTTGCGACAAATATATGATTTTATGAATAACTGCAGCTCAACAGAAAAGTAATTTCAATTACATAACCATGTAAGTTTACCATTAAAGGTCTTCGGTTTACGTCGAAATTGAAGAGCAGTAGCAATTCGCAGTCGCAGTTTGATTCCAAACGGATATTCGAATAAGTAGAGCAAATACTTCTCGGGTTAGAACGTCTTAAGACGAACAGTTCACAGTAGGAGTCAGTAGTTTGTTCAATCAATCGCAACTTGTACGATGGATTGTGTACTCGATAGTACCGTTTCGCGGCTTCGGCATTGAGCTACTAATATTGGAATTGTTTTGTTCGAAATTGATGCCTTTTGTCTGAGAAGTGCAGTGAATCGTTTCCACTGGGGATTAAGTTCATGAGCATTTGATCGTCTTATAAGTATAAATGTACGACTACAAGGACGAAAAAAAGGTGACAACAAAACAAACGAATATAAGGTGTTATTGATGTATTTGTACTACACAATAAAAAAGCGTTCATAAGTCTAGTGGTGTTACCATCGGGCTAACAAATCATACTCGTAGGTCTCAAGTTCGAACACAAGACATGCAACTCAGATTTTTTAGATTCGTAAGCGTATTGTTTGATTATCACTTGGTTTCGTGAAGGAAGTCCAGTCAGAGGCCAACGGGCGGTATTAAAACTCTGGATACTAGTTTACGCACTAACCAAATGATGTAAATAGAAACACACATAAAATGTTTTATTTATTGTACCTTATTAAGGTGGTAGAAGGTACTTGGATAATAACCCCAAAAGATGCCAATAGCATTAAACATTTTGTTCCCGAGAACGCGTACATTCCCAAAGTGTTGTGCCTAAACTACCTTTGCAAGAGCACATTGTACATCTACTTAACCTAAAAGTGCACTTCACATTATCAAGAAACAGTATCATTCACAGAAGCAACTTGAACCATAACCAACTACACATAGAGCATTATTTACATTCTCGACTACAATTTCACTTTCAAAGCGCATTGCGCATTTTCAAGGTGCATTTAGTAACGTCTGCAACGTCACCAAATGCACCAAATATACTAGCAGTCGTCGGAACGTAAACATTGTTCACATCACTAATTTCCCAGTGTACAAAGGAAAAAAACATACGTGGAATAAATGCAGGTATTCTGTAAGCGGCATTCCCACGAATTTTCCAGTAAGCCTATGGACACAGGAACTTTGAGGAAGTTTGTACACAAATATAAAGTATATCCCTGCGACGTGTATTTTTTTCCATTTAATCCGAGGACCTACTCGTATGAATACAGCTTTCAACCAACGATCAGATTTGATTTGGTTTTTATAAAAATTGTGGTAGGTAACCGTAGGATTGTATTGGAGTGGATTTTCTAGAACCAGCCTAAAATTATTTGCATGGGTTGAAATACTGAACGGTTCTGGGTATTACGGGTGTTATCTATTCAACTTGTTTGTTATGATTGCGGGAAAGTTTCCCTAATTGTTATCTTATATTCATACCTATTTGAGATTACAGCTTAGATTTCAGCAATAAACGAAAAAAAACAGCTTCTATCCTTGGTATCAAAACCCGTATCGTTACATTACCAGTGTGTTTCGCCATTAAATCCACAGATTTGCAGATAAAAAGATACACTTAAGCATTTTTTACCATTTAAAGGTAGTCCTGCAACAAAATTTATGTTGCTGTTACAATTGTGCTAATAGAATGCGCAGAATTTACATGGTGTTTTCACAGATTTCCAAAAATTCAAGCCATGGGATTTTTTGCTTCTTAGGTGCAACATTTAATGGGAATGTGTTTTGTGCAAATGTACACCAGATATTTGTTACGAATTTTATACCGTACTAGCTGACCCACGCAACTTCGTCTGCTTCTCAAAAATATTATTATATAGCTTACAACCTTCCTCGATAGATCGACTACCCAACATAGTTATATTTTTTAAATCTCTTAAATAAATTACACAAAGTAATGAGCCTGCCTGGGTTCGAACCCACGACCAACTGTTCGTAAGTCGGGATCACCACCACTGGGCCACCACTGCACAAAAAACAATATACAATAAAACCTTGTAAATATAATAGTGAAATAAATAATTTGAATTTGAATTTCCCGGAGGCCAGAATCTCCACGTATCTACATTGGGACGCGAGGGTCAGCGGATCGCGTAATTATTTTGTCGCACGGACATTTTTACATTGCGATATCTTCTACGGCATTTGTTTAAATTATATAGAGTAAAAGGCACAAATATTCTATATTAAAATTCCATCACATTTATTTAGATATAGATTAATACCAGATGGTTTAAATAAGCTTCGCAAAAATAATTCTATTAAACCTAACATTTCAATAGTAAAAAATGGTTACAGAGAGTCAATCTTAATAGATAGATATATGCTATCGCAGACTTTTTCGTAAAACTTTTAAAGATAAACATTTCCTTATATGATATTTGCATAACTTAAACCATTTTTGCAGCGCACGCAACGGAAGCTCCCTATTAGGAATATCGTTTCCCGTTTTGCAATCTTTTTTCATTTATGCTCCACTTCTCTTGGTCGTAGCGTGATGTTATATAGCCTAAAGCCTTTCTCGATAAATGAACTAACCAACACAAAAATAACTTTTCAATTCCAACCAGTAGATCCTGAGATCTTAGCGTTCAAACAAACAAACAAACAAACTCTTCAGCTTTATAATATTAGTATAGATTATAAATGTTTGTAGGAAAACACTAGACAATTCTTTCAGTTGTGCTTTTACCACAAAGCTTGCATTTCATATTTCAGGGTTCTGTACCTAAAAAGAGAAAGAGAGACCTTTATACCGTTGTCCGCCTGTCTCTCTGTCAAGACCCTTTTTCTCAGGAATTCGAAGAGCTATCATGTTGAAATTTATTTCAAACAGTAGCCTTTAACTCTATTGGATGTATCTCTTATCTTTTTATTTGTGTTTTTAGTTGTTGCTGAGTCAAACAAATAAAATATAAATAGATTAAATATCTACATATCTTATCAAAGTCAATGTTATAAATACCGATTAAGCAACTTACTCGATGCTTAAAGTTACGAGAGATTTAAAGTATCTCCTTCAGCAAGATACACATTTTCTTAACAAATAATTGAAATTTCTGCAAAATTGCGATTAATTAAAATAGCTTTCTGTGTTCTGTGTTCGAAGATTCATGCTTCGGAGTATTCAATTTTATTTATTATTTTACTTAAAACGATTTTGTATAATCTTGTTTAGATTAACTTTGAAAGTTGGTTATAGAATCAATTTGTTATTTATACTGTACATTTACTATATTTAGATTTATGTTTTTGGATAAGACGTGGTTTCTTTTGTTACTTTAAAATTTTAACTAAGCGTCATGCCTGTGATCGCCGAAGGGATAGGCAGAGGTATACCAACTAGTACACCCACATTTCACCGGTTACTTTAAAGTCCTATGTATTAGCGGGCGAGCCTATTGCTATCAACAGGGCACACAACCATTATTATTACACTACTTTATTGAAAACAAAAAAAAACCTTAACCTTAACCTTAAACTTTGTATACATAATACGAGTAAATAACAAAGACTAGACTGCGAAAACTGTTTGACCGCAATCTAAACGTATATGGTGACTTTAACTATATTATCTATACTAATATTATAAAGCTGAAGAGTTTGTTTGTTTGTTTGTTTGAACGCTAAGATCTCAGGATCTACTGGTTGGAATTGAGAAAATCTGTTTGTGTTATATAGTCCATTTATCGAGAAAGGCTTTCGGCTATATAACATCACGCTACGACCAATAGGAGTAGAGCATAAATGAAAAATGTTGCAAAAACGGGTAACGGTATTCCTTATTGAGAGCTTCCGTTGCGTGCGCTGCGGAAATGGTTTAAGTTATGCAAATATTATGTATCAAAGAAATGTTCCTTTTTAAAAGTTCTACAAATAAGTCCGCGACAGCATATATCTATCTGCTAAGATTGACTCACTGTAACCATTTTTTACTATCGAAATGTTAGGTTAAATAGAATAATTTTTTGCGAAGGTTATTTAACCCATATGGTATAAATCTATATCTAAATAAATATGTTTGATAGAAAGGAAATTTAATATAGAATATTTGTTGTTTTTACTCTATATAGTTTAAACAAATATCTTAGAAGATATCGCAACTTTAAAATGTCCGTGCGACAAAATAATTACGCGGCCCTCGCGTCCCGATGTAGATACGTGGATATTCTGGCCTCCGGAAAATTCAAATTCAAATTATTTATTGCACCATAATATTTACCAGGTGTTATTGTATATTGTTTTGTGAGCAGTAGTGGCCCAGTAGTGGCGGCTCCGACTTACGAACAGTTGGTCGTGGGTTCGAACCCAGACAGGCGCATTACTTTGTGTAATTTATTTCATCACCACTGCTCTCAAAACGGTGAAGGTAAACATCCTAAGGAAACCGATATATCTTAGAACCAAAAATTTGAAGATTGTGACATCTACCAATCCGCACTGGGCCCGCGTGGTGGATTATAGCCCATCCCGCTCCTAGAGAGGAGGCCTGAGTCCCTGCAGTGGGAACAATATAGGCTGATGATGATGATGATGATTGTGTATTTAACAGTAAGAGATAGGTACCTATAGTAATTCTCAATTTAATAATGTAATCTAAGGTTCTATCAAATACTATAGAGAGGAAAGATTAGCTTTTTTTGTTTGTTACGATTTAACTCAAAACTCAGACGCCTTGGAAAATTCTTTCAACATTATTTATTTATTTATTTAATTTGGGAAAACAAACAGTAGTAATTAAGTATACACAAAGTTAAAACTTCTTAAAATTAAAATTAACAAATATACTACCCACAACATTTTCCACAGATTACTATGTTATCTACTTATATAATAAAAAAACAAACTGTTAGCAAACGTAAACTGTAGCAGGGCTACCTCAAAAAAAAAAAATTAAAAGAAAAATAAAGAAAAACAATATTTTATAAAAGATGAGACAAACTAGAAGAACAACCATAATTTTATACGTGATGTATCATACAGGTCCATATAAAAAGTAATATCCATATTGTGTAATTCGGAGCCTACCTGTTGATCCCTTAAAGCGGCAATCACATCATTTTTTAAATTTATATTTGTTCAGGAACAATATGTCTATTGCAGCAAAACGCGAATTGTATGTGTCGACCATACGGTATAGCGGTGAGCGCACACCAGCATTGGATCTACAAAAGCTTGTGGCGAACAGTCGCCTGGTTCGTACCTCCCGTCCATGCACTGTTCGAGGCACCAGGTAACACAAACCAGACACCAAGTCAGGGCAATCAAACTTATTACGGCATATACTAAATAATGTCATTGTCTCAAGGAGGACGCGCCTTGACTGTAAAGTAAGCATATCGTATTTTTAAGCAGCGATTTGATTGGTGTTTTTTTTTTCCGAAAGCATCTAAATTGCATAGTACGAAGGTACTTACGTTGGACTAATTCAATAATCTCTATATTTCGCATATATATAATTATATATATTAGAAAGCTAATTGAAAAAATATTACTATGTTGGATAGTCGATCTATCGAGGAAGGTTGTAAGTTATATATTATTGTGACGCATACGAAGTTGCGTGGGCCAGCTAGTAATTTATAAAGCTTAGAATTTGGCACTATAATAAATATGAGAATATGTTTTGACACCTCATTTATTAAAAAAAACGTTCAGTAGTCTAGGTGCTACGGTCGAACATACAAACTTACATACTGCCAAATTCATTACGGTTATAGTCGGGTAAAAATAAGCATATTTTAAATTAATAAATTTTCGTCTCATAATTTAATATTCAAATGAACCCAGCCTGCTTCCAAGTTTTGTTTAATTTAAAATGTGCTTATTTTTACCCGACTGCGGCGAAGCCCAAAAGGAAAGTTATCTGTTTGGCGTATAATTATGTATGTTTGCATGAATGTCCGTTTCTTTTTTGCTTTTAGTTTTTAAACAATATATTTTTTTATATCCAACTTTTTGTTTCTTTTGTGTTTGTTTTCGTTGGTCGCGTAAAATTCTTCGCAGATGATTTAACTTTTGTGTTTGTTTATAGGATTTATGACTTTGAATTTATTTTAAACAAATAAGTGTCATATATTTTTGTAATTTCCTTTTAAAACCCTTTATTTTGATACCCTACTCGATGGAATGGATTTTTTTTTCTAATCCGCGATATGGACATCAAAATCAGTAGCAGTCGCGCCATCAAGACGATTCTAACGACGTGTAGTTTATACAAATCCCTTTATCCGTTCAGGAGTTATGAGGGAACAAAGAAACAGACATACAAACCCAAACACATAACCCTCCTTTTGGGCTTCGCCGCAGTCGGTTAACAAACACAAAACCCTCTTTTTGGGCTTCGCCGCAGTCGGATAACAAACACAAAACCCTCCTTTTGGGCTTCGCCGCAGTCGGGTAATAACCCTCCTTTTGGGCTTCGCCGCAGTAGGGTAAAAATAGGATTATTTTGGTTTGTAAGGCGATCACTGAACCAAATATTTAACATATTATTGAACACACTCTGCAGTTTCATGGAACTGAGCCTAAGCATGAGGAGCCTCATACCTGAAAGTCAATGTTCCACTTGATCCTATCTATGACGATACCCATAGGGTAACCATTGACCGTATTGTCTAAATTGCTCCAGCTTTACGGCCTTTCTTTTTCCGTCCCGCAATAGACCACGATTCTGTCAGCCAATTTACATAGCAACTCACATTACCCCTCACCAACCACACCGTCCAAAAAATCAAAACTCCCCCACAAAATTCCAAAAGAGACAGAATTACACCAAATCGTTCACAATGAAACAATGAACAAGCCGAAGGAAATTAAGTTTCCAACAGTAGATGTGAAAGACAGAAAACGTTCAGTATAATTGCCGTGCGGTTAACTGAGGCCGTCCGGTATTACACGAACAATGAGAGCGGTTACTGGAGTGACCATTTTGATTCACTTTCGGGAGTTTGAAATATAAATGCATTTTTCTGTAGCATTTGTGAATGTGCAGGTGAAGTGAGCATGATATTTTTATTTGAATGTGTTTGAGAGGTATTTACGTTTCATGATTTCAAATAAATAAAATTAGTACTGTGTAAAAAAAAATCGAAGACATGTGACATCTACCAACCCGCACTGGGCCCGCGTGGTAAATTATAGCCCATTCCCTCTCAAAGAGAGGAGGCCTGTGTCCCAGCAGTGGGAACAATAATAGGCTGTTGATTAATGATGAATGAGTGTCTGTTTGTAATTTCAAATATACAGCCTTTTTCTGAATGCATAAATATGAAAGTATATACAGTACTTAGAACAATGTTTAATGCTTTTATCCGAAAGGGCTACACCGATTTTGACGAGACCTTTACTAGTTTAAAGCTAATATGAGTAACTTAAGCTGCCAAGCTGGATTAGGGTTGTATAACAATATACAACCCTAATCCTTTTTTTTAATAAAAAAAAAAAGGATTAGGGTTGTATATTGTTAGCGAAATCTGATTTAAATACGGAAGCTACGAGTAGGTAAATTTTATAATCGTGTCACGTGGACAAAGATAACAGATTGCAATATTAATTAAGTAAAAAAACAATATTATTACTTCTCTTTTACACCTTAAATGACTCAGAAACAGCATTATTTTTAACAAAGAACACAACAAAAGTTTAATAGTATAAGCAGTTTCAGTGGCCTAACACTTAAACCACCACATTTTACAAGGAAAAGACATTGAGGAAAGTTGCTATAGTTACTTACGACATTTGGCAGGCGGGTTGTAATCAGTGTTCTGCATATCTACGTAACGGTGCCCACAGGAATAAACACAAACAGCCTTTTTGGGCCAGAAAAGGCTTATGTTAAGAGAATGCACAGAAATGTTATGCTCTGTGTGCTAATAACAACGAGCTCCACTGAGTTTTCACTATTTCTCTGTAGGCCCCATTAGAATGCACGTATTCTAATATGTGCGATTATGAACCAATTATCCACTTTCCGAACAAATGAATAAAGCGGCTCTAAATATCATACATTTATATTAAACTGTTAGACATAGAACTGTATTCTGCACGAATTACAGTTCTATGTTAATTTTAAATCTAGAATCATTCAATACACTTTCCTAAATTAAATGTTGTTTTTGATAACAGATTTAGAAATTATGGTAACCCTATCGTTGACGTTTACTCACTGAATACTGAGTCAGAGACGAGATAAAAATGGTTACAGTACACAACGGCAATAATAGGTATCGTTTTAAACAAGGGATGTTTTTTTACAGCGGCATGAGGACGCTTTGTTTAGCTGAACGAATTTGTTTTTATTTGAAGTATCTATGCATAGCTGAGTTAAATTGACGAGTTTTCAAAAGAAATGTGCTTAGGGAAGATTAAACTGATAAGTAAGATTAAAGTCAAAATCTACGTCATCGTGGCAAACCAAGATAACGTTGAAGAGATGATTTTGAATCCTGCTAAAAGTACTGAACCACATTTTCATAGGACAGACGTGTGTTAAAAATGCATAGATTTGTCTAGCACTCAGACATTACAGGATACCTACATCTTGTCTGTCCAAGATGTAGGATGAGTATACAGTAATTTGGTACCTATTGCGATTTTATTTTTTTAGAGATGCGAAAGATACATTGTGAAACATAATAGGGCAGTGAAGCGGAGAGAAACGAATTGTATGACCCCTGTGCACTAATTTTATAATAATAAATAAAAATGAAGTAAAGTAATAACATGAGTTTGATTATTACAATAAAAGCAAAACCTGTTTAAATAGAGTCAACACAATTAACCGTTTAATTTATTTTTATTAGGTCCCGTACTATCAGTAACATGCCCCCTACAGCACTTTTTCTAAAAATGTTTTTCAAAGCCGCTAGCGTTTTAAAGTCTGCAGATCACAAAAAAATAACAACGAATAATGGGGTGACCGCAGACATGCTATAAATATGTTGGTATAACGTTGTGAATAATTTAACCAGGGTTGGGCCTAAGTAAATATTGTTACTGGTGTATGGGTGGTACCGTCACAACCTGTAAGTTATCGCACGAACGCGTGTTTGAGTTCCTATATGTACCCACGATACCTACGATATTGACTTTGATTTGGCGCGGGAGTTAATTTCGTTACAATGTCCCTCCTGTATTGACTGACTGTAGAACTATTTGAGAAGTGTAACTAGGCATAGTTTGAGGTGCTAGTTTCCTAATTTGGCGGGCCGTTTGAGGAATGTCGCTCGGTTTAACTTGCCTGTTTGATAGTTTTGGCAAGTAAGAAACCCGCTATGGGTTTCGAAGTATAGGTTGTGGAAAATAGCTTTCATTTGCGGTTGGAGGCCTAAATATAAATATCTTATAATTTATGTGTGGTGTGTGTCAATAAGCTACGTTTTGTAGAAATGTATATAGTCTTACCGTACCGACTCGCATTGGGATATTGGTTACAAAGAGGAGGCATAACTTCCAATAGTGAAAATTTATGGACTGATGATGTCATTCCTAGTCATTACCTGCCTAGCTTTTTTTTAACTTTATTAGTATCGGTTTCCAGTCATACCGAATTACAGGAACTACAGCTGGATACGAGTATTTACATGGAGCGAAGAGCTGACTTCCACAACCCAGTTAGCACTGAGTACTGGGCACTGAACCTGGAACAATTGTAGTCATAGTACTCGTAGTCTTAAAATATACTAGTGATGTACTACACAAAGCAAAGCATCTGAATCACACATGCACAGTTACTGGCGCTGAATCAAATGAAACTAGCCATTCATAATACCGAATGTTCATTAACAATGCCTGTACATTCAATAATTCACACCTAAAACCAGATTTATTGTCATCGCGGTACACTAACCATATTTTCTATTATTCAAATGCCGGAAACGGATATGTTGCAGTTTATAAATTACAAAGTAACATAACATTCCACAGCCACAATGTTTGATTCATATTATGAATTTATTCTACGTATAATTAATTTTGTGGTGAATGTATTAAAATTATTGTAATATGTTAGTAAATATCCCGTAGGTTGAAGGTTGCATAATTTGCACGATCTGTTTTGAGGCAAGACAATGCTCTGTCTGGATAGAGTGCATAGAATGCACCTATAATTGAACGTATAATTAAAACTATGCATTGTGTGAATTTTCTTTATATCTATATGAAAGACAATACGTTTACAACGCACTGCTGTCCAATGTACAGCGTATAAAAAAGGTTTGCTCTTATAATAACGGACGAAAAAGAAGGGCTCTGAATTATTTCGCCGGCTGCTAAAATAGCGGAAGTCAATTCCGCTATTTTATCTTAATTTCAAAATAGCGCCCTCCATTAAACCTGAGGTAAATAGTAATCAATAGCTAGAACAGCGGTGGCCCAGTGGTGTGAGCACCGACTTACGAACAGTAAGTCGTGGATACAAACCCAGGCAGGTGCATTATTTCGTACAATTTATTTCTTCAGCGCTGTTTGCTGGGGCTTAAAAAACATAACTAGATAAATGTATTATTAGGTACACCTCTGACTACTTCTTCGAGGATTATAGGCGTGACGTATGTTATACATACACGCACACGCATTTTTCATACAACGTTACGCCTATAATAGGTTTTAAATGTACTGAGACACATTGCTGCACCATGTCTGTTCTGCAGAAATGTATGTTCTCGGAAAAAAGTTGTAGTGCGCGTATTGTGACCGACATAACTTTAAAAAAATATATTTAAAAATTGGTTGGTTGGAAAATAACAATTCCTTGCAGTTGTTTAAACAATTTCGGCTTAAACAATATGGCACCAGGCTACCCCTGGCAACATTCATTTATATCATCCGTAGGGCTATTTAAAGAGGATCGCATACAAAAAATTGAGCTGGAATAGTTTGCGGTACTTATGCGCTAATTCCTAGCCTAGGGGTATAACACTTTTAATTCAGACTGTGGAAAACAGCGCTGTACAAGGTGGCCTTTATGCTTTGCGCCATAAGGAACACTTTCTATTTTCTAAAAGTGTACCAGGCAGATAATGTTGTCCCAAAAAACCTTTTAACACAATCCAATTTGGAAAATACACTAAAACTATTCAAATATTCTTAGAAACCACTTTCCCAGTATGAGTGCAAACTGCCTGAAGTTAGAATAGAGGTCTAGGAAATGTTTGACCACCATATTATTTGAACATTACTTTCTAAACTACCGGAATATCTTGGTAGTGAGATGAGAGTGCACCTCAGAGCCTCCGTTTCGGTTCAAAAACAATAACATTTGCATTCTTATAAAGGGTTCGCATCCTATAACCGTTTCGTAGAATTGCCGGCGTTTTTTGGGGTACCGTTCGTCAAAAAGGAACAAACATTGTCCATTTGAGGAAAAACTTTTTCAACAAAGATTTCTTTGCTTCAGGACCGATGGGCCAGAGTCGTCACACAGTAGTTACCAGAAAACGGGGGTTCTCGTCTCCGAGGAAGGCCTTGAAAACGCTTGCGTGACGACTTAGAAGTGTTTGTTATAATTAGCCAGAGAACGACGGACGGAAAAGTTCTGTAGTGGCGAA
The DNA here is from genome assembly GCA_932274075.1 of Diarsia rubi. NCBI lineage: Eukaryota > Metazoa > Arthropoda > Insecta > Lepidoptera > Noctuidae > Diarsia > Diarsia rubi. The sequence continues at coordinate 11,941,777 of OW026417.1, read as the reverse complement.
CACCAACCGGAAGACGTTGCGTTGGAAGGCCTCCCACTAGGTGGACCAATGACCGGGTGAAGGTTGCGGGGACCCGCTGGATGCGAAACGCACGGAACAGCTGGGCGAAGCCTATGTCCAGCAGTGGACGTCTTTTGGCTGAAATGATGAGGATGATGCGTTAGAGAAAACCATTTATTCGCTTTTGTAAATTATTTTTATTATTATTATAGAAGACTTTGGGAGAGGCCTATGCCCAGCAGTGGGACAATGTAGGCAAATAAAAATTGTTGAATTTGAACCTTGTAGAATTACAATGAGAAACAGTTGAACTGTATTATCGGTACTTTCTTAAAATCAAAATGGCCATCCATACGTCATATCGTCGATATCTTTTAAAATCAATAATAATGCTGCGGAACCCACGGATTGTAAGTCGGATTCTCACCAAATGTTTTTTTAATCTGTTATTACAAGGGAAACACCCTTTGCTAACTTTGCTAAGAATTGGGTGATTTGTAATGCATTCACCTTTAGATACAAATTGTCAATTTATAAATTCTTTCCTTCGTTTCAGTTCAGACATTGCGTTTGAAATTCAAAAGGAATTTCAATGTCTTAACTGAAACGAAGCAATTGACGAACACTTTAGTCATCAATGGTAAGTTACAGATTTATATTTAATGCAACAACAAACGGACTTAGAATATGGAAAACCGATACCCAGGAGTTCAGATTAAAACATAAAGACAAAAATTAAATTATCATTCACAACCAGCACTAAAACCAGCACTTTTACAATTATAACATAGCAAAACACCACAAAAAAACACCCAAAAAGTGATAACAGGAGACTTGGAGCAATTAAAGCTGTACAGCCGTATATTAAAAAACGGAAAAGCGTAAAACAAACAGTAGGAAAGGCAACGGAATTTGTACAATAAAAACAAACTGGCCTGTGAAAATAGGATTCTGGGGCGATCCCCGTAATACAGTTTGCTTTGGACTCGCTGTTGATTTCGTATTTCACATTATCCACCTTCTGTGTGATGAGGGGAAGTGGTGTTACAAAAGCTTGCATCAGAACAAAAGCCTACTTGTTGAGTTGACGTATTATTTTTATTTACGGTTAGGTTCCGTTTTTCCGCAACATTAATTCTTTACCTTATCTTTTTTACAGACAGATATTTATAAACACGCTTTCAAAAATAAACTGACTTAGATCTGGAGTTATGGCATCTGTTAGCATACCTAATAGTTTTGATGAAGACGCTGCTTTGCTTAAAATTTTGCTGCGATGAATTTGCAACAGTATTAGAGCTACTCGCAAATAAAATTTCTTAAAGGGAAAACCTAAAACATCACTGCATAGTTTGAAACCCCACGAGCTCTACTGACCGTGCATGTAATTCATATTGATTGTATTAACGCAATAAATGTTCCAAAAGTAATGGCGCCTACCTTCCCAAATATTAACAATAACAATAACATTTTTACCCTAATTATCTAAATAAACTTTAAAGTTATTATTTGAAACTATACTTTTAAGCCACACAAGCGAAATTAATATCCAAAACTCCGGAATCTTTACGTGAATAACTTTCGAAGTAATTTCTTTTTTTACATTCTTTTTTATCTTTTCGAGCGCGTATTTAATTGCCATCACTACTCCTTCAGAAAGCGGTTATGGTCCATTTATTTAAATCGTAACTGCTTTATTCGTTGCTCTCGAGTTTTGTAACAACAAAGGGTTCTTGAGATAAAACAAATAAATTATTACCCCCGGGTAACTCGAGAAATGAGTGTTTTACAGATTTTTGAATTTTTCGTAAATTGTTTCCCAACAATTGATTTCCAACGTTTTACTAAGACATTTAAGATAGGATACTATAGAGAACATCACAATAAATGTAGTCCCATGTATTACAATACCATGAGAGACCCTTGAGTGACGCTTGTCTTGTAAACATAGAATCTGGATGTTTCCTGCGGTTTGCCTTCCATAAGTTTTTTGCGGGTGACCACTGGACCACTGGACAGTCGCTCTCCCCATGTCACCACCACGAGATTGCAACGGAGGTCTGTTCGCTGAGCGGCGATTTGCCGCGGTAGCGTAGTTTCTCCTTGGTTTAGCGCCTAGGTGCCATTCGTACAGGCGAGCGAGGACTATCACCTCCGGAACCCATGGCGGCATTCCTGGCAAGGAGTCTTGCCACCTCGCCGGAGATCGTGTGGTACCCCATGGCTAGCCTTATAGCTGCCACCTTTTGGGGGCCGTTCATATAGTGGGTGCCTCGCCGCCACAAAGAACGTGCCCAATTGAATTTAAACGTTGATTACGTTTTGAATACATTAGGTTTATCAAAGAAAATTCGACCCCTTAACTTTATTAGTCCCACGAACCTTTTTTACGTAAAGAAAATCAAGCCATAAACTGAAGAAAAGAAAACTAAAACCGAATTTATCTAGATACTAAATTCTTCTTTTATTTTATAATCCAATTTCGCTCATCTCACAGTATAATGCAATCCTAAAGTCATAAAGTTTGATTTAAACTCTGCTTATGCAAAGTTGGGGCTTGAAACGATAAACGACAAGTTTCTTGCGAACGCAAAAGTTCTTACTGAGTTTTTGTAAAATCGCTAGGAATTATCTTTCATTTATAGTTTTACTTACTTTTATCAAGTTCATTTTAAAATAACGTAGCGTGTGAAGTAAATTCAAAACATTCGATCGGTTTCTGTCAATCCTTTGAAAATGACAGCGTTCTGGACCATCACATCGCACAGGCCAGTAGGATCGCGTCATACGATCCTGCGTTACCTTAACACTCCATCTATCGCTAGGCCCTCGACCATGGCCGAGGAAGCTCGCACGTCGTCAGGTACCGTGTGCATACATCAGCTATTTTTATTTGTAATCACCCATTCAAAATAAGTATAAACAGTTTTATTTAGTCAAGACCACCAGCATCACTACTGGAGCTTGCCACTCTAACAGACAGTGATAGTATAAAGTGTTAAACGCACTCAGTGATTTGTGGTGCGAGCGGTTACTTAGTATTTGTTTTAAAGGTCGGCTGTACGCACATTAACCACGTGAAAAAATCCGCGAGCCGTTTGGCCTAGCCTTATCCCAAAAATTTATGAGTTGGCTTCCAGTCTAACTGGATTCTAACAAACGCAACCCAGTTAGTACTGGGTAATACTGGTACCCTTTGGTAAGACTGGTTGTCTGACTTTCGGGCTACTGACTGTCACGACCTGTAACGACTGTCAGCAATCTACAAATGACAACCGGGATCTAGCTTAACAAGCTTCTCGAGGTACGGAGGAAACTTGGTATATAATGGATGGCCACTCATCCACGTTACCAACCTAGGCAAGCGCGGCTTAACCTGAAGATTGACTCAAGTAGCTGTTATTATTTAGCCATAAAGCCACTTAAAATATGAAGGTGTTCTTGACGGTCCGGTTGGCGCAGTGGCTCAAGCAATGGACTGCTGCGCTGCGTGTCGCGGGTTCGATTCCCGCACGGAACAAATATTTGTATGACCTACAGATAGTTGTTCTGGGTCTGGGTATTTGTGTATGTGAGTTTAAATGTTTGTGAACGCACCTACGATACAGGAGAAATTCCTAGTGTGGGGCAATGTTTTAAAAAAAAAAAATTATTATTTCTAAAACACTACCTATCAAAAATTCCGTCAAAACGCAGCATGATTTTAAACCCCCGCATGAGTGCTCGTCCACCTTCGTCCAGCAGAATCTAATAAATATTATACATATAACACGAGTTAAAAAATGAAATGTGGAGGAGAATCTCGGGCCGCATAAATATTGTATGAAGTGTTCCGTGGACAACTATTGGACAGTAAACGCTGTTTTATGGGATAACATTTATTGTTTTACCGAGCTAAGCCAAGATGGTTCTTTATTCCAAACCTATTGTTTATTGAGCTCCGAGAATGGATTTATTTTTGCTCTCGCTGTGTTTTATTCGATAAATAATTTATATAGACCTTGTTGTTGTTTTTGGGATTATGATGAAAAATGGGTGCAGCGATTTAGTTTATTATTTAGAGCAAAGTACTGTTTCATTTAGTTTTGCTATAGTTTGTGACGTTACCAACAGAGAACAACTTTAATTTACGTTGCCATAATAAGTACTATGGTTATGGTTTAAAGAATTTATTATACATAATTATGTTAAAATAACGCTAACTTTATGAGTATATCTTAAGTATAAGTATAAATAGAACGGGCTGGTGTCCGCAACTCCACGCCTAATGCGCGTATTTTGCGTGCGAGTGGGAACATCACTCGATCCACCACAGCTCCCCGATAAAGCCAGCAACCCCTTGGTTTTACGGGCAATCTCGCGGAGAGTACCTGAGTCACCGAAGTATTTGGTCCTGTATGGGGCAACCCCCGGACAGTGCAGGAGCACGTGGGCTGCTGTTTCTTCTTCCTCCATGCAGGCTCAACACAGAGGACTATCTGTGACTTCTATAACAAAGACGTGCTTGTTAAAAGTACCGTGTCCAGTGATGGCAGCCGTCACTGCGCGTGGCTGCAGTTTAGTTAGCCGAAGCGCTGGTTTGGTGAGGCGTGCGTCGATGGCGGGAAGCGCCTTCTTGGCCTGCCTACACTCGCCGTGGTCTAGCCACAGCTTGGCTTGAAGTTCATTGGTACGTTTCCTTACCAGCGTAGCAGTACAACTTATTTTACACGAGATAAACTAGTTAACACTCTAAACTAGTACGTATGAAAAACTGAATAACGAATAGTTTTGTACTGCCATCTGCTGAATTGTACCAGTGACGAGACTAAAAAAATAAAAGGTAAAGGCTAGGCATATGATGGGGTTTATTTCCACGAATAGTATTATAACACAGTCCTTACAGAAAAACTTCACAGTTTATAAATTGGGCGATACTAACAATATCTATAATTCTCAGAAAATGGGCAAATAAAGAGCTCATACAATATTAAATTTCGTTATAAATCCCTGAGATTATCCATGCCTACATTTTGAAACTTTCTCAAGAGGATATAATACTGGTAAATGATTTTACGGCCCAGTCTTAAGACTTAGGGCTTCCAAAAGCTGGGTTAATGCTTATTTACGATCCTGTTTCGAGGGTATTCCATTGTAAGTTCTAAACATTACAGAACTTGTCAAGATTATTAGTTTAATTCTGCTTTGATATTATTTAGAAAGTGAAATTGGTACAGATTAGAGATCTCTAATAGAAACAGACGTAACCTCCAAAGGTAGTCTGGATAGACCTGAGGGACTAGGCAGTCGCTGCCTAATAGTCTTTAAGAATTTCCAATACAGGAATTTCACTACAGATCCATTTGTGGTTTTTGTATTTTTATCTATACTATCTACACTAATATTATAAAGAGGCAAGATTTGTTTGTTTGTTTGTAACGAATAGGCTCTAAAACTACTGGACCAAATTGAAAAATTCTTTCACCGTTTCGAAGCTACACTATCCTCGGGTGACATAGGCTACTTTTTATTCCTGTATTCCCATGGAAACGGGGCTACGCGGGTGAAACCGCGTGACGTCCGCTAGCCGCTGTTAAAGTATTTGATTTGCACTTTTCTCCTGGCTTTTCCCAAGTATGTTGGGGTCAGCTTCTAGTCTGACTATCTATGTAGCCGAATTTCAGAATTTTACAGGGAGTGTCTGACCTCCACAACCTAGTTAGTACTGGGTAACACGATACCCCTTGGTAAGACTGGCTGTCAAACTTTGGGGCCACTGAGTAATTGTAACGACTGCCAATTGTTTACAAATGACAGCAGAGACCAACTTATAAGATTGATTGACTCTCTTTGTTGACTGAAAGAAAAATGCCAAGCTAAAACAGATCAAACTGTTCCCAAGATGCTAGATGACTGTCTTTAAAAGCTAAATCACTATGCATACTTTTTTTATAAAATAATGAACGCAAACAAGGCAATCCGAAGACATAAGCAAAGTGCCTGACAATACAACATACCAGCAATGCACACAACTTATATTAATTGTCTAAGCTGTACTTCTACTGGAGAATTTCTGAAACGTCTGATATACTGTTTCTGCTGTGGGTCCCAATTTGTGTCTCGTTGTCAAGTAGGACATAAAACACTGGCCGTGTGTACAATGTGCTTTGTTCTGTTTGTGCTCGAGTTTCCAAGGATTTGTAGTTATTTTAAGGAATAAAATGCTTTGGAATATAAGAACAGGAATGCATGAAATGCTTAGGTAGAAGAATTGGTAAAATGTGATAAGACGTTTCGTAATCTGGCTATGTAGCCGTAATAATCTCACTACAAACTACGTTGGTGCTTTATATATATTTTTCTGGTAAATAAAAAAAGGTTTTGTCACCGGTTACTGCTTTTGCCTACATCCCAATCTTTATTGGGTTGGCTCAGCAGGTTTTGCTCCTTCAGACGTCTCCTAATCGGCATCTGTGTTGTCACCTTCTTTATTGCCATCTTATCTTTGTCATAAACTATTGGTGTGATCGTCGGACTGCCAAGTCATTGGTCTCAAGTTCGAGCCCAAGACACACACCTCTGATTTATCGGATTCATGCGCGTCATCATCAGCATATAATGTTCCCACTGCAGGGACTCAAGCCCCCTCTCTAGGAGAGGGATGGGCTATAACCCACCATGCGGGCCCAGTGCGGGTTGGTAGATGTTTTTGATTCTAAGACATGTCTTCCTCACGATGATTTTCCTTCACCGTTTTGAGAGAAGCGGTGATGAAATAAATTACACAAAGTAATGCGCCTATCTGGATTCGAACCCACGACCTACTGTTCGTAAGTTGGGGCCGATACCACTGGGCCACCGCTGCTCTTATGCTCTCATGTGCGTATTGTTTAATAATCACTTGCTTTGGTGATGGAACAAATACTCAGGAAACCAGATTGCTTGAGAGATATATAGATCTCGACGCCATGTAAAGCCAAGTCAGATACCCATGGTGGCATAAAAACTCTAACACCAGGTAAAGAACTAACGACACAATAGGTCAGTTAACAAAAAAAATCTAATTAGTCCGTCAGATAGATTTCCAAAAAATATTAGACACGGTATTTTTTCTTTTTTCACGTAAACAAACAACGAAGACGATACACTGCTTTGAAAACTCGTGTGACGTCATATTCTGAGACATTAGTTTGACAATTTTTACCGGTGAGTGACGTCACAAACTCCCACTCAAATCTTTGACGCGTTTTATCTTCATCAATTTTTATTGATTTGATGAAACAAAAAATATGTATCCATTATTTTTCGATTATCTAACAGACGGACTAATTAGAATCACATTTTTATGTCAGTAAACATCCCTATAGAGGGAAAAAGTTTTGATTTTCGGTCATTCAATGTAATTGCATTGCAAATAAAATAATAGTGTTTACATTAAACATTTATCAGCAGTCAGTTTGTATTCCAAAAACATTTTCAATTTGAAACACGAAACCATTGCAGTGGTCTATGAATTAATCCGCAATTTAAAATAAAAATGATGGGTCGAAATTCACCATTACTCCACGCCGCATATTATTCCCAAAAGTCACCGCGTGCAACTGACGTGATGCTCCGTGTACATAACCATTACTTTTTCACAACCCATCACTGACAGAACAAAATAAAATTAAACATTCATTTTTAATTTCAACTCTAAAACTGTAATCTTAAGGCTCAGATTATGCAGAGCGCCGCCAATGTTATTAATATTGTGGGGTACCTAATGGATCGTACATTTTTTGTGCTTGAATATTTCATTATGTATTTCGGAATAATTAAAAAGAACATTTTTGTTGTGATGAATAATAGATTATCATTGCGACTATGTAATGTTTTCATTGATGATTTGATTTTGAGACCTCTATGAAATATTTTCGATCTAAGAATTGTGACTTACGAAACATTTAATAGATTGGGTTTTTATAATGACCTCGAATTAATTACAGTAATGAAAATCTTGAAGTTATTGAACAATTGCTATGGTGCCAGTTACACCCACAAGAGACGCACAAACACAAGTAATTATAACATCTGCAATTTTTTTTTTTCGTTGTAGCCTGCTCTGTCCCACTTCAGGGCAAAGGCCTCCCTCCACTCTTTCTACTTCTCGCGAACTCGCGCGTCCTCCTATCGCGTCGTCTCGTCATCCTCGTATCTGCAAAATAATATAAAATTATGATATATTACTGATTTGTAAAAAACATAGTTTATTAGTTTTAGCAACATAAAAATGGTAAATATGTGACGTTAACAGTGATTTAAAAAAATCTTAACAAAAAACAAAACATTGCATCTTTATGAAAAAAAAAAGAAAGGAAAAACAACAACCTATAAACGCAACGCATTACGTTCAGCTGCGCAATAGAGGGGAAAAGAGGTGTAAGTCTGAATCTCCTGGAAAACTAGCCCCCCGGGCTTTGGATTGATGACCTCGATGCCTCAGGTGATCCACGGATAAATTGCCACAGTGCCCAGCCAACGGTTTTTGCTTTATGACTTGCTGTTTTGGGAAATATTATGGCGGCTCTGTATTTGAGCTCACACAGAAGTTACGGTCAGTAACAACAGTGGTATGTAATTGTACACACCGTGTTAAGTTATTATATAATTCACATTGTACTCTTTTTCAGCCTATCAGTGAAAAGTCGCTGACCCTGCAATAATTATTGCACGCCTAGTTTTCGAAAAGGTTTAGCTTTGAAAAGTCTCGTCTCTGCCTGTCTCAAATGTTGAACAGAATTCCTTCATATGCCTTGATACTGACATGATAAATTTGGTTTTCAAATAACTATAAAAATATGATTAAAGTTGAAGTACTGAGGTTACAAGTGATGTTCTTGCCTTTTATAGATAGTAGATACGTACGTGTCGAAGGCTGAATACCAAGCAACGCTTTAGAAAAATGTCTTGGCCATCTCGGCACAAGGAGAAAATTGAGTTAGATAGCAATTGCCTTGACCTAGTGGTCTCCGGAACGAGAACGGTTTTATTTTTATTTATTTGCAGATTTTTAGTCAATAAACAAAAACACAGTACAAAAATCCGAATGATAATAGTCCGACTGAGTAAAGAGAAAAAGGTCTGTTTTTTTTTTAATTAAAGGTATTTTTTTAAATATTGTAAGCATTATTTTAATCTTTTCCATTTTGCCAATGCATTTTAGATAAAACCATGTTGTTTTCTGAACGAATTCGGTGTTTTTGTTACAAATTCAAAGTTGTTGAACATTTTCATCGATCAATTATTATTTTTTGTCGCTATTTGGCTAGTTACCTATTAATTGATTCTGCAGAAATTCACAATAAAATTTAAGTAAAACAATTGATTGCTTATGATATTTAAAACAAACAAACATGAAACAGGATAAAAGCAAAAGATAGAATATTAATAAAATTCACACCAGCTATTCACACTTTGAAATTAATTTCATTGCAAAAGCAAAGTTTAAAGTTCAAACAAAGGTTCACTGTCTGGTATTTTGCACATACATAGGTACCTGGGTGTAATAAAGTTATATTGGATGAACTTTTCACTAAATAAAGTAGAGTCTTGTTTTTGTTTAACATGTGAGTTCTATTGCTGCTTGTTTATAAACTTTAGCAGAACTAATAAGTACTTAATTAGAAGTTTATGCAGAAAACACTTAGGACACACATAACATAACACCGCTGTTATCCCCGAAGACCTTTTTTTTTAGGGGTTTGGGAAATCATCAAATAACCCCTCCCGCTCAGCGGAAGGGAGTGTCAGACATCTACTGACTAAAACCACCCATGTTTCTTCTTAGTCTCTTTTATGTCGAGGCCGAGGTATCCTTTTCAAACAACCCGCAGCCCCGACGGGCGAGGGGTACTAAAGTATACCCACGACATTTCACTCAGTTATGTTAAGGTTTCAAGTAATAAAGGCAAGCTTCAATGGGGGGCTAATCTAAACTCCTTGGCTGCTACTGAATGAAATAAAAAACCAATTTCAGTTTGCTCCACTCGGGAATCGAACCCAGGACCTCATACCTCAGCAGTCGCGAATGTGGTCACTAGACAAACGGGCAGACCTAGATTAAACCTACAATACTGTTACAAGCTGGGTATGGGATAAATAAAAACACTACTATTTGAACACACGAAATAACTTTATTACTCGCAAAACACTTATACACAATCGCAAATCACTACTGAACACTTTATCGCACTAAATGTATCTTTGAACCTTTCGTTGTCTCGCTTTAAAAGTAGACTGACTCGCTTCGTTCTAACTCGGTCCTTTTATACCACAAACACACAAAAGATATTCGAAAAAATTCCCTATTATTCCATAAAGCATCCAGAAAAACATCAACAAAAAATAACCAACAAAGAAGAAGTTACTTTACGCCGTAGGCATACGGTCGAAATTAAAATGGCAAGTACCACCGACGTCGGGCGCGGACTAACTACCTACAGAATGGAAATAGGTAACTACTAGAATTCACGAGTACTTCTCAGTTATTAGCAAGGTTTCCCGAAGATTCTAGATGACCGACGTAATAACACTTTCGTGATAAGCGTTAGATACCATCCTTGTTATATGGAAGGTATTTTAATTAGTTTTTTGGTTTGAAATGATAAACTTGTAGTTACTTTGCAAACAGGTAGGTGTTAAGTGATTCTTTTGTAAATCAAAAATTGTATATTCAAATTACAGCCTTGACAATCATTATAGGCCTAAACTTTCCTCAAGTATGTTAAAGTCGGCTGCTAGTCTACCCGGATGTAGCCCAGTACCAGTATTTTAAAATCTCATCGCTCTCACTTATTGTTACCACACATCTCAATATTATAAATCTAAATTCACATGCACTAAAATATAAAGTAACAGAGTGGATCCTCCTTAGGTATTACTCTTACACAGAGTCTTTACTCACCTATCTTGTATAATACCTACACACGCACCTACACCCACACTTACATACTCACACTTACACACTACATTCAATTTTACTCTTGTATACCATACAGTAAAATGACATAGTCCACTTGAGATATTTTTTGTTGATACTCGTATTGACCGTAAACTACCTCTTAAAATACAGGTATATCCTAGCGTAGAAGTATAAATCTTGTACAGAATTTGCAAAGTAAACTATCACTGTATTTTAAACCAAATATCAAACTGTTAATCGAAGTCTGTATGTTTTTTGGATAAATAAAGATTTTTATTTCTTATTATTTATATAATGTTTATTTAGCCACGAGGCCCACTCTTTCTTACCCTTTACCACAATCTTAGAGACTTTTTGCGGTATTCTTTTTAAACGTTTCACTTGAGTTTAAACCTCAGTACAATAAAAGTTTTTCTTAACCTATAGGGAGAGGTATGTGAAACTATCCAACGCCACCCTTAATGGCTAACGATGCTTGCAATTTGTGTGTGAAAACACACAGCTGATACTAACATGCATTATTTTTTATTCCACTTGATAGGGGTGAATCAATTGAAAATGTGAGAATATAATTTGATAAAGAAATAAGCCCAGTATTTATTTTAAAATGGTTTATAGTGAAAAAGGTTTATAATCTAGGTAGGTTTATATGGCTGAGCACTTTTCTCATCGGTACGGTAATCTTTAACGTAACATGATACCACGCGTTATAATCCTGAAAGGTTATGCAGAGGTGTACTTAAAAGAACACCTACAGTTCACCTATAATGCTTAGGTCCCATGTAATATTACATATTTTATTTTTTTAGTTTCTGTTTATTTGTATTTTTCTTACTTTTTATAAATTGTTTTTGTAAGTGTATTATTTTGTAAATGTTGACATTAGTATCTAAGCCAAATAAAATGGGAGAGGGCGCTGACTCCTGACATACAGGTTCACCTAGTTTAGGAGTCAGAGGCTTCACAAGTTTCAGTAACATAATTATGTCAATAAAGATTATTATTATATTATAATAGGTGGCCAGCCTATTACCATCAACTGGGCACAAATCTACACTCCGCAGCTGTTACTTAGAAATTCCTGATGGAAAAACCCAATAACACTTTACCCGGCTCGGAAATTAAACCCAGGACCTAATACTCAGTTGTCGCGCTTCCGACCACTAGACCAGCAAAGCAGTCAAAACAGTTGCAAATAGGGTATTTCACCAAAAAAAAAAATAATTAGTCCATCAATCTGTTAGATTATCGAAAAATATTGAATACGTGTTTTTAGTTTTATCAAATTAATAAAAATTGACGAAAATAAATCGTGTCAAAGATCATGAGTGGGGGCTTTTGACGTCACTTTGTGAATGAAAAGTACTAACCTTGTGACGTCACACGACTTGACGCGACTTTTTGAAGCACTGTATCGTCTTCATCTTTTGTTTAAGAGAAAAAATAAAAAAAATGCGTGTCCATTACTTTATGAAAATCTATCTGACGGACTAATTTTTTTTTTTTGGTTTTGAAAATTATTTTCAACTTCATTGACCCCACCGACATCGTAACGCTTGAGTCCAACGAGCCCTCATCATCACCACCAGGGGATCATCATCTTTCCTGTCCTTATCTCATGTTACTTTGGGTCGGTCACGTCTTTTTCTTCTATTCTTCTCTGTCAACCGTCACGCTATCTACTCCTTTTTTAGGGTTACGCACTTATAGGGTAAAAACCGTCCGTCTGTCTTTCACCGCTATAACACAAATACTAAAAACAATATAAAATGATTACTTAAGGGGGGCTCCCGTCGGGGATTTGCGATGCCCGTCGGGGCCGCGGGTTGTACACAAGTTATCGCGGCCTCGACATTGAGGGCTAAGAAGGAACATGGGTGGTTTTGAGTCAGTAGAAGTCTGACACTCCCTTTCGCTCTGCCCAAGAGCGGGAGGGGTTAATCGATGATTTTCCACCCGCCAAAAAAAAAAAAAAGGGGGGGGGGGTCCCATACAACAGACATGATTTTTTGCTGTTTTTATAAATCGCACTTGGCCGGTTTTCTTTCATATCATATCATATGGAGAGGAGCTCGTGGCCTAATAAGAACCGTCACTCGGGTCGATTCTTAGGTTAAGCTGCGCTTGCCTAGGTCGATCTGTGAATGGGTGACCGCCCATTACATACCGAGTTTTCTCCGTGCCTCGGAAAGCTAGTTAAGCTGTTGGTCCCGGGTGCCATATATAGATCTTTGGCAGTCGTCACAGGTAGTCAGTGACCTGAAAGTCTGACATCCAGTCTTACCAAAGGGTATCGTATTACATAGTATTAACTGGGTTGTGGAGGTCAGATAGGCAGTCGATCCGTGTAAAATACTGGTATTCAGCTGCATCCGGTTAGACTGGAAGCCGACCCCAACATAGTTGGGAAAAGGCTAGGCAGATCATATCATATGGAGAACTGTAAGTAATGTCATAATATTATTATTATAGTAGTCCCCCTTTATACACGTGCCGTCAGCGCATCCACGATAAGAAATAATAAGGGTTATAAATAAACGCAATGTATCCTAAAGGAGGTTCCTTGAAGTAAATATGGAAGCTCGTTAAATTTGTTAAAATACCGTGAAATATCGCGCTACGTCGGACACTCTGGAGACTCAACGCGAGATTTATCAGTCTCTTTATATTTTTCTAATACTTTCCTAAGGGGATTTGCATCTTGAATGTGCCACGGTTGAGCGGGTTTCGTTATAAAATGTAATATTAAAATATGCCTATGGGGCACTTTCAATGTGATGGAATTTGGCAAAGGTTCGGAGGAGGTCAAGACCTTTTTTGTTGTTATGTTAACATACTTTTATATAGGGGGTCTTATCTGTTTGTTGGAAATACAGCTTCCTTATGGGTTTAAGATCCTGCTTAGAAATTGATCTTTATTCAGTCATTGGTAGTCCATTGCTTGTCAAAAGAGAAAAAGTGACTCAAAATAAAATCTACCTGAAGTCAGTTTTGAAGATTCCCGCTTCGGCCTACCTACTCATTTAAGCTGCCTATTGAAATAACTTTAAGCTTTAAACATATTCGTAACATAGACTTAACGAGCTCGTATTGGTAGTCCAACTTCAAGGGCAACATGTCAGTAAAATACTATCAAAAGGATGAAAGAAGGTACCAAACAAAGTACGGACGTGAACAGAATTCGCGTTAGCACGTTTTACAATTTGTTACATCGCTTAAATTGTAATAAAGCTTCAGAGTAACACATACGTTTGATAAAAATTTGTATGTAACTGTACAAGATTGCACAAAGAAAATTCAACTTAGGCAAGTTGCGATAGAGTTCGGAATTGTGAACTGTGAAAATCCGATTTAAGACTGTACTTTATTCACAAATGTGCCGTGTGAGGTTTATAGAAAGAGGTGTACTGTGAATCCCGGATGGATACAGTTCGTATTCTATTTACCTTAACAGATGCCATCATTATTCCTTAAGCATTCCTTACGACTGCGCGTCGTGTGGAATGAAATTGACAAATTCAGAGGGAACCCGAATGACTCGTTACTTCTCATGCGTACCTTTGATAATATTTTATGAATAGTGTTTGTTTTTCAATTTGTCGGGTCGAACGAACGCACTTACATTTATATTCGCTCTTTTTCACTTCAAATGTGAACTGAATTCTAAATGGTATCAACAAGTGTGTTGGAAATATCGACAAGATTGTTATCGATAGACGTTTAAATTTTTTTAAACTCGTAAATCTAAAAACACAGTTACAAAGAATGAGTATCATCGTCTAGTAGTTTGCTTAGTTTATGTTAACGTCCTTACCTTATTTTTATGTGTATGTCCTAACCCATTTCATTACGCTAGTCCATCCATTCCTCTGTCTGTCGAGCTGTCACATTCCTTGTGCCAAAGACAAAAGAATGAGCCGATAGCCAATTTTCTATTCGTTGAAAGTGTTGTGTGATTTTGATTGAAATCTGAATTGAATGACTTTGATTTTTGACTTTTGTGTTCCGATTCTCGTATGGATAGTAAGATGACTATTTTTACAAAAATAACTCTCTCTCTAGGAAGGTACATTCTTTCTTTCATCAATGGTTACGTTTAATATCGAATACTTTCTCAAAATGTAACTAGGAACGACGCTATATTCGCGAGTATGTCACGTTTGGACGATCAAAAATTCCAATTTCATAAAGTCATATTAATGGTTATTGGGTTCTTTTGTTACCGTCCGTTTAATCAATGTTTCACTTTATTACTTTTGAATATTATATAAGGTTCCGACAAAAAGTAAGCTGTTCGTGTATTAATGTAACAAAATGGGGCTCGGGTAATGTTTTCATTTTCGTTCATTGTAATTATGTTAGAGGTCAATGCTTTCATGATTAAAGTTAATATACCGACACCTTTCTTGTAAAATAAAATGGCCGAGAGTGGTGTTGAAAACCGTTCTTAAATATAAAGTACTTTTGGTAAGGTTGGGAATAGTGTTTTAAATAAAAAAATACATATTAATTTGAAAGTGGACTATTTTGACTTAATAATTAATAATACTTACGTTATTCAACTGGTTTAAGAGATGCTTTTTCGGGCTGGTTCTTCAGGCATTCAGACCCTATAATCATTTAAAAAAAACGCATTTTGGGCCCTCTGCCGGTAAAAATGCCATTAGTTCTCAAATTAATTGCATTTACAATTAAATATATAATAAATGAGGCAGTCTGAACAATTAATTAGAATTCTCTATAGCATCGAAGGAATAAACGCCCGCGAAACGACGCTCGCCTGCTTTTAATAGTCCCAGTCTTGGGGCTGTATTTAATTACTTATGTACTGTCTATATAAATATGTAACTGTACAACTGAATAATTTATTTGTATGTTGTAATTAAGTATTAAAGGATTTTGTAAGGCGTGACGGAGTTTTAGAAACAATTCTCGAGGCTTAATTTGCTACATGTAATCGTTAAGTATATTAATATCGCCGTGGGAGGCGCTCCGGGCGTCGGGGGCCACGTGATGGCTTCCGGCCCCAGTAGACGCGGGCATGTGGACGGTGAGTGATGGGCTAGCTCGCCGTCCGTCCGTCTTTTGACGACGACAGGCCGCGTCCACGACGCGTTCGTGTTCCACGCGCGCCTCAAAGAGATGTCAGCAACATAGGAGGGGCCCGTAAGGGCTGCGGGGTGTTGTAAGAGATACCGTGGCCTCGACATAAAGGGCTAAGAAGGAACATGGGTGGTTTTTAGTCAGTAGAAGTCTGACACTCCCTTTCGCTCTGCCCAAAAGTGGAAGGGGTTATTCGATTATTTTCAACACGCCAAAAAAAACGTATATTAATATAACTTATCACGCTGTTTGGTGGTTTATACACTCAGCTGCACATAACGTGACTTAAAAATTTATGAATGTAGGTGAAAAGATTTTTTTTGTTGAATTTTGTTTCAGTGAATAATTTTAGAAGAAGGTTACTTTAAAATTTGTTTTCAAATAAAAAAATAAGCATTCCAAAGCTGTTTTAAATTTTTTTTAGGTAGATTACCAAGGACGACTGCCTCCGTGGCTTAGTGGTTGCAATAGCGACTGCTGTGCGTGAGGTCCTGGGTTCGATTCCCCGGTCGGTTCATTTTTTATTGGGTTTATCCATGAGGAATTTCTAAGTAGCAGCCTCGGAGTCTGAATCTGTCCCTGGTTTATGCACTGTTTATTTTATGAAATTAATGTGTACCTATTGTTTATTAATTTAATATTTTTTTTAGTTTACAATTTATTAAATTTGCACAACCTATTAGCTATAATCAATACTGTGTACGGTATATCTTAAAACAGCCAAGGGTAACATCGTAAGGAAACCGGCATAATTATCTTAGAACCAGAAATTCGAAGATCAGATATGTGACATCTACCAATCCGCACTGGGCTCGCGTGGTGGATTATAGCCCATCCCTCTCCTAGAGAGGAGGCCTGAGTCCCTGCAGAGGGAACAATATAAGGCTGATGATGATGATGATGATTGTCCATTATCATTATCATTATTCTCTTGCGCTTATCCCAATTCAATTGGGTCGGTGCAGCAAGTCTTTTTCTTCTATACTTTTCTGTTTCTCGTCATCTCACGAGACATCTCCTTTTTTGCCATACTCGTATCATTCCTAACACAGTCCATTCTTCGTTTCTTCTTCCTCTCTTTGATTTTCCTCTTCGTTTATAACTTAAAACAGGCTTTATTCTAATTTAACAATTAAAATGCGATCGTATCACTGGCCATAAGTCGTGTCACAGCTTGTGATGACATTTTTATTTTTTTTTGGTTTGTGTAAAATCTACAAATAACCCCTCCCGCTCTTGGGCTGAAAAGCGAAAGGGAGTGTCAGACTTATACTGACTAAAAGTCACCCATGTTCCTTTTTAGCCCTTTATGTCGAGGCCGTATCTCTTACAACATCCCGCAGAGTTCATTAAAAGCGTCTCACACTGTGAATTAACTTCAAAATAGATTCATTACATCAATGTACACTACACATAGTACAATGTTATAAACTAATATACTCGCAGTTCGCACAGTTATATATAAGTAGTGTACTGTAGTACAATATTATTTACGAAACCACATCAATGGCTTAATTTGCGCCCTGTCTTAATGCTTTGGTTATTATGTCTACGCAGGATATTGAACTTGGGTTTGGTTACAAGCGTCAGCGAGATTATTAGTATTTAGGTATACAGGGTGTAAATCAACCGTTCACACATACGTCAACCAAGCATTCTGTACATCAAACTAAGTACCTCTACGCAAAAAAAATTGTTGGGAAACGCTTTTTTTTTTGGGGTCAATAATTTCATTTTACGGTGAAACTTAATGTAGCACTCTTAAAACATTGTGCTAGTGGATGCTTTGAATAGTAAAAGGGTCTTGAAGGTAATTTAAGTAAAGTTACAACCTAAAACTAGTATTTACAAAAACAGCTGTGCAAAATTTGGAACTTAGTCCCCCAATATCTCCGTAACTAGGGGGTTCCCAGGTATGGTCTAGAACAAAAAAAGGTCGCAGTGGTAGAGAGAACAAGTGCCCATCGTTTGCGTTAAGGGTACTTTTACACCCTTTATTTGTGTAAAGGTATATAGATTTAGAGAGGCCCAGTAACGTGATTGGTATGTGTAATTCGTAAGTTAGTGCAGTTATAGAATTTTCCAAATACAAGATGGAATAGCTACCTACTGTTAATTTAGTTAAGTTTATCTTTAAGTGAGAGAGCCCATTCCCTCCGCATCCTCCATTCCCTCTCAAAGAGAGGAGGCCTGTGTCCCAGCAGTGGGAACATTAATATGCTGTTGATGATGATGAATTTGTTCTTTAAGAAAATAAATGTCTTTAAACCGAAACCAAATAAACATAGATGTACAAATGGTTACAAAACGGCAACCTAGTATTCGGAACATTGGTATATAACACACAACAAACATTGGTATTTTATTGTTTATATTAAACAAAAAAATTATGTTTCCTACAAAATTGCAATGCCTACTCGCTGAAAATATATGGAACGGGTGTCCCTTCTACCCTGTTTAATAGCTAAGTGAAGGGACCTATCACACTAATATATAAAGGCGAAAGTTTGTGAGTGTGTGTGTGTATGTTTGTTACTTCTTCACGTCTAAAAGGCTGGAGCGATTTTAATAAAATTTGGTATGGAGTTAGCTGACACCTTGGATTAACACATAGGATATTATACCGATTTTATCTTCCCGAGGGTTAATTTTCGAGTTGTAGCGGGTGAAGCCGCTGGCAACAGCTAGTCATTTAATATATTTAAATAAAAACAGAATGCTTTGAAACATACCCTTTCAAACCCTGAGGCCTCATGTATTCCTAAAAAAATAATCTCAATGAAGTTTTACCCAACCTGGGAATCCAACTCCGGACCAGCAGTCACTTTTGCGACCTTGAGCCCATGAGGCACTTATAATGTAATACACAATAATACATATTACTGGCGGACGTCACGCGGTTTCACGCGTAGTTCCTGTTCCCGTAAGAATACAGGGATAAAAATACCCTATGTCACCCGGGGATAGTGTAGCTTCCCAACGGTGAAAGAATTTTTCATTTCGGTCCAGTAGTTTCGGAGCCTATTCGTTACAAACAAACAAACAAATCTTACCTCTTTATCTACATACTAATATTATAAAGCTGAAGAGTTTGTTTGTTTGTTTGAACGCTAAGATCTCAGGATCTACTGGTTAGAATTGAAAAATTCTTTTTGTGTTGGATAGTCCATTTTATCGAGGAAGGTTTTAGGCTATATAACATTACGTTACGACCAATAAGAGTGGAGCATAAATGAAAAATGTTGCAAAAACGGGAAACGATATTCCTAATTGAGAGTTTCCGTTGCGTGTGCTGCAAAAATGGTTTAAGTTATGAAAATATTATGTATGAAAAAATGTTCCTTTTTAAAAGTTCTACAAATAAGTCCGCGACAGCAAATATCTATCTACTAAGATTGACTCACTGTAACCATTTTTTTACTATCAAAATGTTAGGTTAAATAGAATTATTTTTTGCGAAGCTTATTTAACCCATATGGTATTAATCTATATCTAAATAAATATGTTTGATAGAAAGGAAATTTATTATAGAATATTTGTTCCTTTTACTCTATATAGTTTAAACAAATATCTTAGAAGATATCGCAATGTTAAAATGTACGCGCGACAAAATAATTACGCGGTCCGCCGCCCTCGCGTCCCGATGTAGATACTCGTACGTGGAGATTCTGGCCCCCGGGAAATTCAAATTCAAATTATTTATTGCACCATAATATTTACAAAGTGTTATTGTATATTGTTTTGTGAGCAGTAGTGGCCCAGTGGTGGCGGCTCCGACTTAC
The DNA here is from genome assembly GCA_932274075.1 of Diarsia rubi. Lineage (NCBI taxonomy): Eukaryota > Metazoa > Arthropoda > Insecta > Lepidoptera > Noctuidae > Diarsia > Diarsia rubi. Next base: position 11,921,950 of record OW026417.1, on the reverse strand, counting down.
GAACAGTTGGTCGTGGGTTCGAACCTAGACAGGCGCATTACTTTGTGTAATTTATTTCATCACCACTGCTCTCAAAACGGTGAAGGTAAACATCGTAAGGAAAACGGCATATCTTAGAACCAAAAATTTGAAGATTGTGACATCTACCAATCCGCACTGGGCCCGCGTGGTGGATTATAGCCGTCCCACACCTAGAAAGGAGGCCTGACTCCCTGCAGTGGGAACAATAAAGGCTGATGATGATGATGATGATGATTGTATATTTAATAGTAAGAGATAGGAAGGTACCTATAGTAATTCTCAATTTAATAATGTAATCTGTCTGCGCCATATCTACGCCTGACGCCTTTTTAATAGCATCAAGCAATTGCACAAGCAAGTGGTGCCATAACTTTTCATTCAGTAGATTTTCGTGATTTTTTACTCACACCCGCACACTTTTGATACTATTTTTACTTTTGCCAATATTTTTACGTGGAGTACACGGCTGCGTACATTTTCTACTTTTATATCGCAATTATCATTGTAATCATCATAAATATTAAGATTAAAGCTGTTTGCGAAGAAACTGAGGTTTTAATTATGAAACTTCCAAATGTTCAGTATTGGACATAAATTGGCGACCGTGACAGGACGCTTGTTCAAATTCGTAATCGAGTACGAAGACAAAGAATCTTTATGAAAAGAAAATCTACAAAGGATTCATCGTGGAGGACTACAGACGCAAGAACACTATAATAGAAGACAACTAAGCCAGCCAGGTCGGTCAGCAGAACGCGCCGCGCCCAGCCTTTGCTTCTACGACATCAAGGTTCACCGTCAGCCTGCCACGCCAGCTCGAAGATTCCTCAACCATCTGCACGAGCAGCTCGTGTACCTATTAGTGCCACAGCTACCAGCGAGGACCAGTGCAGCCAGAAGCAGCCGTCTCGCCTATCAGTTAAGTGCCATTCCTATAGATTACCCTACCCATAGTACTTAACCTATTTTCCTATCAAAGGGTCGCTGTTTGGTACATTCCACTTGTGTATTTCAATAATTCAACTAAGTATCTAGCTACTTCAAAGTTTATTTCAAGTAAATAACCAGTATAAATCTAAAAACAGTAAAATTAAAATCGATTGTTCAGTGTCAACTACCTACCTACGTCATTTGTAACAAAGTAAATCAGAAATAATATTCCCGATATTTTTGTTATAATAAAGGTAATCTGAAGCCTAAACTTAGTCGCCCTCCCAATAAATACGTTTCAGTATTCTAGTTCACATTATTTCAAATATTTTTGGCCGACTATTCCAGAAACATCGTCGCCGCCTGACGCTGCCGGTTACCGCTAGCCGCGTTCGGGTCGACGGCGCCGCGTCGCCTGGGCCTCCGCGCTGCTGCCGTCTTTGCCGCGTTCGGACCCAAGTGCCGCCGAAGGAGTATCAGATAAGATTCCACACATATAACTTTGTTCCTTCATTTGACACTACTGTACAGTTTACTCAATCAACTATGTATTATTATTTTCGAAAGTTCTCAGTGCTATTTTATCGTTTGTTGTTGCTACCATTGATAATTGATTAGCAAAATGTCTTCAAGCGAAGATAAAGACAGTTTTGCAAAACAATTGAGGGAACTAATTGCTAAACGTAGCTCGGTAAAAGGTCGCTTAACGAAATTTAAAAAATATTTAGATGAAGTATGTTCTTCAAAATTAACAAAAGGCCAAGTTAAAGAGTTAGAAATTAATATTGATAAAATACGAGCTATGTCTAGAAAATTCGATGAACTACAGGGTCAGATTGAAGTCATAAATTGCGATGAGATGGACTCTGAGATCGACGTACGTGATGAGATTGAGCGGATCTTTACTTCACATCTTGCAATAGCTGAGGAGCAACTTGATAAGTATAAGAATATTTCTCAGGAATCTGATTTGCACAATTCATCGCAATGTAATCACAGTCGGTCATCCCAATGTCATCATCTTGATTTTAAATTACCACAAATACAAATAGCAAAGTTCGATGGTGCCTATTTCCGCTGGCTTGAGTTCCGAGATACCTATTTGTCGCTCATTCACAACAACGAGCGTATCAAGCCTATTCATAAGTTCCATTATTTAGTATCGTATCTCGAAAATGAAGCTGCACGAATTATTTCTAATTTAGAAATTTGTGAAACCAACTATGAGACTGCATGGCAGCTCTTGTGCGATCGTTACGATAACAAGCGCCAGCTTATAAATCAACATCTTAATTCATTGTTGTATTTTGAATCAACACAACAACAACACAAACGTGAATCGGACAAATCACTGAGGTTTCTTGTTGACCATGTAACTAAAAATTTGCGAGCATTGTCAAGCTTAGCTAAACAGAATGAGCTGCTTGACATGATAATTATTAAAATTCTTATACCAAAATTAGATAATCGTACTACCATGAAGTGGGAAGAACATCGTAATGGGTTGTCTGATGTCCCCACTCTAAAGGATTTCAATAAGTTCCTTACTGATCGCGCTGATGTGTTAGAAACTATGTATCAAAACAAGTCTGATACACCTAAGACTATACAATCACGCCAAAATAACAATAATAATTCTCGTAGTACTAAATCCTTCTCATCTACAGTTCAGAACACTGGCTCTGTCGCTAAACAGTGCGTTGTCTGCAAGGGTGACCACTGGATATACGACTGCCCTACTTTCTTAGGCAAGAGTGTTCAAGAACGACGAGATGAAGCATTTAAGTTGCACTTATGCTCCAATTGTTTACGAACAGGGCATCGTGCACGTGATTGCAAGTTGGGTCCCTGTCGGGAGTGCAAGCGTAGACACAACTCACTCCTGCATTTACCTAATTCTAACAGTACTAGTTCAGTCAGCAGCAATAATGCTAACACAGATCGCGAGTCAACTGAGATATCAGTCAATAATTCGATTAGCAATAATTTCATAGAAAATAACATTATTTTGTCAACAGCCATGGTTAATGTTATTAATCCTCAAACAAACAAAGCATTTCAAGTGCGTGCTTTATTAGACTGTGGAAGTCAGTCCTCATTCATTAGCCAGTCACTTATGGCCAAGCTATCATTACAGGTATGTGCTATAAATACCATAAATGTTATAGGTATAGGCAACAACCTAGCAGAACATGTTAACAAGAGTTGTATTGCCCGAGTAAATTCACTTAACAATGACTATAGTTTCGTACAGTCATTTTATGTATTAAACCAATTAACAGGTGTTATTCCTAAACAACCTATAGATATAAGTCAATTAAAGATTCCAAGAAACATACAGTTAGCTGACCCTAACTTTAATCAGCCTTCGGCTATAGACGTCTTAATAGGTGCGGACCTATTTTGGGACCTATTAGGATGTGATCAGCTAGCGTTAGGTCATAACATGCCCAAGCTACGTAGCTCAAAGCTAGGTTGGCTCATTGCCGGCCTTATTCCTCCACGTGTAAGGAATCGTTCGTCACCTAATAATATTTCGTGTCATGTTTCAATTAGTGATAGTGGCGAATGCAATAATTCCAATACTAATTCTCAATTGACAAAGTTTTGGGAACTGGAGCAGGTCCCAGACAAGCAATATTTTAGCAAAATTGAGCAGGCATGTGAAGAACATTTTTATCGTAATACTTACCGTTGCGAGTCGGGTAGATTTTGTGTCAGGCTGCCCCTAATTGATACTCCAGATTGTTTGGGGAATTCTTACGCAATGGCTAAGAAACGATTGTTGTGGTTAGAAAAACGTTTCCGTAAGAATCCAGAATTAAAGTTACAATATGTCAATTTTATTCAAGAATACTTTGAGCTAGGCCATTTAGAGGAATGTTCGACTATTAATCCCGTTCCATCCTATTACCTTTGCCATCATGCAGTGTTTAAACAAAACAGTGAAACGACAAAGACTCGTGTTGTCTTTGATGGATCGGCACGAACTTCTTCAGGTTTTTCTTTGAACGACCTACAGATGGTCGGTCCCAATGTTCAAGACTCAATATTTTCTATTTTGATTCGGGCTCGTCAGTATAAATATGTATTCACAGCTGATATTGAAAAATTCTTTAGGATGGTCTCATTAGATGAAAGGGATCGTAATTTACAACTGATACTTTGGAGAAGTGACGAGTCGAATCCCATCAAAACTTTACGTCTAAATACCGTAACTTATGGTCTAGCAAGTGCTACATATTTAAGCACAAAGTGTTTGTCAGTATTGGCAGAAGATTGCAATGACGAACTAATAAGTAATATTATTAAACACGACCATTATGTCGATGATTTAGTGACCGGATCCAACAATGAGTCCGAGCTATTATACATTCAACGCAAAGTGTCGGATATCCTTAGATCTGGTGGATTTAAACTACGTAAATTCAGATCGAATTTACCAAACATTTTGTCATCACCAGTCATTGATCAAAATGGCAAGGTTAGTTTAGGTGAATCTACAAATACTTTAGGATTAGATTGGAATCCCAAAACCGATACTCTTCATATATCAATTGAGATTCCCAATAACAATGATGTAGTTACCAAACGATCAATACTGTCTGCATCATTCAAGATTTTTGATCCCCTTGGAATTCTCAGTCCATGCGTGATTATACCTAAAATGTTACTACAGTCCTTATGGCTCAATAAAAAGGATTGGGATGAGCCAGTTGGTTCCGATGTTCTGGAATCCTGGAATAAGTTCATTAACAATTTACACTTTTTATCAGGTTTACAGATCCCACGTTTAACGCTATGCGAAGCTCCTAGTTATATAGAAATACATACCTTCAGTGATGCTTCTCAAGTCGCCTACGGTGCATGTGTGTACCTGCGGTCACACAACTTAGCTGGTAATGTAAAGGTAAACTTACTGTGTGCTAAGTCTAAGGTCGCGCCGTTGAAGCCGACGACTATACCGCGTCTGGAGCTTTGCGCTGCTCTATTAGCTGCCAAATTGTGCAAGGCAGTCATTAGTTCTTTGCGATATGAAGTCAATCGCATCATTTACTGGTGCGATTCTAGTGTTGTCCTCAGTTGGTTGAGTGGTAATTCTGCAAAGTTAAAAACTTTTGTAGCTAATAGGGTAGCTGAAATAAACGAACTTACCGATAGTTCGTCGTGGCACTATGTGCCGACTGATCAGAATCCGGCTGATCTGGTCTCAAGGGGCGTAAGCCCAGATCAAATCATCAACCTTGAGTTGTGGTGGTCAGGTCCAAGCTTTCTAAAACAGCCTGAATCTGATTGGCCCTATTTGAAAAAAATAATAAATGAATCAGACTTACCTGAGATTAAATCCACTTCCACTGTTGTTCAGGAACCTGAAACAGAAATTCTGAGAATAGATAAATTTTCTTCATTTTTAAAATTGAGACGCATGTTCGCGTATGTTAATAGATTTATACACAACATAAGACACAAATGTCTTAAAGATAAATTATTTGGCAAACTAACAGTTAGTGAATTAGAATCATCTTTTAATAGCTTATGTAAAATTGCTCAGCAAACTTCATTTGCTCTAGAGTACAATACATTGTTAAAAAATAAAACTTTAAGTAGCAAGTCAACACTCTTGTCTCTTTCACCCTTTTTGGACGATGACAAGGTGATGAGAGTCGGTGGTAGAATAGAATTATCAAATTACAATTATACTAGAAAACATCCCATGCTTTTGCACGCCTCTCATCCGCTTACCAAATTGTATTTCAAATTTCAACACTTAAACAACATGCATGCTGGGCCTCAGCTGTTGCTGGCCTGTGTAAGAGAGACTGTGTGGCCTATAAGCGGTAGGCACTTGGCCCGCCGCACAGTACAAGCCTGTATCAGATGTAGACGTATACAAGGTAAAACATTAAATCCCATTATGGGAAACCTACCTGCACAGCGCATCACACCCGACTTTCCATTTCGTACTGTTGGCGTCGACTTCGCTGGTCCGTTTTTCACGCTAAATAGAAAAGGTCGAGGTGCACGATTAACGAAAACCTATTTATGTTTGTTTGTTTGTTTCCGGTATAAATGTGTGCACCTGGAAGCCGTCAGTGATTTGTCTAAAGACGCGTTCATCATGACGTTACGCAGATTCATTTCGCGCAGGGGCAAGCCAGCGGAGATATTTTGCGATAATGGCCGCAACTTTGTTGCGGCAGCTAAAGAGATAGGCAATTTTCTTACAACTCATTATGAACCGGTAGTTGATTTTGCTACAAATGAAGGCATAAAGTTTGTGTTCTCTCCCGCGTATGCTCCACATTTCGGCGGCATCTGGGAAGCCGGCGTTAAGTCCGCGAAATACCATATAAAACGCGTTATGGGGAACAATCATTTAACGTTTGAGGAGATAGGTACTCTTTTCGCCCAGGTGGAAGCTGTGCTTAATAGTCGACCTTTATGCCCACTCTCCCCTTCCCCTGACGATTACCACTTCCTGACTCCCGGTCATTTTCTGATAGGGCGTGCCCTAAATGCATTGCCTGGTCCATCGCTAGAGCACGAGAACCAGAACAACCTTCAACGCTACATGAAACTTCAACAAATCTACCAACATTTTTGGCAGCGCTGGCAAAGAGAATATGTAGCAGAGCTACAGCAGCGCTGCAAATGGCGTACAAATTCAGCATCCCTGCAAGTTGGAGATTTAGTTCTCCTCCAGGAAGATAACGTCCCACCACTCAGCTGGCGAATGGGACGAGTCAGCCGCCTGTTCCCTGGAACCGACGGCGTCACCCGAGTCGCAGACGTGAAAACTACCAGAGGCTGCTTCAGGAGGCCTCTCACTCGGATCTGCCCCTTGCCTACCTCTTCACCGAATGACGACTAAAGAAGTTGAAAGGAGTCTTTCAACGGGGGGGAAGATGTCTGCGCCATATCTACGCCTGACGCCTTTTTAATAGCATCAAGCAATTGCACAAGCAAGTGGTGCCATAACTTTTCATTCAGTAGATTTTCGTGATTTTTTACTCACACCCGCACACTTTTGATACTATTTTTACTTTTGCCAATATTTTTACGTGGAGTACACGGCTGCGTACATTTTCTACTTTTATATCGCAATTATCATTGTAATCATCATAAATATTAAGATTAAAGCTGTTTGCGAAGAAACTGAGGTTTTAATTATGAAACTTCCAAATGTTCAGTATTGGACATAATCTAAGGTTCTATCAAATATTATAGAGAGGAAAGATTAGCTTTTTTGTTTGTTACGATTTAACTCAAAACTCAGACGCCTTAGAAAATTCTTTCAACATTAGAAAGCTAATTGAAAAAATATTACTATTTTGGATAGTCGATCTATCGAGAAAGGTTGTAAGTTATATATTATTGTGACGCATACGAAGTTGCGTGGGTCAGCTAGTATTATACAGGGTGTCCAAGAACCTGGCGTCCAACTGGATTCCCACGATGCCCCAAGTTCTAACAGTACTCAGAAAAATATTTTAAAAAATCCACCCCATGTACTTACAGAATTATACTGATTTCAAAAAAAAAGGGGAAATGAGCACCCTGTGACATACTTTTGAATGCTGTGACTGCTAATGCTGATAATTTCGATATTTCTTGGAGGTTTTGTAATCTAGGGTATTGCTGTGTCTAAATAGAATGTAAAAATAAAGTACTTATTGTACCATTTTAAAATAAAATATTATTTTAACTAAAGGTGATATGGAAAACTATTGAATTTCGCAACTTTGACCGACTGTAGTGTAAAAAAAATGTACCAAAATAGTATGGCAAGTGACGTCAAATTTTGACGCGTTTATTCCTTTTTTTAAAAAGGTATAATACTTACACATTAATTTGAAAAAAAAAATTTTTGATAATATTTTTACTCAACAACCCAATTTTTACGAAGTGCCTACCTACTAACGGTAACTGTCGGACCCTTTCTTATCTTAGAAACTGTTATGTTACTACTATTATTTACTTCGGTTCCAAGAGTGAGCAAGAAGGAAATACACACAGGTAGATGGGTTCCCAGTAGAATAAAAGCAAAGAATGTTAGTTTAAAGATATTTTATTACAATAAATGTTCAAAATGTTGACCACCCGCGGCAATACAAGCTCTCACTCTCCTTAAAAAGGACCGCTTTATGTTTCGCGAGTAACTTTTTTGACGTATCACCTGCACTGCTTGTGTTATCTTCTCACGAAGGTCAGCGATGTCATTAATGGGCTTCGCATAAACGAGCTCCTTCATAGTTCCCCAGAAAAAAAAATCCAGCGGATTTAAGTCAGGTGAGCGGGCTGGCCACGGGATTGTTCCTGATCGCCCAATCCACCTGTTCGGGTATTGCTCGTCCAAAAACTCTCTAACGGATACGCGAAAATGTGCTGGACAGCCGTCGTGTTGGAACCACATATCTGGTGGGGTCTCTTCTAGTAAGTTTGGCAAATCATTTTGAAGAAAATTTAAATATGATTCGCCAGTCAAATTCTCGGGCATCTCAAATGGACCAATAATATTCCCACAGAGAATACCGGTCCACATGTTCACTTTGAACCGGTACTGGGATCTATCTTCTCGCATCAAGTGCGGATTTTCCACATGCCACTCGTGCAAGTTGTGTAGGTTCATGTAGCCATCCTTCTTAAATGTTGATTCATCTGACCACAAAATTTTGTCGATAAAGTTTTCGTCTTCTCGATGTTTTTGCAGGATTGTTTCACAAAACGCGACTCGGCTCGGATAGTCTCGAGGTAAAAGACTTTGCACTCGCTGTACGTGGTACGGATGATATTCTTCTTTTTGGAGAATACTGTGTGCTGTGCTCTTCGGTATCCCCGTATCAGCTTCTATTCCTCGCACAGAGATGCTTGGATTTGCCGACACCGCCTCTAAAACTTCATCGCGTATGAAGTCATTTACGGGTCGTCCTTCACCAGCTACTTGATTGGGGAACCGCCCGTCACATAGTGATCTGTGCACATTAATGAAAACTCGATGGTCGGGATATCGCGTAGCCCTCGGATACCTTTCTCTGTAAAGTCTCGCTGCAGCTCGTCCATTACCTCTACATTCTCCATAAATGTAGTGCATATTTGCGTATTCTTGCGGAGTGTAGGTCGCCATGGTAGCACACACAAAACACAAACTGTCCAAACACAGGCAAAGGTCGTCGTAAAGAGTTCGTTTCAAAGTCCAGAGCACAAAGAGTAATCGAGTCCAATAAACAAAGCTTTAAATCGTAGTACGTGATCAATGGTAACAATAAGAGAGAGGTGCGTAGTAACGGCAGGAGGCAGTGACGCGTACTGACCGTACTGTTATCCTAAATAGCACGATCCCAGATAGCGTCACTATCTATCTCACTCGCACCTCTAACCTTTTTCTCCCTCACTCTTACCTGAATAATGGGGTACCATAAAGAAGAACCAGCAAATCGCAAAGATAGTTTCTGTCTTGCTCCCTCCTGTTGTAATAACGAATCACTATGGTGAGATGCATGCACATACCGTCCCTTACGGTCTAACCTGTTTTTTGAGAGGCCTGTTGTTATTTTTATGAGCATACAATAGTAATTCTTTAGAGGTTAGATTCAATTCGTCGTAAATTTTTCTTTCTAAGAATTCTGTAAGACATCGTAAAAATTGGGTTGTTGATGTGGTATTCTGTTATAAATTTATATACATACTGATTTAAAATAAATGTGCATAAAGCGGGTGGTGAGGGCAACCCCGACAAGGTGGGTGGGAGGCACTCCGCTGTCATCCACCGTAGAGGACGGTCGTTGCGATCACTGAGCGTTGGGTGTACACAAAATACAAACTTTGTGTTTTATTTCCAATATATTATTATATACAAACAGAGAATTATTTGTGGAGTTTGGAGTACTCCACAATTGGCGACGAGGAAATCTGGTAAGTGCTGAAAGATTATTTCAAATCTAATTGCATGCAAATCGGCAGTCAACAGGTTGTTTAATGTGTTCATTTCCTACCTACATGGAATACGATTGCATTTTGCTAGACAATATTATGTAAACAATAAAATCTTACATTGATCAGTCATTTAAAATATGCAAGTGCTCTAAACGGTAGTACGATTTTTGTGTGTATTTTTTTAATCAATCTTAGCGTAAACCTACTGATAAACTAATAACAACATTACAGTACCTAGTTAATAAATAATTAATCAATAAAAAGTTCAATTAAGAAAAGAAATAGTTACCTACCTACCCTCGTTATAGTGTATGATGTGGATATTACTTATTTTATTGCCAACAAATGAAAGTGTTATTATTTACGTTAATTTTAGGTAGATTTTATCTATGCGTGATTATAAGTACTTGATATTTAAGCATAACTCAGACATTATTCGTAATCACCGAAGCAGAGTTATGAACTCTTTTGTTACAACTTTGTTGTTATGATATTTTTAGATATTTCATGTAGGTAGGTCTAAAATTAAGGGGTTTGATAGCCGATTGCATGTTAATTATGATGTAAAGATGTTAGTATGAAACAAATAACTTGTTTTACTAAATATGTGTTGAGGCATAAATAGTCAGCAGTGAAAGTACTATTAGTGAGGAAATATAGTGCTGACATCAAGTTTAATGTGAGTGTGAACTCTCAAAATTGTGCCAAAATATGCTAATATTTAGCAGCCGAGTACTAAATTGAATAACTGTAATAAAATTTTAAAATAACTACAGTTTCAAAAGTTTAAAATAGCCTTAAAACCAGTGCCTGCTAATACTTACCAATAAAATGTTGTTGTGTAGCTGGTGTGCACATTCCACTATAACTATATACCCACATTGTACAAATACCGCAGAACTATCACTACCAAATCGTAGTGAGATATTCTCCGTGCGATTCTCGACTTACCCACATTAAATTTAACTATCACTGTTTACATTCTGAGTAATACCGCACGACTAAGTACTTATGTAAACGGTAATTATTATCGTTCATAGAATCTTAATTTTATTTGTATGCAAGTAACAGGTAATAAATTAATATAGTTAAGAAAGATAATATGATTAGTGCACGGATTTCTTTAAACAATATATTGCGAGTAGACTTGACTTTTGCTCTTTTTCAATAAGCTACCGACTACACAACAACAACCGATCGTGCCTGTAAGTATTAGCCAAGTCGAAAGAGAATGACAAAATACATACTGTACACTATTCCAATGGGTAAGCACCCTTAAAGTTCCTCATATACTGGTATAAATAAAACTGTACGTACTAGTATATGCAATTCCACAAAATGAAATGATTCATGTTCCAATCCAAAAGTTCAGTCTTACGTAATAAAAACTGAACAGGTTAATAGGATTGGAACAAGAACAAACAAAACCCGAACTCAGGGTATTCACACGAATAATACACGGTGTACAAGATGTGGAAGTGAAAATCACAAGTGTGATGATACACGTTGTCCCGCAAGGGACAAAGTATGTGACAAATGTGGCTATAAAGGTCACTTCATGAGTCAATGTCGAACAAGGAAACTCAAGCGTAAAGCACCCAATACTTGGGACAAACAAAAAAATGACAGTAAAAAAAAACTAAAACAACCGAACCACAGACCAAACCACCAGTCAGTAATGTAAACTATATATTTCACATTGACGATGACGCTGAAATAACTTGCCAAGTAGGAGGTGTCAACGTAAATATGCTCATCGACTCTGGGAGTAAAAACAATATAATAAATGATAAAACCTGGGAATATTTAAAATCAAAAGCTGTCGCTGTGTCTAACCAGCAACCAGGTTCCGATCAAGTGTTTATGGCATACGGTTCAAAAGATCCTCTAGATGTGCTCGGCACATTTGAAGCATCAATCGTAGTTGGACCAGAAACAAAAACTGCAAAATTTTATGTGATTAAAAATGGCACCCGTAATTTGTTGGGCAAGCATACATCTACATGTCTCAATGTGCTTAAATTAGGGGTGAGTATAAATCTAGTATATACAGAGATTTTTCCTAAATTTAAAAATGTCCAATTGGCTATTGCTATAGATCCATCTGTGACACCCATATGTCAGCCATATAGGCGAGTACCAATTCCGCTCGAAAATAAAATCAATGATAAACTTGATGAGTTAGTTAAAAAAGATATCATTGAACCTGTAGATCAAGCCACAACCTGGGTTTCTCCGGTAGTACCCATTCTTAAGAGTGATGACACATTAAGACTATGTGTCGACATGAAATCAAAATCAAAATCAAAAGTCATTTATTCAAATTAGGCTGATAATCAGCACTTTTCGAACGTCAAAATTTACTTTACTCTACTTATTTACAAGAGACAGTCCCCCAAAACGCCTACCCTTCGGCACTTCCTAGTGTTTAGCTGGAAAGAAGAAGTGACGGAACAAACTCCCCAGCAACACATTCTGTCTGTTATGTTGGTTAGAAGAACCAGACTCGATACAATAGTAAGGTGTAAGTTCATTTTAGAGTTACTACAGACACAAATCAATAATAAAAAATTATATAATTATAAACAATGTAAAAATAAAAAAAGTACATAACATATCATATATGAGATGTGCAAACAAAGCCATTATAAGAGAGAACCATCCTTTACCTACAATGACCCAACTTCTCCCGAAGCTCAGGAAGTCATGTATCTTTTCTAAACTCGATATTAAAGATGCATTCCACCAAGTCGAAATAAAAGAAGATTGTCGGGATATAACAACTTTTATAACCAGTAAAGGCCTGTTTCGATATAAGCGTCTGATGTTTGGTATATCGTGTGCACCTGAACACTTTCAGAAAATCATGGAAAGGATGCTTCTGCCTTGTAAGGGCGTCGTTAATTTCATTGACGATGTTTTTGTGTTTGGCAGTAACGTAAATGAACATAACGATAGACTAAAACATGTGTTGCAAGTTTTGGAAGATAATAATGTGGTGCTTAATGATAAAAAATGTATTTTTAACGCGTCAAAAATAGATTTTCTGGGTCATGAATTATCTCCACGAGGCATTAGGCCCCTTGATAAGTACGTCAAAACTATAAAATCATTCAGAGAACCTAAAACCGTCGAAGAAGTTCAAAGTTTTTAGGACTTGTCAATTATATTGGAAAATGGATCCCAAGGTTGGCCACCATGACCGATCCAATTAGAGAAATTTTAAGACACAAACTCTCTAAACACGCCGACATAGCTGAATATTGGAAAGACAAACAATCTGCTGCGTTTGCGGAGTTAAAAGAGAGTTTAAGTGCCCTTCGCACTTTAGGTTTTTATGATCCACACGATAGGACACAAGTCACGGCAGATGCTAGTTCTGTAGGGTTAGGAGCAGTCCTCGTTCAGATTGATAAACAAGGACCTCGGATTATTGCTTTTGGTCATAAAAGTTTATCTGACGTTGAAAAACGATATTGCCAGACCGAAAAGGAGGCACTTGCCTTGGTCTGGGCCATCGAACATTTTAATATGTATTTATATGGGTTAAAACAATTTGAGCTGATCACTGATCATAAACCTCTCGAGGTAATATTTGGGCCACGATCAAAACCTTGTGCACGAATTGAACGATGGGTGTTACGGTTACAGGCTTACAATTACAAAGTTGTTTACTGTCCTGGTAAAAACAATATAGCTGATGCCCTGTCCCGATTATGCCCAAATCATATTTCACATCCACATGTTAATAGACTTTCTAGGCCCCCTGCCAAGTGGACACAATTTATTAGTAGTCATTGATTATTATAGCCGCTACAAAGAAATTAAGGTTATGAAATCTATTACATCTAATGAAACCATTAATGTTTTAAAAGAAATATTTTCTAGGCTAGGTATTCCGGTCAGTATAACATCGGATAACGGACGTCAATTTACTAGCGAGGAGTTCAAATCCTTTTGTTCAGAATTTGGCATCAGGCTTTACAATTCTATACCATATTGGCCACAACAAAACGGGGAGGTTGAAAGACAAAACCGCGACATCCATAAGCATTTGAAAATTAGCAATGCCAGAAGTCTGATTGGAAGGATGATCTCCTTCGCTATCTCATGATGCGAGCATGATGATCATCATGATGCGAGATAAAGACACTCGAAAGAAAGAAAAAGGTAAAATAAATGAGGATAGGAAACGCAAAGCAAAAGGACAAGAAATTGAAGTTGGTGAGAAAGTATATGTAAAGAATTTTGTAAAAAGTAATAAATTAACGCCAAATTTCGATCCAGAGCCACATACAGTAGTCAGTACACATGGGAATAAAGCAAATGTCCGTAATGATTCAACTGGCCAAGAGTATAAAAGAAACGTAATTCATCTTAAGCGAGTAGAAGGAAATTGGACAGTTGTTGATACAGAATCTAATGATGATGATTGCGTGTCGGGCGAAGATCAAAATAAATTGTAGAAAGGAATAAACGGAAACATTGTCAAAATATATGTAATAAAAACATATCCTAAAAATAGATAGAATAATGAAAAATAAACCTTAAAATGTAAATATTCACTTAAAATTAAGTATAATAAAAAGTTATTAAAATTGAAATGATTGTGACATTTAATTAAAGAAGAATTAAATATTAATTATTTACTCAATTTTTATAGTCAAAATAATAATCTGATTTAATGATGTTTATTTATTTTTCTAAAAAAAGGAAGAGATGTGGTATTCTGTTATAAATTTATATACATACTGATTTAAAATAAATGTGCATAAAGCGGGTGGTGAGGGCAACCCCGACAAGGTGGGTGGGAGGCACTCCGCTGTCATCCACCGTAGAGGACGGTCGTTGCGATCACTGAGCGTTGGGTGTACACAAAATACAAACTTTGTGTTTTATTTCCAATATATTATTATATACAAACAGAGAATTATTTGTGGAGTTTGGAGTACTCCACAGTTGAGTAAAAATATTATCAAAAATTTTTTTTTTCAAATTAATGTGTAAGTATTATACCTTTTTAAAAAGAGGAATAAACGCGTCAAAATTTGACGTCACTTGCCATACTATTTTGGTACATTTTTTTTACACTACAGTCGGTCAAAGTTGCGAAATTCAATAGTTTTCCATATCACCTTTAGTTAAAATAATATTTTATTTTAAAATGGTACAATAAGTACTTTATTTTTACATTCTATTTAGACACAGCAATACCCTAGATTACAAAACCTCCAAGAAATATCGAAATTATCAGCATTAGCAGTCACAGCATTCAAAAGTATGTCACAGGGTGCTCATTTCCCCTTTTTTTTTGAAATCAGTATAATTCTGTAAGTACATGGGGTGGATTTTTTAAAATATTTTTCTGAGTACTGTTAGAACTTGGGGCATCGTGGGAATCCAGTTGGACGCCAGGTTCTTGGACACCCTGTATACTAGCGGAGGTCACGCGGTTTCACCCGTTCCTAGTTCCTTTTCCCGTGGGAATACAGGGATAAAAAGTAGCCAATGTCACCCGGGGATAGTGTAGCTTCCCAACGGTGAAAGATTTTTTCAAATCGGTCCAGTAGTTTCGGAGCCTATTCGTTACAAACAAACAAGCAAATCTTTCCTCTTTATAACATTATTATTATATTAAAATGTAGATTGAACTAAGCAATCTATTTTCCTTCAAAACCCTCATGGAACCTGTGAGCAAATACGTGAAAAAGGTTATTCGGGATTTTCTCTAACAATCGAATAATATGAGGACGCCCAGCAACGCGTGCCACATTCATAATATAATTCGTCCTTCAAAGTCGAGTTAATGTTAGGGTAGGTTCGATATTTTGTATTCAGTATGGTTGAGAGCCTTTAGATAACTCAGACGGTAGAGTATACAATAAAACGTGTAGCCTCAGTAACTTTTGCCGAATAATACGGAAACTTTTTAACTTAAAATTAGAAGGAATTGTTCTCAAATTTTCTGGCAATTGAAATACTTTTTCAAAAGTAACATGTTCACGTGAGGATAACACAATATAATAATAGTAGCATAGATCAGCTAACTATTTTCCCTGTTCTGGGACATAGGACATACACACACACGTGGAGATAACTCGGTGTGTAATGCATGGACACCCATCCACGGACCGATCTAGGCAAGCGTGGCTTAACCCCTTGGAGATAGACCTGTGTGGCTTGTTGACTATACGATTTTATTCCATTCAGAAATCGAACTGGCGACCTACTGAACTCACCTATGAAAACCTAACTTATGTTTACCAAATTTCACTAAACGCAATCCATTTTGCCGTAACTTCATGATTTACGCATAACATTTTCCGTAATCCCGAAAACCGTTTTCGTCATTCCATTATTTGTTGCGAATAACTTGTCCATCAAAAAACGACAAATCTTTCCCTAACATCCAACACCGGATACATCAATTTGTCACAAAATGAAAGAAGAACGCGAGGCAAACTTAGGGACGCACTTTATCAGGGTAACGACCTTTTTCAAATCTCTCTTAGGTGACACTTGGTTCATTTATTATTTTTTTCTTTCTTATCCGTTTCAAATCGATCACATGTTAGGTATTACTCAGCGTCGTTTTAAAACGTTATCGTTCTGTCTCGTGTGAAAAACGACTATTCGTCAACTTGAAAGTTCGGTGGAATTCTTAACGAGTTAATGGAAAGTTCTTTCTAGAAAACAATCGGCGAACGAAGAGGGGTTCTGTGATGTTCGCGGTGATAGCGTATCTTTGTACTGGAGTTGAAATAGATTGTTTTGTTACTTGATGAATGAACCGTATTATTAGCAGCACCTTCTTAGCCCCAAAGTGTATATATGCGCCCATATTTTGGGAGTTAAATTAAAGCAACATCACGCTTGAAATCTTCGAAGGGTTAGACAGAGTTTACTTACCCATTAGTATACGTACATTACGAGAGTTATATTTAAGTCACATGTAAAAAGGGAGCGAGTCTATTTTCGTTTCATCATCATCAGCTTTATATTTTACCCACTGCAGGGACTCATGCCTCCTCTCTAGAAGTGGGATGGGCTATAACTCACCACACGGGCCCAGCGCGGATTGGCAGATGTCACATATCTTTGAATTATTGGTTCTAAGATATCATTTCCTCACGATGTTTTCGTTCACCCTTTTGGGAGCAGTGGTGATGAAATAAATTACACAAAATAATGCGCCTGCCTGGGTTAGAACCCACGACCCTTCGTAAGTCGGGGCCGCAACCACTGGGCCACCACTGCTCTCATTGTTATTTTCATTTCCCGAGCATGAATTCAGACTCTGTTGCCGCTACTAAGTAATTCCTCAGAGATAAACCCAATAACACCTTGCCGACCTGCACATCAAACCCATCGATTTCTCAGGGTCGTGGGCACAGCCATAGCGCTTGCGATCAAGACTAACGAGGCAGTTAAATTCAAAGTCGCGTGGAATTGGGCCAACCATAAAACTAGCCCTACTTGTGTACTGCATTCTATACAATATATCATTATTGCCGTCTCGCTGCACCTGGTAAAAATATTCCCAAGACAATACGAACAAAACCAACGGTACTCCTTTAGTAAATGCAAGAGCAAATTGTACAAGAAATGGGAATAATTCCAGCGGCTGCAACTAAAGATAGAAAATAATAAGCTATAACAAATAGGAAACGTCCACGGGCACCGTGCAATATGGTACACCAGAGACCGACTACAGCAAGGTATGAATTTCTGTTACGTAATACCTTTATCTTTTCTTTAAACTGGAAGAAAGCTTTGGTTCGATTTAAAAGCTTAGGAAAGATGGATTTTATATAAAGAGCTGAGAATAGCATTTACTATAAGAAATTGGTAATGTAACTTCTTCATCCAAGTATCTTTATTTATGTCCGTAATTACCCGAGTATTTTGTTTTGCTTGTCAAATTCAACATTTTCACAGGTTTTGCTACGACGTAGCACTTCGTAGCAGGCGTAGCACTACACACACGCGGCGCTACGAAAAGCAATGACGCCAAAAACTGGTTCACAAAAAATCTTTTTAACTTCTCATGCTCTTAAATTCGTTTTTATGTCATGCGTAGGCGACTTAAAGTCGCGTTTCATGTTCTAGAGCATTAAGTAAAATCTTCGTCGAAGACCAAGGTAATCGGCCCAACAGCCGCACGAACAACTTCAACTTCATAGGATAACCTTTTTGATTTAATTCGTTTCGTTAGTATTCTAAGAACAAGGCAAGGATACCAACAGCCAAAGTGCACAATAAAACTTCATGATATAAACTTTTATTTTTTATTTCGACCATTTATTAATTTTTAATATTAAGTTAAGTTTTTATAACTGAGCAGTATGAGTAACGACCTAAGTCAGGTGTTATGTTATTAAAAAAAAAGTCAATTGGCGGGAACCATAATTCTTTTTAAATTTTAATTAAATCCTACTAGTCCTACTAATATTATAAATGTGAAAGTTTGTGAGAATGGATGTGTGGATGTTTGTTACTCTTTCACGCATAAACGGCTGGACTTTGGTTGAAATTTGGTATGTAGATAGGTTATACCCTGGATTAACATATAGGATAGTTTTTATCCCAATTTTATGATCCGTGAGATAATTTTCGAGTTGTAGCGGGTGAAGCCGCTGGCAACAGCTAGTTTACAATATTTACAAGTTGCTGTTTCATTTCCTCGCAATCGAAGTGAAAACATTATCATCTTCCTGCCCTTGTTTTATTATATTTGGGGTCAGCGCAATACGATTTACTTTTAATTTACTCCTTTCTCTTTCATATTATCATTCTTCACACAATTCATCCAACTCTTCTTTGACCTTCGCCTTTCTCTTCATCCATAAAATTAAACATACATTATCATGCAAAAACAATAATTCAACTGAAAATATTTCATTACAATAGGGTAGTCGACTAAAAAAAATCGAATTAGTCCGTCAGATAGATTTCCAAAAAATATTGGATACGTGTTTATATTTGATTTACTTAGGACACATCCCTATTGTATTAAAACATTTTTACATACAAACTACGAAGGCGAGTACAATTCAAAGGATTCTGACAAAATTATAATAATCTCCCGAAAGAAGAGTCGAGATTGAAAGTATGGATCAGACGGCATTAGCATTTATATTCAGCTTCGAGGTAAAAGTTACTCATCATTGCTTAGTATTCTCTTTTGACTACACTCCGAAGAATTTCTGTATTTAAATTGTGGTATATATTTATGAATTATTTTCTCCTTCGCGGCGTTAGAAGATTAAGGATATCAATGTTTAAACAAGCTACCCGGTTTGTCACTTATTTGTTCGTAAAGTCTCGATATTTAGAATTAATAAGCTGCCTTCTGTTCGTATTAAAATCGAAGCCACGCTGGTGCTATTCTGTTTTTCCTGCTTTGCGATGATATATACGAGTAATTTGATTTTGAGAAATTTTGCGACCGACACATTTCATGGACAAATTAAAAGCGATGCTCGTAATTCTTCTCCTACTGTAGTCTCGACGCATGAGCATAATATCCAGGTGCATTCTTAATTTACTACAAAAACATTCGTTACAGGACACGCTAATTTATAATACTTCAAAATGTGGTTTAAATCAATAATAAGTAAAGGATAAACCTTTGTAAAATTCCAAAAAAACGCATCTTTAAGCTAATTACACGGCCACCACAGTAGGATAATATCCTACACTTTATTTTTCATTGCGACTTGTCTCACATCGGTAAGGGTCCGTCTCTTCCAATTTGGGCTACAATTAAACGTAAGCATTAATTACATTGGCCCCTACCTCCACTGTTTCTGCCTTATTTCCCTTTTGCTTATTCAGCGGGACCTATCACGTTTTTATAATGTTTACTAGATGTGGCTTCAGCTTTGAAGGTCACATTCGTCAAACATTTATTTGCATAGACGAACACAAAAAAAAACAGTTTGTGGAAATATGTGTAGAATATTAATATATTATAGTGGGATATGTTGCCACAAAAAATATTTTATAAGTAAACGTGTAAAAAAGGAGTAGTAAAAAAACCAGCAACTCTGCTTTGAATTTAATTTAAATTTAATTTTTAAATTAATTACTTTTATATTATAGCACATCAACGTACACACTTATCAGGATACGCACCACCAGTATCGACATTTGAGAGTAATGATTCTTGATCTCGTACCCATGCCATGCCACATCTACTCATAGACATTCAAAGACAATGTTACGATTTTATTGTTGGCAATTTACGGTGTGATATACGCGTCCCTTTAACGCCTACCCTCGTATAATTTGGATTGTGGGACTAATAAGAAAGAAACAATGCTAATGAAATAATACCTATTAATGAAGTGTCTACGTATTATTTTAATTAAAATTTCAATGTATTACGGTCAGACAAGTTATTGTAATGAAGGTAGGTGTTGTACAAAGCTTTATATTAGTAGCTTGGTTGAAAAACATGTGGGTAGATTTTTTCATAGTTGAGTTTAAAGTTAACTTTAACCAAAGTAATTTTAAAATAAATAATCATGATGAATGACGTGTTTTATGGCACACTGGGGACGAATTAATTAGCATGACTTTCGAGCAAGGTATAATAATTTGAATTTAGCCGTAATTCATTTAAGCAATCGCAAATTAGCCGAACACATTTTTATACGACCCCTCGAAATAAAACACTTACGCAATTCCTTACTATCAAGACGATAATAATTCATATTTACATTATTCTTGTAAATAATCAAGTGACCTTTGGGTCGTCACAAATTATTCGCCGTCGGTGATAAATCAAGTCCCACGGGTGCCAGTAGCTCTGCCTAATTGTATTATTATTTATGGGCCTTTTTTTTTTTTTTTTTTTTTGGTGGGTGTAAAATCATCGAATAACCCCTCCCGCTCTTGGGCAGAGCGAAAGGGAGTGTCAGACTTCTACTGACTAAAAACCACCCATGTTCCTTCTTCGCCCTCTATGTCGAGGCCGCGATAACCGTTGGACTACCCGCGGCCCATTATTTATGGGCCTTATAGCAATATTGTCGTGTTTGCACAGTTTTGTGCAAACACTTCGCTGGACGCTCGTTTATTAGATCGGTGCTGGATTAAAATTAAATGGAGATGAACAATAATTTCTTGTTTGTTTATTGGGATTTATGATTTAGTTGAAGGCCTGGGTAGATAAATTCTAAACGGTTAAATTGCCCATATTTGTATGTATTATGTATTTGCAGCCACGTTCTCGAAATTGGCTCTATATAGGGGTTGCAAAATGATCTAGAGTAGCTAGGTCTCAAAATTTGCACCCGAGCAGAGCTGGTTACCAACCTAGAAACATAAAAGACTAGCGGACCTGGCAGACGTCGTCCTGCCTGGACAGCAGCACCACCTACTGGGTCTAATTGTAAATCTAGAAATCTAAACCATTCTCGAAACCACTTGAACAAAATGAAATGACATAACAACATACTTGTACTGTCAACACTGACAAAAGTTTCAATTTGACAGCAAAATCCCGATGAACAAAATGATCCGCCATTTATTGAATTCATATGTTACAAAAAATGTGATAAACGACGAACCACTCGACCGATTTTGTGCAATCTTTACATAAACCATCTACTAAATAGTTCAAACAAAGCCTAAATATTTGGTTTGGATAGGTGAGCCCGTTCTTGAGTTATAAAATTACAACGAAACGTGGCATTGATTTTTATATATATAGATAGGTACATATAAGATGTTTCTGTTGCATACTGTCGACAAACAACTATTAGTAGTTGTTTGTCAACAGTACTAAACTATTACTACTTCTAAGTACTAAAAGCATTTCTTACTAACAAGTCACACTAGGCAGAGTTCAGAATTGTTTAACCTTGACAGCTCTCGGTTACTTTTGTCTTGTCTTATTTGCACAGTTTTAATTAAGTTTAGTTGGTACCCGTCCTGCTGAAAGGGCTAACTTAAAAATCATTCTGAACTCCGTGTTTTGAACAGCTGTTGCAGTTTTGATTGAATTTTGAAAACTTTCGAATTGATTTGTGCACAGAAACCAGCAATTGACCGGTCGGCTGTGTGTTTTTAACCACCACAATGAATCAGGATTTCATTTACCACAGAAGGTATTTTTGCCATTTGATAGGTGAAATTTACATTTTCAGTTACCAGAACATACCTGATAACGTTCGATAAATAAGGTTTTTATTTTGGATTGGTTGAAAACTTTGCATGAAACTCTGACCAAAATCATTCACAAGTTCCTGAAATCCAGAAAACAAATTCATTACAATTAATAACGTTCAATTTAATACTGAAATGGATTATTTGAACATAATTATTTTAGTTTCACCAGGAAGCAGGGGGTTTCATCAGGCGTGATATTGATATTTAATTTAATAAGTCTGATACTTGACGAAACCTTTAAGGTGATAGGGTAAATGCTCATCACTATAACTATATTGAGTAATTATTTTTCAAAGCTGTTTCTTAGGAATACCGGTACATAGATGAAATAAGTATGTAAGCAGCGAAAAAACGGCAGTAAAAGTATAAGTGAAAATATAAATGTAACTTTGCTATGGTTGATAAATTGATTGGCGATCCATCTACTTACTACCTACTATGTATCTCGGACTGACGTATAATAATTTTTTACATAATATTTTATTTATCGTTGATACATCATTTAATTTTGACACGTAGTGAAAAAGTGAAATAAAAAGTGTTATTAAAAGAACAAATGTATAATTTCACCCTAAATCATGCGTGGGTATAAAAATAAATATTATGTTTCAATATACTGCTGTTAGTTAGGTGTTTTTATGAGCAGTTACGGTTTCGTATCAAGATGAAATTTCCAATCGGGATAGTTTCTTTGTTCACCACGTTTTAATGTCATCTTCAGAGAAAATTCTTTCTACGCTTTGCAAATGAAACAAAACTACCTTAAAAATGTTTCGAACCAGCTCTCATTTAACGCTACGTGCTTTCATATACAAAATTCCATAAATAAAACCGTTAAGGAACTACAGAACCCGTACACGGAAATGCATAAACGAGTAAAATAAGCGCAGAGCTTAGTATGCACACAGTTATGTTCAGTTGCCTGTTTTCGCCTGCGGTTAAGATAAGGGGAGGTTGCGATGCCCGTTTCCTCTCCTGAACGTGTCTTTGCACTATCTAGAAATTTTGAAGTTGCAACTGCATGAAGCGAATAATAATCCGGCCAGCATCATTATTTTGTCGTTTGTTTTTTTCCTCCTTCGTTTGATGTGGAGTATTAAGGTCTTTTTTGGTGCAGCAGCAGTTTTAGTTATAAATCAAGGCAATTCCTGTTCGCCCCGTGTTTCTTTGTAGAAAATAGGTCAACGTATGCAGATATGCACGTGCTGTGCTAGCAGGTAACTTAATCATTCAGTGTTTTGTCTTTATCAATAAAAGCGTATTACATCATTCAAGACAAGAATGTAGTTCCAGACTGCAAATAAATACCCACCGATAATCGAGTACCTTCGAAATAAAGGTTTGTTGAAAAAACAGACGAAATTACATCAGTGTCTGTAACACAATTCCTTTAAAACTTAAATAAATTACTTTGACTTAGACAAAGGGGTTCCCGGGGATGAGAATGGTGGCACGTCTTCACTTAGTTTTAAAAAAAACCGATATCTAAGTCAGATTCTATTATGCCTCCTACAGCATTCAACCTCAAACTTTACAAAACCTTTTAGTTTAAGTTTCTGAACGAAATTTCTTCTTCAGGCGTTATTTTATACAGGCTAGCTTATCTATTATAATACAAAATAGAAATTATACGAAACTAGTTCTCCTGCAAGCCAGTGTACGTAAGATAAGCCCGGTATGGTACAAGTTTGAAGCCTCACTAACATTATACGACAATTGGGAACAAAATTTACGAAGAAAATCAAATACTTGGGATTGTAAAGGTTTCAGTAAGGTAAGTAAAGCTTGTCAAGTGACCCTCAAGTAGTACAAAGTCTGGGATTTTCTTTCATCGATTACAAATTGATGCTGATTTCGAGTGCATGTTGTTGAACTTCGACGAAATCTTTTGTTTGATTGAATTTTTTCCGGCGATTACTGAACTTGACCGATATATTTCAATCTTTGAGGGTTGTTTCCGGTTGATTTAATATGTAATTTTACTTGACCCAGTGCTGTGATATATCTCGAGTTGAAGAAGATGCTACAATTTCAGTTCCTGCGATTCACGCTTGCTTTCAACAAATACGACATAAATCCACTCCAGCCTGTTAAGCAAAGACCATTCGGAAATTCAAATTACCTACTAAAGAAAACAGATATAAAAGTTTCTCAAATAAGATACCTACCCAATTTAGAGAGAACCCACTTAAAACTGTGAGGCTCGATAAAAAGGTTCTGATTTAATTTAAACAGAATTTATTTTTATTAAAAGTCGATACTGGGTCGTATACCGCTGTTGTCCGAAGAAAGGCACTTGGAACGTAATCTTGTGGATTGGTAAAATTCAATTTGCTCGTTGCACTGGCAAAACAATAAGCTATACACCAAGTTTCGATACGGGCTCGTATCGATATTCGATGAAAAAAGTTGTATCATTTGTCCAGGATTGTTGATTGAAAAAGTTTGTTTAAACGCAATAGCCACCGCATCCCCGATGCGGCTTGTAAAATGTTTACCAAAAAAATAAAGAGACCGGTTTACTAATAATCAAGTATGGATAATATACATGGGGAGTTGAAGAAGGACATACCTAGTAGCGGCCAAAACGTACTTTAGTCCCTTTTTTTTTGGGGAGGGGGGGGAATCATCAAATAACCCCTCTCGCTCTCCATCGTTATCATTCATCATCATTTCAGCCAAAAGATGTCCACTGCTGGACGAAGGTGTCGCTACCTTGACCGGTTTCGTGCGTCTCGCATCTAGCGGGTCCCCGCAACCTTCACCAGGTCATCGGTCCACCTAGAGGGAGGCCTTCCAACGCAACGTATTCCGGTTCGCGGTCGCTTCTCCAAAACTTTTCGACTCTATCGGCCATCCATTCTGCTATAGCAATGTGCACTGCCCATTGCCACTTAAGCCTGGCGATTCTTCGGACTAAGTCGGTAACCTTGGTTCTCATGCGGATGTCCTCATTTCTGATTCGATCACGCAAGGTAACTCCGAGCATACACAGCAGCAGAAACTTCCGCTCTTGGGCAGAGCGAAAGGGAGTGTCAGACTTCTACTGACTAAAAACCACCTATATTCCTTCTTCACCCTTTATGTCGAGGCCGCAGTATCTCTTGCGAACAACCCACAGCCTCGATGGGTACTTTAGTCCCTTCGCCTTTGAAATAATCTGTGTTTGCACAATAATCAACAATGAACATGAGGTCTTCGGTTGGATTCCTGGTTCGAGCATATTATTATTGAAATTTCTCAGTAACAGTCCGGAGTCCGGATTTGTAACCGATTGATGGCAATAGGCTCGCCCCGTATTACATGGGACTTAAAAATAGGTGATGTAATGTGGGTGCACTATTAGGAACACCTCTGTATAACCTAAATTACAAGCGTAATGTTATGTTTGTTATAATCAACAATGTAAATAAATTCTTTATTTCACCAAAAGCCATCACAGTACAATAACTAAAAAATAACAAAATAAGGCTTATAAACTAGGTCACAATAATTTTTATTCTCTGACTTCTAAACTGTGCCAAATGTGCCTGTGTCAAAGGAGTCAAGAG
The DNA here is from genome assembly GCA_932274075.1 of Diarsia rubi. Classification (NCBI taxonomy): domain Eukaryota; kingdom Metazoa; phylum Arthropoda; class Insecta; order Lepidoptera; family Noctuidae; genus Diarsia; species Diarsia rubi. The sequence continues at coordinate 11,896,337 of OW026417.1, read as the reverse complement.
AAAAAGAAAAACATTTAAATTAACTGTGGTGAGGTGAGTAAGTGTAGGTGTGTGTGTGTGTAGTGAGTAAGTGTATTATGTGTGTGAGTGCGTGTGTGTGTCGAGAGAAAGAATGGGGTACCCAGTACACATCTGTTTAATGTGGTATATATATTTTATTAATTCTTTTAAGACTTAGTGAACAGAAGCCAACTGAAACAGACAGAAACTGAAGTGAATGAGTAATCTAATAGAAGCGTAGCGGAGAGACTCGAATTTAATACCAATAACATAGTTACAAGATGTCCTACGAAAGAGAATGCGTCACTGGGTAGCGGCGGTCATGACACACAAACTTTGTAAGAAAGGACGTGAGATATCACTAAGTTCTCTGCAATCCATAGAATTTAGATTTTAGTTTCGTTCCGAATTACTTTAACATTTCGGAAGCGAATTCAAATTATCAGTCATTCAGATAATAATTACAAACATAGATAGCTACGTGCAAACACGACACACACACGACATACGTTTAAATATTTCAGACAATTGTTTAGTTTAATGAATAGCAAAATGATTATGACTGACGTTGTGGGCTGTACCTTGTTCGCATTTAGGGAACCGGTGGTAAATTACCTGTCATGGTTTTGAGTGGCAAAGAACCTGGATGCAAGTTTAATGTTTATGATCACTGTTTCCTACGGACACCTACATGACCAAAAGCATCACGATTGCCATAATAATCCACATCTCTGCGAAACACCACAGTTACTCAATAGGTCGTATCTGTTGAGTTTTGAACATAATTACATTGAATAAATTTTTTATTGGTTAAATCCAATGATGATCCATTGTCACCACTGAAACCACAATCCATTCAAAACAAAACAAGATCGAACGCTCAACATTCCTATTGATCGACAACACATCACTCAATCACAACCATATAATCGAAGCAAGTAAGTCCGCTGGTTATCCGTATCCGCATTATCCGCACTGGCGGGAATAGTGCGGATATTGCCCCTCAAATTATCCGTTGACCGCTTGTAATCCGTTCGGCGCCACACGCCACGCACCAATGATTATTGGGAACGATGAGCTATTATTACTAATATAGTAGAAACGCGTTAGCATTGTGTCTAGTTTAATTGAGTCGGTAATTGAGTTAAAATGTACTTATCAGAGGCAATGGGCCTATTTATCACGATTCCTATCGGAGTGCCTTTCTGAACGTTGCAATTAATGGTGCCTATCTATGATTCAGACCTCATCACGACTTTGATTTACGATTCACTCTTCTTTATTCTCTTTAGCTTATTAGTGTAAGAACATTATGCTGTTGTATACTTCGGACCTAGGTTGGTTGTAGAAAGTAAAACCGGTAAACTCGGTTTTGTCGGCACGGTTGGCGCAGTGGCTGAGCGATTGGACTGCTGCGCTGCGTGTCGTGGATTCGATTTCCGCACGGAACAAATATTTGTATGATCTACAGATAGTTGTTTCGGGTCTGGGTATTTGTGTATGTGAGTTTAAATGTTTGTAAACGCACCCACGATACAGGAGAAATTCCCAGTGTGGGGCAACGTTTTCATAAAAAAACCTGTTTGGGAGATCCATTCATAAATTTACCATGTTTTACATATTGATGGCTCAGTGGTACTCATCAACTCATGCATAAGGTTGTGGTTTTTAAATCCAGCCTGGTACCAAACTGTTATTTTTAATTTAAATGTACTTCCTAAGTTTCTATAAGACATCACTAACAACGTCGAGGGAAAACGACGTAAGGAAACTGATAAGCCTGACATTTTAAACCCACCGTAAGCAAGCATGTTTATTGCTTATTCCTGCTCTGCTTGAGAACAGGCCTTAGCAGTGTCACAATATCAGACTGACATAGCCATCTTTTGGCTACGTTGTCCTTCTGAAATAATTTTGCACTAACTGCAATACCTATTACCTGGGAACCCCCACCGATCCAATATTAATAACACCATCTAGCAGTATGAACAATAACATAAACTACTCACCACGCTGTCCCTTGCGTCGTATCATTAAGCCTCCTCTAATCACTGGCTCATGATGCGTGACTACGACTGATAAATGGATTATCGAACCGAACGTACTCACCTTTGTCATTACGTGGTCGGCTTCAAGCCATATCTGTGGTGTTGAACTTCTAGGCTTGGCTTAGGTGCTTCATGGAATTTGGAATGGTTTTGGATAGTATTCGGATACTTCATCTTGTGGATAACTATTTGACAATATAAATATTACTGAGTACCTGGTTGTCTGGGGGCACTTAATATTTACTTAAACTTTTTGGTCTTATTACCCGACTGCGGTGAAGCCCAAGGAGGGTTATGTGTTTGGCGTGTATGTACTCGTATCTATGGATATATGTTTCTTTGTTCCCTCATAACTCCTAAACGGATGAAGGGATTTGAATAAAATATACGTCGCTATATTTGCCTTGATGGCGCGAGTATCAATCAATGGCTACATTAAAAAAACAAAGAAAAATTTCGGATTTTAGAGGCCACACGTGTAGGGTATCAGAATTAAGGGTTTTAAAAAAATATACTATAATAAACTTATAAGTTTAAAAGAAATTCAAAATCACAAATCCTATAAACACACAAAAGTAAAAAAAAAATAAGTTTAAAAACTATAACCCGACTACAAACCGCGGTCTTAAAAGTAGAAAAAAAGAAAATAATTATAGTCTGATATTCATAATATTGAATTTGTATATTTCAATTTAAATATATTAGTTAAATTATTATAGAGGACCGCCGTAGTCGCATGCCACTGATACCTGATGCTCTTTCATGACGTTTTCATTGATATAGAAGTCAGCTGCTGTTGCCGTTAGCAAGGTGGCTGGCATGCGACTACGACTGACCTCTGTAATAATTGTTAAAATTTATATAGCCTATGTCACTCAGGTTATTCTTACGAATCTAATGACACCTCATTTATTAAAATACGTTCAGTTGTCTAGGCGCTACGGTGGAACATACAAACATGCATACATACATACACAGACTGCCAAAATCATTACCCTTCCTTTTGGCTTCGCCATAGTCGGGTAAAAAGACCAACGAAAGAACTAACACAAAATAACTAAAAAAAGTAAGTAGTTATAAAACTAAAAAACCCGACTGAAAACTGAATCGATTTGATTTTTCGATTTTACATCACTAAATAACGCTTGTGACGTCAGAATAGGTAGTCAAAAAGTCGCTTGGTTTTCATACAGATCGTGAAACTCGTACTTGCGTTTTCTAGGTCTATCTGAAGGGTGTAAAAGTACCCTTAACGCAAACGAAGGGCACTTGCTCTCCCCACCGTGATCATTTTTTTTTTGTTCTAGATCATACCTGGGAACCCCCTAGTTACGGAGATATTGGGGTAATAGTTCCAAATTTTGCACAGCTGTTTTTGTAAATACTAGTTTTTCATGTTATTACTTTACTTAAATTACCACGTTGACCCTTTTACTATTCAAAGCATCTACTAGCTCAATGTTTTAAGAGTGCTACATTGAGTTTTACCGTAAAATGAGATTTTTTACCCCCAAAAAAAGGCGTTTCACAGCAAAAAATTTTGCGTAGGGGCACTGAGTTTGATGTACAGAATGCTTGGTTGACGTATGTGTGAAGGGTTAATTTACACCCTGTATATCTATGGTTGAAAAGCTTTTTTTGCCTCTCGACTTAAGTAAGGGTGTACTGGTAGATAGTACCTAATTCCTTCAACAAACTTTTTTATGGCATTCATTTTACATGTTTCTCATTAAAGTAAATATAACATACAATGGCTTAAAGTTTATAAATTCATAAAAGGGGGATTATTTTGCTCTTTCTCGCAATGAAATCTTCGCGGATTAAAATTATGTGACTTTTACGAGTTCCTTACTTCACCTTGGCGCATGACGATATGAAAATGTTATTCGAATCTGGCCTATAATCGTATCACCAGGAAATTCGGCACTTTGATTAGTTTTAATACTTTTTTATCCAGATTATAATGAATGTATGAATTTCAGAAAATGTGTTGAAGCTGAGTCGGATAACAATATTTGTAAATATTCAAAAATATAACTGAAAAATTTTCAGCAATCTCATCATCTAACTAGATTTTTCCCAACTATGTTGGGGTCGGCTTCCAGACTAACCGGATACAGCTGAATACCAGTATTACACATGGAGCGACTGCCTATCTTACCTCCACAAGCCAGTTATTACTGGGTAATACGATACCTTTTGGTAAGACTGGTTGTCAGACTATCAGGTCACTGACTACCTATAACGACTGCCAAAGTTCTATACTTGGCAGCTGGGACTAACAGCTTAACGTACTTTCCGCGGCACGGATGAAACTCGGTATAAATCAGGTGGTCACCCATCCACAGAACTACCTAGGCAAGCTAGGCTTAACCTAAAGTTCGACCAGATTGGCATAATAATAAGTTATTAAACCACGAGCTCCTATTTCCTCCTAAAATTTTCAGCGATCTACTTTGGTTATTCTCCTATTGGATTCGCATTTGTATGTGTTCCAAATTTATTCTTTAAAGGATTTTTTTCTTTTTCTTTATTTTTTAAAGTAAGTTGTCACTTAACTGGGGAAAGGTGTCCTCCATGATCCTGTCTCCCTGTGTTTCTCAATGACCTGCTCCAAAATTGTGTCGAACATAAACTGTATAATATAATAGGTATAAACTTAGATGGATCAATACTAGAAGTTATTCTACCTGATAACATGACGTCAGGCACTTACGCACGACCTAGAATTACTTAGGTCATGCGTGGGAACAATATCAAGGACCGTCCCTAGAACATCAGATTTATTCAGGGACATACTATACAAGGGTAGTTACTTGTTTTCTAAATAGTAGAAACTTATAAAGAAAACTCCCACCCACACTTCATTCAAATTCAACCTTGAACCTTTTTCTGATATATTAGCACAAATAACCATAAAAACTCATAGGCCGTCACTGGAATCGAACTAAGGAACTGACGCGCAGTAATCGCTAAGAGGCAGTCAACATGGTAAAAATATAATGAATCTGCAGAGTTTTTTTTTCACTGCGCTTGACCTACTAATTAAGTCCAAACGTTGCATTTCAGAGATTAAGTTTAAAAATCCTTGTAAAAACTTCTCAAGCTCTTGAATAACACGGAAAAACTGCATTTTAGCTGCACTGTTTCTTAAAGCTACACATTATTCAGTGGGCTTATTTGCCACACGTCCTCACCTCTCGGCTAATTGCTGGGGCACGTTAACCGGATTTAAGTTACAATCTGGTTACCTAACGTTTAACGAATTCAGACGGAGTTAGTTAGTCAGTGTACGTGAACAAGAGCTTTACGAAATCCATTGTTGCGAATTAAATGAACAGTTTTAAGTATCCTAAGTGAAGGTTTGGAAGGCTCTCGGTTTCAAGTTTTGAAGTAAGTTGGAGTTCAAGTGGTTGCATTTAAAGTTAAGAGGAAAAGATGAATGGTTGGGTCACTTGACTTTATAAAATAACATTTTTTTTAATTTCAAGCAACTTTATTCCTTACAAACTAACCTTCATATGACATATATACAGTTTGTTTTAGTAAATAGAACCTTAAATCTATATTAATAACACTTCACTTGTACACTATGTTACTTTGTGTGCCAATAGGGGATCGGAAGGGGTCAAAAAAATATGATTCTAATTAGTCCGTCAGTTAGATTATCGAAAAATATTGGATACGTGTTTTTTGTTTTATCAAATTAATAAAAATAAGACGCGTCAAAGATGGGAAGTGGGGGGTTGTGACGTCATTTGTTGGTGAAAAATGTACTACCATGTGACGTTTTCGAGGAATTCACGAGTTTTCGAAGCATTGTATGGTCTTCATTATTTGTTTATGTGAAAAAAGAAAAAATACGTGTCCAATATTTTTTGAAAATCTATCTGACGGACTAATTATTATTTTTTTGTCCGATCCCCTATTACGATGACTTGTTGATTCCAACTATTCATTAATAATTCTATGAAATTGACCAATTGAATCTGATTGTAGCATATAATTGTGATTTAATAACATAAGCCGATTTTCATGTTACTCAAAAACAAAACCTATACAAAACGTAATAAATGTCCATCATCCAATTGCTGTGCTGGAAAATACCTTTTCAACTAAAATAACGACCCATTCAAGGTATTGAAACCATAAAAGTGGGATTAGCTGCAATTCTTGATTACTCGTATTTTTAGCAATTCAACCTGCGTTTGCCAAAACTCCACCAACGTCCGTTCTCGACAAATCCTTTTCACCAAGACAAATATAGGAAAAATTCAAAAAAGCATTTAGCTCGAACGTAAACTGACGGTCGGCTGGAAGTGTGCCAAGTAGCAGTTTCTGTTCGATTCTTGACTCTCAACGTTCATAAAATGTCGAACGAATGCACCATCGCACTCTCTACAGCGAGAATAAAAACACCCACTTAACTGCTATAAAGGCAATCTTTGTCAGAAACAAAGTGTAGATATTCTTTTTGAACGACGTGGTCGGCAAAGTCATGGAAGTTTTCATAAAAATGCAAATTCCACCGCAACGTATTGCCGCCGCCCGTCTGCGTCTGCACTCACTACTCCTTCATTAAATGTAAATTCTTTATCACGCTCTTTTGACTCGTTCACTGTTAGTTATTAAGGCATACAACAGTGCCATCAAGCCGACATCCGACATAAGTTTTCATTACAATTTGAACTTTATTCATCTAAAGCGAGGTTTCAGTTTTTCTTGGGAGCTCGTCCGGATTATTACGCACGCAAAAATGTACTTACCTACTATTCATTTTATTTGTCACATCCGTAGCATTTTAATTATTACAATACTTGTGTTGTGCCTTCGTTTTAAAGTTAATATTTAAAAAAAAAATACTTAATTTGTGTACCAGTTTGGTAAATGTTTTTGAGGCCGCTGGGACCAATAACCTTATAGATGCTAATCAGCCTGGTAGACAAACACTCACAGTAAGCGAAATGTTTTATCTTTTATGAAATAAATGAACTGCCAGCTCTGTTGCAGTTTTGTTTCTTGTATATTTTCAAAAATACGGCTTTCAATTTTTTTTTAAATGATTGATATTAAATGAAAATTATGTTGTCCTATTCCTCCGGTATTCTTTTCTGATTAATTTCATTATGGGATCCAAGACAGTGAAATTGTTTCTCTTCGTCGAGCTTTATTATCTCGGGTCTTATCTAGTGGTCGCCACTGTTGATTCTGGTTTTCAAGAGTTACAATGGTTTGGGAATAGTCTGGAGAGCTTGTACTAAAAAAAAAACAGTAATTGATATATGCCTTGACAGTTATAGTGGCCATCATCTATTTTTACCTTTACTACAAATATGCCTGGCCACCTTCAACGACACAAAAAACTACCAATCTTGGTACATCACACAGAACCCAGACGCATATAGATCTACACGTTTACCCGCGAGACTAGATATTTTACAATAGTCCGAAAACAGCCTTCACACAATAAATAATTATTATGACCCTAAAAACAACACCCGTCTGGTCGGCGCTTGTTCAGTTTTCTATAAAGGAATTGCATTTTGCCACACTGCGCACTGTCTTCATGCCTAAGAACAGACACGAAAACTGATATGTATACCAGCAGCAAAATATTAACCTAATTTTATATGATATTTAATTTTGACAGTCGCCATTCTGCATATTTCACAAATAACATTCAATAAACATAACCACTACATATTATGTATTCGTATGCATACATTGTTGCTTCCCCTTCAGAGCAATTCATAGAACTATATCTTATGACAAAAGACCGTATCATAAATCGAAGTACTCCAACAATATCCCATCTCGGACGTCATAAAACTTCACATTTCAAGCGCATCTGCATCAAAATTCTATTCGGCACCCACCGTCATATTTTATCCCTTTTATCACAACCGCTTGCATAAGTACGACTAGTATTCTTTTTCAATGACAAAGATTCGCTTTCTGAATAGCAAAAGCGGTGAATCTCACTTTTTCAAGAGGCAAGGGTCGTTTCGTTTATCGATCTCGTATCGTGAACGCGGTAAGAATCCCAATCGAGTTTTCGATGAAATTTCTGAGACGGAGATCTTTTTCCTTGTATATGTTTTTTAGTTGCAGCTCCTAGAATGTAAACGTTTTGATCAGACATGTTTATCTGTTGTTTGACTTCTTACGAAAGAAAAAAAAAAAAAAATTGTTTTGGTTCGGAATAGTGATGTGAGATACAATTTGCGTTTCGTTTATGAATAACCCTTCCATGACCGCTGTTAGCATTAGCATCGTGTCATTTTGTGCGTGAAGTTGCTTGATAGAGATCAATGTTAAGATATAGAGTGTCAAAATAGCCCTAAGGAAGTCGAAAGGCACAAATTCCCGTCATTACATTGTTTTGGAGATTTTGGATGTCCAAGGTAAAATATTCAAAACTTTTTTTAATCACTTTCCTATAATGACTCTTTAATTTACTCATTGACTCGTTTGTGTGTTACGTTGAAATTTACCGTACAATGTGATTTTACGCCCAATAAAAAGAAATCCTAGCAATAAAATATTTGGGTATCTTAGTATGCTTCGTGAAGGCACGAAGCGACACACCCAACAATTTTGCAATTTTTTAACCGACTTCTAAAAAAACAAGGAGGTTCTCAATTCGGATGTTTATATGTTTTTTTGTTATAAAGGGTTGTTGTCCCAAATGGTCCCATATTTTTTTATGAAAATCGGACTAGCGGTTTTTGAAAAATCAACAAAACTCAAAAAAAAAACTACATAGTCTAAATTAACGATCTTTTCGTCTCCGTCCTTTACGAACCGGTTTGGAAAATTCTTCTTTTATTCGAATTCTTATGCTTTCTTATTGGTCTCATAGTCGCAAAGTGTTGTATTAACACTTTGCGAGGTCGTATTAATGTCTAATATATATAAATTCTAGTTGTAAAATGGTAAGCACATGTGAAAAAAAAAATGTTTTCTTTCTTTTTTTTTTTCTTAATCACTGAAAAGTGAAAAACAGAAACTTTTTAATAAGTTTCTCGGCCTAGTCTCCCTGTAATTCACAATTAGCTATTCAAGAAAAACACTGGAAAAAATTTAACGTCGTGTCTCAGAGAATGCTAAATGGTTTAGTGCCCGTAACGAACTAAATCAGAAGAAAAAGGAGCAAAAAGAAAGTATATTTTTTTTAAAAAACAAAACCTAAGGACAGAAACGGTGACAGTTTTTCTTTTGTGTTTGTACAAACAATGTTTCTTAGAATTACTATCCTGGTGATCTGCTTTACAGGTTTTTCTAGTGCAGACACCAGTCTCTCACAAGATTATCCATGTGTCGTAATTTAAACTGAAAATTATACATAATTAGTCACAGTCATGTTTGTGAAAGCAAAATTTAATTTTTAATTTGAATTCGGCTATAAAACTCAGTGATGGCAGTTGGTTATTGAATAAATCGCGTTGATCAGTTAATTGCAGAAGATTTTATTATTATTAAACTGCAATATAAAAGTGACAAAAACACGTTAGCAGTCATATTTTTATATTTACTTGTTTCTTAGTGTTGGTCTAGGGGTTACAAGCGGCAGGTGGTTCAATTCCCGGGCAAAGTGTTATTGGGTAGTTCCAGCAGGAATTTCTCTGTAGCAGGTACAATGTCTAGAATTGTGCTCAGTTGATGACAATAGGCTCGCCCGCAATTATATGGAACTTAAACTTAACTGGCGAAATGTGGGTGTACTGATGGGTACACCTCTGGCTGGCAAAATGTGGGTGCAACCCATCACGGATTATAAGCGTAATGTTATGTTTTTTTTATTCTTGGCCTAGGTTGACATCATAGGTAGGTAATAACCACTTAGTAATTAATATTTACAGTTATAATATCGTAATTAAAAACTCTAACCTACAGAATGATAAATACCGAACAGTCCGGTCTATTCTAGCACCATTTTGATTTCACTAGTACTATTTTGCAACTGACAGACGCACCGACTATCTCCACATTATGAAACCTACTATTCCTTGGTGCTAAATTATTCCTTGACATTTATTCTTTGCGTCGGTGTGTGCAGCAATATTTTCAGCGCGTCTACACACGTATGCCAGCAAATAAAACTGCATTGAAATGTTTAAACTGAAAATGGAAACCCCGAACCATGTGTCTTTAGTTTAGTAGTCTTGAGTTAGGAATATGGAGTAAGTTGTTTTTACAAGACTGTTGTAAGCTGTGTTATGGCATTTTGTAGTGTAAAACGCAGACTTTATCTTCTGATTAGGGGTAGGAAATAATATGTACAACAATCTTGAATCACTCCTCTGAACTAGCAGCAATTTATACTTGTACTGATTAGAAATATAAATTGTTTGTATATTCATACATACTGACACTAATGTACGCAATGGTTAGGTATAGACAACACCGCCAATTTGTGAAGTGTGTCAATTTGATGAAACCAATGAATTTCCCGGAAAAGCAAGGCAAGATTTTAATATATTATATTCCAAAATCTCGGAACAAAGATGCCACATTCCGATGCGGAACCTTGAACACAAAGCTTTCAAACGTAATGAAATTACAATGATTTTTTCTCTTTATTATAAAACGCGAATAACAGGAAAATTGAGGGCATACAACGAATTATAAACTGTAGAGTAATTTGTAACCTACCTTCTTATAAAAAAACGTGAATATGTACCTACTCGTATTACTGTACCAGCATGATTTCAAATAGGTAGATAGGGTCGATAGGAATTCTATACCTAGTTGATGAAACTTCTCTGACAAACACAATCATCAGAAACGATCACATTTCACAAAACTTGGGAAACTAAATCCGTGCAATTTGACAATTCACCTGTCGTTTACCGTTCTCGTCTATGTCTGCTTTCATGACCTCACCGAAGAGTTAGAGACACTTGGAAGTCTTAGGCAAGGTACCTAACACTGTTCTCCGGTCGAACAAGAAAGTCTTCCAGAAAAACAGTGACATTTTCTAGTAACAGAAGTAATTGAATAAAAACAGTGCATGAATTTTCAACGTCATTTTGGTAAGCCTAAGGACATTAAAATATGTAGTTAGATTTTTTGAGGTCTAATCTAAACAACAGATCATCATCACTAACAGCCTATTAATGTTCCCAATGCTGGGACACAGGCCTCCACTCATATGGATAAACATACATAGCATATTTTAATCCATACTCAATTATGAAACAAGAGCAACGAACCATGTTTAGCGTACAACAGAGTTTTTCTCGAAGTACGCTTCTGATTAAATAGGGGAAACTCAACAAACTTTAGCGTATCCAGTATCAACAATATCTTTGAAAAATCATAACTAAATTGTAGGCGTCATGAATCTACTATTAATACATAGCCTCAAGCCATGCTGCTCCAATTTGTTCCAATTCCAAAGTTTAAACAAACTTTGTGCGAAACTTTGCATGATTCCCGTGATTAAATCGATTTCGGATTGCCGGTGAAATTCCGAAACTGCCGATTCGTCGTTAGAAGTAAACGGCTCACCGAAGTTTTGGCACGTAAAATTTTAAATCCGAACATTATTCGGTTCGGTGCTAACTTTATTTAGGTTTTAATTCTAGAAGTTTTGTTTAGTTATTTTTTCGTCTTTCATATCGTTTTCGGAATAGTTCAGGGATGGTTTTTCTGTTTTGAAACTATTTTGTGTATTTGACTTGCGCATTGCCGGTGTTCTTTGCTCTGTGACCGATGTTGGTGCATTTCTGAATGCAGAGTGGTTTTATTGGGTGCTTTCAATTCAGCAATGCTTTGACTAACGTTTACTTATGAGTTACGAGTATAAACGAGTTAGCGATTAGTGTTTTGTCGCAAGAACCAGATTTTTCCATGCTTTAGTAAGGTTGAATGTCTATCTTTTAGAGTAGATATCAAATTGGAGTTTTATAGGCCCCGAATTTGCTTACATCGAGATGTTTTATTTGGTTATCAAGTTAGTCTTGTTGAGCTGAATTTCTTAAACATCGTAAAAAGGGTTAAATGTTTATATAGGGGCCAAAAAGTTCTACAAGATGAAATAGATTGCGTCTGCTTTTGTTGGTTATACTATTTTCACAGATCTTTAAATTTTCTGATGTCTTTCTAAAACGTTGCGTTTTCAACATTTTGTTAGTAATGCTTTTAAATTAATTCACGTTTTTGTTACCAGCAACGGTAATTTAGAAACCACTAACTGAAACTGCATCCCATTTAAATTGGATGGTTCGCCGGCTTAATTGTTTGTCACAACATTAATTCACAATTTGCACAGTGATCCAACTAATCGTATTCGTAATGACGTCACAGCGACTGTGGCACATGTGTCGACTGTCGGTCGACAATTCACTTATCTGCGAGATATATCCCAAGAGTCGCACGTGAGACTTTCGCACCAAGCGCAAACGAACTTATTGTGGGGGTATTATCCGTGCCATTGAGTTCGCCGATTTTTTAATCTCGTTTGAGAAAAGTTTTGTGGTTCATATTAGAGTTTCTTAGTTCTTTCTTATTTTGGAATGTGATGCGAAGAATTTTATTTATAGATATTGCTTGGGTTTGTGCCTCGACCAAAATAGTATTTCTAGTACAATTATTGCATGGTATATCATGATGCTGACCACAAGTCCTTGTCCAAAGCGCGTATTTTGCGTTCGGTTTCTATAAATAAACTACGTATTAAAAAGTGCTGTTTTCGTTTAGGTCCGCTCAGGCTATTAAAAATCTTTAAAGATACAAAATAGATTTTATGAAAAATTATCTGCTAAATATTAAGTTACACCATAACTTCCAACAAGGAATCTACTATCACTATTAGAATCGCTTTGTCCAACAACGGAGTCGATTCCTAAGACTCACTCTAAACAGCCTCCTTTCTCCTCACAGCCCAAAAGATCCCAGTATCACCATTGAAATTATTTGCTTGTTTCAGCAGTGCTACCAACGTTCCGAGACACGTGTGCCGGTTTACAATTCACTTATCTCAGAGTGAGATCCCAGGAGTAGTACGTGAGACTCTTGCTCTAAGTGTGAACGAAGTTATTGTGGATCAAATAGAGCAGATGATTATTTTTTTTTCGCTTGGAATTGTTTTTAAAATTTGAGTGGATGTTGATTACAGAATCACTTTTAGGAAACATTAATGGTATTATTACTGGTTGAATGTAGCCGTGAATGTGTTTTAGTTACATATTTGCGGTGGCAAACGCTTAAAAGTTTGCTGGTTTGCAGGACAGTTGTAGCCAATAAACTGTTGTATAACTTTTATTAAGATTTGGAGACGGCAAAGTGATTTATTACTAACCATCCAATTTTTTCAAGTGATCTGATCTGGGGGTCTAAAATGGCCACTTTAGCAGATCATATGAATTGCGTTAAAAAGCGTAAAATAGATCTATCATAATAGTAATGCGTTTGTGAACATATACTATGACAAAACACTCACTTTACTTTTACTCCTTTGTCCATTTTACGTTTTTTCATGCATATTATGATCTGCTAAAGTGGCCATTTTAACCCCCCTGATCTTATAATCCAATTCTTTCAATTTCACACTTTGCCCCTATTGTTAGTCACTAGCTGAAGTGTTAGTAATTACCTCTTACGTGTATAAAGGTTTGCCGTCGCGAACCCAGTCCTCAATAATTTATTTACAGCACATATTTCATTAGACGCAGTAACTACTAAGTTTCATAGTAAGGTAAACAAAGTAGCACAATCTCGAAATTAGCTAGACACGGAGCACTTAAAAAAATATTATTCAAAGAAATTACATTCCCCAAGGAATATTACGTTAGCTCGTTTCTTTTTATACCGAGGTAAGTTGGCTGCAACATTAGTTTGCAGAGTTAGCTGGTTCCCTTCGTCCAAAAGTGGGGTAATATTTTCCAAAGATAAATTTTAAATGCTCCCGGTTTTGCACACTTAGTTTGTTAGATTATAGCGTCGTTACACAATTTATTGCTTTCGTGTGTTGTTATATTTAATGATCTTTTGTTTCTTTGTTACTACAGCTACAATGTTCCAGATAAGGTTTATTTGAAATCTGCGAAATAGGTATTCTGGACTTTAGTGTTCTGTTCGCAGTAAAGATGCAATTAAACGCACTTGACTGCCGGAGTCAAGTGTTTTCCATTTGCAACATTTGTACGATTACGAGAAGGTTACAGTCTGCTCGCTCATTAAATTTTATATCGATAGTTAAGTTAAAATATTGAAAAATTCAGAAAATGTTCAATAAAATGAATTTGAAAACAATAAATAAATTCACAGTCCATACCAATTCGCATTCAAATTCATTGGTATGAAAAAATCGGATAGACGCGGAACATATTCGCACGTGGTTACGGTCTGATAGAAAAATCCAAATATTGTATGTGGTGGGGCCGTACCCTTAAATTTAAATAAATATATATATAATAATAAATAAATAGCCATTACATCTGATGTATGCCGTACATCAGATGTAATGGCTATAATCGCATGAATCGTACGAATGAATTCGGCAAACGAACGGACACAGAGGCCACATTGACAGCGGATAGCTTACCAACTACGGTCATGTTGCCCAGAAGAGACGATGACATCGCGGAATAAGTTACAGGTTCTAGAATTATTGTAGAAAGCGATTATTGTAGTAGTTGTACCTTAGTATACTATTTTCTTGCGCATCTAAATTATAAGATTAATGCATAATGATAACTGAGTAACAATGGTCACTCAACGAAGCAATGATCAAAAGTGGGCCTTTCAAAAGTTAAATTGGGCAAAAAAGTTCAAATCACTTGAGTTTCAAGTTTTATTTTGTCGCTCACATAGCAACCTCACTACTACTGGATTTTCCTCTGATATTTATTTTAACATCAGCTTAAATCCTGACGTACGATTACGACTGCGAGCTACACTGACCGTTAATATTTGTTAAAAACACGAATAAACAAAGTAAATAGATTACTGGATTAGGTCACTGTATCCACTGAATTGTGATATAGGTACTTTATAGTAATCATTAAGCGGTTTTACCGGCAGGATTTTAATTGGAAAATGTTGACTTATTCGGTTATCACTAATTCTTGGTGAAGCATGGTGATACAAAGAGTTTTATCACCCCTCGTGTCAATTGTGAGATGATTACAAAACACATTTTGTTATTGAGACTGCTCTGTCCCGCTTCTGGGTAAAGGCCTGCCCCAATTACTTCCACAAACTTTGTCTCGCGCCACTTCGACCCAGCCCTCTCGGTATCCAATCCGAAGTCTCACTTCCGCTTTCTAGGTCGGACTTGGTGGTACTGTCATCTCTTGGTACCCATTGTGTGGAAATTTTCACCCATGTACCGACATGACCCGCCCGATCTTATTTCAGCCTAGCAGCTTTCTTGACACTTCATATTTATTTGTTTGCTTAGATTAATTCAAAACAAAAAAGTTTTTCTTAATCACAACAATTAGGTAGGTATAAAGACAACACTTGTAGAGTTGGGAAGTCTCAAAACATTCCTTTTGATGTGAAACTTCCCTTTTGTTTTTCGTCTGTGACAGATTTCCTCTCCATTAGACAAATTGTTTTAAAAAGTTACCAATTTAGAAAGTTAGCAGGAATAATGAAGAAAATTAATCAGAACGTAGGGATGATCGTGTAAGCTTTGAGAGTTTTGAATATTAAAACTAAAGTGTAAAAGATTAGTCTTTAAGTACTTTGTAAAGTGTCTGATAAACTAGAAGATTATAAAGCAAGCGTTTTCTTGAGGATTATAAAGCAAGCCGCTGAGTGATTTGATCTGTTCTTATAATGTCAAGTTTCTTGTTAGTACATAAACTTATTATTCTTAACGTATGTAACTTATTACTCATTGAAAAAAGTATAGTAAGATTTCTCATTTTCGAATTTCCAGTAAGCTCATACTTAGCATCAGTAAGACTTGAATCGTTGGAATTTTCTATAACATAATTTATTTATTTATTTATTTATTTTATAATGAAACTTGAACAATAAAAGGGTTTGAATAACTTTGTATGGACTAGCGGCGGCGTTTGTTTTCAGCGGCCACTTTTTATTTTCATGATATTTTATTGTGCTTTATGAAATACACGTATATGTTCAATTACTTTTGTCCTAAGTGATTTCTAAGCTGAGATATTTGCGTTTCCATCAATTACTGTCTTGTGTAAAGAAATCTTAGTTTTGTTTTTAGAGGGTTAATATTTTACCTGGCTAAATAATAACTGCTACTCGGGGTCGATCTTTAGGTTAAGCCACGCTTGCCTAGGTTGGTCTGTGGATGGGTGACCACCTATTACCTACCGAGTTTTCTCCGTGCCTTGGAAAGCACGTTAAACTGTTGGTCCCGGCAGCCATATATAGATTTTTGAGTGACCTGAAAGTCTGACAACCAGTCTTACCTAAGGTTGACAGTAATATCTGGGTCGTGGAGGTCGGACAGGCAGTTGCTCCATGTATAATACTGTCATCCGGCTACACTAGGAGCCGACCCCAACATAGTTGGGAAAATATGATCATATGATGATATTAGAGCTGAGCTGGCTTTACTGTTTTACAATTGGCCATGACTTGATTTTTTTTTCTTTAATTTTTTTTTTTTTTTTTACAAAATATAGACCATTTCAAGGAACCAATTTGCTTATTTTATTTTTTTAGGGGTTGTACATTTTTTTAGGATTTTTTAAATTCGAGGTGCTCTCAATATCACTATGAGGCTGTATGTAGTGCGGTATTGTGCCACAGACAAATTAAAAAAGAATACAATGTCAATCTAAATCCAGTGACATATCCTTGACAGTTGAGATTGATACAGTGATATATGAGAAAGGTTTTTAAGTATAATACATGCATAATATAGTAGAGAAAAACACCTGTGCGAAGCCGGGGCGGGTCGCTAGTATATAATAAGTTCATTGATGACAAGAGATAAACCAATCTTATATAAATCAAAACAATGATATAGAATACTTACATTAGAGCCTTTGCTCCTCGTATTTCCGCTATATTGTGTTGAGTGGAGAACATCATATACTCAACAATTATAGTATTATTGACCGTATACGGTATGTTTCCGCCTTAGTATAATTTAAAGAAGCCATTACAACAATTCACAATATTTCACAAAAACAAACTTCAACAAAGCTGGCTAAACATAACCTACAAAATTTTGACATTGACAGTCCGCAACCGAATAATTTTTTTTTCAAGAATGATAGAATGACAAAGGAATGTTCTATTATGCTTTGTTGGAGGGTCTGAAAGGTCAAATGAAAGTCATTCGTTAAAACATCTATAACTTTTGAAATAGTATGTATTTTTCAAATCTGGTAACAGGCATGAATTCACCTAAGCTAACCCTCGAAATGGTTTTAAGACAGCGCTTGAAAAAAAAAATTAGGCATGCCCAATTATCTGTCAATGTCAAATTAGTATTGTGGGTTTAGGCAAATAATAAAAACACATTGCTATACTTAATTACGTCGTAATGTAAACCTACCTATTGTTAATTTAGTTAAGTTTCTCTTTAAGTGAACTGTAATTTGTTCTTTGAGAAATAAATGTCTTTAAACCGAATTGCAGTTCATTACCATAGTAAAAAAAAACACATTTTTAACTCTCTTCGTCCTTTTGATTCTCAATGTCATTTTAAATAATCGTATCTTAAATTGTGCTAGCGGAGTTAGATCATTTTGATTTCTGCCCGACCCCATGTATCATTTAATGGACATTAAATGCGAACAGCAGCCTAAGTTCTGTTTCCCAATAATTACATGAGCAATAGTGGCCCAATATTGCATCCATCTCTTGTGTAGCTTTTTCTATGAAAATGTACACGTAAATGTCAACTGTTAATTACATCAATGCTTACGTTATACATCAAAATCTTAAAAATATAAGAGTCTAAAGAGGTATATTGGGTCAGTCACAAAACACAAACGATCACAATGTCCAAGGAAATGCCAAGTCGTTATAATGCATCGGCCCATAGATAACATACTTCGAGCCATGCAATCTACGTACCTATTTAATTTATTTTATTAAGTTTTTTTCTTAAACGTTGACCCCCGCAATGTTTTTTTCATGTATCGTGGGTGCGACAAACATGTAAACTTACATACACAAATACCCAGACTAGAAACAACTATCTATAGTTTATACAAATATTTTGTTCCGTGCGGGGATCGAACCAGCGACACGTAGCGCAGCAGTCAACTGCTTCAGTCAATGCGCGAACCGTGCCGTCTGAAATCTCAAAAAAATACAGCCGGAAACTAAAACAGTGCAATAGAGTATAATAACTTCTTCGATTTTAATGAGCAATACAAAACCAAATATCTCCGTTCGATTGCATTTGGAGAAATGTATCCATTATAACTTTTGATCGCTTGAATCTAATCTTTCAAAATATTTAAGTTTCATTACTGGCCGTGCAACTTCAAAACGACGCCAAGTTTACTCAAACCCCTTTTAACAGTTATCTTAAGCATTATTTTTACTTTTCTTCACTCTACAGCTTTTTTAATGAAAAACAGCCATGGATATTAAAAATATTTATCAAAATTGCATGCCCACATTTGCTTTTGTTTTCAACAATAAATTGAAAATGTGTTCCATTCTTTTAAACCAATATATCTGAACCAGATTACAGTCTCAGTTATTGACAGGATTTTAAAAGTTCTGCATTAAAATATATTTAAATATCGTCGAAAAAACATGTTTTATGAATTGATTCAATTATACACATTACACATACATAGATTTAAATTTATATTAACTAATAATATGTTGGAATGTAGGTAGGTTAGTGTTGCATTCTTTGTGTGGGTTTTATTAGATTATCCAGGTAAATAATACTGCTGGTTTATTAAAGGCTGGTTTATGAATAATGTATGAAATTCATGGTACTTGGCATGTTCCATATAAATTCATCAATGTGTTATTGTCAATGTCACTTATTGCTTTTAATTTAGATAAAGCTATTAATGTGAATTGTGCAGGCGGAAAATAGAATAATTATTTTAAGCCTAATGTATCCTATTCATAGTGTTGTTTTGTTGTTTGTTTTAGTAACTTTGCCACAAAGCTAGGAATATAACCTGTATCGTGGGCGCGTTTAGGGTTCTCGTATTTATCTAATTCCTCAATTTATTATTCCGAGTTCCTTCAACATGCTATAGATTACAATTAAAACAATCTAAGTACACAATGACAACAACATTAAAATCGCAGACATAAAAATATCGCTACATTCAACAATTCCAAAGAAAAAACCAACACATTTTCTTACGATTCCGTCACTCAACGGTACCACACAATATGTATCCTTTTCAAACATCCACCATTATTCCGGCTAATAAGACTGGGGCTTACCAGACCTCAATTTATAATAAATCGAACAGAGCGTTATCGTTTGCTAGCACACAATGAATCGACGTATCTTCGTCTACAGTCAACAGAGGTCCAAACACCCCTCGGCCATAACCTTGAATGATGACCAACGATTTGTTAAGACCCCGTCCTGGGTCGT
Source organism: Diarsia rubi (assembly GCA_932274075.1). Classification (NCBI taxonomy): domain Eukaryota; kingdom Metazoa; phylum Arthropoda; class Insecta; order Lepidoptera; family Noctuidae; genus Diarsia; species Diarsia rubi. The sequence continues at coordinate 11,876,759 of OW026417.1, read as the reverse complement.
TACGACCTCTTTTCAGTTTTTATTCCCCTTATGATGTTTCATTTTATGATTGCCTGCAGTATTAGGAGCGTACGTGACGGTATGAAATATGTTTTTAGTTATTTTTTGTGGGGGTTTCTCTTTTTGGCCGGTAATGCCCGTTGTTTCATTGTAATGGAAGGATTTCTTTGTTTTTTTTCTGCAGTTTTTATTTTTATTTTTGGCTTGCCTTTTCTAGAAGTAAAAATAAATTTTGCTATTGATATTATCTTAGATATTTTGGTTCTCTATTTTATTTCAAGATAAACATACTCTAATTTTATTATGATTTACCTTCGGAACCGTGAGATATCTACACGCTATCCTAATTTTGTAAGGGCGCCTAAAATCATGATTCAAATGTTCCAGCAATCATCCCGGATTAACCTTGAACCCTCCAAAACAAATATCTTTTACGATTACAATATATTACACTGCCTGATTAACATAAACCGTTTTCCCGAAACCATATTTACACACTCCACATTACGCTGCTCCATGAAATTCTAGCTAAAACATTGTAAGCTCAAAACGCTGGCATCGCCTTGTTATAAATCCGTTTTGCTCGTAAAGAAAATTGTGTAATATATCATCGTGTTAACACCACGTGAGAGAACCCGTTTATCAACTCAAGCCTCCTAATATTATCTCTTATGAATGTTGTTCCACCTTTTTTAAACATTCTAATACGAGGCACGTTGCCGGGAAATGAATATATATAATAACACGACATAATAAAGGTCCATATCACAAAATGTTTTTGTTTTAATATAAAATGTGTGGTAAGGTACAAAGTTAACGTTAACAAGTCCTGTAGGTACAGTTTTCCATCCATTTTTCTAGTTTTTTTGCTTACATTACATTTTTACGAACAAACATAACTATTTCAATTTCTCTTGCGGTTGGGTGCGTGAACCTAATAATGTACAAACGAAGGAAATTTTCAGTGTTCACGCTCTTGATTTGTAACTGAAAATATATTTTCTTTTTTTTTATACTAACTATATCGTTAAGCAATTTATTTACTTAATACTCAACTTCAAACCTTAAAAATATTCTATCTGAAATCTGGTGATGATTTTATATCATCACCTTTTCCCTACTATGTTGTTCGTCATTCCAGATACAGCTGAATGTATAAAAATAAATTATCAATGTAAATTAAAATCCGGAAGGAAACCGTTCAGGGTCAAGGCAAGACACACTAATTGGAAGAACAAATCAACACCCAAATATCTAAAGAAAACAAGACGAAAGTCTCCCAAATTGTGATGCGTCTTGCAAGCTGTTTTCAATTACAAGAACATGAGCATATGAGTAGGGTTTTCAAAATTCAATTACAAAGTCCCCGTGTCCCCCTGCGTATGTTTTATGAAAACATTTTACAATATTACTACACTTTGCGATGGGGTACTTGGATAGTAAACGTCTTGTACTAGGGGGTAAGAAAATGAAATTTACATTCGTATAACAAACAGGGGAACCATAAAGTACACTTCTTTGCTTTGAATTTAAATTACGAGTGTTTTATTTGGTAATTTAAAAATAAGTGTGTACCTAGTGTTGTACTTTGTCGCATATTTCTGTCCTTTTTGCTAAAATTGAACCCCAAGTTGCTACCCCAATACAGATCCTTAAATAGCAAGATGTTTTCGAAAGTAAATTTTTCTAAGGGTAGGGTCAATTAAATGCCTATTATAGGTACACCTCGCAGATACATCATTAGCTAGTTTTCAAGACTGTGTGCCATAAAGTGGGTAATTTTCAAGGAAGAGCCGCATTCCAGAACGTTATGTGTGTCCAATGTTCATACAACTGCTCTCGTCGCTGTAACAAACTGGGTACAACTGGTTTAATTAAAAAACAAACGGTACGAAAAACGGTGAAGTCGGTCCAGCAACTATTATACCAAGAAAGAAAACTAAATTTGTTTTTATTCGAAAGAGTGTATCGTTACTTACTTAGCCTTTCACATAATATCAATATTACATCCACTTATAGAAAAGAAAGAAAAGAAAGAAAAAATGTTTATTTGTCACAGAAACATACATGCATACAGGAAATAAAACAACACAAAAAAAAAAAGTAAAATACAACAAGCAGGGAAATTAAAAAAGAAAAAAATATAAATAATGCACGTCGTAACTGCGACAAGTAGGTTGCCACTCAGCATGGTGCTGTGCTATGGTCACCCACAGCACAGCGCTGGTTTTCAGTGGTCACCCGTAAAAAACGTACGAAAGCCAAGAGCTTCAATATTAGGTACGTATATAAAATAAAATAAGCTTATTAATATTGCTTCACATGGCTCAAAACTAAAGACACAATTATTAAATAAAATTAAACGAATGTTACAAAAGATATTAAAAAAAAATAAAAAATAAACTAAACTAGAACCAAAAGTATGACATGAAAGGTAGACAGAACAAAACATTTGAGACACAATTTGAGTGACGGCGTGTCTTGTCTCGCTCCCTCCCCACCCTACCGTGACTACCGTCACCGCTGAGCCTGCGCGCGCGCTGCCGCGGCCGCCCGCTGCCCGTCACCGTCAAACGACTTTGATTGAAAGCGTCTGGCGCGAAGACGCGCAATGCGTCAAGAGTCGGTGCCGCTCGCCACCAGCCACAGTAAGGCGGCACAGTGTCGCACGGGTCTTGTGTGCTCACGTGATTACCTACTATAGTGTTGACGCTAGCTACTTTGTTTTGTACGTACTTGCATCCAGTCGACGGCGACGATTAAAAACAAGTAACGTATTTTCTTGGAAATCGCAAAGCCCGTCTCAAGCCGCTTGGATAGATATGCCTTGCCAATAGATAATAAACCTTGTGTGAGTATTTATTTATAATGTAATTGTTGTTCATATTTTTGTTTTTCTAAAAGGAGTTTTTTCAAGTGTAATTTAAAATTTTCTTTTGTTTTTAGGGTTCTAATGGGAGGTGGCAAATCATTCCAGCAGCGAGTGGCGGCATATTTGAAACATCCCCTGAAGGCTGTGGTCTTGTGTCGGGGCATTGAGAGTGGATTGGACGTGGAACGAGCGGAGTAGCTGTAGTGTTCGTGCCTCCAGCTAATTTTTGTGTATAGATATTCCGGTTTGTGTGTTTTTATGATACCGAACATCAATACTGCTAAGTGTAGTTTCCGACGTGCAGCCATTTTTAAGATGTTGTTTTCATTTAGGTACGGCGTGATGTGATGCCTTCGGGGTACGGTTAGGCAGTAACGAGCACATGCATTTTGCACCCGCTGTATTAAACGTTCAGTGCGTGATAGAAGACATGGCCCGTAAACAGTGTCGCAATAATTTAGTTTGGATAATACTAGGCTATCCACCAATCTCTTCCTTACAGTGACACTAAGGAAATCCCTGACTCTGTACAGAACCTTCAGTCTATAAAAACAGTTTTTTACTACGCCATTGATGTGTTCCTCAAAACGTAGTTCTGGATCAGTAATTAGGCCAAGGTTACGAGCTATTTCTACCGTTTGTATACTTTCTCCCATAATTTTAACATCGGGCTTAGCAGAAAGAATTGCTTTGATTTGATTTCTGCTACCCATAACCATGAACTTTGATCACTTATCAGCAACACGTTTTCGTTCCAAACAAGCTCTTCAAAGAAACATACCGGGTGCTTCATAAATGCAAAGTTTGAACTAGGTACCCTACTACGCATGGCTTACCATTATATAAATATAAAATACAGATCGATTCAGCGATTCGTGGAAACCAGTCAAACGAAACAGTACGGTAGTAACTATGAAACCGTACCTAGTTTCAAGTAAATTGACGTTACCTATCGGCAACTCAAAGGCTTTTACTTCACTTTATAGCTCATTTATTTCCAAGTAATGCGTCAAAATAGGATAATTATCTTCTGTTTTTTCCCCGATAACACTTTGCCCGATCTGGGAATTGAAACTCAGGTATTTTTTATATTTTCATCATCATCAGCCTATAATGTTCCCACTGCAGGTACTCAGGCCTCTTCTCTAGGAGAGGGATGGGCTATAATCCACCACGCGGACCCAGTGCGGGTTAGTAGATGTCACATGTCTTCGAATTTTTTGATTCTAAGACATGCCGGTTTCTTCACGATGTTTTCCTTCACCGTTTTTAGAGCAGCGGTGATAAAATAAATTACACAAAGTAATGCCTGCCTGGATTCGAACCCACGACCTACTGTTCGTAAGTTGGGGCCGACACCACTGGGCCACCGCTGCTCTCCTATTATATGCTATTTTCATAATACTATTAAAACTTACCTTCAAATTCAATAAACTGTTTTCCCTTACAACTTCCCAATTTGACACCCGACTCCCTAGCGAACAGAATCCGCCAAAACAAAATACATCTAAATAGAGATGTATCGACTAACAAGTATGGACTCGATACGTTCCCTCTTCAATTTGCGACTGCAAAATTGGATTTGATCCTCTACACTATTCGTATGGTCGTTTATCTCAATTCCGTAGGCGCAGACAAAACGGTAGTATCTATTGGTGAGAACCCGAAATATGTGCGAGTATCATAAATAAGGCGTCGATCTCACTCGATACTAGTCTGGAACCAAAGGAGGGATCTGATAATGTCTAGCCTTAATATGATGTTTGTATGATGATCCATTAGATCTGCATTGTGATGTATCAGCTTGTTTTGAAGTAAGTAGAATACTGAGACATATGTCTATGCATGGGTAGGTGAAATACAATACGGGATCACACACACATGCTGACCATGATCCTCAGACATGAGGGACCGAACAGAGAGAGAGAGAGAGAGAGTGTACAGACAGTCTTACCAAAAAGTTTCGTATTGCTTAGTTACTGGGTTGTAAAGATAGACAGTCATGTGAAATACTAGTATTCAGCAGTTTTGGTCACTAACACTATCATTAATATTGAAAACGCGATATTTGTTATGTTTATATTTAGTTTCGAGTTTGTCCGCGATCATGGTGCTTGTAACAGCGCCGAAATATCGAGAACTCGAAGGTAGGTATATTAAAAATATGCCTCTAGTAAAGTTTAAAAAGCTCTCACTCTATTGCTAATTGACAAATGTTATTATAAAATTGAAGACTTTTTAATGATTATGTTAATTAATATTGAAATTCATTGTAAACCAACTATTTATTCATTGTGTTAATTTTTTTCTTCTTTTTCTTTAATAATTGACTACGCATGTTTCCTCTAAAAATATTTGTATGTCAATATTGACAAAACATAGCGCACTTTATAGTTTTTAACATCCATCTATCATTATCCTATGTTTCACAAATAAATTGATTTGATTTAGTATTCATTGAATAGTTTTGAAACCAAAAAAATCTGATGTGAGAAGGACAGTTTAAATGCAAAGACAATTCTTTTATTTACGTTTATTTTTACCCTTGTACTGGGTAAAAGTTTCTTAAAAATATAATGATGGGTCAAGTGTGTATACCCGAAAAAAAAAAAAAAAAAAATGAAACCCTGTTTCAAAATCTTGGGGAGAATATTCGTAATGGTTACTTTACGTTTAATTTTTTTTTGCTAGTCTACATTTTGTCCCACTGCTGAGTTCACCTTTCTCCTCAATGAATTTTGACGGCACGGTTGGCGCAGTGGCTGAGCGATTGGACTGCTGAGCTGCGTGCCGATCCCCGCACGGTACAAATATTTGTATGGCCTACAGATAGTTGTTTCGGGTCTGGGTATTTGTGAATGTAAGTTTAAATGTTTGTGAACGCACCCACAATACAGGAGACATTCCTAGTGTGGGGCATGGTTTAAAAAAAAAAAAATGTATGAAAATTGTACTTAACATCACGTTTGTAATCCCCGAATGTTTTAAGACAGACGTGTACCTGAATATACACCTACGTTATGGCGTTTTTGTTTTAAGTCCCTTGTAACGGGGCAGGCCCATTGTCATCAACCGGGCACGAATCCGAGAAATCTATGATAGGTAAAACCAAAAACACTATACCTATAGTTCGTGTCAAATAACTGTGCCCCTCTGAAGTTGCCTACGAGTGGCTGCGCAGCAGTCCAAATTACGAACAAAACTGCAACTGCGCATGCGCGAGACATGGGGGCGGGCATTATGGAGGAGCGATTTCATGTCTCACTTGCTCGTTTACTTTTGATGCATGCTTGCGTCCCGCTTGCTCCGTACGACAGACATTCGATGCCACAAGTGTTGCGTTATTGTACATGTTGTTATTTGTTTTTGTTATTACTTAGTCGTTTTTGATTTGTTATCTTGTTCACATTGTTACTTAGTTTTGTGTATTAGTTTTTTTGTCTAAAATGCCTAAACGGAATACACCGTCAGGCGAGAAAAAAAATTTACAATGTGGTGAATTATATGAAAAAGGAGAAAGCGTGCACAATGTTGCACAGGTGGAATTGATAATTTTCCTCTTTCTTTCAATTCACCTGAGTTAAAAATTACGTTATCTTTTAAAAATATATATTTATTGTGTTTAAACACTTTTCTACGTAACTGCACCTGCGCGATCTATGTTAATGGCTAACTTCAGAGGGGCAAAGTTATTTGACGGGAACTGTACTCTTTTTTTTTTTTTTCATTTATTCAAATTATGCTGATAATCAGCACTTTTCGAACGTCAAAATTTACTTTACTCTACTTATTTACAAGAGACAGTCCCCCAAAACGCCCACCCTTCGGCACTTCCTAGTGTTTAGCTGGAAAGAAGAAGTGACGGAACAAACTCCCCAGCAACACATTCTGTCTGTTATGTTGGTTAGAAGAACCAGACTCGATACAATAGTAAGGTGTACGTTCATTTTAGAGTTACTACAGACACAAATCAATAATAAAAAATTAATAATTACAAACAATGTAAAAATAAAAAAGTACATAACATATCAATTAACAAATTTTTGTAATGAAACTCGATCTAGGAATCAACATTAAGATGAAGTGAGAGATTTTAAGATAATTTTAGAAATCCTGTTTGATAACTACGCAACTAAATAGAAAAAAAAAGAAGAATTGAAATATGTCCGTCCATATTTTCAAGGTTCATTCTACTTCGGCCGGTAGGTAAGTATGTAAGTAAGGTAAGTATATTTTCAGCCACATGTAAATTTATCCCGATAAGATCTAAGCATTCTTGTATCAAGAGTAAGGGAGCCACATACGTGGTCTATTGACGAAGGAAAAAATACGATAAAAATATTGTAAAGGTTTTGCAAGCTTGCGTGAGGGTGGATACGTGTCCGTAACTTATTATTTTTATCAAAACACTTCCTTAGGAGGATGTGTGTTGTGGTGGGAACGTAAAAATATGAAGCTATGTCATTTGGGGGTAAGGAGATACACATTGGTATTGTGTATGCGTTACTTAGAATCGATGAAGTTAACTGCCAGGAGTTTTATCAATGTTTACACATACATAACATCACGCATGTAATTCCCGACGGGTTAAGCAGAGACGTACGAATTATTAGTACACCCACATTTGCACAATTATATTAAAGTCCCATGTAATTGGGGCGAGCTTATTGCCATCAACCGATATCTAATCCAGACTCCGTGGCGGCCATTGAACTCCTGATGTAAAAACCCAATAACGCACATATTTTTTCACTTTTATTAAGGTTTAAGCTTACCGATATTGTGAACTAACTTCAAGGCCTTGTAAACCTCAGGGCACGCCACGATAGCGGCGGTAAGTCTTCAGTTCTTCTTCTTCAGTTCTCAGTTGTCTTTGAGGAGTGGCTGAAGAGGCGCCACGGCGCCCTCGCCTTCCGTTTGACGCAGGTCCTCACCGGACACCACGTTCCACGCGCGCCTCAAACAGATTCCGGGTCTGGGTATTTGTGTATGTGAGTTTAAATGTTTGTGAACGCACCCACGATACAGGAGAAATTCCTAGTGTGGGGCAAAGTTTTCTAAAAAAAGAAAAAAAAAAGATGTCAGCAACATGGGAGGGGCCCGCAAGGGTCTATGCCCGTCGGGGCTGCGGGATGTTGTAAAAGATACCGCGGCCTCGACATATAGGGCTAAGAAGGAACATGGGGGGTTTTTAGTACGTTGAAGTCTGACAGTCGCTTTCGCTCTGCCCAAGAGTGGCAGGGGTTATTTGATAATTTCCCACCCCCCCAAAAAAAGGCCTTGTAAACCTAAAACTTTACTATAATTTTAACTTTATTGTTAAAAAACAAAGATAATTAATAAAATAATTCTCTACTTTCCTATTCTGTCTCACTAGTTTGATATAATTTATTGTGACTTTAGGATCTACAGTTTGTGACAGTAGCTTCTTACGCAAAATGTAGTTAAAGTGTCTTTTGTGTGTGTCATAGGAGGTCGTGGCTAAATATTAACAGCGTCTCGGGTCGAACTTCAAGTTAAGAAGCGCTTACTTTTATTTACTTAGTAAATCCAGCCCAAATTTTCAGAAATGAAAACTGAAATTCAATCTATAATAGCACAAAAGCTTTAAATAATAATTTATTAATTGAAACGTAAATCGTTCACAAATAATTTGTTTCAGCTAATACAGACAAATTAATTGAATCAACTGCACATAAGATAATTGCATCATTGTTTAATCAATCGGTAAACGAATAAATCTGGATTCCATTTATTTCTGTCCGGTATTTTTGTACACTGAAACGTGAATATTTTAAAAAACGATTTTCGGATTAAAATACGTTATAAATAAAAACGATGTGAGGTATGGACAAATTTAGCTTTTAGATTTAAATAAAAGCTTTTCGATATTATTTGGTGACATAGATATAGACTTTTTTTTCGGGGCGTGGGAAATTATCAAATAACTCCTCCCGCTCTTGGGCAGAGCGAAAGGGGGTGTCAGACTTCTACTGACTAAAAACCACCCATGTTCCTTATTAGCCCTTTATATCGAGGCCGTGGTATCACTTACAACATCCCGCAGCCCCGACGGGTTAGTTATCCTATAGCCTTGCATTATCATTCGATATTGTTTTCCTCTGCTTTTATCGTTATCATCCTCTTTTTTTTGGCGGGTGGAAAATCATCAAATAATCCCTCCCGCTCTTGGGCAGAGCGAAAGGGAGTGTCAGACTTCTACTGACTAAAAACCACCCATGTTCCTTCTTAGCCCTCTATGTCGAGGCCGCGATAACTATTGTACAACCCGCGGCCCCGACGGATCATCATCATCCTCAGCCGGAATTCACCTAATGCTGGCTGTAGCCACCACTTTTCTCTTTTCCATGCCTTAATTTACGAAGGGCTAGTCAGATGTGTACCTTGTACCTACGACTACCTTTCGTCAGTTATGTTTAAGTTTCAATAGGGGATTTCACCAAAAAAAGTCTAATTAGTCCGTCAGATAGATTTTCAAAAACGAATGGACACGTATTTTTTCTTTTTTCACGTAAACTAAAGATGAAGAGACGATACAGTGCTTCAAAAAGTCCTACATGTGATCCGCCGTATAATCTAACAGATGGACCAATTAGATTTTTTGGTGAAATATCCTATTAAACGGTGTGAAGGATGATATGGCTAGGAAGAAGGTGACTGCTGACATGACGAGAAAGAGAGAAGTATGAAAGAAGAAGACATGTTGCACCGACCTCAAATAAATTGGGATAAGGGCAGGAGAATGATGATGATGATGATCAATCGAGCACGAATCCAGACCCCTTGGTCGGTACAAAATAATTCCTAATAAAATAAAACTCACTTACTTTTTGGCAGACCTGCAGGGATTGAACCTAAGATCTCATACTCAGCAGTAGCGCTTGCGAACACTACACTTTACAACATAATATTCGTTATTGGATTATTAAAAAAAACAAAAAAAAACGGATTTTGGTTTCCTCTTCCCTTTTCGATCAAGTGTGTGAGGTCAAGAGTGCCAAGACGTGATAAGTCAATGTCAAACAAAATCAAAGAAAGCTCAAGTGGCAGAAGAGCTGTATCTGTCGTAAAACCAATGCTTTTGCGAGAGCAAGAGTGAACGTGGAGAGAGTTCTTGAGTGGACACCGCAAACCGACAGACTTTGTGTACTTGAGCGAAGTAGGCGGACTGGGTTTCAATTGAAGCGGAATACGAAAGAAATACTTACTTACTTACCGACTTCAATAAAAAATAAAGCACAAAAAAGTTAAAAAAACAGCTTCTGAAGTCGGTGACTTTTGTTTGATTTAATTTTTTTCCACTTCAGGAACAGATTTTTGTTTTAAAGTTAATTTTTTACTTCTTTGTGCTTTATTTTTCGTTGAAGTCGGTTTTAATTTTTGTTAAAAAGTTTTTATTTTTCACTTTTTAGTGGTTCATATGTGCTTACCCCTTCAAAGCGTACCGGCGTGACGTTATATTATGAACTGGTGTAAACAATAGACAAACATGGGATTTCAGTAATCCCAGTCCATTTGTTATCATTTATTGAGGAGTTCCGTTGCCTACCTCCGAAGTTCTTCATGAGATCTTCACCATACACAACTACGCTCACAAGCATGAGGGAAAGCATAAACAAAAAACTACACCAACATAGCACAAAAACGACTACAGCGCCATCTATGATACCAATGAAGAACTAACATTAAAATTTTAAATACCGCGTCAAAGTTAACCGTTTATAAAAAAACTCGACAATAACTGTTAAGTTAACCCATGAGAAACAACATCAATCTGGTTGGTGGGTTGGTCCTACCTTTTCTATGGAGGAATAAGAACTTTACATTCTGTTCGTTATGCCCCTTTTAACCCAAAGATTGCCACGATTAGGTGGTTCGTCAAAAAAACTTTAATCGCGCACATCATCAGGGTGATGATGTGCGCGATTAAAGTTTTTTTTCAGTGTGAGAGCAGCTGTATAAGAAGTTACCTAGTTTATTTACATCGCTGTCAATCTTAAACAGAAACGCGTTATCTACAAGTTCATACCGTATCAATCACGAAGCAATCAAGATATCAATTAAACATTACCCGTGGGGCCCTACACCACGTAAAACCCTGGAGCAATGACATGTTTATATTTAATTTCTCAACCGAAATGGAGTCAACATGGCTGTATTTCTGAAATTAATTGTAGCCTCCGTTTGTATAGTATAGCCAAGACGTGGATGTTGGGAAATGTGAAGAGGCCTAACGTAAACAATGCTTGTGAGCGTAGTTGTGTAGTGTACGTTTAATTATTTTATTATAATGAGATTAATTTTGTTTCATGGTCGTGGTAAAATTGTTATAATATAGCTAGCTAGCACTATCCCACTAATGGACAAAGGCCTCCATTTTTTCCATTGGTCTGGGCTTCTAACATTACTATCAACTTATATTTTTCGATGCACAGCAAAAGGCTTTCTTACCATTCTTCGACTTCCTTGTGTGGTAAAGTGTACTAGGCCTAATATTTTGTACCTGGAAGCTTGTTTGTTAAATATTTTTCGTGCAGGCAGACATGAATAAACCTAGTCTGAAGTTAAAACCTTTAAAAAAGTGTCTTTAAAAAACGAAAAACCTATTCTTTAACAAAAGCAACCTATATTCTAACCAATCTTTTGAGCCTGTGATTCAGAAAATCCATTGAGTCACTAGAAACATAAACGAGAGATTGAGAATGCTCAGTACAAGAACCGAACTGCTCAAATTCCTAAACGTCCAAAATACCATTGAAAAACATCCAGCGGACATAACTCCGTGAGTTTCCCAATGCGGTCGACATGGAAATGCCGCGGGCGGTAAATCCGCGCCACACCACGTGGCGTCCACGCCACAAAAGTGCTTTTTGATAGACAGCCGTACATTGTACAGTCCCAAACGTTTAATGCCCCGTGTCGGATACAGTGGAGAATTTTTAATTTAACAACCATACTAGATTAATTACTGTTTTTTTTTTTGAGAATGCAAATCTGAATGTTCTGTGAACTGATTCGAATATTTGTTTAGGGACCGTTTTATGTTTGAATGGCCTTGTTTTGTTTCAGTAAATTAGTGTTTGCTCAATATGGCGAATTTAAATTGAGGCAAATTTGTGGCTCGTACTTTCCAAGGGGGGTTATAACTTCCCTTCTAGCTAGTGCGATATTACGGAAGATTGATTATATTATAGAAAATCCTGTTCAATGTTACTACTGGTACTGAGGCTAATTAGTCTCTCTGATTTCAAGACGGGTTCGATTACGTAACTAATAACAATAAATCAAATATTTTTAGTACTCAAAACAAGTGCTCAAGTTAAGTCTTAGGAAAGCCCTAAGAGAAGTAGAGTTCCTCAAGTCTATTAATGCAAATACAGTTTTATTAATGCTAATTAATTCAAAAGAAGTAAAGTACTTATTTGGCATTGCCAGAATACCTACTTATCCGGTACAGTAGCAGGAAGATAAGTTGTAGAGTAATTCTATCCACAAACAGAATAGTAAAGTTCAACTTCTGAATAAAATGAAAATGTCTTAAGTCTGAAATGTGGTATTTTTTTCGATAACGGTGTTTATATTCTCAGTATCACGAATAAAGATCATGAAACTGAAGTTTATTTTATTAGCTGCGTCTTCGGAAAACGGGAATAAGCCGATGAACGAACGAATGAACGAATGAAGTGAACGGAAAAGTTATCACGTTTATCTGAGTTAACATAAACTGCAATTACCCAGTCACCAAACGTTCTTGGGAAGGAAACGAACGATTTCTTGGGCCTATGTACGGGGAAAACGACTGTAGAGAAAAAGCTAAATAGATATTTTATCACTTTTATGGCCCTTTACTTTGAGCTCTTTTTGAATTACAACTCGCTGCGACTTTTTGCGTACAAACGTAGTACCCTGACTACTTCGACGTAATTTCGCGTTTCGTTCTAATGGGCCGTATCGAATTCAGTGAACACGTGAAGGAAATATTCTGGCTCGATATAGATTATGTTATACGATACAATGGCAGATTGTATGTCTGATTCGAATTTTGCAATGCCATTGCGAACATGTGACACTTAGCTATCAATTAGTTTTAGATGAATTATTATTGTTGACCAAGGATGGACAGTGTAAAGGATGGTATGGCAAGAAAGTAGGTGATGAGATGATGACTATGGATGAAGATGACATGCTGTGCTGACCCCGAATAAATAGAGATATTTCCTGACTAAAAAAAATAGGATTCTAATTAGTCCGTCTGTTAGATTATCGAAAAATATTGAATAAGTATTTTTTGTTTAATCAAGGCAATAAAAAAATGACGAAGATAAAACGCGTCAAATATTTGAGTGGGGGCTTGTGGCGTCACTGACCGCTAAGAAATGTCATACTAATGTCTAAGAATATGACGTCACACGAGTTTTCAAAGCCGTCTTCATTGTTTGTTTACGTGAAAAAAGAAAAATATGTATACAATATTTTTTGAAAATCTATCTAAATAGTTTTTTGTTAACTACTCTATTGGGATGATGCCAAGAGATTGATAATGATGATGTTAGTACACCATTAGGTACAGAAACACAACGTTTACAAGAAGTCAAAATATCTTGAGTTTTAAATGAAAAACTATAATTGTACTAAAAATCTATCTCCGAAAAATGGTAACTACAATAAATAACAAACCACCTTTATACTTAGCGTGTATATTGTTCGTAATTTAATTTACTGAAATGTATTCTTTCGTAGCCGAGGCCACTAAACAGGCATACCAACAGGCATACAATAGGCACAATTTATTAAGTCTATTATTTTACACTGAACGCATGACCCCGCCAGATTTGTTTCAAATTTCTTCCGGCTACGTTTAACCCGGTCACAATTGAAAATAATAATATTTTCATAGGTAACATGACGTAATAAAATGTGGTCGTAGCTCGCATGTGGAGTGACCATTTGTAATTTTTGACCGAATGGCGTAATTGGTAATAGAGGGCAGCTACTGGATTAATTATTATTACCGCTAAGTCACGCACGAATTATAAGCCTTCCGTATTTTTTTCATATTTTTTCCGGTACACACACTACTGATTTTTGGTGGAACTTGGTCGTGCTTAGATAACAGATGGTTTTTGACCGAATAGGCCCTTGAAATAACGTCTAAGGTTGAAAAGCTCATGACTTTCATTCACGCATGTCATCTGTCATCACATCCCCTCTCTTTCCAATTCTGAGAATAGCATATAAAATGAATAATTTATATAAAAGGCCGAAACCTTACCCTTATCATGCGATCGACCTTAACTCACAGAGATGGTTGAATGGTGTAACGACACATCAACCTAACATAAGGAATAATTCTCTCCGTGAACAATGCCACATGGTTCGGTTCCTTAACGATTTCCGAAGTTTTTTTTATTGGGGATGTGCGGACAGCCTGATTAGCCGATTAAGCTTGAATGAATACGGGTTTATAGTCAGCAGAATTACGACTGGGAAATGGAGTTTTAGAGATCTCATCACTCACTGATATGGAGTAGTAGATAGTGGGAAAGAGCAGGCGTGTAAAATAGTTGCATAACGAATATTTTATATGTGTATAAGTATATAGTATTTAGATTACTTTAACGCAAAGCTTGATTGGTAGATAATAACTTGTAGCATTTTTATTATTAATAATAATAATATAATAATTATTATTATTTTCTCAAAAAACTTAGCAAAATTGTACAAAAAATAGTTTGGTAGGAGTCATTTATAAAATATGGATGTAGCCACTGCAGCTGAACTTGGCAATGCCTGTATTTCGGTCTCCAGTGCCGTGCTGTTTCCCTCGAAATATAAACAGTATGCCAACAAAGCAAAAAAAAATTGGTTGGTTGTAATAGAAAAGCTTTTGAGTGGCTTAAAACTAACTTAATTTTAAATTTATTATACCTACAATATAATACTTTTTTGTTAACTATGTGACTGAAGTGTTTATGAGCGTGTGTGTACAGTATAGGTGGTGTATGAAGAGTTTAAGTGTTAATGGTGTGTGTGTGTTAGTGTGTGGAGGTATGTGAGGGTTTGTAAGTGTAGGTGTGTGTGTGCGTGATTGTTTGAGCATGAGCATGTTTATATCTAAGATTATTTTGGCTAATAGAAAATCCAAACATTCCAATTACTGTACAACGTGTAATAATAACTTCGTCTCTTCATAATTTAGTTTTTGCAGGTATTCAATTACTCTTTGTCTACATTTAGATTACGTAAGAGGATAAATATTTATTTTTTATTAATAAATTTTAAATAGTTTTACTAGTGATTCGTTCCAGATATACTTTTTTATTGCGACTTTTTTGGGAAAGGGACTCATAAGGTAATCTTATAATTATGTTCAAATTAATGTCTTCAAATCAATCAAAATCAATTATATGTTCAAGTTCAAATAAATAAATATTAACCACAACATACATAATTTTTGGAAAGCAATTTACGAATACTAGTTATTGCTGGCAATTTCAAAATTATTGGAACCTTTTTTACAGGTTAACGATACATAGAATTCATCAGATTTTGGTTGTTCAATATTGGAACATTTCAAATACCACGAAATCCTGTTGAATGTGTGTAGTGGTGTGAACAGACAGTGGAATATCATTTAGTAACAAACAGAAAAACTGAAAATTAAAACCGTAAAATAAAAGACTTTTTGTCTATTTATTTCCCATTGACATTTATGACTATTCAGAATCGCCAGCGTAAAGTGTGGCCAGCACATCTTCTTATACAAAGTTCCTTCCGCTCGTAGTCTCTGTTACTGTAATTGCCATTTGCGGCATCATGAATAAAACATCTGCTTACTTAGATTCGCCGTATTCGATTGTGGTTAACATATTTCTTGTTTAATGGAGACGAAGAGTTGTAAATAAATTGTCGGTAAAGTATTCCGGGCAGCACTCGCTTTTAGAGTTGAAGATTAAAGAGGCAACACACGTTATCAGCTTCGCAGCGTTATTTACATTCTATTGAGATTTATTCGATTATTTATAGGACTTTAAGTTCGGGGTGGTTTTATTTCGATATACAACTTTGCCAAATTGTTTACTGTTTTTATTAGGACGAGAAGTTTATTAGACGAAAGTGGGTACCTACTTATTACCAACAGTATCTTGATAAATAATAAGCGATGTGTTTCTGAAATTTGGATGAACTACCATAGTTCACATACACACACTCACACTACAGACACACTTCACATTTATTGTAACGCACGCTCCGATATGCTGATCAAGATATAAGTAGGACCTTTGTCTGATAAATATTATCCAAATCATTCACCTCTTTGATAAATAAATTACAATAAAGAGTCTAAATAGAAAAAACAATTTCCTCAAAGCGAAACTGATTTTAATTTAAACGGGTCATCGATCTCCAATTAGTTTTTGACAAACGAGAACGTCAATTACATCACAAGACACTGCTAAATTAAAGTAATAAATCATTCTGGAGAAATAATAATCACAACTGGAGAAATTCAAAGGTAAAAATAGAGGAAATTCAGTGACAAACGCTTCCATAATTTGAATTCGTTGCGTTGTAGGGACAGCTGTCGTTGGCGACACGGCCCGAGTGAGCGACTTTTGTTGTAAAATATTAAACCTATGTGTTTTAGCGAATTACTAAACTCCGCCGCGTCTGTCTGTCTGTCGGTTCGCGATAAACAGTAATTATCAAGCTGTTTTCAGCAATGTATAGAGTGGTTCTCGAGGAAGGTTTCAGTATATATGTATATTATCGCGGGTAAAGCCGCGGACATCAGGTAGTAGCTATAGATTAAAGTCCAGTATATTGGGGTCATGTATGTTAGGGTCGGCTTCAAGTCTTTCTGAATACCTGCATTTTACATGGGGTGTTTTACACCTCTAGAACCAAGTAAGTACAGGGTAATATGTTACCCCTTGCTAAGACTGGTTTCAGACTTTCGGTTCACTGACTACTTTTTATATCTGTCAAAGGACTAAAAATGACAGCTAGGTTTAACGTAATTTTCGAGTTACGGAGGAAACTCGGTGCGTTATGGGTGGTCACCCATCCACAGACCGTCTTAGGAAAGCGGGACTTAACCTACAGAACCGAGCGGGTGTTTTATCTTGCCACGAGCTCCTCTAGTCCAGAATAACCTTATATTTTCGTACTAATTTGAAATGTGTTTTGATGTATATTGTTATGATTATGCTTGTTGAATGTATACTCTCCGTGCTTGAGTCGTAAATAATTGAAATTCATATGAATGCTACTAAAGGCCTGATATAACCACTTTTCTAGGAAATTCAAGAAATATATTGGAAGTTCAGCACATACGGTTCGTATGTGCAACATTTTCAACATATTTCTCAGAATAAAGTAGAACTATGTATTACTAGCGACCCGCCCCCGCTTTGCTAGGTTTTTATAACTTGACAAACATCGACATTTCTTATTTTTAGGTAAGCTTAATCAGTATCAATTGAATCCGGAAAATTGCTAAAAAAAGGACGAAATCCGCATCCAACACAGAAGAACAACGTGATCCCACAAATACACTAATAGCGACCGGCATTAATTATGTATTATCTCGGTATAGATCTAACAAAACATTTGTAACTGTCCAAATGAACTCAGCACAAAATGTACAGTGCCATCTATGACATAAATGAAGAAACAACATCAAAATTCGAATCATGTATAAAAGTTAAACGTGACTGAAAAGTTTATGGCAAAACTCGACTATAAGTCGGGCAGTACCCCACCAGACACAAAGCGCGTCTGGTCGAAGGATCGTCCCTTTAATATTGGGTATGAAAAACTTCTCCTTTTTTTGGGAATGAGAAATCATCAAATGACTCCTCCAGCTCTGGGCAGAGTAGAAGGGAGTGTCAGACTTCTACTGACTAAAACCCCCCCATGTTCCATCTTAGCCTTTTGCACCGAGGCCGCGGTATCTCTTTTGAACAACCCGCAGCACTGACGGGATCTTCATACTCCTGTTATGAATACAGATTAAAGATTGAATTTGTTGCTCCATTATCGGAACATACATTAGTGTTGAGTCAATCTATCTACTTTATTCTCGTGTCTTCATCGGACTGAAACTTTGAATACAAATCAGTGTGAAGACACAAAGAAAGTTTTATTTACTTTTTTACTGCTTTGGCGAACAGACGTGATTGCTGGGATGAAATGAAATAATTTATTTCAATGCTAGCCTGAAATGAAAACAAAATATAGTGAAAAGTATATTCTTATACAATCCGTCTTTTCTTTTGAGACAGTCATTACGTTGATGTAGTTTGATTTTCAGTCAATAGTTTGACAACGTTTTATAAATTATTAAACAAGACTATCTACGATCATAAATTCATGACCGTTGAGGTCACAAAATTGTCTAGAGATTATAATACCTGCGATATTTATTTATTCATCATCATCAAAATCTTTCTGCCTTTGTTCCATGTTTTTTTGTCTTTTTTCTTCCCGTCTCCACTACCTTCATGCTATTATTTACTATTTTTTGTTTATCATTATAATTCCTAACAAACCACCCCGTTTTCTTTTTCGTCCTTTTCCTATACATTTATCAACATCACTACATAGTATAAAACAAAGTCGCTTTCTCTGTCCCTAAATCCCTATGTACGCTTAAATCTTTAAAACTACGCAACGGATTTTGATGCGGCTTTTTTTAATAGATAGAGTGATTCAAGAGAAAGGTTTTAGTATCTTTTTTGAACCCGTGCGAAGCCGGGGCGGGTCACTAGTTTATAATATTCATCACAATTTTAGTCACACGCGATTCGTCCTTCCTCATTACAGCCGACACCAACACAATCGATTCCCTTTCTACTTTTCTGTACCTGGTACAACTTTCAAACTTCCACTTATGTACTCACATTTACTCTATACATTTTTACTACACATCCACCCTACCATTGGATATTTGACGACACAGATGGGGCAGTAGCTCAAGCAATTGACTGCTGCGCTGCGTGTCACGGGTTCGATCCCTGCACTGAGCAAATATTTGTAGAACAGATAGTTGTTCCGGGTCTGGGTATTTTGTGTATGTTAGTTTAAATGTTTTTGAACGGACCCACGATACTAGAGAAATTCCTAGTGTGAGGGAATAATATTTATTATAAAAAAAATGCTTTTCCTGGCACCGAGCGCACACAGTAAACCTACTTTATTTTTTTTCTTTCAAGAACAAGATGAAAGCGCCTAAATGAAATATAAATCTAGCTTTAAATGCGTCATTAGGCTTGGGTGACGGCCAGTCCGGTCCTTATTGTGCCATTTTCTTTTCACTTATATTTTAGTTCAACGACTCTGTTTATCCGCCCATGTAATCTATTCATAATGTTCGTGGCGATTGCGAAAAAGTAAGTCCCAGGGCTAAAATTAATTAGTATGGGTGACGCAAATCTTGGCGAAGAAGTTGTTCAAAATGCGTACATAATAAACTTGCTGACGAGAATTAAGTGTTATCTTTGGTGGAGCTCGTTATGTTTTTAATTAATGATGTTGCTGAGTTTGGTTTTGATTTATTTATTAAATACTAGCGGACGTCACGCGGTTTCACCCGCGTAGTTCCCGTTCTCGTAGGAATACAGGAATAAAAAGTAGTTTATGTTACCCGGGAATAGTGTAGCTTTCCAACGATGAAAGAATTTTTCAAATCGGTCCAGTAGTTTTTAAGTTTATTCGTTACAAACATACAAACAAAAATACAAATCTTTCCTCTTTATAATATTAGTGTAGATTACTAGTCTGTCTGGGTCAAGTTATAAGATTATGATTAAGTTCTGGTTTTTTGTTTAGTAAGATTAATTTATGAGAACTCAGAACCAAAATCATCCTGAAACAAATTTAGAATCAAGGTTGAGACCTTTCGGGTGAAAAACAAACAACATCGCTTATTCCAACCCAGAAATGTAACCTAGACCCATGCTCCACTCATGCTTACGACTTAGAAACCAAAGAGACCGTTTCAAAATATCCAAAAGATGCTTACTAATTTATCTACTTACCACAGGAAAGGATGCAAAAACTTGTGTATAAATAAACATGCATAGTAATTAAGAACCCTACTCAACTAGAAGAGAAACGAGTTTGAAGATAAAAAGTATCAATCTTATGTACGTTACCAATCCTGACGGGTCCTAGAACTTAGGTGGGATATTTGAAACAGTTAAAACTTTACCTCATGGAAACTTATCTAACTCTCAAAGTTTGAGTCATAGAGTTCTTAAATGAAGATCGATGATCCGGAGTTGTCTCACAAGCTGTCGTTTCTTTTGATGAACAGACTTATAATTTATAGCTAAGAGGATAAATCGAGCAACCAAAATTAAAAAGAATGTACTCTATGACCTTTTATTTTCACCCGACTGCGGCGAAGCCTGAAAGGAGGGTTATGTGTTTGGCGTGTATGTATGTATAACTGTTTTTTTGTTCCCTCATAACTCCCAAACGGATGAAGGGATTTTATACGTAGTTAGATTCGTCTTGATGGCGCGAGTATCACTGGCTACATTAATATTAACAAAGAAAACTTGCGGATTTTGGGGGCCATATCGTGGATTTGAAAAAAAAAAATCCTTTTACCATCGAGTACGGTATCAAAATGAAGGGTTTACAAAAATATATAGCACTTATATGTTTAAAAGAAATTTAAAGTCACAAATCCTATAAACAAAAACAAAAGTTAAATCATCTGCGAAGAATTTTACGCGACCAACGAAAGAACCAATACAAAAGAACTAAAAAGTTGGAAGTAAAAAAAGTAGTTCAAAAACTAAAAAACCCGACTGAAAAAACTGAAAAGCAAAAAACAAAACTTGGAAGCAGGCGGGGTCCATTTTATTTCTTTACATTATTTAATATTCAAATGAACTCCGCCTTGTGTAAGTTTTGTTTAATTTAAAATGTGCTTGATTTTTGCTTTTCAGTTTTTTAGCTAATTTTGGAACATGGTCGCCTTCCAGTCTAGCCGGATGCAGCTGATGCCAGTATTTTATATGGAGCGACTGCCTATTTGACTTCCACAACCCAGTTAATACTGTTTAGCATTATACCCCCTGGTAAGACCGGTGGTTTGACTTTCAGGTCACTGACTACCTGTAACGACTGGCAAGGATCTATAAAGGGTGTAAAAGTACCTTGAACGCAAACTGAAAGGCACTTGTTCTCCCCACCACTGCGATATTTTTTTGTTCTAGACCATACCTGGGAATCCCCTAGTTACGGAGATATTGGTCAAAGTTCCAAATTTTGCACAGCTGTTTTTGTAAATAATAGTTTTTCAGGTTATAACTTTTCTTAAATTACCGCCATGACCCTTTTACTATTCAAAGCATCCACTAGCACAATGTTTTAAGAGTGCTACATTGAGTTTTACAATAAAATGAGATTTTTGACCCAAAAAAAAGTCTTTTCTCAGCAAACATTTTTGGATTTAGTTTGATGTACAGAATGCTTGGTTGACATATGTGTGAAGGGTTAATTTACACCCTGTATATGGCAGGCGGGACCAACAACTTAACGTGCTTTCCGAGGCACGGATGAAACTCGGTATGTAATGGGTGATCAGATCACCTATCCACAGACGCGACTTAACCTAAAGATCGACCCCGGTGGCAGTTATTATAAAGCCGCGTGCTTCTAATTTTGGAACGAAGCATCGGTATATAATTCAATGTTAAGATACCAAATAATCTAGATCCAGACTACCATTTTGTATGGAATATGGCGGACTATGATATTAAGCACATGACCCAAATAAGTAAGTCCAGATAATTTACGATTGCTATACAGTTTACCTAGTTGGGAGTTAGCTATTATTATGGAGTAATGGCTATACCCCAACACGTAGAGCAAGTGCAGATTAGTTAATCAACAAAGAGCAGTTGTCGCATATTATTATAATTACAAACCAAAACCAAACTAAGACCAAAAACCAACCAGCTAGGGTCGATCTGTAGGTTCAGTCGTGTCTAGATTCATCAGCACGTCAAAGCGTTGCTTCCGGCAGTCATCTGTAGATCTTTGACAATCGTTACAGGTAGTCCAAACCCGTTTATCTACTCATGTGGTCCGGGACCTGAAAGTCTGATAACCAGTCTAACCTAGTCTAATAGACTAACATCTGGTTTCAAATCACATAAAACCAGTCTAACCAAGTTGTATCGTATTATCCACTTCTGGGTTGAGGAGGTCAGATAGGTCGCTTCATCATGTGTATACAAGAAAAAAAGAAAGAAAGAAAAAATGTTTATTTGTCACAGAAACATACATGCATACAGGAAATAAAACAATACACAAAAAAAAGTAAAATACAACAAGCAGGAAAATTAAAAAAGAAAAAGTGAAAAATATATATAATGCACGTCGTAACTGCGACAAGTAGGTTGCCACTCAGCATGGTGCTGTGTTAAGGTCACCCACAGCATAGCGCTGGTTTTCAGTGGTCACCCGTAAAAAACGTACGAAAGCCAAGAGCCGTACATCGTTATTTCAAACTTCGGCGTAACGTAATACAGTCGTAAAATACTGGGATTCAGATGCATTTAGTTAGACTAGCAGAAAATCCCAGAAAAGTTCAAAAAGGTTAGGCAAATGATGACGTACAAATCAGTATCAAAAACCAGACCACTGTCCATTTATAAATAATTGATTACACATCAGTACTAGAACCGCATGATATAATCAAATTAATACGATTTCAGGGCCGACGGTCCCAGCGGGAGGTCCCGACGGTGGCAATTGACAAATGGACGAAATACCCACTTGACAAACAACCACATACCACGTGTTGTTAATAAAATTAACGTACGTGATTAATTGTTGAGCTAACGCTACTACGGTCTGATTTAATCAGGAGGTTTTTTTAGTTGGTCAAGGCTTTTTCGTAAATTAGAAGTGTGGTTACTTCTATTGGAGGGGTCTATTATGAAGTTAATGACATAACATAACATCACGCCTGTAATCCCCAAAGGGTTATGCAGAGGTATAGCTAAGGCCACTTGGCGAGAGGCAAACAGCTAACAACCGCATCGCGATGCGAACGCGCGACAGCATCGCTACAGCATCGCTACCGTGGGCGAGGGGCGTAGAAAAAAATAAAATATGTTTATTTAGCACAATGCCACAAGTGCACACAACAAACAATAAAAAATATAAAAGAAACTAAAAAACTAAACTGAAAAAAAAGAGTGTCACTGCTGCGCCTAATAGGACCAGTTCAGCAAACTGCCAACTTTCATTTGCGTCGGGCACTACCTTTGGGCACTCAGGTAGTGACGCAAATGAAAAATAGTAAATGTTAGATTCATCATAATGTTCTTACTTTATCTTATTTTGTCTGGGGTAGGCGCGGAATGTATTTTACAAATCCAAATACGCTTCTGTCATATATTGCAAAGCCTTTTTTTTGTGGGGTGGGAAATCATCAAATAACCCATCCCGCTCTTGGGTAGAGCGGAAGGGAGTGACAGACTTCTACTGACTAAAAACCAGCCATGTTCCTTCTTAGCCCTTGTGCCGAGGCCGCGGTATCTCTTATAAACAACCCGCAGCTTCGACGGGA
Organism: Diarsia rubi; assembly: GCA_932274075.1. Lineage (NCBI taxonomy): Eukaryota > Metazoa > Arthropoda > Insecta > Lepidoptera > Noctuidae > Diarsia > Diarsia rubi. The sequence continues at coordinate 11,853,267 of OW026417.1, read as the reverse complement.
TATTGCATAGCCTTGACTTTATTTATGTGAGCGATAAAGAATATTCTATAACAAATATATAACAAAAATATATCTCACATTAGAACAGTCTTTGAGATCAAAACAAAATATTTATTCACAAAAAAAGTCGCCCACAAAAAGAAAAATTCTATTCATACATACGACCGTAATTCTGATAAGTTGATATCCTATGAAATAATCAAACGATCATGTAGGCGGCGTCAACTTCTACTGAACATTCGGTCATCAATAATGTATGAGTTTGTATGAGCTTCAAGCGACAAAGTATGAAGACAAACACTGCTACGCTTGTATGGTGGTTCATTTGCACGTGCCGATAGAATTGCACGGTGCTCACATATTGGAGTTATGGCGCGACCACGGCTTAGCAGATTAGCGGGTTCAGAGATGTGCTAATATTTGTTTTTCGACGATTTTGATCACACTACATCTATCGGGGGAATTACCAATGGGTTCGGGAAATTGTCTAGAATGATAACTTAGTGTTTTTACCCGACTACGGCGAAGCCAAAACGAACGGTATGACTTCGGCAGTCTATGTATGTTCCACCAAAGCGCCTAATCTACTGAACAGATTCGAATAAATGAGGTGTCAATAGATTCGTAAGAATAACCGGGGTGACATAGGCTATATAAATTTTATCAATTCTTTTTATGACGCCATTTAAATGTGAAATACTAACGTCGAAAAAAAATTGAGATTATTATAACATATTTGGTATCAAATGAAAGGTCTTAGCGACCACATTACTAATATTTATATTATAGTTTTAGTCAACATATAAGTTTAGATTGCGGTCAAACAGTTATCGCGGTCTAGTCTATGTGTCATTTACTCATATTATGTAATTAATAAACCAATATTAGCTAAAATAGTACAATGTTAAGAAAAGTAAAATATAATTACGTATTTTTTAGTAAGTTTATTATCACACAAAAATAATATTCTAATAAAAAGTTAAGTTTTAAAACTAAAACCCGACTACGAATAAAATCACAGACTAACAAAACTGCGGTCTTAAAAGTAGAAAACAAGGAAAATCGTCTAGGAAGTAGATAATTTGTACATATCAATTAACGTAATATAAGTTAAATTATTATAGAGGTCAGTCATAGTCGCATGCCACCTTGCTAATTGACTAGCAGCTGACTTCTGTATCAATGAGAAAGCCATGAAGGAGCATCAGGTATCAGTGGCATGCGACTATAAATTGAAATATACAAATTATCTACTTTCTAGACGATTTTTATATATATTTTTTTTGCTTACCTTAAAGCGCTCTGTGTTGTGTCTTCGCAGCTAGTATTACAAAACATTTGATTTACTTAATATTTCTTCGGACTTTTCATAATTCAAAACAAGCAGCGGTTTTCACTATACGTATGTCAGTTGGTCATTTCAGTCATTAGTTCAAGAAAAATAAATATAATTTGTTAATGTCACACCATTAAAATGTTGTTAAATCTCTGCAAAAAACTAAGAATGGAATATTTTGTGAACCTAGGCTTACCCGAACACGTTTGGATGAATATTAATTTGAATAAAGATAAAATATTCCCGAAATAACTTCCCAACCCGAAGGTTTCGCAATAAAGGGGAAGGGAACAAACTATTTGAAAGTTAGTCACAGCGTCATCACGAAGACGTACCAGAACCGCTTCCGCTATCTCTCATTCACAAATCACGGCCCCAAAACTTGGAAGCAGAGCAGTCGCGACCGAACGTGCCTTGCATGTCTAATGTCGGGAAACGGATTGAATGAAAGTATTGTTCAGGAACAGATAAAATGAAAAAAAAAAAAAACGAACTACTAGGTGAACGGTACACAGTGCCTTTCAAACCCAAGAACAGTTGTCTCTTCACTCAAATTGAATAAGTTTCCCCGCAGTGCTTTGTTATCGGGTATTCCATCGAGTATTTTTGTACTCAAGTGCCCCTAGAAAATAGACTTTAGTTATACTTTGAATGTTGATTTTGATTGTTATTTCTAGAAAGATTTGAGTTGTTTTCGTATAGAGATAAAATGTTATTTTTCCGACGACGCCCCGACGGTAATCTGGGAGCGGAATATTTGTTGCTCATTCACCCGGTGTAATCCTCGTGTAACTATTTGCATTGTGATATGAGATGTAGAGAATTAGAGATCGATATGGATAAAAATGTGTTGCCAAAATATTGTGACTTTATGTGACCATTTCAAGTTCAATGCTGTTCAAGATTATGTTATGACGGCACGGTTGGTGCAGTGGCTGTGCGATAGGACTGAAAAAAAAAAGATTGGTAATTTTTATTACAAACTAGCTGTTGCCAGCGGCTTCACCCGTAACAACTCGAAAATGATCCCACGGGATGATAAAATCGGGATAAAAATTCTATGTGTTAATCCAGGTTATAAACTATCTGTGTACCTAATTTTATCCAAATCCGTTCAGTAGATTTTACGTGAAGAAGTAACAAACATACACACTCAAACACTCACAAACTTTCGGCTTTATAATATTAGTGTGATAGTGTGATTGATACCGAATCCCATTACATACCGAATTTCCTCCGTGTCTCGGTCGTAGCACGTCAAGTCATTGGACCCGGTTTTTTTTTTAGATCTCTGACTATCGTAACGAGTGGTCAATGGATCGAAAGTCTACAGTACTCACGGGTTTGTGGAGGTCACATAGGCAGTCATCATCATCATCAACAGCCTATTAATGTTCCCACTGCTGGGACACAGACCTCCTCTCTTTTAGAGGGAATGAGCTATAATCTACCACGCGGGCCCAGTGCGGATTGGTAGATGTCACATGTCTTCGAATTTTTTGGTTCTAAGACATTTTCTCACGATGTTTTCCTTCACCGTTTTTAGAGCAGCGGTGATGAAGTAAATGACACAAAGTAATGTGTCGCCACCACTGGGCCACCGCTGCTCGGTGCTCCGTGATAGGCAGTCGCTCCATGTAAAATACTGGTATTAAGCTGCATCCAGTTAGACTAGATTCGACTCCAACATAGTTTTGGAAAGGCAAGGCAAACGATGTACAAGTACCCGTTTTGCCACTTTAAATCCACCTACTTTTTGATGGTAGACTACGGTCTACCATCGAAAAGTAGGTGTATTGTACGTTATATTATGTACTACGAAACCACCTAACTTTGAAAGGACATCAACATAAGAAATAAATGTTGTTTACTTCAAGTTATTGCGTTGCGAAGTGAAAGTCAACCGGAAAACTAGGTAAACAACTGGTTGTACCAGATTTCAGAGATTTCTATCGTGATTTAGAAGTCATTATGGATCGTTTACATTGGTCGCTTTGACTGCAGAATTTGTAAGTGTTGGTGGTTTATGCGGACACCGAATGGCTATTTGACTTGTCTAGAACTTATATTTTGTTATATTACTTTTATACTATTTATACTCCTATTCTTAGTGTAAGTTAATTTTTTGATTATTTTATCTCATTAGTTTAAGTCAAAATGTTTTGTTTTCTATTTTATGTTAAAATTGTATTTGTTTTTAATTTACGATTATAGCTTTAATGAATCTGAGAATGTTGTGTATACCTGTAACTAGTACTTATATCAGAACCCTAACCAGTACATTTTTATTCTTCAGTGTGAAATGTATGTACTGTTGGTGTACCTGTTTTTAATAAATAAATAAATTACAATACAGTCTGTTACACTCTTAAATATTTTTTTCATAATGTATCCAAGTTGATGATTGTTACTTGAGAACTCGTAATCCGTCTGTTAGATTATCGAAAAATATTGGATACCTACGTGTTTTTTGTTTTAACAAATTAATAAAAAAATACGGAAATAAAACGTGTCAAAGTGGGGCTTTTGATGTCACTTTGTGGGTAAAAAAGAACTAACCTTGTGACGTCACACGATTTGACACGACTTTTCGAAGCACTGTATCGTCTTCGTCTTTTGTTTAAATGAGAAAAGAAAAAATACGTGTCCATTAGTTTTTGGAAATCTATCTGACGTAAGTCCGTCAGACTTTTTTGGTGAAATACCCTATTGATATTCAACACGAATATCGTTTTATAAGCATTTAAAGATCTTAAAACTCTTTAGTTGCATAGTAAAACACGCATGCTTCAACAGTGGCAAATTAAATATATTAAAAACTAAAACGCCTGTACCTGCACAACTACAGTACCCAATAAAATCAAAAGCTACTCCATCGATGTTTAGCAGCAGCTAATGATTCCTAAAACGTTTAAAGTCAGCCACTAATGGGCCCAGTTTCACCTGTGACCCGGAAAGTTTGAGCGTTAATTGCAAACACTTCGCCCGCGGGTAATGAAGGCGAAAGTGCATATCACTGTACATTGTACGCGCTTTGTAGGGTTGCCTATAGATTTATGAGAATATTAAAATTTTGGTTAAAATTTGTTCCATTTTCAAACGCACGTGTGACTAAAACCCATATCATCATTCTCTTGCCTATATCCCAATTCATTTGAAAAATGTAAATAGTATGTACCTATAGTCGAGTCATTTGGTTTGAATATTGGGGGATTCCAATTTTCAAAATTCTCGGAAAACTTTCCAGGTAAAACTACCAAATGACTGTAATAGTAGGCAGTGGTAAATACCTACTGTTAACTGTCTCTGCATCACCCTTAAGGTAGACTGGTAGAAAATACCCAAGGCATTAAGTCCGCCTTTGTACAGTTTGTTAACTAGTACATAAAGTTTTAATAAATAAATAATTGATCTCAATAAACTATTACAACAACACCCAATCAATATTCTAAAAGGCTTACTCAAATTTTCAAACAGAAAAGAACAAACACATAACTCAATCACTGTTATTATTGTGTCATAAGACCTTACCTTTCCACCTGTCCCGGAAAAGTATTCCAAAAATATATCACTCAACCCCTGTAATATTTTCTCAGTTCAGGTGGCAGCCTTAACGTAGCCGGATGGTTAGGAGGTAACTTCGCTCGTTATTTATTATTGAGCCGTTGTCCTGTAACAACTTTAATATGTTACGGCTCATTTCAACACTTTAATATTTCATGCTTCGCTATAGTTTTTTACTCTAACCTTCGCATTAAATGGAGCGATATTATACTGAAATTATAGACCGTTCGGAATGGTCGTAGTTCATTAAATCAGCCCGTAAAAGTCTGCCGTAGAAAAAGGGTCTTTTAGGGCCGCTATGATGATCGGTCGCGAGGGAATATACCTATTTACCTCAACAATTGAAATAGTCTGGAGATTACTTCTACCGATTTTCTGCCAAGACCAGCTTTTTAGACACGTTTCCAAAGATTTTAATAAATTCAACAACAAAATAGTATCCTTTTTTTTTTTTGGCCGTTGTAAAAGCATCGAATAACCCCTTCCGCTGTTGGGCAGAGCGAAAGGGAGTGTCAGACTTCTACTGACTAAAAACCACCCATGTTCCTTCTTCGCCCTCTATGTCGAGGCCGCGATAACCTGGGGACAACCCGCGGCCCCGACGGGCGTCGGCCCTTTCGGGCCCCTCCCATGTTGCTGACATCTCTTTGAGGCGCGCGTGGAACACGAACGCGCCGTCGACACGGCCTGTTTTCGTCGTGAGACGGACGGACGGCGAGTTAGCTCATCACTCACCGTCCACAGGCCCGCGTCTACGGTGGCCGGAGGTCATCGCGGGACCCCTGACGCCCGGAGCGCCTCCCGCGGCGGCTGGGACGAGAGGTTCTCTCCCTCTCGCGTTCCGCCGCCTCCTTCGCTAGCATCACTGCTTCGCAGAAGGAGGCGACGGCGTCCCATTCCTTCTCGCCCCGGACCATCGCTTGCACCAGGGCCGGGCGCGAGAGGTCGCCGCCGCCGATCGCCGCTACGAGAACACGGCGGGGCTCCGCCCAGGCGGGGCACACCTCCATTGTGTGCTCCACCGTGTCCTCAAAATAGTATCCTTTAGATACATTGTTAACCATTTTGTTACCCATTGTTTTGTTGTTGACGTTAGTATTAACATCACAGGCTTACGAGTTGGAGGTTTTGGCAAAGCTCTCCAAACTGTCATAGATTACATCACCATCATCACGATTAGGGCCTACCTACGTGGTGGATGTAGGGTGGACCGACATCGTCATTGTCACATGTCCATGCCAGTTTCCCGCAATGGAATCTTAATATGCTAAACTTTAGATTGCAAAGTACAAGTCGTATCTATTAATGGCGTTAAATTTACTACGTAGCCCAATACAAAAAGTTCTACAGCGCCATCTATGACACAAATGTAAAACTTACAAAAATATTCTGAATCGCGCACACAAAACTATCTAGGAAAACCTGACGACAAATTTCGGGATGACCACCAGACACAATACTCGTCTCGCAGAGGATCTACCCGTTTAATGGGGGATGACGAACTTTACACCCTGTTGTAATTATTAATACTACTACTATTAATAAATCCACCAGCAGTAGTGAAGCAGTGGTTATATCCACCACAATTTGGAGTTTTAGTTAAAGTGTCAGATTTAGTTAATGTCTGTTCTCCGGACAATATAACCGGAAACAGATAGACGCGCTATGTGCATTCAAACTTTATAATTATTTAGTTTCCGCTGCAGTATCATTATTTTTTCTTTAAAAGCTAAAAGCGTTCGGAATAAGTGCTATTTTGGTATGTGATTTTTAATAGGTTTAAGTTTGTGGCCAGTTTAATTTTCGTTTAAACAGATTTCAGAAGACGACGATCATTCATAGTTCCTTTCATTTAGTAAAACTATTTTTTAAGTAAACAATATTTATATAAACAGAAGTCAGTTTCACTTCAATTGATAACTTCAAGTCAAAGTTCACACAACTGAGTAAACTTTAAAAGAAGACTCTCAGCACTAAGTCATATGAATTCGAGACTATTCTAGCTCCTTCACTTTTACAGTTGGTTTGTGAAAACATTGGAATTGAATACGTAACTGTCTGTCAAATAATTGAATTGAAAGTAAGACTTTTCTTTTGAAACCACGACTAATTGTAAATGTTTATTTTTAACTCATAAGCTTTTATTGGGTGAAGTTGATTTATTTAACAAGCTTTAAGTCTACCTGAAAAGTTGCAGCGCTGATCAGACAGATAACCAACTGTCAACTCAGACCTTATTAACTGTCAAAAGTTTAAAAATAAGCTAGGTAATATTACTGAAAATTGCCTTAGATACGAGTATTAAAGAATTTAATTTTAAAATTTTCCTTATTTCAATAACCAGGCAACTAGAAGTTATTGTCTACAGCCGAACTACATTTTCAATGGCCGCTTCCGTTGTTGGTGTCTGTTGAAAACGGCAAAATGGAAACTGCTAGCAATGTTCGTATTTTTCCAATTCCACCGATACTGTGTCATCAGGCTGCTCGGCGTCAAAACACGATGATATATAAACGAGAACCGTGGCTTCCTGCCAGACCTGACTACAGGGAGACACACGGACGCATCGATCTGTTTGTAATTAGATTAAGTGAATCGTATGACACCTCCTGTGGAGGTATGGGATCATGGTATCTGGTTGATGTTATGCTGTCTGTTTTAGTGATGACGAAGCGTAATAAATTGTTGTTTTATTTATTTTAATATCTTTTAAGAATATTTATGCAATATTAGTGGTGTTTTGTACTTCTTCGTAAGGGCAAAATGTTTTTTAATTATATAATTTCAAATCTTAAGACGCTTGTCATTAACATTTTCTTTTGCATGAAAAGTTCATGGGAATATGACATGTGTTTCCAAATATTGTTTCTACCTATTCAATTTATTGCAGCACCTTTTTCAACAAGTTATTAAGAACGGTAGAACCTATCTATTCCTTCGTCCGTTTCATTTGTGTTGTCCGTACACAAAGGAGATAAACCTCTTCGTACAATGTCTGGGAATTGTAGGTATAAAGAAAAATTGCAAATATGACATGGGTAAGCGTGTTTATTGTTTATCCTTTTCAAGTATTCCAGTTTGCTCACGTTTTTATCCCAATGTCTGTGTGTACGTTTATAGATTCAGGCATAAATCCGTTTGCGAAACGCCAGTTCGTACCGTACTCGTAGTACGCGGAATCGATGCGTAGTTTTGGCGCACCCGACCCTTGTAACTCATAACGAAACGGCGTATTGCTATCCTTTGTTGAGCATATTGAGGGGTATAGTCGGATCTAATTTAGATTATGATGTAAATGATACTTGATAGTATGATCATTTCTCGATTATTGTTTTGATCCTCAAACAAAAACCATTCAATTTCATAGAGATCTACTTTTTTTTCTAAGTTTATTTTTTTAATTCCGTTTTAAAACATGTATTTATTCAAGTTTGATGACAATTGGGGGAGGCTACAGATGATGATGATTAGGTATAGGTTTTTATTGAAATGTAATATTTAAATTGAAACAATATTTATTTGTACAAAAATATCTTTATGATCCCGCTAATGAAGGTTAAAGTTATGCTTATTTCAGAAGGCATCGTTAAAACGCATATCTTTGAATACGGTGACAGTTAAAAACATTAACCCATTTTAAACGAACATTAAGCGCAATACTTTTTTGTAATGCGACTTTCAATGGGCAAAGAACGTGACAACGGTCCAATATTGTTTTTACCTCTCAAAAAACATCGTAAAAGGCAGTTAACACGGTATAATAGACCGGATCGGACACTGCGAACCGGACGCGAGTGCCGTTTCTGTTTATGTTTGACGATCCGGTTGTGTAGGGCTGCTGAAACGTTTGAATTGGGTGAAGTGATAAGCTGGATGTTACAGTTATAGTTCTCGAGTAGAATCCTATATTCACTCTACCAAATTCATTTTCATCAACACAGAGCAACCCCCTAGTTTTATGTACCGACGACTTTAAAAAGGATGCTAGGAATAAACTGGGTGCGGAACGCACGACAGGGTGTTGTGATGCAGTTCAAGAGACGCATAAATGTCTAGCGATGGAAGGTTTGCTTTTTTGTTGGGCTTCTCAGTTCACCCAAGAGAGCATGGGAGTAAACAGGACTTTTCTGTAGATGCCTTTAAATTAAGGCCTTCAGCCAGAGCAAATAAAACTTAATTAAAAACTAAGCCACTACACCCTGACCCCATCTCCTATGGGGTAAGAGCCTCGGCTCAGTGAGTCGCTGGGGGAGGACCGCAAGCTGGATCTGATTGATATTATTTTGGGACGTTTGCTTAAACTCTACTGGCTCAGCATCGCGGGCTGGCACGAGCAAGGGACAACTTTGTCAGCGAGGTTGGTGTGACGGTAGCGATGAAAGGCAATTGAATTATTGAGAACTGAAAAAACAAACTCGTCGCTAAATTTAGGGCAGACTCAATTTAAATGTTGTCATCGACACGTTGATGAAGAGTATACTGAGTTACAAGGGAAATTTCGGGGTTTTCAATATTCATTTGCATCGCCGAACGTACGCGTGTAGCTCAGAATGAGTCAAGAGATTTATGACTCTTGAATTAAGTCAACTCATTCCACAAGTGCAACTTAGTTATGAGGCAAACCTTGAAATAAAATAGATAAAATATGAATAATTCTTACATTTAACCGACAATTTTCGAGACGATCACTACCTAATTCTACCATTTACTTTCAGTATTCAAATATCTGGGTATATTACATTTCCACTTGACAACCCTAGAAGGCAGGCCGTCCTCCGTCCGGTTACCATTACCATACGGCGGGCGCTTTTATTCAAATCGCCGTTTGTTCCGGTCAACGCCTAAAATAATGTGAAATTGTTCGTGAAATTTTACTTGAGTATGATTTAGTTTGGGATTAGTAACTACTCTAACTACTACGTATTTGTAAAGTAACATTTCCCGTGGCTCCACCCATTGTTCTCATGGTTGCAAACGAGACTGGAACAGTTTGGACTGGAGAATTGACGACACGGTTGGCCGCTGTGGCTGAGCGATTCGACTGGTGCTCTGCGTGTCGCGAGTTTGATCCCCGCACGGAACAAATATTTGTATGGCCTACAGCTACTTGTATCGGGTCTGGGTGTTTAGTTTGTGTATGTGAGTTTTAATGTTTAAAAACGCACCCACTAAACAGGAGAAATTCCTAGAGTGGAGCAAAGCTTTCCAAAAAAAAAAAATTGACTACGAGTTAAGTGCATGTCGTAGCGTTTTATTCACTGTAACATGTTCAGACAACAGGACACTAAAATAAACCCTTATTAGTGTAAAGTTAAGTCCGACAGCGTAGGTATCGTAATTCTGAAGGTAGCATAAGTAAAAAGGTGTAAGTATGTAATAGTTTATTTACATTATCCCTTCGTGAATAACAGACGTTATGTTATGTTATGTTTGTTATAATTTTCTCTACTAGAATTTATTTGCAATGTAGAGAATAAATAATCCCACTAAAAACAAAACTTGTGAAAAAAGCCAATTCGCTTAACTCTGTTCTTCTACCGTAAAAAGTAGTGAGATCCATGTAATACCAAGTCAGTTAATTTAATCAGTCCCTAGTTAAAAATCTTTGATGTTTTAAATAAATACTACTAGACTTGGCCATCGCATCGCATAGGCTATTCTAATAGTTAATCGCCATAACATTGGCCAATGTGATGCAGTGGCCAAGTCAATCTATTTATTTAAAACATCAAAGATTTTTCAGTAGAGACTGAATAAATTAACTGACATGGTATTACATGGATCTCACTACTTTTACGGTACAAGAATAGAGTTTAGCGACTTGGCTTTTATTTACAAGTTTTGTTTTTAGTGCGATCTCATTTCTTTTTGTAGTGTCTCTCATTCTATCTATTTCGCTTAATGAATCAACAATACATAGGTATATTCAACCTTTTTTTTTTTTTTTTTTTTTTGGTGGGTGTAAAATCATCGAATAACCCCTCCCGCTCTTGGGCAGAGCGAAAGGGAGTGTCAGACTTCTACTGACTAAAAACCACCCATGTTCCTTCTTCGCCCTCTATGTCGAGGCCGCGATAACCGTTGGACTACCCGCGGCCCCGACAGGCGTCGGCCCTTTCGGGCCCCTCCCATGTTGCTGACATCTCTTTGAGGCGCGCGTGGAACACGAACGCGCCGTCGACACGGCCTGTTTTCGTCGTGAGACGGACGGACGGCGAGTTAGCCCATCACTCACCGTCCACAGGCCCGCGTCTACGGTGGCCGGAGGTCATCGCGGGACCCCCGACGCCCGGAGCGCCTCCCGCGGCGGCTGGGACGAGAGGTTCTCTCCCTCTCGCGTTCCGCCACCTCCTTCGCCAGCATCACTGCTTCGCAGAAGGAGGCGACGGCGTCCCATTCCTCCTCGCCCCGGACCATGGCTTGCACCAGGGCCGGGCGCGAGAGGTCGCCGCCGCCGATCGCCGCTACGAGAACACGGCGGGGCTCCGCCCAAGCGGGGCACACCTCCACTGTGTGCTCCACCGTGTCCTCCGGCCGATCCTCGCAATGGTGGCATCCGGGCGTTTCCTCCCGCCTGATTCGGTGCAGGTACCTCCCGAAACATCCGTGTCCGGTGAGGACCTGCGTCAGACGGAAGGTGAGGGCGCCGTGGCGCCTCTCAAGCCACTCCTCAAAGAGGGGACTTACCGCCACTATCGTGGCGTGCCCTAGGTATATTCAACCTTAGAGCACTATTATTAATCGATTTGAAGAACTGCTAAAGTACCTACTCGACAAGCTGAATCAAACGAGTCCTAACTCGACAATGTCAAGTCGTTTTATATAACGGAATTTCTATGGCCACCTTCAAACTCCATTAACAGACCTTGGAGATAATCTAAAGACAAAGTACTCGTCAGGACGAATCAAACGAGTCTAAACTCGACGGGTTATGTCATTTTATAACGGAGTTCCTATGGTCACCTTCCAGTTCCATCATCAGATCCTGGGCCAGAGTAGGTACTCATCAAGACAAATCAAATAAGTTAAAACTTGATGGGGTCATGTGGTTTTATAATAGAATTCCTACGGCCACGTTCCAGCTCCATCATCAGAGCCGTGAACATTATCTAAAGACAAACTACTTGACAAGATAATTATATCAAATGAGTCCAAACTCGATAGGGTTATGTCGTTTTCTTTTTCACACCCGGGCCAACTATCTGTAGGCCATACAAATATTTGATCCGTGCGGGGATCGAACCCGCGACACGCAGCGCAGCAGTCCATTGCCTGAGCCACTGCGCCAACCGTGTCGTCGACGAATCAAACGAGTCCAACCTCGATGGGGTTATAATATTCTAAAACGGGAACAACGGCCAACTTCCAGCTCCATCATCAGATCTGTTTCATGTCATCATAATATTGAATTGATAGTCGATATACATATACGTGCAAAATTTCAGATTAATCGTAAACCAGGAAGTGTGTTTTTAACTTTTAAAATTCATTCACTGAAAATGTAACTTTAACTTTGTAATCACATAAGTGTATATGGGATTACAAAGTTATTTATGCAGTTGGTGTGTCTAGAAAACTAGACTGAAATTGCATTTTTTTAGTTTTTCCTTGATTTTTACACTAAACACTAATTGTATTCTAAATTTGTAGCTTCTGTGTCTACTAGAAGTACTACTAGGCTTTTGATGGTCGGCCAGTCAGTCAGTCAGTCAGCCAGTGAGTGAGTGACAAAACTAAGGAACTTTGAGTTGTAATTCATAAACTACTGGTTCAAATAGAATGAAATTTTAAATATAATAATTTTGTTTGTGTTTGTTGTTGTGTTTTTGTGTTTGTTGTTTGTTTTGTTTTGTTTGTTTGTTTTGTTTGTGTTTGTTTTTAGTCACTACCTACTGCTTATCAAACACTCAATCTGCCAAAACAGTTTCCATGTAATACACCATTTTATATTGTTCCCTTTAGGTACTGTCACACAAAAACAATATAATAAAATAGGTACATCAGACGCTTCAAGTGTGTATACGTAAACATAACTTCAGACATGCTATACAAAGTCGATTTAGATTAAATCAACTTGATGTCAATCAGGCATGTCTGTCTGATACGATCAGAAGAAAAAGGGATAAATAAACGTCTAGTCTCTGAAGATAGTTTCACAGAAAATGTCGTAAGTTGTATAGAAAGAGAAATAGTCTCGTCTAAACAATATTGTTACGACGTAGTGGGAAGTACTCTGTAAATACTAATTTGATTTCACCTAGCTTTTGTTAGTGAGATCCTAATACGATACGAAACGGTCGGCGCAGTGGCTGAGGGATTGGATTGCTGCGTTGCGTGTCGCGGGTTCGATCCACTCACGGAACAAATATTTGTATGGCCTACAGATAGTTGTTTCGGACCTGGGTGTCTGTGTATGTGAGTTTAAATGTCTGTAAACGCACCCGTGCGGTACTTACAGGAGAAACTCTAGTGTGGGGCAAAGTTTCTTTCAAAAAAAGTGCACTGTGCTTTACATTTATAACTAGGTTTTCAGGCGATAAAGTCTGGAGTGACTTGACTGCTTCGGTGGTCTAGAGGTCGACGGCGTGACTACTGAGCATGAGGTCTTGAGTTCGATTCTCGAGTCGGACAAAGTGTTGTTGGGTCTTTCCTTTAAGAATTTCTCAATTTCAGCTACGGAGTCTGATCTGTGCCTGGTTAGTGGTCCCCTAAATTGCATGTGAATTTAAAAAAACTAGCGAAATGTGCATTTACTATAATTTACGAGTAGGTACACCTCTGCCTTTCTATGCATATATATTTATTTATTTATTAAAACTTTATGCACAAGTAATGAAACCGTACAAAGGCGGACTTAATGCCTTGGGCATTTTCTACCAGTCTACCTTAGGGTGATGCAGAGACATTACACAGTAGGTGCATAACAGAAACAAAAATTAGAAAATATTTATACCTAACTTATAAAAATAAATACATACATAAATAATTATATTCATAAAATATTTAAAATTTTGAAAGATGACAAGAAAAACTTTAACAACTTAGTTGTGAGACGAAGCTGCCAACTTCTTGCGAATGTGCTCGCGAGCTTTCATTTTGATATAATATATGTATGCTGATGACACTTGTTTGATCTACGCCGACAAAAATATAGATTTAATTGAATGTAAAATGCAGAAAGATTTCACAAACATTATAAAATGGTCACATGATAATGGTATCTTAATTAATTTAGGCAAAACCAAATGTTAAATCTTATCTTTTGTCCAACTTTAGTGAAAACCTCAGTAATTTGTCTGTTATTTAAATTTCTCTGTAGTTTGGCATAAGTTAATTGTAATGAATTTGACTTAAGTTCCCAATAAACACTTTTTCTTCATCTACGTCTAGACCTTACTGTGTCAAATATTGCACAATGATTTTATTTTTCACCTATCTGTTTATCCTTCTGATGAACAAGGTTCTATTCAATACTTAAAAAACTCCTTATTTTATTGCCCTCTTTATTTTGTATTTTTTAAGCACAAGATAGGTAAGTACTTAAAGAATCGTACGAGCATGATTTCGTCAAAAGCCTTTTTCAGCTAATTCAGCATCTCCGAAAGTCTCTTCAATTCAATTGCCTACTCTTCAACGTAAACTCCAATCTTTAAGCACAATTTCACCGTCTCAATACCTACTAGGTATCGAGTCTTTTAATCCAAACTCACTTTCACAGAAACTTATATGCTTGTATTAGAAGCGAATCATCTTAGATGGGCTAATAAAACAGCAATATAAGGGTAATCGTTTGTGAACCATCGATAACCGAATCGATTTAAGTTCCCCGGGAGTGACTCGCAACTCGTGGTAAGTTTAAATTGCTACACAGGAATTCTGCTTTGAAGGACTCCGTTTGACGGCAAGCTTTTATGTAAGTGTGCTTCTATGTTCCTGAAGAGTTATGTTTTTTTGGTTTATTTGAAAGTTAACGTCAATATAGTTTAAAAAACCTTTTTAAGCACCTGCTTTATTTACTTATCAATTTTATACTGAACAGGTCTTATTTAAAGAGATGTTTGAAAATCAGCCACAATAAAAGAAATCATTGCAGCCAACTGGGAAACGGACTGGCAGAACGACTTTAATACAAAATAAATCTAAGAAAATAAAAGAAAACAAAATCAAAAACAATTATAGCTTCGAACTATCTTTAAAATAACGCACATGTCGTTTGTCTTTACTAAACGCTATTGTGAAGTTTAACTGCCGCACTCAGAGAGCTTTAATGATTACTTAGGCCATCACTTTAGTAATGGTTTTGACAGCTGTGTCATACAAAAATATGTCAAACCCTTACTAAGTGATGGGTTAAGGAATCATTAAATATCTCTGAGTACGGCAGTAAGAGAATTTGCTGCAGGTTAAATAAACATCAACATAACGTTCAATGGAACATGCGGTACTCAGAGATATTTAATGATTACTTAAGCCGTCACTTATTAGTTTGACATACTTTTGTATGATAAAACTGTCAAAAACTTTACTTAGTGATGGCTTAAGCAATCATTAAAGCTCTCTGAGTGCGGCAGTCAGACTGAGATGACGTTATTTCGCACGTGTCTTGACTAACCGTAATTCCCGTCACATTCACAACTGTGAAACTACAAGTGCCAATGCAAAGTTAGTGGATACAGCTCTAAATGAAACATGCCAGATAATTACTAGCTGCCTTTTTTTTGGGGGTGAGAAATCATCAAATTATTCCTCCCATTTTGGGCAGAGCGGAAGGAATGTCAGACTTCTACTGACTGACTAAAAACTACTCATGTTCCATAGCTATTTATGCCAAGGCCGCTGTATTTCTTTGAACAACCCACAGCCTCGACGGGATCACTGGCTGCCTCAAGCCGACCCCGGTACAGATGCTATATCCACTGGCAGGCATAGCGCCAGAAGATCATAGAGCGGTGGCGAGTGGTGTTATTTGTACATAACTGGAGCTGAATGGAGGCTATTGAAAGTGCCAAATTCGTCGCTAAATTTAGGGCCGACTCAATTTGAATTGTCATCGACACGCGTAGTGCAGCATAGAAACAAAATATTAAATTTAAAGTAAACTTATTAGCTTTTACAGACCATAATAGTCCTTAAAATGTTACACAGCGTGGCGACATTAGTGACCTTATCAACTAATATCATTCTAGGAGGATTGATTTCATTAATTATAATATTAACTGGAGAAGATCTACGAGCAGTGCTGGCCCTGTCTAGAACTAATTGAATTACCGATTTAAGATATAGGTTATCTACCGAGAATGTACCCAAGTAGGGGAGACCTGTACAAAACCGTATACCGGGGTAAAACAGTACAGCATGTCTATTCTTGTCAATAATTCAAAGTTCCCGCGCGCAAACTTCTCAGTGGCGTCAACCAATGGTAGCTATTTGTCAACAAACACTTGTCGCTACATGCACGCCCGTTATCAAACTATTCAATTTTATTGTTTTTCGGTGTAATTGATCTTATTTTTGTGAAAATTCAATCGATAATAGTGAAATATGCGTATATAACAGGTAAGTGTTCAATGAACTATGTTAATGTGCATGTAACTTGTAATTTAAAAATATTTTAGTAGGCAAAAGTGGTTTGCGTATGTAGTAGTGAGTGATATATCTATACATTGAGCCGTGGGTCAAAATCGTACGGGGTAAAACCGGCCTCTATACGATTTTGACCCACACGAACGAATGTAAACTATTTTAATTTTATTTTAGGTGCAGGTAAAATGCCGCGTAATTATAAAAGGACTACTTATAGACAAGAGTGGGATCCGGATAACATGAAAAAATCCGTTCATTGATGGCACCATGGGTTACATGAAAGCTGCCAAAACTTTTGCCAAAATCAACTTTACAAGATCGAGTTACCGATTTAGACAGAACAATGATCTGGACTGTTCCACGGACGAGTTAAACCGATTTTTTCCACTTCCCAAGAACAAAGTCTAGTTGAGCATGACTTGATCATGGAAAAACGATTATTTGGTCTAACGTATAAAGATCTTCGACGCATAGACAGATTCGGTTTGCCATCCAAGTGGCTGGATCCAAAGTGATATTTTTGTTGAGTGGTTGAATCACTTCATATCATCAGTAAAGCCCAAAAAAGAAGATCCTGTTCTTCTTTTACTCGATGGACACTTGACCCACACAAAAAATCTCCCACTGATCGAAAAAGCTAGGGACAATGGAGTTTAAAGTTTCCCCCCTCAGACTTCAATCCCTAGACGTGAGTATCATGGGTCCATTGAGCACATATTACACCCAAGAAGTAAATGCGTGGCTACTGAATAATCCGGGTAGAGTAGTGACACAATTCCAGTTGGCAAAACTTCTTGGTGCAGCGTACTGTAAAGCGGCTACTATACAGAATGCCGTGGCTGGGTTTACTAAAACAGGCATATTCCCGACGAACAGGCCAATATTTGGTGAAGCAGATTTTGCCGCGGCTGAGACAACGGAAATAACTTCTACAACACCATCAACTTCCGCTGATGCATATGTCAATCCGACACCATCAACGTCTTCTGTACCAATCCTTCACTCAATACCGTCAGCATCTCCACTAGTCATTAATCCGACGCCATTAAGTAATACTGCATCGCCAGTTCCTACTTCGCTGAATCCGATGTAACGGTGTCTCCAGCGGATATAATGCCAGTTCCTAAAATAAGCGTGGACCGAAAAAGAGCAACCGATATCCGAAGAGGAAAAACTGCAAACTGCAACTTTAAATTACTTCCTCCCCCTTTAAGAATATGTTGATAACCATCCCACAAAATAGAACTCCTAAGCCTTATTTGAATCAACCGTCTAAGACCAAAACACCAAAACGAAAAATAATAAATAAAAACGTTTGCTTGTACTGCCTCGAATAATACGGTTCCAGCCGCTTACGCGCTTGGATGAATGTTGGGTGCGCTGTGAGGAGTGTGAAGGTTGGGCTCATGAAGGCTGTACAGGTTATGATTCAAATGATTTAGATAATTTTGTATGTATGTATGCGTTGCTTCCAGATAATATCTGGGGCAGTATCGTCAATATTATACGGTTTTGCCCATGTGTCGGGGCAAAATCGTAATTAGAAGAAGTTTGATTTTTTTTGGTTTTTAATGTTTAATATTTTGATTTTTCCAAATATGTGCAATTAATTATGTTCCCTAAGAGACTTTTGAAATGAAAGACCTACAACCCTAAACCCTTAGCTATACGATTTAGACCCGGTCTCCCCTACTCGTATTTAAAATAAAATACTTTAAATAAATGTAGGTACTCGTATTTCCCAGTACAAATTCGGTTATCGAGGTCATGTGGTTGTGACACGAGATGTTATTTTGCTATGTTTCTACAGAGAACATAATATTCGCAAACCATTGTAAGTTTGCAAAAAAATATTTAACGCCAGGTAAGCCAATAGCCATCTGAAAAAGAACCAAACTACGAGTAGCATTCGTATTGTTCAGTAAACGTTTATAGCATTTATTTTATTTAAATTGCTGAACTATGAACACGGACTAATTAAGCAAACTAAAACAAAAACTATTACATTTTGCACTAAAAATTATTACTATGTAAGTAATTTTATTTGTGCCTCGACGAATTGTCATCAACTGTTTATTTATTTAATAATAATAATAATAATAATAATATTCCACAACTATCACACAACGCCATCTAGTCCCAAGCTAAGCAGAGCTTGTGTTATGGGTACTAGACAACTGATAAACATACTTATATATTTCTAAATACATACATATTATAGATAAATTACACCCAGACACAGAACAAATGATCGTGCTCATCACACAAACATATGTCCTGGGTGGGAATCGAACCCACGACCTCCGGCATAGCAGTTAGGGTCACTAACCACTAGACCAACAGGCCAGTCAAATTTAACGATTAATTTAACAAAAACAACTTGTACAACTTCAAATGACTGGCCTTATTTAAATAGCTTCTAAGCTGCAATGGGATTGGATAGTCCACGTTCATCGAAGGGTCAATTAGCTGTGGGCCAAATTGCCACTTTCGGGAGCCCTAGGAGAAGGCATCACCGCAGAACTCATAGAACGTGTAGGGACGAGCTGGATAAAACCAATGACCAGTAGTCTACATTAGCACTGGATAGAAACAACGAGGAGGAGACGAAATTTCCAAGCATAAGGATGACATAAGGAAACAGTATCAGTTTCAACCTATAACGCTCGGACTGCTGTGACTCAGGTCCTTATTTTCTTTACTACAGGCTATTGTGTAGCCTATCTAAGAGGACAGTACCCCCACCATTTTTGTAGCATACAAGTGTTCATTTGTAAAGTGTAACTTTTTATTTTTTTTCTTTTTACTGTATTCACTGCAACACCTCTTGTGCAATAAAGTATTTCATTTCATTTCATATCATTATTTTCAGCTTGGACCTAGTGCGGGCTGGTCGATCAAATGTCAGTACATCTACGAAAACATAATGTACGTGAGAAAAAATCTGCATCTTTTTAGTAAAAGAGGTGACAGACACAATTATATTACTAGGAATAGGGACCAGTTAATAATAATAATAATATAATAACTCTATTATGTCTGCCTCTCAGAATGGATGTAGGAACGGGTCCCGCGGTACTAAGGAGCTACTCCTCATCGACATGGCCATTAGCCAACAGGTTCGTCGGGCCCGCAAGGATCTGTCGACATGCTGGATAGACTATAAGAAGGCTAACGACTCGGTGCCACATACATGGCTCATGAGGGTGCTGGAGTTGTACAAGATAGACGCAACTCTACGCGCCTTCCTTGAGTCGTGTATGGGGCAATGGAAGACTGTCCTTCGATATCCGGGATGTCAACGGATTCAGGGGAACGATGAACCTGTATGGATCAAGCGGGGAATATTCCAGGGCGACAGTCTGAGCCCGCTTTGGTTCTGCTTGGCCCTGAATCCTCTCAGCACATTACTGGAGGATTCAGGTCTAGGCTACCGGTTGAGGAGAGATGGTCAGGTCATATCTCACCTTCTTTACATGGATGATCTGAAACTCTTTGCCCCCAACAAATTGCGACTGATGGAGTTACTGAAACTAACTGATTCTTTTAGTAGCGCCATCAGGATGGAATTTGGTGTGGACAAATGTACAGTCATGTATGTAAAGAGAGGAGAGATTATGGAATCCGAGGGAATTCAGCTTTCGGATTCCATACACCTCAGATCCCTTTCCTCGACCGAAAGCTATAAATATTTGGGTATGTCGGAAGCGTTAGGCATTAACGTAGCTGACATGAAGCAATCGTTGAAGGAGCGCTTCTTCGGACGCCTGAAGAAGGTTTTAAGTAGCCTTCTTTCAGGTGGGAATAAGGTGCGCGCCTTCAACGGTTGGGTCATGCCGGTTTTAATGTACTCTTTCGGCATACTCAAATGGACTCAGACCGAACTTGACGCATTGGATAGGAGAGTTCGTACATTGCTGACCGCAAATCGGATGCATCACCCACGATCATCGGTGATGAGACTGTATATCCCGCGGAAGTGCGGGGGTCGAGGCTTTTTAAACGCGAAGACCTTCCACAACCGCGAGGTGTGCAGTCTCAGAGAAAATTTTTTAAAAACCGATGTGGGTATGCACCGAGATGTGGTCGCAGTGGACAAGGGACTCACCCCGCTGTCCATGGCTAACGAGAACTGGCGCAAACCTGTGGTGCTTACTGCTGATGACCGCAAGGTAGTATGGCAAAGCAAGGAGCTTCACGGGCGCTTCTACCGGGCTCTTCATGGGCCCGATGTAGATTTTCTAGCGTCCGTGTCCTGGCTACGTTTCGGCGACCTCTTTGGGGAAACTGAAGGTTTTGTCTGTGCGATTATGGACGAAGTTATGTTGACGAACAACTACCGGAAATATATTATGAAGGATGGGACGGTTGACGTGTGTCGGGCATGCCATCGTCCGGGTGAGTCCATCAGACATATTATTTCTGGTTGTTCTCGTCTAGCTAACGGCGAGTACTTGCACAGACACAATCAAGTAGCTAGGATTATTCACCAGCAACTTGCTGGTGAATAATCCTAGCTACTTGATATGTGCCCGACCCAGTTCTCGAAAATGACCATGTAACGTTATACTGGGATCAGTCTATCATCACTGACAGGACTATTGTTGCCAATAAGCCTGATATAGTGGTGATGGACCGATCAGCGCGCCGCGCAATGATAATCGATGTTACCATCCCACATGACGAGAACCTCGTGAAAGCTGAAAAAGAAAAACAAATAAAATATCTTGATTTAGCACACGAGGTTGTCGATATGTGGCATGTGAACTCGGCTATCATTGTGCCGATAGTCGTAACGGCCAATGGCCTTATAGCCAAGAGTCTGGACGACCACCTGTCCAAACCTTCGCTCGGCGGTTGGATCAAGAGCCTGATTCAGAAGGCAGTACTCCTCGATACGGCTCGCATTGTGAGGAGGTTCCTGTCTCTGGAGCCCTAACCACCGGTAGCTTGGACCCTGCTCCCGTCACCGGTGGACGACTATTTTTTATATTTTTAAATGTTTTTTTATGAGTTTTATATGAAATAATAAAAATGTAAATTTTATGTGAATAAATAAATAAAGGAAATAATAATATAATAATAATAATATTCCACAACTATCACACAACGCCATCAAGTCCCAAGCTAAGCAGAGCTTGTGTTATGGGTACTAGACAACTGATAAACATACTTATATATTTCTAAATACATACATATTATAGATAAATTACACCCAGACACAGAACAAATGATCGTGCTCATCTCACAAACATTTGTCCTGGGTGGGAATCGAACCCACGACCTCCGGCATAGCAGTTAGGGTCACTAACCACTAGACCAACAGGCCAGTCAGTTAGTTCAGCCAGGCTTCAGACTCGCTAAGGTAGACTCATCTTTCATGGGGTACTGTTTGAGATGCTATAACAAAATTCCATAAAGCATTCTTGAACTGAATGAGACGAAATTTAAAACATGTATCAAACGCACACTATGCAAGCAAGCATATTACAAGTTAGACGATTATATCGCTGATAAAAATGCTTGGCTCAATGCCGGTCCTGCTCCACAAGGACAGGACGCTTAAATTGATAGGTAGCATTAAATAGGAAGAAGAAGAAGAAGATTGTACAACTATCTGTGCAATGTATAAATTCAATCTCTTTAGTATTATATAGTCGCATAGCACATATTGTGTGAGTACTATGTACTAGAAAGCTGTCATTCTCTGGAAACCTACATTTATTTTTTATTTGACTTGGATATGCGATGGCGATCTCACACACTCTCAATGTGTCATGCTCACTTAAATGTCTCGCTGATGGTGGCGGGTGTGTCGGGTCATTTCGTTCCCTTTAAAATGGTTGAGTGGAATGGTGCTGATCCATGCGTCATGCTCGTGAACGGGTGATGTCAGTTTTGACTGGTCATCTCTTAGCTGCCACGGCTTGTTTGAATTATTATATTTTTTTTGAATCGTCGTTTTGGCTTTACTGTCGACACTTATCGTGCACATCTTGCTACATCGTTCTCACATGATAGTATACCAATCTCAAAATGAATGATGTAACCAAAGTTTTGTAACAATATTATGATTTAAAAGAGTGTCCATGAAGTTTCTTGCCATTCTTCTCATGAGACCAACGCTTTGGAATCGGCAACTACAGTACACTGACAGTTATTATGCCTTGTGAGTGGGACTGTAGCTTAGTTTATTAGCTTATTAAAATTTAGTATTTGTTCGACTATTCAAAAGAGCCTGTAATTGGCCTACTTGAAATAAATGATTTTGATTTGATTTGAATGTCTTCAAAATTTTATATCTCACAGCTTAAGAGCAGTGGTGGTGAAATAATAGACGGAAACTGAAGTGCTTGTCTTGTCTTGAAGGAGACATAGAAAACGCTGCTGGCGTGATAACTAACAGGCGTTTGTGACAGATTCAGGAGGCCTTTCGCAGCAGTAGGACAATATAGGCTAAGAAAAAAAAGTGCTTGTCTGAGTTCGCACCCACGACCATGCGTCTGGATCGCATTAATAGGCCACCGCTGTTCATCCAACGCCCACAGATCATTCTGTACAATGCTCACCGTTGTATACCCACTGTCTATAGTAATATGACTTCATGAGGCAACCACTAGTTCTAAAAGCTTTCAGAAACCACTGAAAACTAAAACCTTTGTAAAGTCATATTGGAACTATAACGAACAAGATGAGCAACACCCATATTTTGTTCAAGCATGACTGGCTTTACTTTGCCTTGCAGTATTGGAAATCATAATATTCTCATATTCTGCATATACAATACCTACGTGACGTGAGAAATAAAAATCTTTGAATGTGTCGGGTGTTTAGACATCGAGACAGAATGTTTTGGAATCTAGAGTGCTGTGTTTGAACGTGATATGCTATTTACATAATAGCCGATCTAAGGAAGCAGTAAAAGTTTAAAGTGAACACGGTGAATATCTAGTATTAAGAAGCACGTACGAGTATAAAGTGGTAAGATTTTTAAGACAGAGATTCCAAAGCATGTTGTTTCAGAAGAGAATTTTAAACACGTGCATATTAATCTATGAGGAGCTTGGATTTTGCTAGCAGCTAAGTGAATACTCAATACGTACGTGTACAAATGTATAACAACCGTGTATAGCATGAGCCAGTTGGGAGTCCAGTTTTATCCTAATTAATTCCCTTCTAGGAAGGAGTCGTCTCTTATCTATTCTTAGAGAAAAGCGCTGAATACCTACTAGTCTGTATTAGTAACTTAGTACTTTTTTGCGTTCTATCCAGTTTAAGTAAATCCCATAAAAGGCACGACATCCGTTAACCACAAAAATCAATTTGATCAAAACAAGAACATTCATTCTAACCAGTTTCATATCCAGAAGCGGGCGCCTATCAAATATTTCATAGCAACGTACCTCCACGAGACAGCAGCGAAGACATCTGGCGGGACAGGCGGACAGAATTCAATTATATAGAACGATAACATTGCGACAGAGTTCGCATTAAAACAAACAGCGTTTTGCAATAACGTGTCCCGGTTTATGCTCTTTGTATTTACATAGCAAGGTGCACGGGAGTACCTAACTGTGTGGTTTTCTCTAGATGCAAAAGGATGTTCAGGGAATTTCATTGTTCTTTAGATAGACATACTAGGTAAAGTTTCCGTGCAACCTATATAAATAACTTAACCATTTTATGAAACAAAGAATGGAAAACTCGCAAGTTGCTAGTACTATTATGTAAATCTCTGTCTAACCCTTACGGTATAAAAGACTTGAAGTAGGTAATATTGAATCGTTCCCACTAGTCCTATCACACGGTTCTACGGTACGGTAAATCGTAGAACTAGTGGGACTAAACATTCTCATTTGTTCTACCAGTCTGTTCTATTACACAGTTCAACTTTAAAACTAATGGGGTTTTCGTTTTCATAATAAGTACTATGTTTAATAATTATTATGAAAGCATAACGGTTCTGGATTGAATAAAGTTAAGCTGGTTTCTAGTCTAATCGTATGCAGCTAAATACCAATATTTAATAATATGAAGCGAATGCATAACTGACCTCCATAACCGTGAAACTGTTTGCGATATCCCTCAGCTAAGGTTTTCAGACGGTTATTAAAACTTCCATCGACCTATCTGAAAACACAAAATATCCTGAGAGCTTACCTTACGCAAATTGAACAGTAACAAATGTACCTATATTTGTTACCCGTCCATTAATAGATACGTCAGTACAAACCACAAATACAGTGAAATAAAGTGCATCCCACAGCTAAACAAATAAAAATAAACTTAGTATAGAACACACTGAAAGCAGCGGAATGTGTGCAGACTATTGTGGGGTCTCCGGTACTTCCCACATTGTGCGGTCTAAGATTGGATTTCTTCTGCAAACCTTCGTGAAATGTGATCTGCCGCGCTATCTCAGATAAATAGGGGTTGCACTAGTGTAAAATAAATATTAACATGAGTTAGTGCTTGGTGCCAGACGGCTGATAGAGCTGTTGAAATGTCTGGGTAATTTAGACCATAGACTACTTTCCTACGGTCAGTTTAAATGAACTTTTTTTTTTGTCTTCTTCGGATTGCTTATAGCCACAACGCCTGATTTGCAGCTATGATGCAGCCTATCTACACGCACGTTTGTTTAGAATAAACCGACTAACTCGAGAAGAGATCGGGTTATAATGATTGGGGAACTGGGAAGCAGCAGTGATCGATCAATGATCATACAATAACGGCAGCCACAGAGTCTGGATTTGTGCCCGGTTGAAGGAATATAATCCCCAATAATTAAAACGTTACTGGCGAAATATGGGTGGACATCAGAAACTCAGTCATAGAATCTGGATTTCTGCCCGGTTGCTGGCAATAGGGTATTTAACCAAAAAAATCTAATTAGTCCGTCAGATAGATTTAAAAAAAAATAATGGACACGTATTTTTCTTTTTTCACTTAAACAAGAAATTTAGACGATACAGTGCTTCGAAAACTCATGTGACGTCACATCGCACTGCATTTTGACTCGACGCGACTTTTCGAAGCACTGCATCGTCCAGTGCTTCGAAAAGGCGTGTCAAGTCGTGTGACGTCACAAGTTTAGTACTTTTTTTCCCTCAAAGTGACGTCAAAAGCCCCCACTTATGACCTTTGACACGTTTTATTTTCGTCAGTTTTTATTATAATTTGATAAAATAGAAAATAAGTGTCCAGTATTTTTTGAAAATCTAACAGACGGTCTAATTAGATTTTTTTGGTGAAATACCCCATTGACTCACCCCTATTACGGGGTTTAAACATAACTGGTACACCTCTACCCGGCCCTTATGGTATTATAGACGTAATGTTATGTTATTATAGTTTTTGCCTTAGTCAGGATTTGTCATTTCCAGCGTTTGTAAACGGCCGACGCTGATTGTGTTTTCTAGAGCTTTTAAAGAAAACGAGCAGATTTTTATTTCGCATTTATTTATTTAACACGAACGCCTGATAAAACGTATTCTCAGAAGTATATCAGTATTATTTATTTAATAAACACAGAAAGTTGAATCATGTCTGTAAATCAAAATATTCTTCGTGCGAATGTCAGCGAGTGCCTATAATATTCGTTTACGAGACGACGTTTTTTTTTTAACTTCCGTCTTGCCTTCGTAGCTTGGAAGTTTATTCGAATGTTTCTTAGAACGGGTTCAAAGTTAGTGTCAAAAAGAATTTTATTGGAGTTGAAACATTAAAAAGTTTTCTCAGCTCTCATTTGAATTATACCTTTTGTTAAAACTATCAGAATAATTATCTTTTTTTACATTGTATTATATATATTTTTTTAAATAGCTACGTTGCCCCACAATAAGAATTTCTCCTGTATCGTAGGTGCGTTTACAAACATTTAAACTTCACATACACAAATACACCCAGACCCGAAACAATTATCTGTAGGCCATAAAAATATTTTTCCGTGCGGGAATCGAACCCGCGACACTCAGCGCAACAGTCCAATAGCTCAGCCACTGCGCCAACCGTGCCGTCAAAATACATTGATGAATAATAAATTGTAAATACATTGTCATAAAATATACTTTAGAGCTCAAAAGTAGGGTGATGTATTTTTTTTCACAATACTTCTACAATTATTTTTTTACTAATTAGCAAAAGGCTTGCACATTATATGGGACTTAAAAATAATTGGTGAATTATGGGCGTACTATGAGATATGCCTCTGCTGAGGAATTCAGGCGTGATGTTATGCTCTTAACCCAATTTGTGTCCAATATTTTAGTTTTTTTTTTCGGGTGGGGTAATCAACTTATGTTCCTTCCTAGCCGTTGTGCCAAGGCCGCGGTACCTCTTTCGCACAACCCGCAGCCCTGACGGGGCCTAATGTTTTACCTCAGAACAAATTCTATCAGTTGCTTATCATGGGATGAGGCAGTTCAGTGTTTTATTTTTCAAATAGACAACTTGAATGACCTTAAATGAACCAGAATGACAAATAGTAACACCCACTGATCGCCGAGTCTACCCATTCTAAACATTCCTACATACGTACTTCAATACTGTTATTTAATTAGTCTTTGGCAAACTGTCAACACCCGTAAATGAGAGTGTTAGCATATCTACTAATTAACATTTATCGCTCAGCTCTAGAACTAACTAATAAAAGTTAATATCTTCCCCGTTTGGCCTTAATATCGACACCTACGAAGATTTATTTACTTTTCTATTATTGCTGATTGAAATAGATACGACAGTTTGAAAAATGTGTTCCTGTTTCGAAATACATTGCTGGTTTTACTGGGGATAGGGGAGTGTTATACTGTGTACAGCGAGTAACGAATGTTGATTTGTGATGCATGATCGTCGAATTCGAGGCAATTAATTTATGCGTTGCTGCGATTTGTAAGTAATGAACGTGCGCATCCCGCCCCCTCGCCGCACGGACGGCGGCGTGCATTTGGGTTGGCAAAGAGTAGAAAATGGAGTAGGGACACATCGTATGTTCCACAATTTTTGCATGTTCCTACTTCAGTAAATAGCTAAGTATTAGTGAAATGGATAACAATTCTATGCTTCCATAGTGAATAAAACATGCATAGGTAAAATAATCATATACAAAGCTTAATTGATAACTACGAAAGTTCCTTTTGTAGTTTTAGTTCCCCATTTGAGTCTTGAGTTACTTTGCTACACGTTATGGCATAAACATTAATAAACTAAATAACAAAAAAACTGCCACCTACTCATACTCCTAATTATCATCTGACCTTATCGTACGTGAAATGTATAAATTAGTAAATTACAACCGAGAATAGATTCTAACACCAAAGTGTTTTCTTCTTATAGTTTAAATAATAATGTGTAAATTGGATTGGCGTTATACACATAGTAAGTATGTTGAAATCTAAAATAATATGTACATTGAAAATGGTTTTGTTTTGGAAAACCTGCAAATTTGAAAGGTATTTAAACTCGTCTCTGTACTTGATATTTTTCTAATTAATGTTCACTTATTCTCATAAGAAAAGTACATAACAATAACATTACAGTCATTACATTCCGAACTAATCACTCAAGATAAAGCGGTCCAAAATTGAAATTCATATTCCGCTTTTAGTCTTTGCCTTAACGATTGATTTATTCGGTCCCATTTACTTGCGCGTGCGCACGATACAAATATATCACCGTCGACGCTTTGATGCGCCGCTTGATATATTCACTTTTGTATTTGTTTAATAATTTCTCGGCTTGCTGATTGTTATTTTTATTTCAAACGAAATTGCTTATAATTTACGGGCGTAAAATATTTTGCTTAAAGTCGTTTGTCATTTTGATTATATCAATTTTAATGGCAGTGGGTTTTACAAGTGTTGACTTTTAATAAGGCTTTACCGTTAGAGGTTTTGGGTGATTTAAAATGTTGGTAGTCACATTAGACTTTTGGTAACGCATTTTTTCTTAAGTTTTCGGGAAGAATAAGAACCTACCCCGTACCTATAACAATAGAAAGTTCAAGCTAAAAGAACCTTCAAGAAGACTCAAAATATCTCGGTTACTCTTTGGGATATTTCAGTTCAAAGTTTAGTGTGACCACCAAATTTTGTTACCAAATCTTGTATTAAAAACGCTGCAATAAAATGGTTTAATAACATCTTGCCATTAAAACGCATAAGACATGACCAAAAAAAACACTTATCATAAAATTTAAATGCCATGATTACCAAATGTAATGTTCAGACCGGCTTTTCTACAGTGTGAACTATTTTATGTTTAAAAACACCCTTAAACAGTCACCCAAACACCACAACATAAACTCAAAAGTTAAGTAATAACCCTTTATTATTGCTTCCAAAACTGTTTCCAATAATGCAACCAAAACTGTAACATACATAACATTGGTCCCAGTTGTAATTCAAGCGGGTGTTACTCTGCGTCAACGCTCGTCCTATTTAATCCCCCTTTATGGGTTCAACGTTATAATTTTAACCTGTATTATTTTATATGTTGGACCATTATCGTGGATTAAGTTGAATATAGCATATTATTTATGTGTTCCGCATGTTGGTAACACGTGTTTATCTGTTCTGTGGTTTATCGTTGAATTAAGGTGAGAACGATCCTGTTATATTCAATTGGTTAAGTAGGCTATTGTGTGGTGTTATGAAGTTTCGGTGGTAGGGTTATTTTATATGCATTTTATCATGTACTAGATTCTGTTAGTACCTTACAAATGGTGCAAGAATATTGCAAATAGGTGCCTTGCATTTCCAAACTATAAATATGCACAAACATATTATTCAAATATTAGATGTATCTGATTGATTATACAGTAAGCTGAGTTGCAGTTTATGTCAAGAAAACCATAAGTTAAATATTTAAAATTAAATAATATATTTGGTTGTTAATTAACGGATCTCAAGCATTTTTGGCAGGTAGGTACGTGGATATGATATCAAAATCTCCTGATTGACTGCCAAGTTATGGATTCTAGAATTTCAAAATTTGAATTTAAAACGAAGTGTGAGGCACGGTGAGACGTAGGTAAATCTCCGAATTTATTGACTCTAACTCTAGGAATATATTCTACAAACGCGACTGAGATAGACTCTCCAATCTCAGAATCGCGATTGGAGATACCCTCTGGGATATGTTAAAAGATTTGAAAACTGAATTTTAGAATGTATTTCTATTTTAGCGTGTTTGTGTTTCTAAGACATCCGTAGAAATCAACTTCCCCGTTATCAACACTGTATAGAAATTTCTTACGTGTAAAGCGTGTAATATAAAAGGTGGAGTCATTATATTATAATGGTGTTGTCATATATTACAATGGTGTCGTCATATATTATATTCAGTTGTGTTGTTGTAATAAATTCAGTACCAGCTAAACGCGCAACCTAAATGTAAACTTATATAGGTGGAATCAATTTTAACAAAAAAAAAATAGATGTTATAGTTTGACTGTTGTCACACTTTTGTAGGAAACAATTGTTTTTTTTAAATGACCGATCTTTCTTCATCGTATGGTTAGTGCTTTAGCTGGTGTCAGAGTTTTCCTGCCGCCCAAGGGCCTACGACTTGATTTTACTTGCCCTCGTAAAATATTTCTAAGTTGTACCTACCAGTTACCTCACGACATTTTCCTTCACCAAAGCAGGTGATAATTATTATATGCTACCCACATGAAACTCGAAACCTATTACTTGCCAGTTTGCTGGTAAAAGCAAAAACTATATCAATAATAACAACAACTATCGCAGCTTTTCATATAATTACCGATGCAAAAAGGTACAACATATTATGGTAACCATTTGTGCGTCGATGTCTCATGCCACCCTGTATATACCTGCAAACGAGATCACCCGAGGGAGTAAAAGTACCAGTTTGCAAAGAAAGTTCGCCACGACATCTAAGCGTGGGATATTTTCGGAACTAATCAGAATATTATTCAGTATTATACCAAAAATTTCAGGTCATTGTCAATTACCTACTCAAAGAAGATTAGAATATTATGAAAATTCAATTGTAATTGAAATGTGAAATGTCGCTGTGAATTCAGAGATGGAT
Source organism: Diarsia rubi (assembly GCA_932274075.1). Taxonomy (NCBI): domain Eukaryota; kingdom Metazoa; phylum Arthropoda; class Insecta; order Lepidoptera; family Noctuidae; genus Diarsia; species Diarsia rubi. Next base: position 11,822,729 of record OW026417.1, on the reverse strand, counting down.
CAAAGTGACCGCCTACGCCTAAAACCTTTTTTTACATTAGCCAGCTTTTACCTAATTTTCTACCTATTTATATATTTACTTACTTAAACAGGACATTACATTAAGATAGAAGAGTACAAAGGTTCTACTTATTTCATAAGATATTTCTTCTCATAGACCTGCGAGAGGAAAGTTGGATTTGCAATGTAGACACAGTGTGAAGAAAAGACAAAGAGGATAATTTTAATTAGAGTTTTTAGTCATTTCATTGTAAAATATTCTCTATAGAGTCGTGTTTGTAAAGCTGTGCTAATAATTATGGTCTTTTTTAAAGTACCTAATTATAAGTGACCCCCCCCCCCCTCCGGCTTCGCACGGGTGCAATGTACTGCATATAAACTTTCCTCTTGAATTACTCTATCTATTGCAGAGAGCTGCATTAAAATCCTTAACGTAGTTTGAAATAATATATCCAACTGCCGCACTCAGAGAGCTTTAATGATTACTTAGGCTTCACTTAGTAAAGGTTTTGACAGTTTTGTCATACAAAAGTATGTCAAATCTTTACTAAGTAACAGCTTAAGTAATCATTAAATATCTTAGAAGAGAATCTCTAAGTGTACAAACACCGGGAGTGACTTACTGCGGTACTCAAAGATATTAAATGATTAGTAAAGATTTGACATACTTTTGTACGACAAAACTGTCAAGACCTTTACTAAGTAATGGCCTAAGTAATCATTAAAGTTCTCAGAGTGCGGCAGTAAGTGTCATACTATGTGAAGATTCCTACTATTTTGTTTTTGGTTTTAACGTAGTCATTTATTTTTGAACACAGTTCCACCTTCACCTACACTGGTATGAAGTACAATCAGGATTGCATTACTAAATTTTAGGTATAATCAAAGGTGTTAGTTAACTCTCACATAATAGGGGATCGGACTGAGTCAAAAAACAATGATTCTAATTAGTCCGTCAGTTAGATTATCGAAAAATATTGGAAACGTGTTTTTTGTTTTATCAAATTATTCAAAATTGACGAAGATAAGATGTGGTTGTGACGTCATTTGTAGTTAAAAAATGTGCTATCATAAAACGTTTTCGAAGAGTTAACGAGTTTTCGAAGCACTGTATTGACTTCAATTTTTGTTTATGTTTAAAAAGAAAAAATACGTCTCCAATATTTTTTGGAGATCTATCTGACGGACTAATTAGTTTTTTTTGTCCGTTCCCCTATTGTAGCAATCAGCAAGTTCTAGAAGACTTCTAACAAAGCTTCAGCTTTTGTAAAATGGTTTTTAAAACAAGAAACAAAAAGGCAAAGACGTGACATCTAGCAAAACTTACTTGACTTGCGTACCTGGCTAAAACTAGAAAACTAATTTCATAATAATTATAGTTTTGCTCCAATCATTAAAATATTTTCGACAAAAGCTTTGTAGCAGGAATTACCTACTGCTGACAAAGGTTTATTTTAAACTAGCCACTGAATTATGTGCGTAGAATTGTGGAACAGGGCGGACATTTGTCATTATTTCGTTACAATTGATTTGGTTTAAAGCCTTCTAAATAAACACAAGACTACCTTGACACTAATTGATATACCAATCAAAATTGTATTAGTAGAAACTGGACTTAAAACAAGAAAATGTATAGTCTAATCCAAAATACTCGTACTTTACTAATATTATAAATGGAAAGAAAGTTTGTTTGTCACCTTTCATGCCTTTTTTTGGGGGGTGAGAAATCATCAAATAACCCCTCCTGCCATTGGGCAGAGCGAAAGGGAGTATCAGACTTCTACTGACTAAAATCTACACAATTTTCCTTCTTAGCCCTTTATGTCGAGGCCGCGGTATCTCTTGTGAACAACCCGCAGCCCCGACGGGACCTTTACATGCCTAAACCACTAAACCGATCATCCTCAAATAGTGCATAATGTTGTACAAAAACAGACATGGTACCTTCAATCAACAATATCGTTTTTATGATAATAGATGGCATTACGTGTCTTTAATTACCTATATTAAAAATCTTTAGTAGTGTCTTATATAATAAACTCACGCGGACAAACGTCGCGGGGCTAAGCTAGTCTAAAATATACGCACATTGACAAATGACGTTCATTGAGTACATAATGCAATTCACAAGATAATTTGTCATGGCGTATTAATAAAATTATATTACAAAATGATTTTAGAACATTCACTTGGTGATAATAAATCTAATTATGATCCCGTCACATTCAATCTTGAAAAGGATGAAAATAATTATGCTGATACAATATTAATAACGGTGAGTGGAGGAATTCTGTCTTTTGACGAGACAAATGTAGTATTAATGAGTCGTTGGTAGATGGTTGTAGAATGTAGGTTACTGTAAAATTATAGAGAATACATGTGAAATGTCAACTCATGGGTGTTGAGCCGTTGACATGGCGTATGCATGATTAATTCTGTGATGTGCTTTTGACGATTTGTTTCTTAGAATTAACATCAAATCAAGTTTTCAAAATTATTTTAATTTCGAGATCAAATTAATGTTTCTTGTTTGTTATCTTTAGTATAACAGTTCTGTAAAATGAGAGCATGAGGCTTTTATGCATATGCACAATTTTAATTGCTTAATACGAGACCTAATATAGGAGCTTATTTTATCGTGCTAATAATTTTCTATCGTAGAAGTATTATTTATGTTTCTTTTAGCTTTTATACCGCTATACATCGTATAAAAATTTTCAGTATCTGAATTCCACACTCCAAATTCAGTTATTCCAACATTAGTCCAGCCCGTCCCTGCTCAATCTTCTCTACAATTCACTACCATAATATTTCTCGTAACAACAAGATTCTCTTAAGTAACCTCTGTATCATCATTAACCTGCGCCACACGAGTCCACTCGGGTCTGGGGTCCAACACGCGTGTGACGTTTAATTTTGTACCCTCATGATTGATGGCCAACCTCGTTCATTTTCATACTTTTGTTATATTCGCGAATCTAACTGGAAGGACTAGGTTCTGTGTGTATTGTTGTCAATTGATTTATGAGCTGTTGTTTAGAGGTGTAATGTAGTGAGTGTCTTTTGTTTGTTTATTTGTTGGTCCTGATTTTGTGGGATTGTGTTTTTGGGAACAAATTAGTTTATGGGCACTTTTATATCCTTCATATCTGACACTGCATCGGTCGAAAGTTTGATTACCAGTGTAGTTGTTTCATTTTATTACAGCTCTTAGGCTGGTGTCGATATTATTATCTTAAGTATTTATATTTCACAAACAGACATAAATATAATTCAATCGTACGTAGTCAGACAGGACGGGCAGGTTCGTACGGCTTCTCTATAAATAATAATACATACGACTGTGGAAACCTTACAAATTCAAACCACTTTGTTCGTTTGGTAAACCTGCAAATCGATTGATGAACTTCAAAGGTAGGTACTTTCATTGATTAAATATTTTTTTCTAAAAAAAGCTACTGTAAGATTAAAGAAAGTTTTGCTTACACTCTGTTATAGGTACGTCATAATGATAGGCCACAAAGGGATGAATGAAATGCATTTGCATGTGACTGATATGAGAATGCTAAGAGGCATGTGTGGCGTTATGAAAAAATAAGAATTGAGTAAGGCTGAAATTTGCGGCGGTGACTGAAAAGTAGTGTGGTAATATAACATGCGAAGGTAGATTTTTGCGTTCATCATTTGAAGGGCAGTGGTGGTGACACAAAATCAACCGGGGTCTAAACCCAAGACCTACCATTTGCACTGCGGAGCCAATACTACTGGGCTGCCACTACTCTCCACATACATTACATTGTATTCATTCGTGATGCGGGCTTGTCACTCATACAACTATTATACGACCAATAAGCGATTGTATTGAATACCAAAACCTGATGTTGACATGACGGAGGGCATACGGGCTTGCCCGTCTTATGTCTCATTATGCCTTGTTATGTGTGACACAGCATCGTGGCGAGTTTGTAACTAATGAATGGTAAGCAGGAGGTGTTTACGTTAGTTGTACGGGAGATACATGGAAGATTGTAATGAAAAGTGACGTGAGATACTTTGGTACTACTCGATAATGGTATTCATGTTTGTTTGGTAAACATTTTTGCCATTTTGACTAGTGGCCGAAACAAATACCAGAAACGAATAGGTACCTGTAAGTCGCTATACTATGGTTCGTACGAGACGCAAACGTCTAAGATAAAATATGTTTTAAGGAATCCTAGGCCTTTATTATAATAAATACAGGAGGTAGATTTCCATACATAAGAAGGCAGTGCTAACTGAGGCATGCGTGTAAATTATAATTAAGTTACATTATTTTCACAGATATGTACCTTTTTGAGGATTTCCCTATGTGATATTTGACTCACTGTTTGCCTAGGATGTGAATCATGTTAACAAAAGGCACGCTAATGAAGACTCATCTCATGATCACAAGATACATCACGCTGTCATCATACTACCATAGAAACAACCGAAGCTAACAATGTTAAAACAAATGAGGTTCTTGTTACTGATTGGTTAGCAGAATTCCAAGAGCCAACAGGAAAGTAGATACTCGTAGATAACGTGCGGCAGGGTACGGTAGCCAATCAGACATGCCAAACGAACGTCGCCCAGCTGATGGATGGCTTCGCAGGCTGGCTGAATAATGTGCTAACTGTCTACCAGCGCCGAAGTACAGGAAGCTTTGCTATTGAGATCTTCAGTAGTAAACAGCCTTCTATAAGACTGGATTGTGAATATGACTGCACCCATTTTGGAGGTCAGAAATGGTCTTAAAACGTAGGTACTAGCGGGATAAAAGGTATCCTATGTGCTAAATCTGGTCATGTTTGCCAATTTCATAGAAATTTCGGTCAGCACAAAAAGGTATCAGATATACAAATTGACCGCCAGACAGCCACGTTCACACATGTAATAGCTAATGAAGAGAAGAGGATTTTACAATGTTTTCGAATTTACTTGAGTCAGGCAACCGCTCCATGTAAATTCTGGCATTTAGCTGCATCCGGTTAGGCTGGAAGCCAACCCCAACATTTTTGTTGATGATGATGAGTGTAGTTACCAAAAAAAATCTTATTAGTCCATCAGATAGATTTCCAAAAAGTATTCGACACATATTTTTTCTTTTTTCACAAACAAGCAATGAAGACGATACAGTGCTTTGAAAACTCGTGTGACGTCATTTTCTCAGACATTAGTATGACATTTTTTACCGGTGAGTGACGTCACAACCCCCAACTAAAATCTTTGACGCGTTTTAACTACGTCAATTTTTATTGATTTGATAACATTTTTCGATAATGTAGGTAACCGACGGACTAATTAGAGACATATTTTTTTGAAGTCAGTAAACATCCCTATACTGGTGATAATATTTTGATACTTACGCGTCTTAACGTTGTGGCAATAAGGGTTATTTTCACAGTGCGACTACTAAAACTCGTATCTTAACTCTCTACTAATCAACTGCACTTGTCACCTTATAAATTGGGCTCAACTAAGGCACTTGATTTGCATCAGTCATACGCTGAATATGGCCCAATATATGCCGATTCAATGAACATTCGCCAGAGAGAATAAAGCGACAATCAGGCAATATAGAGTGGCGATTGTATTACAGTTAAACTAGCTTAGTAAAGAGTCTGCTTAGAAAATCCCTTTTTATTGACACTCATGTAATGGCTAAACAGTGGGAGCAGTGGTGGCCCAGTGGTTTCAGCGTTGCAGTGTTCGTAAGTCGGCGCTGCAATCCCGACAGGCAGGCGCATTACTTTGTGTAATTTATTTCATCACCACTGCTCTTAAAATGGTGAAAGAAAACCTAGTGAGGAAACCGGCATATCTTAGAACCAAAAATTCGAAGATATGTGACATCTACCAATCCGTACTGGGCCCACGTCATACTATTATGTATTCTGTGCCCGCGTGGTGGATAATAGACCATCCCTCTCCTAGAGAGGAGGCCTGAGTCTCAGCAGTGGGAACAATATAGGGTCAGCGGGCGGTTTTTTTTTTGGGTGAAATTATCAAATGATTTCACCCAAAAAAAAAGGTTGCCAATTACAATGATTCAAAATTGCAGTAGATATAGTAAGCTAGTAGGTACTTATATTTTATTGTTATTCTAGCCTTTCCACTGGATTACTTCAAATGAAACAGCACCCATACACAAATCATTTAACCCCATTGCCTCCTTAACTGAATTTTAACAATACCCAAATTGATGGCACCACAGTACCCACAATAAATAAACAGTTGTAAACACAGAAGCGTTAACCTTAATTCAGAGCTAATGACTAGTTCATTAAACGTTAGCCGTGTATTAAACTGTTTAGTCGCTTGGACACCGACATGGGAAAGCAAATAGTGTGCAGTGACGTCATGTGATTACACAAGGTGTGTTTGTAATCAAACATGGTTAAGTGAGAATTGTTTTTGACACATAAGTGAAAATAGTAAACGACACTAAGCTTTTCAGTGGGTCATTATCATCTGCATTGCTTTTACTCAACTATGTTGGGGTCTGCTGAAAGAATAACTGGATGGAACCAGAATCATATAGAGAACAACTGTCTATCTGACATCCACAATCCAGCTAGTACCTACTGGGTAATACGATTGCCTATAGTCGGCTGGTAGTCAAACTATCGAACCATGACTACGGCTACCTTTAACAACGGACAAAGATAACAAATTACACCCGGATGAGGTACGAGTTATTAAGAGCTAAAGTTAACTTAGTTCCTAATAACTCGTACCTCATAATTTCATCAATTTACTAAACTTTGTATCTGTGTCAATCACTAAGTTAAACTGATCCGAATCCAATCTCTCCGCTATTCTGAATCTCATCTACAAACAAATTAACACGAAACGCCATTTTAATAGCCAACAAACGATCGCAAACTGATCATGTTGCGCGCTAAATAGCACTCCATTATTAGACTCGTCTCACTAAACGAGCAATGAAAAGCGTATACGAAGTTCATTTCAGAGAAACAGTTGTTACGATTAACTGTTCTAAAAACAGACGGATACCTATCTGCTTTATTGACAGATAAAAACGATCTTTTAGATGAGTAATACTCGTAAAAGATTTTAGTGTTGATTGGAGCAAAACGAAAGACTATGTCAAAGATGATAATTATACCAAGAAAGAGGAGATATCGAATGATGTCATGACTAAAAATGGTGACGACCCTAAATTAATTGTGATAAGGATAAGAGAATGATGAAAATAATAGGGTAGTTAACAAAAAAATCGAATCAGTCCGTCAGATAATTTTCAAAAATATTAAACACGTATTTTTTCTTTTTTCACGTAAACAAACAATGAAGACGATATAGTGCTTTGAAATTTCACAGCCTCCCACTCAAACCTTTGACGCGTTTTATCTTCGTAATTTTTTATTGATTTGATAGAACAAAAAATACGTATCCAATATTTTTCGATAATCTAACAGATGGACTAATTAGAATCATATTTTTCTAAGTCAGTAAACATCCCTTGTCGAGCAAAACATCCATTTTATATCATCAATGTTGTCAAAAGGAGGACAAACCTAAAAAGCTCTACTTGATGGAGATTGTATGGTCTTTCTATTATATTAAAAAGCCAAACAATTATAAGGGATCGGACAAAAAAAAACTAATTAGTCCGTCAGATAGATTTCCAAAAAATATTAAACACAATTTTTTTCATTAAATGGTTACGATACAGTGCATCGATAACTCGTGAACTCCTCGAAAATGTTCACGTCAGGTGTACATTTTTTACCTACAAATGACGTCACAACCCCCCACTCATGATCTTTGACACGATTCATCTTCGTCAATAAATAATAATAATAATAGAATAATAATAATAGTAATTAATAAGATAAAATAAAAAACACGTATCCAATATTTTTCGATAATCTAACTGACGGACGGATAAGAATCATAAATTTTTGACTCAGTCCGATTCCTTATTATGAAAACCAATTTCCATCTCTTACGAGATTTACGAGTAAAGATGTTCAAAACTGATACACTAATGCCACTGCTAAAGAAGCAACGATAAACACAGAAAATCAGCGACACAAACTGAAAACAGAAGATTTTCCAAAAATCGTTTTCCCAATTCAATCGCGGGCCACTGAAAAAACAGACGAAAATATTCAGAACGATAAATGAAAATCTGTAGCAGTAAATTTGTCGTCATTTAAAGAGATTAAAAGAAAATGTAGCGTGATATTGAATGGCGAATTCATTTGAACCTTCCCCGGCTTCGTCTTATTTATAGCGACTTTGACGATCTGACTTACTGGAAACTTTTTAAGAGGGAATAGAGGCTGTGATTCTCAAAAACAAGAAATTCTTCTTTTTATTCTTGAATAATAGCTCTAGAGCAATCATTTTTTATTCATAAAACTAGGTCTAATGTAGATATGTCACTGTCAATCTTTTTATTTGAAACTTGTAATATAAAAAATATGACACAACAAAAATTACAAAAATGCTCCATTTTTACGGCCGTATTTAGAAGACCACCAGACAATTTCAGAAGTTTTCAAAATAACAGAAATTGATAGAAATCTAGTCATACTCTTGCTTAAACTATATTGTTAAAAGTTAATGAATCAGCTCAGTTTTCGAGGGGAAATACGAAACATCGATGCAACTGTCCCCTATTGCGGTTTGACGCTGCGTGCGCTATCAGTTTCTTCAAGCATTTTTTTTTTTCTGATTTTTCGCAGGTCTGTTCCCTCTTTAAAAACTGTTTCATGCCGTCTACACGGTGGCTGTAGCTGGCTCATTTTTCACAGATCATTAAACTACAGAAGTTGTCTCGTTTCACAAGTTGAGCTTATGGTCATCGAGGGTTTGAATGTCAAGATTTTGAGGAATCGGATAGCTGATAAATACTAGACTGGGTCTCGGTCAGTAATTATAATATGAGTTTTAAATCTAAGTTCACTTTGCCAACTATTATAATTGTGATTAGAATTCCAATTCCGGCAAATAATATTGAACGCTAAAACAACAGAATACTGACAGGTTGAACCGTGGGTCCTAAACTGGGCACAGCCTGCATCCTGGTGCCCCAGACGACACGCTTACGACACGGTTGGTGCAGTGGCTCAAGCAATGGACTGCTGCGCTGCGTGTCGCGGGTTCGATCCCCGCACGGAACAAATATTTGTATGACCTACAGATAGTTGTTCCGGGTCTGGGTATTTGTGTATGTGAGTTTAAATGTTTGTGAACGCACCCACGATACAGGATAAATTCCTAGTGTGGTGCAACGTTTTTTAAGAAGAGAAGAAGAAGAATATTATAATATGTATATTCTATCAATACCACGTACTAAAATTAGTTGCGACAGAATCGATTATTCACAAAATACCAAATTATTATTACGAACTGTGATTACGAAGCTTGTCCAATAAATACATCACGGAGAAATTCAATAAAGTAAACATTTTCTCACTCATATTAAAGTAAGTATGTAAATTCACTTCATAGTTTACAGACCTTGTCATAACGAACGTCTTCTTCTCGTAAACATTTCAGTAGATACATCTGTCGTCGCCTTTTTGTGTTCTTCGTATTAACGATAATTAGCTTCATAAGTTTTCGCTGGATCAAATAAATTATTTTTAATGAATTTGTTTGATTCTAGAAATTATAATATTTTAGGATTATGTATTTTAGAGGCGTTTCGGAATATTTTAACAGTAGTTGTGGTTTATTGAAAAACTTTGTTTGAAAAATAAAATTTAGAGATAGTTTGTGATGAATTTTGAAGTTTTATAGTTTTATACCTTAATAGTTTATGTGAGTTGTTTTCAAATTTAGAGTCAATAGTTTAGAATGTAATTTAATATAAAAATATTTTGGTCTCATTCACAAACTTTCAACGAAAGCTGCCAAACAATTGCTCCACATTCGAACACAATGCTCCAATAACTTTTACTCCAGCCAACAAATAACGACATTAAACCATAAAACCTATCCAATAATGCATAATACCGTGCAAAATGCATTATGGAAGGCAGATGCGTTTCACCGTAACAGTATTAGCACGATCACAGTCAAAATGACGTATAGGGAACGTGTCGATAACAATAGGAACATAAACTATTGTACAGGATCCATCCATTGGTAATAAGTATTAGATCTTAATGCTTTACAGTACAAGTGAATCACGTTTCGCAAATAATATTGGAATCAAAATATTAGGCGGGACCTCATGTTTTGATTTTGAGATGAATTGGAGCAAATGTTCTGTTAGATTTCCATTGGAGACAGATGGCGAATATTGATTGAAAACTGATTTACAAATACACAATAAAATAAATCCAGAGACAGTGTAAACAAAGACACATTTTGCCAGAAATAAACAAAATAAAAAGTTATATATAATCAGCCACAGGCCTCCTCTCTATGAGATAGAATGGGCTATAATCCACCACACGGGCCCAGCACAGGTTAGTAAGTAGACTTAAAACTTTTGGTTCTACACATGCCAGTATCCTAACGATGTTCTCAACCGTTTTGAAACCGTGGCGATAAAATAAATTACACAAGTAATGCGCCTGCCTGGGTTAGAACCCAAGACTTGCTGCTCGAAACTCGGGGCCGCCACTACTGAGTAACCGCTGTTCCCAAAAAAGTTATACGATTTAGACTTAACAGACCATATTTAAATTTAATTCAGTTCATAGCAGAAATACCAAATTCTTTTGTTTATCACTTCTTCATAGTGCTCAGGATACTTCTCGACCAGGTAAAAACGACTTAGAAAAAATAATCTGTGTATTGACAAACAAAGATTGTGCATTTCATACTCTCATTTGTGTGGTGACAAAATAAAATAAGCTAGAGCATTGAAAACATCACTGAACCAGTTTATATGCATCTTACAGACATAAAAGGCACAATAGCACAATATTTAACTATAACTGTTCTCTTGTACAGCTATTTTAAGACTTTCTTACTGTGCCCACCCCGAATAGAAAACATGTATTTATGTTACGAAAACTCCGATTTATGATTTTCGGTTGCTTCGATACATAACGTTTATAATTTTATGTTGGATTATGTTTTGGGATCGTAAAATCGTTTTACGATTCTATAAATGTGTTCAAGTATCGAGTCTTTTTTTAGGAAAGCGGTTAAATGAAACAATAGAGAATGTGGAGCAAACTGGTGGAGTAATCGATGTGATGTTTTTTGTTTCATAATGTAGTCGATCTTTAGGTTAAGCCGCGCGTGTGTAGGTTGTTCTGTGGATGGGTGACCACCCATTACATGCAGAGTTTCTTCCGTGCCTCGGATAGCACGTTAAGCTGTTGGTCGTGGCTTTCAATTGTAGATGGCTTGTAGAGGTCAGATAGGCAGTCGCTCCATGTTCAATACTAGTAGGTATTCAGCTGCATCTGTTAAGACTGGAAGCCGACCCCAACATAATTGGGGAAAGGCTTGGCATATGATGAAAGTATTTGTACGGGTATTCACGGTGTTCTATTTCAACAGAAGATGGAGTAGGTATCTCACGTTTACCTCGATGGCTCTCACAACTCTTTTATCAAGACGCTTAATCAAAGTCACTTCTATAACGGTAAATATTTACATTAATACCGAACCTAATGTGGAAATTTATGATTATTGAATTTATTTCTTGCACTCTAATCTAACAAGGAACCGAACTCGCGATAAGCAAATTACTTAACGATTACCTAAAACGTTTATATCGTCATCGTAAATATTTATTCCGATTAGATACACAAAGAATCTTAGAACACAATCTTGATTCTGTTCTGGTATTCTTAAGCTGATGGAATTCCAATCACAGTAGATACTAGAGCAAGATTTAAACTTATCATTTCCCTTTAAATAATGGGTCAATTATCGCTTGCAACTTATCAAATACTCAAAGTTGTAGGGTAATATATTTGAAGATTTGATTATCAACCTTATCACGATGAAATTCCGGCTTAATTTCACTTGAGGAACTTATAACAAGGTAAAGAATGGCCTGACCAGAGTACATTATCTACTTAGTTTAGTTTCGATCGACACAAAACTTTATAACTCGGGCCATGAGATTTATTGTAATGAAATCGTAAGGATAGCATTTTCCTGTTCGTGAGTTATAGATTGCTGTGCGAATCGTAAATATAGTACGGTTTGGTTTAATAAATTCTTTGGGTCCCTTGATCGTAAAGTGAACCTGATTTGCGGAGGTTTCATATGTTTCCAAAGTTGTATTTAATGATAATTTCAAAGTTTTAAGTACGGCTGTAAAATGATGTGACGACATTGAAGGATTGTTCGCAATTTGGATTTGGCCATTTGACCTATCTAGCCGATGTTATGACATGCCTTGGTGTTAAATCTAGTTATGACTTGTGTCGTAATTGATGATATGAAATTTTAATTAAAATCTATTGAACGTCTTTCTGGGAACTTATAAACATCGTGGACAAGAAACTTGTAATGGCATTATCATCTCTATCAAGTCTCCTAGTTATGGCAAGTAGATACCGTACCTGCCTACTTGTCCAAACGATAAAAGCAACGCCATTGTAGTAGAAATGAAGTTTCAGGTAATTATTTTAAAACTAAACCCAAACTCAAACAATCGAGACAACCCAATTCAGTTACAAACTACAAACTCAAACATAATTAAGTTATCAACAATATTGCAACGATAAATTCAGTGAGAGCTACTTTACTAACATCTAATTCATGTGTAACTTTATTCAAACTGTCAGATTGAATCCGAAACTACAGTGCACAAATCACGGCTATATTAGATTCCACAGAATTTATCGCCTCGACGACTGCTAAAGGAGATGGATCGTGTTTCTCAGAGCTCAGTGAAATGCTGTATCGTTCACTTTTCAATCTCACTACCAAATTTCGGATGTTGCTATTTCTGCCGATTTAAATTTAAACCCAGACATGACACTGCAATTTGGACCATTAGAGGACGCTGTAGCTGATGGATTACAACAGTCGAATTTGGGAGATACGGTTTGCTAAATTCGTCGATCTTCTGTTTATAGAATATCTAGAGGTGTCGTGGTTCAAAAATTATAAGGAGTTTGACTAACTAGTTTAATATTTACAGATATTTTCGTGGAGCAGTACTTTTCTAAATATACCGTTGATTCCTGTAAATACATTTTGGCAAATATGTATAGCAGATTTGTAAATCGTGTAGTATACTAATTAATTCATTGTGCGTTTTCGTAAACTCAGCTGTTATTTAAATGGTCTTATATTAAGATCTCAACTACGAGCCAGATGAATAGGCCTTGTGACAATAGTAACGTAACCTAAGCTGATCCATTGTATAATGGAAATTCCGTAGCTAGGCTCAAAGACAAAGTGGTACCATTAAACGTGTAGTAATGCAGTTTGCGGAATCACATTCCTTCATCATAGTATTTGTAAATAATTATTAATTATTTCCTAAGATTTCGCATTGTCTCTTAATAGTGCAAGTTTATTTTAACCTACTTTATTAATGACAAATTAACAATCAAGCACTTCCTAATAAAAAAAGAAAATCACAATATGGTACTAATTATATTTCCTGCAATTTCCCTTCATTTTGGCACAAACGTCAGCATTAATTTAAACTGACAAAGATTTACGACACAAAAACAAGTATAAAACATGTTTTTGGAAAGCTAATTAATCACCGCCGTAAAAATTAAGTGTCATTCGATATTCAGATTATATGGAGCAACAAATTATGCTCACACCAAAATTGGTCATGATACTATTAATTAACACCCGGATAATTACTCTAGTGAGCGGAGACACACCTAATTAGCTTCCGCTCCAAAGAACCCATTCATGTGATTATCTCCGAGCGAGTTGAAATGCTTCCAAGACATTCGATACTGAAACCAAGTCCTCTCAAATCAAAGTGTAAAACGAACTGTCATATTTCTTAAAGACACTCGAAATATTACTGGAACACCCGCCTTTTCGTCACGTTCCACGGTCATTCTTCACGCTTTCTGACATTTGGAACGTCTCTCAAAAACAAAAGCGTCAATTCAGTGGCGCTGTGTACCAAAAAGTCTGGTAAACTTGGCCACAGACTAAAAATATTCCTTTGGATTATTGTTGGCTTGTTATATTTACAGTCATGAATTTTGTAGGCTGTGGCACATCTTTCTGTGTGTAATATTATCCCCAAATTATTCATGTCAGTCATCGAGGTATGACAAATTACAGAAAGAAGATTGTCTTGACTATCGTGATTATGTTATTGGAAAGTTATTTTCTTCTCCTTTAGTGTCATAAAAGTACTAAAGCGTGGTGTATTAGATGTTTTCTTATGTTTTATAAATCCGAACACTATCCTAACTACTTTCTTTTCACAACGCATCTGTCTTTTAATAAAACATCTACTAAAGAAGAACATAAAAATACGAGTGAGGTAAATATTTGAAAAGGCTGTCCATATTTTAGCGTGTATGTATCACAAAGAAGGTATTGTGGGAGTTAATTCCAGTGAGCAAGTTTTTCTAGAACAAAGCGTTATTGTGGTTTTAATGGAAAATAAAAATAGACCCTGTGACATCACCGCTTAGTACTGACACAAATACTGGACTAAAATTATAATAATAATAATAATAATATTCCACAACTATCACACAACGCCATCTAGTCCCAAGCTAAGCAGAGCTTGTGTTATGGGTACTAGACAACTGATAAACATACTTATATATTTCTAAATACATACATATTATAGATAAATTACACCCAGACACAGAACAAATGATCGTGCTCATCACACAAACATTTGTCCTGGGTGGGAATCGAACCCACGACCTCCGGCATAGCAGTTAGAGTCACTAACCACTAGACCAACAGGCCATTCTGACAGCAGCTGAAGCAGGAAACGATACATGCTTGACACGGCGTTTCCTAAATCAGTGTCCTCTCTCGGCAATTTAGGGGGTCATAAAAATTTTAACGCCCTGAGTCCGGGCTACTGCAGGCGCTTAAAACATTTTGTTCCCCTTTATTGACACAGAAGCTAACTCGCACAAAGCGCTAACTAAGACTTAACGGATGTTTTAATATAATTACAGTTTAATATTCCACATTGACACATTTCTTTATTGTTCCGAGTAAGCGGCTATAAAAGTGCTTTTACGACGTCACACTATAGGTATATAGACCTTGACAGGATTTATGCTTTGAAAATTTTATCGACGGCCCAATTGAATTTATTGTCAAAACTAAAAGTTTTTTTGCAAAATTTACATGCATGTATTTGCGAGACGGAGTTTTTAACGAGCTCTTTTTATTTATGACTAGGATAAATTCGGCGTTTCATCTGTACTGTTGGTGAAAATGTATCTTTTATTGACTTGTTCATCTTTTAATGGACTTTAACGGATGTCTATTTGGGGATCATAGTTAAAACTACAACACATAAACACCTACTCTATCAGTCAGATGAGAAACAGAGATAAGCGATCTTGGTAGAGTTGAACTTACGATTTAGAGGCTTTTCATCTAGCAATCTACGTAATTTTTGAAAACCGTAACCCAAAAAATGCAATATCTATAAAACAACCGTTGTGTTATAGAAATTGCTTTTTTGCGTGGTGAAATCGTTCGGTTTCTATCCGAACTAATAATTCGAATATAAGAAACCTATCCTTATGCGATCGACATGTCTATCGGTCGGCCAGGTTGAGAGTTTAAACATATGTGTAGGACATGAAGGTGGACATTTTGGTACGAACGGAATCAGCCAATTAGACTTATATGAGGACATACAGTAAAATTACTTCCATATTTTAATTTTAACGTACCTAAGCTCCTTGCCGTCCTCCATGATATTAAAATTGCATGCTAAGCTCAGACAGACTATATTATTTATTATTCTTTACTAGCTTATGCCTGCAGCTTCACACGCATAACAGTAATTGTCACACGGGAGAAGTTTTGATTTGAACAAATTTACGGGCCATTTTACACATCGATATAACTTTATAAATTTATTTCGATTAGATTTTGATATCGTAGATTTCGGTCAGATTTAAATGAGAGAAGTCAACTGCAAGTTTTATCATGTCGTAAACTTTAAAGTGCCTAACATTAAATTAAATTTATAGAAGAAGTGATTCATATTCAATTTTGAGAGCTAAGTGATTAGATCATGTTTTGGACAATGACATTTTAATGTCATAATCAAGTTTTATAACTTAAATATAAATCAATTTAGCTATAAAGTCTTATATTTAATTCGCTTTGATCAAGATAATAGGATTAGATTAGATTAAAATTATTTATTTAATGTTACCTACTGATAAATGCATGACTAACTAAAAGTAATTGCTTAAGCAAATTAAAATCTTCATAAAATGTTGAAGCGTAATACTGGATTTTAATAGTGTCAATATCTTAATTCATTTCGATAAAGTTGGAAATAGACACATTATTGTGTATGTATCTGTGAGAACAACGAGTAAAAGGATTACTCAATGAAGTATTAATGGCTTATATTATAATATGATGTACTAAATATTATAAATAATTAATAGATTTGCAGCAGGCAGGCTGTCGTTCTGCTTTGTCCAGCAGTGGTATGGCTGATGATGATGATGATGAATAGATTTTACAAGCATAGCTAAAGTTGCGTACAGACTACCGACATGTTTCTTAGTGTCTTCATAAATCGTATTTAACTCTTAAAACTGTATTAAGAATAAAACTAGAATATAACTTCTTAAATAATGCTCTTATTTGAGCAAAATAAACATCAGATTTGTATTTAAAAAAGACTCCACTTCATTCTCTCTCAAAACCTTCTCCCCTAATTTTCACAGAGCATTTTACCAGAACCCAATGCTTCTTTGTAGCGTGATTCCAGAAGCAAAGGCTCCCAAACTATGTATCGCCTAATTAGCCTCCTGAAACTCAACAAAAGAACGTATTCACACAAGCAGTAACAAAGCGTACGAGTTCAGTCGTGTTTGTAAACCGACGCTGGGCTGCTGAATCCAGCCTCATTGAATTAAGTGGTCAAAGTGGGGCCGCGGACGCCGCGGTCGCACGTGTGGAGAATGCCTTATAACTAGGGTTACCATTTCCTAGCGTGGTCGGCTTAAATACCTGATAAAATGTTTTTAAGAAAAGTAAATAAAATGCCGGACCAAATCAATACCGAGAAGGTAGAAGATTTAAATGTACGAGTATGTACTCGTAATTATGTAGTTACATGGGCGTTTTTTTAGGGCCTAACATAAGTGATAGTGAGCAGCAGGGCACACGCGGAGTTTGCACAGGACCAATCCAGTATCAATGACTTTTGGGAAAGGCTTTTTTAGTCATAGTCATTTATTTCATAACAAAATACATTGTGTAATTTTAAGTTATTTTACTTAAAATTAAATTAATACTAATATTAGATCAGTAATAAAAAAAAAACAACGAAATTAAAAATAAACTCATTTCAAACAAAACTAAGATTATAGTGGTTAAATAATTGAAAAAAAAATAACATACATAATTTAAAAAGATGAAAATAAGTTAATATCGCGTATATTTTTCGGTGGACATCTTTCGGCTGAAATGATAATGACGATGATGATGATGGGCGAATTACACCAATGACACTAAATTCGATCAACACATGTCACTCATGCTGTCAGTGTCATTATTGCGTTGGAATATTGAAGCTGACAGTTTTTGAACTGGGTTTAGTTGTGCTGATCGCGTTAAGATTCGTTGGTGAAATTCAGCCGCAACAAAGTAGAACGTTCCATTTCCAAGAACTTTAAAGTTCAATCAGTTTCGAAGCTGAAATCGGAAAGGTTCAAAACATGTTAAATAATTAAAGTGCTTTGAGAATCACTTAAGTGATTTTGTTCTTCGAAATATTCGGTCGATATTATCTACGTATAACTCACTCGGGCTTCCGAAAATTTAATTACGTAATCCCAAACGTAGGATATCCGTGGCGGTAATGGTTTACCCCAAGAGGTACTAATGCTATTATGCCTTTCAATTATTACCATTCTGAAATTATAGTGGTTACAGCTGGATTAAGACACATTTCAATATAATATTAGATACTATAGTAAACAATTAATGATCGATCTTCGAGACTTAGGTCTTTTAGTTTATGTTTGCACCAACTTTTTGTAATGTAAGTGTATGTAACTAATAATAGATAAACAAATAAATAAATTGAATTAATATTTTTTTAAGATACAATCTACTGCTGCACCAAATTTAATAATGTTGTATAATGTTATTACCTCTGAGAGAGGCCATAAAAGGTAAAGTAGTAGTTAAGTATCATACCAACCATTATTTCTATAACACCATACCCTATTTTGGCTAGAGTGCCCTTTTCTGGTTATAAATGTAACCATGAATAAAAACGGCATATTAAAGAAATTTACATAACCATGGTCACCCTAGTGATAACGTGTACAGTAAAAAAGTTTGTCTCGATAGCCGTCCTGTCCATGGTCGTTAGCTTGGCTGTATTGTGAAGAATATGCAATTAGCAACACTAGCTTTGCTCAGATTTACTGGTGTCATTTACCGGAGTTTTTGGTGGACGTTTGTTTTTTAATCAGAGGTGTAGTGACTGGGTTATGGTATAACTGTTGATTAGTACTATGGATGTAAGTGATGTAGAAAAGAACCTCTTTGGTTACTATATTGAACGGTTGCTATCTCGAGGGTTTTGTGAAGAATGTGCGATAAGCAACACTAGCTTTGCTCTGATCTAGTGATGTGATACATGGAATTTTTGGTGGACGTTATAATATTTTTTTTTTTAATATGAGTTTAATTATTATTCGCGTGTTCGCGAGAAATGGAAAAAGTGGACTTTTGATTGTTGTAAGTGCTTAAGCATTGTAAATGGACCCTAGAATACAACACTATCCAATATACGGGTGTAAGAGATACAACGTTTAGGCTCAAACTGTCGCGGCTGGACTCTTAGTCCATTTGAACCCAACGACGAAACAAGGAGAAGAAACCTGAAATTTTAGTTGATTTAATTTATTAAAACTCTACTCCTCTTTTTCGCGTCTTACCTGAGAAATTGATATATTTCGCATCATTCATTATTTGTCTGCTATTATTCCTTTTGTAATAAAATAGGAAATAAATATACCAATTTGTGTCCAAAACCGACAACACTGAAATTGCGTGGACCACAACCATGATTCCAAAAATAACAGAACATTCAAACAAGAAAACTATTTTAATCTACCCTGTACAGTTCTGAACAAGTACACAATTACTCAACGAAAAGCTGCTTACCGTTTCACAAACAGAACGACAGTTCGCTAGATAGTTCATTTATTCTAGTGGGTATCATCTGTTGAATGAGGCATTATTAAAACGCGTTTGCAGTGAGAACGCAAACAATCCCCGTATTAGTTGTTTTGAAAGGTACTATTTGTTCGCCTTCGTTCATTTCCTGCAGTTTATTTGAAATTACATTTTGTTGAAACGACAGAAGGATTACTTTTGTTAACCGGTATTCATTTAATCTTATTTTTGAAACGTTTATGACAGTTCAACTGAAAAAGAAAAAGTTTAGCCTATATTTTGAATATGTCTCGTTGAAAATGCATTAATCTCCTATTATCAGTTCGGCGCGCGCGCTCGTGTTAGTCGCACGTCTTACTCCCTCCCAGTTACTCCGCATCGCTACTAGTGATGGGAACACGCTCGATAAAGAGATATCGATATGGATCGTTTTCTGACGCGCTCAAATTCTGTAGGGAAACGCCCTCTCGAAGGCCCCATTAACCCCAATGAGTGGAAAATTCCAAAAAGAGCTGCGCGTCTAGCCGAACAACGTCCAACTGAGCCAATCAAGACCTCAAACAGATTCGGCCCACTACCAGGCAACCAATCATCTGCCGCTGATTCTAGCACTAGATTTCGTGATGCTGTCACCAAAAAGGCCAGCCGCATTCCTCCCATCGTCTTGGAGATACTACCCACCTGGACACATGAGTACATCAGGACCACAATGGCGTTGTACTCAAAAAAAATCCACTTGCAGTACAGACGTAATAATCGAGTGGCTGTTATCTGCCACACGTCTGAAAGCCACCAAGCCATCAAAGAAGGTCTACGTGCCAAGGACATTGCTTTTCATACATACTCGCGAAAAGATGAGAAGATGTACAAAGCGGTAATTTTCGGCTTACCTGACTATGTCGAGGATACCCTTCCAGCAGAAATTTCCTCACTTGGATTTGAGAACGTGATCGTACGTAAAATGAAAGTTCCAGCTGAAAAGACTTTTTATTGTCCTCCTTTTTTGGTCCAGTTGCCACCCGGTGCTGATTTCACATTTCGATTTTCAAATTTCGACAGATCAGGTTCCTATGCAACACCGTGGTACAGATCAAAAAGTACCGAAGTAACAATCGGTACGGAACGCAGTGCTACAGATGCCAAGGATTTGGCCATTCGTCTTCGAACTGCAACTTAGCACCACGCTGTGTCAAATGTACAGATCCTCACCAGACTGAAGAATGCCCAAAAAAGACCAGAGACCAACCAGCCAAATGCTGCAACTGTGGTGGAAAACACCCTGCAAACTTTCGACAATGCAAGGAGCGCGAAAATTACTTGAAGATACTGCGGGAACGTCAGGACCAACTCAAATCCACTAGGACTACGGAGCCACCACTGAAGACGAACGCAGTTGATGAGCGACCCTGGAACCTCGTTGCGGCTGCCAATACTCAAAATGCTACTGTTCCAGATAATGCCCATGACCAGGCGACAGCTGACATGCTATCCATATTAATGACGATAAAAACCATCAAAATCTAATTTATAGGCTGTAACAATATGATGGATAAAGTCATTCTTATTTTAACCCATCTTGGTCAATATGTCTAAAACTCAAAATGTACGTATACTATACTGGAATGCCGACGGCATTCGCTCAAAATTGACAGAACTGTTGGACCTGGTAAGTGAGCTATCTATTGATATTGTAGCTATTTCGGAGACCAGAATATCTCCTCACATGCAAATACAAACTCCTGGCTTCACCTGTTATAGGCGCGATAAAAAACATAATGGATGTGGTCAGGGAGTTGCTATCCTAGTTAAATCAGACATAGCACATATCCCCCTGAACATACCTCCAACCCAAAATATGGAATGTGTTGGAATAGAACTGACCCTATCAAACCATAAAATCGCCTTTATCTCAGCCTACCAATCACCTAATCTTTCATTATTAACTACAGACCTAGACGCAATCATAAATATTCAGTCAAAAACACTTATCATGGGTGACCTTAACACCAAACACCCTTACTGGTACTGCTCTTGCTCTAACATCCATGGCGAGGTGCTTTTCGACCACATGATGAGCAACGAATATGAAATCCATGCGCCATCTAGTCCAACCTTAGTCCACTACCACAGCACTCACGTGCCTTCTACTACCAGACATTATCCTGGCTAACTCGATTTACCACCTTACGGAGCCTCAGGTCATCACCAGCCTCTCCTCTAACCAACTACCCGTTTTATTTACCGTAGAGGGTAAAGTCAACAGACACCCCCGTACCTTCTTTAATTACAGGAAAGCGGACTGGAAAGGCTACAGGTCATACTTAAATGCGTCCATAACTTTGAGTCCTCAACCTACACTCCTAGAACTACACTCAACCCACCTGAGGCTATTGATCTTGCCGTGGAACACTTGACCCAGTCAATAATAAGTGCAAGAGATAAAGCCGTTTCAAAAATATTCAGTGGTGGTGGTCATCAACTCCCGCGACGGATCAAATCACAAATAAAAGTTAAAAATCGCTTTCGCAGGCTAGCTTTAGAGGAATCTAACCCGTATAACCGCCGTGAATTATTCTCCCAGGTCAACAACATGCAAAAATCTATCAAGTTTAAGATTCAAACCCTCAACGACAATGTCTGGAACAAAAAACTGTCTTAAATTACCAACCCTGCTACTGACTTATGGAGAATAGTTAAGTCAATTAACTATCGACCTAACTCAATACCCCCTCTATCAACTTCAACCAACACCACTACCTCCTCAGACCTTGGACAATGTGAGACGCTAGCCAATACCTTCCTAGACAATATGAACATGACCATAAATTGGATCAGCGACCCTGGTATTGAAGAGGCGGTGAAAGACTCAATGAGTTTACTGAATCGGCATGAAATTAATGATTATCCAACTCTTGTTAGGCCAAGTGAGATTCAAAAAAATGTAAGTAAGTTAAAATCGAATAAAGCACCTGGTTTTGACGGCCTGGGGAATGGCTTACTGAAAAACCTCCCTCAGAAAGCTTTTGTTTTCTTGACCAAACTGTTTAATGGATGTCTACGCAATGCATACTTCCCGCGGTCCTTAAAATACGCCAAAATCATAGCCATTAAGAAACCGGGGAAAGAACAGTCCAATTCATCGAGCTATCGACCGATCAGCTTATTGCCAAGCATAGGGAAACTACTAGAAGCTGTTATTCTATCCCGCCTCTCCAAAACAACAGCGCATATCCTGATCCCTGAACAGTTTGAGTTTCGAAGTTCCCACTCGACCACACAACAGTTAGCCAGAGTTGCCGAACACGCTGCTCATGGATTGAACCGTAGTCTATCAACAGGCATGATTTTACTAGACATTGAAAAAGCCTTCGACTCTGTGTGGCACGATGGTCTTTTACACAAGTTGTTAAAGCAGGAAGTACCTTTTTGTCTAGTAAAACTCATTCAAAGTTACTTGCGAGATCGATCTTTCTCTGTGTATATTGGTAAAGACCATTCTGCTCCCAAAACCATTCCAGCCGGCATTCCTCAGGGTTCGCTCCTGGGTCCTCCCCTATTCATACTGTACCTGAATGATATACCCAAACAAGCTCACACACACCTTGCCATATTTGCCGATGATACAGCCACATTCACAACAGACAAAGATGTCGACATAATTGCGGGTCGGCTACAACTGTCACTGGAACTGCTCAGCGAATATTTTAAGATCTGGAAATTGAAGCTGAATTCTGAAAAAACCGAAGGAATACTATTTACCGGTAAACGATCACAACCCACTAAACTCGTTAAAATTTATGGCTTCCAAATTGTGCGGCGCAAATCAGTAAAATATTTAGGCATAATTTTAGACAAGACACTTAACTGGAACAAAAACACCGAGCTAACTATCAGTAAAGGCGCAAAAGCCCTAAATTCACTAAAACCTATTTTAAATCGCAAGTCCATCCTCAGTCCCACAACCAAACTTCTTACCTATTCTACATTAGTAAGGCCTTGCTTAACCTACGCCGCACCTGTCTGGTCCAGTGTAGCTGAAACTAAGTATAATAAGCTACAAACAATACAAAACAAAGCCTTAAAACTATCGTACAATACACCATTTCGCACAAACCTTAAAACACTACATAAACGCATAAAGTATCCTTTTCTAAAAGATTTTATACTAAAGATCTCACGTAAATTTTATCTGCACAAAAACACATCACACAGTAATATTCTAATATCAGCAATTGGTAACAGTAAACTGACGACATTGCCTTACGCTCGATCATACAACCGATATCGACTCCCCCATCACTACTTCCTCGGTGACGTATCATGACGATAGCTTGCTTACTAGCCGACGCGGCGACGTCGCTTGGCCGGCCGCGTATTCGTAACTTTGCACAAAACTACCTCCTACTTACTTTATTTTCTTATTTTTAACTTAGTTTTAAGGTAAAACGTACATTTTTTAGGTAATCTCTTTGTAAAAATTATGTGGGTCCTTACCTGCACATATTTAGGAATCAATCGATGTGAATCAATAAGGTAGGTTGACGTAAAAAATTAGATAATAACATGTTTTGATGTTTATAAAGGCGATATGTTTAGCTTATGTAACAAAATAAATCCTTACTTGTAAGCAAATAGAATAAGATCGTTTGTAAGCAGTTTGTATCAAATTGTGTACTAATAAAGACCTTATAAAATCAATCAATCAATCAAATCAATCTCCTGTTTACTTGGGAACACAATCTCTGACGAGATAGATTTATTCACTCGTTAGGCGAAAAGAATAGGGCGTTTGAGAGGAACCAGAAGCGAAATAATAGTAGCTCTGGGGTCAATATTCAGGTTAAACCGCGCTTGCCTAGGATCGTTGTGGATTACAAATTGGTTACATAGTTCTTCGATTTAAGAGGCATGAAAGAAATTTCGTGGCTCAGAAATCGAAGAACTCAACCACTGACGGCAAAATTGCCTTTTTTTTTCATATTTTCATTAATTCGTGTTCCTGCGGCTGTTAAATGTGAGCAGTACTGTTGACTTAAAACCGTAAGTTTTAGCAAGGTAACAAAGACCTTTGAGGATAGTTGTGAACTCCTGGTGATACCTAACTGTATTTCAAGAAGGGCGCTAACCAAAAGGTAACTGAAGTAAAAAACATACAACTCAACATATTCAAAACGGTGTTACACATATTAACCATTTTTTATAAAAAAATCAGAGAGTAGTGGTGGTGACCCCGACTTACGAACAGTGAGTCTTGGGTTCGAACCCAGTCAGGCGCATTACTTTGTCTAATTTATTTCATCACCACTGCTCTCAAAACGGCGAAGGAAAACATCGTGAGGAAACCGGCATGTCTTAAAAGCAAAAAATTCGAAGACATGTGACATCTACCAATCCGAACTGGGCACGCGTGGTGGATTATAGCCCATCCCTCTCCTAGAGAGGAGGCCTGAGTCCCTGCAGTGGGAACAATCTAGGCTTTTTTTTTTAATGGGACAAGCCCGCCTCACTATTCCCAAACCACTGTAACTTATCTGTAAGCCAGAATCAACAGTGGCGACCACAAGAAAAGCGCCGAGACAATGAAGCTCGACGAAGTCCCAGAGAAATGATTTGACTGTCTTGGATCCCGCAACGAAATTAATCAGAAAAGAATAGCGGAGGAGTAGGAAAAACAGAAATTTCCACTTCCCTCCATATCAGCAGGAGACAGAAAAGAACAAGGCCATTAGGCACACAGGGACGTATACAACTGGGATAAGCCCAGTTGCCTAGCACCACGGATATTGTTGTCATTAATATTACTAGGTCCTAAGTTGTGAGCTGTTATATTTGTTTCCAATAATAGGTATGACAAAAATGCTTGAACGCACGGAAATTTGTTCTAGTTTCTACAAGGTCCGTATAGTAAATAACTCCGGATGTAACCTGTACACTATCCAACATAATATTACGTTCATTCTGCCAAAGACTACACTCCCATAAAATGTGATGTGCAGATTGTTCATATTCGCAGTCAGATGTAGAACATTGACAAAAAGGCGACGCAACAAGCTTGAAGGAAAATAATTTACTCTTAAAGTTACCATGACCAGTGAGAAATTGGGCAACACAGTGATCCACCTCCAGCCATGTTCTGGCCAGCCGCTCACGAACGGATGGAAAGAACTGGTGGAGGTGTCGGCCTTTGATGGAATTATCCCACCTACATTGCCATTCTGACAAAAGATCCTCCCAGACGTCAGTCTGTGGTTTAAGTAATCTAGCTATTTTAGTACGGTCACGTTGTGTTAAAAAGTCTGCGTCCGCGGTCTCTCGTGCGCAGTAGTACATTGAAGCACGGCGCTGTACTTCAAGATCGACTGGAAGTACCCCTGCCAGTACCGGTAAGGCTTCAGTACAAACCGTCCTATACGCTTTACACAAGAAAATCATGCCAACCGCTGGCTTTGAAGTAATTTACGTCGTGCCGCTCCTATGGTGGCCCTATCGGCCCAAACTGGTGCCCCGTAGCACATACACCCCAAGTAAGTAGCCCCATAGATCATCTTCAGAGTTACAAATGATAAACCCCACGTAGATTTAGATATTCTCTTTAAGGCATAAAAGTTCTTTTTAGCTTTTTCACCGACGGTTTTTATATGTTCAATTAATGAAAAATTCCTCTCTAAGACAAACCCAAGGTAGCACACGGACTCCTTCTTTTTCACGGGAACGTTATTAAATTTTATGCTGGGGCATGATTTAAGATTACCTTTTAAAAGAAGTTGATAAGTTTTATGTGGTGCAAAGGTCAGACGGTTACGATCACCCCACTGGGATATCTAGGCTGATGATGATGTTATAAGGAGTAAGTGACAACAATTTTATTATTGACTAGTGGACGTCACGCTGTTTCACCCGCGTAGTTCCCGTTCCCGTGGGAATGTAGGGATAAAATGTAGCCTAAGTCACCCGGAGATAGTGTAGCTTCCCAACGGTCCAATTGTTTCGGAGCCTATTCGTTACTAACAAAGAAACAAATCTTTCCTCTTTATAAAAAGTATTAGTGTAGATAATAAAATGATTTCCGTGCAAATAAAAATATAGACTAGAAATTGTTTGCAAGTTCCATGGACAAAGGTAGTGGGCAACAGCTAGTAAATAATATCCCACTAAAAACAAAACTTGTAAAAAAAGGCCAAGCCGCGCAACTCAGTTTTTTTACCGTAAAATGTAGTGAGATCCATGTAATACCAAGTCAGTTAATATATTCAGACCTAACTTAAAAATCTTTGATGTTTTAAATAAATAGATTGACTTGGTCATCGCATCGCATTCACCAATGTTAAACAAGCCATTTAATAGCTAATTGCCATCGCATTGGCCAATGTCATGCAGTGGCCAAGTCAATCTATTTGCCTAATTGTTTACTAAAAATTCAGGCTTCTAGTTTTATCCACAACGAAGTAATAAGAGGTCGAAAATGGCCTGAACTGGTTTGAGAAAAATATGGTACAGCCATGCCGCTTTATTGCTCGACTTGGCGGGGGCACTGCCGTGCCCCCAGATAAATCCAGGAATTAAATTTTAATAAAAAATTATAATATTAATAATCCTTTGTGATTTAATTTAAAAAAATTCTGTCGGCAACAGTCTAGGTTCTCCTCGACATAATATTTTAATTGCGGATTGTGGGTATAAAGCTCTATTGTTGTTTGTTAATAATAGTCTTGGTTTCTCGAACAATAGCTTGACATTAATATTACTGGTCTTATCTAATTATTACGATGTGTGGGTATATCAAAAACGAAGTGGGAGTTCTGTTTGGAAATTCGTCAATTGAATTCATTTTCGGATTTTGACTTACCCATTTGTTGAGCGGTATTGTTCAGGTATGTAATCAAAAGAACACGGCCCGTCTCGGCTTCGCACGAGTGAATCTTTTTTTAAATGTACAAATACAAACTATTCTCGTATCCACTTGGACATACACAAAATATGTCATCAAAATAGGTCCAGGCGTTAAGGAGGAGTTTAATAACAAACACACGCACAGTAGATTATTTTATATATATAACTAGGTAATTCCCGCGGCTTTGCCCACGTCAAGTTATATACTTAGCCTTCCTCAAGAACCACTTTACTCATTGGTGAAAACAGCATGAAAATCGGTGCAGTAGTTTTTGAGTTTATCGCGTACAGACAGACAGACGTGGAGGACTTTGCTTTTATAATATAAAGTGATAGTGAAGATTGACTTTAACAAACGGTTATCTGACGTTTTTCTATCATTTAAAATGTTTTCCACTTGCTAACCCATTACTGTAATTTTCAGTCAGCTATTTAAAATCATAAACTGACATCTTGGGACAAAACCCGCAACACTATTTCAAAACCACAGCAAATCCTAAAACCAAAAATCAACAGGGGCTACAAGAAATTGCCGAGACAATGATAACCGTCGAAGTCCCAGAGAAATAGAAGACTGTTATAATACGCCCCTAGCACAAAGCGTATTTACAGATACAAACGCGCGTGTGAAGCGCGTTCGAAGCGCGTACGAAGGGTTGCAAATAGTTGGCAGTCCTAAGCGCGTAGACGCGCGTTTCACGATCGCCCCGAGTGCTTACAAGGTCGCGTTCAAAATCTGAGCGTCGTCCGCGCCGTTGAAAATACGCCGTGTGCTAGGGGCGTACATCCCGCAACGAAATGAATCAGAAAAGAATAACGGGGGCGTAAGAAAAAACATATTTAATTTCCTCTTCAATCTGACATCTGACAGAACATATATTCAAGACAGTTTCCCAGGTGTCAGACACTATGCGTTACAACCACTAGTCTCAAATAAACAGTAACCCAGCCCGAATTAAACCCGTTTCCAGAAGTTAACTCCAGTGAAATGTGTGAGAAACACGTGAATCACAGAATTAAACACAGTACAGTAACTTGTTCTACCCCAGTGCTTCTACTTGATGTCTAAACTAAGCTCAGGTGAAACAAGTCTAGGCTACTACGAGCTCAATTTCTAGATTACATTCGCTTTGTGTATATACACTTGAAGTTTTGAATTGGGTGCTGTAGTGGACAGAGTTGCTCTCTAGTTACGTTTGTAGTCACGGGCGTTAATGGTTATACAACACTAGCTTCTGCTTGTCCACGTAGACTTCAGAATTGAGTTAAAAACCATATTTATTTCTGTAAATCGGGTTTTACAAAACTTTTTTACACGTCGAATATGTGTTGTATAGTCTTTTTTAAGTTCCAGACATTATGCCAAGCGATATAAAAAACTGGCCAAGTGCAAGTCGAACTTGAACATGAAGGGTTTGGTACCATCGTAGTAGGGAAGCGCACTTTAATTTGTATTATTTCATGTTAAGGCGGCAGCAGGAAAACATATTTTGTGATGAGTTTGTTTTTATAGTGTTTGTATTAATAACAAAGTTATATTTGCGATTATTTATTGTGCTATATCTCAAAATCAATTACTTTATATTGAACAAACCAAAGTTTTCATTGCAATCTACAGCATATTTTTTTTAAATTCTTTTACTCTCTTAGTTTAAAAGCTAGAGGGGGGGGGGCACACATCTTACACTTTGGAAGTGTCGATCTTTCAAACGATTGACTTTGAGTTAAAGTAGTTTAAGGCACCTTAATGTAATTTTGAGTGACCTATCTATAGACACCCCACGCGAATAGGTTTGATGAAAAAATAAAATTTTTTGTTTCAGTTCCATGCCCATACAAGGAGCCCGCAAGAACGAACACCTACGAGCACGAAAGCACCCAGCGACGCACACCGCAACAACGAATGCACGAAACTCGACATCACGGAACAAAGAATGCACGCCATAACGAAAATCGCCACACTGAACCACGCGACCCCGAAACTCGACTTTCCAATCCGAGAAACAACATATTAATTTACTAGCTTTTGCCCACGACTTCGTCCGGGTAGAAGTCGAAAATGGTTCTAATAGGATTTTTAATTTGTTATTTACGTTGCGTTCGTTTTGTTCAACCATATAAACTATTTTGTTAAATTGTTTGAATTCTTAAAAAATATAACAATCTTTCAACCAACCGTACTGTTGTGGGCTTTGTCCTCCTAATGCAGGTTCTCCTATTGTGACCACATATTTACTGTAGATTTCAACTATAATGCCAGCCAGCCTTTCCACTTGTCGCTTGTTGTCTTCCGTTAGGCTGTTTCAGTATAGTATAGTAGGAATTAGTGCGTCAGTAATCTGACAGAATAGTTACGAAAATTATAGAAAAAGTTCACAAAAAGGTTGCACTTCAAATGACGAATGAATAAGGATCTTCATTTGGATTTGGTATCTCAGCACATTTATGTTCATCCACCAAGCACCAATGCAACCGCATTTCGCTTTACTTGGTGGATGAACATAAACTATCCAGAATATGTGTGCATAAGGTCTTTTACCTTTGGTTAGAAGTGCCATTATTTTTTAAACTTTGAGGTGAAAAATCCTAGGTATTATTTCGTGTCTATCACAATTTTTTTGCCCAGACTAAAGCTTTTCCGTGATTTCATCCCATTGAGGATTGCAAGTAAATGTTATAAAGAGAGCGGGACGACCGTAGCACATAAGTCACGTCGTCTTATGTCCGCTCATGCATACAGCGTGGCCCCCCAGTGGAAGAAGGCAGCACTACTTTTTTGTCTCAGCTGATCAGCATCATCGTCCTATCTCCTTATCGCATCTTGCAAGTGTAAATAACTGTCCGCACTAAGCTGTGCCCGATTGTTCCGAATATAACTCAAACTTTCCGTCTCGATTTTCGCAAACATGTCGCCTAAACAGCGAACGATAATATAACAGATTATTGTAAGAATAAAACCTTGCAGCAGATACAATATTTTTAAGCGTTTGTTTGGTCTTAGGATCGCAATGGGGTATAGAAATGTAGTATTCATCCTCGCCACAGCAAAAAAGTGGGTACCCACTGTAATACATCGTATGAGCGATGAATTTCACTAATATCCCGCATGTATATAGCTTAGAAAATTGCTGTACAACAATAAATAGAGCAACTTCATTTGACGTAGGTTGATTGAGTTTTCAATCGTGTCAAAATAAAATGTCATTTAAATAACTAAGGAGTATTAATATCAACTTCGAAGCAAATCACCCCCGAAATAACTTTCTACATCTTTTTAACCCCGTTAGAGGGTAAATATCAATAAAATATGAAACACGTCCTCCGTCAATACTGTTGAAAAAGGTTTTTGCAAAATTTAAAGTAGATTGGACCAAGGAATCACGTTGTCCCATACAAACTTTGCCCCCTCTTTTTCACCCCCTTAGGGGCAGAATTTCGGAAAATCCTTTCTTATCGGATGCTTGCGTTATCCAAAGAACACACTCGCCAAGTTTCAAGTCTCTACGATCAGCGGTTTAGGTTGTGCGTTGATCCGTCTGTCATTCAGGACAAAGCATTTTATGTATATTGATACATAATATATAGATAGCTTGATTCTATGCTTGGGTCAAGCATAGAATCCACTACATACAAGAAAATATTTTTTATAGGTTTTTTAATGAATTCTTAATTTGTTTCCGATTTATTTCATAGAAACCGTAACCTACCATAAAAATGCTAATAGAATGATTCACGACCTGTGTAAGTATAAAAACTACATTCAACGTAAGTGCATCCTCCAATTTCTAAAAGTGAGGCTGTAGAAAAGTTACCAGCTCTACGTTTCTCGCTTTCCTGCTTTGCAAAGCGGAGATTCTGTTGCTTGGTCGGCAAAACATCTTGAACTGAAATGCGGTTTTGGTCGCAACTTGGTTTCTGAGTAAGACAGTGCTGTCTTATTCAGGGGCCGAGCTTGAAAATTACGTAAGTAAGATGCTGATAAAATTTGGTCATGCAATACGTACCCTTTGTTCTAAGAATATATTTGAAACTAAATAAAGGGTTTATTGCAAAATGCCGATTGATTTATAAAAGTTATTCGAACACTTCCTAAAATATTTATAAATTTCAACTTTTATCTCAGTTTAAGAACAAAAATTTTTAATGATTAATTTTAATATAATTTGTTTTTGTTTAATTTAAATAATAAAATTCATTTTGTTTCTTTAAATATTATTGTTATGATAAAGAATTTTAATAAAAGAAAAGATTTATTCACTTATTTATATTTTTTAAATATTCAAAATAATTCCTACAATTTGGGGTCACCTGTGACCCCATGCGAGCAGTTATGTAATTTTCTTCGTGCGAGTAATTAACGGTTAAACAGAGGTGTACGGGTGTACTTATATTACACCCACATTTCTTCAGTTATGGTTAAGTCCCATGTAATAGTGGTCGAGCCTATTGCCAGCAACAGGGCACAAGTCCAGACTTTGTCTTAACCCAACAACACTGACTCCGGAATCAAACCTCCTCACACTCAACCGTCTATAATAGTATTTGAATAAACCCGTGAGATAGTCGAGTAGTCAGTATTTAAATGTTTTAAGTGAAAAGTGCGATAAAAGTAAACACTAGCCCCCTTCAAAAGTCCCTCTTAAGGTCAAAAAGGTCACGAATAACAAAAAACAAAACCCACATCAAAACAGAACACAACATCGGAAACATTTAATTGTCACTACACAACAATTTACAGGTGTTGTCCTAATGCCGATACCGTGGGACAGAACAAGCCCGGTGTGGTAATCAATCAAGGGCTGTCCCAACTTGGAATACAATTATGAACTTGGTCCGTGTCACTGTAGTAGTGTTGGGCCGATGTGATTAATTAGTGTTCTGTATAAAATTATGGATGTGTGCGCTGGTGGGCTGTTGGTTATGGTATGATTTGTAGATCCGGGAATTTAATGAAAAATAGCCTTTAGTTAGGGGGTTTTATATAAAGCATGCAGTAAGTTAGATCATAGTTAGTCTTTTGTAGGCAAATTTGAAAATATAAAACATGGCCAGCGCTTTATTTGTATAGTGTGCATTATAACAAGTAATACAAATGAACTGTATATTTGTAGTTGGGGATATTGTAAAGGTTTTTCATAAAACAGTTACTAAATCTGCAAGACTGTTGCTATTTTACAATGTCATTTGATTAGAAACACTTAAAAACTTAAAAAAAAAAAAACAAAAGTAACTAGGTCATCGATGTTTTGTGTTGACACTTTTTTCGACAGCAGATTTAGATGAACTGATTCCGACATAATAATAATAATAATAAATTTCTTTATTGACATAAGTTACAATTACAATATTGAATTCCCTAACACCTACGCTAGTAAAAACTGTGTTACAGGTGTTAGTGTCTTCCCCCTATTAAAGTGACAATACTATATGCCTGACAGAATTATTATATTTAAAAAGAGATAGAAAAACTTAATAGTAATAATGGAAACCAAATTAAACAATAAAGTTAAGTAGCTAATATAACTCTGCGTTTTTTCCAATATAAAATCCTGGGGATTAAGCGATGGGTTTAAAACAATGCCCACTGCACCTGCGCTGACAAAGCAATAAAAACAAAAACATAGTTTTTATTTTTTGGTAAAAAATATATTTTGTTACATAATCCTATTACGTGACTGTTGTTCATATTATGTTCTAATTTCGACCCAATTTCGCACGAAACAGATCTTAAGCTTCAATATCATTGGGCAAGATTGCTGTTTATAGATATGTACAGTAAGGCAAGACAAGTGCATGGGCACGCTAAGGATTGTATTTCTGTGAGCGCACGGGCGAGCGTTCATGCGTTTGTATGTGTAAGTGGTCTTGCTCTATACAGTAAGCACACCACAGCCACAGAGATCGCTATCGTATCATGTCGTCGGCGTAGTCGCGTCGGGCGTCGCACTCCACGAAATAGCACAACAAAATATAGTTCCGTCTCTTTCGTTATAATCGCAGCAAACGCATTATTTAATGAATTGCTAAAATTCGCGTTGAACTTACAAGTGTCGATAGCTGTTTGGGCTAAGCAGTGGATCTACGATCAATGAGGTCCGAGTTCAAATCTCACACACCACAAGATAGTGCTTTTTGTTTCTTTGTAATCATTTTTTTCTTTTTGTCATTGTAAACCCATTAGAATACTTATTTTATATAAGAAGTTAAATATATAGGATATAAACCCAACGTATTATTATTTACTATTTATGTGGTTGTGATTATGTTATCACTTCGGGTGTTTGTTGGGTGGTAAGGTAGAAAAAAAGTCGTGTTTAATGACAAGACAATGTTTTATTCGTCATAATTATTTATAAAATTAACTAATTAACAATCATGAGAATTATGACCTCAAATCCTACCTAAATAAAAACAGTTCTCTTGTAATCGTTCATAAATCATAACATTTTGATTGTATACCCACTAAGTCAATTCTTAACAAGGAAAAGATAATTTTATCACAGAAATATAATTGATTATACCCACAAATTATAGATAGAGTTTTTTGACAAATAATATGATTTAGACTTTATGAACCTGTTTTTTTTGTAACGTCACAATGAATGTCGTATTGAGGTTTTAGCTTAATTGATCATTTTCTTGAAGAAAAGAAGATTGAAACTAAACCTCAACTTAAGATTGGTAAATAATTACGGATAAGTTATTATCATCAAATATGTTATTACACGTTTAATTATTAAAAACAAAACATTTCCGAATTTTTATATTTTGTAGAACCCCCATTATTTTTAATGCAGTAATGTAAACGTTTGCGCATAGACCTCATAATATTATAATATTATTTGACTTGATTTAAAAGTCTTGTCATCTGAAAATATGGTAGTATTCCAGTAAAAATCTAAATAATCACGTGCGAAACGTAATCATTCTTGATTATATCTATTTGTCAGGAAGGGCTTTTTAGCTGGTCTTCTATGATGCAAGTCTTTAGCTTGGAGGGCACGGAGAACAGTTTGAGATGAGGTGTCGAATAATTCCGCGAAGCGCCCCGTAGGTGTGAAACCATATTTTATTTGACCATAATTATATTATTATGTCGTCACCGCCGTCGCTGCGTTTCACTAATAAGCGACGGCCTTCCACTTCGCTGTCGATTGGCAAGGCGACCCTCTTCCTCGTATCTTTGATTCAGAGACTAACAGTATTCTTCTAAAACAAAACAAAAGTGATATGAGGCGGTTATAATAAAATACTAAAGACTTCATTCGCTCTGCATTTATGAATCCAATAATAAACACTAATTATTTATCTTATAAGCCTCATGATAAATTTAAAAAACAATTAATGAATTCATTATGTAACCAAACGATATTATCTTTATTTCTACTAACAGTTTAAGTTACAATTCTTAAATATAATACTCACATTTATTCCGTTTTTTTCTGATAATTTTAATCTATTAACATCATTTTTATGCGGAGCAATAATAGTCGCCCTCGCCTCAATATTAATCTGTGCCTGCATTTTGAGAAATATCAACAACAATACTGCTATCTATTAAACCACACGTCACTAATCAACAACTATAACCCAATCGACAACGTTCATCCAGTAACATTTTCATAAAACTCATGTCTACCTCACAGAAATTATAATTCTTGATTTATTTTTCTATGATCTACCTTTCAAACTTTACGAAATGGGTGAACAAAGCGAACAAGTAAGAAGTTCGTAAAGAAATATTATTATAAATAGAAATAAAAGAAATATTATGTTCTTTATCTTGATAAAGAGTATAATATTTCTGTCTCATTACCTCCAATCAAGTAAATACTTACAAAAAGTGTAAAACTTTCTGCGTGAGATTAGAACGCACTACTTACTGATTAACTATAGATCTATCCGAACGCGCTAAACCGCTAGGCCATCGTGACTTTTATTAAAAAGTTGAAATTATGAACCACAATCAGTTGGTGACGACAATATCTGTCGTGAAAGTAAAAGGTCGTAAGTCCAAACTAAACGTCAAGCTATTGCTTTGTGCGGTCGCTTATCCACTTTAGTAACCGACCGTACCTACACATAGTAGACACACTTCAATTCTTACTATAATATTTTTCTTCTCTTTTATAAGTCCATTGAGAAAGAAAGATTTTATCTGTTATTTTGTGCGATACAAATCCATGTGGTCCTATCTTAACTGCCGAAACGGCACTTCAATAACAAGGATTGGGAACGATCGCTGGTTTGCAACAGTAACTTGATATTGGCTAGTCCACAATATACAGTGTAGGATTATACATTGTAGGGGAACACACATCGTAGGTACATAGAGTTTGCTAGCTCACTGGATGTGACACGAAAATCTCTTGTTTATTTACTTCCAGCTGAGCCTCGTGATTTCGTCCGCGTGAAGTTATTACAAAATTACTACTAGCGAACCCGAAGACGTTGCGTTGAAAGGTCTCCCACTAGGTGGACCGATGACCTGGTGAAGGTTGCGGGGACCCGCTGGATGCGAGACGCACGGGACCGGTCATAAGACGACACCTGGGGGAGGCCTATGTCCAGCAGTGGACGTCTTTTAGCTGAAATGATGATGATAATGATGAAAAATTTCGAAAGACCACCGTAGAGAGATCATGGTTTAGCAAACTAACGACTTATAAGAGCGCCATTCCATTTACAAACCTTGTTGATTGATTGCAATTTCCTCTACCATCATTCATTATATTATATCGTACTATTTTGTGTCCCTTATTTATCAGTTATGAATAAGAAACAAAATAGCTTTTATCATTCGAGTTCACATCAAGTCATTCTTCAATAGTTTTCAACTTTATCGCTTAGGTATTAGGTTCAAGGTTATCTGAGAAAATATCACAGTTTCGGGTAGCTATCAGCGTGTTGGCGTCTTTACTTCCATTGTGCTGTCATTTCAGTTCGAGAAATTGTCACGTGGTCACCTCGCCATTATTTATTGTGTTATTTTTGGCTCATATATGAGGCGACCACGTGCACATTTGAAATTCATACTTAAAAGTAATTTCTAAAGGTACACAACAGGTAATACAACTATTCGTTTTTTTTCTTAAAATAAAATAGGTTGCCTCACACTAGAAATTTCTTCTTAACATGGCGTTGCTTGTGAGATTTCCTGTACAATGTGAGATCCACATAAACTTGTTCTGTAAAGCTTGATTGGTCTGTGCTTCTGTCTAAAGGTTTGAGGACAACAGGAGTAATGTTATTGGTATTAATATCGTAATGGAACAGATATTAGGCTAGATATCAAATTGACCACTGGCCATTCTAATTCTCTCTTGATGTATGTACGTACCTACCACTGCTTCCTCTAAAACCCAAAATTAATTGGCCAAAGGCATTTTTCCGGACATTCACAGTGTTAAGAAGGAGTTTTTTGGTGCCCATTTATTGTTTGCTGTTAGTTTATTCATTCAATAGTTTTTAATGAATTATTCTTACTGTAATGTCACTCAGTGTCAAACTTATGGGCCGCATAAGACCGATACAGACACAGTAAATCGCTCGAAAACTGAAATAATTTATGTTGACTTTACAGCTTCTGGGTTGGAACTGGGCTGCCGTATGTCGGAGGAGCATTATCATCATCTGCCTAGCCTTTTCCCAACTATGATGGGGTCGGCTTTCAGTCTAATCAGATGCAGCTAAATACCAGTATTTTACATGAAGCGACTGCCTATTTGACCTCCACAACCTAGTTAATGCTGGGTAATAAGACTGGTTGTCAGACTTTCAGTACTATCAGTTACGACTGTCAAAGATCTATAAATGGCAGCCGGAACCAACAGCTTAATAAAGTGCTTTCTGAGGAGCAATGTGCAAAAATGACCAATCAATGAATACCAATAAGCCAGAAACAACATCGTGGCAAGCCCAGAAGTGGATGGCGGGATGAGCTGGCTCGTTCTCACGGATTGGTCTATAATCTCACTGAATTGCGAAAAGTGGAAGGAGGAGACCTTTGCCTTTTCTTTTTTTTTTTTTGGCGGGTGGAAAATCATCAAATAACCCCTCCCGCTCTTGGGCAGAACGGGAGTGCCAGACTTCTACTGACTAAAAACCACACATGTTCCTTCTTAGCCCTATATGTCGAGGCCGCGGTAACTTGTAAACAACCCGCAGCACCGACGGGCGTCGGCCCTTGCGGGCCCCTCCCATATTGCTGACATCTCTTTGAGGCGCACGTGGAACACGAAAGCTCCGTCGACACGGCCTGTCGTCGTCGTAAGACGGACGGACGGCGAGCTAGAAGGGCGACCTTTGCCTTGCAGAAGGACAATATAGGCTAAACAATAATATTTTACATTGATTACTTACCAGTCATAATCAATCATTAATTAGGAGTACAAAACATGGGATTCCTACGTGACTTTAACAACCAGGGCTTGCCAATGTTCGGTACGAAAACGACCAGTATTATTATTACTATTAGTAATTGCATTCTATATTATTATGATTTGCGACCTAATTCCGATCGCTGACTTGTTTCACATTAATGTCATGCCCGAGGCTCCCAAGTGCCATTGTGTGCATTATTTTAAGCTTTAATATTCAGACATTTATCATCATTGGTTGCGTTTGGTACGACACTATTAAATGTGCTATAATTACTTTAACTAATTTATGATTGGTATTATGGAGAATAATTTTGATTATTATAAGTCTGGATTCGACTGACCCTCTTTTAAATATTCCAAAATTCAATGATTTTTCTATATTTGACAATGTCTACCTGAAAACATTGAATAAGTCCATTATTTTGTGTACTCATAATTAAGAAAATCCCAAAACTATCATGCAGATAATTATAAGTAACCTGAACAGTGCTCGTCCTATGCACATACTGAGTTCAAACAATATTTAATTGGCAACCCCTGCAGACTTAGTCTAGCCGAGTACATGTTTACAATTCTCGTGCGGTGTGTATCTCTGGAACAGAGGCGCTATAAACCTAGACGGTGGGAAAATAAAATTGAAACAATAAAAGTTAAATCACTCGTAAATCTGGCTTTATGTCTGACGAGACTTGTAGAGAAAATTTCAAGCCAATTATTTAAGACCATTTTTGTAATTTTTTTTTTTTTTTTGTAATATAACACAACAACAATTTGTAAATTTACCAGCACTTCGCTGATAAATATACAAATTGTTGTTTTTCATCAAGCGTAGTCTTTAATACTATTGCTCTAAAATGAATGATAAGTATTGATAAGGTAAAATAGCATCACGCCTGTAATATGAAAACGAATAACCTGAAGGGGTAGGAATAGGTGTACAGCTATGTTTAAGGCGCGGGTAAAATGCGTATGACGTATGGCGGTGGCGCGGCACGGGCGGCTTTCTATTCCACTTAAAATAAATAAATAAATAAATATCCTTGGACATTTCACACAACGCCATCTAGTCCCAAGCTAAGCAACCTAATGCTTGTGTTATGGTAACGAGATGGCTGATAAACTACTTATATACATTTTTTTTTTGTAAATACATACATATTATAGATAGAAAAACACCCAGACTCGGAACAAATACTTGTAGGTCGTACAAATATTTGTTCCGTGCGGGAATCGAACCCGCGACATGCTGCGCAGCAGTCAATCGCTCAACCACTGCGCCAACCGTGTCGTCAAAAATTTAAACCAAGTGCATAGAACTAAAGCGCAATTTAGGATACACAGAATGTCGTGGCTCAGGCGTGGATATGATGCG
Organism: Diarsia rubi; assembly: GCA_932274075.1. Taxonomy (NCBI): domain Eukaryota; kingdom Metazoa; phylum Arthropoda; class Insecta; order Lepidoptera; family Noctuidae; genus Diarsia; species Diarsia rubi. Next base: position 11,783,760 of record OW026417.1, on the reverse strand, counting down.
CCATTTCGGCGCCCGCATATCCTAAATTGCACTATATTTCTATGCACTTGGTATATTTGGATAGGATAGGAAGCCGCCCGCGCCGCACCACCGCCATACGCCATACGTTTTTGTCCCGCGCCTTAATTTCATGTAACAGGGTGCGAGTCTATTACCTTCAACCAGAAACAAATCCAGACTCTGTGGCTGCTACTAAGAAATTTCTGAATGGTAAAACCTAATTAGACTCTACCCGACCTGGGGACCGAACTCTGTACTTCATGCACAGTAGTCGTGCTTGCAACCGCTACACCAACGAGGCAATTATAACGACTAACTTTCAAAAATAAATTCACTCAGTGCCACCATGTGATTAAACCTCAAAAAAATATATTCTAACTAACATCCAGAAAGCATCGTTACATTTTCCAAAAAGAATCAAGTTAACTTTCACTGCAACCAACAGCCACTTTTTCTCTTTTCTAGTCATTTCCAATTACTCAAAAATCTTTGTACATACAGTTTCTATGACGCGAGCAATGCCGCCGAGTCGACAGTATCGCGCCCGCCAGAAACAATATTTTAGCGGTTTAAAAATATAAAGAGAAACGTGAGCCGTGTGTACGGTGTACACAGAGGTATGTTCAACTAGAGACGGCAACTCGGCAGTATTCTTGGGTTTTCATTGGGTAATGGTTACGGGCACGCTATTTTATAGCCAGCATTTTATGTCTGAGGTCACTAGGACTTTTGTTAAGAGAAAAGCTACAAAAATGCTTAGGTTTGTATTAAATTTTCACGCTAAAGGAAAACTGTGGTGCGTCCCCGTTCTTTTCTCTTAAGTATTTAAGTCGATTCTGCCTCTCTCTGGTCTAGTGCTAGCATTTGCGGCTGTTAAGCAAGGATCCTCGCTTCGATTATCGGTACGGGCAAAGTGTTATTCTATCAGGAATGTTTCAGTAACAGTCACGAAGTCTGGATTTATGCCCAGTGAATAACAATAGGCTTGCCCCTATGACATGGGACTTATTGATAACTGGCGAAATATAGAAACGTTAAATATTTTATACAGAGGGCCTGCCTAACTCTTTTGGGATTACAGGCGTGCAGTTGTGCATGTAAGTATTAAAGTCAATCTCAATAGAGGTTAGCAACAATAGAGGTAGACATAGGGTTTCACTTAGTTACTGGCACAATGTCAGTGTACGTAAACTTTTGCTTACCTTACAATATAGAGTTTAAATTAAGTGCGCCAATAGTAGTGCTAACTGATTACTAGGCAGTGACTGTAAAGAGATAAGATTAGCTTAGATATAAATATACAACAGCAAGGCAGAAGGAACTTTTCTTGACCAAGTTGAACACGTGTATTGTGGTCCATTTTAAGACACGTACACTTTAAGTGCTGAAATCTAATCCTTAATATACAGGGTGTTTGGTAGATGGGTGCAAAGCCTGAAGGGGGTGATATTTTAGACCATTTAGAACTTATCAAGATAAACTTGTCTTAGACGAAGTCTGATCCTTGTATTTTTTTTCGAAACTCTAAGGTTTTTAACAATAATACCCATTTTTTTTCATTTAATTGTTAATAGTGTCCAGTAAAAGCTGTTATGTTATTATTTTTTATTTATTTATTATTTATGTAATGTGTGATTACTCAAACAAAATAATTCCAAAGCATCTGAGTCATCAGAGAAATATTCTACGCCATATTCAAGTTTAAGAAACTTTTAAAAATCAAGCAAATGTTTTGCTTACGGCATAATAAAAAAAATAAAAAAATAGCCTCAGTTGTTCAAACCTTTTTTAAAACATGCTTGGTTATTGCCCTTTCTTTTGAGGTACTATTTACGTAGATGTCTCATCAACTCTTGGAATTAGGATGTACAAAGCAAATTGAGTATGAAAATTGTTATTTTCGAACAGATCAATAAAACAACATTTTTGTTAAAATAATTTATTGTTCATGTTCAAAATGTTGACCGCGGTTTCTTATACAAGCGCGTGCCCGTCTTCTCACTTCTGTAGTTGTGATTTTTAATTTCATCTCCTGCTTCATGACTTGAAAAGCCGTTTGGATTCTTTCTATTAATTCTTCTCTAGTTGAAATTTCAACGTGCGAGTAGACGAGCTCCTTGGCCCGTCCCCAAACGAAAAAATCCACAGGAGTTAAATCGGGTGATCGAGGTGGCCAAGGGATGGGCCCGTCTCTGCCAATCCAGCTCTCTGGGAAACAATTATTTAAATGTTCTCTCACGTTTAGGGTCCAGTGTGCTGGACAACCATCTTGTTGAAAAATCAGTGGTCTTCTCATTGTCAATATTGGTATTTCGGTCTCGTCCAGAAGCTCTGGGAGATAGTTTTGGAGGAATTCCAGGTAATTTTCTCCATTTAAATTATCTGGCAGGAAGTGGGGACCAATCAACGTTCGGCCGATTACAGCTCCTGCCCACACGTTAACTGAAAATTTCCTTTGGAACGACACTTGCTTCTTCCAGTGTGGATTGTTCTCCTTGTCGGTCCATCGATGAAGATTATGGAAATTGGTAATTCCTTCTTTCGAAAATTTTGACTCATCGGTCCACAAGACGGATTTTAAAAACCATGCATCTTCAATGTCACTATTTAACAAAAAGCGACAGAACTGAATCCTTCGGGGGGGATCTTCATTTTCCAAACCTTGTACACCCGTGCCGTGGAAAGGATATTTGTTTTCTCGGTGCATCGTATTCCACACCTTCCATACCGAAATGTTGAGGTTTCGAGCTACTACTCTGACGCTCGTAGTAGGATCTGCATCAAAAGCTGCAATAATGTCTTCCTCGATACTTGGGTGATGTCTTCCCGGGTTGAATCCAGATTCCGCGCGATGGATTCCAACTACAGAAAGCCGACGAAATGTGTTGTAAAACACTCTGACATTAGGTAATCTGCGATTCGGATATCTCTCTTGGTACATTCGTCGCGCCAAAGATCCATTACCGTCAGCTCTGCCATACATGAAGACGATATCCGCATATTCTTCATTCGAAAAAGTAGCCATAGTCGATTGATCACACAAATAAAAGTCCAAAATCACTGAAGGAGCTCACAGCTAGGGCTGAACACCTTAAACACCTCCAAAATCAACACGTGAAGGAGCGCACAACGTCATGCGGTGAATTGTGTAAACACGAATTTGCAATTAAAACGTCTAGTCACAAGGGCAGTCGTTACTTGACTAACTGAGGGTCCGAAGATGTGACGAGTCCACTCGACTACTCGGGTACTAGGTAGTACTAGTGTAAATAGATAACGACTTTATATCCTTAGCAACTAAGCTGATTTTTCTATTGAATAACAGCAGTTCAGTAGACGCTACCCGAGAGTCGAAAAAAGGGCAAGTTTGTTGTCGTCGCGCGGCGGCTTTTGTTAGCGAGTTCCCAGAATTTGATTGGTGCGCGTGCACCATAATTCTAAGAATGAATCAGTTACCAGTTCTAACAAAAAACAATAGTGCATTAGCAAAAATGTTGCATTATTTTAATCTGTTTAAAAATTAAATATTCCACCTCAATTTGCTTTGTACATCCTAATTCCAAGAGTTGATGAGACATCTGCGTAAATAGTACCTCAAAAGAAAGGGCAATTACCAAGCATGTTTTTAAAAAGGTTTGAACAACTGAGGCTATTTTTTTTATTTTTTTATTATGCCGTAAACAAAACATTTTCTTGATTTTTAAAAGTTTCTTAAACTTGAATATAACGTAGAATGTTTCTCTGATGACACAGTTGCTTGGGAATTATTTTGTTTGAGTAATCACACATTACTTAGATAAGAAATAAATAAAAAATAATAACATAACAGCTTTTACTGGACACTATTAACAATTATTTGAAAAAAAAGGGTATTATTATTAAAAACCTTAGAGTTTCAAAAAAAAATACAAGGAACAGACTTCGTCTAAGACAAGTTTAGCTTAATAAGTTCTAAATGGTCTAAGATATCACCCCCTTCAGGCTTTGTACCCATCTACCAAACACCCTGTAGAACCTAGAAGACCAAGTTGAATAACTTGTTTTTTAAGAATATTGAATTACTGCTTAATTGTTTCATGTGCAAGATCTATAGCTTGTGTAAAAAATGTAGCTAACCCCTTTTTTTAGTGCCTAACTTGCACTGTATCCTTTCTCCTTACAAACCTCTTCACATAAACCATTCTTAATTAATAATATCAGTTGTTGTGAACGCATAATGTATGAAAAATAATAAATCATTAATTCAGGGCGAATTATTTTCTACGTTGTAACCACACATCAAACTGCGTAAAAGTTTGTTGGCATGTGGTTAGGGCTTGTTTTAATGAATTTGGCTCAAAGAGTAACAATACAGAAATAAGGTACTTGACAAAAAAAAACTTATAATTCCACCAGATAGATTTCTAAAAAATATTGGACACAAATAAAAAATTAAGACAAATCGAAACCGATCTCCAGAATGTTCTTTTATCCCACGGCCCCACCATCACTGATCCGAAATACCTTTAAGTGACAGGTTTGTTACCTCTTCATAAAGGGGTAATTGTTTAACTAGAGTGTAATTAGCTAGCTATTGTCTCGTTCATACAACAAGTTAAAGGGTCAAGTAGAACATTCCCCGCAGTTGCTCAAACAACTTATGCGGGTACTTCAATTAAATTGCACTTTAAACGTAGAACTTCTATAAGTTCATAGAACTTAGTTCAAAGTGTATATCTAAGTTTAGGTACTTGGTGTAACTGAGCTTAATAAAATGTATAATGCAAGTTTAAGTCTGCCTTGCGTAGGAGGAATTGCATGGAATGAATTTAGTTTAATAGATTTTGAAACTATGTAGATCATTTACAACAACACACAATGGTGATTTGATTTATCGCTAGCCAAGAAAAAAAACTGGATCTCACTAGCCTTCACAAAATATTTAGTGGAACGATAAATTGCAATGAACTATTGAGCTCATTGGTAATTAGGAATGATTTATTTATACTTTATTTTTCCTAGGCATAATAAATTATGAGTTATTTTACGTAACTGGCTCAAAAACCAACCTCGGCCATTTCGCCGCTGTGCCAAGACATGGCCAAGACTTTGTAGATATTATAACATGTTATCTAAAACTACCAGATTTGACTTTCGTGAATCTCTTGCCAATTATAAAAAATGTCTCAAGGACTTATCTGATTGTTTATTAATTTAAATTTAAATTTTCTAACTCTAAATAATGTTAAAAATGTGACGTAATTTTTTTTTTGTAATTTTTGACATAATTTAATAATTTACAGTTTTAAATTTTTGTCATTATTGTTACATTTTTGACATTATCTTTTATTTTAGACATTAACTTTTGATCTAAAATTTTTGACATTATTTTGATCATTTCTGACTTTAATTGTTACTTTGAGTTAATGAAATTTTTTTTGGTATTTATTTTTGAATTTTACTATAATTTTAATCAAATCAAATAATTAATCAAACAATAATTGGTACTGTATAGCTCTGTTATTCTCTGATTGCCATTTTATTGTGCATGCTGTGTCTCCTGTAAGTGAAAGAGTACACTTACTTGATACTTTTGTCGTCCAACATGTACCTATTTAACATGATCTGTGTACATTTTTTGTTGGAGATCTTAAATAAATAAAGGAGACGGAAACGATTGCATACATTCGTGGGCCCCGATGTAATGAGATGATAATGGTATGATTTAATAGTTTCAGATTTATCAGTCCCTCGCTGAAAGTTCTGTAAGTTTTGACAATCTGAGAGCCGAGTTATTAGAGGTTTAGTAAAAGTGAGGTTATGTTACAATCACTATAAAAGACCTGTATATTATACTAGCTGATCCACGCAACTTCGTCTGCGTCACAATAATATAAAGCTTAAAACCCATCTCGATAGATCGACTATCCAACATAGTAATATTTTTCAATTAGTTTTCTAATGTGGAAAGAATTTTCAAAGTCGTCAGAGTAATTTTTTGAGTTGAATCTTAACAAACAAAAAATCTAATCTTTCCTCTCTATAATATTAGTTTAGATTACCTATTAAAGTGAGAATTACTATAGGTACATATCATCATCATCATCGTCATCAGCCTTATATTGGTCCCACTGTAAAGACTCAGGCCTTCTCTCTAGAAGAGGGATGGGCTAGAATCCACCACGCGGGCCCAGTGCGGATTGGTAGACGTCACATATCTTCGAATTTTTGGTTTTAAGATATGCCGGTTTCGTCACGATGTTTTCCTTAACCGTTTTAAGAGCAGTGGCACGTGATGAAATAAATTACACAAAGTAATGCGCCTGCCTGGGTTCGAACCCACAACCAACTGTTCGTAAGTCGGGGCCGCCACCACTAGGCCACCACTGCTCAAAAAACAATATACGATAACACCTTGTAAATATTATGGTGCAATAAATATTTTGAGTTTGAATTTCCCGGAGGCCAGAATCTCTACGTATCTACATTGGGACGCGAGGGCCGGCGCAGCGGACCGCGTAATTATTTTGTCGCGCGGACATTTTTACATTGCGATATCTTCTAAGATTTTTATTTATTCTATATAGAGTGAAAAGCACAAATATTCTATATTAAATTTCCGTTCTAACAAACATATTTATTTAGATATAGATTAATATCATATGGGTTAAATAAGCTTCGCAAAAAATAACTCTATTGAACCTAACATTTCAATGGTAAAAAATGGTTACAGTGAGTTAATCTTAATAGATATTATGCTGTCGCAGCCTTTTTTGTAGAACTTTTAAAGAGGAACATTTCTTGAATACATGATATTTCCATAACTTAAACCATGTCAAACAGGGCGACCCGCTATCTCCAAAGCTATTCACCAGTACCCTAGAGGAAGTTTTTAGAACTTTGGCGACCGCATGGGAAGAAGAGAGGTATATGTCTCGACGAGGCGAGGTTGACAAATTTACGCTTCGCTGATGACATTGTGCTTTTCTCTCCATCAGTCGCGGAACTGGAACAATTGCTTCAAGAACTGAGCGAGGCAAGCCTTGAGGTTGGACTGAAGATGAACATGTCATTATGTCAAAGACCAAGCTCATGACCAACAGCTCACCTATCAACGTGCACTTAAATGGGGAGAAAATACACTATGTCCAAGAATACATCTACCTGGGCCAAGTAGTCTCCTTCCAGGCGAGACAAGATAAAGAAGTGGCAAAACGCACTGAAAACGCCTGGAAGAACTACTGGTCCATGAAAGAGCTATTCAAGGGCAATTTACCCATCCCCTTAAAACGCAAGCTAATGGACATGTGTATTCTCCCCATTCTGACATATGGTGCACAGACTTGGTATTTGACTAACATCCAGAAGTCCAAACTCAAGGTTTGCCAACGAGCGATGGAGCGCAGCATTCTGAATGTAAAATTAACTGACCGCATAAAAACACCACACGGCGCTCCAGAACGCAAATTGCCGACGCAGCTTATAAGACTGAAATGGGACTGGGCGGGCCATGTCTGCCGGATGCCGTCGCAGCTGTGGGCCCGAATATCGCAAGAATAGAGCCCTAACACAGCTAGACGGGGTTGCGGTAGACCGAGGAGAAGATGGCGGGACGCCTTGGATGGCTTTCTCACCAACTGGCAAGATGAAGCACACCATCGTAAGAAGTGGAAGGAATGGGGGGAGGCCTTTGCTCAGGAGTGGGACAATACGGGCTAAATAAAAAAATAAAAAAAAACCATTTTCGCAGCGCACGCAAAGGAAGCTCTCAATAATGAAGCTCGCAACATTTTTCATTTATGCTCCACTCCTATTATCCGTAGCGTGATGTTATATAGCCTAAAACCTTCCTCGATAAATGGACTATACAACACAGAAATAATTTTTGAATTCCAACCAGTAGATCCTGAGATCTTAGCGTTCAAACAAACAAACAAACTCTTCAGCTTTATAATATTAGTATAGATTTAGTGGAGAATGTTTGAACAGGCATATTTTGAATGAATATCAATGACTTGAAGCCATAAATAGATAACAGGAATGGATTTATCCAACAGGCGTCCAGAATACTTAAATTAAAAACACGTTTTAATGTAGTGCATGGTTTATTCATCTTCTATTATTGTTATAATGTTGTCTAAAAATTGTGCAGGTGGAAAAAAATTATCTGGGTAGCCCAGCTACGTTATAATAATATATTCACTTTAGTGTAAGGTGCAAGCCACTGCCGAAACACTAACAGAATATTTTTTTTTGATCCCACAATTTACACAGCGATCCGTAGTTTCTATAGTTTCCGATTCAAGCCGTTGGCAAAATCCAAAAATATTTCCAGTTCAAACGTGTGAGCGATCTTCGGCGTCCAGTATGGAAGCAAGTGTCGTACAAGATAGGCATGGTAGTAAAAAAAGCATTTTATCACATTACTGTTCGTTGAAATTATAAAATATCAAATCAAATCAAAATATTTGATTTCACATAGGCCTACATGTACACGTAAAAAGGTGCACGGTTCGGTGCATTCGTAGATTCCTAAGGAGAAGAAACTCCAAAGGTTACTCTTTTAATCTAAATAGTCGGGGGAAACACTCAAATCGTAACGGAAAATACCAACAGAAATAATCGGCGGGTGTGAATGTCAGTCCGCTATGGTCCGCTGTCAATGCTGTCACAGATAATATAATACTAATGCTGTTATCACACTATTATTATAAAGGCGAAAGTTTGTGAGTGTCTCAGTGTGTAAATGAGTGTGAGTGTGTTACTTCTTCACGCAAAAACTACTGCACGAATTTGGATGAAATTTGGTACACAGATAGTTTATAACCTGGTTAACAAATAGAATAATTTTTATCCCGATTTTATATTCCCATGGGTTGTAGCGGGTGAAGCCGCTGGCGACAGGTAGTTAAAAATAAGTATGATTGATTTTAATCGATTCGATACACAATTTGGTTTTTCAGAACTTACTAACTGACAATTTCTTTATTAATTTAATGTAGTTAAATTCACTATATTGAATAAAAGTATAGCACATTTTAGTACTTTGAGTAAATTTCTTAGTGCATAGTTTTTATTTTTTGTAATTCTGTAATCGATTAATTAAATCGAAATTGTTATGAAAACTATCTTTCTCATTTTTTCCGCATCTAGATTGAGAATTGAGCCGATTTTAGATATTATCAAATAAAAAAGGTTTTCTTTTTACTATTATCAACTTATTACTTGGGGGCACACTATTTTCCGTCTCCTTTCTGCTCTCAATGATTCATTATTGATGATCTTTGCATATGTAATGTATAATGGTATAAGATTAATACTGCCGTGTTGAAAAAAAATAACTTTTCTAAATGTAGTTTGGTATATTTATTTATTTATTTATTTATTAGGGACAAAAAAACAGTTACATGTTAAGTTTAACAATTAAGATTTGTTACACAAATAGGTAAACATATAACCCACACCATTGTCCACAGATTAATAAAGGTATAGGTACACATTACAGATTGCTCTTTTCTGCTTGGCAGGTTTTCTATGTTAAAAAAAATACTACTATTTGGCTTAGTTCATTACATGGGTATTTATTTAAGGTTTCTGATGCCACTAAAATCCATTTTATATTTTTTTAATATACCGCTTTTGACCTTAGCACGGCAGAACATTATAGTCCAGTCGATATGTCAAAATATGTACCCCCAAACAATCTGTAAAAGTTTCATTATGTTTAAAAACTGCTGGACAAATAAATAATATAATAAAGAGTAGTTGCATTCTTAGAGGGATGTTGGGATTGATGTGCATTTTTAACGCGAATTTTATCCTTTAATTAATCCTTTTCAAAGAACCATAATCGTAAAGTTTTCTTAACGGCTTCTTTTATTTTAACTCTAAAAGTATAACAATTAACAATTAATATTCTCGATTCAATGCATACAATTTAACCTCTGTCAAATTTTAAATTAAAGAATTGAATTCAAACTTTACCTTCACAGAATAAAGTCTGAAATTGATTGGTTATTTATCACTGCTCGCTGAACCGTATATTCATTACACTCAAAAACCTTCGAGCGGTTTCTAATGAAGCATCGCTAAGGAATGTTAACAGCTACTAATATGGTAAACAACCACTTTACGAAGACCTTCACAGTTCTTCGTCATTCTTAATAAGTTGTTCTAATGTGAGCAACGGTGATGGAGTTGGTGGGTTCATTTGAAACTGGCTATGTTCTATGGGATAGTAGTATTTCACTTCAGAGATGAAAACAATCGGTAAATATTAAAAGACCGAGTAAATTTTTTACGCCCCCATGCTCTGATTTATTTTAAGGCCGTTATGAATCGATGCATTCGCGTTCTTTAATAGCATGTATCGATTCTGAATGTATCGCTTATGAATTTTTCATGTATGTTGATTCGTTATTGTCTTTTGACGATAAAAATGCAACTGTGGTTTTTAATTAATACTGGTGTTTATTCAAATTTTCCGCAATGGTAAACGGTTTTCGATAAGGAACCGTTGTGTTTTGTGCTTACTTCGATTCGAAGCGTGTTCTGGGTCGCTGAGTCAACGAAGTTAAGTCAATTTAAGTATTAATTTGACATATTAATTAAAAATTTAAGTATTATTTGGCCTTACAGGTATAGGTGTATCCAATATTACACCCACATTTCGCATTTATATTGGAGTCACATTTAATAATCAAAAATAAAAATGCGTTTTTGAAGTCGGTTGTTTTTTTTGCAGAAAAGTTTTTTTATTTTTAGTTGTAACATCCTATACAAATATATTCACTATGCATTTAACATTCAAACAAAGAAACCTAACTTTTAACTTTCATGATTCCCATAATATTGCTTTCAAGTCCTAACCTGTTGAGGAATATTACCTTCCATCATCAGTTCATCAACATGAAGTGATGACTTGAAAAGCGTCAGAAAGAAAAAGTACGAAACATGTAATACGTGGTTATGAAATTTGACGATTGCGCTCGATTTCTCTGGGAACCCATCACCACCATTCACCATCTTGATTTCCATATCATGGTACCACACTTGAAATATCTCCTCTCCAATAAAAAAGAAATCATCAAAATTGGTTCATATTCGAGAACATAAGCGAAAAATGATCATAATTAAAAAAAATATTCATAAAATGAAAAGTATATTTGGCCAAACCATGTAAAATTTATATGGGACCAAATGGCAACTATTCCGCATCAAAATAAAAAAAATACAAGCTTAAAAACTAAAACCCAACTACAAACCGCGGTCTTAAAACTAGAAAACAAGAAAATAATTCTTATCTGATATTCATAATATTGAATTTGTATATTTCTATTTAAAAATAAATGAAATTATTATAGAGGACCGCCGTAGTCGCATGCCACTGATACCTGATGCTCCTTCATGGCGATTCTGTTGTCGTTAGCAAGGTGGCATGCATTTTTGACATTTAAATTCCGTCATAAAAATAATTATTAAAATTTATATAGCCTATGTCACCCGCGTTATTCTTACGAATCTATTGACACCTCATTTATTAAAATACCTTCAGTAGTCTAGGCGCTACGGTGGAACATACAAACATACATAGACTGCCAAAATCATTACCCTTCCTTTTGGCTTCGCCGTAGTCGGGTAAAAAGAATCACGTAAATCGGATCATAAATCTCAGCGTAATCGGTGTACATACATTAAAAAAAAACATACCAATCGAATTGAGAACCTCCTCCTTTTGGGAAGTCGGTTAAAAGTGCGAGAACATTAATTTAAGTAGGTATTTAACTGACTAATCAGTCATGGGAACAACCATCTGTTCATTCCAAAGTAAGTAGGTACATATTTTAATATTTAAATTAAATAAAAGTTTCGCCACCCTTTGAAAGGGGTCTCTACGACCCTATACGGTGCTAACAAGTGCATTGGTACCGATACCAATCACGCATATCATTATTACACACACCACGCATGACACCCCTTGTATTGATATTGTTAGACTTGCGATTATCTACTGTCAAAGCATGTATAATCCAATAATTTAATCCTCAGGGCACTTAGTCATACTGTCGCAAAATTCTTGCGAATTAAAACATACCAACATACCCCGAGACTGCCTCGTTGGTCCAATATCGACTGCCGAGCATGAGGTCTCGGGTTCGTAATTAAATAATTACAGCCACTCAGATAAGGTTGTAAGTGTAACTTGCAAGCCACGCTTGCATAGGTTGGTCTGGGTTACCATCCAATACATAAGCAGTTTCCTCCTGCCTCGGAAAGCATTAAACCGTTGGATCCGGCTGTCAATAGTAGATCATTGGCAGTCGTAACAGGTAGTCAGTGCCCCGTTCTTTCTGGGTTGTGGAACTAAGAATTTATGTTCTTTCTCCAAGATTCAAGACACGACTAAGACACAAGATTCAAGATTCAAGACTGATGTGTTGTGTTTATTACAGTGTTTTAATTTTTAATTTTTATATACGTTTTAATTATTGATTAAAAGAACAATGCCCACTTTCCATACATTTAAAAACCTGATAATGAAAGTTAATGTATAGTTATAAGGTATAGTAGAAAGAGTACCTGTAAGATTAGAAAATAATGCCCTAAAGTCATTTTTACGATTTAAAGTCTACAAAGGCCAAAAAATATTAATGTTACTTTTTAGGTTAGGATTTGCCTATATGATAGTTGGCGGTTTGTTTACTTAGAAAAAGTCTAACTTTGCTATTGTATTGTCAAAAGTGATCACTTGCCTACCCATTTCGTTGACCGCTGTACTTCATACATAACAACGAAGGACTGCGCCATAACGCCATTGCCAATCGCAGAACTGTCAAAATATCTAAAAAAATCCGTTTCACTCGTGCGTACTCAATTATATTCTGCATTATTAATTTATTTAATTATGTGTTATTTTTGAGTTATTTTCAATTGATCTGTATTATGCATAGACCATTAAAAATACCTAGTTATTAATTAAATAAAACTTAAAATTATGAATAAACTCAAAAAAAGAGTTGAATAAAGTCAAGAAGCAGTGTGCAAAACGAACGAGTTTGTAAAAAATGGGTAGTTGGATGCGTTCAGGGTAATTGAGATGCGTTCAAAATAAGGTAATAAGACGTAGAATTAGCATAAAGAAAAATTAAAAAATATTTTGTTTCTGGCCTTCTTTTGAAATTGTGATTAGCGTAACGTATGTACAATTGTATTAGCTGAATTTTAATATTTTCTCATTTCTATACATTGTCAGGTGAAAAATGGGCATCCTTCTTTGTGTCTAGTCATTAACTTGCACCTTTGACGTTCGAAAAGTGCTGATTATCAGCCTATTTTGAATAAATGAGTTTAGTTTTTTTTTAAGATATATATGCAGTCGCTCCCATGTAAAATATTGGTATTTTTATTATTGTAAAAGCCGTTGGTCCTGGCTGTCATTTTTACACCTTGGAGTTGTTACAGGCAGTGGCCTAAAAGTCTGACAACCAGTGTTACCATAGTCTTACTAAGGGGTATCGTATTAACCAGCAGTACTGCAGCACTGGTTTGTGGAGGTACCTACCTATCTACCTTATGTAAAATATTGGTATTCAGCTTCGTCCGGTAAGACTGGAAGCCCTAAGTTTTAATAAATTTATTAAGAGTTAAATCTGTAACACATTATCGCTACATCATAAAATGTTCCCGATATTTTCTATTCCACTACTTCTCAGTACCAAACAAACTCAGAAATGAAGCTTTAAGTTCAATAGAGAACAGTGAACTACCGTACCGTACGAACGATCGTTTTCTCGATAAATTTACCGAACATTGGCCTAAATCAATTAGTTACTTACCTGTCATCAGGCCCATTTTATCTGAGCTGCCGGCTCAATAATATAACGTCCAATTGCACTATCCAACATCGGGACCGATAGTTAATCGATTGTGTTGTGTTGGGCGACAACGTTAGCGAGTACTATGGCGAGTTTGAGTAATAAACGTTGCAGGAACTGAATAGTCATTTAAAACCATAGTATCATTTTTTTTGGACGTCGGAAAATCATTAAATTACTCTTCCCGCTATGGGCAGAGCGGTAGGGAGACTTCTACTGATTAAAAACCACCCATGTTCCTTCTTACCCCTTGGTGCCTAGGCCGCGGTATTTCTTTCGAACAACCCACAACGCCGACGGGAACCTGCAACCAAATCAATTAACAACAAAAATTCAACTTTTAATTTCTAGCGGTCGAAATCGCAACTACTAAAGATGAGGTCCTACGAGTACATCAGGCAAAGCGATATTGGGATTTCCCATCACGAATTTCGTAGTAGCAACCACGGAGTTTTGAATTATGCCAAGTTGATGGCAATAGTCTCGAGCTTAAACATAGCTGGCGAAATGTGGGTGTACTCGTACAATTAAGTACACCTTATTTATTATATCTAAGAAGTACACTTACTCGTATGTCTGATCCCTCGGATCGAGGGCTTTATGTACGTGTTATGTCTATTGTATTCTATCGCTAGACATAAGCTGCACACAAGCTGCACCACATGCCAGTGTTCTCCACATTCTGGATTCAGTCTCTCCAAACTACCTTTTAAAAGGTCGTAGATCTAAATAGCAGAGGGCTAAACCTACCGTAAGCCACCCTACTATAAGTGAGCTGGTAAGCAACAGTAAAGTTCTGATATTTCATCAAATTCACGATGTTTGAAGTCAAGCTGCAAGACAAACGCAAGAAACACCTAAACTAGAACTCCCGCATATTAAAGTTGCACGATGACGACTAGCTAGTTTTGTTGCGCTCGAGTTGATATCTTCAAACGACTTGCTCTTTGTAAATATTCACAGAGTTGACCTGTGTGCTTCAAGTTTGACTCAAACCACGTTATCTAGCAGACAACTGGCATTATAGAACTTACACGAGACTGCCTGCATTGTAAGTTCTAAATATGAACAACTTCATCTATCGAGAGAGAGAGCTAATGGTTTACTTAAAAAAAAGACAAGAAATACAACAACATAGGTTGTGGTGTCGAAAAGTTATGCAGCAGCGACGGTACCAGAAGATGCATTGTTAGTAGCCCACCTCAAAAGTGACCCAAAGAACAAAATATAAGTCGGGAAATGGCCGGTCGGGTATTCCTTGTCGTGTTCTTTATGGTTTCTTCTTTGTAGGTAGTGTCGATGATTTTTAAAATGTACTTCGACCAGATCTTTGCTAGATACATTACTGGCATTTCAGTGGTTTTGAACAGTTCCCTGAAGTTGCAGGTGGATTTGCACAAAGTCTTTTAGCACTAGAAATAATAAAGAAAAAGGGTCAGTTTCCACTAAGTGAAAAAAATGCTCCTGCATTTTTTGTTGCCACTAATTAAAAGACTATCGTATTGCCTTTAAGTATTTTTTTTTCTCGCTCGTGCTCTACGTGAGGCTGCCAAATACTGCCAAAGTTAGTAAAGAAATGGTTACTTCGTTACAGGAAACGCTGGTTCCATAGCCAAACTGGGGAACAAACCTCGTATTCACGCAGAGGGACGTTATCACGTCCTATGTCCCAGCGGGCAGGAGGGCCGGTTGTGAGGGTAGACAGGTTCAACTAATGATGCTAGCTTGCACACATTTTTTTGTTATGTTTGGCTCTATATTCGCAATGTTGGTATATTATGGGAGAAATAAAAAGCCTTTCTTTGTAGTGATGTGAATTGATGAAGATTCAATTGAGATGAGCTTTTATCTATTGTGCATTGTGTTAGAATCAGCTAAGCTGTCGTGTCTGTCGCAGGGTAATAAAATAGTGTATCTACGTTATTATAAAATACATCATGTAAACAATAGTAGAAACTATGAAAATGTTTGTAAAGCAGTTGTATGTGCTTTACTTGTTTGGCACATCAAAATTCCATATAGGAGCAGCTATTTTCAGAAGCCTTTGGAAGTGAAATAGAATAAAAATAAATAATCATTAATTTGGAAAACGTTTGTGTCGCAGTCACTCCAGCACTGTCGAATCAGCAAACCCGCTCTTGGAATCAAAGGAAAAATACAATTATTCGAAATTAAAAATAACTAAAGAAATTGTTAATTAAAAAGGAAGTAATAAAGATTATTTTCTTAATAGCTGTTACATCCTAATTGCATTCAATTAAGATGTAACAGCTATTAAGAAAATAAAACACTAGAGAATTAAGTTTGAAGTACAATTTTAAGGTTATGCCGAAGAGTTAAGAAGCTCGACCGATGGTATTATGGTATATAAAACAAAGTGAAATTATAAAATTTAGCGAAAATTGCTAGGTTTGCACGATAGCCTAGGGGCGGAACTACCGGACGCTGACATATTGGCGGAAAGACTGACTGATTTTAAATGCATCGAAATATTTTGGGGAAAGTATGAAGAAAAAAAAGATTTTTTTGTCGCTGATAGACGACGTGCATACAAATTCATCACTATCTTGCCCTTATCCCAATTCATTTGACGAATTGATAAGAATAAACAAACATTTCTCAACAAATATTACAATGCGATCTTAAAAAATTATCAATTTTGTATTACTAATACATGTCAGAGGTAGGTAAGTACTAGGCAGATATCTGAGCCATCTTTAACAAACCAAGTTTAAACGTTAAACCTACGCAAGCCGTCGTAACACATACAAACTGATAATTAGATACTAAAATTAATTCTAACTTTCTGAAATGTCGCTGGAAGTTTGTAAAACATTAAGTACCTACCTGTCCCATATGATTATTTTGGTAGATACCTAACGTTGATATTAACAGAAGTTGTTTCATTTACCTCCAGTATTTTTCTTATTACACTTGCTTAATGTCTATTGACTTTATCAGTATTATGCAAAACCAATTAATGTAAAGTTTGTTAAAAAACCCCATGACTTCTATTTATTTTGTTTACTTACCCTCGCTTTCTGCATGCCACCATAAACTCAGAACTAGCGAATATCCGGCTTTCCATGCTCTACACCAGTAAGTATCGTAAGATTATAACTGTGCTTCTATTGAAGCGCTTCGATCTAAGTCAATGTTTGTCTCAAGATAATACGTAGTTGAAAATCTCACGGGTTGTTATTGAACGCCGCTCAACGCTTAAATAACACGCTGTCAACCATAAAATATAAGTAGCTACCCATCAAACAACTTGAATAATTCAAAGGGTATACTTCCGTCATTTTCCTCTCTTTACCCATATACTTATCTTCAAACAGTAGGACAGTATTGATTTCCAATGCCAGTTTCAATAAAAATACCGTTCAGAATATGAAAACATGATTTCCGTTTTCCAATAAGGTTAGGTAAAGAAGTGAAGAGTTTTCTTTGAAAATGTAAATAGATAAAGAAAGTTGGCATCATAAAATCTATCTATATACAGTACAAAACATATCTGAAATCGGGTACGTAATCCGAGGTATTGCCAAGAAATAGAGCGACAAAAATAAAAAAAATCGTCATTTTACCACCAGAGTCAAACGTTTATTTATAAAATATACTCTCGACTACGGACAATTAATTTTATTGTCCTTAAATATGTATGATCATCATCATCATCTGTCTAGCATTTTTCCAACTATGTTGGGGTCGGCTTCCTGTATAACCGGAAGCAGCTGAGTACTTGTATTTTACATGGAGCGACTGCTCTGACATCCAAAACCCAATTAATAATAGGTTATGGCGGTCAGATAGTAGTAGGTCAGATGATATGGATCTTAAAAGTAAAGTGAACTTATTTTATCAGAATTGTTTATTGTAATGAAAGTCACTTCTGCAAAAAAAGGCCTACAGTAAGAATTGAACAGTCTCCCTAACTAACCAATCAGATATCATAATAAAACAAATTACCTTAAATCAACGCTTGTGATTGATCATTCCATCGGATATGTATCACCCAATACCTATTATGGAAGTATTGCAGCTAGATCGCATTCGTATTGAACGAGGGGCCAGACATCATTAGGTTAATTGAATTGACGATACTATCGTAGAATGGATAAAGCTTATCACAAGTATCGCTGTCACGACGAGATCAATCGTCTGCCTCGTTACTGACTCTAACGATAGCAATCAGAATAAGGGTGTTTTTTTGCCCGTTTTTAAAGAGTTTTCTTTTTCTTTAGAGGTGTTATTAAGGCAACGTAAACGCCAAAGGTACTGTTAGAATCGAGTAAGCATTATCGTCAGGGAAAAATGAGTGACACTTCTAATAAATACCGATGCAACGAGAAATATTGTGGTGTATAAACTATTGATCGGCTAAAATTAAACTCTGGCCTGGATTTTAAAGTAAATTATCGTGAATTAATATCATTACGTTTTTCTTAAGTCTTAATAATCTGCTTGTCAAAAGCACAATTTTATAATGCCCCAATAAATGAATTTGACCTTTTCTCCCGTTAAGTTTTTTAGTCTAAATAGAATGCTTCTGAATTTCGAGCAAAATCGACGTATATTGTGTTCAAATCGCCTTATCCGTGAAGAAAAGCCCTGCCAGGATACATAACATAACAGTTATAAGAAAAACCTATGTGTAATCTGTGCTGTCGTTTCATGTTATGGGGTCTTATCGCTTGGTATGCAAAAATCTGTTTAGATTTAAGAAAATCCTAAGAATTAACGAGCCATCTTCTTTTCTTGTATCAACACTTATTTTACAACAACTTATATCGTGGCAAAATATTAGATAATAGTTAGTGTAGTTGGTTGGGATGTTGTGAAACTTGAAGACAGCTGGTTCAGAGATCAAAATCGTGAGAAAACGGGGACAGTTAACTGATTGCTTACAAACACCATACAGGCCAAATGCTTGAGGTTAATAGTTATGTGCAATATTATACTTTGACAGGTCCTGGTTTTAATTGCTTGCACTACCTATTGAACCTGCACTATTGAGCAATGTCTTACTTTGAAATATGTTTATACATGAATTCAGTTTCTATTTATTATTTTCCACGAGAAATGCTATCGAAACGCTAAAAAAAGAAAACAATAGGGTAGTTAACAAAAAATAAATAATTAGTCCGTCAGATAGATTTTCAAACAAAAAATATTGGACACGTATTTTTTAACAGATTTCTTCTTTTTTCACGTAAACAAACAATGAAGACGATACAGTGCTTTGAAAACTCGTGTAACGTCATACTCTAAGATATTAGTATGGCATTTTTTGCGGCCAGTGACGTCACAAACCCTCACTCAAATCTTTGACGCGTTTTATCTTCGTCAATTTTTATTGATTTGATAAAACAAAAAATACGTATCCAATATTTTTCAATAATCTAGTAGACGGACTAGTTAGAATCTCAATTTTTCTAGTCAGTAAACATCCCCATTCTGTGATTGTTAATGACAAGGAGATGAGGTGAGATTAGATAATATCTTGCAGATACTGCTACTTCCAGAAACAATTTTATTAATCTTTAATAAAAATTCACATCACTTTTTCAATATAGAATGTGGTTTGTCGGCTGTCCATATTAAATATCGTGAGAGACCCTGAAAGCAGTACCTTCGTCAAGTGGGGCCACTCTTGACGTTGCACAGAATCTTTTCAATTTGATCTGGGACCCTGATCAGACCTATATTAAGTCTCTAGTGCCCGATTTGCATGAAAGTTATTAAAAATAAAGTTATAAGATCCCTCGACCTGAATATGAAGAATAAATTATTCTGTGTCGATTAAAGATTTATGAGCGTTCTGTTAATATTAATTTTAATTTATTTTATAGCTGTTTGTATGTGTGAGTTCAAATTAGTATGAATTGTATAGTTATTTTCAAAATACATAGCATTACGATTGTAATCTCCAAAGGGAGAAGCAGAGCACTTACGAGTAATTAAATACTATTACCACATTTCACCAGTTATTTTAAAGTCCCATGTAATAAGAGGCGAGCCTATTGCGGTCAAACAGGCACTAATCCATGCTCCGTGAGAAAACAAAGAACTAAAATTAAATGGTTTGCACTTAAAATTAACGTCAGCAAATATATGGAACTTCAGATTACTGCAGGCTGAACAATATTCGAATTTCATACGAAGCTTAACCGGTTTTATCTTAGAGCACTTGATAATCTCAACACAGTTACTTTCGAAGTATATCTTTATCGCTTTAGATAAGTTGGAAGCGAGCACAAATTTTCTCCAACATAGAGGAAGCTTGGAGTTAAGCTCGAGGACATAACATAACAGAGAAACGTTCAAAGTTACAGTCTAGATTCCACTGTATAATGTCGACCCAATGACTTGAAAGTTTTAAAGGTGACTTATCTTCGCGCCCTTACGAGGTTATCTTACAAGGCCACATATGAGTTTAAATGTTGCAAACCGTAAAACACTCGGCTCATCACAAGGCTTACACCGTAAATTTAAAAGGCTTTATACGTGGGTTGTGGGGCACCCCTCCATTACCATAAAATTACGTGATATCACTTTCTTTTGATGTGTCGTAAAAAATAAAAACGTGAGCAGTACAGGGAACTTTTAGGCCTACCCCTTGCGGCGTTGTTAATTAAATTTAATTATGTTTCCATGCTGATTTACGTGTAAAGGTTATGTCTTAACTGAGGATATACTCATTTTGGTTGGATCATTCAATGTAATGTGGAGGGATTATACGCATGTAACTAAAAAGTGATGAATGGAGAAGTGGAGAGGGAGAGAAAAGCCAAAGAAAATATGGATGAATTTTGTGAATAATGATATGAAAGAGAAAGTGAATGTTGCCGCGGCGTCTAACAGGAAAGAATTGAAAAAGAAATCATATTGTGCCGACCCCAAATAGAATAGCGATGTTTACTGACTTAAAAAAATGTGATTCTATTTAGTCCGTCTGTTATATCATCGAAAAATATTGGATACGTATTTTTTGTTTTATCAAATCAATAAAAATTGACGAGCTTAAAACGCGTCAAAGATTTGAGTTTTGTGAGGTCACTAACCGCAGAATAATGTCATAATCATCATCACCACGACGCACAACGCGCCGCGCGACGCCCCGCGTCTCCGTAAATGAGGCCTAAGTCGTATTGTTTCGGTACATAAGGTCTGTTATAATATTGTTAATAGAACTAAATATAACAATAATAAGAACATTCTCCATCCATAATGCAACATCAATCATCCGACAATTCAGAGAAAAAAAAATCACCATCATAAATAATTTTCGACAACCCAATTATTAACGTGAAATGGTAATTTGTCAGTCGGACTACGAATGCAAATAGACCACGAACGGTGCGCACGCGTCGCGCATAGGGTCCTTAAAGTGGGCGTGCGTGTCCATCTAAATGTGTTTGATATCGTCACCCGCATATTGTATTAGGGTGTGATGTATGAGTGCACGTGGATGAATTGTAATAATCGTCATAGTAAAATACACATGGATACACACAGGACTTCACCGTAGCAGGCAAGTTACACAGAGGTGTCCCACAGTACACCACCATTGTGTAAATGTACCTACAGTAAGGTTAGGTAGGTTTTATTTTTTTTGTAAAAAATTACAGTTGTCCTATAGCATTTCAGTTAATTTTTTTGCAACAAGCACAGTAAGTATCATCTCTAGATTAAGAATAAAATATGATATTGTGGAGCGAGTATTTTCACCCGACTGCGGCGAAGCCCTGAAGGAGGGTTATGTGTTTGGCGTGTATGTATGTATGTATGTCCGTTTCTTGGTTCCCTTATAACTCCTAAACGGATAAAGGGATTTGAATAAAATATGCGTCGTTAGATTAAAATTTGTCTTGATAACGCGAGTGTCACTGACCACATTAAAATAAAAAAAGAAAGGATATTTGTGGATTTTGGGGGCCATTTATGTAGCGGAAATCAAAAATATTTTTTTTCCATTACCATCGAGTAGGATAATTATCATTATGAAGGGTTTTAAAAGGAGATTACAAAAATATATGACACTTGTATGTTTAAAATAAATTCAAAGTCACAAATCATATAAAAAACAAACACAAAAGTTATAACATCTGCGAAGAATTTTACGCGACCAACGAAAGAACAAACACAAAAGAACTAAAAAGATGGAAATAAAAAAAGTAGTAAGAAAACTAAAAAACCCGACTGAAAAAACTAAATAGCAAAAAACAAGCACATTTTAAATTAAACAAAACTTGGAAGCAGGAGGGGTTCATTTGAAAAATAAACAAAGAAATGAAAATAGAATGGACCCCGCCTGCTTCCAAGTTTAAAATCAAAAGTATTTTCGATGCATTTACACCATGCACTCGAGTACCAATCTATGGTTTGGTATGAGATACACACATAATAATATGTATAATATTTTTTAAGTAGGTACCCATAACTTTTATAGGACAATTTTAAATTCTAGCTTATTTAAAACTTAATTATAGGTACCTACGTTCCTTGAATAACGCGTGTGTGGAATGTAAAGTAATTACGAAACATGTTTACTATGCTTAAAACTTTTATGTAATTTGGCTGCTTGTGGTTAATTTGGCCATGATGGGTTTAGCTTGGGTTCCGCGGCTCCTAATTTGCTTTTTAATTACATTACGGAAAGGTCAAGTTTACAAAAAAGTTGAAACGTTAATGGTAAAAAGAAAGAACATGTCCTTAAAGTATTTTTACTCATTCTGGGTTTTGCATTAGAATCATTTGGGGTAGGCAGTGAGTAATAGTATCCCTGACGCTTAAAGGTAGGTACATAAAAATGCGACGTGAAAATTGCCTCTGTTGAACTTCTTTCTGTGCGATAAGTGCATAACGTGGTGTCAGTTTTTATGCCGTCCATGAGCCTCAGCCTCTGATGAGCTAACTTTCGTTGACAAAAGTTTTCTTGCTTACACCAAAAACGCGAGATATAAATCAGCTATATTTTGATTACTCAGCTGTGTAGAGCTTCGTTGGTCTAGAGATCGCGAGTACGACTTTTGAGCAGACCCTGGGTTCATTTCTGATCGGAGTGTTACTCTATTCCATCAGAATCTCCATTATAAAGTCGCAGCCGCGGAGTCTGGATTTATGCCCTGTTGATGACAATACGCTCGTCCCCATTACATGGGACTTAAACCATAACTGGCCAAACGTGCGTGTCCTTAATAGGTATTTACAGCTCCCCCTTCGGGGATTCCAAAGCGTGATGTTACGCCAATTCATCAAATTCTATCGTAGACCACAATCCACTGTTGAACGAAAGTGACACTTTTATGATTATTACATTCCTGTAAATGTATCATTTATGATTACTTATGGATCATATTTCTAGGTCACGTGTTGACACTTTATGGGATCGGTGACCTGATGATAATATTTTATTGACACTTCGATGCCAAATCGTTATATAGTCGTAAGGTCATTTTATGGCTTGAAATAAATGTTTATGAGTGTAACGGCCACCAATATTTTAAAGGTGGCTCTGATGTCATGAATTTACACTTAGGGGTTTATTCAAAAGCTGAACGAATTGAAGTGGCATCTCATCAACAGGCTAGCCTTTTCCTAAATAAGTTAGAGTCCACGTAACCAGAGTCCAGTATAACCAGATGCAGCTGAATACACTTTTTTACATGACAGGACTGCCTATCCCACCTCCACAACACAGTTAGTCTGTAGTAACTGGGAGGGACTAATTTACTTATTTATAACTTCGCCCCAGCTTCGAACGGGTGCAAAAATGATACTAAAACCTTCCTATTAAATCAATCCATCTATTAAAAAAACCCGCATTAAAATCCGTTGCGTAGTTTTCAAGATCCGAGCATACATAGGTACAGACAGTGAAAAACGACTATGTTTTATACTCATATATGTAGTGAGTGATAGTGATAGTAAAGAGTAGAGGCTCAAGACGTATAAAGCGGGTTTTCTGGTTAAATCATAAACAGGGTTTTGTCTAGCATGATTAATATTCCACTCCTTTATTGTGTGCCTGTATAGATTTTCTGAAACCGTCTTATTAATAACGTAATATGAAATGCATTAATCGACATTTTTACGACTTTAAACCATTATTTCCTTTTTTTTGGATGACTGGAACATAGTGAAGTAGAAAGGAAAAATGCAGTATTTCGTGCCATGTAAAATTATTATTTAGCTGCGTTTTTCTCTAAGCTGTAGTTTTAAGTAGGTACTGTATTTGCTGTTACGGGAGCCGTATTCTAGTGTCTAATTTACGAGCCCATATTACTACGAAAGAAAATAAAAAAATATTTTCTTATTTAACTGGCCTACATTACAATATTTTACTGCTAACAATACGTATAATCGTCGGCATTCACTCACACGCTACCTCTACTATTATCGTCTGTAAACACAAAACTCAAAAACACCTATACAACGGCTGTTTACATCATAAATAAATGATTCGCCAAAAGCGACCGTATAAAGTAAATTTTCGTTTCATTGTAACAATTTTCGCCTGAACGAAAAAAACGTCGCGAGTTACGCAAATAAAGGTTAACTTAAAATGGCAATTGGAATGCTGACACGATATCCACGAGTAAATATTGTATGCAAATATGTAAATAAAATTTTAAACTTTCAGTTTAAAGGGACAGTTTTATTTGTCTTTTTCCGATGGATGTGACACGCAGCGTAGGCTGAATTCGTCAACTTTTTCCGTTTATGCAATGAATAGAATTTTATTCGCTGACACAGTGATCTTTTTGGCCGGTAAAAATTGAAATAGTATCGAATTTATTTGGAATTGTACTATGTAGTATCAGAAAATAATATTGTCTTAGTTTAGTTTGATGAGGTGTAATCACAACAGACTCCAATTCATTTGAAATTGTTTTAGTATTAGCTAACTTTGATCATGTTATCAACTTATAAACATGCTCATGCAAGTTTGAAAAAAAATTCTAGCAACATTTCGAACCCAGTTTATATTCAACTTTATTAGTTGAAAATAATATCTAATAAGTATCAATATTTATATTTATGATACTTTTGGAAATTCTTAGTAGGGCACGTTTGGTAATTAATTAACATTCCGATCGGTGAATGAAACACTCTTATACCGCGATCAAACTGTCTACTATCAATGAAACACCAATATTGACTTATTTGTCCCATTCACGGCACAATAAATGGCATTCAAATATCGGTAATATCTAACAAAACACACAATAAACCAAAACACCCCAAGCAAGGGCTGAAGAGTTCATCATACACAATACTATTTAATATCTTTTATTACCCTGTCAGCAACTCTCGTTCATCCCTCTAGAAAAACAATAAAATCCATACAAACACTAGCAGTCTGTTTCCCTATAAAACCCAATATATTTCTTGAAAACGGGATTTATGTCAATGAAGTTGAAAATCGTCCCCTCGGCAGCGCATATCAACACGTCAATATATCAGATCGGGCCCGCCATTTGTCAGCCATTGCTATTTATAGGGTAGATACGTTGCCCAATCGATAGGCTGCGATGTATGGGGAATATGTTCAGTACATTTGTACTGGATAGTTTAGCTGTTCAGTGCAAGTGTATTATACATAGTTTGATTAGTGTTTGAAAGACTAATCTATAGATTTAAATACAAGCTTTTGCCCGCAACTTCGTTTACGTGGAATACAGCCTAAAGCCTACCTTGATAAAGAGACTTTCTAATACAAGAATAATTTTGCAATTCAAACCAGTAGTTCCCGAGATTAGCGCGTTCAAACAAACAAAAAACTCTTCAGTTTTATAATATAAAAAGACTTTATTTTCTATTACAGTTTTCGTGCGATTGGTACTTTATTACGTCTTTATTTGGTATTTCATGCATCTAAGTAAACTATGAAGAAATCACAACTTGAAGCTGAAGAAAGTGAAAACAAATAACGATCACAAAGTTCTACATCAAAAATATATATAAACCAATCAATAAATCACCATACACAAAACATAAGATTTATCACCGCAAACTTGTTATCAGCCAACTAATACACTTCGCAGAGCACATAACACCAATAGTTGGTAATAGCCATTATCACGTGCCCAGTGCATTAATCTCTCATCTGAAGTAATCCACTACACCAAGATAGGGTATCGGCAATTCTGGTGAGGCGTGCCGGACTAGAGGCTCCAATACCGGAATTGGGACGATTTCATAATGGACGATGTATCATTTTCGATTGTGTGCACGCGATCTCAGGTATGACTGCAAACGGTTTCTAGTAGTCGGTTTTAGATATAAACCTAGATAGAAGAAACTTCTGCTTAAGAGGTTTATATTATGTTTTAAAAATTTTCTTTGCCTTTTAGAAACACATTTGGTCTGTTGACCCCAAGCACAACTGATGAAATCGATTCCGGGCGAAGTGTTATAGGGTTTTTCCATTAATGTATTTTTAGTGATAGCCCGTACTCAGCAAAAATACTCTGATGATGGCAGTATAATTTATTATTCCCTAGGTATTACTTGTGAGCTGAAACTTCGTCACTTTAATCACGTCCCCGTTGACCAGCCAAGTGATGGAATTCAATAACGTATATTATGATACCATATTTTCCAAATCTATTTTTAGGAGTTCAGGCAGTGCTGGCATACCATGTTAAATGACATGACACGCAGTACATGCAGTTTCTGAATAATAACATTAACTTAACACTACATAATTTTATACCAACAAAATCCGTATTATAACTAACCAACAGATCCCAAAAACAAATAGCTTCTAACACTAGCATGTTCCTAATTTCCACATAAGTACTGAGATACAATACACAGATATCGTTTATAGTCGAGATGGGTGCCTCTGATAATTACACAGAGTCGGTAATTGATCACAAGTCATACAGCGGTCGTTAGTCTATTTAGATTTGGGTCGCATATATTATTTGTGATAATAACGTGTGGAATATGTTTTGTTCGATACTGTTTATCGTTTCTATTTAATCTATTGGTTTATTATATTTGGGAATTATTTTATCAATGTTTGTGGTTACTGTCATAAATTTTATTGGACTACTCTGTAGACTTTTGGTTATACTTTTTAATAAAGTTCTATTATCATCGCTTTGTGATCGCCATGGCGTTGAATGATTAAATACACACCATTATTAACTTGGAGAGATGAGTGTCCGGGGTTTCCTTGGCGTATCACAAACCAAGTTACTGGGTTTTGGAGGTCAAAAAAGCAATCGTTAACATATAAAATACTGGTACTTTACTGCAACCGATTATGCTGGAAGCCGACCCTAACGTTGCTGGGAAAAGGCTAGGTTGGTGATTTTAGAAGAGAGAACTCTATACTGATATACCTAACGCAGTAATTTGACTATCAAAATAAACACGCAGAATTTGTTAGTAACTTGCTTTCCTCAAACTATAACATCAATCGTTGAGTGAAGCAGACGTTCTTCCAATGCCTCTCGTCAAAAAAACAATAAATATTGATACTCTCTAACAATATCCACGCAGTACTGCTCTTTAAAATGCTACCAGGCCATTTATAATTGGCAACATACTTTTTTGCCCTATAAAACACAACAACAATACACGCGTATACCTAATAAATACCCTTACAAAACACCAAAAGACAGACACATTCGTCGAAAACCAACAAGTCGCAATTACAACCCTAAAGATTAATCAGGAAACGCCCAAGTAAGCGTTTAACCAGTCCAAATTGCTGCAAAAGGTACACCAACATTGTGATCAATTAAGTTGATAGCCGATTGAGTACCCCACTTTGCTATACCTATGGGTACCTACGCGTTGTGGGTGCGACCGCAAGAACCCCAAATTCCTGGCTGGTACTTGAAACGGAACTTTAATTGTCTCGGCAGTAGGATGTAGTTTAACTACAGTTTTCGTTTAAGTAAATAGGTTGTCTTATTGTGTAGTTTAATGTAGGAAACATAGTTGTTGTGTCTAATGGCATGTGAAAGGAAAGTTATTTGCTATACATATGCTGCAAATCTCTTAAATATCTGCAAGCCGTGTGACTCTTGTGTATCAGTGAACACCGTCTTCATACTTCCATGCATGTTGTTGTTTCAAGTGAGATAGTTTTCGTCAAAGAAAGAGAATGGAACCTGCAGTGTGTGTTTTACGAATGTAATTGTTAAACAGGGGAATGTCTCTGCTGAGCTTCGTAATACTTTTGTTGATTTAAAGTCACTAGTCTGCAGACTGTAAATAGCATCTATAATATAGCTAAAAATACGGCAAGATGCATGTTACCTTCGATCTACACCAAATATATACTGGAATTGATTCACGTAATGATTGCACCAAGCTATAAGTCCCCGAATCGTAACAATTCGCTTCGATCAACACTTTCACGGTACATCTCCTCCAACATTTTCTTATTCATAGAAAAATTCCTGATCTGTTCCTCTGTATTAAAGTGGCAAGTCATATATGCCTCCCGCCATTAAGGGGTGCAAGTAGCCGCGGTGCCAATTACTCTCAGGAACACCAACATCCTAGGGGTGGCGAAATAAACCATAACATTCATAAAAGGGATAGTGTCGTAGTACATACAATCGGTGCCAATAAAACAGCGAGACCCCACGCAATAAGCAAAGGAGAAATAGCGCGGAAACGGTAGGGGAAACAGTATTAATACTTATGGTTAATTGTGCCGGGGTTACGGGGGTGTAAGATGATGCTGCTAGAAGTTATGGAAATGATAGAAGTGATTGTGGGTTGCTTAGGTTTTGGACATAGTTTTAAGAAACAGATCGACACAGAAAATAATAAAATTCAAGGGTAATTCAAAAATATTTTTGTATATGCCCCTATATCAGAATCCTATCACGACGAATGGTAGTGGACGTCGATAAATCAAAAAGTAAAAAAGGCAGCCAAGTGCATGTCGGACCACGCACAATGTAGGGTTCCGTAGTTGGCCATCAAAATATTATGTGAACTTCCTAAACTGGCAAACCCTGCCTACCTACCTCCGAACGATGATTTTTATTGTAGAAATAAAACAAACTTACATTAATTGCAGTTTTGAAATCTTGCGCTCCCGGGAATACATTATACAACCCGTATAAGTGGTTTAGTGTGGCACACTTGAGTCTAACAAAAAATTGCACTTAGCTTAATATTTCACAAACGAATCCCTTAATCGAAAAACTGTTTGAGCAAACTAGCAATGGGGTTTAAAGACCTATACAACGACACCCCACACAATGGACTTTGGGAGAAAAAAAATCATCTCTACTTTAATGTGTACTGGAGATAACCAAACAAAATATTTTCAATATTTTACTTTAAAACTTTGTCGGTGTCACTCATTTGCATATTCATGCCAAATTACAGCTTTCTAGTACTAGGCGTCTTTGAGATATAATGCGGACGGACAGACAGACAGACAGACAGACGGACATGGCGAACCTATACGGGTTCCATATTGACTACGGAACCCTTAAAAACACAAACAATAATAATTCAGACAGTAACAGAAAAGCTGTGTAAATAGAAAACTCACATCATTCCAGAATCATTAAAACAAGAAAAGCTTTGAAACAAGCGAAAACAGAAAGAAAAATCACCAATAAAAATTAATAAAACAGACACAAGACTACTCCAGCGCAATTTTAGCGCTCATCCACTGAAGGGTGACTGTGCTTCCCTTTAAGACGTGTTCGGACTAGAAAACGAGTCTCCGAGGTGAGATACGCACAGTTCATTACAAATACTGCGAACGAACCAAAGAATTTGATGCTTATCAATTGTGTTATCGTTTGCAAGTGTCGCTGTAGAAGCGTCATGAAAATAATTATTGTGTTCATGTGTGTAAGGGTTGTGTTGACAAAGCTTGGTGTTAAATTAAATGTTGTTATTCTGGGTTGGAAGCTGTTTTGTGTCGTTATTAGTTTCAACACTCTTTGTCTGCTTTCGAGATCATTGCGTTATATATGCTTGGTCAATTATTTATCTTTCATGATCAATGAATTTGCTTTTATCGTTCATTGTCGTTCTTTTTTTTCGTCGTGTCGATCATTTCCATTGTTATTAAATTAGTTTTGACCTGAACTTATAAATCATCATCTTCTCATTCATTGTCATTAATATCAATGTTTAAAGTCCACTGGCGTACATAAGATAATTGATAACTTCAGTGATTGAGACAATTTGCCTTAATTTTATTGCTTTTGAGATGGATCAGTGATCTCATTCTGTAACCGTTACCGAGTTGGTTCTTTGGCTTTTCAGTCTCAATCCGAAAAACATTTTGCAGTATCACAAGTATTAATCTCATATAAATTGTGTTAGTTAGCATTGCAGACAATACAAACAATTACCTACATAGATGTGTCCTATAGCGGCTGGCAGTTCATAGAAATGTCAATAGCAGACATTCGATACAGGTCCCAGAGCAACGCCTTGCGTAATACAATGTCATATCGAGGTTGGCATCGTTTAATACATTGCATGAAACTAATACGAGCTTTATCAGTTGATTAATTTATTGTTCCAGTATTATTCAGCCATGTACCAAACTTGCTAATTAAGAAAATAATGGCTAGGAAAACAGTACACTCTGAGAATAAAGATAAAAGGATAGAAATGGCGTGCTGTAACAACTCTTAATACATTTTGATGATGTCAGACTAGCTTAGTCGGTACTGTGTTAATTCATTTACTTGAGTTCGACATTTAGGTACTTGAGTTATATACATGAGATCGTAGCAGATAGCGTGCTGCAATTTCTGCATACCCCCATAAAAAAAAAATGCCTATGTATCAATGACGTATTATACATATATAGACACGTCATGACTTAACGTGGCGGCGCTTCACAACGGCGAAAATATTATATAACTACTTTTACGCGTAAAGAAAGGGAAAGAAAATATGACACCGTACAGCGGGATGCCTGTTGATGCCTGTTTTCTTTATGTTTTGCGCAGGTTTACACACACGATTTAAATTAAGAACAAACGTAGCGTCGCGCGAGAAGTTGGTGCGTAACTAAGCGCGATGTGGCCAATTGGCTTCATTTCATGTTGTCATTTTTGAGGTCGGACAACGTATCTATAGTTTTAATATAACATTGGTATGTATCATCATTCTCTTGCTCTTACCCCAATTTGTTTAGGATGGCATGTTAATATATTGCATTGCATTATAGCGTGTTTTTTTCTTTCTTAATTCTCTATTACTCGTCATCTCATCAGACACCTATCTTACCATTATACCTTTATCATCATTTACACAGTCCGTCCATCGTTTCTTTGGTCGTCCTCTAGTCTTATATTAAACTTTCCTCACGACTTTTTCCTCTTTCCTCCGCATCACATGCAAAATATGTTTATTCAACTGAAACTAGTAAGTAGGTAGCTTTCTTGAGATTAAAAGTCTGACTGATGTTCTGATGTAACTGGCCAGTACTAATGCGAGGAATGATGTAACTACGCATCAACGCCTCACCTCACGTGCCACAATCATTAGTTTTAACTACAGACACTACTTATAAACGATTAATTATTCACAACCAGCGTTTTTCCCACAACTTTCGGCTCCAAGAAATGTGGGTAACTCGGCCCCTCGGTCTTAAGTTCATACAATACGTTTCAATTTCTTAGAAGAGTATGCACTATGAAAGAGTGAGGGGGAGTCTTGACAATGTGTTAAATTAGTTGTCTACGTGAGACTCATCTATACAGCTTACATTAGACTTAGTACGTGAGACGCACTCGTAATATGAAATGAAAATAAATAGTTTGTTATGCCATTCTTCATAAAAATAAACTTGAGGAATAGTAGGCCTAGTTTTTCTTTGTAGTTTTGAGATTCTGTTCTGTTTTTTTTTTCTTTTCTCTTCCATCAATGTCTAAATCAGTTGTGAACACTCGACAGTAAATAAAGAGGCAATATTTTGTTGAAGTCACATTATTTGTTTTCTAGTGGATACAATTTGTTTTCCAATATTTCATGTTGGTAATAACAGGTAAGTGATTGCTCTAGAAACAATAACGTATGACCTGCGAGGCTAAAAAAGTTTAACCGATGATTAAAAAACTATTTACTTTTATTTAGTCTGCTTGTGCGTAATTTCATGAATTGTTATAACTTTGGAAAACAATATTTTCATATTTTCTTGTTTCTGTTTGAAACTTGTGACTTTTCAGTTTGACCTTAGACATGTTATGCGAAAAATAAATAAAACCAAATGATTAATTAAACGATATTCATTTAGATATTCTATGTTCGTTACTATGCCGAACATATCTAAAATAATTATTAGAAGTGGTATATGATCATCGTCATGTGCGAAAATATGGTGCACTTTTGGGTGGTACACCTCTGTTTAACTCTTTGGGTATCACATGATATTATTGATGATGAGAATTTATAAGTATCAACCACCAATGTACATAATGATAATAATGTTTCAAGCAGTTTGCTGTCATAATCACGTTGGTATTTCCCGATAGAAAGGTCAGAATTCGTGTGTCGTGTTCATAAATGTCAACTCTATCGCTAACCTCATCTCGTACTCATGATATTGATGCGTTATAGCAGCAGTATCAGGTAACTGCTTTCTGCAAGCTTTCATACAAATAGTAAGGTTTGCAGTAGCAATCTACCAAAGTATCCATGCCACCGGGATCTATTCTCAACCATTAATAGAAAAGGATCTTGTAGACAAAAAAGTCCAATTAAAACACTAAGTAAGATAGCTTCAATTCCAGTTTCATCTATTTTGTCATCAACTTTTTTATCTCTCCTTTGATCACAGAACGCAATTCCATCCCATTTGTATAGAGAAATTGAAAAAAAAAATCATTCTTCCCCCAAAAACGTCGGGGCTAGTTACGTGTACACATAATGCACATAAAATAGACCACTGTCTCGTGAACAATATCCATTAGGGAAATTTTATCTTTGAGAGCAATAAATTACGTGGAACCCCTCTTATAAAAAGCAGAAACGAAACGCCACCGGAAAGTTGTATTTAAACAAACTACATTACTTTATAATGACCAATTCAGTCGACAATAACTGGAGTTATGAATGATAATTTGATCAGGTGGATTTCTAGGGGAGACTTTCCTAACGCCCTTGCTGTTATTAGGTCGAATAATGGCGGCTTAAGCAAAACAACTCCCGATATTACACCATAAAATGGTCTATTGAAATAGGTACGCACCCCTTCGATTATTTTAAAATTTCCATTGTTGCGCAGATTTGAATGCATCAGAGAACAATGTGGAGTCACATTCGCGTATAAAAATTTAAAATGAATGGACGATATTTTTTTTAAATTATTCGCATTCCAATTGTTGATCTTCGATAACATGTTCAATGCGTTTTTCAAGAGGTGATTATTTATTAATTTGTGCATTGTGTGTCAATAATTTGCACCCTTGTGTATGCGTTAACTGTGCTGTATGATCCTGATAAAGATACATGAAAAAAAGTAAACCAGGTATTTAGGCCTTGTTAAAGACAAATGAAGTGGTTGGACGAGAATCACGTTATTTCTCGAAAGAATGTAATTGCGTTCCGGGTTTCATCAGAATTTGGTGCAGCACGTCGAAGTTTTGACATTATTGAAACGTGTTTTTTTATATCCCATATCTCTAGGGTTGTATTAAGTAAAAATAATACGAAAAGGCTAAGAAAATGG
The DNA here is from genome assembly GCA_932274075.1 of Diarsia rubi. Classification (NCBI taxonomy): domain Eukaryota; kingdom Metazoa; phylum Arthropoda; class Insecta; order Lepidoptera; family Noctuidae; genus Diarsia; species Diarsia rubi. Next base: position 11,750,217 of record OW026417.1, on the reverse strand, counting down.
GACGTTGTCATATTTCATGTTGATATGCTTCATATCCTAGAGTTATAGGATATTAAAAAAACACCTTGTACTTTAAAAATCAAAGCAAAGCGGCATGCAATGGTAACGAAAAGAAAAATAGCTGAACAATAGAACCCTAAGCCTTTTCTAACACGACACCCAAAACCGGATTCAATTCCTTTTTTCAGTCGAAGAAAAATGCAACAGTTCCATTCACGTCCAAAGGACGATAACGAAGGATAAATATGCAACATTTATCAGTACCGTAAATATGCTAAGTGTCGCGTATAGAAGTATCACTCCGTCCCTACTTCCTGGCTTGAAGGCGTCTGTAATAATGGATTACGAGTCTAGACGCCAAACAAAGCCGTTTCGAGCCCTTAGAGTAGGCAGTGTCTATAGTGACAGGAGAAGCGATTAGAGGAGCGGGAGAGGAAAATATTTTCTAGTTATGCAAAATAATAAAGAACCCTAATAGTAAGTAACTTTAATAACCATGAACCACTTTTATATAATTAGTTACCTAAGTAATCAATGAAACGATGTTATGCCATTTTTAAACTACAAAAAGCAAACAACAATGGGTTCAAAAGCGTTTGCCGCAGAAATGCGCATGCTATCAAGCTTTAACTACTTATCGAACAAATTAACTACTAAAATAAATAACTAACGTCGAAACTACAGCAAAATTTCAAAACTTATAGCCTATAACCGAATTACCGTCCACTGACTTAGCACTTATATCGTAAAACTAAAAATTAAGCCTAAACAAAAGCCACCGAAAGACTTTAAAATACCTGTTTCCGTGTCGAATATCAACGTGAAATGCTCGTTAACTTTTATAAGCGTCGTGTGTGAACAATTGTTATTTTGGGCACATTTTAGTGCCAGTATTTTATTCGCTGTTTTATAACCACTACAATCCGAACCTTTGTTACGCTATGCGTGCAGCCAGCGAGCGGCCTAAGATTGATGGTAGGTTCACATGACATGGTTCGCCCTGAACGGAGCTACCCTTTTGATGACTTTACTAACGGTTATTTATGGAGAGGATTTACTCTGATCCTCGTTTAAAATCCAAACTCGAAATTTTTAAATCTACTTTTAAATAGAGCTTTGTGATTCGATTGAGGTTAGATCCGTGTCCGTGATCCGTGACTGTCTTTTGGGGATCTTGCAAAACATACTTTGCAAACATATTTCTAACAACTAAAGGTAAATGATTTCTAACAGTTAGTTCTATGCAATAACTGACACTAGTCTTTCTATAAAAACTTAAACTTGCATCTGCTTTAAAAACTTTTGAAATCTATAACTAAAGGTGTACGTTTTTATTTTATGACAAAGAAAGTATTATTATTGACTGGCCTGTTGGTCTAGTGGTTAGTGACCCTAACTGCTATGCCGGAGGTCGTGGGTTCGATTCCCACCCAGGACAAATGTTTGTGTGATGAGCACGATCATTTGTTCTGTGTCTGGGTGTAATTTATCTATAATATGTATGTATTTAGAAATATATAAGTATGTTTATCAGTTGTCTAGTACCCATAACACAAGCTCTGCTTAGCTTGGGACTAGATGACGTTGTGTGATAGTTGTGGAATATTATTATTATTATTATTAAAAAAAAATATATTTGATGATCAAAAATTGATTGTATGTAAATAATAATAACATACAATCAATTTTTCCTAACCGCTCTTCGGTCATGGCGGCCAACCTAAGCGGACATTAGCCATCTCTGGTGCGCTCTCTGTTTATTTTCTCTTAGTCCGATGGGATGTCAATCCGTCACAACCGGAAAGAAATCAGCCGCTAGACTAACGGCTTAATTTGCCTTCCGAAACTCTGGTCTACTACTGAAACATTTTTAATAGAAAAACGAACTCATGACTCCACGCTCAGTAGTAGCACTCGCAGCCACGAGACCAAAGGAGCAACGCACCTAAACTCCAAATCGTACATATTACAAATTCGCACCACAACACTCCACGTACTTCGGCTGTAACATACTTGTAAACAACTCACTTTACTTTTATACCACAATCAACACAACAAAGTTGTACGTTACAAATATTTCTTTATATTTGTACGAAACATAACTTATTAAATACGCCAGCGAAACAAGAACAAGTTAGAACACCTAGCACATGCAGTTGGAAAATTTTAAATTACAAAGAAAATAAGCTTCAGACTTGCATACAAGTTACAAGTTTCTTGGGAACTTACGTAGGATTCGTGGAGTTAAAATATAACAGCTTTGTTTATTAAAGGTACCTACCTAAGTTTGCCCCTTGGAGATTTGAGTTTGAAAAAAATTACCGAGCTGCATATTATCCCGAGAAAGTTATGTAAGAAATTAGCCACTGTAATATATTTAATGCATCATACTTAAAAAAATTTCAAAATCATTTTGCATTTTTTGTATAACCTTAAAATTGTGAATTGTAGATACCACCTGAATTTAAACCTCGAGTTTTAAACATCTCGTCATAAAAGTGAGTTTTAAGAAGAATATTATTAGAATATTTTTTCTTCTTATTCTTCTATAAATCAATTAATTTAAAAAGTATTTGAAAGATGTACAGCGTAGTGTAAGGCGCAGTACATGGCGCGATAGGGTATTTCACCAAAAAAATCTAGTTAGTCCGTCTGTTAGAATTTCAAAAAATAATGAACACGTATTTTTTGTTTAATCAAATTAATAAAAAAATACGAAAATCAAAAGCTGGGGCTTTTGACGTCACTTTGTAGGTATAAAAGTAATAACCTTGTGACGTCACACAACTTGACGCGACTTTTCGAAGCACTGAATTGTCTTCATCTTTTTTCAAGTGTAAAAAGAAAAAATACGTGTCCATTATTTTTTAAATCTATCTGACGGACTAACTAGATTTTTTTGGTAAAATTTTGGACGTCGCGTCGTCGGAGACTTTGTTTGTTACATTGACTTTTTAACCACCAACTGCCGAAAGATTAGTTATTGTATTTTTTGAAAAAAATAAAAAATGCTCTTTTTAGGCATAGTACCTAGGTAGGTATACTCGACAAAAAAAAGGCAAATTTTTGAACCAATTTTGATGCAGTTTCTATGGAACCAATCGGTAGTAAATACTTAAAAATAATCGTTTTATAATTGACAGAGTTATGTTAATCTAACCGAGTGGAGAACCTCTTTATTTTTAGAAGTCTGTTAAAATAAAATTAATCTACTAACAACTTACTATAAGAGTAAACCAAACAAAAAGAGAACGGTTTACGTATAAGCAAAAGTCACCAGCACCACATTTACCCCTTAGCATGCTATTCGTAACACGCCAACAAAATGTCTACATAATTACATACCTACCTTGTTCGTCAAAGGGTCAATCAGAGTAGTTAGCAAAGGAGTTAAGAGCGTAATTACTTGACAAAACACCTCTAGTAACACCACCACACCACATCAATACGTAAATATAGTATTATGGAGGACAAACAGTCCTCTGCATTGCAATTAAAGAATCAATTTTATCTGCTTGCTAATGTTCACTGCATTTCAATATCCTTGAACAACTTCTACTCCTATTGCTATTACCTACTTCTACTTTTGAAGCTGAAATACTAGAACATTGATCAAATCAAATGATAGGAAATTCAAACGATATTAAAATGTTTGAAAGTAGATCGTCAGTAATGTGTCAACAGAGTAAGCACTTTCCAGAATCTAATAGTAATGATGTGGTTTTTAAGCCAGCATTTGACTATGGAATGATATGTTATAAATGTGTACTTGTGTTTTTTTTGTTTTGTTGTGTATGTGTACTTGAGCTGTATATTGCGCCCCGCCTTTGAGATGTAGGTAATATATATTTAAAAAAAAATGTGTAATATACATCCCATTGTCAAAAGCCGCGAAAGCCAAGGTATTCTGGTACCTTCAATACATCTGTAACAATGCTGTAAGGTGGAATCAAATTTCAATTTGTAGTCTCACATTCAAAAATGATTCTTCAAAACAAACATTCCAACATTAAAAATACAATTCGAGTTCCATGTTTAAATTCATTGCGTTTAAACGGTCGGCGGGGCTGTGACGGCCAGTGACAGGCGCGCGACCAACGCGATAAGTCCACGATGACATAGCACGCGCCCTTTCACTGTGGGGCTCGAAGTCGAATAATTATTCAGTATTGATTATAGCTGACATTAATTTTATAACTCGACTACAGAATATTAATGCAGATTTCACAAAACACAAAAAGAAAATATATGCATTGGTTTTAATTGGAATAATAATTGGTTCGATTTTTTCGCGAAAGGTCTCGTCGTTCTTAAACGTTAATCTGGGTTGTACCGTTTGTCTGAAATGTACGCGTCATCAGATTAATGAATTTGTAATACGTTACGATCAAAATCAAAATCAAAATCAAAATCAAAATCAAAACTCATTTATTCAAACTAGGCTGATAATCAGCACTTTTCGAACGTCAAAATTTACTTTACTTTACTTATTTACAAGAGACAGTCCCCCAAAACGCCCCCCTTTCGACACTTCCTAGTGTTTTTGCTGGAAAGAAGAAGTGGCGGAACAAACTCCCCAGCACACATCTGTCTGTTAGGTTGGTTAGAAGAACCAGACTCGATACAATAGTAAGGCAAGTATAAAAAAGTATATAATAATAATAAAAAAAAGACATAACATATCAGTAAACTAATCTTGGAGAAAGAACATAAATAAATAACAAACATTGTCTTGTGTTCAACTCAGCGACCAACTGTTCTTATCATTTAAGTAGTCGTTAATGGAATAGTACGCTTTTAAACAAAGATTAGATTTTACTTTGGCTTTAAACGCATTAAATGGCAAGTCTAGAAAAGAAGATGGCAGTTTGTTATAAAATGTTATACCAAGCCCGACGAATGAATTATGAACTTTGTGAAGCCGGTGAAAAGGAGCGCGTAGTTTATGCTTATTTCTAGTGTTAAAGTTGTGAATATCACTGTTTTTAGTGTACAGGTGGATATTTTGTTTAATATATAAAATGTTGGCAAAGATGAACTGAGAAGCAACAGTGAGGATACCAATCTCCTTAAAAAAATCTCTAAGAGAAACTCGGGCACCCAGCTGATAAATTGCACGAACCGCTCGCTTCTGCAGAACAAATATATTTTGAATATCAGCAGCTTTGCCCCACAGCAGAATACCGTATGACATAACGCTGTGAAAATAACTGAAGTAGACTAACCGTGCTGTATCAACGTCAGTGAATTGTCTTACTTTTCTGACGGCGTATGCGGCTGAACTTAGCCTTCCCGCTAGGCTTGATATATGTAAACCCCATTGTAATTTTGGATCTACTGTTATGCCCAGAAATACAGCAGAGTCGGCAGTTTCCAGCTCCTGATTGGCGAGGATAATATTGGGACCTAGATTTCTAACATTGGGTAAAGCGAACTTAACTATTTTAGTTTTCTTGGCATTAAGAACAAGGTTGTTTATTGTGAACCAATCCGTGACCATTGATAGCGTGCTGTTTACGTCGCCAAATTCGTGTCTATTCCTATCTACTTTAAAGATAAGAGAGGTATCATCTGCAAATAGTACAACGTCACAAAAACCCTTTAAATAGTATGGTAGATCATTAATATAAACCAAGAATAAAAACGGACCCAGTATTGAACCTTGAGGTACACCTAGCCGAACCGGTAGCCCGGAAGATTTCGCGCCATTTACGTCTACACATTGGAATCTATTTTGCAAATACGAATCTATCACATTTAGGGCCTCATTTTGAACACCGTAATAACGCAGTTTCCGTAAAAGCGTGTCGTGATGTACGCAATCAAAAGCTTTAGAGAGATCGCAGAAAACACCGATTGCATTTTGCGCGTTCTCCCATGCGTCAAATATGTGCTTCAACAAAGCAACACCTGCATCCGTAGTCGAACGACCCTTTGTAAAGCCATATTGATCATTATGAAGGAGATTATTTAAATTAAAATGTAATAACAACTGTTTGAGAATTAATTTTTCAAAAATTTTGCTAAAAGCAGGTAAAATAGAAATTGGTCTAAAGTTACCGATATCGTTTTTACTGCCTGATTTAAATAGAGGGATGACTTTACTGCTCTTCATAAGGTCAGGGAAAGTCCCCAAATCGACGCATTTATTGAAAGTAACGGCAAGACAGGGGGCTACAATGTCGATTATGTTACTTAAAAGTTTAATAGAAATGCCCCAGTAATCACCAGTGTTTTTAGACTTAAGTGAATTAAAAACGTTAACTACATCACGAGGCGTTACATGTTCGAAACTAAATACTTTACCACATTTAGACACGCTGCTATGCAAAAGATCTTCGGCTTTAGACGGCGACGAACTCAGGGAACGAGTCGTCGCTATAGGTATGCTGGCAAAATACTCATTAAAAGCCTCGGCTACGTCGGCTGCTTCACTAACTAATTTGTTACCCACCATGATCTCGAGGTGATTATCTCGATGATGCGTGGCCTTGTATCTGATACGAAAATAAATGTTTTGGCATATCTATACGAGCGTAAATAAAAGTGCCAGTACCGCCCAAACTTTTGTATTCCATCGGCTGTTGATGCCAACCAGCCATGTTTCAAAATTATTGATATCACATCAGGACCACCCTTCCAAATTACAGTGCCAGTTCTGTCTAGACCGCAGGGCGGATTGGACGTGTGTACGTGAATAGCATGCGTTCACAGCTCGTTTGGCCAACAGAATTGGCGTGTTATAGGAACGGAGGCGATTTCAGATTGCACACGTAGCAAGACAAAGTGTGGCTATTGTTATTGACAGCCGCCGCCGCCGCGCGCCGTCGAGATTTCTTGGCGTCGTTGTTTTAATTTTTTTTGTTGTGACCAATGTTGACGAAAATTGTGCATTAAAATGCACAATTTTCGTTATGGCTGGGTTTTAATATTTTTTAAAGTGAGAGTGTTAGAGTAGAGTTGTAAAGTGTAGAAGAGTTGATTATACAATCAAGAAAATAATGACTAACAAATTAGATTGTATGTGTTTCAAGTTATATCGAAAACTGGAAACAGAACTGGAAAATTATCTTGCTGAATTCATTCATTTTAGGATTTTAGATTCGTTTTTTAATCTCAATCCTTTTTTTTATTAAAGTTAAACTCATTTTCATAAAAATACACCTCTTATATTTTTCCGTCCGGTTTTTTTGTTCAAGTCAGATTTGTGTCAACAAACCACAATTTTAACCACCCCTTCTGTATTTCGGTATTAAAAGTTCTACACTTACAGGTATAAAAACCACTCAGTTTAGAAAAGCAAAAGATTAACAACTTAGAGATAAAAAGTATAAACACAAGCCGATTGTGGTGCGAATCAGCTTATTCCCCCTCCGTTTTTTCCGTGTGTATATAGAGATATAGCCACAATTTTAAGGGGCTGGTCTCGTTGCTTATAAATGACTGTGAAATCAGGGAACGGAAAAATTACGGGTCTGTCTTTTTATAGTTCTTTCTCAAAAATACTTCGGTCATTATAAAATCTTTCGTGCCTGTTTTCCGTGCATTTTGAATTGTTTCAAAAAGGACTTTGCCAAATTTTGATTTTGCTCAAAAACCATGGTCATGAAGGTATAATACAACAATGGAAATTTTTGGGCATCAAAGCCTTTAAAAAAGGTATTTTTCACTGTGCCACCAATACCACTCAAAAGAAAAATCCAGATCAACGATTTATTCGACCTTACAAACTAAAACCCCAGCGGGATCAACCTTAAACCATTGTCTGCCATAAACCAGGATTGTGCGGTGCATCGTAGGAGGGCAACGGTCCGTGCGATGTTGAGACGCCCTCGACTTGCGACCGCGAACATTAATACACCCATTCATCATGCGACTTCATAATTGAATGTCGCAACATTTTTGGCAATGGAATTTGTATGTAATTTGCTTTTTGGCAGTTCGGTTTCAGTCTGGTGGTGGTAGTTAATTGATTTTTCTTTTGTAGATTGTAGCAGATGAGTTAATATATTAAATTGGGAAATACGAGTACAAACTGGTTATAGGATTTTAAACATCAATAGGCTCTAAGTTTTTCCTTTGCCAGAAAACCGGAAAATCTTTTCGTATGGCAGTCAGCCCTACGTTACATTCTTGGCAATTCTTTGAACTTGTGCTGGTCATAGTACGAGCCTTCAATATAATAAGAAACTAGTCAGCTGATGCTGTTTATGTAACCCACACACGTGTGAGCCATTATATATCACCAACCTTATAAAAATGCTAACCCAAAAACCAACTATTCTAATGCACAATCTATTCGGTAAAATTATCCTTCCATTCAAAAATCTACCTCAAAATCTTCTACTAAATATCGACAGATAGGATTACTTCAGAATTAAACACACTGGGCCGAGAGGATTTAGTGCGCTTATCACTAGATCCCTGCGCCAAATGTTGAGAGATTCCGTCAAAAATAAACCAAACCTCCGATGTAACGGCAATTTTGTGTGAAATAGTTCGCGCGAGAAATAAATCTTTAAGTAAACGGATAAGTATGTGTAAGTAACTGCTTAAAATGGCTTTTTGGTAAATGTTATTGAAAGATTTGAAAGCTTACATAGGCTTCAGTATGTAAGTTTTAGCAAAATGATGATGAGCAAGTTGGAAGGAAACATAGACCGTGAGGGAGAAACGAGTTACTGTTTATGTTTCTCCTGACGATGAGTATGTTTTTGACAAACTCTTTTGCATAAAGATTTATTTCTGGCAAGGCCCTAATTTACTCCGTGATCATCAAGTGACTTCAGTTTGACCGAAATTGTGTATCGTGGGCTCTGGAGGACTAGAACTATGTACCTACTCTTTGCCGATGAAGCTACAATCTCTTTATACGGTGGTGATAAACACCAATTATATCGTGCTGCGACGACGACAAGAGGAACGCTATGCGTACGTGTGTTTCGAAGAAATTATTCCTTTTTTTTTTGGGGGGTTAGTAATCATCAAATAACCCCTCCCGCTCTTGGGCAGAACGAAAGGGAGTGTCAGATTTCTACTGACTAAAAACCACCCATGTTCCTTCTGAGCCCTGTATGATTATCAAGGCCGCGGTTCATGTTGCTGAAATTTCTTTGAGGCGCGCGTGGAACACGAAATCGCCGTCGACACGGCCTGTCGTCGCCATAAGACGGACGGATGGCGAGCTAGCCCATCACTCACCGTCCACAGGCCCCCGTCTACGGTGGCCGGAAGCCATCACGTGGCCCCCGACGCCCGGAGCGTCTCCCGCGGCGGCTGAGACGTGAGGTTCTCTCCCTCTCGAGTTCCGCCACCTCCTTCGCTAGTATCACTGCTTCGCAGAAGGAGGTGACGGCGTCCCATTCCTCCTCGCCCCGGACCATGGCTTGCACCAGGGCCGGACGCGAGAGGTCGCCGCTACGAGAACATGGCGGAGCTCAGCCCAAGCGGGGCAGACCTCCACAGTGTCCTGCACCGTGTCCTCCAGCCGATCCTCACAGTGATGACACCCGGGCGTTTCCTCCTGCCTGATTCGGTGCAGTTGCCTCCCGAAACAACCGTGTCCGGTGAGGACCTGCGTCAAACGGAAGGTGAGGGCGCCGTGGCGCCTCTCCAGCCACTCCTCAAAGAGGGGACTTACCACCGCTGTTGTGGCGTGCCCTAAGAAATCATTCCTTACAACGAGGGGCGAAGGCTTTGATGTGTTTTAGGTAGCAATTCATGCGACGGAGGACGGAACTTTTTATAGAAAATTAAACATTAAATGCACACAAAACATAACAGAAGTCCTAGTTTCACGTGCACATTGCACAACCCGCATTAATTGCTTTTGAAGAAGAATGGTAGGAAACTTTTTCACTTAAACTTTTTTTGGTAAATTGCTGAATAATAATTATCAATATTGTTTCTCTTTTTACCCGACTGCACTGCACCTTGCTAATAGTAACTAGCAGCTGACTTCTGTGTCAATGAGAACGCTATTAAGAAGCATCAGTTATCAGTGGCATGCGACTACGGCTGTCCTCTATAATTCATCAAATGATCTACTTACTAGACGATTTTTCTTGTTTAATACTTTTAAGACCGCGGTTTTATTAGACTGTGTTTTTATTCGTAGTCGGGTTTTAGTTTTTAAACTTATTTTTTTTTATCATTTCATCGAAACATTAAATACAAATTGCTGTTGTGTTTTATTCCTTTCGTTTTAAATCTGGAACACCAAATAAATCATGGAAGCAAATACTATTATTTTATTCTCATAAAATTCTGTATCAGAAAAATATCAGTTCATCTCATCATAATAATATGACCTACTAGCAAAACTACTGCAGCAGTTTCCCTCGGACATGTAACTTCCGTGATTATCTCGATGCTGCCAGCCTTAAAAATAACACAAGAAAAAGCTAAAATATGAATACGGTGCAAAAAGTACGACTATGTAGAAAAAAAATCTGAACACTGTTGCAGAATGGAAGGCCAGATGTTCTATAAATTGTAAGTTTCTTTGTTCTTGGCGGAACATTTCCGAACTGAACTGCGTAGTCGGCGTTCATTATTGCTTGGAAATATTAACCAAACTTTACTATTCACTCCACATGGGAGACGGTGCGGTTAAGAGAGGTTCTCACTTGGTCTAAAGAATTTTAATATTCCAACAATGCTCTTAAATATGAACGTAGAAACTTTCTTTAAGCTTTAATAAAGCTCACAGCTGTTACTTAATTATTATTCTGAGAATTAGGTACTGAGTTTTCAAACAGCCTAAAAATCTGTCTTAGAGGTCTAAACTCCAGAATCTGGAAACTCACATTTACGAAAGATTATAAGTAGTTAACCTAGGGGAAATTGTTCTATGATGCTGTGGGTACAGTAGTACGTAGGTAGACTACCAACAGGCCTGTGCCTGTTGGTAGTCTACCTACGTAATAGTTTTTAGTTTGTGACTTTCAAAGTAACTAAATGGACGATTATCTTGATCCTCTAGGGAGCAGTCTAATAAAAATAAATTGTCAAGTTCATTGCCCAGTCCCCTTTATAAAAACCGTATATAACGTAGAATTAAATATTCCATTGAGATTTGTCTGTGGTTTTCCGAGTTACCGGACAAACATAAAGTAAATACATATATGCGCATTCCAAATTAGGTGTCATGGTTTCGTAGGTACTCTCAAAGCCTCAAAGGGCTACCCCCATCAAATGTCACCGGTTTAAGGTGTACATAATATATTAGTCGACTTACCTTGTATTTTTAAGTCGAGTAAATTGGCCCGCAAAATAGCCTAGACTGACACAAGCTCCTGCATCATTGAAAAAATATGGTCTAAGAAGTACCAAAACATATGAACCTTCTTACGTCAAGCTAATGTAAAAACCCCTCAACAAGCGCCAGACGTTTGGTAAAAACTAAAAAATTACTAACTTTTAAACTTACGTTTTCGAATCCAGCAAATCCTCTTAGACAATAATATAACCTTACAGCCGCTGTATTTTAACTAAAGCGAACTTATTTAAAGGAGATGGACACGAACATTGAGTATCGCATTGCAATGTAGGACAGCGCTTTAGCAGCTGGATAGCAAGAGAGGATTGCGTTAGACATGAACACCGGCAGTATATTTATATCCCTTTGTGAAAACAGACGTATTCAAGCCATTAGCGCGTGCGACTCGCGAACTATTCGTATTAATTTAGTTTAATTGTGTAGAAACGGAGTAAGAGACACTCGCAAACGTTGAAATAAAATAAGGACACTTTGCTTCCATCGTAAATTATGCAGGAAAGCTGAAAATATTCATCTTCGTCTAATCGATGTGATTAAGTTTAAAAAAGTATCTCGCGCGAAGAAGATGATTTTCGCCGAGAAAATTATGGCTATAACTCACCAGTTTGCATAGATATTGGAGACTTCGCTATTCTCAAGATCTTATTATTTTGAAGTGAAAATACCTCCGAGTAGTAAGCACAATAGTAATTTTATGCTCAGCAATTTGGTGAAATAAAAATGAGTATTTTTTACGAGCGAGATATTCTTATATTATACCAGGGTTCGGTGTTTCTCCTAATTTTCTCATATTCTCTCTTACTTTTTGCAGAAGCTTCTTAAGTATATCCTGGGTTACAGACATTGTCTTCTGATTCAGATAATAACCTCCTCGTTGGTTTAGTGTTCGCAAGCGTGGCTGCTGTGCATGAGGTTCTGTGTTCAATCACCAGGTTGAGTGTTTTGTCCAAGAGGAATTCAGTGGCCCACGGAGTCTGGATTTGTGCCCGGTTGATGCCAATAGATTCATCCCCTATATTTATTTAAGTGCTTATACTTGATGTACAAGAGTGGTACATAGGCGGACTTAATGCCACAAGGCATTCTCTACCAGTCAACCTTTGGGTTAAAAAGGACAGCAGCACTGTGGGTGTACAAAAACAATAAAAATAAGGATAATACCATTTTGTAAACATAATACATAAATTGATGGATAATAATTCATAAATATACAGATAGAATTAAATAAACTAATAGATATTTTAAAACATAAAAATACGAGAAACCTTATAATAATTACCTTCTAAGACTAGTGACTAAATTTAGAACAATTCAGTCCGTTTTCAAAAAGTATTTCCAGACTTTTATTTTGAAAGCCATCTTGCTTTCTATAACGCCGAACTAAAACATAACTGGCAAAATGATTAGGACATCTCTGCCCCTTCAGAGATTACAGGCGTGATGTGACGGAACCTTTCATGTGCAAGTCCAAGTTACACTTGGCCAGTTTTTTCTATGGAGTAGAACTGACAATAAACTTCACGGTTACACTTTTAACTCGCCGCATTAGAGCCTCTTCCATCTCAGGCTCCTCTTGCAAGATTCATGCACAAACGCTGCTAATCACCCACAGAGTCTCAATTAAACCAGTCTCATTCACAGCTCCTCCAGCCAAATCAAAACACAACCTTCTTAATGTGCTTTCTATTGAAAACAAAGTTATATTTGACTCGTTCACCCATTCCCTAAGGCGGTAACTTGTCATCAGTGTACGTCGCCAGATGTTGCATGCCGATTCCCCTTAACAATACTAATTGAGTTTTGATCCCCTAAATGTGACTTAAAATATTCGGCGGATTATGGTCTTAAGATGAAATATATTTTATGTGGCGATATTAGAAGGTGATTTAGTACCATGTTATTGTACTATAAGCAAGATTTTTAAAATATCTCTAGAATAAACTGTCACTTTAGTATTTTCGTTATAATGTCTACGTTAAGCCAGTGGATCTATATAAAAGTGTGCATTAAAATTTAAGAGGTACCTACATAATTAGTTGAAAAATAAGTATGGAAGCACTAGAAATGGTTTCAGAATAATAGTCCTACCTGTGATCTCGAAGGTTTAGAGAAAGATCTATCTCAAACTCAAAGCACTTATTTCAATTAAGCCATTACAGGCACTTTTGAATGTCAGAAGAACAATTCATAAAACAAAACAATACGTCATTCTGCAAGCCTCCAACTCCGCCGAACCACACGCCCCCGAATGCCCGCAACAACGAATGCTGAGAGCACGAAAGCACGCAGCGACGCATACCGCAACATCGAATGCACGAGAGTATCCCTTAGTACACCAACATTTCGCGGGGGCGAGCCTATTGCAATCAACTCGGCATAAATCCAGACTCCGTTGCTGCTACGGAGAAATTGCTGATAGAAATACCCAATAACACTTTGCCTGACTCGGGAGCCAAACCCTATACCGTATGCACAGAGGTCGCGCTTGCAACCACAGGATCAACGAGACAATAAACTCCATCAAAAGACTTTTTACCTTTCCTCCATCCTAATAAAACATAATATTATAATAAGTTATTTTATATACCAGGTTAAAGTACTTTTATCCCGTAGTTTTATTCGTTTTTCCTGTCTGACTAAGCCACACACGAAGTCACGTGTATTTTAGATCTGACATAAAAATAGCCGTATTTACTCTAACACAAATGGAAAATAAATAAGAGTATCATGATACGGTTGTGAAAACAATTTGAAAAGTTCGTTTCTCTCAGTTCACTGCTAAGTGTAGTGTGACTTTTACTTCCTTTTGTTTTTTGTTAAAAAATGAGGTCTTAATGATAAGTTTGTTGTTATTAATTATATTTGTTGTCCTAAACCAGCGATTCCAGCGTTTTTCAATCTAGTAAAGTTAAAATAATAATATTTCATATGATATTAGTTTATTATTTTTGTACGTCTGTGACTACTGTTCTGTTTGTGATAAAATGTATAATTATTGTTTTTATCTATCATAGTCAAGCACTAAATTTATGGCAATTCTGTATTCATTTCAGCACTATTTTAATAATATACTCACAAGGCAAACATAATCAAAGCAATACCAGCCTGATAGTTCCCACTTTACACTACACTAGTCTCCTTTCATACAGCCATAAATGCATTATTCGTTCATATTACCTACTTAGAAAGATTGCAAGGAACAACAAGAACCCCTATTTTTACGACCAGGATATGGGCTAAAAGCACCTGCTACACCTTGTTGGATTAGCATTAAAGGGTATTTGTTTACTTCACCTAAGCAAATCCTACCTTGTAACAAAAGCTTTATTGAAGTTGACTTTCGAAGACCTGACCTTCGCCAACCAAGTCCTGAGGAATATCAATATCCCAAGACTAGATCCGATGATAATTATTGTTGGTTGTCTACCTGCCTGTGACAATGTTCATAATGTGATCTTCTCATATGCAAGCAAGGTCTTGGTAAATCACTAACTGAACCGTTAATTGCATAGCGATCAATGTATGGATATCATTCTTAGGTAGACTGCTGATTCAAGTTTCAGACATCTTATTGACAATCCACCTCTTATTACAGAGGTACAGCCACCTTTAGGTATTTCTCAAACCAGAATAGCTATTATTTTATCAATTTCTTACAAAAACAACATCTCATGCCCTTATCCTAGAATATTCAGTGTAAAGAGCATATTTTCTATTACCATATTTCTCTTATTAGACATTTCATTAGATGTAGAGAAAATTCTTCACTTTTATTTTTTGACGGCATATTCATATTTCACCAGAAACTCATTTACACGTGCCATCGAAGATACTTTAATAACACATCCAGAATAATTTCCAGCATCGAATGTGCAGTCGGAAGATATTAGTCGTGCAGTGTAAACCGTCGGAAAATTGGACCTCGTGCTATATGCTTTATTCATGACATCGCCATGTAACCGTTGCGTTCTGCAATTGTATTTCGGTACATTTTGCGATACAAATTGGAATTTTGATGTGGAAGTTACTTGACAGTTGGATATTGAAACACCTAGGATGAAGCTGAATGGTGTTGATAATGAGATGGGGCAGTAGTGTTTAGTGAAATTTGGTAGGTGGTTTGTTTGATTTGATAGTGATGATTTATTTTGCGCACAGGAATCACAGTTCGCTATGATTTTCTGTGTTTGGAAAACTGACTGTTTATTCAGTACAGTCACTCAGCATTTTTTTAATTTAACAAGATTAATTATAATAATATATGTATAGGTACATTTAATGTCGAGTTTTAGTACGTTAAAGATCTATTAAAACATTGTTAAAATACAAAGTATAAAGGTACAATGTACCTCAAATAAATTAGGGACCCAATTAAAATCCCAAATGAGAAAGTATTGTATGAAGCCTTCTAGAATAAGTGTAAAAATAATTAAGACTAGCACATTAGCAGCAGTAATACAAATTGCATAACCACATTACCAAGCCAAACTACAACGTTGTATTCCAAATCATAAAGAACATTACAACAGAGTGCACAATAGAGGGAAAAACATAAAATGTTACCTCAAAAATTGTCAACGCCTTAAGGTTGGTCCCCATATATCACAAGGATTTATTTTCACCTTTGCTCCTTTCTCGATTTCTACGTAACGCCTTAATTCAATATTAAATTTTGCTCCTTCTCGTTTTCATACACGAACAGATGTCTTTACGCGTTTCGTTATTCATATTTCTCATGCACATTACATTATAGATGTAAAAAGGGGTGCTGAACGTAGTATCTTTAGCTTATTGAGTGTACGCAATGAAGTTGTTTTGAATTAGTAGTAGGGATGTTCACTGACTTAAAAAAATATGATTCTAATTAGTACGTCTGTTCGATTATCGAAAAATATTGGGTACGCATTTTTGTTTTATAAAATCAATAAATATTGACGAAGATGATACAAGTCAAAGATTGGAGTGGGGGGTTGTGACGTCACTGACTGCTAAAGAATGTCATACTAATGTCTCAAAAAATGACGTCACACGAGTAGTAGTCAAAGCACTGTATCGTCTTCATTGATTGTTTACGTAAAAAAATAAAAAATACGTGTCCAATATTTTTTGGAAATCTATCTCACGGACTAATTAGATTTTTTTTTGTTAACTACCCTATTGAATATGTGAAAATAGAAGTGTCTCTTCCATGTTGAATTGTTGTTTCAAAAATGACACACGACAAAGAACGACATCCCAGTGTCGTACTATAAAGAAACAAGTTATCTTTCAAACCTTTTCAAAACTTTTTAGTCTAACTCAATGTGTTTGTTCAGTTTTAATACCAGTATTTTTAGTAGCGACTGCTTATATAGCCTTCACAACCTGGTCAGTCCTGGGTAGTACCTCTTGCTAAGACCGGTTGCTAGACTTCGAGCGACTGAGCTCCTATAACAACGATTGAATGCTCAATTTGTCAGAGTGGTAGTAACTAGCACAATAGTGCCACCTGAATACTTCCACGAAGCAACACATAGCTGTAACTCACTTACACGTAAATAGAGATGTTACGTTACATGAGAACCTACACAAGATACTGCTGATAGAACTCAATCAAAGTAAGTGGGAGAAATCACACAAGCTAGAAGATATTCCAGGATTAACTCTAAGCGTATAATATTCAGAAATGGAAATAGATTATTCAAATTCCCGCCGAACCTAGACTAGTGTCAATCGGTCACAAATTCTGATATTGAAATGCAAATCGTAATACAGGATTCACGGCTTCACACAGTGCCAACGCTTATTGATTAACCTCTCATTCTGCTTAAGCTCAACCCATTAAAGAAAACATCCCAGCTAAGTATACCTGGAGTACGCGCTTCATATAATACGATTACTGTATATTTTATTAATATTTTGTGGCATATCCATTAAAATTTCATATCTTTACCCGTTTCCTTCACCAAACTCGAGAGTTGATTACGCGGCGCTATCTTTTTGTAACATCTCTTACCAGTTTATACGATTAAGAACCTTTTATGTACCAGTGCAAAGGTGCAAATTCGGTTACTTTCAAACAAATTAGCGAGTTTTTGGAAGACGACGGTTTGGTCACAATGGTAGCCACCCAGAAGCGAGAATTAGGTCGAAGCCTACCCAATATCATCTCGCAATATTACGATTCTGGGTATAACTGAATATCGTCGAAATATAAATGTAGCAGCTTTATCTTTTTTGAAGGAATTGAACACAAGTGGTAAACATTGGTGGAAGTATAAAGAATCTACAAAAGTCTATGTATTGAATCGAGTATCTTTGATAAGGCAAAAAAATGTTCCAAAAATATTTTATTTATTTCCATGCCAACCACGCTTTCTCGCAATATGTACGAGTAACTTAATGTCGGCTTAAGTTCCGTACCCACAAATCTGTCCTTAATTAAAACCAGTTCAATAGGAACCGCTAATAGCGACATGACATAAATCTATGCGACATATCACTTACCAAATAATAGAAACAATTACATCGTTAAACAATCTACCGCTTCAGTAACTCACGGATCTAAATTTCAATCATGTCCAATTTACGTTGACCTTTGATTTTGTAGAAAGACTACCCAATAGGCAGCAAGTAGAAAGGTCTGGTTATAGTTGCAGGTGTGTGCTAAGGTGTGCCGTATTGTATCTCTCATTATATCGTTCCGGTTGACTGTGACACTATCGCACACCGGGCCTGTCAGTAAACAATCAATGTTAGGAAAAACCAATGATAAGGAACTGTTTGAAATGCCCTGATTGACGGAGCGATAACGTAATGTTTAGGGATTGTTTGTGAAGCCTATCTACGAAGTGTGTTCAAGCAGAATCGACTTTCGTTTGATAGAGATTGGTTTATTTTGTATTGAAGTTAGAGTGCTTTACGTACCTACGTTCAACTGGATATTAAAACTTTTTAAGGTTCGAACTTCAAACCAAAAACTTCCTTTTTTAAATAGCATATGACTTCTCTAAAACCATTATAGCATCACGCCTATACTCCCCGAAAAAAAAAGAGGAGAGTTAGGTAGAGGTGTGCCGTATGTCCTATTACATATTTTTCCCATATTTGTCCTATTGTTTATTATTATTATTTATAGGACATCCTCTTTTCTCCTGTAATCTCTCATGTAATAGGGGATGAGCTTATTGCCATCAAACGGGCCAATCTAGACTCCGTGGCTGCAACTGATACATTCCTGATTGAAAAACCCAATGACAATTTCCCTGACCTAAGAATCTAATCTAGTACTTCATGCTCAGTAGTCGCCCTTGCGTCTACTAGACCAACGAGGCAATCCATCTTCTCTAAAACAACATAGTTTATAGTAAATTTATTACTCAAAGTGTGTCATCCATACCTAATCGTTTTACAGTTACCATTAACTTTATTCAATCGTTATTACTATTGAACCATTTGAAATAAGTAAAGCCATTTGTGTCCCCCCATAGCACAAGCCTTTAAAACACCCAAAGCGTAAAATTCAATATTGAAAAAGGCACTGCATTTTAATCAAAATGGCATTAGTATAATCTTATAGGAATGTGCGTAACGATTGAGTGGACATACAGATGGTACGATCCTCCAACTTGTTACCTTTGTAGCAAGTTGTAGTAAGTGAACACGGGACTTTACCCGTATTTTTGTATTTGTAGTTAATTCAAATGAACACTATAAGCTTTGTTGTGTGCAATTCAGTGTGTTTCCATAATTTTGTTTTATCCAGTACTAGCCGTGTCCCGCGGTTTCACCCACCACTTGACTTCAAAGTTAACAATCGCTATGTTAACTTGTTTACTTTTTTCAAGAATTTAGCAGTCAATAATTACTCAAATCCCACTGGTAGTTCGAGAGATTAGCGCATTCAAACGGATCAACAGACTATTTATTTAAAAAATTGCTTTATTATTTAAAATAATAGATTTTAATTTCATGTTCATTGTTTTTTCAGACTCTCCGAACATGCTGGCGTTACAAGTTAATCGCAGGATCGGCTCGTGTGTATCGCATATTACTAAAGGGTGCCCACGTGGCTGATCGTGCTCACACTATTACGTAGGGACGTGAAATCCCTGGATTTGAACATTTATAAAATTGAATATTATTATATTTGTTTGTTTGTACTGATTTTGCAGAATATTAAACAGAATTCGTGTCGAGTCTAGAAAATAAGAATGCTCTTTATTGGTATTGACAAAATTGCTTGGTGAGTTTTCTGTTGAAAGTTTTTTAGTTTTGTTTTGCAGATTGATATCAAGCTGTAGATACTGATACTGTTAGTCTGCGTCGTACCATTGCTGGGAAAATACCTCTCCCCATGAGTTCCAGTTGTTTTGATCCAGTTACGATGTGGACCACATCTTGTCCTACCATTGAAAAGAAACTATAGAAGTAATTGTATTTTAGCGAGTGGTCTGTATATTTTGCAAGTAAATATGATTAAGTTAGATGGATAATATTGCTCGTTTCGAGTAAAAATATATCTGTAGTTAACTATGCAGTCCACACACGCAATTCAATTACATTTTTCTCGTCAACACAACACAAAATTTAATTAAAAAACAATTTCTAACAAAACGTAACACGACGTTAGCTTTTGTACAACACCACACCAAAAATGTTAATTAAAAAAATATTCATTAAAAATCTTTGTCCGTACATATCGGCATTTCAAAGGGGGTTTAATCAGAGTTACAAATTCAATTTGGCCCGTCGGAGGCCGATTGGGGACGATATCGGAATAATTTGCATAGTTATTATAAACATGGGTCAGTCCTGCATAAACTGTGCTTGATGACAGCTACCGCCTCTCAAATGCAAATAATGTACATGAATTAGGGTTGATGGATATGACAATTGGATCGGTTCATGTGGTGGTAGGACACGTTCGAGACCGATTGTAGCGTAATAAGTTATATTAATTATAGTGTAATAATATTTTGTGTTTGTAAATACGAGTAGGTACATGATGATATTTAATGGTTTTACGTACCACGAGTTTTGGTATGGGATTGGTGTGGTTGCGGCATTCCCGAAACAGACAATGGATGGACTGCGTAATCCATGTAAAAAGAGAATGTACGGTCGAATTGAGAAACCTCCTCCTTTTTTGACGAAGTCGGTTAAAAAGAGGTGTCTAATGAGATGAGTAGTAATAGAGATGAGAAGAAAACATGCTACGATGACTCAAAACAATTTGGGAGTGGCAAACGAATGATGATGTTATTTGTTTGTAACGAATAGACTCCGAAACTACTGGACCGATTTGAAAAATTCTAATTCTTAAAATTCACCTTGTCCCCGGGTGACATAGGCTACTTTTTATCCCAAAAACAGTACCTAAGATGGCTATGTAGGCCCAGTCCGGGCTGCGGGATGTTGCAAGAGATACCGCGACTTCGACTTAGAGGGCTAAGAAGGAACATGGTTTTTAGTTATTAGAAGTATGACACTCCCTTTTGTTCTGGCCAAGAGCGGGAGGAGTTATTTGAAGATTTCCCAACACCCAAAAAAATAAATGAAGGCTATGTTCTCTCACTAACACACTGTACTTTTTAAAGTACCTACTTGCCTATTTGGTTTTGTTTGTTGAGGATTTCACACAACAATATCGTATTATGTTTATAGCGTTACGCATATAATTTTATAGGGGCTGGAAAAAGTGTTACTCTGTATGCCAAAGCAAAAAGCATTTTGACGTTGTAAGGTTGAAATGGAATATTAATACTTGGATTGAATATTACTTTGGAATGATTAATGTATCTATTCAAAACATAGTTTCGTTAGAGCATTGTCAAATCAATCTGCAGTTGTCACATTGTTATAATAACATTAAAACAATGTGCAATTACCAATTCTCACAAGATTATACAAACACGCCTGTAATCCCCAAAGGATAAGACAGAGGTGTAGGTACCTAATAGCACACCCGCATTCCGCCAGCTATGTTTAAGTCCCATGTAATAGGGGGCGATCCTATTGCCATCAACTGGGCATGAATCTAGAATCCATGGCTGGAACTGAGTAATTCCTGAAGCAAATCCCAATAACACTTTGCCCGACACAGAAAAATAACCGGATTTTTTACTCAGTAGTCGCGCTTGCAACCACATCACCAACGAGGCAGGTATGTATTTTATGATTGCATATTAAGGTGAAGGCGTTGAGGTAGCCCGCGAAATTCGAATTTCCTAACGTTTTTTGCAATTTCCCGGTCAGTGTCAAGTGTATGTTAAGTAAAACGGGATTCGCGGCAGTAACAATTGTCTATTTACTGAGTAATAATGATTAAAACCACCAAAACAACCGTCTCAGTTCATACAAATGTCAAGAGTGATTATTTGATGAAAAAGGCATTCTTGACACTTGTATGAACTGCGGGTCTAAAATGGCTGCTTTATCCGAATCCACACAGAATCTTAGTATGAATCACATTAAAATTTCAAATTTTTAAAATGGACTTAATGTCTATAACAGGTTGCATATTACGATTCTGCTAAAGCGGCCATTTTAGACACCCTGACCTCCTCGTCGCCTTCACCTTGATTTGAATTATTCAAAACAAATTTTCGTTAAAGTATTGTCAAATGTTTTTGTGGTTCGCACAATATTTAAATGATAAACAGGTATGTTCCAGCATGATAGAAGCATGAATAAAATTATTTAAAAATAATGTTCCAGCCGTGACACATCCATCGCCACTACATTCTAAACATAAAGGGTGCTTACCAGTACTTCAGGTAAACACGACCAGTTTACGCAGAGCCGCGATGAAGATTTCAATCACCCCTTAACCCTTTGTAAACCAAAGAGGTGCGAGGGGTGGCAGGAGTCTTATAGTCTGGTCGCGGCTTACACCAAAGGCGGGAATACAGAGTAATCGGGGGGTGTGTCAGTCTTTGTATTTCATAATCAAATGCATCACTAATATTGAATGTGGATAAACTAAGCTAAACTGGATTTCTTGTTCAGTATTGTTCGTTGTGGGAATTGAATACGTGGAGAAGAGAAATTGGAGTGAGATAGATTTGATGATACTGTTAAATGCTGTAAATCTGAAAAGTAAAAAGTATTGGCAAACTAAAGTGGCAGTGGGCAGGGCACAATGATCGCAGTACGGATGGCCGAAGGGGCAGAAAAGATTTAGAGTGGCGATCGCAAACTGGAAGACGTTGCGATGGAAGGCCAGCCATTAGGTCGAGCGATAACCTGGTGGAGGTTGAAGAGATCCGCTGGATGCGAGACACTGTCCGGTTAATGTGGCGGTGCTTGGGGAGGTTTATGGCCAGCAGGGGACGGCTTTGGGCTGAAATGGTGAAGCTCCAAAACAAGTCCTTAGTTAAAAAAAAAATACTATATAATCTATATAAATAACATAATAATATTCAGAGGTAAAATTAATCTTCTGAAACACAGTCCTTATATCTATTTTAGTCCATCTTTTGTCACATTCAACGTATTTTTGCCAACCAAACAGAATAATAATTAGACTTATCAGATCAGACGAGGCTTACAAAAATACACGAATAAAATAAATTCACATACATATTCATTTGATGAAATCAAATCAAATCGTTCGATGTGAAGAAATTCGTTCACTACTGGTAAATAAACCGCTCGGTAAAAAGGCAACTCGAGCAACACGACGTAATTTTTTTAGTTTTTTTGTTTGGGCTTGTGGTTTAAGGGCGGCGACATACCAAAATATCATTAACTGTGGTTACTTAAATGGGTAATATTCAATATCATATTAGTTAGTAGGTTTTAGTCCGGTTGGAGTATTCTAGTGTTGTAGTAGGTACACGTTTATATCCGTAGCCTGGTGATAATCGTACGAACACAGGACTTGCACGTCTGGTTTTGCGGATTCATGTGCGTATTGTATAATATCACTTGCTTCGGTTAAGGAAACACTAGCTTAAACTTACGTCGTGAGGACACCAGCATGCCTGATAGATATTTCTTGATCGCATGTAAAGCCAAGTCAGAGGCCATCAGGAGGATCATCATCATCATGACCCATTTAGGCCTCTGGCTATATGATTCTGTGTCTGAAATAAAGTTCTTATTACTATTATTTTAAAATAATAGTTTTATTATCAAAGCTTTTCCAATCAAAAATATGCTTAAATTTGAAAAATACGCCTTCTTTTCCGAATATTGAAATAAGTGGGATTTGAACTGACCACCCCACGCCACATACACCTTTGGGTTTTAATATTAAGGCTTGACCTATTTTAACGGCAGTCGTTTCTCTACATGGGTCATTTCTCTGTGACCTCAAACCTTTTGTGGTTTCAGAACGAAATGTAAGAACGTGGTAAACCCGAGCTAAGCCTAAACTACTACACAAACTGATCGATAAAGATTAAGTCACAGGGTCTGAAGTGAAGAAAACAACTTTTGACGTCACTAGTCTGAGTCTGTCTGTGGCTAATATTCAATACTATACACTATACTATAGCTTCGTATAAAATGTACTTTGGGTTGGGTGCAGAAACAGATTATTTATATGGAAGAAGCCTTAGCACAGCATTGGGAAATCCAAAAAAAAGTGTATTAATTGTTTTGATTCGCGTTGAATAATGTGAGTTTATTACTTCGTTGTTAAACCCACCGAAAAATAATGCGTGGTACTGTGTAAAGCAGTTGCTTCCTGAGATTCTCCATCTGTGCTCCACGGCTTTAGTTGACATTCTGGTAAAGATATAGTGAATACGACTGATTAAGGAAGGAAGATGAGATATCCGAATAGAGTTATGGTATATGGAAATCGCAAAAATAAATAGGAATACAAAGCATAACGGCAAAGCTCAAGGCCAGATGTGGATTGCATCAAATTAATAAAAATCATTTCCTCGTGCAAGTAAGTAGCGCATGACACTATTTTTTTTCTTTTGACCCCAGTAGTGAAATAAACGCACTTAACTGTATAGTCTTGATGTGAGTTGACCAAGATTTTGTCCGGACACTAAAAGAGACTGAGTTTGTTTCGGCTGTTTCTTCAGAGTAGTTAGTTTCGAAAAACTGCACCGGTCCCACCTAGGTTAAAACATTACGTATAAAAGTGTGAGTAAGAACCTATTTACTAATTAAACATCATTTATTACCAACAAAACACAAGTGAAATGAAACTTAAAATTCAGCAACCCATCCTTCAGACCGCTCAAACCAGGCAAAGCAAATTACGGCCAAATCCGAAAACGAGGATAAACCTGATTCTTATCGTCGATTAGATCGCTTGCCTACCTATACATAGACACATTGTCGTGTAAATTGGAGATTTACGCACGCAATAAATCAGTCAAGGGATCGTATGTAAGCCGGCCAATACGTTACGTTCACCGACCGCTGTCCCCCACTGCACTACCTTTGTAAAAATAACTATATCAAACGTGATCTGACGGGATGTGGGAATAAAAATGTTCGAAAGGTGATTTTGCTGGTTGTGAGTTACGGGTTTTTGTTTTAGATTGTTAGGGTCGGGTTACGTTTTAGATCTGTTACGTAACGTGTGGGGTTAGTTTTATGGTTGTTAACATTGCATATTGAGTTTTTGACTCGTCAGAGCGTTGCCTTTCTGTATCTAATTGATTGAACAGCAAAATTTTAAGCAGCACCACTACAGTAGCACTACTACTATATACGAGTATATCAATTAATGTTCTGGCTTAGTGGTTTGTCGCTAATATGGCACTTTCTGATTAAGGCTTGTCGAAGTGTCGTCTTTTTCAGCCCCTACCAAAAGCCTTTTCTCTGATATTTTAAGCTCTAGGCAGATCTTCTTACGCATTAGTATTCAGGCTTAGATAGATAAGCATTGCTATGAACTTTGTTTCAATATCTTAAAGCTATTTCGTGATTAATCTTTTTTAGTCTCTTCCTAAAGAGTTCCTTAACTCTTTTTTTTGATTTTTCAAATATATTAACTTTCGGTAGTTACTAAAGCAATAGTTAAATGTTGTTTTGAACTCTGTCTTTAATGATCATTCATTTAAGATCTTATTGATACAGAGACTTCGAATACTACTTATTCAATTAACGCCAGATAAGCTACAGTTTCTGAGAAAGCCGCAAGAGGTGACTCAATGCAGAAGCCTTGCTGTTAGTCACTTTCTCAACTACAGTAATAATATTACACTGAAAATATAATTACTATTAACTTAGGGTCTGTTTCATTAGTATCTACGATTAAGTTCCTGTTACTTGAAATGGCTTGTAGTGTCATTTATTTAAGTTTATTTTGTTGTTTGACAAGTAGTGGCTATTAGGATATCGTAAAACAGGTCTTTTGAATTACATCTAACTGTCACTTGAGGATAGCTTTACAATTAGCATAGGTACTTCAATATGACACAAAAAAGCGATATGGATAAGTAAGGGTAACTGCTGAATCAAAAATTGTGTACAATAAAGTGTTTTCCTTTATTTCGATAAAAAAATGTGAAATTTATATACGTTCGCCATAAATTATGATTTATAAGAAAACTTAGTCAAAATGTTTGTTTCTTTCGAAGAGCTGAGATAAAAATATTGAGAAAGTTCATCGTCCTGTCATATGTTATGGTCCACAAAATAAACGAACAGGAAAGAGCACTCTCGAACTCATTACGCTTTGAAAGCATATCGCTACATATTATTAAGTTTGCCCCAACTTTTGTGGGGTGAAGAAAATATTCTACGAAGTTCTGTAGTGTGCATTTGTTTTATTTATGCAACTTTTATAACCAATCCGTGCACGATATGAGTAGTTAATTATTACCTTTGGAAAAAATCTAAAGTGTGAAATCTGGAATGTAAGTAATCACGTTCGGTGAACTGGTAATATGGGTAATGCCTATCCAACCAAAAACTTCGAAATTTAGATTCTAGTGAAACTCATAATCTGCTTAACCTTTTCCCAAATACATTTGGGTCGACATCCAGTTTAGCCAAATGCAGCTGATTACCAGTATTATACATAAAGTGACTGCCTATCTGACTTTCACAACCCAGGTAGTTCTGGGTAATACTATAACCCTTAGTAAGAGATTCTAGTAAGACTCTTTTAACTTAGGTAATTCAAGTTGATCTATTCATTATAGAAGAGGCTATGGGCATTTGTGCAATAAGCTGGGAAACGAATAATTGACTGGACACTTACTTCTTTATCTTGACTAAAATAAACAGGTAAAGATCTTAAGATAGAGAATTAATCCTGAGCCAAACAAGATTTCCTGCAAAAACAGTTACTTTCCCAAACCCGTATTAAATTGAGCATAAATAATGCATCCAACGCATTTAATGGTAATTACTCCACAATGAGTGCCAGAATAATTATTTATTATTCCATACTCGTGTTCATCGCTCGTGTAGTGCGTGACACGGAACGATATTTTAAATTCCATGATACGCAAACGTATTAAAAGACTTGTGGATGCATTAAAAGCGGATGATTATTCGGCTAAAATTGTTATTACGTTTCGTTTCGCGGTTTAATTAAACTTTTAAATTAAAGTATTCTGCAGAACTTTGCAACTGTGTGCGTAAGACTTTTTCGTTGTGTTAATAAAAAAAAAACGGCCCTTTTAATGAAACAGTCAACGATTTTTAAACAAAAGCTTTTTCGGCAGACGCTATCGTTTGCGATAAAATGTTTAATTTAAACCGTCTGTTCCTTGTAGCTCAAAATTTTCTCTTTATTGTGATTTAAATTCCGTTATTAAGTGATTGTTCTCGGAAAACTGAATCAGTTCATCATAAAGTTACACGGAATATAAAATAAGAAGATTATCATTATTATTACGCTACTGACTAATTAATATCATACGGATAAATTAATGGACAAGAGTATTATTATTGTCCATTATGTCCACATTTCGCCGACTCCATGACTTCTAAGAAATTCCTAATGAATAAACCCAATAACATTTTTCCTGACTCAAGAATCGAACGTCATGCTCAGCGTCACGATTGCGACCACTCGATCAACGAGGATTCCGATCTAAAAGAAATAGGGTAGATTGTTAACAAAAAAAAAAATAGAGATCCGTCAGATAGATTTCCAAAAAATATTGGACACATATTTTTTCTTTTTCGCGTAAACAAACAATGAACACGACACAGTGCTTTGAAAACTCGTGTGACGTCATTTTCTGAGACATTAGTATGACATTCTTTAGCGGTCAGTGACGTCACAACCCCCCACTCAAATCTTTGACGCGTTTTATCTTCGTCAATTTTTATTGATCTGATGAAACAAAAAATACGTGTCCAATATTTTTCGATAATCTAACAGACGGACTAATTAGAATCATATTTTGTTAAGTCAGTAAACATCCCTATTGAAAAAGTTCTAAATATATTAGGAAAGTATAGTAACCTTTCACATACGAAATATATCCCTGTGTCACATATTGAATACACCATTTACATCGTTCGCGTGACCATTCTTCTGCCCCGTTGTCACGAGGCACTTTCGAAAGTGGAAGCTGTTGCTTCAAAATATCACTTTATGGTAAAATTATGACTTGAATCGAGGAGTGAAATTTTACCATATTTGTTTTGTATTTTCTTGCCTGCCTTGTATATTGATTTGCTACCTTATTTGTTGAATGAATTTACGATGCGCGGTAGAGACGGAAAGTGTGTGTTTTCAATATTAAAAGAGTTCGGAAAATATTGTTGGCACATGTGTGAGGTAATACTTGGAAGCTTACTTGGTTATTTTATCATTATTAGGAGTTCGTACTTTTCTTTCGTATTGTTTTTTTTTTGTTCTTGGAAACTTGTTTTCATCTTATTGGGTTTTGCAACCAATTTTACGCTTTCATTATCACCGTCCTCAGTCCAACTTCACCCATTTTTGGTTATTTTTATTTTCTTTTGGATTTTTGAACTTTTGGGCTTAATTGATTTACATGATTAGCTGAATTCTGTCAAAGTCTCTCAGCATATCCGTATGAAATGTTAAAACTCTGATTAAAATCTGAATGAGCATAATTATTGTCCATAGCAAAATTAACTCCAAGAAGCTCAACAAGTTCGAATATACGAGTAGCTCTAAAGTTTGAACCCTTTTACCATAATTATGCAAAATCCACATGGGATCATAATTGTGGTCTGGACAAAACAGTCTGGGTGTCTAAAAACGCTACTGGAGCAGATTCATACTAATTAAGTCATCATCAAAAGCCTATTAATGTTCCCACTGCTGGGACACAGGCCTCCTCTCTTTGACAGGGAATGGGCTATAATCTACCACGCGGGCCCAGTGCGGATTGGTAGATGTCACATGTCTTCGAATTTTTTGGTTCTAAGACATGCCGGTTTCCTCACGATGTTTTTCTTCACCGTTTTGAGAGCAGCGGTGATGAAATAAATTACACAAAGTAATGTGCTTGCCTGGATTCGTACCTACAACCTACTGTTCGTAAGTCGGGGCCGCCACCACTGGGCCACAGCTGCTCCACTAATTAAGTATTCAGTTAAAATTCGTAAAATGGTCGAAACATGACATTTCATAATACTAACTGCGTCATTGCCCATTTTAAGAATTATCACGTGATTAATTACATTATTGTATTAGGATTCTGTTAAAGTGGTTATTTTAGGCCCCCTCAGAAACTCCAACTTTATCATGGAAAGCATTCTGCAAAGAATTGTGTCTAGATGTTTCTAAACAGTACCTACTTACTGTTGCTATTAAACTGTAACCAAGTTAGCTGTTAATTATCTTTATCCATAAAACATTTATTTGCAAATATACATAATATTAAATATACATAATATAAAATTAGATTGAATTATTGACTTGTTAGCCTACATTCGTTTGGCCTACGCAGATGTTTTTGACAACCCTTTTAATTAGGTCGATTTATATTTAAGCTTAAATTGCTATAAGTCTTGATTAATATACAAAATTTACATTTATATTTTTAAGTTGTCCTCAGTGCATAAACTGACTAAGACTGTCATCTTAATCTTAAATTTATCTTTCAAGAAACGAAAATCTCTCACATCAAACTGTTTTAATTTTTAAAAAAATCAAAAAAAAAATCATCATTTAGTCAAATCATCTGCGACGTAGTTTACGTGACTAACTAAAAAGGTGGAAAGAAAAAAAGTAATTAGTTAAAAAACCCGACTGAAAAACTGAAAAGCAAATAAGAAACACATTTTAAATTATTCTAATCTTGGAAGCAGGCGGGGCTCATTTTAAATCTAAAATTACGAAAATAATGGATCCCCCGTCTTTGGGGGGGGGGGTCAAATCATCAAATAAGTCCCGCTCTTGGGCAGAGCGAAAAGAAGTGTCAGACTACTACTGACTTAAAACCGCCCATGTTCATTCTTAGCCCTTTATGTCGAGGCCGACCGGCCGGTCTTACAACATCCTGATTCGTGCTTTTTATTTGCTTTTCAGTTTTTGATAGATGAAAGAAAATGGATCAATGAAAAGTATAAATAATGAAAACGATACACAATTGTTATGAAAAACAAAATATAGCCGTCTAACAGCCTCATTATTTTTGTACTCGATCAAATATTTTGATAGGTACACAATATCTTTTGTAATGGTAATAAATCGTAATAATTTTCAGTGAAATAATTAGGCATGGTCGAAACGCTTCCTAAATATTTAAACTACAAACATTTATCAAAAAGAAGTAACATACAATTCTAAACTTTAAAAATCCACATTTAAAGCTCAGACTTGAGATATTTTTACTTGGAACCTGAGAATGCGCTTACGCATTTGCATAAAAATTATATTCATCAAGGAGGCTTGACCAATTCAAGAATGAGGTCGACCGAAGAGATTTCGCCCACACATGTTTTTTTTTGTATGTAATCGGATATTTGTACAAGTCGTCCTGTCCGTTTGTCCGTTAAGAATTTATGTCATTCGCTTTCAAATTATCTCTGAGAACGGGTTTGTTTCTTAAAGATCGTGAGCTTAACAAAAATACCTTTTGTATTGTGACAGGACTCGTATCGTAAACTGTTTTTTTGTGGTTTACATTTACATTTATATTTTTTTGAAAATTAAGAGATTCTTGTTTATGTAAGTAGGTGGATACATTATTATATTGCAGGTGATTCTGTCTTACTGTAATTACAGATACGCCTCAAGTGGATGGTTTTTAAGTTAATGTTTACTTAAATTCAAGTGCCAGAAAACCCTACCATAACATTTTCATCTGGTACACAAATTATTACTTACTTAATTTTGTTCATAAATCCTACATATTCATACCGTCCATACCAATCAAAGATTAATAATTTACACCTCCAAAGAGACTTTCGCGTTTAATCGGGAGTATCTTTCAGTTTATATTCCCATGAAACAATTATTCAATTTAAAGTTGAACAATAGAACAACACTATAGTAACCGTACATATAATTTTCCTAGATTCTATTTCTCCCACCATACGTAGTAACTAGGTACTTTCGCAGCTTATGCATAACAACATAATGACTTCTTCGTTGAAAACAATGGAACAGTTCACCGTACCCCAGTTGTCATAATGGAAATCAATAACAATTGCACACTACAAGAATCTGACTAATAAGGTCATTCGCATGCATTTACGGTGTCACTTAGTTTAGCAGTTTATTCAATATAAATAGTTAAAAGAAAAATTCTATTCCAATTTCATCCTAAAGGTTATTCGTAATTGTCGATACCTACTGATATTTTAGGTAGGTACAGTTACGAGCAACATTATGTATGCCATGCACTTGGCAAAGTGCAAATACAAATATCTCGTGAAATAACGATTACAACTTTGAGATTTGACCTATTTTATGATAATAAGGGTTCTAAAATATTAGTATTGTTACGTAATATGAAAATGAAATCGATAAAATAGCTTCTAAACGTTGTAATGTGTATACATATTGGTGCTGCTGACTGTACATAGTTGATTCATGGTCAACAGTAGGGGGTAATGTAATAGTCATATGAGCCACATAATTATATCGGGCAACTTATTGGTATCATCATTTTTATTTCAGCTGATTTAACATAGTCTTAGCATAATATTCTCATGGGATAAAGTCGTGATTTCGTGTTAAATAATATTTATTTCGTAATAAAAAAATCTAATTGGTACGTCTCATTCGCCCATGTTTTTCCACTAATGATCACTACCCACCGTCAAGCATGGGTTCTACAATAAAGAAAGAAATTAGCATAGATGCATGGCAATCACATTGGAATGGTGAATCGTTCATGCTAAATGAAATTTAAATTCCAATTTTTCAATCAATTTCCAAAGGCATTAAGTGGATAGATTTAATGGAATACTGCCAGTATTCAACATTCAGTAGCAATTAAAACTTGCTTCACATGATATTAACAGAGATTATTGCAACCAAAATTCAAAACTGGAAATTGTCAATCATTCATCATTCACTTTTAAAGTAATCGTGGAGTAAAGTGCTGTTAAATAAGGCGGGACACATAGAGTACTCAATGCGAATCAATTCACCTGGATGAAACTAATATCTCCCTGGTGAATTGGGGATACTACTTTAGTATCTAATGTCTGTTCACCTGGGTGATATCACCCAGGTGAACAGACAATGATACATGCGATTCATTATTTCATAATGATAAGCATAAATGTTGATGAAAAGGAGGAGAAAAAGGAATAAAGAGGTTGACAGGACAGAATGGTAAAACCATATTGCACACAGCCCAAATAACATGGGACAAGGGCATAGATGATGATGACGTATGTTTTGAAGAATTTTCAGATTCCTTAAATCAAGCAAGCAGGAGACAAAAGCAGGAAGTAAGATTAATCATTATGACAATATTTCGAAATCACATAAACCTTTAAAGAAAACAAAGTTAAATGACGGACTTTTAAAAGACAATGACCAAAACTCGTACCAAGAATTCTCATGTTTCAAATGGTATAGGTAGTAATTATTTTCATAATTTTTTAATTAAATTTTTCGGCATTTGGTTTTTGAATGGGGAATTTAATTTAAAGTATAAAAGTATGAATATTGTTTTACTCCCTATACATGGCGTTCTCACAACCAGTTCTAAAGTCGTTCTGTTAGATCTGTCAGTTGATTTTGACAGTTCGGCTAACTTCACATGGCTTCCCGGCAATACCTACTTGCCTGGTTTTGAATGAGATTATAATCGATACTTCGAAACTCGGATTTAGTTTACAAAAAGAACTTTTATAGGAATTAATATGATAAATGTAGACAATAAAAAACAAAGTTTGATGTTGATGTAGTTTGATACGGCATTCCATATATCCATGATTATGATCCTTTGCAATTCGTTATTGCAATTTTAATTAATATCTTATGAAAAAAAAATTTAATAGGGTCCAAGTCCAAACTTTAACAAAATAAATTCGATAAACACAACTTCATTAAAACCATTAGCAAATCACCATAACCATTATTATTATCAATAAGACAATGATTCTATTACCAGACGCCCTTATTCAGAGACATTTGTATAAACACAATTTAATTAATGAGAAGCTAAGACTAAACTTTACGACGCAAATATCAGTAGCTTTTTCTTTAAGAAGAGACAGATCTTGATTCAATTAGAACTCGGAGACAAAACACAAAGCAGCAGCTGGACTCAAAGATTAGTTAGCCGTCTAGAGATTGAATATTATTACCTACTTGCTCCTTTTCTGCATTTCAAGCATTTTAATCGCCGTCAAAATTTGCAATAAAGTAAAATGTGAACATTTTCGATTTAAACAAAATAACGAGTTAAAAATTGGAACCTTTAATATCTCCGTGACCAGAAGCTTTCTAAATTATCTCAGTGTCATTAAGGTTGTTTTCACACATTTTATCTTTTTACGTTCCAACCGCTTGTATACAGTCTCACCTTTACAAATCCAGTGTAATTTACTGAATGTCACTTTGACTTCTAATATTTAGTTCTACGACATGCTGGTTTCCTCACGAAGTTTTACACCACCATTTAAAGTGCAGTGGTTATGAACACAAATACTGGAGTCCGGGACTGTCATCATCAGCCATAAGACATCCACTGCTGGACAAAGGCCTCCCCCTTAAAAAGCCATATAGAACGGCAGCCTGCCGTTTGCTTCCACCGGTCGGGACCGGTCGGTCCCGGACTGTATTAAAACCCAAAACGACACGTTAGACAGGGTCGTTACAATGGGGTTATCTTATACAGCGGGTTTCAATAGTTGACACTGGCCTCAATACTAGCACCTACTTAGGTAAAATTCCAGTACCATCGTTACCGTTACTATTGACACGATACGACAGGGTTAAAAGTCACTTGCACATTGGCTATATGACCGCTTTCGGATGTATGTGGGACACACACATTCCGTTTTGAACGAGCGGTAATAAAGTCCTTTAATAATTTAACTTGGAAAAGTGATTATTGCTTCGTGTGGCAGATCAAATTGAAATTTATCAATTTAAGATTTCTTAATGACTTTGAAATAACATTTGGTTGATATTCAACAGTCAGAATAGATGTCTTGTACCTTACCGCAGTAGAAATATAGATCCAAAATAAAGCCAGTGGCAAGGTAGTTCTGCGTGCATTCAAGTTTCTTCTTTTTTAATAGAACACTTATTTTAGAGAATTGACCTCTCCTAGATATTATTATGGCCTTATTGCCTTATGGCCTTCCTCCTACATCATTTTAAGATATAATTGATTGGTTTCTAAAAAGGTAGCTCTGTGGCAGAGCATGACACCTTCATTCAATGCTATCAAGCTAATTTTAATGTGTACTAATAAAATATAAAAAAATGCGTCTAATATTATACCTAATCCCAAGTCTGTATGTCTAATCATTGCATTTAGTAGACAATTGTGTCGTAAAGTACGGAGACATCAATTATTCAACGACCATTCATTTTGAGATGCTCCTTTTGAGACCCCCGCTCGCATCCATTGAATCGTAAGGTATTCTGCAATTAGTATCTACCATGTAATAATAAATTGAATGGCATTAAACAATAGTCATACATTTTGAAGTTTATGTTTTTTTATACATTTGATCTATCTTATGACAGCTAAGGGAACTGTTAAATATAATAGTTAAAGCTAAGAGACGTTTAAACATCAAAAAACTTCTTTAAACTCTTGTTTATGTCATTACGAAATAAAGGTATTTTTTATGGAAATTGATCCCTGTTGCATTTCCAATGACTATATTTCGTTTTAAGTATATAAAAGCTCAGTCAATATTTAACTAAGCAGGAATTTAAAATTAATTGGATGAAATTCAAGAATAAGTAGACTAGGACTAGGTGAAACAATTTATACCAGGCAAAACACTACTTTAGCTTGCACTTGTCAGCCCTTCTGCCACAGTATGGCAGAAGGGCTGACAAGTGCAAACTCGGTTCGGTACTGAATAAAACTCATTAGTGAACCTCAATACTGAAACTGAGTTGCATACATGAATAATTCAATTCGCCGCTCATCACCCAGCCATTTTTAATTAACACGGTCCGGTGACACCGATCACACCGATCACCAAGTTAACAAATTGTAAATCGAATCGCTCGCTAAACTTGTTTCTGGGCTTATCCGTTGAATACTCCGTTGACAGTTGTTCGATAATTGAACTGGGGACAATTAGCCAACGAGTGGTTAATATCCGTGCCGCTGTCACTACACGATTGGGTCCCTTGGCAATGGACTCTCAACAATGTCGAGTGTTAATCGATTCACCAGTCTAGATGTAAGTGACAAGAGATTTTAGACTGTCTGGATGGACTTTTGAATGGGTGAAGTGGGTGTCAATTTTTTTTTGTTGGTATTATGTGGTGGCGGCGGTTTTGATGAACATTTTTTCGTTAGTGATTATGAGAACCTTTTCGTTGTTATACAAAACAGTCAATGAGACTTCTGTTTACTCGCCTTTATACTACATAAACTTCTAAGTATTAAAGATAGTTCGAACAAAATCTCACTTTAAAAAACATAAGTAATTTTCAGTTCAGACTATTCTTCTTATTCAGCTCACCTTATCATATAAGCTAATATACAACAGGCCGTTAAGCCGACTATTTCACAATCTAGGTTAAAATTTAAAAGTTCCCACTGAGAATCTTAAAACATTATTTCTGCACGAATAAAGACTTCTTCAACGTTAACAAAAAAGTAATAAGGACTTATCTAAAAGTTTTAACTCGAGCAATTTTTCATAACTTCAAGCCAGTGGTCTACAGTGACCTACTAGGAACTCTCACGTAACAGACATTTGTAAAAAACCCCTTTTTTAGGGAATCTACTCTTTTTTTGTAGAACCTTTTATTTTATTGGCTTGCTGACGTTCTATTTTTTCAGCCATTCAACGAGCGTTCCCTTTTACCCCGTTTTTGGTTGCTACGTTTTTATGTTTCTGTAAGTATATTTTTTGCTTTAACATTTAATTACTTTTTTTAAAACAGTTTTATTCTTTCAACAAAAAAGTCAGCTGGGATACGTGGCCAGTATTCTCATTTAAAAATACTTAAAATTACTGCGAAATCATGGCTCATGATTAAACAATGTTATGAAAATTACAAACATTAGAACCTGATTGGCTTTAATGGGTAGAATTGCTGAGTAATTGTTGTTTTGTCTGTGGTAACAACAGTTATCATAAAATATGTTGATTATAATTATTGGTGAAATTTGCAATACCATACCGTGAATAACGTAACAATTAACAATGTTTTCCCCACAACAGCTTAGTGAATATTATGTGCCTTTATGGACAATGGGAGTAGCCAACTGTGGCTACTCCCATTGTTAATTTACTTACTAACTTTCAAACAAACTGAACAAAACTAAAACGATCGCTAAACCTCATTACGAAACGCAACGCTAAAACCTTTTTTTTTTTTTTTTTTTTTTTTTTTTTTTGGTGGGTGTAAAATCATCGAATAACCCCTCCCGCTCTTGGGCAGAGCGAAAGGGAGTGTCAGACTTCTACTGACTAAAAACCACCCATGTTCCTTCTTCGCCCTCTATGTCGAGGCCGCGATAACCGTTGGACTACCCGCGGCCCCGACAGGCGTCGGCCCTTTCGGGCCCCTCCCATGTTGCTGACATCTCTTTGAGGCGCGCGTGGAACACGAACGCGCCGTCGACACGGCCTGTTTTCGTCGTGAGACGGACGGACGGCGAGTTAGCCCATCACTCACCGTCCACAGGCCCGCGTCTACGGTGGCCGGAGGTCATCGCGGGACCCCCGACGCCCGGAGCGCCTCCCGCGGCGGCTGGGACGAGAGGTTCTCTCCCTCTCGCGTTCCGCCACCTCCTTCGCCAGCATCACTGCTTCGCAGAAGGAGGCGACGGCGTCCCATTCCTCCTCGCCCCGGACCATGGCTTGCACCAGGGCCGGGCGCGAGAGGTCGCCGCCGCCGATCGCCGCTACGAGAACACGGCGGGGCTCCGCCCAAGCGGGGCACACCTCCACTGTGTGCTCCACCGTGTCCTCCGGCCGATCCTCGCAATGGTGGCATCCGGGCGTTTCCTCCCGCCTGATTCGGTGCAGGTACCTCCCGAAACATCCGTGTCCGGTGAGGACCTGCGTCAGACGGAAGGTGAGGGCGCCGTGGCGCCTCTCAAGCCACTCCTCAAAGAGGGGACTTACCGCCACTATCGTGGCGTGCCCTGCACGGGGTTGCGACAGTCGCTGTCTCCATGCCGCCATGAGATCGCACCGGAGGTCTGTCCGCCGCGCAGCAATTTGCCGCGGCAGCGGAGTGACCCCCCGGCGCAGCGCCTCCGCGCGCCATTGATGCAGGCGCGCGAGGACTATCGCCTCCAGATCCCACGGCGGCAATCCGGCAAGGAGGTTCGCCGCTTCGCGGGAGATCGTGCGGTACCCCCGTACCGTCCTCACGGCCATGACCTTTTGGGGCACGTTCAGGTAGTGGGCGGCCCGCTTCCTCAAAGCAGGCGCCCACACCGGCGCCCCGTAAAGGGCCATGGACCGCACGATCCCCGCGTAGAGCCTCCGGCAGGAGGCGTTTGGCCCCCCCAGATTGGGCAAGAGCCACCTAAAGGCAGCCCCGGCCCGCTCCAGTCTGGGAGCCAAACGTCGGAAATGCTCCACGAAGTTCCACCGGCTGTCGAGGACGAGTCCTAGGTACTTCAAAGTACACTCGACGCCGATGGGAACCCCTCCCACCATTAACTGGGATCCCGACGGCAGCGCATTCCCACGTCCATGGAAGCCCATGGCCTCCGACTTGTGAAGCGCCACCTCGAGACCCAGCTGCCGGATCCTCTCTACGACTATCGCAACCCCGCGTGTCAAGTTGTCGGCCGCCGCCTCGTACGACCCACCCTGAGCTAGCACCAGCGTATCGTCCGCGTAGCAGACCACGCTGACGCCGCTAGGGAGGTCGGCGCGCAGCACCCAGTCGTAACCGATGTTCCACAAGGGCGGCCCCAGAACCGATCCCTGTGGAACACCGCACGACATCTCTCGCCGGTTCCATTGTCCGTCTTGACCAGGGTAGATGACAGCCCTGTCTGTCAAATAGTCCCCGACCACACGACGAAGGTAGGTCGGCACCCGGTGATACCGGAGTGCCTCCCTAATGCAGCTCCAGGGCATAGTGTTGAAGGCGTTGGCGATGTCGAGAGACACCGCCAAGACCACACCGCCCCGAGAGACCGCAGCCCCCGTCGTGAGGGCTCTCACGCGCATGATGGCGTCCACCGTCGAGCGCCTCTTGCGGAAACCAAACTGGTGTTCCGCAAGATCCGGACCCATTCCCTCCAGGTGCTCGGCGAGGCGGTTTGCAATTACTCTTTCAAAGAGCTTGCCCACCTCGTCGAGCAGCACAATGGGCCGGTATGCGGACGGCGAGTCCGCCGGGCGCCCCGGCTTCTGAATGAGGACCAGCTTCCCCGTCTTCCAACGAAGCGGGAACTGGCCTCTCTCCATGCATGCGCTTAAGAACCCCTCTAGTCGGGGCCCAAGAGCCTCTGAGGCCAGGACCCAGGCTTTGCCAGGCAAGCCATCGGGTCCCGGGGCGGTATTTTTGGCACTCAGCCTACGTACCGCCGCTCTCAGGTCTACCCCAGTCACCTCCGGAATGTCGTCATCGGTTCCTGAACGGTCCGCTTCCGGCATCGCGGATGGCGGAGCCATTGGCGGGGGAGGATGCTCCCCTCGCGAAGGGAACAGAGCGCTCACCACGTCCTCCACGAGCTCAGGCCGGAGACTCTGCGTCAGCGGGGGGGCCCGGGTGCGGAGTTGATTCCGCACCGTCTTGTAAGGGCGCCCCCACGGATCTCTGTTCAGAGTCTCCAGCATCTCCTCGCGGGCCTCGTTCTTGGCCCGCTTACAAGCCTCGCGGAGGGTGGCCTTCGCCGCCCTGTACCCCTCATACAGCTCCGCCTCAATGGCTTCCGCATTCGGAGGCCGAATGCGGCGCCTGCGATGCCTGGTGTACAGGTGCCGCGCCGCCATACACTGTTTACGCAGGTACGACAGCTCTTGCGACCACCAGTACACCTGACGCCGGGCGCTTCCTGGCCGGACTCGGGGCATTGCCATGTCACATATCTCGGACATGGCCTCCTGGAACCAACCCGCCTCGGTGTTTACGTCGGCGGGCCTGACCGGTGATTGCACCCAGGCCCGCACGATCGAGGCTTCCAGGAGGAGCTCCCTGTCCAGCTGCCTCAGCGCCCAACGCGGACCACTCGGGGTCTGTGGGACCGGCGCACTCGGGGACTGGGCAGAGACCTCAAACCGGATATACCGGTGGTCGGAATGGGTCTCCACCCTCTCCATGACGCGCCAGTCGACGACACGCCGTGACAGAGCGGAGCTGGCGAACGAGATGTCCACCACCGACTCGCCCCGCATCCGCACGCACGTGGGTACAGAACCCCGGTTCAGGATGTCCAGGCCTGTTTCCAGAGCCCAGCACTCGACCATCCCACCCCGCACATCCGTGTAACGGGAACCCCAAGCCAAGCTCTTGGCGTTGAAGTCCCCGAGCACTAGTACGGGAAGGGAATAGCCTCCGATGACGACACTTAACTCCCTGAGGGAGTTTTGGAACTCGGCGAGAGTTCGGCTCGGAGAGAAGTAGACTCCCGCGACTACGATCTCCCCGAACCGTGCTGCTACGCACCCCTGACCCTTTCTGACCGTCTCAAGGGTCGGGGTGCCGGCGGCGGCCGACGCAATAATGGCCACTGAGCCACTAAGGTCCTCCACCCAGTCTGGCCTGGGCGGGACAAAGTAGGGCTCAGCGACCACGGCGATGTTTATCGACCACTGCGCCATACTCTGGAGCAACAGATCCTGAGCGCAGGCGCAGTGGTTGATATTCGCCTGGAGGAGGCTTAATGGGGCCATTAATGACAGTCCATTTCAGCCCCCTCCGGGACCTCCTGTGGCACCACCGCAGCGGGAGTTGCAGTGGCGTCTTTGGCAGCAGCGGCGGCGGCGGCGGCGGCGGCTGCGGCTTTGACGACGGTGGGGTTGGCGGTTGCGGAGGGCCCCTTCCCCTTGACCTTGGCGGGTGGAGCGCAGGCCTTGCTCCCCGCCCGGTGCTCGGCCGGCTTCCCAGCCGCCGCACATGCATCGCAGTGCGGCGTGGCCAGGCAAGCCGCGGCCTTGTGACCGGGCTGACCGCAGCGGAAGCAAAGTTCGCTGCGGTCCACCTCCGAGGTGCAACGGCACCCTACATGGTGCCCCACGTGGCACCGGAAGCACCTCAGAGGTCTGGGCTCAAGCAGCTTGACCTGCACCCTCGACCAGCCAACCTTTAGGGTGTGGCCCTCCGCAATTTTCTTCGCCGCCGTCACAGGGCAGCTAACCGTTACAGTCAGCATGCCCTCGCGGTCCGGTCGTAGGGTGCCCGCCTTAACCAGCTCGGCGGAGCACCCCCCGGCCGCGGTGACGGCGGCCAGCACCTCCTCCTCGGAGACCGAGTCGTCAAGGCCCAGGATGCGCAGAGTTGCGCACCTGATGGGCCTCGACACTCGGACCTCGTCCGCATTTAGGGACGCCCTGAGCTTCTCTGCTAGAGCGTCCGCGGACGAGGCGCTCGATTCCCCGGGAACCTCCATCATTCGAGCCCCTGTCGCGGTGACTCGAACACGGAGGCCCCCGGTGATCCCGAGCTCTTCGAGCTTCACCGTCGCCTTCAGTTTGGCGAGAACGTCGCGGTACAGCATGCCCTTACTAGCCGCGTCCGGCTGTAGCGTAATGACTACAGCCGCGGTTTTCGGGGCACGCAGCTTCGCCGCGGCGCTCCGCTTTTTACGCCGGCGCTTTCGGTCGGCCCGCCTGGCCTTTTGGGCCGCCTTACGCTCCTTTTGCTTCGCCCCGGCCACTAGCCAACCGTCCTCGGCCTCGGGAGGCTTTGGGGGCGAAGGGAGAGTGGGTGGCGGGTCCGCTTTTGGCACCGGCTCCTTTGCCGCTGCCGCCTTGCCCTTTTTTTGGGCAGGCGCCTTGCCCTTTTTCTGGGCAGGCGTCTTGCCCTTCGGATGGGAGGGTTCCGCCTTGCTCTTCTGCGGGGCCGCAGTCTTATTAGCCGGCGCCGGCGCTGGTTTCGCCGGAGCC
This sequence comes from Diarsia rubi, assembly GCA_932274075.1. Lineage (NCBI taxonomy): Eukaryota > Metazoa > Arthropoda > Insecta > Lepidoptera > Noctuidae > Diarsia > Diarsia rubi. Next base: position 11,709,359 of record OW026417.1, on the reverse strand, counting down.
GGCTTCCCAGAGGGCTTTTCAGCCCCGCCACTAGGCTGGCCAGACGGCCCCGCCTTGGGGACGCCGGCCGCAGCGTCCGCAAAAGTCTTCGTCCCCAGTGAGGGGCGCAGGACAATGCCCTCCATGACGGAGAGCCGTCTGCGGAGATCAGCCAGCTCCTGCCGATTCGGGTTCATGTCCCGGTCCTCGGCAGCTGGGGGCTGGCTTTGTCCGCACCTGCGCCCCTCTTGAAGGACCTCTTCGGGGCTGGCTGCTCGGGGCTTGGCCTGGTCTGCGCGGAGCCTCCCGTTCTCCTTCTGGAGACGCTCCACAGCAGTCGCCAGGCGGGCGACCTCCACCCGCAATGCGGACACCTCGTCCGACGGCGGAGGCCCACGGCTCAGCGTCTCCGCGGCCGCCAGAATGGAGGCTGAGGCCGCGACAATGGCCTTGTTTTTGGACTCGAAAGTCCTCTTCAAGGCCACATCGCGTATCGCAGCCCTAACCGCCTCCGAGAACGCGGCCATGCGCTCCTGGTTGGAGTCGCCACCGGCCACCGCCTCCGGCTCACAGTCGGAGGACTCCGAGGCGAGAACCCTCCGGCTAAGGTGGCTTCCCTCCCCGGCGTCTTTCGCGGCTCGCCGGCCAGCCGCTTTAGCGGTGAGCCTTCTCCCCCTACCGCCCTTACCCCGCTCACTCTTGGGGACCTTCCGGGCCGAGGTCAAGTCTCCGTTGGACGAAGACTCCTCCTGGCTCGGTCTGGGCCGCTTGCGGAAACGCTCCGCGTTCCGCGCAGCAGCCTCCGAGCCTTCGCGCCCAGAGCCTTCGTGCCCAGATCCCTCGCGCCCAGATCTCGCCGAGCTGCCTGACACGGAGTCAGACTCCGACCCCGCATCTGTCCGCCGCTCAGGCGGGCCCTTCCGCCAAAATTTGGCAGAAGCCTTTGCGCCGGCCACAGGGCTTTTGGACCGGGAGCCTCCTCGGCTCTTGCTGCCACTGGCAGATGGTGGTGACTCATGTCTGAGACGTTCGTTGCCCCCCCCAGAATACGAGGGGCTTGACGGTCCACTAGGGACCGTGGCGGATTCTCCAGCTGCTAAGCAGCTGGTACCGCCCTGGGGTAAAATATTTTCGAAAGTCTTTTTCATGATATTTCCTTTTAAAAGGGTGTGGTCCCTCACTTCTCCCAAGCTCTCTCCCTCCGCCTACTCACCGCCCTCACAGTCACGTCTGATGAGCAGACGCGAACCAGAGGGCAGCAAGTAGGTTCCATCCTCCGACAGGCACACCGCCCGAGAACCCGAACACTGTCCACGTCTCCGGGCGGTGCGCCCCTCGCGTGTCCCTCTTTGTCTGGTCTCTCACACTTGGACCTTTCCGGCATGAGTATATCTACCGGCAGAGCTCCAAGGATCATTGAGACACACAAGCCCCACCACGACGGCAACGTGGGGACACTCCGGTGGGGAACGCTAAAACCTTAAAAGTTAAAACTTCCCAGTTAAACATACGCTGGCATGTAGGAAGCGTTACGTGAACAATGAATACTCTTCTTTTTCTGCGCGCCCGGTGAATGCCGTCGAGTTGCGAAAAAATACAAACAATAAAAGACCAGCGGAGGATACGAGAGACGAGTTTTCGCCGCCCTTGCCATAAAATTAAATGGGTAGAGGGCTTTTTGTGAAACGGTTCGCGAACGCGACTTCGGTCGTGAGTTCGGAAAAACGCGTCGGGTTAAAACTCCTTCGAGGGTTGGCTCGCGTTTCGGAGGTTTGGCCGAGTAAGGACTTAAGTGACGTTGTCGCCGGTTGTGGTTTGGCACGATTCTCCGTTACGTAAGTATGTGTGAACAAACTTGTGGTGCTTTACGTTTTTCTTTCATTGACAAACAGAACGTTGGTAAACTTATTACCCGAGCGAGCGAGTCGTTATAGGCTTCGATTTTGTTTGGTAACTTTACTCAGATTTCATGCTGTGTGAATTCTAAATACGAGTATTATCTATATAGGTACAGCTGAATTGGTATTGAATTTCAGGATTGACCCTTAATTTCTGAGGTTGGCTCAAAATAGGTTCTAAATACATATTTATGGCTTCAGCTGTTTCCAAATTGGTAAGTACTCACCAACCGGAAAATTAAATTTGTACTATCCAATAATCCCTACTAATTTTCAACCAATTTTCCTTTTGATAGTAGACAGACGGGTGGCCAAAATTATCGGTTGTTCCGTGACTTATCGAAGTAAACATCGATTAGCGAGATAGCAGGCCGGCTAAGTAAATTACACGTTGTCAGACCACCTGCAAGGATGTCGGCAATAAACGCATGTAATCATATGTCTGGGCTTGATTCCCTTGGCAAACATTCGGTGCGTGCGCTTGGGTTCTCCGTTCTCCCCTTTATTGTTATTTTGCCCTCTTTTGTATGTATCTTTAGCAAAATCAGGGCATGCAAGAGCCGGCAGCGGCCAATAAATAGATGTTCTAATCAGGAATGTCTATAATCCTCTGTGTCCGTATATCTATCATAATTCGTGACCTTAGTGGTCATTTACACTACTCATAGCAAATCTATATCTATAACTATGTTCATTTTGGTCATGGCTATCACAAAAACCAACAGCTTCATTATTTTTCAATCTTAATATGTTAAAAAAAATACCCAATCTTCAATGTTAACAGTAGCTAATATTGATAAACTATCAGATAAGATTATCTTACGAAATTAATTGTATGACCTACTAGTATATAATGATAGTAAACTACTCGAGTTTAAGATACGTAAAATTATTATCGGATGTAGTCTTCCCAATATTTTTTTTTTTGAAAATCTATCAAAACAGCTCTCAAATCAAACTAGACGAAAATAATGAGCAAATTTTCTAGGTATTTCTAGACAAATTACTTTATCTTCTATTTATTATCGTGTGGGTAGTAACCACACGATAATAAATAGAAGATAAAGTAATTTGTCTAGAAATACCAGTACTAGTTTGATTTGAGAGCTGTTTTGATAGATTTTCAAAAAAAAAAATATTGGGAAGACTACATCCGATAATAATTTTACGTATAATTATCTTAAACTCGAGTAGTTTACTATCATTATATACTAGTAGGTCATACAATTAATTTCGTGTGGGTAGTAAGGTCTAACGACTCCACCATACCCTAGTGTCAGAGTTTCTAAGCGCTTCTGCCTCAAGGGCCTCTGACATGCTGTGGGTGTTCGAAAGAGATACCGCGGCCTCGACAAAAATGGCTTAGAAGGAACATGGATGGTTTGGTTTGGTTGTTACATAATAATGTAGGAAATAAATAAATTAACAAGGTCTTCTATGAAAAACAAACTTATCCACAATAAATATTTTTTCTGTTGCCGCTTTCCCTACTGCGATGGTACGGAACCCTCTATGTGCAAGTCCGACTTGCACTTGGCCAGTTTTATACTTAGCCCGCTTAATTACGCAAGGAAAACAACTACTATAAAACCAACTTTCGCGTGACCGTGATTTCTGTTTAAAATTCAATGCAAGGCAATTCATGTCTCTTTTTTTTGTGGAAAATCATCAGCTCCAACGGAACCCTATCTATCCTTCATTACGTTTGTTTTTATATAATAACTTTAACGTGGCGTAGTCGTCCTTTCAGTTTTAACCTGTTTTGTTCATCTCGCCAGTTTCTAGTAGTAGCAGAAGAAAGAAGGTAATAAAATTATCCATTAAATAAATTATAATTAAATTTCAATGGCATTACTATTATTCGTTGTCCCTAGTTTAATAACCTTATGAAAAACATCTTCAACTTGAGTCATATACTTAACTATTGTCTACTAGCCAATAAATCAAACTTCAATTACGACAGACTCACATTCAAACTCATTTCAATTTGAGAAAAACTGTAAGCTTCAATACTTAAACATTTATTATTGAAAGCGTAAGTTTACGCAGAAATTATGGCACTTTGAACGCATTAACATTCCGTTTAGACCACCTGTGAGTGCGGTCTGAGATCTGCAATTACTGAGACCTTGCCGATGACTTAGGTACGGACATACAGCTCATTTGTTTCTGGAGCTTTCTCACTATGACAATACTAGCGTAGTTTGTTCACAGCTGGCCATTTCAGAGTTATATTAATTGAGTCCAGGTTACTCCATGGATGACTTAGATCTCGAAGACTAAGTTAAAAAGTACATTGCGTGAATTCGAATCCTCGTGCATGAGCAGCGAGGACACAAAAACCGCGAAAAAAACTACACGCAAAATGTATCCCATACGAACGAACCAAGGTAAAAATTACAGTAAGTCCTAAACCAGTTCATAATTATTAAGCCTAAGAAACCCAACAAACTAACAGAAATCCATTACACGTATTTGGGTATAATAATAGTACAAGTAGCTAAGATACCACTGAGTATAAGCTTAAATAAATCTACGATCACAATCAGAAGAAACTAGCTACCAATTCTTATGAAACGAGCTGTTTGATTAACGAAAGTTCGAAACCATGAGGTTTCACGAAATTTGACGTCTTATTAAATTCAATAGGCATGGGAGGAACTGGAAAGAGAATTATACATCATCATCAACTCAAAACCGTCAACGTTTATATCGATATTATAAAGGTCTCCCGCTAGCATTGACTCAATGACCCATCCCAGTTATTCCACTAAGATGGTTAGCATCAAATTTCACCATTTACTACATTTGAAATACCCAGCTTTTCTTAAATTTCCTCTTTCTAAATTTCCCTACGTTGTATGTTCAACTTCGGTGCTACGCGGCGGTATGGAGTCACGTTTAGTCCCCATCGCTCCGATTCAGACAAACATTTGTTCCTAGTCTGGATGTCGGTGAATTTGATTTGTGTATGTAATGACGCTGTTTGGCATTCGTTCAGGTTAAAGAGTATGGAGGAATAGAGAATGGAGCTCTGGCTTATTACATTGACTAGATATACGAGTTGGTTTAGGTTCATGACCACTTTTCCAGCTTATTAGCTTTTCTTTTCTTACCACAATGTTTTATGTCGTTAAAAGAAATGACGATATTAAACAGGTTAATATAACAATAAAAAAATTCGTGCACGTCTATTTAGGGTGTACAAGTACCCTTAACGCAAACGAAAGGCACTTGTTCTCCTCACCTTTTCGATATTTTTTTGGTTCTGGACCATACCTGGGAACCCCCTAGTTACGGAGATATTAGGGGTCAAAGTTCCAAATTTTTCACAGCTGTTTTGGTAAATACTAGTTTTCAAGGTATAATTTTACTTAAATTACCTCCATGACCCTTTTACTATTCAAAGCATCCACTAGCAGAATGTTTTAAGAGTGCAACATTGAGTTTTACCGTAAAATGTGATTATTGACCCCAAAAAAAAGTTCGTTTCCCAGAAAAAAATTTTGCTTAGGTAAATTTTTGGGTAGTTTGATGTACAGAATGCTTGGTTGACGTATGTGTGAAGGGTTAATTTACACCCTGTATAGAAAAAGATAAAGTTACATAAGATTTGCAACCTTTTTGGCGATACTTAGACCTTTTCTGCTGTTGGTAAACTCTCCTTTGCTCAGATAAAACTAATACATCAAGTTTTGGCTGAAAATTATAAATGTGGACCTGCGGAACAACTATTTTTCTTTTTCATAACCGTTAACCGCATACCATTAGTAAAGAAAGAAATACTGTCATCTTTGCTTTCGTGCATCTAATATGAGCAGTATTTGTGTGTATACAAACATTGAAACATTGTGAGAAAAAAAGTAGTTAAAAATTAAAAAACCCGGCTAAAAACTGAAAACCAAAAAAACAAGCACATATTAAATTAAACAAAACTTGGAAGCAGGCGGGGTTCATTCTATTTTCATTTCATAATATAATATTCAAATGAACCCCGTCTGCTTCCAAGTTTTGTTTGATTTAAAAATTTGTAAAATTCTTCGCAGATGATTTTATTTTTGTGTTTGTTTATAGGTTTTGTGACTTTGAATTTCTTTTAAACATATAAGTGTCATATATTTTTGTAATCTCCTTTTAAAACCCTTTATTTTGAAACCCTACTCGATAGTAATGGTTTTTTTTTAAAATCCTCGATATGGCCCCCAAAATCCGCAAATTTCTTTGTTTTTTAATTTTAATGCAGCCAGTGACACTCGCGCCATCAAGACGAATCTAACGACGTATATTTTATTTAAATCCCTTTATCCATTTGGGAGTTATGAGGGAACAAAGAAAAGGACATACAAACATACATACACGCCAAACACATAACCTCTTTTGGGCTTCGCCGCAGTCGAGTAAAAATAAATAATTCTACTTTCTAGCTAAAACTAATGATTCTTTATCCTGCCGATCTTGGTATTCATGCTGGAGGTAAGTATAGAATCATATTATATCATGAATTTCTTAAGCATGATTTGCAAGCTAACCGTCTGCGTCCGTGTGTATCAAGAATCCAAGACGGACAGGTTTCTTCAAGTTTATTTTTACCAACTAATGCAAATCCTAAGTTACCTTTACTTTTTTACGCTTTTACAAGTAGAGAGTCGTGTATACAATGTGGAGCAGGACGATTGACATTCCTCTAAACCACGTAAAGAAAGGCATGCTCTTGACCCGTATACAAAAAATCAATCAAATCCAATGACTACTTTAGCCACAGGAAATTATTTTTCATTTTCTTATTTTTCAACATGATGTAGATCGGAGTCCGTAATAATAGGTAAACATTGTAAGGTCAGGAACCTGTGCAAAAACCTACGATTCTATTCTCAACGTCTCAATACGCTTGAAAGACAGAGAAAGGTGTCATACGATCCCACTCTGACGCGCCCCGCACACTCCCACAAAATACTACAATTATAAAGAAAAAGTAATATTACTTACGCAAATAATGCATTAGTGGTGCATAGAAAATTGCGAGTGTGTGTGTGAGCGGAATTTTTTTCGGCAAAAAGTCCTTGACTCGGTAACTATGTCAGTCAGTGCATAGCGGCGCCCTTTGAGGAGAGCACACGCCTACTTTTTTTATCACAAGACGAGCCGCGCGCGCATTGTCGTGATTTTATGAAAAGTTTGTTGTTATTGTGATTAAAGACGATTTATGATATTTGGATTAGTGCATAGGTTACTGTGACTTATTGGTGTTAGTGTAATATTAGTTATTTAGGCATTTATTAGGTAGCTAGTTTTGTGATTTAGGTTAAGTTAGTAAGTTTTTTAGTTTAATTATGCCTCAAATAAGGTTTTAAGTGATTAATTATTCAATCAGTGATCTTTTATTAATTAACAACTCGCAACTTAGTGAGTTTATGCCGCTGATTTGTTGTTCTCCGATAAAAAGTACCTACGCCCAACATCGCCGCCGCTCGCTGCACCCCGCGCACTAGGTCAGTGACTTTTCGTAGTTAAAGCGTGTTTACTTTTTATGCAGTTGATTCTGCTATTTATTTTGTTTGAAAATTGCAATTTTTAAATTTTCCACTAACTACTAATCTTCGTGTTTTAAAATGTTTCGATGGACTAGTACAGTGCTAGTTTTAATTTAATGTCGTAGTTCCAGATCCACATTGTATTTCTAGTAGGTTGGGATCCTTCATTTAAATTATAAGTAAATGGGTAGTTGTATCTGTGGGAAGATAATTTTATGCTGTATTGAGTTATTATGTCATTTACCTATGATGTAAGATGTTTTCCCGTGTTATCTTGTGGCAAAATGATTGCCACATGTCTTGACATTTTGCCACAAGATTACCTAGACAAGTAATATTCATATTTTAAGTTATATTTTTCTAAAACGAGTTTCGACAGGATGGACATCATTTTGTTTGGAGCCTATAATATCTTAAGAACGTCGCGGGTTTGAATCCCGCATGGATCATGTGTGGCCTACAAGTCGTTGTTCCGAGTCTGGCTGTTTTTGTCATCATTACGACCGACTTATTATTACCTTTTCTAGCTAGGCCGAAAGTCTCCTTCACTCCTTATTGTTGCCTGATTTCGCCACATCTTAAGGGATAAGCTCTCACATCACTTAGCTGACTAGGTAATATTTGTACCATGCCATAAGTTTGTATAGTCATACATTACAACATTTCAAGCAACATTTCATGCACCACATTATTCATATTTTTTTTATACGAGAGGTGAAGTAACGTTTTTCGTTCAGTAGAACAGTGAATTCACAAAAGTATTACAAGGCACCATGTATCGAAATCCGACAATTTCCCTTGTGATTACTATGACTAACGATGTTTTGAAATTTCAGACTGATACATTTTTACATGATTTGGAAATCGGACAACGCTTTTTGCAGTATGCTGGAGTATCAATCGTACTTATGTTATTTTGTGAATTAGAACTTTATAAAAATGTGTTCAAGAATAGCAGTGTGACACAGCTAGACTGAGCTGCGATGGAAAAAGAAGATGATACTTCTTCATGAATAGGCGAGAAGAAGCACAATGTCGAGCGAAGTTAGATGATGCCGTTTGCGAGGGAGTGAGACATTTCAGGCAAATACTGATTCAGTTAACCTGCACCATCCTGGCTGGGTAAAGGGTTATCTCCATGACTTCCAGCCGTTTTGATCCTGGGCTAATGTTCATTTTTAGCCCAGGATCAAAACACCACTGGTCCACCACTTAGTCGTTGGTTTTGTCCAACTCGTTCCACCATCAAGGTGAGTATTCTGGCCCACAGCCTACTGGGCATGCGGCAGACGTGGCCAGTCCGGTCCAGACAAATATAAAAAAAATACCTTTATTTTGGGCTTCGCCGCAGCCAGCTGAAAAGATTTTGTGTACCTATCTATTACTACATTCAAAGTTACAAAGATGTCTCCCTATTTTTATTGCTCAGATAATTTTTAGATAAACGTGTTAAACGCTAATTCAATCCCCGTTTACAGAATCAACATTGAACGCTAACAAACTTAGGACTCTCGAATTAATTAGCACAAAAGCTAATTCTAATCTGAAACTAGGTTCTTATTAGTCGAAGTGAATGTCGTAAAACACTGTTCATGTACCCACTACGTCGATAGTACAACACTTGGGAGTTAGGTTATGTGTACACTGGGGATTAGAAAACCAGAGGATGAATTTTGAATGTAATGTTAATGTATTTCCATGTCCTGTTTTCGTACTCAGTGTGCAACACGCTTGATATCCGAGTCTGTAAGTATTTAAAACAACGACCATTCGAGCAATGCGCTTGGTTTTGTAAATTGTGTGCCGACACCGTGACGGAGCGCAATACATTTCGCACGTAGTTGGAAAACCTTCATTACACAGTTCCTCCAGTATTGCAGTCATTGGCATCGTAAACTAAGTTAAGGGCGATGTTAAGTGGCAATCTACGATCACTTGAATGTGTTCTAAGCGTAAACTTAAAGATGTGCACATATTTGCTGCTCAGACTCGTGTTGGATGAACATGGATAAGCCTTTAATGTTTCTAAGTTTCACAGGCTTTTTTTTTTTTTTTAAAAAAACGTTGCCCCACACTAGGAATTTCTCCTGTATCGTGGGTGCATTCACAAACATTTAAACTCACATTCACAAATACCCAGACCCGGAACAACTATCTGTAGCTCATACAAATATTTGATCCGTGCGGGGATCGAACCCGCGACACGCAGCGCAGCAGTACATTGCTTAAGCAACTGCGCCAACCGTGCCGTCTGTCAGCTTTAAAGTTAATTTAGTAATAAGAGTAATACTTATGAAGATTAGGTACGTATTCACTCAAAATAACGACTTATTGCAGCGTATTAACTATGTATTACACAATATTCTTGTAAAAGGATATTATTTGGCTTAGATGTTTTATATATATATTTTTTATATATATATTTTTTATATATATTAGGTGCATATTTCATTCATAATTTTATCAACACACACAACTTCGCGTCTGAATTCACAAATAATTGTTACGAGTATCTACATACATTAAACAAAGGAATCTATCAAAAAATACCTCCATCCTCCTAATATTTATAGCACCAACAAATTGCCTATTCGCAATTCCCGTCCGGATATTCAAACGAACCGGGCCGGTGGTCTGTCGGTGTGAAAATAAAAAGTTAATTACAGTGCACATACCTTACTCAGGTAAACATGTCTGAACACCCATGTAGCGCCACAGAATGCCACGATACTGTAAACTGATATGCAGTTAGCTAATACTACATTTGTGGGCATTGACGATACTTTTTTATACTGTGGGTGTTGATTCTTTCAATGACGTGACTTTTAAATCGTTAAGTGTGGTGTTAAGTGTTGTGTATGGGTTTAGGGGACTTGTTTATCACTTAAAACTGATTATCTTTGTATTTGTCTTATTTTCACCTTATAATGTTTTATGCAAAGATTTTTGAAAAGTATCACAATCAGCCTTATCAAGGAGTATCGTAAGTATTACCCAGTATTAACTGGGCTATAGAGGTCAGATAAGCAGTCGTTCTATATCAAACACTAATATTAAGCTGCAGCCGGTTAAATTGGAAGCCCAACATAGTCGGGAAAAGTCTAGACCGACAATGACTGATTTTCGGATTTGTTTCTATTTAGGACACCTATCGTCTTCTTTGTAAGCAAAGGTTTTCGGATCTAATATGAAACTGCGTCTACTTGCACGAATCAAACGTAATAATATCTCCTCAGAAATTTCCTGTTATTTTCTTGACACAGCTTTGAAGGAAAAATCACAAGCATTCTCGGTAAGATTTTTCCTTGAAAGTTTATTCAGATTCTAGATAATAATACCCACCTAAAACCTAGGAATTAACTTAGAAGTAAAATAAAAATATAAATCTGAGTTGTAGAGTAGATTTCAAATATTATGTTGTACCATAACACAATGTTGTTCTATTTACGCCTATGTACCATCATTGTTGTTTGTTATTTATGTTCTTTCTCCAAGATTAGTTTACTGATATGTTATGTGTTTTTTTTATTATTATTATATACTTTTTTATACTTGCCTTACTATTGTATCGAGTCTGGTTCTTCTAACCAACATAACATGCGTTGCTGGGGAGTTTGTTCCGCCACTTCTTCTTTCCAGCAAAAACACGACGACGTTTTGGGGGACTGTCTCTTGTAAATAAGTAAAGTAAATTTTGACGTTCGAAAAGTGCTGTTTATCAGCCTAGTTTGAATAAAATAATGAGTATTGATTTTGATTTTGTACATGAAACTTTAAAAGATATTGTATAGATAAGTAACAGCTTAAAAAACATACCTTGAGGATACCTTGGTGTGGTAGGTAAGGTTAATGTTCTCGTATCTATTTTTTTTCGGCTGTGTATCATCAAACTATGTGCAAATACGCCAGATTACATAATATATAATAATTATTAATTTATTGATGGCCAGTTATTTGTACATCCATTAACAAAATCATTGTGTGTTAATATCCCGATTAATAAGCGTTCATGAAATAGGTGAGGGCAGCTTATTAATTATGAATCGATGTATTACAATAATAGTGCGATATATGTGTGAAATTAATAGGTAACCCGTGAATTTTGTGTGAAATATTTATTAGTGATTTTATTAAATTTGTGAAATAAATAATATCGTAATGATTTGAACGTTAATTAATGATTAACTAAGTTTTTTTGCGTTTTCGGGTAAAAACCAGCAGTGCCTTTGACTCTAATACTTGAATACTGTACAGTCTTGTATTAATAAAGTAAGGTTTTTATTAATTGACTACCTACACTATTTAGACTGCCTTATGGGTCTAGTGATCGCAAGTGCAAATACTGAGCATGGGGTCCTAGGTTCGATTCCCGTCAGGAATCGTTTTCCATAAGGAATTTCGTAGTAGTATTTGTATTTGTAACCCTCTGGGGATTACAGGCGTTATGTTATAACTGACTATACAAACACAAATTTATTGCTAGATATCTTCACCTGTTTTATAATTACATAACAACGTATTCTATCGTAAGCGATTTCTCGGTGTGCAACACCTGAGTTTGTCTCTAGTTGAATGCAATTCGTATAATAATTAATAAAGCTCCAGCTCCCGCTTTATTAATTATTAGACGCAAAAGACCAGAAACTTACCAACAGTACCTTAGAGTAAAACGAATTGCATTCAACTTGAGACAAACTAGCCTCATCTATTTTTTAAGACTAAATGAATGAGTTCAGCAATACTAAAAATTCAAAGAAATGATTTAGAACATACCATCGAAATAATCGGCCAAATCTGTATAGGTATGTACCAATTTCGGTTTACATTTTTTTACGCAACGAGTTTTCATGAATTTTTAACGAGACCGATTCGAGGGCATCCTCTTTCAACTAAAATTGAACGACGCAAATATATCGTGCCATTTTTTTGAGTACTCAATGTAGGTAACTCAATAATTCAAATCACTGGGATCAAACGTTTAAAAAGTACACTTTTTGGTGAAGTGTTAATAGAATATTCATTTTTTGTCATGGTTCAAAAATTTCACAAGGGAATGCTCTTTAAAAATATTTCTTTTACTTCTACGAGACAAAAGATTTATATTTATCTAATGCTTTTGTTTTTAGTATCTAGTTTTAAACATAAAAGTAATAATAAAAACAGTTTTTATAGTCCTCAGACCAAATAAAAAGTATAGACGGAACTCTGCGAACAGCAAAGTGAGGCCGGTCAAACTATGCCTCGCATACACGCACACACGTCTCAGACTAAATAAAAAGTTTAAGACCAAGGCGTAGTTTATATTGTACGTGTGTGCGTGTATTGTGTATATACACGGCGAGGCGTAGTTTATGTTGTACGTGTGTGCGTGTATTTTGTATGTACACGGCGAGGCGTAGTTTGACCGGCCTCACTTTGCTGTTCGCAGAGTTCCGTCTTTACTTTTTATTTGGTCTATAACTCAGACCTTGGCATAAATTTATTATTTTTTCAACGCACGAAGAAAGTGATTCAAATATTTATAAAAAGCTCTATAGCTCGATGATGATAAAAGTAATTGATCTAAAGAAGGTGATGATGTCTGATCTGCCTTTATTTTGATAACTTATATGTTGGGGTCAGCTTCCATTCTGACCGCAAGCAGGTGAGTATTTAGTCCAGCAGGTGAGTGTTTATCCAGTATTTTATTTCCAGCGATTCCCTATCATTCAGACCTCCACAACCGAGCTCGAAGCCTGTACTAACAGGCTTCGAGCTCCCTAATACGATAGCATAAAACCACTACTCAATTTTTAATCCCCATTAAAATATTTATCGATACTCTACAAATAAATAAAATAGCGCCATCCAAAATTTACGACAAAGAGAACGCCTTTAATTTTAAATTTTACTATTCGCGTTCGGAGTTCCCGTCATACAGTTTGCATTCGGACGTTTATGGACACCGTAAATTTTCTGCGAGTCGTAACTTGGTTCCTGTGCCTTCAGAATTATAAATGTATGTGCTGTGTCTCGTACAGTTGGCTGAGTTAATGTGTGTGCGATATCGTGTGTTGAGCAAAGGTCAGAAGGTCATTTATGCGGCGAATTAAAAATCGAATGAACTTTTTTGTTAAATAACTGCGTTTTAATGTGGTGTTTATTGATTTTTTTTTTATTAGTTTTGCTCACGGCAATGACAAAATAAATTGTGAATCAAGATCCAACTTTTCAATTCAATGAATTATTATCAGATAAACTACAATCATCCAGAGTCATTCATACAATAAATGTAAAATAAGAATACAAGAAATAGACAAACAGCAATGGAAACATTGGATCAGGTCAGCACTACTCGTGCATAAAGTTTTATCCAACGCTCCATGAAGAAATGACGGAATCCATACCCATTCTTCCTACAATGAGCTGCAAGAAGCTCAAATATTGTTATTGTTAAGTACCACATAATTGGATTTTTCTTTAATGTTTTACTCACCGCCGAAACCTCATAATAGTTTGCAATTGACTTTTACAACACATGACGCCATATCCCCTGAGCCCTGTCGCAAGATTTATTCGTGTGCGAGCTAAAAAATGTGCAAAGGAAAATGATATAAAGGTCCTCAGTGAGCCGCCATAAGTCATGGCTTGTATAATTATAGGCGCTTTGAGATAGCACACTGGCTGCGAATCGCTGCGATTTGTCTACGTTTCTGATTGCAAAAATGACTACTTGTATCTGTCAGTTTGAGTAATGTGGGATCAGTATAGTTGAATAATTAAGAAAATTATTCTATTTTCTGCGTTTTAAAGTTGTGACTATACAGGGTATAAATTAACCCATTACACATACGTCAACGAAGCATTATGTACATCAAACTAAGTACCCCTACGCAAAAAGGTGTATTTTAACGAACTTTAGGACGGTTCAGGTTTCTTTTGGCCGAACCTTGGGCACCAATTGGTGAAAGCTTTGCTCCATCTCCATACATTAGTGCAATAACCAAAATGTTGTTTCATTACCCTTTTTTTACATATTATTTCTTGTGAATTCGAATAACAACATCCCATCAACATGAAAATAGAAATAATGAAGTCGTTTCCCAGAAGCAAGTGAGCACTCTCCCCAACATTGATGCACTGTCGATATTTATTCACTGCACCGTGAATCTGCTTGTTATCTCTAAATAAATACACCATTACATTCGTTTACCGGATATAATCCTTATCGTCTATTGGATAAAGTCTATAATAGTCTGTTGTAAAAACACTGGAAGCAAAATCAATTTCGCCAGCTTCAGAAATCGATAATGCATCGGCGCAACAGAAATACAGATTTGCAATCAATTGAAGTAATACTTTGACTCAGATTAAGTATTCCTCATTAATAACTTGGATAAGATATGAATGCTTGGTGTAATAAACAAGTTTTGTTTCTATATGATATTAATTTGTAAATACTTAGATATGATCTATGAATGAGTAGTTTCACGGTAGCTCAGGGCTTGCAGGTTGAGGGTGATTTATCGAGCAAATAGCAGTTTAATATTACGTGACAGCTTGTTTGAGACAAGCCTTGAACTCCTGTTTTTGATAAGTTGTAGTATAAGGAGACAAATATCTATAGATTCTGGTTAGCTCGTAAACACCTTTTCACTGGTATTTTTTTAAGATATTATTATCTCATACGACTGGAAAGTCGGGAGTGTGCGCGAATGTACTTGTATCTTCCGGGTTTCCGATATATAGTTGGAGGGAACAGTGGGGATTTAGTCAGTTAGAGTTCGGACTCTAACCACATCGGACATCATTCTATGTTTGTCCCATAAGGAGGATATCCATGAGGACTTAAGTACGTACTCAAAAAAATTACACTCCCTATTGTTTATCATCAAAGCAACTGCATAATACTGCACCAAATATAGTGAAGCTTGAAAATAAACGGAACCTAGATATTTGAAAATTAAAGATAAGTAGGTACTCGATCGAAAAAAGCTGGCAAATTGTTCTATTTCCATATAAATCGGCTTCATGTTGTGTCCATAATTTAGCCATAATAAGTTAAACTGTTCTAGGTAATAAACTGATTGTTCTATAATATAGGTAGTTAGTGCCTGAATTATTTTTGGATATTAATTACGTAAAATGCAATTTAAAATAGCTTTAATGTACATTAATTTGGTTACTAAATGTTAAAATCTCTCTCCAACCACATGTATTATTGCTGAAATATTGATTTTTCTGATAGTTTATAATGGTATTTTTTTACGTTTACTTTTTTGTGTTAAATACCTACGTTCCAGAGGTTTTGAGCAGCTTGAAATGTGTGTGTGTGTGTGTGTATCAGAATAAAAAAAAGCAAATTAAATTTTTGGATTTTTATTTATTTAGAATCCATGTTTGTAAACAGATTTGTTAACTTACACATAAGGTCTGGTTAAAAAATATATAAATATTGCTACAAAAAGTACGCACAGTTGTATGGCTAACAGAAATGAAAAAAAGAAATGAATTATACAGCTTAATTATTATAATCACAAGTCTTAAAAACAACGCTATAACCACAAAACCTATGGATAAGTTCAAATCTACCTGAGCATCGTTAACATAATTTTGATTATAAATAAATTATCTTTTTAACATTGAATTTTTAATAAAGAATTAATTTTATTGAATATACAATTGTCAAAAGAAATATATTCTATCTACAATATACAAGTAACAAACATTTAACTATGTACATTCAATAGTTCGGACTAGTTCACGATTGTATTCGAAAAGTGTGTAAGATTTCTTTTTTACAAAATTTACAAGAGGAACACCACGGACAGTCGGGAGTGTCCAATTTTGACACGAATGGCTGAGCTTTTACAAAAGATGGGCAAAACTCTTAAAATATTAAAACA
The DNA here is from genome assembly GCA_932274075.1 of Diarsia rubi. Lineage (NCBI taxonomy): Eukaryota > Metazoa > Arthropoda > Insecta > Lepidoptera > Noctuidae > Diarsia > Diarsia rubi. Next base: position 11,693,066 of record OW026417.1, on the reverse strand, counting down.
CTAACATTCAGGCATTCGACATAAATGAAAAACAAAATTGAAAGTTGGATAGTGAACTGACATTAGAAGTTCTTAGAAATATTATATTGAAATACAACACGAACACTTTTGTAACCACAAGATTAGAATACAAAACATCTACTACAGACAAACATCGATATGTATAACGGCACACATTGGAGACAGTTCCACCTTATCCAACAGTATTAAAAGAAAACCATAATATTATGTAGTACAATATGAAAAAAGTAATATTATTTCAACGGGGACACGCGACACATTTCCAGCCTGCGAAACCTAATATTGTTTTGTTCCCGTCTGTAGTTTGACAGTAGTTACAATTTTACGAGAGCCCAGTCACAAGTGTGAAGATCGTAAAGTATGTCAAATTGCTTTAACATGACACGGAAGATCGCGGGGTGAAATTCAAAATTTCACTGTTTCACTACATTATCTGTACACACGGATACCGCATAAAGCTCTCTTAAAAAATTACAAAAAACTTTTTTTATCAACATATAATAATTAACCTATCTATTATCTATTTACAATTATTGCTATTGAATGTTGCGCTTCCAACGCCCAAGTACTTACACAAACTGGCATTATTGCCTCCTCTACTAATACCTAGATACAGTCATAAATGCTTTTTAAATACTCTGTTCAAAATAAAAGAGAAATGCATTGAAACAGGCAAAAATTGCTTAAAAGGAGTCCTATCACAACCACCCATTGTTGTAACAAATTTTTTCCGAATAAAGCATTTTGTATTTTGTATTTTGTATTTGTAGTGTGTTTGTATTTTCACTTCAAAATACCATCCTCGTACTGGGAAATGCGGACATTACCAGACATTTTATGTACTGTATACGAATGGATGATATTAAAATTAAATTCCAAGGAAATGTACCTATGCGAATTTTCGGCTGAAAGGAATAATTGCAAGAAACCATCAGGAAGTAGATGAAGCTAACATAGTTTGTATTTTGAACAGAGTAACGAATCAAAAGCCAACTAAAATTACAATAAATTGCTGCCATCCATGATATGCTTTTCAATTTATAACGGAATGATAAAAAGCGATTTCAAAATCCGCATGTGAAATCGTAACAAGCAACCTATATAAATATCTACAAATCCACAATTATATTCCGTAGTGAAATCTATTTTACGATTGAATCTATTAACATCGATTAATTTATCTTGCCCTGAATATATTAAAGAAGAAGAGTTATCATAATCTTTACATTATTGCATTTTAACTGTTAATCGTTCCATAAAAATTACAGCACGCGCAAGTGCTTTGAAACTCAAGTCAGTCTTTAAGTAACAAGTTCTTACACAAAGAATGTTTGTGGGTTCGACATCGTAAATCATGATAATTTTAAAGACACTCGTCTAATGAGACACTTATTGCTTCGGTAGAAGTCAAATAGAAGTTTACCCACACTAATCTATGTTCGCACCGCCCAAAACATTTACCTCGTCCTTATGCAGAAAGTAAGTTTCAGTCTTATTTTGAGTTGATTTAAATACTAAAATGCATCTGACAAAATGTGACAATGAACCCATGAAATAGGAATACTTGGTGCGAAGGTTGAACATATTGGCAATGAAAGATACTTTTGCAGTATTCTTTAAAAAGTGTAATCTGCGGTTTTAGAATTGGCCTAGTTCATTCGTTTTCAAGTTCGGGCGGCGCGGATGGCTCAGTGTTGGCGGGGGGGGCGGGCGGCTGCGCGGCTTGCGCACGCGCCCGCGCCAGCGCCTATGCAAGCGCGGGCGCGGCAGGCCTCGCTCAGGGACGGTGGGGGTGAGCAGAACTAAGTGACGAACTACTCACCCCCGAGTCACTACTTTTCTCCGATGCACATGGCTCCCCACCGGCTACAAACTTGACCACATTTAGTCGGTGGTCTGATTCACAAGTATCATCTCTGGCACCGCCGGGAAGACCGCCAGTACGTACGGTCGCTCGTTCCGTACCTGTACCCGGATAGCGTTCAATTCTGTCGCATTCAGCGTCATCTGGTTGTCGCCGACGAATGGACCGCTTGGCTTGCGGCGCTGGTTCTGGAGGCCTGTGTGTCGGCTCATCAGCTCTGTGGACTAGTGGTGAAGTCCGAACTCGGACGCCTCCAACTCCGACACCGGCCTCGTAACACCCCGAGTCTCGAGGAAATTGTCGTCTGCCAAAGGGAGAGTCACCACCTTCGGAGCTTGAACCGCCTCCATCAGCTTCTGCTTCGCCTTCGCCACCTACGAGAGTTGATAATTTTCTTAGAAGCTTCATAACATAGATTACTTTATTGGAGTTAAGTGATCAAAATTATTGTTGTTCCAACTCACATTCAAGCTGGTGCAGAAGTTGAACGGCAGCTAGGATACGTGTACGATGTTCAGGAGTCATTATTCCCAAGTAGTCTAAATCTGATGGTTCGATCTCTTTGAATAGTTCTATGTCTTCATATCCATTCCGTGAAAAGGCCACAGCATACTCTAACAAATCTATCCGTCTCAACAATTCTTCGACTGTACGAGGTCGAGTTTCCCAAAGCCTTTCGCGACTTTTGCACCATTTGGAAGATCTTGAACGGACGGTATCCCTTTCAGATAAAACTTCGACGTGGGCGAACTTGAAGTTTCCAACTTTATTGTTCAATACGCCTCGCCATATGCCGGACGCATTCATGTTTATCACTTCGATGATGTCTCCTTTCTGTTGACAAATAACACGTTATTAGAAATTCCTTCCGAGATGCGAGCAGCGAGTACGCTTTGGTATTAAGTCGTCTTACCTTGTATCTCAGGGCATCTTTCTCATAAATATTGGGTACGTAATCGACGAGGGCCCGAGCTCGACACAGCATTTGCGGCACGAGTAAACTCCGCCCGGCTGGACTTAATTCTATGTTTTCTTCTGCCGAGAGAGATGAGTGATTACTACCGGCGCGAACCAACGCTTGTGTGCCTGTACATAAATATTCTAGGCTCAGATAAAATAAAGTTCAATGTTTTTGACCACACATTGAAAGTAGAATACCTGTGTACATCATGTTGGACTGTGAATGGGTAGTAGTTTTAGTATTTCAATGCGATGCAATTAGTAGGGTTAGATTACGATGCAAATTAAATTGAGAATAACATAAATAACTAGAGGGTATCTGTAAGTAACACATGGGGTGTTATGGTACAAAGAAAGGAAAGACCAACTTATTTACAAAACCATTTATATTAACACAAACAAAATAACTCAATAAATCCACTCACTACTGCCTGATCCGCTGGGAAGACTTTCGAAAGAACTATTAGAACATGGAAACGCTTGGTCACCACTCGTCCGTCTGTCACTGCCTTCCGGGCCCCTTTCTTGTCTTAACCTCGATATCTTTCTTTGGACATCTTGTCTGAGACCTCTCACTTTTCCTGCCAAATTCGATACGCCTTCGCATTCTTCAGCTGACTGGAATTGATAAAATTGTTAGTTGGGCAAAGGAAATCAAAATCAAAAGCAACATTTGGATCAGCTAATTTATTATTTACGCTAATTTGATATTGGAAACATTTTTTAACAAGAAAATACAATGAATGACAGAATGTTTGATGAATTACCTTATGCACGGTGGCTATGTGCTGTGAATCTGTTTCACTCTCTTGATCTTCGTAATCAGACGAAGCTGGTGATAAGGGATCAGCTCCTATCCGGTAACCGGACATTTGCCTGTAACCCCTCCTGGAATCTCGCTCCGACCGGTTTGACTCTAAAGAGATGCCAGATAGTCTTGATCCTATAGATTGGATGTCAGACGCGGCGTAATCCCCACTCTCCCGATCCCTTGCCGTTCGCAGGGGGATCACGGTGGTCGGGTAGGGGCCACTCTGCGGAATAATTAATCCCCTCCGAGGGGTTCTCGCTAAACTTATATCGCCAGCGCTTCTTAGCGATATTACGCCTTCGCCTCTGTTCTCATTTCTCAGATTGAGGGTAAAGCAAACACGTCCATTCTGAAACGAGGCTGCCGGTGCTCCCCCACCCATCAAAAAGTCTTCAGGGTCACTCTCGTATGGCGGCTCGTCGTACCAGTGCCCTCTCCCCGAGAGCCCTCTTGCTTCGTCGTCGTACATATACGTGTCGTCTGTAAACGAGCCTTCAATTAGACCAGTGCAGCTCAGATCCCAGTAATGCAAATTATAAAAATACGTGCTAAACAAAATTGCCAAAAAGTTTACCGTAAAATGCTTTCCAAATAGTGGCGATTCACTGACAACACTGCAGTAAAGCTCTGTACGAACAACATCGTTAAGCCGTGCGTGGTTGCAAAATATTGTTTGTCCAAAACATGCATTCAGCATTTCTCGCAAAGAAAAATTGATTTTGATGAATGATAACAACGGCTTTGATTTCATTAATACATTTTTCAATCAAAGTCTACCGCGCTGATAGTTCCAAGCTGGTAACGATAAAATTTAACAGTAATAAATAATAGGTAGGTAATCGATGAAATTGAAGTCTCGAGTGTTCATGTATTTTAACAAATAATAAAATGATGAATGACTGATGCACATCGAAAGCATACCGAATGATCATGATGTCGAACGTGTAATCAAATTGTTAAAATAAGCATTCCGCACAATATTGATCAAAAAGTATTCAAAAATCGTGCAAGCATCATGCGTAATCACAGTAACTCAACAATAAATAGCCAATCTGTTTGTTTTAATACTTTAGAGTTATTCCAATTTTCAAATTTTTTTCAACAAATTCAATGCTTATCATTTTTCAATCTTTCCCAAAATACCAAAAACAATCAGATTAAATATGTAAAAATCAGGTCAAAAGCACATTTTAAATTGTTTTTCAACCTTGTCCAAACATTAATAAAACATGTTGTTGGACAGGGTTATGCCTGGAATTAATTACAACATACCTCCGAAGGGTCCTCGCACACCGTCTCTCCCCATGTTCATAAGACCATGTCTTATATCTCTAAGGATCTGTAACAACAACGAATGTTTGCAAAAAAATTAACACATCAGACATGAATATTTCAGGGAACTTTTCCCCCAAAGTAGATAACATTATTTTAATTTTGCAAGGAAACTGAGCTGGCCATTTTGTAGGGGAGTGGAGTAACAAGATAGGAAAATTTTAATTTTGAAAATAATGAGCAATTTTCACGAGTCCGTTCCATTGTGCCTAAACATTTTTGGATTTTGCAATTTTTCCCGCCCGCTGAGTTCATTCCAGTTTCTTCGTGCAAAATAGCAATGCCTTAAGTGAGACGTAAAATCTTTATGGTGTTTATAAGGAAATGAGATGCCTTTATTTGGCAGTGTGCACGTACAGTCGTAGGTACGCGTAGAGGTAAGAATACAAAATTTTAAGAATACGTTATAAAAGTGTACATATTATTGATAAGCAACTCTCCGAATATAAAATAAGATATTTTTTTCTGCAGAACCTTTATCTACACTTTTTGCGGGCTTATTTTTAAACATAAATCGTACGACAAGCGAGTCGAGAAATCTTTTAAAATGTTTCCTCACGAAATATTTTCCTGAATGCGTGAACACGATAATAAATATTCAAAGGGGGCAATAAAAAGACCACTTTCTCGTAAGTAGAAAAGTATTGAACATTAACTTAATTTATGCACACTTAGTTACCAAGACGGCGCAGTTTATACACGAAAGGGATTTACGTGTCGCACTGTTCTAGAAAATGAGATTTTAGCAAAATTTTACGGGAACATGCTGTAAGAATATGTAACGTAACATGATTATTTGAAATTATAAACTGACGTGGCGCCTATTAATTTTGCAATAAATATTGACTTTTTATATTACCTACTGGTGTCCAATATTTACAATAACCACCCAACATTCTGTATCACCGATTTCATTATTACCGAAATTGCGGCAAACAGTTTATTGGAACAGTAAAATTTCAATGTTCAATATTCCGAAGTTCGACCCATAGTTTTACGAGCCAAATGTGCTGAGCAAGGGGCTTCTGAAGTTTCGTAGGGAAGCGATACAACTGCCTCTAATAGGCTTAGTCCGAGATTAGGGCACGATTAGCTTGCGTCGGTAGGTGCGTCGAATCGTTGAGCCAGTCAGGAGATTACACATTGGTGCGAGGCTGGCATCAGATTATTTTCGGATGTAGGCTTTGTGCACGGAGGGAACTTTTCGATTGCATTAATGCATTGTTTTTGAGCGTAGTCGTGAATTAAAAATATCCGATGGAAGCATTTTTTGGAACGAGTTTTGACGCAAAGTTACGGTAACGTTTTTGAATATTTACATTTTTGGACAAAAAAACAATTCTAGTTGTGCATTGTTTTTTTTATTCGTTTTGTTGTTGCATTTTATTTGTCGGTTGTATTTTGTTTCTATTTTAATTAGAACTTTCATAATATTATTACCTCTTCCTGTTCTCTTGCTAGTTTGTCTTTTTTCTTCATTGCTTCTTGGACTTTTAACTGCAACAATAAAAGCAAAAGTTTAATTTTCTGTTTTAAATTGATATCTGATGAATTCTCGAAATTTATTAAAATAATATTCTAATGACTTTTTTTATTGTTACAATTTTCTGAAAACAACAATGTTGTACCTGGGTACCATAGAAACTGTGCATCAAAAGTATAAATAATAAAGTAATTTTAACGAGATTGAAGGTATTATGTTGTTCTTAATTATAAACATGAATTTCATGGTGCACAACATGCATTTCTGTGTAATTAATTTACCATGCATAACATTTTATTTTCGTGCAAAATGACAAACTACGGAGCTGTGCAGAAAATAAAAAAAATAATGTGTTTTATATTATGGAAGGAAATAAAAAATGGTGAAAACGTGAGAATAATAAAATATAATTTTATGCGAAATTATACGATTCGTAGAGCCACCTCCAATTCTTTGAGCATGCCGATTAAAAAGCCAAAAGTTTTTGATGAGATTTTGAATTTTGAAACCTGTTAATACTCTGTTTGGCAAATAAATACAAGATATCTGAATACATTATTTCATTAATCTTTGCTTCATTGAATAAAGAATGATTTATTTTATTGACAATATGGGAACACGTTAACATGGTAGACTTTTCAAATAAGAACAAATATAATGAGATGATATCATTACAAAAAACTTGTTATACAAACTAAAAAATAAACACTTAAAAAAATGGCTCTAAATTGTAACATCATAAAATACAATAAGAAAGCCAAACGTGACTATATTGTAATGCCTAAACAAATAAATAAAATAATACGTCTATACATATAAGTAATAGGCTTATTTTGCCATCCAGAGCATAACAGATTACGGCATTTTCCTGCAGCACCTTTGAGTCAGAGCGTTATATTGTACAGTTAACCAAAGATGTTAACGATACAATATTATTTGCATAATCTCTTTTTAAAATGCCATGTTGGAACTGCTTACATTTTATTCAGCCTTGATTTCGTTGTGTTAGAAAATGGACTAGAAAGTCACTCATTTATTATACCCATTTAATTTTTGTTTTTAAATATCATATGATTCAGTCGAGTTTTTGACATGGAATGCGATGGTAAAAAAGGTGATTTTTGCATGGCAATTTAAAACAGCTCTATCACTCAAAGATGAAGAAGGAAAATGTGCTGAATGCTCACCCTATGTATAGTTTCTTCGAAGGTGTTTGGTTGGGCGGCACTCATTTGAAAGAAGCGGAGGCGGTCATAGTCTCTTGGGTCAACCATGGACCTAAGAGCCGTATCAGGCCCAGGCCCAAGGCCTAGGCCACTTTGTAGCACGCTGTCCGGTGTGTCCACCTGTTGGAAAGACTCGCTTGTAATTTTGAGGCCAAAATCTCGCTTTGTCCATCAAGATTTTTGGTGTTCTTCCTTTTTTGAAGCTTAAGATTTTGTTCTGATAAAAGTTGCGGCGCTGCGCTGTTCGTGTAAATATTGCCACAGATAATAATATAATATAAGGTTCTTTGACACATACATATGAATAAATGTCATAAAAATACACAGAATAACATAGATTATAAACTTCATAAGTAAATACATTTCGATATTCGTGAGGTTATCTTTACCATACAGATACATACTCAGTGCAAACCGTTGAACGTCATATCTGCGGTTGAACGGATACTAAATCTAAGTTCTACAAAACTCAAAAGAACACACAAATTAAGTACCTATTCAGAGTAAAATTTACATCATTTATCATATGATCGGCCAGTCATTTTTCTCATAAAGATTTCTCGCAAATACACTAGCAAGCTACAGCGGCAAGTCTAACTTTTTCCCGAATCACCGTAGCTTCGAGCGATATGATAAATTATCGCCTGAAGTTTGCTAAAGTTTTCAACCATCATAATTTTAGTGCAAATAAAGTTTTCTAAGCGTAAAGTTTATTATCAAATTAGTTAGTACTATAACTTTTTTCATTATATTGAATAGCTCACTTGATTATTTAGACTTATTAGAGCAAAAATTAAAAGTAAATCTCATTATCAGTTAATTTCCGGTTTATAACCTCTAAACAAAATAGAATAAGAAACATTTTTTACCTTCTAATAAATATTTACCATTTCCTATATCGGTTCTTTTTCGTCTCCAAACGGAATGAGGATATTAGCGTTTTTATTAGAAACGTCGTGTGATTGAACATCAAAAAGACACCGATGAAAAGATAAGACGACTTTTTTACAGCCGAAAGCCAAACCATTTTATAGGGAACTTAACAGACAGGTACTTACTCCATATTAATATCATCATAGTATATTTATTGCTCTTACAAATATTACTGCGGCAGAACTGTACCAAAAACAACATCCTGCTGCAGACGAACTACAAAACTAACATTCAATATTTACCAAACCCTCAACTTCATTCATAATTCACTATTGTCTGTGCCAACAACGACAAAACAAACGAAGTAAACAAACAATCAAAATCACACCGTTCTAATTAGCATACGTTCATAACGTCACTACAACTAGGACAACAATGGATTTTCATTTATCATTTTCACTTAAGCAAGGAAAAAGCTAAGGATATCTGCATCACAATGAAAGCATGTACGTACGAATCAATTAATCATACGACCAACAATGCTCGCCCATTAACTCCCACTTGATAAGGGAATAATGCGAATAGCCTACAATAGGAGCTTCTATAATGCGACAACGCGGATGCCCCAAACTCGAACCTCGAACGATTTATTGGCCCCTTATCAAAGTCACACACGTTTTACTTTATGCGAAAATATCGTTTTGAATTGTGTTTGAGCTATTGACGGCTTTAATGGTTCTGGTTTAAAGGATGTTTTTGGGTATCATTGTTTTATTGGGATTTTAAGTAATTTTAGGGAAGAGTTATGGTATACGTTTTCAATATATTTGTGAGTTCAAATGGAGATTATAAATACTATTTTCTAGCTGTGTGGTGGCACGCTGCATAGTCGTTTATTCAATCTGCTTTTACTGTTTATATTGGACAACCAAAATACAGTCAGTGCCTAGTTTGGGGCACATACTGTTACCTGTTTGTATGTTTCCTTACTTGTGTGTGTCAATAAATTGATTTATTTATTTATTTAGAAAGGTAGACGGACCGCAAACTTAAAGATAGTATGTTCCATCTATGACACACGAAGTTAGAACATTATTAGGCGTTTCACACTCAGTTAAATTGAGATTTATACCGCCAAAGATAACACTGCTGTAGCACTAAATAATTTACATCATAATAATAAATCATCGAGAGAAACAAATCAATTTCGCAGTTAACATTTAACTAGACATTAACATGGTTTTCGCTTAGAGATTGATCTATCTGTAAATGATGCCCAATAAATAACTTATTTGCATCGTTATAGAATTTAATTTTGATTGGCAGTTATACAGAGGTATTCAGGAATGCAATTGACACTATAATTGGCGACAAGCGTTGAGTTATATTGGATTATTAATTCATTTTCATCCGTTGTCTATGTTTGACGGTGAAAAGTGATTGGCGGTTGTGGGTTGAACAAAAACAAGTGAGACTGTTTAATGGTATCTATCGAAATTCTCTGTACCCCAGTAAGTACAGAGAATTTCGATAGATACCATTGTTGTTTAATTTAGCGATAAATACGAGCGAATATGAACTGTAATACTAGTAAAGGTAGAGCTACTTATAATATTTCTTAATCTTATTAAATCTGTAACATAATAAAACAATAAAACAAAAATAATATCCACCCACAACGAAACTAAGATCAAACTACAATAAAAGAATATTCCAGAAACAGAACAATAAAAACTTCGTACAAAACCGCAAAACTAGGCGCAACGTTAAAGTCATTTAGTAATGCAAAAATATTCAAAACAAAGTTGCATACAAGTTTCATAGCTAAACGTGCTAGGAAAGTAATCTGCGTCAAAAACAATGGTTCTGAATAAATAAGAGTGGTAAAGTTGATAAATGTGGTGCGGCCAGGGCTGTCTCGCGTACCGGTGTGGACTAATCTGGTTTATTGGTCTGTCTGGATGAAATTATAAAGAGAAAACAAACAGAATGAGGTCCCGAAATTCTGGACTGAATTTAGATTCATAATTTAATTACGATGATATTTTCATATTATAAATACTCTGATATTAAGTGCATTTTAAAACAATCCTGTCTAATAATTACCTTTGGCTAAGGCTAGTCTGATCAGATTTCAATGGAAATTAGGCAGAGACATTATGTAGGTAGTGCGATCATCTTAATTGGGTTGTGAACTAAAAAAATCAAATAAGTCGGTCAGATAGATTTCTAAAAAATATTGGACACATGACTTGTTCTATTTTCACGTAAACCAAAAATGAAGACGATACAGTGCTTCGAAAACTCGTGTGACATCATAGCGTGCTACATTTTTTACCAGAAAGTTACGTCAAAAGCCTCCACTCATGATCTTTGACACGATATATTTTCGTTTTTTTTTTTATAATTTGATAAAACAAACACCACGCTTCCAATATATTTTTATATATTTTTCGATAACCTAACTGACGGATGTACTAAACAGAATCATATTTTTTCAGACAGGAACCAAATCACTAATCATTCACGCAGAATATACTGCGGTTAAAAGCTATCCTAAAATTTGAGGTGGCTCAGTCGCAAAATGTCGCTCTCGCAAAATGTCTGTTTCGCAAAATATTAGGACTTAATTTTGACAGCTCTATATAAAAGGGTTAGTGATCAAAAACATTTTTTTATCACTATTGTTTATTTGTTACGTAAAACCGGCGCCCGATATGATAGCATTCATAGGTCAGCGTAGACTGGTGCACTTTGAACAACGAACGCTTTCAGAGAAGTCTATGGATACCGAAACGCCTGACCGGTGCAATCAACCAGCGCCGGTCTCACTCTGAAATAGACCTAAGTGAATTTCAAACACAATAAATGCTTATGTATATTTTCCTTCATTATCGTACTGGCTACGTTTGAAAATGGAACAAGTTAAAATTTAAAAAAAACCTAAAAAATTATAAATATTTGTCTGTTAACCCTAGTAACCACGAGTAACTTCGCTCACTTGTGAAACTTTAATATCGGCTACGTTTTAATCTATTCTACACGAAAATCTTTTTACGATTCATTTGCATACTTCGCGTTTCGTAGTTTGAAATTAAATTTTATTTAGTGGTACACAAATTGCGACTAAGTTCGGGATTTTGTTAAAATCTTTGGATACATTATTGTTTGTAACTGCTCGAATAAAATTTAAAGTTAAGATAGTGAGACATGTTGTGAATTTTTGATTTCGTCCCGGCCTCTACGTTTTACGATTTAGACGAAAACCTTTTATTCCTCTTTTTGCACGCGTAATAAAATTGCCAGCAAAATAAAGTATTGCCAGGGAAGTCTACATTTTAAATCGATGTAAGGCAAAAAAGATCAACGCTGTAGATACAAATGTTAGCTGTTACGCTGGTCCTAAGTACCCATCATCAGCAAACCCTGTTTCATCTCCTTCTTTATTACCGGTGAAGGTGAAATGGATGTCTAAACACGCAATATACTCTACCACTAAATTGTTCAACAATGCAACGTGCAATACTCGTTTATGAGTACAAGATGCTCGTATTTACGGTCTTCGAAATGCTAAAAGCGCCCGTGGAGCAACTATAACGCTTTATTATCCTCTGTAGCACAAACCATACACATAAACATGGTCCAATAATACCTCCCACAAGAAGTATCGACGGCATCGTGCCAATACCGTGTGAGGCGAATTGCATGATTACTTTGTTCTTGCTAAAAGTTGTGGTTAAGTTTAAAATTGCTGTTTCTGAAGAAATGGTGGATATATTTTTATTTGATAATTTTATCGATACAGTAAATAGCTTTACCTATTTGTGATAAAAATATAGCGCCGGCTAGATCTTTTTCTTTTATATCATCTTCAAGGATAACATATTCGTGCAAAAGTAGCTGACTGCTCAAAAACGGAGGCTAGTCCTACATATAAATATTTTATCGGTACTAACCTCCTCCTCCTTAAATATAACACAAGTAGGTCAAAGATTAAAGGAAGTTGAGTCGCATCAGATTTTTTTTTATTTTCTCCTAAACAGCTAATTCGGCAAAATAGCAGCAAATGCTAAAGAAGTTTATTCGCGGATTTGCCGGCGTAATATCAGACGACGGGGCATGGGACTAAGCAAAATTTAATTTAGCCCAGTGAAAATTGGCCGGACTTACTTTAAAAAGGAAATGCTGCTTGACACTGTAAAAGTGATTTATGTTTGCAAGACACGCTAATTTGTGTGTTCCTTCATTATTACTTCGTCAAACTCAAGCAAGCAAGCAGTAAGTAATATTTTACATAATTACAACTTATTTTATAATATGTAGCGTGCGTGAAGTTGTTTAGGAACATTTGAGAGATCGACAGTGCTAATAACAGCACAGCAATTGTTAACCAAGTCACAAACAAATTTTGACTATCAACCACTCTTTATCATCAATATTTTGCCTTCATCCATCATTCAACTCATAATCCCGACAAGTGCTTGCATCGAACCCAACTTTTCAAAGTAATGGCCTACTTACAAGCATTACAAATAACGCCATCCACTTCTGATCCCCTAATCACAGCTGGACACGGCTTGGTCAATAAACCGAAAAAGGCGACTTTTGACAAGACTAATCCTAAGTGCAACTTGGCCGATAAGGATTATACCGGAGCTCTAATGGCCTTTATCCCTTGGCCCAACAAACGTTCATAACTCACCGTCTTGGCTTGGCTCAACCGACTTAACTTTGGCAGGCGTCATTTCTCAAAAGGCATGCGGTGACGTACTACCCAGGGGGGGTTGCTCTTCACCCCTCTCGTCTGGAGATTAATAAATATATAGGTGGACGTGGAAAAATGTAGCACTTAATTTGGGAGAGATGAGTTGCGTATTCGAAGCATGTATTTCTTGTGTGAGGGTTATTGGTATGTTGAGGAATTCATATTTTTCTTGTCGTTGAATTGTGAGATGTAGGTCGATGACTTGTCAAGAATTTCGGAGTTCCTGAACTTTTTTCAAGTTTTTCGAGTTAAAACTGTATGACTTATCATTATTACTCAGAAGCATGGAAGTTTTTTCACCTTGTCCATATAACAAATTTCGTAAACGTATTTAATTGCGACTCTCCATACAAAAAAAATAAACCTCTAACAAAACCCTTTCATCACTATCTTCCCACCGAAAACTCGTAAAAAAGTCCCCAGACTTAAGCGCAAACATTCCAAAAAAATTAAGCGTCGCAAGTACGTATTGTACGTACGTTGGTACGTACACACGACGCGTCATACTAATTGCTCAGAGTGCATGTCAAAGGCGTACCGGCGTCGCGCCGGATTCACATAATGGTGCATGGGGGGGTTGCAAAAAGGAATGTATGAAAAAACGCGAGAGACAGACGCCCGTAAGCGTGTACTCAAACTAAGATTCGGTTACAAACAGTTGTTGTTCCTAACGAGAAATCGCGACGACAATAGCAGTAGACTTGTATGTGGCCAACTTTATTGGGGACTATTGTTTTCAATCGAATTGTGTTTGACCTAAAATCTGGAGTGGTTGGAGACTTGGGAGCAGTTCGAGTGGCATTTGACGATATTATGTCTTTACATGTTATTAGGATTATTTCTTCATAGAACCCTTATTGATTTGATCGAGATATTGTGATGTTTTTAAATTAGAACTCTTACGGCCTTATTACAAAAGTGGTTAAACCTGGGTTTAACTTAGACTTGGTTTATCTCGCATGCCGTCTCACTTCGATAATATTCAAAAGAAAGTGACGGCATGCGATATCTCGCTCTCTTCTTTGCATCAAGTACAAGTTAAACCCAGGTTTAACCACTTTTGTAATAAGGCTGAATGAGGTCCTTGATTCACTTTGGATTGTAGAGTTAACGGTAACTTTATCTCACGTCACTTTAAGTAGAAATTGCTGTGACAAGTTAATAATGGTATTGGTTCTTCTTATATTGCATATTCAATATAACTAAAGAAGGCAGCAGTTGTTCTAATTAAACTATGTAGATTGAGTGTTTTTTAGTGGAAGTGTTAAGTTATAGGCCGTTCGTTTTACATGGTGGATTATACGACCACACACGCAAGAGCTGTAAACCTCTCTTAGAATAATAGGTAATAAAAACTTTTATTCGTTTCTACGGCAAAAAAGTAATATATTCAATATTCCCGTAGAAACTAATATCTATTAATGATTGTATTTAAAAAATATATCCTTTGATTGTAATCCATTCTTATATTTTAAATGTTAAAGTATACCTTTTCACAACTAAACAGCTGATCGTAATGAAATTTGGCAAGGGGATAGATTATACATATACTGAGGAAGAGCATAAGCTATCTTTATTTTTCTCACATATACTCATTAAAATTTCCAAGCGAATGAATTCGTAGGCAATAGTTAGTAATAGATACCATATTGACATTACCTACAACTTCTTCTGTTAAAAACTCAAAATAGTCTAATAAAATCGCATATTTACAAAACTTATACATGCCTATATTAATCTAGATTATTTTAACTAGGCATTTGCTCAGTCTATTAGAAAAACAATGTTATTTGAGTTAACATTTGTGGTAATATAATTAATCACAGATTAATTAATTATTATTGTTGGCAGTTTTACCTGTACGGGCAACGGGTTTTGTTTTATCTAACTGCAAAAAATATTCTAGTCAAGCTCTCAAAACTGTTTTTTGTTAATTAAATGAATAAATCTGCTTTGTTTATATACTGATTCTTCACACACTGCAAACCTGTTAATAAAACATACGACAACAACATTTTGGCAAAGACCTCCTCGTAGCGACATGATATTTTGATAAATTAAAAGGAAAGAAATGAATAACTAAAAAAGGCGCGTTAAAAATCTTGGCTGCCAGTATTATAATATTCTAATGACTTTTTTTATTGTTACAATTTTCTGAAAACAACAATGTTGTACCTGGGTACCATAGAAACTGTGCATCAAAAGTATAAATAATAAAGTAATTTTAACGAGATTGAAGGTATTATGTTGTTCTTAATTATAAACATGAATTTCATGGTGCACAACATGCATTTCTGTGTAATTAATTTACCATGCATAACATTTTATTTTCGTGCAAAATGACAAACTACGGAGCTGTGCAGAAAATAAAAAAAATAATGTGTTTTATATTATGGAAGGAAATAAAAAATGGTGAAAACGTGAGAATAATAAAATATAATTTTATGCGAAATTATACGATTCGTAGAGCCACCTCCAATTCTTTGAGCATGCCGATTAAAAAGCCAAAAGTTTTTGATGAGATTTTGAATTTTGAAACCTGTTAATACTCTGTTTGGCAAATAAATACAAGATATCTGAATACATTATTTCATTAATCTTTGCTTCATTGAATAAAGAATGATTTATTTTATTGACAATATGGGAACACGTTAACATGGTAGACTTTTCAAATAAGAACAAATATAATGAGATGATATCATTACAAAAAACTTGTTATACAAACTAAAAAATAAACACTTAAAAAAATGGCTCTAAATTGTAACATCATAAAATACAATAAGAAAGCCAAACGTGACTATATTGTAATGCCTAAACAAATAAATAAAATAATACGTCTATACATATAAGTAATAGGCTTATTTTGCCATCCAGAGCATAACAGATTACGGCATTTTCCTGCAGCACCTTTGAGTCAGAGCGTTATATTGTACAGTTAACCAAAGATGTTAACGATACAATATTATTTGCATAATCTCTTTTTAAAATGCCATGTTGGAACTGCTTACATTTTATTCAGCCTTGATTTCGTTGTGTTAGAAAATGGACTAGAAAGTCACTCATTTATTATACCCATTTAATTTTTGTTTTTAAATATCATATGATTCAGTCGAGTTTTTGACATGGAATGCGATGGTAAAAAAGGTGATTTTTGCATGGCAATTTAAAACAGCTCTATCACTCAAAGATGAAGAAGGAAAATGTGCTGAATGCTCACCCTATGTATAGTTTCTTCGAAGGTGTTTGGTTGGGCGGCACTCATTTGAAAGAAGCGGAGGCGGTCATAGTCTCTTGGGTCAACCATGGACCTAAGAGCCGTATCAGGCCCAGGCCCAAGGCCTAGGCCACTTTGTAGCACGCTGTCCGGTGTGTCCACCTGTTGGAAAGACTCGCTTGTAATTTTGAGGCCAAAATCTCGCTTTGTCCATCAAGATTTTTGGTGTTCTTCCTTTTTTGAAGCTTAAGATTTTGTTCTGATAAAAGTTGCGGCGCTGCGCTGTTCGTGTAAATATTGCCACAGATAATAATATAATATAAGGTTCTTTGACACATACATATGAATAAATGTCATAAAAATACACAGAATAACATAGATTATAAACTTCATAAGTAAATACATTTCGATATTCGTGAGGTTATCTTTACCATACAGATACATACTCAGTGCAAACCGTTGAACGTCATATCTGCGGTTGAACGGATACTAAATCTAAGTTCTACAAAACTCAAAAGAACACACAAATTAAGTACCTATTCAGAGTAAAATTTACATCATTTATCATATGATCGGCCAGTCATTTTTCTCATAAAGATTTCTCGCAAATACACTAGCAAGCTACAGCGGCAAGTCTAACTTTTTCCCGAATCACCGTAGCTTCGAGCGATATGATAAATTATCGCCTGAAGTTTGCTAAAGTTTTCAACCATCATAATTTTAGTGCAAATAAAGTTTTCTAAGCGTAAAGTTTATTATCAAATTAGTTAGTACTATAACTTTTTTCATTATATTGAATAGCTCACTTGATTATTTAGACTTATTAGAGCAAAAATTAAAAGTAAATCTCATTATCAGTTAATTTCCGGTTTATAACCTCTAAACAAAATAGAATAAGAAACATTTTTTACCTTCTAATAAATATTTACCATTTCCTATATCGGTTCTTTTTCGTCTCCAAACGGAATGAGGATATTAGCGTTTTTATTAGAAACGTCGTGTGATTGAACATCAAAAAGACACCGATGAAAAGATAAGACGACTTTTTTACAGCCGAAAGCCAAACCATTTTATAGGGAACTTAACAGACAGGTACTTACTCCATATTAATATCATCATAGTATATTTATTGCTCTTACAAATATTACTGCGGCAGAACTGTACCAAAAACAACATCCTGCTGCAGACGAACTACAAAACTAACATTCAATATTTACCAAACCCTCAACTTCATTCATAATTCACTATTGTCTGTGCCAACAACGACAAAACAAACGAAGTAAACAAACAATCAAAATCACACCGTTCTAATTAGCATACGTTCATAACGTCACTACAACTAGGACAACAATGGATTTTCATTTATCATTTTCACTTAAGCAAGGAAAAAGCTAAGGATATCTGCATCACAATGAAAGCATGTACGTACGAATCAATTAATCATACGACCAACAATGCTCGCCCATTAACTCCCACTTGATAAGGGAATAATGCGAATAGCCTACAATAGGAGCTTCTATAATGCGACAACGCGGATGCCCCAAACTCGAACCTCGAACGATTTATTGGCCCCTTATCAAAGTCACACACGTTTTACTTTATGCGAAAATATCGTTTTGAATTGTGTTTGAGCTATTGACGGCTTTAATGGTTCTGGTTTAAAGGATGTTTTTGGGTATCATTGTTTTATTGGGATTTTAAGTAATTTTAGGGAAGAGTTATGGTATACGTTTTCAATATATTTGTGAGTTCAAATGGAGATTATAAATACTATTTTCTAGCTGTGTGGTGGCACGCTGCATAGTCGTTTATTCAATCTGCTTTTACTGTTTATATTGGACAACCAAAATACAGTCAGTGCCTAGTTTGGGGCACATACTGTTACCTGTTTGTATGTTTCCTTACTTGTGTGTGTCAATAAATTGATTTATTTATTTATTTAGAAAGGTAGACGGACCGCAAACTTAAAGATAGTATGTTCCATCTATGACACACGAAGTTAGAACATTATTAGGCGTTTCACACTCAGTTAAATTGAGATTTATACCGCCAAAGATAACACTGCTGTAGCACTAAATAATTTACATCATAATAATAAATCATCGAGAGAAACAAATCAATTTCGCAGTTAACATTTAACTAGACATTAACATGGTTTTCGCTTAGAGATTGATCTATCTGTAAATGATGCCCAATAAATAACTTATTTGCATCGTTATAGAATTTAATTTTGATTGGCAGTTATACAGAGGTATTCAGGAATGCAATTGACACTATAATTGGCGACAAGCGTTGAGTTATATTGGATTATTAATTCATTTTCATCCGTTGTCTATGTTTGACGGTGAAAAGTGATTGGCGGTTGTGGGTTGAACAAAAACAAGTGAGACTGTTTAATGGTATCTATCGAAATTCTCTGTACCCCAGTAAGTACAGAGAATTTCGATAGATACCATTGTTGTTTAATTTAGCGATAAATACGAGCGAATATGAACTGTAATACTAGTAAAGGTAGAGCTACTTATAATATTTCTTAATCTTATTAAATCTGTAACATAATAAAACAATAAAACAAAAATAATATCCACCCACAACGAAACTAAGATCAAACTACAATAAAAGAATATTCCAGAAACAGAACAATAAAAACTTCGTACAAAACCGCAAAACTAGGCGCAACGTTAAAGTCATTTAGTAATGCAAAAATATTCAAAACAAAGTTGCATACAAGTTTCATAGCTAAACGTGCTAGGAAAGTAATCTGCGTCAAAAACAATGGTTCTGAATAAATAAGAGTGGTAAAGTTGATAAATGTGGTGCGGCCAGGGCTGTCTCGCGTACCGGTGTGGACTAATCTGGTTTATTGGTCTGTCTGGATGAAATTATAAAGAGAAAACAAACAGAATGAGGTCCCGAAATTCTGGACTGAATTTAGATTCATAATTTAATTACGATGATATTTTCATATTATAAATACTCTGATATTAAGTGCATTTTAAAACAATCCTGTCTAATAATTACCTTTGGCTAAGGCTAGTCTGATCAGATTTCAATGGAAATTAGGCAGAGACATTATGTAGGTAGTGCGATCATCTTAATTGGGTTGTGAACTAAAAAAATCAAATAAGTCGGTCAGATAGATTTCTAAAAAATATTGGACACATGACTTGTTCTATTTTCACGTAAACCAAAAATGAAGACGATACAGTGCTTCGAAAACTCGTGTGACATCATAGCGTGCTACATTTTTTACCAGAAAGTTACGTCAAAAGCCTCCACTCATGATCTTTGACACGATATATTTTCGTTTTTTTTTTATAATTTGATAAAACAAACACCACGCTTCCAATATATTTTTATATATTTTTCGATAACCTAACTGACGGATGTACTAAACAGAATCATATTTTTTCAGACAGGAACCAAATCACTAATCATTCACGCAGAATATACTGCGGTTAAAAGCTATCCTAAAATTTGAGGTGGCTCAGTCGCAAAATGTCGCTCTCGCAAAATGTCTGTTTCGCAAAATATTAGGACTTAATTTTGACAGCTCTATATAAAAGGGTTAGTGATCAAAAACATTTTTTTATCACTATTGTTTATTTGTTACGTAAAACCGGCGCCCGATATGATAGCATTCATAGGTCAGCGTAGACTGGTGCACTTTGAACAACGAACGCTTTCAGAGAAGTCTATGGATACCGAAACGCCTGACCGGTGCAATCAACCAGCGCCGGTCTCACTCTGAAATAGACCTAAGTGAATTTCAAACACAATAAATGCTTATGTATATTTTCCTTCATTATCGTACTGGCTACGTTTGAAAATGGAACAAGTTAAAATTTAAAAAAAACCTAAAAAATTATAAATATTTGTCTGTTAACCCTAGTAACCACGAGTAACTTCGCTCACTTGTGAAACTTTAATATCGGCTACGTTTTAATCTATTCTACACGAAAATCTTTTTACGATTCATTTGCATACTTCGCGTTTCGTAGTTTGAAATTAAATTTTATTTAGTGGTACACAAATTGCGACTAAGTTCGGGATTTTGTTAAAATCTTTGGATACATTATTGTTTGTAACTGCTCGAATAAAATTTAAAGTTAAGATAGTGAGACATGTTGTGAATTTTTGATTTCGTCCCGGCCTCTACGTTTTACGATTTAGACGAAAACCTTTTATTCCTCTTTTTGCACGCGTAATAAAATTGCCAGCAAAATAAAGTATTGCCAGGGAAGTCTACATTTTAAATCGATGTAAGGCAAAAAAGATCAACGCTGTAGATACAAATGTTAGCTGTTACGCTGGTCCTAAGTACCCATCATCAGCAAACCCTGTTTCATCTCCTTCTTTATTACCGGTGAAGGTGAAATGGATGTCTAAACACGCAATATACTCTACCACTAAATTGTTCAACAATGCAACGTGCAATACTCGTTTATGAGTACAAGATGCTCGTATTTACGGTCTTCGAAATGCTAAAAGCGCCCGTGGAGCAACTATAACGCTTTATTATCCTCTGTAGCACAAACCATACACATAAACATGGTCCAATAATACCTCCCACAAGAAGTATCGACGGCATCGTGCCAATACCGTGTGAGGCGAATTGCATGATTACTTTGTTCTTGCTAAAAGTTGTGGTTAAGTTTAAAATTGCTGTTTCTGAAGAAATGGTGGATATATTTTTATTTGATAATTTTATCGATACAGTAAATAGCTTTACCTATTTGTGATAAAAATATAGCGCCGGCTAGATCTTTTTCTTTTATATCATCTTCAAGGATAACATATTCGTGCAAAAGTAGCTGACTGCTCAAAAACGGAGGCTAGTCCTACATATAAATATTTTATCGGTACTAACCTCCTCCTCCTTAAATATAACACAAGTAGGTCAAAGATTAAAGGAAGTTGAGTCGCATCAGATTTTTTTTTATTTTCTCCTAAACAGCTAATTCGGCAAAATAGCAGCAAATGCTAAAGAAGTTTATTCGCGGATTTGCCGGCGTAATATCAGACGACGGGGCATGGGACTAAGCAAAATTTAATTTAGCCCAGTGAAAATTGGCCGGACTTACTTTAAAAAGGAAATGCTGCTTGACACTGTAAAAGTGATTTATGTTTGCAAGACACGCTAATTTGTGTGTTCCTTCATTATTACTTCGTCAAACTCAAGCAAGCAAGCAGTAAGTAATATTTTACATAATTACAACTTATTTTATAATATGTAGCGTGCGTGAAGTTGTTTAGGAACATTTGAGAGATCGACAGTGCTAATAACAGCACAGCAATTGTTAACCAAGTCACAAACAAATTTTGACTATCAACCACTCTTTATCATCAATATTTTGCCTTCATCCATCATTCAACTCATAATCCCGACAAGTGCTTGCATCGAACCCAACTTTTCAAAGTAATGGCCTACTTACAAGCATTACAAATAACGCCATCCACTTCTGATCCCCTAATCACAGCGGGACACGGCTTGGTCAATAAACCGAAAAAGGCGACTTTTGACAAGACTAATCCTAAGTGCAACTTGGCCGATAAGGATTATACCGGAGCTCTAATGGCCTTTATCCCTTGGCCCAACAAACGTTCATAACTCACCGTCTTGGCTTGGCTCAACCGACTTAACTTTGGCAGGCGTCATTTCTCAAAAGGCATGCGGTGACGTACTACCCAGGGGGGGTTGCTCTTCACCCCTCTCGTCTGGAGATTAATAAATATATAGGTGGACGTGGAAAAATGTAGCACTTAATTTGGGAGAGATGAGTTGCGTATTCGAAGCATGTATTTCTTGTGTGAGGGTTATTGGTATGTTGAGGAATTCATATTTTTCTTGTCGTTGAATTGTGAGATGTAGGTCGATGACTTGTCAAGAATTTCGGAGTTCCTGAACTTTTTTCAAGTTTTTCGAGTTAAAACTGTATGACTTATCATTATTACTCAGAAGCATGGAAGTTTTTTCACCTTGTCCATATAACAAATTTCGTAAACGTATTTAATTGCGACTCTCCATACAAAAAAAATAAACCTCTAACAAAACCCTTTCATCACTATCTTCCCACCGAAAACTCGTAAAAAAGTCCCCAGACTTAAGCGCAAACATTCCAAAAAAATTAAGCGTCGCAAGTACGTATTGTACGTACGTTGGTACGTACACACGACGCGTCATACTAATTGCTCAGAGTGCATGTCAAAGGCGTACCGGCGTCGCGCCGGATTCACATAATGGTGCATGGGGGGGTTGCAAAAAGGAATGTATGAAAAAACGCGAGAGACAGACGCCCGTAAGCGTGTACTCAAACTAAGATTCGGTTACAAACAGTTGTTGTTCCTAACGAGAAATCGCGACGACAATAGCAGTAGACTTGTATGTGACCAACTTTATTGGGGACTATTGTTTTCAATCGAATTGTGTTTGACCTAAAATCTGGAGTGGTTGGAGACTTGGGAGCAGTTCGAGTGGCATTTGACGATATTATGTCTTTACATGTTATTAGGATTATTTCTTCATAGAACCCTTATTGATTTGATCGAGATATTGTGATGTTTTTAAATTAGAACTCTTACGGCCTTATTACAAAAGTGGTTAAACCTGGGTTTAACTTAGACTTGGTTTATCTCGCATGCCGTCTCACTTCGATAATATTCAAAAGAAAGTGACGGCATGCGATATCTCGCTCTCTTCTTTGCATCAAGTACAAGTTAAACCCAGGTTTAACCACTTTTGTAATAAGGCTGAATGAGGTCCTTGATTCACTTTGGATTGTAGAGTTAACGGTAACTTTATCTCACGTCACTTTAAGTAGAAATTGCTGTGACAAGTTAATAATGGTATTGGTTCTTCTTATATTGCATATTCAATATAACTAAAGAAGGCAGCAGTTGTTCTAATTAAACTATGTAGATTGAGTGTTTTTTAGTGGAAGTGTTAAGTTATAGGCCGTTCGTTTTACATGGTGGATTATACGACCACACACGCAAGAGCTGTAAACCTCTCTTAGAATAATAGGTAATAAAAACTTTTATTCGTTTCTACGGCAAAAAAGTAATATATTCAATATTCCCGTAGAAACTAATATCTATTAATGATTGTATTTAAAAAATATATCCTTTGATTGTAATCCATTCTTATATTTTAAATGTTAAAGTATACCTTTTCACAACTAAACAGCTGATCGTAATGAAATTTGGCAAGGGGATAGATTATACATATACTGAGGAAGAGCATAAGCTATCTTTATTTTTCTCACATATACTCATTAAAATTTCCAAGCGAATGAATTCGTAGGCAATAGTTAGTAATAGATACCATATTGACATTACCTACAACTTCTTCTGTTAAAAACTCAAAATAGTCTAATAAAATCGCATATTTACAAAACTTATACATGCCTATATTAATCTAGATTATTTTAACTAGGCATTTGCTCAGTCTATTAGAAAAACAATGTTATTTGAGTTAACATTTGTGGTAATATAATTAATCACAGATTAATTAATTATTATTGTTGGCAGTTTTACCTGTACGGGCAACGGGTTTTGTTTTATCTAACTGCAAAAAATATTCTAGTCAAGCTCTCAAAACTGTTTTTTGTTAATTAAATGAATAAATCTGCTTTGTTTATATACTGATTCTTCACACACTGCAAACCTGTTAATAAAACATACGACAACAACATTTTGGCAAAGACCTCCTCGTAGCGACATGATATTTTGATAAATTAAAAGGAAAGAAATGAATAACTAAAAAAGGCGCGTTAAAAATCTTGGCTGCCAGTATTATAATAGATATGTAATACTAACAGCTTTAGACTCCTGACAGCTTTAGAAGAAGACCAAAGATACGATGGATGGACTGTGTGAAGGATGATATGGTTAGAAAGGAGGTGACCACTGAGATTCAGAAAAGTATAGAAGAATAAAACATGTTGCGCCGACCCCAAATAAATAGGGATAAGGGCAGGAGAATGATCCTGTGAACGGTGAGTAATGGGCTAGCTCGCCGTCCGTCCGTCTTATGACGACGACAGCCCGTTCGACGGTGCGTTCGTGTTCCACGCGCGCCTCAAAAAGATGTCAGCAACATGAAAGGGGCAAGGGCCGACGCCCATATAGAGATACCGCGGACTCGACATAAAGGGCTCAGAAGAAACATGGGTGGTTTTTAGTCAATAGAAGTCTGACACTCCCTTTCGCTCTGCCCAAGAGCAGGACCCCGTTATTTGATGATTTTCCATCCGCCAAAAAAGACTACAGATCGCGATTACTTGCGTTGCATTTGAAATCGAAGCTCTAAGACGAGCACATCAGTTTTTAGCAACTTCGTTTTCTCTGTTGATCAGAAACTCTCAAATCTTGCGATATAATTTGCCAAAATACCACGTCACCGTCACTAAAAAGCATCAAAATATGGATAAAATACTTACCCGTTGGGGTGGCAGTACTTGTCGAGGACTATGCGTGTGTTTCGGCGAACAGGATCCATGTTTCTCTTTTCTATGGGACTTTAAACCTCGCAGCAGCCTTGAAAACGTCGTCACCTTCTTCTTGGCCGTACCCAGGCAGTTGTCTACGAAAAGAATGCCTGCTTAAAATTAAATTGTAACTAACTACAGAATTTTGGAAAACGACAAATATAAGGACATAATACTTTTTGTTCTCAATAGCATGTCGCATGTCAACTTTTTGAGTTTTAAAGCAGCGAAAAGTACCATACTGTATATATCCATGTAGTAGTCAAATTTAAATATATGCCTAATAATATAATTAGTAACTAATAATGCAGTCAAATGGAAAATTAAGGTTAATTGATAAATTAAAAAAATGCTTTCCTCTTTTCTGTTAATAGACTCGCTTACAAAAACCAACGAAATAAAACACCTACCTATTAATTTGACTAACAAAATTGCTTTTCACAAATTAGGTCTTAAAACGCCAGTCATGACCCGACAGTCCAGCCAACATTAGAAGGCAATAAATCAAGCACTCAACTGCTAGGAATATTTTAAATTTTTTCTCTACATTTGTAGCGTGTTTTCAAAGGTCTTGTATTTTAATATAACGTTTAATTTCTTATTACCACTGAGTGACGTGTTAAGTTATAGTAGGAAATATCAACAATGACATTATTAAATGCATTTTGAGTTGCATGTGCATTTTGCTACTTTGTTTGATTCCTATAGCAATTATTGTAGGTAACACTTTAATCAACCCTTACTAAACTGGGAACATTATCAGTTGTTACTGTATTTAGTACCTGTTCTAAATTAAAATAATTAATTCACAAAAAAGGCCACTTAGATTAGAGCCTAGGTTATTCTAGTAAATAGAGCGTATATTATTTTATTAGATTTTGTTATTATAGAAGTTGGGAAATCATAAGCTGAATAGGCAGATATAATGCGATCAAAAGATTTAATGCTTAGGTGAACGAGAGGTACTCACCGCTTGGTGGGAATTCGTAGAAATACGCCGACCGTGGACTTAGGCAACTGAAACAAAATACATTTTACATTAGCCTATTACGAACAAGAATAAATCAACCCCTAATTATTTTGGACTTTTTGTCTTTTCATTCAACAGCAATCCGTAGTTCGATACTGCATTATTTGTATAACCTTTTAACACGACTCTCTGTATAATCCGCATTACTCTGACAATTCTCACAAAGATCCAAATATCAAAAATAATATTAAAAAACAATTGCCGTAAACAGAAAAACACAACACAGATATTGCGGAAAACGGAAAAAGATCGGACTAAGCAAAGCATTCGAAATTCGGAAAATGCGAAATTAATCGACTTCGGCATTAACAATACCCGCTAATGATGATTGTCCGTGAAATGAGTGGCGGTTAATGAAATTGTAAATTTTGTAAAGAGTTCGTTTTGATGTGTCCGCGCCCTTAATCAGCTCCAATAATTGAACGTTTAAACCGACGTTAATTTTACGAGTATACGTCTGGTATTTTAAATGTTATTTCAATTTCGTGTTATTGAATCTGAAAATGTGACTGTCAGCAAATAATTGAATATTGATTGGTTTTGGCGTAAATGGAAGTCCGTCCAAACCTTAATAAATACAATGACGTGGACGATTTTATACCGAAGGTATAAATGTAAAATTATCCTGAATATAGGTACCATATTACCTAAGTAACTTAGATTGTTTGCGGAACCGTAGTATCATTTTTGACTGAAAACCATACCAAAACATCGATTATGGAATTTCAAGACGCGTATTTCCAAACAATGGTTCAATATCGCACATGTTTCAGTTCGCTAACCCAATATAAAGTTGGGATCGGGTAATAAATCAGAATGAGTATCATATCGCCACTACGCAATGCCGCAGATGCAATGAATATTGATTTTCTCAACAATTTAGTTCTACGTTGGTAATAAATTTATATTAATTTCGATTTTGTTGGTATGTTCACACGCTTTATCAAAAACTTGCCGAGGGTTCTAAATCAGGTGTTTAATTTATTAACCAATCATAAGTTTATAACACAATTTGAATAGTTTTCCATAATGCTAACTGTTCAAACAATGTAGTTATAAACAGATAAAAATACCTTATAAATTATGTAAAAGCCATCACACTCGTGTTTTCAGATTTATTTTCCAAACAAAGGTAGTTAATTATAACAAATTAACGTTTAATTAATTTACGCAGAAATTAGTTTTCATTTGAACATTAAACCATTATTACAAAATCTAACCATACACTTTCTATAGGGATAACATAAATACTTCATTCCACAAGCTATAACTATTTAATTGTCATTCAACGCCACGATTTCCAAAGCGGTCTTCATTTGAAAGCCATAAAGTTCAATTTAAAGACGCACGTTATAACTCTCACTCGGTCATGACAATGCCTATAATTGTCAGGCGACTTATAAAAGCTATACGAAACCGGCCCTATGTCGAAACGTAATCGAATCTAGCCAAAGCAGATAGCGAATCAGAACTAACGACACACCGCGCATTCTATGGTACTGAGATAAATTTTGTCTAGTTAGGCCGCGTATCACGGCGTTTCTCGCGTTTCCCGTATCTCGACGCCCGTAATCGCGTACCTTGTTAGTGGGATTCCCGTCTGCGCGTAGCGTTAATTGAGTAGGCAGTACGCATATCGCCCTAAATGCCAGTACACACTATTCAGCCTGTATCTCGGTATTTTATTGATTTAAGTAGTTAAACTCAGCTTTTGATTACTTGCTGGTAATATTTGTAGAGTGAAGTAAATATTATAAGTACGCAGCACAAAGGTGTGTGCTCGGGGCATAAGAGGACCGGTTGCATCGACATTATTGCAGTTCCTGGGAATTTCTTTGATGAAAAGAATTTCTCTTGCTTGACTTCAATAAACTGAGAGTGTTTGCACAGTAATATTGAACCTGAAGACGCGCGGAAAATAGGGTAAGCAAAGTAAAAAAAATGCATATTTACTTTCGTTTATAGGTTTAATAAGTTTTTCGCATGAATTCTGCTTGGTTTAAGGTCTCTCGCAATCTCACATTACTAATGTAAGAAAGTTAGATACAATATCTAACAAGGGCAGTATTCAATATATAATATTAATATAATATATAATATGAGCAGTGGTGGCCCAAGTGAGCAGTGGTGGCCCAGTGGTGGCGGCCTCGACTTACGAACTGTGAGTCGTGGGTTCGAATCCAGTCAGGCGCATTACTTGTGTAATTTATTTCAACACCACTGCTCTCAAAACGGTGAAGGAAAACATCGTGAGGAAACCGGCATGTCTTAAAACCAAAAAATTCGACGACATGTGACATCTACCAATCCGCACTGGGCACGCGTGGTGGATAATAGCCCATCCCTCTCCTGACCCTGACCCCTGACCCCTGTCCTGGCCTGAGTCCCTGCAGTGGGAACATTATAGGCTGATGATGATGATTATGATGATATAATATTAATATTCAAACAAATACACAATCATTGCATCACTTATCTCTTAACGTATGTTAATACCATAGTGTTAAGATTGTTAGTCTCAGTGTTCGTTTCCATCAATTGATACAAAATTATGACTGGTATGTTTCACAGAGCCAAGACTCCGAGGTGGCCGCTGCTAGAGGTACTCTCAATAATTTCTATAAGTACCTAATGATGTACTAGAACAGATGACATTGATAAAGGTCTGTGACAGAACTTATGACCTAAACGCACTAACGCTGCTACGAAATTTTTAAGTACACCTTCTTCTGGCTAGCCAAGGTCCGGCTTTTAGTCTAACTTTTCAGTTAGGTAGCTGGAAACCAATATTTTACAGGGAGCAACTACTTATCTGCCCCCTGCTATCTCTGGACCCTGCTTGAATGCGATGTCCCTCTAAAATGCCTATAAGAGCATTAATTATTATTGTAAGCCTATGTTATCCCACTGCAGGGCAAAGGCTTCCCTTCCTCCTTCCACTTTTCGTTTCTTTTAAGATGGAGTTCAGCTTATACCGCCATCTTCCTCTGGGCCTGCCACGTAGTCGATATATCTTATTTATTGATTTATCTTATTTAAATCTAAACCATTCTCGTATACACTTGAACACATACGAATATTTTCATCAACATCGTTCCAGACGTTTAGTACGGCTTCAGTGACAAACACACGAACAGAAGAATTACATACCGGTCAACTTATGGGTGGGTATATATTTGGTTTATGCAGCAACAAACACTAATGGTGTTGTCATCGCCATCAGGTCCGGAGATACGGAGGTGCGACCGTGTTGTTCCTTTACTTGTCTTTAATCACTGTCGGCTCTATGCTTCCGTACTCTGAGGTAACACATAGAATTTACGTAATATAACTATCGTAAAGGTTCGTTAGTTCGTCTGTTTTACATGTCACATGTAGGCGTACTGTTATTGTATTTACACATTTAAATTGTTGGTCTTCAAAGTTTAGTGGTTTGATAAAGCGGTGTATTTTATTGAAGGGCACCAAAGGTGATGTTTGATTTATACGTAGAGATATTTTATATTATTTTAATGTGGAATTGATACTATGATTTACTCGTGCGAGATTTTCATTACACGTAACAGGTTCTTCTAACCAACATAACAGACAGAATGTGTCGCTGGGGAGTTTGTTCCGTCACTTCTTCTTTCCAGCTAAAACACTAGGAAGTGCCGAAGGGTGGGCGTTTTGGTGGACTGTCTCTTGTAAATAAGTAGAGTAAAGTAAATTTTGACGTTCGAAAAGTGCTGAATAACAGCCTAATTTGAATAAATGACTTTTGATTTTGATTTTGAGTCATTTACGTGTTTTATATCTATGTTAGGTTTGTACTTTTTTTTGTATTCGTTCTGTATTTATGATAATAGCTTAAACATATAACGCAAATTATTTGTTTACAACGAAACTCAGCATTTTTATAATTATTTAATTATAAAAAATGCTGACTTTGAGTCACCGGACACATGCCAGCCGAAGTAAAGAAAACCTGTACAGTTAGAGATTCCTAGATGAGCGCTTGAGTATAAATTGAGTATATATGGTGTGCCGCAAATGATGAGACACCTTATATGGTGTCCTACCTATCCTTTTGTTTATACATTACAGGAGTTTATGGATTCAATGGACATGACGACAAATTTTAGGCTGAAATCATTTATACTGCCATCGACACGCTAAGAGAATTAAAAAAAAATATTTATAATAATTGATTTGATCCACACGTTTATATTCTTTACAATAATTAAGCCATATTATTAATTGTCATCTAAACAAAAGGGCTTCAACAAATTCAGCTTTATAAGATAATTTTATTTTGAGTTGAGAATTTTCCACCGTAACTTTGTTCACACAACCCGAGAGGTATCCTTGTATTTTAATACTTTAAGAAGTCGCAAGCTTTGATGCTTGGTCGGATACAAAGAGTTCAAGGTTCTTTAAAGGGATGTCGTTATTTAGGAGTTCGTTCATTTATATTTCAGAAAATGGGAGAAAATTTGCAGTTACCCCTAAAACTTTTTGTACATTAATCAGCAAGCAGCGAGAGATTTTTTTTATGAAGGGGGCTGGTTTATTTGATTTATGATTCCTATTTCCCCTTTTTTGGTGTTGATCTATGAAATATTTGAGCTTTAAATTAATATTTTATTGTTATTTTGCAGTAGCAACCGACATTCTTTTATTTTTTGGACCTGCTTATTGTTTAGACTTTAAATAAGTGTGACCAGTTGATTAAAGGGCTATTATAGAATTAGGAGTATACCCAGTCCACTTAATTTTGTTTTGGAATTTTGTCGGTTAGCTGGGAAATGACCGCCCTCAACAAGTTTTAAAATACTTATTGAAAAAAAATTTAGGTTCATAAAGGAAACGTCGCCGTTGCGACCGGGACGTTCGAGTGGTTCGACCTTACACCTTCTTTCATTACCTATCACTGAAAACGGGATATATACTATGATAACTTACCCATAGATATAAGTTTTTAAAATGATGGTTACCGTGTTACTTTTCGGAATAATTCATAACATGAGCCTTCACAAATATATTTTCAATATTTATTATCCGAAGGTCCGAAAGCTTCCAATAAGAACTTCAATATTGATCAAAACGATGACCAGCCCACATGATGACATGACCTTCTTTGTCTTCAAATCCTTTCCATCGCACAAGAGCTAAATTGGTATTCAGAATCAATTTCAGAATCAGTTAGTTAGTCGTGGTGCTCGTAAACGTTCAGTTTATAAGCTAGTTGCTTTCATTAGTGCTACAGATAGGTTAAGCGCTGTTAATGTGGTAGTGTGGTAGTCTGGTTAATACTGCAAGATATTATCCTATACTATTCAATGAGAAATATTTGTACCTGATTACGTTCTCGCAAACGGCTCCAATGATTTCGATGAACTGTCATCGAAATCATAAGAGCCGATAAACCCCATATTGCAACTGTGTGATTTGGGGGCTTACGGGGGCGTGAAATCGATCTAGCTAGGTCTCATATCTGGAAAAAATCGTTTTCTTTCCAACAAAGAGTTTCACTTCAAACAAAGAGAAGCACAAGCAAGATACCAAGTAGTGGGTGATGCTGGGATGTGGATGATGATGATGATTTTTACCTAGGTATAAATCCATACTAATATTATAAAGCTGAAGAGTTTGTTTATTTAATTTGAACGCGCTAATCTCAGGAACTACTGGTTGAAATAGAAAAAATCTTTTTGTGTTGGCTAGTCCATTTATCGAGGAAGGAGATCAAAATATTTACTGCACCATAATGTTCACAACTCAAGTACTGTGTGTGTAGTCTGTGAGTGTTGTAAATTTAACAGTAAGTTACTATAGTAATTCACACTTTAATATAATCTAACGAAACTAATATAAAGGGTGTAAAAGTAACCTTAACGCAAACGAAGAGTACTTATTCTCCCCACCACTGCGATCATTTTCTGGTCCTAGACCATACCTGGAAACTCCCTAGTTACGGAGATATTGGGGGTCAAAATTCCAAATTTTTACAGCAGTTTTTGTAAATACCTTCCAGTTTTTCAGGTTATAACTTTACTTAAATTACTTCCATTGCCCCTTTACTATTCAAAGCACCTACTAGTACAATGTTTCAAGAGTGGTACATTGAGTTTTACCGTAAAATGTGATTTTTTACCCCAAAAAAAAAGTTGTTTCCCAGCAAAGGGCTATATTATGACGTGACGCAGACGAAGTTGCATGGGTCAGCTAATTATTCATGAGTCACTTCTAGTCCCAACTGAAAGTTATTAACAACATTTGAGTAAAGGCTATGTAGATTTTAAATATATATAATGTGTGTGTTTAAGTGAATGTTTTCTAATTGAATTGAATATAAAATTTATAATAATTGACAAAATTATAAAATTTTCATGATGGTTTTGGGATTTGCCGACTTTTATTATAATAGTATTGCCCGGAAGTGTGCGGAAACGGCTTAGTTTGGTACACCATAAAAAAAATCTGCCTATTTTTTAGCTAGACCTTTACTGCGTTGTAGTTAAACGGCAAGTGTACCGCTTACGAAATCAACCCAATAAACTTTTATAAAACTAAGAATTGAATCAATAAAAGCTTTTAACGTACAACTTTAAATATTTACTATCGCTAATAATTTAACTATAATTAAATTTTAAGTAACCCAACGTCTGGTCGGTTTAATTGCAAACTATTGCATATTATAATTTTTATTGCAAAAGCAATGAAAGATCTAGCTTAATGCTAAACTATTCTACCTTAATTGCTAAAACAGGGGCTATTTCTGGAAATACTACGGCACATTTACTATGCTAATATTTTCTCTAGTGTACAATAATTGTAAAATTATCAGCCCGTAAACACCCACCGCAGAACGGTGTTCTGCTTCTTAAAGATCGGTTGAGAGAATATTGCTTGTAATCACTGTCTTGGATTGGTGATTATCATATGTCGTTACTTCTTATTATTGGATAGCTTCTGGGCTCCATATTTCCTTAAATAAAACTTACTAGCTGTATGTACTTATTTAGATAACATTAAATACAAACAAAAACCGGTCCAATGCGAGTCAGACTCGCGTCTGAAAGTTTCAGTACTTACCATCGCAGTAAGGAAGCCCCCTTTCATTTTAATATAACTTTATTATTTGCTGTCGTTATAGCAGTGAAAGAACTACACATTCTGTAACATCATGATCATTAGATACAGGCCAATGACAGAGACGAACCGACCGACCGGTGCGATAGATGGATGAATGGATGACACACAACAACTTAAAATGTAGAAATACACAGTACCCCTCTCCATTAAGAATAATAAAATCTACAACTCCCAGACTACCGATTAACGTACGCCCACAGAGTCTGTATTACCATAAATAATCTCTATTCGCAATCGAATAACACTTTTACTAGTAATTCATTATGCAAACTTGTGGTGCAAAGATCTAATTAGCATTGTTAGACATGCTAGATTGGATGTGTGGGCCAGTGACGCGGTTTCCCTGGTACAAATTTATGTGAACACCCCCGGTTGGTCGAGAAAGCAACAGTTTAATATTCCTGGCTGCACTTAGGAAGGTGTTAAGTTTTATGGTATTTAGATCTTATTAGGGACTAGCGGACGTCACCCGGGGATAGTGTAGCATCCCAACGGTGAAAGATTTTTTAAATCGGTCCAGTAGTTTCGGAGCCTATTTGTTACAAACAAACAAATTTTTCCTGTTTAGAATATTAGTGTAGATAATGGTTTAGTTTGCAAATTTGTGTTGGAAAGCTCGTGACTAAAAATAATAACTGTCGCTCGGGTAGATCTCCAAGCCGTTTGCTTGGGTTGCAATACATAATTCTACTAAGTGTCCATTAAAGATCTCTGATAGTCGCTACAGGTATTAAGTGACCCGCAAGTCTGACGTCAGTCTCACCAAGGGGTGCAGTATTACCCTGGTCATACAGGAAACCAACCCCAACATAGTTGGCAAAAAGCTATGCAGATGTCTAATTTTGTGGAAATACAATCGCAATCTTACAACACGAATAACACATATAACAATCGGGTTTTAGTTTTTAAACTTATTTTTAAGTTTAAAAACTAAAACCCGACTACGAATAAAAACGCAGGCTAATAAAACCGCGGCTTTAAAAGTATTAAACAAGAAAAGTCGTTTAGTAAGTAGATAATTTGATAATTATTTTAGAGGACAGCCGTAGTCGCATGCCACTTATATACTTGATGCGCCTTCATAGCGTTCTCAATTTCTCAATTGATACAGAAGTCAGCTGCTAGTTGCCATTAGTAAGGTGGCATGAGACTACGACTGTCCTCTATAATAATTATCAAATTATCTACTTACTAGACGACTTCTCTTTTTAATACTTTTAAGACCGCGGTTTTATTAGTTTGCGTTTTTATTCCATAGTCGGGTTTTAGTTTATAAACTTATTTTTTTAAATATTTATTTTTGTGTGTTATTAAATAAATACGTAATAATATGTTACTTTCATACGTAATACGTACTACGTAATATTCTACTTAATGTTGGTTTGTTATTTACATAACACGAGTAAATAACACAAACTTGACCGCGAGAACTGTTTGACCGCAATCTAAACGTATATGTTGACTTGAACTATAATACAATATAATACATACATATTTGTGATGTACTCGCCAAGACCTTTCATTTGATATCAAACATGTTATGATTATCTCAATTTAATATTTTTCGAGTTTAGAATTTGACATTTAAATTCCGTCATAAAAACATTGTTCAAAATTATATAGCCTATGTCACCCGGGCTGTGCTTACGAATCTATTGACACCTCATTTATTAAAATACGTTTAGTAGTCTAGGCGCTACGGTGGAACATACAAACATACATACATCCGTAGGTACACACATACTGCCAAATAGACTGCCAAAATCATTACCCTTCCTTTTGGCTTCGCCGTAGTTGGGTGGAAACACGTGATTTATCCTAGTAGCAAGGAATGTTTATATTCTTAAGTATTACAATATTACTCTTCCTATTCTAGCCCGGGTCTTCTTGCTTTACAATATTTCAGTAGAATGTTTTGCTTCCATATTCCATTCATCATCACGATTGATCAATAAGAAACAAAACTGGCGGTCATTCCTCAAACTATTATTGTGTTCTTAGAGGTGGGAAAGCTTTAGTGCTCCCACCTTAAAGCCAACACTCTTTCAGGTGTAAAACCACAGTTCACACTTGACATGTGCTCTGTGATCCGTGCTTAACGCAGTCATGAAGCGCATGCACGGATGAAGAGATTCACCATCGTGCATCGTGCGTCCACCTGTAATAATCTCCTAACAGTTGACACGTTACGGTGTGGGTGGCCTATTTGCTGAGGACTCTACTCGTCCCACTTAGAGACCAATTTAAGAGCTAAATATAGCCTAGTACTCGCAGATATTTTTGGGATACTCTTATTCTATTTGTGGAATGAATATTACAAGTTTGTCACTAGACTTATTAGCAGAATAGGAAGGAGTTAAAAATGTGTACTGATTTTTACAAGTTTTGAAGCAAACCATTATATTAAACCATTCATAACAAACTTAATCTACACTAATATTATAAAGAGGAAAGATTTGTTTGTTTGTTTGTAACGAATAGGCTCCGAAACTTCTGGACCGATTTGAAAAATTCTTTCACTGTTGGGAGCTACACTATCTCCAGATGACATAGGCTTTTTATCCCTGTATTATTACGGGAACGGGAACTACGCGGGTGAAACCGCGTGACATTTGTTGGTATAACATAAAGCCTAAAACCTCCCAGTGGTATAATACCCCTATCGCACCCACATTTTGCCAAATATTTTTAATTCCCACGTACAGCCAGCTGGAGACAACAAACTACCCGAAACTGACAAATTTTCCACATCAACCTTGAACCTAAATAAATAAGTAGTAGAAGAAAGATTGTAGTAGTACATATATTAAAATAAATTAATGAAGCAACTAAGTTAAATTCAAACCCAATCAACATACCTAAACCAATCTGAAAATCAGTAACAAGAAAACACAATATGTTTTCGCATCTACAAGGGAGAAGATTTATAAAACCCCACGCAATATCTTGTCTGTCAGACACGACAGCCACAGTAAATAACTAACTATTACATGAACTATTTTCAACTATAACAATACGCTTTTCAAACATAATGTATTCATCACAGGCTTACATCATGACTGTTCTGATGTAGCATTTGTATTCCTCGTGTCATACTCGAACCATTTTTAATCCGTCATCGGAGTTTTATTTTTCTCAAAAGTATTATAAGCAATGTGTGCTGCACATTACTCATGTCTGTGTTTAACCCTCCGACTATGCTGATGCTTGTATTAAATTCTTTTTTTATAGTTAATTAAATAATGGATGGGATTTCAACTAAACCAACTCTTTTTGTAAATGACCTAGAAAAATTGCGTTACATTATTATTACTTTATTTGCCACATCTTCATTACAATACATCTTAACCCTTTCAAGAACAGTGCAAGTTCTGAATTACCCATTTCTAAGTATTCGTAGTATTGAGACAGCAAATAAAACGTTTTTATCGATAAATCCTCTACTACAGTTACCTAATTAGTTCTAGTTTAGTAGCCAATAAAGATTGTCCTTCATTTAAATACGGTCTTAACACAAATTTCTTCGTGCGAGCGCCCGGCCCGGACATATCCATCAGTCGTTAATTTGAATTTATTTTACAGCAAGCACCGCGGTGTAATGAGAACTTACTTCAGCGGGTCTCAGTGTTGGGACGATTGACGAATATTTATGTGTACGCTGGGTTTTTGTTTATTTAGGGTTAGAATAAGCTCAGGAAAATATTTTCTCTTTTGCTGTAACCGATATTACGTGTGTTTCTTGTTGAATTTATAGGTAAGATTACATTTTTTATTAAAAGCTACAGCTGTATGTAGTTAAGTTGATGTTTTTGTTTAAATTTAGCTAAGTTTTTAGTCAAAGTGTTGATGATGGAAATGACTTTAGCTATAAAAATTGACAATCCTTTCGTTAATCCCAGTGAACGTTCAGCGTAGCTATTCACAATTAACACGATACGCTTTAAAATAAT
The DNA here is from genome assembly GCA_932274075.1 of Diarsia rubi. Taxonomy (NCBI): domain Eukaryota; kingdom Metazoa; phylum Arthropoda; class Insecta; order Lepidoptera; family Noctuidae; genus Diarsia; species Diarsia rubi. The sequence goes on along the minus strand of OW026417.1, from coordinate 11,655,911 downwards.
TGTTTTGCCACTTGTCCTGCCACTAGAGTTAATTAAAATCACTTTATAACCAAGCTAACCGATTTAGATACAGGTTTCAACCTTCTCCATCTCATTTTCTATTCCCCCAAGAAGAATGCAGTTTGCCTCTCCCACTAACCGTGCATCACTTCGCCTATTCTCAACACGGAGGCCGCCTCTGTCGCCAATCGAATGTCTGATTTCAATTTAGATTAGCATTTAAACATGCAGCGCAAAAGCTTATCTAACGAGTACACCTGTTAAAGTCCAAATAATTTATGACTACGTTCCTAGCTATTCTCGTTATCGTTAACAATTCGTGTAAGCCGACCGCGAATTTTCAAAGTCGAATAAGGATAAAGTTGTTTCGCCTTGCGTCGGTATTTGCAGGGTTGATTGTAAGTTATTGTTGTAATGGTCACCATCAAATGGTCGCAACACTACCGTTTGATATTAAGTAAGTAATACTAAACTAAGTTGTAATTATTATTTTTATAACGTTGATGATATTTAGGTATATATTTTCTGCTAAATAGACTAAAGATACGGTCAAACTGACCGGATCTGGAATCCGGACTGGCGGTGAACATTAATCTTTGACAAATATTTCAGTATAACATAACATCACACCTGTATCCCCGTAGGGTTAGGCAGAGGTGTACCTTATGTGCACAAACTTTTCGCTAGTAATTATTGAGCCCACGTAATATGGGGGGGAGCTTACAGACATTAATAGGGTTTGAACCCAGACTCGGTGGCTGTTACTGAGAAGTTTCTGATAAATCAGTCTAATAGCACTCTATCTGATCGGGCAGTCATATTTCAGTATAATAAGTAACGTCTCGTAACGTAATCAACGTCAGAGTTGGTCCTAGGCCGTTTGATCTTCCCGTTGAGGCTGCGGGCTGTTCGAAAGAGATACCGCGGCCTCGGCACATGGGCTAAGAAGGAACATGGGTGGTTTTTAGTCAGTATCCGTCTTATTACAAAACGTGGTTTAAAAAAAGTACCGGGTTTAGTACAAGCTTTAATCCATGACCTTGACTAAACCGTATTCAAAACGAAGTTTAACGCTAGTCCTAGAACAATCTATGGTACCAAAATACGTCAAAGTTAAACCATCGTGACCCCTAGTTTAACTATGGTACTAAATTGTCAAACGATGGTTTTCGTTGATTTATCTTAGTATTTTAGCCGAACTGTAGGTTATATTGCGTCAACTTTAACTTGTCCATATTTTAGTGCACCAAATATGTCAGTTTTATCTATCACTAACCTTTTCTTCTGACATCCAATTATTTACACTCCTTTTTTTCTTTGGTTATTCCATTTTCTTAAAAAATCATTAATGCACACGCCACACTATCTCACCACAAAAGAATACTGTTCTTTTACTTGTATTAAATTAATAATCTTGAAGTGACACCGGACATTTTGTTTACTTCATGTTGTAACATAAACATTTCGATAACATTACTCGTATTACGCGCGCCGTATTAACCATATTAGTTCACTCCGTTATACGCTCTAGATCGATAGTTGTTACAAAACAGAACAATAATTATTGAATTGTGAACATTCATTCAAAAAAATACAAGTCGAAATATTTTAAATAATACTAATAATACCTTTAAATAACAATACGTTATATTTTACCACTACAAATAACAATTTAAAAAATATTTTTTCTTTACATTACGTAACAACATTTTGTAAAACGGAACAGCGCTTAAAACATTGAACGAATGAATGAATGAAATCTTTAGTCCAGAGACGATCTTTGGTACTAAATAGTCCTTTGTTGGTCTTCGATTTGTAATACGATTTGCTAGTACGGTAACAAACCTAGATCTTTTAGTTCTGGTTTAAACCTTGTACTTATGAAAGTTTTTATAATAAGATGGTATAAGTCTACCACTCCCTTCCGTTCTGCCCAAGAGCGGGAGGGGTTATTTGATGTTTCCCCAAACACTAAATAAAAAAAAATGAATTTCGTGTAACTATACTTACATAACTACATTTATACACAATCCAGAAATAATTCTACTAATATAATAAACGCGAAAGTTTGTAAGTATGGATGTTTGTTACTCTTTCACGTAAAAACTACTGAACGGATTTCAATAAAAAAAATTACCGATAGTTTGTGACCTGGATTACTACATTATAGAGTTTTCATTTCGATTTTATCTTCCCGTGGGATAATTTTCGAGTTGTAGCGGCCGAAGCCGCTGGCAACAGCTAGTTTATTAATGAGTATCTACGTTTATTGAGAGCATAAATATTGTATTCACAGAATTTTGATTTTTCATTGCGTAGGTATGTGCAATTGCATTAAGGTTGATAATACCGGGACGTGTACTGGCAGCTTAATGCAGTTGCCAATCCCCGATGATTAAGTTTCATCTGAAGCCTCACTCGCTTAACGTGTTCATAATGTTTATCCAAAAAGTATTAAAAACATGGTTAAAGTTGTTATTGGGAAAAAAAACAAAATACTTAATTAAATACTTTATGGGTACGTTAGCAATGATATGTGACTAGTTTAAAATGTATGTTTTTAGAAATTCTAATATTTTTTTTTTTAAAGACAATAAAATTATACGTTACCTGTTTGTACTGTATTTAATTGTTATTATAATGTTTTTATTATTTTAAATTAAAATTATATATTATATACAGCCGATTACCAAAATTTGTGATAGTATTTTTCGATGTATGGGGTTTAGAATTATGTACTTTTAATCCGTGGTTTAACTGTTTGTGCGACGGTGTTGGAAGGGACACCCTTTATGGTCAGCCTATAATGCTCCCGCTCCTGGGTCATAGGCCTTCTCCCTGCGGGAGGGCCTGGGTTATAATTTGCCCCATTAGCCTAATGAGGGTTGCTAGATATGACATGGTTTCGAGTTTTTTCACTGAAACTTATGTTTCATATACCTACTACCTTAAACTCGCAGCTACGCCTTCGTGGTTTTCGATAATTGCCCCACGGTATCGTACTACCGGAATATGAAGTATGTTTGTGTTAATGGGTTATAAACTATCTGTGATTCAAATTGCATCCACATCTGCGCAGTACCTAGTTTTAGCGTGAAAGAGTAACAAACATCGAAATATACACCTACCCATCTTCACAAACTTTCTAAGTAAGGTCTAACTCACCTGGAAGGGGCCCGTGCGGGATGTTGTAAGATATACCGCCGCCTTGACATATAGGGCTAAGAAGGAAGGGTAGTAGTTTTTAGTAAGTAGAAGTCTGACACTCCCTTTCGCTCTGTCCAAGAGCGGGAGGGGTTATTTGATGATTTCCCTCCCTCCCCCCAAAAAAAAGGTCTAACTCACCTTTGATAGTTATGTTGCGTATTGTGCATGAGTGGTTGAGTCGGTTGCGCCAACAATAGTTGTTTTTGTTGCTGTTGCCGTTGCATCATCTGTTTGCCGAACACGCCGTACCCGAACCCGTATATTTCGTCCTCTTCTTTCTCTGTGAGGCAGCTTGAGGGCTGTTAAAAAGAAACCAGGTGTTACAAAATAATCTTATCATACTCCAGTATTTGGATTGTTATTTTATTTTGACCTACATAAACAATGTCATAAATGTACTATTATTTCCCTCATCAAGTTTTTTAAGAAGTGCCTAGACATATCAATAAAACCAGAAACTAAAAAAAATAAAAGTCAATAAAATATATTAAATATTGACTGCAATAAAAGTAAGTATGAAGCTTACTTTTATCCGTCTCTTCAATAACTTTGAGCAAATTACATTTATATGAGACAGAAGAAAGAAAATACCTTTCGACAAAAGCCATAATAGGTCTTCACAAAAAAAACCAGTATTAATATCTGACTTGCTCTAAATGCGAAAGAAACCTTCTGAAGGTAGGTAATCCGCTTTACTTAGAGTGTGTTCACAAAAAATGAAATCATATATTTACAAAAACGGTTCAAATATCACTGGCAATGTTGAAAGCCTAATATTCCTGGCTAATTTTACACAAAGCGACGATTTGGCCCGCTTAGTCTGATTACATGACATGATCCTATTATTTATTCAGGCCATTTTATCTGTGGGCCTCCGCGGGCCTCATCATTGTGACCTTGGACTTTTGTCTGATGGCCGACAGAGGATTTACTTTCAAGTTCATCACGTGCTTTCATATCGTTCTTGCAAAGTCGTTTTTTCATTTACGTGAGAATATCTAACATATTTTTTGTGCTTGATAAGAAAATAGGTGCACCGATGTTGTTGAACGTGAGAATTGAGGTTTTAAAAAGTTATGAAGTTACAATACAATATATGTGCATTTGCGTACTACTTCTTAAACAGAACGTGTATTTTTTATAATTTATTGTAGGTTAAAATAACAGTTTGCTAGAATCGAAACTAAACTCAGATGAGAACATCCCTAAAACTAACGTAAAAAAAATTTGTACAGATGACAAATCTTGCATAGAGCCAAAAAAGTATATGAATATGGTGCCAAATGCATGCTGAAATCCAAAATGTTTTAACGTGTAACTTTCAAATTTATATCTACATATTATGTAGTTCAAACTCACACATTTACATGCACCAATAAACTACAGAAGCCAGCAAATAATAAAAAAGAAAAATAATGACTCTAAATCTACGACTGTCTACTTCGTGAAATTGATGACCATTCCCAAAAACAAATGAGAACCGCACTCAACTCACCGAATACTTTCCAGGCACATAAATGGGCTGCGAATGCGACGTGGTCAAGTTATTCAAAGCTAGGGAACCAGGACTTGCCGAAGGTGGAGTTTGGGGTGTTCCAGGGCCTCCAAGCACCCTCATACGAGGTGACATCTCGTCCCATTCGTGTCTCCGTAACTCTTCGAGGTGGTCTAGAACGTCGCCATAGTGCGTTGAGAAGAGATCCGCGTATCTGGAGGCCAGACCTTCTAGGTAGCCCCGGTCTCCGTCCTGTGGAAAAAATAAAACAAATGATTAAATAAATAAACTCCTTCGTTGGTCTAGTGTTCGCAATTGCGACTGCAGCTGTGCTCATGAGGCTGCGGGAGTAAGAGATACCGCGGCCTTGACATATAGGGCTAAGAAGGAACACGGGTGGTTTTAAGTCAGTAGAAGTCTGACACTCCCTTCCGCTCTTGGGCAGAGCGAAAGGGAGTTAAGGGGTTATTAGATGATTTCCCACACCACACAAAAAAAAAAAGCTGTGCTCATGAGGTCCTGGGTTGGATTCCCGGGTCGGACAGTGTTATTGGGTTCTTCCATCAGGGATTTCTCAGTAGCAGCCACATGATGGTAATACGCTCGTCACTTATTACATGAAACATCACATGTCCTTCGAAATGTGTGTGTACTATTAGATACACCTTTGCGAAACAACCCTCGAGGAAAACAGGCATGATGTTATGTAAGTAAATAAAAAATACCTATATGTAATAAATAAGGGTTTGCCATTTCTAGAAGGGATGTCATGTTGTTGTCTGTCAGAAAAACATGTCCTTCGACTAAAATATAGTCACACGCCCACAGAAAGAGACCTAAAGCGAATCTTTGTGAATGATAACATGATAAAAGATGGCAGTCTTATGTTTTATGCTTTTTGTTTGCTAGTCAAGCCATAATTATGAAAGTAGGCCATGATTTAAAGTTTATTCTTTACAAATAGATAATTAAATGCTGCTACGTTTTAAACTAACACATACTAAACCTGCAAATCACTTGACATTTTTTTTTTAAATCACTTGACATTCAAGATTATCACATGATAACTTTATCTGATTATATAAAACTACACGTGTTTTATATTCCTGACACTCACGTTTTATATGTAGTCATAAAACAGCTAAGACAATAAAGAACGAAACACTAATGGAATAACATACGTGCTAACGGTTTTAAATCAATAATCAGATGTGTCAATCAAAAACCATCGAAATCACGTTGTTTTAGTGTCAACTTTACTTGAATGTTTAAACAGGAACAATGTATTAAGGCTTTAACAAAGCCAATATATACATAACGATCTCAAGTCACGATAAGCACGGTGTTTAATTTCACAGTAATTACAACTGACACGACAAAATTAACGAAATTGAGAAAAAAACTCGTAATTATTCTACCTAGACCTATTTGCTTTAAGTGACTTTTCCGAGCAATTTCCGTTGAGTCACAAAAAAGGGGAGAATCGACGTAAAGTAAGGTAATTAAGAAGCAGAGAGAATTAAAAGCCGGTTCTTAAAATTTAAAGTATTTGTTGATGCATAATTGGTTTGGCGTTAGGTTTTGAAATGTGACAGAGGGATGTACGCTTGTAACTGACCTAATAGGTTGATAACACAATTAACTAACTATATTACAGGCTCACACCAGACCACCAAGCCTCAGTCCAGGATCACTTCACTTCCAACTTCCCGCCATTATGTAACTGACAGATGTCATTAGTGACAGCTCTCCTGACTCCTTGTGGCTGTGAGGCAGTGTTTACATATCTATTAAATACATTATACACTGTGTTTTGCTAAAAATTTTTACAGCGGCAAAATTATCCTGTAATTTTTGGATTGTTTTGACACTTCGTTTAGCAAGGCTTTCAGGTGAAATGGGATTGCTTTTCTGAATTAGTGCTTTCAGCTAGAACCAGAATAAACTGCGTCTACAACAGTTCTGAACATAAATTCAGCACACTAAATTATAGTTTGTGCATTACAGAGCTTCAAATTTTCAGTCAAATCTATATTTATCATCATTTTCCTGCCCATATCCCAATTTATATGGGGTCAGTGCAGCCTATTTTCTTCTTCCATAAAAATCAAAATCAAAACATACTTCCACATTATTACTTGTTATTTCAGCATTCACCTCATTTCTAGCCATATCATCTTTCACGAAGTTATCTATCGTTTGTTTGGTCTTTTCTACTCATAGAGCCATAGTACATTCATACTTAACTTTTTTCTTTCTAAATTTTCGTCATTCCTTTGCATCACATATCCATACGACGATACTGATAACCTCACAACTTTTCAGTAACCGGTGCCATTTTCAGACTTTCTCTTGTATATTCATTCATTTATAGTGTTCAGCGTTATACATCGCCCTAAGCATTCTCATCTCAATTCATTCTCAATTATGATGATCTGTTTTGTAGCCTATATATAACATTTTGATCCTTAAAAGACAGCAGGTCTTGAAATGATTTTATTAATCTTGCCCTTGAGTTTAAAATCCAATTTTGCGGTGGAGTTGCATATTGTTCCCGTGACTTGCTGCAATTTCATCCACACAGTGTTAATTCTGAGCTAAACACTCCGATCTAGTTCGCCAACGCTCCGCACGAGCCACATCTATATCCAATTTAATGTAAATAAACCATCGTCTCATACAAAAGTATTGACAATTCACGTAAGAATGGCGCAATTCAAATACAAAAGTTACGACCACGGCCGAAGGATTGTGCAGAAGCAAAATAAACAACTCAAAATAATCTTGCCGCAAAACTCTTTCATAAAGACGAGAAAGCTAAAGATGAGGACTAAGGGCGAATAATTTCTGAAATTCCTTCGGAGATAGAAAATAAATTATCCGGTAATCTATTTTTAGAAGATTGTTTTGTGATTGTGTTTGTCACTTTAATAAGTTTCGATATCTTTCAGCTTCAAGTTCAAGAAATGAACCTTCATTTCTTTACCTGCGTCCAAAATAAGTATGGTTATTATGAGGAAACAATAACCATACTTATTATTATGAAAAGGTCAAACATAATTGAACTGCTTTTTTTGTTATTTGAACGAAATAAAATCAAATTTTCTACATTTTTCGACATCTTATTTACCTAAAAAACTTTTAACACTTCGTAACTGTTTTGCACCAGATCAGCCTTACATAATTTTACAACGTTTACCCATCGCTTTCTTAAATAAACATTTCAGATCAAATGTTTATCTTTGCGATTCATAAGAATTTGCCAAGACAAACACTAAATCTGTTAACACTTTCCATATACTCAACCACTTCGGTGGTCTAGCTTTCATGACGAGAACATGTTGAAAGTTTCAATGCATGTGATAGTCACACAGTTTCCTGTACATATTGAAATGGGGTTCAATGTCTAGATATCCTGTGTTACTATTTCCTTTATCATTCGTTGAAACCGCGCAATAAATCAATTGCAATCCATCAAATGGGTAAAAAATCGTAGCTGTATCATTGAAGACCGCACTTAGAATTCCACTAGCGGTTGCATTGAGTCAAAGATGGCCGAAGGTTTATTTCCATTTTTAAATGAGAGCGGCTGAGAGCTTTGTCGGCTCGGAGTTTGTGCTCTGCGTTTTAAGTGGATTAAATCGCTCCACGCTCGTAAAACCGACAAGTGCTTGAGCTAAGAATTAAAGTAACCGTTCGACTTTTGCATGAGAAAGTGCTTGCGGGACCTTGCCTCGTAGTCACTCCGCACAATTTGATGCGGCCGATTTTTATTTATTTTCCCCCTGAATCCTGGAAGCTGTTCAAACGAACTCTTTGCGGACTGCGACTGCTTTGTGAATACTCAACTAAAGAAATTCATTAACACTATCCGAATGGAGTGCTGCTGATTATCGATGCTTCTCACGCCCGCTCTGCTTCCGTCGAAATGGAATAGTCAATGGCAAAGCTTTTGCAGTCTGAAACACTTAAAAATATAGCGGAGTGGGCGAACTAAGTCAAAGAACCGCCGTAAACGACAATAATAAATAGCTCATAATGCTTCAGTAGAAGGCATAGTAACTGCTCTTGAATTTAAATGGTATATTTAGACCACGACCAGTCGTTTAGAGCATAGAAACGGGTTCATTGAATGGTTTGCCAACGGCAGCTGGAATGTTTTCGAAAAACAACCAAACAAAAAGTTAGGTAATAGAAACAGAACACGGCATTCGGGGAATTCTTTTATCGTTTTGTTTCAGATTATTCGTGGTATAGCATGCGTTGTCTATACGACCACAAGTATCTCAAAGCTGTTGTTACTAAATTAATGGGCTGCATGTAAATGTTAATTACCGTGTGTTAATTTTAAAATTTATTAGTATGAGTGGTTCGTTTCCGTGTTTTCATTAAATTAACGTTGTGTACCTTTGTTAACGTAATTAATAATAAATTATTATAATGTTTACGAAAGTAAATGACGTAAGTAATTATTTTGTGTAATATTCCGGATTGTTGCTTGTAATATAATAATACCTACTACAAAATAGTATGTAGCAAATAACCTTACACCTTATCAAATATAAGAATGTTGGGAGTTAAAAACTTGTAATCGATTCCATCAAAAGAGGAAAACACAGAAATTATAATTGGAATATTGTTTTAAAATGTCACCTTAAAATATCAGATTACCCAACTCCTTGACTTAAATTAAACTTGAACACAACAAGTAGGTAACAAGGAAGACGAAATTATCAAGTTGAAAAGATCCGAAAAGCGTTAAAATAATCAATTCAGGTCGTGGGTTACTGGAGGACCGTCTGCGCCATCGAACTCAACTTTAAAATGAGTATAAATTGCAAAACTTGGGAATTATTTGCGTCGTCTCTTCGCAGAAATTTACTCAGTTTTTCCAGAGTTTCATTATAACAAGTTTAATTGAAGAGAGCGTCCGGTACATAAATTTAAACATTTGGCATGCATTTTAATCTGCTTACCGGTAGTTAGTTGGAGGTAATGGCCACTAAATGAGTTTCTAGTTTGCTTTAAATTGTCGGCTCGTTCATAAAATAGGTGTAGGCAGGAGCGTTTGTGGTCGGGTTTGGTTGTTGCCTTTTAGCAACTTGTGTTACATAGGTGCTCTGTGCGCGGACATTCTTGTTCGAACGACAGTTTACATGTGTCGGCTCCACCGCACGGGAAATGCTACACTACAATATGTAAATTAAATATTCTAAAAGTTTTAGCTTGGTATAGTAGGGATGTTTGAATTTAAGACTTTTTTAAAAATAAGCTAGCAACTTGTCATTAAAACTGGTATTTGTTTCAATATTTATTCATAAATATACCCTCTGTTTTAATACACACAGTTTCATCATTTTCTTTATTAAGTAAACATACTACCTGCATGCTTATTAGTACAACGTTTAAGACAACATTATTATTTTCAATTAAACTTAAACACAGAGCGCTATAATCACTCAGCATCGCATGAATCCAAGTTCAGCGCATAATAAGTCAAGAAAAAATCTATAAACGATGTACTTCCACAGAATAAAAGTACAAAATGAATATAATAGGCAGTAAAATACTGGTTTAATCCGTAATTTATGCTCATCAAGGAACAGATGCGGACAAGCTAGGAGTCACCATTAAGGCTCTGTCATAAAACTGGTCCCGGACGCTGTGGTGTAAGCATACGGCTGGAATTGCATTGTGAGGAATTTATTCTTTACGTTTGCTTACTGGCGCAAATTGAAGTCGTAATAATGCGTTATTTGTTAGATATGTCAGGATTTTTTTAACAGTATTTTTTAACCTTATTATTAATCGCTTCAATGTGTCAAATCCTGCTAATCGCCTCTGACTAAGCTTTGGTGACGGCCCATCAATTCACATCATCAGCCTATATTGTTCCCACTGCAGGGACTCAGGCCTCCTCTCTAGGAGAGGGACGGGCTATAATCCACCACGCGGGCCCAGTGCGGGTTGGTAGATGTCACATATCTTCGAATTTTTGGTTCTAAGATATGCCGGTTTCCTCACGATGTTTTCCTTCACCGTTTTGAGAGCAGTGGTAATGAAATAAATTACACAAAGTAATGCGCCTGCCCGGGTTCGAACCCACGACCAACTGTTCGTAAGTCGGGGCCGCAACCACTGGGCCACCACTGCTCTCAATGGCCCCATCAATTGGTTTATTGTAATTCGATCTGGATAGCTGTTATAAGGATTAAAATCTTTTGAATTGTAGTAATTATAAATATTAAATTATCACATTCACTTCTGTACTTTCTTCTATTCAACTGTTTTTATCTAATCTATTAAAGTATTAAAAAATTCTAGATTTTCATTAATTTGGCGGCTGTTGGTCTAGTGGTTAGTGACCCTAACTGCTATGCCGGAGGTCGTGGGTTCGATTCCCACCCAGGACAAATGTTTGTGTGATGAGCATGATCATTTGTTCCGTGTCTGGGTGTAATTTATCTATAATATGTATGTATTTAGAAATATATAAGTAAGTATGTTTATCAGTTGTCTAGTACCCATAACACAAGCTCTGCTTAGCTTGGGACTAGATGGCGTTGTGTGATAGTTGTGGAATATTATTATTATTTATTTATTCACATAAAATTTACATTTTTAAATATTTCATATAAAACTCATAAAAAAACATTTAAAAATATAAAAAATAGTCGTCCACCGGTGACGGGAGCAGGGTCCAAGCTACCGGTGGTTAGGGCTATTATTATTATTATTATTATTATTAAATATCTCAATCATTAAAGCTATTTAGCCTTTTACAACTCTCCGACAGTATGCTTAAGGGAATAATATTGCTTATATGTTTATTTTACCTCCTTTTGACCATCTCTTTTTTTTTGCTTTAGACTTTCCCGTTATTAAAGGGGGCATATCTGACGAAATGTGGGTGTACCGACGGTTACATCTCTGCCCTTTGTGGATTACAGGCATGATGTTATGTTTATCTTTCTTTTTTGTAAAAGCTCGATAAGTACACTTTTACGTTGAGTCATATAATTACTAGGAATAAAAAAGAATAAAACAGGAATTCTCTCAATCATAGTCCCCGAACAGTGCCGGTTACTTACTCTTCAGCTTCCCTAGTTAGCTGCGGCGGTCTGTGACAGTCCAAGCCTTTGTGTGGCAGAGGCCTGTCGGCTCATGTTGTGCCATTACATCCATTGTATGCTGGGTTCAACGGACCCCAAGGTATTCGATGCAGTATTAATTATCTGACCGAGAAGAAGGAGGGTTATGTTTTATTGTCAAGTCAGCTTTGAGTCTAAGATTGTGGGCACTGTGTTTTCTATTGCTATGTATATAGAGTAATTAAAAAAAAAACTTAAGTCACCATGCAATGGGCCTCTGAGGATGGGCGTCGACGACGAGGTGGCATACGAATAGTCCTTGGAAAGACATTTATTTATTTTAATCTCTTTGGGAAACTTACAGCTAATACAGACAATGTATTTAATCAATAAACATTTGAAGGCCAATTATTACAGGTTCCACAGTTAAAACACGAAAACAAAGAAAAAACAAAAGGTAACAATAAACAAACAAAGTAACACGATCGAAGAATATAAACTAAGAACCACACAAACAGTTAATCAACAACGATTACTAAGACAAAAGACTTTGCCCAACAGTGGGACATTAAAAATTAAATTAACTAAAAAAATTAAAAATAACGAATGGATATATTTTACGAGTATCTACAGGAATTTTCCATTTGGTAATTTACTATATTCACAAAGAATCGTAAACCAAATAAACCATTTCACGTTATCAACTACAAAACACAGACAGCCTAGGTACAGACGAGACGTCTTTACACCTAGTTATAAAATCCAAGGAAACTTTGTCTCTAAAGCAATTGCCAATAAACAATAGGTGTGCAGTACAAATACAGGAAGACACTACCCCCCTATTAAATCCCAAAGTCGTTTGATACACTATCCGTGGGAAGAGCAGGGGTGGTCTTTTCGTCCCAGCACAAAAGGTATTAACAGTGTAACAGGATTAATTTATCCCAGAGACACGATAGCTAAGGAAGGTTTCCACATAAGATGTACCAGGTTCGCAGTAGAGCAAAGAGATGTTTGTTTTAGTGATCGTGAAAACTTTATGCGACGGACTATCGATTTGTATTGTGCCTTTACGTACCGTCTGAACGAAACTGAAGCTTTAATACATTTATCTACTTGCGACGAAGAGTATTTCGTTGTTTTCTTAAAATAATTTGCTTTTGTTTTTGATACGGTTTTGTGTATTTTTGTGACAATTGTGTGTGAAGACTACAATATCAAGCGATTCAGTACATTAAAATTTAGAAATGATCAAGAAAAAAAATCGGGTTTACATAAATTAAAGTGATTTAGCCTGGCTATCTGAAATCAGATTTTATAAAATACACCACTTTTAAACCATATTACTTAGAACTTAAGTTTGAAAAGTGGCAGACCGTCAATGAACTCCGTAGTACCCACCTTCCACTCTAAATAAAAAAATAAACGCAATCCTATTTGATAAAGACATTCATATTAGCCTAGTATTTTAATGATGATTGATTCAAAACCGGTTTACAAGATTTAAAGCGTCAAAGATTATGCTGTTACTTTAATTCCTTACATTAATGACTAGTCATTAACATAATTAACTTCAAGTTTAGAAACGAAATCATTCACAGTTAATTTTACGATCGAGTTTAATGTAGGAGGTCGTGGTTTTAAGGTGTACCTATATATTTTAAATTAGTTTACAATCAAGTTTTAGGATTCTTTAGAAAATAAGAGATCCTCATCTTCCTGTCCTTGTACCATGTCACTTGGGGTTGGCGCAACACGGTTTATTGTCTTCCATTCTCCTTTGATAACCGTCACGCTATCATTTACTCATTTTCTGTTCAGATCATTCCTCACAAAATGTATCCATCGAGATGAATTGGATCATAGCTCTATAATTGAGTGTATTTTGTTACATGTAGGCTGATCTGTTTGAAGTTAATATTGAGGATGTTAATATTTACATTAATAGACGTTCAATTCGTACCTTAACTTTTCTGTTAACTGGTGAATAAATAAAAAAAAACTTGAATGTTTTTATTTAAATTTCATCACCATCGTTGCAGCCGAAAGCCGTCCACGCTGGACTGAATATACTCGTATAATAGACATCTACCGGGTCCAATTGTATTTTCAAACCATCCAAGAACCCATTGAAATATTCCCAGAAAGTTTCACACAAATCGGTCTAGCCGTTTAGGAGGAGTTCAGTGGCATACACACGTATAGTAAAATTATATATATAAAGCGTTCAAGCGAGTCTTAAAACTTAAAACTATTTGGTAAACCTATTTAAAGCAAGCCATAACAAACTAATCTATCACTATCAACAGAACCTACCCAAAGCCAAATTCCCAACAAAGATTTTTTAAGCTTTTATTCAATAGCAAGCAAGTATTGGAATAGCAAATACTGAGATCACGAATCTAAAATAGCATTACAAACCAACCATTAAAAAAACAAAACACAAAAAGGTAAACAATGGATATGGTGGCGCTACTTAGCTTGCATTAGGAATGAGAATTGCTGAAATAGAGTGAGCGAAAATAAAGTGAAAAGAATGACAATTTTCTATGGAATGTTGCGGGTGGTTGCAATTATTTTAACTGTGGTTATTAGCTTAAATATTAATTAAATTCGGTACTTTTCCTCATTAATTGTCAATTTGAGGAGCTCGTAGATAATAACAACCGGTCGGACTAATATTCAGGTTGAGTCGCACTTGCTTAGGTTGGGCTGTAGATGGGTGACCACTCATCCGTCCCTCGAAAAGCACGTTCATTCGTTGGTATCGGCTGTATAGATATATAGATCTTTACCGTGGTAACAGGTGGGTAGGTAGGTGTGCTGTTCTGAAGCCTGAAGTTCAGTTGTTCTAAAGTCTGAAGTGGGCCAAGCGGGAAGAGGTTTAGCAGGTGATCATTCATTGTTAATTTCAAAATGGCTACAAAAAACACTGTTTTACATATTTTCTTACACCTTCTTTACCAATATTACTTTTCCCAATAGGACGGAAAGTAACTGAGTTGATAGCTGTCATGCGAGTTTTCAATTACTTGCAAATACACGTGTATATACATATACACGTGTATTTGCAAGTAATTGAAAACTGTGCGCGAGAGCTCTCGTCTCAAAACTCTCGGGATTCAAACTTCTCGTTTCGTTCAAGCAAGAGTTTGAGTGTCGGCTTTCACGAAAAACGATGTTCCTTCGTAACTCTGAAAAATCACAAAGGAAGCATTTATTATCATGTGCGATTTATCCTTAGTCACAGATACCAGAGGAAAATCTTATTGATTTTACTTTTTAAACAAGTGGAAGTTTAATTACCAATACAAACTAAGCAACTCGTTTTTCTCTGTATGAAGAAGGAATTAAGGAAGCGATAACTAGCAATAATATATCGCTCTGACACAGGCTGGCAGTATTACCTATACGCATGTTATCCTATTCTAATTGCAACACAAACAAAACCCACAATTCACAAACAAGCACCAGCCCGAACATCGAAGACGGCGAATCTAAAATAACGCGTCCCGTCTGCGGCTAAACAAAACAAATGTTAGCACAATAAGACGAGGTTCCGCGTGCCATGGAGCCGATGCGACGCTGACACGATTTATATACAGATTCACCTGCCCCCCTCACTTTGTGGCCAGAATAGGCAGAATTCATTCATACTTTTCTTGTAGAAGTTTCTAGATGTAGGTGAATCACAGGTTGATGTTACGGATAAAATAATTGATAGATTCTACAGTGTCACTTGGTTCGTTATTCCATTAAGACATATTCGGATAAAGTGTTCGATATAATAAAGAGAAGATCTGCAAAATGACATTGACTTCTAAAACAGTCGTGGCAAAAAATATAGGTATTTTAAAAATAAAAATAACTGATGACAAGAAAATAGTATAAGCATTTTTAGGAAAGCAAAAGCTGCATTTGTAATTAGTTAGTTTCTGATGGCCATTTTATGAAACTGATCAAATAATTTCCGCTTGCAACTGAGAATAAGCTATTAAATAAACCTAAGCTTCTGGAAAATGTTAAGTAAATTTAATTTTCGCTAATAATACGAACGAACTACGAACAACCAATCAGTTTGCTTGTAAAGAGAACATCATTGATAGCTAACCACATTAGGTATATCAATATTTTGCGTACGTACCTAGGTACTAAAATCGAACAAACTAACTACAATTCGTAAATAAACCTCCTTTGGGCTTCGCCGCAGTCGGGTAAAAAATAACAGACCTCTGTCAATGCATTCAACTTTTACATTCCTCTCCAAAATACCACAAAATTTTACAAATGCCAAAATACATAGGTTTCCAAAACGTATTCAGAAGTCAAGCGAAACCATTTAGGGGGCATTTTATTTTATGTTGTTGCAAATATTGGGTGTCTGTTTAACAACCATTAGTAAAGTAATTGCTTTCACAATGAGTGTATCGATAGTGGAAGGACTAAAATGGAACTGCAAACTAGAAATTTCCCAATCTCTGAACCGCGCGCAGTGTACGCGTAAAACACGATATGCTATTACCAGAAGATTACCCAAACAATAACCCATGAAATAAGACTACCATACACTCGTAAAATTTAATGCCAACTAGTATTGGAAAGTCGACTTAAGAGTTGTATTTCAAAATATTTATCGTGGCAAATGGCACAGCAAAGCACTTTAGCCAAGACGGAAATGTGAAATCTATAACAAATGTACCGAACGGATATTGAGTTTTGATGTCATAGATGATGCGTGTCTGGAGTATTCTCGAGATAATAAAATACTACGCCAGTCCCATCTCGTATTATATTACGTTGAGCAAGATATTCTTCGAGATATTGGTAATATAAAAAGAAACAAAACGACGGCGCGACTCCTTTTATAAACTTAAAGTTAGGTAGTAAAGTTTGTTCTAGTTTAAATTGGAAGTAAGCCTTTAGTATAGTACTGGAAAGGGAAATTTGAAGTGTAAGCGACACTTCAAATAATCCTTTAGCAGGAGATTAAGTATTTAAGTAATAAGTTTTGAATTAATTCATAGTAATTGCTTTTATTAACAACATTTTCGGGTCATAGGTAGGTAATCCTAATATGACCGCTAGGCTAGACGTGTTCTTGAATAAATTGGCAAGCGTAAGGTGGACGCCCTCAGGCTCGGTGGAGTGATGATGTTTGCTGAGTGACTGGTAGTAACTGGATGAGAGTTGCTGAAAATCAAGTTTAGTGGGGTGCGATTGAGACCGTTATGTTTAGCACTGGGCTGCTGTAGGCTGATGATGATGATGAATTCTAATATTTTGACAGCCTAGTAATTAAATTCGGTGATTTTGTCCCTAACAAGACTGATGAGCATCAAATTAATGACAAAATAAACACTGGTGAAGAAACGAGAAAATTTATTTAAGCAAAAGAACGTTTATAAGTAAGAAAGTATGCATTCGTTGTGACAGCCAAAGAAATTACAGACAAACCGGAGGTTATTTATTTAATTGGTCGAGTGAAGATTGACAATGACGTATTGTTTCCTCAGTTGAACTTGTACAGAACATGGTAAACATGGCCCACGCTGGCTCATGGTGATAATATCAGATAATAACACAGTTGTGAACTAACAAGGAATAACGTGCTATGAGTCATGGGGCTTACGGTTTGAAATATAAGGCTGGTTAGATTTAGAATCTGGTAGATAAGTCGGAAGCATCGCTAAGATTTTTCTAGCTTTTTTATCTTTATATTTTAGCTATAGATAGATTGCACGACTGCTGTGCGTGAGCTCCTGTGTTTGATTCTCTGGTCCTGCAAATAGTTTGTCCATCAGAAATTACAATCTGGATTTGTGCCCAGTAGATGTCAATAGGCTCGCCCCTATTACATAGAACTTAAGCATAACTGGAGAAATGTGAGTGAACTAACGGGTACCTCTGTCTAACCCTAAGGGAATCACAGGCGTCAGGGCACGCCACGATAGTGGCGGTAAGTCCCCTCTTTGAGGAGTGGCTTGAGAGG
The DNA here is from genome assembly GCA_932274075.1 of Diarsia rubi. Lineage (NCBI taxonomy): Eukaryota > Metazoa > Arthropoda > Insecta > Lepidoptera > Noctuidae > Diarsia > Diarsia rubi. Next base: position 11,638,129 of record OW026417.1, on the reverse strand, counting down.
CGCCACGGCGCCCTCACCTTCCGTCTGACGCAGGTCCTCACCGGACACGGTTGTTTCGGGAGGTACCTGCACCGAATCAGGCGGGAGGAAACGCCCGGATGCCACCATTGTGAGGATCGGCCGGAGGACACGGTGGAGCACACAGTGGAGGTGTGCCCCGCTTGGGCGGAGCCCCGCCGTGTTCTCGTAGCGGCGATCGGCGGCGGCGACCTCTCGCGCCCGGCCCTGGTGCAAGCCATGGTTGGCGAGGAGGAATGGGACGCCGTCGCCTCCTTCTGCGAAGCAGTGATGCTGGCGAAGGAGGTGGCGGAACGCGAGAGGGAGAGAACCTCTCGTCCAGCCGCCGCGGGAGGCGCTCCGGGCGTCCCGCGATGACCTCCGGCCACCGTAGACGCGGGCCTGTGGACGGTGAGTGATGGGCTAACTCGCCGTCCGTCCGTGTCACGACGAAAACAGGCCGTGTCGACGGCGCGTTCGTGTTCCACGCGCGCCTCAAAGAGATGTCAGCAACATGGGAGGGGTCCGAAAGGGCCGACGCCTGTCGGGGCCGCGGGTAGTCCAACGGTTATCGCAGCCTCGACATAGAGGGCGAAGAAGGAACATGGGTGGTTTTTAGTCAGTAGAAGTCTGACACTCCCTTTCGCTCTGCCCAAGAGCGGGAGGGGTTATTCGATGATTTTACACCCACCAAAAAAAAAAAAAAAACGGGAATCACAGGCGTGATGTTATGCTATGTATGTTATTGGTAGATAAAATTTATCGTTCCTATGCGGTATCCTATTCATCATGAGTAGACACAATATTTCTATTAAATCACGAAAATTTAATAGTACAAAATGGTATCAATGTCTTAAATGGCTTTTGAAACTGTTGCTGTCAGACACAAATCAAATGCACATAAAATATATCGGACGTATAGCGTTGATACAACTCAATTCAATCTATTGATACATTTACGGTTTGTGCTAACATTTTGGTCACGTAAGCAAAATTTATTAGACGTATAAATGTCATTAAATTTGCTTGTTTGTATTCAACGCATATTCAGAACTGTATTGACAAGTCTATTTATTCAATTAAAATGATAAAAAAACCCAATTGCCAACTCAAGTATCTTTAAGAATAAAGAACAATATGGTGAAACTGAAACACTTAAGTTTTTTATTTTCATTATGCTGCTACTGGCATCGAAATCACAAATTCCGGAATACCTCTAATATTCCGTGGCATCCAATAACACTCCAGTTTCAATATTACGAGTTGCACTACAATACTGAGTCATAAAATATTTTATGGGCGAAGGCTACGGATTCAATAGACATTATGAAATATTTTACAAAAGATAGGCTATTGTAGAATCGCGGGCATATTCCGTGGTCCCTAAACCACATAATGCATAAACAAAAGCATTTGAATAACACGTGGGTAGAAAGTGACAGCCGAATAGAAGCATGCTACACATTCAACAGAAACTCAATCGTTTGATCGTAAATATTCCCCATTCGTATATTTTACCGCAAACTTCGAAACACTGTCAATGGAAAACACATATTGAAATTGATAGTATTGGCGTCGGAAGTCGAAACTCGTTTCTCTCCATCACCTTTTATGAGGCTGATAAAATCCTCAACTTAAGCTTTATTTGAATCGAAGTTTTTCTATAGTGTCATTTGAATAATAATAAAAAAAATCTTAACTTGATGACAAATATGGACAAACAAATCATGGTTCCGCAGCTGAATAAACAAAAATAAACATTTAAAATCGGCAGACTATATTTCATTAACGGTTCAAAATAAAGGCTGGTTGTTCTAAATATAAAACGTCCAATCTGTCAACGGTCGAGCGCGCGTGTTGTGCGACGACGAATGGTTGCAAACGATACCTACATCTGTTGTCTATTTTCAGATACGTCACAACTGAGACGACTGTCTGCGCCGGAACTCAAGGCACAACTCTTTCCTCACACAAAAACCCGTAATGATGAAAGGAAATCACGCTATTGACACTTCCCAAACTTCGGTTCGACAGCCCGTCAATCCAGAAAACTTCGACACGTTCTCCAAATGTTTTGATTAAAAATATCTAAGCGATCTGTCGGAACGAGCAGCTTCCCGGTTTCCACGCTTATCGCAAAGCTTTGTGCTCAACGCATTAAGCTAATTTGAATGGTGAAGGGCCGCTCAAAAAGCCGTTGTTTGAATTCTTCTCTTTAGTCGGGCGGTTGCCGGCCTGATTGTGGGAGCCGACGCTGCATGGATTGCATTCTGTTCGTCGCACAAGAAGACAGGCGCATTGACGGCGGCTTTTTGATTTAACCAACTGTACGCGCGCTGGGAGCCATGTATTTGCGCTGTAAATTTAATGCGCTCATTACATTCCTATGTTTTATATAAGTTAGACACCGCAGTGCAATTACGGAACGTTCATGGTACATATTTTATGGCTTGATTATAAAGCTTTCTGTCGGCATCTTTAAAATAAACACAGTTTGTTGAAGTTAAAAATAAGTCTTTCAAGACGATGAAATCAGATAAGCTAGTAATCTCAGGTTGTCATCACAACAACTAATAAGCCAAGGTTTTCCAATAAAACCCTTATGCAGAGTTGGTTAAGGTTCATAATGAATTTAAAAAGTAACAGTGTTGACGAATGCCCAAGATGTAGCGCCGTGGGTGAAACCATTGACAAACGACTTGCTCTGACACACCGGTGATAAATAACTGATTATGTTACACTGCATTTTGCCTTCATAATTAATTGACACCAGCTATCTAAGCGGCATTAGCGTCTCAAACAACTTTGATTATATTAATCAGACCGCCTACAACCACATTTCATAATTTACCCTTCCATTACAATAACTGACAATAACTGACAATTATCGCCCAGAATAGAAGCAATTTAACCTCTCCACAGTTAAAACATGCGCCCCGTTGAGTTGAATTTATATTTTTATTGCTCTATTATTTTATTGGCATTGCAAGTACAAACTGCCTCTCGTTTTTACGATTTACTTTTCGACTGGCTTATGGACCATAAATCTGTGTGCTTTAAACGAGCATACGCCTGGAGCTAGAGAAGCTACCGCATTAATATTGCCCAAGATCATTTGTTATTTCTTACAGACGTTCGCACACTCAGACATTAATAAGGCTAGAATTAAACATGCTTTGAATGAAGTCGTTTCGAATGATGTAACGATTCAGCATTGTCTACAAAGTATTTGTCTTTGAAGTTTGATAGAAGAAGTTAGTTATAATTTGTAAATTCCCACCCTAAAACTATTTTTTGTTGACAAAAAAACGTAAACAGTCGAAAATAACGAGCGAAATGATCGTTCACCCGAAATAGTGATGGTTATTCCGGTACCGTCGTCTGGTAGTTAATTGCTGCATTTTTTACGCGGCCGACTGCCACGGATTCCGTAATTTGTCTTCTCAGAAATGAGTCGCGTCGTCGAATGCAAGCGACATGTAGATACGGCTCGCTTTTTTGTAGATACCCCTCGAATTTCGGCCAGCGTAAATAACGTTTTAGTAGAATACCCCGGGGAAACGTTAGACGGGTTCTTTCGTAATTACTGTTTTAACTGCTGGGACAGAAACGTCAAACGTAACTTATTTTTGTGGGTAATTACCACTGATATAATTCTTTCTTTGGTTTTTATTTCATGACAGCTCGGCTGTGCTCGTGAAATTCCCGAACATGGGGTGCGATTAAAAATGTAGGTGGCAAGTGAATAATTAAAATTGGGGGCCACAGCAATGCGGTTGTAGTGTAGGGCGATGTAATGCAATCGATAAACTGACGTCCACAGCGCGGTTGTGCTTAACGATCGCTCGGAAGATTTACGCTTACCGCTTGCGCTATTTACGCGCACCGCTTTTCATGTTTACGATTACGCTCACGCATATTACGAAACCCTGTCCGTGACCCCGCGAAGCCACCTCAAAATACGATAGAACAGAACCGCAACCAGGTAGGTACCCTATATTTCTTGAAAGCTTTGTTTAAGCTTTACGACATTGTAATTTATGTTTAGAACAAACAAAACTGAGTCAGTACATTCCAATCTTCAATAATCATAGTCTACCTACTACAAGTTTTCATGTACAACTCTGTCTTCTAATAAATTTAGCTGTTATGATTCACATGCCAGAACAAATCTGAATTACAGATGTCACCAGAATAGCTCTCAAGTGTTTTGCAATTAATATATTTATGACTTTTGTCTTTGATGTATTATGCGGTTTGTTTAGATGGAGTACTTAAAAACGTTGAGTTATTACCGATGTTTGTAGTGTGTGGTTATCTAGAAACGCATTAAGTCAAAATAAAAATCAATTTAGATTAGATAGATGAGTGCGGTTTAGTGAATGGGGGGGGGTACGAGTGTTTATTTTAGTCTTAACAGTAATTATGGTTACCACATCTAATTATATGATTGTGTATCTCTGCTAGTGTATTACACAATGAACTGAGGCAAATATTATATGATACTTAACTCACACACTCAGACTTCAATTATCAAAATAAAGATTCAAAACTACTACTCCATTAAAAGTCTAATCGGATACATGTTATTATTACAAACATAATAAACTTAAATTATGCTGGAAAGCATTCACATTGTCCTGTTACGCAGAAGCCAGCCTTCATAGAATGAGCTGCCAAGCAGAAAGAAACTGCTCTATTAAAAGTCTAATTGGATACATGTTATAATTACAAACACAATAAACCTACATTATTTGCCATACATCCAATTCTTCAAAATTCTTTGTGCTTACTTTGTAATTTAGAAAGGTTAACGGTTATTGTTAACCTTTCCAAATTACAAAGTAAGCACAAAACATATAAAACAACCATTTTTATTTAAAGCGAATTTAATTTTAGTCAGACCGAAATAGCAAATAAACCGACAGAAATACCCACACATCTATTAGAGCTATATAGCTATGTAAATTACAGTTTGTATTGTACGACTAATAATTACAGTTCACTATCAACTGTAATGATCTAGACAGCGACGGGTAAAATTGTTTTACGTACCACTTTCTATGATGGATGCCTTTCGCCGTGTTGATAGATGTTATATGGCAGAAAATTAAGCGAAGGAGAGTCATTAAATGTCGATTCAAAAGTTATTGGACTGATTAGTTGGCAAGTTGAAATTTGCGGTGAAAGTAGGAGAGTTTTTCTGTAATCACCTGATGAGAAGATTAATTTGATTATGGCCAAAGAATATTACAGTAGTAAATTGTGTACTTGCTTTCGTCAAGTTTCAGTTGTTTGTTAAAACTGAGAAGATTTCTCAGAAACATCAAGTACCTAAAACTTAAACTTATTTCACAACATTCTTGAATGATATACTAATAACATCACATGACGCTTATAATCCTTGAAGGGTAAGGCAGAGGTGTATGTTATAGTACACACATATTTCTCCAATTATGTTAAAGTCCCATGTTGTAAACGACGGCCTTTTGTCACCAACCAGACATAAATCCAGCCTCCGTATCTGCTACTGGAAAAACCCTAAAACAATTTGCTTAACCCGACAATCAAACCCAAGGCCTCCATGTTCAGCAGTCGCGCTTTCGACCACTGAACCAACGAGGCAGGCATTTAATAATAACAATAGTAATCTATGTAAATCTGACGAGTTTCAAAATTTACTTGTTTTCACACTCGAATAATCGTTTCGATTATCGATTCCGATCTCTAAATGACACCTATCGATTCATATCTTTCACTACAAAAATAATGTAACATCAATAAATTCGTAAATGTATGTGTTTTAATTTAAATAATTTTCCTATTTTACAACAATGGTCTATAATACGATAGTAATCTCATTTTTATCTCACCTACACGTTCGAAATCCCAATGTTTTTCGGTTTAAACTTCGATTATTATGTAATGTAGTCTAATAAAAGCAGTTTATTGGTAATGAAGAGTTCATTGAATGTTAAAATATTATGATAGACGAAGCTTTTTAATTCAACCTAATTCTTAAAATGTCGAACATGTTTTTGTATAAGATGAGGTAATTTATAAAATAAGTATCATATCCATTTGAACACGAATCCTAAAACTGTTTAATCTTTAGAAGCACATCTAACATAATTGTGGTATAATGTAAAAAAGTTCTAAAATCATTCATATGTAGAGGTTTAATTCATCCAAAGATTTAAGATTATTATCCAAGCGTACCTACACCTTTAAAATCTAAGGTCATAAAAGCTTTTGCAACAACTCTTAGTCAGGACTAAGGAACGGCAAACGCTTCTAAAGGAAGCTAAACCACAAGATGGCTAGACACATAAAATATTGAAATATATCCATCGGCCGTGTGAAAGAGATAGCACTACCTGCCTACAATATTCAGGACCTTAGCAAGTCTTGGCAGCACCTTAGTTTGTTCTGTACTTTATTTAAGCTGAGGTTCTACTGAAATAGTTTCGTGACTGTAACGTGGTTCGTCTGAAGTCAGGAATGGATGTAAACGGTATGTCTAATGAATTATGGGCCTAGAAAATTGTGAGCGCCTTCAGAGTGGACCATTAAATGTTATAAAATAATTTAGTTTGAGCGGGTAAGTTATCGAACGAATTATAAACTTAAAAGTTAATGAGTCACGCTTCCAGTGCAAGCTTTTGGTTTCTTATTTAAACTTAAAGAAGGGTAGAATGCATAAGGTTAAATTAAGAAAGTGTGTAATATATGGTGAAGATGCTGTAGTACTTACGCGCTTAATTTCCCTGAAAAGATAAATTAGGGCCAAAGCGATATCACAAGATTCACAAGTTAACACAAATCAGTACACGTAATCCTTTTTAAAGACGGATTTTAAACAGTACTACCTAAAAGGATTTCATAAACATAATACAAACTAGCGACATTTCAAAATTCTAACTAATTTAAAAAATGTGAAAGTTACATTGTTTGTTTGTTACCTTTTTACGCCTAAACCACTGAACTGATCATCCTAAAATTGTGCTAACACATTGTCTGTCTGATAAGTAGGTACCTTTCACCTCGAACAAAAATAAAACTTTGCACGAGGAAAACAACAATAATGTTCTTAATATAGACGGCGCCACGTGTCTTTCGAATCATGATTGAATTATTTTATTATAGAATCTTTTGAGAGCAATGCCGCGAGCCAAATCTAGTAATAATAATATAAAGCTGTTAGAGTCAAAGAGGCAAGAAGACGTCAAATGAATATTATATTATTTATATCAATATTCTACAATTTCGAACGATGAGATCGGTTCAAAGAAACATTGCTTCTTTGGAAATGTTAGTCTATCATCTGCGTGGGACCTAATAGCACCCCATTCGAACCCGATACCATTTACATTTTCTTCATAACTTCATTCGCATTTCAATACATTGACAGTTCATTCCTCTATTCCCTTTATACTTATACTGATTACACAATTGTTGGCACGATTCAAATTTGCTACTTCTCAGGAGCTTGAGTTAACCAAACTCGGCGAAACCTTTGCCAAATATCTTTAAGTTGTTTTGTAAAAGTAACTACGTAATAATAGTCAGTAAAGCAACGATATTATATCATGGAAACATTAGTAGGATTTGTGTAAGAAGAACTTTAAGCGTTGAAAGTTTGGCAATTGAAAATAAAATTTGATGAAAGGGTCTTTGGATTAGAAGTTTGTTTGTAGATTATGTTTTGTTTAGCTTTAAAGGGGAAGATATATTTCCTTATTTACGATTGTATTAATATCAGTCATAAACATAACTAACTTTTATATATTACTTAGACCTCCTTCAGCGTTGAATTACCTAATATTTTAATACAGCTTTAGCTTTAGGTACAGATCGCACTTAAAAAATCTCACCAACTCATTCAATTTATGAGTATCGACAATTTTTAATGTGAAACATTCACGGCATACAAGACGGGTTTACCTTTACCTAGGCGTGCACCTATGCAGTAAAGCAGGCTTGTATAACGGAAGATGGCAGCACGCTGTCATGGTGTGATGCCTCCTGTATGCAATAATTAATATGTTCCCTTAAGAATAGAGTGTGTCTGGAATTATTGTTGATCTACATAGACTGGAAATCTATTCCAACATAGTAAGGTTAGGTTAGGCTAGGCAGAAAATTTCTAATATATATTTAATTTATTAACATAAATGTTTCACATCTGCCAGAAGTCCCATGAAGGTCACTTTCTTTGTTTTGTCTAAAAATTTGGATCGTCATTTCAGATCGTCAAAACCTAAAATAACCACTTGTGCACTCAATATTAACGTACAATTACGCCCAGTAACATTAACCAACCTAATTCTAAAATCACATTAGCTAATTTCCCCATGCTAATGGTCCGGGACTGCAATAAAAATAGAATGTACAAAGCATTGTGTAACTGATTGTCCCAAGGGATTGTCCGGACTTGTTCGAGCGAAATGGTTACTTAATAGTGCTTGGAGTTACGATCTAGTGACAGTAGGTGTAGGTAGAGTAGAATACAATGATCAACATAGATTTAGCAGTTTTGTTAGTTTTGGTATACTTAATTTTAGATTTTGCAAGACACCATCAGACAGGGGCCTCAAATTACGTGCGATTGAGAAGTTTTGCGTAAATTAAATCACCTTTATCTTTGATTTATGATCGTCTTTATTCTTAATATTTTCTATTTTCACTATATCTTTCATCTCTGTATACCTTCGCTTGCGTCTTGCTCAATATAAACATTTAAAAGTATAAAGTAGAGGATTATTCCGAACTCATACAATTCAAACAAGATTTACCTGAACAACAAGATATTGGCAGGCTTACAAAAAATATCTAGACCATTACAATACATCTATTTGAGGATCAATGTTCCTGCTCAAATATTATTTTCCGTGAAAATAGTGAAGTCTTATTGCACTAAGCCGGCCCGGGAATTGCTGCCAAATTGCTTCGAGTTGCCTTACACGCGTCATTTAGCCGCCGTTTGTACCCCGCCTGAAGGAGACTAAGCGAAAAGATTAAGCGTTTAGAAGCGTTACGACGAACATTGCTCGTAAGATGTCGTGATTGTCACTTTTCAGAATAGGTACATTTATTATTAGAGTAAGCTGTTCGGCATATGAGGATTTTGGCATATTTTGAATAGGGGCACGGACTGAGTCAAAAAACAATGATTCTAATTAGTCCGTCAGTTAGATTATCGAAAAATATTGGATACGTGTTTTTTGTTTTATCAAATTAATCAAAATTGACGAAGATAAGATGTGGTTGTGACGTCATTTGTAGTTAAAAAATGTACTATCATATAACATTTTCGAAGAGTTAACGAGTTTTCGAAGCACTATATTGACTTCAATTTTTGTGAAAAAAGAAAAAATACGTCTCCAATATTTTTTGGATTATATATATATTATATTTATATTATCTGACGGACTAATTAGTTTTTTTTTGTCCGATCCCCTATTGGAGGAGTCTAAATGGTTAATACAGATCTGATATACTAATAAACGTAGCGTGAGCTTTAAGCTTCCGTGTCGACTATAGTCCTCACTTATCCCAGGCAGCGACTGCACTTCACTGGTAATTTGGCTAAACCGTAACTAGTGTTTCTAGGGAATACAACATAGGTGTTGACAGGAAATTCAGCCCTCTACTCAAGCCACTGCGTTATTGCAAACAACATTATCCCAGGAATACCATAGCTTTGGCGTAATTACAACGTTTAACAACAATGCGGGGTGACAAAGCATTCACAGCTCCACAATATGACGTAATTACCGTCACACGACCGCTTATGCTTTTGACTAATTAGTAAAGACGTTCAAGGGCTGTACTCCCAACAATAGGCCGGATATGCGCCTCGACGCCGCTTCCTACCGCTACCAAGAATTTATCAGACCTCTCACCTCTCCCTCATTACTCAAGTGTCAAAAAGAGAAGGATTACTTGTCAGGTGGATGGCTAATTAAATTTTTATGTCTCGAAACGATTCAATGTAAAGTGAATCGATTCAATACGGACATCGGCTGTCAAATTCCCTAATGTCCGACGTTTAATTAAAAGGCTTGTTTCCCTCCGTTTGACGTATCAACTGTGAACCGTAGTTACCTATTCATAGCCCTGTATGCGAGAACCGTGTTTTTTATAATGGCTTTGAGCTTTTTTTTTTCGCGCAAAATTGCATAGTGTGGCAAATTAATACGTCTTTGTCGGCACTGTGTGTTTTTCATGCATAATTTTTGTTCAGTTTTTCTTTGTTGACCTTTTTTTTACTTCACTTTTTCCTCTTTTTGTCGGTTTATGAAGGATTAATGTGTGCTTGCTAGAAGACCTTACTAATTTCATCTGACAATAATTTTGTTGAACTACCGTTCCGTAGGTCATCATCATCATTAGCCTATAATGATCCTACTGCAGGGACTCTTCTCTAGGAGAGGGATGGGCTATAATCCACCACGCGAGCCCAGTACGGGTTGGTTCTGTAGGTAAATAAATCATAAACGAAATTAAGATTAAAATAATACAACATACAATTATTACATTTTCAGCTCTCTCACAAAACAAACCGTTTTCTTTTTATTAGCACCTCGTTATCCTGTTCTACTTAACATTAATTCGGCCAATTCCATGTTATTTCACTGTCCAAACCGTGGTCCCCCACATCACCCCAGACAGCTTCATTAGCTCTCGTGCGACGCAAATTGCGTGAACAAAAGATACAAAGGAAGTTGTTGTGATATACTAACGATTGCTGAATTGACAGCCACCAGGAGGGTCGATGAGTATTAAGCTACGTGGCTTGAAAAAATATTGCGGGTATATTATTGTCACGAAGCTCTATAGAAGCTTTGTTGTAGGTAATTTTTTTTTTTGTTGATACAAATGCTTTGAGATTGAGACAGCTATTAGATATATAAAGTTTAATATGTATCTGTAGTACCTACAAATTGTTGAATACTCTTTAAACTAAAAAGTTGGTATATAGTGGTACGGTTTGTCTTTTTAATGATCTCTCAAAGTAGTCTTTACCACTGACAAACACTAGAAATTATTATGAAAATTAAATCAGGGATAGGTTTTCCTCCCTGTCCAATTCCTTCCATGAGCTCTTTTCCGTTGCCTCTACAAACGAGCCCTCACAGTACTTGTCCAGATCGTCTCACCACCTCTTCTAGGCCGGCCTCGGCGGTATCGGTTACATAATTATCAATAATTCATATTTATTTGTAAATATTTTTTAAATCTCTCATAATACTGTCCTCACACGATTACGCCCCACAAGTTAACTGTGCTCAATCATTCACTGAAACCCACGGCAACAACCATGAAAGCCCTCATTAAACTTAGGGATTCTGAACAACTGACGCAGGCGTGGGTGGAGGCACGTTTTGCATGCGAAATGCATTCGAGGCGAGGTACGCATACCGGTAGCGTTATACGGACACCGTACGAAGCATGTGCGTGGATGGCTAGTGGGGATGGATATCTTGTTACGTGTCTCCACGTGTAATTGTGTCGTGCACGTGTGCTCAGTGGGGTAGCACCCTTGTGGGTACCGAGTTCGGGATACGAAGAGAAGTGATTTTACAAGCAGAGATGCTCGAACAAGGCAAGGAAACATCTCGATAGCATTTTAGTCGCTAGTAAACAAAACGCTTACATGTGTGGTCTTAGTAAAAATGTAGTTTTTACAACATTTTAAAAGTCGACCCGTCCCTTAAACACGTACATTTCAAGAAAAATATTGCACGTATTTTTCTTGAAATGTTACATAAAAATCCCTGCAGTTTTTCATAAAGTTGTAAAACGCTATCAGATTATCCATTAAGCACAGTAATTACTCTATACTTAATGAAGGATCTGATTAATAGTTTAATTCCAGTTTCATAGCACGCTAGTGCCCCGCTGTGTTATTAGACTGAACTATAATTATATCATTGTCGTGACCTCTCATGTTACACTTTTTTGTGCGTGTTTGCTGGACAATTAGGTAATCAAGTCAGCAGGTGGCTTTTACGCTACTTAGCGTAGTGAGCGTAAAAAACTTTAATTTGACTATTAGCTGACACACTTGGGGATGCCGAAGGGTTAATACTGCGATGCACTGTTTTGATGGCCAACGTTGGGGACGGCATTCAGTAAGAATAATTTTGGATCTACATAACATCGCGCCTGTAATCCCCGAAGGGTTAGGCAGATCTGTACTAAATAGTACCTACACCTGTATTTCACCAGTTAAGTATGTACTGTTTAAGTCCTGTGTAATAAAGGGCAAGACTATTGCCTTCAACAGAGCATAAATCCAGACCCCGTGGCTGATATTGTGAAGGTCCTGATGGAAAACCACTATTACCACTTTCTTCAACTCGGGAATCGAACTCAATACCTCATGCACAGCTGTCATGCTTGCAATCACTAGACCAATGAGGTAGATATTTTGTTCGGAGTAAAAAACAAAAATAAACAAGAAGGTTAGGCACAATAAAGTAAAACAAGATGAATTAAATGTACAAACAACCAACACAGAAAGGAAACTTCGAATACTCACGGGAGCAGTCTGTAATGACTGTTACAGACTTCTCCCGTAATTCGAAGCAAATGACTGCAGTACCAGAGACAGCCAACATAACATCATATTTTACTCATAACACACCAAAATAAAACAGCTCAACATTGACTAATGAGTTATCACACGTAATACTACTATTAAATAACGTACGCTTGCTTAATAATGCACAAAAGACATCATCAATTACGCTGCCTCCTTGCGTACCAAGTGTCTCTTTGATCTTATAACAAAAGGGATAGTTTCTATATGTTCGGAATTTACGCATGTTATGGTCCAAGATTGGGGACCAAGGCGATTACATGTCGTTTTGGGTACGAGGGTGGCTTGCTGTCAAAATGTGACGTGATCACAATTTATGCGATCGCTAAGGTGGTATTAAAATTACAACAAACGACTGACTGACTGGAATCATGCACTTGTTAAAGTACATGATTCCAGTCATAAGAAATTTCTTAAATGCCTGTTGTACATGAGCTATGGTAACTCGAAATATTCCATGCAGGACGTCATAGTACGATTAAAATGCAATTAATTAAGCCACTAAATTCAGTAGAAGGTACATAGGCGGACTTAATGCTACGAGGCATTCTCTACCAGTCAACCTTATGGTCAAATACTGCTAATAATAAATACAAAAAAATAATAATAAGTATAATACCATTTTGTAAACATAATACATAAATAGGTGCATAATAATACATTTTAGATAGACAAATAAACTAATCATATAATATTTTATTACATACAAACATTCTAAATTACGAGAAACCTCATAATAATTACGTTGATAATTAGTTTTTTTTTTCCTTTTAGTTTGTAAAGATGCACATGAGGTGGCATTTCGTGGTTTCTGCCTTTCCCCATTGGAAAGGGCGTGTGTTTATGTAGGTATTTCTAGACCTTTTAATTTTTTGTTCAATATAAATTAGAATAACTGTCCTCTCTAGCAAAACAAATAATGTCATCATCAGCAGCCTATAATGTTCCCACTGCAGGGACTCAGGCCTCCTTTCTAGAAGAGGTATGGGCTATAATCCACCACGCGGGCCCAGTGCGGGTTGGTAGATGTCACATGTCTTCGATTTTTTTTGGTTCCAAGACATGCCGGTTTCCTCACGATGTTTTCCTTCACCGTTTTGAGAGCAGCGGTTATGAAATAAATTACACAAAGTAATGCGCCTGGCTGGGTTCGAACCCACAACCTACTGTTCGTAAGTCGGGGCCGACACCACTGGACCACCGCTGCTCTCTGTTATTGATTAAATGTATTACTTAGGTACATGAGAAACTAGTCGATGAACTCAGCTCATCGAATCAAAGCTCATTTGTGATGGCAAGTAAATAGTTAAAGCTTAAATAGACCACACCCCGTTTGGAAAAGTTCCCTAAAAGATATTTAAAAACCTGATAACGAAAACATATTCGCTAAAGCCACATTTGTAGACACAATTTCAGCTATCATAATATCTCCGTCGCGTGTCAACCCCATGTGGACCTAGAGAGGAGGCTAATTCACAGAAATATGGACCTAACCCAGCTATACTTAGTTCCCAGTTTACTTTCACATATACTATGTTCAGAGGAGTACATCATGTACAATTTGTTACAACCACAGCTAACGTCAGTCAGTTGTAAATGAGGTTTACGGCCGTATTAACACACTGTGCATTTTCCTAAGGAAATGTGGGGAATATTGGCGCTGCATGTTTATGGCTTGTAGTAGGTATATTAATAAGCCAGCGTGTAGCCAGGATCAATGGAGCATCAAAGTAAATGACAATGAATGGGCAGCTGGTGGCACGTTGTGACGTCACAGGACCTAACGAGCTATTTGTTTGATCAAATTTATGTTGCTCATGTGCTCCAAAATGCGCACTTTAGGAAATTATGGGTTTGCATTTCTGTTGGACAGTTGACGATGGATGGCTGTAATAACAGTAATTGCTGTAGGTGTACTAGTCATCGCTGGGTTTTTGGAAGTTTTTTTTCATTATTTAGTAGGCTACTTTATAATGATTTGTGATGTTTAAGTCTGGACGATGTTATCTACGTTGTTAATTATAAAACCAGCACAAAATACCCTTAATAATTGTAAGCACTGCCAGACAAGGTTAAGTGTGCAGTTAAATTCATTGTTTAAAATACAATGAATTTAACATATTTAATCTACGTCATTTCATACAACTGCCTAAAAATGAACTGCACAACAATGAACAGTGATGCAATTTGAATAATTATTATGGTCAACTTAAATTGGTATTTATAGAAACACACGTCATTAACTTTTTTACACTCTTATTATTCTATTACTCTTACTTAAATACAGTTGGGTTCGGCTCAGCATATCTTCTTCTTTCATAATAAGGTAGTTAACAAAAAAAATCTATTAAGTCCGTCCGTCCATATAGATTATCAAAAAATATTGGACATGTATTTTTTCTTTTTTCACGTAAACAATGAAGACGATACAGTGCTTCGAAAACTCGTGTGACGTCATACTCGAAGACATTAGTATGACATTTTTTAGCGGTCAGTGACTTCACCAACCCCCACTCAAATCTTTTACGCGTTTTATCTTCGTCAATTTTTATTTATTTGATAAAACAAAAAATACGTATGCAATATTTTTCGATAATCTAACAAACGTACTAATTAGAATCTCATTTTTTTAAGTCAGTAAACATCCCTATTCTCCATTACTCGTCATCTCATCCCACCCGTTTTTACACAGACCATACATCATTTATTTCGTCTTCTTCTATTCTTCCATCCACATTCACTCAAAACTTTGCTCACGACATTTTCCTCATTCCACTACGTCACATGCCAGTACCACGATAATTTATTACTTACTTTTAAACTTCATACTTCCTTTTACTCTTCTTCTCACACCATATAATATAGAATTGAGATTGTAAACGTACTGTCTAAAATTAATACAAAATAGGGTTCAATCAGAGCATACGCTACGCAGGAAACAGCTCGAATGTACCCTCGATGTTCGCATATAACGACGGTTATATTGGCAAAATTAACACGCTCCACCGTGAAATCACATAGTGCGGTAACATCGATACGCAATTTACTGTCGGAAATGCTACGTAATGGCGTACTTAGTGGTACGTGTCGTACTACGAATACGTAAACTTGTTATTCGACATCTGCGTGGTAGTACTTTCGATATTAACTTTTGAAATTATAATGTAGATTGGTTATGATATTATTAGCGGAGTTGTGTGATTACAACGTTGGCTTTATTACAATCTTGTAATGGGATTATCAACTATATGGATTTATATTAAAAGTTAATTCTTTACTATTATTGCGAAGTGAAATAGTTTTTTGATTTATTTTGTAAAGTCAAATATCATTAGACTTAAGACGATTGATTTAATAAACGTCAAAAACGAAGCAGAAATTTAAATCAGTCTCAACGAAACAGTCAAAGAAGTACTTTAAAATAACTAATTAAAGTATAAATACTAGCTTATAAACTTCAACTGAATAACTTTTCAACTATTTAAATCTACCAAGTTTATTCGAAAACTTTGAAGTCCATATTAAATTAAAAAGCAATTTTCATATTTCGTTGGAAACACAATTAATGTAAAAATAAAAGGTCATTTCGTAAGTCCACAGTCACCTTTACAAAAGGTGTTCCAGAATTAAAATCTCATTACCTAAAAGCAACAAAATGACGTCCAATTTCGGTAAATTTTGAATGAAACAATGGCAGCTGTCACTGTCACCCTTCGTGTTGGTCAACAAATAAATATAAATGTTTTTTTTTGCCACGGGTTCTCAAAGTTAACCTGCTTTACTATTGACCACGGAGGTCGAAATCTATTAAGGTTACATAGGTAATATTTCTCGGGTGCCTTCCCGGCTCTGTCTTGCAATTGCAATTTGACAGTTATTCGGCACTAGCTTGTGCCCGCGTCTTTACCCGCGTGTATTTCGGTAAAAGTCCCACGGGATCGTAATACCGGGATAAAAAGTATCATATGTGTTAATTCAGGCTATACTGGTTAATTTTCGTGAATCCCCACATACTTTCGTATTTAGAACTACATTATAAAGCAGAAAAGTAGAATTAAGAGGAATAACGCTTAGCCACTTGCTTAACTTTAATAGACGTTCTTCACGTGGCAATGATTGCCGTTCCTTCTTCTTCTTCATCTTCTTCTATTATTACAAAGGTACTAATTTACCACTAAGCGCACTTAAGAAAAGAATTACCATACTCATAAATAATAAATTATTGTTTATTGTTCAATATGCAGCATTTTAAGCTACTCAAACTCTTTTTAGTATTATCTTAATGTGTAACAGCATAACAGCATTAATACCCGTTCGGTAGTAAGAGGTACCTATTCGACGTTCAAATATAAAAACAACCCTATCATATCTCTGAGAACTTCGTCACGAAATATGTTAAGTAGGTATAAGGAAAAAGACTACATACTTATATTCTGAAATGAATTTCTAACCTGAAAATAGAAAAAGCATTATACCTACAATACGAGCATTACTTACTTTGCGTGTTGAGAGGCTTAAAATGCTGCTTAACATTTTTACGTTCAAGTGAATAGGCGAAGTTACTTTGCAAAGGAAGGCTGCGATTATGGCTGAAATTCCTATGCTTTATTTATAAGTTTTTAGGAGTATCAAAAATCTTTTTATGACATCGGTATCATAGATTTTTATTTACTACGTACTGTACCCAATTTCTCTCATATTTGACCTATATTGGAAAGGTCAGAAAAGCTGCTTTATTAATAAAGCGATTTTCTCGGGAAGGTAAGTAATTTATAAATGGCTGAAGTTCCCGAGTGAAAGTTAAAAAAAGACACAGTGCGTTATATTTACAAATAGTAAATATAACGCACAGTGCGTTATATTTACTATTTGTCTAAAGTTAAAACTTTACAATGTTTTACGAAAATAAATGGTTATTATTTTCTAAGAACCATAAATACTCTCTTTCATCTATAAAGGAAGACACGTCATATACATCGAAGCGGCAATCATAACAGCATTATATCAAACAAAAAAAGTTACCGCGCTAAGTAAGGGATCACACTCAAGGACAACTGCCCTCACCTTTAAACGGAACGCCGTCACCTTATAAAGCCGGAGTCACAATCCTCTGGACGCGCTTCCCACACTACTAAACAATCATAATAATTGCTCCTACAGTTTTTGTCCGGCCACTAATCGCGGCACATAAAATATTTTGACGTGACGATAAGGAGCAAAGGGGCCGAATTTGGCTTATCTTATCGGTCCTGAGTGTTGGGGCACTAATGACCCGCTGCCCTACCGCCCTCTACTTATATACTTCCGAATGCAATGACAACTTCATTATTGAAGGTGAAAACTGGTTATTTTGATGTGGTACTATTTCTTTTTGTAAAGCTGAGTGAATTTAAGGAACAGATTCTATACTAAAACTCTAAAAGTATTATACCAGACCAACGCTTGAGCTGACTGAGGCATAGACATTAATATTTATTACCAACATCAGACAAGAAACGTAAATAGAACATCTCACATCAAAACAACGAACCAAAACAGTAGTCCAATAAGGAACAATAAATTGATAGTAATACAGCGAACAAAATAAAGTTGTAGATTATCTTCAAGGGAGAAGGTATTTCCCGAGGAGATTCAGGATTCGTGCAACGAAAGTCGGTCGGCTGACATGTGATTTATTCCTTTTATCTTAGAGAAGTCGGCTTTTCATCTGAGATAAGATGGTACCTACGTAAATCAAAGCCGTGTGTGATTGTTCGAGCGATGAAAATTGTAATGCAGCTTAGTGTTTTGCCGTCGGTATGCTCGGTAGACTATTCTAATTTGGTTTCCGACTTATTTGTGTAGTGGCAGTGTGGCAGTTGTACTTGTCTTTAGAATGGCAATAATGGCTATTATATTTGCATCGTTGTTGAGTGTGCTGTGACATTAATTCAAAATAAATTTGACAATCAAACAACAGCTGTCGAGCTCGATATAATTAATTAATAACGAACGAAACATACCACGGACATTATTTCAGGATGATTTGTTGTTTACTTTAAAAACTTAGAACTTATTTAAGTTCAGTAATTTATCTTAAAGATAAAATGTAATCGCTTAATAAAGATCTAAAGTAACGTACAAGCACGTTTCGAGATACTTCATTGCCCAAGAACCTTAGTAGTTAACAAGTATTAACAACGAAACAAATATTTGGTTAACATTACACAATCCAACAAAGGAGTCGAGGACCTCTTAGTTTATCTAATCGCGAAGGAAACCTGTCATACTTGACTTAATTTAAAGCCAGCACTTACCGACAGTTTCATAAAATTACTAAAATTTAAACAAAAGACACTCCAGTGGTCGAGTATCTTGAATAGTCGAGGCTAACTCCCACGGGAATGTTTAGTGACTAACAATCGTGTCAAAGTGGATGAAAGGATATTTTGTGTAGTTATGGGATATTTGGATAACACTGAGTGTTAATTTCAATAAACTGATTGCTTAGCTGGCTCCAGTTACAGGTACAGAAAAACATTCAAAGTCTTCAAATCTTAAAGAAGAAGATAAGTAAAGCATAAAGCATTTTATAGGATAACATACATATACAAACTCACGCCTTTTTCAAATACGGATAGGTAGAAACTACAGAACGCCACTTGCTACGATCCTTAGACACTCCTTAGGAGATCATGGTTTCATAAATAAAATCAATCTAACTACATATTAATAAGCCACGACCAAACATTTGCGGCTTTTCAAAACACAATGCAGCTACATTTCAAACATATCCGTATCTATCGGTATGTTCCAATAAAATGGAGTAAACCTACTAATAACTATAACGAAATGCAAACAAAAGACGGACACGTTCATGCCCCCATAAAACGCCAATTAGTACACAGTTTCCGTGTTCTAATAAATCTTATAATCTTAACACGTTATCACAAAAGAGCCGAAAGACTTAACTGAGCCATTTAATTTATGATATCAATTAAGAAATTCTTCACACTCGCTATTACAATTATACGAACGAATAATTCTTTGAACGTCTGGTTTGAGTCTTGTGTATCCGTAATTTAAAATGCATTAGGCTGTAAAATGATCTTGGGCGGATAATGGTTTAATGACTAGGACCATGTGAATTTACCACTGCAATTTAGTGTTCATTTGAGAGGCCTGACTGATAACTGAACTCTACCATCACTTATGACTGTGACACCTTTTTTTTTGCGGGTGGAAAAATCATCAAATAACCCCTCCCGCTCTTGGGCAGAGCGAAAGGGAGTGTCAGACTTCTACTGACTACAAACCACCCATGTTCCTTCTTAGCCCTATACAGGGTGTAAATTAACCCTTCACACATACGTCAAGCAAGCATTCTGTACATCAAAACTAAGTACCCCTACGCAAAAATGATTGCCGGGAAACTTTTTTTTTGGGGTCAAACATCTCATTTTACGGTAAAACTAAATGTAGCACTCTTAAAACATTGTGCTAGTGGATGCTTTGAATAGTAAAAGGGTCATGGAGGTAATTTAAGTAAACTTATAACCTGAAGAACTAGTATTTACAAAAACAGCTGTGCAAAATTTGGAACTTTGACCCCCAGTATCTCCGTAACTAGGGGGTTCCCAGGTATGGTCTGGAACAAAAAAGTTATCTCAGTAGTGGGGAGAACAAGTGCCTTTCGTTTGCGTTAAGGGTACTTTTACACCCTTTATGTCGAGGCCGCGGTAACTTGTGAACAACCACCATCACATAAGACTGTGCCACCTTAAGAGGAGACAAGTCCTGTGAGGAATTTGAAAAATAAGTTATTGAAAAACTATTGCTGACGCGCTGCGTCAAGTGCGATATTTAGCCAAAACAAAAAAGTTGACGAAATTGACATTTCGTAGTCCCCTTTTTAATTTTTTTTTTAATATTAAAATGTACAAATAGTATTTCTAGTGTCTTATGAACTTTTTTAGCGAATGACATTCTTCACACTGATCTGTCACACTGGTGTGACTGATAGGATTTTTTTCCTAACTATCATACCAGTGTTATGAATAAGAAAAAAGCTTTACTAACCTTAACACCGTTATGATTTATAATAAGTCCGGATTTCACGTTCACACTTCATGATGATCTAACCTTCATACTGTATATAAATTTTTAGAAATAGAGATAGTCATTCGCACCAAATGCAGGAGTTAACAGGAGTCATGTAATGTGTGTGTATTTGAAGTACATTTCTGCTGGTTAAAGGACCATGACCGTAATTATTTGTTGAGAAAAAGAAGAAAAAAACTGTATAAAACATTGCCTGACTATAGATTACATCGGATGAAACTGAAAACCAAGAGTCATAGTTTGAGAAAGGCCTGATAGATGTTGCAGATAATGCCTTTAAGGTATACAGTTGTTGATACATTACAGTTATGTCATGAACTCATGATACATCCCCTGATTACCTCAAGCGACACCCCGGTAAGAGAGATCCCGCAAGGCAAACATTTTTATTAACACTAAAACCAGTTTTATCTCCTCTAAAACTGAAGATATTATGAGTCTTAACTGTTGGTTTACAAATAAAACTTACTTAATAAACCACTTCACGGATTATGACGTATTTAGTTTTGTTCAAAGAAAATAGAAGGGTCTATAACATTTTAAGGTCGAAAATACTGTAATTAGTATCAAATATCAAGCCATCAGGTTGGTGATTAAACCAATCACTTTGCAGATAAAGTGTCCTTTTCTGCCATCCATTACCTTCGTTAGCCATTAAATAATATTAACACAACGGGGTTATAAATAACTCAATATTAATTGAGTAATATGATAAAATTTATAAATTATGACAGATTTCTACTGAACACCGGCCGTTACGAAAGCACAATAACGACTATTATTTATACCTCCTTTCGTTAGTGCAGTACGATTAATAAGGGCGAGGAGAAAATTCTGGGAACTACGGACATTTAACAGGAAATTTTCAGAAATCGTGAGTCAACTGATTGACATGAAAATAAAAACAATAAAGAAGTTTTATCTACTGAGAATATTCAAATTATAGGTATTTTTAAGAAGCGTCGCCATCTGTTACATACTGATTTTCGAATACATACCTACACCACTAAGATGACATGATCACCATTTACATTTCAAAATAATTAAATAGAGTTATAACTTCATCTCAATAATAACGTTCAAACTCATTTCCCTTCACATCAACAAGTTGACCAAATTAACCCATTAACAGGCATGCGTAGATATCCAGATAGTAAAAGTTTTAAGCGACATAAACATTTTACTAAATGAAATACGTCAAATATTTTTTAGTTCAGACTCACAGTACCACTTTAATACTAATCACGTGCAGTATCGTCTCTTCACTATTATGCCGTTTTAGTTTGTTTATTAGAAAGTTAAGAGGAACTAATTCAACGTCACATTACGTCGACTAGCGTTGACGTCTATATACGATACACTTTTTACGAGTTCCCAGTACGGAATTTATTACATTTGTCACTAGAGAGCTGTAAAATCAAGCATGTTTTTATTTTACTCAATGACGATAGGAATTGTACACGTTTACGATTACTTTGAAGATAATTTATTGGGGAGTCATTCGACAGTTGTTGACAGTTGGAGACTTTGATTTGAATTAAGTGTCAAACGCAAACTGACATCTTAGATCTAACAATAACATTTTTTATGTCGAACTTTAGTGACGTTCTGTCGACATTTCGGTTTTTTCGGTGAAATCGAATATTATTGTACTCGTAGTAATTCTAATAACGTGAGCCGATATCAAAATAAGTATCAATGTAACGTGCACAATGTAATCCGGTCTTCGTAAGTGGATACACTAAAAGATAAAAAGAATTCATCAATACAAATATACTTTGTGAAGAGAGGTTCCGTAAGTGATATCATGTTGACTCGCAATAGAGAGGGCCTACAGTGTGCCTACAGCTTGTTTGCTCCTGCCACAATCTCAGTTTGGTAATAAGATGCGACACATGTATTATCCCGATTAAATCCCCCTGGAAAGGGGCTTATATGTAGTGATGTCTGTGGGTGACATCCCTTCTCGGTCGTTGGAGGCGCATCATTCTTAATAACATTGGAATGCTAAAACCAAAACGAGTAAATTTATCATTTTTTTACCCGACTGCAAGGAAAGGGTTATTAAGGTATTCAATCATTTGCTTGTTATGTTCAGTTTTGACATTTCAGTATACGGTACTCGTATCTATCTAAATTCGAAAAGCTGTTTTTATATTACTATTCCAAATTCAGAAATATTACAATGATTACTAACACTTCCATTAATTTAATTTCGGCAACACACTCATAATTACCAACAAAAAGCCAGCAACACGAACATGAGTTCCGATTCCTATCGATATCGATGTCCGGATCGACGAATCGACAGTTGGCACGTCGCCCGAACGCACCGCACTATTCAATGATTGATCGGTCGGCTTCCCGATCCCGCCTGAGCTTGTCAAGGCGAAGAATAACATTGTTACTGCTCTTGTAAACGTCTCACTGCCGCGAAATCCTCTTAAAGCAGTGAGTGACTACGAAAATAGAACCGGAATTGTATTATTAATATTTTACAGGAGCAAACCCGTACGTGGGTAGCAATGAAAAGAGAATACAGAAAGGATTGGATTTGAAATTTAAAAATGTATACGTTTTTTCATTGTTGCGTGTTTTAGTCCGCGTTTGGATTAGCAATTGTAATTGATGTGGTACCGCTACTGGCACACGTCATATGGTGAGTCTAGTCACGGGATAAACAATTTATTCCATTTTCGGATCAAAACGAACGATTGAAAAAGCTTTCTATAAATGTGTATTATTACTATTTTGTTTACGTTTTTTATCTACATTCAATACTAAAAATATCACGGAATTCTATAAAATTGTTTACGTAACTAAAAGTAGAGCCTCGCCTTTTGCTTGTAATCAAAATATTTGATATGCTAACATCAACCGTAATCAAACATAATCTATGTTGACACCAAACATCACTCCCCAGAATCAACTTCATCCGTTTTTATACCGTCTAATAAAAATACGGCCGCAAACAAAATAATGGGTGTAATAAAGTAATATAGACTTCGACAAACTGCTTAGCATAATGGCCTATGATCCTTTAATGGACAATGCGAATGGACGGAAGCAGAGATGTGAGAACAAAAAGAAACTGTAAATGTGGACCACCGACCTCGCGGTGGACTTCAAAGGACATTCCCTCCGGTGTATAATCAAAGGCCGTGGATTTACAAACACTGGAAACGTTTAACGGTTTACGGATGGCGTTTCTGGTTATAATTTTGTTCATATTTAAAGGAATAGAAAGTTAACACGTTTTAAAATGTTTTAAGTTGATAGTGTAAATGATTGTGTATTTTGAAAATATTTGTTGCAGTCAAAATTGAAGTAGAATCTTACGGAAATTAGAAGATTTTTTTTTATCATCATTTCAATATAAACCACCAACAAAAAGGTACAATTTTATCCTAATGCATTTTCATTATCTGCCTTCAAGCACACTTTGGTTTCCATTTCACTTAACTAAATGCACACAGCAATTATTTCTCCTACCTCATCTAGGAGCCACGCTTCATTGTATACTTACATGCGTATTAGAACGAAGCATCAAAGGGGCGTACGAGTTGAGCTTGAACTCGAATACCTTACCGTATTCATTGAGTGTGGGACTTTTGACTTTTGTGTGTAGCTTACCTGAAACAAAAATGAGAATGGTCAGATGTTTTCATAGATTAATAGGTTAATAGATTACTTGGCACCCCAAGACAAGCACCTCTGATTTATCGGTTTCATGTGCGTATTGTACCTACTTTATGAATGTGGACGAGGCAAAAGGAGTAGCATGTGACGTTCTGTGTTTCTATTTACCCCTGTCAATATCACTTGCTTTGAAGAAGGAAAAATATCGTGATGAAACCAGCATGCCCGAGAAATATTTCTTAATTACGTATATAGTCAAGTCAGAAAGCCCATGGACATCATAAAAAATCTGACACCAGGTTAGGCACCAACCACACGATAAAAATAGATAAATATCTTGATTTTATAGAAAAAAACAGTAAAATTCAATCATAAAAATAAACAAAATTTGTGCATCCGTTTGGGAGCTACGATGCCCCAGGCTTTAAATACATCCCTATGTTTGCGTCTGGGTTGAAAATGCTCTTGATCGAACTAAAAATAACAAATGTTATCACAGTCATCATAGTGCTTGACATCTTCAGGTATTTTTCGTTCTGAGCGTTTTTAGAGTTAATCTAAAATGAAACTTGATTTGTCCTGACATTCGTAAAGAAAATCTAGGTAGACTTGAAAATACTTAGGATTTATTGGAATAAACAATGTCGCCTAATGTATTTTATTTAGGTACGTTTTTACTGTAACACTAAAGTACGTCAACTTAATTACATCGTTACAATAAAATTAAAGACTTGTAGACACGTCAGCACATCATGCTACCCAAAACTGTATTTTTTCCCAACTGACCCTCAACCTAATACACTAAAGATAAAGTTGAAAATTTATTTAAAAAAAATACAGATTGTGGTTGCTCGATGTGTTGGCTGTACCTAACACTCAAACCCAGCACAAAGTAGATATAATGACTCTGCTGACTCTGCCTTTTCCCTAGGGGTCGGCTTCCAGTCTAACCGGATGCAGCTGAATACCAGTATTTTACATGGAGCGACTATGTAATACGATTTGGTAAGACTTGTTGTCAGCCTTTCAGGTCACTGACTCCCTGTAACTACTGCCAAAGATCTATATACATATGGCAGCCAGGACTAACGTGCTTTCCGAGGCACGGAGGAAACTTGGTATGTAGTGGGCGGTCACCCATTCGCAGACCAGCCTAAGCAAGCGCGTCTTAACCAAAGATCGAACTGAGTGGCAGATATATTATTGTTAAGTCACGAGCTCCTCGACAACATTACAAAAAGTAAAAATTGAAAGTTTTTATGTAGGAGGTATCTAATCGTATATTTTAACGGGATTTTAACGCACCAAATGGAAAGCTGCATTATTCCCAAGTGTCGTAATTATGCTCTATGTATTTAAAAAAATGTTCCCATAGGATAATTCTCATTGTGAAGCGAATGAAGCCGCGGGTAAAAACCAGTCGGCGATAAAACCCACTTCACAGTAAAATCGCACTTTACAAAATAAAGGCATGCACACAACGTATGGACGTGATACATTGCGTGATACGTAACAGGTTTTGTACCTTTACTCACAAAGGGTGGAACAGGCCAAGCACTTACACTGCTTTTGTCATTTAGTTTACGAAAATGTTAACACAACAACTAGTCATTCTGAAATTAACTTAATTTAGGAATTCCTAAGGTAGAAATTCGTTGCAATATAAATAGCAACCATTGGAAGCAAGAACCTTAGTAGACAGTAAAATACCGCATGCCATCGAGTCGCACCTCTACGTGTTATCTTACAGCCCTAGCCTTTAGTGAAGTGCAATGGCATGCCGTCGGTTCAGTCATGTAATCGAGAATCATAGGCCACGGGTACGCACATTATCTTATCGAGTAAAATAGACGAAGGAACTCTCTCTCCTCGTACATTCTGACGAGTTCAAAATTATTAACTGAGGTTTTGTTCAAAAATATTTTAAAATAGACAGTCTTGTCGATGTCTATGCAACTGCTAGTACGTTTTTTGCAATTTGCAGGTCAAACAAAATATGATTCGCAAAAGTTAAACGTATTTATTTACAGAATTGTAATTATTACAACCCTTGAGTAATTGAGTTCATTGAATCCTATTGAATGACTTTTTCATTAAAAGTGTCTTAATGTGAGAAAATTCGAATTTTATTGGCTACCGCTTTAACCTTATGAAATACAAATCAATATTATTTCTTGTTTTCTTTATTGCCATTTTATCTTGTCTGTTTTGTCCGTTTGGAACCTATGCTTTATCGAAGTAGGGTCTGATCGCTTAGTTTCAATCGATATTTCACGAAAATAAAAATATTTGAATTTCGTTAGGTAGTTTCAATAGTAGGCAGTGCTCGCGGCTGTGACTTGTGATATAAGGTGAGGTACCGTTCTAGAATACGCACCTTAGTTCCAGTAACTGATATGAGCAACATACTTAGATTAGTCTTCTAATATTCTTGTGTAAGAACTTACACTTTGTTAGTTGGCTTTATGGAGCTACTTCATAGTGTGGGTGTATTAAAATTAGTTAAGAAAATTCCTATCCGTAGTTTTTTAATTAAAACTGCTGAAGACGACATCATGCCTCCCAGTTATTTCGTTCAATTACGTGCATTCCCATGATTTTGCACCATAGACATTCTTGTTAGTAACTTTATGATTGAACAGCAGTACTCAACGTTTTATTAGTAGTTATTGTTGATTACATTCCTGTGTTAATTATGAATTACTGTTTTTGACGTAAATTGAACTGAATAATAATAATGTTTACCATCACAATTTTTAGGGTTCCGTAGTCAACTAGCAACCCTTATAGTTTCGACATGTTCGTATGTATGTCTGTCGGTGTGTCCGTCCGTCCGTCCGCACTATATCTCAAAGACTCGCTGCGTGACGCGGCGGGTTCGATCCCCGCACGGAACAAATATTTGTATGGCCTACAGATAGTTGTTTCAGGTATGGTTGTTTTTGTATATGTGACTTTAAATGTTTGTAAACGCACCCACGATACAGGAGAAATTCCTGAGCGATTCAACGTTTAAGAAAAAAAAAATATATATATACAACTGAGTTACGCCAACAAAGTGGTAAAATGAAACATATTTTTTTTTAGGGTATCTCCAGTACACATTTAAGAGGCGATGACTTTTTTTTTTCGCTAAGTCCATTGTGTGCGATGTCGTTGGATAGGTCTTTAAAATATATTGCGAGTTTGCTGAAATACTTTTTCGATTCAAGGAAATTATAAGCTTTAAAGTGTTTTTTTGTAAGACTCAAGTGTGGCTACTTAACCCATACGGGTTGTGTCTGGACGTGTGAAAAAAATCATGTTAACATAACAAAAAATAACAAAAGCTAGCCAAGTGCCAATTGGATTAGCGCATGAAGGGTTCCGTACAGATTCTCCATGTTATTTTAGCACCATAGACTTCTTATAGGTTTTCCTATTATTAACCTATACGTGTCGAACTAATTACTGCACTTTTAAAACAAATTAGGCTCAATGGGAATGGTCAGTTTCATCTATTTTCTTAAATATCATTAAAAGTATTTATTAAAATTAAATAATCTATATTTGAGATCCTCACAATAATTATAAGCCTTTTCATTTTCACACAGTACAGTTTGAAAATTTTGAAAAAAAAACTGTCAAGCTCCCCAAAAGTGTCCCCCCATATTCAAAATTCATTTAGTTACGTTAAACATCCTTTTTTGGGTCATAGAAATAAAATATATAGGAAGAATACAAGAAATAGAATTATGTGTGTACCAAATTTCAACTTGATCGGTCCATTAGATTCGGAACAAATTGGATGTGACAGACAGACAGACACACGAGTGATCCTATAAGGGTTCCGTTTTGTCCTTTTGAGGTACGGAACCCTAACAATAAAAGGAAGACTATCACAGCTAAGTAGTCTTTACATGTTTAGTAGTGTGAATGTGTGTGTTTGTAGTGTGTGTATAGTCGACCAACTTATAAAATGTACTTGTATACAATATTTTACTTATCTAATGTATAAATAATAATAAATAATAAATTTTTATTTCATAAAAAGGAGATTGTAGTACAAGAGGCGTACACAAAGTTATACATATAAGTTTGTACTAAGTCAGACACAATCTAGTGAGTGAAGTTCTGCTATTCCTAGCTAGGTTATAGAATAACCTGTATTAAGGAATAACAGTCCCTTACAAAAAGTTACACTAAAAGTAGTACAATTTTTTTTTTAACACTATAATAATGTTATTAATAGAATATGTTCGAGTTTGTGTGTGTGTGTGTGTGTAAGTGGTATGTGAGTGTAGATGTATGTGAGTAATGGAGTGAAAAGGTGAATGTGTGTTTGAATTGATTGTAGTCAAGTGGGGTTTTAATTGATCACTGTCACTGTAGCTTACTGAGATAATTTTCTGTTTCATTATAGTTTTTATTTTGAAGAAATGAACGTAGAACCTTTTTACACTTTAAATATGATAATCCGTAGATCATGCAGATTTTGTTAAATTTATTGTACAGTGTCGGGCCTAGGCGGTAACAAAATCTACTTGCAAATGATGTACGAACCTGTGGAGGTGTGCAAACTAAGTATTTCCTACGCTTTGATACTATCATATAAGGGGTGTTACGGTGCTGTAGGAGAACTATTTGAAGGATGAAATGTTGTCGAACGTTAAGAACATTACAACTACTATACAATAGATCAGTAGGGAACAAGAAAGAAAACAAGAAAGTCTGTCGGTGTGTCCGTCCGTCCGTCCGCACTATATCTCAAAGACTCGCTGCGTGACGCGGCGGGTTCGATCCCCGCACGGAACAAATATTTGTATGGCCTACAGATAGTTGTTTCAGGTATGGTTGTTTTTGTATATGTGACTTTAAATGTTTGTAAACGCACCCACGATACAGGAGAAATTCCTGAGCGATTCAACGTTTAAGAAAAAAAAAATATATATATACAACTGAGTTACGCCAACAAAGTGGTAAAATGAAACATATTTTTTTTTAGGGTATCTCCAGTACACATTTAAGAGGCGATGACTTTTTTTTTTCGCTAAGTCCATTGTGTGCGATGTCGTTGGATAGGTCTTTAAAATATATTGCGAGTTTGCTGAAATACTTTTTCGATTCAAGGAAATTATAAGCTTTAAAGTGTTTTTTTGTAAGACTCAAGTGTGGCTACTTAACCCATACGGGTTGTGTCTGGACGTGTGAAAAAAATCATGTTAACATAACAAAAAATAACAAAAGCTAGCCAAGTGCCAATTGGATTAGCGCATGAAGGGTTCCGTACAGATTCTCCATGTTATTTTAGCACCATAGACTTCTTATAGGTTTTCCTATTATTAACCTATACGTGTCGAACTAATTACTGCACTTTTAAAACAAATTAGGCTCAATGGGAATGGTCAGTTTCATCTATTTTCTTAAATATCATTAAAAGTATTTATTAAAATTAAATAATCTATATTTGAGATCCTCACAATAATTATAAGCCTTTTCATTTTCACACAGTACAGTTTGAAAATTTTGAAAAAAAAACTGTCAAGCTCCCCAAAAGTGTCCCCCCATATTCAAAATTCATTTAGTTACGTTAAACATCCTTTTTTGGGTCATAGAAATAAAATATATAGGAAGAATACAAGAAATAGAATTATGTGTGTACCAAATTTCAACTTGATCGGTCCATTAGATTCGGAACAAATTGGATGTGACAGACAGACAGACACACGAGTGATCCTATAAGGGTTCCGTTTTGTCCTTTTGAGGTACGGAACCCTAACAATAAAAGGAAGACTATCACAGCTAAGTAGTCTTTACATGTTTAGTAGTGTGAATGTGTGTGTTTGTAGTGTGTGTATAGTCGACCAACTTATAAAATGTACTTGTATACAATATTTTACTTATCTAATGTATAAATAATAATAAATAATAAATTTTTATTTCATAAAAAGGAGATTGTAGTACAAGAGGCGTACACAAAGTTATACATATAAGTTTGTACTAAGTCAGACACAATCTAGTGAGTGAAGTTCTGCTATTCCTAGCTAGGTTATAGAATAACCTGTATTAAGGAATAACAGTCCCTTACAAAAAGTTACACTAAAAGTAGTACAATTTTTTTTTTAACACTATAATAATGTTATTAATAGAATATGTTCGAGTTTGTGTGTGTGTGTGTGTGTAAGTGGTATGTGAGTGTAGATGTATGTGAGTAATGGAGTGAAAAGGTGAATGTGTGTTTGAATTGATTGTAGTCAAGTGGGGTTTTAATTGATCACTGTCACTGTAGCTTACTGAGATAATTTTCTGTTTCATTATAGTTTTTATTTTGAAGAAATGAACGTAGAACCTTTTTACACTTTAAATATGATAATCCGTAGATCATGCAGATTTTGTTAAATTTATTGTACAGTGTCGGGCCTAGGCGGTAACAAAATCTACTTGCAAATGATGTACGAACCTGTGGAGGTGTGCAAACTAAGTATTTCCTACGCTTTGATACTATCATATAAGGGGTGTTACGGTGCTGTAGGAGAACTATTTGAAGGATGAAATGTTGTCGAACGTTAAGAACATTACAACTACTATACAATAGATCAGTAGGGAACAAGAAAGGTCTTGAAGTCGCTACTTTCAATACCGCTCTGTGTGCGATCTCGAGTGGTTTTAGAATAGTTTCCGCAGCACCACCCCAGCATGTGATACAGTATGTAACAATAGACAAGCACAGAGAAAAATAAACTACACGTATAAAATTTGGGTTCGCGATACTTCTGAGGGTTTTAAATATATAAATTAACTTACGGACTCTAGAGGTAAGCTGGTTTATTTGAGTTTTAAAATTAAGATTATTGTCAATATAAACTCCTAAGTATTTGATATGATCGACTACATTTAGGGATGGGCAAGAGGCAAGAGGCACTTCCTTGTATATAATGTATGGGAGCGCAGGTCTTAAAACTGCAAATGTAAGTTTGTTATATTTTTACAATATAACATCGTTCGGAGGCAGGTAAGATGGTTAATCCGTTTTGTAAGTTCACATATTTTGATGGGCAATTTATACGGAACCCTACATTGTGCGTGGTCCGACATGCATTTGGCCGGTTTTCCTTTTTAGAGTTTGTACCTAAAGCATGTCAATAGACTAAGTTGTCTGTCTGTTCATTCGTCACAGCGATGTATCTATGGAACCGTAATAGATAAACATGGATTTATTGTATAGATAAAAATAACCGCAACAAATAATAAAATAAACCTAAGTTTGAAAAATGCAAGAACCCCTTAGTACTTGTCCGACTCATACTAGGCCAGTTTTCCTTTTTTCTTTCTCAACAAACACAAATATCATTACCTGAAACTTTTACTAACATACAGCATACGATTGTTCAAATGCTGTAAAACAAAGGTTTGTAATTAAAATTTCATTGAATTAAAATGTGAAAACATGTGTTTGCTTGGCAAACATTGTTGGTAAACGTACATAAGGCAACGGAGTTACTTTACGTGGTTCATAAAATCTTAAAAATATGTTTGACTCGGTTTCCTAAATATAATACCGAATACCATTCTAGGAAAAAGAATATTATAAACAAAGATATTCGCGTAAAACATTACCCTTTCCTTGCAGTCGGGTAAAAAGCGGTTTATTTTCCTGAAAGCTCATCTTACATCAGGTAGACTAATCAAAATAAGCATAAATAAAAAACAACGACTGAGGCGAGTAAAGTGTTTATCAAAACGAAAATCGGGTTTTTAGTTTTTAAAATAAATTTTTGATAGTCACATTCATAATAAAACCAGTAGTTAAACAAAATGTGAATGATTATATATATTTTTGTCCTAAATAACAGAAACTACAAAGCAATTCTCTGTCTTCTCGAAGCTTAGATTTGTTGAGTTACCGCTCTTGGCCTTACTTCACTCCCATCGTTTTGGACCTCCACAAAGATTTTTATGTGCACTGTCTCTCAGAATGTCATGTGATAGTTTGTAATAAGCCTTATCTTTAATGCAAGGTATTGAATTGTCAACGTATCAAGTTGACCACGAGCGGTCGAGCGATTCCAAGCTTCTATGGGCAGCGACCGCTACCCGCGATTAGACTTGAAAAGACGCCGCTTCTTGCGACTAAAAGTCGGAGTTGTTAAAATTCTATTACCGTGTCCTATGGCCACTTAAAATTATTGAAATCGTGGTTTGTCCATTTGTTTCTATGTGATACTGGGTAAAAAAGTTTGTTTACGCAATATTAGAAAAGTTATCCGTAAATAATATTTTTAATAGAGTTGAATATATCTATCATCTTAAGTTTTATAGGCTACTTGTATTTTAACAGTCATTTAACAAGAAATCCACTGATTATAAATCCGGTTTCCTGTAATTCGAGATCAGTAGATTCTCAACACTAAATAAAAACAAAATGCTGTAAGAAGAAACTTCAGGTTGCCTACTCACGTAGGTAACATTTGGTCAGATATTTCTCGGAAAGTTGAAATGTTATGGTACTGTATGTGAATTTAATGGTTTATTTATTGTAAAAACTTAAAACAGTAGACTTTAATTTCAAGATTTAAAGGCATCACGTTATTAACAAGATAAACACTCAAATAGTGTGTTGGTTAGTGGAAAGGCCAGCTAAGCCATCCATGACTACAAGGTCTTCTATTGAGACATTAAAAATACTTTTGAGATACCAAATTGATCGTTTTGTACCTATAGAACAAGTTACACCTTCAAAGAATTAGGGCAAATTCAGTATATTACATTAAATTATAAAAAAAACGCACATTCAAATAAGGTGTTTCAGGTGCTTTTTTTTTTTTTTTTGGTGGATGTAAAATCATCGAGTAACCCCTCCCGCTCCTGGGCAGAGCGAAAGGGAGTGTCAGACTTCTACTGACTAAAAACCACCCATGTTCCTTCTTCGCCCTCTATGTCGAGGCCGCGATAACCAGAGGACTACCCGCAGCCCCGACAGGCGTCGGCCCTTTCGGGCCCCTCCCATGTTGCTGACATCTCTTTGAGGCGCGCGTGGAACACGAACGCGCCGTCGTGTTTCAGGTGCTCACAATTACTTTGCAATGAACATCGCACATACCTATGTGATGATTATTTTGCACAAGCATGTCCTGTTGATGTAGAATATATATAGTATATATTAGTTATATATTTAGTTCTTTTTTCTTGTTTTTTTTGAGTATTATATACGATAATGTAGGATAAGTTAAAAAAGTCAATTTAAATTTCACGTCTTCCAAAATAATTTATAAACCAAAGTTCCTACAACCGAGTTCAATAATGATGTTAATTTATCATTACTTATTTGTGTTTTACTTATACTGAGAAAATAAGCAAATTTAATTGCTATAATCTTCCTTAGAATGGTCATTGAAAACGGCTAAATTCTCCCCACGCGCCCACTGACGTTTGGAAAAAAGATGCGCCCACTCTAGGGTTAAAGCAGAAAAGATAACTTAGCAAAAACAGAAAGTGGAAACACAGTCGTAACAGTAAAAAGTTTACAGAACATTAGCTTTACTAAGAGCCAGTTTAAATTCATAATCTGGTTACAGAACATTGTGACTGAACTTTACCTAAATAACAAAATATAAAAATTTTATTGCACCTTATTTTGGATAATTCGGGCCGGAGCCAGGTAGTTACGGCTTGATGTTACGCATGCAAATTGCCAATTCAGTGAATGGAGCACGCAGTTTTTGCAACCTTAATTTTATTATTGGAAGTCCTTTTGTCAAAAACGGTTCATCGATTTATTGGATGTTGCTTTAGATTATGGGTCGTTAAAGCTTGCTCTCGTGAACGAGTAAATTTTATCAATTGAAAATGTACGACATCGGTTCGATATAAATACCAAAAAAACAACCAATCAACTGCAATCGTCCACAATGGTAATCAGACAAATTAATAGAGAACATTTCCCTCAATTTACTGTTAAACCTCAAATTGGCAGTTTTGAACAGGGCTATATGAAAATGGCGGCTGGACGTTGCAACTGTGGTGGCGCTCATAATCGGATTGTCGATACGGCAAACGCGAAGTCGAACAATCCAATGCAAAACAAAGAAATAATAAAGGTGCGTTTTATTCACCACGATAGTCTTGCCCTTTATTGCTGGCTGGAGAGGCGACAAGGCCAATAAAACATTTTCTCCGCGGAACGCTATTATGGAACCCGATATTCGTGTGGGTACCGAACGTACACGAAGTCGGTTCGGATTATTCGATTTTTGAAATTAAATCTTCATAGACGTGGGTTCGGGAATTGAATGTTTCGTAAAAGATTTAAAACGTGCTTTGTAATCTCCGGAGGTTCTCCGTTTGAATCAAATAGGTATTTCAAATTGAAATTGTACAAACGTTTTCTCTAATACCTTCAATGTTTTCCTTAATCCTTACTTCAACTTAACTAACCAAATTAAAATCTGGACTTTATTAATTATTTAAGTAGTTCGTTGACCCCTTTCGGTAAGTAAGTATTAAAAACGCAAAAACGAACTTTTTAGGGTTCCGTAGTCAATATGAATCCTTATAGTTTCGCCATGTCCGTCTGTCTGACCGTCCGTCCGTCCGTCCGCACTATATCTCAAAGACTCTTAGTACTAGAAAGCTGTAATTTGGCATGAATATACAAATGAGTAACGCCGACAAAGTGTTAAAGGAAAATATTGTTTTTTTATTAGGGTATCCACAATACACATTAAAATGGGGATGATTTATTTTTCTCGGACAGACCATTGTGTGGGATGTAGTTGAATAGGTCTTTAAAAAATACTGCGAGTTTCCTCAAACAGTTTTTCAATGAAGGAATTCGTTTGTGAAATAATAAGCTTTAAAGTGCAAATTATGTTAGACTCAAATTTGCCAACCTAAACCACTCATACGGGTTGTGTTTGGGCATGTTAAAAATTCATGGTAGTAGCATATATAACGAAAATAAAAGGAAAACTATCACAGCTAAGTAGTAGTACAAGTTTACGAGTAATAGTCAACCAACTTATAACATATAGTTGTATGAAATATTTTCCTATAAGTACATAATGTATGGGAGCGCAGGTCTCAAAACTTCAAATGTAAGTTTGTTTTATTTTTACAATATAAATAATCGTTCGGAGGCAGGTAGGCAGGGTGGTAGTGTCAGTTTAGTAAGTTTACATATTTTGATGGGCAACTGCGGAACCCTACATTGTGTGTGGTTCTACATGCACTTCACCGGTTTTTATAATTAAGCCTTCGAATACCAAAACCCAGGTCCCCATTTTATTGTTAATACTGATACCATCGCACAGCTCTAAAGTAGCTTTAAATGTTAATCTTACATTAAAGGGATTCTTTTAAAATACCTATCAGGCAGTGTAAGTTAATGCCGACTCAATCCGCGTATCGTGTGTGAAATAAAAACAAAACGAGGGTAGAACGTGGTTTAATTGGCGGCAGTGCGAAGTAACACGATCATGAATTCTGAGAAACGACGCATTTGCCTCTTATTGTGAATACTTTAGCTCTGCAACATTGGAAGCGTTAGGGTTATACCGAGGAAATTGATCAGTTGCTAAACAAATAAACACTCCAATAAAATGTCTTTAGATTAGGTTAGATTTTTTTTATTTTAAAGTATTCCAACGCAAATTGAAAATGTAATAAAAGCTGTAATGGTGAGCTCCAAAGAACCCTGAAGCGAAACAATCAAAGGCCACTTTGATTCTACACACAAAGACATTTCATTATTCTTTCATTAGCCATAAGTTTTTTTCAGAAAACAGCCGATCCTCCGTCCGCCTGGGAAACGTACGAAAAAGAGACAAGCGGTCCGAAAAAAAAACATAAAACGTACGGAGAAAATGTGGCGAACAAAAGGCGAATGGGACGGAGTTTAATCCTGACCGGTCGTCGTTTCGACGGCTAGGGTGAGAGAAAATTGAATTTATTATCGTTTGTATTTGAGTGACGTGTTATTTTCACACGAAGAAGAGCGCGGCGGAATCGAATCAGTCAGTCGACGGATGCGATAGCACCCGATAGTAGATTACGGATGCGCTGCAAATGGCGTTTTCTATTCCATGTGCCGCGAGGTTTTTACACGGCGGTAAAAGTATGATGTTTTCACGCGTATGTTTGTAGATTGATGGAAACTGAAGTAGAACTCTTTTATGTTGGAAGTTTCTGATGATTTTCCTTCGTCTTGAGCTGCTGTTCAGTTCCCTGTGGTTCTTTAGGTTTGACTACTTTAATCGGGCACTAACCGGGGAATCGTGGAAGGCCTACTAGCTGCCATAATCTAATTAAGGAAACACCAGGGTACTTTATAGTTAGTTTGAGTTTGACAGACCCGTCCGCTCGCCCCAGGGCGGAAGTTATCTATGACTATTTTCCACCCCGGAACAAAAAAACAGTTGTTTTGAATTATTGCAAATATAACCGAAACAAATCATCACACACTAAATACATAGATGATGCTTTTATTTTAAGGTAGGTACTTTTGACAAACGGAGATCTGAATGCCAAAATATTTATCA
This sequence comes from Diarsia rubi, assembly GCA_932274075.1. NCBI lineage: Eukaryota > Metazoa > Arthropoda > Insecta > Lepidoptera > Noctuidae > Diarsia > Diarsia rubi. Next base: position 11,601,271 of record OW026417.1, on the reverse strand, counting down.
ACAAAAAGCTATAGGTACCCACATAATGTGAAAGCACATGACATACGATGGCAGTACATACCTACCTACCCTTTTTAATAATATATATATCTGTCAGCCACCACAATGGTTTGTGCAGCCATTTTTACCAAGGGTTTTAAATAACTAAAGGGTATAAACAATAGTACAGTAATTGTACTCCATTATTTAGGTCTCGATCTGAACAAAGAATAAGGCGGGGTTATATCGAGGGGGTGGTGACTGCATAGCTCGCTAATTGGTTGAAATACCTTTAATATTGGTATCGTAAAACTTATGAGGCGCTATAAGACTAGGCTATTTCATTAGAGCATTCCGAAGAAAGTAATTTGTTTATAATGCGATGGCCGCAGCTTTGATCGGGTTTGAGGCTATGTGAGATGTTTATTAGATAACTTAATTAGGTTGTAATAATGTGTTTTATTTCTGGCTGTTCGATACCAATAATAAACTTGCATTAGCATAAACAGCCTATAATTTTCCCACTGCTGGGACACAGCCCGCATCTCTTATGAAAGGAAATTAGTTAATCCACGACGCGTGCCTAGTGCGAGCTAGTAGCTGTCTCATGTCTACGATTTTTTTGGTCGTCACCGTTTTAAGAGCAGTGGTGATGAAATAATTACACAAAAAGTGATGCGCCTTATCAGCATCATCATTATAATCAGCCTATAATGTTCTCACTGCTGCGACACAGGATTCCTCTCTATGAGAGGGAACAGGTTATATTCCACCACGCGGTCCCAGTGCGCGTTGGTAAAAACAGAGATGCACCTGACTAGGTGCAAAGTTACGACTTACTGCTCATAAGTTGCGGCCAAGACCATTGGGCCACCGCTACCCCGAATAAATATGTCTTTGTTTCCTTGGAAGATGGGTAGGCCTTTAGTGTGGGACGCAACATGTATCGATACTCTTGCGCCATCACGTCTTCCAAGTTCATCGTGCTACGCAGGTGGTGCCGCTGCGGCTGCAGAAAACCTCAAGCGGCGTTAATATAGTAACCTTTGTGGTAACTATATTTTCGAGCCGTTTGGGGTTGAAACTCTAGGGCCGTGGCCCGTGGGGTCCGAGTGCTCATAGCCTTTTTAAGGAATTTTTTAAACGATTAGTTGACGCTTCTCGTGACCCAAGGGCTGGATTTTATCTTCGCCAGAGGCTAAGCGTTGCCATACAACGTGGCAATGCCGCCAGTCTTTTGGGCACATTACCGGCTGACAGCGTTGAGGAGCAGTATTTCGATGCCCTTTTATAGTTTCTTGTTAGTTTATAACTATAGTTTTTAATTAATGTGCATAATATAGTTACTTTGGCTAATACAAATTTCCGTACTTACAACTTTTTCTTAATTGATTGATACGTATGTGTACAAAACCTTGAAATGTTTGTGGCACACAAACTATCGTATTTTACTACTTGGGCTTAACCCTTCAATGAATATCTATACGTCAACCGGGCCGAGGCTAGCCACCAATTTATTAGCCGACAAGCCACTTTCCGGGCGTTTCAAGGTCGCTCAATGATATTCAAAGTTGATGTAGGTATTCGAATGGTAAGCCTCGTAGGATTGCCACGCTTTTTGTGTCTTCATCTCATTGGTTAGTATTGTAAATGTCAGTTTAATGCGCTGTGATTGGCTGATTTGTAAATCAATTCGAATCACGTTTTTCCGGCAAGTAAATTGACGCCTCTGTCGAATAAATCATTATATCAATATATAATCAATATATAATATATCAATCAGTTGTTGTTGTGTTTTGCAAAGAGCAAGACCAGTCTTTTAAAAATAGCTTATCATTCAAGAAAAACTGATTAATATTTAATTCTAGTCATAAATTAGTCTAGCCACTTTATTTTCTGGATTTAAATTAACATACGAAACTACTGCTTCACTCAAATATTACACGAAATTAAGAAACCTTCAGTTGAAACTAATCTAAAGAATTATGCAATTTCAAAGAAAGCAAGCATTTCCAAGCGAGCGATCACAAAAATGAAACTGGTTGTATCCAGTATGATTTACATAAAACTTGTTTAAATGTTAATCTTTGTGCTTGGGTGGATTATGACGTGCCCTCTGACATACACGGGATGTATGTATGGGTGTACATGTTCATACATGTGCACACTTTAATAATTCATGCCCTTTGTAGGGTTGCCTTTCGGAATAGTTGGAGTAAAGCTGTTTTGAAGTTTGTAATCATAGCGCCCAGGTTTTTACCGGCAATACTGAAAAGTACAAGACACAAGCAAAATTATTTATAACTGTAGAAAGATATAGTAAAACATGAACCGAAGGGTTCGTGGCTATCCCGTCGGGGCTGCGGGTCCCGTCGGGGCTGCGGGCCGCATCGGCGCTGCGGTTTGTTCACAAGTTACCGCGGCCTCGACATATAGTTTTAAAAAGGAACATGGGTGGTTTTTAGTCAATAGAAGTCTGACACTCCCTTTCGCTCTGCCCAAGAGCGGGAGGGGTTATTTGATGATTTACCATCCCCAAAAAAAAAGGGTTCGTGGCTAAATAATAAAACCCACTTGGGTCGATTTTCTGTCTGTCATTTGAAGATCATTGACCGTCGTTACGAGAAGTCATGGTTATGGAGGTCAGATAGGCACTCGCTCCATGTAAATACTGGTTAGTTACATCTAGATTGAAAGCCGACCGTAACATAGTTGGGAAAAGGCTAGGCTGATGATGTGATATACTTAAATACAATATTACTTGCCTTTTATGGCGGCTTTGACTATGGGATCCAAGTATATTACATTTTGAGCTGTATATTACATCCCGAGTTTGAGATGTAATATTTATTATAGAATAGCACAGTGTGAACGGTCACGTACAAAATGTATGACGAGCGATAAAATATTACATCTCAATATGTAATACTGTAGGTATACTGTAGCTGTTGCCAGCGGTTTCGCCCGCTACAACTCGAAAATTATCCCGCCGGAAGATAAAATCGGGATGAAAACATCCTATGTGTTAATCCAGGTTCTAAACTATCTATGTAACAAATTGTTTTCCAATCCGTTCAGTAGTAGTATACTACTCCAAATGCCGAAACTGAATACGAACTTAATTATTATCCTTACGGTTTTTGCAAATAATCCGACAAGGCAATCTCCAACCTAATACCTACTTTATCTAAACATTAATTGGTATGCAACCGCATGCAATTCACACGGCTTAATTACCCTTTACCGTTCACAAAATCGATTCCCATGCATCTAAATTACCCGAATACCAAGAGCCAAGACTCCGAAAGTGCGGTTTTTGTTCGTCATCAATTTGGACGTCTACAATTTATGCGTCATCCGGATGCTACTTATAATGGAATATTACAAAATGCTAAATTACTGTGATCTTCGGACAAATTATGGAAGGGAACAACGCGATTCGATGTAATTGGGCGCAGCTCGAGCCGTCACTTCTGTTCTGGGTGCAAGGGAGAGGTAACCGCGGGTAACGGATGTAGACACGCATTAGAATTGGTAATGTTTGACTGTTGTTATTACCGTGTGCCGCTATATTGATATCTTCGAGGAAGTTTTTTTTAAGACGCCATATGGTTACCTATTGAAGGGATTAGTCATTTTACACACACGTATAAAAGCTGCTACTCTCAGTGACAGTTTTTTATTTATTATCTTGTGCAGATATCTTATCAATTTATTTATAATTTGATGAGGGATATTCTGGTGGCTGTTACAGTAGAATAGGGAAGTCGACAAAAAAATCTAAGATCAGATGGATTTCCAAAAATTATTGGACACATATTTTTTCTTTTTCACATAAACAAGAAATGAAGACGATACATACATATACGTGTGCGACGTCACATCGCACAGCATTTTTTACAACGTAGTGACGTCAAAAGCCCCCACTCATGATCTTTGACGCGTTTTATCTTATTAATTTTTTATTCATTCGATAAAACAAAAAACTCATATCTAATATGTTTCGATAATATAACTGACGGACTAGACAGAATCATATTTTGTTTAGTCAAGAAACATTAATATTGCTTAATCGTTTTCTTTAGCATTATGGGACTGAAACACAAGTGATTAGCTGAACTAGACTGCCTAAGATAGCATAAAATGTAAAAGGGGCGACCCTATTGCCATGAGATATAAATACTGACACCGTGGCTGCTTCTTGAAATTTCTGGAAGAATGAACCCAGGAGCTTATGCTCAGCAGTCGTGCTTGCTACCACTAGACCAATAAGTTAGTCTAGATTGCTTCTTGAGAAACTGGGCGATGACAAGGAACAAATTTCAGAATCGGGTAGTTTCCTAAAAATATGAATCTGTTTAGTCGTTCAGTTAGATTATCGAACAATATTTGATACGTCTTAATTTGTTTTATAAAATTAATAAAAAATGACGAAGACAAAACGCGTCAAAGATGAGTGGGGGCTTGTGAAGTCACTTGCCGTTAAAAATGTGTTGAAATGTTACGTCACACGAGTTTTCGAAGCACTATAATTATTATCATCTTCACTTTTTGTTTAAGTGAAAAGAAAATGTGTCCACTATTTTTTTGGAAAGCTATCGGACGGACTAATAAAGGCTCTCGGCTCTTGATGATGGTATGTATGTATATTACATCTTGAGATATAATATTTTATCGCTCATCATACATTTTGTATGGGATCGTTTACACTGTGCTATAATATATATTACATCTCAAACGCGGGATGTAATATATAGCACAAGATGTAATATATATTACATTCCATAGTCAAACGCTGGCTTTAGATTGTTTTGTCAAGTAGTAAGTACCCAATTTAACTTATAAAGATTTTTGTTCATCCTGTGGGGCTTAGGTTGAAAAATAATGATAATTATTTAATAAATCTTCCAAACACTTATCTCTTATAAAAGTCGCTAATCGCCTGTACCTTTCACATCTTACAAGGTTCCCGTACATAATGATGATGATGGTTGCCAAATAAATAATGGACGATCGTCAACGTTGCACAGATGATTTGCCCTGATGGATGAATATTTGACGACGGCTTTATTACTCCGTATTAAATGACAGGAAAAAGTCATTTAATTTCATGTCCGAGTAACATTATTGCTTGCTTTTATACGTATTTGCACTGCGTTTTGTTAATTTGAGAGGAATTCACATTTAGTCATACAAAAATTGTATTTCAGGGTAATTTAGACATTATACGACACAAATATAAATTTTGTTTATTCATCGTGGACTTTTCATCATTCTCTTGCCCTTATATCAATTAAATTCCTGCCGGCACAGCAGCGCCTCTTTCATTTTTCTCTATTAGATGACATCTCAGTAACGAACCGAATTACGCTGAATTATGTTTTGCACAGTTCATCCATTGTTTCTTTACTATTTCTTAAAGCAAGGTCTATCAATTCTAATACATTAGGTAAATTTTTATCCTACGTGAAAGTACACATAAAAATGAGGCCACATACCAGACTACGTTTTATTCAAGCTTGACCTGATGACCTGAGGTAGCCAGCATTGATAGCTCCACTCGCATGCGCCCGGCGATTCCAATCATATAATAGTTTACTTGGATTCGAATGCATGTGTTACTGGAAGTGCTTGTTTACGAACCACTACTCGTGCTCGTGCATGATATAAATGGGAGAAGATAGGTAGGTAATTTAAAGCGACAATAAATGCCAGCGACCTTAAGCAAGTTGATGGAGCTTGCGTCACTCCCCGCGACCGCGAAACGCATCCCCCCAATGCATGCTCGTAATTTTGTAGGGTAACTATACGTTTCAAATAGTTAGGACTGTCCAGCCCGATTTTTTATCACCATAAAAAATTAAAATATGCGATTTACAAAAAAACTATTGATTAGACTAAAAAAATTACATACTATGACCTTAGCATGTTGCTTCTAGAGTTATTTGCCAAAAAATCAGAACGATCATATGTATTTAAATATGGTTTTAAACTGGTTAAAAGAATTTTTAAAAGGTATCTTCGCGATATTTTTCTATCTAGTAAAATTATGTATTATGTTGTCAACACACTATGTTACTAGTGTATATTCTGAAGAATATCATACATTTTTCTGATTTTGTTTACTGCAGTAAATCATATACGTTAACGCATTATAAAACTCGCGTTCAGCTCCTGCTGTCCCCTTTTTTTTTTTTTTTTTTGGTGGGTGTAAAATCATCGAATAACCCCTCCCGCTCTTGGGCAGAGCGAAAGGGAGTGTCAGACTTCTACTGACTAAAAACCACCCATGTTCCTTCTTCGCCCTCTATGTCGAGGCCGCGATAACCAGAGGACTACCCGCGGCCCCGACAGGTCCTGCTGTCCCCTTAAGAATGAAAAAATACTTTAATTACCTAGACTGGTAAAGAATGACTTTAATCAATGTCGTGTCAAAGGCCACAATTTCACAGTGTTCAGTTATATTGAGTTTTTGTTGATAAAATAAAAAAAACATAGAATACATTATTAATTATCATATATTTTTTGTGCATTCTTAAGTTATTTATGATTTTCCTTTTTTAATATGGCGATCTAGCTACCAACTCAATTATATTTTATTCAAACAAATCAATCAAATATTTCGGATTCTTTCGAAAGATTAATTCGAACGTTTGGATGTACAAATACGCAGCCAGGTATGAAACTGATTAATTGTGTAGACAAAAAATAAAACCTGCTTGATGTGCCAAACTGAATGTTTTTTGTACCTGTCTCGACTCGGATATATTGGTAGCCGTCTCACGCAATGAAAAGATAAAGAGTGTCCATTTTTTATATTTATTTATATCAAGTTACTTGAACTTACGTCATAATTCATAAAACTTTCAATTCTAAATTCTTTCGCCTTTGCTCAAAGACGAAGTTTGTTAACTATTGCTTTTAAACTTTACACTTTATCATATAATAATTAAAGTTTATTAGATGTTGTCAAGTTCCATTGTCACAACATAAAATATTGCAAAATTCGTAACTTTCACAATTGAGGTTGATAGTTTTCAGGTGGCAAAAGTTTTGACTACACTATACATACTCTTTTTTTTGTATGTATGTACGTACATACAGATTTACCCTCGTGATGATTGAGAATTAATCAACTATTTTCCATACGACAATAGTTGATTAATTCTCAATTATGAGAAAACATTACTTCCAAACGCTAACGCAACAACAAACAAAAATCAAACAACCATAGATATTGTATTTGCATTTAACTTCCAAGTGTCACTTCTTGCCACTTTAGATCCGGACATTATTTACCTGCGACCGCAAACAATAAATCGAATTGGAAAGCAAGCATCTCGACCGTTGTAAATCAATCAAGTGATCATGAAATATGATCGTCCGTTATATTATCAATATCGAACTGTGTATCGATTTTTGTTGATTAATTTTCGATTCGAATTTGTATTGGGAGGAATGGTGAGATAATTTAGTGGTTTGTTTTAAAATTCATGTACAGCTATTTACTACTTATATTTTCAACATACATATAGAATAGCCCAGAAAAGACACCTAAAAGAAAATATTATAGATACTTCTTTCCCCGGGCTGTCTAAAACAATTAAAAACTTTCGAGATATGATTTGGTGCTAATGTGCAATGTTCGAACATGATAAGTCAGCTTGCACAGGCATCATACAATTATACGCGCTCCCTTGCTCACTACAACACAAGCATATCAAAAAAGGTGCAGTATTTCTACACTAGTCCCGCTCTAACGGTAATTTGTCACAAAGAAAAGTTATTCATCCACAATAATGACCACGGTCGGCTCGGTCTATCTCGGTACGCTATAGCTCTGACATTACTCGCACTACATAGACAATAGATGCAGAAGACCAGCTTCACACAAGAAGCGAGAACGAACGCACATTTGGAAGCTTAGGCCCCGGCCCGTAGCACACGGTGTATTTTCTACAGCGCCGACGCGACTACGCGCAGATGAAGCGAGTATACTACGCGCTTCAAACGAGATTTGAACGCGACCTTGTAACCCAAGCACATGAGGCGATCGTTAAACGCGCGTCATATATAAAACAAATGAAATTTGCGAAAGTGCGCCTGCAATTGTTGTGAAAAGACGTGTGTCTCTATGTGTGCCTGCGTTTGTGTTCGTTGCTTGGAACTGATCATCACCATTCTCCACCCGTTATCTCAAATTATTTGAGCCTAGCGCAGCATGTTTTCCTTGTAGCCAGGGGTCGTGGAGCGCATAGTACCCATGATCCCCCGTGCAAGTGTAGGAAGGGAACACCGGGTTAAGTCAATTAGACAGACCCGTCCGCTCACCCGGGGTGGAGGACATTCATGAGGATTTTTCATCCCGTAGGCATGTTTTCCTTGGTCATCTCCAACCATATATTTGCCTTTAATTTCCAAGTGTCACTTCTTGCCATTTTTGATCCGGACATTATTTACCTGCGACCGCAAACAATAAATCGAATTGGAAAGAATGTTCATCCCGGAAGCATGTTTTCCTTGGTCATCTCACCGGACATCTTCCTTCTAACACGATCCTTCACACAATGAACCTGTGATGTCCCTACTTTTTTAGCCACCCACATTCATGCTCAAAACTTTTGTGATGATATTTTCCAAATTGCTCCGCATCCGCATGAAGATGCTAAAGCATACGAGTACCTTCTGTACCCTAACTATTTTGTGATACTTGGTAGTGGTGAGCCAAGTTCTGATTTATTTACTTTGCCAAGTTAAAGGTCTCGGCTCCGGACTGTTGCTTTTGTTATTAAACTAGTTTGCTAATGATTTTTAGGGTTGCCAGAGTTTTGTTATTCGTTTGTTGTGTTAATGAGAAAGTTTGATTATTACACGCTTGGAGGCGTTTAGTTGGCGAGTAATTAACTTTTTGTGGGTTTTACTACGTTTTAATACAGTATAGTGTTAAATTTCGATGAAATGACAGGATTTTTACCCTACTTTAGTAACAAAATTTGTAGAAATTGTAGTTATAATCGACATTTAGGAACTTATTATATGAGGTTCATTAACGAGGTTAAGGACAGAGATATTTTAAAAGCGCCTTCTATAATTGTTCCACATTCTAAGACTTCCCCGGATCATAATACGTGACTGTTTTTTTGGACCCATTCAGTTTTAATTACATTACTTACGATTCAAACCTGTTAATAATAACAATTCAAAGTTTTTCACAGACCCATAATTAAATTCGAAACTAAGTAAAACAAAGCGGGAACTCGTTTTCCTTTGACTTAAACCTCATGCTTAACTAACCACCGGCTTACGGCCACGGAGCGTAAAAACTCACAAACCTGCCAAAACTTCACATACCGTAATTAACTGACTCGAAGTTTTTCCAACAAAGGGGTTCTGCAGGCAAAAACTATACCCCTCTACCATGACGACGCATAAATAAAAATGGCTGACCACCAAGCATTATTAACTAGAAATTGTCCGTCAAACAGTAATTGAACCGTAATAAATGGTAATAATATCGGTTTTATTTCTTTACAATGGCATTATTTTAATTGGGTCGCGAACTTGGCTGGTTTAAAATGTAGTAAATGCTTGATGTGAGTATTGTATGAGATATTTAATTGCACTGTATGAGGACCACTCATTAAACTTTTTGCTGAAAGTATCAGCAAATTAGTCTTTCGAGTTAAATAAATAAGTTTTTAATGTAATAACAATTTGCAAAACATGAGTTATTTCAAACAAGATTTTATGTGAAAATGCTGTCAAGTTTGTCATTACAAAGAATGTCTACATAAAATATGATAATTTTACGTTGAATAACAAATCACTAGTTTATGAGGCAGACCATTTATGAACTAGTTAATTACCTTACTCAATTTATTAGCAAAATCGATTCTGCTTACACAAATTGCCAGTTGAATGCAAAATAATTTCACGCCATAAGTGGATGTTTAAATCAATTGGACGGTAAGAAGTCGAGAACGTACTTGGATTATTGATAACGACGGCCAAGCACGAAAGCTTTGACTATTCGATTTATTTTTCCAATAAGGTGCTCTGAACGATGTCGCCGCAAAACGAAACACCGCCCCTACAACTCAGACAATACGATGAGATAGTCTGGGCGCATTACTAAGATTACTCTGCGACTAAGACAATCTTTATTACAAAGACTGAAAGTTCAAAATAAAGGATTGAATGTAATTTAATGTTGGCGAAGTATACGTGCTTCGCAAATCAAGTGTGTTGAAGAGGATGGGAGAACCACGTCTATGAAAAATCGTGACGAGGGTGACACAATAAGTGAGGAAAGGTGAGGGGGAAGCAAGGTGCTTTAATCGGAAATACGTACCCTTCGGAACTGCAAGGCTAAGGGCGAGGCGAAACACGAATCAAGAATGTAAAACACCTGGCAGACATCGATGGCGTACTCTTTTCAAAATATCTAAGGTAAGACACAATACAAAAGAAGTGACGAGAAAGCAAAATCAACAGGAAATCGCAAGCTTAAGGAAAACTATAATTTCGTAAATTACCAAAGTTTGGCCCGTCCTGTTGACTAAGCTTCTTATCCGTTACTCACAATGCAGTCAAGGGTGAATTTTCCTCAACAGGAAACCACGATATAACAACACTATCCCTCATATACCTCTCATGTGTTAATGGCAAAATCGAATTTACGTATACTGTTAGCAAGTTAATATAGCTGGAGTGGAAAGTTTGTGAGACCGAGTAGAGAAGCGAAAAGCAATGGACCAATTACAGGCTTCAACGGTGGGCAATTGTGAAACCAATAAAGGCAAGGGAAGCGCCTGTGTTGTCTCTTTATTCATACGATTAGGACACAGTGACGCTTTGTTGCCGTTCGCTTTAGACAGCCATCCTAGCAAAGAGCAATTTTGTGACGCTTTGAACTACTTGCTTGCTTTTGCAGAGTTCGTCATTTTCGTCACACGTTTTCAAATTCAGGTTTCGTCACATTTACTTTGAGACCCTCAAAGAACCGTCCCAACTAATATGGTCAGGATTCTGCACTGGGAAGTCAATTGCATATTTCATTAAAAGTTTATTAATCTGCTGCATTACGCACTGCGTTTAAGTAGAGCTTCACTTTTATATATAATATATGTGAACATCTTCCAATGTCTTTATGTTGTATGTCTACTTAAAAAATATGATAGTTAACTCACCCTGATTATTCAATCGATCCTACAGCAACAAGCTAGTAGCTCACAAAACTTCAGCGCTTATTAGCGTTGTAGCAACCGATTTTCCTTTCGAACTAACCCTTACATTGCGCACGGGTAAATAATTGACTGACACGCCACATTATTCCCCATTCAAAGACTGCCAAGAAAAGAAAAATGGTAAGCAGACCTCTTACTCTTACAGTCAAGTAAAAATAGTTGTTCTGAATACTAGAATGGCTTCGATTTGTCTTATAATTCAATGTCACGCGATACTGGATAAGGGTTTAGATTTTTCGTGAAAACGAACAAGGTGAGGGATGTTCTAGCTCTTCAGTTTGCGGTAAGGAAAATGGGTTTGGAGTAATGAGGTTATTTTTGGTCTTGACATTGAGTTCAAGGAAAATGGGAACATAATATATTATGTAGTTAGTGAAAATTACGTGGGACGTTTTTCTTGTGTTACAAATAAGCTACATATTATGTATTTTGTGTTGTTCATGATTATTTTAGAAAATAATTTTGGAGAGATGGTTCGTTTTATTATGTTTGTAAAAATAATACCATTTTGTGACTTGTATTCCAATAACAATTAATAATAAAAACTCGCTTAAGTGTTCATTGCGCTGCAAATTCAACTCTATTTCTATACCAACAAAGTTCTAAACAGAATATCAATAACTTATGCATGCTTGCACTACCGTTTGTCCCCAGAGTGAAGACTAATGAATTAGCCCGTCAATAATATCAAAGCAAATGCCAGATGTCAATTTCGAGTGACAACCGTTTCAAGGGTTGATTTTCTATTTTACAACTTTACACTTTGAGCTGCGAACTTAGGGTTGTAATTTCTTTGTATTTTATTTATTATCCCCTTTAAAATAGGTGTAGAGATTTTATTTGATTGATTACATTTATAATGTGACAATTGCGTGTTGAAATTTTTGATTAAGGTCGAATATAGAAGTAAATATATTTTGGAAATAAATTACTTGACTATGATTCACCGCTAGAAATTATTTCACACATTTTATTAACAACGCTGTAATCATTTACTTATTATTGAAATTACTTATTGATTATTCTCCTCTTGACGCTTATTTACGACAACCAGTAAATTTTATTAATGAGTCGGATTCTCACAATCCACTCCGTGTCTCATTATTTGGGCTGTTCACACCCGGTGTCAATAACCAGAAACGGAGATTTTTTTTTCTCAATTGCACTTTTTTAATAACCTACCATCAAGCATGTAATCCCCTATAAGTTTACACAGAGGTGTACCTAATACACCCACATTGCGCCAGTTATGTTTAAGTACCATGTACTAGTGGTCGCAATAGGGTATTTTATTCCCGGGTACCAACCTGGAAATCGAATAAGTGCCTTTCAGCTTCGTTCAAGGTACTTTTACACCCTTGCATATATTTAGCATAATGTAGCATCACGCCTTAAAGCCTCGAAGAGTTAGGCAGATATTTTGCCACTTACTTATTTTGTGATAGGGAGCTACTTTATTGCCAGATCTTTTTTTTTAAAGTTAGGTATATCATCAAATGACTCCTTCTGCACTGAGCAGAGGAGGTATTCCATGAAGCACACCCAAACGAAGCACACCCAGATGAAGCACACCTAAAGTATTCCACTTAGCACACCCATAGGAGGGCTTCAAATATTTTTTTTAAATAATTAATTTCCTATTCCACGAAGCACACCTACGAATATCACTCGCATAGTGCGGGGACTCAGAAATAAAAATGTCGATAGAAGAAAATATTTATTATTTAAAAGACTAACTTAAAAAAAAACATAACATTACGTAAACAAATTTTTGAAAAAGAACATTAATATCAAACATTGTTGTTCAACTCAGCGACCAACAATTCTTATAATTAACATTCAGTTTCATTATAATAATGTGACACAATATTTGTCATTTTTGTAATCTTACTATTTAAAATCACAGATAAATAAATCATAATTATCTTTCCAAAAAAATAAATATTTTTTAACAATTTTTATAATATTTTCCTTTTTCGTACTCTTAATAAAATCACAGATTGTTTCATAATTGCAATAAAAACTTGGACAAATATCAAAAACATTGTAAATATTGTTTTGAAGTTTTCTTATACCTGTTTAGTGAATAATAAAAATAAATGTCTTTTCAACAAAAGTCCCATCAAAGTGAAATCAAATATTATTATCAACTTTTACCCATTAAAATAGATTTGAAAATGGCATGCACGAATTTCTTTGCTAAGATATTAGCAAACTCTTACATGAGTTTTATTTTATTACAATAACGTTCAAATTAAAATAGAATACATGGATTCCATGTCTCAATATTTTCATAATATTCTAAGGAAATATTAACTCTACTTACTTGTACATCTCTAGGTGACTTTGCTAACAATCTATTTACACCAAGAGATTTGTTTCTCTTATTGTAGAGGGCCGGACTTGACATTTTTAAATTGTGGCATATCACTGACTAAATTCAATCCTCGATCCAATGTATCATTAAGTTTTTGCTTGTAGATTGTAGGAATGGGCTCCATGGTGGAAACCACTTGCAGCTCGAGTTCATGCATTGGTTCCTTAATTTGGGTCTCCGAAACGTTTGAGGCACATTTATGTTCCTTTATTTTAACAACTTCTTCCAAGTTACTTAATGTGAGTAAGCCATTACACCCTTTTTTAATACACCGCCACAAAGCATTACCGTTTTTTATAAATCTTGTGTTTTCTATATTGTTTGATAAGTATGGGATTTATAGAACATTATGAAAATTACAAGTATTGTATCACATTATTATAATGAAACTGAAAGATGTTAGATATTAAGTTAGTCTTTAAATATTGTCTTCTATCGACATTTTTATTTCTTAGTCCCCGCACTATGCGAGTGATATTCGTAGGTGTGCTTCGTGGAATAGGAAATTAATTATTAAAAAAAAAAATTTGAAGCCCACCTATGGGTGTGCTAAGTGGAATACTTTAGGTGTGCTTCGTCTGGGTGTGCTTCGTTTAGGTGTGCTTCATGGAATGTCTCGAGCAGAGCGGTAGGGAGTGTCAGACTTCTACTGACTAAAAACCATCCATGTTCCTTCTTAGCCCTTTGTGTCTAGGCCGCGGTATTTCTTTCGAACAACCAGCAGCTCCAACGGGACCCGACGGGTACTTCATTGCCCACCATCAGGCACAAATCCATGACTTCTAAGTACTGTGAAATTCTTAATGATAAAATCTAATAACATGCGGTCATGTTATTTGGGTTTTAAAACATATCTGGCGAAATTTCGGCCGTTTTCGTGGATTTATTAAAAATACGTAGAGATGACTCCTCTGTCTCCTACGTACATAAAAACACCGCCTCCTCGTAAGTGTCCGACTAAGTCAATTTCTCGGTCGATGTGGCGTGGCGTGTGTCGTTGGCCACATGTTGCTCGCCACACATTAGCATGTCAAAGCTTAGAGTAAGTCTCAATTACAGTGTAGGTACGTTTACAGGTTAGGTAGTTAGCTTAGTTACTCTATTATGTAGTGTTGGTTAAAGCTTGTTAGTTTAAATAACTTACTTGCATAGTTAGTGGTAGTTTGGGTGGGGGTATATTTTTTTAGATTGCAACATAGGTACCTGGTCTGTGATAATTAACACTATCAACAGCTATGAAATTCATGAAGGTTTAATACACTTTGTTTGTTCATACTTATATTTATTGTAAATGGGAAAGTAACTCTGTATGTTTGTTAGGTACCGTTACACGACTAAAAAGCTGATCGGATTTTGGCAAGGTGATAGATTACATCTGGAGAAAGAACAAGGGCTATCTTTTTTTTTCACACATAAACTAAGACATTTTTACGCTAAAAAGTCTCAGGCAACAGCTAATTTTTTTCCATATTTTGTATAATGAAAATAAAGGTTCAAAAGACTGTGGTTGTTAATTTTCAGATATAGGAGTCATTGAAATAAAATAATGAGGATTTGAACACGTGTATCGTTGTATCGTGCGATTTTGTGGAAATGGAAAAGCAATTATCATTATCCCATTACTTATAACAACGGAACTTCTATTACAGTCACATAAGCTTAATTGCGATCAGAACGCAAGATTGTAACTGTATTAGATGACAGTACAACTATTCAAATGACTTAATTCCACGAAGCGTAAAAGTTATCAACCAAACACAAAACAATTCTATACTAATATCAAACACATTTTCAAACTTTCCGTTCCTTCTAAACTTATAATAATCATACATAAACTGCTTAGCACCGGTGAGGTCGGTCTCATAAATCAGTGTACACGTACTAACATGCATGCAGTCGGATTCAGGGGCACCTCGGAAAGCCTCGGCAGGTTTCGGAGTTGGCACGAAGCCACGCACCCTCCAGGTCGATTCACACATCGCCGGCCGAACTCTGCCTCTGAAGGGAATAAGTTACTATTCACATTTTCCGCGAGGTTAAACGCCTGGAGGCAGGTAGGCCAAACGATTTCTCGTGTACGACATTCAAATTACTGCTACTTGTGGTTGTCTATGTGATTTGTATGCTAATATCGGAATAGCGTGATAGTTGTTACTTTTTATTTTTATTTCTTTTTTTGGTATAGGTATAATTGCATAGTGGTGGTCTATTTCAACTCGTATTGTATGAATTTTAAAGTATTAGATTAATATTTCAGCTCCGAATAAATGTAAATCGTCCTTTACTCGTGTGGATTTTAAAGCAAAGCAATGGTAGTCAAGATTGTAATGGTAAATTATGTTTGCAAAATAAGCGAGCTTGTTTATTTTGTTCAACTTTAATACGAAGTGAAGTCAAACAAATGAAATCATAATACGATTGAAGATTTATAAAAGTGAGAAGCAAATGCGATTGCTCTTGCCTTCAAGTTTATTTCAAGAGATGTCAAAATAAATAATACAAAACGTGTGCAGCAAAGGCTTACAGACGATACGTCTGGTGTCCTCGGGTGTTGCCACGTATCAATTCAATTTATTCCGACTGCGAGTTTTGCATGCAAAAACGGTGTAACAAAAACTAACACGACAGTTGAAGCGAAGCCCTACCCGGCTACGGTGAAGTCGACTTGGCGAAAGTAATTAATCGCAAGCTCGCGAGCTGTCGCCGCGTCACAACGCATCAATTGCTGGAAACTCACTCTGTCGGAAAATTGGAGCCACGATGCCGACTCGAGTGAGAAACACAATCGTCCTACACTATCGTGTCCGAAAAAAAATAGATAAAAAAACTATTCGACGTCGCAGAATACGTCCTCATTTGAATGCTTATTGATTCAGTGCCCCCTACAAACCATGATTCACAGTAATAGAAATACTTACTTAACTCAAATAATTTATTTGACCATTGTTGGTCGTAAGTAATAAGAATTAAATAGGAATATATCTCTGTCGTTTTGTTATTCATATTACATTACCGTATCTTCCTTTTCCAGACGTTTTAAGCGTTGATTATTCAGCGCTATCGCGGTGTACCATCTGGTGAGCTGATGCGCGGGAATAGCAGTTGTGTAGTTCTAAGAATAAGGCATTTTTTC
Source organism: Diarsia rubi (assembly GCA_932274075.1). NCBI lineage: Eukaryota > Metazoa > Arthropoda > Insecta > Lepidoptera > Noctuidae > Diarsia > Diarsia rubi. The sequence continues at coordinate 11,584,536 of OW026417.1, read as the reverse complement.
GGTTGCAACGGAGGATGGAAGAAGGTTATAGTGAGGAGACATTATTTTGTCACAATGGTGGGTGCCGCCCACGCTACGGGCAGCAGCAGCGCAGTCTTCGGTGATGCACTGCTTTAGGGAACGAATAAATTACCCGGACCGTTCACAAGACTTACACCGCATACAGTTTCATAGTAGGTATCTTTAGAATACCCCGTAGAATAATATTCTTACGAGCGGACAAATGTCTCTGAGCTACTGTGAATATAAAATGTTCTTTTTAAATGAAATAAAAGACGTATCTCCTACGAGGCCGTATTTCAAGTAACTTTAGACTAACGAGTGCTGTTGGAGGTGTGAAAAAAACGTGTTAATAACACCTTCCGCTTGAAACAATAGTAGGAATTCGGATCAGACACATACGATGCTAGGAGCAGTCCGCACCGTGAGAAGCTTTGTAACCACAATGCTCATGGCGTCTACACAAACCGCAAAGTAGGTAATCTAATACACGAAGCTCAGCGACACTGGCTTTCATGGCCGCAAATCTCGTATTACACGATAACACGACTGGGCTGTTTAATAATTTCCAATTTAAAAATTGTGCGATTATCGACCGAATTCCGAAGTAGTAAGTCATGTTATGAAGTTTTGCGCGTGCAAAAGCTGTTGTGGGCAAGCGGCCGATTCATAGATTGCTTTTTTGTCGGAACTCGGGCGAATAAAAAAGTAGCAACAACCCGCTCCAGTCCGCAACGTAGGTGGCTATCGTGTGTCGTGTACGTTTTTGCGTGAAACATTCACAAGAATCGGTATTGGCAAATTGAAAAATGATTCTTTTATGTCCGCTATATGGGGAGTCAAAAATCCTACTACCGTTTATAGTTTGATACAGTTTCTGAACTCTTGTTTTGCTGATGAAAATGGACTTTTACGGAATCAAGTTAGGTGAAAAACGTTTATTTAGCGAGATTGTTGGAACTCATGGATGCCACGCTTTTGTGTTTAAAAGATATAGTACTACTCTTTAAATTCTCTCTACTTTCCCGATTTCGGCATCTCTGAACAGAAAAGCTTCAATTTTAAATCACAACATTTCTAACAAAATTAATTACTGTGAGTATTCCTTGAAACAATCCTTATTGCTAAAGAGTGTAAAGTTAAAATACATTTGTTTCACGACAATAGGATTGACGCCCGCACAATACTCAAAGCTTAGCTTTGAAATTACAAAAATCTTATTTCACCATCAGTCGAACATAAGTAGCGGGGAACAATTTCTGTCTCGCGGTTAAATCTCAAGAGACGTACAAAACGTTTATTCTTCCTGTCTACTCAACGGAGTAGAGAATACTTCATATTATTATTTTATTTAGCAGTTAATCTGTGTGTGTGCGTGGCATATGCGAGAGATATCTTTGCAGCATAGGTTGTGAAATGTAGTTGTTGTTTTATTTTTAGCTGTTATTGCTTTGACATTTAAGGTATAGAAAACGTAAATAGAAGGTACCTACTTAATTACTTATTTCTATGTGATCATTTTGTTACCTTGTTAGGTAAGTAATAAAAATGCCATAAAATCATATCGACCTTAAACCGATGGCAATGTGAAAATTCCGGGAGAACCTAACCATCGGCTATAATTTTATTTTTCTAATAAACGTGGCAAACGTTTATTAGAAAAATAAAATTATAGCCGTTTATTTTTCGTCGTCTATTTTTATGAACACATTAAAAGTAATCACTAGTACGGTTTAAGTTAACTTTCCTAGCTATTTTGTAGCTATAAAATTTTAGTGGTGCATTAATCGGTTTTATCCATAGAATCACATTAATGTTGTCCATATAGTTAATCTTAGGGACACGTTCAAAACACACATGACAAATTCAATGTATTTTCTATTCTCATGATACTATAAATGGGCGGCGATGTTAACATTTTTAGCAATAATATATTCTGAATATGCAAAAACAATTACGCTTGTAATAAAATGGAGCTTTATATCATAGACATTTACATAATTAAGGCCTGTGTAGAAGTAGCTTTGGATGTTCGTTATATTAACGGCTCCGTGTTTTACGCATGAATATTCGATTGGCCATTCAGCAAGCGAGTTGATTTATCGCATAAAGCTAGTCTAGTTTTTATATCGCTTGTTACACTATAGTTTGCGATTATAAACATATTTTTATTCCCAGCAATAATCGTAAAACGCGTTGATAAAGAGATAATTTTTTTAAATGGAGATATTATGTGACTGGAACAAAAATAAAACTATAAAAATGAATATGTCGGTAACATTACTACTCGTACATTAACGGTAAAACTTGTATTTTGAAAGCTAAATAGCACACAAACCTACTCATAAATTATCAATCATAACGTGTTAAAACTCGAATTGGAACCAGCTACGAAAACAAATAAAAAATTAGAGATGCCAATCTCTCCGCCGCAAATCGAAGAGCTTAAAAACCAGCCGACGCTAATTTCGAGTAAATAAACCCTTTCGGAATATCAAAGCCAAGAATTAGTCGAAATTATTTAACCCGTGAATTGGCTTTCGACGACTGTAAACTTCAAATCAAGGAGCCAATTCACAAGAAAGCCGCGCCCGCTTTAATATGCACTCCACAATAGTAAGGGGTTCGAGTTTTGAAGAGGTAAGTCCTTTATCTTCCCACAGACGCGCCTCCATCGCGAGGGAGGGATACGATTAGAAGTCTTAATCTTTAAACGAGTTCAAGATAGCCAGTAGCTTCGGCCAGTAGCGAAGATTTTTCGACTATTCCCGATATCGCGTTCGAGGTATTTTCAAATATCCTTGACATTTTTGTTCCGTTTTCGTCAAGATGAAGCATCAAACTTCTGAAGTACGCCACACAAGTCAACGCTTTTTTTGTACGCTGTTAACTGAGCGCTGAGATAGCAAACATATGATAAGCAGTGACAGATTGCAAACTTTTTATCTAAGATGCTTCTGAGAAGCAATTTGTTGTCTGTATGTGTTTCTTTAAAGTATAATTTAGTAATGTTCTTTATCTTTACAACGGCGAATAATTCCTGTACACTTGGTTTACAAATTTCCAATAAATTTAATATGTCTGCAACGGCTAATACTTTACATTCCTGAACTGAACTTTGTACGTTACAAACAAAACTATTCTTAACACAATTCTCAAAATAACATTAACACAATATAAGGGTTTATATCCTGTAGATGTTATACCAACTTTGAATAAAATACGTTACCCAAGGGTGTGTTCAAAATAAATTTCCTTATGGCCGGACAAAACAATGTGAAGATCAAAGGAGGTTTTGGCAACTTTATAAGGGGGTGATCTCAGTATGCGGTAACAAGATGCTAATGTAATCGTTCTTTTAAATTACGCCGGGCTCCGTATCTCGAATTGTTAGAGTAATGTTATTAGTATTTATCAGCTCGTAAAATTGGGACCGTTTATTTTCTGACACGTTTCCTGAATAGAAATGGAGAGTTTTTGGTATGTCTGTAGTAGTTTTACATATTTTCATCTGTGTAGTGTAGTCATACAGTGCGAGCACAAATATTGAGGTTTGAGTTTATATTTGTCTTGGTGTGTTGAGATAATTGTTCTGCAAATATGTGTGTCTTTTGTTTGACTTAGCAATATAGCTTTGCGCGATTTACACCTTGTAAGTTGTTATTTATGATTGTTGTACTCAATGAAGTTTTCTTGCAGTTTCAGAAGATGTCTTGTGTTAGAATACATTTTCTATTTAAATTGCAGCTCCGGTCACTGATGGCATAAGCTTCAATTGAGTAGATATTAACTTGATGGCGTTTTAAATAAATGTGGTAATTTCCTCCTACAAGTAAGCTGTCCAGTTACAAATTACTTAGACAAAGTTAAGTCCACTAAACAAATCGTAAATCAGTAGCTTGAATAGTATTTAGTTCACGAGTAGACAGCACGTCATGTACTATTGAACAATGTTGACGTATTTCAACTATTACTTGTCGGAAATCAACTACCTACTTATGCTCGTTTGCACTAAACTTAAACCAATGCCTAAATATCATTATACTGTTGCAATTTCAACTCTCAGAGTTGAGAAAAGCGTTGAAAATTCTACAGCGCTCTTTTTTGTAAGACTTTCAAATAGGTGTCGCTTAAAGTTAGTGATATCGTGCATTTACCTTGCCTTTGATAACCAGATGCCAGACTGCATTGCAAGTATTGTTAGTAACGTCATAAATTCTTCGAAACACTACTTAGTTACTCCGAATTATTAATTGGCAAGCCTATTTTGTTGGAACATTATAGCAATTAGAATAATTTAATAGAACTTGTAAGCTATTATTTATGTAAGAAACAAGAATGCATAGTTGTATTGCACTACATATTGTGGTTAGGTTTCATATCACTCAGTACAAAATTAAATATTGTAAAAATATCTTCATAGCAGTATTTATCTTTCTAATCCTGAATATCTTCAGGTTTTATAATAAAATATGCGGTTCTTACATTTTAAAGTTTAATATATTTTTATACCCACTGACATGCCTTGTATTATGCAAAGAGTTATTCTCAGAACGTCGTTCAGATATGAAAAGAGCTAAGGTATGAAATAATAGCATTACCTAGGTAAGTACTTTATGAAGTACAATACGTTAAAAGATTGAATATTCCTTTTTGTTCAACTATTTTTTTATTAATATAGAAATTTGTTAAATTTTTTACAGAATACTGTATCATAGTATGTATCTATTATAAGAACCATACTTTTAGTAAAGCTAAGTAGATACGATACGGTACCTTGTTAGAGTGAATCATGAATTGGTTAATGCAACAATATTTATAATCAATCAATATCTCGACAAAAAAAATATTAAGCAATTTACCATATATTTGAAAAATCTAATTTAACAGTCTGCTAAGTTTCTACATTTTCTTTTAGTATCTAGCTAAGCAACAAAATGTATTTTGTATCTGTAAATACATAGGGTGAGAACAAAGAGTACATTCTTATCACTTAATACTTCATTGTTGCCAACTGTTTCTTTCTATCGTCTCTAAAACGACTGCGAGAAGATTCGCAGCTGATACAACCTTTCACATCGCCCCTACTGTATCTCAAGTACTATCCACTACTGCCCATTGCTTCCAATCTCCTAACTAATAACCCGTAATCAAACGTATTAAATCAAAACATATTCCTTTAATTCAACAATCAAAGCGTCAACCGATTCTCGTAAACAAAAACATAAAGAACTCAATTACAATAAGCTGTATTGGTCCCGTTCAAGCGCAATATTGAAATGTTCCAATTTGCATAGTGATTATAAACATCAGATTGGGGATTTACACCATACGAGAAACAGAGATAGATAATGATATTATACCGAAACAAAAAAGGATAGCAATAATAGCCAGCTGATGACTGACAACGGGAAAGCGACCAATGTATGAAGAATTGTACATCTAATTTTTTTCAAAGACAATTTTGTTGTTTGAGAGGTCTTCAAACTTTTGCTGCCTCTCGATTTAGTGCTATGAATGATCACAAAAATAATTGTGACGAGTCACTTTAATTAACTATGGAATCATAGTTTTAATGGGTGTGATAAACTTTGATCTATTTAAGTACAAAACTAAATTAACACAATAATTAGAATTATTGTGAACGCTCCTAAATATTGCTGTTATTGGTATCATCATGCGAATTATTTACTGAAAAATAATGAATTGTGTTTTATGTAATGACATTAGCGAATATATTTCTTACTTAATTATTCATGCGCACTAAAAAGGCAAATACGTTATCTGCAATGGTAAACTAGTTTTTGGTCTAAGCTTCGAAATTTTCCCATGTGATCACAGACAACACAGTATCTTCGCGCCAGGTTTTATTTCAGTTTTAACATTACAACACAGTTTCCAATTCAGTAGACCAAATACAAATATTTGACATGATCATCTCAACTCCAACAAGAACGTTAAAAAAACCAACACAAACAAAATATTGACATTACATTCTTGTACAAGAGCACACACGGAAACCTTGCAAGCACCCTAAAAACTTGTAAATACTGCAGACGTGACGGGCAACGCTGTTCAAAGGCTGGCTCGAACATTCCGGCGGACGATCGATCCGGATTAGGCTTGCCCGACCGACGAACGGACTAAATAAACAATGTGACGAGGCTGCTTCACCCTTTTAACGAATCCCTCTGCACTCGCGTAAAGCTAGTAAGTATTATTCGTTACTTTACACTACGTGATTGACTAGACCTGATTTGGGCTTCCTGACTGAATCTTCGCCCGACGATTCAGTCAGGAAGGGTTGTTTTTGATTCGACTTTTTTGTTGTTTAATTAGCTTAAGGCAATGTGTGGCGGACCTACAAATTCTCCATGATCCACTGCTGTATTCGTTCTTAGTCTTACCTGTAACAAAAAGAAACATTTCATTAGTCATTAGAAAACAAAATAACACAGGAGCGAGCGAAAAAAAAAACCTCTTACTCTATAATCAACCATGCTGAATTCTTAAAAAAAAAAAATCAGTTCTAAAATAAAAGTAGGGTCAACCAGTTCACAAGTAGGCGACAAGATCTCCGTGCCGTACCGTAGAACTATTCCAATGTGTGAGATATCCTAATGGCAGTATTAACTTCATCTTTTCAGCCGATCGGGGAATAAGGTCGGTCGTGCATTATCGCAGTAAGAAGGAAAGAGGAACTAAATACGCATGTTAAGCTGGATGAGCGGTGATATATACGTGAGAAGTTTCGCAGTATACTCGATTACTCTTATTCTTGCTACTCCTTTAGTTTAATATAAATTTGGTATTTTATTGTCCACATTATCAATTTTTTTTAAAAGCAGATTCATCAACTTCTTTAGTGCTTAAATAGTTTTTGCAAATACCCCCGGCACAGTACTATGTCCTCGTAAAGGCACTTTAAGTCACCGCAAAATATTATGTCCGAAATTTTGGCTACAAAATGTAGGATGCAATTAACTCGTGTCATAGAAAGGGTGGCATAACCACTATCAACCGGGCCGGGGTTAATTTACCTTTAAATTATGGAGGCATCTCGTACACGTTGCCCGTAAATAAATAGCCAAGCTGGCCATTGAATAACAGAACTGCCTTTTTTTTTTTTTTTTTGGTGGTTGTAAAATCATCGAATAACCCCTCCCGCTCTTGGGCAGAGCGAAAGGGAGTGTCAGACTTCTACTGACTAAAAACCACCCATGTTCCTTCTTCGCCCTCTATGTCGAGGCGATAACCAGAGGACTACCCGCAGCCCCGACAGGATAACAGAACTGCCTTAGGATGTAATTCAGTGATACGAGTACAAGTACCGAAGGGTGCAAATTTTATTTTATTTACGACTTCATTTTGTAGTAGTTCTTGTAAAGGAGTTATATTTGGTTGTTGTTCTTTTAAACGAGTTGTATTTTCTAGTTGCTCTAATAAACGAGATTTATTGTTTTAAAATTATGCGTGTGTACTTTCATTGACTCTGAATAGATGATGGACTATAAGTAAGCTTTCTTGTGTTTTAACCAGTATGGGACTGGTTTGTTGTGAGATTCTTATGATAATAGGTAATAAATAGCCAAGCGATATTAATCAACACTAGCACGCCGTCTCCGACCATGATAGAAAAAAAACGTATGTTATTAAAGCTAGCCATTACATAAAAGAAGCCGTTTCCATTCAACATATAGAGGTTTGCTTTTTATACAGTTTCTTGTAATGGCCGTAGCATTTTGCAATTCAAAGGCCCCTGGGCGACTTCGAATAAGCTTGGCTACAGTTTGTCGGAATACGGATAAGTAGTCGCCTTGTTTAATGCATAGTTTTTGTTCGAATTTCGATGTCGTATCAAAGGAATATTTAGCACTCAAATATGGGACACGAAAAGTGAATAATTTAGAAGCACATTCGATATGACGACGTTTGATACAGATATAAAAAGGCCTGTATGTGTTGTTTTTGTTCTTTTTTCATATAAAAAGGGGTAACACATGTGCCTTTTGATGATGTGAACGTTCGTATTATATTTCATCACAAAATGGAAGTAAAATATTAAAGAGAGTTCAGAGTTTTGTTTGATATTTTTGGCGGTAACAAAACAATTTCTCGCTAGTCAGCAAAAACCAAAATGAGAATTTAGTACTGTTGTTTCAAAAGAGTTAAGAAAGAAGCTTTAATATTTAAAAGTAACAAGAAACTCTGAACACCTGAAGCCATAAAGCCTGACATAATGATGTTACAATACCGCCAACATTTTAGCACAGGTTTAAAACACAACAAATGGTTCCAAACTTTGCTGACGCCCATCGCCAAAGTTGGAACATTACAAGAAAATATGCGTTCATCTATTAGAAAATATAACACGAGCTGCGAGACCTTCAGTGGCATGTTTATATTCGTATCGCGTGAGTATGATGCTCCCGCCTTAACACAACAATAAGACTACAAACAAAAGCAATCCCTAATAAAATGTAAACAGATGTCAGTTTTCAACGATGATTACTTGACAGAGCCCCGAAGTTCCGGTACCCGTTATACCTGTCATGGATTTGAAATACTGGTATTGCTTTTTCATACTTCTTTGTGTATGTATGGGTAATCAAGTAAGCATTAGTTAGCTAATACACGTAACCGATACATTTCATATGGACGTGGAAAAGTAACTGTATATGCCTCATTAGAGAGAAATATAGACGGAAATCCAAAAGGTTACATGGGATTCAAATTGATTTTAATGGCTTAATTTGAATGAGATATAAGGTCCGCCCAAAAGAGGTTAGAATGAAACCAGATAAATCCTCCACCTTTGTATACAACATAGAGAGCCAAGTCAACTAAAACTCTTCGTCCATAAAAATCAATCTATCACCAGAAATCAATAAAAAACAAATAAATTTTTAAAATGAAAACTTTTTGGAACTATCAATCAAACGTAACCGAGGTATTGTCGGATGTTAGAATACACAAGCCGATTTAACTATCGGGGAATTATAGGTTGCGGTCAGCTGAAAAAAATAGAAAACGTGGAAAACGTAGTACGGTAGCCTTGTTCGTATTTTTTCCTTTTGCTGAATTGCGTTCGGTATATCCAAATTAATTTGGGTAAAATGTTTTGCGATACTGATAATAAAGTGTATAGGGTTGCAGATAGTTCCAAATAACTGGTTTGTGGAGGTTAGATATGCAGTCGATACTTGTAAAATTCTTTTATTTAGCTGCACTTGGCAGGACTGGAAACCAACCCTTTTGGTTTGGAAAAGGCGAGGTGGATGACGATGATTGTTTTTTCTATTTTCTCAATAAAAATTATAACAATAGCAGCATACCGCATACAATTAATTTACCATCCAATATTAAGGTATAATAAATTCACCGTGAACAAAATCTAAAAGGCTTTTCTGTAACAAAAAAAGCCCAATTATTGTACGTAAACACGCTACGTGACCGGTATATGAGTTTATTTATATCTTTTATGTATATTAACTCTGATTGATTATTTTTTGCCAGCATTTTCCACTAGTGTAGCAAACAATTATTTAATCGATCAACTCGAGGCATGACTTAACAAAGCTATTGTCAAAAGTACGTAGCAAACTGATTGAATGATTTGTGAAACTAAATTGGCTATTTGTGTAGGCTAATCTCTAGAATCGTTTATTTAACCAATCAGCATGTTTTGTGATTAGATGCGTCACTGGATTGAAACTTATTATGGAAATTGGTACTGTCAACAAATCAAATGTACCAAATCATCATAAGTAAACACTGCCTTGCGGAAAGGATCTAAATTGTTATGCTTTTCTCGCATATGGTACCCCGCAATTGCCCTGGAAAATGGGGTTTTCCAACATGGGATAACATAACATCACGCCTTGTAATCCCTGAAGGGATAGGCAGTGGTGTTCCTAACAGTAGTCCCACTTTGCCAGTCATGTTTAGGTTCCATCAAATAATGGGTGAGCCTATTGCCATCAACCGGGCCCAGATCCAGACCTTGTGGCTGCTACTGTGTAATTCCTAGGAAAAATGATTTTGAACCATTTTTTCTCCATCACGGGATCATGCTACTACAAAAAAGTAACGAAACATACGACGATTTGTAAGAAACATAAGCCAGGACTCCACATAGAATCATTTACAACCTATTTGATTGATACATTTATTAACCTAAGCAAACACAACCTCAAATCGAACTACCATATGATTTCCGTGTTTAAAAATAATTACACTGTCTCGAAGTAGCGGGAATTACATTTATAGAATCGATGTGTGCAGCTAGCTACATAATGTACATATATATTTATACTAGCGATCCTCATTACACCTGTGTACTAAATGATATGGGGTCATTGCACTCGTAAGTTTAAAGCAGGCCGGTAAACGATGCATCTCTGGTTGCCAAACGAAATAGTATTCATCATGTGTGTTTTGATTGATAGGTAGTATATGGCAATGTGAATGGTTGATGATTTTGATAGCTGTGATGTAATTAAGTAGATTCATGGCTAAGCGGTGGTGATTATAAGTTCAAATGTTAACCTTTATGGTTATTACTTTATTTATATTTTTAGTTATTTACTTTACTTATTTCTTGAAGGAGCTCATGGCTTAATAATCAAATAATATTTTGGTTAAACTGCACATATCCAGGTTGGTCCGTTGTTGGGTGAAAACCCATTACATACCGAGTTTCCTCCGTGCCTTGGAAAGCACACTTACTGCCACACTCAGAGAATGATTACTTAAAAGTATGTCAATCCTTTACTAAATGATGGCTTAAGTAATCATTAAACTCTGAGTATTGTGGTAAGCCATTGGCCTCGAATGTCATGTGTTCATCTTTGACAGTCGTTAAAGATATTCAGTGGCAAGTCTGACAACAAAATCAAAATCAGTAGGAACTGGGTTGTGGAGACCAGATTGGCAGTCGCTCCATGTAAAATACCGGTACTCAATTGGGTCCAGTTAGACTGGAAGCCGACCCCAACACAGTTGGGAAAAGACTAGGCAGATGATGACTTTACTTAAAAAGCTAAAATTATAGAAAAATATAATATATATATGTATATAAAAATAAAAATATTATACAATGCATTTCATTAAAAATATAAAAAAATCCTATTAATAAAGGTAAAGAAACAAATGAAGTATAAAATAATAAGTCTTTACCTATGAAATTTCCGTTTTGTATGAAAAAATTTAAACGAATTTTTTTCATGTATTTTTTATTTGTATTAATCGAAGTAATCACCCATGCAATCAATGCATCTTTGCCAATGCAGTGGCAGTTTATTGATGCCCTTCTTAAAGAAATCAGCTGGTCGGGAGGCAACAAATTCTTCAAAGGCATTTTGTACTGCCTCTCGGGTATTGAATTTTTTTCCCGCCAAGAAGTTATCCAAATTCTGGAAAAAGTAGTAGTCTGTAGGCGCAAGGTCTGGTGAGTAGGGCGGATGACGGAGAGCTTCCAACCCCAGTTCTTGCAACTTGGAGACCGTCTGCTGTGCAGTATGAGGTCGCGCGTTGTCGTGCAGGACCAGCGGAGACGAGCGATTGACCAATGCTGGTTGGAGATGTGCCAGCTTCTCCATCATTGTGTTCAGTTCTTCACAGTACACATCTGCAGTAATGCTCACCCCGTTTGGTAAGAAGCTGTGATGAATCACACCGGCGCTAGACCACCAAACAGTGATCATCACTTTTCTAGGGGTAAGTTTTCGTTTAGGGCATTGTTTAGGTGCTGAACCAGGATCCAACCAACTTGCTGAGCGCTTGCGGTTATCAAACAGAATCCATTTTTCATCGCAGGTAACAATGCGGTTCAAAATTCCTTCATTTGTGTGTCTGTTGAGCAGTGCAAGGCACGTCTCGACGCGTACTTCGCGCTGGCGATCATTGAGTTCGTGGGGCACCCATTTGTCAAGCTTTTTTACCTTGCCAATTTGACGCAAAAGGACCAATATTGTTTTGACGCTAACGTCGAAAGCTGCTGCTAATTCAGCCGTAGATTGTGTATCATCAGCTTCCACAATCGCCTTTAATTCGTAATTGTCGACCAAAGTCTTCGGACGGCCGCGAGGTTCATTTTTCAGGTCGAAATTTCCAGAACGGAAGCGAGCAAACCAATAACAGGTGGTGCGTTGGTTTGTAGTGTTAGCTCCGTAAACGTCGTTGATGTTGCGTGCCGCTTGTGCCGCGTTGCTGCCACGACGGTACTCATATTCCATAATTACCTACTCGAATTTTTAACGTATTCATGATGACGAAAAAGATTGAAATGCGATGATAATGTATCACTAATCAATAAACAAATGACTACTTTTGGAAAAAAAAACATGTTTTTAAAATAAAATTAATTTGAAATTAGAATTCTTAGCCAAACAAAAATTATTTTGATTTGAAATGGCCAGTACTGCAGAACGGCAATTTCATAGGTAAATACCTAATATATCCCAAGTTATTTCTAGTTACATTAGAATATCTTTGATCATTTCCTCTTACCCAACTCTTGTTTTAACTGTTCACCGAAAAGCGGATAAGTTTTCTCGATGAAAACAACCCTGTTTACAAAACCAGATTTCAATTTCCTTCTCAACCAAATCAATTATCAAAATCAAATTAATCCGAATCTGGGTCGCAACTACGACTTGATTTGAATCAAACATCTAAATCTAAAGTTTCGATAACTTCAACTTCGTAATTATGCTTTACATACATTTGAATATGCCAAAAGGCTTTTCGATACGGTTCTGAGATAGTTTTGTGGTAACAATAAATTCTAGAAGAAATTGACAAGATTTTTTAGGTAACTTTCATCATCATCTCCTTGTCCTTGTTCCATTCCATTTTCAAAAGTTACAGTCACCTGCAAAAATGCATGGACAATTCAGCAAATAAAATCGTGCGAAGCGAGAAACGACGTGACCTAACGTAAACGAGTAATCAACTATAAACGTTCACAGGAAAATAGACACTAAAGTATCAATGCAATTTTGCAGGTGAATGTACATTGTCTGACTAAAATAATTTTACTGTTAGATTAGAACACTGCTGGACAAAGACCGTCCCCAGGTGTCGCCACATTGACCGGTCCCGTACGTCTCGCATACAGCGGGTCCCCGCAACCTTTACCAGGTCATCGGTCCAACTAGTGGGAGGCCTTCCAACGCAACGTCTTCCACTGTCCAGCCTTTGTCCAGCAGTGGACGTATTTTGGCTGAATTAATGATGATGATGATTAGAATACAAGCCTCGTCTTTGAATGGAGTGGCAGTCCATCCACTACACGTGTCTAGTTCGGATGAATGTCATAGGTCGAGGTCGAAGGTCTACGTGAATTGACTGATGATGTTTTCCTGCGTCGTTCGAATAGATAATGAAATAAAGTTTAACTTAGCAACTCTCCTTTAATCCCCTTTTTTTTTCTTTTTTTTTTTGTTGGTTGTAATATCATCGAATAACCCCTCCCGTCTTGGGCAGAGCGAAAGGGAGTGTCAGACTTCTACTGACTAAAAACCACCCATGTTCCTTCTTCGCCCTCTATGTCGAGGCCGCGATAACCGGTGGACTACCCGCGGCCCCGACAGGCGTCGGCCCTTTCGGGCCCCTCCCATGTTGCTGACATCTCTTTGAGGCGCGCGTGGAACACGAACGCGCCGTCGACACTGCCTGTTTTCGTCGTGAGACGGACGGACGGCGAGTTAGCCCATCACTCACCGTCCACAGGCCCGCGTCTACGGTGGCCGGAGGTCATCGCGGGACCCCCGACGCCCGGAGCGCCTCCCGCGGCGGCTGGGACGAGAGGTTCTCTCCCTCTCGCGTTCCGCCACCTCCTTCGCTAGCATCACTGCTTCGCAGAAGGAGGCGACGGCGTCCCATTCCTCCTCGCCCCGGACCATGGCTTGCACCAGGGCCGGGCGCGAGAGGTCGCCGCCGCCGATCGCCGCTACGAGAACACGGCGGGGCTCCGCCCAAGCGGGGCACACCTCCACTGTGTGCTCCACCGTGTCCTCCGGCCGATCCTCACAATGGTGATCCGGGCGCTTCCTCCCGCCTAATTCGGTGCAGGTACCTCCCGAAACAACCGTGTCCGGTGAGGACCTGCGTCAGACGGAAGGTGAGGGCGCCGTGGCGCCTCTCAGGCCACTCCACAAAAAGGGGACTTACCGCCACTATCGTGGCGTGCCCTGTCCTTTAATCCCCTTAAACAAAGATGAAGTAGGAGTGTACACACAAATTTCGCCAGTTGTGTTCAAAGAAACACAGGGGTATTAATAGATCCCGTCGGGGCTGCGGCCTCGACATAAAGGTCTAAGAAAGAACATGTGTGGTTTTTAGTCAGTAGAAGATTGACACTCCCTTTCGCCCTGCCCAAGAGCGGGAGGGGTTATTTGACGAATTTCCACCCCCCCAAAAAACCAAAAAGGGGTATTAATAGAGGGCAAGCATAGAAACATGGCTGAAACGGATACAAATTCAAACCCCGTAGCGAAGTTCCTGAAGGATAAACCCAATAACACTTTGCCCGACCTGGGAAAAATACTCAAGACCTCACGTTCAGTCATCACTTGCTACCATAAAACCAACGAGTCAGAACAACAAATTCCCATACAATATTTTCAACTCAAACAGTTTGTAAGCTTAATCATAAACCCTTAATGCCTTTATTGACTAAATGACCAAAGTCAAATGTTTATTTATAAGGAGCGGTGTTTTACAAAGTAATATCTTATCAATATCATAGCTTTCCGCACCGATACTTTTAATAATGTATGAAGCTTGAACACACAATATTATTGGTGGCCTTATCTTCACACGGAAGTAGTTAGTCACCGTAAAGGAAATACGGTTCCGTGAACTTGGTACTTGTGTAAGTAAGGACGGTTTGAAGGTTTATGAGGAAGATAATAGGGGACCGAACTGCTTCTCCTTATCACAGGTTTTTATAACCTTGCTAGGAGAGCAGTCATGCTTACCCAAACAATTGTAGAAATAGAACTTCCCTATTTTGTAAAACTGTATTTTTAACGTGTACTACAATGCCTTGTTTTGAGAAAATAAATATTATTATAATTATTTTTGTTTGGACATTTTTGTTCCTCCGGCCAGCCGGGAATTGCTGATTACACGGGCCTAAGCCAAGTGTTCATCAGATGGGATTATTATAATACAAGTTGAAAATAGGACTACTAAATACTGGTTGCGTGACGATTGAGACGCGTACCATGAGGGCTGGTTCGAGGCGGCACAGGAAAAGAGCTCTTCGGAGGAATAGGGATGCTTACTGACTAAAAAAATGATTTTAATTAGTCCGTCTGTTAGATTATCAAAACATATTGAGACGTATTTTTTGTTTTATCAAATCAATAGAAATTGTCAAAGTTAAAACTCGGCAATGATATGAGTGGAGGGTTGTAACGTCACTCACCGGTAAAAAATGTCATACTAATGTCTTCTTATATATATTATTTATTTTTTGGAAATCTATCTGACGGACTAATAAGATTTTTTTAGTGAACTACCCTATTGGTAATACATATATCGTTATGCTATGGTATTCCTCTATCTGCCTCTTTGGCGAAGGCGTGATGATTTGTTCGTTGTGTGAATTGATCATTATTAAGCGGATTTGTAGCTTTTTTATATACTTTTTGTTGTTTATTCTAAGTTATTTAATCATTCATTAGTTATACGTTTATAACAGTACATTTATTACTTCTCATTTATTACGGAGGTTATTGACTACCTAATGAGTTTGTAGTCGTGATTTCTTCATAAAAGTAAGTAAGCTAATCAAATATCTTTGACTGTATAAACTCTTACACACGACTTTTGTGTTTAGTCGTTCGTTGAACTCAAGTAAGTGTTGTTATCTGGAGAAGGTATTCTTTTTGACAGCCAGTATTACAAATAACTTGGTTTAAAATATTGATGTCTAGTTCTCTGAATAATAATTGGAGGGATTAAATGTCTCTCTTTAAAACGTCGAGAAATGCAATTCGATGTTTTGAATACAGGGATATAATTACATTTCACTCCACTTGGACAGTATGTGGAGGCAAAAACTGAAATCAGATTGACTGGCATGCCTTTGAGGCAGAGGTCTGTTTCCGAACGGACAATGACAGTACTCACTGAGAGATGTTATTTACGAAAATGTATTTGGAACTGTATCATTTCGAACGATTTCTGTTTAAATGGAGTTTCGGAAATGTGTCGTGATAAGTATTTTGGGATTTCCTACAATCGGATTTGAAATCATTTTTTTTTTCGTTGTACCCGTCTTATCTGGTGGAGGATTCTACTAATGAAAGTGTCATCTACCTCCAGTGGGGACAGAGGTAGGATCAAATGCTACTGAATCAGGCGCCCAGCCCGACAATCAGTAGCGGCAGCGGAAAAATATTGCTACGGTTAACAGTGCCCCCACTGGTAGCCGTAGTCATATTTTTCGCATAACCTTGAAATAAAAAAAAAAACAGACTAAAACATTCTCAAATCAAATTCCAACAACGCTTCTGGAATATCAATGCATTTATTTTCATAAAATCCTAACTTCATTAGTAAAAGTAACAAAACTTGAAATGGCTATTATCTTAGTCGGGCAGTGTTGCTCGTTACAAGTTCATCAAAGAACCCGTCGGTTGCTCGCAAACCTTGAGATAAGAAAACACATTCCTCATCGAGTATTCGAATTATCTCCACTGTGTTGACACAGTTGTGTTTCGGATGGGTGGCGGAATTGAAGAGAGGAAGCGAGTGACAAAGCTGCCAGAGCGGTGAAAAGTAATATAATTGTAAATAGTGAGTAAATACGTTTATTTTAAAGTTTAAATAAAGAGTCGAAAATCATGATTCGCGATTGGTTGAAATTTTAAACTATTCGCGAATCATGATTCTGAAAAAATAATACCCTGCCATGAATTGTTTATTTCAACTAAAACAAGAAGATTCTAATAATAAGCTCCTTGAATACAGTCTTTGTATGTTTTTGTCTTACATAGTTTAGGTTCAGGTGGGCCGATGACGTCCTGATAAAGATTGCGGGGATCCGCTCAATGCGAGAAGCATGGGACCGGTCAATGTGGCGACACTTGGAGGTGGCCTAAGTCCAGTAGTGGTCGTACTTATGTGATGAATTAAAAAGTCAAAACCAATTAATTTAAAAACAAAATGATCCACCCTTATTTACAAAAATCGCTATCAGCTCATTACTTGTACGCAACAATCAAATGGAACCAGTAAGCCAGCATATCTGAGCTGCTGTAGTATTTATATAGCACTGATTTGACCCTACAATGCTGTGTAAACTGAGGGACAGATAACCTACGACCGTGTCGCCACCTATTTGTTAACTAATTATTGTCTGACATGTATTGTTTGCAATACTTTGTTTTTTGTTTGATTAGACTTTAGCTTTTGTTTGTTTGGTTTTGCAGTATGTTGTATGCTGATAACTTTTTAACGGTGCCTTATTTTTTTCCCCAATAAAATTAATGACCCGAGTTTTCGCTTATTAAATTATTCGTTACTTTTCATTGAATAAAATCAGACGAAACAATCATAACGTTATGACTGTACAGTTTTCCTGTTCCAAATAATATGATTTATGATTTAAACTTTTCTTTTGTTTCCGTTTGGCATTTACGCAATAATGGATATCAAGAAATACGCCCCTCATTATAAATAACAATAAAAAACCGACTCTATAATATTCAATCTCATAAATTATTAAAGATTTAATTTACTACGTTTGGCAATGGGAAGTTAAATAAAATATAATATGCATAATAAAGTGTAGTGCCACTATTAATCGCATTAGGGGTCCAAATGCTTAATCTTGTATATAAATCTTAATAATGAGTCCCTGAAGCATGCAACACCTGAAAACATTCCATACGTAACACATTTAAGTACTATAAGCTGTTTATATTAAGAGGCACGCGATCGCGAGAAGTTTTCACAGTTGCGGGTTAGCTAGGTAGGCACTCTGTTCCATATCCGAACGGATTTTTGTTAAAAGAATCCTTTTGAATATTAATTAGGTCCGTTACTTGGTAAAACTTCACAGATATGACGAGTACCGATGGCAAAACAGGAAAAAAAATATTTTTAACTCATAATTTTAAGTAAAGCTGAATTTGTCAGAAACACGAATTATGAGAACAAGCTAAATTTTTAGGGCTTCTTAGTTAATATGGAACCCTTGTAGTTTTTTTACTGAAAAAATTACCAACATGTAACACAGTATAAAGTTGTATATCTTCTCAAAATAACGAAAACAGAATCAACTGCTTACAGAACTGCTTATCATCTCGCACAAGTCGTAAAAATCCTCGAAGGGGAAGGGTTACTGTTCTCGAAGATAAACGACGGACTGGCAATGCGGGTGTCGTGCAATTTAATCAATTTTTAACACATAACAAACTGATGTTACTATGATTTGAGTTTATCAAATCATTTATTTTACTAAGACCATTACAGGTACTTTTGTATGTCAGAAAAACAAATAATGCGGAGGTACAGTCATAATAGTCAAGGTATAATAACTTGTGAAAGTACTGTAGTTGCCCATACAAAAGCGAAGATCTCTATGGAAAAGAATGGGCAAGAAACTCCATGGCCTCTGGACTCCATGGTGTCTGAACTCGATGATTACTACAACAGTGCAATACTACTTGGTCCTTTATTTAGGTGAAATGGACATAAACGGCCCATGTTAATCACGTAATTCAAAATGTTATTCTGGCGACAGTTTTAGCACTAATTAAAACTTTGGCTGTACCATTACAGCGGAGTATAACAGTGCAGTGCTTGAAATTGTGTTGTGAATTTCCAGACCGCTTTCGGATTGATGGCATTGAAACATTTATATATCGAGTACACACGACACATCAAGCTATATTTTCCAATATAACATGGCCTCGCAATATATCGCTTTCCCGTACAATGAGAGATCATTATAAACCTATTATGTTCGGGTTGATTGGTCGTGCATATTTTGGTAGTTTCCGTTCCTTGAGATCCCTCCAAGATGTGACCAAAATAATTACACAACAAACAAACGTTCAATAAAGAAAAAAGAACTGCTGCAAAACTTAAAATACAAAAAATCACCGATAAGGAAAAAAGAAAATATGTAGGTACCTAACAGCCAATTATCATTTTTGCCAAAAATATCTTATACCATTACGGAGCTTGTTTTGGCAAATTCTGATTAATGGTTTATAGCAGAGGAACGGTAAACACCTAATTGATAGTTATTATAATGACATTTTATTTGTTAAACTGGTGTCAGAATAGTTTTAAAAATGTAAAGGTCTAGTCACACCTACTTCAATAAAAAACCTTACATGACATAACTAGTGTGTGGTATGAAACCATTTTTTTCTAATTACCATTTGATTACGTTTGTTAAACCAGAGGTATGAGATAACCGCAATTGTAATTGAGAGTGTGATCTGAGGTTTATCACTTCGCTTGTTTTTCAACGCAATAGTCGAGTTTCACATTACATGGGATGATACAAAACCGGATTATATTCTATACGTGTGAATTTATGTGAAGAAGTCGACAGCTTAATCGTTTTCTCAAACTAAAAGATATATCGACTATTCTAGTCTTTCATTTCAGTCTGAAGGTCGAGTCTTCTTTTGTTTCTGTAAGAGATCCCTTACTCATATAAGTTTTCGTAACAAAACAATATCATACAAATACCTACATTACTCTTGTGTCCAAAATGAAATACCAGCCGGCTCTCCTTACATATTACGAACCCGAATCTCAACGAATCCGTTTTTGTTTTCCCATGAAAACAATTCGTCAAGAACGGGCCCCACTTTCAGCATTCAAAAGGTAAAATGGAAGGCCAAACAGCCGAGCAACGAGTTAGGCCGTAACAAAATTCCAACAAAGGGATGATTAACGATTTTTCCACCCCCAAAACTCATTCAAGCCGCGTCGATATTGAATCCGTTAGACGGCGTAAAAATGAAAGTTTTCCTCTTTTCTTTTCCAAACATGTGTGTTACACGGACGGTGAAATTGACGTGCAAGGTACAGTGACAGTTTCGTAGAACTATAGATTGACTTTTTTAATGTACTCGTTTTTTTTAGCCAAATTATGAATAAAAGCCACAAAATTTACAGTACCTTTATAACATTGAAGCATTTTGATATTCATTTATCACACTGCATCATATTTTGTTTCGAATTAAATTTAATAAAAGCTCATAAAATCAAGCTAATCCGAATGGATTTCATTCTTAAAATAGAATTCCAATTTTCCTTACATTTCATATTCGGCATTCCTACAAAAAGGTAAATTGATGTAAAGTTTATAATTTCCAGCTACGATGCACTATAGTGCTCTATTCCGGAACCCCGTGTGTCCCTCACACAGCTCCTTGCCGAATCGTGATATAACTACTGTAGCAGTTTTTCCTTTAGTTAGTTTTGAACTTGTTCAAAATAAATGACTGCCATTTGAGCGAAGTGACAAGTAACTTCAAGTTGGCGTCGTTAGAAATTTTCTGAAAATCTTCTTATAACGAGACGAAGCTTTGGGCATTGTTTTATAGGTCTTTGTTGTCACTTTTCTATTTCAATCTTGTCAAATTTTGTACCTAAATATTTAACAATAAATGAACAGTACGTTACCGTAAATAAAAATAAATAATACTTACTAAGAGAATGAATTCATAAAGTTGTACAAGATTTAATTTAATTTTGTCAAGGTTTTCAGTAAAAAAAAAATCATCAGCTTTCATCCAAACATAATATACACATTTGCCCTTTCTCAGTCTGTTAAAGAAGTCTGTTTAGATTCCATAATACATTTCTTTGCCAGAATTTTCTTTCAGTACCTATGTGATTGATCCACACACGAATCTTTCTTAAAAAACAAAGGAGGTCCTGCTTTATTCCTTTGAAAACATTGAGAGTCTGATCCGGCAGAAATTCAATAGACCGTGAGTTAAGTGGCTCATCTGTCCTCCTTGGTCACATGAGTTATCGGGTTGCAAATTAAAAGGAATATACGAAGAAAAAAAAATAGCTCTCCATATTAAGTTTCGCGTAGGAATAAAACGGCAGGTGTTCTTAATTCACCTGGCCAGCATGTGTTTTGAACACGTTAAGTTAATTAAGTGTATTTATAAATTGCTGAAATTTAAATTAGCCGAGTAAGCGCGCTCCGGTGCAAAATAACACTGATGTGGCCAGATTAAAAAAGTACAAACTTGATTAAAGTTTTAATAAGACTGAGAATACCAGCTTAGTAACACGTAAGTGTGAGATATACGGTTTTACCTTTTAATTAAATAGTTTAAAGTTCTATGCTTACACAAGAGAAGCAATTCATACTAGACCTTATAAAAAAGGAGAAACTCAACCATTTATTTGTTTTGGTACAAAATTAATTATTCAAGTCGAAGGAGCTTCGTAATAGAAATGGTAAGATTAGTACTTAAGGCGATTATGGCGAACTGAGATACATAATCTGATCGACGGATAAGTAAGGCGGTGGTTAATATTTGTAAACCATTACCTAACAGGTCTATTCATCTATTCTAAATGAGTTGGGTAAGATACAATTTGGGTATGAAAATTCTTGGTTTTGTGAATACCTTGAGAAATATTACATTTCTATTTACAAATAACTGGATGCGTCGGCGTCGTACTTTAGGGGACTCTCGGAGGAAACCGTTTAATTGTGGGGTAAGAACTGCATGGGTTAACGATTAATGATCAGTTATTCCAAATTTCTCTACTGATTAGGTACAATTACTCAGCCTTACTCATTATCGTGTAACAAAACTATATCACACGGTGTTGAAACTTTAAAATTATATTCACTCTAAAAAGCGTGACTACCTCGTATACCCAACAAAACATATTAACGGGAACAAAATTACTTCATGTTAGCCAACTTTCCACACTATAACCCATAAATAAGGGCCAAGCGCGGCTTCATAGCTATAAAACTGCTAATCGGCACGCGCGTGCGTTGGTCCAGTTAATGATATAATTAAAAATCCCCATGCCAAGGTAGCGGTAAGTTCTCCGGGTTTAGTGGTCTGGCTTAGGCTTCGTAAACCGAACAAGTTGCCCCCATTTGCTAATCTCCTAAGCCAAATAATGACGCGGCGCAAGTGATAAACTTCTATAGTAAAAGTAAGCCGCGGGCGACGGTCGTATTTTAGATGTCACCTTTGTCTATGCCCGGTTGTGTGAGATTTAATGCGGGTTGGGTAAGTTATGGGCATAATATTCATTTATGTTCCAGTAAGTTACGGTGTGCTAGAAGTTTTGTTATGAACGGAGTGACTTGAGGTGTTGTAAGTATCACGATGTTGAGGCTTGAGATGGTTGTTGAAATATAAGAAAATCTGGGATGTTCAATTCAAGTAAGATTCCACTAGAAAAGTTCTCTTTATTAGTTCCCGGTGTTAATTGTGATGAGCTTATCAATGTGGCTAAAATGGGTAAACTGTTTTCTGATAAGCTCATCTCAATTACGTTCATACGTAACATTTAGGACATAGAATCGTTGAGTCCTTGTCGATCTGATAATTATCTTCCGCACACAATGTTTGCGCCTTGCGTACTATAACTCAACGACAACCGTTTCAAAAACCGCCGTCACTTGCAACTCACGCCACACACCCAACACTAGCTTGCCAGTACTCGCAGGTACGGCCACGAATAGCGTCGAGTAATGAGTTTTGTTGTTCCACAGTTACCGCTAGATTAAGGGACACTGGTAACGATATACGACCTCGCAAAGTAGCAGCACTGATGGTAAATGATGGCGTTCCTGGATGCTCAGCATACATACATATGAGATTAAGCTAGAGGTCCTTAACGGGTTCAGAACGGTTCGCGGTTACCGCGGGACTGATAATGATACTAGTTTTTGTGCGGATGTTGGGTGTTAAATGGTTTTATAGTCGCGGTCTAGTGACAGCATGACAGTTTATCGCATTTTGCTTTGGTATAACTGTAAAGTAAATTATGTGTTTTTCTCAGTTCTGTCTTCTTATATTTCTGCCCTTCGTTCTATAATTACCTTTCAAATTAAACAACAAATTAACCCCGATATCAAAACCCAATTTCCCAACATGATCGCTCGCAATTTGGTTGCGAATCACTTGAGGGCGCACCAATAATTCCTAGATGGATGGCCTGAAACGAACAACCGTTGTCCTGAAGCCTCGAACCGTTGTAGTTTTCCGATAAAATCATGTCCGCAAACAATTATGTGAACACCGGCCTGATTGGATCCCGAAGCGATCATACGGAGAGAGGAATGTTAATCGAACCCTTGCTCGGGTCAACACTGGAAACACAACAAGTTTAGGCAATGTTATACACGAAGAGAGTACCTTAATGCATAAAACATAAAGACTACAACAAACTGAATTAACATGAACGTATCTCTGAGAAAAAGACATAGCTTTAATTTTGTTAAGGAACGTTGTGGCGTGTGAAGGAATCGCTGATTAATTCTGGTTTCGTCTGTCATTAACGGTATAGATCGTTAAATCCATCCGGCTCGAAGGACGCTTATAAACCAACCGAATCATGCAGGTATACAGGATAATGCTGATAATAAAAGTTTACTCTTCTTGGTCCCATTTTTTTAAGGCTTTCTTTATATACTTTATATACCACTGGGTATTTCACCAAGAATAACATTTTATCTGTGGAACGATCTTTTCGATGAAATTCATCCTTTAAATACAATGATTTGAATACAACACTGTATACTCTTTCAGGGCTGTAGTCGTAAAATTAATCGTAAATGTTTAATTGCGTCTGCCTACCAAATTTATACTGCACGCGACATAATATTTAGTTAAGTTACAGCCGATTGTGGGCATGCAAAACAACGTTAAGCCGCATTTCTTAGTTATTTATTGTACTATACATATAGCTTATACTTTGTAAATAAGATCTGAACGGGTGTAATCGTTAAATCGAAACTGTGCATATTTTTTCTTTCGGTATTCGGTCAGGCTCGAAGATATTTTTGGATTTAATTGCGGCAGTATCTTTACTTGTGTGAACGAGTTTACGGAAATCCGTTTATGGTGGCACATTGTGTTAAGAACATCAAAGTAAAAAAAACGGTAGGAGTACATAAAAAAACTGTGCGTCCATTCATTAAATGAAACGAAAAGAGAAAAAAATACCGGTACCCAAACAAATTCTTCATGTAACAGAGTTCAAAATCAACTCGTCAAAATCTAAACAAAACAAAAACACCACGCGAAAGATTTTTTACCATTACAAGAATAATAAAGGTCATTACTGTTTCGGCTTTCACGTTCAACGTAAAGCAAAATTGCTCGGAAAAAAAAATAAAAACAAAATCAGCTTCCCTGTTTAATTTAGCGGGGTTGGCGACAAAAAACATTTGCTCTTGTTGCCTTTTTGTTGGGCGAACGTAACAACAGGAATGCATTGTTCCCGTTACACTGTCCGGGCTAGCTAGTTGTAAAAAAAGATATATTCTACCCCGACTCAGTTTATTGGCGGATGCGTCACTTTAGGAGAAGAGTGAAAGAATTTGGGACAGTGATTCATCTTCGGCTTTTAATATTTGAGGGACTTTCCATGTTTCGGTATTTCGTAGACGTGACCTGTTTTATCTTCAAATATTTTGCAATATTTTATTATTATTGTAGATAGTACAACGTTGTACCTACTATCTACGAATTTTTATAATGATTCCGTTACAAGTGACAATATTTTTCAAGAAACAAAAAAGCTGTACAATTGATTTTTAATAGATAGACCGTATGTATTTATTTGATTTCTATTTTTTTATCATATATGCATAATTATTTGTATACCCTACACAGTCTCTACCCCACAAAATAATTAAACAATTCTTAAGTAATCTCCGAATAAAACGTTGGCGTTGGGTTAAATAAAAACATTTCCTATTTAATTTAGCTCTTAGTCACTTTTAAGAAAATTAAGTAAAAGTTCCAATTCGAATGCCATTACAAGCCCTTCCTTTACAATTGGTTGTTGATACTCGTAGCTTATAAAACGGTCGTTTTATTTTTTATATAAACTCGAGTGAAGGTTTTATTTGCAATGGCCATGTTTTGATTTAACTTGAACTATGTATGTTTTTGTCAGATTTTCTGTGTGTAATGTGAGCACACTAGATAATTATTACCGTGTATATTGACAAAAATAACTGTTTCATACAGAACCAATTGACATAAAAATGTGTCACTTCATCATAAATTTCAGACTTGACAACGCATTTGCGTCACACTTAGGTTTATTTAGATCAATATCAATAACTAAGCATTTACGGAATTATTTTTTATGACAAGCACATCCTATCATTACCCTTTAAAAGAATCAATTGAAGACAATAAAGCCTGTGGGTTTACAAAGTGTCAAGTTGTCTGCACGAGAAAATTGCAATATTTGAACAACAATACATCATTATTATAGATTCAAGGGGCACCCACGTACTTATGTAAGTGCTACTTGGCCGTCCTTAGCAGAAACTTATGCTAATTGAATACATAGAGTTTGTGGCACGCAGCCTGAACTATCGTACTACCTATCACGAGGTAAACTGCCGTGCGTGCGAGGCTCAGTGGCCAACTAGGGCATACCGACCGCCTGGTTGGGAGATGGTACCTTATAGTTAAAGGAACCGTGTATCCTTTGTTCATAAGCCCATTCATCCTCATTGCTTTGAGAACTGACTCGTAAATCATAAGTCAACAAGGCTAGTTCCTGCTAACTTCAACTTTAGGCCAGCTATAGCTAATTTTGATTCCACGCGAAATCAATTACGGCTGAATTTATATTTTTAGTATTTATTTAAGAATACTTAAAATGAAACTAAACCTACTACTAATAACTAATAAGATTACTACTAATTACATAAGAAAATTGTAAATAAACTGGTATATTCTAATAGCATTCGGTATGAGGCTTTGAAAAGCCCCCAGATCTAGCCTGTTAGTGTGTAAGTGGGCCATCAAAGGGTCTCTTTCTCTGCTATTACGGACACAATCCACTAGCAAGTGATGCACATCCCCTCAGTTAATGGCTTACATTTGACAACGACTTCAAGCATTTAAGCCTAAGTTCAGAAAATGGGTTTGTACTGCGCAAAACAACGGATGATCGCTAAATAGGGAAAATTATCACTTTTGCTGCAACTTTGTTGCGTGAGTCAGAACGCATTGCAACTACATTTTTGCAGACATATGGTTAGGGTTACCATACCTTAGATATCTTACGAAACCCTAGCAACTTATCCATAAAGTAGAAATACTAAGCGCCAGCGTTTCACAATGTGAAATACCTTAGTGTGTAGAAGTATGTAGTCCTAGTCTATGAATTAAGTAGAGAGGTACCTATGTTCACCTAACTCATTATTAGAGGATATAAGGGCTTTTGACGATCGTCTAGACCTTTGGTCGACTGATTTTTGAGAGCCTAGTAGGCATTACCACGGGATTATCGCTCAAGGGTCGTAAAAAACGAAGCAAGAGTCTCGCTCGAGAGCACGTACGGATCAGCCATAAGGCTTTTTTTATTAGAATGATATAAATTATATTATTTCTTTTGTGCCATGTAAGAACTTCGCTCTACCTTTTGTTTTCCTCAAAGCGAATGGACTGAGCTAAACGAAATAGAGAGATTTATTTCATTTGAAAAGTAGCTTAATCTGATCTGAGCCATCAATTACTTAGTATCAAGTATCAGGTTTTTTAATACCTGAATAAATAAACATTCCTTCTTCTATACGACTTCATTAAATTCTTCATAACGCTCCATCATTAATAAAGATCCATATCTCCTGTTAATAAAATACTCCCAACAAAAGAGGTGTCCAGCAAAAAAGGAGGTTTCACAGTAGTGTAATAAATAAACTGAATCACAGACACCTAAGGTAGGTCCCGCTGTGCCAGTCGTACTCAGGCGCCTCGCATGATGGACATAAAAGTGAGAAAAAAGGCCTGCGGATACGCACATGCATGGCCAACCCACGCCGAGCTATCAAATAAGACGGTTTATCGTCCCATTCACGGTCCAAACATGAAACCTGATCACTTTAACCTTTAGAAGTAAATCTAATAGTTCATGGTGTACTATTAGGTATATTAAGTTACGTGAGCAAAATTAGATTTGAAGCTCACATATTGCCAGGATGGAGGTTCTGTGTAATTAGATATAGCGCCAGATTGGAGTAACGTCGTAAAGTTTTTGATGTCAGGAAATTTATTCGTCTTTACTTATTTTATTAGTTACGTCAAGAATTTTGATAATAAAATATGTATTGTGTATGTTAGCAAAAGAATCATGGCATAGAAAAAATACATGCCTTTTAGTATACTTACTACTTTTAGTTACAATAAGGCCAACGTTACATTAAGGCTTTTTAAACCTGAAATTTAATAATAAAACAGGGGAAGCTGGGTTGTTTTGGCCTATCATTATTAACCAATTTCATTCGGGAACCAAATTTGTATCCAGTGGTCTGCACCGACCACGAGTTAATACGAAAATAATAGCATTCGAATGTCGCTCATTATAGGCGGAAACTTAATTGGTATCCTTATTTTATATTTAACGAAATTGGGGCAGGTAGGAGTTTTCTTCGCTGCTGCAGCTCAAACTATCAGATAAAAAGTCCAGATGACTTCAATGAAATCCGTCAAATATAGACAGATTGCAGACCAGCTTCGAATACAGGAATTTGGCAGATATTATACACACTTAATTAAGCAGTAGCAACTGAGAATGGAAACCATGGAATAGTCTGGGTCTTCTAGGAATAGTCTTCTTCTAACTTCAACAAAATACAATTTTCCTATTTCAGTTTGTCTGACGCAAAGCACACACGTCATCAGTCAGTGTAATGGCGATCTTATAACAGCATGAAGTATACAATATACAATTTAAGTTTGAGAGAGAGAGAGGATAACTTTGGTAAAAAGGACATTTATCAAACTGGAAGCAAAAAACAAATGATTATGTCAAAAATTAAACCACGAACCACCGGAACAGAACGAAAGGTTTTTGTTTGTTTTAAATGTTTGTTCGTTGGTGTTGGTATAACTACGCTCCACAGCCTAGAATACAGTGTAACTACAGTTTGTAAAGCAATGTTTGGCAGAGCGGAGACTAAAGCTGGTGGTATTAGGCACAGACTGCAGTACACGGTAGGGGATGTACTATGCATGTGCACTTTGTTCAGAAATTGTATTGTAACATTGATAGGTAGACAGGGAATATTCCTTTATTTCTTCTGTATTTTGCTTGTTCATATTACGGCTGGTATAGTTTATCATCTATCTTGTATGACAAACTATAGCAACATATTATAGTGAAAACAAATCGGCATAATTACAGCTCGTGGATCAATAATTCCAGTCGTTCTGAATAATGTGACGACACGATTGGCGTAGTGGCTGAGTGATTGGACTGCTGCGCTGTGCATCGCGGGTTCGATCCCCGCACGGAACAAATATTTGCATGACCTACAGATAGTAGCTCCGGGTCTGGGTATTTGTTTATGTGAGTTTAAATGTTTGTGAACCCCCCCACGATACAGGAGAAATTCCTAGTGTGGGGACAACGTTTAGAAAGAAAAAAAAAGTTGAGGTTAAGCCACGCTTACCTAAGTTGGTCCTTGAATGAGTGACCTCCCATTACATACCGAGTTTCTCAGGTCGTCCGTGGCCTGGTTGACTAACAACCAGTCTTACCAAGGGGAATCACATTACCCAATACTAACTTGGTCAAATAGGCAGTCGCTCCATGTAAAATACTGGTATTCAGCTGCATCCGGTTAGTCTGGTAACCGACCCCAACATCGTTAGAAAAAACTAGGCAGATGATGATTACCTATTTGTTTAGCGTTTTTAACCGTGGTAGATTATCTCAGTGTATTCTTATAATTCTTTCTAGAACTAAAACCTATCCAAATCAACAGCAAAGTTAATATAGATTGCCTATTGTTTCTGGCTCAACTAAGGAACTTACGGCCGAATACTGAAACGCCACTCAAATATAAGTATCGCTCAAATCTAGTGCTGTCTCGGTCGCTCTATGCTGAAGTAACAGAGACAGAACGAGATTTAAGGGCAACTTAAAATTGAGTAGCGTTTCAGTATTCCGCCGTAAGGAACTTAATAAAGAATTGAGTATTGAGCATTGAACATTAACGTTACGTTTTATTATCCCAAAATCGTAAACGACACACTCGTAATTGGATTTAGGTTGTAAACACTAGATTAGGCATCACACTAATTTCACACTAATATTATTAAGGCGAAAGTTTGTGAGTGTGTGAGGGTGTATCTTTGTCACTTCATGACGTCTAAACGGCGGGAGCGATTTTAATAAAGTTTTGTATGGAGTTAGCTGACACCCTGAATTAACACATAGGATAGTTTTTAATATTTTAGTTTTTATTATGATAATTTTCGAGTTGTAGCGGGCAAAGCCGCTGGCAACAGCTAGTGTATAATAAATGTAGCTAATAAACTTCCCTATCGGCTATGTTAGGCCGTATAAAGCTAATTAAGAAGAAAAATCTAGAAATAAAACAAAAACCACTAGGTAGTGCCAATCGATAGAAAAACTTTGAAGACTTTTCTAGCCCAATAGCAAATTTTACAAAAGAAAAAGAATCCGTCGGTAAGCATTTTTCTATTACTAATACCTATAGTCCGTTTTGGGTCACGGCGGCCAATCTTAGCGAAGATTAGCTATCGGCGTGGGAGATATAATAGTGCACAAGTGTGTGCGCGGGCACAGGTGCACTCTCTGTTCTTCTTCTCTCATAGCCCCGATAGGACGGCACTCCGACACGACCGGAGAGAGATCAGACTCAGCACCAACGGGTTGACGTGCTCTCTGATGCACGGGGGTATTATACCGTCCACTTCCATATTATGGGTTACTACTGGGACATTTCTAATGAAAAACCCAATAGCACTTTTTGGCCGACCCGGGAATGGGACCACAGCATGTGACACCTCGGGGAAAAGACGAAGGTCTAAAACCCAGACTGCGCGCCCCCTGGCGGGGTAAGCAGAGACTGCCCATGGACCACAGCAGCACAGCAATCCTACCACCACTAAACCAATAAGGCAGTTTTTTCTATATCACACAATACAAATCAAAAAAAAAATTCAAATATTGCTTGTATTTTCAAATCACAAAAAAGTACCAACTACGAATATTTGTGGAATTCTAAAGTTAAAAAAGAAAGTATGAAGGTACCTAAGTTTTATCACGTAACCAAAGACCTACTTACGACAGAATCCTTGGATTTGTAACAAAAGCAAAGTTCTACGAAAGCAAACCTATATTAGTTTACTGTTTAACGTGAAGTTAACAATAATGCCGCACTGATAATATTGTTTCTTTCTCGGTAAAACTATCAGCAGTTAGATAACTATCAGCCATTTCAAACACATTGTTTAATTTATTGTTGAGCAATTTTAAAATGTTAGTGATAGTTAAATTTTTGTTGTACTTTTACATTGAAAGAGAGGATCACACCACACACCATACCACTATTAAAATAAACTTTTAGTTATGAGTATGTAATATTTAAAGATCGGTATTGTAAAATGCAAGCATTTAGGAACCATAATATTTATGTTTTGTAACACGAGGAGGTTGGCGCTGCAAGCCGAAATAAAGGTTTTTCCTAGTTCGGCTATGGAGGTTAAAGCTTTTGTGTACAACAACAGCTTTAAATAGCATTTTATTTGGCATCTATAAAAGTACTTTTTGTGAAAGAAATAAATTATTATTACATAATCTAACCATAACCATTTTTCCACAAAACATTTGAACTTGTTTTGAAAATTACCTACCACAAGATTTCACAAGAACAACTGAAGTACCGACAAGCGGCTGCGGAATGTTGTAAGAGATACCGCGGCCTTGTGATATAGAGCTAAGAAGGAGCATGGGTGGTTTTTAGCCAGTAGAAGTCTGACACTCCCTTTCGCTCAGCCCATGAGCGGAAGGGGTTATTTGATGATTTCCTACCCCACAAAAAAAAGTACCTACAAGCAGTACCGACAAGAAATTAATAAACGAATATTGAGGAAAATAAAATCGCAAAACCCTATATAGTTTTAAGTATTAATCAGAATTTATCATGGAAATTTAATATCAACCAAGAAATCCTGAGAACAGGATTTTATAGATTGATATTTTTCATTAACTTCGTGGTGTTAAATATTTCTCGCCAAACTGTGACGCGAAATCATAATTAGTAAAACATCACGCCCATAATCCCCGAAGGGTAAGGCAGAGGTGTAACTAATGGTAAATCCACATTTCTCGAGTTGTGACTTTTAAGTCCCATCAAATAGGGGCGAGCCGATGACATCGTTTGTTACTATTGAGAAATTCCTGATGGAAAAACGCATTAAATTTCTAACCCGGAAGTATATTGGAACTACTCTGTACAAGAAACAGAGATTGTTCCTAACGCTATGATCTCTAAAATAAGTGACGTTTCGTGAGTCAAACGAGAAAGGACAATGCAAATGTTGCAATTTTTCAAAAATATTCATTTATTTTTATGTAATGTTTATACGTCGTCGTAAGGGAATTAATACATTATTCAAAATACGTATGTTGATCAAGTTCCTTTTCTTCTTGCTTGAAATTGATTTTATTATTATTACATTTATTTTTCCATTTAATTAGCTGCAATAATTTACCTTTATTTAAAGCGGAAAATGTTAGATGTATTCAACCCAATCAATACAATGAATGAATAATTTCGAGTGAGCTTGTTCTCCCATTTGCAGATCAACTGAATACGTAGGCAATCTACATTCTAAGATATTCTAGGATTAATGGAAGTATTAAGGAATCCATTAGTGGGATTTGAGGAGTGACCTAAATCGGCTGTCACTGTTTATTTGATTTGACGGCTGATAAGCTCACAGATTGACTGACAGATAATGCACGACAATTGAAATTACAAGCAGGAAACTGTAGGCTGTTTCGTCGTGGGCATTCTTGCACCACCTGTAGAAAAATAAATTAAATAGTGTGCTTAGTAACTTGTGAACGGCTGGTTCACAAGTGAAACTCACGCGTACATGCACGCGAGGACATGTATGTCCTCGTGGTCATACTGGTATGACAAAATAGTATGACCACGAGGAAACAGTCATTTTTAATTGTATTTCGTAAAACCTGGAGAAATTAAGAAAGGATTTGTGAAAACCATTCATGATTGAGAATTGCGATTTTTTTTTTGTATGAATAAGAAGAAAAAGAAGTTTGCTATACGAGTAGAGGAAGACCAAAGAACCATGGAATGGATGTTGTGTAGGATAGTATGTCTGGAAAGGAGGTGACTGCTGAGATGACGAGAAATGCAGAAGTATGGAACAAGAAGAAATGCTTCGCCGACTCCAAAGAAATTGGGATAAGGGCAAGGGAATGATGATTAATGGTGCCAATGGAAGGTTATTAGTTATTTGTGTAGGTGTGAAGTCGTAGGAAATAGCTAGTTAATATCCATTGACAAAAAATGGACAAAGCAGAATATTTCCACAAACGCTTCCGTACTTTGAACAGTCGTCAAAATATCAAAGGATATAACTATGAGTATTCTTGTTTGCGACAAGCCAATATTTGATCAATGGCCGCACGAAGCGTTAAAAATTAAAGCTAACACCAAAGTGTGAAACGGTGCGCAAATGAAAAATTCCGCGACGTTTATTTCGCTATTGTAACCAATTTGTGACGCTTACCCAAGCGAGTCTTTTCGATTTTTTTTCGAAAATTTTTGTGGGTCCAATCCAATCCCTTTTATAGGTGCGATTTATATAGCAGTTCATCAAGCCATGTGATTTGGTGGAAAATAGTAGTGAATTCCATAGTATTTTTTACTTTACAATAGTTTTAGGTGTTATAAGGCTATAAAGTAAGTATTTGTAAAAAAGGGGTTCATAATTTGAAATACTTATAACATTCAATGAAAATAGTAATCTTGCCTAACAGTTTATCAATGTTGCACTTGGGAATTGTTTATTGAATACACGTCTAACCACACCTTATGAACTAGACATCCCTCCCTATACAATATTTATATTGTACAAACTAACAAACTCAAAACGAGAAAGCCACCTAAGAAGCCAAAACAAAGAGTCAAACAGTTTATTTTCTTTTGCTCACCTTCTCGGAAGGCCCTTGTGTATTTGATTAAGAACTCTTATAAATAAATCTTCCGATAGACAGGTTATAGCTGAAGACGATTCGACTCCTAACGTTTACGTACGTTTCTTTGAAAAGTCAGAAATACTTTTTACTGGCTTTTTATAAAGTTACACCATGAAGAAACGACTTCAGATCGCGTTGGTTCAAGTTCAACTATTGCTGGCATTTATGGAGCTAATTATTATACCCCAGACATTAATTAAAAAAACTAACAAAACGAGTTAGCCTTCTAGCTCAGCAAGAAATGAATCTACATTAAAATAATTCAGAATTTGGTTGGGCAGTGAACATAATTTCATAATACCTGAAAACAAGGAAAGTGACATGATAATTTATTTAAGTGTTTTTTTTTACCAAAACAAAAATTATAAGACAAAAAAAAGATGACTTCATGTTTTGTAGACATTCACACATGTTTTAGTAAAAAAAAAAACACTTATATAAATTATCATGTCTCTTTCCGTGTACTGATAACTTCGTAAGTAGAACAGTGACTAATACGACAAAGCTACGACAAATATAATAACTAAGTGCACAACATATTTCTAAAACAGGATTACGTGGAAGATTATGTCGAATATTAACCTTTCCTTGTACGAGTATGACCTTCGGAAATCGGTTGTCTTTTATTACATGTGATGAATTGAAGATACTCACGGCAGTTGTATTGAAAACGATATACTCGATCATACGGTATGATGACAGAGATAAGTATGTACTTGAATGTGTATAATAAGTTTCTACCCGAAATAAAATGACAGGTAGGTAATGAAATATCTTCGTTTTCAGGAATGGTGCATTAGGTAGGTACTGCAGTAGTGAATGTCTTTTAACTGAAATATTGAATCAGAAATGTGGATAAAGTACCTACACTAGGCCAAACATTATTGTGACTATGTTTTGAGTCGATGACGTTAAAATCGATAAACAATTCTCAATTTCTTGATAAGGATCTATATGAACGATTACAATTCTAATCCTACCTAGATTAGAATATCGTTGCCGAAATTAAATATTTGAGACTAACATAAAGTGACTTTCCTACACTTACTTAAGCTTTAAAAAATTATTAGGTAAGTTGTGGTAATTTGAAGAAATTGTCATGACATGTGCGAACCCCTTAGCAATTAAAAAAAAACTTTTAAACAATACAATTTAAAAGAGTTTCTGACACTAGTAGCAGTAGTATTCTTTAGGAATGCATAGAAACTACAGATCACAGGCACTTGTAAACTAAATGTAAATAATGCCACTAAACATTTTGATGTTCAGTTGACAGAGTACCAGCTACTGCCTACGCTATCGTTTAACAATAATAAATCTGTGATACTTGACCGTGTATCTTTGAAGAGACATACAAACTATTTCTATGTAAGAGTTATATGTAAGAAAGTAAGAAAGTAGAAAGCGAACATGTCCGATATACAATGGAATACAATACATATATTCTGTAGCTATCAAAGGTAAATTAAAAGTTTGAAATATTGACAATGGGCCTGTCGTACTTGCCTTACTTTGCTTTAAAAAGTAAAATAAAAAATCCAGGTTTTTTTAAAACGAAAACTTAAACATTCAGAAACAAAGGTTTGAAATTTTACAAAAGTTTCAAGTTTTAGAAACTATTGCATTATAAATTTACCAAGAACAACCATCCTTCCCATAAACTGTATATTCAAGCAGCTTTGAGCACCATATGAAACGAAACTCGTAAATATATTACATGTACGATATATGTACTCTGATAACGAGAACATGAAAGGCGAGAGACTAGACGTAAGCCCAAAATAAATTCTACGAACACAGACAAAGACAGACAATACCGTATATGAACTTAATCAAGATACAACTCCTAGCTCCTTACATATCAAACTGAGCATAATGAACAGCTAACAAAGCCAGACTTGACAAAATACAAATCTAATTTCGACAACTATAGATTCAGCGAACTTCCCTGGCCTTACAATTACCGATGCTAATCTCTCTGGTGAGCTGAAGAGCAAATCTCTAAGTTTGCCGACTTTGGGCTTGCAGTCTGTGGGCAAAGCAAACATCTGCAAGCGTCAAGCAAACGCGCCCGGATCGCCTTACACCTGCCGAACTTCAATTGTTGATGTTTCCGAGCCTGAGAATTTGTATTCGGGTTTTATTGATAAAAATGTTACGTGTTTGGTTGGTAACTATGATGTTACAATTTTTATTATATCATTTTACGCATTTCCATAAATTATACACGTGTAAATTTTAAGCTGTTGATATTCCCATAACGAAAATTGACTGTAATAAACTGTAACTGAAAAGATTAATTTAAATATAAATTGCACGAGGTCTTCATATGAAATACATGTACAAAGTTATTTCACTGCATGTGATTAAAATTACCAAAGCATACATAAGCCCAAAGCGGCAAAGGAATATCAAGGAGCCGAGAGTCCGGGACACTGCGTGACTCCGCACACATTCATTGTAACAAAGCGACGACACAGGTAGAAAAACCCGCTCCAGCTAATTTTAAACCACGTCTCAAAAGCAAACAACTCTTTGTACAAGCGCACAATCTTAATTAAAACAAATATTAGTTCGACGAAAAACACAACGTGCGTACAAATGAATACAAATTACCCAATACGATAAATAACGGAAGTCATATGTGGAAACCGAAAGACATCTAATTATTTGGACCAACAACGACTTACCAAAACGATCTACGAGTACAAAAGCTTTACAAATAGAAAATTGAAGAATAGAAACGAATGCTTTCATTTACTGCTTTTTGTCAAGATTATGGACTTGCTCACGCACTTTAAAAAGGCAGATAGAAATGTGACTAACGTCATGTCCGATTCAATTCGTTTATAAACATCTATTGACCTTTACGGTCCTCCTTCCATTAACATACATAAACTAATTCTTATGAGAACCATCGAACCGTTCATTAATTCACTTTTTTTCTATCTACTCTACCTGTTTACCGAACCATTTTAGCGTATTGAATGGATAGTAGCTTCTCTTCGTATTAAAGTGAAGTCTAATCGTGAGACATTATTTTTTACGACCATTAAAATCCGTGTGGTATTTTAAACCGTTTTGTATCAGTGACTCAGTGGACAAACATAAAAGGGGACCGATCTTAATGTTGACGCTATCAGAAATAAAGCTGTCAATTTAGACATTTCAACTGTTGAATATAATTATTACATTTTTAATTACCTTTTTAGTCAAGTCGACTTTAGGTTCAACGATTTTTTTAATATTATCATGTTAAACTATTTGAATGTAATCATCAATTTATGTGGTCATAAATTTGGGAAATATGAGCACTTTTGCGGTAAACTTGCTAATAAAATATTTTAATGGTAGGTAATTATCGTGATTCGTTTAAATTTCAGACTAATAAAATAACGCCATGTATCATTTGAGAATGGAATCGAATCCATTAAGAGGCGTTAATGTCGATATAATCCGTTACATCCGCACCTCGGCTCCCCTCGATTAAAATTAGCAACCAAAAGGAAGATGTGGATCATAATGGGCTCAGAGATACTACAAAAGATCGGTATTTGTAATAGATACGGTTAGGAGAGGATTAACTCTGGCTCAAGATCGTTAACGATCAGTGGAAACAAATTGCCGGTTTATTAGATTCTTAGTCTTTCCTATACATTCCCTAGAGAAGGAAGAAGGAAAACTATTTGAACTGAGAGAGATTAGAAATTATACTAGTTTTAATCGTGATGTCTATAAAGTTCATTTTGATTGCTGTTTCTTGTACAAACCCATCGGTGTCAAATTAAACTCACACAAAGTTGTAAGTGAGCCTATCAATTACAGAGCACAATTCACTGCAAGCTGTTACATGGAACAACCCTAACTTTGACAATAACGGTGATCTCACAGCGGATGTAGCAGATACAATGCACGACAACAGCACACAAATATTAGCCATTAAATCGGAACTGCGATATTGATACCCACCAAATTTCGTCAAAGCTTTTGTGCACAGTTCCGGCGGTAATCGCTTCACAAAGCGCTTGTAGACAAAAAATCCTAGCCAATTCTATTGTTGCTGGGTAAAGTTAAAGCAAAATCCTCCCAGGTAGACTTGGGGGTGGATCGATCACAATGCAGCACGGTGATAATTAACCTAAAGCGTGTTACTTTGACAGCACATTTCGATAATAGCGACATTGATACAATTACCGTATTAATGACATTAGCATCAACGCTTTGGAAATTCCCGATGGGGAAATAACATTTGTTTTCTTTCATGTATCAGCCTTAAAATAAATTGTCAACGCAAAATAACTTCTCTCAAAGGAAAATTTATTTAGCAAATATTGACTGCACTGTTGCTACTCGGGAGTTATACATAGCTTCGGCTCCAAGATTGTAATGCCAGTGGCATTCTTAGATTATTTTTTGCCGGCGATCCAATGCGCGCCTGTTCGACGTGGGTTCTTGGCGCACTTGAGACCGAACAGGTTTCAACATGGAGACCGAAAACCGGTAAAAAAATCATCACAGGTAATTACGGTAGGCTCGTCGCTTCACAATTCGATATAGAAAATATCGAATGAGATTCCTAAAATAATATTGAAGTTTGTAAAATTAAGTCTGGGATAAGGCCGGAAGCTTAAAGAATTGCTGCTCAAAGTTATTTATAACAATTTAACATTTCTCCTGCATGAAAGGGATTTTGTTTTCAAATAGTTTTACTATTGCAGGCACTGTCCATTGTAGCGTGCTATTTTCCAACCACTTGTTAGCGAAATTATTAGAAACAATGCATTGTAAGCCAGATAGAAACAAAGAAATTCTGCAAGTAATAAAAAGTAAGGAATACGCGGAAAGCTTTATGGTTTTTGTTAGGGTTTATACCAGAGAAGTAACATTGAAAATTTGTTAGAGTGGTTGACTGAAAATAAATATGTACACATTTTGTGGTAAGATGAATTGAATGACTAACTGCACACATTTTAATAGTACAAAACGATGCATTCAATATTTGCTTCTGTATTAGGTGAACTATGAAAATAATCCCAAAGTAATCAGTGTTATCAAATCGGAGCATATTTACGTACTTAGATACAGAAAAATCAATGAACGATAAGAACGTGACCTGCAATCGTGCATGATATGTTGCTGACAAATGCTGAGTATAATTAACACAACACAGAAAGGCGTACCCTCGAAGCAATATTCCACCCTCTTAATCACTACTCACTGGAATAATTAATAACACCTCAATTAAAATATCAACTAAGCGCTTCCGCCCATATGATAAAGATAACGTTTATTCGTGAAAATAAACTTCTGTACAATAACATGTTATTACCTTCTTATAATGACCCATTAAACGTTACTTTATTTTAATCGTCTACTTTTATGATTCCTTCTTGTTTGTCGTTGTTTTATTATAGGCCCTGGAATTCTCTCTCGTGTTTATTAGTTTCTAAATGACTTTTGTTTGTTTTAAGATATTTAATTGCTGCATTATTAAAATGTAATAAAAAAACCGTTTGTGTGAAACATTATCACCGATTTTTTCTACGTGTTCTTTAGCAACCCAGCAATTTACGTTTACCTTTATCAAGTCACGAAATGCAATACACCGGTTTAAGTTCCATCAGATATTTATATGGGAATGAGATCTTAGTTTCATGTCCGAACAAGCCGTATTACTAATTAACGCCTTAGGGAGCTAAAACAGGTTTCGCGATTTATCGTAAAACCCAATTTAGAGCCGGCAGGCACGCGATTACAATCTTCTCACGACAGGAAGGCGCGCAAACTCCTCATCTCGAGGGAAATCACGCACGCAACAAACTTTATGGCAACACGTCCCGAGGAGCGAATCGCTCGGGGCGGTCGAAGACGGGCCGCACCACACACAGACTAATTCAAAAGAAATAACAAGACGCAGGCAGTGTCTCTACGCGGTATAACACAGTGACAACTCTATATTCACGACTCACTCCAGACACAAAACATACATTCAGAGATATATCCTCTCACTTTCACAAATCACGGGTCATAACCGCGAGAAGCACTGCCCACGGTTTAGGGCTAATGATCACTGACCGTGGTGGAATATGGCTGCAGGCTCAGACGTATCCCATCTTGAGCGAGGCGTTCTCGAAGCAAACGTTTCAGTTGCATCCGAGGTATCTTCACTAACTCTGCTTTCCCTTCCTCATACTCGTCAACATATTTAGCCGGTTCCACTGCTGCTGTCGCCTGCTCTTTCCTTGCTTCTTCTTCACATCTACAAGAGTCCCGAGCGGCGGCTGCCTCTTCCAAAGTAAAATAAACAGCCGCCGCTCCTTCCTCTCTCAAAGATCTGACTGAATGAAGCAATCGCTGACGATGAGCAGGGTTCAGGACACCGATAGCATCCAAGTCTGGTTCTCCTACTTGTTTGCATATTTCTAAGTCATCATATCCGTTATCAATAAAACTTTCCGCGTATTGGCCCAAGTGGAGCGATCGCAACCACTCGACGACGATGTTGCCGCTCGCAGACGAGGCCATGTCGCGTCAAAATACTGTGAGCATTACAAGGCGTGCTCGCGGCGCGGTGGTCGGCGAGAAACTGGCGGCCACGCTCCCCTTTGCCCCCCTCTCCCCTCTATAAGTCGCGGTCGCCGCCCCTAGTACTTGGTGCTTTTGCTTTTTGACATTTTGTAGCTTAATCGTTTCGTTTCATAGAGAGGTGCGCGTCGCGCCACGTGATATTCCGAATTAATTTTTCAAATGTCATTACGATATCCGATATGACATTTGTCGTTAGTTGCTGTCTTTTAAACCCGTAGCATATTTTAAAGTTATATAATATATTTTGTTTACGTAACTAAACGTCGGATTAATGGGAAAAAATAGGGTCACAAAGTCAATATAATATGGGACAGCGGGTGGTCGCTGTGTCGAATGATATATGCGTAGTTGTATTTATTAATATCTGAGGCGCCTCTATTGAACTACATTTAATTCGGCCCTCATTTCGTATTCAAATAGAACTATGGATATTAATAAAGTTTTATGATATGGCGTCTACCTGTTATTTTAGCTGCAGCATTTTAGCTTTTATCAATCAGGCGATTGCTCCTATGCAGAATTAAAAATCATAATCTTAATACCTACACAAACATTTTGGAATCAACTGAGTAATAGTAGATATAAATGCGAACGTTGGATGGATGCTTGTTTTTTTTTCACGCAAACACTAATAAACGGATTTTGATGAAACTCTAACACATAGACTGTCATTTATTTTCGCTTCGGAATGGGCAACTACAGTAATGTCACAGTATGTTATTATGCCTGCTTGTGACTGTGGCTTCTTTTTATTTTGGTATTTGTTTTTGAATAACTTACATGCTTAGATATTATTAAAAATATGAATTGGCACGGGGAAAATCGTGGGTGTAAGTTAGGCAAAACTAAATATGAAACACATACGACAAATCTCACTCCTACCTACATTAATCATTTAGGAACGTGCCATACCTATCTGTTTACTTACTGAAGCTAATTAACCACAAACGACGAACGAGGATAAAGTTTACTTTTGCCAAAGCTGTTATTCATAAAACTACTTGACCTGTTTTATCTCATTTCGGAAGCTGCAACTAAATGAACGAACTTGTTTTATACAAGTTTGCATGAAGCCAGCGATGCGGGCTGAAGATTATTTCCTATTTTGTTTATTGTCTACACTGTATAAATATTTCGTTAGCCTTTGTGTTAAGTTTAGAACATTTCGCTGCCATCCTGGGTTCGATTCCCAGATCACAGCAAAATACCTGGGGCTGAGCCTGGATTTTGAGGTGAACAAAAAAACAAAAGATTAAAACATCATATCTGCAGAAATTACATAAGACAACGCTACGTACCGTTATCGGATTACAGCTGTCAAGTAATGTAATGCTTTTCATGATGATCCATTTCATTGCATCAATTTGATAAATTTAAGTAAAAAATAGATGAAATATTCAGACGAAAAGATAACCTTTAATAATAAATTTATACTTTTGAACGTGGATAGTATCTGTTTTTACTGACCTATCCCAATGGATCTACCTACCTACACCTAGACTATATAACTAAAGATGAAGCTTTTAATTAAATTATAAAACACAATACGTACAAGTATCACTCACTGAACACTTAAGAGTGTCAATGAACCAAGAAAGGTCAGGTCGCAGACAAATATTTAATTAACGATTGTAAATAATAGGCATTACTTTCCTATTGTGGAATGCGATATTCCGGAGAGGCCTTGACATTGATAATCGCTGACGACTTGGCTCGCAAGAATTCTCCTGTTACTGAACATATAGCTTACCTATTTTGATTATGTTTTTTTCCAAGACATATAAATTATTAATCTGAAACTTGGTCGAGCTTCATTGATTCGTCGCTTTTTTAGTGGTCGCCACTGTTGATTCTGTCTTTCAGGAGTTGCAGTTTTTTGGGAATAGTGTGGCAGGCTTATCTAGTTTGATCGCCAAGCGGTGTAAAGCTTCTGAATGCCATGTAAAATTTCAGCATAGTTTCTGAACCGACAAAACCTCTAGCAGAATAGACGTTCAATAGAGGTGTTATCACTTACAGCGGCCGGCAGCGGTACTTATTGTCTTTACAAGACAATAACATGATAAATTAATTTGAATGTCATGGTTTCAAACCTAGACGCGCAGGCACTTTACACAACCACACGAGATTTGCTCAAAGAGCACAAATCATAATTTTCAAGAGGTGTGCAACTGTAAATATTGTCATGTTTAGTTCATTCAGGTATATTTATGATTTACTTTGTACAAGTTGACTTGTTGTATATTTTCATGTAATACTACGTTGCGTCTTATGGCACCGAATGCTGAATACCATCGTTATTGTCTGTGTTACAACGACAAAGACTACAACTTACTCAGCACCGAGAGAAGTCGATGTGGGCACTATTTGTAGCTCTTCAGGCGAGCTAGACGTCCATTACCAAATAGAATTATATACTTACTTTATAGCTCAGTATAACCAGATTATCCTACATACATAGCCGTCTAATTATAGATACAGGAAGTAGATAAGCAGCCTGATATCCGCAGTAATTAAGGATGTGATATTTACGCACTTTGATGCTGAAAGTACGGGATGCTATTAGCATTCCGGTGTAATTGATTCTTAGTCATCTGACTAGATGACTAACCAAGTGATTGGGTAATAACGAGTTTTTTGTATATTTAAAATATTGCGAAGATGCAAAATCTTCTTTTTGATCTTTTGTTTGCAATAATTCTCCTTGTTTACTTAATTTTAAGGTGAAAAAATTAATTAAAAGATTGTAACAAATCGTCACGTTTTTAAAGAACCTTTTTCAGGAATTTTCTTGTTCTATTACTATAGTTTTGCCTATTAAAGTAAGGACTTATTACTTACTTGGGGGTGGAAAGTCCTGGAAAGAAGACCACGGGCAGGACTGAAGAATGTGGATAGACAACCGACTAGGTGAACAGATGACATATGCAGAGACCTATGGAAGAGACCTGCACTAAATAATAGGTAGTAAAAAGTTGAAGAAGAAGAAGTACATATTTTTTTAAGTTATCATAACCTACAATAACATTATCTGAACAGATTTCAGTATTCTTATAAATAAATAGTAGAGATATATTTACGAGGGCGACTACGACACGAATAGTTTTTAAAACTACGTTGAAATTGTCACAGTAATCTTGTCATATATACAGAAATATTTTAGCCATCATCAGAATTGTACCATAAGGCACAGAGAAATGCTTTTGTGAACCTGGAGACATTTAATCAAAACTATGCCACTTCAAAACAATCTTCTCCAAAACTAGGATCTAATAACAAATTAAAAGTTCATCTGTAGTTTGTTGAAAACAATAATACTTGTCACAGTTTCATAGTCTCAACCAAACTAACTCAACATCGCGGTTTAGTAGAACGTCAAGATTTACCACGACTCAAGCGACATGACCGTAGTAATTTGGTACTAAGTTTCCAGCGAGTATTAAATCAAACTATGACCCTTGCAACTCTGGCACGGAGGAGAGCAGTTTATTGTAAACAATTCGGAGATAGAACACCGAAACCACATTCAACTGTTCCGCGTCTGTCTAAGGATGGACAGTCCCTGAAAACTAAGTATCAATAAACATAGTGTTAGACGCCCTCTGCTGGATGCAACGACGACCTTCAAAGGTGGCTGGATCTGACTGGATATGGAAGGACCAAGTGTCAATTTTGGCTACAGCGACGCAGTTTGCCACACGCAGCAGTGACGTGCTGTAATCTGAATAGATTTAATGAAAAACTACACAATTGGCGACTAACGGCACATTAGCAGTTTTGTGACGAAGCCCCAGAAGTCTGGCAGCATTACCACGTTGAATAAGTACAATAATAAAATATGGACTACATATTGAAAACATCTACAAAAAACTACGTTTGGTGCTGAGTCGAGATGTTATGTAGCCATCTGGAAAAACGCATATACACGATACCCTGCGAGCAAAATACCTAGATACTCGTAGGTACTAATTAAAAGGCACACCCTACATTATGGACATAATTATTTACTTAGGGTTCAAGTAAGCCAACTAAAGCTAAACGAGTCATGAACTCATTGCACGCTTTAAAAAATAGAAATTCGACACTAGCAATGGGATGAGATTTTTTATTCAGATAAAATGAAAATTTATAACTTAGCTAGCTTATCGTGATATTCGCTAACTCGGCAGATAAACCAGATTATTCCAACCTAGTTTTCCGCGCGCTCTCCGCTACAGATTTTAAATTATAGAAGCGCCATGCGGAACATTAATTATTATGTTCCTACCTGTGATTTCTTGCCCGTCAGAGTCAGGCATATATGCCTAGATTTTTGTTAGTTATATAACTAACAAAAATCTTTCGGTATGAAGACATCCAATTGTTTCAGGATTGCCCTAGACTGACATGATTTTCTAAATTACGTTTATATAAGACTTAAGGTCAATTATCCCTATACCGGCTTTACCCGGTTGTAAGTACTATCGTAGGTATCTACTACTAACGCCATCTAGTACACCCAGCCGGCAAGCAAAAAGTTAAGCTCTGAAAACTCGAAGCTTTTAATTATTTGAAACTGTTGCACAAAGAACGCACCGACGACTGGCCATTCAAATATAACAGTATTACTAAGGTCGAGTTTTTCCCAATAAAGTAAATCGTAAGTTCATAAGCCTGAACTTATAGTGGACCGCGTTAAGGTGAAAGCGTCAGGATAGCCGC
Source organism: Diarsia rubi (assembly GCA_932274075.1). NCBI lineage: Eukaryota > Metazoa > Arthropoda > Insecta > Lepidoptera > Noctuidae > Diarsia > Diarsia rubi. The sequence continues at coordinate 11,539,980 of OW026417.1, read as the reverse complement.
GAAATTCAAATTTTCTTACGTTTTTTGCAATTTGCAGGCCAGTGCTAGGTTGTATGTTGATTGAAATGTTGGACGCGAGTGTAAGACGTATGTAGTTACAGAATTATAATCATCAAAATCGACGGAACGACTTTTTCGAGGTCAAAGTCATTCCTCGAATTATATGAACTTGGAGGGTTGTATTGATGATTTTGATGATTATAATTCTGTAACTACATACGTCTTACACTCGCGTCCAACATTTCAATCAACATACAACCTAGCACTGGCCTGCAAATTGCAAAAAACGTAAGAAAATTTGAATTTCGCGGCTATCCTGACGCTTTCACCTTAAAGCAACAATAGTTCAGGGTAAATGAAACAAGTGCATCTGAACATTTATTTTTCAACTTTAAGAATGTTTATTGGTAAACATATCGACTGATAAATAAGATGCATCATGAATTTCTAGAAGGTACTATTGCTATATTTTAACATTATTTGAACGTCATGAAAAAGCTTTGGTAGGTTAAAAATAATAAGTAGATACATTAATTATGTAAGACATTTCAAATTCTACGATTAACGTTAATTGCATATAGATCACAGTTGTTTTTGTTTCGCTATCAAAATATGTCAAGTTTCTCCTGTGACGTAACGATAAACTCTTCTGCGTTAGGTGACACAACCACCACTTCCAGTAATTTTACAACTGTTATGATTTAACAGGAATGAAGTGGTCCATGAAATTATGTTACAATCTGCACTTCGTAGTTCCATTCGGTAAATGTCATTTATAATTGCTAAATATCACCTGCTATTGTATTTTGTATTTGCCATTAATTAAATTGAATGTTGTGTAAATTCATGCAAATAATTTTAATTATACCTGTGTCATGTGATTGAAATATAAATACCTGTAATACAATATTCGTAAAAATGTTGGATTATAATTGTATAATTTTATGTTTTGTTATAATGCTAAAATAGTACCTTTATTTAAAATGTTAATATTGAAATATTGTCAATTGAAGCGAATTGCATGTGTCTGAAAGGGTGATGAATATAAGTGTTCTAAAATAGAGAAGGAGAAGAATACCAAATAAAAGATGGATGGATTGTATGAGGAATGATCATCACCATCAGCCTAGCTATTTTTCCTAACTATGATGGGGTCGGCTTCCAGTCTAACCAGATGCAGCTGAATACCAGTATTTTACATGCAGCGACTGCCTATGTGACCTTCAAAACTAATATTATACCGACTACTTGCTTTTTATACTACAAAACTGTCTCTATTTCTTAGAATTTATGACTAAAAACCAACAAACACTTTAACAATAACAATAAAACGCAACGCAAACAACATAAGCTAAACGCAGATGTCCCAACTAGTTGTCTAACGACGCTACAAATCTCAGTGAACTATTTCCTTACTATACATTATTCTGTTTTACGTCCAATTTCCATAGTCGGTGAGCGTGAACAATTTAATGGACCAAAAGATTGCTCCTGCCCGGCCTACGAAAAGGTTTTTTAAAGTATAACTAGTTTCTCTTCGAGCATTGCTGCTCGGAATTTAATAGAATATTTTTCTGTGAATGGATGGAACTGAATGACTGTAATTATTTGGTTGTTTACTGTTGTACTTTAGGCGAGGCAGTTATTATGATTTCCCGGTGATGGGTAAGAAGTAAGAAGGTAACTTACATTCATTATTAAATAAATGTAAGTAATGATCAGTGTGATTTTTGCAATAGTGTTCATTCTTGATATTATATTTATTTTCAGGAGTTGATTACTAGGCAGCCCATTTCAGAAATTTCTGGAAGCTGTTGCATTCTGACTAGACTAACACATTCGTTAATTATTTGCTTTAAAGTGCCTTGGACTTAAGTTTGATTTACCTATCCTGGTGAAAGGATTTCTAAGCTTTTTTTTTGGCGGGTGATAAATCATCAAATAACCTCTCCCGCTCTTGGGCAGAGCGAAAGGGAGTGTCAGATTTCTACTGACTAAAAGCCACCCATGTTCCTTCTTAGCTCTCTATGTCGAGGCCGCGATAACTAGTGTACAACCCGCGGCCAAGGATTTCTAAGCTTCCCTTTGCATTGAAGGATGTTAATTTCTGAGTCCGTGCCGTACGTTTAGAATCGTAGTTTCAATTATATGTACACCGCTAAAGGACGCTCCTGTTCTCCAGCCAGATTATGCCACGTTTTTATCTGCCGGGCGTGTACAATTGAATGCACACTACAAGATTTTTTGGCAAATGAATAACATGAGCTACAACAGAATGCGAGACCAACTTATACTGGTTTCTTTTCCACTGACGGTAAAAGTTTGTAGAAATAAACGAAATCCAAAATCACCACACAAATATACACGTTCACGAAACGGAAACTCCATTTCTTTTACAGAACCTCGACCAATATAACAGCTAAATAATTCAAAGCCGCGTTGATTTCACGAAAAACCCTATTACGCACTAATACATCCTTCCCAAAATCACTGGTGCCCTTAGGATGTAGATAAATGTCCGTCTTCCTTCGACCTGACACTTTTGCTGGACTCCGAGACGAATAATGACCTCGTACGGGTCTTTCCCTTTACTATTTGTGTGTCCATTTAGGTCAATTGGGCTTCGACGGCTTTGTGCATATTTCTCGACTCCTACACACGCTTGAAAGCTTTTCTGCTTTGAGTCTACGTATTTCATCATTTTATTGACGTTTGTTATGTGTGAATGACCTATTTAATGTACTCATTATGAGGATTTTCTGTATCCTACTAATTATAGTTTATAACCTGGATTAACACATAGGATAGTTTTTATCCCGATTTTATCTTCCCGTGGGATAATTTTCGAGTTGTAGTAGGGCGAAGCGACACCTAGTTCATTAATATTTTAAATTATATTTAGCATTAAAAATAATTAATGCACTTATAAGTAAACTTTTAAAGGATTAATTGATGAATTCAAGGAAATTTTATTTCCTGTCAGTGCTGCGGGTTGTTCGCAAGATATACCGCGGCCTCGGCACAAAGGGCTAAGAAGTAACATGGATGGTTTTTAGTCAGTAGAAGTCTGATACTCCCTACTGCTTTGCCCAGAGCGGGAAGGGTCATTTGATGACTTCCCACCACCCAAAAAAAGAGGGAATTTGAATTTTAATATATTTTCAAAAAATTCAGGTCAGAGATTAAATTTACACCTAAATTAAGTAAATAATATTATGAATATATTTACTGAGATGACGAATAGTAGAGATGTATGGAAGAAGACATGTTTCGCCAACCCCAAATAAAGTGGGATAACAGCAGGAGATTGATGATGATGGTGATGGTGTCCCGTGAGCCAAACGGATTGATTAAACGTGAATTATAACAGTCGATACCTATACTTGCTCGATACTTTGTTACTAAATTAAAGCTTGTTATTAGGCAAGTACATACATATCCACCTGCGCCTGCGAGGTTCCTCGATTTTTACAGAAAGAGTCTGATACCAATAAATGCTGTTTTAATAAACATTTTGAATTTTTTTTAAAAATGTTGACAATTCAAGTGCCACTATGCAATTCTTGGATGGGAGAAGAACTAGAAAATATGGGGTCTTACGACTTTACCCATGGGTAACTTAAAATTAAGAATATCCATGGATACTGCTTAACCATCTGTTTTGTTTTTTTCAATGACGTTCACCCCAAATTCATTCATCAAGTGATTCGCAGCCGAAGTTCCTAAAGAACAACATAAATGTATGTATATTTGAACGTTGAAATAAATAGCACCTCTTCCTTCTAACGTTTCCTCAAAAACCACTAAAAACATCAACACAAAACCCGGAAAAAACCTCAACGTCTTCTGGGACAAAAATCTTCAAGTAAAAGAGGTTGGATCAAAATAATATCCAAGCTACGTGGAGGCATAAGTAGCCGTTACCTTAAAGCCTGCACATTTAATTTAATGGGCCAGGCAGCGTAGTCCGAGGGGTTTAGTGTTACATCGGATATTATGAGGAATCTTGAAACTTAGAGTGTGTGATAAGCATGGAAGCAGCTTTGTTGCTTGGATATTTTAGTGTACAGAAATAATTTTAAAAGTTTTTTTTGATGCGCGACGATCGTAGGTGCCAGTTGGCCTGAAACTCAAAGCATTAACTATTTCATTGAACTGTTGAGTTGACATGGAGTCTGATCAGTTACATGATCAATCCGACAGTTAAAAGCCGCCAAAAAGGTAGATCTCTATGGAGAATAACGGGTTGGAAACTCCACACTCTTCTTCATGGCTGTTCTTCTTTTCCTTAGTTTAATATTCTTCAAATAACTCACTTTCAAAGTTAGCCCTGTGAAAGAATCTAGCCCAAGGTAGAACAAGTAGGAATGTCTCGGTAATAACACGGACATTTTAATCTAATCGCTTGTGTTGCTACTAAGAGACTATACCCGGTTACTGGTGACCGGGTCAACCCATAGGAAAATAGTAAAGTATGGGTTCACGCTACGCCTCTATCTATTCTGGAACGTGATAGACGCGTATACTCGATCATACGTTCAGCATCATCAACATCATCTTCATCTCTTACCCTTATCCTCCCCCCCAGTTCATTTGGTCCCATTCTTCCATACGTCATCTCATCAGCACCTCCTTTTATGACATAATTATTGTCGTCTACACGGTCCAGTTTTTATGTTCTGTTATTTTTATTTGAATGGAGCCAGTACCTACCTAGTTATAATTTACTAGAATCGTTCATCAGCTTTGAGAGGCAATACAGTTAGAACTCTCAGTGGGATAGTATGTATCATAATCAGACGCGCTTGGCAATTAGTAGATCAGTGATCAATGATCTATTAATTGCAAAGCGCACACGCTAATAATAAAAACCTATTATATTGTAGGAGCTATAGTAATTAATGTTTATGCCTTGGAAGTAGTTTAATTATACACGAACGGAGATTAAAATAACGTTACAAACGCTAAACAATACAGTTTAAGTTAAAACTCACAAGCTTTTGGATACCAAACATCCGTCGAACTGCTTAATTGTGTGTGCATTAATTACTAGTTTCAGATTAAACAAAAGTAACAAATGTGGCCATTTTCTTTAAAAAAATAAATTATTAATAAGGTAACATTGACTCTCTTTTCGGGAAATCGTAGTCGACTAAGTTCTTAGCGCCATTTGGAGTTTCTTTGAAAAGTTATTCGTTACAAAATTACTGTTACAGTACAAAATTGGAATGCTTCGCGTCAGTTAACTTTGCCCAACTCAAATTATTGCTACTTTGTAGATCTGAAATAACTCTTTAATTGTTTGAAACTGTATAATAGGCTTTCAAGCCACAAAATATGATATGACTATGATTCTGACTTAAGACTTTGGTCGCTTACAAACTAAAATTAAGAATAATTCAAATAGACAATTATGGCTTTTAAAGAAATTACTGTTAGGAAAAAAAAACTCATTTCAAAACTTTGATTTTATTTACACGAAAATTCTAAAGTAATAATATTGCTGCAATACAATTTGCAGTCACTTATTTAAACAACGACAACATAAAAAAAAACAGCCAAAGCATACAACTACTAATTTAAAGCCGCCCCAGGAATTAAACTCCAAACCCTTCACTCACAGACCCAGACTAATGAAGTGATCCCAGTATTTTGTCATTCATTACTATGCAGGCTATTTTTGCATGCGGATAAATGACAGCGTGTTGTGTCATAGACACGGGAGGCGGATCGCTCCCAGTGATGACCCGACGTCAGACCCCTAGGGCAGCTTGTGTCAACTAGAGATGTGATAGTTGCCCGAAGATATCGATACTTTACTGGGCTTTTTTGCATCTTTTGGTAGACAGTTTACTCGATATTTTAACTTATTACTTAGGTAACTCGGCCTCTAACATTTAAAATTGTTTAAATTAATACATTAAAGTAAGACGAATAAATACTTTTTAATTATAATGCCATACTACACAAAAGGAATAATATTGTGCTTTACTTCCGTAAGAAAGGTTTCAAGCAGTTTCAAGCTTTACATGTTCTTGTCTTATGTTCGTCCAGATGCCAAAGGACTAAGTATACTTATAAAATACTGCATTGATTGGCACCATAAAATTAAACTTGTATTTTCTCGTTTTTCTAGTTGACTGAACCTACGGTTTTTCAAAATATGTGAAAGAATTTTTTTTTATATTTAGGTAGCTCAATTGTTCTATTGTTGTGCATAGGCCTCTTCTTTCCGTTCGGTTTTCTCCCTCTAATCTTGCACAAAAACCTCTAAATCGTCTCGCCAGTGGTTATAAACAATTTGCAATAGGGATGTTTACCGACTTAAAAAAATATGATTCTAATTAGTCCGCCTGTAAGTTTATCAAAAAATATTGGAGACGTATTTTTTGTTTTATCAAATCAATAAAAATTGACGAAGATAAAACGCGTCAAAGATTTAAGAGGGAGTTTGTGACGTCATCGAAAAAAAAAAACTAAAACATTTGTAACAAACCTATTATTTCTATTTCAGATTTCGCATCGTTTATCGACACCCATCAACTCTAGTGTACGGCAATGCGGACAATTCGGGACGTGGACAAATGTGCCCGGCGACTCGCCGTGACACGTTCATTGAGCTTTCATTTGGGCAATTTTCGACTAAATCCCGGCCAATCGGACACAAGGCTCGCCGGACCCATCTGGAACAGTTGCCAGAATAAATACAGGCCTTTGAAATACTTGAAACTAAGGTTTTATTTACGGAAATGTCAATGAGGAACCTAAAAGCGGAATTAACGTTTTGTTGTTTTTTTATGCGCTTATTTCGGATATTCTGGTTTTTCCTGATAATAATTTAATATGAACTCTGGAATTGTTTGGCTAGGTAGAGATGTACTGAGCATTTGGTCAATTAAGTTGAAGATGCATGTGTAACATTATGTGAGAGTAGTGTTAGATGTCAATCGAACTCTGTTGTTCTGCATTACGGATCACTATTTATTACGAATAGTATGTGTTTATTTTTGCGTGTAAAAAGCCTATTGAAAATTTTTGTTGTATTGTTTCTTTATCCCAGTTCGATAAAATCACATGGACTGATGCATGATATAATTTATAGTAAGGATTCTAATACCTTGCGTTTGAGATTACAAACATACTGAAATGATAACATTTACATGATTCAGAGGAGTACCAAAAACAAACAACTTGTACGCGGCACATTGAAAAATGTTAAAAATCTCAAACTTTGCTATATTTTAAGCTCACAAATTGCACGCCATTTCTCGTACACACGAGACTTTATCAAACATTGGAGGACTCCAACATGATTATAACTTTACGTGCTCCGAATTCGATTCCCAGTTGAAAAGGAATTGTGGCACATCAAAGAAACTCGAACAACGCTTTGATTTTGATATAAAAAAGTGTTCTTGTTATCGCTACAGAATAAATTCCCCCTTTGTCAGTATCATTATGCCACTTTCTTAAGAGATAGGCGGGGGACGTTAGATAAATTTTACATCATTAAGTTATCAGAGAATTTAAGGCTTCACTTTCTCTGCGTAGTTCTTCGTTCTTCTTCTCATGTTTTTCCTTCCAATTACTTGAGACGATACTTTGAATAGATTGTTTAACATGGATAAGCCAACATGTAATCTGTCGAATACATTTTGATCCAAAGAATCGTCGTTAAATTCCTTCGTCTTCCATCAAATGGATTTGCATTGTCACGCTATTTCCTCAAAAGGGGTTACCGCATTTTTGCAGTTCATTTTAGTAGCTGATTTATCATTTTTGAATGAAAAATGAGTACGTCAAGGAGATATTAAATTAACAATTCGTTTGATCGATCACGAGAGTTCTGGAGGAACGAATGACATTATGACAGTAATCAAAACATAAGTACAGGGTTTACTAATTTGCTGCTTGATACTTAGAAGGAGGCGATCAATGGCGTGGGTATTCGATTGAATTACCGTCTACCTCAAGTCAATGGTGCAAAGTTTGTGAACAATGCTGTCAACCGCTCCTAGTTCTGAGGAGGACTTGGTGACGGTTTGTGAGACGGTTAGAAGTGATTAATTATTTAGCTAAGCGAGGCTTACACTGGCCTTATTAGTGATGGTGTTCTAAAAGGTATGAGTATGGCTGTATATTCAACTGATCATGAATAAAGGAGGTGGTTTGTATGGACCACATGCAGCATTATGTTGTTTTTGGAAATAGAAGTGAGTAAGTAAGATGTATGAAACTACATAAAGGGTGTAATAGTACCCTTAATGAAGCCAAAAAGCGGTTGTTTTCCTAATCATTGCAATTTTTTTTGTTCTAGACCATACCTGGGCACTTTCTAGTTACCAAATTAATTCAAAGTTCTACAATTTTCACAGCTGTTTTTTCAGGTTATTGCTTTACTTAATGACATGCCGCGTTTACTATTCAATGCATTCGCTACGCTAGCACAATTTTTTAAGAGTTCTAGTTTGAGTTTTACCCTAAAATGTGACTTTACACCCCAAAATAATAGTCGTTTCTCTGCAAAATTTATTTTTTCGTAGGTTTTATATAGGTTTGATAATAATGCTTGGTTGACGGCTTCCTGAACGGTTCGTTTATACCATGTATATTTTCTGATAATAAACGCGTAGAGATTAGACATTATGGCTTGTAAAACAAAACGAAGTACAAACACATAAAGAAAAAAACTATTTTGTACGGTACAGTTGCTGACGGATCTTTTGAAACAAGCAGTACACAAATGGTTTCAAGGGATTCGAAAAAGGTTTGTAATACGTAAATTTCCAACCTACCGTTCTTCTAATTTTTGAAACGTTATAAAAAATAACAAATGTAACACTTGGTTTGAACCACAGCGGGAGCCTACACCTTCTGAGCACGCAATGCGTGTTGCCAACTTTTTGTAACGGCAACATACCTTAGATTAAGTAAATGTGCGGAATAGGCAGAAACCCCAAATATAGGATTGAGTAATAAAATATTATTTTATTGTCATAAAAACATTAAATTTATGAAAAACTAGCGGACGTCACGCGGTTTCACCCGCGTAGTTCCCGTTTCCGTGGGAATACAGAGATAAAAAGTAGCTTATGTCACCCGGGGATAGTGTAGCTTCCCAACGGTGAAAGAATTTTTCAAATCCGTCTAGTAGTTTGGGAGCCTATTCGTTACAAACAAACAAATCTTACCTCTTTATAATATTAGTGTAGATAACTCACTGAGCATGAGATCCTGGGTCTGGTTCCTGTTTGGGCAATGTTACAAGGTTTTTCCTTTAAGAATTTCTCAGTACCAGCCACAAAGTCTGTTTGTGCTCAGTTGATGCCAATAGATGAATAGACTCACCCCTACAACATGGAATTTCCACTTAACTGTCGTAATGTCAGTGTACTATTAGATACACCCCTTCCTAACCCTCCCGGGCTTACAGGCGTGATGTTATGAATGTATGGTATGAACAATTGCGATTGTCCCAGTTCCCAATCCTGACTCAATTTAGATTACCAACAACACGACAAGAATACAAAAAATTACCGCAATAATTGATGTCTACATTTTGCCTTTTTTCGGGGGCTGAGATGGCAGGCATTGGTGGATGTTTTTTTTATCTTTTGATTCAGATTCGCTGTAAAGTGTTGATGGAATAATTTTGAATCTGTATGTAACCACAATACTTTAAGTAATTTTGATTAAAACAAAAGTAGGTATAAAACTCCATATGATATCCTGAATTTCTCCAAATGATTCAGTCTATATGTACTAGAGTGTTCTACATAACTTTTAAAGAATTCGAATTTAGTTCTGTAATACACAACCATGCAGTTTTATACCTCTAACTACATCCAAATTCTAGTAACAGTTGGAACTCTACTAGCATTCTAGTCTTTTACCTATTCTAAGTTATCAAACGCATTCAGCTTCTTGCTCCATTGACCTCGTTTCTGTCCCTGCAATTTCATAAAGTCTAAGGAAATTCAACCTTATAATTGTGGAAGCAAAGTTGGGTTTAGCTCCAATTCTACGTTAGCAACACAAAGCCTTTATTGCGTAGTGTCACGTAAGGATCCCAGGTGTGGAATGCTTTTACATGGAAAGCAGAGGATTACTTGACTGTAACTTTAATACCTACAAAAAAAGAAACATTACTAAACGGACATAACCATTTTGCGAGTTTTTGCAAGAGACACATAGAACTTTAAGGCTTATGTATATTTCAATAAGAGCGTTGGAAAATTTATGTAGAAGCCGTGGTGTTTTTCAGTGGTAACAACGCTACCTCTATTTTTATAAACCCAGTCAGTGAAACGGCGGTGTTACATGCGATTACCACGTTTCTGGAGTTAATTACTTAATTAAATTACTTCCTTAGTTACCCTTACTTACTGCCCGTTGGGTAAGTGAGTCCAAGGCATGCAGAATTTGGTAGCAGGTGTCTTTTTATGTTTGAACTAATTACTTGAGCCTTTTCAGTTAGTAAATTGATAACTTTGTTGTTGTAAGACTCAACAGATTGTTTAATGATTGTTTGACGAGCAATTTAGAAGTCGATACTTGGAAAACAAGTAATGTTTTACGAATCTATCTACAGTCTTTTTTAATTTCAAACAGAGTCAAAATGACTTCCGGACTCGAACTGTATTACTCTCTTCCTTAGATTAATATTATAGGTGCGATGAAGCTAGTTTTTAACTGCAACGCCACAATTGGCTGAGTTCAAAAATCCTGTAATATTTTATTCTCTCATTTAGAAAGTGATTCTATGGAAATATTTGTCTTATTAAAACAGTGAAAGGTAACTTCGGAATTCTATTAAAACTATAGGCAGCAGAGTCTTCTGTCTGTGAATAATTTCAAATTATTTCTGTAAATTGGTATTAAAACTAGATGAGGCCGGTGTTTCCTACTTGAATGCTTTGAGAAAAATACGGCCGAAATATACTTACGGTCGCGGTTTCACAAGGTGCAGATATTTTTCAAGACGCATGAAGATTATACAAAATAATTATGATAATTAATCGGCCTACCATGGTTGGAAGGTATCTTTCCGCTTTCAATGTTCAGGGCAGTGGTTATACGGAACGTGAAATTACCGTAATGAACTACAATTTACCTTGTCTCCACTATTACCAAAACGAAGATTCATTGCTTTAGTTCCACGTAGTCCCATCCAACATCACATTTCGGTGAGTACAGGACCGTATTATCGTTTGAGTACAAGTATATATATCATGATAACATAAGCCCTGGTTAGCGAGTGTTTGTAGACTAATTTAATGCACAGTCATGCACCGGTGGTCTAGTCGCAAAGCTTCGTTAGTCTGCCTCAACGTACTTTTGTATCCCTTTATTCTTTGCTCATTGTTATTTTATACTTTTTTGTTCTGCTAATTTTTACGACTTGGGTGACTTTGTGCGGCTAAAAGTTCGTGTCGCAGTTTCTTTATTCCTTTCTTCTTTTTGTTCCTAACTCTCCAGTTTATCGTTTTTTTCACGTTAAGAGGGTGTGTGCAGGATTCAAGACAGTTAAATTGTTTCTCTGGGACTTCGTCGAGTTTCTTCGTCTCGCTCGGCGTTTTTCTGGTGGTCTGTTTTGATTCTGGCTTTCAGGAGTTGCAGTGAGCGTTTAGGAATAGTCTTGACCCAAAAAAAGAGGATGTTGTTTGAAAGTTGGCTTCGTTGCAAATTACTGTTAAATAGTTTTCTATCTTGATTGATGTATCAATGAGACTTAGTTTAATCAGTTCTTCACTTGTTTGTCTAGTGTTCACAACCACTGAACATGAGGATCGGGATTCGAATTCACGTTCGGAAAAAAAAGTAATTGGGTTTTCATCAGGAATTTCTCAGTAGTAGGCACGGAGTCTAGATTCGAGCACGGCTGATGGCAAAAGGCTTATTCCCCATTAAATGGGACTTAAACATAACTTTTGTAATGTAAGTGTTCTATTAGCCATGACATTATATTAAGTAAATTATTAAATCTCACCTTATTGTGCCTTTATTTTTATGAATTGGAGTTTAATTTCTACACGAGTATAACAATATTTATGATTACTAGCACCAGTTTACAAAAAACCCACCTTGAATAAAGCCAGAAAGGGGTGACCCATTTCCACGCAAATTCGTTAAAAGATCATTAAGAAACTTATTTATTTAAAGATAAAAAATTGAACAATGAAGTACGAAAACAAAAGAAGCATAATGAATTTTTTCGTACAACAACTTAGTTCAACGACATAATAGAGACTTTTATAATATGAAGCCCTCCTTTTTCTTTCGCTGACACTTTTTAATAAGATTCTAATAAATTATGCAAGAGCCGGTCCCGTGATGTTGCTTCAAGAAAATATTAATATATTTCCGATTTTTAAGATGAAAGGTTGCATTTTAGTAGATAAAGAAGTTTTCTTTGAATTTGCATTTTCGACTTTGATGGGCATTTTGTGTTCAGCCACTGAAATGTGACTAGTTTGATTGTTTATAGTGTAGTGTTTATGGGAATAACTTAACATACTTAAGTATCTTAATAAATAAATTGGTAGGTACATTTAAATGAAAATACATTTCACTTTTACGAGTGCTTGATCTAAATTATATTTATTCTTCATTAATAACTTACATAACTAAATAGTTTTATGATTCATCAATTTTATTATACAAGTATATAAAAAATAATCAATGACACTTTTCGTTGTAATTTTATAACTCAAGAACGGGCTCACTAATCCAAACCAAATGTTTAGGCTGAGATGGCTGGAGAGTGGATTCGAGAATGGTTTAGATTCACAATTGGACCCGGTAGATGGCGTTGCTGTCCGGCAAGACGACGTCTGCTAGGTCCGCTAGTTGTGTATAAAAAAATATTGTTTACAAAAGAAGAGATCGTATTAAAGTCTAAGTTTTATTAAAAAAACCCCTTTACCCACCCTATTGTCCCTCTGCTGAGTAAAGGCGTACCCTATTCCTTTTCTACCCTCCCGGTGTTTTGCCTTCTACGGCCAATCAGTCAGGAACAAGTCCAAATCAAAAATCGTCACGTCGCGTTTCTTGGGCCTGCGTCGTTAACGACGACCGTCTTCAGGATGGGTCAGTTGTACCAGAATCGTCACTCTGCGGGTGCCTCAAAAAAGTCTAAATAAAGAACTAAATAGGTTATATTATAAATACAAACGACACTGTCTCCCATAAAAAAAAAAAAACTTGTGACAGTCTAGAAAAGTCTAAATACAAAACTAGAACTTGTGTACAACACTATCAGTCTAAAAACAAATGAAGACACTAGGCACTTCAAGAAACCATAACATTATTCCTAAACTCCAAGCCAGCATGATGATATATCCATCCATAGTGCGGTGCTACATCAGTATAAACCACATAGTACTTCGGGTCGCACTCTTTGTGGCCTGGTGATACTCCACATTTTGAGAGAACCCCTCGAACGAACCAGCTGATCATGTGGTCAGGTTGGTTAATACTCATTACTAGACCTCCTCCACTGTCGCCATTGCGTGGGTTGATGGCTGGAAAGATGAGAAAAGAAGGATATACTTAACCGCCATCTTAAATCTATACTAAACTAATAATTATAAAGAGCTCAGATTGATATGTAAGTTTATATGCAGGGGCCTAGGTGGAATCTTTCTGGTTCCCGAATCAACTTAGGTCTATAGTCCGCGACGTGTTTTAAACTAGTAGTTGGCGCCATAAATGAAAATTTTGCGTTTTTTATAGATTTTTGGGGGTGATGAGGAACAGGGTGTAAAGTTCCTCATCCCACATAGAAAGGGAGGATCCTCCGACCAGACGGGTGTTGTGTCTGGTGGGCTAACTGCCCGACATAATATGTAAGTCGGGATTTTCTATATAAGTACGCTTTAAGGCGGATAACTTTGATAGCGCGATGCAGGATTTGCCTATTGTTAGTTAGCATCGGTTGCGATAGATGACGCTGTCGCCACAGATTAAAACGCGCGTAAAACACGATACAATCGCTTCTCTGAAGCGCGTTACAAACTCGTTTGAAGCATGTACAAAATCGTCAGCGCCGTAGAAAATTCGCCGTGTGTTTTTTATTTTTTTGGCGGGTGGAAAATCATCAAATAAATAATAAAGAAGAAAGAAGAAGGAGAAGATTATAATCTGCCCTTGGGCAGAGCGAATGCGAGCGTCAGACTTCTACTGACTAAAAACCACCCATGATCCTTCTTAGCCCTATATGTCGAGGCCGCGGTAACTTGTGTACAACCCGCAGTCCTGACGGGACCCGCAGCCTCGATGGGAGTGCTAGGGGCCTTAAAGGTAATTGGTGAAATGTGTATACACTATTAAGCACACCTCTGCCTTACCCTTTGCGTACAAGGCGCGATGTTATGTTATTCCGAAATACAGCAATGACAATGTATTGGTTACATAAAATATATTCGTACTGAACAATCTTTCCCCACAAAGCAATATCTACAGTCAACATACTATAGAATTGACCTTCACCGCAGACGTAGTACAACATACTATACAACATAATAATAATACTCAATATAGTGAGACCGCAACCAAACAGGTAGCTACACCATCGGTTACGGGCCAGTGACCAATTTAATCTTCGTTAGTATTGTACACATCAAGTTATGCTTAACCAGTATAACCTGACCTTACTTTGTCTGAGCTTCCCGTACAATAATAGACCAGCGTATTTGGTTTTAAGCTTGATTGGGCGTTGTACGTACTATAAGATACAGTACCTACAGACGCAGTTATTGTAAGTACTCGACTTCTGTATATTGTTCTAAGGATGTTGAGAATTCGGGTCGAGCTATAGAAATCCTATTGGAATAGGGTAGTTGACAAAAGAAATCTAATTAGCCCGTCAGATAGATTTCCAAAATATATTAGACCGATATTTTTTTATTTTTTCACGTAAACAAAAAAATGTAGTGCTTCGAAAACTCGTGTGATGCCACATTGCAGTTACCATATTTTAGTTAGCATATTTTACTGGAAATTGGCGTCACAAGCCCCCCACTCATGATCATAAACGGTTTTTATCTTCGACATTTTTATTAATATGATTTAATAAAAAAACACGTATCCAGTATTTTGTGATAATCTAACTGACGGTTTAAAAACAGAATCATATTTTTTTTAGTCAGGAGTTATCCCTATTGGTGCAAGGGGTTGCAGTGACCAAAGGGTATCGATGAAAGTATCATACATAGTACAAATTCTGTGGTTTTGATAATATTATGACCTGCAACTGCTAAGCGCAACTGCTAAGCGCAACTGCTAAGCGCAACTGCTAAGCGAAACTGCTAAGAATGAAGGGTTCGATTTCCAGGTCGAGCAAAGTGTTAGTGGGTTTTTCCACCAGTTTTTTTTCAGTACCTACGGAGTTTGGATTTATGTCCGGTAGATGGCTCTCGATAGGCTCGCCCCCTCAACATGGACCTAAAATACAACTAGAGAAAATAGATGTTTCAAAACGGGCCCACTACGAGTATTTGTACACTACCTCAAAAATCCGTGGAATTCGGGAAAAATACAGATAAAATGCATATTTTTGGTGTTAGAATTTGATATTTATCAATTTTTATCGACTTCCACTAAGGCGTCTCGCCAATTAAAGTAATCTGTGGTTAAAAAAATTACAGTTAGCCAAGTCAGTCAAGGAACTTATTTATTAAGTGGAATGAGTTGTACGTGCATGAGCACCAACCAACAACCAATTTTTTTGTATTTATACTGCTACCAATGCTAGGAAGTTATATAAATAAAATAATAACTGTTCCAAACATAAGTACTTACAAAAATATTTGACACCTTATCAGAAAGAGATGACATCCACTTTCGAGATAATCTCTCTCGGAACGCTTTTGATTTGCACGGGCACATTCCAGTTAGTATATAAGTTCCTTGAATATGACAGCAATTGACATGTCAAACGTCAATACTCAATCAAAATTACAGTTTACTGCCATGGCGGGTTTTTGTGTGTGTTGCAATTTCAAGGGTACAGTTATGTGCTTTACTCCAAAATAAAGCCAATTTAAAGTAATTGGATGATTGAAAACTGTTTTTAATTGTGTTTCCCATTTTTAGTATGCTGTACATCATGTGGCCGGGGCTCTATACATTTTGAAACATCTCCTTTGGGTTAATATGCGTGATTTATGCCCTAAAAATAATTATATTAGCAGGAAAAAGTCAGTTTTTTATTTGTAATAACTTCAATATTTGTAAGAAAGTTCGAAAACTTTACTAATAAATTATTGAACTCATGACCACGTGTAAGCCCATAGACCGGTACATTGAACTTGAAGCCTATTAATTAATGTGGAATATAAAAGAACACATGGATGGACGTCCTGTTTTTTGTTTTGCACCTTTATGATGTTCACAGATTTTCTGATTAAGTAAATCTGTACTCCTGAAGGGCGACAGGAAAATTGGATGTTGAGGGAAACCTTTTTCAGTTAGATCATGAAGTATCCTACTGCTGAGCAAATGTCTTTTCAAATATCTTTACTTTGTGCGATCTCTAGCTGTGATAGTTCCGCAAACGAGATCAGGGGGCCAATTCTCGATTTTCGCCATTTATCTCGAGTTCGAGATCGTAAGTCTATCTCTATGTCTATTAAAAATATCTCTATCTCTACCAAAAAATGTCGAATTGAGCAGAATTCCGTATTCTCAGTCAAAATAGAAATAAATGTCACGAAAATGTCGAGTCGAGTGAAGATAATGTTACCATTATGAAGAATCGCACGTTCTGTTTTAGGTAGCTATGAGTTAATGAATGATTTTGTTTTAAAACGCTGACTAAACCTACTTATTTAAGTATAAAACGAAACGTTTAGTGTGTTTCAAGATTTTCGTATGCTCTTCGTGAAATAAAGAAAACAAATTGACAGTTGACTGTCTGTCAGTGTCAGAATTTGCGCCTTTTTGCGGTTCCTTCAAAACTTTTGTTATGTTTACATGTACTGTGTTTACATCACAGGGGCTGCAGTCTCTACATAGTTTTTCGGTCGCTAGCTATCGTTAACGTAACCCTTTGATGTTCCGGCTTTTCCATAGATATTTTAATGTTTTTTTTAAATCTTCCGAAGTATGGGGTAAACTGGAGAAAATGGTTCGAATAAATAATTGATTTTCTTGTAACTTAAACTGATACTATATAAATCATATTGTTGAAACTATTTTTACGAAACCTCGAAAATATTTTTTTACGAAAACTAATAAAGTTGGGTGCTGTTTTACATTTTAAAAGTTTTATTTTAACATGGAGGGGAAAAATCAAACAAGGCAAGGGCACAAATCAAAGAGTATAAATCAAATTTCCAGTAGATATGAGATGCCAAGCCGTATTTTATTTAAAAATTAAAGAAAAGAAAACACAGTGTACAATCCAAAACTCAACGAATTCACTCAGAAATGACGTATCTCTACAATCGACATGACATCTCTACTGCTCAGAAGCACTCGACATGAACTCTAACGTTAGCTTTCGACAAATGTCGAATTCGACATCCCCAGAATAGCAACTTTTAAAATTTGTCGAAAAAATGACGTCATTAGAAATTTTTGTCGAGTTCGACACCATCTCTAAAATCGAGAATTGGCCCCCTGATCGTCACACTACCGGCGCTGCGGTCGATCTCGACGGGGATGTTCTCGCACTGACGTAGGAATACTTAATAGATAAAATATGTGGAGCAGAAATTACTCTGTGCCCGTATCAGATCAAAAAAATACTTGAAGTAACACAATATCATAACATCACGTTAATCCCCGATGGCATAGGCAGAGGTGTGCCTAACGTAAGATACCCACAGTTTCCCCGTTACATTCACGTCTCAATGGGATACCTTGAAAAGCAGTTGGACACATGAGCTAACTAAAAAATTGATTGCCACAACATCTAAGAGAGGCCTATCACCCTCCGGGGCTGCGGGATATGCTCGTCGGGGCTGCGGGATGTTGTAAGAGATACCGCAGCCTTGACTTAAAGGGCCAAGAAGGAACTTGGTTGGTTTTTAGTCAGTAGAAGTCTGACACTCCCTTTCGCTCTGCCCAAGAGCGGGAGAGGTTATTTGATGATTTCCCACGCCCCAAAAAAAAAAGGCCTGTTGTCATGAACCGGGCTCAAACCCAGACTCCGTGGCTGCTAATAAGAAATCCCTGATGGAAAAACCTAATAACACTTTTTCCGACCTGGAAAACTTGAATTGTCTAGCTAGGTACTTACTTGATGAAGGTCCATATCCAGCGCAGAAAGTGAACTCATTCAGTAAACTGGAGTACAGCTTGCGGGAAAAGTTGATACACGTCGTATCATTCTGTATCCTAGTGGATGTTGATCTTAGAACCTCGGCCGGCTTATTGTGCTCTGTTGTACCGAAACCTACGACCTGAAAATGAGAATAAAATCAGCAGAGCTTACTATCTGTCAAATTTAATTAATATTTTTTCAACTTTATCTTTCAATCATTAAGGTTGATTGGAAAACTTGACAGTTTTATTAAGTTGGATCTGACTTAATTGAAATGCTCACAGGGGATCCTCTGCCCTCTAAAATAAAGAACTTAAAAAAAACACACGTTTCATTAAAAAAAACGTGATTTTTACACATTAATAATCCAAACGCTGTAAAAATTTCTGAATATAATAAATAATATGATAGTTCTAAATAAATAGCCTTGTGACCGACAGATACAGATTAGCCTTAGTAAGTAGTAGTGTGGCTCCCCGTAGTTGGCGCCTTTTGCGATCACAACACCAAAAAGTCAGGCTATCAGACTAACATAGATATCGCGGCTCATCGCCTTATAAGTACTTTCTAATGAAAACAATAATAAAGTAGTTAAGTTACCGTAGCTTCTCTCCCAACAAGATTAGTTTTGTTATACACTGGGCCCCAAATACAAATAGGCTGCACATATTCTGTAAATTCAAGGGCATTGACCCTGATGATAGCCAGGTCTGACGTAGACAGATCATCATTGTATGCTGGGTGAAGTATTATTTCCTGAGCCTGCAATATGATAAAACATAATATTATTATACTCGTATGTTTACATTTCATCTATTGAATGGGTGAGTCCTTCTGACAAACGGCACTCTTTTTATGGTTACTTGGTAAAAACAAAAAAGGAATGACATCAAATCACGGCAACTCCTGAAAGACCGAATCAATAAACAGCGGCAACCACCAGAAAAGCGACGTCACAAATGAAGCCCTACGGAGTCCCAGAGAAACATTTTTCAGTTTTGGATCCCGCAACGTAACACCTACGGCAGCACACGGCGTATTTTAAACGAGAATACGACGCACATATGAGGCTAGGATGCACGCTTTAAAAGAGATTTGATCGCAACCTTGTAACCTAAGCAGACGGAGCGATCGTGAAACGCGCGACTACGCGCTTGCAACTATGGTGCGGGGGTGCGATGGCGTGAGCGCGGGCCCCTCCGCTACCCCTTCACCACCATTTGTAGCGCTCCAAACAAGTTTCGAACGCGCTTCGAACGCGTTTGTATCGCGTTGTACGCGCGTTTGAATCTTTAAAAAAAAAACAAAAATCGGCATCTATAGACGACGCGCGATCCTGAAATGCGTGTCGTCTGCGCGTTTGCAAATGAGGAAATTATTGGTAGCAAAACAACATTTGACTAAAACCAACTACCAGAATCATGAACTTCGTTCAACTGTCGAACTTTTTGGGTTGCTGAATACGAAGATATAGTTACCATTTACGGAGTGTACATCACCATAACACAGAAAATAAAGACACCAAGCAAGTGTTATGGTCGAGTTGTATTACACGATAAAACAAACTTGAAGTAATTATAGAAGGATTAAATTAAACCCACAATGAAACTTTTAAACATCGATTAAGCTTAGTAAACTCAAACTATGTAATCTAACACCAATTGTCAGGTACTAGATTGCTTTCTAGAACAGATAGTGTTTGATATTATACTGAAGGGGTAAGGTGGATCCCTACGGGGCTGCGGGATGTTAACATAAAGGGCTAAGAAGGAACATGGGTGGTTTTTGGTCAGTAGAAGTCTGATACTCCCTTTCGCTCTATCCAAGAGCAGGAGGGGCAATTTGATGATTTCCTATCCACCAAAAAGAAGGGGTAAAGTGTAAACTGTCCGTCTATTACGAGAAACTCTAAATATATTGAAACAACTATCTTAGGTCATCATCTACCTAACCTTTCTCAACTATCTGTTGGAGTCGGCTTGCAGTCTTATCAGATTCAGCTGAATCCAGTATTTTACGTGAAGCGACTGCTTATCTGACCTCCAGAATCCAGTTAAAATACGATAACCATTGGTAAGACTGGTGGTCAGAATTTGGGCCACTGAATAACTGTAACAGACTTCTGTCAAAGATCTATAAATTACAGTCGGGACGTTCCGAAGCACGGACGAAACTCGAGAGTGTAATGGATGGTCACCCGTCTAAGCAATGGTTACTCGACCTTCGAATTTTTACAATTTTACAATTTTTATTTTTTCTATTAATTGTTACGTAACCTATAATTTCGGTTTTAAAAAAAAATGTCACTTCCAAATGATCCATCATTAGTCCCTGAAAAGGTTCATTTGAAAACCAGCGTCAGACTGCACCAGCCAGTCTGACATTATCGCTGAAATGGACCTTTTTAGCGCAGCCGTGAGGCACACACTTTGCTTCATGCTAAGTATGCCTACCTTATTTTTATTGTGTAATTTATTTGTATTGTGCGTGTTTCATGTACTGTGGCAAAATAAATTGTATTCTTTCTTTCTTTCTTTCTTAAGATTAACCCGAGCCGCTATGGTTATTCGGCAAAATAAGTAGCTTAGGTTTCAAATATCTACCTATAGGTACGTAACTAGGAGTGTGTATGAATTTCCAAGCATCGTTCAGCTACTGAAATAGTACCTAAATGTTCCCTATAAATTCGACAGTTAAACTGAAATCGATTTTAATTATTCTAATGAACCGTTCGTTGTTCGTCTATTAAACGCTCTGTCACTGCATTCGAATTTTATGTGAGCATTAATTGCGGTGTTGAACATTATTAGATTGGACCTAGTTTAGCACAGCTAATACTATTACTAAGTTGGTCTTATCTTAAAGTAGAAACTGTTTTTTCACGTGAAAATTAGGTTTATATTTTGCTGCTGGTATACATATTAGTTCTTGTGTCTGTTCTTAGGCATAAAGACAGTGCACAGTGTGGCAAAATGATGTAATGTGATGATGTTCCTTTATAGAAAACTGAACAAGCGCCGACCAGACGGGTGTTGTTTTTAGGGTCATAATTGTCTGAAGGCTGTTTTCGGACTATTGTAAAATATCTATTCTCACGGGTAAACGTGTAGATATGCGTCTGGGTTCTGTGTGATGAACCGTCAAGGCATGTACCAACTACTGTTTTTTTATTAGGACAAGCTCTCCAGGCTATTCCCACACCAATGTAACTCTTGAAAACCAGAATCAACAGTGGCGATCACTAGAAAATACCCGAGACAATAAAGCTCGACGAAAAGAAACAATTTAACTGTCTTGGATCCCATAATGAAATTATTCAGAAAAGAATAGCGGAGGAGTAGGAAAACATAATTTCCATTTAATATTAATCATTTAAAAAAAATCTGGTAACCGTAGTTTTGAAAATATACAAGAAAAAAACAGCAACAGAGCTTGCAGTTCAGTTAATTCATGAAAGATAAAACATTTTGCTTACTGTGAGTGTTTGTCTACCAGGCTGATTGATATCTTGATGGTTATTGGTCCCAGCGATAATGACGACTCTGTTTGCTTCTGTTGTTATACCGTTTTTGAAAACACAATGGCCGGCTGAAAATAATATGAAAATTATAACATTTTATTTGGCCTATTGGAATTACAGCTTGAATGAAGTTTTATAGCTCTATTGACCTGATATGACGCTATTGTCATATCAGGTCAATAGAGCTTCAGCTGGGTCTCGAGGTGGCGCTTCACAAGTCGGAGGCCATGGGCTTCCATGGACGTGGGAATGCGCTGCCGTCGGGATCCCAGTTAATGGTGGGAGGGGTTCCCATCGGCGTCGAGTGTACTTTGAAGTACCTAGGACTCGTCCTCGACAGCCGGTGGAACTTCGTGGAGCATTTCCGACGTTTGGCTCCCAGACTGGAGCGGGCCGGGGCTGCCTTTAGGTGGCTCTTGCCCAATCTGGGGGGGCCAAATGCCTCCTGCCGGAGGCTCTACGCGGGGATCGTGCGGTCCATGGCCCTTTACGGGGCGCCGGTGTGGGCGCCTGCTTTGAGGAAGCGGGCCGCCCACTACCTGAACGTGCCCCAAAAGGTCATGGCCGTGAGGACGGTACGGGGGTACCGCACGATCTCCCGCGAAGCGGCGAACCTCCTTGCCGGATTGCCGCCGTGGGATCTGGAGGCGATAGTCCTCGCGCGCCTGCATCAATGGCGCGCGGAGGCGCTGCGCCGGGGGGTCACTCCGCTGCCGCGGCAAATTGCTGCGCGGCGGACAGACCTCCGGTGCGATCTCATGGCGGCATGGAGACAGCGACTGTCGCAACCCCGTGCAGGGCACGCCACGATAGTGGCGGTAAGTCCCCTCTTTGAGGAGTGGCTTGAGAGGCGCCACGGCGCCCTCACCTTCCGTCTGACGCAGGTCCTCACCGGACACGGTTGTTTCGGGAGGTACCTGCACCGAATCAGGCGGGAGGAAACGCCCGGATGCCACCATTGCGAGGATCGGCCGGAGGACACGGTGGAGCACACAGTGGAGGTGTGCCCCGCTTGGGCGGAGCCCCGCCGTGTTCTCGTGGCGGCGATCGGCGGCGGCGACCTCTCGCGCCCGGCCCTGGTGCAAGCCATGGTCCGGGGCGAGGAGGAATGGGACGCCGTCGCCTCCTTCTGCGAAGCAGTGATGCTGGCGAAGGAGGTGGCGGAACGCGAGAGGGAGAGAACCTCTCGTCCCAGCCGCCGCGGGAGGCGCTCCGGGCGTCGGGGGTCCCGCGATGACCTCCGGCCACCGTAGACGCGGGCCTGTGGACGGTGAGTGATGGGCTAACTCGCCGTCCGTCCGTCTCACGACGAAAACAGGCCGTGTCGACGGCGCGTTCGTGTTCCACGCGCGCCTCAAAGAGATGTCAGCAACATGGGAGGGGCCCGAAAGGGCCGACGCCTGTCGGGGCCGCGGGTAGTCCAACGGTTATCGCGGCCTCGACATAGAGGGCGAAGAAGGAACATGGGTGGTTTTTAGTCAGTAGAAGTCTGACACTCCCTTTCGCTCTGCCCAAGAGCGGGAGGGGTTATTCGATGATTTTACACCCACCAAAAAAAAAAAAAAAAAAAAAAGGTCAATAGAGCTTTAGAAATTTATGAAATTGTTTAATAAATTGGTCTAAATAATAGTTTCAGTTCCGTCATGCACAATTTTTTTTTTTAATTTATGATCACATGTTAGAAAATTTGCTCAGTTTCTTTTAAATTTATTATGCATATAGTCGAAATAGGTAAACTTGATACCACAAGTCAATCTCCTGTTAAAAAGAGCAGTACACCAGTATCTCCAGTCCAGTATACTGCTGGTCCTATATAATAGAAAATAGGTAGATAATTGCAGCCATGCAGGGAAAAAATATATAAGTCTCATCATTTGCTTAGCCTTTTGTCTAACTAAGTTAGGTTCGGTCTCAGTCTACCCGGATTCAACTGAATACCAGTATTATACATGGAGCGACTGTCTGTCTCCCCTTGGTAAGACTGGTTGTCAGACTTTTAGGTCACTACCCACCACCGTAGGTCACGGTTAACGTGCTTTCTTAGGCATAGGGAAAACTCGGTCTGTAATAGGTGGTCACCCATCCTCGGACCAACCTCGGCCAGCGCGGTTTAACCTAAGGATAGAACTGAGTGGCAGTTTTCACTTAGCCACGAACTCCTCAAAAACATACAAGTCTGACTACAGGAATAGCGGCTCAGAATCGACCATGCATTTTTTCTTACAGAATCAATTTAAAAGTCAGTTTTCTCACCAGTTAAAATCGCAGTTTTAGACACAATGTTTCCTCCACAGTGATACCTCAGCATATTATGCCTATCCTTGACAAGTATAGCCACGTGCCAGGGCCAGTCTCCGGCCCTGGCTTCAGTCCTCACTGACACTAGTTCTGTATGGTTGATGGATCTCCTACCACAGACGTGAGCGTATTGGTTGCTTGAATATGGCTGGGTTACATTCAGTCGTGTTATTGTTTGTGCTGCCTGAGTTTGGGAAATGGTTGGTTAGTTGGGTAAATGCACGTATTTAGGGACAAATGCGGAATTAAGATAGTGACATTAGAAGAAAAAATCAAAATTAATTAATTAATTATTTTTTAACTATAAAACCATATTTCAAACCACTGTTTAATCGTTAAAAAGTTATTTTGCATACTAAAATGGTACTATGATTTATTGAATTCTAACTGTTCATTTTTACAGCCTAACCACGGTCTGGTCAAATGGAAAGCCACACGAACAAATGTCTCCCTGCGGCTTTTTGCCGCCTCACTTGTACCAGGCGCTTCACTTACTAACTTCACGACAGTGAGTAATATCGACCATTAACCATAATAGCACTTTCTATGCCTAGGGTCGTGGTCACGGTCATACTTTGTGACCTTAGATTTTTTTACTCAGAGTATTTGTCATGAGAGCTTTATCTTTTTTTTTCTTTCAAAGTTTTGGTTTTAAGAAAATAACTAACAGTGAAAGGAATGAAGACAAGAGGATATCTCAAAACATGTAATTGTTCTTTGACATGTCTTCTCGGTACCTACTGTAATTTTTTTCTTATATTAATGGTTAACTCCATATAATTTTTGTCAATTTCGCTGTCCTTTTATCTAGGCCCACCGGCCAATACAAATACGTACCTTAATCTTATCATCACAAAGTGTAACATTGTTCAAAGTCAAAATGCTAACAATTGGCACATCACTATCATTTGTTTTCAAATTGTCTGTAGTCACGTAAAATATATAGCGCATCGGTATAGGCTTCGTAGCACGCACCACTAGATCGCGTTCGTTCGTTCTTCGTGCTGTGAAGTTGGGGAGATTCGGATGCTGGAAACAAAATCTGCTCTTAATACTCATAACATTTAAGTTACTTTTCAGTGATAGTCCACTAGTGTGACAGTTCGAACCTCTTATTTTTCGGATATTTGCTCGTATTCGATAATTATCACTTACTTCGGCAAACGAAAACATTACGAGAAAACCAGCTTTCTTGAGAGTTCTCGACGGCATACAAACACAACAAATTGAGTTCCTTGCAGCTAGATAAGTTTATCCTATGTAATGAAAGATACATACTATAGCGTAAATTACTAAATAGAAATTGGCTACATTTAGGGACACAGTCATCCAATAATGCATCGTGCTTACTTATAAAATTGTGACTACATCGTGCTAAGAAAGATCTGCCAGCACTGAATATTAATCGGTCGATTAATACAGAAAGTGCCATTGACTTTGACCGAGGTTTAATTACTCTACATAATTATTGTTAATTTAGTTGCGACACTTTCTGAAACGAAATAAACTCAAAAATTATACTCACTGCAGATACAGTAACTTCGTTCTTAAACACAATCACCATTTCAGCTTCAACCATGCTTGTATATAGTCCAAAATGCACAATACCCCTCCAATAATTTTCACTGAATCTATCAAAGTGTATCAAACCTAACCCACATGGATCATATCTTGTTAAAACTGGTCCTTTCAGAGCTACAGACTTTGCTTCCCATATTCCCGTCAACACACAAACTAAAAATAAAATTCTTTCCCACATGTTTTCAAATATCTCTAAACACGTACTACTGCAACTTTAGTACCAGTATAATTAAACAACACAATGAAAATATTCGTACACAATAATTATTACAAGTTTATATACAGTGTGTTCAAAATTGATCGTATACTCAAGCAATGATTTCGGGCACCCAACGCATTGCCTTTTAAATGAAAGTTTCAGTGAGTCATGGTAAGACACTTACATAAATACCTTTGTTCTATCATTTTGAAAATGCATTTTTATGTTTAATTGGGTCAGTATTACAATTAGTCAGCCACAATATTTATATAAGTTATTAATTGAGTCAATATCTACTGAAGAAAAGTTGATTTGTATGTCAATAGTTTCTGGTTAAAATTAGAACCACAGGTATGATTAGTTCCCGTCGGGGCTGCGGGTTGTACACTAGTCACCGCGGCCTCGACATCTATGTGTAGCCCTATGGCTAAGAAGGAACATGGGTGGTTTTTAGTCAGTAGAAGTCTGACACTCCCTTTCGCTCTGCCCAAGAGCGGGAGGGGTTATTTGATGATTTCTCACACCCCAAAAAAAAAGGGTATGATCGAAAATATCGTTTTTTTTATTCAAAAGGTTGACTACAACTACAAAAACAATATAAACCTTATTATTAATGTGCTATAGGTATATAGCTCATGAATATTAATAATGCTTATCTTTGTGTTAAATATCGCGTGTTTATTATGTAGGATGGACATAAAATATTCAAAAATTTATAGGGTACTTAAATTATTGTGACATTAATAGGGAAAATCTTAATAGTAAATGCAAACCCGTGACAAAAGTATAGTTTTATATTATAAACAAAAGAGTACGCAGCTGTTTTGGCTAACCCACTGACCCAGACAGTAACCTATAATTAGCTACAGGTGTTTTTAATGCAAAAAGTTATTCAATATTACATAAAAATTGTCATCGTTTATATCTATTGTACGCGACATTATGTAAAAAAATTGTTTAATTTTTGGTTATTATTTTTGTAGTATATAAAAAAAGTGTTTTATAAAATAATAAATAATACAATTGAAATCATGACGCACCCTGTGAACAAAAACGAACTCACAAGTGGGGTCATCTGACCACTGACTTAAATGACCTCATAGTTCTTTGAAAATGTTTACGGTAATACATTTAAATACGATTAACTTATTGTTTTGTTCCAGTATTGTTTTACTTGGTTATATCAATAATACGGGTATTGCGTTCTGTAAATAATTAATTTGTCACATGAGTTTTTCTCGCGTTTGAGATAAATTGTAGGATCAACTATTGAATTCTCGTCAGTAAATATTATATTACGACAGTAAATATTGCGTTCTAATTTTTTTACCGGTAAAATAATAACTGGATTTCCTGGTCATTTAAATATACTATTATCTTAATGACCAAGCTTGCAATATCCTACACGAAGTAGTTACCCGTTCCCGTAGGAATACAGGGATAAAAAGCCTATATTACTCAGGGTGAATATAGCTTTCTAATGGAGAATTTTTAAATCGGCTCAGTAGTTCTTGAGTTTATTAATTTTAAACATACACACAAAAATACAAATCTTTCCTCTTTATAATATTAGTGTACTCGTAGATGTCACAAAAAATTGCAACCTAGTTCGGAATTGTAGCCGATTTTTAAACGGTCAAATAAAGTTATACTTACAACGAGATAGGTAGCTGTCTGCCTTGGTAGGACTG
This sequence comes from Diarsia rubi, assembly GCA_932274075.1. NCBI lineage: Eukaryota > Metazoa > Arthropoda > Insecta > Lepidoptera > Noctuidae > Diarsia > Diarsia rubi. The sequence continues at coordinate 11,512,423 of OW026417.1, read as the reverse complement.
CGTCGTCGCAAGCGCGACTATAGAGCATGAGGTTCTGGGCGCGATTCACGGGTCAGGGAAGCCTGCCACACTATTCCCAAACCACTGTAACTCCTGTAAGCCAGAATCAACAGTGGCGACCACAAGAAAAGCGCCGAGACAATGAAGCTCGACGAAATCCCAGAGATACGATTTAACTGTCTTGGATCCCGCAAGGAAATTAATCAGAAAAGAATAGCGGAGGAGTAGAAAAAACATAATTTCCACTTCCCTCCATATCAGCAGGAGACAGAACAGAACAAGGCCATTAGGCACACAGGGACGTCCCGGGTCAGGCATTGTTATTGACTTTTTTTTTTTAAAAATCTCGGCAGCAGCCTCAGAGTTTGGATGTATCCACTTGATGGTAATAAGCTCGCCCCCAATTCAGGACTTTACGTAACTGGAAAACTGTTGGTATACTAGTAGGTGCCTAACCCTTCGGGGATTATAGACGTGATTTTATGTTACGTTACCTATTTTATGTTACGTTACATATTTAGTTAAGATGGAGATAAATTTTATATAGTATCTTTCAACTTTTTGAATAGTTATATCATGGTTATATCTCAAAAATGAAAAGTCAATTAAAAACAAAAAAAAATGTGGTAAGACATTTTTTAGAATGTTGTCTCGGCGAATTTTATGATAAAACTTACAAAAAACGGGCTTTACGCGATTTTCAGCAAAACGTGCTGAAAATCGCGTAAAGCCCGTTTTTTGACTTTTGACCCCGAGCAACTTTTTTTCCAGGTGTCGGATCGATGGGGACTTTTGACATATAATTTATAATGGTGTTTTGACCAATCCTACCAATTTTCAGCTGTGTGCCGTGGGAATTAACGTAACCTCGGATTTCTAAATTCACCGGACTAATATAAGATCTAGTAGTTGCAAGAGCGTCTCCTAATCATGAGGTCTTGGTTTCGATTTAAAAGTGTTATTGAGTTTTTACAACAGGAATTCTTCAGTAACAGCTACGGATTTTGGATCATCATCATCAGCCTATAATGTTCCCACTGCAGGAACTCAAGCCCCCATTTTGGATACACAACCAAAAATTCGTCCGACCCAAATCGGTTGATAGCTAACCAAAACTTTTACCGACGAAATTTAGCTGTACTATTTGCCTAACTCTTCAGCGATCACAGAAGTGATGTTATGTTACGTTTTAAAATTATTTGCTTTATCGCTGCTATAGTACGAACGAAAGACGCGAACGTGTCACGCCGAAAATGAAATCATAAGGTGTACGACTAAAGTATGTCTCCACAGTTATTTCAAACAGAAACCACACAATTTTTCCACAAATATAACGATGGCTCGATGTAATAAAATAAAAGCATCCTACATCTGCAACTTAAAGAGGGGCCGACATCGTCAAAGCATACCAAACACCGCCAGTTTGGGGGCGAAATTAACACAATACTTTTAAGGGTAGCAAATATGCAGGAAATTCGCTTTCATAAAGCCTTAAACAAACCCATGTGTGTGCAGTCGTCACATACTTTTGAAGTATCAAAGTTTGGAGAGACCTGTTAAAATTAATTAATTTGGGTTTCATTAAATACTTTAGCGTGCCATTGTAGTGCCGATTGAAAAATGAATTTCGTATTTTTTTATCAGTGTTAAGTTTTTATATAATATATAGACTTAAACCGCATAGCCTAACATAATAGTATAATGAACTGATAATCCCACTGCCGAGACAAGGGCTTCTCTATGAGAGGGAATGGGCAATAATCCACCACGCGGACACAACGCAGGTTGGTGGGTGTGCCATGTTTATGGTTTTTTGTCTTTAAGACATGCCGGTTTCCTTATGATGCATGTTTTCCTTCGTCTTTTTGAGAGACAAAACCATAGCCTTACAAAATCATTCAGATATTTATATTTCAGAGTTAGTGTTTACTTCATCGTTTATATAGCTGGTTCCATTTACTCCAGATCCTTAACAAAGATTTATAAAACTTAAAGCAAGCAAACTCATAGTTTCCTCAACGCTACAAACACTCTATTCACTATAACTATGTCATCAAGCACTAATTTACATGCATACATTACGCGTACCTGACGCTATTCGATCCTAATTATTCCAAGCAATTTAGTGTTCTCCTGCACATAATAGAGGTTATATTAATCTTACTGTTAAGGTGCTTTCAAACAAAATGCTTGAGAATTTTTTCAGTTCATTTATCGTGGCTGTCCAAAATCGTAATCACAACTTGATCGTCGATTATTTTCTTTTAGAATGTAATCATTTGAATGTTTGCTTGAAAAAAGAATTTAAACTTTTATTCCTCGAATAAAAAATCACTTGATTTGTCGATAAAAAAAGCTGTTACTCAATCTTAAATGTCTGAAATTCAATTTCGTTGTCACTGTTTTATATTATAGTTCTGCTTGTATATTCATGTTCTGCCTTCATGTACTACTTTTGATTTTTATTGAAATATCTGGATAATGTTTATCTAAGCATACACACTGACTATGTACAAGAGTCGATCACTTTATAAAATTGGCCTTTTACAAAAAGCCCCAAAACAATTTATAAAAAAAATCTTTGTAGTGAAAATGACTAGAACGTAGTCTACAAACCCACAAATTGTCCCCAAACTAATATATTGGCGTAAACAATACATTTATTTACTACTAGCTGACCCACGCAACTTCGTCTGCGTCACAATAATATATAACTTACAACCTTCAACCTTAGATTACATTCTTAAAGTGAGAATTACTATAGGTGCCTATCTCTTATTGTTAAATATACGATCATCATCATCAACCTATATTGTTCTCACTGCAGGGACTCAGGCCTCCTCTCTAGGAGTGTGATGGGCTAATCCACCACGCGGGCCCAGTGCGGATTAGTAGATGTCACAATCTTCAAATTTTTGGTTCTAAGATATGCCGGTTTCCTCACGATGTTTTCCTTCACCGTTTTAAGAGCAGTGGCACGTGATGAAATACATTACACAAAGTAATGCGCCTGCCTGGGTTCGAACCCACGACCAACTGTTCGTAAGTCGGAGCCGCCACCACTGGGCCGCTAGTGCCCACAAAACAATATACAATAACACCTTGTAAATATTATGGTGCCATAAATATTTTGAATTTGAATTTCCCGGAGTCCAGAATCTCCACGTACTCGTATCTACATCGGGACGCGAGTGCCGGCGGACCGCGTAATTATTTTGTCGCGTGTACATTTTAACATTGCCATATCTTCTAAGGTATTTGTTTAAACTATATAGAGTATAAGGAACAAATATTCTATATTAAATTTCCTTTCTAACAAACATATTTATTTAGATATAGATTAATACCATGTGGGTTAAAGAAGCTTCGCAAAAAATTATTCTATTTAACCTAACATTTCGATAGTAAAAAATGGTTACAGTGAGTCAATCTTAGTAGATAGATATATGCTGTCGCGGACTTTTTTGTAGAACTTTTAAAGAGAAACATTTCTTTAATACACAATATTTGCATAACTTAAACCATTTTCGTAGTGCACGCAACGGAAGCTCTCAATAAGGAATATCGTTTCCCGTTTTTGCAACATTTTCATTTATGCTCCACTCCTATTGGTCGTAGCGTGATGTTATATAACCTAAAACCTTCCTCGATAAATGGACTATCCAACACAAAAAGAATTTTTCAAGTCCAACCAGTAGATCCTGAGATCTTAGCGTTCAAACAAACAAACAAACAAACAAACTCTTCAGCTTTATAATATTAGTATAGATTAGGCTCATTTCTATTCAGGTTAGTACGTCATCACCTTTAAGCCGAGTAGCTCCGTAGCGAACCCAAGAGCTCTCTTGACGCCTTGGTTAAGGCCTAAAGCCACTACACAATTGTGGTATGATTATTCTGTCAAGACCTAATTTAGAATCCTTTGTAAGTATTCAAGTACGAAAAAGCTGGAATAAAACTGATTTGACCAATAAGAAATATTTTCGAACTAAATAAATCTACGCGAGGATTTGGCTCTTTGAAATTTAATTTTTTATTCGCGTATTTCATCATTCAAAATCGACAAACTAGAATTTAAACTTAGTCTTAACTTATTTAAAATATCAAAGAAAGACTGCGAATTTAGTGCAAACTGTTAATTATGAACTAATATTAGAGTAGGACCCAATTCAAAGTTGTTAAAAAACTAATAAGCGTAGGTAACTAAAATGGTGATGCATCTGAAACGTTCACGATTAGTTTGCGATTTTGGAGAGTCCGATTATATTTCTTCGTATAGATAGTACTTAACACGATCATCCCTTTTCAGGACCAAAACTATTTTAATTACACCTTGTATATACTTTATATTTTCTCCATTAAACAGGTAGCAATGAAACCAAGCAGGACGTGGAAATCTTGCGGGCAAAGGCAATATATTTCGAAGGATCGAAATGTGATATGGGCTCGAAAGCCAATCAAACCCAAATCATTTGTGACAAGGATCTAAAAAATATAATAATAATATGATTTCTGTTTTATTTATTGGGGGGAGATAAAACATTTTTTCAAACTTTAATGTTAGTGGTTCAAATGTCAAAAATCCCTTTATTAGGAAAATGGCAAATTTCTTTATTTATGCAAAGGTGACTTAATTTATCGTTACTGTGACAAACGAAAACACTTTATTTGATGAATCCTTAAAGAAAATTTTAATTAATATCAATCAGGAGAAAAGTTATTGCAAAAATATATGTTGATCCCTAGACACTTTTGATGTGTGTATTTTAAAAATTGATATTGTGAATGTGAGAACCATGTGGGTCTTTCTTAAATTTTAACGATTGTCTGGCAGTTTGAGTACTTTAAGTGACCCACCCAAATGTCCTTTCTTTGGTATTGTTCCTCGTGACGTTGAGCTCCTTGAGTTATAAGTCGAACTCCACGATAACTGACAAATGCTTGCACTGACTGGACGGGTCCACTCAAATCTGTGTGGTGCTTTCTTCAAAAGACCATCTCAGACATTAATCTGCATGGTCTTCATGTGTGTATTATACCTTATTGTTAACCCAAACGATTTTAAAAGATTAAAAGAGTAACCTTTGGAGTTTCTTGCCGGTTCTTCTCCTTAGGAATCGACCAATGCACCGAACCGTGCCCCTTTTTACCGACGTTTTATAAGTGCCCATGTAGGTCTATGTGAAATAAAAATATTTTGATTTTGATTTTGAAACTTCTGAAACGTGGTATATGGCAAAAAAAGCTTTTTCACACTATCAGTTACAATAATGTTTCCGACATTGTTTGTCCTACTACTTAACAATCAATGTCGGAAACATAAACTGTACCAAAAGACATAATATTTCATTTCTTTTGGCCATCTCTGAAAAAATAGTATTTTTCACAATATAAGCTTGTTGCGCTCCGCATAATTTCTTTAACGCTATTCAGTCGTCAAAGCGAATACACGGCCCGTGAAACCGTGCAGCAAAAACTATTGTTTGCGTTTGTTTTACCAGAATCTTTTCATGCTAATGTAGTATTATACAGCATGAGGATTTAGCCGAGATATTAGCATGTGGTCCTGGATTCGATACCCGGATCGGGCAAAGTGTTATTGGGTTTTATTGGGTTTTCCTATCAGGAATTTATCAGTAACAGCCACAGAGTTTGCATTTCTGCCCGGTTGATGGCAATAGACGCCTGTAATCCCTGAAGGGTCAGGCAGAGGTGTACCTAATAGCACACCAACCATTCGCCAGTTATGTTTAAGTCCCATGTGATAGGTCACACATTAGGTACACCTCTGCCTGACCCTTCAGGGATTACAGGCGTGATGTTATGTGATATTAAATAGTTTAGGTGTCCACGATAAAATGCTAAAAATAGAGACCTTGGGTTGGTGCATGGAGAAAAATTATGATACCCAATTACTGGGATCATTGGGAATCAAAATGAGTCCTCTAGGATATTTCTGAAAAAGGGATCTCTCTGTTTACATTTTTCAGAAATAAATTATGTACTTTATTTTGATATGGTAATAGTCAAGAAATTAGACTATAAGTAGTTACTTCTGATTTGGACGCAAACAGGTGACAAAATGTGACTACATATTCTATATTAATAGAGCACATCTATACTAATATTACAAAGCTGACGAGTATGTTTGTTTGTTTTTTGAACGATAAAAACTCAAGATCTACTAGTTGGAATTGAAAACTTTATTCCGAGGAAGGCTTTAGGCTATACTTTAACATCACGCTACAACCAATGGGAGTGGAGCATAAATAAAAAATGTTGCAAAAACGGGAAACGATATTCCTTATTGAGAGCTTCCGTTGTGTGCGCTGCGAAAATGGTTTAAGTCATACAAATATCATGTACGAAAGAAATGTTTCTCTTTATATATGTACTACAAAAAAGTCCGCGACTGCATATATCTATCTCTTAAGATTGACTCACTGTAACCATTTTTTACCATTGAAATGTTAGGTTAAATAGTATAGTGTTTTGCGAAGCTTATTTAAGCCATATGGTATTAATCTATATATCTAAATAAATGTGTTTGTTCGAATGGCGAATATTTGTGCTTTTTACTCTATATTGTTTAAACAAATATCTTAAAAGATATCGCAATGTAAAAATGTCCGCGCGACTAAATAATTACGCGGTCCGCCGGCCCTCGCGTGCCAATGTAGATACGTAGAGATTCTAGCCTCCGGGAAATTCAAATTCAAAATATTTATTACACCATAATATTTACAAGGTGTTATTGTATATTGTTTTGTGAGCAGCGATGGCCCAGTGATGGCGGCCCCGACTTACGAACAGTTGGTCGTGGGTTCGATCCTAGGCAGTCGCATTACTGCCTAATTTATTTCACCACCACTGCTCTCAAAACGGTGAAAAAAAACATCGTGAGGAAACCGGCATATCGTAGAACCAAAAATTCAAAGATATGTGACATCTACCAATCCGCACTGGGCCCGCGTGGTGGATTATAGCCGGGCATCCCACTCTTAGAAAGGGGGGGCCTAAGTCCCTGCAGTGGGAAAAATTTAGGCTGATGATGGTGATGATGATGATTGTATATTTAACAGTAAGAGATAGGTACCTATAGTTATTCTCACTTTATTAATATAATCTAAGGTAATCTAAACTAATATTATGGAGAGGAAAGATTAGATTCTTTGTTTGTTACAATTTAACTCGAAAATTACTCTGACGTCTTTGAAATTTCTTTTAACATTACAAAGCAAATTGAAAAAATATGACTATGTTGGATAGTCGATCTATCGAGGAAGGTTGTAAGCTATATATTATTGTGACGCAGACGAAGTTGCGTGGGTCAGCTAGTTCTTAATAAAATGGTTACCCAGGTATGGATGACGGAGTGTTGCAGATGCATGGATGATGAACTACTAAATAAAAACTTGCTGGAAAATCTAATTATTATTGCCAGCAATTAACTTTCTGAGTACAATTTAATAATTTGATGTCGATGTTATCTACTTTACTCAAAAATGCATGTAATGTTGTCATTATTTTAACAACCTTGTTTGAGCAAAGTCGACCTTGCCGTTCTGTTTCAAGGAGCGGCCGGCAAAGTTTTGCTGGCCGCTCTAACAGGCCGGCAATGTTTTGCCGACCGCTATTTTGACGTTTCAACGTTTTAAAAAATCAATTCCAAAAAGATTTTATTTAAAACACAGCTGTTTGTACGTCTAAAGGTAAAAAAAAAAAGATTTAAATGAAGTAATAAATGAAGAAATAATCCAGCAGTCAAACACCGCATTAGAATTATCGCAAACTATCAGTAATATCAAACCGGGAAAGTCGGTGTTGAATTTTAGTAACTGTACTTTTCATAATTGTCATTTTAATTAAAATTCTAGTTAATTAATATATTTTTTATTTAAATTACTTGCTGGTTTTATTTAGATTAGGTACTTGCATTTTTGAGTAAAGCACTATACAAACCTTGGCCCACAATGACTGCTTCGCTGGTCACGCTATGATTGCCTCGAGCTAGCCTAGCTACGCTCTAGGCCTTTCAGCTTGGCCATCATTGCAGCCCTTGCTGTCCGCTGACCGCGCTGTGTCGGCCTGGAGCTGCGCTACGCTGCGCTGTCGGCCATCATAAGCGCGACCAGCAAAGTAGTCATTATAGACCGCGGCAGTAATGTACTATAATTTGAATAACTGTCTTATCCTCCATTTATGTATGTATGTTTGTTTATATGTATAATATGTTGCAACCCAAACACAAGTACCGGAAGAAAAGAAATACAACGCCGACTCAAGAAGAAGTGACGTATCGTATCCTCATCTGCCTCCAACAAAGTAATTGCAACCATTTCTTTACATCTTACTGCCAAAGAAAATCAGATGAACAAAAATAAGTCCTAACACTTAACAGTTAAGAGTCGTCTGGAGCCAAAAGCTATTTATTTATTCATTGAATCGTGAACGGAACGCGTTTAAGTGGAAACGTATGTCATCAGCTGCATTGTGAAGCACTCAATTAGTGATTGAATCAATTTGACTAATTGGCGAGAATTATTGCGCAGTTTTTATTTATGTCTGTCAGACTGGCTAGAGTGGACTATGATCGAAATGTATTGGTGTTGTTTATTGCTTGTTAGATTAATTTCACTTTACGGTCTAATACTAAAATAGGGAACATTTAATGCTATGTTTTACGGATGAGTTAATTATTTTTTCCGATAGTGCAGTCACCGAAGAAGACCATTATTGTAAAATCTTAAGCAATTAAGTTAACCCATTTATAACGAGACTAAAAGCTATCAAGCATCCACATTCGATTGCAGATTAATTAATCATAAGTCTTTAAAAATGAAAATGAGACTTCAGACCTTTTTATAGACTTTCTGAGAAACTGAAATATTCGTCATTAGTAAGGTTCATCAAAACTATATTCGTACATAGGTACCTTTTTTTAAATACAAATTTTACCAATATATTATACTGCGGCCACAAAAATTTAGACAAGATGCCTCAAGCCATTACTCATAAGTTGTACCCTCACAAAACATTTACGAAACCATCTATCAAATGAAAAAGCCTTTACAAATCTAGATCCATCGTTTTAATTCCTCTCTGTATCTGCTTTTACATTCTCACGAATATTTATTGCTGTGGATGCAAAACTCTCGAGTTTAGTGCTTCACTCGCCGAAGACAAACGATCCAGCTTCTTCGTATTTTCTTACATGACAAAGACGAAACTTTTCCGAGTCGACGTTTCAGAAATATTTCTGTTGTGTAAACTTTAATCTTAAGACGTCGCGACGTCTCGCTGGATGCTCTTTTAATTTCAACTTACTGTGATTACTTTATGTGATTGCGTTTCGTCTTGAGTGATGCTTAAACGTCAGAATTATAGAAATTATGATTTTTTTATAGTTATGAGATTATTCTCTCTCGAAGAAGATGACATGCTGCACCGACCCCAAATAAATTGGAATAAGGGCAAGAGAATGATCATGATAATGAGATTATTATGAGAAATAGTTTTTATTTCTGTTGTTCTGTTCAATCCCTGCACGGATCAAACATTTGTATGGCCTTCAGATAGTTCTTCTAGGTATTTATGCATGTGACTTTAAATGTTTGTGAACGCACCCACGGTACAGGAGAAATTTCTAGTGTGGGGCAAAGCTTAAAAAATAAATAACATGTAACTTCAGCCAAATAACAATATTGATATTAAAAGTACCTATTAACGAAAAAGTCGGTTTCGTATTTTTTTCACTCTATAATAAGAATGAGAAATTTGCTCATGATAACTTAATCAATGATAATTCAATAGCCAAATACTCAAGGGCAACTCAATAACTAGGTCAACCATGAAAATGAATTCCAAAACATTAGCGATAATTTCATAAACGGTTAGCACTTAATTCTAAATTTACTTAACAATATTTGCACAAAACATCTTTACCTTTCATAATAACGCTTCAAAGCCAATATTTGTAAATTAGAAAACAAACGCAAGCCAATTAAAAGGCCGTTGTTCTAATGAAATAATAATCCAGTAATCGAAAGACGAGTACCCTTTCTTGAAGATATAAGTCTCAATAAGTACAACTGAATGATGCAGTTACAGTCCTTTTATTGCCTACTAGAAGCGCCATTAACGTTACTTTGATTGTCCTCGCTATAGGGTTTTAGAAAATGGTGTAATGGTATCGCTGTTAAACGTAATCTAGATAGCTTTAGGCTTTGGAGTTAGTACTACAATAAACTCATGTTTATGGCAAGTAGGTTGTTAAATTTTATGCATGACGAAAGCAGTAAGTTTTTTTATGCATTGCCACGTTTCTTTTACTAAATAGATATTCTAATTTTCACCAATAAACCGTGGTGTTGCATAACGGTCCTCGGAAACGTCGATATACAAACCATTCCGAACCCTTTCGGGTAATAATGATCAATTCAATTTAATTTTTATTTATTTGTATAGATTAAATTAGTTTATTAATCTAATAATGACCTATAAAAAAGTTAAATTTCTGGAATAAATAATTAATTATCATAAATAGATGCAACTTGTATGTCTAGTTTGGCTTAATCAATGTAGTGAAATCTGTTAGGGGATGACGCTGCTTGCCGAGATACAGGATCTGTCCTAGTTTGGCAACAGAATATTCTATATTAAAAACTGGTATACCAAGACTATCAAGTCATATAAGATGTTCTTGCATAATTATTGTGGTAAAAGTAAAATATTATTTAACATTTCGGCACTTTTAAATAAAACTGTAGATGGTGCTTACAAGAAATACGGTTAATACTTGTACAGTTAGGACGTGTCCGATTGCCGTCCCATAAGGATAGCCTGATGGGACGGCATTCGGACACGTCCGGTTGCTATAAGCTTTTCCAATCTATGTTAGGGTCGGCTTCCTGTCTAAATGGATGCAGTTGTAGGTACTAACCATATTTCTTGTAAGCACCATCTACAGTTCGGCGGAGCACCTGTGACCTGTGTCTGCTCCTAAACTTCGCAAAAAAAAAAAGAAAAAAGAAAGATTCGCTGGCGTAATCGAATATGGTCAGGAGGCCTTTATTTAAAACTAGTTTTTTACCAGCTTCGCTCGCGTGGAAATTTTAATTTTCCATACAAACTTTGCCCCACCTTTTTCACCCCCTTGAGCGTTGAATTTTTAAAAATCCTTTCTTAATGGATATCCACATTAACTTCGTCAGAATTTAAGAGGAATACGTGTTGATTTAATTTAAGTTTGTAGCCCTAAGTTTGGCCTGTGCGATGATCCTCAGTCAGTCAGCTTAGCTTTTTTATATATAGATCGATATCAGTCATATCTAGCAAGCATAGATTCACGTTCCTTGATTAGCAGAACTCGAGGCGTTGAGAAAGTCCTTAACAAATGCTTTATGTGTACTGCCACGGCCCAGCGAGTGAGAATCAAGCGATATAATGTTTAATAGATCTTAATTGGCAGTTGACACACGGTACGGTTATCATGGCGGTTTTTAATTAATTCGTGTGGGATTCGTGTTCAGTTATTGATTTAGATAGGGAGTGATGGAGCCTATTTGTTGAGCTTTGTTTACTCTTAGATGTAATTGTGGTATTGGTTAAAGAGCGTAGACAGTGTGCTTGTTAAGTCCTTGTTAAGTCTTATTAATAGGTTATTTCTTGTAAACGGAATGTGGAGGTCAGATGCGTGTCTTAGATTCCAACTCAAGAGCGATGACTTGGTAGTTCGACGGTCATACTACTAAACCATCACTACTTACTGCCGCACTCAGAGACGTTTAATTATCACTTAGAAACGATTTTGACACTTTATTGAAGGTATTCTATGTCTTTACTAAGTGACCGCTTAAGTAATCATTAAGGAAATTTGAGTACGGCAGTTAGTTTAGAAGCTGGCCCCTATATATTATCTGGTTAATAATCATCATTTTCATTAATTTAGCTTCCTCCTAAGTTTTGAGCAGATTAAAAGAACGACTGACTTTCGAGAATGAGGTAGGTATCTTTGTTCGATTTCCGGGTCGGGGAAATTGGTATTCAGATTTTCCATCAAGATTTTTTCCGATGCAGCCATAGGGTCTAGATTTGTACCGGCTTGCAATAGGCTCAACTTCTGTTAGATGTGACTTAAACACAACTGGCTAATGTTAGTGTAGCTTCTAATAGGTACAACTCTGCGTAACTCTTGGGTGATTACAGCCATGATGTTATCTTATAAAACTTCGATAATCCATAGGAGTTAAAATGAAACAACAGCCAGTGGTATTGTGGTGTCTAAACAACCAACTGCGATCAATGTGGACATACACAGAGTAACTAGTTCACACATTAACATGACTATAGGTACCTGGACATGTTCATTAGTTGATATAGTGGCTTTGCGGTTGTTTTAAATTGCATGAATGATAAATTAGACTATGTGGCTATTGTTATTCGGTTTATAAATCATCGTGCTTGCGATAATAAAGTGGCAAAACTAATAGAACGGGACATTTAGGAATCGTTATAAACTTATATTTACTTTGTGATGTGGTATTGTATTTGAAATGCCTATCGAATCTTAATTAGTTCAATGTTTATATCTTTTAAGAAGACCAGGTAGGTACTTCGAGAAATAATTCAATTCGAGCTTTCTTTTTAATAATAAGACACCGATTTCATAAATTCAAGAAATCCTCATGAATTAACATCAGCCTACTGTACATAGTGGTAGAGTAGTGTCCTAGGCTGAACATTGTGACCACTCGAATCGCGTGAGAGTTATCTCGATTCTCGGCAACTTTTGTCCAGCTGCCCTGTCACTTAACTTAGACCAAGGGCGTCCTACCTTCCCCCTTTTTTGTTTGGGGCGAAAAATCATTAAATAACCCCTCCCGCTCTTGGGCAGAGCGAAGGGGAGTGTCAGACTTCTACTGACTAAAAACTACCCATGTTCCTTCTTAGCCCTTTATGTCTAGGCCACGGTATCTCTTACAACATCCCACAGCCCCGATGGGTCCTACCTCCCCCCTTCTATCATAACTCAACATTTCAGAATTTTGAAAATACAACATTTTTGCTGAAAACATTATAACGTGTGTGTGAATGAAAAATATTTGTTTTGAATTTATTGGTTTCGACTGCAGCAAATGCCGGCCACAATTTCACGAATGAAACCACGGACTTTGATTATTTCAGAAATTCAATAAAACGAAATGTGTTTTGTTGCAATCTCATTCTGTTTGTTAGCTTGTAGTCTAAAAATAATAATGGTCTATCAGTGACAGTTATGCCTGTGTATGAATGATGGGTACTAAATAATAGTTAGTTAAACTTTTCGATTAAATGCAAATATTACTATATCTATGAGTGTTGCGAATATTGGTTTCAAACACAAAATGTGTATTTTGAAATAAGTGTCTCTCAAGATTTTGGAAACAGGCATACGGTTTCTTAATTAATAAAAACACAGCCACTTTAAACTTAATTTTGTGATAACACTCTCATAGACAATTTTAGAGGCAATCAACAAAATCACACGGTTTCATAATTAATAAAAAACACATAACCCTCCTTTTGGGCTTCACCGCAGTTAGGTAAAAACACAAGCACGTTAAACTTGAAAATTCTGAAAGGAATATATCCTTTGCAGCCTTTAAAACTCCAAAAATTTCAATAAACAGGAAAGCAATCAGAAAAAACGTGTAATTATTTATTATATCGAAGTTTACGCATCATTTAATCTTTTTGACCGGCTCGCTGTTCATTTGTACGTCCAACGCTATAGTCGAAGTATTGCTTTATGTTTTCTATACCTCCAGCTATAACAAGTAACAAAATAATTTAACATCACGCCTGTTATTACCGAAGAGAGGCAGAGGTGTACATCCACATCATTTCGCCAGTAATATTTATGTCATGTGTACCTAATACGAGGCGAGCCTATTGCTATCAACCTGGTACAAATCCGTGGCTGCTGAAAATTCCTGATTTTGAATTTTTTGTCAGTAGAAGTCTGACACTCCCTTTCGCTCTGCCCAAGAGGGAAAATATCAAATCATCAAATAACCCCTCCCGGGTTATTGAGTTTCGCGTTTTTGATTAAACTGCTTTTACTAATTACGATTTTTTATTTTATTAGCAGGCTATAGTCACTGTTATAGATGCTCACATCGTGTATATTTATAATACTCGATTCGTTTGAAATACTCTCTCAGAATCTAGATAAGGAAAATTCTCAATTATTATTGAGAGTCATAGCAAACTTTCGGAGTAACGTACATCGGAGTAACAAACATTCTGAACACCGTACTTCGTCATAGCGTACATTCTGACTCACGTAATTCGGACTCACAAAATTTCTGTATTTCGAACTTCGGAGTAACAAAAACTGACTGTATTACGTTACTCCGAAGTCAATAACACTTAGCTTTTTTTTTTGTTGGAAAATCATCAAATAACGCGTGAGTGGTTTTTTGATGATTTGATATTTCCCCTCTTGGGTAGAGCGAAAGGGAGTGTCAGACTTCTACTGACTAAAAAAATCCCATGTTCCTTCTTAGCCCTTTATGTCGAGGCCGCGGTATCTCTTACAACATCCCGCCGCCTCGACGGGCGTCATAACACTTGGTCTGACCTGGGAATCTAACCCAAGACCCCATACACAGCAGTCGCACTAGGAACCACTAGACCACGATTCAGACCAAACAACCAAAGCAAGAACAAAGTCAGTTAACGAAAACGTACCCAAAACCCCAACATCCCAATTTAAATGATATTCTATTTCATTTTAGCATTGATTGATACTGACAATCTTAATTGGTGGCCGTTGCTGTAAAATATGAACAGCCACAAAGATATAGTGAGTAAATTTACAGACAAAGGGTAGCTCCACCTAGCCATTTGTTATTTATTGTCAATTTCTGTCCCGGCCTGCGACCGTTCGTTAGTGGCCGTCCGGTAATAAACTTATTAAAAATGCTGACGCTCACACCGTTGTGTAACATTTAACTTGCAGCACGTATAGGAATATGAAACGGTGATGATTTACAACAAGTAGAATGCATGTACGCACTGCATATTTGGACTACCAATTTAAAAGCAAAGAAATCATAATCTTTATTGTTTCAGGCGATGAGTTCTGTTATTCTGTGTTAAGAGAGTTAAGAAAACATTTATCTTATAATGTAGTTGGGAAAACACTAGGCAGATGATGATCAAAAACCTTATAAGTCGTTGTTGAAATACGAGTACGAACGTTTTGACACCGTGTGCTTCTTTTTTAGACCTAAAGGACTATAAATGTAAACTTGTAACTTGCTGTCGAAGCACACGACCGATCTATACATACTCGTCAGACCAACAAACTGTACAGCCCGATTTACGACGATATGCGACAAACTAGATCACTTTTGGAACAGTTTCTTCTTTACTCGTCCAGCATATTGGGTCATCTCACCAAGAACTAATAACTAGCCGACATACTTGCGACTAGCTCTCTCAGTTCTCGGTGTGAAAGATCCTTTAAAAAGTTTTAGGCGACAGATAGGCAGCAATTTGTGAATTTGACAGCTATCTTTGGTAGCTAAAAAAGATTTAAAAAAAAGGATGACTGAGTTTTACTGTCTGCTATTATTACAGAGAATTAGTCTTAAGGTATGAGAGATACGTGCCCAAAGTACTTAAATACTAAAACTGTACCAATTGAGGTTATTTTTTTGATTAATTTTAAATCGCCTGATCGTTTTTTTCTGCGCAATAGCTGTGTTACAAATATCAGATTATGACAGTTATGTCGTGTGGGTTATATTTGGGTGTCACACCGATAGCTTATACTAATATTTCTTATTTACTCATTGCAAAAGAAGCTGCTTCTATGATAAATCCATAATCTCACGACTTTATTCCCTTGGATTAATGTAGAAACTACAGAAAAAATAATCTATTTGGAGTAAATAATATTTATTTTATCACTTACACATCTGTGCAAATGCCATCCACTTTGTGTACACCTACGCCACTGTGTGTTTATGAATTATTTGTTTTTCCCCAACTTGCCTGCAAAATTATAACGTCTACGTCCAATAAATGGGGCTATCTGACTGTCGGGGCAATTTATTCGTAACTACAGTTATAACAATAAAAAGTTTTCCGTGGTTTATTTTGATATTATTATTTTTGCGGTAGGATAGCTCTTGTGTTTTAGTTGGAGGTTTCGTATAAAAATAGTGAGTATGATTTTGTTTTCAATTTAAATAACACTCCCTAAATACAACAGTAAATAATATTAGGATATGTATAAGCTAGGATGAAATCAAACTTCCTAGAAGAATTTTAGTTTCTAATTAATATTACAATGAAAGTGAAAATTCATACAATAATAAATTATATTGATATGGCTTTAAGACGTCTAACATACTACTTAATATTTCTTAGAAGACTTTGAAATTTTTACATAACAAAAACTCCTTGCCATCGTATTTGTACCGCACCTGATCATGCTCGACAGAACGCCCCAAAGAATCATGTCTTTGACAATATTTTCATTCGTGTCTAACTCCATACCGTCTCGACAAACATCCTCGTTGTTTAAACAAGAGTTCCTATTTACAATTGTTTCCTAGAGCGTTTTCAACAGATTAAACTTAAGTTGGGTAATATTTTTCAGGCGCTTGAACTGAAAACTTTTCCTGTGTCGAAGAGGGGTTCTCGTATATGTACATACTTTTATTATGTAGATATTGTTAAGTCGCCTTGCTTTTGGCACATGTATAAATATTTTTCATAGGGGTCATAAAATATTTATGATCCAATGAAACTCGTTGCGTTGTACATGTTTTGATAAAAATCTAGGAAGAGTGTGTTATGTAATGTGTAGCATACATAATATTGCTTACCATGTGGGCACACAAATCTATATTGCGATCTTTTATGCACAAGCAGCTGGTGCTATCAAAAAAATATTTATTACAAGAACACCATTGCTTTTCACAGTTACAAGCCATCTTAACATTTCTTTTACCTCGTGTTTATCTAACCACAAAACTACCTAACCGATCTTCTGCAAAGCACATCTAAAGCCACCCAAAAATACGTATAAACAATATATTTTTTCTATAAATCCGGGCAGCGGTCAAATCAGGCACATTAATCAGGAGTTGCCCGGCGTATCGGAGCATCCTGGGCAATACCAAGTAGCTCAGTGATTTATTGGCTTGGCAGAAAGCGTCTGCCACCTGTCTGCCCAATACTTGGCAACGAAACTTTCTGCTACAGGCTATGGTTTTGGGATGCATAGATAGTTTTAGTAGGCAAGTTTAGATTTATTTTTGTAACTGTATTACCCGCAGCTACGCAGTTGGTTGGTGGTTGCAGTTAAGACATATTGAAAAACAACTTTCGCTTTTTTCGGATATTATATGGGATACTCCATATTTTAATAGGATAAGTCAACTATGGGTTTTTGAATGAGTCGTTAATACGGATCATTCTCAGTAGAACCATTGGTTAGATCCATGATGGATCCACTGGGAACTTCTTTTCTCAATAGATCCACCATCGAAATAAGTGGACGTACTTATGTCAAGACGTAAACCGTAGTTTAGGAAAATTTGAGCAAAAATAATCTACTAAAGAATTGAGGGTAGAAACTTACTTAACTTGAACTTTGTCTTTTAATCTTATACCGAGACTAGATACAGACTAGTTTAACACTTCACCCCATCTGTGATAATGAAGATTTATTTAGTCTCGAGAAACTCATTGATTTTCTAGTTTGACTCATCAGTATGTGAGCACAAACTGAAGAGTGAGATAAAACTAAATGAGGGAAGAAAGACATCAAGAAATTCGGAGAATTTACTACTTTACCTCACACGTAGTAAATTCTCCGAATTTCGTCCCACATGAACAGATTTTCTTTAAGAAAACTACCAGCTGTAAAACTTTGATATTAGTTATTTTTATTTCACAGTTGAACAATTTCTGAAAGAAAGGGAGCACTCAAATGTTTGAAGGGGAAACTTTAAAATAACTATTGTAAAGTCACTCTACCTGATTGATAGTAACTTCAAGAATGAGGACTAAGTTACAAAGTTCTATTGACTTTGATTTATCTATGTAAGATTTTAGAAAAATACAGTTAAATGAAATAAACTGACTGTTACTCTTTCAACGGTTTTTCTCGCAATAAGAGCAGACATTATACCTATTTAATACATTATGTCAGCAGTGCTAGTTTAGTAGTGTAACCGTCAGACTGCCAATTCATAAAACTAGATGGAAGCCAAGACAAGCACCTCTGATTTTTCGCATGTATAATCATCACTTGCTTCGGTGAATAAAAACATCGTACAGAAACCAGCATGTGTGAGAAACATTTCTCGACGGCATTTAAATTAAAGGTGATTAAAGGAAATGATAGAGAAACAACGAATACATTATGTGGACCGTTTTTAGTGCAATGATTTTTTTCTAAAATAGACTGTCACGCGTTTAAGTGAAGGAGACAACCCTCTACAAAGCTGAACTTTATTTAAAACCCTGTCTATGACTGTTATCAACAGGCGAGTATATTAGCACGTGTAAGTAGTAATTTCAAATACCGGAGTACCCGAACCACATTTCGTTATTTGCTAACAATAAGATCGCGTTAACTCCAGACAGTCGTGATATTTATTAAATCTGTTTGCTGTTTGATTGACTCTATTTGCTTCAGACTTAATTAACATTCCCTTACTTTACATCACATGTGGGTGTTTAGTACTGAACCGTTTGTCTCGACTGATGTTTCGTAATAATACCTTATTCAATAGTATCTGGTTGTAGACGATTTGAGGTTTTGGTTGAAGTAAATTAGTAGTGATTCTCTCTTAGAGGATGCTTATCGGTTGGTAACGCTTGCGGGATTTAGTCTGAACTGAACGTGTGAGAACTATTCCTTACATTACAGAGAATTTTGCGTTAGTATGGTTTCAGTGTACGGTTTCGGAGGTCAGACTGTATAAGATTTTGATGATAGAAATAATGAATATACTCGACCACTATCAAATGAAAGGATGAAAAGCCAAACCAATTTCCAAAGGTTTTTATTTAAAAAAAAATGTTTAACATAGAAACACGTGGTAATTTATAGTTATCACTAGCTATCCATCATTGCTTTGTACGATGCCACCCATTGTGTTCAAAACTATCCTATCTGTTTAGCTAGAACCAAGCTTAAATATTCACAAAATTTTATCGAAATCAGTTATGTAGTTTTGAAGATAAGCGGATATTGCATGTAATCAATATCCGCTTATCTCCAATATGTCAATAAAGACTTTATTATTATTAAAATCACGCCTGTTATCCCCACGAGGTTAGGCAGGGATGTACTTAAAAAGTACACCCACCATATTTTCCGAAAATCGAACCGAAATCTTAACTTATTGGATTGTCTATCAAGAAACAATTTAGAAAACTCTTAAGACGTAAGTCTGTAAGACTGCTACATATTGTAAACCTTTTTCAAGAATCAATAAACTTTATTCTTATTAGTCTTACGCAGAATCATAAAACAAACATAGATTATCTCGACGCGAAGGCTTAAGTTTCCCGAGTGAGTCATGCGTTTACCAGCCTCGATATAGACACTTTTGTTAAAAACGGGTAAAGCTACTTCTAGGTATTTAAGCGCTATATCTTTGTTTTAACCTAGTTCGCTGTAGGAAAGTAATAAAATAAATGAAGAGAGCTCGTTGCAGCAAAAATGCGCTTAATCCGATAACACATTATCGGATTAAGCGTTTTTTTCCTGCAATTCCTATACTATAATATAGAGACTAATAATATAAAATAAATAATAATATTCCACAACTATCACACAACGCCATCTAGTCCCAAGCTAAGCAGAGCTTGCGTTATGGGTACTAGACAACTGATAAACATACTTATATATTTCTAAATACATACATATTATAGATAAATTACACCCAGACACAGAACAAATGATCGTGCTCATCACACAAACATTTGTCCTGGGTGGGAATCGAACCCACAACCTCCGGCATAGCAGTTAGGGTCACTAACCACTAGGCCAACAGGCCAGTCAAAAATAAAAAATAATTTATAATTAAAAAATTAATTAAAAATTAATAAAAATTATCAATAATAATACTACTAATAATAGACTCTGTTCCCAATACTAGTGGACCACTATTTTTTATATTTTTAAATGTTTTTTATATACCTTTTTGTAATTAATATTTAAAAATGTATTTATTATGTTATAAAATGAATAAAGGAAATAATATATATATATATATATATTTTTTTTTAAATTTATTATAAATTTAAAATATAATTTATCTTTTATTGGTTTGCTTATTGATAAGCACAGATACACATGACAGATAGCATAGATAACAAATGAAGTAGACCCAATGGTCTACTTCATTTGTTAAAAAAAGAATGTGGCAAAAACGAAAACGATTTATAAATTCTAGCAAACTTACTGAACATTAGCGTTTACATTATACTCATAAGATTTTGCTAAAATCTAGAAAGTTGCAAATCACTGCCCTTGGCAAATTAAGTGATGAAGAAGAACTAATTTATAAGCTCTAACAACGCCTACACTAGATTCTATACCGATATTGATCAAAGTTTAAAAGTAATCGAGGTTAACACGGGCCAAAAATATTTACCTACCATCAATACATTAGATTGTCGAAGTTCTTACTTAAACTAAACGTTAGGATAACACCAAGGTGGTTGGAGTTAAGAGTTTTCTTCGCTATACTAATCATAAATTCTACTTAGAAAGTAGGTACAGTGTTCATGTAACCTTAACAGATAATATATGAGGGTTATAAGCTTGAAGCTTTTTGGCACAAGGTACAAGTACCTACATAATTGTCTGAATTGTACCTACATAATAGCGTGTAATCAATCTATAATCCCATTGCTGGGAAACAGGCTCCCTGGACACAGGGAATTACAGAATCTGGGACAGAGACAACGGGCCATAATAATCCATCAGCAGGCACAGTGCGGGTTGGCAGATGTCGCATATCTCAACTATTGGTTCTCGTACTTCGAATTATTTGCTTATGACTTCAACGTAATCTTTCTCTATCTTTGCACAAAAGAAAATGGCTGCTGATAATGCGCCGGCAAGTTGGCAACCAAACAAATAGTAAGTACTTATTAGTTACAGAAGAAAGTTCCTTTTTAATCACAAAGTGTGCTGATCAAAGACCTATTCACTATCACCAATTATGCACCCCACACTAACCAAAGTAAACTACTCATAAACACCATAAAAAAAGTACATACAACGGTGTCTGGTGTATAATTAATGACTCCTAGTCTGTTACTAATTGAGTGGATTCAGTGAGAAGACGCGACGGCGACGATTTAAAAATACATTTTCTTAGCGAGTTTGTTCCGAGTCGCCGGTCGGTGATTTCGGTCTACTAGTTACTGCATTGTTATTTCTTTATGATTGTTTCTTTCTCTTTTTTTTCGGTAAATGAGTAGAAGAGTCATCTTAGCTAGTATAACTTCATTTGGTTAGACTATAAACCTTCGTGTAATCATCATCTGCCTAGCGCTTCCCGAACCACTGCTCTGTCAAGAAAGTAACGGGAAAAGATCAATAATACACAAAATGTTTGTTATTCATCCAAATTTATTTTATCACCTTCAAAGTATGGTCCTTCAGAAACGATACACTAACGCCAACAAATAATCCAAGCATCAAAACATTTATTAAACTCTGTTTCTTTCCACAATTCAGGCCTTTTTCGTCGAATTTGCTCTCTAAAATGCCGCATTACGCTCAAATTATGCTCCTTGTTGTCTCGTCCTCTATGATGATTGAATACTACTTGTTAGTATCGAGTCGATGTACTCGCCGGCACCACATGTTTAAAGAATCTCTATAAAGTTTCCGAACGCACTCGATGTACTTCAGTCTTCCCGCGGTTCGAACTGTCATTCGTTTCTTATGTCAAGAAACCGGCGCCACAATTTTTTTTTTCAGCTTGCATATTTTGCTAATTAATTAGTAGAAATCATAGAAAAACGGTATTATGGGTGGTAACAAGAGAAAGTTAGAAAGAAAAAAGGAAAAAATGGAGAGAAAAATACGACGTTTGTACAAAAAACTTAAGAAGTTGGATTCAGATTCAGACGGTGAGTCTTTTGAATTTTGTTAATTTCTAGCATAGGTAGTTACCATGTTTTGTTATGAACACTCAGGCCCACCTGTGGGGTGAGGCGGTGTTAAAACATTTCAAAACCGTAATATGGTGCGATGATAAACGTGTTTCAAAAATGATTCACTGTGGGCATGCAAAATGCATAATTATCACTGTTTATTATAGTAGTTGCTATGCTGTAGAGCCTAGATCTACAAAATTATATCGGTTGCACCGATTATAGAGCAAGTTACTTGCTTCAGATTCCACCTCAAGCACCCACCTACCACCAGAGGAACTGGTTGATCCAGGATCACCAATGCCTGAGACGCTGGCTGTTGAGGAGACAACCTCTCCAAATGAGGAGACTACCTCTCCAAACGAGGAGCTCTCTCCAAGTGAGGAGCTATCCGTCCCAGAAACAACCTTGCCAACTGAAGGGCTGATTGTCCCAGACGAGGAAACACTTGATGCAGAATTGTTGTCTGCTCTGGGAGAAGTGGAACAAACAGCAGTTGGGCCTACAGCCCATCCTGAAATAGCGAATAGATGGGCTCCCGTGCTTGCCAAGGGATTAACAAAAGAAACTAGAAATGGACTATATAATGCATATATTCCCTATGAAAACATACCAATAATGCCTCCTAAGCTAAACCCAGAAATAATGGCCGCCGTATCTGAACCAGTCAAGAAAAGGGACTCTATTATTGCAGACAGACAGAAGCTGGTAGGTGCTGCCCTAACAGCACTAGGCAAGTCGTTACAACTTTTCCTGCAGAGGGGGGACAAGGTTGAGATTATCAAACATGTTAACGATGCAGCAAAATTACTGTGTGACACAATACACTCCGATACAATCAGCAGAAGGCATCTTATAGGAGCAGTCATAAACAAGGATATGAAAGATTGCCTCACTGAAGAGGCTGATACCTTCCTCTTTGGGAGCAACCTAGCTGATAAAATCAGAAGCACCAAGGCAGTTCAGAAATCTATTAAAGATTTAAAAAGCACCAATAATTATGTGCCCAACAAGGCCCCAAATAAAACAACCAAAACTTTAAACTGGCGGGGCCCTCCTCGTCCAAGCAACCGGTTAGCGACAGGAGGGAAGCCAAACAACCAATCGGCCAAACAACGAGTGAAGGACTACAAGGGGCAGCAACAAACATCTCGGAACAACAACAATTACAATCGCAGGCGCTAGAACCACAGGTAGGCAGACTACCATTATTTATTAACAATTGGAAAAATATTACAGATGATGCTACGGTACTGAAATGGGTATCTGGATACCAAATACCTCTGGACGAGATACCATTTCAATCTCATCTACCGTTGAATGACTCATTTTGTTCTCTTGATTTGCATCAAATCAGAACTGAAATTCATAAACTTATTCAGTTAAAAGTAATAAGTGAGTGTAATGAATCAGATGATCAATTCTGTTCATCCATATTTCTAGTTCAAAAGCCAAATGGAAATTTTAGATTTATCTTAAATTTAAAAAACCTAAACAATTATGTAACTACAGATCATTTTAAATTAGAAGACTACCGAACAGTTTGTAAAATATTAGAAAATAATGTATATATGGCAACTCTAGATAAAAAGGATGCATACTACATGTGTAGCATTGATGCAAATTATAGGAAATACTTAAGATTTTTCTTTGAAGGAAAATTTTATGAATTTAATGTACTTCCATTTGGCTTATGTACTGCACCATATG
Organism: Diarsia rubi; assembly: GCA_932274075.1. Taxonomy (NCBI): domain Eukaryota; kingdom Metazoa; phylum Arthropoda; class Insecta; order Lepidoptera; family Noctuidae; genus Diarsia; species Diarsia rubi. Next base: position 11,488,525 of record OW026417.1, on the reverse strand, counting down.
TATTTACTAAGATACTAAAACCTGTAATAGCAAAACTAAGAGGAAAAGGATACCAATCAGTTCAATACCTTGACGACTGGCTTTGTATAGGAAAAACATATGATGAGTGCCTTGATAATGTAACCCAGACATCAACTCTTTTAACACAGTTAGGGTTCATTATTAATAAAAGTAAATGTCAATTAACTCCTTCCCAGGAGTGCAAGTTCCTGGGTTTTGTATTTAATACAAGCACAATGTCCATATCCATTGATTATGACAAAAGAAAAAAGTGTATTAAACTTGTTAAAAAGCTCCTTACAAAAACATCTTTTTCAATCAGGTTTTTAGCTCAGGTCCTTGGGACATTAGTGTCAGTCTGTCCAGCCATACAGTATGGATTACTTTATACAAAAGAGCTTGAAAGACACAAGTTCCTATCTCTTTTAAAACATAAAGATAATTATGAAATGACAATATCATTACCTGACCACTGCCACTCTGACCTGCAATGGTGGCTAAAGAACTTACCCAAATCTGTTTCTCCTATCAGAAAGAATAGGTTTGTGTTGGAAATAAACACAGACGCATCTCTCTCAGGTTGGGGTGCTTCATGTAAAGAAGGAAAAACCAGTGGTCCATGGACAGAACAAGAATCTCAGTTGCATATTAATACCCTAGAACTAAAAGCAGCTCTATTTGGTCTTAAAAGTTTTGCCCATGGGTTGTCACACTGTGAAATCCTTTTGCGAATAGACAATACAACAGCTGTCGCCTACATCAATCGTTATGGCGGAATACAATATCCACACTTACACTTGCTCGCAAAAACTATTTGGCAGTGGTGTGAACAACGAAACATATTTGTATATGCATCTTACATTAATACAAAAGAAAATGTAGTAGCAGACTACGAATCTAGAAGAGAGTTAGGCCATACTGAGTGGGAATTAAATGATATATTCTATAAAGAAATAGTAAAATGTTATGGTAATCCAGACATTGATTTATTTGCTTCAAGAACAAATACAAAATGCACTCAATATGTCTCATGGCATCCAGATCCTTCTGCATATAAAGTAGATGCATTTACAATATCTTGGCATAATTTTTTCTTCTATGCCTTTCCACCTTTTTCTGTTATATTGAAATGTATAGAAAAAATTATAACAGACAAAGCAACTGGAATTCTTGTCGTGCCTTACTGGGAAACTCAGCCTTGGTTTCCTTTGTACAAAAAGCTACTGGTATCAGAACCAATAGTTTTTAAGCCAAGTAATGATTTACTTACTTTATGCAATTACAGCTCACCGCATCCTCTTCACCGAAATCTTTCACTACTGGCAGGGAAGTTATCCGGCAGGCGTTCCTAGACTCTGGTGTCGAAGAACAGGCAGCAGAAATCATGTTGTCGTCCATATCAAGTAATACCTTAAAACAGTACTTACCTTCCATAAGGGAGTGGATCTATTACTGTCGCACAAAACAGCTGAATGCGACTGAAACACCTGTAAAGGAAGTAATTACTTACCTTACAATGAAGTTTCACGAAGGTGCATCTTACGGCACACTCAACTGCATAAGATCTTCCCTGTCACTAGTAATAGGTCCGCATGTAGGAGCAGATATAAGAGTCAAAAGGCTTTTTAAAGGGTTTTTCCGTCTACGCCCAAATAAACCGAAATATCAGTACACTTGGGACATTTCTACCGTACTTAATTTCTTAGATGAAAATCATAATGACCTAAACAACTTAAAGTCATGCTCTATTAAGACAGTTACACTGTTAGCCTTAGCTACAGGACAAAGAATGCAAACAATAAACTCAATTGTTACTAACCAAATAATTACAATGGATGATAAGATTGTCATTAAAATTGACAAACTAATTAAAACTTCTGCTCATAATAGGCATCAACCTTTGTTAGTTCTACCTTTTTTCTCAGACAGGCCCAACATTTGTCCTGCAAAGTGCCTTATTAATTATTTGAGAATTACTTCTGATATTAGAAAATCTTCAAATCTATTTATATCTTTTAAAAAACCTCATTTGGCTGTATCAGTCAGTACACTCAGCCGTTGGATAAAAACCGTAATGGCTGCAAGTGGAATAGATATGTCAGTATTCTCCAGTCACAGCACTAGACATGCCTCGACATCAGCTGCTCTATTAAAAGGTGTCAATATTGACGAGATACGCAGGACGGCTGGCTGGACCGACTCCTCTGAAGTCTTTGGCAGATTCTATAACCGCCCAATTGTTACCTATAATAACTCAACATTTGCTAAAGCAATTTTCACAGAAAATTAATATGTGATTGACTATACCTATGTATAAAAATATTGTTGTACTGAATACTTTTTAGTTAAGTAGGTAGTCAGTAAAGTTGACTGATTTGAAATTAATTAATAATATAAACCCATAAGGTTGTGATTAGAAGTGTAATTATTATTGATGACTGATTAGAACTTAACTAATAATATAAATTAATATTAATATGATTATAAGTGTTATCATTATTACTTACCTTAATAAAGAGGTTCTGATTCTACAACGTGTCTTTGAACATCTAACAAGTAGTATTCAATCATCATAGAGGACGAGACAACAAGGAGCATAATTATACAATCAAACAAACTTACCAAGTGCAGTTCGATTGGAATTATGCTCCTTGTTGTCTCGTCCGAAGATGATGAGTCCCACCCTCCCTAGCAGGTCGTATCAACCTACACCCTTGAGATGTAGAATCAGCCCCAGCAGATACATCTTTAAACTAAATGACAGTTCGAACCGCGGGAAGACTGAAGTACATCGAGTGCGTTCGGAAACTTTATAGAGATTCTTTAAACATGTGGTGCCGGCGAGTACATCGACTCGATACTAACAAGTAGTATTCAATCATCATCTTCGGACGAGACAACAAGGAGCATAATTCCAATCGAACTGCACTTGGTAAGTTTGTTTGATTGTATAATAATATTTTATATTTACTGTTTGACCTTTCGGCAAGGATGCCGAGTGCACAACACTGCGATAGTCAAAGAAAACAGTCAACATGACTTTTTATTGACAATGGCGTGGTTTTTCTGTTTCGGTTCAGTTGGAAGGCACCACTCGCTTATTGACTGGTTCGCATGTCAAACTCTTAAACCCACGTTTCGTCACCAGTAACAATGCGTTTCATGAATTTTGGATCTCGTTCTACCGATGTCCTCAGCGTTTTCCATGCGATTGAGTTTTTGGAGAAAATTCAGGTCTTTTGGGACTAGCCGAGCGGTAACATGTTTTATACCCAAATGATTAGTTGAAATGGTACGGATCAACTCGTGAGATACAGAAATTTCGGCGGCTATCTCTCTCAAAGTTGAATGAGGATTTTCAGTCATAATTCCCTTCACTTTTACGATGTTAACTTCAGTTGCAGACGTTGATGGCCTACCAGAGCGAGGCAAATCTTCCATTACATCTCGACCGCTTTTGAACACTTAGTACCACATAGGCAACCACTCATAAGCACGTGTTTTTGATAAAGTCGATTCACCGTAAGCCTTCTGTAACATTTTCAGTGGCTCCGAACACGAAATTCCACAGGTGATGCAAAATTTAGAGACAAACTCTTTGTTCGATGTTTTTGTCCACAATGAAATTCACTGTACACACTAGATAATAATACGATTTAACTAAAAACAGCACCGTATTTAATATAAATTACAGATGTAACTCAATCTCTGCGCCAAAATTGAAAACAGTTGTGCCAATGTAACAACAACAAAAAAAATAATTTAGAACCATAAACAAATCATCATTCCCGATACTTTTTTGACTGAATGTACGAATGTCTGTGTATGTGTGTTTTTTGTCGAACAAGCTAATAAGTATACAGTCAGCTAACTTGCATTTACTTTTAAGATTATACAGATACATTTAGAGACTGATGCCAAACGATACGGCGTTTGACATTAGTCGCTTAATGCGAAACGCTTTAAAAAAAAATTGCAATTTATATTTTCAGTGTACTAGAATTATAAAAAACTCTACCTGTATACTTATTGGCTTGTTCGACTGTACTTATATTGGGGTTAGCTTTCAGTTAAAGCGGGCGCAGCGGAACACCAATATTTTACATGGAGCAACTGCCTATCTGACTTCCACAACCCAGAACTGCCATGGGTTGATTAGATAGCTAGGAAATAGAAATCAGATAGGCAGTCGCTCCATATCAGATTGCATTGCCCAGTATTAACTTTAATACTAGGCAATGCGATACCCCTTGTTAAGACTGGTTGTCAGACTATATAACCACTTTTTTTTTTTTTGGGGGTTGTAAAATCATCGCATCTTGGGCAGAGCGAAAGGGAGTGTCAGACTTCTACTGACTAAAAACCACCCATGTTCCTTCTTCGCCCTCTATGTCGAGGCCGCGATAACCGGTGGAATACCCGCGGCCCCGACAGGGAGACTATATAACTGACTATATGACTGGCCTGTTGGTCTAGTGGTTAGTGACCCTAACTGCTATGCCGGAGGTCGTGGGTTCGATTCCCACCCAGGACAAATGTTTGTGTGATGAGCACGATCATTTGTTCTGTGTCTGGGTGTAATTTATCTATAATATGTATGTATTTAGAAATATATAAGTAGGTATGTTTATCAGTTGTCTAGTACCCATAACACAAGCTCTGCTTAGCTTGGGACTAGATGGCGTTGTGTGATAGTTGTGGAATATTATTATTATTATTATTATAACCCCTTAGGTAATAAATTTATGTAAAAAGCTAAGCAGATGATGAAGAGCCTTAAATACTAAGTAAGTATTCCTTGGCCATCAATACAATAAGCGGTAAGTTTGAGAGAAATAAGTGTTACAGAAGCAAGCCAGGTTACGTTGCATATGGAAGCGTCTTCTCTTTTCAATTTACCAGTAAATATACGCGATGCACGTATTACTGCTGCTTTTCATCACGTTAGTTAGCATCAACGAATTTGCGGTTCAATTTGAAATCGAAAACAAAAGAGCGTCGTTATCTCGAATGCCTGGACCTATCCGTATTTGTATTGATACAATTAAAGGGGTGTTTCGTCGTTTCGGACCACGAGTGGTTCGGACCGCGGTGTGAAACGCCGAAGAGCTCTTAGGAATAGGCTGTTTCGGACCGCGGTGTGAATCGACCATAGAAGAATTTGAATGGGTTTATTCGAACCGAGAATGGAACAAAAAGTTTTCTCAGTAATAATGCTTAAAGTACAGCCAGGCACAAAATAAAATAGCGAAAATAAAATAAAATAAATTACATTTTGTTTTGCACGCATTTGTTACACATGGCTTGTCGCCTACTCTACGTAATACTTTTGGTACCTATTTACAACTCTTATTTTTAGTATGAATAATGATGTATTTTAATGTTGGTGGGCTGACCAAAATATGTATGTGTAAAAAATATATAAAGTGTCAGTCTCGGTACACACGTTACTATCTCTTTGTTATTTTAAGGACTCCAGGTAAAAATTATCCCTTTGTAAAACCCAGTCTGACTGGCAATAAACAATAGAAAAAAACGCTTCTGATTGGTTTATCTGAGTCTTAGGGCCATAAATAATTTCTCTAAATCTATCACGCTTGCACTTATGGGTCTTATGGAGCCGTCTAGTGAAGGGCCTAACAATAAAAGACATATTATCGATAACGTTTATTATTGTATCTTCTTCACAAAATTAAAAAAAAAAAACAATATTCGATATTAAACTATATTTAAAAATTATATACAGTATTTTCATACACAGAGAAAGAAAGTTTATTACAAGAAACAAACTAAACAAAGTAAAGCAATCAAAGATTTATTTCCAGAAGTCAAAATAGTCGGATGCTATTTTCACTACATTCGCAGTTTATGGCGTAAAGCTAAGCAATTGGGAGTATTGAAATCAAAACTGGGAGCTAACCATGTGAAATTGTGCATGGCATTGTCACATTTACCGCCGGACTTGTTAGAAGATGGCTGGCTATATGTAATGGCAGAAAGTCCAAAGAGTAACGAAGTCACACAGTTCAATGACTATTTTGTCAAAACATGGCTGGAACATGATGTGTTTTCAAACACATGGAACACTTTCAATGAAAGTGACAGAACCAACAACATGGTGGAGTCATGGAATGCAAGGATAAAAAAGACCATTACAGAAAAACCCAATATTGCACAGTTCCTTGAGGGAATACAAAAAGATGCCAAATATTATTGTGGTATATTAGCAAGAACTGGTGACATCCAAATTTCAAAAAGGAAAGCAGAAACAGCATTGAAATGAATCAAAGAATAAAGAGCATTATACAAGAGTAATTGACTGGTGAGATTACTGTCGGTCATTGTTTGGAAAAAATGAGAGTTTAGTGCATTTCAGTTTAATAATAATTAAAGTAAATTTTTATATTCTGTTGATTTTAAATTATTTTATTTAATTTTTACTATTGGTTAAAAATTAAGAGTTTAATGTGAGTTTAATTTGTATGGGATTAGGTATATTTTATTATTGTCTTTTGGATATTTTAAAACTAAATGAAAAAGAGCCTGTTAATTTAAAAAAATACGTATGATGTTTCGAATTGTTGCTTTAATCAGTAGTAAATACTTAATTATTATTTGTTGATTAAAGTTTTGTTGTATATGTATTTGTTAGTTTTAAGTCAGAATGTGTACCTAATGTTTCAACTTTGATTTAAACTAGTTCTCAATTACTAATCAAACTGTGATTTTAATTCAACCACTTTTACTAAATATTGGTATGTGATTGTGATTTTGAAATATAATTACAAAATATCAAGTCGTAACTGTTTTATTTTCATGAAACACTTTTCTACTCGACTGTACATACAAACTTTGAAATTAGCTTGTACCTAAACATAGTGGTTCGAATCGCCCCATTCCTAAGAGCTATTGGTCGATTCACACCGCTTGGCGCTCCAAGGACCGCCGCGGTCCGAAACAGCCTATTCCTAAGAGCTCTTCGGCGTTTCACACCGCGGTCCGAACCACTCGTGGTCCGAAACGACGAAACACCCAATTAAAGCTATTATTGTTTATCAAGAATGTAACTTTAACACATTCACACTAGTCGGTCGGATGTAGAGAACTGCGAGGTTTCACATGGAATAATATACCTTAATAACTACGATTTTAACAAACGTTTCATCAAGTAGCATGTACGATGATATTCAACAAAACACTAAACGAATTACAGCCAGATTAGCGTTTATTTTACTATTCATTCCGGAAAACTATTACGGCTTTCTACAAGAAAATCCTCCACGTGTGCGTCTATTCATGAGCCGAGCTCCACAATGATCATATAACAATAAGGTGTCCTCAGTTTTCACAACATCACAATGGAGGCTGGAAGCATATAAAGTCGCCTTGTTCCCACTAATTAATCTGCTTATTCAGTCCCCGTTGAGGGAAAAATTAACTTCCCTTGAAAGGGACAATTGTGTTCTGTAGTGTATTTTTTATAATTAAATAGCGTGTCAAAAGGAATGAGAGCTCTGTTAGCGAAAATACTTTTGTGTAACTCGTTATAATTACTCGTACAAGTTTTTTATTTCTAGTGTTTTATTTTCTGTACCAGACAGTTTTTTTTTAATTCCTTTTTGGTCTAGTGGTCGCAGGTACGACTGCTGAGCGTGAGGTCCTGGGTTCGATTCCCGGGCCGGTAAAAGTGTTATTAGGTTTTTACATCAATTTCTCACTAGCAGCGTTTGGGTTTGGATTTGTGCCCGGTCGATGGTAATAGGCTCTTATCGCCTTCTGTTACATGGGACTTGAACATATCTGGCGAAATGTTGGTGTAGTATTAGCTACACCTCTGCCTTACCTTTTGGAGTTACAGGCTTGCCGTTGGACTATATTATAAGCAGTTTTTATTTGGTAATGTTCGACTATCTGATACAATCACTATTTACACTAAGGGATCGGACTGGGTCAAAAAATATGGTTCTAATTAGTCCGTCAGTTAGATTTTCGAAAAATGTTGGATACGTGTTTTTTGTTTTATCAAATGAATACAAATTGACGGAGATAAAACGCCTCAAAGATTATGAGTGGGGGATTGTGACGTCATTTGTAGGTAAACGTTTTCGAGGAGTTCACGAGTTTTCGAAGCACTGTATCGTATTTATTTTTTGTTTATGTGCAATTTTTTTTGGAAATCTATCTGACGGACTAATTAGTTTTTTGTTTGACGGACTATTACATTACCAGTTGGATTGAATTGATATTTAGATTTTTCACATCGTAGTTGTTACCTACGGTTTATTAAAACACCAGCTACACAAAGTCGTAACTTTACTAAACTGAAACAATTTATAAGAAACGATAACACCAGGTAAGTTAGAAAAATATTTTAAAAACTCTTCAGAAAATATTTTCATTCTTGCACAGGGTAAAACGCAATTTGCATGCATAGATAGCGTCCGTTGCAGTTATGAAATATATCCATGCATCTACAAGTTGGTGGGCTAACATGCACGAATTCCGTACATTGCTGGATTAGTGAATACTATGATATAACTTTTCCGAACAAGAGTTGTAATGGATATAATCCTCCAGACGATGACGCGATACGGCCAGAGGGAGTGTATCATGTTGCTACTTATAATTCATTTCGTAGCGACATGGATGAAATGAAACTGGGTCCCTTGTGGCTATATTTTGTGAGATTTTTCCTTTTGACTGGAAGTGCTTTATATAAATATATCTGATTGATTGATTTTAGTTTGATCTGAGTAAAGCTGCCAAGTTAAAGGCGCGCTTCTAGCAGTTTTGTCATGGATAAACGAATATTTCTTTTTCGACATATTTTCTAAAATACTGAAACGTTTTTCGCTTCCTGACTGAAACGCATGTGACTTAAAAAGTGATGAATATGAATGTTGACGGATGAAGAGAGAGAGGAAGACAAAAGAAATGATAAATGGATTGTGTGATGAATGTTATGAAAGAGTAAGTAAGAGTGTTGACTTGACGTCTGACAAGGCAGAAGAAAATGTATTGCGCAGACTCCAAATAGAATGAGACTAGGGCAGAAAGATGATGATGACTGAAACCTTCTTCAACAAGGGAAGGAGATCCATTGAAAATCATGATCATCTTGGGTGACGAACATGATCTCGAACTCTCGATCTCTTTCTTTACCCAAAATTGTATTTAAGGGGTTTTGAACACGGGCTGCGGGTTGTTCAGAAGTTACCGCGTCCTCGACATAAAGGGCTAAGGAAGAACATGAGTGGTTATAGTCAGTAGAAGTCTGACACTCCCTTTCGCTCTGCCTAAGAGCGAGAGGGGTTATTTGATGATTATACACCCGCCAAAAAGGGGTTATAAACACCCGTCGCGCCTGCGGGTTGTTCGAAAGAGATACCGCCGACTCCACACAAAGGGCTAAGAAGGAACATGGATGGTTTTTAGTCAGTAGAAGTCTGACCTTCCCTACCGCTTTGACCAGAGCGGGAGGATTCATTTGATGATTTCCCATCCGAAAAAAGGGGTTATGAACAAGTAAACCAAAAAAAAATATTAAACTGACAAACAGTTATGATAATAAGCAAGAAGCTGTGTTACGAAGATAATGCCTCGCATACAAGTTAGTGCAAACTAAAGCAACCAAGTTACGGCGCGTACGGCGCGAACTGTTGAGAAACTTTAATTTTTGAACGTACGGGAATATTGTTTTAATAAGAATGGGATGCTTGTAATGGGGAACGTTTTGTTTGAAATTAGAAGGTATGTTTTTGAACTATAGTTTTTGATCATATGATTCATGATGATTTTGAACACATGCTGTGTTGGAATTCTGAGAGTTCTTTTGGTAATTTTTAATTTGGTGCCTATCCACCTCTCTGTTTCGGCAGGTAAGCTTCGATAAATACTGCAGTAATTTTGAAATCAGTTACCAATTTTGCCACTTAAGTTGCAGACGTAATCTTTAGTTATTTATTTTATTAGCTAAACTTAAACTAAGTTTAAGTGTAGGTACACTTAAACTTAAACTAAAGGCAATTTTCTACTTAAATCGTTGTAAAATAAAATATAAAATTATGAGAAACAATCTCCACTCTGATTGGCAATAACACAACGCAAATCAATGGAGTTCTGTAAACAACTCTATTAGTCAGTGAAGTGTTAACATCGAGTAATAAGCAGTTTGTGATGTTTTCTGAACGGGATTGTATTTATTGAAAAATATTGAGACTGGAACTAGGAGCTAATAAAGTCATTTCAGCAGAAAAATATGAAGGTATTTTTAAATACTGGAACTTTTTTTCCTTTCATTTCCTTTATTATTGGAACTTTAACATAGCTGGCGAAATGTAGATGTACTATAGATTGATACATCTTTGTCTAACCCTTCGGGGATCATATGCGTGATGTTATGTTAAGTTTGTTTTATAACGTACTTATCTTATTTGTTAAAGTGACCAAGTAATCGTGAACGTTAAAATAACATAATTGAGGTTTTAGTTTATTGCCTTCGGATTCTTTGACATTAGCTTTGATAGTGTATTTATGTAAAGTACAAAATAAAGCGTTTCTGATTGGGTCAAGTTTAATGATTGACTCAGTCAGAATTTTTATCACTGACTTTGTTAAAAGCTTAAGAAAATATAAATAAACTAGCGGACGTCACACGGTTTAACCAGCGTAGTTCCCGTTCCCGTAGGAGTACAGGGATATAAAGTAGCCTATGTCATTTGGGGATAGTGTAGCTTCCTAATAGTGAAAGATTTTTTCAAATCGTTCTAGTAGTTTCGGAGCCTATTCTTTACAAACAAAAAAACAAATATTTCCTCTTTATAATTATTAGTGTAGATATAATCTGTTCATTGTGCGGGTGTGTGTTTAGTAGGTTCGTACTTTTACTTACTTTATTGCAAGTAAGAAAAGCATCGTTATAAATAATGATCCGTTGCTAGAGGTAGGTAAGTTTCTAGTAGATTTACTGCATGAGTCAGCATTTCAGCATCCCTTTCCCCTTGTAAGATTTTACGATCTACATGAGACATTAACTGGCCGATATAGTTTACAGTTGTACCTATTGTTGATATTCATCATCAGCCTATAATGTTCCCACTACAGGGACTCAGACCTCCTCTCTGGGAGTGGCATGGGGTAAAATCCACCACGCGGGCCCAATACGGGTTGGTATAATTATGTCACATGTCTTCGAATTTTTTTGGTTCTAAGTTTCCTCACGATGTTTTTTCTTTCACCGTTTTGAGAACAGTGGTTATGAAATAAATTACACAAAGTAATGCACCTGCCTGGATTTCCTAAGTCGGGACCGACACAAGTTTTAAATTCGTAAATTGTCTATGTTATCCTAAAGACTGATAATTTGGTTTCTACCAGGGTACATGAAAAATTCCTTATTTGAATTCACATTTTTATTATTTATGTTTTTAGACGACGCAAAATAAAATTTTGTCTACTTTCCATAGGTAGACCACGTTGTCATTTCCGATTCAAATAATCATACCTTAAAAATCTTATCAGACGCGTCGCAATCATGAAAATTGAAACGAATACTAAAATATGCAGAGTCGAACGCATGGTATAAATTGCCGATAATCATACCGTACGCAATATGCAATCGAATGCAGTCGCACGAAAAATTTTGGAATCCATCCAATAAGTTGATGTAATGAAAGCGACTTTACTGCCATGCTTCGGGGGGAGGGTATCTAAGACGTTTGCAATTTCCGAACAAAATCTTTGTACGTTTTACGAGCAAGACAATAGATGTTTACTGGCGAACGGTGTTGGCAGACGGCCGGAGCGGCGATGCGAACAACTCATTTTACGCTCCGTGTCGTCTACTCGATCAGCATCCCTATTCTCGATCAATCGACGTGAAACACCGAGGTGTGCAGCTCTGCACTATAAACAAAATGTATTGTAACAGTTACAATTCCAATGGATTTTCCTTAAAACAGAATACGGATAGAAATGTTTCGTACAAAACATTGATTCTTTAGGACAGACTTTAAATGTGATTCTGTTGTGATAAATGACGATCGTTAGTTTCATTTCTTTGTTCCTTTGTTGTTGGCGTGTTGTTTTTTGTATTTCTTTGGAATGTGACATTAATTTGTGACGAAATGACAGACATTTCGTAGTTTTTGCTGAAATAGTTACAGATTCTTCTTGTCTTTAAAGTGTATCTTTCCTAAGTTATTTTAAGAAATGACAAGTATTCTGAGTTCTTCTTCTGATCGAATCTTTTAGATATGAAATATTTTTAAGAAAACCACAACATTACTTTATGACCATTTTAGTTACCTACACATTAAAAAAATAATAACAACTAAAAATACAAGCAAAAAAAGCCGTGAACCGACAAAAGATTTCTTAAGAAACTGCTGTAAAGAACGCCAGAAGACATTGAAGGCGTTGCAGACGACGGCAAAATCAGATACGATTCATTAGTGTAACGAGCTTTTAATATTTAAGGGCGGGCTTTGATTGGAATGGCTTGAAAGTGTCAGACGTTGCTCGAGGGCCGTGGCTTTGAATCCACGACACGTACTTACCTTTTCAACGTATGAAAAGTATCACTTCAGTTTTTGACACTTTCTTAAACTTTGATGTGGAATTTTGGTGAACCTGGGTGTGGTATCGGTATATACAAGGCAGGGATAAATACAGAAAGGAGTATTAACATAATGTGGATACAACCAGGGAAACTACTTAGCAAAACAATAGGGAAGTTTACTGACTTAAAAAATATGATTCTAATTAGTCCGTCTGTTAGATTGTCCAAAAATATTGGATACGTATTTTTTGGTTTATCAAATCAATAAAAATTAACGAAAATAAAACGAGTCAAAGATTTGAGTGGGGGTTTGTGACGCCACTAACCGCTACAAATTTCATACTAATGTCTTAGAATATGACGTCACAGGAGTTTTCAAAGCTCTGTATCGTCTTCATTGTTTGCTTGCGTGCGTAAAAAGAAAAAACGATAAACAATATTATTTGGAAAATATCTGACGAACTTATTAGATTTTTGTAGTTAACAGTTAGTTAACTACCCTATTGCGTTTGTAAGATAGTTCTGCAGTACAGTCTCAAATTTAACCCACTAAAATGTACACGGAATTTTTCATATTAAACAGACTATTTAGGTATAGTATATTATGTTATAAGATTTCTTAGTGTCTATTATATTAAGTATATACTCTGTATTATGTTAAGTATTTCAAAGCAAATTGATCTGTCTAGGACAAAGGATGACTTCCAAAATAACATTATTCTTTTGTACTCATAAAGTTAAAAAACAGCTTATTATTATGTAAAATTGCACCCCTGAGTTGTTGAAAGGGTTGATACTCTAGGGAGGTGTCGAATCATTCAAACGAACTCACTAACACTCTCCCCTGAGTTTTCCTGCACCAGGGTAATGTGTGGTGCAAATTATAGACTTGAGATGATGCATCTAAATCAAACAATGTAATAACTATGTAATAATTTATTTGATATTTTTTATAGTTTTGTTTAATAATTGTTTTTCTTTTCCAATTTAAATGATGTTTTAAAAATTTTGGAATTATACTGTATTTGAATTTAAAAACTACTTGACATTTTAAATCCAATGTAAACTTTATAAATTTAAATTTTGTTATTTTCATATATTTTCATTTCATTTTTTATTATTAATCTTTTATACAAGTGCTGTTCACACCTATAAGTGACGAATTCACCGCAATGCTGTTAAATTAGATTATATTTATGTAATGATTTAGTGAATAAGTCGTTGGTGTGACAATAAATAAATAAATAAACAAATATATTCCTGACGCAAAAGGTCTAACCTTCGTAAAAACTGGCGGAAATTGAAAGAACCGTGAAAAAACATTTGCTAGTTTGGATTAAACACACCTTTATGTGAAAATGAAATGATTAGAAAGAAGAGTCAGTAGGTGATTCTTTCACAATTAAATGATCAAAATAGCTTTACCAAATACAAATAAAACAGTGATCAAAGCATCTATAATGGTAATTAAAAAAATAACCTTGAAGTTCAGGGACACCACTCGTCAATATCATATAGGTTTACCCAACGAAAAAAAAAACGTAGATAGTAATTATTTCCTCATAATTACAATTATTAGTTTTTACGTTAAAATTAAAGGTATTATAAATTTTACTTAAAAACCACTAGTATTAACAGTTTTTAATATGGTTTTTTGAGCCAACGTACTATTGATCTAGAAAAACTGTGAACTTTAATTAAAGGCTCAGCTAGGTTTTAATTAAGTTTAGTTAGCGTGATGAATGTTTGATTTGAGTAAATGCCCTAGTAGGTGACGATTCGTATGCCAACCAATAAAATCTTTAATTTTCTTTTTAATTACTAAGTAAGCTACTATAATTTTATCTAGGTGTCAATTTATTTAAGTCACGTTGCTTATTAAAACGACCATTATTATTAAACTTTATGGGTAACTCAGCATATATACTTCGCGTATACCTATGGTCTAAAAATTTAGGATGCGCTGTATTGGCTGCCACTGCCAACATCGATGCCAACATGCTGTGCAGACTTAACTGAAACTCTCGATTTCTCCGTTGATCTTCATCATTTGTATTATTATGTTGCACAATCAATACCGAGGCACAATAATTAAAGTTGTTATTGATTATTGTTAATTTAGAATAACGTCATCTATCATCGTTTGTCGGAAACGTCAAGCAGTGTACTTGAATGAGGTCGATACAGAGTGTGGCAGGTCTGGTTTGGCAGCTATCAGTTGTCAGCTGTCATTTGTCAGCTATCAGTGGTCTGTTGTCGTTGACATTAGGACGCATTGGACTTTGAGAGACTTTACTTTTTGGTGAGACACGAGCGCGAACGGTCGTTCAGCCCGCCTGTATCGAACTTACCACGTTTCCGTACTTTAATCAATTTCCATCACCTTGATTGTTAAAGATTTTGTACCGAAACGTACCGAAACAATGTAACCAAAATAGTTAAACTACCTTCGTTATATAATTTTTAAGAATATTATCGAGATACACTGCTAGGTAGGTACCGAAAAAGTTTCATCTTGTACTTATTTGGGTTCCATGAAGAAGACGACTAATAGTCGTTATTAGTTTATTGCTAAGACCTTATCATCATCAGCTTCAAAAATATTGTCCACATCTGCCAGAAAATACAACATTAAAAGTTATCGACATTGCTATGACCTATTTTTCTCTATCCTTACCTCAAGCCAACAAATACAAAAGTGCTACTTTTATAATTAAAAGAATTACAACTAACCCTTTGCCTCATTACGCTGTACGCTTATAAATTATAACTTAGAATTTAATCCAGCGCCGTTTCTCGTGAATATTACAAAACTGCAATTTCCGTATCAACGAGGCGTAAATAAATAATACATCAGTCCATATACGCGGATAGTATTAGTGCGTACTTGCAAATTGCTATGCGTTTAGGTACATTATTAATTGGACCGGTAATTAAATGAAATGCCTAGTATATTTTTTTTTCTCACAGCATTGTTTTCTTTAGAGTTTGAACGTAACTAAATCACTCGTGAAATGCAAAAGTAGGTATACTAAAGGTTAATAGATGATTAAAATATTACAAAATACTTTTTATACTAGATATTATCACAACCTAATTAAATCCAAAAAACAAGCGAAGAAACCATTTATCGCACGTTAACGTTTAAAAGGAAAGCTTCCTCTGAATTATCAATAAAACAGATCCGAAATACATAATTCAAGTTCCATTCCAGTTTAGCAGTCGAAGACTCGCTTTTCCATTCAAAACCTTGCACGGCTACAGTATCAGTAAAAGCATAATTTCCTGTACTGAAATATTTATACCGAGAGTGTACGTAGCAACTGCTACACCGCTACGCTACACCGCTACGTCGGTCGTAGCGAGTTCTACGACATTGGTTAACGCGGGGTGAACTATTTTGTAGTAGGTATTGAAAATCCACTAGCTCACACACATTTTGTTTAATAGCATATTTAGTTTTTATGGAAATCTAGGCACATGTTAAGGATAAAATAGTATAGTGAAACTTCAGTTATCTAGTGTTTGTTCAGTATGTACTTAGGTACTTTATCATAACTTTTTCCTATTTTTTTAGCAATAAAGTGTATTCTAGGAATATTTGAAAGTTAACTGAATAAACAACGACCAAAATATCCTTCGGTGTCTCACTAACAAACAAAAACATGAAAGTTTTTTATTAAAGTTTGATTTTTGCGCTGTGCCTTTATATTATAAAAACATCCGGTTATTACTTGATCCTAATGTCTACAAAAAACGTTAACGTCAGTAAGTGCTCTATTTGTAGATGGCTATAAAAAGACTTCTTACACTGTTCTTGAACATTCAATTGATTTTTTCAAGAATACACTCTAATGTAGGGTCTATTTATATATGATCAGAATAAACCACCGTCGCTATGAGAAGCTGTATTGGTGGTTCAATAGTAAAGGCTTTGACTTACAAGTCGTGGATTCAAACTCAGACCGCTTTCTGTAATTTATTTTATCACCACAGATATGAAATGAATGCTGACTAAAATGAATGAATGGTGGCTAAATTTAAACAGACGCACGGGGTTAGCTTCAGATTGAGCTTAGCTTGACCTAGGTCGGTCCATAGATGGGTGACCATCCATGACGTACCGAGTTTACTCTGTGCTGGGCTGTCATTACTTTATCTTTGGCAGTCGTTACAGGTTGTCTGTGACTCAAAAGTCTTACAACTAGTCATCTTTTTAGTTTGATTAAGACTTATGGGTACTTATTGTGGGGATGCGGGTTATTTGAAAGAGATACCGTGACCTCGACACAAAGGGATGAGCAGGAACATGGGTGGGTTTTAGTCGGCGGATTCATACCGCTCTGCCCAAAGCAGGAGGAGTCATTTTGATGATTTCCCAACTTCTGCAAAAAGGGGGTATTTTTTGTATTATCGCGTACTTACTGTGATATGTAGGTCAGATAGGTACTATAGCTAGACACTAATGATAGAGGATCACCTTGCTCGACTTCTCTTTTTATCGTAATATATTCTCCTTCTTCGTCAGGTCATATTTTTGCTTTCTTTTTTTTGTATAATAATTATGTTGCTAATCAGACATTTATAATTTTTTGTCATAACTTGTGTTCCCAAGGCTTTTTATGTTTTTATTCGAGTTTTAACGTGTAATACACCTTATTATATCCACGAAAGTTACGGCTATAGTAAAGACTTCCTTTACTATAAGTTAACTACAAAGCCATCTTATCTTTAAACATAGTTTAGCAAAGCAGTTCGAAAATTATTTTTAATTTAAATGAAGTAACACAACAAATAACAGCTACTGTCAGCTATGAGGCATTTGAACTCGTATAACCTTTCCGAATCTAGCCTGAAACTAAACCTGGAAGTTTAAATATAAACTTAATAATACGTTCTTTATTTGGACATGGAGAAAGAATAAATGGAGACTACACTTTTGGGTATACGGGTTAATTGTACCTGTATTTAATTTTAACTTAAATTTCTGACGTTATGTATTCAATGCATAATTTTGTTTTTTTGTAACCTGCTGAGTACCTCATACAAATAATAATATAGGTAAAATAATTATGTTCACGAATAATGTGGCTTTATTCATAAATACTACATTCTTGTTACTTCATGTTACCAATAAATTCAAAACGCTCAGACGATTTATAACCCGCGCCCCGTGCTCGGTACTAGAGCAAAATCTATACTTTGTGTAATAAACTGAACATTTACATAAATACCTAATGAATCGTTTCGAAGCGGCTTACTATTGACGACAACATAAAACTTGCCCTGTCAATTTTATATATTTTCTACCTTGTTTTTTTCGTGACAAAACGCTGCCATAACATTTTTATAGTACGAAACAACCTATAAAACGGGTTTTAGTGCACTGACATTCCTGTAAATCTTCGTTTTAGTACCTTATTATATAATACAATTACTGATATGTTTTAGAACTTATTGCAATGGGTTACGACTTAAATTGGTGTAGCGGAGCGTCTTATGGGTTTAAAAATTGGTATTTTATGTTCATTTGCGTAGTTAACCAATTTACAATTTTGTAAGGGGTAACTTGGAAATGAATTACGTTACAAGCCTTAACTTACCATGTTCCGAAGATATTGTTATAATCGCCTTACTGTTTTCAAAATTGTTCAGGGTACTGTTTAGATTTAACAGTATAACGCCTCGACTACTCATAATATTTAAAATCGATTTATCGGCCCCTGTGGGATGTTTAATTTCTATTTCCTCAGTATAAAAAGTTATAAACTGTTAATATTTTCTCTTATAAATGATTTCAAACACAATCTTAGGTTTCATCATTACAAAATATACCTAAAGTTCACTGAATGAACTAGCTCATGGACCCTATTATCTTCTTTAGCAAAAAGTAGTAGTAGCAACAGCCAGAAAGCTAGAGAAAAACACCAAAAAGCCAACTCCTTTACGCTCTCGTCTCACGTCGATAGCCCAAACTGTTGTAATGGATTCCATTTGGCAAGTTGCTAAGTAGCCTGACTTAGCACTGGATTGCGTCTTCAACGCTTTTTTCCGAGACATTCTGGCTTAATGTGTCTACCGCTAGATATTCTGTGTGCTACTTACTAATCTTGTGAAGTTTTCCACTAGTTCCATTTCGAGGTCGATTTTGTGGTATACAAATAAGTCAATAATTATGCTTGGAAATGACATTTCTTATCGTGAATGTTACATGTTTTTGAAAATTGCAAATTCAAAACCACTGTACTAATGTTTTATACAATTTTTTAACACAATGATAAATAAGACAACATGATATATTGTTTCAATTTTCAATGTTATTACTGGTGGTATTACCAAGTAGTAGGCTTACCCTACTACGATGGATGACCAAGCCATGATAGGGTAAGCCTAAACTACTCTACTAGATATACACGACGCGTATTTACAAAAGCGTGTTCAGATTTAAATATATTTTTTTCAGATAGGTACGTAAAGTAAAAGCAAAAATATGAGAAAAACAACAATAATCCCGCGTTAAAACCAATCGCACTACGCTTTTAAACCTCGCAGGATTAAAAACAAAAAACAGCATTAACAAAAATCGGTCGACACTTAACAGACGTCTGGAACCAAAAGCTATTTATTTATTCATTGGATCGTGAACGATGCGCGTCCAAGTGGAACCTTGCTATTTCATCGCCTGCATTATGATGCGCTCAATTAGCAACTGCTAAATGTTAGAGAGTGACTTGACTAATTGGTACGAGTCATTGGACGCAGTGTAGTGTGAAATATGATGTGTTTTTTTTAGATTTCTTGTTGACTGGCGTCTGTTTCTTAAAGGTAAGTATATCTATTAAAGCGACCAAAAAATGTGGAGAGTAATCATGATATTTTGATTGTTATTTTTATATGATTCGTTTGAGTAGACTATAACAGTTCTTTATTTTCACAGAAATCAGGTGCAAGTTACAGATGTTGTACGGCTTAATGTTTACACACTCAATGTTTACATTATTAACACATTGGCAGTTGTAAACAAGTGGCAGTTATTATTTAAGCAGTTTGTAATGAAACCAATACAAACTGCTTAAATAGTAACTGCCACTCGAAGTCGATCTTTCGGTTAAACCGCGGTTGCTTAGGATGGTCTATGGATGGGTGACCACCAATTACATACCGAGTTTCCTCCTTGCCTCGGAAAGCAGATTAAGCTGTTGGTCCCGGTTGCCATATATAGATCTTTGGCAGTCGTTACAGGTAGTTAGTGACCTAAAAGTCTGACAGTCAGTCTTGCCAAAGACTGGAATCCAACTCCAAAATAGTTGGGAAAAGGCTAGGGAGATGTTGAATTAAATCAAAACAAGTTTATCATGTTTGTTAGTATGTGTTCATTTCGATCACACTGGATATTGAGCCGTACTGCAGACAGCGGACTTCGACAGATAAAAGAATAGTCAAAAATGTTCAAAAAGCAACTAAAATATTCCTACCAAATTGCAATAGGACACAATTAAATTAACGCATTAATAATAATAATTTGAATGCTTAAGTAACTGTAGCTTTTTTATGTGAATTATTAGCGACATGTTTCCAGAGATTAAAATATTAGGATTGATCAATCTTCATTTTGATTTAGATCAGAAATTGCTACAGTGCTGGGCCTATTCTGACATCTTTTTTAACAAAATGTACAAAATACACATACAGTGATAATTTCCTATCACACGAACGCCAATTTGCCGAAAGAAAATACATATATTTTACAAAGAAAATCAGTTTCCCTTTGAAGCTATCGCTCCTTCATTGCACACCCTACATTGCGTTAATTTCGAACCCTCCGCCCTTTTGAACTGCTCAAGTCAATCGAAAAGTCAATCCGTTGGTTAAACATCACAAATGAAAAGTCTCCAATAGGAAATATTTTAAGTAATGGAAGAAATTAAAAGTGTTTTCAAGATTTTCAATGAACGATGAATGAACAAAGGGAGACATTGGGTTTTTATTCGGGGTTACAATTTCTGCTGTCTGAGGTTTACTTACAATCTTATAAATTATTTGATTGTTCGCTTCGATTTGCTTTTTGACTGTTTCAGTGGTTTAGCTATGCATTTACTTAGGGCTCAACTTATGCATGCGGAATAATGGTGAACCCAAAGAAAGATATAGTAAAGAATTTTAAGTAAAATCGGTAGTTATTTAGCTTTTAGCAACAACAAAGTTTTAATGTTTTATTGTAAACACTTAATAGAATATCTACATCTACACTAATATTTACAAAGAGTAAAGATTTGTATTTGTGTGTGTGTATGTTTGTAATAAATAAACTCAAAAATTACTGCGCCAATTTCATAAATTCTTTCAGAATTAAAAAAGCTACATCCACCCTGAGTAACATAGGCTACTTTTTATTCCTGTATTCCCCCGGTAACCAACGGGAATATTTCTCTGTCGTTAAAACTTATGAACTTATTTTTACGTATTTGGCACACGTACGTCAAATACGCTAATCAGCTGTTTTATAGCCAATTCAATTTATTTGGCAACTGATTTACCTGACGCTATAAATGATAACTTATCACTTAGGTCCGAAAAACTATGAGACTTACTCTCGTTTCATTCTTCATAAAAAAAAATCGAAACGAGATTATGAATCACTTTCAATTGAAATTCCACCACGAGATCAATCTCCTATAAAAATACATCAGCATACTTTATTCTGCCTGCACTTGTACCCCCACGTATAAATACAGCAAGCCCTCATTGCGTTAATGCTTCGCCCTTTGATATTGCCTAGTCAATCGGAAACTTATCCTTTTGTAATACGCAGATAACTCCATGCACGGAATATTATTTTTCGCTTGGTTTGATAAGAAAATTGGGAGGCATCTGCTTTGCAAGTACAATGTTTTAGGAATGGTACATTATTAATTGGATTCTTCATATATGGCGATGGATTGAGGACGGAAATTGTTATTTTAATGAAAGAAAGTTAGCATATCTCTTGCTCAGCGAGTAGGGGTTTTCGATTGAGATTCTTTGGAATGATAATAATATGTCGTTCGTGATTCATGGCAAATGGCAGAGTATATTGTTTCCCGAGTTATTTTGATATGGTTCAAGAGTTTGTTATTAAATTATGTTAATTGTTACCAGGACTTAGATTCCAGACATGAAGTAATGTTTTTAATTAGTTAGTTCTAGCTGTAGATAATGAATGAACCAGAGAACTCAAAATCTAATTAATTATCGCATCTAGATTTCTCTAACTGAGTTGTCACAACCAGGTTTCACAATCACTTAATGGGTTCCAACAGCATCCACGCGAAGAGAGGCTGTTTCTTATTTAGTGAGGGACTGCACAGCCTAATTTTGTATGCATACTAAATACCGGCCGGCACTGTCTACAGGTATAAAATCGATACCGACCACCACAAAAACATAACGGATATTTTAATATATACTAATATTATAAAGCTGAAGAGTTTCAAATAGAATATTTGTATTCTTTACTTTATATAGTTTAAATAAATATCTTAGAAGATATCGCAATATAAAAATATCCGCGCGACAAAATAATTCCGTGGTGAGCCGGCCCTCGCGCCCCAGTGTAGATACGTGGTCGAGCTTCTGGCCTCCGGAAAATTCAAATTCATTGTATATTTATCAGTAAGAGATACCTATAGTAATTTTCACTTTATTAATATAATCTAAACTAATATTATGGAGAGAAAAGAACAGATTTTTGTTTGTTACGATTTAACTAAAAAATTACGATTATATTTTCAAAATACTAAAGAGAGAAAATATTTCTATGTTGAATAGTCGATTTATCGAACAAGGTTATAAGCTATATATATTGTAACGGAGACGAAGTTGCGTGAGTCAGCTAGTTTATTATATTTGGATGTTGAATGTTCTTTATCAATATTCATCATCATCAGTCTATTGATGTTCCCACTGCAGAGGCTCAGGCCTCCTCTCTTGGAGAGGAATGGGCTATAATTTACCCTAAGGGCCCAGTACGGGTTGGTAGATGTCACATGTCATATTTTTTTGGTTCTAAGATATGCCAGTTTCCACACGATGTTTTCCTCCACCGTTTCACTCGTCCCAGCCGCCGCGGGAGGCGCTCCGGGCGTCGGGGGTCTCGCGATGACCTCCGGCCACCGTAGACGCGGGCCTGTGGACGGTGAGTGATGGGCTAACTCGCCGTCCGTCCGTCTTACGACGAAAACAGGCCGTGTCGACGGCGCGTTCGTGTTCCACGCGCGCCTCGAAGAGATGTCAGCAACATGGGAGGGGCCCGAAAGGGCCGACGCCCATCGGGGCTGCGTGTTGTCCACAGGTTATCGCGGCCTCGACATAGAGGGCGAAGAAGGAACATGGGTGGTTTTTAGTCAGTAGAAGTCTGACACTCCCTTTCGCTCTGCCCAAGAGCGGAAGGGGTTATTCGATGATTGAAACCCGCCAAAAAAAAAAAAAAGGGCCCAGTACGGGTTGGTAGATGTCACATGTCTTATTTTTTTGGTTCTAAGATATGCCAGTTTCCACACGATGTTTTCCTCCACCGTTTGGAGAGCAGCGGTGATGAAATAAACTACACAAAATAATTCGCCTGCCTGTTCGCAAGTCGGGGCTGCCACCACTGGGCCACCGCCACACTAATAATAATAATCACAAAACTAAGTCAAAGTTGTAGCTGTTCAGTTACGGAGTAAGATTATAAAGGACTTGGCAAAACAAGATTGATAATATTTACAATTTTCAACCTGGAACACAGCGAAAGTATCTCGAGAAAGTATACAAAAAAGGAGGAAAAAGGAATAAGGAGGTATGCCTTTAAATATAAATGATTAGCTTTAGGTAGGCCGACGGAAACGTTTGGATGTTAACTACGTAATATGAGTAACTCTGAATCCAGAGTAACAAAATCGGTCCCAAAAGTCCTCTATGACATCAAGGAGCTCCTTAAATAGAATCTAATACCAAAGTTAACTAACGAAACGCCTACCAACTAACATAATATCTCCACATCAGAAGATACAAAGTTTAGTACAGATTACAACGCAGCCAATTTCCGTAGTACATTGCCATACTTAGAGACATCCTATATATGTATGCGTATTGTGACAGTAAAATGTTATGAGGAGATATGAGACGAACTTCCACTTTCTTCTACGTTTTACCCTTTATAAAAACCTGCCAAAGCAATATTAATCTTATTTCTTCATCTTAAGGTTGGATGGAAAGTTTTGACGTGTACTGATAATTTGGTTATACAAGCAAATGTTACATGAAAAGGGGCTAAACTTTTTACAACTTCAATACTGTACGAAAGCCGATAAGATCCCATAAAACGCGTATTGAGAATGTGTACCTACTCTTAAAAAAATGTTTGCAGACAGTCAAAAATTTCAATATACCTGCCAATCGTGTTCAGGTCTGAGGTAATACCGGTATCAAAAATCTTGTCTACATCATATTTTTTCTAGACTAAATAATATATTAAACTCAAGACTTACTTTGGTAAGTTTCATAAAAAGACTAGGTGAACTTAAATCTATCTTGTGAAGGAAATTGATCTACTTCGTAAAAGTGGAAATGAAAACAGTTTATAATGTTGTAACAGACAAAGTTTGTAAACTACACGACCTGGGTTGTAGAAACCAAGCTCCGTTGACTACAAATGAACTTAAAAGTCGATTTTTCAAATAGTAGTGCCCCGTATTCATTACATCGGTTCCTTCAGAAAATATTATTCCAGTTCACTGCTTCCAAAGACCTAGTTATATATTTTGTTTAACAGATAATAAATGGACCTACTCTTGACCTCAATCTTGTCCAAGGATAAAGATGAGGTCGACGATGGAAGGAGCTAACCCAGAAAAAACGGAAACCACCAATCTGTTGTGTGTTCTTAACCTATTAATGAAAACCACTCATCCAACCATCCATAGTAACAATACTGTAATCCCAGCAGCATAATAATCTATCTCCTCGTCGCTTACTTTATTACACACCTTAACCTACATGAAATCTCCACACAACAAACATAAAACCGAGCTAAAACCAACAAAGCTTTACCTGCAAACTACATAAACAAAGTAACACTAACTAGATATAAAATATAAGTGAAAACACCTTCCGTCCTCCTGTAGTCACGTTCAATTTGCACTATCCTCTACACTTAAACCTACTTAATTCGTACTAAAGAGGCTTCTGAAATTCCCTTGTTCATTTATACGACGATTGTTGGCTATGCGCACTTTTGGACGTAGATTATGTATGAGGAAGTATACTGAATAAGACATGATGTTTAATATTGTTGTGTGCAAACCAACTAAAGTAAAATGTTCACTTATCTGTTAGTCATCTCATTCTTCTTCTGTAACCCCGATACCTAAATGTTGGAAAGCTATATTCACCAATTAATTTTACAATATTTTGTTTTATCGTTTATTCTCACATCTCTTCTACATCTTAGCAAAACTCAGTCACAGTATTTCCTCCTCTATATTTTCATCTTACTACGAGTAAATCGTTCTTCCACTAAGGAGGAGTTTTCTTTAGGCTAAAGCACGCTTGCCTACCCTTCCACATACCAATATGTGGAAGGGTGTCCAACTGACCTAGCATTGCATACCGAGTTTCCTCCGTGCCTCAGAAAGCACGATAAGCCGTTGGCAGCAGCTATCATTTGCAGTCAGTGAGCTGAAATTCTGACAACCCGTCAAAAAAAAAAAATATACAAGTATTCATCTGTATCCGTTGAGACTGGATACTAACTATAGCATAGTTGCCAATAAGGATAAAATGATGAGGCCCTTATCACATCCAGTAACGCTTACATCAACATAACATGCTAGCGCATACTTGTACTCATTGTGCGGTGGAGAGGACTCGTGTAATGGCTCAGGAGGCCAGCCTGCCCATGAATTACAAATAGCTACTGTAATTATACTGTACTTCAACGCTTCACGTGATGGATTTATGTTTTTAATTTTAACACCTTAATGGCATCAGACGTTGCTTTTAGATTCTATGGTGGGACGGTGGTGTAGTTTCAAGGTTTACTTTACTTAAGTTTGAATGGTTGTGGATATCACTGAATGTTATGAGAAGTGTGGTACTTCAGCACCGCGGATGGTGGTTTTGAAACAATACTTAGCGTCATACCTCTAATTCTTGTAGGGTTAGGTAAAAGTTAGGTTAGGTTATTTAGTACCTAGTACCCCACATCTCGCAAGTTATGTTTAAGTCCCACGTAATAGAGAATGCGCCTATTGCCATCAATCGGGCACAAAAACAAGTTTTGAAAGAAGTTACTCCATTAAAATCATACATCATTCAAATTGGAGTAAGGTTTACAAGCGAATTTTATTTGTGAAAGCCATCCCTATTATCAAAATCAATAGACATTCATCACTTAAACCAAATCAATTTGACTTCGCCAAACCATACATTAGTCAACTTTTACCTCCGATTGTCCCCACAATTTAGTACTCTAGTAAATGGATTAAAACAAACTTGTTAAGGGAAATTAGGTCGCCTCGTTTTGGTAGCAGCTCTCAAAGAAATTCGTTTTTGTTAAGGCTTCCGCCCGAAACCGTTGTTTACTTGTGATAACGGTCGTTCATATTTATTCATGAACGCCCGGTTTTTGCTGGCGCGGGAACTAATCAAATCTGAATTAAATGCTGGACTTCAAGTCAATGGTTTTATTGATTTGACTTTTTTCTTTGTTAGGGGAAAAACAAGGGTTTTCCTGTTTTGCTTTTTGGGAAATTATGAATGGAATATTAATTTTATTGTTGTATATCTACAGCTAAAAGAAGGTTCATTTAAAAAAAATATATTTTGTAACTGCAGTACTCAGAGATATTTAATGATTACTTAAGCCTCCACTTAGTAAAGATTTGACATACTTTTGTATGAAAAAGTGCCAACACCTTTACTAAGTGATGGCCTAAGTAATCATTAAAGCTCTCTGAGTGCGGCAGTAAGAGAGAGACTCGTGTCGATTAAGGTACAACATTGCGACTGTAATTTTTGAAGGTTTTGGCAGAGGCGTATCAAATTTAACAATTATTTTAGTAGCGGCTACGAATTTTTGTGCCCCGTTGATGACAATAGGTTTTTTCCCCTATCATAAGCGACTTTGACATAACTGTGGGGATGTGAATGTGTGATTTACGATAAAGATCTATATAGAATTCAAATTATGGTTTAGAAGAGAATGTGTAAATAAAAAATGAAATCTCTACACACTAGCGAGATCTGATACGGAAAATAAATATAGTCTCACACTCAAGTACACAGTAAGGCACAATAATCGAGTAAGGAACATTGTAATAGAATGGGCAAAGTGTAAATCCAATACGATTTCACGGATCATTTTCAGCAATAGTATCGACTGGCATATTTCACAGAATACCGGCTTACATTCTGGTTGTAAAAGTGCCATGAAACCGACCATCATTCAGCAATACTTTTATGACTTCTTGGGTATATTTGTCACAAAGTATTGTAAATGTGGGAATACATTGTAGTATGTAAAACACTTCTTAAAAGAATTTCACTATGGTCCTTTGAGAAGTACTGTTCTAAGTTACTACAATGATAGTGAAACCTATCGGTAACTTCATCGAAACCTTTGCTTACTATAGTGCAAGATTTGATAGGTATTCCTATTGTTCTGTTAGAATAGAAGAAAGACTAGTCCAGAGCATAAACTGAACAAAAATGACGATATTGGTGCGTTCTCTTCGGCTACAGCGAGTGCATTCGATGACTCTGAATGAATGATGAATTTCTGAGGTGATTTTTAAGAACTTTGGTGTGTAGCTCTATCATGTACTCTCAAGTGACTAGCATATATCCAGCTTTGCCTGACAATTAATCACAAGTACAAAGTCAACATGTTAGAACGACTTTGTAGGATGTTGCTTTGTGTGGCTAGCTTAAGGTCATCACGCTTTAAATCTACCGGCAACCTATCTTCTTCAGTAGTAAAAGAAGTAAAGGAACGTATTAAGAAGTACTTTCAAAGTAGTATTATGAGAGTACCCGTATAGCTTTTTGACGGTTGAGAAACAGTTTCAAAGCATTTTGTTTTAATGTTGGTATCTGAAGCGTAAGTGACGCAAAAACTAAAACATTCATAAACTTATTTACTACTTTAATACATCATCATAAAATGAAACGTTAGAAACAACCAAAATTACACCACGAACAAAAAACCTCCCCCTTGGGCAGCAACTTCCGTTCAACCACAGATACCGTCAAATCACGCTCAAGCTTTCAAAATCTAGTCCGATAGATTGGCACGTCTCTCTCTCTTGTTATAATGAGGGCGTGCGGCCCTTACACACAATGAGGCTTATTTAAGTAACAACAAAGGACGTCACGTGACGCCCTCCGGCAACCAAACGCTGCCATCGAGAGCTCTGCTAGACGTCTGTTCTGGCAGCTTACGTCAAAAAGCAGTATCTAAAAAAAATAAAAAAACCAGTTTTCATTTTGCATCCGATAGCATTAAGTATCGGATCGTGTTACGAATGATCGTACACACATTGGAAAATAATAGAAGATAAAGTAAGAAAAATATCATAATTGATTGCATTATGTTGTATTAAATAAAACAAACATATTTTTTCATAATATTCCTGGTATCCCCAAAATGTACAGTTGTTGAGTTACGCATTTTGGCGCACGGGGAAATACGTACGTAATCGCATCTACTGTCGATAGATCGTTAGTAATGGAGTTTTAAGATTTCGTGTTTCGTGGATGCGGAATTTAATTTTGGATGAGGAGGGTCAGTTTTATAGGTAGAAATTCTTTTTATCTTAGCGTTTTATTCCGGTCTATTTATTACGCAACTGCGTATATTGGTATCGGCTTTGTTAGATTGTTTGATAATCACTTGCTCAGCTAAACCAGGTTTAGTTTGGTGAAATGGCTTTGTGATACTCGTACGTACGAAGTTTATGTAAAAAAAGCCCAACTGGCTGAGAGATCAAAAGCTCTAAGGACCTAATTTTGTGTCTTGCTAATACTGACTGACGACAAACTGCGTTGTGAAAAATATTTAAAAATGCATAAGTATAAGTCATAATTAATGATTATTAGCAATTAGCAGGTATTGAAGCAAAAGAAATAGGTGTGAAGCATCGTTCAGGTAGTGATCTGACCTTTCTGCTCCCATAGGGAAAGGTTTATGTGAGTTTATGATTAAAATTCACACATTCCACATTTTTTGAATATGTCTACATTGCTTTATTTCTTCCTAAAAAGGTTTTTACTATTTGCCTACTCCAATGTTCATTATACCAAAACCCTTAATCCGAGTAGCTTTAAATTACTCCTATGTTGTCAGACTAATTAAGCACACTACAAAAGCAAGGGATTAAAATTAAATAATGATTTGATAATAACAACAGAACAATCACAATACGCATACCTACTCATATTATCAACAGTCAGTGCTAATAAAATAGTAGAAACATTCGCAGCGAATGCCTTCATCTCCCCATAATGACACAAGGAAGATAATTTCCTAATACCAACTAATCTCTCAAAGGTTAGTGGTTTAGGGTCGAGACCGACATCATGCGGGCGTTGGTCTCGGCTCCATTTTAACCAAACGGGTTAATTATTTACAAAGCCTTTTAGTGTCGAAAAGGAAAGATGCACCTACTCACTCATTTATGTTTAAGTAGGCCAAATTTGGCTTGTACCGAAAATGTAATTAGTTGGCGTATGTACACTTACAGTACACTGTTCCATTTATACGAGTTTAAAACAATAAAAAAAACTTTTTTCAATTTCGTTACAACACACACATACTTAATTTGCGACGAATGCTATTGTTTGTATTAAACTTTTTGTTTTAGATTCGTTAAAATGATCCTTATTTTTTTTACAAGTGACATCTACCGCAATAGTTACGAACAGTAGTCAGTTTTAGGACGCTTCAACTGAAAATATAAAACTGCAGTAAACTTCCATTGTCTGGAACCCATCTAGTACCACGCTATTTCAAGAGATGTCGCTGTAAAATTCACGACCGGTCATCTAATGGATAGATGGCGCCATTTTACACTGTATTAGTCCTTCAAAACACACTAGATGGCGTTGTAAACTTAACCTTAAAATCTATGTTCCGTGTAGTACACCTCCTAATTTGGGATTTCAAGTTAAAGTCACCACATTCTTGATAATAACGAAATGTGAATTATTAAGTTTCAAATAGTCGTTTCATTGCTTATGCAATGTTTGTTTTCATTTAGTAGACCAAAGAAAATATCAATATTATGAAGGAGCTAACATAACCTCAAATTACTTCTGAAGCATGGTGTAAAGGCAAACAAAAACAATGAGGATTTTATAGCCGTCATTGTATAGAGAACAAGGTTTCAGGTAATAAGGAAACAAAATTTCAGTATAATGATGGAATTTATTTTCCAATATTTCAACGAAAGGTTACAATTTTTTTCAAAACAAAAAACTTCTCACGATGTTAAAATTACAGTTATAACATGGTTTCTTCTACAGCAACAGTTAATTTAATGAAATAAAATATCTATATTCATGGCTCAATTCTACCTATGATAATCTATCAGCTTACTTCATCAAAATATCAGGCTCAATATGAGCTATCAAAATTCTCGACCGTCGGCCCTTGCTAGACTTTAATTGACAAGGTATTAAGGCAATCAAGACAAACATCTTTCTGTCAAATATTTATTTATTCTTCATTTCATTTTAATTCATTATATCACAGTAAGGACCGGGCGAAAATCTGAATAATTATACTACAAAAGCGATTCGAGCAACTCAACATTCAACAACTAGGTCATTTGATATTCCATCGTGATATTGTTTGATATTTGATACTTATAGTCAATAATATCAGAAAATATTTGTATTTTATCCGAAATTTTAATGTCACGTTACACTTAAAATTGTACCATTATTCAGTCTCACTCGCAACACAAAATGAATGATCTAAAAATACTGCATCAAACAATAAGATGTTCAAACCTCAGCTCTCACACAATATACATACAGTATGTATAAGTTCATAAAGTATTTTGATCGGAGTTCACTTACGAATACGATCATGTCTACAATAAGTTAATGAACTACGAAATGCCCTAATTAGTCAAAAATTACATTTAACAAGGCATCATAATTGTTTATTCATAATTATTGGATTTTCGTCACTAGTATGCGCGACCGCATTTTCCTAATTCACATTCATAGCTTTAAATTAATTAAACTAAATTCATTTGACTATCACTCTCATACGATCTGCAACGGAACAACACTCACAATAGTCACAAACATCAAATTCTAATACTTAATAATACAATTTCTAGGCTTTAAAATCACAATGAAGTGGTGAATGAAAAGAAAAATGTTTTAGTAACATTGGTCATTAGAATTAATTGGTCGAAAGGGATATGTTCAGAAATAGTGGCTGTCGAGCCGTGCAGGTTTACAATTTTGATATTCGAGTAATGATATAAGTTGATGTTTTACAACCGTCGAGTTGAGGTTGATGTCATCGCCTTTAGATCAACGCAGCGAAGTATCCTGCTTCAGCTATAATTACTAGTCCGTGTATTGATTAGTACACATAAATTTGTTTGAGCTGTGGCTTGAGCTCAGGCGGGATCGTGTAAACTTCCTGTTCAGGCTTCTTTTTCACTAGTCGCTTCCAACGACCACCGATGTTCTTGCGAAGACTGCGGAAACTCGCACGCTCGTTGCCGTGCGGCTGCATAAGGTTGTCCTATAAACAATAGAAAAATAACAATCAGTCTCGTTACATACAATACAGTTAAGACATGTTTGGGAGTTCACAAAGGTTTTTGACCCTAAAAATGGTTTCCAGACTTTGGTACCGTTATCGACCCCAATGCATTCACCACATTTATTTCGCCCCACGTATAACAGCTTCAGCCGTTACACAATACGATTCTGGCGCTATTTTTAAACTGTTGCCATGCGAGAAAATAAAAGATGTTTGTGCTATTGTGCTTTGGAGGAAACATTTTTTGTTCAGAGGAATATAAAGACTTATTCTTACTTTATATAGAAGTAGAAACGTTAAGTTCAAGTTTGTTTAAGTTGGATAAAGCTTTGCTACATGACTAGGAAGCTAATATTGCAGAGTAGAAGTAATGTTGAGGCCAAACAAGAATGAGGCAAGCCTTGAATACGCTATTCAAAGACACATTAGCATAATCTACTTCCTGGTGAGTCTTGATATGTGCTCATGCAGCCGTTGTAAAAACATAGTGTACGATTCGATATAACAAATCAATGGGCCGTTTCGCAGGTAAGCCTCGCCTCAAGAAGCGGTTATCAGAGCGTGATATTGGGGTCAGTGTTTTAACAAGTTAAAATTTTTAACAGACGTTTACATTTGCCTCTTTTGTTCGTCAGACAGCAAGAAAGAAGGTCGGAGCGTTACGACATGCTCGCCTTGTGCAGCTTTCTATTCAACGAGCGTGTCCCGACATTTAAATTTATTTCGCACTTAAATATCGTGTCTACGTGTTCCACCAACTCTCTCTCTCTCAGTGGTGGGGAGGGTCGAACCAGTAACGATTTCTTTATATACGTATCATAATGTAACGTTTCTTTCCCAACGTGCAACTTTCAATATTGTTTGTTTGTTATCGAGGCGAGCGGAGATTTGCGAATGAATTGGAATGCGTTGCAGCTGGACATTGAAGCTCGTTAAAACAATATTGGGGTCAAGTATAACGGCTGGAACTGGTTTCGATTCTTGAAATAGTTAGTTGGCATTAATGTTTGGCATTGTTATTGTTTGTGATGAAGTTGTGTACACACCTGATCGTGAGGATAGACGTAAGGCGGGGGCAGCGGCGGCGGGAACTGCCACAGCGGCTGCTGGCGGAAGGCGAGCGGCTCCGGCTGCGTTGCAGGTGCAGCCTGAAGTACTTCAGCTGGGTGCACCGAAGCCGAATGCTCCTCCCGCTTTCGCAGCTTGCTGTGGACGATGCGAATCGCCATCATAGTACCGTTGTTTCCAACCATTGTTGCAAACGGTCCTTCGACGCAAGAATAACTGATCACACTGGGCTGGATCACAGGTAAAAAGTTCCAGTCGGGCAGTCACAACATTTCAATTTCACGGTTTTCACTCAACTCACAGCCGTGTCGCGCTCTAACTGACGCGTGTAACTAAAAACTAATTTAAATAAATTATCACAATTATTTGTTGTTATTAG
Source organism: Diarsia rubi (assembly GCA_932274075.1). Classification (NCBI taxonomy): domain Eukaryota; kingdom Metazoa; phylum Arthropoda; class Insecta; order Lepidoptera; family Noctuidae; genus Diarsia; species Diarsia rubi. The sequence goes on along the minus strand of OW026417.1, from coordinate 11,455,714 downwards.
GCTATTGCACTATATCACTGTTCGTAGGAACGCGCGGTAGGCCGCGTTACGCGAGCTTCAGCTGCGCGGTTGGTGACTAGAATTATTTCGTAGAGAGTGGCCGGCAGGTGCCTAGCAAAGCGCTCGCTCGTGCCAAACGACCTCTACGGAGTACTCCATGCGTCTGAGTTGAAGTGGAGGGGCGCGCATGGCTTTTATAGACGCGCATATGACGCGGCGCTGGCGCGGGCTGAGGGGGAGCGGCAGGGGACGGTTGACGATATGACCGTTTTCCGCGAAAAACTACAAATGTTGGCGTGGCATGGCGGTGCTCGGCGCCCGACGCTATCGTATCGTAGTGGTTATGACGCACCAGAAGGCCCGACTGTTGGTTTGTCCCGAATAGCCGGCACATATAAATGGTTGTCCAATTCTTGAATTGGTGGTAAAACGATATACAAATTTACGACGGCTGTGAGTGCATAACTGATTGATTTAATATATTCTGTGGCAATTAGTTATTCTTGCGTGTGTTGGACCTGTTTCAAAATACATAAAAGCATAATTTTATATAATGAAGCTATTTAATGCAAATATTACAGACATAGTGTAAGTGGTCAATAAATAACGACATAAAATAAGAGCACAGAATAAAAGAACAGTGCACAATACAGTGCTAGTACTGTAAACTTCCAGCTAGTTACAGATAATATACCTACAAGAAGTAAGTAAACACTGAGCACGCCCTCATTAAAACTGCTTTAGATATAAAAGTAATCAAACGTGCTCGTATCGATCCCACAGATAATAATAAATCAAAGGGAGTTCTGCATTTCACCATTAAACGAGTTCAAAGTCCACGATATAAACATGCATAGTAAAGTATAGCTAATACTTTACGCACAGCTGGGTTTATGGATAAAGTAGAGGCACTAAACGCTGACATTGCATCTCTTTCCGACCAACACTGGCATTCACACGACGGTAAGGGAGGATCACATTCAGAGCTTTCGACTCCAAAAGTTAAAGTAGGGCTGCAGGGCAAGGGAGAGCGCGAAGGTGCAATGCCCTTAGCAACGACTAACTTAAGCAAAGCTCCGGGCCTTTGACTCGCATAGTGCCTGGCGGGATAAAAAACACAGGTAGTGAGCCATTATGAGTCGTTACCCTTGAGATACGTCTAGAGGATATTGTTATAAAACAGAAAAAATGCTTGTAGTTTCTTCAAAGAACAAAAGAAGACGATTATTCAGCGATACAATCGAATCATTTCGTTAGACGCACCAGATTATATTACAAATTCAAATACATACATCAGTCTGTTTCTAGCAACCATGATAAATATTGTTTTAGACTAGAATGGTACGAATATCGATTAGGTATAATGTTGTGTAAAAGAAAAATTTAGTCTGAAAGGTATACATGGAAAGACTACTTTTTTTGAACTTTACAAAAGCTTTACAAAATCCACCTATCAATACACATATGCATGCAGAGTTTGGTTCCCTTTTATCAAGTGTAAAAAGTATTATGAAAATCAATATTAATCAGTCCGAACATAATCACTTGCATGAATGAACCAAAGTTTTCTGTTTATTGTACAGACAAAGACTTACATTGTGTTGAACTTAGAGATTTATACGCTCTAGCGTACGGTGCATGATTGTTTGACATTGGAGCGTAAATAATAATATACGCGGTGTGGCAACCTTTGTTTCGTCTACTCAATATGCCATATCATTTATTTCATTATCATTTAGTACTAACAGAACTCGTGTGGTTGCTTATTCAAGTGTTTCTTTAAATATTGCTGTTTAAGAAGTAACTGCCGGATGTTAAGATCTTAGTGAGAATATGAGCAGTTACATTTAAGAAATGTTTTCGTATTCAAATGACAATGAAATACATGATGATGATGAAATACATGATTTAAAACATCGGCGCAATAACAGTAACTACTTTGACATGAGCAGACAACCATATTTATTAATCTGTAGCTACTTATATTCAGTTTGACTGGAATCTTCCAGCTGACGATAGATTCTTCAGTGATTGCTTCGTTTACACAGATGTATTAACAAAATTCATATCGACCACGATGTTTATAAGTGGCTAACTATGGAGTCATTGTGACAATTACTTAGTAACCAAATATTTTTTCTGACCTTTTATTGCGTCAATCAGAGGCTATCTATTATTTTTGCGCTATTATTTTATTTGAGGGTAAACAAGCGTCATAACCTCTGCATTTAGTAATTACGAGTTAAATCTGTGTTTTCCTCAAATGTTTTTAATTATCTGTTGTGAATTTGGTAAAATGTTGACGATGATGTTGTTTTTCAACCTAACCCATTCAGAAGTCCCATCGAAGTTAGTCGATTGCCGAACAATAAAAGTCATTAAATATTGTTTATTGATAAAATGGTTATTAGCAGCGTGTGACTGTGAGCATTGACGTCAAACTGTATGATGGGAGTCAACAAGGGTGCATTTTAAATAAGACTTGAACTAACAAACAACTGAATAATTTATGGACAAATTGCTCTGTCTCCATCAAGTTAAAGAACAATAAAATCGAAAGCTGCAGTTCAATGTTATTGTATTCAAACTTGATCGAGGTCAAAACAAAGTCCGTATCGTCTTGACTGTCACTAATTGGTCGTTTCGACTTTCAAAACTTTCTTTATCTCGATTCCTAATTTGCAAAATGAAAATGATTTCATAATTGTTATAAGCGGCTGATGTAACCTTGGTATGAGTAAAGTTTCTCTGATCTTGGATTCACATCTTGGCAAGGTTTTGTTTACAGCTTGCATGTCCGTGTTTACGGATCGGTCTACACCTAGGTTATTCTGATGTTTGAAGAAAGTCGTAACACCTGCTCACTTACACCTGTCCAGTCAGTGTAGGTTAACATGTTACCGATATAGATAGAAGGCTATCGTGCTCAACCTCCGCTCTGTATAACCTTTTTTGTTACGACGTAGTATGTATACAAATTAGTTTTCTACGTACTCAATATAAGTGTTCCGTTTTATCTACTTGTCATTAACTTCCTTCCGCGTGCTCCGGCAGCTACTTCCTCTCAATCGGACAGTCGTAAATCATTCTTGCATCGAATGGTACATTATTGAGAGCAATCTTATTCAGAACGGACTCCATAAATTGATAAAGAAGTATATTTTTAAATGCATATGCTGAACAATATAATTAATCTGCATGAATATTAATATCCAATAAGTTATTTGGTTCTTTCAAGTAGTTTTCGAGAGAAGCCATTGTACGGCTGACCACGACCTTGTACGATTCTTTCGGTCATCATACCTACTATACTATTCTTGCCAAACATAGTATTACATAGACAGTAGGTATAGCCCCACTATCAGGTTTTTGTCAGTCACCGGTAACAATATTGTGACTCATTCAATTGAATTGTTGGTTTCTAAATAGAACGGTGTACATTAAATAGCCAATCTCTGAACACGGAAACCTCGGATCGGCACAAAATTAAAATGTCCAGTTATTTTAGTGGCCGTTCTTTTAAAACTTGCAGTACATACAGATATAGACTGGAGTAAGCCATTTGCAAGGAATTTGCCTTGACAATATCGAAGACAACCTTCGAGCATATTGAAATGATAGCAAACTGGTTTCTCATTTGAGAAATCAGCGGATTTTATTGCAAAATGCAAAATATAACCTAATATTATGTGAAAATGTCTGTTGTTGAGGTGTAACAAGAAGTTTGGCCGGTTCGATAGGTACCTACGCAACCATCAGGTGTTACTACTGGAATTGGGCAACCGTTGTGTGCTACACCTGGCTATTACCAGTTGTTGGTACTCTGGAGATAAGTCGAGGTAGCCTGTTAGTCTCATACCATAATGCAGAACGATGAGAATTACCCGCGCTCGAAGGGATTGTTCCTATCCCTTCCGCAAAGGCAGACGATGGTCTTGTCAACAGACAACACGATCAGGGAGTTGTGTTCTAGCACCACGCCGACTTCGCAATTTTCCTCTTTGCACTTCATCGCCTCGACGGCGATAGGAGAGAAGAGCATCGAAACGCGAGCACAGACACTTTACAGACACAGGTTATAAGAGACTTTGAGTAAGGACAGCTGAGGCAAATCGCCAACGTGAAACGAGTGTTTTGGCGCACACTGGCAGCCAGCGCCAGTGCGAGTTTTCAATACACACGGCCGAGCCGACGGTGACTATTTGACTGGCTGAGCGGCGTTCGTGGCGCCGGCCACCACGCCTCGCGCAGCGGTGGGTGGCGACTGAACACGCACCTCTCCCGTTACCTTATTGCGAAGTTATGGGGACCGACCCCGCACTGCGAAAGCCCTTCGTAATAGTCCGTCGCGTTACTGTAATTTGCATCCATTTCCACCTATTTCCATATTCAGGAAACTCCACATTTACAATGCGAACGACGGCCGAGTCCCAGACGTGAGCGATCCATTATCCTGTCATTTGCAAACACCAATAACATTAGACACACACTTAAACACCACATTGACGTATAAGAACTTGATAGTATGCCGAATTAACACATTGTTTTCTCCAGTCGAACGCGTCTTTCAAATTTTCTCTTCGAAGACGGCTTTGTTATATGCTCGTCGTGGCATAACTGAAAACAGTTGGACGTCAACGCAACGGATGTCGGCCCCGTGTGCCGCATTCATACATAACAAATACTGGCCTGTAGGAGACAAGACAATCGACCAAGAATTGTATATGTAACACGGCTGAATATTTGCAACCTATCAATAAACAAATTAAAGTCTTATTACAATTAGATACTGAACAAAATAGGGGCGGTTTGTGGCATGTGTTCCAAACAATAGGATGCAGAAGAAAGGAAGTCACAAAGAAAACCCGTTAAAGTATTAGAGAGCGTTCGATTAAACATTGACGTCAGAGCTTACACAGCTTTCTGTTATGCAAAGCAAGTAGATAATGTTATAACTACACTATTGTATTGTTATGCACCGATTAGATAAGTTGACACTTAACGTAATCATGTACTAAAACTGTAGTATATCTAAAACTGTCATGGTCCCAAAATAAACAACGTAAACAAACATGACTAGAGCGTTGACGTTTCGAAAGTTATCCAAATAATACCTATGTCCGTGTTTCAAGTAGGTCAAAGAAAATCTATTGATCGGAAGGAGAAACTAAATAAAATATTCGCAAAATAAAATAGAAACGGAACAATTAATTTTCGATCAATAAAACGTTGACGAACATGCAATAGAGGTAATTAAGGCATCGTAAGGTCACAACACAACACATTAGCCGGTAGGGCAGTAGGTGTATTTCAAATTCTAATCATCAATCCATGCATTCATGCCCTCGTCGTGGGAACGCCATGCCCTGACAAGTTAGCCATGGTAGTCGCTACAATGACTGACCTCGTTCTGACTGGCGTGGTTAACATCAGAATGGTTTTATTCAATGGAGCTGTTGAGGTTACAACAGATGGCAATCCTACATTACATTATTGGATGCAATTGAACAGAAAACTAATATTTTAAAAATAATTATGTAAATTTTTGGCAATGTTTCGTTTTTTGTAGATTTGATAATACTGAAACTAGAAGTAAATCTTTGCTTAATCATTTCATAGTAGAGACACCAGTCCTGAAACAATTTTTTTCCAATCAACCTTGGAACCTAATGCAATAGCGATAAAGTTGAAAATGTATTAAGAAATCTGATAGAATTTGTAGTAGCTTGATGTGCATCTAGCGTCTGCATGTGTGATGAAGTTGATTCTAACTACAACAAATGTCTCAAGTAAATGATACATTCTGCCACCTAAAGCTATTGGAATTTCTAATAGTTAAGGAAAAAATACCGCAGAAGTTTAGTAAACGAAGAATTGAAGAGGTTATGCACTCTGCACCAAAACAGTTATTGTGAATTTACTATCGTTACCAACTTCGCCTAAAACCACCCATAGCTATGATCTTATTTCTATTTTAAAATTGTAAGCAAAACTGATGTTAGACTGTTAACGATTTACAAAAAAAGATGGGCTTCAAACTATTTGCCGAAATAAATTTTGTGGATGTACGGCTGACATAAAAGCGAATCTCCTATAAAAATGAAGTCTAAGAGTGATGGTCTTTAACTGTAATTGCGTTTTGATCGCGCTGATTGGCGATTTTAAAACAGCACAGTTAACAAAAATAAACAGGGATTATTGTAATGTCCAGACGGGTTGGTGTTTGGCAAGCGTCCAGTCCAACGTTGATACCGAACCTTGGGGTTCTTTATGCGTTAAATTGCAAATTTTCTAATAATAACTGCCATTATGAACGTGTGTTATACAAATATTATCATAATTCAGTCGAGTAACGCCTTGAAATATTTCTGTTACGCTTTTTTATATTATTTGAACTATCCAATGAAATGCCTAATTCTATGTTTGCGATTCCATCAATATTTATTATGTCTTCATAATATTTTTGTCTATTGTGAATATTATTAATAAACACTTGAAAAGGTAGACATTTCATTTTTTACAATCATACAGACTCTGCGACGCCTCAAGTGTTTTGTTTTCGTCTGTACTTTACGTTTGTGATCATTTATTGGAAACGCACCTTTAACTGTTCTATTTTTCCTCTTCATTTCTAGTATCTAGACCATTACCGTAGTATAGCCTACCAGCAATATGGATACTGACATCATTTAAAGTTGACAAAATAAAAATAAAATATCAATTTGAAGACATGAAGCAGTAATTTCGAAACGTGTTGTAGTTCTGCGATGATTGCCAAAAGTTTTTCGGGGCCTTATGTCAATAAAATGTTTTAATATGACATTCTCATCGTTATTGATGACTAAATGTCACTTTGCAAGTCCTTTAGCAGTCCACGCTATTATAATATGATGATGGCTTAACAAAACAATTTGAACGGTCCCAATTTTCAACGAAAACGGCGTCGGCTAAAGTGGTATAATCAAAAACATGTGCAAAACAATTAATAAAGTCCGCAATTATCCAGCTGTGGGATTAATTAGTGGTATAGAGATCCCAATGCGGAAATATCAATTAGTAAAGGACGTGGCTTATTAAAAACTAACGTTTACTAGGAACATCTGGTGTGAGCCGATCCGATGTACCGCGGGTCCTATTGTGAAGGGTTTAACAAAGTAGGCATAAAATGACTAGCACTAAAGGTTTCCAAGGATCGGTCTACTGAACAAAAATGTTGTTTCTTTTGTGCTGTTTCTTTTAAAGTCAACAATTCGTTACTTTGATAATTACCATAAATAGCTAATAATCCCTGCTCCTAACACTATTTTGGAGGCTAAAAGAATGAATTACCTACCCAGTCATATTATACTGCGATTAATATCTTGCCAAGGCTTACAAAAGGCCGCCACTGGTCGATATACTCACTGACGTCCACTATTGATCCTGGTTCACTTGCCGAGTGTGAAGTGGACAGTGTGAAGAGCTATAACTGGATAAAACGAGTTTTGCAATATTCTGGTTTTATTCAGTTCGCCCTATTTGCACGGCACACGATGATGTACCAACTCGCAAATCGTGACATTGACTTTGCACGCCTTGTACAGCTAATCAATGATAATGATTTCCTTGTTCGAAATGAAGTTAACAACTTGGTGGTAGATATCATAATCTAGGAAAATTTTGAAAAATATTCAAAGTGTGAGGTTAATAAGGGACCCATCACGACTTCGGATATCCTTTCATGGATAAAAGCGTGCTAATCTTTTTTGTAAAAGTTATCACCTGCTTTATTTGCTAAGTTTAACAAAGAAGTGTTACTTGGAAAATAAGAAGTGAAAATACTTTGAAGCTACAAATCAATAAAATGAGAAGTTAACAACTTGATGGTAGGTACACTAATCTAGGAAAACTTGGAAAAAAAAAAACATTTAAGAAAATAAGGGACCTATCATGACGGCGGATATCCTTTCAAAAAATAATCACAAAAAGAGTGCTAATTTCTTAAATAAAAAGTAATCTTTATCATCCACTTATTTGCTAACATAACATATAAGTGCAATGATACTTGAAGTTGAAATACAAAGAAGTGAAAATTCTTAGAAGCTAAAAAGCAATCATTTGGCAAAGGTGATTCTACATTTGTAGCAAAACAGAGGGAGACAACGTTACAAAACAACACTGAAGCGAGAGAGAAAACAAATCAAGTGGACGACTGTCATTAGTACGATCGATTTACTTCTAGTTCTTGGAACAGCAATTTTGTTTAATTCCATAGACATTAAAAATAACTTCAAATCCTCTTTCCAAGGGCTTAGCGACTCAAGCAACTGACCATGAGTTTAATAATTAAAAGCAAGGGCATAAATAGTACCTTCATTAATAATACCTACTACGTTCTTCCGGTTTTGTAGGGGATAGTCGGTCATTGTCTTACAACATTTTTGAGAACTAATGTGTAGGAATATTATGCTTAAGCATATAGGAATAAGAGCCTTGCTTAGTTACATTAGTTAGGACTTAAGAGGTAGCTACACGTATGTATATACGGCAACACATAAAGCTATAACTTTCCAGAATAACATGGTCTCGATTTTTACAGATTTCCCGTACAATAAGAGATCCGCATAAACTGGTTTTTGTATAGCTTGATTGGTCAAACACAGAAAACGCAATTAAAATGCTACCTACATCATTAAGTCAAGGCATAATAACTTGGTAATTGAAAATGTTGATAATTATGATGTACTTACATTTTTTTTATAAATTTTTTGAATGCACGTTTTATTACACTTATGACAATCATGTTTAGTTTTTTTTATTAGAAGAAGGGTTAGAAGAAGTATAAAGAAAACTTTATAATGAGAGAAAATAAGTTAGGCAAGTTGAATGCCAGTCGAGTAAAATAATTAGGTACGTCAAAATAATACCGAAATTTACAACCTTCAAGTTTGAACTGCTAATTCACAAGAACATAAATTGGAACGGCCTAAGATGTCATTCATTGTAGAGGGCAGTGAGCAAAAATATTAAATGCAAATACCTTCAAAATTTTATGAAAGAAAGCTACGTTCATAAATGAGAGTTTAGACGACTTCATGAATTAAAAAATAAATAAATGGTAATATTAGATAAAATGAACCGTTTTGTCAGAAAATGTTTTCCAGTAAAAACAGACACTACTCATTAAGTGAACGTTACAAGATAATTCTGGTAAGCATTATAACTGCATCTGCTACATGCTAGGTTATCTACTATGTAAAACCTAGACATCGTCCCTGGATTTAATAAACCTTTGACAATATTCAGTTTGATTACTGTTTAGTAATAAACTGAAAATACAAGTGACGACAAGGACATTTTAAAATAAGGACTATGAAGTTATAAAGTGTCAAATCGATTGAAAGTTTAACACAGTAAAAATTAGACCCGGATCTCGATACCCACCGACATTCTGTCTATTGTAACATTCAATGGACAATATTATTTATGGGCAGTAAATGATTTTAAATCTAAGCTTAATATGGCAAACGCGCCAAACTAGTCTTACATAAATTATCTGGGCACTTGATCATAAAGAATGTTGATAAAACCTACGATTTTCCGTCAAGGAAAATTATTTTATGTCTAGAAGTTTTGTCGTCTCCCTAAGTGACTTAAGTCATGTTACGTAGGTAAGACATTATTATTCTTTAAGGATAAGATTTTATTTACTTCTTAGAACATAAATAATGAGACGATTAAATGACGTGTTTTGGATGATAGGTTTTGTACAAAAATTTAGTTTGAGACTTATGTAACTTTAATCATGTTATTAATTGGTTATGAAAACAGGAAAACGTTTTTGATTGTTTCTACCAGTTTTGTATTGCCTAACATTAGGTGTTTTCGTTTAAAATTATGTTAGAAAACAACTATAACTTTACATGAATCTAACGAATCCAAAATGAGTTTCAATTATTAACTGGATTTAGAGTAAACGAGCCCAAGCTAACCAGCTAAAAGCAGATTTTGTACACAAAGCGAAAGATTTATAGACATACTAAACGCAGCACAGGATGATTCACACAAACAAAGTCATGATAAAAGTAGATGCAAGTAGTCGAATGAAACGAGGTTCATTTCGCAAAATCCTTGAAGTAACCCAGTACAGATGTTCTGCCATTCTATTGCCTTGGCGATATGATTAGTCTTGAATTGTGAACGCTGCAAGCCGTTTGTATTATAATTCATACGTCAATCACGTCATCGCAGTATTGTGTAATGTTTTACAGAAACATTTCAATATATATGGGCATAACAGTTAACGATTATAATACATGGTATTTGAAGCGAATAGTGAGGAATGTGACGTCACTGCTGATAAAGAACTGCAACCTATAAACGGATATTCGTAACTTTTAGGCATACAGTTTTATTTTCTATAATATTGTTCGTACAGTTCATAGCCTCTAACAGTTCATTACTGAGCATTGACTGAGCATTAACTGGTTAATGATTATGGGTCTCCAAATACAAAGAATTAACGCAATTATTACATTTCCTGTAATTTGAAAACCTGACCCTCAAATATTGAAATTGACTAAAGTGCCAACCGATGTTACAAGCCGGATGCATTTATTTTCTCAAATATACAAAACTCATAATGTCCTTTATAAAATATGAGTATGAATGCCATCTTTATTGAAGTAAATACTTCTAGAATTACAGTCTAATCGTTTAACGTCAACAAAATGACACTACTGACTGGGAATCCAGAGAATCACAAGCCTCTGTCAATTTGCCAAAGATGCAGTGAAACGTATAAACTGCATACCCATATGTATGTCTGCGTATATAAAATATTGCGTACTTCCTATATACAACCACACGTGTCTGTATAATTTCATCAAGCCATTTGTTTTGTATGCTGAAGATATAATAGGTGTAACGTCACCTGATCGACTTGCAAGTGTTATTAAAGATGATTGACTATGCATGACCTTTGCTTATGTAATACGTTCTTAAACTAACATGGTCACTTATAAACAACATGGTCACTTATAACAACACATAAACTGTTACTAACTAAAGCATAAGAAGTGGTTGATTACTTTACCTACATTTACTTATTCTATAATCATCTGATCTATGTTACATAACGGCAGAGGAGATTTGAATGGTTCTCATTAAAATATTTTCAACGGATATTCACGAAAAGAGTGATCTTCCTTCCTTTTAATAAAGCAATCTGATCAAGAATAAGTTTGATTATTCATACAGGATGTTACATCTGGGACACTTCCCTTGCGGCTAAAATAGCGGCCATATGGTCGTATTATAAATTATTTGCACCGTCTTGGACACGCCCAGTTTTACTGTTACCATCAGAAACTTTTTGTTTGTTTGTATGATTTTGTTCATGTGTGGCTTGGCCTCTTCTTTTGCAGGGACATATTTATAAAATCTTGTTCCAACCGAGACATTTATCAATTTAGAAAAATCTTTTAAAGTCATTATCACCCACGATTCTGCCCTCGTTTGACAATAAAGAAGAGATTAAGATTCAGTCTAAAATAGGGTCAATATTATACGAAGGTGTTAATAATAAAATCTGGCCTTATGTGTTTTACACAAAAAAAAAAAAATCTGTTTTCTGATTCCCACAGAAAATGACTACACGTAATCTTTCAAAGATAATTCTATAAGAGGTGATATATCTTGTCAAATATTTCCTCAGATGTGCAAATGCAAAAGCTTAATAAATTAATAACATTATCAGCCTGACGTCAGTCCTTACTGAAGACCCCATAAACAACTGAATCTCATATTTAACACCAACTGAATTTATTGAAAGTTCGTTTACCCACACATTTGTCTGCCATGTTTTTTAATAGAATGGCGGGACAAAAATCTAGAACCGTCTTTCTCGAATAATATCAAACGGTAAAAATTTCGGCCAAGTTCAACAATCTTTTTTTTTATCTATTTATGATACAGGCATAGAGATCTTATTGGAGAAATATTATTATTTCTTATTCAATAATAACTCTCAATTTGGTAACCTTATTGATTTTATAGTCAATACGCTTTGATTTACTGCACGAATCAATCAACAGGAACCGTTACTAAAGAAAATAAATATTTTTTTCATGCGTTATATCTTTAATGTAACGACCGCGAAGTTATCGTGAACGTGAGTGCTTTGAGAATACTCCTTTTTATGACTTTATGATATTCGTTGATATGGAGATCGAAGTATTTGAGCAGGTTTTTGCTTTTATTCGAGTATATTGCTGGAAATTACATCTACTGATCTTGTGATGGCAGAACATGTGTGTCCTTTTTTTTTGCGGGTGGACAATCATCGAATAACCCCTCCCACTCTTGGGCAGAGCGAAAGGGGGGGGGGAGGGGTGTCCTCACTTCCTTACCATGCCTTAGTCGAAAAAGTATTTAACAATGTTAATTTAATAAGGAAACATGGTTAGTTTTCTCTTTGAAATAAACGTTGTAAAAGATTATACTTTACTAATTAAACCTAGATTACCTATTAGCCTGTTATTAACTTCTTCTATTTATATCCGTACAAGAACAGTATAATTACTTATGTTTTGAAAGTGGTTATTCGTTATTACCTACTTTAAAAACTTTGCATGTGCGATTATTAACAATATTGTGGACTTTGATCGTTTATTTGTACTTGAACCATAATGATACTCTTTGCTGTCTTAAAGGTTTCATTTAGTAAAGACAACCATATCCTGTCGGTAATATCCTTTTAACTTAACCACATAGAGTATACGAGTGCAGTATTTTTACTTACTTTATTGTGAGTGCCAGCAGCACTATTATGAGCCCAACGAGGGCCATCGCGATCACGACACCACATATCATGTAATTCGCATCATTTGGGGCATCTGTAACAAAGGAAACGAAACTTTAAAACTAGAACGACATGCTTCATATCCAATTAACAGTATTTGCGAGTAATGACCGTAATGATTGCGTGGTAATAGTATGCAAAAAGGCCTTTTTTGCGGGTTATTGCTTAATGGTGATCTAACAGATCTCTGGGAACTCTGACGTCATAGATTTATAGGTAATTAAGAAGAAAAACGTCAAATATGACCGTTAACAAGTAAGTTAACAGTTAATTGGAATTGAACCCTAGTTTCTATAGCTTTTTTAAAGTATTTTTCTGCAATTTATCTTCAGAAATTCTACTGTGAACATTATAAAGTAACCTATTACGTATAAATTTCATTTATTGGTGGTTTGGCACTAACATTGTAATAGTTACTTATTCAGATATTCCGGAAAACTTACGGCTAAAACATAAAAATATAAACATAGCACAAGAGTAAACCGATGATCTGGTGAAGGTTGCGAAGATCCGCTGGATGCGAGACGCACGGGACCGGTCAATGTGGCGACACTTAGAGGAGGCCTATGTCCAGCAGTGGACGTCTTTCGGCTGAAATGATGATGATGATGACATGAGTAAAGTAATTTTATTATTTAGTCCAGCTAGACGCTTCTTGTTGCAAAGAAACACAAAAAGTTTTTGGTAGGTAATATTAATGTCCTAAAGTGTGATTATGGGAATATAATAACAGATATGGCTAGTTGACTACAAGAACATAAAAACCATCAGAATTAAACATTACACTTAATGTCACATTAAAGTTAAACCCGTCTATAGTTTTCGTACGAGAGCCCAACGATATACTTACTACTAAAGTACCTTCACATCATTAAGAACGAGTAGCCTTCGCAGAACCCGTACGTAATAATAGTAGGTATACCTACCAGGTACCAGAAAAAAAAACCACTTTACAGAAATGGCTGCCTAGCAACCGCCACAAAAACAAAATGCACGCGTCAAGAACGTGACTCAAAACCACACGAGTTCCTAATAACATGTTCTTAAAAGTAATCTGGCTCAAAAATGCAGATCGTATAGCGTTATGTCACCAGTAAATGGAACCAGTCGCAGGTGGTCAAAGCTACTTGTGTGGTTCGCTCAGATGGGTATAGTGAATACCTACTTGTAAAACTAAGTCAATGACGAGAAAACAGAAGTTCCTGAAACTTTTGGAACATTTTTTTCAAGTAATTTATTTTTCTGAACACAGCTATATAGGGTGCTAAAACGAAGTAAGAGACGTGTTTGACAATCGGCGTTCAATTGTTTGTAAAAGACACGAGTTATTATGTAAACGATTTTTGCTGGCAGCCAATACCATATGTCTCTGAAGTATGCAATAAACAGAATACCTTTTCATAAATATTATGGCATTTCTTTGTCTTATAATTTATGTTACAGACGAATTACAGTACAAGTAATTTGTATTCCACTAAGCTTGTATGAATGGTCGACCACTGTTTAGTGAGTATGTAGTTTTTGTACAATCGCAGATGCTTTTTGGTATTGAGGCGGCTAAGTTGCCAGTTGCAATAACAACGAGGTCGCATCTTTTGAACGATTTTTTAAGTATTCTATAATGGTAAATAGTAATACTACAAGTACAACAAAAATGAGCAATGGCTGTGGAGTAGAAAGATAAATATGTTTGCTTATACACCAAACGTCTTGTTCCACTGTACATACGGCTTCGAATAAACGCAGTTAGTAAAACCATCGTAAGTACATCGTACCGGATAACGGGTGCGCGTACCACTTTGCCAATTGAACAGTGGTCATCCTTAACACTTTAACCGTATACAAACTGATATCGATCCAATCGATGCCATAATGCATTATCGAATCGACTCGTTTTGGTAGCTAATTGACTTTTATCGTTTACCTAAATGGCGTTTCTCTGTCTTGCCCTTTAAGATGGGTAATATTTAAACAGTACTTTGGCTGCGGTTGTTTGTTAACCTTTCAGTAAATTAAGTCATTTGCCTAATACTTTGCAATAATTCTCAACCTTCTTTTACCCGAGGTAAAACCCCGAATTAAGTGTCAAATTGAGTTAATTGAATACCTACTTCAAATTGTTCGTAGTCATTGTTACTTTGGGTTCAGAGACAACAATCAACTTAGAGTAATTGTTTTGTGCAGTGTCACAAAATCTTAATGTACCTACACACTTGAATAAGATAGATATGGAAATAAAGCCAAATTAATCATAAAAGAAACAAACCGCTCTTTATCGCTCAATTTATACAAACATTTGCTAAGCCCGACAGGGTCCATAACTGTGTCTAGAATTATTTTACCAATCACCTGAATATGTGGGTACATTATGGATTGCAATAAACAATTTGAATAACCCAGGTAAGTACTAAATTATGTCTGTCCAATGTTTTTCGTCCAAGCAAGTGAGGACAAAACTGCAAGTACTCTGTTTCAAAACCCAGACGGATAAATAAAACACAAAACAAAATGTATAAAACTTTAACTCTAATGTAGGACGCCAGATACGATCACTGTGGGTTTTTTGATACAAACCCGTTAAAGGAAAACGGAGTTTCTCTTTATAACTTTGCCATATTCCGTAATACCTACCAGGAAAACTACTTCGTTATAAAAAAAAACAGTAGCTCTCGGATTGTTATTTAGCCTTACGTACCTACATCTTGGAAATCATGAGAGGATGATACTGAATTTGTGCAGACTTCTAGTCGAGAAATAGAAGCTCAACTGTGAAGAGAAAGACGCATTTTAAATCCAATCCAATAGTTTTTTAAAAGAATAGATCAAAATAACGCTGGAAACCGTAAAACCATTAATCCGTTCACGAAGCATGGTGACTTTGACAGATTCCTTTCAAGTTATACTCTGTTTTTCTAGCCTCATGATTATATAAGTAAATAATTATATAGCAGGCACATGGCTAAAGCTCCAGGTAAATACTACTAGATTAGGTACAAATTGCACTACCTATCTACTTAGTTTCCTCCTTCGCTGTTTACGTAGATAAACTGCAGGGCTAGGCTAAGCTATTCAGTTACTAATGGGTGTGCATTTTACATATCCATTACTTCATAAACAAGGTTTGTAACGGTACTAAAGCTTCCATTAAAAACCCGTTAAGGGTGAACATACTTTAGGACCATGCACCAGTGAATTCAAAGCGGAACATCTTCCAAATAAATTGGTAAATGACGGTTGTAAGAAATCTTCGCGCAACCTGGGTTGCTTTTTTAGTCACAGTACACTTTTGCTGCAGCCTATTTCCCAAGCTTGATCCCTAAATTGCTTTATAAAATATCCTAAAGAATTTACTGTAACTTGAATGATGGTAATCATTCAAGTTACAGTTAATTCGTACAGAGAACAATGGACCTAATATGTGGCCATGATGGACCACTGTATACAAGAGCCATTAGGTTTGAATGTCAAAAGCCTACCTTGAATAGTAACTACCTGGGGCTAGCTTTGCTTGGCGCAGAAGCTGCTAAATTGATTGTCATTAGTTTACTGGCCGTCGTTAGATTAACACTTAGGCCTACGCTAAAAACTAATCACTTGTCGAGTGACAAATTACGATGATAGATGTTTAACATAAAATACCTACTAGCAACCGCAACGCATGTGCTAATTGAAGGCAAACATCGCATCAAAGTCTGTCAAGTGGTTTTCGGCGTTAGTTCAAACAAACGTATGAAATAAGCAATAGATTCTGAAGCTAGTGTTTTAAGTGGCAGAAGTGAAGGAGCACAATTCTTAGACAAACATTAAAGGATACATCCCAAGAACGCATTTACGCTTTGACTACGCAGAAATTCCCACTGCGGTCAATTAAACCGAATGTCGGGTCAACATGACGCAATTATCCTTTAATAAAAGGTTTTCCTTGTATTATTAGAAGATAGGTATTTATTATAAAACATAACAAACTATATACTAAGGTTGAATGAGGAATCAACGTTTCTGGTAACGGTATACTCTTGTGAAACTTGAAATACGGTGTCAAGATTGAAAATAAAACACTCAACACTCTTTTTGAATTAAAGACACAGAAAGACACCGTGGCCGAACTAAAGAACCGCTTGTCAGTTCTTGCTTAAGACGCCTTGTAGTTGGAAATCGAAAAGAGGTTTTGCGGAACGTTAATTCTGCGAAAAGGAAACATGGAAATAATATACATTGTGCGATTTCTTTGATTGACTTCATCTGCCGGTCTGTTTTTTGCAACATTGGATCAGTGGTATCAACTAACCATGAAACCATAACAGTAATGAGAACAATTAATTGTTGCTTCGATAACAGATATCTATTTATATAACCATACCTTCTTAGGCTTCTCAGGTGCATTTATCTCGACATGCGTAAAAGAATGATTAATCCACTCAATACAGACTTTTTGTTATGTTTTTAACTGAACATTTTCTTGATTGCTAGTTTCTTACACGGGCTGCAAAAGGATGTCACCGAAAAATTGCATGTTTGCCGCAAAACTGTGTGTTTGTAGGTAAAATGTGTGTTGAAACGACAATTAACGCAACTTTAGAAGAAGGAAGGAAGAATATTCGCATAATGAGAGACTTTCCCGAGCTAAAAAGTTGTGTTCGTTTTAGATTATTTAAAGCAGCAACTTATATTTAAAATCCCCGTAAATGTGTATACCAAATACCCTAGCAAAGTAGCTAAGGAAGTCCCTAACAACCGTCTAAATTATCTTCTTGGAATCAAATTTTGAACATCCTTTCTCTATAAAAGCAAAATATTCTCTCACAAAAAACGAAAGCAACATTTTCGGTCGTTCACCCTTTTTATGTCTCCCAGTTGTCGTTACTGTACATAGTATACGAAGGTTTAATGTTCCACAAGTAGACCTAACGATGGAATCAGGTGTTAAAAGTGCATCGCACTCGCAGGGTTAATGCACTCACGACTGGTATTTTCCTATAGCGTTTCGGGTGTCCTCCTGGGAGGCATTTGTGGTCTTATTGTCTTCATTATTTTATGTTATTAAGCTTAATAATGGTGAATTTTATGTAATGCTTTTATAAATTAAAGCCGAGTTAAAATGATATCTAGCATTTCGAAATAATTTCTGATAAAATCTAGGATTGTTCATGCCGTTTGCCGCAGTTTCAGGAAAAAAATATTTATTTTGGAAAGTTCCCAATGTGTATCCGCTAAACCAAAGACCAGCTGCTTGTCTAGACAACAGTGTAGGAGAATGTTGGTAGAAAATTTCCAAAGTGGAAAAGTTTAATCCCAGATCAAAAAGTCTTGCTCTAATTACTGGCTGGCTGAATGAAGTATATAAAGGACCAGGATGACTTATATGGACTAAAATTTTATAAGGATTCTGTTTAGTAAGTCTCTGTGACGAAACCCTAAAACTGACGTAATGTATCTGGCGCCTTTGACGCAATCAGTTCCTGGATGACAAGTAAAAGATTATCGTAGGTAAGACTTCACTTTGTATACCTTCTTGCAGACAAAGAATAATGCAATCACCAATTAGTAATTAATTTGCAAGAATTATATTAATAGTTGAACAAAGACTTTTTTTTATTTGAAGCTTATTACCAGGAAATGATAGTCTTGACACTTAGATCTAAAAATAAATTTAATAATTATTTTATAAGCATTTCCTGGTTTGTGCAGTTATCAAGTGATAACTCATATTGTGTGCCTTTCACGTTCTGGTTAGTAACAAAGGTAATATCTTGATCAAGGACACGATTTGCTGACATAGTTGTCCCAAAATTAAAAGTTAAGATAAAATAGTGATTCCTTCTTAGAAAAATGAATATCCTTAAAATACACACAAATATAAAAAAATCTTCAAAAGTTAAATGTCTACACAGTTTCTAAATGACAGATCCGAGATGATTTCGAAATCTCTCCAAATTTTTAACTAAGATAGTCAAAATTACTACGCATATTAAAATAAAACCTACTAAGTCACACCAATTACCTACTCCCTAAATACGCCACTGTCCTCGAAATCAACTCCGTAGCCTCCATACATGCAAACCCATCATTTTCGCCGTGCCTCGTGTAACCTTGTTCCTCATACGGCTTGATCGATATTGTACCAAGAACGCTTATACGGCGTAACTGCACTTTTGCACTTAATTGCACTTTTCTTCCACTTGGTTCTTATGTTTCGCACGGCAACCTGTTGTTCGTGCTGTCGAGATTTGGATCAGCAGTTTTTGTTTAATGGCTTGGGATCAGAGTCCGATTTGTCAGGTCAACTGCAGAACGTGTAACGGAAGGTCGTGAGGCTATGGTTCCAGATTTGGTCAGTGGTGACGGCAGTAACCTTGTAGCTATCAGTCTCATGCAAGCTGCTGATGTCTTTACTAACTTATCTAAAACTATGTCACATGAAACTGAAATAACTATCAGAAGACAACGGAAGTCTTTTACTCGTACAGTGGTAACTAGGAGGAAGCAATGACACCAAAAGTTCAAAGTACTTAAAAATAATATAGTTTTACGATATCTTTACCCAATTTACGTTGACCTGTAACTTCTGTTCTTGACTTAAACAAAAGGTCGACAAGCGATGCCAGTAAGCCAATAAATGAATAAAATATGGATGTCCTTTAAAAGAACACGACGGAAGACCTTGTCAGAGTAAGGGGGAAGGGAATTCCGTATGGAGTTTGATAGCGATCGATTTATGTATTTCCATACGGGTTGGTGGAATAAAATATAAATATTTATTGGTTTTACTAGAGCTAAATACTGGCAGCATTGCCATCCAACGTGGTGATGCTGTTAGTTTTCCGGGCATTCTCCTCATTGACAAAAATGCAGACACTCTTTAGTCTTTTCTGTTATTGATCCAAACATTTTATTATTATTTCTGCATTTTATTTTTAGTTCTGGTTTGTAAATAACTTAAGTAATCATTTTGTGTTTAAGGTTTGTAGAGAAAATCATAATGTAGTAGTGTTGAGGTTATTTAACCAATCATTACATCTGCGCATCAGTCTGTGCCTTACGTTCAACTTTCACGCATTTTAAATGATGTGACGACGTATCCGCTGCAAGACGACTTAGTTACCAGATGCTCCTTTCAATACCCTGTCACCTTCTTTCTTCAAAAAAGATAACTCAATATATTGTTATAATTATTACATCTACGTTGTGTGTGTGCAACATCAGAATATGTATTGAGAAACAATCTAGAGCAATTCTACCAAACAATGGCAAATGTTAAAAGAATCGACTATTTAATACACGTGACTTCGTGCTCCATAAAATTTAATACACAATGATTCGATGATCACGATGATCGAATGTGACTGAAAGAAACTGGTATACGTAGGTAACATAGGCACCACACGTGATTTTTTACGGCACGTTTGTATAACATTAATCATAAAATACAGTAAAACCACGTACAGCACATTTTGTTCAGAAATCTTTCCTAAATATTGCGTCAATGCTGACGAACCTTGTAATATATGACCTATCATCAAGAGATAGAACATATTGCGATCACTCATAAGCTAGAATGTGACATGTTTATGATACGAGTAGACCATCAGACTGATACAACACAAACATATTAAAATGTGACGTATTGCAAAACATTGAGAGTTGTAATGTTTTGGCTTGAGTAAGTCACTGTTATTTTTTCACGCTGTTTTGTCATGGCAGTCTCGATATAGACAAAGAAGTATTTTACTGCATTGCAGCGACTAGTTTGACATTTAGCACGTAGGTACTTCACTGACAGTCTCGTACTTTTCACCCTTATGCCCCAAGTAAAAGGGTTAGGTTGAAAAGTGATCAATACCTTCAGTGATTTAGAAGGTACTTCGTGGGAAGTACCTTCTATATCACTGACTACCATAAACGTACTTAAATCAACAGGACGATCGATCTTTATCTAATTGAAAATATATGTAACACAACCGTACCCAGACGTCTATTTTAGCTGACTGATAAGCGGAAACAATATTTTGTGTTCGCGACTAAATGAGGCAAAAAGAATAACAGAATATTATTGTTGTAACTGAGATTTCTAAAACAACGTAAAGACCACTTAGCATGTAATGGGTCATACTTTTACGAAAACAGTGAAATCCGTCGCGCTTAGAAAGGAGAGAATATACTAGCTGGACCAATCTTCAATCATGCGTAACTAACTGCTTATTTCGATTTAGTGATCGCAAGCACGACTACAGTATGTGAGCTGATTTAAAGTACTTTTTCAATAAGAACATTGTCTTGGATTCAAAAAGGCCTGTAGTAAAATTGTGAAAGGCTAGGCTCTTTTACATTTCAGCCATTTGGGAAACACACTCATTTTATTATAGAGTTGATCCGAGAAAGTCATTTGGAATCCCATGAAACGCTTCCTTGACAAGAACATCTGTTATTCGCACTAATCCTAATAATTATGACAAGTTTGTCAGACGAATCAATAACAGTTGGTTGTGATAATTCCGTCCGGTTCGGTAACTATAGTTGAGCAATACATTCGAGACCGACTTTCACTGGTAAAGACCAAAGTTATTATGGACATGTTCTGCGGAAGTACGATCCAGTTATAGAGAAAGCCAGCCCCAGGAACCAGTGTATTGCGTTTGTTGATCAGTTAAAAAATATCTTGGAATTGTCCCCAATCTTAGGTAATGCAGCAATTGGTATGATTTATCGTGATTAAATGGTACAAGTTACATATAGGTAACCAGGCTAGATTTCACTCCTGATATTATTTTCTGTCATTGGTCTTTTCATAATTTTTAATTAATAATAATTATTAATAAATAATAATTAATTCTTTTCTATTAACACCTCTATATTAATATTACCAAAGTTCAGGGATTTTTTCAAAGGTGGCTAAGGCCAACATAAATGCGATCGTTAATTTTAACAAGAAAACATACCAAACCACTTTGAAATTTGTTCAAGCACATAAAGGACTAATCCCCAATAATTTTTTGTGGCTAGAACATTGAATTCCAATATGGTTTTACGGCAACCCAGCACCATAACAAACCAAGCGTAAAGCGTGGTTGTAAAAAAACATTGTGAGAACGTTGAGGATGCAATATCCATTTCAAAATTCCAGTTCTTCTATTTAGGTTTATGTTTAAAGGAGGAACACAATAAAAGCAAGTGAGCCTGGATCCACGGCGGGGAATGTGAGTCCTTTTTGCTTTAAATAGAATCGTTTCTTAATCATGGATCTTTCTTTGTCATCGACTTGGGGCTGGTGCGTGTAAGTGGTTGGACTATTTTGGTAGTGAAATGACTAACAGTGAAGTTTGTTTTAGAAAGAAGTAGGAAAAGCATACATTTTAGACAAGAAATGAGGCTTTGAACCATTTTTATTGTGTTTTCTCTTACTGAAATACCGATAGTTTGGAACCTAATCAAACTTTTTCAGGTCATTACAAACTTAATTACATCCTTCTCTCATCAAAACTCGCCACAAAAACGTTATTAGTTGGCAATAAAAAAGTTTCTCAAAACCTTGAATTGAACCTACAAGATGGCAATGCAATGACCGGTATCGTCCTTTGCAAATAAATCAATCTCAGACTGTACCGGAGACGCCGTTGAATCACCTAGTAGCCAGACTTGACTAAGGCTTTATATTAATACGATATCAGACTAACTCATATTTTGACTCATTTCTGAAAGTCTATCGTGCTCATCTTTTTGAAAACAGTCTAAAAGATACGTCATTTCATAACATTGCATGTAAAATAAGTTTAATTGTGGAAAATTATTGCCAAGAAAGCCAATGGTTTTGTTTTTCATGTAAGGTTAGCATAAAATAGTCACCAAAGCTTCAATTCTCGGAATAGGAAAGACATGAAGTAAGGGAAAATGCACCTAAACGCCATCAAGGCGACTTACGGATCATAGGTAATATTAGAAATGTAAACAAGTATGTCATTTAGAATGATTTTCCTTTCCTTGTTTACTGCTATGATTCAGTACCTATCGTTCATTGTTTGAAGAGACATGCAGAGCGTGAGGTTAGTTAGGTTAAGGTAATACACAAACAATAATTTTCTAATTGAAACTCATGTTTTGACAAGTTGGCATTGATTGTCTCCAGATGAGGTTGCGAATTTGAACTTTATGTAAAACGAGAATTAGCCTCTTTGCCCTCAGCAGACATCGTGAATATTTATACATTAGAGAATCTAGTCCGCATTTACGTTGTCTGCATTGCACTGTAGTGGTTCCCGTGCCTTTGTGGCATAATGCGGTGATAGGTACCTATAGCAAGACCTTCCATTACTAGTAAATCCTACCAGCTGATATGCACGCTATTTCAAGTACCATAAGCATTATGTGCACTTCTTGCAGTCAACCTATCGCAATCTATTTATACGGGGTATTTACAAAGAAAGTTTTACATAGTTGCTAACAAGGCATTCGTATTCCAGGAATTACTACAAGCTTAGCACAACAATGTACCTATAAGTAGACTAGAACTGAATTATAGGTAATAATTAATGGTATTTTACTGGAGGAGATGATACCATACAGCCACTGGTCCTAGTTTTGACTTCCACCAGTGGCCCGAAATTCTGACGGCTAGTCTTCTACAAAAGGTAATAACTAGGTTGTGGAGCTCAGATCGGCAGTCGCTCCATGTAAAATAGTGATATCCACACTACTACTTTACTGGTAATACTGGTAGCTGGGTCTGGTTAAAGGTAAAGGCTAGTCAGATGATGATGATACAGGGGAAATTATTTCAGCGCGAATTAGGCACGAGGATAACGGTAATTAACTAATACATATTTTTATTTATCATCCTGTTTAAATGGCGTTGATGAGGAAAATCAACAAACTGGATATCGTGACACGTAACAATAAATAGGTATTACCTATCATTAGCACAACGTTGAAAAATTGCTTTATAACCCTGTAAAGCATTTTTTATAGATGATTTGAGAGGTGTAACTGAACTGTTTAGTCATGACTTTATTAACAAATCAATGACTAAACAAGAGTGTTTTCATTAGAAGTACGTAGAGTACACTACAGTTAGTCACGTGAGATGAGCATACAGACTCACGCGACTGACGCCTGCCTACCATCTAAGTCAAGTAGATGGGTGGTAGGTAGTCAGAAGCTTATCTCTGATTGACTTATGTTTTCCTGGTACAACTACGTCAACAGAGTAACTCCCTCCCTCTTGTTATAAAGACAGAGAAAGGGGAGGGGGGTAGTACAAACAAAACGAACGCTTATTTCAACTACGTACAAGATTTACAATTGTTTAAAGGTTGAAACCATTGAAATTTTAATAAAATATACATATATCGTGTTAAAATTAGTCATTGTCGCTAAGGAGATCTATACTTAGATGACCGCTGATTGAGTTTATAGTACGTACCTTTGGACTTATATTTGGTAAAGAAGACTTGAAAAAGAAAGAGAAGGTAACGATGTTGATGCTTCCTGTTTAAAAATGTGCCTCTCAAAAACCCACAAGAAAAGACATACTTGTTTTTAGTCATAAAATTTGCATATCCAGTATAATAATATGCAAGATAAAGATGACTAATAAATTGTATCGTCGTATACGTTTGGCTCTGATTCACCAACACTACCGGTGGTTCTGATAACTAACGATTCCTATTGATCTATTACATAGTATCACTGCATAATGTTTTGGTACTTATAAGTTAGGTAAATAATCGCGTAGTCAATCGGATTTCTTGTAAAACCTTCGTTTGTTTTGTTTAATAGAATCATATGCTCATTGCTCATCCCACTATAACCGTACCTATTGTAAATGTGGAAGCTTGTATCTTTGTTGCTCTTTCATACATAAACCGCTGGACAAATGTAAAATAAACTTAGCACACAGATAGTTAAGTAACCTATGTACTGAATAATGTAATTTTTAACCCAGTTTATGACCAAATTCTGAAGTCCATGAAAACGAAGTCGCAGGCCGAAATTAGCTGCAATATAAAATTGATTTAAAAGCAGCTGATATAAAATTTTAGTTGGATTTTCTATCAAAGCAGAGTAAATATTACGCGTAGACTTTACTCATGAATGCGTGAAGAAAAAGCAAACTACAATCAATCATTTTAAGTTTAATTAGCGGCACGGGTTGTGTGACGTAACAACACGTGCCGATCAAAGGTGACTGCTATAGAAAAAAAAACATTTTCATAACCATAGCAAAACACAGTTACGTGCAAGGTTTAACCTAACAGTGTTATTTATGAAACCTTAAACAAACCAAAACGTAGACGACCATAGTTGTCACATAAATGTACAAGAAGTAATGTCAGTTTTGCGTGACAACATCAATTGAAGTTCGGTAATTTACATGTCATAAAATATGTAATGTGATACTGTTGATAGTCAAAGGTCAAGGTCAAAAGTTGAATGTCACCATAACATTCAATCTGCGATTGTCTAGAAAGATATTGTATATGTAGCCACTGACGATTTCTAGAAAGCGAATTATAAACTTGTCACAATTGCCAAGACATTTTAAAATCAACTTTAGTCCTCGTAGACAAAGTTGTTTTTCAGTTGACAGTTGGATGGTTAACGCATTGGCTGTCAAACAGTTTTAAATAATGAAAGTACTGAGTGTCAAATGAAGCGAAAGTGAGTTGTTTAAAGTAGGTTAAGGTACTTACTTATTCAGGGTGTACAGAACCCACATAAGCCTGATTGAGTTGATTGCATAAATACGACTTTGAACTCAAAACATTGACTCATGCTGTTCGATTCACATCCATCTTTTACCGTTTATCAAAGGTTTTGGGGTCAGCTTCCAAGCTTACCAGATACAGGCGTGATGTTATACATTTAACAGGCTTTTTGGATGTACAACACACATAAAGTGATACAACAACACATCCAGCGATTATTCTAGTCTGCCATATTATAAGGTTGAATTTACACCTTTAAAAATGCCATACATTTAATTATAACATAGGACCTAGCTACAATACGTTGTAAAATGCAGTCATTTTGATATGTGTGAGTTGAAAGTCATAATGCAGATTTAAAGGTCAAGGAGATATTTAGATAGGCGCCTGATTTGATATTTACACGAAATCGATTTACGCACGTTCACAATGATCACGTTGCGGGATTTTTCAGAGGTATCTGTTGAATATTACTGACAAATACCGGGTCTCTTAGCCATTAGTTGTATACTGTTATAAAAGATTTAAAAAAAAAAACTAAGTTCTATTTATTTTCTGTATAGTACAATACAAGGAAATACGAACCAATATTTTCCACATCCTCAAGGTGCTTTTTAATCAGTAGAAGTCTGACACTCCCTTTCGCTTTGCCCAAGAGCGAGAGGGGTTATTAGATGATTTTCCACCCGCCAAAAAAAAGGCTAAAATTAGATTTGTTAATAACCTACACAAGTTTAAATTAGCGAGTTATTCCGCACCTGATTATTGTGCCATAAATAGATTTGAACTATATTTTACGTCCAATAGTAAATCTAAACCATTCTCGAATTCATTTCAACACATAGGAAAATTTGGTCCGTTTAGGAGGAGTTCAGTGACAAATACACGTACAGAATAAATATATATAGAAAGATTAATATCATGCAGATACTATTATTATAGTAAAAGTCTAATTAGTCCGTCAGATAGGTTTTCAAAAAATAATGGACACGTATTTTTTGTTTTATCAAATTAATAAACATTTACGAAAATAAAACGTCTCAAAGATCATGAGTGGGGGCTTTTGACGTCACTTTGTGGGTAAAAAAAGTACTAACCTTGTAACGTCACACGACTTGACGCGACTTTTCGAAGCTCTGTATTGTCTTCATCTCTTGTTTAAGTGAAAAAAGAAAAAACACGTATCCATTATTTTTTTTAAATCTATTTGGCGGACTAATTAGATTTTTTTGGTGAAATACTTTATTGTTCCTTTAGTGTCTCCAGTTAGCTATTCTAGAAATTAGATCTTGACCATGTATTAAAAATATCACTTTAGTTATCAGTCAGCTCCAAACGTGACTTCCTGAAAACTAAAACAGATATTAAAATAAAATGTTGCTCATTTATCTTTCATACGAAGAGCGAACTGGTTATATCCAGTTACTCCAAGATTTTAATCATCACCTCAGGGGTTAAAAGTGTAAGCACTAATAAGATTATTTTGTTATAAATCATAATATTGAAACTGTTCTGTTGTGTGGTCTTTTTGGTCGACCATAACAGCAACAGTTATTAAATTAAACACAAGTAATCTCACCTAAAATTTTCCTTTTATTTATTCTGAAACGTTTTACCTACCTCCATGTTGCTTTAGGTTGCCATGCACAAGATCGCCATAAACACTTCCATGCCACTATCAATCATGCAGAATATTGACCCGGGAATCAACCGTATAATAGTACATTACTGCCGCGGTCTATAATGACTACTTTGCTGGTCGCGCTGATGATGGCCGACAGCGCAGCGTAGCGCAGCTCCAGGCCGACACAGCGCGGTCAGCGTGCAGCACTTGATGGACGAGCTGAGATAAAGGCCGAGACCGTAGGTCGAGGCCTTTATAGCGAGGACAGCAAGGGCTGCAATGATGGCCAAGCTGAAAGGCCTAGAGCGTAGCTAGGCTAGCTCGAGGCAATCATAGCGTGACCAGCGAAGCAGTCATTGTGGGCCAAGGTTTGTATAGTGCTTTACTCAAAAATGCAAGTACCTAATCTAAATAAAACCAGCAAGTAATTTAAATAAAAAATATATTAATTAACTAGAATTTTAATTAAAATGACAATTATGAAAAGTACAGTTACTAAAATTCAGCACCGACTTTCCCGGTTTGATATTACTGATAGTTTGCGATAATTCTAATGCGGTGTTTGACTGCTGGATTATTTCTTCATTTAAATCTTTTTTTTTTACCTTTAGACGTACAAACAGCTGTGTTTTAAATAAAATCTTTTTGGAATTGATTTTTTAAAACGTTGAAACGTCAAAATAGCGGTCGGCAAAACATTGCCGGCCTGTTAGAGCGGCCAGCAAAACTTTGCCGGCCGCTCCTTGAAACAGAACGGCAAGGTCGACTTTGCTCAAACAAGGTTGTCTAAATAATGACAACATTACATGCATTTTTGAGTAAAGTTTGATGTTACTTTCAATCTTTAGTACATTACTGCCGCGGTCTATAATGACTACTTTGCTGGTCGCGCTGATGATGGCCGACAGCGCAGCGTAGCGCAGCTCCAGGCCGACACAGCGCGGTCAGCGTGCAGCACTTGATGGACGAGCTGAGATAAAGGCCGAGACCGTAGGCCGAGGCCTTTACAGCGAGGACAGCAAGGGCTGCAATGATGGCCAAGCTGAAAGGCCTAGAGCGTAGCTAGGCTAGCTCGAGGCAATCATAGCGTGACCAGCGAAGCAGTCATTGTGGGCCAAGGTTTGTATAGTGCTTTACTCAAAAATGCAAGTACCTAATCTAAATAAAACCAGCAAGTAATTTAAATAAAAAATATATTAATTAACTAGACTTTTAATTAAAATGACAATTATGAAAAGTACAGTTACTAAAATTCAACACCGACTTTCCCGGTTTGATATTACTGATAGTTTGCGATAATTCTAATGCGGTGTTTGACTGCTGGATTATTTCTTCATTTATTACTTCATTTAAATCTTTTTTTTTTTTACCTTTAGACGTACAAACAGCTGTGTTTTAAATAAAATCTTTTTGGAATTGATTTTTTAAAACGTTGAAACGTCAAAATAGCGGCCGGCAAAACATTGCCGGCCTGTTAGAGCGGCCAGCAAAACTTTGCCGGCCGCTCCTTGAAACAGACCGGCAAGGTCGACTTTGCTCAAACAAGTTTGTCAAAATAATGACAACATTACATGCATTTTTGAGTAAAATCAATTAATAATATCGTTGACATTAACATGAACAAACCAGCCAGTGTGTGATTGACAGATCGAAATTCTCTCAAAATGAATCGTCAAAGTCAATTAGAAAACTTGTTTTTGTATCAACTCTTTTATTTGGCTTTGGTGGAGTGATTTGCTTTCTATCTTGTCTTCTTACTGTTTTTATGCAAGTACATTTAAGTTTCGCAACAGTTGCTTCACTCTCCAGCAATTAATGTTATGTAAGTGTACAAACTACATAGATAGTTACAATATTATTTTCGTTTTATTTTTTACTGAAAATTAATATTTAACATGATAATATTTCAATATGTTATTGTGTAATACCATCCTAAATCCTGAAATACTTACCAATAACCCAAATTTTAAATAAGTATTTTAAGTTCAAATGGCTATCAGGCACTAATGTCGTGATTCGTGACTAAAATTTGCTGCAACTTTTCCTGTAAGTACTTTGTTTAAACCTATAAGTGACTACCATCCGTAACCTGATAGCTGTAAAGCTCAAATTGCAAAATCCCCTTTGTCTCATTGTACTAAGCTTCCGCCTGCAATCGTGAAGATGTTCTCAAGAAATGAGGTCACTGAATTTGCTTAAGAAATATCTGTTACTAGCTGTTGCCAGCGGCTTCACCCGCTACAACTCGAAAATTATCCCACGGATCATAAAATTGGGATAAAAACTATCCTATATGTTAATCCAGGGTATAACCTATCTACATACCAAATTTCAACCAAATCGGTCCAGCCGTTTATGCGTGAAAGAGTAACAAACATCCACACATCCATTCTCACAAACTTTCACATTTATAATATTAGTAGGATAAGAATATTTAAAGACTTTTAGAGAGAGCTGAAGCCAAAGTAGGCCTTAAAGCAGTAGTTTCAAGGCGATATAGATAAAATCTGACCGAAAACTGGTAAAAGTTTAATTTTTCTGTCATACTAAGTTAGTCCCAGAAAAAAATACGTAGAAGCATTGTTCACACGCAGCCCCGAGTACAGATTTGTGTCAGGTTGATGACAAAAGACTCGCCCCTATGACATAGAACTTAAACATAACTGGCAAAATGTGGGTACCCTGTTAGACACATCTGCCTCCCACCGGATATAACAGTTGTTATGTTATATTTACCCAAAAAAAAACAAACCCAACAAGTGAAACCATATTCGCTCTCTTTTGAACCTCAGTGCAACTTTTAGAACAATTTAAACGAAGATCGAGCACCTCACACCTCGTATCTAACTATCGCAAATTATTATTGAAGTAATCCAGCTATGTAAACAAGATTGGTTACCCATACAGAGTGATTCACCACAGACGACCCAGTTAACCACATGGGGTAATGAGTTGGTCTACTAAAAATATACGCTGATTTTTCGGTAAAGAGTATCAAATTCTGCTTACGTAAAATTTCAGGTTTTAGTCATTTTGATGACGCATTGCGGGGTAGTGGTTGATTCAGACGCTTTGAACCATACTATTTTATAAGCAGTATTCAGAAAAAACCCTGTTTTGTGAATTCACACTGATACACTAATTATGTAATGACTTCGTGAATGAAAAGGTAGAAATCGATCTCTGTAGAAAAGCTTATTAATCTTCGTGAATCAGCATTTTATTCGCTTTGAAGAGTTCTTATTACTGAGTGTTGTTTTTTATATCCACACTTTTAATGATCACTAGGGTGCATTTATTGAATTTTTACACACGTATCGTTGTTGAAAGTAAGTGTGTTGAATGTTTCAACTTTCAATTGCGCTCGAAACCAATTTAGACTTACGATTTTTATTGCTGAGTTTCACAATTATTGTCTTCATTATTTTATATTTCTTTAATGCATGCTCAGCCAGACTTACATTACAATTTATTGTTCTTAATGATGTCACGTTGGAATTAATGCTTTTTGTTCTTTGTAATCAGCGCGTGACTTGTCCTGACAATTCTGTCTATTCTGTACTTGTGCTGCTGTTTCCTTTCATAAAAGTTACTTTAAGAGCGTACTATATTCTTTGCAACTTTATATTCTTAGCACAAAGAGTATTTGAACCTTTTAGTGCTCATTTCTTTGAATTTGTAGGGGCCGTGCGCTTGTTTACTGGCACTTAAATATCATGTCCATTTTGTCTGGCAATAATTGTTGAAGTACCAACAGTTTTCTTCTCCTTCTCTATCTTTCTATCTCCCTCTATAACCATGTATTGATTTTTTAAATTTGAGGGGGACGTAAATTGTGGCACCACTGTTTCTATAACAAATGCTATATGAGTTCCATTTAATACTTATGCTTAGTATGTACTTGTACTTACTACATCTTACGAGAACATCTTTTTATAGACGAAATGATTTCAACCGATCACTCTTCATCAGACTATAAACTAGATTACGTTTGCCTATCAAGATAAGTGGTTGGCGTAAATTGTGAAATATTAAGTCATTGTATAAACATCCTATGGATGCATGCTATGTTTTGGTAAATATTTGTATACATTTTATATAGTGGGACATGAGGGATTCTTTAACTGTAATAACAGTTTTTAAAGCAAGATTTAAGTTACCTAAAGTATATTTAATGCAGATTTGTCAATACTATAGACGACCAGCCTACAACTCAGACAGGATTAGCTTAACTAGTAGATATTTCTACTTAATGATCCTGTGATACATTAGGAGAGATCCAACTCATAGTCACAAAAGAGACAAGCAAAATAGGACCTTACGAATCTACTTAGAACCATTAGTTTCACACGGGCAGTTCCGTTATCATTGGTGATCAGAGCAAGTATCAGTTTGCTAGGTGTTTGATCCGACGAAGGCCGGTTTTATGTCACTATGAGATAGGGAACTAAATTTACTTACTTTAGCTTCTACGTAACGATCTATCAATCTTCTGACTTCACTGTCGGTTCCTTTATCCTTTCATTTACCTTCGAAGTGACAACTGCTAAACTAGACAGTTATACAAGGTGCGAATACAGAATACCTAGTTTATAAGTTTTGTTATTCTATTAACCTGTTTTGATGACGTCGGAACGAACTTTGTCTGACATACAGTTTTAATGCTAAATTCCCACACGCACTCGTTTTTATAGCATTCTTAAAACCTCAGAGCTGAAGGTTCTACACAACAATGAGCCTAAAGAATCACGAGGCGGATTTTATGGATTTTTATGATAAGTCTGCAATAAGGTACTCGCACTACATTTTTTACCACTTAGTGACGCCAAAAGCCTCCACTCATGTTTTTTGACCCGTTTTATCTTCGTCAATTTTTATTCATTTGATAAAACAAAAAACACGTATCGAATATTTTTTGATAATCCAACTGACGGACTTAACAGAATCATAATTTTTTTACTCAGGACACATCCCTATTCTACATATATTTCAAACTCCTGTACATGAAGTAAAAACAGATTATAAATTGTGCCATTATACAAAGTATCATAATCGTGATAGCATACTTTATTCAAAACACACTTCAAAATGTAGGTCTCACTCACGTCACAACACACCCAATTCGGGAGCTATTTTAGTTAAAACACCCACATCACATCTGCATGGATTATCCTAGCTTTTGTCTGAAAATCTAGATCAAAGGGTCAAGAGAACACGTTCAACAGATGGTGATTGAAAATGTGAAATACATAACCTCCATTTTTTGTTAGGAACAACTGTTGCGGCATTGGAACTTTTGTCGGAATTTATGTCGAAACGTTGGAAGTTGGTAACTTTGTGTCTATTAATTGTGTTCTTACCATACAGCATTTAAGGGCCAAATTAAGCCTACTTGATGGATGTCAAGTTCAACGAAGTATTGGGGCCAGACGGTTCTGCAATCACGCGACTTAGTCATGCTTGGCTGTTATGAAAGGCCGTGTTGAGGCGCTCCCACACAACCGTTTCGGCATGTAATTTTTATAGCCACAAACTGTTTTTGTTTGCGGAAATAATTTGAGAATTGATGATTGTTTTTTTTCTACTCTAGAGGAAAAAAATACAACGCGAATATACGTAAACATTAACTTTTAAAAAAGGCTCATAAAACAGTGTCGATATATATTTTTCGAAATACTTTTATTTACATTGAAGGTACACATCAGTCTGTCTTCAATTCTTACAATTACATATTTAATAAATAAATCAAGCAACTAATCAATAAAAAAACAATGCCAAAGCATGTCGAATCGATCACGAACAAATCACAAGGCTTAGTACCTAGCGTTTGTCTGATAAAAACTTAAATATTATATACAGTCTGTTTAGCCTCTAAACACAACTAATGAATGTCGGTGACATTTACAAATATTTTAACACCGTTCTTGAACTGTTATGAGCTTACGTTGGCTAATTTTAAAACCAGTAACATAGTTTGGTAACAGCCGAACAACAATTCTTAACAGTATTTCCTGCTTGCCAAAAATATGAACTAATATTAAGTGCGATATACTTCCTGGTTGATCTATAAATCATTAGTTTAAAAATATCAGATTGCTAAACGTTTCTTCTCTGTAGGCGGTTATAAAGCAAAATGTGCTGATACTATTTCAATTTACCTATAT
Source organism: Diarsia rubi (assembly GCA_932274075.1). Lineage (NCBI taxonomy): Eukaryota > Metazoa > Arthropoda > Insecta > Lepidoptera > Noctuidae > Diarsia > Diarsia rubi. Next base: position 11,422,387 of record OW026417.1, on the reverse strand, counting down.
TTATCCGACTAGTAGACGAAGTATTTAAAAGAAATACTTACCCTTGCTTCGATCTCAATCATCATGTTCGAAGATTCTGTACCTAAAAACCTCGGTATTACCATCAGTTCTTGCTTATTAGCAATTCTAAGCCCATCATTATATCTATAAGTACTATACAGAGCGGGAAGGCACAGCTGTGAAATAACTAGCCTAACTGTGCCAAGGCAAAACCTCGCTGTCGCCTACTCGACAGTACCAACTACCAACTTAACTTATATGCATGTAATTAGCCACGACAGTTTTACTTGGAAACTTAGAGTTTGTGGAATTGTTAATTAGGTACCCCACATTTACACCTATTTGTAAGGTGTTCTTTTTTTCTTTTTTTGAATCAATCTTGTCAAAAAGAGGCTTACAAACATAAATTAACCCTGGAACACAACACACCTTTTTTGTGCAGGTTTTTGTTTCAAAATGTAATTCAAGAAATAGAATACTGCATTGAACGTTTGACTTCACGAAGCAAGCCACGGAACCAATTCTAATACATCACTTCATCACCAAATGAAGCTTTGTGATTAGTCGTATTTTCAGTAAACCGAGAAGGCCTTTAGTTGCCTCTGATACAATAGTATTTCAAGAAATAGGACTCATATTCATAGCATCCATCAAAACGATTTCACTGCAGAACAAAACACTATAGTTAGTAACAATTAACAGAACTTCGCAATCAATTTGACCTTTATTTTAACAAATTCAATTAATACTGCGTGTAAATTCTAGTAACATTTAAATTAAATGATTGATAGTAATGATGTAGCTAAAACACATTTTCCTGCGTAGTTACAATGAGTTTCATGTTGTAGTTCTGAAATTCAGTCACGGACTTTACCTTCATTATACGAGTATATTAATAGAACATTGTTATCCATGGGGCGAAAATTACCTATTTAGTACCGAGACGGGGTTTGGCGCCCGTAACGTAGTGAGGGCGCTAAATAGTCCGAGGGACTAAATAAGTAATTTACCCGACGTAAATACTGTGCTTTTCATTATGAATACGAGGAAAATAAGAACATAAATTATTAACTAAAGAAAAAATTTGTGATGATCAAATGTTGTCGCTTTCCCGCTTATTTTGTTTTTTTTGTCCTCTGGTCGTCCAACTATACAGCCAGTATGTGTCATGTTCATTATTAAAAAAAATGCCAAAGGTTTTGTCAAAATCTATGTTATTTTAGAGAAATAGTTAAAACTAAATTATATTAAAGTCCTAGTATAATTATATTCTTAATTTAACTATATGTTATTTTAATTTTAAATCGCGCTGTAATTGAGTGGCTGTATAAAAAGTTGGAACATGGTTCAATAAAAATGTGAAAATAGACCAAGTTTTTTTTAATAATTTGACAGCTGTCCCTAGGGCTGAAAAGAAGTACTTTCAACCCGCTCCGCAGGCATGTAATGTCCTACTTTCAGAGAATGAGTAATGAAAAAACATTTTGCGACGTACTTTTAGGATGGGTGATCATCGTGTCATATAAAGTCCTGAACCGCTCTTGCGGAACTGATTGCACTGTTATTGTTGTTGTTATTAATATCAACGATAATATCTGAGCAACTTTATCGCGATTTGATAAAAACACGAAGGTTTGTTTTGAATTGATTCAAAGAACTGGGTTTTTTTGTAAACAAGGAAAAATAATGTCGTAATTGTTATTTTGCCGAAATGTTTGAAAACATCAATTTGGCAAAAACGTTACTTTTTCTGACTCATAAAAGTCCCCATAAACAGTTTCTAAAGCAACAGGAGATATTGATTAAGAGTTGATTCATCATTTATCTGAAATTGCAAAGCCTTTTATTTTTCAAAGGATACGAGTAGCTTGGAAAGTGGCCTTTACTAAGCTTTATGATAAAACCAAGATTATAGGAACGAAGGTAAATTGAATGCACGTAGCTGTTATCAACAAACTCAATGATATAAGACTACCTGAATCATCGATAATCTTTCCAGATAATTCTGTGAATCAGAAATTATACAATAAGCAGCTTATCACTGGTCATAAGTGTGTAAGAGTGTGCAATAAAAGAATACTTGATAATATGCAGTAATACTTTTGCAGCCCCGTGACAAGTGATGACTACATATTTTAATTATTGAATAGAAAACCCTAATATATATATATATATATAAATCTATATATATTATGTATATGTAAATCAATGTCACTTTTCGTTGTAATTTCATAACTCAAGAACGGGCTCACCTATTCAAACCAAATGTTTAGGCTTTGTTTGGACTATTTAGTAGATGGTTTATGTAAAGTTTGCACAAAATCGGTCGAGGGGTTTTTCATTTATCACATTTTTTGTAACAAATTAATTCAATAATGGCAGACCATTTTGTTAATGGGGATTTTGCTGTCTTGGACCCGGTAGGTGGCGCTGCTGTCCGGGTAGTATGACGTCTGCCAGGTCCGCTAGTCTTATCTAAATAAATGATACTTTTACCACTTTTCCTTTTCTCAGATTAAACGCAGTAACTATCGAGTGTGCTCAGAAACCTTTTGAATTAGGTACCTAAATTATCTATTAGTTCCAGTAATATCTACTCAATCTATTATCATGTCTATTTATACATTATTCCTCGTAATTACGAGTATTTGTAATAGAATTATCTTTGTAGATAAGGAGCCAGACAATGATTACAACACGGACAATGCAGGGATGTTTATAAACAAAGGTGCAATTGCGTTAGAGTTTAACGAACTTTCAGCATACTTTTTACAAATGATCCTACTTGTAGCTACCATACTTAGGGCCACCAACGATTAAGTTCCCGTTTACTTGGCAGATAATTTCATAAAAACTCTTTGCCATTTTTTTTTTATTCAGTAAGTGGTGGTTATTCGGACATTGTGATATATAAGGCTTTAAAGTTTTATAGTAATGGTATTTTAGCCAGATGGTATGCTTGGATAACAACTAACAGTGAGGTAGAAAGAATGTATTGTATTTCGGTTTACTCACGAAACAGAATTGAGGACAAGGTCTAGTTCTGAATCGGGAGCATCTGTTGTGACCTTCTATCTACCATATTTATTCAAAACTTCCTTCTCAGTTGTGGTTTGGGATGATTTCAAATGCGTGGTTCTACATATGAGCTCTCGCACGTTTTACTACAAAATGTTCCAGTTTTTTATTTATTTTGATATCTAAATCGCGAATCGAATATTTATGTGCAATATAAACAGGCATAAATAGGATTTCTAGGTGACCTGTCGATGGATGAATTACTTGCGTTTAAATCAAGGTAAAGAACGAGTTTCCTATGTTAGTGTTTACTTTGATCGTAATTGCTGGTTCCTCATTCGCTTGATTGTAACCTAAAAACCGAAATCGTAGACGTAATTTGGATAATGTAGTTTATATGGTTTTGCAGACATATCGTGTATACATCTATCTAGATGTATTTTTTTTATTCTGTTTATGTAAACAATACTATATAATACATATACAAAAGACAGACTTAAAACCACAGAATAAGTCCTTGTCTCTTAATGAAACAATTGGAAACAACGAAGATGTTGTCAAGAAAGAAGAAGTATAAAAGAAGGAGGCATGCTGCGCCGACCCTTAATAGGTTGGGATAAACACAAGAAGATGATGATGAAATTGGCTAGCAAAAGGCAGAATTGTGCGGAAAAAGTATGAAGGGATAAAACAGGCTAGTTGAAATACTGAATCGTTTCTCAAAACATATTTTGGAAATCGATTCAACCGATGTTTCATTCTGGAAGAGTTTCATCGATATAATGAAAAAAATACTAATGAGACAATAGGTATTTACTGTAAGAAAATTCAACATACAAAAACAAACCTGATTCACCCACCATGTTTTCGTTCATAATATACAAAAGGTTTTAATTGGGAAGTTTTCTCTAAGCAGAGGTAGGGGTATAACTCAGCTTTTGTATATGGAAATATATAGATACTTTGTTTGCTGGTTAAACATTGCAGAAAAATTGAAAATTTTCCACATTATACTAGAGTTTGCCTGGTTCCACGAAGACAGTTACGCATTAAGCTGTATTTTAATTCTAGTGAACACTGACTTCTGTGAGTCACTGAAATTTGTATTGTTTTGTATAATGTACCTATTTATATGTTATTATAATGACGCACGTGTCAAGAAAAAGTTACTAACAATTACGAATTTAATATTATGTTCACGAGATACGTCTTTACCGACGTAAGGAAGCGATTCTTAGTAAAACATTTATACTTATGTAACTATAATATCTAGTGTATTATTTTGTTTGTATATTGTGAAATCATCTGTACGTACCTGGAAAATACGTATATGAGTCACTACCCCTTCACTAATTTACATACAAGTTATATCATATACGTTGATGTGACGATTAAAAACGTTTTCCATGGACGTCATAGATGGAAGTTTCTTTAGAATTTTCTAAAGGTCTATGACGGCTACAAACGTCTTTTCATTGAAATATTTCCCGTTTCTTAGAACTAAATAATATTAGCTATGGGAAACATATTATCTAAGGTCAATGACACGAATCAATGCCACATTTATCACAACACGGAACATGTACCGTTTGCGTTTTCTTTAAATCTAAGAGAATAGATTTTTCATGGTTTATTATTAGTTGAATTTAGATATTACGGCCCTCGCATACTTAGAAATCCCACAAGTAGAAATAGGGTCAACTATTCTTAGATTCCGCACCACTTGGGAGATCATATCTAGATGTTTTGAATGCGTGGGCTAAACCATATGGTAAATAAAAATTCCCTTGGTCAAAAAGTGGGTGTTCTTGGGGAAAACCTGAGTTATACCGGTTGTTTATCATCTTACGAACATTTCCCGTGTAAAACGTAACGGTACTCCTACTTGTAATCTGGTAGTAATTAAGTGCGTATCGCCTGATCTATGAGCTGAATCTACTACTTTGGCGTGCGTTTGATTATGGTCGGTTTTTTTCTATTTCTGTTTAGGACGCATTGCCAGAGAGTATTATGTCAGATTTAAGGCCTCTTTCACGGTATCCGAATAACCACTACTTACCAAATAAATTAAAAAATGTAACAGAATATGAAATGATCTGCCAAGTAAGTAACGGGAACCTAATCGCAGGAGGTGCAACAGGCCCTGACGGACAGAAATGTAATTTTCATAAAGAATGAAGAGAAGTTCATGTAAAACACATAATATGAATTCAGATCCTTTTACGTAGCAAAAAAAAAATACACACATCAACTCCTACGATCCTGACATATTTCTCTTGTTACATTCTGGTCAATCATGCAACCATGCCGGTTGCGGGAATTAGTACAGTAAAGAAATCGAGTAATAAATTGCATCATATATGCGTGATTGGTTGGATAATGTTATGATTGCCCCACCTAAGAGCAATTATTGTTATTAGTCTTGAACTTCAACATATTTTACAGTATAACACGAGTTAAAGAGACACTAAAGGGGACTTTTATTGTTTTTAACAAGAACTTGCTAAATCTGCGATCTATGGAAAAACGAATCTAGAAACCTTTACGACCATAGGTAGTTATGAATGGCCAGTTTAAAATAACTTTGGAAATTTTATATTATTTCAGTACCCATTTTGTATGGGTATAGCTTAGAAGAGCAAGTATCGTCACTCACTGACGACAGCTGAAGGTAGACATCGCCCATGAGGTCGACGGCGGCGAAGGAGGTGTGACGATCTATCATGTTCGTGAGGCAAATGTGATCAAAATGTGACCTAAATTACACAAACTAAAGAGGTTTGGATGGAGAAAGTGGAGACCTTTGCTCTGCAGTGGGGCACAATATAGGCTATAAAAATAACATGTACGTTCTCTAAGACCGATACATTCATTAGTACATGAGATCTGTAGATTTATTTCTTAATCTCATTTCCTGGCAGCTTACATAAACCAGTAATCGAAGGTTTGTTAGTACTGTTCTAAGACCACGTACCTATTGAAACGTGTAGCGTTTTAATTTGCAATTGCAATTGTATGTATATCACGGTATTGATTCAATAAAGGGTAGGGAGAAGTGTACTATTGTAGTACTCATACGATTTTCTTTTATGTCCAGTATTGATTCTAACAGAAATAAGTGTGTAAGAGTAAATTCACTGATGATATCCAACAAGTCTGCGACATACATTTCTTAAAATAATCCCTTTTCCGATAGACTTAAGAGCTATACTTAAACTGACGGTTATGTTGCCAAGGGGCTAAAGGTCCGACCTACACTAACGTAGCATTGCAAAAAAACTTAATCACTCAGTAATCCCAGACGTTGGAGTCACATAATAATTTGCCTACACCGTTAACATACGAGTTAATTACTGAAACCCAACTCACACGGCACACAGTGAAGCAATCAAACCGACTCACATTGGTATACTCAACTTCATTTATAAGTCCGCCACTTAACTTTATCCGCGTATGTATTTCAGGGCTGTGTAGTAGTTGTTCTCAGAACAAGTGTGTGTGGTTGAGTGTACACAGCCGCACGAGTCTCAAGTGTGATATGACCCGACACGTGATGCCTGTATGCGACCATAGAGTAATCGTGCAGACGCCTCGTAGAGTACAAGTCTACACAAACTAATTAATTAAATTGAGTACTTACATCAAATTGTTTTAATTACCTGATTAATATCTCGCTGTATAACGTGTTTGTGGGAATTGATTAGTCATGTAGTTTAAATGCAAATGGATGAAAACATATTTTCTAATCTCAAAGTATCAAATAAACATGATTACTTCATTCGACTGTTACTTTTAACTGGTCATAAATTCAATAACATTCAGTGCAAGTATCAAAATGACATAACGATTACTCTGGTAGCCCGAGTCACGTAATTGGTACTTGTTGTCAATCTAACTGATCGACTTTTGCAACAGACACAAAGGTATTCAGGTATGTATTCACAATTGCGTTAAACCAATTCGCAGTGCATTGTCTTACAACTAGGTCAATCTGACCCCAACGAAACGGATATAAGAGGTAGGTACTTGATAATTATTGCTATAGTGAACATAGTTTAATAGCAAAGCGCATTTGTTAGGTCGATAAGGCCTTATCGGCCACTGAAATATGAAACAATAAAGGTAAATCATGAGAAACCAGAGTCATATCTTGAAATAGCTGGGAATTCCACAATTTGGAAACCCAGCATAAATAATAATCGGAAATATTATAATATCGATTACATTGTGAATAATATGGAATTTCCATTTTTGTTGACAATAATAGGCGTAGATAGAAAGAAATGTACCCTATCTTGGTGGAATAACATCTATGGTAAGGTGGCATGTGGACACTGTATGTAAAAAAGGTTCAGTTTAGGAGGAGTCCAGCAGCGGGCCGTGAAAGCCTGACTAGTTGACTAGTTGAGAAGGCATGGACACAGGCGTGATAATTATCTTACTATCAATACTGATTCATAATTTTCACTTCAAATCCTGCTTTATAAGGCCGCGTAGGTATAAAGAGTGCATGAAGAATTCTGTTTATTCATTGCATTATTTTATTTGTTCTGTGACAAATACGTAGGTGGTCTAAGCAACGTATACATAAAGATTTTATATTATTCGCCTTACGCGTGTATATTTCGACTGAAACTAAACGCGAACTTTTACTATTACCTTGGTGTTTGTTTGTTTTTAAAACAACGGTAATTAAATCGGAGAAAGGCGTGGGATTTCTGTTCATTTCGGAGATCAATTACTTGGGAAACAATCGTGGAAACTTGATACAAGATTGTATCAAGTGAACGAAGAACGAAGATTCGTTTGAAACACAATACGAGTTAATCAACTTCCGATGAGAAAGTAAAATTCCGATTAAGTAAAAACGATACTGAATCTTACACACAAGATCAGAAAGTTGTCAATTTTACAGACACTATCATTCAACTTTGTATGTTACAAAATCATTATTTCTCCTAGGTAGGGAATAGTAGGGATATGTATAATTGTACAATGTACAAGGTAATGGTTGATAAAAAGCATTTCATATAGTGTATGAGTAATTGAGTACATTATATCACTATATTATAAGTATTATTATTCACTCAACAGTATGAACACTTGACGAGTAATTACAAATAACCTATTGTTGCTCCTGCACACAAAACATGCATTTGTATAATATAAATCTTGGTATCCGCTGACTGTTACTAACCCAGACTTAGACCTACATCATGTATCATACCTATAGTTGTGGCCATTTTGATGGATGTAATATTTATTTCTTCTGTATATATTTCTCTATCTCTGTTCTAATTGCGAAATACATAACAATCAAATTGACTGGCCTGTTGGTCTAGTGGTTAGTGACCCTAACTGCTATGCCGGAGGTCGTGGGTTCGATTCCCACCCAGGACAAATGTTTGTGTGATGAGCACGATCATTTGTTCTGTGTCTGGGTGTAATTTATCTATGATATGTATGTATTTAGAAATATATAAGTATGTTTATCAGTTGTCCAGTACCCATAACACAAGCTCTGCTTAGCTTGGGACTAGATGGCGTTGTGTGATAGTTGTGGAATATTATTATTATTATTCCTTTATTCATTTTATAACATATTAAATACATTTTTAAATATTAATTACAAAAAGGTATATAAAAAACATTTAAAAATATAAAAAATAGTGGTCCACTAGTATTGGGAACAGAGTCCGAACTACCGGTGGTCAGGGCTCTTGAGAGAGGAACCTCCTGACAATGCGCGCCGTGTCCAGAAGTACTGCCTTCTGAATCAAGCCCTTGATCCAGCTACCAAGCGAGAGCCTCTATTATTATTATTATTAATCGCTGGGCAATATTTTCCTCTCAATAGGTAACTGAAGATTTCAAACTTCTTTCTGGGCCAGAAAGAAGTTTGAAATTACCAGAACAGCACACTGCGATGGCTGGTTAGAGGTGGCGCTTGAAAACACAACCTTGATAGATAAGGGTAAGCCTTTGCCCAGAAGTCCAACTGATATTATCGAACTTTAAAGATTAACTTCAACTTCTTAAAATTACACCAAAAGTAAAACAATTCATGATTACAATCATCTAATACCGTTTTTCAAGAAGAAAGAAGAAAACAACTCGGTTTATGGTATAACAGATAGTGAATGGAAAAATCTGTAGGACAGCCAAACATGCTTTCGTGCGCTGACATAGTTACAAATTTTACAAGCAGCTTAACCTTTATTCAGTAACATCAGCAAATAAAATAATGAAAAGGCAAAACAGTTTATGGTAGAAGAGATAGGGAATGGAAAAATCTGTAGGACACCTAACATGCTTTCGTCAGCTGACGTAGACATTTTTACAGCAGCTTAACCTTTTTTCAGTAACACTGCAAATAGAATAATTAAAACTGACAAAACAGTTTATACTCGTAAAACCATCAGAGAGTAAATGGAAAACTCTGAATACACTTACTCTTTTTTTGTTTACGCATTTTACAGCGGTTTAACAATATTTAGCAACAAATACTTAACAATAATTTGCAAATAGAATGTCAAAAAGGGGGTTTCGTCTTGTATAATACTCGTAATAGTTAGTAGAAAAATTATGTGACAGCGAATTTTGATTTCTATCATTACCAATTTTAGTCTTTGAATTGTGGAGGTCAGATAGGCAGTCGCTCCATATAAAGTACTGCTATTTAGCTGTATCTGGTTGAACTGGAACCAGACCTCAACATATTTGGGAAAAGGCTAGGCAAATTATGATGATCTTGTTTTCTATCATTGACAGATTAGCATGAATTAAAAAAAAAATGTTTGAAAACTGTACTTTTAAAAATATTATTCTTAATAATAGATGGGTATTTAAACACTTTCAGACTGTTCAGATATTTACCCACTTTCACAAAAACAAGTAATACAATGTTATTAGAGTATTGCTAATAGTTATGATGTAAGAGTTTATGTAATTAATTGCTACAAACTAATAGGTAATTGTAATGAAATTTAGATTAATTTTATCGTTAGAAATAATTGATTGTTTTTATGCCGAGTCTTACAATCACTTGTATCATTTCATCATAATGAATTATGTTTATAAAGAAGAAGGTTTTTGTGTCGAAAATAATTATGTATAAACTGGCCAATTAAAATAACGACACGCTATGCACTGAGTGACGCAAAAGGAATCGAAAAAGATATTTAATACATAATTAATTTAAAGAAGAATTCACTATGGATTTATTAGTCTAAAATTGTAAGCAGAAACTATAGGAATATTATATGAATATATAACGTACCATAATATACAAAATAATCTGCCAATAACGCTTTGAATTTAAATGGAAATATTATTATTTAATTATCATAATTGCTAAACCAACTAGTTGTAACTTCTAAGAATTTATCAAATCAATAAAAATAACAGCTGTGGTTTAGTTACTTAAAAAACAAAACTTGAACCGGGAAATAACCATAACATTAAAACATTTCGTGACGCTTATTTGCCTGTAAAGGATTATGTAGATATTATGTACCATTTACATACTTACATAACATTAACATAACACCACCCCTGTAAACCCTGAAAGGTTAGACAGAGAGCAAAGTGTATGAGTGTGCGTGTGTTCAGTGTGTGGGGTGGGTGTGTGTGTGTGTGTATATTTCTTGTCCTGTGTGAGACCAATAAATACTTTTTCTTTCTTTTACACTTTTGTACACCCACATATCGCCACATAAGTAATAGGGGGCAAGCCTTTTTTTTTTTTTGGCGGGTGGAAAATCATCGAATAACCCCTCGCGCTCATGGGCAGAGCGAAAGGGAGTGTCAGACTTCTACTGACTAAAAACCACCCATGTTCCTTCTTCGCCCTCTATGTCGAGGCCGCGATGACTAGTGTACAACCCGCGGCATATGGGGGGCAAGCCTAATGCCATCAACGACGTACAAATCCAGTATCCGTGGCTGCTACTGAAAAATATCTTTACATGCTCAAAAGTCATACGTTACTTAGCAGGAAAGATGTCTCACAAACACGGATTTAAGATAAATAAATCAAATAGCGGGACAGTTCAAGCATCTCTGAGATAGGCTTAATCACATGCAGTCGTTTGTGTTTATCAAGGCATTGACATCAACCGTTTGTCTCTTATCTAGAGTGTAATTAATTGACATTTGCTGACTAAATGTCACATGACAAACGTGGAGAAAAGTGAAAGTTATTGGATGACCACTTTACCTGTACAGTTCACAGTGGCGCTGCTTGCTAAGAAAATTTGCATCGATGTGTCAAACTTAGTCCTACTATTTTAGTTCTGTATTTTCCCGCTTGCACAGACAACTTGTATGAAGTATACGTACTTTGACGGTTGAAGAAATTGTAGCAACTGATTAGAAGATAATATCGTGATACTTAGGAGGTGAATCTTGCTGTATGTCGACATTAAAGATCTTTATATTTGTCTCATCCACATCAGTGTTCTCAACTATGTTGGCGTCGACATTCAGTTTCGCGAAATGCAGCTGAATATCCGTAAATAACATGGAGTAAAATATATAAGCGTGGGATTTTAAAATAAAAGTCTTTCAATGCCGCCATGGACCCAAACTAAAAGAGCGGGTTTCCTTGTGTAGGAGAACCGGAAACAACACATATCATAATGTTCCCATTTATCTAACGGGAAAAAACTTGAGGATAAGATGTAATCAAATTATAAGGAAAAACCGCCCATTGTTCCAAATATGTTTTAAATTAACATGTAACGGTTCTCACACTTTCATATAAGCATGTCCACAGTAAACAATACATTAGTTGTATGTGACGGTTAAAAAGTAGGCCGGATTAGAAACTGAACGGATAACTGATACTGGTTTGGCAGAAATTACTAGTACAAACAAGATGTTCAACGTAATTTATCTTTTTACAATGCGAAATAAAATTGATCAATGTTAAATCAATTTGTCTATTTTTATCTGTTCTTTTTTCAAAAGTTGACTTTAGAAAAAAGAACAGAAAAAAATAGACATGAAGAGTAAATAAAATCAATAGCGACTCTCCAGCATAGAAACTTCTTAATGAGTTACATCATATTTTTGTAACAGACATCTTTTCAGATCAAATTCTAGATTATCTAATCGATATTTCCGAAGTTTTCATAACACTTCGGAAATTATAAATTCTGCTTATTAATTATTTCCAATCAATAATTCACACAGAATTCATAAAGTAATATTGATAGGTCTTCTAACTAAACAAACGTCAACAGATGTTTTTTTTCTAAATTTCTATGTTTTTTTCCATGAAAATAACAAAGATGGTGTATGTTCGAAGTATGTAAGATAACCGAGACTTTGATTATCTCAGTTAGGTATGTGACAATATAATGAATAGCAGAATTTGGTCGACCACGATAATGATGGCATGTTTTACATCGTGACGAACTAACCATGTCAGTATTATCTCTGTGCTTATCGTAACTTTTTCATGTGATTCAATATTGATCTGAAAATCAGTATGTTGCTGTTAAATTCTTACGTTTGCCTTTTTATTTAACAGCCGGAACTTTAGGAAAAGTACTTATTAGCTACAGGAAAAAGACAAACAGTCCAAATATTTCGCAAGTCTATGGCAAGTATTATTGTTAAGGAAATTAGGATTACTATCATAACGAGACGTGAAAAATATGTAATATTGAAACCAAAATATTTTTCTACAACTATTTGTTTTTCTTCACTGAAAACTATGAAAAATAAAACTTTGTTACTGCAAAAGGAACACTAACACCATCGCGAATCACTATTTCTATAAGTTTTCACGTAAGACATCTTTTGTTAAGGGCCATCCGTCTGTTTCGAATCTCTTAACAATATTTTTGTCTTCAAGAAATACGTCATCAGAGTTCTTATAGAAACAGGTGCTACTTTATTGTTTCCCTGTCTTTTGTTAGTACTTGGACACGTTTAATGTCAAACAATGTCAATTTATTTGCTACCGGTCGCTATGCCGTCTGATCAAATATTCTTAATTTATTTTACTATTTTTTGAGATACTTAATCACTACTCTTATATCATCATTTGATACCAAAAAACTGATGCTATTTGGCAAGTCAACCAAGATACTTGGCAGAATCTGATATAAAAAATTGATTAACCGTACGAAACCTTAGGAAGATACCATCATTGCTAAACCCGGAAAAATCCATCAAATTAGTTTTTTTCCTTTTAAAAGATAAACTATAGATAAAGTCGATCCTAAAGAGGTGAGATAACAATAAAAATGGATGGGAATCACGAATGCGCCATGTGCTCGGAAATATACGAGTATATGGTTGTATTAAAAGCTTACAATACTTTAGATAAGCTAATACTTTTAATATTTTCAATGATACCAACCAGTTAGGTAAAAAAATGTCATAAAATATTACGACGAAGAAACTTTGTTTTATATTATTTCCGTAAAAAATCTGCTGTTAAAATGATGGACTTTTTTATTATTGTTTTCCCTGTGCGGTTAAAAAGGCGATTGTAATAGAATTCAGTTTTTTCAAAACCGCGATATGGCCCCCAAAATCCGCAATTTTTCTTTGTTTTTTAATTTCAATGTAGCCAGTGACACTTGACGTATATTTTATTCAAATCCCTTCATCCGTTTTAGAGTTACGAGGGAAAAAAAAAACAGACATACACGCCAAACACATCTTTTTGGGCTTCGCCGCAGTCGGGTAATAATCAAAGTTCAAGGAGAGAGCAACCTAACAAAAACTAGACAAATCGTTAAGTGGTATCCTACTACTCTCGCTAATTTCATCATTTACAACTGTTGAATCCGATGAAAATTGCAAGCATTATTAACATTTTGGCTAAAATGAGCAGAACTTTCAAGAAGTAAATGGATTTTTAAATGTTAACTTTTGCAATGTTTATTATTTCAAGCACATTATACAAGACGTGCATTTACAAATTTTGACATGTTGTTAATTGTTTCGCACTCACAATACATTATTTTAAATTAAAAGGAAAGAAAATCTCACAGCAATTAAGTTGACATAAATATCTATCATGTTAAAAATGTGCACCAATTATTAAAGCATCAGTTAGTTTCTCAGAAAAGAATATGGTGCTGAAACCATTATTAAATGACTGTCGGTGCGATCAATTAAAACATCACGCATATAAAACGTGATTATATCATTTGGCATGCGTACTCGCGCCATAGGGGGGCTAATTAATTTGGCCAAACACTGATCACACACGCATTATAATAATTTCAATCAAGATCAATAGGATCAATCTAACATAACAAAATGTTATGTAACATCGCGTCACTTCACGTGTATATTCTCGCACCATTTTCCCTTAGAAGATAAAAAGGTCATAAGTACATAAATCAAAGTTTGATAATCTGTGGGTCGATTTGACCCCTGTATGGCATGTTTGTTGAAAGATAGCGATGGTGCACGAAACGTATTGATGGCTTGAGTTCACCATAAAGATACCCATTAACCTGTCGATTGCTGTCTGATAAAAGGCTGATAGACTTTTCTCTTCCCTTTGACGTTTCATCATCACTACGCTATGTTGTTAGGTAAGTTGTGTATAGGAACGATAATGTTAGCCTGCATCGTCCCACGGGTGGATAAAGGCCTCTTCCCAAGACTTATAGTTATATCGATCCAGGGTTAATGTGAATTACTGGTCGTTGATTTTGTCCAGCTCGTCTAGTCGCAGGTTTGCTTCGACGCCTTCTGGCTCTTAAAAATACTATTTTGGCCCACAGTTCACTGGACAATGGACATGTCCATTGTCCAGTGAATTGTGGGCCAAACACACAGGGCTACTACACCTAAGATAACTGCTACTATAAATTATTATACTAGAGACTGTGTAATATTATGTGTTTTTTTGTTCATAATTATTATTTATTTAATGATAGGGCACGTTGTAAACCTACTGTAAACCTACAGACAACGAACTGTTTAAGGAGACTGGTAATTATCGTTTTGTATTAGTAAAAATATGTTTGCTACTTTAGTGTCTGCTGCTTAGCTAACTTTATAGGCTGGAAGTTTTGCTTTAGTAATAATGATTTATTGAGGTGAATTTAATCACGTTCACGGTCTCCAATTACAAAAAAAAACGTTAGTTTTATCGTAATTACTCCAAGACTTGAGCATTAAATAAAAACTGTTTCATTCAGAGATCAAGGATCTTAGCGGGTTGTTGAACTTGCTCTTCTTAGAACTAAATGGGAATATACTCGCGTAACGCCTTTTTTGTGTAAAGCTTTATACTTTTGTAATAAACAAGCTGTGTTAGAGTAAAACCGCTGACAGTAAGATTATTCTCTTTTTAAATTAATTCCTTCTTTCATCGTGTTTGAAATAATAATTACCATCTTTAATTTTGGCAAAAAAAGTTTATTATTGTAAGACTTCATCATATTTATGGTTATTTCTGTAACACGTGTCGTTTACTTTTCTCATTGATTTTAAGGAATCAGTTTTACTGCTAACGCATTCACACATAAATTGTGAGATTATTTTAAACGTTGAAACCAAATGAAAAATTGCGTAAGCCGCGGTAAATTGCTTCACCCAGTAGTAATAGCCTCAAAAAGAGTTGGGTCATTTGGATGGCTGGTGGTGGGTTTTTGCATAGCTAAACTATATTTTTTGGTAAGTCTCTTCAGCCCAAAATTGGCGCGAAATAGTAACGTTTTGCAGTTGAGTTTTTTAATCACGTGTTTCTGAACGTTAATAGTAAACAGTTTTAGTTATGAAACGCTTCACTCAACCTTCACGGTTTTTTTGGCGCCAGTTCTAGTCTAGGCTTACCTACATTTTTTTACCAAATTCCTTAAATTATTTATATTATTTTTGGTCGACGTGTCATTTGTGAGTTGATAGTGGTTGAACTACCATGAAACGCCTGGAACGTCATTAACCAAACGAAAAAAAAATGATGGTATTGAGTTTTTTGTGGCATTATATCCAGAATTTAAATATGTTTGGCAATGCTAGAACTGATTCAATTATTTTACACTTATTATCATTCGCCTAGTTTTTTCCCAACTATGTTGCCGGCTACCAGTCTAACCGGATGCAGCTGAAAAAACGTATTTTACATGAATCGACTGCCTCTCTGCTAGTTTTTACAAAAATCAACCGTGAAAATGTTAAGATAAAAAAAAAATATGTTCTTGGCTTTGAGAGCACATAACTTTACATTGATATAAGACTTTTTGATGGAAGCAGCAAGAAAAATATTTTAACAAACTCCAGAGAGAATCCAAGCCACTGAAAAACCTAGTCTAATATAAAATTGGTGAGTCACTAGCCGTAGGTAGGTACAGGAACCGATGACATTCCACTGTAACGATGAAGTTCACATTATATTATATCTCTGTCTATATCTTAAAGGGCAATGGCAACAAAATAAAAAGATCATAATGAACGCAGGTGCGTAACCGGCCGTCGAACTCGAAAGGTAAACTGCACATGAATAAATAAAAGACCTTAAGTCTATGTTCCCATCATCCTTTGTATTATAAATCTTAGTTTTTATAGAAACTGCTTTCTTTAGTTATTGTTTTTAGTTGTTGTAATCAAAGGTTTGATTTATTTGCTTGTTATTACAAAAACACCACGTAATTTGTTCTTCTAAACAAAAATTATAAAGGTCTTGAAAAGTTTTTGCCGGTTTTTTGCTTCATAAAGGTTTCCTTCATTATTTTTAAATGTTTGCTAAGACAGCTTCATTTAATAATTATCCTCAGTTGTGTAAATGATTTCAAAAGAAACCTCCTTTTTTAAATAGCTTTTCAGAGTTCCATAAATTAATTTAAATGTATCCGTGTAGGTAGGTAAACCTATAATAATATATGTTCCTGAACATTGCCAAGGCTCGCTTAGAAATTGGCCTCTAATTTAATCACACGTCTAGCCAATTAAATAATATTCCATAGATTGTTCTAGTCTGACATCAAACGTAACTCTCCTAACATGTAAATTAGGAATCATGATTTTAAATTAATAGCCATTTGCCTATGATTACTTCGAAAGCCGATTATGTTCTACTGTGCTAGAAACCCGGTGATATTAAAACTATTTTATTTTTACCGTTACTTATTTACCTACTTACCTGATACTTATTTAAGTACATAGAGCTGTGCAAGGAACATTTGGCACGTGGCGAGAATCGGAACTAATACCTTTTTTACAAAAAAAAAAAAAATACAGTCTCTTTAGCAACGTTTTATAGCGTCAAATGATATCGCAGCCTAATAATAATAGATAGGTAATAGGATGTTAGTGAATCTTGTGGCTTATTCACCGGAATGCATTGTGTACATAATTAAAACATTTATGTGGTCGTGAAAATTATGAATCCGCCACGATAATACCACAAAAATGGATAACAAATGTTAATTTAACTGAAAAGAAATACCTCCCCAAAAACTAACCTCAAAATTAAACTTTTGACAATTATAATGATCTTTTTGCGTGCCCAGACATAGAACAGCGAAAAAGCACGTATTTTTGCTACAGCGAATTAACATATTTACGATTGGCAACACCGCAGTCCGGGCGTGACGACCGTTGCTTTGAAAAAAAAAACTCAAGGGCATGAGTCGAGGACCCATAGATTCTTGACCTCAAAATCGTGCGTGACTGCTCGCGTGATCACAAAATGTTCCAACTAAGTTACTAGAGCGTTTACCCTACCCAAAGTTCCCGAAAGACCAGTTGCCAAATTGTAATTTAAGCCCACTTAGCATGGGTGTGGTATATGGCCTTAATTTGTGAATGAGACCAGGTTAAACATGATAATTCGATAACATTATGTTTTTTTTAATTTAGTGGACTTAATTGGAGAAATATTTTTAGGTTATCTAGTTCCCTAGATAAAAGTATATTTTTAACACAGACATGATGTGTTACATAGATACAAAGTCAGATATTCAATCGCATTATACGAAAAAATCGTAATTTAAGTTTCTTTTGGTCAGTGGTGTCAGGGATTTTTACCGCCAATGGATTTTGACTGGGCTTTACATCCTGTCTTCGAAAAATCAGAGATGGGCTTAAACTCGGGACCTTTGACTTGGCAGTCCAACTCAAACCACTGTAATTTAACGACACAATGATATTTTCAACGCTTATTTACCTACATCAGTTAAATCTGATATTACAAAAAGGTTATTCTAAAAGATACAACCGACCTTACTTTATTTTTATTGCAGCTCAATTTTTTTTTGCAAGCCAATTCCAGTATTATCACTTTTAGAATACCTTGAAATATTAAGACTGCATTTTAAAAAATCACCACCTGGAACGATCACTTATGTGGAAGATGTTAACAATGCAGCTGTAAAAAAGTAATAATTAGTAGGTATAATTAAAGCCTTTGTTGTGATAAAAATAGATACCATTTATATAATAGAAATGCATTGAGACACATCACTTAGTACCTATCAATACCTACTTATTGTTGATTTACCTATCATTTAATATCTCAGCTTCACACAATTAATCAAGAATAAATGAATGATTATATAACTAAAGGGAAAATGGTAATTTTCTGATAAAAGATAATCTTGGGAAGAAAAGAATATTAATGAGTTTTTGTCACCAGTAAGTCCTGATATTAAAGTCAATAAATCTTGATGAAGCTTACTGTTGAATTAAAATAGTAGTGCTTATGTTCCGAAATATTTGGATGAATTGTAAGAATTTTTCACAAGTGTGTATACTCAATCAAAGAGAACAAGAGCAATAAAGCAAAGCTTCCTGATTTATTTATTCCTCGACTACAAATCTTTCACGAAAAATCTACGTAACAACTATTTAAAATCACTCATTTGAAGTAAAGCAGTCATTTACCTACTCATACTTTTGTTTACATCGATATCTAGTGGTTTAGGACAGACACGTTGTTTATTTGGCTTCAATATTCAAGAATACCAACGTTTGAATACACGCCAAATGCACATTTTGCCAAATGAAATAACAACCCAGACAAAACTACTCTTATGTGCTTCCACTCCATTATGTATGTCGTCTGCAGTCGGGGGCTAATTTCACCCACAAACAAACTTAGTATTTTCAGGTAAACAATTCGAAATTAAACAATATTAAAGCTTATTACTGTAACACTTAACTCAATTTAGCATAGCAATACGTTGTCGCAACAGCAATTGTAACGTGGTTGCCCCGATTTTGCATGCTGGTGAAAGACAAGCCAAAAAAGAAATTAGTCACGGAACATTTGAAATATATGTTTTATTATTTATTTACTACGGTTGTTCAGTACATAACTAGTGATTAATAATAACAACATTAAACGTTACTAGACGAGATACATAAAATAGCATTTGGATGTAGCATTCAAAATGTTACATGGTCAAAGATATTTTGAAAATAAATCATTCAGTATCGTTTTCGTTTTCTTCCAATAGTCATTCCTTAACCATTGATCACTCTGACCCTCATATATTATTTTTATTACGCAACGATATCTCTCTTTTAGAACAGGTTAACGTTCAGATAATCCAGTTACATCACATTGACGTCATATAGAAACGTTCCCCTCAAAAGAAATGGGTCAGTATTCTGTTCTCTGCGTCAAACATCAATTTGTTGATAGATATTGGCCAATTTATATTTGCATTTACCTAGAAATTATCTAATGGAGTATGGTTTTGAAAAATGGGGCAGGAAAATCATTCGTAAGCGACCAAGTAGTTGGAGAGTAGCTTCAAACGTTTAGACGGTAGTATTGAGTTGTTTTATTGTAATAGTTTGTAGTTCTTGGAGAAAAATATTGCTTTGTAGGTCACCTAGATTTTAGTTTACTTTAAAGGTAATTGGATATTGTACACGTCACTACCTGCCCTAATTCACGAGTATTCTCAGAATCTTTTGAGAACAGGCAAACTGGGTGTGAGTTTTGGGTTTTTAAATATTTTACGAGTCACGATATAAACTAGTTGACGTGAAAACATAAACTTATGGCTAAGAGTCAAAGAAGCCAAGATTGCTGGGACATTAAAGAATTGAATATTTATTGCAGCTGAACTAGTCCCGATGCCACGGCTGAACGCGTTTAGCAAATGACGATATTATTCAGAAGTCGATGGACTAGTTTAAATAAATGAAACGCTCATATTTTGTGCATAAAGTACGCCAATACACGCTTGTGTTGAGATGATAAAAATACTAGTTGTACTGGTAATGCAAATAATGTACCCAATTTACGTTGTGCTATATGCTCAAGACAGACAATTTTTGTTTTAGATCTTTGGACCAATCTTAGTCGGCGGTGTTGTGTTAATATAAATACTAGTCTACGAGTCCTCTTTTTAATCTAATATTTATCGGAAGCATTGACAAGACGTATCTTAGATTCGCGATAAAGACATGGCTCACATAGAACACAATGATAAATTGTTACCATAAACTAAATATAGGATTGACATAGTGGGCATCTGCTGAAGACATTTAAATTACTAGTTATCCGGTTTGGCAAATACTAGATGTTCTCGTACACTTTGATGATGTTATCTAGACAGTTAATAATAAATAGGAGTTATGAATTTTTTTCATAAATAAATTTGTTCAAAATAAAATGAAGTAAGTAATTTTAATTACGCAAATTACGTTTTTCGATAAATATAGAGTATTTATTTATTACTTAGAGGTGACTTTCAAAATATTTCTTAAAACCAATAAGTTACCAGAACTTTTATACCATACTCGTATGAATTGTATTATTTATAACCCAGTTGGTAACGGATTACGTCACAGTGGCAGCTAAGATATAGTTAGATAATAGGTATACATACAAACCCGTCGGTTACCAAGGGCGATATAAAACTGGTGATATGCCAAGACATTTCATTTTATATCACTTACGCAAGATATGCCTACTGATCTCTCCCCTATCTTACGAGTATTTCAGCCAACATTTTATCATGAAATAATCTATACCATTATTATAAAGAGGTTTGTGTGTAAGGAATAAACTCCGCAACTAATGATTCAAGTCTAAAACTTGTTTCACTGGCAGAAAGCTACATTGTTTGTGTGGACTATACAATATTTATATATTATGCATTTTAGCTGAGCTATGACAATTTTTGCGTATGCAGTCTCGGACGCAGTCCTCAATCATAATAATACCTAAATATTAACAATGCTTTACAGTCATTTCAACCATACATAGAAAAAATACAAGGTATACATTCGCCAAAATACAGGGTGTAAATTAACCCTTCACACAGCCGTTAACCAAGCATTCTGTACATCAATCTAAGTATGGCAAAAAAAATGTAGTCTAGGGGAGAGTACATTTTTTTTTAAAAAGTCATGTGAAAAATTTGGAACTTTGACCCCAATATCTCCGTGTCTTGGGGGTTCCCAGGTATGGTCTAGAACAAAAAAATAATTCCAGTGGTGGGAAGAACAAGTGCCATTCGTTTGCGTTAAGGGTACTTTTACACCCGTTATATTAAAAATATATACAGTATAGAATGATTATGTTGGGTACGTCAATGCTAATGTGGTACTTAGCTCGTTTTTATGGGCACTATGTCACAGGGCAATCCCGTCAGTAGCCCCAAGGTCTGTCAATGTCCGAAATATTGCCTCTAATGGTTTCCACGTGGTTTACTTTATACCCTATTGTAGTTTTATGACCACTTCAACAATTTATTTACTACAAAACCAACGGGTTTTCTCAATTTCCGACACCTGTTTGACGGTAATGATAAATTTAATTTACGTGCATATTATATTTCACACGTAATGGGCGTATCGAACTTTACCCATATCATTTGTACCTACATGCACTGTTGCTAGCCGATTGAGACGGTAGTCGTCTTACAATGGTAGCATTATGAGTCCATATGGGGGTTCATCTTACGGTTATACATCCCGAACATTAAGCGGTATCATCTATAGGAGACTTGTCTGTTTATAACCCAGAAGACAAAGAATTATTAAAAACAAAATAACGTTTATAACGTTCAACTATCAAGCTCTCTCCATTTTCAAAGGCTAATGTTTACTGACAATCACGTCATCCAAAATCACTTTTGTTTGTACAGATGTTAAAAGCACCAAAGGTTAAAATCGGAAAATATTAAATACTCGTAATTTGTTCACTCAAGTAATGCATTTCAGACGTGGAGAAAAAAAGGGTATAATTTATAGTACGTTAATAAACTATTTTTGTAAACAAAAAAAACGTACTAGAGCTTTGTAAACCGAATGGTTACCGGATAAATAACTAAATATGCACTTTACTTTCAGGAATGGAGATAAATACCACTTATCTTCAAACAACATCCATCGTCTCTCCAACAATGAAGAACGAATCGTTGTTCTTGCCAATATTATTGTAATTTACACAATTGGTATAAAATGTCCCTAAAAGCGTTAGAGTAATTAATCCTTGTCATTTTCATACAGCATGTAAGTTACTATGTTTTAATCGATTCTCGTCATCCTATCATATAATTTGAAAGTTTGGCTGATTCCGGAATGTCGTTTAATTTGTTGAAGAATAAGAAGAAAGTTGGCCCACCCTAGCTGGGCCATCAAAATAATCTAATATCCACTAAGAAGGAATCTTCATTACCCCCATATTTCTTCAGAACAAGCATTTGGAAGTACGCAATAAATTACGAGTGAATGTCTGAACTATAAAAAGTGTTACAAAAGCCACATTATAAATCTAGGTTTGAAAACTCGAGTACGGGGCTTTGTTTATCATTTTGTATGTTTGTTTAAAACAAAAATGTAACCAGCTTCCGTGTGCGATCTAGCACTGTTATCGTAGCTTTCTGGAGCACATATGGTTTGTTCGGTTTTTCTTCTTTTTGGCTAAATGATTGCCTGTCGTTTTATTTGTTTCTTTAACTTTGAACATTTGTTTTGAAAACAGGAATACAATGTATATTCATTTGTTGTAGAGGCTAATGAACTTCGGTTGAAACCGTGTTATAGTGTCAATGTCACTATGAGTGAATAATATGTTGTACTTTTAATAATATGGAACGGTCTAGCAATATCAGGTTATCTCCTATTATCTCCTATCCGAGTTACGACTCTAGCAAATGCACCGTACACAATAGCAAAATACATGCTGCTAATTCACGAAAACAGACAGGTACTCAAATAACACAAAAGCAAAATGTTTCCTTAGAGTTATATAAATTTAGACGTAAAATATGAACTGCTGAGGTGATAATCACAAACAGATGTAATTGGAACAGTATATTTAAAGCCCCATGGCAAGTAACAATGACTTCTATTTGCATAGACTTAAAGGCTAATAGAGGTTCAATAGTATTTGTAATAATAGATACACGTGTCGAGGCAATTATGATAAAAGTAGTTGTAAAGAACTTTGTATCCTCATAGCTGCACGTAAACGTTGGTTAGGTGTTGTTTAAAATAGATGGTAGAGAAAAATATGAATTGCTAGAAAAACTGGACAGGCATCCTGATAAACACAAAACTGACTACGTTCGGAATCTTGCTCTTCATTAACTCCATCTTCTTATCCTATAATAGGATAATGGCTTGTGACTGGATGATTAGTTTGTTTGTTATTGACATTTGTGTCTTTCGCTATTTGCGTTGCTACTTTAAGATTAGTTAGTTCAATATTTACAGATAATTACGGACCCTCTTTTAAAAGCATGATAGAAAAGCATATAAATATTCTCGATTCATTGCAAAATCCCTCAAATCGTGTGTTTATTCTGGCCACGAAAGTGTTTGAACGCTTTCTGGATGTGCTCAAATTATTTATTTTCATAACATCAGGAATATGCTTCGCAATTATTCATTTTAATTTCCTATATTAAAGTGGGATATTAAACAGATTGGCACAAGCGATGTTTTGACAGTAACCAAGTTTCAATATAAATTTAAATCACGTTTTAGGATCACGTGCACTTTGATTCGAAGATTTCCATCAGATATTATGTGGTGAATAATTTATCGCATTCATTTGGAGGGGTGACAACTTTCGAAGACCATCATCGAATGTTCGATTGAATAATAATAGACCGAAATGTTGGTACGAATATATTAGACAAATGTGGGCGGGACTTAATAATAACAGATAGGTAGCGGGACTATATAATAACGGATAGTATATCAAGACTGAAATGTCTAAAAATAAAGATGTGGCATATTTGATAATAGCGCGAATACCATAAATCCAGTTTTGGTGACACCAGGATATTATGATGACACAATGAACAAAACACGAATCAAATATCATAACAAGGGTTCTCCTTCCTTATTTTACACAATCCTCAAAACATTAAATCACTATTAGATATGCAAAACACGAAGCCTTTCTATAAGAAGCATGTAATAACAATAACACATTGTGTTTTATCTTTATTTTTACAACGGTAAAATATACCGTTTCCTCTAAATTATAATTTAAAACCAGCACGATAGGCAACAATTTCTTTGTACTACGTTTTATTTTAAGCAGTTCATTAGGAGCACCGGTACTCAATAGATAGTAATTTCACTAAACTATTGATTTCTGTCTCATAAATAATTAAAGTTTTGTTTTAAACTTTGGTCGGCGTCAAAGCAGTCGAGACTATAGAGGTCAAATGTCCGCAGACTGTCCTCATTCCGTAGCGAACCTCATTATTTTTAAAACACGCCTTGAACTTGAACTAAACTCAATGTAAAGATTACAAAAGAATGTTAATAGTAACAGTTATTAATAGTAAATCGGGAACGTAAACTTGGTTTAAATTATTGTCATTATTGTCGTCATGTAAACAATACAGAATAAATCGATAAAGTTACAATGCATCGGATTTGATTAATTAAATAAATTTATAAATATTTTCATGTAAAATCTGTTCACGTAAGTATCTCGACTTTGCAAAAGATTTAGGGAATCCAGAAAGGCAGAAAGGTCTTTGCCCAGGAGAGAGGCCACAGATGCCGAAACAATAAAGTTGTTGACTTATCACCTCCCTGCCAGACAAAGACCTCGTTTCACACTTCAGAACTCAATGATACAAATGACTTGCCAAAGTACCAAATTCGCAGAATAAAGTTCATAAAGATTTTCTAGCTTACAATCATGATGAAGAATGCAATAAAACTATCAGCAAATCACCCTAAAACACAAATTTGACCAGTATCAGAGTCTTATGGAACAGTCTGGAAATCGTCAGCGCGACTCACAACATCAAACGCTATAATAAAAGCCGATGAAAGTCTTCTGTCACTTATCTTATTTTTATTTAGGCTAACGTGGCGTGATCATCGATATGCGTTTATTTAATCTTTCCGAAATGAATTATTGGTATGACGTCTTATTTATTTTAAAAATACACGTCGTCTTAGACTGTCTGGCAACTGGGTCTTGATCCAGACAGGCGAAAACTTGGCCATCCGTAATATGGCCAATTAAATTTACAAATCCCAGATTTCTCGGAACTGCTTCCATGGTCCCAATCTCTTTTTTCAATTTCTTCTCATTGAAGATGGTTGATTTTGATATTAAGAGAAGGCAGAAATTCGTGTTTAGGCTTTTGTTTTCAGCACTAAAATGAGAACCTATAAATCGATGTGTTATTAGCCGGTTAGTGTTGTTTCTAAGCTTATTCACACAGAAATAGTAGTATTTTATTATCTTTAATAACTATTGACATAAATAACATTAATAATACTTTAGTCTTGAGCTAATGTTAGTTAAAGAAAGTGTTGTTTACGGAAGTTGTAGAAGAGAAACTCGCGCCTCTGGTAGTAAATCCTGTAATTACTAACAGTATCTTCATATCTACAGATTTTATCTATTACTGTTATAATAATAAAGGAATGTGAGAGGTTTTGTGATGATATCTAGTAGTTTCACTGCCGTAAAAATATTTTCAATCTTGTATACACGCAGGGATTTCAGTAGCACAACTAACAGTTTTATACAGTATAAAAATCAATTTGCCGTAGAAATAATTAAACTTGTATTTCAGTCTCATCTACGTCGTAGAAACCCAATTAGAAAACTGGTATTAAAACATACAAAGACGTAATTAATTCCCTGATAATTAAACTGGAAAGGTTTTTAACCTAGCCGACATGGTTCGGTTTTATTTTAAAAGTCACTGATTAATGTACGATAACCTTAACTAATTGGTACTTTTTTGTAAAACGTAAAAGAAGCGAATTTGGTTTTTTTTTTTTTTGGTTTGGCAATTTATAAGTTTGATAATATAAGAAAGATTCCTAAAAACACGGGATCTTGTAACAGTACACGAATATTAAATCAGACTGTGTTGGTAGTCAATGCCCTCTCGCTTGCCTACCTCATAAAAAAAAAACATTTAAAAACATTGAAAACGTTTAAAGTAATTCTTAACATTTACGTTAATCCATGTATTCCTCTCTCCATAGAACAGACATGGTAGATGATACAATCCATACTTCATCATTATGCAATCGCAAAACAAGACAAATCTAATCCACTCTCAATAAGACTTCACTCGAAAAACAAGTCTATTTTAGCAAGAAGAGCACATAAATTAAATGCACTGCTAACGTAAACATGTATAAATACAATAAAATTTACGATGACTGTACTAAATTAAAGGAGCCGGGAAACCTCTTCCTTCAAATGTTTACGTTCGAAAGATATTAATAAGATACACTTGTTCGTACTTCAGACAGCTCGTCGGCTTCGTAACCGAGGTTCCTGTTTACATCTTGTTTATGATTTATTGGGATTTGACTGCATATGGTATTGTTCATTTATGATTCAACTTAGTAAACAGATTTTATAGTTTAGGAGAAATGCTACGAATAGATTGCTGGAGTTTGCAGGAATTATATTTTTTTATAAAAAGCAAAAGTCGTTTTTTCCTGTAGTGCTACTGGGAAGTTTACATCTGATAAAGTAATGAGTCATCTAGTCTTTATGGTTTGAAAAATACATGCATGATTGCCATATAAAGAACATAAAGAAGCCCTGAGGTCATTTTCCTTGTCAATTGTTCTTGTGATTTCCCAGATGTGTCTTTTCTGTAGGGTCATAGGTCATACCTTTTGAAACGAGAATTAATAGTACTAGCAATGAGTTTAACTAAAGTCTTACTAATTAGGCAATCTCTCGGTCTAATTTTGTTATCATCATGTTAGTATCATATTTCGTAATTATTTACAATCGATCTTATCCCAGTAAAACCCCACGAAATTGCGATGTTGGCACACGAGAAGCATAAATCAAAATCGAAGAAAAAACTAGCATCAATAGATCCAGCGCTATTTGTGCATGTGGAACACATCAAACGTTCAATCGTTACGATTAAATATGCGGCTAATTCGAGCACGTGCCGAATCTGATTCGTAAATCTCTTGAATCGATTACAATAATCGATTACAAATCAAATGCAACAGACCTACTTCCGATACCGATTCATCAAATCGAATGTTGTGTGTTTGCGAGTTTGTTCACCTGTTTGTTTGTGTGTCCCGTTGGAGTTCAGTGACTCACAATAAAACGGTCCTCCCGTTAATTTTGTACACAGACACATTTGGAACGTTCATCGTTTCGGTACTTACTATCTCTTTCTTATTTTATGGTTGTCTGCCATTTCGATGTCAAACAATAATAATGCACCTTTGTGTAACCCGAAACGGCGCGCGGCGGAGAGCAGTTAACCTCTTACCAGACTGTTCCGTTTTAGCTCATTTTCCTCATTCAGCATTGGCTAACAAATAGATACAAAAATTGTAGGTTATATGAGCGACTGTTTAGAAAGGGCCACATTTCAAAACACATTCAAGATATAAACACCTTATCGTAGCTGAAATCCGATTAAACTGAAAATACGAGTTTGAAAGCACATATTTTTCATTTACGGTGTACAATAAAGCTGTGGTTGATGTCCAGCCAGCACGTCTTCAAGATCAGAACCGAAATAGACAATAATTCAAACAAACTAGACTTGCAATGTTCAATAAACAGTATGTGTTACAACGTGAGATTACAACCATGTTGCAAGGTCTGACAGACAATCTGACAGTGTCAATCCCATGTACCTCACCTCGATGTGGAGTAAATATTTAGTTTCCTATTCCATGAAAACGTTTTTGAACCTCCTGTATTAGCTAATAGTGCGCAGGGCATTGAAATACTTATTGAATATACTACCTGAAGAAGCTGTTGCCTAATTCCGACCAGAGATCAAGAAGTGCTCAATATTGATGCGATTGGGGTGCCTGAAGAGCAGATGAAGTAACCAGTTTTAGATGTTACCTATCAGCTACGCGTTACCACTTGCCACAGAGCAGTGGTAACCACATCCAATAATAAAACTTAAAATGCATCTGCTCAACAAAAATCAATTGACTTTAGATTATTTTTCAAGCCATCGTATCTATGTAACCTCTTTCTTTAAACACCTTTGCGCAGTCATACAATATAGTCCACGAACTTCAATTTCTACATCACATTTTAGTAGAAAGTTCACAAAAACATGAGTCGTATTCGTGACAATTTATTTATTAGCAATAACTCTTGGGCGATGGCTATTAGACTAGAAACGCTTGCCACACACAGACCCAAATGTCAGCATTGACGTCATAGGGGGAGTAGCTAGCGAACTAAATATACAAAGCCCGTTAATAAAGATGGAAGCGTGAAGCGTATGAGGTAACAGTGCCGTGAAATGTCACTTCACCGCGACCTTTCAACTGGACCTTACCTGTCATTTTTACGTGAGTGACAGGTAATTGATTAATGGGTTTTTTAATACTTGAACCATCAGGGGGATGTAGGAGGACGTTTAAAAATATTCTCGAGGGCATTTAGGAGCGTTTTTAAAGTAAACTGTACCAGCTAAAATGATACAATATACCTAAATACGATAAACTTCGCGCTTCCGGGGTTTTTTGTTAAAGTGTTTTATATTAAAACTTAATCATGCCTTTTCTAAATCTTTACCTTTTTTATGAATCGATAAACCCCCGGGTTTATTCAAATAAATCATCAGTTAAAGTTGTTTCGAATAAGTCGCCGTCGTTTAAAGTTTATAATAATATGTATCCTTTACTATCTTACTGATTTACTTATACATACAGATAATTAAATGTTTTTATAACCTAACGACGCTCGCCTCACCAAACAAGCGCTCCGGCTAACTAAACTGCAGCTACGCACAGTAACGGCTGCCATCACTGGACACGGTACTTTTAACAAGCACCTCTTTGTTATAGGAGTCACAGATAGTCCTCTGTGTCGAGCCTGCATGGAGGAAAAAGAAACAGCAGCCCACGTGCTCCTGCACTGTCCGGGGGTTGCCCCATACAGGGCCAAATACTTCGGTGACCCAGGTACTCTCCGCGAGATTGCCAGTAACACCAAGGGGTTGCTGGCTTTTCTCGGGGAGCTGGGGTGGATCGAGTGATATTCCCACCCGCACGTAAAATACGCGCATTGAGCGTGGAGTTGCGGACACCAGCCCGTTTTACTTATACTTACTTATAACCTAACGACCTGAAGAAGGTTGTTTAGGTACAACACCCAAAATCAGACAACCTTTTGTGCTGCATCATGGAGTTTAAGAGACCAATTAATAGTACATTACTGCCGCGGTCTATAATGACTACTTTGCTGGTCGCGCTGATGATGGCCGACAGCGCAGCGTAGCGCAGCTCCAGGCCGACACAGCGCGGTCAGCGTGCAGCACTTGATGGACGGGCTGAGATAAAGGCCGAGACCGTAGGTCGAGGCCTTTACAGCGAGGACAGCAAGGGCTGCAATGATGGCCAAGCTGAAAGGCCTAGAGCGTAGCTAGGCTAGCTCGAGGCAATCATAGCGTGACCAGCGAAGCAGTCATTGTGGGCCAAGGTTTGTATAGTGCTTTACTCAAAAATGCAAGTACCTAATCTAAATAAACCAGCAAGTAATTTAAAAAAATATATATTGATTAACTAGAATTTTAATTAAAATGACAATTATGAAAAGTACAGTTACTAAAATTCAACACCGACTTTCCCGGTTTGATATTACTGATAGTTTACGATAATTCTAATGCGGTGTTTGACTGCTGGATTATTTCTTCATTTATTACTTCATTTAAATCTTTTTTTTTTTTCCTTTAGACGCACAAACAGCTGTGTTTTAAATAAAATCTTTTTGGAATTGATTTTTTAAAACGTGGCAAAACATTGCCGGCCTGTTAGAGCGGCCAGCAAAACTTTGCCGGCCGCTCTTTGAAACAGAACGGCAAGGTCGACTTTGCTCAAACAAGGTTGTCAAAATAATGATAACATTACATGCATTTTTGAGTAAAAGAGATTTACGATCCTGGAATGGCTTGAAAACAACTCTACATCTCATTTCGTCACACGCAGTTCGGACTGCAATCTAAGTCCAGAGATGCGTTCTAAAAAAACTTAACCAAAATAGTCTGGCAGTGGATGTAGGGCGCTTCTGACGTCATTGGTAACCCAGTCTCGAAATGCATCGTTCCTTCCGACGTTGAAACACGTGTGCCCTAATTAAATTTTATTACTTGCTTCATCATCAGCGTGATGTCGATGAGAGGAATCATTAAAGGTATGGGAGGAATTGTTATCTTGGTTTTTATTTCACTTTTTACTGCATGTAAGTAATTTTCGTTAGCTCCTTTTTACTGCCATGTTACACATCAGTAAATGAAGAGACTGTTAGAGATGCATTTAGGTTGATTACTTCGATTCAGTTGCATTCGGTATCTTAAAAGCTTGAGTAGTCTCGTGTGTTGCAACAGGACATGATTCTGATCGATTTTATACTTCGGTTTGATCTCAAATAATAGAAACGACCGGAAACTTTCATGTAATCGACAACTTTCATGCAATCGAACCGATCGAAACGATCTACTGAATTCCTCTCGTTTATCGACAGTCTTTACCGTTGGGTAATCCGAAAATGTAAACAGGTAAGGCTAAGTGGATGTTTGTTACTGGTTGATTACAGCATTATCATCAAAATACTTGTCTGGCTCATACTCCATAATGCGAAACACATCATTAGGCATCCATTTATATATCTCAAACAGTTTACTTTTTATTTTAGGTAGTACAGGAAATTTTTTACTCTCGTAACAGAAAGTGTACTAAAGATAATTGATACTGAAACAGTCTGTACCAAAATGAACTTTACGAAAATATCTGCTAATTGTAGATGCGTGAAACCAACGAGTTTAGCGTAAGCCCTATCATCCTATCATTAAGCCAATAAATCTGTTAAAAATTCTACATGAACAGTTAAAAGATTTTCTCAGTCATGTTTATTATCTGAATGCTAATTTCAACAGCGAATTCAGACGTAAGTTCAACAAAACTGTTCGATCGAAGATTTATATTCAACAGTCTATAAACCGATTTATTTTGAGACCCTATTACCTTTACCGATTTAGAAACAGACGTGAGCGAAGCATCATACAGGATAGCAAAAGCATATTAAAAGGCAATAAAATTGTTTATAGCTGCATTTGAATATGTCACATGTGCCTTGAAGTCTACATTGTACTAATGACGTGGGTTACACAGAGAGATATCTTCATGATGACTATAAAGATTAGTCGTTTTCTCTGCCAAACATAATTGGCTATATTTAGAGTGAGACAATTCATTACCACATCATTCACTTCATATCTATAATTTTCGTCAGTATTGGCAAGCTTGGATACAAATTATTTACCATTGTTAGCAGTATCGCCTTCAAACCACTTTGCAAAATAATAGTTTTTAATTTAATTAACTATTTTAACAAGTTCCTTAGTAATGTTATCTTCGACTTTTACAGTAGGTTTAACCTCAGCGTCAACTATATCTAATACGTTATCCAGTATAATAAATACGTCGTGCACCATCGTGGCTATATGTATTTTTAAATAAATAACCAGTAATGATGTTTTCTCAATGTGTTTGAAGTTGAAAGGAGGAAAAGCGTAAAACGTGTGTCATGTTTGGTTTCTAGTGATCATGCGCACGTTATGAAGTTGCTAAACGACTTACAATAATTATAGTTATTAACAGTTATTTTGTTAAGAATTTTTATCCTTATTTTTTCCTTTCAATGTTTTCACCGTCAACTTAATTTTAAGGTAATTTCTAAAGGTAAATTCAATTATAAGGAAGGAAGAAACTTCGATATTTTCTTTTCGAATTACGAATTTTGATGGCCTTCCTGTCACCAATAGCATAGTGCGCCTACTAACAAAATTATGGATCTGTGATATCTAAAATAAATAAATTATTATTATTATTCCTTTATTTAACTTTTTACATATAAATTATATTTTTAAATATTCCCATACAAAATAATAAAGAAAAACATTTAAAAATATAAAAAATAGTAGCCCACCGGTATCGGGAACAGGGTCCAAGCTATTATTATTATTACTGGTTTTGCACCCGAAACACTAATTCGTTAAACATAAATCTATAAATTCGTCTTACAAGTTTCCCAGCGAACAATAAAACGGTCTTCGTCCTGTTTTTCTTCAGTATGCCGGAACACCGCACGTTTAATTTGGCTTCGAGGAAAACAATAAGACAGACAAGCTTTATAAATGTACGGTTTACGTACACTAAGGACATTTACGTACGTTCAACGTAAACGCCTCGAATGCTTCATGCGTTGTATCGTTCGCCAAAGGTTTTCGAAATAAGCTTTCGTCCAAGCGATTTTAACTTTTGTGTCGTTGTGATAAAGATTAAATTAATAAGACTACCACTTTTAAAAGTTAATGACTGTTTTGTGGTTAGCTCACATGGAAAAAGGCATGTTTTTCGTAATTGTGGATTTAAGAACGATCTATTACTACTCGAAGTTTTTACAACAAAAATATAGGAAAGAAAATCCAAAGAAAACTAACACCGTCAACAAGTCAAGTACGGGGATTTCTCTCTTGCATTTTTTTGTACTGATAGGACATGTTTCAAATGCATTAAACAGTATGGTTCATAAAACATTGTCGCTGTAAGGGTCATCTCAAATTCTTTAGCAAATTGGCGATTATAAACATGAGAAGTCTAAATACTGTAGACGATCCTAATGTTTCTCAGAGCAACTCTTATGA
The DNA here is from genome assembly GCA_932274075.1 of Diarsia rubi. Taxonomy (NCBI): domain Eukaryota; kingdom Metazoa; phylum Arthropoda; class Insecta; order Lepidoptera; family Noctuidae; genus Diarsia; species Diarsia rubi. Next base: position 11,389,271 of record OW026417.1, on the reverse strand, counting down.
CTATCATTGTCAATCATGGGTGGAGTTTCAAAGTGCCCAGTTTTAGACAGGGTGTAAATTAACCCTTCACACATACGTGAACCAAGCATTCTGTACATCAAACTAAGTACCCCTACGCAAAAATTTTTGCTGGAAAACGTCTTTTTTTTTGGGGTCAGAAATCTCATTTTACGGTAAAACTCAATGTAGCACTCTTAAAAATTGTGCTAGTGGATGCTCTGAATAGTAAGAGGGTCATGGAGGTAATTTAAGTAAAGCTATAACCTGAAAAACTAGTATTTACAAAAACAGCTGTGTAAAATTTGGACTATGACCCCCAATATCTCCGTAACTAGGGGGTTCCCAGGTATGGTCTAGAACAAAAAAAAATATCGCAGTGGTGGGAAGAACAAGTGCCTTTCGTTTGCGTTAAGGGTACTTTTACACCCTTTATATCTAGATAATGTCTGCCACCAAGAACGTAGAAATTTTTGCAAGAGCGGACATGATGTCGTCTATCATTAATACTAGTACCTGGGCGACAGACCTCTGCTTGGGTGAAAATAGAGAAATTGGATTTTTCTAGACATAGTCCTAGCTAGATCGATTATTTTGAACCCCGTAACAGATGTTGCAAATTTCGTCAACATCTTTACAGCCTTTAGAGAACAGGATTACAAATAAATATAGGTACCCATAGTATTTTAACACGATATAATATCACGTGACTAACCCCGAAGGGCTAGATAGAGATAGATGTACCTACTAGTACACGAGTTGATATTTTTGAGTAATAACTATAAGTTTTTTTTTTGTTTTAATGTTTGTTTGTACTTCGCATTAATTTCATCATAATTTCTTACTCATGCAATGCAAAATTTTATATCCACTTATTTACGGCTCTTATTGTATCTAATCGTAATATCGTCTATTTTTAGCATCTTTGGATATAAAAATCAATATGATAATAAAATTTATAACTCATGCAATACAAAATTTTAAATTTTATTCCCATTTTTTATGTCTTTGATTGTAGATAATCCTTTTATTTTAGCATCCTGAGATATAAATACATTTTAGTATTATGTAGCTTAAATAAACTGATTCATACATCCGTGATTACTGTTGTAATGCACCTTTACTTGCCAATCTAAGTTGAGCTTCATAATTGCGCAGTCGTCCACATAACCTTTATTAATATTACTATGCATGAGTCACTTCTATGCTTATAAAACTAAGCCCTAATTTCCACACCACATCGTCAGACGAAAATGGGCCTTAATGCTGCTGAACAACCCAGGTGAGTCAGACCTGAACCAATTTCGTTCACACGGAATATTTTGCAAACTACTTTAAAGTACCTGGATAAAAAGAAACAGTGTCAGCCTACTATTTTCCTTGATAAGATATTATAGATTATATTAAAAATATAATGATAGGTTTTATTAAAAATAAAACTACCTATACTGGTCTATATAGATTAGAAGTCGCGTGCTTTGATGATTCAATTTCTCTATTGTGCACCCAATGCTACTGGTAATCAAATAAGGATTAAATAATGGCATTGAGCTAGATTTGACAGAATCGCAGTCATAATTTATTTTCTAAAGGCCTTGGATTATCAATTTCAGGTATTTTGTTTACTTCCGAATTACTTAATTAAGTTGGCCTAGTGAAGAGAAGTCATAAATCAAGGCTAAAATAGCATTCATAGAAGTGTTAATTTTTTTTCATTTTCAATGAATGATTGATGATTTTCATAGAGTCGTAGGTAACTTCTGCAACCGGTAATCAATATAATGTATGTAATTTTCAGTGGGTTTTTTAGTTAGGTAAAATTAACTATTCAAAACAAATGAAAAACGAACGTGAGTAACTGCGTAGTAAACACCTTTGTTTATTTACTGTTAACTATTTATCAAATTATTATTCGGTAGATACTAATCTACTTACTATGGAAATTACTATCAATGTCGTTGATAACGTTAATATTTTAATCGCTCTTGTTTAATCTTGTTATTTTTCATATTACCTATGTTATTGATGATGTAAACATAAAAAAAATAATAACATTGGGTTGAATAATAAAGTCATTCTTGGAAACCTTGAAACACAAAACAGTTTTTTTGTGGAAAAAGTAATTAGCTGTTGTTATTGTTTACTTCTTTTGTTATGTTGGGCAATCAGATAAAACAAGATAACAGTCAATGACCGAAACGCATAAATCTACACTGTATTTAGCGCCAGCATCGACGAATGTCAACTAATGAAACGTCCTTTCATTTAAATAAAGCTTCTATTTTAAACGTTACGTTTAAAAAAAATAAGGTTCCGCATTGCTCCCAGTATTTTACTTTTTAATTTTAACGTACCTTGAAAAACGTTCAAGAAAATCCGATGAAAATTGTATTTGTGAAAGTAGTAAAATTCAGAATATCGCATTTCATATTCGTCACCTTCGTCTTACTAAAATATCGATTAAAATTACGTCGATCAATACCAGGTCGCCTCAGAACTAACTACTTAAATATTAAACTGAAGGTCTGTACTTGCGTCATTAGTGGCCGCCAACAGTGGGTCAACCCTCAGCCGATGTGGGATAAAAATAACCCTTTGATTTGTCTCCCTGTCAATCAAACTGACTAGTGGTTGGTACGTTACGATGACATGTATCTGATTCTGTTTGTGAATGTTCTTCCTGTTTTTAAGTATCGTCATTATAAATTAGTTTTATTACGTCGTAATTAGTTTTGACGTCATTGTGTGACGTGATAATTTCAAACAAAGATGACCATCAAATGTTTCGTAGTTTGAACTGAGAAACCGACCGTGAATTTGTGTTTACAAGCAATTACTTAGAAAACCTTAATTTAAAATGTTGTTGAATAAAGTTGAATTTCTTACTATATTTTCAAGATCACTGAGGTAATAAAAGCAGTGCAAAAGCAAGGTAGACCTTTTTCATTTTACCTTAAGCAGTAAATTCTGATGTTGTCCCATAAAAATTGTATGACCGAAAACCATTTATGTTTGCCTCGCTCAAAATGAAATCGTAAAAATTGTAACAAACTCTCAATTTGAACGTGTGAGGTCAAGATCATCATCTGACTGTGGAACTCTCCATCGATGCGGTAGAGAGGAGTTCCGGAATTCAGCCATTACATCGCAAACATCAAAAATTTCCACACCTAAATAAACATTTGACAAACAACCAAATAGTCACTGGGCAAAGAACAGTTCCTGTTTCTGGAAAAAAAAGGTTACGCGTCGGGGGATCGTCAACTAGTAAATTGTGATTGCCTCTAATGGTGATCGCTGAGCGATTGCTTCCAAAACATTATCCGTGCACCTTGGAAGTCACTTAGGTCAAGGTTGGTCACCAAGGTTTCAGCCAAACGACTTTGAGCCTACGTCACGAAATAAAACCGTCTGTGTAACGTCTGGTCCTTCGAATGAATGTTTTATATGCCAAACACGTGATACGATACATAAACGATACGTACGCTATAATTACATGGATGATTTGTAGCACAGACTTTGATAACTACGCAATACTGTAATATAAACCAATTAACTTTCTATATGATTCATAAATAGTGGTATACAAAAACCGTTTTAGGAGATTTATACGCTAATCCTAACAGTGACATAATTCAGTCAATACCAATTTCTTCTGCGATGTAGCCATAAATCTGCTATTACATCGTTGAATGTAATTTTGATATATCTGAACGAAGATTATTTCTGTAAGTATTATGTCAATAACCCGTTTTGAGATTAGATCATAATAAATTTTACTTTTAGTGTAGAAAGTGAACGGTAAATGTCGAATCAACGAGATGCTTTTTTATCTTTTTAAGATTTCTTTGATGGTAAAATAAACAGCCTCTAATTTACAATGTTTGATCTCGCCTACCCTAATTCATTATTGTGTAGTTTCTCTAAAATATAGTATGTTGGCATCTTCCTATCTAGGGCAACGATATATCAAATAATAAAGGAGACTGCTGCGTGTGTTTTCTGAAAACTGGCGTGATGAAAAATTATAGCAGCGACACTGAAAACTTTTTCTTTAGATGCAACGTTTTGAAATATTCTGTTTATTCGAATGTGTCGCTATTTATTATACGGGTACAAAGACCCTGTTAACGAAATACGTAGAAGCTACCCAAGACCACGGCAAGACGTCACTGTGCCCATTGTTATATCTTACACAAATCTTGGGGACACAAAATTCCAATGTTACGACGAGAATTGCGCAGTTGAATTACTACGACAAACTTGTTGCGTGAACTGTATTAAAGGTATAATTTTTAGCCTTATATTCGAAGAATTAAGAGTGATTATTGCGTGGTTTTGTTTTATAAATATTTTCAATGACATGACGAAGGTGCGTTGTCTAATTGCGTCTGATCACGTGATGGGCAGCTGTGACAGAGTCAGACGAGATACACCCACGCTGCCGACGCCGATGAGATCTCACGTCACAGTCTGCTTTAACGTTCGTTTTAAATTACTTTTCTGTTCGAAACAACATTTCCGTAGGAGAAAACAAAAATAGTTAATGAAATGTCGACTATAAATGACGAAATTTTATTTTGGGTATTTTGAATACAAACATCAATTCATTCAACGACTCATGGCATTATTTTATAACTACGTATTAAATTTTTGTAGTACTTAGGTGTCTTAGTTTTTATTATTAGTTATGCAATAGCCGTAATCAATGAATTAAAACAAAGCACATAATACGACGGAAGATACGAAGGTGTTAATTAAAATGCAGATATTGTACAATGCATTGTTGTTGGTCATTCTGAAGGGAATCCTTTGTACCTAGTAGAAACTTATCCTCTGCTTTGTAATGGGTAAAGTTATAATGGGATCATAAATTATGTCTATGAAATACATTAACTTCCCTCAATCACCACCAAAAGAATAGCATTATATATTTTGCTGAAAACTTCAAAGAATCGGTCAACCTTCATGTAAGTTTAATAATACATGGTGGAAGGACCACTGATAGATAAACCCCCTTAACCATATTATGAAGATTTTTACCGGTAATTCTATTTAAATCTGCGGTGTCCTATAGAACTGTCTACCCACACGGTCAAAATGTATGGAACAGCAGATAATTATGTTTTTTAATGATTGACAAATACGTAGTAATGAAAACATGATAACCGTTTGTGCGTCAATGTATACTTGTCGATGCATAATAATAGGCTTAACCATGTACTTTTTAAAATAAATCATTGCCCCACACAAGGAATACACAAACATTTAAACTCATATACACAGATACTCAGACCCGAAACAACTATCTGTAGGCCGTACAAATATTTGTTCCGAACGGGGATCGAACCCGCAACACGTAGCGCAGCAGTCACTGCTTGAGCCACTGCGCCAACCGAGCCGCCATTATACAACAATACAATACAACATACTTGACCAAAAAAGTCTTATGGCGCAGCTATGAAAAGACCAGTCCTACCTAGTAGACGGAGATTGGTTGGGTTGATGGGCCAGAGGTTATTTACGTCACCGTCAACAATGTTAGCACTTCCTACCAACTAAGTTGCTAATACCTACTTCTGACTTGACTATAGCCACAAGTACTTCTGACTTCTTGATCCCAATCACAGGGTTATACCGGTAATTAACATTGGTTAGAAACAAAATTTGATAAGTAGGTAAATAAATACTGCGTATAAAGTTAACCTCATCTGAACTTATTAGAAAACCTAAGTGTTGTTTCCAATTAAAGGTCGTATTATGATAACTGATATCAAATAAAATAACGATAATTACCTTGCGTAAATCCCGTTTATGATAATGATCTTTCCTGTATGTATATATTATACTTGAACCACCTACCGACCTGAAAACTGAAACTGAACTGAACTGAAAACCTACTTAAAGCCTAAGTTTTAAGCCTAAACTTTTTGCCTAAGCTTTAAGCCAAGCTTTAAGCCATGCAGCAATACCTAGGGAAAAACAGTGAAGTGAAGAAGGAAGACAAAAGGGACTTATTTATTTTACTGCCGCTCTAGTCGATCTTCAGGCCCGTAGATGGGTTCACCCTTTACATACTGCGTTCCGTAGAAAAATACCTGAACCTGGACTGGTAGTGTGAAAATTAAGTGATAGCAGTGAGCCGGAATAGAAAAAAAATAAAAATATTTTACACTTAGGTCGACCTAATACCTATTGTGATTAAATTGGGAAAATTACAAGAAGACCCATTTTCATTAGAGGATGTTTGCAAACAGATATAAATTAACTGATGTCGCTTTTCCTGAAATTATTATTTTCTTTATGAAAACATTGTGCAATACGTTGTAATTTACGTTACGTTTGTGATATTTCGGCAAATGACACTGGTTTGATAACAATGTATCTACATGCGGTCATTGAAATAATCACGTTGCTAATAATGTCCATTTCATTCTACCTACATAAACTAAGTGATAACAATCGGGAATAATTATATTTTCTCGAATAATATAAATCTCCTAATATGCCTACTTTTTACCTGACTTCGATATTGAACTTATGACTTCAGAGGCTGACCCCGATTGTTCTGTTACACCGTATGCCGATGACCGATTGACTGCCGTCAAACAGTAACAGAAACGTTATTAAAATATATACTGTACAGATGGTTGGAAACAACGCCAGTACAGTAAATAAAACGTTCCCCGGCTAAATAAAGTCAAGAAAATGGTTGAAAGAACTGACGTCTGACTTTCAGTAAAAACAATAATATTTACATCAATATTTCCATTTACTAGAAAACGTACCTAAAGAACATTTCCACGAATATAATATAAATAAACATTACAACACAGTATATTCAATCTTATCACTAACAATCACAGAAGAATGTTAAAAATCATAAAAACAAACATTATCACAGAGGAAACTGATTTTGTTTTATTATAGTATTATCTTTTCAGTTTGTTTAGCATTGTTGATAAGCAAATAGTGAGTTCATTGCTATTATCAATTTGTTGTGACCTTCTTCTTTACATGACGTGTTTATTGAAAGATGCAACACTACCTTTATGTTACCTGTGTACAGATAAATAAAGGTAAATAAATAAAAAAGAACATTGATATTTCTACGCCTTTCCAAGCGCTTCTTTGACACCGCCGTCAAACATAGGAATCCTCTGATCGCATCGGCCGCCCGATACGAGCCATCGCGTATAAGTATGGTCTGCCGTCCGCGGCATACTCTCATCACTCCCGACGACCCTATCACCATCCTTCAGGAAAGCAGTAGGGAAACCAGTACACTTAGAAAAAACAAACACAGATATCCGTCATTCCGACCACGCCGCCGCGGTCCGTCGTCGCGAAATCCCGTATCAAGCCCCCCCCCCCCCCCCCCGACCCTTGCTAGAGCCAGCCCGCGATGCCGAGCCAGTAGTTTTAAACCAGCCCCTAAATAATCTCACTCTGATCCAGCCTGTCCCCTTGCTGCCCTTCCCCAGTGACGTCCTATGCCGAGGTCCGTACCCCACAGGGGGTGCCCTAGCGATCTGTCACTTAGTTTGTAAGCTTTGCCCCTGGCTGGAGGCCTTAAACTCAAGGCATCCACAGGAATTGTCCGGTTAAGCAGACGCCAGTCTCATAGACTGAACTAAAAAAAAAAAAAAAAAAAATGATATTTCTACAAAAACATTGGACTTTTGACATTCAGGTCAGATTACATAACATACTACGCATAACAGACTTTTAACTAACCATGTAGACGTTTAAAACTGAATAATTGAGCAGCCTGGAAAAATAGCTCAATGTGACGCGATACTGAAACATCATTATAACAAGTTTCTGAAACACTATAAAATCAGCAATGTAAAACTTAGCAGAGGACGAAAGCAGATGTCGATGGTCAAGCTATGAGGCTAGTGACTGCAAGCTATACCAAACAGTTTCACACATTTGCGACTAAGAAGAGAGAGAGCAAATTAGAACGTAATAACTTTTATGACCGCGAATCACGTGAATTTGAAAGATAATCAGCAATTAGTTCCACCAATAAAAATACTAAGCAAAGTGATAAAGTCACATGCTGAACTTATACCGATACCAATACAAATGGACATACTTACACTATTGACGTCAATCTTTTGAACAATTCAGCCACGGTGACCATAAAACTTTACTGGAACATTATGAACCAACATGCTTTTAGAACAAAAGTTAATTATCAAATTAGTCTCAGTTCAGTTGATTTCTTTGGATCACGAAGCGTCTGGGTGTAGAATAATACCAAAGAGTATTAATAAGACAATAACCTAACAGACAATAAGTCTACTTGTTGATCCCGGAATATTGTTTTTCTCACATTTTCATTTGTTTTCGCTTGTATTATACAGTATACACTAGCATAACCCTTCAAACCAGTATCGTAAAGTTTACACATTGTGCAGATGGTAAATAATATCGAGTTGCTAATTCACTGCATCAAAGCATAATAATAAACACGTGTGTTTGGCCATGAAACTAGCAAAACTGAGAACCACAACAAAAACAAGAAAATCTGATAAACCATTTCTCAATCCTCAATTAAAATTAATTATTAATAGTACTGGGAATATAAATAGTGTTATTGCAACATTTTTTGATTGACTCATTGGAGTCCTGATAGACGCTGCATCGCAAGCCCCATTGCGTAAACGATGCACCTGTGAAACGACGACGCAAGAGTCACGCCCCCGGAGATATCGACAGCTATAAATACGACGCTATTCAAAGCTTCTTCTCTTCCTGATCAGCTGATATGGCAGCCTTGGTAGCCAGCGATGTTACAACAACTATGTACATAAATTGTGTAATTTCAGTTGAGATTAAGTACTGCAATTGGGTTACGACACTAAAATTCAGTCCATGCTGTATTGTTCTAGAACATAATAGCTTTGTTGATAGCTTGAATGCGTCTGCGCACAGAGTCTGTAACTGTAACATGTTAATATTGGTACACGATTTGAAAATCATCTTAGATGATTTGTTTACATTTTTAGTAACACTATCACTTAGTATTTTATAATCAGATCCATCAGCTTCTGATGATTGTAACCTTGTTATATGCTGTCGTTCTAATTTCAAGCAAAATGTTACATAATCAGTCTATAATTCCATAATAAATGTTGTTATATAACTATTAATTTTCTTATATTAACCTTCAATCTAAATCAATGATAACGTAAAAGGACTTTTAAATCCATCAATGTCAGGTTTAAACTCGATAAAAACCTAACAAAACGAGTTACTTATGCAGATTTAGAGCTACAACACAAGACTGGGGTTTGCAAGCAAAAACAAATTGCAATCAAACGTCTCAATGTCGAAAGCCTGTTTATTTAGCGTCAACATCTGTAAAGTGACGCGGTGAGATATTTTCAGTAGTAAACAAACGTAGTACATACTGCATTTTACTATTTCCATCAACATAATTGAATTACAATGCGGTTTGCGTAGGCAGCCTAAGAGGGCACAATATAATGGTTATTCCTGATCGATAAACAATCGGACTATGAAAACAGCATAAAGAACAGAAAATAGATTTCATTAGTACCGAAATCGTAATGTGTAGGTAATCGTAAGTAACCTCGTGTATAATCATTGCATAACTTTTAATTGGTAGCAGATACGTATTAATTAAGTGCATTCTAAGCCACCGTCTCGGTCGCAAAGTTACATATCATTATGGCATCACATACCTACTTCAAGGATTACGTAAATCTTACGTGTATTGTTCTTCGTTCTATAAGCAGTATAACTTCTTCAAACATCTGAGTATCACTGGAAAACAGAGAAAACAATTTTCTGAACTTTAAAAAAAAAAAGAGGTACCTATCACTTTGTGTCAGTTAATAGGTCCTAAAACCTGTACGCATATAAGCGCATTGGATGTAGAGTTGCGAATACAAGCCCGTTAAACAATACAATAAGTCCCAAAAATGCATAAATATGAAAAAAAAAATGCGTAAATATGTCAACACCTGGACAAAAATAATCTAATAATATTTATTTTACCTTACATTACTTGCATATTTCTTTTTTGTAAACATTGTATAAAAAGGATCATTTCAGGTTAATCTTCCTATCGATATTATAATAATAATAATAATAATCATTTTATTTCAGGCAACTAGGGCCCATACTTAAAATACACACAATAACATAAAACAATAATAACAAACTAATACATATAAAATATTAAATCATACAACACTATTTAACTAAACACGTAACGTCGGCGTCGTGTTTAGTTAAATAATATATGTTTAGTTTTTATAAGTAATAACTATTACTTGCATTTTTTTTTAATACTATGTAAACAGGATAGTTGCAGGTTCATACTCCTATCGATACCTATAAATTTACAGTTACAAGTAATTCTATAAGAACAATCGCAATATAATATTTTAATCAAAACCGCATACATGCGTTGCTCTCAAACAAAGTAAACGCCGCTGACTAATCGCCTGGCATCTGCAAAATTTCTAATTTTCCATTGTAATAGCGAGAAAATTACCACAATATGTAACTGTTCTGATCTTTACATTCTAATGTGCATGTGAGCACTTACGCGTATAGCTGGCGCTTTGTTTAAACGCGTGCCGAGTTTGTAATCAAGGGAATTAGACCCTTGAGTGAAGAGTAGGTACTCATATTATTAAGACCGTTAATGCCATGATTGATAGCATATTAAGCTACCGCATGCTTTGTTTTCAACACTAGATCCAGCCGCTACAGATTGCGAGAAAAGTAACTAGAAGCAGCTGTTTTTCAGGAATGCACGTGAGTATTATTTTTAATTTACAGCTATCACGTTATTTTTCCGCTGTACCCTGAATCTGTATTTTATCTCTAACAACTAAAATCTTGTTTTCTAAGAAGAATAATGGCGTCAAACACAGTCTGACTAGGGAGATGGGTACATATAACAGAACTGTCCAATTATCGTGACGTTTATTAATTAGCGACGATGCCCTATATATCTTAACAAAAGCATCGAAATTGTTTAATTTCATACATTCAGGTCAGTAGGTCGGTTGTGTCATAGCAAGGACAGGCCATACACCATACAAATAAAACAATTTTAACTCATCAACGATTTTGTAAACAATTAACGCAAACTAAACCTTATAACGTTCAGTAGTAAAGTTCAACGTAATTTTCGAAAACTTTAAATAAAAATTGTTGAGAAAACGAAAATAAATTTTGTTTGGAGATATATCGGGATATCGCCTAGACAAATAAAATTCAGCCTTCACCACACTGCACGTCGCGAATCGAATAACAAATACCACAACAATGATTGACATGCCCTAGAAATAAAACTAACACGTTTACAACAAAATTTATATCTAACCATCATAATACAAAGTGTTTGTATTGCTGTTCGAATCGAATAATGACACCAAATCAAACATGAGGTGGTATCGCCTGTAAATATTTGAGAATATTCCTAAATTTTACGCACTACGTCGTTTTTCTACACATCTTGAATGATTAGTAAAATATTCATTACCGCGGGTTGTAAATCAAAGACTATGCAAGCCAAAAAGTTATGTTCGACGTTCATTTGAATATTAAATTATGAAATGAAAATAGAATGGACCCCGCCTGCTTCCAAGTTTTGTTTAGTTTAAAATGTGCTTGTTTTTACTTTTCAGTTTTTTCAGTCGGGTTTTTTAGTTTTTTAATAACTTTTTTTTGTCATACAAAAGTATGTCAAACCTTTACTAAATGACGGCTTAGGTAATCATTAAATATCTCTGAGTACGGCAGTTAGACTGATTGGTTGATTTTAAACTAGGTTTTACATAGTTTCAATGTATTGTTTTGTTCACATAAATGCGTTTTAAAGCTTCACAATACTGTCTAAAGTCTATTGTGTTTCAATAAATAGATTGATATGAAACCCTTAGTTAAAAAAATAAAATGGAATTCAATAGAACACAACATTCTATTTATTTAGGTTTAAAATGTTAAAATCTATTTGTAAATAAATTAAACTAGTTCTAAATGTAAATGTCAAAACAATCATTGCACTAATTTAACGACAACATTCTTCACGGACAATAAATTATAATGTTATGTATTTCAATGCCTCTAGTGAGTGTTATTCTAAATTATGTAAACTGCTTTGGCCTTTAAGATAAGAGACATTAGAGCCTTATCAAATGACAGTTGAAGCCTAGTTGGTACCTATTCTTGTTAACAACTAACAATAATTAATAATTTAATCTGTAGCTGCAAATAGTTTTTATTACTGAGAACATTACTCTTAGTATTAAAAAATATTTACAAAGTACCCAAATAATAAATTCTTTTGGGAAATTCCAATTCCGTATATCAGAAGCAAGCATGATATCGCAAGAGCTGGAAATGATCTGGCAAAATACAGGTGAATCGTAAAAGTGGATGTATTATTTAGTATCAGCTAGGGTCGTAAATCCTAAGAGAATGGTTTTGCCAGATAAGCCAATAGCGTAATTCTTCTCCGGAAAATCGCTGCGTAGAACTTCCTCAGATCTTTTCTTGTCTTGCGAAAATAATCAAAGCTTGTTTAATTGTTCGCTTCATATGCTCTGGACAGAATCAACGTCACAATATACTGCGTCTCTAAAATTATAAATAGTGTTATTGAAAACACATTTATGTGGTTCATTCTAGGTAATTGTGTCTAGAAAAAATTCACTAATGTTAACGCAGTTTTTCAAATGATTTTCCTGTTTTTTGTTTATGTTTTTTTTTGTTTTAATTTAGTGTGCTGATAGATAATAACAAATGTATTTAGTGTTTTTTGAACATCTTCCTCAAAAACAATGGTAATGCATGTACATACCTGTTTTTTCTGTTTTATCCATTCTGATGTGCATATTATTTTTCCTTTCAAGCCCATTTCCTTAAATAGGGATATTTAAGTACAGTTACTGAAGCAAAACTTAATAGGATGAATATTCAACAATCACTTATTTATCAATGACCTTTTTAACATCATCATTTGTTAGCAATTGCTACGTTGACTCTAGCTACTGGAGATCAAACTTGCATCAGTTCATTGGCCCTAAATGTTGACTTTCATCTGTGATAGCAACAGAGCTTTAACATAATTCAACTGGAATGTTAACTTGATTTGTCTCTTTAGGTTATGATTGGAAAAACATACAAAAATGAGTAGGTAATATTTAAGAAGAAGCAATGGTATTTAAATATCTTGATTAACGAACCAAACGAATGATATTATTTCCACAGCATGCCTTTATTCGTAAGTAACTCCATCATGTCAATAAGTGGCCAATTAAAACAGTCTGAGAACTGAAGTCTGTCTCAAATGAATAACGCATGTGACTGACAATGTGACTTGCAATGTGACTGACATTATTGTTCTTTCGCTCCACATAAATTAGTGCAAGCAATTAAAATAACAAGAGAAACGAACTCACGAAAAGACCTGAGACGTGAAATAAATGTGAGAAATATTCAAATAAACTCGTAATGCGTACATATTCATGAACTCCAAGAAAATTCCTTTTGTCAGCGAACTATGAACATCACGAGTTAGCCACATGATAAATATTAGGTATTTAATGCGGTAATTTAAAATAACTAATATTAATAGTGGGTTATTTTATTAACATAATATATGACTACAAGGAAAATTTAAATAAAACCCCTGGTTCGGGTTTGCATTCCATACGATTTGCGGAGAAAACTTTTAAGAATTTGTAAAAGATGAACAAAGGTTTACGCTGAGAAATTGTAACAATGCCAAACAAGGCAGTTGATACGCCACAGTAGAAACAAATTTCGACAAATATGAACCTTATTCGCGTATTAAATTTACGTTAATAGTTTTACGTACAGTAATGAGATGCTTTAAATATGAGTCGACATTCAATTTAGTATATATATGTGTGTAATGGTTTATTGTGATGATTTAAATATGGATTGCATGTATGATTTTAGTGTATATTTAGTTATAGAAATTCAGACACAATGTAAATTGTTAGTGAATAAAAGAATTGAATTGAATTGAGAACTCCATAAACCCCATACTTTAAGAACCCAGTACAAACGTTCTTTTTACTAATACTTGATGGACAATAATTAGTTACAACCTTTGTCCCAGCTGTCATGATCTTTGGAACATTGCCATCATCAGTATTTACTTCCTGAACAAAACTATAAACTTAGGAAATCTTCGATACTGTACTTCAACTAATGTTTACGGAAATTACAATCATAGATTACTAATAGAGAGCCAAATCAAGCAGGATAAGGAAGCTGCAAATAACGTTAATACTTGAGAAGTAGTGATGTGGTCGTGTAGTGCATTTTGTGGCAGTTATTGGTGATTTGCCAAAATGTCTGAGAATTTTAACGAGTTTTCTTCACGTAAAAGTTACTGCACTCTCTTGACATTTTCTTGGGAAAATCAAATTTGATCATTTGCAAACGGCGTGACTGATTAACCCTTGGAACCACGTGGGCATCAAGTTCAATGACACCAACATATAAAAGTACTTTGAAACAGAAATTAGACATTGTTGTGAAATATGTGCGGCAAACTTTGATAAAATGGTTCTCGACACTTCTATTAAAGACAGTTAAGTACGTAAGGTACATTATTTGTACATTCTAGTGTGGAATTTTGTATTAACCCAACATACAGCGTAAAGATGGTAGAAATTGCCGACAATTTCAAATTCCGCCACAACTAAATTGCATAAATTGAACATGTAATAGAATAAACTACACGAACATTGCAGGAACGGTTAACTATAGTACCGAATGCTGACACCAATTACTGTTATGAGCCTTAATTGAAACGCATGCTGGTACAATAAGGCCACTCTGTGAGCGTCAGTTTATCATATATCGAACAATTTGTGGTTGTTTGCTAATCAATAATATTGTTGTAATGGGTAACGTGTGCAGTTGCCCTTCGTCAATTGATGATTGATTTGTTATTGCGCCGAATGTGCATTAAACTGTTACTGTACAAGATCCAAATTATACTAGTACTACGTCTCTGAGTTCAAAATCAACTATTGAGTCACACGTTTCAATTGAATCAATAATACCATCAATCAATTCATCTTTGAATCCTCCTACGCTATCAACATTACCTAGGACGATAACTATACTACTCCACACCACATGTAATGAACCCAACATTCATAGAAGATGCTATGTTAATAAAATCACAAACATAACTAAATAATTTATACGCATTGTTACACAAACCTTCAAATCTACTTCAGTAGTAGTCCATTATTTAGAAAATATATATGTTACTCAATTTAAAATTTCAAGATCATTGCAGAAGGTTATTTGTTAAATATCTTCAGACGGGTTTGATCTAAGAAATTGTTAATCATGGCATTTATTGAATGAGTAGTAACTTGTAGGAAGTCTAGTTCAAACATTGCACGAATGACTGACATTTTGACTTGGTATTGCGGAAGGCGTAAACTACCATGTTTTTATTATCAAATGAATTATTGAAGTCTAGAACAGCATTGTTTAGCAGTAACCAGTGTATTTGAGAGTGATGTAAAAATATTTAGAAGGCCGAGAAAACATTAACCCGATTCCAAACATCAGCAGTATCTTGTTCGCCTTTTACTAATAGCCATTTTAATGGATGTAACGAGAATGGCCCCCAAATCATCGTTAACCTCGCATGAGGAACTCATAAATTCTTCACTTCAATACGATATTGAGTGACAATGTTACCTAACATCGGTAATTGTGTAACCTTCTTCTATCCCTAGAACATCAAAACTGGATTTATATGAGCTTTATCTTCAGTATTGTGTTCATTACTCGCATTATTGCCTTCAAGTGTCAATGTTTCCTCACATTTCAAGCGATGGAGGTGTAAATTCTTAACTATTCCGGTTCTCAACACTTGAGAATATGTGCTCACGTAAGAATAGATGTTTATTTTGAATTTCGCGCCTCGTGGCAATGATTTATCCAAAACATCCTATTTGAGGGGTTATATTATGAAGTCGTTGTGTCAATCTACTCAGTTACTAATATAGAAGTGACTAAATCGCCAAGATTGAGCAGAGGCAGATTGATATGAATGATACATAAAGTAACTACATATACGTACAAGTAACATTGGCTCTTGTGATACAGGAGCTGATGTTTGTGAGTAATCACTTGTCAATAATCATTTTATTTTATTATTTAAATAAAAATAGTAGGTAACTATCTAAATGAAAATTAAACTACATCACCAGACCTTGTTGCAGTTTAACTTTGTATTCTGGAATATGTGTTTATTTATTTTCAGGGTATGTTAAAACCCAGGACCTAAGTATGATCTCATGTGACTAAAATGTAAGTTGTTTTAAATACGTAATCACCAATCACCTGTAGGTACATAAAAATTACATAAGACAAAAACAACAATTAATATGAATGAAAAACAAAACAAAACAAAACAATAAAATGATGTACTTACCAACATGCGATAGACTCGTGAGATCTGATTCTGAAATAGAAGAAAATAAAATGCGTGAAAAAAATGTAAAATGAAAAATGCGTGCAACACTTATTAACAAAATGTTTAACATTAATATTGTTAAACTACTATGATAATATGGGGTTTAACAGTCACTATGATTTTGGGACAAATGAGTTACGTCACACAATACTTTCAACAAAACATGACAAAAAAATAGGAGGCACAAAATATCCTGAAAAACCTAGAACTCAAAATTGTTTGACTTTTTTGTATTGTTTTTTTTTACATAATTCAAGTCATAATGAGCCTGTGATGGATTACAGTTCTGTCCCTATGATACAGTGCGGCCCGTTTCCTGACAGTGGGAAAAATATAGGCCAATGGGCTAGTTAACAAAAAAAATCTAATCAGTCCGTCATATAGATTACCAAAAAATATTGGATACGTAGTTTTTCTTTTTTCACGTAAACAAACAATGAAGACGATACAGTACTTCGAAAACTGCTGGTGTGACGTCATACTCTAACTGCGGTTACTCAGAAATATTTAATGATTACTTAAGCCGTCACTTAGTAATTTGACATATTTTTGTATGACAAAACTGTCAAAACCTTTACTAAGTGATGGCCTAAGTAATCAATAAAGCCCTCAGAGTGCGGCAGTAAGACATTAGTATGACATTTTTTAGCGATCAGTGACGTCACCAACCCCCAATCAAATAATTGACGCGTTTTATCTTCGTCAATTTTTATTGATGTGATCAAACAAAAAATACGTATCCAATATTTTTCGATAATCTAACAGACGGACTGATTAGAATCACATTTTTTCAAGTCAGTAAACATGCCTATTGTGTTATGAGAGCAAAATATTTTTGGGAAATATTCTTTAGGTGCTATATATGATGCTTCCAGGAAATTAAAATTATAGGTGTTAAAACCTATTGAAAAAAGTCTAGGTAGATCGTTTAATATTAAATAATTAAGCACCCACTTTATTTGTTAGGAAATGCAATATGCATCTGCGGTGTGCACACCAGGGAGCAAAATATAATTATGATCTAAGATGCAGCTTAGATCATAATATTTTGCTCCCTGGAATTTCTTAACTTTTTCCTCTTGCAGAAAATGTACGGAATATGTGGTTTTAGTGATATTTCAGGACAATACATTGAATGAATTTATATTGATTTAGTAATAGTCATAGCTATAGTAGTATTACTTGGTAGTGGGAAGTTCAGGAATGTAGTGTACCTAGTAATTTACAATGTACAAGGTAGGTAAATATTACATATATAAAAATGTTAATTAGTCAGCAGACTTAAAAATTCCATTGACAAATGTGTTATTCTACAAACATCCTCTGACTAGTATTTTCCTCACAGTCTCATCCGAAAGCAGCTAGATATCAATATTTTATCGGGAGCAGACAGTTCTGCATGTTCCTGTTTACCGAGTCAGTACTGCGATATACTATAACTCCAGTTGGTGGTAAGCCAGTTGTCAGCCTTTTGGTAACTGACGGCCCAACTGTTCATAAATGACAACCAGGACCAACGGCTTAACGTACCTTTCGAGGCACGGAGGAAACTCAGGATGTAATGGTCCACCATACACGGAGCGTCCTTGACAGGAGCTGCTTGCTCTCCTTTTTTTTGTAGGATGGAAAATCATCAAATGACTTCTCCCGCTGGGCAGATGGGTAGGGAGTGTAAGACTTCTACTGACAAAAAACCACCCATGTTCCATCGTAGCCCTTTGTGTCGAAACCGCGGTATCTCTTTCGGACTACCCGCAGCCCCGACGGAAAGATCGACTCCTACGGCAGTTACCTACAGTATCTTGTTTAATGCTTAACTTAACCAAGTTACCGCAGTATTAGCGATTATTCCTCGAAGTATTAGAATACTAACTGCGTAAATCATAATACCCTCTATTTAAACACACATTACATAATTGTAAACAAACATGGTTCTATATTTCCCCAAGTTATAAAAACATTGTGGAATAATTATTTATTCTACAAGCGCGCGTGTCATTTTAATAATATGCAACTTGTATGCCATTTTTTCCGTTCACACTAAGCGGTGTTATTGGAAAAGGCAGCAGGAAAATGACGACGCATCATACAGTTTGCATAAGTCGTTCACGCATTTTTCCACGTCCCAGGAAATTCCGGGTACGAAGGAAAACTACAAAACTAAAGATACTGTACCTAAAGATTTTTTGTTTAATTCCGGTTTTATTCCAGTAAATAAAATGTCTTATTATATTTTGTAATTACTTTGTTGTTAGGTCTCTTGCTTATTCATTTGAATTTAAGTCTTTAAAGAAATAAGTATGGCCCAGAAAATATTCAGGTTAAATACCTATATAATTGAATAGTTGTAGTAGTTTATCTTCTGGGAAAACTTATTTTTCTGGTAGGAGTTTTACGATTTTAGCCTCAGAAAATAACCGAGTGTAAGTCTTTAAAGAAATAAGGATGGCAATGAAAATATTCAGGTTAAATACCAGGGCATTGACCTGTCTATATAATTGAATAGTTGTAGTAGTTATCAGGGAAAACTTATTTTTCCGGAACGAGTTTTACGATTTTAGCCTCAGAAAATAACTGATATCGCGTACGTTTAATGTCATTCCCAAATTAGAATACGAAACTTTTAATAAAACAGCATTTATTAACACATTGTTTGTAAGCAAAAGAAAAAGGTTTTTTAAAGTGGAGCATAAAGTTAATGGACTGTCTTAGAGGTTTGAATGTTTTCAATCTAGACACCATTATATAGTTTTCCTACTCTTTTTAATCTGGCGCTATTTTATTGTTAATTTTTTTTTTTATTTATTTATTTATTTAGGTTAACCAACAATTGTTTACACTATATACATTTGTGACTTAATGACTATAGTAACATTTACAAGTGCAACAATTAATTACAGGTTAACACCACATGCACAAAAACGGTTTAACATAACATAATATTTAAAACAATAATAAAGAAAACTATCAAATCATTCATTCAATGTTGTTTAAAATACTGATTAAAATTATAATTGATTAAATTGTGATTGATTGATTGGATTCAAAATTAAATTAAATTAAAATCAAAATCAATATTAAAATCAAATAACTTAAACAATAGAATATAATTAAAATTAAAATCAAAATAAAAAATTAAATTTAAAATCAAAACAAACATAAAAATTAAAATTAAAAATCAAAATTAAAATAAATATTAAAAAGTTAATGTATTAGATTGGATTATTAGTGGACAAACAACAGTATAAAATTATAGTTATGATTAGTGCCCAGTGGGTATGAAAAACGGGTATGATAGAAGCAACAATTGGCTATTTGACTACTGTTAAAAATTCATGAAAATGTTATGTTCAAAGAACTAACAGAAACAACACGATGTGTAAAAAAAAGTGATAAAATCGATCAAAAAATGGTTTACTTTTAATTGATTTTAAATGACGTGTTAGACAAAGACAGCGCTATAGATTCGTGACGTCATATTTCAATATGACGTCACGAATCTATACAAGGACACGTAACTATGTCCGTATGAATACCGACATAGTTACGTAGTCCAAATAGCCGTTTCGCGCGACAAGGATAGAAAGTGCCCCCACCAGAAAATTCTAAAGCGTGCAGTTGCCCCATTTTTTGATCGATTTTATAACTTTTTTCACACACATATTCGTGAATTTTTAACAGTAGTCAAACAGTGCATTATATATCAAACTGAGCACCATAAAAAAATTGATAATGACAAAATCAGCAGAAACATTTTTATCCTGACCCATTTTAAGCATATCAAAATTATAGTAACATCAGCATCTGCCTAGTCTTTTCTCAAAAATAATATCAGAGTAACATTTAAAAGAATATTTTGTATTGGAATATTATATGCTTCAGTGGTATATTAATATTTATAGAAATTGCGTCTGGAAATATTTATCAATTTAATTAAATAAAAATGCTGTTCACCTTACAATACCAGTCACCGTCACACTCCAAGGTGCGGAAAAGAATTATTATTAGTTATGTTATATAGCAACTACTGTTTTAGTTAAACAATAATTAAGATCATTATTTTTATTAACATTAATTAAAAGTAATTATCACGTTTAACCAGTGAGCAATTATTAATTTTAGAATTTAAATTAACTTAAAAAAATCTTTAACCTGATTGAGTACCTTACCAAATCATTCCTTTATAGGTATTTGGTATAGTGTTTTGAATAATTCATAAAAATAATTTAATTATGTCGGTCAGATTCTGATTTTATAAATATTACGGAATATTCCTAATAATTACATACGTCATGAAAAACACTGTGTTTTTAATCCTTTGAGACCTATAAGTTAATTTTAAAGTTTTTTCATTATGTGCAGAAATAGTAGGCAGGTATGTGAGTAATCATGAACCATATGTGTAAGTGAGACCTTCGATAAATGCACAATTCTTTTAATTAAAGTCTTTGACTAAGATAATTTACCTTAATATTTGTAAGTCAATTCATATAGCAGTACTTATAATACTTACTGTACTGTACTTACTTACTTATTTATATAGCAGTACTGCTATATAAATTAACTTACAAATATTAAGGTAAATTATAAGTTGCTGTCTACTTTGTGTCAACAATTACGTAGTTAGCTACTTACGTAGAGACCACAATACTAGAAAATTCTGATTTTCTAATAAATGTGAAATAAAATATCTGCGTATCATGATCGTGCTTAAAACGCAATATCCGATCAGATAGGTACGTGTGAAGTAGTTACATAGAGTTCCCAATGTATTAGATTACAGTGACGTGTGTACATGATCTCAACATTGAAAATATTGTTTTACACAACAAGAGTAAAAACATACTTTACGTAATTACTTCAAAACATTACGTTTTTACATGTTTTTCGGCGTAAAAAACAGGGTTCGGGAAATCACCTAAGAAGTTTGTTTGAGTCGAGACAATAACTTTGTTATTTGAAGGCCTTTCAGTAGTGGACGTTGACATCTACAACATGAATCTTCACATTTAAATTACTTACAATATTCAATTCAAGCGGGTCCCACATGACCATTGGATGAATGTTCACAATGAAACGTTGCACGATAGGATCTATGTTTTAAGAAGACGTTAAGATACAATCTTCATGAGCACTTAAAGACTTCCGTATTATGTACCTAGCTGCACATAATTATGTCTGGAGATTCATTGTCATTATTTACTCATTGCATTGTCTTGGGTTAAGTGAAACCAGAAGGAGAATACTAATGCTCTATAGTTACCGACCTTTTTTGGCGGGTGTAAAATCATCAAATAACTTCCCTCCCACTCTTGGGCAGAGCAAAAGGGAGTGTCAGACTTCTACTGACTAAAAACCACCCGTGTTCCTTCTTAGCCCTATAGGTCGAGGCCGCGGCATGTTTGCCCCGACGCGACGGGCGTCGTCGCTGACATATCTTTGAGGCGCGCGTGGAACACGAGCACGCCCGTCATAAGACGGACGACGGACGGCGAACTAGCCCATCACTCACTGTCCAGAGTGTCCACAGGCCCGCGTCCACGGTGGCCGGAAACCATAACGTGGCCATAGACGCTTTCTTTTCTGCTAAGCGTCACTAAAATCGATTATTACTAAAGCGTTTCTTAACTACGAATGTTCGTTGCACCAGCTTGAAGAATCACCCAGATCTAGTGCGAATGGCGTCAGTTATTATGCCATAATGTGTTTATTTTGATGCTAACTGGTCTATTACGTTCACAGCATACGGGCATAACAACACCATAATTTATGTAAGCACACAAATAAGCCGAACATAACAAATATTATGCAAAAGCTATCTTAATCAGGAACCGGGTGATAGAATTTTATTCTATTCTATTGGCTTCTTG
The DNA here is from genome assembly GCA_932274075.1 of Diarsia rubi. Classification (NCBI taxonomy): domain Eukaryota; kingdom Metazoa; phylum Arthropoda; class Insecta; order Lepidoptera; family Noctuidae; genus Diarsia; species Diarsia rubi. The sequence goes on along the minus strand of OW026417.1, from coordinate 11,366,873 downwards.
ATAATGTACTTGGAAAATTAAATCCAGGCAAAACCAATACCAAGCTTCCTTTAGTGGCACTATTTCCGCCAATTCATTTAATTGCCGGATGTAATGGAATCTAATTGAATTGCTTGTGGGTGTGGGGCCCGCACCCATATTTTGCACCACCAGCATACAGAGAATAGCACTCGATGTAATCTAATCTCTGGGTATCTTTGCACTTTATCCTTTGACGTAGATGATTGTGGTCGCAGATGTAATACTAGTATGGCGCCGTTCCGTAATACTGCTTGGTAGGCTGAACACAGACCTACCTATCAGTTCTACTTAATACTTAGTAGGTAAGAGACCTGGGTGTCTAAAATTGACGCTTTAGCAGTATCGTAATATTAATCACGTTAAAAATTTAAATTCTTAAAATGGACTTTATATTGTAAACATTATTTCCATTTTAGAGTTTTAAAAATTTTAACGTGATTCATACTAATATTCTGCTTGGATTCTGATAAAGCGGCCATTTTAGACCCGCTGGAATCGAAAAGTTGATTGAGATGGCAACCGTGTGATGTCATTTATAATTTAAAAGCAGAATCTGGAAAGAAGTTTTACAGCCAAAGTTTATTGAGAGTGTGTTAATTGCCTATGCTTTTCTTCACTTTGGTTTGCAAATTTGGAAGAGTTTGTTTGTCTTGAGTTCACGCTCATTACAATCGTGTTTATTGTGTGGTAGGTCAGTTTCTAATTTGTACGTAGTATGAATTACTGGACAATCGTAGAAGGAACTACTAACAGCAAACATGAATCGTGCTGAACTTTTCACTTCGTAACAAGCTATTTTGGTTTCGTTTCTGATAAAGACCTCATAAATAGAATAAACTGGACATAAAAAAAACATGTTTACAAAATTTCGAATTGCGTCTGTTCAGAACAAAAACATTTAGAGTTATCTGCTATAGACAATGCATGATGAAATGGGTCGCGTATTTTCAAACTACTCAATCTATCTGGTCCGATCATGCACGCCTTGATCCGGGGACATGGAGGATTCCACGGTCGATAACTGTCTGATAAATACGTCAAGAGGTTAAGGTGTGTCAAGCACTATTATTAGTTTGTTATCGACATCGTGCCCCCCGCAGATTGATAATAATAAATTGCTATCAGTCTGGGCCAAGTAGGTACTTTTTGTTGTTTGTTGTTCCTAAATAGGCGTCATATCAAATCGGATGATATCCTCTTTTAAGCCGACTGCGGCGAAGCCCAAGAGGAGGGTTATGTGTTTGGCGTGTATGTGTTGTGATGTATGTCCGTTTCTTTGTTCCCTCATAACTCCTAAACGGATAAAGGGATTTGAATAAAATATACGTCGTTAGATTCGTCTTGATGGCGCGAGTGTCACTGGCTACATTAAAATGAAAATAACCAAAGATAATTGCTGGTTTTGGGGGCCAAATCGTGAATTTGCAAAAATAAAAAACATCCATTACCATCGAGTAGGGTATTAAAATGAAGGGTTTTAAAAGAAGATTAAAAAATATATAACAATTATATGTTTAAAATAAAATTAAGTCACAAATCATATAAACGAACACAAAAGATAAAACATCTGCGAAGATTTTTCAGCAACGAAAGAACAGACACAAAAGAACTAAAAAGTTGGAAACAAAAAAAGTAGTTTAAAAACTAAAAAACCCGACTGAAAAAACAGAAAAAAAAACAAGTACATTATAAATTAAACAAAACTTGGAAGCAGGCGGGGTTCATTTGAATATTAAATTATGAAATGAAAATAGAATGGACCCCGCCTGCTTCCAAGTTTTGTTTATTTTAATTTAAAATGTACTTGTTTTTTACTTTTCAGTTTTTTAACTAGAATATTACGTATTAAAGCCAAGTTTCTGCGCAGATTTTGATTAATCATAATATTTTGTTACAAGGGGACCTTGTCGCCATTATTACTGTGAAGTGTTATTGCAAATTACTTATCAGAAAACCAACTGCTAAACCTTTAGTTCAATGCCGCAAGGAAGGATTTGTATTTGATCAGAATTTGATGAGAATTGCTAGGTCAGTGTAAGCTATTGAAGGCTAGTCTTATCCTAATGACACTTTATGGTTTACCTATGTAGGTTCTCGTATCAACTTTACCATAAACTTCGCTCTAGAAACTAAAAGTTCAACTGCGTCAACGTATTGAATGTCATTCTTCATTCTGGAATAGTCCTCTTTAATTGGTTTTATTTTTGTCTCTAATTGTACGGGTTGATTGTCTTCTGTGCGTTAGTTGCTTTTAATTTATAATGAATTAGTGTTGTCGTATTGCAGTTAACATTTTTAATATTTTTGATACGTACACAGTTTTGACTCAAATAGTGGATAATGAGTATAATATCCCTTTATTAATCTCCTTATTTGCTACAGGAGTTCCTAAGGTTAAAGACCTCAGTTCTGCTACCTGGATTTTCCAAAGGCTTAGAAATATAATCAGTGAAAGTTTTTGAATATTTACTTCTATAGACTTCTATAGGTAGTAACTATTTACCTATGTAGCGACATCGTATTCAAGTTAACAACTTTTTTATAGCATAACTGCAGTACCTGCTACTAACTTATCCTACAACCTCAGACCAAATAAAAAGAAAAGACGGAACTCTGCGAACAACAAAGTGAGGCCGGTCAAACTACGCCTCGCATACACGCACACATGTCTCAGACCAAATAAAAAGTTTAAGACCAAGGCGTAGTTTATGTTGTACGTGTGTGCGTGTATTGTGTATGTACACGGCAAGGCGTAGTTTGACCGGCCTCACTTTGCTGTTCGCAGAGTTCCGTCTTTACTTTTTATTTGGTCTGAGCCTACAACACGATACAAATTCTGACTTCTTATGTTACAGTTAAAATTTCAGTAGATATTTAAAGCTCATTTACGAACTATGATTCTCCTTGAATTAAAAAAATGATTTATTTGTTCTAACAGTACTTAATAATACTAATGTTTGCATGAAACGCTTCCTTTCTAGTAATTAGTATAATCTTAACATTGACTTTTGTATTTGGCTTAACCTTCTCACGGCTGTGTTTTGACATTATTATAATTTACCTAATTAAAATCCTTGACTAACAAATCTCATGTCAAGTAATTTATTCAAAGCCCCATGCATTTAGCAAAAAAAACTCTCAGACAGACAATGACACATAAAAGCTACGTAGGTAATTACCGTTTATTTATTTGCATAACCCATTACGTAAATTGGAATATTCCACAAAAAAACGAAAGTACGTAGAAACTCATTGAGACTAAAAGACTATTTAACCTGTATTTATTTAACCTTTTTTGTTTAAAGAAGCTACGCATGAATCTTATCATTGTCACATGGACTTTTATTTTTAGCTCAAGCCGTTATTCCTTAATCAGTGAAAGATAATAATTACTTCATACGTCAATCCTGACCTTACTCTGTACAGTAGTTGTTCATTATTGTTGAAAATGATACCCAAAATGCACAGTCAACTAAGTCAGCCAGATAAACGTTAAAAGAGAACCGTTGTTTTATAAATATAATTAAGCTTTTTAGTTACCAGCTGGGATACGCTAATGAATTTTTTTTTATCTTTTGTCGATGAAAAAACCTTCACCATATATCCAAACAGGAGCAGCTACGAGGGGCGTTCAATGTATTCTCGTCTCGGTATGGATATGTTAGAAAAAAGATAAAACCTTGAGTAACAAAATGTTTTTCAATATAGTCTCCCATGATATCAATACATTTGTTTGATCGTGAAATAAGTTTTTCTATTCCCTTTTAAAAATATATATTTTCTTGTTGGCCCGAAACATGCTCATTTACAGCGAACTTGAGCTCATTATCGTTTTCCCCGGAGGTCTTTTTTTATTTAAATTTGGGAATAAAAAGTAGTCACTGGGGGCCGGGTAGCCATTGCTCGCAGAACGGATGGCCGATGGGGTCGGAAAGTTCTGGAGTGGCGACCGCGATCCGGAAGACGTTGCGTTGGAAGGCCTCCCACTAGGTGGACCGATGACCTGGTGAAGGTTTCGGGGATCCGCTGGATGCGAGACGCACGGGACCGGTCAGTGTGGCGACACTTAGGGGAGACCTATGTCCAGCAGTGGACGTCTTTCGGGTGAAATGATGACTGGGGTCAGGTCTAGACTGTAGGGTGGGTGGTTAATTTCCTCGAACCCGCACTCTCGTACAGCAGCCTTGGAAAACCGCGCAGTGTGAACCGGTGCGTTATCGTTAAGAAGCAGCACCTTCTTTGCCAGCTTTCCTGTTCTTTTTTCTTTTATTGCTTCTCTTCTGCCAACATCTTGATTTTTAGACGTACATCTTCTGTACTAATGACCACTTAAAACTTGATTTCACCCCCCACCCCCAGACCCTTTTTTTTTTTTTTTTTGGTGGGTGTAAAATCATCGAATAACCCCTCCCGCTCTTGGGCAGAGCGAAAGGGAGTGTCAGACTTCTACTGACTAAAAACCACCCATGTTCCTTCTTCGCCATCTATGTCGAGGCCGCGATAACCGTTGGACTACCCGCGGCCCCGACAGGCGTCGGCCCTTTCGGGCCCCTCCCATGTTGCTGACATCTCTTTGAGGCGCGCGTGGAACACGAACGCGCCGTCGACACGGCCTGTTTTCGTCGTGAGACGGACGGACGGCGAGTTAGCCCATCACTCACCGTCCACAGGCCCGCGTCTACGGTGGCCGGAGGTCATCGCGGGACCGGAGGTCATCGCGGGACCCCCAGACCCTCAGATAGTGTTCTTAGCTACTGATATAATTTAATAACCCACAATAATTTTAAATCACCCCGATACCGAGAATACATTAAACGCCCCTCGTATAAAAGTTAGAATGTCCGAGGTAATTTGGCTTTGGCCGCTTTTTTTTTTCTTTAAAATTTATATTTTGTGGGCTACTCTTGATTTGCGCTGCCACGTTTAGGTTATCACAGCTTTTGAGTAGGTACTGTTTTCCCATAGCTTTTCTATTATGAGATACCAACCTCCTAACGTACTAACACCAAGTGAGTGCCATACCTACCTATTTAAAAAGTTTAATAGCCTAGGTAAGTAATTAAATAAAACAAATAAACAGCTGACCAGTTAGCAGTTCGTAGTTCGAACCTATTATAATATTTTAATGAGTATTTTTCCAAAGCAGCATCGTCCAGCATCGTTGCATAATATAAAAAAACTTCCGCGAAACCCGTCACAATTAGCAAAAAACGGGTATTCAGAAAACTCAATTTTGTCACATCCGTTGACGTACCTATATCACATTGAATCAGAGATTTATTGTAATAGTATTGTAGGTACTAAAGATTAACACTTGAATGATTGGTTAAGAGACGATTATGTATTGCCAGCTGTTACGGGGACTGACGACATTGTATGACGCAGACGAATCCATTAGGTCGAACGTTGATTTTATTCATGGATTTCACAAGTCTTGACAATGCCTAATTTTTACTATAAAAGAATGACGTACCATTCATTACAATAAATCATAGGGGACGTACCCCTGAATGAAATATAAAATTGATACGTAAATATCAGAGCAAGAAGAATTAGGTAATTAAGTTTTGAATTTATTGCTACCGGTTCATCAAAACGAATACAATCAAGCATAATTATGGAAGTATCGTCCGACTGTACGATATATTTTGTAATAATATTATATGCTCATTAAAGATTTCTTAGGATTAATTTCTGTTACTCATGGTTTATATTACATATGTGAACATAAACAATCACACTCATATTATAAAGGCGAAAGTTTGTGAGTGTGTACTTCTTCACGTAAAAATTACTGAACGGATTTGGATAAAATTTGGTACACAGATAGTTTATAATCTGGATTAAGTAACAAATAAGATAGTTTTTATTCCGATTTTATCTTCCCGTGGGATCATTTTCGAGTTGTAGCGGGTAAAGCCGCTTGCAACAGCTAGTATTGAAATAAGACAGTGATCCAGATTTGTTTAGTAACTCTCTGCCCATCATTTCCGTTTATTTGAAATTCCATAAATACTAGAACAGAAAAGGATGAAGTTTTTACCATAAGTGAAAAGTAAATTGAATAAAAGTTTTGTCTAGAATAATAAAGAAATTGTTAAGACCTACTGAATTTTTAAATGGTTAAATAGAAGTAATTATGCGACATCTAGTACAGAATTCTGACATTAAAATAAATGCTGATACTAAAGCTCCCTCGGCAGTAATAATTATGAACTAACATACAATAATAACATCCACAAGTTCTCGTAAGATGTCGCTAGTAGTGACATGATAACTTTCGTAACAGCGCCATCTATACCACGGATAGTATAACTTTTGCAAGCACCGACTTAAATGACGTACAGTGCCATCTGTGGTAAAACTGGCGTACTATTAGGAGACGTGCATTATACGATCAGTGTTTGTTTGACGTTAGGGCCGTAGATGGCAGTAAAAGCATTAAAATATTTTTAAGAAAAACATACCTGTATCATTGAGCAGGGCATTGATGTCCGTGGTCGACCCATCGGCCGACATTGCTGAAACGAACAAAAAAAAAACGTTATTTCTCTCATCTGTTACAGTCAATTATTAAGTTTGCGCAGTAATTGCAAGCCTTTCATGATAAATTATCTGTTAAAACCTTTTTAAAATAACTTTTGTAGTAGAAGAGTATTCACTTATTTAATGTATTTTATGTTGATAAAGTCAGCTTCACCTGAACAAACATCCGTTTTTCAGACTTCATCGGAGCAATTAGGAACTGTTAATGGTTAAAACTTACAGGTCGGTTTAACGGAAGGCCATATATCTGAAAACAATGGGAGCACGTGACTGATACAATTTTGATTAGGTAGTCGGTGGTTGCGATAACATTGAGTTGAGTTGCTACGAGTTGAAAGTAGAGCTGATCTTTTCAGTTATTAACAGGCCTAGTTATTCCTTAAAGAGAGTATCGTTAAAAGGCGATAGCTACTTAGATGCAGAATGTAAGGGATCACCATGAAGAATATGAACTTTGCTAGTCATAATGATTGCTAAATTAATAGGTAGGACTATTAACTAACGACGCAAACCTGATGCTTGCGATTATTCATACAATCTTTGTATTGGTCATACAGAGGTCCTTTTTCTGCATCAGTCTATAGATATTAATGATTTTATGAGTAGGTCTACCTACGTAATCTATTATGAACTCGAGTGACCTGCCCGTCCAGAATTAGATATGAAATCAGAGTTTTGTGGTAACTGAAATTTAGTAGACACTACCTCCTAACGAGAAATTCTTCACTCCGGAAAGAGAAATATTAAAGAGGCGACTCATGCAGCCACCTATTTCTGCTAAAGTATTTAAATGTAATGTGTGTTCAGTGTGAGGGAATTTTTACCAGTTTCTAGTGTAAAGGTGATTAGAATTATGATGGTACTTAACGGTCTGCTACAATTTGATAATAACCGTCATATTGCATCGTATTTGGTTTGTTTACAATCTGAATTATATAATTTGCAACGTTGATCGCAACTCGTAACCCCAACGAGAGAAGGCCGCGAGTGAAGCGTGTCGCGGGACACGGTCGGCGGCGATTTGATCATTTCATATCATTGCTTGCTGTTTGTTATTTACATAATTATGTAATGATTTTGACTCGGTTTCTGACTTGTTTAGGAGGTTATTTTGCAGATAGGTGTTTTGTACTGTCGCAAAAACTGAAAACGTCGTAAAAGCTTAGGTAATCTCTGAAGATTACCTAGTTTTTACGCCGTTTTTAGTTTTTCCTTGCCTATCAGGGTGGGATCAGTGCCATGGTATTTGCACTTGGAAAATTATAACACTACGTTTACTTCTTATCTGTCTATAGACATAAATACGACATTAAGAATTTGATAAAGGAAAACAAAGAAAATGTAGTTACTTATTTAAGTATTTAAAGTTTTTGCGAGTGAAGGATTCCTATACCTGCAGGCTTTTGATTAAAGGTTCCGTTCAGGAGCAAGTTTCAGCTGCATTGATTTTGAAATGAGATTATAAGGGATGGAGACAAGTACCTATTTAGTTGAAATGCTTAGGTTTGATTCCAAAGATGTGATTATTTTAAAGTTGGGTAAGGTTATGATTCCTGAAAAACTAGATTTTACTACACAGCCATTCCCTTTCTTAAGTCGTTACGCACATTAATCTTATCTAAAAGCGTATAAACACAAGTGTCAGCTTTGTTTTACGTGCATTGATTCCTAGATAAGCAGAATACCTTTGGAATTTCACAAAACCAACAATAATATTGTTTGACGTGGTCAAACACCCATCAAAGGGGTACTTCTACTGACAGATAAGATAGTATACCTTAGAAATACTTGAGATATGGGTACCCAGTCCCAACATATTTCATCTACAGTTGCTTGACCTTAGCAAAAAATCTACGAAATATACGACCACTTGAGCAGTCAGCATAAATTATAATTGTATTGAAACCTGCTGAGATGATGTTCGGCCAATATAAATCAAGTTTTTGTGGTTGCAAGTCATATTAGGTGATGTATTGTATTTGCTACGCGTACCTATCTGACAAGAGTGGCAAGACATAAATGAAGAACAAGAAATCTAGACCCATAGCTGCCTTATGAAAATTTAACGGTTTCTGATTTATGAGTTTATCAGACAGATACAAAATTTAGAATAATTCTTTCACAAAAAAAGGGTTTCGTTAAAACAATCACTAGTAATCAAGGAATGATTTTCAGTCGCTTCTGAGGTACGGTACTTCTGAGGAGGATTTTTAATAATGCCTCGCCTATCGTAACCCTATTATTATTCTCCAAAAAAATTAGGTTGCCTCTAATATCTCATAATATTTTCCTCACTCTTGCTATCAATTCCAAGAAAAAACTACACAAAGCAACATTAATTTATGACATAGAATAACACGAAAATCTTAACAGAATCTACGCGGAAAATAACAGTATATAGGTATTACACGGGTATTCCCATAAACCTACTAAGATAAAGTTTCATAATACTGTTTTGAACGACCGATATCAGTTTTCAACATGCATAATTACATAATTATGTATCTACTACGCATATGTATACAATAATGTTGCTCTACTTAACTATTTCATTACGATAGTTATGTTAAAAAAAACAATGGCCTACTCATTGAAAATGTTTCTTTTTCGTTTGTTTCAGATTATGGTTACGTAACAACTTCTGAAGTCTAGTATCCACTTGAAAATATAAAAAGCACTTCCCGCTCATAACTTTACTCATAGTACAAACCAACGTAACCGAATCTGACATTTGTTCCACTCAACCTTAAATCAATACCCTTTTTTTTTGGCGGTATCTCTTTCGAACATCCTGCAGCCTGAGCCAAACCCCTGATTTAGCGATAAAGTTTATATTTGGCAGATTTTAGTAGCTTTATGTGCAGTGGCTATCTGTATCACGTTGTAGTTCCACTTTAACAATAAGTACAGTCATTATGATTATTTTCTCTCCTAAATACTGTTTTACTTTTAAAAGATCAATAAACATAATACCAACCAGTGGTAAGGTATTCCATTCTATTTTTGTTTAGGCAATTAAAGCCGATGTCGACTATTCTGCCAATGTCCAGTGAACAGTGGTAAGGTATGTTTTACAAACACTTATCATAATGACACTGATTTGTCAGTTTGTCACACTGGCCTTCATTAAAAACTGTTCCAATACCTACCACTGACAAAATTAACCAAACCGCGAGTTTTGACGAGGGTTATCCTAAAATGGTGTATGCAAAAACTGACAGGTCGTTTTTAAGCCCTACATTAAGGTCTTATTCCAGACATAAAAAAAAGATTGGATTTCCCATAGCCACAAAATTTATTGTTGATGTGGCAAGTAAGAGACTTCAGTTCATTTTCTAACAGTTTTTCTGGGGATAGAATGGAAAAGGAGCTATGAATTAGAAGAATGCCCCTAAGTTAATAAACTACATGGAAATATGGAAAGGAAAAAGAGCAAAAAAAGTAAAATATGATGCCGTGACGTTTGACAGGGGAGAAGAGAAGTGCGTGTTTTGCCAACCCACCCCAAGTAGAAAGAGACAAAGGCAGGAAAATGCATGCAAGATGACACCCTAAGGCCGCTGCTAACTGAGTTTGGCAAAATGGGGGATAAAACGACACTCAGTACCAATACCGTGCGACCAGACCATGGTCAAGGTACATGCCATGGTTCAGTTGCTGATACGACAAATGTTTCCCTACATCTGCACATTAGAGGAGTTAAAACGTTTCATAAATGAACCATATCGATACAAAAACAGCAGGAAATTAAACTATAATTACTACCCCAAGAGACGCAGACGGCTCTACAGGTTGTGTGAAGTAATGTTGGGTGTGACGAACCAAATGTAGAAATTACAACTGAATAAAGAAATCTTATGATTTTCTTATTACTACAATGTGTTGCGTCATAAATCTAATCAGTCAACAGTTATGGTAATCGGTTGAATGCGATGTTTAAGGATAGCAATCAATCGATTCTGGTTCTGGTGATTAGGTTAATAGGCTTCGCTAGAGTTCTCCTGGTGTAAAACTTCTAATCATACATTTAGCTGAAATTCTACTATTCAGTTAATTTTAGCTGGGTATATGAATTTGTAATTATTTTTTTCATACCGCTTAGCTATAGTTCGGGGTTTTCCGATATTAGTCTTAAAGGGACTGTTGTCTTAAAAGTAATTGAAAGTCATCTCACATTAATGCTGACCTTGACTGCCTTGAAAGCCAGTCCTGTTCTCATTCAAACAATGTATGGCGTAAACAACAATTAACTATACAAAAGTGGGAACACCTACAAGATCAAAATGTGTAGAAAAACCGACTATGTGTACAGATGAAAGTGATGGAACGTTACACTTTGAATGACAGTTTTTTCCTTCGAGTTTTATCATAACACATCGTTTTCGTAAAAAATATAGATCCATTAAGGTTTACGCGCAGTTAGATGCGCCTCTGAACCAGTCATTGCATTTTATAAATTTTAATATAAAAAGTATGGAACTCCGCGCACCTATACGCATCGTAAACGTTTTCGGACGAAAATGCGTGCGTAACCACAAATCGGTCAGTATCGTGACCATAGAAATATAAAAAACAGATCAATGACCATGTCTATTCACTGCCTACACAGCTGTTCAGATCTCATTTGTGGTTTTGATCTTAATATAATAGATACCTATATCTTGATTATGTGGTTTTTATAGGCAATTATAGTCATAACCGCCTGGATTGTATTCTAATAGAATGGAATTGATAATGTCTGAACTTATTTGACCTATATTACAGATATAGAACACGGTATATTTCCAGACTAGCTCGAAACGTAATTGATATTCTGAGAGAGCAAAGGCTGTGAAATTTAGGTAAGTAGGTAGTGGGAACTGTTACAGATAGGTCGGAACCATAGATAACAGACGGACACAAGAAAAATCGTTTTATTCTGTTATGGGTTCATACAAATTCTTTGGAACGTAATTTTTTGAAACAAGATAGACCCGGTGATTCGTGCCTGTCTACTCTTAGAAATAACTGAAACACACTCAGGGGTTATAGTATGTTTTAAGGTTCGGGCATAATCTTGGTATACGCATTATGACGACTATGCAGATTAATGTCTGAGATGGTCGTTTGAAGAAAGCACCACATACATATGATTGGACCTGTCACGCACTGGCTACACGATAACTGCTGACAAAAATGCTTACACTGGTAAGCTGTAGCTCGACCTATATGAGCTCATCGTCACGACTAACAATACCAGAGGATAAAAGGGCATTTGGGTAGGTTGCTTATAGTACTCAAACTGCCAAGCTTATGATTCAATTCTTAAATATAACTTTTTTTCCAGAACATCACGTTTAATGTTACCCAAATACCTTTTTATGATTACTGTAATAATCTGCTCCAAGTATAGTAGACCTCAACTAAACGAAGTAACAATGTACTTAAATACCAAATCAAAATAACAACTAATTAGCGAGCCAACAAAGCAACAGATTTTACAATCAATTAAAATAATTATAGGTATAACGTATAACATGGTACACAATACTATGCCCTTGATCGCACATAATATAAAAGCTTCAACACCTATTTATGTAGCCGGCTATATTGTTTGCAAACAAAAAAAGTCAAATGAGGTTCTAAAATAAGGCTGCATGATTATTTGTGTAGCAATGGTCTTCAAAAATAGGTTAAATAACAACGAGTATCCTTGAATGTTTTCATCGAATTATCCAACGGATGTGGTGGTTACAAAAGTTAGCAGCTGATTCGAATTTCGACGGTTTTCCAAACAACTAGACAAGATTTACACAAAACATCATCAGTGCTCTAGTCCCCGAAGGGTTAGGCCAAGGCGAACCTATAGAACACCCACATGTTTCTGGGTCTAAATTCCATGGCTAACACTTAGAAATTCCTGATGGAAAAACCCAATAACACTGTCACACTCGGTAATCAAACCTAGGATCGTAGTCGCGTTTGTGATCAGTAAACAAACGAGCAGTTTATGAAATTATTTTATCATAGAAGGCATGATCCTGCTGTGTAGCTTTTATTCTAAAGTGTAAAATCCTAACAAATGCTGATGAGTCGATATCTTGGCGAATCGGCAAGCGTAAGGTGGGACGCCCTCAGGCTCGGTGGAGCGATGATCTTCGCAGAGTGGCTGGTAACAACCGGATGAGAGTTGCCGAAAATCGAGTTGAGTGGCACAAGATTATAGGCTTATATCCAGCAGTGGATTGCAATAGGCTGATGATGATGATGAATTTAGAACCAGATTATCCTACTTACAAAAACATTAAAAAAGTAGAGTGGAAGGAGACGGTGCTTAACTAAACACGGAATATAAAGGAGTTACAAGTAAAAGTTTGCCTCACTGTAACATTTAGTGCATCAAAAGGAACGATAGCCAAAGTAGCTTAGGCCACTGGCAGATATACCAGCAAACTTCGTAACACTCTTACTCTCTTCAAACTATCACGAAACCGATAAATGGTTCAATAACAATCGGAAGTACAATAGGAACATAAACGCTGTAAGGTCAATCATAACAATTTGTATGCACGAAGTGGGGTGTCTACGACCCGTGCCCATATGGTCCTCTCGTGCTCGTATAGGCAGTGGTAAGTGACAATGATACATAACATGAGGTCACACCATTGTTTGTGTATGTGCCGCTGTTATGTGATTAGTTCACGTGTGGTTTTTTGTGGTTAGGTTTGGAAGCATGTACTTACTGTCTTATCGAACGTTTCACAGCTAGACTTTAGATTCTTTTTCTTTGTGTCAGAGAATGAGCATTTAAATAATCTTCGTTATTATGATCTTACTAGCTGTTGCCAGCGGCTTCACCCGCTGCAACTCGAAAACTATCCCACGGGAAGATAAAATCGGGATAAAAACTATCTTATGTGTAAATCCGTTCAGTAGTTTTAACGTGAAGAAGTAACAAACATCCGGCCGAATATTAAGTTGCCCTTAAATCTCGTTCTGTCTCTGTTACTTCAGCATAAAGCGACCGAGACAGAACTACATTTGAGGATTACTTATATTTGAGTGGCGTTTCAGTATTCGGCCGATACACACTCACACACTCACAAACTTTCGTCTTTATAATATTAGTGTGATATTAGTGTGATAATGGTTTTACTGCTGGATTTCAAGCTGGAGAAGCTACCTCGTTCGTCTAGTTGTCGCAAGCGCGACTATCGAGCATGAGGTCCTGGGTTTGATTCCTAGTTCGGGCAAAGTTAATGAGTTCCTCTAACAGGAATTTCTCAGTAACAGACACGGAGTCTGGATTTGTGTCTCGACTGACATCATCATAACTGTCGAAATCTGGATGCACTATTAGATACAACTCAGCCTAACCCTATGCACAATAGTTTTTTTTTTAATAATCCACACAGGCACCATTCCGATCCCATTAAGTTATAAAATAAGGGCTGCCCATCATCGTCACTTCCAACCCACAGGTACTCGTCATGTGTATATATTACCCTCACGATTATTTTAATCTGATTAAGAATCTTGTAAAATCTAAGATTTAATAAGTTTTCAATATTAACTTCTTCAATGGAAATTAAAACCACAGAGCGTCCTTCTACACTGCACTATGTAAATTTAATGTAACACATGCTCACGAACATTAACAAACAGAGTTGCAATGAGATAATCGTTATACTCTCCGGCTATAAAAATTAACATTGAACTTAATTATTAAGTTACAAAGAGCTATTTTAATGGTTATGTGTTTGTTTATCAAAGGTTTGTCACATTTAGATAGTTCTTCAATTTATATTTTGAGTCATCGCTTGTTTATCGTTTAGTTCATACAAAACATAATACATAATACCCAAATGGTATTTGAAAGTATTAAATTGTCTGGAAACTTTTTAGCTCAGATGAGCTAAAAAGGGTGGTACTGGGATGCAAATGCATTCTTTAAGTTACTGTTAAGTTGTAATTGAATCTGGTGTCGAACCTCATCGCAAAGTATAAAGTTTTAACTGATATTGTTGTTGATATCCAATTAATTTAATGACATAGTTTACTTATTCTTTACACACAGTTTTATTTGTGCCTGGACTGTCATAGGACAGTAGTAATTTAATTATCTCCCAATCGCGACGGTTGGGTTGTATATATTATATATATATTCATAAGTATTATTCTCTGCAAATAATTTTCATCAATTAGCTGTTTCTAGGAGATTTGGGGAAAGGCAAATGCAATAACGAAAAACATTGATGTCTTGTTATTGCAATACATCTTTCGACCACCTGTTATATATTTATTTTATTGTTGTTGCTGCATATAATATGTAGGCAATGTGATTGGCTCTAAGATCTGTAATCAATTATTCATGCAAATTAAGTATAACATAACAAGACAGATAAAGTGGCGGTGATCATTATAACGGACACACTCATTACTTTATCTATCAAACATGGAATTAATCTATTTCTATAATAATAATATGTAGTGAAAACTGGCAGAGAGACAAACGATTAAGTGATTAAAACCTACCGTCTAAATGCTTTATTTATGCAAATAATGAATAACTGTACTTTAATGAGTTAAGTTAGCTTACTTGAATTATTTAGTCATTTATGTTCAAGGAGCTCGTTCACAGTCGCTCGGGGTTGATATTTAGGTTAAGCCGCGCTTGTCTAGGTTGATCCCTGGATGGGTCCGCGATGGGACCCATTACTTGGTCCCGAGTTCCCGACTGTTATTTAAAGAGTTTCGTCACACTAGTCTTACCATATTACCCAATAATCTTTAGGTTGTGAAGGTCAAATAGGCAATATAATTATGTCAATATCGGGGCCTCAGCACAAGGGCTAAAAAGGAACATGGGTGGTTTTTAGTCAGTCTGACACTCCCTTCCGCTTTACCCAGACTGGGAGGGATTATTTGATCCCCCCCCCCCAAGTTCAAATAGGCAGTCGCTCCATATAAAATAGTGGTTTATAGCTGCATCTGTTTCAGATCCAGCCTGTCCCCTTGCTGCCCTTCCCCAGTGACGTCCTAAGCCGAGGTCCGTACTCCACAGGGGGTGCCCTTAGCGATTTGTCACTTAGTTTGTAAGCTTTGCCCCTAGCTGGAGGCCTTAAACTCAAGGCATCCACAGGGATTGTCCGGTTAAGCAGAAGCCAGTCTCATAGGGGGGTGCCCTTAGCGATTTGTCACTTAGTTTGTAAGCTTTGCCATAGACTGAACTGCGAGATGCAACTACCAAAAAAAAAATGCATCTGTTTAGATATTAGATATTTGTCATTGAACACACACACATGGTAAGTACCTACAGAAAAAGTTTAACAAATGCTGTGCAAATGATGATGTCCAATGATAGATTTGCCTGTTATAGTTAAAAAAATAACATTTCAGGAGCTAAGAAGTATTTTTATCTTAAACTGGTTTTTTACGTACAAAAAATTACGTAATTCAAACATTAATTATAATTAATGTTTCCACCCAGTTATCTAGAATTCGATATTTTTTTCAGTACAACCTGTTCATATATAAACTGTTAACCGTCAAAACAATGTAAATATGAATGCGTTAATGATGTATTCAGTCTTAAACATTAATCGCAACTTGCATAATTTAGTTACGTAGAAACAAACATTATGTAAAACAAATATATTCTTTGTAATTCTAGATACTAATAGTGTGTATTCTGCCAGTAATAATTGCAATAAGAAATAGAAGGATCACACACATTGCTATATTTGCGTAACGTATTTCTTAGTCTAACAAGTGATTGAAATAGGTACTAATTGCATTATAAACTATTTACTTATTTGTGGTCACCTATGTCGGGCTCTGACCGCGGGGATAAACAGCGGTCCAACCCTGACCATAATGATAACTTTTAACTTAATTATGTTGTTAGTTATTATTGTAAATATCCAGTTTATTTACTAATCAAGACTACTTGTACTTGACAGCTAAACATGTTGACACTTCTGAATTAATGTCATTTAGCGATTGATAAATCTGATGAAAAAAAAATCTGAGTCTGATAAATCTCCAAAAAATATTGGACACATATTTTTTTAATTTTTCACGTAGTTACCTAAACAAACAATGAAGACGATACAGTGCTTTGAAAACTCGTGTGACATCATATTGTAAGACATTTTTTTTTTAAAACGTTGCCCCTCACTAGGAATTTCTCCTGTATCGTGGGTGCGTTCACAAACATTTAAACTCACATACACAAATACCCAGACCCGAATCATACAAATATTTGTTCCGCGCGGGAATCGAACCCGCGACACGTCATTAGTTATTACATCACATTTTTTATTGATTTGATAAAATAAAGAATACGTATCCAATATTTTACAATAATTTAACAGATGGACTAATTAGAATCATTTTTTTTTCAGTCAGGAAATATTCCAATTCATGCAGTTTGCAAGAATTAAGAAATCACAGAATCTCACAATTATTGGTCAAAAGGAAAATGAAATTATCCACTAATAAAGTTCTTCCTGCCTGCGTTTTGGCGTTTAATCTTTTCACTGAAGATGATTTGATACCTTATGATGATCCCAGCTTTTTCCCGACTATGATGGCATCGGCTTCCTGTCTAACCGGATACAGCTGAATTTTATAATTTTACATGGAGCAACTGCCTGTCTGACCTCCACAACCCAGTTAGAACTGAGTGATACTCCTTGGTAAGACAGGTTGTTCAACTTGAGAGCCCGACTTTGGCTTACAATTTTTTTATTCCTTAAAATTAAAATCTTAATGCGCTAACACATCGAAATATCAAGAACTATTTAATATAACAAGATTTCCATTATGATCAACACAGCCACGTGAGAAATCACGTTGGTCGTTTGACTAATATGCAATAAATCGTCATACAAATTAAAAGGTACCACACAATGTCAATTAGTACCGCACCAATCTGTGTTGATTCGACTGTTCCTAGAAATGGTGAAATATAAATATTTTGTTGTGTTAGCCTTAATGCGTCTTTTGACGCAAGAGGAAAACTGGATGCTAAACCATGTTAACAAAAAAAATATTGGACACGTATTTTTTTCTTTTTTCACGTAAACAAACAATGAAGACGATACTTACAGTGCTTTAAAAACTCGTGTGAAGTCATACTCTAAGATATAAGTGTGGCATTTTTACCGGTCAGTGACGTCACAAACCCCAACTCAAATCTTTGACGCGTTTTATCTTCGTAAATTTTTATTGATTTGGTAAAACAAAAAATACGAAGTATTCAATATTTTTCGATAATCTAACAGACGGACTAATTTCAATCCCTTTTTTTTTGGTCAGTAAACATCCCTATTTTGCGACGAAATACCAAGATTGTCTTCAAAATAAAAAGTGGCATCAAATCAAAATCAAATCAAAACTCATTTATTCAAACTAGGCTGATAATCAGCACTTTTCGAACGTCAAAATTTACTTTACTTTACTTGTTTACAAGAGACAGTCCCCAAAACGCAAAATAAAGATCT
The DNA here is from genome assembly GCA_932274075.1 of Diarsia rubi. Taxonomy (NCBI): domain Eukaryota; kingdom Metazoa; phylum Arthropoda; class Insecta; order Lepidoptera; family Noctuidae; genus Diarsia; species Diarsia rubi. Next base: position 11,348,820 of record OW026417.1, on the reverse strand, counting down.
TGAAGATTCTAAATTAAAATCAAAGCATTTAATTCGAATAGGCCATTTACAGGGCAATTGTACTTTTGAATTGCCAAAAGACGTAATTACAGTATCTTATAGTACCCCTACATTTCGCCAGCTATGTTTCATTTAATTTATTATAATTCGAATTTTCTTAAGTATCTTGCAATTTGCCGGACATTAAATAGAATTCACGACTGTAACAAAATATTATATAAATTCAGTAATATCTAATGATTTAAATCACCAATACAACCCTCGCAGTTCGTATGACTTCCTTGAGTGACTATTTGATGAAAAAGGCACACAACCTGACACCGGCCGGCAATTGGCAAAAACGTAAGAAAGTATTGAAGCATCCACCTTAGGTACCATATAATAGGGGGCGAGCCTGCCCTCTATTTCATGGCCTTGGGAGGGATGCCATCAACAGGGCACGAATCCATACTACGTGGCTGCTTCTGAGAAATGCCTATTAAAACAACCAACACTTTTCCCGACCCGGCCATCCAACCCAGGAGCTCATGCTCAGCTGTCGCGATACCGATCACTAGACCAATGACGCAATTTCATCAATAGGTACCTCAAACCAATTGTGCCAAACTTACTGAGATGAAATGCATAAGGAAAATACGAAACTAAACTGACACCAAAACAAGACTTGCATGTTATTGTTTCAGTACATCCACGCGCAATAAGGCTGCTTATTAAATAAACTTAAGTAGTTGATAATTATTAAAATATGGGTCAGTAAATATTAATGAATCATTTATTCTCACAAACACTCAATAAATGGCCCCCAAATGCACTTTAAAAGCAAAAGAAAACACTCGAGTAGGGTAAAAACCTCTTCTCGTACCAATTTGTATTTTATTGTTAATTTACTCTTGAGGAAAAACACAAGTGATAGTTCAAGATGATTGTCATAATTTTACATTACATAATGTAATCAAACTTAAGGAAAACGTCACCAAAATCAACTGTTAAACACAAAGTCTGTTTAAATAAAACAGATATTCTGAATGCAAACGTGGGACAGAAAAGATCTTTTAAGGAAAATCGTAGTCCGTATTTTCAACGAGAATAATAGATTTTAAACACAGGGCTTACCAAGGCAGGTGCAATAGAATTCAATAGATTCCATATTGAAGCACACACGTCATTCGGAAAATGGAATAATTATACCAATCCGGAAACTTTATTATCGTAGTCATTCAAGTCAATAAGACAGCTTTTGCAACATAAAAGACCCGGAAAATTATTAAAACCAACTACTAGAGCAGTATCGAGCTAATGATCTTAATAGGTTTCTACTAATATTGATTTGAGACTCTCTCCTGGGTGAGCAAAGCTAAGCTATAATACTCGATGCTTTAAGTGGAATTTGCAATAACGGCAGGACGTGCAAGCTTGGCATCAGTGACTGTATAGTACTGTGGGTCGATGACCAATTATTATTCTAGGCCAAGAAAACTGATATCATTAAAATTTTCAATCACTGCTTTGATTGACAAGGTTTGTGTTGGGTAAGCGGCAATAAGACTTTTCTTAATAATTTAAATTAAACCTCCAAACCTACACTAACAAACAATCAAACCTGCTTTCAACTAATAGAGCTGCAAGGGTTGGGGCTGCGGGTTGTTTGAAAGTGATACCGCGGCTTCGGAAAAAAACGGCTAGAAAAGAAAATGGGTGGTTTTTTAATCAGTAGAAGTCTGACACTCAGAGATGGAGGAGTCATTTGATGATTTACCACCACCCAAAAAAAAGGGTGTTCCATCCAGGCTGCGTGTTGTTCGAAAGAGATACCGCGGCCTCGACACAAGGGACAAAGGGCAGGGGGGGGGGGTTAGTCAGTAGAAGTCTGACACTCCTGCCCTGCCCAGAGCAGAAGAAGTCATTTGATGATTTCACACCCACCAAAAAAAAAGCGTGTTCCATCCATTATTTCTTCCTCTTTATAGAGAACAAACGTGATATTATAGCATTCAAAAGCTTTAAAGCCTTTGCGAAGGTAAAAACTATCGCTTTGACATAGCATTACTACGCCACCCAGCTGGCATATGCAGTTAGGTTCATAAGTCTAACGTTACGCAATGGAAAACTTGTTTTGATCATGTGCTGTGGCGTTTTACGGTGGCAACTAGCAACCGTATCGTGTGCAGCTACTTCGATATTATCATAGATTGACTCATGCTTAACTTGCAACGACCTAGCTTTCCTTGGGAAAACCTCACAAGTTTAAATGCAACTGCTAGGTAAGTCGCTGGTTGACTTTTTTAGCTTAAGCTCACCGTTTTTTTTAGGATAATCGGAAATCATCAAATACTCGTAACTGCCTCCGCTCTGGACGGAGTATAACAGATTGTTAAACTCTTACTGGTTAAAACCCCACCTGTGGTCCCCTTCACCTTCTAATGCCCTTTCGAACAAACTCCTCAACTCTGTCAAGGTTAAATAGACACCGGAACACCTTCAAGCAAATAAGGAAGAGCGATGGAATCTCCAATTGAACACAGCAGAGCACCTTCAGACATACGCAATAATGCTTATCGTACATAACATAACATCTGTAAAACCTGAAGGGTAGAGGTGTATCTTATACAACACCCACATTTTGCCTATCATATTTAAGTCGTGTTTAATAGGGGGTAAGCCTATTGCCATCGATCGGGTATTTATCAAGACTCCGTGGTTGTTACCTACTGAAAAAATCTTGATGGCAACTCAATAAATTTTACCCAACCCTTGTGTCAAACCCAAGACCTCATGGTCAGCAGCCTTACTTGCCACCACTCGAACAACGAGGGAAGTACATTTTAAATTGAGTAGATCTCCATCAATGATCTGCGGGTCGCCCGTCGGGGCTGCGTGATGTTGTAAGAGATACCGCGGCCTCGGCACAAGGGCTACGAAATAACATAGGTGGCTTATAGTCAGTAGAAGTCAGACAATATTTACAATATTTCCCGCACCCCAAAAAAAAGGTTGTTAAGAGTGGAAAGTTTTAGAAAATACGCCTCTAAAGGTGCTTTGTTGACGTTCAAAATCGCCGAAAATTCGAGCGTTTTACATAGATTATAGCGACTGCTATGAAGCGGAAGACTACAGAAGACATAGACAAGATATAAATCAATCAAAGTGCGCAAGATAAGGCATTATCAGTCTTATCAGCAATTGTTTTTGATTTACATATTACATCGCACATGCACCAAGTACTCCAAATCATCAGGAGTTTTGTGCGTAATCTTATAATCATACCAATAAAGATCTAGAGAGCCTTTTGCGGTTGTACTGCACAAAAACATGTTTAATTTGCACCTAGAAACTGGATTTTTTACATAAAAGTATTTACCACCAATCAAGCTGTAAAAACCAGTTTATGCGGATCTCTTATTGTACTGGAAATCTATACAAAGCGAGGCCATGTTATATTGGAAAAGTATTACTTGATATGTCGCCAGTACTAGATCGAATGAAGGAAAAACCCCGAAAAGTGGTTTTTACGACATCCTTCTATGATAAGGTACTGCAAGTAATTATTTTAAACTTATAGGTGATGTTATATTCGCAATTTGCTACAAAACTTAAAGAGTTTATTTCCCACATCTGATACTGCTATCATTATTTTGAATTAATTATATTTTTGATTGGGTGCAAAGTCAAAGCAAAATCTATAGAATATAAAAAAGCATGTAATGAAAATTATGTTCAAAATTTCAAATAGAGGAAGCTTCCACTTAATAATAACTTAGAAAAAATATCGAGTGCCTCTTCAAATGCTAAAATGAGTTTATTTAAAATCTCATACTAATGAGATTTTCAAATAAAGGCAGATATCAAGGGCAAAACCAGTATTTTGAAAAAAAAAAATAGAGATAGGAATATAGTAAAGCTTATAAATTATTATGTCGTAAAGTGTTATTTACGGAAGACATCGTATCGCATACTTAAGCGGTAATACATCAAAGTAACAACAACACTACCAATTAATCTTTATTTATGGAATAAATTATTGTCATCAAGGTTCAGATTTTCTTTAATTAAGTATTATAAGGGCTAAGGTGCTAATTAATAAAATTTACGATTTAGTTCCCATCAACTTACTTCGTAGATAATTTTTCAAAAATAGGGTTGTTGACAAAAAAAAACCTAATTAGTCCGACAGACATTTTCAAAAAATATTGAACACCTATTTTTACGCGTAAACAAACAATGAAGATGATACAGTATTTTGAAAACTCGTGTGATGTCATATTGCATGACAACTTCAGTAGAATGTGACGTCACAAGTCTGATGCTATGTGACGCGTTTTATCTGCGTATTTTTTTATTAGTTTCACAGATCAAAAAACACGTATCCAATATTTTTCGATAATCTAACTGACTCATATCCTTTTAAGGCAGGAAACCCCTATTCTAGTCCATCTGCGAATTTATTCTGTAAGAAGTGGCTATTCGAATATCGTGGAGTCAGCTCTTAGTTTGTTGAATAAATATGACGGAATAACACAGGATGGTTACCTATTGCTATTGGCCGCAAACCGCTAATGTAACCGCAAATCGTGGGGTTTCCGATTAAAGACAACTTGACACAATATTGAAACACCAGTAATTTTATTGAGAGCACGCAATGTCAACACCGTTTGGTCATAATCAATCATCATCAACAATAGTTATGTTGAAGTTAATTGTGTGATGAAATATATATTGGTGTGTCGAGCAACATTCATTAAAAAAAAAACAAAAACTGGACTTTTAGTTACTGCTTCCCTCTAAAATATTTTTTTTTTAACTCAATAACAAGGTAACTGACAGGCACGCAAAGAGCCAAATAACAAACTATTGACATACTTTCTTCATATCAAACTATGTTGCAATTGATTCCTGTTATCTGGTAAGTTTAAATAATAATATCGTTATCAGTACACGAATTTCAAGACGTCTGTTGACTAGTTAGCTTTTATGTTTCAGTTGAAATTTTGTTACAAAGTAGAAAATGGAAATCATTTTAGTCCTGGTTTTCTGTAAAGTCGCTAAAAACATGTAAAAATAATAATATTTAATTCCTTGAAACGTCTTATAAGGAAAATAAGCTTACTGCCGCACTCAGAGAGCTTTAATGATTACTTAGGCCGTCACTTAATAAAGATTTGACATACTTTTGTATGACACAACTGTCAAAACCTTTACTTAGTAATGGCTTAGGTAATCATTAATGCTCTCTGAGTGCGGCAGTCAGTATAAGAAAACTTTTTATCAAAACTGTGTATGGTCAGGAGCAATAATATGGTTAACACTTGAGTACAAACGCGAATTTCTTTTAAAATCGCTATTGCAAGTTTTGGATTAGGCTCTACAATATCACATTATGAGTTTGAAATTATTCACATACAAAAAAGTCTAAGTCTTTACATATTGGTGCTACCGACTGTATAGACCAATGATGATGACGGTTATTAGGTACAATCTGAGTCTTCACGCAAATTAAAGTAACACAGGCACAACAGTATTACTGTATAGAGTAGAGATAATGCGTGCCACGTGTAGACCAAGATAACCAACGATAATGTTCAGGTAAGTATGGTATGGTCATTATTATCTATTGTACTTTGATCCTATTAGAAAATAGCACTTAAGTTTTAGCTTTACAGAAGGCATTTGGCATGCTTTTCTGAACTGGGTAATAAAACTCAACTCGTCATTTGCATTTACAGTTGAAGTGGATACTTGGACAGCCATTAGTAAGACTCCTCTTGTTCTGCTTATTTTTTTTTTTTTATCATTATTTGACTGTCAATTTTACTACCAATCGTAATCATGTTATACAGAAAATGTGATATGATTATTCATTTCAGAAATGGGGGAGGAATTTGTCAGTGTAGTTAGTGACCGCGAGTGAGGGTTCGCGCGTTAGATTACATCCCAACGTTTCACACAGTAGAGGTCTGGGTGACCTGTATCCCAGCAGTGGGAACATTAAATGCTGATTATCCTATAGTTGTTACATAGGAGTTTAAACAAAACATAATAATATATCCATTAAAAATATGTAACAATAAAAAGGATTTAGAAAACGATTGGTCTCTTGTTCTTTAAGCCTTTGCCACTTGTTAAAACCTTGTTGTACCTACCACAAGAAGCTCCTGGAAATAATATTCCAAAACGCAGTCGCGATCCTATTGATAAAACAAGGATAACACCTGACAGGGAATTCCCTGCTTACAATTACATGCATTCTATTGGGCACGTAGTTATTTATAAATGGTTTACGAGCTAATTTGAATGCAGTGAATCGAACCTAATAAAATAAACTCCTCTTTTATTGACAAGCATTCAATAAGGACAATAAGGCATTGTTGCATGATTTTATATTGAAGGCTCTTGGAATCGTATTATGTATTTATGAAGTAGCAACGAAATGGATTATTTATCCAAACAGGACGTTTCCTCGGAAGGAAAATTCCCGCTAGACAGAAGTATTCAAAGTGTTTTTTGCGGGGCCTGCTCTTGACCTCGATCATGCCTGATCAAAAGCGATTGATGAGGTCTGTGATGGAGAAGGTGCCTGTTTACTTTTGCTTTAAATCCTTTAGCATAGCATAATCAATGCCTTGTAATGTTCTTACAGCAGGGACACAGGTCTCCTCTCCTATAGAGGAAATGGGCTGTACCTAATCCACCACGCGGGTTCAGTGCTGGTTGGCAGATCTATAATAAAGGTAAACTTTTATATTTTAAAACCATACCCCTACCAAAAAGCTGAAGCCACTGTTATCCACACATAAGTAGCCGTTTAAGGAAACCGTTGAAAATATTTAAAACGATTTTAAGATGTTTAATTGGATACACGACGTCTTAAATAATTTTGGAGATATTATATTGAAGTATAATATCTCCAAAATTATTTAAGACGTCGTGTATCCAATTAAACATCTGTATTTTACGAATTTAATCATACATACTTACCAAGTAAGTTTTTTAACCAGAATCTTATTATGGTAATAAAATAATTTCTGTTTATTACCATAATCAAATCATTATTAGATAGACACAAGGTCATTTACTCTATACAGCTGTTTTTACGAACTCAGTAATGAGAAGATTTTTAATTGTGTATGAAACTTTAATGATGAACCAACTTTTTCTATAACTTTTTGATAAAAAAATCAAAAGAAACTCAAAATCTAAAGAAATTTTAGAGCCTTTTTATTACTAATTATCTCGAGTGATGTTTTTTCGCTTGTATTTTATGAATACAGTAATTTAAGGGTAAAAGAGAGGATTTGAAGAAGGCTTTTACTAAGTAAAGTGTAGGCTAAAAACAAATTATAACTTGGCTGAATTTTTATTTTCGATTTTCACTGCGCCGTGTTATACGCACTCTTATCGACCATCTCTTTTATAAGTGAAGATTTGTCATTGGTTTTCAGTCTCACGTACTATTTTTAATCTCATTTGGAAGCTGTTAGTCTTACCTAAATGATAAATAAATAAATTCGTAAACGAAATTAAAATAAACAATTTTAAGTCATCTCTTAAGTAGGTTAGGTAGGTTAGGTACCTAATCTCTGATATGTTTTACTTGATTACCTAAGAGATGATTTAACATTTAAAACAAGAAACAAGACGCAAAAAATCTCCTTCTCATAAACCACACAAATGAAGATATGAAGATAAGCAATAATGAGGAAAACAAAAATACTAAATCTTAATCCAGTACTCTACATTTTCCACTTCCATTGGTCCACAAGATTCTTTATATCACCTTCAAGTTGACGCGTTACTTGTCAGTACGTGTTTGATACTATGATAACAGCAGATAATGTGACTGATATCAAAACAATAGAGATTCCACTGGAGTGATAAATTCAACTATTTGCCATTAACAAGTGCATGGAACGTGATTGCGAAGGATCTTTTTATTCTACGTTGTATTGTTGTGTATCAGCAGTTGCATCTGTTTTCTATTAATATGCGTATTGTTTTTCATAATTGTCTGCTGGTTTTTATTCCTTAACTCTTGTGTAACTGGTTTATTTATTAAGAAACGGCACGTACTCCTAGAGTGCAGGAGCGTGGCAGACCACCGTGCGCAAACTCTACGATCCCCATTAAACCTCCCGGAAGCCTCCAGCAGTCTGCTGCAGTTCTGGGACGACCTATGTTGGTTGGAATAGGTAATATTTAAACATCACGCACAATGGCCCAATCAAGAGGCTAAGTGCGGATAAAAGCCCAGTTAAACTAAACTATATTTTCTTCTTAAACTTGAGCGTTAACGCTTAAAGGAAAACTTAGTGAGGAATATTATATTTTAGCAAAAATTAACAATGAATTAAGTAATGAAAATCTACTTATAGTGCAGTAATGCAGTATTCTCCAATAATTGTAGGTTAATTCATCAATAAAGTACCGATTCTTTGTTTTCTCTCTTTTATACGTACTTCACGCTATACGATATTTTCAGATAAAACAATGTAAGGATAAAATATTTTTATCAAACCAATAATATTGCAGAAATAAACAAACTGTGACCAAGAAAGCTTATTTATCTAGCTATTTTTAAGTTGTAGCATAAATCAATCTATAAATAAGATTGATTTATGCTACAACTTAAAAATAGCTGCCTATGTAAATTTAGTTTTTGTTACAATAAAACTTTTTTTATTCAGACATTTCAAATTACAACTTATGTGGCTCGTAATAAAATGCAAAATAAGTATCAGAACTGACGTCAAAAGACTTCAAAGAACTGACCACGAAGTGGCCGTGCAAAGCAACGTGAGTGTCTTACTCTATGCAGAGATTATCTTAATATTCTATAACAGAATGATCGAATAGATACATTTACTTAGTAGGGAGCCATGTTGAATTATTTATGTACTAAAAGATGGACATGCCACGTTCTGAGACAAAGATTGAAGACAGATTTGACGCCATCAGTAAACAAACACGGATCTTTCAAAATTGTGGTGTTTGCTTGTTAGCATTTTTAGTGCAGTCGTTCTAATTTCACGAAGCTAAAAGTCATGAAGATTAATATTCGGCAAACATCAGAAACCCCCGATTTAAAAGAGTCCAACGACCTAAATGGAACAGATATTGATTCAATGCGAAAATGCAAATGAATTGATATGCTTAATTCATTGACTTGATTTATTTTATCGAATAACCAACCAAAGAGGCCAGATGTTGTACAAATGACAATGGCAACCTGAGGAGAAAACCCTGCTGTAACCACCATCAACTGCCTTCATTTAGATTCTTTAGATTCGCTCGAATTCCTAGTTTCTGCTAGCAATCCTCATATTATAGGACAAGGAGACAATTACTATGCTATTTTTGCAGAACTTGCGTGGGCCCAAAAGTTAACACAACTTTTTGAATATTTAAAATCTACATACACAATTGACACCAGTCGAATACCGAACAACGACCTAAAGATGGCTGCAAAATAAACTGTATACGGAAATGCAAACGTAATGCGATACGCTCAGTTGATTGAGTTGATTTAATATGGCATACCTATTTATCTCTATGAATCTCAGGTACCATAAATATAGGTTGTACTATTACACGTTTTTCTTATCATGTTCTAGCACCTGACAAAACACCTCCCACCAAGTTATGGATTTATGATGCTTCGCTAATGAGCGATTGGTCTCATTAAAATCTGAGTCTTCCTATAATATCTTACGATGACTTAGACTGTTGACGCTTAGTTTGAACTTGCAATTGATTTTCGTGATTTGCAAAGTGAAGTGAATCTTCTGATGAGGATAATGAGTAGTTAAATAATGAGATGAAGTCAAAACACGTTTTACAGGCTGCCTCATCATAAGTAACTACTATGTTAATAATTATGAGGCTCTTAAAAATAATCACTTTAAATAAACAAGAATGTGTCTTTTTAATGCGGTTGATTGTAAATAATTCGTTAGGTTTTTCAAGCATAAAAATACAATAACAATTATTGTTTACTCATTCGTTGGTTTAGTTGAACTCAGTCGATTTTATTCCAGGCTTAATATCACAGTTGACATTCAAAGTGCAAGAAACCTAGGCGAGTGCATTTCCCTATCGACATTCCCTCCCGTCTGGAAGGGTGACTCAACCCTTCAATTATTTACAACCCTTCTATGCACTAGGGGACGAAATACAACCTCATATTGACTAAAAACCGTCCGCTAATCCGTCAAGTTTGTGTGGGAAAATATGCTTTTTATTTCGCAAATTAGTCACTGATTTTTAGAACGGTAATATTCAATTTATGTAATGAAAAGTTCATCGAACTCTTTTGTTTATTGAATAAATTCAGTATCAAGTATTCTGTAATTTTAGCATGGAGTATTGAACTTCATGATCTACAGAAATAAATGAAACTATTGATTGTCTATGGAACGATAGGGCAGGTATAATAAAGGCAATAACTGATAATTATATTATACGTAGGTCTGATATTTATTAACAATCTAAAATTACGAGCTTGTAAGTTGCGTTTTGCAAGAGTTTTACAACGGCCAACTAACTGGTTGTACTGCGAGCCTTTTAAGGGTTAACTACACAGTGATATCAATACATACATAGGTACATTTTGTTAGGTTTGAAAATATATTAGTTAAAGTTGTCTTGGGTCTCACATGATACACGTACCGACTCGTTTTATACAGCATTCTGTTTATTTTTTTTATTTATTAAACTAGACATAACACAGAATTTATTGTAAACATATCATAACATCACGCCTGTAATTCCTGAAAGGTTAGGCAGAATTGTACCCAAAGGTCAATAGTTTTTTTTTTCTAAAGTTTACGTTTTCACAATCTAAAGGGTGTAAAAGTACCCTTAACGCAAATAAAAGGGACTTGTTCTCCCCATCACTGCGATCATTTTTTTGTTCTAGACCATACCTGGGAACCCCCTAGTTACGGAGATATTGGGGGTCAAAATTCCAAATCTTGAACAGCTGTTTTTGTAAATACTAGTTTTTCAGGTTATAACTTTACTTAAATCACCTCCATGACCCTTTTACTATTCAAAGCATCCACTAGCATAATGTTTTAAGAGTGCAAAATTGAGTTTAACCCGTAAAATTAGATTTTTGACTCCAAAAAAAAGTCGTTTCCCATCAAAAAAATTTGCGTAGGGGTACTTATATTGATGTACAGAATGCTTGATTGACGTATGTGTGAAGGGTTAATTTACACCCTAGTTATTAAGCCATACTTAATAACGTAGGCAAAGAAAGCGGAGAGATTTTTCAACTCAGGAGACAAAATTCATAGCAATATGTGCATGTCAAAAGGTGGTACTTACTTGCAACTAAGTTAAATATTCCTTTCAGCCAGTAAGTTCACAGCTATCACAGAAAACTATGAAGTTTAAACACTCGCGGTCTCCTTTGCCAAAACTCTTGTTTTCGTACGGCTAAAATGACTACCACGACTCACTGACATTGCAATATTTTAATTTAATTGAATCTCACATGACACTGCACTCAAATTAAATGCAAAATCACGACTATCATTACTCAGTATCGAACAGTAAATAACAACAAAAATGTTTTAAAAATACTTGTTCGATACTTTGTCCTTCTATGTTCGAATGTATTTTACGGAACCACCCTTTCATATCATGTGTTGATAACATTCGCAATAAACCTTGAACAGGAGAAAAAGCTTCCTTATACCTTCACAAAATCTTTATATAAATAGATTCCTATGTGTCCGGACGTTACTTCTGTAAAAATAAACCTTATTGTAGGTAACATGTAAGTGCATTTTAAAGGTGACCGTCTTGATCTGTTTGATTGATTGACCTCAAAGGATATTGAATTAATTTGATTAATACTTAAGTACTCATTTATCTTTAGTATCTGTTTAGGTATAATTGTTTAGTTGCACTGATAAGATTTGAGATAAAATAGGAACAAGCTCATCAAAAGGTCGACTTATGAATCCGAGGTGTTTATTCTACTTTTTCCGACGAGATGTAATATAAAAAAATTACTTATAAAACTTATAAGTTATTTAATATTCATCTGAATTTTTATTGATTATCAATTTTATATGAATACTTATTGATTTTAAATAAATGTTTATAGATTTTATATAAATGTTTATTAATTTTAGAACTAGTCTTTAAACATCCACACTTAGTTATCCTAATCATCGAGGACAATACAACAAAAAGTTTAATTTAATAGCCAAACGAAGTTACCTCTTAGTGAAGTTTGACGGTAATTATACTTGTTGTTGTATTGTCCGAAGATGATTAGTCCCACCCGACCCAGAATCTCCATGCTATATAGTCATATAAGATGTTGTAAAACCAATAAATTGCTATGAACTTAATTAAGCTAGTATCAGCGATAGATGACAGGAGACAGTGTCGTTCGGAAATAAACTTTTTCTTTAAACTTATGTATGACGTAGGACTTACATTTTTCATAACAACGTTAAAAAATCTGTATTCCTGATTTCGCAATCGGTAGCCAGCCTATTGCAATATTGTATTTATGATAATAAAATATTGCACCGTTTCATGAATTCTTGTGTATAGGTAGATACCTATTATTATTAACCTTCAAAGCTTTTAGTGCCACCTTTATCAATTAGCATCATTACGTAAAAGCAAGCTATCAAATTTATTAACAGGAAAGGAAACTAAACTAGGTATCATCATTGAGAAAATTATTGTTGGAAAGATTTATTGTTGGAAAGCACGAAAGCACTTTACCTTACACTGCGCCCTGAAAATATGGTGTCACTTGAAACATAAGCGTCAAGCGTTATGGCTTCATTTTATTTTATGGGATCGTTATTTAGTTTATCACCTTCGTGGTGAGTTTATGGTGCTTCTATTAGTTTCCACCCACTTTCGACACAGAATTAAGTATACTTAACACGACCCGCAGTGAAAAATGGAAGTGAGCTGAATAGTGTGAGATTCAGAAAAAATAGGGAAATACGTTAGGATAAACGTTTGGGAGCGACGAAACAAGAATTGGAATTGGATGGTTATAAATAGTATGGGTTGGATATAAACTGTTTATTTAATCACCAGTATCAGAAATTACTTTAGCAAATTAAAATACCAAGTAAAAACACATGTGTACTCACAATCATTAAATTTTACATAGAGCTAAGTGATCAAATAAAAAGTAATTCCTTTAGATTGTACCACACGGGACCAAATGACACGACCTTTGACCTTGGCGTGCCTTTTTGGCAAATTGGTAATTCGCCTGCTAAGTGATAGGCAGAATGGACAACGCCCAAAATTGACCTGAACTGGATTTAGCTAAAAAATTGTTTGGGCGGATTCTATTATGTTTATTATAAGTAGACAAGCGATTTTAGGTATTTTGAGGTGCAAATTCACGTTTTCGGACTCAGTAAAGGTAAAATGCACTCAACACATTGTGATGATGAATGCATTGACTAATACGGGGGTCAATGAGGTATTTAAATTAATGTGGCATCAAAAAATTTAAAATAAAAAAATTGAGTGTGAAAATGTTGGATTTCGAAACCCAATATCTAAATACTTAAAAGGATGGTCGAGAACAAATAAATGATGGTAATGATCGGAAGAAAAAGTACCTTACGGTTTCGTTAAGGCTATTGTACACAATGTAAACCTATTATTTTTGAAGTAAGTGCTGAAACAAAGTCCATAATGGACTGTCTTACTAATGCGTAGAATTTGCACAACATAAAACGTTTCTTGCTCATTCTAGGTACCTATTGTGGTTAAGACGATGACCTAAAAGAAAATAATTGTAGGTACCTGTGTCTTATGTTTCGTTTTTCCTTCCTTTTATTTTATTAACTAGGTACTAACTAGCGACTCGTCTCGACTTTTGCAACTATAATAATGCAAAAATAAGAAGTGCATTAAACAAGAAAAAAACGTTTTCATTCATTAACAAGGTTTGTAAGTATTTGTGTCCTGGCAATTACGAACACTAAAAACAAGTAGTTCAAAACTAAAAAACCCGATTGAAAAGACTAAAAGCGAAAAAACAAGCACATTTCATTTTTATTTCATAATTTAATATTTAATTTAAAATGTGCTTGTTTTTTGCTTTTCAGTCTTTTCAGTCGGGTTTTTTAGTTTTTTAACTACTTTTTTTATTTCTAACTTTTTAGTTCTTTAGTGTTTGTTCGTTCGTTGGTCGCGTAAAATACTTCGCAGATGATTTAACTTTTGTGTTTGTTTATAGAATTTGTGACTTTGAATTTATTTTAAACATATAGGTGTCATATATTTTTTTGTAATCTCCTTTTAAAACCCTTCATTTTGATACCCTACTCGATGGTAATTGTTTTTTTTTTATTTTTTCATATCCACTATTTGACCCCCAAAACCAGCAACATACATGCATACACGCCAAACACATAACCCTCCTTTTGGACTTCGCTGCAGTCGGGTAAAAAGAAAAAGTGCAATTGATTTTTATTGATAAACAAGAGATATCCTTCACTAGGCAACGCTACATAGGTCCTCGTGACGATAATGTACTGAAATGTAATGATAATCAAAAGCTGTTCAACCGATTAATGCGAAAAAGGTCAGTCGACTGCAATATGCCTGGGTTGTTCAACCGTTGCATTTGTTCTTACGGTCTTCCGCATTGTATTACATATTATTGCATTATTATTTATGGGTTGATTCGGTGCACAATGTCATGTATCTTTATGATATTAATCGTATGGTGCGGGCCATGAACCAAAATAGTGCCCATAGGTATTTAGTTCGACTAAAAACCGATTTATTATCCCAGTGAGAATCAACAGCGGCGACCGGCGACCATACACCAGAAAAGGTTGACGAAGTCCCACAGAAACAATTTAACTGTCTGGGATCCGCAACAAAATTAATAAGAAAATAATGGTGGAGGAGCAGAAAAACATAATTTCCACTTCCTTTCGTATCAGCCGGAGACAGCACAAAACACGAAAGTTTACAACTGGGATTAAAAGCCCAGTTGCCTAGCACCACGATTAACTATCACGAATATAACGTTATTGTGAGCTGTGACTATGATTCCGATTAATCAGCTTTTCTGGTTTATTTCAGACTAATTTAATACTCTAAAATAAAGTCGCCACTCGTACATAATTCCCGGAATTTACTTCAACATGTACAAAGTCTAAGACTATACGTGAACATTGGGCATCCAAGTGTCATATTTCACACTATTCAGTAATGGTTACGGTGAATCGATAGCAATTATATGCGTGTGTGCCCCTAGCTGTACCTGCTAGCTGTACTAAGGTATTCTTTAGAGAAATTTCAATGACATTGACCACTTATTTTACCCGTAACGTGACCCAAGAACCTTGGCCAGAGGTTGCCATACAACGCGGCAACGCCGCCAGTCTCTTGGGCGTATTACCACCTGACAGCGTTGAAGCTGGCATATTTATGATGCCCTTTTATTGTTTAGTTGCTTTAGCTATAATGAACAACGTTATCATTTATCGTTTCTACTCGTCACTCACATGGGTCGTGGGACTTTTGGAACCGGAAACGCGGTCCAGGATAGTAGTTGAAAAAGATAGACTTGGAAACTTAACATCGCACGAAAATGAGTGCTGAAATGCGGTATAACACAGGATCTATTTTTACTTTAGAGGAATGATCTGCAAGATCATGCCTTCATCTTGTTTATTACTGTTTGAAGTAATTGAATGACAAACAGCGAGTAACGTGGACATCTGCAATATAACCATCCATTAGCCATTATCCATTAACCATTTAGCCTACCATTGCCAGAGAAGACTCTTTCCAAGAGCCTTCATAAATTGCATCAAGGCCTTTTGTAAAGTGAAATAACTCTATTAATGAATAATTATTATTCATACATACAATTCGTGAGACCGCTGATTCCTGTCTACAACAGAATAGAACTTGATGCTTACCTGGAATAGAAAAAAGAACGATCAATATTAGGTACATGGATAAACACTTAATAAGGTATCTATTATCTATGTCCGACTGGAAGTTAATTTTAATTGGTGGTTATCGCATTGTAACTTGTCTTTTTTGTTGAAAGCATCCTTAAACTCTAGTTAGAAACTTGAAAAGGCTAGACGATTTCCAATTCGAATGTTTATCGGCTTGCCTTTTTCGTGGTTCATGCCATGCACGAAATACATTATAGGTACGTACTGGACATTCATTAAAGCCGCCACGTGGTCCGGATTTTGTCCGAGCATTAAACTCGCCTCTTATTGCACATAACATGTGGAAAGACAACCGACTAGGTGGATAGGTGACCTCATTAAAGTGCCCTAAAGAAAGTGGATAGCCCAGACACAAAACCGTCTAAATTGAAGATATTTAAAAGAGCAAAATTGGCAAAATGTAGGTATAATTGGCAAAATGTAGGTGTACTATTAAGTACCTTCACCTTTGCCATCATACGTTTATGTTTTAAGTAAAAAATACTGTAAACTAAGAACAAACAAGCTATGTTTTAATACAGGGAACAATTCAAACACATCTCGGTACGACTTATCAATTATTGCAAATTATTTTTTCTACCGCTACCTTGTCGTTTGCTTCTGTATACCGCAAAAAACTGATAACCGTTAGCTTGTTACATCATTTTCAACCTTAGTAACGTAATGATTATGCTGTTTATCATTGGAGTAAAAAATCGCAGTTCATAATGAGGTACTTACAAATGTTTTGCATACTGGATCTTGTGACACGCACCAAGTTTACAGAAGATAATATTCAAATTGAGCAATAGCTTATTTTATTTAGTGTCCGATGTTGAAAATTTGGTTTGTAAAAGCAGAAAAATCTGTAAATTTTTGATATTTTTTTTCACGAATTATTCTTTGGCTTATCATTAAAGGCTTATTATTTAGTATAGATTTTGAATTTAAATTAAATTCGAATCCTGTTACTCTTGATAGGATTCGAATTTAATTTAAATTCAATATCTATACTACATATACCTACAGGTTTCATAATTATTTCTATACGTTTGTTTATCATTTGTAAGTGTACATTATTGGATTGCGATAAACGATCTGAATTGAATTGAAACAAACATTGTATGCGCATGTTAGAGGCAAAGCGAAAACTATTTTAACAAGCAAGATTTTTTCTTATTAATTCAATTGAAATTTTCCGCTCACAATTGAATAATTAATTTGTAGAATGCGTAACTTTTCTCAAGATTAGAACTACCAAAGAGCGCTTTTCAAAGAAATTTTATTTTTGTTTATTTACCAGTTTATCTACAGACGAGAAAAAGGGGCTCCTTGTGTTTGATAACCGGGTCGGGTAAAGTGTTATTGGAATTTCCGTCAGGAGTTTCTCAGCTAACAAAACCGGGCTCATGGTCTCCCAACCTCTATCCAACCCTTCTGAGTTTACATCTTTATGTTTAAATAACTGGTTGAATGTAGGTGCACTGGTATTTACACTTCTACCCTACAGGGATTACAAGAGGAGGATGTTATGCAATTAAGAAGAAAACAACAAAATACGTACAACAGTCGTGTTTATTTCTAAAGATATCCATAGCTCCTCAATTGTTTCCGCTTCTAAAATATATATATACAGTTACTCACAGACAACGTGTGAAAACTGTCTGACTCGGGTGAACGTCCGACGATTGTCCGCACAATTTTCATGAACCGCTTGTATTTGGCAATAATTGAACATTTCCTTTACAGCCGGCGGCACATTACAACAAAACATAGTTTTACATAAAGTGCTGGGAGCGTAATGTATGTTTATACTGACATAATGACCGAATAATCAGTGGTTGTATTTTGACTAGATAAGGCATCTCTTCTGGTTTTAGTTGGTGCAAAAACGGTTTTGCTCAAACGAAAGATTTATATTTTTAGATTCGCTCTTCGACGTTACATATAACTAATTTCTGTATCGTTAGAGTTAGACAATACTATCTGAAAAGTAAATTAATTTAAAAAGTATATTTCGTTTCAAGTGGCATGTAGTTCTTACTCTGGTCAATGGTTTGCGATAGTCTGCTCAGTAGAAAAAAAATTAATTTTCTTTAACATCAAAATATTTTTTGTGTATTCAAAATTAGCGTTAATGTTTTCAATTGTTTGGAACAAATGTTCTGGTTTTAAGTATTTTCTTATAACATGATACAGATTTATGAAATATATCTTCATAAAAACGCAAAGGGGAAAAATACTGGTTTATTTAGTCAGTATTGAATGAAAGATACAAGCATTCCGAATACATTGTATTTCAAGTTACCTCTTAACTTTAATATATGCAGAATGAAACTCATTTAGCGCAAAAGTCAATAACCTCTAAAATGCTTAATTATGCTACTATAAGTTAAATCTACATGGCTTTGTAACTTTATTTCATGTTCAGTATTGTGAACTGGCTTTTGCGCGCGGCTTCAACTGTTTCGAGGTCATAAGATATCCGACAGTAACGCATACCGGGAATAAAAGATCCTATGCACGCCCTAAATAGAAGAGGCAAAATTTTGTGTCTAAATGCGTATAAAGCTTACAGGCACAACACTCTGATAGTTACTTTCGCAATAATCATCATACAAAGGTCAATTACGAAGTAAGTACATTTTTTTTTTTTTTGTATATGTCGATGAAAAATAACATTTACCTTATACTGTCTCTAATACACTACGATCAGCCTGCAAACAAAGTAAGCGATTTATACTAAAACCTTCCTCAAGAACCACTCTATCCATTGGTGAAAACAGCATGAAAATCGGTGCAGTAGTTTTTGAATTTATCGCGAACAGATAGTGAAGTTAATATTTATAACAAAGTTCCTTCAGTTTTTGTTAAGATCAATATAATTAACTTAAAACTTCTAAGCAACATCAATACGGCAGAGTCACTGTGTTTTTTGTTGTTAGTATTTTATTAGCAATTTTCTAAGTAACCTTAGACATTAAATTAAATACTCGTGAAACTACACGTGATAAAGTTATGCGATGGTAATTTTTAATGTGAATCGCGATTATAAAACAAATCCTTGAATTCATTAGAATTTCAAACGAACTTTTTCTATTATTAGTTTATTTTTCTATCACATTATGCTAATTACCTTACACAATACGAAAGGCAACCGGTGGCATTTTTTTATTTTATATACGCCGAATAATTTCGGCGTATATAAACAGGACTTCCAATATCAGGTACTGTTTTTATTACTAATAATTAAGTATAGCAAACGAAGAAAAAGCGTTTTGTTTAGAGAATTCTTGACCTAAGTTGAAGGACACGATAAAACGCCTTTTTTCCGATAAAATCTTATATTAACTAACTCTGACTAACGTTTGTTTTTTACTCGTCGACTTTTGATAATATCAAAATAATTAAAATTTTGGTAATTTGAATTTATTCCCAAATTTGGCGCTAGCTAGTTATTTAGTTACTTAAAATTACAGCCTAGTAACATTTTTTTTCAGATCGCATCGCAGAATAAAGGCATATTTCTCTCCCAAACAGTGCCACGACACCACGACACCTATTAAACAAACGCTGTATCAAAGTCGTACCATGTGACCACAACCTTAGCGCTCTACAAGTTCGCCGAAGCTAGGCCATTAACACCGACCTTCAAAACAGTCGCTACAGAAACCTGCGATTAACAGTATTAGATCATTCCGTATATCGTATTTTTGAGTTTCACGGCGGTAATTTTATTAGTATAGGTACACCGTGTAGAGTTCAAGCAACTTGAATACTAACATTAGTATCCGTGGTAGGGATTAAGAATTTAAAAGGTAATTCCGAATGGTTTCGTTTTTTTTTCTTATCGAAGAATATGAAATTAGGGCTCTGAAATATTTTATGAAGGAGTACCAATTACTCGATAACTAAAGTAAATTTAAAGAACCTACTCAGAACTTCGCTTTTAAGTACTCATATGCAATGATATTATGTATATTAAAACTATAGATACGTTGTCCGCCCTCAAAAACACAACATGAAATGAAGCCAATTGGCCACATCGCGCTTAGTTACGCACCACCCTCTCGCGCGATGCTAAGTTTGTTCTTAATTTAAATCGTGTGTGTAAACCTGCGCGAAACATAAAGACAACAGGCATCAACAGGCATCCCGCTGTACGGTGTCATATTTTCTTTCCCTTTCTTTACGCGTAAAAGTAGTTAGTTATAATATTTTCGCCGTTTTGAAGCGCCTCCATGTTAGTTCATGACGTGTCTATATATAATACGTCATTGCTCATATGGCCTTCGATAATCCGGAATTGTTTAAATAGACAAATCCATGTTAGTCTGAGCCAAGCTTTCCTTTTGAGATATGAACAGTATTTTGTAGCAGTAGAAAGTCTGCTTAGTTTTCAAGATATTTTGATCGTGGCATTTTGTGAAGCATAGAATGAGTTTTTCTTCTTACTAAGGAAACTATATAGCTTACTATTAGCACTAGAGAGCATTAACAAATTAGTTATAAGATTTTTTTTGTATTCGTAAGTTACTGTGACATGTCATCATTAATTAAATGGTTTTAAAACAGCAAAACTGGAGTTAGTTACATGTTTCGAGTTTATTTAATATGTAAGGTACTACCAACACAGCTAGGTACATTTTTTGATTTGTTGATTGTAAGTTACATTAAAAGATAATGCAAATTAAGATCGCAATTCGCGTAGGACGCTTCATATAAACATTCTGTTTTTCTTCAAAGTCCATTTTGATGACGTTTTCCATGAAGAGCGTAATGATGGCTATTGACTCGCCTAGACCACAGTCCACACATCATGTTCGCACGTGCACACTCAGTGCATAAACAAATTGAGTGTAACGAACTTCATCCCGTTTCATTGAACAAACCACTAATGGCTGTGGTGTGAAATTCTATTATTCTCTTTGAGGCATTAGTTTTACATAGTGTATTTTAAGTGGTTTGGAAAACTATTTGGGGAGGGAATCATTCAAGGGCTCATTAACAATATCACCTTCTGCCTAGAGAGCCCTTTTCCAACTACATATGTTGGGGTCATATTCCTGACTAGCGATGCAGCTGAATACCAGTATTTTACATGGAGCGGCTGCCTAACTGACCTCCACAACCCAATAATTATTTGTGTAATAGAATATCCCTTGGTAAGACTGGTTGTCAGACCTTAGCACTAAAATCTAAAATTCTTTGCGTATCAATGTAACGATAAAATAAGAACAAGGTGCTCATTACGGTGAAACCAATTGTGCTAATATATTTTTATCATTTTGACTCAAGACTTTGATTTCCCTACACCTAATAGGAACTATAGACCTCAGTGTCTGGTGTAAATTTCAACTTGCTAGGTCCATCTGTTCCTGAGAAAATCGGTGGTGACACATGGAAAGCGGGACAGACGAACAGACGGTCGGACGGGCGGACAGACGGACCAGAGAGTGATATAAGAGTTCGTTTTCCCTTTTGAGGTACGGAACCCAAAGAAACGCGTCGCTTACTCTACCTTAAGGTGGTGTGGAAACGCGTTATTCATGTTAAGTTACTCTTTGCGGCGCTTGTACGTCGTCACTATTGACTTTACGAAAAACGTTGTTAGGACATAATTATAGGCAATTTTGTCTAGTTTAATTTATTACTAAACAATTTTTATCGTAAAATGAGTCGAAACGGAGTTAAATTATCAAAAAAAGAGCATGTTAAAATCTATAAAATTTCCCATTCTAAAAAACTCCGCGAAAACTTTCCAGGTAAAACTACCAAATGACTGGACTAATAGTTACACTGATTTTTCTAGATCCCGTGGTAGGCCTAAATTATAACTCTAACGTCAGCTTGATAATGTCCCTGTTCAAGACAAAGGACTTATATTTAAATCTCAAATAAAGAAATAAATATCAAAGGTCAACCATTTTTTTTTAATTAATCAATTAACATGAAACCACTTACATAATATACTGTGTTTGTTTTTGCATATTGAGCCTTACCATCCTCTTTCGTATATTATAAAGACAACGGCTTTCTGTCGATTTATTCTGGTTATGCCGTTTCATGGTACAAAAACGTTAGATACATAATATATTATTTTTATACCTACAGCATCTGATCACGTGCACACTATACGCGTTGAGAAGCACATGTTGTATAAAATATGCAAAGTGACTGTAACAATAGGTATATTATTTTAGTTATTTACTGAGCATGTATATTATGTGCGCCTTCACGTGTTTCTTAGAAATATACCTTTACATAAGTGCAAATGGCCACTTAGCATGGTCATCAATATCAAGACATTTTCTGTTCATAGATATACTGCAATTGAAATAATTATTTTAAGGGTTTTTTTTTATTTTGGGGGCCTTTTTATGTATCGAATGACTCGTTCCGCTCTTGGTGCAGCGGAAGGGAGTGTAAGACTTTTACTGACTAAAAACCACCTATGTTCCATCTTAGCCCTTTGTGCCCGGAGTCGCGGTATCTCTTTCGAACAACCGGCCCGCCCGGCAGGTGTCGCAACGCAGGTCTATCACCTGTAACAGGAATCAGGGACTTCGCACAATTATGTAAGTAACCTTTTTCTGTGTGATTATTGATCGATTAGTATGATAGCAGATTGTAGACAACCACTTCACAGGTCTAAAAATAAATTACACAATCATTAAAACACCCAACTTACCTATATATAAATAAAATAAAATAGCCTTTATTGCTGTTATCTTTCTTACAATATTAATACATAGATGCTTACTTACTAAAACTAAATTGATTTAATCCTAATTCTAACTTGTACTTGAAGCATCGGCAACTGGTTGTTTGAATGGAACCACTTTGTCTACCGACAAAGGCCTCCTCTAAAGCTTTCCACGCATTTCTGTCTCTTGATAAACGTGTCCACACCGGACCTGCTATTCTCTTGAGATCGTCTTAAAAAGATGACGACAGATTAAAAAGATGGGAAGACGAACTTACCTATATCACAGTATAAATGCAGTTATTAAAGCATCTGCTAATGAGTCTTATAATGACTTGGTCAACTTATAACCGTAAACTTCCTTAATTAACTGTTCTTGATTTGCATAGAGCTTTATGCCTCTAAATTCTCAACTGCAGTGCAGAATTTGTGAGATTTTTACTCTTATACTTTTTAATGAAAAACTGTATTATTGACAATGAATAACACGTTTAAGAAAATATATTTAGCTAGTTTTTGTAAATTACAATTCGTTACTGTTTAATGTGTTAGTTTAAGTTAAACCAGTTTCAGTTCTACTCATCAGAAATTACTCGACACCTAATTTTGGCAATGATTAATTTTATTAACCTATTGTGTTAAAAATCTGACAACTATTTATTATTTTGAGTTTGAGTCATATTTTCTGAGAACTATTGAATTGCCCACGTCAATCTCGGATGCCTCTACAAACATGTGGGTAAAACAAATAGGAAAATCTTCCTCATCAATCAATGATTCAGTTGTGAACAATATTTGGCCAACAAAACCAACTTGGTCACTGGTGCCTACTTAATTTATTCAACTAAAAACAAATAAAAAAATAAAAAAGAAATATACCTAAAAAAAAAAATCTAATCTATTTAAATATATCTAAATTCTCGAGCGGTTTGTGAATGGTTGGTGGTTATAGGGTCACTCCCTATCACATGGTACTTAAACATAACTGGCAAATTTGACCACCTTTACCGATCCCTTTCTGAGATATTTTGTGCGGTGATATGGTACGTCTCAGTGGTATGTAATAATTGGCAATAATATTCAAATTTAATATTCCATAATAATTTTACGTCTTCCGAGAGTTTGAACATTGATATATATGTGATCAGAACAAAACAAAATAAGACCGACCTTGACCGAAACATAATTCTTCAAGTTCATCTCAACTAAAACTAACCGACACAAAATGGCTAAATGTCGAAACAATTGCCATTTTTGGTAATACTTGAAGAAAGTGGCACTCCAAGATAGAAAAGTCCTGTCAAACTAAAAGAGATCCGTAGAAAAATATGGGGGATAAACAGGAACTAGATAACCTTCATCGTTCGTAAGCAGTTTAGCTATCGGTTTCCCATACCCTAGAATGCTTGCCTTAACACCTCATCATCATCATCCTAATTGCCATATTGTATTGCATTGCATTGCCTTTATTGTTCCCACTGCAGGGACTCAGGCCCAGGCTCAGGGGCTCTAGGAGAGGGATGAGCAATAATCCACAACGCGGGCCTAGTGCGGATTGGTAGATGTCACATATCTTCGAATTTTTGGTTCTAAGATATTATTCCGGGTTCCTCACGATGTTTTCCTTAACACCTAAAGCTGCATAATTTTTCGAAGTTCTCACGTCCTTAAGAAAATCCAAATCAGCATTCAAGCCATCTTCCTAGTTTCCTAGGGTTGAGACTAATGTGTACAGATAAATATCATTATTCAGTGATGGTACTACACTTGGATAAAGTTGCCAAGTCCAAAGTTCAATGAACTGTTGTAGAGAACAGTTAAATACGCATGTTGGGAACTTAATGCGAGTTCTCATAATTATTTAATCGTTAGTTCGATTTTGTGTTACATTAAAGTATCTCCAATTTTTTTTTTTGACAAAATATGTACTAAATCTCACTATAACTTCGTTCCTTGTTGTGGTGAGTCTCTTGACACATACTCTTTGACAGTCATCCCAGATATCTAGCCAGATTTTTGCTGGGCTGGTACTGGGCTGGGTAATAACCCAACCCAGTATTAACTGGGTTGTGGAGCTCAATATGTAGTCGTTCCATGTAAAACAATACAATTCAGTTGCTTACTTAGACTGGTTGCCGACCTCAATTAAGATTGGCAGAAGACGACAATGGGGATTTTGAAATTAAATATTATGGCAGATTTAGTAGAAGTATAGTATTTAAATTTGATAGTTTCCGAAGAAGCAATATTAAAATATAGAGCTTTTAGAGTTGAAAGTAAGTATTTAAATATGCACGGTGTTAACTAAGATGATGAAATTGACAAAACTTTGTTTAAAATAACTTTCCGTATGATTATTATTCTCCAATTACCATACCAGTTTTTACTGCCGAGATGTCTAGATGTAACCAGAAGTAAATGGCTTAATCATAATATAAAAGCACTTACTATGTTGTCATAAGAAGTTACTACTACAGAATTTATGTCCTAGAATGTTGACTGAACTGTTAAGTCTTGGTACTTGCTTTGCCGCCGCGCCGCTTGCTTTAGAACCGCGCCTCTTTGGATTATGTTTTTTGGTTTCATTGCTTTTCGAAAAACAAATTGTTTGCATGGTCACCTCATTTGAATATCTACCTACTACAGAATCTTTCGTGCACCGTTTTTCAATTTAGAGGGGCTGAAAGAAAGGGTAATTTGCTGTCTATTCAGTCCCAATAACTCATCCTTGTGTAGACCCAAGGATGAAAAAATAAAAATGAAAATTATTCGTAGACAGATTAATGTTTTTTTTTTAATTTATAGTTTTTAGTTTTATTATTCATCTCCTTTAGATACACTTCTGCCTAACTCTTACGTGTTTTCAGGCATGTTTTATGCTGATACTCATTTAAATATAAACCTCATTATTTATTGCACGTGCCTAAATAGTATCATCTATCAAACATCACAGGTACATCTCCGCCTCTCCGTTGAAAAAATATCTCAACGCGTATATTTAGATACAAGTTTTTTGCATTAATTTTATAAATAAACTTTTAGCTTCCGCCATAACTTGTGTACTTAGACTGTAGTCATTATATCACTTTATTGTTTAGTGCAATCATTGCAAAAATGACGTTAATAAAGGTTAAAATTGGTGTTTTAGATGACAGAACAATGACGATATTTTTTGTTTGTATTTATCATATTATGCTGTTCGAAGAATCGTTCTCATTAGAAACATAAGTAGTTGGCCCTGAATTATAAAGCATTGATTATGTATTCAAAACCCGCATAAAAAGTTGCGCAAAAAATGGCCAGAATCTATCAAATAGGCGGGCTATAGACCTAACTAAACGCTATACAAAAAAATAATACATAAGATAAAAAAAAAACAATTGAAAAGCGCCTTGATCGTCGGTAACGTTTGAAAATCGAAGATACTCGTAGAATGTTTCACATTTTTGAATACGTCATTTAATACAGATTGGCATGATTGTGAACGGAACTTTTTACGTCTTCATTCTTCCAATAAGGTTATACAATAAGCCATTTTAGACGGCATTCCAAACATAGCTCAGTGTATGTATTATACTGACTTGTAAAAAATGTCTATGCATATAAAAACTGTAAATACCTCCATACAGTCCTCCTAATGTTATTGTTTATATGCGACGTTAAGTCATACAGTCATTAAGTAACGTAATATTCCGTAGGAGGCTGCGTTCATTATGTGGGACACTTAATCATCAGTCTTTGAACAAACCGTCATCATCATGGGCATAGGCCCTTCTTTGCTTGTGACAAGCTCCAAGCTCTTGAGATTGCCTCGTCCAGGATATTCCCGCAAAGGCAACTATGTCGTTTGCCCAAACATACCGTAGTACCTGTGTACCTGGTAGGCACCTACCACAAAACATATTGTACCAGTTATAAATAACACAGGTTATACCAACGACTAAAGAGTTCATGGCTAAGGGCTACAGGTTAACGAAACTGGTTCAATAGACTTAGAATGTGTACAACACCGTTTTAATAGTAGCTACATAAACACGTGATACACTATAAAGCACACTTAATTATATTATCAGCTAATTTATTTATGAGCATAAATAAATAATTAGGCTTTTTCTACGAAATATGGTATTTGAATAGTAAAATAATTTGGGTGGAAATGCACTGACTTGACTGCGTTGGTCTTACTTGCTAGCGCGACTGTTGTGATTCCCAGATCGGGCAAAATGGTATTGGCACATTTCCATCAGGAATTTTTGAGCAGCCACGGAGTCTTGACTGGTGCATGGTTGATGGCAATAGGCTAGATTGTGTCATGAAACTTAAACATAACTGGCGAAACGTTGGTTTACTAAAGGATTCACCTCTGCCTAACCCTCCGGGAATTACAGGCGTGATATTATTTTATAAAAAATTACATAGGAACGCACTGTAGGGATATATAAGTCCAATAGAATCCACAAATAAAAACCGCGAAAGATGAACCATGGCAGCCTACAGTCAGGCAACTATGTGTGTAAATAAAAATCACGTGCAGTTTTTAACGTCAAATGTGTCACATGTTTTGTTTACTATGATTGTGATGTGTCTGTTGATTTTCCTCGTTCAAACATTTCGGTAAACCGGTGTTTCTGTAATTTTTACTGATTCATTCATTTGCTCTGTTATTCAGAGCATTACTTTTATGTTTTAGTTGTTATAAAAATGTAGTGCCTATCTATTTGTTATAAATTACTGTTAGCTTCACAAAAGTTTAATGTTTTAGCTTTCACTAAACTATGTCACGCCAGTGAGCTAATTAATAAGCCCATGAAAAAACTGTCAAAGGCTGAGGCATATTGTTTATGAAAATGTTTTAATTTATAATTTCAAACTATTTATTTCCCCATGCATTCATAGATTAAAATACAGCAACAATAACGCTCAATCTTTCTCATGCAAGATTATGTGCGCTATCGATTTAATTGTTTCTCTGTGCGTCGCCGAAGAGCAGGACAAAGATTGAAAGGGGCGCACAGAATAGAGTTTCAGTTTTTCTAGTTATATCAAGAAACAGGTAAAAGGAGCACGTAAGAATCGTAGCAGGTCGCGTTCTGTGGTTTCTGCCTTTCCCCTTAGGAAAAGGGCGTGAGCTTATGAATGTATGTGTGTATCAAGGAACCTAGCGTACCTATATTGTTAGGCCTTGCATATATTCAGTGTAAACAAAGAAGCTCTTAATCATAAACCTCTTCCAACCTCTACTAAAACGCAAGAGCATCTGTAGCTAATTATTTTGCAGTTTCTGAATTTAATCGTTGAGGGCATATCAAAGTACCTGTACTTAAATTTAAAATTTGGGAAAATGAGAGATTACATTGAAAGAAACCATTTTAAAAGAGTCCGAGTAGTTCTCTATTCAAATATCAAAGGTGCCAAATAGCCTTTTACTTTCGCAGCTTATCAAAGGCCAGTAATATTCCAAATAAAAAAAACCACTCAATCAGTACCACGAACTCTGCATCAAAAAGTCTATTAACGGATAATAATAAACGTAATCAAATATCCGCGGCCATTCACGGTCAAGTCCAAGATCATATGTGGCTACCGCGTCAATATTAGCTTTTTTTTACCAACCCCGAACATTTGAAAAGGCATCATAGGTTTTTTGTTCGCAGAAATGCGGCTATAAACATGTCCGGTTCATAATGGGTTTTTGGCAATTAAAAAGAAAAGCACACACTATCAACACAGAATTGTTTAACTTTAACAGATACTTCTGGGGATTTTTGCGCAGTTTTACAAGAGTTGATGACAGTAATGTTTATGTTGACAGTAAACTGGGTTTCTTTTTAAAAGGAAATCCAAAAGTTTTCCGCTGTAAGTTATCGTTAACTCCCCGAATAATAAACACACTAAATTCGGAATAAGTGCATACGCTTGAATATGAAGATTTTTGTCAAATTAAAGATGTAAAATTATATTTGTTCTTTAAGTCTGGTAGATAATTAAGGTTTTAATTATAATTATAAAACAATGGTTGCACAAAAACCAAAACAAAGACAAATAAATTAAAAATTCAACCCACTAACGTTGTTGTGACGTTTTTTTTATAACGGAAGATGAATTGTTTTCTTAATTTCAAAAGTCATAGAACAAAGGATGTTTGTTTTCATGAGTATATTCACCCCCAACCATTTACGTGGCCTTTCAGAATGCACGATAGTACCGTTAAACGTTTGGCATCTTATTTGCATACACAATTTGAAATGAAATGACTGACTCTTTGGTGTAGTGGTAGCAATTGCGACTGCTGTGCATGAGGACCAATGTTCGATTCCTGGGTAAAGCAAAGAATTGTTGGGTTTTACCAAGGTTTTACGATCGGATTTTTTTCTGTAGCAGCAGTAAATCAATAAATAAATATAAATGCAAATGTTGGTGCACCAACAAGTACAGTTACGTGCAAAAATATATACTATACAATAATTGACAAATTTCAATCGCGAATTTCTCGTGAAATGACGATAATTGTAGCTTTGACATAAGATCTAATTTACAACAATATTATTTATTATTATTATTTTTAGCCATTTGTGTCCCACTGCAGGGCAAAGGCCTCCCTTCCCTCCTTCCACTTATCTCTATCCAGTGAAGTTTTTTTGCCAATCCCAGCAAAAAGAGTCGAGTTCGTCTCGCCATCTTCTTCTGGGCCTGCCGCGTTGCCGTTTGCTAATATGGGTTCCAAAATTATAGTTTCGCTTCGTATTATAAAAATTAAATCAAAACAGTAGGCGAAAATTGCTTCCAAAGGTGGCTAAGTTTACACCTCTTTTTTTTTGGAGGGTGAAAAATCATCAAATTACTCCCGCTCCTGAAACGAAACCTGAGTGTCAGGTTTCTACAGACTAAAAACCACCCTTGTTCCTTCTTAGCCCTATATGTCGAGGCCGCGGTAACTTGTGAACAACCCGCAGCCCCGACGGGTCTGAACACCTCTTGCTTATCCTTCGGGGATTACAGGCGTGATGTTATATGTACGTTAAGTAATAGAGATAAAGAAAAGTGATTATTGGAAAATGGCATTTACATTGCTCCCATAAAGGTTACTTTATTATCAATATAACCAAACAGAACCAATAGCCAACCCATCAGTTTATCAGTTTTATAACCAATCAGTCAATTGTTTTTTTACCACAATAGACTATTGGATAATAGTCAAACAAACTAATAATAAATCAATTGTTTTAAAGGCTTTGTAACAGCATTATTATAACAAATAGTTCGTGAATTGCAATAAAATATGTAAACAATGGTCGACTCTTGTCTTGAAGGTATCAATATTTTCAGAATATATTGATTAGGGCAAATCCCAACGTATAGGTAGTAGCGACGTAGTTATCAAAACGAAGTGAGGACTAGGATCAACTTAACTCCTTGGTCGTCGCGGTAAATAAAATTGATTTTACGATAAGGTCATCAAAAACCGGGCCGCGGGTAGTCCTCTGGTTATCGCGGCCTCGACATAGAGGGCGAAGAAGGAACATGGGTGGTTTTTAGTCAGTAGAAGTCTGACACTCCCTTTCGCTCTGCCCAAGAGCGGGAGGGGTTATTCGATGATTTTACACCCACCAAAAAAAAAAAAAAAAAAAAAAGGTCATCAAAAACTCCTGCATTTTTTATATTCAAATGATAGAAGTAATAATTAATCATTAACGTCACATTATTATTAAATATCATCTTATAGAAAAACATTTTACTTACATGTATGAAATTCAGTGCTGACCTCAGAAAAGCAAAGTTAAAACTGGAAGTCATAAACTATGACAATCATTTAACCGATCGATTCGTAATTGCTGCATTGATTTCAGTTTTTTTTACGTAAAATGGTATCTCATATGACATTCAATTACATACACATGCAAGTTCTCACAGCATTTATTTCGATTTAAAGACATACAGACACACAACACATTCAAGTTCAAATTCATTTATTCATTAAATGTTTCATTGAAATAAATTAGAGCAACAATAACATAATTAATATTATTTGAATAACAATTAAGCACAATAATAATTGCATTTATTACAGCACTATCTTTATTATGATTACACTTTTTTTACAGTTATAAAAATGACTAGACCCGCGACTTCGACTAGGTACTTAATTTCTGTGATTACTTCTTCATCCCAACCTAAAAGCTTTACTTCTTTATCTTATGCTATTAATATTAAAATAATGAGCAATATTTGTATAATATTTGTAACCACGTTTTTGAAAACGGCCCCTTTGAGTGAAAGTTGCAATATTATCATCTCCGGAAAAAATCATTTTTCCCACAAGCAAAGCGGCCGCCTTGGTACAAATAGGGATTAAAATCATATAATAGCTAGATTCACCCTAGTGTTTACACTATATAGTTTGTCATTTTCTTTAGGAAAATATGTAGATATGTTTTGTTACTCGTATATCAGTAGACAAATTACAGATAAAAATACCCTCTGATGACATTTAAATTAACGGTGATCGGTATTCAATAAGAGGTCAACAAGGATAATAAATACTATAATATTTTATCTAGAATCTTTGTACTTTATGATGAACATCTCATCTCATCTCATCTCTTGATTCGTAGAATAGGAGGAAGAAAAACCTCCTAAACGTGTATTCTACTCGTATAATCGAAAATCCTTAGTAGATTAATTTTTTTTATTACAGCACGTGTACACCTACTTCATGACTTGTTATAAAAAATATTGTTACAAAGACCATTTTGAAAACCTATAGGTACCTATATAATAATGTAAAGTTACAGAAACACACCTACGCAAAAAAGTTATAAACTTTTTATAGCTGATATGATAACAACAGAGGTAGGATAAGGGTGTAAACACAAGGGGTGCGTATAGTCTGAGGTCACCAAAGCGGTGCTAACACCGAACTTGAAAACTGAATTAATTGGAATTTGTGGTAGCTGCAGGCGCAGTCTGTAAATATTTTTTTTTCCATTTTTGTTGGCCTATGGAGTGGTTTTGAATTTGTTCGTAGCAAGTCCAACCTCAGGACTTCCTCTGTTCTGCTTTGTGTGCGTAAATAATATGTGCCATAAATTAAGCAATATACATATTGAATGCCTATCAACGCTTACTTTTCGTTGGTTTTTCATTAGTTTATTATGTAAACGGTAAAAAATGGCAGCTACCTCAAACATAAACACTGTAGCACGTCCTTCTGGAATAATTTTCGACTTGTTTGTTCGAGAAAGAACGGGAAAAGTAAGTAACTACTGTCTTTCTATTATCATGATTAAATTCACCGCTCAAACATACTTTATAATGATAGTCAATGTAAGCCAATTGCTTTGAAGAACTAAGCCACATTTTCCTGCTCAATATTCCAACCAGGCAATAGTGCTTGTGACTCAGCATGTCAAACCTTCATCACAATTGGACTACCTGTATCCCTTACTTAGGTTTGCAAACCGCGTTTCACGCGTGTCACTTAGGGACAAGTTCAGTTGTATTGCAGGCATTCTGCCAAATTATTCCTATTTCGTCACTTGGTATGTCGTCAACGTTCTCACTTACATTCACTTCATTGTTCCTTGTGACGTCATTGGTGAATTTGATTGAATCTTGTCTCTTAGCTGCATCATTGTATTCACTGTGCATATTGCACCTCATTTTATATTCTGACTTACAGTATGGACTTAAGTAATTGTTCATTTAAGTCTTCAGCTCAAATATTCATGTGGTGTTGTTGTTTTTTTTGTGAAATTGTTCAAAAACAACCTGTATTGCTAAAATGTAAATATTTATCAAAGCCGAGAGGCGGACATAATATTTGACAAATGATGGATGGCTTATTTAGTTTGATGTCATTTTAACGATGTCTAAGCACGTTGAATTTTGCATTTTTTTAATCAGATAAATAGTTATTCCTGTCATGTTGTCAGGTCGTGTCACCTGTTTTGGTTGTTTTTATAGGCAATGAATTTAACATCAGTTGTATTTTTCCACGTTTTTCAAGATTTTATTTAATACAGGAGGAGTAAAGCAAAATGTGGTAAAAGTAAAAAAAGCTAAATAAGCAATGATGTCGAAAAAAAAAACAAAATACGTAAGAGTTCACTGTTCCTTTTAGGAAGTCGATTAAAAATAACAGAACATTTTGTAATTTTCAAACCAAAATTATTTTTGTAATATAGAATAGCAGTTGTAGCATAAAACTCATACATGATTATCCTTGTCAATTTATTCATCTGCAGTCACATTACTTACAGCCCTACGAGGTCGGAGCCCGATTGGTGTCAGTCCTAAATATCTATGGAACAAATAGGGAAGTGCCTTGAAGCCCACAAAAGGTAGCACCTTGTACAGGTAAATAAAGTAGTTTGAGAACTTAAAAAATAATATTTTGACCCAGAACTTGTAGTTATTGAATGTGGGCAAGAAGCCAAAACTATACCAAAGTAAGGTGAAAGACATTAGTTGAACCACGAGTTACCTACCCGAGCTAAGTGCCAACTTATGTCTGCTATAAGTCAGACTGGAATAACCCATGTCCTAGAAGACATTCACCTAGAATTTCCCATGAAATAGTAACAAGTACCTATATACAGTATTGTTCAAAGTCTTTACGCTGGTAAAATATACTTTGAAGTGAATAGTGTGAAAAGAATACTTTTTTATTCTTTATGAATTTTTAATTAGTAAAAGTAGACATAGATATGAAGTCTTCTGAAAACAGGCAAATCTCGATTCATGCATTACCTACTTGTGCTAATATAAATCAAACCGTGGTGGCCCAGTAGTGGAGCCGCCTACTTACGACCATTAAGTCGTCGGTTCGAACCCAGGCAGGCGCATTGCTTTGTGTAATTTAATTTAACACCACTGCTCTTAAAACCGCAAAGGTAATATCGAGAGGAAATCGGTATGTCTTACTAACAAACATTCGACGGTATGACCTCTAGCAACCCGCACTGGGCCCTCATGCTATATTAAAGCCCATTCCTTCTCATAGAGAGGAGGCTTGTGTCCCAGCAGTGGGAATATCATTTATGCTGATTACGCTAATAGTAAACCATTCCCTAGTGGTATTCTGGCACATAGCCCTTTACCACTCACTTGGCTCAGCTAACAAAAAAATGTTTTATCTCTAACAGACAGTTTTACCTGATGAATCAGTTTTTGCTGGGCTTTCAGTGAGTTCTTAACATGATGTGTTTCACTCAGTCAATATCGCTTTCATAGAAATATTTTTAGTCCAACATTTCAATTCAAGAGGTATTGTGCGTAATGCATATTGACACGTGGTTAAAAAAAACTACTTGGTCGTCGCTAAGTACGTCTGTCTCTAAAACAAATAGTAATCTATTTTTGTCCCCTCTCATTTTTTATGTCGGCTAATCAAGTGAGTTTCCGCATTTGTCTACCGATTATCCTGCAGCGTCGTTTACTTGATATTTTCAAATGATCCAATAACGTCTTGTATGATAGATGCTGGGTGGTGGTAAGCCATTCGCGTTACTATTTATAAGTTGTATTTGCATTGAGTCGGCTTTGGCGATACTCATAAGACACCACTCGTCCGCGGGTCGGGAGGTAAAGAGAATCTCACAGCGTGTTAGGTTGTAACACATACACCGCACGCACCATGCAATGTATGGTGCGGTGTCTCCTGCCTGTCTATTTCTCCGATATTCTTTTCTGATTCCTTTCGTCAAGATAGTTAATTAGTTTCTCCGGGACTTCATCTACAATAGTGCGGGCTGGTTCACCGCACTCATCCTACCTGGCGGACGAATGATGTCCTCTGGCAATCGCTTAAGATGTTCACCGAAGCTTGTTTGTCGCGTTAATAAATCGACGTCATTTTCTTAAAACCAACGCGATGTTTTTTTTTTTAGTCTCATACAATGTTTTAAACATTTAGAAACCCTTTAAGTGGTCAATAATCGCGATACAACGAGCTGAATACAAAAGCATTCATTGCTCATTCAGCGAGCATCATTTAGAACTTCAAATTGTCATGTCCAAGACAAAAAAACTCTTAACAATAGATATATTTTTTGTCGTTGACATGCGATTATCATGTTACCATGTTACATAAAAGAATAAATCAACAAGATAGTCTTCAAAAAATACTTTGTAAATACCTTGAATTATATGGATTTTTCTGCAGCTGAACAACTATTTACTCAGCAAAGGAATGCAACTGAATTCCTTAAAATGTTAATAGTTAAACTAAAAATTAAGACAATTTAGAATTACAAAAAGCTTTAGAATTAGAAAATAATCCATCTTAAAGGCAAACAAATAAAGTAACATTATATTATATTATGGAGTAAACAGCAAAGCCAAAATCGTATATTATTTTAGTTGTCATTTGATTAAAGAAAAATATACCAAATACTAACCCAGAACTAAACTGGATATGAAAGATCTTGTTGATCCAGTTTAGCAGTTATGTAGGTTTGTTGTAACTACGTGTAGTCGAGTTTACTACAAACAATATACGTCACTCACGTATACCATTCATTGAGGGTTTATTGGTAAACCGTTATTGTACTTTAACCTACTCAATTGCTAATTGGTTTTTTTTCTACTGTTAGGTAGTTATGTACTTTTTATTTCCTGTAGGTGTTGGAAAAATTGGGTATAAATGTTAGGAAAATTTAGGTCTAAAAGCATTCATATAGAAGTCAATATTTATGTGTACATTTGGGAGAATGGGCTTTTATAGAAGTAGAGAATTTTTAGCAAATCATGATACTCTTCCAGAAAATGTCTCGAGAAAATTTCTAATTTGGTTTCTAATGAAAAAAGATATAGAAAATGTGGGTGAGATTCAATTCGCTACATCGACCACGCATACGAAGCAGTTAGATCATATAAACAAGTCCGAATAAACCAAAACCCAAAGAAAATGTAAGTCAGAAAATTAGAAATAAAGGCAACTAAATTGAATCATAAAAAACTGAAAAGAGCAAGACAAAAGTATAAACGCAGTCGTTATCAAGAGCGCTCGAGTACATAATCATCGTCGAGTTACTTGTGATCATCGGAGCAGTCAAGGTTACGAATCGCTCATGATTTTATTAACTGACTTGCTGTGTCCCGCGGTTCAACTCCTTTTGCTCCGTTCCTAAGTGTAGTAGCGTGATTTTTAATTAGCTATAACCTTCCGCAATTATTTACCTGGTTATCAAATGCTATAGGCGTTTTCGAATGCAAATGGTCGTTCCAGAGACTAGCGCGATCAGATCAAAAAATCAGACTTTACTATTAGTACCAATGTGATGGTGGACGCAGCTTCAGCCGTGTAGAAAAAAAGTTGATACTCTGTAACAAAAACTGCTTTACGAGTACGTCCTTCCTTGACCCACAAATTTTCTAATACAAAATGACTGTACTCAGATCTATCGCTTCATTAATTTCTACGGACTCACAAACGAACGATGCCGATTCTTAGTTTAGGTAAACTTGTAAACTTGTTGTGTATTGTGTTTACCTAAATTATTATTTTGACTGTCAAGTTGGCAGTATGCAAAACATTGTCGAGTAAAATACATTGTAGCAATTTTTCACACGTTTTTTGTCAAACTTTTGAATCAAACGGGCAGACAATATCATGTACCTATATGATTTTCCTTGATACACATCGATATCTATCTTATCAACTTTCTTTACTTTCCAGACAAATCTGTTTCCAGAATGTTTTAGACAAGAGAATCTCGGATCAACTCGATTGATAAAATGATAACTACATCCGAGACGGTCTACTAGTAGATAAGCTTAAGATAAGTACCTGCTTACCTGAATAAACTCTTTAGACATTTGATAGATACCTACTTTCTAAATAAGGAATCTGACCGTAAATCTATAACTGTCCAGTAAATATTTATAAAGTGTCTAATGAGTCACTATAGGTCCTTAATCAAGAATAAATGACGTCGTAATATTTAATTCTACATAACATATTTATAGTATATCACATTGCGCCAATGGCTTACAAATGTCTTATAGTACAGAGAACACCATCTGCTCTCAGTGAGACGTGAAAATTGTATTATGATATTACAAGTTTTCTGTCGACATTTTTCTCCACAGTACAAGTGAGATATAAAATCTTAGAACCTACTGACGCTACAAGAACATTATGGAGAAAATAAATGTGTAATAATTACTCTATTGCATAGTGATTACGATACGTAGACATAAAGATTCATAAAACAACTCCGCGTACATTAGTATGCGAGAAGTCACCTGAGACGCTAATAAATATAGTTTTTTCATAGACTGGACACTATTATTTACATTTTTGCAATATATCAATGTGGCTTTGGAACTTGAACTCGCTGTAATATATGTATGAATGTATGGACGCCGTTGCAAATGTCTTGTCCTTACAAGAATGCCTCGAGAATTCGCTGCCATTCTAATTACTTTAAAGTGGGTTTAAAACTTCAATAAAGTTCTTCATAGATTTTATAATTAAATAAGACGTAATATAAAATAAGTAGGTTTATGATCGTTGTAATAATTATGTAATTAATAACATAATTTAATTATCGATTATATAAAATCCTACCTTTACTTACACAATTAAAGTTTTTATGAATCGGTTAATTCCTCGGCTTATTACGTTTCTAACAATTAATATTTATCCCTGTAAAGATTGTAAAAATACAAGAGTCTCTACTATCTATAATTTTGATTGAAAAGTGAACACTGATACAAACGGCATTCCTTAAATTGTTTTATATAACATTCACACCGGTCAATGTTGTCGAAAGACCTTTGCATCCTCAAAGGATGAATCATATTGAACTTGATGACGAGGTTCAGCGGATCAAGGACTCTTTAAATAGGAGTCTTCCTGTTTTTCCTTACGTGGTCCGATGAAAACTGGACAAAGTTAGATTTGCTGACGTAAAACAGGTAGACAAACAAAATTCGAACTAATGGCTCCAATCATAAAGGATGATATTCTGCTACAGAGCAGCAAGTTAAATCATCGGATGACCTTGCCGTGAACCTCTGATGCGAGTCACGTATCGAATTATAGCAATCACTACGAATTATTTACTTCCATGTGACATTGTAATTGTTCATAATATTTATTTCATTTTTGTAAATTACTTTCGCAAATTCGTGACAATATAAAAATAATAATACCACTTTGACATTGATTTTGCCTTTAACACTACGAGAATCGGAAAGAGAATGAACGAACGTATATCTAAAATTGAAAGCATTTTCTTGTTCACCTTCAATATTTACTCATTCAATTTCTTTGTTTACTTTAATAGTATCTTTCCTTCCCTTGAGAACGTATTATTGTGATAATTTTTGTTTATATGTCTTTTGTAAACAAGTGTCCAGCGATGTTCACATTATCGTTTATATTATATGTTCTATGTACGTAGTACATTAGCTGATATTTATATTGTCACAGGTTTATTGCTCAAGCGATCAACGTTTGTTTACTGTACATTTTCTTAACCACTTTTGGCACTTTATTTTTGTTCGTAAGTGATTTTAGATCTTATTAATATTAATTAATGAACAATGGTTGTTGAATGAATCCTTTTTTGCTTGCTTCGTGTTTCTGTTTGATGTATTTTTGGATTGCAATTAAGTAACTAGACTAATTGTTGACTAGACCAGTTGTTTATGTTCCCAGCAGGTATTCTAAGTGGAACGCCATTTTGTCCTTGTCCCTTTTTCCCGTTTGTAGTCATTAATCTATTTGCCGATGTCTGTTAGTCTGCATTTCTAGATCGTAATTCATCTAAAGAGTTTAAATATATATTTGCCTTAGACAAAACCATATATAATCACTTTTTCTCTTCCTTTGATTTCATTTTATGCTAATAATATATTCAATTAGGTCTCACTAGTTTACAAGTGAATTGTTTACGTGATAAATTAATGGCTTTGACCTGACAGCTTGGCAGGTCGGACGTTAACGTGATAAAATATTAACTATCAGTAGCCCTAGCTTGTCTATAATTTAACGACATTCGGATGTAGGTAAAAGGGTAGATCAAACTAAATCGTCGAACTTCAGTGAACATCTTGCTAATTTTACCTTTTCTTGCTTTGTCTCCTACATCTTGTATCCCTGTTGATTATTTACTGTTTAATTATTCAAAAAAGTTCCGACTCTGAGCTTTGAAATGCTGTCACTCACACACTCACCCACCCATACCTGTCTAAGAAGTGCACATATGCTTCCGATCTCGGTGCAGCTGAAATTCATATCATCCTACTATCCTACTATTCCTACTAATATTAAAAACGCGAAAGTTTGTAATTATGGATGTTTGTTACTCTTTCATGCAAAAACTACTGAACGGATTCAGATACAATTTGGTACATACACACATAGGATTTTTATGCCGATTTTATCTTCCCGTGGGATAATTTTCGAGTTCTAGTGGGTGAAGCCACTGGCAACAGCTAGTAATGTTATATTAGAACAAGGAACGACCGCAGGCTGTCAAATGAGATCGTCAGCCATATTTTATGCCTTTTCACAAGAGCATTTGTTGTAAAAATTTTCCACGTAATGTCGCATGACAAAGTATAACGTCATGTGCCATCATCCATCACGCATGGTTGACTCCAAACAAATTCGCGAATGATACACTTTATGACTTACTTGCCAGTCACTGCGGGGAGTGAAAATGTTTGTAAATATTTTTAGAGTTTTTTAATAGGCATTAAAATAGTGAGAAAAAGTTAGATAAATGGTGGTGTTAATGGTGGTGGTATGGTTTTTATAAGTCGACTACTAAAAAGACATTACTTATGTAATAAAATCAAAAATAATTGTATTTGTGTTTTAATTAATTTAAATGATGTCCAAATAATTACTCCCATTACGAGTAGGTAATCCTAGTTTTTGCCAATTATATAAAAGTCTCATGTTAGTAGACAAGTGACAGCACAGTGTAGCAGTCGGTTTTCTCATTAGAAAACCTGTAAGAAAAACTCAATAACAGAATTGATCCTCAAGTAATTAAAATAATATAAAAAGTTATTCGACAAATCTTTCATTTTTAATCGATCACTCAAAACTATTGTCTGTACTGAAGCATTTGATTTAGCACTTACATTGTTTTTACAATTATGATTGCCCTCGACACTGTCTCGATAACTACAGATTTTATCTTTGTAACAAACAGAAGCCTAGTCAGAACTAATTTAAACAAGGTAATTTAATCTTTTAGACATATTGTTGTCAAATATAATCAGAATTTTGCAAGTTCAAAATATTCCATCCACAGAGTATCGATAATGTATCAGTGGGACAGTTTAGTGTAGGTAACCGTCATTATTGTTATGTCAGTCTTGTGTCAAACCGGCCTTGAACCAAATCCACAGCTTGTTTCATTTACAGCTGGTCTAAATGTTACTGGGATTAGCAGACAGAATGGCCTTACCTTTACGGGACACACCGTTAATGCCTTCGTTGCGCAATCAACAAATCAAAAGTTTTTTTTTTTAAATGTTGCTTATATTCTGCATTGGAAACGATTGGTTAATAATAATTAACCCATCCTGTCGAGCTGTCAAAATTCTGGTTTTTGAAGGAGCGGGTGGGTCTGCCGTGTTTTGTTTAAATAACGAGTTTTCTTCGGTTCTCCCCCTTTTAATTGTGAAGTTCTTAATGTTTTCGATAAAAGTATTTATAGCTAAAATGGGCTACTAAAAACCTGGAAATGGATACGGGCTGTCTCTTAGAGTTATTACGCTACAATTAGCATATTATAATTACGTAAATTAAGACAGCTATCGTCAACGTTTCCTGATCACGCTGGTTACATGATTCATTACAGTAATTTACTCGTAAACCCATTTTAAAGCGAGTTTCTTTCAACCAATTCAATTGAAAATAACTAGGTAGTCAGTAAATCTAGAAAATATAAACAACAGATTCTGTATTTTATGTTTAACGGTTGTAAAGTACCAATATTTTTGAGGCATGAATTAAAGACTAGTTCTGATGACGTATATGGCTCGAGTGTTCGAAGAAAACAAGTCTACCTCACTATGAGAAATATTGCAGTATTAAGAAAAAAACACTTACTCAGTAATGATCAATTAAATTTTTCCTTATAAAGGAAACAATATCAATTTACTTCACTAAATTTTTATTGTCAAAAAGATAAATTATAAAAAAATAACAGTTCATTTTCCCGTGCAGCGCTTAGCTGGTTTGTCAACCTGTAAGCTACGTGTAGCGTACACACATCGTGTGTATGTGCGGAACAAGGAAAATGGGAACAAGGCTAACATAAAATGAGTACCGAGTATCAAATGATGAAAATAAAAACATGAATAAGTTAACACAGTACACGATAAACAAAAGACTTTAAAAGTATTTGTTCTTTTTTATCTCAGAAATATAAAACAACAACATTTCTGACTTGAACAACCATATCACATGCAAAAAAAGACTAGCTCATATCAAAAACCAATGTCATCTAATCTGACACTGAAGTATGGTAAAACCAATATACTTCTGAAATCTCACACGGTCAGTTAATTAATCTTTTTTTGAACTTGACGTTTCGCGTGAACAACATTATTAAGTGATATATAACTCAATTAGAACATTGGTTTAAAACTTGAATGATGGATCGCATGTCAGCCGAACGTTGGAGCAGTGTGTTCGGGCCTAACCTTGATGGGGTCGGCGAAATGGCCCATGGGAGAGTCGCTGACGCAAAGAATCAAGGTCAATTGTATACCATTATAGTAGGCGGTCTCATCGCTCAACTATTGTCTCTGTAAGGGTGCAAATAGAATTGATGGGTGTATCAATTTGTT
Organism: Diarsia rubi; assembly: GCA_932274075.1. Lineage (NCBI taxonomy): Eukaryota > Metazoa > Arthropoda > Insecta > Lepidoptera > Noctuidae > Diarsia > Diarsia rubi. The sequence continues at coordinate 11,307,333 of OW026417.1, read as the reverse complement.
TAATGGGTGTGGTTTTGGAACTTGTGTGAAATAGTCTCTAGGTCGTCGTTTAATGTAGGTGTGTTATATTTTCTGCCTGATGTATGTAGTAGTAGTTTATATGACCTAAATAAAAAACCTGCTTGCATCGTTCCGTAGAATAATTTTGCATCATAACATTTTTTTTTTACTTTTCAGTATTTTATTATCCGAACTAACGCTAGTAGACGTTGCTACACAAAATTAATATCGGATACCTTTAGATTTTATTTTAACACAACACGTCAAAAAAGAGTTGTCCATAAAAATTCCAGTTTAAATAAAATACGAAGAATTCACAAGATATTTTACAAGACACTCTTCAATCAGCAATTTATATTTTACTGCCCCGGGTTTTTTTAAACTTTGATGGTTATAATCGTTTTTTAAATTTATTTATTTAACTTGTACGTGAAACTTGGAGCTAGGCATAAGCAACGAGAGGCTTATTTATTACACAGCAGTGTAAGGTTATGGATGAAGATGATGAATTAACTTAAAACTTAAATAACTTAAACAGACATGCGCTGGAAGCTCACTGTTGCTGATAATTCATTTCCACTGACCTTTGGGCTTGGCATTTGGTAACATCTAATCGATATTGCTAGCACCAACCGGCAACTTATATATCATTTGTAGGTGGTTCATATAGCAAAAGTATTTCAATTATGTATAGTAACAACCTTTGAAGGTGATGAGAATGAGTTATTTATAACGTTTGAATGCATACCATAATTATTGCAAATGTGTAGACGTAAGTACTGAAGAATATGAGATTATTTACCAAAGGACTAAAGAACTAAACGTAAGTATAATTTGCTGATGATAATGGCAACATCATATTGGCATTGGCATATATAATTTTCATGAATCTATGAGTCTCTATGATATGTTCTTTATTTATTTTAATAATAACCCACGAAGTTAGCTTTGTCATGAGAAAGAACATTATTCTTTTCTTCCAAAGTGTACACTATGGAAATTGCAATTCATGGTAGCGTATGATGTACAAATAACTACAGCACATCATAACTTATAGAATAAGAGCGTTTAAAAATAAAAATTTCATAATACCTATAGCTTTTAATTTATTCTCTTATAGTTCTTAGAAATCAGCGTTCTTCTCAGTTATTCCATTTTGTGATGACGTCAAAACATTATCTTAACTATCATATCATTTGTAATAGTAAAGTATAGTGATTAAGTTGTGTAATTGGTAGGTATGTGCATGGGAATATTTTGCAGTACTGACTTAAAACGTAAATAATTTGAAAATTGGCAAAAATCTGCGTAAGTTTGGAACACACAAGTAGTTTTGCGTAAATGCGCCTCTGAAGCGTGTCCAATTCAATTAAATCTCGTATTGTATACGTATTTGAATCATAGATGCATATAGTATTTACTTCTTTATTTATTACGTATGTCTATCCAATACCTTACAAAATCTTGACATTACTGCAATAACTTAAAGATGAGTAATTGGCAGTCGAAAATAAATAAGCATGGGAACGTTAGGTGCGGCGAATTCACTTAGGTAAAGATATACAGAAATACAGGTATTAAGCCAGTTATATATACACACATGTTATGTTACAAGCATCTAACCCTTACGAAAGCCTAGCCTTTGCCCAAGACCATTATATTGCCTGATTTCTCTCAAGATTTACGCAAGGAAATTAACTGCAAACATTCAACATTTTTCTTCGCGTATGTCGAGACCGCTTTTAGGATATCTTGAAGTTATTGATAGCGATATCATGACTATTGATCATGTATTGTTAATCGGTGCGTAAAATACCAATTATGCATTGATGAGTAAATAGCTACTACCTATAAGGCTAGTAAGTGCTGCTTACAGAAAGTTTGGTACCAAAAAAGTTCGTAGCAAGTTACAGCAATTTCGGCGTAGGTTCACGGCAACGGCTACGCGTAAATTTTCGTTGCTTCTTTTCGATGCGGTTAAAATTATTTGGATAGTATTAAAACGAGTGACTGTAAATACAATTTTTACGTGACAAAACAACAACGTGAACAACAACTAACAAAAAAAAAATTAGTTCCTTAAAATACAAAAAGAGTAGCTTCATAATATTTGAGCGACCTAATGTAATATTTGTTTGAGTGTCAACGTTATCAATATTTAACAAATTATTTATTTATACTGAGTGGCATTTTATCGTAAATGAAGTGTTTCGAATAGAAAAACCTTCCCGAGGCCCAGTCGAAGGAGCCCCACTACTTCTGGGTGGTTTAAAAAAGAAACGGAGTCGGTGTGCCTCAAGTCCCGAGCTCGCTTCGCTCGTTCTTGAATTCAAGTTTTCCTAGTAGCGGGTTCGCAGGGTATGTCTGGATCTCAGTTCGCTCGCTTCCCTAACCGCCCTGTGTATGTGAGTGATTGAGATTGTGTGTGTTAAAATAAAACACAAGGAATTTTGAATTTAATAAAAAATAAATATCGTTTTTTGTTATTAAAAATAAAAAGCAAATATAGTTTTTTATCGTTATGTAAAACTTTGGTAGTTGCCCTTTCTACATTTCTTTGCTCACTTAGTAATTTAATATGTGAAATGGATTAATCACAACCCACTTTTTGTAAGTTGGTTCTGAATTTTATTATAATATTCGTCGTTAGTTTAATTAATTTTTCGCATACTTAAATTCATACCGCTCAAGTTATTAAAACAGTATCTCATCATCAGTCGCTTAGAGTTCGTTTTATTCGCTCGTTTTATGATTCCCCAAATTATTTTGCCTATTATACATATATACGAGTAAGAAGCTTAGCTGGCTTACTATTCATGTTACCCCTATCCAACTGATCAGCTGATAATTTAATATGGCCACTGTCCCGGCGAGTCACATCGCTAGAGCATTTATAACACTATAAATAAAAATTCTATTTTGCGTTAGGTAACGAACAATAGAATCTAATAGTCTTGATATCATTGATTGCATAATATTCTTTGAAGAGGAAAAAGTGTCAGTAATGAACTCTCTATAATTTAGCTTAATATATTCAGTTCATAATGAATACAGGGATTTCTTTCAAATTAAAAATGATCAATGTATTCATAGACCCAGCAGGAAGACATAAGTACTATAAAAAATGCAATAAAGTGTAAATATAATGAACACGCAGCCTTAAGTGGTAGTGATAAGCGATGTATCCTCGCACGGTGTATTGTTTCGTCCTCTTTTATCTTCATCACTCAGACGCATTGACAAGGTCACGGTGGCACGGGCGGTCCTGTTTTTACAACAAATAACACTGGCAAGGTTGAATGTGAAAATAAAAATTTTTTTACCCATTTTAAATTGTGAGTACTTTCTTTTTGCCAGTGTTCGACCATAGGTAAACCACGTTTTTTTATTGCACCATCATAATATGTATTTTCTTTATATAAAACTACGTATTTTTAAAAGAAAGGAAATACTTTGGTAACTTGCGAATGATATTAAGGTCATAAATTATGTACAAATTAAAAAAAAAACTACTGAAATAAAATAAAAAGCGACCATTTTCATCCTTATTTTTATTCAGTTTTTTTAGATTCAAAATAAAATAATGTGCTGCTGCATTATTTACCCAAATAAAAGTTATCATAACTCCAATTCAGACCATTTTGTTCCGTGACCACAACTCGTGCATTTATAAATAAAAAATGGCAGTAAGTTCATTCAATAATAACCCATTTTGTTCTTCGCAAGGTCAGGCAAACTGAGCGTGACCAGATTTTTCACGACACCTGCTTCAATGACCACTAGAACCAACCTACTGGTGTGATTAATTGATAGCGGAATAGACTATAGTTATGGTGTCTATGACAATTTAAATGTTTGCTCAAATAGACATCCTTTACATATAAGAATAAGAACTTTAATGACTCACGAAAAAATTATCACGTTTCAGTGACAGCGTCTCTTATAGTCTTGTCTTGCGTGCTTAAATTAAAATTGTATCAATCATTATAGTTATGCAGAAAATGCGACCAAACAATTTTCCGAAAGCAAAAAAATAAAATCTTAGTCTTTTGTGATTACAAAAGCGCGTACAAGAGAACTGTCACAGGGGTTAAAATTATAAAATATGTCCAAAAACTTGCTTGACACTTAAATTATTAGGAATTAAAACTTTTAATTTCGTTCAATGGTCAGAAATACAGTGATGCATTGTTTAGAGGACATTATACAAAGTGAATTTTCATGCAGTTTTAAGTAAGCAACCTTCGTGAAACTCAATTACTCAAAACCAACAGTTTTGTTTCCACAAATAGTACCAAAACCACAAAAGCAAACCGGTTTAGATAGTTTTATCTATTTTAAAAGTGGTGACGAACAAACAGCTATTTATAATAACAAACATAATAAAACTTAAATACTATCATTAGGTCTTGTCTTAAAATATTTTAATGTTACTTCAGAAAAACATAAGGAAAATAATCAAAATCAATTTTGAAGAAAACGTGATCTTACTTAAAGTTCTGAGCTAATATTAGAAAATCCTAGTTCAAACAAAATGCCTTACAATTATTTAGAGACTGACTTAAAAATCGGCAGCCGTTTAATATGTTTAAACTCACAAAAACACCGGCAGGACCAGTTTTGCCATCTTCGATAACTTATGTCTAAAAGACGAATTTGCAAAGGGGACATTTTTTGCATTAATTAACCAAATCGAGTATATATACGGTATTCGAATACTCGATTTTCGACTAAAGAACGTTTTAAGTAAATTCGGTACGCCACGTTTAATGCCAAATGTGTTTTCTAATTAAAATCGATTGCGAGTACTGTTGATAATTGGCTGTTGGCAAATAGTGCCAGTTTAAACTTCAAACTGGCGTCAAAAGAAAGGCTTGTTATTTTAACGATAAGTTACTAATACAAATTCAAACCATGCATATTTTCTCGACGTTTTATAAGTGCCCATGTAGGTTTAAATGACATAAATTATTTTGGTTTTGAAAATATTTTCCTTTTCTTAGGAATTCTTTGCGAACAACTGTGAAAAATAAGGTATTTGGTTCGACATAATGAGCGGTAGGTATCTTAAAATTCAGGTTTATGTAAATGCCTGAAATCTTCAAAGTATTTTATCTATCATCAGCTATTTCCTTAACAGGCCAATTTATACAATTTGCTTACCTACTTGAAGTTAAAGATTGGTGACTTGAGAGCGTAGTCTATCGAATAACTTGAAACATGTCATTATCACCACAACTATACCTGAAGTACGCACGAAGGACCAATCAAGCTATGTAAAATAGTTTATCAAGACTATTTAGGCGGGTCCCTCATTGGACGGGAAATTTATAAAAAGCATGATGTTTCACCGTGTGTACCAAGTGACGTATTAAAAAGTAGATTGCTCTAGCAAACGTTTTAGTCTAAATGCACAATCTACCATTATCACATGCTTCTTCTTAGCGAGTCGATGGCAATACTGATAACCGTAAAAGTAAACAAAACGTGTAAAACTGTACTGATAGATCACGTAAGCCACGAAGGAGATGACAAAGTCTTGACCACAAAAGATTGTAATTTAGTGGTCGAAAAATAACTTAGTACTGTCGAACAAGCTGTTTGATGTAAACGTATAGGCGAGTCATTCATCTCTACAATCAGCACCGAAGCTATACCGCTAAGCTAGCGCTAATGTGTTTTATAAGACTTGTTTAAATAGTTCAGGACATACTTAAAAAAGTCCTTCTTAACGAGAAGAGTCTTATTCTCCAGCTGTAAGAGCATAACGTATGCTATTATTTGCAACATAATTGACTACGCACCAAACTCTTGTAATAAAATCAAATGCAAAAAAAATGTCTAATGTGTACGTGTAGTATTGGGAATTTAGCTGCCTGTAAACCCAATTGCTTGTTCGACTGTACTGCACTGATAAATGTAAATCTTTTATGTACGTCTGACTTACCGACTTCAATGGGGATGACATCTGTTGTCAGCTGGACGACAACTGACACCTCATACGTGTCGACCTCCAGTTTTTCTGCGATTTGCGACTAAAAACACGTCAAATTCGCAGACGTGTCATCGCAAGTCCCCACGACACAGTTTTCATTCACTTTAGGCACTACACAAAACAAACTATTTGATGAAGTGATCTATTCTGATCAGAAGTCACTGTGATGTTTTTTTTCGTGATCCGTCACTGTAACGTTGATAATTTCCTCTTCCGCTGCCCGATCAATTGTTTACTACGTTCGTTGTCGTTCAGATAAGTATCGACTTTTTATCGATTATCTAAAAGGAAAGAAATAAACATTACATTTTATCCAAACTAGATACATCTCATTGTTCCAGTGGTAAGCATGTGCTCCGTTCAAAAAGTTACGTTTTTTGATAAAATATTAAACAAAAAAGGTTACGCGACAAATTTAATTTGATTTATTTACTACAAGCTTGACCAAGGTCAATTCGCCGCAGTTATTGATATTATCGTAGTTACATAGCCTTTTATTAGCAATAGCATTTTTATGTGGAAGCTATTACAGCGAAATAGGTTCCAATTTGGATTTGATTGTTGTATAATCATGATAGTTAAAGATAATTTTGACCTTTATATTGCAGCTCTGGATTAAAATTGGTAGTGTTAATAATCGATTATAAGTTTGGTGAATTACTTAATAACGTAGGTTCCATAATTTTTAAATCGTTTGATTAATTATTATAGTATTGGGTATTCTATATATCTTACTTCACATAAACATGTCATACCCAGACCTACACGTGTACTCTTCATTACTAATTTAGAATTGCAAATATGTGTAAGCACCTACATAATTGTCATTTATGAAGTTTTACATTGTTTGAAGATGCAGCTAAAACCGTTTTAATATCGTCAGTCGCTTTTTTAGCATTTTCGACATAAAAGTTATATCAGAAAAGCTTTTCCGATGTTTGCATTCAACTTTTTTCTTAATATCATCGCATTCTATTTGAAATAAGCAATAAAATATTTAGAACAAAACAGATTTGATAATAGTTACTGATTACAGTCACGGTCACGTGCTCAATGCTCAAAAACGCTTTGACTGACTTCAACTACAGTCAAGAGCATTTACTCTTTGTACCTGCGGTTATCATAAAATAACATAGCCAGAATACGAAAATGTATAAATACATTAAAATTCAAACAATACACTAACATAATGTTCAGATAGGGTAAAACTTCCACACAAACTTTATGTACATTTTTCTTTTCAGAGAAAAATATGGAAAAATTTTGATTTTAGAATATTTTCCCAAAATCTGAGAAACAAACTTTTTATACCTAATCAAGGAGCCTTTTATAACATATCAATTTCAACACTTATTATGTAAACAATAAGGTTTACATAGCGAGACAAGCTAACAAAATCAACGTACAAATGTACACAGGCGAACAACTTCACTTATCTGAAATACGTCAGTTGGCTCGTGGTTTTTGTCACATGTTATTTACATAATTATATCTTAGTACTCAGGTAAATGCTTGCATGAATGTACAGGGTTAAAGTACTGCTTACAGTGAAACAATAAGAATTTGAAAAACGAATACAGAATTCTGAAAAGATTTGTATTTGACAGATTTGTCCTTTTTTCAGATTTGCACTTGCATTTCTTTTTTGTGAGTGGCGTTCTTTATTTAGATATGACTATAGTTTTTTTTTAATGTCGTTGTTTGTTTAACAGCCAGTATTTCGTCGTTTGAGCTGAGCATTCAGGTCTCACAGTGTTAATACCTCTAATAATTCAAAATAACATATAACAGCCCTTGAAATATAGACCTCATTACGGTATCTTTGCTGTTAATGACGATACTTTATGAACAAAAAACTCGTTTTTTTATATAATTATTCATAGAAATGTCAACAGCTAATGCTGGTGAACTGAATTTAAATACTTTGATGGTCACCGTATTTTGGAGAATCCACTGAGGCACCTTAGTTCACTTGATTTGCACTTGTTTATTAATTATTAATAATCAAATTTAATCATTCCAATTAATTGATAGCAGTCCTTGAGTGGGACAGTTTAGACCCACTAATGTAAATTAGTTCAAGACTGAAACTCATTAAACATTATTTCCAAAATCGTTTACTTCTAATCAGCGTGCTTCGAACTACATAGACGCATCGCACGCACGTGATCGACAGAAAAACGCGCGCTATCCTACCCTTGAAACTTCAACGAAAAAACAACTTGACAAACGAAAATTTGTCCACAGTTTTAAACACTTTTAAAATAATACTTATTACTGTAATAACGCCATAAAATAGCGAACATAAATTAGTCACACATACCGCTAACTACCTCATATTTACTGAAAGAAGAAATAGGCATTTTTAGCATGACAAGGTAATTGAATAGTTATTTCCCCGAATCTTCACTCATTTAGCGGTTTGAAGGCGTACCAAGCCTAACGTCTGGAATCACCATAACAATGATACTACAACAATAAAATCCAGATAACAAACGGAGTTTTCCGGATAATTAAAACATAAGTGTGAATACATTAGTGCCTTAGCTAATTGTTGGGAGCACAGCCACTAAAGCAACATTTTGATCACTAAACTTACATCGAGATTTGACGCGTCAATGTCAAGTGCATCCGCGGTACTGAATCATTTATCACTTTCGATAGCACGGCATGGAGATAAGTGCATCTCGTTCGAACAATGCGATGTAAGTAACGCGATAAGGTAAAACGTCCGATCGTTCGTCGCTTGTACCTGTTTTGCACCGCGCGCGTGCGACTGCCGCGATGTTCGACGCACGAATGCCGCCAAACGACTTGACCATTGTTTACTTCGATAATTACATTTTCATTTCGATCGAGTTTACGGGTCGAAGGCTCTAAGGCGGAAAATCTCGGGACGATACGTCATTACCTGCGATTGTTGATGACTGATTAATCGGACGAAAGTGTGTAAATGCAGTCTCGGCCTATGCGTTTTAGGTGTTAATTTTTTTTTGTTCTCCGATTTGAGTAGGTACTGGTTATTGTATAGATAACTTTTTATGAGAGTTTTACTCGGTTTTATTTTTCATAATCTGCTTCAAACCTAAGTATTATTTATAAAGAGAAGAACGTAGGTAGGTTAGGTTTTGGAAAAAAATATTGAATGTATTGCAAAGTTAATATTCTAAGAAATACTTTGCCCGTATATTTATACGAGAAAAACTTGATAAATACTGGTCTAATTAAAATGATCGCATAAATTATGTTAATTGAACATGATTTATGAAATCTTAAAGTATTTTATTAGTATCGATTATAATGATAAAGAACATCACGTTTCAGGGTTAAAAAAATTTGGAGGATAAGTAGCCTACCGCTAATTCGTGATTAAATCCTGAACATAAGGTTATTCTTTATTTATGCTTACAAAAGCTATTTGGGAACTCGACCAAGAAGGTAATTTTGAATTGAAACAACAAAATTTGACAATTATAACGGTTTATTACTAAAGATACCGTAAAATAATAATATTGATTCAATCAATTGAATGTTGATGTTTTGATTATCTTAACAAAACCTCCAAATGAGACCATAGAATAATATATCAGTTTAAGGAGTCTAGAAGGCAAGCCAACGCGTTTATTTGTTTTATTGACCTCGTAATTATTTGGCAGGTGGAAAATCATCAAATAACTCTTGGGCAGAGCGAAAGGGAGTGTCGGACTTCTACTGACTAAAAACAACCCAAGTTTCTTCTTAGCCCTATGTCGAGGCCGCGGTAACTTGAACAACCCGCAGCCCTACTTCATCAACCTAAACTGGAAAGTCACAGGGTAAGGCCTATTTTTCTATATAACACTATGCTAAGCTTAATTTTAAGTGTAGTTTTAAGTCCCTGGCTGGAGGCCTTACACACAAGGCACCGGATACTCCGGTAAAGCAGACAACGATTATGACACATACAAAAATGTCTGTGTTACAGTTAGGTAGTTTCAACTGGGGTGAACTAATTTTAACGTGCCTATGGTGAAATATAAAGTTTATTTATTATAATAAATAACTTTAAATTTTCTGAGAAATGTGGTGAACAGTAAAGCAATTACAAGTATACACATAAAAACAATAGCTATTTCAAAGACGTCACGTTTTATCATAATTATTGCAAGTTGCATGACTTGCAAGATATTTTTAAATTTCACAAAAAACTATTTTGTTTTCATCATCACGTTATATCGACTTTACCGATGTTAATTTTCCCATTAATTAGATATAAGTTTATACCACTAATATCTGTCGATATTGTACACGCTTGTAGCGTGTAAATTTAAGAGGGCTTTGTAGTTAAATACAGAAAAGAAAGAAGTTTTAAAAATAAAAAACTGCCATGAAATCATTTAAAAAGTGTTCGTTCAAAACCAGAGTAGAAACATGCAAAGTCGTGATGAACGAATTGCAGACGGCATCACTAACCTGTAATTTTATTATTATGCCTAATTTTACTCCGAATTAAAACAGGTGCTTTTCAAGTCTAATTAATATAAACCACTTTTTTAATAATAACTATTTTAAAAGTGAAACCTGTTTTTTAGAGTTCCTTGGAACGGATATTATTTAAATCTTTGTTACGTTTGTGTCGATTTTGTTTATAAATTGCGATGACTTAATAGGGTAGTTGACTGACTAAAAAAATATGATTCTGTTTAGTCCGTTACCTAGATTGTCGAATAATATTGGATACGTGTTTTTTGTTTTTTTCAAATTAATACAAACACTTCACTTCACTTTCTGTTTAAAAATGTACCAAACTATGACGTCACACGACTTTTGGAAGCATTGTATCGCCTCCATTATTTATTTACGTAAAAAAGAATATATGTATAATGTCCAATATTTTTTGGAAATCTATCTGACGGACATTTTTTTTGTTTTTGTCAATTACTCTATTTTTCACAACATCGAAGTGTTAGAGAAGAATTAAAATAGAAAAAAAAATGTTTTATAAAACTGACAATATACAAAAAATAAATATAATAATATCGAGTAAACAACTCTTAAAAGCCTTTCTTGTTTTGTCTCAAATATTATACTACAGTAGCAACAAATTTCCTTTGCAATTTGTCACATGTAATTTGTGATCTTTTTAAGGCTATGTTGGTTAATTAGGTTGATAACTTTTTCACTACACTTCCTTGAGAACTGGCTCCTAATGCACTATTTTTAGGTTCAATGTGCATTGTATTTCGCACGCGTGCGGTAATCTTATTATTCCGCAACCAAGGGCGGTTTTTTGGACACTAGTTATCGCGGCCTCGACATAGAGGGCTAAGAAGGAACATGGGTGGTTTTTAGTCAGTAGAAGTCTGACACTCCCTTTCACTCTGCCCAAGAGCGGGATAGGTTATTCGATGATTTTCCACCCGCAAAAAAAAAGGACTGTTTTTTTATTTCGTCATTTTGATTTGCGTCTATGCGAAGCATACATATTTTTGAATCTTAAATTGTGTTTGTAAAAAGAATACTATAAATAAACATGATTTTAAACAATTAATGATTTTTATTAACAAGTAATTTACTTGAGTTCTTAATTAAAAAATATTTGAATTTTATATTTTTCCTATGAGCTGTTTAGCGTTGAAGAAGAAGCAAAGGTATGCACCTTTGCTTCTTCTCCAACCTGGTGAAATCAAACCGCGGAAAAAAGCAAATTAAATCATAGTCTCCTAAAAATTGATGACAAAAATACTTCTCGTTTCATTAGTTAATTTATTCGAAAGTGTATTGAAAAACGTCGTTTGATACACGTGAAAATTTGTTATTGCGTTTCTCAACTCAATCCGCCTCGAATGCAATAACAAACTTTCCGCACTTGTATCAAAATGTGCTATTCTGATAATAATGATATGAGTCAGAATTATGTAGAGCCGTCCTATATGAGTCAAGTTCATTTAACGTTGCAGTATAATTTTATAAGATTTTATCTTAAAGCAAATAAAAGTACTTCCGAAGCTTAAAAATTATGAAAATGTCGCAATTAGTGATGTTGGCATTGATATAAAGCTTAATGACTCTTTAGTAATAATAATTTGGCTATTTCGATGCTATCACAGAAATGTAAAAACGACACATGATAATAAAATGTGGCTATTTTTATATTCTTTTAATTCATGCAGAAAAATAATATTCACGATCATAGTACTTGAGAAACTGGAAATCAAGGTGTTAGAAACCTGCTTGAGAACGGCTGGTAAAAGTTATTAATTGTTAATTTATACATCATCCTCTTACATATTAACAAGAAAGCATAATTTACGCAACTAACTAGACGACTGTTTTATTTATTGGTTTTGTATCGTATACAGTCGGTCATCGTAATACAATTGCTTTACCAGTTCTTGACACCAATTATAGGTACAGTTATAAATCGACTGAACTTCAAACAGTTTTAAACAAAGGTACCTTGTCGTTATATTTATGCCGTGCAAGTGGTACCCACTCTTGGGGTGATAATGACATTAAGAGGTCGACTACGACTGTATAAATGTTTTTATCATATTTGATGTTGATGCTTACCTACGTTTTGCTATTTCTCAATGTCGGTCAAAGGCCCATGGGTGACATAAAAACCCTTACACCAGGTTAGCCACTAACCACAGGGTAAAAAGAAGACATACGTTTTAAAATAAATTACTGTATAAAGACTCCTTCACGGATTGTTGAATGGGTTGCGCACTGAATTCGACAGAAGATTACAGGGGAATGCTCGAATCTGAAATTTTTAATAGACGAATACTGAAAAAAAAATATTATGAAATAATGTGACTACTTATCCCAATTATACTAAATTGGTGCGACATACAAAACCTATGCATCAAATTGATTTATATATATATATATATATATAAATATTTTGCACGGTGTTACCTGCGTTAGTTCTGTAGTTGATCAGAATATTTTTCATTTGACATTAAGCAAGTCGTCAAATTATACAGGATTCTGAATTGACTGGCTCTAAATTTCTTGAAAGCCGCGCTGAATTCAAGTTGGTATCTTCAGCATCAACAGCCTATAATGTCCCTACTGCAGGGACTTAGGCCTCCCCTCTAGGAGAGGGATGGGCTATAGTCCAACACGCGGGCCCAGTGCGTGTTGGTAGATGTCACATATGTCTTCGAATTTTTTGGTTCTAAAGCATGCCGGTTTTCTTAAGATGCTTTCCTTCACAGTTTTCATAGCAGTGGCAATGAAATAAATTACAGAAAGTAATGCGCCTGCCTGGTTGACAAACCCACGATTTACTGCTCGTAAGCCAGGGCCTCCACCACTGGGCCACCGCTGTTCTCCAACTTGGTACATCATATACTAAATATTCAGCGGAATGTAAATGTGGAGTTTATAAATGTATAAGTAATTATAATGACCCTACTTTGTATTAAATCTGAGCATCTTAGTATACATCTAATTGATGGTTATGCTCATATCATCAAACATTACGTATTCAGGAATGCTACCGTGTAGAATTCTGGATACATAAAGCTATCTTACGTGTTTGTGTAACTGGCAGGCTTTTAAGATGATTTTTAAATAAAAATCTAGCCAATGTCATTATTTTTTTTATTCCATCCTCTTTCGTGTATGTATGCAGGGCGCATAGTTTTTATGAAACCTGTTATTTAAGATGTATGTGCATGAAAATTTAAACAAAACCAACTTAAGCGATTTAAACATAATTAAGCAAGAAAACAAACACCACTAAAATTGGCAAAAAAAACTCCTCCTGGAAGCTGTCATCTGGGAATGTGCTCAAGGCACTTACAGTGTTGCTACGTTGTACAGCCTGCAGCAGTAGATATAGTGAGGGCGAAACCCACGTGGTCTTCGAAACCTAATAATATTTTCTATTACTGTTTTTCTTCACGAGATTTTTCTGCTTGGGTCACGTTTTCACATCGTGCCCAACGTGTAACTACATCTTACCGCATCGCTGCCTCCTGTAACAGTTCTCATCCCGTCTGCGTTCTTCGATATATTCACGCTGTAATTTATTGGTTAGTTTCAATATTTTTAGAGAATACCTATTATACCGAGATATTATACCTATTACCTATTATACCGAGTCTGCTATTTATGAAAGAGTATGAACCTACCACACACATAAAAATGGAAATTATCCCCGAAACATAACTGTAAAACGCTTTATACGAAATATCTTTAATAAGAAACAACACTTAGAAATCAGACTCATATATTAACATAATTTACTCAATTTTCTTTTTATTGATATCAGCAAGGTTCTAAGTATTTTTTTTTAATCTCGCGATCTTTGATATACGTGTTATTTTCATTTAAATTAAATTGTTAATTACATTAACAAGTTCAATAGAACTATTATATCAAATCTTGACGTTAGTAATCTCAAAGATTACGCAAACGTTCTTAAAGCGATTAGCAAGTACAGTCATAAAAGATCGTAAAATCATCAGATCTTTATGCAAAATGTCACATAATTACATGATATAAGTAAATAACGATAATAATTATATAATTCCGTGTTATCGTGATGTGGATTAGATCTGCTTCATGATAATATAGACAGAATCACGAACTGTATTATAAATATACATAGACTTAGACTTACGTGTAAAGGTGTAATAATTTATTATAGATTTTCCTTAGTACACTAATAATGTGAGCATCTAGGAAACGACATGCATTACCTACCTGTTTTTAGATCTTTGTAATCGCAAATGCGTTGATCATTGTGTGTGGAGAAGAATATGCCATGCAAAACATCCTGTTTAGGTACATAACATCACTACTACATAAACAGATTGACTGGAGATAGTATTGCTGTCTTAATGTTTCACAATTATACTTTACTTACAGTGCCTACCAATTCAATTAGATTAGATGTTCCGGGTCTGGGTATTTGTGTATGTGAGTTCAAATGTTTGTGAACACACCCACGATACAGAAGAAATTCTTAGTGTAGGGCAAAAAAATTGCCAACCAATATTTTTTATGCGATCGATATAATTATCAGTTTTAAAATACGAGCAAATAGGAAAAAATTGGTTTCTACCAATGCAGTACTGACTTTACTTTCTACAAGAAACAAATTAATTGATGATTTTAACACAAACTTATGACCATTTAGACGTCGTCGTCTCTACTAATCCACGTCCAGGAAAACAATGAAATGTACTTGTAAGAAACTAAATCATCGCAGCCGGTCGACGAATTGTCACGGAAGAAAATCGGTATGAAATGGTCACCCATCCACGGAGCAACCTAAGCAAGCGTGGCTTAACCTGAAGATCAACCCGAGTGACTGTATTACTGACCCCAAAAACATTTTATTCAAATAAAGTCTATTTATTTATTTAAACTTTGCATTGTGATAGAGTAACAAAAAAAAATTCAGGAGTAAATTAATTTCTCATCTTAATCTCAATCTCTTGTTGAGCAGTAAGTATAAACAATCTTAAAACACATACAGCGATCTATCAGATCATGCATTAAACCCGACATCAACATTTTTTTTATTAAAAACTATATTTTAGGAAAACTACTCAACTCATAATAAATAACATGGGTTTTCTTCAAGCGCAAAGTTTACTCGGTAGAGTGTTTGCGAATATAGACTTTGTACGCACTTTAAGAAATCTTACATTATTATCAAAGTTCACCTTTAACTAAGGTCTAAATTAGGCGATCAAACAATAACAGCATGGATTTTCCACCAATCTGGCTTCTCCGAGCTTTTTTGCGAACATGGACTTTGTATCTGTTTGTATTTTTTTTTGTTTCGCGATCATAGGTCTACAAATCTAGTGTGTATTAAGACTCCATGATGACGATGACGTTTAACGATAGTTATTAAGTTGTCAAACTTGAATCACTGATTCACTTTGATCTAGAGAACATTGGGCCTAAGAAACCAAGGCCGTCCTAAGGTACGTTGGGTTTATGATATCGTCAGGATTGTGGGAAACGGATGGATGAAAGACTCACAGAACAGAAAAAAGAAAAAAGGGGAGGCCTTTACCAAACGGTGGGTGATTACGGACTTAAATTATGATGATGATGTCAGAACAATGAACTGTTAATCAGAAGTTGTAGGTTTTGCTATAATAACTGTCATTGTGAAAATCACGTGTTTATGAATTGTTGCTTGAACGTGTCTATGTAGGGGACGCCCTAGAAAGACATACACTGATCTTATTGGTGACGTTGTTCAGAAAGGACAGGTGCGTAGTACTTGTAACCAGACCCATTACCTACCGAGTTTCTGCCGTGCCCCGGAAAACACGTTAAGCTGTTAGTCGGCGCGGCGGCCTGAAAGTCTGACATCCAACTGGGCTTTGGAGGTCTAAGATTAAGAAAAAAAGATACGACTGAAGTGATCAACACAGTAAGTAATATTCTCAAAAATCATGCAAGATATTTTCGTCGTCATCTTACTTTACATAACCATTATTACTATTAGGACGACCGATCTTAACGCCAGCTGTAAATGTGATGCGAAATTACGGGCTCACGTCTTTTCCTCATTGTAAAATTATTATTGTGACGCATTTTCTCACATATACTAGTTTAAAAATAGACTAACCGACCATAATTAGTTGTTCACATAGATTCATTGTAGCGTGTGTAATCACTTCACGCTTTTAAGACGTGGAACGTAAACTTCATGCTTAAAATTATGCCAAATACTACTGGTCACTCCGAATATGGACGGCCTATGCATACTGCGTTCTAATGCATGTTTACACATTGTGTCAGTTATTTTTTTGCCTTTCAAGACGGTGCACAGTCGTAGCCTATAATTGGTGTAAAAATACCCTTTACGAAGCTGACAGGCACTAGTTTGTTTCCCCTGTCATTGTAACTACTTTATAGTTGTGCTATGTAAAGTAAAAGTAAAAACAAATAAGCAGACTTTGACTGTTATCAGGTTCAGATGGCAGAAATTTGTTACTTAAGTTTAAAGCACAATAATATGGCAGCGCGGACAAAAACTTTACCGCACTTAATATTGTTTCAGTTACAGCTGCTAGATGACGCTAGTTATTACATTTGTTAAGAACTGTACTTAGAGTTATAATCATTGTTAATCGCTTAGTTCGTTATACAGTTAAGCAGTAAGCTCACTAATCAAATAAAAACAGGATTATAATTTGAAATTATAACAAAAGGATTTTAATAAGATCGATAACATTCGCTTCTGTCAATTGTGTTTTGTCCCTGTATTTATATTTGGTCCTGAAAAAAAAAGAATTCTAAAACAGAGGCACATAAAAAAAAACATCCTAAGCAGGAAGGTTATGGAACTTTTTAAGCGATAATTAATCAAATACTTACAGGCATCTCAGTAGTCAATAAACAGAATTTAGTACCTGAAACAATAAATGATACTAATAAATATACAAATTAAGTTATCATGATAAAGTAGGTAGATATTATTGAATTAACGTGCGCGAAAATAAATGAAATGATCAGGAGTTCAGTTTGACTGTTCGCAAAATATTTGTTTTGTGAATTATTACCATTAACATTTTGTCTGTCAAATCGTGCATCACGATTTTCTTGTGATCTTTGTTTGATAGACCCAGCCCCTTGTACTGACGTCACAGTTTTACGTTCAAAATATATTGGGAATGTCATAAACATGAGAGAGGTATCATCATCTTCTATAATTCTCTCCTGTCAGACGTCACGTCATAATTTACTCCTTTCTATAACATAATTATTACAATTTCTAATTACCCTTAATAAACATGAAACAGTTAAGAAAAAAGAGCCTTTTGGCGCCAAAACCAAGTGTAATATCATCAACATCCTAGCCTAGCCTTTTCCAAGTATGCTGGCGTCGGCAACTAGACGTATGTGACTGAAGTCGCATGCCATTGATACTTGATGCTCCTTAATGGCGTTCTCATTAAAACAGAAGTCAGCTGCTAGTTGACATGTTACTACGACTGTCCTCTATAATAATGTTACTTCTTAATCAGTTATTTATTTACTAAAAATTAATTTAAGGTGTACAGTCTTGTTTTTTTTCTTTTAAGACCGCGGTTTTAATAGTCTGCTTTTTTTTCGGTGTCAGGTTTTAGTATTATAAACTTTAATTTTTACTAGCTGTTGCCAATGGCTTCACCCGCTACAACTCGAAAATTATCCCACGGGAAGATAAAATCGGGATAAAATATCATATGTGTTAATCCAGGTTAACTATCTGTGTACCAAATTTTATCTAAATCAGTTCAGTAGTTTTTGCGTGAAGAAGTAACAAACACACACACTCACAAACTTTCGCCTTTATAATATTAGTGTGATTTAAAATTTATTTTTGTGTTATTTAATAAATACGTAATAATTATATTACTTTCATAATATAAAATTCTACTTAATGTTGGCAAATAGCACAGAGAATAGACCGCGAGAAATGTTTGACAACATTCTAAACGTATAATTTGACTTAAACTATAATATAATATACCTACATATTTGTAATTTGCTTGCCAAGACCTTTCATTTAATACCAAACATGTTATGATTTTCTCAATTTACTTTTGTTCGATGTAAGAATAGCTGACGTTTGCAAAATGTATATAGCTTATGTCACCCGGCCTATTCTTACAAATCTATTGACACCTTATTTATTAAAATCCGATCAGAAGATTAGTCGCAACATACATACACTGCCAAAATCAATACCCTTCCTTTTGGCTTCGCCGTAGTCGGGTAAAAAGGATAATTATTAAAAGAGAGATAAAATAAAACGAAAGGCATGTAGAGTCATTCTGAAACTGGAAAGAGCAATGCCTTTAGCAAGGGTGTTTATTAATTTCACATTACCGGAATGGCTTCGAAATTCGCGATTGAATAAGTTAACAAATTGTTTGTAAAATAAACAATATGACTGTCGTTTATGCCTTTTAGTGATAACCTTTTAATTTATCAATAAATTAGTGTAAACCCTAACCTATAATAAAATGTTTGTTTATTATTAAGATTTAAGCAGCCTCAAGTCTAGCAAATCAAATGTCAATATTCAATAAAATTTTCCGATTACCAGTAATTAGGTGGAGTCAATCGAGGTCAGTTACAACTTCTTACGAATATTTGAATACACGGCATATTTTTTATCACCAGCAGAGATGAATTTATAATCCTTGTGAAATATTACAAAATTAAAAAATAAAATTTGGCATTCACATTCAAGTATTTAGTTATTTTAACTGAAGGTTCGTATTCATATTCAAATACATGCCGCCGAGAGCTATCAATTAACATTGAATAAATTAATCATGCTTCTTATTAATCTTGTGATCAATCGTCCCTGTGATCAGTGATTATGTATCTATCTAAGAGATGTATTTTATCTTGTGAAATGTCAAGGATATTTTATAAACTTTGTTAAATGATATTTTATAATGTTTGTTTTTAAATTATGACGTAGCTACTTAATCAAACAAAATAAGTTATCCCCAACTAAATTGTAAAAAATATCATTTATAATAAATAAAAATATAAAATAAATATATATATAAATATTTTTTTCATTTATTTTTTATATAATTGCAAAAATTATTTACAATTACCACACATAAAAATACTAAAGAAATTAAAAAAATCTGAAATTATTGATGTCGAACAAACTAAAGAAAATGAAAGAAAATGTCGAAAATACTAAAGAAGTTTTTAGTGAACAATTTTACTGGTTCAACGCTCTACGTGAAAAGAGGATTTTCTGAACTTCTGATTACTAACTTCTATAAATAGCTTATCTAGAACAGTGGTGGCTTATATAGCCATTGATTCTAACCTTTAGGTTGTAGTTCACCGTGGGTTTGGACTCAAATAGGTTCAAATAGGTAGGGAACCTTTCTTTGTGTAATTTTTAATTCATCACTACAGTTCACAAAACAGTGAAAGAAAACATCTAATCGTGAGGTGCTCGTAACACGGTCATGTCATTGAACTAACAATTCGAACAGGTATGTGTTAACCACCTACTGAAATATTTATTTGAAAATGGTCTAACGTGATCATCCACCAACCCTCTCATTAAAAGGAGCCCTTTTCCTCAGCAGTGGGAACGTTATAGGCAAAATATAAATAAACTAATACGGTACATGTATATTCAAAACAATAACCCGTTGTGAAAACAGATCACATACATCAACCATTTCGCTGTCACATCCGCATTATAAAGCTCGTTTCATGGCCGCACACGAAATCTCGTCGCCTTGTACGCACTCCGTAGGTACAACTAGGATGCATAGTACTTCCGGTAGAAATTCTCGCCAAAGCTTTTGTATAATTATTATTGCATTATAATATTATTCTTAGTTAACTAAGAATAACATATCATATCATAACATAATAGATATGTAATATACACATTATGTGTGATTGCGTAAACTGTTAAGTAATCGTAGTGATCTATATTTTACGGGAACTTCGCTGTACCAAGTCTGCGAATCGGAATATTTGTTTGTGAAACAGTAACTTTGTAGTACATTTAACCATCATATTATTATGAAAGTCGCTTAAAGGGTTTTCAAAACAGACTATACAAGTATTTACCCTTCAAGCTAAATATCAAATACTTGTGACCATGTCGGGTATTTTGGCCCAGTTCTTCAGATGGTCATAAATATGTGTATCCAAGCAATAAGCAGATAAAGCTGTCTATGAATTAACATTACTCCGTAGATGAAGAGTGTATTAGTTTTGTTTACACCAAGTGCTAATTAATATTTTTCTGCCAACACGATGTTAACCAGACAACGTCGTAGTCTTTATCTCGTGTATTTGACACTAAGGCTATTTAGAATTGACGCACTAGTGTTAAAATCAAATTACGCTTGAAGCTTGAATTGTTTATTTGTATTGTGGAGTTATTTATTATGATCGGAAAATTTGTTCGACGTGTGTACTTAAATCATCATAAACAGTGACTGGATGTAACCACAAATAAATGCACTGTATTTAAGAAGAAGCTTGTTTATATTTTTGCATCATACACCACATCTAATACGAGTACGTACCTAAAATGATGATAATTTTAGTCAAAACTCGGGAAAAGTTAGGTAGGCTTGCCAATTTAGCTATAAATCATAAACAACATGTAACTTAATTAACGCATGTGCGTTCATAAGAAAATAGTTTGTTCAGAATCGTTTACTGAATCGATTTATAGCATTTCTAATTTAGGTAATTTTTTATCAGAAACAAAATTAAAACTACGGAAACCACTGTCATATTAACCCTGTACAGTCAAAGCAAATTGAAATGGACCGTAAGTCAAAGTAATAAGACTTTTACATACAAATTCCATCATTCAAAACAAAATAAAGAAAAATAAACCTTTTTTTTTTGTTTTTTTTTTGGCGGATGTAAAATCATCGAATAACCCCTTCCGTTCTTGGGCAGAGCGAAAGGGAGTGTCAGACTTCTACTGACTAAAAACCACCCATGTTCCTTCTTCGCCCTCTATGTCGAGGCCGCGATAACTAGTGTACAACCCGCGGCCCCGACGGGCGTCGGCCCTTTCGGGCCCCTCCCATGTTGCCGACATTTCTTTGAGGCGCGCGTGGAACACGAACGCGCCGTCGACACGGCCTGTTTTCGTCGTAAGACGGACGAACGGCGAGTTAGCCCATCACTCACCGTCCACAGGCCCGCGTCTACGGTGGCCGGAGGTCATCGCGAGACCCCCGACGCCCGGAGCGCCTCCCGCGGCGGCTGGGACGAGAGGTTCTCTCCCTCTCGCGTTCCGCCACCTCCTTCGCTAGCATTACTGCTTCGCAGAAGGAGGCGACGGCGTCCCATTCCTCCTCGCCCCGGACCATGGCTTGCACCAGGGCCGGGCGCGAGAGGTCACCGCCGCCGATCGCCGCTACGAGAACACGGCGGGACACCGCCCAAGCGGGGCACACCTCCACTGTGTGCTCCACCGTGTCCTCCGGCCGATCCTTACAATGCATCCGGGCGTTTCCTACCGCCTGATTCGGTGCAGGTACCTCCCGAAACAGCCGTGTCCGGTAAGGACCTGCGTCAGACGGAAGGTGAGGGCGCCGTGACGCCTCTCTAGCCACTCCTCAAAGAGGGGACTTACCGCCACTATCGTGGCGTGCCCTGCACGGGGTTGCGACAGTCGCTGTCTCCATGTTGCCATGAGATCGCACCGGAGGTCTGTCCGCCGCGCAGCAACTTGCCGCGGCAGCGGAGTGATCCCCCGGTGCAGCGCCTCCGCGCGCCATTGATGCAGAAAATAAACCTTATGACCAAAAAGTTCTCCAAGAATTGGTAAAACTAATTTAGTAAATAACAATGCATATACATGTGAAATTAAAAATTCAGTGTATGTATTATGATTATAACTTAATATTCTAACTAGGGTGTTTGAGGGTGTGCGTGAATTACGTTACATGTTGTATATATGTACCTATAACATCTCAAAAACTTAAATACATTAAGGATAAGGTAGCATGGTACTTTGACACGTGGTCGGTGCATTGTGATATGTATTTAATGAATGAGTTATGATCATTATTGTCAATGGTTAACACAATACGCGAGGTAACACGTATTTATCCGGAAGATTTAAAGCTGTGATGACCAGGAAAAGTACTATTTTTATCTACTTGCTTTTCTGAAATTATAAAATAGTTTTAGTCTTGGAGCTAGTACTTAGGTGTAGTAACATAACAACACGCCTGTAATGCTGTAAGGGTCAAGCAGATCCCGTCGGGTCTGCGGGTTGTTCGCAAAAGATACCGCGGCCTCGACATAAATTGCTAAGAAGGAACATAAGTGGTTTTTGGTCAGTAGAAGTCGGACACTCCCTTTCGCTCCGCCCAAGAGCGGGGGGGGGGTTGTTTGAGGATATACCACACGCCAGAAAAAAAAAGGTTCAAGCAGATGCACAGTACACAGAGTGCATATCGCCAGTTATGTTTAAGTCCCATTTAAAAGGGGGTGCGCCTATTACCATCAACCGGGAACAAATTTAGACTCCTCGGCTGATACATAAACTTACGCCCATAGTAGTTCGCTTAAAACAATATAAATACAGCAACAGCAATTTCAGCGGAACATTTGTCTATTCTTATAAGTCTGCGCAGTCAATAATATTAATCTGTCACAGTCACATATCAATCTTACTCACAGACATTGCGTGTTCACCGACACTTGTGCCGCAAAGCGACGTAAACGTCAAATCACTTTTTCACCTCGAAAAGTCAAACAGTCACACTTTACAAGGCGTATTAAACAATTAAGACATGCAAATAGTGTTATATTCAAATCATAATAATTAAAATGAAGTAGCTAGTTCCGGTACTAAGCCGTTTGATATTTAACAGCACGTATCTATATCTAAATTACATCCGGAAACGGCAAAACTTTTTATTTTTTTATTATTGAAACGAGTATTTATGACAGCCTCGTTGGTCTTGAGGTCCTGATTTTGATTCCCAGGTCAAGCAAAGTTTGTTTCTATTAGTGTTTTTCGGAAAGCACGGTAAAAACCTGGCGAATTGTAACCTAATACTGAGTATTACATGAATATAATAGTTACAGATTGTAACGTCGCACGTTACATTTTGCACAAAACAAAACATATAAACTAAATTAACAATAAAAACAGCAACATTCCAATGTTTACTTTCACCCACCTGTCAAGGAACCGCAGACGTCAAAATATAATAACCATAGAAAATTACAAGTAGTGCGGTAGCAAATAGTAATTACTAAAAGCACAAGATGCATCAACTATCGGGCGCGCGAGTGAGGATTTATCTATGGGCTCGCGTATGTCCCATCTCTATCCAACGCTGCCAACGCGATCTTTTCGTTTGACATTAGGAATTTTGGTTTTTCCCGAAGCGGTCACACGTCTCACCATATCTAAATTATATGTGATTTCACACGTGTCTTAACTCGCCATTATCCGGGCCTAAAACAATTGCCTACCTAATCAACATAATTCTCCGCCATCGAGCAATTAAATTCGGTGTCTTTGAAACCCCCATACTGGGTAAGTGTTGGATAGCATGATATGTGTATATTTTGTGTTCTTTGTCCTTATAGGTTAACTTGGCATGTATGCTTAATTTTATCTATTTTAGTGTACGCTATTTCATGTATTTCATTTCAATCTAATGCCTTCAGCTCAATGCATTTTGATTTTTTCGTGCTTCACACTCAAAATGTGCTATCATGCCTTATTTTCACTCTTCCCACATGTAAACTCCGTCTGATTGTGACAATCCACCAACACCTTCATTAGTGCATTATTATTGCTGTTCGCTCTGCTTGGCTTGGTGTCGCAATCAGCGGAGTTGGCCTTTGGTCATCTCGTGACACGCTGGACGTCATGTTCCAGGGTCCAAAGTTCCGGCTAGAGCACCCTCAAGTTCGCGTTAGTTACGCGGCTGGTTCCGTCGTGCGTGCTAAAATCGGGCCGGCATCGGACTTCCCACTTGTTGGCCATACTTGCCACGTGGGCCGGGCCGGGCCGACGTAAAGAGGAGCTGGCCATCACCCCTACGCATCCAGCGTGGCACCTCGCTGCGGTCATCGCCACGCCGGCTATCAGGGCAGTACAGCACATCCCACAGGGATGCCTTAGGAGTTTGTGTCCGTAGACCTTCCCACACCCATTTTTTTTTATATTAATATATTTTATGTAGACTGGTTGCGTGGTCTTATTTATAATAACCTGCGCCACGCACCCCTTTTCCGTCACAGGGTGGGTGGACTGGATAAGTCCACCCAAATATCAAAAATACCTTTGAATACCCCTTCGAGAGTACCAGGCGTGATGTTATGTATGTTATGAATACGATAAACATGTGTCTTCTAATACATACCGGTTTTTAGGAACGCTATGTACCACTTTTGTATTTGCTGTCCATTTATGTAAGAGCTCTTCACAAAAGTTTATTGCGTTCTGAGAGAACTCCCGTTATGTTTGTTTTTAGTTTGAAGTCATCGACCAATATTTCTAAAGAACTTAAGTTGAAAGGTGAAAGGACTTTGAAAAGGATGGCTCTAGGTAGACAGTAAACATTTTCCGCCTTTCTCCATGATAATCCATTTCTTTACAAAGTTTTCAGTAGCAAATCTATTAATAGACAATGCTGCATTCAATACGTAACTTTGAAAGAAAGAAAAAATATTTATTTGCTGCAGAAAGAAGAACATACAAGACACAAACAGAGAAAAAAAACAATACAACGCATAACAAACAGTAAGAAATATAATAAGCATAGATGATAAAAAAAATCCTAGTTAACACTTTGCGACTACAAAAGATGCTTACCAAGATAGAAATTCTTTAATTTTTAGACAATTTCTATTCAAAACCTCGTGTTTGTTTGCAACGAATAGGCTCCGAAACTACTGGACCGATTTGAAAAACTCTTTCACCGCTGGGAAGCTACACTATTCCCGGGTGACATAAGTGTCTATCCCTGTATTCCTAAGGGAACGGGCACTACGTGGGTAAAACCGCGTGACGACCGCTAGTGTACTATAAAGTGCACCTCTGCCAAACTATTTGGGGGTTACAGACATGACGTTATGTTATCTAAATCTCCGGCTTTCTGTTGCCACAGACATGAGTAAGACTATAGCTCTTTTCCTGTCAGCCATCATCATCATCACAATCATACTACAGCCCTTGTCTTCATTAACTTGGTGCCAGAACAGCATATTTTCTTCTTCCATACTCCTGTAGTTCTCGTCATCACAGCAGTCACCTCCTTTCTAGTCATATCACTCTTTACACAATTTATCTAATTTCTTTCTTTCGATTTTTTTCTTTCTTTCTTTGGCTTTTTTCTTCCTTATTTTTCTCTACTTTTATAGTCGCTCTACTCTGACATCATACACTGGTACATCGCGCGTGTGGTTGATATAACTGTATAACCATTACCAACCACATGCGCGATGTACTGTGTGCACCGTGTAATCGGGCAGGCAAAAGTGTGGTGAAGCTTGAGCATGTGGTAGGCCCATTACTGTCAGAAAAATAATGGCTGTATGAATGTGGATGGCAACATTCATACAGCTATTATTTTCCTGGCAGTCAGTTAGACGGAAACCCGTGCATGTGTTCTTAACTAGGTTGACCTAGGATGAAACGTTAGGAAGTGGCCGTTTATTTGTCATTTTCCTCTTGACTGATAGGATAAAGTGTTAATAGTTATGCTGGATGTGATAACTGACACGTTACTAAAACAATACACATACAATATAAAACGTATTTAGGTATGCGTCAGAGGATTTCTTTAACAGGTTAAGAAAAGCTGGAAAAAATAAGAAATTCTAGCCAAAAACGAGTGTGGATTTTGTGTGATCTAGTTTTTTTTTTGTAATTATGGGATTCGACTAAAAATATATATTTTTAAATGATTTTCCCCATCTCTTCAACACCATCCTCCATTTATTTTCCTCCTTTCAACTCCAAACAAGTTTCTTGTTGCTGTTGTTCTAAATAATATCTTTTTCAGGGTTCCGTAGCCAAATGGCAAAAAACGGAACCCTTATAGATTCGTCATGTCTGTCTGTCTGTCTGTCCGTCCGTATGTCACAGCCATTTTATTCCGAGACTATAAAGATTACACAGTTGAAATTTGGCAGGTAGATGTATTCTGTAAACCGCTTTTTGATTTTTATATAAAAATAAAAAAATATAAGATTAACAGGGCCCCCTCTTAATCTTATATTTTTTTTATTTTTATATAAAACAATGAACTACAATAACTTTTATATTATGTTACTTGCTGCTACGGAACCCTTCATGGGCGAGTCTGACTCGCACTTGGCCGGTTTTTTTTTAAATTAGGTATGTCATTGTTGTGTAGCGTTACATTTCTTTGTACCGAGACATTTTTTAACGGAAAATTATCGAAACAAATAGAATGGATATACCAGGAAAACGATAAAAAAGTATCACAGACAGATCCGTCTTCGATACATCATTGTAATTTTGGAACGTTCGAGTCTTCACGCGGTATCCGCGCCCAAGGCGACAGGGGTTACAGCTTACGAATATTAAATCGGATAGAAATGTACTTACATAAGTTTAGCTGAACGTTACATAATATGTAGAGATAAACATTTTTGTGTTATTATGAAGCATAACAAGACGACTACATTCCTTGTAATATAAAGCAGAATTAATGCACATACAAATTTAGGATGTGAAAAAATAAGTGGTTCAAGCATGACTTTACTTTTCTTTATTTGTAGGCGCTGCATAAAGTTAAGCTATAAGTCGTTACATACTTAATTATTTAATTATTACTTTTTTATTGTTTGGCTTGTCTTTTTACATTGAGAAGCCTGCCAGGTGGCAGTTTACTGCTTCCGTTAGTAAAAAACGCCTATCTGAAAGGTTAATGTTCTTAACACTTTTGTTCCAGTGAAGATGCTTTTGCTTTTTAGTTTTGTATTATCAGGTTTGCTGCTATTAATTTAATAATATATGTTTAATGTGTGCTTATCTGTTTGTGCCATGATAAACAGTTTTTCTTTCTTTCCTTTCTTTTTTTCAATTTTGCTTGTCTTATCAATACTCCAAGCAAACAACAACAACAGTTCAAAACGTCTTAATCTAATCTCGTCACCTGTCAAGGTGTTTTTATTAGTGAACATTAGTCGCATTTCTGTGTTACTTCCTCTACAATGTTTATGACTTGTTCGTAGTGTAGTACATGGTCATAAGGCCATAACATTATTGATCATCGGTAATTAAGAGGTTATCGTTTTATTATATTGTTGTCAATGATGTAAGTCATTGTTTACTTCTTGTTTAACATAAAATTTCCGATGACATTTGTTGGTAAATATAAGTAAGTATGTTGATGATTATTCTTGGAGATTATAGGTATGATGACATTTATCATTGATAACTTTTAACATATTAGTACATACCATTCAAAGGTAAGCTGAGCTAACTATGAACATTAAACGTGTATAAACCCTAAAGAAAAATACAAATAGAATATTCTTGACCGTGAAGAAGACATTCGGTAATACCTACTAAAAATAATGCCTAGCGTCTGAAGTCTAATAGTTCCAAACATGTAAGAGAGATGGCACTACTTTTCGATATTTTAAAAGAATTACGCGCTTCAATTCTTGCTAACATTTGTATTAAGAACAAGTCGAAGAAACCTCACTTTGAAATTAAATTGTAAACGTAAAATAAGGGCCCGTCATTTTTCAATTCGAAATGCAAGGCAAATTATATCGTAAGTACGACTTTTCCCCCCTTTAGAAAACTTCGGAAATCGTGAAGGATAATAGTTGTACCTACTAGGAAATAAAATATCTTATTTTCCTTACATAGCTTAGATTTTTAAACATAGATTAGTATAAATCACATGAAACAACAAGGAAAATTTAAAATAAATTACAATATTTATAAATTCGATGATTCAATTGTTAAAATAACCAAGACAAGACAATTATTTTAATTAAACGAAGACAAGATTAAGAACTTATACTTTAGAAAAATTTTCTCCAAACTACACAAGTTTTCCTGCAGTACCTACCTACTACCAATATCAACATCAGCCTATAATATTCCTACTGCAAGGAATCAGGCCTCCTCTCTAAGAGAGTGATGGGCTGTAATCCACCACTCGGGCCCAGTACGGGTTGAAGACGTATGTTTACATCATACTCGTACATAACATAAACCCTATACATTTTTCCCAACGGAGTGACAAAAGTCATAAGGTACTACGTGCGACGTTCCTCACACAACGCACGCCAGTCAAGGCCCTTTCAATGGGCCTCTGACGACAGCTACACACCTGACCTTTGCGAAGGATGTCACTAATAAGGTCATTGTACTTCCTTCTAGGATGTCCCCGCTGAATACATTGACTCACATCAGTGTTAAATCCGTTTTACTTATCGCCTTTCACTAATTTCCACACTGAGTGATAGGAAGTTCTCAGTAGCAACTCCGGTGCTTGATTTTGTGGTCGTAATGGCAATGTGGTTGTAATGATGCCAATCCGGCGCGGGAAGCGGGATTAGCGCGTGATTGTCAACTGTAATTGTAACTTCTGGACTTTAAATTAAATTGGCTCATTAAACAGGTGCGCGAATCGAGGCTATAATATTATAAATGCGAAAGTAAGATTTTTACGTTCGAATGGTAATAGATGGCGCTACAAGTCTTTAGAACCAAGATTGAATATCTACATCTACACTAATATTATAAAGAAGAAAGATAATATGTATTTTTGTGTGTGTGTATGTATGTTTGTAATGAGTAAACTCAAAAAGTACTGCGCCGATTTCTAAAACTCTCTCGACATTGCAAAGCTACATTCAACCTGAATAACATAGGCTTTTTATCCCTGTTTTCCCACGGGAACGGGAACTACGCGAGTAAAACCGCGTGACGTCCGTTAGTATTATTGAGATGAGAATGATGAAAATATAGAGCCTGTCTAATTCTGAGATGAAAAACGGGTCGAAAAACAGGAGGTGGAAGGTGGGTGGTGGTGGTGGAGGTGGTCCCGGTGGGTCGACCCATTACCGCGCCCATAGGTAATTTTATTTTCCTGTGGTTCTATTGCATTAGGGATGGTCTCTGGACCGGGTAATGGGTCAACCCACCGGGACCACGGGTAACGACTGCAATAGAGCAACTGAAACTGAAATGATGGACATAGAATACGTAGTATCAATAGCAACGCTCGCACTTGACCGCTATTGTTAGCTTCTCAGTATCATTGTTCTCAGCGTATTCATTGCAATCAACAGACATTAAACTATCATACATTCGATCAGATCATTCAGATAGAAATTCAAATACAAACTGGTTACTACCGGTTTCAAAATGTGAAGGCACTGCTATTATTATAATTTGACTTAATTATTGTTTTGAGAATCAGTTACCAAGAAGCTTATTACGTCTGGCAACTAAACCTATTAGGAAATTAGAACAATTTTATACAGTGACACCTGTATCATTAAGTGTTTTGAAAATGGGTTTGATTTCTTATAATTATAGCTTATTAGCTGTTGTTCCAAGTAACTACAAATTAAAATATTTTTTAACCCCTTGTCATAACCAAAGCGATTGATTGGTCACGCGAATGAAACACATTTGTTATACAACTCAATAAATTGTTCGGAATAAAAGAAGGCGCCCTCTGTTGGCGCGACGAAGCATTCAGATTAAACAAAAGTATGAACGCGATGGTTGAGCGTGTTGATCGCTTTGGTTAGTACTCAGCCAGTTCTTTTTTTGGGGTGTGGGACATCATCAAATGACTTCTCCCGCTCTGAGCAGAGCGGTAGGGAGTGTCAGACTTCTACTGACTAAAGATCACCCATGTTTTTTCTTAGCCCTTTGTGTCGAGGTCGCGGTATCAATATCGAACAACCCGCAGCCTTGACGGGATTTAGTGGTCTACTTAGGGTTAATCAAAAAATTCGAAGACATGTGACATCTACCAACCCGCACTGGGCTCGCGTGATTGATTATAGCCCATCCCTCTTCTAGAGAGGAGGTCTGAGTCCCTGCAGTGGGAACATTATAGGCTGATGATGATGATGATGACTTAGAGTTGATACAGTTTATAATAGTCTGGTCTCTGGTAATAAACGCAATCTGTTAAACACAAGACGAAAGCTCGAGGGGAATATCGTAATTATTACGGACAGACAAATTGGTGAATGGATATTATAAATAAACTGTGGGTACCGCCAGCGGGTTTCCTGGTTGTTTATAAGTAGTGTGAGGTAGATTGGTACCTACTACAATGATCTGTTATAAACAAGATCACTCTGGCTCTTTCCGTACGCGTTGTCGTCGCGTCTTGTATTAAAACTCGAAAATCTACTATGTAGGTTGTTGTTGCTAAATCTCGAGAAGTGTTTGTATCTATAAAATAACGAAATTAATTAAAAAAAGAACTAACCTTATAGATAGAATTTTTTTTAAATTATTCGCAATGCTCACTTTCGTTGTGAACGAGGCTCAAGCCATACATTCTTATATTATACCGTCTGGGGCTGGTCTGATGGCTCTGCGTTTTCTCTGTCAGTGATTTATATACATATAACAGATTTCTTTGTCTTGTTTACGTAGTTTTATCTCAAGAAATAAAACTTCTCCCAGACTCAGTCATAACATGGCTTAGCAGCTCTATCCTCCGCATTCCGCTCAAGATTGGCTAATTGCACCGACAACAAACCAGTTTACAACTATCTAATAGAAAAAATGTCACAAGTTATCTGTCACGAAGGAGAAATCAGGCTAGTAATTTGCACTGACTTGGTGCATACAAGTTTAATACATAGGCAAGCTTGTGGGTAGGGCTGTCTATCTGCCATGTTGCATTTTCAAAGCTGCAAGAACCTTTATTTTTTGAGTGGGAATTTCCTCATAGATGCTTCCCGCCTGGGACAAGCGGCGAGTGTTATATGGAACTCTAACTAAAAGCCCTCTGGGCTTTCTACTACCATGGCTCGGGGGCCCGAGAGAATCTAAATATATATATATATATATACGAGTATATAACTCAAAGGTGACTGACTGACTGACTGACATAGTGATCTATCAACGCACAGCCCAAACCATTGGACGGATCGGGCTGAAATTTGGCATGCAGGTAGATGTTATGACGTAGGCATCTGCTAAGAAAGTATTTTGATCAATTCTACCCCCAAGGGGATAAAATAGGGGATGAAAGTTTGTATGAAACTATTAAGACGAAAAATATATTTATAGTTCTAAATGTTGACAATAGATGGCGTTAGTAGTATTTTACAACGCGCTAAAGTATGAATAAGGTAGGGAATAGCAATGAAAACAAGTAGACAGCCCGCTATCGTAGTTCCAATGTCGAGAAAAAACAACGGGTTAAATCGGAATATAAATAAAATAGCAAAACCCTAATATGATGTTTGTTACACTTTCACGCAAAAACTTCAGAACTTCTGGTTTTATAACCTGTATGCAATACAATTTATCGCGGTAATACTCGTATGAGCCTGTGGGACAATTATCAACCTCTACGCGGGTGAAGCCGCTGGTATAAGCTTTTTTTTTTTTTTTTTTTTAAATGGGACAAGCCCGCCTCACTATTTTCAAACCACTGTAACTTCTGTAAGCCAGAATCAACAGTGGCGACCACAAGAAAAGCGCCGAGACAATGAAGCTCGACGAAGTCCCAGAGAAATGATTTGACTGTCTTGGATCCCGCAACGAAATTAATCAGAAAAGAATAGCGGAGGAGTAGGAAAAGCAGAAATTTCCACTTCCCTCCATATCAGCAGGAGACAGAAAAGAACAAGGCCAATAGGCACACAGGGACGCATACAACTGGGATAAGCCCAGTTGCCTAGCACCACGGATATTGTTGTCATTAATATTACTGGGTCCTAAGTTGTGAGCTGTTATATCTGATTCCAATAATAGGTATGACAAAAATGCTTGAACGCACGGAAATTTGTTCTAGTTTCTACAAGGTCCGTATAGTAAATAACTCCGGATGTAACCTGTACACTATCCAACATAATATTGCGTTCATTCTGCCAAAGACTACACTCCCATAAAATGTGATGTGCAGATTGTTCATATTCGCAGTCAGATGTAGAACATTGACAAAAAGGCGACGCAACAAGCTTGAAGGAAAATAATTTACTCTTATAGTGAGTACCATGACCAGTAAGAAATTGGGCAACACAGTGATCCACCTCCTGCCATGTCCTGGCCAGCCGCTCACGAACGGATGGAAAGAACTGGTGGAGGTGTCGGCCTTTGATGGAATTATCCCACCTACATTGCCATTCTGACAAAAGATCCTCCCAG
This sequence comes from Diarsia rubi, assembly GCA_932274075.1. NCBI lineage: Eukaryota > Metazoa > Arthropoda > Insecta > Lepidoptera > Noctuidae > Diarsia > Diarsia rubi. The sequence goes on along the minus strand of OW026417.1, from coordinate 11,274,493 downwards.
ACGTCAGTCTGTGGTTTAAGTAATCTAGCTATTTTAGTACGGTCACGTTGTGTTAAAAAGTCTGCGTCCGCGGTCTCTCGTGCGCAATAGTACATTGAAGCACGGCGCTGCACTTCGAGATCGACTGGAAGTACCCCTGCCAGTACCGGTAAGGCTTCAGTACTAACCGTCCTATACGCTTTACACAAGAAAATCAAGCTGGTATAAGCTAATAAGATATAACGTAAACATTTTAAATAGCCCGATAGAACGCGTGGGTCGCAGGGAATACCTAACTTTGAAAACAAGAAGACAGCCTACTTTCGTAGTTCTAATATCGATAAAAAAAACCTACGAGCAAAATCGAAGCATAAATGGCAGAATCCTATCCTACTATTTATTTTGTTATAAAATAATGCGAAAGTTCAGGAGGATGTATGGATGTATAGCTATTTGTTACTCTTTCACGGAAAAACTACTGATCCAATTTGGATGAAATTTGATACACAAATAGTTTATAACTTAAGATAAGATATTTTTATACCAGGAGTTTGGTCCCATGGGACAATAATAAGCTAGTACAAAGTATAAAGTAATACATAATATAAAGCGCGCGCACCCCCGACTGAAATCTAAAGACCTGTGGCCAATCAAATTTCTGATTCCCACTACCGCATTTCAAAGAGTTTGCGTAGTTTGAAATACTATTTTCTTTTGTACTTTATGGTGAGACAAGTGAAGGCTAGCTAACAGACGAGAGGAACCATGGCGGTTGTCAAATTAAAAATATATTATTTATCACTAAACTGCCTGTATATTAATTAAATGCAGCGATATAACGCTTTAAACTAAACGGCGTAAGCAGGCGCCTAAAGACCTAAAAGTCAGACTTCAGAAATAGTTAGTCATCGGAAGATTCAAATCTGTAAAAATCATCGTCGTTTCACATCAGTCTCTAAATGTATCTGTGTAATCCTTAAAGTAAATGCTAGTTAGTGAGGTGTATACTTAATAACTTGTTCGACCGTACACGAAAATTTAAATAACTATTGTAAAATATTGTAAATTTGATGGTTATATTCAAAGTCAAAGTATTTTATTTCACATAGGCCTACATGGGCACTTGTAAAACGTCGACATAAAAAAAGGGGCACGGTTCGGTGCATTGGTCGATTCCTAAGGAGAAGAACCGGCAAGAAACTCCAAAGGTTACTCTTTTAAAATGGTTTTAAATGGTTAACAATAAGTTTAAGGTCCAGACATAATCTTGGGACACAAATGAGGGCTATGCAGATTAGTGTCTGAGATGGTATTATAGTTAAAGATGTCATCCAGACAAATTTTGGATGTCTGGATATAAAATAAAAAGGTTAAGTTACTTATTATGTGCATTTTTCAATTAGAATAATTAAATTTAATCACTTGTTAAACACTACCTGTCTGGTAGTATTTAACAAGTGATAATTGCAGCTAACAAGGCAAGGGAGTTGAAGGGAGTGTCCATCATACTAATTTGGAAAGTGTTGTTAGTGTAAATTGCAATTACAGGGTTTCCTTTTAGACAATGTGTTTGTCAACTTATAGTGTTTGTGTAGAATTAGCAGTATACCATAAACTACCCTATATGTGTTTATGTTCGTTACTTTTTGCGATCTGAGATCTTATGAAAAAATCATTTAATAGCAATAAATCGGAAAGGGCTGATCATTTTAATTTATATTATATACATGTGTAGAGCCTAATGGGCCTACCACACGCTCAAGCTTCGCCACACATTTGCCTACGCGATTACACGGCGCTCACAGTACATCGCGCGTGTGGTTGTTAAAACTGTATTACCATTACCAACATTTATATTATATTGTAAAAAAAAACGGAATAAAAGTTCGCTTTCCATTCAATTAACATGACTTGTCAAACACCTAAGCTATGCTATGCTTTGAGTTCCGCACAGTATTAATTATGTAAACAATCTTTATCCTCATTGCTTTTGTGCATAACATTTTTTTCTTAAGAAATCTGAAGTGCTTACTTTACGTAAATTACTCCTGTATTTATTGCTGCAGTGAATCTGAGTTATTATTACGTATTTATTTCTTTAGTACTTAATTACATTCTTGGACAATTAATGCTGCTCTAAGTGAAACCATTGTTTAGATTTTTGTATGCGATTTTCCTCAATGCTTACCAAAAACTGAGCCATATCAACACTACTCTAACAATAGAGCAGGCAATACCTGGAAATAGACTTACAAATTATTATTTTTTGTAAGTATTCATAATCCATTCCCATTTATTGTAACTACCGCACAATTATGTAAATTAAATGACACCGGAACCATGCATTTTGACACTTTTGAGCAACAAATTAGAAATAAGTATTTTTTCTTGCATGTTAACTGTTTCCTAATAATAGTAAGTAGGTCAAACGAGACTAGTCTGCTAGTACATTAACTTGTTTAAGCTAGACCAGTCTGTGGACAGCACAACTCTTTTAGAACAATGCATGTGACAAAACCCGTAACCACCCAGACTTTATGCGTTTTGCGCAATATGTTACTTGACCAGAGGTCTTTAGCGATACGTCTTGTTACGTCATTTTCATGGGTTGGACATCGTCTTAAAGTATAAAACTGTAGGAAAAGTAAAATGCTGCTTCTGGTAAGACTGGAAACTGAACCCAACATGTTTGGGATAAAATTAGGCTAATGATGACTAAAAGTAGTAAGATAATAATAGTCGTCCAGACCGTTTTCGGTCACGGTGGCCTATCTTAGCGGAGATTAGTCGTCGGCGCGGGAGTTATTATAGTGTATGCGCAGGCACCGGTTCACTCTCTGTTCCTTTTCGCTCATAGTCCGATGGGACGGCAATGACGTATTATATAAAGACACGTCATGAACTAACATGGCGGCGTTTCAAAACGGCGAAAATATTACATAACTACTTTTACGCGTAAAGAAAGGGAAAGAAAATATGACACCGTACAGCGGGATGCCTGTTGATGCCTGTTGTTTTTATGTTTCGCGCAGGTTTACAGACACGATTTAAATTAAGAACAAACGTAGCATCGCGCGAGAGGTTGGTGCGTAACTGAGCGCGATGTGGCCAATTGACTTCATTTCATGTTGTCATTTTTGAGGGCGGACAACGTATCTATAGTTTTAATATATCATTGTGGGACGGCAATCGATAAGACCGGAGAGCGAGCAGGCGCAGGTTCAACGGCTTAACGTGCTTCACGGGAGGCTATACCCTAAATCGAAACAAAAACCATTTCTTAACATCAACTCCTTTCTCAGCTCGCATTCAACGGAAGGCCAGAACTTTGTGACTTGCGGTGGTCTTCGTTTTGTCTAATAAATCGGTTTTACACATCTAAAAAAACGGTTTTTCCTAGTTCAAGAGCAACGAATCAGTCATCTTTATCTTCATTATGATAGATAATGCGGAAGTTTACTCTTTGATAGAAAAGTACGAAGCATACATTGCAAGTGCAGTCACGAGCACCAATATATACACCACATTATGATTTATATTATTGTATATTATCAATTTTTACTTTTGAATAAAATGATTTATTAATTTATTTTGTCACAAACTTATTATATTTTTAAATATTCTATACAAAAAATAATAAAAAATCATTTAAAAATATAAAAATTCTAGCCCACCGGTATCGGGAACAGGGTCCAAGAAAGGAACCTCCTAACAATACGAGCCGTGTCCAGGAGTACCGCTTTCTGTATCAAGCCCTTGATCCAGCTGTCTAACGAGAGCCTCCTCAGGTGTTGGTCGAGGCTCTTGGCAATTACGCCATTGGCTGTAACGACTATCGGCACAATGATCGCTGAGTCCACACCCCGCATGTCGATAACCTCGCTAGCCAAGTCAAGATACTTGATTTACCTAAATGATTTATTTATTACTAGCTTTTGCCCGCGGCTTCGCCCGCTACTCAAGGAATAAGATTTTTCATACAAACTTTCATCCCCTATTTAACTCCCTTAAGGGTTGAATTTCAAAATATCCTTCCTTATTCCTTGTCTACATTATAAAAGGAACCTCTGTGCAAAATTTCAGCTATCTAGGTCCAAGGGTTTGGGCTGGGCGTTGATGAGTCAGTCAGTCAGGACTTCTCTTTTTATTTATATAGATTATTACTTAGCAAAACGTGCAGAATCAATTTCGCCTCCTGTATTGATTTCATTTCATGTTACGTAACGAAACAAATATTTTGGAATCCGTATTAACATAGAGTAGGTCATATCACAAAGTTGAAATCATTATATCACGAGAAATTCGTGTTTTAACTTTGCTATGTTTATTCATATTGATGCTTTTGGCTGTTCTTGCAAAGTACGTACTAAATACTGCATACTTCTTGGAACCATAAACGAAGTAAATTCTTGAACAGAAAATCTTAGCAAATACTTTATGCCATGTTTATAGAGGCGGCAAAGTTCATAGGCCATGAGGCGGTAAATATTATTTAGGTAAATATATTGAATGCAATTCTGCTCTTTCCAAAGTGTTTTCATGTTTTTGTTATACTTCTCATTCTAAAATAGCGCTAGTAATGCGGAATCTTGTTTGTACAAAATTGACTTCTACAGAGCTTAATGAACTTATGTTTGAAAAAGTTATCGTATGCGCCAATTTAAAAAAGCGTATCTGTTTTTATGTAAATAAAAATAAAAAAGGGAAATACAACAACGTACTTCAACACAATGTTCGCAACGAAACCATATGCAGCATTTTAGTGTTCTGGATAGAAAACCAGAACACTAACAATACTATATATCGTTTTATTTTGTAGGAGTAGCACAAACGGTACTAAAATGTTGCACGTTTGGCTATAACAGGAATTAAAATCGTGTGCTGCATACACTCACATTTACACTATAATAACGTGAAAACTTGGCAGTTCATCGTTGCTGGGAGAATGCAAACTGGCATACAATTTTGATAAATAAAACATGGAATTACTAGCCAAATCCGAGACCCATAGGCGTCTTACAACAACACCTGGTTAGACACTAACCTTATGATAAAGAAAAACTTGCAAGAGCGAATCAAAATGACAAGACGACGTAAGCTTCAATAGAAAGATTGTGTATTGTCTAAATATTAAAAACTAGCGGACGTAACGAGGTTTCACCCGCGTAGTTCCCGTTCCCGTAGAAATACAGGGATAAAAACCTATGTTACTCACAGTGAATGTAGCTTTCTAATGGTGAAGGAATTGTTGAAATCGGCGCAGTAGTTTTTTGAGTTTATTCATTACAAACATACACACAAAAATACAAATCTTTCCTTTTTATAATATTAGTGTAGATAACAAAGCAGGTATAGGCATGTGATGCAGAGGAATGAGGAAAATGTCGTGAAAATGTGGATGGGTATAAGAGTAGAGGGACACCAAAAAAACGATGGATAAACTGTGTTAAGAATGATATGACAAAGAAGGAGGTGTCTCATGAGATGACGAGAAACAAAGAAGTATGGAAGAAGAAGACATGGGCATGTGATGCAGAGGTATGAGGTAAATGTCGTAAGAAAGGTTTTGGATATGAATGTGGATGGGTATTAGAGTACAGGAACACCAAAGAAACGATGGATGGACTGTGTTTAGAATGATATGACAATGAAGGAGGTGTCTCATGAGATGACGAGAAACAAAGAAGTATGGAAGAAGAAGACATGGGCATGTGATGCAGAGGTATGAGGTAAATGTCGTAAGAAAGGTTTTGGATATGAATGTGGATGGGTATTAGAGTACAGGAACACCAAAGAAACGATGGATGGACTGTGTTTAGAATGATATGACAATGAAGGAGGTGTCTCATGAGATGATGAGAAACAGAGAAGTATGTAAGAAGAAGACCCCATATGAATTGGGATAAAGGCAAGAGAATGTTGATAAAGCACCACAATATGTCCTACCTACCCAATGGGTCCTTTACCAAAATTAAAAACAAGTAGGACCAAATATGTAAAACAATAATTTTACATAAGTACGACAAATTCCCAGTTATTTCATTCGTTATAAAAACAGATAGTTACAATTATTATAAATTCATTCAAAACACTAAAGCACCGTTAGCCCAATTACCATTCTCGTTTAGTTGCACTCCTTCACATAACATTGCATACTATCTTGACACCAAAACTAAAATGCTTCGAGTACTAGTGGTTGTCGATAAGAAGTCACTTTGATAATATTTATGTTAGACAAACTTAAAAAACAATAAAACAGGTCATTTTAGTGACTTTTTTTTTGTACAGTTCAACAGTACTGTATTATCTCTTACTCACTTAATAAACAATCAAATTGTATTAAAATTGGTCGCAAAATCAAAAAGTATTAATGTTAAAATATTTTTTACCGCAATTTTACCGTTTTTACGATTTGTATATAACTACCAAAATCTGGTTAGGCAACAATAAAATACCACAAAAACTAGAAAGGTCAATAATTAAAATACTTTAAAATAAACAAGAGGCCCGCCTAACATAGCAGACCCTAAATCAACGTCACAAGAAAAAAAAACATATTTTTTCTCTACAATTGGTAGGGCCACAATGCCATCACTAAGTATGGCATTAGCAATTGAAATAAGAGACCGTGCCTAGTTTACATTGAGCAATGGGGTAGGTCAGACATGCGAGTTGATTTAATTTGATTGAACACCTTATACGACCAACATTGTAATGAGATACACATGTTTATTAAAATTGTAGGGAGACGCGTGTATAGTTCTAAATTCCCTAATTTGGTTTGAATTTAAAATTTCAAGGAATGTTAATAGTTTTAAATGGGCAGCGTGAAGGTTTACGTCATTCTGTATGTTTAGTTGTTTATTTAATAGTAATAAATACGCAAATGTTTATGTTATACGCAGTTTTTTTTAGTGGCCTCGTATATCCGGCTGATGGGCAAAAGCATTCCCATCAAAATATTTTTTAAACGAAGATACATAAAACATGCACAGATTAAATCACAAAGTATCTGATAAATAGGTTAGATTACACATTACATAATTAAAATAGACCTACACTCTACTTTTATATAATAAAGCAGTGTGCCGTAACAGAAAATTAATATTACCGGCGTATTGTAACATTATGTCAGAGGAGACGAGATATCTCTTACTTTGTGCGTACTGTATGCTTATGTCATGTGAGCATGACCATGCATAGTAAAAAAAGTGGGAGGCAATTTCTACTAGTAATCAGTCATTGAGTATGTTTATATGTAAATAACAAAGATGACGGTTCCATCGGTGTCTGTGGATTCCCTAATCTATGTAAATTTGTGGGTCACCATCTACATCCGCATGAGAACCAAGGTTACCGACGTAGCCCGAAGAATCGCCAGACTTAGTGGCAATGGGCAGGGCACATTGCTCGCAGAACGGATGGCCGATGGAGCCGAAAAGTTTTAGAGTGGCGACCGTGAACTGGAAGACGTTGCGTTGGAAGGCTACTAGGTGGACCGATGACCTGGTGAAGGTTGCGGGGACCTGCTGGATGCGAGACGCAAGGAACCAGTCAATGTGGCGACATCTGGGGGAGGCCTATGTCCAGCAGTGGACGTCGTTTGGCTGAAATGATGATGATGATGATCCACATCCCGAATTCACCCACTGATGGGTGGGTCGGTGCCACTCTTTGTGGCGCCTATCGCCACGTTCCTGTGCCAGCCTCATCCAGGTTCTTCCCTCGATGACAACTATATCGTCTGCCCATCTCGTCGCCGGAAGACCTACATTTCTTTTCCCCGTTCATTTGTGTCTATGTAACAACTAGTAGAAGTTTGGAGAATTTTTGTCACTATTATTTATTGTCTACCTAGCGTTTTCTTAACTGTTTTAGGGTAACCTGTGTAACCGAATCCAGCTGAATACCTACCAGTATTTTTTGTGAAGCGACTGTGGATCTGACTTCTAAAACCCGGTTACCACGTAGACTGGCTGTCAATATTTATCACAAGTCACGAAACTAGAGAGTGCGTTCATTGTCTGTGTTTTTTAAAATAGGTACATTCTCTGTCTTTTTTATCTACTATGATATCTAAACTGGTATTTTTATTATCACTTCGAAATTAAGTAATTAATAAAACCGATAATCCATAGACAGTTATTGAAATATATCAGGGCGATTAAATTATTTATAATTATAGACCAGCTTTAGTCACAAAAAAGTGCATCAAACATACAGTTAGTACCACTTTCAGCTATCTGCGCATCAACAATGATTGATGAGGTCCCGTTGAAAAGTATTTAATGTTATCTTAAAAAAAAAAACATGCAAATCTAATCTCCTGCCAGTTTGCGATTCATAACGACGTTTAAACGCGTGTTTGCGTATAAATCCATCAAGGCACCGTTATTTTCCGTGTTTGTTAGTGTGTATCAGGGATGTTATACAAATGTAACTTTGGATTTGGATACGGATACGGATACGGATATAGGATAATATTATAACGTTTCCAGATACGGTTATGAGTATGTACCTAATAATTTCGGATTATCCGCTAGTTTAGTCGTAGGGTAGTCTATTATGTAAAAGTAAAAAATAGTGAAATGGTAGAGACAAGTATTAAGATTTAGTTTAGTCCACGTTTATTTTATCTATCCGAAACTTTAAAATCGGTTTCGGTTAAAAAATATTTTTATTCCGGTTAGCCGATGGTTCCGGTTACGGAGCACCATATCATCCCTGGTTTGTATGTGTGTTCACAGATCATAAATAAACGGTTGATGTGATCAAGACTTAATTGGAGGTGTACATATTTAGTAGAAGCCATTATATCTGACATTGGATTAGTGGGTCTACCGAATTGGGGGTTATAAAAAATTACCATCGTAATTTGAGTTTTGTTACTGTTTTTTTTGTCATTAACGCTGTTGATCATATTGTTAAGGATTATTTAAGGAATGCGGTTCGTATGCAGCTAGTTTTTTGAGATGGGTCAGTAGTTTAGTTCTATATACTTAATCACACCGTGAATTTTGAAAGTTTGCTGTTGTTAACCAGATGTGACGTACCAGAACCTATCAACGTCACGATATACGTGGCGTTGATAGGTGGTTCCTATGATTTCATGGCAGACCATCAAATCAGACTATCACAGATTTGACACGTTTATTAAGTAACTAGTTTATGTCCGTAGCGTACCCACGCGGGGTGGTGATTGTCCTACGGAATGGTAACTATCCTGTGTTATAAACTATCTGTGTGCAGTCTTAACACATCAAGTAGTTATCCGTCAGCCAGCTTACACATGTGCAATAGTATCGTAAGATCTAGTTACGCAATCGTCTCTTTATCGAGAAGTATTGAGTTAGGCAGCGGTGGCCCAGTGGTGGAGGCCGTGGTAGTCGTAAGTAGGTCGTGGGTTCGAACCCAGGCAGGCACATTATTTTGTGTAATTTATTTCATCACCGCTGCTCTCAAAACGGTGAAGGAATACTTCGTGAGGAAATGTCTTAGAACCAAAAAATTCGAAGACATGTGACATCTACCAATGGGCCCGCGTCGTAGGTTATAGCCCATTCCCTCTCAAAATAGAGAGAAGGCCTGTGTCGCAGCAGTGGGAATAGGCTGTTGATGATGGTTGAGTTAGGCATTGTTTCTTTCATTCTCTTCACAGTGATCACGTTTAGAACGATTTCTCACCCTTTGTATCAAAAACCTTCAGTTTTTTTTTTAAGTACATAATTTATTTCAAGACTTAGGTACAGATTACAGGAAAACCTATAAGAAGTCTATGGTGCTAAAATAACATGAAAAATCTCACGATATCACTTTCTTTTGAATATTATCGGAGTGAGATAAACCAAGCCTAAATTAAACCCTGTGTTTAAACCTGGGTTCAATTTAAAACCAGGGTTTAACCACTTTTGTAATAAGGCCGATAAGGTCTAACCAATCGAATAGCTAGTTTTCTCTTCAATCTGTTCAAACACATCCGACATAGCTAGTACTATTTTGTTGCAAAATAAGAGGCTCACCGTTAAGCCTCGAGAACTTATTAACATTTGCAATAAAAAACACATTTCAGTAAATACTTTCGTACTTCACAAAACCTGCTCAATGCTCATTTCGTGTGCGCGCACGCATAATTCGCAAGCATTTTTATTTACATTACGCAACTTTACGCCATGATTAACTAGACAAATTACGAAACACCATTTTTCTTTAAACCCGTTTAATCATAAGGTTTTTTTTTTGTAAGTTTTATTTTTCAATTATGTAATGGAATATTTAACATAAATGCTATGTTATTTTGCCTGCTGTACTAATTGTTGATGCTCGAAACTCGTTTGTTTAGTTTAAACTCGTGTATTATACAATAGTGAAGTTTAGGGTAACGTTGTACGAGATGGATTTAAATATAATTTTGATAAGTTTTGAGATCAAGTTGCTTCTAAATTAAAAGGCCATGTAATTTCATGCTGTTTTGTTTTGTAGGATGTATAACAGTGACGCAAAACCATATACTCTGTTTGTTTAGGAACATTAAGTAACACATAATTCATGCTTCTACAATAAAATGTAATAGTTCAAGAATGAAAACCCTTACATTTGAAATAAGGGTTTTTATTCGTGAGTTAAACAACGTGAGATATACGGGGGATAATATAATAAAATAAGACTTCTTTTAGCAATCTTTTGAAACATCTTCGCTATTTAAATATCAAATAAAATTTAAAGTAGCTTTTCCAGTTTAAAAACAACAGCTAAGAAACAATAATTTATTATTTGTGTTTATTTATGTATAGCGTGTTTTTTAAACAAGTTTAAATTACACCCTTTGAACACCTTGTTGAACTCGTATTTCTTGATCACTTTTTTTGGTGTGTTGACCGACATTTAGCGGTGTTTAAACAAGTAAGATGGCCGATGGACCGAGTCATTGATGATTGTGGTAAGCATTCACTAAAATTCGCGGAACCACCTTAGTAGTGAAAGTAATGTCTCGGTAATATATCAACAGTTCAACACACAAATTGCACTTACGACCTACTTTTTATTGTGATTATTGTCTGTTATTTATTACAAATCTGTATAGTTTGAATATTCTTCTTAAAAAAACCGGTTGAAAGTAAAATTAAGTCCAACATTTTGATTTTTTATTTGGTGATTTTAACTGTCGATTCGAACCGAGGTACAGAAATAACGCGAGGAATCCAAATATCCTAGAATCAAAACATAAAGATATGAGCCGTAATTATGAATAACAGGCCACTCCCGCACACAGAGATATAGAGAGGGGGGGTAGGTTCCAGCAGTGGGATAATTAATACTGACAACGCTTGTGTACAACGTCACGTCGGAATTCCTATAGGATTATCTGATGGAAATTTCTGAAATAATGTAAATTCTACAGCTATGCCTGCCTGTCTCATAATCATGACTCAATTTTGAATAGAACCTTATGAAGCAAACACGTAAAGCCTAATATCATTTGTCATGCGAACCCTGGTCCTAAACCAATAATTGTTTTGACACAACTTTCTTCGGACAACACTAAGAACGGGTTTCTTAAAGTTATCTTGTGTTTCGAACGCGAATCGCGAGAGACAAAGGCAATGTCAAAGTAACTTATGTTGTGGCACTAGGGTTCGAGTTATGGTGAAGTCTAGAACGTGACTTGGACTTGCTGAATAAGTATTACATTACTTTGAGTTAGACTTGGCAAACAACATGAAAGGTTAAACAAACTTATCAAGTGGATCACACATCAAAAGTGTCTAGGGATCAAGCATTTTTATGCGGATTTCTTGAGATTGAGATGTGGCTTTGTAATAAATTTATGATTTTATAAATTTATATGGATCCTTTTTGGTGCATTTCATAATTTGAATCAGGAACTGTGAATCAAATTCGAGTAAAAGATGAAAATCAGCTGTCAATATTTTCCCTATAAAAACATACAACGCATTGAAGACATTATTAGTGCTACTGTTTCCCTACTACTGATTAAAACCAACGTTATTATGGAGCGGCAACGTCATTTAAGCAGGGAAGAAATGCTCAGAGCCGTGGGAATGATAGAAGCTGGTTCCCGGCAACGTACTGTGGCTTTAGCTCTGAATACAAGTCAGAGTGTTATCAGTCGACTTTGGACACGTTACCGAAGCACTGGTACCGTGGCTGAGCGCCATGGAGGACGGTATCGCTGCACCACACGGAGACAAGACCGATACATTCAAATCTTAACTCGAAGAGCTCCAACAATAACCGCCATGATGTTAGCCGTGACGCTTCATCACTCTTCAGGGAACTTAATTAGCGACCAAACAGTCAGAAACCGCTTGCATGAAGTGAACCTTCATTCCCGAAGACTGCTACGGGTACCACCTATAGCAATGCACAATCGTAGGATTCGATATCAATGGGCTCTTGAACACAGAAATTGGGCAGAAGAACAATGGCGTTTCGTGTGCTTTTCTGATGAGTCTCGTTTTGGTATGAGACCGGATACAAGACGTATACGACACTGGAGAACCCCTGGACGCCAACAGCGATTAAAATCCTGCCAGGAAGTCCATCCTTATAGTGGTGGAACCATCATGGTATGGGCGGGTATTTGGATCGGCGGAAGAACTGAGTTGATTTGGATCAGAGGCAACCTCAACGCTCAAATTTATGCTGAGACGATTGTATCAGACGTCATCGTTCCTCTACAAGTGCAAATCGGTCCCTTATTTCAGTTAATGCATGATAATGCACGACCGCACACCGCAAGAGTTGTAAGACAGACTCTCGCCGCAGCTAACATCAATGTCCTGCCCTGGCCTGCTCAGTCGCCAGACTTGAACCCGATTGAGCATGCATGGGATATGCTACAGAGAAGAGCTCTGCCGAATATGGAGGGTATCCAGTCGCAAGAAGACCTTTTTTTGTTGTTGCAACGAACATGGGCGGCCATTCCACAGCGTGATTTGGATGAACTCATTTTGAGTATGCCAAACCGATGTTCTTGTGTTGTTAGTGTTCGCGGTAGAAACACGGATTATTAATTGTTTAAGTTACCCAATAAAATTTTAAAGAAAACTGTTATTTCAGTCTTTTTTTCGAACTTTAATGTTAGTGGTTCAAATGTCAAAAATCCCTTTATTAGGAAAATGGCAAATTTCTTTATTAATGCAAAGGTGACTTGGTTTATCGTTACTGTGACAAACGAAAACACTTTATTTGATGAATCCTTAAAGAAAATTTTAATTAATATCAATCAGGAGAAAAGTTATTGCAAAAATATATGTTGATCCCTAGACACTTTTGATGTGTGTAGTTCAGCAAACGCTTCTGTCAACACCAAACATCTATTAGACTGTATTTCTGAATTGGAATTACAGATCAATGATTCATCATCAGCCGTTGTCCGATGTTATTTGTTGTACATGCACATTCTCCTCTATCAACCGTCACGCTATTAGTATAAGCATGGCATAATCAGCCAATAATACTCCCACTGCTGGGGCACAGGCCTCCTCTCTATGAGAAGGAATGGCGTATAATTCACTACGTCGTTGATAGATGTAACATTCTTCTTCTTTAACGAATTCTTGGTTCTAGTTGCTGCCTGCCCGTGTTCGAACCCATGACTTACTACTCGTAAGTCAAGTCAGCCACCACTGGGACTCTACTACTCGCATATGCATTAACCATTGACCAAATAATTGACAATTTATTTTGATTGAACTTGATAGGTTAGTGTGAATGTCAAAGCTGAACCAAACGCCCAAAACATTGATCGGTTGTACCGATAACAACAACAGACAGTTAGTAGTAAGTAACAAAGTTAAATTTCGTCATCGAAATTTAACTTTGTTGCTAATATAAATAAAAGCAAAAAGTTAAACGAGCATTGAACTACAAAACGTAGCCTAACACGACCTCACATTATATTACAAATGCATTCCTTTCACATACCACACGGAAGTTGCGTTTTCAGCTTCAAATGTCAATCTTTGAAGTTAACTGCAATCAGTCAAGCGGTTTATTACTGACCAGACATAATGTCTTGCTAAGTACTCTATGCAGTAAGACTGACCCGATAACCTTTTGGCTAGTGGTCATTTGGAAAGATATTTCGCAAATCGTTGTCACCATTTCTTAATAAATAAATCCGTTTCACACTTTTGTAAAGGAAAGAAATTTTTGATTTGTGTTTATTGTGAATTCCCGAAAATGGTGTCGTTTGAAATAAGTACTTATTACTGTTTGGTAAAATATTTTCTGTATTTATTTCATTACAAAATAATTACATTTTTAATATTCTTAAAAATAAATTAAAAAATACATTTAAAAACATTAATTGACATAATATATAAATTGTAGCCCACCGGTATCGGGAATAGGGTCCCAGCTATTTAAAAAAAAATGAACATGTATTTTTCCTTTTTTCACGTCAACAAAAGATAAAGACGGTACAGTGCTTCGAAAAGTCGTGTCAAGTCATGTGACGTCACAAGATTAGTAGGTACTTTTTTACCCACAAAGTGACATCAAAAGCCCCCACTTGTGAAACGTAAACGTGTAATCTTTGACACGTTTTATTTTCGTATTTTTTTATTAATTTTATAAAACGGACGGAATAATTTGTTTTTTTTGGTGAAATACCCTTTTATTACGCAGTCAAGAAAGATAGAGATCTATCATGATGAATAATGTGCTGCGCACAGTAGTAGTATTGCTGGTGAGGTTTTTCTTCTCGTTTCATTTGTATACGCCAGGAAGTAAGGAAGTTTTATTACCTGGGGACAAAACAAATCCTTATTAGTTTTGATACAAAGAATATACATTTTCTTAGTAGTAAATATTGCGAATTATAGAAACAAGTACATTTAGTTATAATAGTACATTATGGTATTGTGTAATGTTGGTGATTACCGCTGAGGCGTCATTGAGACACGAGCCGTTAGGTGAGGGTCTTAAGAGAGCCGAGGACGGTAATCATCAATACACACGTGTAACATACAACACACTTGTGAATAAAATAATACAATAAAATCATTTTCAATAGTTAAAATGACTTCTGCAAATTATTTCACGCGATGGCGGGGAATAGTAATAAGTTTCTAGCGCATCTAACAATGGCGAGCGGCCATAGACTAAAATAATGTGGTTTCTTTTTTTTGGCTTTTCGCGGATAACATTTTAGCCACATAAAAAATGGGCTATTTAAAGTTTTCTTTATTACAGACAAAAGTATTTAAATGAAAGTTTTATTTATTAAAAACGTACAAGTTGAAATTATCTATTTATATAAGAAGTTGCATGAAATGAGCAAATAAAAGGTACATTCATTTATTTAACACGTTCTTTTTGTATCGAAACTTTTTTAACAACCATTAAAAAATCCCTTTGACTCACTAGCGAGTAATAGCAATGAAAAAGTCACAGATTGATTAGGTACAGGTGAATAAATAATTGCAGTGAAATTAGAGCCATTTTATCAAGTGTGCTGAAAATTATATTATAACTGTAAGCCTGCGCCATCCCACAGCTGGATTAAGGCATAATTCCCATTTTTCAAAATCCTAGTCTAATGTGAACCTCTGGTCGTTAGTTTTTTCCAGCTATACAAGCGCTGTCTAATCATAATTATTTTACTTGAAATGAGTTTGCAATCTAGCAAAATAACTAATCACATGGATCTATAATTCATAAAGTAATTAAAACTACGCTTCTTGCTTTACCAGTCGGTAGATAATAAATTGTCTGCGGAGAAGGCATATCTCAGACATAAAGCTTCCTTGCCGCTAAATATAAAGTAAATAAAGGGAAAAAAACTTGAAGGAATAAGTGTCGAGTAGCTAATGAATGTAGTTTTGAGGAAGTAATTATTTTGCGGGCACTTTGTACACACGGTGACACATCAAACTGTATGCATCCAATATAACCTGACCTCGATTTGTATGAGCTGTCCGCACAATCAGAGATAAGCTTAATTTGGTTTGGTAAAGCTTGATTTTATCCTGGAGGTGTGGTGACGCAGTTTCTTGTAAGTGCGTAAGATTTTTAATGAAATATTACTTCCTTTAACATTAGTTACGAGTGTAATTTCTCACGAGAGTATGAATTCTCTTTTGATCTTTCGCGTGTCGGTATTAAAGTATAACTTCATACAAATCGCTAAAAAATCTCAGTAAAGTTAATCATTAAAATAATGACACTCGGCTAAAAAGGATACGAAATTTTACTGCATTGTTTCCATGCGCAGAAATAATTACAACATTTTTAAGCTACTGCATAGCTTCTATCGCGGGCCTTGAGCGTGGAGACCGAATCCAGAAATTCCGTAACGAAAATAACCTAACACCCCCCACTCCGACCGGCACAGCGGTGATACTTTTTAGTTTTTAGTTTTGCCATCTATCGATGAATAGCTGAATTTTTAATGACTTTTTGTTATATTTATTATGCAAAATAGTAATAATAATAATTAGGAGGAGGAGGAGGAGGAGGAGAAGGCTCTCGTTAGGCAGCTGGATCAAGGGCTTGATGCAGAGAGCGGTACTCCTGGACACGGCTCGTATTGTTAGGAGGTTCCTTTCTCTGGTTTTACTTTTTTTGTGGTGCATCATATAAAGCTTAAATTGTAGCACTTTAGATATTATATAGAGGTTGAAATTGATGCTATATTCCCAAAAAAAAATCTTTTCGGTAGTTTTCCCTATTTTTCATAATTTCGGATTTAACCATCCACGACCACTTGTAAAAATCACCTTATTAATCAGCATAGATAAAATAATCTGTACTATAATTCTGTACCACAACTTGCTAAATCCCTCGTATCTTTAAAAATAGAGCTAGCTCATAATCGTAACGAGAATAATCAGTTTAAATTGAAACTTCCTCGTCAAGGGAAATAACACTGAAGTTACGAATCCCTTGAACCTTTCCGAGCAATGATCTCATAACATATTCCTCTGAGAAAAAAAAAACAAAACATTCTCAAAGCCATTCACAATTTACGATACTCTCGGAGTGAACTTGAACGATTTGTGTTACTGGATGACACAATGGCTGACGGTCATTGCAATTTCCTGTACTTACATTTTATGTTTGATATAATTTTCCCTATGTTTGCCTTATTTCAAGATCAAACGGAAACTTGATCTTGAAATAAAAGTCAAAACGTTTACTGCACTAAGTGTTCTGCGATATTTATTGTGGGGCAACGGCATTATTTCCAATTTGTGAAACTTATTTCAACGTATTTGAGAAAAGGTTTTGCAAAAATTAACAAACAGACACTGAAAGTCTGAAACTAACTTCTTTTTCTTCTTAGCGAACATAACAGAAAAATCTCCTCCTGTTTAAATAATAAACGTCATGAGGTTTTTTCAAAATAAAAAATATTTTATTAAATTTATTTTAATACACCTTGCTGCACCTTCAAAAAATATCAAAAGATAGATTGTAGAAAATAAAGCCGAATACCAAATGAGTTATGACTGCACGAGTACCTACGTAAGCACAACTGAAACTGTTCCTCCTTGCGTACATTTAGGTATCATAATCTTCAGCAGTTCGGCACTGTCTTTTGTGTTCATATTTATTTTGACTTTTAATAACTTCGTGAGACAAGATTTATATTTCAAAAGTAATGAATTATGTTTTTCCTCATTCAGTTATCTGATAAAGGCATCATAATGTCGACGAAATTTAAAACTAATAATTAATAAAAACAATCATTTTAGCAATCCTTACCTAGTTTGGTAGATGAAAACCGTAAGGTAACAGAATCGGCTTGGACTTTTTTTAAATAAATCTGTTTATTATACAAGGCTGAATCCATTAGTGCATTGACCTACTAACGGAGAAGTAATACCTACACACTGTGGTTTTTACGCCATCCTCGGCCGAAGAAGCTATACTGCTCCTATACGATGGCGTGACCCCAAAAATTTTTCTTTAATGTAATAATTATTAGTTCTGGCCTTATTCACATTATTTTGAACCTTGACTATATTATAAACACACTGTCAATGAAATAAATAAACCATTATTTTTAAAATGACGTGTTTTCTCCAAAATAAAAATAAAAATATGCATGGACTCCGTTACTTTTAAATACTATGTTTGTGTGAAACTTCGCGTGGTAGATTATAGCCCATCGCTCTCCTAGTGAGAAGTCCTGAGTCCATGCAGTGGGAACATTATAGGCTGATGATAAAATGATGATGATGAACCTATTCGTAAAATGAACTATTCATAATAGTAACTGCGTCTGTGACTATTTTAGAGTAATACGATACCAATTGGTAAGACCGGTGATCACACATATTACCATTAATGGTGCGTATAAAATCATTATGACCATCCTTTTGTATTTTTTACAAAAGTTATGGAGGTTGCCTGCTGTTATGTTACAAGCAACTACCATAAACATTAACAATTGCCATAAAAAGAAAGCAATTATCTTCTAGCGATTGTGCCAGCTTTCTCAAAGGGTTTGCGAAACCTTTGTGAAATCGTGACCTTTTCACTGGCTCAGAATTTCTGCATTTTCTAAACATTTTCTTTTTATTGACACTACGTTTACGCGTTGTCAATGATTGAGTAAAAGTTGTGTATGGAGTCATTAACTTGCACCTTACTATTGTATCGAGTCTGGTTCTTCTAACCTAACCTAACAGACAGATGTGTTGCTGGGGAGTTTGTTCCGCCACTTCTACTTTCATGCTAAAACACTAGGAAGTGTCGAAGGGTGGGCGTTTTGGGGGACTGTCTCTTGTAAATAAGTCAAGTAAAGTAAACTTTGACGTTCGAAAATTGCTTTTCAAATCAAATCAAATGATTTGATTTGAAAGCTATTTTTTTAATTGGCAGTTTGTTGTATTGCATTAATTCTCACGATATTTTGAAATAACCAATAAAGAACGCGATACTGCGTTTCAAAACTCAAATTGTCGGCGTAGGTCACACAGCTCCCAAGCTTAAATAGAACTGGGCTGGCCACATCTGCCGCATGCCGGAGGAGCTATGGGCTAAACTATCCACACAATGGGTCCCAAACAGCATAATACAATAATTATTTCTTAGCCCAAAAACTTCTACTTTACTGGCTGACACATTTGTATTTCTCGTAAACAAACTATAACCAAAATATCCAACGATTTCAAAATCTGTCTTTCCTTTTCAAAAATAAAGCGTTTGTTGCGACTACTAGATGCATAATGAGATTACAAGCCTGTGCAGACATATGACTTCTAAATTAATCATTAAAACAAAAGACGAGCGCTTTCCCGTCCCACATCCCGCATGATTGTCGTCTCAGATTGAACAGTCATTCAGTCTAAGGAATGTGAAACAATACTAGTAAAAACTACATTATACAATTACATAATATACATTTTTTCTGTATGTGTCACAGATTATTTTGTTTCGCAACAACGATCGCTTCGATGCGCACACCCATGTTATCATAACGACCGAGTTGTAACTTGTATAAACTATCAGTGATTCATTTCTGAACTAAGTTTTCAGTTTTCTTATAACTATGTATTTTTATTATCAATGTATTTTAACGTTTCATTTGTGTCTGATTACAGTCGATAGATCCATATAACCAAGTTAATTGTTTGGAACTGAAAAAAGTATTCTTTATTTTATATTATTATTCAATTTCTACAGGGTGCACAGTACATTCTGTGCTTCACCGATTTTTGCATCGGTTAATAAAAAGAAAACAGCTGTTTCCCACAAAAGTGTAATACCCACACAGCCAAAATGTATGGATCAGCAGATTTTTTAAAATTACTGTTGAAAAAATCTATTGGGGGCTCAGAATGATGTATGTACCTACCTTAATACATGGTAATAGTTTTGGCGTCCCTTCCACCTTTTGTTCAACGATACACAATACCTACACACTCCTCAACACACTATAATATTGCAGCATCTAATTTAATTTACGGACCTTACCTTACCCATACAAGATACATTGTCAAAGAATTTCACTAACAACAGCAGCCGAATAGGTCATTGAAGCCATAAATGAGTTAATTGTCAATAGTCGTTATCTTGACCGGCGAACATTCCTTCATTCAGCTAATCATCATACAAAGAACATTCCAGGGACTTGGTAGCATATTGATGTGGGAGTACCACCCAGGAGATAGGTATGCGAATTTATTTGAACAAAATGTTAGGCTTTAGGCTAATGTCGGGGCCGCGGGTTGTACACTAATTATCGCGGCCTCGACATAGAGGGCTAAGAAGGAACATGGATGGTTTTTAGTCAGTAGAAGTCTGACACTCCCTTTCGCTCTGCCCAAGAGCGGGAGGGGTTATTTGAAGATTTCCTACCCCCCCCCAAAAAAAAAGGCTTTAGGCTAATAGGTTGTTCCATGAGGGTTATTTTGATTTCCACAAATAAATGACAGCTTGGAAGGGTAGCACGTGCAATGTGCTCGGTATGCGGAAAAGGATTTGTTTCTGTAGTTTTGCCCCTAATGTGTATAGGGTGTGTGTAACATGTGTATAGGATGAGTGTAACATGTGTATAGGCTGTGTGTAACATGTGTATGGGACAAGTAGTGTCATCGTCCGCCGCACGACCAGCAGAGTCAGCGTTTATAAAGAAAGACGGTACGTGACATGTACAATGACAGCACGGTTGGCGCAGTGGCCAAGCGATTGGACTGCTGCGCTGCGTGTCGCGAGTTCGATCCCTGCACGGAACGAATATTTGTATGGCCTGCAGATAGTTGTTTCAGGTCTGGGTATTTGTGTATGTGACTTTATAATTATGTTTGTGAACGCACCCACGATATAGGGAAAGTTCCAAGTGTGGGGCAAAGTTAAAAAAAAAAAACTTATGGTTAGATTGTGTTTTGAATATGCTTAACCTTTTTGTTCCAACAAGTTTTTGTTACTTAGTGGTTTTCAGAATGATGAACCAGGAGTTACTATTTTTGTTAATTCGTATAATTTTGTTTATTAGTAGTATGTGTATCGCATTCTTCCAGGTTTTGCAAGAGATTTGTTGTTAAAAGTTGACTGAATAAAAAATATCTTACTGCCTAGAAAATGAAAAAAAACGACTCAACGAATACTTGTGCAAATTGATAAGCTGTGAAAATCAGTAAAACCCATTCAAGTGTTTATGTAAAATAAAAACATCCGCTGTACTAAGCATTCTTGTGGTAATTGTTCATTTGACATTCACGTAGTTTGAACTTCTATAGCCTGATTAACATAAGATTTTAATAATTAACACTAATTCTATTGACGTGTTGTATTAGAAAGGTCTTGGTAAGGACACACAGGACTTATTTATTCTCATGACGGTATAGCAATTTACTTAGAGGCGGCACAGGATTTTGTCTTCTTTTATGTTATCCTTCTCTATGTCATCATCTCAGTTACTGATCTTCTTTCTTACTTTACTTCAGTCCATCTTGGTTGAGGAAGAACAAACAGTAGCAGCATTTCAGAAAGTACTACAGTACCTAGATACAAAAGTACTACAGCGCCATCTATGGCAAAAATGAAGAACTAACAGAAAAATACTAAATCGCGCAAGTGAAGTTATCTGCGACTTGAGAATCTATAGAAGAGCTCGACAACAACTGTCAGCTACCAAACATAACACCCGTCTGGTCGAAGGATATTCTTTATTTTATGAGGAATGAAGTACTTTACACACTGTTCTTGTTGTCTTTAAGAAACCATAAAAGGACGATATTTGCTTTCTTCCATAATGCTCTTGTGGCGTCTCAGCAAATTATATTAGGCACACACTTGCCGCAAATTTCGTCGCGCAATTCGGCGTAATGTGACACATCTAGGCAAAAAATTACGCATCGCAGTTCCCATACAAAATGCGTAGAAGGCGTTGTACAGTCCCAGCTGAACGAATCTTTGCATCTGATTACCGAGTAAGCTATTACATCGCAGCTATCAAGCTTATGGATTGGCATTCTCAGGCAAAATTTAAAATTAAATTTATTCAGTCATGTACTCATGTCACAAAACAAATGCATACTTATACTCGTAACAAATAAAAATAATAATGTTTCTTTTATATTTTTTTTAACTAAATGGTGGGAGAAACGATATGGCGGAATATGAAATTTAAAAAAAAAGATAGATTTATCATGAAGTGTTCATCTTATCTATCTGTTTTATCAATGTACGTGGCTTTCAACACGAAGACTGGTAATGTCTGACTTCTGCCATGGTTTTTTGTAGCTGGTTTAGGCATTTAACGGTTTAGAAAATAAATTAATAATTGTATAGTAATATTAAGTACATTTGTTAATTGTTACAAGAAAGAAAACAGTGAAAATAACAATCAATATTGATTGTATTTTTATGTTACACAGTAAGCGTATAAAACAGTGAAACTAAATGAAAGCCAGTTATAAATACATCGTCACTGCAATGTTTTACTATGTAGAGAGTATTTTCTTCAATATTTTATGTTCACTGGCATAACTTGCTACAGTGAGTTAAGCTTTTGTTTTGATGTTATTTCGTATTATGAGAATGAGAACTGACCATTCATTTGGTTCCTTCAATTGTTAACATCGACATTGATTTGGGTTGCTTTTTGTAAAGAGCAGTCTGCCCTTGAAATCCGGCACAACAGGCGATACACAGCCTAAATCGCTGGTTTAACAGACAAACAATATTGAAAAAGAGCTTAGTATACAACGTGCTACACACATACATGCATACACACACTCAAACACACACATCGCGTTTAAATATTTACTTTTACCTAGATTAGCTTTACATTCGTAACCGCTCAAGTAAATCGACGCAGTCTACTATTAAACTTATAGCATCACTTTGTAAGCTGAATCACTGTCTCGCAAGATACAGGTTACCTAGTTTGAGAGGCAGGGTTTTCCAAATTGTGTACAGATTTCAGTTCTTAGTTGTGCTCCATTGTGTTACTACCAAAGCTCATGCAAACTGTGTGTATATAAAACATGTTAAATCTGCTAGCTGCTAAATAATAACAACTTCTAAGATCGGTCCTTAGGTTAAGCAGTGCTTGAGGATTAGTCTAACAGAGTTTCCTCCGTGCCTCAGAATGCACATAAGCCTATATCGACTGTTATTTATCGATCTTTGACAGTCCTTGCTAGACGACAGTCAGTGGCCTGAAAGTCTGAAAACCTGTCTTTCCAAAAGGGACAATTTACCCAGTACTAACTGGGTTGTGAAGATCAGATTGGCAGTCGCCCATCTCTTCTTCAGTTGCATCCGATACTGGAAGCCAATCCCAACATGGTTCGGAAAAGGCTAAGCAGTTAATGAGTTCAGTGTACAAGGAAAGATTTTCACCTCCTATTTTCAGGCTACAAACAATAAGTAGATTTATGATAGCTGCTAGCTACTACTCATTGTGTGGAGCCTGTTTACAAGTCAGATATAACCAAAGAAGTGCTTACGAGAACTATACGCAAGCCTTGACCTAATACTAACAAATGTTTAACAAGAAGTACAATGACGTATGAATGTTAGTTACTACATGGTTTAAAGATTCCTTCAGAAGAACCTTGTAATTTATGTTCCTAACATTACGTACGAACAATCATTACAAGTGATGTCAGTCAGTGTCCAGTTGACCAGTTCAAAAATGCATTAGGTCGAGTGGATCTGCGGGTTCCGCACTAATTGTGGGATCAGATTACTAGAGAGCCATAATATAATATATGCATAATTATAATTATAAAAACATACGTGTATGAGAGGGGTCAATGTATTTACCTAACTTAGAAGCTGTTAATGTGGGGAAACTTTATTGATTACAAGAGTAAAGTAACTATGTACTACATTAATTAAAAACTATTGAATAAACTAACAAGAAACTATAAAAAGGCATCGAAATACTATATTATACAGGGTGTTTGGAAGGGAGCTGTACATACGCCTAGGGTAGAAACTAGGGATAGTCTGCTACCTACCCCCGCCCATTATATTGACCTTGGCCTCAAGGTTTTTTTTTAATTTAAAATTATTTCTTTACCTTACTACGGTACTTCAGGCCCCATAACTTTTCTTCTCCACAATTTTCTGGTGTAAAATAATTTTTTGCAGGACCCTAAGACTCTAACGATTAAAACAAGACCATTAGCCGACCGGTCCCATGGATAGATTTTGAGCTACAGGTAGTTTTAGTCAAAAAGTCAAATAAAAAATAATAATAAATTAAAAAAAAACCTTGAGGCCAAGGTCAATATAATGGGCGGGGGTAGGTAGCAGACTATCCCTAGTTTCTACCCTAGGCGTATGTACAGCTCCCTTCCAAACACCCTGTATAATACTGTCAGCCGGTAATGTGCCGGTAATGTGGCAAAGTGTGTAAAGGTGGAAACGGAGAGGGAGAGGAAGGCTAAAGAAAAGATGGATGGATTGTGTGAGGAATTATATGAATGAGTAAGGAGTAAATGCCACCTTGACGTGTAACAGGGAAGAATGGAAGGAAGAAAACGTGTCGAACCCCAAATAGAATGAGATAAGGGCAGGAAGAAGAAGAAGATTAAATTCCTATGTGCCTTCGACCAGGCACAAATCTAGACTTTAGGACTGTTAGTTAGAAATTCCTGATAGAAACCTCAACGACACTAAACAAACTCAACAGGTCAATATTATATTTACATATAGGGTTTATGAAAAGGGTTGCAATTAGTCGCCCCATAAACACTCGGTCAGCCATCTTGTCAAAATTAATGCAATCGTAATTTCAATTAGTGAAGGATTTTGTGTTTTTTTTTTTTTCAACGTGTTTTTTGTGCATCGATTTTAGTTGTAAAGGTGACCTACTCGTAGGTTACCCAGTTTGCACTTAAACTGGGTTTTAAAGACCAATATTAACGTTTTCCTCGATTTGTACCTCCATTATTTCTCCATTAATAAAGTGGTGTCATAACATTTTTTTATTTAATTTAAATGTCTATTATACAGGGTGTAAATTAACCCTTCACACATACGTGTTGGAAAACTCAGAAAAACGGCAGTTTCAGGATAATATTCTTTTATTCACTGTCACTTTATCAACACACACAATCGGAATCAAATCAAATTATCACAGTTTCGTGTACAGTAAATTATAATAGTTTTCGATACTCAACAATATTTTAAACTTTCAACGGCCAACGGTCACTCAGGCCGAGGTTTTGCTAAGAACGTCTCGAGTCGGCTGCCAGCGATCGAATGGTCGAGTCTTAGCTGTCTCGTCTACACTACGGTTAGGGGAAGGGCTATGGTGTTGCCAACTCTTAACAGTGTTGCTAGTTAAATGTACATAATACCACTATATTTTGTAACAGCTCGGCCATCCGTTCGCCAACGAGTGCCTTCGTTGTAATACAGTTTTACTCGTAAATACTTAACTAGGTACTTTAGTCATCTAATACATTAAATAAAATTTGACTTCTGTTATGTTCATCTAATGTATGTATTTATTTACATAATTATCTTTTATTGTAGTAATTAATCAATCACGGTTTTATTTGAAGCAATACAAAACTAACAACTGTCCAATTCTACATTTGTTTAAAATACATCTTAAAAAAATAAAGTATCAGTATTACACAATCAACAAAATTAAATGAAAATGAATCCATAATCATCATAACCTATAATTTAAGTTAGTTATCGTACAATATGTATCACATAAACCCCGGCACATCATTGTGCCTGGAAAAACAGTTTAGAAAACAAGTACATCCTTTATTCAGTTTTAATAAAATCAACTAATGGGTCAAATTCAGTATTTCACTTTGAGACATATCAATCATTCTGTAGCGTATTAATTTAATCAAGATTTCACTACTGCATAAATCATAAAATATTCTTTATTGGTTTCTTTGGGCGCCACATCATGGTGCACATCATGCCCCTATTAATAAGGAATCCAAGCCAAAATCACTAGAACCGCTTATTGCTTCTCATTGGGCGGCACATCATTGTGCACGTCATGCCCACAATAAGTAGTCCCGAACATCACTTCAAGCTGTCCATTGATTTATCTTTAGGCGGCACATCATTGCGCCAATCGTGCCCACAATAGACAGCCTGTAAATCATGCCGTGTGATACCTTGAACATGAATCATTTCCTGATCAAAGAATACACAAGGACTTTTCACTTATATTTTAATAACTTATAGTCTTAGCATTGGTGTCGAGTGAGAAGGTTTCGACTATGTTTTATCATGGTCAGTAATTTGTCATTACCACACTCAGTCTGAACTAGAGCTATCATCGTTATCGCTTTCTGAGATGGAATTAAATGATAACCAGGGGTGCATCTTATCTATGGCAATAATGGCTTCATAGCGTCGCCCTTTCCGTGATAGTGGTGTATCTTCAACGACATAGCGGTCGTTTGGCAAAACCTTTATCACTCTGTATGGTCCTTGTAGTTTTGGCTCTAACTTTTTGGACTGCCCGCTGCCTGATGCAATTGCCCGTACGATTCGAACTAATTCTCCTTCTTTGTATTGTTTAGGCGCTCTCTTACGACTATTGTATCGTTCTTTACTGATTTAATTTTGCTTTTGCATCAAGCAGCTGGCATCTGCTCTAACGTCTTCTATACTACCTTGTACCAATCCATCACCGGTATCAGAAATTACTTCATTTAGAATACCCTGTGATGGATTGGTTACCCTACGTCCAAATAATAGTTCACTAGGCGATTTCTTAGTGATATCGTGTATTGTAGTATTGATACCTAACTGCACATCGGGAAGGTACTGATCCCATGTTCGAGGATCCTTCCCGTGGGTCATCGCACCTAAAGAAGCTAGGATAGTCCTGTTCGACCGTTCAACTTGTCCATTAGCTCGAGGTGTTGACACGGCGTTAAGTATGTGCTTTATGCCAAGAGATTGAGTAAATGATTTGAACTTTTTACTCGTTAAGCAAGTCCCTCTATCCGTGATAAGACGGGTGGGGGTTCCAAAATATCCGATTAAACTTTTAATTACCTTTATAGTTTCTGAAGATTTTGTACTTTTGACTGGTGCCAACGTAATGAATTTTGTGAACGCATCAATTATGACTAAAATGTAAGAGTTTTTGTTTTTGCTTTTATTGAAGGGGCCTAAATGGTCAGCGTGTATAGTGTGAAAGGGTACTTCTACCTTTTGTATAGGATGTAGATATCCCTGTTGCGCACCACTCGGTAATTTGTGGTGCGCACACTCCAAACACGCAGACACATATTTCTTGATAAATGATCTCATTTTAGGAAACCAATACAAGGCACGAACCCGGTCTAATGTCTTATCAAACCCGAAATGGCCTACGTCGTCATGGTTAGCTTTAACTATTTGCCATCGAGAGCCCTTTGGCACTACCCATCTTAACACGCCTTCTGCTACAATTCTATAGACGCGACCGTTTTTTAATTTATAATTTTGTTGGATATCAACAATGGTTGCGGCCTCGGGGTCGGACAAAATTCGCTTGATCCGTTGTATTTCGTCATCAGAGGATTGAACTGTAGTAATCCAATCCTCTGTTGTAACAGCAAGAACATCAATGACGTGCATATTTTCAGGCCCGGCGTCTACGGGTGCCCGGCTTAAGGCATCGACATGCGCCATTTTATCCCCTGGACGATACTCAAATTCACAATCAAATTCCTGCAACTGCACCCACCACCTCGCTATTTTGGGGATCAGATCCCTTTTTGTCAAGGTGGTGCGCAAAGAATTGCAGTCAGTCACGATCTTGAATCTTATACCCAGTAGATAAATCCTAAATTTATTCAAAGAAGCTATAATTGCTAATGTTTCTAGCTCAAACGAGTGGAGTTTTTGCTCATACAACGATGTTTGGCGGCTGAAGTAAGCTACTGCTCTCCATAACCCCTCTCTATCCTTTTGAAGAAGAATTCCTGCTATACCGAGCTTACTTGCATCGGTGTGCAGCTGGGTTTCTAAGTTTTTGTCATATAGAGCGAGAATGGGTCTATTAATTAACTGTTCCTTAATTCCTATAAATGCCTCGTTTTCTACATTGCTCCACCTCCAAGTCGTATCCTTCTTTAAGAGGGATGTTAAGGGTCTAGCTATAAGAGCGAATCCTTTGACGAATCGTCTGAAGAAACTAGCCAAACCTATAAATCGCCTAACGTCGTGAACGTTGGTAGGAGTGGGAAACTTAGAGATCGCTTCTGTTTTTAAGGATCCTGGCTTAATCCCCTGACCACTAATTTCAAACCCTAAGAAATCTAATTTATCAAACATGAATTTACATTTACTTAATTTAAGAGTAAGACCACCCTCTTTTATCAGTCTTAGGACCTCATCCAACCGTCGCATTGCTTCCTCAAACGATTGTGCCGGGATTAGAATGTCATCCATATATATTATTACGTACCCTACCTTTGATTTGGGGAGGATTTTATGCATTGCCCTCTGAAATATTGAAGGCGCATTCGCCAAACCAAACGGCATTCTAGTATACTCGAATTGGCCGTCCGGCGTGACGAATACAGTTTTCTCTTGGGACTTCTCCGAAATAGGAATTTGATAATACCCCGACGCTAGGTCCAGGGATATGAAGATATTATGGCCTGCTAACTCGTCGAGCAGATCTTCTACTCTAGGGAGGGGATAATGATCGCGCTTAGTTTTAGAATTTAGCGTTCTGTAGTCCACACACAAGCGTTTTTCACCGCTCTTTTTCCTGACTATTACGATAGGGCTCGCATAAGGAGAAGAAGACTCTTTCACTATACCACATTCTAACATCTCCGCTACCATTTGTCGTACATCTTCTCTCTCAGGGTGTGCAAGTCTATACGGTCTGTAAACGACTGGTTGTTCATCCTTTAGGTGTATATCCATTTCAACGACCGTGGTGAACCCTAAGTCTCTGAGACAAGAAGAAAAACATTCCTTGTAACTGAGAAGTAGTTTCTTAACTGCCTGCTTATGCTCGTTAGTGACGCAATCCCCGACATTCGGCTCAAACTCATCGCCTTCGTTACTCAACTTAACATCATACACGTATTTGCAGCCTTGAGGTGTTTTGCTACGGGTAAGTAATTGTTTACCTTTTATCTGTAACTCTTCAGTACTCAAATTCAAAATTAAAACTCGACCTTGGCCTTTATTTATTTCATATTCCCCGGGAAACAAGAAATATTCGGACCCAATTGAACCACGAATTTCCCCAGCTACAAATAAAGAACCAGAAAAAATTGGAGCTGATATTACTTGAATAGGTTTTATTTCATTAGGCTTGACATAACTGTCACAGCTACTAATCAAGTGTATCTTGACATCATCGTCAATTTTAATAATGTCTAAACTATTTGCAGTTTTAATTATCTTTATACCCGGGCGTTCTGAAAACGTATGGCCCAATAGAACAGGATAGTTAATGAGATGATCATCAACTATTAATACCTCAACATCGTTCTCAACTATATCCTGTACCTCAATGGTCACTTTTGAACTACCCGTAGGCTGATACGGTATGTTGCCAAGTCCCTTCAATAGTGGCAAGTTTCTACCAGTTGTGAAACCGATCCCTAATCTCATGGCATCAGAAAAGCGCATTAACGTGCATTCACTACCCAAATCTAAATGGCACTCCACCTTTACTCCATTTAAGATAATGGGAAAGGTGTATATACTGGATGCGACCTGACTAGCAATATTAAGGACAGATTTTTCCTTATCGTTTTTGTGGGGTATATCCACTTTTGGGCACACATTTGCCAAATGTCCTAAAAATTTACAGCGAGTACATTTGATCGTGGGCTTATCACACTAGAAACTGGGGTGGCCGGGCTGATGACAATTAAAGCAAACCATGACTTTATCCTCAGATTTGTTCGACTTGTTAGTTACTTTTGTATTTGTGTGACTAGTAGGACGTTTTTCTTTATCTTTACCCGACCTATCTGGCTCCCTAGGAGTTCCCGGCTTTACATTTTTAAGAAATTTTAATAATTGTTCTGGCTCCGAAAACTGCGCCGCTTGGGCTCCTAACCTTATCCCTCGATCCTCGATCCCATAAACTATACAATCTACTGCATCTTTGCCATGAATATTACAGCGGTTAAGTAGGTTAATTTTCGCGTAATAGTATAACTCAGCAGATTCGCCAAAACGTAGCTTCTTATTTAACATCTCTGTTAGTAATTCTCCATAGTTTTGACTAGACGGAAATGTCTCTATTAATTTAGCTTTCCACTCTTCCCAAGAATGCAAAAGAGTAGGCAAGCTTTGATACCACGTCTTGGCGATGCCCGTGAGTTTTGGTAGGGCGTAATGTATAACCTGTTTTTCTGACCACTCGTAAATTTGCCTACATTCTTCGACTTTAGAAATCCATGCATTAATAGTTTGCTCTTTGATCATTGGATCAAATTCAGGTATAACCTGGTTTAGAGACGAAAACTTCTCACTCGAACCGAATTTCGAAGACTTCATAATATCTAGGAATGACTCAATCAATAAAGTAGTATTTTGATTACCTAAATCACATCTGCTTCGTTTCGCTTCACTAACCTTGCTGTCACGATCAGAACTATGCTTCGTTCTGCCACGTTTCTGATGCCGGTCGCCCCGACACTTGCTGCTCAGGCGGCTGTCGGGCCGGTGTCGTGGTCGGCTCTTGCTGCGACTGCATGACGCACTCGTCAGTACGCTGCGGTACTCCCTGCTGCGCCTGCTTCGATGCTCAACGGGGTTTTCGTCACTGCAGTCGCTACGGTCACGTCGCTTGGTGCGACGTTTCGAAGTAGTACTGCGACGGTGCTTGCTTCGGTTGCGCCTACTGCAGTGGTCATCAACCTCACTGCTGCCATCACGGCAACGAGACGGTGTTCGAACCCGATCAGGTTCCATCGGTATACTGATAAAGACAAAAAAAAAACGCATCATTCCCTTTTAATTGATTGATGTTGAAGCCAAAGTTTACTAAGCACCAGGCCACGCATTTGCGTGTAAATTTACTAAACACCAGGGATCATTAACATTGTAAGGGAGTGCCCTAACCAATGCTACCAATCCAACAAAGTCACTTAACCTCATCACCGAAAATTCTTTTGGCTAATGTTGTTAAAGGGACTATAAAGAGCGCTGTCGATATGCAAACCTGCATTTTCTATTAGCGAGAATAATAATTTAAAAAAAAAACAAAGACAACAGAAATAGTTCCTTCACGTAACTGCATTACCAGGGAGTACCCTGGCCAAATGTCGCTAGGATCATGAACTACTGCACAAGACAATATCATGCCAACACTATCAGGGAGTGCCCTGACCAAGTGCTAACAATAACATTGTCAATTTGGTAAAGGTTTAACTGTGTGAATATAATTCGGGAAGTAAATTCTAACCACACAACCTCAATACCGGGGAGTACCCCAGCCAATTGTTGTTGTGATCGTAGAAGACACAGCTCTTTATCAACAATTGTCAGGGAGTGCCCTGATCAAATGTTGACAAGCTTCACCCTTACATCTTTACACTTCAATCACCTCAATTTTTAAATGTCTGTGGGCAAGTGGACGATAACAAGTATCGCATAATGAGAAAAAAAAAAAAGAAAAAGTAAAACTTATTTTCTTACCTTGATATCGTAATCCCACTTCTGAGTTGTTGGAAAACTCAGAAAAACGGCAGTTTCAGGATAATATTCTTTTATTCACTGTCACTTTATCAACACACACAATCGGAATCAAATCAAATTATCACAGTTTCGTGTACAGTAAATTATAATAGTTTTCGATACTCAACAATATTTTAAACTTTCAACGGCCAACGGTCACTCAGGCCGAGGTTTTGCTAAGAACGTCTCGAGTCGGCTGCCAGCGATCGAATGGTCGAGTCTTAGCTGTCTCGTCTACACTACGGTTAGGGGAAGGGCTATGGTGTTGCCAACTCTTAACAGTGTTGCTAGTTAAATGTACATAATACCACTATATTTTGTAACATACGTCAACAAGCATTCTGTACATCAAACTCAGTACCCCTACGCAATTTTTTTTGCTGGGAAACTACTTTTTTTTTGGGGTCACAAATTAAATTTTACGGTAAAACTCGATGTAGCACTCTTAAAACATTGTTCTAGTGGATACTTTGAATAGTAAACGAGCCATGGAGGTAGTTTAAGTAAAGTTATAACCTGACAAACGAGTATTTACAAAAAACAGCTGTGCAAAATTTTGAACTTTAACCCCCAATATCACTATATATAACTAAGGGGTTCCCAGGTATGGTCTAGAACCAAAAAATGATCGCAGTGGTGCGGAGAGCGGAGAACAAATGCCCTTCATTTGCGTTAAGGGTACTACACCCTTTATATTTTTATACTAAGTTCCTATTTTGTACCGAAGGTATTTAAATATGTGAATTATAATGTCAAGCACATAAGTTACGCAAATATTTAACCAGACATGGTCAATATTTTGCAATCAGCTGTATTTTGGAAAAACCTGAATGCAAAAGTTGTTGTGAGAGCACCTCTTAAAAGGAGATGTTTTAAATTTGAGGTTTCTTCTGTTGTTTAATTACATTGTTGACCTACATAAAGATTGTAGGAAATAGATTTTATGAAAACAGGCTCAAAATGTATATTCACCTATATTAAAATATGCACAAGATTTTGGTAAACACATAACGGTGTTATGTTCTTAATCACTACTTGGTATAAAACAAAGTCGCTTTCTTTGTCCCTATATCCCTATGTATGCTTAAATCTTTAAAACTACGCAACAGATTTTGATGCGGTTTTTTTTCAAAGATAGAGTGATTGAAGAGGAAGATTTAAATGTGTTGTGATGCAGTCGTGCAAAACCGGGGCGGGTCGCTAGTTCTTAATATAAATAGGAGTAGCTTGTGACTAGATAATAACAGCTGGTCGGAGCAATCTTGAGGTTAAGACGCGATTGCCTAGGGTTATCTGTGGATGCGTTTCCCACCCATTACATACCGAGTTTCCTCCGTGCCTTGGAAACCACGTTAATATGAGTTATCATTTGTAGATCTTTGACAGTCATACTGGGTTGTCGAAGTCAGTTAGTAAGACTAGTAACCGACTCCAACATAGTTTGGAAAAGGTTAGACAAATAGGATAGTTAACAAAAAAAAAATTAATTAATCCGTCAGATAGATTTCCAAAAAAATTGGACAAGTACTTATTTTTTTCTTTTTTCACGTAAACAAACAATGAGGACGATACAGTGCTTTGAAAACTTGTGTGACGTCATTTTCTAAGACATTAGTATTACATTCATTACCGGTGAGTGACGTCACAAACCCCCGCTCAAATCTTTAACGCGTTTTATCTTCGAAATTTTTTTATTGATTTGATAAAACCAAAAATACGTATTCAATATTTTTCGATAATCTAACAGACGGACTAATTAGAATCATATTTTTTTAAGTCATTATCATCCATATTATAATGGATGTTTCGTAATAATACTCACGGATTTAGCTGTCTCGATTTCATTATAAACTTACTTTAACACACAAAAAGTGCTAAAATATCCGGTTATATTCACCTACTTAGCCCAGTTACGTTCCGTAGAAATATCTACCAATTACGAAATTATTTGCTATTTTAAGTATGATCTAGTTCAATGATTTATGAGTAGCTTAACCTTGCGAGAGATTTTATGTTTGAAATGAATGATATGTCATTTTGCAGTTTGCTGGAGATTCAAATATGTGTAACTATTCTGAAACTCGCTTAACAAGTCATAAAAGTTTAATACAGGATATAGAGCGAAGAATTTTAATACAGCATAAACAGTTTCTAGGAAATTAGCTATGCATTTCGTAACTAACCTCTTAGAACTCCATAGGAAGCTATGACTCGGTAGTTACACACTATTACTGCAACAAATATTATAAACAAACAAACCGGCTTCCAACATCCGAGAGATATCGTTAACATTGATTGCGGGACCCTAAATTAAAGACCCTGACCACAGATTACACCCGTAGATGTAAATTATGGTGACTTCCTCAAAGCAATTTGTCGGCTTGTCCCGATCTTTGACATTTGTGTTATTAGAAAGCTGAGATGACCAATCTTTCGTGTGATTGATTGGATAAGTAGCGACCTCGTGTAATCATGTCCGATTTGCGGTGTACGTTAAATATAAACGGTCGTTATATCCGTATTGCCTTTTTTGCATTATTAGTTTGTGTAATTAAAATTACACGTCATCAGCTGCCTTCGTTTAAATTAGTCTATTTTTTATGCAATAATTATTAAAATAAAGTTTAAGGATTGTGTTTATATTTTTTTTGATTATTTTAACTCGGTCGCAAATTATATTTGAATTAACATACAACCTGACAGTGACCTATAAATAAAAAAAAAATGAAATACTGGTTACTCTGACACTTTTCCTAAATCAATGTTATAGTGTTAACAGCAGAAGGCTTCGAAGACTCCGGAAAAGAGAAGTACTTTTCACAGATCATGATTTCACACGAAGTATTTACAAGCCATAAAGCGAATACTATGCAAGAGAACGTAGATTGCAATTTGATAAAATTATGATATGTACGCACGACGACCAAACTAAACAAAACCAGTTTATGCGGCTTTCTCATTGCACGGGAGTCCTATACAAAGCGAAGCCATGTTATATTGGAAATGTATAGCCTGATGTGTCGCCGGAAGACAACACTATCAGATTATAAATAAGCGGCGTGCGGCTGTTGTGTAACCTTCCTTCCTGATTCCCACGTGTTTAAACGAATAACTTTGTCGGATTGTCACTTAATGGCATCGGTGTAATAATAACAGTATTGTTTTAAACAAAACATTGTATGAACGTTGAATTGCGGAAAGAATTATGGGTTATGGTACAAATATTTTAAACAAGTTAGAATGTGAATAAATGTGTGTTAGTGACTGTATGTGTAATATGTGTGGATGTGAGTGTGTGTGTGTGTGTGTGTGTGATGTGTGTGATCTCATGTTTGCTATTACTGATATTAAAAAGAGGTAAATTGGTTTGTATGTAGCGGGCAGTCTCCAGATCTAATGAACCAATTGTAAAAATTGCGATAAGGGTGTAGGATATTAATTATATTTATTTATATCATGCATATTAGCAGAGCTATCATATTTTTTGCGGACGAAGCCGCGTGTGATATGCAATAAAAGATAGTTACGTAAAATCATTTCTATTACAGACAGGTAATTTTTTCAAACTTAAACTCCTCAATTCTTCTTAAAATGATTGAGAATTAATAATGTAAGATAGGGATGACATATACGTGTGGATAAAAACCCCCTTTAGTTAAGAAAATAATTAAAAAAACTTTGACCCCCAATATATCCGTAACTCCCTAGTTACGGATATATTGGGGGTCAAAGTTCCAAATTTTTCTGGGTTCCCAGGTATGGTTAAGAACAAAAAAATTTGTTCGCGTTGGTGGGGAGAATAAGTGCCTTTTACACCCTTTATATGTATAAAGTTGAGGTAGGACACCTGGCTGTCTACTTATGTTACTTAATATTTAACAATAGTAGTAGGCCACGACCGATTTGAACGCCTTTACAAGTATGTTTGGTTTGAGTGTAGGCTAGTAAAAGTATTTCATTGTATTGCAATGGACTGCCTAATGTGTCAATGTCTGTTTAAGCACCTGCTTAAATATTTTAATTTGATCTTTGTTAGAAGTCTCAGTGAGTAAAATGTGATTAAAATAAGAGCTAGTCTTACATTTTGTAGACACATAAAAATTACGATAAAACATAAACCAGCATTCGAATAAAAATAAAACCTTATCTGGTATTAGAACAATATCAATCTACAATCAATAAACCATGTTTCGTAATAATACTCACGGATTTAGCTGTCTCGATTTCATTATAAACTTACTTTAACACACAAAAAGTGCTAAAATATCCGGTTATATTCACCTACTTAGCCCAGTTACGTTCCGTAGAAATATCTACCAATTACGAAATTATTTGCTATTTTAAGTATGATCTGTGAAAACAGCTTGAAAATCGGTGCAGTAGTTTTAGAGTTTATCGCGAACAGACAGACAGACAGATGCGATGGAGGAATTTGTTTTATAATAATATGTAAAAATATAATGCTGTAATCTTCGACAAGTTAGGTAAAGGACAGTATACCAAGATTTTTCCAGACATGTTTAAGTCCCATTTTAAAGGGGGTGAAAATATACTATCTGCTACTGAGAAATTCCTGAATGAAAAACTCAATAACATTTTGCCAGTCGTGGAAATCAACCATGATTAGATTATTAAGATATCATGCTCAGCCTTCGCGGTTTGCGACCACTGGACCAACGAACTTAATCAGTATCGATAATATCAACAAAACGACGGTCTGCATTCTAAATAACAATTCATGACAATCGACTAAGATATGTATTTAAATATCGAGTTCTTATAGAGGATTGCGTAACCAGCTTTTGTTGATTTTTTTATTCAAGCTTGATAGACCTTTGTGACATACTGCTATTTAAATTGGGCAGTAAAAAGTAGATATAACTATACGGCCGTCATTTTATTTTATACAATTTCCACAGACTCTAAGCCTACCTACGTTGGTCGTGAGTTATTCGGGTCGGGTAAAGTGTTATTAGATTTTTTTTTGGGGAATATTCTCGAAATTTCTGACAAACTCTGGATTTGTGTCAAGTTGATGACAATAGACTCGGTCCCTATTATAATAGGGATGTTTACTGATTTATTATCGAAAAATTATGGATACTTAGGTACGTATTTTTGTTTTATCTAATCAATAAAAAATTACGAAGATATAACGCATCAAAGATTTGAGTAGGGGTTGGTGACGTTACTTACTGCAAAAAATGTCGTACTAATATCTTAGAGTATGACGTCACACGAGTTTTCAAAGCACTGTATCGTCTTCATTGTTTGTTTACGTGAAAAAATTAAAAATACGTGTCCAATATTTTTTGGTAATCTATTATGACGGTCTTATTAGTTTTTTGTTTTGTTAACTACCCTACTTCATGGGACGTCTAAAATCAAAATCAAAACTCATTTATTCAAACTAGGCTGATAATCAGCACTTTTCGAACGTCAAAATTTACTTTACTTATTTACAAGAGACAGTCCCCCAAAACGCCCCCCCTTCGACACTTCCTAGTGTTTTTGCTGGAAAGAAGAAGTGGCGGAACAAACTCCCCATCACACATCTGTCTGTTAGGTTGGTTAGTCTTACACATAACTGGCGAAATATGGGTGTACTAAATACTATTTGGTAGGTATAGGTACACTATACATTTGCCTCACTCTTCGGGTACCATGGTAAATTTTTCTGATATTGCAATTCAAGCGCTGCTGAACCATACTGCACAATATGCGCCTCTATGAACTAAACCTTACGAACTTGCTTTATACCTGTGTTGTAAAAATCTGTAAATATTTGCTTGACTTAATTAGTCACTCATTTTAAATTCAACGACATAGCTAAGCTACGCAAAATAAAAAAAGTATTAAACACTAATTAAGTAGAATTTTGTTGCACAATAACTCTGCTAACCCAGATTAATAATTAGGAATATAAACTACTTTCTATTTTCAAAGTCGCAAAAGCTATGTACATAGACTTTATAATATTAATATTCATAAAAGTATCTAAGCAACGAAACTTGCTGCAAATAAAATATTCAGAGTCTATTAATAAAAAGGGTTGAACTTTTATGCATGTGCAACACCTAGAAGTTTTAAATTACTATAATAATTGTCATCGATACTACATTTTAAGTTTTTGGCTTAATATTCCTACTAATTTTTTTGGATCTCTGATTAATATCTACTTCTATATAGCCATCTTGAAAAAACGCTAGCACACTCGCGTGTCCTTATGTCCAGAACCTCGAATCAACAAAGCATGACAAACCTAATAATTCTCTGTCTCACTTACACCCAATATTGTGGGAATATCATTGTACACAACATAATAACTTTTTTGCACAGCATTTTTAATGAACTCATTATGTTTTTAACGAACAAAAACTTGTAACTTGTACCTACATACATACGAGGTATGAACTGTGATAGTGCAGTTCGCAAAACGTTGTAAAGGTTAAGGCTTCAATTCGGCGACTTAATTGTCTGAATATTACAGTCTTGTTGCGGAAGTCTTTATATTTAATTAGTGTTGTTTATCGGTACACAGCCGCTCGGCTGAATCATCAGGGTAAGCTGCGCTTGCCTAGGTTGTTTGTTGGTTTCGGCATTGGTAGATCTATCGACAGTCGTAACATGTAGTCTGTGGCTCAAAAGGCTGACAATCAGTCTTACCAAGGGGTGCCATAATAATTATCTAATACTAACTGGGCTGTTAAGGTCAGATACGCAGTCGCTCCATGTAAAATACTGGTGTACCGCTGCACCCTGTAAGACTAGAAGGCAACCCCGATAAGGTTGGAAAAAGGCTAGGCAGATGATGATGATGGTTAAGATTTGCGTTAAGCGCGACCCTTGACATTAGTTTATATAATACTAGCTGATGCCCGCGGCTTCGTCCGAGTGCATGTTGGTCAAATTATATACTAAAATCTTCCCCGAGAACCACTCTATCCTTTGGTGAAAAGAGCATGACAATCGATGCATTAGTTTTAGAGTTTATTGCAGACAGAGAGACAAACAGACGCGGCTGAGGATAATTATGTAGTGTCACTACACTTCTTCCTCAGTAATTTTCACTTTTGAACGACTAAAAAATATTGTAATGTTTAAAATGGGTGGTTAGGCACTAACCATACGAGCAAGAAAGATAGTACACTGCAAAAGAGTGATTGTTGTTTAAAAGTGCCGGCTACCTACTAATTGAAGCATATAAAACACGCACGGTTGGTGTCTTTCAGCGTATCTTTGTTTACAGTCAGGATGAGTGTAAAATCGTGTAGTAAAGCGTACTTAGCCACATTATTAGAGCTGCCTTATGAATAGTGAACATGTACATCAGTACCTCGGTGATGTAATACGTTATTAACGGCCGTGGTATTACAGTGACAGGTTGACAGGTCACCACTACAACAGCATCATTTGATTGTACTCGAGTCATAAGCAACTTCTCTCAATTGATTCTTACGGCATAATCGATACGGAACTCGATTTTTTATTCGTCTTTTTGTCTAGACCATGGAAATCAAATACAAAAGAATCTAATTCGCCTAACAGTTCAATATATTGTCTCTTCACGTGATACGGAAACGATATCTAAATAAATGCCAAGTGAAATCTAAAATACGTAAAATTTTATCCGTTTCTTGATTATCTTTACATACTAATACAGTAACTTTAGACTCATCTGTTTCAATGTCATTTTTATGGGCTAAATTGGTTATATTAAAAGTATTTTACATAGAAATTTTGACATCATTTAATATTATTATAATTATCAAAAACTTACATAATATAAATTAAAATATCCGCTATCAAATTCGAAGCAAGGTTGTCGACTACATTAATAAAGTTGTGAAATTCATTAATAATTTATCAATTTAATTAGTAACGTTATGTTCGACAGTGATCTTTTCGAGAAACGGTAAAACTCACTGACCTTAAATTACTAGAAGTGTTAAGTACATCCATAATATCGTTCTAGTTACCCACAAAAGTGTAATTGTTATGTAAATCCCCGTCTGATATAATGTGTACGTGAGACAGTGGACTTGCACTTTCTAGTATACTTTCACAGCTATTGTGATCGCACCGCCTGACGCAACCGCCGAATGGGTGCTACGTCAGGCCTGCGTCATGCTTTGAGTGTAGACAGACGGACTGCATTTTGATTTGAGTCTATGCAAACGGGCTGAGTGCACGCTCTTAACTGATACCTTGCAGTTAAGATTGAGATCGTCTAAATTCAGTTTTACATTTTACAAATCTTTTATGTTTTTTAGCAACACCTTTGCCGATGAACATTTTTTCATTAAACCATAGAGTAAATTCGGTTTCCTAATTTATTTAACGTGTGTTAGTCTGCAGATACATATATGTGAATTAAGTCCACTTCTAGGCAAACTTGCAAATTTTCTCACCACATACCTACTTATTTACCATTACGTTGAGATATTGTTAAAACGCAAGTCAGTACAAGTTAGAAAACGTATAACATAGTATTTGGGATAAACTATTAACACAGTTTTGGTTCAAAATGTTGATTACATAAATGTTAGAAGCTGGTTTCTCTACGGATGAATGATGTTGCGGAATTTGGAAGGCTTGGAATCAATGACAGCGTTTGTTTATATTAAAATACAGCTGTTTTACTGCTAAAACAGCTGTATAATAATCTAAACAATCGTTTTCAAGGCTTAATTCATTATCTGAAAGTAACTAATTTGTTTTCGATTAAATTAATGTCAAACACATTATTTGTTCGAAAACGTGATTTTAAACTTGCTACATCAAATAAGTTTAAGTCGTGTATTTCAAGGCTTTTGATATTTGTTATGAAGAGTTTTATTTTTATTTCAAAATAAGTAAGCCCTTAAGAATTTTCTGAATAAAAACAACATAATTTCTACAAACACACATGTGCACTACTGCATGAGAAAATGTGGTAATGGTAACTATATTAAAAACTTACCTACATACGTTTTATAGCATATTTCCCACCGTAACACCTATCATAAAGTTTTTCATTCTTATGTAATTTTGTAAGTCAATAGGCCACACTCGTTTTCCTACTATGCTTGTAAATACATGAGTAAATATGCCACAGAGACCTAACTATATAATTATGTATAATGCGATACCATACGAACACCGTAAATAAGGTCCTTATTAGAAAATAGATTAGCGAGAGTGAACAGGCATCTTCTGGGCACGCTGGTGCCATGCATGGCAGGCATGATAGAGGTCAAGAGCAGGCCCATTTTGCAATAAAAAAAAACTATACGATTACAATAAATAATATACAGCTAATCACAAGAGTCACTTAATCATTGTAGCTATGCGTGACAGTATTGACAATTACCCGATGTGACGTGATCGTGATTGGGCAATCACGTCAATGTCGAGAGCATGTCATGTAAACAATTACTTTATCAAAATTAGCTACCAGCTTAAATTGTTCATACATTAAATAATAACTGTCACTCTTTGGCAGTTGTATGTAATGGTTATAACAAAACATCACACCTCTAATCCTCTAAGAAATTTTCAAAAGCATACCTAATTAATAATGCACCCACATTTCACCAGTAACGTTTGAGGTACCATTTAATATAGGGCGAGTCTATTGCCATTAGCTGGGCACTAAGCCAGACTCCGTGCTACTGATGAATTATGGAAAGACCCAACAACACTGGTTTGAACACGGTAAAATTGATGAGGTGTGTCTATCTGATCTAATACACGACAG
Source organism: Diarsia rubi (assembly GCA_932274075.1). Lineage (NCBI taxonomy): Eukaryota > Metazoa > Arthropoda > Insecta > Lepidoptera > Noctuidae > Diarsia > Diarsia rubi. Next base: position 11,233,152 of record OW026417.1, on the reverse strand, counting down.
GACCCTAGCCTACGCCAAGGTACCAATGTACGAGTATAAAGCTAAATCTCTGAAAACTGTCTACTCTTTTACCTCTGCTAACCTTCGCGGTATTGATGTTATGACGCCGAGTGCACACTGTGTCGTTGCGTGCTACGGGCGTGTATGAATGGAAGTCGGCTGCTTGCATTTTCCCACGGTGACTTTATAAACAGAAGGAAATACTAATGTTTTACTCACAATGTTTTGCTGGTTGCTGGCATTGGAAAAACAAAACACTGCAAAGTTTTCTACGTGAGGAATTACTCGTAGGTGGCTTTACAGTGCTAACTTCTAGTGGTTCAAAACGCGGGCAATGTGAGAAAGTATTGTGGGGTTTTATTTATTAGGATCGATTTTTATGATTATTATTTTTAGCTGTTATTTGTCACATAAGAAGAATAAGTATGGACTAAGAAAACATGCTTCACCGATTCCTAATGAATTGGGATAATAATATGGGCAAGAGAGTAATGGTAATGTTTTTTTACCTCCCGGGTTGTTCTACACTTCATTAGGTGCTTCAAATGATAACAGATGACCCAGTTTATAAAAAGAGACGACTGGTCATTTTTTTATCATACTAGGTGACATTATCGGGGGTTCGTGTTAGCAGCGGAAACCAGAAAGAATTACGTACCCTACGCGGTTAATAAATTTAGACGAGATGAAATAGGGATTCTTTTCTGCATATTTTACACGGTAAGATATACCTACAGATCTACCTATAAAGTCTAGTTTCATAAGAACAGAGCTTTTTGTTACTGTTTCTCCCAAATGAGATATAACTGTACCAAAGAACCTTTTGATAGTAATTCTCATTATGCAATTTCTAGATGATTTTCCTAGGTTTAAGTAATGCAATCCCTAGCCACGTCCGGCGGGACCGTATTAGGCGTAGCGCACAACGGAATCATTGCACAAGAAACCGCAAAAGTTTAAAGCTGACTACAGAATGTTTTGTCGTAAACTTGTGAACAGCGAGAGCAGGCGGTCGCCCGGCGGAACCCGGGCAAGCGCCATAGTTTGTGTAATTTATTTCATCACCACTGCTCTCAAAAACGGTGAAAGAATACATTGTGTCCTAGAATCAAAAGCTCGAAGACTTGTGACATCTACCAATACGCAGTCCCAGTCCCTCTCAAAGAGAGAAGGCCTGTGTCCCAGCGGTGGGAACATTAAAAGGCTGATGGTGATGATGATGATGAACCGTCCCAGCTTCGCACCAACCATATGCTGACAATTACGAACACAACAAAAAAAATCACCTAAATCGGTCGAGCCGTCAAGTGATGCTCAGCAGGGCTATTGCGTATCTTTTAAATGACAGTAGCTAACCTATAGTGCCTATCAATTACTGTCAAATAGTTCCATTTTGTACTAAATCATAACCAATTTGACAGTTAATCCATAGACAATATGAAAGCCACTGTCATTTAAAAGATACGCAATAGCCCTGCTGACTTACATGTGACAAATTAAAGCATTTTGCTTTGTCCTGCGCAACACAAATAAATGTTTTATATTTATTTATTTCATTGTACTTTATTTATTTTACAACATATAATTTAAGATATTAACATTAATTTTAAATTAGAATTAGAATATTTTACAGTTTTTGGACTACACAGTTTTTTGTTAAAGCTAAGTCGAAATAAAGTATTTAAACATGCTAATTAATAGTATATTATGCAACTAGTGAATCAAGGACGGATTTAAAGCGAGGGCCGTAGATGAGTCACGAGCAAGTGAAGGATTCTAATGATTGAATCACGAACGCAGCGAGTGATTCAACTGTTAGAATCCTGAACGACGCGAGTGATTCATGGCCCTCGATATAAATTCGTACTTTATTCAGGAGTTGCATACTATACTTTATGACTACGAGAAAAGACATAATTTAAGCGAAAATAGAAATTTAATCAAGAAATAAGAATTGTTACATTAATTGAAATGGACATTAAAATTAGAGCAATGACTGAAATTAAGCGTAATTTTCTTATTATTATCATTAGGGTGGGCAACTTGTGAAACAATATTTTAATCTAATGCCAAACTCCTTGTCGCAAATATCGACCAATCAAATCTCGAGAATCTATTTGCACCAAAGAGTTTTGAATTTCGAATCTTAGCGCAAGGAGTTTGTGTAAGCATTGAAATAGAGACCGGATATATTTTTGTGTTCCAAATTCAAACACCAAAATAGTGAATAAAAACAAAACAGTGAATAAAAGGCCTTTTATTTACTGTTTTGCGTGAATAAAATAAGCTTTTTAGAGTAGGTATGGTATAAAATATATTTTTAACAATCTTTGCTGCAAAATGTTTATTCATCAATGTAATGTTTTGTGAGTCAAACCGTTTTAGATCACTTACGTTTTTTAACCGTCTTCAAAAAAGGAGGAGGTATCTCAATTCGACTGTATATTCTTTTTTTTGTTTTTGTGTTCTAGAAACGAAACGACTCCTTTTAAATTAATTTTTAATAATATTTTGCTAATAAAAGGCATATTTTACTGCCTACAACCAATATTTAATGTTTTCAATGTGCATTTTCCTTTAGAAGCCCGCTATCTTCCCCGTTGCGCACAGGCATCTCGTCTTGCAAGTTGAGGTTACTGCGTATCGTCAGCTCGCATTATCTAATTATTATGATGTACTGCAGAGTTCACTGACGGTCTACCACTTGTCACCCTTATGACCTAAGTTATAAGGTTGAAAAGTGTTTGACCGTCACGTTCTGTCTTGGGATATTTTCGCGTGTCTTTATTAAGCAATTTTGGTTACCTCTATTATTTATAATTGTTTAGTGGTAAACTTCTCATCTAGGATCTGATGAAAATATTAGGAACGCAGAAATATTAGCACGTATAACTCTCAAGAAAATATCATGCAATATTTGACAAAGTCACTGAAAATTTTCAAATTCCGTGTTCGGTAGCTACGGCAATATGTTCGCCCCTACTTATAACATGGGACTTAACTACCTAAATGTAATGAGACAAAATTTTTAGTAAACGGACTATCATGGAAGGTTCAGATACCTTGATAGATCTGGGCAAAGTTTCAGGGATTACATGCGTGAAAGAAAAATCCAAGTCAAAACCTGGCCCATAGCAGACAACTACTTAGGTAAGAGTTTCTTAGAATATTTGATTTCACAGAATAGATCATAAAGCAATAAACACAATCCTAATAGTTCAAGGAAATCATAATAGATTTAATTAAGAATAGGTTAACGGCTGTTTCCCTTTGTAACATCTGTAAGAAAATATAAAACACTAAGGTTTACTGTTTATTCGCATCAGTTAAGTACTAAGGCGTATTTGAACACAATGTCAAAATATAAGTAAACTAACCTTTGTACAAAATAATACCAACTCTATCTGCTTGTGGTCGTCTGAATTTTTTTTTACTTTAAAAATATAAAAGGTAATGCCCTAATGTCAAATCTTTGCTTTAACTTTCAGTTAGGAATGCGAAGAATCGATACTGTAAAAAACCCTCGCGGCATTAAGTCCGCCTTTGTACCACGTTTGTATATGAAGTTTAAATTTATTTTAAATGTATGATGTACTTTGTTTTCATGGAACTACTAAACTACCTTCAGTACTGCGCTTTCTTTATCGTGTGGTTAGTGCCAAACCTGGCTTCAGAGTTGTTGTACCGCCCATGAAATAAGCGTTCAAATAACGCCGTCCTATGTGTAGGATTTCTCCTTGCATATTAAATGTCGTGCGTAAACATGCAACCTAATTAAGCCAGTCGGTTAGCAGCTATGCACCAGAATTTACGCGTAAAGCAACCAGTCATTACATATTTATCGCCAATAATGTTTTATAACGGTACCTACATTAGAAACCTATGAAAGTTTACTAAGAAGTACCTACTTAATCTCCAGACGATCAAAAAGTAACTGGGTATCGATTGGTTTATGGTTCACATTGTATCGGTATGTAGATGTCTTTAATTTATATTTAAGTCGTAAGTTCTTGGGGTAAGTATAACAGAAACTGTAAAATAAAAAAAAATATTAATAAACAGAGTTCTACTTTATCGAACCAACCTTTATTCAAATAGATTTATTCGTTTGAAACGCTTGCTATTATATATCTTTTAAAGAATACGGAAAACACGAACCAAGTGAAAATATCATCAGCAAAATGTTCTCAATTGGTTTAGAGGAAACTGACTCTAACGTACAGTACCTACGCGGCTGCTAAGAAGAAAAGAAACGTTCTACAAAACTGTTAATAAAATAGTTACGAATACAAAATACCTTAATTGGTCATTCTCCTTTCTAAGCTAAATTATCCTTGTAAGCAAAAAGTTATGAAATACTTTACTAGTATTTCGTATATTTCTTCTTTTTATCTACGAAGAAATAGGTCTGTATGTCAATATATCTGAAGGTAGACTGGCAAATACAGAATGTGCGAAATCAAACAAAAGATCAATATATGCATGTGTGTCGATCGCTTCTTAAAACAATAAGTCGAGAACGTAGGCGTGGATATATCGAAATAGATTAATATTTTACATAGTCATCATCATAATCAATAATAATAAAGACATTTTTAAAGATATTCCGTATTTAGGTATCACTAAAGTAAATGGCAAAAGATTTGGTAGTTTAAGGAGTTGGCGCTTTATCCGTTTATTATCCATTTTTGCATAAAATGTAGATTGCATTAATTTATTTTGGGCCAAAATAAACTAGGTTGACCAATTGATCTATTCTATTGATTATCACTCAACAGAGCCTACTAGGTAATCTAATTTAAAAAACTGGCCTCGTCGGCCTTGTACATGAAGGGTTCCGAACTATCGAACCGAACCCAGAGGGGGTTCGGTTCGATAGTTCGGAAAATTGTATTATTTCTTGTGAAAACAGCAACAGAAAAACAGATTTAGTGATAAGTTTGTTTATGATAGTGTTTGTATGAATGGCAAAGTTATATTTGCGGTTTTTTAAATGTGCTATATGTCGAAAACTATTTACTAGATATGGCAAATCAATTTTGGTTGTAAGTTTTTATTGCGAACCACAGTATATATTTTATTTGGGGTTTTCACTCCCTAGTTTAAAAGTTAAGGGGGGAGGGGGGCACATTTTACCTCTTTGGAAGTGTCTATCTTTGAAACGATTGACTTTGAGAAAAAATGGTTTTAGGAACTTCATAGTAATTTTTAAAGACACCCCACACGAAAAGGCTTGATGAAAAAAGTTTTTATAGTTTCAGTTCCAGTATGGGGTGACCCCCTTAATCTTTTATTTTTTTATTATTGTTCAATAATCGTAAAGCGGCTTACAGAATACATCTACCCACCAAGTTTCAACTGTGTAGTATTTTTAGTTTCCGAATAAAGTGGCTATGACTTAAGGACGGACAGACAGATATGACGAATCTATAAGGGTTCCGTTTTTTGCCGTTTGGCTACGGAACCCTAAAAAGAAAGAAGGTAGAAAAGCAGTTTTACTTTAAAACCAGTATGAGTTAGGTGTTTGATATGAGCAAGACGAGGTGTGAACCTTTAGCTTCATCTCTTGCCCTCACCAAAATATAATGAAAATATTAAGCAAAAACTAATCCAAATCTTAATTTTAGGTTTACACGCTAATATTCCTAATAAAACTAATCTATTTCGAATGTATGTTTTTACAAATTGACACAAATACAGTCATGCAGTCTCATAAAAGTTATCTTTGACATAAAATTGTATTTAAGACCCAAACAGTGTAGACACATTTTTGTATGACTTAAGTACTCATAATTATTTTGAGAACTAAATAGCAAAAGCTGAGTAATTACTATTGGAATTTATAGACACGTGTAGAAAGGCATTTGAAGGCAGACAAAAGGTACTACATACTTGACAAGAAAATGTCATATTGGAAATTCAATTTAATTAATTAATTAATTGCCTTGTGATGGATACTAAACTGAGAATATTATTTGGTGCTCTAAGCAGTAGAGCTCTTAAAATTGGTGCTTAAAGGGAAATACTTCAATGGCCTATAGGTTGCAAACCCTGTTTTAAGTGTGAGGCTCTGAGTTGACCTCGACATAGAGGGCGAAGAAGGAACATGGGTGGTTTTTAGTCAGTAGAAGTCTGACACTCCCTTTCGCTCTGCCCAAGAGCGGGAGAGGTAATTCGATGATTTTACACCCACCAAAAAAAAAAAAAAAAAAAAAAAAGGCTCTGAGTTCCATTCCCAAGTCAGTATGTAAAGTGATATAGGGTTTTCTATCAAGATTTTATCAGTAGTTGCCTGAATTTGTTCCTGTAATATGATAGGTGCACCTCTGACTAACTGTTTCGATATGGTTTCGATTAAATAAGAGTGATATTATGACAATGAGGTTAGGTACGAGCACCTACTACGATCCATCATACTCATCATCAGCCATAAGACGTCCACTGCTGGACAAAGGCCTACAAACGGACGATAATACACAAATAATTACGTAATAAGATTAAAAAATCACTGATATAGTTAGACATCATATAACTTTAAAAACTCGCAATGTGTGAGTAAAAAAATAACAATAGGGTATAGTATCGCAGTACCAATTTACCGCGTAATGAATAATGAAGTAGATACTTGTTACAAAAACAGAATAATGTCTGTCCGTTTGAGTAAGTTAGCTTAAGAAATGTTCACATTGGCATCTGCTAATGTGAAAACCTCCTTAGCGTACAGACGTTAATTATTTACCAGGCTAGATAGTTTTCTTACAGGCTAGATGGAGCAACGATCTTCGCAAGATAGTTGGTGGGAGCAGTCGGAAAAACAGTTGTCGTGAATCGACTCAAATAGCGTACCTATTGATTGAACGCGCGAGGCAATTCATGCGGTCGGTCAAGACGTGCCTTGCCCGAAGAAACCATGAAACATGGCACAGGCAACAGGCAGCCTCGGGTGTCTGCCTCGCGAGGCTGCGCGCTCAGTCAGCACGCGGCTTATAACGTACGATTTGAGAGATCTTTATTTAGGCAGATGACGTTTTATTTTCCGAAATCTTTAATAGTGATCCATTACGGTTAAGAATTCTTCGAAGTTATGTTGAACAATAGCGATCATGAAGGTTACAGAGTCAGACGGAATTCCACCAAATTTCAAGTCAGCTGTATTTACTATTCATGCAATTTCTCGCCAATTGTACTGCACAGGTGTGTGCAAATTATTACTAAAAACTGGCAAATCGTAATTGGATGCAGCTAACTGGTTATGTTTGTTGCAACCATACGACTAGCAAACCAGTCCAAGTGATTCTACCAATGTTGTGATAAAATCCTTGAATATATTTTTTTTCGTTCGTATATTATATTTTGCTGTTTTTCGTGAATCTCGTATGTGTTATTATTTTGATATGACCCCAAACGGGTCATACCAAACTACCATAAACTGGTTTGTATAGGTTGATTGGTCGTCGTACGTACTAGCGACCTACCTCTATTTCGCAGTGTGCCACCAACCGGATAAAAGCTAGCCTATCTTTCAGGCTGGAACCAACCATACGTATTCACAATTTTTTGTTGAAATCGGTTTCGTGGGGTTTGGAGATTAGCGTGTTCGAACATAGTGAGTCGTTATTATAAAGGGTGTAAAAGTACCCATAACGCAAACGAAGGGCACCTGTTCTCCTCACCACTGCGATTATTTTTTTGTTCTAGACCATACCTAGGAAGATATTGGGACGGAGATATTGGGGGCGAAAGTTCAAAATTTTTAACAGCTGTTTTTGTAAATACTAGTTGTTCTGTTCATAACTTTACTTAAATTAGCTCCATGACACGTTTACTATTCAAAACATCCATTAGCATATTGTTTTAAGAGTGCTACATTGTGTTTTACCGTAATTTTTTTTTTACCCCAAAAAATAAAAGTCGTTTCCCAGCAAAAATTTTTGCATAGGGATACTTAGTTTGATGTACAGAATTCTTGTTTGACGGCTGCATGAAGGCTTAATTTACACCCTGTATTATACATACATTAAGAAAAACGTTCAAATAAATCCTAATTTCCACCCCTGCACTAATTTCTCTTAAGTTGAGGCTTTCCGTTCATCAATCCTTTTAGACTAAAGTCTCATACCCCTAATAAGAATACTACACATTGCGGGGTTCTGTTCCGCTTTCCTTTCATTCCTTTTATCGAACTTAAAGGGAAAGAAACACCGTTTATAATGACTTTAATGACAACGAAATATCTTATACATATACGCTCGGAATTTTGCTCAAATCAGCAAGAGAAAACGAGTAAGCGTCGTACTCTGTTTTTATGCAATTACAGACGGTTGAAGACGAAACACGCTTGCCTAGATTTCTATTGATTGACATGTCTGAGTTGTATAGCTAAGCAGGCGGCCTACAAATTTTAATGAACTCATAAAAACTTGAAGCTAGCCTGATAAACGAGATTTGCTTGTTACAGTATGCTGTTTAACACATTATAATTTTCTTTACACTTCTTCAATTAAGATGGCGCTAGAAACCAATTCTTGTCGCGCGTGAAGACTCGCCTCTAAGCGGGTTATTAAGCACACTTTTTCTAGAAATTCTTTGGAATTACTATGATCGATCGCTAGTTTCATAAATATGTAAGATCTACATTTCAAGAATTTTTACGATTAGTGTGTTGGTCGACGTTTTTCTTTCGATGACGTTTTTACTGAATATAAATTATTTTGTAATCCTACAAAATAATTTATATTCAGTAAAAACGTGAAATTAAAACAAAGATTTTTTCAGTCGGTCTTTCAGCCTTTTGTTAACATCATATATGTATTTTCCTGTAAGCAATATTTTTATCATATTTATCTTCATTGTCATATTAACATTATTTTCAAACGAGTCCTCGTTACATCAATTTTGTGCCTCAAACAAAATTAAAATAAATTATTTCTAAAGATTGCCAGGTCTGAACTGAGTTTTAGTTAGTGTGTTGTTTCTTGTAAAGCTACTACTATTTCAATTAGATATCCAGGATGAAGTATGAGGAAAGAGCCAGTTATGTGTGGACCCTACAACCGTCTTTTTTAAGACAACAGGATCAAAATCAACACATTGACGCTGCCCTGCAAATCACCTAACTGACTTAGATACTTTGTTACACTATTTTAGAGAATGCATCAATATAACCAATACCTTTCCATGAAAAGGGAAAGGTTTCACTTTCTTCCTTCCCTAACACTATGACATTGGCTAGTACACAAGCCTTGCTATTTATCCAACTATATCAGCTTAAATGCGGGTCATTAACACAAATGACGGCGTGGAGCAACGCAATAGTAACTATTGCTCCACACAACTTACGAACGCAGGTACAGTAAGTATCGTTAGACATTGAACACCGAGGCGAATCGATTGTAGAATTTATTTGTTTTCTTTTTTTTTAGCATTGAATGTGTTCAGCCAGTGTCAGTTTTTTTTTTCCAATCGGCTCACGCTAATTGACTTTAGTTTATAGTTTGTTTATTTTTGTAGAACTATGAGTTGTGTTCGAAGTTTAAAATGTCCAAATGTATGTCATATTGAGCTGTTAGGTTGGTTAGTTGACAGTTGACACAATTAGCTATCAGTTCTATACAAATAGTTGTATAGAACTGATAGATTACTTTACTTGAGTACAAGAGCACTTGATTTTGACTAGTTATTTGTGATTTTAGCTTTGTTGTACCTACTGTAACTCAGTATTTTATGAATTTCTCTACTAAAAGTGCTGTTTTATAAATATTTTACTAATCATGTGTTCCTAGTTCAAATGATCTGAAGAAAAAACCTTCGTGAATGTATTCCATTTAGAAGTTTCCCACACCTTGCGAACTCATTGAATACTTTCAAATCAAAGCCTTTAAGGTTATATATTTATGCTTTCCTCTAAATGTCAATAAAATTTTACACAGTTACATATAAATCTGACGAATAAAAATCAATGCCATCCGATGTAATATTTACTTCCTACTTTACTAAAATTATTCGGAATGCCTTTCTAGTCGGGTCAGGTCGTTTACGTAATTTTATTTTATCACGCAGATATAATTGAGATATCAATGCTTAACCAATTCATTAATGAAAACTGCTCTTTGTTATTTATTTTTAGATATGAAGTTTTAGACGTTAGATGTTGGAGAATATCATAATTGTTTTATGACCTTGTTAAATGACTTATTAATCCTTCATCTAACAAGCCTTTTCCCAAATATGGTGGACTCGGCTTCGCATTTACATGGACTGACTACCTATCTGACATCCAAAACCCAGTTAAGACTGGGTAACTTTTTGCCCCTTAGTACTTGCTACGTCAGACTTTCAGGACATTGACTACCTGTGCCGACTGTCAAAGATCTACAAAATGACCACTGGGACGAACGACTTAACGTTTTTTCGAGGTACGACGGAAACTCGGAATGTAAAAGATGGACACCAATATTTATTCTAACTCCTGTCTTATATATCTAGCAATCAATTTTATTTTTACCTCAAAACATATTGCTTATACCGTTTGACATAAGTTTACATGAGCCACGAATTTACATAGATGTGATGTGTTTAAATTGCTACCCAAACGTAATCCAATCAGTGATGGTCATTTTAATTATTGCCATTATCATCTTCCCTCAGAGTGAAACTACTTGATTGCAAAACATGCTAAGAGAAAACGGAACGTTAAACTGTCTTCTGAAAGTCGAATCAATATTTTACAGTAATAATAAGTTAGCATGGGATTTATTTTATTTTTGAAAAAGATACACATACAGGTATGATCCAGACTGACTTCAAATTATCGACATCGCCTGCGTAGAAGTCAGAAACTACTGCATGGCAGCCCAGGTTATGGTCTAACAGTGTGTCAAATTCATTCAGCCATAAAGTAACAAGCTAAGTTGCTTAGCATATCATAAAATTAGTATTAAATGCGAATATAAATTGCATGTTTAATTTTATACATACAAAATTGAAAGTCCTGACTGACTGATATAATTATCAACGCACAGTAAAAATCACTGGTTCTAGAGACACGAATGTAATAATATGTAAAAAGCTGGCTAGCATATCCCTCGTACCTACGAGGGATATGCTAGCCAGCTTTTTATAAGATTTTTGTAGGTATAAGATTTTTTCTACGAATCCCCAAGGGGCTGGACAGAGGTGTACCTTATAGTACTCCCACATTTTGGCGATTTAAGTCCCATGCATAGGTGGTGAACTGGTGAACCTATTGCCAATTCGCCTTCGCCATCAACCGGGCACAAATCTTGACTCTTGACTCCGTGGCATCTAATAAAAAATTTCACTCGACCAGCGATTAATATTATTTCAATTACCACAGAATAATGTGTCCTGCGAATGTTTCTTTTATAAATGTTATCTTTATATTCGTCCAAAACTAAAGCCAGTAATGGAAGCATTAATGTTGCACTGGGTGTGCAACGATGCACGCACTGCTAATTTAAATCCGGTTTAATTTTTTTTAATTTAAAAATTCATTCTTTAATTTTTATGTGATTGCAATGCGTAAAAATGTAGTCTCATCTCAGCCAAAACTTGAACCTCAAGTAGAAATTGACAACATGGCTGTATGAAACACTTCTTCAAATACGAAAAAAAAACTTTTTTTTAACATACAAGGAATTTACATTCCCAACCTACCAAAGAAAACTCCAAGCTACCTATACCTATAAATATAGATAAAAATGTTGACTGACTGGCAAACTTATAAGGAAAATGTTTTCGATCCCAACTGGTTTTTGTTTTTAATTTGTGTTTGGTTGGCGCCTGTTTTTTTAAGTCGTATAGTGCTGTTATACGACTTAAAAATAGTTTGTTTTTATTTTTATTCTTGAGTGCATCGTTTAAAATAGATGAAACATAGCTGTTTTACAATATTGCTAATATTACTATGTTACAATAGCTGTCTAATCACTAAGCGATTTTTCCAGACAACTTTTGGATGAACATTACGAACATAAAATAATAAGGTTTGCTTCTTCTTCGTGTCGGATTGGTTTTGACCAGAACTCTGCCACCTCGGCGGCGTCGGAGGTCTCTCCAACGCCGCCGAGACAGGTGGAATCACACAAAGAACAGGACAGTTTCTGATGAGGGTGTAGTAACTAATACTACACAAAAATTTAGATTGTGAACCTCAATAATTTAATTCTTAAAACCTCTTAAAGTAATTAAGACTGTATTGCTGCTGACTTAAGCTACGATGTATTTTTACACATCTCAAAGAAAGCAGTCAGAAGCAAGCGAAGAGATTTCTTACTCAATCATTTGTCACATCAATAAAATTTGCTGTTCATCTACTTATTCTAATATACTCATATAATATTTCTAATAATACATAATAACAGCTATGAATAATTATAGTAACACAAGCCTATGTATAAGATTCATAAGCGTCAGTAATATACAACAACTTACAACTATTTCTTGTTTTCTAAACATTGTTTGGAATTCCGCTTCGAATCGTTTCGATAATAATGGAGATCGGTTAATACGAGCTGCCTTAGTTTTATGTTGTTGATTATCGCATTGTTGCTAATGATCTTTTCTTGGAGAGATTATAATGCAATTTGTTGTTCGTTAAACAGATATTTGCAAAAATATTTTTGTTTAAAAACTTCACATTCCTTGATGCTTTTTATTCTTGGTAAAGTCTTCAAATTAATTATTAATTAACAATCTTTTAACTTTTGGTATTTCAAAACGTAGCTTTTGAGTTTAGTTACTCATGATTGGTTATCCCACTTTTCTAAAAAGTATTTATTTTTTTGCAAAGGGCCTGTTTCATCGACTGCGAGTAAGCTACCGTTAACTTACTTGCAGAAAATTTCACACAAATTCTGTTATTTTTTTAATTTATTGGCAAATCCGATGTCCTTATAAATAAGAAAGTCCTCACAATAAGTTAACACTTTAAATATAATTGGTAATATTGCGTGATTATTACCTACCCATTTGGTTATCCCACATTGGTTATGATCACACCGTTATGCTCTATCGCCTAAAGTGGAAGATCACTGACCTGGTTTACCATACTAATTCTTTAACAAAATAATATGCTAATGTTTACTTATGTGTGGGTCTTAATATTTAGACAATAACGATTGTTTAAGATTAATCATAAAATACTGGTATGATGAATGTTGTATTGAAAATAACAGTTCACATGATGCAAGGAGCCTAGGACTGGTATCATAAAAATATAATATCTAATATATGACTGGCATACTTGGATAGTGTCTACAAATGTAACCATTTATGCTTAACAGCCTGATTATACCACAGACCTAATAAATTGGATAATTGAAGGAAAATACCGTAATCAGTAGATACTTAAATGAATTTTCGGAACTATTGCACGCTAATCGTCAACACATTATAATTCGGTTCCGATTAATCTAAGTCAACGTCCTTTATGTGGTAATTAAGTGTAGCAAAGTCATTAACAGCCAACGTATCACGTGGGTCAGTACCATGACCCACATAACATTTGTATAGCAATCTAACATTGGCCTTAAAACTATCGGTTCAATAAACTTACATGCCATAGATGCAAGCCCTTCAATTTAAAACCATGTGTACGTACAATGAAATCAATTTTAGAACTGAAAAACAAATTGTGTTTTAAAATTCAATTAGAGAAACGACGTTCTCTAATTGAATTTTAAAACACAATTTGTTTTTTAATTCTAATTTAAAATATAATTATTTGGCTTGTTGATTTTTGAATACCTACAGCTTTTTTTTTAATCATAAGCAAGCCTTTTCGGGGAAACGTTTAGAGCTTTTTACGAATTTCAAAATGCATCAATAAACAATCAAGTATTTCGACATAAATTTAAATAAATGCATCCAAATTAGACTAAGTCGATACTTAAACGATATTTTGATTGATAATAATCGCCATAAATAATAATAGAACACGATTTTTCCTTTTAAGTGCCAGTCACTCTTCTAAACTTGCGAACTCAAATTTGGCATGTTTGAGGTGTCAAGGCGCAGCGATTAGCGTAATCACCGCATACTGTACTGATAACTTTAACAAAAGAGACCTTTGTCTAGAACTGGGACAGTCACTTAATTGTGGTTTCGCTTTTATGGTAAAATGCGCTAAGCACTTTGTTGGCAATGTTTTTCTAGGCAAATGTTTACTTTAAATACGTCCGGTGAAGTATCTTAACTATCGGGGCTGCCGGTTGTTCGAAAGAGATTCCGTGGCTTCGAACACAAAGGGCTAAGAAGGAACATGGGTGGTCTTTAGTCAGTAGAAGTGTGACACTGATGATTTATAATAATAATAATAATAATATTCCACAACTATACTAGTGGCAAATGCAGTGACACTCGCCACTGTACTAATGTCTTGTTTAAATGTGCCAAGTACAGAGCGAGACAATGACAAGACAAAATCTGCGCCTACTGCTAAAGGTGCATTCAGTCGACTGCTCTGTTTTAGCTCTGTCTTGGAACCGTCTCGCCGTAGTACTTACTCTATAAATTAAATCCAGGCAATGCCAAGACCATATGGTCAGCCGAGTGGTCTATGCACTGTCATGTCACTGTTATTTTATTTGTAAACATGGCATATTATACCATTATTATGATATTTTATTGGTTTCACAACTCTTTTCCGAAGAGGATTTCAACTAGTAACTTATTTACTTCTACCTGATAATCCTGCTACTCATTGATGAGAATAAGTAGATACTGCAATATTCACTGACGGTCGACCCATTGTAACTTTGCATAAGGGTGATGGTACACCGTCAATGAAATGTATACTTGTATAGAGATCTTAGAAGAAGTGCAATAAGTACTTTTAAAAATAATACAATTTTAAATAATCTGTAGCAACTAAAGACACAAAATAGTACAATTTAATACAAATGGGGCAAGTTTATTATTGCATTCGAGGCGGAATTTACAACCGAGCCGCAGGTGAGGTTGTTATGGAGCCGATAACTGCAGTAACAAATGCCCACGTGTATGAAAAGAAATTTCTCAAAACACTTTCGACAAAATAAAATACTTAAGCCATAAGTATTTTATGTCACTATTATTATTATTAAACTTAGAATTATTATTATTCTTTTCCACTATTTAATTTTGCCAAGTGTTGGTATATTATATTTTCGCTCGTCATTTTATTTATCTACATAACTTCAAACTTTCTGAAAACAGTAGGTATTCACTGACCTAAAATTTTCACGAATACTCTATAACGCGACAATTTAGTTCGCGGCACCGCAACGTAGCGGTGACGAGTGTGAACAGCCAATTATTACAATTTGTGGACGATCCGGTAAGTGGGTAAGACCATCTGCGGCTCAGATTACCGGTTTCATGGGCGCTTAAGTTTGTTTAGTCAATTTATTTGCGAGGCGGAACTGATTTCTTTTTGCTGTAAGCGTATGAGGAGAACACTTGAAGCGTTCGAATGAACTGTATGTTTTGTGATGAGGCTTTATTTCCTTAGCTTTTTTTTTAACATAGATTATTCAAGTTAGATTGTTCACCTAAAAAGCAGTCGGGGTTTAATTTTTAGATTGGACAGAGTATTATTGGATTTTTTCATCAGGAATTTCTCTGTATCGACCACGCAGTCTACATTTGTGCTGGCAATATGCCCTCTATTACATCGGACTTCAAGATAGCTTGGTAAAATGTGAATGTGCATAGTACACCTCTTCCTAATCCTCAAGGGATAGCCGGCATGGTGTTATTATTTTTATAATGTTTGTCTCGAAAGATCTATCCGAATCCGCATTATAAGACAATTTTGAAGTACGTTTCTGATTTTCAGATCCCACAAAACACAATTACTCACATCAATCCGTAATTCTAAAAACACAGCAGCCATCTTTATCTAATTACGTCCAATTGTAATCAACAACACGGGCCCGCCTACATCCAATAAGCGTTAGCCAATTGCTTCATAAATTCATACGAAGTGCAAAGGTCAAGTACGATGAACTCACAATAATTCGTCAGCCCCAAATGCTCCCACCGACGCACGCGCATCGCCGCCGATCAGATCTAATTCACTGGCTGACATCCTAAACGTTTGCGAATTTCCACTTCCTTATGAATGAAATGCAAAGTGGTGTACTTACGCTGGGGATGATTGCTATGTAATAAGGTTGGCTTCCGTGAGACTGGTTGGTGTTATGCTTATGATTAAAGAGGGAGATAACTTCATCAGTTTGATTGGTTGATCAGCGATTTCCATGATAAGGGCAGTGCCATCGTAAACATAAGAAAACGATGATATTTGCTATCATTCCTCAGGAGCTCTTTGAACCCTTGACGATCAAAACTGTGCGTCTCACACAACAATTATAAGATAGCTAATTAAGATAGCTGACTGATGTAGATGATTGTGTACGAGTATGATGAAGGTGTGCCAACATTGCCCACTGCTGGGAATATGCGTCTCGTTTTTTTTGTATCTAGACTACGCTAACCACCTTTTTAGGGTTCATCTAGCTGACCGTCGTCCAACACTACGCTAGCCGTATGAATCTAAAAAGGTAGGTTCCTACTGGCATTACTATTCCCTAAAACAGAAAATAAAGCGGTCTTTCACCCCTGATAAAGCATCATTTATCCACCACAACACTGCAGACATCGGCGGGAAAAGCCCAAACACATTCCCACGTCTGAAATTTAAAACAAACTATCAACAATACAAATGCACTAGGAATCCTAATGCACCAACTGCCACATTCTGCATGTGCCTTACATTGCAATAAAGATATTCTGTTCTCCCTAGAAGGGCACAAAACGTGGTCCCCACGTCTCTATGGCATACTAATAAAATGCAAAGTATATTTGCTTTGATATCATCCAAGCACATTGGATAGATTTAGATCTGTTTTGCTTGAATACTAAGCATTGTTATTATTGCTGTCGACTTTGGTTTAAGTTACTGCTTTGCAGTATTACTCTGTGTTGGGATAGGTTGAGTTTATTTGTTTACCTGTTTATGGATTGATATTCTTGAGATTTGTCTACGACTCTTCATCCTAACGTTCGACCATCCACAAATCTCTGGATAGGTAGCCAATTACGGTTTTGGCATGAGCCTTTCTTTCTTTTTCTGATATAGTTTCTGATCCTATAAGGAACAATTTTGGTCCACCAACCATTGTTCTTAATGAACTAAGGTCTTTGAGTAACCTCTAGACCGACCCATCGGCGCCTATTGCCTAAAGTATTCAAAATCAAAGGTCATTCATAGGCACCGAATTAACAGGGTCAAGGCCAATACTTCTAGAAAAATTACAGACCTTCAATAGTCAATATATACAAGACAAAACATTCATCTATGTCTAATATCTATTTTTAAACTTCATAAAATTACACAATCGACATTTATCTCCGCTTAGTTATGGGCAAGAAACAAGATATATTAACTAACACCAAAATGTCGAAGAGATCGACGGCTCACTAAATAAATCCAGTCTTGCCAATAGGCCTGCCAGGTGGCGATTTACAAACTGCTTAAAAATGTAATCATGTTATTACAAAACACCATACATTATGGAAACATCAGATCGTGTCATAAATCTTGATAACACCCAATATAAGCATTTGCCTAAAAAATAATTAAAGCGACGTGTTTTGTATTCATTTAATCGTATGCCAATCGAAAGCTACCATTTTGTTCGATTCGAAGCCTGGACATGTAAATCTCACAAATTACGCCAGTAATGTAACACTGAAAGCACGAAAGAATAAACGTCGTTGCTGAGAACAATCAGCTTTGTGAGTGCTCAGTCAGCGTAATGTAGACCAGCATAAAGATGGAAGGAAGCAAGAAAAAAAACCGTATTCTCGGCAACGCGGTGTAACAACAACAAATGGTAACAAAAAGCTTCACAGCCAATTACTCCGACTCAATACTCGTGCACCGCTTACTACGTTTATGTAACAACTGATGGAAACTTCGTCGCACTTCGTAATTGACCGATCGACCCTCGGAAATCGACCATTTTGTAAAATGTATAATCGACGGCGACGATTACTCGGGCAGTCGGGTCTTATTCGCATTGTGAAGTGCGGAGGCCCAATTTATGTTTGTTGATTCGGTAGCCTGAGTTTTGGTCTTGATCTTTTTATCAAACTGTAGACAGGTTTGAGAAATTCTTCTGTACGAAACGGACTTACACTTGCAAAGGATCATAATAAAATAAGTACTTAAGATTGTGTCGGTAGGTTTTCCTCCTCACTACAGAATCTACATACGCATCTTTACGACCTTATTTAGCAACTAGTGTTTGTTGGTATTGCAGTGCCCAGTGTAGGTCCTTGTGGGAATCCTGTGAAACTCTTTGTTTTATTGGCTAAGCATTGGTTTTGTGTAAATGTATCAACAAGAAAAAGGTCTACCTGCTCTAAGAGTAGATATTATGTGATATTGGGAAGGCCAAAGGTTTGACCACAAACCACCACCACAACCTTTAGACAATTTGAATCATTATGCTTTTTTTGGATTTATTAAAAAAGTATTAAATTAAATTAGTATTATTATATCTTAATTAAATATTTTTCTCAATTTAACTTTCGTACGTGTTAGCCACTTCTTTAAACATCATTTGATGTGTCCGCAAAAGGCAAGGTGAAACTTAAACACGGTATTTACGAAATTGCCAATTCTATTAAGATACTAACGAAAATCATTATTCAAAGGACTGGTTTTCTCAAGTTTATCAATAAAAGTGTCGATGGTAACATGTTTTTAATTTATACGTCATCAATAAGATTATATTACACTGATAAATTTAATTATTCATCAATTATGTAAAGAACATTGACCACATCCTGTATAAATCGTAATGATTTCATCAATTGAAATTCTATTGTGAATTGGTATTCAATTAGCGTAAATAATTCAATTTTAATTACCAATACTGTTAGGCACAGAGTTTGTGACGGTATTTACAACTTACCGTTTTCGATATTAACGTGTATTTTCGACGTTAAAAGGGTGAAAAACTTTACGATTGTATCAATCGAGTTCGGAATAAGTCAAGGTCATACTATATTATGACTAACATAAACAGTGACTGCCTCGTTGGTGGAGTAGTCACAAGCGCGACTGCCGAGCATGAGGTCTTGGGTTCGATTCTCGGGTTGGGCAAAGGGTTATTGGGTTTTTCAATCAGAAATCTCTCAGTAGCAGCCATTGAGTCTGTATTTGTGCCCGGTAGATGGCAATAGGCTAATATGTTTTTCCTACTCCTACGCTATTCTTTTCTGATTTATTCCGTTGCGAGTTCCAAGACAGTTAAATTATTTCTCTGGGGCTTCGTCGAGCTTCATTGTCTCGGCGCTTTTTTGGTAATCGCCACTGTTGATTCTGGCTTACAGGCTTGCGAATAATCCGACTTTTTGTTAGCATAACCTGTGCATCCTGATAATCCTTATCAGTGTGAACGATGTGAAAAGACTGGTTTTAATACCGGTAGACCTCAGGCATACTATCTTGCTAGATCACCGACAAAGCAGCTATACCGGACTAATACAGCAAATTAAATATTCACGTATTGAAAGTCGTTTTGCATCTGCTGCACTCATTAACAGTTTCCGTAATTGCCACCGATTTAAGTATCCAAGAAGTTATTGCAATGAGTTCCTTATGGCCGTAAACAAAGGTTCTACTTCAATCAAAGGTTTTTTTTGCTTTAATTTGGATAATATGGCGCCTATTAGCGTTGTTTATGGTTCAGTGTATTCGAGTGCGTTATTCGATTGTAACATGATTTATCGTTGCCTGTTATTCGCACATAAATATGATATTACCACACATGATTATTGATTGCGTTTTTTATTTAAAATTCTTGAATGCTTCAGAATAAGTTTCAGATTTTAAAAGCAACGTACTAACGAGATCACTGACGGTCGATTAACAACCCTTTTCGACGTACAGTCGAACAAGCTAATAAGTATACAGCTAGCTAACTTGCATTTACTTTTAGGATTAGGTATACAGATACATTTAGAGACTGATGCCAAACGATACAGCATTTGACATCAGTCGCTTAATGCGAAACGTTTTATAAAACAAAATTGCAATCAATATTTTCAGTGTAATAGAATGATAAAAAACTCCACCTGTATACTTATTAGATGTTCGACTGTACCTATTAAATGTTTTAAAAATTCCATCCTGAAATGTTCTGAAAGGTGATTGACTCTGTCATCATTATCCTATCCTTGTCCTATTCTGGGTATCTTTGGGGTCGGCGCAACACGTTTTCTCCTTGCATTCTAGTAAATGATGCCGTAACAGTCATCTGACACCCCTGTCAGATGTCACGTCATCATTTACTCCTTTCTCTTTTATATCATTCCTCACACAATCCATACATCTTCTCTGTGTCGTTCCTTCGGTAATGGGCTCCATCATTTTGGCTGCGGGAAAGAGATACCGCGGCCTTGACATAAAGGGCTAAGAAGGAACATGGGTGGTCTTTAGTCAGTAGAAGTCTGACACTCCGTTTCGCTCTGCCCAAGAGCGGAAGGGTTATTTGACGATTTCCCACCCCAAAAAAAAAGGCTCTGTCACATGTTTCCAAATAAGCATGAACTTTCACCTCCTGTTTGTATTAGTAGTTACGAGTACTACAGAACTATTCCGTGTGGTGTCGTACGTAAAGAATAGCACCATCCCATGTCTTCCCGTGGGTGTCGTAAGAGGCGACTAAGGGACTTGATAGAATGAAGAATGGGCAGCAGCGTTCTCTGTGCCTTTGTAACAACTATACTGCGATCGCCAAACCGCCTGCCAAGCGTAGCGATTATGGCAAAACCAATTGGGGGCAATTTGGGGGAGGCCTATATCCAGCAGTGGACATCTTTTGGCTGAAATGATGATGATGATGACAGAACTATGGATTACAGTTAACCGAGTACAAACTCTTATTCTTTTCTTATCAATCTTATCGATCAATACATACCTACTTGGGTACATTTTTTACATCACAATCACGTGCTCAAAACACGCATCTGAACGTCACTGATGCATATTTTTTGCAGGACCGACATTAAAATGCATTTAAATTTTAAAACCGTTCACCTTTTAGCGCTGAGTGAATATTTTAATAATAAGTTCATAATAAAATAAAATTACAAAAATATATATTTTTTTAATTTATACTATATTTCGACGGCTGATTACATCATTGAGGACATACCTAAGTGTCCGTCTATTTAGTATTTCTTGATTTTAATGCACATCACCTTCTGTTTTAACTGTGTCATTGTCTAAACCACGCTTAACAAACCGTTTTATCAAGAACTAAGATCTAAACGATACCTATGTTTTGAATATTTAGCCTGGCTAGCCAAGGTCACGTTACTTAACTCTAGATTTCCAAACAATATGATACTTCCAACAGTAATATTTTTGTAACAGTTATTAACGATTTTATGCGCGAAGAATGTGAATTTATAATTTATATTTGTCAATCACTGTGACTTCTACGGATAAAGAATACTTAATCCTAAACGAATTAAGATAAAATAATATTGTTTACATTAATAAAAAAATGTTTTTAAATTGTATTGTTCAGATATTAAAGCATGTTTTTTTTTTATTCTTTTAATACTGAAAAGTTAATTAATTACTTATAAGAGTAAAGTAATTGAAAACTATACAATAAAATAACAAGAAACTATGAAAGGGCATCGAAATACTCAACCCCTTTAAATGTATGATTTGCATATATATAAATTGAACTAAATGTTCAATTTATCATGATTTTCCTTTTTTAGTACCTTTTGAATGGTTTTCATTAATTTTACGGTGATATAACGTGATTCGATTTTTCAATGAATGGCGTCGTACCTACATACAATTCGCTTTTCAAGAGAAAAAGTATAAGGATCCGAAACATTTCTCTATACTTGTAGAAATATCAACATTTATAGTATTATCTGTGTATTTTTTTAGGGACAAAAACATAACTGGCCTTAAGTGGGTGTACTATTAAGTACACGACTGCCCCACCCTTCGGAGATTACAGGCGTGATGTTATATTATATAATTAACATTTATCACACCCTGAACTTTTCATTAAAGCCTCGTAATGACCAGTTTAGAACCTGTTCTCAGCCACAAAACAACACATTATCAGTGAAATAATTATCTGTCTCAATATCGTGACATGCGTTTCCTACCCGGATGCAAGCCCAGGATATTATCTAAGATACCTTTTACTCTAAGAGAGTGGAAGGAAATTCGAAGTATACGGGTTTGTTGGACCATAATTTTGGGCTGGAATGGGAAAATAGGGTTAAGATAGCGATGAAAGGTAAAGGCGTTATTGTTGTACATTATTGTCTTGCTTGACCAACATTGCTTTCATTATCGCGCGACTTTCTTGCTGGAGAATTTATATTTCAGCCTGTTGTCTCTTTTGCAGATATCGCGTTGAGTTTATTTGTACAGAATTATAGATATCGATTCATGGTTTAGGTGATGTTGGTTATAATGTATACTAGCGATCCACCCCCGATTCGCACGGATGCAATGTCCGAAATATAAAACTTCCTCTTGAATCACTTCTTCTATTGCTGAAAACTGCATTAAAATCCGAAGTTTAAAAGATCAAAGCGTAAAAACAGCGGGAGCGACTTTGTTTTATACTACGTAAAGATAATGTAGAGCCAATCAATATACTTAATCTTGACTCTCATTACCAGCCAAAACAACCTATCATTACTCATAAAGAAATTGATTGAATATTGGCGAACTCTTCAAGACAAGATTAGAAAGTTAAATCTACGACTTGGAACAAATTCAAATCGTTGCAGAGCAAATGCAAATTGTACTGTAGACTAGACACTCAATTGATTCGACAGACCAATCAGGTGACGCCTATGTAATACATAACTGCCTTAGGAAAAGCATAATCAGCCTATAATCTTCCCAGTGTGGGTATCCAGGCCTCCTCTCTATGAATGGAAATGGGTCATAATCCACCAAGCGGGCCCAGTGCGGCTTGGTGGATGCCTCTTGTCTTCGAATTTTTTGGTTTTAGAACAAGCCGGTTATATACACTATGTTTGCCTTCACCGTTGTGAGACAAACGGTGATGAAATAAAATTACACAAAGCAATGCGCCTGGCTGGGTTTGAACCCATGACTTACTGCTCATAAGTGGGGGCCGCTACTCTAGGAAGAGACACGTTGCAAATGAATAAATTGGGAACTACCTGTTGGCTACACAGGCGCATTCGCAACATATATTAACATTGGCCTTGTCGGTTAATAGAGATGATTATTGCAATCCCCCGGTATAGGGGAGATCGCAAACCAATCCGCCACGTTATATACTGAGAGGGTTATGTGATGGTCCGATATGAATAGTACTACTGAGTTCACTGACGGTCGACATAGTTTCAATCTTATTACTTAGGGCATAAGAGAGTCAGACCGTCAGTGATCTCGGTATTAAGTTTAAATCCAAATATACCAACTTTCAATAAGAAAATATTTTACACCAAGTATCAGTAACATAGGTTAGGAAGTCAATAGTAAGTTTAATTAAACTACTTTTTGTTCGCTGTCACTGTATGCCATTGTTGAAATCGTCAGTTCAAAGGGAAAAGAATAAAGATTTCAAATTTTCGAAGAATAAATGAAAGAATATGATTGATAGATAAAGACGAAGAGGAGGCCAAAGGAAGAATTGTGTGAGGAATGATATGAAAGATAAATGAGTAAATGATGCTGTGGGGTTCGTCAAGGGAGGACAGGAGAAGAAACCTTGTTGCGCCGATCCCAAACAGAATGGTACAAGGGCAAAAAGATAATGATGAATGAAAGTGTAAGGTTTAAAACTTTCAAGAAGATCGAAGTTAAACCGTGTATACAGTATGTTAGTTTGAACGAGGGACATATTGAAACCTGCTTTAGGGCATGCTCACATGATACTAATAAAAATATGAACAAAAAAAAAACACTGATAAATACGAGTAACAGACAAAACCATACCAAATACTTCGGAAAAGTCTCGCAACCCTTGCGTTTATCACAGAAAATGTGCACGGATCAATGACTTTTAGGCGTAATTCATTCTCCCTCCGTATTTAAAAACTGGCGTAGGGCAATGGCAAAAAATAAAAGTCTGATAAAGTAAAATATGGAGAGCGTGCCCCCATGGCACAATTACGTCACAAATTAAGGTTATAACTTTTTTACATATTTGTGACGAGAATCGGATATTGAATACCCTCCTTTAATATGTCCCTCGTTTAACCTAACACCCTGTATGTACGCAAGTATGATGCTACATTTTACCAGGAGTAAAGACACACTTGATCGTGTTAATTATTGTTTGAAATGAAGAAACAAAAACATTATTCAATTATTCTGCTGCAATCGAATACAAAGTAAAACATTTAATTTTAAATGTATTAAAACAATCACGGATTGGTTTGAGTCATAAGTCCTGGTAGTAAGACTATAAATAATTTACTTGTGTACAAAACTTCCGGACTAATCATTGATAAATTGTACGGAGAGGCTAATATTCTCTAAACGTTATTATCAGTCATAAGTTAATTTAGAACAACAAGTGCATAATTATAGTCCTTATAATAATATCTTGTCTGTCTTGTCGTATGCTGCAGAACCTTCATCAACAGAAAACATAACATCAGCTAAGCACAAACGGATGGTTAGCTGTTTGAATTTTTAACATGATAAAAATCGAGTTCCTCTTAATACTGCCTTGTCGGTCGAGTGGGCGTAAGCCTGACTGATGATAAGGACAGCCTGGGTTTGATCCCCGAGTAAGGCAGAGCTATTGGGTTTTCCATCAGGAATTTGTCAGTAGCAGCCATGGAGTCCGGATATGTGCCGCGTTGATAGCAATCAGCTCGCTCCTTGTAACGTGGGACTTAAGAAAGGAAATGAGGGTGTACTATTACGTAGGTAAAACTCTTCGGGGATTCCAGGAGTGATGATATGTCAATCTAGTTATAGGTTTACTCAATCTAATTGGTCACGGTTGCAGTTGTATTTATACGCTCTCATAATGTTGGCTTGAAAGAGGCAATCAAAATAAAATAATAACAACTTTGTTTATCAGTTCATGGATATAAGAATGAGGAAAACTGTCATAATTTATTAATAGATCATAGACACGTGGTTATAAAACAATAATTATGATGAAGTAACATTCAGCCTCTCAAGGAAACGAAAACGTTTTATTCTTGCACGAGATTGTGGTTTTAAGCATAATAATATGGAACATAGATTTAATAAATACATACTTACATAGTATTTCTGAAAAAAGTAAAGAGGAATTTGAAATGATCGGTTGATTGAGTTGAGTTTAGGGTCAAGAACATAAAATCCAGACCTCTGTCTTAGAATGTTTAGAACAGATGACATACGTATTGCTCCTTTGTTATTATTTTAAGATTAACCTAAATGAAATACTGTACTCGAAATACTTGCTTAGCACGGCAATAAACTAACTTAAAATGACTGGTTTTAGGGTTAACGACTTTGAACATTTTCAAATTATTACTGAGATAATCAAACGTATCGCTTTACATAAGTGCTTTACAAACATGATCCTTGTTGGTGGAATTTCATTGCATGTGATATGAAAAATATAATTATATATAAAAAATTAATACATTTATTTGTTTGGCGATGATTGCTTTTAGCACATTGCTAGTGAAAAGAAATGCAGAAAATTTGAAGAACCTACATTTGAAACAATAATGATTGCAATAGTGAATGCCAAAACAAATGTTAGACATTCAGTAAATGCCATTATTGTAAGTGGATGTACGAATAAAGGTAACAAAGAGCGTCTCGATTAAATTACCTATGCAACTTACAGTTTAATAAGAAAGGATTGCTATAAATAGCTAAGAGATTTGAGAAAAAGTCACTGACAACTTCTGTATCACCTGGATTTTTCCGTAGCGTACTCTTGGTATATATATATGACTATAGACTCATTAAATAGGTAATAGTGGAAATGAATACGCTACCTGCCAACCTCACAAGGACTTTGTCGTGATTTCACACCATTAATATCTAACAGAACGTCAAGTATACAGGTTTCCCGACCAGTCTAACATACGTCTTGCATAAGATGAATGTTTATATATTTTTGTTTTTGTTATCAAATAGCTCGCGTGTAGAAATGATACCAACGAATTTGAAAATCATTGATCATTGTTCATTGAACGATAATAAACCAATAAATCAATAGACAGAAAGACAAACATGAATGTTAGTAAATCTCCATTTTCCAAATGAGTTTGGCAGATTTTGGTAGAGTGTAGCCAAGCATTCACCGTTAAAAATGTTGATACTGTTAATATTGATAATGAAGCGACAACTTTTAATTAACAAGATTAAGTGGACTGTTTATATTAAATTATGTTGGAACGTATAGAAAAGTTGAGTAGTAATCAAAACGGAGAAGCCGATACTGTTATGATAACATCATAGACTTTTATTTGCACAACTGAACGACACATTTAACCAAATAATTATGCTTTATGATTTTCAACAGAACCTGAATTCTTGCGCCTTTTGTAAAACTAATTATAATAATTAGGTACTCATTCCAGGTCTCTATTAGACTTAATAATTATAACCGTTAATTCAACTGATTATTGGAATTGAATTTTTAAAAAGCTTTTGGTAAACTTGACCTGATCATCTGGTAAAGTTAATATAATCAGTTTAGTTATTCAATATGTCTGTGACGAGTTGAAAGAGAAAACGTGTAACATTTGTTTGTACAAATATTTCGTCCATTTCGCGTCGTCAGGCAGGTTTTGAAGTCGCTCGTCCAAGTGAGTTAACAGAGTGAAAACAGCTCGCAATAGGCAGGTCCGTTGCGTGATACCTACACCAAACACCTGCTAGTTATTGCAACGAACCTTGTTTTTCAGTCCATTATCGCTCTTAAGTGTTGTGCCCAATTTTCCTTTTTTTTGTTATTGTCTGCAAAGGTCAAGCACGTCTCTCGCATTATTAAAACACATCGCAATAAACCTAAGGTAATTTCGTCATTAACTTCTATTTTAATGTTTGCATCTGATGCAATATCTAAATCAAGGATTTCTACCGAGGCCTACACGTTTCGCTTGTCTCATTTGTTATCATTAGCACTCAACGTTAGCTCTTCAAAAAACAATTTCATTGTTACTACCTTTGCTTCATCATTGTCTCCGATGATTGATTTAAAAACTTGATCATCACCTTCGCTAGTTACGAGGTTCACGAGTATTAATATCAGCGTCGACGTACCTGGGTCCTGTGCATTTTGTAAATGATGGATGTGATGCAGGTGTGCATAGTAATGATGATGGTGTAGGATGCATTCCAGATCGGTGCAATTCAACATTGTCACGGAGCACCGGCCGCGCCGGCAGCCGTCTGCTCACTCACGCTCGGTGCACACTTTCACAAAACAATTCCACTGGCACTACGACACGTATCGCTGTCACATCACGACTCCTTGGACACCAGTAGGGAACTGACACTCATGGGCCTGGACACCAGGAGCGGCGCCGATAGGTCTACACTGTCGGCGCGGTCTACCGCTGCATCACGTGCACTTGTTTATATTCCTAATCCTCCAATAATTCACACGTTATCGGGAGAAACACTCATCACTGTTCGGAATCGCACGACGTTCAAAGGAGCGGAAGGTGTAATCGATAAGGCGGTCGATTTGATATGCGAGGTTGTTGCAGTGAGCGGCGTACGCGCAACACTTGCGACGCGCGATTGTATACTGAGTGCGGTATGCGAGCGGCTGCCACCTCTCCCGGGCTCCCGGCCTCGACCGCACTTGTCGAGCCCTGGGCTATCATATCGCGCCACCTATTGCCCTCTGGAGAATAATGCAACATCCATTTTTCTCATTATCATCTCGACATGAAAATGCATTAAGACGAATGTCTTTAGCTAACCCCTCCTCCCCCATTTTTATCCTACAAAGTCTACCCTGAATACCATATGAAAGCATTGCAATAATAAAAAAATTAACACATAGCGTAAACAATAAATTAATGAAGAAAAAAAGTTCTTTGGCAACCAAATGTTTACAACGGGCAAACATTGCACTGAAGCAGTTGATGCGATTCGTAATATTAGCAATTACGGTAGGTACAACAACAAATGCCAAAGACGTGACCGTGTTCGTTAAAGAACGTATTATTGAACCGATGCCTTGCCGACAAGATTCGCAAGCAAATAGTGAAGCGGAGATTTGCGGAAAAGGAGAAAAAATCAACAAGCGAAATATCCGCAGTACAGGTCCCAAGGTTGAAGGACTTGCTCGCCGTGAATACGACGCAGGTACAGACAGACTTTCAAGTGACGATGCATGTGCAAATATACAAGTTATTGTACTCAGTAGATACGTAGTTGAACGCATTGTCTTCCCACACCATGCCATTTATAACTATGACGCGATCAATCAAGGAGCTCTGATTTATTTCTTTGGCACTTTTACATGAAGAAGAATTTGTCACTGAACTCTACTATCTGTAGCAGTACGAGCATTAATTATCAGTTACAAGAACATTATTTGTCTTGTGTTTAATTACAACAAAATGGCTATATAAAATCACTTTGATAAATTCTAATCTTTATTGGCTAATTTATTGATCTCCGCTTAAGTTCATGCTCTACGAAGGCGAGGGCAAGGTACTGACATGGTTGGTTTGATTAATAATATTTTTTTCTTAGAATCTATTTAATTATGACTCCTCGTTAGTAATGAAAATGGCGAGGTGCAGATACACTTAAGTAGTAAGACAAGTAAACGATCGGGTAGACCTTGACTTCAAAGCAAGGGCCGATCAGACGATAATTGCAGCAATTCTTATTGTTTTACAATGCATCCAAGTTTTAATCTTTGCATTGCTCAGTGCAATCAAGCGTGTTCTTAGAAAACTACATTAATTGTGAGGACTTGAACAGCTGCTTTTTAAAATAAAAAAACTCCACAATGATCCGTCGCTCCATGTAGAAAACTGGTATTCAGCTGCATACGGTTAGACTTGAAGCCGATCCCAACATATTTGGGAAAAGGCTATAAAGATTGTGATGATGATGATCACTGACATAAATATAATGCAGGAAATGTTTTAGTAAAATTATTCATTATTTAATTAGTCGAGATTGATTCTAGAACGTGAATCTTATTAGCTCTATCACAGTTGTTTATACCAATTAAATAGCCTATTAATTATTTGGTAAATATAATGTAAACACAACTAAACAAAATATACATACAGTTGAGCAATTCCTATTTTATCAGCAAGTATGAAAAAAAATACAAGATCGGTGTAAAAAAATAAACTTGAAACTTGAAAACCGGATAATCTTTCTATTGTAATTATCTCCATTTTAATCGATAACAATGGTATTACTTAACGTATTGACGTCATAGACGGATGCGAATCTAACGATGACTTCTAGTAAAAGAGAAACTATTTGCATGAACGTCTTTATTTATTTGAAAGAAGATGTTGTGGCAAAAATAAAAAAAAGAATGAAAACCTTCTAACAAAAATGGATTTATAAAGCACATTTGACTAGAAACGCATGATGGAAGGCCCTAGATGGTCTTTTACTGTTCTTTATCTAATTCAAGCGAGTAGGACTCGCATGTGTACAACAAGACGATGATGAACATAAACGAAGTAGAAATGGAACTTTGAGGTGGAAGTGTCATTGTCAATTCAAATTTTCTTACGTTTTTTGCAGTTTGCCGGTCAGTGTCGGGATGTTTGTTAAGCAAACCTCACTGTTATCGGCACGGATATCGATCACTAGGTCGCCTAGTGCTGTTGGGTTTTTTCCAGAGGATAATTCTCGGAAGCAGTCCGGGTCTAAATTTTGCAATTGCCTCCGACCAGTAGGTATTACACAGCACTTACCTGACGAAATATCGGTGTAAGAGGTTTTCCCTTTCAGTAAGTCAGTATTTCCCATTGATGGAGATATCAACTTTACACTACTATACTGTTTTATTAGTGGAAATAAGACTTCTAAACAAAACACAATTTTGATCTCTCTTTTATTCGGTCATACAATCGACCCTCAGTGCTTCTTTTTTTTAATCGTCGTCTCAGTTTAAGGGGAACAAGTCATTTTATTTAAAGACGATTCCCCTAACTAGGAAATTCTCAAAATAAAAAAACGTGACCCTTATTAAAGTTACGTGTACGAGTATATAAAAATATATTTTATACCATACCTATTCTAAAAAGCTTATTTTATTCACGCAAAACAGTGAATAAAAAGGCCTTTTATTCACTGTTTTGTTTTTATTCACTATTTTGGTGTTTGAATTTGGAACACAAAAATATATCCGGTCTCTATTTCAATGCTTACACAAACTCCTTGCGCTAAGATTCGAAATTCAAAACTCTTTGGTGCAAATAAATTCTCGAGATTTGATTGGTCGATGTTTGCGACAAGGAGTTTGGCATTAGATTAAAAACTGTTTTGTGTTCTTTCCTGCTTTTATAGAAAAAAAAAATAGTAAATTGGCGCCATTTCAAATACTTACTGTATTATTGTACAGACACAAAGTTTAGTGTTACTTTATAATAAATAAATATTGTTTCACAAGTTGACCACCCTAATGATAATAATAAGAACATTACGCTTAATTTCAGTCGTTGCTCTAATTTTAATGTCCATTTCAATTAATGTAACAATTCTTATTTCTTGATTAAATTTCTATTTTCGCTTAAATTATGTCGCCTAGCGCTCTCTCTGTCTCCCTGCGCTCGTGATTCAATCATTAGAATCCTTCACTTGCTCGTGACTCATCTACGGCCCTCGCTTTAAATCCGTCCTTTATTCACTAGTTGCATAATATACTATTATACCATGCCTACTCTAAAAAGCTTATTTTATTCACGCAAAACAGTGAATAAAAAGGCCTTTTATTCACTGTTTTGTTTTTATTCACTATTTTGGTGTTTGAATTTGGAACACAAAAATATATCCGGTCTCTATTTCAATGCTTACACAAACTCCTTGCGCTAAGATTCGAAATTCAAAACTCTTTGGTGAAAATAAATTCTCGAGATTTGATTGGTCGATATTTGCGACAAGGAGCGGCATTAGATTAATAAGCAAAGTACGCTTAAGTTCAGTCATTGCTCTAATTTTAATGTCCATTTCAATTAATGTAACAATTCTTATTTCGTGATTAAATTTCTATTTTCGCTTAAATTATGTCTTTTCTCGTAGTCATGGTATAAAGTATAGTATGCAACTCCTGAATAAAGTACGAATTTATATCGAGGCAATGATATAATAAAACTATAGATACGTTGTCCGCCCTCAAAAATGGCAACATGAAATGAAGCCAATTAGCCACATCGCGCTTAGTTACGCACCAACCTCTCCCGCGACGCTACGTTTTCTCTTAATTTAAATCGTGTGTGTAAACCTGCGCAAAACATAAAAAACATGCCGTCGTGTGTTTTTTACGATGTACAAATTATACTCCAAAAGTTATAGATAAAAATGTGTCATTTCATGCGTAAGTTCACAAAACTACCTATTTTTATTTTATTTTGTTCGACGCCGCCGTGTAATGGCGGCCGGAATGAAGTTACGTTAGCTACGTCACTCACGCGCTTGACCAATGAGCAAGTAATTAGACTATTACTTATCCTGTGATGTAACTGAAGATGTATATTTATCTCTCACTAGCAACAGGCATCCCGCTGTACGGTGTCATATTTTCTTTCCCTTTCTTTACGTGTATAAGTAGTTCTCTAATATTTTCGCCGTTTTTAAGCCCCGCGATGTTAGTACGTGACGTGTCTATATATAAAACGTCATTGTATCGAGGGCCATGAATCACTTGCTCGTGACTCATCTACGGCCCTCGCTTTAAATCCGTCCTTTATTCACTAGTTGCATAATATACTATTTCATCCCCCCATCTCGGAAAGAGTATTTTTGCTTTTTGATATCTGAGTGCAAAAGCTGTTTTTATCCGCTAGAGGATAAAGTAAATTGAATTTAGAACATCGTGTGCACTAGGTTTGTGAATTCAAAACATCATTACACCTATTTACTTTTACCACCATGGTGCCGAATTTATCATACAACTTTATTTTTTATTTTTTAGAAACTCAGACTTAGAAACCTTCTTGGTGTACTTTTTTTTTAATTTGCTTTGCGCGCGCAATTTTCTTTTCACGTCATATTGTTAAAACCTTAGGTTAAAAATAAAAACAAGAAACTTGTAAACAAGTGAAAAACCTAAAATGAGTGATTCGGGCGACGAAGAAGTTTAATTGACGCCAACAGAATTGACTGAAACTGTTAAAAATGCGCAAATGAGCTATCTCCCTCAACAATCACGCGAGAAGTATTTGAAACAGTACGATATGATTAACACGTGACGACTAGATAAAGGAGCCAAAACTTTATCAGAAAACGTTTTGCTGGCATATTTTATTGAATTATCCGACAATAAAGATTAAAAAAGACAAACATATCGACACCTATCCTCAATTAGTGGCAGTTTTAAAAAGAGCGTCATCTGGTCATTAAAGTCGAAGGTTTTCACAGCATCCATCATAATATGGTAGTTAATACCTAAACTGAAATAAAAGTATCTTGTGATTGTAAATGTTTTTTTTTTGCATTTAGTCATTTCCTCGCTGAGTTGGGATGAAAAGTTACGTGTTGCACTCGAGTGCAAAGATTTTTCGGCTCAGTCGCAAAATGTCGCTTTCGCAAAATGTCTACTGGTAGCAAAATGTATCTTTCTCATAATGTCGTTTTCGCAGAATGTCTCTTTCGCAAAATGTCGCTCTAGGACTTAGAAAAATTTTGCCAGGTTTATATAAAAGGTTGTTATTTTCCGACTTTCGAAAAAGGAGGAGGGTCTCTATTCGTATGTAGACCAGGTATGTTTTTTTTTTAAATCAGCTTCAGAAGTCGTTGAAATTTGTTTGCTTGATTTCGTTTTTTTCTCCACCGTCATCAGAAGCTGATTTAAAAAAAAACATATTTGGTCTACATACGTCTAAATCAGCTTCTGATAATTGTCTCAAGAAAACCCAAAAACCGAAAATAACGGATTATTCCGAACCTGACCCGAAATCCTAACCCGGTTGCGGGTTAGGTTAAAAACTTGAAAAAAAAAATCATTTGTTCCGAACGTAACCCTCTTCCTAACCTGACCCGATGTATCGTTCCTATCGTAACCCGAATTGCGATATGGTAGGTTTCCCTCCCATCTTTCTCAGAATAAAAGGAACCCATGTGTCAATTAGGATATGAGAAACAATTATATTAAAGTCTCGCAAACTACCAGGAACATGAAAGAGATATTGTATATTGTTGTTAGCTGCAAGTTCTCCATGTACTAAATAAATAAATAAATCAACCAATAAATAAATAAATAATAGGAATATCGTAATCAAATCTATATTACATACTCGTACATTTCTAATAGTCTGCAGTACGCAGTGATGATACTACTACTTTACCATCCTGGAATCCTGGTAATCTTGAGTGATGTTACTATTAGAAATGTATGTATGTATATTGATTTAATTATGAATTTCTTATTAAAAATACAAAATTATACTTCTTTCATGTTTTTGGCCTCCTGGTAGTTTGTAAATATTAAGCTCTGATTGGCACTTAGGTACCTTTTATTCTGAGAAAGAGGAGAGGGAAACCTACCATATTGCAATTAGGGTTATGCTAAGAACAATACAGGTTAGGTTAGGTTTTCAAATTCCTGACCTAACCCGCAACCGGGTTAGGATTTCGGGTCAGGTTCGGAATAATCAGTTATTTTCGGTTTTTGGGTTTTCTTGAGACATCAGAAGCTGATTTGAGACATCAGAAGCTGATTATTCCGAACCTGACCTGAAAACCTAACTAAGTTAGCTAAGTTAGGTTTTCAGGTCAGGTTCGGAATAATCCAAAATGTCGCTTTCGCAAAATGTCTACTGGTAGCAAAATGTATCTTTCTCATAATGTCGTTTTCGCAGAATGTCTCTTTCGCAAAATGTCGCTCTAGGACTTAGAAAATTTTTGCCAGGTTTATATAAAAGGTTGTTATTTTCCGACTTTCGAAAAAGACAACAGACTTTCGAGGAGGGTCTCTATTCGTATGTAGACCAGGTATGTGTTTTTTTTATTCTGAGCAAGAGGGGAGGGATACCTACCATATCGCAATTCGGGTTACGATAGGAACGATACATCGGGTCAGGTTAGAAAGAGGGTTACGTCCGGAACAAATGTTTTATTTTTTTTCAAATTCCTAACCTAACCCGCGACCGGGTTTAGGTTTTCAGGTCAGGTTCGGAATAATCCAAAATAACAATCTTTTATATAAACCTGGCAAAAAGTCCTAGAGCGACATTTTGCGAAAGAGACATTCTGCAAAAAAAAATTATGAGAAAGATACATTTTGCTACCAGTAGACATTTTGCGAAAGCGACATTTTGCGACTGAGCCGATTTTTCACCTCGTGCTCTTTTGATTCCCTCGCTAACGCTCAGGATTCTAATTTTTGAATCACTCGCTATGCTCGTGATTCAATTTTAGAGTCCTTCGCTTGCTCGGTCATCAAAATTGAGCACCCGGTAAAAAAGCAACTTTGCACTCTTGTATAACAAATAACTATTTAAAGTAGATAAACATAACACTACTACAGTAGTATCCACAATTGGTTGTCACAAGTACGTATTACGCAGTTAACAGCGTTATGAATATTGAAACGGACAACTTCCATGTAACTGTAAGGTCAGACTGTTTACTACCTAAATACCGTTATCTTTATCTTTTTTGTGTATTTATAATAAGTAATATGACCATTAGTGTACCTATGTCTTTGATTCTCACATATTATGGTTATAATAGTTCGATTACAACGATTAATACCCTTCTGACTTCTATAACACAGTTCTCACTTCGCACAGGATATTTTTCTTCATGTCCATAAAAATATATTAATATTGTAAGAATATTTTATTTATATTGGGGTTCCGTCGAATGCGAGACGCACGGGACCGGTCAATGTAGCGATACTTGGAGAAGGCCTAATAGACCCACAATGCAGAAGAGTAGTACTAGTATAGAGGTAAATGTCAGAGAACTTTCTAGAAATGTAACACAAGACAAGACATTACTAATCGTTGCCGTCGAAAGGTAGTCTTACACGCCCTATAATCAGTAGAGGCGTGGAGCTAACTAACCATTGTTTGCATTTTTTCATCGCTTACGCTTTTCACTTTAATGGACCATGGAATGTTCTAAGTGGTACTGACATGTGGAACTAAGATAAGGTTTACACTACCTAGGTAGTTCAACTTTGCGAATAAGGAAGGAGAATTTATTCCATAACATAGATGAAGTCAAATGAATCAATCCGGGTTTAGTTTCCTGTTAAAGGAATTGAGAATATTGTCTTCTTTTAAGTTATTAAATTCAGCCTGAACACAAGCTAATACTGTCACAAGTGTAATATTATCCTGTATGAGCTTGCAATATTTGAACGATAGTTTAGGTATAAACCGTGAAAATTAAAATCAGTGTTTCTAAACATGCTACTTAAATATTTGTGATTTAGCCCTATGCTGAACCACCCAGTTTTCCAGTAATTTTAAAGTTAAACATCTTTAGATTTTCTGACATCTAAGCTAGCTTTATTTTCTACTTGCGTGAGTTGTTTGTTCCTACACACATTAATTATTAAAAAAAATCCATAAAAAATATGAAAATAATGAAAATGAAAATAGTGTGTAATATTGGTGATAACCGCTGAAGCGCCACGCGCCATTGAGACCCGAGCCATTAGGTGAGGGTCTTAAGAAAGTCGCTGAGGACGGTAATCATCACACACGTGTATCATACGACGTTTTTCAACACACTTGTGAAGAAAATAATACTAAAAATCATTTTCAACAACAGATAAAACGAGTTGCGATTTTTTTTCGCAATTTCGAGAAAAAATACTTAATCTGTTTCGCCCATGCGTGCGCTTCTAACAATGCCGATCAGCCATGGACTAAAAGAATGAGGTTTCGTTTTCTTTGGATTTTCGCGGATAACGTTTTAGCCACGTACCTACAAAATAGGGATTTCAGTTTTCTTTACTACAGAGAGAACAGTTGAAATTAACTATTTAAATTCAAAGTTGCATGAAATGAGCAAGCAATAGGTACGTTCATTTATTTGTACTATTGAACGCGATCTTATTGTATCGAAACTTTTTTAAGGACAAAGCATGCAACTCAACTCAAACAATAAAATTAAAAAAAGCCTTTAAGTAACTCACTTGTCAATAATAGCAATGAAAATGTCAAAGTTTGATTACAGGAGTCATCATGTGCAAAATTACAGGGGAATAAGGGCCATTTTATGAGCAAGTGTGTTGGAGAAGTAGTAACTCACAAGGAGAGAGAGCAACCTCCTAACAATACGAGCCGTGTTCAGGAGTACCGCGTTGATTTATTATAAGTTTATCAATTTGAATAAAACCTACACTTTAATAAAGCCCTAAGATTGCACCACTTCCATCTTGTTTTCCTTTGCGTGTAGGAAGATTCCTGATAGTTTAGCAAATACACGATGTTTGAATAAAGTAAAAACAATAATTTGTTATTGAAGGCGCCTTTATTTAATAATAATATCGCTCGTCTATCTTCATAACATGAATGGACAACTTGGAATGAATGGGTAAAAGTTTTCCATTCGTCCTTACAATAAAGAAAAACCGTGGAAAAAATCTAAAGAACAAATCGTCGTGACTAGATCGTCTGTAGTTAGTCATCATCATCATCAGCCTATAATGTTCCCACTGCAGGGACTCAGGCCTCCTCTCTAGGAGAGGGATGGGCTATAATCCACCACGCGTGCCCGCACGGATTGGTAGATGTCACATGTCTTCGAATTTTTTGGTTCTAAGACATGCCGGTTTCCTCACGATGTTTTCCTTCACCGTTTTGAGAGCAGTGGTGTTGAAATAAATTACACAAAGTAATGCGCCTGACTGGATTCGAACCCACGACTCACAGTTCGTAAGTCGAGGCCGCCACCACTGGGCCACCACTGCTCACTGGGCCACCACTGCTCTGTAGTTAGTACAAAGTATTAAATGTTAATTGTTTGACCTTTAAAAACGTGTGAACAGTTTTATCATACATTACAAGGACATGGGGGTCCTTTATATTTACTTAAATATTCCATCTAACGATAATTGCGATACATTATCTTAGAAAAGCAATAAATGAAGCCACGAGCGCAAACCTAAATATTTAAAAATAAAAGCGGATTATACCATAATTGCTGTCTTAGCCAATTTATTGATTGGTAATTACTGTGTAAATGACACGTTTTCGACTACAGGAATCTGGAGCATTGTATGTTGTTTAACCTTACATGGCCATCTTATGATCAGAGTTAGAAAAATGTACCTCGATATACAGTTTTTAGCTGAAATATGTGTTATATCTAAAAATATAATTATATGCAAACGTACTTGCATAATTATAATCCGGTCATCAGTATCACACCTGTAAAATAAACCAACTACCGCCTTGTCTCGTACATCGTATATCACCAAAATTACTCACAACGGTTTAAGGCATGAGAGGATAAACTGTAGACTTTCAACGTTGACCTACAAGTATATATGTATAACTATCATATACAATGTACTGGTGACTTTTCGCGAAGTGTTATCAATGCCGGTGAAAGGGCTTCGACGGTAGGCCAGCGTATTAAACACAATACATTGAGAAACAAAATACGGCACGTATTTATAAATATTGTCTATTTAATATTATTATACCATTGCTTAAAATTGTCCTAAACAATGTTTGGTACAATTTCGTTTAGTCATGGTTTTAGTACACACATCAAAAGTGTCTAGGGATCAAGCATTTTTATGCGGATTTCTTGAGATTGAGATGTGGCTTTGTAATAAATTTATGATTTTATAAATTTATATGGATCCTTTTTGGTGCATTTCATAATTTGAATCAGGAACTGTGAATCAAATTCGAGTAAAAGATGAAAATCAGCTGTCAATATTTTCCCTATAAAAACATACAACGCATTGAAGACATTATTAGTGCTACTGTTTCGCTACTACTGATTAAAACCAACGTTATTATGGAGCGGCGACGTCATTTAAGCAGGGAAGAAATGCTCAGAGCCGTGGGAATGATAGAAGCTGGTTCCCGGCAACGTACTGTGGCTTTAGCTCTGAATACAAGTCAGAGTGTTATCAGTCGACTTTGGACACGTTACCGAAGCACTGGTACCGTGGCTGAGCGCCATGGAGGACGGTATCGCTACACCACACGGAGACAAGACCGATACATTCAAATCTTAACTCGAAGAGCTCCAACAATAACCGCCATGATGTTAGCCGTGAGGCTTCATCACTCTTCAGGGAACTTAATTAGCGACCAAACAGTCAGAAACCGCTTGCATGAAGTGAACCTTCATTCCCGAAGACCGCTACGGGTACCACCTATAGCAATGCACAATCGTAGGATTCGATATCAATGGGCTCTTGAACACAGAAATTGGGCAGAAGAACAATGGCGTTTCGTGTGCTTTTCTGATGAGTCTCGTTTTGGTATGAGACCGGATACAAGACGTATACGACACTGGAGAACCCCTGGACGCCAACAGCGATTAAAATCCTGCCAGGAAGTCCATCCTTATAGTGGTGGAACCATCATGGTATGGGCGGGTATTTGGATCGGCGGAAGAACTGAGTTGATTTGGATCAGAGGCAACCTCAACGCTCAAATTTATGCTGAGACGATTGTATCAGACGTCATCGTTCCTCTACAAGTGCAAATCGGTCCCTTATTTCAGTTAATGCATGATAATGCACGACCGCACACCGCAAGAGTTGTAAGACAGACTCTCGCCGCAGCTAACATCAATGTCCTGCCCTGGCCTGCTCAGTCGCCAGACTTGAACCCGATTGAGCATGCATGGGATATGCTACAGAGAAGAGCTCTGCCGAATATGGAGGGTATCCAGTCGCAAGAAGACCTTTTTTTGTTGTTGCAACGAACATGGGCGGCCATTCCACAGCGTGATTTGGATGAACTCATTTTGAGTATGCCAAACCGATGTTCTTGTGTTGTTAGTGTTCGCGGTAGAAACACGGATTATTAATTGTTTAAGTTACCCAATAAAATTTTAAAGAAAACTGTTATTTCAGTCTTTTTTTCGAACTTTAATGTTAGTGGTTCAAATGTCAAAAATCCCTTTATTAGGAAAATGGCAAATTTCTTTATTAATGCAAAGGTGACTTGGTTTATCGTTACTGTGACAAACGAAAACACTTTATTTGATGAATCCTTAAAGAAAATTTTAATTAATATCAATCAGGAGAAAAGTTATTGCAAAAATATATGTTGATCCCTAGACACTTTTGATGTGTGTAGTTCAATAATCGAAATAATGTTAAGCCAATTAAGATGGATTGTGAAGTGGTCAGAATGAATTTACTAAGAAATGAGTAAATCAAGAGAGGAGGAAGAAATAAATATGAGAGTTCTCTTGACCAGACAAAGGCCGGAACAAATCATCATGTTGCACTATGTAAAATTGTGATTGATTAATACAAATGTACTACTTCATGTGTCATTCATACATTTTTGTGTAGTCTACGCTTTGTCGCTTACTATCTCGTACACCAATATCCGGAGCAATGTATAAGTATGTAGTCAACATACAACTAGTGAACATTGTGGTGCGAAGCACAAATCCACAACCATGAACATTGAAGACAACCTATATCAAAACAATAGAACGATTCCCATTGTCCCCCGCACTTTCAGCTAATACAACCGGATCATCTCCCACAATACACTTTAATTCCCAAATAAACCAATAGAACTGCATATTCACCTGATAAACCTACCTCTTCCCCCTGGATGATATAATGTTTCTGAAGGATAAATTTATCTTAGGTTCGCAGACCGAGTGTGGACAGTGATGGCTAAGTGGATTTGTATTGTGTTCAAGCTCATATGTAGAAAGAAAAGTAAAAAAAAGCTTCCTTATAATCAACTGACAAAAATATGCCTTCACTACAATAAGTCCAAACAACATTGCAGGGGTCAGTACTAAACAATAACAAGAATAATGCAAAAAGACGCAACTAGGGTTATCATTAACGTGCTGGGTTAAAGATCAAAACTACGTGAAAACTGTGACAAGGTATGTTGTAATGAGGCATAACAATCTGTAAAGACAGTACGCAAAATATGCGCTGGGAAATCTGAGATTTTAGATAGTGTAAGAAGAGGCTATCGGTTGGATCTAAGGCTGCCTCCGACTGAGAAAGTAGTGACTACGGAACTGTATGAAAGTTTAGTAGACTAAAACGAATAATAAGATTATTGTGATAAATCTCGACATTTGCACTGCTCTAGGTACTATTAAAATGCACACTATTGCTCTGCACATCTGGAAAGATTCCAAGTTCTCATCATGATCGAAACAAAATTTCTAAAAGAAAATAATTCGCTTTTTACTCTGCATTAGCTTAAATATTCCAAGACCATTTTGGAAGCTGAACAAAGTTTATCACATGGTTTTGATTCGCCTTATGTTTTTATCAATACCAATGAAAATACAGCTCATTGGAGCAAAGACACAAAAACATGTGAGTCAGAAGTGCACAAACCTGTTGCAGAATTCGGCACATGCCAACTGAGAAGACTTGTAAACAACGATACAAATTGAGAATTTATTTCGTATTGGTAATGTTGGTTTCCGATGATAGCGGAAGGCCCAGTAAATGATAGTAGTAAAAGCTTAGGGAAATGAATAAAACACGTGCATTTGTTGATAATTGTGTGTGCGTATTGAAATCTTATCGTTACTCGCATATGAACAAATTATATTATTCAATGTTGAGAGAACATTGAATAATATATGTTGTGCACTGAATAAATTCAAAATTTCACATACACCGTACCTATAAAGGTACAAAACATATAGTACTTGAAAGGTTGCAGCAATTTTGCAAATTTTGATTTCGTAAGATTTCACTCGCCTCACCGTGGTTGCTCGTCATAACATAAAGCATAATACAGGTGCATATTGATTATGAACGAATCAAGACCCTGTTAAAAGATCCAGAAGTTCAATGAGACAAATTGAAAACGCGGGTCATTATACCGCAACTCAAGCTTGACTGACAGGCAAGCAAAGAAGAAATTGCCGTAAAAAAAGGGAGTTTCAACAAATTAGCCATGCTCATATATCTTAAAAAAAGCCAATAATTTAAACGTAATTACTCAATATTTTTTACGAAGCCAATCAGGCAATCACCTGACAGCTGCCTTCGTCAGAGTACCGTAATAATGACCATATTACTGATTTGGCGCACTCTTGTCCTGGTGATTTTCTGATATCGCTTGTGCGTTAAATTGCATGGCATATTAAAATGGAGAGTATGATAGGGTAAAATAAGCCTGGTAAAAGTTCCTTTTTGTTAAAAGCAAAACTAGTCCTCATTACTTACCTATAAAACATTTTGCAATTTACCCTTCAGCTGACTCCAATTATCTTGCTAAAAGACATTCCAATAAAACTCATCAAAAAACAAATGCTCCATTCGCACTCACCAAACCGCAATTTGTTCAACATTGAACAACTTTAACACCCGACCACATAAAAGTGGATTTAATTCGTTATCGGCTCACACTAGACGACTCGTAAAGTCAGACATTTGCAATTTCTCGAGACCCGATTGCGAGATTAATGGCTACGTGGCTACGTCACTATATTATCTTCTTGCTGTACGCATCCATGCAGGTGCGGCGTCCGTTTATGGCGTTTCAATTAAATCGCTTTTGACCGATGTAGCCGGTCGTCAACCCTGGACGCGAGTGTATGGTGAACTAGATGAGTCAACTTTCTTTTATTAATTTTCAATGCAGCTGGTGCGTTGCGCTGGTACATCTCTACGCTCGTTTCCTTAATATGGAATGTAGATCTTTTACACTAACAGCGGTGGCACCAATTACTGTCGTTGCTTTTGAAAGTTTCCAGTATCTCTAAGTCTTTAGTAGAAAATGTTATTTCCTTACATCCACTTTACTTCTGATGAAGAACGCTTGGGTTGGGAAGATCAAGCGTTTGATAACGCTGGTACAAAAAAAAATCGCACAGAAGTTTTACCCATTCAATTTAATAACAGGGTAAAGAAATGCTGGGTAGATGATGTTGATGAGTAGGACACTTAATTATGAAAAATACTGCATTATAGTTTGAGCACAGATTACAAAATAATCTCATTCTTGTCTACCATCTTCAAGAAAGTATTGTCTTCACCGTTTACAGTTCTGTTTTAATAACTTTTTAAAGTTCGTAGTAACTACTGCGACTATTATATCCATAATAATATGAAGTTCAACCAACCGACGATAATTGAACTATGTTTAATCTTGACATTTTAAAGTTTAATTATGTAGTTCAAGGCATCGTAATTTCAATGATTAGGTCATTTATTTTGAATTAATTTTTTTATTAGTCAAAACAGTTTTTCGTATAGTGAGTGTACATTTGTTGAGAAATAGTGAGAACGATAGAGAATTCATTAATGAAATCGCCATAACGAATTCAGCAACAACAAATTAAAGCTTGTTCGAAAGGTTGTATAAAAATTCGCAATGGATATAAATTTAGATTGACCGCCATTTTTGCATGCACATAAAATTCTAACAGTTCGTTAGAAGAATCTGCATTTAAAAAGGTTTATTTTATACATCGTAGTTTTGTTTGGTCTATATCACCGCTAACAGCTTTTGTAAACATCCAACAGTATCTTTTGTCACTCTTATTTTGATAACAAAATTTATTTACCGATTCTTCTAACATTGTCTCAAAGACATCAATAACCTATTTCTTTCTCTTGACCCCTGTGACGCAGAAAATAATGCGCAGATTAGTTTGTTTATAATTTATATTTTGTTTTGGTTCTAGAAAGGCGTGTCACTTGTCAGGTTGTTTTTCTTCCTTATCTTTGTCAACAATTATATCAATGCATGCAATGAATGATATCTGGTCATGGGGTTCAATGTTCGATAATATGAATTTCTTTATAGGCTCACACACTAGATCCACCAACCCACAGACTGGTGTCGACGATGTACCAATGGCCATTTAGTACTTGCACTTTTCTTTTGAACGTAACATCTTATTGTTTCATCTACGTGGTTATAAAGAGGAATGAGATCCATGATGACAAAGTAAGGTATAATCGTGCATGTCACATCAGTGGAAAGATAGCCTACTGTATTTGAATTCGATCAAAGTGTTATGTGAATTACTTCCTTTTCCGCGGCATTTATTTACCAAACTCGTAGTCCATTTATCAGTTTTTCCATAAAATCTATTTTCCAATTAATGTTTGTAAATGTAAACCTTGAAGGGAAATGCACCTTTTCACTACCCGTCTGTCTTGGCCGTTTTATTTAATATATAAACTGATATTGGTAAGTATGAACCACTCGTGTTAAAACGTGGTCCGTCTGATCCTCGCCCTATTGTGCTTTCACACACCCACA
The DNA here is from genome assembly GCA_932274075.1 of Diarsia rubi. NCBI lineage: Eukaryota > Metazoa > Arthropoda > Insecta > Lepidoptera > Noctuidae > Diarsia > Diarsia rubi. The sequence goes on along the minus strand of OW026417.1, from coordinate 11,189,511 downwards.
AACAAATCCAAACGTATATTCCATAAATTCGTATTACTTAAACCACGATACTACGTTAGTCTGAAACAACTAAAACAACAGCGTTTATTAATTATTTACCAGGTACCGTAATTTAAATCAATTACTCATGTATTTTATGTCATTATCCTATGCTAAACTGCACCTTGCATACTCAAGGGTGAAAACAGTCTGAGCGTTTCTCAAAAAACTCGCTCCATTCTATCACATTTAAATTCTCTATACCGTCTGGTCTGAAGCGTGTTCCATCATAATTATATAACTTGATCGACGTCTGCCCAATTCTGGGAGTCGGTGTAAGGCAGCATTATAATGAAGGCGGGATTGTTTGAGCGTCACCTTTTTTGTTTTAGTCTTTGGCGGGTTGCAGAAAGGGTTACAAAAAAACAGGCATTCGGGAAAACGAAGCGGCTACCCTTTTAGTTCTTTGTTTCGTGGTACACTTTGGAAGACAGCTTCTTCTTCGTATCGTTATTTGATAATTTTTTTATCATGTTACGCCAGAACTTGGCTACTCTCACTGCGTCATCGGTGGCAGTGCAAAGGTCACTTCGGTTGCATAGTTTTGGGTTAAGACGGCAGACAGGCAGGGTAGAATAGAATGAAAGACAGAAGAATATAATCGTAGGCAGCAAAATGACAGATCTTTTCATTAATAGCTGACTTATTGGTATCCCAGAAAGAGCTTTAATAATTATTCCATAACATCAAGTTAGTGAATTGTCTTATGTAACATCTAGAGGAATAGAAGAAAATAACGTAGATAATCCTGGAAGTGACAATGATTAACAGACGATTCTTGCCAGTGCTTACACATCAATAGCCAAGCTAACATAAACAACACTAGGTCAGACTATTATAAAATACCACGTAGATATTGTCACTGTCGTAGAAGAAAGAACAGTTCCATTGAATCTATATTCTCAAAACACATCAACTCACATCCTCTGATTCAAAACACTCTGTACCTTATAACATTCATGTATTTTAATCGTAGAAACAGATATTATTGTTGTTTGTTCTTCTTATCGTGTGGGCAGTAAGGTTTAACACACCTAGTGTCAGAGTATCTAAACCGCCTCAAGGACTTCAGACATGGTTTGACTACCACCATCTTTTTTATCAGATATTCAGGTGACTCTAGCCTGCAGGGTGTGCTTCCCGTGGGAATCAAACCCACGGCCATCGTGTCACAAGGCAAACGCCTAAACCACTCGCTGTATGGTGTCGCTAGAAGGAGGATGACATGACATGTCGTCTAATTGAGAAATATAGACAGAGGAATGCATCTCATTATACAGTGCTTATCATTCAATTCATTCCAAAAAAAAAAGTGGTTTCTAGCAATCAATTAAGCTTAGAGTTACTTAATTTTATGTACAGAATGCGTAGTTGGCGGCTTCGTAAACGGTTAGTTTACACCACAAGTTTACACCAGTTTCCTGATATAACTGAAGTATCAGTTCTGTGACCATTTTTTGATTGCTCTTTGTCCGAGCGGCCTTAGGCTACAGTCTGACGGAGCGTTTTTTATTTGAAATCTTATACGCTGACCGCCTAAGGCGATCGAAATTACTCCGACTTAACGACGAACATCTGCAATTATGGTCCTAAAGGTGCAACTACCAATAAAATTACGTTAACTCTGATTCTCAACTCAGTAAAGTGCATTAACGAATACGTATCAAAACCTGATGGTGCGAAAAAGGATAATTTTTTAAAATTATTAATCTTATAATTTCTTTAGTTGCTTTATTTAATGTGCACCAACTACGCTGAATTCAAGTTTGTTTATCAGATCAAACAGAAACCTTTAACACAAAGCGACGAAAATTTGTCTTGCTTTTGAAATAACAATGTGTGTGTTAGATCTACTAAAAATTCTATAGTTATATCGAGAGGCTTTCTTACTACCTTGAAACACCAAGTGCATAGCCAAAACGAAATTTAAAGTTCTGAGGAACAGAAAGATCTATTAGACCATAGTCTATCTACAATATGACCGCAGAAAATTGAGTTTACTTCAATTTACCGCTTATTGCTTACTTACGACCTACACAAACAAAATTTATAGAAAATGAAAGAAGAGAGTCGGCAAATATCTGTGGAAAATAGTTCTAGACAATTCGCCATTTAATCGTGCACAAGACATTGTTATCTACAATGCAATTTACACTACATGCCGTTCTAAAATGGACATCTCACGTGAAGAGAAAGGTTTTATCACCTATACAATAAATCAAGCCGTTTCGTCTAGAGAAAAACCAGCGTAACTTGAACTCTAGAAAAATAAACTACCATGCGACTTTGATAGTTATACCGTTTAATTACGGTCGTCAACATAGTTTTGTAATATTTTAGTTTACATTAGTTTCACAACTGAGAGACTTCAAGAAGTCAGGTAGCTAAACCGGGCGATAATTTCTCTAAAAATCTCGCTAAACGGCTGGGTGTGCAAATATTAATATCGGAAGCAAATAGAAAGCAACTTGGATAGGCAAATATTTTTCATGCCAGTTATTTTTAAGAAAATAAGCACCTACATTTTATGTGGAAAAACCATATTGGAACTTTTTATTTATTTTGGCCACGACATGCGCTTGCACATGGATCCACTAAGTATTTTGGCTCAAGTATGTTTATTTTTTTTCTATCTTTCATTCTAGAATGTTCCTTTTTTCGCAATTTTGTCTGATTTTATATTTGGCCTTGTATTATGTGCTTGCTTTCACCAATTTAGGTAATGCTCAATTGTTTTTCTTATCTTTTTCTAGTGTTCCCACGATTTTACTTTGTAATTTAGGCTTGTAACAGCTATAAATCAGTCAGGTTATCAAGACTTTGATGGCTATTGGTTTATTTCAAAAAAAGGAAAGTAAAATGGTCCTTAATACCGCAAGCTCTCTTAAGTTACAATTGGCGGTATTTTCTGTTAGTCTTCGATAAATTTAAGGTATAGATTACAAATGTATCAATTAATGTTAAACTCTAAGTACAAGAGTAGAACACAGTCGGACTTAATGTCTCATTCTCTAAAAATAAGTACACATACACATTTTCCAAAGTTTATGATATTAAATACACTATATTGTACATAATTATGTACATACGCACCTAAAATTTAAGCATAATAGGTATTTTTAGATATTAAGTACCTAGGTATTATGTAGAAAAGTATGCATGAGAAATATATTTGTCGTTTATGACAAGTTATAATTTTATTGTGACTTAACTTTTTTCTGCTATTACGAAACACAATTTCTCTTGAAGACAGTATAAGTGACTGTTAAGACCTTCCTTCTTCCTCCACAAAAAAACCGTTTGGCAACAAATTCAACCCTACCACTATTTAAGTCTTACCGATCACTATACTAACATTCGGCTTTGTTTATTATTTTAACAATTACCACTCATTTGTTCATCTATTACAACTGACAAGATAATTAGCTACGTCACATCAGCTGGGGATTCACTAAAATATTAATTATTCTTGCGGTTAAGGCTTTAACCACACTTAATATTATGGTACTTCTTCAAAACAAGAATTACGGACTATTGTGTAAAATACGCAAAAAAAATCTATGCGGTCATACAAACTTTTTAGTTCATCTTCACATAACAATGAAGTTTCAATTAGGGTTTCCATCTATAATTCCGTGATGTCCATCTGTCTGTTACATTATCAAGAAATGGCTGAATGGATTCTGACGTGAAACACAGGTCGTCCTTGACTTGAATTGGGGCAAAGAATATTTATTATTCCATTATTATGTGTCTGTCCCATAAACTGCCAGCGTAGTTACATGGACCGACGGACGACGAAGTCATAGATCTCAAATTCCACACATCTCTGATTTTTCCAATTCATGTTGTGCGTATTGTATAATCATCACTTACTTCGGTGAAAGAAAACATCGTGAAGAATCCAGCATACCTGAGGGATACTTCTTGACGGCATAAACCGATTGAGGAACTAATTTTAGGAATTACATCCTTCTGTTGTTACATCGCAATCATAGCGCATTGTTAACGCATCCGCCTTTAGTGTAGGCCTGCCTTTATGGTCATAACAGGTCTGTTATCAAGAAACGCAAATGTCAAGAATTCACCGAATAATTAATTTAACGTCGATGCTGAGAATTGTTTTTGCCGTGAATTAATAATTAAATATCGATTTGACACATTCTTTACATTCATTACTTTACAATCTGTGTTAAATTATCGTCATTGTTTTGTATTCCTATTAATTAATGAGAATATGTGTTATAATTAGGCTTGTGTGAGTGGTTGGACTACTGAACTTGAGGTCTTGGTTTCAACTTCCAGATCGGTCAAATAATAATTGTGTGGGAAAATGTGGGTGTAAGTAGAACTTAAACATAATATAACATAACGTACGTGATAGAATACCCATATACACCCATATGGGTATAATATTACGTACAGTCAGCAGCACCAATATGTATACACTTATGAAACTGTAGAAGCAATTTTCACCTACTGTAATAATTTACATTATACGTAACGAAACTAACATTTTGGAACCCATATCATCATAATGTAGATATTCGTGTTTGAACTTGGCCAAGTGTATACATATTATTGCTCGTGACTGTACACATTTGCCCAAACCATCGAGGATTAAAGGTGTTATAGTCTCTTTGTATGTAAGCAGGTTGTAGGTGTCGAAGTCATAAGAACCACATAATATAAGCGTTTCATTATAATAGGTGCTAACATAACAATAAAAAGAGAATTATCTCATTTGACTCCAACAAAGATCCTTACATTACCACAATCATTATCGAACAGTATCCTTTTGTTTGAATAATGCTATACAAAGTGCCAGTGTTAAGATATAATAAGAATACTTATTCAATGGAACATTTACTACCTATTTATAACCATCATTTTCATTGTCCGTCATTTGTTTTATCAATAGCACGTGATACGAAGATATGGTGTCAAGGATTGGTGCTTCTTTCGTGATCTGGGGGTCAATTCCCAGGACGTTGAAACTGTTTTTTGGTTCTTTAATCAGTAGTTTCTCAGCACGGCTATGAAGTCTGGATTTAAACTACATGTAACTTTAATAAAAGTTGAAACGCCGTAAGGTACTGGTTTTCCCCGTCATTGTGATATGTTGTATGTTTCTGGACCGTTCCTGGGGAACCTTCTAGTTCAATGATATTGGAGGTCAAAGTTCGAAATGTTACACATTCTTCATCCTACTTGTTAATGTAACAACTTTACTTTTTTACTACTTCCATCTATTACTAAGTTGGTTGACGGCTTTCACGAAGGGTATGTTTACAGTCTGTATGTGTAAATGTGTAACTGGTGATACGTGGGTACTATAAGATACAGTTTTCCTGAACATTTATACTATCAAAAAATTTAAATACCACTAGAGCTTCGTTAATTCCATCCAACAGCACGTGTCAATACACCACACTGCTCTACACAGAGATATTGTGTCAAGGATAGTATTCAAGCTCAACTTATTATAAGCTTAGAACATATTTCACTAAATTACAGTGTACGCGTCTATGTGGAACAAGGCTACTAAACTCACATAGAAAACGTATCAGCTGTCATTACGTGAAACAAAGAAAGTATTAACAACCTTAAGTTTAAGTCATAAGAGTTTATATTTGACTGTGGGTCTTTAGTTTGTTTATGTAAAATTATCGTAACGTACGTGTTTAAGTCTACTCGCAGGCACTTTAGGTGAATTATATGTAAAAGAGGTGGTTTGACTAGACAAATATTTATTTGTGATATACAGGTGAACATTAGACACTAAACCTTAAAAATATCCTCAAAACAAAATTGAAATAATTTCAAAGAATATAATAGTATCGGTAATATGCATGGCTTTTAATGTGTTGTTTTAGATAATTACATAATTAAATACAATTTTTACAAAAAAAAATATTTGCTCTATCATCTGCGCCGTTATTGGAAAGATTTTGCAATCAATCTTTTGAAATTGGTTGGTACTTTGGTGCCTTGTCAACATTGTTTACCGTAATATTTTGTTTTTTCGCAATAAGAATATTCTTGTGGTTTTGTCGCACAAACAATACATCAACAACGCTTATAACGGTACACAAATAATACAAAAGACATTAAGTCCAATTTATTTTCAGCCTGAACTAAAAACGGTCTGTGAAAAATTCAAATTTCCTTTCCCTTGAAACGAAATAATTTAATAAAACAGCACTCCACCGCAGAAGTAGAACTGTACGTACTATGTTATAAGTCCTTGTAATAGTTTCAGTTTTCCGGAGCGAGGTTTGCTGTGACCCAGGCATATCTTCATCCAGATTCTGGTCAACCACTGCCAATGCTCTAGTATCACTTTTTCCCAGGGTACCAGAACCTCAAACAAAGGATTAGTGTCTTGAAAAGAGCACATAAGCGTAGAAGCATGGACATAGCAAGAACAGAACACTGTCAGAAATTTGTCCGAATACACTTTTTGTTACGAAATAACAACTTTTGCAACCGGTACGATTGAATACAAACAATAACCGGTCCGTTCAGATACTTGCAATTCTTTGAGACATCTTCTTTTTAAAAATTTTAACGTTGGAGTCGAACCTTCTCGAAGCAGCACCATCAAGTCAATTTAGCATTTTCTAAATGAAGTTCTGGTGGATAAACTTATAGCCCATCTTAGCGCATAGGGTTAATGTTTTAGACATATTTTTTTCATTGCACGTTTTACTTTTTGTTTACATGTTACCGCTATGTGATGTTGGCTGTTTGATTCTGTTTGATTGCTTCATTCGGGTCCAGTTCGATCAAATCAGGTAAGATCTGTCTCTATCTGGTATATAAGATTTTAACCTATCTTATCAGAGAGTCAATGCCGTAATTTTCGTCTATATAAACGTCGTCTAAGCGAGATCTGGACCATCAGAGGGCCTAAGTATCTTCTGTATGTTCTACTACTTATGGAAGGCAAAGTCGGGTAAAATCAAAATCAAAACTCATTTATTCAAACTAGGCTAATAATCAGCACTTTTCGAACGTCAAAATTTACTTTACTTAATTTACTTATTTACAAGAGACAGTCGCCCAAAACGCCCACCCTTCGACACTTCCTAGTGTTTTAGCTGAAAAGAAGAAGTAGCGGAACAAACTCCCCAGCAACACATCTGTCAGTTAGGTTGGGTACAATGCCTTTCGAAGTATGCACCCATTTACTAATCAGCGTGTATAAGTATTAGACCCTACTGAAAAACCCATGACGAAAGAATAAATATAATTAGAAGGAAAGGAAATTAATTCCGCCGAAGGATATAAAGTAAAAGGAAGGCACCAGACATTAAATAAAGAAGCTTTTGAATTTGAATATTTCTATTAATAGATACTTAGTGATTATTTATTAATAACAACCAACCGTCATAATATTATTATTAAGCATACTTAATCGATTAGATTGCATTCCGCATTTAACCGTTACCTAACTACTCTAACTTGGTTTTACCGTTACAACAAAAAGTGCAAATTATTACAGCAGGTAACAGTTGCTTCCATAATATTATTGGTTAGCTAATTGGATGCCAATAAATAATAATATTATGTTTTACATAATTAATTAATGACATTTATTTAATTATTGCATTCCGTTAGAACGACATAATTACATAATTTTGTTTAGCTCACTAATTATGATGTTCTTCATCAAGTTTTCTTTGAATATAATTTGTGTTATGTGTTACATTAAATATAAGGGACACTCTTTATCATCAGATCTCAGATGGAAGACGCTTACCGCTGAATATCAGTCTCCCTTCCCTACAGCAAGTACTAGGCTACCTAAGTACTGAAATTTCCGCCATTTGGCATAGCGTGAAAAGAAGACTCCCTCTATGGAGTTCCTAATTTCTCTGGCTCAGGATTCACTTGAATATGTTAAGATAGAGGGACAAGAGCAGCGGTGGCTTAGTGGTGTCGACCCCGACTTACGAACAGTAGGTCGTGGGTTCGAATCCAGGCAGGCGCATTACTTTGTGTAATTTATTTCAACACCACTGCTCTCAAAACGGTGAAGGAAAACATCGTGAGGAAACGGCATGTCTTAGAATCAAAAACTTGGAAGACATGTGGCATCTACCAATCCGCACTGGCCACGCGTGGTGGATTATAGCCTATCCCTCTCCAAGAGAGGAGGCCTGAGCCCCTACAGTGGGAACATTATAAGCTGATGATGATGATGATGATGAGAGGGACGCAAAAGTATTCTTAAATGAAGGCTTCCACTCTCATGGCGACATGGAGACAGCGACTGTCGCAACCCCGTGCAGGGCACGCCACGATAGTGGCGGTAAGTCCCCTCTTTGAGGAGTGGCTTGAGAGGCGCCACGGCGCCCTCACCTTCCGTCTGACGCAGGTCCTCACCGGACACGGTTGTTTCGGGAGGTACCTGCACCGAATCAGGCGGGAGGAAACGCCCGGATGCCACCATTGCGAGGATCGGCCGGAGGACACGGTGGAGCACACAGTGGAGGTGTGCCCCGCTTGGGCGGAGCCCCGCCGTGTTCTCGTAGCGGCGATCGGCGGCGGTGACCTCTCGCGCCCGGCCCTGGTGCAAGCCATGCCCAGACCATGGCTTGCGAGGAGGAATGGGACGCCGTCGCCTCCTTCTGCGGAGCAGTAATGCTAGCGAAGGAGGTGGCGGAACGCGAGAGGGAGAGAACCTCTCGTCCCAGCAGCCGCGGGAGGCGCTCCGGGCGTCGGGGGTCTCGCGATGACCTCCGGCCACCGTAGACGCGGGCCTGTGGACGGTGAGTGATGGGCTAACTCACCGTCCGTCCGTCTTACGACGAAAACAGGCCGTGTCGACGGCGCGTTCGTGTTCCACGCGCGCCTCAAAGATATGTCAGCAACATGGGAGGGGCCCGAAAGGGCCGACACCCGTCGGGGCCGCGGGTTGTCCACAGGTTATCGCGGCCTCGACATAGAGGGCTAAGAAGGAACATGGATGGTTTTTAGTCAGTAGAAGTCTGACACTCCCTTTCGCTCGCTTCCACTATACCAGTGACTGTAATAATTATCCCTAACATAACATAACATCACGCCTGTTATCCCTAAAGGGCAGAGGTTCACCTATCTGATAATAATGAAATAATAGGAGAACATACAGTGTGATTCTTTATAATGTGCACATATCGAAATGGGGGAATCTATGCTTAATTTTATCGACGGAAAAATTATTAAAAAAAATCTAAATATTTTTTAATATTTTATATGGAATTTAAAAAAAAATTGTCTGCTACTGTGACCCCAGTGTAAACAAAACGGTGTAACTTTTAAACTAAATTATCTATCGCGATGAAACAAACTCCATAATGATTGGAAGCAATTAGGCGTCCTCGTAAAATGAAAATTGTGGAAAAAATCTACCCTCAATTGAAAATAAACACGTTTTTTGATCAAAAAAACTTTTTTTTTTCATAACTTTTTACATAAAATTGTTTCATCGCGATAGATAATTTAGTTTAAAAGTTACACCGTTTTGTTTACATTGGGGTCACAACAGCGGACAACATTTTTGAAAATTCCATAAAAAATATTAAAAAATATTTAGATTTTTTTAAATATTTTTTCCATCGATAAAATTAAGCATAGATTCCCTCATTTCGATATGTGCACATTATAAAGAATCACACTGTATAACGGGTTGTTTTATTTCCATAACATCAATATCATGACTAGGAGGAAACGAAAAAAACTTGTTTTACTCATTGTGGTATCTTGTCTTGGGCTGCCGGATGTTGTAAGAGATACCGCGGCCTTGACATATAGGGCTTAGAAGGAACATGGGTGGTTTTTAGTTAGGCGGGAGGGGTTATTTGATGATTTCCAATCCCCAAAAAAAAGGGTATCTTGTCTTACTGCCGCACTCAGAGAGTTTTAATGAGTACTTAGGCCATCACTAAGTAAAGGTTTTGACGGTTTTGTCATACAAAAGTATGTCAAATCATTACTAAGTGTTGGCTTAAGTAATCATTAAATATCTCTGAGTACCGCAGTTAGTGTTAACTGAAAAGAAAAGAAACAAAACTGAAAACCGTTTGGCAACTGAGTGGTTAACTGCTGCTGATATTCTGCTGTTGCTGGGGGATATAATATTACCCAATACTAATTGGGCTGTGGAGTAGTCAGACAGGCAGTCGCTCCATATGGAGTATTCTGGTATACTGGTATTCTGCTGCATCCGGTCAAACTGGAAACCTACTCCCACATAGTTGGGAATCGGCTAAACAAATATTGGTAATAATAATAATAATAATATTCCACAACTATCACAACTGTAACTGTCCAGAAAACTTTCATGTTCTGTGTCACCAGTTTTCCAAATGAGATATTATAGTCCCCTAACATTAATTTGCTTTTAAAATTCTCTGCCCTGAAGAATAAAAATCATTTTTATTCTTACATAACCGTAAAGCTAATTATTACAAAAGAACGTGGTCTTATGTCACTTTCACTCAGAGCACTTTCGTTTGCATTCTGTGCAATATTTTTCGGTCAATAAAACTTTCGGACATGAATTTCATACAGCATTTCTGTTCAGAGAAAGATAAAAAGTCAATATAATCATCATATTATACCCCTGCTGGGAAGCGAACTTTTCTCTTTGAGAGGAACTTGACAGTCGTCTAAGTCGTCTACCATGCGGACCCACTGCGGTTTGACAGACATCATATATGCATCAAATTATCGGTTCTAGGACATTCCGGTTTCCTAAGGAAGTTTTCCCATGTCACCATTTTGAGAGCGCATTTGACACTCACAAAACGATTCAGAAATACATCGTGATTAAAGGATTCGCTGTGTAGCAAAGTTGGTACCGATAGTTTGGCTGGCGCTCTAAAAAGGCGAGACGGTTTCGAGACTGTCTCCTTGAAACTTTTTGATGGTTAGACATTTTATTTCACAGAAATTGATCTACACTATAATAATAATATTATAAAGAGTAAAGATTTGTTTGTTTGTTTGTAATGAATAGGCTCCGAAACTTCTGGACCGATTTGAAAAATTCTTTCACCGTTTGGAAGCTACACTATCCCCGGGTGACATAGGCTACTTTTTATCCCTGTATTCCCACGGGAACGGGAGCTACGCGGGTTAAATTTTTGGTTTTGGTTCCCAGGTCGTGCAACGTGATATTGTGTTTTACCACAAGGTATTTCTCAGTACCGGAATCGGAATTTGTGCCCGATTGATGACAATAGGCTCGCCCCCTTTTACGTGGGACTTGAACATAACTGATGAAATGTGGTGTGCGTAAGGGGATTACCGGCATTAATAAATGTATGTTTCTTCAATCTTCCAAATTATGCACATCTGTCGTCTTTTGAAGGCACTAAGAGTTCACTTTGAATCATCAAACAAGACAGTCCAGTCGTCTTTAAAGTTTTCGTGGTCATTAGTTTTTCAATAAAATTGACTCCCAAAACTAAGTATGAATAAATTGACAGCTACCTATTAAGTAAAGGTGACACTAATGCATTTCGTTTCACACTACAAAAAATCATTAAAAAAATATTCATAACGCCATTTCACTGACACCGAATGCAATTTATTAAACGTATCATATGAAATGTATTACCAACAACTTTCTATTTTAAACGAAAGTAAAGACGAAATATTCGGCCATTTTATAATCTTATTTCTTAATTTATATCCATTACCACTTCAATTAGAGTAGTAATTAGCGTAACGTGAATTCAAATTACAATGTACAGCATAAACTTTGGAATTATCACGATTTGCTGACTACAGTGAGCAGCTAGACAGTTTCTCACGAGTGTAGTAGAGCGTGAGGTCTGAGTCATACATTGGAGCCAACATTTGCAACAATCAAGGCTCCATAGACAAATCATTAAACTAGTCAATTGCCTCGTTGGTCTTGAGGTCGTAAGCGATGCTGCAATGCAAGAATTTTGATTTCCAGCAGGTCGGGAAAAGGGTTCTTGGGTTTTTCTATCAAACATTTCTCAGTAGCATGTTTATGGCATTAGGTTCGTCCCACGCATGTAATGTGGAGCACTATTAAACGGTAGGCATCTCTGCCTAACCATTCCGGGATTACAGTAAGAGAGTAATGTCGATTGCAAGGAGTATTTTACTTAAAACTATAAATTAATATGTGAAGCGATAATCCGACTTGATATTAGTATTTCTAGGTCAATAAATTAACCAAGCCTCAAGTGTTTTTAATTATATCCTCCCTAATTACCCATATCCCAGTAACGATTACCTAATTAACCACTTAAATATGAATATTTAGTAACAAAATACATATTAAATTAGGTAAGACTACCGGTCACTTCTGTGCACACGGATATTGTTGGGGCCAACATTGGTCTCAATATTGGTGGCCAATGTAATCTAGCTTAAATTATAATTTGCTCGCTATAAATCGTGATCTTTAATTGTAATCCGAATGAGTTGACGGTTTAATAGTATGCTCACGGATTACTCCGCAGGTAATTACTTTGCCAAATTATTATTTGGTATTATGAATAGCACCCACTACATAAACGTATTTATGTTTAGTAAATAGTTAATTGATTTTTTGAAACGTTATTTAAAATACTAGGAATTCAATAGTTTTTGCTCATGTATCTTTGTGTTCTTCTAATTTTAATTACGTATCAATAAAATTGGTCGTGCTATAAATATCAACGATCAAGTAGTTTTAAGTACTCAGTATCAATAGACCACCATGACGTCTCAAAAAGCAGTATCTATTATTTTAATCTTATTCCAGTGCAGGGAAGAGATGGCGAAAGACATCTTGTACAGCTCTGTCTCTTTCCCATACTGGAGGGGCAATAAAGCAAACATTATCATCATCATTTCAGCCGAAAGAAGTCAGACGAAATTCAGAGGCCCGATAGTCTTAGAACTAGTCTTAGCCAGGGGTATCATATTACCAAGTACTAACTTGGTTGCTTAAGTCATATATTCAGTTTCCTATTTGTCTAGTCTAGTTGGAAGCCGACCCCATCATAGTTAGGGAAAGGCGAGGCCGATGATCTTTAAAATTTTCTAATTTCAATTACGTAGCTACCAATAAAATAGATCCACCAACAAAATAATCTTGCTTCGCACTGTCACCACGGTCACTTCAGTGATTACGTTCGGTTCCTGATCCTATGCTGCATACGTAAGTGATGAACTAACCAACTGTCTTTGCTTACACAACGATAGCAACTTCCTAATGAATCAATAGAGCAGACGACAGACAAACGTAACTAGAAAAACCATTATCAAAAGTTCAACAGAAAATAAATTAATGTGAAATAAAGAGAAGAAAATTAGGTTTATCTAATAACATTGAACCCATATGCAAAGATAAGTGTCCGTGCTAAAACTAAAAAAATCAGCAAAATTTCAGCTGAATCGGTTGGGGGAACTGGTTTGAAATGCAATGCAAGATTTGACCAACACATACTAATAATGTAACAAACAAACTAATACGGCAAGTTACATAAAAACTTATAAAAAAACTAGCGGATCTGGCAGACGTCGTCCTCCCCGGACAGTAACGCCACCTACCGGGTCCAATTGTAAATCTAAACCATTCTCGAATCCAGTTGAACAAATACAAAAATAGTTTCATCAAAATCGGTCCAGCCAGTTTAGGAGGAATTCAGTGACATACACACGTACAGAAGAATTATATGTATAAAGATAAAGCTATATAATTTAACGCACGACATGAGGATACGGAGTTACGGACTTCCTTAAACTGAGACCTATATTTTAGATCTAGATTAAGACAGTTGAAACTTGAATATACTGACCAGTCGAGGACCTTAACAAGGAAATCTGTCCACCTAAAATGTACAGACGCAAGCACATTTAGCTACCCAAAAACTGCCAAATTTTCCTAATCAAACTTGGACCTAATGCTGTAGCGATAAAGTTGATAATCTATTAAAGAAATTTGACAGATTGTACTAGCTTCGTGTGCTAGCTATCAAAATTGAAGGAAAACTAGGATATAAAACGTTTTCCTACTATCTCGCAAGCGGCCTCACATTAACCTTCTGAAATACATAAAATTATTGCATTTTTATTACACGTCACTTTGTTAATACCTAAACAGTTTAATTATTGAGCGAACTTTTAATATTTTAAAAGGCTCTATTGATGCTGTAATAAGGAAAAAAATAACGTTTTGATTTTCCTTTAAATCGATTTGTGTTAGCAAACTTGTAATGTTCTCTGTTGCGACACAGACCTCCTCTCCATGAGAGGGAATAAGCCACCAATCGGGCCCAGAGCGTGTTGGTAAGTGTCACAAGTTTTAGATTTTTTGTTTCTAGCACATGTATGTTTCCTCACGACTTCATAATAGAAAGTAATGCGTCTGTCTGGGTTCGGTCGGACTTACAGCTCGTAAGTCGGGGCGGCTACCACTGGGTCACTGCTGGTCCAAATAACTTTTCTAGCTACTTAACTCGAAAATGGATGTATTCAAATGGTGCATTTTTGAAAATATCAAAATAAATAATAGAAAAAAAATATGGTTTCCTTAAAAAGACAGCAGTGTGACTTCTCCTCCTCTAACTGGGAAACTAGGAACGAGCCCATGCAGGGGACTGTTTTATGTCATTCTGATGTCCAAAAAGTTTCACAGTACATCACGCCTGTAATCTGCGTAGGGTTTAATTTTCGCCTACTGTAATGATTTAATTTTCATGTTACGAATCGAAACTAATATTTTGGAACCTATACCATCATAAAATAGTTCATATTTCAAAGTTGCAATCGTTATTTCATCATAAATTTGCGTTTGGACTTGACCAAGTGTATACATATTATTGCACGTGACTGTACACCCATTTTCGCCAGTTATGCATAAGTCTCGCTCACTGATCTCAAAAGCTGTATCGTATGACATCAGTCAGTAAATACAAGTTAGCTGGCTGTATACTTATTTATTTGCTTGTTCGACTGTACATTTCACAGTACAATTTGAAAAATTACTTTTCAGATGATTTTCTATCTTTGTTCTCACATATAATATAATAGTAGGTACAATAATTTAAAAAAATCATAAAAAAATTGCACCTAACAGAAAATATATGATTTTAGAAAAACATTACAAGGTGGCGGCCTACTGGTTCAGGTCGGAATTTTCCTTCACACCACTCTCTAGCCCCGCGGCGTCGATATCCTGTCGCAATTTCACTGTTGCGACGGCTATGCGCAAAAAATATTATGTCGGATTATGTGGCAATGGAAATCTGAATTCCTTTCTTATTAATTGCAGTCCCACGGTGTAAAAATATGTTATTTTGACGTGGTAATTAGATAATATGCAACTAAGTAATCGTTGATAGACGTTGTGTGAGACGCCACCAAGTTAGATGTTTCGACGAACCCAAAATGCTAGGTCAGACTGGATCTGGAAGGTAGGTGGTGTGGGTACTGTGGAGCTACTTGGGATTTACGTTTTATGGATAGGGATTCCAAACAAACAGATTGTTCATCATCATCATCATTTCAGCCGAAAGACGTCCACTGCTGGACATTGGCCTCCCCTAAGTGTCGCCACATTGACCGGTCCCGTGCGTCTCGCATCCAGCGGATCCCCGCAACCTTCACCAGGTCATCGGTCCACCTAGTGGGAGGCCTTCCAACGCAACGTCTTCCGACAGATTGTTGCTGTAACAGATTGTTAGATAAACAAATATTTCCACTTCTCTAAGGGTATCTCTGGGTGCCATCATCGCGATCATCATCATCGACGTTCACTGCTGGTCAAGGCTGGGCAAGCACTGCCTCAATTGCGACAACTACTGATTTTACAGTTGTTATGTAAACATAACAGCATGCCTGTAATACCTGTTGTCTTATTTAACCCTAAGGTTGACTGATAGAGAATGCCTTGCGGCATTAAGTCCGGGCGCCTATGTATCATTTTTGTGCATGAAGTTTAAGTAAATTAACAATATACCCCAACATTTCACGAGACCTTATTGCCAGCAAGCGGCTACAAATTCAAATACAGTGGCTGCTACTGAAGAGTTGCTGATGAAACTTTACCCGACCTGGAAATAAATCCACACTAGACTAACAAGGTCTGTGCTATAAATTGTGAATGTGCAAAAACTCTTCGTTTGAGGTCTCATTATTTTCGATAAGATTCAATTATAGTAGGGATACTGTTATAAACCTACAAAGAATTCATCTAATCAATAGGTGACTAAGGGCACGCACTGTAGGCACCTTACATGACGCATAACTCTCCAATCAAAGAGATAATTGACACACACATATGTATAGTGCCGACACAAGTCTAGTTTTGAACTTGGGTCGATTTGAACAGGGAGACATCTTTAGATCTTCGAATAAGGTACTTTCTCCGTATATGTACGTTGCCTCCTTCATCAGCCATCCTTGTCTAATCCATAGTTGCATTCTGCTTTTATTAATGCTAAAAGCAGTGGTGGCCCAGCAAGAGCAGCGGTGGGACAGTAGTCGCGGCCCCAACTTACGAACAGTCATTCAAACCCAGGCAGGCGCATTACTTTGTGTAATTTATTTCATCTCTCAAAACGATGAAGGAAAACATCTTGAGGAAACCGGCATGTCTTAAAACCAAAGTAATATGTGACATCTAGCAATGTTGGAGCTCGCGTGGTGGAAAATCGCCCATCCCTCTCCTAGAGAAGGGGCCTGAGACCCTGCAGTGAGACAATTAAAGGCTGATGATGATGGTAATGCTAAAAATGTCATGTCACTGAAATCAAAAATAAAGTTGTCAAAAAAAACAGTAGCTGTCAGTATGTCTAATGGGGCGGAATGTAAGCGTGTCAAGTCTGACTCAAGTTCAGTCCACGACTAACAATACCAGAGTTATAGCCGGGCGGAATATTTATCGGCGTTCGCTACTCACAACAAATGCTCCTTATTGTCGACCTGAGCTAGGTCACCGGCAGATCACCTCGAACATAATACTTAGAAGCCTCTGATACGGTCCAATTAACACTATCATGTAACATACGCCGTTGTAGCGAAGTGAGGGCTGACAAAAAGTTTGGGAAGTTTCAGGGTGACTAAGGAAATTTAAGATCGGTCATGTGGGTTTCCGCAGGGATGATACTTACTTGGGAGGATATTGAAATGGAGTTGGCGAAACTGAAAATAAGTTTTATATTCTCCTGGTATTCAATTAAATACTTATGTATAAGGTTTTGATTTCTCGTTGAGTCGTAAAAAACATTACATGATGAAACCAAGGATCCTCTTCAAAATTGCAGCGGATATAATAAAGCAAATCTTAACAAATAATATAAAATTGAAGTGTCCTCTTTTATTTTAGACAAAATAGGGTTACATGCAAACAAAAATCAAAAACCTATGAAAATGTTACAAAATTAAATTCAAACAGGGAAGTAATATTTTTACAATAATTTCACACTGATGAAGTTTGCGATCAAGAGCTTCTTAAAAAAAAACATAACTGTAAACCAATAAATAAGAGTAATAATTCGCAACCCTATACCTACACTGTATGCTCCAAATCAGTCTATTTGCGTTTACGTTTACCTACCGTTAACTGAAATAACGTTAGTACCAACTTAACCTTCTTTTGTATTTATTTACATACCGACTTTACAGTTTTAAAGACCTTAGCCATGATTCTACAGTTAGATACTTCGGCAATGTCACGATATTGTCACATTGCCTTTTACGATCAATCGGTAATGAAATTATATAACCATAAGAAGATTTCTAATAATTCCTGACTTTTGTTTACCTTTATTTCAAGTAGATGACCCGATGATGGTAACATATTATATACCGTATAAATAAATAAATAAAAATAAAAAAGCCTTATATTTCCTAATATTACAATTTTCTTACAAGTACTACCGGTAAATATTTACAAAGATTAAATACAATTTTTGCGTAAGGTTTCACTCTTATATATATTTTTAAATAGTTTAGTCTAATTGACTGGTAGTACTCTGTACTTTATATTTATTTGTAGATCGCTATTTACTTAGGAACCCCTTTCGGGTGAAGGCCTCTTCCAAAGATTGCCACTTCTCGCGGTCTTGAGCTATCTGATTCCATTGTGACCCAGCTATCTTTCTGATGTCGTCCTCCCAGCGCGCATAAGGTCTACCTTTTTGGCGTTTACCTAATGGTCCGTTCCATGATGTGACCGTTTTTGTCCATCTGTGGTCTTTAAGTCTCGCTACGTGCCCGGCCCACTTCCATTTTAACTTTTGTGCATGGTTAAGGGCATCAGTGGTTTTTATTTTTGTATATACCGTAACACGCCTGTTATTCTTGAAGCACTAGGCAAACTTGTACCTATTAGTTCCAGCACATGTCACCAACATGGTACTTCACCAATATAATCGAATTAGTCCGTCAGATAGATTCTCAAAAAATAATTGACACGTATTTTTTCTGTTTTCACTTATTCAAAAGATGAAGACGATACAGTACTTTGAAAAGTCGCGTCAATTCGTGTGACGTCACAAGGTTAGTACTTTTTTACCCACAAAGTGACGTCAAAACCCCCACTCATGATCTTTGACACGTTTTATTTTCGTAATTTTTTATTAATTTGATAAAACAAGAAACACGTATCCAATATTTTTCGATAATCTAACAGGTTTTTTGGTGAAATACCCAATTTTGTTTAAGTCTCATGGGCATGGGCGATCCACAGGTGTCTCATGAAATGATGAGAAACAGAGAAGTATGGAATAAGAAGACATGCTGACCGCAAATGATTTGGGATTAGGGCAAGAGAATGATGATGGACATGGGGCGAGCTTATTGCCATCAACTGGGCACAAATCCAGCCTCCGTGGCTGTTTACTGAGAAAGTTTTAACAACCCAATATCACTTTGCTCAACCTGGGAACCGAACCGTGGACCTCATATACAGCAGTCGAACTTGCGACCACTCGACCAACGAGGCCGTCCGGCCTCATTTTGTTAGCATTCCCTAAGCAATGTTAGTATTATTGACTTGAACAAACAAACAAACAAACAACAACAACGCATAACTTAAATTAATAATACCTAATAGGATAGTTAACAAAAAAAAACTAATTACTCCGTCATAAAGATTACCAAAAAATATTAGACGCGTATTTTTTCTATTTTCACGTAAACAAACATTAAAGACGATACAGTGCTTTGAAAACTCGCGTGACGTCATAATCTAAGACATTAGTATGACATTTTTTTGCGGTCAGTGACGTCACCAACCCCCACTCACATCTTTGACGCGTTTTATCTTCGTCAATTTTCATTGATTTGATAAAACAAAAAAAAACGTATCCAATATTTTTCGATAATCTAACAGAGGTTTTTTTTAAGTCATTCCCTCACCTGGAGACACCTGGCAAAAGTACACACAATGTGGACAGGTGCCCCATTAGGTGGCATTCTTGCTCGGAACAATCCTCAAAAGGCTGTTGTCGCTGTTATGCCGCACATTTACTCCAACTCCTAAAGGACCAAGAGATTAAAACAATATTTTTTTCTTTTTTTTCTTAGATTTTTTTTCAGTATCTTACGAAAGAACACCACGCAACATCGCATAATTATAGTACAATGGTCTAGTCTGAATCTGCTTAACCTGAAACTGACCCCTTTAGACCTTGAATTATGAACTGCACAATATTTGTGTATTGTTGGAATGAAAATTGCATCCTCGCCAAGATCTTCATCACTATTTAAGACTGTAAGATGTTGGAAGCTACTTCGATTCCGTGGTTCGGTGAATCTTGGAGTGTTTTTGATATGTACAATTCCAGACTATAATCTGTATCTGTGCCAAAAATTCAAATCTTTTAAGCTGTTATGACATGTTTGAGTAACTCATACGTCCATCAAAAGTTTTGTAGTTATAATAGTAGAAACATTATAACAGTAAAACTAAGCTAAGTAAAATTAGAAGCTACCTACTTCAATTTCCTCAATGTCAATACACAGGAAAAAAATTCCATTGACCATCAGTATTACAGACAAATATTGTCCATTGCTTAATTTATCATTTCACTATTCAACCTTTAACGCTAGCTGGCGACAATACAAGCCAAGTGAAGATTTTTAAGCGAAAGACAGCATGCGATACACTTAGACCCATCTCAGGGATCCCGACCTAGTACTACCATTAAAACCACATACTCAGTACAAACCCCAAATTAACAGTACCTACCATCTAGAAAATTCCGAACCCACGAGACGCCGTCTATTCTCGAGCGTAATTTAGCAATAACGATTTTACTCCGCACATCCTTCACGAAAGGAACCAATGGAACTCGCGATGTGAGTCACATGACTCGACAAATTGTTGGGTCACATGTCATCTCACAATTGAGAAAGGTAATTCAGTGACGGGAGAAAAATTTCACGTGATCTTTGATTCGGGTCGACTGTAATTTGCATTAAACTGCTGAATTTATATTGCAATGTGTTTTTTTAGAGACTTAAGTAATGGTCCTTCTAGATGTTGTTGGTCCTTTAGGCCAAAATGTTATCTGGTAAATAATATTCCAATAATTAAATTGTACGGAACCGGTCAATCTGGCGAACCATGGGTGAGGTTTATGTCCAGTAGTGGACGTTGTCTAAAATGTAAAATTATTGATACGGCATCACTTTGGTTTAGCGTTCGTCTTCGAAAATGAACCTACGGTACAGCGTGCAGAAGTGCAGGATGCTATAAAATCGAAAGAATCTACTTCACTTCAGTTTTCTCTCTCGGTCTATGTACACGTAACGTCATCGTATCATTACCTTAATATTTTGCCCAATGCCCATACATAATTATTATGTAGGTTACACATTATTTATTTTGGATCTAAAAAACGATTTTATCAAGCCTACAATCAAATTTATCTTTTAAATTGTAACCAGGATAAGACATCGCATAATTACAGTAACACTAATGATATTGCTTACAAGATCTCTGTCTGTCTATTACCACATTCACGGAAACCATTTTTATATCTCATTCAATACAAAATGGAAAAGAGAGCGTGGATCAATGAAATTATGGATAAGTATCAACGTGGTTGCTCCACATGGCCCCAATCTCAGTCACGTAGTGTCGGCATCGTGCACAGCTCCTTCCTGCTTTCCTCGTAATTACCCACATTTTCTAAACTTGCTTGCTGGCTTTATCGATACGAGTTTAAGCCATTCGGTAGCCAGTAAGCTGATATTCCCACATCACTGTAGGAAAGATTGTGCAATTTAAGAATCAACTGCTTAAGATTGATGAAGTTATGAGCCTTAACAAAATGACATTATTCTTCATCATCAGTCTATAATGTTCCCACTGCAGGGACTCAGGCCTCCTCTCTAGGAGAGGGATGGGCTATAATCCACCATCACGCGGGCCTAGTGCGGGTTGGCAGATGTCACATGTCTCCGATTTTTTTGGTTCTAAGACATGCCGGTTTCCTCACGATGTTTTTCTTCACCGTTTTGAGAGCAGCGGTTATCAAATAAATTACACAAAGTAATGCGCCTGCCTGGGTTCGAACCCACGACCTACTGTTAGTAAGTCAAGGCCGACACCACTGGGCCACCGCTGCTCCTATTCTTGCACATTATTCTTCGGCAATTTAAATTCAGTCAGCTCAACATTTGGCTTCGAGTTTGGCACTTTCAATAGCCACGAGTTCCTGTAATGTGCAAGCAAAAGGACAGACAATTAAGTAACTTTAAGTAATGGAAAAGCTATTGTCAATCGTGTTGCGAGTCAGTGTATAGTGACCAGTAGAACCAAAAATGCATCGATTTGTCAAACTAGGTGCATTTATTTTAATTCCGTCTTTTCCCGCCTGCACAGATAGGGTGGCTGAACTGTATATATACAAAACGGTACAAAAGTGAGAGCCACTCGTCTTGGAACTATGCATAAAATATTCGGATGACCTCTAGGCAGGATTTTATTGTGTCAATCTGTGATCTTCATACTTTTGGTAAGAAAGGATAGTTTACCTCCCTCCTTGTAACCGAAGACCTCGATGGATGTATTTGGCTGATTGTTATCAGAGTTTCTTCTGAAAAGACATCGTGTTTATGACGACGGGTCTGGGAAACACCAAGGTTTGTTGATATGACTTACAGCAAGGACTATGCGTAGGCGGTGAAGTTGTAAAACATCGTACGAGTAAGTGCTCAAAGAAGGTCTTACATACAATTATTAGGTTTTTGAAATGTCAAGGGGCGAACAATTCAGAACAGACGGTTGATGCTGGTTCTACATTTGACTTGTCGTCGACGATTTTGTGGTTGCGTAGATGTCCACTGGTGTCGTGGTTAATTTATTGAATGATTTTCCCTTTTGAACGATAGAACTAGGTACTAAACTCTTTCAAATAAATTGATAAGTAACCTTAAAATGTAAATAAGTTTTCAGCAAAGGCAAGTAGCCAAAATATTTTCAAAACACATAATTACTTAATTTAATCATGTCATGTGCATGAAGAACGTTTCGTGATAATGATCTAAAATGTCAATAGAGAGGGTCTGTAAGTAGACTATAACCAAAAGAATATGGATGCTTTGAGAAGTTGATAATGGTAAGAATAGGCTTAGGATACTTAAAAAAAGGATCACAAATATATCGGGATAAAGCCATGAAGATGAATACTATTCAAAAATCAATATCAATATCCGTCGGGATATTTTATGCTTTACTTATGTGTTAAAAGGAATGTGGACTCCAAGCCACACACCCGGGTAAGTAAAAGAAATAAACAAGCTCTTTCCCAGCGGTGGGACCATAATATAAGCCGATTTTAGTGTGTTACAAAAAAAAAACATTACATAAAGTTATATATAACACACACACACACACACTCACATATTTGAAGATTACCTTTTAAGTAAGGTGATGCTAGGCAATTGTAAAAGCAAAAACCCAATACAATAACACTCTTTTTTTGAGCAGTCATGTGAAAAGTAGTGCACTTGTGCGATGTATGCGAGTGTGGAGGCCCACCTATGCCTCAAAAAACGCATGCCATGCGCAATACAAAGTAGGTACTCTGTTTTCTGATGCAATAGAATAAGTTAAGGAGTCCGGTAGCAACACGTAGCGAAGGTCGCAGGTTCGTTGTCACGCAGCTCATTTATCAACATCTTAATTCGAAAGGATTGAAAGGAGATCAGAGCTAAGGTCATAGGACCAAATAAAACTAGGTTGTGCGCATTCTGTGTTGGTAAAATTGAGATTTTATTCACATTTGTTTATGTGAGCTTTTTTCCAATTTGACTCTTTTGAAAAGAAATGGTAGGAAATCACATTTAGCTACAGCTGCGTATTGCAATGTCTAGAAGATGAAGAGTATCTTATTCTTCAAATAGTATTCAGCTGTATTCGGCTGTGGGTGCGTGGACGCTGGGCTCCGGGTCGCCGGGCGGCGGTTGTGCGTTGCGTGCGGTGTGCATTCATTGTTCCGTGATTCGAGGTCTCGTGCATTCGTTGTTGCGATGTGCATCGCTGCGTGCTTTCGTGCTCGCAGTGTTCGGCGATGCGGGCATTCGGCGGCGTGTGGTTCAGCGTGGTAGCTTTCGTATTGACGTATTGCACTCGTAGTTTTTCTGAGTTTTGTTTTATGAATTGTTCTTATGACATTCAAAAGTGCCAGTAATGGATTAAATGAAATAAATGCTGACTGGAAACCGACCCTATCCCTAACATAATGATAACGCAGAAATACTTCGCGGATACCGGCAGACAATCATGATGATTAAAGATTTTCATTTATAGTTATTAGGGGCGGTAAACAATTTTATTTAATAATGTATTATGTATTACTAGTTGCATTTAGAACATTTAATCAAGGTATTTTTATTGAATCGACATTCCTCTCATGCCTTACAGACAATACTGCAGTTCGAGAAATTCCTCTTCTCGTTATATGTAATTCCAAGTAGCTCATTTTCTCCAAACTGCTGTAAGATTACAAACTAAAGCTTATTTAATTGGTATATAATTTATAGACTTGTTCGGCCTTATTACAAAAGTGGTTAAACCTGGGTTTAACTTAGACTTGGTTTATCTCGCATGCCGTCACTTTCTTTTAAATATTATCGAAGTGAGACAGCATGCGAGATAAACCAAGTCTAAGTTAAACCCAGGTTTAACCACTTTTGTAATAAGGCGGACTATGTTTACGTTTACGTACTAAGTAATCTTTCTATCGTAAAAGTTTACTTGTTTCAATTAACTCCTAACAAACTATCAGTCTGCAAGCACTCTACCTGATGCTTGCTAAAACTGAATTTGCATGTAATCTAGTAAAACCTCTTTTACGGAATGGGCTTGACTTGTAATTAAATGCAATCTTAATCACTCGATCACTTACAGGCTTCACGTCAAAAGATAAATACTTGCACTAACAACATCGAACGTTGACGTATTTGCTAATCAACTTTTTTAAAGCGTCAGTTCGTTGGTGAGATTTGTTGATTGGATGATGGTTTTTTTTGGTCACGAAGAATCATTAAAGTTTTAGTTCAGGATTTTGATAGTAACAGCCCAAAGCAAGTTTTTTTTTGGCACCTGGAAAATCATTAAATAACCCCTCCCGCTCTTGGGCAGAGCGAAAGGGAGTGTTAGACTTCTACTGACTAAAAACCACCCATGTTCCTTCTTAGCCCTATATGTCGAGGCCGCGGTATCTCTTACAACATCCCGCAGCCCCGACGGGCGTCGGCCCTTGCATGTTACTGACAACCTTTTTAATCCCTCTCACGGTACGCCACCTCCTTCGGTAGCATCACTGCTTCGCAGAAGGAGGCGACGGCGTCCCATTTCATCTCGCCCCAGCCCATGGCTTGCACCAGGGCCGGACGAGAGAGGTCGCCGCCGCCGATCGCCGCTACGACAACACGGCGGAGCCTGGCCCAAGCGAGGCAGACCGCCACGGTGTGCCCCACCGTGTCCCCGGCCGATCCTCCCAGTGGTGACTTCCGGGCGTTTCCTCGTTCCTTTTAAAGGGTATGGTCCCTGTCTCTCCCTCCGCCTAATCGTTGCCCTCACAGTCACGTCTCATAAGCAGACGTGAACCAGAGTGCAGCAAGTAGGATTGCCTCCTTCGACAGCCACACCGCCCGAAACTGAACACTGTTCACGTCTCCGGGTGGTGCGCCCCTGGCATGTCCCTCTTTGTCTGGTCTCACACTTGGACCTTTCCGGCATGAGTATATCTACCGGCAGAGCTCCAAGGATCATTGAGACACACAAGCCCCACCACGACACTCCGGTGGGGAACAGCCCAAAGCCTTAATGTGTCATATAAGGGTATAAATGGCAATAAGAAGTAGCAGGTAGTCAGTGACCCAAAAATCTGACACTCAGCACTCTAAGGCGTATCGTTTCACCCAGTACTAACTGGGTTGTGGAGGTTAGGTAGCTGTCAATCCATGTTGAATGCCGGTATGCAGCTGCATTCAGCTAGACTGAAAGTCCACTACAACATAATTAAGAAAAGGTAATGCAGATATTTATGATGTATAGTGAAGACTCCTGCCCCTAAGGGACTGAAATTAACTGGCTGAATGTGGATACGCTATTACATAATTTTACTGTTATTAACACTACCCACCATTGCGGAGAATATAATAGGCATGATGTTATAACGTCAATGAACCACTGCGATTTCAGTGTTACAAAATTATTACCAAAAAAATATTGTGAAAACGCGTCTTGCCTTAAAAACCATGCCTTCCATATTATGTGTTAGTTTTACTGCCGCGAAATTAAATATGGGAGTAAATACATGAATAAGTACGTATGAAAGAAACTGATGAATAAATGAATTTATGACGTTAACTACACTCGTTAATGGCCTCATAAAGCACTCTTGTTGTATTCTGAAGCAGTTCCTTGTCATCTTGAACAAGTTATGATGGTACTTTTAAGGCTAGCTTTTATGTTTATTGTCCATCTATAACAGTGTAATAAATTATTTACTTTAAGACGTTATTGAAGCGAAAATGACCCTTGAATGCAAAGGGAGTCCAGTCATGGGAGCGCAGTGAGGTGATATTTAGCTGAATACAAAACTATCTTTGCATAAGCATAATCACTTGCCTACTGATAGGACGAGGAGGGCGAGGGACGTTATTCACCATGGGCCCCAGAGTGCGTCAATAAAGATATATTACTGCCACAGTAGATTATTAAGAAAAGAGATGACAAAGATGATTTTTAATAACTTTGATTGAGAATGAGATTTAATTTATGACGGTGCTCCTAAAAGGACTACTTTAGCTAAGATAACAATAACCTTCTCATAATCAATTTCCCTCTATTTTTAAAGAAACATCCGTGAGTGTTCAAGACTAAAATAACTCTTTACAAGCTCAGACCTCACATCAGTACGTAAAACACGGATTCCTTGTAAAATTGGGTAACATGTTTAAAATGCATGACACGGTCGTGTTCGTGTTTACCGTCAGACAACAGCCGTCTAAACGCAGACTGCAGATTTTAACGTTTTAAGCGTCACAATGAACCTCTATCTGAAACGTTTGTTAACTAAATAAAAATTAGTCTATGTATATTCAGTTATACAAGGTGTAAACGTACCCTGACCCACGAAGCCGTCAACCAAGCATTCTGTTCATCAAATTAAGTACCTAACTCTTCACAAAAGTGACTAGCTGTAACATTATTTTGTATTTAAGTAAACAAAAATACTTGTGAAAAAGTTGGAACTTTGACTTCTAATATTCCTTTAACTCAAAGTTTCCCAGGTATTGTCCAAAACACAAAAAGAGCTAAATATGGGTATATTAATGAATAGGTAATCTAGTTTTTGAAAATAATGACTTATTGACAAATATGGCTACTTGTAGTGATCATCTCCAGTAATGTCAAAATACTGACGTGCTCGTTTTATAAGTTGTTTCAAGAAGTGCAATGTTTCAAGAATTCTGATCTTTCCTAACTGTTTTGTAAAGTTGCAACGTGATCAGAATATCAGAACACATAAGTATATAAAAATAAATGACAAAACTTTGTCATTTCGCGTGATAATAACAAGTTATACAAGAAAAATAACTCAACAACATCATTTTAATATGGACTGTGTCTGAGCAAATCTTTTATTTTTAAATCTATTCTATAAATATTATGATCAAGCAAAAAAACAAGATAATACAGAATAGTAAAGCGATGATGAGAGGAAAAACAAAACTGATAAGTCATATGACAAGCGACGTCAGAATAAACTCAACGATCTGTAGGTTACTAAACTACTTACTATTAATAATTACTTAATACAATTAACTATAAACCTTAGTCGATAACGAATTGAGTCTATGTAGACAACTGTTGCAACCGACCATCATAGTAAGACACGACAGAACAATTATTTTAAAAGAAGCCTCAAAACGTTTACAGTTCAAGCAATTTTGGTTCTACTATTACCTTCTCAAAGTATCAAAGTCAATAGCGTAACTGATCACAATTGTAGTTTTAAGGACATTAAGATGTGTACATATTTAGTTTACTAGTAAAACATGATTTGACATTGGGTTGTATAGTGTCAAGTTTTACATAACCTTTATTAAATCGTGACAACTTCAATCTTTGAAGGGTAAGATGAACGTAGTTATACAGGGTTATTTGTAAAACACCGTTAACCTCTCAGGACTAAGTTGCTAACATCATAATCAACAACTTTTGTTCTATGACTTTTAAAAATTCATCATATTTTAGTTCATCAGATTTACTTACAAAAATTAAAATATTTAAATTGTACGCTCTAAATGTTACTAAGTCTGCGAAGCAAAAGAAAACGATGGTACAATAGCGAGGGGAGCGGGGTAAGGGCGGCGGGGTAATCGTAGCGTAGCGAGTTACGACAGTGCGCGACAGGCGTAGGTAGGTACAGCAAAATACAGAGTTGAAATGTGTTAGATAGGACAACGAAATCTTGAACTTTTGTTTTTGGTAAATGTATTATGTTTTGTAAAAAGTCATAGAACAAAAGTTGTTGTTTATGATGATAGTAATACAGTCTTGCAAGGTTAACGGTGTTTTAGAAATAACCCTGTATAGGAACAATAGGAGTTCACTGAAGGCTACCATCTACTAGTTAATAGTTTTAGTATACACATAAAAACATGCACATGTAATGTGATAATAATATTAAGTCCCATTGAATAGGGGATGAGCCTAGTTCTTTCAATCGGGCACAAATACAGAAATCGTGGCTGCTGCTAAGAAATACTGAGATAACCAAATAACGATTTGCTTGAACTGGATCCCAAGACCTCATAGCCAGCTGTCGCACTTACGAACACTTGCCCAACGAGGCAGTTGTATTCTTTGTAAGTTAGTAAAGAGAAAAACAGGTCGGATTTCCGTATTCTTCGGCATTTAGCAGTCCATAGCGGAATATAATAGCGCAATGAAATTCAAACCTCGAAAACTGTCATCCAGCTGTGAACTAGCCAGTAGCCACCCAGATCATAAGCTTTTTTGTTTGTGAAAAGCCATGATTTTCGATGTTTTGTTGGTAGTGCAACAAAAACGTTGCACTAGTTCGGTCAACCGGACTACTGCCACTAGACCCATTGAAATTGATACCGCCAATCGCCATTAAAAAATAAAATATTTCTCTTGGACGCTAAACCGATGTCATTACTAGAAATTGATGCCGCACATTGATTTATCATAAAAGTAATTTATATGTAGTAGAAACTTTATAAATAGGTATTCTGCGCATTTCAATCTCAAGTTCAGGATTAACTTCTACTAGAGGACAACAACATTCCACCAAGAAGCAAAAGAAATAAGGTCGATACAGTTGTAAAACTAGCTAGTCGTGGGTGTGTAAATTTTACTAATCAGGTATTGTTAACCATTTCAAGGATTTTAATGTTTTGGAAGCTAACCTAATCCTTTTCCTAAAATAAAAATGACTCCTTATAACATCAGCTATCTACCGGTCAAAATATGGCGGGACGAGCTAGGCAGATCCAACGACCAATGGTCTACATTGGCCCTGGATCGTAAGATTTAGAGGTCATAGAGGTCTTTATCCAGCAGTAAGAGTACCGTATTTACTTTCACATGCATTCAGTAAAAAAGTGTTTTTTTGAAAGAACAAACAAACACTTTATTTGTATGGATCAGGTATGATGCGTCGCCCACAAACTTTTCAGTTCAAGGAACAGGTAAGTAAACAAGACCTATTTCGAAATATTCTCTTCTTGGATTTCAACTTAACATTCTAAACAATTACTTAAAGCCATAATATGCAAAATGTGCTGAAGTATTTGTGTCAAGAAATGCGCGACATATCTGTTTCTTTATTGATTCTCTTGAATATTGCTCAAGCATCAGTGGTATGAACTCGAATGCACGTGTTTCCGAATGAAGAGAGCCTGACCTACAAGGTACATACGGGATCTCTTTTGTACAGTAAAGTGACGTAATGTGGACTTTATTGGTTATTTTAATCAGTAATCACAATTTATTTATAAAAAAACCGGCCAAGTGCGAGTCGCACTCGCCCAGCGAGTTTTAAATATTGTGAATACATCAGGAATCGTGATAAAATTACAGTTTCTTTTCCTGTACTTGTAGTCTACTTAGGACGCTATTACTTGCCAAATTTTATAGTTCTAGGTCAAAGGAAAGTACCCTTTAAAAATTAATAGGGAATCAAAATTTAATCTATTTCAACACTATTAGTTAAAATACGTTTTTTGTGCCATAATCGGCACGGCCATATTTTTTTTCCGTTGAGTCGACTTTTAAGACCGCTAAAAAACTAGAATTTTGATTTTGTTGCAGCTTGAAGGGACTAGTAAAAAGTTTTAATTTCAACTCGATACCTCCACGCATTCTCGAGATAACGAGTCTAGTCAGGCAGACGGACAACAAAGTGATCATATAAGGTTTCCGTTTTTTCCTTTTGAGGTACGGAACCCTAAAAAGGCTCGTTGTTGGTGGAGTTTTTTTATTGAGATTCAAGTAATATAGACTTTATTGGCTAATGTAATAAGTAATCACAGTTTCTTTGTAAAAAAAGGCTTGTTCTTGGAACTTCCTTTTGAGATTACAGCGTTACGATATTTCGTAATCGGTGGCATGTTAGGTACTGGTGAACGTTCAGTCAATCAATCAAATCAGTTTAGTGCAATCTTGACTTGACAGGTTCTTTTTCCTTAGTTGCGCCAAAATTAATGCAGGTGGAGTGCAAAAAAGACCGGTCCAAATTAGCCATTAGACATTTTTCGTATTAAAGCCGGTTTACATCTAAATAATAAAAAACCTATTCATGTTTAGAATGCTGTATGAGATAATATAACAACCAAAAGTTCACATGACACGGAAGACAATCAGCTTTTGAATTAGATTATTTTTAGTATTAACTTCGGAATGCTAAACATACGATTATTATGAACATTTACTTCCGACTTTGTTACATTCACCACCAATCAAATTATTTTAATCAGTAAGATTTCAATCGAAACAAATATCGGTTTGTTGTCCGATATGTTGCATCTTTTAAAGCTTTTGAGCTCAAATGCATACTTATCATATTTTCCAACGTTTTTTTTGCAATTGTTAGGCTGTATGCTGATTAAAAATGATTCGCGACCGTAACAAATATGGCTGAACAAGTAATCATTAAGACGACCCTCAAAATTCATTGAATCCCATTGAATGTCTTTTTTCATGAAATAGTAGGTAATTCAATGACACTGACTGGCAAACTGAAAATTTAAACCCTGGCTATCTAAGCGCTTCCACTAATATCTAGTAAATCATAAACTAAATACTTAATTGTTTAACCCCCCAAAATGGAACCACTTTTACTTTCAAAAACCATCTGTCATCAAATCAAGTTTTTTTTTTTTAACCATAGATACAAATGGTAGCTTTCACTCCTTCATATATTTATCTGCGATATATTGTATTCGTAAAGGTAGGCGGGTCAAGGTGCATTTGATTATCAGTACTTATGTAATGTTATGTCACCGTAACACTTACTTAACATGTTAGATTTGACTTACTTATAATGGTAATAAGTTAGCTTGCGAGTTACGTTTATTCATGGAAACTTGTTCTGCGATGCATCGGCCATGTTTTATTCATAGTTTACTTGTCAAACATTGGTTACATCACTAATTAAAATCTTCTTCTACGTTGGGACATGGGTTAATGATAATACCGTATATAGGTGGTATCGTGTACCGTAAAACGGGGCGAACGTAAAAGGTCTTCGATCTTAGGTAACGATTTTCGTAATGTTGAATCAGTACCCATTTTTCAAAGCATGCATTTTTTCTAGTCATTGGCCAAACTATTGAAATATATTCATTTCTATTGGGATATGCATATAACTAATGAAAAATCCACAAAATACACGTGATTTATATTAACCTTCCATCAGGGGACAATTAGACACACCTGAGGGGTGATTAGCAAATTAAGTTATAGGTACGTAAGCCATACGTAACTAAAAGTGAAATTTTAACCCTATAATTATAATCAGTACCACGGTGCTTTAAACTTTGTGGCAGCCCTGACATCATCATGGCTAAACATCCCTCTTTCGTAACTACTCACGCCTTTACTGTGTCTATTAACCATATTCGCGTGCCCATTAACCCCCTTTTTTTTGGCGGGTGGAAAATCATCCCGCTCTTAGGCAGAGCGAGAGGTTGTGTCAGACTTCTACTGACAAAAAACTACCCATGTTCCTTCTTAGCCCTATATGTCGAGGCCGCGGTAACTTCTAAACAACCCGCAGCTCCGACGGGACCCGCAGCCCCGACGGGGTCCATTAACCCCTCAGGCGTGTCTATTCACTTCTTTCGTGTGTCTTATCACCTCGAAAAGTTAAAAAAATAATGCTTACGAAAAATGAACAATTTAATATAATAATGCATATTCTTACCTCAATAATTACAGTACAATATTTTTATAATTGAACTAACCGTAGTTTGAAGATAATTTAAAACTATTATCATCAAAATTCACCGAAATACGGAGGTTCATACTCACGCGCACTTATCCACTTGTTTTGTTGTCAACTTTGACTTTTAGTTTTGACGTTTTTAGCGATTTTTCCACAAATAAAACTTTGACGAAGAACAATAATACTGCTAAATTGGTAGATGCGGCTTTTTTACTGGGATCACCGAGTTTGCCATAAAAAACGTTTGAAATAATCCCAAGATTTTTTACTATTCCCCCCGCGAGTTCTATTCACCCCTTATTACGGTACCGTGGTAGGTACCGTGGATGAAATTTTCAATCAGTGCTAATTTAACGGAAGCCTCGAACAATGACGTCAATAGTACAAAGTAGAAACGACTTTCAATAATATTGAAAATACAATAATATTGTGGGAATGGCGAGCTAAGCACCGTGGGAGTAAAACATATAAGAAAACCATGGCCTACTGATTTCTCTAGCCATAATATTGACATAATTAAGTCATTAATTTATACTTGTATGTGTCTAATTCACATTCATTCTCTTCTATTTATTGTTGTGAGAGAACTCTTGAGAGGACACACAATATGCGTCATCCGTAGGTACAGTAATGAAACTTAAACAGAGCTAAACCCTTCAGTTTTGAATAATTACTTTTGCGCTGATTAAGATAGTTGACTGATAAATTGATTAAACTCAAATATTTTCCTAGTAGTCTTATTAAATCCTATTCGATTCTCGATAATATCATACCATAGCCTGTTATTAGGTTCATGCATTGCTTAACTATCGTGTGTATCGTGTACTAGTTAAGCAGATCCTGGAGTTAAATGTGGATGTTAGCCTCGAAATTACACTGCAATTTGTC
Organism: Diarsia rubi; assembly: GCA_932274075.1. NCBI lineage: Eukaryota > Metazoa > Arthropoda > Insecta > Lepidoptera > Noctuidae > Diarsia > Diarsia rubi. The sequence goes on along the minus strand of OW026417.1, from coordinate 11,156,626 downwards.
GTCTGATTGCAACATCCAGCAGTCTTATAAACGCAAATTAGTTCACTTCAATTACTTTGACATTTATAATAAAGTTTTTATAGAGATTAATCAAGGGTAAATTATCGCTTTATTCTACTAATAATTATAACTAGTCACTTGCTATTAAAATCGTAAGTACATAATTATCTACAGCTAAGTTGTTTCAGCGCCTGCAAGAAATTTTTTATCAAGTAGTATGCTGTTTACATACAGGATTGCTAACGGTTGCTTGTAGGCGCTTAATTCTATTCCTAACAACAAAAAATAAAACACAAAAAGTAAACATTAACTTTAGAACAAAAATCAGCTTCTGGATTCGGTGACTTTTGTTTGTTTGATTTAATTTTTTGTCACCGACTTCAGAAACTGATTTTTGTTCAGTATATTTTTTACTTATTGTGTTTTATTTTTATTAAAGTCGGTTCTATTTTTGTTAAAAAGCTTTTAGAGGTTTACATGTGCTTACCACTTCAAAGCGTACCGACGTGATGTTATGTTATGAACTGGTATAGGTATATAATAGACAGACATGAGATTTCAGCAATCCCAGTCCATTTGCTATCATTTATAGAGGAGTTCCGTTGCCTATCTGCGAAGTTCTTCATGAGATCTTCAGCAAAGTGAAATGGGATCACTCCAAAAAGGTGCTAACACACACACCTCAAATCACTTCAAGTGTGCCTATAAATTTAGTATAGGTCTCTCTATTTCTCCAGGATCCTATCATCAGATTCTGACTTGATGATCATGGGACCACTTCGGAAATATACCCTTTTAGACAAAACAAAAAAAATCGAAATCGGTCCAGTCAACTTCGAGTAATCGGGAAACATACATAAAAAAAATACGACGAATCGAGAACCTCCTCCTTTTAGAAGTCGGTTAAAAATAGTACACCCACATTTCACCAGTTATGTTTTAAGTCTTTTTTTTTTCTCAGTTTTCAATCTCATGTAATAAAAGGCGTAAAAGGGGGGCAGCCTATTACCATAAACTGGGCCCAAATTCAGACTCTATGGCTCCTACTGACAAATTCCTGGAATTCCTAAATGGAAATTGACACTAACACTTTTCCCGACCGATAATATAATCGCAGTTCAGCTTACGACCACTACACCGAGTGTTGAAGTATCCATAGTATCTAGCTAAATAATAATAATAAACAAAATGCTTACCACTACATATCAAGTATAGATGCTTAGCCTACCTTGAATGAAAACTAGGCTTGCTTAATAATTGGAGCACAGTAAACAATTACCTAGGTACATAATATCGGAGCCCTAGAAATTCTGAACATAATAATATGTCGGTCAGCCGCAACATGACATGAGCTGATGATTTATCGGTAGGTATGCTGTTCTAACACATGGCACCGTAACACATATTCGTGACATTGAAAGCAATTAGTACCTGTTTAGATATGCAGTCAGTATAAGATGGCATGTTAAGACTACAATATTGCTGATATAATAATATTAGTATCCGAAATTAAGGAAAAGTACCTACTCACTCATAATTCATTTCGGGTCGCTTCTCTATGGAATGGGGATGGACGTAACGCACCGGATCCACTCAGTGGGAAAGAAATGGCGACAGGCCACAAAAACAACTTGCGCCCCCATATACGGGCGTCAAGTTACAGTGGATACCTTATATACAAGTCCGTGATTAAGCTTGGCTGTAAACAAGATGAATCAAAGAAGATTACTTGAAGCGGAGATGAGAATGTTGAGGTGGATGTGTGGTTTGACAAGAATGGATAAAGTAAGGAACGAGTATAATAGAGGAAGTTTAAAAGTTATCCTAGTTACAGGAAAATTGAAAGGAAATCGACTTTGGTGGTAATATTAGCATGTGATGAGGAGGGATCATGGGGGATGAATCGCATGTGACAAAAAGAGTAATAAATAGTGAGGGAGAGGGAGACCAAAAAATAATACTTTAAGGTGGTCTCTATTTTATAACCGAAACATGGATTTGTAAGTTTCCGCTTTTTGACGGCGATGGTCATGTAATGATTGTGACACAACACTTGTAGTACCCGAAGGGTTAGGCAGAGGTGTACTTAACAGTAGGTACACCTATATTTCACTACTTTTGTTTTACTAGCTGACCCACGCAACTTCGTCTGCGTCACATTATATAGCTTACAACCTTCCTCGATAGATCGACTATCCAACAGAGTAATATTTTTTCAATTAGCTTTCTAATGATGAAAGAATTTTCAAAGTCCTCAGAGTAATTTTTGAGTTAAATCGTAACAAACAAAGAATCTAATCTTTCCTCTCTATATAATTTGTTTAGATTATCTTTGATTATGTGTATTGTGATTGATACCTACTTATCTCTTACTGTTAAATATACAATCATCATCATTAGCCTATATTGTTCCCACTGTAGGAACTCAGGCCTCCTCTCTAGCCTGTCGGGGCTGCGGGTAGTCCTCTGGTTATCGCGGCCTCGACATAGAGGGCGAAGAAGGAACATGGGTGGTTTTTAGTCAGTAGAAGTCTGACACTCCCTTTCGCTCTGCCCAAGAGCGGGAGGGGTTATTCGATGATTTTACACCCACCAAAAAAAAAAAAAAAGGCCTCCTCTCTAGGAGCGGGATGGCGCGGCCCAGTGCGGATTGGTAGATGTCACATATCTTCGAATTTTTGGTTCTAAGATAAGCCGGTTTCCTCACGATGTTTTCCTTCACCGTTGAGAGCAGTGGTGATGAAATAAATTACACAAAGTAATGCGCCTGCCTGAGTTCGAAACCACGACCAACGTTCGTAAGTCGGGGCCGCCACCACTGGGCCACCACTGCTCATAAAACAATATGCAATAACACCTTGTAAATATTATGGTGCAATAAATATTTTGAATTTGAATTTCCCGAAGACCAGAATCTCCACGTATACACATAGGGATTGGGACGCGAGGGCCGGCGGACTACGCAATTATTTTGTCGCGCGGACATTTTTACATTGCGATCCCTTACGATATTTGTTTAAACTACCTACATAGAGTAAGAGGCACAAATATTCTATATTGAATTTCCGTTCTAACAAACAGATTTATTTAGATATAGATTATACCATGTGGGTAAAAAATAATTCTATTTAACCTAACATTTCAATAGTAAAAATTGGTTGCAATGAATCAATCTTGATAGATAGATACCTATATGCTGTCTCGGACTTTTTTGTAGAACTTTTAAAGAGAAACATTTCTTTCATACATGATATTTGCATAACTTAAACCATTTTCGCAGCGCACGCAACGGAAGGGCTCAATAAAGAATATCGTTTCCCGTTCGCAGCGTGATGTTATATAGCCTAAAGCCTTTCTCGATAAATGGACTATCCAACACAAAAAGATTTTTTCAATTCCAACCAGTAGATCCTAAAATTTTAATACGTTCAAACAAACAAAGAAACTCTTCAGCTTTATAATATTAGTATAGATTAGTCCCACAATGCCATCAAATTGGCAAATCCAGGCTCTGTTAAGAAAATACTGACAGAAAATCCCTTGCCCGGCCTGGGAATCGAACCCAGGACATCGTGGTCAGCAGTCCCATTTGTGACCATTTGACTAACGCGCAACGAGGCAGTCCGTTACATGTCGGATATGATCGTGAGAGCTCGTAAAGCCTCTAAAATAACTTTTTACCCGACTACTGCGATTTTGGCAGTCTATGTATGTATTTAGGTATGTATGTTTGTATGTTCCACCTTAGCGCTTAGACTACTGAACGTATTTTAATAAATGAGGTGTCAATAGATTCGTAAGAATAGCCCGGGTGACATAGGCTATATACATTTCAACTATTCTTTTTATGGCGGAATTTAAAGGTGAAATTCTAAGCTCGAAAAAAAATAAATTGAGATAATCATAACATATTTGGTATCAAATGAAAGGTCTTAGCGAGTACATCACAAATATATTATGTTATAGTTCAAGTCAACATATACGTTTAGATTGCAGTCAAACAGTTCTCGCGGTATAGTCTGTGGTATTTACTCGTATTATGTAAATAACAAACCAACATTAAGTAGAACATTATTTTATGTAAGTAACATATTATTACGTATTTATTGAATAAAACACAAAAATAAAATTCAATTAAAAAAAATAAGTTCGGATAAAAAACTACGGCTGTCCTCTATAATTTATCAAATTATCTACTTACAGACCGCGGTTTTATTAGCCCGCGTTTTTATTCGTAGCCGGGTTTTAGTTTTTGAAATTATTTTTTTTCAATGGCCATAATTTCCTCAATATTATGTAGTTTGAAAGTTTGAAACACAAATAATAAAAATAATCTGTATCGATAGTTACTCTCACCCTGGACAGCCTTATATTTAAACGTCAATGTTACTTTAAGCTCATTTGAGTTAGAACCTTGATATAAAAGTAGGTGTAGGTACCATGTTTAAATTAACCTAGTTTCACTAACTGACATAAGTTATTCCAACTATGTATGTAGATTAATTTATAATGAACTACCTAAGGATTTATAATGGACAATAATTGTCAGTCTAAATAACAGTATATAATAGAAGCCATATAAAGACATATAAGTAAGTAGGTAATTAAATTAAAATAATAAAACTAACTTATATTTATAAGAATCCCACGCAATATTTTTGTACCTAAGACACGGCTTTGAGAACCATTTTGGTATCGATCGGGGTGATTAGTCAAGCCAAAGATGGCAGCTAGTGTCTGATGACTGTAGTGTCTCCTTTTTTATGTGAACTTGGATATCTGGCTACAAATTGATGTGAAAGAACCTATCGTGTGGAAAATCCAAACCTACCGGGAATGCAGTAACCCCGAAATAAGATGTGGTTCAATTGGTTCATCATCATAATCATATCAGCCCGGAATCACCCATTGGCTTTATTATTTTTCGTCTTGTTTGTGTTTCCCACGACTTTGACGGACGATATCGTCAACTCAAAAAGTTTCAGGACGCCCTAATTGGTTGATGTTCCATAGTCCCTAATTAAATAATTCCTTACTTGAAAGACAGACTGAAAGACAGACACTATATTTGTCGTTAAACTCAAAGTGAACCCAATATCCTACCCACAGTGTATAATGTAGGTACACCAACTGACTTAATTGTGCAGAATCCGTTATCTTTCTTTATCGAATTTCCATGTTTTACAAAGTACGCCTGTAACTGGCCTGTGTAACTGTTACTCAATCTACTAATAAACCAATTATCTTAACTATTGCTTCATGAAGAATGTTTTCATGAAGGGTGATAAAATGTTTTATTTGAAAAACCTTGAGATTCGAGTAGGTACCGACATAGTATGATACAGAAATGAGAGCACAATGACATGGAAGAATTAAGCCTACCGACAATATTGCCAAATGTGGGTTCTTATTTATCAATTCAGCCATATTTAGACTGAGACCCGAGACTAGTAAGGGACCTAACAAAAGTAAAGAAATTGTGCAAAAAATTGCAGCTACAAGAAAATTGACAATCATTGATGACTCTGCCCTGGAGTATCTGGGTTTGCCGATAAACGTCGTGTCGTATCCTACGTGTAGTTTGGTCAATGCAATCCTGTATTGAACAAACTACAGAAGGCTCTGAAGGCGCCAACTGCAATTTTTCTAGTTACCTTCTGGAGCATCTAAAGTACCTAAAGATGGTCCATATTATTGTAACACAGATATTATGCATACTAATAAGCACTTACATAAACCATGACCGACAAGAAACACGAACTATCGATTTTTCACAGACGCCAACATTGATATCGATAAACAACAGACAAGTGCAATAACCGCTGCTATCAGTTATTATCACACACGTAATAGCCTAAGATAAACAGACTGTGGGTAGGTCAACTTAGTCCTAGTTACCTATGTATGCGACCAAATATGTTGCAATCGATTTTATTGTACTACGGTAATTAATGTAAATATTTAAAATCTAACGCAATTTCAGCGCTGCGCTGGCGCATTTAGATAAGAATATATTTGCTTTATGGCAAAAGAATGGGCAATGTTTCACATGAAACAATATAAAAACCTTAGGGATGCTGTGTTACCATCAGATCTTAGTGTGAACTCGTTGAGACCCTTTGATATTCATCATGAAATTGTTCGCTGCTTTCTGTGTTTTGGCCGTGGTAAGATTTTTTTTGGTAATTGATGGGGTAAAAGAGATTGTGGTAACGAGTCCATCAGGTTAAGCCGCACTTGCCTAGGTTAGTCAGTGGATGGGTAAGTGGTGGTTGTGGTCGTTATAAAGGTCAGATTGGCAGTCCACTGTGCTTCAGACGGTGAACTATAAGGAAACCGACATGTCCGAGGACTGAACATTCGAAAACATGTGTGACACTTACCAATCCCCGCTGGGCCCACGGATTCAGTGCGGGTTGGTAGCCCAGTAGACTGATGGCAGGTGACGAGCGCGGTTCCAGCACGTCACTCGACCCGCGACCGTCCCGATCTCAATGTATTGTCATCCATATAGGTAAATACACGCAATTACCCGCGCTTCGGCGTCCTACGAATTTTTTTTTTTTTTGGAGCTTTGGAAATCACCAAATGACTCCTCCCGCCCAGGGTAGAGGTAGGGAGTGTCAGATTTCTACTTACTAAAAGCCACCGTTCACTTAGAACTTTGTATCGAGGTCGCGGTATCAAATCAAATCAAAATCATTTATTTCAAGTTGGCCAGTTACAGGCTCTTTTGAATAGTCGAACAAATACTAAATTTTAATAAGCTAATAAACTAAGCTACAGTCCCACTCGTACACGTATCTCTTTCAAACTACCCGCAGCCCCAACGGGGTCGAGGACCCTTGCTCGGACCATACCGCAATGCTGACCCAGTGGTTTTCTTCTTGCTTTTATTAAATTAAAATTGTTTTAAATTTCAGGTGTGCTCGGCATTAGGGGCTCCAGATGTACCAAGTTATGACTTGCTGGAAGTATCCAACCGTAACATCGACCTCGTGGCGCATACCAGGTATTTGCCGTATCCCAATCTAAAAACACATCCATCATAAGATCCCGCCTGTAATCACCAAGTGTTTGGCAGAGGTATAGCCATTAGATTGATATCAACCGGGTCCAAATCCAGACTCGTCGGCTGCTTCTGAAAAAACATCTGTTTGAAATACAGAGAGGTAGCCCGTAAAGTAAATCCTTTATAATAAAATCTAACACTAATTAATAAATGTTATCAAAATTTCAGGCAACTCATAACACAACTGGTTGAGAATCTTCGTAAATCAGCACAGGAAGCTTTGGACTCTGTTAAAGCCTTCAACGCTGGCATCATCAAAGAGGCTAAGGAGATTAGAGACAAGATCATCAGCGATATTCAGCAGTTCAGGCAACGAGTCACTGAAGCCGTGGAGAATGTGATGAACAGGATCTCGAATACCAGCGTGGCTGTAAAAGAATGTGTTGATGTAAGTAACGTTCCAAACCATAGCATATTACGCACTTTCAGAATGATAAGAACTTAACTCTAAATTCTAAGAAATTGAGTTACGGGCGTGTAAAAGTGCTTATATGTGAAATATTAAAGTAACTACGTTTTTATGGTAGAATAAAGTCAAGGTACTCGTACCATAAAAACGTAGATTTTTGAGTTAATCCGTACCTATCATTCTGAATGTGCGATTAGCTTTATCCTCTGGTCGCTTCGGTCGCGTTATGGTCGGAAATAATCCCACGGAAACGTTCTCAACATAGTTTTTGATACTAGCACTAAACTACATTGCTTGAAAATCCCGAGCTGGATACCGATCGAGCAACTTTGAGACAATAGATAAAGCATAACATCATGCCTGTAAACCCCGAAGGGTTAGGCAGAGCTACCTAATAGTAGGTACATCCACGTTTCACATAATAATGTAATAGTGGGTTAGCATATTGCCATCAACTGGGCACAAATCTAGAGTCCAACTTAAAGACGCACCTCTGGAGTCGGACCATATTTTTCACTGTACTTCAAACGACCCACTAAATGATTTTCCTATTTCATGTACAAAGTACTTACCTATGTTAAAGTTGGTTTTTTTGTGACAATTAAAAGGTTTTCTTTCTTTCTACAGTCCCACAGAGTCGCTGCAGCCGCTGTGTTCAACGAAACCCTATCCAGCACTATGACTTGCGTCGACGAACGTATCGCTGACGTCTCTAAAGACATCCAGCACTTAGTCTCAATAGCCAATGACGCTATGGAAACTGGATCTCAGGCTATGGAAGACATGAAGAAGTGCACCGGAGACAACACCAACATATGGGCCGCTGGATCCTGCCTTGGATCCGTTGCTCTGAAAACTGAGGTGAAATCTGCCGGTTTTCTTGGACAGTCTACTGTGACGGTAAGAAGACACTACATTCCAGTATAGACCTTAAGTATATGGAATCAAAGACTAGGTACCTAATATTGCGATAGCAGATGTCTTGGTGAAGGTTCTCGTCTAGGGCAGCGGGGTACCTAGTACCTACGCATGACGAGTGACGACCAACCAAGTTATACAAAACCAGTTAATGCGTATCACTCATTGCACGGGAAACCTATTCAAACAGAACACATGCAAAACTGGAAATGGTGAATGCGACAAGGTAGCCCGCGAAATTCGAATTTTCTTACGCGATCGCGATGCCGATTCGCGGCAGTAACAAATGTCTATATACTGAGTAATAAATGATAATGATTAAAATCACCAATAAAACCGTCTCAGTTCATACTAAGTCTCTTGATGAGGCTTATATGAACTGAGACGGTTGTCGGAAAATTGCAAAAAACGTAAGAAAATTCGAATTTCATGGGCTAACCAACTATTCTGACATTTAAGTTCAGGCGCATTTGTCTGTGGAATAGCAACGATACGTTATTTAAGCTATTCAATTAACATTAGTACTAACCTATAGCTCCTAACACTTTAGCGTATTATAATTTTGAGCGAATCTGTCTTTGATATAAGTAGTAAGTAAAAATATACGTTCATTGTCGTTGTAGCTATTTTATTCATCTTTATTCTTTCAGATCGGCCGCATCAACTTAGGCATTGCTACACTACCAGCGTCACTTGAAGTCTGTGCTGGTATGCGCCTGATTCAAACTGGAATACAGACTGGAAAGATCATCGTCGAAGTTGGTGGTTGTTCAGCAACCGGGATCTTCAACACAATCCTTGGTAAACCTACTCATGTTGAAAAATAAGTGTTATAAGTAAAATCATGTTAAGACCTAATAAATGAAATTCTAACATAGGTAGTGAGTATTTTATTAACATTACACTGGCTGGTAGCATAGCAGAAGTTGATGAACTAAATACTTACCGTTCTAAAAAAGGCAGCTCCCTTTATTTCAAGAAGTTCAATCCTTATGCAAATTGCGCCTGGTTATTATATCCAAGTAAAAAGAAAAGAGTTCACGTGCTCTTTAACTTTTTACTTAGGTACCATAATTTCTAATTAACACTAGCTGTTTACGGATGACAGGAACCAACACCCCTGTTGCCGTATATTTTAGGTAAAGTGGAAAACGAAGTAAGTGGTTACTCAACTATGACAGAAATAAATAAGCACAATTTGTTAACTAATCATTTACATTTATTGAAAACAAAACGACGAACATAGTGATATGTGCCATAAATGCTGAGATACAAAATATTTGAGAAGCTTGACTTTTTAGAGATTCTGATAATAGGTAGCACACGGAAGTAGGTACATATTCGATAGTATTATACATAATGAGGATTCTTGTTTTAATTTTAACGAGGGCACATTGCATGACGCCCGCCATCCACTGCGATTGTTGCACCAGTTATATTACTGGCACCTTCACTGGCCAAAAATAAAATGGTATTCGCGACCTCCTTGGTAGTTCCTGTTCTACCCAATGCATGAGTTTCCTTACATTTCTCCAAATACGCAGCAAAATCTTCTTCACTGACTCCACCTCTCAAGTGTATGCCAGTTTCAATAACACCCGGATTAACAGCATTAACACGAACTCCTTTACTAGCAAGCTCTAAAGACACACATCTTGTAAACTGGTCCAAGGTAGCTTTAGACATACAATACGCAAGAATGCCCGGAAAAGACCAGTCACACTGGATACATTAACAATGTTCCCTTTAGACTTAACAAGATGCGGTGTGGCCAACATGGTCAAATGGTATGGACCACGGACATTTTTATTCAATATGCTGTCGTATTGAGCAAGAGACGTATTTTCCACTGAACCCATTTGCATAATTCCTGCATTGTTGACCAGCACATCAAGTTGCTTGAGATTGAAGATCGTTTCTTTGATTAACCTTTCAACATCGTCTTCCTTATCAATATCGGCGATAACAGATAACGGTGTAAGCTTGCTAGGAGAAACAGCTTCACATTCTTTCGCAGTATTTTCCAGGTTGTCCTTGTTCCTTCCCGTTAGAACGAGTTTCGCATCTTGCTTTGCAAATTCGATTGCAGTTTCGGCACCAATTCCTGAGCTAGCTCCCGTGATAAGAACTACTTTATTTGTGAACATTCTTGATACCTGAGTAAAAAATATACAAAAAATTGATCAGCAGTTTAAAAATAGTTAAAAAGATTCTCAGTTTTAAATGACTACGCGGTAGCGCGCTTTATTTAATAAAACAGGTTTTGATTTCTATTGCTTTTATCGCTATCGATTATAAATATTGACATTCGCGATCAAATGCTAACACTCCATCGCTCTAGTCGCTTAATTTGACGTCAACGTCTTGTCTTTAACGACGACAATAACTGAATGCCTATTCGCTTTATTTGCACTTTAGCAGTTGGAATCTATTACGATTAATGCATTTGATTGAGATTAGATTTGAAATTGAAATATTGGATGTGCCCATTAATGTGGCGTCATGAAACTGCAATACGTATAGGTAGTTAATTCTGCTGCTTATCGAAAATTTCTGGAGCTTGATTATTTAAAGATAACAACTACAGTAGTTTTTATCTGTAATTAATTCTGTATCAAAAGCTTCCTTGTCATTAGATAATTTACATACACAGTTATAAAAAAATCCATTGATTTGAATGTTCGTATTTTACGGGATCTCCAACCTACGACTATTACATTTGGGTGTGTGACAAATGTAAAACCCATTATGATTATTTTAATACCTTTATTTAAACATATCATTATGAACCTTAATGAGCTTCTTACATCAGAACCAAAAGCACTACCGCGGGCACATGGCATGGCGGCCACCGTCAACAGGCATAGTTACGCCAGTGATGTTACTAGCTGCGTCACTTGCTAAAAATAAAATCACAGACGAGACTTCCTTTGCATCTCCAGCTCTACCCAGCGCATGACTGTCTGCGCACTTCTTTATAAAGATTTCATACTCTTGTTCATTCATGCTTGATTTCATGTGAATACCCGTTGTTATCACACCAGGATTTACAGCGTTAACACGAACATTCTTCGGTGCCAGTTCGAGAGCAACGCACCTAGTAAATTGATCCAAAGCAGATTTAGACATGCAATAAGCAAGAACATTCGGAAAAGATCTTAGCCCGGTGACGCTGGACACGTTTACGATATTTCCTTGTGTTTTAACTAGGTGAGGAGTGGCCAGCATCGTCACATGATATGGTCCGCGCACGTTTGTGTTCATAACACGATCATACTGAGCCAAAGTGGTGTTTTCTATAGATCCAGATTCAAGAATGCCAGCGTTATTCACTAGGACGTCGAGTTGTTTGAATTCCTCTATTGTTCTTTTCACAATGTTTTCTACATCACTTTCAATGTTCATGTCGGCGATTACGACCAAAGGCTTCAAATTACTTGGTGAATTCTCTACACATTGTTGTGCAACTTTTTCTAGATTTTCTTTATTTCTTCCTGTAATTACCAACTTGGCATCGAGCTTTGAGAAGTCTATGGCTGTTTCTGCACCGATTCCCGAGCTGGCGCCAGTTATGAGAACCACTTTATTGGCAAACATGGTTGATACCTGATTAACAAAATATTTCTTTAAATCTTTATTATCGTGTCGCACTAGTGTAGGTATAGCCATTCGGGCGCTAGGAAACGCTTATTGCGACTTTCGTAATTATTCGTTTTGCTCTTTTAACTAATGCTGAGCATACGAAGAATATAACAGGGATGTATTTAGTAATGCTCTGTTGATAAATGGAGAGGGTGAGGCAGGCGAAAGAAAAGTAGGTTGGATAGTGTGAAGAATGAAAGAAAAACGAGTAAATGATAGCGGGCTGGATGACAGCGGAGAATTGGTGAAAAAAACGTGTTGTGCCGACACCATAAAACATGGAACATGGACAGGTAATCCCGTCGGGGCTGCGGGTTGTTCAGAAATTAACGCGGCCTCGACATATAGGGCTAAGAAGGAACATGGGTGGTTTTTAGGTCAGTAGAAGTCTGACACTCCCTATTCGCTCTGCCCAAGAGCGGGAGAGGTTATTTGATGATTTTCCACCCGCCAAAAAAAAAAGGACAGGTATTATTATGACGTTATACACTTGCAGGTACTATGTGCCGCAGTTGTCTTCCAATTATATGTTTTTTCCCAAAACGCCTAAGACACGAGTCCTACTTCTATTCAATTTCAATACAGCTTTTTCTTCAAACCAAATAAAAGTTATCTTAATTACTTTTACTGTCTTCAATGTTGGGGTTGTCCCAGAGTTTCAAAAACACTCATGGCGCAGCAGATACCGGCTTTAGTAAAAATCCGTATAGCAAATAAATACACGATTTAAAAAAAAATAGACTCACTTTACAACCAATCATGACTCCTGACTCGAACTCCTGAACTGAGATTTGGTTCGAGTCAGGAGTCAAGATTGGTTGTAAAGTGAGTGAAATTATGTAATAGGTTACCTACCTACCTTAGATTAAAATAATAAAAAATAGCTAGGTGAGTTACCTACTTCAAGTATTATTTAGTGTTTTGCAACCAAGTTTCAGGTGCAATAACAATTAGAGCGACCGCTAATTTTACCTCCTAGATTAATGTTTTATTTATTCAGATGTCGGTAAATCAAAAAGTTCTTAGGTACAGCTGAAGCTGTTACAACACGAAATACTGTCTTCTAAATTGTCTACTAATAATTGGTAATTGCCAATCTAATGCGTACTCGTGTTGGATTCTTCTTAATGTCTACGATATGGCAAATTAAAATGAACCTAGTAACTGGTAGGTAGGTACTATGGAACCTACCTACCAGAACCTATGACTCCTATGAGTTTATATTTAAAAACTAACCTGAGGTACGTAGTCTTGTTTCTGTCTGAACTCTGAACGAATAAATTACCTACCTATGTAGGCTAAACAATACAGTAAGGAATTCAGAAAGAGACTATAAAACTGCCCTAGAAATAATAGGTCATACAAAATGAAAAGGGAAAATACTTACAGTAACAAACAATTACAACAAAAATAGACTAAATTCAATGAAATCAGAATCACAAAACGAAGCACCGGCAACGCTGAACGCGGAAAAATCAACATTATGCTTGACTTTGACATTGACAGTCAGACGTCAGCGTCATAGACTTATTTTTTTTTTTTAGATAAGTCCTGACGGAACCGGCTAAGGTCTGAGACCATGCTGCCTAGTCATCAGTTAGTATTTTTCTTGAGTGCGTCATAGACTACAGCTTGCTTGCGATTTGCTGTAGTCAAAGTCAAGCATATTGTTGATTTTCCGCGTTGCCGGTGCTTCGTTTCGTGATTCTGATTTCATTGAATTTAGTCTATTTTTGTTGTAATTATTTGTTACTGTAAGTATTTTCCCTTTTCATTTTGTATAACCTATTATTTCTAGGGCAGTTTAATTGTCTCTTTCTGAATTCCTTACTGTATTGTTTAGCCTACTTAGGTAGGTAATTCATTCGTTCAGAGTTCAGACTTATAGAAACAAGACTACGTACCTCAGGTCAGTTTTTAAACTCATAGGTAATTCAAAATCACTTTAAAACAGAACTAGGACCAATACAACTGTCTTAGTTCATATACCTCTGAAGATTGCCTTTATCAATCCAAGAGACTTTTAATATTGTGAACTGAGACGGTTGTATCGGTGTTTTGATCATTATTATCAGTAAATAGACATTTGTTACTGCCGCGAATTCTATTTTATTTAACATACGACTTGACACTGACCGGCAAATTGCAAAAAAATTAAGAAAATCGAATTTCGCAGGCTACCTTATCGCATTCAACTTAAACCTTAGCAGTGAGCTGTATGTCTGCAATCTTGTTCGGCAAATCACTTCTTGCATTCTCTATAGCTTATTTCTCTATGATTAAGTGTTTGAATAGTTGTTGAGAGAACAAAAAGAAAATCAACTAAAATCTAAGTAAAATAAATCTTGAAAGTAAAATTGTAAAATTTCTAAAATTGAAATAATTGAGTTTATGATTGTGTGATGATACTTAGTTTGACTTTTGCGGGAGACAGCTCTTCGGATGAGCGCATCACTTTTCGTATTGTAAACAAATTAATATTCCTTTCTGGTTAGGTGTGTAAAGGCCAAAAATCGATAATAACGATATGTTAATGTTTTAGTTTTTTCATAAAAACTTATTGTTTTTGTAAAGAAAATTGCTTTATTTGCTTTTATAATATTGTATATGTTGCTTTTATAATTTGTTTACTTTGCCCCAAAATAACACAACTTTTTATTAAATGGTTCTTGTTTACTGAAGACCGAGACCTGCTGAGTGAACTGCCCGATTATTACAATTTATTTCTAGAATCTATTAATTGCATTTGTCTAAGGAAACTGTAATGACACAGGTACATTATCTAAGTACTTAAGTTGTGTCAAAAAACGATCCATGTTACTAACTTAACAAAAATAATGTGGCAAACATTTTACAAAGAATCATAAAAAAACAGCTAGCTTGATGATAGTGGCGTAGTTGGTGACATGTCTGTGGCATGCCGAACGAGCGGTGGGCCCGTAAAGATCAGGATTGGTGCCCTGAAACAGTGACGCGAGGTCGTGGCAGACCACGAAGGAGATGGCGGGACGAACTGGATGTCTTCCTTGAGAATTGGAGAGACATTGCACTGAATCGTGACCGTTGGAAGGAATGGAGGGAGGCCTTTGCTCAGCAGTGGGACAACATAAGTTAGCTATATAAGTTGATGTTTGACTGACCTAACGGCCAATAGCTGGACACCAAAATGCTAGGTTAATATTTTTTTGGCGCTTGGTGTAATGTTTGTGAAATAAAAATTACGACAGTTTTGGTCAGCTAGGAATCGATTATAAACAGGAGGGAGGCTCGAAAAATAATAACAGTAAATTAAACTTCATACATGAAGGCAGAGAGTCCAACATCTTAAATGAAACTACGAAATATAGCGGTAATAAACTTTTACTCCAATAGCACGTTATTTAAAATAAACCACTGTATAATTCAGATATAATTTAAAAACTCTAAGCGCTACAGCATGTGCACCGGGCCAAGCCTGCGACAAGAATGATCCCCTCCATGCCGAGCGCTCGTTTATAAAGACCGGCTCGAGCAGTAGGGAAAGTGGCGCGGCCTTAGTGACGCCTTGCGCTGCGCACCTGGCCCGCTGCACGTGCTGTTTACACGGCGACGCCGTCACGGCCATACTGACGTGCGGACGTCCTCGTGCGCGGAGTCTCATCAAACAGTATCTAAAAGACAGAAACATAATTATGAGTGATGTTCGTTCATCCTGACTACAATCTGGTCTGGAGCATCCCTTCAGATACATCTGGACCGCTCGAGTTTGAGCCTCCAGGACATATACCAACAACCTGGACCGCTCAATATTGAGCCTTCAGGACATGTACTAGCAACCTGGACCGCTCCATATTGAGCCTTCAGGGCATATACCAGCAGCCTGGACCGCTCTATATTGAGCCTTCAGGGCTTATACTAGCAAACTGGTCCAGATTGTCCCTTCAGTTTGCTACTAATTTTGGACCGCTCATTAATGAGCCTTCAAACTTTTGGCCTAGTCATTATTCACATAACGACCCTGCGTCCACTTGTTTCTGCAAATTAATAATTTTAATATATTTTGTTTTTTTATTTTTTTTTTATCGTCATTAATGGTCTCGATAAGCAATGTACAACTGCTTTAGTAATCAAAGTAATTGAATCTGGGCTAGAAGACTCTGTTGACTCAAAAGTGAACCACGATTTATCAGACTACCGCTGGTTGCTGTTAAAGAACGGGAGTCAGCAGATATTGTCATCATCATCTGCCCAGCCCCTCCCAACTATGTCGGGGTCGGCCTCCAGTCCATGATGGATCCAGCCGGATATCAGTACTCCCCACGGAGCGACCGCCCATCCGACCCCCACAACCAAGCCAATACAATACCCTTTGCCAAGACCGGTTGTCAGAACTTCAGGACACTGACCACCTGTAACGACTGCCAAAGATCCACACACGACAACCGAGGCCAACAGCCCAACAAGCCTTCAGAGGCAGTGAGGAAACTCGGCATGAAACCGGCAGTCACCCATCCACAGACCAACCCAGGCAAGCGCGGCCCAACCTAATGATCGATCCGAATGGCAACTATTATTTAGCCACGAACTCCTCCACGACAGACACTGTGCTACTGTTAATCGATATAGTATCGCTATTCACAGACACGGTATCACTATTAGCCAAAAAGTTATATTGCTGTTAGGCATGATATTGTTCTCGTGGTTACTTTTATGAACAAGGATATCGTTATCCTGTCCGCCGTCACGTCATCATAATTTTTTCGCGATATCTACTAGACAATTTTGACCACGAGGCACTTCACGTAAGGTTCCGTTAACATAATATCTTAACTCGTACCGGTAATTTTCCAATACGGCCCTTTTTTTAAAAGGTCCCTAATATTTCCGTTCCTGCACATGGAACTGTTCCTCAAGTTAGGCAGTTCATCGGTTTAGCAACATACTTTCGAAAATTTATTCCCAATTTCTATAAATTAACGTAACCTTTATAATCCTCTAACAACTGTAAACGGAAAAATTGTTTAGACTACTGAACAAGAACTGATAAAGAATTTGGTTTTAGTAAGGGTCAAATCATTAACGCTAATGTTACACGAAATCCCATGTTCTAAAATATCACGATTTAGTAGTATTTCCTCATTAAGGCATTCAACCGGTAATACATGACATGTTATTTTAATTAAGCGATTTTGTGTAGTAGTTGGACATTTAATCTGTAATAGGCACGTTACGAACCAGGGTCACCGACATAGCTCTTAGAATATGCAAGTTGAAGTGGCAATGGGCAGGCCACATCGCTCGAAGAACCGACAACTGACGGGGAAGAAAAGTTCTCGAGTCGGACCACGAACCGGAAGACGTATCGTTGGTAGGCCTCTCACCAGGTGGACTGACGACATCGTGAGAGTCGCGGGCAACCGGTGGATGCAAACGGCAGGTTGCCGTTCGTTATGGCGTTCTATGGGGGAGGCCTTTTGTCCAGCAGGGGACATCTTATGGCTGATTATGAGGCACGTTACTTTGCTCATACCTATATGCTGTTAATGATCACTTGTTCATGAAATTATTCACCGTTAACGAGATAACTATTTTTTTTTAATTTGAAATGGGCATACTCTTGACCACATTCATGCCCTAAGGGCAGAGATGAGGTCGCCGATGGAACGAGCTTACCTAGAAGAAACCTATTTACTCGCGACTTAAATAGATTGGTGTTATATGAACTCGAGAAAACCGACGCAGGCAGGGAGATCCTCTCCTTGGCTGTGCGCATAATAAAAGAATTAGCAAAGCGTTTCGTACGAATGTTTAGAACATCGACAAGGTATGGGTGATAACCTGCAGTACGTCTAGTCTCCCGATGGAAGAAGGGAGACGGTGAAATAAGCTTGTGGTGCTTCTGCGCACACTCTCCGAAGCACAGTCTGCATTCCTTCATCGTAACCAGTTACGAAACTACGGTTTCGTAGACGGCCAAAACCGTAGAAAACTGACAGACATGCATTTTTGCGGTGGCAGGCCAGGATACGCAGCTTGGCAACCAGCTTATCGTCACCAATTAACCTTCTGGCTCTGCGCTCTACAGAATCCAGTGTGGGAAGTTGGTATTTGGCTGAGCCATCCCAAAGGTGACAGCAATACTCCATGCCGGAAGGGATTTGAGTTTTATGTGGGTAATATTGAAAACTGTCCAGGCCTGAAGTACCATTAACCCTGTTTAGGAAACCCAGATTTTTTTTTTTTTTGCTGCACTTTGACCTTTTGACTGAATGTAGGCGCCGAAGTACTTATTCGCGTTTCGTGCGAAGAAGCTCGAGACTGTCAGTAACTTGTACAGGTAGATGAACTCCGGAAAGAAGGAGATAGATTGAATGGACTCCTTTTGGCGGAGAACTGACACTTGTGTTTTGGAGGCGCTGAAATCAATCAGATTCTTGTCACCCTACTTGGAGGAAAGACTTAAACCTGAACTCGTTTGCTCTACCATGGCCTCTCTATGAATGTACTCCATCCCAGCTTTTGCGCTGGATGTATAACTCACCATGACAGTGCTGTCATCTGCGTGCCCATCAATGCCAGGAACAAGGAGGTCATAAATGTGCAGTAAGAGAAGTGTCGCGTAGAGAACAGACCCCTGAGGAACTGCGGTATCAATAGCAATAAGGTCAGAGGAGCGGCCATCTATGACCACTCGGATCGACCGTTGCTTTGCCTCATAAGGCTGTAGCCTTAAACCTTCGAACCAAAGTTAAATGTAAAACGAAAATCTGCACCACTTATCTGTAATACTCTACGGGCTGCTCTGGAACACAGGTACACTTGCTTAGTGCTGGTGCTTGGTGTGAAGTCTTCCTTCTTCCAGCGCTTTGGGCAGGAATTGGCTGTGTCCCTGCTCACTGCATACAAAGCACGTAACGGCTGTCTTTGGTATTTCAGTTTTTGCAGCAGGCAGGTTTTTTTGAAGAGGCTTTCTGTTTGTTCCGGCACTCATGGCCACGATGACCCATTATTGATTATTCAATGTGAAGCTTCGCAAAGTACTACAGCACACACGGGCTACACCCTCTAATTTATTTTTCACAATTATTGTTTCACTGAGTGTACACCAATTCACAATATCGCATTCCGGTAGATCAGAATCAAAAGCCAGGAGCATAGCTTTGCATTACTATAATTAATGGAAGGTGGATCCGATCCCACTTCTGATGAAGGCAGAGGGTCCAACATCTTAAATGAAACTACGAAATATAGCGGTAATAAACTTTTACTCCAATAGCACGTTATTTAAAATAAACCACTGTATAATTCAGATATAATTTAAAAACTCTAAGCGCTACAGCGTGTGCACCGGGCCAAGCCTGCGACAAGAATGATCCCCTCCATGCCGAGCGCTCGTTTATAAAGACCGGCTCGAGCAGTAGGGAAAGTGGCGCGGCCTTAGTGACGCCTTGCGCTGCGCACCTGGCCCGCTGCACGTGCTGTTTACACGGCGACGCCGTCATACACTTCATTCAGTTCCCAATCCGCATTAAAAAAAAACACATTCGACCATTTCCAGTGGTTTATTCACTGTCACACACAGGTACTATTTTTTGCATTAAAAACTATGGATTTAGATTATTGGAATAACGTACCTTTTTTTCATCAAATAAACCCTCCCGCTCTTGGGCTGAGCGAAAAAGAGTGTCAGACTTCTACTGAATAAAAACTACTCATGTTCCTTCTTAGCCCTTTATGTCGAGGCCGCGGTATCTCTTACAACATTCCGCAGCCCTGACGGGAGATTATCATACATAAAGTAGGTACCAATATTTAGATAATGGTGATAAATTTCGTCAATAGTTCTTTGTTACGTGGTTTGTTTATTTTTCTTTTAAGATTTATTATATAATTTAATTACAAATATTTCGTCGTTTTTTGCGACATTCTGAGAGAAAACTAGAGCATGGAGTAAAAATGATTTTAATTTGATATAAGTACTTATTGGTAATAACCGAGTTGAGAAAAATAATCGACTATAAAATAAAGTATAGATCAAAGCATTGGAATCCCTACGTCAAACTGTTTGCATAATTAAACGAAACTGACTGAGTGAAGTGATTATTGTGAAATGAGAGAATATTATTGTGAATGTGAAGCGTGCGTAGCACTATTGTAGACAGTTCTTTTTGATAAATATCGTAACTTATTGCGAACACTTTTTTGCATGTTGCATGTGAAAGAGATTCATTTTACACCAAACATGTCTGCAGCGTCTGCCGCGAATGCAGATTCGTTCGACGAATTCTACACTGAGGTGAGTGTAGTTTTAATGTGTATATTTTGTAAATATTCCGCAATACTTTTGCTTTTCCTACTTATGTGAGTACTTATTTAACCATTACCACTGCGTATGTGTTTCTTCAAGCTTGATTTAACTTTCTTACCATTACACAACTCTGACATTGTAAATATTGAACGATTTGTGTACAAGTTTGAAATTTTGCCATGCGTAAATTGATGCGTACTGCGTGTTAATAAATTCAATATTAGATGATTGCTGCAACACTTTAACACTCTTCGTTTTGCAGGTGAAGGAAATTGAAAAGCGTGATTCTGTGTTGACCCCGATACAGCAACTAGAACGATTGCTACGTCCAGGCTCCACATATTTTAATCTAAACCCATTTGAGGTTCTGCAAGTTGAGCCTGATGCAACCCTCGATGAAATAAAGAAAAAATACCGGAGACTATCCATACTGGTACATCCAGATAAAAATATGGTAAGAAAACAGTTAAAAATTTCTAACCTATAGTCATTTCTTTTAACTTTGGAAAACTATTAGATTAACATTGTAAAATTTTGAAAACTTCCCTAATTCCATTTAGAATCTAATATTAAAGTCCATATTCCACCAATAAATAACTAAACTGACCACAATTCAAGTGACCTACTTCTTAAAAATATCTCACTCCCAATTTTTTTTAAATTGACATACTCAATTTTCAAGTAAGCAGATTTCGTATTCGTTTAGACGGTTATGTCCGTCAACATTTCGTTTTTATCCACAGATTGGATCATTCCGAGGGACATCCTGACATGGCCAGCAATAGGTAAGGAACAAAACAGGAACATAGGCGTCAACAACAGTCAACAGAAATAATAGCACACAATACTTAGCAAAAATATCAGACATTAGTTTTTGATAAAGTTTTTAGCCAGACAAAGTTTTTAGCCAGACAAAGACATACTTTCATGGTATTCAAAATAAGTAAAATGTATCATTTGATTTACAGGAAGACTCTGAGCGAGCGCAACAAGCGTTTGAAATTGTGAACAGAGCATGGAAGACCCTTGAGAACGATGACACTAGGAAAAAATGCTTAGACATTTGTGAGGAAGCCAAAGAACGGACTGATCATATGGTAAATTGATTTTGCTGTTATCAGCAAATTCAATGCTATTTGTATATTATTGCTTTTTTAACAATCACGTCCCAAGCTATTAATTGAATGTTGGTTATTTTAGATTGAGCAGAAAAAGAAAAAGCAAAAAAAGGACAATAAAGGATCTGATGGCATTCCTGAGGATGATCCTGTGAAATATAAACATGCAATTTATGTTATGACCATGAAGGTATTATGAATTTTTGGTTGTGGTTAATCTGAAAAATAAGATTTCTTTGCAAGTGTAAGTTTGCTACAAACCAGACCTTATTATTTTAAAGTAATAAAAAAAAAGTTTTCACCTGTGTAGCTACCACAATCCACTTATGACCTCAAAGGTGACTGCACCCGAATCTTGATTTTGATTCCCATGTCGTCAAAGTTGTATTAGGTAATTTCATTAGGGATTTTTTCAGTTTTACCTGGAGCTGATGGTGTTGCACCACTGTGCTTCAGAACCAAGTAAAGCTGTTGGTCCTGCACCACCTGGGTTTGCAAGCACTATCATATTATGGTGCACTATTTGTAATCATGCGTTTCACTATGGATTTAGCTAATATACATTGACGTTGGCTGGTTTGACTGATTTTTGTCCTGAAGAAAATACCAAGAAAGTATAAATAAATAAGTAATGCATTTTTTAAAATGATTCCAGTTGTTTGCTGACATGGAGAGAAAACGTCAACACCTTGAAGTCCGTGACATGGAGGAGAGGAAACGAAAACGAGAAGCTGAGATTGAGCAGGAAGAACAGAAATCCCTTGAAAAAGAATGGGCAAAGAATTTCGAGGTAAATATTTCATAACTTGTAGACTTCAATGAGTCAATCAATGAAGCTTGATAATGTTAGCTGAAAGTAGTTTGTCTTATGGTGAAAATAGCATATAACTTTTCAATGCTGGCCATAGGATTGCAAGCCACTAACTTGCTGCTAAGCTCTATCTAAGGTCATGCTTCACCATCTACTAGGTGATTTGTTAAACATGGGCAACACTTTAGGTGTGCACAGTTCTGGTGAAATGGAACTACATTTTCAACTACACAAGCAAGCATGAAATCGCGAATAAAATATTAGCTCTCCATACATTTACAGATGCATAACTCAAAAAATCAAGGCATTTTTGTAACATGTTTCATAGTTAGTCTCATAGTAAAAGTTGCACATATTTATTAGTACACATGGTAACACATCAAACTGTACACATTTCCAGTATAACAAGGCCTTGCTTTTTATAAATTTCCTGTACCATGAGAGATTATTATAAACTGGTTTTTTGAGCTTGATTGGTTGTCATATTGTGTGTACTTTAGTCCCCTAAAGTATTGCCCAATTTTTAACCGACTTCAAAAAGCAAGAGGTTCTCAATTCGTTGGCGATTTTTTTTATGTATTTTCCTTCACTACCTAAAGATAGCTGGACCAATTTAGTTTTTTTTTTAGTTTTGTTTGAAAAGGTATACTTCCGATGGTCCGATGATCATCAAGTCAGGATCTGATGATGGAATCCTGCAGGAATAGACAGAACTCTTCAAAGTTTATAGGCACATTTGCAGTGATTTAAGTAGTTTTTGGAAGAGTACTTTCTCAGAGTAGTCCCATTTCAATTTGTGAAGATCTGATGAAGAACTTCATAGATAAGCAACGGTACTCCTCAATAAATGATAGCAAATCAAAAAATCAAAATCAATTTTTTTTATATACTTTCTCGCAACTACCTTGCTTTATGGTCTGGTGACCGATCGCAAATGGAAAAGAAAAGAAAAGATTTACTTATTTTTTTTTATTTCACATAGGCCTACATAGGCATTTATAAAACGTCGACAAAAAGGTGCAGGGCTCGGTGCATTGGTCAATTCCTAAAGAGAAGAACTGGCAAGAAACTCCAAAGGTTACTCTTTTAATCTTTTAAAATCATTCGGGTTAACAATGAGTTTAACAATAAGGTTCAGACATAATCTTTGTATAATACAAATATGAAGACTATGCAGATTAATGTCTGAGATGGTCTTTTGAAGAAAGCACCACACATTTGAGTGGACCCGTCCAGTCAGTGCAAGCATTTGTCAGTTATCATGGACCTCGACTTATAACTCAAGGAGCTCAACGTCACGACGAACAATACTGAAGAAAGGACATTTGGGTGGGTCGCTTATAGTACTCAAACTGCCAGACAATCGTTAAAATTAAAGAAAGACCCTCATGGTCCTCACATTCACAATATAAAAATAATAAAATATCATACTAAATAAGCATGAGTAAAAAAAAAAACACAAAAGTAAATAAAAAAAAAAAAAATTTAACATGTTTATTGGCCAAAAAAAATAAAAATTAATGTCATAAGTACTTGAAAAAAAATCGTAAAATGTCAAATTGTAAAAGGAAAAAATCAAATTGGACTGGGATTGCTGAAATCCCATGTCTGTCTATTGTTTACACCAGTTCTTAACATCACGCAGGTACGCTGTGAAGGGCACATGTGAAGGCTGCGGGATGTTGTAAGCGGCTGCGGGATGTTATAAGAGATACCGCGGCCGCGACATAAAGGGCTAAGAAGGAACATGGGTGGTTTTTAGTCAGTAGAAATCTGACACTCCCTTTCGCTCTGCCCAAGAGCGGAAAGGGTTATTTGATAATCCCCCCCCCCCCCCCCCAAAAACAGGGCACATGTGAACCCCAAAAAAGTGAAAATAAAAACTTTTTAACTAAAAATTAAACCAACTTCAGCAAAAAATAAAACTCAAGAAAGTGAAAAATAAACAGCAGAAAAATCAGTTCCTGAAGTCGGTGGCAAAAAAGACTTCAGAAACGGATTTTGTTTTATTTTTAGTTAAAAAGTTTTTAAAGCTAATCAATCTGTATAACCAGCTACTTTGTGTTGACCGTTATACTTTCATTAGCATTCATTCGAAATTGGTCATTTTGGAATTTGAATCTGAGTTTTTTTTTACAACTTACCTAGCCTGGGTATGTTACATTCAAAGCAAATATACTTTTTCTATTCTAGCCCACAGTTTTATAGGTTGTCGGAAACCTATAAGTCAATTATATATTATTATCGTGACTTCCTGCGAAATAATATTAACAACCAAATCCTATATATTACTTGGAATAAGAGCATGTACTAATGACAATTTGTTTGAACCTTGCAGGAATCTAGACAAAACAGAGTGGACAGTTGGAAGACTTTCCAATCTGGTGGAGGCAAAGAGAAAAAGAAGAAGAAGATCCAAGGATTCAAGCCCCCTAAACCAAAACCTGAGAGTAGATAACTCTAACTCAACGTTACAATTTAGTATAGTTCCATTTAGCGCTTTATTTCGAATCTATGACTACGATAGTTGACTAGACGTAAAGAACAATTTACAATATACCTAAATTTTTCTCAAGCATTTCTGGGTGATTCTTTCAATCATTCTGCTAGGAGTCTTAAGACTTGTCAGTGCGTCAGTTTAGTTCAAATTCGAATAATATTGGTAACTCGGCTGTGACAAATATGAAACAATGAAATAGTACCTATCCTAGTTTTATCTAAATAATTGTGTAGATAAATACTTCTTTTTGTTCGCCATCAGTGCTATTACCATAAACATAGACAAGCTAGCTATTGAGGTTGTATTAAATTACTTTATTAAGAATTGATGAATTTGACGGTCTTCTAGATTTCGAACTAAAATTCTAGATTATTCCACATTATCAGTGAAAAGTTAATGTACAATACGCTCGTGATTTTAGTGCATCAGAACTAGAAATAGGCAAATTCAGTGTTTAAAACCTTATGTAACATTGCTCTGGGAATACGTCCAATAAACAAAGTTATATACCTACGAAGCAAAAATCTATAAAAATGTTTTAAACAATGAATAGTGCGAGATTTGTCCTGTAACAGTTGAATATTGTCTAATTGTGTAGTGTTTCTAATGGAAACTCTGTAAACTTGTTGCGCTTCCGTTACAATAACGCCAGGTAAGTATTACTGTCCCGTGGAAATATCACTGCAATCCATTGATAAGCGCTGCAAGAATACTTGATGCAATGCAATTCGAATGCAATTTCGAACCGTTGTACTCACAGAAGATACATGACTGTGACTGCGTCGAACGCATTGCAATATTAGCAGTAACTATTAATACTTCTCTATAGAAATATAAGAAACAGAGAAAGTTACATCAGTCTCTTATTTGTACCTCGGGACCTATCTCACCGTCTCAGAAGATTGAATTGAGTTCGCTGGAGTTATAAACAAAAAGCAGGAGTATGTGGATAGTTCTTTCGCTTTTACGATAGCTGCTTAGAATTAGGTACCTCAAGCGCTACGGTGCCACAACCACGGAACAAAACTGACCGGACAGACACTGACCGGACC
This sequence comes from Diarsia rubi, assembly GCA_932274075.1. NCBI lineage: Eukaryota > Metazoa > Arthropoda > Insecta > Lepidoptera > Noctuidae > Diarsia > Diarsia rubi. The sequence goes on along the minus strand of OW026417.1, from coordinate 11,130,817 downwards.
AGACAGGCGTTTCGGCGCGTATAGGTAATAAAGGCAAGAGAATAACCCGTATTACTTACTAATAGTAGCAGAACTTAGGAAATTTTTTTCAGTACCTAACACTCAGGCCGCAAATTCGGAACGGCGAGACATGCAGCGGAGCGTTCCAGCGTGCAGAGTCGCGTTCAGCGTGCACGCTACTAGTTTTCGCTAGAGCGTGAGTGCGAGCGGGGCGACCAAGTACGTTGACCAATCGGAGGCCGCCGCCATTCAAGGGCAAGTGTCATCATGTAATTGATGCCAATAAAAATTTCTCGATTCCCCGCGTTTTCAAATCCCCGAAATTCCCCGATTTATTATCCCGGGCTCTCCCCGCGCTACGTCTGCCTGTAGGAAGGTTGGCCTCGCTCCGCTTCAGTAGTAAGCGTAGCGAGGCTGCGGAGCGGAGAAACAGACAAATATTAACCAATAGGACTGCATAAAATCTTCGCTCCGGTCCCAGTATCCTTCTGTGGACAGGCAGCCTTACCCTCAGTTCCCCGCAAGTCGGGAATTTTTCGATTAAAAGCACTGTTTTTTTAGCGATTGGCAGCACTGTGTAAACGCTCGTTAAAACGCCAATCACGCCGCTTAACTAAAAACTAAAAATACGCTGCTAATATACACCTAGAGAGAAATCCATACGTTCAGTAGTCGAGCGTGTACGTTCAAAACAACGCGCCGCTGCACGCACCGCCTCCGAATTTGCGGCCTCACGGTACTCTTGCTATCAGCCGTCATTTTAATCGAAAAGTGCGTGTAATCGGTCTCAATTAATGAAGTGCGTAATGTGGCTCGCGTGTACCGGTCCGAGATTATACGCGCTACAAAATATGCAAGTCTGAAACCGCTGTTATATTTTATATTCTGTCTTGTAGTAGGCACGTCATGCCACGCCATGCGGATGGGCGGTACTCAATACAGCACACTAAACAATCAATGATAATCCAAAATAATAGTCCTAATCTTTTATTTATGATTGAACAAAAATAATAATAAATATATTTCAATACGAAAGAAAGAACTATTCCATTACGAAGGCATATTTGCAGAACTTCAAGCTACGAACTTCTCATCAAAAACTAGGTTTTTACGAGTTTGTTCCGAACAGAACATTTTGTTTCAATAAACACAATGATGATATCAGTACTACAGTTCTTTCAAAGTTATTTTACCTCGTGACGTGTCACGACAAAGAGATCAATATAATTTTGACAGATGTGAGTGATAGCAATTTAATATAACTACCTTATTGGTTGGTTCGTTCATAAAGACGACTGTAATTTTGATAGAGATGCAAAGATGGTAAAATAATTGGAAGGACTGTAGCGGCTATGCTAAACGAAATAACGCAAAGATATGCTAACGACTTATAGATTTAATCTTCGCATTCTTCCACCATATCGCTCGGCGGGCCGGGTGTCTTCGGCGGTCCCCAGTTCAAGAATATGCTGTCGGTGTAGATCATCATTCCCAGGGAAAATAAGAACCTGTAATAGTCATAAATTATAGGTTACAGTTGTTTGTTTGAAACTGTCTCATTCATTGGTTCGGGCCTTCAAATCAAAATTATTTTTGATCCAAATTTTGGGGCGTAAGATTATCATACACAAGAGAAAAAACAAACATAATCAGCCAATTCTAACTAGTTTTCAAGTTACCTACTTAAAATATTCTAATTTGATTTGCACTCAATTTCATCATAATCATCATCATTTCAGCCGAAAGTACATCCAGTGGATCTCCACAACTTTTACCACTATTCGCCAGGCCATCGTATGTTCTATATAGCACTTGTGTAAGAGTTTTTACCTTAAATTCGCGAAAGGCAAATGTAAGGCAAAACAGCGTTAAGTTAACCTTTTGACCGCGACGATCTTCGAACGTTGACGAGTAGCAGCTGGAGGAAGATTCCGGATCGAGTTGAATGGCGTGCGATTCAAGAAGTCTTCTCTAAGATGTAGAGGTACTATAAAAGTGCTTTATGTAGAAAAATACTACAGCGCCATCTATGACAGAAATGGAAAACTAAAAGAAACATTCTAACTCGCGTTCTAAAGTTATCCGCAAGGATTCTCCTTTTTCTATGGAGTATGATGAACTTTTCTTCCTGTACCTATTTCATTATTATTCCTATAAAGAGGTAAATCGATATTTCTTACCATAATATACCACCCAACAAGACCTTGTTGTAGAAACTCTGTTTGTCGCTGTACCATGGCTCCCAGGGACAGCACGGCACCGGCAGTTCATTCATATGGGCATCGCAGCGGTCTGTCAAATGTTTTTATTAAGTTTATAGTAGTACTAGTACCTACTTATAAATATCATTTCCAGATAGTACGTGAAAGCAAAGTCCTCAGACAATAATAAATCACTAACGGAGTAACTTTATCTGTGAATGTCGTAAAGTACGGCCTTTTAAAACATAGGGTGGAAAAGACATCTATGTACCTACTGAAAACAGGGTATTCGTTTGTGTATCGTTATCGATGTCACTCCGGATAGTGCTGCAAGTGCTGTGTTGTAAAAATGTGAATATGTTTTTCTTTCTAAGAAAATTCCTATATTTCGTTACCAATGTTTTCTCGAGAGCGTTCCTGAAGTCCTGACTATGTCATTTGAACGCAAAAACAACGATGCTCAATTAAAATTAGTTCCCTTCGCAAAATATTGGGAAGTTAAATGAATTGAATTTAATATAGGCTTATTAAAATCAATTCATTTATCTTCCTTTTTTCCATTTAACTTTATTTAACGTACGCATTTGAACAATGTGTCCTACCAGTTATGGTCTACGGAGCCGAGTCATGGACGCTGACAAAGCAGGTGATGCACAAGCTCCAAGTCACCCAAAGAGCCATGGAACGGGCTATGTTAGGCATCTCTCTACGTGATCGAATCAGGAACACAAAGATCCGGAAGAAAACGAAATTGGTCGACATAGCCCATGTGATCGCTAGCCGAAAATGGAAGTGGGCGGGCCATGTATGCCATAGACAGGACAACAGGTGGGGTAGTCGGGTGCTTGAGTGGAGGCCTAGAGTAGGGCATAGAAATGTGGGCAGGCAACCGATGCGTTGGACCGACGACCTTGTTGGAGTGGCAGGAAAGAACTGGATGCGAAAGGCGAAAAAACGGGAAGAATGGCGTGCACTGGAAGAGACCTACACTCAGCATTGGGTGGTGAAAGGTTGAAGATGAAGATTTAACGTACTGTAAAACAACAAAAAAAAATCTAATTACAAACAGACAGCCAAAATTGCGAGATCTTACTGTCTACAAAAATACAAACACAGCTCACTAGATGTCGCTTGTTGGAGTATACTGAAGTAATTTTGTTATTTTTTTTGTAAAAAAAGGTAATCTAGAAATAAATTACCATAATCATATTATAAATATTAGCGGACCGAAATCCCTTGATGACTATCATATCAATAAATATGTGTCTTAATTTAAGGGGACAACAGGAGCTAAACGCGAGTTTTATAATGCGTTTAGACCAGGCACTCTAAAATAATTTCCACGCAAGCTCCGCCCCATTCACCCCGCCACTCCGCGCGATGTGCTAGACGCTAGCACATCAGTAATAAAGTCGAATACCGCGTGCGCTCTTTGATCGCGTTCGAGCACGAAACTAAATGTCGTAAGTCTCAATTCTTATTTCGTTTATAACTAAAGTAGTAATTGATCTGGAGAAAAAATATCTTGTGGCTGGATAGTAAACTATATTTTCTTACAGTGAACATTTATTTTAGACATAAAGGCGGAGCAATCTTGAGGAAAAATGTAATAATCGTTAAAAAAGACATGATTTTCGAATAAAAAATGAATCGAGCGAATATGCTACAATTACGTAACTGTCTTGTACATGGAAAGAAAAAGATCCAATAAATCATATACTAAAGTTCCATTTTGATTGTATGTACGACTGTTTCAGAATATTAATGCAAATTAACATACAATTTAGGGAGCCTCCTCTTAAAGTTTAAGGTTCACTGCAGTAAACAAAATCAGAAAAATATATGATATTATTCTTGAGGATATACGCTCGTGACAGTGTGTTGATAACATAATACAATTGATTTGACTCGATAGAAAAAAATCGCGAAGATAGGTACTTACCTCTAAAAATTTCTTTTAACTAGTAAAAACCATACTAAAATACACATTTGTGATCGATCGATTTTTTGGCAAATAATTCTACAAGTAACATACTAAGGTCATAGTGTTTTATTTTTTAGTCCAATAAATAGTTTTTTTGTAAATCGTTGATTGAAAAAATCGGGCTGGACAGTGGACAGTCTTTGCTATTTGAAAAGTACCCTACGAAATTACGCGTGCATTGCGGGGATGCGTTTCGCGGTCGCGGGAAGTGACGCAAGCTCTACCCACTCGCTCAAGGTCGCTGGCATTTATTGTCGCCTTAGGTTAACGCAACACTGTCGCCTAGTTTGTTGGCTATGTTTAAAATTAACTTGTTACGATTATTCATAGCGCTAAGTTAGATTAAGAAAATGTTTGTAACAATGGATCAATAAAATTCTTATTCTTATAATAATTGTCACTTCACTTCTGCTAAAATTATTGCGAGTTTTGCGTGAATGCTTGTTATCCAACTTCCAAAAAGGAGGAAGTTCTCAATTAGTCTGTTTGTCTGTTTTTTACATTATTATGTAAGTGGTTACGTAACTGGACAAGCCAAAATCAAAATCGGTCTAGCCATCTTCGAGTAATCGGGGAGCATACAAAAAAAAGATAAAGACGAATTGATAACTTCCTCCTTTTTGAAGTCGATTAAAAAGGTGTTGCAAACCAGCGAGTTGTGTGTTGGTGGGTATTTTTCTCCCGCTCTGGGGGAGCAGAAGGGAGTGTCAGACTTCTACTGACATAAAACCCACCCATGTTCCATTTTAGCCCTTTGTGTCCCAAAGCCGCGGTACCTTTTTCGAACCCGCAGCCCGGGGTACCTACCTCAAAACCACAACAGTCGAGTGTCCCAAGAGGACACTCGACCGTTGACGAGTAAAGTTTGAGAAATCCGACTGTCTTGTAATAGTACCTAATTAGTATTTAGCTGGTTTCATTTCTTTAGGTTACTCACAGTGTCTGATAGGTGTGACCAGGACTTGGTGGCTGCCAAGTACTTTGCCGCCGATTGGTTGGTAGATAGAGTTCACTTGAAACAGAATAATTATTGAAATTATTGAAGGATATAGGTAGAAGCTGTTAATGAAGTAAATACCTAGCCAGTATAGACCTATGTGAGGTTGTGTCTTGTCATACTTATGACCATTGAAAAACTAAATCCACCAGCTGAAATAACTAATCAGCTGTTTTCTTTCATGCATAGTATCACGCGTGTAATCCCGAAGGGTTAGGCTGAGGTGTACCCTGAAAATACACCCACATTTTGCCTGTTACGTTTCTAGTCGACTAGGTTCTCTGGTGGTAGCAATACTGCTGTTTCATCAAGTCGAAAATCTGAGGCAACCTCTGAGGAATTCCTGAAGGAAATCCCGAATAACATTGCCTGACCAGGAGAGGAGAGCAGCGCTGGCCCAGTGGTGGCGGCCCTGACTTAAGAGCAGTAAAAGTAGGTATTTACCCGCACTGGGCCAGCGTGGTGGATTGTAGCACAGTTTTTTAGATGGAAATTATCAAAATGAAATGACTCCTCCCGCTCTGGGCAGAGCGGCAGAGTGTCCGACTTCTACTGACTAAAAACCACCCATGTTCTTTCTTAGCCCTTTGTGTGAAGGCCGTGGTATCTCTTACGAACAACCCGCAGGTATGATAAAACCTTACATTACAAGGATCGAAGTGACTGCTGAAATGATCATTAAGAGAGAAGTATGAAAGAAAATGACACGTTGCGTCTACCCAAAATAAATTGGATTAAGAGTAGCCATATACCTATCTAAAAAAAGGTACCTACCTACAATTTTCGGCGAGTACATCAGCAGAACAGCTATCGATAATTAATAGATAAGGCCTCTATTAAGTAGGACCTACGTTCGCCATGGGTGTGTTATACGATAAAAGGCACCAGAAACATCGAACTACAACTTTAACTTACAAAGTTTCCCATGCTGGTGGTATCTTCTTGGGTTGACGACAGAAGCTAAAACTCTTCGCAAGCCTAATATTTTTGGTAGCATGATTGAATCCATGTGTAGTGTGTATATATTATCCGACACAAATAACCTCAATAAATCTACACACGTCAATGCCCAATCAATGCCGTTCCATTTCAAATTATTAACAAACTTTCAATCTTATGTTTAGTGGCCAGGAACATCAAAATATAAAAAGGTTTTTATTCAACTAACAAAATTACTAATTCCGTACTATAATAATACTTATGTACCTAGTATGCGAACGTTTGTGAGGTTGCTTAAGCTTGAGGATGCTTAGGCAGGAGCAGTGCTGGTTCAGTGGTATAGCGGCCCCGACTTACGAACAGTGGGTCGTGTGTTCGAATTCAGGCAGGCGCATTACTTTGTGTAATTTATTTCATCACCACTGCTCTCAAAACGGTGAAGGAAAACATTGCGAGGAAACCGGCTTATCTTAGAACCAAAAATTCGACGATATGTGACATCACCAATCCGCACTTGGCCCGCGTAGCGCGTAAAGTGTGTAAAAGTACCCTTAACGCAAACGAAGGACACTTGTTCTTCCCGTCGGGGCCGCGGGTTGTACACTAGTTATCGCGGCCTCGACATAGAGGGCTAAAGAAGGAACATGGGTGGTTTTTAGTCAGTAGAAGTCTGACACTCCCTTTAGCTCTGCCCAAGAGCGGGAGGGGTTATTCGATGATTTTCCACCCGCCAAAAAAAAAAAATCTTCTAGACCATACCTGGGAACCCTAGGGGGTTCCCAGGTACGTTACGGAGATATTGAGGTTCAAAGTTCCAAATTTGGCACAGCTGTTTTTGTAAATACTAGTTTTTCAGGTTAAAACTTTACTTAAATTACCTCCATGACCCGATATCTATTCAAGTCATCTACTAGCACAATGTTTTAAGAGTGCTACATTGAGTTTTACCGTAAAATGTGATTCTTGACCCAAAAAAAAGTGGTTACCCAGCAAAAAATTTTGCGTTGGGCTTTATGTACAGAAGGTTTAGTATGATGTACAGAATGCTTGGTTGACGTATGTGTGAAGGGTTAATTTACACCCTGTATAGCCCATCCCTCTCCTACAGAGGAGGCCTGAGTCCCTACAGTGGCAACAATATAGGCTGATGATGATGCTGATTATGCGAAAGTTTGTGAGGTTGGATGGATGTTTTTTACTCTTTCACGCAAATACCTACTAGGTACTGATCGGATCTGGATGAAATTTTGCACACAATATAGTTTATAAGTAACCTGAATTAGGAAATAAGATGTCCGATCCATAATCGGCAGAATTAGCTAGTAGGCAATAATTATGAAAACTGTTTAATGAATGCTTGGAGGCTGAGAGTGACGATTTTGCGACTGAATGACTTGATCAAAGTGACCTTTTCCTTACTTCCTAGCATTAATTACAAAGTAGCGTAGCACATTGGCCTTGGATATAATAATATCTTCTCCTGTGACAAATAAAGGTCGTGAGTAGTTCAGCATCATTGGTAAGATTAGTCTGATAGGTGACTCTGCAAATCAGCAATTGTAGTGTAGAATGTTCTGAAGTTGGGATCTCTATGTTTGCCGCTCAAGCTGGTAAGTAAGAGCGGCGAATTTGCTTTGGTAGCATTTCATAATCACATGCCTAGCCTTTCACAGGGTTGGGGTCGGTTTCCAATTCAACCAGATGCAGCTGAGTACCAGTATTTTACATGGAGGACTCAAAATTAATGAACGTATTTAAGTAGTTGACCATCGGATTACACAGGAATTACATGTTTTGTCGAATGTTATTCAACCCATGTCTGGCTATAGATTGTACGTCGTGGTTGATACTGATAGAAAGGACTACTCATATAACTTACATGAAAAAGAGGACATTGCCCTGCAATGGAAATACATAGACTAATGAATATGGCAACTAGTGGTGAGCTGCTGGGCAGTAGCGACCCACGAGCCCGATCGGATCAGAAGTTTTGTTCCTAAATTTCGCGATTTCTGTACCTCGAAATCCGTAAAAGCACAAGCATCCCTTGCTTAGTCCCTTATTCGCCCATTATTTCATTCAACCAAACATTGAATTTCATGTGCTGTTGAGTGTTGCTACCCGGGTCAACGTGGGACGACTAAACTATGTTAATCGAAACAACATTGACACCCAACACCAACTTCGACCATTTCATGGGATTACAATCACGCCATCATAACTTTTATTTTATATTGTAACTTTATTATAAACTGATGACTTTGGTACTGCTGTAACTGACATAAAAATCTTTAGAAATAGCTCTTGGTGTAATAAAAACTTCACCAAGGCGTAATAAAAAAAATCTCCGTTTCAAAGCGTTAAATATTCAAAAACTTTAACAATAAAAGTGTCCCTTGAGAAACTAATGTATTATATTGCGGGTAGGCGGTCGACGGCGATGCGGGAGTGGTAACTGCGATTATGGCAACATCAATGATCTTCTTTATTGCAATGTGTTCTTACAGTAGGTACTTCTGATTGTTTTATGTTAACTCCAATATGAAGTGATATGGGTCAAATATTTAGGGTAATGTTGGCCTTAAGCTTTTTATCGCGATCATAAGCAAATGTTGGTCCAAAGTTTCAATAATAGGTTATAATGCAAACTCTACATAAAGTAGAGATAAAGAACATAGAACAGTCACGAGCAATAATATGCATACACTTGGAAATGTTCAATCGCGAATTTCTGCTGAAATAACGATTGCAACTTTGAAATATGACCTACTTTATAATTTTATGGATTCCAAAATATTAGTATCATTACGTATCATGAAAATGAAATCATTACAGTAGGCGAAAATTACTTTTAAAGTTTTCTAAGTGCAAACATATTGGTGCTGCGCACTGTACACCATGTAAGATGCATAGGCGGTAGGTACATTACATCAGGTACAATTAGGTCTAGTTGCAGTAGTCCGGTTGAACGAACTAGTGCAACTGTTCAGTTGCACTAGTTCGGTTACGGTGGGACTGTAATATAACTGGCGAAATGTAGGTGTAGTAACAAATGGGTACACTTCTGCCTAATCCTTCAGGGATTAAGTTATTAACAGATTGACTTGACCCATACTTATGTAAAACTTTGCCGTATGAGCGTCTATCAGTTTCTGTGAAGTATATGCATCAGACGGTGTCTTAACGTTTGTGAAACAACGCTACATTACTCGTCTGGGAGAAGTCGTATCATTTATGAAACTGAGGCAGATTTGCCGCTCCTCTAACAACCTGTGACTGGAGTTTTTTTTCTAGATTTCGAGATTAGCCAAGATCATTTATGTACAGATGGGACATTTTTAGCCTGTCGTCAGTTCTCTTGCTGAAATGGGGGATGTTGCTAATGATGGAATTGGTTTAGGAGTATGGCTAATCTAGAATTGAAATTACTAACTTATAATCGTAAAAAGTGGAAGGGTTATTAAAACAACCAGTTAAATTTTGAAAACAATATCAAATTTAATACATAAATAATATTTATGTACTTCTACATACATGTTTGTCTATATATTTACATTGAAACACATAATTTCATTCTAATTCATCTAGATTTCACGTTTCTGTCGTACACTAATTATTATAATAGTAAGCAACTGAAAAAAAATCAACAAAATTATTATACCTACTAAAGTTACGCCATAAAAATAATGATGCAAACATAGAAAATTTTTAAACATTGTACAAAATAATTTACACAGAAGTATCTCTTCTATGGGACGCACACCCATCTCCTATAAATACATGATTACTATGCAATAACCATGATCTAATATTAAAATATATTATCTATTACGAGCTAATGACAATTCCCATAGGCATAAACAAAAGGGCAATTGTATGCGCCTACATGCGTTTACGCATTACATAATATACAATTTAATCTACGTAGATCAAATTGTTTACATGCTATCGCGCCATAGGTACACCTAACCACACAAGTAACGACACCTTCCAACAAATATTATCCCATACATTTATAGATAAACGAGTTCGTAAGTTATGTATCAAACGATACTGTACTTATCTTGTGCATTGTACAAGCTAACCCGTATTTTGTGCTTCCAGTCGCAGTTTTCAATGAATTTCTCATGCAAATTACTATCGACAACGTCGAAGATTTCCATTTAACTTTTTCTTTAGCTTTTATTTGCTTAAAAAACGTAAAAGGAAAAGATCGTGCAAGGTTTTAAAAAGTCTTAGTTTTTAGGATCGTTCGAATAGTTTTCTATGGGAATTTTAAATTGAGTTTTACTAACATTTGAAATGAGTTTGTTGCGTTTTCACATTAACTACCATTTGACTTTACCATTTGACCACTATCACGAAGCTAATTCTTCAGCAAACCAGGGCTATAAGCACAACACCAATCTACATTGTATTCACTCATTCACATTAACGCTAAGCTTTAATGGAACAGACTTTTAATTCGGTCCATACTTAATTGACCACATGGATTGACATAAATACGTCTCGTCACTTTGTATATCGTAACATTACATTTCAACAACCAGGAGATAATATTAACTAACAACCTTAACTAATTCATGAGATACCTCCGCAGAGACTAATCGATTACTCGTCTAAAACACTCATAATACAAACTAACGATTTAATTCCGATTACACAATCATACATTCATTTAATCGATTTGTTATTGGATTTTACGTATTTATATTTGGCAAATGGTTACTATCAGAACCCCATCACCTAGGTAGGCTCGATGTCGAACATCCACTGACCGCTCGTCTGACTTTAAGTCACACAAAATTAAATTTAATCATTACCTATCTACATATTTATAGAAATTATAACGTGTGCTCACAACTCGCGTCTCTGTCCTGAATTTTGTCTACTATGTACCAATATACGCGCAAAATAATATAATTGTGGCGTATTAAATTTACTTTTTTATACGTCATTTACACATGTATTTACGAAACTAAAACCTGTTCAAAATGCGCTAATATAATATTATCTATAGCACCAATGTCAGCTGCAAATATACGCAATAAAGTATGAAAGCAGTGTTTTGTTCAATAAATGGCATGGGTAAATTAACGTTTCGAAACACAAGGCAAAAAACCAAATATTATCTTTAAAATATAATATATATAAATGGACGCCAAAAGTACAAGAATTGACTTACGATACACGTACTAAATTGAACACTTATTGGCTAAATCTATCACAAAAAGTCCACTGAGGTAATTTACAAAATGAACTCATTTTTGCTACGTTTATAGTTTACATGGGCTAGCCCGCAATAATGCTTATCTATGAGTAAAATTCTGCTTATACATCTGAAAAGTAGCTTACTGAAAAAATTATATCTGGGACTAGATATTTGACTATAACGGATTTTGTTTGTGCGTCGTTTATAAGACACAAATTCCAACGTCTCCTGGTTTTTATTATAAATATTGAAAAATGAGCATAATATTATTATACATATTATCTTGAGACATACAAGCAGACACTTGTTCGAGCAAAATTTGTGTAGCTCTTGCTTTTCAATTCAATAAGGACAAAGTTTTGAGGATAGCTGTTTCCGATACTGCTGGTGATAATGCGCTGTCCATACATATTCTATACAGAAATATAACCCAGCTGTACCATTAACTAGAACTTGCTTTTTGGGGTACAACTTACGCTTATGAATAAATTGGTTCTCGACTCAAAGCAGCTAAGAAGTCCGTTCCGAATTTGGCGTCTTTAAAGATATTTCGTTGAGCAATTACAATAACGGTATTTGGTTAAAATGGCGCATGTGTAGGTTAATGTAACTATAAAATAGATCTATTTACATTATGGCATTAATGATAACAATTAATCGCATTGTTGTTGGCGACAATTCATGATTTTGTTTTAATTATAACTAGAGCTAGAGGCAATTTGGATATCATATTAATGCTTCATTTTTGGTTTAATCAACCCCCTGCCAGTAGTATATGTTTTTATAATTGTCATGACTATTAACTTTGACATTTACTAGGTATATATTTGTACATAATATTGGCCCGCACATGAATTTATAATTTGGCCAAATAAGCGGTTGTTATGCGGATTATTTTGCGGTCTTTGGTTGCTATAAATAGTACAACACTTATTCAGGAAGTAAAAGTAATTACGTTATACCGCAAAACAATTCGTATAGTTTTTTTCCAATTGCAAACATTCGCGTAAACGTTACAAATGATTACTTGGTCAAATCTTTTCTACTTTTTTCGTAGCAAATCCAATTACAAAAACTCAATTACCATAGTCTATTTTAAGCATAGATTCATTTCAGACATAGAATAAACTTTCGGTACAATACATTCAGAAATAATTCATATTCAGTCAGATGTGCCTCCTCACACTGAGATGTGGTGTGAACTTAACTTTTAGGTGCTAAACACTAAGTTGGTAGATACAGGAGGGGGTAGGCATCGTTCGCACTGCTTCACCCGACTCCAAGGTCCATCTCTACCACAAACACGTCGTTGATAGCGTTTAACTCTTGAAACTACACATTGATCATTTACGCGAGGTCACATTTACCTTAAAAATAAAATTCAATGTCTAATATATCGCGAAAAATTACACTTTTGTTCGTCAAATTTGTTTGCCAATAATAGTTTTAGAACACTTATCAGTCTCCATGATTTAACTGGTCTTCTCTAAATTGGTTCTTAATTGTGATGAATCGTTGTATTCTTTTGAATTGCCTCAAGAGGCGAGGTGTCTTCTTCCACGTTCAACTCACACAGTGGTGATAAGATGATGCTGGGATCAGAGAATTGTTTGATTTTCGAATCTGTAACAAAAGATATAAACTTTGAAATAAAGTTTTCAGGTTTGCGCAGAGTGTCACCACTGTATCAATAGTTTCTTTGAGATTTATTGCCAAGTGCAGTTTAAGAATTTCTAACATTGAATTACGTTTGGACTAGGTACTAATGGTTCGAGTTTATAAAGAAGGTTTTAGACAAGCAAGTGCCATGTATACACACCCACTACACGGATAACTTTGTAAAGATTCCTCATTTTCCCAAAAAACAAAACAACACAAATGTTCTCTTTTACACCACTTTGATATGTCATGATTCATGAATGAGAATTGGCGCACCCTTAGAAAGATCGTCATTCACAACTCCAGTAATTTATTTCCTCGTATCAATGAACCGATTGATTAAAGTCAATGAAAGATCACGATCACTGGGGCTCTCAATTAGAGGCTGAACTACTCGTAACAATAAAGCTTTATGTCGTTAGAAATAAGTAGGCAACCTCTTCAAAAAGATAAAGAATACAAAGTATCTGATCAATCTAAGACGGCATAAAGTCTATATTCGTGAACCAACAATTTACATCCTAATTAAATGTGTAGGAGTAATAAAACCGTCTCACGGCACGGCGGTATCATAGTAATCTCGATCTAATTCTCGCGCAACGTCTGTGGATGTGGATTATCAGCATTTCTCGTCCGGGCAGAGTTTCTGCTGAGTTGGTGGAGTGTAAATCGTAACCTGCCCGCCATAGCGACGCCAAGTCTGCGGCGCCCCGCGCCCCGCGCCTCGCAGGTGACGACCCCTAGGACTGCACTGGCTTTATCGATAACGATATTATTTTATACGATAAAGTTTTGTAATTCATTTATTTTAATTTTGTTAAAGCACTCTAAAATAACAGTTGGCAAATGTGTCGCCACAAATTATCACAATGCAGTAATACTAGGACATAAAATAATACATTTTAAAAGATTTTGCGGTCAAGTCGTAGTTGTTTTATTAATATTAATCCAATAAGCAAAAGCAATTTGCCAATCTACCATCTACTTAAAAGTATCCTAAACGGTATTGACGCACAATTTGCTTTCTACAAAGATGAAACTTGCTCTTTATTTCCAGCACATATCACTTTGCCGTGGAAAATGCCAACTTAGTTACGTCAACGAACTTAGATAATTTACGGTAGTTACCGGCTATTTTATTAACTAGGAACAATAATTACAAGACAGTATCACTTTACGTTCACTTACAAATACCAAAGTTATATAGCATAGCTGTACCTGGTATGCGTTGCATTTTTCGTACCTACCTACAACTTTTTTATTTTTTCTTCCATAAGAACCTTAAAATAACAAATATAATAAAAAAAAGAATTAGCGAAATCGATTGTTCACGCACGATACGATGACCAAGAAAATAAGGATTAGTTTTTTGTCAAAACTTAGTGTGAAAAAACTTTTTCGTCTCTACTTTCTTTATCGATAGTCTTGATATAGTAGTAGGGACATCACTAAGAAACCACGATAAATCTGTCGCATATTCAGCGATGTAACGGACTTTCTCTTCGCGTGACTCATTGCTCAGAATAAGTGCGTTCTTAATATGTGATGTGGATAATTGGCATACTTATCTTAAAATAGGAACTGCATAGAATCAAATGAAAGTATTTAACGAATGAGAATTCAAGATTTGAATTTTGTGGAAATGAGAAGAATTGTAAATAGTTTATTACAATTTAGTTTAGAATTATTTTAAGCTACACAATATTAGGATTTTTAAACTAAAATCTTGGAATCAGAAAATGTGAATGTATACTTTGGAGAAAATTACTTATTATGTTAAGAAAGCTAGGTGACCTGTAAAAAGTTATTGTGAATTAATACTCCGAATAACTTTTTACAGGTCACCTAGTTAATTTATACGAAAACTAATTTTAGAAATAAATTAAAAAATTTATTATCATCATTTTATTTTTTTATTATAAATGGGACGATTTATTTTTGCCAGACTTTGGAAGGTAGGAGTAATACCAAGAATTCTTGGAAAAGTTAGTTAATACTCTTTGTTATTCAGTTAAAAAACACTTGAATTATTAATTTAAAGCGAAACTATCATCATCATCATCAGCCTATAATGTTCCCACTGCAGGGATTCAGGCCTCCTCTCTAGGAGAGGGATGGGCTATAATCCACCACGCGTGCCCAGTGCGGATTGGTAGATGTCACATGTCTTCGATTTTTTTTTATTCTAAGACATGCCGGTTTCCTCACGATGTTTTCCTTCACCGTTTTGAGAGCAGAACGCAGAGCGAAACTATGCTATACTTAAAATAATGAAATTTAATGAACGTGAACGAACGTCGTTGAACGTTTTTAATATTACACGCACGCGTATAAACAAGAAATTAATTAAAATGGCTGTTCTTTACTTTACAAATACTCGCTAGACAAACCTAAAGTTTCTGAATTTAAACACACTAAAAATGATTGTTAATGTATTAAATAGCGTCCATATAAAAAAAAAATATCCTTCGTCGTAGGAACAATATTTTGGCCTTTTTCATTTTCATAAAGGGATTTACATTCGCTTTTGCTCTTCAAAAGCTTGCATCATTTAATATTATTTGGGCATTTGTTTTTTAATTTTTTTTTTTTACGTGCTACAGCCATAATTCGCCTACCACACGCTCATGCTTCACCACGGACTTCGGACTTCCAGTAGACTATAATTCTCGCGTAATAATTGATCTGTAATCGTAACCTTGATCATAATAGGCGTTTGAGATTATTGTGCATTTAATAGTTACGTAGGTGTTTTTAGGGTTCCGTAGTCAAATGACAAAAACAGAAGCCTTATAGATTCATCCTATAGCCCATTACTCATCGTCCCCAGGGCTGCCGTCTACGGTGGCCAGAAGCCATCACGTGTGACGTGGCTCTTGACGCCCGGAGAGCCTCCCACGGTGTGAGGTGGCGCGGAGTCTGGGACGAGAGGTTCTCTCCCTCTCGCACCGGACCATGGCTTGCATCAGGACTGGATGTGTTAGGAACCGCAATTTAGTTTTTAAAAATCCATCTATAAACGCACGTATAGGTTTGATGATTTCTTTTTGTTTCCGTTCCATGTCTACCCCCCCCCCCCCCCTTAATCACTTATTGTTTTATTTTTTTATAAAAATTGTAAAATGGTTCACAGAATACCTACCAAGTTTCAACTGTGTACCTAGTCCTAATATTTTCACAATTAAGTGGCTGTGACATAATAGCTAATCATCCGTCCGTCTTTTGACGACGACAGGCTCTGTCGACGGCGTGTCCCGCTGCGGGTTGTTCGATAGAGATACCGCAGCCTTTACACAAAGGGTTAAGAAGGAACATGGGTGATTTTTATTCAGTAGAAGTCTGACACTCCCTATCCCTCAGCCCAGAGCGGGAGGAGTCATTGGATGATTTACCAAACTCCAAAAAAAAAAATCCAAAAAATTATGTTTTATAAGTCAATCGTTTGAAAGATAGACGCTTCCAAAGTGATAAATTGCGTAGGGCCCTCTAAATATAAAAATAAAAGAGTGAAAAATCTAAAAAAAAAATATGGTTATGCTGTATATATCAATGAACACTTTCAACTAAAGTTTGTATGAGATGTAGTCAGCAGTTTTTGATATAATAATAAATCACATTTTCAAAAACCGCAAACGTTATTTAATTTTTGTATCTTTATCATTTAAACAACCGATATTCAAAACAAAGATTAAAATGGGTTTCCCTGTCATGATGATACGGAACCCTTTATGCGCGATTTCGACTCTCAATTGGATTTTTCCTATTAGAACATACTTTTTAGTTTTGTTGAGATGGCTTATATAGAACGATTCATGTTTAATTATTTGTATGTTATTTATACCGTTTCAGAAAAGTTACCTAATGGGTATAAAAATACCCTTCCAGAAGCCGAATGGCTACTGTCCCCCTGTTAATGCGATCGTATATTTGTTCTAGACGGATATTGGAGGTCAAAGTTCCAACATTTTCAAAAGATTTTTTTTATTGTCGTCAATATTTTTTGCGTAGAGTTACTCAATTAGATTTACAGAATGCTTGGCGGACGACTTTATGATGGGTCCGTTTAGACCGCATATTCTTTGGACGGAGACAAGTACAAAATACGTACGAATAGATTATGCTATGCATACTTAGAAGTTAACTACACGTTAAATAATTAGATGACGTAGATTGCTCGAGTGCATTATATAAAATGCCATGTCACATTGGATGATTGTCATCGCCAGCGTAGGTTATGCCACGCGAACCATATAGGGAACTCCCTCCCTAATTATGTTATGCAGCTATTCATTATTAATAATTAGTTTCATCTGATAATATTAGGTCGCATTAATTACTGCACTACTTATGCATAATGCAACCATTCATGGAATAGATAGAGATTATTAGACTTTGAAACCTAAATAACCAGTGCAGATTGCAGAATAGTTTTTGCTACTCCATTATTACTACGCCGTAGCTCGTAGCTAATCCGCACACGGGATTGATTTGCGAATTTGAAAGATGCGCCTACGTGACGTAGCAGGGTCTACGAACCTCTACGATTTTCGTAGAAGATAGTTTAGTTTAGATGATCCAACTTATCTACTTTACGTTTCAAAAAAGTTGTTTAAAAAGGCTTTGGTCTTAAAGATGTTTGTAAGTAAATACTAGCTAATTCATATACGGGAGCGATTTAGAAGAACCGAGCGATATGTTCGACGAACTATCTTCTGCAAAACTTTTCCCGATTTTTTTCTGCTAGCATGACAGTGTGATAATAAATCGAGTTTCGGATGTCACGGGTTATAAAGCATAGGCGTCGTCGGTTATCGAGAGAATCCGGTGAGGCGGGGCGGTGTTTGGCGCAAATTTATTCATACCAAGGGGACCGGCGACCTCTTAACTCTTGTGTTATTTAGGGCATACTTCCTTTGCGATTCCTAGAGCACATTTGTTAGGTGCTGAGTATTTTTTAAATAGCTGCTTTAGCGCCGAAGTTATGTAATAGTTGAAGAATGAACTGAGGATACGAACATGTGGGTGTTGATTAATTCGTAGTACTTGTTTCTTGCTTATCATATATATGGTTTGAAATGTATTAAGGGATTAAATGATTAAATACTTTTGGTATACTTTGTTGGGATTCTCAATTAGAAAGACAAGATTGTCATTTTCAACCTTCACGATGGCCACCTTTCACTCTTTGGAATAAAATTTCCACTATTATTTATGTAAAATACTGGTGTATTTGATTGCCCTGAACCAAGAACTTCTACAGTCGTAACTTCATCTAATGAGCACAGTCATGCAATGAGACTTTTGTAACGCTCTGAAAGCAATGACACATTGACCTATGCCTTCTAAAACAATGAACTGCACGACCTCACCGCTACCCATAAAATACTAAAGCCAAGACAAGTAATGCCAACGGTAATAAGGTACTCCAAAATGGGACCCGAAATGAAAAGTCAATTTTCATGGTGAAAGTACGGCCGGATTGCGAGCAATTACTTTTACTGCGAAAGTATTGTACTTAATGGGATGGGAATAAAAAAATGGGATTGTCTTTGCGACGGCCCCGTTGGCTTCTGAGGAAGGGTGCGGGGTGCGGGGGCCGAGTCACTTGTTGCATGAAGGCGGGGCGGAGACGCCCAACGCCCATCGGCCACGTGTTATGAAACTTCTGAAAAGCCTGAACTAATCTTGGTAGCTGAAGTTATTGGGGTTAGCTCAGTTGGCCTAGGGGATATTAGGGGCGGATATGATAGCGACATAAAGCCATATAAAACTGCGGCTCGTCAGTGGTTCTACTAATTTCTGTTTGAAATTGTTAAGTGTAAACAAAGACTTGAAGAGTATAAAGTCTTGTATTAAAAGACATAACCCTCCCGTTTCTAACTCAGCTGGAAGAAGTTTAAAATAATAAAAATTGAATTTGTTTAAATACTAATGCTGGTAAGAAAGGCGTCTCCTGAGATGACGAGAAACAGAGAAGTATTGAAGAAGAAGGTATGCAAATGAATTGGGATAAGGGCAAGAAAGAAAGAAAGAAAGAAAATGTATTTATTGGTTTCACACAGGATAGAACAAATTGACAATAAAATAAAAATTAAAAGCTTAAAACACTTAAATTAGGACATAGAGAAGCATACGATGCATAAAAGCTACTGTATTAACCAATTTCAGAACCTGTTCCTTGAAGATTCATGAAATTCAACAGACATGATAAGAGACGCTCTTATACCCAAGGTGAGCCATTTATTTCTATGCAGGATGGTTAATTTCATCAAGTTCTGTTTCTCGAATCGATGAATCGTATTTTATCCGACCATCAAGTCACAGAGTGGGCAGGTAATTGTGCACGATAGTCAAGAGAGGTGGTGTGGCTCTGTGCTCCACACTTTTTTTTTTGGGCGGTGGGAAATCATCAAATAACCCCTCCCGCTCTTGGGCAGAGCGAAAGGGAGTGTCAGACGTCTACTGACTAAAAACCACCCGTGTTCTTTCTTAGCCCTCTATGTCGAGGCCGCGATAACTTGTGTACAACCCGCGGCTCCACACTTCAATTGTTAATTTCGTCATCAGCAAGGCTTCGAAAGTG
This sequence comes from Diarsia rubi, assembly GCA_932274075.1. Lineage (NCBI taxonomy): Eukaryota > Metazoa > Arthropoda > Insecta > Lepidoptera > Noctuidae > Diarsia > Diarsia rubi. The sequence continues at coordinate 11,111,242 of OW026417.1, read as the reverse complement.
GAAATGAATCATTCGAATAATCAGTTTATCGAGCTTTAAATTTTCCCATTCCATTCAAATTTCAAAATTTCCAAGCCGCTAGTTATAACGGTTTGAGGGTCATAACTAACATCACTCCCATAAGACACCAAAATAAAATAACCAAACTAAATATTAAGCCCCAAACTTTTACCAAAAAAAACCATCAAAATGTTCCTCTCGTCCTAATTTGTATCGTCATAATCTCAACGCATTTGGGGTTCCGCAATAAAATCATAAAATCGTTAGCCAGGGGCGTGCTTCTGTCGACAGTTAACACGTAATCCAATTTAGACGGTCGACATCAGCGATGAATGCTTAAGGAGCTTGGTGAAATTACTGTACATACCCTGGACCAGTTTTTTTTATATTCTTGAAAAATGTTTTAATTTTTGGGAACATTTGAAGCATTTTGCCTGAAAGTGGCACCATCGAATGAAAAGCTGTGTTGTGTGGATTGTCACACAACTTTTACGAAAATCGATTACGTTGGTACCATATGATGCGGAGGAATGAGGAAAATATCGTGGAGAAAGTTTTGAGTATGAATGTGGATGGGGTATAAGAAGACCAAAGAAATTGACGACACGGTTGGCGCAGTGGCTCAGGCAATGGACTGCTGCGCTGCGTGTCGCGGGTTCGATCCCCGCACGGAACAAATATTTGTATGACCTACAGATAGTTGTTCCGGGTCTGGGTTTTTGCGTATGTGAGTTTAAATGTTTGTGAACGCACCCACGATACAGGAGAATTTCCTAGTGTGGGGCAAAGTTTAAAAAAAAAGATGGACGGGCTGTGTGAGAAATAATATGACCAGAAACCCGGACGGAGGTGTCTGTTCAAATGACGAATAATACATAGTCCAAATGCATGGTAACATTATTGTCTCTATTTGGATATTAAGTGCTAATTCAATTCGATACTTCAGAAGGTCTTTCTTACTTTGTTAACGTTATTTTATATGTCAAAAGTAACTATGTAGGATTAATTAAAAACTATAAAATAAACTAACAAGAAACTATAAAAAGGCACCGAAATACTGCTTTTCAACGCTGCTGTCAGCCGGTAATGTGCCCAAAACACTGGCGGCATTGTCACGTTGTATGGCAACGCTTACCCTCTGGCCAAGATAAAAGCCAGCCCTTGGGTTACAAGAAGCGTCAACTAAGCGTTTAGAAATTTGCTTAAAAAGGCTATGAGCACTCGGACCCCACGGCCCTAGACTTTCAACCCCAAACGGCTCGAAAATATAGTTACCACAAAGGTTACTACATTTACGCCGCTTGAGGTTCTCTGCAGCCGCAGCGGCAATACTATACAATACTCAGAATTAACATGATATTCTTTTTCTTTTAATCTTTGTGATCATTCGGTGGGTAAGTGTAAAACCCCTTTAAAACAAAATCGAGAAAGTTAATGTCAATCCGCGGTGCGACTTTAATAAGCATCGCAGAATATTTACGCTGCAAAGTAGAGGGTGGGTAAGAGTCACGTAAATCTCAAGAAAATTGACGTCCCTAACTATGTTGGCACTCATTTAAATAACTGATCAAACTCACCACCAAGCTGTCAAACAATAAAGAGCTACTTGTACCAACTTATTGGATATGCGACGTTCATCCTTCAGATTTATATTGAACGCCAAAATTGGCCGCAACTTTTTGAATTGATAGCATTTTTTTTTCTCTTTACGTAAATTGAGATTCGATGTAGCTAGCCTAGCGTATTTTAAATATAACTTTTTCAAGTACACTAAAACTTTGATGGACCGTTACTTTTAGTAGAAAATAATGTTGGTTTTTTGTGGCTTTCGTATTTAGCTGGTGAACTACCTATTACATTTAAATAAGCTTGATAGCCAGCCTGCATTTTCTTTTAAATTCCCAGAGACATAAAATTGAAAAAAAAAGTAACTTTTAATTGGACTTGTCTGTGTTTTAGAAATAATAAATCTATGTTTTATTTATGTAAACTTGTTCCAATAAAAATATATACTTAATATATTATGCAACAGAGATTTTTGCAGAGCATCAGTTAATAGTAAATCGTATTAATGAACCATTGTCACAACTGTCAAGTCAGTTATGGAAATGAAAATCTTAATACTGTAATAAAAATTCAGAAATAAATGTTTAATTCATCACTCATCAGAGAGGCCATGCGGCAAATATTTAAAGTACTTACCTATAAGGCAACACCAAGGTGGGTATAAAAAGAGCAAAGGAGATTTTTATTAAGTAGAAGGGCGGGGGGGAGAATATAATGAATAAATTCCGTGTAAGGACCCCTCCTAACGCAATTGAAAACTTTTAACAAGTGCCGGGAAATCGTGTGTAAAGGTGGGCCCGTACCTAATTACGCAGCTAGCCGAATGGAATACCGGATGAGTTCAGAAATTTAAACGATGTCTCCTCCCCGACTCCCGAGACACTTTATGAAAATCAGCTCGTTAATAAAATCGTCGAGTGTTGACCGATGTCTTGGCACACGGACTCCACCCGTCAGAGATAGGAATACAAAATTAACGAAGTGTGCATTTGTTCTTACAATTGTATTATTAAATAATAATAAAAATATCTCACGCGCCGATTTATAGAGCAGTCTCTGAAATATTACTCCCATTACGTAATTGCGTTCCAAATGAAAAATTAAATCACGTTTCGGTACTTTTTAAAATCGAGTTTCTCGATCCGGAGTTTACCCCCCATTAACTTTCCGTCGTGTCCAAGTATTAAAAAATTAACAAGATATTTTCCACCGCGAGCTCACCGTCTGCGGAGGACGTATTCATTCTTTTGTAACCCTAAAAAACAAGTCATTACCGAAGCGGGTTAAATCCAGCGTCGTGTTCTGGAGATTTTTTCGTGATATTCCATTATTCGGAGGCGATCGCTCGGCGCGGCGCGACGGGCACCGTTTACGCTAAAATGATATGATTAATTACGAGTGCCCGTAGCTCCGGTCTCCCTCATTAGCGCACAAATAGGATCGCTCAATGGTGAAATTGAATCTTGAACGCTGGCAAACCACACTCAATAGGACTCTAATTATAATTATTATTCATATAAAATAAATGCCGCTAGTTCGGTATTTGTTTTGATTGCCGATTAAATTATTATAGAGTAGAATAACACTTATAATAACGCGTACCTACGACTAGATTATTATACATTTTTAAGGCTCAAATGTACATTAATGTTCTTTAAATCACATTTTATCGAGCTCATTACACAATTTTTTTTGTGTTTATGTGGGCTGACGACATTAGTGTCACAATCAAACATTTTAATAACATAATAATAATACAACTGTGGGCACGTCAAATGTTTGAAAAAAATCAACCTCAACATTCAGTCGTTTACAGTCGCAACAAATTATTCATAGGCCAATATAATTTGCAAACAAATGATATGGCCGCACACCTAAGACTTTTTCTTTTGGTTCTTACATAAATAAAGAAGTCATCACGTCTCATAATCCACGTACAAAGAAACGTAAACATGAGTGACGTACTTATCTCTTGTAATACCTAATGTCGTAAATATGAATGTGACAAGAAATTCGTTCTTTACTGCAGATTTTGGGGGTCGCGTGTGTAAAACTACATATTTTGTGGTTCTGTTTTTAGGTACAATCGTAAAAAGCGAAAATTCATTTACGCTCTGTTTTTTCTTCATAGCATTTTGTCTTATGAATAGAGAAAAAGTTGGCATGCTAGTGGTACTCTCTCTTTATGTCTCTGGCATAAGGGAGGCCCATCACTTGATATAAAAAATATATGAACATGTCGAATAAAAGAAAAATATTCACTACAATATATCGCGCACTTATTCTCACTTCTAGAGAGTACAATCAAGTTCAAGCCATGGATATCCCCACTGTGTCGTTGAGCATGGAATAAGTAAGTCAATCACCCTATTTTTTTTGCCGAAAATGCATCTCAAATCCTATAAACGACTATTACGTACGAAAAGGCAGTAGAGAAAATGTTTATTCAGTTGTATATAAATTGGGACAAGCCTGCCACACTATTCCCAAACCACTGTAACTCCTGTCGCCGAGATAATGAAGCCCGACGAAGTCCTAGGGAAACGATTTAACTGTCTTGGATCACGCAACGAAATTAATCAGAAAATAATAACGGAGGAGTAAATAAAATAAAATAAATAAAATAAATATCCTTGGACATTTCACACAACGCCATCTAGTCCCAAGCTAAGCAACCTAATGCTTGTGTTATGGTAACGAGATGGCTGATAAACTACTTATATACATTTTTTTTTTGTAAATACATACATTTTATAGATAGAAAAACACCCAGAGAACATAATTTTCACTTCTCTCCATATCAGCAGGAGACAGAACAGAACGGGAGCCAGCAATGCTCAACATCAACAATGCACGGCACGAGAATGCGCGACATAGTAATGTACGTCATTGGAATTCAAAACACGTACATTCCGATGTCGCGCATTCTCGGCCTGAGCCAAGATTGTCCGGCTTGATATTGTACAGCACGACAATGCACATACCAGCAATGCGCGACACTGGATTGCACAACACGGGTGTGTACGCCCTTGGAAAAGGAACCATCACAATGTCTCCAAATACTCGGCTGTACCTTGCTTGCCCGATCCAAGAATGTACGGCACGATAAATGGCGACATCGCGTGATTGGCCGATTGGTTGGCCAATCAGGTGACTCGGAATTTTGGGACTTGGATACTAGGTAGTGCTGTTCCGAAAGACGATTGTAAAAACGATGTCGAAGGGATCCATAGGTTAGGTTAGGTTAGAACTGTGACCAACTACGCGCGAGCCGAGCGAGCGAAGCGAGCGGTGCCGCGGCAGCGGCCGGCGAGCGGTACCTCGAAATTGGTCGCGAAATTCTTCTAAGTATGTTTGTTTTGGTTTCATTTGTCATGCTGTACATTAACAAGCCGGACAATCTTGGTCCAGGCCGAGAATGCGCGACATTGGAATGTACGTCATTGCAATTCAAAACATATCAAAGTCCCAAAATTCCGAGTCACCTGATTGGCCAACCAATCGGCCAATCACGCGATGTCGCCATTTAAAGTGCCGTACATTCTTGGGTCGGACAAGCAAGGTACAGCCGAGTATTTGGAGACATTGTGATGGTTCCTTTCACAAGGGCGTACACACCCGTGTTGTGCAATCCAGTGTCGCGCATTGCTGGTATGTGCATTACAGTGACGTGCATTATAGGGACTCAACAGAACAAGGCCAATAGACACACAGGGACGTATACAACTGGGATAAGCCCAGTTGCCTAGCACCACGGATATTATTGTCATTAATATTACTGGGTCCTAAGTTGTGAGCTGTTATATTTGATTCCAATAATAGGTATGACAAAAATGCTTGAACGCAAGGAAATTTGTTCTAGTTTATACAAGGTCCGTGTAATAAATAACTCCGGATGTAACATGTACACTATCAAACATAATATTACGTTCATTTTGCCAAAGACTACACTCCCATAAAATGTGATGTGCAGATTGTTCTTATTCGCAGTCAGATGTAGAACATTTGAACATTCAGTTGTATAGCTATAGGTAAGTTTATTTGGCCGAGGCAGCGAACTGAACAGCCACTTACAGCACAACTTTCAGTAGATTGTTATCGTTAATATTTCGGATTTAAACGTTTTGTAATTTTCTTTTTCTCATTCCTTTCATTTCTCAAATAAAATTCTTGATCGAAAAGTTGAGGGAAAACACATTTTATTCCTCAATAGCCTAGCTTTTTCTCAACTATTTTTGGGTCGGTAAAAACAAAAATGGATTATTTATGAATATTATATCACATGTTACTTTGCTATTAAATTTAATGTTGCTTTCATAATAAATAATGTAACATTTTAATGCTATCTGTAAAACGTACAAACATCTTGAAATAAACATCACCTCAAAGAAACTTATTGAAACTCGAATATTGAAAACACACTAGTGTACATTTATATTATAACATATTAGATAAATAGATTACCTTTCACATCTATTCAAGAGCGGTGCACAACGCCCGCCCCCCTCCAGGATCCACAATCCGGATTACGATACCCTATCTATATCACAAGCTTCCACCTAGCTTAGCACTAAAGCCTACACTAACACAATTGACTGCAACAACGATCGGTAACCGTCCACTTAACACTAAATAAAACTCTAACATTAGTTAACATGATAAAAGAACAAAAAAATCTCGACTACAATGCGAAAGTAACAAAAGAAGAAAGATTGCGTCACATCGTGAACTTGTAAGTAGGTAACTGGTCCGAGGGTTCGAAGATTCGGGTTGTGTCTCAGTGGACCCAGGAGGGGGCGACGGAGTAAGGGGTTCGGGGACCGTTGCCGCCGGAGAGCGTGGTCGGGACCGGCGGCGCGGGCGCGGCGAACTGACTCTCGGCCTCCGCCGCCATCGCGCTGTGCTGCTGCGGGAAGTTGAAGTCTAGCGTGCCTTCCATACTTAACTCGTGCTTTATCACCTGATGGGAGAAATACTTAAGCTGTTAAATAAGTCCGTGCTAACCATGACGAATCTGATCATGATCCTGGGGCAAGCGTGCTCAAAAATTGTACAGAACAGAGAGTTTTGGAGGGAGAAAGGAGAGGTCTTTATCCAGCAGTGGGACACAATGTAGAATATCACACTAATATCCTTTTGATCGCCACGGTCGGGTATAGCTGACAAATGAAAACGTGCCGGTTATAGCCGACAAAAAGTCTTGTTTTTATCTGCTTTATTATAATAGAAACTAGTGTAAAATAAAATAAAAACATTGTAGGTATTTGTCACTTGGCGTGGGAGGGACTCCGATACATTTACGCTCTGGCGTTCAAAAGGATATTATAAAGGCGAAAGTTTGTGAGTGTGTATGTTTGTTACTTCTTCACGCAAAAACTACTAAACGGATTTGGATAAAATTTGGTACTCAGATAGTTTATGACCTGGATTAACACATATCTTTTATCCCGATTTTATGTTCCCGTGGGATAATTTTCGAGTTGTAGCGGGTGAAGCCGCTGGCAACAGCTAGTAAAAATAAACTCCGTGTATTACATAATTATATTTATAGTGTAACCATTGATAGATATTTCAAGGAATTTCGGTGTTTGTTTCAGGTAATTTGATATTAGAAGCATAAACCAACACAGTTTAATATTAAAATTTGTTCGGAGTAATCAGAAAAAAATCGCTTGAAGACGCAGCGTTAAGTATTCCAGTAATTTAGTCTATAACGAGAAAAGTATACAGTAAAGGTCTTCGCTTACCTCATCAACATTACAGTCGAAGCCGTGCTCGAGCGCCTCAATGTTGAGGTCCTCCGCAAGCCCCGTGTTCAACGCCCCCATAATCTGCCCCATAACCGTCGTTGGCCCCATCGCTCCCGTTTGCACCATCATCCCGCCATTCATCAGGGCCGCATCTGATGTCGTTACCATTTGCGTCTGATTGTTTTCTGCACAACAAAAAAATCTTTAAATCTCAGGAAGACTTGATGCCCCAAAACATAAAGCCAGTGACCAGCGCTGCCATCGATGACGCTGTTGAAGTGTCTAAATTTTGGCCTAACGAAAGATATTCTGTCATCCCAGCGTAACACAAAGAACGAAAAATTAAGACCTTATGAATGAACGATTAAAAATCAGTTAGAAATAGGTTACTTCACGGGAATTTTAAAGAAAAACGTTATTGAACGGTAGCGGTGGTATAAATAGACAGGAAGGTTTTCCTAGAACCGTCTTGTAGTTATCTATTTCATATCATAAATAGTTTTCCTTTGTTACACGCGACTGAAGAAAAATGAACGCCTGCAGCGAATATTAAAACTGTATTTCTTTTTCAAATATCCTCAAAGTTTATTTATGATAGTTTTTTTTTTAAGTTTATCTTGGCAATGAAAATTTGTGAAATGGTCTAGTGGTCGCAAGCAAGGATGAAGTCTGGGTTCTCAGTAGCAGTAACGGACTCTGGATTGGGTTGGTGGCAAGTCTCGCCCCCTATCACATGGCACTTTCACATAATTATTTGACGAAACGTGCGGGCACTACTGGTCACACCTCTGCCTTACTCTTGGGGGATTATGGACGTGACGTTTTGAAAACGAGACACATACCTGTTTGCATAATATCAGCAGAATCTCCAGGTGGCGGTGGTCTGACGAAGTGGTCGTGTGAGTGCTGATGCGGGTGTGTCGGATGGACCGGATGCGCCGGGTGCCCGTACAGGGAGGAACACGCGCAGCCCCCGTGGGGGTGCCGCGGACACCCCGCGTACGGACTATATCGGTAGCTGCCGCCCGATGATGACGATGATGTCGTTGGAACGTACCTGGTGAAAACAGTTATATAGAACATGTTCTGGAAATTTGAAGTTACGCCTCATGAGGTATCAAACAGTTTTTTTGGACGACATAAAGTGTTCGTAGATGAGATCTCTTACCAAAGTTACATAGGCTACTGGCAATGTGCACATATCCAGCCTGCTTTGTCGTAAAATTAACTGAATCTAAGGAGTTCTAAATAAAGCAAAGCGTTCTCTAGGGCAAGGCGTTTACGACAATAACTGTTTAAGTGGCCGAGGTCGAAGTTTTGGAGTCTAACCAAAATTTCAACATCGACGCAAAGCTTACTACAAAATGCTTACGTGTTCAGGAATGGATCGGTTCCAGCCAGTTTCATGGAATCGGCGAGAGAGCCAGCGAGTTCGTCTTGACCGAAGTCCGTTTGTGAGTAATCGGCTGCAGTTGTGTAGTCAGTGTACTCTGGACCCCAGTCAGGTTCTGTGGTGATCATTGATGGGATCGGGGATAGCCGGCCACACGATGACGCGTTGGACGACACCCTCGGACGGAAGTCCGGCGACAACTGGAAACTGCTACGCGCAAGCGAAGAAGCAATCAAAATAACGAAACCTATCTCGATTGGCGATGAGAATTATGTGATCTGACTTGACTGGAAAAAGAATCATAGTGTTAAAGAAATAAATGTCTAAGTCATTAACAGTCACACAATTTCTTCATCGACAGTTGAGACGCAAAAAATCATAATGGTTAGCAGACGAAAACCTTAAAGCTAGTTGGACTCAATACAATTTCAAACAAGTGTAATGGGAGCATGCAAATCTAACGTCTATGTCGTCACTAACATATAAATTTGTATGCTAAATAAAGCGATCACTATTACTGGTTCAGCGGTCATCTCAGAAATATCTTTATTACTACAAATAGTGACAAAATGTGGGATAAGATACGGGTTATAGGCCGACCCTTCAGCAGCCACCGAACCATAGTAAATATATATCGATGACGCTCGTAATCCAGATAAAATAAATCGCCCTATAAAAATGTTAAATATCGGCGAAATGACGAGATTCAGCATCCATATAACTCATCATCTAATGGTTCTGAATGATTTAAAACCTTTTATCATAAAGTAGCAGAGTTGCAATAACTCAATTTTATTAGTCTGGTCAACGCAGCTTTATGTCGATGGTTTTATTATAAAGTAAGCGTATCATGCGTGGCTCACTTTGTTTCTACTTCTCATAAAATTTCAATATTCCCAAGGAGGTAACGTTATTTAGTAATAATGTACTGTTGGATATTTGTGGTTCTGGCAGAACTCGCTTCTGCATTACCCGTATAGTAAAATTATAGTGCCTTTAAAGTCAAATTAGTATCATGAAACAGCGTCCGAGAACGTTACCATTATTGGCTTGGTGCCACTACTCTTGGACTTCCCTCTACTTTAATCTACCTGTATCACTTCGAAGATGGTACTACATTTCTAAATAATCGTCTAAAGTTCTATTGTAAGCTGCGAACATTTCGCTAAGATAAAAGTGTAAGATAAAAGGTTATATAGTTACCTGTGCATCGGTGAATCTGGGAACATGTCGAGACTTTCTGACACTGAGCTACTGGGACTTGGCGTTGCGTCTGCTGTGGCACCGTTTCGTAATATTTCAGCCTTTAAAAGGAAAAAAATACTCTTCGATAATAACTGTCATAACTTCATTTATGTAACAACTACTTTTTTGTTCCTCACTACAAAAACTACACCTACTCTTTCAATATTAAGCGTAAACAAAGGAGCTGTTTTATTTTTAAATTTAATTAGCTTTGGCATGTCACTACTTTAAAGCTTGGGTTTCTTAAGTCAGTGGTACCATCATTATAGGAATCATTTTTTTAATGTGAAGCCGTCTTTTTCATAAAAGCGATCATTAAGATTCCTATATGGCGGCCAGCGCTATACTAGAAATCCCAAGCTTTAAACGAAGGTAATCATACCTTCTTCTTTACCCTGCCTCTCCGCTTTTCGAACTTTGATGTCTCCATGGAGGCTGCCCGCCGTCTGACTGACTTGCCCGGCTTCGCGTCAGGGTTGATCATCCACCACGATGACTTGCCTGTACCCTCGTTCTGTACCCGCATAAACCGGTTGTGTAGTGAGAGGTTGTGTCTGATTGAATTCTGCAAAGAAGAAAAGCATTGTTAATTATACAATAACATCGATAGAGGCACTAAAAAAGTACGTAGTAGTTGGTAGCGTTTAACAACTTTTTGAGAACAAGGAGCAGTGTTTGAATAAGACCAAACGACAAATACAGTTCTATTCTTCGGCGAGCTTATTGCTAATTAGGAAGTAATTCCTAAAAGGGTAGTTAACAAAAAAAAAATAGACAGTCAAATAGATTTCCAAAAAAATATTAGACACCTTTTTTTTCTTTTTTCACGTAAACAAACAATGAAGACGATACAGTGCCTTGAAAACTCGTGTGGCGTCATATTCTAAGACATAAGTATGGCATTTTTTACCTGTCAGTGACGTCACAAACCCCCATTCAAATCTTTGACGCGTATCTTCGTAATTTTTTATTGATTTGATAAAACAAAAAATACGTGTTCAATATTTTTCGATAATCTAACAGACGGATTAATTAGAATCACATTTTTTCTAGTCAGTAAACATCCCTATTGCCAGACCATGATATTGATCACTAAAGACCAGACCAGATCTAATTAGAACTCTTATCTAATTAGAAGATCTTAGAACTAATACAGACAATTTAGTAATAATTGCGATTTTCCACGAACAACCATTCGCAGGTAAATAATTTCATCTTACATTCCTAAAGGCTTTTTGTAATGAAGTGACACTAAAATAAAAGCAATAAATTCGAACATCCCGTGATATCCGGGCGTGGTCACAGTTGACCACAAAAAAAAAACTATCAAACAATTTTAATTCCCGCTACCGTTGAAAGTTGGTGCAATAACGTGTCCTATCTCACACCGGTAATAAAATCCCGCAACTTTTTCCCGTCGAAGGAATAAAAGCAACCGCAGCAACGAATGAAGTTTAGCTATAAAACAGACCATAAATAATATCTGCGTGCCCTGTGAGAACTGCCACTTATGGTAAATACAATCTTCTCCAGATAATGTGTATACCTACTAGAAAACAAAATACAACGTTATTTTTTTAGAGCTCAAAAATAAAAAAATCTTATCCCTTATAGGATCACTCGTGTATCTGTCTGTCTGTCCGACCATTCCCCTCCCCTTATCTCCGAAATTACTGTGCCTAAAATTTTTCAATATAGAAGTTTGTTCAACTCTTATAGATAACAGGAGAACCTCTAAGAAGTCTATGGTGCTAAAATAACATGGGAAATCTCTCAATATCTAATTCAATGGTAACCCTTCATGTGCATGTCCGTCTTGCACTTGGTCAGTTTTTTATAATAGTTTTCAACGCGTTTTTATGGGTAGCTTAACAAGAATGTCTATCATTTTAACGTTTCAGCTCGAATGCATAAATTCTGGATACCTTTTCTACTGTGTAAATCACTTAAATTTTATGTATGCGACGATGGATGGAATAAAACGTTTCTTTTATTTGCGCAACGTAGGTAACATGTTCGGTTTCCTTGTGATAATATTATCAATGTCCCGTTTTATTATGGGAAACTTTGATGGATGCCGATCCGACTTTCAAACTACGTCGTATGAATTTCATAGTGGCCTCAATGTTTTGTTTCCAGAAAATTTTAATAATATTAGGAGTTTAGGAGTGGGGGACATATTCAGATAAATTATTTAATGATTAATGCACGTGTTCCTATTAAGTACGTCCAATTAAGTTTATGTGATGTACAACAATTGGACGTGCACATAAATCCAGTAAATGTGGACAACTCCCGCGATTTATCAAGCGTGAAAACACACGCAACAAATGGCCTGTCGACGCTTTGATGGATTTGTCGCCAAGAGCCCTTACCATGAATTACGTGAGCTATAAAAGTGACAACCCCGCGTTGATCTTCGAGCGCCCCTGTCACCGATGTATAAAATCTCGACCCGCTCGAAACGCGAACTTTCGAGTTACAAAAGCGAGTGGAACGTGAAAATCTGTGATAAGTTATGGTTTCACCGATTCAGTTTGGTTGGAATCTTTTGATACAATGGCGTTTTAATAAATAAAATAACACAATATATCCACCGCCTATGAAAGTTATCGCCTAGAATTCTAGATTTATCCTTAACTTTAGCAAAATTGTTGGATTGAGTCATTTGGATACCTATTCTAGTAACGCCATTATAGTTTATATCAAATAAGGATAATTGTTTTATAGGTACCAATTCACGCGGATTTCATCTTATGTATTATTGCAAACCTATTTATAAGTATAGGCAAAACCCGCATACTATATTTATTTTATAGAGGCCTCAATATTATTGTATCCGATATAATAATTTTAGGAATATAATTTATGGGCAGTAAAGATATATAGTTTGCTGACAAGCAACTAAGTTAATCGAATTTTCTGCTACTGATATCACGTGCGTAGCTTTTCATGTAATTTACCTGTTTTTTTTTTGTGAGGTTTATATTATGTTTTATATGGCCGTATTTCTCCGCGCTTCAGTGAAGATTGAACGGGTACCGAATGCGGTACTTTGTACAAAGAATGCGAGGAATATAATCTGACATGAAGCGTCGTGTCTTGTCATACCCTACTATAAATCTGTGGAGGCTGCGTCGGTACATTTATAAAATTTATGAAAAAAAATCTCGCCCCTGTTAAATTTGGGAGACAAAGAAAAAAGAAAGTTTTTTATATAAAATCAATTTTAATACAAATGTAGGTCTCACGTTATAATTATTTCGAGTTACAACATATACTAACCGAAGTCCATCCATGATATCCTCAAGTGATTCAGAACTAGTGAATAATTGCTATAGATACGCAACGGGTTAATAATATAGGTCACATTCATGCACATTTAATTACACGCAACACAGTAAATTACCGCGTTTAAACGATAATGCACACATCCCACATTCTCACTTTTATTACCTTGCCCTTACTTTCTTGTTTACCTCACTCGTTAATAAGATCTAAGTATCTGTATTAAAAACCGGTATTTAATAAAATTTTAATTATCAAAGAGGTCTACGTATAATTTTAATTATACAGGCTGAATAAGATTCAAATTAGGAATATATCGCAGTGTGCCAATTCCAGCACTTTGTGAAATGAACATCGCGACAACCGTCGTACGAACCGGGGCAAGACATCGTACTTAGAATTTTGTCTACGGCAGGATCTTTGGCGCCACTGCGACCCTTATGGGGTGAATTAACCGTCTACGCTGTCTACAGTCCCCTTTAATGCTCCACCGACTTAAATTTTGTCGAATTTCCACCGCTATTATATAGCGTTGCGCAATCTTCGAGCGATGGCTTATGATTTCCGCTCTTTATAGCTTTCGCTTGTTTTCTGAGAGCAATCGCTGTGAATTGACGAGCCTGCTGATTAGTTACGATGTGATAGTTAACTTTGTTCCCGTTTCGGTGTTGTCAACGGGAAACGAACATTGTAAAATAAATTCGATTTGGTCTGATAACTTTTTGAATGGTTCGCCGGTGTTACTTAATGATCTTTCAAGATTATCTTCAAGTAATTTAAGTGATTGTCTAGTGGTCTGACCATCGGACTACCAAGTCATAGAGTACGAAATCGATCCTCTGATTTTTCAGAGTCACAATACAAGAAGTAATTTCATTTAAAATTGAATAAAAACAAAGACGAACCACAAACCACTCATATTTATATATATATCTCTTCTGTACGTGTGTTTGTCACTGAACTCCTCCTAAACGGCGGACCGATTTGGATGTTTTTTTTGTGTGTTCCAGTAGATTCGAGAATGGTTTAGCTTTCCAAATGGACCTGTGGTGGCGCTAATGACGACGTCTGCCAGGTCCGCACGTTTTCTAAAAATGATTTAATGAACAAATTAAGTTGAATTTATATCCTTTTCGCTTTCAAAACAAAACTATATTATGTTGGTACGAATAAACGTGAAAAGCGAAGCAACGGTCTAACCGATTGTTGAATAATTCAGCGAGATTATTCTCTTAGGTTGACATACTCGTTGCACACGCGATGAACCTCACTTATTTTAATGTAGGTATTACACTCTACCCTGTTTTAGATACTACATACGGAAATGTTCTAAAGGAAACAGTATAAACTCAATGGTAGTGCATAGTAGAATAATTGAAGGTATTATAGACTGATGAGGTTTTTATTATTTTATTTCCAAAAAGGTCCTGGTCGGTCATAGTGTTAACAAGAATTTTACAGTCGCCGCATCCCATTATGTGGAACTTCGACATACCTGGCGAAATGTGACTGAACTATTTTGTACACCTCAGCCTATCCCTTCAGGGATTACAGGCGTTATGTTATGTGTTCTAGAAATATTTACCTATTCAAATTATTCTTAAAACTAGCTGTAGCCAGAGGCTTCGCCCGCTACAACTCGAAAATTATCCCACGGGAAGATACAATCGGAATAAAAACTATCCACGTGTTAATCCAGGGTGTCAGCTAACTCCATACCAAATTTGATTAAAATCGCTCCGCCCGTTTAGACGTGAAGAAGTAACAAACATACACCCTCACACACTCACCAACTTTCGCCTTTATAATAATTTTGGTGTGATATCTGCCAATTTCTTAGAATACACGTTGAGTATTTCGATAGTTACGCATCCTAATAGGGTATTACCTCAATTAGGTAGGCACTTGTTGGAAAACCTCGCTTGGTTTTCTCAGAAGCTATCTATACTTACGTACAAAAAATCATTTTTACTTACGTTTATTTTCAGATACGATATCAATGAAAGTTATGTAAGTAAGTGTAAAATAGTTACTCCCCTACCTATGTCCTTCGCTCGGTTCTCAGACAATGCGTCACAACCGAATATATGCGCATATAAAAATTTAGTACTGTTATTAGATGCATGAAATTATGGAAGCTTCCGAGCGTACGATATATTACATTCTACGTAGTTTCACTAACCTCCCATCGCTTTGTTTACTTTGGCGGTAAGTAGGTGAGCATCTAACTTGCACGTGGGTAGGATACTTCACATTTTATAAAGGGAATTAATATTAAAAAACAATATAGCTTTTATTACATAGAAATACAGCTGGATATAAATTGGTATAAGGGCCAAAATCGTATTTCAATACATTTTTAAAACATACGTTTCTATTCAAGCTGTATTAAAGGAGATGGTAGCTACATTAACCGTAAAGAATTTAGAATGTTAATGCCATAATCATGTCATCAAGATAAAAGTGGCCCATCCACTCAATTAAATTCTCTGAGTGGTCTCTTGGGTACAACGCGGGAAGAGGTGAGAGTATGTGAAGAATACGCGCTCCATCTACAAGTCGAACCGTTTAGTGATGAAACTGGATTCAGTTTCATCACTAAACGGTTCGACTTGTACGGTTCAATTGATTAATTGATCAATGGAATAAGAAAATAACTAGATTTGGGTCTGGTTAATGGTAATAGGCTCGCCCACTATTACATGAGACGTCAACATGACTGCTAAAATGTGGGTGTACTATTAAGTACATCTCTACCTACCCCTTCGAGGATTGCAGGCGTGATGTTATGTTATGCAATTACCGGAGAATTTCTTCTACCCAAACATCAAATATAGAAACAAAGTCACAACCTACAATTACAACAGTCCAAATCGATATTCGATACAAAGAAATCAAAGCCTGCATTGATGAAATGGCAAAAGAAAAAAACATAAAGCGTTCGAAATATTCCAAAGTGTGAAATCAAATAATAAATAATTCAAATTAGAGAATCGGGATTACACAATAAGGGGCGACGGCCCTAAGGGAGCCGCAAACGTGACGGCCCCACGAAATTTGGAAGAAACCCGGTGACGTGTCAACCACCACTGACAAATTTAATTATTCAACTTACCGAAACGTTAGCAAGATGACTTTTCCCGAGCCGATAACTAAGTAGGAATAAATTCACTTAGAGCTGCCGAAGCAAAGTTTAACTTAATAAAACATTGGAATTTTCGTAATTCGATTGTTCTGAGGTCGGATCTCGCAGTCGGCCTGATTTGAATACGTCATTACGAGTCATTTGTCGTGTTCACCTGAGAAATGTTACCGAAATATGTACAACAATTCTCCAGTCGAACTGTCTGATTGTTATATTTTAGATCCTTTGGATCAACAGTTAAAACGGAATAAAGGAACTCTAATGAACGACAACTTTGGCCAAGATTTGACAACAGAATAAAGTCCTTATTAAGTTTTCGTGGAAAACTTTTCCTCATTTAAATATTACCTTACTTAAATAACGTTTTCACAGTGTTCAGTTTGTTGAGTGTAAAGCAAACAGACCCAGATGAAAAACTTATACTGGCTGAGTTCTTAAGAAGCTGGTCACGAATCATCAAAACAAAGGTTATTAGGTTATTCGTACTTCATCATCATAGACCTTTACAAAATTAATTTGTTTAACTTTGGTAATTTGTCATGAATTTGGGGTGTAAGAAATTAATGTCATTGTTCTTTTCTTGTATCTGTTTTGTATTTATATATAACATAAATAATCTACCTTCGATACAAGATGAGAATATTGAACAGTGATTTGTAAAAAAATCTTTTATGTATTCAGTCCTGGTGCATGTTCATCGATTTATTTGTAATACTACGTAAGCATAAATAATGCCTCTTCTCATAAGGATTGTGTAATAAATATAAAGGATACATAAAACTCGAGACGATTGAAAACTCGAGAATTGAAACGAAAAAATCTTTGTAAACTCATCAGACTTTTCTTACTTTAGTTTTTAACTAGTAAAACAAATAAGACTTCCCAAATAAGTAACAATATTCATTAATTACGCAAAGAATAAGAAAAATCGACAAGCGTGCTCGAGCCCGCGGATTTTTAGATTTATATCTGGGTTCCGTATAAATCACTTTAATGGTCCGATTAATGTCCGGACGGAGCTGAGGTGTAAGGTACGCAGAATAGACGTATGCAACAGAAATGTTGCCAACAAAAGAACACGAGGACACTCTATTAAATAACTGTGTAGGTAAGTATCTACGTACAGTCACGAGTAGGTACGCATGAGCAATAAAATTAAAATACACAGCAAAATTCAATAATGATTTTGTCCTGAGTTAAGACCTATTTGGGCGTTTTTCAAAAAAATCTGACCGTTACGGAACCGGAATGCTATTTTTTTTACCCTCTCACTCACCCATTTTTGTTACTCACCTGACGTTACGAAAGTACATTTTTATGACTGCACATCACAATATTTTATAATTATAAAATACACTAAAACTTATGATTCTAATATTACAGTTATTTACAGTATTATTACAGTTATTTATAGATAATTGGTGCAAATCTTTTTTATATGAAACCGGTCTTATCCTAATGTTCAATCATATTTTAATTTAGATAACTGTATTACTCTTGACTGGACGAGAAAGGTTGGCTTAACGCGAAATCAAAAAAAAAAAGAATAGAAAATAATTTTCAGTTGGTAACTACCTAGTACCTAATGAATAGCTAAATATAATATATTGTTTAATTGAAAATAATACCAAAATCGATTCCTCAAAATATTTCCGAAATGACGTCATTTGAATTTTTGTGAATAAATTTTTTAAGTTCAATAATTTAATTCTAAATCTAGATTTAGAATTACGATATACATCCAGTCAGTCTAGACCATTGTAATCATCAAACATTAAAATACGAATGTCTCAATTCTTGCGAATATTTACAAATCTTTGTCTTCCGTATTTAGTCTTTGGTAAACATGTGTTCGGAGCTAATCAGTATTTCAATAATTATTAATAGACATACTCCTGATAACCTGTCGTCCTACTCCTTCAGATCACGGTCTTTGATACCAAGATTGTTTCCTTTTTCTATTTAGTTGTAAATCAGAGTAGGTCGTGACTTTTAGATAATAAAACATCTATAATAATGTACCTACTAGCACTACGTCCGCGATACTTCGTATGCAAAACTTGTGATAGCGCTCCTAATACCTATGCATGGTACCTATAAATACTAAAAATATTCTTCAAACAATTCTTTTGATAATTTTTTTAACAGTATTTTTGTATTAATTAAAATAACTGGTCTTGAGTCATGGTGAATCTTGGCTCATGCTAGTACTGCTACGAAACAAATAATCCTTAACCCAAAAGCTGGGTAGCAAAACAAAAATTAAAACTTATTTCTCCTTTCAGTCTAAAATAGCTCAATAAGTATTATAATACATTTTTTATTTCAATAGCACTTAAGCGTTAGCAGGGTAGAAGTAACGCTTATCACTCGAGTGACCTCGGCCGTGTCGCACCGATATCGAATTATAATTAGGTCCAATGACTTCACCCGACATAATCACGGAATAACTGATGCATTTCATCGAGCGAATCAAGTAATGCACTCTGGAAAAATTAAAAAAATTCAAACAGTAAGACGTGACCAGGGTGAACCCAGGCGGCGTATTACTTTCTGTAATTTGTTTCATCACCACTGCACTCAAAACTGCGAAGGAAAATTTTGTATGTCAAAATATCAAAAATCGAAGATATTTAGCAGCACGCACGGTATCTGCGTGGGTTATAGCCCATTCTCTTTCATAGAGACGCCTGTATCCCAACAGTGGGATCATTATAACCTGATTAGGCTTTTGCTGGGAAGTTTGTTCCGCCACTGCTTCTTTCCAGCTAAAACCCTAGGAAGTGTTGAAGGGTGGACGTTTTGGGGGACTGTCTCTTGTAAATAAGTAAAGTAAATTCTGACGTTTGAAAAGTGCTGATTATCAGTCTAGTTTGAATGAATGAATTTGTTTTTAATTTAGATTTTAGAGAAGAAAGAACTATCGTGGTCAAACCCATTAAAAAAATTGAATTGTAAATTGAGCAATGAAGTATATATATATATATATACAGTACGAGTAGGTACGAAATACAATTGCTGACAGCATGTCTACCTCAACAATACTTAATTACTATTCATTGACGCATAAACCGAAAATACGTTTAATTTAAAACATCATTATCATAAGCAAACTTAGTGACATGACAAACGGTATAAAATATCACCAAATCTAAACAATGACGACCGGACTATTCTAATTTCTAGTTTATTTCAAATTCGGTACTATAGAAGTGTAGCTGCATTTTATTAAAAAAAAAAACAAATTTCATTTGTAAGACGACCGTACAAATCCGGAACAGCTGGCGAGTTCCCAGATCTACATTCGACATCTGCACATCATGCTCTTGACCCCACCTAAGATGCCTTGTAGTGCGTTTTTACGACAACAATAACGAAGAATACACCAATTTATTCATAACTGCAATATAACGCATTTCGTTAAAAGAAACCTCGTAAAAACTTGCAGACGCCAAAGAATCTTAAAAATAGAATCTTTCAATTGAACGAACAAGGAATGACTAGATAAAATTTTCCTCGAATCTATTGTTAGCGAATGACGGTGGAAGTTTAAAACATTTCATTCTTGGCGTATAATAACTATCGAAGCCTAAGTGATTCCGAGACAACGTTTTAAAAACCGAAGGGGAAACCTATTTTGCCGCAGAAACGCAAACACCTTTTCAATCCTTCAATGAGCCTAACGATGAGACGGTGGGAAGAGCCGTGGAGTACCAACTAACCGTGGCAGTTTCTTAATGGTATTGTAAGACAGAAAAAATACCGGGATCGCAGTACAATGGTGCAAAGAGAAAGATTAATCGTTCGTTCGGAAGACGCACTCGGGCTCGTACTATCAGAGGCGCTTCTATAAAAATTAATCATTTTAACGCGTCATTGTCGTTCGGTCTCCTCCCACGCGTGAAAACTTCCCCGCTAATTAAATTAGAATTAGGGAGCCGTTTGACAGATTGCGTTCGAATTTTTCACTCGCTTTTCGAACCAAAAGATGAATTTCTACAACTGCCATAAAATCTGTCTTCTTGATTAATAGACGGATGTGAATACTCGGATAAGTGGAAATTTTTATTCCCGTACCTATCTTGAGAGATAACGAAGAAAGAAGAATTACATAAAGCTTTCAGAAAGTGTGATGTAATCTCGACCGTCGTTTCCATAAACTTAATGGCGAAGTATCACAGAACTTACATATCGCTGTTATAACAACCCAAGTTGGCATATTTGTTACCCCCTCAGTCAGCATATTCGCGTCGAATGACCGCCAATTTATGTGAAAACTTCCACCGGTTAGAGCATGACCTATCTATATGAATAAAAGTTTTCACTCGTCAAGAGCTATCGGTATGTTTCGAGAAGAATACCTTAGGTAAATATGCCAGGTTGAAGTTTTCGCACGAAAGTTTGCGTTACGACAGGGCTATGTGTCAATTTCGCGATTGAAATATGGCGTCGGAGTTACCGTGCATGGATGGCGGCGACGCCACTGTTTCCGTGTGCTATAACTCGATGCACCCTGCATGCTACATGCTCACACAAATTCGTGCGAACTAGAAAAGAGCTCGTATTTCACACGGGGAATGGACGATAAGTTAGCGCGTCGATTTTATCTGTATGAAAATCGGGCACCTTGACAGATAACGCTGTCTACACGCATCGCATCGCGTCAGAACAGCCAACTTGCTCAATACTATCGCTCAGTGAACGATTCCCTACCTATATACATTAATAAGAACGCGTGTACAGTAATGAATGCCCGCAATTCGTCTCAATGTATAAGCTGGTAGGTAGTCGTGCCCTGCGAGACGCCTGGAGGATAAGTAAAATATTCCACTTAGTGAATTGCGTTCCGTAAATTGCCACAATTATCATACCGTTTTACCGGAGCTACAGTTGTATAAGGGAACTGTGTTTTATTTCTCTAAGAAAATCAGTATGACATCAAAAAATAGTGTAGTTGGATTTTATTAAAGTGTCGAGGGGTATACGAGATTTCGTAGTCGAGACCATGACGCCTCATTAACCTAGTACGGAGGCCATGGTTCGTATTCATGTGAGTCGGTAGTACTACGTATGAGCAATAAATAGACGGAAAGCCTTACCCGGAATGATATCCGGGATCACGAGAAAGTGGAAGTAGCTCGGCGGTAGTTAGGAGCTCGCTACTACGCCTAGCGGGGTAATAACGTAGATGCGTCATCTCTGACGATTTTACTGACTTCATATTTATGGGGAGGGACGGATTGATGGCTTGTCAGACGAAACGCGTTTTATTGAACATTATGAAAATTAAATATTTTTATAAATGGTTGTTCGTATAAAAAATCGTGTAAATCGTGTTTCAAAATCTGCGGCTTAGCGTATAAGATACAAGTTAATAAAGTGGATGGACAACCACTTTATTAACTGACTTAAAATATAAAACTTGATTTTGTAATTTTGGTTTAATCAAATTGAACCTTTTTAGTTTTTTTTACGAAGCTTAAATTAATTGTTGGTTTTTAATACTAATTCTACTGATTACATCCACAACTGAACAACCTTCAACAATAAAATAAGTCACAAAACATAATACCTACTTCAATCCTGCACGATTAATTTATCAAAGGGATAGCATGAACGTCAATATCCCTATAGAGTGTGGCACTCAATAAATTTTTATTTTATACATATTTGCACATGTTGAAAATGTACGATCTGTGTCGTTAGGTAGGCGTCCGTGCGTCGCGTCGCCAGGTACGTCGGTGGCGCCACATGGGCTTCTGCCAGATTAATGGATCATTGCCCCCCCACCTCACTGTCCCCCCCACACCCGCAGATGCGAAACTACTGTTCGACGACATCGCTCCTTCCTTCACTAGATATATGGCCTTCGTTCCTCCACTTAACACTATTTCAAATTACGAATGGTTTTCACTGTATGAATTCCATGCGACGACTTCTTAATAGTGTGACGGGATTGGACGTTATTTACACCATACGATGCTAACGAAAATAGACCATCCAACGCATTGAAGCAGCCTATAAAACACTGACCCACTATTACTACGATCATAACCCGCTTCGACCTTCAGTCTCAACAAGTAGCGAACTTACATTTATGCTCGATAAAACACTTCGGAACGGCTCGTCGTAAATCACGAAGACATCGAAAGTTAGCCGCCAAGCACTTAAAGTTTAACAGACAATAATAACTGACGATGAAAAAACGGCCTTCATCGGTGGGGGTATAAAAAGTAATGTGGCTATAGTGGTGGGGCTAAAGGGCTAAGTTGGTGAGTGGGTAAGTTTTGAGGAATGTTGTAATGAGGCGCGCGGGACAATCGATAAATTTGAATGTTCGCCGGCGCCGCCCATCGACTTGCAACTTTTTTCGGTAGCGGGGGGAACACGCGCCACACTGACGCCACTAGCTAAGGATCACCTTCCACAGGCAGCTACGCTACGCTACGTATATCATTTTCATCTGTGTTGTTAATCAACGGTAACTGAAACGAAAAATAATTGAGCTTCTTAGGAACGTTCACTTCTGAAAAGAAAATTATCATTCAGGTTCCTAAATTTGTAATTTTAGAAAATATCTAAACTGTGCTGTTAGATGGAGTAAATATACTTTACTTACTAATATTTACCTTACTACGTAACTCACCCCCTTGAAACGCAAGCTACGACTGCTACTAACATATGGTGCACAGACTTGGTCTTTGACTAACATCCAGAGGTCGAAACTCAAGGTTTGCCAACGGGCAATGGAGCGTTGCATACTCAACGTTTTTTAAACTTACCGATCGTATAAGGAACACCACACTACGCTCTAAAACTCAAATTTGCTGACGTAGCTCATAAAGCTGCCAAAATAAAATGGGGCTGGGCAGGGCATGTCTGCCGGATAAAGCTGTGGGCCAGCATATCTCAGAATTGGAGCTCGGAGACAGCTAGACGGCGGTGCGGCAGACCGAGAGATGGCGGGACGCTTTGGATGCCTTTCTCGTTAACTGGCGAGAAGAGGCGCAACAACGAGAAAAGTGGAAGGAATGGGGGGAGGCCTTTGCTCAGGAGTGTAAAAGATCAGGCTAAAAATAAAAGGTATCCCAAAGCAAGTAGGTACCTAAATATTGTTTTAAGTGCTAAAAAAAAAAGAAGAAGACTTAGATTTTCCAAAAAAAGTCAAAGGATTCACCCAACAAACTAGAATCCAAAGCTTACAACTAAACGAAAACTACCTTTAATACTGAAAATAAAAATTGCAGCGATTTGATAGCGTAGCATTGCAATACTGGACAGTTGTCTTATAGGTAGGGCTGCCCTGTCGACGACCATTCACATATTTGATGCAATTGGTATCACACTTACCAAGAATACGTCTGGACTCTTTGATTTATGTTCAGACTTTGGACCTGAACTGAACAATGCTATGAATTATATATCACTTTCTACAAATTATATTAAAATATAGGAGGTCTTACTAATTAGATCGTCCAAAGAAAGATACTCTACTAAAACAAAGCTTTATGTCCGATAATGTCAAGACAGAATTGGAATCAATAAATAAAAATAAAATGATATTTATAGCACAGATTCATACTGACTATCAACCCTATAAACAAGCAGGTAAGGTAGCGTGTAGGCGAATGCGGAAGTGATAATCTTAAAAGTTAGATTGACATAGTTCTGTCGTATAAAACTGTAGCAAAGTTACAAGTTACAATGTCACAGGGATGCGAAGGTACGTCCCCTGATTTATTGAGCCTGGCACTCTTTCAACTGGTAATTGGGACGAAATACGTAAACCCGTGGAATAGCTATACTTTTTACGATGGTATACTTTGACGTGCTTTTAAATTTGCTTATGAAATTGTTGATATTGTTCGTATGTCTTTTCTGTAGTAAAGCTTAATTTATAGTTTTGTGTGTTGCATGTAAGTGCTCTAGTCTTATATTTTATTTCTTGTCAACTTTTTTTAATAGACCTAGAGTTACTAATGGGTTAAGTTTTTTTTTTGTTAGTGGCTTAATTATTTATGGTTCTGAGAATTTATACAGGGTTTTCAGTTTATACTTTTATTAAAAGATTTGTTCCAAAAATTTTAGATTTGGGGAATTAGGGTCCGAATTGAAAAGGAATGTTACAAATATTACTTAAGTGTTAAAAAAATGTAAGACCGATGTAATGCTTTGAAGATCAAACAAGAAATACTTTAATTATTAATACTTAACAAAACTAACCATAAAACATTTTTCTTTTAAAATGCAAATAAATGCAATGACCGAACAATGATCAAATTATTACTTTGCATTATTCCTCCATAGAAATAGTCGTGTATATATTATTTGTGATAATAGTTTGTTACAGTAAATAATAAACGCATGTTTATACAACTATTATTAGTTCACACGTGAGTAAATCCAGCGATACACTACGGTAACAGTTCTCCTTGTACAACAAAGGAGACATGTTGTCATAGACAAGCTGCCATCATCGTGTCAACACGTGATTGGTGGCTGTAAGAAAAAAGGTAATGTCTTTTATGTTAGTAACTGGGATGAAATAGCCCCCTTTAATGGATACATTTACGGGGCCTCTTCTACTGGCTTAGTAGCTTTAGTTTTTAATACTCGTAGGTAGGTAATAAAAAAGAATTCGAAAAAAAAAACGAAAATCTTAACCCTGAATAATGTTTGTTCTACTTACCCTGTATGATACAAAAGAATAGTAATTTTAGAAAAACTAACAAAATTCGAAACAGATCATCAAATATGTACCTATATAAATTATATCGATCCTACCATACGAGAGTATTCTCGGGTGGCGAAGACATGAAGGTGAATTAGAATAGAATGCATCGGTAAACGATCTCAGACGTGCTAACAAAAACTTGCCCTGTCTTGGCTTGTCTCTACAGAATATAAGGAGAATAAGACATATCACCAAACTATAGATATACGTTCCACATTGACATCAGAAAGACAAAGTCTTAGAACCTGATAGATGACATCTAAAAATAAATATCAAGACCTCTTATAACATCATAAGGCGATATAAAATACAGTAGTCTTAAGTTTATCAAACCATCATAAGTAAGCCATCAATCATGGCACGTGATATTAGTGATAACACGTCCTGATAATGGGCTGACCTCAAAATATCGTATCGGTAGACCTGACGTCGATTTACAAAAGTAAGCCATCACTAAGCCTGATCTAGAAATCGATTTTTATCTTTTAAATGACAATTAAGGCAAAAAAATACTGCCCAAATATTAACAAAAAATAACTAGGGTACCTATTCTATTTTGTTTTCAGTACAATGCAAGGATTAAAAAAAACTGAATCTGTTCAGGCGTATACATTTTATCCTAGAATAAAAAAAACTGAAAACAATATAAGGCATTAGAAATCTGCATTTCATTTAAAAGGCTTACGCAAACGTAGGTGAAGCAGGGGCAAAGTTCTGTTTCTGGAATAGTGGTAACAAACTTAGCACTCACGATGAATTACAAGTTCCCTTCAAAGAAGAATGGATTAAAACTAGTTGGTGAAATGTGGCCCTGGTAGTCGGGGAAACTTTCAATTTTTATGACAAATTCAATTAGGACGAGATTTATACATCTTTGGCACTCAAATCTATTTTACATTAGGGGGAATGGTAATACCCCAACTAACCCTTTTATAACTAAGTTTGGTGAATGCATTTGTTTTTATTAAAGTGATTTTTTGTTGAAAATTTTACATTTGTAATTATTAAGCAAATTATGATTTATGGTAGAGACATTGTGTTTAAGTTTAATCAACGTACAAATAATGCAATCGTCGAGTCTTAACTACTCAATTCGTTCCGATGATAAGAGTTAAATACCCATTTTATTATTTAAAATTCCGATTGCAAATACCAATGGTATTTGAAGCTAAGCACGGTTACAGGTAACTTCAATATTTATTCATCTTGTTAGACAATGTGAAAAATCGCTGAGCAAAGAACAGTAAGATGCCTGAAATAATTAAAGTTAAAAATACTCTACGAAAGGTAGAATCCTGTAACGTTACAAACTTTATGCAAAATTGCGCGACTTACTCTAGCGAACAAAACTGTAATAGCACGCAGGTACAATGTTGCAGTCTGGCAGTTCACAACTTGACGTTTTAAATCTCACCGAAAGTGGTGTCCGATCGCGCCAACAGAACTCACGCCACCGAATCCCATTACCGATAGAGATCTCGCGACATCGGTGGACAATAAAATTGTTCCATCATATCTGAAAGTTTGCCCCATAATGAAGCGTATGGGGAGAATGGTTTACGACAGTCGTCGGCGAATCTTTATTGGTAGCGGACCAATTTAGATAAAAGGAAAGAGCTTTCGCCCTGAAACACCAGAGATAGCAGTCTTAACTATCGCCAAGTTAGCGGTAGTTAATCCGGTCCGTTCACAGATAAATCAACAGTCGAAAGCGATAAATTTCGGCCGGCCGCGGTAATAGGTGAAAACTATTAGGTTCCAGGATTATTTAGGTGTAGAACAGAAAAAATATGAAAGCCTCCAGGCGCCAGCTTTTACTCGCCAGGTAAATTCTTCAACTAGTACAGTGTTTGGATAAAACTTTATTCATAAATAATTTAACTATATAATGGGAAATGTCTACTGTTTTATTCAATTGATGCAGGTACGTTTGTCTTCATTTATGATGGACACGATACGCGTCTCGTACTTAA
This sequence comes from Diarsia rubi, assembly GCA_932274075.1. NCBI lineage: Eukaryota > Metazoa > Arthropoda > Insecta > Lepidoptera > Noctuidae > Diarsia > Diarsia rubi. The sequence continues at coordinate 11,084,148 of OW026417.1, read as the reverse complement.
AGCGTCTTATTATATTTTACATATCAACTTTGTTGGTGTCGGCTTCGCTGAATGTTAGTATTTAACATGGAGCGAATAACCACCATACCACCACAACCTAGTTAGTAGTGGGTAACTGGGTAATATGCTTGGTAAGACTGGTTGTGACCTGCAAAGACTGTCAAAGATCCATAAATGATAGCCGGGACCAACGGCTCATATTTTACAAAGATACCTTTAAAAACGCACCCTTCGACCCATAAATGAAAGACGCAGTAATAATTCGATTTCTTTATTTGAAATTTTATTTCATATCACAAAAACCGCTAAGCAAATTCAATCGTTTGGATGGAAATATGGAGAAATCATGAAAATTTAGTTGTCAAGCCAACGAAAAAGAAGGGCGATGTGAGAACAAAACTATTGTAGGGAGATTTTTCCCCAAAGTAATGTATTCCGATTTACTACAAGCATTTGTATTCAATGAAATAAATCAAATATGTGTGCTTAAAGAAATTGTCTGTATACGTTTACGAAGACGGAAGAGTTTTAAAAAATACAATAAAATACTTCGTCTATCTATAAACCTAAAATAAAATTGCACTGTAAACTAAAATGTAGGAAAACCTTTTATTTCATTCAAATAAATGCAGAAGCAGCAAGGTCTAATCCAATTTAATTACCATGTCAAATAAAGGTTGAAATAGGTCTAATTATAATGGATACCGACTGCCAAGCCTGCACGAAAAGTTAACACTACTATGGGCTTCAAACTCGTTAGAGATCTCGCCTTGAGGACTGTCTCTCACTTTATCTATTCTATGCCTTTAGAAGAGGACGAACAATGTTGGAAAATGTAGACAGTATCGAGTTCCAATCGTAGATCTTCGGATCTTTTGCTCATTCATTCGGCTGTCGTCAGTCGACGGCGCCCGTCGTCTCGGCCGAAATGCGTTGGAATTTTCCGCGAAAACTTCGCGAAATTTCGACAACTAACTTTCCAATATAACAAAATGGCGACAGCTTAAATAGATGACTGTAGGAGACGGTTTGACGATGATTTAGTTGTATTAGATGGTACATTTTTATTTATATCAATAATACTTATGTGTTTAGAAAAGAGGATGGTTGCCGTTTAACCTATACATATTTTCCTTGCCTTTTTTCGGCACTTTTCTTAGCATTTCTTTTCATTTGTAGGTATAAAATTGTATCCAAAATATGTAGGTGCTTCTACATTCGAATTATAAAAACGTTAATAACTGTTTATCATTTTCACACGCAGTGTTAAGTTTTAGCTGCCAGCCTAAAAAGAGCTTAAGTTTTGAAGTATGAATATGCTTGTATTATAATGTAAAAGTTGCGAACAATGTTTTAACAAGCTTTTGTCCAAAAGAAAAGATTTTCCAATTCACCGAAGGCAACAACGTAATCCACTGAGTGGATCTTAAAGTGGACTTAGCCAAATCGGCGTCTCCCTTTCTTAGCTTGTTATCTCATATCCTAAAAGTTTAAAACGTAGGAGCCATCGAAACGGGAACTTATTAACTCGATGTGATCGCCCCCGTGGAAACTGCTCTACGGTAAAATGTTACAGGAAGGAAAACTTTCGACAAACTGCAAAAAGAAACTGAGTAAAGTTTAAAAAGAGAACGCTAAATGCGATCCGTACTTAGCGAAGTAAAGCTTTGATCACACAAGCTGTCCAGAATCACAAATATCAGTAGCAGGAGTGAGCTCCTGACAGACTGCAATGTTGAATAATAAATATAATAATCGTCAGAGAATTAGAACATTTTTACAACTTGTACAAATCGCACTCGTGTGAAACGCTTTTGAAATTCATCGGAGGAAACTTTCGACTTATTATATTTGTCTAAGCTTTATAGACGGGAATTTGCTGCGACGTTCCAGAAGCGCGATTTAAAAGTTTACACAATCACAACGCGCGTTTCACATCGCAGATCGCATTCTACCTTCTGATCATAACAAGTTCGAACTTGGCGAAATATGGCAACTCTTTTTATTGTGCTCAACCCCGTATATGCGTACCCGGTTTTATACTAGTTCCGTGTAAATTTTTATGTTAACTCCCAATTTTATTCTTCTGTCATTCTCTCATATAAAAGTTAAAACTGTTGATATGAGCAAACTTAAATTGGATGAATTTATTGGTAATTGTAAGTTTAGCGAGAAAAACAATCACTTCTAGTAGTTTTATTTGAGCTCATTTGGGTCAGTTTATGGAGAGAAAAAAACTGCTGGATCATCCGGTCTTTAGGAGCGGAGCTATTTTATTTAATGCGTTCTCTTATTACAAGTTCACGAATAAGATCTTAAGTTGGGTAGTAAACTGCACTTTTTTTCAAGATCCGGGCGTATGTCCTATTCGTTAATAGTCGGCAGCACTTAAAGATTTCCGCGGTACCTGCGCTACCAGATCATTTGCATACATTGCGATCGGCTATCCACTGTTCGACGACCACGCAGTTATAAATAGCACTGAGCACTCGCGGATGTGGTAATGCACGCGGAAAATGTTGAATTAAAACTAAGTCGTACAAATGATAAGGTTAAATCCTATACGTTTGAAAATATACTTAAGCTTAGGTTTAATAATACATGGATCAGAGAATTTTAATATGCAAATGTGCTACATGTGGCTTGTAGATGAGGGACAGTATTTCGCTTTTGTCAAAAAAAAAACACATATTTTTCACTAAAAACTAAGAAAATATAATAATTTTAATTGGAAAAACAAAAAGTTTAAAATGGTATTAAATTATTTAAGATGCTATTTTACTCTCACCGGTAGATACTAAATCAACTAATAGCCGGAAACCAGACATTTCAACAGTAGTTTAATTTTCAAACAAATCCAAGCATATCCATTAGGTTTCTTTTAGACATTGGCGTCTAATGCAAATGGAGGGCGATCTAGCTCGCGCTGCATGTTACATGAGCCTGCATTCGTAACCACGTCTTCATGTTAATTGTAGAAATTATCCAGTTCACTAGCATTTCAATGAAACTTTCGGTAAGGGCCTTGATGGTCTGCAAATGGTAGGTTTTGTGTTGAATTATTTAGGTTCCAGCGGTGGCCCAGTGGTGGCGGCTCAGACTTACGAACAGTAGGTTGTTGGTTCGAACCCAGGCAGGCACATTACTTTGTGTAATTTATTTCATCACCGTTGCTCTCAAAACGGTAAAGGAAAACATCGTGAGGAAACCGGCATGTCTTAGAACCAAAAAATTCGAAGACTATCTACCAATCCGCACTGTGCCCGCGTGGTAGATTTATATAGCCCATACCCTCTCAAAGAGTGGAGGCCTGTGTCCCAGCAGTGGGAACATTAATAGGCTTCCCGTCGGGGCCGCGGGTTGTACACTAGTTATCGCAGCCTCGACATAGAGGGCGAAGAAGGAACATGGGTGGTTTTTAGTCAGTAGAAGTCTGACACTCCCTTTCGCTCTGCCCAAGAGCGGAAGGGGTTATTCGATGATTTTACACCCGCCAAAAAAAAAAAAGGGTTGACAGGCTTTTGATGATGATGATGACTATTGCATAAAATGTTGAATAGAAGAGGTCGACAAAGTTTGTATATTAACTTATATGTTTGACTCCGAGATTAAAAGGGGTTTTTTGTATGGAAAGTGTAGGGGCAATTCCTTGTTTGGCAATACATATTGGTTAAATTTATTATTACAATTAAAATTTTAAAAAAGATAACAAATAAAAACTATATATTCATTTAACACAATATCTTTTAACTTTTTTTTTTTGGGGGTTGGGAATTCATCTAATAACCTCTCCGGGCAGAGCGGAAGGGAGTGTCAGACTTCTACTGTAAAACCACCCATGTCCCTCTTGCCCTTTGTGTCGAGGCCGCGGTATCTCATTCGATCAACCCGCAGCGCCGACGGGATTATCTATTAACCTGTCTTATTGGTTTTAAGTGTCTTTAAAATGAGACCCTAATACCATTGTCCAAATTGAACGTTGTTGTATGTTAAAAAACATTTGAAGTTATCTTTAATAAATATTTTTTTTTACGTTCCGCACTAGCCTTTCATTAACTGCCATTTGGATTACAAGCATAGTTGATTTAATATCAGCAGAAAGCAATAAAACAGTCGTTGAATTATACATTAATAGTGTCGAATTAATATACGGTAGCCGATAGCAACCGATTGGAGCCGATTGCCGAATTAAACTTGAGAACGAACGGCCTTGACTCCCCTGCTGAACGAATGATGATGCGCACAAAATATCTACTGAGACTGCAATCCAAATATAATTACAGTATGGGCCCACTAAACTTAGTACAGAAACCGCAATTTGTTGTAATGACTAGTAAGGGATTATACCTAATGGATGGGCTTGGCTTCCACTTACCTACCTATACGTTTGATACTGATCTGATAGCGTCATATTCCTAAAACCCGGTTTCCTAAAGATAGCAGAGGTGATTGACCTGTCTAACCTTTTGGGCGTACGATCTGCGTAAAACTAGGAGCTCGCAAATTGTAATACAATAAAAGAAGTATGTGTTTGCTGACTAGCAGAGATTTTGAGGCGGGTTTTTATAACATACTGATAGCTTTTTTACAACAGATATAGGAAAAATTCTCATTTTCGTCACTACGATGCGTGCTCGTATATTCCGTTGCTTAGCACCGTAGACCCTGCTCAACTATTAGGAAAACACAAAATAAATATAAAATCAATTCTTTGTCATATCGAGCATTTGATATCTTCGTAGAATACGTATATAAAATTATTCATATTCCTTACATAAACCGGCACATAGAATAGAGACCTTGACAATAAGTACAGAAGAAAGAAGAAAAATCGACATTTAACATAATGATGGTTACACGAGATACGATTTCCATAGTAACCCGTTTTCTTCAGCTGATTCATACAACACGGGAAGGTAAATGACTAATGCAGAACATTTTTCTTGCATTCCTAGATCGCTATAGAAATAAAGGTACGAAAGTTATTTATAGGTGTGATTAATCATGTACAACAAAATGACTAGATTTTCCATTGAATAGATAGGTTAGATACAGAATGGAGAAAAAACTGGTGTCAATTACGACGTAACTCCCACGTATTATGAGGACGCGATCGTATGTCTGCCAGTGACGTATTTAAGTTAAGTAATGTGATTGTCAAGTTTGATAGGTTACTCGATGCTGTCAGATTCTTGTAGTACATCAACTAGATGGCTCTTGCAAGAAAATCACGATTGGTTCACTTTATTCCGTCTATTAATTAAAATCGAAATTTGTTATAATCATATTATTTTGAAACGAGAATAACTGCCGACAAACTGTTTTGCAGTTTGGCAGACTTTATATATTTTATTGTTAACCAGATTTTGAAAAAAATAAAAAAAATATGTACAGATCTACGCCATTGACAACACCTTGAGCACCTACGTACCAGCCTATATCTTCTACAAGACTAGACGGTGCGTCCGCCGGTTCTGCCGGTAGCACCAACCTATCTACAGATAATAAAGGCTCCCCAGTGTAACTTTGAATCAAAACTAACGACAGGTTAATGAACTGATTAAGATTATAATGACGAACAGTCTTATCGTCCACCACGAAAACTTGTAACAATCTCTGATAAGTCTTTTGAAGACTATTGTTCTGAGATGAAATGCCTCCTGAGGTCATATCACCTTGTGTTCTTTTAGCATTTAGCTGCCTCACGTCCGGCGTCCGTTCACGTTTGGGACTAATTATTGCTTGAGGGATCAACAGACCAACATTTTGAAGGTGACAACTACCTAAATCGAGTTTGTCGCATCAATTTGGTTCCTTATCAAAAGGAAAATGAAATTCATATACCTACCTACCTAGATTATTTTTTGCATCATAACGTTTTTTATTGGCATCATATGTATGCATCTTAATTTTTTGTCCCGCTCTTTCAGCCTGTCACGCAACGTGTTTCGGATGTATTCGTTTACGTGTCGTTCTTCGTAACCTATACATTGTAGGTACTTAATCTATAGAACCGGTCATCAACCTGAAGATTAACCCGCCGCGGCAAGGTTGGGGAGGTGACATTGGATCCAGTATTGCGCGGGCGTCGACGCCGATCCGACAATGAGCACACATGCGCAAAAGCAATCAATTTGCGTAGATGTGCATGTGTGAACTTGAAAATTAATAGCATTCTTCTAACATTCCGAACGACGTATCCTTGATAGGCAACTGGCCTCCATTATCTCTACTCACGTCAACTTGTAAAGATTCTAAAATCAAATTTACCTACTCAAGTAGGGCTGTTAACGCTGTTACCCTCTGAAAAGATTTAAATACCCATAATTATAATCAATCAAACATCGGTATCTATCGGAGTCTTAAAACCTTAGGTCAAGTGGAGTTATTGTATTCGCGAAAACACTAGAATTACGCAGCAACTTACACAGATTGATAACCCCAGTCTTTTTTTTTAAACATGGTTGCCCCACTCTAGGAATTTCTCCTGTATCGTGGATGCGTTCACAAACATTTAAACTCACATACACAAATACCTAGACCCATTCAGTTAGTCAGTAATCTTATAATCTATTAAAATTGTCTTTAGAAAAATAAAACAATCTTTACATGACAGTTTTATGTATGCACGCAATCTTCGACATTTATGTCATTTTTCGAAGACATAAAACATAAACGGGGATGATTCCTATAAAATTATACGTTACGAGCCTACAATCACTGAATGCAAAACAAGCGAAACGAATGTAAATACAAGTTTTATACCAAATTATCATGTAAATGTAAACTTTATTGCGTTAAATTTACGAGATGTACGCGTTAAAATAACGCCATAAGGATATAAGCATGTAAAATAAGCGAAGGAGTGGGAAAATCATCATAAATCTTGGGGTAGCGTTGTAATGTGATATAAACGCTTCGGAGTGATAAAGAATCACGGTTGGAATCCCGTTTTAGATTTAGTCGCGTTTGTAAAAATCCTTAGAACGTCAAAGGATCCGTTTTATAGCTTCAGCTGCATAATGTGGACGGTAATGTATGCGGTTGGCATTCATGGGTATACCTAGGACTTAGGTAAATAAGTGTCGTTGAACTTTAACTAAGCTTTTAAATGCAGTTAATGAATAGGTACTCACGAACCGACTATGTATTTACCAAGTATGTTCTGCTCTGTTCATCCCAGCACGATAGAAAATTCATAAATAAAAACACATAAATACTTAAGTTTAGGGTCTATTTCACGATGTCCGAGTAGCTACTACTCACGTAGAGTACAGACTAATTAATAAAAAAATGCAACAGAATTTGTATGAAATTATCAGCCAAGTAAGTTAACAGTAACTAAATTAAATCGTAGGTGGTGGAACAGGCCCTTACTAAGTTAGCTGATTTCTACGTTACCGACTACCGTTTGTATGCTACATATTTTTCTAAACCAGCCTATTTAATTTTGTAAGTATAATTCATATTTACGACAGAATGGTAGGTATTAAAAACATATCATCCTTTGAAAAGTATACCTATAGCTGTAAAAAGGTATTCATCTATTTTTAAACCCGGTCAAATGACATATACGTGAGTAAATACATGCACTATAAAATATTATTAATATCAATAATGCGAGTATGTACAATAATAATTGGTGTTCATATATTCCCGAGCGGTGATAATACTGTTATCGCTAGGAATTATAAACGATGATTTAACCATTGACCTACGTAATCTAGTGTACTCATACGAGTACAAACACACATAGACCAGCTATTAATAAGGACACTGGTTACCACATTATTTTATTATTTTTTTGAATTTAACATAATTTATTGATTGGCCTAAAGATAAGGATCTTTCACGATCTACAGCGATTACGCATTAGATCGCGAAAAATGGAAGGAAGGAAGGGAGGCCTTTGCTCTGCAGTGGGACAATACAGGCTTATAATATTATATAATGATAATATGTAATAGGGTATTTCACCAAAAAAATCCAATGAGTCCATCAGACATATTTCATACCTTTAATAAATTAAACCATAGTACAATATGAGTATTTTTTCTTATGAAGTTTAATTTACCATATCCAAATATACCGGTTCTTTAGCCCTTTGCCTGTTCACTAAAATCCTCGAAGGCTCTTTTTTGTTTTACCTTAAAAATAGTTCCGTATGTGTGACTATTGTCTCAAATAAAAAATGAGCAGAAGTTGGTGTGCTTACATAACTTTTGATTAATGCTTGGCGCTATGGAAATAAGAATAATTCGCCCACCACTTCGCCAGCGTGAAGGTCAAGATTTATAGCAAGGGACTAATAATTATATATTAATATTAATATAGGGATACTGCTCGAATAAAATGTATCGTATATCGTATGTCAGTAACTCACAAATTAAAAGGCAAATTCTTCGAAAACGAAAAGTTTTCGCGAAACAGAGTTAATTTCGTATTTAGTATATCATTATGAATTACTTTCAAGGATTCCTTTTTACCATTTTCAGATAAAATAATTAACTCGACAAGACGTTGGTGTGTCGAGTATAGTGTAAGATGCTATAGCTATCGCTAGATTACTTAGCAAAACTGGCCAAGTGCAAGTGGGACTTGCATATAAAAGGTTCCGTACCATTGTAGTAGATATTGAGAGATTTTATTTTAATTAGATTATTTTAGCACCATAGACTTCCTATAAGATTTCCTGTAATCTATAAGTGATGTACTAATTTCAGTACATTCAAAAAAAAATTAGGCTCAGTAGTTTCGGAGATAAGAGGTGGGGGGAATCGTCGGATAGACAGCAGACACACGAGTGATCATATAAGGGTTATTTTTTTATTCCTTTTGAGGTACGGAACTCTAAAAAACCTTATTACTTACGCTTATGAATGTCAAATTATCAACTTGTACCAGAGAGAGATCAGCTCTGATTGAATGAAAGCCCCTTTATATAGCTGATTTTTTTAGATCCAACCTTCATGCCTGGCAAATGGCAGTTTTTAATCCGATACTCGCCTTCATTTGAGCTTGCTAAAAGCTTAAAAAACATCAATATCGACAAACGTGGAACGATAAAACTCGGGTTCTCAAACCGCTCGAATCAGGTGGGTAAGCCTTCCCAAAATTCGACATGTGGGTAACTTTGGTACCGTTTTAAGTCTGAAGGTTGTTCAATACACTTGAATTGATCTTGGAGAAAATAATCAAAATCAAAGTATTTATTTGAAGTAAGCCAGTTACAGGCACTTTTGAGTTGTCGATACAAATATGTAATGAAGTGAAGCTACAATCCCTTTATCGAGACATAATAATTATGAAAGCACTGTAGTTGCCCATTCCAAAGCGTAGATCTCGATGGCGAAAAACGGGCTAGAAACTCCATGGACTCTCTTTATATTAGAATATTGTTACAAAACCTTGGTTACATCATTCATATTGAGATTGTACCAATCTGCATTACATACCCAATTGAATCCTGAACCGGTACTTACATTTCAAAAAACAGGCTTCTAGCTTACTGTTTTATAATATTTTTCTACCTCCATTGAATCGATCAGGTTAAGTACCTTTTCAAGTAATGGTAATCCTCAGACATTTTTAGTTCCCCTTATCTTGGAGGCTTATTAACGATTCCCTATAAGGCGCATATTAATCCGATTTGTGAAACGTCCGTACCCCTATTATTCTCGGACCGGCTCTCCGGAAAAATGGATATAATTTTTACCGGCTAGCCCATTTTTTTCTCGGTTGCAAAACGTGAAGGAAAATTGAATTTTGTGCCATGCCTCAGTGGACTAATTCGGCTAATGCATTTAGTACGATGCATGCTCTGCGTACTAGCGAACGGCGATTTTACAGAAATTAATTTGCAATACTCTCTTTTTTTCTAACCTGCAGGGCTATTGCGTATCTTTTAAATGACAGTGGCTATCATATATTGTCTATGGATTAACTGTCAAATTGGTTATGGTTTAGTACAAAATGGAACCATTTGACAGTAATTGATAGGCACTATAGGTTAGCCACTGTCATTTAAAAGATACGCAATAGCCCTGCTGAACTACTTTTCAGGTTTCAGTTTTCTTATACTCGTAGTTACGTATGTTACAAAAAAATACAAGATGAGATGATGATGCGAGTTATTGATTCCCTGGCTGCGGGATGTTGTAAAAGATACCGCGGCCTTGACGTAAAGGGCTAAGAAGGAACTTGGGGTGGTTTTTTGTCAGTAGAAGTCTGACACTTCGTTTCGCTCTGCCCAAGAGTGGGAGGGGCTATTTGATGATTCCCCCTCCCCCCACCAAAATAATAATATATCTATCAGTCATAATTAACTTGTCTAAGTTAAAACCAGTAGAAACATTTCGTAGGTCCCTATTTCATACAAGAGGTACTGTATGGCATACAATATTTCTGTAAGTATAATTTGTATTTTGTCTTTATATATAATTGTATATTGTCTTGCAGTTTTACAATAAATTGAGTAAAATAGTAATAGGTAAATTAATAATATAATACCTAAATATATTAATAGGTAAATTGACAACCATGTGTCTGGTTTTACCCATAGGTACCTACTAATATTATATTTTTACCATTATTTAATGAAGGATGTATTTGTTGCTATACTATAAATATATTTATTATTATGCCTCAGGGTAGGGTATGTTATTGTTATAATATGCCTTTTTGAAGAATTTTTTCCAAGTGACTAAAACCAAAATAGTTTTCTTTGTGAGCTTGTAATAAATGCATACATAATTAGTGCAATTACGTAATGCATTTTAAAGGTATTCAAAATCGAAAGATTTGCTCTGAAATACGAGTTTTCCTGTCACAACTAAATAAGTTTTATTTTGAAAATAAAGTTCTCATAAATTGAATTAGATATCAATATATCATACAAAATGCTATAGGCTATCATTAAAATTCGCCCCGCATATCTTATTAATAACCCTCCTTTTGGGTTTCGCCGCAGTCGGGCAAAAAATATGACCATTTCGTTTTTTATCTAGGGTTAATGTCTAACCCGGTGTCACAGCTTTTATGCCGCTCAAAGGTCTCTGGATTCGCTTTTAATGCTATCGAGAAATATTTCTCACGCATGCTGGTTAACAAGCAAGGTGGTTAATATAATTACAATACGCACATTAATCATGCCATGGATTCGAACTCGAGACCTACGGCTTGGCAGTCCAACAGTCACACCACTAGGCTATACCCACATCATAATAATAATGAAACAACGGTTTTCAGTAGCATTGAAAATTATCCTAGTATACCTGCCTCTGTTTAACCCTGCGTAAACTATTGCGAAGAAGATCAATTTGTATCAAAAGCGTTTGAACTCTAGTACGCACTCTATTATGTGTCCTATCGCAGCTGTGAATATTAATAGAAGGGCATTAATAAAGCCGAGTGGGTAGAGCAATAATAGCGCTATCTTTGCTATCGATACAACGCTAGGTGCAATAGGACCACCTGTACACTCCCACTGAACTAAGCCTACTCAATTTGTGGTCCTACAGGTTTTGCGAGCTGATGAGTCCACCATTTATGGATATGCCTGTGTCATAGTTAGTCTCATCTTGATAGTAATGCTTGGGTAGTAAAAGGTAAATAGTTTCTACATTTACCTAAAATAAATTCAATCCACATTGTATGCGTGTTCTTGCGAAAATCTGCGTTCGTTTTATGATTTAACTTTTCATCCCAAGTTAGTGTTGACAAGCTCTTATGAATTTAGTTCAATTACCTGAAACAAAGAAGTACAAAATTAGCTTTGAAGACGTAATATCGAGTAAGAAAGACGACTCAATCAAAGACAAAATTATCGCTGAACCATGTTATGGAATAAAAAAATGCATGACGCACATGGATGTGAATTTTCCATGATTAAAAGTACTTAATCCTTTAAAACTACTAAATGCTTTAGCCAAGGATTCAAAGTGATAACTATAAAAAAACGTAACATTCAATCAAGTTCATCCACTTGGACAATAGCCAAGCGGAGAGTGCAGACGTTTTCCCAAGTTTTGCATAAAACTCACTTCCAAAGGCATTTGATGAATAAAACGTTGTCACAGGAGTGCACTTTTTTATTTCCATCCACAATTTATTGGTGCAATGTGTATTTACAGTATCTCCCGCGTCTGCCAAGTTAGTAACCATGTTTCGAAAGCAGAGAAATGTGGTTTTTATTATAACTTTTTATTGAATTCACTTTCTTTTCTGTAGACAGAATTGTCGTTTTATCGGTCATCGAACAGACTTTTGGGGACGGGTGACATTCGTAAAAGTAATCGTACGATGTTTTCAGATTATTCATATCTAATCTTTCGGTTCTTTACGCTGTCGTGCAGTGGAGGACAACGATAAAGTTGTATCCGAATTATTGAATTCCTAACTTTTTAATTATTTAGGTTTTCAGAACTTTTAGCCTCTAGGTTTATCTCAAATGAATCGATACTGATAATTAAAAACAGTTTTGCATCAAAAACGACTCAAAAGTTAAACGAATTCCAAAGCGGACCCATATCATCATAAAACAATCTGATCGCGATTAGTAAACTCAATTAATGTACAGAGACTCGAGTGTAGTGTACCGACTGACGGCGCGTCGCCGCGCGCCGTCGAACGGTCGTCGCATATAAATTATATGTATATGTAGATAGGATTCCACACGGAAGTCATTAACGTTTTGTGACCTTCGCTCGCCGCGGGACCGGGTAGGAATTGATACGCCCTATTTCCCTGATGATGTAATAGAGCTAACCTAATAATCACGTATGCGAACCAGTAGGTACACCAGATTAGTTCACGACAACATTATGCGCTGACCTTATTACCTACAAATGTTAGAATTAGATAACGAAGGATTTTAATCATTTTATTCTCTTGATTGCCATGAGAGTCGAGCGTGGGTTTTGTTAAATCGTTAACCTCAAAATTTGTGTAGAATTTTAGAAAAATCGTGCGCGTTTTTCATTCGAGTCTTGTTAACTTGATAATGTCGTCCAAGGTCGCAATTATACTACAGACTCCTTGTTTACCTTTACAATATTATGTCATAAATGTTGTCGTTTGCCAAACCGATAGCGTGGAAAACGTAAACAAACCAAGACCAAAATTCGCAGACGACTCGCGACAATAACGACTGAACATATCAAACATGACTCTCTCGCGTAACAACCTTTCTGAAACGATAGAAAAGGTAATGTACCGACAGATAATGTAAATAAATAAATAATAGAACAGAGTCACGTGTTTGAAGTTACATAAATCGAGCACTAGTGCGATTAGGCGCTTAGATTATTTCATATATCTAAAAAAGGCGCGAAGCTTCCACCGCGGCAGTGGCAAGGCCGTGGAGCACGTGGCTGAGGCGCCTGTTGCTAGTTGCCCTCCCCCCGCGACCCTGCCCCGTTGCGGCTATTGCGACGTTGCCGTTCTGACTTCTACGCTCTCCGGAATAGCATGAGAATTTGGCTGTAATGTCAAGTCAACGGCCTGTCATAACTAAACGTGTGCGTATGAATTTAGAATACATACACGTGTTTTGATTTAGATTCTGATATGAAGGTCTAGGTTGGTTGCAGAAAATTCTGTAAAAAAAAACTCGTAGGTATTTGAGACATTGCATGACAAAAAGGCATTTCTAAGTAGCTACTTAGTAGTTTGCTTATTAAAATAAAAGTGTATTTAAACATATGTGCTAAGGAGGCCTGACAATATAATAATAATTGCATTACAACGAGAACGATTGTGAGGAGGTTATAAAGAATTTGACCTTCACGATAAGTCCATGATACACAGCATTTAACTCAGTAAGTACATATTATGTAGGCATGAGTTGTGAGGCTGTATCGTCATACATTCCTGAAGATTTCACGTTCTAGAAAATCTACAGATACGTTGACCTTAGTTTACCTGTCCAAATCATAATTGCATTTAATACAGTTACTAATGTTCTATAAAATACAGTGCAAATGATGCACTGTATTGCAGATGATGATATGCCTACCCATTTTCCAAATAATTATGGTTGGCTTCAATCTAACCGGATGCAGCTGAAAAACAGTATTTTACGTGAAGCGACTACCCATCTGACCTCCACAACCCAATCAGAACAGGGTACTTAATACCTACAATACTCCTTAGTAAGAATGGTTAATAGGTGGAATGGTTAGTAGGGATGAAACGCATGTGACAAAAAAAGTGATGTATACATATATTGATGGATGGAGAGGGAGAGGAAGGCCAAAGAAAAGATGGATGGATTGTGTGAGGCATGATATGAATGAGAAAGGAGTAAATGCCACCTTGACGTCTAAAGGGGAAGAATGCAAGAAGAAAACGTTGCGACGATCCCAAATAGAATGTGATAAGGGCAGGAAGATTATGATGACCCCTTAGTAAGAATGGTTGTCAGTTTTGGACCACTGAATACGTGTAACGAATGTCAACGATGTACAAGTGACAAATATACACCTAAATAGCTTTATTTGTAAGACTCACAGAAGCAAAGACAGTTGTCGTTGTCAAGTGCAATCAAAAAGTAATTTCAGGCTGTCATGGCTGCACAAATTGCCACTGAAACGTTGCGCACAGACGCAGACTGATTAACCGACAACCAACCTTTAGATAAAGCCGTTATCAGCTGTCCCATCAGGGTTATATTTTCAATGTCAAGCTATTTTTTACAGAGACTCATTGTCTAGCACGTTATTAAAACCTCTTTTCCTTACGAAAAGGACAGTCGCGGTAACTGAGAAGATAATAACAACTCTCGAATCTTCTTCAGTATATATCACGCATAGCAAACAAAGGTAGGTAAATCCAAATATTTGGCGTTGGTATCTAGCAAACGAGGTGTCTAAGCGTGGACCTAACAATAAAACGACATAATATCAATTTATTTCTCTAAAAATAGATCACCCGTTATCGTCCCTAGTGTTTGTAAACATTTAAAACGTAAACATTAACTTTTTAAATGTCATTTACCCGAGCAATACACAAGCCATTTTCTTATATAAGCAAAAATTTTCCTCATGATTTTCTCAGAAAACAGAAGGTGTGACCACTAGATAGGGCGTGTAATTTCAAGTTACGTTAATAAGCCTGCTACGACATTAAATCCCTGCAGACCAAGGTTATGGAACATTTTATAAGTCGGCCAACTCGTCGGTGTTACGAGCAAAGTGGGAATGGAAAATTTGACGCTTTTTTCTTAGCACGTGTAAAGTTACGTCGAAAATATGAGGACAAAAAGAAGTGAGAAACAAAAAGCGATCGCACGAACTTCATAGCAATTGAATTGAGATGTCTACGGAATGCTGCAACGTAATTGAACCGCGGAGTAAACGTTTTAAGGCGTATCCTTCAGAACGGTCATGAACGTAGCACTTGCAACCTGCGTGCGTGTTTGACGAGACGAGACAAAAGGAGTATGTAAGGGTCGTAGTAGGTTGCGTGCTGTGATTTCTTTCTGAAAAGTCATGAGTTTATATGTTGTTTATAGTTTGTATTTGGGGCTTAAAAAGGGGGAATATAGGCCGGTGTTTGTGGTATTAAGGTGCGATTTAGGAGAGACCTATATTCAGCGTTTGACACTTTGCTTCAGATAACTTGCTAACATAGACGAAGAGTCATGATAAGAAATTAGCAGTACACGTGTACCGGCTATTACAAATGGCTGAACACGAACACTTAAGGAAAGTTCCCAAAATTACATAGGGTCAACTTTCCAATTTCAAAATATTCATAATTAACTTCGATTAACGTAAACCTTTTCCCTAAAATTATTTTAACTTCTTGTTCATGATCTAGCCTTCTTGCTTCACTCTTTCTAATATTTCGAAAGGAGCTTTATTTGTAGTTTTATTTCAACTACTCGTTCTACCGGCTAATGCGTTCTGACAAGGTGTCAACGGTTTCTGCCGATGACCGGCCGGTTCCAACGTTTAAATGAAAAGAAAAAATACAAAGATCTCAAACAATAGATAGCTAGAATTTTTACACGAGTGCGCAAATAGATTATAAGTGGTTTATTTATAGCTTCTTGTCTCTTTACATACGGTAAATTCGTTACCAAACCTTGTAGAGGGTTCTATCTAGGAAAAAAAGCTGTGTGAAACAGTTTCACGCGTACGGATTCTGGGCACCATGTTTTGACAGATGACGTGCTTTAAGAGGTTGTCAAAATTCAGGTGTCTTCAACCAGTAAGGTATCAGGTCCGTGCCGAATCGACTGAACCTTAACAGATGCTCCTTATCTACAAAGTCGTGTACTCTACTGTTGAACATGAGGTCCTTGTATCGATCCCAGGTCGGGTAAAATGTTATTGGGTTTATTAATCAGCAACTTCTTAGTAGCAGTTAGAGTTTGGATTTTTAACCGGTTGATGACTATAGGCTCACTGAGATTTTTAAAATGTGGGTGTACTATTGCACACATGATACACTACTCACATGCACACACGCCCACTCACATAAACACACACTTATACAATTGATTGTATTTTTTTACATTTAGTTGGTTTTTAACTTTTTTCTTTTTGTTATTTGTATCAATATCATGTAAGGGAAGAGCGGAGTCTTCAACTACAGGCATTTTCTATATACGCAATTTAAGCCAAAATGATACGTTAGAAACATAATTATTTTTTATTATTAGGTACACTACACCTCTGCCCAAAATTGTGGGGAATACAGTAGTGATGTTACATGGAACGTTTGAAACTTGCGTATTATTTAAACCTCAGGAAATATTATCAAGCAAAACATTCGGTTCTTATCACTCATCCCGATCATGGCCATTCGACACAGCCGTGTGGCTAAGATAAATATTAAGCGGAAATAAACCAATACGAGTTACACAACTTCTGTATTTAAATAATGATTTGTTATGTATCACGCTGAATAATAACAATCTTTATTGCACAAGAAAGAGGTTTTTTAGGTAATTATGTGTTGACCCTGACTCTTAAGATATGTGATTTTATGTGATAGACCTATAGTCTAAGGCTAAGTCTATTCTTAGGTGGAATCTTGTAGATTAACGTCTCCTAGACTGCGTGTTGGCATGACCATGAAATATGAGTACTGGTGAATCAGATAATGACCTAGTAGTTTTCGTTTGAGTGAGTTTAGTTAGCGTGATACATACATACGACATGTGCAATTTTGCATTTAGCAGGTATGATTTCAATTACACAATTGAAGTACTAGGAACACATACATAGAAAGACACCCTTTCTTTTATTTTCATGAATAGATTCAAAGAGGTATTCAGTACAACAATCGTGCATTCTCTTGTCTTGTAATGTACAAATCCAGTATAACCTGACATTGCTTTGTCTGAGCTTGCCGTACAATAGAAGATCGGACAAAAAATAATAATTAGTCCGTCAGATAGATTTAAAAAAAATATTGGACACGAATTTTTTCTTTTTTCACATAAACAAAAAATAAAGACGATACAATGCTTCGGAAACTCATGAATTCCTCGAAAACGGCATGGCAGTACATTTTTCACCAACAAATGACGTCACAACCCCCCACTTATGATCTTTGACGCGTCTTATCTTCGTCAATTTTTATAAATTTGATAAAACATAAAACACGTATCCAATATTTTTCGATAATCTAACTGACGGACTAATTAGAATCATATTTTTTTGACCCAGTTCGATCCCCTATTAGAGATCAGTTCAATTTGGTTTAGCATAGCTTGATTGGTCGTCCTGCGTACAACTACTAATACAAATACAAACGTAACCGTCCATAACGAAGTACAGTGATGTCAATACTACTACCCACATCAAATTTCATGATTTATAATAATCCACTAGAATGTTCCTTCGATACATCAAAGTTACTTTCTTGTCAACATTAGCAGCCAATCAGGGCAGCTGAATGGGACCGTTTTTGGTACGATACCTATCGATAATTTTGTCATGATCGTTGGCTATCACGCGATAGTAACATCACTAGTGACGGTCGCCAGTGATAAAACTGGTTGTGATTAAAGGTTAGGGAAAATTAATGATTGATAGTGATAACACAAAGTGCACTTGTGTACTGATCTGTTCAGCAATGCTACACGCGATCTCTGTTATGTATGTACATGAACATACGTTTCACGTACACGTTATTACAACGTATGTATTATAATTACCTACTTACATAGATCGTAGATAGAATGCGGTATTTACGTATAAATAATTCTAGGTATGTGTGATTGTCTCCACGGATCCCGGCGAGTTATAGCCACTGATACTGGTATTCGTAACAAGGTAATTTTTTTTTGTTCTGCACGGATCCCGGTATCCGTGGACACAACTATCCGGAATCCGTGGCTAATCAGATCGGATCCCGGGATCCGTGGACACAATCCCATTTTTTTGCCTAGACTGTAATGTGTCTGGCTAGATCTGCAAAAATCTGCATTGCCAATTTATTTTTAAGCCGCGTAGGTAGAAGATTATTGCATAAGTACAGAAAAAGTAGAAAATACAATAGGGTATTTCACCAAAAAAATCTGATTAGTCGAGAGTTAGTGATTAGTAGAGAGATAGATTTCCAAAAAATAATGGACACGTATTTTTTCTTTTTTCACGTAAACCAAAGATAAAGACGATACAGTGCTTCGAAAAGTCGACAAGGTTAGTACTTTTTTACCCATAAAATAACGTAAAAACCCCCACCATGATCTTTGACACGTTTTATTTTCGTATTTTCTTATAAATTTAATAAAACAAAAAACACGTTTCCAATATTTTTCAATAATCTAACAGACGGACTAATCTTAAATGATTCATTTGAACTTGTAATTCGTGATCATACATTGCAGTAGAAAGATGTTTCAATTATAGTCTTCGTCAGCTTTCGTAATTAACGTCAATACATGTTACACCTAGGCACAGAAACAAAACTTATGTTATCGGTCATCGATTTCACCACAACAATAGCCGATAACCAATATTATTTAGCCAAACACCAAAAAACTTCGCACTTGATAGAAAAGGTTGTATTTTGAGCGTCGCTGTTCCGTTACTAGGCAACCGAAAGGCGCCTTCAGTCGCCGACGTGGCCACAAAGTAAACCCCGAACTTGAAATTATTGAACCGTGGCCTGAAACGCTGACGGCCGAGCCCTTTATGAAGCCTTTTTCAATCAAATCTTATTCCTCTAAAATCGATCATATTGCTATTATAAACTTCTGTACTTCTAACGTAGATTTTTATGAAGATAACTTCATAAAAATGCCAGTCGTAGTCGCATGCCACCTTGCTAACGACAACAGCAGCTGACTTCTGTATCAATGAAAACGCCATGAAGGAGCATCAGGTATCAGTGGCATGCGACTACGGCGGTCCTCTATAATAATTTTACTTATATTTAAATAGAAATATACAAATTCAATATATGAATATCAGACAAGAATCATTTTCTTGTTTTCTACTTTTAAGACCGCGGTTTGAGTCGGGTTTTAGTTTTTAAGCTTATATTTTTTCTATAAAACAGTAGGAATTAAAATGTCTTTACCCAGTGGCTGGAAATACTTACTTTAAGAATTCTGAAAACGACTAGTCGTGAGAAAGTAGTTTTACAGCAAGAGATGATTAGTTTCAATTGCCGAAGCCATTAATAATATTTTTGACCTACCAAGACGTTCGACAAAGCCATATTACGCGCGTAATTCTCTCAATCCACTGTTGACGGTAAATTTAGCATCTTAATTAAGGCGTTTGCGCGCTTGCGTAATCGCCGAGTAATCGTCGCGTAATTGCCGATCTGTGACATTTGCCGAGTTTCTTGTTTCAACGATTCCGATCTCAATGGAAACGCTAATCGCGTTCGATTCTTGCTTGTACATTCTTGGAGACTCAATTTGTTTCAGTTGGGCATCACGCCTGTATTACCCGAAGGGTTAGGCAGAGGTGTACTTAGTGGTGCACTCACATATCGCCAGTTAAAAAGTTTAATGTATTAGGGGTTGACCTTACTGCCATCAATCGGGCACAAATCCTAACTTCGTGGTTGCTACTGAAAAACTTCAACGAGGCGATCTTACCAAGGGATACTTCTTTTATTATTATCAGATAGGCAGACAATTATAACTGCCCTTTTAATTCATCTCCTTTATAAAAATAAATGGTAACATTTCAACATATCTCGGAAAAACATGAAATCATACAGTGTATTTACTCAATGAGATTATGGCAGTGAAACAACTTCTGTACAAATATTCATGTTTACTATCAATTTTATCTAAAGTTGATATTTTTGTAAACACATAACCTTCCTTTTGGGTTTCGCCGCAGTCGGGTAAAAACACATCAAGCACAAAAAATATATTAGAAGTACCTAAATACTGCATATTATACAAAAACCATGATTATTAATTGTAAATTATTACAAATGGACAGCGATAAACTTCAAAAAAAAAATAGTTCTCGCATGCAGGTTTAAACGTATTAAGGCTTGTATGCAAATGACCTCGTACATTTGATCGGAGCTAACTACCCCTCTCAGTCATAGGTCACACGGATTTTAAACGGAGCATTTTTAATTTATAATAATAAAAGTTATACATGTTTGTCATAATTTTTCTTTGTATTGTAAAGCAGTAAATATTTTTTTAGAGGTAGCAGCGGTGGCCCAGTGAAGTCAGCCCCGACTTACGAACAGTAGGTCGTCAAAACGGTGAAGGGAAACATCGTGAGGAAACCGGTCTTAGCCAAAAAATTCGAAGACATGTAACATCTACCAATTCGCACTAGGCCCGCGTGGTGGATTATAGCCCATCCCTCTTCTAGAGAGGAGGCCTGAGTCCCTGCAGTTTTTTTTGAGAGCATCGGTGGCCTTGTGGTGGTGGCCCCGACTTACGAACAGTAGGTCGTGGGTTCCATCCCAGGCAGGCATTAGTTTGTGTAATTTATTTCATCACCGCTGCTCTCAAAAGACATGTGACATCTACCAATCCGCACTGGGCCCGCGTGGTAGATTATAGCCCATTCCCTCTCAATATAAATGAAAAATAAAGACATCGTCAAAAACTTTTTCATTTTTCCATGAATAGCTTCACAAATAAATAGCTTCGCATGTTTTTTACTTTCTATAAAGCCCTGATAATTATAAGTAAGTAAGCACTTTCTACATCTTATGAAGCATCTAACAAAAAGTATAGAAAAAATGTATTTGCGCTACTACGACCTTTAACTAAGTTCAACTCGCAGGCTTGCAGGCTACACGTGTAAATCTTCCTCTACTTCTTTTTTAGAACTAGTTATACTCGTATATATATGAAAAAAGACTCTTTGAATTCCAAGTAGGTACGCGTTGTACTAGTAGGTATCTTTATCATTAACTAGCGGACGTCACGCGGTTTCACCCGAGTAGTTTCCGTTCCCATGGGAATACAGGGATAAAAAGTAGCCTATGTCACCCGGGGATAGTGTAGCTTCACACCGGTAAAAAAATTTTTAAATCGGTCCAGTAGTTTCGGAGCTTATTCGTTACAAACAAACAAATCTTTCCTCTTTATAATATAAGTGTAGATTCCTAATGTATGTAACATTGGTACAATCTAAACGTCGAGATTCTCAGTGGAAAAATACTGATGTGATTTTTGGTTTAGTTAGACGGGGGGTACGCGCATGCGTGTTTAGTCCACTTGTTGCGTCCACATGGCAAGGGGGTCACCCCCCGGGGCCTGTGGGAACTAGGGGGTGATTGTCACCTGCCTGGACTGAGCCTAACGCGCTCTGCACGCTTTGTGTCTGTTTATAATTCCTATGACAATACCGGTAAACATTGGTGTGTTGGGTATCTAATGTATCTATTACGTACTCAAAACATACCAATGTCCAGTAAAAATTAAACCTAGAACAATAACACTCGGGCTCTGTATTATTTACGGGGGGGGGTCTAAGTATATACTATTAAACGACGTAACCCACACAATTAGGCCTCTGAAGCCCACATGTCCAAAGAAATATTATGAATTCTATATTTAGATAAGGCGCTTGTTTTCCCAACTAAATAAAACAAGTTAGTAATACAATATTACGATAGACATGTGTATGTGGAATCACAAAAACATCAGTAGTCTTTTGTAACATGGCGATATTTAAAAAAAACACATTTAATTTCGTCCTACAATCTATTAATAGAACCAAAACAGTTTACAATTCGATACAGTAGACAGCCTTGACGATGTGCTTGTAAAATGATAATAACGGTAATTGTCACGCTTGAGTAGGGGTTTGATAAAAAGTTTATGAAGGTACTATTTACATTTGGGATCCCACTTCTGATGTTACGTGTATCCTACTTGTGATGTTACATCTGACGAAGTACTGCCCTCCTGGCCCACAAACTAAAAAAAAAAAAAAATCTTGTTTTTTTTTACATGAATACAACTGACACGTAATTAAAAGGTTCCTCCCAGTAAAGAAGAATACAGTGAAAGTAGGCAATATTTACTTTTTTTTATACTCTACATGTGTAACCTAGGATTTTTGGAGTTTCCATTTAAAATCGATAATTAGTCAATTACTATTTTTTTTAAACCGTTGTATTTAATTGATCCGTCATTTCATTCACGATGCAATTTATTGACTTTATGGTATACGTAAATAAATTCGCAATAAAAATACTTACGTGATTAAAGCAAAACCAGTAAGTTTAATGTTGTATGGTAATAAGGAGTTTCATTACTAATATGCATAGGTAAATGGTTATGCATGTTCATAATTAAGGCATATACCACCCGACTACCGTTCCTTCTAATTGAAGATAAAAACAAAGAATGAAATCGAAAACCATTTTTTTTAATTGAATAGAAAATAAAAGATTTTGTTAAACTGTTAATTCTCGGAATATTATGAATGGATGGATTGAGTATTTAGGGGCCCTCTCCTAAGTACTCAATCCATCCAGTCATCCATTCCAGAGAAAGATAAATGTTAATAAACAACTAACACCACCCAAACAACTCCTTGGATGAGAGACGTCAACTATATGGAGCACCACGTAGCAGTTGGCTAGATCGACTGATTATAGCAATGACAAAAAAAAAAACTGGGTCCTTTAACCCAGGTGAACATAGGACACTAGTTTATTTAACATTGATTTAGTATCCTCAATTCACCTAGGCGAAACTATATCTCCCAGGGGAATTGAGGATACTACTTTAGTGTCTAATGTTCACCTGGGTGATATCTCTCTGGTGAACATTAGACACTAAACCGATAAAAGTAATAGTGTTCAGTTTCTTTGAAAAAGGTAGATTTCATTGATTCGTTTTCGTTGCTGAATTTCATCAAAGAAAACATTCATCATCAACCTCGTCTTTTTACGACTACGTTGAGGAGGTGGCCTTCCAGTCTGACCGGTGCCGGTGGTAGTTTTGATTTTGTTCCATTTTTCATATAAATAGAATGTATGGAACATTCTATACGAAAGTGGATCAAATTTTAATTTAGCATAATTTTTAGTCCTTTTCAGTGTCCTATAACGGTAAAGGGGAAAGCTACGATTCACAAAGGGTAAAGGGCAAAGCAGGCACTGGTGCAGAGTTAAAAAATACCCGTTGTTAGCAATTAATATCAAGATGTTCACGACTTTTATATCTTTTAAAACAAAACAAATATTATCCAGAAACAGTTAAACATGTCTGTTTTGAGTCTTCTAAACTGATTGAAATTCCTATTTCATTTTGGTACGGAGGGCTCAGAAGCAGAATAGCCTGCCATCGTCAGTCAAGGTTGCAATTGTCACAAAGTCTGTATCCGCGCTACGATCACGCTGTAACTGTGCAGTTCAATGACCTCTCCTTGCGAGTGCGTCAGCTAGCTCTTTATAAAGAGCAAAGCGAGAAAATAAACTCGCGATAACCGCATCTGTACTATATTTCTCACAATGTAAGTACTACGGTGAACGAACCATGTCAAATAGGTCGTAAACCGGTCAATAAGTATTACGTCGCAAGGATACCGGCACACCTGGGATAATTGATGGTTGATATTACTAATAAAAACCAAACTACCAGGAAACTAGCCGCATGGATTCGAACAGTACTAGGTAAGTACACAACTACGCAAGGAATCGCAGGAGAGATCTAAACTACGTATTAGGTAGTGGTGATAAAACGATTAATTTATAAGCATTTATATGCTAGTGCAGCGTACAAGGCAAGTTCTATACAAGGTTGGAGCAGGTTACAAATGTCAAACGCGCGATAGAAGCGCAATGTCAGTAAAATGTCACAGTTTACGATTGAATGCTCTTGCGCCGAGTTCACGGACGCAGCCGGAGGCGGACACGACCAAATGAGTGGGCCGCGCTGGAAGAGCTAGTTTTAAAATGATATTACCCGACCACGTTCGTCCTAATAAGCCACATATTAACATAGGCGACGGAGAAAATTGCACACCGTTTTACGGTAAATGTTGCCAACTAAATACAACTTTTACAGCCTTGCTTTCTAACAACATAAAGTTGACGATCCCTTAAACTTTCGAGAGTTGCGTTACACAAAATGTTTGCTGAAGTAATCGGATACTTTTGCAATAAAGTGGAGTTAAATACTTAGGTATACATTATTACAAATACTTACTTACACGAGTCAGCTGTCTCAAGTTCATGTTCGCTAATCTAGATCATTTATTTCATTACTGCGATGATAAAACCGACACTTGAATTAGCACTGGTGCGGGAATTTGTAATTATAAGGAATTGTTAATAGGATGAAAGAATTTAATAGAAGGATTGTACCCTGAAACAGTGATACTGGTCGCAGCAAACCACGAAGGAGATGACGGATGTCTTCGTTGAGAATTGGAAAGAAGTGGCACAAAGTTGTGACCGCTGTTATCATCGAAATTACCTGGCCTGACTTTTACTTGACAGATCCATCTTGACCATCCAATTATCTTGTTTATTTGAGGGATCATAACATTGTCTTTGCTTTCGTGTTTTGTAATAGTTTTTATCATAACGCGAACTTGGCGCCAATGTGCGTGACACAAATTCAAAAATCTCATTACTTTCTTTCAATGTGAAACATGGAATTGCAACTGTTTACAAGGTTTATTACAATCCAAGTTTAAGGTAATTAAATCCGGAACAATTGTATGGACTTGAAGTAATTCAGTGTCCGAGGCTATATAATTACCGATTTATGTGAAACAGTTTTGGAAAGGAGAACGAGTTATTAAAACGACTCTGTTTGTTATTATTTGGAGCTATAAATAGTATTTAAACGCACAGGAATGGTCTGGAACTTTGGAAGGTCAGAACGTAATAGGGTTTCTACGTTTGCAAATTGATTTTGTCTTCGCATCCATTGGATTGTAAGAGTAAGGGAAGACCAAAAAAAATGATGGGTGGAATGTTGGACGGCTGATGATATGGCAAGAAAGGTGTCTGAGGAGATGACGCGTAATGGAGAAGCTTAGAAGAAGAAGACATACTCTGTCTACCACAGAGACAGTTTTTTGCATTTTTTACCCGACTGCGGCGAAACCCAAAAGGAGGGTTATGTGCATGGCGTGTATTATGTATCTATGTATATCTGTTTCGTTGTTCCCTCATAACTCTTAAACGGATGAAGGGATTTGAATAAAATATACGTCAGTAGTTTCGTATTGAGAGTGTCAATGAAAAAAAAAAACAAAGAAAAATTGCGTATTTTGGGGGCCATATCACGGATTTGAAAAAAACCATTACCATCGAGTAGGGTATCAAAATGAAGGGTTTTAAAAGGAGATTACAAAAATATATGACACTTTTATGTTGAAATTCAAAGTCACAAATCCTATAAACAAATACAAAAGTTAAATCATCTGCGAAGAATTTTACGCTACCAACGAAAGAACAAACATAAATGAACTAAAAAGTGGGAAATAAATAAAAGTAGTTAAAAAACTAAAAAATACTCGACTGAAAAAAGTGAATAGCAAAAAACAAGCACATTTTAAATTAAACAAAACTTGGAAGCAGGCGGGGTCCTGGATCCTATTTTCATTCCATAATTTAATATTCTATTATCTACTCTTACTTTTAACTACTTTTTTTATAGTTGGGATCCGTATAGAGAAGATCAGTTTAGTTCATTATGTATCTTGGCCAGTGATAAATTTATGTTTACTCCTCCATACCTATTGCATTGCTACAACTAGGCTATGAATATAGTATTTGCGTAGTACAGTAATAGAATCTTCAACACAATTCAACGTCTATCAAACACAAATTGCTTGTATAACAAATGATGGGCTCGGCATACAGTCACATTTTACATTGATAACACACGATTCAGGACGCGTGATGTGCCAATAAAACATACTAAAAATAACTGCTGTCCAATTATGTAACGTAAACGAGTACGTTTAAGTTAAAACGCCATCATCAAGTATAGTTAGCGATCATGTTCGTTTCACAGACAATGCGGAAACCAATTGAGATAATGACACCACAATTGGTGAAATGAGCTCTTAATAAAAAATCAACGGGGAACGTACTTAAGCTTAATTTGATAAATTAGTTTTATAACGACGTTAATTTTAGTGCTGCATCAACTAATTCGTAGTCTGGTGGGTGCAAGCGCTACTGATCTACTGTTGAGCATGAAGTACTCAGTCCGATTCCCAGGCAAGGCGCCTAGCCTTGCCTGGGAATCGGACTGAGTATAGGGTATTGTGTTTTTTCATCAGGAATTTTTCGGTGCCAGACCCTGATTGTGTAACTGTAAGCAATAGGGATGTTTACTGACTTAAAAAATATGATTCTAATTAGTCCACCTGTTAGATTATCGAAAAATATTGGAAACGTATTTTTTGTTTTATAAAATGAATTAAAATTGACGAAGATAAAACGCGTCAAAGATTTGAGTGGGGGTTGTGACGTCACTGACCGCTAAAGAATGTCATACTAATGTCTCAGAAAATGACGTCACACTAGTTTTCAAAGCACTGTATCGTCTTCATTGTTTGTTTACGTGAAAAAGGAAAAAATACGTGTTCAATATTTTTTGGAAATCTATCTGACGGACTAATTAGATTTTTTTTTGTTAACGAGCCTATTGGTGGCAAAAGGCTCTCTCCCTTTAAGTTGCAAAATGAGAGTGATAGATCTGCCTTTTTTTTGGGCTTTGGGAAATAATCAAATGACTCCTGTGTCAGACTTCTACTGACTAAAAACCGTCCATGTTCCTTCTTAGCACTTTGTTTCAAAGCCGCGGTATCTCTTTCGAACAACCCGCAGCCCCGACCTTCCGAAGATTAAAAGCTTTTTTTTTTAAATTATATTATTTAACAAAGACAGCACAGTCCCGTTCGTATTGGAGACTCAGGAATCAGCATTATTCGAACTTTTAATTTTTTACTTTACTAATAAAATTTACTACAGCCATCACTGCGAATGCTATAGAATGTCTAAATGATAACGTACAGATAACCTGTGACGACACAAATAAGGTGATAATGATTACCTGACCTTTTATCTTTTTATTGATAAAGCTTAAGAGATCAATAATAATACTCCTGTTTTTTTTCAGTTTTTGCCGTTTAAGCTTAGCGCAGAAATATTTATCTAGGAGACTGGTTCGGAGAAAACCTTCCTACGGTATAAGATATTGAGAGGTTTTTTTTAAATCAGGTTTAGAACTTTCTAGGTAAATAATAAAAATACCCAATTAAAGGTAAAAACAATTACTAAAGCTCAAAAAAATCAGGTCGAAAAGAGAGCGTTTACCAAGATCAAGTTCCAATGAAATACTCCTTAAAAGTAGAAAAGAAAATAAAATACTGGCGAAATCGAGGCAGTTAATAAAATAAAAAAATCAATCAATCGAATTTCGCACATTTAGGTAAGTACCTACCTACTGTCAACCGGTCTTGCCTTATGTAACTCGGGTGGTTTATTACGTCAGACAACCTTGACCGCGGTGTTATTACGGTCATTCAAACTGCAAGGGTTTCAAATTAGTTTCAAGATAAAAAAGGGTATTTATAAAGGCAAATCAATAATACTTTTTGATTTAACCTTTATTTATTTGCGCTTTGTAACGGATTCGTATTCTGGAACTATTTTCAAGATTCAATGTTAGAAGTTTCAGATCGTTGTCATACTAATTTTTATTGAAATTCACATTCTGGAGTTTCAACTCCGGAGCCGACTCCGAGCTCAATATTAATGAAAGTTTATATACATTAATAATATGGCATCATACAGATTAATCCCATAATTGTACACCGACATTTTGCCAGTTATGTTTAATCTTTGTTGTTTGAAAGAGATACCGCGGCTTTGAAACAAAGTGCTAAGAAGGAACATGGATGGTTTTTAGTCAGTAGAAGTCTGACACTCCCTACCGCTCTACCCAGAGCGGCAGGAGTCATTTGATTATATCCCAAAGCCCAAAAACAGGCAGATATTTATCTATAGTACACTCTCATTTTGCCACTTAAATGGAGAGAGCCTTTTGCCATCAACCGAGCATAAATCCAGCCTTCGTGGTTGCTACTGAGAAATTGTTGATGGAAATACCTCTTAGTTTCAGGAGTAAATAGTCAATTTTACGTTAAAATGGTTCACTATTACAAAAGATGAAGAAGATTATTACGTGACTAGCCGATATCCTCACTATTTATACATCGAGTGGCAAAGAACTAATATGTTGACATACTGCCAAACTATTTTACGCTTTAGTTACTACTGTTTAGAGGGACAACTTAAACGAACGATGATTTCGTATCTATTAGTTTAAGACTTTGACCCAAATATTTAGAGATTTAGTTTTGTTAGGTTGACCGTAGCAAGGGAAACCTGGTCAGATGGAGATTCATTGATGACTGGTTTGGAGTGTAAATGTGGTGTTGTTCGACAAACATGATTACTAATACTTAATTTAGTGCCCTGCGTGTCCTGTTGTATGTTCAATGCAGGAACAGATGGACGCAACTGAAGGTGCGACACGTGTGGCTCAGCTCTGAGCCACACGTGTCTGAATTTAGATTCCTATCAAATGACTGTTGTCACCTTAAGAAGAATATTTTTTATTTTATTACTAGCATCAGGACAGGATTCATAGGACTGAACTCAATGGGGCGTACAAGTTGAGCTTTAACTCGAAAGCCTTACCGTATTCATTGAGTGTGGGAACTTTCGACTTTTGTGTGATGCTTACCTGAAACAAAAATAACAATTGTTTATTGTTTTCATAGATAAAAATATTTCAGTGGAAATACAGCAGAAAGATAAAATTATTCTACTGTTATGAAACTATGTCAAAGTTCGCAATTACAAATATTAGTAATTAGATTTAGAAATAGCTTGACATCACTCGAGGAAAATTAAAACTAAATTATATGTGGCTAATAAAGTCTGCGCATATTTTATGTATAAAGTTAGATTTTAATTTTAATTATATGCATATATTTAACGTAGTACTCTACATACAGGTTATAGTAACTGTACATTATATATTGTGATGGTTTTCCTTCACTGCGGGCAAACGTAAGGAGATAGAAACTTATGTGGTTTTCCTGCCACTTTAAGTACACATATGCATGTGTGATAGCGTAACTTATATTTAAAGTAACAATTAATATAGCTGTTTTATGTAACTTTTAATATTCTTTCTGCCCTCGCTCCATGGCACTTTGAGACGGAACGTCACGTTTTTTTTTATTCCATTTTCCCCTGTTAAATAAATATTATGAAATAGTAAATCTAGTTTAAATATCAATCCCCACTTCTGCCCATAAATTAGATAAAAAAGTATTAACAAGAGATCGGAGCTACATCTGAGTAGCTTTTCCCAACTGACAAAGCTACAAAAACATTAATTTTGATTTTTCGTCGAGAATAAATAAAAAGCAGTCGAATAAAAACTTTTTTTAAGACTTCTTAAAATAACCGAGACTTCAATCAGTTATTTCAAGAAACCAACAAGATGTGATCAAAGGATTAATAGATTATCATCTCAGGCATTACGCAATTGTAATACAACTTTGAAATTGTTGACCTTGTCCTTGAACGTCTAACTTTGTGTACATTAAATTAGTTATATGTGTTACTAGGTTGGGTAGGTACATGTTTTACATGTTTTATTCAATTGTTTATTTCATTATTGTTCAATTATTTCATCACCACTGTCTCAAAACGGTGAAGGAAAACATCGTGAGGAAACTGGCATATCTTTAAACCAAAAATTCGAAACTATGTGACATCTACCAATCTGCACTGGGCCCGCGTGGTGGATTATAGTCCATCCCTTTCCGAGAGAGGAGGCCTGAGTGCCTGCAGTGGGAACAATATAAGGCTGCTGATGATTGATAATTCGTAAAACCATCATCATGCCTGTATTACTTCTTTTGCCGTACTTCTATAAACTTCAAACACCTCCTAATCTTGCCATACCATCTTTTATGCAGCCCATACATCGTTTCCTTGGTCTTCCTCTACTCTTATTTCCATCCACATTCATACTCAAACCTTTCCACATGACATTTTCCTTATTCCTCCACATCACATGAATATAAAGCTTTTGACTATGGGATATATATTACATCTTGAGATATAAATAATAGAAAAAAGAAAGAAAAGAAGAAGAAGAATAGAGAAAAGTTGTGTGGTAATCGATTGGCGTGGTATGGACATGTGATGCGAAGGAATGAAGATAGTGTTGTGAGGAAAATGTTGAGTATGAATGTAGATGGGTTTAAGAGTAGAGGAAGACCAAAGAAACGATGGATGGACTGTGTGAAGGATGATATGGCTAGGAAGGAGGTGACTACTGACATGACGAGAAATAGAGAAGTATGGAAGAAAAAGACATGTTGCGCCGACCCCAAATAAATTGGGATAAAGGCAGGAGAATGATGATGAGATATAAATAATAGTTTATCGCTAGTCATACATTTTGTGCGCGATCGTTCACACTATGCTGTAATATATATTACATCTCAAATGCGGGATGTAATATGTAGCTCAAGATGTAATATATATTACATCCCGTAGTCAAAAGCCGCCTATTACCACACAATTTTTCAGTCACCGGAGCCACATTCTAGCTTCCTGTTTTGTACTCATTTCTTATTTTATCAATTCACGTAAAACTACACAGCATTAAAATCTCAGGCACATGCAAATGCCATAATATTTGGAAAATGTGAGAGTTTAATTGTAACAATAAGAGTGACGCTTTAAATGAGTAATATTATTTTTAACCACAATATTACCTTATGGTAAGTAGATATGCCGAAAGATTCAATGTGGGGAAGACCTCTATTCAATAAATATTTACCAACGATGGTTGTTGAATCATAAACCAACCTTATCATCTACAACGTAATATTGCAAAACTTATAAAACGTAATTGGGTAAATACGATTGTTCATAATATTGACCCAAGTAATGGTACTATCAAGTGACTTTGTTTTCATTAACAAGAAAATATAAAGTTATACGTTACTAGTCCATTTAAGTTACATAGATTATGCAGTATATACATGACGTACCCACTAAGGCTGTACAGACATACCTACCTATAGGTACTTACTCACCAATAATTTCCGTGAGTGTGATCTTTAGATCAATAAACGATGGCTCTTGTACGTACATGAGTATGGCACTCGACTAACGTGATATTATTTCCATTCATATGGCTTGATTGCACTAAAGGCACTTTTAGAATTGAATCATAGGTGTTCACCGAGCGCATACGCCACACACACGTGACAATAGCGTGGCACATTCACTGGGTTTACACAACGCTACGTAGCGCTTTCGCTAAGTCAACGCAATTCAAGCGTAGCACATCCGCTGCCGCGCTGGGTCTACGCGATTCAAGTACACTGGGTCTAAGGGCCGCTAGCGTAGCGCCTACGCGGGGTCTACGCAACGCTGCAATATCGCCTACGCAACGTCTGCCAGCGCAATATTATAGTAAGAAGGTGGGTGCTATTTATCATATCAAACAAATCGTAATTAGTCTATTTCATGACCTGATGCCTCATCTTATAGCTAAATAAACAGTACGCAGTTGAAATGTTCACTCACGATTTTCTTGCACATAATTTTGTTTAAGACGCAACAATATTGCAGGCAGTAAAAGTGTTGGAATATTTTGTAGCTGCATCGTTTGCCAAAAGATATTTTTAAATGCACTTACTTAAATGCTGTTGGTCTTCAATTAGAAAATCATTCATAGATTGTTGTTTTAATGTCTTTTTATTGGCGGGTGGAAAATCATCAAATAACCCCTCCCGCTCTTGGGCAGAGCAATAGGGAGTGACAGACTTCTACTGACTAAAAACCACCCACGTTCCTTCTTAGATCTATATGTCGAGGCCGCTGTAACTTTTGAACAACCCTCAGCCCCGACGGGTTGTTTTGCCTTTCTAATTGTTTTAAACACGATAGCCTAAGAATAGGGTTCAACAGACTATCCATCGAAGTTGAAGACGAAAACTATTACTGAATACCACATTTCATTTTATACTTGAAGTTTATAGAACTTCCAAATATATTCCAGTTGTCAAACATCACTTTTCATCTCCAACTCGTATTATAGTAATAACGACACCACTTTATAACTAAATACCCAGTACACATTCCAATAAATAAATGGGCTCGCGAGCGTCAAGAAGCGAATTTTATTATGTCTTACTACGTAGCATGTTTCTTACTACGCTACTTCCAATAATTATATTGCTGAGGCGGATGTGGTGGTGTGGCGCTAGCGGGCGCCCGGAGTGTAATGATTACACGCCATACGATGCCAGCCATTGATAGATCGTAAGCAGTACGTTAGCTTCGTACGAGATTGCTAATAGCAATTCGTGGAACGGAATGTGATACGGTGTTTGATGTCTAAAGAGATACTATGTCAAACGTGGCCTTGTATTTTTTTTTTGTGAGTTTGTAATTTCTGTTGGAAGTGGACGTATGGTAATTATATATAATTATAAATTGATATGAGATGCAGTAGTTTGTTTGTGGTGTGGTACATACATATACTATACATTCATTAGTAGGCAGAAATCACAGAACGCTACATATAACGATCCTTACATACTCCTTTTGTCTTGTCCACATCCATACATTTGTGGCATGGTGTTGAAATTCCATCAGTGGTTGAAACTTTTGGTATGTACGTACCTGGATGTGTATCTACTATAAACCTGAAGAAAATTTAAATACTTACTCTTAAGTTTGAAATAGTACGCCGCGAATGCGAATAAGTATATCAGTAAGCTGAGCTGAGTGTATGTCAGTAAGCTGTACAATAAAAGTCAGGATACAAATAGCTAATTGACAAGTTTGTACACAATGAACCACTTTGTCGCCAGTAGTCGACGGTAGTCAGTCTGTTGTACGTAGTACGGCACTACAACGAGGCGCCTCACAAGGTCAGCCGCCTTTCGACTCGCGCCTGAATTAACATAATATAACAAATTATAAATAGTTATATTCAATGACTATGAGGTCGGAATGCCAAGTGACGTTTTCCTTCATAAAACCGTACTATAACTAGGTCTAGTTAGTTTTAACTGCGCACTGAAGTTTCTAACGCGCAATTGCAGATATCTTAGGACGTATTTGCAGAGTATGAATTAGTTTGTTGCAGCGCTCAGATGATTTTATTTAATGTTTAAGTAATCTGTATTGCGTGTCATTTAATAATAAACGTTAATTCGTCATTAAATCCATGATCCAAAGGTTCAAGGACATGCAGCGCTTAAAATAAAATAAACCTACACGCTCACGCTTTAGAAATTTGTACCTAAGTTTCGGTATTAATACTCATTACAAGATGTAGGTACGTACAGGTGGTCGGAAAATTTTCTGAACTCAATACCTGTTAGGCAATAATCATTCACAGTTTCCTAAAATAAT
Organism: Diarsia rubi; assembly: GCA_932274075.1. Lineage (NCBI taxonomy): Eukaryota > Metazoa > Arthropoda > Insecta > Lepidoptera > Noctuidae > Diarsia > Diarsia rubi. Next base: position 11,050,248 of record OW026417.1, on the reverse strand, counting down.
AAAAATTATAAAATTTATTACAGTTTTATTTAAATAAATTCCGAAGGTTGGAGAATACACAAAGTTGGTTGACCTTGGTTAGGCTCGAAGCTGTGACAGATGGTCATATTACACGTTAATTGGGAGATATAATTAGCGCTAAGATTTGCCGAGTGACTGGGTAAATGAATGTCATATTTAACCAAGTGAGTCACACTTGGGTATAGAAGTGTGCGACGTAAACCGAACGGTTTTTGAACCAAAACAGTATTACAGTATTTTTACAGTTTATTACTTCTTGAATGTCAAAATCACAATTAGCACAATTATTATAAAGCTGAATTTGGTCATAATTACCGTTGCATAAGGATCCGGTTCAGTTGCAGTTATCATTGGTAAAATCAGTGTAAAATGACTGAATACTTGTTTACTTTTGTGCGACTTCAGAGCTGACAGTAAAGCGTTTATTTACAAGCTGACGTCATACTTAGAAGCTAAAAAGACGTCAAAGGTGAAATGGTCATATTTCTATTTTAGAAAATGTATGCATCAAGTTCGATTACTAGTATGGTTTCCGGGAATCATGTGCATTGCAAACTAGTCATAGTCATAAAACTGAAAATAATTTTCATGCATTTTCCTTTTACTTCCCATCTTTGATTATTAGCAGTTGGTAAATTATTGTTCGTTACATAGGTATTGATTTAGTAAAAATCTTTAAATATTTGAATTGATTAGAGTACCTATTATACTTATACGCCAGTTTAATTGGGATCGGCACACAATGTTTTTTTCTTCCATACTTTTCCCTTAGGTACTCGTCATTTTAGTAGTCACCTCTTTTATGTATCTGGGGGCATGACAGTGCCCCCACCAAGTCGAGCAATAAAGCGGCACGGCCGTACCATCCTTTTCTCGAATCAGTTCAGGCCATTTTTGACCTCCTATAAGTTCGTTGTGGATAAAACTAGAAGCCTGAATTTTTAGTAACCAATTAGGCATTGTATAAACACGCTATATTTCAAATTTCATTATATTTTCATTAAATTGGCCAATGCGATGGCGATTAGCTGTTACAATGGCCTGTTTAACATTGGCGAATGCGATGTGATGGCCAAGTCAATCTATTTATATAGAACATCAAAGATTTTTAAGTAGGGACTGAATATATAAAATGACTGGGTATTACATGGATCTCACTACTTTTTACGGTAAAAGAACTGAGTTGCGCGACTTGGCTTTTTTTTACAAGTTTTGTTTTTAGTGGGATTTTATTTAATAGTTTCCAGTTTAGTTAATCTTTAAATATTGATTTGACTTTTCTATCATTTTCTTTGGAGCGTCGCTGGCGGGAGCAGTACCTATGTCGAACAGTGGACGTTTGAACACGTTACCTACGTTCAATTCCCCATTTAAGTTCAACCTCCATAAAATAGTATAATTTTACCATGAACTTAGAAACTTAACTCATAACATTACGCACTTATAATAAAATTAACGACTATTTTATGAAGATATTAAACTGCATTGCGTAAATTATTACTATCACAAAGCTTGATATAATAATAATATTATAATTATTATCACTAGAGATTAGAGAATGAAGGAAATTTTCTTCCATTCGTATCTCAATAGTATGACGTCCATATATCAGTTTGTAAAAATATATCATGATAACGTGATAGCTATTGTGTGATTTAAATATGATGCAACTCTGATAGGTTCTGACCGATATAAAATATTTTTACTCTGTCCGGAGTGAATTTCGACTTTTAATTTTACCAATTAGTTTAGATTTAGGTCAGATAGGCAGTCGCTTCAAGTAAATACTGATATTCAGGTGCCAACAATAATTGGTATTGTCATACGTAAGTACGAGTAATTATAAAATTTAGGTCAGGTTCAAAGGGACAACATTATCAGGATTTATTCCTGTAGCACATGAAGTTATACATAAACCAGACTTAGCATTGTATGAGCTTCCAGTACAACTTAATTTGGTCTTGTATAGCTTGCTTAGCCGTCGTCATCACTTATCATTTTTATTGTATATAATATTTTATGTGGGTATCTATCTATTATGAAAATTATAACTATAAGGAACTGACAGGATAATAAATACTTGATAATATAGACGCAACTAATAAGCCTATTATAACGCTACAAAGTAAACAAGTCTGGATAATCACTGTAATTCCCATAATTAACTTTGATATAATATTCATTATGTATACAATTATAACTCTTTGCTAATCTATTAATTTTATAGAGCTGTGCCTTTGTACAATCAGCAACAAACATCGGGCAATAACATCGATTCACTCTTCAGTTTTTAAATAATTTAATTTAAATTTAGATTTATTTCTCTAGTGGTCAGGTTCGATTCCCAGATAAGACAAAGCGTTTTAGAATAGACGAACGGCGTTTAGAATTTCTCAAAGAGCTTGAATTTTTACCCGGTTGATGGAAATAGGTTTATACTACACTTGCTTGGTAAGTGTACCAATACTACCCCACTAAAAGGCTTGAAAGCTGTTCATTAAACCTTCTCAAAAATCTAGGCAGTTATATTGTATGGAATTTCATTACTGCCCTGAAAACCAGGGTAGTAATACGTTCATTACTAACGCGTTATGTTTTTTTTTAAGTCTTGAAGACGTTGGCAATTAAACGATTTCATTCTACCATAAAAAGTACTGGCCATTAGAACTTTAAAAGCAGGTAGCATACATTCCGATAAGGCCGGCAAACTTCAAACCTCTATGCGATAGAGCGAGAGATTTATAACACTCTCTCGCTTTAACACGCGCGTAATTTGGAACCTGCGAAACGGGGCGTTCTTACCTTCTCTAAAGCCGCGTCCCCACAAGAGCTGCGCGGGACGCGAGGCCGAGACGCGCGGCTCTAGTGGGGACGCGGCTTAACATCTTTTAGCGCGAAAACTGTTTGACGCGCTAAAATTTAATGAAAAAAAAAGACTTAGTGTTGATTGACGTATTTTGTAGAAACAATTTTCTTGGTAAAGTTTAAAGTTTGGCGGTGTAAATCACAAGTTAAAATGAGTGATTCCAGTGACAATGATAGCAATTTATTAACAACAACTCCACCCGACATAATAATAATATAATAATAATATTCCATGAAACTTAAACATAACTAGGCAAATGTGGGAGTGCCTAACCTTTCGGAGCAATTCATTTATTGTTACCATTAAGCCTTGTTACTTGACTTTTGTCGCTGATTGTACACTGATGCACGTAATACGAGACCAACATGTCAACTATTACTTGGGTACAACTTATTTGTAATTCAATGAATGTAAAAGAGGTAATTACGTATCGCACACAGTTCACATAAACTTATCGTTGATTCACCGATGGATAGGAATGAAAATATCACCTTGAAGTTGATTCCGCGTTTGAAAAAGGCTTTGATTTGCGTGGCATATAATAACTAAAATATATAAAAAAATATTAAAGTTACCGTATATACAAAGTAAAATAATTCTTAAGGTGTATAGTGAGTTTGGCTTACTTTTGCTATTTCTAAACTTTTCTATGTTACTGGGGTAAATAATGTTACAATATTATTGTTGTATTTTTCGTGAAGTCAGTGGATTTCAGAAATAATATCGATCGATCAAAGTTTAACAACGAGCTGTCATTTTCTTATTTATTATAATTTGTTAAAATAAAATCTCATAAAACACGCGCAAGATAATAAGAAACTTCTCGAAAACTATTGAACGAACGAAGGTCATAGACAAGAAATATAGAACATAATAGATAAAATAGTTTAAAATTAGAGACACAACATAATTCGATAAGCTACTTTGATTAGATTATTTCAAAGGATTTGTTTAAACCTTTGCATGGCATTTTATAACAATGTCAAGATAATGTGACGTTGTCAATAAATGACGATATTTTACATTAATAAATGACACAGGTTTTCAATAAAAATGGTCAATAAAACCGACCGCAAGCAATCAGTAAATATTGTTAGAGCCATCCGTCCCCGATACCTGCAAATATTTTTAACAAATACCGCTCAGTGGACGGCTGATTTTCCTTGCCTACCATATATCTACACTAATATTATAAAGAGGAAATATTTGTATTTTGTGTGTGTGTGTGTGTATGGTTGTAATGAATAAACTCAAAAACTACTGCGCTGATTTCTAAAATTCTGTCACCATTGGAAAGCTACATTCACCCTGAGGTAGCATAGGCTACTTTTTTTCCCTGTGTTCCCACAGCAACGGGAACCACGCTACGGGTGAAACCGCGTGACGTCCGCTAGTAATATTAATAATAGTTTAATAATTTTACAGGAAAACTATTCAGGTGCACTAATAAAACAAGTTATATTTAACACGAATATTGAAATGTTGGAATTGCAATAATAATAAAATACACAATTTATTGATAGACACAATCAATCGAATAAAATATACCTCTTCTAGTATGTCTATAAATCTCATCGAACGTCAAAAATCACAAAATTTTCCACGAAACCTTCAAACTTTAAGATCGTTTATGTTATTACTATTCATTAAGTAGATATTCACGTAATCGCATGCTAACGGTGTTAATTTTTTTCTTCCTAATTATGATCACGGCCCACAACATAACATTTTCTGAAAGTATTGGATGTAAAATAAGCCGTGTTTAACTTTAAGTTACCTCAAATATAAACTTTTCAAAAAGTTATTCTTAGTTCCAAGTAATTACAAAAAGATCTATTTTAATACATAGAAAGTTTTTCCGTCTTATAAAGATTACGAAATACTCGATAATGATAGCAGCAGCAGTTTCCATAACGAGTGAAGTCAAGTAAAAAAAATGGCGCTAGCAATTCTCGCGACGCAATAGAACAGGATTGGGCGACCGACGCGCGACGGCGAGGCAAGGCGTGCGGTGGCGTGTGGCGGCAAGCGGAGCGAGTGACGCGGCCGGTGACGCGCCGTGACGCTTGCAACGCGTTATGTCAGTCGAGTAAACAATTTACTGTTTGTAAACACCCGCCGCAACCCGCCACCGAACGTAAACATGACCACGTTGCTTAGAAATGTCAATGGCGAACGATTCTCAGAAATTCTGTTCGTTTTGCGATTAACAATCGCATTCGCCGGCGCAATCGTCACGTTTACTGAGAATTTTTTATTAAAATAAACCATATATTTTAAATCAGGCCAACACGTCTTCTATTCATTTACCATGCTGCTGAATGTTATAGATAGTAGTTCCTCCCTCGTAAAATGTTTTGCTACGCAAGTTATTCAGTTTTGCAAACAAGATTTAAAAATTACGCAGTTACGATATGATACTACGAATTTTTTTTTGACTATGGGATATATATTACATCTTGAGATATAAATAATAGAAAAAAGAAAGAAAAGAAGAAGAAGAATAGAGAAAAGTTGTGTGGTAATCGATTGGCGTGGTATGGACATGTGATGCGAAGGAATGAAGATAGTGTTGTGAGGAAAATGTTGAGTATGAATGTAGATGGGTTTAAGAGTAGAGGAAGACCAAAGAAACGATGGATGGACTGTGTGAAGGATGATATGGCTAGGAAGGAGGTGACTACTGACATGACGAGAAATAGAGAAGTATGGAAGAAAAAGACATGTTGCGCCGACCCCAAATAAATTGGGATAAAGGCAGGAGAATGATGATGAGATATAAATAATAGTTTATCGCTAGTCATACATTTTGTGCGCGATCGTTCACACTATGCTGTAATATATATTACATCTCAAATGCGGGATGTAATATGTAGCTCAAGATGTAATATATATTACATCCCGTAGTCAAAAGCCGCCTATTACCACACAATTTTTCAGTCACCGGAGCCACATTCTAGCTTCCTGTTTTGTACTCATTTCTTATTTTATCAATTCACGTAAAACTACACAGCATTAAAATCTCAGGCACATGCAAATGCCATAATATTTGGAAAATGTGAGAGTTTAATTGTAACAATAAGAGTGACGCTTTAAATGAGTAATATTATTTTTAACCACAATATTACCTTATGGTAAGTAGATATGCCGAAAGATTCAATGTGGGGAAGACCTCTATTCAATAAATATTTACCAACGATGGTTGTTGAATCATAAACCAACCTTATCATCTACAACGTAATATTGCAAAACTTATAAAACGTAATTGGGTAAATACGATTGTTCATAATATTGACCCAAGTAATGGTACTATCAAGTGACTTTGTTTTCATTAACAAGAAAATATAAAGTTATACGTTACTAGTCCATTTAAGTTACATAGATTATGCAGTATATACATGACGTACCCACTAAGGCTGTACAGACATACCTACCTATAGGTACTTACTCACCAATAATTTCCGTGAGTGTGATCTTTAGATCAATAAACGATGGCTCTTGTACGTACATGAGTATGGCACTCGACTAACGTGATATTATTTCCATTCATATGGCTTGATTGCACTAAAGGCACTTTTAGAATTGAATCATAGGTGTTCACCGAGCGCATACGCCACACACACGTGACAATAGCGTGGCACATTCACTGGGTTTACACAACGCTACGTAGCGCTTTCGCTAAGTCAACGCAATTCAAGCGTAGCACATCCGCTGCCGCGCTGGGTCTACGCGATTCAAGTACACTGGGTCTAAGGGCCGCTAGCGTAGCGCCTACGCGGGGTCTACGCAACGCTGCAATATCGCCTACGCAACGTCTGCCAGCGCAATATTATAGTAAGAAGGTGGGTGCTATTTATCATATCAAACAAATCGTAATTAGTCTATTTCATGACCTGATGCCTCATCTTATAGCTAAATAAACAGTACGCAGTTGAAATGTTCACTCACGATTTTCTTGCACATAATTTTGTTTAAGACGCAACAATATTGCAGGCAGTAAAAGTGTTGGAATATTTTGTAGCTGCATCGTTTGCCAAAAGATATTTTTAAATGCACTTACTTAAATGCTGTTGGTCTTCAATTAGAAAATCATTCATAGATTGTTGTTTTAATGTCTTTTTATTGGCGGGTGGAAAATCATCAAATAACCCCTCCCGCTCTTGGGCAGAGCAATAGGGAGTGACAGACTTCTACTGACTAAAAACCACCCACGTTCCTTCTTAGATCTATATGTCGAGGCCGCTGTAACTTTTGAACAACCCTCAGCCCCGACGGGTTGTTTTGCCTTTCTAATTGTTTTAAACACGATAGCCTAAGAATAGGGTTCAACAGACTATCCATCGAAGTTGAAGACGAAAACTATTACTGAATACCACATTTCATTTTATACTTGAAGTTTATAGAACTTCCAAATATATTCCAGTTGTCAAACATCACTTTTCATCTCCAACTCGTATTATAGTAATAACGACACCACTTTATAACTAAATACCCAGTACACATTCCAATAAATAAATGGGCTCGCGAGCGTCAAGAAGCGAATTTTATTATGTCTTACTACGTAGCATGTTTCTTACTACGCTACTTCCAATAATTATATTGCTGAGGCGGATGTGGTGGTGTGGCGCTAGCGGGCGCCCGGAGTGTAATGATTACACGCCATACGATGCCAGCCATTGATAGATCGTAAGCAGTACGTTAGCTTCGTACGAGATTGCTAATAGCAATTCGTGGAACGGAATGTGATACGGTGTTTGATGTCTAAAGAGATACTATGTCAAACGTGGCCTTGTATTTTTTTTTTGTGAGTTTGTAATTTCTGTTGGAAGTGGACGTATGGTAATTATATATAATTATAAATTGATATGAGATGCAGTAGTTTGTTTGTGGTGTGGTACATACATATACTATACATTCATTAGTAGGCAGAAATCACAGAACGCTACATATAACGATCCTTACATACTCCTTTTGTCTTGTCCACATCCATACATTTGTGGCATGGTGTTGAAATTCCATCAGTGGTTGAAACTTTTGGTATGTACGTACCTGGATGTGTATCTACTATAAACCTGAAGAAAATTTAAATACTTACTCTTAAGTTTGAAATAGTACGCCGCGAATGCGAATAAGTATATCAGTAAGCTGAGCTGAGTGTATGTCAGTAAGCTGTACAATAAAAGTCAGGATACAAATAGCTAATTGACAAGTTTGTACACAATGAACCACTTTGTCGCCAGTAGTCGACGGTAGTCAGTCTGTTGTACGTAGTACGGCACTACAACGAGGCGCCTCACAAGGTCAGCCGCCTTTCGACTCGCGCCTGAATTAACATAATATAACAAATTATAAATAGTTATATTCAATGACTATGAGGTCGGAATGCCAAGTGACGTTTTCCTTCATAAAACCGTACTATAACTAGGTCTAGTTAGTTTTAACTGCGCACTGAAGTTTCTAACGCGCAATTGCAGATATCTTAGGACGTATTTGCAGAGTATGAATTAGTTTGTTGCAGCGCTCAGATGATTTTATTTAATGTTTAAGTAATCTGTATTGCGTGTCATTTAATAATAAACGTTAATTCGTCATTAAATCCATGATCCAAAGGTTCAAGGACATGCAGCGCTTAAAATAAAATAAACCTACACGCTCACGCTTTAGAAATTTGTACCTAAGTTTCGGTATTAATACTCATTACAAGATGTAGGTACGTACAGGTGGTCGGAAAATTTTCTGAACTCAATACCTGTTAGGCAATAATCATTCACAGTTTCCTAAAATAATAAAAATTATAAAATTTATTACAGTTTTATTTAAATAAATTCCGAAGGTTGGAGAATACACAAAGTTGGTTGACCTTGGTTAGGCTCGAAGCTGTGACAGATGGTCATATTACACGTTAATTGGGAGATATAATTAGCGCTAAGATTTGCCGAGTGACTGGGTAAATGAATGTCATATTTAACCAAGTGAGTCACACTTGGGTATAGAAGTGTGCGACGTAAACCGAACGGTTTTTGAACCAAAACAGTATTACAGTATTTTTACAGTTTATTACTTCTTGAATGTCAAAATCACAATTAGCACAATTATTATAAAGCTGAATTTGGTCATAATTACCGTTGCATAAGGATCCGGTTCAGTTGCAGTTATCATTGGTAAAATCAGTGTAAAATGACTGAATACTTGTTTACTTTTGTGCGACTTCAGAGCTGACAGTAAAGCGTTTATTTACAAGCTGACGTCATACTTAGAAGCTAAAAAGACGTCAAAGGTGAAATGGTCATATTTCTATTTTAGAAAATGTATGCATCAAGTTCGATTACTAGTATGGTTTCCGGGAATCATGTGCATTGCAAACTAGTCATAGTCATAAAACTGAAAATAATTTTCATGCATTTTCCTTTTACTTCCCATCTTTGATTATTAGCAGTTGGTAAATTATTGTTCGTTACATAGGTATTGATTTAGTAAAAATCTTTAAATATTTGAATTGATTAGAGTACCTATTATACTTATACGCCAGTTTAATTGGGATCGGCACACAATGTTTTTTTCTTCCATACTTTTCCCTTAGGTACTCGTCATTTTAGTAGTCACCTCTTTTATGTATCTGGGGGCATGACAGTGCCCCCACCAAGTCGAGCAATAAAGCGGCACGGCCGTACCATCCTTTTCTCGAATCAGTTCAGGCCATTTTTGACCTCCTATAAGTTCGTTGTGGATAAAACTAGAAGCCTGAATTTTTAGTAACCAATTAGGCATTGTATAAACACGCTATATTTCAAATTTCATTATATTTTCATTAAATTGGCCAATGCGATGGCGATTAGCTGTTACAATGGCCTGTTTAACATTGGCGAATGCGATGTGATGGCCAAGTCAATCTATTTATATAGAACATCAAAGATTTTTAAGTAGGGACTGAATATATAAAATGACTGGGTATTACATGGATCTCACTACTTTTTACGGTAAAAGAACTGAGTTGCGCGACTTGGCTTTTTTTTACAAGTTTTGTTTTTAGTGGGATTTTATTTAATAGTTTCCAGTTTAGTTAATCTTTAAATATTGATTTGACTTTTCTATCATTTTCTTTGGAGCGTCGCTGGCGGGAGCAGTACCTATGTCGAACAGTGGACGTTTGAACACGTTACCTACGTTCAATTCCCCATTTAAGTTCAACCTCCATAAAATAGTATAATTTTACCATGAACTTAGAAACTTAACTCATAACATTACGCACTTATAATAAAATTAACGACTATTTTATGAAGATATTAAACTGCATTGCGTAAATTATTACTATCACAAAGCTTGATATAATAATAATATTATAATTATTATCACTAGAGATTAGAGAATGAAGGAAATTTTCTTCCATTCGTATCTCAATAGTATGACGTCCATATATCAGTTTGTAAAAATATATCATGATAACGTGATAGCTATTGTGTGATTTAAATATGATGCAACTCTGATAGGTTCTGACCGATATAAAATATTTTTACTCTGTCCGGAGTGAATTTCGACTTTTAATTTTACCAATTAGTTTAGATTTAGGTCAGATAGGCAGTCGCTTCAAGTAAATACTGATATTCAGGTGCCAACAATAATTGGTATTGTCATACGTAAGTACGAGTAATTATAAAATTTAGGTCAGGTTCAAAGGGACAACATTATCAGGATTTATTCCTGTAGCACATGAAGTTATACATAAACCAGACTTAGCATTGTATGAGCTTCCAGTACAACTTAATTTGGTCTTGTATAGCTTGCTTAGCCGTCGTCATCACTTATCATTTTTATTGTATATAATATTTTATGTGGGTATCTATCTATTATGAAAATTATAACTATAAGGAACTGACAGGATAATAAATACTTGATAATATAGACGCAACTAATAAGCCTATTATAACGCTACAAAGTAAACAAGTCTGGATAATCACTGTAATTCCCATAATTAACTTTGATATAATATTCATTATGTATACAATTATAACTCTTTGCTAATCTATTAATTTTATAGAGCTGTGCCTTTGTACAATCAGCAACAAACATCGGGCAATAACATCGATTCACTCTTCAGTTTTTAAATAATTTAATTTAAATTTAGATTTATTTCTCTAGTGGTCAGGTTCGATTCCCAGATAAGACAAAGCGTTTTAGAATAGACGAACGGCGTTTAGAATTTCTCAAAGAGCTTGAATTTTTACCCGGTTGATGGAAATAGGTTTATACTACACTTGCTTGGTAAGTGTACCAATACTACCCCACTAAAAGGCTTGAAAGCTGTTCATTAAACCTTCTCAAAAATCTAGGCAGTTATATTGTATGGAATTTCATTACTGCCCTGAAAACCAGGGTAGTAATACGTTCATTACTAACGCGTTATGTTTTTTTTTAAGTCTTGAAGACGTTGGCAATTAAACGATTTCATTCTACCATAAAAAGTACTGGCCATTAGAACTTTAAAAGCAGGTAGCATACATTCCGATAAGGCCGGCAAACTTCAAACCTCTATGCGATAGAGCGAGAGATTTATAACACTCTCTCGCTTTAACACGCGCGTAATTTGGAACCTGCGAAACGGGGCGTTCTTACCTTCTCTAAAGCCGCGTCCCCACTAGAGCTGCGCGGGACGCGAGGCCGAGACGCGCGGCTCTAGTGGGGACGCGGCTTAACATCTTTTAGCGCGAAAACTGTTTGACGCGCTAAAATTTAATGAAAAAAAAAGACTTAGTGTTGGTTGACGTATTTTGTAGAAACAATTTTCTTGGTAAAGTTTAAAGTTTGGCGGTGTAAATCACAAGTTAAAATGAGTGATTCCAGTGACAATGATAGCAATTTATTAACAACAACTCCACCCGACATAATAATAATATAATAATAATATTCCATGAAACTTAAACATAACTAGGCAAATGTGGGAGTGCCTAACCTTTCGGAGCAATTCATTTATTGTTACCATTAAGCCTTGTTACTTGACTTTTGTCGCTGATTGTACACTGATGCACGTAATACGAGACCAACATGTCAACTATTACTTGGGTACAACTTATTTGTAATTCAATGAATGTAAAAGAGGTAATTACGTATCGCACACAGTTCACATAAACTTATCGTTGATTCACCGATGGATAGGAATGAAAATATCACCTTGAAGTTGATTCCGCGTTTGAAAAAGGCTTTGATTTGCGTGGCATATAATAACTAAAATATATAAAAAAATATTAAAGTTACCGTATATACAAAGTAAAATAATTCTTAAGGTGTATAGTGAGTTTGGCTTACTTTTGCTATTTCTAAACTTTTCTATGTTACTGGGGTAAATAATGTTACAATATTATTGTTGTATTTTTCGTGAAGTCAGTGGATTTCAGAAATAATATCGATCGATCAAAGTTTAACAACGAGCTGTCATTTTCTTATTTATTATAATTTGTTAAAATAAAATCTCATAAAACACGCGCAAGATAATAAGAAACTTCTCGAAAACTATTGAACGAACGAAGGTCATAGACAAGAAATATAGAACATAATAGATAAAATAGTTTAAAATTAGAGACACAACATAATTCGATAAGCTACTTTGATTAGATTATTTCAAAGGATTTGTTTAAACCTTTGCATGGCATTTTATAACAATGTCAAGATAATGTGACGTTGTCAATAAATGACGATATTTTACATTAATAAATGACACAGGTTTTCAATAAAAATGGTCAATAAAACCGACCGCAAGCAATCAGTAAATATTGTTAGAGCCATCCGTCCCCGATACCTGCAAATATTTTTAACAAATACCGCTCAGTGGACGGCTGATTTTCCTTGCCTACCATATATCTACACTAATATTATAAAGAGGAAATATTTGTATTTTGTGTGTGTGTGTGTGTATGGTTGTAATGAATAAACTCAAAAACTACTGCGCTGATTTCTAAAATTCTGTCACCATTGGAAAGCTACATTCACCCTGAGGTAGCATAGGCTACTTTTTTTCCCTGTGTTCCCACAGCAACGGGAACCACGCTACGGGTGAAACCGCGTGACGTCCGCTAGTAATATTAATAATAGTTTAATAATTTTACAGGAAAACTATTCAGGTGCACTAATAAAACAAGTTATATTTAACACGAATATTGAAATGTTGGAATTGCAATAATAATAAAATACACAATTTATTGATAGACACAATCAATCGAATAAAATATACCTCTTCTAGTATGTCTATAAATCTCATCGAACGTCAAAAATCACAAAATTTTCCACGAAACCTTCAAACTTTAAGATCGTTTATGTTATTACTATTCATTAAGTAGATATTCACGTAATCGCATGCTAACGGTGTTAATTTTTTTCTTCCTAATTATGATCACGGCCCACAACATAACATTTTCTGAAAGTATTGGATGTAAAATAAGCCGTGTTTAACTTTAAGTTACCTCAAATATAAACTTTTCAAAAAGTTATTCTTAGTTCCAAGTAATTACAAAAAGATCTATTTTAATACATAGAAAGTTTTTCCGTCTTATAAAGATTACGAAATACTCGATAATGATAGCAGCAGCAGTTTCCATAACGAGTGAAGTCAAGTAAAAAAAATGGCGCTAGCAATTCTCGCGACGCAATAGAACAGGATTGGGCGACCGACGCGCGACGGCGAGGCAAGGCGTGCGGTGGCGTGTGGCGGCAAGCGGAGCGAGTGACGCGGCCGGTGACGCGCCGTGACGCTTGCAACGCGTTATGTCAGTCGAGTAAACAATTTACTGTTTGTAAACACCCGCCGCAACCCGCCACCGAACGTAAACATGACCACGTTGCTTAGAAATGTCAATGGCGAACGATTCTCAGAAATTCTGTTCGTTTTGCGATTAACAATCGCATTCGCCGGCGCAATCGTCACGTTTACTGAGAATTTTTTATTAAAATAAACCATATATTTTAAATCAGGCCAACACGTCTTCTATTCATTTACCATGCTGCTGAATGTTATAGATAGTAGTTCCTCCCTCGTAAAATGTTTTGCTACGCAAGTTATTCAGTTTTGCAAACAAGATTTAAAAATTACGCAGTTACGATATGATACTACGAATTTGTTGCACGAGTGTGTTCTCGTGTGCTGATAAGATGGTATTTCTGTCTTTATTCGCCGTCAGCAATCTGTATGAAACGTGTCTTAGTGACATACAAAGATCTTTTTCTAAAGGTGATTAATAAGCGCCTGTAAGATGGTCATTCACCTTCATACGTGACAGAAGCAAACATTTTACACGAGTATACGAGTAGAGTAGAACATTCACAAACGCTTGATGATTCAGAAACAAATTTAAGTATGGCTAAGTTTATAACTTTGATCGAGCATTATATTTTGTAAAAAAATACACAGCTATATTTAAAATTTCGTTGCAGTCATGGCGTAAAGGTATGATCCACAGATTCAATAAGAAGACAGTTTTAAACAAACGAAAAGCTTCGGGGCAGAGTCCGGTCGACGAGTTTAATTTTAGCATTCACAGAAATACAGTAATCTCGTAAAATTCTCAAGATAGTTTCGCACTAATAATTTTTCTATTTTTAAACCTGTCATAATGCCAGCCCACGACATTCCGGAGCTTTCACTTTATCATTTTAATACAGAGACAATGTTGGGGTTTAGACGATATTCTGCATTTATATTAAATTGCCATCGATATCCGAGCCAATGGAAATGAAACTATAAATAAATGGCTATAAATGTGCAAATCTTGTTGGCAGTATTAAAATGATCTGGCATACTATGTTGAGTTGTAGAGTCTTATATCGTCGATACCTGTGTAAGAACGTTAATTCAGAATAGCTTCATCAGGTTTTAATCATTTTTATTAGAGCTCTATTATACATTTTCCTTCCTACATAGTTTAAGATTTAAATTGACGTGCTCCATCAACTTTCACTTGACGAGAGTAAGATGCCAAATGGCTACCGGAATGTAGCGGCCTACAAACACAGAGTATAATAAAACTAATGGATGAAATTTAACTCGGCATCATCCATCATTCAAATTGATATCGGAACTTGTAATTTTGTTAATTTGTACTCGAATCTGCTGGTGTAAATGTAACACGTTGTAGGTGATATGAATGTAGGTAGTAATTGGATCTTTGTATTTTTGAAGCACGTTATTCGATTTAAAGATAGTTTGGGAACAACCTTAACCTGACTTTACTACCGTGAAAAGTCATGAAAGCTTTTTTTGATTAGCTTTCATGACTTTTCACGGTACTAAAGTCAGCTTAAGGTTGATACAACTGATATAACTGAAAGCGAACACATCTATACTGCCCTGATAATTGTAAATGCAGTAATCGACACACATTACATTTATTTTAGCTCTGCGTTTTCCGGCCTGCACAGGTAAGTTGGTTGAAGTGTGGACCGCGTTTAGAACTGTCACTGTCAATTAAAATATATTCAATTAAAATTGGGGTAACCTTTTTTAAATATATATGCCACTTGTCACTTTTAAATGTAAGTGGCTATCATAGTAGCCATCGATTAACTGTCAATTTGGTTTAGTACAAAATGGAACCATTTGACAGTTAATTGATGGACACTATGATAGCCACTGACATTTAAAAAGATACGCAATAGACCTGCAGATCGGTTGATCCTCAAGTCTTCAGCTTTATGGGAGAAAAATCCCTAACACACACTAAAGAAAGATTATGTTAAAACATAAAAGTACTAAGAGAAAAATTGTGGACAACAGTATTCCTGAAACCGTAGATCACAAAAAAACTCTGTATATTTTAATTCAATGTGTAGTTGTGTACACCTTTATAATAGCGTCAAATGGTAATTAAAGTCCTTCTAACCCATTTAGGGATTTTTATTTATTCGTGCCGTTATTCACATAAACTTACCTGCCATACGCCTGATATGAGGCACTCCAGGGGCACTTTAGCCTCAAAAAACTCACACTACGACCGGCCATTTTGCGGTCACTATAGTTTTTATTACGCATTTTCATAAGAAGATAGTATTAACATTAGTCACCAATCAATACATGCGTAAAAAAACATCAAAACTTTTAGGAAACCTACGTCAATAAACCAGTTATTAGAACTCGTGATCTGTTCTAGAAATGTTTTTATTTATCCTATTTCTTAACGTACCTACTAAATTAAAGTTTTTGAATTCATTAACTTTGAAAAGTATACCCATATTATATAATTTAAAGTTAAGGTTAATCAGAGGTGTACCTAGCATACTCACATCATGCCTTTCGCCTTGTTTTTAGTGTAATAGGATAGGCTAGGCTAGGCTAGGCTTGCCTATTGCAGCCAGGCTATTATGGCCTGTGGTAAAGAGGTTGAGAGCCAAACCAAAACTTGTTTTAATGTTTCACTTTTAATGGGTTCTTGACAAATACACAATGGTTATTTAATTATGTTAATTACGTACATGTATACTTATGTTTATTGTATCGATCCCGTTATTACTGTGGCCGTGTACTGTGTGGTAGTGGTGTGCTTCCACGTTTCGTTTTTTAGATTTTTTATCTACTTTTTTTTATTTCCAGCTTTTTAGTTCTTTTGTGTTTTTTCTTGGTCGCGTAAAATTCGTGTGTGCAGTTCAAGGCGGCGCTGTTTGTCAAGAAAAATGCATCGATATGTCAAACTTGGTACATTGAATTTTGTTCTTAGTATGTTATTTGTTTTTTCGCCAGTTGTTGAAGTTGGTTGAAGTGTACCAGAGGTTTACGCTGCAGTTTTTTATTATTATGTAGGTAGATACAATCGCTGAGATACGTGTAGCTGTCTGTACTGGTAGCCTGTCAATATTGGTTGCCATTTTACACACGAAACAAAAGCTGCCTTTGGAAACTAGTCTTTGAGTCAGAGATTTTTTATTTATAGATAGGTACAAGAGTATTTTAACATTACGGCTGTGTCGAAGCATCAGGAAGTAAATTCTAAAAATAAAATATAGTCACAAATGCCGTGGTCCACAAAAAACTAATAAATTAAATGATTTTTATTCGTCCTTCAAAGTCGCCTTAGGACATCCTTTAGAGGTGTCATAGTCAGCCATAGCCGGTCCAATAAAATATATATTTAACTCACAATGTTCTTTTTACTCAGTGATGTAATTAACATATTTAATATAATCGCTTCTTGCCACAACCGGTTATGATAATCGCATTGTACTATACAATCAAGTGCACAAGTACTAAACATATTCATTACATAATTATTTAAATGACGCTTCAAGTTAAAAGGAATGCAGAGTTTTAGATTAGAATTATGTTTTATCAAGTTACACATTATATCGTTTAATTTGCGATTTGTGAGCATCAAATTTAACGTAAATTCGATGCTCGAGGTTAAGTCGACTTATCTCTAAATTATTATTTGGGCTAATGGCTGAGCATCTCACCTTATACGTATCGTATGCCTTAACATAATCAATAAATAAAGAAGATATTTATAGGTTTTACAGAGCTTTTGTGCTCAAGTGTACGTAACCCGTAGAGGTCGTCGAGTACACAGACTCGTTGAAGCTCGGAAATCGACAATCTTCGTAAGTATTCGTAATTTTATGATTAACGCGATTATAAGAGTCTCTGGTCTAATTGAGGTCGTGGCCCTACAATTATGTACATTAGATTAAACCTCTCTACATATGGTAATAAGGTCTGTTGTACCGATTGTGATATCAATGACAAATATATGATTAAGATGTTGAATGTTTGTTCTGCTATGAACTTAACTTCTATTTCATGTGTTATTTTTACAGTAGATCATTTGTTGCGGATGTAGGTACCTAAATCCTTGTTAATAACTCTACTTAATGTATTGTCGAGAAATTATGTGGCAATGGTAGGTAATAAAATATTTTATTTCATTCTTCCGTTTTTCTTAAAGCCTTTACGTAAGTTAAAGAAGCAATAAAGATATTAGTAATTTTAAATACTAAGTTACATTTTTAAAATCTCATTGAGCAAAATTCATGAATTTTATTTCCAGCATTTGAACAGAATGGTCTTTCTAATCAAAAACAACCCCTTATCTGAGCCGGTAGTGCGCTCGCGCTGGAAATCGAATACATAACATACCAACGTCTGACTGCGGTACTCAGAGATATTTAATGATAACTTAAGCCGTCACTTAGTAAAGATTTGACATAATTTTGTATGACAAAACTGTCAACACCTGTACTAAGTGATGGCCTAAGTAATCATTAAAGCTCTCTGAGTGCGGCAGTGAAACATACATAAGTGTGGAGAGAAGTGCGAACGCATTGGCGAAGCGCCGGGCGTAGCAGTAGTTTATGTAGTTTAGAGCTTAAAACCGGTTCCACTAGATACGATGGCTCGTAGTGGAATTTTTTCGTCCAAATGCCTATTTGTTGCTTAACCCTTTACCGTTGTACCTATGCTTTACTAAACCACGTTTTAGTACCGCAAATCTATTACTATGAACCCAAACAGAATGTTAATGTAACAACGCCTTCATGGAGGTTAGACATAAAAGTTTTATAGGAATTTTTAAACACTGCAATAATATTTCATCATTGAATACAATTCAGCAGTAAACTTCGAGTATGCATCCCCCCCAGTTAAATGACGGCAACACGTGAACTGTTTCCCTCAATAAAAGAATGACGGTACTTGGTTGGTTGCATTAAACGGCAGTAAATGTTATGCGATACCCAATTCCTGAGCTGCTCAGTTAATGGCCGACGCGGTTTACGACTGCGAGATTTTTCGGGTCCCCAGTATCATCGTTTGGAACTTAGCTGCCAAATCGCGTGTTCCCAGCAAATACGAATAGTGTGCGATCAAACTAAACCAGTAATCCGAAACATTTTATATTTCCGCAATAGGCATTTGGGGCGGCAACACAGTAAACGCTCGGCTATCGCGCCACTCATTTCACTAAATCCAATACATTTTTTATTCATGAAACGATTGACGTTTGTATGTTAATTCACAGCGTAGGTCCCGGCTCGAAGGATGAAATATTGAATTATTGCCCAAAGTCGGGGATATATCGCGGGGGTCTGTTCGATATTAATCCGTTGGCTGCCCGGGGCTCTGGCAGGAATTCAAATAAATCGGCTCTGTGACAAACAAGACGTATAAATCAATCACAGCAAGGTGGCGTGCAGCCTCTATTGCAATCACCCCTTAGCCCCGCGCCCCGCACCCCCGCCCCGCTCGTAGGTATATCAAAAGTTGAACTAATTTGTATCGGCAAATTTATGGCCAAGGTTAAACTAAACTCGTTATGAGTTTCAGGTGGAGCGAATTTTATTTACAGGTTTTCTTTTGATTTATATTTTTCTCTTATCGCTAAGCTCAAATAATTTTAAAACTGTCAAAGCGAGTAATTTCTAACTTATTTCGACGTACCTGTCGATAAGAAGTATTTGTAAGTGCTTACATAATTTGGAAATTACAATTTTATCTTCGTAATAATCTGCATAATTATTATTCATTACGAATACCTTCTACAAATAATTACTTAACAGTATGAGACTTTGCAGTGGCTCACACCAAGATAACAGTAAAGTTCACATCTTTAATTACAAAATGGCCATGGAGATTTCAATTTACATAAAATAAAACTCCATAAATAATGCAGTCGGCTTAAACACCCTTTGTAAATAGTGTAACTGTGTAATCTACCCAAATTACTAACTCAACCCATATCAGTAGCCTCTAAAACTACACCAAATGACCAAATCTTCCTCAAGTTCTCAACTCAATTTAAGCCTATGTATATCGTTTAAATAAGCGATACCAAGGCCAGTTGCTATCCACTGAGAGTGGTCACACCTCTTACTATAATCACTAAAATTTATTACACCGAGCGACCGATTGCGTTAAACACGATTCATTGCTCGTTAAATACGATTAAAACTATGAACCATCGCCAACAAAGGCGCAATGTAGATAGGATTCGACATAAAGTGTGAAGTGATAACACAAATCACAGTGGAGCTACTATCGGCCCACGTCACCCGTTGCTAAGACCCTTTGATAAGATACGAAGAAGTATTTATTCCGACTTAGTTAAAAGGTTGGACTATAGCATCGAATTTAATAGTATTTCTGGTTTAATTTAAATGATAGGCAGTCAAATAAAATTATCGATTAAAACCAACAAAGTAGCTAACAAACTTAATGGAATGGCTTTGAATAAAATAGTGTTTAAAACAACCTTATTTTGGTATCATAAAACTTCCAGATGCGGTATTAAGTATCAAATAAAAAGCAGTAAAAAATTAATTTCTTGGAGTGTAAAAGGTGTTTCGCCTTAACAAATCGATTATCATTCATATAAATAGTTCTTCCGGTGCTCCTCCCCCTTAGAGAATTTAAAGCAAAAAATATTGAGAAAAAGCATTAGCAAGATATTACATTTAGTGCCTAAGCTCAGAAGTATTAACATACTGACTCTAGAAAGTTTTTTGCTCGAATGTTAAACGTTTTTAATAATGGGTAGTAAATCAATTAATTTGCAGCGGTTAATTAGTGACAGCTTCTCAAGCAATTGACCGTCCCAGTAATTTATAACTAGTTCTTTCATAATTAAGTAAATTACGAGAAGGTAGGTATTTTTTTAAGTACTTATTACAATAGTCTTGAAAGGATTCACACAGATAAGGAAAATTCCTGGTTTTACTTGAAAATCGTAGTTTGAGTACTAAAGAACACACGGCCACCAATAATCATCATCTGCCTAGCCTTTTCCCAACTATGATGGGGTCGGCCTCCAGTCTAACCTGATGCAGCTGAATACCAGTATTTTACATGGAGTGACTGCCTATCACATCAGTGGTGGCGGCCCCGACTTACGAACAGTGAGTCGTGGGCTCGAACCCAGTCAGGCGCATTACTTTGTGTAATTTATTTCATTACCGCTGCTCTCAAACGGTGAAGGAAAACATATTGAGGAAACCGGCATTTCTTAGAACAAAAAAACGAAGACATGTGACATCTACCCAGCCGCACGGGGCCCGCGTGGTGGATTAAAGCCCAACCACTCTGCTAGAGAGGAGGCCTGAGTCCCTGCAGTGGGAACATTATAAGTTGATGATGACGATGATGACTGCCTATCTGACCAGCATCAACATCATCTTCGTGCCCTTATCATATTCAATTGGGGTCGGCGCAACACGTTTTCTTCTTCCATTCTTCCCTGTTACACGTCATTTACTCCTTTCTCATTCATATCATTCCTCACACAAACCATCGATCAATATTTAATCAAGCTATTCAAAATCAGGTTAAGCGGATCTCTTATTGTACGGAAAAGCTACACAAAGACAGTCCATGTTATGCTGGAAATGTATAGCTTGATGTGTCGCCGTGTGTACCAGTCACGAGCAATGCCTATGTATACACTTGGCCAAGTTCAAACGCGAATTTATGGTGAAATAATGATTGCAACTTTGAAATATGAACTACTTTATGATGATATGGGTTACAAAATAATAGTTTCGTTTACATAAAAAACAAATCATTACAGTAGGCAAAAATTGCTTCTAAAGTTTGCTAAATGTATACATATTGGTGCTGCTGACTGTACTTTCTTCCGAATTCACTTACGGTCTGACTCTTTTCACCTTTATGCCCCAAGTAATAAGGTTGCAAAATTTATTGACCGTTAATGAACTCAGTAGTACACCTATCGTTGAACATAGCACTACTGTATTATATTGATCGAAAGTTTGGTCAACGTGGGTGGAAAACTTAGGGAAATGGCAGGGGAATAGATGAAGGAGCGTGGGCCAGACACGCTACACCAAACCGTGGGTGGACATTTGACTGTAAACAATGATGATAGTAAACAGTAAAGAAAATCAAAATAAAACAACGACATCTAGGTTTAAAAAGCTACCACTCAAGCTTTACAAAACCAGTTCATACGGATCTCTTATTGTACGGAAAATCTGTACAGACTGACGCCATGTTATAAATACTGGAAATGTACACCTTGATGTGTCGCTATGTGTACTGTGACTAATAAGAGTGAAACCAGCATTTTGTGTGATTTGTTTTCAAATACTTGATCGAGACCACCATTTTAAAATAATGTTCTTTTATTTAAGTTTGTCGATGTTGAAAAACTTCAAAATGTTTACCCAAGATTGCGAACTCCGTTTGCTGATGCTGAGAATTGAGACACGAAAATATTTTTTAAACAATATCTATTGGAATTTGTTTCTCAAAAATCCTTTAACCATTACAATATATATATTTACATAGATAGTTTATATAGTATATAGTAAAAAAAATAAAAATAAAAATCCTTTAACCATTACAATATCTATATTTACATAGATAGTTTATATAGTATATAGTACCCTTAACGCAAACGAAAGGCACTTGTTCTACCCACCACTGCGATATTTTTTTGTTCTAGATCATACCTGGGAACCCCCTAGTTACGGAGATATTGGTGGTCAAAGCTCCAAATTTTGCACAGCTGTTTTTGTAAATATGTACTAGTTTTTCAGGTTAAAACTTCACTTAAATTACCTCCATGACCCTTTTACTATTCAAAGCCTCAACTAGCACAATGTTTTAAGAGTGCTACATTGAGTTTTACCGTAAATTATATAATTTTTGACCCCAAAAAAAAGTTGTTTCCCAGCAAAAATTTTTGCGTAGGGGTACTTAGTTTGATGTACAGAATGCTTGGTTGACGTATGTGTGAAGGGTTACTTTACACCCTGTATATATATATATATATGTATGTGTATAATAATATGTTAATGAGAGCCTTTCATAGATTAACGCTTTATCTTCATTCCAAAGACACTTAATAAGATAATTGTTTTGTTACTTTACTACCGCTTGAATAATTATATCATAACTATTGTGACAATACCCTTTTGAAAACACATAAAAGGGGAAACTCCCAATGCCCTATAATTATATTACAAGTATTACGGATATAAATATACAAGTTTAGTTTGCCTAAATAAACTCTTTTTGCACAATAATAGTTCCTCACGGTGTCTGGATTTGTGGCTCCCCCCCCTGTATTATGTTCGACTTAACATAGCTGGTGAAATGAGGGTATTCTATTCTGCCTATCTGTGTAATGTTGTATTATGTGAATGTTTCCTCAATTTGAACACTTTGTTCAAATGCTTTTCTCAATGTGTTTTTTTATAAAATACTATATTTTCAGTTTAAAAATCATAAGAAATAACGTTAAATCGTTTAGGTCACATATTCAAGAAAATAATTATTGTAAAACCAACCGGTTCTTCTCCATAGGAAACGACCAACCCAAACCGTACACCCATGCGAAATTATTCTTTTGATTTATTCGTGCAAGGACTTGCTAACACAGAACAAACTTTCTTTAATGCAAAATGCCACGGACCAAATTCGCGGAACCCACTATACATCTATATTACTATCAATTCGTACACGTGTTGTTTTATTCATTGCATTAGCCATTCATATTAACAACTGTAATAGCTACGCAGTACAATACTGTTTTTCCTACATAAATCATGCTTTAAATGCATCCTGAATCGGACATCTGTCATGCTTCTGTTATGTTATTCGCACGACATTTAAAAATAATATAAGAGATAAATAAGATCGAAAATGTGAGTTTTTAAATAACATAACATTGTGCCTGTTATTAAGCACAGAGGTGGCCGTAATAGTATATCCAAAGGATCATGTTCATGGAAATATGGAATCCTGTAACAAACTGTGTCAACATCAAACTTTGTTTTATTGTCTAAATTTATTATATTAACTCCTACAAAAGTTATTTTTGTAAACTAAATCCGAGTTTCGGAATAATTTTATAAAATCGAAAATAACCTCAAAACAAGTTACTTAAGTAGGTATTGTAAGGAAACCTCTAAGATGCGAAGTCAGCCGAACTGTCAAAATCAACTGACAGATCTAACAGAACGACATTTGAACTGGTTGTGTGGTCGCCATGATGTATAGGGAATAAATCAATATCATACTTTTATACTTTAAATTGAATTCCCCATTCAAAAATCAAATCCCAGCCGCATAATGTCGTAAAAAATTATGAAAATAATTACTATAACATTTTGATCTTCATCAACATCATCATCATTTCAGCCGAAAGACGTCCACTGCTGGACATAGACCTCTCCTAAGTGTCGCCACATTGACTGGTCCCGTGCGTCTCGCATCCAGTGGGTCCCCGCAACCTTCACCAGGTCTCACAATTCGATCTTGAAACATGAAAATTCTTGGTACGAGTTTTGGTCATCGTCTTTTCAGCAGTTAAGTATGTTTAAAGACCCATGTATGTAATAGGGGGCGAGCTTATTGCAATTAGCCGGGGAGAAACCCATCAGGTTTCGTGGCTGCTACTAAGAAATTCTTGATGAGAAATCTCAAAAGCACTTTGACCCGGGAATCGAACACAGGACCTCAAGCTCAGTCGAGCTTGCGCCCCTTCCACGAACGAGGCAGTTTCTAAATATATATTTTAAACGCAAGAGCAGATTTTCTCATCTTTCATGAAGGGAATGCCGTAAAGAAATATATTTATGGACCTGTGTGAAATTATTCTCAGTTTTATTTTTGTCCAGCATTATGTAGGTCAAGCAGAGTACCGCCGTTTATTTTAATTTAATACTGATAATATATTATAAATTATATTTAGCACAGTGATGTATTTAGGTATGTAAGCCGAGATACTTTGCAAAAATGTGTCAATGTCATAATATTGTATCTTATCAATATAGTGTCAATGATAATGTCATTTGCAGTTGAGCTACTGGTGGTTTCTAAATATAAGGAAGATACTGATAATTTATATGTACCCACTTAAGTATATAATCAACACGGACATAATCTACATTATATTATATTCAGTTACACGTGCGTATTTTACAACCTCTGGGAACCTTTACTGCATACATCAAGCCATACATTTCCAGTACAACATGGCCTTTTTTTTTTTTGGTGGGTATAAAATCATCGAATAACCCCTCCCGCTCTTGGGCAGAGCGAAAGGGAGTGTCAGACTTCTACTGACTAAAAACCACCCATGTTCCTTCTTCGCCCTCTATGTCGAGGCCGCGATAACCGGTGGACGACCCGCGGGTACAACATGGCCTCGCATTGTCTAAATTTCCCCATCTATACTGTTTCTGTATAGCTCTCACTGACGGTCAACCACTTTTCACCCTTATAACTCAAGGCATAAGGTTAAAAACGCACTCAGCAGTACATACAACCGAAATATCTAGTTAGTCTCTGAAATTAAACTTTGCAAAGGTTTATTTAGCTCAAGGAATAAATAACCTTATTTGCCTTCTTATTGCAATGACATCGTGATAGAAGATCTTACTCCTCTGATCACAAGTCGTAGTCTACGAGGAACCCTTGTATCTAGATAAAATAGAAGAAAAACGGTCAAGTTAAAAAGTCTTTCATTTGGCATCTGTGGATTCCAGAAAAAGATTTCAACGTTACAAATTAAATCTATACAGAACAAGAATATACTATTATAATATATTCTTATTCTTACACAGATATAATTTAAAATATAGGTATGATAAAATGTATCAAAACCTGTATGTAGTTGAGTATCATATCAAAATACGGAATGCATCATAAATAAAGAATAAGGAAACCACATCTTGCTCAGTGACGTAAGTGCCAATGTGGGACAAAAACCCGTCAAGATAAACTGGACCCGTGTAGAACATAATCTGCAAAACGGGAGCAGGAAAAAATACTTCGATACCTGTGAAAATATCCAGAATCTGTCGTAACACCACTACACTAAAATAGTACTCATTATTATTTATATCAATGGGTGAATTACCACATAATATTATGATGGGTATTACCGTATTGACATAACAGGATTTATTGAGAAAATTATTGGTCAAACAAACCAGACTGAATAAAAATAAACATAACTTTTAATCGGGGATTCACCTGAAAGTGTAAATATATAATTAATCCACAAAACAAATATAAAAGCTCTTATTAGCAAATAAGCTCGGCGCTTTGCTGTTGTTTGAAAATCAAATAGGTACTACGCATCAGTTTAGGCATATCATTTTGGTTTCGTGTGATGTTATTAAAAACAGGCATTTTGGTGTGCCTAGGGGCCAACAATACAGCCAGAAGCCCTAACATCATGGAGAGTAGGAAGTCATAAGGACAAGCCAAGCTTTTAGGTTTGTATGAAAGAAGCACTATAAAAATAGCTAAATGTATCATTGGCTAAGCCTAGCAGGTGGTCGAACAACCTCATTTTAATATTGAACGTCTGCACAACTAAGTATTCATAAATTGTTTTACTCGTACTGTACTTCCAAATATGTACTGTAATCTAATTGTTATTCCTAAAACGTATGATACGTGAATGCCTTTGTATTTTGCTATAAAAAAAAAACTCGATAATGACGATTCTCCCAGGCATGGTTATAGTTAGTACCAAAACAGATGAACTAAATGATTACTTACGCCTAAACATAATAATTAATAAGAAATAATTTTTTAGAGTTCTACAAGGTTATTCTACAAAAAAAAAAATATCTCCGTTATCTTCACAAAAGTCTATATTAGTGTATGATATCAAATATTATATCATAGCTGTTTAATATATCTAAAGATTATTAATATATCGATTATCATGTCATAAGAATGAACTTGCACTTTGCTTTTATAATCATTATAAAAGTGGAGGTGAAGCCGCATAAGGTTCTCACTGTTGGGGTACCTTCCTTGATTTTATTCCTCATCATCATCTCCCACGATCAATTGAAAGTATGTGATAATGAATATTATTATGTAGATCTTTGATTTGTTAAGTGTAGTTTGAATAGTTTCTGATAAATAGTGATATGTCATTAACAATTTATTGCACATACACGTGCATAAAATGGTTCTTTAGTAAACATTTATCTTTCTTTATATAATAAGGAATGAATAAATGGAGAGCAGCGGTGGCCTAGTGGTGGCGGCCCCGATTTACGAACAGTAAGTAGGGGTTCGAACCCGCTCCAGGTGTATTACTTTGTGTAATTTATTTCATCGCCGTTGTTCTCAAAAACGGTGACAGAAGACAAAGAACAAAAAATATCGGAGACATTTGTGAATTTTAACAACCCGCACTGGGCTGGCTTTTTGGATTATAGCGTATCTCTTTCCTCGAGAAGAGGCCTAAGTCCCTGCAGTGGGAACATAATAGGCTGATGATGATTCAAGGAATGGAAAGAGTAGTGTCGGTCGTTCAGCGACGAGATGGGCAGACGACATTATTGCTGTCGCGGTAATATGCTGGATGACGCTGGCACAAAGACCGTGGAGCCTGGCACAACCAAAGAGAGGCCTATATCCAGCAGTGGGTAAAATCAAGCTCAAGTTTATGACGATGAAACATTTCTTTTTAACCACGTATTTATTTATCGTATTCAGGTCACCATAACTTGTAAGTAAAAATAAATTAAGTAGGTAAAAATAAATGATTCACAATGGGTTTTCAATTCATTATAATTCCCATGTAATCCCCTTCACGAGGTTACGTATGGTTATATGACTATGACGTACTTTTAATATATTGTATTGTAAACAAAATATTATAAGTACAATGTTGACTTCCGTCATAGGTTTCAATGCAAATCGCCATGTTTTATGTAACGTGATGTTGTTTTCACGACATATCATTTTATTAGTTTATTTTTCCTATTATAATTGTATCATAACTGACATAATACTTGATTAATGATCCTACTAATATTATAAACCTGAAAGTTTGTAATTATGAATGGATGTTTGTTACTCTTTCACGCAAAAACTACTGAACGGATTTGGATAAAATTTGGTACACAGATGGTTTATAACCTAGATTAACATAGGATAGTTTTTAACCCGATTTTATCTTCTTGTGGGACAATTTTTGAGTAGTAGCGGGCGAAACCGTTTGGCAGCATAAGGTTTTCTCATTAATCACGCTCCAATTTATACGTCGGTGTAGTGGTACTAGTGGTAGCAAGCCCGACTGCTTAGCAAGAGGTTTTGGGTTGGATTCCCAGGACGATGCAAAGTGGTATTAAGTTTTTCCATCAAGAATTTCTCAGTAGCAGTCACAGAGTCTGGATTTGTGCCTGGTTGATGGCAATAGGCACGTCCCAATTACATGGAACTTACACAACATATATGTCGAACAGTGGATGTACCAGTGATAGCGTCGAGTAAAGTTATAAGTGCTAGTAAGTACTATAAATAACATTACCTAATCGTAGGAAAATTCCAACCGAGACCTTTCTTAATAAGTAATTGAGGTTACATTGATTTACACGGTCGCCATCTTGCTCCGTAGATAACACTGAATGATATATTTTCACAGCGTTATATGAGGCCGATAACAGAGCCATATGACACTCATTCATATATTAAATTATACTGTGCTCTCTGATAGGTAGTTTTAAGCAAAATATCTACTGCTTACAACTGTGCTAATGAAGTTATACATGCAGTCAGTAACCAGCATTATCTGACCTCTCAGATATAGAAGAATAGGGCAAGTAGTGTGAGAAGAAGGGTCAGGTAATGCTGGGCACTGAGTGTACCTACTACAAACTTCGCCTAATAAAACCAAGTCAAAGTGTCTTATTAACTAGGTACCTATTACTTAACCACAAATTTGAGTAGTTACTACACTATTTCCATTTAAAAAACTCGTATAATTTGTATTAATTACTTACTTAACATAAAACCAGGCCTGTAATCCCCGAAGTAGTAAGCATGGGTGTAGGTAAGTATTTAATAATACGCCCACAGTTCGCTTGTTAAGTTTCAAGTCGGGAACCGAACTCAGAACCATATTTAAAAGGAGTCGCGATTGCAACGATGCAGTCAAAATCGATAAAATGACAAGTAGTTCCCTAAAAACAGTACCACCCACACCGCCATAAGATTTCCATTCCATTTCTTTCGTACTCATATGGGTTACCTAGCAAGGACATACGAGATTTTGCGAAGGTGTGCTAACGGTTTTGGGTAACGGTAGGCTTCATTTGCTATTCAACTGGACCCACGGCGACATCGATACGGCGAATACGAATTTTCGTTCTAAAAACCGCTTCTATTCACACATCCGGTAGTTGTAGGATTTTATAAGGCCAGTGTGAAATAAAATACTAGTGTGAAGTGATCTGAAGAAACTGTCCAATGATTTAAAAATAAATGGGTACCCTTCCTTCTGCGTACTTAATTACGTTTATATACAGGGTGGAATTTTGTGATGCCACCTGGAGGGAAAGTACTGCAGATAGAAAATTTTACTCAAAGGAAACATCCCTATATTTTTGAATAGAAAGCAAACTGCATATAAAGATTTTCGAAAATTCACTTCTCCCATACCCGGGAATCGAACCGGCTAAAATCTGAAAAAATTATACCCTGTGTGTCAATTACAAGGATGAAATCTCTCTAACAAACATGATAAATTAAACGAAAGGAAAGGAGGATGTCATAACTATTTAGTTAGTTTACCATTTTTTGTAAATAATTAAATTAATTTAAGATTTCCTGGTTTTCCTTTCATTTAATTTCATCACCATTATCAGTACAGTATTTGTAAGGGTATCATTGAGTGGCATCGTTAACAAATGTAAGAAACCAGACTCATTGGCTTCGAATACGGGATTGATATAATTATTTGAATGCAAATCTTATATAATTACGACTACTAACCTGCATAATAGAGGCCTTTTTCCAAAAGTATTTCGCATTGATAGGATAGTGTTTTGGTGGGCAACAATTGTCTAAAGAATTAATTTTGAACAAAAACTTATAAAATCACTCAGACACTTCACTCACACAGATTTCTCTATAAAGATGCCTTCGATGCTATTTTTTCTTTGAGTATAGCATTTGTTAAACCAGTCTCGTACCGAGCACGTTTACGTTACCTACGACAAATTAATCATTGCTGCTGAGATTGTAGTCTTTGCATTCTATCTCGTAATATAGTGGGCTGGGCACTCAGCTTTGCAGCAGTAAAGTTATTTTTGTCGAAGTATAAAAGTATACTGGAATGCGCAAGTCGAAAACCACTTTCAAATTGAAGCAACGCCATTTTCTTTCAGGAATTTTCTTAAATAATTTTAGTTACGAAGAAATTTTAAACATCTGTAAGTAATTAACGAGATAATTAATATAAATTAGTGAACACGTGCCCGTAATTGTGGATTCATTCACCTTACAAGGTGCCATATCATCCATCTCTTTTATTTTACACCAATCGTGTCATGAAAGAATGTGACGCACGACTTCAACAGTTTGCTAATTTACTAAGCTCACAATGACACACGTTTGAATTTCGACCTTATTGCGCTGGCTCTAATTATTATAATTGTTCAAGACGTGTCCAGCTTGAATGAGCATTGTATGCGTAAACATTAATCAATGCCATGGGTACGCTTGTGAAGGTTATCGAGTTCGTGGTATTCTACGCTAATCTTCGATAGGCCAACAGATTCAATCGTATATTAAAATACGAGTTATAGATATAATACAATCTACGATCGAGACGGAATATTTCCATGTCTTATATTTTTTATTCAACATCGCAGCGAGGGCGTGTCAACGTCATGTGCCCGCGAGATAAACAAAACTTAAAATTATACGAGTTAAATGATATCCATCGAAGTGTTAGTTTGGGTTTTTGTGGAAGCGATCATTGCATAACAGCAATGTATCGGAGATTTGAGATAACATCGTTGTAAGATTGTCGATTGAGCGTATAATAATGTTTTTATTATCATTTATCGGTCGTGTCACAGCCGATTGGAATAACGTGTGCCACTGCGCAGTTCCACCAAAAAATGCGTAGCGCTTTAAAAATATTTATGAAGTTACGATGGTTGCATACTTAGTTGGTTGGATACTTTCTAAGTTTATCTTAATCATCACTGGCAAGCGGCCTCGATGGAGGAAAATATCGTAGAGAAATAATAACTTAAGATTAATATAAATCTAAAATCGCCAATTTGGTGATCAATGGCACAGTATTAGAATACGTAATATTTTAAATAAATTAAAGGGGATTAAACCCTCTTCCTAGTCATTAAAAACGCAATCTCAATGCAATAAGCGTTTCAATAAAATTGGCAGTGGAGAACGCGGAAAATTTGAATCATGGCGTGAGTTCAAACAGTTTAGCGTTAAGTCGCCAACGCAAACTCCTCTAAACTACGAACTAATGTTAACATAAACGCGCGCGTGTGCGTTAACGCCCACTGGTTAATGTCAGCCAGCCAGTACCCCCAAAAAAGATCGATCTAGGCTTTACTAAAGATGTAATGCACTGGTTCATTGAAATACGAGTAATAAAAGCAACTATATTTGCAGTTTCTGTTCTAAAAGTTAATTAATTGCAAGCCGTTTATTAAGATGAAACTGCAGTTTAGACGAAGGATAATAACAGTATCTTTCAACGTCGAAATACAAAAATCCCTTAAAACGTAGCTAATTATTGTGACAAATTGATAAAGGCTCATTTGTTCGCGATGTGGCGCTCAGATAAGATACCACGATATAACAGACAAAATGGCAGCAAGCCATCTTCTTGTATCAAACGCTGAACCTGATGGATAAGCGCCAGAATGACTCATATTAAGGAATGCCCTTTAAAATATTTTCTAAAATCAGTTGCTGTTCAATTCGTGGAAATCGCTGAACATAAGAGTACCTATGTTCAGCGATTTTACTTTTTGTGAATGTTTACAGGTGTATCTATTGTGTTTCGTATTTATCTCGTAAAAATTGAGACGGGCAAATTACCAGCAAACTACACTGGGTTTCTCTAGCCCACAACAGGTCAAAATAGGGTTATATTTCAGGTCCAATAAGCCAATGAGAAGATGATTACAAAATTGAAATTATGCTTATATAACTGTTTGAACTGAAGCAAACGGGCTAAACACATAGATTCTGGTTTTACACCTTTTCAGCTACAACATTCTGTACAGTGATATTAAATGAATAAATGTTATTCAAACCAAATAACAATGTTTGTCCAACTATTGGTTTAACTGTGGCTTGACTACTATAGAGCAAGCCACAATCATTGGTATTCAAAACTGAAAAGTGTCATCTAATTGAATATTATCAATTCTATCTGTGCATTTTAATTATCATATTTTATCATGGACATATTTGTGACGACTGACTGGCGTATTCATTTGTGTTGTGAATGATCGAGCGCGATAAATGTGTATAAATTATAGAACCATACAGGGGGTATCGCCGTAACCATGGAAATTCTTGACGGTTCTTCTCCATAGGAAACGAATGACCCAAACCGGACCGAGCACCTTTCCTTGACGTTTTATAAGTACCTTTGTGGGCCTATCTATGTAACATAAAGTATTGTGATTTTGCCGTATATATGGATCAAAAATCTGCCACGCACGATTGCACGATTCACCCGAGTGAAGCAACCAATTTCGGCAGTACCGAAAACGTTAAGCCGGATCTAAAGTTACACGAAAATATTAAAATCTAACCTTCCATCCAGCTGAAGAGTTACTATCCCCCTTATCCTTAAAATATGGCACATTCTGGACCATCCACTCGTAAATCTGGGACAACGTGAGCCTGTTGTCCTGTGCGGAGGTGATGGCTTGGGTGATGAGATCAGCGTAGGATAGGTTGCCCCAGGCATTCCGACGGGACGAATTCTTCTTAGTGCCCACTGCTGGTAGAGGTGGCGCACCTGGGAAGAAAATATCTGGATTAGGTTGGCTGATGTTTCATTTCATTTCATAAAAAAATATTAACTTAGTAGATTTTTAATGCAAATTTTTGTATATATTGTGCAGCTGGAATTTTGTCCTATACAAAACTGAATCTTTCCTCTATTTGAATGCAAAATATTTTAAATGAATATTAAAAAGATTTTTAATTAATGATCTTTGTCAAAGTTATGGACATTTTTAAACTTTAAATTATAAGCAAAGGTCTGTTATGATATCAACTATGATAATAACTTAAATTTCTTTTTTTTTTGTTAATATTCCCATGACTTCTTAAAAAAATGTACGGTGCAAAAAAAATAATACTGTGCCAGATGTACAAATTACTAGAAAATATCATTGGTATAACAGCTATCTAAAGAAGTATAAAACGTAATACTTTTCGACTACATTATGAAAAAAGTTTTTGATTCAGTACAGCAGGTACAGTAGTAAATCTGAGATTTCTCTTAAGAAAAATCTAAATAACTCAAAAACACCGAAGTTCGGGGAAATATTTAGCGGCTTAATTTATTTCATTTTAACCCTACTATGAAGTCCTGCAAGGAATACATCGAGTTACCAGTAACCCTTTATATTGATGTTGTTTTTTTTTTTTAAAAAACATTGCCCCACACTAGGAATATCTCCTGTATCGTGGGTGCGTTCACAAACATTTAAACTCACATACACAAATACCCAGACCCGGAACAACTATCTGTAGGTCATACAAATATTTGTACCGTGCGGGGATCGAACCCACGACACGCAGCGCGGCAGTCCATTGCTTGAGCCACTGCGCCAACCGTGCCGTCATGTGTTTTTGGTTAGATAAGATTTCCTACTACCTATTTATTTATTGCCGTATTTTTTTCAGTGTCAGCTTCGTTTGAGTACGATTGTAAAATTGTACGCCGACCGAAATGAGCATTGTAATGCTCATTTACCGAAATGAGCATTACATGGCGATCTTATCTTAGGAAAATTACTTTCAGGATGATGCTTTAGTTTATATTTATGGGTATATTTAGTTATCGGATTAAGATGTTAAAGTCTTACTGCCGTACCCAGATACATTTAATGATTACTTAAGCCGTCACTTAGTCAAGGTTTGACATATTTTTGTATGAGAAAACTGTCAAAACCATTACTAAGTGATGGCCTAAGGAATCAATAAAGCTTTCTGAGTGCGGCAGTTAGTTACTAATTGTTACTACTAATGTATCTTGATAAAGGGGTTTGGAGAGCTTAGGTTCTTGCGATGTAATTACGTAACATACCTTCAAACGTAATATGGTGTAGCAGACATCTTGAACTTATCTAAATAATATACCTACATATTAATTTATCAAATGCTAGATATATGGTGGGTTAGGGCTTCAATGATTTTAAGGCTTATAGATCTTAGGGACTGTTAGGCTGGTAGGTCAGAGTAGGTCCTGTAACTTTTCATATATTTGTGTGCAGTTTAGTGGATATATTTTCAAATACAGTCACACCCTTTACATTACTGCGACCGTCAGTGACGTTTGTTGGAACGAACACCATGCTTTTTGGTACTTCATTAATATTAATTTGTAATTATCTCCTTAATTATGAATTGTGATTGGTAGGAAGAATTGAAAAAAATAGGTTGGAACAATGTAATAATTAACATGTTTTCCTGGTATTTGCAGCTGAATAGGATTATTCTTGACTAGTCAAGTAATTTTCACATTTGTTCATTTTTACTATCCAGAATCCAGTAAACGACGTGACATAATTCCAAAAGAGTGTGACAATGACGTAGGTTAAAACAACAATAAACTCTATTTATTTTTTGTTTATTATATGAACATTAGTGGCAACCCTAGTCTTCGTCAAAACGCATTATCAATATGGGGCGAACGAATAAAATCCAGTTACGTTAGGTTTAGTGAAGAGAAACCACACCACTAATTTTCCCTAATAATTATTGTTTTACATGGAATGACAATAATTATGGATAAAAATACGACGTGTTTGTACATGTCATGAAAATTTGGTTGCAACGGCGTCTAGTATCAGTAATGTCAAAGTACTTAGTACGTAGGTGCATTCGGTGAGTGATATCATAGTAGCAGGTTGATCCGCTAAAACAGTTGTTCTGATACAATTGAAATAGTGACGTCAAATAACTGTATTATTTATTCAAGTAAATAATTACCTATTACTTCATATTATTTATTTATTTATGCAATATGAATGGTTTTCTTATAGATATCGGCGGAGATTAGTTACTTAATAGATTTAGTCATTTATATTTTATACACTAAGCAAAAACGCAACACTTGTTGTTTTTAATTTTTATATTACAAAAATAGTTTTATTTTATTTATCACCCGGCACCTATTTATTTACTAATAAAACTGTACATAAAAGTAAGCGTGAGATAGTGTGAACAATAAGAAATAAAACATAACAACGAATTTACGCTAAGTACGAGTAATTTTGCATTATCTATTTACCACGTGCAAAGTAAATGTCAAATAAGTAAAATGTAATTATGATGTTTCATGAATGTAGGTATGTAGGTACACCGTGTGCATTCATTAAAATTTTGAGTACTGTAGTAATATGGATATTTATTTTTTGTTACTATGAATACTTGAATGATAAATGCAAACTTAATGTTTTTAATTAGAGCAAGAAGGTACCAAGAAAGCTTTGACTGTTTGTAGTAATTTGTGTATTTACATTGGCTGTGTATTTTTTAGGAACAAATGTAACTATAATATGGTTTTATTTTCAAATTTTAGTGAGGTCATTTTATACTTATTTTGACATAAAAAGTTATTGTTTTAATTTTATTTTATTTTGTTGTTAAATTAAGATTTTCCTCCGATCATTTAATTAAAATTATTACAAGTAAATAAGTACTAACAAAATTATGGATCGTTGTGTCTAAAATAATTAAATTGTTTGATTTGTACGCTATATTCAGGAAAAAAGTTACTATTTTATATTGTATACACTTTAAGCATGGTTAGTGTTAGGTATCAAGTGTCGTCTACCTACTCATTATGGTTTTCATAATATTTCATTGTTTTCCTTACGCGCTACAATATTTATTATTGTAATTACAAGTTTACCACAGATCCATGTGTACCTACTAGTAAATGTTTGTTTGGGTGTTTGAGTTTTCTATGATGTTCAGTATTTTTTTAATTACTTTGGTAATGTCATAACTGTATACGGATAGTGCTTTATTAGTTAGGTATAGTTGGGTTTATTAACTTAAAATATCAACAATTCGTCCAAACTACATCAAAACTTTGTTATTCAATCGGAATGTTTTTTAATGTTGTTTTTAAAGTTAAATTTCAAAAAAGTTGAAATCTAACAATTACTTACTTTTAGTTTTAGTTACATAAGTACGTAACCGCCCCTAAGACGACCTTATAATTTTTAAATACATAATAATTTTATTTTTAGTGTTAACTTTATAGCATTTTAATTAGAGTCGTTAATTCGTGAACATTTTTATAACGATTTTATTAAATTCTACATTACGTGAGTGTCACCCTACGCGCCTACGTTGTCGTAGCCCTATTAAATTTCATGCATAATATTATGCTGTCATTCGTAGATTTTGTGCATCGCAAACAATTTCGATATCATTGTTTTTGCGAATGGTTTGTATACATACATAACTATAAATAGGAATGCCAAACGCGTGGCAAGTAGGAGGTAGGTGCACCGATTATTATCTACGTTCATAAGTTATACCTACCAACATTAGTTAGTATGCAAGAAAACCAAGTTTAGATATTTTTTATTTGAATCGGCGTACATGATACGCTTTTGATTTTTATTGGAATTTTACACGAGGAGTGTGTTTCGACTAGCTACGTAGGTCGACCTAAATAGCACCGCGTATCGCGCCTGCGACCTTACTGCTATCGCTTCGTTGGACAAATGGTATTTACCACTCAGATTCTGATTGGAGTTCTTCTTGGAGCCGGTGTCGTCAGTCGCTTCGACGTAGTTGTCTGGCCTTGGCAACGGCCACGTGTTGGATCGCGCGCGCGTCTGTGGTTCGAAACCGACCTCTGTCAGCTCGCCCAAAGGTTCCAATTCGATCGTGCCGTCCAGCTCCGAGTGCCCTCCCTGGGACGACCACGGGCTCTGGTAACCTCCGCTCCCCTGTATAGACATGATGCCCACTTTATCTCGAACAGTGGAATTTTTTGGTAGGTGTGTCGGAGTGAGCGCTCACCGGCGCGTGCCGATGCCGGCCGTTAGCATCTCGGCGCGCTCTCTTTTCTGATTTTTTTCACCGATTTCTTTCGAGTTCCAGAAGTTTCGGACCCAGATCGCGATCCGGAGAGGTTATCTGTCTTCTGCTTATCGGTTCTGTTATTCGAAGCAAATAACATGTGGCGTCTCGTTAACGTTCATAAACAGCGATGTGCGCGTGGAGCGTCGGCCGTCGGGCCGCTCCCGAGAGGCGATTTTCGCTAAATATAAGCGCGGGCGAGGCGGGGGCGGGGCGCACACCACGTGAGCGACTACGCGCCGATTTTCCAATTCATCACTGGCGGGCTAGAGACGCGATAACCTTGTAACGTGGCTCGAACCGGCCAACAACGGGTAAACTATCCTCTTAAGTAGTCGGCGGCGTCGAAAGTTCCAAGAATTCGCAAATTCGGACGTCCTTCCGAGTTCGGAGTACACTTTATAACTTTTCCACACTGATAAGAGTTATCACTGGGTCTATGGGAGGTTAATTCACGTGCTATGTGGCTAATTGGGGCATATAACAAGTGGGGAGTCACTAAAAGTTGTTTGAAGCGAGTCCACACGGTCAGCGATAGTTTTAACTGCGTAATAAGCAGAGCAGTGCGCGTGACGCGGCAATTCGTCCTCGGCCGCGAGCGGTCGCACGTACACTGAACCGCGTCGCGAGGCGCGCCGCTTGTGCAAATTCCGCTCAGCGGGCGCCGCGCGAGGAGAGGAGGGCGGAGGGCGCTGATACAGAGAAGTGGCGTCGTATGAACGCGCGCGCCCGCCATCTCGGACGCCCTCGCTACTCCGCTCTCTACGCATCACAACTTCTAACTTAAATAAAAGTTTTTTCTTTAACTTCTGTCCAGCCAGCAGCACGCCATAGGGCTACCCTTGACTCTCACTTGCTCCACTTCGCCTGATAGTACCGGGCAGCGCGTGTAGCGCTATCAGGCAGTCGCTGCATGCCTCATTGTTTACATACATTTATTTACACGCGTACGGCCGCCTCGTTGGGAACTAATTAATGTCTATGTAGTTACAGCTTTAAATCAAGTAAGCGTCGAAGTATATCACGTTACATTCATAAAACTAGGTATTAAGTAAGTACTTACCTAGATAATTGTTCCTTGTACTTTTCCATCTGACACAGCATTAATTTCTTAACCTGTCACATGAACTATGATAACTCTTACGATGACGCACACTGTACGTAGGTACCTAAGCTTAATTAAACATTATTTAATTGTAATTAATTGAAGTAATTTCGAATTAAAAGTCTCTTTGGCTACCTTACTCATTCAGCAACCCAAGTGAGTGCGACAATGAGTCAATAAGAGTCAGAGAGAGTTTAAATAATAAATACGTAAAAGGATAGAAGGACTGTATGTGTGCTACGTCAATTAATAATTAGTAATTAATATTGTATACAGTATAAATATCCTAATAAAAGGCCTTACCTTATCTACACTAATATTGTAAAGAGGAAAGATTAGTTTGTTTGTTTGTAACGAATAGACTCCGAAACTACTAGATCGATTTGAAAAATTCTTTCACCGTTGGGAAGCTACACTATCCCCGGGTGACATAGGCTATTTTTTATCCCTGTATTCCTACGGGAACGGAAACTAGGCGGGTGAAACCGCGTGACGTCCGCTAGTTATTTATAAAAGGCTACTTTTAGTACATTACATAAGACTGCGTGCACCGAACTGGTTGTAATTCATATCAAAATAATGATTGTTATGAACCACAAAAAAGGTTCTTTAAAATGACCACCACCTATCGACGGAAACAAACAATATTTTAAATTGATACTGTCATAGCTAGTGACAGGTGTCAAAATCACGTGTTGACATGAGATGTCAAAAACGCCGGTGACTTAAATCGATGCGTGTATTACCTAGCATTACACTTTGTGGGAAAGAGAAAATTCATTTATTATATTTCGTTACTAACGTACTTGTGGCACTTAGCACTAAACTTAAACGTCCGTCAGTATGTTTTGCCATGTATCGATAACATACCAAAGAAGCGGTGGCTAAAAGTAAATCAAGCAAACTTTTAGCAAGACTTAGGAAGTCAAAGTTATTTCCGCTTTATGGTGTTTTTTTGAAGTCTGTTGTTGTTTTTGCATACAGGTATTTCGTGACAACGGAATGCGTAAAGGCCTTTGAAACGTGAAAAACTTTTTTTTTGGTTTTTTTGTTTTATTAAAACACATACAAATAATATGAAACGTTTCCATTACTATATACTTTTAAAAATAAACAGTACGGTGAAAATTTTCCGAGTGAAAGGTCACCGTTCATAAGGTACGTGTAGTAAGCGGTTACAACGTAGCTGTGTAGGGGTGAGTAGCCCAATTATTTTCTAATTGCAAAAGAGCGATGATACCTATATCATATCCAAATACAGTAGAAACGTATCATAAGGATACGCCCGAGGATATGCCCGTCGGGGCTGCGGGATGTTGTAAGAGATAGGTACCGTGGCCTTGACGCTAAGAAGGAACATGGGTGGTTTTTAGTCAGTAGAAGACTGATACTCCCTTTCGCTTTGCCCAAAAGCGGGACAGGTTATTTGATGATATTCCACCCGCCAAAAAAATTAAAAAAAAGGATATTATATATTATTTTATAATTTACTATTCACAACGCTACGCTAAAATACAATACTAGTTGACATACCTATTTGAATTTCACCCTTCAAGCAGTCGTAGCAGTATTATTAAGTTTTAAGAAAGTAACTCATTTTAAACAAACATCGTTAGAAAAAACTCATATTAATTGTGATTTTTTTACAGATTAATAGCAGAAACCAAAACAAAGAGTTACATATTGTAAACATAAACTGTCACATACGGTATAATTTTTGTGATTATCCATTATTACGTAATTACTATGTCCTTTATTTATTTACTTACATAAAATTTACATTTTTAAATATTTCATATAAAATAAAAAATAAAAAACATTTAAAAATATAAAAAATAGTCGTCCACCGGTGACGGGAGCAGGGTCCAAGCTAAAGGTGGTTAGGGTTCCAGAGACAGGAACCTCCTCACAATGCGAGCCGTATCGAGGAGTACTGCCTTCTGAATCAGGCTCTTGATCCAACCGCCAAGCGAGAGTTTAGACAGGTGTTCGTCCAGACTCTTGGCTATTGGCTAAAGGCCATTGGCCGTTACGACTATCGGCACAATGATAGCCGAGCTCACATGCCACATATCGAAAACCTCGAGTGCTAAATCAAGATATTTTATTTGTTTTTCTTTTTCAGCTTTCATTACGTAATTACTTATTTTTATTGTCATATTTTGTTTTATCGGACATTCAGATAAAGCAAATACTTAGCAAGTTCCCACAAATTTTTTTAAAAGCAAAACTCTACTTTACTTCGTTGAAAATTTACATGAAATTATTTATAAATCATTATGCATGAAAGTTACCGACGTAGTTCGAAGAATCCCCAGACTTAAGTGGCAGGGCACATTGCTCGCAGAACGGCCCCATCGCCATCGATGGGGCCGAAAAGTTCTGGAGTGGCGACGAACCGGAAGACGTTGCGTTGGAAGGCCTCAAACTAGGTGGCCCGATGACCTGGTGGTCCTGGATGTCCAGCAGTGGAAGTCTATTGGCTGAAATGATGATGATAATGATGATGCATGAAATAACGTCACGGCTTGTAATCTCTAAGGGGTAAAGCAGAGGTGGACGTTACAAGTACACTCATAGCTATTTCGCTAGTTATATTTAAGTCTCATGTTATAAGCTGCGGGCTTATAACGGCGCGGGCACGCGGCGCATTTTAGATGCGTGTATAAATTTGTTTCACACTGAGGGTCTACGTTTCCACTGGAGTACACGAAGACCCACGACTATGTATAGCGTGGCAGTGCACGGAGAGGCTACGCACGTGTCACTGCGATCCACGGACACAAGCGTATGACTGAAAACTACGCTGCGATAAGCG
The DNA here is from genome assembly GCA_932274075.1 of Diarsia rubi. Lineage (NCBI taxonomy): Eukaryota > Metazoa > Arthropoda > Insecta > Lepidoptera > Noctuidae > Diarsia > Diarsia rubi. The sequence goes on along the minus strand of OW026417.1, from coordinate 11,009,366 downwards.
AACTGTACATAGACGTGGGTCATATTCGTGTACTCCAGGGGAAAAGTAGAGTATGACCCGCCTATTCGAGCAAGCTACGCATGTAGCAATGACGTCAATTCATACGTAACCTCTCCGTGGGTTGCAGTGGATACAACCACATACATTTTCTTACAAAGCGAAGCTTAATACACGCGGGCCGTGGGTTGTACACTAGTTATCGCGGCCTCGACATAGAAGGCTAAGAAGGAACATGGGTGGTTTTTAGTCAGTAGAAGTCTGACACTCCCTTTCGCTCCGCCCAAGAGCGGGAGGGGTTATTCGATGATTTTCCACCCGCCAAAAAAAAAAAGCTTAATACACGTGCGTAGCCTCTCCGTGCACCGCGCCTTAACCATCAATCAGGCACAAATACAGCTTCCGTGGCTACTACTTAATAATGATATTTCTGATAGAATAACCCAGAAACAATTTGCTTGATCAGGGAGTTGATCCTAAAAGCACAACGAGGCAGTAAAAGATTAAACTCGAATTGTTAGATAAAAACCTATATCTAAAAGTTTGACGGCACGGTTAGCGCAGTTGCTCAAGCAATGGACTGCTGCGCTACGTATCGCGGGTTCGTGTCGGAACAAATATTTGTATGACCTACAGATAGTTGTTCCGGATCTGGGTATTTGTGTATGTGAGTTTAAATGTTTGTGAACGCACCCACGATTCAGGAGAAATTCCTAGTGTGGGGCAACGTAAAAAAAAAAGTAAAAAATAAAAAAAAGTTAAAGTTCTTATTTCATGTACAGGCTGTGTTTTTGCATCCTCGTGAAATTCAAAGATTTAACTAACTATACAAGTGACTATCGACCCGATTCAATAATAAAATGGATAGGTGATATTTTATTTCTTGGAAACGGAAAACGTTTAGTGTGAAATACCTGTGTTGAAATGCTGTTTTGTCTGATTGTCGCCCTATAACCGCGCTTCCACACACAAACAAAAGCAGACATTTATCTAAGCCACGGTGCGGGATTATTCTGAAATACTGTCATTTTTTCTACAATTAAATAGAAGTGTATATTAATTATTTATTGACCAGGTTTAAATTTAAATTTGTTCAAATTGATTGTTTAGGTATATCTTTTCTGACAATCTCCTGAATTTTGTCGAAGTTGCAAAACTGTACCATTATTATACCTAAGTTGTGTCCTTGACAACTTGCTGCTACGGCGTAGCTCGTAGCACAAACCCTCGTAGCCCTAAAATAAAATTCCAAAAGGGTACTTTTCACCACTTACTTACATACTAAGTCAACGTGGTAATCGTAAAGTTACTTACTGAATTCTAAGTTATAGTTATACTCGTTATTCATTAAATCAGAATATAATTAGTGGTTTTAGACAGGTTGCATAATGTCTAGATATGATCAACGGAAATGTTATTGATTATTACACATTTTTATTATTAAGAGATATTTAATATTATTAATAATTAAGCACTTACCACTATTATTTTAAAAGGTTAGTTGCATTAATGCACTTGGTAATCTGTAAATGATTACCACGTGCACTAATGCAACTGATTAAGTCTGTGTTCTTAACTTTTAAACAATTTTATCAAAGCACAACATTACCTACATTACTCAGGAAATAAATAAAACATTACCTACCTCAAATGATGCATTAGTGTCTTAGATCGGAATAACCTACAAATATATTAGAAAAATTTCAAGACTAATAACAGTTACTCAAAATTAAATAATAATGCGTTCTTACATTAACATTGTATAATTTTTATTTGCATGTCTATATGTTAAGTAGCTGATGAAATATTAGTAAAAGTGATTGTTTTTGAATGATTATAAGCAGCAACGATCTTTTATCAAAATTTTAACTATCCGTTACAACGGAAATAAAAGGAAAACTACCACAGCTAAGTGGGCTTGACAAGTTTACGAGTAATAGTCGACCAACTAATAAAATGTACTTGTATGAAATCGCAGGTCTTAAAACTGCAAATGTAAGTTTGTTTTATTTTCACAATAAAAATCATCGTTCGGAGGCAGGTAGGCAGGGTGGTTTTTGTTTTTTTTAAATATGTGAACTTACTAAACTAAGTTCACATATTTTTTTAGAAAAACCACCCTTTTTGAGAGCAATTACGGAACCCTACATTGTGCATGGTCCGACATGTATTTGGCCGGCTTTTTTCTTTTTAAATATGTTGCGACGTATAAAGTGTTAGTAGTAGTGGAGTGTTAGCTACAGCAAAAATCGTTTTATTAAAGAATCCAACTTCGTTAAGGGTTTTTCAACACAGCTAAATTGTACCTAAGTCTTCATTTTTCCGATCAAATGTAACCCCGCAAATGTAGGATAGTTAATTTATTTGGGGAAGAAGCCTTACCGGCTACAATTAAACAGTTGAAATGGTCATTACAGAAGATTAACTGGGTACATATGTTGAGGTTCACAAAGAAAAAGCTATTGGGTTCCTTAAAGGTTTTCTACAACATGTACATTGTAGGTAGGTTGGGATTGAGATAGGGATCTTTTGTTAATAGTTTTTAGGTCGACGACTGCTGAATTCACTAAGTGATTGAGAGGTTAGAAAGCAGTACCCACATACGGTTGGAACTCGCGGGTTCAGTTCTCGGATGCAACTGATTTTGATTATTCCATGTAATTTTATTGTTTTAAGAAATTATTTATGTTAGACTGGACGTATTAGTTTTGTAAAACATTAACTCAGCACTTAGTAACAATTGTCGTGGTATAGACTACTACCAAGCTGCTATCAGTTTGACTAGCATTCAAATTCAGCCTCTAATGTTTCTATTGCTACTTGCTGTTGGACACAGTCTAAGATCTAAAGTGTAAAAGGACTCTTTCCGAAGCCGGCAACCAAACATTCTTGACTTCGATCTTTTTCAACATCTTCGAAGAAAAGTAACCGTGTGCAGCCAACCCTTACCAATCAGCATCGTTTATGATGTCCACTTCCTTTCTACTGCCCCATGATCTCACCCCCTACTCGGGAGGAAGTAGAAAATCGCATGATATTTCCTACACTTCATCATTTATATCGCTCGTATGATATGATTAATATTTCTCAGGGCACACTGTTCAAATTTATTGGTGGTCATTTAGTTAAAGCCCCTTTTTAAGCTAAGTTATTTCAGTGATAGATGGTCTTATTTAACTTCGTTGTGGTTTTCAGCATATAAAAGTTTTTTTTTTATGGATAGGTACTCTTAGGGTTTTGTATGTAAAGAAAGGTTTTGTTTTAGGTTAACTTTTGAGTGCATCTTTATGTGATTGAATCCGATTCATGTCTGCAGCATCTTATAAGCTGACTGGATATAGGCTCAGCAATGGACTGCGAGGGTAACTAATAACCCCGTCGGGGCTGTGGGTTCAACTTAGGCAAGCATGGCTTAATTGATAAGCGTGGAATACCCATAACATAACGAGTTTCCACTGTGCCTCGGAAACCACGTCAAGCTGTTTGTCATGGCTGGCATTTGTTGATCTTCAACAGTCGTTACAGGCACTCAGTGGCCCGAAGGTCTTACAACTACTCTTACACATATCGTTTTACCCAGTACTGTTTGTGGAGGTCAGATTTCCGCTGCATCCGGTTGACAGGAAGTCGACCCCGACATAGTTAGGAAAAGGTTAGGCAGATAATGAGATGATGATGAACTGCTAAAAGCACACAGGGAGCAACAGTGGCAAATTATATCTGCTGTGTATGATAATAATAAGTAGTAATATGTTACGCAAATGTTAAATGTTAAAATATAAAAGAGCGGCGCCTCATTTTTTTGGGCGGGTGGAAAATCTTCAAATAAGGGTCTCGCTCTTGGGCAGAGCGAAAGAGAGTGTCAGACTTCTACTGACTAAAAACCACCCATGATCCTTCTTAGCCCTATATGTCGAGGCCGTGGTAACTTGTGAACAACCCGCAGCCCCTGGCACTGGCATCTATATGCTTAAAAGGAGACGCCACCAACTGTATAATGGACAACGATAAAATAAAATAAACATTTTTGATTTTTTGATAAATTCATTGATCGGTGTGATGTTTAAATTAGGTTCTATAATAAAGGAATAGCAGCGAAATTGTATTAATTTAAAATTGCAAAACAAACTAGTACACGACCGTGAAAAGTAGATATTTATAAAGAGGGAAGCCCATGCGTAGACATGAGATAGGACAGGCTAAATATAAATAAGTACTCGAGACAAATATTTGATGCGTGTTGTTGTTCTATCATTACATTTGGCAAGATCGACACTTGCGTCGAGTGCAAGTGGGCAGTTCACATTAGAATTTGATACACTTTTATGGTGCTTGAAAAATAACAACCTTAAAAATCAACTTTTTTTTTAAGGATAGGAAATCATCAAATGCCTCGTCCCGCTCTGGGCAGAGCAGGAGATAGGCCCAGGCTCTAATTGAATAAAGCTCATTCATGTTTTTTCTAATGCCTTTTTGGTTCCAGGGCCGCGATAACACTTTCGAACAAATTCTGCAACCCTTCGCAGTTCAGTCTAGGAGGTCGTCTGCTTAGCCGGACTATAAATATAGATATGTATTTTTCATATAATTTTCTAGTGTCAGGCTCGGTGGAGCGACGGTCTTCGCAGGTAGGCTGATGACTGGATGAGAGTTGCCGAGAATCGAGTTGATTGGCTTGCGATTGAAGGGGGATCGGATAAAAAAAAACTAATTAGTCCGTCAGATAGATTTCCAAAAAATATTGTACACGTATTTTTTCTTTTATAACATAAACAAAAAATTAAGACAATACAGTGCTTCGAAAACTCGTGAGCTCTTCGAAAACGTCATATGATAGTACATTTTTTACCTACAGATTACGTCACAACCACATCTTATCTTCGTCAATTTTGATTAATTTGATAAAACAAAAAACACGTATCCAATATTTTTCGATAATCTAACTGACGGACTAATTAAAATCATATTTTTTTGACTCAGTCCGATCCCCTATTGGCTACTTGACTACTGTTAAAAATTCACAAATGTGTTATGTTATTTCAAAGAACTAACAGGAATAACACGATACGTGAAAAATGTAATAAAATCGATCAAAAAATGAAATAGCTACATGCTTTGGAAGTTTTTGGTGGGGGAAACGGCCATATGTACTACGTAACCGTGACGTTACTACGGCGGTATGAAAGATGACGTCACGTGTCTGTAGCGCTGTCTTTGTCTGACACGTCATTTAAAATCAGTTAAAATTGAGCCATTTTCTGATCGATTTTATTACTTTTTTCACACATCGTGTTATGTCTGTTAGTTCTTTGAAATTAATTTTCGTGATATTTTAACAGTAGGCTGATGATGATGATGAAACTGAACATGTGAAAGAACACTTAACTTCCTCAGAATGTTTTGGCTGCCGTTGTTCTAAATTAGACATTCAATTTCTTGAAAATAAAATGTTAATGAAGATAATTCCAAAAGATTGAGATAAAATTATGTTTCTAATGAAAAAAAAAATAATAATACCAATATTGCAGTTTGCTAGCCGACAATGGAAATCAGAAATACCAAAATAGGTTTTCAAGCATGTTAATGGTTGATAGTGACGCTTTGGATATCTAAAACTATAATAATTCTAATCTTGGCAGACGGAACTCAATTTATTTAAATGGCATTTAATTATCACGGTATTGGGTGAATGACGTCTTTCGTAGAAAAAAATCTATTAAATACCAGTAGTTGATATTTCAAGATATTATACAATTTGCAGTATTCAGTGTTGTCTTGAACTTAAATCATCAATACAACCCTCTTAGTTCATTTAATAATTAAATCTAGGTGAATGACTATTAGTTGAAAAAGTCAAAAGATTATAATTATGTTTATTAAACGTGTTACGGTCGTGGATCCTATTTTGTTTTACATACATGCTGATACTGACCTGTAAATTAAAAAAAAACATAAGACAAGTGAAATTCCGTGGACTACCCTGGCGTTTCCCCCTTAAGACATCGAGGAAGCACTGTGAGAAAATGATTATTTTGGTAACTTATAGTCTTTGCCACGCGCGGGGCTGCGGGACTGTTCGATAGAGCTAAAAAGGAACATGGGTGGTTTGTAATCAGTAGAAGTCGACACTCCTTTCCACTTCGCCCAGAGCGGGAGGGGTCATTAAATTTGATGATTTGCCAACTACCAAAAAAAAAGAAAAAGGTAACTACACTGCTTTATGGCAAATTCATTATAGAAAAAAGGTAAAGAGCCCTGTCTGTTCTGTGGACCTATTTCAGATGTCCGAATAGCCACTACTTACCGAAATTAAATTCAAAACTGAAAGCGAATTTGCAAGAAATTAGCTGCCAAGTTAGTAAACAGGGGCTTAATCGTAGGTGGTGAAACAGGTGCTTAGAGAAACTTAAACTCAGAAGGTGAAGTCGAAGGTAATGTTTTCAAGATGATGATGATACTCCCTTGTTTCTGCAGTGCAAGAATTCGGGGGAATGACAATAACATCCTGAAAGTCATGGCTGAGGACCTGAGAGCTCCTGTGTTGAGGCATCTCATGCGAAATCATTGTCCTCATGAAATACCCCGTAAGTACATGACTCATTTAACTTTTCTATAATCTAATTTAACACTAAACCCTAGTGTTTGAGTTATTTACAATTAAAACTCTTTCCTATGCTGTCCCAAATAAAACAGTTATTATTATTATATCTTTTAATCATATACTCATATTTATGTTACATTTTTAAATATTTAAAAAAAAATGTATTGAACGTAAGCCAGGACGCAAATAGCATATTTTTATAACAATATAATAATAATTGATTGGCATTCTATGATTAACCATTTGTTTTGGTGCCTTTGGCACCGTGAAGGCTTTCTTTAGGTATAGAGTTATATCAAACATCCAAAAATAACACAAGGCGGCTCTAAAAAGGAATGGGTAAAGTTGACCAGCACGTAGCCCATGCTACGCGTGCTGGTCAACTTTACCCATTCCTTTCTAGAGCCGCCTTGTGTTGCCTGTCATCAGTAGGGATGTTTTCTGATAAAAAAAACAGAACTGTATAGTGCATCATTATTGGAAAATATACATATTTTTTTCTATTTTCACGTAAACCTATAATCAAGACGAAACAGTGCTTTGAAAACTCGTGTGACGTCACAGTTCAGTACATTTTTACATGCGTGTGACGTCACAAATCCCCATTCATGTTTGATGCATTCTACCTTCATAATTTTTCATTAATTTTATAAAACAACAAAACATACCTAAACTATACAATATTTTTGGATAATCTAACTTACGGACTAAACAGTTTTTTTTTGTTATGAAACATCCCTATTTTCTATCAATTGAATTCTACCAAGAATAGACAAAGCTTTTTCAGTGCAACTCGACATGATACCTTTTTAATCAATCCGTCATTTTGTCGAATCTTCCGTCCACATATAACCCGTTTCAATGGTGGTCATACTACGCGTGCAGCCGAACGTTTGGCTCAAAGAGACAGTGGAAAATTTTGGCAAATCATGGCTGCATGTGAAAGCAAAACACAGTAAGTAGAGGAGGAGGCTATAATACCCGTCCAGTTAGAATTACATGTTGATAAGTTTTTTTATTTAGGAATTAAAAACGTTTTTATATATTTTTAGAGACACTGATGGTATACCTATTATACCTAATGCAAGATTTAAGGTGCTGCTTCATTGCAGCTCATGACTGAGCTACACTAACATCAAATGCGTTGCTGAAAAAAATGGCACTTAGCGGCAAACTTGACCGTCTTTTTCGGTGTTATACAGCTAATACTAATACGGGAAACAGAGCTTAAATGTAACTTACGTTTTTTGTGCGTGAGGATATTGATTTGATAAATTAAGGTTTTTTGCGTCGACACGTTGCATGCTATTGGACGATCGAGTCTTCTTCAATAAAATATAAACTATTTATTTTCCAAACATATTTGAAATCGTATCGTTCCAATACAATTTATTACTTAGCGGAGGTTATACATGGCTTGGATATTAGGTACACAAAATAAAACCTGATGGTCCATTTTGTCGACTAACAAAATATGACCAACAACGATACTCTTTATTTTTTTGGCGGTTGGAAAATCATCATTATAAATAACCCCCTCCCGCTCATGGGCAGAGCGAAAGCGAGTGTCAGACTTCTACCGACTAAAAACCACCCATGTTACTTATTCTTAGCCCTATATGTCGAGGCCGCGGTAACTTCTAAACAACCCGCAGCCCCGACGGGAACAACCCGCAGCCCCGACGGGAACAACCCGCACCACCGACGGGAACAAGGATACCCTGTGGCACTGCTCTAATGGATACCAATATCGTGAACATCTTCTTCCAAACAAATCATTCATTTGATATTTTTCTACTTTTAACGTTACTAAAAGTAATTTATTCTAATGGGAATCATTATTTCGAAGCGCTATCAAAACTCATTTATTCAAACTATAGGCTGATAGTCAGCATTTTTCGAACGTCGAAGTGGCGGAACAAACTCCCCAGCAACACATCTGTCTGTTAAGTTAAAAAAAACCAGACTCGATACGATAGTAAGCTGCAAGTTAATGACTATAGACACAAATCAACAATTAAAAAGTATATAATATAATAAAAGAAATAAAAAAGACATAACATATGAAGCATCAAGCAGGATTCAGTATTCGATTAAATTCGATAGTGACAGTAGTGAGTCTGCAGAGAGAGAAAGCAAGTGTGCAGCATTAACCTTCACTGTTCCCACTGCACTGCTGGAGTGCTGTGTCAAAGTTCACACAGTTTCCTCTCCATGAGAAGAAATTTAGGCTGTTATCCACCACGCAGGCCCAGTGCAGGTTTGTAGATGTCATGCGTCTTTTGATTTTTGCAAAATAAAACCGACTTAAAAAACACAAATACTTAAGTGATTTTAAAGTCGGTTTTTTTTGCAAAAATTTGTTGTCTTAAGGCACACGTCCACCAGGTAATAAAAATTACCTTTAAGTAACTTACTGAAAGTGTATTATTATTAGTACGTTAAATACTTGTGTTATAATTTTAAGTTTGATCGATAACTAAAAAAAACTATTTATATTTTTGTCGAGAAACGGATGGATGACGGACACACAGATCAGAAAGAAGTGGCAGAAAAAATGGGAGGCCTATACCCCAAATCAAATCAAATCAATTTATTCGCAATAAAGCATTGGTACAATTTCGGTCTTAACTTAAATCATAATCTAAATCCGATAACACTTTGCATAATAATGTGACATGCAAACATTTGGGTTTATAATTATTTTTAAAGTCATAATTCATTAAAATGCAAATTTAATAGTAAGTAATGTCATTAGATAAATTTTCAAAATATTCATGATGTCAGAGGGTAGGTTAGGTAGGGTAACGATATTTATTAATTTTCCAACTTCTTATTAAATAAGTCAGTCACTGAGTAGAAATGTTTTTCCCATAACCATACTTTAAGACACTTGGCAAATTTATACGTGGGCAAAATTTTAAACCGTCAGGTATAGCATTAAATATACGCACACACATTGCATAACTGTTTTTACTGTATAGCGCTGTCCTTGAAATTATGGGCAAAACTATTCTTTCCTGTAGATACCTAGTGCTTTTAAAAAAAAAAACATGGTGTTTCTTAAATAACTGTGTGTGCATTCTAACAAATTTAACTTAATTAAAAGTATCTTGAAATTTTTGAAATAGTTGCAAGATTCCCATGGGCGTATTCCCGCTATGGCGCGGATACATTTTTTCTGCGCGATGAACACTCGTTGACTCTCTGTTGAGTGGGTCCAACAGTGGGTGATTCCGGGCTGAAGTGATGATGAAAACGCCAAGCTGTTTGTATCTATAATTTAATACAAACACCAGTGGCTGCCTACCTAAATAATAACGGAGTAAATATTTGGCACTCATTTGACATCCTGGTTGATTGCAGTGCTAATGTTTATAAAATAAAGGCCTTGACGCCGACGTGCCATTGGCTGGGGACATTATTATTGTCTACAGGTTATTTGAAACTACACACGACCAACTCAATTTAGAGACAACATTATGTTGTCTCCTAATTGTAGTTACTTACTATGATTCCAATGTACCTTTGATTTGTGAAGTTCCACAAGTGCAAAGTTAAATGTTTAAAACAGAGTCATCTGTCTATCTCTAACTGCAACAAATCTTTTTATTCGTAGCATGCTCGAGTAACGTAGCATTTCTTTCCCGCAGACCATGTAGTTCCGCAATTTATTGTAGATGTCGCAGTGCGCTTCTGCTTGATAAACATAGATGGCGCTGACCGGGGTTAACTTAGCTCCCAAGAGATCCTTCCCAAAGTTGTAGTTTCATGAAAATCGGGAAAAGCCATCCCGGATACGATTCAGTCGGTTCGGGGCACTCAGCGCGCGAACTTCCCTAACCCATTCCCTTCTGGCTGAGTACAAAGGGCTGAGTTTAGTGGTTGCGCCTGTACCTTCAACACCTTATAAGGGCTTTGAAATAAATAAAAAATATTCATATAGCCCTTCTCAGGCAATTATTTGCCTGGTTTACGCTGTGAGAAAAACTTTTAAAAGTATCTTTGAAAGGGTTTCGGATTAACGTAGTAGCTGCGATATAATGATCGGTAAGTAATTTTTACTTCTGTTAATACACTTTTTTGAATTTTGGAATATCTACCGTTACATCGAAATTATAGCAGAGGTTCCTGTAACATTGTTTTCAGTTTTTTTAAAAGCAAGGGTATGAGATTTCTAAAAGAACGGTTTAATAAAAGTTTACTGAGATTTTATAGTTACAGATGTGGGCCCATTAATAGCTTTATAAACTACTCTTAAGGAAGTTATTAACCAGAATAATTTCAGTAGAAATAAAATAGATTCAAAAAGAGTACCTAATCCTTTGTTATTTAAAACGTTTCATTTCAATAGGCCTTAAAATATAAATAAGTACATGATGTTAAGTCGTCGAATGGGAGCAAAATGTTATATACCCAAAAACTGGTATGAATATTTTATGTTTTTAAAATACCTTTTGTCCGATCCGCAGCTTAGTTTCGTGTGGGTACAGATTATGAGGGAGTTTTATATGAATGTACGAGTATGTTGTATGAAACTTTTCATAGCTGTAACTTTGTACTCACTGAATAATTACTCATGTACAGCATACAGAAATAATGGTTTAGGATTAAGAAAAGGGTTGGTTTTTATTTATCAAAAAATTGTGCTCAGGAAGCACATCCCGAAGCACCTTAATATTTTCCAAATTCAACGATGTGCTAATGTTGAAGGTTTTTCTTTTTAAATTTATTACATCTCTTCGTATTATTGTTTACTGTATGTACTGTGTGTGTGTGTTGTGTTGTTTATAAGTGACCCATGTATAATGTACTGAAAAGAAAGCTTAACAAAATAAACATCAAATTAAAAGCCAAAATAGATTCTGGGAAACAAAAGAAAATGGGAAAACTTTTAGGGTTTGCAAATCCTTGAACAATAAACGTCTTGTTTTTCATAAAGTTCAAGGGTTTCCTCAGACACGCTGAATTTTTCTTCTCGGAAAGAAAAAATGTGGATCTAAAGCTCGACTAGGCGTCGGTGACTTTTCTATTTTCGCACCAGGCATATTTTTTTTCTAAAATATTCCAAGTCTGTACTAGACATGAAGTGCAGAATTACCTTTTTGCACTTCATGTCTAGTACAGACATGAAGTGCAAAAAGGTAATTTATCAGCCAGGCAATTTAAGCCCGTAAAGTAAAGAATGAAAGTATGTATTACATTAACATTTAGTTCGTGTCTTCGTGGTAGTCGTACTTGCTTACCTATTGCGTTTGGAGATTGCAAAATTTTGTAAACGTTATCGAAATTAAAATGTTCTACTATTTCTAACATATATTTATCGTTTTCCCAATACGATCATTATTATATTTAATAACATTTCGAGGTGAACGAAATTGGCAAAATAGGTTTCCTGGAATGTATTGTGCCATACTCGCGATCAAATAAAATAGAGCAGTAATTTTGCCGATCGTCAAACGTCCGATTTATTGCAGTGTTTATCGTTCGACAGTAAAATCGAATGTCGAACTTGAAACTGAGCAATATATGGGCACCATAGGGGTGGTAAAAGAGAATCGTTCGAGATGGAGTCGAATGACGTAACTACGATTACAGCGAAGTGTAAACGGCGCCTGGGGAACCCTGTTTTTTTGTGGTTCTTTGCCTTTCTTAACAAATACTCGGTAAACTGAGAACATTCTGTTTGCACGTAAACAAGGAGATACTTATTGTTGGTTCGTGGTTTAATTTTGTCTTTTAACTCGTTATTATTCCTTTGCCCTTATTTCAATTCTTTTGGGGTTTGTACTATACTATGTCTTCTTCTTCTATAATTCTCTGTTTTCGTCTGATCATCAGCGCCTCCTTTCTTGCCAAATCATATACCTTTACACAGTACATCCACTGTTTCATTAGTCTTCCTCTAATCTTATACCCATCCATACCCATACTCAAAAATTTCCACATTCCTCCGTATCACATGCCCATACAATTCGACATAACTTATTTCAAGATCACGTCCCTCTATCACGACATATGATTACCACACACTTAGTATTTTTAATTGTGGTAAAAAATATACGCGTAAAACATGCATCTCCACACGCAATTTAATCCTATTATTTAAACATTTTATCTACCATTTTTTTTAAACGTTGCCCCACACTAGGAATTTCTCCTGTATCGTGGGTGCGTTCACAAACATTTAAACTCACATACACAAACACCCAGACCCGGAACAACTATCTGTAGGCTATCAAAATATTTGAACCGTGCGGGGATCGAACCCGCGACACAAAGCGCAGCAGTCTAATCGTTTAGCCACTGCGCCAACCGTGTCGTCGTCTTTGAAAACATTTTATTTTGTTTCCCAGGAAGCTAAGTAAAATAATTATCTTCATTATTTATTAAAAGCATTCCCCCTATGAAATGGAATGATTACAGCATAGAATTACGCAATTACCAGTCACCAAAAAAAAATCCGTTCCCCTTAAATTAATGATTCAATAAATGAAAAGGCACTTTATCTTGTAAACTATCAGTTGAAGACTGATCTGACTGATGGCTGTTCTATCGACAAGATTTTACATTTATTTTATTCAAATCCCTCTCATGACAATCTCTGAGGCATAAAACTGTTCGGGACGGGCCCATTGGATTATTTCTTAAAGAATAGGATTCAGCCCGTGCGATATGTCCCCACCTAATGTCGTTCGACCCTCTGTCCTTTGCCAAATACCTTTGATATCGCACACCTGTTGTTCCCAAGATGCCTTGCAATGGCTTTTTATTGCGGAAATTCTTTTTTAAAAGTTTTTCCATTTCGATGATTCTACAATTTATAACAAAACTTTTGTAATAAAGGGTTTTTGTGTCCGTACGGGATTATGGTGTTTTTAATGTACGTTTTTATAACTGTTGACGTCAAACTGCCCATGGAAACTCTTAGTTTTAAATTGGTATTGGTATCTTATTGTTACCGGTTGAATAGGTTCCAAAATTTTTATGATAAACCGGTCCGTTACTCTCAATCGTATATCGTCGTCATAATCGTCCAATACCTAGCATTTTTCCAGTCCATGATTATAATTCGCGGTTTTTTCATAAAATTATTAACGATTACAAAAAAGACGTCTTTACCTCAAACCACAGCAATTACAAAATTAGGGAACAGATTAGCACGCCGAATCACAAATCATTGACCACAGTATAAATTAATTCCCTCAGTTTGAATTGATTAGCTGAAACTTTGGGTCACGTAGAAGGTTTAAGCAAACTTATCTACAATTACAGTCACCATTGTTTAATATCCTCCGTCAGTTTGTGCCCTTTAAGTTAAAATTAGAGAACTTGCTTTGATAAGTTTAATTTTACCTTTATTGTATTGAAATGTATTGCGAAGGTATACGAGTATCTGTATAAGTGAAACTAACTTTCTGTAGAAATTACTTACTAGAAATGCGTAGAGAAATTGAAGACTCTTGAGAATATTATAAAGTAGGGTTGGAACGATAAAAAGCGTTTGTCTTTTTTGTTGTCCTATATAATGGCCTTTCAAAATCTGTCTGTGATTTTTGAATTAAGTCTATTGGAAGAAAATCTTGTAATGAAATGTCGGCAAAAGTCTGAGGTAGGGAAAAAACAGTGTTTTCTCTTTAAATCTACCGCTCTGCCGATTTTGGTGAAGTATGTAATGAAACAATAATTAATATAATTACAAAAAAAACGCTTACGAAATAAAACACGTCGTGCACCTTTTTATCGACGTTTTATAAGTGCCCATGTAGGCCCATGTGAATTAAAAATATTTTGATTTTGTATTTGACGTAAATAATCTGATTTTAATAAACAAGAGTATCTATGCAATGTTTATGTATCTGTAATAAAGAACCAACGAACATTCGAAGAAACGAAAATGTCGTTACGAAATTCGTTGGCTTAATATTTATCAACTCCGCTTCGGTTGTGTCGAATATTAATATTGTGAGCGGTGAGTTTGAAATTCCATGGCAAGATTTTTAGATTTGTAGAAAATTATGTAGAACCTTTATGTCCACTTTTGTCTGAGCCTGATAACACAACTCATTCCAAAAACGGTCATGATGTGGACCAATATAAATATTGTATCACGCCTATATACCCCGAAGACTTAGGCTGAGGTAGAAACAGTTCCCACAATATTTTACCAGTTTCGCTCATCCTATCAACCGGCCACAATAATTAAATGGTATTTCACCAAAAAATCTAATAAGTCCGTCTGTAAGATTATCGAATAAAAAAAATTACTTAAAAAAAAAGACGATGGCCCACTCTAGGAATGTCTCCTGTATCGTGGGTGCGTTCACAACAATTTAAACTCACATTCACAATACCCAGACCCAAAACAACTTTCTGTAGGCTATTCACCCGGTCTATTCTAACGAATCTGTTGACACCTCATTTTTAAATGATTATGTTAATTAATATTGAAATTCACTGTAAGCCAACCATTTAATTCATTATGTTATTTTTTTTTCTTTTTCTTTAATAATTTATAATTGACTACGCATGTTTCCTCTATAAATATTTGTATGTCAAAATTGACAAGACATAGCGCACTATATAGTTCTTAAGATCCATCTATCATCTATCCTATGTTTCACAAATAAATTGATTTGATTTGATTTGATTTATACACACATTCTCAACCAAATAAAATAAAATTATATCAATTAATACCATAAACCGGACAAAAAGAAAATTGTGTATTTGACTACTGTTAAAAATTTACGCAAATTTTATGTTATTTCAAAGAACTAAAAGAAATAACACGATGTGGGCAAAAGTAATTAAATTGATAAAGAAATGGAGTAGCAACATGCTATAGAAGTTTTTGGTGGGGGCACTTTCTATCTTTCTATTAAACGGCTATTTGTACTACGTAACTATGACGGTATGAAATGTGACGTTACATTTCTGAAGCGCTGTTTTTGTCTAGCACGTCATTTAAATTAAGTTAAAACTAAGACATTTATTGATCGATTTTATTATGTTTTTCACACATCGTGTAATTTCTGATAGTTTTTTGATATAACATAACCTTTCCGTGAATTTTTAACAGTAGTCAAGTCATCATTCTCCTGCCCTTATCCCAATTTATTTGGCGTCGGCGCAACTTGTCTTTTTCATCCAAACTTCTCTATTTCGTCATGTCAGAAGTCACCTCATTCCTAGCCATAATCATCCTTCACACAGTCCATCCATCGTTTCTTTGGTCTTCCTCTACTCTTATACCCATATACATTCATACTCAACATTTTCCTCACAACATTTTCTACATTCCTTCGCATCACATGTCCTTTAAAGTTAACTAAAGTACACCAAAAATATTTACACAAATACACACACCCACACACACATACATACACACACACACACACACACACACACACACACACACACACACACAAATAATCATACTCATACATACTGACATACACCAAGTTAGACTACTTACTTTATAATTTTCAATAAAAATGTTACTTTACTTTTTTACTTTGTACCATTCTAAGATGTATAGTTTTATTTTTTTTATTCCTAGACAATAGTAGCTATTTTTAAAGTTTACGCAACTCTGGCCCCCAAGGTTTTGTAACCATGTTGAAATATAACTTGTTACATTTAATATTAATGAAAAGTTAGATTAAGGATTTATTTGTAACAACGATTTAATAAAATTTATTATTAGAGGAAAGTCACCAAATATGAAATAGTATCTTAATATGGAATACCTTCATTTCTCTAAGACTATAAGTATGAAACGCAACACTCGACCATCTTCTGTTCCATTCGGTCTACTAACACGTACGTGGTGCAATAGACCGAATGGAACAGAAGATGGTCGAGTGTTGCGTTTCATACTTATAGTCTTAGAGAAATTAAGGTATTCCATATTAAGATACTATTTCATATTTGGTGACTTTCCTCTATTATTGTACCACGCCAATCGATTACCACACAACTTTTCATTCAACGGCGCCACTTTCAGACTTCCTCTTATGTACTCATTCCTTATTTTATCCATTCGCGTCACACCACACATCCCCCTTAGCATTCTCATCTCAGCCACATGCATTTATCCCTTTTGTGGCCCAACATTCTGATCCATACACGACAGCAGGTCTAGCCATGGTTTTATAAATCTTCCCCTTGAGTTTAAGGGGAATGCGGGAGTCGCATATTGTTCCCGTGACCTGCCACCATTTCATCCATCCAGTGCTAATTCTATGCTTAACACTACGATCTATTTCGCCATGGCTTTGCACGAGTGAACCGAGATACCGAACTGAAATCAAATTAATTAAACAGTGTCATAAATTCACTCGTTAAAAATTGCCATTACGTTATATTGATTCAAGTCAATAAGTACCTAATGTCAAAGCATATAATGTCAAAATAATCAAGGACAATACAACAAGGATAATCAAGGACAGAACAATACAAGAACCGAATCATCAAAGAGATATTCCCGTTAGAGCACCTACGCTTAGAGCACCAAAGGTATTCCCAATAGAGCACCAATCAATATTTTGACGTGGTGCTCTAATGGACACAATAAAAAATATTTAATTTTATTCTCTTTTGAGCACCTTCAATGATAGGGTGTATAATAAATCATAAACAGTTTTTAATTAAGGGATTCGTTTGTGAAATATTAAGCATTAAAGTGTAATTTTTTGTTAGACTTTGAATCTCCACCTGAGCAGGTTTTCCGTGCTGCAGTTAACCTGGGTCGGTAGTCTATTTACTTTCAGGTAGGCCATGGCAACACATAATGTCCAGTTAGGAGTTTTTTTGCAAGTCGCACGAATGTTTCAAGTAGTGTGGTTTATTACCATTGCAAAAAATTAAAAATTGCTGCAAACTTACAGTAGTTTTGTTAGTATCAAATGATCCCTTTTTTACTGAATAATAATAACAAAATGCTCTTTTCCTGTGACTAAGGTGCAGTCCCATATTTTAAAAAATCTTCCGGCTTAGCAAAAATACATACGAGTATAGATATTGCAGATATCTTGCAGCGATCAAAGTCAAAACCAGTGAATAACTTAGCTACTACGCGAATCGGATCGATATTTAAGCTACTTGGTAAACAAAATAGTACTTAAATATACATATGTACAGTGTAGCCAGGGAAATCCAGCTGATAAAAATCTTTATTCTGCTATGCAACACGGACTGTTAATGTTGTTACTTGACGGTCTTAATTTATGGACCGGTGGCAAAAGGAATTGCAAATAACGCGAGAAACAAAGGAAACTAAGCTATAAAGGTTAGAGGTCGAGCCACCGGCTGTGCCCTACAATTAGCAACTTTATTAGACTTTAATAGGAACACACTAATTATTAAATTACTTTATACTGTCTAGACAACCAACGTGTCAGAATGGGGATGTTACCAAAAATAATCTAATTAGTCCGTCGTATAGATTACCAAAAAATATGTGAAAAAAGAAAAAAATACGTATTTTGTTCTTTTTTCACATAAACAAACAATGTAGACGATACAGTGTTTTGAAAACTCGTGTGACGTCATACTCTAAGACATCGTCACTGACCGCAAAAAAATGTCATACTAATGTCTCACTCAAATCTTTGACGCGTTTTATTTTCGACAATTTTTATTGATTTGATAAAACAATAAATACGTATCCGTGTTTTTTCGATAATCTAACAGACGGACTAATTAGAATGACATTTTTTAAAGTCAGTAAACATGCCTATTGTATTAGGGACTTCTTTTAAGAAGAAAAGACAGGGTATGGTTAAACACATTTTTCCAACAAATTTATTTTCACATTTTTATTGAACCATGTTTCAACTTTTTATTCGCTCAATTACAGCGCGATTTAAAATTAAAATAACAAAGTTCTTAGGAATAAAATTATATATTATTATGAATTTAATATAGTAATTTAGTTTTAACTATTCCTCTAAAATTAATATATATTTTTTTTAATGATAAACTGAAAAATACTGTATAGCTGGACGACCAGCAGGGCTATTGCGTATCTTTTAAATGACAGTGGCTATCATATTGTCTATGGATTAACTGTCAAATTGGTTATGGTTTAGTACAAAATGGAACCATTTGACAGTAATTGAAAGGCACTAACGGTTAGCCACTGTCATTTAAAAGATACGCAATAGCCCTGCAGAGCACATAATATTAGGTCTTTACCTATGAAATTGCCATTCTGCAGTACTGGCCATTTCAAATCAAAATAATTTTTGTTTGGCTAAGAATTCTAATTTTAAATTAATTTTATTTTAAAAACATGTTTTTTTTTCCAAAAGTAGTCATTTGTTTATTGATTAGTGTTACATTTTCATAGCATTTCAATCTTTTTCGTCATCATGGATACTTTAAAAATTCGAGTAATTATGGAATATGAGTACCGTCGTGGCAGCAACGCGGCACAAGCGGCACGCAACATCAACGACGTTTACGGAGCTAACACTACAAACCAACGCACCACCTGTTATTGGTTTTCTCGCTTCCGTTCTGGAAATTTCGACCTGAAAAATGAACCTCGCGGTCGTCCGAAGACTTTGGTCGACAATTACGAATTAAAGGCGATTGTGGAAGCTGATGATACACAATCTACGGCTGAATTAGCAGCAGCTTTCGACGTTAGCGTCAAAACAATATTGGTCCATTTGCGTCAAATTGGCAAGGTAAAAAAGCTTGACAAATGGGTGCCCCACGAACTCAATGATCGCCAGCGCGAAGTACGCGTCGAGACGTGCCTTGCACTGGTCAACAGACACACAAATGAAGGAATTTTAAACCGCATTGTTACCTGCGATGAAAAATGGATTCTGTTTGATAACCGCAAGCGCTCAGCAAGTTGGTAGGATCCTGGTTCAGCACCTAAACAATGCCCTAAACGAAAACTTACCCCTAGAAAAGTGATGGTCACTGTTTGGTGGTCTAGCGCCGGTGTGATTCATCACAGCTTCTTACCAAACGGGGTGAGCATTACTGCAGATGTGTACTGTGAAGAACTGAACACAATGATGGAGAAGCTGGCACATCTCCAACCAGCATTGGTCAATCGCTCGTCTTCGCTGCTCCTGCACGACAACGCGCGACCTCATACTGCACAGCAGACGGTCTCCAAGTTGCAAGAACTGGGGTTGGAAGCTCTCCGTCATCCGAACTACTCACCAGACCTTGCGCCTACAGACTACTACTTTTTCCAGAATTTGGATAACTTCTTGGTGGGAAAAAAATTCAATACCCGAGAGGCAGTACAAAATGCCTTTGAAGAATTTGTTGCCTCCCGACCAGCTGATTTCTTTAAGAAGGGCATCAATAAACTGCCACTGCGTTAGCAAAGATGCATTGATTGCATGGGTGACTACTTTGATTAATACAAATAAAAAATACATGAAAAAAATTCGTTTAAATTTTTTCATACAAAACGGCAATTTCATAGGTAAAGACCTATTACATAATAGTACTACGTAAAGAAGGGACACTCCCTTTCCCGCGCTCATATTAAATATCGCACCTCACCTCACTTCGAAGTATTCGTCGCCGACTCTTGAGCAAGGGTGCGCGAAATCGAAAGAACTGCAGCGCTGCACTACCGACACGAATCCACATTTGCAAATTAAAATTTTTATTTGAGTTTTAATTACGATGTTTGGATACTGTGCCATATTTGGATGCTTATCTTCATCGAGGAACAATAAAGACAGGATTTTCTTTCGATTTCCGAAGGATGAAAAAAACCGGCCAAGTGCGAGTCAGACTCGCCCATGAAGGGTTCCGTAGCAGCAAGTAACATAATGTTAACATAATTTTTATAATTGTTATTTGTGTAATTGAGTTGATTGAATGAACGGTAAATTGCGATTTACGATTTACGACGTATTAAAAAAAAATACTAACTAGATCTCGTTCAAACCAATTTTGGTTGGTAGTTTTTGTTGAGATCTACACTATATATTTTTTTTAGAATTGTCACTCCCTTACTTTAATAGTTAGAGGGGGGGGGTTAGGGGGGGGGGACACACACACATTTTACCACTTTGGATGTGTCTATCTTTCAAACGATTGACTTTGAGAAAAAATTATTTTAAGAACCTCAATGTAATTTTTGAAGACCTATCCATAGATACCCCTCATGTGTAGGTTTGATGAAAAAAAGTTTTTTTAGTTTCAATTCCATGTATGGAGAGCCCCCTCTTAATCTTATATTTTTTATTTTTATATTAAAATCAAAAAGCGGTTTACAGAATACATCTACCTGCCAAATTTCAACTGTGTAATCCTTATAGTCTCGGAATAAAATGGCTGTGACATACGGACGGACAGACGGACAGACGGACAGACAGACAGACAGACAGACAGACATGACGAATCTATAAGGGTTCCGTTTTTTGCCAGTTGGCTACGGAACCCTAAAAAGGTAAGCAATAGCAACTCAAATAGTAAATAATTTTAACATAGCTGTAGTAGTGTGTTTGCTATTATGGTAAGTCAGTGTTGTGATGAATTGTTTTCATAATTATCTCTATTATTTATTAATTTTTTAAGTTTTTTTTCCTGGTAGAATAAAATTTAAAGTTTCCTTAATTAATAATAACATTCAACTAAATTGTTCCTGTCTCTCTTTATTGCCTAAGTTATGTCTCTTTCATTAGATATACGTTCTATTCTTTCCTGGACTTAAAAAAATAGTACCTAACCCCCCCGGTTAGGGGGGGGGGGACACACACACATTTTACCACTTTGGATGTGTCTATCTTTCAAACGATTGACTTTGAGAAAAAATTATTTTAAGAACCTCAATGTAATTTTTGAAGACCTATCCATAGATACCCCTCATGTGTAGGTTTGATGAAAAAAAGTTTTTTTAGTTTCAATTCCATGTATGGAGAGCCCCCTCTTAATCTTATATTTTTTATTTTTATATTAAAATCAAAAAGCGGTTTACAGAATACATCTACCTGCCAAATTTCAACTGTGTAATCCTTATAGTCTCGGAATAAAATGGCTGTGACATACGGACGGACAGACGGACAGACGGACAGACAGACAGACAGACAGACAGACATGACGAATCTATAAGGGTTCCGTTTTTTGCCAGTTGGCTACGGAACCCTAAAAAGGTAAGCAATAGCAACTCAAATAGTAAATAATTTTAACATAGCTGTAGTAGTGTGTTTGCTATTATGGTAAGTCAGTGTTGTGATGAATTGTTTTCATAATTATCTCTATTATTTATTAATTTTTTAAGTTTTTTTTCCTGGTAGAATAAAATTTAAAGTTTCCTTAATTAATAATAACATTCAACTAAATTGTTCCTGTCTCTCTTTATTGCCTAAGTTATGTCTCTTTCATTAGATATACGTTCTATTCTTTTCTGGACTTAAAAAAATAGTATACGCACTAACTTTGTCGAGGCGCTCTATTGCGTTGGTGCGTTATGGTGCAACGTTTCGTGAATATTGCCGATTGCTGTTCCTGTTTCCTGAATTTGTATTTACACAAACTGTTTGTAAGATTTCGTATTTTTAATACCATGCGATTTTTTAACCGTTTATTCAGAGATAAATCATTTTAACGAAAATATGTTTGTGTAAGCAATATTTAGTTCCAATGGGGAAGAAAGGTTCTCGAGTGGCGACCACGAACCGGAAGACGCAGTGTTGGTAGGCCACTAGGTGGACCGACGACATCGTGAGAGTTGCGGGCAACCGGTGGATGCAAACGGCAGGCTGGCGTTCTATGGGGGAGGCCTTTGTTCAGCAGTGGACGTCTTATGGCTGATGATGATGATGATGATGAATATTTAGTTAAGTACCTTATTTTGTCAATATTAATTTAATAAATAAATATCTTTTACATAATAACTATCATTTTATTGTATTATTTTTATTTCATTATGAGCCCGACTTTAATAATTAAATAATTGAACGCCCGCCGCTCGTACTTGGTCACTTCATAATCATGTGAATGCGCCAGCCGCCGCCCGAAGTCGTCGTTCGGTTTTCGCGACGCAAACCGTTGCACTTCCCGCGCCATTTTTTACGCTACGACAACCCTACTAGAGTTACTGTTTACGCACACATGTATGCATTTGCATAATTGCCAACTAGGTAGGCAATTATTTTGCGAGCGTTGTATGGAGTGTCCGAGGTGTGACCAGAGGACAAAAAAAAAACAAAATAAGTGGTAAAGCGACAACATCCGATCAACACTCATTTTTTCTTTAGCTAATAATTTATGTTCTTATTTTCCTCGTATTCGTAATTAAAAGCACAGTGTTTACCTCGGGTAAATAACTTATTTAGTCTCTCGAACTTTTAGCGCCAAACCCCGTGTCGGGACTAAATAAGTAATTTTCGCCCCTTGGATAACAATGTAGGTACTATTCTAGATCCTATAATTGTTACATTTTCACTATCACAAAGCGGTCTCTTAAGGGATTGCTAAATAAAAGGTGTCCTAGTTACCTAAATAGGTATTCAGAGAACCATCATTATCATCATCCGCGGCCTGACTTTATTCACTTTTACATCTCTTTGTTTGAGCTTCTCGCTTTACAGAAAAACCCACCTTCTAAAACGTCACAATTTATTTATCCATATAGAGCACTAAGATCACCAATTTCTAAACCGAATGTGTTAATTACATGATATGCGCTATGATGTATCTGTAATGGATTATGTGGAACATCCCTATCTATGGACATTAACAAGGTTATGACCAGGCGATATAAAGGCGCTTTTCCATCACGCAAACTATTTGCAGCTATTCACGCTGCGCGGGGAAGAAAGATAAGGTAACGGTTTAGAGAGACGACGCGGCGACGCGTTATACTTTAGCTATCTCGTTTTATTTGCGAGTAAAATGAAGTTTATAGTTGGTGCACAAAAGATTTAGGGCAAATATTTCCACAACGCAAGCAACTTGAAACATGCAGCTTTCGGGTCTTTGCATAGTTACTCACCTTAACATCGCTACCTTAACGTTCTCAAGGGAGTACGCAGACCATACGTCCGTCTAAAACAATTTAGTCCAACTTCATACACTACCTGAAGATTGTTAGCAAAATGTCTTCATGCATTATGTATCCAAGACAAGTTAGTGGAACTTCCCAAATACCCCTCTGTTTAATACCAGATCCGTACACTTGCTAATTAAACTTTGTATGTTACACTTTGCCTGGGAATGTATGAGTTTGTCAACTAACACGTTACGTGTCGGTAATTACGTATTGGGTTACTGCCACAACAGTTTGTCGTTTGTCGAGGAATACAATTTGTGTGACGGAACAAGTTACAACGCTCGCACTGGAGCGGTCAAGAGATCTATGTTTAGTGCTTGGGCTCTGTGGGCAATTAATGTTTGGAGCTGACAGCAAAACTAACAAGAATGGCGTAGTTAATTTACTATTGTAGCTTACCAGCTGTTCTATCTTATAGTGTTTTCACTCTGGTTTTAAACCGTGCGTACCGTAAGCACTCCTATGCATATTTCTGTATGCAAGATTTTAAAATGAAAAAAAAAAATGTGTTTCGATTTCTTTTCTTGATATTGAGCGTCCTTCATAACAAGAACTTTTACAAATGATGCAACTAAAATCTTGAACTTTACAAGTGTACAAACAAAAACCATTGAACTTGAACTTTCACGACATCAGGAACATACATAACTGTATATCAAAAAAACATAAATTTTGATCGTGTATATCGTGTGTCTTTGGCAGTAGCACTAGAATAGCATTCCGAGTCTGGCTAGAATAGGTTTTTCTGGAATTCGACATAAGACAGCTGTCTGAAAAAGACTGGAGACACCATTTCTTGTGGACTGCAATATAATTCGAACTGTTTCAATATGCTGGAGCTGTTCTTGTGTTTTCATCGACATTGGCACTTTGTTTAACCTTTCGTGTGTCGGAAGTTCGGAACGAAGATCTATGCGAGACGCAATGGCTTTTTAATTGTGTCTATAGATTCGACATGCATGAGTTAATGGTCTTGTGTTTTTAAGGTTTGGATTCAGCTTTTTTTTTTTGTTTTTCGGTCTTAACGTGGCAAAGGAATAAAACCTTTGGAACCAGGTCCTAGGAGCAATCAATCATGCAAAGTGTAGTACTGTGCATACATACAGTTCATTTGTAAAATTGTCTGCGGGAATTATATTGACACAACGCGCCATTAGGCATTGGAGGGAAACATATACTTAACAGAAAAACTGGCCAAGTGCAAGTCGGACTTGCACATGAATTATTCCGTACCATCGACCAAACTTAACATTGTAATTGACAATCAAGTAAGTTACATACATTGTGTACCAAATTTCAACTTAATCGGTCCGTTAGATTCGTAGTAAATTGACTGTGACAGACAGACAGACACACGAGTGTTCCTATAAGGGTTCCGTTTTTTTCCTTTTTAGGTGCGGTACCCAAAACATTTGAAATATATGAAATATAAAAGCGAGACCAATTAATATTCCTTCCAGTAATATTTGTACGCAATTCAGACACCATTACAGTGACATGATTTGATGTAAGATCTTGCTTGCCATGTATGTGTATACCTACTTATATTTAAGACATAACTATAAAACCTATCCCTTCGCCACGCGGAAGTCATCGCCATCTGCCTGGCCATTTACCAACTATGTTGGGGTCGGTTTCCATTTTGCATGGAGAGACTGCCCGTCAGACCTCCACAACCCAGTTAGCATTACGGTACCCCGTAGTAAAACTTAAACAGTAAAACTTGACATACTTCGTATTCTTTTATTACTTTAAGAAGTTGTGTTAAAGCCTTGTTAATCTTTGTTTGTGGTTTAACAGGATATGCTCCGCAATGTACCTTTGTGATAAAAAACCTACCCCACGTTACAGAAAACCCTTTTGTTTACACGGAAAAGGGTGCAAAGATTAATTCTCATTTGCATAAGTATTTCGGTACCTTTAACGTGTCTGTGTTTTCTAAATTAGATTCATTTAAAACAAACGTGTGAGGTGTATTAAGTGTATAATAGAACGTTGTTTATTATACATTTTTTTTTTTGTTTTTTTTTTTTTTTTTTACACTTAACATCACGTCTGTGATCCCTGAAGGGTTAGGTAGTAGGTGTAACCAATTATAGTACCTACATTATTCGTCAGCTATGTTTAACTTCGTGGCTGCCAGTGAAAAAAATCCTAAAGGATAATATCACTGCTCGGTCCCAGAATCGAAGCGAGACCCTTATGCTCAGCCATCGCCCTTGCGACTAACGAGGCCGTGTCAAAATCTGTTTGTCTAAAATAATATTCCCACTGCTGGAACAAGTTCTGAGAGAGAGAGAAAGTGGGGCGTAAACCACCACACTGGCCCTGTACGTATTGATGGATGAGGCACATGGCTTTCCCGTCGGGGCTGCAGCATGTTGTAAGAGATACCACGGCCTCGACATAAAGGGCTAAGGAAAATGGGTGGATCTTAGTCAGTAGAAGTCTGTCTCTCCCTTTCGCTCTGCCCAAGAGCGGGAGCCCTATTTGATGATATCCCACCCCCCAAAAAAAAAAACAGGCCGGTTTCAGGATATTTTTCGGCGTTTTGCGACTACGGGTGACAGCAGTGATGAACTGGTCTACCTATAGTAAAGCTGTTTGTGTTACAACTCGAGAAGTAATGTATTTTTAATGACCTATTTGAATCTTTTTATAAAGCTTCTAGAGTAATCGTGCTTTACCAACTAAACCGTCCGAACCAGCTCCATTTGCGCCAAGCTTGATGCCTATCAGTGCTAAAGCTGTGTTCACTATTAGCGATTGTTTGACCTCGATTCATCTGCTCGGCTTTATTCCACTCGAGTGCTTTCGGCCAATTACCCATTAAATGCTATTGTTTTAAAACCTTGGTTCGTGTTTTATTGCTTGTGTTTCTAAACGTTTATTTTTTTTGTTTGGTATAGCTTTATTCTCACACAGTCGAAAATCGAAGGCTTTTATTGTTTGATTCCCATCGTTGTCTTCATCTGATTTGTATTTTTTTGTTATGTAGATCAGATAACATATTGAGGTTAAAATTTCAATGCAAACTATTACAAATAGGTTGCTGAAATGTATACAGATTCAAAATAAATAAGACAGAACCGCATAATTGGCTATCATATATCTTATATTACTAATGACGATACTAACGGGGCTACCGTTAGTATCGTAATTACCTCACAATCAGCAGTAGTCAGTCACTTGTAATTATTTATCTATTGATATAAATAATTAATATTAAATATTTTTAGTTTTACCATCATCTGAAATCTGATCACCCTGTATTATTTTACCCAGTATACATATAAAAATATATTATTGCTAAGGATGAAAGTACAAAAGGACATTTAAGCACACAAATGCAGTTCTTTGTACTCTTTTGACAACGCCTACTGCATCTCTTATCGCCAACAGTGGGATCCATTTTGTTTCATATGGGTACTTGAATCAGAGATATCCATTATCGTAGAGTAGTGACGCTAACACTTAGTTGGACTTGAGGTACTTCAGTGCCATTCAGTGGCTCACTCTGATTATTCGGGTCCATTTCAGCCTCGGAATTTTACAGTCATCATCAGACTATAATGTTCCCACTGTAGGGACTCAGGCGGAGGATGGGCTTTAGGAGAGGGCTGGGCTAAATCCACCACGCGTGCCCAGTGCGGGTTCGTGCGATCATGAAAGGCAAGGAGGTAATAAAAAGTGATATTTACAAGATATATATTATATTTGGACGGAGAAACAGTGTGAAAAACCAAACAATAATAATATCTACTAGGATAGATATGAAAGATAGATAAGAAATGTCTTCGCAAAACAAGCTTTGATCGTGTAATATCGTTTAAATAATACATGAATAATTTTATTCCATTACAAATTTTGTTATCGGATTCATATGAAACATTAAATAATAAAAGCGGTCCGTAATCCCAAGGCACTGATAATTCAGGATAAAATAACCTTTTACATAAATCTGTTTCTGAATTAATTAAATTGTTTTCATCGCTGTTCAAGGTTACTGTAGTAAATCGAGAATAATTTCTCCTTACTTAACCTATTTAATTCATTTCCGTCAGTCTTAGAAATGGAATTAAATTGTTAATTCTGTAAATGGGTATATCGTTAAAAAGTCTTGATCGTATCGACTATTTCTATCCGACTTCTCCTAAGAAGAAGAAGAAAACCAACTCAGAGGTTAAGGTAAGGTTTTAAAGCAATAAATTAAACTCCGTCAAAAACCTTAATTCTGTCAGACGCAATGTCTTATTTCTGATTTCTGGAACAGGTTAATTTCCTCGCGTTGTTTTCTTCACGTTGTGATTTCAATATGTGTCACTAGAACAACATGAGAAAAAAAACATACTAAACAGTCATGAAGAAATCGGTTATATTATTTAAATTACTCACTAACGGTATAAGATATATCTAAACTATTAGGTTAGAGAGTACAGTATTCCTTATCATAGCATACAGGGGTACACTTAAATCTGGTAGCGTCTAGATATTACAGAGCTTAAAATTTAATTGATGCCAACCTTAGATATACACTCTTGTTTAACATACAAGTTGTATTACACTGGCTTTAATGTTCCTTGGGTCTTCAAGTTGTTAGTTTACAGTCTCGTCTTTAGCGTGAATATCTAATTTTATATCATTAGTAACTCAAGTTTTTATTAAGCGCTGGTTAATATGCGCTATTAACACTAAAAAAACGGAGCATTCTTATCAATAATCGTTTTATTAAGTATAGTAAATATCACGTTGTTAGCTAGTGACCGTGTTACTTTTCATACATTGTTCTTTTTGTGGCATAATAAGTCTTTAAAATTACTTCTTTCGTGCATTTGTAAGACTCTGTATAATCCTCGACGCAGTGATATTGGTTGATATTACATGTCCTTGAATTATTACTTTTAGTTCATGTCGTTTCCTCTCGATGTTTTTTATCTTCTTGATTTTTTTCGGGGTGTTCATTTGCGCATTGATTCGGCTGGCAGGAAACATGAAAAATTGAATCAAATTATCTTAATTGCCTAGTCACATTACTCATAAATGTAAGTCCTAAGAGCTCCTTTATTACAAGAGCCAATTAATGATGGCGATTCATAATATCTTAATATACTAGTAGGCTCGTATATTTGGCAAATACCCTCGTGTATCCTGCGCATATTCGGCGTAATATTTATTAGGTGTAAACGGCCCGATGTTCATAAGCGATAAGATGCGGTAATGTATGTCGGAAAATCGACGATGACATAAATTTTTCGTATCTAAATTAGATTTGCATAAGTATGGAGCTATCCGATTTCCAGAAGTGACTTTGCGTCTGCGTTTTATCGTTTATTATACGGATTATGAGACATTTTGCATGTTGTCATCATATTGAAGATTTATAGAAATAATTAGTGGAACTTCTAACGTTTCTCGTCAAAAACAAGCCCATTATAAAGTCCTTGGACACCTGCTTCTGCAATGAAAAAGCGGTACGATCCAACGGTATCATCAAACAGTTTTAAACCTAATCTCGGTACTCTAAAATTAAAAATTAATCACGCCAAGTTCCTCTTCGTTGCCCTCGCTAATACGGTCTTAAGTCAGTTGGCAAAAATTCAAAGTTTAATCGTACCATCAGTGGCCAACAGGGTGTGAGTAAATTCACCAAATTAATAGGGTTTCTACTGAACCGAAGCATGCTATTTATTATTCAGGCAGCCGCTGACCGTGGTTACGGCAATCACTGCGGTGATCATTCAAATAGCCAGATACGGAGTATTCCTGTTTTCACTTGGGAAAAGAATAAACATGGGGTTTTGGACGTAAATGTGGTGAGGCTTTTTCGACGTGATGTGTTTGTGAATTGCACTGTCTTCTATCTTTATAGATGTGTGACGATTTGTATCGTAACCTTTGTTTAGAAGTTTGCAATATCCATGATTTGATTTAATTTAGTCTTAACAATTTGAGTTTGGTCTGGGGCATCGGTAGGTACTTGATACCCAGTTTATGCGTCGATTATTTGATTATAGAATTACTAACCGAATGCAGCTGAATATCAGTTCCTATTTATTTGACTTCCACAGCTCAGTTAGTACTGGGTAAAACGATACCCCTTGGTAAGACTGACTGTCGAACTTTAAACACTGACTAATTGACTATCAATCCTAATTCTTAACACTCAAAATTCAGAAACCGGTAATGAAAACAAATTACTCGTATGTACAGTTTTATTTTCAGAATTGCAAACCATGCTTTGCCCTTAGGTATCTTCGTTAAACTACAAACTTGGTTCACCGACCCCAACCCAGTTATCTCGCCTGTTAACGCCTAACACAAACGCTTGAACAATATCAGATTTCGTCCATTTTGTTTCCTCAACGTCGGGTCTATATCTGTTAGTTAACGCGTCAGTCGCCTGGTAACAATAACAAATGTTCCAGTTAAAACGTAGACAAACCGGCTACCTTCCGCCAGAACTTTGCTACCTGTATTATGAATTTTATTCTATAGGGAGATAGATTATTTCATTGCTAGTAGGATTATGTTTAGATAACAAGCTTCATCTTCAACAAAATTGCTATGTAAACAAAAACTTAGAAGCAAATTGTGTAGTTATGTTAGTCAAGTTTAGTTAGGATGACAATGCATAGCTAATGACGTCATTTTGAATCCAATGTGTGAACCCTCAAACATGGTAGATAGTTATCTTTTGTACATTCTCATGATATGGATATCTATTGAAAGGGTTTCCTAAAAAGAATACGAAAAATATAATTACATCTCTCTAAAACGTGTTTCCTTCAATTTTAACATTATTATTTGCTAAATTAAAAGTACGTAGTGGTGCATTTATGACAAACTTGATATACTTCCCTACTAGCTAGGTGTTTTAGATTTTAGTATGAAATACAGTTAAAATTCACTGAAACTCATGATTTTCTACCTCAGTCTACGGCCAAATACCTGC
This sequence comes from Diarsia rubi, assembly GCA_932274075.1. NCBI lineage: Eukaryota > Metazoa > Arthropoda > Insecta > Lepidoptera > Noctuidae > Diarsia > Diarsia rubi. The sequence continues at coordinate 10,978,772 of OW026417.1, read as the reverse complement.
ACACTGCTACGTTAAATTTCTTTCATAGACTTTGAAAATGACTTTTGTCAGATTTTAGACTTTTTTTTTATTTTTAATTTTATTTTAGAAAAACTTTGTCCCACACTAGGAATTTCTCTTGTATCGTGGGAGCGTTCACAAACATTTAAACTTACATACACAAATACTCATAAAAACATAAACAAAATCAACAAAAATAAAAATAAACAAAATTGATTCAGTGCAATTTGACATAAAACACAGAAATTCAAACGAATCAATTCGTTTTATATTCTTAGCGATCGTTTGAATCGAGTTTCAGGATTTTGACGAAATAAATCAATTTCTCGGGTACGATAAAACGGTTTATCTGGCTTTAGATCCTGAGGGACCCCATTTGAGAGGTCAAATAGGCAGGCGAGCTAAGCTCGGTTTTGGTAAAACTCATTTAGAAGGTCTAATGGGAAACGTGGAGCCAACCAATAGGGTTTAGGGACATCTATGGGACTTTCTGGGACATACACTGGTTACAATCATGGATTTATTTGGAATAACTTAGGATTTGATCGTTTTTGGTATGATAAACCTCATGAAAACAAACCTCATGAAAACAATTCCTTATTTACCTAAATAGGGGATGGTTTTTATGATGGTTATGACGTTTGCATATGTTGGTAAGATGGTTATGACGACTACATAATAATTAATCTATACGTCAAAAGAGGCCCACTGGTTGATATTGGCCTCCCACATTCCATCACCACGTTCACCAGTCTAGCACAACATAAAATTATCATCGTCATCATCATCATCATCATCTGCCTAGCCTTTTCCCCAAACTACGTTGGGGTCGGCTTCCAGTGTTACCGGATACAATTGAGTACCAGTATTTTAACCCGCGGCACGCAGCGCAGCAGTCCAATCGCTTAGCCACTGCGCCAACCGTGCCGTAGAAAACTAAAACCCGACTATGCAAAAAATCGCAGACTAATAAAACCGCGGTCCTAAAAGAAGAAAACAAGAAAAAACACCTTAAATTAATTTTAGTAAACACACACAACCCAGTAACTGGGTATCTATTACTACGGTGCTTCTCGGATGTCTGACCCCCAGGCGTCGCCACATTGACCGCTACCGTGCGTCTCGCATCCAGCGGTTCCCCGCAACCTTCACCAGGTCATCGGTCCACCTAGTGGGAGGCCTTTCAACGCAACGTCTTCCGGTTCGCGGTCGCCACTCCGGAACTTTTCGGCCCCATTAGGGGTTCCATTATGAGTAAGTTATTTCGTAGATCAACAATGTACGTCTAATGAACAATGTACTTTCAAGCCGAATAATCTGGCCAGCCTTATAAACCTCCTTAATAAAACTAACACAAGCCATACAACTATATATAAAACTCCATATACTCGTATCTACGTATTAACTTTACTGAGTAAATAAGCGTGAGAGGCAGAAACATGGGGTGAATCAACAGTGTCGACAGACTGTTGACTACAAGTTCGACGAGTATCTTTGGCAAGTTCTTTTGATATTGATTGCGATATGTGAACGGGGTCCACTTTCTTATTTGATTTACTGAAAGAATACTTACTGTATTAATGACAGAAGACACTTAGGGTTGTGTTTTTGATATCGTGATTCGTGATAGTGACAAAACCTGTTTCTATGGTGGTAATTTCACGCGTGATGGAGTGTATTTGTGGTGTTGTCCTACAACCGATGGGACATTTGATGTTTCCTACCCGTCTTATTACTCGCACATCACATGAGCTGATGAACGCTACGAAAGTAACAAACTCTTCAAATTTTGGGCCGACTCAATCTGAATTGTCATCGCCACGCTAAGAAGAAGATGTTAGGTAAACTTACATACCCTCCGCGAGGCTTGTAAGCGGGCCAAGAATGAGGCCCGCGAGGAGATGCTGGAGACTCTGAACAGAGATCCGTGGGGGCGCCCTTACAAGACGGTGCGGAATCAACTCCGCACCCGGGCCCCCCCGTTGACGCAGAGTCTCCGGCCTGAGCTCGTGGAGGACGTGGTGAGCGCTCTGTTCCCTTCGCGAGGGGAGCATCCTCCCCCGCCAATGGCTCCGCCATCTGCGATGCCGGAAGCGGACTATTCAGGAACCGATGACGACATTCCGGAGGTGACTGGGGTAGACCTGAGAGCGGCGGTACGTAGGCTGAGTGCCAAAAATACCGCCCCGGGACCCGATGGCTTGCCTGGCAAAGCCTGGGTCCTGGCCTCAGAGGCTCTTGGGCCCCGACTAGAGGGGTTCTTAAGCGCATGCATGGAGAGAGGCCAGTTCCCGCTTCGTTGGAAGACGGGGAAGCTGGTCCTCATCCAGAAGCCGGGGCGCCCGGCGGACTCGCCGTCCGCATACCGGCCCATTGTGCTGCTCGACGAGGTGGGCAAGCTCTTTGAAAGAGTAATTGCAAACCGCCTCGCCGAGCACCTGGAGGGAATGGGTCCGGATCTTGCGGAACACCAGTTTGGATTCCGCAAGAGGCGCTCGACGGTGGACGCAATCATGCGCGTGAGAGCCCTCACGACGGGGGCTGCGGTCTCTCGGGGCGGTGTGGTCTTGGCGGTGTCTCTCGACATCGCCAACGCCTTCAACACTATGCCCTGGAGCTGCATTAGGGAGGCACTCCGGTATCACCGGGTGCCGACCTACCTTCGTCGTGTGGTCGGGGACTATTTGACCGACAGGGCTGTCATCTACCCTGGTCAGGACGGACAGTGGAACCGGCGAGAGATGTCGTGCGGTGTTCCACAGGGATCGGTTCTGGGGCCGCCGAGGTGGCGCTTCACAAGTCGGAGGCCATGGGCTTCCATGGACGTGGGAATGCGCTGCCGTCGGGATCCCAGTTAATGGTGGGAGGGGTTCCCATCGGCGTCGAGTGTACTTTGAAGTACCTAGGACTCGTCCTCGACAGCCGGTGGAACTTCGTGGAGCATTTCCGACGTTTGGCTCCCAGACTGGAGCGGGCCGGGGCTGCCTTTAGGTGGCTCTTGCCCAATCTGGGGGGGCCAAACGCCTCCTGCCGGAGGCTCTACGCGGGGATCGTGCGGTCCATGGCCCTTTACGGGGCACCGGTGTGGGCGCCTGCTCTGAGGAAGCGGGCCGCCCACTACCTGAACGTGCCCCAAAAGGTCATGGCCGTGAGGACGGTACGGGGGTACCGCACGATCTCCCGCGAAGCGGCGAATCTCCTTGCCGGATTGCCGCCGTGGGATCTGGAGGCGATAGTCCTCGCGCGCCTTCATCAATGGCGCGCGGAGGCGCTGCGCCGGGGGGTCACTCCGCTGCCGCGGCAAATTGCTGCGCGGCGGACAGACCTCCGGTGCGATCTCATGGCGGCATGGAGACAGCGACTGTCGCAACCCCGTGCAGGGCACGCCACGATAGTGGCGGTAAGTCCCCTCTTTGAGGAGTGGCTTGAGAGGCGCCACGGCGCCCTCACCTTCCGTCTGACGCAGGTCCTCACCGGACACGGTTGTTTCGGGAGGTACCTGCACCGAATCAGGCGGGAGGAAACGCCCGGATGCCACCATTGCGAGGATCGGCCGGAGGACACGGTGGAGCACACAGTGGAGGTGTGCCCCGCTTGGGCGGAGCCCCGCCGTGTTCTCGTAGCGGCGATCGGCGGCGGCGACCTCTCGCGCCCGGCCCTGGTGCAAGCCATGGTCCGGGGCGAGGAGGAATGGGACGCCGTCGCCTCCTTCTGCGAAGCAGTGATGCTGGCGAAGGAGGTGGCGGAACGCGAGAGGGAGAGAACCTCTCGTCCCAGCCGCCGCGGGAGGCGCTCCGGGCGTCGGGGGTCCCGCGATGACCTCCGGCCACCGTAGACGCGGGCCTGTGGACGGTGAGTGATGGGCTAACTCGCCGTCCGTCCGTCTCACGACGAAAACAGGCCGTGTCGACGGCGCGTTCGTGTTCCACGCGCGCCTCAAAGAGATGTCAGCAACATGGGAGGGGCCCGAAAGGGCCGACGCCTGTCGGGGCCGCGGGTAGTCCAACGGTTATCGCGGCCTCGACATAGAGGGCGAAGAAGGAACATGGGTGGTTTTTAGTCAGTAGAAGTCTGACACTCCCTTTCGCTCTGCCCAAGAGCGGGAGGGGTTATTCGATGATTTTACACCCACCAAAAAAAAAAAAAAAAAAAAAAGGTAAACTTACATGATAATGTCGTAACATTCTTATAGTAACGTTGATTATTTTTTATACTTTATTTTTGTTTACACTCACGTATACTGTGTATAAACACAAGTATTTCTTTGTTTGAGTACATAGTACGTTTTCTACTGAATTCTAACCAAATAGTCGCTACACCCAACGCTGTAACATGCATGGCGTATCTAGCGAGTTACTCGCCGATGCAATGCTCAATTGCTCATGGCACCTAATTGCAGGTTCCACAGTTACAGACACATTTGTGTGATGTGGCGTGCCTGTGGTGTAGGCTATGGCAAGTCTAGCTTGATATGGTGTACAATTGCCAGTTCAATTCAACGTGTCCGTCCGTGACGCGAGATTTTGTATCATCTTACTACTATAATAAATGCGAAAGTTTAGGACGGTTGAATGGATTTTTGTAACCTCAACTGGATAGGGATAAAATTGTACTCTGTATTGTTACAACAGCCCGCTTACATAACAGCGTGCCACCATAGCCAGCCAATCACAGCTAACCATAGCCAAGCCACTCTAGAAAACCATAGCCATGCCACTCTAGCCAGCCAATGACAGGCAACCATAGCCAAGCCACTCTAGCAACTACAGGCGAACCAACCACAGTCAAGCGAAGACACCGCCATAACTACCGGATGCCTCCGGTGGGGAAAAGTCTATAAAATGCCCGGTAAGCTCAGTTTCGCGGTTTTGTCGCGCTCGATTGTGAAACTTGTAAGTGGAAACTCTGCCCGAATAAAATAATAAATCAGTTCCTGTTTATTTTTTACCACTGTCGTTACAGTAAATATACAGGGTGTTTGGTAGGGAGCTGTACATACGCCTAGGGTAGAAACTAGGGATAGTCTGCTACCTACCCCCGCCCATTATATTGACCTTGGCCTCAAGGTTTTTTTTTAATTTATTATTATTTTTTATTTGATTTTTTGACTAAAACTACCTGTAGCTCAAAATCTATCCATGGGACCGGTCGGCTAATGGTCTTGTTTTAATCGTTAGAGTCTTAGGGTCCTGCAAAAAATTATTTTACACCAGAAAATTGTGGAGAAGAAAAGTTATGGGGCCTGAAGTACCGTAGTAAGGTAAAGAAATAATTTTAAATTAAAAAAAAACCTTGAGGCCAAGGTCAATATAATGGGCGGGGGTAGGTAGCAGACTATCCCTAGTTTCTACCCTAGGCGTATGTACAGCTCCCTTCCAAACACCCTGTATATCGTTATGCATCTTTTTTTTCTTCTCACACGACTATATCAATATCTCCATTCGAATGACATTTATTATACGTTTATATATGTACGTTTACGTGGGCTAATTTCTGAATTCCACGAAGGAGACGCTCTTTCTAGATAAAACAGTTTCAGGATTGTATCATTCTCAAGATGTTTGTCTACTGGCGCGTATAAAATCACACCCTCCCAATTTTCAGCGCTCAATAAACGAATTGAAAGTTACAACTTGAAGTTTCAGGATGATGTCAGCAAGAGATTTAAACTGTAACAAACTTATTAGAATGGTTTAAACTTGTCTCTGCCTACTAATTTAATTGTAATAGGAACCGGGAAAGCAGAAAGCTTTGTGAAGCTGTAACTTTTTGTTGGCGCCATTCATAGTCCTTTGTCAACTAAGCCGAGACTCAATGGACCAAGTGATTTTCCATAAGTATCACTAAGTTTGTGACCTCTTTAGTTTCTGTTCGATGTTTTGCATTTCAAAGTACTTAGATAAGTCTGGATAGTTTAAAATTCTCTATTTGCCCTAATTAGAAAACAAAGCCTCTCTTGATCACTGTACACTCTCGCCGAGACATTTCAGTCAGGGCCAGTGCGAGAGTGTGTAGTATTTAAAATAGCGCCCGTCTAGCCTAGGTGTTATTCGCTTGCTCTCCTGTATCCTGTGTTATTATTTTGGCGAGACGTGTCAGGAGAGATATTGTGAGAACTGTCAAGCTTAATATTTTTTTACCCGACTGCGGCGAAGCCCAATAGGAGGGTTATGTGTTTGGCGTGTATGTATGTATGTAGGTATGTCCGTTTCTTTGTTCCCTCATAACTCCTAAACGGATGAAGGGATTTTAATAAAATATACGTCGTTAGATTCGTCTTGATAGCGCGAGTGTCACTGGCTACATTAAAATTAATTAAGAAAAGAAATTTGCGGATTTTGGGGGCCATAGCGTATTTCAAAAAATAAAAAAAATCCATTACCATCGAGTAGGGTATCAAAATGAAGGGTTTTATAAGGAGATTACAAAAATATATGATACTTATATGTTTAAAATAAATTCGAAGGCACAAATCATATTAACAAACAAAAAAGTTAAATCATCTGCGAAGATTTTTACGCGACTAACGAAAGAACAAACACAAAAGAACTAAAAAGTAGGAAATAAAAAAAGTAGTTAAAAAACTAAAAAACCCGACTGAATAAACTGAAAAGCAACAAAACAAGCACATTTTAAATTAAACAAAACTTGGAAGCAGGCGGGGTCCATTTGAATAAATAATGAAATAAAAATAAAATGTGCTTGTTCTGTTGCTTTTCAGTTTTGACAGTCGGGTTTTTTAGTTTTTTAACTACTTTTTTTATTTCTCGGATAGTTTCCTATAAATATTTCATCGTCACTTAACATCAGGTGAGATAGTGGTCAAACGCGAGCCTATCTACAATAAAAAAAAAAAAAAAAAAATGCATTATATACCTGCTACGAGGAACTCTCTATATGTTTTATAGTACTCTTGTATTCTTTGAAAAAGGGCGGGTGCGAGAATGCAAAGCCAAGCGAGAAATACCGAGGCGAGACTACCGAAGAGCGTTCTCAATGGGAATGTCTCTATGTCACTACGAGAAGCTTTGTGCCCTAATTAGGAAACTCAAAAATAATGCAGACGTATGTAACTACTTCGAAATGGAAAACAACGAACAGAAACTGAAGAAGTCACAAACTTATTGATACTTATTGATTAAAAAAAACCTTTAGATATGACACAATTGTCTAATAACTGTATCAAAATGCTTACTTTTACCATTGGTTTACTATTGGTTTACTGATATTAAGATTGTAAAATCAAACTCTAACCAGAATGACAACTCGTAATCACCCAATATCTCGCATAACGAGCCCAAATTCTCTCATTATTTTAAGCAAAGTTATCAAACCCTTAGAGACGGCTATTGCAAACGACCACTTATGACGGTCTAATAGTCAATAAACATATATACATAAATACGTTAATTTTGTAGGGTTATCGCCCTTATTGCCATTACTCGGTGTCATGTATGTGCGGAGGTACATCGATCATTGTTTATCTTATCTGTAGGGGAGGGAATAACACTTGTATTGACGCTTGTACAATACGTTTTAACATCCCTATTACATGATTGCGTTAAGGTAGATCTGGCATATGATGTAAAGGAATGAGGTGAAGAGAAATGGTACAGATATCCTCAAGGTGTTGGGAGGGTTGAAACAAGGTGACTTCAATAACGTGGACTGTATGGTAAGTTTAAGAATTTACAGGAAGTAAAACAAACGGTTTACGAAATTTGCCTAGGCGAGAATGGATTTGTGGTAGCTAACGCTCGGTAGCGAGGACGTTGATGCAGTGGCAAGCCAGCCGGGGCGCGCTCGCAACTGGAGTCCGCCCTCCGCGCCTCAGCTCGGGAGCCTGCGGTCGTCCGGCTCGGTTGACATTCTCGACAAAGGTTGAATATGAATGTGGTTGGCTATTAGAATAGGGCAGGACTTAAGAAACGATGGCTGGACTGTGTAAAGAATGAACTGTCAAGAAAAGGAGGTGTCTGATGAGATGACGAGTTTCAGAGAAGTATGGAAGAAGAAAACTGCCAATTGAATAATGGGCAAGAGAATGATACTGGCGTATAGTGACGCTGATATGATAGATTCTAAATCCTCTAAAATCTTAGCTCGTGTAATTTATATCACTAATAACGACCCTTTGTTGTTTTAAGGGTATTGAGGGCTGCGGGATGTTGTAAGAGATACCGCGGCTTTGACATATAGGGCTAAGAAGGAACATGGGTGGTTTTTAATCAGTAGAAGTCTGACACTCCCTTTCGCTGTGCCTAAGAGCGGGAGGGGGTTATTCGATGATTTTCCTCGCGCTATAAAAAAAAGGTTATTGATTTCTGTCATGCTATCAACTTTTAAAAATATACTTGTAATAATCGTGTGTTGTTGTGTTCGAGTTTGTCATGCTATCTACCTGTATACTTATTAGCTTGTTCGACTGTACAAACAGTACTTGCAATGCCACCAGTGGTCAATAAAATAGAGGTTGGACAACTTAAACTCATTTTTAGTAGGAGTATTTTCATTCATCTTTGATAAGCAAAACATGTTATACAACCTACACTTGGGATACAAATATGGAGGCGAGATCGACATAGACTAACTTTAAGTTATCCGTACTAATACGCGGTTGGAAACTTTATAAGACGAAGCAAAGTGTAATAAATCAATGAACAGCTATATTGCTTCTCAAGTTTCTCCGTATAGTTAGATGGGTATGCCTTTTAAATCGCAAGGGACTAAACATAGGCACTAGGCCGTATTTGATTTCAAAGATCGAATGTCAAGATAAATACAAAAAAATAAGGATAAGAATATTAGAAGACACACTGTTCCGACCCCGATTAAATTAAAATAAGAGGTGGAGAATATTTATGAGGAAATACAAGAAATAATGAATGTGTCTGTAAGAATATAAATTATACGTTTTAAGTTTTACCAAAGTAAAACATTTATTTGACGTACTGCTTCAGTAGCTACATTTTTATGCTGAATCAAGTTTTCTGGTGCCAACTATGTTCAGCATTCTTCTGCTCTTATCCCAATTTAATTGGAGTCGTAGCAGCTGGACAATGTCGTCTTCTGCTTCCATGCTTATCGATCAATGGTCTTCGTCGTCGTCGTCTTATCTAATCAGAAACCTCGTTTTTTTCCATATCATCATTTACATAGACCATCCATCGTTTTCATGCTCTTCCTCAATTATCCACGTTAATTCTTAAAACTTTCCTCAAGACGTTTTCCTCATTCTTTCGCCTCACAAGTCTTTAAAGCACCCTTAACGCAAACGAAGGGCACTTGTTCTCCCCACCACTGCGATCATTTTTTGGTTCTAGACCATAACTGGGATCCCCTAGTTACGGAGATATTGGAGGTCAAAGTTCCAAATTTTGCACAGCTGTTCTTGTAAATGCTAGTTTTTCAGGTTATAACTTTACTTAAATTGCCTCCATGACTCGTTCACTATTCAAAGCATCCACTAGCACAATGTTTTAAAAGTGCTACATTGAGTTTTACCGTAAAATGTGATTTTTGCCCCCAAAAAAAAAGTCGTTTCCCAGAAAAAAAAATTGCGTAGGGGTACTTAACTTAGTTTGATGTACAGAATGCTTGGTTGACGTATGTATGAAGGGTTAATTTACACCCTGTATATACCAAGCCAACCGATTACCACACAATTGAAGCAAATAGACATTCTTATGGAATACTTTGTATCCAGTTAGTAATCACCCGCGTCGCTTCCTGTCAAGTTACGTAAAAGTTTTCTGATGACAACTATGTCCCTTCGGAGAATTCTTCTCGTCTACCTATGAACAATTATTGAGTTTAAATTAAGACAATTCTCAGTAATAGTATTCCGTTTGGGAAGCTAAATGCAAAACAAATTCTACGAACAGACAACGAAATCTTCGTACTAGATGTACACCGATAAATGTAAATGTGCGAGCAGGTAGTGGTATACCTAGATTACCTAGTCATCGAAACACCGGTAATGTCCGATCATTAGGCGAAGTCAAAATACCGTGGAACCCTGAACGTGGTATGAATACTGATAAAATTAATTTGTATTTATGCTGCGGTGGCTGAACAAACTTGTTTTGTACTTATGATTAAGTTTACTTTAGAATATCGTGAGATTTATCTATGTTCGTTGTTTTTCAAGTAAAATATTAGAAAATCCTGAAAAATCTAGTAGATCTTGCAGTTATACCGCTTATCTCGTCGCCTTACCCCGTCTCTCAAATTAATACCAGCAATAGATGGACATTACATGCTGTACTTCTTATGTGACAAGCTTGAGTTAGTGATATAGGGTCCCGTCAGGGCTGCGGGTTGTTCTAATGTGATACCGCGGCCTCGGTACAAAGGGCTAAGAAGGAACATGGGTGGTTTCTAGTCAGTAAAAGTCTGACACTCTCTACCGTTCTGCCCAGAGCGGGAGGAGCCATTTGATGATTTCCCATACGACAAACAAAAAGGTGATATAGGGTTCTGTATGACTGTACTAGACCTACAGTTTAGCATCGCATTGTTGAAACCCACGCACACACACACAAACAAATTTACGACAAAATATAAAAAAAAACAGCAGTATGTATTTTCAAAATACTATTCAATTAGCACAAGCTGACATTAGTAATAATGACGAATAACTCCGTCAGGGTAACTACAGCAAATAACCGTACTAATGCATATTTAATGCAGGAAGCTGGTATATAATACACTTTTAAAGTACCTTTAAGTGTACATTATGTCATCATCGCTCATACGAGTTCAACGAATCCATAATTCTACAGACCAAATAGTAGCAAATGTGACCAAATTATAGCAAGTTATACAGACCTGTTTGATGCCCTGCAGGGCTATTGCGTATCTCTTAAATGTCAGTGGCTATCATAGTGTCCATCGTTTAACTGTCAAATCAGGGCTATCGCGGATCTTTTTAAATGTCAATGGCTAGCATAGTGTCCATCAATTAACTGTCAAATGGTTCCATTTTATGCTAAACCATAACCAATTTGACAGTTAATCGATGGATACTTTGATAGCCACTGACATTTAAAAGATACGCTATTGCTCTGCAGATGGGGCAAAGTGCTATTGGCTTTTGTCTTCAGGATTTTCTCAGTTGCAGTCACAGAGCCTACCGGGGTCTGTGACTGGCAATTGGCTCGTCCCCTTTTACATGGGATTTAAACGTAACTGGCGAAATGTGGGCGTACTAATGGATGTACCTCTACCTAATCCTTCGGGGATTACAGTCGTGATGTATGTAAACACTTCGGGTTGATGTTGAAAGCCTGAAATTAGTGTAATCGTATCCTGAGTTGATTTAAGTCATACATAATATATTACAGACCTATTGTTCTAAAGTTTGGCTTAAAAATGTAGGTGGATACTTAGGATGGAAATGTTGCACCAGTCTAGCCTAGGCTGTCGCTGCCAAGCTAACTGTCATTTCGAATAATACGTAACTGCTGAGTTCACTGAACTCTACCTAATCACCCGCATACATTTCAGGCTTCTGATAGTGATAATATATAATATGTATTTGAGAAAACGTGTACAAAACAACAGTTATATCCAAGCTCTAGACTATAGCTTGGATGAACAAAGATTAACAGATTGTTCTGCCTATATTGTTCTACTGGTGGACAAAGGCCTCCTTCTACCCCTTTCGCTGTGCAGCTTTCTCCAGCCAATCTCACACAAAAGCCTTTAAGTCACTACACTAGCGTTTTCTTGACAATTTCCGTCTTCTGGCACCCACTACGTGACGACTCTGATTTTCATAAAATGCGAAGCCTTGGTCGGATACTTTCTGATTCATCAGATTGGATGGAACCTTCCTAAATAACATAACATCGCAGTTACTCGCAATCGCAGTATGATATTTACGCAATAAAATCGTTCACGGTATAGTTTTTCGATGTAACTATGTAAAAAGGCGTCGATTTAACAAGGCGTCGCAGCATAGAGACATCCATGAAAGGTTTTCGAAGAAATAAAACTCAGTACTCAAGTGGGAAAGCCGCTTATATGATATGAATATCTACGCTTGATTACAACTGGAATACCCAGTTCAAATAATATCGACCAATTAAGGGTTTTCAGCCATCGCCTCACTGACATGCGGTGGTCATTAATTAATCTGAGTGATATTTATAAATACGCTCCAATACTACAGGTAATGAGATAAAATCCATCTCATCCAAACATAAAATGGAATTTTCTGTGTTATAATTATTGCTTGTAAAACTGGGTAAAAGAAATGAAAACAATTTTACAATGTTAATTGTTAAGGTTTAGATAAGCTCATCGCTTAATAATAACAGTCGTGCTTGAATAGGTTGGTCCGTGGATGGGTGACCACCCATTACTTACCGAGTTTCCTCCGTACTTCGAATGCACTTTTGTATCGAAAAAATTACGGGAATTCGAAATTCCCATTTAGTTTTTTTTTTACTATAGAATCAAATCGGGTGTAGAAATATTTAAGCATTTTAACTTTTATTAAAAAAATAACTAGAAATAAAACTTACTCTTAAATTTTCTCAAATTTTCAAAACATGTATCTCAAGCGAGTAATAAATAAGAATTACAAAGAAAAACCAATAAATCTCTTAATGATTATTAACGTACAACAACATCACCAACAAACTCCCGTGCTCAACTAAGGTTAAAATGAACTTCAAGTAAATACCTACACATTAATAACTATGTAATCCCCCAGTTGTTTTTTTGTAACTAAATAACACATGCTAAAGACGACGATACCTCGCAATGTCACAGACTAGCTTCGCATTCCCAAATTTTCTGAACCTGCTTCCATAATTTCCTAACCAACAATGAACTTTATGTAAATATGCATCCGAATATCCGATCACTGATCTTATGTTACACTTACGACCGATAATGCGAGCGAAGGCGCGGGAAAACCTATTAAAATGATAGCTACCAAATTCTAAAAACAGCTAAATCATCTCTTCTCAATTCATCAAAAGCACCTTAATCAGTCTCTAACAATGACGTATTATGGGTATATAGACACGTCATGAACTAACATGACGGCGCTTCAAAACGGCGAAAATATTATATAACTACTTTTACGCGTAAAGAAAGGGAAAGAAAATATGACCGTACAGCGGGATGCCTGTTGATGCCAGTTTTCTTTATGTTTTAAACAGGTTTACACACACGATTATTAAGAACAAACGTAGCGTCGTGCGAGAGGTTGGTGCGTAACTAAGCGCGATGTGGCCAATTGGCTTCATTTCATGTTGTCATTTTTGAGGTCGGACAACGTATCTGTAGTTTTAATATATCATTGGTCTCTAAGTAATTCCTTATCAGATTTCGCAACACAATGCTTCTCTCCAACATCGGGGTATTTCGTATATTGATGTCGTTGCCACACATAGGACGCACGCAACAACGTCACTGGCACGGCTTAAATGGCGGAACAATGTCCTCGAATGCTTTGGGACGGTTTTACTCCCACAAGGACAGACGGTTCCTCCCAAGCTTTGTCGCAATGTGACGAATATTGATTTTAAATATTCACGCAAGTGAATTTGAATAATACTACGGAGAATTCTGAGTCGACTGTCAACGGTGGCCTTGATTTCGGTAGAGCTGTGGTTTTCTTGACTGATTTTTGGGATTGAAATACATGGTTTAAGAGACATCGAATAGCTAATGTTAGTGGACTCACTAGTATAAAAGATTTAGTCTTTTTTTCTATAACGTGATTCATACAGAAGTACAATACTTATGAAGCATCCCAAATATATGGAACAGCTTATGTCATAATAGCAGTTTGTTGGGCTCCAGATACAAAATAAAAAATGAAAAATACTATCACCGCTATGGCTGCTATAGTTAAAAGATTAAGCAGTCAGTAGCCGACTTCGAAGACTAGAAGAATACCTGTACAATCAATTACGGTAGCTCTTACGTATTTAAAACTTAGTAAAATATTGCATCTTAGGAATTATGTAACGTTACGAAGTTTACACTCACACTTCCAATACTCATCTTAGAAATTAAAATGACTTTGTAGAAAAAAAAACAGACAACATAGAACACCTGGTCCTGTAGATGCATTTGCTAACTATACAACTGACACCCTTCTATTCTGCAAAGTACATGGAGCATACCATATTGAATCTAAAGCTCGGCGATTGGATTTGCCTCTCTACGAGGCGCCTCAAGACGGGTATCGTCGACGGCCAATAAGGATGCCAAGCTTAAATAGGATTGGACGTGCCACATTCGCAGTCTGCATTCAAAACGATTTCAAGTATTCGGATAAATCGTCTGGAAGAGGCATGCTACTTGAGACAATGTGATACTTATTAAGTTGTGAATAAAGTCCCTACTGATTTGATGTCTCTTTCTTGCAAAAGGCGTCTCTAGTGAATGTTTTTTGGAACATCAATCGACTTTTAAATTTTTTCTTGTACCAATATTGGTATGAAAGGAGCTGACTGCTAAGATGAAGAGAATGAATAGAGTACTATGTAATAAGAAGACATGCTGCACCGACCCCTGGTAAATTGCTCGTCAGCATATTGTGCTATTCTTCACTTATGTTGTGGGAAGTGTTAGTCAGTCGATATTGTAAGTAGCATTGTAACATGCTGATCCATTCTTCTTATTGCTAGTTGTGGAAAAATGTAAAAATCAGGTCGTCTTTAATAAATATGGTCAATCAATGCAATTGTAACAAACTTAATTATCAGGAGCACGCCCGGCGTTCCTGATATCAATTAATTTGGTGTGATGTAATTTCGATTGGACTGATTGATTACAAATAGTCACTTCAATGAAGAGCGCACGTATATTTTTAATTGGTACTTTGAAGGCAGATAAAACTTTATAGGAAATCCAAAATATCTCTTCTATTTAATAAAAGATCTTTACTTTGAGAGAGTCAAATGAACAAATAATACCACGTTCAATAAGGATATATTTAATTGTATGAACACGTGTGTATGACAAGGTACGCTCCATTAACAGAACCTTTCGCTATAATTAATTGTTTTCTAATTTTGGGAGACAAAACAAAACAAATTCGTACAATTTAACACAATAACAATATTTTTATGAAAAGCTTTCGTATTTATTTCACATAACATTTTTATTACTAAACTGTGAATTTATTCAACAAAATTTCACGGTTACTTTAACCCTTTTAATCGTATATTGCTAACCCCACTTAGCGTTCCATTCACAGCACAAAAACCACATACCTATAATAATTCGTGCTAGTTTCAGAGCATCAACAGCCTCATAATAAATGTTTGTAGTATGCCTAATCACGGAACTGTTCTGTTGTACTGGATGCATCACCTGTCTGGGCTCCACGTCGCGTCACCATCGCTCAACGTAAATGGTTCTAAATTGCTTTGATCGTTTTTCCGGAAGGCTAATGAATTTTCCCGCTCCAATAATTTGCATGGCTCACCCAACAGCGACACGGAACGCCTCTGTAACTAATATTAAGTCGTCAATTAAAATGGCCGTGTTTATAAGAGATTGTTTGGAGCAGCTCCAAATTCGGTAATTTGGACGACAGTTCGTGGCCCCGCCATTGTTATTTTCGCACGTAGCATTGTTTTTTGTTGCCCCTTTTTAGCTTGGAGTGAGCAATCACGGAGGCAACTACAATATTCCTTGTTTATTTACTAAACTCCTGTATTTCAAAAGGGTGGTAGCGAATTTCATTACTTTCAAAAAACTTCATCATAAAATTACAAAATAAAATGAATTAATGTCAGCTTTCTATACCGACTTCGCGAAATTTCTCGTCGCTTTTCAAGGAACGTTGATTCTGTCTAATTTTAATTTCGTTGGAATATTTACGCAAGTGTAAAGGGAATCGGAGAAGTATTCACACTAATTTGAATATTAAAAGATTTCGAAACCGACTGCTGGATTCTGAACCATTTTCAATTAGATCCACTATCTAAGAGATATTCTTATTTAGTTTTCGGTATAGTTTTTATGAATAAAGTTCCTCTTAGTACCATTACATTTACTTGCCTTGTCATTTGCTCATTGGGAACTTAAAAGGATTTAAATGTAACAGAGTGCAGCGATCCATTATTTATTATCGCTCGCTTGTAAGTGTCAAGCTGGAGGTATCGGTAACTCAATAATGTAGATAGGCCGAGGCTTGGCAATCCGTCAATGTTCAGTGGGGATTACATCTCGTTGTACTGTACCAGCTATTGAAGCTTGGTGACTGTTTAAGTATGCGTCAGGTTTACTTTATTGGACTACTTTACTGGATCGAATATTATATCAGTATGTAAATGTTGTTGATTATTAAATAAAGTTATGATAGCCTTGTGGACAGAATAAACGTTTTCGTTTAGACAATTGATAATTATGTAATTATTTTGATTGATTATGGTTTCTCATCCGGTTTCTTAAGGGCTCGATATTCTGCAAATTAATATGGAAACCTTTTACTTATAGTCAATCGTGTCAGTCACCACAACAAATGAATTAGCTGTCTTTCAATATTCCAGTCTAGTCTAAAAATACACAGCAATGCATTATTTATTCGGCTGAAATTCTACCGAAAAGTTTGCTCTCTAAGTGTAAATGCACATCCAGCGCTTCCATCGGACAATCCGCAGCTAAAAGTGCTCTCACTAGGAAAAGCCGCTCACCGCTTGAAAGAGCAGTAGACAAGCGCTAGAGAAATATATTGTGCAGTTTATTCGACGAGTCTGGTATTCTGGCGGAGGTGTTAACTTTAGCGCTATGGATCGCAAGTTTTACTTCCATACGGCTTATAAATGTTAATGAGCTAGTAGTTCTGAATGTTATATGAATTTTGATTTGAGCCTATCTTCGATTATATAGAGTGGGAGGGACGCCGACGCGAAAACGGTTACCACTTATTCAGTACATAATTTTAAGCCACAAAAAAACAGCTGTTCTATACATTTTGACCGTGTCTTATACACTTTTGTATGGAACAGCTGTTTTTTTAATAGACTATGATAAATTTCCATGTGGAATTTAGAATGATGTATTGAATACGTGTTAACGTCGTTGTCGACGATTTAATTTGCCATTAGTGAAAAACTTTTCAGAATAGGATCTTACCAGAGATCCAGCTACATCAAAACGTATTAATATAACATAAAAAGTATTACCCCGTTATAATTATACGCATAGAAATATAAATGTAAACAACTTACAACAATTACTAAAGTTTTTCCAGCAGAATTGATCTCGCGATGCTTCCGCTCGATTTGGTCAAGTGTCCGCAGTCGTGTGCGAATCGATAAGCATCGCTTTGGTGCTCATAGACTGGAAGAATGAGAGCTGGTATTGTGAAAGGCCGAATCAACATATACATACGGCTATTACATCCAGGAAAGAAATGTAATACGTTTAGAAATGATTGAGTTGCAAACCTACTTCCACTGAGTTTTCCTGACCACTGCGTCGATGACGATCTTATGCCAGCTCAAAACTTAGCTATGAGAAGAATAATTGCATAATCAGTTTCGTTTAATAGTTCTTATTTTTATTAAGTCGTCGCGTCTATTCCTGCACATTTAGAGCTGTGTAAAACGCTACAAAAGCTGCGATCAATTTGGGCACTTACTGAATCAAAATTATCTGGTTGTCTAAATTACTAGAATGCAGAAAACTACAGTTACAGAAAGAAAGGCGTCTAGTATCTAAATCTATAGGCAGTTTTAATCGGCCAATCATCGTCGGCTTAGCCTTTTCCCAAACTATGTTAAGGTTGGCTACCAGTCTAACCGGAAGTAGCAACAGCTAATAGCCACCTATTTTGTATTACCTCCACAACCCAGTTAGTACAGAAAGGAACCCTGTAACTGTAGGTAATTCCAATCTGTAGATATCATCCTTAAATCAATACTCCACGGTTCAACACCAAACATTCATAACATACTCCAGGCAAGATAGGTGGAGCATTTGCTACCGAAATTCAATCGCGAAACTTTGTACATACTTGCGTAACTTTAAACTTACTATTGACTGGCGCCAGCTTCGAAAGTTCCTCAAATCGAAGTTAATCTTCAGCCAATAGAAATCTTGGATCAAGTTCGCCACTTCACGTATAGCGAGTTAATCAAACGGAAAAATTTGAATCGCTAAACCTGTTTGGAGAAATTTCTGCTGATGGAAAATATGCTTGTAAAGGTTTCTTGAATGTTGCGTTCGCTCATGTTCGTGTAACTTGTTTTGTATCACCCGCAACCAGAATGATTTATTGTGAAAATGCTCTTGTTATCCTAAATTGCTTTTCGTTCTCGGATACATTCTTACAAAAGTATCTCAATTTAATGTGCCTTCTGTCATAGGCCACCTCTAGCTCTTTCCACTGAGCTCTGTCACGAGCCACTCTCCTCCAATGAGGGCCCACTGTAAGCTTTAGCTCATCCTTGCACTCACAATACTGAAGATTTATTTGATAGGACGATTCTTATGCTTGCAGTACCTAAGTAATAAATACACGATACCAACTTAGCATCGTGCTTGTTTTCCCGATGGCTTAGCAAGAGGTGTCACAGTTTATGTTCTAGTTCCTTGTAGAAAACCGAGTCTGTTGCCATCAATCACGCACAAATCCAATAACACTTATCCCTGGGAATCGACACCGAGAAACCCTTGTTAGTAGTCGATATTAGTAACGTTATATTATCAAAACAGTTTAATTTTATCGAAAGCACCACAAAACTTTACCAATTTATTTATTTATTTAAACTTCATGCACAAACGTGGTACATAGGCGGACTTAATGCCACAAGGCATTCTCTACCAGTCAACCAAGCCAGTCAATCAAGTTGGAAAATAACTCAAACTTCTCAATCTAGTATAAGCCAAGCAGTTGGCATTATAATTGCTGTAATATTGCACCCCATTAAATGCCTCGAATGCGCCTTTTCATGAAAAATCTTAGTCTAAAATCTTAGTGACCGCCACCTGACCTCTGCCTTCCGAATAAAGCGTCTCGCCCTAGTAATATTGTACCTTTGGGGATCTTGTTTCAGCATCGAATGTCTGTATATAAACTTTATATACAGACATTCGATGCTGAAACAAGATCCCCATCCAAAATACCTAGTTCCAATATGGGATGCTTTATATTATAAAGCATCCCATATTGGAACTAGGTATTTTCCTAGAACGAGGTAAGCTTGTATAAATCCCTGACGAAGTCAAACACATAACATCACTCCTGCAGTAATCCTCAGTAGATTAAACAGTATGTAAAAGTACACCTAAATTTTTCAAAATTATTATGTAACCAGTTCATTATAATACAATATAAGTCGCATGTAATAAAGGACCGATTCTATTACCATCAAACTGACTTAAATCCCGACTGCTACTGGAAAATTCCTGATGGAAATATTACTATTTGCCAGACCACGCAGTCGTACCTAGATCGCATGCTCTGAAGTTAGCACTTATCGCATGCTCTGAAGTTAGCACTTGGAAAGTTACAAGAGACGGACAAAGTATAGGTTAACACTTATTTGAAAAAAAAAAGTTAAACAATCGTTTGATGATTCAGTTCTAAGGGTACCTTGGACCCTGTCGGGGCTGCGGGTTGTTCGAAAGAGAGACCGCGGCCTTGACCTAAAGGGTTAAGAAGAAGCATGGATGGTTTTTAGTCAGTAGAAGTCTTCGCTTGGCTCGCTTGGCCCAGAGCGGGAAGCGTCATTTAGATGATTCCCACCATCCAAAAAAAGGCTATGCCTTGAACATAGGAAGAAATAAAGTTCCTATTACTCATGACATAATATTACAGTTTCGTTCGTGTATGTTCTTTTGTATGTATGTATGTATGTATGTGAAGTTAAAGCAACTTGGAACTCTGTAACTTTTTCCTGCTCTTTGATAGGGACGCGCCTTTGATATCAGCTGATTACATTATGCCGAAAGTCGTCCTTGGTTCCCGTTCACGGGCATTCGTATCTCGTAGTGCATGTATATTCCCTCGATATTTTATGCTACACGTACAAGTATACTTCGAGACCATATATACATAGAGTAGTCTACTACCTATAGTCTACATATATGTGGATAGGTACTTGACGTAGGGTTGCGTGATATCAATTTTCTCTTTGCCAGCCTAAAATAACATACAAACTATCCACGTTCGTATTTTCGCCAGTTCATAACTTGATTACGTTCGCGTTTCTATCCGAATATATTTCTTTATATGTCATCATCGTCTGACTAGCCTTGTCCCAACTGTGTTGGGATTAGCTCTCCGGTCTAATCGGGCTCTGCACCTGAATAATAGTTTATCAATGACGTATTATAATATAGACACGTCATGAACTAACATGGCGGCGCTACAAAACGGCGAAAATATTATATAAATACTTTTACGCGTAAAGAAAGGGAAAGAAAATATGACACCGTACAGTGGGATGCCTGTTGATGCCTGTTTCCTTTATGTTTCGCGCAGGTTTACACGCACGATTTAAATTATTCACGCGAGAGGTTGGTGCGTAACTAAGCGCGATGTGGCCTATCGGCTTCATTTCATGTTGTTTTTTTTGAGGTCGGACAACGTATCTATAGTTTTAATATATCATTGAATATAATACATTGTTATCCAAGGGGTGTATATAAGTATATAAGTAATTTACTTATGTAGTCCGGAGACGGGGTTTGGCCCCCTTAACGTAGTGAGGGCACTAATAGTTCTGCTTTTCATTACGAATACGAGGAAAATAATAACATAATTATTAACTAAAGAAAAAAATAGTGTTGATCAAATGCTGTCACTTTTCCGCTTATTTTGTTTTTTTTTTTTATCCTCTGGGCGTCCAGCTATACAGCCAGTATTTTCCATGTTCATCATATAAAAAAAAATTACAAAGATTTTGTCGAAATCTATGTTATTTTAGAGAAATAGTTAAAACAAAATGATATTAAAGTCATAATATAATTGTTTTCTAAAGTAAACTTTGTTATTTTAATTATAAATCGCCCTGTAATTGACTGGCTGTATAAAAAGTTGGAACATGATTCAATAAATATGTGAAAATAGACCAACTTTTTTTTTAATAATTTGACAGCTGTCAGTTGAAAGCGATTCTCCCTAGGGCTGAAAAGTAGTACTTTCAACCCGCTCCGCGGGCATGTTATGATCTTCTTTCAGAGTTTGAGTAATGAAAAATTATTTTACATGGAGCGATTGGGTTTCGTAACCCAGTTACTGGTTACTGAAAACGGGATATTTACCATGTTTACTGTTTGTCTCAAGTTCCCGAAACGAACAAGAAAGACAGTTGACGATTTGACTCCACCTGCAATATTTTCTGTTTATCCGTGAACATGGTGCTTACTAAAGCGTGACAGCGCAGAGACATGGTAAATATCCCGTTTACAGTGTTAATGATATTGTTAGTGATCATCTCAGATTAGAAACCGTTGAAGAGACTGGTAGTCAACCTATCGGTACCTAGTTTTTCATGTATATTTTATACACTAAAAATTACGTATGAACTTAGTAGTCATTGTCCGCTGCGCTAGACTTTTTTTACAATTTAAGTTAATATTATTTAAGTGATAAACACTATGCTGCAGACTTCCTAATGTACTTTTTTGACAATCTATGAGCATGTTCGGCATACCAAATTTCGCATGTTATCTTACTTCCCTGTCGGCAATCTTCTAACACACGTAGTTCTAGCTCCACACTTAGATCCTTCACTATTATCCGCAGGTATTTGGCACAACCACGACAACACAGTCGCGTTAAGCGCAAGCGGCGCCGGGCGGGGCCGATAGTATCAAGGATCGCGCCCGCGCCGGCCTCACCCCCCGCACCACCGCCCCGCAGCCATGGTGCGCGACAAGAAGCCAACGCACAAGACCGACTCACAAAAATGTGAGTACTTAGCCTTAACGTGTGACGTCACTAAACTTGCGTACTTGATAGTCCTGAGAGGACTGAACATAAACGAAAAGTTGCTGAAATGTTTACTTGTAAACTCACCCAGTCCTTTGGATTTTAGGCAACTACATCTGGCCGATTTTTTATTAAATTATATTTGTACTGTCTCTTGGGTTGGTTCATATCTATGTGCCTTAGGTATCTATTCCTAAAAGACATAACGAACGTTTTCCAGGGAGATGTAATCTGATATTAAAGATATCGATGTGATCATAGTTATTTTCATAGTGAGTTTCACATTTTGACCCTCAAGCATACTGTAAATAACTCAGCACTTCAGTCTCGTTCTGTAATGGACGACGTAACTAAGAACTGTCATGTCAAACGCAGGCGGCCACTGGCTAGCCCCTAAGGACACCCTTGAGGTGTAATGGGAACTGGGAACCGGACAAAACACCTTGAATAGCTGAGGTTATACGTTTGAAAAACTGCAATTTTAGGTATATGAGAAGCTTTTAAACGACTTGGTTTAGGTCTTTGAAAGGTGGGATTAGAATGACTGATAACTTTCAATTTGGGATTTACTGCCTGCATAACTGAACGGGTTGGTAGATGTGGATGCTTTAATCCACGCGTGGTGGATTTAAGCCCATCCCTCTCCTAGAGAGGAGGCCTGATTCCCTTCCGTGGGAAAATTATCTATTTATTTATTGTTTACAAAATCCACAGCTCTTGGCTGATAATGTTGATAACTAGACAAAATGTAGGCAATAGCAGATTTTTTCAAAATGAAACAGCGCCATATTATGTTGTACATTTTCTCCTATATTACTTACTCTGGGCCAGACTAAAAAAAACCCGTGTTTTCCGAGCAACACTTTGAATTTATTAATTTACTTTGTGGTTTTTCTCGCGATATTTTCTTTTACGGGAAACTGCTTATAAATTGGTACGCTCGCACCGAGACTTTGTATTTGTAATATCTATTAATGGAATGCTAAATTAATTTCCGACCGAATGTACTTTATTGTTATAAATACGCAAATAACCCTAACTGATGTGTGAGATTTCTCTGAATCACGGATTAGTAGCCTCTGTCATCTTTTGAGGTAGGCACCATCATGATCTATTTTTAATTATTACTAATATCCCGGAGTCATCTACATCCTGTTTGTACAAACTTTTATGCAGAGGTAAGCTCATGGTTAACCATATTGTGTGAAACGCAAAGAAAGAGAGTACATTTATTTAGCTCAAACTACAAGGTGTTTGAAACATATGCCGCGAAAAGTTAAAAACTAAAACCCGACAATGACAAAAAGAAACGACGCTGAAAAAGTGTGAAACAAGATTGATGATGAACAGGATGCTGAGAAAGAAAAGCCGCAGTTACACGTTATTAAAATGTTTAGATTGGTCTCTTTAAACGTGTGACTGCGTATTTTTTTGTCAGCATCCTGAAAATCTTGTTACATACTTAGTACTGAGTAATACGATACCCATTTGGTAAGATTGGATAACAGACTTTCAAACTGCTGAATACCTGTAACAACCATCAAAAATGTACAAATGACTTCTGTCATCTGGAAACTGGGTATTTAACAATGTTAGACAAGCATCCACGGACCAATCTAGGCTACCTAAAATAAAGATCGACCCGAGCGGCTCATAACAGGGAGTGCAATAAGCCACGAACTCAACGAATGCTTAGATCTAAAAAATCTACTAACCTCAAAAATCAAGTTGAAATGAAGAATGCAAACTTTAACATCCCGTGTTGAGCAATGTGAAGTTTAAAGAGAAATTGCTCAGCAAAATTCTACTCGACGTCAGAATCTAAATATTTTCACAGCAGTTTATACTAAAGGCAGAGATCTAGGCGTTTTATCTTTGTTACTCTTTTGTATGTAGACATTTTTAAAAGTGTTTACCTCAGAGATTCTTGAAGTCAAAAAGAAGATGCTTAATCTAAAATATCTGCCTCGTTAGTGTAGTCTGCTGAGCATGAGATCCTGGGTCCGATTGGGGTCATTCATCATAAATTTCACCTTTCGGGAAATACAGAAGTGATATTATGTTATAGTCTTAATCCTTACTGACTACGTTTTCATTTATAAAGCAACAAAATACCGTCATTCGTCTATGATTCACCCACCTTCCTGAAAAGGCTTATCCTGTATGACTGGGGCCAATGAAATATGTATAATCTATCTGTAACACAATTTCAGACACATTAAACGGAATAATTAATTAATGAAAATTATAATTAATAACGGCTTATTAATTCAAAAATGTTAAATATTAATTTGATTACCTAATTTAAACGTCGCATTCACTCTGGGGTATAACGAGCCATAACATAAGCAAAAATTATGACACCTGTATTTAATAAAGTGCGCATTCTTGGAGCTTGGTTTATTGGGCAATATTAATAAAACACAAATTAATATTATACGGAGGAAACAATGGAGAAAATAGCAGTGCCCGTAAAATTTTATTGCCAACAGGCGTTGTGAATATAATTAAATAGGATACAATTTATGACACACTTTCGAACTACTTAGGTAAGGTAAAAAGTAAATATAATACAAATAAATAAAATTGAAGCTTGTGCCAATCTCTGAAACGGCTGGACTGATTTTGATTGCACTAGTAGATGTAATATGGAGTAACTTACGCTACATAGAAAAAAGAACTTGGGTTCCGTGCGAAAATATTAAAACTCTTGAAATTGTTAACAAAATTCGATTCAAATACGGAAGTAATATTTTCAAGTAGTACCTCTATAAGAAACGTTTTTGCAAAAGAAGTCAAGAAAAATCAGCTACTGGAGTCGGTGACATACTCGTATATAAAAAAAAATTAAATCAAACAAACAAAATATGTCACCGACTTGAAACAACAACACAAAATGAAAAGTGATCGGCCAAACTATGTAAAATTTTTATGGGACATGGCAACTAGTCCTCATCAAACTAAAAATAATCACATAAATCGGATCATAAATCTCAGCGTAATCGCTATACATACATAAAAAAAAACACCAATCTAATTAAGAAGCTCCTCCTTTTGGGAAGTCGATTAAAAAGGACCAGCTGTTGTCGGGATAAAAACTTATAATATTCTATGTGTTAATCGAGGTTATAAACTATATGTGTACCAAATTTTATCCAAATCCGTTCAGTAGTTTTAGCGTGAAAGAGTAACAAACATCCACACAAACTTCCGCATTTATAATATTAGTAGGAAATATATATGTATATATATTATGTAGTAGGAAGTGCCATAAGTAGTAAAAAAGCGGTATTTCAGTCTCACAAAAAAGTTACTAACGGCAACGTCCATACGTAAAATGTAACAAAATGAAACTACGACTTAGTACGCAAACTTAGTACGGCTCGAAAACTTGCCACTGCAAAGCACGTAAACGCTTTTAAATGCACATAAAAATAGTGGTGAATATGAAGAGTGACGGCATCTGTCTTTAATTACTTCCTTGCCTTTCTAGGTTTCTAGGTTGGCGCCTCACTATGACGTAAAACGTCAAAGCTGAGAAAGACCAACAAACGTTTTTCGCATGAAAAGCGCCCTTTGGCTTGAGACTTCAATATCACAACGATTTAGAAACGGAATCGTAAAGGAAGCTAACCGGCTCTTTGACTAATTTGGGTTATTTCACTGCTCCGGGCTATTTTAGTGGATTATGGCTTAAAATTATAATATTCCAGAAAATTGTTATTTACTAACTTAACTTCATTGTAAATGGCCTAAGGTTTTCTTTATTTTTCCAACAGTTTATTGTTTTTCTATCTATTTTGTTACTGATATTTTGCTTATGACTTTGTATTTTTTTTCATTAAGTACTTGTCGTATTATTTAGTATTACTTCTCTTACCGAAAATATTTGGCCAGTGGTCATTTTATCACGAGCGTGATATTAGAGTTGAATGCTTCCTTTTCTTTATAATAAATTCATATTTTCAGGTAATTTACACCCGTTGCCATGCAAGCCAAGCAATAAAGGGTGTAAAAGTACCCTTAACGCAAACGAAGGGCACTTGTTCTCCCCACCACTGCAAACACTTTTTTGTTCTAGACCATACCTGGAAAACTCCTAGTTACGGAGATATTGGGGTCAAAGTTCTACATTTTTCGCAGCTGTTTTTGTTAATACTTTTTGCTTAGGGTTACTTAGTTTGATGTACAGAAAGCTTGGTTGGCGGCTGTGTGATGGGTTGATTTACACCCTGTATATATGAATGAAACATAAACATAAAAAATATTGCAAATTACCTACCTACAATTAATTAATTAATTAATTAATTGTAGGTATGTTTGTGATATACAATAAATAAAAGTCAAATTGAAACTGAAATTGATCTTTGAAACTGAATTGAACTTACTTTTTGTTTGCATTGACTCAAGGGACCTTTTAAATAAATACTCTCAAAAGTTCCTATTTAGTCTATTTATGATCTCCGATACTTTTTTTACCCTGCCAAGTGTCCCCACTCCTGGGCAAAGACCTCAAAATCAAAGCACTTATTTTAACTTGAAAATTACCAGCACTTTTGAATGTCAAATCTCCTTCCCTTACTGGTGCGATCTTATGCCATATTCACTCCGCAAATAAGACCAGCAGGGCTATTGCGTATCTTTTAAATGACAGTGGCTAACCTATAGTGCCTATCAATTACTGTCAAATGGTTTCATTTTGTACTAAACCATAACCAATTTGACAGTTAATCCATAGACAATATGATAGCCACTGTCATTTAAAAGATACGCAATAGCCCTGCAGATCGTCAATTCGTCACACAACCTTCACGTCGGCACTTAACGTAACTAAATTAAAAACAGGACAAAAAGAAAACGAAACAAAGTGCTTAAATTTAAACGCTCGAAAAGGTAGCGACGTTGGCTTTTTAGAAGAAAGATTATAATCTTCTAGCAAGCTTCTAGTAAGGCATCTAAGTAGATTCCTATTTAAGATAGGAAAAAAATACTTTTCTCATCTACGGAAGTTCGCCAATTTAACAACCGACTGTGACTCATCACAATTACCTTCCTTTTCAAAAATCGTGTAAGACTTACTTTGATTTTTGAATTGTGTGATCATGTTGTTAACATGACACATCCGAGCTACCTTCTCAAAGTTCGTTCATCTCTTTTTATTTGATTAACATCGTGTTAAATCATGTGCCAACTAATGTGAATCCTGAATAATTTCCTTCATTTGACCGAAGTACCCTTTGTACTTTGAGTAGGCACTACGTGACTTCTGAAATTGGTTTCCAGAGAATGTACTCGTAAGTGCGGTTTGATCTAGATGAAGTGTCGACAGCGTTAGGTCTCGGTTCATAAACATTTTTCGTTTTTACTATTCCATTTCACTTCCTTGGTATTAAAAGAGTATTATCACTTATAAAAAAGGAATATTATTAACTGCATAATTTATATGATAATTGTAGACGTCACGACATTTTGATCACGAAAAACGATCCATTAATCTGACAAAATGCTAAGTTATTTTATTGTTTAACATACATATCATCTGGGTTTTGCCCGATCAATTGCAAAAATTAAAAAAAAAAGAGAAAAAATCTAATCGGTCGGTTTGGTAGAAACATGTTATTTACAACTAAAGTTCCTTCATGACGTAAACACATCCGGTTGTAGCAATTTGTAGATGCTTGGCGCTTAAAGTATAAGAGTGACATCACATCTCAGGAAAACAACCAGCCTGTGTATGTGGGTACCAACACCTACTTGTACATGTACTAAAAGGTTTACGTGCTTACGAGCCCGTTTACGGCCACAACCTTTATTATAATGTGGAGCATCCAGCATAATGGTATCGCATTCGTTTTATACGTGTAACTTGAATATATTGTTATTTTAGGTACATACAAACTGCGATAACGTCCTCACAGAGAGATTACAGGGCTGCCTGTATTGTGAAATTGTAGAACCGACATCGAGTGTGTTTTGTGTTGTTACGAGGTTAGGCAAATGCAATTTTAGCGGGCCGGGTGTTTTTTTATCATTTTATTTGATACGTCTAGTCAAGTAGCTGTGTGAAAATGAGTTGAATTATACAAAGTTTGCTTGTTAAAAAAACTTTAACTAGGAAATAGAAGACAATAAAAACCCCGGATACAAGAATTTAGACACCTAAATACATGAACCCTGAAAAGAACATCCTTTTATCGGACAGTCACGTAAAAAATAAACAAACACCATCTCGTTCAAATTGCGATATCTAAATAAGAAACACAATGGGGCTCTCGAAGAGCGGTTTGATAAGAGAAAAAAAAACATTTTTTCGTGTTAGCAAGGGGCACCCGACTATACGGGAACTGTGGCTTAGAAATGTGTGGACAAATATTTTTGCCGGCCCGATATCTCT
This sequence comes from Diarsia rubi, assembly GCA_932274075.1. Classification (NCBI taxonomy): domain Eukaryota; kingdom Metazoa; phylum Arthropoda; class Insecta; order Lepidoptera; family Noctuidae; genus Diarsia; species Diarsia rubi. Next base: position 10,950,459 of record OW026417.1, on the reverse strand, counting down.
GTTTGGGGAGGGAAGGAAGACTCCTGATGGCTCGCATCAACCGTCATTTTCGGGCCTTACTATAGAAAGAAATGACGAGGAGTGCTCTCAATTTTATAGGAAAGATACTACTAAAGTTAGGTGATAGTTTGGAGAAGCCATCACTAGTAGCCCCAACAGTGTTAAAAGTTCTCTTAAGCGTCATCGTGTTATCTTTTCTGGGTCGTGCAGGCCAAATATGCAATCGATCTAGTAATAGTTGGGACATCATCAGCAGCCTTTAATGTTCCCATTGCAGGGACTCCGGCCTCCTCTCTAGGAGAGAGATGGGCCACTACGCGGGCCCATTGCGGGTTGATAGATATCACATGTCTCTGAATTATTATTTTTGTTTCTAAGGCACGATGACACGCCCGTCGGGGCTGCGGGATGTTGTAAGAGATACCGCGGCCTTGACATAAAGTGCTAAGAAGGAACATGGGTGGTTTTTAGTCAGTAGAAGTCTGACACTCCCTTTCGCTCTTCCCAAGAGCGGAAGGGGTTATTCGATGATTTTCCACCCGCCAAAAACAAAAGGAAGATGATACGATGTTTTCCTTCACCATTTTGAGAGCAGTGGTGATGAAATAAAGTATTCACAGTAATGCTCCTGTCTGGGTTTCAACCCACGGCTTACTGTTCATAAGTTGTGGCCGACACCACTGGGCCCCAACTGGGCACCAATGAACTAGATTTACATAATGGATCCCTTCATCATCATCATCATCTGCCTAGATTTTTCTCAACCATGTTAGGATCGGCTTCCAGTCGTAGCGGGTGCACTGATTACTAGTATTTATAACAGTGGGTACTTAGGCAGATAACGATACCTTTGGGTAAGACGTAATAAATCTCTTAATGTACTCGTAACTTAAATATTGCTCCAGAAAAAAGATTTTAGTAGTAAAACAGGAACCTGTTATTCCTCTTCTCACCTAAATCCAAGTTTTTATTATGCTTTTACGAGGTTTCCACCCCAGCAATATATATGTTCTGATAAATTCACGTGTGCGAATTAAATTTTTAAATTTCGTTTCCGTTTCTCTACCACAGCGCTCGTGGTTTACGAAAGGGGTATAAAGTTTAAAACGTCCGTAGAATTAAAACATTAATGTGGAACAACCTGGATGTTTTGTTCAGCCCTAGCTGTTTTTTAAACATGACTCATGACATGGCTGTAATAAAAACCATATTTGCAAACATATTTTCGTTTCTATCCGTTCGTAAATGTATTTATCGTGACCATAACGATTACTAAAACGGCAAACCGATGTTTTCCTTAGTTCTGATTCGTGTTTGGTTAGTGCCTTTTGGGGGGGGGGGATCATCAAATAACCCCTCCCGCTCTTGGGCAGAGTGAAAGGGAGTGTGTCTTAGCCCCTTATTTCGAGGCTGCGGTATCTCTTACAACATCCCGCAGCCACGACCGGCGTCGGCCCTTGCGGGCCCCTTCCATGTTGCTGACATCTCTTTAAGGCGCGCGTGGAATACGAACGCGCTGTCGACACGGCCTGTCGTCGTCATAACACGGACGGACGGCGAGCTAGGCAATTACTCACCGTCCACAGGAACGTGTGGTTAGTGCCTTACGTGCTGTCAGAGCCGCCCAGAGCCTGTGACTTGGCTTTACATGCCGTCGATAAATATATAAATATATCTCAAGCATGCTGGTTTCCTCGCAATGTTTTCCTTCATCGAATCAAGTAATAATTAAACAATACGCATAAATCCGAAAAATCAAAAGAACTTGAACTTGAGATCTATAACTGGTCAGTCTGACGGTCACACCTCTAGGTTATCCTTGTTTTAGAAAAATTATAATTCACAACCACAAGTTGTTGATGTTTAACGAAGCATAGCCAATAAAACGCAATGAAGAGTTTTCTTAGCAGACGGCGCATTCTCAGCCGTCGCCGTCGTAAAGACAGAAAATCAATGAAGACGGACCTCCAAACAATATTGCCACTTGAAGAGACAGTCAAGTGTCCAATTCTCTCCAATTTCTCTTCATCGGGTCTACGTCAAATCGTTTTCCGTCTCATAAGATCACTAATGAATCTTCTTGTCATTTGGCGAAAGCCGGTTCTTTTATGACCGGTTTGTAATAGGTACACTAACTAAGAAACTTCCCGCTTAGATTTGTTGCGTTTGTGACGAAATAAGTTTCTTCTTTATCGGGGACTATAAACACTTTATTAGTTTATTTGTTCTGTTTATTTTGTGACTAACGTATTTACTTGAAAGCCTTGTTCAATGAGACTTAGGGCCTATTACCCGATGTCTGAATAGCGACTAGGTACTTATCGAATAAACTCAAAAATGGTACAGAATGACTATGCAATTATCAGCAAGGAAGTTGACAGGAACTTAATCGCAGGCATTCGTAGGTGGTGAAACATGCCCTAAAAGTAACGGCATCAAACAACATATTTGGCAAGGAACCTTCCCAGTTCATTGCCCAACGACGAGTTCTTTTGACGAAATATAAAAAAGATCACGATGAAAGTAGATAAATTGTGATCCATACATTTTCTCATTTAGTATCGCCAGCCTTTTTTCTCGTTTAGAAAAGGTCGCAGCTTATATAAGAAACGAGAAGTTAGAACTTGAATTTTTGTTTGTACTTCCTGAATTGAGTATCTGATAGGTCAATTAATGGCTTCAGTGTTATTGGAAAACAATCGAATTCTATTCATCATTACGATTTTCATGGACTTTTGTTTCAGTATTGTATCGAATTCATATCACAATTCGAAATGTATACAATATTTTTACGTATAATTAAAATGAAAGGCTGGTTCGAGTATCATATCCAGAATACCGGGGAAAAATATTACGTTTCATTCGACAAGAGCTATGCACGCACAACGACCAATCAAGGTATAACAAAACTAGTTTAAGCGTATCTCTCATTGTACGGGAAATCTATACAAAACGAGACCATATTATACTGAAAACTAAATGTTGCTGTGTGTACTTACATCGAATTTTCAAAATGCCTGTTCGGTAACTGGAATAAAATAAAAAAAATATCACTGTTTTATAACGCAACTTCGGAACTAATTACGATATGGAAGTAAATGTTAAAGAAAAACAACATTAATTCGCTTTACAGAAACAGTATAGATGATTTATTAAGGGAAAAACGAAACTGATGGCCTGTTTTATGAATACGATTTTTTCATTATATTTTTTGTACAATATTCATATTACAGATTGTATGCTATAATGGCTAGTAAAAAAATGGAGGAAGAGGTTTTCTATGTAGTAATTTAATATTTTTCTGATGCGTCTGGGCTCTGGATGATGTATTTAAATGTAGTAAATTGAATTTATGTATATTCCCACAAGATATATAGATATTGTTATATAAAGTATATGTATGATAAAGTATCTTTTTTTCAAGTCAAGCCTCCTTCTGCATTTGTTCAGAAACCAAAATCATAAGATTTTAACTGCTAATGTTTTTTTTAAATATATAGCACCGTCTCCAAACCGAACCCCAACAAATTCAGGGAATAATTAAATCTAAAACTCTAGATGAAATTTTAACATAAACTAAAATCTCTTCGGCCAGCAACTCCGTACAAAGTTAAGCCAGTCGGCCTGTGTAACCAAAATCCTATTAAAAGATTACAGTGCTATCAGGCTGAGCAACAACAAACTAGTTCAGAGTCTTATTTCAACCTACTTTGAGTTTCAGACACTGATATTATTTAGGTTTGGAAGGTCTAATTGCTATGTTATACATAGTTTTAACATGCACATTTTATTTTTCCTTTTACAATATGACAGTTTATGTTTTTTTTTTTATAAATTTATACATTGTCATTGTTTACTTTTTCAAGTATGATATTATTTTACTTGCTAAATATTTTAATTTTTTTTATTTAGTTTTGGGGTTTTTTTAAATTTAATAACTTAATAATATTGACATGATTATTTAATAAGATAAATATTTTATTATTTTTAAATTGTCAATGTGAGGACCATGTGAATCTTTCTTTAATTTTAACGATTGTCTGGCAGTTTGAGTACTATAAGCGACCCACCCAAATGTCTTTTCTTTGGTATTGTCGTGACGTTGAGCTCCTTGAGTTATAAGTCGAGCTCCACGATAACTGACAAATGCTTGCACTGACTGGACGGGTCCACTCAAATCTGTGAGTTGTTCTTCAATAGACCATGTCAGACATTAATCTGCATAGTCTTCATGTTTGTTATCCCAAACGATTTAAAAAATAAATAAAAAAGAGTAACCTTTGGAGCTTCTTGCCGGTTCTTCTCCTTAGGAATCGAAAAATGCACCGAACCGTGCACCTTTTTGTCGACATTTTATATGTGCCCATGTCTATGTGAATTAAAAATACTTTGATTTTGAACAGACGAATGTGTCGATCTAAGGAGATAAGCGCCAGGGTAGCCTGTGACAAATTCATGTATGACAATTTCAAGAGGTCATTCCAAATCATAATCATCTTGCCTTTGTTCTACGTTATTTGGGGTCGGTAAATACGGTTATATCTTCTGTTCGTCCCGCTGTCGTATACTGGTTTTCCCTTCATTTAATGGTATTAAATGAACTGAGAGGGTTGTATTGATGACATTTATATTTTAACTCTATTTAAGCATACTTTTTTTTTTGGTGGGTGAAATATCATCGAATAACCCCTCCCGCTCTTGGGCAGAGCGAAAGGGAGTGTCAGACTTCTACTGACTAAAAACCACCCATGTTCCTTCTTAGCCCTCTATGTCGAGGCCGCGATAACTAGTGTACAACCCGCGGCCCCGACGGGCGTCGGCCCTTTCGGGCCCCTCCCATGTTGTTGACATCTCTTTGAGGCGCGAGTGGAACACGAACGCGCGGGAGTGACCCCCCGGCGCAGCGCCTCCGCGCGCCATTGATGCAGGCGCGCGAGGACTATCGCCTCCAAATCCCACGGCGGCAATCCGGCAAGGAGGTTCATCACTTCGCGGGAGATCGTGCGGTACCCCCGTACTATCCTTACGGCCATGACCTTCTGGGGCACGTTCAGGTAGTGGGCGGCCCGCTTCCTCAAAGCAGGCGCCCACACCGGGGCCCCGTAAAGGGCCATGGACCGCACGATCCCCGGATAGAGCCTCCGGCAGGAGGCGTTTGGCCCCCCCAGATTGGGCAAGAGCCACCTAAAGGCAGCCCCGGCCCGCTCCAGTCTGGGAGCCAAACGTCGGAAATGCTCCACGAAGTTCCACTGGCTATCGAGGACGAGTTAAAAGTACGAGGTACTTAAAAGTACACTCGACGCCGATGGGAACCCCTCCCACCATTAACTGGGATTTAAGACACGGACACGATTTTTTTTTGACGACACGGTTGGCGCAGCGGCTGAGCGATTGGACTGCTGCGTTGCGTGTCGCGGGTTCGATCCCCGCACGGAACAAATATTTGTATGGCCTACAGATCGTTGTTTCGGGTCTGGGTGTCTGTGTATGTGAGTTTAAATGTTTGTGAATGCACCCACGATACAGGAGAAATTCTTGGGTGGGGCAACGTTTTTAAAAAAAATAAAAAAAAATAAGCATACTTGTAACGGTCTGAAATCATACTTCAATCAACACATAACCTGAAACTGACCAGCAAATTGCAAAAAACGTAAGATAAATTGAATTTCGTAGGCTACGCTGGTGCCCTTAGGGTACGCTTGTCAAACCAGGACATAAATAGGTTACCATCCTCTACATATCGGAACAACCCCTTGGGCTCGATATTACGTTAAGCTGTTGGCTCTGGCTGACATTTGTACATCTTTAATTAAGATTTTCAGGAGTCTGAAAATATTCTAATCAGTTTTACCAAAGGAAATCGATGGCTCCATGTAAAGTATAATATGACCACTCTTAGTATAATTTTCCAACGTCTTTTTCCCATACTACTATTGTCTATTCAGCTTTAAATTTTTGTTAGACTGAAAACTCCCCCTTTGGTAAAAGGTTAGTCAGATGATGACACTGATATTTCAGATGATTGATATACATAGACGGCAACGCTATTCGGGTGACTTTTTATTAAATTAATGTTATACAAAAGGAATTTAGGAACCCTATAGCACCCGCTAAGCTTTTGTTTAAAAAAGGCTTTCAGATGCTAAAACGAAATCGACCTTACGTTATTTATTTATTGAGTTATGTTAATATGCCTCAGTAAGTTATATTATAATATAAAAAGTAAAATAAAATAATAGTGAAGTGATCAATTCAATTACGGACCATCTTTTCTTGCTTCTAAAAATATTTTCATCTCTCGGTTTATGTTTGCTTTTCTACCGCTGTTTAGGTAATTCTATTACCAATATCAAATAGTTATAATCAGTAATCATACTCATGGAATTGAAATCAAATTACACGAACGCAGATATCTATCACTTCGCTGCGCCCGTAGCGTGTTCAGGCCGAGTTCATAGTATAGGAAATGCTTTAGAATCCGTGATAGGCCTTGTTCATTATGTTAGCTAGGCGTGCCGAAACCTAGAGGTGAGGAAATTAGAAGACGACGGAGAGGGGTGCGGGGGGAACGTCTAGTGGGTTCCACTTTATTGTTCCATGCGCGGTTTACTCCCAAGATATTTGATAAGGTATTTGTCATTTAACTAGTCTGGATGGTGACCTATTTGTTGGGACACGTTGGGTTTAACACGAACTGACATAAATAGACATTAAGATCTTCCTAGATTGAATGGAAAAGGATTATTGGTTTTTTAAACGTTTTTGAAAACTAACAAAAAACGTATAATATTGGTTTGGAACAGTTAGGCAACATCTTTTAAATCCAAAATTAGTCCTTTTTTTAACATAAAACTTTTATTTGGCTTTTAAAAAGTCAAAGATAACGTAGATGAGCAGAACATAAACTTCTTTGTTAACATTTTTTATACTCAACACGGGATCAAACATCGACGGCCCAGATATATCGGGGTGTTACTCTGTAACAGCAAGCAGTCCGTCAGGCCTTACAGATTTAGTGATCCGTCGGGACGTCGCTATTACGTGTCAAAATGGCAATCGATAGGAAATTTCTTTGCATACAGATTGGGAAAATGGTGATCGGTAGATGGTCGATGGGTGGACGGGGACTCAGGTAATGTTGTTTGAAAATACTTCAAGGGTCCTGTTAGATTGTAATTTTGTTAGATGACTTCGTACCAAAGGTCCCTCACTCCTTTGAATAGAGATGAGGTTTTTTAATAATCTCCTTTTAATAGAGAAAATGGCTGATTACAGCTGGCTGTTCTAAACGTTATTTATTATTATTTTATTACTACGTAGCTTGATTAAATACTAACTTTGCAAAATATTGGCTCTGCCTTTGTTCTGGTTGCCCGAAAATACACTAACAATCTGAACTTTTTTTTAACTAAACTTGGATGGCAGATCGATGCCATTAAGTAGCCTAAAACCCACCCATGTTTCTTCTTAGCACTTTGTGTTCTGGGGTCGACAATTAATGTAACGTTAATTAGTTTTTGGTCTGGACACGATACACGTCCATCATCGTGCATTGAACAATTTTATCAGACACGAATAAATTGCACATTAAAGGCTTAATTACGCGGATCAGTAATGAATCACGGTGGATCAGCGCACGATTTTATCAGCATCATTTATTTTTAAAGGTACTCAAACAATCGTGCTCATGTTTGACAGCCCTTAAAATGGGTTCCGAATGATTTAGTATTAGTATTACGTCGATGACAGTGAGAGTCTTGGTCGAGATTAGGGTGACTCAGCTGTTTAGAATGGGTGCAGGCAAGCCAATGTAAATTACAATGGTTATCTTAAGATGCAGATGCAGTAGTAATAATGTCGTTTATTGTCTGGTTTTACGCACCGTGCACGACCTTAGGCGATGTGACTTGCGACGCGCCTAGATACACCCGCCCGTTTTATGTTATAAGTTTTAATTCAACTTGCTTTGTAAGTTTGTTGGTTAGTGTGTAATGGTTAAATCTTGTAAATAAATTTCAAATTAGTTCCCTTCAACCAAATGAGCCTTGTTTAATTCTATAGCCAGAATCCCGTTACGATAGAACTCGTCAACGGTTTATAAATCGGACACAAATGTTTGTATACTCGTTAAATTTTTGCTGGAAAAATTTAATAAGCATCATAAGTTTTATAAGTACCGTACTTTGCTTGAGGATCACGGTAATTTGTGGCGAGTTCTAAGCTCGACAAGTCTATAGTCACAACAAGCGTATCGCTTGAGCCCGTAGGTTGTGCCCAAGCGGTAACGCAGCGAGTATCGCTGAATTTACCATTCAGAATAGTACCAACATTTTAACAAAGCTTTGTTCATCCTTAAAAAATATTTTCATCCCAGAGAACTAATAACATTTTATGTAGGTGTAGCTAGCTTAATGTAAATATTTACGTGTCAATAAACTGACGGCAAAACGGAGTTCGTCTGCATTTTATAAAAATAAGTTTAAGAAACTGGGGCACAGGGATTGATTCTTAAAACTGAAAAGTTTCGTGGATCAAAAGAAAAAAATGGTGATTTTTTGACTCAAGCGAAAAGTTTTTAAGTTTTTGTGGCAAAAAAGGTGTTCTCTTAAAAAGTCTCAACTACCTGTTGAAAAAAGCTCTTAGTTATTTTCGCCTTAATGATCTCGCTGGCGGAAGCGTGTCTAAAGTTTAAGTTTATTACACTGATCAAGCTTGCTATAATGGTTTAATTAGGTCAAACACCTACTACTTGAAAATGGGATTGGGCAGGAAGGCGATACCTGGGAATTGATCTCATTAGATGATGATGACATCTGGCCAATTTCGGCCACCGCCAAATCGAGACCTTTCTGGGTACTGATCTTTCATGTGCTATCAAGTGGCTAGCATATTCAACTTTTTCCGAATAACTCCGAGTACAAGCGGAAATGTCAGAATACCATTGACAACATTGTATTTAAGGTATTGTTGTAGGTGGATTAGCTTTAAGGTCATCGTACCTACATTAAATCTATCTGCGACCTTATTCTCTCTTCAAAGATTCCACATATTTCTTACTTCGAAATTGTGCCTGCTACACTAAGGGGAAAAGCTAAATTAAATTATTACGTTACGACAGGATTAAGAAGTTGCTCAGCGCAGCGATAACGCCTGTAATTATTGATCGATGAAACAAATTACGAAGAGATTAGTCAGTGTGTTGAAGAGAAAGTTCATGGACATTTTCATTCTTGCCGACTTCACTTATGGAGCGCAGTATCTTAGGAGTAGGATCACTGATCGCATAATAACATTTATTTATGAAACATGGCCACCAAGTTTAAATGGAACTTGGCTGGCCACATCAGAATCTGTCGCATGCTGAAGGAGCTACGGGCCAAACTGGGTCCCAAACAGTATTAAACGGCAACGTGGCAGGCCCAGACGGATACGGCGGCGGCAGGACGAACTCACCGCTTATTTCAAAAATTGATCCAAACTGATAGCCTACATATCTATCTGTTTTGGTCTCCGCTTTTGAAGAAGACTTTGCCCATTAGTAGGACACAAATGACTGATACTTAATAATAGAAAATACGACCAAACCCACATCATCTACATCGACTGCCTTATTCCACGCAATGCTGAGTATATGGTTCCTCCCTTTTTTGTGTGCCATACTTCCGTGGTCTGCGGGTCTCAACCAGGTCTTTACCCACTATTACTAAATCCTGTCCAACCAACTAAAAAAAAAAATTATGTGTTGGTTAAAAGCATAAAACTGCTAAATCCTTCCGGGATCACATTAACAATGCTGCTACATTGTATTTAAATTCACGTTAGTCCAAGTCTGTCAAAAAGAATACCACAAAAAAGAGAAATACCTTGCAAATGCACTCGAAAAATGTCACGCGCCTCCAGTGAGTTGGGTTCGCGTGTCCTCGGAGCTGTCAAAGGACTTTAAGCACGTGTATCTCAGCACGAAACGTTGCAAAAGCATTGTACAATATTTTACACATAACTTTGTTGAGGCATTTCGGGCACGCGTGCCGAAAATGTTACTTTGTGCCCTTTGAAAATGACAGACGCAACAAATATCCTGATATTTCGTTACAAATTATAAAACTTGATTTTAACTCAATTCACATGTCACGAATAAATCATATTTCATTAATTTCGAGAGGGTATAGCCGTAGGTCATCATTGATGAAATCTGTTTTTTTTTGGGTCAAATCTATACTAATATTATAAAGCTGAAGAGTTTGTTTGTTTGTTTGAACGCTAAGATCTCAGGATCTACTGGTTGGAATTGAAAAAATCGTTAAATTATTTTTGTGTTGGATAGTCCATTTATCGAGGAAGGCTTTAGACTATATAACATCACGCTACGACCAAAAGGAGTGGAGCATAAATGAAAAATGTTGCATAAACGGGAAACGATATTCCTTATTGAGAGCTTCCGTTGCGTGAGCTGCGAAAATGGTTTAAGTTATGCAAATATGATGTATGAAAGAAATGTTTCTCTTTAAATGTTCTACAAAAAAATCTGCAACAGCATATATCTATCTATTAAGATTAACTCACTGTAACTTTTTTTTACCATTGAAATGTTAGGTTCAATAGAGTTATTTTTTGCGAAGCTTATTAAACCCATATGGTATTAATCTATATCTAAATAAATGGGTTTGTTAGAACGGAAATTTAATATAGAATATTTGTGCTTTTAACTCTATATAGTTTAAACAAATATCTTAGAAGATATCGCAATATAAAAATGTCCGCGCGACAAAATAATTACGCGGTCCGCTGCGCCGGCCCTCGCGTCCCAATGTAGATATGTGGAGATTCTGGCCTCCGGGAAATTCAAATTCAAGTTATTTACTGCACCATAATATTTACAAGGTGTTTTTGGATATTGTTTTGTGAGCAGTGGTGGCCCAGTGGTGGCGGCCCCGACTTGCGAATGGTTGGTTGTGGGTTCGAACCCAGGCAGGCGCATTACTTTGTGTAATTTATTTCATCACGTGCCACTGCTCTTAAAACGGTGAAGGAAAACATCGTGAGGAAACCGGCATACCTTAGAACCAAAAATTCGAAGATATGTGACATCTACCAATCCGCACTGGGCCCGCGTGGTGGATTATAGCCGATCCCTCTCCAAGAGAGGAGGCCTGAGTGTCTGTGGCCTGAGTCCCTACAGTGGGACCAATATATAGCTGATGATGATGATATGTACCTATAGTAATTCTCACTTTAATAATATATTCTAAGGTAATCTAAACTAATATTATAGAGAGGAAAGATTAGATTTTTTTTCAAATTCTTTCTACATTAGAAAACTAATTGAATAAACATTACTATGTTGGAAAGTCGATCTATCGAGGAAGGTTACAAGCTATATATTATTGTGCGAAGTTGCGTGGGTCAGCTAGTTAACTTATATAGATACTAAGCTAACATCTGTTACATCATAGTCTACTGATCATTATAGTTTTAAAGTACATTGTTTAAATTGCTTTTCCTTCAATGTCAAACAAAAAAACATATATTTAAAAACTAAATTACGGTAACATAGCAGAGTTTAGATTTAAGCGCAAACTATTCCTGACTTATCTCAAATATGTTCATGTAACGTCTGTTTCAATCTGTGTATGTAGGTAATATGACGTAAGAGTGACGTCAGAGCTATCAATGTCAGTACTTTTTTGACAACATAATGCTCGACGCGACGGCTTCATATGTTTGACGTTTCGTTTGAATTTGGAATTCAAACTATGGTTGATAATGTGGCTTTTCCAATATAGGCTGCCACTCTTTCTCTAAACATGTACGATTATTTTAAAAATACGTGCTAATTTATATTGTCAATGATTTAAATTATGTATTTTATCTACCGCTGCAACCGTTGATACTCTTTTTCGGTAAATATTTATGCTGTATCTAGTTATAAACGCATCATTTTGAACTTTTAATTTATTTAATTTAAAGTACCCTAGCTCCACACATATTGTCCATGAAGGAGACATACTAAATATAATAGAAAAAGCACGACAAACATTGAAAATTATACCGTATGTCGTACCAGCATAAACGATTTCCAATTATTTTCACTTATAAGTAAACGAGACATCAGCAAAAAAAGATCATTATTTTGTTTAGTGCATATGGTTAAAATTCAAGGGTAGGTCAGCAATATCATTACGGTGAAGCTGGGGGGTGCTTGCGCATTAATGAGAGTCGGCGGTATACCAACAAGGCGGATTCGTTGGTTCAACACATTTTTAATTGAATTTTGACTGAAATAGAATTTAATAAGAAAATTAATCGAATAGAACTCCTCAAACATAATTTGAACAATTTATCTGTATGAAGATCTCTATGAGTCTTCCAAGAAACCATTATAATGATTGGAATAATATTATTAATTTCTTCAATGATATATTAAAACTATAGATACGTTAGCCGCCCTCAAAAATGAGAACATGAAATGAAGCCAATTGGCCACATCGCGCTTAGTTACGCACCAACCTCTCGCGCGATGCTACGTTTGTTCTTAATTTAAATCGTGTGTGTAAACCTGCGCAAAACATAAACAAAACAGGCATCAACAGGCATCCCGCTGTACGGTGTCATATTTTCTTTCCCTTTCTTTACGCGTAAAAGTAGTTATATAATATTTTCGCCGTTTTGAAGCGCCGCCATGTTAGTTCATGACGTGACTATATATAATACGTCATTGAATTTCTTACTAATTTCTAATTTCTCTCCTTTCTTGCCATAAAGGGTGTAAAAGTACCCTTAACGCAAACGAAGGGCATTTGTTTTCCCCACCACTGCGATATTTTTTTTTGTTCTAGACTATACCTGGGAACCCTAGTTACGGATATATTGAGGATCAAAGTTCCAGATTTTTCACAGCTGTTTTTGTAAATACTAATTTTTCAGGTTATAACTTTACTTAAATTACCTCTATGACCCGTTTACTATCAAAGCATCCACTAGCACAAAGTTTTAAGAGTGCTACATTGAGTTTTAGCGTAAAATGTGATTTTTGACCCCAAAAATAAAAGTCAAAAGCAAACATTTTTGCGTAGGGGTACTTAGTTTAATGTACAGAATGCTGGGTTGACGGCTCTGTGAAGGGTTAATTTACACCCTGTATATCATTCTTAACACAGTCCATCCATCGTTTCATTGTCTTTCTTTAATGATTAGAATAATAATTTACACGTAATCTTGATCAGCATGCTGTCTACTAGTGACCTTAACATATTATGTCCATATTGCCTAAATCATCTACTAACCTGTATTTCTAGTAGACATTTGCAGACATCAGCATCGCATGTTGTCCGTTGGACCTATTAAATTGACTTTTCCCCTTAGCCAAATGCCATAGCAATCATTAAAAAAAAAAAACAACAGGTTGCACTCCGGGAGTGCCGGCAGAAGTGAAAATTTGAACATTAACGTTGTTGATTTTTTTTATATTTTGGAATGGTTATGGAACAATTTTGCACGAATTTTCGAGCCATCGGCAGTCACCATCCGTGGATGAGCGTAGCAGGCTGTAGTACAAACACACATCGATCCGTCACGTGTCCTGACGCGAGTTTAAGGTAACGCTAACGCTTCGGGATTTACCGGCGTGATGTTATGTAATGTAGAACGTTTAGTGTCAACACAACTTCAGAAAAGTTCGTGATCGCGAATATTGAAGAGTGTTCCCCACCAAGTTTTCAGAAACATGTGTTTCGAAGGAACTCAAATGTTATATTAAATTCGGTGAATAAGTTGGAGCTAATAGCGACTTTGCGGAACAACTTCGAAACTACTGAACGCCACGTGTTGAAATCCTGATATTGAACGTAGATTATTGTAAACTTCAAGTATTTATGTTAGTTTAGATGTAAATCTAGATTGAACCTTATTTTGTAGGTTATCACCGATAGTGATAGTGTCGACTCAAGTTCATTTTTGAACTTCGAACAACAGGGAGACATCGGGGATCATCAAAAGAGGACTTCCTCGGCATATATACGCTACCTCCTACAACAGTCATCCTTGTTAAACCCATAGTAGCATTTTACTTTAATAATGCTGAAGATTTCATTTATGTCAATATACTCGTAATGTCACTGTAATCAATGTTAAATCTGTCTATAATGGCATTCTATATTGGAAAATGAGCGTTTTTGTCAAACTATAAACTTTTAGCTGTCAATATGCCTAATAGGGAGGAATGTGGGCGTGTCAAGCCCAACTCAAGTTCAGTTCACGACTACCACGACTAACGATACTAGTGTTCGGCAACGTCTGTTGTAGACGCTCTTAGTTTTCCGAGATTGAAAGTACTTGTAGGTACCAAACCTAATCGAATCCGCGCAGATGTTACATCGTGATTGAGGCTAATGTGTATCCCTCTATACTAAGAGATATAAATGAGGATGTTCAGTGTGCATGTTATTCGTTAGAACCGGCCTCATCTGTTTTAAGAAATGAATCGGATAAATCTTTTTCGTCGGTTTGATAATGCCTACAGTCAAAGAGATTCGTCATCTGCCTAGCTAGCCTTATTCCAACAATGTTGGGGTTGGCTTCCAGTGTAACGACTTAATATGAAGCGACTGCCTATGTGACCTCCACAACCCAATTAATACTACTAGGCTATATCAGATTAGTGAGCTGTATATTGCTCAAATTGTTTTGAAAAAACACAAGACACTGCCTTATGATGCTAGCAATCTAACAAGGAGGAGGAAAGACCTTGTGGCGAATATTCCTCAAACTAAAACAAATTTCTGTAGTATGCAGTATGATAGACGTGCATCTCACCTGTACAACAAATTTAATAAGGAACTAAATTTATACATCAAAAAAATGTATGAATGCAAAAAATAAGTAACTAAATGGATTAAACAACTTACATATGAGGAAACCGAGGCCCTCTTGCAACATGCATCGTAACTCTGTCATCAACCAACCACTCACTCACACAAACACACACTTCTCACTCACACACATATCTACATCACACAATACACCCAACTCACACAAACACACATACATCACAGATAACACCTCACTTAATTATATCATCTACCACAATACATGCACACAACTACAGCAGGTTTCCCCTTTAAGTACATGTATAATTTATTATTATTATTAGCTACAAAATTACACAGTTTGTTGTTGGTACCTAATTACTTTCAATTGTGTAGTTTCAAAATTAGCATATTTTTTAACATTTTTATATATTTTATATTTATTTTTTATTTATGTTACTTTAAAATGTTTTCATTAGAAAATAAGGTCTAAAATTGTTGGTACACCACAACTTAAAGTTTCGGAAGAGCGAAGTGACTTAACACAGGCATTTTTTGTCTAAAAGGTAACTTCTAACACTAGATGTAGTACATAACTTAGAATGAAAATAAATTATTTGTATACTGGTTAATATGATACTCCCTGGAAAGACTGGTTGTCAGACTTTCGGGTCACTGATGACTACCTCTACTGACTTTTTGTTTTTTTATAATGACTGTCAAAGATCTTCGAATGACAACAGTATTTAGCAACTAGCTACTTCCACGAGATAATCGATATAAATATTGTTGAAGATAGCCTAACACTGGGTTCTTTGATTAAGCTTGAAACCACCAATGGACTGCGACGAACTGAACTGATTTAACGATCGATATCTATTTTTGTAAGCCTAACTTGAAGAGTTCTTGAAATTAGCACAATTTTTAATTGAGCTTTGTAGTGTGTACGTAGTCTACTTTTACGATGATTGAATAACTTTCAACGATAAAACTTTAACAATTTTGTACAAAATATACAGATTAACCTGTACAATATAATTTCCGTAACTTAAATTGTACGTGTTACGTTATCAGACGAATGCGAAGAGAAGAGGTAAACGTAAATTTGAACAAATTGCTCTCAAGACGCACATCATTGGAATATATGCCTTTACTCGACAGTACTTTGGTTGAAAATGTGTAACAGACGTTATAGGTACTTAGACCACTCGTTTTGTTATCTTTATTTTGAGAAGAAAAATCACAATGTGCGTAAGTTAGACATTCGGGAAACTGAGCTTTTTCATAGCGGTGGGTTGTATAAAGGGTGTAAAATATCCTCAACGAAGCCAAAAGGCTCTTCTCACCGGAATCGTGTTTTTTTATGTCCTGCAGGGCTATTGCGTTTATTTTAGATGACAGTGGCTATCTTATAGTGTCCATCAATTAACTGTCAAATGGTTGCAATTTGTTGTAAACCACAACCAATTTGACAGTTAATCGATGGGCAATATGATAGCCACTGACAAATTAATTTAAAAGATACGCAATAGCCCTGCTGGACCATACCTGGGAATCTTCTAGTTACAGTGGAAGTCAAATTTCCAACTTTTTCAGAAGATTTTTTAATCTGGGTTTTATAACTTTACTTCATGACCCGTTTATTATCCAAAGCACCATTCAGGTTAATATTTAGAGTGTTTTACGTTGAGTTTAACAGTAAAACGTGATTTTTCTCCCCATAAAACAAAAAAATGTCGTTTCCCAGCAATTTTTTTGCGTAAGTTTTTTTAGGTTGATGTACGTACATAATGCTTAGTTGAAGGCTTCGTGAAGGGTGCGTTTATACACCGTGTGGTTACATGTGAAATCCTTGGTAAAAAACATAAATTTTTGAGCTGATACAAAGCTGAACGCCAAATTCAGGCATTCTGATGACTATTAAGAGTCGTAGCTAAACAAACAAGTCAACCATTTCCATCCGTACAGTCCGCATAAATGCCCTGATTGTATGAACACGCTAATATCTCACGAACTTACCGAACTAGTCAAAATCATTACCCCGTGGGACACGAGATTCGCGCTGTCTGTGTTCCCAGCAGGTCATTTGCTGAACTATTCCGATAGAATTGTACCAGAGAACATTTATTGAGTCGGAAACTAGCCGACGGGCATCGAATTTGCGTTATTATTCAAACTTCCGATCGGGAAGCAGCGGTCGAATTTTGGTGTTTAACTTACTCCAGCTACGCTAAATGCTTAAACGTCTTAAATGTTTGTTTACGTACTAAGTTATTTGCACTTTTATGGTGTTTTTGATGTGTTCGAAATTTTAACATTTGTCGAGATTAGTATTAAATATTGTAAGTAATCCAAATATTAATCTTTAAAATACGTGTCCAATATAACAATGGATTTAGGATGTTGTTAGGGTTGCCCCGGTTTTGTAGTGCATCTGGTATGTCTTTGTGGAGGCCAGGGTAGATGGCTTTCATGCCATCATGCGCAAGGCTTGCTTCTTTACTAAGCAGAGTCCGGGGTAGCACTAACAGCATCCTACAGGTCATTGCAGATAAACAGGACGCAAACATCCTGAAAACATTTATGCGTGCCCAAATTGTGTAACACTAAATTTAAAATCTATGGACATGAACTGCAATAAAAATTTATTATTATTATTCCCTTAAAATAACTAATAATTCCCTTATTCTATTAACAAAAAAAAAACACTAGTATAGAAGTGTCCCAACCTCGCCTATCGGCACGTGACGACTACTCGTAACTTCATGCGCCGGCTGCCATTACACGGCGGCGCGCGGCGTCGAACAAAATAAAAAAAAATAGGTAGTTTTGTGAACTTACGCATGACATGACACATTTTTACCTATAACTTTTTGAGTAAAATTTGTACATCGTAAGAAACACACGACGGCATATTTTTTTATGTTTTGCACAGGTTTACACACACGATTTATATTAAAAACAAACGTAGCGTCGCGCGAGAGGTTGGTGCGTAACTAAGCGCGATGTGGCCAATTGGCTTCATTTCATGTTGCCATTTTTGAGGGCGGACAACGTATGTATAGTTTTAATATATCATTGTTTTACACCATTTCTATGCTCTCCGAAGCAACTTTGGGGGTGAATATATAAAAACGAATTTACTATTGAAGTAACGCCATGGTTCTCAGACAACAAAGACTATTTAGCTAATACTCTATGTTCTCAGAGTATGTTCTACCTACGCCTTACGTAACGCATGTTTGTTCTCCACATAAGTTTTTACGGTTTTTGAAAAAAGGTTGTTCCGGAACACCATAACACTTTTAGTGGGTACGATTATTGCAATCTATAGTTATTACAAATGTTGCGAATTATAATTTGCAAAATTAAAACTGTACACAGTATAAACCAATTGTTAGTTTAAATTAAATTTACTAAGCTGACCGTTGTATAAAGTTTGGGTTAAATTTAACGAGGGTTCGAAGTAGGTGCACAGAATTAATATTAGCAAATTTTGCACTGTTTAATAACATTGTCGTTATCTTTATTTAGCCAGTAGAATTCTGAACACAGTCGTGTCTCACTTTAAAATAGTAAATGAATTGCTTAGTATAAAGGGTGTTAAAGTACCCTTAACGCAAACAAAGAGCACAGGTCTCCCCACCACTGCGATCATTTTTTGGTTGTAGAGATAGTTATGGAGATATTGGGGGTCAAATTTCCAAATTTTGCACTGCTGTTTTTGTAAATACTAGTTTTTCAGGTTATAACTTTACTTAATTTACCTCCATGACCCGTTTACTATTCAAAGCATCCACTAGCACAATGTTTTAAGAGTGCTACATTGAGTTTTACCGTAAAATGTGATTTTTGACCCCAAAAAAAGAATTTGGTTCGTCCACATTCATACATCTGGTCATACACGCACGCCGATAGTAATTGACGTGTGTGGTACTTATACCTGTAAATATTTACAACTAACATAGTTAATAAGTAAAATTGTTACTAACATTCTAGAATTATAAGTATATGTTGTTGGATTTTGTTGTCAATTAGTATACATATAAGTAAATAATTAGTAGTACCTATTATAGTTAGTAAGATGGTTCATAGTTTTGTACTAGAGCGCCTCTCGCCATCAAACGTTAAAGTTTGGCGAGTTTAAATTTCAGGAACACCTATGTACTAATTAATTTAAATAAATTAAAAAATATATATATATATATTTTCGAGCATATAAAATAGTACATAAGGTGTCCAGTAGGTCTTTTTTTTTTATTTGGGACAAGCCCGCCGCACTATTCCCAAACCACTGTAACTCCTGTAAGCCAGAATCAACAGTGGCGACCACAAGAAAAGCGCCGAGACAATGAAGCCCGACGAAGTCCCAGAGAAATGATTTAACTGTCTTGGATCCCGCAACGAAATTAATCAGAAAAGAATAGCGGAGGAGTAGGAAAAACATAATTTTCACTTCCCTCCATATCAGCAGGAGACAGAACTGAACAAGGCCAATAGGCACACTGGGACGTATACAACTGGGATAAGCCCAGTTGCCTAGCACCACGGATATTATTGTCATTAATATTACTGGGTCCTAAGTTGTGAGCTGTTATATTTGATTCCAATAATAGGTATGACAAAAATGCTTGAACGCACGGAAATTTGTTCTAGTTTCTACAAGGTCCGTGTAATAAATAACTCCGGAAGTAACCTGTACACTATTTAACATAATATTACGTTCATTCTCCCAAAGACTACACTCCCATAAGATGTGATGTGCAGATTGTTCATATTCGCAGTCAGATGTAGAACATTGACAGAAAGGCGAGGCAACAAGCTTGAAGGAAAATAATTTACTCTTAAAGTTACCATGACCTGTGAGAAATTGGGCAACACAGTGATCCACCTCCAGCCATGTCCTGGCCAGCCGCTCACGAACGGATGGAAAGAACTGGTGGAGGTGTCGGCCTTTGATGGAATTATCCCACCTACATTGCCATTCAGACAAAAGTTCCTCCCAGACGTCAGTCTGTGGTTTAAGTAATCTAGCTACTTTAGCACGGTCACGATGCAATAAAAAGTCTGCGTCCGCGGTCTCTCGTGCGCAGTAGTACATTGAAGCACGGCGCTGCACTTCAAGAGCGACTGGAAGTACCCCTGCCAGTACCGGTAAGGCTTCAGTACTAACCGTCCTATACGCTTTACACAAGAAAATCAAAGCCAACCGCTGGCTTTGAAGTAATTTACGTCGTGCCGCTCCTATGGTGGCCCTATCGGCCCAAACTGGTGCCCCATAGCACATACACCCCAAGTAAGTAGCCCCATAGATCGTCTTTAGAGTTAAAAATGATAAACCCCACGTAGATTTAGATATTCTCGTTAAGGCATAAAAGTTCTTTTTAGCTTTTTCACCGACGGTTTTTATGTGTTCAATGAATGAAAAATTCCTCTCTAAGACAAACCCAAGGTAACACACGGACTGCTTCCTTTTCACGGGAACGTTATTAAATTTAATACTAGGACATGATTTAAGATTACCTTTTAAAAGAAGTTGAAACGTTTTGTGTGGTGCAAAGGTCAAACGGTTACGAGCGCCCCACTGGGATATTAATTTTAGGCAAGTGTCAGCCAAATTTTCGAGTCCAGCCCGAGTACTTGACTGAACGAGCAGCAGGCCGTCATCCGCGTAACCGGTTAATGAACAGCCACATGGAAGCGGAATCGCGAGGAAGTCATCGAAGCCTACGTTCCATACATACGGACCCATAACCGAACCCTGAGGGCATCCCATGGTGAGGGACTTTGACATAAAATGATGTCCGAGCTTGAGTTTCGCGGAACCATTCAAGAAGTACGAATAAACAAGATTGTATATGTTTTTAGGGCAACCACGAGTTTTCAGTTTTAGGAGTAGCATCGGCCACCATGCGTTATCAAAAGCCCCAGAAATATCAAGAAAGATCCCAACTACGTACTTGTGTTGAGATGTATTGACAATTTTCCTGACAGACAGAGCCGCGTCTACGGTAGATTTTCCAACGGTAAAACCGAATTGGTTGTTGTGAAATTTTGGACCGTCTGGTAGTAAACGTGGAACGATAAGGCGCTCCAGGAGTTTCCCCAAGGATGGTAGTAGTGTTATAGGGCGATAAGACTTAGGGTCGTCCGGTGGCTTGTCGCCGCTTTTCGGAATTATTCGTATGAAGCCGCGACGCCATACACGAGGAAAAACGCCTTCTGCAATACAACTGTTGTAAACCCTTAAAATTGCGTCGGCCGCTGTAGTCCAGTAGGTCTTTGAGGAGTGGCTTGAGAGGCGCCACGGCGCCCTCACCTGCCGTCTGACGCAGGTCCTCACCGGACACGGTTGTTTCGGGAGGTACCTGCACCGAATCAGGCGGGAGGAAACGCCCGGATGCCACCATTGTGAGGATCGGCCGGAGGACACGGTGGAGCACACAGTGGAGGTGTGCCCCGCTTGGGCGGAGCCCCGCCGTGTTCTCGTAGCGGCGATCGGCGGCGGCGACCTCTCGCGCCCGGCCCTGGTGCAAGCCATGGTCCGGGGCGAGGAGGAATGGGACGCCGTCGCCTCCTTCTGCGAAGCAGTGATGCTGGCGAAGGAGGTGGCGGAACGCGAGAGGGAGAGAACCTCTCGTCCCAGCCGCCGCGGGAGGCGCTCCGGGCGTCGGGGGTCCCGCGATGACCTCCGGCCACCGTAGACGCGGGCCTGTGGACGGTGAGTGATGGGCTAACTCGCCGTCCGTCCGTCTCACGACGAAAACAGGCCGTGTCGACGGCGCGTTCGTGTTCCACGCGCGCCTCAAAGAGATGTCAGCAACATGGGAGGGGCCCGAAAGGGCCGACGCCTGTCGGGGCCGCGGGTAGTCCAACGGTTATCGCGGCCTCGACATAGAGGGCGAAGAAGGAACATGGGTGGTTTTTAGTCAGTAGAAGTCTGACACTCCCTTTCGCTCTGCCCAAGAGCGGGAGGGGTTATTCGATGATTTTACACCCACCAAAAAAAAAAAAAAAAAAGGTGTCCAGTAGGTACATAAGATTATCTTATTGCTCTGTTCAATCGTAGCACGAAATAATTATGATTATTTCTGAATAGCTTTATTTGTCAAAATCTCGAAAAGGGCCGCTATCAAGCTTTTAATTATTTCACTGATCCTCAATCTTTTATTTTTGTTTTGGTGGCACAGATTGAGGAACTGAAATTGATGACTTTTTATTCATGTATTTTTTTGGATCAAAAGCGCGTCGACGCAACAGGCTTTTTGTATTCTATAGATAAAACTGGCTATATTCAAATATGGGACAATAGCACAGTGATGTTTGATGCCTTAATTATCATGGTCCTTAACCGAGAGACAAAACAAATATGCTTTAAATATTTTGACTTTATTCACAAGAATTTAGTTTTGCAGTATCTATTTACTACTAGTAGACACATGCTGGTACCATTTATCATTCATATGAATCTATTGCCTTTTTTTTTTTTTTTTTTTTTTTTTTGGTGGGTGTATAATCATCGAATAACCCCTCCCGCTCTTGGGCAGAGCGAAAGGGAGTGTCAGACTTCTACTGACTAAAAACCACCCATGTTCCTTCTTCGCCCTCTATGTCGAGGCCGCGATAACCAGAGGACTACCCGCAGCCCCGACAGGCTGAATCTATTGCCTTATAATTTCAAGAGGTACTTCTACTATTGAATACTGGGTTAATACTGAATACTTTTGCATTGTTCTATTCTAGATGCATTCAAAAACGAATTATACCTACAATGTATCAGCCATCCAATTATTTCTAAACATAGACTTTTCAAAATGATAAATGAAAAACTTATATATGGTGTGAACTAAACATTAACTGGTAAACTTTGTTAATGCCAATTAAAGTGTTGGGAAACAAAACAATGCGGTAACTGTCCCTATTTCCCTAACAAGTGAAGTTTTACTGAATTTTCCGCTTCAGAAAACAATTAAATTGAGGATCGGAGTTTCAGACAAGTGTGTTTTCCCTAACAACTCACATTCGATATTTGAAAGCCTACTGAAATCTGCTGTCAAATGTTGTTGGCTGTTGTGATTGTTTGACGAAAATAACAAAGGCCAATCAAATCACTCGACATGATTGATATTGTGGAATATTGTGGAAATCACAGCTCCTCAGCCAATCAAATCACTATGTCATGACATTTGATAAATAATATTGAATAAAAAATAAGTATTTCGTGAGTCGACCTGATAAACATGCTTACTTTGACAAGCTTTCTAGTTTGTTTTTCTGTTTCCCATTTATACCACCATGTATTACCATAAATTGTAAATAAATAGGTGTAATCAGTAATCTATATTAATATTATAAAGCTAAAGAGTTTATTTGTTTGTTTGAACGCTAAGATCTCAGGATCTACTGGTTGGAATTGAAAACATATTTTTATGTTGGATAGTCCATTTATCGAGAAAGGCTTTAGGTTATATAACATCACGCTACGATCAACAGGAGTGGAGCATAAATGAAAAATTTTGCAAAAACGGGAAACGATATTCCTTATTGAGAGCTTCCGTTGCGTGCGCTGCAAAAATGGTTTAAGTAATGCAAATATCATGTATGAAAGAAATGTTCCTCTTTAAAAGTTATATCTATCTATTCAGATTAAGATTGACTCACTGTAACCGTTTTTACTATTGAAATGTTAGGTTAAAATGAATTATTTATTGCGAAGCAGCTTATTTAACGCATGTGGTATTAATCTATATCTAAATAAATGAGTTTATTAGAACGGAAATTTAATATAGAATATTTGTTCCTTTTACTCTATATAGTTTAAACAAATATCTTAGAAGATATCGCAATGTTAAAATGTACGCGCGACAAAATAATTCGCGGCCCTCGCGTCCCGATGTAGATACGTGGAGATTCTGGCCTCCGGGAAATTCAAATTCAAGTTATTTACTGCACCATAATTTACAAGGTGTTTTTGGATATTGTTTTGTGAGTAGTGGTGGCCCAGTGGTGGAGGTCCCGACTTACGAACTGTTGGTCGTGGGTTCGAACCCAGGCAGGCGCATTACTTCGTGTAATTTATTTCATCACCACTGTTCTCAAAACGGCAAAGGAAAACATGTAAGGAAAAATTCGAAGATATGTAACATCTACCAATCCGCACTGGGCCCGCGTGGTGGATTACAGCCCATCCCACTCCTAGAGAGGAGGCCTGAGTCCCTGCAGTGGGAACAATATAGGCTGATGATGATGATGATGATGATTGCATATTTAACAGTAAGAGATAGGTAGGTACTGATAATCATTCTCACTTTAATAATGTAATCTAAGGTTCTATCTCACGGCCGCGGGTAGTCCTCTGGTTATCGCGGCCTCGACATAGAGGGCGAAGAAGGAACATGGGTGGTTTTTAGTCAGTAGAAGTCTGACACTCCCTTTCGCTCTGCCCAAGAGCGGGAGGGGTTATTCGATGATTTTACACCCACCAAAAAAAAAATAAAAAAAAAAAAAAAAGGTTCTATCTCACAGATCAAATAAAAGAGGTATCCTCCTTTCGGTATTTCCTTTTTTATCTGTTCTGTGTTCTATCTAATATTATAGAGAGAAAAGATTATATCTTTTGTTTGAGACGATATAACTCAAAAATTACTCAGGCGACTTTGAAATTTCTTTCAGCATTAGAAAACTGTAGCTATCGAGGAAGGTTGTAAGTTATATATTATGTATTATTATGACGCAGACGAAGTTGCGTGGGTCAGCTAGTAGTTTATAAAGAAACAAAAAGCAAGCAACACGGCAAGTGAGATTTGAACTCGGACCTCATTGATTGTAAGCCCGCTGCTTAAACTAATCATCAGCCATAAGTTGCAGGTGTCTTTTGTAGATCTTTGTCAGTGGGCACTCGTAGTAAGACGCCCCAAAGATAAATGATCGTGCTCACTGCAGAGTATCTTGTGAGTTCAGTAGCATAGTTGAAGAGATGGTAACTCACTGTACCTGTTCGTGTGTTTTGCTATACCTGATTCTTTTTATTTGGATTCTGGGAAAGGAGTGCCAGACTTCTACTGACTAAAAACCACCCATGTTCCTTCATAGCCCTGTATGTCGAGGCCGCGGTATCTCTTACATCCCACAGCCCCGACGGGATGATACGGAACCCTTGATGTGTAAGTCCGACTTGCACTTGGCAAGTTTTTTAGTCCTAACTCATGCATGAGAGGAAACCTTCTAAAATTCTACATAATATATTTTGCCATGTACAGTGTGAACCGGTAAATTGTGGTTATATTTCTACTTTCTCTACGGGACCAAGATTGAAATCTAGTCTAGACTAGTAACCTAGTATAATATAATATAATTAGACGTCCGATACATTTGTGTCGCGGAGGTTTTAAAGTTCTGTAGGGCTGATTTTATAAGGAAGTAGTCTTGAAAATTATAAGCAATAAAATGAACTTGTTTGCTTGTTTAGTCACTGGGTACTTTATTATCTTTAAAAATATGTTTGTATAGTGGCAAAATGTTGAATAAAAGTTTAATAATATATTTGACGGAGTATTGATATTTATATATATATATATTTATATATATTTAACAACTTCACTGGATAGAGATAAGTGGAAGGAGGGAAGGGAGGCCTTTGCCCTGCAGTGGGACACAAATGGCTAATAATAATAATAATTGATATTTATTTATTAGGTTAGGTTTATTTATTGGGTGTACTCAATATGTATGATAATTTTCCAATATATAATACATTCTGCCTACTCTCTGTATAAAGAGAGAAAGAAGAAGCAGAAAAAATATTAGTCATTAAACAATCAAAAAAATAATTGTAAAACAAATATTTCTAAAAACAACAGAACTGAACATAAAACCACAAACATATATGCAAAGAACAGGTACATAGATACTTTTACTATGTATATTTTTCCACGTTACAGAATATACCAAGCAGGAAATGAACAGCTATTATTGCGCTCTTCTTTTGTTTTATTTTCCTCTGTGAAAAACAGACTTACCATGGAAAATATAAAACTGAAAATAAATTTGCCTGAACATGAAATTAAAATCAGTTTCCATGTTTTTATTGTTCGTGTTTTACACTTTATATTGTGTTATTTAACGAGTAACGTTTACCGTCGTTGGAACGTCTTTGAACTTAACTGTGTGTTTTGAAGCTTAGCTAATTGTTTTGTTATCTTATCTTTTTAGTAGCTTATTGTTTCTACAATTCGTAGACACCTTGACCAAATTACCTAACACGAGTAATACAATCTCGTAGAATAAATATATTTTCTGCAATAATAATTATAGCGTTGCTATTGCTGTATGCTCCAAAAATAAATTGTTCGTTTAATGTGTACTGTAAATATCCACAGAGGTTATAAACGTTAATTGTGTTTAATGCGGTCCTAAGTAAATATTGCCATGCCACCAAGCTAGTCCAAATTCCAACCCATTGTTATCGTAATATTAGTATTGGGTATAAACGTATATGTTTCGCAAAACTTAGATTAGTTTTTTTTTCCTTTTGATAAAAGGGAAAATGACAAAGTAAAAACTACTTTCAACAAGTGAAAACAGTTTTAACTAGGTTTTTAGGTTTTCATTAAGAATGCCTTTTAAACTAATAACTAACGAATTATGCTTTGGTATAAATGGAACCAGTCAAAAATGGGTTTGACCGATTAACAGATTTGGCTGTAAAAAATACACCTAGGAATCATTAATATTTCTTTCACAAAACTAAAACAAGATAAGTTATTTGGGTTATTCACCAACTGGACACAAGAAACTGGACACACATGTGTCCAGTTGGTGTTTCTCAAAATTACTCATCATCATCTGCCTAGCCTTTTCCCAACTATATTGGGGTCGGCTTAAAGTCTAACCGGATGCAGCTGAATACTAGTATTTTACATGGAGCGACTGCCTATCTGACCTCCACAACCCAGTTAATACTAGGTCCCAGGGCCTTTGGTAAGACTGGATGTCAGACTTTCAGGTCACTGACTACCCGTAAGGAATTTGTGGAAGTCCCGTCGAAGTAGTGACTACTTTGACGGGACTTAGACAAGACTGCCAAAGATCTATATATGGCACCCGGGACCAACAGCTTAACGTGCTTTCCGAGGCACGGAGGAAACTCGGTATGTAATGGGCGGTCACCCATCCACAGATCGACCTAGGCAAGCGCAGCTTAACCTAAAGATCGACCCGAGTGGCAGTTCTTATTAAGCCACGAGCTCCTCTTTCTCAAAATTACTATCACTTATTATTTCGTCATACACATACCTACGTACATAAACTCATGCCCTTTTCCCATTGGGGTAGGCAGAAACCACAGAACGCCACTTGCTACGATTCTTACATGCTCCTTTTGCCTCGTCCTCATTCATACATTTATACTCTAAATGATTTTTACTCGTGTCCACATAGTGTAACTTAAATTAAATATTTTTTATGATTTCGCCATCCGGACACACCCAGTTTTTTTCCAAGATAATGGTAATTTCATGAAAGCTTTTAGCTTTTAAAGACCAATTTTTTCTTTTTTTTTGTGTTCTGCTTTATGGCGATGTATTTAGATAAACAATAAGACACACTTTTTGTCCAATTTCTTATCTGTTACTATCTTTTTATGTTTTTGAGAGTCCCTTTCCTTTTCCCAGAACTCACATAAAAGTGGTTTAATTTATGTTACTCTATGTGGACACGCGTAAAAATCTTTTAGAGTAAATGACGAATTAATTAGTGTGTCCGGTTTCTTGTGTCGAGTTGTTGATTATGGTAGGTATATAATATAGTTATTTCGTCATTTACAATGTCATAAACTACAGCTAAAATGTGCTAGAGCGGTTGTAAATATTTATTTATTTATTTATTTATTTAAACTTTATGCACAATAGTGATACATAGGCGGACTTAATGCCACAAGGCATTCTCTACCAGTCAACCTTAGGGTCAAACAAGACAATATTGTGGTAGGCTACAAACTAACTAGAAAAAAAAAAAAAAAAAAAAACAATATCAATTAATAGTACATTGTTCACCGAGAGGAGAAAGTGACCGATTACCGTCGAGGGTGTCGTTTGAAGCCCGAGCCGTAGGGGAGGGCTTTAAAACACCCGAGATCGGGAATCGCGCTTTCTCTCGAGTGATACATAGTGCTTTATACTACACCTACGAGGAAAATAAAAAACTAAATCTTTACTAATTGAAATTTATATTGAAATTGTTGCAGTTAGTGAAGCTTAATGTAACACTTTTTCCATTAATGATTGTTTGTGATGTTTGCGACAATGTAGGAGGAATAACTGGCTGTGCTGTTGGCACTGCGCTCGTAGAAGGCTGTGGTGCCAAAGGGGCAACTGGCTGCTGAGGAGCATTTGGCATCGCCGCGCTCGTTGATGGTTGAGGAGATGAGTCTTGATGCACATTAATCGATCCCGATATTTGGTTATTTATTCGTGTTTTGTTTCCTACGGAATTCTCTATGTAACCTTCTGCAACAGCGGACGATTTCCAACCACCGTGGCGTTTTATTGTGGTTAAATCAGCACCAGTATCGGCAAGAATAGTCGCTGAAGTTCTGCGAAAGCAGTGGCCAGTGTATTCTAGTGGGTTGAGTAAATTAAGGTAGGAAGCTATTTCTCTTGGCACAGTACTTATTTTGTTTTTCCCAATTACTTGTTTCGTACATTTTTTGTTTTTATATTGTAGTAAAACCCGATTGGTTTTGGGGTCACTGGGGCGAATTTCGTTATATTTCTTCATTATCTCATAAAATAAGCCTGATATAACAAATGATCGCTGAATTTTGGTTTTTGTGTTAGGAATATTGACAATTATTCCATTTTCGAGGATTTCGATATCGTCTGTTGTCATATCCACAAGTTCTTGCGAACGACAGGCCCCATTTACTCCTAAAATCAAAATAACCTGTAAACAAAAATATCAAACATGAAAACCTATTAGATTTCTACTCATAAATAGGTACGTAATAAATCATAAACCAGTGCATTTTGTTCATAAACTTACCTTCATCAACAAATATTTGTCATCTGGAGCATTCTGCAAAAAGGAATAAACATCCTTTGTAGTAAGCACTTTTGATTTCTTACTACGGAATCCCTCCGACTTTCTTTTCAGAAATGCTGTAAGTTTTTTGTATTCTTGAATATTTATGTCGTTTCTTGTCAATATAGTACTTTTCAACATTGAGTACATAGACCATAACGTACTTGGTTTGTATTTTTGCGCTTTTTCACTGAAATAAGCTAGCAAAACTGTTTCAGAAAAAGATGCCGCATTTTTTTCACTTTTCCATTGCAAAAAATCGTTATAAGTTTTATTATATTTTTTAATTGATTTCTGTGGTAAAAGGTTATCAATCAGCATTTTTGCTGTTTCCTTCAACTGCGGCGGAGTTGAAAAATCTTCATCATCACTATCACTACTTATCATTTTGATAGTTTTATTTTACTTTCTACGAAAACTGAATCCTCAAACAACACACAAATTGAAAATGGCGCCAATGGCGTCTGCAATTTTTACATGTTCTTTTTTCAAATTGTTTACGCCGCAGGGTCGCACTGCCAGCCCGACCCCATCCAACACACAGCTAGTGGCCAGTGCCATTTTGCGAACTTGGAGATAAAAACTCACTGTAAATACTTTTTGGCTTTTGATATTTAGGTTACCGGCGCATAGTCTTACCCAAAATTAAAAAAAAAAAACCACGTAAGAAATGGATTTTCATACACTTTTCTCTCCCGCTCAGATGCGTTTTCTCCCCGCATATTTGTTCGATATGCAATGACGTACTTTCTACCGTAAATTTGATAAAGTATCAAGGTACTTTCCAAGCAGGTGTAGTATAAAATATATTACTTATATTAATACTAATACACATATAAAAATAACATAAACTAATAAATATTGCAACAAATACCAAAATAAAACATAACTGGTAATTACCATGACTAACTAGTAAAATAGCTATTTGGTCTGATTTAAATAGTGGGAACGTACTTTCCTTTTAAAAGTGAATTTGCTTTCAGCTTTTTTAATTCCCAGGGGTAGCGTGTTCCAGAGTTTAATAGATGAGATAGTGTAAGAATTGGACAAAAAACAGGTGTGGTGTGAAGGAATTTGGAGAATAAGATTTTTGGAAGCTCGAAGATTACGACTATGACAACTGCCCAACACTTTGAAATAACTTTTTAAATAATCGGGAGCTCGTGGATCGTTCATAATCGAGAAAAGCATGCAGAGAGATCTGAGGGACCTCCTGAGTCGGATAGGCAGCCATTTAAGCTGAGAACGGAAGGAAGAAATATGATCGTATTTACGAAGGCCAAAAACAAAACGAATACAATTATTGAGAAGTCGATCCAGTTTATTTAGAAGTTCTTGGGAAATATCAGAATAACAAACATCAGCATAGTCAATAATGGGGAGCACAAGGGACTGAACCAAAGTGAGTTTCGTGCTAGATGGGAGAAAATGCTTGAATCTATAGAGAGACCGCAGTGAGAACGTGACTTTCTGACTTACCTGAGCAACGTGTTTATCCCAACTCAAACTGCTGTCAATGTACAGACCCAAGTCCTTTACGTGGGGTGAAAGAGAAATGACGGAGTTCTCGTACATCAGTGGCACAAGTTGGCTAGTGCTCACATTCCTCAAATAGTACGAGCTACCAATGAGGATGGCCTGGCATTTTTCGACGTTAACAGACACCCCAAATTTGTCAGACCATTCCTTGATAGTACGAAGATCAGCATTGAGTGTTGTAATGCAATTATCAAGGTTGGCAATGTCTGATTGAGCGTACAGTTGCAAGTCATCAGCGTACAGATGGTAAGAGCATTTGAGGATAGCAGTAAGAGAGTTTATAAATAAAGAAAATAAGAGAGGAGAGAGTATACCGCCTTGTGGTACACCAGCTACCAGGTCGCACCAATCAGAGCAATTCTGATCAGCACGTACTGCCTGCTGGCGACCACGAAGATAAGTTGAAAACCAATCCCGTGACAACGATGAGACCCCAATTTGCGACAGAAATATTCCCACGGATAAAGCTTTATAGGTTCAATCCGCGAACTGTTTTTCACACCCGTTATTATTAGCATAAATACCTGTTCCCACGAAAAGTGTATGGCGCCGACATAAATGGTTAAAAATTATAACGCTGATCGCTTCTACCCGCAGCTTTGCCCGCGTGGTGTATGATTATTGTTCCACGGGATCGTACTTCCTAAGATAACAACCGATCTTCATGAAAAGTATCCTTAGTGTTAATACAGATTATAAACTATCTGTGTGCCAAATTCAAACCCGCTTAGTAGTTTTTGCGTAAAAGAGTAACAGACATGTAACCATTCTTATAAAATACAAGATAATGAATTTTCAACGGTCCGGTCGATCCAGCAAAGAACGTTGAACAGTGCATTAATATTAAGGCATCGCATACTAGTGAAAATATCCTAGAAAACAGAGAACGATAATTTGCTCGGTACCTTTATAAAAAAGTATATGGATAATACCCATATTTGTATCCGTCTCTGTTTGTTGCAGGAATGGTGGGCATCAACACGTTAGAAGTGAGACGAAAGTGTGCCCTGTAATTGATGCACTACTATGTATCATCATCATTATCAGCCTATAATGTTCCCACTGCAGGGTCTCAGGCCTCTTCTATAGGAGAGGGATGGTATAATCCACCACGCGGGCCCAGTGCTGATTGGTAGATGTCACATATATTAGATTTTTTGGTTCTGAGAGAGTTTCCTCACGATGCTTTCTTTCACCGCAGTGGTGATGAAATAAATTACACAAAGTAATGTGCCTGCCTGGGTTTGAACCCACTATTAACTGTTCTTAAGTTGGGGCCGCCACCACTAGGCCACCACTGCTCTCCACTGCACTACTTTTTATTACTCAATAATAAGATTGACAATGGGGCGTTAGCTCGTTGTTCAATGTTTTCTCCGGACCGACTGCTCACGAGGCTTGTTCGCGGCTCCTTCTGTGCATACCCAAACGACTCGCTATGAGCCCACAATCCAGGCGATGAATTTGTTAAACGCTCAGGGCCTGCAGTCTGTACAAAGATAGCGATCGCTTTACGACAAAATTCGGTCGCAAAGCTATAACGATGCGGATTTAAGGTGGACGTGAGCCGGACGCGACCCATTAGCATTAGTATTAGCTACCAACTTAAATCCGCATCGTTATAGCTTTGCGACCGAATTTTGTCGTAAAGCGATCGCTATCTTTGTACAGACTGCAGGCCCTGATTGCTCAGGAATCGGATCTAGATCTGTTTTTGAGTAGCAAAAAAGCTATACTTCATTATTGCATGCATCTTTGTAAACTGTAAGTGCAGCAAGTAATTGCTTAAATAAATAAAATAAAGCTTCTAAATACAATTCGTTGCAACATAACATAAGTAATTACTATAAAACTACAAATGTGTAAAATGAAATGAGGAATAAGTAGCAGGATACAACTGGCTGGCCGCCAAAGAGCGCCTGGGTAGTACATAGATGAGAAAAATTGTAGTACATTAAAGTTCGAGTACAATGTTACGTTTCAGCTGTAACAAGTTGTGAGTTTTATTGCGTTTTTATTAAGTAAAAGTAGATTGAAAAAAATAATGTAATATGTGTAATGTGTAATTTATTTTATCACCACTGCTCTCAAAACGGTGAAAACATCGTGAGGAAACCGGTATGTTATAGAATCAAAACCCTTTCCTATCCTAGAGAGGAGGCCTGAGTCCCTGCAGTGGGAACATTATAGGCTGATGATAATGACCAGTAGGTAGAAATGACTAGATAATAACAGCTTTAGAAACTATTTTTTCCCGAAAGTCTGATGACCAGTCGAACCAAAGGTTGTGAATTTCAGATAGGCAGTCGGCTCACATAAAATACTAGTATTCAGCTGCATTCCGCACAAATTTCATTCCTACAAAAAAGACACAAAAAGTTGAGTGGTTTCAGACAAATTACTATTTATGTCAACAAAAACATGTTTCAATGCATACTGTGTATGCATTGAAACACAAAATGCTGTGATATTTTTACCCGACTACGGCGAAGCCAAAAGGAAGGGTAATGATTTTGGCAGTCTATGTATGTATGTATGTATGTTTGTATGTTCCACCGTAGCGCCTAGACTACTGAAGGTATTTTAATAAATAGGGTGTCAATAGATTCGTAAGAATAACGCGGGTGACATAGGCTATATATATTTTAATAATTCTTTTTATGACGGAATTTAAATGTCAAAAACTATGGTCGAAAAAAATTAAATTGAGATAATCATAACATGTTTGGTATCAAATGAAAGGTCTTGGCGAGTACATCACAAATATGTACAATATTTTATTATGGTTTTAGTCAATATACACGTTTAGAATGCGGTCGAAAAGTTTTCGCGGTCTAGTCTGCTATTTACTCGTACTATTTAAATAGCAAAACCAACATTCAGTAGAATTTTACATCATGAAAGTAATATATTGTAATGGTTTTATTAAATAACACTAAAATAAAATACAAATAAAAATATGAGCTTAAAAAACTAAAACCCGACTACAAACCGCGGTCTTAAAAGTAGAAAAACAAGAAAATAATAGGTACTTATCTGATATTCATATATTGAATTTGTATATTTCTATTTAAATATAAGTGAAATTATTATAGAGGTCGTAGTCGCATGCCACCTTGCTAACGACAACAGCAGCTGACTTCTATATCAATAAAAACGCCATGAAGGAGCATCAGGTATCAGTGGCATGCGACTACGGCGGTCCTCTATCATAATTTCACTTAAATTTAAATAGAAATATACAAATTAAATATATGAATATCAGATAAGAATTATTTTCTTGTTTTCTACTTTTAAGACCGCGGTTTGTAGTCGAGTTTTAGTTTTTAAGCTTATATTTTTATTCATATAAAACTGACCTTTAAATAATGTTAAATCCTGTAGAACTTTGGATCTCTGAATTTCACAGTTCAATGAATTTTCAGACGGCTTTGGTGGTGGTGACGGAAATGGTTCTGTAATTAGTTTTCTAATAAGGCTACAAATATTATCTAAAACAAAAATACAAAAAATACAAAAATACAAAATGCTTTATTCGGAAAAAATTTGTTACAACAATGGGTGGTTGTGATAGGGGACTCCTTTTAAGCAATTTTTGCCTGTGTTAGGAGACCCCGCTCTTCCATAGCAAAATAATTACAAATAGTAACAAATGTGGTAAACTTAAACTATAATTGAAAACTTATTTCTAACATTATTCTACATTTTTAATTTAAGAAAAACATAAAAAAAAAAAAAATAAAGGAAAATCAATATCAAAAACAAGAAAAATATTGTAAAAGTGTATGTGTGATGAGTGTGCATGGGCGTGTGGGTGTGCATGAGTGTGAGTGTGTGCATGAGTGTGAGTGTGTGTGTGTTTATGTTTCTATTTTTTATTATTATTATTATTATTTTTTTTTTTAGTGTGCCAGTTTTTGTGAGATTGCATGTATGTGTGCGACCATTGAGTAACCTGTTGTTATTATGTATCTTGCTATTTAACATACTGTAGAAGTGCCTCAGTCTCTTCATACGTGAGTTTTTTGATCCAGTTTGTTACGGTTTTCTTACAATCATATGTGCTTTTGGTGTATATGCAAATTTTTTTGTTTATCTTATTGTATAGCTCAGCAGAGCGTTTATTGAATTGTCTGCATGCAAAAACGGTTTTAGTCTGGGAAACTGGTGCTACTAAGTCTTTCCTTCTTTTGGTTAATTTTTCTGGGTCAAATGGTAGGGTTTTATGTTTTTTCAAGACGGTTTGTATAATATACAACTTTCTTATCGAGATTATGTTGCTGATAGTATAAAGGCTACTTGTAGGGTATAATATGTTTTTGAAGTACATAATCTTAATAAGAGCACGCTGGGCGCGCTCTAAGTATATAAGTTTGGTTTTATTTGCACCTCCCCAGACCGTGATACAATACAGTAAAACCGATTGCACCAGAGCCAAGTATACCTCATTCAGGATGTTTCTAGTAGATTCACGTTTACTGTTTATATCTATTGGAGCAATGTGACGGAGTGATTTAAATATCCAGCTCAGTCTCCGTACTCTATTTGTAACCTGTTCTAAATGCTGGTACCATGATAGTCGTTGATCAATTACTACACCCAGGTACTTAGTCTGCGAAATTTTGGAAATACATAGACAGGCACAATATCTGTTTATTGGCTCTCCGCAAACATGAATTTTTATGTAAAAATCGTCACTTGGTTGTGTTCTGTTACTCACGCTAAAGCATACGTAATTCGTCTTGGATGTGTTTAGCGTGAGCAGGTTATTATTGAGCCAGCTGGCAACTTGGGCCATACCCATCTCTGTTTTTAGTTTTACGTCATGCCACGAGTTCCCAGTAAAAACGACAGAGGTGTCATCGGCATAC
Source organism: Diarsia rubi (assembly GCA_932274075.1). NCBI lineage: Eukaryota > Metazoa > Arthropoda > Insecta > Lepidoptera > Noctuidae > Diarsia > Diarsia rubi. The sequence continues at coordinate 10,915,166 of OW026417.1, read as the reverse complement.
GAAAAGATTTTTGCATTTTCGATTTTCATGTTGCATAGGTCATTAATATACATGAGAAAAAGGGTAGGGCCCAGTATACTTCCCTGTGGGACACCATATGTCACCTCCGCGTCTTCACTGACATATTCTTCCATCTTGACCCTCTGCCTCCTTCTTGAGAGGTAGTCCTTGAATAATTTCAGAGGGATATCTCTTACTCCAGCATTTTCGAGTTTGTTCACAAGGTTTGGGACAGAGACGGTGTCAAATGCTTTTTTAAGGTCAAGAAAGACCGCTAAGCATTTATTTCCAGCATCAAGGTGTTCAGTGACCAGAGAACTTAGAGCTGTAACCGCATCCTCCGTAGATAATTCTTGCCTGAAGCCAAACTGTTGGTTCGATAGTAAAATGAATTTATTTAAGTACTGAGTTAATCTGTTATTAATAAGTTTTTCAATTATTTTGGATATTGACGGAAGTATAGAGATAGGTCTGTAGTTATTGACATCGTCTCTGTCCCCCCCCTTATGTACTGGAGTAATAATTGATTGCTTGAGAAGCTCAGGGAAAATGCCTTTTTGAAAGCAAAGGTTCGCAAGATGGGTTATTATGGGAACGATATCATGTCGCGCAAACTTTAGAAATTTAGTAGAGACTTTGTCCCAGCCCGGGGCACTGTCAGATTTTAACCCCTTCAGTATTTGATCTACTTCCTGAGGATCAGTGTCTAAGAGTACAAAAGTATTGCTCTGCGCAGGTTGGTTGACAGCTTGTTTATTATTAGTACTTGGCACTATTTGCTGAGCTAACAGTTTACCAACGTTGGCGAAGTGATTATTGATAAAATTAACTGATTCTACAGGCGATGTCCTAATATTTAGCAATTCGGTGTTACGTTCTTTAATTTTATTAGAGTAAGTTAGGTTCTTTATATTTTTCCAGAGAAGCTTATTATTACCAACTGATTTGACTAGCAAGTTCCTTTCATATTTACGTTTTAATTTTTTTATAAGTGAGTTACAATGATTTCTATATCTAGTGTAGGTTATTTTTAGAGTTTCGTTATGTGGATTAAGCCTGGATTGTTTCTGTAATTTGTTACGATTTCTTATGCAACGTAAAATGCCTGTGGAGATCCACGGTTTTATTATTTGTTTGCTGTTAGGTATTTTACGAGAAATAGTATTTCTTTCTATGGTGTTAGCAAGTATGTTTATGAGTAGGCAGGTAAGTTGATTTGGATCATCACAAAAGAGGAGTTCCGCTAAATTTTGTTGCTGTAGATCTTTTAATGCTTGTTCAAAATTTGTAATTGTTGTAGTTTTATTTGAATGTAGAGTGTTTTTAATTTTAGACAAAGACAGAAATGTAGTATAATGGTCAGTTATTGTCGTATGTACTATGGCAATAAATGGAGATATTTTTTTTTTATTAATTTTTAGCATAAAGTAGTCTAAACAATTACTTTCCCTCGTAGGTAGTGTATGACCTGAGAGTATTCCATGCAATGACAACATATTTTGATAGTGATTTCTGTTTTTATGTTCATGAGATGACTCTGTATCTTTAGCTCTAATGTTAATGTTTATGTCTCCTGCAATAATAATGTTTTTGCTTGACTTCAGTTTATCTAAGTGAGTACTAAGGGAATTTACGAAACTATCTATATTTGAATTTGAGGGGGAACGATAAATACATAAAATTATATTATTGAGTATTTCCAGTTGGAGACAAGACGCTTGTGATATTTCAATTTCTTGTACTTTAGGTTTTAAAGATTGTTTCACGTATACAGTTACCCCATCATTTTGGTTTAGTTGGCGAGTAGTAAAGTAGGTTAAATAATTGTTAAGTTGGGGCAATGGTTTATTGGGACTAAGTCTACATTCTGTCAGAATTATAACGTCTGTTTCGAATTTAAAATTAGATAGGTTGAGTATAAAGTCGTCAAAGTTACAATAAATACTCCTTATATTTTGGGAAATAATAGTGAGATCGTTTCTGTTGATAAATACATGCTTATCTAGATCTGAGCTATTGCATTCGACTGTACGCGCCACCTCGAAGTTGTCTATTTCATTAATGGTAAGAAATGTGTCAGTCATGAAGGTTTTTATAAATAGAATATAAGTTATTGATTAGGTAAGCGTTTTGAATAGGTCTAGTTGCTTTAGAAAGTTTATAAATTGTATTATAGTTTATGGAATCTTGAGGCTTTATTTCTGACAAGATACTTGAGTATGTACAAAAGCTGTAAGAATAGTGAAAGAAGTGTTGGTGTGTGTATGTTTGAGATGTATGGTGATTGTGTATGTGTGAGTGTATGGGAATATTGAGAATACGTAAAATTAGGTAATTTAGGTTTAGGTCTACAGTACTGTAGTTAGTTGACGTAAATGTGCACAGTCTTACCATACCTGAAGTTGATATCAATTTCCTGATAGAGATTGACAATAAAATTTTCTTAAGAAAAAACCAGGTGTACATGAGCTCACTGGTCAACAGTCATTGTTTTAATAAGAGTTTATGAATTTGTTCTTCGCAAGTAATGGTTATTGTAGGCGCTTGTTCATCCTTCTTTATATAGACTTTGCCGTATGCTGTCCAACAGAATTTGTAGGCTCCTGCCCTCGTCAAGTCTCTAGCAAGGAAGTGTAGGCGTGATCCTTTCGGGGTTAGGTGCTCCGATAGGAAGACAGGGGTGTCTTCTTGGGATTTAAAGCCCAGGTGCTTACAGCATAATTTGGTCTTGTTTTTTATATTATAGGCCTTACCCAACTTCAGTATCTCAGTCCTCAGTAGAGCAGATCCAGTTTCAACAATGATTGGAGTATTTTGCGAATCTGTGTTTTTACCGCGTACTCTATAGATGTCTCTAATGTCATATTTACCAATATTACAGGTTAAGGTACGAGCAAGACTCAAAACCATTTCTATTAGGTCTTCTTTGCTTTCATTGCTCTTTTTTGGCACATTCTTTATGACAAAGTTTGTTTTACGTCCACCCATTTGAAGGTCCTCTATCTTATTTTCTAAGAGAGTTATTTGCTTTTTGTCTTCTTTGGTCTGAACCTCCATTTCTAGAATTTTCTTTTTTAGTTCTTCGTTTTGTTCAGTTAAATACCTGATCGAGCTCTCTATGCTAAGGTTCGACTGTTGAATCTCCGTTAAAGTTGTGGTCACTATTTTTATCTCATCGCTATGTTGTACTGAGAAAAGAGTCATCATCTTCTTGATTTCCAACTTAAAATCATCCAAAACGTCTTTATAATTTACTTAGCTCTTTACCTCTTTGGTCTAGTAATTGTAAGCAGACAATGACTTTCAGGGTTTGATTCCCAGGTTAAGATATTGGATATTGGGTTTTTACCATCAGGAATTTCTCAGTAGCATATCAATATAATAACAATAAGCTCACCTCTATTATATAAATAAGACTTACCTACTGTACAGGTCAAATGTGGGCGAACTGTATGCACACCTATTTTGTGTACGTTATCATTTTCTTCGTTTGCATTTATATTTGCATACAGCAGGTGGTTAGCATCGTAATTGAGCGTTCTGATAGGTATTCAAGAGTCTATATAGATTTTCCCGAACATGGCAAATATTGCAATGTTAATTTGCTGTTTTTCCCACACACTCAAGTATTCTACACATCTGTTACCGTAGTACCAGGTAAGCCAAGTACGTAGCTCTCTCGTCAGGGCTGCGGGTTGTTCGAAAGAGATACCGCGGCCTCGGCAGAAAGGGCTAAGAAAAAACCACCCATGTTCCTTACATGGGTGGTTTTTATTCAGTAGAGCGGAAGGAGTCGTTTGATGATTTCAGACATTAAAAAAAAACATGAAAGTTGGTAGCTCTTATGGTGACTCAATATCTCGAGGAACTGTAGAGTGATGGTATAAATTACTCAAGCTATTCATGTAACCGAGCGAGCAGGAGTCAGGAAAAAGTCAAACATCAAGAACAAAACCATAAAACATCATCATCTGCCTAGCCTTTTCCCAAACTATGTTAGGATCGGCTTCCAGTCTAACCGGATTGTGATTCACTATCGGTGACTGCCTATCTGACCTCCACAACCCAGTAAGTTAGTAATACGATACCCCTTAGTAAGACTGGATGTCAGATTTTTAAGTTCGGACTATTGGTTACGACTGACAAATATACTAATAGCTGTTGCCAGCGGCTTCGCCCGCTACAACTCGAAAATTATCCCACGGAAAGATAAAATCGGGATAAAAACTATCCTATGTGTTAATCCAGGTTAAAAATTATCTGTAAACCAAATTTTATTCAAATCCGTTTTGTAGTTTTTCCGTGAAAGAGTAACAAACATACAAACACGCATACTCACGAACTCACAAACTTTCGCAATTATAATATTAGAGTGATATCGATAGATAGATTAGATTATTTGGCATTTTGATAACTTGGTGCCCAAAGCCAAGACGCTTGATTAAAAAGAGAAAAATATTATAATTACGAGTATGAGTACAATTTTAAAAATTCTCCTAATACGCACTTCTACAGTAATTATAGGTAATTTTGTTCTAATCTCTGGTCTTGAAAAGGAATTCTCTTAAAGTGACTCAAGTGGCGACTCAGGGATTATATTAGGTGGATTAGTGACAGCATCCACTTAGAACCTGACGACATGACAGAACGAAAACTTGATATTAGGACGTAGGAGGAAAATCGCACATTTAATTGTTTTTATTTACGGGAAAACCCTCAAATGTTAAACGACTCAAATAATAAATTGTTGGAAGTTTTTGCTAGATCAATACATAGACCACACGCTTTTGTGAAACTTTAATGTTTTCCGACACTTACTATGTTGTACTTCATGACAAATACTAAACTAAACGATTGCTGGGGTCTTATAGACCACCCTTTGCTTATCGACTGTTTATGTCCGGCAAAAGAGAGGCTTTCATATAGATAAATACACACTACAAATTATAAAGATGTTTGACGGTTACATAAAGTATAGAACTGCTTTTTCATTACTCATACTCTGAAAGTAAATACTACTTTTCAGCCCTAGGGAGAATCGCTTTCAACTGACAGCTCATTAAAAAAATCAATCATTAAAAAAAAATAGGTAGGGAAAGGCGTACAAAATGACATACCCTCTGCTAAATCAGCCCTCCGCCACTGGAGATAAAACATGGACTGGAACCGTTACTGTCCAATCATCGTGTAAAGACCTTTGTATTATTGTAGATCCATAAATTGCTTCGTTTGAGGTAGACGGTATGGCAGTAACTGTTTCTTCTAGAGCCTGTGAAGTCGAAGGTCTTAATGAATTTTCTTCCTGCAGTAGGTTTTCCTCTACCGGTGGGTCTTCTTCAACGTCTCCCAGATCTGGTTGCAAAGGGATGTTTGTAGTTTCAGCAGGCTCAAACAAGTAGTCCAGAAATATTTTAGGGTCAATAGGCTAGAGACCTGTTTTCTGAAACCCGTTGACTGCATTTTGAACGGAGCAGCTCTGCAATAGACTTTGTTCAATATTAGACCTAGTTGAAAATGTCTTCCGATTCTTAAGCCAATTAGACACCTCTTGGTTGAAATACGTCTTTAATAGGCCATAAAACGAGACATTCAAAGGTTGCATGCGATGGGTGCAGTGCGGCGGTAAACACATGAGAATGATACCATGTTCCTTTGCGAATGTTAAGCTGTCGATTCCTTTATGGCTTATGTGCCCATCTTTGGGGGTGTTGAGGAACAGGGTGTAAAGTTCCTCATCCCCCATAGAAAAGGGAGGATCCTCCGACCAGACGGGTGCTGTGTCTGGTGGGCTAACTGCCCGACATATGTAAGTCGGGATTTTCTATATAGGCTAATGTGGCGGATAACTTTGATAGCGCGATGCAGAATTGCCAATGTTAGTTCGCATCTGTTGCGATAGATGGCGCTGTCGCCACACATCTATAATCAAAAGCACTTTATCATCAAGGCTTGCTTTTACATGAGTCTGAAAATGTATTAACCATTTATGAAAAACAGCTGTTGTCATCCAACCTTTATCTGTGCAATGCCTAAAATGCCAGTTGGAGCGTCATCTATTAATTCCTTCTTCATTATTTTTCTTGGATATATAAGGCAGGGAGCAATATAGTGTCAATTTGCACTCATGCAACAAACCACGGTAACGTTTGACCCCCGTTCAGCGCTAGTCAAGGCCCCAACCTGCTTTCGGCCCATAGTCGCAAACACCTTTTGGGGTCTTTGAACAGTTAATAACGCACTCATCAACATTGTACAGCCTATGTGGTAAAATGTTATTGCTTTGCATAATTTCTACATAGGTGTTAAAAACAGTGCCACTTGCGGTCTATTGAAAGCTTGAGCTCTCGCAGCAGAAGTAGCTTCTGGTTTTCTCAGACTAATATCTGGATTTCTGCGTCTGAATCCAGCCAGCCATTCGCAACCTGCCATTTTCGTAACTTTATTGAAATTGTGTGGAATCTGATTAACCTCTGCAAATTGGTAGGCTAATTTCAAAACTTCTTGACGAGTAAAACCGAAGAGTCTTGTTTCTAAAAGCTTTATATGACTAACCAACTCTCGTTCCATTGCATCTGTAAATACTTTCCTATATCTACCCATGCCTCACTGCGTCACTGGCGCCAAACCCCGTCTCGGGACTAAATAAGTAACTTTCACCCCTTGGATAACAATGTACTATTTTGTAGCGGGAAGCAGAATTAAGCCCCGGATTACATATTCAACAAAAAACTATCCTAGTACACTGGTGCACATGCAACGTATTGCGATCAACAATAATCTAAATGACCATGTTCAGAAGCTGTCAGTGTCATAATAGTTTAAAGCTAAATCCGTTTCATTAGTCATATTCCCTTAGTTTTTTTATTAAACTTTTTCATATAACGTTGAAATTCACAAGGAAGATCAAAAAAAGAACGATACAAATAAATTGTTCCTAATCGTAACAAACACATACCTTTTTTTCTCTACAATAACAATATTACATACTCTTTTATGTAACTTGGAAGTATGTTCTTACGTTTCAGGAACTTGTATTCTTCAAATTGACCTATTTAGTTTTTATGTCCCAAAACCAAATGTTCGTGCTGCTGAACAAAACATATTTTAAACGACAATAAAACGGTTTCAGGTGTCCAACAATGTTCTCTTTACGGCCTTCAGTAAGGCACTGATAATAAGCTACGGTTATGACGTCATTATCAAAGTTTACGTCATAAAAGCATAACGGGAACGGGACACATTGTGTTGTGTATTTTAGTAGTGCTTGCTCGCATTTTCGGTTAAGAAATAAGGGAACCAATAACTTCGATTCATGTTAGTTTTTTCAATTGACTGTTGCTCGTCAAATAAGTTGCAAGAACTGTTATAGATTATTTTCTGACGTCAAGAGTTCTTAACAGGTGAAAAACTGCTAGAAAATATTTACAACTCTTACCGCACCGCGAAAGAAAATGAATGCTATTAAAATCTTACCTTTGACGGCCATGTTGGAACTGTTTACCTATATACCTCCACAATATGAGAAAAGAAGAGAAGAGCTAGGCTGTCAACTCCGTGAAATTAGTCGACTCAGTTAAATTCCGTGAAATTGTCGTACCTCAACCACAGAAGCCACCAATTAAGATTTGACAGTTGATTTACGGAAGGCTTCCCGAAACCACAGATTTGTTGAGTATCTCTAAGAGCCCGCCACTTATTGCTTATTGGTTGGTTCCATAAGCCGTTGGCGACCAAAATGAGGAGAGATCTCAATTACAGGTTACGGCCTAGTGGACCGTAGGCATCGGTATACTGGTTAAACGAGGCAAACCGCAGGCCAGACGATCCTTCTAGAAATTTCTGTGCGGTTTTAGGAAATGGGTAACGTTTGGGTACAAACAAACAAAGGTAGGTATTCAGCATCATAGAATACCTTTGACCATTAAGTTTCTTTTTAAACTACAATTTGTTCTATCTGAATTTCTTTTACTCCACTGTTTGGTATACAGGGTGTAAATTAACCCATCACACAGCCATCAACCAAGCATTCTATACATCAAACTAAGTACCCCTCCGCAAAAACTTTTGCTGGGAAACGACTTTTTTTTGGGGTCAAAAATCACATTTTCGGTAAAACTCAATGTAGCACTGTTATAACATTGTACTAGTGGATGCTTTGAATAGTAAACGGGTCATAGAGGTAATTTAAGTAAAGTTATCACCTGAAAAACTAGTATTTACAAAAGCAGCTGTGAAAAATTTGGAACTTTGACCCCCTATATCTCCGTAATTACGGGGTTCCCAGGTATGGTCTAGAACAAAAAAAATATTGCAGTGGCCCCACCACTGCAATATTGTTTGCCAAGTGCCCTTCATTTGCGTTAAGGGTATTTTAACACCCTATATAGGTCATTAACTTTTAATTGAGGTTAACTTAAGATACCTACAAAACTTATAAATGTTTCCTTATTCACGCATAAACGGATCCTTTGTCTATCGTGATTTGTTAGAAAGTACTATCCGCCATTAAAAACATTTATTCAGTAAAAGCAATACTTATTTGCTCCAGTTTTTCGGAGTGAAAACGGTGGGAAGAGCTTTGCTCCGAAGCGTGTAACGTTAATACCAAGGGAATTAACTCGTAAAAGGGGGTAGCCTGTAAACCTTATAGTGTTTCAACACTGGCTCTATAGCGGTCGTTTAAAGAATTTCTTTACGATCCAAAAGACAGTTTCATTTTAAGCGTTAAACTTGTGGCTGTGAAAAGGTGGAAAGAGATAAGTTTGGAATCCATTTTATAATAGGGTAGTTAGCAAAAAAATCTAATTAGTCCGTCATATAGATTACCAAAAAATATTGGACACGCATTTTTTCTTTTTTACGTAAACAAACAATGAAGACGATACAGTGTTTTGAAAACTTGTGTGACGTCATACTCTAAGACATTAGTATGACATTTTTTTTGCGGTCAGTGACATCACTAACCCCCACTCTAGTCTTTGACGCGTTATATTTTCTGCAATTTTGATTGATTTGATAAAACAAAAAATACGTATCCAATATTTTTCGATAATCTAACAGACGGACTAATTAGAATAACATTTAAAGTCAGAAAGAAATCCCTATTGTAACCCGTGCAGACACACACGGAGGCTTTCCATGCTCAACTTACACCTTGTATGTACAAGTGCCTTTAAAATACACCTCTCGCTCTGAGTAGAGCAGAAGCAAGTGTCAGACTCTTACTGAATAAAACCCATCCATGTTCCATCTAATGCCCTTCGTTTTAGGGCCACGGTAACTCTTTCGAAGAAATTCCGAAACCCTGACAGGCATGGCCTGGCCCTAGTGGGCCCCGTCTATTTTCCTGACAACACAATGAGGCGCGCTTGGAGCACAACCCTATGAGTTGCAAATGAAGTACTATTGTATAGACATACTCGTACTATATAACGACGGAGGGTTTCTTTCGATATTTGTATAGTACGAGTATGACTAAGAAAAAAGAAATAACATCTGCATACATTTATGTTCGCATAACTCAACCAAATAGAAACAATAACTGATGATATCATTTATTTTTATTTCAGATCTGGTCCTAAAGTAAAAGTTGATTACTTTTATAAGTATGTACTCATCATCGGCATAGCCTTATTCCCAACTATTTTAACGTTGGCTTCCAGTCTAACCGGTTGCAACTGGAAATCAGTATTTGATTGACTGCCTTTCTGACCTCCACAACCCATTTCTACGAGTACTATTACTACCCTTCAAAATTTCTCTAGTAGCGAGCCAGCATATAAATAAAAACCAATTTCTCGAATCTTTTATTCCTTTTCACCAAGAAATTGTATTCAAAACCTCAATTGTATCCTATGGGACAAAATGAGGATATAAAAACGATAAAAAATATAATACATATTATTTTAACGAGTACTTGTTGCCTCGAGGCAACTTGGCCTCTTGCCAAACAAGCTTTACTCGATTTAAATCGTGTTTTATCTGTCCCAACCAAATGTTATGTTTTGCTCTTAACTTAAAAAGATAGTCATTGTTTTTTGAATTGTATTTATTATTTGAATAGACTTAGGAATATTTTTAACTTAGATAAGCAGTCGAGACTTTCTTACACTATCACACTTCACACTATATATCACACTAATATTATAAAGGCGAAAGTTCGTGAGTGTGTGAGTGTGTATGTTTGTTACTTCTTCACGTAAAAACTACTGAACGGATTTGAATAAATCTTGGTACACAGATAGTTTATAACCTGAATTAACACTTAGAATAGTTTTTATCCCGATTGTATGTTCCCGTGGGATAATTTTCGAGTTGTAGCGGGTGAAGCCGCTGACAACAGCTTGTAACTTATTAATAAATCTCATAATTAATCATATCTGCCTCGTTGGTCTATTGGACGCAGGCGCAACTGCTGAGCATGAGATTCTGGTTCGATTCCCAGGTAAAGTAAAGTGTTATTGGGTTTTCCCATAAAGTTTTTCTGAGTAGCAGTCATGGAGACTGAATTACTGCCCGGTTGATGGCAATTGGGCTTGCCCCCTATTACATAGGACTTAAAGATAACTGGCGAAATATGAGTGTAAAGTGTACTATTAGGTACCCCTTTGCCTAACCCCTCGTAGATTACATGCGTGATGGTATGTAATGTTATCTCATAATCGTTGAAAAATGCCACAACAAGCCACCTCATTTGAGACCCAACAAAGTACTTGACTCCGGAGCATTACAGAGAGTGCCCATTATTTAAACTTTTGCTCAAAATTACTTATTTGACTGGACTTATGAACTTATGTCGGGGTAAGGTTCCGAATTTGTACTGTTTTAAGCTAAGCTGTTAGGAATATTCAAAATTTATTCAATAGAGATTAGGCATTCATTATAAATACTTAGATTAGATTAGATCAGAATAAAATGAAGAAGGAGTACTTTTAAATGCACCTCTGCCTAACCTTTAGGGCATTGCAGGTGTGATGTTATGTTATGTTACAATGACAACCTTGACTAAAACCTAACTAAAATCTAACAAAATACAGTTACATCATGAATTGATAACTTAAAAAATGTTTACAAACTTAAAATAAAATAGTAATTTCGTGTGACTCACATTTTTGCCTCTAATGCTATAATCTACTTCATACATATTATAAATTATATTTCATGTTTTAAATTAAACATATTATAATTATTATAAATAAATTATGACAGTGGGGACTATACACCATTTTGTGTCGTCTTGGTGCGAAAGTTTTTTTTTACTTAGCCCTATACTGGGATTCCTGTAACCTTGAACTCACAAAGAAAAACAGCCAGACCCGGAAAAACAACTTGTAAGCCATACAAATATTTGTTCCGTGCAGAAATCGAACCACACGCTGCGGAGTATAGCACAGCCACTTGACTGTGCCAACCATTTAGTCAGTTGAGCCTAAAGCGATAGGATTTTGAGAATGCTGATAAACACGCTTTTAATAGAAGTAATGATGAGGTAATGAAACTAAATAATAATTAATTTACAATAAAAATGTCTAAAACAATATAAGAATTTAAGAAGGTCGAAAAATTTTTCATCTAATGTTTATTTTGCTAAAAATCTAAGTATCTATTGGCAATTATGCGTCAAACAAAACACAAAAAATCACAACATGCACTAAGATTATTTAATAAATTAAGGTTTTCGGTCATAACAGATTAACGCTTTGACATACCGTAAAGAGTTGAAATGTGAACTTTATATCATATATTTTAAGATACATCAATAAAGATATATCTGCACCTGCAATGTACGAAATCCTTTACATGATTCAGAGTCGACACTTCGGAGCAAAAAACTATCAAAATTCACATCTTTCATTACGTGTCACATTTTAATTAACTATGTGTACACAGTTAACACACAATACACGATTACAAATATAATTGGCGCTTTCTGGCCCATTCTGAACCGAGATAGCCTATCTCGCGTGTATCTTGAGTGGACACTTCATTAGGTCTAAACAATAGCCTTAAGCCTAAGTATTCACGCACAGAATATTAACATTTTATACAAACATAGTTCTGCGTATATAGTGGCAAGTAATTAGGGCGAGAGCACTTTCATACATCGCCTGGGGATTTTATATAAAAAACAAAAGATTGTGTTAGCAAGAAAACATGAACTGTTTTTACATCATAACATGAAGATTCGGCATTCTGATTACGATAATTAGTTCATAATTTTGTGTATTACGTTCATAAATAACATTTTAACAATAAATGCATAATTATGGTAACTGGGACAAGGTTCATAATAACAGCCTTGAAACTCAGAAAAAAGGTCGAAGTCGTATTTTAAACAAAAATGTCTTTCTTTTAGAACCGAAGAATTCAACGCGCGATTTTTCGAAGACGTCGAATTTTGTAGCAAGACACGTTTCAGATAAATTAGCAGTCTTTCAGTACTTGCACTGTAGTCAACATCTTCTTTACGTGCTTTTGAATTGCTGGTAGAAGCTCTTGGCCGCTTTCAAAGCGCCTAGTATGAATTTTTCATCGCAAGGGTTATCGTCAAAGAAAAATGCTCCACAATGGAGGGCTTCGGAGCAGGATTCATTGATTTGGTTGTCTTTACAGCAACCGAGGATTGCTCTAGCGCATGGAGACAAGGTGACAGGCACTGGGACATCAACACCGTTTCTTGCTTGGAGAATATATCGTAGTTCATTGTAAGATAAACTGTCTGGTGGTTGGATAGTACTTCGCTCAGTTACAGTATTTCTAAGAACCTCAGGTCTTCCAAAAGTTTGCACGAACATCAAGGTTGTGATGATTATTGTCGTGTAGGTTGCCATTTCTGTAATAGAAGAGAAATATTGATGTAGTCAATAAGCGCAATGAATGGCCTACAATTCTACATCGTTTTTATTTATTATTGGGATGGACTTAATAAGAAAGCGCTTTTATACCTACACAGAAATACCGTAACGACTAAGGCGTTATAATATAGGCGCGGCTTACGATGTTTAAGACTATGCCTTTGCAATGGTATGTGTTATCTTGTAATCCATCCGAGGTTGCAAACAAGGCATTAAATGTCAACTCAAGTGTCATTATAGTAATGTAGTGTACAGAATGTTGCGATTTCGCTTCCTTCTAAGCACAAACGAAGCAATAACTTCCCCAAACAAGGAGATCTACATTTTTTACCCACAGAGGATCAGAACTATTAATATAAACATGAAACATGTAACATTTTACAACTAAAAATGTGGGTTCACGTGACGTTAAACGTGATTCTGTATAATAAACGCATTAATGTCGCGGGCCAACGCGGTTGGTTTTCCCAGCGCCGCGCGCCGCCCGAGGACAACGGTCGATGGCGTGTGTATAGATAGAGCCAACTACCAATATACAAACATTTGTTAATCCGCGTTTTTTTCGCCTCAAGATGTTGGTTCAAATGTTGGCCGTAGCCGTATAGAAACCTTTTAAGGATATGTCCGTAGACAATGTCAAGGCCGCGAAGGTGTGACCGATATCACCATTCACATGCTTGTGTAAATATTACTCATGTGTATTTTCTTAGAAACACTATGTAACCACAGCGTAATTAGTCATAGTATTTGTAAATACGTCTGCCGTTTTCTAAGATTCGAGAAATTATTGTCTTATTTTCTTATCAATATAATGAGTTTACTTAAACTACGTCATTTATGGTAATCTTTCAAATTAACATAATTAGCTAATTAAAATCACTTTACTTCTTGTCTGCGCAATCGTAGGTCAGTTAAGGTTAAGAAACCACGAATACACAAATATTATGTACCTACAATGTACAAAACAGGTTTTCGCATCATAACCTCAAATAATTGTGTAACAACAGCGTAAACGTTTCGGAGTAATTAACGTTTTAAAATACTTCGTGAAATATTGCAATTAAATGCGCAATTATTATATAAATAGCTTGATATTAACATAAACATAAATGTAAATTACTTACTAAATTCCTTCCTGCAATGTATTTGGATGTAACCGTCTTACTTTTGAACACTAATTTCCGTGATTTTCACTTATTTTGCACGATACGTCCACCTCTCAGTTGAGTCTACTATCGTCTGCGGGACATTTATATTTATTAAGCTATATAAACATCGTGTTTCTACAGTCATTTAACTTTCCGATAACTTGGGATGCGGGATTTTGCACTGATATAGCTAGTTATTGTGAAATTTGGTGATGACGTAGATCCTTCGGATTATCAGTGCGATTTGTAAAGAACCTTTTTATAAGCCTTTATTTTTTCTAATAAAAAAATTTGTTGTAGTAAAAACCCAGCTACATAAAATACTTGATTTATAAACACCTGTTGTCATAACTTCTTGTAAACGAATAATTAAAACTGGTCTGTTTAAAGCATATTTACCAGTGACAAATTATTTTGGCCCACATATTATTTTTCTGTTGATATGCCCTTAAAAGCTGCACGACCAGAAATTTTCCGTGACTACTGGCATTTGGAAAAACCTATGGAAAAATTGAACCCTTACCTTAAGTTGATGACAAAACATATATATATATCATAAAACAAGAGTACGTTTTAGTTACTAGGTAACTAGAACGTTGTGTTTTTCTTGATCATCTTTTTATAAGCCTTGTTTTCTTCAAATGGCTAAGTTTGTAGTACAAACTTATAATGATACCATACTACTATATAATTTAATTTAATCTTATAACACTCTCAAGACAGTGTTTTAAGACAAAGTTGACTTTACAAATACCTAACACCATGTATCTTCTTCAACATTAACTGGTAAACAACTACATTTGTTTCAAAATTGTTATTTGTAAATATTTGATAAACATACTACATAAATAATTATTTAATCATTTTCGGACAAGTGGGAATTCCATAGTTTTTTAATGTTTGAACTTTGATATGTTGCCGGTTTTAAAGAACCGGATTACTATGTAGGTGTGCATGTATAGTCCATTTTATAATTGTTTTACCATCCTACGTTTTAAGTCATACACGTCATACAACAAACTCGCAACAAGGTCTTTTCTTTATTTTTGACAAACCCGCTACACTATTCTCAAATTACTGAAACTCCTGAGTCCAGAATTAACAGTGAATCAATTATTCTCAAACCACCAGAAAATCACAGAGACAATGAAACCTGATGATATCCTTGTAAAGTAATATGGATGTTTCCTGACTTTAAAAAAATAGGATTCTAATTAGTCCTGTTACGAGTAGATTATCGAAAAATATTGGATACATATTTTCTGTTTTTTCAAATCACTAAAAATGTACGAAGATAAAACGCATCAAAGATTTGAGTGAGGGGTTGTGACGTCACACACCGGCAAAAAATGTCGTACTAATGTCTTAGAATGTGACGTCAGACGAGTTTTCAAAGCACTGTATCGTCTTTATTGTTTTTTTACGTGAAAAAAGAAAAAATATATGTTCAATAATTTTTGTAAATCTATCTGACGGACAAATATTTTTATTTGTTTGTTAAACCGTTTATTACACTGTTTTGAATCCCGCAATGAACAATGGAGTAGGAAAAACATAAAATACAGCAGAAGACAGAACAGAACAAGGCCATCGGGCACAAAAAGGTGTATACCTACTGGGGTTCAGCACCACGGATAACCAACAAGGTCTATTTGGCTATGTATGTGACAGTAATACTAGGGCCAAATGAATGGGAAAGCGATAAAGCAGAGAGACGTCCTGGATAGCTCCTTCTCTTTCGCACACCGAAGTGATTCGCCGAATACCGCGACCGTGATGTGACCGTTTTCATCCGTAATTTTAAACGATTGCTGGAAATGATAAAGTTACTATAGTATAGCTGTACAAAAATAATAATACCTAACCTACTCAGCTACTGCACCAATTCTGTTTGGTGTTGTAGACACGGTTCGAGCCTTTTTACCCGACTGCGGCGAAGCCCAAAAGGAGGGTTATGTGTTTGGCGTGTATGTATGTATGTCCGTTTCTTTGTTCCCTCATAACTCCTAAACGGATAAAGGGATTTGAATAAAATATACGTTGTTCCATTCGTCTTAATGGCGCGAGTGTCACTGGCTACATTAAAATTAAATAACAAATACATTTGCTGATTTGGGGGGATAACGCGGATTTCAAAAAAAAAAAAAATCCTTTACCATCGAGTAGGGTATCAAAATGAAGGGTTTTAAAAGGAGGTTACAAAAATGTTAAACACTTATATGTTTAAAAGAAATTCAAAGTGACAAATCCTAGAAACAAACACAAAAGTTAAATCATCTGCGAAGAATTTTACGCGACCAACGAAAGAACAAACACAAAAGAACTAAAAAGTTGGAAATAAAAAAAAGTTGTTAAAAAACTTAAAAACCCGACTGAAAAAACTGAAAAGCAAACAGCGGGGTTCATTTGAACATTAAATTTAATTATGAAATGAAATGAAAATAGAATGGACCCCGCCTGCTTCCAAGTTTTGTTTAATTTAAAATGTGCTTGTTGTTTGCTTTTAAGTTTTTTCAGTAACAGGTTGTAGTTGTAGGCCCTACAGGTTTTTTTGTTTTTTAACAACTTTTTTTTTTCATCTTCTGCCTATCTCTTTTTTTTGCAAGGAGTATTTTACATGGAGAGACTGTCTATTTGACCTTCACAGATAGAGACTTTCAGGCCATTGACGTACTAGTAACAACTGCCATAAAAGATCAACAGTTTGTTAAGTTAAACGAGGGATTTACTGAGGTATGCGTCATTATTCGATTCTCGTCCCAAATATGTAAGAAACTAATCTTAATTTCTGACGTAATTGTTCCATGGCCCATATGCTTTCCAGGTCTCACTTCACTGCAGACTTTTCTTTTTCGCCAATGTCCTACGTCAGTTTTAAAATATGAAGGAAAAATGGATTATACCTAAAAGTCATATTCTGCGTGCAATAAGCGCAAGGGTTGCGAGTCTTTTGCGTAATATTTGGCATGGTTCTGTAAGTTAGTTATCAGTGTCTTTTTTGTTCATAGTTTTATTAGTATCATGTAATGATTCATTGAGTTCATCATAAAATGATTATTATTATTAAAATAAAGATGGACCTAAGCAGCAGGTATTACGCTGCCATCAATTTGGTGATACCTAAATCCATAATTCATAATCAATAACTTGGTGCCTTGCTATCAACATTGCTGACCATTTAGCAAGCTATAAAATTGCTTACAAAATTCGTATCCATAAGAAAGACGTAACTGTTCTTGTAATAATTAATATATTTTCCTCTACAATGATCATGCAAATTAATGCTGATTTTATTCAATCGCCGCCGTATGTAACTGGTTCCCCGCCTTCCGCATTCACTATGTGTCCAAAGCCTTTCTTCAGTTCAAACCTTATCTAAAGAACGTAACAAATTTAGTGGTAAGTGCAAAGTAATAGAGGTAAATAAATCTCAATATTTTGTCAAGTCGTTAAAACGGAAAGAAAAAATTGTGGCCATTCACTGTCAGAAGTTTTGATCAATGATTTAGTAACTTAAACCACCTTATTTACTAGCTTTACAAAACAACGTCATTTGGAATGATTGCCTCAAATTAAACTTGTCAAATTCTACAATTTTAAGGTTCAAGGTAGTTGGGAGCCCGAAAGTGTGAAAACCAGTTTTACCAAAGGGTATCGAATTACCACATACTAACTGGGTTGTGGTGGTCAGATAGGCAGTTGCTCCTTGTAAAATAATGGTATTCAGCTGCATCCGGTTAGACTGAAAGCTGACCCCAATGTAGTTGGGAAAGTCTAGTCAGATTTTTGATAGTAAAAGGCGGTCTTATAGCGATATCTTTTTGACATGTTTTGGATGGACTGATGTATACAAAGAATGAGAATTATTGTAAGGTAAAGATTCCACACAATACATGCCTTTTCTCCTAGCCCTTACTCTACCCTGCCTTTACCCTTAAGTTACGACCAAGTTCACTGACGGTCAGCCAGTTTTCACCCATATACGTTAAGTAATATAATAATAGTGGAAGAGTGGTCGGTAGTTCTAAAGCCACCTTTGAACTCGGAATTTCCTCCTGATTACATTTCCTGACTTTGAACGATCATTACTGGGCTCCATAGCACATCGTATGATGTCATTAGTATCAATAACACATAATGAGATGAAGCCATAGACCACAAATCAGTAATAATTGGAAAATCCAATTTTCCTGCTATTGTAATGATACACTACTTTGTGGTGTGTGAGCAAAAAATCTTAATATGTTGTGTTATTGTGTATCGTTGTGATTCAAATTATTACCTTATTATGCACCGAACAGTACTTAGGTCGCCCATAAAATGATTACACTGAGATAATGTCATTATGTTGTTAACGAAGCAGAAAAGCACACATTATCAACCAACTTATACGAAAACAATAACTAAATTAAATGTACCACGTTTGACCACTTTGAACCGCAGACTATAAGTGGTTTACTGTAATTGCCCCTGGCTGAAGGCCTTAAACTCAAGACATCCACAGGGATTTGTCCGGATAAGCAGAAGCCAGTCTCATAGACTGAACCGCGAGATGAAACTACAAAAAAAAAAAAAAAATTAAAAGATTTTAGAGTGATATAGAATATCACTCTAAAATTATAAAATATTTAAATATTTTGACAACCGTCACGGTGGATTTAAAAAAACTTATAAACAAAGGTAATGAAAATATAATTATTTTGGTCAATGTTTATATAAAAGTTAAGTAACGGGTGATCTTTATTAGAACATGACGTAAATGCTATTTACGATTTGACATTTATTACTTTGCCATTATATCTTTAAGTATTAAATAAGATTAGAATATCAAAGGTGCAAATCAAGATTTAAATAAGGAGCAAGTTCTGTAGATCAAGGAAAATAATACCAAAGTCAACTAGTCTATGACAAGTCAATTTTATTGAATGTTTCCAGTTATAAAACATATGCGATAGGAACATTGTTACTATCCTTACATTGTACTTTTCTGAGTATAAGAATGTACTAGAGTGTTTACACTTTAACAGTTTCGTATAAAAATACTAGAGCTACAGTAATAACTTGGAATAAATTAAAAGACTGCTTAACTTCTAGGAGTATCAAAACATAAAGTACTTATTATTTTACTTACAAAATTAATGTCTTTTACTTCGTGTATCTAAGATGATTGGAATGGACACTGTTTACAACACTGTACACTGTTTTTTTTTAAACACGGGTTATAAATAAAATAGGTTCAAGCGTATTTATTTCTTTGTTCGCCAACAAGAACGAAAAGCCCTTATTTTAACATAAATAACTATTGTAAATTTAGCTCGCAACTGAAATTAAGTCGTTTTTTAAATCGACTTTACTACTACAACCAATTTTAGGGTCTCAATTATTTCTATGATCATAATACGCCTGGTACCTATTTATCGCTTGCAATATCTGGTTGCGATCACAAGGGCTTACCCCTAATAAATCACGGCACCCATGAGATTCGAAGCACTCGTACACAACCTGAGGTTGATGACAGCAGGTTATGATGGCAGTATCGCATGAACTTGGAGTTTGACCCGATGTGGGCCTGTCACGAGGAGGCTGTGAGTTCTGAGGCCTACTCTGAGGAGGTCGCCATGTGGTAGGTGGCTGAGGTCTTGAAGGCGTCGTTTGAAAACTTGGTGACTCTGACTGGGGTCGATTCTGGTTACCCGAGTCACTCTGTTCGGATCCGTGCTCCACAGGCGGTGGTGGTCTCATTGGTCTATTCAGTCTGATAGGATCAAACGAAATTGGTCTATTGAAGTCAACCCCCTCTTCTGAGTCGCTTTCATTCACAACTAAACCCCAGTTTTGCCTATTGTCATCCATTGAAGGCCAGCGGCTTACTACACTCGGTGTTGTGCCGTCAGTGTTACCACCGTCATTGTTATCACCGTCATTGGTACTAGGTGTTACGGGGCTTTCAGATGCTGAATCCGGTGCCGTCGGGTTTTGATTTTCGTTGTTACAGTTACAATCAGCAGAAGGAATGAAAAGCACCGGCAAATATATTGGAAAGTGGGGCGGCGGCGATGGCTGCTGAGGCTGCCTTACGAAGTGGGCAATCTCTTGTACACGTCGATGTATTTGTGCTAAGGGATCTTCTGGATAGTAACCGGTATTGGATCCTTCATCTCTTTTATTATAACCTGGATCAATAAATGGATTAAAAGGAGGAAATCCAAAACTATAAGGATTATACCATCTCTTATGTCGTTGTGATTCGGTGGAGTTATTATCACTTTCAGTTTCCTTCGGTTCTGAGTCAAGCTTGGGGTCTGTTTGTTCTAATGTGGGATCTGCTTGTTCAACTTTGGCGATTTCTTCCAACTTGCTGACGTCATTTGGTGCTGCATGGACGCATATTTGCAAGATGAGAAAGCCAAGAACAACATGGTTTAGACTCGCCATCTGGAACAGAAAGAAAACATCTATTAGCTTCAAAACTTTGGAAATAATGCCTAGTTATGTATTCGTTATGTAGATATTTAAGGTCAGGTTATCTTTTATTCGTAAAACTTGTAAAAAAAGTTTTCAAATTTTCGAATGTATGCCCAAAACCACGTATAAGGTTTGGCACTCAGGTTTAAAATCATTAAAAATGTTTTCTTTATTTAGTGTTGAGTAACGTTCTTATTGAAGTTTGCGATGCTAATGTGCAGATTGACATTTTAATTAATATTTATAAAGCTTAAATGAGATTGATATAATGATCAATCTGATTTAAGGTTGTTGTAATGCAATGTTCTGCAACATTGCACTTTTTGTGAGAATTGGGTTATCTGATAGCTCTTGATGCTCCAATTCCATTGTTTGCTGAAGAAATACAGCTTCAGAATCGTTCCTAATTGCATTCGTGCTTAACAGTATCTTACGATTACTCAGATTTACGACTACATCATATATACTACATAAAGTGAACGTTACCTCCGATTTGAAAACTCCTGCTCGTATAGCCTTCTAGCTTTCACGATTTGCAATATCACTTAGATTTGAGCCAAAGGATAATAAATTATTATAAATTCCATCAGATTTACAACTTTTCTAATCAATATTTTTTAATTTCAGTTTTCAATGTTGAATGCTCACGCAACAAGACGTAAACAAAATTTGTTGAGTGTTTATTTCAAGATTAAAAAAATATATATGCATATCGTCGGTAAAATAGTAAACTGACTAATGTGTAATTCTGGTAATTTTGATTTGTTTTCGATTATTACACTATTATTTGCTGACTACTGGCCATGACAAAGTACCATAGTAAAGTTACACAGATCGTTTTCTACAAAACTGCAAAAAAAAAACTATACAGGTAAACAAATATATTATGTGATGTAAATACTAACTTAAGTAATTGTAATGTGATCCAATCATATATTTTTTCCATTATTTAGAATTTTTATTTACAAACTACAATTTACAGAACTAAAATTATAATAAAATATATACAAGTTTCAAAAAGGGGAAGAATTGCAGCAACCAGAATGCTGGCCTATATTTTGGCCAAAGAATCAGCATTGGATGGATGCTGGCCTTCTGGGCACTTTTCCTGTTGCCAGTGATGTGGGCGAATTTTTTTTCGCCTCGCTTCGAAACATTTCGTTTTTTTTATCGTTTTATTTTTGGGGTTTTTATCCACAATTAAACGTCAAAGCAATTTTCAGATTTACGAGTACTATTTGACTTTTCGACGATATGACCTACCTACCGAAATGACTTTAAACCACAATATTCACCCCGTTTCCCACAAAGATCTAGTTTTTCATATAGGTAAGTTGACACAGCGAAGCCTCAGTGCCAAAGAGTCAAAGTTTTTTCAGACCACCACAGCCATTGTCTCTCTTACAATCCGCCTGGCACCGTTCTTATTCCCATTATACCACTACTCTATCGGAATGAGCACGCTTGAATGCCTGTCAACCTACTTGTAACTAGTAGCTACTTATACTTACATAGTTAGGTATAACATCATTTGATACTACATTTCTGTACTAATATTGTAAAAAGGTATAAAAATCCCGCCAAGGGCATGTCGGACCACGCACAATGTAGGATTCCGTAGTTGACCATCAAAATATGCGGTATTGCCGCCGAAAGATTATTTGTATTATTATATTATTACCATACATTATGTTTAGGAAAGTATCTTATCTAAATACGACTACCGAACCTTAAAAAATAGTAAGTTTGTATTTAGGGGTATTCTCCGGAACTAATGATCGAATCCAAAACATTTTCGCACTGGAAGATAATTATTTGTGGGTGCTATACTTGGACTATAAATTATATTTATATCATGCATATAAACAGAATTATCTCAATTTTTGCGGCCAAAATCGTGGGGAAGTGCAACTCTACAATAAAGCCCGCTTGCACTACAAGGCATTTGATTAATTTAGCAATTAACATTACATCCTCAACAGCGTGTAAAGCCCAGTTTATTAACAGCACAAAACCTCTTTTTTTTTAGTGTGGGAAGTCATCAAATGACTCCTCCTGCCCTGGGCGGTGCGGAAGGGAGTGTCAGACTTCTACTGACTAAAAACCACCTATATTCCTTCTTAGCCCTTTGTGTCCGGAGCTGCGGTATCTCGTTTGATCAACCTGCAGCCCCGACGGGAGCATAAAACCTCTGACACCAGGTTATACACAAACCACACTATAAAGAAGAAAGACTTGTTTTGTGCCAGGCTTGATTCTAATTATCCAAATGTGCCACCGTTAGAAAGCTCTTCAGCATAAATGAGGACATTTGTAACGTTTAAACACTAATCGGTAGAAATTAGAGGTATATAGGATTAGGTACATAGCTATGATTATCGCTGAAAACCAGTATGGTAAGCAGGTTTCTGCTTGTATAATTGACGAAGAAAACTCTGAGATAGCTCAATGATTTCCCATCATTATTGATGTGGATTCAATCGGAAATTTTTGAAATGTTTACGGATTATGATTTGAATTTTTCAGCGTCATCATTTGGTTTGCAAATTGTAGCAAAGACTTTTGATTTTCTTTACTTCTCTTTCTTATAGTTAGTAGTTACGTCGTTTATTTGATAGCACCACATTCACATTTTTTGAATAATTCGTAACATTTTTCGTTTAGAATTAATTATATTAAATTTATTCATCATCAGCCTAGCCTGATCTCACCAATGTGCGGATTGGCTTCTAGTGTAACTGGATGCAGCTGAATACCAGTACTTTACATGGAGCGACTGCCTAACTGACCTTCACATTTAGTACTGGGTAAAAAATAGTAGTAGTATAGTAATTTATTTGTATCACTTCAATAAACATTACATCAATCAGTCTCAACCCCTGAACTAGGACAGTCTGTATGAAAGGGGTTGAGGTTATTCCGGTTACATGGATCTGAATGAGGAAGCTTAGACAGTGGTAACTGCAATCATAGTACAGAATGACAATACTTAAAATAAATTGACTAAAACTAACAGAAAATAAAAGTAAGTGAAAAAAAAATCATTATTAAATAGAAAAAAAGGCACTTAACATAAGAATAAGAGGTATAGTGTGTGTGGTTAGATGTGTGATGGTGTGTGTTATGAACTTATGAATATTTCTGTCACTACATTAGATTACAAGACCCTTTGGTAAGACAGGTTATCAAACCTGCGGGCCTCTGATTTCTTGTAACGGCTGTCACTGGTCTACAAACGACAGCACCCATGCTATTAATTGCTGCATGCTTCCCGAGGCATGGAAGAAACGCGGTATGTAATTAATAGTCACCTATCGACAGACGAACTTAGGCAAACGCGGCTTAACCTGAAGATTAAGAGACTATTATATAAAAAATTATGTAGTAGAGATGAAACTGCAGTAATTGTAAATGTAATATCATACACAGGTCCAAAAATACCCAAAGAGACCACTAATTATATTTTTTCTAGTATTTTGTTAACTATGTCGATTCAATCCTTTATCGGGTGTACTTTCCCATGACAAAGAATGTTAACTACTTCTTTTATAAATAAAGACATCATGAACATAATTATTGCATAAACATAAGATCCACCAACATAAATATACTTATCATAAAAATTCACGATAGTGTTTACGCTCATACTTCACTCAACGACCAATCATTCTAAATTCTTAATGATAGCTTGTTTTTATTCAGGTTTTTTTGTCTCAGCAAAAATGGGTTTTACACGTAAAAGAATAACGACCTAAAAGCCATAAAACTTAGTAGAAAACTCATGTTTGTGTCGGTTTTAGAAATATCGAGTATCCTAAAGCGAATTTTCATGTACGAGGCGGGTCGTTGGCTCAAGTACATGAGTGACGTGACGTAACTACCGATATATTTAAATGTATTGTGTTAACGACATGTCAAGTCAACAAGTCATTGTCTTTGAAATTAACACTTAGGGGATTAGTTGCTTTAGTTTATAGCACTCACTGCCGCACTCGGAGAGCTTTAATGATTACTTAGGCCATCACTTAGTATAATGGTTTTGACAGTTTTGTCATACAAAAATATGTCAAACCTTTACTAAGTGACGGCTTAAGTAATCATTAAGTATCTCTGAGTACGACAGTTAGTCATACTTATATTTCACCATGTCCGATTCGACATACTTACATACTTACGGACTTACCGAATGAATTTACAAACACACGGAATAAAATGTGTATGATGTTAGCTGCCAGGTAAGTTAACGGGAACTTAATCGTAGGTGTTAAAAGAAAGAAAGAAAGAAAAAGTATTTATTGCTCTTACACAAGACAAAACAAATTGATCAAAAATTTAAGAATAACCCATGAAATACAAAAAGTAAACTTAAGAGAAATACTTAAAAATTAGACATACATTAAATTGAAATTAGTTCCATACGAAGCCAAAAAGCCTCTATCTCAGCATGGTGCTGCAACATTTATGACAAATGTCACAGCGCTCGTATTCTAGTAGAGCCCAAGGTGACGAAAAGAGGCCATTATAGCTTCAAAATCCACATAATATTATTTCCTTTAAAAAAGTTACTAGTTCAAACTTAGAATCAAGTACACATCAATGTTTTGGCAAAGATTGCGCTGCTCTTACTTCGTCGGTACGATACGATAGGTGTAGTGTACCAGACTGATGCAACCATAGATATAATGTATGTACTCTCTAAGTTTAAAAAAAAATATCTACCATGAATTCAATTTAAATATTAGGTAAGTACACTGTTACATAGTGTTAGGCTACGGGTGAGTAAAGTACCCAGTTTACAGGAAAATGTTGAAGTAATTCAGATTCTTGCAAAGAGTTTTATGAATGAAAATCTCAATGAAAAGAAAAAGACATAATTTTTGTCACAATGATGCAACAAACGTGTTAAAAGGTTATTCTTTTGATTAATTACCGTCATATTGTATCCATAATTCCTTATTATTAAATAATATATGTTAATTTCATTCAAAATTCCGTAATATTCACAGATTTATGCTACTAACTGTACAAACTCCGTGTTGAAAGGACTTAATTAAACTTAAATGTCGTTTGTTAAGGTTACGCGAATATTCTGCGGTGTGTTACGAAGTTTATGCCATCAAAAACAAATTAAACACGAATTACTTATAAACGACTTCAGGTGTATGATTTATACTTTGGTTCGATATAATATTTTGGTATTAAAAAAATTACACAAATTCAATACTTGTAGCTACAAACATTTAATTTGTGCAAATTCTTTTATCCGCACTGCTAAAAGAATATACAGCATTTAATAAAACGGTTTTTGTTGCATTTGCCCACAACTTGCCCCATGTGAAACAATGACGTGGTCTTGGATGGAGCATGCTTGTCTAAAAAAAAAATGATCCACTCAATTTTTAAGCGTCAACGCTTAAAAATTGAGTGGATCATTTTTTTTCGGATATAATACATTTTTTATAGGATAACGGTAACGGATGATATGGGGTTTATATTTTAATATTCATTTCAAAGTTAAACCCCATATCAAACCGCCCAACCAACGAAAACACCAACGAAGCAAAAATTATACAAATATTATGGTACCTATCCTGCTCCATTTTATTAAATATAGGTGGGTATGTATGTAGGTGTACTAAATTCAATTTCAGAACCGCTCATCCGACGCGTAATAATTATCGAGTTGTCAATATCCGGCAATACAAATACGTTCTCTACGTAACACGGCCCTTATTGCTGTTTAAATTGCAATATATCCTGTAAAACGTGCTGAATGTTGATCTTTATTGCAAACAAGATAAAACATAAAAGCGTACGTTCGTTAAACAAGGTATGTTGAATTTATTTTGAACATTAATTATTGCATGTCCCTCTTCTAATCGCAAATTAAAACAGAAAATCAATTTAAAATTTCGTCGCCAGGTTTTTCTTACCCAAAACCGGCGGCATGTCCCATTGTGTATTGACATTAAACAATTAATTGTTCCTTAAAAGAAATTGGTACAAAAACTGCGGTCATTGAATTGAATACGACCGAACCAAATAGCTTTGGCACGACAATCATGGGCGTATCGTGACTCATTGTTACGTAATCCCATGTATTTATGGAGTACCTTACACAAATAATGACAGAGTATCGCAAAAGTCATGGAAATCGTGAGCCAAAGAGATAGATGATAATTTCGTTCCTAACCCGCTAAGAATACATTTAATTTTCATAGCTTGCGTCTTGTTTTCTTATTCACAAACGGTGAATTTCACCATTGAAGAGCTGTCAGCTGTCATTATTGCTATGAAATATTGAAAATGACAGTACTTACGGGATCACGTTTAATTTAAAAGAGATCGTCGTCATCATCAGCCTATAATGTTCCCACTGCTGGGGCACAGGCCTCCTCTCTATAAGAGGGAGCGGGCTATAATCTACCACGCGGGACCCCACAAATGATGGGTCACTTGATATCGTGTCCCAGTTGTCCTTGTCCTTGTTGCTTACTTACACCACAGAGGCTGATGAGCGCTAGTGAAAGTGCCAAAATCGTCACCAAATTTCGAGCTAATTCAATCAAAAATGTCATGACACGCGGAGCAGAAAATCTAAACCTTGATTGTCTTATTTTGTAGCTTAATTAACCTGAAGGTTTTCGTCAGTTTGATTGCATCTAATGCGATCATTTGTAGCCAAGATTAAATTAATTGGAATATTTCAGATGCATCGTTTTCCGCTGCGAAATGAATTTCCGGGCTATCAGAGGTAACTAAGCGTAACGGATATGTTTTAAATCGTAAATATTGAAATCTCGTATTTACTTTGACTATTTATTTTTTCTTTACTATTTTAAAGGTTTACCTTATAAGCTAGGAGAATCAACTACAGGTAGGTACTTGTAGCCTCTTCAATTAAGAACATCACTTATGAATCGTTATAAGTTGGATGCTCGATCCGAAATGGTCGTTTCCCATGATGAAGAACTGAAAAACTCCATTTTTTGCCAGATCTCATTTCACTCAAAATGTATTAATTCCATAGTTAACATCAATTTAGGGACTAATAAACATATCTACGTAATAGAGGCGTATTATAAGACATTGCGGAATGCAAGATAAGTATTAATATTGTATGTCATCATTTTCTCACAAGTGCTGCGTTAAATTCAGCACATTACCTATAGCCACATGCGGTTAAAGCGACAGCCTTGTTAACTACTGTTCGAGAATCTCCACACATTTTAGAGTTAAAAGGGCATAGTGAGGTAACAATTATGTAAGAGTATTAATGGGACAAGCCTTTAATGTTTGTAGGTTTTTCGAAGACAGTGCTTCTTTTTAAATAATCATGGTAATGTTAGCGGAGTTGATTGATGGATGACAAATTGCCAAGAGTATGCCGAGCATAATAATTTTTGAAGTCCTTACAATGAATGTAATTGCCGCTTTTAAACCAGTATTTGATACTTCTATTGAACAAGTAGATTTTTAAAATTGCAGCACAAAGTATACTTTACGTGTCACTGCTAAAGTATACATTACTTGATGATTGCAAATGCAAAAATGCCTCACTGCGTATTTTTTTTGTAACACATGGAGGGTCTTATAATAAACAAAAAGCAGAGAACATGGGGTTCAGTCTGTCACGAAAACTGGAAGCTACAAATGATGGATCATAACTAAACAATAAAACACAAGGAACAAAATAAAACTAAAGCAGTTCAGAGGACATGGTTACTGTTCATCTACCATGCTCATGCCCTAAGGCCTCATTTACGGAGACGCGAGGCGTCGCGCGACGCGCGGCGAATTGTCCGTTTTGAATAGGGATGTTAACTAAAAAAATCTAATTAGTCCGTCAGATAGATTTCCAAAATAATATTGGACACGATTTTTTTCTTTTTTCACGTAAACAAACAACGAAGACAATACAATGCTTTGAAAACTCGTGTGACGTCATTTTATGAGACATTAGTATGACATTCTTCAGCGGTCAGTGACGTCACAACCCCCCACTCAAATCTTTGACGC
This sequence comes from Diarsia rubi, assembly GCA_932274075.1. Taxonomy (NCBI): domain Eukaryota; kingdom Metazoa; phylum Arthropoda; class Insecta; order Lepidoptera; family Noctuidae; genus Diarsia; species Diarsia rubi. The sequence goes on along the minus strand of OW026417.1, from coordinate 10,886,680 downwards.
GTTTTATCTTCGTCAATTTTTATTGATTTGATAAAACAAAAAATACGTATCCAATATTTTTCGATAATAAAACAGACGGACCAATTCGAATCATATTTTTTTAAGTCAGTGAACATCCCTATTCAAGTACAAGGCGATGTATGAAAACGATAACGATTTCAAACGACGATTTCACGAGAAGCGATTTTTGGCTCGTTAGTTTAAAATGCAGCTTTTGCTGCGGTGGACCCGCGTCTCAGTAAATTAATAAAAAAGCATGCGACAAGCCTTCTGCACGCGCCGCGCGACGTCCTGCGTCTTTGTAAACGAGCCCTTATCCTTCTCAATTTATTTGGGATCAGCGCAACTTGTCTTTTTCTTTCATACATCTCTATTACTCGTCATCTCGGCAGTCACGTCTTTTCTAGTCATATTATCCTTCACATAGTTCATCCATCGTTTCTTTGGCCATGCTCTACTTATATTTTTATGAAGCCATCCAAAAATCTTTTTAGTTATGCTAGACCTGTGCTTGAATAAACTCCTGATTGTTATCTTTAGACTGCAAACGTCTTCATTATTAAGACACATAGGTACATACTTATGTTAGCATATATGATGATTGAAACCTCTTGCCTTATTCATACTACGCGTCCCTAACCGATAAATCAATGATCTCAGCAATACTAACCTTGGTTAAATATTTGCATTATTTATACAGCAGGCACTTATTAATTTTGATGTTATAACTTCTAACTAGCCATAAAATACGACTGGGAGGATGCAAATTATGCATATTCTTTGCATTAGGCCGTGTTAAAAATATATTAAGTAATTAGCTAAATGGAGACGCGTGACTGGTTGATATCGTTTTCCTTTTTGTTGAAACGTCCAAGATTTATGTAACTTATTGGTTGAACACTTGGACCTTATTGTAATAAATTGTAAACATGGTTGAGGGCAGGCGGTTCACATTCCGAGTGTGAATCATATTGCATATATCAGCTGCCTAGCCTTTTGCAAGTATGTTGGTGTCGGCTTCCAGTCTAACCGGATTTTTTACTTCGAGGGACTGCCTATCTGACCTCATCAACCCAGTTAGTTTAGGGTAATAGAAACGGTACCCCTTTTATTTTTATTTAATGGCAGTCGGAACCAAAGGCTTAACGTGTTTCCCGACGCACGGCAAGAACTTGGTTATTATATTGAATGGTTACCCATCCACGAACCAAACTGGCAAGCACAAACAAGCTCAACATATCACACTAAATTAAGGTCCTAATATTAAAATACCTTAGATACAAGAACTTATTGAGATACCTACCTACTACGACTACTAATAAGTACCTCAATGGTACGGTTTAGGCAATGAATGGTAAAACAAGTACAATAATCAAACTTATACAGGGTGGTGCCGATGATACGACAATAAATTAAACTACGTATACCTTAGTATATTCCCAGTGTATATACAAAAAAACATTTGAATAATATCCAGTAGTTTAGTCACAGAAAATTATTTTTCTTTTTTAACATTAACTACATGATGTATCTATTAATACGGAAGCACTGTCAGGTTAACGACCCCGCATCGGTGCGGTTGCCAACTCGCTACTTAAAAACTTTAGCCAAATTAGTTTTAATACTTAATTTATTGCAAATTATACCTTAAACCTGGATAATAAGAGCCATAACGCATGTCATTAGACTTAGATAAAAAGTAACGCATGCGGAAGTTGCTATGCACTCTCACTAATAGAACATTTAGTGTGTGCGAAAGAGATATCTAGTTTCGTTTGTTTATTACTTCACTTTCTTGTCTAAACTTGCAAAGAACTACGCCACGAAGTTAGGTCACGGTCACCGTTCAGTATGTCGCAACATTCCTGTGACGTTGCACGCGTCATTGCTTTGTAAGCGCACGAGTGCAAGCCGAGCCCGGGCGCCGCCATGCCACCTTGATGTAGGTACCTACCCGCCACCGGCCACTTGTGTCATCGTGTGTCAGGAACCGGGACGTTGAAGTAGGTAGTTAACAACGGTTATTACAATAAGTGTGAAATTGGACGCATTATTTTAGTGACAGAATACGAACAATTAATAGGTATCCTAGTTAAATTAAATAGTTCAGTGAACTGTGCGAATTTAGGCGATAAGTTTTTATTGTGTTCGTGTATTTTACTTAGCTAAGTAAGTACCTACTTAGTAAGTGATTGAACAGTGAGTGATCCTGATTGTGATGAATAAATAACACGTGGGCGAGAGGTGCCTGATTATTCGGTAAATAATCTGTGAATCAGTGTTGCACCGACCCCGAATAAAATGGGATAAGGGCAAAAAGATGAGGAATCTGTGATTCAGTGATTATTACCCATAAGACGACCCACTGACCCAAAAGATCATGTCGCTACACGACGATACGTTACGTTACCGCTCGCTACAACAGAGGTTAGTGAACCCATGTTTTTAAATGGCGTTCTATTTTGTTACAAGTTCTAAGCGATTTAGTTTGTATGAATTTTTTTTTTTTTAATTTTGGTGTTAGGATTTTTTTAATGGTTTACAATTATTCCTATGAACTATTATGGTCCGTGTTTTCATTTATTGTCGTATCATCGTCTCCACGTTGTATAATAATCTTTTACCACAAGAAAATATATATTTTCTTGCGTTAAAGTGAAAGTAATCATTTGAATGTCATTCAAAATGTCATTGGGCATGGTGCTGTCATGGCACTGTACTTGACCGTAAGATAAACACATTGCATATATTAGCACATTAAAATAAAATGTTAGACGCAGTAATTATACCCAACTATAACTATTCGCTTCGCAACACGAACAATTACTAGTACACGTTTACCTTCAGTCAGCCATAACTTTAAAGTTAAAGCTGGTTGTCGAACAGTTAAACATCGAAGCTTCATTTCGTTCGACTATAATTTTATCGTTTTACTAAGACTCTAAAGTTTCCAAGCGTTGTTTTTATTTTATTTCTCCTTATCTTTAGAACTTGGTAACCCCTCAATCAATTTCCTAGTTTACAAGTGAATAGCTTTTTCAATTAAAGTCGTTACTTAAATTGTTCATGAGTTCCTACCTAACGGCAGAACTTAACAGTAATGAAATATCTTCGTAGACCAGCCTGGGCCAAATATAGATTGATTGAACTCAACCTATCTTTGGCCTATATTTATAATACAAATCAGTCACAATTAATTTATTATTTGTGGAACGATAGCTTAAATCGGACTCTCTGTAGATAGTAGGAATTTGGACCCGATAATCAAATTAGTAAGCTAAATAAGTTAACATGTCATTCTCGTACAAACTCGTACAGTCAACATAACAATCAAAAATATTGTATGATAATACAGGAATACTTGTATCATACTTGGTACTGATTCCTACAAACGAATTTCCCCTACCTACCTATTTAATGTAAAATTCTGACAAACTATAAACGCAATTTGTTTTGCTGTCTGTAAGTTCAAGAAACATGGAAGCCTTCTCTTGTACCCTGGTGGCTTAGTTGCCACGGACTCTGTCTGTTCACTATAGTTACTAGAGCAATTTATATTTTATAAGTTCTTCATACTTTTTTAACGAAAAAAAAGTAAGACTATCTTCCTAGGAGTTTGAGACTTTAGAAGATTGCCTTCTTGTCTCTTTTAATAATTTAGAATGCAAGGCAAAAATACTTGCTTATTAGGTCCAATAACTAACAAGTCAAGAGGGTAAGCACTCTCATATTTCAAAACAATAATAACAAATGAAACCCTTTTAACCACTTTCATTAACACTGAAAATGGGATCCTTATCATTTATACCACGATTTTTTTTTCCAAAAAATTCTGCTTTTAATACAAAGGTTTTTTTTATGCATCTTTCGTCTCGAAATGACTTAGATTTTGTTAGTACAGTCAGTACCTACCCAGTGGCGTGATAAGAGGAGTCATTTAATGCTGGATACTGACTGTACAAATGTTACAGGTCCTATGGGTCGAATCTCCTCTATACCTATAATCTTATTGTATATCTTACCTATGTACCCTACATGATTGATTTACATTAAGATCGATAAGAAAATTTCTTCATTCACGTAGGAAGATTTATGTCCAAACGTCAGTTTAAATGTGACAGTTCTCATTTCACTGTCTTCATTGACAAGAAAATGAACTCGTAAATTATCTTACGCAAATCTTTTTTACTGTATATTAAATGGGCCTTGTCTTGACATCGATCTTGTCCTGAGGATAAATATGAGGTCGACGATGGAATGAACTAACTCCAAGACAAGAAACTAAATAAACCTTTAGTGCTTTTTCTATTAACTTTATTTATATCATCAGAGAGTAAATCAGACATTATCCGAATATCGATTAACAAAGTCACTGCTTTTTAGGGTTTAGTAGTCAATATGGAACCTCATAGCTGTTTCGCCATGTCCGTCTGTCTGTCTGCCTGTCTGTCCGTCCGTCCGTCCGCACTATATCTCAAAGACTCTAGTACTAGAAAGCTGTAATTTGGCATGAATATGTATACAGATCCCACCAAAAAAAGTTAGTTCTTTTACCGTAAAAAGTAGTGAGATACATGTAATACCAAGTCAGTTAATATATTCAATCCCTACTTAAAAACCTTTGAAGTTTTAAATAAATGGATTGACTTGGCCAATGCATCACATTGGCCGATGCGATGGCCAATGTAATGGCCAGCTATTACAATGGCCTGTTTAACATTGGCCAATGCGATGTGATGGTCAAGTCAATCCATTTATTTAAAACTTTACACACATGGAAATGGAAAATGGAGTTCCTATGGCCAACTTCCAGCTCCATCATCAAATCAGTTCCATGTCATCATAATATTGCATTGATAGGTGATATACATATACGTGCAAAATTTCAGATCAATCAGAAACTAGGTAGTGTGATAATTTAACTTGTAAAATTCACAATCACTGAAAATGTAACTTTAACTTTGTCATCCCATTTTTGGATCCCATTCTTGTGAACCACATAAAGCTTAAGATTGATTCAGATATTTCTATTATGCACATTGAGTTGATTGCTATATTGGAAGCTTTGTCCTATATTCTGTCAATTAATGGCGATAATTTTGTGATTCTGACAGACTCCAAAAGCTCGCTGCAACACCTGGCTCGGCACACTTCTCACATGCGAGGTATTCCGACAGCCTACGCGATATATGAATTGATCTTAAAACTTCAAGCGAATTCCAAAACGGTGCGCCTCCAATGGATTCCGTCACATATTCAATTTGAAGAAAATGATATGGTTGATGTACTCGCCAAACAAGCGTGTGTTGATGGAGTCCCTACGAATACTGCCCCGCTGTATTCAGACTATTTTGGAAAGGCAAAAAAAAAGTGTTTAGATCTTTGGCAAGAGTATTTTGATGAACGATCAAAAGAAAAGGGGATATGGTACCGAACTATCCAGCCAGAGATTTCTCGGGCTCCGTGGATTGATTGTGATCTGAACCGAAAATTAATTACTATAGCCTTAAGGCTTCGTTCCGGCCACATTCCTTCAAATAAGTTTTATCATTTAATGAAGAAAGTTTTGTCTCCAAATTGTGATGACTGTGGAGTAGTTGATGATGTCTTTCATATCCTGATGGAATGTGTCCGGAATGAAAATAGTAGAATAAATGTCTTTGGACAATTTAAATCGTTTAATATTGGCATTTGTAATACCACTCTTGCTTTTCCAGTGTCCGAGAAAGCAAAAGAATTGTATGAGTTAGTAATAAGTAGATCGTAAGTTAGTGTTAATTAGATCGTAAGTAATTTGCTTTCCTGTACTGGGCGATGTGGTCGCTAAGCGACAAAGCCCTTTAATCAAATAAAAAAAAAAAAAAAAAAAAAAACTTTGTCATCCTATACATTTATATAGGATTACAACGTTATTTATGCAGTTAGTGTATCTAGAAAACTAGACTGAAATTGCATTTTTTTTAAGTTTTTCCATGATTTATACACTAAACAGTAATTGTTTTCTAAATTTGAAGCTTCTATGTCTGCTAGAAGTGCTTTAGAATTTTGATGATCGGTCAGTCAGTCAGTCAGTCAGTGAGTGAGTGACAAAACTAAGGAACTTTGATTAGTTATAATTCCTAAACTACTAGTTCAAATAGAATGAAATTTGAAATATACCGTGTTTATACAATGCCTAATTGTTTACTAAAAATTCAGGCTTCTAGTTTTATCCACAACGAAGTTATAGGAGGACGAAAATGGCCTGAACTGGTTCGAGAAAAGGATGGTACGGCCGTGCCGCTTTATTGCTCGACTTGGCGGGGGCACTGCTGTGCCCCCAGATAAATAACGCCGACAAAGTGCAAAAGTAAAATATTGTATTTTTTTTTAGGGCATCCCCATTTCTCATTAAAGTGGGGATGTTTTTTTATGTTGTTGGATAGGTCTTTAAAAATTCTGCGAGTTTTGCTCAAATAGTTTTTCGAAGGGATTTGTTTGTGAAATATTAAGCTTTAAAGTTCAAATTTATGTTAGACTCAAGTGTACCAACATAAACCACTTATACGGGTTGTGTTTGGGCGTGTGAAAAAAATCATGGTAGTGGCATACATAACGAAAATAAAAGGAAAACTATCACAGCTAAGTAGGTTTTACAAGTTTACGAGTAACAGTCGACCAACTTATAAAATGTACTTGTATGAAATATTTTGCTATAGGTACATAATGTATGGGAGCGCAGGTCTCAAAACTGCAAAAGTAAGTTTGTTTTATTTTTACGATAAAAATCATCGCTCGGAGGCAGTAGGCAGGGTGGTTAATCAGTTTAGTAAGTTGACATTTATTTTAATGAGCAACTGTGGAACCCTACATTGTGCGTGGTCCGACATGCACTTGGCTGGTTTTTTTTTTCGTTTGTTGATTAAACGCAATATTTAAGACGGACTTAATAAAATCATTTAAAACATTTTAATTAGCATTGTATACAAGCAATTAAGTTGATTGTAAGCTTAAGATGTATATCTTGAAAATCCCAAACATTGCCTGTAGGCAGAAGTTTTATTGCTAAAGTTAAAAGTCCTGTGTGGTTTAATAATTCTAAGTCATTTCGGTTATTGATAGTTTTGTGGTACAGGTATATCTTCTTTCCTAAGAAAATCAAAAGTTTTAACCGTTAAACCAGTTTTAAAGCATGTTAAGATATCTTGTACGAAAAGTTGAGAAAAACGATTACAACATATTTCGATTTCGCACGCCAAATCATATTTCAAGTCACTGTTCCAAATTGCGTGTGAAAAGGAAGACGCAATACAATACAATCGAAACATATAGTTAGACACGGTGAATTGTTTTCCAACAAATAATTACTGTGTTTACAAAGCACTGGAGTGGTTCTAAAGTGTTATGATGATGCTAAGGGGTTCTACACACCGAAGTCGCCGTGTCGTTCCATCGGCTTCAAATAATTGCAGTTACAAAAACTTTGTCGGCGTCACGAGATGTGTGACTGTTTTACACTATAGCATGAGCGTCGCCGGGCAACTGAGCGTGAACTCTTTGTTTGTCTACCTAGGAGGTCTTCATCTGCCTAACTGGACTATCCTGAGCCTTGAGTGGAAAACCTCCAGCCAGGGGCAATAAACTATTAGCTCACCGTCCGTCCGTCTTATGACGACGACAGGCCGTGTCGGCGGCGCGTTCGTGTACCGCGCGCCTCAAAGAGATGTCAGCAACATGGAAGGGGCCCTCCAGGGTTTTTCGAAAGAGATACCGCGGCCTCGACACAAAGGGCTAAGAAGGAACTTGGGTGGTTTTTAGTCAGTAGAAGTCTAATCTCCCTTCCGCTCTGCCTAGAGCGGGAGGAGTCATTTGATGATTTCCCACCCCGCAAAAGAAAATAAAGGTGCAATAAACTATGACACTGCTCGCTAAGGATAGCCCTTGTGAGGTACAAGCCTTGGTTTACTTAGGGTATCGCTCGGAAAAGACAGCAAGGGAGCCGCGCTGTTCTAATCCAGGCTGATTAGAACAGCGGGTGCATGTCGCCGACATGATACTTTTTAAGTAAGGTCTGTGTGTGTGGCTTTTGTTTGTAAAACCCATCAGAGATCAATGCACACAGTACATGACTCGTATGCTAATCGAGATGACGTGACCAAAAACAAAAAGGCACAGCATATTATAGTTTGAACGCGCAAATTATCTAAACGTAATTGTTACAAAGTAGTTTTGAAGATAATAATCGATTTGTTTTGCAAATGACGTCATCTTTGAAGATTTTCCGGTTGAGCTTGAGCAAATAACGTAAAGATGTTAATTGTATCGACGCCTCCACAAATGTTGATTATTATAAAGGATGTGTGTTTTAGGAATCAAAATGAATTCAGTATTTTGATGATTATCTTGTTTGAATATCCGGGGTTATTAATCTTTAAATTACCAAAGAAGTCTTCAGTCTTGTCTTGTATTTTTGGATGCGTAATACATATAAGGCTGCAAACGCAGTGGTAAATGATCAAAAGAGGTTTATTTTTTATTTATTTATTTATTTGGTTCACCAACAATTGTATACACTGGTACATGGTAAGGAAAATACAAGCAAAAAAATAACCAGAATAGAGTGTAACAATCACTTAAAGGTAACCTCTGCATGCACACAAAACGTTGTCGTAACTTACAAAATAATAAAACCCAGTATAATTATCACTAAAGTTGCAGACTTAACAAATTAATTAATCTAAGTTAAAATGTATTAAACCAGATTAACATAAAACTAAATAAAACTAGGTTGTAGGTTGCATACACTTGTACATTTTCCATTCCAACCATCCACGATTCCGGCACAAATGTAAAAAACAATATATTAATACTTATACCCAACTTGTATAATTACCTACTTACTTAAAAATGCACTTTGAAATTCTGATTAGCAATTTTTTTGTGTTTACCACAAACGAATTAGAATAATATTCACGTTCTTTCCTCTTGTAAATCTTTTATTCAAATGCATTTATTCATAAATGCAATGCAACCTTTTTAACAAGTTCTCAAGACATTTGTTACATCAATATATTGGAGCTACTTAGTAAAAAAACACTGTTTTGTTTCAAAAGTCAGAGTATAAAATTAAAACAATCATATCGTTAGTCTAAGACTGAACTTGAATTGAACGTGACACGCCTGCATTCCGCCCCATATTAACAGCTACAGTTTGTTTAAAATTTGACATAAATGCCTACTTTTCACTGCAGAATTTCATAGACATTTTTAACATTGATTACAGTAAAATGCAACTATGGATTTGACAAGGATGGCAGGTATAGGAGGTAATGTACATATACAGAGACTTTTTATAATCCACTAATTGTGGCCTACAAATTAATGTATTGATTTTCCCCTTTTGCCATGTCAACGACATTCGGCCCTTGGATTTTTGAACTTGTTCAAAAATAAACTTGAGTCGGCACTATAAATATGAGTGTAAAATTAAACTTAATGATATTGATCTTAAAACAAGGAAGTAGCCATAATGATTATTTATCAAAGTTTATTTTTAGTTTGTCTGGTTAACTCGTTCAATATTAATATAAATTAAGCATGCACTGTGGTGCACTCTAATCGTTACCTCGGATACAAATCATGATTCATCAAAAGTCAATGTCAAAGACACATACGAGTATCTCAATCAAGGTAAGTACGAAAAATATAATTATGTTTTATACTCTTTTTTAGACAGCTGATTAGACAAGGATATTTTCTAGTAATTTGATCATCTAGCGTAGTATTTTTAAGCGCCATACAATTTTTTTAAGGAGTAATGGTAAAATTTACAAAAAATATGTTTTTTGATTAATGGTCTATGCCAAAGTTTTGGACATTATTGAACTTTAAATGATTAGCAAAATCTGCTAAAAGTTGTACGGCGCAAAAAAAATACTACGCCAGATGTGCAGATGTGTATGATGTACTAGAAAATATCCTTGTCTGAAAGTCATGGACTACATTACGAAAATCGATTTTGATTAAGTACAGGTACAGTAGTTCTGGGATTAATAACTCAAAAACTACTGAAATTCGGGGGAACATTTGGTCGCTTAATTTTTTGCATTTTAACCCTACTATGACGTCCTGCGAGGAATACGTCGAGTTACCAGTAACCCTGTATTACAACCTCATGTAAATGTTAAAATGTTATTGACTATTTTTAAGAGCACTTTTTATAATCTCATTTTTTTCCAACACTTAAGATGCCTCGTTGGTTTTACTCCGGGGTCGGGTAAAGTGTTATTGGGTTTTTTCATCAGGGCAATCCACGGGCCTGGATTTGTGTCCAGCTGATGGCAATAAGCTCGCCCCCTATTACACGGAACTTAAACATATCTGGCGAAATGGGGTGAACAATTAGAGGTACACCTTTGCCCATAACCTTTCAAGGATTATTGGCGTTTTTTTTTTTTTAGCTAGCCTACCTTGTGTCCCACTGCTGAGCAAAGGCCTCTCCTTTCTCCCTAAAAACCTTTCTATCACGAGCGATCTCTGGCCATGTTAGCCCCGCAAACATGATCAGATTGTCACGCCACCTTCGCCGCGGTCGACCTCGACGGCGCTGTCTTGCCTCAGGCGTCCAGTGTGTGACGCAAATTAAAAAAAAAAAAGAACCCAATTTAAAAATATAGGTAATATTTTAACTCAATTGAGGGCAACCAATGATGTGAAAAATGAGGCCAAAATTATTAAAAAGCGCCCTTAATAATTATTGATCAGCGGAATAAAGATGATTGAACGCGTTTCGAACGAAACGGATTTTTATTAAAGTTCGAAAGCAAGTGAACAGGTTTATCGGAAGTTTTTTTTTATGTCATAAATAATATTGTCACTTGTGAGTACAAATCAAGACAAATTATTTCTGTCAATTCATTATAATTTAATCATAACTTATTGATGGTGGTGATTTTTGTCATACTATTAGCATAGAAACATCAATATTTACTATAGGCCGAAATTTCTTTTTTGAGCTTAAAGTATAATTAAGTATGTTTTCATAGTAAAATACATATTTGCGATGTCTGACAAAGAGTCTGACAGCACCATAACGCTTTTATTTATGTACGCAGTAAAACACATTAAGTATGTAAATTCTGTACTTTACAAACACGTAGGTTTCCGCTATAATAGACGCTTTATCGTTTTTAGCATTCGAGCTACTTAATTAGTTAACGTGTTTGCCGACAAATTAACCTTATCGAAAGAATCAAAATTGGAAACCGGTTTTTTAAACTGGATTTTTTATCCAGAGAAACAAATGTTATTTACATGACTAATATGATGATTGCCAACATGTTTTTTTACAAATCTGACTAATCACACCATACGAAGTTGTTTTGTCTGGGTAAGTGAGCTAATTTATGAGAAAACAAAGACCAGATGAAATCAGGTAGGTGGTTATCAAAATTTAGATTTTGCGAATAAAATACCCGGTCACACACACACTTCAATCCAGATCACAGAATGATGATGGTCCTTAAACTATTTAAAGAAAGAAAGAAAAAGTATTTAGTGGTTTCACACAGGACAAAACAAATTGAAAAAAAATTAAAAAAGTAAAGAAATGAGGAACACTTAAAATTAGGAGAGGATTAGTTTAGGATCATCTTCATTTTCATGCCCATGACGTCATCTTCTACCCTACATCTCTTATACTCGTCATTTCAGCAGTCACTTTCTTTCTAGCTATATGTATATGTATAATATACAAAGGATACAGGGGCAAAACAATAACTATCACAAAAAGTTATGTAATTAACATTTGAACTTTTCAAAGTAAAGTAAAAACATTCTTATGTGACACTTAAAATTATAAACTGCTAATAGGAACTTTAGTTTACCTTATAAAGACTTAATTTTAGGAACATAAAATATTGTTTTTTTTTTTTAATTCAAAAATTTACCGAGGCAGACCCAAATACCGTTGGCGTGACGACTTGGGCTCGTTCGTGACTGATTGGCCAGGGGAGGCACAACACCGAGAGAGCTGGAAAGAAATGGGGGAGGCCTTTGTCCAGCAGTGGGCTACAGTGGCCAGGGAAGGCACAACACCGAGAGAGCTGGAAAGAAATGGGGGAGGCCTTTGTCCAGCAGTGGGCTACAAAAGGCTAACCAAAAAAAACATTAAAGTCCTAAATTAAATCCTCGTACTTTACAAAAAAAAAAAAATAGGAAAGTTGCCAAGTATTTTGACAGCTTGGACATTCCTTCTTAAGTTACGTTACACTATGGACCTTCCCTGTTTTGTTCTTGTATACAGTTTTGATACTTAAGTACCTAATACATCTGAATATGCTTGTTTTTACGCTTTATGTGTAATGCTAAATAAAAATACGCGAAAATGAAAATATTGCCATCAAAAATATATTATATTAATAATTTTAATATTTTTAATTTTAGTGACATTCCTGGTTTTGCCCCTGTACCCTTTTCTACACGTAGTCCATTATCCATCATTTCTCTGGCCTTCCTCTACTCTTTAAAAATAGTATCCCACCAACAAAAAAACACAGACCGTTTTAAAGTATGAATGTAAATCACCTTATTAACCTAGTAAGATATAAATATTTCTTAAACAATGCGCATATTTATTACAGTGTTCTAAGTACTTTTTTCATTCTATTACTTAATCGTATAATGCTTAAGATTAAGGCATGGTAGGTAGGTACAGATGGTTACAAAAACTGTTTATCACGCCCAATATTACATACTTTAAAAATAAAGGCTGTAAATAATATCTTAGGATTTTAACTAAGCAAGATTTAGTAATAACCATAATTGATCTCTCCATCATTGACTGATAGCGGATCGTGATACCATCCAGATAGGTACCGTCATCAATTCATCGTGCATTCATGACTTTTGTGTACTTGACTGCTGATCAGAGTTCCTGTATACGTAACCCTTGACGGCACGGTTGGCGCAGTGGCTCAAGCAATGGACTGCTGCGCTGCGTGTCGCGGGTTCGATCCCCGCACGGAACAAATATTTGTTTGACGTACAGATAGTTGTTGGGGCAATGTTTAAAAAAAAAAATTAAAAAAAACCCTTTTAGGTTACTACATAACCACGGTGTTAACCTTCACCACAAAATTGTGACATTACATGATCAATGGGTTGCCCATCTTTCGTATACTCGTTATTTACGAAACGGTCAAAGGAGGACAAGCTATATGAATAGCTATAAGATTTATTCATACTTCGAGTAGAACTGGCCACTCTCTCTAGTTAGATGCATAAGCAAACTGCAATTTATTTACACTTCGTACTTGAACTTGCCGGATGTCCTATTAAGGATGTTAACTTTGCGCTTCTAGTTGCATTTAGCCCTGATTCTAATAGAAATGCGCAAAAAGCAATCTTGACTTTCCTCTCGCCATTCGGTACCACATGAACGATTAATCTTTAAGTCTTTTATTTACAATATTAACAATCTACAACGTACAGAACTAATATTATAATTCCGTTACTAACATTATAATGAGCTGAAACACAATACTGCGTTCCAAAACAAAAATAGCTGACATGACCCAAAAGGCTGCTCAACTCAAATGGAACTGGGCAGGACATGTCTGCCGCATAACAAACTGGACAAACTGTGGCCCAAAATAGCAGGAAACTGGTGCCCAGACACAGTGAGACGAGGTCACGGCAGGCCACGAAGGAGATGGCGGGATGAACTAGATCGGATCCGTCAAAACTGGAAGGAGGACGCGCGGGTTTGCAAGAAGTGGAAAGAGTAGAGGGAGGCCTTTGCCCAAGAGTGGGACAGAGCAGGCTAGTAAACAATTACAATAAAATACACAAGTATCAAAAAGAGCAGGATTACAGGTCGTCAAAAAATTCGTCCACATTGCTGTCAACAGGAAAAGTGCCCAGAAGGCTGGCAGCATTCCCACGTTGGATGGCAATGCTGATTCTTTGGCCACGGAATAGGCCCTCTGGTTCCGTAAAAAGTCTTGATTAATTGTAAAATAGTAGCTTTCTGAAGTATACTCACTGGGAGTGGTCTACGAAAAGGCTAACACTGTGGCAACGTAGTTAGCATCCTAACCTAACTCATCTGTTCTAACACATCCGTTCCATATGAGTTGCAATGGCTGACCTGGAAGTCTTTAAATAGACTCCAGAGCCAAGTTGGCCGCAGGTTTAAATGTGGTGGTAATCCACAAACGGTGGGGCACTTAGTATCGTGTCCAGCGTGTCCTATTGTCAGTTCTTTACAGGAACTAAGGATGCTACTGATGGCACCGAAGTAGTGGCTCATTTCACTCCACTTACTACACTTCAACTTTGAATGACGGAGGTCTTTATTTAATGCCACAAGAAAAACATGCACATCCTAGCGTGTACCCCACCCCCTACATCATATTTTTGTCTATGTATTGTCGTGCGTACTTCAAATCAAGCTAAAAATGTATTAGTTAATATTAGATGTGGCGGTTTATTATCATCATTCCGTAATGTTACCGTCGCGACATCTTCCCACGTAGGTGCTAAATTTGCAATGACCGGCGAAACATTTCTCCATGTTTACATAATTATTTTATGTCTCAAAAGACTGCTTTGAGGATTTCATATCACGAAACATTCACAATGAAGGTTGCAATGCCGTTACGAGAAGAAACATTAGAAGGCCTGAAGGTAATAGTATATTAGAATAGCAATTAGGCGAAACCACTTGCAATAACACAGGAGCTAAGTAACCATTATGTATGTGTTCTGTATAAGTAGATAACAGTACCGCGTTTTGAATGAATTCGTAATATTTCGCTGCTTTACACGGTAATTGAAACATAAGCTTGGTTTTGTGCTTGTTTTGTGAGTCTGTCTGGCTATAAAGAATCTCTTTTGAGTCTAGAAATGGGAAAGAAACATTAGTTATGTAAAAAAGGCGAAGAAAAGTTCCTTCCTAGTATGGTAGAGCATTGTGTTCCAAGTACGAAAACGACCATTATCTGTTTATGGTAAGGAATATGACCTTTTTTTTTTTTTGGTGGTTGTAAAATCATCGAATAACCCCTCCCGCTCTTGGGCAGAGCGAAAGGGAGTGTCAGACTTCTACTGACTAAAAACCACCCATGTTCCTTCTTCGCCCTCTATGTCGAGGCCGCGATAACCGGTGGACTACCCGCGGCCCAAGGTATATGACCTTACTTTGTAAATCAGTTACTGAAAGAGTTATATCACACTTGTAACACTCTTATTAAAAAGTAATTGAGTCTTTATGAAACAAATTTTTACGATAAATGCTTTGCTATGATTATATTATTATGCTCTAATATATACCATAATATATTGACTATAATAGTCAAGGTATATTCGAGCATTAGAGTCATATTTAAATTATTTGACATTAGAATCGTGCTTCTTTCATTGATAACATAGTAATTATGAAATCATTCATAGTTAATTTTGAAATAATAGAGACTACTTTGGACCCACCATAGATAAATTATAATTTACAAAATATTCTGGGTTTCCCAACGTCGAAACGACTTGATCACGAAATATTTTTTTGGCGTTTGCGATTGGTTCTATTTTATTTTTCTATAGTTTTATCCAAATCTGATGTTATTGGCGCCACACTGATAAATATTGATGAGTTTTTTATTAAATTTTTATGCCATAACACCTTATTTTTAACAATAAAACGATTCACATGCCATCATTTATATTTTGAAATCTGATCTTAAGGTAAACTGTTGCTCTCGCCCTATTTTTCAATGTGAGGTAGGTATCAAAACCATTATTGTCAGTTACAAAAGATTGGCCTTTTAAGCTAAACGGGCAGAGTAGGTAGCTATCATATTTGAATAAGAATTGAAACCTCATACTTCTATAAAGTCGGTTTAAAAAGTGTGTTGCGATCATCCTGTACCGTGCGCTGGTTTATAGAAAAATTACGAAAGTGATGTACATACATTGTAGATTTTTTGTTATACGGTGCCCTCCCATATCTAGGTGCATATATTGTTTGCTTTTAAAACATTAGATTTATGTTTCTTTTATCGTAAGATTTTGATGGAGATAAATTAGCTGCATCGTCTGGTATTTGATATGACATTTACCTATGCGTACTTTCAATTAGCACCAGTACCGTGCGTGTGTGCGGTAAATAGTATTATGTAGGTAATAAAAAGGTGTGACTGAGCTATTGGATATTTAAAGCCTTAAAATGTCATCGTAAAGGTCTTCTGCGGAGAGTCGCAACCGGAATATTTTATAATAGTAATACTAGCGGATCTGTGAGACGTCGTACTGCCCGGACAGCAGTGCAACAGCAACTACCGGGTCCAATTGTTAATCTAAACCATTCTCGAATCCCTTTGAACATATACAATTTTTTTAATCAAAATCTTAGTTTAGGAGGAGTTCAGTACACACATACAGTAGAAATATATACAAGAAGATTTTTTAGTCATCGTCCAAACTCTGTTATATGAATCTTTGGCGGAAATAATTGAATGTACGTGTTTTTTTTGTATCATTCAATACAAGAATATTGAGATATCACTTCATGAAATTTTAACGTTTCACGGAGACCGGTTAATTCTTTTGGGAAAATAATTTAATTTAATTTTTTTCAAAAAAGGTGTTAGTGAATGATACCTAATGTCTAGGAAAAAATTGGACAGTGACTAAAAACTCATCTTGTATATAAAGAAGATTTAGATCATTTTTTGTTTGGAGTAGCTCGTACCTGTTATAAAACTAATAACAGACTCACGGGTCGTTCTTAAGGTTAAGACGCCCTTGCCTAGATTTTTGACTGTCGATACAGGTAGTCAAAGTTCTGACAACCAGCCTAACCTAGGGTCTATAACACAGTACCAACTGGGTTGTAGATTTAGCAGTCACTCCGTGTAAAATAGTAGTATTGAGCAGTATCCGGTTAGACTAGTAGCCCATCCTAACGTACCTACTTGAGAAAAGGCTTGGCGGATTTCTGTCTTCAAATTTAAATGTTTATAAAAAACTAAATGCAGTATTTAATGAAGTTCTTTTTAAAATTAAATCAATTTATTAAGACATTAATAATAATTCCACAAAGACGTAAATGCAACTAGTCTTATTAATTTAAATCTCTTTTAACTTTGCATACAAGATTTAATAAATGGAAACCAGTCATTTATTTATTTATTTAAACTTCATATACAAGAGTGGTACATAGGCAGACTTAATACCACAAGGCATTCTCTACCAGTCAACCTTTGGGTTAAAAAGGACAGCACTGTAGTAGAGTCCAAAAACAATAAAAATAAGGATAATACCATTTTGTAAACATAATACATAAATCGGTGCATACTAATACATAAATATACAGATATATTAGAATAAACTAATAGATATTTTAATACATACAACTATGAGAAACCTTATAATTATTACTATGACTAGTGACAAGATTTAAAGTAATTCAGTCCGTTTTCAAAAAGTATTTCCAGACGTTTCTTTTGAAAGCCATCTTACTTTCTGCTTTTTTAATGTCAGGGGGTAGTGCATTCTAGAGCTAGCTAGTAATAATATCGTCAGTCCTGTCAGAGATCCTACCTTCGTCATTAAAAAGGATTATTTATACAAAGGAATTCATTTTATAAATGAATTCCAAAAATAAACATGGTTTATCAGATTGAAGTAATATAAAAAGACAATGACTGTATATTCCTTTTGTCCATTCTTTATTTATATATAGACATATCATTTATGAAATTACAGGCACCTCAGGTCGTTAATTGACTGGAAACTGTTGTAATGTCACAAATGAGTTAATTTATTAATAGTTTTAATTCTTAATATAGTCTAAAAAAAAGGTCTGGTTTCATTTTTCCTATTTTGGTGCCAATTACGTATAAATTTTTAAACTGACGTGGTCACTGACATTATCATAAACACTGAAAACGGGATATTTAACAAATTTACTGTTTGAACGAGTTTCCAATATGCCTGAGCGTGGAATCCAGTGGTTCAACTGTGCATAATCCGAAAAAGAGGTAAACAAGTTTTTAAGTGGACACAGTAAGTTTGATGTGTCGGGAACAGAATCGAGTTGTGAGTGACAATGGTACCGCGGCCAAAAAAACGAACAGGGTACACCAATTTGTCTGCTCATAAACATTCACCCACAATAACTTCAGTTTATCCGTGATCATTTTGCTTGTAACAGCATCGAAATATCGGGGACTCGAAACAAAAGTAAACATGATAAAGACTTTATAATTACAGTACTTACTATGATAAAGTTTATATTTCTCTATTTTTCTAAAAGAAAAACAAGGCCTGAGATTAGAAAATAATAATAACAAAGTAATCTTCAGTTTCAAGTTTTAAATCTTGTCAACTGAGTAATTAAACGGACCAAATAAATTAAATATTCAAATTAGGAAGGAATCTACTACTAACATAGTCGTAAATGCGACAGTTTCTGTGTATGGATGCAAGGATGGATGTTTGTTATTCTTTCACGCAAAGTCTATTGAACGGGTTGTGATGAAGTTTTGCAATATGATAATTATATAAGTTTATAAGGTGCCTTTACGCGTAGAATTACACTTTTAATCACGGAAGTACGATCCTGTGCTAATCTGGGATAATAACCCTCCTTTTGGGCTTAGCCGAAATCGGGTATAACACAGCCTCGATATTACCGTAATAAACAATTGATCTACATAATTATATCTATGTGGAATCGTGATCTAGAAATATTGACTAAAATAATTAAGGAAAGACATTATTAAGATCCAGTTGATTAATTTATTTAGAATTTGAAAACGGCTTCAGTAATAACCTGATATTAATTACATAATCCTTAGTTAGCCGCAAATCTGTACCTATTCTTAATTGATTTGTATAATTTCGACATAGGATTTACCAAGTCTTTATTAATTGTACGTTTAAGTTTTTATTTGATGAAATCGGATCTAGTTTTTTGTTTTTAAAGGTCGATAGGTACCCGTATATTATAAACGTGTATCTTACTCATTATTATCATATACCTTACTCAATTTTGATGGTTGCTAAGTCCATGCTATCTATGATTACATCGATATTCATATTAGATACATCGGTTAATTAAAATGATTACAATGGAGTGAAAGTAAGATTTAAATTTTGAGCATATCCATCAAATTCAAAGTTTTATTCAACAACATTGTAAAGTTTGTTCAAGTTAGTTTGGACGTGGACCGTTCACTTGTTTAATGTCCAAAAAACCTTGCTACCCATTTTGCTCTGTCTGTTCCTTTTTTACACGACTGCCCCAAAAAAAGAATGTAATGTTTTTAGGGTTCATGTATGCATGTATGTTTGTGAGTTTCTTTATTCCACCATCACTTCTAAACGCCTGAACCGATTTTGATGTATGTAATATCGTTAGATTCTTTTTGTTATCCCGGGTAACATAAGTTGGCTAGAGAAAAAAATAAAAAACATAATAGGGTGGCCATGGTTTGAAAATAAAAGAACTTTAGATTTGTTTTAATTTTAAATTTCAACAAAAAATATAATCATCGTCTAGAATGTGTTAAGTAGATTACAAAAATATACCACAGTAGTATGCAATATCTATTTTTTACTAGTAATACCACTCAACAAATGATATGGTGACATTTTAAACCCGGGATTCGATACGAATAAGATAAATATTTAGATTCCTTGTAATTACAGAAATAAAACAGGCTAGATTACAACTCCCAAATCCATCCACGACGGCAGCTAAATAGTTTTAAAGTTTGTATGAAAAGAATATGCGTATATAATCAATTTTTAAACACAATAGATAAATCATCGGCGAAGAATTGTACGCGACCAAGGAAAGAACAAACATAAAAGAACTAAAAAGTTGGAAATAAAAAAAGTAGTTCAAAACTATAACACCCGACTGAAAAAACTGAAAAGCAAAAAACACGTTTTGAATTAAACAAAATTTGGAAGCAGGCGGGGTTCATTTGAATATTAAATAATGAAATGTAAATAGATTGGACCCCGCCTGCTTTCAAGTTTTGTTTAATTTAAAACGTGCTTGTTTTTTGCTTTTCAGTTTTTTCAGTCGGATTTTTCAGTTTTTTGCAATATATGTTTGACTATGTTTTTGTAGCAATCGGAAATAAATATTATGCATTTTATATAGGGCTGTTTTATTGGCAAGACGTCATCTAGTGGCTGTTATTAGGTGTTTTTATAAAAAATTTGTACATACAGTAGAAATTATCCATTATTGATCAATGGACATTGATCTGTTGACATTACGCATCATCAGTAAATAAACAAGTCATTTACGGACCATGTGATATAACGACTCTTTGTACAGACACAAATACAAATAACAACAACACACGATCAAAACAAAATATCCTCACCTTAAATAGAAAAATCCCAATTCCAATCTTAACTGCACGTTAACACTTTCACAAAATACTAATAAAATCAGATTATTTTATTTTCTTATGTCATATTCACGAATCGATCACAATGCGAATGTTTAGACGAGCAGGCGGCGCGCCGGTGTAGGGTTGTCTGCGTCGACAGCGACTGCGGCCGTGGATATAGTCAGATTGGTTCATACAAAACCGTCTGCGGCTACCCATCACTAAACCCACCTCCACACAAGTACATAGCGGCTTCTTCTAACACCGTTACTTACATCCGTGGGAGATTAACTTATTCTTTCCGTCTTTATGTTTTTGTTGTTGCAGTTGGCACCGCTAGATAACTTCATACTTAACCCTTTGACTGCTAGTTAGGATTTAGCGACAATTATTTTACAGGTCAACGAGAATTGATTATTGATTATTTGTTAGGAATTTATTCGTTTTTCCGTCCAATATAAAAGTTTTCTAGAATCAATTTTGTAAATAGATAGCCTGCGGCAAATACACTATAGAAAAACAAATATGTAACACATGTTAGATGTGTTTCGAGGTAAGATAAACAAGGAAAGTCTGAAGCATAATAAAAATGACTCCACGCGTCGGCATTTTGCACTTTCAAGATTTTCCTGTTAAAGAAAATTACTTTAATACCAGTTGCCTTAATAAATTTAATTGAGAAGTTATATTATTTAATTAACACTCTATTAATCACAAAGTTAATTTAGAATAAATTATAAAAAAAATTGCCAGTTCATTTTTAAAATTAGATGTTCCTTTAATGAATATTATATTTTTAATTAATGCTGATTATGAAAATAAAAAAACAGTTTTTAGACCACTAAGAAACAAATATAAAATTAGATATTCATAGTTTTACCGCAGAAGTCTCAGTTTCTAAGTAAACTATTGTGTTGACCGGCTTTCTGCTGTGGTTTACAAAGAATTTGACCACACAACAGTATGTAGGTGGAGTTACCTAGTGTCCCAATTTATGCTTTCACCAAATATTATGAACAACAAGTTTTCACGTACCTACTTTCTTATTTGTGACTCATGTGTATTTCGCTTAAAATAATTAAATGTGACGGGTTTTTGGTGGTTACCTTTTCAGCTTAGTTTTTTATTTAACTTTATGTATTTTAGAAATTAATTTCTGATATCTGTTTTTGATGTGTAAGAATTAAAACTTAAATGTGGCTGCGGGCTTTTGGTAGTTACCTTTTCAGATTTGTTTTTTTTTTACTTTAGGTATGTATTTTAAAAACTAATACGTTTTATCTAAACTAAATTGGAAATTACCCATCCCGGTCAAAAGAAACATTACCAAACCAGTCTTTAATAGTACAGTCACGTATTTTCTCCTAGACAGTAAGTACGTGGGTAATTCCTAACTACAGCGGAATTTCCAGATAGAAATTTCATGTCAAATTTCAAAGAGTGCTGAGAGTGAATAAGGTTTGACTTGAAAGTCAACCTTTGTACCAATTGATAGATAGAAGTATCAATAAAATGTAGCCAAAAACTTTAAAATTTATGTTTTTCTTTTAACACAGCGTTCAGTACGTCTGAATAAAGATATTCAAGCAAAAAACACACAAAAAAGTGATTTTATTTTACCTAAAATAAAAAATAGACAACATTTGTAGTGTATTTTCGTTAGCAATTTTTTTTTCTTGTAAGTATCAAGTGCGTTTTTTTTATTAAATATATAAAAATATGTCCATCTGTTTTAATGGGACCTTACTTGTTACTAACTTCACACTAGAGGTTCAGGCACTTGAGGTAGAGCCACTAGAGAGGTTTAACCGACAAATACCTAACATTTGTTTCAATTTTATGATTATGTAGAAAATCGTACAATTAAAGAATAATAGTCAGAGTCTTGACGAAATAAAATAAAATATTCCCTGTGTTAATACGCAGCTGTTGAAAATAAAATAGAATATTTTTAATTATACAAGTAACATGTCTCTATCAACAACAAAAATAGCTTGTGTTTTTCCTACTGGTCCGCTATTCTGATTTCTTTGCGTAATCCAAGACATGCAGTTCTTTTGGTTTCTTCGTCGATCTTCATTATCTCAATACCTTTCTGGCCGCCGCCACTGTTGATTCTGGCTTTCAGGAGTTGCAGTGGTTTGAGAAAAGTGTGACTTATGTACTATGTTAAGAACAACAGTAAGTAAAGGGTTAAAATGCATGACCGTCGTGAAGTTAACAGTAATAGCTATAACATCCGGAGTTGTTAGCAGTCATTATTAGTTCATTGCAACCGTTTAGCATTTTTATTACAACGAAACCGTTTCGAGCTTGCACAAAAAGTATAAAAGCAACGTAAATCCATTAGACAAGTAGGTAATTACTATAAATTCCCAAAATCTTGAGAACGCAACGTCACAAAATATACTTACTGTTGCTCGTTTCAATGATAGCATGCAACCTCAATAAAAAAAACAATTAATACTCTAACGCCTGCTCAAACAACGATAGCAATATGTCACACTACAACAAAATATTGAAACGTTTCAGGCTCAATTCTATACGCAATAATAGTAGATACCGTATTATTAATTATTTCTCGAAGGTTTGTTTCTACAGAAAGCCTGATGGAGCTAATCACAATCATTGTTGTTTGATTGTAAATAATTATACTAATCAATGTTGGAAATGATGTCTCTACCGAGTTCATTGTTCTAAATTGCGCAACACGCCTAGTAGTTATATCCGTACTAACTGCTAGTCTGCTTGTTTGGCCTTAAAATAAATAATAGTGGTATGATAATACCAGCCCATTACTAACCGGCTCAATGTAAGGCCCCTACTCATACAATGACGGCACTGACTGAAAGGAAAGGCAAAGTAAAATCTATGCAATCACTTTTGTTTGTTCGTAGGAGTATATTGATTTCAGCGAATTGCAGGAAACGAGAACATTTTTAACTTTTCCTAGATTGGATGAATTTCCCGCAAAACCACAGAGGCGAAGGAAAGGTTGGGTTTGTTTGTTTTGTTTTGTTTGCGGGATGGATAGTTTTCAATTACACGTGAAACACATGCTACCTTTCACGCGTAATTGAAAAATGTTTATCCAATGATATTTTATTTTATTTATCATTACTTAATTGTTCAGGCACAATAACGTTTCAGGCTACGAAAAATTTTCGTATTCTACTGTTCCCAAAAAATATTTATTTGTCGCAGAAACATGAACATACTAGGAGACACAAAATAAAACAATACAACAATTCTAATCACGCATGTTTCCATCACGCATAACTCCATTTTGCAGCAATTTGTACAACTGTTTCAAAATCCAGTTTAGCACAATCATGAGAAAACATGTACATGTACGAAATATTTCGAAAAAGTTTCCAAGCTTACCTTTATTTAGTTTGTAAACATTGTCTAGGTTGTAAGACTTGTAAGTGAGCGTTGACCTTCACTGTGGTTACTCGGCATTATTTGGAGATCACAGCAGTGTCGGTTAGCGTCAGTCATGCGAGTTCAATAGCCGAAATGTCAAATGATATGTCAAGAGCCTAATCAAGACGGAATTGCAAAAGTTGCCAAGTTTCTTTTCTGTAGGTACTTGAAATGAAACGTATTTGACTGGTTTTACTCGCATGGTTAGGTACTGCTCACAAATCTAGGAAGTTTGCACTAATCATAGATTAAACGCATGAGAAGATAGCAGAAGCAAACCTCTTTGAAAATTCTGTTCCCAGCTTTCACTGAGAGGAACTTTTACTATTGAATAGTAACTGTATACCTAACTGTAATTTCTATTTCAGCCTGTATCAAACTTGTATTGAATGGAGTATTAATACGTTTCTGGTCACCGTGTTTTTTCCACCATAGGTCGTTTAATATCAAAGTCAGCTTACAGCAGTCCACAGCTTGGCATAGGCCACTCCAATTGCACGTTACTCAGCTAGATTCTCGGCAACTCACATGCAGCTGCTTAGATTTGCCCGAAGATCGTCGCTGGACCTAGCCTGAGAACGTCCCACCTTTAACGTGACCGTTTTTTCCTCACTCAAGATCACGTCTAAGCCAGCGATCATCGATTCTATGCCTAATTATATGGCCGCCTCCTTCCCATTTTTTTATACTTAAAAATATTCATGAACATTTTCTATTTTTTTTTTCAGGTAAGTACGACCCACCTAAGATGGCACGAACTTTCAGTGAGTGGCTACTTATTAATACAGTGTGATAAAAAATGTCGAGAAAGTAGAGATAAAAGCGCTTTCAGTGGATATTTTAGTTCATGATTCACGTTATAAATGTTTGAAAACTTTCAGTTACATATGCTTTTAACAACCCACATGTTTATTCTCCGACAGTGATTGAATTCTTTGTACATTATTTTGTGCTGGTTTAAAAGCCTTCATTCGTGTCTACGTTACTCATTACAAGTTCTTGATACTAGTTATTTACGACCAACCAATCGAAAATAATATCTAAAGCAATCGAATATTCTATCTGCTCTTGTAAATTAAAACCTACTCTTCTGTATTAATTTAAGAACTCGGTCGTAAATTAGTTTTCGGATAATATTCTGGAAATTATACTTTATGATCTAATTAAACCTCCAAAAAACATTTAAATATAACTCACTGGCCCTTAGAGCTCGAAAAATAAGCAGATGCCATTAATAGTGTTTTTTTTTTTGTTTTTTTTTTTACCAGCAAATGGCCTGCTATTTTGTTTTTCTTTTAAAACAGTCAATTCCTACGTTATTATAACCAAACCTCTTTTCTATAAAAAATAAGGCAACGTTGTTACTGTCTTCGTAGCTGGTGCGAGTATTGATTTTAATATAAACTAGACGACAATCAATCGTTCAATTTCCATAAGAAAGTAACTATATATTAGATAATGCCTACATATTAGATTTTGGCATGAAAGGCCCACCTTTCTCCAACAAAGGGCTTTCTCATATTATGAAGGTTTACATTATAAACATTTTCTAGGCCAAAGGTATACAATATGCTAACATTGAATTCAATAACTTAAACATTTGTCGATCACGTTTTACACAATGTAGAAACAATATTTCTATCAATACATGTACATGCTGACCATCAGTTATTCAATAGTATTTTGGGTTTTTTTGAGTATCAGATATCGAAAACCTAGGCCAATAAGTACTGCATTTATTATCCAAATCAGCTGCTTTATTTACTTCATGAATCTCGTATGAACTGTCGTCAAAAGCACTGACGCAAAGATTTTATACAGAGTAGCGATACGATAATAGATGGCATTCCTAGTGCAGACTATGAATGCCATCTATTACCGTATACATAAATTCACTCGAATATATTCAGTAGTTCTAGCATAGGACATTATTTTTAATTTTTAGCGTTGTTTACATGATATAGACTAGCACTAGAGTAATAGGCTATAACATATACAGGACGTCCCAAGGCTATGCCATATGGAGTGAAACTACCTTGAATATAGTAGATGGAACATTTTAATTTATTTAAACTTCGTGCTCAAACGTGATACATATGCGGACTTAATGCCTCAAGGCATTCTCTACCAGTCAACCACCAGACCACCACCAGTCCACCAGTCTACTGAAAAACAATTTAAACTGCATTCATAGATTTTTTAATTGTTACATTGTTGAACCGGGAATAGGACCCGGCACGGCACGGTTGGCGCAGTGGCTAAGCGATTGGACTGCTGCGCTGCGTGTCGCGGGTTAGATCCCCGCACGGAACAAATATTTGTATGGCCTACAGATAGTTGTTTCGGGTCCGGGTATTTGTGTATGTGAGTTTAAATGTTTGTAAACGCACCCACGATACAGGAGAAATTCCTAGTGTGGGGAAACGTTTTAAAAAAAAAAAAAAAAAATAGTCATTATTTAAAAATCTATGAATCCGCCTCGAATGCTATAACAAACTTTCCGCACTGGTATTATTCTCGTAAATACATGACGTACATAAAAATTTACAAAATAAAGTAAGTAAGTACCTATGTAAGTAGCATTTCTATGACAGAGTTGTGCTACTTACTTATATTAAAAGAAAGAAAATCAACCACTAACGAAGTTGTAGAACTGATAAAGATCAATAATGTGACTTTGGCAATAACGCCTGTTTTAAAGCCGGATCAATAAACTTTGGCAGAGGTAAAAAATCACAAAATGCTTAGACGTTGTTAGATACTAGAGATGACTGATATATGTATAATATTCAAAAAACCTTAATATTAGTATAAAATTTTAAACCGACATGGTCACTAACAATATAATGTTTTTTTCGTGTTTCCATTAGTATCGAGTTCCCGATACTCTAAAACTCAAACTGCAAACAGTAAACATTGTTACCTAAATATTCCGATTTCAGAGATATATAAACTTCATATTATAGTCGGAATATCATAATATACTGAAAGGATCGTCTAGTTGGCTCTAAATAATAAAACGTTATTTTGGGGGGGGGGGGGGGTGGGAAAACATCAACCCCTCCCGCTCTGGGCAGAGCGAAAGGGAGTGTCAGACTTCTACTGACTAAAAACCACCCATGTTCCTTCTTAGCCCTTTGTGTCGAAGCCGCGGTATCTCTTTCGAACCCATAGCCCCAACGTGGAAATAATAAAACCTCACGAACATTTTATCTGTTGCAATAAAAAAAATTGATTTGCCACTTGTTGACGTTAGCACTTTAATAAATGTCTCCATCGTGATCTGGCGGTAGATTTTATCAAATATCAAGGTTTTACAGTCGAGTCGTGACGTGACTCTTCATCACAGAATATATTGACTGTAGACCACAGTCTACCTATCTTAACACTTTATATTAAAACAAACCTAGTGTTTGAATAATAACATCCGAGGCTGGTCAATGGATGTGTGACCACCCATTATATACTGTTAAGACGTTAAGACGTCAGGATTATTTAATAGCATGCAATATGGTACAGTCAACAGCAGAAGTAGCTTAACATTTCGTATTTTATATTATTGTATATAACTCCAGCTATATTTTTTCATTATTCTGAAGATTATTCAATAAAATATTCCTAACTCGTCAATAACTTGTTAGTAACGTCTTATTTCTACAAAGTTGTTTAAAACCTGCTTTGAAACTTTAAATAGTGTTAATCTACTTCTGCTGTTTACTGTACAATAATTATGGTCTTAAAAATAAAAGGTTTCACATATTTCGCTTACTACATTCAGCATGCAAACTTAAAATTAAATTAAAATACATACTCGTAATTTAGATGTTACCTTGTTACACAAAACATTTAAGATAAACAATATTAATAATATTGACAGTTAACAAAAATTAAGAAGAAAAATAATTTATCATTGTTTACAAAATTACGAAAAATTATTAATTATCAGTATTTTCGAAATCGGAAGATGAACCTCTACTTACATTCAGACTTACAATCTTTATTATCACATATATTTATACCGTAATACTAATATTAATTTATGATTTAGGAAAAACGAAAATTTTATCAGCCTATTGTTATCCAGGAACAGTCAGGGGCCGTTCAAGTATTATGTAAACCCAAAAAAGAAATCAAAGATCTCACCCCCTCCCCCCTTGCCTTTTTTTTTCTGGCGGTTGAAAATCATCAAATAACCCTATCCGATCTCCCATTCTTACGTAAACATTGCTTAATGCATTTTTCTTATAATGTATTCTGTGTTTTTATTGATTCATGGGAATCCCTAAAATGCGTATCGTACAAGCATACTGTGTGTGCGTGGGTTTTAATATGTGTAAAAAGTAAATAACTACTGCTGACGTCATAACCATGAAGATCACCCCACCCCCAATGTTATCAAAAATAAGCAAAGTTAAGACCCTCTCGCCCCCTGCCTCCCGTGCCTACGTTTTACTTAATACCTACCTACATGTGGGTGCGATGAGTCGCACAATGTGCTGGATGAATGGAATTCGGTCTGAACACCACCAGTCACACTGAAGATCGGCAGTAGACTATGGCATATCCATTGTAGCGAATACTGAAGCCTACTCAGCCTACAGTCTTGTGTCAGATCTATATTCGACACTGCTTCGTCGAACTATGTGAATAAATTTAATAATTATAATAGTAGAATATCACTACTGCAGATAATAGCACTGTGACTAAACATTACAATATATTTTAAACTACAACATTCATAGTATATTTTTTAGTTTTGGATCCTGTTGGTAATGGTAATGGTAATATCACGAAAAAAGATTGCTGGTTTATTTTTTAAGACTATAGTCTAGACAATAAAATGTAAAATGAAATTAGCATAAGAATAATCAGTTCAATTTTATTAGCAATGTACACAACTCTTTGTGTGTTATACCTACAAACATTTATTACCCTGATGATGTTTATAACAAAGCATGCCCTAAACAGGCAAAATGTGGTTTGTACGCAGATCACAAACTATATCAACTTATATTTCTTATTCTTTTTCAACAAGATCAAAAAAGTTGAATCCAAATAGTTTTTCTGAAATATTCATTTAAGGAGGATTAAAAGGCTAACAAAAAAGGAAATTGCGTATAGCACAGTAAAATGTTTCAGGTTTTAGGTGCTCCAATTTTTTTGCGGATTTTTAACTAAACAGAATGATCTAGAATCGCCTCCTTAAGAGGAGGCTCCCTAAATTGTATGTTAATTTGCATTAATATTCTGAAACAGTCGTACATACAATCAAAATGGAACTTTAGTATATGATTTATTGGATCTTTTTCTTTCCATGTACAAGACAGTTACGTAATTGTAGCATATTCGCTCGATTCATTTTTTATTCGAAAATCATGTCTTTTTTAACGATTATTACATTTTTCCTCAATATTGCTCCGCCTTTATGTCTAAAATAAATGTTCACTGTAAGAAAATATAGTTTACTATCCAGCCACAAGATATTTTTTCTCCAGATCAATTACTACTTTAGTTATAAACGAAATAAGAATTGAGACTTACGACATTTAGTTTCGTGCTCGAACGCGATCAAAGAGCGCACGCGGTATTCGACTTTATTACTGATGTGCTAGCGTCTAGCACATCGCGCGGAGTGGCGGGGTGCATGGGGCGGAGCTTGCGTGGAAATTATTTTAGAGTGCCTGGTCTTAAATGCTCACGTTGCCGCAATTATATTTGGATTCTCCTGTTTTCCCGTGCGTTCACGATTCATATTATATTATGTTCCTAAAAAAAAAAAATGGCTGATAGTTCTCGGGAATTCCACGTTCAAACGTTATACGTTATGATGCGTTCCTAGAAATAAATGTTTATTTTCTTTGGCAACAGTTTCATAAGCCGAACATGACGTGTATGTACGGAATCAAGCTATACATAACTAGTTTATGCTGGTTTCGCGTTGTACGGGAAATCTTTACAGAGGGAGGCAATGTTATACTGGAAATGAATAGTTAATTTGTTGCCGTGTTTACAATTCCTTGCATTTTTACCCGACCAAAAGGAAAGGGTAATGTTTTTCGCGACTATCTTTGTTGGTAATATTCTTTATTCCCTCATATCTTCCAAACCACTCGACGGGTTTTATTTTTTCATTCTTGTATTTTACTCAAAATGTTGAATAAGTGAACAGGATTAGCATCTTAGTTCATTGGGGTTTTTTCATTATGATCAAGCACAGGAAAAAAAATAAAAAAATCAGAATATTTTATCTATAGGCTAAGTTTTTTTTTGGTTTGGGTTTCAGGGGTCGACTCTCGAGTCGGGCAAAGTGTTATTGGGTTTTTCCATCAGAAATTATTGATTAGGAACGACGCAGTCCATATTTGTCCCTCGTATTTCATTGGACCTATTTAGTACACATCTGCCCAATCCTTCGGAGATTACAGGCGTGATTTTATGCTATCATTTTCATTAAATAAGTACGTAAAACATAACGCAATTTGGATATAATTGATACATATTTTATAATCGTTCGTTATCGACCAGAACTTTATAAAATCATTTTTATGAAAAGACTGAAACAAACTTTCAAAATGATATTGATTTAATAAAGGTAACACAACGCAAAGTCATTCGATACAAAGTTTAACACTTCGTTTTCCAATTTATTTATTTTAGCAACACAATAGAAAACGGACAGGATTAATTAATAGCGGGTTCCACTACTTCTACTTGCAGCCTGTATCTTGATGACCCAAACAAAGTAGTGACACTACACAAAGTAAAACATTTTCAATATTCTGCAACCGCAAGAAAAAATCAAACGTTTCAGATAAGCTAATAAGGAAAATGTGATTACACAAAAAAAAAGTTACTAATTTTTTTTATATCAATACTACTGCCAGTATTATATTTTTGAAACATGGTCTACGTCAGAAATAATAAGTTAAAAATATCCTGCTGTATTTTGTTTGTCATTTTTCATAACAAAAACTGTAATTGCTCTCTTTTTTATTGTTTTGTCTTCGGAGGTGTAAATAAAGAACGTCTCATTAAAGTTTTTATCTCCCATCTAGAACTATAAATAGTAAGATACTGAATGTACCAGTTTTTGTTATAATTATTCATTGGTTTTTATGTTAAGCAGGATTTCCGGTAACAAAACGATCGGATCGGTTGCCATAGTGATTTTAACCGGTAACATCATTTATTTGAAACATGTGATTGCACTATTAATTACTACATAACATCCGTATAACGTATCGTCATCATTTATAATTAACTAAAGGTAAATTGAATATTGACAATTATTTCATAAAATATGAATAAATGGGAAATAGTAAATATTAATTCCCACGGTAAATCCCGTGGGCAATAACCACTTAAAATTATTGTTTTATTTTCCCATAGTAGTAAATAGCAGCAGACATGCATTTATTTGAATTGTCATACATAAGTCACTGAATGACAAACTTGAAAACGGGTTAGTGATGCTGTCTGTAGGTGTGTTTCATGTGTGACGTCATGTGACACGCGTAAAGGACCAACATGACTCTTCACCATTTTGGTCCTTTACGCTAGTGACATTAACGTGACGTCTTACCTCAGTTTGCGGTAGGTTTTTGAGGAAATGGAATCTCGAAAATACCCCGTTTGTAGTCAATGAATGAGTTCGACGATCTGCTTAATCATTTTATTTTCAGAAAGAGCGTGCTCAGTTGCGAGTTGCGAATGGGAAGAAAGCCACAATGAAACGTGAAACCATTAGTTTAATTCAGAGTTTAATTTTTTTTTTACTTTTCTTTGTATGTTAATTAGTAATAGGGGTTCGGACTGGGTCAAAAAAATATGATTCTAATTAGAAAAATATTGGATACGTGCTTTTTGATTTATCAAATCAATAAAAACTGACGAAGATAGTTGTGACGTCATTTGTAGGTGAAAAATTTACTAACATGTGACGTTTTCGAAGAATTCACGAGTTTTCGAAGCATTGTATCGTCTTAATTTGTTGTTTATGTGAAAAAAGAAAAAATACGTGACCAATATTTTTTGAAAATCTATCTGACGGACTAATTATTATTTTTTGTCCGATCTCCTATTAATTCAATCAAGTACCTCTAGCTTAACAGACTGATATTTTTCTAGGAAGGTAGTTGCACCACTTCTTCCAACCTCCAGCACTTCTTGTACGACGAGCGTTTCGGGTGACTTTCTTTAGTAATTTTCCTAATTGATTATTCCTAATTTTATTTATTTATTACTTTTTTCAACATCGAGCAATGCTTCTTGTGTTCACCATGTGAGGCTATCGACCACATATCATTTATCAGTTCAGTTTCATTGTTTATATTCGCAACTCAAAATACGGAGTCCTCTATTTTAATGTCTTTTTTGAATTCCCGCTTCGGAAAGAGCGCTTCTACAATAATAAACCTTAAGAAGCTACCATAGCTAAAAACAGTAACTTCATGTTCTAATAATGGTACAAATTGACATCTTAATAACATTGTTGGGCCATTAACACACAATGACAATCGTAATTATCCAATTAGTTACAAAATAAACACAATGCTTTGGAATTTGATAATGGATGGCAAATTACGGTTTGTAATTAGACAATTCTCGCGTATTGACGTGAATATTTTTTAGGAGTTCCTTAATTAGTCACGATTGAAAAGATTTATTTCAATACACTTCTTCGAAAACTGGCTCTTATTGCACAACGATTAGGTTCGACATGCAATATATTTGACACGCTTGAGTTTTCCTTATTTTTCGACAACCAAGGGTGGATAAGAAAATTATCACAGATAGCTATCACAGATATCCTTATACTAAATTCAGAACGATTAAAACATAGGAATTAAAAAAAAAATAGTACATTCATTCCGCACTTGTATCAAACAAGTGTGGAAAGTTTGTTATTGCATGCGAGGCAGATTGAACATCCGAGTTGATCCGAGCTGTGTGGTGAGGGTGTTCATGGGGTCGAGAAGTGCAAAACAAATTCCAAAGTGTTTCAAACAACGTTTTCAAATTCACTTTCGAAGAAATAGACTATAAGAACGATAAATATTTTTATTATAAATTGGAGAGTATATAAGTTACTTTGCTTTTTGCCGCGGTTTGGTTTCACCAGGTTGAAAGAGAAGCAAAAGTATGAGGCCGCTAAACAGCCTCACAGGAAAAATATAAAACGCAAATATTTTTCAAGTAAGAACACATGTAAATGTTAACTAGCTCATACAAGTAAATATTAGTTTAAAATAATTGAGTTTATTTATAGTTTTCTTTTTATAAACACAATAGTTTGGTTAACAAAAAAAAAATACAATAGTCCGTCATATAGATTACCAAACAATATTGGACACATATTTTTTCTTTTTTCACGTAAGCAAACAATGAAGACGATACAGTGCTTTGAAAACTCGT
The DNA here is from genome assembly GCA_932274075.1 of Diarsia rubi. NCBI lineage: Eukaryota > Metazoa > Arthropoda > Insecta > Lepidoptera > Noctuidae > Diarsia > Diarsia rubi. The sequence goes on along the minus strand of OW026417.1, from coordinate 10,853,450 downwards.
CTGACGTCATACTCTAAGACATTAGTATGACATTTTTTAGCGGATAGTGACGCTACCTACCCCCCACTCAAACCTTTGACGCATTTTATATTCGTCAATTTTTTTTGATTTGATATAACAAAAAATACGTATCCAATATTTTTCGATAATCTAACAGACGGACTAATTAGAATCACAATTTTTTAAGTCAGTAAAGATCTCTATTTAATTCAGCACTTAATCATTTTTAGTTATGTCTATCTGTGTCTAAAGGGATTCCTGAAAGTGTCGGTCTCTTGGTCTCCCTCATTCCATAATGTTCTATACGTCCATATTTTATTATTGTCTAATAAATAATAACAGTGACTGGCATTTTTTCATTTTTATAAATTTTATTGAAAGCCGCCTTGATGCGCCTTGAAAAACATTTGTATGTGTTAACGACAACTTATTATAATTGTTGTCAATTCATAGATTCTTTAAATTCTTTTATATAAATCGGAACGAAGAACAGGGCACCGATATAGCTCTCAGAGTATGCAAGTCGAAGTGTCAATGGGCAGGCCACATCGCTCGAAGAACCGACAACCGAAGGGGAAGACAGGTTCTCGAGTGGCGACCACGAACCAGAAGACGCAGTGTTGGTAGGCCTCCCACCAGGTGGACCGACGACATCGTGAGAGTTACGGGCAACCGGTGGATGTATGGCGTTCTATGGGGGAGGCATTTGTCCAGCCGTGGACGTCTTATGGCTGATGATGAAATAGGGCTCCAAACATGTCTTGGTTGGCTTGTCACAAAGTACCTTTATGGTGCTTTCAAAAGCAATACAATGATCTCCAAGGGATCGCGTGTTCTAGAAAGTTTACGAACGAATTTAATCAGAAAAAAATGCCGTCTTGGGATACTTTGTAACTTCTTTTACTTACGAAGTGACTAAGAAATTAACTGTTCCATATTCCGGAACTTTTGACGTGGAACGTGTAACGGTAATTACAAATAAGGAACAAGGGACTTAGTCTTAGGTACTTCTAACAAAAGATATCGATAATTTGGTACTTGCTTTGGAGAGTAATTTTAGAGCCATCTTGATGCGAATCGGTTGCTATGTCAAAGGGGCATTCAATACAAATAAATAAAATTGAAGAGTCTGTTGTAATTTCAAAATAATAACTAATAATAATATTCTTAAAACACTCTTGACACTTGTATGAACTGAGACGGTTGTTTTGGTGGTCTTAATCATTATTAGTTAGTAAATAGACAATAGGGATGTTTACTCACTTAAAAGTTCTAATTAGTTCGCCTTTTAGATTATCGAAAAATATTGGATACGTATTTTTTGTTTTATCAAATCAACGAAAATTGACGAAGATACAACGCGACAAAGATTTGAGTGGGGGTTGTGACGTCACTCACCGGTGAAGAATGTCATACTAATGTCTTGGAAAATGACATCACACGAGTTTTCAAAGCACTGTATCGCCTTCATTGTTTGTTAACGTGAAAAAAGAAAAAATACGTATCCAATATTTTTTGGAAATCTATATGACGGACTAATTAGTTTTTTTTTTGTTAACTACCTTATTATTACTGCCGCGAATCCCATTTTATTTATTTGACACTGACCGAGAAATTGCAAAAAACGTAAGGAAATTCGAATTTCGCGGGCTACTGCGTCGCCTTCACCTTAATGTATCTGCTTGTTTCTTTTACCGCAAACAATATAGGTATTGACTCATTCTCACTAAATTGACATTGTTAAATTAAAAGCTTTTGTGACTGCGCATCCGTGCGCATTTGTAATTATTTAACAATTTGTCTGATTCGTTACTACCGGATTATAAAATACATGAGTCAAAAAGTGACTCAATATTACCAAACAAGCTAAAATAAATGAATTTTGAATTATAAGAGCTCCCTTTTAGCCATTTGGCTACGTAACCCTAAAAAAGGTTAAGTGATAATTTGCTGACCTCTTGACACGACAATAATTCTTCGTATTGTTTGGTAAAACGTTGGTTTAAATTCTTCAATTCTTGTAGTCAAATTTGACCACAAGAATTGACGAAGAGTATATATCAGTCTCAAAGTGCAAACTTAATGACGAAATGTGCGTAAGGTAACCACAATATGATCACCAGAAATCTAAAGATGACGTTAATGCTTTTAAATTCACAAATAATTTAGAAAATAAATTATTCTATTTTAATTCGTTTTCCAGAAGTATAGATAAAGTGTTAACGTCAAAATTTTTGACTGTAGACCTTTTCGAAACAAACAATTTTACTGTTTAGGCTATTACATTGAGATAGTTAACAGACTCTTATTTTCATAACTGTTAAAATCAGTAATTTGTTACCCAACGTTTACACCAAAGTTTTAAATATGTAAGTATTTTTCTACGTTTATCGATTATACTTCTTATTTATCAATAACATCAATAACATCATCAAAAAATCGATGAAGATGGTTGGGTTCATAAGCAGAATTGGCAAAGAATTCAAAGGTACCTTGGCGTTGAAAATGCTTTATAACACTTATGTGCGTAGCGTCGTGGAATATGCATCCCCAGTCTGGAATCCGATGTATAAAGTTCATGTTGACCGTATTGAGCGCGTTCAAAAGAAAATGACGAGGTCATTGCGGTTTAAAGATCACAGGTGTCCGCATAGAGCCGATTACGCAGAACGGCTAAGTTATTTTAAATTGGGCTCATTGAAGCAACGAAGGATTTTGAACGATCTCACGACGTTTTATAAAATTGTTAACGGAATTACATCAACCCCAGATCTACTTAACAATATTAGCCTGGATGTACCTCGTCATTATCATCTTCGGTCCAAGCGCACTACTAGGACGTTTGCCTTTAAATCGTGTCGTACAAACCTAGGCCAGCATGCACCCCTGAATAGAATGTTGACTTTCTTCAACAGGGGCTGTTCGGTTGACCATACTCTGGACATTTTCTTTGACAGTCTACCAATATTTAAATCAAAAATCATTATAATTTACCCGTAATCAGCTGCTTAATATTATTATTAATTATTACATTATTAATTATTCTATGTTATGATCATATTTTAAATAATGCTTTTCAATTTATTAATTTATTTTCAATTGAATCTCGTTTATTTTATTATTATTTGACACAATATTACGAAGATTGTTTTACTTTTTTTTATTTTATTGTTAATTCAATTTTAATTTAATTTAATTTTATACTTAGCTTTGTTTTTTTTTTTTAATCGATTTTATAATGTAGATTTATTGCTCACCTTATATTGTGAATGTTGTGCATGCCTGTAAGTGATATATTTACACAGCACAGAAGACTTACGATTAATTGAGACAATCATTGTAAATATTTCGTTGGCTTGCCTTAATAAATAAATAAATAAATAAATACTTAAAATAAGTTTCTAAGACAAAGTTGATACAAAACTTGCCAGAAACTGTGTATAATTAGGTATATTATTAACTAGCTGATGCCTGGGGCTTCGCCCGCGTGATTGGTCAGTCAAATTATATACTAAAACCTTCCTCAAAAACCGCTCTATCCATTCATGAAAACAGCTTGAAAATCGATGCAGAAGTTTTTGAGTTTATCGCTAGCAGACAGACTGACAGACCCGGCGGAGGACTTTGTCTTAGAAATAATAAATAACTAGCGGACCTGGCAGACGTCGTCCTGACCGGACAGCAGCGCCACCTACCGGGTCCAATTATAAATCTAAACCATTCTCGGATCCACTTGTACACAAACATTTTCATCAAAATCGGTCCAGCCGTTTAGGAGTTCAGTGACAAACACACGTACAGAATAATTATATATATGTACAAAGATAATTATGTAGCCATGATGTATCAACAAACGATCAACGGATCCACCATTGACTAATTAGACACCCTTTGACACGTGTATTTACTGTTAGGTTTTTGCCAAAAATAGGATTCGCAAATTAAACAGGGTGACTGGTCAAAAGAGAGAACCTAATATTTATAAAAATGATTAACTTTAACTATGGGACTGGAGAGCAGCGGTAGCCCAGTGGTGGCGGCCCCGACCTACGAACAGTAAGCCGTGGGTTTGAACCCAGGCAGACGAAGAGAAAAATCGTGAGGAAACCGGTATGAGCAAAAAAATCGAAGACATGTGACATCATGGCAACCCGCACTGGGCCCGCGTGGTGGATTGGAGGCCTGAGTCCCTGCAGTGCAAACATTATAGGCTGATAATTTGGACGGACATGTCATAGAAACTGCTTTTGCATCATTTTCAGACTTTTTGGCACGTCATCAAAAACGTATGGAGCACATGATTTTTCTTTGCGATTTCTATTTTTTTAGGTTCTCTAGTAGAAGTTGCTTATTTTCATGAGCACTCACACCCTTAAAATATTGCCCTCATTAATTAATCACATATAAGGTATATATGGGTCTATTTAAACGCGAGGTTACACTTCTATTCACACAAAGAAAATACAAACACACGAATAGAGAACCTCCTCTCTTTTGGAAGGCGGTTAAAATATAAATGCGGTACGTTAGGGTGACAATGTTACGATTCTAAAAAAGCTAAAATAAGTTTGTATGTTTTCGAAACTATTAGTACAAATTATTATACTGAAATATTATCTAGAAATATTTACAGTTCCCTCTTCTATAAACCTTAAAACATCAACAGCATAATAATTATTATAACTCAGAGAACAATTTTAGAAATTAATTGCCCTAAATAATAAATGTAAAATGTCCGGTGCACTGGCGCTACCCTTTTCATAAAGGGTTGCAAATAAATAAAATTAAGCAATTTTCAGCTTTAAGGTGAACAGATAAAATTAAATTTTCAGTAATAAGTGCGAACTGGCTTATTAATCATTTAAATGTGTAGGTTAGTAGGGTCGTTTAGACTTAAGGGGAACCTAATTGCATTTTAATTAGCTTACACCTAATGAATATAAGATACTAGGGGACCTGGCAGACGTCGTCCTGCCCGGGTAGCAGCGCCACCTACCGGATCCAATCCCAGAAATCTCCATCTATTAAATTAATTTGTAACAAAAAATGTGATAAATGTAGAACCGCTCGACCGATTTTGTGCAAACTTCACATAAACCATCTACTGAATAGTCCGAACAAAGTCTAAACATTTGGTTTGGGTAGGTAAGCCCGTTCTTGAGTCATAAAATTACAACGAAAAGTGGCATTGATTTTATATAAGCATATATTGAAACGAGAGGAGCTCGTGGCGAGCTAATAAGATCATAGGTTGGACCGTGAATGGGTCACCACCTATTCTCGTACCGAGTTTTTTCCGTGCCTCGAAAAGCAAGTTGAGCCCGTTGGTCCCGGCTTCCATTTTGTAGTACTTTGACTGTCATCACACGAAGTCCAAAAGTCTGACTACCTGCCTTACCAAGGCGTAGCATAATACATATATTACTATAGGTGGGAAAAAGCTAGTAAGATGACGAATGTAAGATAAGCGAGACCTAACCGAAACTGTGCACATCAAAATATGTAGCCTGACAGTATGAAAAAGTACCTACGTGAAAATTTGAGTTGGGCATGGCATTAAAGATATTAATAAAAAAACTAAAAACCCGACTGAAAAAACTGGAAAGCAAAAAACAAGCACATGTTAAATTAAACAAAACTTGGAAGCATTCTATTCCATTCTATTTTCATTTCATAATTTAATATTCAAATATTTTTTAACTACTTTTTTAGATTTCCAACTTTTTAGTTCTTTTGTGTTTGTTCTTTCGTTGGTCGCGTAAAATTCTTCGCAGATGATTTAACTTTTGTGTTAGTTTATAGAATTTGTGACTTTGAATTTATTTTAAACATATAAGCGTTGGCCCCCAAAAAATCGCAAATTTTCTTTGCTTTTTAATTTTAATGTAGCTAGTGACACTCGCGCCATCAAGACAAATCTAACGACGTATATTTTATTCAAATCCCTTCATCCGTTTAGGAGTTATGATGGAACAAAGAGATAGACATATATACATACACGCCAAACACATAACCCTCCTTTTGGGCTTCACCGCAGACGGGTAAATAAGCAGTACCTTTGTGGTCTTCTATTTTTTGATGTTTTTTTTTGCTTTTTTTTGTTTTGTGTGTGTACATAAATAAATTAAAAAATAAAAATGTATGGATCCAATAGGGGATCGGACTGAGTCAAAAAAATATGATTCTAATTAGTCCGTCAGGTAGATTATCGAAAAATATTGGATACGTGTTTTTTGTTTTATCAAATTAATCAAAATTGACGAAGATAAGATGTGGTTGTGACTTGTGACGTCATTTGTATTGTAGGTAAAAAATTTACTATCATATGACGTTTTCGAAGAGTTCACGAGTTTTCGAAGCACTGTATTGTCTTCATTTTTTGTTTATGTGTAAAAAGAAAAAAATACGTGTCCAATATTTTTTGGAAATCTATCTGACGGACTTATTAGTTTTTTTTTGTTCGATCCCCTATTACTTTAGTCAAACTATGATGAAATAGTGACTTATACTTTACACACAACATACATACCTATTGAATTTCAACCTTTAGACGATAACAGTTGAGTCACTATTTTATAATTATTCAATACTTATCATTTTCGTTTATGTGTCTGTTTATTAAATACTTAAATGATGTCACGCACTTACAACATACGAAAACATTTTTACTAATGAAAAATTAAATGATGCAAATCTTATAAAATTAGTCAGAACGGTGACTCATTCAGATGAATACGTAAATAAATAAATTAATAAAATTTGCAATATCATAAATATTCGTTACAAATATTTGCAGGCCACGAAAAACGTTTTTAATCGGTATACATAATGCAGCACAAGTCGTCTGCAGTTAGTGCACATTTAATTTTTTTTTTTTTTGCAGAAATATAATAACTTAACTTTAATGTTCTAGACCAGCAAAATAATGAATACAACTACTTAGCTGTTGCTAGTGACCTTTGCCCGCGTGAAATTAATAATAATTATTACCTCCCTATTGGAATCGAATTTTGCTATCAATTTCACGGTTTTATTTTTGTACGGTTTTTTCTACTCCCTATAACATCAGCTGTGCCAGTAAATCACCGTAAATCAGCAGTCCCGTCGTTTCGGAGAATAGCCGGAGCAAACAGACCGACAAAAATATATAAAAAAGTTTTTGTTGTATGTACCATACCTATACATATATTTTCATAATTATACCGATACTGATACTGTCAGACCGCATAATCCCACAGCTGGGCTAAAGCCAATGTGGACCACTGGTCGTTAGTCTTGTCCAGATCGTCCTACCACCTTCTATGAGGTCTGACGAAAAAAAAAAATAATATAATGCATTCAGTAAAGAGCTGCTGCAAGTCAAACAAGTTTTCAAAATTTCTAACAAAAACTCTTCAATTTTTGAACAACTATTTTGTGAAGATTATAATAAATTCATGAAGTTTTCACGATAAAAATGAATGCGCCCATTTCTGTCAAAGCCAGTTAAACCTTTTGATAAATGATAAATAAGTACTCTAACTGGGAGAACATTTGCGTTCCAAATGTTTGTTAAAGTGGTCAAAACGGTGGAGTTTTAGCAGAAAATATAGGCGAGGGTAAATCAAATGGACGGTCATTTGATACGTAACCTAATTAAATACCTAAAACATCGTACATGCATTTTTTTAGAATTTTTAGTTTATTAACAAAGGTCGCGAAATAAGAACAAAACTCAAAAATGAAGTGCCATACTAAAGTCATTACACAAACATCTTTATTGGCAATTTTAGGATTGCCACAGACGACAATGATTTACTTTAGCCAATATTGATCGATATGGTTAGGGTCTTAAAGTAGCTGTCATATTTTGTTGATCTTTGATAGTAGGTACTCAGTGGCTCGAAATTCTAACAACGAGCCTAACCAAAGGGTATGGGTGTGTATTACCCAATGCTAACTGTGTTGTGGAGGTCTGGTAGACTGGAAGCTGACCCTGACATAGTTGAGAAAAGTTTAGGTGGATGACGATGGTCAGTAATGATTAAAATCCTGTAGAAAATCGATGGAAATTTCTTTGCTGTTGCTTCATATGTTCGAGGATGTCTTCGGCTTACCAACGTAAATAACGCAGAAAAAAAAGAATTTTGTGTGTCAAAATAAATGGCAATGTGTTACGCAGTTAACCTGTGATATACCAGTGTAGATCGCTGTCGCTTAACTCGGTGTCAATAACATTTTGTCGGTTTACACATCACTCAGTCGTATTAGGTCCTTTTCAAACATAAACCAGTCGACCTTGGCGGTCATTTGTAAAAACTACATTATTAACTAGATTCGAAACGACCTTTTATGAAATCGTTTATTAAAAAAAATACTGTTTGTTATTTGAGGTCATAGTGGTTATATGTTAGAAATTATTTGTATTGTAGGTTCATGAAAAGCACAGTAACAGTTATTTGTTACCTTTTAGTTCTTATGTACGTATGTGCAGCGGCCTAAGCAGTAACGCGGCTCTAACGTACCTCTTATACAATGCTTTAATACAAGATAAGAGAAGGAAAACCACAACTTGATAGAGAATTGGTTCCGCTTCTTCCCAGCTAAAATACTAGGAAGTGACGTAAAGTGCACTTTTTGAGGGACTGTCTCTTTTAAACTTGGAGGTTCAAAAAGTGCTGTTTATTAATAAATGACTTTTGATTTTGCTCCTTTGTTATACATGTGTTAGACAAAAGAGATAAAAAATTAATATAATTATGTATAGCAATAATATTTGTACTCCTTTCATGTGTGAGGAAGATCCGATCACGACAGCATCGAGGCATATCGATATGCTATCGTAATGACAAACCGCAACGACACCAACACAAACCGGTGCGGCAAACCTGTACAGTCACGTGGCAGTTTGTAATTGTGAACCTAAAGTACGGCATATCATAATGCTCTTTTGATGTCTCGTGCCCGATATTCCGAAGTTCTATAATTCCTTTTTTAAATAACTTGTTGGCTTCTTTTTTTTCTGTTCGGAACATGACATCAATAAATGATCGCAGTGACGACAGGGTCATTCAAACAAAACATTGTTGAATTCGATCCATAAAATGATTGTAAAGGCTCCCACGCACTAGCCATCCTGGTACAGCTGGGCTGCTAGCAACCGAATTATTGAGCAGCCAGTTTATATAGACAGTCATCTCGTCATCTTCCAGCCCTTGTCCCATGTTATTTGGGGTCGGCGCAACACATTTTTAACCGACTTCCAAAAAGAGGTTCTCAATACGTCGGATATATTTTTTTTTAACTATATTTCCCGATTACTCGAAAATGGCTGGACCGATTTCAATTTTTTTTTCTCGTTTGAAAGGGTATACTTTCCAAGTAGTCCCATGATCATCAAGTCAGGATCGGATGATGCGATCCTGGATAAATAGAGAGAACTCTTCAAATTTTATAGGCACACTTGAAGTGATTTGAGTAGTTTTAGGAAGAGTACCTTCTCGGAGTGATTCCATTTCACTTTGGTGAAGATCTCATAAAGAACTTCGGAGATAGGCAACTAAATCCTCAATAAATGATAGCAAATGGACTGCGATTGCTAAAATCTCATACAAGGGGTAAGCACATGTGAGTGTGAACCCCTAAAAAGTGAAAAATAAAAACTTTTTAACCAAATAATAAAACCAACTTCAACAAAAAAAAAAACAAAAAACCACACTACCAAATGGCAACTATTCCGCATCAAACTAAAAAAGAATCACGTATATCGGATCATAAATCTCACGTAAAAACTGCTGAACGGATCACACTAATATTATAAAGGCGAAAGTTTGTGAGTGTGTATGTTTGTTACTTCTTCTTCTTTCTTACTAAAAACTACTGAATGGATTCGGATAAAATTTGGTAAACAGATAGGATAGTTTTTATCTCGATTTTATCTTCCCGTGGGATAAATTCCGAGTTGTAGCGGGTGAAGTCGCTGGCAACAGCTAGTAAAAAATAATTTTATATATTTCTTCACGTGTGTTTGTCAATGAACTCCTCCTAAACGGCTGGACCGATTTTAATGAAAATTTTCGTATGTGTTCAAGTGGATTTGAAAATGTTTTAGATTCACAATTGGACCCGGTAGGTGTCGCTGCTGTCCGGGCATGATGACGTCTGCCAGGTCCGCTAGTATAGAAATATATATATATATATATATACCATACCAATTGAATTGACCACCTCCTCCTTTTTGGGAAGTCAGAAAAAAAAAAAAACTTTAGAAGAATAATCTGCTTCTGAAGTCAGTGGCAAAACGGTCACCGACTACAGAAGCAGATTTTTCCCCTAAAGTTTATTTTTCACCTTTTTTCGTTTTATTTTAGCCACATGCAAGTCGCTCCTCCTCATAAGATGTCCAACTAAATGTTAAACTTTTCTGTAACTGGCGCAACTTTTAAGCTTTCTTGTCACACTCACCTGTAAACAGCCAGTTGACGGCCACTTTAAATAGATGACAATCGCAACAACAGCCAGACTATAGCCACCCAGTGCGCCCGGCTCTAATATACCATCACAATTCAGATTCGACTGCCGCGGCCCCACCCAGGTTCCCAGTGTGCGAGTATCCTAACAATTGAAATAGTTGTTGATACAATCTAGTGCTTTGGGTAACAAGGATTGATTTTATATGACAGTTTAGATTGGATTCGTTGTAACTGTTTATTTCGGCTGATGACACTCTTGGAGTCTAGGCACACTCTTTAATAGGTTGACAATCATGTTCGTTTATTGTTTGGTTAGCAAAAAGGGGTTATCATGGTGTCCATGCAGTATGCATGCATGCAGGCAGGCGCCTGAAAATATAACAAAGTGGTCACAGTTCAAAAGCAGGCATTGATCTACGAAATCCACACTAGAGCACTTTAGATCAGCTCCAAACTATTCAATGTTATGCCTAAATACCACATGCCGTAATTTATTTTGATTTTCTTATGCCAGATCAATACATAAACAAACTATACAGTATTAAGTATCTCTTTATAGACCTTTTTTTTTGGCAGGTGGAAAATCATCAAATAACCCCCTTCCCGCTCTTGGGAGCGACAGGGAGTGTCAGATTTCTACCGACTAAAAACCACCCATGTTCCTTCTTAGGCCGCGGTTACTGTGTACAACCCACAGCCCATCTCTTTATAGACCTTTATCTACAATAAAGATTGAAACTAAGACGATTCGACTTTCGTTACTTGGGTATTTATTTGTGCAGCTCAACCATTTGGCTCCTCATTGAATTTCAAATTAAATTTTGTTTTGCTACTCATCGCGCTTCTTTTATTTGAATTCGATGGTTTGCTGATTGAAGTAAACAAAACAAGGGAAGGCTACCTTACAGGTACTTTGTATCAGGTAGTGTGCACCTGCGGCAAACAGAAAAAATATTGATCGAAAAACAGCCAATAGTGCCAATATGTAGGGCTTTTGGTATAGTGTGTATCTTGTCAAACGAGTTGTGTAAGAAAATTAACAAAGTAATATTATGTTTTTTCCTCATTTCGAAATCCTTAAAAACGTCTTTTATACACTTTGATATCTGCATATGAATAACATAATAGATTTTAAACTTGTTTTGCTACAACATATGTATTTTAGTGATCTATCTGTTCGGTTATAACATTTATTTCTAGTTCATATTACTTTACTTAATATTATTGCTTGACATTCAAATTAGTTTCAGTCGTAAAATTTAGATATTGTATCTGGCGCCAAATTGAAATGATATTCATTGACCTACGATAAATTGGATAGACTCTGGCAAATTAAATTGAATCTTCGCACTCGTTTTCGCTTTAATTAAAACGGAAGATTACAAAAATAACAATTAATGTAAGTATATCCTTCTCTATAGTAATAATTACGTAATAATAACGTAATATTTGTGTAGTTTTAGTGGAGATTGGCCATCGGCGCGGGTGATATTATTATACTTACTTAGTGCAAAAGTGCGTGCGTTACCATAGACCGGAGAGAGAACAGACGCAGGATCAACGGACCCTTTTAGCCGGATCCGGGTAACAAACCAAGGATCTAACAGTAAGCAGTCGCGTTTTGACCACAAGACGAACGGTTAGATCTATTAAATTATCTACATTCCAATCTATCGACTACAGAAATAAAAGAATATGGTATAAAACTGTATTTCCACTTACTGACATAAAATGCAGTACTTACTTAACTCATAAAATACGCACCAATCACACGTTTCAAATGTTCAGGAATACAGTTATTGTGGTCGTTAAAAAGCAATCAATGTGGAACAAAAACTCAATTTATTCTCGAAAAGATATTCCCAACCAATTTAGCTTTAATAAATTATAAGCAAATTCGGGAATAAATTACGGAGCAATTTACAATATTCCTGAATTGTTAATAGGACATGCTTACTAAAGCCGACAGGATGAAAAAGGCTGGCAATTAAGTTGAAACGGGAAAGAGAAAAAAGCTTTTAGACAGAAGATAATTAGTATTCACGTTTAGTTAACCTCGTTTTATAATAATCATTACTTGATAGCAGTTTCAGAAAATTGTCGAATTCAATTTTTATATTGACACGTTAGTTAGTGACTTGCAATCAATATCTCTCTGCACTTTGGAAATAGGTACTAGAGAACAAATTTTTTATGATTTGATTTGGAACAATACTTGGTAATGAAGAGATACATATTTTGGAACTGGATTTACGAAAACGCGTCATGCATATTTAAAGTGACAAAGAACTGACTAATTATATGTTTTTGAACTGACATGGTCACTAACATTATCATCAACATCGTTTATCCATGATCACGGTGCTTGTAACAGCATCGAAATATCAGGAACTCGAAACAAACATACTTAAACTTACTGTTGGTTGACTTGCGGATTGACCAGTTGTCCTAAAAAAGGTGATTTCTTCTCCATTGAGACTAGAATAGAACGTAGGTCTCTATTGAAAAAAAACTGTGAAAGTGCTGTAGTTGCCCATTTGACAGTGCTGTAGTTGCGCATTGGCAACTACAACACTTTCACAGTTTTTGTCTTGTGACAGGGACTGTAGCTAGATTTCATTGTTGTCTTTGTTTCGACTATTCAAAAGTGCCTGTAACTGGGATACATGAAATAAATGCTTTTCAAAATCAAAATTCAAACTTATTTATTTATTCAAACTAGGCTGATAATCAGGACTTTTCGACCGTCAAAATTTACTTTACTTTACTTATTTACAAGACAGGTCCCAATACGCACCTTTCGACACTTCTTAGCGTTTTAGCTGGAAAAAAGAAGTGGCGGAACAAACTCCCCAGCTTGATCTTGTTAATCCTTTAGGTCAATTATTAATGGAGTTAAATAATTAATAGAAGACGATCTTTTATCATCACATCATCACCACTGTAATACCCCAAGGGTCAGGCAGAATATACCTACATTTTGTTCGTTATGTTTTAAAGTCCCATATAATAGGCAGGGGCCTATTGCCATCAATCGGGTACAAAGCCAGACTCAGCGGCTGCTACTGAGAAACCCAATAACAATTTGCCCGACCCGACTATCGGACCCAAGACCTCATGGTTACCAGGCGCAATTACGATAACTAGACCAACGAGGCTGTCTTTTTACCGACTTCCTAAAATTGGGAGGTTCTCAATTAGATCGGTATTTTTTTTTAATAATATATTTAAACACTGACTGCGGTAAATTCAGTAGACTACTTTCACACGTCGTCTCACTAAATGAAATTCTCAGCCTATAAGTTCGCGGTATAAAGCCAGCATTAGAAGGAAAATTACGTAAAAACATAACCTGCTCTAGTATTCCGTAACAAAATCGGTGTCATTAACACGTCGAAGTGACCTTAACACGACGTGCGCCATCAAAACAATGAACCTGACCGTGGCACAGAAAGGGATGACATCACAAGCGAGATAGCAAACGCGTACAAAAGTTAATCGCAATTTCTGACAGTGATGGACGATAGGAAGTGGGAACCAACCATGGATTCCCATTTACCATCGTAGACACCATAGCAATTGAATTAAACGTTATGTTTTACGATGTCGGCCGTCCCCGTGATTTTCCCATAGGAAAAGATTAACTTCAGAGTGATGAAATAAAAGCACTTAAAACTTTTTTTTTCTCCCTCTGGACGTGGGATTGGAATTCGCGAAATTTCGTGGTTAAGATTGTTTAAAATTTCTTTTTATGGATACGTTTTTTGGCGGTTTCGAATGTAGGTAGTAATATATTTATCCCTCTTATAAATCAGATCCTTTTATAGTAAGTTAAAATAAACATGAAATGACATGGGTTTGTGTTATGAGTTTAATTCTATTGCCAATACGTACATTTAATCAGCCTCTCGGACGTGATTAGGAACAGAAATAAGAGAAGTAGGATTAATGATGAACCAATGAACGTGGTTGCAATAAAAATGTTCTTTAATTAGCATGACAATAATTAATAAGCCAACCTTGAATAGCATTACTGTTATGTGAGATTTTAGTTTAAGTATAGCTGTACCTTGTATTTATAAAAGTATTCTTGCTTCCATTGTTCTGACAATTTCTGATTGGTGAATGACACAATGCGATGCAAAGTGCCAGTATCTACTGGTAATTTTAAAGTGGTTAGTGTTCCTTTTCACGGTCACAATAAAACCTAAAAATATTCAGGTTGTCGGTCACGGCGGCCAATCTATATAAGCAGAGATTATTTATAGCCATCGGTGCAGAAGATATGTGTGTAAAATGCACTCTCTTTTCCCGCACATGACCTGATAGATCAGCCACAGGACCAATCCCTTTAAACCGATGGCTAATCTCCGAGACCTTTCAGAGATACGGAGGTATCGTACTGCCAACTTTCAAACTCCGAGTTACAACTGAGAAATTTGTAATGGAAAAACCCAATATAATTTTTTGCCCGACCCAGGAATTGAACCCAAACTCCACAATGTTGTAAGAGATACCGCGGCCTCGACATAAAGGACTAAGAAGGGACATGGGTGGTTTTTAGTCAGTTGAAGTCTGACACTCCCTTTTGCTCTGCCCAAAAGCGGGAGGGGTTATCGGATGATTTAACACCCGCCAAAAAAAAGCAGTGGTGGTTGCGACCTCCAGGCCAACGGAGCAGTTAAAATATTAGTCTGTCTTAACACAAGAAAGTAGCAAATAGGACCGCAGTATGAAGTCTGTATTCGGTATAAATATAAATTCCATACATGCGTGAAGCATCCCATAGCAATGCCCGTTCATGGTATTTTAGGTCGATGAACCGGTCTGAAACCTGCTCCGGGATACCATAAAGGAATTTAAAAAAGAACACAGACCACATCGATCATCCTTCTGAGAAAAGTGGGATTGAACAACCGCGTAATCAATTCCCAATCTATCTTATTTTAGCATCCCTTTTAGAAAGGTGAATACAATGACGGGTTGGAGCTCTTCCTTAATACATTTTGCATGCGGTTCCAAATAAATAAACCTAAGGGAGTTGACAAAATGACGATGACTGCATGGATTGGTCATGAAATAGTAAAACAAATAAATTATGTTTACATCGGTAATTCTAGAAAGAGTTTTTTTTTATTTATCTCTGAAAGGTCGATTTATTGGCTTTCATTTTTATATAGGGACAGTTATAACCACAATTTTAAATACACTTATTGAATCTTAATTTAAAACTTATTTTCTTATGAAATAACGGTTGAGGCCTAGCCTATTTCCTAAAACTATGGCTTCCAAAATGCTCGTGAAAACGTAAAACGTTAATCAACAAAGCAGAAGAAAATACTTGTAAAGGTTTTTTCGTGAAAACATTGGATGCTAGTGATACATCACGTAATGCATTGAAAAACCAAGCATGTGGGTAAAGTTACCTTGCTGATAACTGCAGTAAAAGTTAACCGTTATCTTTGTAGGACACCGCTATATGACGCTATGTGTACCAACAACAAACGGAACTGTTTGCACTATCTAAGGCGATAATGTGGTGAGTGTTGTATTGCAAATGTTAGGACCGTTCATTCATGAGTCAGGCTTCTTCTTTGTGTAATTTAAATGACTAATTTTAATAAAGTGGAAGCGCCAAATCGTGCCACGATCTATTAAGTATTTTAGGTTTTTTTCAATTTACAGGCCAGGTTGTTTGTTAACAAGAATATGATTCGCGGCTGTGAAACATGTGTAGTTACATAATTGGGTATAAGCATTCAAATATCAATAAATTTCATTCAATGACTGTTTCATGAAAAAGTCATTCGATTAGATTAAATGGACTTAGAGGGATGTGTTGATGATTTTAATGATATAAAAATCTGTGAAGCCATATTTGTTACGGCCGCGAATTATGTTTCAATCAACATATAACCCGGGGCTGATCTGCAAATTGCAGAAAACCTTAGAAAAATTTAATTTTGTAGGTTACTCAGGCAGGCGCTTTCATCTTTAAGTGAGTCACGTCTAAGATTCGAAGCAAAATGGCCCAGTTGCATTTAATGTGCATTTTATACTTTATGGTCACAAACTCAACCAACATGGTTGATAAAATAGATAGCAGACTAGCACATATAAAAAAAGACGTGTAATATTATTGGAAAATTATATTGTTTCTAAATCATTTCATCATTATACTCGTTAGTATTTTTCCAGACGATCCTTATTTAAAACCCTGTAGGTAATAGCTATCATTTTCTAGACGCCAAGGAAGTGTAAAAAAGTGTAGTTTTAGTATGTAAAGACGCCGTTGCATCAAGCCACCCGATACTGTCATTTTTCCCAATCAGTCTTGATCCTATAAATCTTTAGCAATAAAGTTGAAAATGTAATAATTATACGTTTGGACAGCGTATAATATCTTGATGTGATGGGGTCTGTACATCGGAAATCTTCTTTCTTTTTTACCCCTCCTTAGCGTCTAGAAAATTATAGTTATTACTTTAAGTTTAGGCTATTGTTTTACTATTGAGATGACGTTGCCAGCTTGGTGCTTCAATCGTTCAAATTTGTGATGACAAAACAATTTTGTTAGCAGTTTTTTTGTTTTTGTGGTTACAGTATAATAATACAAAACTGTAGTGTTATTTTAGTTTTTTATTTGTTACTTAGACGCACTAATACTAAAGTACGGACTAGGAAACGCTTATTCGATAGTTATTACTAAGCTGCCAATAAAAATAGACAAAAAATATTCTCCTAAGCGACATACATAAATGCTTTTCGACTGTTAGATACTAAACTGCTCATTAAAATATCATTTGGTCTTAATGTATTAGGTTAGAAACCATAACGTGGGCGTTAACGTTAACGGAATATTGACATACCTGAGATTATTTGTTTCTTAATTTTAACCTTTAATTGTTAGCACATAAGCAGTATATTTATAAATTTCAGTAGTCCATAAAATAGAAAAAAATATGATCAATTCTCCTCTTACTTACACAAGCATAAGGAACGATATAATTATAATATGGCATCGAAAAAAGTACTTTAGTATAAAATACTATTACTAACACAGTAAAAGGATTTTTCTGTTCAGAGATTATTTTTATGTTATTACTATTGATTAAAGGTGGTTTAACTTGTCGTTCTTATTAAATAAGAAATAAAGACACATTTTTCACATATTTTGTTACAAAATCAACATTTTGAGTTTCATTCAATACCTTTTGCATTGTAAATACGAATCAGTTCAAACATTGACTCAATCGTTTCAATTGGTATGTACCTTTGTCATAGCTCCGGGCTTGACAAGGTTCCATCTGTGTATTCAGATACTACCTTGTCAGACCCAGAAGCTTGACCATTGCATAAAAGAACTTGCAGCATTGATTTTTTTTAAATACATTTAAACGAACTGTACATTCAAAAATCTACGACAAACATACCAGGTTTCTATAACTCAAATAATAATTAGCTGACAGATTGTTTTACGAAGAAAAATAATAACAGCAAATAAGATCACTTGACATAATAATAAGTGACATCAGTTTAAGTAGAAAACAATTTCAAAAACCTGGAGGCAGATCTCTAAACAATTATTGACATTCCAATTTGCGAAAATGAGATTTCGATCTTGCTTCATACGTCAATTGGCTTTGGAAGTTAACATAAACAGTAGTTGTAACTAAAAGTACAACAAAGAATTAACGTTAAAACCATGAACGCAGTTGTGACAGTACTGACATTGACTATATCATACAATTTATTTACAAGGACTCACTGCACTGGCGAGTAAGCTGTTTTAAAAGATTCCAGGGCAGCTTCAATCGAGGCTGTACTGCAGGCTTTTCCACTGTCGTATGAGAGTCCACACCCGAAGCTATTGAAGCATAGCTGTGAGTTCTGATCGGCACAACACGACAGAATAGCAGCGTTACACATGGTAGGAGTCCTCAAAGCTCCAGGCTGGTCAAATTTCGGAGCCGCTGTAGTCTGGCTCTGCAAAAGGAGATTACAATATTAAACACGACATTGATAAGTTGTCATCTGCAGGAATTGCCGGCTTGTGCGCACGAAATCAGAAAGTGGAACCACGCGTAAATAACTGGATAGCAGACTTCGTTTACTGCTCCACTGCTGGTAATAACATAGATTTTTATTGAAAAACTCTTAAATAAACGAAAAGATCAAAGATACGTAAACATGGATTACGTAATGTTTCGTGGATATATTTTTACATGTACCACAAAAATCTTGAAAATAAGCAGACACAAGTATTTGTTTAGCCTTATTGAAGGTCTAGATGAGGAAATGTTAATATATTCTGGGTGTTCTATAAACAATGCCAGCAAAATTACTTTTAATTAGGATCGATGATGAGAGTATATAACCTCCCATATCTATTGATGCTAACGTAATTAAAGCATAATGAAGTCACTGCGGTCTCTCTATTGGTTTTAAACAAAAAAGTATCTATGGTCCAGTCACTTGTGCTTCCCATTATCGACTATACTGATGTTTGCTACTCTGATCTTTTCCAAGAACTTTTAAACAAATTAGATCGTCTTCTCATTGCAATTAGTTTATTTTTGGGCTATATAAATACGATCACATTTGTTCATACCGTTCTCAGCTTAAATGGTTCTTCAGTTCTCTTTGCACGCTGTTCTCTATTTTGAATGGTCCATGCGCTCCCAATTCCCTAAAAAATATTTCAAAATGTTGGGCAGTTCAAATAGTCGTAACCTTCGAGCTTCCAAAAACCTACTCTTTAAAATTCCCCCACTGTACTGATTTTATGATGTTTCAACTATAAAGCTACTACTATGGCGCTACCCTTTGGCATTAAACAAGGTGAAAGCAGAATGGCTTTCAAAAGTACAGAAGTATTTTTTTAAATCAGACTGAATTGTTGTTATAAGTTTACAAGTTATAGGAATACTATTGGGTTCTTCGTATTTTGGATTATTTGAATGTATACCTATATTTGTTTACTAATTCTATCTATAACCTCTAATAATAAATTAGTCTATACGTATCTGTGTATATTAATTTATGTTAACTAAATGGTATTCTCCTAATTTTATTTTATTACCCAACTACGTAGGGTTATGATTTGTAATGGCATCTCAGTTTTTTTTGGTAATGGCATCTCAGTTCAGTCTATGAGAATGGTTTCTACTTAACCGGATAAATCCCTGTGGATGCCTTGAATTTAAGGCCTCCAGCCAGGGGCAAATAACTTATGAACTAAGTGACAAATCGCCAACGGCACCCCCTGTGGGGTACGGACCTCGGCTTAAGATGTCACTGGGGGAGGGCAGCAAAGGGACAAGCTGGATCTGAGTGAGATTATTTAGGGGCTGGTTTAAAACTACTGGCTCAGCATCGCGGGCTGGCTCTAGCAAGGGTCGAGGTTGTATTCTTCCACAAAGGTGGTCTATTTAACCCAAGTTGACTGGTACAGAACGCTTTAAGTACGCCTATATACACTTGTACATAAAGTTTAAATAAAAACATAATGACTACTTACTTCTGTTTGACTGCCATGCTCCACACTTGGTGGCGGTCGCGTCATAGGTCGTAGCGGTTTAATCGGATCGAAAGAAATCGGTCTTGAATCATCTAAATCATCAGTATCATCATCTTTATCAATAACGAATCCCCAATTCTGGTTCGTGTCCTCCATTGCTGGGAATCTGTTGTGAATGGTTGGTTTCTTCGTTGTATTTTCTGAACAAGGTCTATATTGAGGTACAGGGTAGGGTACCGGGTAGGGAATGTAAATAGGCTGTGGCATCGGCGGTGGCTGCTGCGGCCTTCTGACGTAGGTTGAAATCTCTTCGAGTAGCTTCACTATCTGTGGTAAAAGATCTTGCTGATTCCGATCATAATCCCTTCTCTCAGGATAATAATGCTGCGAAACAGGATAGTCGTAAGCACCGTAATTAGCTTGCCACCTCCTTCGCCGATGCCGATTCTGATCTGATGTGTGCTTCCTGATCCCATCGTTCTGGTCAGGTATTAGCAAATCGGGATCATTAACCTCGTCTAAGACATGTCTGGGGAAGACTTCGCTCATACAACTAAGTACAACGAGTGATACAAATAGCATATACATCTGTAAAAAGAGAAAAAAAAACAAATGTCAGGAAACTTATTTAGTGGCCTTCAACTTCAACGCGGAAACGTGGGTGGAGCTAATTATTGATGCAGTGTTTTGTGAGATTCCTACTAGGGACGCAGTTTGTCCGTCACACCTAAAACAAACTTATGGACGTCGAACTGCTAACAGACTTGGATTGTTTGTCAACAAAAAGTATGTTTTTTACATACTGACTGTTGTTTTGTAAATCAGATCACGTGTTGTAAACCCACTGATAGATAGCTGTTATAAACAGATAGACAGTCTACTAGTTAGTATTTGTAGTGTCATTGGCGACCTCAAAGCTGAATAAAATTTAAATATTATTCTTGATTTAGCACTGTTGACATTTTGTTTGGATCGTCCGCCAACCAGTTGTAAATTCTTTTACAGAAGCCGGTTTTAGCGTTGATCTACGCGATGAAATTAACAAAAATTATGGGTAGGTACATAATCTGTGATATATTTTGTTGCTTTTTGTGGCATCTCAGAGTTATTTCAAAGAAAATATTAGTATTTTGTATGTATTTACAAGCAACCCAAAATTAATTACACTATCCATTACAAAGTCAACGTGTTTGTGACCATGATATTTTTTACCAATTAAACCCCATTATAAGGCACTTATCACATTAGTAAGCTACTAATGAGTTCTGATAGAATTTGAATTTAACACGTTTTCCGAGGTATGGTGATATCGTACGAAAAATTCTTGTAAACTGATACTAACAGATGAGCAGTAGTAAGCTAGGAGTAATTTTAAAAACAGTTATCTGACCACAACGATACTGTTAGTAGTTTCAATCAATAAGCTGTTATATTCCTTCTTTTAACCTTATAGATATCATCTTAAAATCTATATTTCAACAATCAAAACAGGCACACTGACACCGCATCAAGCCCATATTTAACCCTTTATTAACACAATATCCCAGTCAATTGCCCACAAAAACAAAACAGATACACACCTTGTAGCTATATTTAAATCGCAGACAGAAATAAACTAGTTTGTCGTTACGTCACACAGCACAGCACTATATTATGTCGTTCGAAATTCAATCTCATATCACTGTTAATTTATTGTTTATTTTGAAACGCGTGCGGTTTGCGTGATGGTGTGTTCAAGACTGGCGCTTAATATGCGACATTGGCAAAGACTGCGCGGGAGTAATTGCGGAGAGCATATATATTTACTGCGGGTTATACGACGAATGAAACTGGAATTACCCATTGATAAAGGCATTGTTAGGGGGTGTGTTTCATCGCTCATGTGTTCGCTAACGGAGTTCGCGTAATCGTAACTTGAACGTCAAGAATTTAGAAGATGAATCAGATAGTTCTTTTTCTTTTTAATAAAAACCTGCAAGTTACACGTATGGATACTTATTTTTAAAATAAATAGTGTAAGATTAGTGCTCTGTGTCCTTTTTACCCGACTGCAAGGAAAGGGTAATGTTTTTTTAAAAGATTATATTTTTATTCTCTTCTAATATTGAGTAGGTATATTTAGAAGTTCACAACAAAATTCCAGAATATTCAACTGCACAACGAGCATAGCAAGCCGTTTTATTATTTAATTTGTGAAAAAAAAAAGTAGTAGTTTGAATTTATTTGTGACAGTACGTTGTTGACTTATTTTTTTATTTCATTACTTTTTGCAGATGTCAAATAAAAAAATTGTGTTACCGGCTTTTGAAACTAACTTGAAATTTATTTTTTTATGCTAAATACAAAATAGAATGTTCCAGTTATATCGAAAAGTACTCCTTTTCTAAAAAGTCATTGATTCAGGTCATTTGTAAAAAATAAAATAATAGAAATACTAACTTGTTTAATGTATGCACTAGTTTGTGAAGGAACTACATTTAAAATATAGGTACCTACGTGGTGACGGTAAAAATAATTTAAATTATGAATTCGTTATATTTTTTTTAAATTAATTTATATTTTTTATTTTCTAGTCTGATGCAATACTTCTTTACAAAGAACCTATTAATATATAAACCAATTCTTTAATAATAATAAGTACCTACAACTCTAACAGGGGGAAATACGCATTTTTCTTTCGTAGTATACAACTCAGGTTTTTATTAATTTATTTATTAATTTTTTTATTAACTATGGAAGACTTACAGCTAAGATTAACAGATTTTTTTATTTTTTTATTATTTAATTTCAAGATGTTGCTCAACACTAACTGTTTAGTGGTTTCTTGTTGGGCAATGCACAACAATTACGGATTTTCCGAACATCTACCCACGGGCTGTTATTTATTGATTTACGTTATTTAACGCACTTATGTAATGCCGAGTAAGATCAAGTTTTTGTTGGCAATAAAAACATAATCAATACTTTTCCACGAAGTTTTTATAATGTTCACAAAGGTATATATGAGTAAGTGAAAAAAATTATATTCTTGTATAAGAACACTCACATTAAACATAGAAACATAATAAAACTCACATTATTTATTTGAAGGGTAGCTGTATTTCGTTCTTGTATACAGAATAGCACGTCCGTATTCGATGCTGGCCCCGAGCAAATAGGCCCAGTCAGTCACCTCAACCTCAAACGTCAACTCCCAATGTCATTCGTTCACAAGTGTCAACGAATGATATTACGAGTGTTGCCGGTGTAAGAAATACAAATGATTTGAAGATTTACTTATTTTATGAAACCTAACACTCGACCATCCTGACGTTGTGCATGTCCTCATGCACGCAAGCCAGTTAGCCACTACAACCTAACACTCGGCCTGCTAAAGTGACAGCATCGAATCCAAACTTACAATAATTAACACACTATTACTGAAACAGTTATACAGTTTGCGAATCAGAATTTTTCAAAACAATCAAATGGAAACAAATGAGAGAAAAAAAAACATAATTAAACATTGACTAATGGTTATCATGATAGTGAACCTCTTCCTTACAAAAGATGGTTGCATATATTGTATGTGAACCCTCCTTCTCACATACCGTGGTGACCTTGCCCGTGAACCCTCTTTCTCACAGGCAATATAAATACATAAAATTAATAAAATATATCAAAAATCACGGAAGCAGTGAACCCTCCTTCTCACATACTAAGGTGACCTTGCCCGTGAACCCTCCTTCTCACAGGCAATATAAATACATAAAAATAATAAAATATATCAAAAATCACGGAAGCAGTGAACCCTCCTTCTCACATACTAAGGTGACCTTGCCCGTGAACCCTCCTTCTCACAGGCAATATAAATATATAAAAATAATAAAATATATCAAAAATCACGGAAGCAGTGACCCCTCCTTCTGACATACTAAAATGACCTTGCCCGTGAACCCTCCTTCTCACAGGCAATATAAATACATAAAAATAATATATCAAAAATCACGGAAGCAGTGAACCCTCCTTCTCACATACCGTGGTGACCTTGCCCGTGAACCCTCCTTCTCACAGGCAATATAAATACATAAAAATAATAAAATATATCAAAAGTTACGGTAGTAGTGAACCCTCCTTCTCACATACCACGGTGTCATTGCTTGTGAACCCTCCTCACAAGCAATAAATACAGGAACGACGGTCAGAATCTATACAATTATATAATTCACCATCGCTCGGAACATAATTATTATAAATTATGTCATCAGAATCAATCTGTAAGTACAAATGTTAATTATTTATTTCCAAACATAATAATTATACACATACAATGTTGTGTTATGTACAACAATAATTATACACAATAATGTTGTGTTATGTACAACAATAATTATACACAATAATGTTGTGTTATGTACTATTAAGGTCTCGAACTGTGTATATTATTTCTATACAGACAAACAAACGGTGACAATCACTATATTCTATATGATTTGATATTAGGATCGATTTGTTTGGTAATCTATTGTCAGCTAGCATATTAGTAATGGTGATGATGATAATTATTAAACGTCTAAGTTAACAAATATTTAAGCTTTTCGTCCCATCTTCATCATTGCCCTAGTTTACATCTAAGGCAGCTACGTGATTTTGTTCGTATTTACTAGATAACCCTGGTACGGTCAGCATCAGAAGTATATTAATACTACAATTTGCAAAATAGGCTTTTTTTTTTAAATAAAACTTATTAGATATTACTCGTTACTAACAAGTTATTGAAGAGTAATATTTTAAAGAATAAACTTCTGAAACATTAAAAATTATAACTGGAGTCCTGACCATCAAATAAATAAAATTCCGAAATGTTAAGCTTCTTCTGCTGCTGACCGTATAGCAGCCAGTCGATAATGGTTGTTACCCAACACAGTAATCACACGATAAGGTCCAATATAAGGTGAAATAAGCGTTTTTTTTTGTTAATTGAATTTTCTCAAGTATTTTGTTTGATTTATATTTTTATTTATTTTTCAAAACATGATAAATGCCATTTTTAATAATCTTACTTATCCTACAACTTCCACTTACTACTTATATTATAAATGCGAAAGTTTGCGAGGATGGATGGATATTTGTTACTTTTTCACGTAAAAACCAATGACCGGATTTAGATTAAATCTGGCACACAAACGGTTTACAACCTGTAACACATAGGGTACCACTTATCTTTGTGAAGCCGCTGGACTAAGCAAGTTATTAATAAATAAACTAAACACACCCGATTGGACTCTTCCTATTTTGGTATGTCCATCGGTCCACCAGTCGGTTCGTAAATCGCTAGTAATAATATCGATTTATCTACCAACCTATTCTTTAGCACACTAAGAAGAAGTTCTTTATGAAGAAACGTAAATATGATAGGACTAGGGTTATTACTATACAGACTAAAATTTCTCCTATCATATAATAAATCATATATTATATAACTATCATATATTATATAATCTGTACGGTAGGTAGGTACACAATGGAACAGCACTGTACTATCTTCTACATCTAACCGCGATAGTCCAAACATATTATCACCGTAGATACAGGGTGTAAATTAACCCTTCACACATACGCCAATCAAGCATTCTGTACATCAAACTAAGTACCCCTACGTAAAAATGTTTGCTGGGAAAAGACTTTTTTTTTTTTTCGTCAAAAATTACATTTTACGGTAAAACTTAATGTAGCACTCTTAAAACATTGTGCTAGTGGATGCTTTGAATAGTAAACTCGACATGGAGGTAATTTAAGTAAAGTTGTAACCTGAAAAACTAGTATTTACAAAAACAGCTGTGCAAAATTTGGAACTTTGACCCCCAATATCTCCGTAACTAGGGGGCTCCTAGGTATGGTCTAGAACCAAAAAAATATCGCAGTGGTGGGGAGTACAAATGCCCCTCGTTTGCGTTAAGGGTACTTTTACACCCTTTATATTATAAGATATATTGATGTTTATGTTCTTTCCCGACGCCTTTTTTTACTGACGTTTTATAACTGCCCATTTAGAGGCCATAACTGCCCATATAGAGGCCTATGTGAAATAAAAATATTTTGATTTTGATTTTTCTCCAAAATTCGTTTACCGATATGTTTGGTATTATTCATTTTTATTCTATTTGTGTCTAGTCAGTCGTAATATTAACTTACACCTTACTATTGTATCGAGTATGGTTCTTCTAACCTTACAGACAGATTTGTTGCTGGGGAGTTTGTTCCGCCACTGCTCTCCAGCTACAACACTAAGAAGTGTCGAAGGGTGGGCGTCTTGGGGGACTGTCTCTAGTAAGTAAATAAGAGTTCGAAAAGTGCCGATTATCAGCCTAGTTTGAATAAATTGATTTTGATTATCATACACTAGGCCATAAGACTTTTCTGTAAACGACTGCCGTACAAGAAAGGGTAAATCAAGGAGTCTGTTTTCTACTACTTGACCCATAACACGACCTCTTACACCATCAATGCTCAAATTCACATACACCGCACCTATGGGTTGTATATGATTTTATGTTTCGAAACCTATCAACCGTATGGAAGGTTATAATCGTAAGTTAGACTTCACGCCGAAGTTAACTGCATAATAAGCGTGACCTCAATACTGAAGTCTATGTTTCTTTTATTAGAAATTTACTCAAACTCAAACTAATTATTCAAGTCAGCCATTGCAGGCACTTTTGAATGTCAGAAAAACCGACATAATAACCTGGGAAAGTACTATAGTTCACCATTTCTAAAAGTAAGCCTCTATTGATCAATATATTGCTACCCAATCTTGTTTACATCATTACTGTTTAGATCATACATAATATATGAGAACGATGAAAGTAAGAAGTGTAAGTGAAGTATAAGGAGTTTATTTCCTATTTATTTACTTTCTTTAATTACGCATTGTCTATCGTTAATTTTCTGTTTTTTTTTTTTTTTTTTTTGCCGTTTCCAAATTTATCAGTGCAATTTTCTGCTTAATGTCCAAACTTACGACATTTTTCGCATAGTATTACTATTAGTAGTATTTGTGGCATTATTATTTAACGACTCTGATGTAGACTATGATTGACCTTTAAGATTGACACGATCAGAAAATTGTGACATATCCTTATTGTTATTATTAGTCATAAAAAATTGTAATAATTGATCGGGTTGGGTACACCGTATCGCGTTGGCACTAGACCTCATTGTTCTGTCGCTTAAACCATTTTTTTTTTCCTGAGCATGTTCTCCAAGGATTGGCCATAGTTTTCCTCAAATGGAAAGGCACTCGTACATTTACGTTGTCACTCGCTCCAACTGAATAGAATAGAGTTAAAACTCGCATACCATGCTTTGGCCAATCCTTGTAGTTTCTGCATAGCAAAATGTATGATGGTACTTTCGTTCCAGCTGTAGACAGTGGCACACTCATTTACCTTTTTAAGCCAAACATCAATGCGCTGACCCTTTGAGGAGGAAAAATATTCAAGTGGTTAATATTATTATTAGAAATCTGCACCGGACTTGCCACAGTTAACGGCTGAGACTTAATATTACCAATACAATTAATAATATTCAAAATATCCTTGGAGGTAAAAGTTGGACTGTCTGACCTTACGTTCCGTGGTGCCAGCGACGCGTTGTCAACAGTATCACGTACTTCACGAGACCTTTGGACTGTAGGGCTGCGTTCTCGAGGTAAGTTTGTATCTCGAACCGGGAACCAGTCCTGTTCGTTGCCCTTCAACACGCGGAGGTTGTGGCGCCCAGCGCCAGCCAGGGGTGTGGCCCGTGGTCTAAGACTTCGCTCCCGGCTCAACTCGCACTCCAGAGCGCGTAGCCGCTCGCGATGATGTTCCAGCGCATGTTCCAATATTCTGGCATTGACACTTTGACCTGGCGAACACACGCGGCTATGACTGCGGTAGCTGCCGCCTTCCCGGCGCGTGCCACTCCTCCTCCTCTTTGGCTCGGCGTCCTTAAACGGCGCCGTGGGGAAGATTCTTCCAAACGTGGCATCGTTATTCTGAAACTTGTAAACGTAAGCGATGTAACTACTCAATTAAACAAAACACAAAGGTTAAAAACGAAAAATATTTTGACATCGGCGGTATATTTGAAATATCTCGAAAACGGGGCATTGTAGCTCAAAAATAACGAAATTTTAGGCCCCTTGCCCCCCAATCAACATAAAGGAAGTAATCCTGTTGACCCATTAGAATGACCTTGAAACAACCCCTTTATTTTATTCAAACCTTTAAAGTTACCTTTGTTAAAATACTAACGGCGCGCGGCGGCGGTATATTTAAAATATCTCTAAAACGGGGCTTCGTAGCTCAAAAATAACGCAATTTTGGCCCCCCTTGCTCCCTCATCAACACAAAGGAAGTAATCTTATAGACCTATTAGAATGACCTTGAGGCAACCCCTTTATTTTATTCTAACCTTGAAAAGTAACCGTTTAGCAAATATTGAAATTCTTTGAAAACTCCACTAACAAGCACACTATGTAAGTAAGCAGTATAGCACTACATAAGCACAAAAGCGGGTTTATCCCACTTCTGAAATATAAGAACACTCACATTAAACATAGAAACATAATAAAACTCACATTATTTATTTGAAGGGTAGCTGTATTTCGTTCTTGTATACAGAATAGCACGTCCGTATTCGATGCTGGCCCCGAGCAAATAGGCCCAGTCAGTCACCTCAACCTCAAACGTCAACTCCCAATGTCATTCGTTCACAAGTGTCAACGAATGATATTACGAGTGTTGCCGGTGTAAGAAATACAAATGATTTGAAGATTTACTTATTTTATGAAACCTAACACTTGCGAAAAACTGTTCTACTTGAATATATTACGTAATAATTACATGTCAAAATAATATTTACGCATTAGCCTGTAATCCCCGAAGAGAAAGATACCCATAGTAGGTATAGTTTACAATGACAGGATAACATGTAATAAAGCATGAAACACTGAAAGCAGTGGTGCTACTGAAAGAATGTCTGGCAGAAACACCTAATAACACATTATTTTTATTTACTTTTTTCCACGATCGAAACTGAAACCCATGCTCAGCCGTAGCTCTAGTGACCACTAGACCAACCAAATATTTTATAATTTTTATATTGTGAATGTGAGGACCATGTGGGTCTTTCTTTAGTTTTAACGATTGTCTGGCAATTTGAGTACTTTATGGGGCCCAGCCAAATGTCCTATCTTTGGTATTGTTCATCGTGACGTTGAGCTCCTTGACTTACAAGTCGAGCTCCACGATAACTGACAAATGCTTGCACTGACTGGACAGGTCAACTCAAATCCGTGTGGTGCTTTCTTCAAAAGAGCATCTCAGACACTAATCTGCAGTCTTCTCTGGACCTTAAAAGAGACCATGACCTCTGAGTTTGTTTCGGATGTTTCTTCTCAGAGTAATCAAGTACCAAACACCGGCCTCATCTAGTATAAAAAAAAACATAACTTTTTTTGGGGCAGTCGTGTAAACAGTCACAAACCTTGTTTGCAAAATAATCATCACTTATCATTTAACGAAATAGTTTGTATTAGTAGGAAATAAACAAATTTGTTCAATAACTATTAATTTATTCCGATGAAATCCAATCGAAGACATGTGACATCTACCAATCCGCACTGGGCCCGCGTGGTAGATTATAGCCCATACCCTCTCAAAAAGAGAGGAGGCCTGTGTCCCAGCAGTGGGAACACTAATAGGCTGTTGATGATGATGATGATGATGATGATGAAATCCCATGTACATACCTTCGTTTTGTCATGTATACCGTTCGTATTAAAAATATCTACTACACATAATTTGGCAGAGATTCATCTATGTAGGTACTTGTTTGGAGATTTCCCGTGCCATTTCTTATTAAACGAATCTCTTTTCAGTGATTAATATACCAGAACAGTACTTATAGGTAATCCATACTCAAATGACTCCTCCCGCTCTGGGCAGAGCGATAGGGAATGTCAGACTTTTACTGACTAAAAACTACCCATGTTCCTTCTTAGCCCTTTGTGTCTAAGGCCGCGGTATATCTCTCGAACAACCCGCAGCATATAGGTAATCCCTCAACCTCGATCTCACTGAGCTCATACTCTTCAATACTACATCCATTCCTAGTATGTCGTTGAACTTTCTCGTATTTATTTTTGGAACGAGCAAAGATCGCCGTACGGTTAAAACTCAACTAAATAAAGTTGGCAACACTGAAACGAATCTCGCGTGAGATTTAGGAGAAATTTTCTTGCGCTGGTTGCGATACTTTTCTTCATTCAGCACGGGATTAGCCTTAGGCTCGGTATCCACCATAGCGGACACAAGCAGACCGGAGAGGAGATGTGCCAAATTCGACCAATCACAGGAAGGGCAAAAGATCATATGTAAATTTTAACTTATCTGATTGGCCGATTTCCGCACATCTTCTCTCATCTCCACTCCTCCCCGCTTTGGCGGAAACCAGGCCTTACTATGGCTATAGCTATATCATTCTTATTTTTCTTCGTGTCGATGATTCTGTTATTCTTTATCAATAATGCCAATGATTTTTTTTATTTTATCAAATTAATTTTCTTTCGACTAGAATTCAGCTTGAATGATGAATGATACAGTCAATTATATGTTTGGATGACTGTAGGTATTACCGAGTTCACTGACAGTCTACCACTTGCTCATTCATAATGTTCTAAGCAGTAAGGTTGAAAATTAGTCATACGCCTCAACACTAGGTCATCATACGCATTCACAAACGCGTTGTGTTTGTGGGGTCAAAGATCTAAATTACTGTATGTATGTAGGCAATGTATTAATACTATACGTATCTTAATCTATATGGTGGATGCTGTGGTACATCGACGCGTAAAATATGGTTCAGTGAATTAAAATATAAGAAACTCCTGTTCCATACATTTTGTCAATGTATGGTAAAAGGGATGTTTCCTGACTCAATAAAATTTTATTTTATTTTTAGTGCGTGAGTCAGATTAACGAAAAAAATGTTGTATGCGTGTTTTTTGTTTTATCAAATAAATAAAAAGTGACGAAGATAAAAGGCGTCAAAGATCGTGAGTCTGGCTTGTGATGTCACACAGTTTTCGAAGCACTGTATCGTCATCATTTTTTGTTTGCGTGAAAAAAGAAAAAATATGTGTCCAATATTTTTTGGAAATCAATCTGTCGGACTAATTAGATTTTTTTTTAAATGATCTATGAAAAAATTATAACATGTTCGCAAGTTAAGGGTTCAGAGTGATGTCCTAAAATACGTGTTTATATGTTTATGCGTCGATGTCCCCTCCAATTTCAACATAAAATTAGTGGCTCAACTCCTATGGCGCGTTCTATCATACAAGAGACAAGATGCAACGAAGCACAAAACCTTGCGGCCCCCTCTCCCCTTACCCTTTTTAACCGACTTCCAAAAATGAGGAGGTTTACTATTCGTTTGTATATATTTTTCATACCCAACTAACTCAAGCACACGCATATGGCTTTTATCAAAAGTCACATTTGTCTATCCGTTGTTCGTCGACGACACCCTTGCGCCAACGCAACGGCTGATCGGCCAATACAGTTCGTGTGTGAATAAGTACGCGGGAATACTTTATGCGTCATTTATAGCCGTTTGCAGAACACTCGTATGGCGTCACAGGTTACCCGGATCCGTATGTCTTCTGTAAGGTTATCAGCGATGCTCGTGTGAGGACACGCTTGTTATTTAATTTACAAAGGTGATACATGTGTGCACTGGCAAAACCGGAGAAGTGGTGTTTCGAAAATTTGATTCTTACTTCTATAATTCTTGACGTGAAGCCTCCTCGATGGTCGAGTGTTCGAAGGCGCGACTGCTGAGCATGGGGCGCTGGAGTCAATTCCCGAGTCGGGCTAAGTGTTATTGGGTGTATTCATCAAGATTTTCTCAATAAATTGCAGTTACGGATTATGGATTTGTGACTGGTTGATTGATGGCTATAAATATACCTACTATGTGTTTATTCTTCTGTGTGTGACAGATATATGGTGTACTAATAGCCATATTTTATAACACAACATCACGCCTGTAAGGCAGCTGCGTTATAAAATCTTGGCTTATTTGTAAATAGGTATGCCCTAAATACTAACCTTGGTTGAAGAATGTTTAGAATTACAGATCGTAAAAGCTGAGTCTCGAAAATGTCAACTGCGAAACATTGACGAACGAGGAAACACCTAAATGAAACATTGGGTATAATTAGTCGAAAATTTAGGTGGGAGTCCATGAGCTGTATGGCTGGTTTTTCCAGACGTTTCAATGTATTTCTTGAACATAACATCGCGGTGCTATCCTTGAAGGGTTTGGCAGAGGTGTCGGTAAACCTCGTTACTGAAGCAGTTTTTTTTTAAACAAAAAAAATGTGGGTTTTTAGAACGTAAAAAGAAGTTTCAGCAAAAATTTGTTAGAATAAGATTTGATGTTTAGCCTTTTACGGAAGAATTCGTGTAACTCTAGCTTCTAAAAAGTAACTAGAAAGTTTTTTATTACAATTATTTACATGAGAACCAAACTTTACTGCTTGAGTGTAAATTGACGTTTGAATGATGCCTGGAACCTTTTTGCGCGAGTCTGATATATAAATCTGGCCAAGTGAGAGCACTTGGCCAGTTTTTTTAGATGAGGGGACACTTGCCGCCGCTGATGTATATGTCTACCCCGACTCATCCTATCAAACCACTACTAGACCTCTACTGTCGTGGTAGGGTTTTCCTATATTCTAAGCTTTCCTCACTAACAGGTCATCCTCGAAACATTCTTCCTCTTCCGACAAAATAAAACGAATATTACATAAGTTTTGAACGTGTTTTAGCAAAATGACTCACCGCTCCACAGAATTAGTTTATTTTAAATGGAAAGGCCAAAAGTGATTGGCATGTTCCTTTTCAAGATCAGACGTCAGCCTATCGATACTAGGCACATGTTCGGGTCGGCAATGTTGGCATGAAACGATACAGCCGGTCGGCAACTCGAATAGAAGAATATACAAGGTGTAAGCACCAAGCATTCTGTACATTGAATTAAGTAACACTGCACAATTTTTATTTTTGGGAAATGTCTATCGTTTTTATGTGTGGCGCTCAATGTGACGCAATCATTCTGGTATTGCTGGCGCTTCCCTATATATAAGGTTTAATTAGAATGCTAACTTTCAATATATCCGTAACTAGATGTTTACCAGGTACCTATAACCCAGCTTTTTTTATCTCAATGACAGGCAAAACAAGTGCCACACACTTAATGGCAATTCGGACTGAGAGTTTCCTCACGGGCCAGACTCGAATTCAAGGCGAATACCTATGCATGAACGAATTGGACTTCGGGTCAATTTTATTGATCAACAAAAACGGCCAAGTAAAATGAATCCGAACAAGTGTGTAGCAACTTTTAATCATGCATATAGTCGCATGTGCATCGATTCCGTTTTTATATCAATGATTAGTTCGAATCCAACTGACGTCACTAAAGGAATTATAAGAACTAAATTACGCTATAATTATGACATTATTGGTGCACGTGGATTGTCATGATCATGACGTCATTGCTCTTCGAACTTGTTTACATTCAATAGAGTTCATTTTCGATGAGCGTGGGTACAAAGTGCTAGATTGTAAGTTGTATTTGCTCGAGAAGCTACGCCATTTTCACGGTCAATACTCGAATACAGATCTAAATTGGAAACAGGAGGCCGACTGACTGAACCAATTAAATTTTGTATAAAGTAATACCCGAGGCTTCGGCCTATTAAGATTGGAGAGGGTTGAATATTGAGATATTTATTCATCGATATTATTGGAGCAGTCGACTGGAAAGAAGGTGACTGTTGAAATGACAAGTACTTAATAGATCGCAGTAGTTTTTTTTTAAATATCTGTTAGGCGTTGTTTGTGTATTGTTTTATTTCCTGTATGCATGTATGTTTCTGTGACGAATAAACATTTTTTCTTTCTTTCTTTCTTTCATAATTATGGATTAGGAAGACATGCTGGGAATGATGATAATTATATTGGTGTAGCCGGTGTTCTTTGGGCTGAAGTTGCTCGATAATTTCATAAAAGACATTTTTACTTTTTAATTGTTAGCACGACTATATGAGGTTACGAGCAGCCAAAACCCCGAAAGTCTATAATAGATAAATTGACCTTATTATGGTTTAAACAAATGTGTAAAAGTTGAATAATTTTAAGATATGTAATATCTACCTGTGTTGCTTTGCGCATCTAGGATAAATGGAAAAGGTGAAAAATTTACGGGACAGGTAGTTTTCAGGAGCAATAAAACACAAATATTACGGGACAACCCATGCACACACAAGCTGATAAAAACCAGTTTTATCAAGTTTTTTTTATGTTACGCAGCATGATTATACCTGAATTGTGGAGATCAGGTAGGCTTTCCCTTCATATGAAATACTCGAAAAACCTACTGTTATTTAGGTGTTTCTGGATGGACTAGAAACGGACCCTAACATAGTCTTAGTCGAGACAGGTCAGTCACCCGTCGGGGCTGCGCGATGTTGTAAGAGATACCGCGGCCTTGACATATAGGGCTAAGAAGGAACATGGGTGGTTTTTAGTCAGTAGAAGTCTGACGCTCCCTTTCGCTCTGCCCAAGAGCGGGAGGGGTTATTTGATGATTTCCCGAAACCCAAAAAAAAAAAAACAGGTTAGTCAGATGATGATAATTTGACTATTATTATAGCAATTCTAAATGTATTAAAAGAAATATTTTTTTGGGTAAAGATGAAGAATCAACCCAGATATCTAAATAAACCACTGGTACGAATTAGACCTTTTGAAAGAAATACTGCAGAAGTTACTTAGGTATAAATCTTTGAACTTCCAACGTACGAAGTCCTCGGTACATGATGTCATAATACTTGTCACGAGTTTACTCAGCCGTTTTATTACGGTCATACATTTACAATAGGATTATGTGTATTCAGCTGATTAGTGGATATAATATATTAGTCAGGAAGTTAATTATCCACGTCAAATAAAGCCAACATGATCACTTTGTAACCTTGTACAAGAGACTAACTGCGGAAAGTCATCAAATCGATACTGAATCGATCTAATACAAATGATCTAACTGGTAGTCATGTTTGAGTCGATTGATGCTCAAATCCTGGGGCCGTACTGTCAAAGTGCCCACCCATTTTTCAGGATATCGCCAAGCGGTTGGTCGACTCTTCAAGTGACCAAAGGGCTACTCTATGTTTTGGCAAAATAATCGGCATTTCCATCCAACGTGGCAATGATGACTGCTTTCTGTGCACTTCCCTATTGACAGCAATGTGGACTTATTATTGCTTATGGTTAGGCATAGTCGGCATACCTAATCGTACATCCAAATTCCGCCACATAAATAGGTACCTATGTGTAAGTCTCAATAAATAGGGGTATATGAATGCGAGTATTATGTAGTTATTTACACACATCAAAAGTGTCTAGGGATCAAGCATTTTTATGCGGATTTCTTGAGATTGAGATGTGGCTTTGTAATAAATTTATGATTTTATAAATTTATATGGATCCT
Source organism: Diarsia rubi (assembly GCA_932274075.1). Lineage (NCBI taxonomy): Eukaryota > Metazoa > Arthropoda > Insecta > Lepidoptera > Noctuidae > Diarsia > Diarsia rubi. The sequence continues at coordinate 10,817,891 of OW026417.1, read as the reverse complement.
TTTTGGTGCATTTCATAATTTGAATCAGGAACTGTGAATCAAATTCGAGTAAAAGATGAAAATCAGCTGTCAATATTTTCCCTATAAAAACATACAACGCATTGAAGACATTATTAGTGCTACTGTTTCCCTACTACTGATTAAAACCAACGTTATTATGGAGCGGCGACGTCATTTAAGCAGGGAAGAAATGCTCAGAGCTGTGGGAATGATAGAAGCTGGTTCCCGGCAACGTACTGTGGCTTTAGCTCTGAATACAAGTCAGAGTGTTATCAGTCGACTTTGGACACGCTACCGAAGCACTGGTACCGTGGCTGAGCGCCATGGAGGACGGTATCGCTGCACCACACGGAGACAAGACCGATACATTCAAATCTTAACTCGAAGAGCTCCAACAATAACCGCCATGATGTTAGCCGTGAGGCTTCATCACTCTTCAGGGAACTTAATTAGCGACCAAACAGTCAGAAACCGCTTGCATGAAGTGAACCTTCATTCCCGAAGACCGCTACGGGTACCACCTATAGCAATGCACAATCGTAGGATTCGATATCAATGGGCTCTTGAACACAGAAATTGGGCAGAAGAACAATGGCGTTTCGTGTGCTTTTCTGATGAGTCTCGTTTTGGTATGAGACCGGATACAAGACGTATACGACACTGGAGAACCCCTGGACGCCAACAGCGATTAAAATCCTGCCAGGAAGTCCATCCTTATAGTGGTGGAACCATCATGGTATGGGCGGGTATTTGGATCGGCGGAAGAACTGAGTTGATTTGGATCAGAGGCAACCTCAACGCTCATATTTATGCTGAGACGATTGTATCAGACGTCATCGTTCCTCTACAAGTGCAAATCGGTCCCTTATTTCAGTTAATGCATGATAATGCACGACCGCACACCGCAAGAGTTGTAAGACAGACTCTCGCCGCAGCTAACATCAATGTCCTGCCCTGGCCTGCTCAGTCGCCAGACTTGAACCCGATTGAGCATGCATGGGATATGCTACAGAGAAGAGCTCTGCCGAATATGGAGGGTATCCAGTCGCAAGAAGACCTTTTTTTGTTGTTGCAACGAACATGGGCGGCCATTCCACAGCGTGATTTGGATGAACTCATTTTGAGTATGCCAAACCGATGTTCTTGTGTTGTTAGTGTTCGCGGTAGAAACACGGATTATTAATTGTTTAAGTTACCCAATAAAATTTTAAAGAAAACTGTTATTTCAGTCTTTTTTTCGAACTTTAATGTTAGTGGTTCAAATGTCAAAAATCCCTTTATTAGGAAAATGGCAAATTTCTTTATTAATGCAAAGGTGACTTGGTTTATCGTTACTGTGACAAACGAAAACACTTTATTTGATGAATCCTTAAAGAAAATTTTAATTAATATCAATCAGGAGAAAAGTTATTGCAAAAATATATGTTGATCCCTAGACACTTTTGATGTGTGTATATTACGCTAGCGGACCTGACAGACTTCCTGCTTGGACCTGAACCAATTGTAAATCTAAACCTTTATCGAATCCACTTGAACACATACGAAAATTTTCATCAAAATCGGTCCAGCCGTTTAGGAGTTCAGTGACAAACACACGTACAGAAGAAATAAATATACAAAGATATTACTTTTGAACGTATTTTGAGGTTCCAAACAATGAATACAGAATTAATACTGTGATCGATTTGACTACTAGAACAGACTAAAAGTAGAACTTACATAAACATTAAACGGAACTATATCGTTTGTTTCGAGTGACAATGTCGCAACCGCAAACCACTGCCTCTGAAAGTGTTCTCTTGTATTTACTAACTTGCCATGTTTCCTACTTTGTCTGATTTTATTCGCGCAGTCGCGGCTTCAAGCAGTCGGTCTCAACTGCTTGAAGCAGTCCGAGTACGGCAGGCCTTACGGATCGAAACAACTGACAATCATAGGGAGAGGCCTATGCCCCACAGTAGGAAGGCGCAGGAGGAACAATATGAGGTTCACTAAGAGCCTACCACACCGTCAAGCTGCACCACAGTTTTGCCTGCGCAATTCAGTTTGTACACGGTACATCATGCGTGTATTTGGTAAAACTGTATTACTTACCATTACCGTGCGAAAGAGTAAAGAGTTACCGGGACCTTGGAACGCAAAGGGCATAAGTAAAAACATAAATGAGTTTTAGTCAGTAATAGTCTGACACTTCCTTCTGAACCGCCCAAAGCGGGAGGAGTCATTTGATGATTTCTTCTGTCAATTTACAGCATATAGGCTAAGTGATACTACTCCTATAATAATTATCACACTTAGCGAACGGATGAGCAAACGTATTTTCGCCGAGGTTTTCCATTTCCAGGAAATAATGGCTGAATAGGTATCTAACAACCTATCACCATTCAAAACCAAAGGAAATGAAAGAGGTAATATATTTCAAAGGAAATATTTAACTTGGTGTCGATACGATGAATTTCTCATCAGTGACACAATGAAAAACCTTTACGGTTAAACAATTTGACATACTTGAAATAACAAACTAATCAGTATTCCTATTGTTTATTTACAGTGCTAGCCGCAAAAGTGATGTTCACTAGAAACAATAGTTAGGGTTGAGAATAAAACTAATACGGAACCTTAAAGCTCAAGATACGATTAAAATTGTAGAACATCACAGGTTTTGTACTAAAATTATTATTATCATGTGGTAAAATAAAAATAAATTATAAGAGGAAGGAAAAAGTTCTAAAAGTCCTCAACCGATTTTAAAACCACTTTCACTGATAGAAAAACAGTTCCAAGAGGTTAAGTTAAGTTTAAAAACCAGCAAAGTGCGAGTCGGACTCGCGCACCGAGGGTTCCGTTAATATTTTTTAATATGATGTAACTAAAAACATACGGTTTTCGCAATTCTTCCTTTATCTGTGCTATGCTATAAGACGTTGATTCGTAACAAATTTCAAGATTCGGAGTTTAAGGGAAGTACCCCATAGGATTTGATGCCCTTGCGAGCAAGTGTCGAAAATTTGCTTTTGATTTTTTCACAGCTAAGTATAAGGGACAGTAGACCTGAGTATTTGATATAAATTTTAGCTTGATACCTTTACATGTTCCTGAAAAAACGGGCCTTGACAGACAGAGAGACGGACGGACGGGCAACAAAGTGATCCTAAGGTAATTCCGTTTTTCCTTTCGAGGTACGGAACCCTAAAAAATTTAAAAAATCGCGTAAAAAAAAACTAATATAACTACAAATACTTGAAATAACTGTAATGTATATTATTATAACTTTACTTTTATCGTAGTTTCGCTACTATGACAAAGTAGATATCACAAGTCAGATGGTTTATCGAAGGCTATTTTTTACAGCGCACTTTGATTTTCGGCTAAATATTCGCATGACTGGCAAATTAATAGTAAGACAGTATATATTTTTAACAGGATGTTATCAAGATGTTATAGACCAAGACACATTCCGCCTTAATAATAGGGTAGTTAACAAAAAAGTGTAATTAGTCCGTCAATTAGATTTCCAAAAAATATTGGACACGTATTTTTTCTTTTTTCACGTAAACAAACAATGAAGAAGACACTTTTAAAACTCGTGTGACGTCATTTTCTGAGACATTAGTATGAGATTCTTTAGCGGTCAGAGTCGTCACAACCCCCCACTCAAATCTTTGACGCTTTTTATCTTCGTAAATTTTTATTGATTTGATAAAACAAAAATAACTATCCAATATTTTTCGATAATATTGGATAGTTATTTTTGTTTTATCAAACTAATTAGAATCATATTTTTTTAAGTCGGTAAACATCCCTATTGCAAAGAAAAAAAAAACATTAGATAGGTACATTAAAATTAATTGGTAGATAGAGGTAGAGAAGTTGATATCAACAAAGGTAGGTAATCAGATTAAAATTGAATCCATGAAGATTGCAAAACTAGTTTCTGAACAGAACTGTCCCTAAAGTAAGTAAGTGAGTAGTAAGTTTTGAAAACATAAGAAACATAATCATACAAACCGCATAAAAATATCGCGGAAATCATTAGTCGTACAAATGATTAAGCAATTAATTTTCATACATTTTTCACAACACGTTTCTGAGAAATATTTGAGTCATATCGCTTGTCAAATAAATACTTAGAATTGTTTGAAGACAACAGTACCGACTCGTAAAACTCGTGGGGAATAGCTAATGCGCACATTATCTTCGTAAATGAGCGTGGTATTACCAAAATTGTATTCCAAGGATATGTTTGAAACGTGTAACTAGGTAATTAGCATTTTCAATACAATTTGAATTGGTTGAGTGTCTGTGGAATACACATCGATGTGAGAAATACGGAAACATTTTTAGACAATATCAGCAAATGTGACAATTTTGTGCGCATTTTTAGTAAAGCACTAGCGGACCTGGCAGAAGTTGTCCTGCCCGGACAGCAGCGGGTCCGATCCGCTATTTATTGAATTCATTTATTACAAATGATGTACTTAATAAATAAAGGACCGTCAATATTGTCCTGAGGACAGAGATGTGTACAACGATGGAACGAACAAACCCAAAAGACGCCCATTTTTTTTTACGAAATACTTTTCCTATTCATATAAGCTTCCTGTTACACCTTGTGAATCATTTATTATGTCTACAACCGCACCTGACGGCGCGGTGACTAGCCGCTTGGCGCTTCGAAGTCAGTCACTTCCTCGACCAGGAGGAGCCAAGCGCGGCCCCCGCTACAGCTGCTGGTGTGTTCAGACTTAACGGTGGTCCACTCATACTGCACTGACTGTAATTGATAAAGCACCACAGGATAGTAAGATCATCCACTTATTTTGTGGATGGGAAATCATCAAAATAACTCCTCCCGCTCTTGGGCCGAGCGGAATGTGTCAGACTTCTACTGACTAAACACCACCCATGTTTCTTCTTAGCCCTTGTACCGAGGCTGCGGCAACCCGCAGCCAGCCGCCAATCCCCTAGATTGAATATATTGAAAGCCATTCATAAAATTAAACAAAAGTACTTTAGCAGCGTATAATCAACCCATTCTGGACCGCTGTGCCAATTTGGGAACACTTAATACATCAAAATATCTGCTAGTTAACGAGCATCTAAGCTTTTCATCTTTGACGAAATTTCAGCACGTCTTCCTCTGCCATATCACTCGTTATATCAGTGGTCACCTCCTTTCTAGCCATAATATCATCCTTCACACAGTACATCCATCGTTTCTTAGGTGATCCTCTACTCTTACACCATAGTATAAATTGTTTAATATTACACATATTCAATAAATAGCAATCTTGAACATAGTGCAACATTACCCGCCGATTTCAGCACATAAAATAATATCTCATTTGATCGTAGCTTCCAAAGGAGATGTTTACGAGTATACACTAATATGATTAAGTATTTATTTTCCCGCGATACACTGGGAAATAACAGGATGCTTGACCTACATTATGATGCACAGCATCCAAAATTATGATTATCTCATTTTCCACGGCTGGTTTCTGCTAAACGTCTATTTAATCCGGATTAAGATAAACAACGGCCAAAGTAAGCATTTAAGTAGTATTTACACGATCTATTTCGACCTTGTCTAGAGGTAAGAATTTACCTGTTTAATTTATGGCGGCTGTACACTTGTTCCGAGGCAAGGTGAATGCGAGACGCACGGGCTGCACTAAATTTATACTAAACAAATTCATGGGAATCTCTTATTGTGCGGGACATCTACTGTTCTATCTGATTTGCTAGAACTGCTTCTAGCAAATCAGATAGAACAGTAGCGCAGTTGGACTCAGACAAGCTATAATTATGATGTCTGTGTCGAAGATAGCACCCGTTTTGTGGAAATCCTACTAATATTATAAATGCGAAAGTTTGTAAGTATAGATGGATGTTTGTTACTCTTTCACGCAAAAATTACTGAACCCGATTTTATCTTCCCATGGGAAAGTTTTCGAAGCCGCTGGCATGTTGCCAGCGGCTTCGCTAGTAAACTATAAATAAATAAATGTATAGTTTAATGTGTTGCCATGAGTACAGCTCAGCGAGGAGCTCCTAAACATGGGAAAGGGGACGCTAACTCTAAAACGGTTATCACGTATTCAGAACATAATTCTTCGAAATTTTTCGTTCGTTATTAAAAAAAAAGCAGCGTGGTAACCGGTCTACCACCGTTTATTACTCTCGCTCGGTCTGACTTGTAGCAAGTGTACCGCTACCTTTAGAAACGAGATAACATATTATACAAGGTCAAAATTAATTAGCTATCAAAATTATGCAGATAGGTTAACACTTTGTTTTGTCTTGTTTAGATATCGATACTAATCACGGAGTTCTAGTAGTTTGCTTTGTCAGTAAGCATTTAAATACTTTTTAGATTTATCACTAAAATTATATATGCAACGCGCATGAGGAGATGCCTGCTTACGGCGGTATTTGTACTTTTACAATCAGTCAAGATTATATCCATTGTCAGACATTTACGGCATGGAATCATGCATCATTGAAATGCATTGCAGTTGTTTCGCAATGATAGATAGGTACCTACCTCTCTCAGGCAAAATTGAATGGCGTTTTCTGAGGAATGATGACTAAAGATTGAGACAGGTCCTGGCTAAATAATATGAGCCGCTTGTGTCGATCATCATCAAGTTAAGTCAAGCTTGTCAAGGTTGCTCCGTGGATGGCAGTTTGAGTACTATAAGTGACCCACCCAAATGTCCTTTCTTTGGTATTGGTCGTGACTTTGAGCTCCTTGAGTTATAAGTCGAGCTCCACGATAACTGACAAATGCTTGCACTGACTGGACGGGTCCACTCAAATCTGTGTGGTGCTTTCTTCAAAAGACTTTGAAAATTGAAATATTTTGATTTTGATGCATGATCACCCGTTGCATACCAGTGTCGTCCGTGCTTCGGAAAGCACATTAAGGTGTTCGTCACAACTGTCATTTGAAGATCTTTGACAGTTGTTACAGGAAGTCAGTGGCCCAAAAGTCTGACTACCAGTCATAGCAAGAGTATATTACTACCCAGTACTAACTGGGTTGTGGATTCCAGATAGGCAGGCAGTCGCTCCTCGTAAAATACTGGAATTCGGCTGCATCCGATTAGACTAGAAGACGACCCCAACATATTTGGAATAAAGGATGATGATGACGACTGAAGGCTTCATTTGAAAACTGGTTTCTCTAATATACAGTTAACTCTGCCTGTGGTCATTGACCTTGAAATAACGTCACAGAAAAAGGAGATCTGTGACCCAGTAGTGTAAATACTATTTATGCTTATTCTGCTTTACCATTTTTCATGGTGTACATATTTTGATACACTTTTCAAATTTCACTGGCCAATTTAACTTGACCTTTTATGATTGCGGGATCTCACTTGGTCTCTGTGTAGAGTTTTTCTACTTTTTTGAAAACAAGAAAATTGTTTTCCAGCTTAGTGCGATGTCCCGCAATGAATAATAAAACAGGGCTCATCACTGGATAGTATTATAAATTACTTCTCTTTAGTGCTTACGTAAAGTTATGTTCAAGTTAGTGTTAGTTTCTTTTCCTGAAAATGGCATTACAAGGCGTATTCCTAGAGGGGCTACGGTTGTTCGGAAGAGATACCGCGGTCTCGACACAAAGGGCTAAGAAGGAACCATGGGTGGTTAGTCAGTAGAATTCTGACACTTCCTACCGCTCTGCCCAGAGAGAGAAGATTCATTTGATGATTACCCGCACACCAAAGAAAAACAAAGGCATATTCGTAGAGAAATACGATATAACCAGTTGACGCCAGGAAAATAATTTTCATTTGAAGTTTAAATGTATGTATATTTAGCTATACTCACTGTTTTATGATAAATTAGTTTGATGTAATTATTGGCCTCTACTATGTTTACTGTTTGTTTTGAGTTCATAACATAACATCATCACATGGTAAATATCCCGATTTCAGTGTTGACGACAATGTTCATTTGAAGTTTAAATGTTTAGCTTTACCCACTGTTTTAGTAAAATTAGTTTGATGAAATTATTGGCCACTATACATATTATACCATGTTTAGGTACTGTTTGTTTTGAGTTCATATCATAACATCTTCACATGGTAAATATCCCGATTTCAGTGTTGACGACAATGTTCATTTGAAGTTTAAATGTTTAGCTTTACTAAAACAGTGGGTTGTTTTAGTAAAATTAGTTTGATGAAATTATTGGCCACTATACATATATTATACTATGTTTAGGCACTGTTTGTTTTGAGTTCATAACATAACATCTTCACATGGTAAATATCCCGATTTATCTTCACATGGTAAATATCCCGATTTCAGTGTTGACGACAATGTTAGCGACCATGTCAGTTGAAAAACTTAAAAAGTATTACCTTCCTACAGTAATGTGGACACGGCGTTAGATAAATATTGACTCATGCAGCTAATGGCTGAAGGCACGATAACTATTATAGACAAATACTCGTGAAACTAGGTTATGAGTTATGACTCGATGCTAAATGGATGCATTATACAAACACTTAGTAGGTGTCATAAGTAGGTTTGTAGCTATGCACTTATCTAGTGAATGAAGTGTCATCTTTAACTAGCACTTGTGGGTCGCTACTATATAGATTGCAGTGTAGGATCTATCAATAAGTAAGTCATCATCATAATTTGAGGCAAAATATGTCCACTGCTGTACATAGGCCTCCCCAAGGTGTCACCACATTTACCGGTCCCTTACGTCTCACATCCAGCGGAACCCCGCAACCTTCACCAGGTCATCGGTCCACCTAGTGGGAGGTAGAAGTATGTAGCATGTCGTAACATTACGCCTGTGATCCCCGTCAGATTAGGCAGAGATCTACCTAACAGTACCTACACCCAAATTTCGTCAGTAATATTAAGTCTCATGTAATACGGGGTATATTACCATAAACCGGGTACGAATCCAGACTCCATTGCTATTACTGAGTGTTGGAAATCATTTGTGATTGAAAAACCCAATAACACTGAGCGACCTGGCAATCGAACTCAGGACTCCATGCTCAGCAGTCGCACTTGTGACCACTACACCAACAAGGCAGTCAGTCCAGATTTATAATGACCCACATATTGCTGGCAGCTAAGATTGACTTCCTTAAAACCGATTATCCTTCAGAACAGGGAAGTTAACAAAAAAAATCCAATTAATCAGTCAGATAGATTTCCAAAAAATATTGGACACGTATTTTTTCATTTTTCTCGTAAGCAAACAATGAAGACGAAACAGTGCTTTGAAAACTCGTGTGACGTCATTTTCTAAGAAATTAGTATGACAATTTTTACCGGTGAGTGACGTCACAAACCGCCACTCAAATCTTTGACGCGTTTTCGTAATTTTTTATTGATTTGATAAAACAAAAATTACGTATCCAATATTTTTCGATAATCTAACAGACGGACTAGTTAGAATCATATTTTATTTAGTCAGTAAACATCCATATTCCCACATTAAAAGCTTCTGTTAACATTTTCTTTAAACCCTTAGTTACTTACGCACTCTCTTCAGAGGCGACTAAAAGGTTTTGTATGTAAGAAAGGTTTTTTCGGGACAGTAATTTGAGCTCAGCGATCGTACCTTGCTGTGTCCACATCTGCTCCATATATCCTCAGAAGTTATTACTGTTTAATGTGCTGTAAAATTGGGGAAAACGGACTTTCGGGGCTTTTATGAATGATTGTGGTATCCACTTAATCTTTTCTTATCTATAGGGATATGAAATAGAGGGATGATACCTCGTAAATGTTGTTCGTGAGAATCCAGATGCGTTAAAGTAGTATTTTCGGTTTAAATATTTGGCAAAGAGTTCCTTTTCCTTCAACAAAGTTCGTCCTGTCCGCATTCAAATTTTTCGACATATAGGCATCTCCGTAACCAGAAGGGTCCCAGGTACGGTCCAGAATGAAAAATTGTTTGGAGAAACAGGGAGAACCAATGCTTTTCGACTTCGTTAAGAGTACCCGTTATCATCATCAGGCACCTGGGTACAATTACTTTATCCTCAAAATGTAGGTACCTTAACTATATTATTCTGTAAACTGTGGTTTACCAAACAATAATGTCTTATAACCAATTCATCGTAAACTCGTAGTATGTTGCTTGCAAAATCATGGGTTAGTCAATTCAATAAAGTAGGATGAACCCACATATTTAACAGACTTTCCGCATTTGGACAATCATGGCTACTGCTATTTGGTATGCGTTCGTGGTGTTAGGTAAACCAATTGAATCGTCTGTTTTTTTCCAATTGATTCATTAACAGTTCCCCGTATTTAATAACGTAGATGGCATATACTGATAGTCATCGTTCTTCTAAGTAGCAATAAATTTTGTCAACCCATATAATTCATATGTCAACAATCAGGCGGCCTTTGGCCCTCCCCGCAGAAAGGCCATGGCCGCCTCGCATTGTAAGAAATACAGACTTATTGGTATTTACTACCGAGACAATTTTTTTCCTCTACTCAAAGATTAAGCTACTCATCCTGAGTACACTCTAGCAGTAAGTATACTAATATGACAACAATCAAAAACTTATAATTAAGTCTCTTTATTCCATATTATTTTAGAATCAAATATTAAATGTATATTATTTGAATTTCAGCAAAGCTCCTTCAAATAATAAGACATATTTATAACACTTTGTAACCATTCGTTACCTTTATAAAGCTGCCACTATATGCTCAATAACATCGCACAATTTGCACCAGTTCAGTAATTAATGCGTTCATTACCTTCGACCCCCAGAGTAAAAACAAATGGAGTATCTGCTGAAGTCAAAATCCTCCTAAAGGTCACACACAAGGCCGCACACAATCGAATGCACAGGCATGGACAAAATAGAAAGAGCGACTTTTTTATTTTCTGTCATTTAAATAAAAACGTTTCTCCACATTAGGAATTTCTTCTCAACGTAGGTGTGTTGATAAACATTTAAACATACATACATTAACAGCCAAACCCAGAACAACTACTTGTAGGTCATACAAATATTGGTTCTATGCGGGAATCGATCCCGTGACACGCAGCACAGCGGCAAATCGTTTGGGAACTAAAAAAACTTAAACAAAACTATCATCGTAGTTTAATAAACCGTCTAAATTCTCGAAAAGTGTACATTTTATTTATCGCAATAGTTTCTTGTTTCTTCGCCAGAGGCGGAAATTATTGCGTATCTTTCGCTTTCACTTTATCGCTCCCTTTGCTCATTATTCCGGGCCAACATCAAGGGTTTCTATTTCATGACCCAAGTCGGAAGTGTTATCGTACTCAATACAAATACGCACTTAATATAATAAGTCTATTACCTGTTTAGTCCTGTACTGTATGGCACTCAAGGACTAGTTTAACTGTTAATTGACATTTATAAATCGTTGTTTTTGAATGCTTCGTAAATTGTTGCATAGTGCTAACTATTGTTCGAAAATTTGTGCTTCCTTGCTATGTTTCCACACAAATCTACTACGCAGGTGGAACAAAACTAAGAAGATGATTGATATTTTTAGTTCAGCGAATCGCCACAAAATTTTCATCAATAAAAAAACCTGAAATCCAATTCTGCAATCCTGTGTTGATTTTAGTGTCGACATGAGCGGTACCTCTGGAAATTGGAAGTTTGTCTTTCCCAGAGTCGACTTCTGGCTTGCAGGAGTTTTGTAACAAATAACAAATAATAAATAGAACCTAGGAAAACTAATAAGTTACTTGTAGTCTATGACCTAGGTCCTAGGGTACATGTATGCTGAAGTTATGGATATCTGTTAATCCTGTAAGGGGTGAGAGGTACAAGTAACATTGTGACAGACACGAGTCATCTACATATTTACTTTATTCAGAGCGAATTCAAACTATTATTGTCGCCCATTTATACATCAATTCCCGCAAGCCATTATATTGCGATGTATGGAAACATTTTGCATCATCGTCATCAATTGCGCTAAAATTCGTAAAATGGTCACAAAGTGACATTTCATAATAATAACTGCATCTGCAACCATTTTCCTGTTCACCTAGCCTTTTTCACAATGTTTATTTGGGTCGGCTTCCAGTCTAACAGGACGCTGTATACCAATATTTTACATGAAGTGACTGCCTATCTGACTAAAACAATCTATTGGGTGATTCTTGAATACTTTTTACATCATAGGAATGTTCGGATTGATTCAGTTTAGACGAATTTGGCAATTGGGTTTTTTTTCTGGTACAATTATTGGAATTATGCCCGGTCATTTCAATCTATTTAATCTGTGAGTGGGAGTCCGTTCATTAGACATTCCTATGATGACAAAAATGTTGCGCAACATTTTTTTTTCGATAGACGATGTCCAATACATTGTAGAGGACTGCATGGTGAGAAAATCTCTCCCGACGCAGCGACGAAATATGATCATAATTAAGGTTCTGTTAACTTCAGTTTTAGTCGAACGGTATCTAAATTTAGAATGTTTTTAGACAGCGGTAGCCCAATTGTGGCGGCCCCGACTTACGAACAGTAGGTCGTGGGTTCGAACCCAGGCAGGCACATTACTTTGTGTAATTTATTTTCATCACCGCTGCTCTCAGACGGTGAAGGAAAACATCGTGAGGACACTGGCATGTCTTAGAACCAAATTCAAAGACATGTGACATATACCAATCCGCACTGGGACCGAGTGGTAGATTAAAGCCCATTCCCTCTCAAAGAAAAGAGGCCTGTGTCCCAGCAGTGGGAACATTAATAGGCTGATGATAAAGTATGATGAACTTGACCTGATACACAGACATCACTAAAATCATGCGAATACCCAACCCGCTAGTAAATCTCCTCTACGGTGTACGGTAACAACCTTGTCTTTGGGTTTTTAAGATGCGTTTTCACGAGTGGCACATAATGTGGTACAGTTTCTATGGGCACAGTCTATGGTACCTACCAGCTTGTCTACCACTAAAATTATTATTATATTTATTATAAAAAATAATTTATCATATTCATTTAAAAAACATTAAATAGTTTCGCAACATTAGTAATAACGAAAACCGAAATAAACAACAGTTTTGTTGGTACATCAAACATTAATGTTGTTAGAAGTTTTTAATTCGTCTAAATTGAGGGTAAAAAGTAACAAACCGCGGCATCCGGTTCTGTCGCATAAATGTTTATGTTACGTTGCATATTTTGGTTGGGGATTAATCTGGGACCCTTTACGTAACGATGTCCATCCGCACTCGGTATTAACTTCCGAATTACTGGTACTGCTGTGTGAGAGACACTTTAGATTTACCTACGTTTATTTTTTAATGCATAGATTATCTGGTTGTTACACAGTTTAAAATAAAGCAGCTCATTATCTATGTGTCACTACACGGATTATTTTAGTCTGTTTCCGGTTGATAAAGGGTATAAAAGTACCCTTAACGCAAACGAAGGGTACTTGTTCTCCCTACCACTGCAAACATTTTTTTTTGTTCTAGACCATACCTGGGAACCTCTATATTGGGGTAAATGTTCCAAATTTATCACAGCTGTTTTTGTAAATACTAGTTTTTCAGGTTATAACTTTACTTAAATTACTTTCATGACCCGTTTACTATTCAAAGCATCCATAACTACAATGTTTTAAGAGTGCTACATTGAGTTTTACCGTAAAATGTGATTTTTGAGACCAAAACCAAAAAAAAAATTGTTTCCCAGCAAAAAATTTAGCGTAGTGGTACTTAGTTTGATGCACAGAATGCTTGGTTTACGTTTGTGTGAAGGGTCAATTTACACCCTTTATAAGGAAACATAAGTGTTAAAAGACTATCTCAATAAAATAAAAATCGTAGTCGCATTTCTAAACCGATTCAAGATGGAAGCAGATTTTTTAGAATTCATGACTGTTCTTCCGCAATACAAACTACTATTATTACTATTTTCTAGTTTAGCCTAACACTCATGACTATTTTAGAGATTCCAGATGACATCTATGTAAAAACGAGTAGGTATGTGAATTTTAAAAACATTTCCGGTACCTACATAGACGTATTCATAAATATTCTTCCACGTCACCGTATTATATTCCGCCAAAAAGTACAGCGTTGGCACCTCAATTATGTCAACAACAGGAGTCCCAATTTTACGCTTTGTCCTCACTCCCGCGGGACGAATAGAAACTTCAAGCGCCTAACAAAGTGCTCTCATTAGGCCAATGAATTGCTTTCACATAAATCGATGAAACATCGAACCAAATAAACACGACAACACAAACTGTTGGTTATATTCCTGAAAGGGGGGTTAGACGATTAGTATTTACTATTGTATATTATTTTTCATTACTCATACTCTGAAAGTAGATCATAACATGCCTGCGAAGCTGGTTAAAAGTAATACTTTTCAGCGCTTTCAACTGACAGCTGTCAAATTATTAAAAAAAAACTTTGTCTATTTTCATATTTTTATTGAACCATGTTCCAACTTTTTATACAGCCACTCAATTACAGCGCGATATAAAGTTAAAATAACACAAAATAACTTAAGAATCAAATTATATTATGACTTTAATATAATTTAGTTTTAACTACATAGATTTCGACAAAATCTTTGCCATTTTTTTTAATGATGAACATGAAAAATACTGGCTGTATAGCCGGGCGACCAGAAGACAAAAAAAAGTAAGCGGGAAAGCAACAACATCCGATCAACACTAATTTTTCTTTAGTAAGTTAATCATTTATGTTCTTATTTTCCTCGTATTCGTAATGAAAAGCATAGTGTTTACCGCGGGTAAATTTTCGCCCCTTTCATAACAATGTACTACTGTTTATTTCTTTTAAGCCTATGTTATTCCACATGTCTTTTTTTGTGAATGGCTCATCGGTGGTCAACTTAGGAGGTTGTCGTCTGATTAACCGGACTGTGCAGTCCCTGCGGGTGGGTGTCTTGAGTAAGAAAAGACTTCTAGCCAGGGCAAAAAAACTTGGAAACTAAGCGACTACACGCGAGCGACACCTCTTGTGGGTACAAGCCACGGCTTAGGACGTCGCAAGGGGCAGGCTAGATCTAAGCCATCATTAATTAGAGGCTTGTTTAAAACAATAGGCTCAGCCACTTGAACTGGCTCGAGCAAGGGTCAGGGCAGGCAAGAACCGAGATTACCCGACGGACCTCGACGGTGAGGACGGAATGACGGCTGTTTAAAAACATAAAAAAGCAAATAAATTACGTTTTTATACTAATTACCGTGCTGTGGTGCTGGAGACTTTTATGATTCATATTATTTTTGCAAGAAAATCTCGCTATCACACACACAGAAGAAAATGTAAGTGATATTACTTCTTCCTCCCTTAAGTCATTCCCACATAATCTATAGGTACATCGTATCCTTGTTCTTCCTCTCGGGCATTAAATAAAATGAGTCCTAGGCCAGGCCAAGCTACACTCATTACTCCCAGTTCCATAAAGCAGAGCGCAATAAAATAAACATGCAATTAAATAACGATAATCAGATGAGTCAGTCCTAATCATTAATTGACCTAATCCTATTAGGACAACCTCTGTGTCATGTTTAGTAAACCCAGTGACATCACGATCCGGTGACTGTATAGATCTTTATGGGTCTTCATGTTGTAGAGTAATGCAATAAATTAATATTGATGCAGCATTTTTTTTTATTAAATTTATTTGTTGTACTTTGCTGTATTCGTATTCCATGTCGATATTATGTGAAAATTCTCTAGATTTCCACTATCACTGAGAAAACAAGTCTCATGTATGCAAACCATAGAACATTTTATTGCAGAATAAATAGTCACAGATGCTCGCTGCACACGTTACACCTACCCAAACATTCACCCTAATCGGGTGAACGCTCGAGAATTGTGAAATGCTAAACGTATTCAACGGAGCAGGCTGACACAAAGCAAAAGAAAATCTACTGTTGCCGTGCGGGTCATAAAAACTGAACGCACCACCGGACATTCGGTCGCACAACCTCTTTTTCATTCATGATAGACAAAACGAGAAAAACCATAGCCATAGACTGCCTGTCTCTTCTGTCAAACGTGGAACTCGCTAAATATGGCTGTGAAAATGAGACTTATTCGTTCATGTTATGATGCATTTTGCCTAAACAATTACCTTGATGCTCTTGTGTTCGAAAATTGGCAAAAAAATCTCAGTTCACCACGAATAAATTCGACATTTCGGTTGGCCAAAGGAGAATTTTACGGAACTAACCAGACTACAAACCATTCATGTCACAGTCAAAACTGTTTATCAGTCAAAACTACTTTTGACCGGTCAAAACTATTATTATTAATTATTAGGTGGTTTTTGTTGTATTTCTTTACTGATTTTATTATAAATCAGTAACCTAAAGGTCATTAGAAAACTTATTAGGTTGTTAGGTTTTTTTTACCCTTTCATAACCTTGTGCGATAGTTAAAATTTATTTTAATAGAGTAAAGGCGTCAGTAAACGCACCAGTCAAAAGAAGTTTTGACCGATTAAGAGATTTGACTGTTACATCATCTCCCTGCCTTTGTCTGATGTTGTGTTTCTTGCATTCTCTCCTGACCTCCGCAACCGTCACGCCTATTTTTTTCTTTTATAACATTCCCTATACATATTTTACCAAAAGAAACCTCTTCATAAAAGGATCTTGTAATCATAATTTACGAAGGCGTTGAAAGTGGTGGCCGATAAAAATGTACAAGTATACTTAACATAATTGAAAAAGAAGAAAAATCAACGACATTTGGCGCGGATGTGCTTCAAGGGACCAATCCTTAATCCCTTTTTCTTAAATATTCACTGCCCAGGTTTCGCCTTTATTTTGGAATATATTACAGTCATGTTGCCTGGGGCTAGTGAATTTCTTCGTGAAAATAAAACAAAAGAATGGGTTGGGTTAAAGGGAGCGGTCACGCAGCATTCCGATATGCGATCGGAATATCTTAAGTAGTTATGAATATCTTAGTTGACTATTTACTTAATAATATGTATGTAGATACTACATCATACTTGTGTTAATATTGGCAATCTAACACCATCATATTCAGCTACAGGCTCCATTAGCAAAAGTTTTGAGAAAAACGTACGTTTGTTTTTTATGTACAGATTTGTTCTCGCATGTTTTGTAAGTTGCTTCGTTTGTCTAGTGGTCGCAAGCGCGACTGCTAAACATGAGTTCCTGGGTTTGATTCTCGGGGCAGGCAAAGTGTCATTGGGTTTTTCCATCAGAAAATTCTTAGTAGTAGCCGCGGAGGCGCACGAACATTTGACTCATACACCACTAGGCAAAATGTGGGGTTTACTAATGGGTACGTACTCTGCCAAACCCTTCGGGGATTACAGGCGCGATGTAATTTAGTTTCTAGGATCTTCCTTTGTTCGTTTTTTGCATAGAACAGTGCACGACACACGACAGATGTCTTCCCACAAGATCGAAATCAAATCAAAATCAAAACTCATTTTTTCAAACTAGGCTGATAATCAGCACTTTTCAAACGTCAAAATTTACTTTACTTATTTACAAGAGACAGTCCCCCAAAACGCCCCCCCTTCGACACTTCCTAGTGTTTTAGCTGGAAAGAAGAAGTGGCGGAACAAACTCCCCAGCAACACATCTGTTTGTTAGGTTGGTTAGAAGAACCAGACTCGATACAATAGTAAGGTGCAAGTTAGTGACTACAGACACAAGTACCTGTGAATTTCATGGTAATGTCTTAAGATTTTCTAAATATTTATATCGTGACTATTGGCAACAGCTCAATTCATCAATAAACATTAGTTATTTCAGTTCGTAGAAACGTGAGTGGTAAGATAAGGCCTTATCATTATACAAACTCATAAACAAGTACTCAGTTAATAGGTCAGGTCTGGTTTACAAACTCATAAATATTGTATGAGCCATGAAATCTGCAAATTATTAGTGCCTATACCAAAATGATGATTATTCTATGCTTATCCGGACGTAAACCAGTTTTTTTTAATCCCACTAGGTCAAACTATATGACATTGCCCGGTTAAAAATAAAACTAAGGCGACAACGTCAGGCCGCGGGTAGTCCACTGGTTATCGCGGCCACGACGTAGAGGGCGAAGAAGGAACATGGGTGGTTTTTAGTCAGTAGAAGTCTGACACTCCCTTTCGCTCTGCCCAAGAGTGGGAGGGGTTATTCGATGATTTTACACCCAAAAAAAAAAAAAAAAAAAAAGAAAGGCGACAACGTCACCCATTACGTGTAAAATCGCCTAATCGGCAAAGCCGTTAAATTTTATTTTTTGCTGTAAACAGATGTCGGGTTCGAAATTTTGCCTTATTTACGTACGGAACCCCAAAAAAAAGCTGCAACGTGCAATAAATGAAAAAGAGTACCGTTTATTTGAAATTGAAACTAATATTTTTGGACAGCCAGCCGAGTGCTTGCATCAGTGGTTTTAATTAAAGGCACCATTGCTCCCACACTGCCACATGACTGTCAATTTGGTGTGTTTCGATATTTCAGTATTTTTTTTATAACATTGTTTTATAAACGTGCAGTAAGTTCCAAAAAGGAGGAGGTTCTCAATTTTATTGATATTTTCTTTTATGTATGTACATCGATTACGTTGAGTTTTATGATCCGATATACGTGATTCTTTTTTAGTTTGATCCGGAATAGTTGCCATTTGGTCCCATAAAATTTTTACATACTCGTAGTTTGGCCCAGTACTTTTCATTTTATGTATTTTTTTTTTTAATTTATGTAAATTTTTCGTTTATGCGTGCTCGCGAATAACTTTGTCGTTTATGAACTAATTTTGATATTTTTATTTGGAAGGTTGATATTTCAAGGGTGGTACCATAATATGGAAACCAGGATCTGGTAATGGGATTCCAGAGAAATCAAAGGCAACCCCTTAAATTTCATAGACATTTGTTACGTGTTACGTGCTTTATCTAACGCTATTCAAGTATTCGCATCTAGCAGTCATCACTTCATGTTGATGAGCTGATAATGAAAGGTACCACTCCTCAACGGTTAGGAGTTGAAAGCAATAATAAGAGAATCTTGAAGGTTAAGGGTCAAAAATAAATTGCAAAAAAACAACCGACTTCAGAAACACTAAAAAGTAAAAAATAAACTTCAGAAGAAAAATCTGCTTCTGAAGTCGGTGGCAAAAAAAACGAAATCAAACAAACTAATGTCACCGACTGCAGAAGCAAAGCGTAAGCGTTTTTGAAGTCATTTGGTTTTTTTTTAATGGTTTTGGGTTCTTTAATTAGAAACAAAAATAAATATGTTATTACATAACATCACGCGTGCAAACCCCGAAGGGTACGGTAGCGGGGTACCTCCCTAATAGTCTCCCAAATATTGCTAGTTATGTGTAAGTCCGTGTATTAGGGGACTAGCTTATTGCCATCAACCGCGCACAAATTCAGAATCCGTGGCTGCTGCTGAGGAATTCCTGATGGGAAAATCCAATAACAATGTTCTAGTACTTATAAATATTTCTCTAGCAGAGATGATACTGATTAATAAAACATGTTTTGGACATACAAATCGACAAAGTTGTGTAGTATTTTCCAAAAGCACTTTAATAACTACTAATTTCCAGCAATGTCAAAGAAAATCCTATCTTATTTCTTCTTTTCAAAGATTTACACAGCACACACAAATCCACGCTAACCGTTTTATTTCTATCTAACCTAACTAAACGGGCTGTACCGAGACCCGTCCTCATTTATCTATATGAAAAACCGGAGCTTTTTATCCAAATGTTAGAGCAAATACCCCGGAATATCCCGGCTCAGCGAATTACCGGGACCCCGCTGAAAGTTCCCATTTAAAACATTAGCCCCGGCAAATGGTCTGTTTACACTAAATCGCGGATTAAACACACGCACCGACGGCTATTAGTTCAATTACATAATTTTCATCGCTCGAATTCGTGTTTAAATTATTGTGCATATTTTGTATAATGTTCTCCTATTTGAAAGGGGATAGAACCGATGATGTGGCATATCAACCTATTAGCCATTTTGATTTTTTTTTTAATTTTCAGCCAACGATGTAAGTCGTATAATTATAATGGATTGTTACATGACATTTTCGTCTAAGTGTCTTTCATGACATTTTATATTCGTCTAAGTGTCTGCCGTGCTTTCTAAAAAAATCTAAATGGCGGTGGGTTGATATGCCAGCTTCCATACAAAAAAGTTCAAACCCCTTTGTAACGTGTTTTAGTCAGTAGATATACCTGCCAAGACCCTACTGTTGGTACTGGGGTCAGCAGTAATAACCTAGTGGTGTGACCATCGGACGGCCAAGTCATAGATCTTTTTTTGTTGGGGTGGTAAATTGTCAAATGACTCCTCCCGCTCTGGGCAGAGCGGTAGGGAGTGTCAGACTTCTACTGACTAAAAACCACCCATGTTCCTTCTTAGCCCTTGTGCCGAAGCTACGGTATCTCTTTCGAACAACCCGCAGCCCCATGTCATAGATCTCAAGTTCGAACCGAGGTCAGGGCCTCTGGTTTTTCGAATTCTTGTGCGTATTGTATAATAGGGATCGTACTGGGTCAAAAAAATATGATTCTAATTAGTCCGTCAGTTAGATTATCGAAAAATATTAGATACGTGTTTTTTGTTTTATCAAATTAATAAAAATTGACGAAGATAAGACGCGTCAAAGATCATGAGTGGGGGGTTGTGACGTCATTTGTTGGTGAATAATGTACTACCATGTGACGTCTTCGAGGAATTCACGAGTTTTCGAAGCATTGTATCGTCTTAATTTTTTGTTTATGTGAAAAAAGAAAAAATACGTCCAATATTTTTTGAAAATCTTTCTGACGCACTAATTATTATGTTTTTGTCCGATCCCCTATTTTCACTTGCTTCGGTGAAGAAAAACAACGTGAGGAAACCAACATGTCTGAGAAATTTTTGTCAGCAACATGTAAAGTCGAGTTAGAGACCCAATGGGCGGCATGATAGGTTTGGAATCCATTTTATAACAGGGTAGTTAACAAAAAAAGTCTAATTAGTCCGACAGATAGATTTCCAAAAAAAAATTTTACGTATTTTTTCTTTTTTCACGCAAACAAACAATGAAGACGATACAGTGCTTTGAAAACTCGTGTGACGTAATTTTCTGAGTTATTAGTATGACATTCTTTAGCGGTCACTGACGTCACAACCCCCCTCAAATCTTTGACGCGTTTTATCTTCGTCAATTTTTATTGATTTGATAAAACAAAAAATACGTACCCAATATTTTTCGATAATCTAACAAACGGACTAATTAGAATCATTCTGACACCGGTTACGCACTAATTATAATTGTACTTACTCTACTTAGGTAACTCGTTGAAAAGTCAATCTAGCTTATTGAAAATTTTAAGTTAAATACGGGTTTTGTTCGAATTCGATAGGTACGCCTATCGAATTCGAACGGAATCAGGCGCCATACTTAATTAATTACACACAACAATAATAACTCTTTAACCGATTTCGAAATATATTTTAAAAATAACGGTCGCCGCCTTGGTCAGTCCAAAAGCAAAAGAAAATTAGCAAAAGTAAGCGTAATTTTACCCGCAGCAGTATTTTAAACTCGGTGTTCGCAAATTGAGTGCCGGATTCACGGTGTGTGGTCACCCTTTGTTTGCAACGAGTACTTAACCGACCGTTTATAAATTTTAAACAAAAAGTGCAAACATATAAGCGAGTTTAGCGTTATGGTTAAACCGAAAACTAGTTTAATAGTACTGTTTTATGACATTTGTAATATGAATAATATGGGCGACGATTGGCCAAGCGATTGGTCGCTGCGTGTCGCGGATTCGAGTGCCACACGGAACAAACAATAATATGGTTATAGATACAAGAAAAATTACTATAATAGTGACTTTTTGAACAATTAAAATAATAAACTATGCTCTCTATGAAAGGGAGAGAGGAGAGGGAGGAGAAAAGAGAGTACTGGACACGTACATATAGAGATATTGAATTTATAGAAGGTATTGAAGTTAAACTATTATACATTGTCTTACGTTGATTTTTCTGTACCATGTATTTCGATCAATTTTGCCGATAGATGGAGCTAGATTTTTGGGATCTTTGGAACCTAGATTTGTTCCCGGTAGATGACAATTGGCTCGCCCCTATACTTAGTACTTAAACATAACTGTCAAAATGTGGGTTAAACCCTACGGAGTTTACGGGCGTGATGTTTTTTTATGTTTGCAGATAAATAACCTTTTTCGTTTTGGCGGGTGCATGGTAAATCATCATATAACCCCTCTCGCACTTGGGCAGAGCGAAAGGGAGTGTCAGACTTCTACTGACTAAAAACCACCCATATCCCTTCTTAGCCCTAGATTTATGTCAAGGCCGCGGTAACCTCTGAACAACCCGCAGCCCCAGATAATTAGCTTTAGTTTTCAATATTCACGTTTACTTGCAATTCCACACTTTTCAAACAGACAAGAGCTTTTACATACGCGCGTTGTACGCTCGTTTATCATTCGGTTATATTTTATTTGAAGTACTCGAGAATATTCGCATACTACTTGAAACCATTACCATGTGCACATTTTTTATACTTTATTCGGGGTAAAAGACAGCTTTGACATTTAGTTTTCTGTATTGAATATCTATAAGCTCTGAATGTCTACTGGTAATTATAGTCTTCGTAATGAACTAATTCCTGTGGATTTTGGTGGTAACTAACAAATCAAGTTTTTGACTCTGTCTTAAGTCAAAGGCCTTTGTCCTTAGGAATAGGCTTTATAAAACTAACTCATTCTTAAGGAAAAATAACTCTGATGCTAAGGCGTTAAAGTACCTTAGTGAAAATTCGAAGACAAGAGCTCGCATCTCTGCTCTGTATTAAATAAAAATATTTATTACCTGTAAGCTGCTCATCCACTGAAACCCAATACCATCTCTTATCAGGCGCCACTTACGTCAGCTAACGAGAATAATCTATTTTTAACCAAGACCTCCCAATGAGTATTTATTACTTGCTTAACGTACGTTCGTGCATTGCATGTTGGTTTCTTTCATAAGGTGATCAGAATTCAGTACGCAGTTGCACTGCAAGCTCGAGCGCAATCGTATTTTGAGAACACTGTACTCTTTGAACCTAAATATCACTACTTGTTGGATGTTTTCTTCTTTTAGACATTTTTGGGGTACCTATACACAGATTATTTGTCTAAGCATTATTTTATTTATTTTACAAAAGGGTGCTCGCCAAACTTTCCGATTAGATGGCGGGAAGAAGACGTTTAGTATACATAAAAATCGATTCTAGTTCACTAGCTTACTAAATAATTGAAATACAATAATATAAATGGTAGATATACATAGATTTTACAGTTTCGGACTTAGACAATCGCCAATTGCTGGTTAACCAGTGTTCACAAAATGTAGTGATACTCAATCACAGACAATCGACTTTATCGAAGAGTTTTTTTAGCACAATACACACATTAAAACTCCTTCAAACGTCTAGTAACTCTTCGATTCCTGTCACAATAATATTTGTGGTAATTCCCAAAAATGTTTGGTTGTACATTTAAACCGCAGCCTAAAAATGATCCAATCAATGACTTGGCCACTGGATATCAGTATTTAATTACTCACCAAGTGGTTTTTCTTTGAAATTCAAAGAAGCTTTAAAAAGTTATTGCAAAACATTTTTTATTGCTTAGTCAGAGGTAAACTGTACGTAGCTTTACGAAAGCTGTCAATTACGTAAAAGCAAAAAATTGCGCTGGTTTGTAATCGGAACGGATTATAACATAACTATAGCTGTTGCCAGCAGCTTCTCTCGCTACAATTCCAAAATTGTCTCACGGGAAGATAAAATCGGAATAAAAACTATCCTATGTGTTAATCCAGGTTATTAACTATCTGTGTGCCAAATTTTATCCAGTTGGCGAAGTGGTAATGTACTATTAAGTACCCCTCTACCTAACCCTTCGGGGATTTCAGGCGTGTTGTTATATTACGCGTTCTCTGTACTGTACATATTCTGCACGTGCCGGATGGGTTGTATCCTCGCATTATTCGCCGTAAATGCATAAAGCTTTTAAAGACTTAGAGCGGTTCAATGAATAACGTGAAATATGCCCTGACCTGACGGCCGAGCTGTACGTTACTACATCCTTAATGGATATCCCATTATGATACGGAACGAAATGGGTTCATTTTTTGCGGACAATGTAATGTTAACCGCACCTCTGTAATACTAGCTCTAATAAAACCTACCTTACCGTTACGTCATTAGAACCTAGTCATTGTCAAGTTGCAACCACTAATGTAAGGTTCTCTGTTTTTTTGGTTATGAAACATGTGTGTTTCTGTTTTCGTTTTATTCCTAACTTAATGAACTGTATTGAAAAAAAACAGTAACTGTGTGCTCTATGATTATTAAAAACAAAAATAATTATATTATAGATATTACTTAAATTAAATTAGTAATTCATATTGTAATTCCTATACCACATTGACAAAAAATAGTACATTGTTGTTTTTTTGTCCTCTGGTCGTCTAGCTATGCTAGTTAAAACTAAGCTATATTATAGTCATAAGTAGTTTTATTCTTATAAACTTTTTGTTATTTTAATTTTAAATCGCTCTGTAATTGAGTGGCTGTATAAACAGTTGGAACATGGTTTAATTAAAATGGTGAAAATTGACAAAGTTTTTTTTAAATTATTTGACAACTGTCAGTTGAAAGCGATTCTCCCTAGAGCTGAAAAGTAGTACTTTCAACCCGCTCCGCAGGCATGTTATGACCTACTTTCAGAGTATGAGTAATGAAAAAGCATTTTGTAACAAGATAACTCATTCATAATTTTGTCGAAAAACTTACCGGCTAATATATCAGTGCTCATTGATAATAATAATAATATAATAATATTCCACAACTATCACACAACGCCATCTAGTCCCAAGCTAAGCAGAGCTTTTGTTATGGGTACTAGACAACTGATAAACATACTATCATAATAATAAATAATAATGATAATAATAATGATATTCCTTGTAAAATTATTTTACGAATAGTAAGAACATAAAGCCTAAGCTGAAAGATCATTCCTTTAACTCGATTATAACCTGAAACCTGAACTGATAATAGAGCGTTGATCAAATCTCAGGCCCTGGCATGCTAAGACATACCCCAGAGGTATAATTTTCTGTTGTTTTGTTTAAATGTAAAACACTTGTAATTTTTAAATACATATATAAGTGGTTAATCAATGTTTCAGTAGTGATCTAAGAGAGAATAGGGCGTGCAGTGTAAATATTTAAAGAAACTAGGATGGGGACAGCTACAGCTCAGATCGATTATATCACAAGAATCGCAGCCTCTGTTCCCTCTAAATGTGAATGTTTTTGCGTAAGTGCTCGCGAAACATAGCTATCATAATGTTATAGCTAAGTTGATTCCTTTACATACATGATACGTTGTGTTTCAATACAAATTCAGAGGAAGGGACAAAGTCTTTTTAAAGCCCATTTATATAAAATAACTGCTAGTACCGACCGTTTGGGTGTAGGTTCCTTGAAATCCTATGAAGCCGGTCATAGCTTTTTTGGGATTACTTCGTACCTATGCTTCCTTTTCCATATTTATCAGGTGCACGCACCCAACCTTCTTATTAATTTGGTAATTTACAATTTATTTTGTCGTCCGTTTTTAAATTAACATTTACTTGCGTATTTTACGAAATTATATTACACGTAACAGAGTTAAGAATGATTACAGCCAGAATTGCCTACTTACTGCGTTACCTGAGATAATTCGAATAATTTATCATCGCTGGGTTGGTATATTTTTAGGTGTTAAGATAAGAGCATGTTTATTGCGGTAGTGGCAAAATATTTGCCAATACCGCTTATTATCTGCGTTGAACTGATACAGTCTGTATGTATTGTACCTTTGGGATATTCCAGTTTCCGATTCCGATTTATAATCGAACGTTCCGACAACGTGAAGAAAGATTACCATTTATTATTCACACTGTAGGTTTCTTGTACACCATACAACATTTTCGTCCCTCGGGGCAACCGATCTTCTTCTTCCAAACTTCTTTGATTACTTATTCACTCGGTATGTCACCTCCTTAGCCATATC
The DNA here is from genome assembly GCA_932274075.1 of Diarsia rubi. Taxonomy (NCBI): domain Eukaryota; kingdom Metazoa; phylum Arthropoda; class Insecta; order Lepidoptera; family Noctuidae; genus Diarsia; species Diarsia rubi. The sequence goes on along the minus strand of OW026417.1, from coordinate 10,791,764 downwards.
ATACTTCACAAAGTCCATCCATCATTTTTGTGGTCTTCCTCTACTCTTAAAGCCATCAACAATCATACTCAACATTTTCCTCACTAATTTTCCCCTACGCATCACTTCTTTAATGTTTTAAACGATTAAAGTAAATTAATTAACCATTAAATAAAACTCATTAAAAAACTCAATACTAAAAAATAAATATTACATCTTTTTTTCGTCAAGATCGTGCACTCAAGGTTGAAACTTTCATGATTTCAATGAATTCATTACACAACTTACAGATCCAAACTCTAATCAAAAGTAAATTACTTAAAATTCTGATCTCTTAAATATGTGAGAGATGCTAATCTTTTTCTAAACAGAACGTATATCCATCAGTTCAGTCAATTCTGAACAATATATACACGCCATAATAGCCTGTAAATGCTAAAACATAACATGAAGAATCGCATGCAGAAATTCGGCCGTTGATGCCAATTTCTGGCGGCCTGCGCGTTGATCCGGCATCGCAATTGCATTGCTGTTGCACATTTGCAGTCCGCTTGGACTTAATACGATAATGCAAAAGCTCTCACTGCATAACATTGCTGTTGCACATTTGCAGTCCGCTTGGACTTAATACGATAATGCAAAAGCTCTCACTGCATAACATTGCTGTTGCACATTTGCAGTCCGCTTGGACTTAATACGATAATGCAATAGCTCTCACTGCGTAACACTTTTTATTTTTACATTTGTTTTTTTTACACACTACTACTAGCTATTGCTTACGACTTTGTCCGCATAAAAATTTTGATGTACAGAAAAAAGATAGTTTTCTTTCCCAGGATATTATCTATCTCCTAGCAAACATACACAGTTTCTTTCGCATTTATATTTTCTGAGATAGACATAATGACGTTTTCTTAAAGCATGCGGTGTGAGTGATCCACTTTATTGACCAAAATTATCATTTTATCTCGGGTTTAACTATTTTTTAGAGAGGATCACCCAAACCACATGCACATTATTAGTATTGTGGATTCATTGAGTTTCATTTGTCAAATTGTGGTGTTTTCGCGTGATTGACCTTTAAAGATCCGAAAATTACATAAAAGGTTTACTAATAACTGTGCCTACAATTAAACTACAGTATTAGCAGAGAAATTTCAAGGCATTTCCTACGAAACCCTTCTTGGAAAAGTATGTTACAAAACAATTTAACTAAACGCTACAAGTTCCCACACTAACCCATCGGCGTATACTTAACAAAGAATGTATCTCATAATAACAATTAACAAGAAAATAGTTAAAATTATTCGCGAGAGTCCCGTAAGAAGATAGCCGGGAAATAATAAAGCGGGAAACTTAAAGTTTGTAGTTATAAATTGTTGGAGCCCCAAGTGGTGCAAGTTTTGTAAGGGTACGTTTACGAGGATAGCTTTTAGAAAAACAGACGGATTCAGAATATAATACAATAAGAGTACATTTAGGACAATACTATCTTTTTCTTCTTTTTGTGTGGTTACTGCTTAATCTCGAACCAGAGGTTTATGCCGTCTATAGGCAGCGGTGGTCAAGAGCAGCGGTGACCCAGTGGTGGCGGCACCGACTTACGAACAGTGAGTCGCGGGTTCGAACCCAGACATGCGCTTTACAAAACGGTGGAAGAAAACATCGTGATCAAAAAATTCGAAGATCTGTGACATCTACCATCCCGCACTGGGCTCGCGTGGCGGATTAAAGCTCATCCCTCTCCTAGAGAGGAGGCCTGAGTCCCTGCAGTGGGATCATTATAGGCTTATGATAATGTACCTCTTACTGTACCTAGAAATTCTGGTTTTCTCACGATGTTTACCTTAACCGAAGCAAGTAATAATTATACAGCACGCACATGAATCCGAAAAATAAGAGGTCTTGGGTCGAGACTTATGACTTGGAAGTCCAACGTTCACACCACTAAACTGCTATTGTAATACTTTGGTCACATATGATGTTACAGCATCAACAAGCAATTGCTTGATTTAACAGCTACGAGGTCAGGTTGAAAACCAGCGTCAGGCATTTTTTTGTATGGCCCTATTCGGTACAGCCTTGAGGCACACGATGTTGGGCTGCGAGTTGTTGTAAGAGATACCGCGGCTTCGACATATAGGGCTAAGAAGGAACATGGGTGATTTTTAGTCAGTAGAAGTCTGACACTTCCTTTCGCTCTGCCTAGGAGCGGGAGGGGTTTTTTGATGATTTCCCCACCCCTAAAAAAAAGGCACACGATATTTTCTTACTTGTTTAGGTTGAAGTTTTTTTTTATCATTTGCCTGCCTAGTCTTTGTCTAATTATGTTGAAATTAGCTTCCAGTTAAACCAGATGGAAGTATTATTGTTTTTATGGTGTTGACCTACTTCATGTGCCAAATTCAGCAATTGCTGCTAGCGATAGCGTCAGATCTTGTTGAACGACATAAAGCAATTTTTAACCTAAGCATGTTTAACGTTTTTTTTTATTGGCTCTATTTTTGGCTTTCAAAGCCACTACCAAAAAGCGCCGAGACAATCAAGGTCGATGAAACCCCAGAGAAAACGATTTAATTGTCTTGGCTCTCGCTACACAGTTAATCATGTTTAACAGGTGAAAATTGTTATAAAGAGGTAAAACTTTTTATGAAACACTTATTTAAAATGAGCTAGCCATGATTGTCTTGCTGTGAGCCAAAATAACCAAGTTATGAAGTCTTGATGCAATCAGAAAGCGACGCGGTAGACCTTGCAGAAAATGGTGGGACGAACTAGAAATTACCAACGATCAGCTGTCCATATTGGCTTTAGATCGAAAGATTTAGAGGTCACGTAGTCACTAAGCTGCAGTGCCAGCAGTGGCCACACAGGTTAACAATAAATTAAATAACGGTAGCATACAATCCTTTTTTAAATTATTTTGTGAAGAATATTTGAAAATGGATTAAGATTGTGGAATAGTAAATAAAGGAGTTAAATAAAAAATAATTGTATAGTAGCTCGACAAACAACCAGCAACTGAAGCTGAACGAAACTTGGCCGTGTAAGCACAGCGTAAGGGTGAAGGGGGCAGGCTCGGCAAGCGTTTATTTTAACCCTCTCATGGACGAGTTAAGTGCTTGATTTTGCCGTAACTGGCTGTTTGCTAGTTTCATAAACGATGTCAATAATTACCCAAACGGTAATGTTAGTTGTACCTAACGTAAACAGTGTTGGGCGGTTAGGTAATGGCTGCAAAGCTTAGGTAGGTTGCGAATGTGTGTTTTAAACTAGACTGGTACGGTAGGTACAGGACCATAATGCTATTACGGCTTTCATAACAGTACATAAAAGCATATTTTACGAACATATTAACATTGTACCCATGTTAACAAACTCTCAGGTTAACAAACTGCTCTATGATTTTGTATGGCGACAAAAGCTCGGTGCTAAGTAAAGTTATCTGATAGGCTGTCAGCCGGTTACCACAGGTATTTCATCATTCATATTCAACAATAATACGAACTAGATATTATTTTCATCTTGCATTGTACCTAAGCCAGCTATTGTCTAAATACAAGGAATTATAATAATACTCGTAGCATTGCAGCAATATAGCATTAAAAAAGACAATTGAAAATAATTCCATTACTGTTTCCACAAATAAATACATTTCATTATGTAAGCTTATCACAGAGTACCTAGTTTATTACATTTGCTAAGCCTGATAATAATATCGGATTAAGTATTTAACGAAACTTTAATGTTAAAAGCTGACCAAAACACTATCATACTATAATTTGATGCATGTATCGGAAACTAAGCCTTAATTATTATCCATAATTAGAATAACTGTAATTACATTGAAATCGTTAATGAGACAAACTGCATTTACATTTGCTGAATTTGAATTTCATAATACGATTAATATTAATATTAATTTGACATACAATTGGACTGGTTATAATAGTATTTCAAATGCCATTTCCGGCTTTTGTGTGGAAAATCAATATCGTACTCAATTGACCATGACTTGATTTTTTTTTTTTTTTTCATTTTTTTTTACACAATATAGACCATTTCATGGAACTAATTTGGATATTTTATTTTTTTAGGGCATGTACATATTTTTTGGATTTTTTAAATTCGAGGTGCTCTCAATATCACTATGAGGCTGTATGTAGTGCGGTGTTGTGCCACAGACAAATTAAAAAAGAATACAATGTCAATCTAAATCCAGTGACATATCCTTGACAGTTGAGATTGATACAGTGATTTAAGAGGAAGGTTTTTAAGTATAATACATGCATAATATAGTAGAGAAAAACACCTGTGCGAAGCCGGGGCGGGTCGCTAGTATATAATAAGTTCATTGATGACAAGAGATAAACCAATCTTATATAAATCAAAACAATGATATAGAATACATACATTAGAGCCTTTGCTCCTCGTATTTTCGCTATATTGTGTTGAGTGGACAACATCATATACTCAACAATCATAGCATTATTGACCGTAGGTATGTTACGGGAATCCGCCTTAGTATAATTTAAAGAAGCCATTACAACAATTCACAATATTTCACAAAAACAAAATTCAACAAAGCTAAACATAACCTACAAAATGTTGACATTGACAGTCTCGCAACCGAATGTTTTTTTTTTCAAGAATGATAGAAAGACAAAGGAATGTTCTATTATGCTTTGTTGGAGGGTCTGAAAGGTCAAATGAAAGTCATTCGTTAAAACACCTATAACTTTTGAAATAGTATGTATTTTTCAAATCAGGTAACAGGCATGAATTCACCTAAGCTAACCCTCGAAATGGTTTTAAGACAGCGCTTGAAAAAAAAAATTAGGCATGCCCAATTATGCGGTGTCAGCGTAACGTTTTCTAATTGCCAATTTGATATGTCACCGTCATGTCCACATACGACTAAATAATCTCTCTTTACAAAAATAGATCATTATTTTAATCTAGTACAGTCAATAAACCAAGTTACCTTTGCCTAGACCTATAGCTTGTGTAACACAAAACAACACCCCATTTTAAGTTGAATTTATCTTTGTTAATCTGATCATGTTAGCGAGGCTAACATAGCCAGAGATCACACATGATTGCGAGATATCGATGAAGAAAGGAGAGACTTTGTAGTATGGGACACGATGTAGAATAGTAAAAAAAAACTTTTATAATTCACATAATATTGTCCTATGATACAGTAGGTAACCCTTTTTATTTTATTTTTTTGGCGGGTGGAAAATCATCAAATAACCCCTCCCGCTCTTGGGCAGCGCGAAAGGGAGTGTCAGACTTCTACTGACTAAAAACCACCCATGTTCCTTCTTAGCCCTATATGACAAGGCCGCGGTAACTTGTGGACAACCCGCAGCCCCGACGGGGTGATACAGTAACCCTTCGCGTGTGAATTTATGTAAGTTATTTCATGAATAATCGGGTACAGTATCGAAACGCATAACCTGAATTTATTACGTGCCTGCATTGCGAGCACGAAGGTGTATCGAACCGGCAGCAGAATGTAGCTAAACTCCGTACATACGTGACGATTCACAAGAATCTTGCATTTCGTTTTTCCTTTAACGATCCGATCTTGTCGGTGCAAACGATGAGAACAAAATAACTTTAAGAATTGTGTCTTCTTTGGTAAAGGGGAAGAGGAACACCAAAGAAAAGATTAAAGGAATGCGTGAATATGTAAATATGAAGGAAAAAAGAGTAAATGATATCGTAACGATTGACAGGAGAGAATTTAAGTAGGAATCGTGTTTCGCTGACCCCGGATAATATGGAATAAGGGCAGGTAGATGATGATGAAGTTCAACAATTTAAATCAGAGGTGTGCCGTAGAGACGACAACAGTGTAATTTAATCATTATTAATTTGGCAACGTTTTTTTACATTTTTTTTAAACATTTATTAAAGAAATTATAGTACAGAGTACGTTTGATGGCGAGAGGCGCTCTTTTACATAACAATGAACCATCTTACTTACTATAATAGCTATTAATAACTATTTATTTATTTCATCCACCGACATATCAACATACTTAATACTATAATATCACTTGTAATAAGTTTTTATAAAACATAATAATAATTTTAAGAAACATAACTAAGGTCAAAGTGTTCATAGCCTGTCAAATTTACTTATAACCAAAAGATTTTAACAAAAACAAAATAAATAACGTAAGAGGTCATTGTTTTCTTTGCCACAACCACAATGATTCACAAATTCTAAGTTTTTAGTAAATACGATAATAGGCAGCAGAAAAACTTGAGGTGGTGAATTTACTAAGGCATATTTAGAGTTCCGTTGACAAATGATAAAAAAGGAACCCTTATAGACTTGTTCTGTCGGGCTGTCTGTTTGCCCGTCCATATGTGACAGCATTTTACTCCGAGAATGTTGGCACCCATAGTTAATATGTTGAGAGCAGATGTCTTCTATGAACGACTTTTACAGCCGTATCAATTAAAATCAAAAATCAAAACTCATTTATTCAAACTAGGCTGATAAACAGCACTTTTTGAACGTCAAATTTTACTTTACTTTACTTATTTACAAGAGACAGTCCCACAAAACGCCCCCCCTTTGACACTTCATAGTGTTTTTGCTGGAAAGAAGAAGTGGCGTAACAAACTCCCCAGCAACACATCTGTCTGTTATGTTGGTTAGAAGAACCTGACTCGATACAATAGTAAGGCAAGTATAAAAAGTATATAATAATAATAAAAAAGACATAACATATCAGTAAACTAATCTTGGAGAAAGAACATAAATAACAAAAATTGTGTATAAAAATGTGAGTTTATAGAATTTAAAAAGAACTTTGATTGAAAATTGATTTGAAAAAGATCGATACTTATTTACCGTTGTTTTTCGTGAAACTGTAGAGAAGTAACTTAATTTTTCATTAACATTCCATGAAAACCGAATTTACTTCTGTTACTGAGTGTAAATTAACCTATGAATGAGCATTAAAAATATTGATATTATTTTGTTTCGTGGTACGGATCCTTTCTGTTGTGAGATTTACTTGAGTTTTTTGTTTTCCAATTACTAAATTCATACAACATTAGCTGGTGCCGTCATAATTGAGTGGGTAATCAATATATTTTTACCTTTTAATTTTATCTGAAACACGTGGTGAAGATGGAAAAACAACGCAATTGAAACCCACTTGACATTATCAAATGTCAAAAAAGGTCAAAGCTTTGCAAGTTTTATGCATAAATCAGTTAAAACAAAGAGTATAGCCGGTAGATTCGAAACGTTCACCGTAACGTATAACTGAAGTTTTTGTCTTGACTGAGCATGTTTCTGACTGAAATCAGAAGAACCTCATCAGCTGATAAAACAAACATTATTAGATAATTCAAACGAAGAAAAACATCTAACCACAAAATATCTTTTTCTAACATATAAATAATTGTACCATCAACATCAGTCGTATATTAGAGCAAAAAACCTGTTGCGTACTGATCTAGTACACAACACACAAACAGATTTTTTGCTCATTAGCCGCAATGATGAGTAATCATCCGCTTACTTACCAACGCCAACAAATACGACTGATCGTTTAACGAACAACAGGATTAGACAGATTACTACCAGGATTTCGTCACCATAAACAAACAATCCCACAGTGGGAGCAAGGCCTTTTCTATTACAGCCGTGACCGACCGTGAACTGAGCTGTCAAAAAGTGATGACTTCATACTGCCTTTGGGCTTCGAATAGCTGGTTTGTGTTTACATTGTATGTTTGGTCTGTTCATTGATTTCCAAAGAGATTTGCATAGACAAGTTTTTTTTTTTTTGCAAATCGCAGTCGCATAATATTGAGAGACTTCAAATGATTCGAATTTTCATATTTAGGGTTTCTGTGTTTGTACGTAGGTAGCTATTGATAGATTTTTTGGTTTTCATATTCAGTCGCCACATTCATTTTCGCTTTATTCGATTTTTTCAATATAATTAAGTAGCTTTTCTCAGTTAGGTGTGTTCAACGTGCACAATTTTTTTTTATCGATAAAAATTTATGAAACAAAATGAATGTTTTCGTTTTATTAATTGGGCATCAAGGATCTATCTGCATTCAGTTATTAATATCATACCTACTAACCTAAAAGGTGAATAGTGTGTTTGTATATAAAATAGGAATACCTACATAATACACTGTTGTAATGCTGGGTACACATACACAACAGCAAATGAGCTAATTCGGGCTACTTAGCTATCGTATGATATAATTACATCACATAACAGAGCAATTTAACTGATTTGCATTGCCTACACTAAATTGCATTGAATGTTACACAATTATGAACCCAGCTTTATTATCAATCTTCAATTCATATTCGAGTAATGCCAAACCGCAATGTCAGATAGTTGATTAAAAATGTGAAGATATCGGTTCTCATTGCAGAAGATAATGGCATGACATTTTTAAATGCCCTTTTAATATCCTTGTCCTAATAATGACTCTGTCCCCGTCCGTCTATTAGGTAGATGTGTGGTCAATGCAGGTTCTATTAAATGATAATGCTATTAACATTTAGGTTTCTTATTATATTAAATGCACTGAATCCTTATCCTTATTTATATGAGAATGAAAGTACAAAAACATTGTATGGAGTTTGTGGACTTTTATTGCTGAAGCTAATTTATCGAAAAAAAAACACTCAAAATTGACACGATCTCATCATTCCATTAATGTATTGCACTGTAATGGGCTGACGTCATGAAAAATCAATTAAGTGCTGCAATTGACCTTGCCATTTCTGTCAATATCCATTTTCCGGTACTAAATAACCAATTTTTTCTAATATCACTTACTGTCCCACCGCTGGACCAAGTTCTTCCCTGCTCATGTCCCGCGACAATTCTTACAATGAGACGTAAAATGCTGCCCTGATTGGTTTTGGTCCAGATGACTATAGTAATTATCTGATCTGATAAGTATTACCTGACACTACCACCTAGCTTCCTTACTGCCTCCTTGCTCTGCCCTCTACCGCCCCCTGAAACGTCTCTTACCCCTCCTCGGTATGTTAGTAGATCAAACCCTCGCAGTACACGTCCGAGAATCAAACTTGAAATTAAAAAACCAAACAGCATTTTAAAATGAGTAATAGGAAACAGAGTAAATACTTCCGGAAGAATGCCATTACCGTTGAATATTTCCCCAATCAATATACAGTCAACATCCGCTGTTACTGAACCGGGTCATGCGAGAGAGAAATTCATATTTTAACAATGTTGCAATCAATGTTGTTGAAATTATTTTCCACATAAATGAACTATACAGTGATTTTTAAGAGGGGTATGGAACTATAAAGGGTGTAAAAGTACCCTTAACGCAAACGAAGGACACTTATTTTCCCCACCACTGCGATCATTTTTTTGTTCTAGACCATACCTGGGAACCCCCTAGTTACGGAGATATTGGGGGTCAAAGTTCGAAATTTTGCACAGCTGTTTTTGTAAATACCAGTTTTTCAGGTTATAACTTTACTTAAATTACTTCCATGGTCCCTTTAGTATTCAAAGCATCCACTAGCACAATGTTGCAAGAGTTACCGTTGAGTGTTACCGTAAATTGTAATTTTATTTTTTTTTAAAGTCGTTTCCCAGCAAAAAAAAATTGTGTAGGGGTGCTTAGTTTGATGTACAGAATACTTGGTTGAAGTTTGCGCGAAGGGTTCATTTACACCCTGTATGCTTGACGAATTTTGATAACATTAACTGTAAAAAAAAATACATCGTCTGACTTTTCCCAACTATGGGTCGGCTTCCAGTCTAACCGGATGCAGCTGAATATTAGTATTTTACATACAGTGACAGTTTATCTGACCTCCACAACGCAGTTAGTACTGGGCAATATGACTCCCCTAGGTAAGTTTGGTAACGGGTAGTCAGACTTTGCGGGTCACCTGTAACGACTGTCAAAGATCTACAAACAAATAACAGCCTCACCCCTTAACGTGTTGTATACCGTTTAATTTGTAAATAGGGTAGTTAACAAAATAAATCTAATTAATCCGGCAGATGGATTTTCAAAAAAATTTGGACACGTATTTTTTCTTTTTTCACGTAAGCAAATAATAAAGACAGCAAATAATACAGTGCTTTGAAAACTCGTGTGACGTCATACTCTAAGACATTAGTATGACATTCTTTAGCGGTCAGTGACGCCACCTACCCCCTCTCAAATCTTTGACGGGTTGTATCTTCGTCAATTTTCATTGATTTGATAAAATTAAAAATACGTATCCAATATTTTTCGATAATCTAATAGACGGACGAATTAGAATCACATTTTTTTAAGTCAGTAAACATCCCTTTTGATTTAATAATAAATTGCTGAAGGTATATAATGTTGAAGTTGGGGCCGCTAAACTGGCCGAACCGTTATCGCTACGCTTCGGCCTTTAAGTTCGGCTGGCGCTACCGGTGAAAGTTTCAGTCAGATAGGTATTTGTTCACCTCTTAGTGGTTTTAAATGCAATCCGTAAAAATGATACTGTAAATAAAGAAGGACTGTTCCTAGGGAGTCATATCGTCCGTGAAATGACTGTCACTGTGGCTTTATTACTTTCTGGAAATCACAACATTGCGCCTGTCAATCCCCGACCGTTTAGGCAGAGGTGTCCCTAATACTACACCCACATTTTTCCAGTTAGTTTACTTCCCATGTAATAAGGGGCGACCCTATTGCTATCAACTGGGCACAAACCGAAACTCCGTGGTTGCTACTGAATAATTCCTTATGGAAAAACCCAATAACACTTTGCCCGACCCGGGAATTGTACCCAAGATCTCAGCAGCCTCGCTTAGTTAATGTTTCCAATGTTTTTTACAAAATATTACTTTAAGTATAGAAAGTAATTTCGGCCATCGTAGCCGCGCTTTTAGAAGCTCTACAACTGCAACCAAATAAACAAAAGCTACAACTTACATCTAATTCACTCGTAAGTAACCTATTCGCATGATGATTCCATAATACATAAATAATTACCCTCACAATATTGACGATGTGAACAACTTACATGATGTGTCAAAGCAATAACTCTATAAATTAACATCGATGATAATTGCAAGTATGGCATTGGCTGCTGATTGACATCTGAATGATGTAATAGATCCCGATTATATATTAATACTATTACGTATATTCTGTAGTAAGAATAAGGTGAGGTAAGGCCTATAATTAATATCCTTGCTTTGTGAAGTTAATGAAGATTAGTACAGATTGATTCACGATTAATCTCGATTGATGGTCTTAATTTTGCAGATTCCATACCTCATGATTTGTATTGAAAGAGTAAGGCCACTTATCTGTTCTTAATATTGCAAATCTTTGTAACTTTAGATGTGGTGATCTTCGGAATGTCTGGTACACTTGCGAAAATTCTTTTACCAGTAGAAAGCTACATTACACAGGCGAAGATTTTGTTTTAAACGCTCCAGCCCTTCTTATTGATCGAACCTCCTGTCGGTTATACAGTATGTTAGTTTAAACGAGGGACATATTGAAATCCGCCATAGCATGCTTACATGATACTAATAAAAATATGAACAAAAAAAAACACTGATAAATAACAGACAGAACCTTATCCAAACATTTCGGAAAAGTCTCACCAACCTTGCGTTTATCACAGAAAATGTGCACGGATCAATGACATTTAGTTATAATCCATTTTTCCTTCAAGACTGGCGTAGGACAATGACGAAAAAGAAACGTCTATTAAAGTGAGATCTGTTGAGCGTGCGGGGGCCATGGGACAATTATGTCACAAATGAAGGTCATAGTTTTTTTACATATTTGGGACGAGAATCGAATACTGAATACCCTCCTTCAATGTGTCCCACGTTTAACCTTACAACCTGTAGGTATATTAAGTACAACGCGAGTGAAACCGCGAGCAAAAACTAGTTAATAATTATAAATGAATAATTTCTTTAATCTAGGTAGGTATACCTTTTTGTTAGACTCGATTTTTCGCGGCATGGACCAATGCCGCTGATAACCGCCTTTGTTATTGTATGAGGACCAAAACAGCCGTGAAATGCGTGAAATTCATGGTAGTTAAACAAACGAGCTACTATTTTAAACGTTTAACAAGCATTGGTTCTGTAAAATACTGTTCGTAGGGCGCCCAGATGTCCTAGTTATTACCAATGTTCAGTTATTTTTGCATTGCGTTTAAATGTACATCGTAAATCTCAGCTCACTGTTTCTTTCTTTCAAGCCTCAAGAATGATGAGTTCGGAATGCACATTATAATTTGTTACGTCAGTTTATGACCAGCTGACAAACATCGTCAAGCATTGAAGCTCTTATTTGTCGCAAACCAGGGCTCACTTGTCGAGCTGTCGACAAATTATTATAATTTCCATCATTATTTTGGAAATCTCTTACCTGACTTCCGACATCTAACAAAAAAACTCTATTAATAACTTCCAATGTCGATATTTCAATCAATTAATATACCGACAATAGACACTTAACAACATCAAAGAGCTTCTACTGCGAACTACAGTTCCCGTGTAGCTGAAAATTGGATTGGCATTGTGTCCGGTAATTGGTCATTGGCCCATCTATTCATGGGACTTAAGACCTCAACCACAACTGGAGCCTATCGGCAATACAGCTTCACGGCCCTAATATCATTGACGCGACGGTAATATGGTTCTGATGATGTGGTTAAGCTGCGTTGTCTACAGTCTGTATTGTAATGGGTGTGACCACCCATCCAAAAACCAACTTAGCTTAACCTGAAGATTAATCCGAGTGTCCGTTAAACACAGGCACCCACGAGCGTGCTAAATGACGGTATAACGAAGGATGAAGGTATAAAAACCTAGCCAAGGTTCAACACATAAAACAAGTGCTTAATTCCGCCGACCAGTAACATAATTTGGCTGCCCACATTTGTGTGACCACTGCCGATAATAGCTGGTTAAACTAGCATTTATTGCCGGATACGAACAATGCATATACTATTCACGAGTATATGTTTTACATACATTGCACTGATGACATATTTACTGAAAAGCTGCCTGCTCAAATCTTTTGACAACTTATTCTAAAACTTGTGTAAGAGTACTTGATAGATCTATTAGGTAGTCGTCATTAGTTGTTGAGCTTTATGATTAAACAGCATATGATGAAATTGATTGTGAAGGTCAGTTACCTATGTCGCCCGTCGAGGCTGCGGGTTGTTCACAAGTTACGGCTGTGACATATAGGGCTAAGAAGGAACATGGGTGGTTTTTAGTCGGTAGAAATACACACTCCCTGTCGCTCTGCTCAAGAGCGAGAGGGATTATTTGATGATTTCTTTGATTTCTTCTCTCTCTTTCTTCTTCTTCTCTTTTTTTTTTCTTTTTTTTTTGATTTTTTTTGTTGAGTAGCCGAAATATATCACATTTACATATATACCATAACATAAAACTACACACACCATACCACACCACACACACGACTCACATACAACACACCACAAGCCATACCACATATCACACTCCTCACAACACAACACGCCACACATAACACCACACTGCTCACTACACCACCTTTCACATCACTTGCACAGACTGGGAATAAGTTTTCCAGGTTTTTTATTTTATTTATTATATTTTTTTTTTTATTTACTGTCAATAATTTAAATTGTAACTTACATATTTTTATTTTTTTTAAGATTAGTATGTAACCTGAGTGAGATTGGATACAGAAAATGTACTTACATGGCATATTTACCCATAAGGTCATAGTACACCATAATATTAACCTGAGTTATTTTATGTGTACATTGATGTTGAAAGAGCGGAGCCTTCTAATACAGGCATTGTTTGCTTAAATGGGGGCTCCAAACACGTTAAAATGTAATGTAGTTTCTAATTTACACAATAAACTATTTTGTATTTTTTTTTTTTGTATTTCCAACCCACCAAAAAAAAAGGGTCTATTACCTATGTAGTTGTAGTTGCCATGTAATGTGCGGGAAAAGGAGGAAGGTTTTGAGTATGAATATGAATAGGTTTAAACGAGCCCTTCGTTTGCGGAGACGCAGGGCGTCGCGCGGCGCGTGCAGAAAGCTCGTCGCGTGCTATTTTATTTATTTACTGAGAGGCGGGTCCACCTCAATGAACTGCATTTTAAACTAACGAGCGAAAACTCGTTTCTCGTAAAATCGTCGTTTGAAATCGTTAACGTTTTCATACATCGCCATGTGCTTGAATTAAAGACGCACAACGCGCTGCGCGACACCCTGCGTCTCCATAAATGAGGCCAAAGGAACGATGGATGGACTGTGTTAAGGATAATATGCCAAGAAAGGAGGTGTCCCATTAGATGACGAGGACCAGAAGTATGGAAGAAGAAGACATGCTGCTCCAACCCTAAATGAATTACCAACCGGTACTTATTTCCAAGTGAATACCGCATCCGCCTAGACTTGAAGCCAACCCATGTTTGAAAGAGGTATTTTAAGGTTTGGCCGGCAATTTATACCCCAGTACTATCGTGTTAGTGTACCTATAATATGTTTAATTAGTAAGACACCCACAAAATTAAAAATATACATTCAGTTAAATATTCATACCAAAGTTACTTTCTGTCTTCAAAAATTAAAGCTACGAACTTTTAAGAACAAAATTTTCTTTTTCACTTACTAAAAGAGTCTTTAATTACAGATCACAAAAAGTGCGCAAAAAATATTTACGAAGAAGACCTTTACAAAATAAAAGCAAAAAGGAAATAAAAAAGTATAAAAACACAAAGATGCGATGTTCTGCCACTGATTACACAGGAAAATTCTTCACGGTCACAAATATCACAATGTTGGTAGTATTTCAAAGCTACGTCTTTTTTTCAAAGCTGCTCAATCTGAAATTGTCTGGTTTAAAGTCTTTCGAAACTGGATCTTAATGAATACTTCAATGAGCTATTTTTAAAGTAAGTAATTGTCTATCTGCTCTTTTTATGCTTGGAATATCCGTGAAAAATCTCTCCGAGAACGAAAGTGGAATATCCCTACAAAAAACCTTAATAAATTGTCTATAAATACAAGTATATAAATACGTATTCGGCTGTCCGCATCCTTCAAGTACGGAAATTATACAATATGTGGTCACATCATAATGCATATAATGAGAGCATAGTTTGATGTGAGTCATTATGTTCTTCCAGATTTTCTCTATTATACGTTATCTCATCAGACACCTCCTTTCTTGCTATATCATCCTTTACACAGTCGTTTCTTTGGTCTTACTTTACTCTTAAATCCATCCACATCCATGTTCATACCACGACAACCGATTACCACACAACTTTTCAGTAACCGGCGACACTCTCAGACTTCCCCGTGTGTACTTATAAATTATTATTTTATCGATACTCGTAACATCTAGCTTAATATATCGTCATTAATAGGGACTTCACCAAAAATATCTAATAAGTCCGTCAGTTAGATTATCGAAAAAACTGACTTTATAAATACAAAAAGTGAAAAAAGCTAAATCACAAAAAAAGTGAAAAATAAACCTCAGAAGAAAAGTCAGCTTCTGAAGTCGGTAACTGGTTTTTGTTTAAATTATTTTTTTTTGCCACCGACTTCAGAAACTGACTTTTCTTCTGAGGTTTATTTTTCACTTTTTTGTGTTTTTTAAGTCGTTTTTTTTTAGTTGTAATAGGTATTACATACAAATATTTACTATGCATTTAACATTCAACCAAAAAACCTTACCCTTAACCTTCAAGATTCCCTTATTATTGCTTTCAACTCCTAAACGTTAAGGAGTAGTACCTTCCATAATCAGCTCACCTAGATAACCTGAAAGTTCCCATAATATTTTATAAAAGAATTATCTTCCAACTCCTAATCGTTGAGGAGTTATACCTTCCACCATCAGCTCATCAACATGAAGTGATGACTGCCAGATGCAAATACATGAAAAACTTTAGAAAAAGCTCAAAACATGTAATAAGTGCCTATACAATTTTAAGGTTGCCCTCGATTACTCTGGGATGCCATCATCAGATCCTGATTACCTTATCACGTTGGAATATCTCCTTTCCAACAAAAAATGAATTTTCTATATCGGTTCAGGCGTCTTCGAGTAATCGGTGAATAAACATAAAAAAGATTCCGACGAATTGAGAACCTCTTTTTTTTAAAGTCGATAAATCGGACTTACCGTCTATTATCAGGTCAACCTGATAACCTGAAAGACAACAAACAACTATCGATCCATAAATACGTCAAAATTTGAAGGAACTTTCTTTCAACTCCAAACCGTCGAGGAGTTGTGCCTTCCATCATCAGCACAGCCACATGAGATTATGCCTATAATATTCGAGGGTTGCCCTCGATTTCTCAGGGTTTCCATCATCAGATCCTGATTTGGTGACAGTGGGACCACCTTCAATGTATATTCTTGCAATGCAAAAACAATTTTTTAAAACGGTTCATTAATGAAAACGTACATACAAAAAAAACATACAGACGAATTGAGAACCTCCTCCTTTTTGGAAGTCAGTTAAAAATATTGGACACGTGTTTTTTGTTTTATCAAATTAATAAAATAATAAGAAAATAAAATGTGTGAAAGATCAAGAGTGGGGGCTTGTGACGTCACTTTGTGGGTAAAAACGTACTAACCTTGTGACGTCACACGACATTTCGAAGCACTGTATCGTCTTCATCTTTTGTTTACGTGAACTAAGAAAAAATACGTGTCCATTATTTTTTGGAAATCTATCTGACAGACTAATAATAGATTTTTTGGTGAATACCCTATTTTGTTTTTTGGAAAGGTGTTATAAAACCTGCTTTCATGTATCTTCTACCCATCTCATCATTGTATTAAGAAGATTTATTTATTTCCAACTTACATCTATCATTACAGGGTAACCCCAATGCAATAAATAATAATTAATTTACACATAGTCCAATAACCACACTAAACTCAAAACAGCCACTCTTAAAATATTATCCATGCTTATACTCTCAATTTACGGGCAAAGTAGCTGAGAAACTTAAGCGTCTGTAAATTCAATGTCGTTATTGAGGCGGGCGCTGTTAAATTCAACGGTCTGTTATAATATGCAGCCAGAAGGAATATTACAGGCCTTAGCTTTGACGACAGCTCGTACTTTAGTATGATGGTTATAATTTACTACAGAAATAGAATCCTATTTGCGAGATGAGCTTGCTCCTTTAGCTTTATGTTTTAAATTGTTAGTCTCTTCTTCTTTTGTTTTAAATTCTTGTCTAGGCTTTTTATTTTCGTAGTTTTATGAAGATATTGTTGTTACGTATTGAAATATACACCGGGTTAGGGTGTTTATTGTAATGATTTTTCTGCATTATCATAAACCTTATATATTTATTTTACACCTAACCTACCATTCCCCTTCATAATCTTCATTAACCTTCCATTTAAATCTAACAACTATCTTCTTCTTCTTACTGTCGCTCGTCGTCTACCATTCACACTTAAATTGGTTTTGGCGCAGAACGTCAGAAACGCAAAATGACAGATTCGCAAAATGATAGAATAGCAAATGGTCAGAAACGCATAATGCCAGATGTCGTAAAATAGTCATGTCGTACGTATGTATATCATTCCATATACTTACAATGCTACCAGGGTGGGTTAACATCACATTCTCACATACGTATAAATGTATAAACTCACACCTTTTCCAATGTTCTAAGTCTAGGCTTAATAGGAATTTCAGTATTTTCATAGCTATTTACTTACGTTATCTATCTATGTTTCATCCATTCATGCGCTGGAAATACAACTGTTATATTTGTTAAATTAATCACCGAGGGTCGGCTTTAATGGCAATTTGGTTAGTTTCCAGGTCAGAGCCACTTCGCACGTTCATTAACATTAACAAACAAACAGGCCCTTTATCAGACAGTTTACAGAGGTTCTGATTTCACAGCAAATTACCTGGAATTACACTTTAGGCGAAACCGAACCTACAAATATTGGTATAATTCTATAAAGGACGTAAAAGTATCCTAAATGAAGCAAAAGGCATTTGTTCTCCCTCTCACTGCAATCATTGTTTCTAGCTGGATTTGTTCTAGCTGGATCATGCTTGGGAACCCCCTAGTTACGGAGATATTGGGGGTCAGAGTTGCAAATTTTCACAGCTGTTTATTTTAATACTAGTTTATCAGGTTATAACTTTACTTAAATTACCTTTGTAATGACCAATTTACTTTACAAAGCATCCACTTGCACAATGTTTTAAGAGTGCTTCATTGAGTCTTACAGTAAAATGTAATTTTACACCCCAAAAAAAAGTCATTTCCTAACAATAATTTTTGCGTAGGGGTATTTCGTTTGAAGTACATAATGCTTGGTCGATGGCTTCGTGAAGGATTCGTTTACACCCTGTTAAGCAGGCTGGCTGTCAGTGTATGTGAGGTTTGTGTTTGAAAATGCACGATATGGAAGAAATTATTAGCTGGTGGCAAAATAAAGATTGATTTTATGCTCTATTGATACTTGCTCTACCTTCATTTAAAATAATAAAACTGGCCATATGAGAGTGTATCTATTAAAGGTTCACCTCTGCCTAAGACTTTGGAAACTACAAGCGTAGAGTTACTAATATACCATGACTCACAAAGCACTTACTTGTTTAAAAAAGATTTACTAGATAAACCCAAAAACGCCCCAAAAACGTAAAATAATGCTTCATTAGATATCCCATTATGTCAGAAGCACGTTATATCACCTTTTTGTGTTGAACAGGCTACCTCATGTGAATCATTGCAAAATTTTGCACACGATGCGTTGGCCTTACCAAAATTGTTTGCATTATGTGTTTGTGTCACCGTATTTTACAGCCATGTTTTATTTGCACAAATGTTGCTGTAATTAACATAAAATTCGGAACTATTTATGCAGCAATTCGACACAGTCAAGTAGAATAATGTGGATAAGTAAAAACTTGAGTCATTAACTGCGAAATGTATTAGGTACATCTCTGCCTAACCCATCTGGAATTACAGGCGTGATATTCCTTGGTTACAAATATATTCAAATATAAGGTTTCAATAAATTAAATTTTTACAAAAAAATAAGATTTATTTATTTATTTATTTTACTATTTATGTAGCACAGGAAAATATCATAATAGAATATGTGAGCACAAAATTCGAAAAAAAATCAAAATTTTGTGAGATTATTGTTTATTGAGTACTATGCTCAATAACCTTACTTTTGGGCTTCGCCGCAGTCAAAAGTTACAAAAAACACTCTTTAACCTCAACGGCAAATCAATAAACCACTCGATACCGTCAAAAAGAAAATAAACACAGTATATGCACACATTTTCCTTCAACGAAAAAGCAGAATCATTAAAAGTATGCGTCAGCGATGTATTAATGAGCAAACTTAATTGATGTTGGATTTTCCTGCCTATGGATGTTACAGCTTTTAGGCACGTACGGGTTTTTTATTATGCATGACCAACCGTCCTAGTACTAAAGTTTATCGTGCTTTGACGCCATTGTTTTTGTGTTTAGACGCTGATGTGGGCATGGCCTTAAATAGCTCAAAATATCTCTAGGCACAGTATAAATGTAATCAGTTAAACAACTTGCTTTTTTTGTCAAATTACTCGCGAATCTTTTGATTTGATTTCTTAGAAGTACAACATAGATACAACTACCTTGTTGGTCTAAAATAGTTCCCAAACCCGACTGCTGAGCATGACGTATTCGATTCCCAGTTTGGGCAATATGTTATTGAATATTTCATCAGGAATAACTCAGCAGCAACCACGGTGGTAGAAATTGGCAGACCTCTGCCTGCCAGCTGCTCTTTGAGGATTACAGGCTCAGAAGGAACATGGGTGGTTTTTAGTTAAAAGGGATTACAGGTGTGATGATCAATATGTTGCTATTCTTAGAAGTCGTGAAACGCTTTTAAATAAATCAATTCCGACCGCTTGATGCTACTTCCTTGTTGAAACACTATGTTAATCACACCAATAATGATGTCTCTTATCTCTGTACCATGCATTACTGTTTAGGCACTGATGTGGCGTGCGACCTGAGCTTAAATAACCCGCGGAACCACTATTAGCTAAAAGTACATATTATATTATCTGTATTTAAGTATCTGTCTGGCGCTCTGAATCATTTAAATGGCTTATGATTTTGTTAGATATGTGAATGTTATTTGAGTCCATTGCTCATGAACTTGCTCTATATTAGGTTCCGTATATAATAGATTGTAATATTTATTAGGACTGGTTCGGTAGTATACAAACGCCTTCGCGGTCGTTAAGTGTTGGTAAGTGGTCAAATAACTGGTTACTTTTAATCGATTTGCTTTTAAAGAATATTTATACTCAGTTTATGTTGTATTTTTTCATTGATTATTTTTTTCTTTTCAGGTACGTATCACAACAACGAAACATTGGTACTTTTTAGTGTCGGAAAATGTGAGTACCTTCTTATTAAGCCCTACAGTGACCACGATCTACGGATTTCTGCTTTCGTCTTCGCCCGAAGTATGCGGGATTAATTGTTACCTACAGTCTATGGTACACCGAAATAGCAAAAATATCTTTAGTCATAAAACATATCAAGTTACTTTTCCCTCTTCGCCAAATTAATGAAACACAGATGGTACTTGCATACCACAACTGTCCTCATTTACTTATCTAATATGACTTCCACGGGAAACTAACCCTTCTACACATTATGGATAATTGTAACACTATTCATTGGTTTCGTAACACTAACATAATAATATGAAGGTCCATTTACATTGATAACTACTTCCACTCAATGACCGTTTGAGTCATACGTACCACTAGGTAATCTACGATCTCCGGTGGAAAATCCACTGTGTTACTAGAGCATTTAATGATTGCGCAATTAGTTTATGGTCAAAAAAGTATACCAAAGCTCTAAATTCACAGCGTTTTCCCAAATATTAGGTTGATTTCAGGCCTAACCACATACAGATAAAGATTAACTTGGGAAAAATTGTGCACTTGCCTACCTACTATGCAAAACTAATATTCGAACATAACTCTAGTTTTTAAACTACCAATCTGGAGTGCTCGTAACAAGATGATGTGCTAAAAGTATTATTTTCAATAGTCGAATCGAATCACATCGAAATGGTTTTGCATGCTTTTACTGTACCCTTTTTTTGGCGGGTGGAAAATCATCGATTAGCCCCGCTCTTGGGCAGAGCCAAAGGGAGTGTCAGACTTCTACTTACTAAAAACCAGCCATGTTCCTTCTTAGGTCGCGGTATCTCTTACAACATCTCGCAGCCCCGATGCTTTTACTGTCTTTTACTGTACCCTCCAGGACTTGAATGAAGCAAACGACAGAGCTGTGCAGATTACCACGTACTGGTCGAAACAAAAAAAAAGACTTTTTTTTTTAAGGTTGGGAAATCATCTGACTCCTCCCGCTCTGGGTAGAGCGTAGTGTCAGATTTATACCGGCTAAAAACCTCCCATGTTCTTTCTTAGCCCTTGTGTTGATTCGCGGTATCTCTTTCGAACACCCCGCAGTCCCGACGGGGTCGCATAAAAACTGAGTCATCAATTCGCGATGAAGAAGTCTGTACGCGTATATAGTTCTCCGTTATATTGATAGTGAGAACTAGTCACCAAGCCCATTCATTGAACAAACCACTCGATCTAGCCTGCAATTAAGCTACTAGCCCCCTTATAAACCACCAACTGTATACGCACCCTAATTCGCACAGACGTGCCTCCTCGAAATGCGTGAGATTACACCCAATACAACTGTCGGCAAACATAATAGCTAACAGCAATATCAGGCTACCGTTATCTAATGGTAAACAGTAACTAATAACAGTATCGTACTCATATTATTAGGTTTGTTTACTTCCTTGTGTATTCTGAACAAGTCAAAGGATTCAGTTATTTGATATAGGCGCTTCTGAGTATTCCAGTAGCTTTGTAGTTTCGGTAAATAAGTTTAGGTGTTTGCTAATAAAATGTTAACGTTACTGAGAAAAGATCGGTACCTAGTAAAAATAAACAAATAGTAAATACTAAAGACGCCAAAAGGAAAACGGGTCAGTCGTTCAAATACATCTACTTACCTTCACTTTGGTTTGAAGGATTTTTATCACCTACAATTCTTGTTTTTGTTGTCGAATTCCGTAACAACAGAACCCGCAGAGTCGGATGTCGTGAAATTCCAAACTGCAAATTAAATTAGTTTGGATATAACATACTTCTTATTTTTTTTGTAAACGACATGGCCACTAACGTTATCATTAACACTGAAAACAGAACGCCACTAATTACTGAGTGTATTCCTTGAAATGTGTGATACTAGACCCAATTCTCAACAATAGGCGTGACGACATAGTCAAAGAATCAATGATTTAATGATATTAGGGGAAATTACATACGAGAAGGATTTAAAACACTGATTTAGTTTTATTTAAAAAATTAAGATTAGTAAGATTTTTAATAAAATAAAAGATTAAAATACTGATATCGGCCATTTTGATTGAAACACCAATCATAGCGCACTACGTCACGCCAATGTAAACATCACTAGCTGTCACTAGCTCACTGTGTTGTTTTGTTGCCGATTACGCATTTGGATATTTTTTTTGTTACTACAATACTTAGTGAACATCTTTAGCAATGGAATCAGGCTTTGTAAAAGCAAACAGTTCAAATTTGCCCAGGATAGATTTACTGATGTTGGGCGATTTCCTTGGGTCAAATAAAGAATTTTGCTCGTCCGAGTTCCGAAATGTGAAACCTCCCTGTAAGTAAGTTTTGTAAGTAGGTATCAACCACTATAAAAATACAACAAACTCGTTTTGAGCTTGTAGGAGTTTAGTTTATTTTCACTTTCATATGTTATTTTTACAACAAACTTGTCAGTTTATTTTTGAGGTTAGCTCCTTCGCAACTTGTAATAAAAGTTTGCTACTGAGTTAATAACCAACAAAAGGAGTAAATTTCTGTAACTACAAAGCATGTACTAGTATCTCTAGTAACAACCTACTATCATAATCACCGGGTCAGCTATGCAGGTCCAGAGGACAACATTTTTGGCATTCAAATATGTAATGCTAAAACTATTGCTATTGATGTGTTTTTACACTGAGGCACCGCACACCACTTATAAACTTTGTTATTCATTTTTAACACACGAATTATGGTAATGTTTGTTTTAGTTTCCTCTAGCTGCGCTTTGACATTTCCATGTTTACTTATGCGTGACGTCAGACCCGACGCCATGACACTGCGAGCTGTTTTCGCGCTCTATTTAATTTTTTTTTCAAAAATGGCTTATATCTTCGTTAAACTTTACTTTATTACTGAAATAAAGGTTTTTTCGTAAATAAAAAAGATGTACCCACATTACGGAAGGGGATTTCAAAATCTTTCGTCATGCCTATTTGAAATCAAGTCAACAAGGACAAGTATCAAGTAGGACAGGTACAGACACTTTTGAATTGTCGAAACAAAGACAACAACGAAATGTGGCACAAGGTATTCAAATTTTGAAAGTGCTGTAGTATCCAAAGCGGAGATCTCCATGAAGAAGAACGGGCAAAAAACTCCATAGACACTCTTTTAAAACAGAATATTGTTACAACAGCCTGCTCACAGCGTGCCACCCTAGCCAGCCAATGACAGCTAACCATAACCATGCCACTCTAGCAAACCATAGCCTTGCCACTCTAGCATACCATAGCCATGCCACTCTAGCATACCATAGCCATGCCACTCTAGCCAGCCAATGACGGGCAACGACTCGCGAGCCAATCACAGTCAAGCGAAGACACCGCCATAACTACCGGATGCCTCCGGTGGGGATATCAGTCTATATAATGCCCTGTAAGCTCAGTTTCGAGGTCTTGTCGCGCTCGATTGTGAAACCTGTAAGTCGAGACTCTGTCCGAATAAAATAATGAATCAGTTCCTGTCTATTCTTTACCACTGTCGTAACAGTCAGAAGTGGGATCGAATAAAAAAAAAACCTACGATAAAACGACTCTCTGCTACTTAAAAGTCAACGGTCACCTACTGTGGAGGACGAGGTCAAAAATTCAAACGAAGAACGTACGTCGATGCACACCGCCTGCAAGGAAAATATTGTCTCCCATCCCAGTATCACAAGGCACAAATTGAAAAAGCGGGTGACAATCTGGATGGAACACGAAGCGACTACCCTCAGTATCGCATCGTTCATTCCATAATTTGACCTTGAAAAAGAAGACTGCGGCCAGTAACCACCTGTGAGACACTTTGAGTTACAAGAAGTATCCATCTCTCTGCCAGCAACGGTTCTACGGTAAATTAAGACTACCTAAAGGTTGTCAACAGCAACCAAGGACATGGAAGGAAGGAACCGACCTACTTCACGCTGAGAGCTGCCAGGAACCATGCATAAATAACAAGGTCAGTAAACATGCCAATATTTGCCAAATTAGCCAAATGCCATTAGCCAAATATATAAGCCAAATGTGTTTTACCATGGAGTGCCCCATGAGTTGATAATTATGCGAATCGTAGACAAAATAATTTGGTAAGCCCGATAAGTAAATCTAATCATAGTCAGTTAATCTGTATAATATTATCCCGGTACGAAAAAAATATGTTTTACGAGTAGGTACTAGTTGTGTACTAAAGAGTTGAGAACTTAAAATGTACATATTTAGTTCAAGTGCGCATTAGATTATCCAACAATAACAATTCCAAAGTAAATCATGTAGATCAGATACTTATAAATAGCTACAATAATTTTATTAAACTATTATCAGAGATATAGATAGCATTCCTGGGCGATCTCTTGCTACCGCCAGCCGATATTCAAACAGTTTTAGACTTATTGGATAAAGTTCTTGACAGATTGAAAACGAGGAACTTAAAATTAAATATGAGGAACTGCTAATTTTTACATATTTCTTAATTAGGGTATAAAACATCATGACGCGATGGCATTCAACCAGGTGAATTTAAGTTGATCGTCTTAATTTCTCATCCCGAGTAATGTAAACGAAGTGCGTCAGTTTATTCTATCTAGTTCTATCTAGTTACTAAAGAAAGTCCATTCATAACTTAGCAATAATAGCTCGCCCGTTTATCAAACTTAAAAAAAAAAGTACGATGTGGGTATGAGGCAAGTCACACAAATCTTGTTATGAAAAAAAAAAAAAAATGTTATAGGTCGGTATTAGTGATTATGTAGGTACGATCCTAGTTTTCCAACAGAAATTCACACGTATTGCAGGTATTGCACGTATCTTTTATAAAGTAGATTGACGGTAGTTTGCGCCCTGTCTTTTAGTTTAGTCGCGTTACAAGTCAGATAGAGTGTTTATCATGATTTTGGGCTTGAATCCCTTGCAGTGATAAAATTGTTGCTAAGATTTCGTATTATGACGTGTTATGTAAAAATGTCCATGTAATTCGGACTGTACTGCAGTACGCGATACAATGACTAATCATGGTCTTATGCCATGTATTGCCCGATATTACTTTTCACTATGGTGACCGATGAGCCAAAGCCCAAGCAAGCTAAAACGAAAAGCCAAAGTCAAAGTCTATGCCTATCTTAGGTAAGTAGATCGTTCGATAGATGCCGTTTATTGTGTACCATTTAGACGTGAACGATTTGTTCAGTACTGTGCAATGACAAGATGAAAAGCCGAAAAGTAGTATTGTTTTACTGCGAAGTGGATGTACAGATACCTATAGTGAGTAATTGTGTAATCGTTGATGGTAGGCTATAACGTAAACAAACCTTTACAGTACCAGATTAGTTGTGTGAGTTGTGTCAAACTTCGCGCGATGGAAGATATTACAAAATGCATCATGACAATAACAAGGAGTAAAACGAAGTTCTGAATTTTATAAATATCAACTAAATTTCTGATTTCCAAAAATAACCCGATTTATAAGTAAATATTATTATGTGACGTCATGTTTACATTGTGCGTACTGTAAAGGGGATAATGTAGGAAAGAGGGTTAACGACATCCAATTCTAAATCTAACTTAGCTCTGATAATACATGACAGTAGCAAGCTAAATTTTAATTTTAAAATGGTGATAAACATGATGTCCTGAAACGAGGCTGCGCCTGTGGGTGGGTATCTTGGGGGCCAGAGTTGCATTAACTTAACATTAGTACTTAAAAGCTTTAAACACATAAAATTAATATATTGGAAAAATAGAAAAACGTATTCTTGTGTATTGGTGTGTATAAGTAATGAAGTTTTGCCATCGACACGCTAAGAATTATGTGTGTGAGTATGTACATGTATGTATGCGTGCGTCTTAATGGTATGATGTAATTAACTTAAATTGTTTCTTCCGTTTCTTCAAACGATAGTTTGGCAAAACAGTTTATTTATATTTTCTCACATGAAAAATGTTTCATGTTTTTAATGTCGCAGATAATATGGAGTTGTTATAATACTGTTAATATTATAACCGGGTACCTATAAGCCTTACGATTTATCCCAGATCGGGTTGCTCCAGGCAACCAGGGCAATCTAGGTGCGGTAGGGTTATCTCAGAAATGGGACGTAACTTAGATACAAGGTGAAAAATGATAATTCAAATTCAAACTCTTTAATTCAGACAAGTGTCCATAGTGTTAGTAACAACAAAATAACTTAACGACTAGGGTTAGTAAACTTAGTGTTATGGCAAAAGAAAAAAAAAAAAAGGAAAGGAAATATGTTAATAGTGTGATTTACAAAAAAAAAACTATGATTATGTAACTTTGGCGCCAGGCGATGACTACTGGCGGCAACAAGGTTTAATGCTTTTAACATCACGCATGTAATACCCAATGGGTTAGGCAGAGGTACTTATACTCATGAGTACACACACATTTCGCCAGTAAATTGAAATGAATTAAAAAGTGTTTATTCATGGTTACATCCGTGCTACATGGTATATTACTTCTGTCATACTGTAAAACAGTGATATTTAATTTAAATGTAACAAATTGTTGGTATGTTTCCATCAATAACAACGTCACTTTTACCTACAACTAAACACATTTATTGAACACAAAAGTTGACTATAACGTAATGCTATAACATTTAAGTTGCGTTAAAACACTTTAATTAATAGCGGTGAAGCCGAAAACATAAGCTAGTATGGCATAAATATATACTTATACAACAATAAATAATCATAAATGGAATCTACACATCTCTTGTAATGAGGTTTTTACATAGGTGTTAAAAACAAACTTCCCTAATTTATTTTAAAAGACATTTTCGTGGTACAGCTATTTTCTTAATCGTAAGGTATGTCGTTAAAAACTGTTGGTACTAAGCATTTCCTACATCTTTGTCCATAATAATTAGTACAAGTGGGTACCTACTACAAATCTTCTTATGCATTTATTCCTTTTACTTCAGCTTAAAGTCCCATGCTATAGGGGGCGACCCAGGTTAACTCTTGTTCGTTAGAAGATTGGTTTTCTGGCCCACATTAACTGATATTGAGGAGTTAGGTAATGATTGACATAAACTAAGAAGTGTGAAAGTTCATATTATATGATACAACGGGTTTACAGGTTGAGTATCCGCTGTAACATATCGTAGCAGTGCTTTTGTCTGATAGCACCAGTAGTGTGAAAGAACAATTGAAAACCGAAGATTTCTTAAATCTCCTGAGAGGTCTATTGCCCCATTTTAACTTGGTTTTTCTGAGCTGACTTGTAATCACTGTTTTCTTGTTTCCATTGCGGGAGCAATTGTTCCAGGACGGCCGAATGTTACAACAGCCTGCTCACAGCGTGCCACCCTAGCCAGCCAATGACAGCTAACCATAACCATGCCACTCTAGCAAACCATAGCCTTGCCACTCTAGCATACCATAGCCATGCCACTCTAGCATACCATAGCCATGCCACTCTAGCCAGCCAATGACGGGCAACGACTCGCGAGCCAATCACAGTCAAGCGAAGACACCGCCATAACTACCGGATGCCTCCGGTGGGGATATCAGTCTATATAATGCCCTGTAAGCTCAGTTTCGAGGTCTTGTCGCGCTCGATTGTGAAACCTGTAAGTCGAGACTCTGTCCGAATAAAATAATGAATCAGTTCCTGTCTATTCTTTACCACTGTCGTAACAATATTATTAAAAACTTATAGCTGTTGTCAGCGGCTTCACCCGCTACAACTCGAAAATTATCCCACGGGAAGATAAAATCGGGATAAAAACTATCCTATGTGTTAATCCAGATTATAAACTATCTGTGTACCAAATTTAATCTAAATCCGTTCTGTAGTTTTTACGTGAAGAAGTAACAAACATGCACACCCACACACTCACAAACTTTCGTCTTTTAAATTAATATTATTGTGATACTTAATACGTGATATTCACCAGTGTTACTATTTGTTACAAGTTTCCGATACAACAGTAAACATGATAAATATCCGGTTTGAAGTGTTAATGATAATAACTTAATAAATGCTACGGTTAAGTACCTACACAAAAAACAAAGACCAATTCAATCCCTTCTCCTTGTTAAGTAGTTTAAAATGGCGTCCCACGTTTCAGCTATCCTCCAAAGGCATAGTAGTGATAGATTTTCAGCCAACTTACCAATTTACCAATCCCCTTTCTCGACGACATTTTCAATTTGCGTGCGCAACTTTAGCAAGCGGGTTCACAAGTTGTTAAACTCAATGAATAGGATGATTAGTATAGCGGGGACCTTTTTCTTTTACACAGAGAACAGCTCAAAGATGACGGTAACATAATGAGCTATTATTCTGGCCGTGAAATATAACAGTAACTTTGATCATATGCCAAGAATTTACGTTGAGCGACAGTAGTTTTCCAATTAGTAATAGAATTTAGTGTTTGATTTTAAATATTAAAATGTGGAATAGCCATGTTTTTGTTATGTAAACGTAGGTTATTTGGTTACTTTTTACATTAAACTGACAGCACGGTTGGCGTAGTGGCTTAAAAAATTGACTGCTGCGCTGCGTTTCGCGGGTTCGATCCCCGCACGGAATAAATATTTGTATGGCCTACAGATTTGTTCCAGGTCTGGGTATTTGTGCATATGTCTGTGAGTTTAAATGTTTATAAACGCACCCACAAAACAGGAGGAATTCCTAAGGAAAATCAACTGCGGCTGAAATTCAAAAAGTAAGCGTTTTATCATAGAAATCGCAATTCGCAGACCCCAAGAGCTAACTAACGTATACTAGCAAATTACCTTTATCAACCCTATCCAGACCATTAACTGTATATTTCGTTACCCACAATGTCAACCTGGAGAGCGCAATAAGGGTAATATCAGGTCGACCTCTCACCAGCAGTTAGCACATACCCTCCTCACTCGAACACTTATATCCAACACAATACATACATTAAGAACGCCACTAATTACGTTACTTACTTTCACTATAATTTTAAGGTAGGCCGTATATAAAGGTTGGTAGGCCGTGAGACGACATTTTCAACCCTTTGTTAGGCTTTCAGTGACACTTAAAACAACCCTCCTTCACTTAAATAGGTCTAGGAACTCGTTAACTGAAACACTAACCTCTGGGAAATTACCAGTAATTTTACGTGAAAATATTGCGCAAAGCAGCCCTGTTTATTTTATAAAACAAATAAACCTGTGTACCTGTTTCACTTGTTTGGAGTGACAATTATTTAAGCTAAGTTTTAATCGGATCGGGAGGAATATACCTAAATGAAAGTTTAATTCGTTTGAATAGGTCACTATTTTTCTTTGTCAGATTATGTACCTAAAAAAATATAAATATCTAAAATAAAAATTAAAATATCAAATAATAATATAAATATCTTCAAAGCGACAATCAGGGAGCAATATGTTTGGCTGAAGACCCAATGTTTCACGCACGCAGTAAACACATTGATATAAGGCATCATTATATTAGGGAAGTGCTCCGAGATAACAACGACATTGAACTGAGACATGTACCCACTGAATCCATGATAGCTGACGTTCTCACTAAACCATTGTGTAGTGTTGCACTTTAAGTGCATTACTGGTTTAGGTGTTAAAGATTATTGATTTGGAAATATTTTAATGATTTAATATTAAAATTTATGAGGGTGTATTGGATATACAAACTTTATGTATATGTGTTTATGGTGTAAATTTGAATTTAAAAAGAAGTACGTTATAAGATACTTGTGTCAATTATGATTTTTCTTTTGATACTTTTTGTGTGTGCTATCTGATAAAATAATCTCCTAATATATTTACAACAAGTTATTCCTTTTTCATTTCTTTTATCCTACAGTTAAGATGGTCTAGGCATCTTGATTGCTAGGTGTAAGCCTAGAAACTGAAAATACAGCTTTCTGTTAGTCCAAACGAAATGCTCCCTATTTGTTTAGCAGTGACCCCCAAAATCTATTTAAGGAGAGATTTGATATTGTTTTGTTTGATGATGATGAGGTACACTCCTAGAAATAGGGATACTAGACTAGATTCAATTTGTAACAATTCAAAAACAAAGCATATAAATATTTCAAGGAGAACAGTTACAGCCACTTTTGAATTGTCGAAACAAAGAATTGAAGAAGAAATTGAATTGAAGAATTGTGGCACAATGTATAAAAATTGTAAAAGTGCTGTAGTTTCCAAGGCGTGATCTCCTCGTCATGAAGATCTACACCTTGGAAACTACAGCACTTTCGGAAATGGCAAAAAACTCCGTAGACACTCTTTTAAAACAGAATATTATTATTAATACTGAAAACGGGATATTTACTTCTTATTTTTTATAATGATGTTATTGACCATGTCAGTTTAACTTATAACCAGGATATTGTAACAAAACCTTGAGATACCTTATTGATGTTGAGGAACGATGTAGCAAAATGTGCATGTATAGTCTGGTTAATAGTATCTCCAAAACAACCCCGTTTGGACGTCTAGGTTATTTGGATCTTTGTAAGGTTTATGAGCACCCATTCCAAGGAATGCATCCAATTACCAATCACAATTATGATGATACATAATTAAGTAGGAAATAATGCTACCTCACAAAATATCTCTACAAAATGTTTTGTCGTTAAAATGTATGGTGTGTTTGATCGATTTATGATGAAACAATGCAGTCTGGCTATTATCACGCACATAATCAATCCAATTAAATGCCTCCACGTTTTTAAAAGGCAGTATCAGCCCTATTGATTACCAAACAACGTGGTTATTCGTTTGCGCGGGCATTCAAATATAGACCAATATTGTTTGATACGAGTAGCATCGAGCTTTTTGCTATTGTATTGTTAGTCAACCATTCTTTGTTTTGACCTGTGCGAGACTAATGAATACTTTTACTGTCTTTCTTTTTTTCTTGTCACTTTTTCAGTACGTACCTCATCCGAAGTTTTTGTAGCACTTAATCAAACTGAAGGTTTTGAAGTCTCCGGGGCGGCGGGTTGAGATACCGCAGCCCCGAAACAAAAAGGGCTAAGAAGGGACATGGTTGGTTTTTAGTCAGTAGAAGTCTGACATTCCCTTCTTCTCCACCCAGAGCGGGAGGAGTCATTTAATTATTCCCCAACCACAAAAAAAAATTGATTTCTGGCACCATGCACAAGTTTCTTAAACCGATTTTCGTTTAAGAAACTTGTATTAGGTTTTCCAAAAGAATTTTTTAAGCAGCTAGCAGCCACGGTGTCTGGAGTTGTGCCCAATTGGTGGCAATAGGCTCGCTCCCTTATTACATGAGCTGAAATTCGGCTTTGGGGATACTGATAGGCGTGATGTTATGTTTATCAGGGTTCCGTAACTCAAAAGGTAAATAAGGAACTCTTATAGGATCATTCTTTTGCCCGTCTGTCTGTCCGTGTGATAATACCGATTTTGTTTTTATCAAATGGCTTCTCACTAAACTTTAACAAAAGCTCTCCAGTAGCGCTTACATCACAGTAAATTGGGACGGCTAGAACGTTAGTACGTAAATACACCGTTCCACGAAACTGCACAATTTACGAACATCGTACATACAAATTGTATTGTCTACACAGTAGACTACGAGGAGCGATCTAAATTCAAATACACTGTTCTGACAAGCAACGGAACCTTTGATCAACAATGACAAGTGGGCCACAGTGAACCACTGTATGCCACTATGAGCCACTAGCACCGATCATACATCTAGGGCAGGTGTGACAGCTATCTTGACTATATCCAAGTATGTCATGGTATGCGGCGGAATATGGAACTATAGTTCAATGTAGCCAATTTGACTGATTGCAGACGTCTCGCCTTTGTCACTAGCGCCACTATCAACGGTCAGGATATATTGGTTGTATTTTGGTGTTGTGCTTTCGGTAACTGTTCATTTACAAAGGAGGAATAGCATAACGGTCTTCTTGTGCTCAGAAAAAGTTAAACAGCCGTTCTAGTAATTTGATGCTCCACAATCATTATTTCTATTGTACGTATTGTATATAACTACAATCAGACAATGACTAAGATAATAGGATAGTTAACAAAAAAATATAATTAGTCGGTCAGATAAATTCCCAAAAAATAATGGACACATATTTTTACTTTATTCACGTAGACAAACAATGAAGACGATACAGTGCTTTGAAAACTCGTGTGACGTCATATTCTAAGACATTAGTATGACATTTTTTAGCGGTCAGTGACGTCACAACTCAAATATTTGACGCGTTTTAACTTCGTAATTTTTTATTGATTTTAGAATACAAAAAAATACGTATCCAATATTTTTCGATAATCTAACAGACGGACTAATTAGAATCATATTTTTTTAGTCAGAAAACATCCCTATTATCATCTAAATGTGCGCATTTATGCAAATTACCTTTCCTTCTGGAGAATTTCTAGAACATTATCACAGCAACATTATCATTATCATCATTATCACAGCTGTTATCTCCGAAGAGTTAGGTAGAGGTGTACCTAACAAGTACACCCACATCTCGTCAGTTATATTTAAGTCTCATGTGAGGCGAGCATAATGCCATCGACCTGTCACACATCCAGACTATGGCAGCCACTAACAAATTCGTGATGGAAACTCCCAATAACACTTTGCAAGACATGAAAATCTATCCCAGGCCCTATGCTCACCCGTCGAGGCTGCGGGTCCCGTCGGGGCTGAGAATTGTTGTAAGAGATACCGCTGCCTCGATATAAAGGGCTAAGAAGGAACATGGGTGGTTTTAGTCAGTAGACACTCCCTTTAGCTCTGCTCAAGAGCGGGAGGGGTTATTTAACCTATTGAACGCCCAATACGCCACCGTCGGCTATAGCCGACAAAACAACGTATATTTTTAAAACTTTATATTTTTTTATACAAATTATAGTGTCAAATAAAATAAAATAAATAACTGCGGATTTTTGTACCTTTGCATGTGAGGGGCGCGATGCATTTACGCTCTAGCGTTCAAAAGGTTAATTATTACACGCCACACAAAAAAAAGGCCCGATGCTCAGCAATCGTGCTTGCAATCACTCGACCAAATAAACAATCCGTTTCTAGAACATCCAAAAGAAAATTACATAGTAGGTAATTGATCTGAGACCTGTGTTATTGTATAGGGATTCTGTAGGCAATATAAATTCAGTAAGGGTTGCCTTTTTGGCATATGGCTTAGAAAGAGGACAATGTAATTTGTGTAAAATGATATTACCGACCTTAGTCAGACCCTTGAAAATACTAAAATACTAGCGGACCTGGCAGACGTCGTCCAGGTCTAATTGTAAATCTAAAAATCTAAACCATTCTCGAAACCACTTGAACGAAATGAAATGACAGAAATGAATGACAGAACAACATAT
The DNA here is from genome assembly GCA_932274075.1 of Diarsia rubi. Lineage (NCBI taxonomy): Eukaryota > Metazoa > Arthropoda > Insecta > Lepidoptera > Noctuidae > Diarsia > Diarsia rubi. Next base: position 10,757,931 of record OW026417.1, on the reverse strand, counting down.
TTGTACTGTCAACACTGAAAAAAGTTTCAATTTGACATCAAAATCCCCACTAACAAAATGATCCGCCATTTATTGAATTCATTTGTTACAAAAATAGTGATAAGTGAAGAATCGTTCGACCGATTTTGTGCAAACTTCACATAAACCATCTACTAAATAGTCCGAACGAAGCCTAAACATTTGATTTAAATAGGTGAGCTTGTTCTTAAGTTATAAAATTACAACGAAAAGTGGCAATGATTTTTATATATATAGTATCTACCTACATCAAATATCCACAACATAACATTACGCCTACAATCTCCGAAGGGTTTGGCAGAGGTGAATCTATACGGATACTCCTAATTTCACGAGTTATGAAAACAACTAAGCAAAGCCCCAACTAGTATAAATAAGTAATAGGGGGCGATCTTGATGGCATCAACTGTGCACAAATCCACACTCCTCGTCTGTAACACCACAAACTGTTGACAAACACCTCATGGAAAAACCCAATAGCATTTAGCACGGCCCAATAATCGAATCCAGGTCGCGACCACGAGAACAACGAGACGGTGGCAATGTAATTTGTGAAATTATATTAAACCTTTATCAAACCCAGAATTACTAAAGCACTAACTGCGGTACGCAGAGATATTTAATGATTACTTAAGCCGTCCCTTAGTAAAGATTTGACATACTTTTGTATGACAAAACTGTCAAAACCTTTACTTAGTGATTAGTAATAATTAAAGCTCTCTGAGTGCGGCAGTGATTCCTACGTCAAATTCACAAGTAACCAAATTATAATTTTCATATAATTCGGTCTCCATTAGTAGATTATCTTAGCGATAAATCTCAGTATTCCCTACGACCTGTCTCATCGCGTCTCGAATGGCTAAGCTTGTGGAATCAATTATAGGATTTATGTTAGATTCTGATATCTTGTAATTGGATCTACAGCCGTAAAATTATATCGAAATTCTGTTACTTCTGGGTAGATATAGGTCTGTAATATTACGCAACTTTTTTGGGTTCCAAATGCTGGTAACGGAAATTTCACTGTATTGCTGTCGGTCACACTGTATCATAAGAATCGTGATAGCAAGCCGATTGTTGTTTTTTTACAGCATTCGTACGTTCTACTATTTGTCTGTATCATTCAGCACATAAGACCAGTTAACCTTAACAAAAAATAAACAATCATAGGAAATCATCTACCAAGACTTTAAATTAATCGATTTGCTTTTGTTTGTCCCATTAACAACCACTCCGAATAATATTATGCTAAGTGTACCATGTTTTGTATTCTATCCACGTATATGACCAAATTATAACGTATCTATTCATCTCACAGTAAATCAAAGAAGTACATCAGTCAACAGTAGGTATATGCGTCTCTTCGGAACAGTACGAAAAATCAATACAATGCGAGGTCATCATCATCATCATTTCAGCCGAAAGACGTCCACAGCTGGACATGGGCCTCCCCAAGTGTACATTGACTGGTCCCGTGCGTCTCGCATCCAGTGGATCCCTGCAATCTTCACAAGGTCGCGAGGCCAAACATGGCCTCGCGACCTTGTGAAGATTGACCTTGTGGAGACACATCAAGCTTACATCTCCAGTATAACAATACTGGAGATGTAAGCTTGATGTGTCTCCTTGTGTACATTGCTCGTTAAATATGAGTAATTCACCTTTTTTTTTGGGGGGGTGGGAAATCATCAAATAAACCCTCCCGCTCTTGGGCAGAGTGAAAGGGAGTGTCAGACTTCTACTGACTAAAAACCACCCATGTTCCTTCTTAGCCCTATATGTCGAGGCCGCGGTAACTAGTGTACAACCCGCAGCCCCGACGGGATGAGTAATTCACCTGTCCCTCAAAGTAAGCCACGTATTTCGTCACGTAAGTGTCAACAATATAGTAACTTGATCCATTTAAAATTTCCATGACATGTTTAACACGAACTTTGAAAGTGCTTAGGTGGCAATTGTTTCATCAATTTCAGATTGACACTAATTGCAGAACGACGCGAGACTAAAGTTACAAGCTTCTATTTTCCTCTTGAACATTTTCTGATCGAGTCATCGCTCTTCAGGCCGTGGCAGTGTGTGATAAGGAGTATGATGTATCGCGGCTATAACTTCGATTTTACGTCGTGCTACTTTATGATATGGTATAACTAAAGTTAATAAAAGACTCTCAAGGCGATCACCTTAAGAACACCACAGCATTTATATATCAATAAACAACCATATAATGGCACTTCGTGTAAACATGTAATTCTTGATACATATTAACTTTTATTCTAGATATAAATCTTAGGAATTAAAATAAGACAGGTTTAATATTGTTTCCGTAAAATTAAATCCCGCAAATCTTCTCTCTCTCTCTTCTCTAATCTCTCTCTCGCACGTATTTATTGTAACAACTACCGCTTCGCTTGCACAGATCTGTGCGTGAATGTACTTAAATATAGAGGTAGGTTATGTTTAAGAAATACTCTATATCTAATGTTATCTATACCTGTACCTTCCGCGAATTTCCATTTTGCCATGTAAGGCTTCTTTGAAACACGGTAAACTTAACTTTCCCTGACTTACTGACTGTGCCTTCAGTCAGTACCTTGAGTTACCTCGATCCCTCTCCCTATGTCCTTTGAAACATGGGTCAGGGGAATCACTCTGCATTAAACTGACTGTAACATTTGAAAGCAATTTTCGCCTACTCCATTGATTTTATTATCATTTTACGTAACGAAACCAATATTTTGAAACCTATTTTATCACAAAAATCATAGTCATAATTATCGCAAAGTTGCAAGTGTTTCTTCACGAGAAATTCGCATTTAAACTTTGCCAAGTATATACATATTATTGCTCGGGACTATACTTAATTGAGTACCTAACTATTAAGACATATGCGTGCCTCTCTACTATAATAATAAAATTATTTAACCTATTTATTTCCCCATAAATTAAATTAAATATAATAAATAATAATTCTTTATTTTCGATAAGGTGACATTATTACAGATTTCGAATATCACATACAGTAACATGTAACAGAGTTAGGTCCCCTGGCTCACAAACTAGGTATCCACCTGTGACTTGGGAGACAGTGTTTTTCATTACAAAATCATCATTATTCATTAAATCATTATGTTTGGAAGAAAAAAAAAGTTGACAAAGCAATTAATACAACAAAGTGAACTAATTGTTAAAACAAAATAAAAAATAAATAAAAACAAAACCAAAATCAAAATCAGAATTAATACTAATAACAAAAATAAAAACAAGTCTAAAATCAAAATTAAGATCAAATTTAAAATTAATATTAAATACAGCAACATTAACACTCAATCTTTCTCAATAATAGATTCTTAACTTGAATAATAGCATACTGTAAGTACAAATATGTGCTACGTTACAAATAAAAAAACAACGAAGCAACAGATTATTCTATAAACTGTCCTTACGTATTCACAAGGAAAGATGTATAACGAGACAAAAAATCTATAGATTTGAATATTTCGGTGAAAGCGAATGCGACTCATGAATGTTTCATGGGATGGTCGCCATTTTATATTGCTCCTACTTTGCGAACAATACCGATAGCAACGACAAAGAGGTACAAACAAAACGTATAAAAAGCAATCGTCGAAATTCAATGACAGTTGCGAACTTTCAAAAACAATTTTTAGCGACTCCAAACGATTGCGGTACTTATTTCCTGATTTTTGACAATTCTTTTGGTTACTAATGGTTTCTTTTTGCCCAGATTTGGGTATTTTATTTTAATGGTGTAACGGAAGTTTGAACTGAAAGAATGTCAACGTAGCCATTAGCTAAGTACTTAGTGTGCTCCGGTGAAAGTTTGCTTATTAAAAGATTTCAGTATTTTATCAGTGAGTTATAAAAATAAAAAGATGTTTCCTCTCTAAAAAAAAATATGATTGTAATTAATCTGTCTGTTACATTATCGATAAATATTGGATACGTTTTTTGTTTAATCAAATCAATAAAAATTGACAAAGATAAAACGCGTTAAAGATTTGAGTGGGGATTTGTGACGCCACTCACCGGTAAAAATAGTCATATGTGTTACAATATGACGTCACACGAGTTTTCAAAGCACTGTATCGTCTTCATTGTTTGTTTACGTGAAAAAAAAATGTCTGCACTGATTAGATTTTTTTGTTAACCTATTTGTTTAATTAAAGTTAATTGTTGTTCATTGACTTATTTGTGTATTTTTTTAATTCATTTATTGGTTGGTGTTCTCATGATGTTGTTATTATTTTCAATATTAATTTTTGTAAGAAACACGAGACGAAAAGTCAAGCTATAAATTTAAACAGAATCGTTTTCATAGAGTCATAGAATTCCGTTGTGCTGGAATAATACTTGAAACAAATTATATTGAGCATTTTGGCATAAAATTTTTGGCATTTCAACTGAGTTAAATGAATACATTAGCCGTAAAGGCTTTGTGTGATGCTGATTTACAATACATAACATCACGCCTGTAATCGAAGGGCCAGGAAGAGTAGTACCTTTTTTTTGGTGGTGGGAAATCATGACTCCTTCCGATCTGGGCAGAGCCGTAGGAGGACCTCTTTCGATCAACCCGCAGCCTCGACGGGAACAACCCGCAGCCTCGGCAGAGACGAGGAAGAGTTGTACCGTAAGTTTTAATGAACAGATAATTTAGCAGTATGGAACTTGTCGATTTACTATAATGTAACCTTTGATTGTTGGAATACCCAATTAGTTTGTAGGTACTATTTGAGTCCATTTCTACACCATCTTAGGCCAGGTCTTGCAGTCAAAAACAAAAAAATACTCTCGAAATAGCAAGTCTTGTACAACGCACGCTTGACAAGAGCATTATTAATTGCACATTGAGTTATTAACACACCAGTGCATGCTACTGCTTAGCCAGTCGGTAAATTATCCAATGGATGCTCCATAACGGCTTCCTGTCGCCTGATAGCAACAGTGAACTAAGAGACAACACCATATATAAACTTACCGATGCGTAATACTAGCAATAACTAACGCTTCAATCAATTTGTTGCTGTTATCGTAATATCAATTGATATGATTTGCAGACATGTCGCCATAATAAAACTCAATAAAATGACAGTGTTATAAATCTAAATGGTGACAGCACTTGTTTTATTTGTCTGGTTTTAATTATTAAGGGTTTATAAACGGTCTTCTGAGTGTTTATTAAGCACTAGGTACGCATAACGATGACGTAGTTTTTTTTTACCCGACTACGCCAAATTCAAAGGAGGATTATGATTTTGACTGGCTATGTATGTATGTGAGTATGTTCATCTGATCCGTCATAGCTCCTAATCTACTTATCGGGACTCAATTAAGAATAATATGAGGTATCATTAGAACCGTCTCAATTTTCAGGTGAACATAGGCTACGTGACGTGTCACAAAATCGATATGACGCTGTCTAGCGGACAAAACGTAATGTGTTAAAAATAAAAATGGAGATAAATACGCCGTTTTTGGTATCATTTGAAAGGGTTTCACTTGTACATTTTAAAAATATTGCTCTCTTATATAATATGAATTGCTCAAATTTAAAGTGACGCCCCATAGCGGACATAAAGTCATGTGTTAAAAAAAATATTTCACAACAAAATTGTTTAAATAAAAAAAAGTTAATAACTTAAACCCGACATCGACAAAACGAAACTACGCTGAAAAAGTATGAAACAAGTTTTTCAGGATGCTGTAAAAGAAAAGCCGCAGTCACACGTTACTAAAGTGACTGCGGGTTTTCTTTTTGTCGTTGTCGGGTTTTATTTTTAAACTTTTTTATCTCCGTAAAGGACGTATGTACGTAGGTACATGATTTGATAGTCCCCGAGCTGTTCCTGTTAATTTCTATTAATTCTAGAGAAGTGAAAAGCCCTCAAAAGTATAGTATACTTAGTGATGGATAGTTTAGTGGTGTGACCGTCGGATTGACAAGTCACCGGTCTCGAGTGCGAATCCAAGACACACACCTCTGATTTGTCGAATACATGTGCGGAATGTTTAATTATCACTTGCTTTGTTGAAGGAAACCAACATGCCTGAGAAATATTTCTCCATGACATGGCATGTACTCGTAATGTCAAGTCATAGGCCCATTGCGGCATACAAACTCTGACACAGGGTTACCACACGATAAAATATAGTTAGTTTTTTTCTCATCATCTATTTGCTCATTATTTCTCTTTTTTTCTGTTGTTTGCATGTCTGTTTATATTCATTTTTAACTACTTTTCTGTTTCAAAAGCTTGGAATAGCGCACTGTTAGATTTAACTTTTAATATGTTGCGGAAAATGTCGTAGGTTATACATTTATAAACCTTGTCTTAGTGTAAGATTTTAATGTACTTATAACTGTTTATTTTCCCGAATAAATAAAAATAAAATAAAGACAGAGAAGCACAAAAGACTAAACAATTACCAGAAGACCAGTTAAACCTGATCCTCAAATTATCCTGTGGGAGTCATGCATATAACATCAAGTGCTCGTGATCGGCCGGCGCGCGCCGCTGTCGGTCCGCCACTGAGCACTGCTATTTTTTTCTGTTCGGCATCTCGCAGTTCAATCTAGGAGACTGTCTTCTGCTTAACCGGACAAATCCCTGTGGATGTCTTGAGTTTATGGCTACCAGCCCGGGGTAAGCACCGCCAACCGATGCGGTCGTATTTATGCATTTGCTGCAGCGGCGCCCTCGGCGGAGCAGGCGCCAAACGTCTTCTATTTACTAGAGCTGGTCGCGGACCACCGGTATTTTATATCAAGCAAAGTCGATTCCCTAATTGGCTCTCTGTAGCTTGTGTTCGCTCTTAACCAATAGAATTTATATTAAACCGTCACTTTGTAAAGGTTTGACATATTTTTGTATAACAAAACTGTCAAAACCATTACTAAGTTGCAATGGCCTAAGTAATCATTAAAGCTCTCTGGGTGCGGCAGTAAATATCGTAGTCTTAATAAACCATTTACCATTCACATGAGCATTGTTTTACTGAGCAGTCCTAACTGGCCCACAATCCGTATGATTCTCACAGAAAACTATACCCTTAGTTATTTCCAACAAGCTCTTAGCAATATTCAGAGCTATCTACAATTTTTAAGCGACTTAAAAAAAAAGTAATATCTCGTATAATGTTTAATATATATTTATTTTTATGTTTGTTCACGCATATTCGTCAATTGTTCACCGATTTTCAAAATTATTTTAGTTTATTTTTATTTTTATGTGTGTCAGCAAGTCAGTTTCTGATAACGGGATCCCACAGAAATCGAGGGCAACCCTCAAATTTTATAGGCACAACGAAAATTCCTTCAAAATTATACGTACTTATGGACCGATAGTTGTATTGTTTCAGGCAATTAGGTAGGCATGATAGAAGGTAAATCTCATTAACCCACTTTAAAAAAAAGATGTTCTCAATTCGTTGGAATCTTTTATGAATGTATATTCACCCATTATTACTCTTAGACGCCAGAACCGATATATAAAATTATTTTTTGTTTAAAAGGAGAAAAAAAAGCCGCTTATTTGGCTGCAAACAGGGCTCGACTTTGCATTGAAACTATGGTAAAATTAAAAAGGTTGGCAGCCCGCTATCGCTTGCTTGCGAAAACTATAATGGAGGAGGCAAAGTTTCAAGTTGAACGCCTTATGAAGTTATGAAGCCATACTTGTTGCAATTAATATGTGTACCATTGAAAGCTGGTTTTGTTAATTCACCAAAGAAATGATTAACAATACATTTTTTTTCAAAATTCTGATCATTAGTTTATTTTAGTATGATGTTTGAGTATGCATCTAGACTTCCAAAATAATCACAACTTGTATTCCCTTAAGAGCAGGGCCCCGAGTCTGCTATTCAATAGTGTCAGAATGGTCTATCATTGATCTCATAATTGTTGATTTTGACAACACCAAACTTGTCAAAATCAACAATTATGAGATCAGTGAAAGATCATTCTGACACTACTGAATAGCAGACTCGGGGCCCAGAGCTGTAGCAGATAGTTATGTTTTAGTCTCAAATATTTATAATTTTTAACCGGGTTACTTATTTAGAGTTTTTCCATCAGAATTTTAACAGCAACAGAGTAATAGGTAGTCTTGCTTTAATAATGTTAATCTGGTTTAGATGGTGGCATGACTCATGGCACGTTTTGCTCTGAAGTCAAAACAACAGCAACAATGTGCCCCAGGAATAAAATCCACATAATTTCCATCCATGCAGTCCAATAATGTTAATTCAAAAGCCACATCAGGGTTCCGTAGCCGTCGCAAACACTGGACGGTTACTGTATCCACAGTTGGTATTATTTCCCGGCTAATTTATGCTTCTACATTAACATACGTGCATCCTCTGAAGTCATGGCGTATATTCACCTGAATAGGTTTATCTTTGTCGGCAGTTTACTAGGAAATAGCGACGGAACTTACCTTTCCACTAGTTCTGTGCTTCATACATAAAACAGTAAAATTAATGTCAAAAATGGAAAATAAACATCAGTAACAAGATCATTAAGGTTCAAACCAGTATTTCCTGTATCATCATCAGTTTATTAAGCCGTATAAAAAGGAATACCATCAAAGTAAAACTTTTGCGAAAGTCTTAAGTACCTGAAAAGTTCTTCATTTCGTTTTCATATTATTTCCATGAATTTACGAAGTCATTACAGAGAAACATTGTTGAGAATTTAGATTCACATAAGTCCGAGAGTTTCATACTTAAACATTTGTCAACAATCTAATGATTTTCGAAATAAAAATCACAATCGACTTTGAACAGGAATTTTCAGTAGCTTCAAAGAGGATAAAAAAGATAGCTGAAAATAAAATAGCAAAGCAAGCGCTTTTTGGTGGTATGAAATACCCCTAAAATTCGGCTTGCAACGATTTTATGAAGCTATTTTCCTGAAACAACATAGCGTTACTCAGAATTTTGTCATCAAAAATCGGGTAACTTGTCCTTATTCCTCTGCAAATTCCCCTCTATTCTCTATAAAGGATCATGCAGAACAATAAATAAAATATTTCGCGAAAGCAGTGGCGGTTAAAATTGAATGTTTCTTGGAACATCATCCCTTCGTAGGGTGGTGGAATTCAATAATATTGTCAACAAAGAATGTCTGGGTACCGATAGGACTTATAAAAGCCGAAAAGGTTGAAAGCTCCTTATAAAAATGTGCTTTGTTACGTCTTTCTCGTGGAGCGGAACGGAACGGACGGCTTATTCCGTCCGTGCAAGCACATGTCGGCTAATTATCTCTTTGTCTACTTCCGTGAGGTTGCGTTTTGTTGCAATGGAATTAATTAGGGCTTTATACGATGGACGTGCTGGGGCTTACAATGAAGTTACTTTATAATCAGTAGTACTGAAAACGGGATATTTAACTTGTTCACTATTTCTTATGAGTCCTCGATATTTTGGGGCTGTTGGAAGCACCATGATCACGAATTAACTGAAGATACCAACACCGTTGTTGTTGAGCAATTTTCCTGCTCATTAAACAGTCACCTACAATAACTTCAGACCATGGTGCTTGCAACAGCTCCAAATTTCGGGAAAAATACCATGTTTACTTTCTGTAAACACTCTGCCCATTCCTTTTTTTGTGTTAATGATAATGTTAGCGACTATGTCAGTTTAAAAAGTTTCATGTACTTTATGTACCTACTTTTAAAATACTCAACGTTCATTTGAACTACGAACGAACTATCGAATCGTCTACCACGTACTTAATTATAACTTTACACTTAACCAGATTATAAATAAGTAATAGTAGCTAAGATTGTTATAAGTTTAGGCAACCTATAACGTCAGTATCAAGTGACAACTGTCATTTTGATTTTGACACTGTTTTGTATTGGTTTATCTATGCGAGTATGTGTGCTTCTTTTTGTCGTTCCTACTTGTTAAATCAACCCTGCGTAATGCCACTATAAGTCTTCTTTTCTGTCCAAATAATCCAACAAGAAATGTCCTTTCAAGAATATTACCTATTACAAGCTACACCGTCCGACAATCTAAAACGTGATGAAATCGATGCATCTTGTTATGGGCACAACAATTGCCTCTATCTACATCGAATAATGGAACCCCATAAAATCCATTACACAATCCTGATCCAATCTGTAACATTGTTATCTGGTAATTCACAGCAGTGTTGCATCTCGCCGTCCCATCTTTGTTGAAGACTTGATAGCCGAAACAATGGAGTCTAACCTCGACAACAATGTCAGTGGCGTAACAATCATGTACTATTAAATAATAAACATTCTAATTAGCGAATCTCAAGGACAACTGAAAGGGAGATTCGAGAGATTGGCTGCCTTTGAATGATTAAACACAGGGTTCGTTGGTGCCCGTCGAGGCTGCGGGTTGTTCGAAAGAGATACCGCGGTCTCGGCACAAAGGGCTAAGAAGGAACAAGGGTGGTTTTTAGGCAGTAGAAGTCTGACACTGCAGGAGGAGTCATTAAACGATTTCCCACACTTAAAAAAAAATGGGTTCGTTGATAATTATCATCACGATTGTTATTTTCTTGATAATTTTCGATGATGATTCATAACTTTATCTCTTTCTGATACTTCTTATTGGCGTGACGATTGACAGAAGAGAATGGAATAAAAAACGTGTTGCGCCGACCCCAAGTAACATGAAATGTTGATTGTTGTTGTTTAGTTTATTAAAACGTTGTTGGTAAAATAGTATGTAAAGAAAGACACGTAGAGTAAACCTACTGATTTTTTCTACTTTATAAGCAAATGTTAAGTCAGAAAAAGCCAAGATGAAAATTGGGACAGGGATAGATTATATCCTTGCTTAATGAATATAAAAAATAGGTGTTTTAACAAATGGACTAGTTTTCCCACTCCATCACGAAACTAGCAATTCTAAAGTAGGGGGAACCTTAAACAATTTTTGAATCAGGCCACACGACCATACACAGACAGAATTAAGATAAAATGAAGCAGTAACTGCACTTAATTAAATAATATGACGAGTAACAAGAATAAACAATAATATTAATATATTATATTAGTACTTTATTGTGTTGGAGTTAAGCTCCATGGCCGCTCGCCTACGTAATTAAATTAAAATTTAATTATGTGAACAATATACAACAAAAAATATGAAAAACAGTAGTGCACTGTTCATTAATAATGAAATACATGGTATTATTCTAGCTTCGTTTTGATAAACACCGTTGTTTAGCAGCTCTATTATTTTCTGTATTCGTTTTTTTTTTCATGTGCAGCAGGACATTGCTTCTTGTTAAATTTCATGATTCTCGGTCAACAAAAAGTTCCCTATAGATTTGGACTCTCTTGTGAAATCGCAAAAATGCGACTTAACCCGTCATATATTTTGATAGTGTTGATTTTTAAGTTAGCTTGATACCTCTACGCGTTCTTGAGGTCTTTACTGACAGGCGGATATACGGACGACAAAGTGATTCTATAAAGTTTCCGTTTTTGTCAACTGATACAGAACCGCAACAATAGGTTCTAAACTACAAACTACACTGGCTACTTGTCATTACCAAACATTCCTCTAGGGAAGTAAAAATGGCCTTGCGAACCCTTTTTCCCTCTTTATAATTTTCTTGCCAATTTGGTAAATATTTCTCTACGTATTCCAACCAATTTCGAACGAAACCGTAAAGGGTTTTCTCTTGGGGCAATAACTAATATCTATACCTAGCAGAGAGTATTCCCAGTAAATACATATAAGGGAAAAATTGTCTAAATATTTTTAAATTGTTTTACGCATGTACTGGGATTCTGTTAACACAAAAAAATCAGTTTGCGTCAGAAAATGTTTAGATTTTATTGCTATTTTGATTTTGTTCGGAATAAAATACCAATAAGTAGCATTTTTATTGGATCAGCATGATACTGCTATAACTTTAAAAATAGATTTAAATAAAGTGAGATCATTTTATAACCTGTTTTTATTTCAAAGCTCTCTACTCCAATTTCTGATATTTCACTGCAGATCAATAAGTCGTGACTATTTCCAGCTAAAATAACATAGTGCCATCTGTGTCGGACATCCGTGTCGGTATAAAAATAAGAACCATAAGTGAATCTATTCGACGTCTTCCTGCCAGACTATACTTAGAACTGTCTAAATATTTCCTGCAAGAAGGCTTTATTTTCGACCTCTATTCGTTTAAGAAGTCTTTATTCCTAAGATTTATTTATAAGACAAGAGTAGAGAAAGAAAAAAGAAACGATGGATGGACTGTGTGAGGGGGGGTGATATGGCTAGAAAGTAGATGGCTGTTGAGATGATGAGTGATAGAGGTATGGAAGAATAAGACATGCTGCGCAGACCCTAAATAAATTAAGAAATGTGATAGGGTGTGGATATGATGATGATAAAATTAAGACTGAACCGATCACAACCTGATTTCTGACGAACTAGATCACAATACACAGAATGAATAAAGAAGAAAATGGTACACAATTTCTATCGAGCAGGACACTGAGATCATCGATGTGTTTATTTAGTTTTGCTCGGGGCATACGCATGAAGAAGGTCGTCCGTCAGTGAGCGCTACATAGAATTTAATATCAATATTTATTATAATGATATGACTCGCATGTAAACTTAACAGAGCTATTAATAGCTCTAAGGCTCCAAACAACTTAAAACACTTGACTGCAAAAAATCAAGATTTTTATTTGACACACGAGTATAAACCTCGTAGTATGTACAAGAAGAATACATCATTAATAGCCGCATGTATGACTCATGCTGGTTCCAATAGAGGCACTTGGCAGACCACGACTAACTTGAACTTATAAGAGCACTTGACTGGAATATCATTTACTTTAGAAACTTATGTACCGGATAAGTCATTCGTACGTGACAACCGTGCAGTCACCTAAAATCCTAGAGTTAACCAGCTACCATTATATTCCCGTTCCGTAGTCATTTCTACGTCTAGTAATCGACAGCGCAACTGCCGAGCATGAGGTTATAGGTTCAAATGCCAGGTCGGGCAGTATTTTTGGGGTTTTTCATGAGGAATTTATGAGTTGCAGCCGCGAAGTCTGAAATCCTGCCCGGTTGATGGCAATATGCTCTCCCTCTATATGGGACTTAAAACGTAACTGGCGAACTGGCTATTAGGGACACATCTGTCTAACTCTTCGGGGACTATACACGTGATGCTATTTTCGGTTACAACATTTTGTACTTATCGCGAGTGCGACGCGAGGCTTACTAGAAGTCACTACAGTTAAGCTTATGTGCCGTAAAAATGGTTCAGACAAATAAAAAATGTCAGATCAATGTTAGCAATTAATTTCTAAATAGTTTTGTTTACTGGCAATAGTTAGAATGCACATAATATAATATGTAATCTTTATCGTGTGTTTAGTGCCTAACGTGGTGTCAGAGTTGTCATGCCGTCCATGGGAGTCTGCCTTTTTTTTTTTTGGCGGGTGGAAAATCATCGAATAACCCCTCCCGCTCTTGGGCAGAGCGAAAGGGAGTGTCAGACTTCTACTGACTAAAAACCACCCATGTTCCTTCTTAGCCCTCTATGTCGAGGCCGCGGTAACTTGAACAACCCGCAGCCCCGACGGGCGTCGGCACTTTCGGGCCACTCCCATGTTGCTGACATCTCTTTGAGGCGCGCGTAAAAAGCGAACGCGCCGTCGACCCGGCCTGTCGTCGTCGTAAGACAGACGGACGGTGACCTAGCCCATCACTCACGGTCTACAGGCCCGCGTCTAAGGAAGCCGGAAGCCATCACGTGGCCCCCGACGCCCGGAGCGCGTCCCGTGGCGGCTGGAACGAGAGCTTCTCTCCCTCTCGCGTTCCGCCACCTCCTTTACTAGCATCACTGCTTCGCAGAAGGAGGCGACGGCGTCCCATTCCTCCTCGCCCCGGACCATGGCTTATAGGATTCTGCCTTAACTATACAAGTTGATGTCGTCGACAAATATCTGTTAGGCATTATGGTTTCCTCACGTTATTCTCCTTCACACAAGCATATGATAATTATACAATACGCACATGAATCCAATAAAAAAAGAGGTTCGTTTCGATTAACACTTATCCGATAGAGTTTTCTTTTTGCCTTTAATTATTGGAGGGTGGGAAATCATCAAATGACTCCTCCTGCTCTAGGCGGAGCGGTAGGGAGTGTCAGACTTCTACTGACAAAAAATTACCCATGTTTCTTCTTAGCCCTTTGTGTCCAAGGCCGCAGTATCTCTTTCAAACAACCCGCAGCCCCGAAAGGTAAATTTTTTGCCTTGAGAGTAGACTAAGCACCATAAAACATCTGAAACAAAACCACATTTAATTATACGTTTTTCTAACCATTATTATTATACGGCTGTTAGTAAATCGTGGTTTTAGATAATATCGAATCTATTGTTATTGTATGTTTAAAAGCGTAATAGACAAGTTTATCTTAAGGTCGATCGCAGGTATTTGCAATTAATCGTATAGTAAAAACAAGACAAGTGTTTGTTTGTTAAGGTTTAGTCAAAATTATATCCCTTCTAAACGATAAAAACTTTCATAATTTTTTAAATGTCTAGTAAAGTGAAGGTAACTGAGCAAATTATTGACTATTAATATTATTTTACCTGTTGTTCCATGCTACGTATATATGTATGTAGTTTTCATAAGACTCATGCCTAAACCCCTCATGGCAGTTATAAAATTTAAAGAAATGTATGAATAATGGAAAATAACATTAAATCTTTGTACCATGATTGAAGTTGTACAAAAATTGTAATTTGGGGGTGCCAAACTCCAATTTTCTGGACCATTGTTACTCTGTTAAAATGTTTAATTTCTTAGCTAGTTTAATTAATAATAATTGCTTTATTGACATAATAGATTACAAAAATTTGAAGCCTCTGACTCCTAAACTAGGTGCACCTGTATGTCAGGAGTCAGCGCCCTCTCCCATTTTATTTAGCTAAGATACCAATGTCAACATAATTATAAATAAAATATACGTTAGTTATACGGTTTTATGATAATATACAAGTAGTAACGTGCTTTTATAATAATGAGGAGCAACGACTGTCGTAAATTCTGTACGAACTCATTTTGTCCTGAATTCAGTGCTTATAAAGGACGGGTCGGTTAATTTATCTCTGACCGAGAATAATATAATTATGCTTTATGAATTGTTTTAGTATGTTATATTGTAACAGAGGGTCTGCTGTCTAAATAATATTATTTAACATAACGAAAATGCAAGAAAATGTTAAAATTTAAGAATGATAGCACACCCAAAGATATCGTATTCTTTTATACGAGTACTTACAATGCCGTTGAGCATGAAATCATGCGAAACGTAAACAGAATTCTAAAATTGGAAGGTTGGGGAAAACAGTTTCGTGACAAACGACGTACTATGGCTGTGCTTGGATAAAACCACACCACAACATTTATATGAATGCCTTGTTTTATTATGGTACCCTAAAAAAGCTTCATGTTATTGGTAAACGTTTTTGCCATTGATATTCAGTTGTCAACATGACTCTTCATTTATATATGGTATCAGCAATTAGACATGCACTTACTTTGAGGTCTATAAAAAGTTCTAGCAATTATAAGTGTATGATCAATAAATAATAAGTGTTGATTGAAGCTGTTTATAGTCGACATAAAGTATTCAGATACAATTACATAGGTTGATTTATAGAAACGATTGTATGTTAATTTTGAGACTTAGTCAGACTTACATATAATGTTCTTGCAATGTGACACGAATCAATTCATAGATTAAAATAGAATTCAAATTATAAGATAATCTCTTATTGTTAGCGTATCTGGAATTTATTATAATTAGAACCATGTCAATGTTAGGTCTAGTAAATATTTGAATAATAGTTATGTAAATCAATGTTGAGGTTTATTTAGCTTCTTAAGAACATAGACAGTAGACGCTCCATGTGTGTACCTACTGTCTGTTTCCGTGTCTCTTTTTTAAGAAACGGCGAATAAAGAGATAACTTTAAAGGCGTTTGGTATTGGCTTCCAAAATACACATAAATTGTCTACATCGCGTCAATATCTGAGAAACACTGTTGGAAAAATCGTAGTAGGATATTCTGAATGCATTTACAATCTGACGCAGAACTAAAAATAAATATTGAATAGGGTATTTAACCAAAACAATATAATTAGTCCGTCAAATAGATTTTCAAAAAATAATGGATACGTATTTTTTATTTTTTCACTTAAACAAAAGATGTAGGACGACACAGTGCTTCGAAAAGCCGCGTCAAGTCGTGTCACGTGCCCGTCGGGGCCGCGGGTTGTACACTAGTTATCGCGGCCTCGACATGGAGGGCTAAGAAGGAACATGGGTGATTTTTAGTCAGTAGAAGTCTGACACTCCCTTTCGCTCTGCCCAAGAGCGGGAGGGGTTATTCGATGATTTTCCACCCGAAAAAAAAAAAAAAGTCGTGTCACGTCACAAGATTAGTACTTTTTTACCCACAAAGTGATGTCAAAAGCCCCCCACTCATGATCTTTGACACGTTTTATTTTCGTTTGATAAAATAAAAAAAACACGTATCCAGTATTTTATGATAATCTAACAGACGGACTAATTTTTTTTTTAAATTACAAAAAAAATATGCCAACAACATTTTTAAACTTTACTCATCTCAAAAACAACAGATGTGCTGAAAAATCAAAGCTGACAGCGAAGCGGTGAAATCTGAGCGGTCGACGGTACCTTAAATTATCTTGTTACCCGCAACGAATTTAAACGGAAAACCACCACTTGATTTATAAGAAAACTTTACAATTTCGTAACAACATTCACAGTTTTCTTAGCTACGATTGAGGCGTCTAAATTACAAATAAGACTGTCCGACATCACAAGGGAATGTCTCTTTAAAGTTAGCCTTTACATTTCGAGATACTTTTAAATGGCTTTTGCTTCTTCCCTTTTAAAAGTTAGTGAAGTACATTTTAAACACATTGGATGAATGGATTCGAGGTTACTTGAATCTCGTTTACCTACACACATTTGGCACTGAATGCGGCATTCCAATTTAAATAGACCTCCATTAAATAATATTTCATAATTTCTTTTTGCAGTATTTTTCTTAGATAAAGCGTTGAAAGCTCTTTAGCAGCTTTTGAACAACGCAATTTGTTTTTTTTTATTTTATTTTTTTCATTTCGTTTCATTATTGGTATGTATAAACTGTAAATACCTTGCTTATTTTTATTAAACTTTCAATGCTCTTCTCGGTAATTAACACTAATAGCATATCATTGCTTGATATTCGTCATGCGCTAGAATTCTAAAAGCCATATTCATACTAAAAATACTACAAAGAAGTGTTGATTACCCAGCTGATAATATGGTTGAATATGCATGCTAATAAAAATTTGGTGTGACTGTACGAGTAAAAACATGTCACAAATTCCACAACTCTGACAATACCACTGCCATTGGATAACTTATGAACTACTGACAATTTGTTTGTAATAAGAGTATGCGGACAAGCAAAGATTACTATTTATATTTCTTATTATACTGTTATACGGCACGCGGCGGCTTTTTTTTGACGGCACGGTTGGTGCAGTGGCTGAGCAATTTGACTGCTGCGCTGCGTGTCGCGGGTTCGATCCCGCACGGAACAAATATTTGTATGGCCTACAGAAAGTTGTTTTGGGTCTGGGTATTTGTGTATGTGAGTTTAAATATTTGTGAACCCACCCATGATACAGGAGGAATTGGACGTAGTTACACGATAAGGATCCAATCCACATTAAGCTAGTTTTGAGATATTGAATTTTAAAGTTTGCATCGGAATTCTTCTATGATGCAGTGCTGTAAATTTGTTGGTTTTATTGAAATTATAAGGAAAACTATTTATATTTTAACTTTAAATCAAATTTACTAAGTTTAATTTGATATTTCAAATATTATTCAAGAAAATATGGGTTTGGATCCTTTTTGATAAAATGTATTCTCAATAAAACCAGCATAAAATGATGTTTCGCAATTAGGAACCACGTCACGAACTGTTAACTAAATCTTGAAAAATAAATAAAACTACTAATAATTTACTAAAAAAGCTTTATTCATATAACCGCACACATCTTTTCTTATCAATAATAAAAAAAGATAAAAAATTAGGTTCATTGCTTAATCATTATTCTAATATGCTTATTCTTCCTGACTTTCATATTCAATATGAAAATCAGGCTGACCACTGAATCCTTCGAGGTCATCCTCTATATTTTCATCCCCCTGTAGAGACTTGTAAAAGTCTAAACAATCTTTTGGAATTAAATGGAACATTGACCTCAGATCGTCTAGTTTAGGTTGAGCAATTTTTTTGCCTATAGGCCACAAAATGGTAAAGCCCCTTTCAGAAAAATCACAAGATGTTCCTTTAATTTTTTTTGTATATTAAGTTCACAATACTTTCAAAATCAAAAATCAAAATATTTTTATTTCACATAGGCCTACATGGGCACTTTTAAAACGTCGGTAAAAAGGGGCACGGTTCGGTGCATTGGTCGATTCCTAAGGAGAAGAACCGGCAAGAAACTCCAAAGGTTACTCTTTTAATCTTTTAAAATCGTTTGGGTTAACAATAAGGTATAATACACACATGAAGACCATGCAGATTAATGTCTGAGATGGTCTTTTGAAGAAAGCACCACACAGATTTGAGTGGACCCGTCCAGTCAGTGCAAGCATTTGTCAGTTATCGTGGAGCTCGACGTCACGACAACCAATACCAAAGAAAGGCGTTTGGGTGGGTCACTTAAAGCACTCAAACTGCCAGAGAATCGTTAAAATTTAAGAAAGACCCACATGCTCCTTACATTCACAATCAATTTTTAAAATATTTATCATATTAATTAATCATTTTACATTATTAAATGTCAAAAAAAAACACACACACAAAATATATATACAGGGTGTCCCAGAACTCAACGTCAAGCCGAAACGGGGTGACAGGATTGATCATAACCATCACGAGAAAAATCTGAAAAAAAATCTATCCCATGCAGTTTGAAAATTATAGGCATTTTAAGAAAAACCTAGAAATTTGATCAAACTGTACCATTTTTCGGTTATTGTGGTTATTCTTTTTTATTTTTGTTCATTTGAACTTTGGAAGCGTAATCCTAAATAACATTTCTAGAATCTCAATAAAAAATAATGACACAATTGCCTCGAGTTTCCGAGAATTGAGACTATTTGTTAAACTACGAATTTAAAATTTTGAAGATTCGTCGACTTTGACAGGCCCTCCTTTAAAAAAAATGTACTAAAGTGCCTTGGCAAGATAGATCAAGATTTTTCAATATTTTACTAATTTTACTAACTTTTTTTTCACTTTGGTAAAAGTGGCGTCACTATCTGTCTCGCTCACTCATGGCAAACATACCCACTATCCCTCTCTCTCATCATTTTGCCTTAAAATTACCTAGAGCTTGTGCGAATCAAAAATATTTTAACTGAGATAGCAAAAATCGGGTTACTTGAGGTTTTAATTTTTTTACTCTTTTTTATTGTATGGAACTAACAAGTATTGTACCATTTTAGAATTCTGATTAAATGCGCCAACTTTTAATGCCACTTGCCAAGGCACTTTAGTACATTTTTGTCAAAGTCGACGAATCTTCAAAATTTTAAATTCGTAGTTTAACAAATAGTCTCAATTCTCGGAAACTTGAGGCAATTGTGTCATTATTTTTTATTGGGATTCTAGAAATGTTATTTAGTATTACGCTTCCAAAGTTCAAATGAACAAAAATAAAAAAGAATAACCACAATAACCGAAAAATGGTACAGTTTGATCAAATTTCTAGGTTTTTCTTAAAATGCCTAAAATTTTCAAACTGCATGGGATAGATTTTTTTTCAGATTTTTCTCGTGATGGTTATGATCAATCCTGTCACCCCGTTTCGGCTTGACGTTAAGTTCTGGGACACCCTGTATATATATAAAATAAAATATTTAACAAGTAAATATTGATAAAAAAAAAGATCTTTTGGATCGTTTACGTGATTTACTATGTATCGGTTTTTGAAGTAACAATAATTATCAGAAAGGATCCAAGTGAATTGGATCTCTTTTAAGATTACTTATTTTATACTATTACCAATAGATATTGTTTCTCACTAATGATCCATGAGGATTGGATTTTTTCAGTAGATTCATAATAAACGCCCGCCATACATGTGGACTGTTTCTCACTAGTGATCCATGAGGATTGGATTTTTTCAGTAGATTCATAATAAACACCCGCCATACATGTGGACTGGTACCTCGTGTTTATGACAATGTCATGTGTTCGTATTTCACTGGGATCTTTTTGCTGACCGAAAATATCGACCTTTACGGTCTCTTTGGTATAGTTAACTCAATTTTGGTAGTTTTGTGGATTGGATCCTTATCGTGTAACTACGTCCAATTCCTAGTGTGGGACAACGATTTTAATTAAAAAAGAAAAGAAAAAGAAAGATCTTATATGCAATTTTGACCCCAATAAAACGTAGACTTCTGTTTAGAATCATCACTTTTACGAAAAGCCAGACTTATGAAAGTTGATGTTTTTACGACAATTTGGAAGAAGAAGAACAAAAATAAAATTAAAAATATTTCACATATTTATAACATTTTTGATAAAAAATAAAAACTTCTAAACGTGGTTATACAATTCCTGTTGGCTCTTACAAAACTATGTGCAATTTGATTGTAACAAGAGAGGTGTATACGGGAATACAAACGCAAAGTTTTATACCATGTGAAGTCATATAAAATAACGGTAACTACCCACCTTTATAGTTAAGGAAGCCTTAATAGAAACCGTTTCGAGAATTGTTAACTTTTATTGAGTAGGGACTGTGGCTCGGTTTTCAGAGAGTAGTTTCTTAGCTCCCCATAGATATCGGAAACCATCGTCTGCATTGCCATATGTTGGTTTAGTACTCTAATTTCTTTTACTGGATTTTAGGTTTACTTTCCTGTGAGTAAAATCATAATATATTTGGCAATCGATAAGACGGTAATAAGAATCACAACAAAATCTGAAGTCTCGTCAAAGTATCTAATCAATATATTCACTAGTTAATTTTTATATGTTTATGAATTTTGTACTGGTAGACAATGGTTTGTGAAAAAAACAGCAATGTAAATAAAACTTAAATACATGCATATTGTCAATTTTAACAATGGAGAAGTAACCAAAGCTCTAGTCTAGAGCTTTCACAAAGGACTTCAGGACTCCTAGTACTAAATTACAGTGTCGCTTCTGCAATACTTCATATTTTTCATGTCTATTCTAGTACTTATGTACCACCTTGAAATACTGAAAAAAATATATTTGCATATTCAATTGAAAATATTAAGCACTCAAAATGGTTAACATACATTTAACCTGTACGTTTGCAATTAAACATTTCCTCAATTTATCTAGTACCAGGCACCGTGCATTTAAAGTCACATTCGCAAACTTTTCTCATAAAATATGAATGCGGGAGAGACGTCGACGTCTGGCAAACGTTTCACATATTTATATCATTGGAAGAGCGAGCAAAGCCAGCGCAGCGTGTAGTTCAGTAAATAAATAATATTTGCATGCAAACAGCGGTTTAAAGTATGATGTGACCGACGATATTTTATCTCGATCGCCAATATACAAAACCTTTTGTTTGGTCCACGAATAATATTATTATAATACCAACTGCGTCAAGCTGAAAAAAACTCAGATTTGCCGACAAACCAGTGCGGCCAGAATTTAAATGCAAATCGTCGTCGATTTGTTGACAGCCACCACGGCGGCGGCGGCGCGGCGTTTAAAATTTTTATGGATTCAATTTTAGGCTTCCTTTTTTCAACACACCAAATAGACTGCACTTTCTAAATGGTGCGAGTTAATAAAAAACCCGGCACGGTTCGACAGTTTGACATTTGTCTTTTAATTCTTAAAATGAATTTCTATTTATCACGTCAATGGCCACGTTCCAAACAAAACAGTTTTTCTAGAAAATTCTCCCAACAAAGGTTTAAACTACTAAGGAATTTTCTATGAACTGTGCAACAAAAAGTAATCCCATCTTACGGCAAACAGCTGAGCAGTCCGAGGTGAAACAACGAACGAAGATCATAAGAATAGAAGATACTTAATTAAGGAAATGAGAGAACCGCAGACGCCAGCAACCGTTATTATTCTCTGTTCAAACAAAATCACTTTGATTTCCTTAATTCCAATCGCTTATTGAAAAGCCACAAATGAAATTCCTATAACCGCCTATTAATTTTCTGCTGTTTCTTACAAAGCATTTGTGTTGCAGTTTTAATCCGGGTTTAGTTAAGTTTGTTTCACTTTGCGGTAATAAAAGTTTGTTGTTTTCTTGGCTTTGATTTTCTTTTGTTTTATTACCAAATGTCGCAGAAGGTATTACCTGAATTAACTTTAAAGCTTTCAGATCTCACCTACTTACGTTTACTGCTTGATATGCTCGTCTTTGTACGTGTACAAACACGAGCATATCAAGCTACCAAAATCTAACAAAGTTCCATAGATATTTAAGCAATTTTTTATTAATAAATTCAAGGTTGATTGGAAATATTTGATACTAGGCGTCTGTACGAAGTATTTTTGCATTGACTATAAAAATACAACTTATATACCAATGATAAAATAATGCAATTAGAAAACCTTATAAGGTGCATCATCGTTATACTAGACCGAGTCAGCCACTTTATTCTGCACGTTTTTTGGTGGCGCAATTAATTAAGATAAAATCCTTTTGTCCTTCATCATTACCAAGCATTAGCGGCTTCGCTAATAAGCAGCCATCTCCTGTTTTGTTCGGATATTAACATGGAAGCCATTTTTTACTGTTTATTTACAAATGATGCTAATGACCAGACATGTTTAAAATCATTTAAGCTCACATTGCTGTAGTCAAAGTATAACTAAAATGTTTGTGAGTTCACTTATAGTTGAATAGAAATAATCATCTGTAGACTAAGTTTAATACGACTATACATACAGTCTCAGAATTTTCCTGTAAAATTCCAATGCAGAGAATAATATTCTCATTATTTTTTGTAACAAAACGAACCACTCGATGAGAAAAGGTGAAAAACAACAGAGAAATAACCATTTTCATCGCGCATTTTTGAATTAAATTACATGGCTATACCAGTTTCACAATAAAATCGGTAGCCTTCCTACCGAAGCAATGCTGATGGAAAAATATTTTACAAATTAACAGTGCCTTTGTTCCGTCGTTTCCCAGTTGTCCAAGCGCTCGATCTCGCAAATCGACTGCAGTGTCAAAGGCCTTCCGATGATCGCTGCAAATGTTTGTGACAGGGAGCAACAGTCCTTTGTGTGCATATGACAGTTTAATTGAATCTGCTACCAGTAGTACCTACAATAGTATTGAAGCTGTGGCAACAGCGCCATCTATCGCAACAGATGCGAACTAAGATTGTCAAGTCCTACATCTCGCAGAAAATCTCTCTAGAAAATCCCGACTTACATATGTCGGGCAGTTAGCCCACCAGACACAACACCCGTCTGGTCGGAGGATCCTCCCTTTTCTATAGGGGATGAGAAACTTGACACCCAGTTCCTCATACCCCCAAAAAGCCATTCTACTTACGGACTGTACTGTAGAACTAGGTTGTTTCCAACTGATGTCATATAATAAAACAGGCTGGTTAGTACCGAAATACAATATTTGAAGAAATACTATAAGTTCTGTTTCTCCCAATAAGGAAGCATGACCAGTGCATATCCTAGGAAAAGTCTTGTCTCGCATTGACGTCACGAAACGGATCAAGGAATTGGTCGAGCCAACGCAAAAATAAATATTATAGCCTATACCTACACTATCAATAGAGATTTATATTACAACAGTGAATGGTATAAATAAAGCAAGGACAAAATACACGTCAAAAAGAAATACGTCTTATTTGAACTGCGGCGAGTAATTGGTTTTGAAATCGAAATCCTGATATTGACAAACCTGTCGTAGCCAATCGGAGATTTGAGTTATTAGTTTTTTTTAATACTTACAGAGCTGTAATGGAACATTTATCGCGTGACTGCAGTTTTCGATCCTCCCTTAACCATTTTTCTTGTTTCTGAAAATAGTAGGTGTGTTCGTTTATTTCAGAGAACTCATAGTGGAAAGTTTTTCTTTTTGATACCGTGAAACAGAATATTAATGTAGGTAATTAAATGTATTAAAGCAGAAAGGTACTTGGTGTATATAGATATGTTTAGGACCATGCCTGGGAACATTCTACATTATGTGTTTTCGGAGATATGGGGCTCAAAGTTTCAACTTTTCAACAATTTACTTTTAAATATTTTTAACGCCATTTTTCTATAAATACCTCCATGACCCCAGGATACTATTAGTACTATTCTAAAAGAAGTGCAGTAGGATTTGTTTGCTGTTTTTTTTTGTGATTCCAAAGAAATCCATTCAATTGCTCATCTCACTACCTTAAAGAACGTATCATAGAAATAATTTCAGTAGCCACAAGCAATTTAAAAATTGAACTAATTGTCTTCAACGCTTCTTCGTACCTTTTACCAGGTAAATGCGGGAATGAGATAACGAAAATAAAACCCATTTGCATGTATTTGCATACTAAGTGCGAATGGTCCTAATACCTTTAAAGATATAAAACTGTAGCTTTTAACCCTCTCCTTTCTAACGTCGGACTTAAAGTGTTTATAGGATACTGAGATACTTAGCTTAAATTTCGGATGTTAGGGCGAGTGGAGACCGCATACTACACTAACTCTACTCGGTATGAAGCTTTGGGATAGAAATTCCTTCCGTCCTCAGCAGGGCTATTGCGTATCTTTTAAATGACAGTGGCTAACCTATAGTGCCTAGCAATTACTGTCAAATGGTTCCATTTTGTACTAAACCATAACAAATGTGGCTATCATATTGTCTTTGGATTAACTGTCAAATTGGTTATGGTTTAGTACAAAATGGAACCATTTGACAGTAATCGATAGGCACTACAGGTTAGCCACTGTCATTTAAAAGATACGCAATAGCCCTGCTGTTCAAGCTCTAAAGAAGAAATGAGTAGTGACAATTTTAGTTATTAAATTAACTGTTAATGCTTTCCGTATATTCTCTTCTACATATCTCACAATCTAAACTAGGTTTGCTGTAAGAAAAGTCTATTCTGGTCTGGGTTAAGCTCACCATAACGTAAGCTATATTATTGTTATTCCAATGTATACTTTTTTTGTGCAATAAAGAATATTAAACGTTCTATTCAATATTCACACTATAAGATAATAATTGGGATCCTTAGATGATTGTTTTACACAGTTGAAGGCCTTGACAAATTGATTTTAGCAATAAGTCATAAAAGTGTAATATTGAAATCGATAAAGTATCGATATTATTAAATCCAACACAATCCAGTTAGTAATGTTTGTCAGACTTTCAATCACTGACTACCTGTAACGACATTCAAAGATCTACTATTGACAGCCAGAAACAATGGCTTAATATGTTTTCCGACGCACGGAAAAAAACTCGGTATTTAATTAATGGTCACCCATCCACGGATCAACCTAAGCAAGCGCTGCTTAACCAAAAGATGGACCCCCGAGTGGGTATACCACTGAAGTATATATTGGGTGTTTAATACTTTGAAACAAACAAAACGTAGCTTCGGCTTCAACTACGCCCCAATATAATCTGGGGGCACGGGAGTGCCCTGCCGCCGCGCCGAGTCGAACAATAAAGCGGCACGGCCTTACCATCCTTTTCTCGAACCAGTGCAGACCGTTTTCGACCTCCTATAACTTTGTTGTGGATAAAACTAGAAGCCTGATTTTTTAGTAACCAATTAGGCATTGTATAAACACGGTATATTTCAAATTTCATTATATTTAAACCAGTAGTTTAAGACTTATAACTAATGTTCCTTAGTTTTGTCACTCACTCACTCACTGACTGACTGACCGATCATCAAGTCTAAGGCACTTCTAGCAGACATAGAAGCTTCAAATTTAAAATACAATTAGTGTTTAGTGTATAAAACATGGAAAAACTAAACAAAAATGCAATTTTAGTCTAGTTTTCTAGATACACCAACTGCATAACTAACTTTGTAATCCTATATAAATGTATAGTATTACAAAGTTAAAGTTACATTTTCAGTCAAAATCAAAATCAAAATATTTTTATTTCACATAGGCCTATAAGTATTTTTTTTTTTTTTTTTTTTTTTTTTTTTTGGGACAAGCCCGCCGCACTATTCCCAAACCACTGTAACTCCTGTAAGCCAGAATCAACAGTGGCGACCACAAGAAAAGCGCCGAGACAATGAAGCCCGACGAAGTCCCAGAGAAATGATTTAACTGTCTTGGATCCCGCAACGAAATTAATCAGAAAAGAATAGCGGAGGAGTAGGAAAAACATAATTTTCACTTCCCTCCATATCAGCAGGAGACAGAACTGAACAAGGCCAATAGGCACACAGGGACGTATACAACTGGGATAAGCCCAGTTGCCTACCACCACGGATATTATTGTCATTAATATTACTGGGTCCTAAGTTGTGAGCTGTTATATTTGATTCCAATAATTGGTATGACAAAAATGCTTGAACGCACGGAAATTTGTTCTAGTTTCTACAAGGTCCGTGTAATAAATAACTCCGGAAGTAACCTGTACACTATTTAACATAATATTACGTTCATTCTCCCAAAGACTACACTCCCATAAGATGTGATGTGCAGATTGTTCATATTCGCAGTCAGATGTAGAACATTGACAGAAAGGCGAGGCAACAAGCTTGAAGGAAAATAATTTACTCTTAAAGTTACCATGACCTGTGAGAAATTGGGCAACACAGTGATCCACCTCCAGCCATGTCCTGGCCAGCCGCTCACGAACGGATGGGAAGAACTGGTGGAGGTGTCGGCCTTTGATGGAATTATCCCACCTACATTGCCATTCAGACAAAAGTTCCTCCCAGACGTCAGTCTGTGGTTTAAGTAATCTAGCTACTTTAGCACGGTCACGATGCAATAAAAAGTCTGCGTCCGCGGTCTCTCGTGCGCAGTAGTACATTGAAGCACGGCGCTGCACTTCAAGATCGACTGGAAGTACCCCTGCCAGTACCGGTAAGGCTTCAGTACTAACCGTCCTATACGCTTTACACAAGAAAATCAAAGCCAACCGCTGGCTTTGAAGTAATTTACGTCGTGCCGCTCCTATGGTGGCCCTATCGGCCCAAACTGGTGCCCCATAGCACATACACCCCAAGTAAGTAGCCCCATAGATCGTCTTTAGAGTTAAAAATGATAAACCCCACGTAGATTTAGATATTCTCGTTAAGGCATAAAAGTTCTTTTTAGCTTTTTCACCGACGGTTTTTATGTGTTCAATGAATGAAAAATTCCTCTCTAAGACAAACCCAAGGTAACACACGGACTGCTTCCTTTTCACGGGAACGTTATTAAATTTAATACTAGGACATGATTTAAGATTACCTTTTAAAAGAAGTTGAAACGTTTTGTGTGGTGCAAAGGTCAAACGGTTACGAGCGCCCCACTGGGATATTAATTTTAGGCAAGTGTCAGCCAAATTTTCGAGTCCAGCCCGAGTACTTGACTGAACGAGCAGCAGGCCGTCATCCGCGTAACCGGTTAATGAACAGCCACATGGAAGCGGAATCGCGAGGAAGTCATCGAAGCCTACGTTCCATACATACGGACCCATAACCGAACCCTGAGGGCATCCCATGGTGAGGGACTTTGACATAGAATGATGTCCGAGCTTGAGTTTCGCGGAACCATTCAAGAAGTACGAATAAACAAGATTGTATATGTTTTTAGGGCAACCACGAGTTTTCAGTTTTAGGAGTAGCATCGGCCACCATGCGTTATCAAAAGCCCCAGAAATATCAAGAAAGATCCCAACTA
This sequence comes from Diarsia rubi, assembly GCA_932274075.1. Taxonomy (NCBI): domain Eukaryota; kingdom Metazoa; phylum Arthropoda; class Insecta; order Lepidoptera; family Noctuidae; genus Diarsia; species Diarsia rubi. The sequence continues at coordinate 10,729,930 of OW026417.1, read as the reverse complement.
CGTACTTGTGTTGAGATGTATTGACAATTTTCCTGACAGACAGAGCCGCGTCTACGGTAGATTTTCCAACGGTAAAACCGAATTGGTTGTTGTGAAATTTTGGACCGTCTGGTAGTAAACGTGGAACGATAAGGCGTTCCAGGAGTTTCCCCAAGGATGGTAGTAGTGTTATAGGGCGATAAGACTTAGGGTCGTCCGGTGGCTTGTCGCCGCTTTTCGGAATTATTCGTATGAAGCCGCGACGCCATACACGAGGAAAAACGCCTTCTGCAATACAACTGTTGTAAACCCTTAAAATTGCGTCGGCCGCTGTTTTACATGCTTCTATTATCATCCGATTCGATATTTTATCTTCACCTGACGATTTGTTAAGTGGAAGCTTCCTGACAACGTTAATAAATTCGTCAATGGATGGAAGGTCTGACGCTGGTGATTCAGGTGGCACAGCCGCCCACGCCCTGATCTGCTGGTGGTAGTCATTGTCATTATCAGGTGAATCATCAGGTATCAAAGTATTTAATAGAACTTCGGTTGTCTCCTCAATACCGGTAGTGTGTTTGTTGTTTACTTTAATGTTTTCTACGAACGCAAGATCCACTGATCGATTTGCTTTGAACTCGTGATACAAAGGAGACCACGGACCTTCTTTATCCAATTTTTCTACTATTTTCCGCAGTAAATTACCTTTAGATTTTTCTACCGATGCTCTGTAGCGGGACTTGGCAACTCTAAACGCATTTAAAGCAGAGGTAAGTGGGTCTCCGGTGACCGTCTGTTTTTTAAGCTTATTCAAATGTCTACGCGCTCGGCGATAACTTTTACGTTGTTCAATTAAGTAGTCACACCACCAATCACATCTCCGTATGTTGGTCATAGATCCGCGACCAATGGCAATGTCAGCACAGTAAGTGAAGGTGTCTGACATAATTTCAGCACTTTCTTCAGCTGACAGCCCGTCTCGAGTGAAGTCTTTGGTGTGAGATGCAAAAAGCAAACTAAAGAACTCCCAATTCGCGCCCTTACATTTATACCTAAAGTTACCAATGACATGTGACGGACCTTGAGTAAACATCGGAACAAATTCGTACACGATAAGCCGATGATCGCTACATGACGCGTCTGGTAGGACACGCCACCTATCCAAACGAACGTCTGCACTAGAAAGTGTGACGTCAATACAAGATTCGCCCATTTGGCTGCAAAAAGTAGGTGGTGCATCAGGGGTATTGTGAATCGATAAGTTCATTTCAGCAATGAAATCTTCGACAGCGGAACGTCGGTCGGAATCCGTAGACCGAACCTTGCCATACCACAGAGACGATGACGCGTTAACATCCGCGCCAACGATAACTTTGCAGCCCGCGAGTGACCGCAAGACATGACGGAGGTTGTGTATGTGAGGACCAACTGGGTCTGAATATTGAAAGTAACAGCTCACAATGTAAACTTTATAGGAAGCCGACGAGACTTCCGCAACGGCACAGTGCGGCGTCATGAGGTTACGCAAAGACGTTACTGTAAAGTTAGGAGAACGAGCCACGTAAATTCCGGCTCGTGACTTTGAATCCAGCTGAACTACTTTGTGACGTAAGTGTGCGCTTTGATATTGTTCTTGAACGAGTACTACATCTAAGCTGTAATCGATTATTAATTTATCTAATTCAGAAGTCGCTACCCTGTCGTTGTGGAGATTTAATTGTCCTATGTTTAAACTATCCATTATTTTAGTAATTTGTGTTGAGGATTAACTGTTCGAGCTTCAGTTTGTAGGTTTGACACTCGGGTGACCCGCAACGATGGTCAAATGGTTTTTTAAAACGCTTACACGCCACGCAAGTTGGTATAAAATTTAATTTGTCTTTATGCGGGCAGTCATTTGTTCCATGTGCTTCGGAACAATTAGCACAGGTAGGTGACTTGTTATCGCAGTACTTCTTAACGTGACCGAACTGTTGACAATTTAAACAACGAACTATATCGATATCATCAATAAACCGACAAGTCGCCCAATCAATAAATAACTTTTCCTTAGTGGACACTAAATGTTTACGTACGGTGGGCTCGATTTCAACGCCTATCCACTTGCGACCGTTGTCCAAAGAACGCTTACGATAAATTTTGGTTGTTTTAATAAAATCATCCTCATTTACTGGCAGCTCGTCTTTGATGTTTTGACAGTATAACGCGTGCAAAAAAGCATTGTCTTCCATTGAGGGTGGCACGTCTTTAACTAATATACGTGGCCGTCGGCCTTTCGGTTTTTCAAGTCGCAAGCCCGCGGACTTAATGGCATCGACCGATTGTAATTTTTTAATTTGGTTATCATTAGCGACACGTAGTACAACACCAGATTTCGCGGTTTTTTTAACGCCTACAATTTGAAACCCGTCATCACTGGGCTTGATCGCCTTCATGAGTGCTTGTTTAGTAGCGGATGACGATGAGTACTCCGCCTCCCGCTCCGGGATAGGATACGCGACAACACACGGTAACGGAGCACGTGATTCTACAGCAGGCACAACCTTTGGTAGGCGAAGTTTTAATGAATCCGAATACGAACGTTTTTTACACTCACTTGTATTGATATTTGGATTTGGATTTAATTTAAATTTATCCAATTCGCGTTCCGTTTTGGCTAGTTTTGTTTCGTTGGAGGATGACTTTATGGCCAACAGCGAAATTATGGTCGTTACGCGCTGAGTCATGTCCATGATAGCGGATTTATTTGCTACATTAATGCGGGAACCTAGATCACTGACAAGTTCGTTAATGTTGCTTAAGTATGCAGACGCCTGTGAGACTAAATCACAATAATTAAAGTCGTTATTGCTCGCGGTCGGACTGACATTTAATATCGGCGACGATTTTTCAATCGAATCAGATGTTTGAAGCCGTTTCGATCTATCCTCGGGCGAAATATAAGAAGGAGACATTTCGCTAAACAACCGTTTCGAACTAGCGGAGGTAGTTGGTGACCTGGTTGTACTATTATTACGGCGCGGTGGGTCTTTTCCCCTATCTGGAGGGTCTTCATTAATTGACAACATGTTGTAGATTATGGGACTTAAAACACAAACGTATTAAATAGTAAAACAAAAAAACAAAATTAAACTATGATGAAACTTATTCGAGGTACCTACCCACACACCCAAAAAAAAAAAAAAAAAAAAGTAACTGTACTCACCGATAGCCAACGAAATTAACTTATTACCATTAAAACCGACGCAAAATCGTTAAAAAACTATACAATACCAGCACTCCACACAAAATCACAAACTCAGGGACAATTCACGAGCCAGGAATCGAGCGCGGAACACGAGAATCGTAATTTTAATCGCGAGCGAAATAATTAGCTGCGCACTGTTCCATCGCTGGAAGGGAAGTGTATATATAGGCCTATAAGTATAAGTATAAGTATAACGGGCTGGTGTCCGCAACTCCACGCTCAATGCGCGTATTTTACGTGCGGGTGGGAATATCACTCGATCCACCCCAGCTCCCCGAGAAAAGCCAGCAACCCCTTGGTGTTACTGGCAATCTCGCGGAGAGTACCTGGGTCACCGAAGTATTTGGCCCTGTATGGGGCAACCCCCGGACAGTGCAGGAGCACGTGGGCTGCTGTTTCTTCTTCTTCCATGCAGGCTCGACACAGAGGACTATCTGTGACTCCTATAACAAAGAGGTGCTTGTTAAAAGTACCGTGTCCAGTGATGGCAGCCGTTACTGTGCGTAGCTGCAGTTTAGTTAGCCGGAGCGCTTGTTTGGTGAGGCGAGCGTCGATGGCGGGAAGCGCCTTCTTGGCCTGCCTACACTCGCCGTGGTCTAGCCACAGCTTGGCGTGAAGTTCTTTGGTACGTTTCCTTACCAGCGTGCGAAGACATAGGCCTACATGGTGAATGAATATTACGAGTTAAATTTAACACACTTCCTAGTTTCTGATTGATCTGAAATTTTGCACGTATATGTATATCGCCTATCAATGCAATATTATGATGACATGGAACTGATCAGATGATGGAGGTCGAAGTTGGCCATAGGAACTCCATTTTAGAATGTCATAACCCCATCGAGTTTTAGCTAATTTGATTTGTCTCGATAAGTACTCTGTCTTTAATTAGCAACCAGGATCTGGTGATGGAGCTGGAAGGTGGTCATAGGAACTCCGTTATATAACGACATAACCTATCGAGTTTAGACTCGTTTGGTTTGTCTTGACGAGTACTTTGTCTTTAGCTGGTGGTCTCTAAGGTCTGTTGATGGAGCTATAAAGTGGCCATAGGAATTCTATTATAAAACGACTTGACCTTGTCGAGTTTTTACTCGTTTGATTCAGCTCGTCAAGTAGGTACTTTAGCAGTACCAATACCAATCGAAGAATAGATAATTGGCCAATGCGATGACGATTAGCTATTACAATGTTAACATTGGCGAATGCAATACGATGGCCAAGTCAATCTATTTATTAACAAACATCAAAGATTTTTATGAAGGGACTGAATATATTAACTGACTTGGTATTACATGGATCTCACTACTTTTTACGGTAAAGAACTGAGTTGCGTGACTTGGCTTCTTTACAAGTTTGTTTTTAGTGGGATTCCAGAGTTGCAAAATATTTTACAACAAATAGTCGCTATTTGTCGCTATACGTTGCAATGTACTCGCTATTTTCTGCTCGCTGGCGCAAATTACAACGTTACCAGAGCAAATATTAATTTAAATCTGACAGTTTTATTATTATATTATATATTAAAAAAGCTTTTAGTTCCACTGAGACTACAACAATTCCTGATTCTATTTAATGAGAACAAACAGGAAATGTTCTATTAGCGTTGTCAATGTGTTCCTAGAATTCTCATGTAGTGCGTAAACATTTCTGTAATTCAAATGATTATCTAGAATCGTGCTGATATGCTCAGACTTGAGATCATTATTTTATGCATACCGAACCCCAGTGGGACCATTGTTGCAATGACGATGACGTGATTGTGCAAAAAATCATTACGAATCATTATTTTTTTGTCGCATTCAATTCGCGTCAAGACATTAGCAACTTCTTTAGAAGTTCTACGTGTTGTGCCAAAATATTCAAGAAAGTTCCGTTCCGAGCTCGCCGGAATGAGCAGTTTTATTTTGTTGGTAATAGAAAAAAATCTGACCATTTCCCCCAAAACAGTTTGCAATGTTCGGAATAGGATAACATAATTCAAAGCTTCAAGTAAATCGGATTGCTTTGGGGCGAATGAAGTTAGGACGAAAGCCAGTTTCGGTTACGCGCCGAAAGAAGTTTTACAAATATTTATCGAACATGTACAAAGAACAATGTACAAAACTACCACTGAGTGGATATCTAAAAGCAGGAAACGACAACGCGGTAGATCCAGAAGGAGATGGCGGGATGAGCTCGAGTTTAGGATTAGCATACAATCGCATTAGATCGCGAAAAATGGAAGGAGGCAAGGAAGGCCTTTGCCCTGCACTGGCACAATATATTCTTATAATAAAATTATTATTATTATAATAATAATAATAATATTCCACAACTATCACACAACGCCATCTAGTCCCAAGCTAAGCAGAGCGTGTGTTATGGGTACTAGACAACTGATAAACATATTTATATATTTCTAAATACATACATATTATAGATAAATTACACCCAGACACAGAACAAATGATTGATTCTCTTATCCAAGTTCCAAAAACTGCTGTTCCAATTACCAGTTACCATTTACTCGACAATAAAGAACGCTATCTTTTAAAAGCACTCTTTAGCCAAACTTTCACAAACACTAAAGTCCACTTTTATTAGCTAATTATTTTGTGTACTTTAAAAGTTGTAATGGCCGTTCAGACTCTTGTTTCATTTAGTTAAATTCTTCCAAAAGAGATAACGATCGCGGACTATGAAGTGAAAGTTTAGGAAAAGAAGGTCGGATTCATTGCTCATAAAAAACATTTACGGCTTCGTATGTAAAGTTTGTATAGCTGTGGCTTCATCTAGCTAGAAGCACGGGGGATTCCGCCATCCGCCCGATACGGTGAAGATGCGATATAAAACGTTTTTATCAATATAAAGTTTTAGTTGGAACAAATGACCCGCTTTGGTCCTAGAAGTTGGACTGGGGACGATGGGAAAGTTAGACGTTTACACCGATTGTTTTTTTACACCATCTGTGTCGGACACTTTTAAATCGTTTAACAGGACTGCAACAGTTTGTACTCATGCTAGTTGTTCTATTACAAAAACCGTTATTACAAGTGACTGGCCTAATGTATAAAATAATTACAGGTAATTATATCATCATTATTTTTAACACCCGTCCTTTGTCGAACATGACTTCAAAAAGACCAACGTTATTACATAGGCGTTACCTACTTAAATTTTAATGGATTGCTATTATAAACTTTTGACACCTGTTAATTAAAACACTCAATGTTCACAATGGATCGGTGATCTAATGGTTGCAAGCGCGACTGTAAACCCGAGGTCTTCGGTATGAATCCCTGGTCGAGCATATTGGTATTGGGATATTCCATCAGGAACTTCTTAGTAGCAGCAACAGAGTCTGGATTTGTACCCGGTTAATAACAACACTTCCCCGCCCCCTCTTTTATATGAGACTTTAACATAACTGGTAAAGTGTGAGCCTACTATTTGTATTAGCTACACCTCTGCCTTACCCTTTTGGGGATCACAGGCGTCATGTTTTTTTATTGACCCATCTCTATAGTATCAATAACCACAACAAAGACGTCAAGTGAATGAATGGTTTTATCACTAACACAAAATGACCTGGTACAGAAACACTGTAATTTGCACCCAGGAGTTGGATCACAATAATTGCGCAAACAGAGATAGGTTCGTAATTACCCGACGTACCTTCTACAATAGATCACGACTGGACTTAATCGAAGACTCAATGACGTGACCAGATTGACTAACGAAGATTTACGAAGAGCAAAGTAAATTGTATATGTATTAGAGATGTTCCGACTTTTCGGTATAGTCTCTCCGGTCACTAGTTGTACTAGTCTCGTAGTTGGCGAGTAGTCGACGATTATTCGGCAAAAAACAGCGACCGGATATTATGCTTACATAGGAAGAATTGCATTAAATAAGAAATCCACGTACGAGGCTTTCTTTTTGATGAGATGATTGAATATTAATTGAGCGCTTTTACTTTAAAAAACAAAAACACCGTTCTGACCCCACCAAACGATAAAATCAAGACAGTGCAAAGTAAACAAAACATGTTCCGTCACACAGCCACGTGGTGGTTGCGACTGCGCTCAAATCAGCTGTAAACGAAGCGTCACAGAAATCACCGAATACCCCTGAAACCTTGTTCGGTGTGGCCGAATATTCGGCCGACTAGGCGGCCTCTTTACAACCGACTAATCGGCTAGTCGGCCTTAGTCTAGTCGGCACATCTCGAATATGTATAGTAATGACACACAAAACATACTAATGAAAGGTCCTTACAAAGTAGATCCCTAAAGAGTATTACGGTCAGATGTTGTCCAGTAACCCAACTAATAAGATTTTAGATAAAGATCTTGTTACCTCAATTATGAAGAATATAAAGGCGTTATTCTAAGCCTTGAAATATGATTATATTAAATATGGATAAATATGGTTTCAGATCCTTTGACCTACTATTTTGAAATTGGCTTCCAGTGTAAGGGAATTCAGTTCAATAACAGAAATTTGTAATTATTTATTATTATTAATTTACTTGGTGTTGCCAGCGGCCCCGCCCGCTATGACTCGAAAACTATCCCACAGGAAGATAAAATCGGGGTAAAAATCCTATGTATTAATCCGGGTTATAAACTATCTGTGTACGAAATTTTATTCAAATCCGTTCATTCGTTTTAGCGTGAAAGAGTAACAAACATCTCACAAACTTTCGCATTTATAATATTAGTAGGAATATTATTGAAGTAATTGCCTATCTGACCAATCTATGTTACTAGCCTATCTGATCTCCATAACTCATTCCTGGGTCACACTCGTTCTCACACGAGCTAAAATAAGTCCACAAATTATAAATACCTAGCATATTATCACTTTATTTCCCTTTATTCTCATCATCTGTCTAACCTTTTCTCACCTTTTTTGGGTCTAACAGGATGCAGCGGAATATCTGTGTTTTACATGGAGCAAGTTCCTATCTGTCCTCCAAAACCCAATAGGGTAATTAACAAAAAATATCTAATAAGTCCGTCAGATAGATTTCCAAAAAATATTCGACACATTTTTTTTTTCACGTAAATAAAAAATGAAAACGAAACAGTACTTTGAATACTCGTGTGATGTCATATTCTAAGACATTAATTAGGCATTTTTTACCGGTCAGTGACGTCATACACCCCCACTCAAATCTTTGACGCGTTTTATCTTCGTCAATTTTAATTCATTTTATAAAACCAATAAAAATTTACGTGCATTCGTTGTAGCGGTGTGTCATTAGTAAGGCATTTTTTACCGGTCATAAACCCCCACTCAAACCTTTGACGCGTTTTATCTTCGTCAATTTTTATTGATTTAATAAAACAAAAAATAGGTACGTATCCCATATTTTTAGATAATCTAACAGACTAATTAGAATCACATTTTGTTTAGTCACTGGTAAACATCCCTATTAGTATCTGGTAATATGATACCCACCACACTGACTACCTCCAATGGTTGAAATAGTTGGTCACCCATCGACTGAACTTGGCAAGCGTCGCTTAACCTTGAATATAAACCCGCACGGGTTTATATTGACTGTTATTATATACCCGCGAAGCCTGATCAGTTATGAATTGTGCCTACCGTGATTCAGATCTCAAAACACAATAAGATTATCAGCGAGCAATCGCTCAAATTCATTATGAGCCTTACTTGTATCGAAACATCAATCTGTAGTGTCTGGGATATCGATCAAATTAGCCAATCATGATCGTTTATTGTGCAATATGGCATCTTCGTCTCACGTTTTGAGAGCAATTGTTGCAACAACGTAGTGTAGAGATAGATATTAAATTGTGTTATATTCAAACAACCATTATTTCTTGTTATTTTTTAATCTTAACTAGAATGTTATATGTACGCATGTATCTTCCCACTTACACATAATAATATACAAATGGATCTGAGCAGAATTACATCTACAAAATTCGAAGGTTTATTCTATTGAGAGATGCCTATTTCTTGTAATTTATATCTGTGTAACATAGGTATTATCAAGATACAAATTTATTTATGTTGTTATATTTTTAACATTTCCTCATGCAAACGACAGGTCAACATAATTCAATTCTTTGCCACACGAGGGGAGCATCACCCAAAATATACCTAAATATTTGACAGCAAAGATTGAAGTCACCACTCACAAGTCAGTCCCTACTACATTTATATAACGACGTCGTCGACAACACTGTAATAATTTGTCATTTCCGCGCTCCCATATATTTTTCCACATTTCCTCTTATATTACATACCGAAATCCACTGATAAAATACTTGCGCCGTCGCGTTCATGGATGGTTACATTACCATCTGTTATGTAGCCTTTATTACGAGCACATCAAGGTATGCGTGTTTAATAGGATATTTCACCAAAAAAATCTAATTAGTCCGTCAGATACTTAGATTTTCAAAAATTATTGGTCACGCATTTTTTCTTTTTTCACGTTAACAAACAATGAGGACGATACAGTGCTTTGATAACTCGTGTGACGTCATATTCTAAGACATTAGTATGACATTTCTTAGCGGTTACTGACGTCACAACACTCAAATCTTTGACGCGTTTTATCTTCGTCAATTTTTATTGATTTGATAAAACAAAAAGTACGTTTCCAATATTTCTCGATAATCTAACAGACGGACTAATTAGAATCATATTTTTTTAGTCAGTACACATCCCTATTCGACTCGTACATAATATAATGAACAACACGGTTAAATCTGCAACAAGGAAATTGCTGTTACATTTCAGATGTAGAGAACCACCTACATACTCATAAGGCGTCCACCAACCTTATTGGAGATCCAAAATGGTGAATGACCAAACAGTTTATGCAAAGATAGTGGACCACATAATTGCTCTGCAACCCTTGACCGTACCCTATTTTTGAGCCCTCGCGCGCCTTACGAACACCATCTGTATATAAAACAATAGCTTTTTAATTGTGTCTATAATATGGCGCTCAATCAGTTACTGTCACTTGCACTTAAAATTAAACAATAAGATCCTTTTATGCTTTCCGATCTAAACAACACAATATACATTCAAGTTTAATTAAGTTCCAGTTTACTGACTACTTGACTTTATTCAAAGTTCTAAAGCATTTTCCCATGAATGGTAGATACCTTCGTGGGAAAATGCTTTATGTACGTTTTTCTGTTTACGGACAGACTCAGAGAAGAAGCTATATCTTTTCCCATATCTGGTCGAACAGATGCTGCATGAATGCCAAACACCATCTAACACATACAAGTTATTTCCACGAAATCAATATAAAAATACCGGCCTCTTTTTCGAGAAGGAGTTTGGGTTTTTTTAAACCAAACAAATCGATGTGGTAAACCCCGCACTATTTCGAGATAACGTAAACTTTGTGTTCCCGGTATTGAACGGCTAATACGTAGGTAACTACTGGAATATTTTACTTCCCGCCTGTTTCGTAAGACTTTTAGGCAGTAAGCACTAACAACTAGCTTTATCTTAGTACATATTATGTATTTATTAAAGTAGGTATATATCCATATTTATTTATATTATACTAGCTGACCCACGCAACTTTGTCTGCGTCACAATAATATAGAACTTACAACCTTCCTCGATAGATCGACTATCCAAATATATTTTTTCAATTAGCTTTCTAATGTTGGAAGAATTTTCAAAGTCGTCTGAGTAAATTTTGAGTTAAATCGTAATAAATGAAAAATCTAATCTTTCCTCTCTATCATAATAGATAGAACCTTATTTAACATTTAAAGTGAGAATTACTATAGGTACCTACCTATCTCTTACTGTTAAATACAGTAACCTATATTGTTCCCACTGGAAGAAACTAAGGAGTGGGATGGGCTATAATCCACCACGCGTAGATGTCACATATCTTCGAATTTTTGGTTCTAAGATATGCCGGTTGATAAGATGTTTTCGTTTACCGTTTTGAAAGCGGTGGTGATGAAATAAATAACACAAAATAATGCGCCTGCCTGGGTTCGAACCCACGACCAACTGTTCGTAAGTCGGGGCCACCACCACTGGGCCACTACTACTCGCAAAACAATATACAATAACACCTTGTAAATATTATGGTGCAATAAATATTTGAATTTCCCGGAGGCCAGAATCTCCACGTATCTACATCGGAACGCGAGGGCCGCGGACCGCGTAATTATTTTGTCGCGCGGACATTTTAACATTGCGATATCTTCTAAGATATTTGTTTAAACTATATAAAGTAAAAGGAACAAATTTATTCTATATTAAATTTCCGTTCCAACAAACACATTTATTTGGATATAGATTAAAACCATATGGGTTAAATAAGCTTCGCAAGAAGTAATTCTATTTATCGTAACATTTCAATAGTAAAAAATGGTTACAGTGAGTCAATATTAATAGATAGACATATGCTGTTTTTTGTAGAACTTTTAAAGAGGAACATTTCTTTTATACATGATAGTTGCATAACTTAAACCATTTTCGCAGCGCACGCAGCAACGGAAGGGCTCAATAAAGAATATCGTTTCCCGTTCGCAGCGTGATGTTAAATAGCCTAAAGGCTTTCTCGTTAAATGGACTATCGAACACAAAAATAATTTTTCAATTCCAAACAGTATATCCTGAGATCTTAGCGTCCAAACAAACAAACTCTTCAGCTTTATAATATTAGTATAGATGTGTATTTTAGGTTAAGTTAGCTAAGGCACATATTCACATTATTCTTATCCTTTTCTCACACACTATTGTCAACATTTCTTCTTCATTTCTCCTTTATCAGGTCTGCTGGCAGAAATTTCTTAAGAACTACCTTTAAACTAACTTGAGGAAGTACCTTTGTACTTAAATATTATTTTTATGTTATTTTCCTGTGCTCTCTACTGTGTGTACATTACTGTACATAAATAGTAAAATAAATAAATAAATAAACATTATGTCCAGGCTTTTCCCAAGTATGTTGGGGTAAACTTCCAATCTAAATCGATGCAGCTGAATATCAGACTTTTTCTTTGGAGCGACTCCCTACCTGACACCCACAAACCAGCTATTCCTGGCTAATATAATATCCATTGTTAAAACTGTTAGTGGTCAGACCTTGAACAATAACCGTATTGAATTGTAAACTCAGCGACACTGTCGCAGTGTTGCTGCGTTTTAAATTCCGACCACAACACCACATTTTCAACGGCAGCGGCACAATTTTGCTGTCATTTTTTTTATATTATTACTCTGTTATGAAGATTACAAACCACAGCTGTTAACATGTCAATTGAACGCGAACGAAAGTTGCCGACATGTGTATTTGACGTGTGAGATGCCATAAGGAACAGCCATTGACAGCGCTACTGGTATACCGTTCGTAATTCTCGCTCTACCGCAGCTTTAGATGATAATGTAACCAAAAATTTAAAGGGTATAGAGTTGCGCTCAAATCATTAGTGACGAAATTATACCTTTCTTGGGTGACATCGAATGACTCCTCCCCTAAGGAGTGTCAGACGTCTAGTGACTAAAAACCACCCATGTTCCTTCTTAGCCCTTGTGCCGAGGCCGCGGTAAATCTTTTGAACAACCCGCAGCACGAAAATATACCTTGAATTGATCTTCTTGCATATTTTATTAAAGCTAAATGTTTGTCACTCACATCTTTCAGCACCAAAAAGTTCAAACCATTTATATTTGCTGCAACACCAACATACCTCATATCAAACATATTCTTTTATATTACTTACATTGAGTGTAAATAGCCTATTTCATTCCCTTTGTTGGTTCACTGACCTTGTCTTGGTGAGATATTACATCACATTACAAACCTACGTAGAAAGTCGAGCTTTGCCCATCTCAAGATGACTTATAACAGCACATAATATTTCATACTTGTCAAATAGTAAGCCCCCAAGAAATTTTAACGGAGCAGAACTTTGATTTGAATTTACAAATACTAGTACCTACCGAATCCAAATGAAGTCGGAAAATACTTACAAAAGATGGAATTATATAGCACAATCGAGTTTCTATGAAATAGATTTTTTTTTAAAACTGACTTTTGTTTTTCTATTTAATAAAATTTTGTGTAATTGGAAAATCATGGAAAACGTTTTACATGTGGGAAATTAAAAAAAATGTAGGTATTTGCATTTTAGTGATAAAGCTTTTCACAGTAAAATTCTCTTTAAAAAGTCAAATTTAAATCAAAGCACTCACAGAATCGAACATTTCACAGACGGGTCTTGTGTAACAATTCTCGAAGTATTAAATTAGTTCCGTAAAACAACACGAACGTTTGATTGCATACGGACGAAGCAAAGAAACTTGGAAGTATTTTTAACTTTACTTCAATTTAGATTTAATGATAGAACCAATCTTCACACTTATATAGCTCATTATTTATTTGTGTCACGTCCGATAAATTCTTGAAGGTAACATTATATTTTCAAAACAGTTTACCTGCTCATAAATTCTATAAGCATTCACTCTAAAATTCAATTTCTAGGCAACTAAGGAGAATTTCGTAGGCGTTTCTATGTTACTTATTTCATTAAGCATACCAAGATGGACCCAAAATTCTAAACATCTGCTACAATAGTGTTTCTCAAAGCATTTCTCAAGAAACATACCTTAATTCTCACGTACAGATGCCATACAAAACTAGCTAGCATAATATAGTATTATCCATTATTGTTAAAATTAGTAATTAGTTAGTATTAGGTTCAAGTATTAGTGCACTTCCGACGTTTGGCTCCCAGACTGGAGCGGGCCGGGGCTGCCTTTAGGTGGCTCTTGCCCAATCTGGGGGGGCCAAACGCCTCCTGCCGGAGGCTCTACGCGGGGATCGTGCGGTCCATGGCCCTTTACGTTGCGCCGGTGTGGGCGCCTGCTTTGAGGAAGCGGGCCGCCCACTACCTGAACGTGCCCCAAAAGGTCATGGCCGTAAGGACGGTACGGGGGTACCGCACGATCTCCCGCGAAGCGGCGAACCTCCTTGCCGGATTGCCGCCGTGGGATCTGGAGGCGATAGTCCTCGCGCGCCTGCATCAATGGCGCGCGGAGGCGCTGCGCCGGGGCGTCACTCCGCTGCCGCGGCAAATTGCTGCGCGGCGGACAGACCTCCGGTGCGATCTCATGGCGACATGGAGACAGCGACTGTCGCAACCCCGTGCAGGGCACGCCACGATAGTGGCGGTAAGTCCCCTCTTTGAGGAGTGGCTTGAGAGGCGCCACGGCGCCCTCACCTTCCGTCTGACGCAGGTCCTCACCGGACACGGTTGTTTCGGGAGGTACCTGCACCGAATCAGGCGGGAGGAAACGCCCGGATGCCACCATTGTGAGGATCGGCCGGAGGACACGGTGGAGCACACAGTGGAGGTGTGCCCCGCTTGGGCGGAGCCCCGCCGTGTTCTCGTAGCGGCGATCGGCGGCGGCGACCTCTCGCGCCCGGCCCTGGTGCAAGCCATGGTCCGGGGCGAGGAGGAATGGGACGCCGTCGCCTCCTTCTGCGAAGCAGTGATGCTGGCGAAGGAGGTGGCGGAACGCGAGAGGGAGAGAACCTCTCGTCCCAGCCGCCGCGGGAGGCGCTCCGGGCGTCGGGGGTCCCGCGATGACCTCCGGCCACCGTAGACGCGGGCCTGTGGACGGTGAGTGATGGGCTAACTCGCCGTCCGTCCGTCTCACGACGAAAACAGGCCGTGTCGACGGCGCGTTCGTGTTCCACGCGCGCCTCAAAGAGATGTCAGCAACATGGGAGGGGCCCGAAAGGGCCGACGCCCGTCGGGGCTGCGGGTAGTCCTCTGGTTATCGCGGCCTCGACATAGAGGGCGAAGAAGGAACATGGGTGGTTTTTAGTCAGTAGAAGTCTGACACTCCCTTTCGCTCTGCCCAAGAGCGGGAGGGGTTATTCGATGATTTTACACCCACCAAAAAAAAAAAAAAAAAAAAAAAAAAAAAAGTATTAGTGATAAAGTTTGACAGTTTCGAGTAACTGAATGCGGTGACGTGTGTCTTTAAGCAATGCAAGTTACATAAAGTTTTATTATTTAGTACAAAAATCAAAACGAAATTTTTACTGATACCTGTTACAAGACTATGATAAATTCAATTTACTGTTTGGTCCCAACTTATTATAGGTAGAGAAATATCATTCTTATACCTAATCGCGACCACTCAAAGTAGTATTTCGATTGCCTGAAATTCAATTGATTATCCTCTTGCCAAGGTCAACGAAGCAAATATTTTTCTATACACATATACCAAAATTGATTTCCAAAGTGCGACATCACAAAAGAGGCGAGACGATCTGGACGCGTATTGCGAGGGCGTTCGAAGAGGCAAGATAAGAGAGCTCATGGTAGGAATTAGGGAAGGCCTTTGTCCGGGAGTAAACAGTTCAAAAAAAAGTGCGACATCGATCGCTTGATGAAAATGAAGACGGCCAGAAATTTCAAACAAAAAACTAACAAGAATTTCCCACAAGGTGTGCTCATGAATCAGTAAAATAACATCGTAAGCTTTTCTACGTACCACACTATGACAGTAGACAGTACTTGCTGAGTCATTACAATGCACAATGGTAAGCTCGTCCTCCGCACGCGGCGTTCAATATGCTAAACAACCCGTGATTCAGGTGTATTCGTGTCAGAGACAGGTGTGCCGACTGTACCTACTTATCTTGCTGCTTATTCATTGGTGACGTCATTTCCTCTATCTCTAAAGATCGGGATTGGTGCTTAGAGCAAAACTTCTTGTATCTTATGTACTTATAGATTACTTAGTTATTATCACATAGGGCCTTTTTCCCGACTGCGTCGAAGCCCAAAAGGTGAAAAAAAAGGTTGTAATAATCTTCTGTCGTCCCTTTTCTGTCTTTGTATAGATTTCACACACATACAAATATAAATTTTTGAGAGATAAAAATAAATAGGTATTTTAAAAAATAAATATGATTTCGTATAGCATAATTGATCGCCGTTTGTACGAAAATACATAAGTTGTTCAGGTAAAATCGTTTATCCAAAAAATAATAATACTTGAAAATACGAACTTCTTTCGGTCTTCGGATGTAAATATAACACCAGACTCTCACAATAATAATTGTGTTTGGCCCTTCATTAAAGTCAAAGTCAATTTTATTTTTGTAACATAGGTAGTGAATACAGTTCTTAAATTAATAATAAGTCGCTATGTTATGCCAAAAGGCGTACAAATACATATAAGGTTGCATAGCATGCGAAATAATAACAGAAAAATCACAGAGAAAAATGCATCATGCGAGAGGTAGACACAAATTATTTGGTACGTATGACAAAATTAATAGAATTTTGATAGAAACAAGTATTATAAAATGTCACAATATGAAGTAAATACTACAGTCAAATAAATATAATAATGATAAATGTCAAATAAATTACCATTAGTCTCAATATTCGACTAGAAATCGTCTAATGTGTTTATTCTCCAGTCAAAATAAATAAATAAATCTACATTAATTTATCATTTAGGAATTCATCAATCGTATAATAACATTTTTCAATTAATAACAGTTTTAATTTGTTTTTAAATTGTGTAACATTTAAAAGTTTTATTACATCTGGTATCTTGTTGTAAATGTGCGGCGCCATGCCTAAAACGCTCTTTCTCACTAAGGCTGTCTTACAACGCTGATTGCTTAAAGAGTTTGCGTATTGGCTACGAATCGCAACATCTCGTAAAGTTCTCTCGTAAAGTGCTCTCTAAGTGCTCTTTCGAACAAACTCATGTTTGTTTTGACGAAACACTAATTTCAAATATATATAATTATAACACACACATCGATCTTATGCATCTTTTTTGTGCCTTAAAAACAATATCCATATCAGTAGAATTGCCCCAAAAAACAATACCATATCGCAATATTGAAGCTACTAGGTCGTGATATGCAACTAGTAGCGCATCCATATTTATTTTTCTGGCAATTTGGAAGAGTGCGTAAGCTGATTTATTTATTTTTTTACTTAGGTCATCTATGTGGGCCTTCCAGTTAAGCTGATTATCAAGGAGTAAACCTAAAAATGTTGCTACTTTAACTTCTTCAATGTCACAGTTACTATGTCTAATATTTACTTTTGGTACTTCAGTTCTTTGGTGAAAGTGCATGATTATCGTTTTCTTTTAAGTTAATAACTAAATTATTTTTATTGAGCCAATTAATTATGTCCGATAATGTATTATTTATGTCAACTTGATAAATATTGCGATCAATACATTTCAATATGGCAGTACTGTCGTCTGCAAACATCACCATTTGATGTTGAATCACCTTTGGTAAATCATTTATATAGATCAAGAAAAGAGGTAGCCCAAGGACGCTACCCTGTGGGACACCAAACTTTATTAATCTAGAATGAGATAGAAAACTCTTTTCAAATTTTGTTCTTTTACATATTCTTGCAATCTCTGTACACTGCATTCTGTTGGAGAGATAGGATTCGAGTAGTTATAAAATGTTACCTCTGATACCGTAGCTACGCAGTTTGTTCAACAAGACGTCGTGCTTTACGTAATCGAAGGCTTTGGTCATATCTGTGTATATAGTACAAATAGGAGCTTTTTGGTCAATCGCCAACATAGTGCTACGTAAAAAATCAAAAATAGCCATATTGATCGTGGTGTTTTTTCTAAAGCCATACTGTTCCTTGCATAGTAAGTTAAATTTATTAACATAATACAAAGACAAAATAGTACAAAGACTTATAAATATTTTTTTCAAAAATCTTAGAAATTACAAAATTTTTGCTACTGGCCTATAGTTCTTCATATCAGTTTTATTATCGTTTTTATGAAGTGGTTTAATGATAACTTTCTTCAAGTAAACTCCCGTAAACTTTCACTGAAACTTGTTTATGACTTCGTTTTAATCAAAAGTTTCATTAAATTAAGTATTCTTCCAAAGTTTTCTGTAGAAGACGCATTTGCGCGGTTGGCTTAATTAGTGCATCGTAATCACAGTGCTCTTAAGAGTTCTCAAATTCACGGTTTAATATAAGGGTATTCGCATTTAACTAGAGAATCCATGTGGGTATAAGTGTTTCGACCCGAAATTAAACTTTGCTCCCCAAACATTGGACTTGATACAATCGCATTGCCTTTCTATGCAAAACTACTGAGAACTGCATACAATCATACCTATTAAAACTTTTTAGATCCCGAAAGATCACAAGGGAATCTTCCTTTGTTCGACTAGGAATATTTATCACTGTCCATTTCCACGAAAAATGAAAACAAAAGCTTCTTTTTTTAAATCCTGAGCACGTATTTCTCGCTAGGTGGCACTCGTAACTGTGTGAAAACCTCATACAGAGTTGTTCCATTTTGATATTCAATTTACGAGTCACGAACTATAACGGAGCAACACAACAAAGGCTGTCCTGTCGTATTTCAAACTGGGAGTCACGAAGCTTTTACTTTTATAGATACTTTCAGGTTCAATGAAATGGTCACGCGGGTCAGAAGAGGATTTACCTTTACTATTAACTTGTTCTATTTATTTATTTGCATACGATAAAAGCCATGTTCCATGGTTAAAAGTCCTATCGGTCAAAACAAACCGTCGCAAGTGGTTGCTGAGAATAGGGTCCTGGGTTCGATGGTTCGAGTTCCAGGTCAGGCAAAGTGTTATTGGGTTTTCTATCAGGAATTTCTCAAAAGCACCCACGGAGTTTGAATTTGTTCCCGGTTGATGACCAGAGGCTCACCCCCTATTAAGTGCATAACTGGCGAAATATGGATGTACTATTACGTACACCTCTGCTTAACCCTTCGCGAATTACAGGCGTGATAGTATTGTTGAGAATAGGATAAATTTTAAAGAGTAAGGAAACCACAAGTTCAGCTTCTCGTATAAGTATTGTAGCACATGTTTTTAAAGACTGACTTTTTCTATTGAAACAAAACATAAAATAACAAGCAAAAAAAAGAAATCTAAATTTATCAAAAAGTTTGGTAGCTGGTCGCCAACAGGTATATTAGGAAACAATTATAAACATAATTCTATGAACCAAGGACTAAAATAAATGAACGTCTACCTCTTTGTTAAAATTATTTTTCAGAAGTAAACTTCTTGCCTAGTCCTTAATCTCACAAAGTTCGATCACTGAAAACTGAATTCGGTCTGCCCACAGGCTACATCTATGTCAGCAGTCTACGATTGAAAAATATAGCCACAATCAAGATTGGTAAGACGATAGCTGCCCATTAAAGCTCGGTTGACGTATAGAACCAATATTTCCTCAGCTAACGGAGTAGCCGACTCTATGGTATTCTACGAGTACTTACTATGGTATAGAGGTATACCGCGATAGAACATTGTAGTACTAGTATGACTTTGTATTATTTTAGGTCGTGGCTAAAAAATTACAGCCTCTTTAGGTTAAGTCTCGGTTGCCTAAGTTAGTCCGTAGATGGAGGGTCACTAATTACACACTGGTTTTGCTCCATACCAGCTAATGCATACTAACCATTGGTCCCTGTCGGCGCCTCGCCTATGTGCGGTCAACCGCGGGGAAGGCGCGGGGCGCGGCGTACCGAGCGTGGGCCGCCGATTGCGGCTGCACGCGCTCCCCTCACTCAGCTTACCGACACAGGCCACTACGGGCATTTCTTTGTACCTAGCTATTGATAGTGTTACTTATGGTATTAAACCTATTTTATATACAGTCCACTACTCTTATCATTTAACGCCCACTCGAGTCTATACATTGGTCCTCCGATTGCGCAAAATTAATTACCGGTATAACCGTAATTAACGCCGTCAATATCATCGGTCGTCGTGTTCCACGTCGCGGACTTTGATCGCGCGCGAGCGCCACGCGGCACGACACGAACATTGAAGTAAAGGAGTCGTTCCCGAAGCAACCTGCATCGTCATCGTGGGAGCTGAAGTCATACAGGGAGTATAATACTGTATTTGAGTGAGTCCGTTCCAATTAGTTCTTTTTCTTGCTTTCTTCACATGCCGAAAAATTATTGTTTTTACTTTCAGTGTTCATATAGTGCTTAAAAAAACGTTATTTCCCATTAATATCAAAATCACTGCTTAAAATCACGCATATTTCGCAAAAAGCGCTAGGTAATCAGCTGATTCGCACGAAGTTGACACGTGTTGACCGATAGTGATTCACGATCCCTTTCACTAACGCACAGCTGTTTTGCTGTTTTTTATCTATTGAGCTCATTAGCATTGTGCGGCCAGGTGTTCTTTTTACGTAAACATGGCAGATAGTTTAAAGACATTAATTAAAAAACGTAGTTCAATTAAGTCGAAGCTTACTATTTACAGTCACTATTTAAAGGTGGTAAAAAGTAGTTCCACAGTATCTGAGCTGCAACGCTTAGACTTAGAGGAGCGTTTTAATAAATTCGAAACCTTACACACCGAATTTGACGCCTTTCAGACACAGATCGAGGTACTTTCCGATGACGACGAGTCTGCGTTGACTGAGCGTGAGGACTTTGACCGCCTGTTCTTTAACCTGGTGGCACTCACGCGCAGCCTGCTCGGTGTCTCGGCCAACGGTGCTGCGTCGGAGGCGGGCTTCAAAGATGCTGACTCAGGTGCACATGTTTCTTTTAGGAATTCTTTTGTTCGTTTGCCTAAGATAGATTTGCCTCACTTCGATGGGAACTACCAATGCTGGCTTGAGTTTAGGGATACATTTGGGTCATTAATTCACGACAACACTAGCATAAGTGACATCAACAAATTCCACTACCTGCGAGCTTCTCTCCAGGGAAACGCGGCTTTAATTATTAAAAACATAGACTTTAAAGCCGATCATTATTTACTTGCGTGGAATTTGCTGTGCGAACGTTACAATAACAACCGCCTATTAGTGAATAACCACTTTCAAGCTTTGTTTAATGTCGAATCCATAACAATTGAGTCAAGTGTTTCCATCAGAAACCTTGTTAACAACATTAATAAAAATGTTAGGGCACTAACAAATTTACAAAAGCCCACTCAATATTGGGATGATATTATTATTTATTTCATGGTTAAAAGGTTAGATATGACAACAGGACGAGATTGGGAAGAACACAGAAATAGTAATTTTAAAGAAGATCCTACTTTAACACAATTTTGTTCATTTTTAAGCAGGAAAGCAGACTGGTTAGAATCAGTGGAGTCCAATCATGGCACTTCTGTTATGAATACTACTGTTGCCTTAAATAATAGCCATAATTCTAACAAAACTGAGACTAAACCTAACCAGACAAATAAAAAATCAGACTACCAAATTAATAAAAATAAAAACAGTAAATGTCCACTTTGCTCCCAAACACATACATTATTTAAATGTGAATCTTTTAGAAACTTGTCCATAGAACATCGCTTACAAAAGGCAATTGAGTTCAAAGTGTGTATTAATTGCTTACGCTTTGGACATAGTTCAAACAATTGTAGATTTTCACATTGTAAATATTGCACAACAAAACACAACACGCTTTTACATTTAGAAAGTAACGAACCAAAACTTGCTTCCAATCCATTGCCTTCTGCTATGCCTTCTTCTTTACCTTCTTCAAGTGTCGCGCTTTCAGCCAATTCCATGCAGCTTGCTACTTCTGCGCATGTTTTACTGTCCACAGCGATGGTGAACGTGACGGGCGTGACGGGTAAGAAGTACATGGCGCGCCTACTACTGGACAACGGCAGTACGGCGAACTTTATTACGCAAAGCTTGTCAGAGAAGCTGGGTTTGTTACGACGCGGTACGAGCACCAAGGTAACGGGTATTAATAATCACATATCCACCAGTACACAGTCTTGTCATCTCACAATAGAGTCTTTATGCTGTGCCTTTACTGTAGATATCGAGTGTCATGTTTTGCCTGAAATTACAAAGGTTCTACCGTCTTCATTCATACATATCGCACACGTCCCTATTCCTTCAGGTCTTCAGCTAGCAGACCCGAACTTTAATGTTCCGTCGGTCGTAGATATCCTGGTAGGGGCAGAAGTTTTCTGGAATGTCTTAGGTAGCAAAACAATAGACATAGGGAAAAACCTACCTAAACTATGCGAGACCAAGTTAGGATGGTTAGTTTCAGGTAGTATTTCGCAACAATCATGTTTTTCTGCTATTCATTTTTGCCATCATTCCAATGTCACTCCCGACCTCACTTATTTTTGGGAGCTTGACAACGTAGCTTCAAAACATTCACTCTCACTTGAAGAGAGAATGTGTGAGCAGTCTTTTGCTCAAACCACTGTTCGTAATGACAGTGGAGGATTCGTCGTCACTATGCCTTTAAAAGGGGATCCTAGTACATTAGGTCATTCTTTTACCAATGCTAGAAATCGTTTTCTTTCCCTTGAACGGCGATTTAAACGCGATCCGTTATTTCATAAAAAATATAATGAGTTCATGAGAGAATATGAGCGCCTAGGTCATATGACATTAGACTCAGACTGTACTCATTCACCAGAAAACTCTATGAATAAATATTATATCCCACATCATGGAGTTATTCGTAGTTCCAGCACCACTACACAACTACGCGTAGTATTCGACGCATCAGCTTCTACCAGTTCGGGAATGTCACTTAATGACATTCAGATGGTCGGACCCGTAGTTCAAGACGATCTGTTTTCCATTCTAACACGTTTTCGTCAGCATAGGTATGTGGTGTCAGGTGACGTAGAGAAGATGTACAGGGCCATTGAGATAAATCCAGTCCAAAGACCTCTTCAAAAAATAATTTTTAGGTTTGAACCTTCAGAACCTCTTAGGACTTATACTTTGAACACGGTAACCTATGGTACCGCTTCTGCACCCTATTTAGCCACTAAGTGTCTTGTAAGTCTGGCTGATAACATTGAGGATAGTCGTGCCCAATGTGCCATTCGACGTGACTTCTACGTTGATGACTTTCTTAGTGGAGGGGATACCATAGCTGAAACTGTTGAAATTTCTAAAAAGGTGCATTCAATCCTATCATCTGCAAAATTTAATTTACGTAAATGGCGGTCAAATAACTCTCAAATTCTCAAACAAATTACACATAACAGTGAGTTACATAACACTTTAGATTTTTCTGAGCAAGGTTTGAACTCATTTCAAACTAAAACTTTAGGTCTTAACTGGGTTTGTGACTCAGATTCACTCACTTATAATATAAATATCACCTCCACTACTAAAGTCACCAAACGTCATGTCCTTTCTGTCATCAGTATGATCTTTGACCCACTAGGCCTCGTAGGTCCGTGCGTCGTCGAAGCAAAGATGATAATGCAGCGTCTATGGCTAGATAAGTATGACTGGGATGACGAAGTATCACCCGAAATGAAAAACCTTTGGTCTACATTTGAAGGCACAATAACATCATTGAATGATTTTAAAATTCCTCGTTGGGTTTTGCTTGAAGACTCTATTACGCATGAAGTACACGTCTTTACCGATGCGTCCGAGAAGGCTTATGGCGCTTGCGTGTACATTCGGTCTTGTAATGGCAGTGGATCCATAGGCGTACAGCTTCTAGTCTCTAGAAATCGCGTAGCGCCCATCAAACCAACAACGATACCGAGGCTTGAACTTTGTGGAGCTTTGTTAGGTGCAAGGCTGTGTACTAAGGTTCAGGAATCACTTACCATGCCCATTCATAGATGTAGATTCTGGTGTGATTCTACCATAGTCCTGGGTTGGCTCTCTACTCCTTCAAACCAATTAAAGCCTTTTATCAGGCACAGAGTCAACGAAATACAGGAAAGTACATGTGGTCATACCTGGAGCTACGTACCGTCGAAGGACAACCCGGCGGATCTTGTTTCCCGTGGTCTGAGCGCTAACGTTCTCATGAACGACCCTCTGTGGTGGTCTGGACCCTCATTTTTACAGCGTAGTGAAAATGAGTGGCCCAGCATGCCAAACACCGGGAAAGATAGTCTGCCGGAAGTAGTGACTCATCTTATTAGTGGTGATAGCAACAGTCATTCATTAAGTAGTAATCATACAAACATTCCCATTCATTCATCAATCATTCATGATTTATTAGTAAAGTATTCTAGCTTAACAAAAATACAAAATATATTTACATTTGTACAACGCTTTATTTACAATGTAAAACATAAAAATAAATTGCAAGGTAATTTTACTATCACAGAACTTGAAAATTCATTAAAGTTAATTATACATTATTCACAGCTTGAAATGTTTCCTGAAGAGTATAATTTGTTAAAGTCTGGACAAAAATTACCGCGCAAAAGTAGATTGCTTCCTCTGACACCGTTCATTGACGATCATAACCTCATCCGCGTGGGCGGGAGGCTCGATAACTCCCCCTACGATTTCAATGTAAAACATCCAATTGTTTTATGTAGTAAGCACGTACTTACTAAACTTATATTTCAAATGCAACATTTAAAGCTAGCGCACGCTGGTCCGCAGTTGTTACTGTCCTATATACGACAAACTTATTGGCCTCTAGGTGGCAGAAACTTGTCTAGGTTTGTCGTGAATAAATGTCTTAAATGTTTCAGACATAAGGCTCAGAACGTACAGCCTATAATGGGTCAATTACCCAGTTCAAGAACCAATCTTCAATTTCCATTTTTGAATAGTTACGTTGACTACGCTGGGCCAGTATTGATAGCCAATCGTAAAGGCCGAGGATGCAAACTTACTAAATCCTACATGTGCATCTTTGTTTGCTCGGCAGTAAAAGCCGTACATTTGGAGCTCGTCACCGACCTCACC
Source organism: Diarsia rubi (assembly GCA_932274075.1). NCBI lineage: Eukaryota > Metazoa > Arthropoda > Insecta > Lepidoptera > Noctuidae > Diarsia > Diarsia rubi. Next base: position 10,704,973 of record OW026417.1, on the reverse strand, counting down.
AGTGAGGCCTACATGGCCGCTCTAAATCGTTTCGTGGCGCGTCGTGGCAAGCCTCGAAGCATCACGTCCGATAACGGGACTAATTTCGTAGGCGCATCAAATGAGATGTGTAGGTTCTTACAATCATCAAATGTTGCATCTGAAATGGCACAGGAGGGTATCGATTTTATTTTCACGCCAGCATACAGCCCTCACTTTAATTCATTAGCTGAAGCTGCTGTAAAATCGTGTAAGCATCATTTAAAACGCTTATTACATCATACCCATTTCACTTTTGAGGAGATGGCTACCTGTCTCACTCACATAGAGGCGGTGTTAAATTCTCGCCCTCTAACTCCTCTTTCTTCTGACCCTAACGATTTTTCGGCACTCACTCCCTTTCACTTCCTAATTGGACGACCATTCTCATCGGTAATACATCCTCAGTTGACTGAAGCCAACATCACGCGGCTGAATCGTTGGAAGCGGATCCAGCTCATCAGGCAACATTTCTGGGGACGCTTTCATAATGAGTACACTTCTCTGCTGCAGGCAAAATCAAAATGGTCTCATTCCAGAGGTGAATTGAAGCCGGGGTCATTAGTCTTGATCAAGGACAAGACAACGCCACCTCTGCTCTGGTCCCTGGGTCGGGTCACAAAGACCTATCCCGGTGTAGACGGAGTCACGAGAGTGGCTGAGATGAAGACGAAGCGGGGCACCATTCGTCGTGCCTTCAACTGCATCTGCCCCCTACCAGTCGAAGATTGAAGACTTCTCTTCAACCCGGGGAATATGTCGGCGCCTCGCCTATGTGCGGTCAACCGCGGGGAAGGCGCGGGGCGCGGCGTACCGAGCGTGGGCCGCCGATTGCGGCTGCACGCGCTCCCCTCACTCAGCTTACCGACACAGGCCACTACGGGCATTTCTTTGTACCTAGCTATTGATAGTGTTACTTATGGTATTAAACCTATTTTATATACAGTCCACTACTCTTATCATTTAACGCCCACTCGAATCTATACAGTCCCTGCTGTCATATTTTGTAGATCAAAGATAGATAGGTCATTACAGATAGTCCATGGCCTGTAAGTCTGACAGGCAGTCTTACCAAAAGGTATTGTTTTGTTCAGTAACTGGGTTGGGAGGTCAGATGAAGTGACTCTGACCTCCCAACTCAGACGAAGTGGCTCTACGTAAAATATTGGTATTCAGCTGCTCATTAGACTGACCGACCCAAACATCGAGAAATGCTGGGCTGGTGATGATTGACGAAAGTAACGGTACCAATCTGTATGTCACGTCTTTACGGCTAACTTGAGTTGTTCGAACGAGTTACCGCGGCTCCGGACACAAAGGACTAAGAAGGAATATAGATAGTTTTAGTCAGTCAGTAGAAGACTGACAGTCGTTTGACACTTCCTTCCGCTTCGCCCAGAACGAGAGTAGTCATTTAATGATTTTCCACCCTTTTTTTTTTTTTTTTTTGGTGGGTGTAAAATCATCGAATAACCCCTCCCGCTCTTGGGCAGAGCGAAAGGGAGTGTCAGACTTCTACTGACTAAAAACCACCCATGTTCCTTCTTCGCCCTCTATGTCGAGGCCGCGATAACCAGAGGACTACCCGCAGCCCCGACAGGCGTCGGCCCTTTCGAGCCCCTCCCATGTTGCTGACATCTCTTTGAGGCGCGCATGGAACACGAACGCGCCGTCGACACGGCCTGTTTTCGTCGTGAGACGGACGGACGGCGAGTTAGCCCATCACTCACCGTCCACAGGCCCGCGTCTACGGTGGCCGGAGGTCATCGCGGTATGATTTTCCACCCTCCAAACGAAAACAAAACAGCAGGGTTATCATACTTTTTTATCCCTTTAAAACGCATGTGATAATTTTCGACCACGAAACCACGAGCAGAAGCTAGTAGGTACCAAATAAACTGTAAGCTTCCTTGAACTGGTCGTGACATGAGAATGCAGTATTATTCCAAGTAGGTATGTTTCAAATGATGACGATATTAATGCCGTCATGCAGGTATACGGAAAACGTCATTATTATTACTTGACCACATAAAACTGATTTCATGTTTAAAAATAAAGCTCTCATCTTTTCATTGTAATCCGGAACGCTGACCTTCAGTGAATGTTCGAAGTCATAGTTAACTTATGTTCTATCATATGATTGAGGAAATGACTCCACGTATCGATGAGGAATCAGTTTTGAGCCAGTACAATAAGATTTACTCGAGTGTATAGACACTAGATTAAATCTGCCATAGAATCTATGATATAAAGAATGCGGGTGGAAAATCATCAAATAACCCCTTCCGCTCTTGGGCAGAACGAAATGTAGTGTCAGACTTCTACTGACTAAAAACCACCCATGTTCCTTCTTAGCCCTATGTGTCGAGGCCGCGGTATTACAACTTGTGTACAACCCGCAGCCCCGACGGGAAGAATTATAGTCTGACGTGGTGATTTGATTTAGTATGGACATGCTATGAGATGTGTAAATGATGACGTGACGTCGGAGGGGATTAGGGCAGGAAGATGACGAGTCGTGGTGGTCGTCGAACCCGCACTGAGGAAAATCGTGTCTTACAGATAAACCTTTAATAAAATTCAGTAAAACAGTTCAACTCCTACTACGGAGTTTACAAAACATTACGTGCTAGTCGTTCGTATTGGCAAGTAATTAGACTTTGTAATTAGTTCCTTCTGAACGCAGACCGTGAGGCGTTTCCGACGCAACTTAATTTGCACTTGGAGAGCTAGTCTCAAAGCTTGATGGGCTTCTACGTAATTATGCTTTAATCTATTTAAGTGTACATCTAGAAAATGCACGGTGTAGGGAAAGATTCTGAAGAAACTTGTGTCCTCGAACCAGAAATTCGAAGACAATGTGGAATCTCCAATCGCTTCCTTCAGTAAGCGAAACAGGACTGAGTCATGTGTCCCATCAGATTTTATACGGTGACATTGTTTATGAGAGCTTTACTGAACACAAAGATCTGAGTACAGAGAACATTTATTAAAAAGAAAAGGGAAAACAGGCAATGTCTAAGAAACACACAGGTGTAATACAACTCTTACTATAACGTCACTATTACCCTTGAGTTTTCGTATAGCCAAGTTTATTTGCAAATCTAGATGTTTCCAGCGGCTTTTCACGCTTCAACTCGAAAATTATCCCACGAGAAGATAAAATCGGGATAAAAACTATCTTATGTGTTAATACAGGTTATAAACTATCTGTGTACCAAATTTTATCCGAATCCGTTCAGTAGTTTTTGCATGAGAAAAGAGAAAAGAGTAACAAACAGCCATCCATTCATCCATACATACTTACTTACAAACTTTCGCGTTTATAATATTAGTAGGATATAATTATAGATGTTTTACAACTACCATACGATAACCTCAGTCAAAATCCCCAACAATCATTTACTATTATTTACCACAGCGACCAAAGTAAAACAAACTCAGTTATTCCAAGATCGAAAATCATACAATTCTCTTCAAGGTTCAACCACTCTTCTTTTTTATTTCTCTCCATAAAACATGTTGTTAATTCTTTATGTATTTAATTCGTGAAGATTACGACACGAAACTCTTATTATGTGGTCGTAGTAAACAGCATCGTAAACCATCTGTCACCAATCACCAACCTATGACCTTCCTTAGTAATGAAAATGAAAAATATAAAACAAACGCGTAAAACATAAAACAAGGATTAGCGAGCTAACTGCAACTGCGAACAGCTGAAAATGGAAAATGAAGCTTTTGAATGTACCCAGAAGTCATAATTTGCAAATGACAAATATTTTATTGAAGTATCCATATTTAAAAGGAATTAGGTACACATACATTTTCGCAATCCTGAGAAATGTACTCTTCTCCTTAGGTGTCTTGTTAGCATTCTAATAATTATAAACTGGCATATATTTTAGGAGCTTAATCATTTGGCGGTAAAAGTTTTGAGTCCACGAAAAGCTTTTTTAGGGTTCCGTCGCCGGATGGCAAAAAACTGAACCCTTATAGATTCGTCATATCTGTCTGTCCGTCCGTATGTCACAGCCACTTAATTCGGTAACTGTTATAACTATACGGTTGAAACTTGGTAGGTAGATGTATTCTATGAACCGCTTTACGATTTTTGTACAAAAATAAAAAATGAAAGATTAAGGGGGGAATATATGTATAATATGTATACTAATATATCCCCATATATGGAACTGATACTAAAAGAAACTTTTTTTAGCAAATCTATTCGTGTGAGGTGTCTATAGATAGGTCTATAAAAAGTCAATCGTTTAAAAGATAGACACTTCCTTCCTTAAAATGGTAAAATGAGTGTCCCCGCCCCTTAACTTTCCCCCTCTAACTTTTAAACTAAAAGAGTTAAAAATCTAAAAAAATATATATATACTGTAGATCGCAATGAAAACTTTCAACCAAACTTTAGTTTGGACGATATATAGTAAATAGTTTTGGAGATATAGCACATTTAAAAACCGCAAATATAACTATCATTTATACAAACACTATGAAAAACTAACTTATCACAAAATTTACCGCTTTAACAAGAAATAATATAAATTAAAGGGGGCTTCCCTACTACGATGTTACCGAACCCTTCATGTTCAAGTCCGACGTGCACTTGGCCAGTTTTTTAGTATTACTAAGAATATAACATCATAATTCCCCGCCTACCTGCATCGCTTGCCTTTTATTCCCAAAGGACGTGAGGTAGGTGTACCTAATAGTGCACCCACATTTCACCAGTTATATATATACGTCCTATGATATAGGGCGCTACTCTATTGCCATCAACAGGGGTCGGATCCAGATTTCGCGACTACTAGAATCGAACCCAAAGGCTCACTTTTAGGACAAGTTTATTGTAAAACAGTTCAAGTTCTTTTGACACAAATAATGATTATAGCCTGGCGTAACACACAGACTTTTTACTCATTCTCACACAGTCACATCAAAATATCCACGCGTACGAAGTCGGGAGCAAAAGCTAGTTAAACATAAACAAAGCCTTATTATTCCTTCAGATATTTTGGTAGAAAAACGCTACCCGCCTGCCTTGTAATTAAGAAAGGATATCACGTCATATAAATTAGTCGCGCACAAAAGTTAACAAGGGTGAGGACAAGGACACGCTAAACAAATAATGAACAATGATAAATTACAATGAGGTTGACTCTCTCTAAATAACATTTATTATAAACATACGTGTATAGAATATATAGCTGTATACGTATGTATAAATAATTCTGTAACATATTCCATGGGCAAAAAGTATACAAGACAAAAATTTAGATGGTTACCTATTCCTTAAGCATATAATATCACATCGCGCCTGTAATGTACGAAGGGTTAGGCAGAGGTGTACCTAATATGAGATCCACATTTCTGCAGTTATATTTAAGTTCCATGGGCGTGCCTATTGTCTCAACCAATAGCAAATCCAGACTCCGTGGCTCCTGCTTCTCAGCAGAAACTTAAAAAAACACTAGAACACTTTAAACGACCCTATAATCGAACCCAACACCTCATACTCAGCGTTCGCGCTTGCGACCACGAGACCAACTAGGCAATCTATTCCTTCATGATGTCTACAAATAAATCAGTTCCCTTCTCCATACTTTCATTAAATTGACAGCGCCTTAGAAGGAATCCAAGGAAGCGGTAATTAATTTCCATCAAGCACATAGAAACGATTCGTTTTCAAACGCTGCCTGGTCCGAAATTCTTCAACAATTTCGACAGATTTAAACGGAGCTGCACAGTTTCGGCATTTGTGTTACGAACCATACCACCCCAAAACTTTTGTTGAATGAATTTTCATTCCCATAAAATTAACTCATTTATAATTCATTATTATTTACCAACTTCCTAGTGAAACTTTCATAATTATTTTCGTTAATGGGTAGTGAAGTTGATTACAACTTTAACTTTATTTAGACGTTGCACATTGTATTTTACAACAATTTGGTTGTTTGATTGGGTTTTACCAACAAAAATTTCTCAGTAACAACCACGGAGTCTGGACTTGCGCTCGGTTCATGGCAATTTAGGTTCACCTCCGTATTACATAACTGGCGAAATGTAGGTACTATTTGGTACAGCTCTGCCCAACTCTCCAGCGATAACAGACGTGATGTTAAGTTATGTTAGACGGCCGCGGGTTGTACACTAGTTATCGCGGCCTCGACATAGAGGGCGAAGAAGGAACATGGGTGGTTTTTAGTCAGTAGAAGTCTGACACTCCCTTTCGCTCTGCCTAAGAGCGGGAGGGGTTATTCGATGATTTTCCACCCGAAAAAAAAAAAGTTATGTTAGATTATTGTGAGGAAATGCGAAATTTGGAGGTATTCCTCGAAGCGCTCCCGTTTTGAAACGCTCCCATCTAAGCGCTCCCGTTTTGTTCCTCCAAGCGCTCCCAAAATGAGCGTTTCGAGGAACGATTAAAAATATTAAAATTTATTTCCTCAAAGCGCTCCCATGATTAACTTTCGGATAGAGATGGGACTATACTAACTGAAATTATCGATAATAACTAGGTCATAAGTAGAACACATTGTTATAATATACAACTAGCGGCCCGTCCCGGCTTCGCACGGGTTTGGTAATTTTTTTTTTTTGTTTTATTGTAAATCCTTTAGTCCACCAAATAGATGAATATAATCTGCCGACATATGTACCTATTCATATTTTTTTATTGTTTAGAAAGCTTATGATTTCTCTCCATTATGTTTCCCATTACTACCTACCCCCGTCCCCGCACACCTCAATGTTTTGTCGGAAGTTTTTCGTAGAAATAAGGCAATGAGGTGTCTATCGTTTACGTCAATGGTAGAAATGACTTTCCTTGTCCTAGGCGGGGCGAGAGAGTGTCAGACTCTTACTGACTAAAACCACCTACTGACTAAAATCACCTGCTCTGAGCCGGGACCCAGTAACGTATTGCGCTCAACGGTGATGCTACTTATGCGATTGATAAAATGGTTAAAACAATTTTATAATTAATTTTTGCTATTAAAGATGCGGCGCGCGCGGCGCGTGAGTCCTGCATACACACATACAAACCGTAACCCCGCCTCCCCATTGTATCCTAGAGAGTCGCGTTTACCGAATTCACACGAACCCAGCCGAGCATTGCCCGAACTTGTGTTTACGTAAAATTGCGTTTTGTTGTTATCGCAAGTTGCGCGAATGAGTCACGGAAGCAAGTTTGTTTAAAGAAAGTTCGTGAAATAGTTGTGTGAGCATGGAACCAATTTTTGGACCAAGTACTGGAGACGTGCTAATTAAATACGTCCAAAGTAAAAAAGGAAAGAAAGTGTTGTTATGTGATAATTATACATACAGACCAATAAAAGTTAATAAGAATGGGAACAGTGTGTGGCGGTGTACAATAAAGACGTGTGGTGCCTTCCTAACTCTTAATAAATATGAAGATATATTAAAAAAGAACGAACATTCTTGTCGGCGTAATGAGGCATCACAATTTGTGCGAGAAGTAGTGGAGGATATTCACCAAGAAGCCATGTCCACCTTAGACCCTCTCCCTGAGGTTTATAAAAGAAAACTTAATTGTTTATTAGACCAGGGAATTAATTTGACACATCAAATACCAAAATTTGAAAATATTAAAACTGGACTTTATAATAAAAAAATAAAAGTTTTGGAGTTAAGCGTTTGTTTGGGAAATGTCTAACAGATGTGCAAGTAAGTAATTAATATAAAAATATGTATATTTTATTTGATGCCTTGCCCTTTAGAGTCACATTAATCTATGCTCTAGCACAGATGGTACCGTGGCGTGGAGCTAGTCGCCAGTGGTACACACAAAGTACTCTTGTAATTATTATGTAGGTCCTACTGCAATGTGATTATTATACGTATATAATTTAAATTAAGTATATCTATGCGTTTTATTTATAACATCCTCTTTGAATACACAATAACATTGGTCCTTGTATACACATAAGAGTGCCGAAAGCAAAAAGATATTATTCTCTCAATTTCGTAATTTGGTTAAGCAACTTCGATGTTGATGATGCAACATGAGTTTTTAAAAATTATCGATATAATTCATTACGTTTACTTCATGCTTTTTCCTATTTTTAAACGTGGGAGCGCTTCGAGGAAATAAATTTTAATATTTTTAATCGTTCCTCGAAGCGCTCCTTTTGGGAGCGCTTGGAGGAATAAAACGGGAGCGCTTAGATGGGAGCGTTTCAAAACGGGAGCGCTTCGAGGAATACCTCAAATTTGTGTTAATGGTTCTGTCGCAGTCAAACATTTCTTCGTCAAACCATTTGCCGTCGGTTGTCAACCTGCTTACTATAGACTTACAGAGCCTCTAAATGTTATCTTAACTTTACTGAAACGACCTAGCAAAGCTAACGGTATCCATCTGTTGCCGTAACAAATTCCATTTCCTGGCTCGCTTGTGCAAACATCGTCTCCTACAAGTTGGCTTCAACCTCTTCTTGGCGCTTGCTTTCGAATCCTACAATAACCAAACTATTTCGTACTAATGCAAATATTCTAGGACATGTTTTAAAAATGAGTGTTTATTTCTTGCTACATTACACAATTGTATGTCTGAAAGTTGGGGTATTGTTGTTACAGTTATGAACTTTTCGCCTTGCAAGTAATTAGTATAGCATTTGAGCTATATGGTTATTAAAAATCCTCTGGATCCCCGTAGTTTTCATCAAAACTTAATTTTCCAAAACCATGAAACACATAATTTATTTTTGCCTCGCCGTAATCTAAAGACATTGGAAGTAATAAGGATTCTACCCGAAGGATGCTCACTAACTTTATCGAGCTAAAATTTCATAAAATAATAAGAAATTACGGAACAATGTACGGTATTCTCATACTATTGAATTTCAAAACATAATATACCAATAAATTAACGAAGATATACTCCTACAGCCCTCCAGAGTACAATACAAGCTAAGATCCTCAGCAAACAAGAGGATCTCTGTGAAACAGAATATTACGATGAAATGCAATGCGAGCCAGCGCGGTGGAAGGAACACGGTAATCCTATTAATTATGATGAACACCGCCTTATGAGTTCATGTGAGATGGAATCCACGTCTATAGCTGTAATATGCAGGAAACACGCGCTTATGTGCTTTATTGTTTGAATGTTGTTATGATTTTGATCCAATAACGAAGTGTTCTTGAAGGATTGGCCGGAAAACGCGATACATAGAGAGAGTTTGAAGAATACGGGGAAGACATTAGCTCAGTTTTGCTTTATTTTTTTGTAGACACCAGAGGAATTGCTGCAAAGCATTCTCATTTTCTCGATAATATGTATCATCACACTTGTTTAGCAAAGTCTATTTAATTATAAAACAATTTCTTGACCCAACCAAGCGTCACTATATCTAAACATTCAACCCTTACAAAGATATAAGGAAACCTTTTTTTATCAACCAAAAGCTCTGAAACAAAAGACGTGAAAATACTCGTAAGATCTACAGGTGGTTGCTAAATCGAACACACAATTACGTTTTCAACTTAGCAGTAGAACACAGACTAACACGCAACAGTGGCCTAATTGAACAAGATTATTCTATTGAACTAGTACATTAATTTAGGCTGTGGCAATTTATTTTACTCGGATAATTCGGGAGGATTTCAAAGATTCAATTTCGCATTCGGAGCCGTATCACAAAATGCCTAAGCTGCCTTTCCTTACGGGCGTGAGAACCGTATTGAACCTTTTTAGCGCCCTATTCTATCGTATTGTGAGGCTGTAAGGTAGGTGAAGAAAGCTGTTCGTTCGATAAGTTGGATGATTCTTGTTAAATTGTCTTTTATGATTGTTTGACTAGCGTTTGAGTTTGAATAAGGTATAAAATTGATGTATTCTTATTGAGAAAATTATTGGTGAACAAAAAGCATTTCGTTTAGCATGCTAAGTCAATTCTATTCGAAAACAATTAACATAAACGCTGAAAATGAGACATGTCAGTTTAGAAACGTACCTATAACAATTGACTTGTGTTTTATTGAAACAAAAGTTACAGCTGAGCTTTCATAGATTTCAGCGCCACAATAAAAACAAATACGATACCTGTTTTCAGATAGTAAAATTGGACTGTACTCGTATTTCACGGGTAGCACAACCCACCTGAAATCCCATTCATCCGAATATCCAAATAAAATCGGAAATTTTTTATTTGTTGTACCATAAAAACGCACAAATGGAAGGTTTATTTTACAATCACGTCGTTATTTGAAAGGTCAATTGCTTCAATAAATTGGGTATTATGATTGTGCACACATGATTTTTTCAACCACCCGCAAGTGGTTTAGATCAACATTCAAATAATATGTGTTCATTGCTCAATATCCATTAAATATTACAATCAATTTAATGTTTAAAGGAAACGAGAAGAACATTAAACAATAGGACGATTCATCCTGCAAAAGCAGAGGTAGACCATGATTTGCCATTAATGTAGCCACATCATACAATATCATATCACTATCATAGAAGATGAAAGCAGTGTTAGCAACCCTATAAGCATCTGGTCAGGCAACAGCCAGATGCGTAAATAAAGTTCTGAAGATCGAAAGTACTCACGCAGACCGAGGAAACATGGCACCAAATCGAGACAACCTGTACTCAGCAGTCGATAAACATCAGTTCATTCAATATTTCACTCGTACAAGACTTCCTTCACTTCCAAATCAATGGAACTAATTCAAATCACATCATCAGCAATCCACGACCCAATAGATTCACTGTACTGCATACTGTTATATACTTAAGTATGTATTATGCCTATAGCCACAATTCGTTTACGGGTCATAAATCATTGCTATCAGTGGCATGTTTGAGCATAGACTAATATATATTGTATCAGTATATAATTGTTTTGGGTTTAGGTAGCTTGTATTGGAAATCAGAAATTGGTCAGCGAAGTAGCTTCAGATTATGTTGTAACTGTTATAATTTGGGTTTGAGAATAAAAAAAAAAGGTAAATATTTGAATGCCCGACTAAGCATCATAGAAGAAAGTACTACTGAGCCAGAGGCTCCCTGTTTGTGATAAGGAGTAGTCTGTTAAGAAGACTGTTATTACGCGGCCACCACAACACTAGCTCTTGATTTATTCATATTAGGTTCAACCAAACTGATCAAAGTCTATGTATGAAATTATATGAATGCTTTTTAACGCGCCTTATATTTTGAAATAAGAATTTATTAATGTTTGCATGCCTACTTTATGGCGAAATGTATCATTGCACTATTTTATTTTATCATCTTTTGTTGCAAACTTTGACTTTTTAATCAGCCCCAGACATTCTGGGGCGGAATAAAAAGTCAAAGTTTGCTAAGCTTGCAAGAATTTATTCATGTATCATTGCACTACATTTTATTTTATCATCTTTTGTATCAAACTATGACTTTTTATTCTGCCCCAAACATTCTGGGACGGAATAAAAAGTCAAAGTCAAAATTATATATAAATGTATCTTTTAGTTATAAATAATGTCGCTCAGAATACTAAAAGAATAATATAGAATAGGAAACCTATTCAGATCCTCGTAACTATAACATTTAAACTTTATTGCAACCTTGCAGAATATATTTAAGAGATAAACACTGAAAGTGTTTATGACACGTTTATGACGACTAACCCTGGACTTGTCTACCTAGACGTTAGATAGTAAGGTCAATACCTGAATGTGAAGGTGTAAAGGTTAGATAATATATTTACTATACATATTCCTTTGTTATTGTTGTGGACTCTAGATAGATCTTAGATAGATCTTTCATGATTCAAAAGCTATATTCTCGTATATCTAATAATTAATGAAATCACATAAAATATTTTTTTTATTTTCAGTTCCGGAACCAGAACTGAAAGGGTTTCTTAGAATTTACATTTAATTAATTATTATAACTTTTTGTTAGATGAATCCAGACTTTTTTTTTGCGGGTGGAAATCATCGAATAACCCCTCCCGCTCTTGGGCAGACCGAAAGGGAGTGTCAGACTTCTACTGACTAAAAACCACCCATGTTCCTTCTTAGCCCTATATGTCGAGGCCGCGATAACTAGTGTACAACCCGCGGCCCGGTGTTCAACCCGCGGCCCATGAATCCAGACTGCAAATCATATCCATACTCCATGGATACTACTGAGAAAGATTTTCCTGATGGAAAAATTCTATTAGTACAATCGTTCAGCAGTCGCGCTTCTGACCCCTAAATCAACGAAGCAGTCGCAGTTTTCGATTATTTTTATTGACTTTTTTTTCTGATTTGTTGACATTGTATTGTTTTTCAGATTTGTAGGTATTGTATTTATTGATATTTTATTTTCAAATGACTCTTCAATGGATTTGTTTTTATCACGTGTCTCGTAACGTGTAATAATATGGAGAAACCTGAAATGTATGTTTATTTTTTTTACATATTTCCACAATTCTTTTTTACAGATATCTAAATTAGATTGAAAGACGTACTTACCATTAAAATGTGATCTGAGATCTGAAGACTTTACCAAAGCAATTTCCAATTCAATGGTGATTTATGTTACTGGTACAAAGAACAGTTCAGACTTTGTCCGTCTATGGTAAGTCTAGCTTTTGTCATTGGATTCGACCGCGTGATGTTGAACAAACTTACTACCCGTATTAATATTTGTATGTAACTGAAGCCATGTTATAATTTCGTCGAAATCCGTTTATTCGTTAAAGCCTGAAAAAGTGCTAAGTCCACAACGAGATCTTCCTCTATAACTTAATCAAGAATCTAAATCACGGCTGAAAAACAAAATTAATTTACCAACTTGCAAATACTAACGCAACTCCTATGACAAACTTAAATAGTCGTCAGCTTATTTTATCTTTACTGACGGTGTCAAAGTAAAGCATTGAAGTACTGAACTAAAATGGAGAGTTTATAATTATCCTCCTGACATAACTGTCTGGAGAATCCTCAACAGTATCCCAGACTTGGTGTGGAAGCACTTGAACATTATGCAGCATATTTTAATTTTAATGACGCTGCAGGCAATGGTTACTAATTCCTACTTGCTTCAGTTCTGTTTAATTTATTTATAAAGACTAAAGAAGTCCTAGGTTAACTTGATCGTGTATGTCTAGCTAGAAACATCAGTGTGTCAACTAAATTATTCTTTTTTTAATTAAAATTTAGTAAACAAATTCCTTAGGTCAACTTAGTGTTTTGTTTACAGCCTGACGAAAGATTGTTTTTAATAAATACTAGAGTAGTCGGCCTTCATAGTGTAATAACGAAAACTTTGTTTTCAAAATTGATGAAAGACTTGGAATGGAGAAGTTTCAGTTTTTTTTTTAGATTAAGTTTTATTTATTTATGAAAAAACATAAATCTCATAGACAAATCAAAGTTTGTACTTTGTACCTCGATGGTTTTCGCATCGACTATAAAGATACTGAAAAAGATCTAGGTGTAACTATCGACTCCAATATGTCGTGGCGAGCTCAGGTCAACGAGGTCAGTCGTAAGGTACACTTCTCCTTTCATTCACTGAAATCCCTTAAGAGTCTTCTGCCTTTGAAGACTAAAATTAATCTGGCTCAAACGCTTATTCAGCCGATAATAGATTATGCCGACGCCTGCTACGTGGATGCTACTGAGGAGCTATTAAATAAGTTTGAGCGCTTGCAAAATTTATGTATTCGCTTTATTTATGGTCTTTTTTTTTTTTTTTTGGGACAAGCCCGCCTCACTATTCCCAAACCACTGTAACTTCTGTAAGCCAGAATCAACAGTGGCGACCACAAGAAAAGCGCCGAGACAATGAAGCTCGACGAAGTCCCAGAGAAATGATTTGACTGTCTTGGATCCCGCAACGAAATTAATCAGAAAAGAATAGCGGAGGAGTAGGAAAAGCAGAAATTTCCACTTCCCTCCATATCAGCAGGAGACAGAAAAGAACAAGGCCAATAGGCACACAGGGACGCATACAACTGGGATAAGCCCAGTTGCCTAGCACCACGGATATTGTTGTCATTAATATTACTGGGTCCTAAGTTGTGAGCTGTTATATCTGATTCCAATAATAGGTATGACAAAAATGCTTGAACGCACGGAAATTTGTTCTTGTTTCTACAAGGTCCGTATAGTAAATAACTCCGGATGTAACCTGTACACTATCCAACATAATATTGCGTTCATTCTGCCAAAGACTACACTCCCATAAAATGTGATGTGCAGATTGTTCATATTCGCAGTCAGATGTAGAACATTGACAAAAAGGCGACGCAACAAGCTTGAAGGAAAATAATTTACTCTTAAAGTTACCATGACCAGTGAGAAATTGGGCAACACAGTGATCCACCTCCAGCCATGTCCTGGCCAGCCGCTCACGAACGGATGGAAAGAACTGGTGGCGGCCGACGCAATTTTAAGTGTTTACAACCGTTGCATTGCAGAAGGCGTTTTTCCTCGTATATGGCGACGCGGCTTTATACGAATAATTCCGAAAAGTGGCGACAAGCCACCGGACGACCCTAAGTCTTACCGCCCTATAACACTACTACCATCTTTGGGGAAACTCCTGGAGCGTCTTATCGTTCCACGTTTACTACCAGACGGACCGAAATTTCACAACAACCAATTCGGTTTTACCGTGGGAAAATCTACCGTAGACGCGGCACTTTCTGTCCGGAAAATTGTCAATACATCCAAACATAAGTACGTAGTTGGGATCTTTCTAGATATTTCTGGGGCTTTTGATAACGCATGGTGGCCGATGCTACTCCTTAAACTGAAAATTCGTGGTTGCCCTAAAAACATATACAATCTTGTTTACTCGTACTTCTTAAATGGTTCCGCGAAACTCAAACTCGGACATCATTCTATGTCAAAGTCCCTTACCATGGGATGCCCTCAGGGTTCGGTTATGGGTCCGTATGTATGGAACGTAGGCTTTGATGACTTCCTCGCGATTCCACTTCCATGCGGCTATTCATTAACCGGTTACGCGGACGACGGCCTGCTGCTCATTCAGTCAAGTACTCGGGCTGGACTCGAAAATTTGGCTGACACTTGCCTAAAATTAATATCCCAGTGGGGTGATCGTAACCGTCTGACCTTTGCACCTCATAAAACTTATCAACTTCTTTTAAAAGGTAATCTTAAATCATGCCCCAGTATAAAATTTAATAACGTTCCCGTGAAAAAGAAGGAGTCCGTGTGCTACCTTGGGTTTGTCTTAGAGAGGAATTTTTCATTCATTGAACATATAAAAACCGTCGGTGAAAAAGCTAAAAAGAACTTTTATGCCTTAACGAGAATATCTAAATCTACGTGGGGTTTATCATTTGTAACTCTGAAGACGATCTATGGGGCTACTTACTTGGGGTGTATGTGCTACGGGGCACCAGTTTGGGCCGATAGGGCCACCATAGGAGCGGCACGACGTAAATTACTTCAAAGCCAGCGGTTGGCCTTTATTTTCTTGTGTAAAGCGTATAGGACGGTTAGTACTGAAGCCTTACCGGTACTGGCAGGGGTACTTCCAGTCGATCTCGAAGTGCAGCGCCGTGCTTCAATGTACTATTGCGCACGAGAGACCGCGGACGCAGACTTTTTAACACAACGTGACCGTACTAAAATAGCTAGATTACTTAAACCACAGACTGACGTTTGGGAGGATCTTTTGTCAGAATGGCAATGTAGGTGGGATAATTTTATTTATGGTCTCCGTAAATATGACCACGTTTCTTACTTTCGCAAAGAACTCAAGTGGCTCCATCTTCGAAGGAACAGAGACAAGAGGAGACATGATCCTAGTTATGTCTCCTCTTCAATATCCTACACAACCAGCGTTTTTCTTATGCCCGCTGCACTGACGCTCCGTGTAGATCTCACCTTAGATCCATACTTAAATTCCCTCCTTACAAATCCAGCTATTACTCCTATTCCTTCTCTGTCCATGCTGTAAGGTTCTGGAACTCACTTCCGCCTAGCATTCGGGACCTTAAGACTATCTCACTATTCAAAACCAGAGTGAAAGAATATTACCTTTCCTCTCCATTGTGATTTTTAGGTACATTAGTATTTATATTTAAATATAAATATAATATATATATATATATATATATATATATATGTTGTTGTTATTGTTGTTGTGTATTTATATATTATTATATAGGTTAAGTTAGTTCACATAATCACAGAATTCTTTTCCTCTTCTCACATTTTGTCTACATTTCTTTTTTCATGGCAGAAATTTCTTGAGAAATAAGTAGTACCTTTGTACTCTAATGTTATATTTTAATATACTAGATAAACCAATACATTATACCCAGTTGTAAGGCTCTACCACTGGCTCTTCTTTTTAAGGCGAGGTTAACCCGAACACCCGTAGGCATTTATCCCTTACTTCAACACCCGCAAGGAAACGGGAACCCGCTCACCCTGTGACAGAACTTAGCAGGGGTGGCAGAACACGTCAGACCTCCAACACCTTCACCTCGTGTCTAAAGTCTGATATTGAAATAAGTCACTGTCACTGAACAGATAAAGGAGGTCCCCTTTTATCTATTCTGTGGGTATTATATAAATTATATACCTACATTTTTAAGACCTCTGTTTTTGTATAAATTTTATTGTTCAAGACCTAACCTAATATAACTCTAATGAAACAATAATAATTAGACCATAATTTAGACTTGTCTTTGCGATTTAATTCTATGCAGAAAAGTGAAAGTAATCGTGTATCGTACGGCCGAAATATGTAGAGGGAAGTGTGAAATACATGGCATGTATACATCGATCACTAATAAAAAACTAGATACACAATCCCATACAAAAGTTCTCTAAAAACTGTCGCCAAATGTTTAGGCCTAATACTAGTTGAAATAAATATACATTAATGTAAATTCAACCTTAAACACATTGCCTAAAGTTGTATTCACAAAGCTACGTACAAAAAGCAATAAATTTTTACGACCGGTACTCGTTGGTCAACCAAATTCAACCTTACACGCATGTTTTAAGGTCAGAATTACAAAGTGTCAATAAAAAGCAATAAAAATTAACGACCGAGCCTCGTCGCTTGGACAAGGAATGAATGGAGTCGAACTGCCCTATATTTTTTGTTATTGAAATTGAAATTTTTAAATTTTGTTCGACTTGTTTTAAAAAATTGGAAGAATTCTTCGGATCTTTGACGCGCTATAACTGATATCCATTCTCCACACCTCACTGGACCTCGAGGAAAGCTAAAAAAAAAACAAAATAAATAAAATCTCACTTCTTTAATTTTATTACATGCACATATTCAAAATAAAATCTATAAAGTGTTACTATAATATTTAAAGAAATAGTAAATAATTCTCATTAAATAATTAAAAAAAACAATCTTATATGAATAAAAAAAAAAAAACAATAGCGTCTCCAACAAATGGAACAGAATCAACACACTTAACTCGAACAATTTAAGTGGGCATGCGATAGTATGATTAAGTACGTTTAGTAAGGGTCTTTACAATTGAGATGCCTTATAACTCCTAATATGCAATACGACTTATTAAAATAAAATGTTTTTACAATGATTTCTTGATAAAATATCAGTATTTACAATACAGTGATAACAATTAAATAATGATAATATTAATACTTACCGAAAATATGAAATTCCATCCTTTTTTAGGGTCCTGGATGTGTGATTTTTACAATTTTTAAACGAGCACTGAGACATGTTTACCGTCGGAGCGTTCAAATGCTACTAGACTAAAAGAGCACCCAAATGTTCGAGTGGGCGCTCATTCGGTGAGGACATTTTTTTGTCACCGATTGTGTATCTAGTTTTTTATTAGTGATCGATGCATGTATACTACTTTTTATTATTTTTTTCATTATTAAATTTTGACGTATCTACGAAAATTACGTTTAACCGGGAAAGCTCGCGTTTAGTTCGCACAGAATTTTCTTTAACAATGTAGGTACGTCAAAGTTTTTCAATTCCCAAGACTTCCGTGAAACAGAGTGGGGTAGTAGACACAATATGAGCAATATTGCGTCTGATTACAGCTTAATACAACCTGTAAGTCATAGATACCACGTCAAGCATTATGTTATATTTCATTCTAAAGTTGTGTCCTGTTTTATTGAGTTTTCATTGCGAAGCATTTACAGCTTTATGTACGGCATTTCGGCGGATGAGGAAAATTTCATTATGTTTAGCCCGATGGAAAAAACTTGTTTTTCACAAGAAGGAATGGTGTTATTCCCGTTATATGCATGCACAAATATGTTACACATATTGTAAGACAATAAAATACAAGACAATAGTAAAAATGTGCTAAAATCCGTAAAATTTTAACACTTTTTTATTGGCTTTACTGTAACCAAATATCTATGGTAACCAACTATGCTATATAAACAAACTTAAAAGTTCTTCCCGATTTCTAATTGAGCCGAAATATTGATAACAACTTGAAACATGGCTTCTAACTAACGATTACAGTGTACTAGTAGTTTTAATTTTAAGTTTGCATGCTAAATTGATAATTTGTAAGACCATATTGTACCATATTTGATGCAAATAAACAATCTTGAATCTAAATCAGCTACAACAATGAAATGACGTACCATTATCTTTGGATATTCCGCATATTATTATGACCTCATCTAATTGTTTTTCTTAGTCAGTCGGCCTGAACCAACAGACATGACCCGTTGACTTATGATAATTTAGTCTTAGTCTGCAGACGATTACGCGATGATCTTACAAAGAACATGGGTTAATACCATAGATAGAGCAAAGCTTGGATTCACTGAACTGCTGACTAAATAAAAGGTAAGGAAAACTCATTAGTAATTACTGTAATCATTGTTTGAATCATCAAAATGATGACGTTGGAAAGTTTTGATCGTGCTGTACCAACCCCATCATCTGCCTACGTTGGGGCGGGCTTCTAGTCTAATTTTACATGGAGCGTCTGCCTGTCTGAACTTCAGAAACCAGTTAGTACTGGGTAATACGATATCCTTGGTAAGACTGGTTGTCAGACTTTCGGTCACTGACTGCCTGTAATGACTGCCAAAGGTCTACAATTAACAGCCGCGACAAATGGTTTTAACGTGTTTTTCGAGGCACAGAGAAAACACAGTACCTAATAAATGGTCACCCTATCCACCTACACTATCTATGCAAGCGCGGCTTAACCTGAAGATTGACCCGAGCGGTTGTTATTATTCAGCGGTATGCTTTAATACCAGAAGCAAGTAAAGAGAAACAAATAAAAAAAAGTAGTTAAAAAACTAAAAAACCCGACTGAAAAAACTGAAAAGAAAAAAACAAGCACATTTTAAATTAAACAAAACTTGGAAGCAGGCGGGGTCCATTCTATTTTCATTTAATTTCATAATTTAATATATTATTCAAATGTTCAAATCAGCAAATTTATTTGTTTTTTTTTTAATTTTAATGTAGCCAGTGACACTCGCGCTATCAAGGCGAATCTAACGACGTATATTTTATTCAAATCCCTTCATCCGTTTAGGAGTTATGAGGGAACAAAGAAACGGACATACATACACGCCAAACACATAACCCTCCTTTTGGGCTTCGCCGCAATCGGGTAAAAAATAGACTAAGGAACTGCTGCACTGTAACCACTAAAAAAGCTAAAAACTATAACCCCACAACGACAAAAAGAAACGACGCTGAAAAAGAATGAAACAAGATTTTCAGGATGCTGAAAAAGAAAAGCAGTCACACGTGTATAGGTACTAACCTAAACACTTAATTAACGTGTGACTGCGGCTTTTCTTTTTAGATTAAAATAGGGGTATTTTGGTGTTAAATATTTTTCTTAACACATGACTTTTTGTCCGCTAGAGGGCGTCACTTTAAATTTGACCAATATTTTGGAAATGTTCAAGTAAAGCCCTTTCAAATGATACCAAACACGGCGTATTTATCTCCATTTTTATTTTTAGCACATTACGTTTTGTCCTCTAGAGGGCGCCATATCAATTTTTGTGACACGTCACGTAGCCTATTTTTTTTTTTCACATACATACATACATACATAGCCAGTCAAAATCATAGCCCTCCTTTGGCTTTGCCGTAATCGGGTAAAAACTGACCCTCAGTCGCGAAAAAAACCTAGTTATGCATAAAATAGACGCATACGTAGTGAAGCTATATGTAATAGACTCGCTACATTGGTTATCAATCCAATCAAACTCACTAGTCTAATATAATAGCCTGAAACCCGCAGAATAAAGCTGGCCAGTTGGGTTTATTCGTCCTTCGTTCATTCGTCGTTCGTTCATTCAGCTTTTGTTTCCCAATTCGTTCATTCGTTCGAACCGCTCACTTGCTGCAGCTGAGTGCACATGCATGTTTCAAATTCGACACTGGACCACTAACTTAAATGTGGAGAAGATTTTACAAAACATAGACCACAGTTAACTATCTACCTACACTAATGTTTTAAAAGAAGTTTATTTTGTATGTAGGGGGTAATTAATCTTCAGAACTACTGATCTGAATCAGAAAATTATTGAAGTTTTTGGAAACTACATGATTCCAAAGAGTCATAGGCAAAGTGTAAAGTATCGTAAATTGTGTCGTGGAATAATTTCTAAACGCAACGAAAGCAAAGCCGGTTAACATACTCGTATCAAAGCATCACGCCTGTAATGCCCGAAGAGTTGGGCAGAGGTGTACCCAATAGCCAGCCCCAACCCACCCACATTTCACTGGGGCGAGCATTTTGCCATCAACCGGGCTAAAAAAAATAGACGGGTTATCCTTATGGAAAACCCAATAACAGTTAAGTGGTAAGTTTCTAACCCCAAGCTCAGCAGTCGCGTTTGTGACCACTAGACCAACAAGGCAGCCGCGGTTTAAAAAGCTTCATCATCATCACTCATCATCACTTTTATTTTTAATTTTGACTTATATTTTTATTAATGGGGCTCAATTTGTTAACATTATTGTGAATTCTGTGGTCTCCTATAAGTGAAGGAGTACACCTACCCAATACTTTGTGTTTTATTTATTTATTTATTTATTTATTTATTAAACTTTATGCACAAGCAAAAAACTGTACAAAGGCGGACCTAATGCCTCCTGTTTTCCATTATCTAAAAATGCTTCGTGTATATCTTTTGTTGGAAATCCTTAAATAAATAGATAAATAAATATAAACTTCGCTACTTTTATCACTTTTATGTCACCAAGCGCCGCGGCCGTCTCAAAGATTATTTTGATAATTCTACAGAATTTTTCCGGATACTTTTTTTTCCTTTGTTGTAGCTTCAACGCCTTCAAAGTTGTCGAGAGTTTTCTCTCGAAACTTTGGTGTTTTGTTTTTATTAATGTGAATATTTCTCTTTGTTCCAGCGAGTACGAATTTAGTGGGCAAGTTTACCCAGAGCGTCCGTCGTATCGTACAAGATGTCAAGGATGAAGGCACTTCCAGTGAGTACTCAACGTTTTATTTATTATCTTCAATAGCTTTATTTTATTGATATCAATCATCAAGTCTTCGATTCTGTTGTGTAGATATGATTGCGGTGATTATACACATAGTGAATAGAACGCCCTGCAACGATAGTCATTCGTTATGCACATTTGATTGTTAGTACAAATAACCCTCCGTAGTCGGGTAATTATTTCACAATTGTCAGCTGCAGCGTAGCTCACCTTAATATGTTATTCCTGCTCTGGGTAGAGCGAAAGGGAGTGCCGGACTTCCACTGACTAAAAACCCACCCATGTTCCTTCTTAGCCCTTTGTGTCGAGGCCACTGTATCTCTTTCAAACAACCCGCAGCCCCGACAGGAGGATTTTACCCTTTAAGTAATATTTGCTATCTTCAGTATTTTGAGCACTTTCCCTCCAGATAAATAAATAAATAAATAAATAAATAAATATCCTTGGACATTTCACACAACGCCATCTAGTCCCAAGCTAAGCAACCTAATGCTTGTGTTATGGTAACGAGATGGCTGATAAACTACTTAAATACATTTTTTTTGTAAATACATACATATTATAGATAGAAAAACACCCAGACTCGGAACAAATACTTGTAGGTCGTACAAATATTTGTTCCGTGCGGGAATCGAACCCGCGACATGCTGCGCAGCAGTCAATCGCTCAACCACTGCGCCAACCGTGTCGTCAAAGAGATGGGGTTGAAAAATTTCACTCTATTTATGACTTGTGGTCTGTTTTGTGACGGACCGAAGCAATAACAAAGGTCATCATCACTCATGCAACTGCTAGACTTTAATGTAAAACTATTTATTTTTTATTTTTTAATGGCAAATGTGCCAAGTAAAATAGTTATTTGTTATACAAGAGTGCAAAGTTGCTTTTTAACCGCGTGCTCAATTTTGATGACCGAGCAAGCGAAGGATTCAAAAATTAGAATCCTGAGCGTTAGCGAGGGAATCAAAAGAGCACGAGGTGAAAAATCTTTGCACTCGAGTGCAACACGTAACTTTTCATCCCACCTCAGCGAGGAAATGACTAAATGCAAAAAAAAAAAAATACAATCACAACATACTTTTATTTCAGTTTAGGTATTAACTACCATATTATGATAGATGCTGTGAAAACCTTCGACTTTTTTGGTTGATGACCAGATGACGCTCTTTTTAAAACTGCCACTAATATGATATGATGATATGTTTGTCTTTTTTCATCTTTATTGTTGCTTTTAGCATTGAATATGTACTCCATAGAGTGCTTGATTTCTTCGTATAATTCAATAAAATATGCCATCAAAACGGTTTCTGATAAAGTTTTGGCTCCTTTATCTAGTCGCCACGTGTTGAACATATCGTACTGTTTCAAATACTTCTCGCGTGATTGTTGAGGGAGAAAGCGCATTTGCGCATTTTTAACAGTTTCTGACAATTCTGTTGGCGTCAAATAAACTTCCTCGTCGCCCGATTCACTCATTTTAGATTTTTCACTTGTTTACAAGTTTCTTGTTTTTATTTTTAACCTAAGGTTTTAACAATATGACGTGAAAAGAAAATTGCGCGCGCAAAGAAAAAAAAAAGTACTCCAAGAAGGTTCCAAGACGAAGACGAAGAGAAGAAGTTTTTAACAAATTAAAAAAAAAGTTGTACGATAAATTCGGCACCATGGAGGTAAAAGTAAATAGGATTAAAGATGTTTTGAATTCACAAACATATAGAGCACACGATGTTCTAAATTCAATTTATTTTATCCTCTAGCGGATAAAAACCGCTTTTGCACTCAGATATCGAAGAGCAAAAGTACTCTTTCCGAGATGGGGGGATGAAAAAGTGATTTTTGTGAAAAGCAAAAAAGTGTTTTCAAAGAAACGAATCTATCAAGATTCCTAGTCAATTTCATGACGGTAAAGTAAGAGCAGTAGACTAACACCATCAAAGTTTTAAGACGCTTATGAATATGGAGGGCTGTTCCACTGGACACGGAACCAAAGGCGGGTAGGAGAAGATTAGTCTCATAGCCGAGTGGAATGTTAAGAGGCTAGCTAGCCGACCCGGTCATTGATTTGTGTAGCCCGTGGCCACGACCTGCCAGAACGTACCCCATTTGTTATAGTGGCCATTTGTCTATTGTAAACTATTTGAAGATGGTACAAAATTTCAAAAAGTACACAAACGAGCAAAACAATAAAATATTTATTTATTTATTGAAACTGCTTACGCAAGAATTATGTATTATTTTTGTTCTTAATGTCACAAGGCATTCTCTGCCAGTCAATCTTAGGGTCAAATAGGACAGGATTGTGGTAGAGTCCAAAAAAATAAGTAAGTAGAATACCATTTTGCTAACATAAATTGATACACATAAACAGGCACATACTTGTAGTTACATAATTATGTGTTAATAAATAATGTATTTTTCAACACACTTGTTCATAAAATGGCACTAAACACCGCAATTAGGCACATAATGACACCTGTAATCAAATTGTGCCTTTTTCTGCTATTAGGTACTCAAAAGTGAGCTTTAGGTTTTTTTATTGGTTGAGTTACTTTGTTCTTAAAAAAGTTTCGATACAAAAAGATCGTGATCAATAGTACAAATTGTATGTACCTATTATTTGTTCATTTCATGCAACTTCGTATTTCAATCGATAATTTCATTTTTACGTTTTTTTTATATTTGTACGTTTTTAATAAATAAATCTTTCACTCGAATATAGCTTTAGTTTGTTTGTTTTCTCTGTAATAAAGAAAGCTTTGAATTCCCCATTTTTTATGTCGCTAGGGGAATTCAATTCGCTTTCCGCAAAAAGCCAAAATAAAAGAAACCACGTTATTTAAGATGCGCGCGCATAGGACAACTGAATATTTTTTCCCGCCATTGCGAAAATTTTTTCACAACTCGTTTTCACTGTTGAAAGTGATTTCTTGTACTACTTTCTTCACAAGTGTGTTCAAAAACGTCGTATGATACATGTGTATATTGATGATTACCGTCCTCGACCCTCATGTAACAGCTCCAGTCTCAATGGCGCCTCAGCGGTAATCTCCAACATTACACACTTGTACCATAATGTACTATAATCGGAGTAGTAAATAAGTACAAATGTAACTGTAATTAGGTTTAGTATTCATAAAATAAGTATTTTATAAAGTATTAGTAGTATTTTATTTTATTTTATAAGTTTTTTAGTTTTTTATAGTAGTGTTATAAAGTTATAACACATTTGCTCGTAAAGGGTCTCTTATTTCACCAATTTCAATATCGTAATGTATCTCATTACGTACTTGTGCAGTAATGTAATGTAAATCGCACGGTTTAGGAAGATGCTCTGTCAAAATGAACGGTACCTACTTTTTTAAATCTTAGCAAAGAGTTTTTATTTCAGAAAAGTGGTCAACATTTTATGAATAAAATTAACTTTGGGAGATAAAATATAATAAATAAACATTTAATTCTTTAATTTTTTTAATTTCGACAATAAATTACAACCATTAATATCTGTAGCAAAAACAAAAATATTAATTTACTTTATTAATAATACTGGCTGTTTTGTGCCTATGCCTGAAAAAAAATCGCATCGCTTATTTGTTAAGAAATAATAATCAATTTTACTAATTGCTCAAATTTCCTTAACTGCTTTAATTAAAGATTTATTCGTTTAAGAAAGTCCGAGTTTTATTTATTTCCTCGCAAATATGTTATAAAACGTCGTATGACATACGTGCGCTTTGATAATTACAGCCTCTGCTTTCTTTTAGCCCTCGCCTACGGCTCGGGCAAGCAATATCGCCTCGGCTGTAATTTTCAACTTACCGCACTTATATCATAATGTACTATTACGCACGTAATTTATTAAAACGTTTAAACGTAAATATATTAAAACGTTTTAGTGGTAACAATAAAATTCTATTACTCGCAACAAAACAACAATACGACAGTGTATTTATTTTAATGGAATGATAGAACTACCAATTAATTTTAACGTTATTTGCCGATTCGTTAAATATTAATCTCTTCAAATATGTTTATTTCATTCATCTATGATAATGGCTCGACGTATTTATCAATTAAAAGCAGGAATGGCATGACTGCGTTTGATCATTGCGTGCAAATGTAATTAACAATAACTATATAACTTTGGATCAAAATGTTGTGGATTGAGATACAAGCAAATGTTCCAAAACATGAATTCGTTGTACAATAAAATTCAGAACACGATTCTTAGATTCAGAAGGCTTTTCCTTAGCTCAGTTAGTTTCACGAAAAATTTATTTCAAATCATATTTATGTCCCTCATTAAATATAAGAGCCCATTTCAAATTTTGGCAGCAATGCTGATTATGAAAGCTGCCTGTTAGTTTCTCGTTTTTCCTAATTTTTTGGTTTATTAATGTTAAGTGCTAAGCTTGCACTTTACTCTAACAATGGTAATAAGATTATCTAGATCAGTTTACTGACCCGTTAGTCGAGTGTTCTCTATCGTGACCGCTGAGCATGAGATCCTGAGTTAAATTCCCGAGTCGGGCAAAGTGTTATTGGGTTTTTCGATCAGGAATTTCTCGGTAGCAGATATGGAGTCTGTATTTGAGCCCGGTTGATGGCAAAGGGCTCGGGGACACAAAGAACCTAAACATAACTAGCGAGATATGCGTGCACTAATTAGGCACACTACTATCTAACCTACCGCGGTTTACAGGCGTGATGTTATGTTAGATCAGTTAATTAATCAAATGAATTAAGATGAAATACTTAGCTGTTAATGAATGGCAAAGGCTGATTGATGCTAATTTAATTAAAAGATCAAAGAAACTTAATTAATGAAGGATGCTTGGTATTCGTTCAAAATTGGCTGTAATTACATTTCTGCCGGTAATGGTAGAAATATATTTTGATTTAAGTAATGCATTTAATGGCAGATCAGCCAGGACAAGTTGATAATTGGGAGAGGTCAATGCATTCTCTGACGGCCTCGATTAAATCCAGGCCGCAACACATTGAAGGAAAACATAGTGATGAAACTGACTTAGCCTAAAACCGAAAATTCGAATACCACCAACACACCACTGAGACCGCTTCGTGGATAATGGACTCTCTTTAATAGCGAAGATACCTTCAGAATGCCATTACCATAGCTTTAACCATATTAAATTCAAACCATAATGTGGTGTACGATAGCATACAATATACAACGCGATTTGTACGCAATATATAACGCAAATCTCGAATAAGATTCAAATATTATTTTCCGAAACCAATTCTAACCTACATTTCTGTGTACCAGGCGGGCAGACGAAAGAGGAGGTGATAGAAACCAACGAGCGTCTGCGAGGAGTACGCGTGCGTCTTGACGAGAACTATGACACGGCGAAGAAGGCGCTTGTCATGCTCATGGCTCGCTACTCCGAGTCCAAGGCCCAGAGGAACGTGTTCACCAGATACGCAATGCTCAAGGCTATGATAAAGGTACGTTCAAATTTAAAAACCATATTATTTATTTACAAAGGTTCTTTTAGTCTATGTTGTCCCAATATAGGCAGAGGGCTTTCGCTTGCCTCTCTCGTTGATCCGAAAATGCAAGTGTAACATTTCTGTTCAGCACTAAGACCGAGCGATGTGGCTTCTTTTTTCAAAAGCCATTACGGTACTGTTAATGAGAATATAGACGAAGATGGACAGTTTTAGTTTGGCAGAATATAGGACCAGCATTTACTGAATTATCTGAAGTGCAATATTCATACTAATTCTTAAAGAGTTTCGAAAAGCATTCAAGTCGCAATTAGAGCTCAACTACTGCACCTTTAGTTACTAACGAGTACTTACCATAAAAACCCTTTTGTTATTATAAAATTTTACGTCTTCTTTAACCTGAGAGCAATAAATTGCTCTCTACAGTTCATCACTCTCGCTCACGTTGCGTAAGCCAACACGATCGGGTTGTTTGTCTTTATTTTTTGTTCAATCGGACAATGCAGTTAGTCGCAGATGGCTTTTACTGCTTCGCCGGTCTGGTGTGCGTGCAAGCTTTCAGCCAGAACGAACACGTGAGTTCGAACTTCGATGACCTGAAATGCGTCGTTAGCGGAGGAATGTAGGCTTTTTTTACCCGAGTTAAAGATCAAAGCCAACTTAGTAATCATACTTACAAAATCGGCGCTATTTCTATGTAAGTACTAATTGAGATACTTTCAAAACTAAGGGCCTATCTCACGAAGTCTGAATAGCCCACAACTTTATGAATAAATAAAAAAAACGGCCAAGTGCATGTCGGACTACGCACAATTTAGGGTTCAGTAGTTGCCCAACAAAATATGTGAACTTACTAAACTGATTAACCACCCTGCCTACCTGCCTCCGAACGATAATTTTTATTGTAAAAATAAAACAAACTTACATTTGCAGTTTTGAGATCTGGCACTTCCATACATTATGTATAGTAAAACATTTCATACAAGTACATTTTATAAGTTGGTCGACTATCACTCGGAAACTTTTAAAGCCTACTTAGCTGTGATAGTTTTCCTTTTATTTTCGTTATATATGCTACTACCATGAATTTTTTCACATGCCCGAACACAACCCGTGTAGCTGGTTTAGGTTGCAAGACTAAAGTCTAACAAAAATTTGCACTTGAAAGCTTAATATTTCACAAACGCAATATTTTATAAAGACCTTTCCAACGACATCCCACACAATGGACTTCGCGAGAAAATAAAAACATCCCCACTTTAATATGTACTGGAGATACTCTAAAAAAAAATTCAATATTTTACTTTGGCACTTTGCTTTGTAACTCATTTGTATCTTCGTGCCAAATTACAACTTTTTAGTATTAAGAGTCTTTGAGTGTGATATAGTGCGGATAGATGGACAGACAGATGGATATGACGAAACTATAAGAGTTCCATAATGACTACGGAACCCTAAAAAATGGAACAAAAGGCGTATGAAATTATTTGCCAAGTAAATTAACGGGAACTTAATCGTAGGTGGTGAAACAGTTTCGTAATATTATACCATTTCAGTCCGTTGGGAACAACTCCAGCTGAATTTGTATAAGCACCTAAAAACACACACAGAAATGTGAAAGTGATTAGGAAGTCATATTTTTCGCTGCTCCTAGTATTTATATACGGTTTTCCGATTACGAATGACCTCGCTAAAACACACAATAATATCCCAAACCCTCTAAGTAAATAATTGCTTCGCAAAATTGATTAATTACCTTCTAGAAGACTTAGGTACTCGATCCATCTAGGCAATCTAGCAACAAACACCGAAGTAAAAGTAGGGTAGGTTCTTTCGGAATTCGGGTTTGTTTGACAATTTAACTAGGTACCTACATGCCAAGCAAATCCCTTGTGTCTTTGGTATGATGATATTGTTGAGGTCGCATTCCTCAGTTATATGAAAAGGTTACGGTGACATAACATAAGTGATATACTGTAATAACTTAAAGAACAATGGCGAAATCTTAGCTGAATTTATTTTGAGCGTCTAAAAGTGACTTATATACGAAGGCAGTTCCATTATTTTTTTACGTTTTTTCAAAGTATCACATTAACTAGTTAGGGCCGGATAAAAAAAATATTTTAAATGAAAAGTTAATTGATTTTTTCATTGACCTCGAGTGTTGCCATTTTATATTTATTCTGCCTAGTGTCAGTAAACTCAGCATTATTGTGTTTTATTCAGTTTTAATTTGTTATTGTAATGAAACTGAGTAAATTAAGTAACAATACTGGTTATTTCTAAGTGGAAGTGTTCCTTGCTGGGAGGTAAAACCTTTGTACTGTAAAAATAAATAAATTACTTTCAATTAATGACTGGTAAAAAGACTAATACTTAGTTACAAATAATTGTGTTTGACAATGGTTGATTACGTCAGTGTCACAGACGCGACAAAAAAGCGCAAGCGCATAACGCTTGCGCTTTTTTGTTGATCTCTCATTGTACAGAAAATATATACAAATCGAAGCTACGTTATACTGGAAATGTAAAGCTTGATGAGCCGCCCTGTGTACATGATACCAATTGTATACCTATAGTAAGGCGTGCCAAAGAGTATTTATAACCACTGGGATTACCTACCTTTTAAAAAACATTGCATGCTGCAAAAACTGGGTAAGGAAAGTAGAAATACTAATGCAATGTTGTTACCATAGACATAACCTACAAAAGTTCATCACTGAATTTCTATTATTCTCGGCCTTCTCGAACCAAAATTCTTGCGCAGACTAATTCAGAAGTTGACGGCGAGTTAAACAAGATATTTTTCATTTAAAGACGACGGTATTTTACATCAGCTAAATTAATGTATGGGCGGCTGCCATTGTTCTTTAATTACATTATGCACATTAGTGTCGACAGGGTCAGGTGTTTGCTGTATTGACACTTAGCACCATTAATATAATTTGATCCGGTATATGTGTGGCTTAGCATGTCGAGTTTTAGAAATATGACGGACTAAACGGAATTATATTTTTTTTACTTAGGACACATCCCTATTCTTTGCCAACAAAACATACTTCTATCCCACAAACAGTGGAGACCATACCAACAGGTCTTCAAGTTTGCGCAAAGATTTCTACAAGACTGGAAAATAACCGACTCATACAAAAATAAGTGAAAATATATTCATAACGAGATAAATCATGCGAAAACAAGACGCTAGGCAGTGAATTGTGCCAGTACGACTATACCTAATATATGAAATTAATGCGCAACAAGTCTTACATTTGAATTCAATGCACTTTGAAATTACGCCGCTCAAACTCATTTGAATTGAACTGGGAAGTGTAAGACTGGCTCATATACATTGACGCACGCATTGATGTTGGGCTTATTGCTTATGGTTAAATGTCACAAAGAAAATAATAACATAACATCACAATCACGCATGTAATCGCCATAGGGTTAAATAAAGGTGTAGGTACCTGATTTCTCCAATTATCTTTAAGTCCCATGTGACAGGGTGGTAAAGTAGTAGTACTATCATTGCGTACTACATACTATTAGAAATGAAGGTATGTACGAGTATAAATTTTATATGACAAAACTGTCAAAACCTTTACTTAAGTGATGGCCTAAGTAATCATTAAAGCTCTCTGAGTGCGGCAGTAACGGACATAGACTTAAACTGTACCATGAATTGAGCACATCAAAATTTATGCCAAACTAAAGGGTGTTAAAGTGCCCTTAACGCAAACGAAGGGCACTTGTTCTCCCCACCACAGCGATATTTTTTTTGTCCTAGACCATACCTGGGAACCCCCTATTTACGGAGATATTGGGGGTCAAGTTCCAAATTTTGCACAGCTGTTTTTGTAATTTTATTCAGGTTATAACTTTACTTAAATTACTTCCATGACCCGTTTGCTATTCAAAGCATCCACTAGCACAATGTTTTAAGAGTGCTACATTGAGTTTTGCCGTAAAATGAGATTTTTGATCACAAAAAAAAAGGCGTTTCCCAGCAAAAAAAATTGCGTGGGGGTACTTAGTTTGATGTACAGAATGCTTGGTTGACGTATGTGTGAAGGGTTAATTTACACCCTGTATAGATTTGATTATGAGATTACTAATACCTCTTTCATGTTTCTGGCCTCCTGGTAGTTTGCGAGACTTTACTATAATTGTTAAATTGTTTCTCATCTCCTACTCCTACTTGACACATAGGTTCCTTTTATTCTGAGAAATAGGAGAGGGAAACCTACCATATCAAATTCGGGTTACGATAGAAACGATATTTCGGGTCAGGTTAGGAAGAGGGTTACGTTCGGAACAAATGTTTTATTTTTTTTCAAGTTCCTAACCTAACCCGCGACTGAGTTAGGTTTTCGGGTCAGGTTCGGAATGATCCAGTCTATTGCCACATGTCAACTGGGCACAAATCTAGACTCAAACTCTTTATTGCATTCATGTATTGTCAGTTGTTACATTCTATTAGGATCCAACATGAAACCTGGTTAAGGCACGGCAACATTAAGTGGCTGTACTAAGTTGGCTTAAATTCCTGTTATAATAATTGTTAACATGCTTAATTTTCTAGCTATTTTTGTCATTAATTTAAGTAAGTGATAAACTTAATGTCATAAACTTCCCAACAAATGTCTAGGTTTCTTTGCTGCAAATTTTCGAATTGGTCTCGTCCTCTAATCACGGCCGTAAAAATGGGTAGCTTTTTTGTAATTTATGGAGGGTCATATTATTTTCTTTACACCCTACTAGTTGCTAAATAAAGAACTATGTAATAAACTAGCTGTTGCCAGCGGCTTCACCCGCTACAACTCGAAAATTATCCCACGGGACGATAAAATCGAAATAAAAACTATCCTATGTGTTAATCCAGGTTATAAACTATCTGTGTACAAAATTTTTTTCCAAATCCGTTTAGTAGTTTTTACGTGAAGAAGTAACAAACATACACACTCACTCACAAACTTTTGCCTTTATAATATTAGTGTGATTAGATGTATCCAATGGTATAACATACGTCGACTTTACAAGATACGACACGACTCTATAATAATACCGCTAATTTTCTAGTATATAAAATTCTAAGTTTTGCTGTAGTCTAATGAATTGGGTGTCAGACTCAAACAATGTCTAGAGTACCTAATGTTCTCAAGTAAGAGCACCTGTCACTTGCTTATAAAAATTCAGCAGGGATCACTGGAACTACACACATCAAAAGTGTCTAGGGATCAACATATATTTTTGCAATAACTTTTCTCTTGATTGATATTAATTAAAATTTTCTTTAAGGATTCATCAAATAAATTGTTTTCGTTTGTCACAGTAACGATAAACCAAGTCACCTTTGCATTAATAAAGAAATTTGCCATTTTCCTAATAAAGGGATTTTTGACATTTGAACCACTAACATTAAAGTTCGAAAAAAAGACTGAAATAACAGTTTTCTTTAAAATTTTATTGGGTAACTTAAACAATTAATAATCCGTGTTTCTACCGCGAACACTAACAACACAAGAACATCGGTTTGGCATACTCAAAATGAGTTCATCCAAATCACGCTGTGGAATGGCCGCCCATGTTCGTTGCAACAACAAAAAAAGGTCTTCTTGCGACTGGATACCCTCCATATTCGGCAGAGCTCTTCTCTGTAGCATATCCCATGCATGCTCAATCGGGTTCAAGTCTGGCGACTGAGCAGGCCAGGGCAGGACATTGATGTTAGCTGCGGCGAGAGTCTGTCTTACAACTCTTGCGGTGTGCGGTCGTGCATTATCATGCATTAACTGAAATAAGGGACCGATTTGCACTTGTAGAGGAACGATGACGTCTGATACAATCGTCTCAGCATAAATTTGAGCGTTGAGGTTGCCTCTGATCCAAATCAACTCAGTTCTTCCGCCGATCCAAATACCCGCCCATACCATGATGGTTCCACCACTATAAGGATGGACTTCCTGGCAGGATTTTAATCGCTGTTGGCGTCCAGGGGTTCTCCAGTGTCGTATACGTCTTGTATCCGGTCTCATACCAAAACGAGACTCATCAGAAAAGCACACGAAACGCCATTGTTCTTCTGCCCAATTTCTGTGTTCAAGAGCCCATTGATATCGAATCCTACGATTGTGCATTGCTATAAGTGGTACCCGTAGCGGTCTTCGGGAATGAAGGTTCACTTCATGCAAGCGGTTTCTGACTGTTTGGTCGCTAATTAAGTTTCCTGAAGAGTGATGAAGCCTCACGGCTAACATCATGGCGGTTATTGTTGGAGCTCTTCGAGTTAAGATTTGAATGTATCGGTCTTGTCTCCGTGTGGTGCAGCGATACCGTCCTCCATGGCGCTCAGCCACGGTACCAGTGCTTCGGTAACGTGTCCAAAGTCGACTGATAACACTCTGACTTGTATTCAGAGCTAAAGCCACAGTACGTTGCCGGGAACCAGCTTCTATCATTCCCACGGCTCTGAGCATTTCTTCCCTGCTTAAATGACGTCGCCGCTCCATAATAACGTTGGTTTTAATCAGTAGTAGGGAAACAGTAGCACTAATAATGTCTTCAATGCGTTGTATGTTTTTATAGGGAAAATATTGACAGCTGATTTTCATCTTTTACTCGAATTTGATTCACAGTTCCTGATTCAAATTATGAAATGCACCAAAATGGATCCATATAAATTTATAAAATCATAAATTTATTACAAAGCCACATCTCAATCTCAAGAAATCCGCATAAAAATGCTTGATCCCTAGACACTTTTGATGTGTGTATTTGTCACCGTTGCTTGTTTAAACTTGCTGCAGACCTAGTGCACACTGTATTCTGAACAGGGTAGCTTTGGGAATTTACCATGTTTTGTCTATGTAAATATGACTTTAAAAAATTTAATACGTTGTCGTAGTTAAGCGACAAAGGTTTTGTTGCTAAAGTTATATCAAACTGAGAGACGCGATGTGGATTTATTTTCTCCAAGATGTGGTCGACACAATATAAATTATTACCCCTCCGGAAGAATCTCGACTGTCGTCGTCATTTCGGCAAGCTGTACTTTGTGTTTTATTTATCAGTATCGATGAAGAAAATTTTATTGACATTTTCACACAAAAATGCTATCCAAAATATCGAATTTTCCGCTTTATTTTACAAAAGTTTTTTTTTTAATACACAAACATTATTGCAAACACATGTGACGAACCGTTCATGTTCCTTCATGGCAGCAGCAATTACCTTTCATTCACATTGACCGAATAGAGATACGACTTCACGCCAACATTCATGTAGCTAGGTGCAACAAACATGTGTAACATTGATCTAATTAGTGGTAGAAACACGTGTCGAGGGTGCCCGCAGGCACATTCATACGACATTATAGCTCTAGTAAAAGTTCACACGTGGGCCGTGGCACAAGTTGCATTCGTCCACGCAATATCCAGGCTAACTTTGTTAGTAATTGTATTAAAGTGAGGATTTCAAGAAACCGTAGATACACTGCTTGTTGAACTATTCTGAAACCGAATCATCATAATCTCGATATGAATGATGTAACCAAAGTTTTGTAACAATATTATGATTTAAAAGAGTATCCATGAAGTTTCTTGCCATTCTTCTCATGAGACCAACGCTTTGGAATCGGCAACTACGGTACACGGACAGTTATTATGCCTTGTGAGTGGGACTGTAGCTTAGTTTATTAGCTTATTAAAATTTATTATTTGTTCGACTATTCAAAAGAGCCTGTAACTGGCCAACTTGAAATAAATGATTTTGATTTTGATTTTGATTTTGAATCACGCTTGTCACCCCCGAACGTATAGGGAGAGGTGTACCCAAAAGCACATTTAACTTTCAGTTAATACCCTAACAAAGTAGGTATACAAAAACGAAGTATAGACTATTGCTTCGAGAAAATAACACTTATATAAAATATTGCAATCTGTCTACCACCTCGCACCCGAGATTTGAGATTTGCACTGGAAAAAATACTTGAAGCAAGATAAGATGTCTCATTTGTACCAACAGCCTCCCTCCTTCTGTTGTTACAAGCGGGACATCTTATTTGCTGTTTCAACAGACTTTTGGTTTTGTTGTTTCTTTTAGGGCAGTTGATAAAATTAAAATATACTACCTTTTTGCACAGAGCTACCATATAGTATTATATAGAAATAAGAGGAACTATGCACGTAATCACTAATTACTTAGTATAAGAAAATGTATCTCTACTAACTGGGTTATGGAGGTCAGATAAGTCAAATACTGGTTCAGCTGCATCCGGTCAAAAAAATAAAAATTAAATAAATAGTTGGGAAAAAGCCTAGGCCTAATGACCGATAGTGTTAATATAGACGACTTTTAAACTACCTTTTTTTTGGTGGGGTGGAAAATCATCAAATAACCCCTCCCGCTCTTGGGCAGAGCGAAAGGGAGTGTCAGACTTCTACTGACTAAAAACCACCCATGTTCCTTCTTAGCCCTTTATGTTGAGCCGGCCGCGGTATCTCTTGCGAACAACCCGTAGCCCCGACGGGACTTTTAAACTACTTTACACCACAGTATCACGTACATAACTACGTTCCTCGTCGTTCGTTTTTAAAATAAAATAAAAAATATAAAAAACATTTAATTCATTTAATTTCAGGCAAATAAACGAATCTATCTATTCTTCAACACCAAATAAAACGAATAAAAAAAACGTAAACCTTTTTAAAAAATGATACAATTTTACGATTTATTTCCGCTCCCAAATTATTTATAACGCTATTCTCGTAGCCATTTGTTAACTTATAAGGTGACTGAACAAGCAGGATTCCGTAGAATGTCGTTGTGAGCTCGCCGAGTTAAATTACACGGTCCTCGTTGCAACTGGGACCATTGTATAATTGCGTTTAGGAATTACCACCCGCTACTGTGTTCGTCTTCATTATTTAAAGCTTTGTCCGGATTTAGAATGGGTTTTTTAAATAATTCATTAAATTATTATTTTCTTGTGGTTGTTTTTGTTGTTTAACACACATAATTAGCCATACCTTTAGCCATTTCTTCACCGGTGGTGATAAAATTACTCGAACTTACGAGCAACATTAGTTGGAGCCCATTTTTTTTTGCAGATGGGAAATCATCAAGTGAGTTGAAGTGAGTTCCCTCTCTAGGTAGAACGGAAGGGAGTGTCAGACTTGTACTGACTAAAACCCACTCATGTTTCTTCTTACCCTTTTGTGTTCTGGGGCCAAGGTATCTCTTTCAAAAAGTCCCGCAGCCCAAGTTAGAGCTCCTACAATTGGGTCATCGGTGTTGTCTTTCTCATATATTCACTCTCGTTTTAGCTTACATCAGTAACTGCTGCATAACCTATTTTATTTATTTTTCGATTTTGATCAGGTCCAACCAGTATTAACGATAAATATCGTATTAACCAGTCACTAGCAGGTCAAACAGACAGTCATTTCTTGTAAATAAGATACGATACGATTTAGACTGGAAAATGATTCAAACAAAGTCAAGAAAAGACAAGGCAGACGTTTAAAATACTTTTTAAACAAGATGACTCAGTAATCGTGAACGACCCAGCGAAATTGTTTTGTTGTCTCCTTTCTCAAACAAAACAACATTATCAAAACTTTTTCGTTCTATAATTATTACGGACAACCATAATTAGGTGAAAAACATTGTAACTGAGTTAGCTATATCGCTGAAAACGTGCCACCCGACATTCACCCTTATTATAAACATGTCACGTACCTACCTACTTACTTCCAACCTTGCCAATAGGGCTGCTCCGTCGAAGTTCAAGGGACGATTACATTTTGTGTGGATCGAATGTGAAATAAGAAACAATTAGGGTTGCCCAAATATGATAATTTTTAATTTATTAGCGGACCGTTGCTTTTCGCTTTTTAAGGTTTTTTTTTATCTGTTATTTCTCAGTTGGTGGTTTTTGTGCCCGGTAGGCTCGCACCCTATTACACTAGCGACATGTGAGTGTACTAAAGGGTAGGTACAACTCTGCCTAACCCTGCGGGGGTAACAGGCTTGGTGATATTCTATGTGAATGTTTTTTAAACTAAATGGGTAATTTTGAAGACCTCCAAAATCCATGCTTACAAACTGTATCTCTTCATAACATTAGTCGGTATAGATGAATTAAGAACTTCCTTACTTTTTCGGGTTGTCAAAGCATGTTATACCTAATGAGGTTGCCGTTCTGCCAACCCACCAACTTTATTTCTTAAATGTCTGTTACCTACCGCGTCGTCTTTGTTTATTCTACGTTTTCAAAGCTTTTGCAAAACGTTAGCGCAACACATAACTCATATTTAGTACTCGTAACCAGTCCATTTGATGTTCGTTAACAGAAGTTGTATGCTTTAAAATCTCCTCAATTTTACGTTCTTCACATGAAACAATGGTTTTATTAACAAAAAAGCAGTAGGTACATAGGATCAGACGAAACGAACTGCAATTAAATAGCGATTTTTATTTACTTTGATCCTATTTAAATTGTACAAGCAAATGGTTATGGACTATAGTGTCGACCTTAATACAGAAGAATTGTTCCGCATCATTACAAAAGGAAGAAAAAGTATTTATTAGTCTCACAGCACAGGACAAAACAAAATGATAAAAACACATAACCCTCCTTTTGGGCTTAAAAATAACGTGTTAGACTTAAGACAGATATATTAAAATAAAATGTATTCTATAGGAGGCGAAAACGACCTGTGACCGTTAACTAAATTAAATAAGAACCAGATTTAAAACCAAATTCAAATGAAATGAATGAAAAAAAATGAATCGTATCTTTTACGTCCGAGGTAAGTATATTAAATATTTCTGATAAAGGAATATAATAAATTCGTTCGAACTCTGAACAAAGATTATATCTATTAATTCGAAGTTTTACTGAAACCGAGACGAAAGAAGCCTTTGATTTCCAAACGAAATGTAAATTCATATTTATATTTGAGGTCATTTTAGCATTCAAATCGAGTTAGCTCGTCCTGAGTTCCGAAATCAAATCGGATTCTATTCTAGAATTTTCAGAGAGGTTAATTTTCTTATAGAACTAACAATAACAATCGTGACCTCTATTCTGAACAATAGAATCGTTGACTTGCTTTAATGAAGCCACAATCCACGACGAATTGACTCACGAAGTCATCAATCATTCCTTTGACATCACGATGTTACATCTACTAAGTACTGCACGTAGAACTGCTTTATGAACCCAGTAACCAAGCAATAAAGA
Source organism: Diarsia rubi (assembly GCA_932274075.1). NCBI lineage: Eukaryota > Metazoa > Arthropoda > Insecta > Lepidoptera > Noctuidae > Diarsia > Diarsia rubi. The sequence goes on along the minus strand of OW026417.1, from coordinate 10,666,775 downwards.
ACAAAAAATCACAGATCTTCGAATTTATACACAGGTATAAGAAAGTCGTATATCAAAGTGAAAGCTCTAACAATAGGAATGGAGATACCGAGGGAATAACTGAAGGCAATCTTCAGATAATAACTTTCTTCTACCAATTTTTTATTACAATTTTAGGGACAAGTACGTTTATTTTTTTTTGTTCGTACTTAATCAGACGGTGTGATTATATTTCAGGAAGAGAAAGACTAGACGCGTCTACTGAGCATGGGTTCGGGGCCCGGGGGAAAGTAATATTGGGTTTTTTTTTGGGTTTCTGAGTAGCAGGGGATTTGTGCCCATATTGATGGTTATAATGCTCGTACCCTATCACTTAGGACCTAAACATAGGCGAGATGGGGGTGAACTATTAGGTACACCTACCTACATTGCGTCCCCTCAGGGATATAAGCGTTATGTTTTATTATGAAGGGTAGAGAGAAAGCAAATAATTTGATACAAGCACTGTATACAAGGATCACATTGAGAAATTGCAAACACTAGTCATTGTTTGGCGTGTCGATTATCATTTTCAATGGCACAGCAAATGTAATTGAGTTCCGTGCATCTGTAGTGCACTTGACATGATTACTTCTCTTTTCTTGATTAAATCAAACTACACACCTCATTCATGTGTTGACAAGGAAATAATATACATAAGCTACGTAAGCAGAGCAGTCTCTGCCATCATAACGTTGAACCACGTCGTCACTGAGTTCTCTCATAAATATGCAGTTTGTTCCTAGATGTGAGCTTTACCTATCTAGCTAGTTAGTTCTTTTTCTTTGACGGTTAAATTGAATCTAGTAGCTTTAAGTGATTATTTTTGTAGTAAATAAAATAAGTTGATATACAATGAAGAAAACAGAACGGGTAATGAATGAAGGACTGTTAAGAGTCATGTGTTTTAGAATTTCAGTAAAGTTGCCTTTTTGAGAAAAAAAACTGTAAATATACATGGTGACACGCATTTTTTTGGAATTGGGGATTTAACAGCATTTCTATGTATACTTAAACTAGCGGACCTGGCAGACGTCCTGCCCGGACAGCAGCGGGTGACGGGTCCGATCCGCCATTTATTAAATTCATTTGTTACAAAAAATGTGATAAATGAAGAACCGCTCGACCGATTTTGTGCAAACTTCACATAAGCCATCTACTAAATAGTTCAAACAAAGCAGCATTTGGTTTGGATAGGTGAGCCCGTTCTTGAGTAATAAAATTACAACGAAAAGTGGCATTGATTTTTATATATATTGATTGATCACTATTGCATAACATTATCAAAATGACTTCTCTTTTTGCCGTGTCATACACGTTACACGGAACGAACTTCTTTCCGTTTTCATTAAATCGCTTACTGCTCGGAAAAGTTCAGTTCATCCGGCTTACCCCTTCTGAGAATAACCGGAACGTGTGTCGGTAAACACGAACGATTCGTGTTGGCCCTGGGAGGTAAATGTAATTACAAAACTATTCACCTCCGCTTGGCAATTATTTTCTGCTAGTTTTTGCTTGCGGTTTCGCTCCAGTGAGGAAATCAACCCACGGGAACGTTTTAAAATTTGTGTAACACTCGAGGGTAATGTACTCGTAGCTTGTCGATAGAAAATAAATTTTAAATTTCGTAATCGGTCGATTCGGAAGGTTACCCCCTTCATATAAACTTACAAACAAATTTTACCTTTTCATGATGTTAGTGTAGATTATAACTCTGTTACAAATCATTTTCTTTTGTTCTTGAAAAAAAACAGCTTCATCTAATACTAAAACGTATAACCTTGTTTATTTTATCGACAAGCTGTGTCCCGCGGCCATAGTGTGCTTGAAATGGTCATGAAAATATGACTTCCCTATTCGAAATGAGCTCTCTTACCAATTTCCAGGGATACACTAGCAAAAGGTTAAGGATTCTGTTACCTACTCCTGAGTACTCCTTATAACAGTTAGCAGTCCAGCTAGCAGTCCCGATAAAATCGGGCCAGCCGTTCGGATTTTAACCGGAACAAACAAAACAAATAAATGACGGCACGGAATAATGTTGAACGGAACTATGCCGTAGTTGGCGCAGTTGCTCAAGCACTGCTGCGCTGCGTGTCGCGATTTCGATCTCCGCACGGAACAAATATTTGTATGACCTACAGATAGTTGTTCCGGGTCTGGACATTTGTGTATGCGAGTTTAAATGTTTGTGAACGCACCCACGATACAGGAGAAATTCCTAGTGTGGGGCCACGTTTTGAAAAAAAAAATATACGTACTATATATAATTTCATCTACATTCAGTAGAAAGCTTATTATACTATTAATTTTAGTTATTTGTTTTGAAATTAAACACAGCCGTACTTTGTAATTTTACACATTACAAGATATCGTCTGAAAGTGGGCGGTTCGAGTTAAGTGATACCATTATATTCTAAACTAAGTTTAACTCCGGTGTCAGCGGGCGCAGGAAGCGGCTCCCGGCTTTCATTCTTTTTGCTTCCGATTTATACGATACCAGCGGATTTCTTTGTTTTAAACCGCTTTACCTTGGGAATGAAACTTGCGGTTCACTTTTATTTTTGAACCTGAATTCAATTTTCTTTTCCGGATATGAAGATACGTGCGATTCAATACGGACAGATGCGAATGTTGAATTTTAAACAGTGTTAGCACCTGTTTAAAATTCAACATAAACGAGTTATAAATACGAGTTTGAAATACAAAAACTGAGATGTTATTTTCTCTAACCGAAGGAAAAGAAGAAACTTAGTGATTTTTAAAAGGATTTTTTATAAACTTTCCCCTCTTTAGGATTTTCTCCTGTATGTTGGGTGCGTTCACAGACATTTTAACTCACATACCCAAATACTCAGACTCGAAACAACTATCTGTAGGCCATACAAATATTTGATCCGCAAATCGTACCCACGACACGTAGCGCAGCAGTCAACTACTTGCGCCACTGCGCCAACCGTACCGTTAAAAAGCAAGCGTAAATAAAACATTGCGTAAGAAATTTCAACAGGGTTGACACCGGTTTTTCAGTAGCTTATGCCTGCGAAATTCAGGCTTTATATCGAACAACTAAAGAACTGACTCATGAAAATTATATTAAATGGGATTAAATGAAAGTAGGTGATTGTACTGATTTATTACAGTCGCGAATCACATTTTGTTCAAATCGCAAAAAAACCGCAAGAAAATTTCCTCCTGAAACAGACTGCTTAGCAATGTAATACAAAAACAATACAGACAAGCAAGAAAAGAAGGCCAGAATAAAGAAACAATAAATAAAGGCTTAAGTAAAAATGTTTTATTCAATTCCATATGTCACAGTAAAGGAAGTTGGAAAAAAGAAAGAAAACTGCAATGTGAACAAGTGAGGAAATCGGTTTGCGCAGCTACGAGAAAAATCAAAATGAATTTTAATTTCCGCTTTCTTCGCATTTGATTTGCATTCCGTCGATAAATCAAAGAGTTAATAATGCATCGGATATTACGGTTAAGTGTAAAATCTACCTAGTTTCTGGAGCAGAAACACAGTTTTTTGAACAAGTATTTTTCAAACTGAGAGTGAGGACGAAAGGATGAATTTTAGAAATAAAATCCCCTAAAGTGGTTATATCTATAGGGTCCGAAAAGTTGTGTGGTAATCGGTTTTCGTGATGTGAACATGCGATGAGGAGGAATAAGGAAAGTTTCAAGCTTAATGAGGACGGTTATAAGAAACGAAGCATAGAAGGAAGGACGGAATATAATATATCCTGTGTGAAGGATCAGGGGCGTATTTACTCTAGACCCACCCGGGCCACAGCCCATTCGTTTCACTTTTATTTCTCACCTTTTTTATATTTTCTTAAGAATCTCAATTCAAAATTAACATAAAAACGCAGACGGCAACCTCAAGTTATGGTTATCAGCAGGGCTATTGCGTATCTTTTAAATGACAGTGGCTAACCTATAGTACCTATCAATTACTGGCAAATGGTTCCATTTTGTTCTAAACCATAACCAATTTAACAGTTAATCCATAGTCAATATGATCGCCACTGTCATTTAAAAGATACGCAATAGCCCTGCAGATCAGATAATTACTATTGTCACTGGGATTACGTTGTAAAAATAAGTACAACCAAGCAGAGGCGTATTTCCGCCGCCCTAGGGCGGTTTTTCGAAGTAGCTCTACGTATTCCGATCTACCGTATGCGGCCCCGAAAATCAAGTAAACAAGCACTATATCCTTCTAATCTGCCGCCCAACGCTTGCTATTCACGGTAAAAAAATTCTAACTTATCTGGAATTCTAAATTATTCTAGCTGGCTACGCTCGCTCTTACCGTCGAGTTTTTTTGGTGTTCCAGTCCCTCAATGCATTAGTAGTCAAACTGCCGCACTCAGAGAGCTTTAATGATTACTTAAGCCATTTCTTAATTAAGGTTTTGACAGTTTTGTCATACAAAAACAACATCTTCATCAATGACGTCTCTTTATGTTTCTTGAACTCAAAAATTCTTTTGTTTGCGGACGACATGAAGATTCTAAGTGAAATCAGAATTGTTGAAGATGCTGAACGTCTCCAACATGATCTGGATAGATTCCAAGAGTATTGTAGAGCCAACCGCTTGGATCTAAATGTCTCGAAATGTTATACATGTACCTTCACTCGTAAAACCAAACCTATTCTTTACGATTATAAACTAGCCAACACTTCAATAGCCAGAGTCATTACTATTAGGGACTTAGGTGTCACTTTTGACTCGAAACTTATTTTTGACACACACATCGATAACATTATTAAAAAAGCTTCTAAGGCTTAGGCTTTATCTTAAGGATTTCAGCCGATTTTAAAAACATCAAAACACTCAAAATTCTATATTGTGCTTTTGTACGCAGTCATCTCGAATACTGCTCACCAGTATGGAATCATATTTATAATACCTACATCAATCGCATAGAAAGCATTCAAAAGAAGTTCTTAAGGTACATTCAATATAGATCCAAATCTTATTCACCTAATTATCACAGCCGGTGCAGGAAGTTCCACATTCTTCCACTGGTTGAGCGGAGAAAAATTGCCGACATGGCTTTCTTGTTCAATTTGGCAAATGGTACAACCGACTGTTCCGAACTGATGGCCAAAATTGGGTTGCGTGTTCCATCCTTCTGTGCGGTGCATTTATAGACAAAATTCCTATTTGATAAGAGCTAGCAGGGCTTACAACTCGATGTGCCAGAGTTTTGATGACTTTGATTTATTCTCCACCTGTGTACCGAAACTAAAAAAACTACTTTGTAAAAACTTCTTTGAAGCTATCTAAAATTTGTTCAATCCTTTCTTAATTTTCTACGAGTGCTTAATTCTTACTTTCTCTTGCATGTCTACTGTTTCTTATGCTACCCTTATAATGTCAGTGAAAACTTTTAATTGGCCTTCTTTCACTATCTGTCGACTATCTGTATCCTAGCTGTAAGTTTTCTTAAATAAATAAAACAAACAAACCTTTACTAAGTGACGGCTTAAGTAAACATTAAATATCTCTGAGTACCGCAGAAAGTAAATTAAATATATTTTATTGTAAGATAAAAAAAAATCTGTTACTTTTTAGTCAGGGGGAGGGGACGTTGTAGGCCTGCGGGATGTTGTAGGCCTGCGGGATGTTATAAGAGATACCGTGGCCTCGACATAAAGTGCTGAGAAGGAACATGGGTGGTTTTATCTTCGTCAATTTTTATTGATTTGATAAAACAAAAAATACGTAACAAATATTTTTCGATAATCTAACAGACGGACTAATTAGAATCATATTTTTTAAGTCGGTAAATATCCCTATTGTTTGAGCTCGTTCGCTGTTTTTGTTAATTTTCTTTTATTGGCAATCAAAGCAAAAAATAATAACAAAAACAGATTTGACTTTCAAAACTAAACCCAAAATGTAACAGTCTCAAATAATAAATAAAAAGTATTTTGACTTTCAGCTTCTTGACTAATGATGAAAACAGAGGGAGCGGCCAAATTACGTTGCACCCCCCCGGCGGCAAAAAACGCTCGCCTCGACATTGGGCGTCATAAAAAAACCTTCTTTTTTTTTTTGGGCGGGTGGAAAATCATCAAATAACCCCTTCCGCTCTTGGACAGAGCGAAAGGAAGTGTCAGACTTCTACTGACTAAAAACCACTCATGTTTCTTCTTAGCCCTTTATGTTGAGGCCGCGGTATCTCTTACAACATTCCGCAGCCACTTAAAAACACCTTTATAAAGGTTTCAGAATTATAAATGATACATGCTGAATTGGTAACAGAATCAAATATGTAACACTTATTATAAATGTGTTTTCAATGTGTTAACCCAAAACAGTTACAAAAGTGTAACCGTACTGTAACAGATATAAAAGTGTTAACAGTGTTAATAAGTGTAACAGGTCTTACATTTATACGGCCACACGTTGTTGCCGTACTGTGCTTACTACTTATAGGTACTAGCTATGCTAAAACTGATTATTTCATATACACAGATTAACACTTAATAACACATATAAAAGGTTACGTTTGATTCGGTAACATTATTGTATCCATTATTATATAAGATAATTGAGACCCTCCTTCTTTTTTTTAAAGTCGGTTAAAAACACTTTATAACGGTTACAGTTTGAGTCCCTGATCATGAATAAAGCACACGGCTTGTTTCGTTACGAAATATTCACGGGATCATTGTTTTATCAACACTTGTCGCATTAAGGCTTTGCACTAATCAATAATACATGTATTTCGCGATCCCGCAATCCTGGCCGGCCTTTGCATGGAGCTTACATATAATTTAATTATTTCCTGTAAAACATTAATAAACGAGAAAAATTATAGCCCGCACTCCCTTCGTGTGTGGCTTTTGTTGTAAATTACATTTTCATTAACTTTTGTTGTACCCAGTGTAATCGAGTTTGTGGTTCCAAAAGTCCTCTGTTATAACGAGAACATCAATTTCGATACAAGCTGGCGACGTTAGATATTAAAGATGGAGCTATTTATCATGTTCTACATGTTTTGCGTAGATAATTGTGATTGGTTTTCTGATAATGTTGCTTGTGGGTTACTGCTACCTACAATTGTTTATTTTGTTTACAAATCCGTCACGAAGCCGTCAACCAAGCGTTATGTACATCAAACTAAGTACGGCCCCTACGAAAAAAATAGTTTTTTTTTTGGTGAAATATCACATTCTAGGGCAAAACTCAATGTAGCTCTCTACAAACATTGTGCTTGTGGATGCTTTGAATAGTAAACGGGTCATGGAGGTAATTTAAGTAAAGTTATAACCTGGTAACATAGTATAAAAAAAACAACTGTGAAAAATTTTTTACTTTGACCCCTAATATCTCTGTAACTAGAGGATGGTCTAGAACAAAAAAAAATACAGCTGTGCACTTTTATACCCTTTAGGTTCCTACAACGTGATCGTCGGACCTTGCTTTATCACTTACCGGCAACAATTCTCAGCTTACTAATATTAAACCTAGTAGTCGCAAGCGCGGCTGCTGTTCATGAGGTTATTGGCTTCAATTCCCGGGTTGGCCAAAGTTTTGTTAAGTTTTTCCATTTGGAATTTCTCAGTAGCACCAACGGAGTCTGGATTCGTGCCCGGTTAATAGGTTTACCCACGAAATGTAGGTCTACTATTAGGTATTCTCACCTCTGCCTAACACTCCGCACACAGGCGTGAAGTTATGATATGCTAAACTTCTGAAAACAAAAAAACATTTTCTTCAAGCAATAAGGATTTTACATGTATATTCCGATAATATCACATGAGAGAACCAAGAAAATGTTCCAGACAATAATATAGCCATCTTGGGTTATAATATATCTGAAGTAAACTCCTTGGTTCCCAGGAGACTATTTAAGGAAAAACATCTGGAGAACAATAGTTTGTATGGGCCAATATACTTTCTAACCTCTTACTTTTCAATTTATACAAGTTGCTACAGTAGCCCTTTTTAAAAGTTCTGAATTGATTTCCTAGTAGAAAGGTTTTTTAAAGGCGTTGCTAGGAATGTAGTTCAGTTAGATACACATAATAATATTAAGGGGTGTACCTGCGGTACTCACAGATATTTAATGATTACTTAGGTCTTCAATTATAGTATAGATTTGATATGACAAAAACTGTCAAAACCTTTACTTAAGCGATGGCCTAAGTAATCATTAAAGCTCTCAGAGTGTGGCAGTAAGGAACATAGACTTAAACTGTACCATGAATTGAGTACATAAAAAAAAAGTCGTTTCCCAGCAAACATTTTTGCGTAGGGGTACTTAGTTTGATGTACAGAATGCTTGGTTGACGTACGTGTAAAGGGTTAATTAACACCCTGTATAGTACCTACCTAAGTTAATAACTAGACAAAACATTGGTAGTCATTACAGGTACTCAGTGGCTTGAAAGTCTGACAACCAGTCTTATTACCAAAGAGTGTCTATTGTATTCCCTAACACTAGCTGGGTTGTAGAGGTCAGATAGGCAGTCAGTCTATGTACAGTACTAGAACTCAGCTGCGTCCGGTAAAATTGGAAGCCGACCCCACCATAGTTTGGGAAAAGGCTAGGCAGATAATATAATAATAATATAATAATAATATTTATTGTCTCAAAACAAGGCATTGTAGTACACGTTAAAAATACAGTTTTACAAAATAGGGAAGTTCTATTTCTACAATTGTTTGGGTAAGCACTGCTCTCCTAGCTGGGTTATGAAAACCTGTGATAAGGAGAAGCAGTTCGGTCCCCTAAGGTATCATGAGTCATAACGTAAAGTTCACATAATGCCACTGATGTTACTGTAACAATTTCGGAGTATTGAGTTTGACAATTAAGTTTGAGTTAAAGATTTTAGAACACATGAAAATAAAAATAAAATAGTTTAAAAAAATAGTTTTGAGGTAAAGAAGTGTGTGTTTGTGATTGTGTGTATGTGAGTGTAAGGAGTGTATGTGTGAGGAGTGTATATGTGTGTGTGGGGGATGTGTATGTGTGTTTTGTGTGTGGGGAGGGTGCATGTGTGTGGGTGACATGTATGTTTGCTTGTCCATGTCCACTACTTATGTTAAGATTTTTTCAGTTTCGTCGTATGACTTGTTTTGGAGATACGATTGCACAATCTTTTTACATTTGTAATACGGTAGTCCGTAGATTTTACACTCTACATTTATTTTGTTGTACAGGAATGGGCCAAGATAATGCAAAAATTGAATGCACTCGCGGCAAGGTGCATATCCCATCTTTACGGCGTTTACTACGTTTATTATTTATCTTCTTCTATTTATAAAAGAGAAGTCCACTCACTGACTGACCACTCATCACGAAATCTCGGAAACTACTGGGCCGTGAGGTCTAAAATTTGGCACAAGCACTCTCTATGGGGTGCAGGCGCGTACTAAGAAAGGATTTTTTTAAATTCGCACCCCAAGGGGTTGAAAAGGGGTGTCAAAGTTTGTATGAAAGTCCTACGTTTTTAAAGTTAGAGACATGAATGTGGGCCTGAATGTTCCTTTCGGCCTCTAGGTGCTCACTAAGAAAAGGTTTTACGAAATTCGGCCCTTAAGGGTATAAATAAGGGTGTTTAATGTTAGTATGAAAAAAGTTAAAGATCCAAATTGAATCTTACGGCAACGCGTTATTGCATACTTTACATTGAAATTAGAATTCGGAAGCCAATAAAGATCCAAATTGAATTTTACGACAATGTGTTAATGCATATTTTACATTGAAATAGGAAATTTCTTGAGTTCCTTTATCTTCAGTTTATAGGCAAATTTCTAAGTGGCCAGTATGTTTCATTATTATGCAGGCGTCTGCTGAAAGGTAATGAAATGAGGTTCCGTTCTAAAGTTTTTATGCCAATTTCTATGTGGCCAGTATTTTTCAGTATGCCGCCTGCACCTATACCGAGAGCCTTGGGCAGAAGAATTTTCAGAATTATTACTAGATATTGGTGATGGCAATATTTTTGAAGAAGATGGGCGAATAACCATTCCGAGCACCCTTTGTGATGTTGTGGAGGATCTGGACAGTCTCACTAACAGAATATATTTCAGCATTAATCAGGCTAATGTAACTTTTTTAAGAGAAAGAGCCATTCTCACTCCAAGAAACGATTCTGCTAACAACATTAACAACTATTTGTTGGAGAAACTTGTAACTGAAGAAGTATCATATAAATCTGTGGATGAGGTACTGGAGGTTGAAGATGCTGTTCACTACCCTGTGGAGTTCTTAAATAGTCTCGACCCACCAGGATTACCACCACATGTACTCCACCTAAAAGTTGATGCACCAATCATGTTACTGCTACCGCCCAAACTATGCAACGGGACAAGGCTGCAGGTCCGCCAACTTCAAAAGAACGTGATTGAAGCAACTATTTTTACAGGCGTTAATCAAGGAGAAACAGTTTTTATCCCCCGAATTCCACTTATCCCTTCAGATTATCATTTTGAATTCAAAAGACTACAATTTCCAGTGAAAGTTTGCTACGCAATGACTATCAACAAAGCACAGGGCCAAACATTAAAAGTAGCTGGGGTGGACCTGAGAAAGGATTGTTTCTCACATGGGCAGTTATATGTGTTTCAGGTAGTGTAGTGTTGAACTCAATAAAACTTGTTTTGACATCAGCAACTCTGCATGCTCCATCCGACCCTGGGTACACGGCTTCTATTCGTCCCAAAGGCCACTTCAATGGTGGGGACATCTCTTCCTTGATTAGTACTAGCTGGCCAGGTTTTACGTTTGCTTGGCGCTTCTGCCACTTCGTGCGCTGTTGTAGCTCGCAGACGTACTCCCGTGTCCATCTAGCCCAGAACTGTTGTCGGGCTTGCTCGATCCTCGCGTAGCGATGCAGGCGGCTTGGGTTGACTTCAATCAGGTCTGGTGCTGGCAGTGACGTCATCGGTCTTCCGATCAGGAAGTGCCCTGGGGTGAGAAGAGACAGGTCGTGAGGATTGGAAGATAGAGGGGAAAGGGGCCGTGAGTTAAGTATTGCCTCAATCTGAGTGAACAGAGTTGCAAGTTCTTCGTATGTCAGATGGGAACTACCCAAGGCCCTTTTCATATGATATTTTGCAGATTTTACAGCTGCTTCATGGAGTCCGCCAAAATTAGGAGAATATGCAGGTGAGAATTTAAATTTAATGCCTTCCTCTAAACTATTTAATGCCCGAATGTGTTTTGAAATGTGATCAATTATAAATCTTAGAGATGTTTCAGACTCCTTAACAGTGGGTATATCAAATAATGATTTCAAATGATTATGAACTAATTGCCGTTTGTTGTTATAACGATCACATATCAATTTCCAGGCAACCGCATAATTATTTGAGGAAATTTCAAGTGATTCTATTACAGAAGCTGCCTGCCCCGTCAATGATACTTTTAAATACTGAAATTTATTTATCTCATTTAAACCCACATTGTTATGAATAAGCGAGTTGAATGTGTCATGGAATTCTAACCACTTGTTGTAATTGCCATCAAAGATAGGTAGCTTTACAGTAGGCAACTTAACACTTTTAACATTATTCCCATTACAATGAGTTGATACCGGACTATTATGAGATTTAACACTCTCATATGAATCTTTACTTTCCTGATTTTCAATTAATTCTTGAGCAGAACTAATTAAAAAATAAAATAAGTTTTCAGTTACATTCCTCTCTGAACTTTTCCCAGGTTCATCAGAGTTTCCTTGAGACAATTCACTTGAAACTTCATCTTGTAAAAGCTCAATCTGACATTGAATTGTATCATACTCACTAAACAATAATTCTATTTTGCTTAAACGGACTTTTAACTCATTGACTTGTTGCTTCGACACATCATCAATTTTACGAAACTCTGTTAAATAATTATTAAAATTAGTGAGTCTACCTTTTACTGAAGCTCGTTTCCTAATCAAATTCTTTACCTCCGTGTCAGACATAATGCAGAGGAATATTCAAACAGATTACTAATGAAATTTATAAATACCTGCACTCCACGCAAACCTCTATGAAACAGCTGCACTATCCGCTGGTACTCCTAACACGCGGCCACCACGTGTCTAGTAGGCAGGCCCTCGCCTTGGTTGATGGTAGGTAGGTAGGTATATTTCGAGCTGAAATTGCAGAAATTGTGCGTCAATCCCCAAACAGAGCAAGCGTGCAAGACAGAAAACGTTAGGTAAGCATGTGCTTATATCGGATTGCAACCGCTGCTGATGGCAATCTTAATCGAGAAACTCACACGTGTCACACGTAGGTATTCAACAAGTCAATTATTATTTTCTTAGCGAGTTCTGATAGTTTTGCAATGAAATTAGATTACAGACAGGTAACAGTAAGTTTAGGTATTTGCAGTTAAGTTAACTTACAGATAGTTTAGCATTAACTTGCAACAAAATTCACACAGTTGAAGCACAAAGGATTGTAGGACAAAAAGTAGGGTTAGGATTGGGCGGAATAAGGAACGGGCAAACTTCCCTTGTTAGAAGTCGACGTGCTGCCAAGCCACTGGATTCCAGACACCAAGCGCCAATTACCCACGCCACGCGCACGTGCTTCTAGATTCTTCTTAGATAGGTACTTCAACCAGCCACACACGCCCTCGCCGGACGCCGCGTGCTTCTTTCTGATTCTTCGAAACGCACGCCCTCGGCCCTCGCCGCGTGCGCGTGCTTCCAGATTCTTCGAATTCGAATGTACCCGTTGTTCGTCGAGTAGGTATCTGTGCTTCCCGCACAGAATGTCGTGTCACGGTCGCCAAATTGTTTCAGGTAGTGTAGTGTTGAACTCAATAAAACTTTTCTTGCTGCTAAATAACTTGTTTAATTTTGTAACATGAATTGAATAGTACAGTACTAGCTTTACAGGCATAGAAACGCTTTTTAGAATAGTGAGATGCGGTGGCTCTGGCTGTGGCCACACGCAGACTGGCGCTGTCGCGCGGGGCGCGGCGACTCGGTAGTGTGTGTGCGTCGCCGGCGGTAGTTTATGTATGTGTGCGTGCGCATTGCGAGTTGGCTTGAACAATATGTGGCGTGTTCTAGAGTCAGTTCACCTGAAAACCTCATAATACTGCAACCAACAAATAAAACACGAAATGTAGTTTACAAGGAGGTCTTGCAGACTTATAATAACCGGATGTAAAAACGAGCCCAAGTTTAGGGTTGCAGATTTATAATACAATAATTTATTGGTATATAGCCGATCGATTCCTTTTCTGTAATCATTCCTTGCTTCTCTTAAAGCGATCACTAAATCTGTTCAATAGTCTGTTTTTTATTTTTCCGTATACAAAGGCTCCAAATTGAGACCCGTTGCTTTCGCTCCTTTCGCTCATAGACGTCGGTCCCTCTGTCACATTATACTCTAGCGGCTAAACCTTTGAAGGAAGCTACAACCTTCATATTTATACTGAGTGTAAAATGTATGTGGAATATTTTTGAGAGCTCATTATCGCTTCTTAGGACGTTTCCAAACCTTGCCTCGAAGATTACGTATACCAATTTTCGAATTATTTTGAAAAAACAAGCCACGCTGTAAAATTGAAGGCCCGTTTCCACCCCGTTTAATAAACTCTGATTTTCGAAAAACCCTGATACACATTATTCTTTATTTTATTCTTTATATTAACGTTTACCAAAAAATAATAAAATTTTAGAAAATTTGAAACACATTGAGAATTTTCTCATTTTTATATTACAACAAACTTCATTTTGAGTATGGATTAACTAAGCCTATAGGTACAATTTATAACTTCTGCATTTGGTACGATTTAGGGTTCTAAATGCAAGATTTCCGAAGTGCGCTTGGTCTGTATTCTTGGAACATTAACTTTCAAACTAAATCTCATAAACACCAACGTATGAAACAAGCGAGTGAAACCGCGCGGGTACAGCTAGTTTACTATAGTTTTGTATGGGGTTTTTCGGTGTTGGAGAATGACTGTTTGTAGTATAAAGTGTTGCCAAACATTTAGCACTTTGCAGTCATTGTATAGTTGATCAGTGGAGTATAGAATAGGCCGAAAAGTGGCGGTAAAACGGCCCTATGTGCTACTTCTAACGACTTTAGGATTGTTTAATGATGAAGCAACCAAAAATTTCAACTCTTGTGGGTCGTCTGTAAGATTATCGAAAAATATTGGATTTAAGTGTTTTTTATTTTATCAAATTAATAAAAAATTACGAAAATAAAACGTTTCAAAGTTAATGAGAGGAGGCTTTTGACGTCACTTTGTGGGTAAAAAGTACTCACCTTGTGACGTCACACGACTTGACGCGACTTTTCGAAGAACTGTATCGTCTTCATCTTTTGTTTAAGTAAAATAAGGAAAAATACGTGTCCATTAGTTTTTGAAAATCTATCTGACGGACTAATTAGATTTTTTGGTGATATACCTTATTCAAGGTGACAGTTTACGCACTGGGGATTACACTCTCTATATTTTGTTTATGTACAAAATACCTACAAAAATATTGTATGTTGGATACTGTTTACCCAAAGACAAAGGATGAAGCCACAAGGCGCCACGTGTAAGTTATGAACCCTACGTAAATACTTTTGGTGATGTGTGGAATTTATCTATCTGGCTTATCTTCTTAACATGTTTCATATTTGTGTTTCATTATAATAAAAAGTTTAGGTACCAGTTTCATAGAAACAGTCAATAAAGTGCTAAACCTTTTCGCCGAGCGGTCAAAAACATTTATAGGTTCAATTATTTCATAGATTTAGACCCTTCAATTTCACATATTTTTAACAAACAAAGATAAAAAAATCAAACAAAGATACAGCTTGTAAACGTTACGTTGTTTTTTCGACACTCACAAGGGAATTAAAACCTACAGGGTACTTCCCATGAACTCAGAATCTTGAAATTTGGTACGAAGCAACGTCGTAATACCGCAGATAAAGATAAAATTTCGAAAACCGTAAATTTTTAGTGACATCATAAAATATTACATAAAAATATTTTTAATAATTTTAAACTTTGTACGGAACCTTCGGTACGCGAGTCCGACTCGCACTTGGCCGGTTTTTTTTATTTAGTTTCTCTTTTCGCAGGTATGGTACTTAGAAGAGATTTCTTTAGCAATATTAAGGACCATTTTTAGACTATTTTCTGTTCCTTTAGTCTTTTTTATATTAAGTGTGTAAATATTTATAAGAGAATACTTTTAAAATATCAACATCTTTAAAGATGATCTTACACAGACGACCATAATCCAAAATACAGGGTGTAGATGCACTTGAACAAACAGTGGGTTCATTAGACGGGCCGTTACAAGGCGAGAAGACGATCTCTATCGGTAGAATTGGCTCTGGCCCAGCAAAAAGTTATCCACTTTGAAATATCATGGCACACCGTCTGCTGGTAGTCGTTACTGGAATTAACTTCGCAACGAAAATGCTTGCAAGCTAATATAGCGTATTTCATTTTAGCATTGAAAGTCTACGTTTAAACTAAAACCCGACTACCAATGAAAACGTAGACTAATAAAAACGCGGTCTCTAAAGAAGAAAACAAGAAAATAGTTCTTAAATTAATTTAAGTAAATAACTTAATGATAATTATTATAGAAGACAGCGGACAGCCGTAGTCGCATGCCACTGATACTTGATGCTTCTTCATGGCGTTCTCATTGATACAGAAGTCAGCTGCTAGTTGTCATTAGGAAGGTGGCATGCGACTACGTCTGTTATGTATAATAATTATACTTATTATTAAGTTATTGAATAAAATTAATTTATGAATTATTTTCTACTTTTAACACCGCAGTTTTATTAGTCTGCGATTTTATTCGTAGTCGGGTTTTAGTTTTCGTTATTTACATAATACGAGTAAATAGGACAGACTAGACCGCAAAAACTTTTTGACCGCATTCTAAACGTTTATGTTGACTAAAACTTTATTATAAAATACATATTTGTAATGTGCTCGCCAAGACCTTTCATTTGATACTAAACATGTTATGATTATCTAAATTTATTTTTTATTAAAGTTAGAATCCGACATTTATATTCCTTCATATTTTTTAAATAAAATTTATATAAGTAACCTATCGACACCTCATTTATTAAAATCTGTTTAGTAGTTAAGGCGCTACGGTGGAACATACAAGCACACATACATAATATACATAGACTGCCAACATCATTATCCTTCGTTTTGGCTTTGCCGTAGTTGGGTAAAAATAGCTCTTCAAAAAATATCATTTTAATACAAAGTACAGAACACGAGCAAATACAACGGTAATTTTTTAAATTAACCTCTCAATATCTATAAACATCTAGCTAACTATTTCATAATTGCTTGCAATGGCTCGCTCCTCGATCAAAACATTTTATAACCTCACTGGTTCCCAGAAAAACGTAAATAATAAAAGTTTGCAATTAACACGTTAAAGCTCGAAGCATGTAAACATTTTCCTAGAGGAACAAATATTCGCAGACGATGCAAAAGCTTGAAGGTATTCGTTGAGCAGAAACAAACTATGTAACTAGCAATGTTCAAGACAATGAAAAACCCTTTTTAATTCAGTTGTTCATAATAATACCTACTGGGGTAGTTTTTAGTATCGTGGCCGAGTTTCACTAAAGCCGCCTATAAAAGTTTTTCTTTTAATAGGCTCAGTGTAAGCCTGTTTTGCGTAGTCAAACATTGTTCGTAATTTTTATTACCGTCAAAAACCATTTCAAGCGGCGTAAATATAGTAACCTTTGTGGACACTATATTTTCGAGCCGTTTGGGGTTGAAACTCTAGGGCCGTGGGGTCCTAGTGCCCACAGCCTTTTTAAGGATATTTTCAAACGCCTTGTTGACGCTTCCTCTGACCCAAGGGCTGGCTTTTTCTTTGGCCAGAGGCTAAGTGTTGCCATACCGTCTCTTGGGCACTTTACCTGCTGACAGCGTTGAGGAGGAGTTTTACGATGCCCTTTTATAGTTAGGTTGTTTTTAGTTTAGTTTAGTTTATATATTTAGTAAAGTCTTTTTTAGAATATCAACATCTTGATGAAAATATTTTTACAAATTCATACATACCATAAACACACCTTTTCCCATGGGGGTAGGCAGAAACCACAGAACGCCACTTGCTACGATCCTTACATACTCCTTTTGCCTCGTCCACATTCATACATCTGGTCATACACGCACGCCGGTTACGAGTACTACGCACCTTACCTTTCTGAAGAATCCAATGGTAATAAGATCAGTGTATGTCTTTCTAGGGCGTCCCTTCCCGGCGTTGCCACTCACATCTGCCTTGTAAATACCTTTTGTTTATCGACTTTTATTCTTCCTCTCCAAGTGACCGAACCACCTTAGCATACTGTTTTTAATTATTCTCACTACATCTTCTTTTAAACCGCAACATTCTCGTATAGGTAAACTCATTCCTGAATTTTTATTTTACGTCCATATTGGATTGGATTTCCAAATTGAACATATTTGATGAAAATGTATTGAGAGGTTGTATAAAGTTTTATTTTCTCGATATAATCTGAAATATAAGAAAAATGACAGAAGCAGCATCTACCTGATAATGTGCATATGATGGACCTACATACTCGATCAAACTGAAATATCTTTGTCTGAACTCATTCGACAAAAAACTTTCAACTGCCAAATTCAGAGTCGCAACTTGCAACTTAACCGTTACTGGCTTCTGAATAGTTCACATTTTTCATATTCCAGGACGTGATTCGGCTCGAGACTCAGTACTGGTCGTTGGTGGAGATCCCTCGGCAGGAGAAGGCGGAAACAGTGCCGGCGTTTGTGCTGCGCGCGTGTGCTATCATGGAGAAGACGCAGAAATCTGGAGAAGGAGTCAAAACCTCCGCGAAGCTCGCTGAAGAAGCTGCTGATAAAAGGGAACGGATAGAAAGACTGAACGGTAACGCTTAATAATTTCATTTAGGTATTTTGGGTACATGGGAAAGCTATAACAGCTCTTTATCAGTCAGTTGTGAGAAGTAGAGGGCTGCAAGCCCCCACGTTTTCGCCCCGTGGTTGCGTGTGTAGATTGTCACATGTCTATGAATTTCCATCTTATGGCATGCCGTTAAATAAATAACACAAAGTAATACACCTGCCTGGGTTCAACCCACGGCCAACAGTTGGCCACCGGTGCCCAACAACAGTTCACATATTTATAACACCGTGACTATAACAGTTAGAATTCACAAAAAAAAAAAACCTGTGCATGTGTTTCCTGTGTGTGTGTGTGTGTGTGCATTTCATGTGCTGTGTGTATGTGTGTGTTTCCTGTGTGAGATAAACACACAGCTACCACTAGTTCTAACATTTTCGCGCTTCCATTAAACAGGAATATAAAGATGATCACATCCTGAAATAACAATATGGTGTCGGTTTAACTTTGAGCTAGCTCAACCAAACGATTACACTAGGACTGACTAGGAAAATAAACCAAAGCGTGCTCCTAAATTCTAAGACTATTGGCGGTTTGCCAACTTGTCGATTCACAGTGTTACTTTTCGCTGGATTTTCCAACCTTTTCCTAGTGCTTACAGCCATTTGAAAATTACATTTGAAATCGTATATGAATGCATATTTAATCATTAATGGCTGACAATTGGTGGTACTTACATGACTGATGTAATTAATTGATAGCAGGAATTGTGGCAATTTGGATCCCTTGACATTAATCAATGAAATCAGTTATGCAAATCGCACATAATATCATATTTCAAAAAAAGAAAGGCAAGCAATTGGTCGACTCCCGGGCAAAGGCCATCCCCATCCCATCACTTCTTACGCTGGTGTGCTTCTTCTCCCCAATTGGCGAGAAAACCATCGAGGACAAGCAATTATAATAAAATTGTCGTTAGTAAAAGCGGGCATTCCTAGTCTATTTTAATTAATATTTACTGATTATACCTTCCATTTCGTTGTAGAGTAAATTGGTGTCGGGTTCTCGAAACCAAATTAAACGGCGGCGGGACCGTCCCGCAAACCCTGACCTAGGCTTGAATTAAGCAAAAACAATAAAACGGGCTTACACCCAAATACACTCGGGACTGAATACGTATTCATGTATTCTATGGATACTCTCGTCCTTGTAAATAGGGATGTAGAACCATATATGCGGTTTAGAGAGGATCTAAATAACTCTAAAAGAGAATTATAATGTAGGCTCTTTTATCATAAAGCTTTTATGACATTTCGTTATTATATTTTCAGATATGACAACTATTCAGATTGAAACGGAGAATACCCAGATGACAAATGACTTGTATCGTCTTCTGAAGAAATATACTGGTCTGCGGAACTTAATAAGGGAATTGAAGGTAAAAGAATTACATAAGAGAATAATTAACAATTTGTAGATATTATTAATTATTCCTTTATTCACTTTCTAACATTATAAATACATTTTAAAATATTTATTACAAAAAGGAATATAAAAAACATTTAAGAATATAAAAAATAGTAGCCCACCGGCATTGGGAACAGGGTCCGAGCTACCAGTGGTCAGGGCTCTTCAGAGGGGAACCTTTATTTTTTTAATTATTATTATTATTAATTGACATGGTCACTAACACTATCATTAACACTGAAAACGGGGTTTTCACCATGTTTACTTTTTGATTCAAGTCAGAACACCACATGATCACGGATAAACTTAAGTTATTGCTGATGGATATAATAGCGTGGAAATATCGGGAACTCAATTTGATTATGATGAATTAAATTACTGCGTAGGATTAGCAGATATTTACCTTAAATTGTATTACATATTCTCTTTATATTTCCAGGGTGACTACGTGAGTTCTAAGGTCTACCCGATCTTCCCTCGGTACACGATGCTCAAAGACATGATCAAGGACATTATGCACGACCCTGATTACATGGAAGTGTGCCACGAAGTGGACCCATAGCGCGGGGTGCGCAAATAAACGAGGAACTCTTTCACCGACCGACAGAGGTCGTTTCGTCGCTAGTTTCGCCAAGGGAGAGCAACAGTTGGAGTGAAATGATAATCTTATGTCTGCCATCTTGAATTTGAGTGTCAAACGCCAATTGTTTTTTTTGAAATAGAAATATGGAATTCGTTCCAAAATAGAATATCTACAGTTTTTTTTTTATTGGCGGTTTGACATTATTATTGTTCAAAGTGATAAACGGACTTGGATCCGATCCGTATATTCAAAGATGGTAGATCGAAGATAGGTTTGTTGGTGGAATTGGCGGCGATTAGTGTGACGAGTACTCGTTTGATTTGCGCCACTTGGTTTATTGGACTCTTTATTTAGTGTAAGTTTAGATTTTAGTGTGTCTGTACTCGTCCTTACGTGTGCTTCAGTTGTAAATGGTCCTTCCCGTTTAGTTATTGGAATCTGTAAACCTATTTAACCAGTTAGAAGCCGAGATTTTGTGCATTGTATTTTCTAGACTTCTAGAGTGACCATTTTTAGCATTTTTTTATCTAAAGCTGACTGTAATATCAAAATTGTGTTCTGATTTTCTTCCAAGATTTTGTGCTTTACTGTTTTATGTATTTCTGCTTCAACTACTACATAATCACACGTTGTATACATATCTTGTCTCGCTGTATCAAAGAAGAGCTTCTGTGGACATAATCGTACTTCTTAACTTTACACATATCTAATCATACTTACTCACTTTATAGATCCATTTCCTTACGATTATCTAACCATTATCATATTCTATTCGAGATCGCGATTTCGGAAATCGATACTTTTATGAGATTAATCAAAATGCTTGTACATAAGACAGATGTGATTAGTACATTACCAACCTAAAACATACCAAAATAAAATAATAATCTCATAATTTTCACTACTTATTCCTTACCATCGCGATTACCTTACCTACTTAACAATATAGGAATACTATTTCATGTCTACATAAATAAATAATATGCATTCAAATATAGGATAGGAAATTAAATGACAAACGTATGGGTGTTGTTGAATGTACATTAAATAGTAATGCCATTGCATGTGTTCAACATTATAACATTGGTAAGTAGTTTGCTGAAAATATGGATATTTAAAGACCATTCATGGTTTTACAACTTACTATTACCACCAATTTCTTATTAATACAGACTTATTTAATGCTTTATCGGTAAATTCTTGTGCCATCTTACAATACTTATTAAGGCTATGTATGCATTGGCCGCGCTTTATTAGCGCCTCACAAGAGCTTAGTGACTATACAACTGGTTAATTGCTAGGATATATTATTATGGTGGCTACACTGGGAGGTGAATAGCGAAACCGTGAAGTGTTGCAGATAGATGCGAAGCTTCCAGCTAGAACGTTAGTATCACTTCCCTACTCGCAACTACTCGTAAGGCGTCTCACTAGGCACTAAGTAAAGCCCCCTGTCAGTGCGTACTTGGCCTTAAATATTTATAACTAGCTACTAACTAGCTTACTATTCTGATGGAACTCATTTTAATATATCAACGTCATAATCTTAAATATATCATATCTTCACATATCATGTACCTAACCTAACTACAATATTACTTCTGTATGTATTTTGGTTAGAAGGACATTATTTCACTTGAACCATACCTTTCAATGTCTAACTTAAACAGAACACTTTATTTGGAATTTTAATAATACTCCTTAAATTTTCGTCTTATAGATCATATTGTTTTGAGAATATTTTGGTGCATTTGTGGATTCGGGTAAAAGTTGAAATAGACAAAATAATTAATATGAAAAAACATGTTATTTAATGTTTACTATCTATGTTTTATACGCATAGCATTGTAATTGTTTAATATGTGACGCTTGTAAGTTATGAACTAAATGTGTATATTATTATATCATATCTAAATAATTGTAATAATTGGAGACAATGCCAAAATTAATGTTGTAATACTAGGATAATTAACATTAACATATTGCTATAAAATAATAAGTCATTGTTAAAATAATGGGCACATCAACTTTATTTATTTATCAAAGCAACATCTGGAAGGCAAAGCCTATGAAACATCATGGTAAGCGATGCGAATATGTCAGTTTACTTAGATTTGATTTTACCTTTTAAAAAACTGTACTCCTTCAACTTCTGGAATAGGTACCGTTTTACCTTAGATGTATGATTGTATGTAGCAGGTATCGTTGCTGAATTAGGATACAAAAAAGGTGAAAAAAGTCACAGGTTTATATTATTTCCTAGATTTTTTGAAAAATCACATTTATTCACTTGAATAGTTTTTATTTTGACTATATATACAATTATACATACACTATAAAATCACTTTAAAATTATCGTAAAAATAATACTCAGTGTCATAAAGACAGACTTTAATATTAAGCCAAGTAGGCACATTAGTTATTTGTAAGCTTTGTATGTTGTACTATTTATTATAAAATATGAAAGCAAATAGTGAGGTCAAATGTTAGACTAGAAAAATCATAGTTATCTATCTATCTATATTAAAAAGTGAAGCAAAACATATTTCTAGGTTTAGACCTAATACGTATCTACATATTCAGTTTGTTGCGTCCTTTGAATCCAAGACAAAACAAGACGTATAGCTCATGTGGGTGATAAATTATTTTCAAGTGTTGGTACGTTGCAACAACAAGATAGAATTCCGCTATTATGATAAATATGAGCTCAAAAGATATCGCATGACATCTGATAATCGGAAAAAGTACCATCGCTGAAAACATCAAATTATATAGACCGCATGTTCGTAGAAGTTACGTTTTAAATATTCCTATAATCTCATACTTTTTTATAAACAGTATTGAATAAATGATTAATCAAATCTATTGGCCGAGGTACGACTGTATGTAGGTACCTTTAAAATGTTAGGAAAGTAATAAATGTACTGCCATTGAGTTAGGGTGGGTAGTAACATGTAATACTTACTTATAAGAATAATACTTAGGCAATAAGATCGATAACCATAGCACACACCTGCACACATTCAAGTTGTTTGTGTCTGCCATGACATGAATGTAACCTGTGAAACTTCTGTAATGATTTTCATGAAACCCAAAGTCAGCCAAAAGAAGTTTTGACTGGGCTCTGACACAGATGGGTAAAAATAAGCTTGAAAGTAGATGAGAATGTACTTCCTTAACACCATTTGATCCGCCAAGATCATTTGTGAAATAGAAAAGATACGCAGATACATACGCATGGTTGTAGATCAAATAAAATTACGATACATCACACATACTGACATCTTAAGTAATCTAATAAAGGGTCATAAGTGGGCATGTACAGACGCCAGCGTATCAAGTTAAAACAAACTGTCAAATTACTCCAAATGATTTTAAACAATAAAATATTGAACGTTAAGTTCAAAATTTAATGAGATAATTCTACAGTTTCTGATAACTTTATGCCCTGGGGGAGGACTGTACCAAATTCCTTGAGGCTAAAGTTTATCTGAACGCAAGGATGTTTATAATATCTATTTAATCATTAAATTAATTATTAATATAAATGTCGCTGTACTTATAATAATTTGCAATAAAATTCCAAATTGTTAAATAAAAAAATAATTAAATTAACAAAAGTCAAGTTTCATTGTGGTCTAGACCAAATTTTATAGATACCTACATTAAAATGTTTTTTACTGGGTTTTTATATGTAGTCAAAAACTGATTTCTCCTAAGTATTTATTTGTATACCTACAATAGTCCATTGAAATGTTAAAGTTTTTGACGTTATTTTATTTTTTAAATACCAACTTATAACTTTTTTATTTTTGGTTGGTCGGCCGTGGAATAAGGGTCGCAATCCCACAAACTAGGATTATATGTGATGTAAAAAAAATATACCCAGTTTTCATTCAGGTTTCTCACGGTTCTCTTATAACTTTTCAGTAAAAACGTAGTATTTTGTCTTATTAGCAGTCATAATATTTTATTTGAAGTAAAAAGTAGGTTTTTGGACTGTTTTCTAAATAAAACTTATGTCTTTGTATGTTATTTTATATGTATGTTAATGAATGCCAGGCATTACCTACGTTAAGTAGAATTATGTAGACGTGTATTCGGAATGTCACGCTATAACGCTTTGTTATATAAAATGTAATACACTATTTTTTGTGCTAATTGGACTTTCTTTAAAATCCCTGTGGGGCCATCCTCTAAAATCTAGTGAAGGTCACTTTTATACCCCTTGTTCCCCTTGGTGACACGCAGTGGCGTAGCCTGCCTTGGCGGGGCCTCGTATAAAACATTGTTTGGGGGCCCTTAAGTAAACATTTCTCACAAAAGGAAAAAGAAAATGTTTGCATAAACTTAAAAGAAATATTCATTCACCATAATTATTCTGTCACTTTTTCCAAAATGTTTACAAACAATTCAAATTAAATAGAACTCTCCTAGCCATTTATTCGTCAAACTGATGTATTAAATCATTTATAGCTGATGATAACTTTAGAACGCACGCTTTACGCGGGTAAAGAAGAAATTGCTTTTTTGTCTTTTGTCATTTCTGAACTAAAGTAAAAATTGGGAAGTTTTTATTAATTTTTGCTTTGGCACGTCGGGGGCCCCATGACCCTGGGGCCCCGTATAATTGATACGGCATATACGGCGGTAGCTACGCCCCTACTGACACGTCTCCTACACGCTGCCAGTATCACGTGCATTTTATTATTATTTATTGGAAAATCGAAGCCTTTTAAAACCTCCTTCACAGATATTTTTTAAGATACAGTAATATTACATTTTATTATACTTACGTCGCATATTTCCTTATAACCATTAATAATACACGTGATGCCCCCCTCCCTCTCCCCTTTTCATCATCAACAGAACTAACAATAAACTTCCCCGATTCGTCTGTAAGTTATTTTGGTATCGCATTGGTCTGACTTTCTCTTCTGCTGTACCCATTATTTAAACTTGTCGTTGTGTTAATATTTCATGTAACCGCGCCATCTAGAGCGTTGCTAAAAAACTTACCTTATTTTCGACAGTTTCGCCATCTATGTTTCAACTATGTAATATGTTCAGCACTGGGCTAGCAAACCACTTGAATAGTTCTTGTGAATAAAGGTAGATGGCGTGGTTTTCGTTTTACACAATGTTGCTATAAATTACTAAAGAGATATGCAAGGTTTAAGGGAAATACAAATATTGTAATGCTTCACCATTTGATAAAAAGGGACCTTTTAGATTTTTGCAAAATTAATGCATCAGCACATTAAGAGAAAAAAATAAGTCACATGGTTTTCCTATGTTACTGTAACGTTAGCCACTGTCATCCCATTGCACGGCAAAGGCCTCCCCTATGACTTCCAAAGCGATCCAGCGGCGAATGTGGACCACTCGTTGTTGGTTCTGTCCAGCTTGTCTTGCCATCTCCTACGAGGTCTACCGCGTCGCCTTCAGGCTGTGTTATTTAATAAAAATTCAATCCCAGCTCGAAAAACAATAAATAAAATAACTACCTAACTAATGACTTCATATACATATAGGTATTGATTTGAAAATCGAAATTGAAAATATTACAGTCATGGGTGTATGATGATAATTGTATTTTTCTGGCTATAACGTAATTTTACCAATACAAAAGTGAGCTCAAAGAAGGGGATATTGTAATGTCGACTATGGCAACACCGGCCGCTTCATTCATTTCATTCGGCCGATGGCAGCAGGTGTGGATTGTAGTGCGTCGCACGGCATTTGTTATGGCGGGCTTTCGTCAACATGAAGTTTTGTCAAACTTTTAAAACTTGGAACTATGAACTAAAACTTATCTAAAATTACTAGAGCATAGCAAAAACTGCACGGTACTGTTACAAACTGCTAATAAGTGAAAGTTCACTGGTCAGGATGTCGGTTAATTCAAAGTGGCGGTTACCTGACGTTTTTTGTGTTGGTGTGTTGAATGGATGTCGGAATTACGTTTAATTCGTGGCGCGGGGATGGGTGAGTAAGTGGTTCAAGGTGTTTTGGGACTTCTATCGAGATGCCTTTCGTACAGCGTGCAGTGGAACCTAAGTTTTTATCGCGCACGAGCTTACGAGACTGCGATGGAAAGCCGAGGGTGTCGGATGACGAGCTCCAGGCGGTCACAAACTGCACCCTGAGTAATGCGCTGCGACAACTCGCCTCGCTGGTGCTCCTGGCGGAGGATATCTTCAGCGAGTTGACCGCGCAACTCCAAGATATCACTGAGCGATCAAAAGTAGCGCAGACGAAGATCATCAAAATAAACGAACTCGTTGAACAATATGATCCGAAGAAAGTGCCAGTCCGTAAGTACAACTTTTATTTGTTTATAACCACTTCTTGCTACTTTTACCTCGTCCCGGCAAAATGTTTTTCCGTGTTCGAAGTTCACGCGATACCTTGAGGCGGAAACCGGCGTTTACGTTTAGATATCTTCAAGACACCAACCTAATTGCTAATTAATATGCATCGGGCAACGATACCTACTTTCTAGGTGACTATTCCGAGTACTAAAGGTATAATCGCATAGCAATTAACATTAAAGGTTAAGCCTTCATGGTCTGTTGACTTTTGAAAATCAGGTCATTGATGGTTTAAAATTTCTCCATTTTTCTTGCGATAAATAAGTAGGTAGGTGAGCTTACCCAGTTAAGTAGGTACCTACCTAGGAAATTTGTTTGTTGACAAAACGAAATAATTAATTAAATTTAAGTAGGTACCTACCTACACAGATTGTTGAATCTGATAAGTATTGTGATAACTAGCGAAGTTCGTTCACGTTATTGAATGAAATTAGCTCAATTAAATAGGTACCTAATTAATGTGTATTGCATCTCTCAATTTATCAAATAACTATAAATTATTTCAAAATCATTTGCTTAACAAAATAACTAGGTTACATGTAGAACGAGGTCTTGACAAACATAAAGTGGTTACTAGGTACCTACTTAGATCAGATACAATAAACCTAATATCGACAAGTGCCTTTAAAATACATTTAGATACACCTAGGTAAAATATATAGGTAGCTACCTAAGTAGGTACCTACTTAAACCTTCCAAAGTAGTCAGTTGTCCAATGCAAAGGTTACATGCCTAAGTTAAACCTCGTTTAAAATAACTATCAGCTAAGAACTTGCTAAGTAATCCGACTTACCTAGCTACCCATGTTTAGAGATTACCGACCAATTAAAATCTAGGATATCTGCTAGATATTCTTATTCGCCTATAAGGAAAATATTCATTTGGTGCCTACTTTGTTTGATGCAAGCGTCCTTGGCGGTAATGGCCTGAAGAAGGGATAGCTAAGGTACTTGTATGAGTTGTATGTGTACTACCATACAGGCTTCTAACCATATTGTGGTTATAAAATCTTATGGAGGTATATTTCTCAGCTAAATTGTCTCTTAAAAGTGCCTTCAGTAAGTAGTTACCTACCACATAAACGACGGGTAGGTACATGTTGGCTACTAGCGTCCATCACATAGCGCCTTCAGTAAAAAGACGTGCAGGCAAGCATTTGTAAATTAAACTCATTGAAAGGACCGTTCCGAAACCTCATTACCTCGTCCTCCTTGAATATGCCGCCTTTACAAAAACATACCACGTTGATGCATTACTCTGAACGCTATCTAAAAACCTGTTTGAGCGTTCGAACGGACCCGCGATGGGAAAAAAACTCCCAGATTCCAATGCGAACCATAAAAACGTTTCGAGATAATTTCCAACCTATCCAATGCTTGCCCGCCGCTTGATGACCACTCAAGTATTTAACACTTGAACGAAGGAATTCCTTGTTCTTTTATTTATAACATCATCAAACTAGGTACCTATTCATGATAATATATACGCCCCTATTATTCTGATCGACTCTAAAGATAATACCGACCTTTAATTACTATCGAACATTGGAACACTACCGAAAATAGGTACACCCTTTATCGAGATTTCGTTACATTGATTAATATTCGACTAGATAACACGAAACGTTAAATTCCTTACAAAGCAAATCCTATTACACGTACTTGTACCTACCTACCTTAAATGGGGACATTAATTTTGTGTAACCACGACTCTGTCACAGACAGTCACCGGCGACACGAAAATCTCTTTAAATGCATTTGTTACGGAAACCAAAGCAAGATAAACAACAAGAAATGGAGACAAACAAAAATAGCTGTTGATTTAGTTGGTATTGTGGTGAGGGCAAACACTGCAATTCATTGGACAACCTTTCACCTGGCATGGACGATAAGCGCTAAGTGTTGTTTGAGTGTCATGTCATCTCGTGGAGGCCTGACCTTTTATGGTCTCGTTTATCTGTGCTGTAAAGAATCCCTTGACTTTAAACACTGTCCTTTTTCGGTTCACACTTGTATAAAACGCCCATTTGGCAGTCTGTGGCGTTCAATACTGCTGTGTCGACGTTACTTCATTTATGGGACCGACGCAGACGCAGTCTTTATTGAGGCTCGTCAGAATTAGTCGAACATGCTAAATTCAAGACTCGAGCTATTCTATTGCATAGCTTTAGTCAATCACCAGCGTAGACGGTGTGAATTATAATAATTGCCATCCTCAGAGTCGTGCCGTGCCATCATTTGGACTAGCAATTATTTCAGTACGATTTAAGTAATACGTACATTTTCACCAGCATAAATGTTCTCCGATTCTCTGGTAATTCCTGCTAGTTAATACTGAGTACATATTGTAAGTGAGCGCAGTTACACGACGTGTTTCATAATTTATTAGCCGCACAACCTGGTCGGTTGCACAGATGCTATCGGTAAAACATGTAAAGTGAAGGGTATAATCACAATTACAGCATAAACTTTCTATGTTTCGAAGATGACTAATGTGTTATTACAGAGTAATTTTCATAACTTAGTTAAAGGGGACACCACGACACCCATTTTATCTGGACATCTTTATAATTTAGTAGGATGACCGATAGAGGATAGCTAGGCACCTCATCATTATTTTGCCCTTATCTCAATTCATTTGATGTCGACGGACATCCTGTTCTGCCATACGTCTCTGTTACTTCGTCATCTCATGATAGACCTTCTTTCTAGCCATATCATCCTTAACACAGTCCATCCATCATTTCTTTGGTCGTCCTCTAATCCTATACTCATCCACATTCATACTCAATACCTTCCTCACGACATTTTCCTCATTCCTCTGACAACCGATTACCACACTACTTTTCAGTCACCGGCAACTCTTTCAAATTTCCTCTTATGTATCTAGTTTATCCATTCTAGCTAGGCACCTATAAATCAGGTATATCACTGGGTTGGTTGGGACAAGCAGCAGCGTTATCAAATTTGTGGTTCACAACACGTAGTCTGAAATGCAGTGTGTTGAGTAATGACCACAGACAATGCTTCCTAATCGAGCTCTAAATGCCCAACAATTATACTCTGCAAACACGAATGTAACACTCGATCAGATACATCTATGAATAGTACATTAACGTTACATAAGTCAGGTACACAATGGTCACTGTAACTCGACGTTTGTGCAATTGTTACAGAGTTCGTTGGCCGATAAAGTTCTTATCAGTTTTCTTTGTAACTAGGAAACGAAGTCATGTCGCAAGAATTAATTAGGCAATGGCGAAATTACTGAGATAAGCCTCGAACATATAGGCACAATATAGTCTTTCAGATAATACGCAATAATACTAGAGTGGTACAACTGCGCATAGTACAAAAGTTAGAAATGCAAAGTGAGCAAAGATCATCATGATTCGCCTTCGACATTCAGCCATACAAAGACTATTTTGCATTTGCATGCGATCGAATGTCATGGTGTCTGGAAAACAAAGAGAGCTGTGCCAGTATGGCGTCGTCGGTTTTTCCCATACTTGATTTATCTACTGCGTGAGGAACATTCATTTAACCGCATGGCTAAACGAACCCTGTTACGCAATACCAAACCTTATTTATAACGTATTAAAGGAACCAGTTTCATAAAGAACGTGTCCTGAGAGTCGTGAATAACCAAATTGATTTGTTTTACTTAAAACTATTTCAAGGTGGCCTCGACTCGTTTTTAAGTCGTTAACTCCTATTACTGATGGTATGCGATCCGTATCAAATTTTAATACGGTTTATTCTCAGTCATTGAACAGAGATTGACATAATTCCTGATTCTTAACTGTGATAATAACGATTGGCCGTGACAGTGTACACATAAATCACTGATCTCTTATATTGAATAGGAGGAAATTATAGAGAATGTTTCCGTTGCCCGCATCTCCGATAAGGAGATATTCCTCTAGTTAAACGATCAGATGGACTTATGCGTTCCGTCCACTGCATCTGATCACATATAAATCTTATTAGATCCAGAGGGCAATTTGTTCCTTAAGTGCTTCAAGTTCCAGCAGATAATTGTATTAAGGATGTTAACCAAGTTGAAACAGCTGCGGAACTGGACAAACTAAAAGGAACCAATAGTTTCGACTCACCCGTAACGTTTTAATCAGAGGAAAAGATAAGCTTACTCTACGTTCTTTAACCATCAGTTCAGTTAATCTTTAATATAATGCTCGTTGTAAAATTAACGGTTAGTGCTTCATCAAATTCAGTACAACCTACATTTAATAAATGATAAAAGAAAGTAATTAAACTCTGACTTGAATAAACAAATTGAACGCGATATTTCCCTATGCAGCAATGTTTATCGGGCTTTCTATACCGGACACGATCTAATCTCGAAATAACCATAGTCGATAACCTGACTGGCTATTAAGCAGCTAGATCGTTAGATTACTACTCACACCACATTTCAGACTGAGTTAATATACATTCTGGCCAATAACTCTAATATTTGAACCGAGACTGCTGCCAACTCTTCATACGTCGCGCGTCAACGTCATCCATCGAGGTTGAACTTGAACAAAATTTTTCATCAATGCCAGACAGGCATTAATACTCTTGACAGTGAAAGTTTGATTAATTTTGGTTTTCCAAATTCTTTCAGATATCGAAGTCTATCTAAAACGGATTAAGTAAATAAATATTTAAACCCCGTTCCTCTCAAGTAGTGATTTTAAGTCAGACTGGACGTCTGGGCTGTCTATCATCCATCTTGTTATCACATAGGGGCCCTACGTGCTTAACAAGACATCATAAACGTCAGATCAAACGCACACATACTCGGCTAGAGTACCTATCGGGAGTCTGGTAGTGCTATGACATCATCCTGAGATACTCTTTCGTAATACCTCGCTCTAAGTTTCGACATAATGAAGAAAGAAACTTTGGAGATTGTTTCTGGTTAATAATAGTTGAATTATAAGGTTCATACTAAATGTTGATATCCAAATACAGAAAACTCTGAATGTAACCTAAGAATTTAGCAATTCGAATGTTTCTGTCCAATATCAAATTGCAAGCTCACGAAACAGACCATGTAGAATACAAGTCATGCCATTCCTGGGAATATCAGCAGTAATAAGCCCAACTGTACACAGCACTACTGAGTAATATCTCCATGAGTCCATGCAATACCTAGTCACCTATAGATCTAATGCCACAGGCTTCGGTGTCACCTTTCGTCCCCGATAGTGCCTTTCCTCGGTGTTGTTTTGCAGGCTATTGAATGACTGCAGTCGGTCCGTATTAAGCAAGTCTTCGTCGCGTAATCTGAGCCCCAGCTTAAATCTAACGGCTTTGTACCTAATGCTTTATGCCTGAATAAATTACGAAAAATAATATCTTTTCGGAAGGAGGGTTGAGAATCCAAGCGGCTTTAGTGTAACAGTGTAGGTACTTCGTGTACTGGTAGTGAGGGGATATCCGTTTACAACTACAACAATATAATTTTTGCAGCGAACCTTCTATGAGAACCACCACCTCGATATTTTTTTGTTTAGTCAAAACGTCAGTTGCGTTACAGTTTTATTATCGCACTCGACAAATGGGTGAGGCTACAAAAACCACACTTGAGAAATTCACCCCTCTCTTAAGTCGTTGTGGGAACTTTTCGAACCAACAGGGAAGCTGGGTTTTTTGTGGGATATTCTAAGAATGCGTCCCAGGTAGCCGGGTACTAATGCGAGCTTTTGTATTCATAACTGGAGAGAAGATTTTGCAATTGACCATCTCGTCAGCTTTACAAATGAAGCGCTTTGAATTTGTAAATTATTGATGAATTAATGTTTGGGAACAATATGGTAATAAATTAACTAAGTATTCATAACGCGATTTTGCCCTTAATAACGCAAGTTTTAACTTAACCTTGGCGTATCTAATGCCAATAATTTGTATTTATTAAATTTACTTCCTACTTGCCAAAAATAATTATCTGTAATCAGAAAGGCACATTCAACTTTCCGCGTACGAACGAACCTGTCATGTCGTACGTATTTTATAACAATGATTAATGACACGAAATCTACTTAAACGTTGCAAATATCGCGGTTTTATTGCGAATGTAATTCTCAGGTGTGTGATATTACCTTTCGCAGACTATATTACAATATTAATTAATTACGTTTCCGCGACTCGCCCCCTAACCATCACATGTGGGAGAAATATCTCTGTTTAATGTTTCTCTTGAAACGAAACCTATTTCAGTTACAGTATGTGTTCTAAATAAAACTTTCTCTGAATAATTAATCTGACAACAACATAAAATACATTATTTACTTAGTCGCATTGTGTAGTTTTAGTAAAGACATTCTAATTTTCTACTAATCCTTTAATGGCCGTGATCTATTTTGTCAAATAAATATTCCAATAAGATGGTTCCTGCTTTATTTTAATTGTATCGTATGGTCCACGTATATTGTGTCTGTAAAGTCTATTTTAAATCTGAATCCTGAATGCAGTGAGGCTGTGACAATGACCTTTAGAAACCCACGCTAATTATACACACATCTACAACCGGTGCCAGACTAGTTCATAGCGTGGTACGTTTCCACATAGCTAAACAACATAATAAAGAGCCTAATTTAACTGCGAGTACACTAACTTGTGATCAAAGATGCTGGCCTAGCTTATGGGCTTAACATTCTGAGGCAATTTAAATCGGGACTTATTTTAAAATAACTAGAGAAAAACAATGAATGAATTCCAAGAAGGTAAGTACGTTGAATTATCTCCCCGATGTTAGGATTCAATTAAATTAATTAGAGCCAGCAGTTGTTTGCTGCACACAGTTTAATTGGACGTACTGAAAAAAGATTGAGAAGGAAGATTGAATTAACTCGCATCGATGCTTATGATACAATAAGCGTACCGATTCGACGGCTATAAATTTTACGAACCCCTCCTGTTAGCCTGTTACCAGCATATGGCGCAATAGCTAATCTACTTAAACTTACCTACCCGAAGTTCTTACCATTTGTTGGGCTATGTATGATGCACGGGCACGGATTGAACTAGCAATAAACTCATTGTAACAATATGAAACGTTTCCTGTTCGAGTCGGATTCTTTCAACAACATGTTCCTGTTCGACAGCTGAAGTTGATCACACGTTAACTTCAATAAAGTCCCGACGAAAACAAATATCCTGGGGCGAACTACAAATATTGGTCATAGCTATAAAATCGAGAAAAAGATAGAATGAAGTGTTCGACGCCTGGGACGCATAAAATTCCTTTTACTGGCCCCTGAAGCTTGAACGCAAAGAAATGAAATCATATAAAAACAGCTCGTAGTGTAGGTAGTTTTCCTTCCTTCGTTCGCAGTTTTGGTTAGTGTGTATTTTAATTCGATTCGGTTGTAACCACAGCAACTTAACATGGATCCTGCTTCCCCTCCGACATTGTTACTATTGACGAGGGTCCGAGGTATTCCGCAAGGTTTAGATGCAATTTGTTTCAAGTTAATACGATACGGTCCATCAATATTTAATCGGATCGACTTTCATTAATCCTTTCACGTAATATTTGTTTATTCAGGACTTGCTATCCTAAACCGATGTTGTACCATTTTGGTATCAACTTAGCCCATACAAAACCAATATACTAAACTTTGTATTGGTAGTACCATATCTATTACCAACACAAACTATTTTCAATTAAAGACTCGGGAGGTTATTTATTCCGTGATGTCTCAAAGTTCTGTGCACTAATATTCATGATGAAACGATGCACGTAGAAACCATTATTTTACTATAACAGCATCTTGAAAAAATGCAACCCGTAAAAATAAGTAAAATAGGCTTCCACACTTGGCGCAGTACCATACATTTTAAATAAGACAATTCCCATATTTTTTACTTATCTCTTGGCGTGACTTCAACCAACTAAGCACCTAGTTAATATTAGATGAAGCCCGTAAAACGTAGGGGTGCCGGCAGCTGATCGGAAGTCCTGCCCTTTGTTCGACTTCCAACCACACTTTTTGAGTTCAAGGAAGGAAGTAAGTCAGGAATTCACCAAATCGATCTGTTTTTTAATTTCACCGTAAAAAAGAACTGTTCGAATGATGTCAACGCAGTTCCTATCTGTGCATTTTTATTGCCGCATGCGTTTTATTTCCCTGCATGTCACGAATTTTGTGTGTTACGCTCCATTGTCCCTTACGAAATATCCGCATTTTTTATCCAGACAAAGAGGGAAAGCTCTCCATTATTCAGAATATTTCGGGCACAATGGTGGACCGCGCGCGGCGCACGCGCAGCGTGTGATCCATTGCCGACAAGATCGATTGTTGGCGATATACAGGGAGGCGGTTATTTTAAATTGTCGGCTTTGTCAGACACAATGCGAATATAAACGAACTACACACCTAGACTATTTTTTACCTTTTATAAACTACGTCCTGCCCTTCCCAGTGTGTTTCCGTTCATTAAATATTTTTTGTCTAATGATTTATTACAGTTTCCTCTGTACCGAACTTGTATTCAATACTAAAATAATCTCTTTGTAACATTTGTGAATCACCTGAGTTCTATCGGTATCTACGGGATCAAATAATGATGATTAGATTCTAGTGTGGGGCCTTTAACCTGTATGAAGTACGTAGACAGCCTCGTCTTTGTTACGCAAACTATTTCATCTGATACATATGAAATGTATATGAAACCTGGTCACGTGTTTGCAGTTAATTAATTAATTGCTTTAACCCCCAGTTGCCGTGGCGTGGAAGTGGCACGAGGCGTTTGTGCGCGACCCGTGAGCTACAGCACCTCGACAGTTTTGCGGCTTCTGCAAATAACGTTTATAGTTGCCCACAAACTCGGTTTAACGGAATTATTGAAATAGGTATTTCTTAGAATCAATCGAGCGACTGTTAATCAGAAATAGGAGGACGTGAGACCTTGAGTCATTCGCTTCCTTTGCAGTTTCGATTTCGTAAAGAATTAGTCGTTAAACAAAGTAACAGGTTTTTTAAAAATCCTTAAGTATGAAATTATCTAGATAAAGCCTGTCTGCTTACCAAAAAAAAGCTGCAAACAAATTAATCTAGATAGACACATCCTGGCACAAAAAAGACATGAATTTTAATTAAGTATCATGTAATCATGTTAGAGGATACTCCTGCCTGTTTAGTCACAATAAATATTTTTGGTACATTAACTTTTTGTTTCAAACATGTGGACAAAATCTGATTGTTGGTAATGCAACCACTGTTTCTGTTAATGGTCCATTGAAGTGAGCTCATGACGTAAGACTACGTGGGAATATGATGCAATCGAACAAGGAAACGGGATATTATTAACATAATTATTCTTGCAATATCCTGTAGGTGGAGACGCTGAGCTTATTGATAGCTTTGAGATGTGTTCCGAGATGAAATGGGAGTTCAGTTGTTGGCGGAAAATAGAGGTAGAAAAATATTTCAAAGCGCACTTTGAGAAAAGATATTCTGTAGTTCTGTCTAGTGTACGTGCTTGCTTACCTAATCGAAATGGGATTTGAACGAGTTGCAAGTTCTTTCAGTATTTTAAAAGTAATTCAGACTGAGCTTTAATCTAGACGGCAACAAAAAAAATAAAAGGTGTATGTACCCATTAAAAATGTAAGTAATATAACCATATAATCAGACGAAATTTGCGAGATCACGATCCTGGTTTTACAGCATTTGCACGCTTTTGATGTGGTTAAACGATCTTTCGTAATAATTTGTAATGAGCCATTGGGAATGGGAACCTAACCTTTGAATGTAAATACTTCATCGCGATCGTTCTCTCTGTGGTTAATTCATATAATTAATGAGTTATATAATGTGATATAGGTACCTCATCTAATAACAATATTTACACTTCTTGAATTTTTTTTCTTGTTACATATAAGTTTTTTAATGATTTGACTCGCGACGTATATACTTGATAATAGTGCGGTATTTATAACCACATACGAGTATTAAACGTTTGTGATAGCATTCATCGCGGCAAATTATGCAAATACTGAGACACCCCTTTATTGCGTAGTAAATAATTGTTCGTAATTACCTCACATCGTTTACTAGTCGCATTCGTGGAAAAGAAATAAAACCTTTTTTTCATGTAAGATGAGCAGAAGGTGCTCATAACTGTATTACACTAGTAAGTACTCTTTGGAGAAATGAACTATAAAAATGAACTCCACTTCAAAGAGGTAAATATTATGTAAACCAGTCTCGGTTGCAGCTAATTACTTTCGTTCTTCACACACGAAGCGTGAGCACTGAGCAGCCCGCATTGATGTTCAAACGGGGAACGTTCACGATACGCAAACACTGGGAACAGCTCTCTATAAACAAGAGCGTTTTCAGAGTAACTCTCAAATCAATCATGTTAACCTTATCGACACGGTTCCGTTGCAAGCTCATTAGCAATGCCGGTGTGTCCGCACATCACGGCCCACAGTGCCACATAGCCACATACTGTCCGGGTAGAACGGGTACAGCCAATATGGGCAAAACAAGCCTCTCATCCATATTGCAGACTCTCGTTCGATCAGTTCATTTATATTACAAGCGGATGTTCTTTGCAACTTTCATGAACTGCATCATTAGCTGACCGTTTTCAAAATTGCTTACAGTCGAAAAGCGAGAAGGATTCCACTTTCATCGAAGATTACTTCACTGATACTCATACAAACACTCATGGCGCTACAAGGCTTTGAAACGTCGAACAAATTGAATTGATTTCAAATGGTCCGTCTGGCTGGTACCTTTATTATACGGCATGACTTGTCTGTTAACTGGATAGCCTCGCTCATGTCATGTTTCATCTCGTGCTACATGGTATTCAAGTCCCATGGGGAGTCTTCTTGAATTGGATAAAAGAGTACAGACATAGAGGACTGAATTACAATGGGTCTAGTATGCTTGAACGAAAGTATTGTTCAATTGCAAGAAGTGTTAACGTTCACACGTTTGATTAACCTCGAAACGCTTTAATACCAGTATCATCGATAGAGAATCAATTACAAACTAAAACGATTGCATGTGCATGACATAAATTCATTTGAAATACGCCTAATTGCGCTCGCTGTACAGCGCAAATGGCTGACGTGAATCATACAGATAAAGCAGTGTTTCATTCGGGTGACGGCATAAAAATAATGGTGAAAATAACTGATTGCCAGTGTATTATTTAGATAAGGTACGCATTCGATAATGGCCGCTTATAAAGGTGCGCTGTGATGCACCGATAAAGACTATTTCCATTATGATGAAAAATAACTTTATCTTTCAGCAGTCAGCACTGCCATTTATCAAACGTTTTTGTGGCCATTAAGGATTCATTTATATCAATGAAAATTTCGTCGTTCCGAATTTTGAATAGTTCAGTAGGAATAGGAGAGATAGCATTTATGCACAAACGGACCAAGAGACCCAATAAGAAAGTTTGCGGAGTTATCAGTTACACTATTACGGCATGCAGTCAGTAAATCAGGAAAGTGATTACAATCATCGTAAGTAGTCGGGTAATTGCATCTGGAGCGGTAATTGCTGTTTTGCCCGCAGTTACTGCAATCAAGCGCATATTATAAGAAGTTTTTATGAAGCGTTCAAATTGTGACAGATTTGCGATGTTTGCCCTAGGTACGCCTCATTAGTTTGTTACGTCACTGGGTACCGGAGATCATGTAACAGATGATTTATTTCGCAGCCGCCGTGGAAGCTAGCCCGGTTAGGTGAACGAACCCTGTCACTGCGCTACGTCGTATTACTGGTTTCGGCACTTCGGCAGAAGATTTTGTACCCGACGCGCATATTGACCGTTTATGGGCAAGAAACCTCATAGCACGTTCATTCATTACAAACCGGCTGAGACACAACGACTAGTTAATACCCATGAAGGTACAATTGAATGGGATTATTCAAAGTACGGATTGCATAAGCTGTGAATGCTGTGTGATATATTAAACCACAATTCGAAGCATCATGAATTCACACTTCGAAGCAATGGGCTGTTGTAAATGACGATAAAACTGTTATTTATAGAGCTTCTTTGAAGTTCGATTTTCATGTTATACCTTTGATTGCCTTGCAATATGAATTGTTATGTGATAGTGCTTTACGAGTGAACATAGAATATTGATGAATATTTTAGGGACTTTTATAATCTCATATCTGAACTATTCTTTTAAGGACCTTGTAAACTGTAAATATCACACATGCGTCCTAATCTTATCGTCTCCACACTTACCTTGGCAACCGTAAAAAAAAACGTTATTTAGACCGTTAATCCCTGTAACAACGAGCAGCTGCTAGTTCAACAATCAGTGCCAGCTTACCCAACAAATTATTAAAAGCCATAAAACGAGTCTTATAGAAGGGTGAGCCACCCCTATTTGTCGATTTACGTGTCGTGTTTGAAACTTGCATGAGCGTTTTATTATTTGAGACAGGCGAGGTATTCCATCGATTTTTCAAATCGCATGCATGCATTTCAATGACGTGCATCGTCAATTTTTAATAATAACCTTTACAACGTATCATATCTAATAAACACGGAA
The DNA here is from genome assembly GCA_932274075.1 of Diarsia rubi. Classification (NCBI taxonomy): domain Eukaryota; kingdom Metazoa; phylum Arthropoda; class Insecta; order Lepidoptera; family Noctuidae; genus Diarsia; species Diarsia rubi. Next base: position 10,627,901 of record OW026417.1, on the reverse strand, counting down.
TGAATGTGGCTAGCAACGGCGATACCCATTCCAAATGTTCCGATTGTGGCTCATAAAAAATAACCCTACGGTCCTTAATTTCCGGTACAGCGAATTGTGTGAGATTTCATTTTTGTTTTAAATTAAAGGAGCGTAAAGTATGTATTATTGATTCGATCGCGATATTCCATGAATGCTAAACAGAGCAGGAGTCCTTAACAGTTGTATTCAAATGGATTCGTGACAACCCCGCAGTAGTTACATCAGCAGCAACCGTTAAAGGCAGGTTGGCGCGCAAATGTCCACGCTTGCTGAGACCTCGGCGTGTACTTTGTCGCTTGCAACCGGTTGCATTGTGTAGCGACCGTTAGTCGCCCACCTGCGGGAACGTTGCCCACTGAACCGAAAGCGACGCGCGACGTATGTCGTGTGTCCAGAACTCCAGAAACATGGACTTCAACCTTAATAGCACACATTTACTTAGGATGAACTAGTTGTTTCGACTTTTAATTATTCCCAAGACAGCGCGGCAATATTACCCTACAAGATGAATGTTACGTCATCCTTGTTAATTTCATAATTACTCCAATTTATCATTTTCTAAGAACAGATGTCGGCACTATTTGCGCAATTATGAAGCTTTTTAGCAGCAGCGTTTGTTAAAAGTCAAATTAATGTTTGTTCACGCGGACTACATTTCATAATTTAAGATTACGTAAGTTATGTCGGTTATAATTAAATATTGATAGAACGCGCCATAGCATTGCGTTGCATCCGCTATCAATCGTAAGTCAAACAGCATGTGAGATAACCGATATCGATTGGTGACCGATCGCATTACGACAGTCACTCGATACTCCGACACCTCGCCACCGGCTGCGGGTTGCGATTGTTTGTTAAACGATTATCTTATAAACTCTGTCTCAGTTTGACCTAGTTCCTAGTAGTGATGACTCGATATTGAACTACCGATAACTAAATTGTTTGAACTGTTACGATACACAAATATCGATTTAATGATCTTGTGACTGCATATTTTAGGAAATAGATAGGGTCTATGTTTTGTCTGTCCTGTATCCCTATATGCTAAATTGGAAAAGGAAACAAATGGGTTCTGTTGAACAATCAATCGTTCCATTTAACTATTGTATGATATCACCTACTATCTCTTCTAATTATTGTCCAAGGTGCTTTTAGTCTTAAAACAATGATAAATAAGAAATATTCTTTTCGTTTTGTTTTGCAGTAAAATTTTAAATTAATTGCCCACATTTATATTAAAATGGCAAGGCTATTAAAGATCAGCTGTTGAAAACTTGAAGAAACACCTGCTTCAAGCATTTTGTCCGTTTGCCTTCGGGCATCGTTGGGCCGCTAGCTAGCGCTTCCACCATTACTTTGCTTGTCGCAGTATTTTCCAAAACATTAATATAATGTCTTCCTCCCGCTGCCTGCGCCCCTTATCTCGTCCTGCAAATGTGAAGGAACGATTCCGACGACAGTTTTTGTTTATGAATGTTTCCGTACATAAATTCTTGAGAAGGTACAATGACCCGGAAACATTTCAGCATTCAGCTAGGCTTAGATTTGTAAAAAGCAGTTTAATCAACACAAAAAGTATTACCTACTCTGTTATTGAGTTTTAAAGACCTAATGCTTGTTATTTTTTTCTGAAACAATCGAGGCAACGGCACAGCAAACAACTTAATTATGACAACCTCGGCATTCTCATACCAATATTTTTATTAAACTCGAATATAACGACGTTTCTATAAGAACTTCTTTATTAACTTGGTACACGTACATCGCTTAATTCGCTTCAAAGCGACATACAAATTGCAGGAACATTTTATTGCAAGAACAAACAATCGGGTCGGACGAATCGAATTTCAGTAAAGGTGTGTTGTTTCTGTTTCATTATAACATTGTTATTTTTTTGCTTACCTCATATTTCGCAATAATGTATTACCTACCGCATACGAAATTACGGATATAATGATTGTGATTTCATTATTATATCTCCGAATCGCAATAAAAAGAAAAATATTACCGCGCATTTCCTTACAAGTTTTTCCTGTTTTAGTTAGAGCAACCCCGCGAAAAGGGCATGGTGACGTTATAATAGATAGTAAGATAATATTATGGTTAGTTCTATCACAATAGTCCATCTATCTCTAATATCTGACTTTGAATACAATGGTTGATATTATAGTGAATTACTGGTACAATGCACAGAAATCTGCGTTATTATTTAGATTGAATTCCCTCTGAAAACTATCGATAGTCAAATACTGAAGGCACATTCTATGGAGATGACATGGCATTAAACTAAGCCGACCAAGCCGTCTTATTGTGATGTAAATAAGTTGATCGTCATCACACAATGGGGCGTGGGAGTGAGGGTGTGGGCAGACCGGCCCTTAGCTCAAATATAAACAGCACAGCACCCCGTATCTTGGTCTACCGCTGTTCACGCCTCGTTAATACAAATACCTCGTACTAAATTACGTAGATGTGCAAAACCCTCGTTTAGTAGTGTTAAATGGTTTAGATCAGGCGAGGTCACGGACGATAGTAAAATTGTACAGCTTTATATGTTACACCCAGTTGCCCTATTTTTACAATAAAAACCGTGGTTTTAATCTTCCTAATCCACCGGTTTTTTGATCTCGGCTCTCTCTTAGGTGGTCGGTGTAATGTTACGAGCATGCATACAGCCAGTGAAAGCAAACATTCAGTCAGCGTTCCACATAATGCATCTGTAGGGAGCGACACTTGACACCTTGGCCTTCATTACTTGACTCATACGATGTACCCGTCGGACTCGAACAAGAAAAATATTATTGTAATCATTACAATATTATGTGTGGGTTCTTGCTAACGTATTTTCACACTTGTTGGGGTTTGAAGAATCTTCAAAATGTACCGCAGGAAATTAGACCTAATTCTTCTCCAACCAGACACAATAGACCAGGAAAAAATAAAATTAGAGACTCGATTTATTCAATTGTGTCTTGTCTTGTAATAAATTGATAACTGTACCTACATTATGGGTGTATAGTCTGGCCGATCATTTTTGATTTGTATTCGCCTTTCAAAGCAACGCATCTCTTTGAATGCAATACGTGAATAATAAATCAATGGAAATGGATGTCAGTGGCGGTCGATTCGAAATCATGGTCAAGTTCGCTGACCCCTCGCTGATCGTCGTCAAGATGGACAAATTGATCCTTTATGCGCATTTTATTGCCGGTACGATACGAATGATACGATGCACCGAAGAAAGAAAAAGTTATTTAATTTAACATCAATATGTATGTTGTAACGTAAATGTAGGTGAGAGATTAGTATGGATATCTTATCACGAAAATGTGTTTGCTCAAGTAGTACTAACACGATTAGATAACTTCTTTAAAAAGAAATACTTATCACTGTTAATGTTTAGTTTTTTCTTCAAAAGAAATGACACAGTGTGTGGACAAATATCCTTATACGAGCTCACTTTATCATGTGACAAATCTAAGTAAAAAAATTATGAGTGAAGTAAGACATAAAGTACTTACAAGGTACCGTGGTATACTGTTGTTCTTTTACACAGTTCACCACTCGGCACTCCCTGTACATCTCGAAATGCTTTTACCTCATTATGGCCTCATAAATAGCGTTATAGCGCACCGTTGCACATCTTATTATTCAGGTTTTCAGTTCGTCATTTGGTAACAGCTGTCATTTACAGATTTTTAGCCTGTAACGACTTTGACAATCGTCACAGGTAGCCAGTTGCTCGAAAGCCTGACAAACGTCTGTCTTACCAATGGATATCGTATTATCCTGCAGTACTAAATGTATTATTAAAGTAAGATGGGCAATTGGGCAGTCACTTCTTGTAAAGTAAAGTAATAGTATTTAGCTGCATTCTTTTAGACTGGAAGCCGACCCCAACATAGTTGGGAAAAGGCTCGACAAATTATGAATGACTCCATTAAAGGCTCGTAAATGACGCATCGTTGCACATCTTGTCATTCAAGTTTTCATTTCGTCATTTGAGTCTATGATTACTTTTATAACGCTACTTACCCATATTTTAAAAGTATACTAAAACTGATCGGTTGTATCGATTTTAATCACAGGTGGATTACATTGGGTCATTACATTGTCCTTTGTTAGTGTAGGCCCGACCTTATGAATAATGTAAGCTGTTCAAAATGACTTTATGATACTAAATTGATGTAAGATGGTTTATGAGAGTTTATTATTTTTTATTTATGGTAAGGAGCTCTTGGCTAGATAATACCAACCGCTTGGATCAATCTTTAGGCTGCTCCGTGGATTGGTGACCATCCAATACATCCCGAGTATCTTAGGTACCTCGGAAAGCCGTTGGTCCCGGCTAGTAGACAATGGCCAGAAAGGACGGGAACCGATCCCAATAATAGTTGAGAGGCTAAGCAGATAATGATGGCTTTTGAGAGTTTATTAAGCCTTACGTCGAGTCTTTATAGAAAACCTTCATAGGGTATACATAATAATACATACATATATACAATTACATGGGTATTTTTAGTTTTAGTGTGGCATGGCGTATGTGTACAGTTATTTGCGTGGGCCCCTTGAGGTCAGACGCATGTTGACGACAGCCCTCTTCCGACACTCCTACGCACGTTTTTATAAAATATAGCCTCTTGAGCTACGACTGTGAATTAAATGAAACCGACCTGGACTATTTGTTTACATAGGCTACGTCATTTTAGAGTATTCCGGAGGCCCACAGAAATTTTCATGAACTGTGTAAAAATAACGCTATCATTCGCTGATAACGCTAGATTCTCCATGGTCATAACATAATGAAATGAAATCTATTCTCGTTGCATAGGTACTCTTTAGTTGTTGTTTGTTTGTATAATATAGCTTAATACTTAATAGATGTAAACATTCTCCGGTCTGGAGTAGGACAAATCACTGAAAAAAAACACAATTTAAAACCTGTCATCATCCCCGTCGTTCGTCCAAACATCCAATTTGTCAAAACTAGAAAACAGAACAGATTGTTATAGAAACCAATCTCCCATGTTTATTTATATCCCTCAAACATAATGGAAAGTGTAATTCCTTAGAAAAACGGTACAAATTTCGTGTGTGGCACCCTAAATTGGAACAAAAATAGCTGGAACACGCTCCTTAAGGTAATCAAACCTCATGACATTACACGGGGAAGGTGTGAACGAAGTAAAGCATACTTTCACGCCCTTCATTAAGATCTATTTTATTTTTAGTTTAAAAACTATAAACATAACAATAAATACGTCTTTACTTTCTAATGAGAGCGTTACAAACAAATACATGTGCTTCTGTTAAAATGTTCTTTCAAGGTGCACTTAAGGGTTGTTGTTACAAGTGAAAGGACTACTTAGCTTATGTTTTAATTAAGGAGTTTGTATAATTGAATTGCCCTTTTATATGTATGTTTTCGTTTCGATGTATACTGATTGTGGAGCTCCAACACGGCCACAAGGCAACGAGGCAGGAGATGGCGGGATATGCTGGATAGTACCAACGACCAGTGCCCACATTGACCCTGGTTCAGATTTGGATGTCATTTTTGCCCAGCACTGGGATGACACAGGCTAACAGTAAACTTATTCGTTTACTATGAGAAAATACTGTGATGTTCTGTTGTCACTGCAAAAAACATTAGACACTGATCTGAAATGGAGAACTTGTTTTATAATTTGAATACCGGTAGTGCTTTCAAATTGCGAAACAGAATCTCCCGTCGCTTTTGAAAACCCTGCCTCACTTTACGAGATTTCCACTCAATAATTGCAGATGTAAATCATCTTACGAGATTCAAAGATAAACAATCTCAAAAACTCACTCTTCCACATTGAAGTAAAAATAAACGCCGTTCTGTTTGCATATTCCCTTTATACACACGAAAATAGAAACTCCATTCACAATAAGAACTTCGTCGATAAGTATCTTGGTATCCTTGTCCTAAAGACGGTTGGAGCGTTCATAAATCAAATTCGATAAGACAAAAATATTTTAGGGCGCCTCCACCAAGTGAACAAGTAAGTCTACTCTGAGAGTAATCTGGCGTAGCGTAGGTACAAACGCCTACACGGGCCAAACCGGTATGCCATGCGGCATTACTCCAACTTTCTGTCGAATTTTTGTACCGAGTTGCCTCTTGAACAACTCCAATATAGAAACCAGATACGGTGCGGCGCTATTGAGGACTTCATAGTTGAATTAGATTAGCTGGAAGGGATTGGGCGTGATTAGAATTTGAATATCATTCGCATTAACAAGCTCGCCTTTTTAGTTGCCTCAACTTATTAATTATTGTGGTGTGGTCGTGGACTATCAATTAAAGGAAGGTTTATTATGACTACTCTGGTCTTTATAAGGACTTCTAAACATTAGTTGCTTGACTTTTATTGTTGTCTTGATTTCATGTTTAAATGTTTTTGATTGCGGACATACAACGATTGATATGTGTAACCAGCTGATGTTTTTATATGCATACAAATACATAAATAGCATCAGATTATTTTTTTGTGTGTCACGTTACCATAAAACGTCAGGTATGCTAATGTGACTTTTAATTTTAAATATTTTATGATGGTTAAGAAATCGATTGAACGGAAAAAAACGATCGTTAAATTATAATTTAATTAATCATTTGGACTCAAACATTGACCTAAATAATTTTCATAATCGTTTATATCAATTAATTATATCCCTGTCTGCTCCCACACTAAACTTGAATTTTGTTTTACTGCACTGCAATGTTGCCTTTACATAAAAATCAGTGCTGCCGTTTTCAGCAACAATACATATTTCCATGTTTTATAATAGCACCTCTAGAAGCTTAGACGTTGCCGGCGCCTGCGGCTCTCACGTCACAACAAAACAAACACCCACCGCGATCCTATCGTCCAAACGAACTTGAACCCAATGGTTCACTTAACCGTTTAAGGCTAGACGCGGCATTCACATTGCAACACATTATCCTGTCACGTACTATCTAAGCGACTATAAAACTTTTGTTTTCATGCACACTTTTACTCTTTATTTTTAGACCAAATTGTCTCCGCATTTTGGGAAAGCTCGATATGTGATACAACTTCAAACAGTTGGTCCATATTGTCTGTTCTGAAAGAAGCTAGGTCGTTAGTTGTTGTTACGATGTTTTCATCTGCTACCCATTGTCACGTGAAACAATACGGTGTTTTTTTTTTAAATACTCCCTTAGGGCTAATAGTTTAAAACAAAACCAGGAAGCTGTACACGGTGTCGTGCTGTAGTAACTCATAACTTGAAGCCGGAACAATAAAATACAGAGCATTTAAACCGCTAAAACAATGGCGTCTAGACTCACAATCCGTGTTCTAAATCACGCCTCCCCTATGGCTTTTATTATATTAAATAATACTGAATGTTTGTCTTGCGTCAAATATGATCCAACCGCGTGCCGACATTATCACAGCCGGTAACGTAACGGTAACGTTGAGACACATATTAGTCTGCGTTACTTGAACACGAAGACAAAGTGTGCGGTTAACTCGCGTTTCGTGCTTTGAGTGAATAAGGTAAAGTTAAGCTTTCGCTTGCCCTACGAGCTACGCGACTACGGACTACGGTACAAGAAAACAATATTATAACATCGACCAACTTTACAACTCTTCCGCATTTGCTTTTGTTTACCAACATAGCTATAACAGTGAATTATTATAGACGAGAACTTGAGATAAATTGTTCTTCAAGTGCCCCTTTAAGTTAATTTATTTGTTTTTCCCATGCAAAGTGATGCGTTTTATGCGTTGTTCGCCACGGTTAATGGCATAGTAAAACTCAATCGACGGAACGCTGGGGGCAAACGTACCTATTATCGGCGTCTTAATTAAATTTCTCAAACTTTCAGTACCTTTTAAAATGCAGGTTGTAATGACAGATATGGATTAGAAAAGAGAAAACTGTACCTACTCTATTACTGTTAGACCTGAACAATAGCTCTAATCGAAATGTGGCTATGTGGGTTAGTCTAGAGCTAGACCTACTCGTAGCTTTCTCAGTATCAACCACAGAGTCTGGATTTGTGCCCAGTTGGTGGTAATATGCCCGTAATGTCTACTATTGCTATTGCCACGAACCGCAAGACGCGGCGTTGCTAGGCTTCCCACCAGCTGGACCGACGACATCGTGAGAGCCGCGCGCAACCGGCGAGGCCTTTGTCCAGCAGTGAACGTCTTATGGCTGATGATGATGATTGATTATGTAAGTACTATTAGGTACTGCCTAACCTTTCAGGGATTACAAGCGTGATTTTGTGTAATGTACCAAATTCGGTACCTACAAATAACATCTCAAACTTAAATGTCTTCAAATATAACTGACAGAAGTAACCATCCGGAAAATAAACACGCTGCTTTAAGATTCGAGGGACGAACCGCATTTGGGAGGTGGGGAGATTCGCAGCCAGAGGCAGTGACTTGTCCCGGGATCTTCTATATTGAATTCAAGTTATGATTAGGAAAGTTTCAGCCCCGTTTCTTCGATAAATAAGTACAATATTACGTTTAACAGTTGGATGTCTACGTGACGTCATCTACCGTTATTTGGAACTTTCTTCACTGGTTATAGTACAGCACTATTTTACTATTTTAATTTCCCCGTTTATAAATAACAATAATGAACGCTAATAAATGTGTTCAGATTTCCATTCATAGGTCGGGCAGTGGGCTGCGAGATATTGTAAGAGACTCCGCGGCCTTAACATATAGGGCTAAGAAGGAACATGGGTGGTTTTTAGTCAGTAGAAGTCTGACACTCCCTTTCGCTCTGCCCAAGAGCGGGAGGGGTTATTTGATGATTTCCCAACCCCAAAAAAAAAAGGTTGGGTAGTGGTAAGTGTTATACGGCTTTCCACCAAAACTTGTCAGTAACAGGCATGAAGTCTGGATCGGTTGATGGCAATAGGCTATACCCCTATTACATGAGTTCTAAACAGTACTGGCGAAATGTGGGTGATCTATTAAGTACACCTCTGCCTAACCCTTCGCGGATTACAGGCGCGATATTACGTTCAACGATTCGGTATATAATATTGTTCCCCGTTCATTTTGCGTTCAGGTTTCTCTATGAAGCGATAATTAAGTGGTTAAACATTAAATTGACGTCCTTTGGTATCTCAGTGGCGATAAATTGGATTAATTTAGTTCGTACATTGATTGAAAGCGATTTATTGATGTATATTTCTCGCTAGCGACGCGAGATGAAGTGCTTGTGTAATAAAACATGACAGATGGATAGACCAAATTGGGATAAAAAGTAACGCAACGTTTTTATTGCCGTTTAAGAGATCACTCAAACACATGCTTGTTTCATTCATAGAAACATTGCGTTTGCGCATATGGTTTGTAATTCCATGGTTATTATTATCGACCCCTCGTAGAATAGAGGATAATAATGAGATTGCATTTACGATTGCGGTTAAACTGCATTATTTGACAGCTTAATTAAAATAGTAAATATTGTTCAGGAGTGTCTCATATTTATTATATGTTATATTATATTTATTATTCTCGTAGCTGCGTAGCTCGTTGTTTCGTAGCACGACCGGTGTTTTTTTTAGTGTATTAAAAAAACATGTATTGTAGGTAGCGTACAATATATAGGGATGTTGCTGACTACAAATATATGATTCTGTTTAGTCCGTCTGTTAGATTATCGAAAAATATATGATACCTACGTGCTTTTTGTTTTATCAAATTAATAAAAATTAATCGTGTCCAAGATCATGAGTTTGGGCTTGTGACGTCACTTCGTGGTAAAAAATGTACCAAGCTGTGACGTCACACGACTTTTCGAACCACTGTAGGTATCGTCTTAATTTTTTGTTTACGAGAAAAAAGAAAAGATATGTGTCCAATATTGTTGAGAAATCTATCTGACGGAATAATTAGATTATTTTGCCAACTACGCTATTAATACAAGGATTATTTTGTCCTACTGCCTGCTAATAAATAATGTAAATAGAATACTTACCTTATTCGGGATACTTCTGGCAAGTACAATTACATCGATTACAAAAGGATGACCATGTGTCAGCATGTAACGCGAGATAAAAACATATCCAAATCGTGCTCAACCGACAGATGATCACGTGTATTGTGTTTAGCGAATAATACACCGATCCGTCGACACAATAACTTTTATATTTTGTCGCTTTTTATTACGACAGCTGCTACAAACACGTGCCATGATTTAAGTGTAACAACATAAAATGTGAACGCAGCGCATTAATTAATTTATTTAATAATGTTGGCGCTTCATAAATTTTAAAACGTCATAACACTAAACCAATTTTGAAACCGTCAATCAGCTCGTTTTAAACATTAGAGGCTCATTACAAAAACACTCCATTTTTCATTACACGACTAATGCTATTAGAGTAGTTTAAAAGGACATTACTGCCGTAGTTTTATAAATTTAATTTAATGAATTCTTGATGTGCGGGCTCATCCTTATTCACGCTCATCCGTTTCGGTCAGTTGGGCACGGTTGAAATTACGCGATGACTTCACTGGGGCAATTAGTATCCACGTTTTACCTCACTTTACTGTCCAGACGGGTTTTCGTAACCAGATTGTATCGTCAGTGAATGGCTACTTTTTTCGCGTATTTAACCATAAAAGTCTTCCTTACGAAAGTTATCGCGTCAATTTCATCCGACAAAATATGAAATGCATGTGGTCGCAATTAAGATTCGTTTATTTCGACGACAATTTGCTTTGAACACGTGCCGGTGTAACCGCAGAAATAAAACGTTTAGGATGTAATAATGGTCCTTTCATCCTATAATCTCCCCTCGACTGTATACAATAGTAATCACAGCATAATGACTTTAATGTAATTGTAATTTAACGCACGGGGCGGTGCATTAGTGGTATGGATGGATGTTATCATGCTTATCATTTTAAAATAGCTTTTTGATATACGCCAGATGTCGTCTCACCTCCCCCATGCACCGCTGACGTCATTCAACAAAAGCGTGCATCGTGAATAACTCTCAAATACGTTATTTTTATAGAGCCGTACGTACCTACTTGAATTTTTTGTGTAAAATCCATTAGGGCTTTTTTGATGTGCCCCCAGCGTTTATTTTTAATTTGAATACATTATAGCGAAAAGCAGGTGAAGAGCACAAAGGCGAATCAGTATCAATGTCCAATTCTGTCACAGTTCGCAAGCATCTGCATCCAATGTGTGAGCGAACATCTGTTGAACAAAAGCGCGATCGCATCATGGGCCCTTAGCTTCGTGACCTACAGTACGCCGGCCATTATTATCTAACAACGGCCCTCGTTTAATTAGGCCCTATTCACTTATCGTTGCATTCCTATTCCGATCGGTTTACATTTTCACGCCCGACTGCGCGGGCGCCACAATGCTCCATTGATAGATGATTAGAATTAAACTTAATTGTATTCTGAGCCCCCGCATTTTTATTGGATAGTCTGTTGTAAAACATTCCAATTACATAATCGAAAAGTTCCTCATCGTAATTACACATTCTCTGCGTCGTGAAATCCGGATTGTGCATTGCTACATCGTTTACATTGGCAAAAAAGAAAAAGCAATACTAAACTGCCAAAATAAGAATAACCTACCGCGGTATTTTAACCTCTCACCCAATCGTAAATCATAAGAAATATTCTCGCATGGCTTCACAATCGAATTTGTAAGCATTTTTCAATTATCCTTTATTGACCACAATGGTCGATCTTATTGGCCTTTTCGTTGTCGTAAACAATTTGTACCAGGATCTAAAATTAATGTTTCAAGCGAAATTATGCCTAATGTCAATGGTATAAGTGCTCGTAACACGGAGAGGTAGTATTGAAAGCGATCCCGCAGCCCTTTTGCATGTAGTGGGGTCAACCTACTTGAACATTTCGATTGTTACCGCCTGCATACTGAAACAATTCGTGCAACCGCTAAACCAATAAAAATCCCATTTATTTTAAGACCTTTCTTTTCTTTTGTATTTTGTGATGTTGACTTCTATTTTTAAAACGCTTTCTTATTTTTACCCAACTGTGTAACTAACGTAAATATTTTGTTTTCAGGTAAGTACCTCCTGCTGATGAACTATTACTATCATTAGGTAAGCGGCATAGACGTACTATAATGATACAACATAAAACATCCAACGTTGTAACGTAGAACTTCATCATCATCAGTGCGTCGACCTTTTTCCTTAAAAGTATTGTTTTCTTTTGGAAATACCCTCTCATTCATCATGCCTTTCTCATAAATGCTTCCATCCATTCTCATAATTTATTCAGGCGAAGCAAGTGTACAATCTTTCCAAGTTGTTATACAAATGTGACTTCATGAAGTTTTCTTACTACAACTTGATGGCTTAAGTAAACTAATAAGGAACAGGAAAAGTTTGGCATTTTTACGTTACAGTACGGTTTCTTAGCAGAAGTTCTTGATATTTTCTTAATAGGAACGAGCTGACTGGATTACGAATTCGTTGAGTTTAATTAAGGTTTGGCCATCTACTGACCTTTCATTTGTGCAGATGGGGCAGGACGACTTTATTGCGAAACAAATGGCCGCTTGCCGAACCTTGTTGGCTGCGTAATACGAGTGTTTTTCCCCAATGATTATTTATCCCTCCAAAACGATATTAGATGTCTTCCACTAAGGATTGTTTAGGGATAATGTAAAAACCACAAAGAATATCCCGTGTAGCAAACTTTATCGAAGATTTAGTGCTGCAAATTCACTTTGCGAGGAAATATTTGATATCTACGTAATAATTCTTAATCTTGAACTTGAAATAAAAACCATAAAATATCAGTGTATCTTACAAGATTCTTACAATCTCAGCTTTATTCTATTTTATCGTGGACCAAATAGTCTAAATAATAAATTCTCCGTGTAAATAATATCGTAGGCTTATCTAAAAGCCACATCAATGTTAGTCACGAATGGCGGCGTGACTGTAAGGGCTCGTTCGATGCGTCTGGTTATCTGTTACTTGATACTGAACTACATTGTAAACAACATTCGAATGCCAATCAAAATTAAAGAATCACAAAAACCAAAACTTACGAGTACATTAATATAAAAATCATACACGGCGGATTAAAATGAGAACCTCTTGAACATACAAAAAAGTCAAACAACGTTAAATTTTAATTTAAAAAACCATTGTTCATTCTGACCTCGAGCTTGCTTTATGAATTCTCTTGTGAGCAGTGCCCCTCAATGATCAAATTTGTCGAATTTAATTAAGAGCCATCGCGTAGTCTGCGAAACATTTAATGTAATATTACTTCCTCGTACTAACTGTAAACAGTTTGAATTGTAACTGAATTTTAATTATTCAAACCTGTTCCTTGAGCAAGTAATTTCACTTCAAGACGTAAAACCCTACTAAGATTGCGTAAATGCGTACCCATGGTCTTTGAATCTGCGTAATAGCTCATCAAGGCAAAACCGCTTCGCAAACACGCTACTTAAACGATTTGTACGAAGTCAGCCTCTTATTAAGATGATCTGAGACGACCTCGACGAGACATTACGTATCTCATTACAATTTCAATTTTGTTCCCAAGACCTTAATGAACAAGACCTATTAAAATACATGACTTTGACAATACCTCTTATAGATTAGTGCAAGGTTTTAGAATTCTCATGGGATAGCTGTGTTTTAAGTAGGTAAATCGATGGTTGAGTATGGAATAGAATATAGAATGCGACTACTGAGTGGCTTTGCTATGATACCGGTTTGGTAACTCTCTTCTATATAAACTCTTTTCTATATAAAAAAAAATTGCAACATTAATCAAAGATCCAAACGGGTAATTATTACCAATTCATTTCGTGTAAATTATGGATGTGTAAAATTCAAATTTCTCTCCAATTATCGTTATTAACGTGTCACTAACTCTGTAATTTCTGTGGGAACTGACACTAATACGAAATTAATTAATGGTTTATGCCGTGGTCCACTTGTTTGTCCAGTCATCGTTACTTAATTATAGGAGTTTTTTATTCGCAGCAATATGCAAAAAGTTTGGTTCGGTGTCGTAAAACTCGATTTCAATTTCGATGTTTTCAAATGCTATATTTGCTAAACGTTCTGTTTCAAAATTGATTTCGTAATTCGATATCCGGGGAGCACCGGTGAACTAAGTTTGATTGTTCAGCTTCCTCGCCACTCTTTGTCCAACATGGCCTCTTCCATAACGCAAAGTGCCCTCAACTCCGGGATGTTGCCAAGCCGGATAAAGTTGAATCATCAACCACACGTAACTTCCTGTCATAATGAGACTTGATTAGATAGTTTAGTGTTTTTTTCTTGTCGTTCATAGAGATAATCTTATGTGCAGAATGGCAGATTGGCATAGTATAATTATCTTTTATATAGTTGTTTTTCATTTGGCATTTTGACAAAACAAGGGATTATGCTTATTCGGCTTTGTTCGCAATCAGGGGATATTAAAATGCCGTCTTTAATCTCTAAATTAAACACCGCCTGTCCACTCCTCGCTTATACAAAAACTTGGGATGGCCCCATTTCGCCTGCGATTGTCCACGGTCGAGGGTCCAATTATGCACATTAGTCTAGAACGGCTCTTGTTGAAAAGGATTTCCAATTAGGGGCTCTCGTGAATTAATGGCCAGCCTAACACTGATAGAACATTTCCTTTTCCGCATTTCATCTTCCCAAACACAAGGATAGACAAAGTTTTTCCTTTTAACAGCCTCAGCTATAAATTCGAAGTCACATTTTGTTTTGAAAGTTATTTGATCATATCGGGCTAAACCGCGTTGCTGTCAGTTTGTCCCAAACATAATTTATTGTTGTACATTCATACCTCTGTATACTACACAAGTAGGTGTGCAACCGAGCAAACTTGCAAACCATGAACACATAAATCACAGCATTGTTTTGGCGTATCCATATGACAAAGGGTAACGTACGCAAGGCTTCTCAAACATTTACAAACCTATTGCAGAGATATATGGAGAATGTTTTGCGTACAAATGCGTTTACAATGAAATACAGGATACCAACCTGATTTATGAATCGGGGGATATTGCGAGTCATTAATAAAGTAGAAAGTTTAAATGATTTGCTTTACGCTGGTGCTAAAGAGTAAGAGCAAGATAGACACCCCGCCATGCGCCAGGACGGCACTCGCTCGGCATTTAGAACAATAGGACCATAACTTAGGTAAGTGAAAAGCTAGCGTTGACAAGGGTAACGTCCTGAAGTTATTTGTGTTTCGCCTTTATCTGCTTCACTAGAGCCATATGGTAACATTCAGATGATGAAACCGTCAGTTCTATTGTATTTGAATTACAGAAAGTGCCCTTTGACTGTCTTGTAGGACAAGAAACCTTATAGATGAGTATAATCTTTTTTGTTGAAATCAGCTTTTGTAGTTCCGCTGTTAGAATTTAAATAGTATGATTTGATCCTTAATTGCTCTTAATCTACCGTAACTGCTTGAAACCTCGTCAAAATCAAACATAAAACGTTAAGAGATGGCCATTCTAATAAAATCTTTAATAGATCTCCAGTAAAGCCCTTAATGAGTTTCTAAGCAATAGGATTTGTACACGTGCCAAGAATTTGTCGGTGTCATCATATTGAATTACCCATTTAATTCGGTTTGAATGTTCATACCTACGTCTGGAGTAAATTGAAATAGGAGTAAAAAACAGTCCCGGAACTTGGAATAAACATGATTGTTGGGTAAAGGCAGATACCACAAATCATGACAAGCGTAACTAGTGGACGTGAAAGAATTTTGGGCGTCTCTCGTCTCTGTCGGTTAATTTGGTCTGTAAGGTCACACGACTGCGCCACTTCCATCTGAGATGAAAAGCTTAATAGTTGTTTTTTATTTTTTGTTTATGGATGTATTCTGAATACAAATATTTTTTCACGAAAACCTAACAAAACCGTATCTTCTTTTTAGAATAAAATAGTAAAAATGTACAAGGAAAATCCTCAATTTGAGTTAGATTTTCGTATTTTTTACTTATAAACATTTATTTAGATATAGATAACAATTGTTTTGAGATATAAGTAAGACTATACTAAATATATAAACTAAACTAACCTAAAAACAAACTAACTATAAAAGGGCATCGAAAAACTCCTCCTCAACGCTGTCAGCAGGTAAAGTGCCCAAGAGACTGGCAGCGTTGCCGTGTTGTATGGCAACCTTAGCCTCTGGCCAAAGAAAAAGCCAGCCCTTGGGTCAGAGGAAGCGTCAACAAGGCGTTTGGAAATATCCTTAAAAAGACTGTGGGCACTGGGACCCCACGTTTTTTTTTTTTTTTTTTTTTTAGTATTTTGATCGAATTATAAATTGCTAAAAAAAAGATAAAAAAAAGATAAATAGAATTAGAGGATGCTTATTTTAGCTGCGGGTTGTTCAAAAGACGTACCGCGGCCCTGGGCACAAAAGACTAAGACTGAACATGTGTGATTTTTAGTCAGTAGAAGTCTGACACTCCTTCCACTCCGCCCAGAGGGGAAGGAGTCATTTGTTGATTTCTCCTACTCATTAATTTGATTTATTGTTTGGACAAAGTGTTTAACGAAATCTAAAGCTCTGTGATCAGCTTATAAACGAGTAAATTTTTCTCAAGTTATTCAAGCACAGAAACGTGCCTAGAAAGTCCACCTGCTGAAATTACAATACAAACATTGTTTGTTTACTAAAACGGGGAGTCACGTTCTCCGCTTTACTATACACAAACATTCAGGAATGTTTACACTGTTTTCATAAATAATGCGATATAAAATTTCAAGCCCAATTTTAACTTACCACATTCAAAAAATATTTACTAAACAGCTTTGCACGCCCCTGTTACATGTATTATCTATTTTATAACATAAAACATCACGCCTGTAATCCCCGAAGGTTTTAAGCAGGTGTACCTGTGTCTTGTATATTAAACCCGCATTTCGTCAGTTATGTTAAAGTCCCATGTAATAGGGGGCGACCCAATCAACAGGCACAAAGCCAGCCTCCGTGGCTGCTATTGAACCCAATATCACTTTACCCAATCCGAAAATCGAACCCACGACCTTATGCTCAGCAGTCGCGTTTGCGACAACAAGACCAACGAGGCAGTCATTTTTATCTGTCTGTGTGTGTGTTGAGGTTAATCTATTTTATGTCTAATTCAAATGCACATAAAACCTACTTTAGGAAGATCCAACTTGTTTACGCCTTGCAAAATACGACATAGAACAAAATAAGGTGCGCAGTTCCTGGTGTGACATGATATACGCGGCTTTGAATTACAGACTATTCCTGGAACTATGTAAATCTGAGAGTAATAAGATAAATGACAGAAGCTAAAAGCTAATGTGCGTGGCAGCAGTGCAGCACAGAATGAAGAAATAATTTCCTTGTGCACAATGTACCGTTACGTCCACTTTTGTTTTAACAAACATGAACACAAATGTGACAGGTGCAAATAATGCCTTGGGTACAAACACCTATATCTAAACACTAGCTGTTCGACGCGGTCTCACCCGTTTCTCTTTTTGGTCGGCTCCTGAGGGTCACGTTGTTAAATAGCTACTTTCCTCCATAATTGAGTTATCAAATGCAAAAAGAATTTTAGAATCCAGAGATTGGTGAACACAATCAAACTCTTCAGTATTTTACACGACTGCCCTATAAAAAAAGATTGTTATTTTATAAGTAGATATACTAGCTTTTGCTCCCTTTATTTATGGATTAACACACGAGAACGTTTTAAATGTAGCCTATGACACACTCGAGCATAATGTAACTTCCTGTTACCGAAAGAATTTTCGGAATCAAATCAGCATTCCGAAAATTCTCCCCCTACATACAAAGTTACTAACAAACACCTCATGTACCTAGTTCTAAAGGTGTCTTACCCACGCCACGGTACGACGTAGTGTAAAGTGTTAATTGCACAAGCTTGTAATGTCATTCAACCTCAGTTCATAGAAACTTTTTATCAGATAAGAGTAATTTTAATCACAGGAAATAAGTTATTTTCATTTGAGGAAAAGCAACTTTGCCTCACCAAGACGCAGATACGACTGTGGGTTTCAAAGACTTCCGTGATTGTTCTGAACACAAGTCTCTGAAACTCATAGCCGCAGCAGAAAACTTTAGCTTAATTAACAAAGTATTTTCATAGCTACAGAAATATGACACTAATGGCAGAGGAGCTTGTGGCTATTTTTTGGATATTTTTTTTGGGAAAAGACTTCTACACTGTTCCCAAACTACTGTAACTCCTGTAAGCCAGAATCAATAGTGGCGACCACAAGAAAAGCGCCGAGACAATAAAGCCCGACGAAGTCCCAGAGAAACGATGTAACTGTCTTGAATCCCGCAACGAAATTAACCAGAAAAGAACAGCGGAGAAGTAGGAAAAACATAATTTCCACTTCCCTCCATATCAGCAGGAGACAGAACAGAACAGCACCAATAGGCACACAGGGACGCATACAACTGGGATAAGCCCAGTCGCCTAGCACCACGGATATTTTTGTAATAATAGCTGCAGTATGGATCGATCTTTAAGTTAAGGCAAGCACTTGTCTATGTTAGTAGAGTACATGGATGGGTGACAAGTGTGACCACCCATTTCATACCGAGTTTACTCCGTGCCTCAGAAAGCACGTTAAGCCGTTGGTTCTGGCTGTCATTTGTACAACCTTGACAAGTATCAGTATAGGTACGACGGAGGTAGGACGGCACGGTTGGCGCAGTGGCTCATGCAATGGACTGCTGCGCTGCGTGTCGCGGGTTCGATCCCCGCACGGATCAAATATTTGTATGACCTACAGATAGTTGTTCCGGGTCTGGGTATTTGTGTATGTGAGTTTAAATGTTTGTGAACGCACCCACGATACAGGAGAAATTCCTAGTGTAAAAAAAAAGGTAGTCTGGCTCAAAAGTCTGACAGCCAGTCTTACCAAAGGGTATCCTATTACCAAGTGCTACTTCCCACCCGTACGCAAAATACGCGCTTTAGACGTGTGGTTGCGGTCACTAGCCCGATGCATATAATCTACCAAGTACTAACATGGTTGTGAAGTTCAGCTAGGCAGTCGCTCCATGTAAAATACTGGTATTCAGCTGCACCCGATTAGAATAAAGGCGACTCCTACAAAGGCAAGGCAGGTGATGAGTTACAGAAATATCGCTGTTCTTTGTCATTGTAGTAATTGAAGCAACACCTCTTCTTATCCTATCCTTATCTCTATGTCGCTACGAAAACTCAACAAAAAAAGTGACCCTATTATGCAAATTATACTAACTTACGAAAAGGCCTTACACAGTTATGACGCAAGTTTCGACTTCCCATTTTATGAGTGAAGAGATCGAGTTAGGTACACTTGGCGCTTTTCTAAAATTAGGCCTATGTTTGTACGGTCCGTAGAGCAAAGTTTATTACTTCCTTTGCATGCACTTGTTAATTAATGCTCATTCATTGATTTTTATTATTTGATTTTATTGATTTTTATGTCAGCTATTCACTTTCCAGACCACGTCCGTGACATGTAAAATGACTACTTACGTCAGGTGAATAACCTTCGTGTCACGGGTAAAGAGGGCTTCATACAGTTCTCATATTTTCCAGATCTGAAACTTTGTTCGAAAAACCATGGCGTGGTCGTTCTCAAATTGTATTATGTCAAGAAGTATTTTAAAATGTGACCAATAATTGAACTGGTCAATAAAAGAGTTAACCATTTAAAATCTCCAATGTAAAACGTTGAAATAATCAAACATACCAACATTACCAACTGCTTGTTAAGTTTTGCGTAAGATCAAATTGTTACGTTTACATACGTAAGAAGAAACAACAACACGCAACTAGTAACACGAACCGGTTACGAATGTAAAAACATAAAATTATAATTGGCGTAGTGCCAATAAAATCATATTAAAATATTACAAGGTCGATTTTTTTAATGGCAGTCATAATCTTGTTTTAAGTGGATCATGGGGTTTTTTAATTTGCTAAAAGCCTGAAAACACGTTAATCCTATTTTACGTTTGATTGAACATAATCCCGAACGATATTGTACGAAAAATCTGGAAAATAACCGAAGAGCCCGAATTTTTTTCAGTGACTGCAACAAAATGATGAATTAAGGCTGCTTGAAGATCAGAATTATAATGAATTACTTTATGAGTTGCAAGTACCAGTTCACTGGAAGGAAATACCAGGCTCTGTATTTCTGACCTTGGCATCGCTTCGCCAAATGTTGGCCCAATGACCTCGCACGGATCAAGCCACGATGGTCTTTAGTCACGCCACTCGTGACAGCCAACAATACCAACTTGTAGAGTAGATAGGTAGGTAGATTAAGGAATTCGGACTCGCAAACATTTTGTTATGGTACTTACTTAATTATTTGAGCCACTTGTTATTTAAGCCGAACTAATCGGGCAGAGATCGAAGTAGAAACCGGAGAGCAATCATCTTTTCTTTGTTGTAAAATTGTAAGAGGTAAGCCTTAATTTTTTTATTGTGTGTTTTCAGTCTAGTCACAAATAGCGTGTTATTGTGTCTCTTTAATAAACGGCTATTAAAACCACAACATTGTTAGTAAAAGCAAAATATAAATAACTTCTATTGTACAAAATACGACAACTATAAATATCATCATAAAAAGCAGTAGAAGTGTAAAATATAAAGTAAGTAAGTGTAAAATGTATTTCAATTACAACACATAATGAGAGACATTAAAGGGCCCAAATTAAGTTAACTTTCGATAAATTCCTGCCCACGTTTATGGCAGACGTGAACAGTAAGGAAAGTTGTCCATTTATGGAATGTTGTCATCACAAAAAAATAGTCCGAAGAGATTTTTAAATGGTCTCGAATCAACAATTACCAATTTATTTTGGGACCTTACAAAAAAATAAATGACTCAAAGAAAAAGTTTTTTGAAGATAATTGACAGTGATACTACCAACACTCGTTGTTTATAGTAATTTATTTTGAACCGTGAGACGAAATTGATCAAAAGAATTGCTGAGAGTTCCGTTGCAAATTGCGTGAACATAAAGATTTTATTTCACGAAATGTCTCTGAAAACATTTGGGACAAATCCTGCGTTCGACTTATCTGCAAACCCCCGCCTTTGGATGGAGCCGTAAACAAAAAATACTCGACAGATAAGCGTTAGCCACGCGATACTGGAATCGCACTTAATTGATTGGTAAATATACTCTATTTGATATAGATATAAGTACAGTACTAGGCATTTATAGACATGCAGCTCTAAGGGTACTTGTTACAGTAATTTGAAGTCGGCGTAGCTAATCTTGGTCGGACTTGTACCTATCATTTTATGGTAACGACGAGAGCAGAATCCAGAATGAGCATTTCCAATATAATCCGCCGGCAGCTCATAAAAGTTAATTAATCGATGTTCTAGCCGATTCAACACGATCATCCTGCAAACTCGCATCAAGAGTAAAGACTTGTTAGACTTAATATTGCAAATTAACAACAAACAATAGGCTTTGGACTTGATCAAACCCAAGTGGAAATCTGCTTTGATCTTTAACTTAACGTTTATAGCTTTAGGCAAAAGTTAGCAGTCATCTTCCTTCATTTCACTGTTATTTAGTATTGTTATTTAAAAGACACTGCTATATTAAAACCTATTAAGATTTTGATTCTAGACCACACAGCTAGCTACAGCTTCGCATAAAATTGAGCTTATTTTAGCTCACAACCAAATTAGTTTATGAACCACTTCCCACAGAACACTTAGCTTATTAAAGGTCTATTCTACGGTGAGAAACCTTGAATCATGATCACTTGAACTGGCAAAGTACTAACTCAGTACACTAGTTGAATCCCACGCGTATGACTCATACACTTAGACGGTTCACAGACGAACAAACAAGCAACCTTTAGTTTGCTAATAAATGAGAATGGATATGGATAAGTTGTATAATCAAGTGTGGGATACACAGTCAAAACAAACAATATTATCTAATCACTGAGAACTGACAGACAAACTATAAGTACCTATGCATGCAAGTGACTTGAACAAGCAACCGAATTCATAATATTGCAACCGACTTTATTCAGGCGCTGTATTCATGATGTCAATCTCGTCAGACTCGGGAATGTTTAGTCAAAAAACTAATTCTGCATGTCAAGTGGAAAGCTTGTAAATTCGTGAGATGAACAAGATTACAGTGAGCGTTACTGCCAGTAATAAGAACAAGTTAGCTGAGTTTGTTCAAGATTGCCATCAAGCGGGCCCGCCGAGGATTGTCCTACATTACTAAATGCCTTTAATTTCCTGTACTAACAATTATCTCTTTAACATTTGACCGCTTTCTTTACGAGTACAAAGAGTAATTAAGTAACTTCCCGTTTGGTTCCTATGATGATGATGATGCATTAACATTTTATTGTGATACTGTTATTACTTATGATACACATTTTTCCATAACCCCTCGCAATAATTAGCATGAAATGCGCCATAAATATGTATGTAACTCCTGTTATACCTCGTCAAGCATTAACTCTGATTGACGTACAATATTTCCACTTAAATATTTTTTTGTACCTATGATAGACTTACATGTGTCTCGTGCGAGCACAGCATTCTTTGCCGTCACAATTTACACACCTGAACCGCCAAGTATTGTGTCCTAGAGCCGTCACTCCTCATTAGACAAGCGTCCAGTCGACTGTGACTTCAAGCAAGTTTATACTTAAACAAACAGATTTAATCTTAAGCCAGCTCATCTTAAAGTTCACAGTTTACGATCAACTACACTTGTGTAGTGTGTACTCAGACACAGCTATAACGTATGCGTAATATTCTCAAACGGACGGATGCAATGTAGCAGACAACCTCAGGGCTAGAACCTTGCTGTGAAATAAATCGTACACATATCGCTTCTCACACGGCTTATAGATAACCGAGTTGACAGGCAAAAAGAATCTCTGCGCAGTCGCCAACACCAAGCAAACCAGATTAATTTCTCATTTCAGTTCAATTCCGTCGACAGTACTGTTGGAAATTAATATTTCGCTATTCGGTTTCTGTTTTCGTTTAATTTGCATGGGCACACAATGGCAAACCGTCACAGCGAATGAATTTTCAATTTTGAGCTAGATTACCTGAGTCGTACCTTGCCTGAGAATCCACGGTTCGCCAATTCCTGGCAGCAATAAAGTCGTAGGCTTGTTATAAAGTTGAGAAATGCTTTCGTTATTTTACGGTCGACAGTATAAAGGCATAAGATGATAGTATCTAACAGCTTTCAAAATGAGCTCTGCCAAGCGGTCGGCTTCGTTAATTCAATCACGACCACAAATTAACTGCATGCCCCACCCGACCTACCTATTGAACCCGAATACATACATAAGTACACTGCACATCTGTGTACATTGTGGAAACGACAGACTCAGATATTCTGTTTCCGTGACGTATTTTAATGATAGAAAGTTACCCTTTATTTATAAGTTAGTGTAATTAATTAAACACACTTAATTAATTGCTACAGATGGTTTCAACAGTTCGTAGAATTTTCGGTATAATGTGATTTATCTTTAATAAACTGTGTCTACTTTAGTCATCTAAAAAGCTAGCATGCACTTAGGACAACACAAACACATTCCAATGTGCCGTAAAAAGAAAATCCCGAGGTGATTGTAAAACGCCTTCAGAACGGACAATGGGACTTTGAATACGATAGTCCAATAATAGCTGATTGTGAGAGTGCTATCACTTGGTTTTCATCTCACCACCCCATAGAGAATTGCAAAAGCTATTGAAAGAGAAAAATAGCGTAAAGAAAACAAGTAGGGGTGACAGTGACTGTCACTGTCAACCAAGTCTTATAGCTGTCACTGAGTGACAGCTATAAGACTTGGTTGTCGTTGCATTTGCTTCAGACAGGTGAAAACAGTTCTTCGAGATTTGTTGTTTTGTGTATTTTCTTTACAAAAGCTCTTTTCTTAGAAAGGTTTGTTGTGTTTAGACAATGCATTCACCCATTGTTTAATATATTATTGAAAACAAGAACCTCGTCGCTATTATTTCCTAAAAGCTTTCTTCCGAGCTACGCCATATTTTACGCAGGTGTCAAACCCTAAAACTGCAAACACCGTATTCGTTTGCACAGTTCACATCCATAAGTGTCGTTCCAGGAACAAAAGGGCTTTTCTACCGACAGCTCTTGACATGGAAAGGCTTTTTTGCAATTCGCGATAAGGAACAGTTACCGAGAGCCCGATATCGCAAAGATTGACTGCTAGTACTCCAGCACTTTGTTCCTTAAAAGCATACTCATCGACTGACGCCTATTATTAACATAGTTTATCCTAGCGAAAGCAGAGGGTTATAAAATGCGCAAGTTTATTTGTGTGTTTACAATCACAACCTGTGTATTAGCAAGTCAGAATGGTGAACTTTATGACACCAAGTTTATAACCATTGTACTAAAGTTTTGTTTAATATGTATAGGCTGGATTTAATATCACATTCCAAGCTTTGTAACCAGTTTCATGCATTACATTCCTCGCTGTAGCTTTATTGGTAGCAATAGCATCATCTTTGTGATTAGCATAATAGTAAAGTTCCCGTTTAAGTTTCCTTTGAGCAATCAGTACATAATTTATTTTCATGCTGGAAATTAATAATATCTTCGCCGTTGATTTACTTCTTAATGATTTTTATGGAAGCTTGACATTTAATTTCAATCAGAATGTTAGGTAGTTACTGACATCGTTAAAACAGGGACTCGTATAATGAAGGATCTCTAATACAATTTAACAACAGCTGTGTATTTTGAAGGGACTTGCTTGAGGCGGCTGACAAATTGCACCCGCCCGTCGTCGTATACTTAGAACGAACGCGAGAAAATTCTATTTGCCAAAGTAGCACCGAGTAGAAGGCGCATACTCCTCCAAGTAAACGTGATTTAGAAAATACTTATTAAAAGTTTCCACCATTCCTCTCATTCCGGTAGCTACAATTTCGTTGACCTGATGGCTTATTTATTCCGCCCGCAATTAAATGATAATTTTACAGACCAAAGTTTCATACACGTAAATCAAGCCGACCTCAAATTACTGTTCCATAAAACTGTCATGTCCACGTGCTGTTTATTCGTGATAGCGGACAATTTTCTTCACCGATGGCTTCATTCACTGAGGGTATTGATTAAATATTCCATTTATCATATGCGGTGGTCTGTTTACATGTATTTGAATATGTAGAACAGAGGTAAGGCACATTAAGTATTAACCTGCACGCGGCTGTGGACCACACAGGTGACTCCTGCCTGATGCCCGAAGCTAGTCGTGAACTATAAGTCTCCACGACCGCTTGCACTAGAATAAAGACTTCCATTTTCAATCTCACTATGAAGCCATAAACCGAGTTTATTTGTTAAGATACTTCTCAATTCTTACAAAATCATTCGTTGTAGTTCTGTAAAAACAGCTCAGACGTTAGTAAAAACAAAAATACATGCATACGAGTACCTTCTTGAACCCGTGTCGCACCTTTCCCCGGCAAGATTGAGCAGGGTTAAGAAATTGCTACTCTTGCTGCGGCAGCTCAGATACAAATCCATTGTGTAAATCAAGGCTCAAATTCCTCTTCAACATTGTAGCTTTTTAATATATGAAAAATAAATCGAGCCTCAATTTGCACGGGGGAATGAATATCTGATAGACATTTTTCGCCATTCCCACATACGTTCTCATGAGATCGATATGACGGATGCAATATATCACGTTACCTTAATACAAGTTCTCCTTAGGTGTATCGCTTTCGGAAAACCTGTACTTACTTTATGCAGGGTCTCACCGCTAGTTGCCGGAAGCTTGCACCTTGTCTATGTCGTGGTCACGAGATTGACAGCCCTAGCTAAAGGCGGACCTGGCGAATGCTCGACCGCATCCCGAGTACCACTTCCTTGAGAAATACCACACTTCTCGAACGTTTCTTGTCATTGTATGCAGGTGTACACACGTATTTAGCATAAAGCTCGACCCATCGCGCCTACATTACGTTTTCTAAGCGACAGATATGTTAATTGGAGAGGCGATGCGATGACACCTAAATAAATTATTGGATTGCTTTAAGCTTCTTGGTTAGTTTACGTAAACATACACCTGTTGAATTCGTTTTTCTGAGCTTCGATTTTTTCTCAAACCCTAAAGCTTTTGTGGTGTTGATAACATAGCACCTTAGTGTAAATACGCGTCCGAGTGGCGACTCCTGTTTATCTTATCATAGCGATGCTGCAGTAAAATTTTAATGAGGTGGACCCTACCCCGGAGTCAGTCCCGCTAATCGAACCAAAGCTTACAGTTACCTTGTGGATAAATTGTGAATTTAAAATGCAAGCTAAATACATATTCAGTGTCTGGTTTCATTATAAAATGGTATTCTAACGTGAAAGCTTTATTCTATTCTTCCTCACTTATTCAAGTTTAGTATAAGTTTTCATCGTTTCAAAACTCGCGTAATTTCTGCATCATGATTTAATTTCCTCCTCCTTTAACGCAGATTAGTCTAGTAATGTGTTTTCAGTGAGTGTATTATGAGTCTCATAAATAATTTATGTTGTTTTTACAGTTCCACATATTACTTTGTAGTAACATTTAAGATTGCCCGTTATCGACAGCTATTAAATCAGAATAAGGTTACAGTTGTACCTAATATTGCACGGCGCCTACTGCCTACCTCAATTGCAAACTCCATAGGTACTAGGAGGAGTAAGTAAACAAATATTTTCTGCAGTTGACAGCAGTTCCTTTATTTTTAAAAGGATTGGACTAGGCAATGAGACATTCGCGGATATATAAAATGTTTACGTTTACGATTTTACACTTGAACATTCAGCGAACTAGCAAATAAATTTTGTCGTAGTTGAAATAGATTTAGTCGAAGTACCTACATAACTCTAAACTGGACTGGTTATTCAATAAGTCTATTTATGTGCAACGTAGGTAATTTTTGTGGCTGTATCTCACCGTTTCAAGTGCGATGCAAATGCTCACCCACTTCGCTATCTTTCGTCAATGAACCACAACGTTTTCGCATGAAATAAATCGGTCTTCATGCCGCTGTCCTGATTTGGCGAAACGGCTACTGTAAGTAAAGTAACAGGCTCGTTACTTGGTGATTTATTAAAACATTGTACTCTCGGAACTACGGGTTGTATGAATGTGAATGCACCGTTGCACACCGTGCCCAGTTATCCGTAATGTATTCGAAATAAAAGTTGAAAGAGATTGCACTGTTGCTGAACATAATGTCTATGAAAATGAACTGGCGAGTTTTTTTTAACATTTTTAATATGTTTTTTGTTACGAAGATAACAATTGAACGTCGTCGGACAACTACATGGATTTAATAGTAACAGTTCCTACATAATAAACTATTTTAATAATTTATGTATATCATATGAAAAACATATCACGTAGGAGATTAGTCAAAATCCTGAGTGACATTGAGCACCTTTGCTTCTACGAACGTAACAACATTTAATTTTGAAGGTTCGTGTTTGGGTACTAAATTCGTTTCGCGTTTATAATTAATTTTCCAGTTAGCCATTTGCTAATGAAATTACTTGTGATCCCTGCAAAGTTTATCCTTTCATTCAATCAACTTATGTCTTCAACAGTAACCAAATGATATATTTGCAATTCAATTAAAAATAATTAATGTATTCAGGTGATCGGTCTTCGAGAGGAACAAAGTACTTAAATAAATTATATCCTACCTTCATAAAGTGGGATTACCAACTTTAAAATTAATTATAAGTTTGTAAAGTTTTTAGCCAGGTAGTTTTCGGACCCTCGAGCAGCTATTCTCCGAACTGTTGCGATTTATATAGGTTTAACTTTATAGCAGATTATTCTTGCCATTTCGTATAGTAATTAGAAGCCATATATATTTCAAAAACCGAAACAGTGGCTAGATGCAGGCAGCTTAAATTGTTCTCTTTTCTCTTCATCCACACTGGCTAGAAATCTCACTACAAAAAAAACAGCCCATTGAGAACCTCAAACTTTTCAGAAGTCTGTTAAAAACGACGATTACCAAACACCGAGATAACAACATAAATGTGAAAGGGCAAAAAAGTTTACATAATTTCGATCAAAAGGCTTTTGTGAATGAATACCAGCAAAACGTAATGAATACGAGGAAGCCACAGAGTGGTATCAGACCGTAACGCAAATGGGTTAACAACCTTGATTTGTGTACTTGTTGAATGACTATGAGCTTGTTGCACAAACTTGCTGTAACCAATGTAACCATACACTTGTGAAATATTGCTTGTACTGTACCTATGATAGATTTAATGTCATTCAATCCACTGTAGCTAACTCACCGTTTTAAGCTTGGTTTTACCTTAAACGGCTTCTGTTTACTTGATTGCCAATCATTATTTTAGAGGACGTAAGTTCTTGTGGCTAAATAAAAAAAGAGTCGCTCGGATCAATCTTCAGGTTAAGCTGCGCTTGCCTAGATTGGTCTATAGATGGGGCTGTTGTTTGTAGATCTTGGACAGCCGTTACAGGTAGTCAGTGGCCTAAAAATCTGACAACCAGCCTTACCAAGACAAATCATATTACCCAGTACAAACAGTTGTGGTCAGATAGGCAGTCGCTTCAATACGCTGCAATAGGGGATCAGACTGGGTCAAAAAAATATGATTCTAATTAGTCCGTCAGTTAGATTATCGAAAAATATTGGATACGTGTTTTTTGTTTTTTTCAAATTAACCAAAATTGACGAAGATAAGATGTGGTTGTGACGTCATTTGTAGGTAAAACATGTACTATCATATGACGTTTTCGAAGAGTTCACGAGTTTTCGAAGCACTGTATTGTCTTCATTTTTTGTTTATGTTAAAAAATAAAAAATACGTGTCCAATATTTTTTGGAAATCTATCTGACGGACGAATTAGTTTTTTTTTGTCCGATCCCCTATTAAGCTGCTTACGGTTAGACGACCTCAACCTAGTTGGCAAAAGGCTAGGCAGATGATTTAAGCTAGTAGGCACGGTATACCAATCATTGACCGATCAATACAGAACGGTTATCAACGCTTCAATACGCAAATCTTTTATCCCTACTTATTCATATATTTACCTTATTTCAGTGGTGGTAAAGATAACATAACTGTTCGAATACCTATGAGGTACGCAGAAATGACTGTTGACTTTATCTTCTTGGAACTTGATATACATAATATCGCTTCTGTTTTTGTTTTCCTGAAACAACAAGCCTCCAAACGATACTAAAATTCACATCGGAATTGCTTATTACATTTTGAAATCGTATGTCGGAAACTCAATATTATTATGATTGTGGAAACGTTTGAAGGAGCAATCGTTTGATACTGTTACGTTTTTCGATATCCTGGTGTAATCTTCCGTAGGTGAACGACGCTGATTTAATGTTTCTTCGCGCACGGTTGGGCAATGAAGCTATTACACTTTGTACGGGCCCCATTGACGATGGCCATACACTGCACTCTTCGGCCATGTTTATGAGAAACATGCATCTTGTTCTGCGTTTTAATTAGTCCACAAAGTAAACGGTGCCGACATGATTAGGTCAATCGATGGCGATCAAACATTTTTCATGTGGTTTATTTTTGGAGTTCCTGTAATGTGTTTGATGTATGCTTCTTGCGTGTGCTTGTGTTACATCTGACAACTGCATTCCAACAGATAGACACAAATGAAAATGTTACGACAGGCAGGTTATGAAGAGAGAAAGAAGAAAGCGTGTTATTATTCCTGGAAATAGATATCACCCAAAAATACATTTGTTGTTTTCCTCTTGGAAACTATCCTTTTTCATATTCCCGGAGTTCTCGCCGTCATTTAACTTCTCAAACAATAATATTTAACGAAACTTAAAAAGTAAATGTTTTTCTTGTGTGAAGCTTTCCCTTCGGAACAGTAAATACACGATAACAATTTCTCAATTTGTTTCCGAACCCAAACATCGTACCAGACACACCGTCGAAGATGTTAAAAAGCGGAGGTGTTGAGTATATGAAGGTTCTTTGTTTGGCCCTGTGTCAAACAACGTCTGCCATCGGCACTTCAAAGCGGCTAGTGTTTGGGTTGTTTAAACAGGCGATACCGCTAATGCAATGTTCGCGGTTCTGTGTCCAGCACGGAATTTACTGCTTGGATAGCGGTCCCTGTAAATTGGATATGCACTACATTTCCCGCGGTGCTGGTAGTCGCTGTTATCTCACCGTGGTTTGCAGAAACACTTTTACTATCGCTCAAAGAAGACAGCGCGACAATACAACGATGTTATCTCTCACCAGTTCTATTCTGCTTACGTGATATTTTTCTTTGGCCGGTTCCTTGGGAATTTTCGTCGCAGTAAAGTGCCAACAAATAATCGTAAAAGCAGTGAACAAACAGCTTTACGGTTCGTTTATGTTGCGGTTATCTGCACGAGGCTGTCTCCTTTAATGCCTCAGATATCTGGCCCTCGGTGTTTACCGCAACCTATGGCCCCATTCTAATAAGTTTGTACAATCTGTTTCTTTGATTTTTCCACGAAGAACATAAATTATCTATCAAAAATGTACTGCTACAATTTACCGTTTGTTTACTGTTCCTAAATTATAGACTAGACTAGTATGAAAGGAAACAAACTGTTTGTCTTGTAATAAAAAAGAAATGAAATCTTTTCAGTGGTTACAATTTAATCTGATACTGTTGTAACAACATTTGAAATATTGTAAACTCATTTAGCGGTAGATATAAAGTTTCCCATTAAATTTGTAACAAATGGACATGATTTACGCATATATTTGTATTACAAATTTATTGGTTCTATGAAAGTTCTCAGTACCAGTAAACCCTTGGGGCAGACGTCGTTTGCGATATCATGCGTGTCGCACTGAAATGTTTTACTGCATGCATGAGATATGAGGGATTTACACACATATCTTAGTTTGTTTGTCCATGTTATCATTATAGCTGCAAATTGCAGATACAGGACAGATTCATAAAGTATATTATCTTAGCGCGCTAAACTTCAAATTAGATAGATGATATTGAGAAAATAATTTTGAATTCAATTAGCACACAACACGAAACAATACCTTATTTCCTTCTTCAAAATTGTATCTCTTCGTAAAGCATTACTTAAACTTAACGCTATAACTATTAACGGCTTTCTGTGATGGAGTGAGCTATTAATTTGAGGTATAGACTTCCTGGAGAGAAAGGTCATCGACTCGGCACACCTCGTGGGATGTTGGCAAGCCACTAGCCGCACCATACCGTAGTTCCCGGGCGGCCATGGAGATACAAAGAACAAACACTGGAAACACGCATGAACGTAAATAAATTGTGAAAACTAAATTAGAAATAACCGGTGTTCATTCAATTAACTTAATTAAATTCCATGCATTATAAACACACAGTTATGTTTAAGGTATGAGAAAAGTCAAAGAAGATTATAATTTTAAACCAACTGCAATTGAGAATAAGCTCGTAACATGAATGAGAGCTTCGAATT
Organism: Diarsia rubi; assembly: GCA_932274075.1. Lineage (NCBI taxonomy): Eukaryota > Metazoa > Arthropoda > Insecta > Lepidoptera > Noctuidae > Diarsia > Diarsia rubi. Next base: position 10,596,313 of record OW026417.1, on the reverse strand, counting down.
TACGATATACATTATATCGTGAGAAAGAGCTCATTCAATTTTGCTACATAAGACTGTAAAGAAACAATATTGCGAACTATGAAAATCAAACTGCAAAATTCTTTCATTTTTCTCGATTGAAACAGCTTGCAAAAAATTTCTGAGTTCCCGGAATTTTGTAGATCCAACGTTTGCGCAACCCGCTTTTCTATGCCCCTAAGCTTCTTTCCCCGGACATATCCCCAATTTTCTTAAATCAAAACAGCTACAGGATAACTGGTATTTTCATCAACTTTTACACGTTTATCCTTATCAGATAATCTTCAGATAATACTCTTTTAATTGCTGTTGATATTTGAATACGTTTCCTTACAAACTTTCTTGGTTCTTTTACGAAGTCATTTTGACCTTTATATTTCGTTTGCCCGTAATAGCTTTAATCAACAGTATGGTTTCTTTTACGTTTATTTCGTTACCTAATACACGGCCTTTCTTTGGTCTTCTATTGTTCACTTCGAAATACCCAGCAACATTTAACTTGAGTTACGACACACTTAAATGTCGAAGCACAGAGGTCTTCGTAACTTCCACTACATACTTATCTTTGCCTTTACCATGTTTTATAATGTTTGCTTCCCTTAAACGACACAATGTGGCTAGTTTGTGTGAAAGGACTTCGTCTTAGTTTTTTATTATATTACAGAATTTAACGCAACTGAAAGTTTCATGATATTTAACACAGTATTAACTTCCCATGCGGTGGTTAATCGGTAATGGGCATCGGCTATTTCGTTCAATAAAATCGACCAGTCTGCGGTGAAGCCAAAAGAAGTATTTTAGGAGGGTGCCAACTACTCGTGATGTTTTGATTTTCAAGCAAACAAAGTTCTACAGCTATATGAGCAGTGAGCACATAATATCCACGTACCCTACATATTATAATACGAGTATAACGTACCAGTACAACTTTGCGACCTAACTTAGGTACAAGTAGTTCCACGTCAACCACAAGACGACGAAACTTATGAGTTGACTGATGACAACTGTTTTACTTTCCTTTTGTCTTTCTTAACCACAATGCTTCCAAGTCTATAAATGCAATGCAATAAATGTTTTATTGCAAACCATGCCAGCATCATTACATGGCAGAAGTTGTGGAGACAGGTACATTTGGATGTACGGAAAGTTAACGAGGAGAGGTTTAGCTACAGTGCTACACCACACCACAACGGTACATATCCCTGTCTACTCCATACATTTCCTATTCCTTTCAATGTATTCTCCGATGACGTGAATGCGGCGCACTGAAATAAGGACACGTCATTCAATACCATACCGTAGAGCAATGCGATGAAGCCTTTAGAATACACCCACCCTTGTCTATTCTCAACTTTATTCTTAAGACAATATGAAAGTGGACAACAGCAACGTAACTTTGTAGCTACTGTGATCGTGATTGCTATTATGCAAACCAATATTCTTTAGGGGAAGCCGGACATTTACGCCGACTGGAAATACAAATGCATCGCCGCGAACAGGTCTGATTTTACTTTTAACTGTTCTTTTGGAAGGGAAGAAGAACCAGAATAAGTTTTTACTGGCTGTAAAGATGTATTATGTTATTAAAACAGTCGTATATTGCAGAAGCAGTTCCAACTTTAGCGCAAGTAGAAAATATTACGAGTTTCAACCACGCCCTCCATTGTGATACAGGTCTCTTAAATTTATAACTTAAACGTTAACGAGCCGTCGATACTATCGCATTGCGGGCTCCTGGCCAGTTAAATGTGAACAATAATCCTCTAAACCGACAATAGCTTCTGTTGCAATATTGTATTAATTTACTAAAGTTTCCAAACTTCTACAACTTCTTAATGGTAATTTAAGTCAAGCAACACATTAATTCTGCATCATCAGCAAAGTAACGCAAAAAATAAATTAAGGAAGAATGATAAAAAACAACAAGGGAACATTACTCTCCCCTAATTCGGCTACGTAAAACTCGGCGATCCCTTTAATACCTGTTTACACATTTCTTGGTAATTTGTGTTTGGCTAATGTTGTACCATAGTCATTAGAACTCGTGGGTCGGGCGGCTCCGCGCATAATTATAATTCATTACCTTATTCCTTGTTATAACGCGTTTAACGTCGTTATTAAAATTTAATTTATTGAATTTGTATCACCGGTGACGGCGCCATTAATTCTCTCATATGTGCAGATTAAATTACAAAAGTGCACTACTTCCTCTTAACAAGGCAAAGGCGTGGATAAGTAAATTTCACGCAGCTTGAACATCCGCATGTTAAAGGGAAGCTTTTAGACTAGTTAGACCATATGAGATGGAGATCAGAGCTTTGCAAACTACAGCAGTTTGTCATCGACTCCTATGGGTCGTGTTGTGTATACCACACAGTTACGTGAATAAATCAATTTTATACACGCTGGCGGATACCGCAGCGAATTACATTACATGCGGTCACTGACATCTTCATGTATTGCATAAATTTTATAACGAAAACAGAAGGTTCAACTTGCTTAGAAAATATTTTAGTACAAAGCCAAACGGTGTGTTGTTATCAGTGTTACTGCTGCCGAAAACGTACGCTAAGATGTGCATATCGCGCGCCGTATTTTCCTACATATTTTTTTCTTTTCTCAGACATCACGAAAAATCACGTTTTTATCGTTCCTCGTATAACATGGGTCGTGAATATAGCATGGCTCTTTGGAAGTGATGAAATAAAGGTAAAACCTATGATATTTTGTGCCGGACTTTGACCATGTTGTTGATGCGATTTATGCTTGCTCACACAAAAACCGCAAACTCTCGGAATATTTTGCTCAAAGGGTTTGTCTTTTATTTTCGCCGGTAATATTTTAAGGCGTCATCAAGTCTATAGATATGAGCGAGTTTATGCGGGCTTCACAATGTAGGTATTACGAGTATGAATCTTTAGGAATGGCTACAAAATCTACAAATCACTTTTTATAGTTCTCTAGCATAGCTGGGAGGGTTAGAACCAATACGGCGATAGTGCTGTCCTGTGTAGCGTAAGTAGCCGATGTAGCGGTATTAAAAACAATACCATATTTGTCACTGGTACTTTATCCGAGTCTTGTGAGAATGTTCAGTTATCTGAAGTGATTAGTTTTTTCCCGGCGTTCCTATCCCGCGGTGCCATCATGAACAGGTCGCTTTGCTTCCTGCTATGATCCTTAAATGGTGCTACGACGCGTGTAATTTTCTCCGTACAATATTTTTTTGTAAATACTCTGAATGGTACAGGCAACTAATCTTTATCGTCGGCTATTGGTCAATGAACTTAACATTGTTAAATCTATTGAGTCCTGTTGATAACACTGGGCCTCGTTAATATTACACTTATTTTATGATCTAGGTATCTTGAATCTAAACGACGCCTTTCTTCATGTTGTATAAGCAATATTTGCTTATGCAACTTTATGCGATTATCGTAACATATTTACATTTTAAACAGCTCATTTACATGAAAAATATGAAGAGGCAGTCATTTGTTGTACCATCTTCAACAAATACTCATAGCTTTATCTATCTTCTTTAGAAAGATAGACATAACGTACTCGTAAAATAAAGCTATTACAATTTGGCACTCATTCAAATTATATGAAACATTTTCGCTTGTAGGGAAAGAATAACCTCTCAAAATTGTTACGAAATTCCGTAACTAGCTTTCGTAGCAGAAAAACAAAAGCAAACATGCATGATTAATACAGAAAAATAATAACACGGTGGCCTCTGAATTTTATGTTATTAAATTGAAGCACATAAAAACAGAAAACATTAAAACTTCATAAAATGCAGGAGGTAGCATGAGAATCCTTAATTTAAAGTAAGTCTCGGCTAGCTCATTCAGAATTCAGGAATGGGGCGTCATCTGGCGTCGTCGTGATTTATACTTGGGACGCACTGAAAATCTATTCCCCGTGGTACTCTGTGCAAACCGTAAAAATGTTCAGCCATTACACATGGATTGTGCTCTGATTGGATTTCCGTGCCAAAAATGAACTCGCCCATTCATAACTTTCTCAATGTTGTATGGTAGGTAGATGACAACTTATTTATCTATTTTAATTGATTTAGCATATATAGCGCAAAAAATACCGTTCGTGTTTTTAATCAATTAAAAAGTCGTTATAAAGATGCAAGGTTTTATGCGGTGTTTTATCAACGCCTGGTTAAAGACCCAGTTATCTCGAACAAGATAATCATTTTAAACGTCTAATACATAAATGGATCTTGATAAACGCTTATTGTAAACATCGTCAAATCGTACTCCTGGTGGGCTAGTACATTATTTCAGTATTTTATTACGTCATCTTAGCATACATCATAATCTTTCTACGATTCTCTCGCAGACCGTTGGATTACGTGAGTGGCGAAGTAATAACGTACCTACACACGTACTGCCCATATTCTGAGAAACTTTTATTACTAACTTCAAACTTTTACAACATTCGGTTCGGTATCGCTGAAATCGATTTGATTCTATCCCAGTTCGTACCTACCTCACTCGATTTGGCTTATGTTTTTTCGAACGATTCGATTATCAGTTGCGGGATTATATCGCGAACAGAATCTACATCGTACGATGCCTCGGTGTCACTGGATGTGGAGTAAATGTGAACATTGCACGGTATGTGCTCTTATGTTACATAAACATGACCCCCTTCTCGCTCAGAAAAATATACCCAGCAATTAATTGCTATGCGATAACTGTATGTACCTGACCTGCGACTAAACTCATCACTCAATACTAGTATTTACAATTCTGCATTGCGAAATAGTTCCCACTATACCTACAATAATAGTTACTTTTAATGTGCTGTGAAGGAATAAAATCGGTTCAAACGCACCAATTGAAGGCCGCTTGAAGCACTAGTGTACTACTGCACAATAAATCCTTACAGAAAATGCCGCGTACGCACTATGTAATATTTATTGCACTCACACTTCGTATCTAATAATTAAAACATATTTTAACGTTGCCGCCGCGGGCTGTAAAACGGAGGCTGAGTATACCTGTATTGTGAGGCTACTGTCTGTTTAGTAGCCGCAGAGAATATTGCTTCCTCAACTAACTTGTATAATGCTTGAGGTTGTCTTGAGTATATGAACCTTTGCGTTCAATATGAACTTCGTAATAGTATGCCTGTGGCTTACGTAGGTACCTATATTAACCGTCTGAAATTCAATAAACGGCTTTCTTGCTTTATAAACTGTCCTCAACATTTTCATCCATTATTAAACACTTCATCCGGCTGTCCATCAATGACAACCGAAATTGTTCGCGCCGACGAAGTGTATAAAAACTACAATCTTGAAATTTTCGAAGCCATTACCCTCGTACCATGCTGGTGGAACGAAAAAATGTCTGGGTCCGTGCCCGATGCAGGACTGGCGAACGGGGGTGATCCCGACCAAAGATACGTGCACTGTTTACAAACTCGATTTTAACACGAGTACACCTCCATTCCATATTATGTGGCATTGTGGACTCGATGTCCCAACGGATAAAAATACAAATCACCTCATTATCGTTAAAATGTAATTATTTTATTCTTTAGTGCAGTTTTTGTGTAAGCCTAAATAGTCTTGCTCTGGAAAATTGGAATCTGGATATTATCCAGCTAGAGTACTTGACAAAGAAAAACTTCAAATGGAAGTTTTAAAACTGGCGTTAAATCCGAGATTTTTCCTTTTCATCCGAGACATAAACTTTAAAAACACCTGAATCTCCAATAAAATGGAAACGGATCTGTCTTGTAAAAAATATTGCCTTCAAGATTTCATTGTATTTCCGCAGTCCACCATTACTTTTTAGTAGCATCCGTTCGAATTCAAGAAAGCCCGTTCGGCTGTCGATGGCGAGAAACAGTTGGTCCCAGGTTTAATGTTCTCGAACGTGCCAATGGTATCCCCAGTCCCGTACTAAATCGTTGTGGCGGTAAAAATGTCGCATTTATTGCTTGCCAGTAATTTGTACTTATTTCACAAACAATAGTAAAGCATTTTTCACGTAATCCAACTGTGAAACATCAACCGTAAAACTTTCTTGATCGTAAACTTTTATAGCAAGTTTCTTAAACGATTTGTTCTAAATTAGGGGGAATCATTACGTATTGCGCTAAAGTTTTGCAACCCTTGGGTGTATCGAAAGGGAAGTGAGCAATATAGGAAAATTGGTAAATCGATGTAAAATTTTAGTAGGCCGGCTATTGTAAGCGAAGCCTACATTTGCGGCTGTTATAACTCTCACATGTGACAAGTAATATTGGTATAAAACCCGACCCTCCTTTCCATCATAATAACGAATAATAATATGCGGTCAACTTTAGGGAGCTTTAAGTTTATGAATGAACATAAGGAATTGTTTGCTCTACATACAAACATGTAAAGCGTGTATCTACGTCCTCTCTGAGGAAACTTAAAATAAGATTTAGCGCCGTACTTTGAATTCAGGAACTAGAATTATAGGTAGAGGACAATACTATCAGTACCTCATTCAGACCCGAAGAACATCAATTGACAAATTGAATGAGAACCTTTGTGACCCTCATATACATCTCACATCGGATAAGCTCTATCCCGATTTGCCGTAAAACTTTTCATTGAATTGATAACAGGATTTTTTAACAAACGTTCTTTATGTCCGTATTACCATACTTGGGTCGGGGTTTATGGCGGGTCAAGATAAGTACACTCCAAATTTAACGTTTGGAGACAACATAGTGTCACAAGCAATTTTTCGCAGAAACCACCCGGCGCTTTCTTAAGTATACCGCCTTGCTTGTAGTAAAACCCGTTCCCTTATTCAAGACCCCTGCTTTGCCCCCAACATCATGGCCAGATATAAACAGTTTTTCGTAAGGAAACTGCGCTGGAATGTCAGCTTATTTATGCAACGTCCTTATTTGCAAAAGAAACGCTATAGACTACAGCTGACATCAGCAATTCATGAAGCTCACCCTTCTTCGATAAGAGATATTTGTTTATTCGGAGCGTGATATTATTTATTGCCGAGTTGGCTTATACTATCAAAAACACTGTTTCTCATAGTAGCTTTGGATATCCCAAAACGTATAACGTGTCTTATTTTGGTAAAAAAGATTGATGATTTTTTAATAGCGCCTTTTTTTCAAACCACTAATAAACGTCAAATATGTTTTAGAATTTTGTCACAAACTATCAGCGCTGTATTTCATTGACTGAAAGATTTATAATGAGACAAATGAGATGGGACTACTTGAGACGATCTGCATTTGTTGTGATTCCCAGACGATCCCGAAATAGGTATACATCAGTTACTCCGAATGAGTCATGCGTTATGTGTTTGGATGGAAAATGCTATACCCGGCAGATAATTGGAATTCTGTAGACAAATGTTTAACGTTCATTCATACTAATATGCGACGTTTGTGAATTAAATTACTCAGAAGGAAACTTGCCCGGAGCATGTACGCACTGTACGTGGTTTTCAAGCAGATTCGTATTAGCTACGCACTCTCGCTTCCAAAACCATTAGGATATTACTTCTACCTGCTTTAAGATGTAACAAAGCTTAATATTAACGCCCAGAGCTAGACGAAGGAAGACGAAAACGCGGCATCCCGTAAAGATGAAATAATAAAGCGAACTCTTGTGAAATCCAGTGCTTCTACCACAGATTACTTCTACTGTAATAAAAAAATAAATGGTGTACTTACTTTACCTCGTTCCATACGAAATGCACACTGCCTGGACGTAATTGGATACGCTGTATAAAAGCAAGTAGGCTTCAATTTAAATGAAAAAGGTTGCAATACCTTGCCCATGAAAATTTAATGCTTCTAAAGAAGCCTTGTCAGATTATAGCTCTTTAATCCCACACGTCCTACGTACCCTGTGGTTTTAATATTCAAGCCGTAGAACGCCCTTATGAAATTGTTAACTTGTAAAAATAATACGAAAGGTCCACAAACGTGCACGCTAAATTCTTGAACAGTGCAAAGTGGGTTTTAGCAGTTGGAGCACTTCCTGTACAGTTATAATAACTAAATTACTCCTTGCACCCATGGATATAAAACAAGCAATAAATTAATGATCAGGGCGACGGAGTCGTTATAAAGCCAAAAACAAAGAAGGGGGTTCTTTACAATACATCCTCTTTTATATGAAGAGTTACGGATGAAAAGAGTTCGTTTGCAGGGAATCGCGCCGTTTTGCAAGTTTGAGCCAATAAATTGTTACGGACGGTTGCGTGCGAATTACTTCTGCAGAGTTCATGGACGTTTTATTTGACTTGAACTTGATTCACACTTTTCCGTTTTAAAAACCAGAATATTTTCTTAGTTTTACGATCTGTTCTCAATTGGATCTAATCTTTATGAGTCTTCTATAAAACACTAACTGTAAGACCCTTTCTTTTCTCCAAAGAATTCTACGCTCTGGATACACATTCCATACCCATCATATTCCATTTTACGAAACCAGTTTTACAGAACAGGTTGCTTCTATACACTGATAAAGCGCCCTTGCAAGACCTTCTCAAAGTCGTGACCTCATAGGACCTTGCCTTCAGCGCAGTTTCTATACGCACTGTGATAGTGTTACGTATGATGCTCATGATCTAGTAGCAGCAATGTTTTGCTTGCCTTTGTTGTCTGTCCGGATATCTTATCTACTACTTTAATGTGCTACATCTATTAATCCAAGTATTTTATTACAACTAATCAGACCAGTCTGGGATATATTACTCACTCGGGTTTATTTATACATATAAAATTCAAGTCACGAAATGACTTCTTTTCACCTTTCCCACAATCTTGATGAAGTCAGTTTATATTTTCGTTTTATCCATCAAGCGCTATCGGGCAGCATTCCCAACATTGGAAACCTCTAATTTAAATAATCCATCGAGCGTGATCGATAAAGATTAGAATTACGATCTTTGATCTGGCATTTAAATATGTGGCTATAATTCGTAAAAAATATGAACTATCATCTTATACTCTTATATAGTATAGAGTTACATTTATTTTACTGGCAATCGTAAATATGTGGGCACCGGTACCCCCGCCACCCACGGCGTCCCTGCGCGCGCGCAGTCCCGCAGGGAGCCAAGGCCGGCTCACAATGGGCCCACTTTTGCATTACTTATTGCGATCCAATACTATTCAATCTCACTATCTATTTTATTATGGAACTAGTTTCCTGAGGCCATTTCCCTCATAGACTTTGCTGCTCACAGGGGTATTGAATTTGCAGTAAGATCTTGACTTTCACTTGATAAGTCTTATTTATTGAGTCATGATGTCGGGTAAGGATGTGCTAACGTTTCCATGGGGTTGTGCAATGAATAATTTAAAGCCCAAACAATACTACTAAGTATGATAAATTATGTACCTATGTCCCAGAACTATTTGGCTTAGCTTTTTTTTGCAAGCATATTTTACTGTACTGCATAAAAGTAATGGATGAGTTCAGACTTCACCTTTGTATGCGGCATATATTATCACACTACAATGACCAATGTCAGGCCATATGCAAACGCGGTTGTATGTCCACGGATTCACTGCAGTTGGAAATTTATTCTCTCCACTGGGAGTGCTACGGAATGTGCGACATTGCTGTCTTTGACCCTACATGTAAATACCTGAGAAAACATTTGAACATACTTTACAGTACGAGCTCCAATTCCATGATATCACAAAAACGGTTTTCATAAGAATTTTTCCTCGTTTTCGACAGTTATACCACTAGTAAAGCATTTTCAATCAACACCGTAACATCAATTGGAAGGCAGATTAAAAACAAATAAATGACTGGATACAAACTTGATTGCACGCTGAAAAAATCTTTTAATTTAACGATAAAACTTTAAACAGTTATCCCGATCAACCTCAAATCAATTCAATTTCCTCTTTAGGAACGCAATATTTGTTTATAGTGAAACACTCTGTGCCAAAGTTCACATTGCCCAGATTCATAGCTTGAAATGCAATTAAGCTTTACTATTATCGTATTAGTAGTAAAATTTTATTGTTGTGCTGTGCACACAGTTTTTCTTCTATTTCTATACATCTTAATGCTAGATCCGGCATGCAAAGAAGCTTCGAATTGAATAAGTAACTAATTGAATCCCATATTGCGATCGGCACAAAATCCTTTGAATCGAGTGATTCGCAATGATAAGCTTCTTTGCTATATTTAATGTTAATGAATTCACGTAATAAATCCAGTAGGGACGTATTAGAATTAAAATCACGCGCATTTTCTTCGATTGCATTCTCTGTATTGATTGCTTCATTTGTTCCCATTTTATCGCGATACAGCTTGCTTAGTGCTCCGCCAATTCATCCCGATGCCGATAAATAATATCATCCGTTTTCTCCTATCGATAATTAGAAACTAAAATAGGTATGGTCATGTCACGATCTCTGAACACGATCCTATGCAAGGGCAATAACTCACTTGTCTCTCTCTGTATCCGCTTTTACATCGCTTCCTCCTTCTGTAATAAACCGCTCTGTAATCTAGACTGGATCACAGTTAATCAGCATTCTTCATAATCAAAATAAAATATGTTCAGAATGTAACAAAACTACTGAATAGCCGTTTGTCGTCGTGATTAATTTGGTCTGAAATATATTTGCTGTAACCGACAGTGATTTGTTAAATCGAATAGAAGAGTTAAGTTTCAAAAGGTCATAGTAGATCACGAGATATGGTAGTAATGTGCTGATAAAGGTACAAATGCGAGGTGTGAGGCAATCAAGAAAAGGTGAAATGCGGTATCGTGAGGACCGGTAACATTAATCCCGATAACTTGGGGGGCGGCCTCTTGACTAATGGCGGATTATTTGTCTGTTTCATGGAGTGTTGGGACTCGAAGCGGCCATTTATCTGCTTGTTGGCTAACTATCTTTTAATGATGTGTTGTACAATAGTCTTGAGTTTTATTTTAACATGTTTTTACCCGACTGCGGCGAAGCCCAAAAGGAGGGTTATGTGTTTAACGTGTTTGTACGTTAGTATATATGTCCTTTTATTTGTTCCCTCATAAGTCCTGAACGGATGAAGGGAGTTTAATAAAATATACGTCGTTAGATTCGTCTTGTTGGCGCGAGTGTCACTCGCTACATAAAATTAAAAAACAAAACAAAGAAAAATGCGGATTTTAGTAGTCAATTCGCGAAATTCAACAAAAAAATATAACCCGTACCATCGAGTAGGGTATCAAAATGAAGGGTTTTAAAAGGTGGTTACAAAAATACATATAAATGTGCTTGTTGTTTGTCAACTGCTTTTTTACGTCTGATGATACTCGTACATGACTTTTCATCATGAGATCCTTTTCTCTTCCTTTAAAGATAGATTCATCAACCGTTCATCTTTCAAGTTAGCAACGTTCTTCCTGTCCATAAAGTTACTAAGTATATCCTGTTGCGGGTTAACATCTGACTAAAATAATTACAACCATGTTATACCATATTAGCATGCGTAGGTAACTAGTCAGTATATTGCCCAGATGTATGGCTACATTTATGAGCCCGAGCATAAACTACCGTCGTCCGTCGCAAGGTGATTCGCTTGATTTATCGTAGAATGATGACACTCAATTATGTTGACTTTTACTCTCTCTCTCTCTCTCTCTCGTTTCTTTTACTCAATTAGGAGTAAATATATTAGGTTGGGGAAAAATTCTTTTCGCATTATAGTATGTATGAAATGTAATAAAATCTCTTTGGCTATACTATTTGTATCTGGCTGCTTTTGGTATCATTGAAAGTTTAAATTTTAAAGTACATAATTCCAAATTCAAATTAGGAAAATGTGTGATTTTCATTTGTTTTTCGTACCGTCAAGATGAGTGAATCTAATGAAGAAGTTCGATACATTTTAAAATTTTACTACAAAAAAGGTAAAAATGCAACGCAAGCCGCGTAAAAAAATTGCGATGTTTATGGACCTAATGCAGTGTCTGTGAGGGTAGCACAAATTTGGTTTAAGCGTTTCCACCCGGAAATTTTGATGCCATTTTTGAAAAAGTGGAGCAAGATCGGTAAGGCAAAAAAAAAATAAAAAATGCGAAGAAACTTTTTCCCCAACCTATTATTTCCGGGTTATATTAACACGTTGAGAGCAGTGGTGGCCCAGTCGTGGCGGCCCCGACTTACGAACAGTAAGTCGTGGGTTCGAACCCAGGCAGGTGCATTACTTTGTGTAATTTATTTCATCACCGCTGCTCTCAAAACGGTGAAGGAAAACATCGTGAGAAAACCGGCTTGTCTTAGAACCAAAAAATTCGAACATATGTGACATCTGCCAACCCGCACTGGGCCCGCGTGGTGGATTGTAAGCCCATCCCTCTCCTAGAGAGGAAGCCTGAGTCCCTGCAGTGGGAACATTATAAAGGGTGTAAAAGTACCCTTAACGCAAACGAAGTCAATATCATGCTCACTCAAATGTCTCGCTGATGGTGGCGCGTGTGTCGGATCATTTAGTTCCCTTCAAAATGGTTGAGTTGAATGGTGCTGATCCATGCGTCATGTTCGTGAACGGGCGCTGTCAGTGGAGACTGGTCATCTCTTAGTTGCCATGGTTTATAAATATATACATATTTTTTTGATTTGTTTATTATACCTTTTTACTCCGGACGCTCTTAACTTGCACGTCTTGCTACATGGTTCTCACATAATATACCATCTCAACATGAATGATGTAATGTACCAAGATTTTGTAACAATATTTTGATTTAAAAGAGTGTCCATGGAGTTTCTTGCCCGTTCTTCTCCATAGAGATCTACGCTAGGGAACTGGCAACTACAGTACTTTCACAAGTTATTATGCCTTGTGACTGTGACTGTAGCTTAGGAGTGCAATACGTTGTTTCGGGGGTTGCTGCGTCGGGTTGCGTGGCGCCGGATGTTACCGGCGGCGAGTGCTGTGGGTGCGGGGGCGCGCGGCGGCGCGTGCCGTGGTGGCGGGTGCGCGGGGCTCCGGGTCGCAGGGCGGCGGTTGCGCGTTGCGGCGTGCATTCGTTGTTCCGTGATTCGAGGTCTCGTGCATTCGTTGTTGCGGTGTGCGTCGCTGCGTGCTTTTTTGCTTGCAGTGTTCGTCGTTGCGGGCATTCGGCGGCGTGTGGTTCGGCGTGGTGGCTTTCGGAATGACGTATTGCACTCGTAGTTTTTCGTAGTTTTGTTTTATGAATTGTTCTTATGACATTCAAAAGTGCCAGTAATGGTTTAATTGAAATAAATGCTTTGAGTTCGAGTTTGAGTTTGAGTTTGAAGGGCACTTGTTCTCCCCACCACTGCGATCATTTTTTTGTACTAGACCATACCTGGGAACCCCCTAGTTACGGAGATATTGGGGGTCAAAGTACCAAATTTTGCACAGCTGTTTTTGTAAATACTAGTTTTTCAGGTTATAACTTTACTTAAATTACCTCCATGACCCTTATACTATTCAAAGCATCAACTAGCACAATGTTTTAAGAGTGCTCTATTGAGTTTTACCGTAAAATGAAATATTTGCTGATGATGATGATGATGATGGTATTTCCGGAGAAAAAATATAGCTTTTCTTTCAAAGAAATGGAGAGTTTACTTTCAATGGTATTTGTGATTTTTCTCTATTCGACAAAGATAGTCGATGTTTCCTCGAATCTTTACAACTTCGAAGACCTGTAATCTAGGAATACTAATTAGCATTACCCTTCAGCATTTCAAAGGACGTCGTCGTAAGAGGAAAATGAGGGCGAACACATAATTAGAATACTAGGTAGATGAAAAGCATTCTTCAAAAGATAGCTTGATATCAAAGGGTGCTCACGATTCAAAACGGAAAGCATTTGTGAATTCCTTGAAACATATTTTTGAGTTTTGGCAGTGTATAGTTTCGAAAAATAATAAGGAATTAAATCTTTTGCCTATGATTAATTATTTTGTGTGCCTTTGTTTCCAAAATTTTAATGTTATATTTTCTTTTGTTACAGCGGAGGGCAGCCTGTCAGACTTTGCGGCTCGCAAAGTCCAATACACGGCAAGTCATCCCCTCAAAAAGGGCCTGTTCACACTCGATTCAAGGTAAAACCCTAACTTTCTCATTTAATTAACACTAACGAACATTAATGTATGCCAATGAAAGAAACTACTTCTATTGCATCTGTAGTTTAAGTAAAAATTACCTTGTGCACGATTCCTTTCGAAACGATTGATTAGCCTGCAATCGTACTTATATTACCAATTAGTACTGAAGCATTGAGTTTTGCAATAAGCTAATAAGGTTTTACAATCCGTATCATTAACATAAAAGTCACGTCTTTCATCCCGACGGGTTAGGCAATCGGTTTATTAACTGTAACACCCACTGTTCCCCGTTGACCAGTGAGCTAGGTAGCTGACATCTCTGTAATAGGGTAGGTTTAGAACTAATCTGGGTTATGAGAAAATTCCTTAGGGATAAACCTGAACTAACCCAGAAAAAAGTTGGATCAAAATGCCGCGGATTTCCGAGAAGCGTTTTCCCGCGTCTACGTAGTAAGTTTAAATGTTCCCAAATTGCCACCTAGGTGAAAAAAAATGCGGGACGAACTTGTCATCAACAGCGGAAGGACACGCGCGATAATAGCCGGATTTTTCGCTCAGATCAGTCCTTAGTCTTAAAGCTTCGACTTTAATTCTTTTCTTCTCTGGCTTTTACTCTTTCTGAGTCTCTTTTATCTCCGAATTAAAATAGCTGAGTTCAAAACGTACATTTTACTTTTAACACAAGATTTCCTCTTTTCAGACCGTCAAGTATACGCAAGCTCTATGAAAAGGCGACGACAGACCGTCTTTCAGCATCGATTCTCGACCAACTACGGAAGGATTCTCAACACTCCCCATACCTATTGTGTACCCCAGTCCTTAGCAATAAAAGAAGACGAATCTACCAGAAGGTCGATGTGGAAATCGAAACCCACATTGTAAGTAAATTACTGTAATTAACTTGGACGTTTGAAGCTTGGTTTTGAATTATTTACTTGGAGAAATTTATGCTAATAGCACGACTAAGAAGTCCTAGAACTGAAGGTTGATTACTTCGAATTTCGCTTTAGAACGATCAATAGCCAAAGAACGAGAATTGCCAATATTTTCCAAACAATGTTTTATATTTTGTAACTGACAAAAGTTCATCATTTATTTGCTCAATAAATTGTAAATTGCGATCATGTCAGCACGTTTAAATTGAACTCCAATGAAGTACGAAATCAGCATATTCCCGGTTGCTCAGTTTAATAACGGTGAAACGTTTCCAATATTTGCTTTATTAACCATTGAAACGCAACTCATTTCCAGCCGTCAGTCGTTGAGCAGCTTCGGAAATGGACGTCGAAAGAGGCAGTGGGTGACGTGACAGCCCTGCCGGACGCTTCCATGAGGATCGCAAGCTGCGTCACTTTGACGCCCGACGAACTTTCGGAATGCGGGTCCGGAGACGACGAGCCCATCGACCACAGGCTGCCCAGCCCCGATGAACAACTTAGGATCATTGCTTCCAAGTAATTTTTCACTTTGACAACCCTGTATTCTTAATGACTGTTTTAAATGCAACGGCTGTCAATCCGCTTCAACGATTGATACCTAGGCAATTGATATAGCTACTTTATTGACAGAGTCAATCTGTGAAGATATGATCTAACAACATTCGAAATGTGTGTTTATGTTTGCTTGTCCAACTGAAGTACTGGTTTGTGTCTGTATTTATACAAGGTAACCCCGGCAAGTTTTTAAGGAAAAATTACTTAATTTTCATTTTTACTCACAAAAACAAGGTAACGGGCCACGAAAGATCATAATGCACCCTAAAAGCTAATTTCGCGGTTCACCGTCCAAATAAGTGCCTCGTTAATCCATTTTTATTGTTTATCGCTATTTAATGCAGCTGCTTCGTAAAATAATGTTATAACGGCTTTATTTATTTTTTTATGAAAGTAATAATGTAGCAAAATGGCATTTTTATCGTGCAATACTTATTATCAATTAAATAAACGTCAAAACACATAATAAGAGCAAAGGAATGATCAATAATTAAGGTCACTAATTAATTATATTGCCAAAGATAACACACATGTGTATAAAAGTGAAAATGTATGCATGTTTGACTTGTATGTAATGTTGACCTGGCGATTTAATCAGCACGCACTGGTTGTCAAGTGTTTGCATTGCAACAAAGTACCCAAAACTTTTTTCCTGTAGCTCAGAGTTGGTAAGTTAAGTTTATTAATGTGATATTTTTCATGTGACAGATTTCCGCCGGAGGTCATAGCTATCGACACGTCAGGGAAATTCTTCGACAGAATGTGCACCTCCCGTAAATCTCTCCACATAGAGAGTGTTGCCGGTGAGACAGACACGGTGAAACGAAGGACCCGCACGAGAAAACCTCGCGGTAAAAGACGAAACACCATTTCGGGCACTGATCAAAAAGAGCTTAGAGAGGCTATAGCTGGGTAAGCTTCTAGTATGCACTGTATACACTCACACAGATTACATTATCTATCACTTATCAACACTTTTATATTTTTTGTTCATTGTTTTAATAATTTTCGTAGATAATGTAATCTCAAAGCGTCTCGATTAACGACAGTAACCGTTCAGCACAATTCGTGTGGACAGCTTTGATGATATACGATTCAAATCTTGAGCACACATTCTTAACAACTCGTTGATAATACTATCGTGCTTCTGTGAATACATTATGTTTAACATTGGGTGTCGTTGTTTGACTCAACGCTCATATAACTCGGAAACAAAGACATCCAATCATTTGTGCACTTGATCACTAATAGTGCCATTTGTTCATTAGCTTCATGATTAATTTCATCTTTAAAGTGTTCCGCTGTAACGAGACTAAGCGGCACTCCTTAAAGATTTTTCAACCATAGGTATGCATTTAGCGTGTGACTAATGCTTTGCTTGGTTTGTTCTATCGTAGCGATACATCAAACGCTGCAGCTTCTGAAGAAATCGAAGATAGCAATACAGTCATCAGGTCGAAGTCTAGTGATTTACTTAAGAAAAGTCCTATCGATCCGGTGACCAAGAAAGGACACTTCAACTCGCTCAAACAATGGGGCAAAAACAGATTAAGGTTAATCGGTAGATCTCCTAGTGCCAGTAGGGATAACTTTAAGGACACGTCTAAATGTGACAGGTCCAAGGATTCAAAATCACCAACTAGCCAAATAGAATTGGTTCAAGATTCAGTGACGATGCGAAAGAAACGAACGGGAGACGAAGACAGGAGGACACATCAAAGATGTGCATCGTATTCCTCTTCAGAGAAGAGTATAGGTGTTCCTGCGACTACTCAACCAAATATTGCGACTATTAATACTGGTGTAAAACTACGAGGAACATCAGTACAAAGAAGACTGAGACGTTCAGGAACTGCCAAAGATGAACCTCATTCGTCGAGTGGTAATTGGTCTGCAAGTTCTGAGTCTGGTCGTACAAGCATAGGTTCCGAAATAACTACCACTACAGTACCACCTAAAAGTACAACTTCAGCCGCAACATCTATCAATTCGTTGAATGCACACCACGGACCACCAAGTTCTATAATTAGTAGACGAAGGTTCCTCAATACCTCTGGCTCTGGCAGTGTTACAAGTGAAGGTACACTAACACCTGATATTATTAATGACTTGCACGAGGACTTGGAAACAAGCTCGGAATTCTCGTGTGATACCGAAGGCTATTACACATCATTCCATATGGACTCTGGCCTGAAGACTTTGAAGGAGGAGGAAATTACTCCTAGCACTCCAATGCATACAAGCAATGCTCTCTCAAACTCTTCCAACAGTCAAACAATGACTGCGGAAAACGAATACGAGTTATTCGGTAAAGGTTCCACTAGTACTACTACAAGTTCCGCTGGAACAGTTTGTACGACGCTAATGGCCGCCGGAAGCGATAGATCACTAGTAATCGGTCCAACCGTCCCGGAACGAAAGAGTTCATTAGCCATAATAAGCAGAAATAGAAGCACTAATGCACATAGCGCAAATGCTAGTCTAGACAGGAGTATAAATTCTTCGTTTTCAAAGTCTCCTTTCGGCAGCCTTAGATATAACCCTGTAAGACCATACACTGATAAGCAAGGGTATAATCATTCGTCGCCAGAAATTAATGATGCACCTCCACCAACAATAACTATAACTAGAAACGTGGGTAATCATAAAGAGATAACAGCTGTTGCTGAAGTTCACACAGAGACGGAAATAGAAAGCGCAAAGAAGAGTACAGGTACAAGTTCTCCAGACTCCGGACATAACACATCTAGTTCACCTATCGAAGACTCCGTGTCAAGTGCACACGGAAAGAACAGCTTGTCAGAACAGGACTATTCAGAATCATCAGATCTCGAGGGTACAGAAAGAATAGAGAGGATAAGATACAAGACAACAATTAACAGCTCTAGAATTCCTTCAATGTGTGTGATTACACCATCAAACTCAGATGACGAAAGTGAAATTAGTAACAAAGATTCCGAAATCGTCATCAAATCTCAGACTGAATTATCGAAAGTAGCCAGTCGGCCTAAATTAGACCTACCGGTTGAAGAAAAGCCTAAAGAAATGAAAACACCGACAGAATTAACGAAGCCAAGTAGTAATAAAACAAGTCAAATTAAATCTTCATTACAGCCCTTTAATAGTTTAATGTGCAAATTAAAAGGTGTTCTTCCCCATAAACTCTCTAGCAAAAAGTCACCAATTTCAAAAGAAGCTGCATTAACTCAAGACTTTTACGATACCGGAGATTATGTAACAATAGCTGATGTAAAGAATAATAATCAAAAATTAAGTTTCAATAGAGGCCTTTATGGTAATAGTGATGTGGTAAAGAAAAACTTGCAAACTGTACTTTCTGGAAAACTGCCTGAAACAGAATACGTTTCACTTAACGAATTACCAAACTGCCTTAGTGGAAGTAAAGACTATTTAGAACACAGCCTAGAAGATAAGCCTTCACCAGCATTAGATGATATGCAAATAAAAGGTGCGAAAGTTACACTTGACTCTCAAGGACAAGTAATTTATTCATCTGACACTCTAAAACGAAGAAAAGGAGCACACACCACTTTCGAGCCAGGGCCGTTTGTTCAAGAAATCAAGCCTACGACAACGGTCATTCAACGCGAAACTGCCGATGTTGTGCAAGTTTTGGATGAAACGGATTTCCCTTATGAACTGCCACCACCTTCAAGTAAGCCAACGTCACCACAACTAGGAAAAATGATCATCAAAGCACCGATTGCTCCAGATGGGCTTATGACCACGGAATTTGT
Organism: Diarsia rubi; assembly: GCA_932274075.1. Lineage (NCBI taxonomy): Eukaryota > Metazoa > Arthropoda > Insecta > Lepidoptera > Noctuidae > Diarsia > Diarsia rubi. The sequence goes on along the minus strand of OW026417.1, from coordinate 10,576,971 downwards.
TACTTTACCGACACCTAAACCCAGTACGATTATTACTGCTACACCTATCACCGAAACACCTGTACTTAGCAACCTACAACACTTGAAAACAACTAAAAAACCACAAGACATACCACGGGTAGTAGAAGCAATCACTAGGACCGGGGCTTATGTAAATATACACGATGCGGAGGGCGTCAGCTTATCTCCGACGAAAAACGATTTAGCAGGTAAGAATATTTGCTCAAAATCCACCTCAAGACAACTTTTTGAAACAAAATTACAAAATGTAGACTATGTCGTTGACCTAGCACCCCAAGTAAATGAACAAATAATTCCATTCGTTCCGAACTTCCAAACTCCCATAATGTTGCAAAATAAATTCGAAAAACAAGAATTTAATAAGTCGGGTAATAAAGTAGCCGAAGTTTTAAGAATGTTCACTAATAGAAACAATGCTAATAGTAACGGAGAATTATTAAGTCCCAATAACACTAACGACGACCTTTTCGATAAATCATCTCATCTCAACAAAATAAAACGAAGCGATAGCTATAAGTTGGCGAACTCGCCGTTGATGCCCATCAAAAAGCTACTAAAACTCGAGAGTTTCGGCACAAATACTAAAAAAGTAGACTCGTTAGAAATGATTCAGGCCGAAATAACGGCAGATTTATTACGCGATCAGATTAACTACCCGCCAACTGTGTCTCCTAAACTGAGTCATAGAACTGCCATTGACGAATTGGAAAAGTGTGAATGTATGGACAATAACACTTCCTTTATTGACGAAAAGTTTGAGAGTAAATTGTCTGCTTTGACGCTAAGTCCGTTTACCACTCCTATGCCCAAAAGGCACACAGTTGCGATCATCCCTGATCGAAGGGATACATCTTTAGATATCTTATCGGCAATTTTAGATGCTGATCCGGACGATGTCTGTATTCTTCACTCATCACCCGCATGCCCTCTCACTCCTAGTAAAGTCACTGTACCTGTTGATGGTTCTATGCACCGTGCTAGAATATTATCAATTTCTGAATCGGACTATGGCACTGAAATCTGGTAACCTCTGAAGCATTCTTAAAACTTTTTCTTCAGCTCAGTTTAACTTTCTTTCTTTCTTCAAATAGGAGCTATGTATGTCCCTGTTACCGAACCCATTATTAGAACAATGTTATTACGCTTAACTCTCGAAATGTTTAGAAAATGAATTTGTTTTAAAGACCTCTTAGCCGTAGAATTAGATATTATTATGCTTATTAAAAATCTATTAGGAACTAATCCGTCCAACGTACAATTAGTACCAAAATAAGTCTTCCCTGAATTTTATAAATTAATTGTGAATTCTGTGATAGTTTTTATTTTATGTAGGCGAATGTGAATTTTAATGATATTATGAATGAATTTTAAATTCTGTAGCTACATCGATGTATCAGTATTTTATTTAATATAATGTTTTAGTGTTAAGTGTTAAATAATGCATGGTGGCTTTTTTCACCGCAGTGTGCACAGCTTACGAGTGGTTCATATTCTTCGTATGTAAGTGCATGGTGTGTTATTCTGTGTCCTTGTGTTTTTATTGTAAATAATATTATTATAGAATTATTGTGAATTAACGCACTTATTTCATTTAATGTCACACCTTCAGCTATCACCCTCACTGTCCTCATTAGGTATAGCACTGGGCTATGAAACTTTAACAAGTTCTGTTTATTCGACTGTATCAATAACATTGAGCATCTGATTTCCTTCTTACTGAATAAAAATCGGATGTTCATTTTATTTCTATTTCAGATTATCCTTTTGCCAATTTGATTTCCATTTGAATAAATAACGATAGACAGAACTTGCTTCTAAAAATAAGTATACAAAATGAGATTTTGTAAATAATCCACTGAATCTATTTTCACATTACACTTATGGGCGATAATAACTAATTGAACAATACTAAATCTGTGTCTCAACATAACATGACTAATTTGTGGACAAGTGACAAAAGTAACACACTGTTATAATGTTTAACAATGTTCGAAGATTAAAACATAGGTGTACAGTACTTTGCACTCATCTTACATCGCTTTGCACAGTGAAGGAGATTGCTTCCAATGTTTCGTCTTTAGCGACACCTTCAAAGGTAAAGTTTTGTGTTGCTTATTTGGCATGATGCATGGGGACTCAAAATTACTAACATAACTAAAAGAAACTAAACAAAAGCACTTAGTGGCCCACACTAAACAAAATTGTAATAATTTACTAAAATTAAATTGGTTCAATGATTGTAGGCTAAGAATAAAATACCATGCACTTTATATACCTATACTTTTTTAGCAGACAACATACATATTATGGTAATTTACTATATGAACGTCGAAATATATTAGTATGTAATTGTTGAGCTATTTATTTATGTACTAGTAACTAGAATTTTATTAGTGTTGTTTTAGCCTTAGTTTTGCTTTTGGGTTTGGACCAATATAAATTGTACTGTTATTTATTATTTTAGTAATTTGTAAGTACTTACATTGTTATGTTGTTCTTTTGTTTATACCCTTTTCCAATTAGCATGTACTATTTTGAGAAGAAGCTTATTGTACTGTTTATTATATTACGGGTCCCTCCTAATTTATTATTTCCTTAATTCTAGAGGTGTAGGCACGGGGAGGCTCGATAAACAGGGTGAGAAATGGGAACCCTAGCGAACACTTCCAGTTTTAAATAATATTCTAAATAGGTACCGGTTTTCTTTGTGACAATGGAATTATTTATGTTCGTCATTTTAAACAGACGATTGTTGTTTTATATAAATCGTTAATTTGTTGTAGTTTTCCACCCACAGAGAATGCTTGGGGTCCTAATTTTCACCTAGAATAAAACATATTATATATTTTTCTAAAAGGTATTTATTCTCACGTATATTTATTTGTATGGAATGAATATGGGATGGTATCTTGAAGGTTCTATAAATACGCCGCAAAGTATCAAACGCGCGTAGGTGTAGGGCAAGATAGGCGGTGTAAGTACACCTAGCATTGACGAAAGACCCCAACCTGTATTTAGATGTTTTTTTTAAATAAAATATATGTTATATTTTCAGACTATCGACATTCCAGTGCTGACAAGCCCTACTTGAACATACCGCCAAGTCTAGTCCAAGACAAGGGACCAACTGTAGATCTGAATGCGATAAACCCCACCATACATCGAAATCATACTGCTCATCTACGTGGTAAGCACGGCATCGTCAACTACGAAACTTCTTCAAATGAGGCACAGAGAGAGCAACCGAAATTCTGGACCCTTCCTAAGAGAAGCAACTTAGAATCTAACGCGCCTCCTAAATCTGTCTCTAATTATGGCTGGAATGTTCCTGCATCCGGAAATCAACCCCTACCTATCCAAAGGGTACAGAGTCCTACAAACAAAAATGAATCGATCAGAATATCACCTATTGATCCAAGAACATCAGGACCCTTTAAATCCTCCACTCCATCTAACAAAGAAAATGTTGTTGACCTCAGCAGTAAATTACTCTCTCCTGTCAAATCGACCATGACAAATGAGGAACTTTATGCTGTTATACATAAGAGTAAAAAGAAACTCAACATTAAAGATAATGAGAGGTCAGAATCGCCCGCACTGTCTACTATTAGTTTATCTCCAGTAAGTTCCGAAACATCTTTATATACTAAGGGTTCACAGCGCTACCCTGAAACAGGCTATTTAGGAGACCCAAGAAATAGAATGAGCTGGTCACCATCTGAGAAACAAAATATTCTCCCTACTCCTGGTCCTTTCTACGGAGCCCAGAAGCAAGAAACAAACTGCGCCGATAGACATGGACCGATGTCTCAAACATCTAGACTTGATTTCAAGAAGCTTTTGTTACAACACAGTGTCAAACTAAATACATTACCCCAAAATAAATCCAACAAATTGACAGCAGTAGAGCAATTAAAACTGACTAGAGAAAAACCACAGACTCTACCCGCACAAGTTGCAAATAGATCACAATTAAATATTCTCGATTTGAGTGGGTCTCCTAAAACGTATACGCATAGAAAAGTTATAAAACCAAACGCTCAGCCTACTTCACCAGGGAGAACTGGAGCACTAATAAAAGAACACAAAAACACACCGAAAATTTTACTATCCCCTAAATCACAGTGGCGATTTGCCAGCCCAAGATCCGATGTTTTATCTACTCCTATACCTGAAGCTTATAATGAAGATGAAAACTCGAATAGCTCTGGTGAAAAACACGACCTGCTACCTGAAACCCCACCTTCGAAAACAGTTCCTATCGTAACTAACCAGCACTTCGGAGCTCGGCGAAATTTAATTCCAGTAAATGAAAACACTTTAGAAATAGAAAGAAGCTTCCCTCAAGCAGCTGATCAAGGAGTATTTCCCCTCAACACCGACTTTGTAAGGTCACAAAGTCTGTCTAGAACAGAAATGATGCAGGCTAAGAGAGCAGAATTTTTCAATACTTGCCCTGAATCATCTCCCCCCAAGTTAACCTCGTTCAAGAGTCCAACTGCGGCTGGTCCGCCAAACTCTCGTAGCAAACATTCTCCAGACCGAGGCAAAGTTTCGCCGTCTACACTAGAAACTGCATTATGATGAAGCTAATATTGATGTGTCAAAGCGGTGCTTTAGAAATTCCATTCTCAAAGTTTGTAAATAAGGCAATGAAATTCATAGAAGCTTTAATCTAGTCTTTTCTCTCGCTTACGGTGCCATTTATGCAGGCATTTTTAATTTCCATAACCAGTGTTTTACTACTTCGTAATTCGAGCTCAAATTGATGATTTTGTTTTAACGCTCTTTGGGGCCAATTTTGTTTTGTGTAGGTAAGTAAATGATATTTTCTACTCCACAATAGCTGGTTAAAAAACTTAGTACGTAAGTATTTATTGAGTACATATTGATAGGTACTATGTTAGTAGTGTTTTGAACTTTTTCAAAGTTTTTAAGTTATTCGGAATACAATTTTAAATAAAACGTGTTGAATTATGTAGTTGTATCATTTAACTCTTTCTAGTAATATTACTTGAATATAGCGGTCTGTCTACAGACAGATCTAAATGGCTTAGTTAGCAACTATGCACTTACCTTATAACATGGGTAAGGGTTGTGCAGATGACACTTCCATATTCATTGAATAGCTAACATCTGGGCACTTGCAGCAACAGCTGAAAATACAATTGAAATTAATATATTTATTGAACAGCAAAAGCATGCGTTTATATTGGCCAGTACATAACATAACGCCTGTTATCCCCTAAAGGGTCAGGCAGAGGTCCACCCACATTTCACTCGAGCCTATTGTCATCAAGAGGGCCCAGGTCCAGGCGCCGTGGCTGCGAAAAATACAAAGAAATTCCTGATGGAAAAACCCAATGAAACTGCCCAACCCAGGAATTGAATTCGAAGAATCAGCCAGTACCTACCACCTAGGTTGATCACAATTTTATGGCCCCACTAAAATTAAACCGCAATGTGTTTGGTTCTATATCTATACCCTCCATCATAACAGAACTAAAGCTACTACAAGAGTCCATTCTTCATATTTAATAACTTTTAAATGCTAAATCATCATCTTCCTGCCCGCCCATGTCATGTGTTTTCACTTTGAGCCCTCTTCGAGGAGTAGGTACAAGTACTATTTTTCGATTATCTATCTATCATGGGGTTTAGGTTTCCGCACTTAGTCCTTGAAGTGGACCACTGTGCGTGAGCCATGGAGGCCGATTACTCCAACCAGCCCACGTCCCTCCAGAAGCAGATCAGACTTCCCGGCCACCTTAGGTCATCCGCAAGGGATCTTGGTGTTCCCAGGGTCTCCTCACAAATCTTAGTAACGCCTGTGCAGTCAAGGAGCACATGTACCAACGTTTCCTCCGCCTCCATGCATGCTCTTCACAGGGGACTGTCAGTAATTCCTAGGGTGTGGAAGTGTTTATTCAGTGAACAGTGATGTCCAATGATGGTCACCGTCACCAGACGCAGGCTATCTCTGTCCAGGCGCAGAAAGCGCCTGGTCAGCTTTATATCCAGGGATGGCATAGCTTTTTGCCGATAAGGTGATTTTATGTGTGTGTACGGTCAGAAGGTTTGGCAAAGTAAAAAGCGTGTTCTCAGTTGAAGGTTTACTGAACGACTAACACAAAGATTATAATATACAGTGCAGTGGTTGAGGGCTTAGAGTTAACTTACGAGCTACGTCATACATGACCTAAGACTAAAGATGTATAGGTAATTTGCCTACGTGCTACAATCCTCCCCCCTTAGATTTAACGATAAAATTTTAATTTGTAACAACCCAAAAGAATACAAAATTATCTATGAACTAATTAAAACTACAGACGATAACATAACAATAAACAAATTGAGTTGTGAACAATGGTTTTACTTATGCTAGAGCGTTCACACTATGCTACTTATACTAGAGAGAGTATTATTTTCGTCACATGTTGTTTACACTACACTTTAACTTTGAGGTTTGCACTCGCGATTTGCTTGTAGGTTGGGCATCCCTGGCGGTGCGCCGATAGCACGTTGTGTGATCGCGTGGTTGATTTTGTCTCGACGGAGGCTTCGATGCGGCGCTTGCAATAGCACCACCCTACGTAGAGTACCTATAGATAGAGTTACCGCTGTGCTGACTAGGATGTTTGCGGTTAGCGACATCTTGTGGGTGACGGTGATGGTTTTATCTTGCAGCAACCTTGTTGCCGGCGGCTGCGCTGTTCTGCGCCATGATAGTCATCTTGCTAGCTGGCTGGCCCATGTTGTCTGACTGCTGGCTGGTATGAGTGCGGCGATAGTGAACGTTTGTTGAAGAGTGACGGTTATTCATACGGCTGATAAAGACGTTGACGGAGGCGGCTCATATGTCGAATCTCACGGTCTTCTTAACGACCCGGCCCGATTTCGTTGTAATCAGCGGTGTCGTAGTGCTCGAAGTGATGTATGGAACGTTCGCCGGATGTGGGACGGTGTCGGGTGGCGTCGTTGTTTGGGTCTCCTGGCGTGGGACCGACACATTATCAAATTCTAATAGGTAAGCTGGTTTTAGACGATCAAGTGACACTGTGACTTGCCTTCCGTTACAGTCTAATGTATAAAATTTTGGATGTCGTTTTATTACTTTAAATGGACCTTCGTATGGTGGTACCAAAGATCGACGTGCTTCATTTCTAACAAACACATGAGTGTTAATGGCTAAATCTTTATGAACGAATACACTATTGTTGTTGCTATGTAAACTTGAAAGTGAGAGTTTGGGAACGGATGACAATGACTTGGTTAACAGTTTGATGTAGTCGCTGTCGTTAATATTGGTTGTAGATTTTGAATTAAATAGATCGCCTGGCAGTCTGAGACTACTGCCGTATAAAAATTGCGATGGACTGTATCCCAGATCTAATTTAACTGCCGAGCGCAACCCTAGGAGTACTAGAGGTAATTCCCGTAACCATTGTGTGCTATTTGAACATTTTGCCATAATAGCAGCCTTTAAGGTACAGGTCGTCTTCCACACTCAATTAGGGCCGTCATAACCGCATGCGACACTGACGAGGTAAAACTCGATGGTTTGGCTAAAATCGCTGATAAAATTCTGGAAAATACCAGACCATCTGAAATAGCCCCGGTTTCTAAAACAACTCCGAGTGCAGACCCAACACTTCCCGAAACCATTCTAAATGACCTAAAACAAATGAAACTAGAAATTTCAGAATTACGCACTAAACTAGACGATTCCATTAACCATCAGAACCGCGAGTCGCGAAGCCGAGATCGTTATAGCCGTGGAACTTCCCGGACGCGCTCTAAAAGTCGCGAAATCACTTATAAAAATAGGGAGAATTACCTCAGACAAAAAGAGAAACCAGGTGATGCGAATTACCAGTGTTTCTACCACTTCACTTATGGCATAAATGCGCGTAAATGCGGCGACACAATAAATCGGTTTGGTTTTTGGCCTTAGTTAAAACGCTCCGCCTGTATTCGAGTGTGATCTTTTAACCAGCTTCTTAATAGCTGCTTGAAAGGGATGTGTGTGCACAATGGGTTCGGGTCCGTAGGGTTTTGTGCTGGATCCTCTTCTGGCCAGTTCGTCAGCGGCAAGTGATCCACTGTGACCTCTAATCCATTGTAGCGTTACCGTGTTGATTTAGTACCATGATTCGTTCTAGGGAACTGTGGCATTCTAGTGTCAGTCTCGACGTGATCTGATTACTCTTTAGGGATTGAAGAACTGAGGCACTGTCGGAGAGTATTCGAATATTGGTATCCGTAACCTCTCTGGCCTCTATAGCGTGTGCCGCTTAGATAATACCTATACACTGCTAGGTAAACAGAGTTGAGCATTGGCAAGTGGTTTGGATATCTTAATGTTTAGGTCGTCGGAGAACAACCCGACGCCTGTCCCATCGTCGGTTTTTGATCTATCAGTGTAAATCCTTGGCTCTCTTGTACCTGATTAGTCACAACACTCCTCTATGAGCTCTATTATATGTTGTAGTGTTTTTGGAAGCAGTAGGTCTTCAGGGTTCTGTCGATGGGTGATGTCATCATTGGCTGTTCTTTGTTTGCATCTTCTCTGATGCGTGTGTGTTTGATTCTGGAATCATTTCTTAGGGTGCCGGATACTACGAGTCTGAAGGTCACTATGGCCGCCTCCTCTCTTACGACGATGTGTAAGGAAAGGTAGCCTCAGCATAACCTGTATCTGTTCTCATGCTGCCGGTGATTGCTACGCAGGCAAATCTTTGTAGTTTATCGAGATCCTTTTGGGTTGTACTAAGGTTGGTCCTGGGAAACCAAACCAAAAAACTGAATGTAATGATTGTTCGGATAACTGTGGTGTACCTATAGCCAGTATTAATGATTTATGATTTTGGGGCTTATTCCCCAATTTCTTCCGAGGAGTCTCTTACATTGCCATAGGGCTATACTGGCTTTTGTGATGATGTAATCAGTGTTTTTTGCCCAGTTCAGCTGTTTGTCCTAAAAGATACCCAGGTATTTGGTTTCAGTCGATAGGTTTAGGGTTGTCCCAAATAAGCTTGGTAATTGTAATATTACCAGCTTTCTTTTCTTTGTGAAGAGGACGAGTTCGGTTTTGGTAAGGTTCACTGCTAGTTTGTATTCTTTGCACCAGTCTTCTACTATTCTTAGAGCTTGGTGCATAAGGCTGCATAGTGTGCCGTTTATTATTATGGTCAGATCATCAGCATAACCCACCGTGTACTAGCCTCTGCTATTGAGATGTTTGATGAGGCTGTCTACTATGAGGTTTCATAGTAGTGGCGAGAGGACACCACCTTGGGGGCAGCCCTTTGCCACTATGGCTCTAGTGGTGTCGTTTACCGTAACTTGTACGGCTCTCAGTCTGAGTATATTTGTGATCCATCCTTGCAGGGTTTTCCGACTATTAAAACTACTATCAGGGTACAAAAAACAAACTTTCTGTTTTTATAAAAATGAACTACAGGCTTTAAAGGCCCAAAAATGAACTCCGAGCCGTTCAGTAATGTTTATTTTCATGTTGTTGTATATCTGAAACTAGTTTCCGTGAAAAAAATTGTATAAGAATTTACCATGAATAAAGTTATAGTTATTCGCTTTGCAAGTAGGGCCCTAACCGAAAGGTTCCTAAAAAAAATTGAAATTCTACTCTTAATACTCTTGTGTGAGTCTGTACAGCAATTTGGATTCCCTCGACAAAGGGTAGGACAAAATGCTATTACACCAGCTACAATTACAGCTAGGTCAGATGATCATCTTAGAAACTTGTTCATCATCAACAGCCTATGTTTCTACTGCAGGGACTCAGGCCTCCTCTCTAAGAGAGGGATGGGCTATATTCCACCACGGGGACCCAGTGCGGATTGGTAGATGTCACAAATGTCTACATTTTTTGCCGGTTTCCTCACTTGTTTTGAGAGCAGTGGTGATGAAAGAAACTACACAAGTAATGTGCCTGACTGAATTTGAACCCACAACTCAATATTTGTAAGTTTGGGCGGCCACCACTAGGCCACCACTGCTCTCAAAACTGGAAACAGACAGGACTCTGGTACTTTAAAAAAAACAAAAAGTGACTTAGTAACTAATTATTTAATAATAAAAATTACAATAATATGCCACAAGCCAGGACATCATTCTGTATCATAACATGGGCAGGCAGAGATATCTACAGTAAAACTGTCAATAAAAAAATATCCAGAAATGCTGGAATATTCTTGTAGTCAGGTATTACTTACTATTTTGATGTAAATCGCAGTGAATATTTAAAATGAAGGAAATATCTAACAAAACCTTGTTTTAAATATAGAAGAGGTATAACTTAAAGGTACTTATCACTGTTTTATGATTAATAGCTTGTTATTTGTAGGTATGTGAAAACATACAGAGTATTATAAAGTACATTCACAGATAGACAAACTCTTGTATAACCTCAAAGTCAACATGAATACACTTGATGTACACAGTATGTGGCAACTATTTAATTATTCCCAGTCCTCATCAATTAGTACAAACCGACGCTATTTATTCATAGGTGGTCCATTCATTAGTGGTGGTCGCATTTGGCCCATGGGTCCCATAGGGCCCATTGGCCCCATTATTGGACCCATCATAGGTGGCCTCATTCCCATCATAGGTGGCATAGGTCCGTGTGGTCCCATCATCATTGGTGGAGCCATAGGTCCTCCGGGACCCATCGACGGAGGTGGCAGCATTCCCGGTGGTCCTCCTGGAGCAGGCACAGGCGGTCTAGGCCCTCCTGGACCCATAACACTAGGGTCCCATGGCGGTGGAATAGCAGCTCCTTTGTTAAATGGATTCTGCGCTATTTTACCCGCTTTGAATGCCGCTGTTGTAGCATCGATGAGATGTTGAGCTTGTTCCTCCATCCATTTTTGATAGTAAAATTTTACATTGTCTTTATGCTTTCTGCCAGTACAATGTGTTTTCCTGACGCTAGGTGAATCGTGTGTCAAATATGTGTCGCAATAATCACAATAGTACTTGGGCATTTTCGTAAATAGAGGAAAATTTACACACTAGGTATTTTAACTTTCAACACAAATGTGACATATGAAAACATACATGCCATGCGAAAACGAATGGCGTCTATCTGTAGTTCTCGATCTCGATCTTACGTTCAAAACTTCAAATTTCCATTCTTTGCACAGACTACAAAACATAAAAAAAAGTTAAAAAAACTAAAAAACCCGACTGAAAAAACTGACAAGCAAAAAACAAACACATAATTATGAAATTAAACAAAACTTGGAAGCAGAATAAGCAGACACATTTGAAATTAAACAAAACTTGGAAGCAGACGGGGTCCATTCTATTTTCATTTTTCCATAATTTAATATTCAAATGAACCCCGCCTGCTTCCAAGTTTTTTAATTTAAAATGCTTGTTTTTTGCTTAACAGCTTTTTCAGTCGGGTTTTTTTTTTGTTTTTAAATATAAAATTCTTCGCAGATGATTCAACTTTTGTGTTTGAAACCTATATAGGTTTTGTGACTATAAAAGAAATTCAAAGTCATAAACAGTCTTTTAGAACCCTTCATTTTTATTTTTATACCCTACTCGATGGTAATGGATTTTTTTTAATCCGCGATATGGCCTCCAATATCCGCAAAATTTGTTTTTTAATGGATCCAGTGACACTCGCGTTTTCAAGACGAATCTAACGACGTATATTTTATTCAAATCCCGACATCCGTTTAGGAGTTATGAGGGAACAAAGAAAAGGACATCAAACATAGATACATACACGCCAAACACATAACCCTCCTTTTGGGCTTGGCCGCAGTCGGGTAAAAAGTTTGTGTTAGTCGATTATTGTATCCAACTGGACCTACGGCATCCGAATATCCGAATGTTGGCAGCTCTAGAAATAGCAAAAATTGCAAATGGCGCGCAGCGTTTGCGGTTGAAGCACGTGTGATTGACGTCTCAAATAATTTGCGACATCGTGTATAAATATTTGAATAAATACTGAATGTACTACGACCAATTAAATTCGACAACGGCGCTTCAAAAAATCACAATGCCGGACATGAAATATATTTTAGTAACCGGTGGAGTTATAAGTGGTGTAGGAAAAGGTGTGATCGCAAGCTCATTTGGTACAATTTTAAAAAGCTGTGGCATCGATGTGACTTCAATAAAAATTGATCCATACATAAATATCGACGCAGGAACTTTCTCTCCTTACGAGCATGGTAAGTGGAACGAGTGATTATGTGTTTTAACCATAATTTATTGCTTTTTTTGCCGCGTGCTAACGTTGCATTTATTGCATACGTCTATTTTTATTTTCTAGGTGAAGTTTACGTTCTCGATGACGGTGGTGAAGTCGACCTTGATCTTGGCAACTACGAGCGCTTCTTGGATATAACACTGCATAGAGACAATAATATCACAACTGGCAAGATTTATCAGCAGGTTATTGAGCGTGAGAGGCGAGGAGACTATTTAGGCAAAACTGTTCAGGGTAACTAAATTAAATTTTCCTAGGTACTGTCGAAATTTTGAATCGGGCCATTTTCGACTTCATAATGAATATGTTATTGAAAATCTGTTACTAGTTAAGCCTATATAATAATGTACCTATAATAACGGAGTTAGAGTGATTAAAAAAACTCTGTATCCATATAATATATTTATTTGTAGTTTTTGAAATTTTAAACTTGCTGTAAATATTTATTATTTAAAAAATTTAGTTTGTGTGCAGTTTCATAGGTTAAATAGGTTATTTTATTAATACCAGGTGTGTTTGACCGTGAACAACATCAATTTGTTTTATTTACTTTTAGTCATTCCACATATAACTGACGCTATACAAGAATGGGTGCAGAGAGTTGCACATATACCAGTAACACCAGACAACGCACCTCCCAGAGTCTGTATTATAGAACTTGGTGGCACAATAGGTGATATTGAAGGAATGTCATTTGTAGAAGCATTTAGACAGTTCCAGTTCAGAGTAAAGAGAGAGAACTTCTGTTGTGCACATGTGTCCTTAATTCCGATGGTAAGCTGAAGTTTTCTATATATTTGTGAAAAATGTATTGTTGTGTCACCTGGCAGTAAACCAAATTGCTTGTTACTAGTCTCAGAGTATCAAACACAATACATTGATTCCAGAAATATTATGTTATGTTATAAGAAATAAAATAAAAAACTGCAGAAAATATCTCACATGTGCTTGTTGGAACACAGCAGATTTAAAATGAAAATGCTTTGAGACATTTCAATTTAAATATTTTTACTATCTGACCTAATATAACCCTTAACATTTCAGCCAAAATCTACAGGAGAGGCCAAGACAAAACCTACACAATCTTCTGTCAGGGAGTTACGTGGCTTAGGGCTGTCACCAGACTTGATATTGTGCCGTTCAGAGAAACCAATTGGCCAGCCAGTCAAAGAAAAGATTTCGAACTTCTGCCATGTTAGCCCTGAGCAGGTAATATTTTTGTTTCATACATTTTGTGATGCAGTTTTAATCAAAATTGGGGCAACTATTGTGCTAATTGAACAAAACCTATTTTACTATCATAAACACTGAAAACGGGATATTTATCATGTTTCCTTTTTGTTTGAGCTTCCAACATTTTGGTTCTGTTACAAAGCTCTATGATCATGGATAAAGTTTTAACTGAGAGCTTTACCTTTACCTTACCCATTAAATAAACTAACAGTTTTTATACTGTCATTCTGAGAATCACACTATATTATATAGGTGAATGTTTGTGTGTATGTTTGAAAAAAACTACTGAACGGATTTGGATAAAATTTCGTACACTGATAGTTTATAACCTGGATTAACACATTATATTTTTTTTTATAGCTCTGTTTCTTTTTTTACTACATATGTTTTTTTTTTTTTTTCAAATATTTTCTGTGTGCCCTTTGGCAAAGGCCTCCCCCAACGCTTTCCAATCTTCTCTCTGCCGCGCCAGTCTAGTCCAGGTTTTTCCAGCTGTTTTAACAACATCATCTTCCCATCTTCTGAATGGTTTCCCCTGTTTCCTCTGTCTCTCTCTTGGGTACCTACCACAATGTTATTGTTTTATTCCATTTCTCTTCTCCTCTTATTACATGGCCAGCCCATTTCCACTTAAGTTTTCTTACTTTTAATACTAAATCTTGGGTCTTTGTAGCTTTCCTACTTTTGCTGTGATTGATTTTGTCTATTTTTCTTTTCTCCATTATGCTTCGTTCCATGCTTTTTTTTTTTTTTATTTGGAAAAACATACGGTTACACAATAAAATATTATGAATAGGTTACATCTACCTATAGTCTGACTAAATGTATAACCAACGACATTTTCCAGACATTATAAAAACAATGCGACGTGCGCTTACAGTATGAATGTAAAAACTAAAAAAAAAACTGTGTTATTGTTAACCTAAACATACAGGCATGCAAATTATGAGAAAAAAAACACAATAAAAGTGACAGTAAGTACTTCGCTGGCAAGTTCGAAGTTTGGTTTGTTGAGCTTTAGTAAGTGCCCAAGTCTGGCACCCATATGTTAGGATAGGGATTAAGCAAGTGTAAAATAGTTTTCCTTTGACTGTGATACCTAACATAAAAAAAACCCGAACCTAGACGCAACCCACGCCGTACCAATGTACCCGGTTACAAACGGCTGTTGGCCTCCCTATTAACACAGCACCAAACGCCCCAAATTCTAATAGACCCCAAACAACTCGAAGACACCGTAATAAAACTCTCGGAATCTATAATTGAAGCCTACCACACCTGCTGTAAACTAAAGGACCCAAACACCAAGAGCAAAGGTAACTCCTGGTGGAATGCGGAACTCAGTAAGCTTAGGCAAACCTTGCGTAAACAATTTAACAGAGCCAAAAACTCCAGACTACCAGAAGACTGGGACGCATACAAGATGACACAATACTCCTTCAAAAAACAAGTCAGGAATGCCAGCAGAGCCGCCTGGCGGAAATTCAGTGAAGAAATTGAATCGAACAGCGAAGCCGCGCGTGTGAGAAAGATCCTATCTACCGATCAAGATCGCACCCTCGGATCGCTGAAAACCCCAGACAACACATACACCAAGTCGGACCACGAAACTAGTAAAGTCCTTTTGGAAACGCACTTCCCAGACTGCAATCTCTCCGAGGACAGAACCTGGGCAAGTGAACGAAAACACACACAATGACCAAGACTGGGCCAGAGCCCGCAGCATAGTAACCGTAGAGAGAATAGAATGGGCAATAAAGACTTTTAAACCATATAAATCCGCAGGCTTAGACAAAATTTTCCCCGCCCTGCTACAATGGGGAGTAGACGTTCTAACGCCATGGCTGACCGTCATCTACCAAGCCTGTATAGCACAGAAATATATTCCGCTTGCTTGGCGAGAGGTGAAAGTCATTTTCATCCCCAAATCAGGCAAACCAGACTACACACAACCCTAGTCGTATAGGCCAATAAGCCTAACATCTTTCCTACTGAAAACCCTCGAGAGACTCTGTGATCGACACATTCGGGACGGACCTCTCCGGGAGCGGCCACTTCACAAACAACAACAAGCGTATTCGACAGACAAATCAACAGAATCTGCTCTGCATAGTGTGATCTCCAAGATCGAATGTGCAGTGGACCACAAATGCTCTTCACTAGCTGTCTTCATTGACATAGAAGGCGCTTTTGACAAAACCATCTTCCACAGCATCAACGCAGCCCTCGAGAAACACGGTGTGGACTCGACCCTGTGAGGATGGATCACAAATATGCTCAGACTGAGAGCCGTCCAAGTTACGGTAAACGACACCACCAAAGCAATAGTGGCGAAGGGCTGCCCCCAAGGCGGTGTCCTCTCGCCGCTACTATGGAACCTCGTAGTAGACAGCCTCATCAAACGCCTCAATAGCAGAGGCTACTACACGGTAGGCTATGCTGATGATCTGACCATAATAATAAACGGCACACGAAAACACGCTATGCAACCTAATGCACCAAGCGCTAAGAATAGTAGAAGACTGGTGCAAGGAGTACAAACTAGCAGTGAACCCTACCAAAACGGAACTCGTTCTCTTCACAAAGAAAAGGAAGCTAGCAACGTTACATTTGCCAAGCTTCTTTGGGACAACCCTAAGCCTATTGACTGAAACCAAATACCTGGGCATATTTTTGGACAAACAGCTGAACTGGGCAAAACACACTGATTACATCATCACGATAGCCAGTATAGCCCTATGGCAATGTAACAGACTCCTCGAGAGAAATTGGGGCATAAGTCCCAAAATCACCTACTGGCTATACACCACAGTTATCCCACCAATCATTACATACGGGTCTTTGGTTTGGTGGCCCAGGACCAACCTAAGTACAACCCAAAAGGACCTCGAGAAACTACAAAGATTTACCTGCGTAGCATTCACCTGCAGCATGAGAACTTCCCCCACTGCCGCCTTACAGGTGATGCTAGGCCTACCTCCCCTACACCTCGTCGTAAGAGAGGAGGCGGCCATAGCGACCTTCAGACTCGAAGTGTCCGGCACCCTAAGAAATGATTCTAGAATCAAACACACACGCATCAAAGAAGGTGCAATCAAAGAACAACCGATGATGGCATCATCCATCGACAGAATCCTGAAGACCTACTGCTTCCAAAAACACTACAACATAGAGCTCATAGAGGAGTGGTGTGACTACTTAGGTACAAGAGAGCTAAGGATTTACACTGATGGATCAAAAACCGAAGATGGGACAGGCGTCGGGGTGTTCTCCGACGACCTAAACATTAAGATATCCAAACCACTTGGAACGCTCAACTCTGTTTATCAAGCAGAGTGTGTAGGTATTAATTTATCCAAGCGGCACACGCTATAGAGGCCAGGGAGGTTACGGATACTAATATTCGAATACTCCCCGACAGTGCCTCAGTCTTTCAATCCCTAAAGAGCAATCAGATCACGTCGAGACTGATACTAGAATGCCACAAGGCCCTAGAACGTATCACGGTACTAAATCACAACACGGTAACACTACAATGGATTAGAGGTCACAGTGGATCACTCGGAAACGATGCGGCTGACGAACTTGCCAGAAGAGGATCCAGCACAAAACCGTACGGACTCGAACCCATTGTGCCCATCCCTTTCAAGCAGCTAAGAAGCTGGTTAAAAGACCACACTCGCATACAAGCGGAGGAACGGTGGGCCTTGACACCAGGATGTAGGCAATCCAAGGATGCTATGCCATCCCTGGATACAAAGCTGACCAGGCGCCTTCTGCGCCTGGACAGAGACAGCCTGCGTCTGGTGGTGGGGACTATCACTGTACACTGTTCACTAAATAAACACTTCCACAACCTAGGTATCACTGACAGCCCCCTGTGCAGAGCATGCATGGAGGCAGAGGAAACGGTGGCGCATGTGCTCCTTGAGTGTACAGGCGTTACCAAGATTCGTGAGGAGACCCTTGGAACACCAAGATCCCTTGCGGATGCCCTGAGGAGACCGGGAAGTCTGATCTGCTTCTGGAGGGAGGTGGGCTGGTTGGAGTAATCGGCCACCATGGCTCACGCACAATGGTCCACTTCAAGGACTAAGTGCGGAAACCTGAACCCCATAAAGATAAGATAAGAAGAATGTCATACCCTCTGGATTAACACATAGGATAGTTTTTATCCCGATTTTATCTTCCCGTGGGATACATTTCGAGTAGTAGCAGGCGAAGCCGCTGGCAACTCCTACCTATAAATATTTAGCAAGAGATATGATTTCAGCTATGACCAAATAAATGTGTATCCTGCATCCTTATTGAATTTTAATATATAGTTATGTAAGTTCTGATGTTATTTGCCAAGGTTAATTACAAAAGTCTGATTTTAATCATAATTAGAGTTTAGAAAAACATTTCTCCCACAAAACATGCTTCAAACAGTCACTGTTGTACTTTAAGTTTCATTCATGACATACCTACTTAGTAATCCTTATCACTGTTATAAAAAAAAATGTGTTAACTATAACAACTTAGTAACTGAGTACTTTCAGTAATATTCAAAGTACAGGTCAATGCTTGGCTTGTGATTGTGACCCAATTCCGACTCACGGAAGCAAAAATAAGGTGACGCACCGATAACTATATAAACTACTAACTGTGAAAAGATAAACTAGGTAAATAGGTACTTTTCAAGTCTGTACTTGTAGTTTTTAGAATAAACGTGTATCAGTTACTTGTTCTTTTGTACATTACCTATCGTAAGTAGGTACCTATTTGTGATACCTATTGTCGCGCAAATCGTGTATGAAATTATTAATATTCGAGAGACTATTGTAAGCTTATTACCTATACCTATTATTATCTGATCTCAAAAAAAGTGCCTCGGTGGTCGGTTTTTTTATGCGTTTGCCTTGTGACCCGGTGGTCGTGGGTGCGATTCCCACGGGTAGCATACTTTGTAAAGTTGTTATCACCTGATTTTCTGATAAAAAGATGATTCCGTGCTTCGGAAGGCACGTATAAGTCGTCGTATGGTCTCGGCCGCCAAAGGGTGGTCGTCAAACCATGTCCATAGACTTTTTTTTTTTTTTTTTTTTTTGGTGGGTGTAAAATCATCGAATAACCCCTCCCGCTCTTGGGCAGAGCGAAACGGAGTGTCAGACTTCTACTGACTAAAAACCACCCATGTTCCTTCTTAGCCCTATATGTCGAGGCCGCGGTAACTAGTGTACAACCCGCAGCCCCGACGGGATGAGTAATTCACCTGTCCCTCAAAGTAAGCCACGTATTTCGTCACGTAAGTGTCAACAATATAGTAACTTGATCCATTTAAAATTTCCATGACATGTTTAACACGAACTTTGAAAGTGCTTAGGTGGCAATTGTTTCATCAATTTCAGATTGACACTAATTGCAGAACGACGCAATAACTAGTGTACAACCCGCGGCATGTCAGAAGCCCTTTTTTTTTTTTTTTTTTGTTGGGTGTAAAATCATCGAATAACCCCTCCCGCTCTTGGGCAGAGCGAAAGGGAGTGTCAGACTTCTACTGACTAAAAACCACCCATGTTCCTTCTTCGCCCTCTATGTCGAGGCCGCGATAACCGTTGAACTACCCGCGGCCCCGACAGGCGTCGGCCCTTTCGGGCCCCTCCCATGTTGCTGACATCTCTTTGAGGCGCGCGTGGAACACGAACGCGCCGTCGACACGGCCTGTTTTCGTCGTGAGACGGACGGACGGCGAGTTAGCCCATCACTCACCGTCCACAGGCCCGCGTCTACGGTGGCCGGAGGTCATCGCGGGACCCCCGACGCCCGGAGCGCCTCCCGCGGCGGCTGGGACGAGAGGTTCTCTCCCTCTCGCGTTCCGCCACCTCCTTCGCCAGCATCACTGCTTCGCAGAAGGAGGCGACGGCGTCCCATTCCTCCTCGCCTCGGACCTAGGCTTGCACCAGGGCCGGGCGCGAGAGGTCGCCGCCGCCGATCGCCGCTACGAGAACACGGCGGGGCTCCGCCCAAGCGGGGCACACCTCCACTGTGTGCTCCACCGTGTCCTCCGGCCGATCCTCACAATGGTGGCATCCGGGCGTTTCCTCCCGCCTGATTCGGTGCAGGTACCTCCCGAAACAACCGTGTCCGGTGAGGACCTGCGTCAGACGGAAGGTGAGGGCGCCGTGGCGCCTCTCAAGCCACTCCTCAAAGAGGGGACTTACCGCCACTATCGTGGCGTGCCCATGTCAGAAGCCCTTGAGGCGGTTTAGAAACTCTGACACTAGGGAGTGTGTTGTCGTTATAAGACCTTACTGCCCACAAGCTAAGAAGAAGAACAAAGATTATAGTTAAAACATGTTCAATAGAATCTAATGGGCCTACCACGCGCTCAAGCTTCACCACAGTCTTGCCTGCGCGATTACACGATGCACACAGTAGGTACATCGCGCGTGTGGTTGGTAATGGTAATACATGTTATTACCAAACACACGCGCGATGTACTGTGTGAATCGTGTAATCGCGCAGGCAAGACTGTGGTGAAGCTTGATATTATATAAGGCACATGGGTGTCTGTACTACTGCTTTTGCGTATGAAATTGCAATTGACAAAAAACAACATTTATTGTTTGTACAGCTTGGTGTGTATTTTCAATGTAAGGCAGTCTGACAAATAAACACTCAACGGAGCTTGTAAACAACACGATGATACATAAGTAGGTAACTAAATTGTAAATAGAACGCCTCAAACATGTGCGTATTATTAATCATAGCAATGACATATCAATCAATGCACTTTGCAGTAATAGAATAACAAGAAATGATAATTATTTTGAACCCTGGAATGACATGTTGGTCACTGCATTACGATTGTTATGATACTTGTAAATCATAAGTAATCGTAAAATGCGAAAACTTCACCCTTGTATTAGGCGAAAGAATAGTCACTGGTAAGTATATCTAGTACACCAGCACTATGTCTAACCGTATGGAAACAAACAAACAAACTTTCGTTTTCTCCCTTCGTAACAGCTTAATTGCAAGGTCACGGTATGAAGGGTTCAATCTACACTAATATTATAAATGTGTGTGTATGTTTGTAATGAATTAACTCAAAAACTACTGCGCCGATTTCAAAAATTCTTTCACCATTATAAAGCTACATTCACCCTGAGTAGCATAGGCTTTTTATACCTGTATTCCCACGGGAACAGGAACTACGCGGGTGAAACCGCGTGACGTCCGCTAGTGGGTAATAATAACAATCCGCTAGCTGCCTACTAATGAGATTAGTGAAAGTATTTACTGTAACTCTGTAAGTCCACGTCAATCGATCGAGGAGGCTTACTTAACTGCGATTAATGGATGTTAGCGTCATTTGGTTTCACAACATTGTTTATTAAGAAAAAAAATCTTCTAGATCCTTGCGGTCACAGAACTGTTGATAAGGTGAGGAAGAGTGGGATGTCTGCTCCTCCATAGTTACCATCTTAAATTTATTTATTTTACTATTTATGTACACACAGTAGATAGCTCAGGAAAATATTATAATACAATATTTGAGTACAAAGGTACTGCTTATTTCTTCTTACTCTCTTCTGCCTGAAGCCTAAGGTGGTAGTTGATGCCCGTACTGGTGGTGGCAGTCTTCGTACTGGGGGTGGCAGTCTTCTTATCGTGTGGGCAGTAAAGTCTAACGACCCCACACACCCTAGTGTCAGAGTTTCTCAACTGCCTTAAGGGACATAGTTTGGTGGCCGAGACCACCGGCTTATCCGTGCCTTCCGAAGTACGAAATCATCTGGAGATAACGACTTTGCAAAGTATGCTTCCCGTGCGAACCCACGACCACCAGGTCACAAGGCAAACGCTTAAACTTGACCACGGAGGCAATAACTTAATCAATCCAGCAGAACATCTTCCTCCTGGACAGGAACTGCAGTAACCAACCTGAAATTCTCTTAACCATTTGTGGGCCCAGGTTGACCACTGTAGAAATAATCTGGTCAAACAGGGTATCAACAACCCATCCCAAACAAATATGTTGTATATCTTAAACCATTAATGACATGCTTCATCGCCTTCATCCATTCACTGGCACTGGCCTAGCGCCAGCTCAAAGAAGAGGCTTTTGTCCTAGAGGGAGTGGGATGTTGGCTTATTGCACACATACTGTATAAAATATTTAGGAAAATGACGAACCGCCTATTCTTAAATGCATGGAAATATCCTTGTCAACCAACTGTAAATTATAATTGAACCTAGTAAGAGTGAAAGCACCGTTGCTATCAATAAAACAGGTTTAAAAGCAGTCTGGTAATGAGGGCATAAGATTCTAAAAGTTGATATGTCTAAAGATTTATATAGTGCTCTTTGATTTGAACACTAAATACACTGTAATAAGGTGCAAATGAAGTTGAAATTAGTGCCAAGTGCCATTCATTTATGCCGCGCTGTATCACCATGTTTTAATGAACTGATGATAGCAGTATTTTTCTAATGTCTCTTTTGGATTCTTATGTCTTCCTTCCACCCATTTTTTCATCATAAGTCTGTAATCCTACAGAACCAAAAGGGCCTATAACTTTTCCTTTATATATTTTTAACATGCCATTTTGATTTGTTTTCAGGTCATATGCGTCCACGACTTGACCTCTGTATACCATGTACCTCTGCTAATGGAAGAACAAGGAGTAGTACAATACTTAAATGAAAGGCTTCAATTGAATATGTCTATGCCACGTCCAGTAAAGTAAGTATCGTGTATTTCCGGTGTTTTAGAATTTCGCTATGAATTTTATAATGCACTACTCGCCAAGTACCAGCGAACACCATTGATCTGTAGGCGAATGACCTAGACCCACATTAGCTACGAACTGAAGCGTTAATAAAAGAAAAAGGGCGAACTTTGGGTCAGATAGATTAACTGCCGCACTCAGAGAACTTTTTTAATGATTATTTAGGCCATCACTTAGCAATGGTTTTGACAGTTTTGTCAGATAAATAAAATAATTCAAACCTTTACGGCTTAAGTAATCATTAAATATCTCTGAATACGGCAGTTAGAAGCCTAAAAACAAGAGCACATTATGTATGTACATAGAATAAACACCTACTCGTAATGTCTTTTTTAATGAACTTTAAATAAAGTTCAAAAAACTTCGTCTGGATAATGACATTTTTATCTATGTATTTTAATTAAAATTTCGGTCATGATCTCGTTTAGAAATATTTTTATTAGGTATCTATTTTTTATTGACTCGATTACGGCGCCTTATCTTTTATTAGTTAAATTCTTGAGAAGCAGGAAGTAGACACTAGACATCTTTGGAATGCCCAATGCTTTGTTTATCAAGTGTAGGAATTAATTAACTGATTGGCGCCGTACATTGAAATATGTGCGTTATTTGCTTTGCCAATTTTGAATAGAATTTATTTAAACTTAATGATGTTATCTGCGTTTTAAAGTTCCCGTGCGTTTTAGAAATTAAATGAAAACATGTTTACTGAGGATTTCGTTTCGATTTATTTAGAACACCAAGAAACAATACAAAATCAAAATCAAAAGTCATTTATTCAAATTAGGCTGATAGTCAGCACTTTTCGAACGTCAAAATTTACTTTACTCTACTTATTTACAAGAGACAGTCCCCCAAAACGCCCACCCTTCGGCACTTCCTAGTGTTTAGCTGGAAAGAAGAAGTGACGGAACAAACTCCCCAGCAACACATTGTCTGTTATGTTGGTTAGAAGAACCAGACTCGATACAATAGTAAGGTGTAAGTTCATTTTAGAGTTACTACGGGCACAAATCAATAATAAAAAATTAGATAATTATAAACAATGTAAAAATATAAAAGTACATAACATATCAGTTAACAAATTTTTGTAATGTATTTAAGGCACAAATGTTGATATCAGTGCTGTAACTATTCGTACCAAAGGGCGTCTGGATGATTAAAAACCACTGTAAAAGAGAGTAATTAATGGAAGAGAAAAAATAAATAATAAAATTGAGAATAGTTAGAGACATCCACAACTTTGTACCGGCTAAGAGTTACCAGGGAAGCCGCATGCGCAGAAGAAGCTAAAGCCAAACTTTTTTATCTTCGACGAGGTCCTTGATTTTATAATATGCTTTTTGAATAAGGACACGTTTAATGTAGTTTTTAAACTTTCCATCGGTCAGTTCTAAAACTGACTTAGGCAACTTGTTATAAAAGCGTATACTGTTTATAAGAAAAGACTTGCTAGTTTTCGTTAATCTGAATTTGGGTATTACTATTTCGTGTTTACTAAATTATGAAAATCGCTTCTAGTTTTGAAAAGCCCTCGGTTTTTGCGGACATACAAAATACACTCTAAGATATAAAGTGAAGGCAGAGTCAGGATATCAATCTCTTTAAATTTTTCTCTGAGAGACTCGCGAGGGCCCATCTTATAGATCGCGCGGACTGCCCTCTTCTGTAAAATGAAAATTGAATCAACGTCCGCTGCCGATCCCCACAGCAGAATGCCGTAGGACATAATACTGTAGAAATAAGCATAGTATACTAACCTAGCTGTGGCTACATCAGTTAACTGCCTTATTTTCCTTACTGCGTATGCAGCTGAGCTTAACTTACCCGAAAGAGTTCTTATGTGTACGCCCCACTGCAATTTTGAATCGATAGTAATCCCTAAGAATACCGTTTCCGCTATAACTTCAAGTTTTTGCCGTCAAGAGTCAAAGGAGAATGAGCAAAATGGTACCCGGCTCCAATAGATATGATTGTAGTGTCGTTTAAAAGGTCTTACCAAGAGGAACAATTTTTACTATAGCCGCCACTCTCAAATCTGATTGCGTTTGAAGATAAACGACAGTCTTACTAACTAATAAAAACCCTGTTCCTTCAGTTTCCCTTTGCTTTCCAGGGCCACAGTAACCTGTTTAGACAGTCTCGTGGCCCCGGCGATAAACATACATATACGAGTATATTAGTTACCACTTATTTATGTAAGAAAATGAGTACCAAGGTAATATTTTCGGCATTTCCGTTCATGTTTTCTATTAATAACGATTAATAATGAGTTATTATTGATTGGTGATGGTACTTACATTTACATAAATAAAAGCTCGAACTTTTTATTCCAAAGATTATCCTACAGTTTACACAAGTTTCAGAATCTACTGAAACCTTTCCTACTTGTATGTACTGATGGATATATATTGGATGTAATGGGTCCATACGCTGCAACAAAAACAGATGCGCAAATAATGGGCGATATTATGAATGATGGACAACATCCATTACATTGGTTACTCCGAACAAACGATGCTTTTATATTAGATCGAGGTTTTAGGGACAGCTTGGACCTCATTGATGAATGTGGGTATGAATCCTATGTCCCACCAACAAAGAACCGCCAAGAGACACAGCTGACCACTGAACAATCCAACGAAGCTCGATCGGTAACGCTATGCCGGTGGGTTGTGGAAGTGGCAAATGGCCGGTTTAAACGTGATTTTAAGCTCTTGCGGCAAAAATATTTTAATAAGTCACTGCCCAATATGTTCACTGATTTTAAGATTGCCGCAGCTATCACGAATCACTTCCACCAACCCATCGTGGATAGCGTACACGCAGACGAATTCGTCCATATAATAAGGCAGAAAATAGATACCCCGAATCTTCTGCATATGTATGTAGAGAGAAAACGGCTTAACCACAGAAGAGTAGATTTTCAGAGGATGGAAGCGAGCGTACAGAGAGGGAGCACTTGATGATCTGCCAGACTATGGCATACACGAAGATGCCTGGCTTTTGCGTGGACGAATCCAGTCGCGACATGTCCGTGTAAAAACATATTTTTGTTATATATTAATCAGCAGTGCAAATAATATTGTCCAACAGTATTGCACATGTTTAACCGGGCGACGTACGATCGGCACTTGTGCACTTATAGTGTCCATCGTATGGTACTTAGGCTATGCGAGGCATACGGGATTTACTGCTCCGGCATCTTTCCTCAATGCTGTTATAGTTGATACCGATATGTAATGTTTTAAATCTACTCACTTATTGATAAAATATATGTTTTGTATTTAAAGAATGCTTGTTTTCTTACTTCTTTTAATAATAGAATCCTAAATGTGTTATATCATGTTATTCTAGCTTTATTTTACTTATATAAGTAGTTTGTAATAAATTCTTCATCATTTATAAAACACAAGCTGTTCCCCGTGGTTTCACCCCTGCTGCTCGGCTCCTTTTAGTCGTAGCGTAGCGATGATATATAGCTTATAGCCTTCCTCAATAAATGGGCTATCTAACACTGAAAGAATTTTTTAAATCGGACTAGCAGTTCCTGAGATTAAAGCTTTATAATAATAAGTATAGATAGTGAGATTACTGCTTTCCAAACGTGAATAGGGACAGGCGCCATGGTAGACGTTTTTCTGCATCAAAATGTCTATTCAATGATATATTAATGAGGACTATTGGAGCGGGTACCACGTTCCATACATTTTTGCCCATTGTCCTTTAGGTCACGTTGTGGTACATTTGGCAAAGAGAACTTTAGACATTTTGTTTTGTTCGCATTCAGTAAAAGATTGTTAGCTGCAAACCATTTCGAGAGAACAGTTAGACTTTCGTTGACCAGTAAGACATCCGTATCTTTCCTATTTTAAAAATTAGTGAAGTATCATCAGCAAATAGAATTATATCCGAAAATTTGGCCATCATATGTGGGAGATCATTAATATAAACAAGAAAGAGGAAGGGGCCGAGAATCGAACCTTGGGGCACGCCCATCTTGACTAGTGACCCGGAGGACGTCGCCCCATTAACATTTACTTTTTGCTGCCTGTTCGATAAATAGGACAGCACAAGATCAGCAGCCTGACCACGAATTCCGTAGTGGTGTAATTTACGGGTCAATGTGTTGTGGTCGACGCAGTCGAACGCTTTTGAGAGATCACAGAAAATGCCAATGGCATCCTTGGACTTCTCCCAAGATTCTAAAATGTGACTGATAAGTTTTAATCCCGCGTCCGTTGTCGACCTACCCTTCGTGAAACCGAACTGCTGACTATGCAGAATCTCATTTGAATTGAAGTGAGACAACATCTGGTTACATACATACATGAGATATCACATATTCACGCATTATTCCGATGAAATCCTTTCATACCTTATGATTCGTCCACGTTCATACATCTAGTCATACTAAGACACACGCCTGATAATAAAAATTTAACCCTAATGTTTTTTTTAGTATACATCATAATATAGACTAATTCATTCGATCTATTAAATTACAGGTTTATGCGGAAGTGGCACAATCTTGCCAAACGGGTCGACAATCTACGTAAAGAAGTCAATATTGCACTGGTTGGGAAATACACAAAATTGGAGGACAGCTATGCTAGCGTTACTAAAGCTTTGCAGCATGCGTGCATCGCTTCTGGCAGCAAACTTAATCTGACATATATAGAAGCTGTGAACCTAGAGCGACAGACTAAATTAGATGATCCTGTTAGTTATCATAAGGCATGGCAGAATCTCTGCAAGAGCGAGTAAGTAATGTTCAATTAGATTTGAAGGATTGTATGTGCGTTTTAGGCTTATTCAAGCATTTCATAACTGCTTTACCTTGACCGTAAATAAAAATTACATGGTATGTTAGTAAAATAGCCTTTTACCTAAGTCTATAACCAAAATGTAGCATGTTAATAACATTGATTTCTAAATCATATTAACTGTGTTTTTAAAGTGCCCATGTAGGCCTACGTAAAATAAAAAAAAATGATATTGACCTAATCCTTCCCCCAGCGCTGAAGACCGCTACCACAAACAACCAGATCTAACTTAGTCTTCTGCAATGTGGACAGCTCTTAATATTTCATTTTAATTTAATTCCAGTGGTGTCATAGTTCCCGGTGGGTTTGGTCAAAGAGGCATGGAAGGCAAAATCGAAGCTTGTCAATGGTGTCGTGAAACACAAAAGCCAATGCTTGGTATCTGTCTCGGCCTACAAGCGTCAGTCATCGAATTCGCTAGAAACGTGCTCGGTCTAAAAGGTGCTAATAGCACTGAAGTTGACCCGAGCTGCGAAGACAAACTTGTTATAGATATGCCTGAACATCATCCTGGAAACCTCGGTGGAACCATGCGGTTAGGGAAGAGGAAGACTTATTTAGAGTCCAGCATATTAAGTAAGTAATAGCTATGTAAAAATCACGCCCTTTTCTCATGCGTGTAAGCAGACTACAGAACGCAACTTGCTACACAATCCTTACATACTCCTTTTGCCTCGTTCACATTCATACATCTGGTCATACACGCACGCTGGTTGCGAGGTCTACGCACCTGTCCTTTTCTAAAATAAATGTGGCGTATTCTGTCATACTAAATCTAAAATATCCAACCTTTTTATAGCTCAACTATACAAGAAAGACGAAATAGAAGAGCGTCACAGGCACCGGTACGAAGTAAACCCTGAATATATAGAACGTCTAGAAGCGGCCGGCCTCCGCTTTGTAGGCAAAGACGAGTCCAAGACGAGAATGGAAGTCGCCGTGGTGGACAATCACCCTTATTACGTTACTGTGCAGTTCCACCCGGAGTATTTATCACGACCACTGTCGCCTAGCCCACCTTTCTTAGGGTAAGTGGATTTCCTGAATGATTGAGTGCTTTCGATCCAAAGATTTAGTGCTAGGCACTTAGCGGTGTAGCAATTTCTATCCTACACTATGCATGATGCTTTGTGGCTCATGACTAAATAATAACAGCTGCTCTGGTCGATTTTTACCACAAATTCATTAAAATTAACTATAAAACTAAATTGTAAAAAGTAAACATAAGGGGCAAGGCAAAGGGCACAGTATTACCCACTTCTAAGTTACTAACTACTAGTCGCTCCCAGTAAAAAACTTGTTGTCATGTGACAACCCGTCCACCATTGTGAGGATCGGCAGGAGAACACGGTGGAGCACACTTTGGAGGTCTGCCCCGCTTGGGCGGAGCCCCGCCGTGTTCTCGTAACGGCGATTGGCGGCGGCGATCTCTCGCGTCTGGCCCTGGTGCAAGCTATGGTTCGGGGCGAGAGGGAATGGGACGCCGTCGCCTTCTGCGAAAAAGTGATGCTGCTAGCAAAGGAGGTGGCGGAACGTGAAAAAGAGAGAACCTCTCGTCCCAGCCGCTGCGAGAGACGCTCCGGGCGTCGCCACGAGATGGCTTCCGTCTGACACTCCCTTCCGCTTTGCCCAAGAGCGGGAGGGGGGGTTATTGGATGATTTGTCACACCCCAAAAAAAAACAGCGGACAACCAGTCGGCATCCAGTCTAACCAGACGCACCTGCGCCTGGTTAGACTGGATGCCAACCCCAACATAGTTGTGAAAAGATTAGGCAGATGATTTGCCTAAATTCTCACCTAATTATTCCTTTTATTTCAGATTAATATTGGCATCATTAGGAAAACTCAAGAACTACTTGTCGAAAGGATGTCGGTTGAGTCCACGAAATCAATCCGATGTCAGCTCAGGTTAGTAAAATTATTGTTTGAAAAATAAATTGGTGATGATGATTGTTGGTTTTTTATTATTTTATTATTTAAAAAAAATATGCTTTTGTTTTCAGATGAAGATGATATATCTGTTTCTTCCCTGAGTATAACTGATGAAAAGACAGTAATTGAAAACGGCATCGCCGTTAATGGAGTCAGCAAAAAATCAAAATAATTAAGGCAAACTTTATATTTCAATATTATTATTTTTATGTGAAACTACTTATATTAAAAAATATAATCTAATTAAATGCCGATCGTCATTGCAATGTTAATTGAAAAGAATGGATATTTTTGTAAAAGGAAGGTATGTTAAAATGAAAACCAGTGTATAATGTGTAAGTTTCAAATACCATCGTTTTATACATAAGTTTATTATTTACTATTAGAATGTTTAGTGTCTTCAATACACCTTTCCACTAGTCTGTAAATGATTGAAGCATAATACAAATTGTATCTATTTAAAAATATAAATAAATAAAAAATATAATTGTTAAAAATGCGGGATGGTAAAACAACAGTTGACTAAAGATGTTATAATTATTATATCCAAAAAACATACAAGTTATTTTAATGTCATTTTTTTTTTAAAAATCATGCTTGGTGCAGGTAGATATTTGTAATCGTTGAGAGCTTCAAGAGTAACATCGCATTGTATGACTGAGTGATCAACATTGTATTTACTCACCTTCATGACATATTTTCAGTTTTTCCAATTAGTTGGTAAGTGTTGCGATACCCATAAGGATTGTTTGTTCAGTAATAGTTAAGTGTAATTTTTATATGTTTTTTTTTTGAGATGGTAAGTTGTATGTTCAACTAATGGTTTCTTTCGAATATTTTTTAAATAAGTACTGTGTTTGTAACTCCTTTAATATTTTATTAGTATTTTACAAATTCAATTATAATGATACCGATGTATCATAACATGATATATGATACCGATGTATCTGACTTGAATATCCTAGTTTCAGGCGAATATTCGACATAAACATAATATCACGCCTGCAATCCCCAAGGGGACAGGTAACATTTAAAACTAAGGTATTCAAGTTAGACGTTTACTAGATTATAATTATACAAGAGATCAAAGCAGACGAAGCAAAAATCAATTCTTACAAAAAAAAATATAACTAGGTCAATTTGAAAACTGTATAAAAACAAAATTGTGACCCGAAAGATCTACCAGATTGACTCAAATGGTGTACCTATAAAACAAAAAGTCATTAATTTATTTATTACAAAACGAGAGTATATATTCTGTGATTTCTGCCTACTCCCATGTGAAAAGGGCGTGAGTTTATGTATGTATGAGTATAGTATATATTATTTGTAAACCTGATTTATATTATAAAATATAAGTACCAGTGTTTATGGTATATTATGAATAACGTACTGATTGGTCATAAGAGACATAATATTCGGATATTATTATCTCCCTAAGCCCCAAATATATATTGTGATGTTAATTATCAGAGGTGATGACATGGCTGTTGTATAACAAGTAAAATGTATATTTTATTATCGACGATTCAATAGGTTTAAAAGTCTATTTACTGTGTAATCGTAATTTTTAGAAATTTTCTCTCTTCTCTCTCATGCGCCGGGTGCACACTGGTGAAACGGAACATGAAATATATCCCACGCTTGTTACTGTACTTGTTGTTGTTGCTTGTTGTGTATTTCATGTTGCGATGCATAAGTTTGGATGACTCATTCATGTTACATTTCACGTTACGTTACACCGATGTGTACCCGGCATCATAGTTACAATAGTCTTCCCGAGCATCTTAGTCTCAGCTTTCAATAAAATATGTTGGTATTGATAACTTAAATAATAATCGAAGCATTCCATTACACTTTCTTGCAGTTGTAAACTTTTCTCTAGTATTATTGTTATAATAAAAGCCAATAAAGTTTTTCCCTGTCTGAAGAAAGTTGTTTTTATTACCCTGCCGACAGACCTAATAAAGAGCTGTTTTTCTATCCGCCTTTTGAAAAGAGATACCGCTGAACTGGTAAAACCAGTTTCTCTCGACTACATCAATGCCAAATGGACTGCCTCGTTTGTCTAGTCAAGCTCGACTGCTGAGCATGAGGATCGAACCCAGAAGGTTCTATTCCCGGTTCGGGCAAAGTGTTATTGGGTTTTTCTATCAGATATTCAGACTTGCGCCCGTTCAAAATATCAAGAGGCTTGTTTCCATTAGTTTAGTTTCTTTAATAATAATGATAAAAAATAACGTGAAGTAAAAGTGAAGTGAGTGTAGTGTGTTGTCAAGTATTATTAAGTGGGTGTTACATAAGTAGTAGGACTAAAAATGTAATGTGGGTGTATTATTAGGTACACCCTTCCGGCGATAACAGGCGTGATGATTTTATGTAAATAAGAAAAAAAAAGTTTTAATAGGAGGAGCGCGGTAGGTTCATTTCACGTGCAGTCGCGTATGATATTTATAATAATTACGAGCGAGCGCGATCTCGCGACAATAAAATTGCATTCCCCAGTTATGATTTATATCCGTATGTATGTAAAATTTTTATGATCCATCGTCAGAACCTATTTAGCACATATTTTGATTTTTTTTGTGGGTTGGGAAATCATCAAATGACTCCTCCAGCTTTGGGCAGAGCGGTAGGGAGTGTCAGACTTTTACTGATTAAACCCATGTTCCTTCTTAACCCTTTTGGGCCGCGGCAGCGGTATCTCTTTCGAACAACCCGCAGCCCCGACGGGAGCACATTTGAGGTCTCAGTTCGATTCGTAATTTCAATCTGGGTGATATTTCAATAGACTGCCTTTTATTTGAACAAAATGCTTGTGGTGGATGCTGACGAAATAAAACTGATGACCGAAAGTTACCTGTGCTGGCGGGAAACCACAAGAATGTGTTTTCCCGACAACACAGCACAGCAGAAAACACAAGAATGTGATAAACTGGTTATCTACCTTTAGTAGTAAAGTGTTCAATTGTAGGCTTAATCTTGAAATTTGCAGAGCTAAACCATAAAAAAGTTACAGGGGCGCAGTGGCGGACTGGGACCCAAAATCGGCCCGGGCATTTTAGAGACGGTCGGCCCTCCACTCTCAAGAGAAAGTAAAACTACTTACACTTTTGAATCAACTGAAGAAAACATATAAGTAGAATAGAATGTTAGGCTGAAATGCTAGGCAGCGACTCCAAAAGCGAGTGAAGCGAGCTCGAGAATCTCTATCCTTTTTTTTTTGGCGGGTGTAAAATCATCAAATAACCCCTCCCGCTCTTGGGTGGAGCGAAAGGGAGTGTCAGACTTCTACTGACTAAAAACCACCCATGTTCCTTCTTAACCCTATTTGTCGAGGCCGCGATAACTTGTGTACAACACGCAGCCCCGACGGGAGAATCTCTACCCTCATACAAGCTTTACTTGGTCGACAGTCAAAGGCACGTCAAACGCAAGATTCAAGAGGTTACAAAAAGCCGTAAGAGCGAGCTTGACAATATTTGAAGGTACCTACTCCATGCCTACCATGATACATTATGCTGGAATTTCGTTTGATGCGATTAGAATTGTAGTTTACTAGTTAGGCTGCAGATAAGTTCTTCTAAGAATCTAAAATACTTGATATAATAAAAGTAGAAGTATTTTTTGTGAATAGTTAATTAAACTGAACCGGGTTTTAAGTTTCTAGCGACATTGCCAGTTCTCAGAGGATCATTTATTACCCTGTAACATTAGTTTTAAAGTGATTGGTTCTACTGTACGCTACAATTACGAAAGACGATTAATTACGTATGCACTTACTAACTTATTTCAATCGATGAATAACATCGAAAAGAAAGTCGGCCGACATTCAGCCACACTAGCCCATCGAGCATGCGGCCCATCGGGCCATTCACCCGATTTGTCCTATGGCCAGTCCGGGCCTGCAGGGGCGGCTCGTCAAACGTGGCTTACTTTTGACGAGCCGCCCTAGGATTTTAGAACATCATTTTGTCTCCGATTTTTTACTAGACCTTAGTTTGTGGTATACACAAATATATTATGGTGAATGCTGTGTATACCTATTATGGGCTTACATTCTAGCAACTTTAAATTGTAATATTTTAATGAAACTTTTTTTAGTGTGTATTGCTGTTGGTCTAGTTACCATAAATAAATAAAGAATGTCTTCCATATAAATATCCGAACACGCAGCTGGAGACAGGGTGATTTTGACACCATTGACTTTTGATTGCGATGTTGCTAGCAGTTATTATTTTCCGGTTACAAGGTAAATATTCTTGGTTGACTGCGTTAGTTCACAAAGTGTTGCATGGCACGGTTTAAATAAAAAACGTTAAATAGAATGTATTTTTGCATAAATACAATGAAAATATTTAAATCAATTATGCTGAAAATTCTAAATCTAATTCGCCCCACATGCAGCGGCCTTTTATTTTCGCCAGTCTTCAGTGGAAGTTGGGGAGTGGTAACGGTTTGGTCTTAGCGTTGGCACACTGATATTTTGCGCTGCAGTCCGAGTTGAACTTAAAAAATACTTTTTAATTTTCAAATCAGTTTATCGCGCGTAATGTTAACAAAATTCACTTTAATTGAACGTTTGTGTAATTTTTTAATACTGAAGTGCATAGTTTAAAATTGTAGCTGTAATGTGTAACGCCGGACCATGACATGAGTGACGAAAAAATATATTTTCGTTAGTAAATAAGATCGTAGTTCACGATGGTGTTTGAATCAATTGTGGTGGACGTGCTGAACAGGTTCCTCGGGAACTATGTGGAGAACCTGAACAGAAATCAGCTAAAGCTGGGAATATGGGGCGGTAAGTTTTTGCGCCAGGGTGATGTCATAGTTGCCGCACTGCTTTGATTGCGGTTATTTATGTCTTCGGTTAATGTTTTGCAGGCGACGTCGTTCTGGAAAATCTGGTGCTCAAACAGAATGCCTTGGAGGAACTCAATTTTCCTATCCAGACAGTCTATGGACACTTGGGTGAGCAAAGTTTATAGCAATATTATTGATCATAAAATGTAACACTTTGTAAAATACTAGGTATCTTGATTAAACTGTGTAATGAACTAACTGAAACTCATAGCATATGCTTCATAGCTTTATTTTCTTTGTAAATATCAGTTAACCTTGTGCAATGTTTTAGTAAATATTTTAAACTGATCACAAGCAGGTCAGGGACTTTTGCCATGTATTGTATGTACAATATGGGTCATCTGTGTGAGACTAAAGTTAAAAGAATTTTGCAAGTGCATGGGTTGGCATTCATTATTCTTGCAATGTTTATTGTATGTGGAATCCTCTGTTTGGTGAGAATTTGAATGACTCCAAATATACATTTCTTTTTAATAATATTCACCAAAAAAAGTCTGCTCTCTTTATTTCTCAATTTATTTTGAATAAAAGCTTTATTACTGGTGTTGTTACAGTTATACTTTAATATTCACAGAAAATATTATGAAAATACACTCTTTTGTAGTGTAATTGCAATTTCTAGCATAATCTTTTGTAAAATATTAATTATTTACTAACTACTCATTAACTAACTCTGCTCCTAAGATGACCTACTGATTGGGGCTGTGGGATGTTGTAAGATATACAGCGGCCTTGGCATATAGGGCTAAGAAGGAACATTGGTGGTTTTAAGTCAGTAGAAGTCTGACACTCCCTTTCGCTCTGCCCAAGAGCTCCTGGGAGGGGTTATTTGATGACTTCCCACCCCAAAAAAAAAAGATGACCTACTGACCACTTTTTCTCATGGCTTCACTCCTATTAGATGTGAAAATTAACCCACATAAATGTTATAAATGAAGCATATGAAACTTTGGAATAACATAGCTTCCCATTAGTGAAAGATTTTGTACAAAACATAATAATCACAAACATCTAAAAGCATGGTATTGAAATTTTTTGCAGTTTGTGGATAATAATATACAGCTGTGTAGCTGTTTGGTTCTTGTTGGTTTCCAATCCCAATTGTCATAAAGTTTTCCATTACATCAGATGCAGTTATCTGACATGGTCTTGGTATGACTGTAGCACTTATAAAAAGATCATTGTGTTGTCTTATCTAATCTTTATCTATAGACAATAATAGCATTCAATGAGTTAAGTGGTTGTTTTTGTACTTTAAAAATGAAGTACAAGTTTCTGTACCTAGATTAGCACATGTTTTATTAAAAAGGTTTTTTTAAAAACAAGGTTAAAACTTATCAGACAAGTCTGATAAGTTTTATCCTTGTTTTTACTGCCTTTTAGGTGTTGATACACCTAAATGAAATAATGCTGTTGGTATTGCAGTGCAGAATCAAGCATTGAAAATGCAACATAAAATGTTTCCCACCCACAAAACGAGAAATTCCCAGTGTGGGGAAATGTAAAAAAAACTATAAACACTGTTTTAAGCTTTCACGGTTTATTGCTAAACTTATACTGCCACTTACGGGGAATCTTCTGTGATTATCCAATATTATGACCACCATTATCATCTCATTATTGGAAGCTCATTATAATCCATTTACTTACAGAAGATATCCTGTAAGTCAGTATAAGTTAATGATTAATTTATGTTTGATGTTATTTGGTAACTAAAATCAAATAAATATACAATAAAATCTTTTTATAAATTCTCAAAGCAAATTACATAATCATTGAAATCTATTTAAAGAGAGGCTACAGACCAGCCTACCCAATTAGGCTAGGTTATCACACCAGTCACCACTTAACATGCAACAGAGATACCATGGCATCCCTGTTTGTAATTGTTACAGTCATAAACTTCTGTCTGGGTGACATCATCCCATATTTCGTTTGCGAAACCGACTGAAGGCCAATATTTTGACCTTCAAACTTATGTATGTACAATTTCCCTAAGAGGAAAATATGATCATGAATTTGATTGTTTTTAACATTAACTTATACATCATAAACAAAAACATCATCATCATAAACTATAAACTAAATTACATTATTTTCCTGGTCTAGATAAAATTCATTGACTAAGTATTTCCAAATTTGGATTTTTGGAAGTAAATTTCAGTTGATGAAAAGGATGATTATTTATGGTAGGTATTTTGCTTTCGAACTGTCGTGTCGGTGTAATAATTCAAGTTCCTAATAATAACTTTATACTTTTAGCATAGGTTTGAGATAGATATAAATGTGAGGTTCACAAAAAAAGTGATGAAAGCTAGCGTCAAACATCGCTGATTGCTAGTCTTAGTCCATAATGAATACCCGTACCTACATAATAATAACATACATACATAAACTCACGCCCTTTTCACAAAGTTAGAATAAAAACATAATCAAAAATTCAAAATACAACCAACTATGATCATGTTGTATGAGTAATCAAAATAAATAAAATAACACGAAAACAATGACTTATCAGACACTCCCATATCTCACTTGTTAGGAACTTGATAAGGGAATAAAATAATTTATATTATGAGTAATCTCGAATAAATAATATAATTGGTCATATAGGTATTATGGCGCACAAAATATGGTGTCTGGCGACCTTGCTGTTAAAATAACCCGCTGTATTACATGCACGCCTTTGTTTAATATCAAACATTTTTTTAGATAAAAAAGGTTCAG
The DNA here is from genome assembly GCA_932274075.1 of Diarsia rubi. Classification (NCBI taxonomy): domain Eukaryota; kingdom Metazoa; phylum Arthropoda; class Insecta; order Lepidoptera; family Noctuidae; genus Diarsia; species Diarsia rubi. The sequence goes on along the minus strand of OW026417.1, from coordinate 10,540,335 downwards.
GCGTATCAATCAATGTCGGTTTAATAAAACACCTTTTTATTGTGTTTTTTTTTTCATACTTACGAGTATCTTTATAGCTTTTAAATAGCCTTTTGACGGAAACAATTGTTAGGGTAATTTAATTTGGCCTGTGGACGGTGAGTGATGGGCTAGCTAGGTTTTTAGTCAGTAGAAGTCTGACACTCCCTTTCGCTCTGTCCAAGAGCGGGAGGAGTTATTTCTAGATCATGTGTACAAACAGTAGAAAACCAAGAATTATAAATGTAAAACAAGACTATGTTACATGTTGGCCTCAAAAACTGATCAATTAGCGCATTTAGGAGATACTACAGGTGCTAACTAAAAACTACTGTGATCTAAAAACCAAGTCGAGAAACAATGAAACTCCTAAATGAGAATGTCGATTCTAGATTTAAAAAAAAAACGGCCAAGTGTGTTGTTTTGGCTCGCAAACAATTTAAAATCAATGATTTTAACGCTCATTCGCAGGTCAATTAGCTGTATGTATGTTTGTACCTATGTATTTATGTCCGTTTCTTTGTTCCCTCATAAATTCTAAACGGATGAATTTACGGCAACGAAATTTGTATTTCATCTTATAATATGAATAAAAAAAATAGGTAAAAAAACTTTTTAAGTTAAACGGTTTTATGTTAAACATACATTGCAATGTTTAAGATAAATGTAAGTACTAAAAACCAAAAAATAATAAAATAGATACAGTCGTGGGAATTATAAACATATGCATAGACTAGACTAAAATAAAACCGTGGGGCATGTCTCTTTTATTTACATGGTGTGTATAACTATTGGAATTTCCATGAGCAAGAAAATACTAAGTAATTTCCTCACCGTCTGTGGGCCAACTGCCTATTTTAACGACGAATTAAACGATTCTTCTATCGCACATTAAGTCGATAATTTGTAGACAATTGAAGTGCCCCACGGTTTTATTTTAGTCTAGTCTATGCATATGTTTATAATTCCCACGACTGTATCTATTTTATTATTTTTTGGTTTTTAGTACTTACATTTATCTTAAACATTGCAATGTATGTTTAACATAAAACCGTTTAACTTAAAAAGTTTTTTTACCTATTTTTATTTTCTAGTTTTTAGTTTTTATTTCGCATTCTGTTTAATTCATTTAGTGCTTCATTATTGCTAGGTTTCTTGCCCGATAGTTTATTGCAGTCCAACTCCTCTATACGTAGTTAAAAAAGAATAATTATAATTTTCTATTTCCGCCATTTTGTAGCGGCCGCCATCTTGTATTTCATTTTTTTATAGTATATTGTATTCTGCTTGTTGAGCCCTTTCATTTGATACCCATATTGATGGGATTGATAAAACCTACGTTATCCGCCATTTTGTAGCGGCTGCCATCTTGGATTTCAATTTTTTATAGTATATTGTATTCTGCTTGTTGAGCCCTTTCATTTGATACCCATATTGATGGGATTAATAAAACATAAATTATCCGCCATTTTGTAGCGGCGGCCATCTTGAATTTATAATGATAATGAATAAACATAATTGTATTGTCACCAAAATCCAAAGTGTATACAAAATTTCAGATTAATCGGTTGACAGGAAGAGGATGAAATTTGAATTACTAAATTTGACCCAAGAATAATAAATAAAACAAACGGGGTGAGCTAAATAAAACCGTTTAAAAACAATAAATTACTACTACCGTTTCCCGAAATAAACTTATATCTCAAGAGATTTTATTAACAAACCCATTTTTTTCATATTTTTCTCTTTTTATTTAGGTAGGACTTATTTTATTTATGACTTAAAGGGGAAGACACAATTTTTACAGTTTTTGAAGCAACTACCTCATTCACTAAAATAGACTTAATATTTGTTAAGTTTCACCTACTTAATAGGTATTGAGTTTAGTAACCAAATTAATAGTAATGAACGATAAACTGATATCGCATGATTTATTGTTATGACTACAACTTATCAAAAGAGGGTGGGCAGACAAATGCAAAGATAAAACGGATTACGATCGGCGCTCCTCTCTACCTAAAAAGCAGGTCACAAGGTCACGGTGTGTAAAGGTATTTGACCCGTCATGGCGTTAACCACGAGTAACCAAATTAACTTAAACAATTACAGTTTTGCTCCACCCTTTTATAACAAGGGAGTGTGATAAATGCCTCAAATAGTACCTATAATCAATATGTATGTATAGACTTAGCAAACTAAGGCCTCATTTACGGAGACGCGGGACCTCGCGCGGCGCGTTGTGCGTTTTTAATTCAAGCACATGGCGATGTATGAAAACGTTAACGATTTTACGAGAAGAGATTTTTCCCCGCCTCTTAATAAATTTAAAATTTAAAAAACCCCCAGCACAAAAAAAAAACAAAAAACCTTTAAAAAGTTACAAATAATTATGATTATTCGTCAGGATTCCTCTTTTCAATCAATTTAATACTAACTAGGTTTTTATATTTAAAACAAAACTTTATCGCAGGGTGTTGTTTTGTTTATTTTTGTTTTAAATTAGGATGCGGTCCCCCGACGACGAAATTTTTAATAAAAATTTTATTTCACGCTTTTTTAGAGTAAAAGTTGTTACTTATGAAAAAATATTGTTTCCTTTTTATGAAAGTGTAGTTTTCTTTAAAAAAATTGAATTGTGATAGACAGATCTGGGAATGGGTATTTTGAGATCAGCACAATTTTCAATGTTTGTTCCCACTTTCAATCCTCATTACTATTGAACGGCTGAACCGATTTCCACCAAACAAAGCTAAGAACACTCAATTAAATCACCCTTTAAACAAAAAACCAATTAAAAATCGGTCCATCCGTTTGGGAGCTACGAAGCCACAGACAGTCTATTTTGTGTTATGTTATATTGGTTTTCGATGTTTGTTCGTATTATAATTCCCCATAACTATTAAACGGCTAAACCGATTTCCACTAAACAAAGCTAAGAACACTCTCGATTATGAACTCATTAGAATTCGGTCCATCCGTTTCGGATCTACGAAGCCACAGACAGACACACAGACAGACACGTCAAACTTATAACACCCCTCTTTTTTGCGTCGGGGGTTAATAATAAAGCACGCGACGAGCCCATCGCACACGCCGCGCGACGCCCCGCGTCTCCGTAAACGAGCTCTAAAGGAGTTTGAATTAAATAGTCTAACTTCAGCCACTTTTTCTAAAGTTGTGGCCATGTTGTATAACTTATTAATACATAAGCATTGATGGCAGCTTTTGATTGATACAGGTTTTATGCGTGGTCGCTATTCTTAAAATGGCAGAAGTTCTGCTGATCGGGCTTCATAGAAAAATCTTCCAACCTCTTTCTACTTCTGTATTGTTTTCATTTTTGTAGTACGAACATAGTATTTCAGATCTCATAATACAAATTTTCCTCCCCTTACCTCAAACGATTTTACTCTTGACTGTACCCATTTAGATGTGTCGTTTTCAATTTGCTGTAAACTCGGTGTCTCGCTTCTGTGGATTTTGGGAATTGTTCACGGGATCGTACTTCCGGAAAAGAAGTAGCCTGTGTGCTAATTCAGACTATAAATCTATGTCTGTTAAAGTTCATCCAAATCCGTTCTGCCGTTTTGGCGTAATTGATTATCAAACAGTAAACACCCATCCGTCCAAACTTTCGCATTTACAATAATAGTAGTAAGATTAATTACTATATAACTGCCAGCTCAATTGCTACTCTCGGTGTTTGCTGCCCACAACCATCACGAGGCCTCAATTCACCTCTTGTCAATATTTAAACTGGGCTGGGCTAATAGATAGTTACTCAAATTGCACGACGGCTACGCGCACGATAGAATGGGCAAAATATTGCGTTTAAAGCTTTTCTTTTACGTAAAAAGCTTGTTATTTGAAAGCTAGTCTACAAGAGTTGAATTTTATTGTAGAAATGATAATTATATAGTACTACTACTACCAGCTCGGCTAATTTGTATGATAAAAATAGAATTAACCAATAAATTAATATAATAAATATATATATTATTAATTATTATTTTATTGTATATATAATTTTTTTTTTAAATTATTAGCCTATGTCACCCACGAATAATGTAACTTTAACCATTGAAAGATTTTTTAGAATTGGATCATTCGTTCCAGAGATAACATACAACCAAATTTTATCTCTTTAGGATTTCAAAAACCTATGTTCAAACATCGTTATTAAAAGCTTCATTCTGATTGTACGTTGTCATTATACCGGTTTACGTGTTTGACGCAGCTATTTGCCATAACATTATGCTAATATTTTCAAGTTACGACACTCAAATATTGATACATTGTAAAACGATATCATTAGGTATAGGTTTTCTTCTGTTTTTCATAGTTTATCCCTTTTCATACAGGAAAGTTAGTACTGAAAATTCCCTGGAAAAATCTCTATGGCGCATCAGTGGAAGCCTCCGTTGAGCGTCTGTTTCTGGTCGTCAACCCTACCGCTGAAGTTAAATATGACGCTGAAAAGGAGGAGAAGATGGCGCTGGCTGCCAAACAGGCAGAACTCGCGAGGGTTGAAGAAGCCAAGCGGCAAGAGGCACAAATGGGTTAGTATGATATTTATTTTTGCAGTTTTATGACCAGTCACAATGCAACTTGTTATCATGGCTTATTATAAAATAAATGATTGCGGGATAAAATGATATGTACTTAATAACAGAAAATATGAATTAGGTAGTTCAAATGGCTTGTATTTTATTTTGCATTACAAATGGAAGAAAACGAAATATCACTAATAACCCTCCTTTTGGGCTTCGCCGCAGTCGGGTAAAAAGATTAATGTGACTGTTCTTGTGTGTAAAAAAAGAATTCGACGAGATAAAACTGTCTGTTTCTGTTCAGTTTAGTGGCCATGAATGCTTAATTAAAGGCTATCAGAATTGAATTCTTATATTTTTTTATCGCTTACCTAATAGCGAAGGGTAACCGGTTTTATTGACTGGAATGATGACTAATCTCATAGAAATGTTTTTCTATTTATTATAAAAGCAAACTATAGGGGTATATTTGGCCAAAGATTGATTGATTTAAGAAAAACTTATGAAACATATTTTTATAGTGTGTACCTTAGTTTGTCATGCAATGTGTGTCGTAAATTAATCGAATTTTAGTTTAATCAAGAACATAATTCAATACCTATTATATTCCGGCCGGATTAGTTGGTCCTAATGTTATTTGATACGAACTCGTACAAGTGAGATCGTATTTTCTAGTTGAGTTTTAGTGTACTCGTGTGTATGGATACACGAGACCTGAACTTGAACGGATTTAGTATCTGTAAGGTCTCATAATAATATCCGCTGAGATATCACTGCCACCATGCTTGTAAAGTGAAATATTCAATAACCTCTGATTTAAATGTGTGTATTGGTATTGCTTTAGACCAATAGGATCAATACATGGGTGTATTGATCCTCTTACATGATTTTGAATAAAAATATTATATTGTTTGTTGTTTGTTTGTTTGCTTGAAGGAATGTTAATGAAACAACACAAATACGTGAAATACGCCAAATAACATAACTCTTTCAAAATTTAATGAACAAACTGATACTAACTTTGCAAAGCTATAAGATATCGCCAGTATTAATCTTCCATCTTATTTTTAGATGCTGAAAATAAGCTCGACGAGACATTTGTCGAGAAGCTGGTGACTCAGATAATCAAGAATGTGCAGCTAAAGATCACAGATATACACATTAGATATGAAGACAGCATTACAAATCCTAAAAAGCCCTTCTCCTTTGGTATCACGCTACACAACCTATCCGTCCACACGACTGACGAAAATTGGAAAAAAGCAGTCATCACCGAAGCTGTTACTAGGATTTATAAGGTGAAGTTCTTTACGAGAAAGAGTTGTTTTTTTTTAAGTAATTACTGAAGTTGAAAGCTTGACCTTTAGTCAGTCTCGAAAGTGTCTAATGTCTGGTATTTAGTAAAGGGGTTTGAACTTTTTTGTATGGACGCTGATATATCGACTTACCGCTTTTTTTTTTTTTTTTTCGAAATCGCGGCCCGCGAAAGTGGTATGTATAGATAGAGGAACGAACAAAAATGACATGAAATATGGTGCCCCTGTGTCACGTTATCGAGATATTTGAACAATGACCACATAAAAAACAGACCTTTTACGTGTCTATAGGCCTTGATTATTATAATTACTGTTTATTGGAAGAGATTAGGTACATAACATACTACTAGGAGCACGAGAAAACAATTCTTTGACATAACATAGCGTTTCATTGCAATACGAAGCGATTTTGTCGTGCGTATAATGATAATAAACCTGGGAACTAATATTTGGAAACAATTTAACGCCTGTAATAACGGACATTTTTTGTTCGTCTATAGTTCTTGTATCCATACATACCAATTTCAACGTAGGCCGCGATTCCGAAAAAAAAAATGGCGGGCAGGTTGATATGTCACATCGGTTCTATCCCCTTTAAAGCAATGGTCAACATTACGTAAGATGTTTTTCTTTTATGAGTTAGTATGACTCTATGTGGTTCAAAATTGAGCCCCAAAACTGTTCCACTTTTTATGATTTATCATGAGAAAAAAATCCTTTAAGATTTATGATGTTGAGGCAGGGAAAGTTTTATAACATTTGTTACCAAAGTTTTATTTTATGACTTAGTCTTCTTTTGAAGATGAACATTTTGCGAAAATTTAAAAGTTAGAGTCAAATACTAGTCTTGTGGAGTATATTATTTTTTAAGTTGAAAGACCTTGTAGATTATTCGTCAGAGAATAAAAACAGTTTTTTTTTATATTACCAGATTCTAGATTTAGAAGGTCTAGCGATTTACTGGAATCCTGCAACTGAATTATATTCGAAAACGGAGCCCGTGGCCATGAAGGGTAGACTACAAGGAGAGATAGCAACAAAATCATCTAAACCATCATTTTACGAATATGGTAAGCTAAAACGCCTTCTGGTTAAACCTTGCCATGGTTAAAACGACTTTGATCAATGTTTGTTCACTTTGTTCTAAGAAATCAACTGGATAATTGTTGTAATATTCTTGACTTTTAATTGATAAATTGCAAGAAACATCTCGTCAATGTAAGGCCTTAACAGCTTGGGGCTCACTTATGAAAAACCGATAAACGACCAACAATTAAAACACACATTTTGTTCTTTCAGCTTTGGGTCCGATAAACGCAACAGCAAAACTAAAACTAACCCCCAAACCCGAGACCGAAGTACCAAAGTTTAGTTCGCCAAAAGTAATACTAAGTCTACATATGGAGCGACTTTCAGTCAGCCTTACAAAAATGCAGTATCAAGACATGATGTTATTAGCTGACTCTATGGATAGAATGAACAAACAGGCGCCTTACAGGTATATTGATTGAAGTTAATTGTTCACACATTGCCCTATGACCCGTCATTTACGTTTTTGTAACTCTTTAAGTGGGTCAGGTCTTGTCAGATTTATGATTCGTATGTTGTCGCTGCGCCTGCCAAGTTCCATAAGTGGTTTTTGTAAAGTTTGGCGAAACAACAAAAACCTTGTTATTAAATATTATTTATTCAATAACACCTTTGTCACGGAAACACTGCATTTATGGAATTCGTTCAACTTGTTTCTAGTTCGAATATTACAATAAGATTTTATCAACGCATCGAGATCGAAACGGACATAGTTTTTAATGCTCAAAAAATTAAAAAGTCACTTACCGAAATTGGCAGGCGCACCCGGCACCGTCTGCCAAACACAACCCCCACAACTCCGCGAATACAACCTCTAAAGCCTCATAACGGAGACGCGGGGCGTCACGCGGCGCGTTGTGCGTTTTTAATTTAAGCACATGGCGATGTATGAAAACGGTAACGATTTCAATCGATGATTTTACGAGCAGCGACTTTTCACCCGTTAGTTTAAAATGCAGCGTTTGTTGCGGTGGACCCGCCTCTCACTAAAATGAATAAAATAGCACACGACTAGCCTTCTGCACGCGCCGCGCGATGCTCCGCGTCTCCGTAAACGAGTCCTAAAGGGTGCACGCGACACAAAAACAACATTTCATTTTGTGACGAAGGCTCTATTAAATAACTACCTACCAAATTACTTAATGTTATCTTTCTGGGGTTTGAATATTTTGGCCTGCCTTTGTTTGTTTAGTTTTAATTACTAACATTAGTTATAAGCAAAAATTTTTACATGTACAGATATTCAAACCGCTTTCAATATACATTCTAAAACTATCCAGGATTTAATACTGATAAACAGGCCTCTTGTTACAGAAAATACCGTCCAGATGTCCCGTCATACAAAAAGCATTACAAGGAATGGTGGAAGTTTGCATATCGTTGCATGTTGGATGAGGTGCGCAGGCGCCGGAATAACTGGGACTGGGCGCATATGTTGCAACACAGACAGCTTTGTAAAAACTACGCGACAGTGTACCAGTGTAAACTGAACAATAGGGGCAAAGTCAACCCGGAGCAGTTATGTGTACTGGAAAAGGCGGAGAAATCACTCGACTTGTTAAATCTGGTCGTTATAAGACAAAGGATTGAAATGGAGGTATTTTATTCATTGATTATTTTATATTTTACTGTCTGGTCTTTATTGTTAAATAAGCTAAGGTTTCACGCCAAGTTTCAAGATCAAAGTCGTTTTATTTACGAATTATTTGATCATTTTGTTTAAGTTTATGTTATAATTTGATTCACAAAATTAAACTTTGTATAGAAATAGTACCAAAAACAATTTTTAAATTACCGCTAGGGAAAATATTTTTGTTGTTCATAGGTTAATGCCTCCCTACCTAATCCTTCGGGATTACAGGTGTGATGTTATGTTATTTTTTTATTGATTATAAGGTCCTCGTCTGGAGAAAAAACTATGGGATCAGCCAGGGCAAAAGTCCTTTTAGTTAACCACTGTCATTTATAACAGTAATCAGTTAATAATAATTATATTGTTCAGGTTGAAAGGCTGGGTAAACTTAGAGAGCAAGAAGAGGAATTGAAGAAGTCAAAGGGCTGGTTCAGCGGCTGGTGGTATGGAGGTAGCTCCAAAGACGACGAATTGGCTGAGGGCACAGCTATTAGTAAGTATAACAATGATTCAACTGCTTACAAAAAAAACAACCCTTTCCTTGCAGTCGGGTAGTAATAGCGTGAGCTTTTAAGCTGTAACAATATACCTAGACATTTTTAAAACATTGCATTTTCTTTTCAGTGGCACAATTCGAAAAGGCAATGACTCCCGACGAGAAATCGAAGTTATTCCGTGCCATAGACTATCAAGAGAACTCGGCGCCTCTTCACTTGCCCGTAGAGTATGTGGCCATAGAGACGTACTTCCACCTAGACCAACTCACACTGAACGTGACGGATAAGGTCGAAGTGTTGAGGGCTTCGGTCGATCATGTTGAGGTCGAACTGAAGCAGCGACCTAGTGCTAATGCGTTGCGGTAAGTCAATGTCCTCAATTGAGAAATATGTGCATGATATTGGCTTATATCGACAGTCAGTTAAAGGTAACCAGCTCGACGAACCTTTAACAAATGTTAAAGACCTGAGCACAGGTTCTACAGGAGCGTACGATATTGTGAGAAGGAGATGGGACTATACGTCCTGCAGGGCTATTACGTATCTTTTAAATGACAGTGGCTAACCCATAGTGCCTATCAATTACTGTCAAATGGTTCCATTTTGTACTAAACCATAACCAATTTGATAGTTAATCCATGGACAATATGATAGCCACTGTCATTTAAAAGATACGCAATAGCGTATCTGTACAGTCTATCGCTTTCTAAAAACCACCCATGTTCCTTCTTAGCACTTTGTGTCAATTCCGCGGTATCTCTTTCAAACAACCCCCAACCCTTTTTGGGCGGTGCGAAATCATCAAATAACCCCTACCACTCTGGGCAGAGCGAAAGGGAGTGTCAGACTTCTACTGACTTAAAACCACCCATGTTCCTTCTTAGTCCTTTGTGTCGAGGCCGCGGTATCTCTTTTAAACAACCCGCAGCCCCGACGGGCGTCAGTCCTTGCGGGCCACTTCCTTGTAGCTGACATCTCTTAGAGGCGCGCGTGGAACACGAACGCGCCGTCGACACGGCCTGTTGTCGTCATAAGACGGACGGACGGCGAGCTAATAAGAGGGACCCTCAGATCACAATGTTTGCTTGTGATAATCAGTACTCGATCCTTCTCACATTTAATATCACTTTTTATTTTTTTAGAGTGGACGCCCAAATGAAAGCTTTCAGCGTAACTGGTGTGCAGCAAGACACATTTGAACCCCAACTGGTAATTTCTAAAGAAGTTTCGAAAGACGTCAATTTACTGAATGTTGTCTTCGAGATTAATCCTTTAGGTAAGAGTTGCTTGCAATTAAATTCTGGAATCTTCTTCGATTTAAAAAAAACTTATAGATGACCACTCAGTTTATGTCATAATCTGATTTTCATTTCTTTTTCAGATGGCACTTGTAACCAAAGAGTGCAAGTGCGTGCCCGTCCTCTACAAATGATATACGACGCACAAACCGTCATAGAAATAGTAAACGTGTTCAAACCACCCGCCGAATCTACAGCTTTGTCTGCGTACGTAAATGTTTTCATCATTATTTTTTACTTGCCTTTCTTGGACATTCATAAAATTGCGTTGACGGTTTATGATTAACGTTTGTACTGTAACGAGATATCTATCGAACTCTTAAACTGCAATGAGTTTGCATAAGCCCCATAATGATAAAGCCTCGAATCGGGTTCACCAGAACAACCTCTCAACGGGTTAAAGGGATTCCGAAACGGGGTGGTGCTTATAAATGCCATTCGGAAACTATGAATAAGCGTTAAATTCAACTAAGAACATCCCTAGTGCTTTGGAAAAGTGCACTTTCTCGAATTTGATTTAAAACACCGGTACTTAGCTTAAACTTTACCATATGGAAGTTAACAATAATGTTTTCTATTTTAGCTTACAAGCGGTAGCAGAAAACAAACTATCGGATCTCAAAGAGAAGTCTGCGTTAGGAATGCAGTACGCAGTGCAGAATCATACGTTCATAGACATTGACATCGATATTGCTGCCTCATACATTATGGTGCCTAAACATGGCTTTTATAAGGAGTAAGTAAATATTTTTTTAACATTTGTAACAAACCTATTTTTAAACTGGGTTCAAACTAAAGCTAAAACTGGTAGTTTGGAACAAAATGGTGGAATAAATCATGGTGAGGAAACCAAGATGTCCCAGAACTAAAATAATCTAAAGGCGCTCCCAAACCCTAGCATTCACCTATAATGTAACAATCCAAGATTCAATTATGTACAGAAACAGTAAATATTGCTATTCCCGTAATTCAAACGATCAAAATCTCATCATAATCTTAACTCGGCGACAATCTATTTCGAAAATGTAAGTAAATAAAAGTATTTTTAACAGATTGGGACTTATGTAACCGATTTTCCGAATTCCAAACCCTGAAAAGCACCTCTGCATTTTTAACAACTTGACCTAACAATTAAACATTTACAGAAACGTGGCATGCGTGCTTGTTAAACTCGGTGCCATTAAAGTGAAGTCGGAGGCTCGTTCCCAAGAGCTGGACGTTCACAAGTTGTATAAGGAAGGACTCGGAGATGAGGCCATACTGGCTGAGATAGCGCGCCATAGCTATGATAAGATAGCCCTCGAGCTTACTGAGATGCAGGTATGTCATGGTGTGCTTTCGGTCATGGTGTGTTTTAATCTGTAATTTTTTTAAAAATAGATTTTCAACTTTATGGCTCAAGGGTTCAATGTTAATTTGGAAAATTTGTCAGTTTCGGGTAGCATGGTGTGCTGTCTGTACATTAAAACGGCTCAGAACTTCGTCACGTGTTTGGTGCCTGCAGTTCCTGTAATAAATTAACAAAGGAACAAACATAACACAATATTAATTGCCTCAATGATAGCCAAAATTTTTATTTTTCTAGCTTTCATATTGAGTAACAGAAACCACAGAATTATTAAATGTTCTTGTAACTATCTTACCATAATCACGACCTTCAGAATGGACTACAGTTCTTAAAAAAACACGGTATCTTATCCAAACACTGCAAAATCTTCATCAATCTCCGAAATCCCTATGCAGGTTGTGATAGCACATCCCGACGAGGACTGGGAGTCAGCAATATCAACTAGGAACGACGCGGGAACTCCGCTACATTTACTTCAACCCACCAACTTAGTTATACAGATACATAAGTGTTTGATCACGGATGACCCGCGATTGCCCAAAATTAGGATTCTTGGGGAACTGCAGAAGATTGCCATCAGTGCTTCTGAAGATAGGTAAGTTCATAGTTTTGGTTGTTGTTAAGAGTCTCCTCTTGCCAGGAAGCCAAAAATGCTTGCTTTATCAGAATCATAATAGGAATTCATAATATTCCGGTCCGGTTGTTCCGGTTTTTTGGTCCGTCTGTGAACATTTTAATAATTTACCGTAATTCATATTACGATTTCCCTAAAGGCTATTTTACACCCCCTGATACAGACATCAGTTGTCTGCATCAGGATGATTTGATTTATTGCTCAATCTAAACTGATGAACACATAAAAAGTAATTGAACTTCCGGAACTATACCGCAGGTTGACCCGTGGTATGGTTTTGGGCAGAGAAAAGGTACCTTTTTGTGTATTTTTGAAACCCAAGATCGAGAATTCTTGCATTTTAATTTTACTTTACGACTAACAATAAAATTGTGACAGTGATCTGTAAATTGAGGACAAACGACAAATTTATTTTATAATGTGGCGTCCGTATGGGATACATCTCTGATTAAATAATACGAGTAAGAGTTATCGAATTGCTTCTTTTTGATATTCCATAAATGAAATTTAATGAAAACATTTTTGTTTACAGATTATTAACACTATGCGAAATATTTGTAAGCATGCCGCTACCACATTCTGATGAGATATCCAACCTCAAGGTTTGTGTGATATTTTTTAGAATAATTTCGTTCCCTTGTGTTGAATTTATTATTTATTCATTTATTTTCTACTTCTAATTTCTTTTTATTTTCTCTATCAAAGATAACTTGCTTCAAATTTACGTATACTCTAACTGGTACTGCGCCAGAGCTTAACTTTTCTCAAATTAATGTCCCACAAGCGACTATTAATGTTCAACAAGCGATTCCGGATGTGGTAAATTATTTTACGAAGAGTAGACGTGATTAAACTATTTTACTTAGATTTCACAATTTGATCAACATTACTTATGAACTAAAGAATAAACTAAAATTAGTCTAGAATAACATTAATTATTCACATTATCGTTTTTAGCACTGGTTCATCTTAGTTAAAAATTATTTATGTATTAGCGTTAATTTAGTTGATTTATTATAAAATCTGACGTCTATATTAAGTCAAGTATTTATTTTAGCCAAGTGAATCAAAGGGATCGAGTTTGTCGTTACTAAAATATTTGGATCCAGCGGAAAAGCAAAAACGAGAGACCGCACGCGCTGCTAAAAAGAAAAAGAAAGACGAGCATACTGTTCAACTGACTGAACTTGAAGCCTTCTTTATTATGAAAGGTAAAAAGAACGACGTTTTGTCATACTTTATTTTTATAAGTAGTCAAGCGGTTTGAGTTCATCGACCCTTTCAAGCAGATCGTGGCGAAAATAGTCGCAGGCGAAATAGTCAATTTTGAATGCTGGCAACAAGCTTATTTAATTAACGATATTATTGAATCGAATTATGAAATATCGCTGCAGTAAAATATTGACTAACTGCGGTACTCAGAGATATTTAATGATTACTTACAGATTTTCCCGATGTTCTTATGCGGTAAAGAGGACATTATTTAGGGCATACTGCCAGTCTTTTTATACGTGTAGTTTGTGGACGAGCTACACGCAGCGAACCGTCAGTGCCTTGCGGGTACAATATAACAATGCTTTCAGGTTGCTGATGGGATTGCCTCGCTACTGCAGTGCGTCAGCGATGTTTGCTGAAGCTCAAGTGGATGGCTTTCATGCCATTATACGTAAGAGAGCAGCATCGCTGATGCGAAGGGTGAGGGGCAGTCCCAACAGTTACCTGAAGGGTATTGCAGACTTCATCCATAGTCCTATTTGGAGGCATTGGATTGGGCTGCACATACTGTAGGCTGACGGGCGTCTCTTTTCGTTTTTGTGTATTTTGTAAATTACTAACATAGCGTCAAGTCACCTTTATGTACTACTAACACTCTATGGGCTGAAAAGTCTGAAATAAATGTTTTGAATTTGGATTTGAATTTAAACAGTCACTTAGTAAAGATTTGACATAGTTGTGTATGAGAAAACTGTCAAAACGTTTACTAAGTAATGGCCTAAGCAATCATTAAAGCTCTCTGAGTGCGGAAGTAGCAATGATCTAAGTAAAACTGAATAAAGTGTTTTAACAGTTTGTTACACACATAGTGCAACTTGTAAACTTATCATTAAAATTTATTTTACAGAACTTGTCCTCAGCGTCAACCGTAAAACACACACAGATGACACCTACGACAAATTCCTCGTGTTCTCACTATCACTGTTAGAAATCACGGCTGTACAAAAGACGTTTACCCTCGAAACGATCGTTCGCTTAGGAGCCGTGAAACTACAACAGCATAGGATTCGCGAAATTAAGGCTCTAAATATAATTGAGACACCTGATATCGTGGTTGATAACAGTCTACCTTCAACTACTGCTATTGATCAAGCTACCTCCACACACAAGTATTTGTTTACTGTTACTTATAGAAATGTGAGTAGTTTTGATTGTTACTTTCCGATGGTTTTAAGATAAAAAAATATTTATAATTATATGTGTATATAAAAAAGAAACATAAAGTAAGGTTCAATTTCACCAAAAAAGGTACTTAACGAATTAATATCATCATTTTGTCTCAGTCGTCCTCAAAAATAACTTGTGTAAATAATCTATAAAACTTATGTGAATTAAATTAATTTGTGAGGATAGCGAACCTAAATGGTGAAAATAATTGGGGCAGGCAAAGCTTTATTCTGATGAATTACAAAAAATAATAGTATGAAATGAAAACTGATACAAGTATAACATTATAAACGTAACAGGCTTACACAACTTTACTCCTTAAGATTTAATGTTTAAAACATTTTATCCTTTGCAGGTTGATAAGAAATGTCCCGATTTCCGAGGCATCTTTGGATCTGTTGAACAGATGATTGAGTTGGACTTCACTGATTTAAAGGTTCTACTTCATCTTGAGGGCTTGCAAGAGATTCTTGTTATTGCTAATGAATATCAGGTATGGACTTTTCATTCTTATGATACTATCGGGTCTAAAATTAACCTATCTTTAAAGCTGGAACCAATCCTACATATTCATAAAATTTGATTTAAATTGGGAAGATTAACGTGTACAAAAATCTTCAGCAGATTTTCTTATGAAGGGCTGGCCAGCCTGATCATACAAGCCCCTTTAAAAAAATGTTTATAATTAATGCAAAACCGATTGGAATTATTTGACCTACCGAACTTCCGTCAAATACCGGTACCGGTAGGTATTGTATACAGGTTTTAGGCTTGGCCGCGGTTTTGAAAATAAAATAAAATGCCGGAAGTAAGGCAGGCCATCTTTTATATAAAAATCTTGAAACCCCTTTGACAGTAACAATCGCGTCTATATTTCAGACACGAATGCAAGCTATCCAGAGTACCGTGGACCGAGCAGCCAATGCTGGTCCATTGGAGACTATCGTAGAAGACGAGGAGTTCGTCACAAACAAGTCCAAAGGTAAGTTAAATTAACAAGTATTTGTTAATGCAGAATTATATTAACATTTCAAGTTTATACTAAAACTGATCAGTTGTATTTTCTTGTTAAGAAATTAATTTCTTTAACCCCTTTAGAGATGTGATGTCACATCTCAAATGACGTCTCGAATTGTTGAAGTAAAGCAATATATTAAAAAAATATATAATTTAATTCACAAATCCACAGCGAGTGTTGCGAGGACATCAGCTCATCGAAAGCAAGTGGAGAGCATACAAATGAAAGTGAACTGTAAAATCGGGGCAATAGGGATAGTTTTTGCAACAGAGGACCGTCCTTTATCGTTGGTGCAGCTCCAGGGTGCTACTGCCGGGCTGGTGCTTAAAGCTTCTTACACACAAGTCGACTGCACCATTGCGTCCATCAACGTGGAGGATTTGAATCCTTTTACCGTTCATAAAGAGGTTAGTTACGAATATATTTGTTACGGAATAGTGTGTACGATTAGAGACCTTCGTTCTGCTGGCTTAGACTGGTATTACTATAAGAGCCTGCCTCGGTAGTCAAGTGGTCGGAAGCGCGACTGCTGGGTTCTGGGTTCGATTCCAAGGTGTTATTAGGTCTTGTTTCGGGAAAATCTCAGTAAAAGTCACGAAGTTTCGTGTGTCTCACTTTATAAAAGATAACTGGCGACAGGTGCTGAATGAAAACCTCTGCCTAACCATCGGGGATTACCGTCGTAATGTTATATTGTTGTAATGCACAATCTTGTTGTACCTTTGTCAACTCAATGTTGTGAAATTTTCTTTTTTTTTTCACACTGAACTTTGAAATTATTTTCTTTCAGATACTCAAAGTGCTTGGTGGTGACGTGGTGAAGTGTCAAGTAGTGATGTACAACTTGGAACATTATCCGAACGTTAGTAACGTCAACATGTCGATCGACTGTCAAGTCAACTGTCTGCGCATCATCTTCCTCAACTGGTTCGTCACTTCTATGTTGGTAAGTTATTTTTTTATGACGATTTGAATAAGCATAAGAATAACGAGTCTATAATGTTCCCACAGACCTCTTTATGACGAGGAAAGGGCTATAATCGACCACGCGGGCCCGCTGTGGGATTTGAACAAGTGCTTGATTATCTTATCCATTTGGCATAAGCCTAATTTTTTTTAATTGGATTGAATGACAGACCTTGCCATTAATAATTGTTTCAGATGGATTCTAATATCTACAGATAAATAATTCTGTATACCCTTTGTTTAATATTAAACACTGAATCTCTAATCTAGAATACTTAATAAACCGTACTTTAAAAGTGTACTGGTAGCAATAATAAGTACAAAACCTCTAAAACTAAACTCCTAAAAAAATAACACAACTATTATTCAACAGGAATTCCTGAACAACTTCCAAACAGCTCAGCAAGCGATCATAGACGCGTCGTCCCAAGCGGCCGACGCGGCGCGTGCCAATGTACAGAGCGCGTACACCAACTCTACCAAGTTGTCACTTAAAGTGCGACTGGCCGCACCTATTATCATTATACCGGAGAACTCACAGAGTCGCAACGCTGTGCTAGTGGACTTGGGTCGCATGACCTTGAATAATAAGTTTGTGGAACTTAATGTTAATGTAAGTATCATTCTCATAATATCGGCCTCCTTAGGCCTCCCCTTTTTTTTGCCACACTTCGTGGTCCTATACGTTCCTTGTTTCCTGCGACTGACGATATCGTCAACCCAACGTCGGTATTGTAAGTTGTGTGAGGAAAACAAAAATAATTATTCGCCTTCGGCACACGCCGCGTGACGCCCCGTGTCTCCGTAAATGAGGTCCTTAGGGTATCTTTTTTTTTTGGTGGGTGGAAAGTCATCGAGTAACCCCTCCCGCTCTTGGGCAGAGCGAAAAGGAGTGTCAGACTTCTACTGACTAAAAACCACCCATGTTCCTTCTTCGCCCTCTATGTCGAGGCCGCGATAACTAGTGTACTACCCGCGGCCCCGACGGGCGTCGGCCCTTTCGGGCTCCTCCCATGTTGCTGACATCTCTTTGAGGCGCGCGTGGAACACGAACGCGCCGTCGACACGGCCTGTTTTCGTCGTAAGACGGACGGACGGCGAGTTAGCCCATCACTCACCGTCCACAGGCCCGCTTCTACGGTGGCCGGAGGTCATCGCGAGACCCCCGACGCCCGGAGCGCCTCCCGCGGCGGCTGGGACGAGAGGTTCTCTCCCTCTCGCGTTCCGCCACCTCCTTCGCTAGCATCACACTCACTGCATCGCAGAAGGAGGCGACGGCGTCCCATTCCTCCTCGCCCCGGACCATGGCTTGCACCAGGGCCGGGCGCGCGAGGTCGCCGCCGCCGATCGCCGCTACGAGAACACGGCGGGGCTCCGCCCAAGCAGGGAGGTCTTAGGGTCTCATGTTACTTTAGTGCGTCTCCGTAAACGAGCTATGAGGCAGAAAGATAATAATGACTTAACCGTTCCTTTCGATTTTCTATAGGATGTAAGCACGCAGGTGACAATAGATGAGTTGACGCTTGAGCTTGAAAACATGAAAGTTTCATGTTTGAAGCTGGAAGAGGATTACAGTGCGGTATACGAACGGAAGTTGTTACAACCAACCAGCTTCACACTGCTTGTTAAACGCAGCCTCTCGCTATGGTACGACTCGCTACCGGATTTGGATATATCTGGCAGAATGAAAACTATTGCTGTAAGTGTGCACACTTTTTATTATGGTTAAAAGTAACATTTGTTTTCGATATTTATTTACTTATTAGAACTATATGCACTAGTAATAAAACCGTACAAACGCGGACTTACTGCCTTGGGTATTTTCTACCAGAAAAAATGCCCAATAATTCAATAATATCTACTCTTTTTGGTAATTATTTGATGTTGATGACGTCGTTTTACAATCATATTTTATTTCAGATCACAGTAGGCCATAGTGATTACAAAAGTATCATGAAAATTCTCAATCAGAATTTACAAGAAGGTCAGAAAGCTGAACCAACAGTTGTACCTAAAACAACTTCGAAATCAGTTGCCAAAGGCCAAAGTAGTTTCAAGATGCAGAACACCAAGTCGACGATCGCAGAGGTGTCGCCCATAGATGTAAAGAAACCTAGAACGACTATAATGTTCTCTTTCACCATGGATAGCCTCGTCATTGATCTGCTGAATACTGTTTCTAAAGTAAGTAGACCTATAACTTTTCCGAGTCTTAATCATCGTCATCCATAACCTGAATTCACCCACTACTGGGTATTTCACCCACTCTTGTGCGAGTCTTAAAAAAAAGTAATTAATTTGAAGTGTTTCGTAAGCCTACATTTTACGCTATCCCATACAATCATAACTTGTGGTGTGGCACACCGCACTTTTCTATAATCAGATATTTAATAAACAATCTGTATCAATATGGTAAGAAACAAAATTAAAGTTGAAAAATATATTTTTAGACCAAAATATTCAGAACAAACTCTTCTGTTTGGCAGTTAAGTAATATTGTTTAAAACCGCAATGCTTGCAGACTAAAGAATTCTCGATGTTCACGCAAGACGTGGAGTTAGCGCGTCTTTGTCTGGCGCTACTCTCAGTGAAAGGCAGGTTGCTGTCGGACAGTTCAATACAATGTTCGGTGTTGCTTGTGGACTGCATCCTTGAAGACACCCGGCCTGGCAGAGGGTCAAAAGTTACGAGGTCAGTATCATCATCTTCCTGCCCTCGTGTTCCTTGTTACCCAACAGGTTTTTTCTGCCATACTCCTCTGCCTACTAGCATGTACTTCTTTCATAACATTACTATACAATCTATCCATTTTTTATTTGGTCTTCCTATCCTAATCTTCCTCTTCCAGTTTCCAACCATAAGGAGGGTAGTATACTGTTTCTTATTTTGCCGAACTATCATCTTACGAACAGACATAGTTTAGTTTTGCAGAGCGACGTTTCTGATCCTCTTATCTACCTTTTTCTAAAGCTCCGGATCTGTAAAATCGGCAATTCAACTTATTGCCCTGCTAAGACTTGAGTATAGAACTATTTACATATTATTAGGTACCTGGAGAGACGTCGCAGTAGTAAAACTGATTCTAGCGATGTCGACTCTGTTATGGAGTCAAAGGACAAGATACGAAGCATGATCGATATTACATACACCGTGAAGAAGTCTGACACATTCAGTAAGTTCTACAAAGCTTTTATGTTGGTTTTGATGCAATCTTTGATGATATTTTGTAATGTCGGCCCTTTCAATTTTACAATACTCGTAGATTTACGTCGAAAAAATCAACTAAAACTTTCGTTAAAGAACTTTATAATATTATAACCTCTTTTGTCCTTCTTGCAGTTGATATTAGGATATTCAGTTTCGACCTGATCCTGGCGATGGATTTCCTCAACAAAATCGCAGAGTTTATGACCACTGGATTAGCGGACGATGAGAAAGATGAAACCAAAAAGGAAGAGATTATACCTGTCGTGAAGCCTAGCACTGACAGGACTAGTTTTGACGTATTAGGGGTAAGGATTGATATCTTGGGCTGCGGGATGTTGTAAGAGATACCGTGGTCTTGACATGTAGGGCTAAGAAGGAATATGGGTGGTTTTTAGTCAGTAGAAGTCTGATACTGCCTTTCGCTCTGCCCAAGAACGGAAGGGGTATTTAATGATTTCCCACACACAAAAAAAAAAGGATTGATATCTTAATAATGATCAAAAATACGTCGGCTATGTGACAATTTGATTGCTTTTTGCGTTATACAAGAAAATGATTTAGAGGAAAAAAATCAGCATGATGTTTGGGTTTCTGAACAGCCTGCTTGTTGCCATAATGTTGCTCCCTAGACACGCTACTTTTTCCCTTTGCAGCTTCAGGAAACTGTTCTTAAGTTACTCTTAAGATCGCTTTCATGTAGCAACGACATATCCTGTGCATTTATAATACTGCAGTCCAAGCTCGCAATATCTTGCGAGATTGGAGCGCAGCTCGTAAGTAGGAGGTGCTTTCATTATTACTCCAACAAAGACTCTATTAAAGTTGTAACAGGTTTTTGGCTACTATAATTAATAAAAGTAATTTATATTAATTTAATTCATGAAATCTCTGAAACAAGTTCTTTTTTGTTAATTTAACAGAAGAGAAGATCAACAATGGTGTCAATGACTTCGAATACGGTACCAGAACCAGTGAAACCAGCTATGATGACGATAAACATTAAGATTGAGCAGCCAGATATTATCCTTGTGGAGTCCCTTGAAAATAAGGAATGCGATGCTTTGGTGTTGAACGTACGTATTTAAATATAGCTATCGCCTTTTAATTTTTCGGGTTCATGTGCGTACTGTTTAATTATTACTTACTTCGGTGAAGTAAAACATCGCGAGAAAACCAGCATGCTGTAGAGATATTCCTCGGCGGCATAATAGCCAGTTCAGAAGTCAATGGGCGGTTTAAAAATTTACAGCAGGTTAGGCATTAACCACAAGATGAATGAGAATGTAGCTATTTTCACTGTACTAATGTCATACGACTCAATGTTCACACTCAGATCAATTTTTTTGTTAGCCCGTAAGTGATTGTTGCACAATAGCGATGTTTACTGACTTAAAAAATATGATTCTAATTAGTCCGTCTGTTAGAAGATCGGAAAATATTGGATACGTATTTTTTGTTTTATCTATTCAATAAAAATTGACGAAGATAAAACGCGTCAAAGATTTGAGTGAGGGGTTGTGACGTCATTGACCGCTAAGAATGTCATACAAATGTCTTAGAAAATGACGTCTTCATTGTTTGTTTACGTGAAAAAAGAAAAAAAAAGTGTCCATTATTTTTTGGAAATCTATCTGACGGACTAATTAGATTTTTTTGGTAAAATACCCTATTACATAGCCATCTGACATTGATATCCAGCTCTAAGGACCAATATTGGTCTTTAAATTCATTAATTCATTCCTATTTTGGACCAGTGTCACAGATGGACGGGAAGCGTGTTTCCACAGAACCAGTTAACATTTTGATGTTTAATGTGGGTGGTGAAATATTATTAATTAACATCTCCAACAAATAGTCCGGCAATATTTCAAGCTAGAGTTATCTATAAATGTACGCCAGAACAGATTTTTTTTTGCTTTGGAACCTGAGTCCGGGGTACTGAATAGTTCCGGTCGGCAACTGCTTTAACGTTATGATATTTATGCGGTTAGATGGAGGCTCGCATGAAGGTACGCAAGAGTGAGGAGCGTATGGTGGCAGAGGGCGGGATCTCAGGTCTGCAGATGGT
The DNA here is from genome assembly GCA_932274075.1 of Diarsia rubi. Taxonomy (NCBI): domain Eukaryota; kingdom Metazoa; phylum Arthropoda; class Insecta; order Lepidoptera; family Noctuidae; genus Diarsia; species Diarsia rubi. The sequence goes on along the minus strand of OW026417.1, from coordinate 10,518,251 downwards.
AGTGCGTGCGCTGGGTGCCGCCAAGCCTGACGCCAAGCCGCGCTACCTGCTGGCGCCCACACATCTGTCACTCGCGCTGTCGCAGCCGCCGCTCAGCGGGATGCACATCGACCTCACTATCACGGATATCGTCATCACTGTTTCACCTGGTTAGTTTATCCTTATATCCATATTACTGACCTTATTAGTGGTGTATGTCAGAGAAGATAGTTGCATAGTGGACAAGGATCTTAGAAGGGAAAAGAAGTGAGCTTATGTAGTATGTATTTCGACTAAACTGGCCTTATTAAACGACCCAAAGGGGTGCTATTTTGGAAAGTAGATCACTGCGTAGGCTGCAATTAAGGTGATTTTAATCATGTTTAGAGCATGAGTTTCGCTGCTTAGCCAATTTTTTTATGTTGAGGTCATGGAAAAATAAAACAACAAACATAAGTCTTGTTCTAAAACTTTTAAATTAGAAACCTACTTTATGAAATACATTTCATAAAGTATCTAATTTAAAAGTGTTAACCGTCAGGCTCTAGTTTCAATACAATGCTTCGACCATTTTTCGAGCTTAACAATAGAGATGTTTGCTGACAAAAAAAAATGTGATTCTAATTAGTCCGTCTGTTAGATTATCGATAAATAGTGGATACGTATTTTTTGTTATCAAATCAATAAAAATTGACGAAGACATAACGCGTCAAAGATTTGAGTGGGGGTTTGTGACTTCACTGATCTGTAAAAAATGCCATACTAATTTCATAGAATATGACGTCACACGAGTTTTCAAAGCACTGTATCGTCTTCATTGTTTGCCTACGTGAAAAAAGAAAAAATACGTGTCCAATATTTTTTTAAATCTATATGACGGACTAATTCGTTTTTTTTGTTAACTACCCTATTGTTACAAATACTATGTTATACTATTTTATCAATATACCTTTCATATTTAATTCTGTTTATAGAAATCATAGCTCTACTGAATCGAGTGATGGCTACGATGACAAGCACCGAAGAGAACAACGAAGTAGAAGATGACAAAGCTGCGATCTATAAAGACCTGTGGGCGATTCAACCGTTCAACCCGAACTCTTATTGGTTCTTAAAAACTGGTAATTTGTCCCTTTGTTGCTCATTATTTTATTGTTTTGGTGTTGATGTCCAGCTAAGTATTGATAGAACTATATTAAGTAACTATGTAGACAGTTACTAGTTTTAAATATCATTATCTATTTGAATGTAACTATAAATTAATGGTACATATTATTTATTTAGGGAATTTGGTTCACAAAATAAAACGCATCACAATCTACAACGTGTTAAAATTAGACCAGCAGGGCTATTGCGTATCTTTTAAATCACAGTGGCTATCATATTGTCTATGGATTAACTGTCAAATTGGTTATGGTTTAGTACAAAATGGAACCATTTGACAGTAATTGAAAGGCACTATAGGTTAGCCACTGTCATTTAAAAGATACGCAATAGCCCTGCAGGTCGGTGTTTCTTACGGCCAGTTTAAAGCATGCGCGAGGCGACTATGGACGTCCGCATTAAAATTCATACCATTTTCTACTTTGAACAATGGTAATACCGTCCTATTTTCAATACAGCCTGTAAATTTAGCAAGGATTTTCCCGTTCTGTCAAAACTGACCCTTCTGTCATACAATTCTATGTTTTTGGTTTGTTGTTACTGAAATGTGTGTTTGTCACACAGAAGAGGCTACGGAAGCGATCAACGCAGAGGAAATGGAAGTAGAGCTTACCACTAAGCCTCCAATCAGCGAGATTTGTTTATTGTCATGCCCAACGATCCTGTTGTCGTTTGAAATGCAGATCGGTACCGATACCATACCCTTACTCGTCATGCAAGCGGCGCTTACTGGACAGGTCAAAGACTGGAGTTCCGACGTAAGTATTACATGAGTTGTAGCTTGTATCTCATTAGCATTTTATTCAGACAACTATTACGAGAGAGGCAATGATCGTCACTCAGTGGACGCTTGAAGGTGGACATCCCCGATGAGGTCGAAGTTTTCTTTGGTCTACATGGTGCTGAAGTCCCGAAAGCACCGACAGGTTACACAAAGTATTGACGCGAAGATAGAATGGGTTTCTTGAGTTCGTAAAAATATTAACAACGAAAATAATTCTTCATAACTTTTTAGTAGCGATTCGTAATTCTTTAGGACAATCTGCTGAACAATTTTTCCACTTCCCCGTACTGCAGAGTACGATTTTATGAAATTCTATTTACGCTGCATCCTTCGGGGCTATACCGTAACAAGAACCGCGAATCGCTACCTGTTTTTACTTTTAATTAATTATATTTTTTTGTCGATATTGTCATAAAAAAATATATCCTCAAAGTTGCGAGAGTAAAACGTGACAAAATATAATTCTGTATTTTCTATTGTAGTTCTACGCCGAATCCACATGGGCGATGCAAGTGTCGTACTATAACATGGCGCGCGCCGTTTGGGAGCCACTCATTGAACCTGTGGAAGTACTCAAAGATTATCAGTACAAACACGTGCCCTGGGAACTCAAGTTGGAGGTAGTGTGCCATTTCATTTTATTGACAGTTTTTCTCATAATATTTTACTGTTAATCAAATAAAAGTCATATTATGACTTGGTATGGTATAACACACACACACTTTCACGAGGCAGTTAATGAGATTTTATTACTGTGAGGCAGAATAATACGGCCGGCGGGTTCTTCGAAAGAGATACCACAGCCCCGGACACAAAGTCTAAGTCTGACACTCCCTTCCACGAAGGACTTCCCGGGAGGAGTCAGAATAATACTAATATCAAGTAACATTGTATGGAACTGGTAGTGATGCACGCCCAATAGGCCCACACAACGAAGGAGGGAGCTTAACTGTTTTCTGAAAGGGTTTTTTTCTTCTTGTTTTATTACGACACCTTCCTAATATTTATACCTCCACATATTTTACACACCCTTAAACAAATAACAAGTAACATTGAATGGAACAGGTAGTGATGCACACCCAAGAGGCCCATACAGCGATCGACACAACGGACGAGGCCGCCAACTTGCAGGCCGTGGCACAGCGACATGCAAGCAAGACCATCACATTGTCCAGCAGTGAACCGCTCGAGATCACAATCACTAGGACGGGCATGGAGGTCAGTGACAGTGTTTAGCTCTCATATTTGCCCCTAAAGCTTAGGTTAAAAACCCCTAAAATTACAAAAAAATTCTTGAAAGTTCCTCTAAACAAATCTGTATAACATAAAATGCAAAGCTGACTGACTGAGGATCAACGCATAGGCCAAGCCCCCTAGAAACTTAAAATTTCGCACACGTATTCCTCTTATGACGTAGGCATCCACTAAGAAAGGATTTTTCAAAATACAACCCCATAGGGGTGAAACAGAGGATGAAAGTTTGTATGGAAAATCGTAATTTTTGATATTTCCAACATACACGCGGGCAAAGCCGCGGGCAAAAGCTAGTAATATTATAAAATGAAAAAATGAATATGACACTCCTAAAAATCCCAATTTACTTATTTACCCCCTAAATTAGGGGAGAAACCCCCCACAGTTGGCAACACTGGTCAGTGGGCTTACAAGTCCCGTCATAACAGTGTGCGCAAAAGGCATATTGTTTTGCTAGGCTACTGTGATTTTGTTATAACTATAATAATTGCCATATTGTAGAATCCTAATACAAACTTTACTAGTACTTTGTACTTTGGATAGGCTAAAATTTAATAAAATTGATCGTATTTGACTTAGCTGTCAGTGTTCTTTTTACATGACGGCCCAAACTATGACGTCTTAAGCAGGATTGTGTATTTTTATTTATTTTATATTGTTGGGGAAACTTACAGCGAATACAAACAGTATTCTTAAATGATATGAATTTGAAGGCCAAGTTTCCACTGATAAATTAATTAATTAATCTTATCGAAGTGTCGGAAGGTCACAAAGCTATACAAGGTGTCTAGTGCCATCTCTTTCGAACACTGAAATGAGATATATACCCTTCCGGGAAAAGGGCGTGAGTTTATTTAAGTATGTAAAACCGTTCTTCTGTTTCAGGTGCTAACTCAACTGGGAAACTCGTTTGCTCCTGCAGGGGCGACTGAGTCCTCTATTTTACACAAAACAATAGAAGTGAGTTTAAAATTGATTAACCTTTAAACAACGAATCAAACGACAATATTTGAAAACGGATCTTGAATGCATGTCTCCAAACTTTAAAGTTCATTTTAATAAAACTGTCGCTTGTATCGCATATCGCCGAGCTTCGTGAAAGCAACATTTTAGATAAAACAGAAGTGCAACAGGCATGTCTTTCTATATTTTCTTTTTTGACATCTTTTATTTAATACAAAATATTTTTTTTAGACACAAAATACTTACCACGGCGCGGCTTATGTTCTTCATAACTGTACCGGTCTGACTGCAAAGTTGATATTGAATGATATCCATGACTTCTCTGTTTGTCTTACCGAAAATGATGTATCCTCTGACTACAGGTAAATGTTTTTTCTAAATTTGTTTAAAGGTTTATTCAAAAACTCTGGTTAAAGTTACAAGATGTGTAAAGGGCAAAATATACGAAAGAAAAATTGGATAAACAGACAGTAGTAACAGTAGAGTTTATAAATTAAACCCAATTTTTTACACATTTGTGATTTAAAAATTCGCTTTTAATTTGCTTAAACCAAGAGGAGGTGGCACCCCGAAACATTATCCTACCTAGTTTGTTTTTAGTGCGTGAATAATAATTGTGATATTTTATATCGTAGTGCAGGTTAGGTCTAATTTGGAGCTCAATATTGTGCGTATTGAGTTTTTAAGAACAATCCGTTACTTACATACTTAAACATTGTAAAATTGACCTTATTACGAGACCACTAAGAAGGCTCTGTGTTTTGTTGTAGGGAAGTGGTTTTAGAACCGGGCGCGTGTGTTCCACTGCAACTAAAACATGGAGGACTGAACATGATGAAATTAAACGAACCACCCCCACCGCTCAAATTGATTGTTAAGGTAAGATTTTTAGTAACATAAATTTTCAATAAAATGTGTACATTTTGAGATGTGCTTATTTTGGCGTAATAAGTATTTTGAGCATTGCTTTTGTGTCGTAAGAATAATATTACTCTGTACTTCTTTTTAGGCAGAAATGTTTACATTCCAACTAAATGTTACAGATAGTAGAAATAGACGAACAAGTAACAATCCCGGTTGAGCGCGCGGACAAGCGCTACTTCCCGCTGGGCCGCAGACAAGGCTCCCTTCGCAGCGACAAGAGCACGCCGCTCGTGGCCGCCGTGGAGCCGCGCGGCCTCATCTCCGACATCGTCATGCAGGACGCCGCGCTGCACATCTACCTGCGGAGTGTAGTGCAGGTATGTTACAGATACGCTCCAGTAACGTTCGCAGCGACAAGAGCACGCCGCTCGTGGCCGCCGTGGAGCCGCGCGGCCTCATCTCCGACATCGTCATGCAGGACGCCGCGCTGCACATCTACCTGCGGAGTGTAGTGCAGGTATGTTACAGATACGCTCCAGTAACGTTCGCAGCGACAAGAGCACGCCGCTCGTGGCCGCCGTGGAGCCGCGCGGCCTCATCTCCGACATCGTCATGCAGGACGCCGCGCTGCACATCTACCTGCGGAGTGTAGTGCAGGTATGTTACAGATACGCTCCAGTAACGTTCGCAGCGACAAGAGCACGCCGCTCGTGGCCGCCGTGGAGCCGCGCGGCCTCATCTCCGACATCGTCATGCAGGACGCCGCGCTGCACATCTACCTGCGGAGTGTAGTGCAGGTATGTTACAGATACGCTCCAGTAACGTTCGCAGCGACAAGAGCACGCCGCTCGTGGCCGCCGTGGAGCCGCGCGGCCTCATCTCCGACATCGTCATGCAGGACGCCGCGCTGCACATCTACCTGCGGAGTGTAGTGCAGGTATGTTACAGATACGCTCCAGTAACGTTCGCAGCGACAAGAGCACGCCGCTCGTGGCCGCCGTGGAGCCGCGCGGCCTCATCTCCGACATCGTCATGCAGGACGCCGCGCTGCACATCTACCTGCGGAGTGTAGTGCAGGTATGTTACAGATACGCTCCAGTAACGTTCGCAGCGACAAGAGCACGCCGCTCGTGGCCGCCGTGGAGCCGCGCGGCCTCATCTCCGACATCGTCATGCAAGACGCCGCGCTGCACATCTACCTGCGGAGTGTAGTGCAGGTATGTTACAGATACGCTCCAGTAACGTTCGCAGCGACAAAAGCACGCCGCTCGTGGCCGCTGTGCTGCCGTGACCTTAGAGAGATTAGAGTTAATTAGAGTTTTTTTTTAATATTTTAATTTGTGAGTTTTTTGTTTGTGAATTTTTTCGGTGTTTTGCCGTTTCTGGCCAGGAACGAGTCCAAATCGTCACGCAGCGTTTCTTAGGCCTGCCTCGATGACGAACGACCGTCTTCAGGCACCCACTGTATGACGAATCTGGCCCATATGTCATGACCAATCCTGGAAATGTGACTAAAATTAAAGTTGTAGTCATGATTGTATAACATAGGAAAGTACTAATATTTGTATAATTCGCGAAGCGTATGCAGACGTGATATTATCTAATATTTTCGTTTTTTAGGTAACGAACACGTTGACAGTGAACGTTTCGGTGTACTACATGACGCTGAGCGGTAACGAGGTGCGTCTGCTCGGCGAAGTGAAGCCCGGCGACATACTGCGCCTCCCACTACAGGCCGTGCATACTCCTACTGCCGAGTTATTCTTCTCTGTTGAAGGTAAGCGACAACTTACAGTCATTTGATTTTAGAAACAGGGAATTTATTTTTCATTACTCATACTCTGAAAGTAGGTCATAACATGCCTGCGGAGCGGGTTGAAAGTACTACTTTTCAGCCCTAGGTAGAATCGCTTTCAACTGACAAATGTCAAAATATTCAAAAAAAAACTTGGTCTATTTTCACATTTTTACGAAACCATGTTCCAACTTATTATACAGCCACTCAATTACAGCGCGATTTAAAATTAAAATAACAAAGTTAACTTAAGAATAAAATAAAATTATGACTTTAATAAGATATAGATATAACAATTTCTCTAAAATAACATAGATTTCGGCAAAATGGCCATTTTTTTAAAAGATGATCATTAAAATACTGGCTGTATAGCTGGGCGACCAGAGGACAAAAAAAAACAAAATAAGCGGGAAAGCGACAACATTCGATCAACACTCATTTTTTCTTTAGTTATTAATTTCCGTTCTTATTTTCCTCGTAGTCGTAATGAAAAGCACAGTGTTTACCTCGGGTAAATTACTTATTTAGTCCCTCGAACTATTAGCGCCCTCACTACGTTACGGGCGCCAAACCCCGCCTCGGAATAAATAAGTAATTTTCGCCCCTTGCATAACAATTTACTATTTCATTACTCATACTCTGAAAGTACGTCATGACATGCTTGCGGAGCGGGTTGAAAGTACTACTTTTCAGCTCTAGGGAGAATCGCTTTCAACTGACAACCGCCAAATAATTAAAAAAAAATTAGATCTCTTTTCTAATTCTTATTGAACCATGTTCCAACTTTTTATACAGCCACTAAACTTAAAAACAAAATTAAATAAAGTTAACTTATGAATATAATAAAATTTTGACTAATATAATTTAGTTAGCTATTTCTCTAAAATAACATAGATTTCGGCAAAATCTTTGCCATTTTTTTATTGATGAACATGAAAAACACTGGCTGTATAGCTGGACGACCAGATGACAAAAAACAAAACAAAATAAGCGGGAAAGTGACAATTCGATCAACACTCAGTTTTTCTTTAGCTAATAATTATTGTTCTTATTTACTTTCCTCTTATTCGTAATGAAAAGCAGAGTGTTTACCTCGGATGAATTACTTAATTAGTACTTCAAACTATTAGCGCCCTCACTACGTTACGGGCGCCAAACCTCGTCTCGGGACTAAATAAGTAACTTTCACCCCTTGGATAACAAATAACAATGTACTAATAAAGTATAGAAGTATGAAAATTGTTTTACTTCCTTACATGCCGTTCGCACAACCGGTTCTAAAGGCGTTCTGTTAGATTTGTCAGTTGATTTTGACAGTTCGACTGCCTTTACATCATGAAGGTTTCCTTACAATACCAGCTTGCCTTTTTGTTGAGATCTACATTATATATATTTTTTTTAGAATTTTCACTCTCTTACTTTAAAAGTTAGAGGGGGGGGGGACACACATTTTACCACTTTGGATGTGTCTATCTTTGAAACGATTGACTTTGAGAAAAAATGATTTTAAGAACCTCAATGTCATTTTTGAAGACCTATCCATTGATAGATAGATAGATTTTATGTGTAGGTTTGATGAAAAATTGTTTTTTTAGTTTCAATTCCATGTATGGGAGAGCCCCCTCTTAATCTTATATTTTTTTATATACAGACAGACAGACAGACAGACAGACAGACAGACAGACAGACATGACGAATCTATAAGGGTTCCGTTTTTTGCCATTTGGCTACGGAACCCTAAAAACACATAAAATTCTTCACATATGATTTAACTTTTGTGTTTGCTTATAGGTTTTGTCACTTTGAATTTCGTTTAAACATATTATATGTGTTATATATTTTTGTAATCTCCTTTTAAAACCCTTCATTTTGGTACCCTACTCGATGGTAACGGAAAAAAAATTGTTGAACTCCGCGATATGGCCCCCAAAACCCGCTATTTTTTGTATTTTTTTTAAATTTATGGTGCCAGTGACACTCGCGAATCTAACGACGTATATTTTATTCAAATCCCTTCATCCGTTTAGGAGTTATGAGGGAACAAAGAGAGACATACATAACATACACACATACACGTCAAACACATAACCCTCCTTTTGGGCTTCGCCGCAGTCGAGTAAAAATAAATTATTGTGAATAAATCATTTGTAAAAACAATTTCTTATTTAAATGCTAAAAGCTCATCTTATTCTTAAAATTCTTATCCAGGTTTCACAGTATCTGTATCACCGTTTATTTGGCGCGAGCTGCAACAAGAGGTGAAGATATCGAAGCTGTTGCAGTGCGACTGTAAAGATAAGAACAGCGGAGAGAAATTCTACCTGAAGGTAAGATTATTTTACAAATAGTTTTGCTGTATTGTCACCTTATCTTCCTTGACAAGAGTTTGGTTATAAATTTTCTTCCGTGCTTATACGAAGATTAATTTATTTGGAAGCCAGACATACATCGGCTGTAAAAGGTTTTTTCAATATTGTGTGACATGTACCTATGAGTATGTCCACCTGAGCCTTCATTTTTATGGGAAATATTCTCAGAGCCCGGAAGACCCTGGTTCGAAAATGTGTCGATAAAGCATCATCGACACATTTTCGAACCAGGGTCTTCCGAACTCTTCCTGGTATTTCTGGAAGATAATATAAGCTGACATTGTCCCGTTTTCAGTGTTAAAGATAAAAATAATATTCCAATTTTCGATTTTGTATTGTACAATTTCTGGACATGGATATCCCTCATTACTTACATATCTTCCCCATGAATCGGTCAACTGGAGCAACCTCCTCCTTTCATTCATAAATTTGTTTAAACTAGGCGGTGGGCACAATGGAGCAAGTATTCTATGAGCACACAGCCCGCCACACGTTCGCGTCATCTTGCTACGACATCGTTCTGAAGCCAGCCGTCAAGCTACAGAACTGCTTGCCGGTCGACATCGTGGTCTCTCAGCTAGGACTCAAGAGGACGCAAGTCTTCAAGTCGGGGGAGATGTTCCATCTGTCGCATTTGTCGCCTAATAGAGCGTCTATTGTTATAATGGTGAGTACAGACTCTTAAAAAAAAAATTACATATGCTTACGTGACGAATACGTTGAGGTAACATATTATAAGCTGCTAACATAATAGGGTACTTGACAAAAAAAATCGAATTAGATTGCCCGTCAGATAATTTACAAAAAAATATTGGACACGTATTTGTTCTTTTTTCACGTTAACAATAAATGAAGACAATACAGTGCTTCAAAAACACAACTTTTTTTTTTTTACCAGAAAGTGACGTCACCAGCCCCCCCTCACGTTCTTTGACACGAGTACGCGTATTTCACCAAAAAAATCTAATTGGTCCGTCATATAGATTTCCAAAAAATAATGGACATGTATTTTTTCCCTAAGATGAAGACGATAGAGTGCTTCGAAAAGTCGTGTCATGTCGTGTGACGTCACAAGGCTAGTACTTTTTACCCACAAAGTGACGTCAAAAGCCTCATGATCTTTGACGTTTTATTTTCGTAAATTTTTACTTATTTGATAAAACAAAAAACACGTATCCAATAATTTTCGAAAATCTAACAGACATATTAAACAGAATCAGGTTTTTTTAGTCAGTCAACTACCCTATTGTGATCGTTAGGTTTTTGTAAAATGAGCAACACTGGTTGGGGTCTTGCACAGGTAGAATGAGAAAATAGAAGAAGATACGACAAAAAATACTACTATCTGTAAGTGTATGAATCTCCGCCCTATTTATTTAAAAGATCCTTATCATCCTCTCCTGTTATAAAATGTCCAGGAAAAGTTTGTTGTAATCGCTTCAAATATATTAAAGGGTACATTTTTGTTCAATCAAACCACTAACGATAAAACAACATTTCAGATACAAAACTACCTCGAGAAATGTTGGGTATGTACGAAGAACCTGCCAGAAAGTGAAGCAGAACTATCAGTGTGGTCGTTCGACTCTCACGACAGTCCCTCATTGATGACATTGGACTTGGGTATGCATAGTGTGGATACGGAAGGCACTCAAGTCTTGTCTCTGTACTGTCCTTTCTGGATGCTCAACAAAACAGGCTATACGCTTTGCTATAGGGTAAGTCCACATTTTTATATTGTTCTTGTGACATATTTGAAGTGTTCTGATATTTATATATATTGTGAATTTTGGCATTGAAAATTGGTTCTGAAGTAAATAACTTGTGTGGAAATTCAAAATTTTGATAACAATTATCGGTGCAGAACACGTTTAGGTATTTACTGGGTGCAAAAACTTCTTAAATCGGTATTGTACACTTCGTAAATATTTTATGTAATATAGCCAGTAGTTTCATGTAAGTACATGTAATATTGAAATTTAAAAGCTAGACACTAATGATCACTACCGCCTTTGTATCTTCTATAGGTATTTTATCAATTTTTTCAAGTATGAACTATACAGTAAGTAGGCACTCTATTAGGCTATACTAACTGTGTTTGTCTTGTCATATTACTAAGCCATTGATATGTATTGTAATGACGTCTTCATTCGTACTACTTTGAGTAGACCTGTATATCAGATTGGCCATAAATACATTACGTGGTTACAGAAATCAAAGAAACCAGAAAAAGAGTCCAGCACACCCAACAAGGTATCTTTGAGATGATGTAGCTGTTTTTTAAATCGTTTTTACCTTAATTTTTTATGTTTAATCCTCGATTCGACCGTTACTGCTTTCAAAACTAACAAGCTTCATCTCAATCGATATTTTTAGGATTTTTTGGTTTCGATATTGATTATGATTGTTGTTTATAGCATGCGTTTTTCAGTGGGGTCATAGCCTAATCCGAAAGTATACGTATTTTAGAGTATTTACCGCCTATTTGTCACGATAGATTCGGTGAGATGTGTTAAATATAATTTAAAAAAAAATATATTATTGATTTTTATTTGTTATTATTTATTAGTTAATTAATTGCAAATATTGTATGGGTTATCCATTTTATGTAAATTACAGATTAAGCATTCACGTTGCAGTAAATTTATTAGACGCCATACTTCTTGTTTGCCGGTAAGTGCAAACATTATTTGAGCACTTTTATGAATAAGAATAATATGGTTATATTATTTTGCTACTTACATTAAGCACTCTACAGAGGTTTTGGTAACAACTTTTGTAAGTTTTAAATATTTTGTGTGGTGGGGTTTTTGGGTAAGAAATGATTATTCAATGAATCTGACATTTTTGACACAGATCAGTTTACGAAGTTGTGAAGGTCGGGTTCAATATATATTCTTAAATGTTGTTGTTTTTAAGTAATTGCACACATCGTAGCTTATTTTTTTTTGGATTACCATGACCCTACTGTATTTATTTTGCTTTTTAGCAGCATGTATTCTATATAAGTATCAATTTGTTTACTCTAGTGATAATTCGTTGTATTTAAAATTATTGGCATGACCAATGAATTTGCATGATCACACATTAATCTGAGTTCCATTTAATCATCCAATTTATGATACTATTTTAATATGAGTACTTCACAAGACGTTACTTCGCTAATGCAAAATTATTTTTATTTGTATTTTTCAAGGGTATATTTTGTATTAACAAATACGTCAAGTGAATAATTGCAGAAGCACATTCTTTACTAGCTTTGCAGGTTAAGGTGAGCAAGCTTAAGGTACAGGATAATGCGAAATGCCTTGAACTCAGCATTGGCAGGCAAAATATTTGAGTTTCAAATGTTAAATAGGTTTTTGGTTTTTTTAGAATGCGGATGATTCTGGCAACGTTATTTTCCATCCTAAAGAATATAAGGAACCGATACTGTTCTCGTTCCGTGCTAAGAACTTCTTCGGTAAGAAGAAAGCGGCCATCAGACTGGAGTTCGGCGAATGGTCGGATAAGTTCCCACTTGACGTTCCCGGCAGTTCCGGTGTTATACAGTGCAAAAATGAAGGGAGGAAGTATGAGGTAAGTTTATTAAATAAAATTTTAGTAAGGTATTGCTATGATCTTTAACGTGCGAAAAGGGAAATGAAAGAGACAGAATAAAGTGAAGGTTACAATGTCCAAGTCACAAAGTTCTGTTTGCGGGTGGGAAATCATCAAATGACCCTTCTCTGGGTGGAGTGAAGGGGCGTGTCAGACTTGTACTAATCGTCGGCTCTTGTTTCGTTAATAAAATTAAAAAAAAATACTTGCCTTGTTTTGAAGGTGGCCGTAACAAATCAGCTGATGTTCAACAGTTTAACCAAGATGGTGATATTCACGCCATACTTCCTGATTATCAACGAAGCGCCTTTTGATATTCAATATCAGGAGCTGCACAGATCTGCCGACCCTTGGATCACGGTAAGTTGGGAACTAAAAATAAAAATATGAACAAACCTCTAGCATTTTTTTTCTAAAATTTATGCGCATTTATCGCCATACAGCCTTCCGATTCTTTAATGAAACCTACATACATTCGGTTATCTATGGAATTGCATCACAAACCTGTATGAAAGCTCTCGTAAGCGGGATACTCGTCATCATTCATTCATACTGGGTGAATTTCCATGTGCACCCAAATAAATGTAAATCATTTAAAGGCTGTCATTGACTACTGAAATCGGTCTTCAACAAATAATTTTATGACAAATGATACTCTAGAGATACTACTCTTTACTCGATGGTTTAAATAGAACATTGTTAATGATTTCTCAGGTGCCACACAACTCTAGCGCGCCTCTATGGCCCGTCATAGAGAGAGAAGACAAGTTGTTGGTACTGCGCGTCGCTGATGCCGTTGGATTTACTGCACCATTCTTGTTCACCGAACAACATTCTGTTTGCTTGAAACTCGACAACGAGGTAAGATATTTTTGAAATTATTTCTATAAAGGGTGTAAGGGACAGCCCTCCGCAAACTGACGGGTGCAAGAAAGAAAGAAAGAAACTCGTACCAAGAATTCTCGAGTTTCAAGATCAAAATGTTATAGTAATTATTTTCATATTTTTTTACGACATTGTGCGGCTGGGATTTGATTTATGAAGAAGGAATTTAATTAAAAGTATAAAAGTATGAATATTGTTTTACTCCCTTTATATGGCGTTCACACAACCAGTTCAAAAGTCGTTCTGTTAGATCTGTCAGTTGATTTTGTCAGTTTGACTGACTTCGCATCGTAGAGGTTTCCCTACAATACCTACTTGCCTGGTTTTGAGGTTATTTTCGATTTTATAAAATAACTCCGAAACTCGGATTTAGTTTACAAAAAGAACTTTTGTCGGAGTTAATATGATAAATGTAGACAGTGAAAAACAAAGTTTGATGTTGACACAGTTTGGTACGGGATTCCATATATCCATGAACAAGATCTTTTATTGGTCTCACACAGGACAACACAAAATATTTTTGGATATGAATGTGGATGGGTATAAGAGTAGCGGAAGACCAAAGACACGATGGATGGACTGTGTTAATAATGATATGGCAAAAAAGGAGGTGTCTCTTGAGATGACGAGAAACAGAAAAGTATGGAAAAAGAGGACATGCTGCGCCGACCCCAAATGAATTGGGATTAGGGCAAGAGAATGATAACACAGGATAAAACAAATTGATAAGAAAATTAAGATAAAAAAATCAAATAAGAGAAACACCTACACACACAAACATTTAAATTAGTCCCGTAAGAGGCCAAAAGTCCTGTATCTCGGCTCTTTATTCTGAATCATATTCCACCGGATTTTTTTTTTGAAAAGTTTTAATTTATTTAATGACTTTACAATTACTATTCTTTTGTTTCTATTTAAAATTACATTCTAAAATGTCTCTGTACGCAGCACTTCATTTCTGTATGTAAATAATCAACTTAAATAAAATAAAAAACAACAATGAATGTTCAAATACTCTAACGAACAACGCGTGAGATCAGCTGTTCACTCCCTGCCTAGCTACATAGTTCAGTGGACTCGTCGTCGCGCTTGCCGTTCGCTACGTCCGTTTTGCTATAATAATAAAAAATAGCGGAGCGGAGAGCTGCCCTTACATTTTGTACATATTGCCTCACTTTTCTGATGTTTAGAAACCCATTTTTTTTTATTAGTTAAGTCTATTTTAAAATTTATTAATATTTTTTTTCTTAGTATGGTGGTTTACACGTAGAAGTACAGCTCACGGAAGGCGCCACTTACATCACAGTGCGACAGTACCGCGATGGACACGCGCCCGCGCTTATCGTCAACTACTCGCCCTATGACGTCACTATCTATGAAAAGGAGAATGTTAATACTAGGTAAGGTATTATAGATCTTTCGGCTGCGGGTTGTACACTAGTTACCGCGGCCTCGACGTATAGGGCTAAGAAGGAACATGGGTGGTTTTTAGTCAGTAGAAGTCTGACACTCCCTTTCGCTCTGCCCAAGAGCGGGAGGGGAGTTATTTGATTATTTTCCACCCGCCAAAAAAAAAGAAAGTATTTTAATGTCTAAAACCAGTTCTTTCAGGTTCCGGTGATACTTTCTTGTGCAAATAAACTTTCTAAGTTAACAACAGCGAGGCTCCATAGAACGGCCCGGTAACGGGAAAACGTATTAAACCTGCATCAAAATAATATAATGTCAAAGACAAGAAAAACTTGCCACAAATCCATACTAAGCATTTCATTCAGTTCAGTGTCGGTTCGAAGCAAGTTTTAGGATGGAGCGATAACCGAATAATTATGGCTCTGTTGAACACAGTCACCAATTTTAATTCTTGGAAAATCTTGCATGTTTCACTGCGGTACTCAGAGATATTTAATGATTACTTAAGCCGTCACTTAGTAAAGATTTGACATACTTTTGTATGACAAAACTGTCAAAACCTTTACTAAGTGATGACCTAAGTAATCATTAAAGCTCACTGAGTGCGGCAGTGAGAGTCATACTGTTCTCAGCTTGTCTGCCGTATGGATCGTCGAACAGAGATCGATGGAAAGCCAAAGACCTAGGGACTACGATTGGTTAGATTTTTTAGACTATCCTATCCGTAACTAAATAAGAGTTATTTAGTCGGCTAACGGAACTGATTCACCAAGTTCCCCGTAGTACTAGTACTTGTAGAAACTATACTACACACAGTAAAATTAGGGTAGATAAACATAATATAGTCTCAAAACACAAACAAGTACACACACACACAAGACAAATAACAAAACTAAAAACAAAACTCAGGCAAAACAAAAACCAAGAAATCAAAACTAAAAACAAAATTAATTAATCAAAACTTCAAGGCTAGTCTAGCCTTCAAGTTTTGATACTTGTAGGTAGATGTTAAAGTAGACATATTTATATATAAACTTAGTATCTAGTATATTGCGTATATGTATATTTAGGTGCTCAGTTGGTTTTCTTACTTACTTAGTATTTGGTTGTTCTTTTATACGTAACTTGCAGTTAAAATTAGCGCGTAAGAGATTAATAGAGTATAAGATTTGTGCCTGGTTGGTGGCAATCGGCTGCTCCCCGTTGTATTGGACAATATCTGCCCCATTGTGTGAATTTCATATAGCTTATAGCCAAGCCAATATTCAAGATTGGCTTTGAGTCTTACCTCATGCTGCTGAACACTGTTATTTACCAAAGGCCGATTCGACATGACTGGGTTAATGTGGGCGGACTTTTGATAGTACTCAGGCTAACCCTTAGGGGATTTCAGATGTAAATATGATTTTAAATATTCCTTTTTGCTTTGGAAGGTGGGAAATCATCAAATGGTTTTCCTCCCGCTCTGGGCAGAGCGGAGGGAGTATCAGACTTGTACAGACTAAAAACCACCCATGATTGTAATTATGCTTCAATATATCTTTTCTTTTCAAGGGTATTATTATCGATGCACAAGGTTCTGTATACGTGGGAGAACCCCGCAGGACCGCGAATTTTAATATTCGATGGGTTTGAGAAAAGGGAGATTGAAAACGACCTCAGGAAAGACGGGTTTGGGGAATTCATGTAAGTATAATCATAGAATTAACTGCAGCATTCGAACGCAATGTGAAACAATTTCAAGTTAACCTTTTAAGGCCAACGTGCCTGTCGGCAAACGAAGTTACGTGCCGTTTACGCACCCATTGTTTGTTTTCTTTTCACCTTGGAACGAAATTTGAATGAAACTGTCACCCTGAGTCTTACTACTCTAGAGTATTATACAGTGTGATTGATCGAAGGGCATGTTATATACTCATTTCTATCACGGGTTAGATTCCCAGGTCGGACAAAGAATTCTTGGGTTTCATCACCAAGAATAGGGATGTTTACTGACTTAAAAAAATGTGATTCTAATTAGTCCGTCTGTAAGATTACCGAAAAATATTGGATACGTATTTTTTGTTGTATCAAATCAATAAAAATTGACGAAGATACGCGTCAAAGATTTGAGTGTGGGTTGGTGAAATCACTGACCGCTAAAAAGTGTCATACTAATGTCTAAGAATATGACGTCACACGAGTTTTCAAAGCACTGTATCGTCTTCATTGTTTGCTTTCGTGAAATAAGAAAAAATACGTGTCCAATATATTTCGGTAATCTATATGACGGACTAATTAGTTTGTTTTTTGTTAACTACCCTATTACTCAGTAGCAGCCACGGAGACTGAAGATGTGCCCAGTTGATGGCCCTAGACTCAGCCACTATTAATAAATATTAGGTAAAATGTTCGTGTACTATTTAGTACAACTCTGTCTTACTCTACGGGGATTACAGTCGTGATATTATAATGTTACATTTCTAGGGTCAATGAGACTACAACAGTTTTTTGGGTGTCCTTCCTGAACGGGTTACAGCGAGTGATATTATTGACGGAGGACCCGATACTTGCAAGCGGTGCCCTCACCATAGGCGATGCCGAACATGTTGATACGGAACTGGTGCTGTCCATGCACGGCATTGGAATGTCACTCGTCAACGATCATGAACAACTTGAGATCGTTTACTTCAGTGTATCCAAGTATGTATAAAATGCAAACAAAACTGCTTTTATTGTTTTTTTTAATTGAGGTACTTCGACCTAGAATGATCTTATACAATAAAATATACAGATACATTTTTAAGGCAACACTATAAAATGTCATTGTAATATGAGTACCTCACCAGTCAGAGTGAGCCTCAGTTTGAGTATGTGTACCTCTTGTAGTATGTATTTTGGTGTATGCTTTGATGGTTGTCCTTAAATAAATAAATAAAAATATATTATTATCGCACCACCGTCGCTTTTAAAAGCGGGAAATTTTATTGAACTAGGTGTGTTATACGGCCGAGTTCAGTTAAAATATTTTTTAAAATTAATATTAATGTTTCAAAAACCCACAAGTTTCATTTACGTAAGTTGTTAAATTTTTAAAGCATAATAAATAGTGGCCGTTTTTCCAAACAAAACACGTTTCATTTCAGCAAATGTTTTTTTTTTATTTGAACTACTCGGCTACTCGGACCTCAATCTTAAAATTAAACAAAAAAATGTCGAAATAAAATCGCCTTGTTGTATCTTGAACGCACCGAAAATTGTCAATCCAACAGCACAATTTTATTGAGGCATTTGTTCAGTCGTCAGTTTTGTTTTCAGCTCCGGTATAATATGGGAACAGTGCAAAGTAGGCGCTCGACGTTACAAAAAGATTGATGGATCGAAACTTATCCAGTTCGAGGAATGCTACCAACGTTATTTGTCTCGGAAGTTGGTCAGCGACGAACCTGTGCCGCCTAGAGTCATGATAGACGAGAAAATCGAGGTATTTTTTAAAATGAATTATATATTTTTTATCTATCTTCTTCTTATATAACATTTTCGTGGCACAGTGTTAGTTACCACACTCCTCGGAAACGGTTTGACCGATTTTTATGACATTTTGTGTGTAAAGTGGGCATGAAAATAGGTCGTAAAGTACTTTTCACCCTCCTAACCCCACCCGAAGGTAGGGTAGGTAGAAAAAGGTGCAATGCAATGCATGCAGGGTACAGCTAGTTTTAATATACATATAATGTTGTAGTCAGACTTTCGGACTACCCGTAACTATTGTGAAGTATCAACAAATGACAGCCGATATTCAATGGCTTTACGTCATTACCGAAGCACGGAGCAGTTTCAATCGGTAATTCATCTCAACTTTAATATTAGTCACCGTTCCACGGAACGAGCTTTGCGATTTGATCGAACAGTGCGTCTGTTATTATTTAGTTATGACACCCTCTGATATTAGAACACATACATATAAGTTAAAGGAATAGAAATAAGAATACAATTCGTAAATAGTCGTCGAGGTACTCGTATTATTAGTTGAAACCTAATTTCCACCGTTTTTCCACGTAATATTAAAAATTGTAATGTGATTCGTATTATTATCCTATTATGATTCCGCTAGAGCGGCTTTTTAGGCTCCCAGATTATAACTTCCTCTTAGCGTCTCGATGGCAATCTTAATTTCTGAGCTACTAGTTTACCGTTTTCGGTAGCGTCTATCAGTTCCGCTAGATTGTAATTTTAACAATGATACACAGATCGACTTCGAAGAGATGCGTCAACTGAAGCCCGTAGTCCGTTTACTTCGGCGGACGCTACAGCCGGGTCTATGGATGTCGTACGGTCTGACGCCGCACTCGCGTCGCTTGCACGCGCGACTTCATCGCCTCCAGATCGACCAACAGCTTCCGTTGCCGACCTTCCCTGTGGTACTAGCGCCTGTACCTCCTCCCAGATCTATTGTTAATGATGACCCTGCCGGTAAGTGTTACATTAAAACAGTAGTTTGAATAACACTCATCTTTAAAATCTTTCTTCTTTTCTGTGTGTTATCTTTCTTCTTTTAGTCAAAATTTTTTGGGTTTTTTTAGTTAGAATTGCACTTGTTGAAGCGGTCTTTAGCTCGATACCAATAAATATATCACAATATTTCTTCTTCTTCTGAAATGATTTTTATTGATTATATGAGTAAACTTAGTATGTACATAAATAAAAAAGTAATAAATAAACTAACAAGAAACTATAAAAGGGCATCAAATAACTGCTCCTCAATACTGTCAGCCGAGAAGTTTTTTGGGCACATTAGCATGTGCCCAAAAAACTTCTTCTTCTTGTAACAATATTATTTTTATACTAAATAAATATGGGTATATCATTGAAGATTTATAAATATAAATCGAGTAAAGCGTTACTGCAGTTTTTAAGCACATTCGTATGTTGACAAGAACATAAAACGGTTTCATCAAAAATAAGATATCGTCGACGCCGTGTTTTATTTGAAGACTACGAATATGATGTATCTCAATAACAACGAGCTATATTGTCATTCGCAAAACAGTATTAGAATTATTAACATGTACACTTACCAGAAAACTTATACATACCCGATCTTGCATCATGTTCTACCAAATTCTGTAGGACTATTTCTAAATAATACCTAATCTTTTTTGCATGACTGTGGATTCGCACATAGTTCCTCGAGGTACGAATAAATGCTTGCTTTTGCTACACTAACCAGGCTATTAGCTTACACAATGGCGCTTGTTCAGTATACAACTAAAAAATACCAAAATTAAGTCGTATTTTCATATATTTTAGGTATGAAGCCGTTTATCGAAGTGTCGATAGTAGAGCGAATTATGGCCCACAGTATGGTTCGCCAGTACAAATACTACAAGGTTCTGATTCAAGAGTTCCATGTAAAGGTGGACATGGGACTGATCAACGCTTTCTTGGGGATGTTCCCGCAGCGGCTACTCAATGAACAAGAAGCGGTAATAATAGGATTTATTTTATTCACCTAGTATGTAATGAGTACGTCTTTGACGCGCCATTTTTCAACGCGCACTGTATTTTTTAATGCTCAGCTTACCATTAAGATTTGAAAAGGAGTGTTTGAGTAGTAAAAAAAAAGATTCGTTACAAGAACCCCTGTGAAGAAGAGGTCTTAATTCCTGATAGTACAGCCAGTAGTATACTGGCAATCTCACGGCAAGTGATATGATTAACTAACTGAAATAATCCAGTTATTAAAAAAAAAGCATTAAAAGTAAATAATAATTATTGTTTCGATAAGACTTTCAGAAATCGAAAGCCAATAATTTTGATAAAAGAAAATACATTGGCCTGTACGTCACAACTTTTGGCGTATACATGGTCACTGGTTACTCGGAGAATAGGATATTTCACCAAAAAATCTAATTAGTCTGTCTGTTAGATTATCGAAAAATATTGGATACGTATTTTTTGTTTTAAATTGACGAAAATAACACGTCAAAGATCATGAGTGGGGGTTTTGACGTCACTTTGTGGGCAAAAAAAGTACTAACCTTGTGACGTCACACGACTTGACACGACTTTTCGAAGCACTGTATCGTCTTCATCTTTTGTTTACGTGAAAAGGGAAAAAATACGTGTCCATTATTTTTGGAAATCTATCTGACGGACTAATTAGATTTTTTTGGTGAAATACCCTATTCTAACCCTATGGCGTACTGGAAATAACACTTCGAGTTACCGGTAACCCTATACAGGGTGAATTTGAATGAATGCGACAAAATGAAATGGGAGCTTCAGTTGCAGTAACATAGTAATTATAAACAGTTTTTTCTACAATCTAATACGTTAAAAAAAATTACGCGATTATCGTTTTCAAAAGGTCCATTGATGTTATTATCTTTATTTAAGTACGAATTATCGGTATTCCAGCAAAATATTTAATATGCAAAATAAATAAGAAAAATTAAAGTATCAAAAAATCTCGCCCGACTCATCGCAGTGCTCAATAATCGTCGTGGAGTACTCATGTTATTAAACGTTGCCGTTCATAGCGGTCATTTACCTAATTTTGCCTATTTTCTAATGTAAGTATCGCGCGAAGTTGCCAAACCTCGCATGAGCGCCAGCGCCGACATCCCTTCCCGGCGACCGGCCCGCCGCCCACCACCCTTCCTTCGTTCATTAGTCGTCCTAAAACGTTTGTAGGTCACGGTCGCGCGCGCATTCCGCAAATCCTACTTTACGTATCGCGAATAATTTTTATTAATCGTGCGCGCGGGAGAGATGCGCGGGCGGCCGGGCGGGCGGAGGCGGAGGCGGCGGCGCAGCGGCGCGGCGCGGGCGCGGCGGTGGCGGCGCGATTCATTCATAGCGACAATGTACCTAAATCGTGCCCACTACACGAAAACAGTAGTACGCGAAATTATTTGATACTTTAATTATTTTAACGCTTTTCGTAACACTGATCAATTATTTTTTAATTTTACATTTGATATTTTATACATTTTCTTGACAACACGTATTATTGTATATTTAAATTTGTCGCATCTATTCAATTTCACCCTGTATATTGTTTTTATCTGAATGTTTAAATACCGAATTTGTTAAAACCGATACTTAAGGCAGGCTGATATTAATTTGTACAGAAATAAATGAACTGTTTACATTTTCAGCTGGAAGCATTCCAACATGATTTAGAAAGAGCAAGGCAGCCATTAGAGGCTTTAGCAGCGATGGGAGTGGCAACAGATCTCAAGAATTTCTACGACAATTTGCATTTATCGCCGCTCAAGGTAAATAAAATACAAAACCAAATATTTTTCAGTACACTTCTCAAATAACTTCTGTCAAATAACGACTGTATTTTCTGGTTGTTTAGGTGCATGTTTCGTTCTCACTTGGTGGGTCGACTCAGCTGCCAACGTTCATTGGCACGGTACTCCAGGGCATTGGTGTTACGTTGACGGACATGAACGACGTTGTATTCAAGTAAGATTTTTTTAATTAACTGTTAAATCGTCTGACTAATGAGGATAGTAATATTTATGCTAAGATCATAATGTTAATGTCTTAATTGCAAGTTTTACTGATAAAAAACTTAATGCAATGTGCAAAAGTCCTTTCAATGGTCTACTATCTTAACTAATGTTACAATTAATGTGAAAGTAGGTTTGTTTATTGGTCACGCTTTCACACATCTTAATGGCTAAATTGATGTCAAAACAGGATCTGTATTAGGGTATAATAATTATGATACCTTTTCATGGGTTCATTTCTGAACAAAAGGCAAAGAATGCCGCAGGCAAAAGCCAGTTGACTGTAAATGCAAATTAGGTCGATCTACTATTAACTTTAATAAATCCCTAGAGAAGTAGACGCATATAATTATTTAATAATTACTTTTATTTTTAAGAAGTGACATTTATCCTCAGATTATCCTACTATGAAAAGAACTACGAGTTCTTGTCACAGAAGGAGTTGGTTGGTCAAGTACAGAACCACTACAAGGGCCAAGCACTAAAGCAACTGTATGTGCTAGTACTAGGTCTAGATGTGATCGGTAACCCATATGGCCTGGTCGTTGGGCTCAAGAAGGGCGTGGAGGATCTGTTCTACGAACCATTTCAGGTTTGTTTTCCATTTTTTGTAAATTTCATTACGTACACGGAAATGGATTGAGATGGTGAAAAACAACGTTATGTCTATGTACTAAAAACAAAAAAGGTTTTATTTGCCTGGTTTCGGTTGGGACGATGCGACTCCACGTAGTGCCGAACTAAATACGACAACTGATACGTTTGCACACCCATACAATTTTGTTGAAGAGACTGCTATTTACAAAATATAATAAAATGGTTAATTTCCGCCATTTTATTTTATTTTTAAAAGCAGCCTTAAACAATTAAATCTCTTTAAAATGGTGTCGACAAGTGACATATCTGAAGAAGTAGTGTTAAAACACAAGTGACATATTACAGGGAGCTATCCAAGGTCCGGGCGAGTTCGCTGAAGGTCTTTTCCTCGGAGTGCGCTCGCTCGTGGGCCACACGGTGGGCGGCGCGGCTGGAGCTGTGTCGCGCATCACTGGCGCTATGGGACACGGGCTCGCTGCGCTCTCTCTCGACAAGGTACACTTATAATATATAAGTATAAAAATGTAAAGTAGAGGAGGAAATGATGGATAGATTGTATGAAGGATGGTATGGTATGACTCGGAAGGTGATTACTGCTGAGATGACGAATGATCGAGAAGTATGCAATAAGAAGACATGCTGCGCCGACCTCAAACAATAACGAAGTATTTGGTATCAAAAATGAATTTATAACCTATCCAACGCATTCATCATTTGATACGCGTTCTTACTAAACAATTGTTTTACTTTCTAAGGACTACCAACGACGTCGGCGTGATAATATTAATAAGCCGCCTGCGAATCTGCAAGAAGGTCTTGCGAGAAGCGGCAAAGGACTGGTCATGGTATGTACATCTGTTCAACTAGTATTTCGAATAGGCATTAATAGAAATTAAACAATTTTTTTTACGAACTTTGATTGTGGAACTCTGTACCATTTCAGCATTATTAATAAATTATGGTCTTGTTAAGATTTGGCGAATAGTACCTTGGTGATCAAAGAGTCGTCTTTCGCATAATACCTATGTTTAACTAGTGCAAAAATCCAAACGAACAGGGTGTGGTAGACGGCGTGACCGGTGTATTCACGAAGCCCATAGAGGGTGCTCGTGAGCAAGGAGTGGAAGGGTTCTTCAGGGGTCTGGGCAAGGGTGCTGTCGGCCTGGTGGCCCGGCCCACCGCCGGGGTCGTAGACTTCGCATCCGGCTCACTTGATGCTGTCAAGAGGTGATGCATGCGATGATAACTTGCACGTCATGTTTGTGTGTTGCATCTGTTACATGTTTGTTTCTTGCAACTCGAACGATTGCTTGATCATAATATAATACTTGCATGAAGAATTTTGGAAACATTTCATTGATATGCATGTATTTTCATGTTTATAACTTTGCATGCTGAAAAGTTGATTGAGCTGAAGTAAAGAATGACCTTTAATAAATCCTGCCATAATAGCTACTTACAATTAAACAAACTCTTAAACACCTCTTTTTATAAAAAAAGTAAACTCGAAAATCAAAATATTAAAAATATCGTTATCAAGTGATAAGCGGGTAAGTACCCGAACGAAATATATTCCTCGGGATCACTATGTAAATTTACTCGCCATCAGGGCGTACTTGACGGCGTGACCGGCGTGTTGATACGTCCTATCCAAGGGGCGCACGAGGGGGGTGCGGGGGGGTTCGTGAAGGGCCTGGGTCGCGGGGCGGTTGGCCTGGTCGTGCGGCCCGTCGGCGGGGTCGTGGACTTCACGTCCGGCCTCCTCTCGTCCGTTAGGAGGTGGTGAGGTTACCGGACTTTGTAGATGTCTCATAGATGTAGGTTTGATAGGTATATGCTTAGAGTAGACTCAGAGTGATCGTTTCATTCAAAAAACCGTATTTACTTCATAAGCCATGATACAATGAAATGATACGCACACAAGCCTACGAGTACGTACGCAGTTGTCGTACGTAGCCTAAAAAGGCCAACTTGAAATTCACATTGCTGGCGACTGCGGTTATAAGCCTATTAATTCAATGGGTGTATGAGTAAAGTTTGGGGTTTATATTTAGACGTAGGACTGTGTTAGGGTGCGTTTTCAAAGAAGCTGAGACGAGCAGAAATCGATCAATTACATTGATTCAAATCCCGTCTATCATCTATCCTGTGATTGATTTAGCACAGAAACCGACCAATCAAGCTATACTAAAGGTTTAACTTAACAGGTTATGCGGATCTCTCATTGTTCGGGAAATATATACAAAGCGACACCATGTCATACTGGAAATTTGACAACAAAAGCATAAGATCGAATGTACAACTCTCTGTATTTTGTTCATCCGACCTTACGCTTCTGATGTCGAGAAAAGCTTGATGTGTCGTTGTGTACATCTTCGCTCGCCTCCGCTGTTATGGAAACCGAGCTTTTGATAATAGGATCTCTCTGAAATAGATTAGCTAATATGGGTGGTATGGGTGTAGGAATCATTTATTTATTTATTTATTTTTTTATCATTTCATCCTATTTTCCATAACTCTTCTAGTATTGCACTAGGTATATTATCTTATCGCATACTTTTGTTCCTAATGCTTTATTTGTACTGCTCTTTTGTTGTGCTTCTTTCATAATG
Organism: Diarsia rubi; assembly: GCA_932274075.1. NCBI lineage: Eukaryota > Metazoa > Arthropoda > Insecta > Lepidoptera > Noctuidae > Diarsia > Diarsia rubi. Next base: position 10,492,470 of record OW026417.1, on the reverse strand, counting down.
TATTGTTACGCATGTGCTTGTGCATAACTTGGTGATTGGTTTACAATCAGATGTTTTATAAATCTGTAGAGTAAAAGAAAAAAAAAGAAATTAAAGTTGGTCCTCTATACTATACCATTAAAGTTCCCAAGTAAATTAAATCATAATTATTTTGGGTCCACACAGAGCTTAGCAAATTCGCTGTTTTCAATACACCTACTCACCTAATATTTTACTTGAACGTGTATCAATATAGAGCTGCTGATATGTCTGAAGAGATAACGAAACGTCGTCCGACGCGGTACATGGCACCCGACTGCGGCATCAGACCTTACTCCAGGTTAAACGCAGAAGGATACAAGATGCTCTTCGAGTTGGAGAAGGTTTGTATTACAAGAGAAAATCTTCTAGATCGTCACATTTCTATCAAACAAAATCTTCTATAGTGTCACATTTCTATGAGACAAAATCTTCTTGGATGTTACATTTCCGAAATCTGAGCTAATAAAATTGTCCTTATGGTAAAAATTTAATTTTGAGGGTTTTAATCTTGGCAACATGTTTTGGTCTCAAACATAACTTGTTTGCATTGATGTTAGCTATTAATTAATTATTACGCGGGCCTCTGTTTTGAAAATAAGTAAATATCGAAGCCAAGTAATTCAAAGCATTTTGCTGATCTAACTCGTCGGCGCGCAACGAACGCTGCATTATAAACGAACGAGCGAAAAATCGCTTCTCGTAAAATAGTTGTTTGAAATCGTTAATGTTTTCATATATCGCCATGTGCTTGAATTAAAAACGCACAACGTGCCGCGCGACACCCCGCGTCTCCGTAAATCCGAAAACAAATTAAAATGTTTTTATCTCATTATTTCACTTCGGTTCAAATATTATTGATAGTGTAAGGACCGACAGTGAAGAGCGAAAGAAAGATAAATTGTGTCGTGCCGACTCCAAATAATAATGACCAAGGGTAGGAAAATGATGACTAGATCTTAACTAATGTTTTTTTCCTAAACAGGGCAAGTACGTCACCACGGACAATTACGAGGCTCACGTATGGGTGATCCCCGGTAAAGAAGTGGTCCTGTGCACTGACAAGCGGATGCTATACATTGAGAAGAATAATGTGTTCGGCGGATGGCAGGTATGGAACCTACTCCTTTTAAACAACATGAAGAACAAACAGAATTATGTTTGTTTCTTTCAATTTCTAACGAGCCATAACATGTGGAATGGAAGAACATCTAATCTTATTTTCACTCATTTCAACTATTCCACTCATTGGTCTCAAGTTCGAACCCAAAATACGCAACTCTGGTGTGTTAAATTCATGTGCGTTTTGTATATTTATCACTTGTTTCGGTGAAGGAAAACGTCGTGAGAAAACCAGCATTAATAGTCGGTTATTTTTACCCACATTTCATATTATGAAACTTGATCGTAGCAAATGTTATCACTTTTTTTAATAATATTTTCTTGATAAACACAAAAAATACTACGTCATCTTTTTCACTAAAATTATTTATCGGAAGCCGAGGGTCATGTATATCTTGTAAATATTTCATGAATATACGGCACCGTGCTTTTGAAAACTTGTGTTCTGATAAATCCTGGTAAAGTAACTAACAAACAACACACAAATGCTGTTAGATTTCGTTAAATGTAAACGATAAATCTGATTCAGTGTACATACTCGTACCGTAATTATTAAAAAAAGAGTAATTACGTAAATTAAAGTTTTAGTGACGAAAAATCAACAAAACAGCAACTAACAATGAAAAATTTGAGTTACTTAAAATACAAAATGAGTAGCTTCATAATATTCGAGCGACCTAATATTTGTTTGAGTGTCAACGTTACGTCCTGCATTTTTTTCAATATTAACAAATGATTTATTTATAATGAGCGGTATTTTATATTAAATGAAGTGGTTCGAATAGAAAAACCACTTAACTTCCCTAGGCCCAGTCGACGGAGACCCGCTTCGCGTGGCTCCTACTTCTGGGTGATTTATAGAAAAAAATACCACTAGGGGGATGGCGGGATCCTCTTCTAACCTAACCTGTCCGAATCGGGATGCCCGAAGACCCGAGCTCGCTTCGCTCGCTTTTGCATCTAAGTTTTCCTAGTAGGGTTCGCAAAAAAAGGGTATGTCGGGATCTCAGTTCGAAAAACTCTGTTACAAATATCGTATTGTATCGTTATGTAAAACTATGTTAGTTGCCCTTTCTGTATTTCTAGTCGCTGACTTAGTATCTTGGTCGCACGGCTAGAATTTTAATATCTGAACAGGATTAATCACAACTATTCACAAACCGCTTTTTTAAACTCGTTCTGGATTTTATTATTAATCAATATTCGTCGTTAGTTTAGTTAATTTTTCGCTAACTCAAATACATACCGCTCAAGTAATTAAAACAGTATCTCATCAGTAGTCGCAGTCTTTTTTTATTCGCTCGTTTTATAAATCCCCAAAAAAAAGAGTTACAGCAACTAAAAAGATTACAGGTATACTGCAACTAAAATATCCCAAGAAGGGAATAACAAAATAGATCATGTTGGGTGCCGGTAAAGGAGTGACCATATTATCGATGCGAATCAACTTGAGGCTGTCAGAACACCTTGTATGTCTTTTCTTCTGTTATTTATCTCGATTAGTATGATCACTGCCTAAAGGTAAGAGGTTTCCACAATTAACCTTTCAGATACTCACTATAATTTCTCCAACAGATCTTATGGGTATATCTATGGACGGAGCTCCCCGAAGTGCCAACAGCCGTGAACAAGGGCGTGTACGTGCCCACAGCGAAGAAGAAGGTGCTGGGCATGTTCCCTACGTCGGGCTCGGGCAAGGTGATATTCCTCTACGACGAGCAACAGAAGAAGTACCTACTCGCACAGTGCCAGCGACTCATGCAAGAGCGTTGACATGAGGTAGTAGAAAGAATGCACCCAACCGAGTGGTTGGCACAGTTCTTTCTACTTATCTTTGATTTCCGCACCGCATTGCTTACAACCGCCTATCACTTTAACATGCACCACCTAGCCCCCAAAGGCTTTCGCTGAACTATTCTTCGCTGTGCACAGTGCTTCATATGGACAACTTATATATTTAGTGTATCGTGTTTATCAGTTTTGAGAACCGTGTGCTTGTTATATTTTTATACTTAATACCTTTTTTACGTGATGATGTCAATGTATTGTGAATATGCCGAGTACAATAATGGAATTGAATATCGTGGTTATGACAGTACCTATGTGTCTGTTGTTACGAGTTTTGATTGAATTTACATATTTTTACCACTTTGTATTTACATCCTTGTATAATGTGAGAGACCTTGTAAATTACCCTAAAATATCGTTGAAGAGTAATGGTAGTCTTGTGACGGCCGACTTTCTGGCTATTTGTGTAGTTCCGTAGATCGACTTAGCTTTATTAGAGTACAAATGACAAGACGTATGAATTTCAGAATCAATGCCAACTATATCACACTTCCCTTTTTTCTGTAACTTAAACAATTATCTTTGAACGTTTTTTCAAGTATATTAAAATATATCGCTTTGCATTTACCTATTTAAGATTAATATTCTGTAAGTTGTTACAAGATTTCTGTCTTCCTTTACGTGCTACTTATTTACAGACGCGTCGTTGAGTTTATTAACTGTTGGTACTTTATGATATTTAATGTTTGATAAAAGAGAGAAAATTAACATGTAGGTAATCAACTCGAATAACTAAAATCTTTTTGAAATACTCAATTCGGCAGTCTCCAGATGGTAGACTTGAAATGTTCGAATATTAATTCGTTATGTTATAAACTTAAAGATTATATAACGTTATTCACAATAATTATGTTGTTATTGTAAGTTTAATGTTACGGAAACAAAATCAGTGAAGTTTGTCTATTATTTCCTTGTCATGTTTTCTTACCGAAGCCTGATAGTACAAACAAATATTACGTTCAGAGTTGAGTTCTTTAATACATTGAATTATTGGTTATAATAGCAAAGCAAAGCTAGGATGGCTTACAGAGCTGAGGCTTTCCGTATCAGTGCCTTATGATCGGTGTGTATAAAGCTAAAGGTTTCTTTGCTTATTGACTTTTTATTATTGATTGTTTTAAGTTTCACTATTTCAAATGGTGTCTATACGAAAACTAAGTTATGTTAAGTTGAGTGCACAATCAAAATATTTATATTTGCTTCGCCGTTGTGCGCTAGCCTCACCAGTGGCTTCGAGATGTAAAATTTTCTTAATATTTTTATCGTGTTTATTTGTTGAAACGTTTATGCGTAACTACGTTTAATTAGGTCTAATTTCATGTTTGTTTTGAATGCCTGTTGCACAATTTACTTATTTAGATTTTGTTTTGTCTTCTTCAAGCTTGTCAGAACATTTTAAATACAAATATATTATACAGATTCAAAGTGTTTTTTTTTTCATCTATCCCTAGATTTTATAGTAACACTGCAAATAAAAGAGTACAATGCGGCAAAGTAACTGTTTCGTCAAGAGAATGCCCAAAAATAATTTTCGATTCTACAAGAATCTTTTGACATTGAGTGACATTTGTGAAAAAATATTTTATGAAAAACGCTCGAAAAACGTATTAAAAAAAAAACAAGTTTTTGCTATTGAGTTGTGGAGGTCAGATAGAGAGATAGAGATATTCAGCTGCGTCCAGCAGGGCAATTGCGTATCTTTTAAATGACAGTGGCTATCATAAAGTGTACATCAAATAATGTCAAATGGTTCCATTTTGTACTAAACCATAACCAATTTGACGATAGCCACTGTCATTTAGAAGATACGCAATGGCCCTGCAGTTCAACTGACAGCCGACTTCAACATACTTGGGAAAAGGCTAGGCAGAGTATGATGGTTTTAGTTAAGATTTTAGTTAGGTACGCATCTTAAAATCCATGCACTCATTACTTATGTTTGCCAAAAATAACATACTGCCAAACATTGTGACATTCACATGACCGCCATTTGTCGAGATTACTGGGAAACAAGCGTAGGTTGATGTATGCCTTCGATATAGGCCAAAACCGACAAATTCATCACAGTTTGAAGTGATATAACAAATGTTCGAGCAAAATTTGCGTCATAAATCAAAACTGCCAACAAAACGGCCGTGGTAAGCAATGTCAGGGTTTCAAATTAAAATCTACATACCTACAAAATGGAAGCTTTTCGAGTTTTGCCCATTTTGACTAAACTAGGCAGCGATCGACAAGAAAAGTCATTTTTTGCTTTTCACTGCTGTTTAACGAAAGTATAATAATAAATAGTGATGTTACGATTGATATTTTATTTCAAAGCATAGCACCCAGTCTTCAAAAAAAGCAAAAGCATAATTATTTTTAGAAGTAGAACAGACAGTTTTATATTTCCTCAGCCCCAGTGACCTTATAATTGTATAATTATCCTAATGAGTAGGTATGAGCATTTGAGTAATATCATACACAGTTGACGTAGGCAGGTAGGTAGGTGCCTACATATATCTACGTGATTAATGAACCAGTTCAAAACACCGCTAACTCAATTTTATCTCTTTGATTAATATGTAAAATTTCATCATAAACTCGATTCAAACGTGTTACAATCAAACTGAGTAATAATAAACGACTTTATATTCAAACAATAAAACGGATATTCAAACGATGCTTGTTACGTCTTCAGCGTAATGACATCTTCACTTTACGGACGCTAAAATTTAGGAGATAGGTACCCGTTTAACTTATATTACTGTTTGAATCGAACATGCGGATGAAGGGTTTGGGCGTAAGTAGACCTAAATGTTTTACTGTTTGGCGTCATAGGAGTTACGGCCTTGTTGTGTCTTGTTTATGACAAAAAAGTGTCTTGACTTCTTTCAGTACCCAAACTAAGAAACAACTTAACAAAACATTACTATATCTACATTAGTTGGTATTCTACAAAAGGCTAGGCAGTTATCTAAATTTAACTAGTTATGTATGTTAAATTTCCATGTAAAGTTTGATTGATGTCGACTCTTCGCTGTGGCAGTATGTCTCCGAATCCTCGAGCCGTTCTCATAATATAAGTAGTGTACTCTGTGATATAAGTAGTAAAGGCAGGCAGACAAATTCATAGAAAAGTAAGTATATATATATATATCTATATAAGATAAGTGACTTTCGAGTAGGTGTTATAAAAGCTATTGTAGTTAGACTTACCAATTCCAGGAATCCCAATGAAAAATTTCTACTGAAAAGGTCTGACCTGCTTAGGCAATTCAATTTTTTCTAACAGACATTATTACCCCTGTCAAACAAAATTATAGAAACCTAAATTTATACATAGTGCCTTTTCTGGGCCTTTTGGCGCACGAGACAATATTACTTATGTATTTTTTCTGCTTTAGGTCTTTTATATATTTATTTTTGTAGCGTGCTCTTGTGGCATGTGCCAAATTGTTTTGATTTTCTTTATTTCTATAAAGTTAGATTGATATACCTACAGATTCAACATCGTAGTAGTATAGTGTTGTAGCAAAAAAAAGCACAAAGGAGTAGGTAAAGCCCGCCTCATTTTTTCTAAACCACTGTAACTCCTGTAAGCCAGAATCGACAGTGGCGACCACAAGAAAAGCCCCGAGACAATGAAGCTCGACGAAGTCCCAGGGAAATGATTTAACTGTCTTGGGCCCCGCAACGAAATTAATCAGAAAAGAATAGCAGAGTAATAAAATAAAAAAAATAGCCTTTTATTCTACCATAAATAAAAAATATTATAAATTTGATTCAAAGAACATATAAACTTGATTCGACGTGGATGCAACAAATCGTATTAAAAATCATCAAAACTACTTTACTAACACATATTATTCAAATTAACAATTCATTATAGGTATCTATGTAAATATTTTCATCTTTACCTTATCAACATTACATAAAGCATCATATCAACATTCCATTATCAACACATACATTCATAACATTAAATCATCAACATTTTATAGAATTTGTTAAATTATAACATAAATACAATTTTATCATTCAATAGCATTGCATACTTGACCAAATAAAATATTTTCCATAGCATTAATTAAAATACATTTATATATTCCATTATTTTTGTTCCTTTATGGAAGTCGCCTCTGCGGCGTAGGCCTCCCCCAGTTTTCTCCATTTTTCCCTATCTTTAGCCTGTCTCCTCCAGTCCGGTCCACATCTATCCTTAAATATATCTTCCCAGCGTTTCCGTGGTCCTTCTTGATTTCTTTTTCCGTCTCTAGGTACCCATTCCACGACTTTCTTAGTCCATCTCTCGTTTTCCATTCTACAAATATGTCCTGCCCATTTCCACTTCAGACTTCTTATTCTTTCTACTATGTCCGTTATTCTAGTTTTTTTCCTTATTTCTTCATTACTTATCCTGTACGACAATCTTATGCCCAACATGCTTCCTTTGCATGACATCGAGTTTGTGCTCATCTGCCTTCCGTAGTGACCATGTTTGACATCCATATGTGAGGCATGGAAGGATCGTTATTTCGTACAACTTGCATTTTAACTTTATATTTATGTGAGTGTTCTTCATAATTTCTTTCAAACTCCAGTACTTTTTCCATGATATTGCTACTCTCCTATTGATCTCCTTTTCGGTTTGGTCTAGAAATGAAATGGATTGTCCTAAATATATGTATTCGTTAACATATTCTATGCTTTGGCCATCCACAATTATTTGTGTTTCCGAACCGTTTGTAAGAATTTTGGTTTTGGCCGCATTCATTGTCAAACCAACCTTCCCGCTTTCCTTCGCAAGCTCTTGCAACATGTTCAGAGAGAGGCAGAGGAGTAGGAAAAACCAAAATTGCCACTTCCCTCCATATCAGCAGGAGGTAGAACATGGCCAATAGGCACACAGGGACGTATACAATTGAGGTAAGCCCAGTTGCCTAGCACCACGGATATTGTTGTCATTATTATTACTGGGTCCTAAGTTGTGGAGTAGGTCAGTAAAGGCTGGTAAGAAAGAAAAGGAAGCAGGTACGTTCCTTCCTACGTAACTATGTATATATACTATGTATATATTCCCTGTACGTCGTTACCGGTGACTGAAACTAGCAGCTGCTCCTTAGTCCTAGTAAAAGAGATCTTTGTGTCGTTTCTTTTGAGGACTCGTTAGAAAATGTAAGTCGTTGTTAACGTAACGTAGCATCTATATACCCATACAGATCCGACTGCGTTGATAAAGTGGTGTTAAAAAGAACGTTATCCAAGTTTATTTATTTCGTTCATCGTGTGTTCAGTAGGGAGGTACCTTATTAATGTATGCAGCCATATGATGTATTGATATGGGTAATTTAAATAAATAAGACAAAGACTTCTTTTACATTTATGTAGGTTTACTAGATCCTGAAAACAGCTTCATAGGCACGTCACCGGCTACTGATAGTATAATTCATGGAAACTTTCCAAAAACTTGTTCAAATACCTAATGTTTGTAGAACTTTGCTAGGTATGTCCTTTAACTAATTCAATCTTGGATTTGCATATACCTACAAAATTTAATAAAAAGTTTTGCTATGACAAAGAAATCTCTTTGGAGCCAGGTGAATTTTCTTCAATTTTCTTAGATAATAAACAGCAAAAATTATAGAGATTCTTTGCGGAACTACTTACGAATAATGCAAAAATATTCTTCGCGTATCCTATAAAAATTCAGAATCAAACAAATACAGCGGACTTAGAGCTTAGTTAGAAAATGCAAAACAAAACATTTCCATTAGAATGTGTCGGGAGGACAGAGGGAACTAGCAAAGTTAGCGAGGAAATAACGGTAACATCGGAGGTAACCACATGCATTCATGTTTGGTTAGGGTTACCATTTCAAAGCTAGAGAATGTGAGAAAAGAATTGAACATTACATAGCATTACGCCTGCTATCCCCGAAGGGTTAGGCAGAGGTGTATCATAAAGTACACCCAGATTTCGCCAGCTATATTTAAGGCCTATGTCACTGTCCCTGTTAGGGAGTGAACATATTGCCATCAACCAAGCATAAATATAGACTCTGAGGCCGTACCCAATCCAACAACGCTTACGCAAACACCAAAAGCAATAACAGTACGATTCCCGACCTGGGTTCGACACCCAGGACCTCATGCTCAACTGTTGCAACAAGGGGGTCAAACAAAAAACAAAACAGTTGAACTAGAGCTATTAAACATTCTTTTGATTGAAAATTTTCGTCTTATCGGAAAGTCCTGGCAAAGTATCGACTGTCTCTGTAAACCAAAAGAAATGTTAGAAAAAACTGAAAGTATGGCAACATTGGCAACCCTATGTACAGCAATCTCCTGCATGGAAACTCTAATCTTAATTTAATCCGGGTGTCTTACCACGAGAGTATGCACGAACATTGATGGACTTTATACAAATACCAGTTTGTTTTAATTGGAGTTCAAAATGCTGCTCATGTTAGTTTCATCGAGCCTACTACTTCTCGCTACTGAACTTAACTTTATTATAGAATTTTGTAAAGTCATTAATTAAGATTTAGTGAAACTAAGGTCATAACACTTGGACTGCGGGTTGTTCACAAGTTACCGTGGCCTCGACATATAGGTAGGGCTAAGAAGGAACATGGTTGGTTTTTAGTCAGTAGAAGTCTGACACTCCCTTTCGCTCTGCCCAAGAGCGGGAGGGGTTATTTGATGATTTTCCACCCGACAAAGGCCAAAACAAAAAAAAAAGATAATAACACTTGTGACTTTTAGACGAATGCATAACATACCATCACGCTTGTAATCCCCGAAGGGTTACGCAGTGGCGCACCCATCAGTACACCCACATTTCGCCAGGTTTTCGCTAGTTTTATGGGGCGAGTCTGTTGCCATTATAAGTATAAGTATAACGGGCTGGTGTCCGCAACTCCACGCTCAATGCGAGTATGTGGGAATATCACTCGATCCACCCCAGCTCCCCGAGAAAAGCCAGCAACCCCTTGGTGTTGCTGGCAATCTCGTGGAGAGTACCTACTCACCGAAGTATTTGGCCCTGTATGGGGCAACCCCCGGACAGTGCAGTCTGTTGCCATTAACCGGACCACTGATACAGACGCCGTGACTGCTACTGAAATTTCTTGTGGAAAACCTAATACCTAAACACTAACACAATTTTCTTTCTTTCTTCTGTCGAATAACAATTTCCCTTGAAGTGAAAGAACTAAGTTCTCGTATTCGGTTAACTATATACATTACATGCTTTGTCCTGAATGACTGACAGATCAACGCACAGCCTAAACCGCTGATCGTAGAGACTTGAAACTTGGAGGGTGTGTTCTTTGTATGACATAAGCATCCGATAAGAAAGGATTTTCCGAAATTTTCCCCTAAGGGGGTGAAAAAAACGGCAAAGTTTGTATGGGACAACGTGATTCCTTGATCCAATCTACTTCAAATTTTGCAAAAACCTTTTTAACAGAATTCACGCAAGAAGGGTTTCGTATTTTATGGATATTTACCCCCTAACAGGGTTAAAAAGATGTAGAAATTAATTTTGGGGGTGATTTGCTTTGAAGTTGAAATCAATACTCGTTAGTTACTTTTGATATAAATGATATTTTATATTGACACGTTTGAAAACTTAATCAACCTACGTCAAATGAAGTTGCTTTATTTATTGTTGGACAGCAATTTTCTAAGCTCGATACATGCGGGATATTATATTAAAATGGGGAGCCATGATAACATATTGCATCGAATAAGTGAAATTCATCGCTTATACGATGATTTGCAGTGGGTACCCACTTTTTTTTTGCTGCGGCGAGGACAACATAGGGGGCCTCTACATTAGGTGGCGGAACGCTAGAGGGAGAGAACCTCTCGTCCCAGCCGCCGCGGGAGGCGCTCCGGGCGTCGGGGGTCCCGCGATGACCTCCGGCCACCGTAGACGCGGGCCTGTGGACGGTGAGTGATGGGCTAACTCGCCGTCCGTCCGTCTCACGACGAAAACAGGCCGTGTCGACGGCGCGTTCGTATTCCACGCGCGCCTCAAAGAGATGTCAGCAACATGGGAGGGGCCCGAAAGGGCCGACGCCTGTCGGGGCCGCGGGTAGTCCACCGGTTATCGCGGCCTCGACACAGAGGGCGAAGAAGGAACATGGGTGGTTTTTAGTCAGTAGAAGTCTGACACTCCCTTTCGCTCTGCCCAAGAGCGGGAGGGATTATTCGATGATTTTACACCAACCAAAAAAAAAAAAAAAAGGCGGCCTCTACATTTTTATATCCCAGTGCGATCCCAAGACCAAACAACCGTTTATAAAAATGGTATCTGCTGCATGTTTTTATTCTTACCGCATTTAAATGATTAGGAAAGGAGAAGACAATAATCTGTGATATTATCGTTCGCTGTTTAGGCAGTTTTTTTAGGACATGTTTGCCATGTTTGCCAAAATCGAGACGGATAGGTTGAGTTATATTGTGCGAGGAGGAATGGGACGCCGTCGCCTCCTTCTGCGAAGCAGTGATGCTAGCGAAGGAGGCGGCGGAACGCGAGAGGAGGGAGAGAACCTCTCGTCCCAGCCGCCGCGGGAGGCGCTCCGGGCGTCGGGGGCCACGTGATGACTTCCGGCCACCGTAGACGCGGGCCTGTGAACGGTGAGTGATGGGCTAGCTCGCTGTCCGGCCGTTTTATGACGACAACAGGCCGTGTCGACGGCGCGTTTGTGTTCCACGCGCGCCTCAAAGAGATGTCAGCAACATGGAAGGGGCCCGCAAAGGCCGACGCCCGTCAGGGCTGCGGAATGTTGTAAGAGATCCCGCGCCCTTGACATATAGGGCTAAGAAGGAACATGGGTGGTTTTTAGTCAGTAAAAGTCTGACACTCCCTTTCGCTCTGCCCAAGAGCGGGAGGGGTTATTCGATGATTTACCACCCGCCAAGAAAAAAAAAAAAAGGTTGAGTTATATTAGGAACAATCGGGCGCAGCTTAGTGCGGACAGTTATTAACACTTGCAAGATACGATAAGGAGATAGGATGATTATGCTGATCAGCTGGGTCAAAAGGGGGGCCACGCTGAATGCATGAGCGGACACGAAACGACATGACGTATGTACTACGGTCGTCCCACTCTCTTTATAACATTTACTTGCAATTCTCGATGGGATGAAATCACGGAGAAACTTTTGTCTGGGCAAAAATAATATGACAGACACGACATAATACCCAGGATTTTTACCTCAAAGTAAAAAAAATAATGGCATTTCTAACCAAAGGTAAAAAGCCTTATGCACACATATTCTGGATGGTTAACCGCATTTCGCTTGATATGGTGGATGAACATCAATGTGCTGAGATACCAAATCCAAATGAAGATCCTTATTCTATCGTCATTTAAAGTGCAACTTTTTTGTGAACTTTTTCTATTATGCTGGAAATTATTCTGTCAGATTACTGAAGCACTAATTCCTTCTGTAATATACAGGAACAGCCTATCAGAAGACTACAAGCGACAAGTGGAAAGGCTGTCTAGCACTGTTGATGAACATCTAGCAGATGAAATTTACAGTAAATGTGTGGTCACAATAGGAGATCCTGTATTAGGAGGACAAAGCCTACAGCAGTACAGGTTGCCTTCAAAAAGTATGAAGGCTTACACAATAACCAGCGAGACTACCCCAAAACAAGGCACGATGTCAATTTCTTAGTAGAAGTGGTGTCAAGTAGTGAAGACTTGGGAAGGACCTTTAAAGATTGTTATATTTTTAGGGTTCCGTAGTCAATATGGAACCCTTATAGTTTCGCCATGTGCGTCTGTCTGTCCGTCCGTCCGTCCGTCCACACTATATCTCAAAGACTGTTAGTACCTACCAGAAAGCTGTAATTTGGCATGAATATACAAATGAGTAACGCCGACAAAGTGCTAAAGTAAAATATTGGGCACTGCGGAACCCTACATTGTGCGTGGTTCGACATGCACTTGGCCGGTTTTTTTAGGAATTCGAACAATTTAACAAAATGATTTATATGGTTCAACAAACTGAATAACGTAAAAAACTAATCAAAAATCCTAATAGAACCATTTTCGACTTCTACGCAGACGAAGTCACAGGCAAAAGCTAGTATTATTTACATAAACTCATGAGTTGTAAATTTATAATTTTCATTGTTTTATCTAAAGGGTTGTTTAATAATTTATTAAAGTAAGACTTGTTTTTATCTTGTATAGGTATTTTCTATTTCAATGATTATCTTAATTCAACATCTAAACGTGCGACGGATCTTATTATTTTTTTATGTATGTTCCCCGATTACCTACTCGAAGATGGCTGGACCGATTTCGTTTTTTGTCTTGTTTGAAAGGGTATACTTCCCAGGTGGTCCCATGATCATCAAGTCACGATCTGATGATGGGATCCTGGAGAAATAGAGAGAACTCTTCAAATTTTATAGGCACATTTGAAGTGATTTGAGTAGTTTTTGGAAGAGTACCTTCACGGAGTGATCCCATTTCACTTTGGTGAAGATCTCATGAAGAACTTCGGAGATAAGCAACGGAATTCCTCAATCATTGCTGTCGCAAATGGACTGGGATTCCTGAAATCTCATGCCTGTCTATTGTTTATACCACTTCATAACAAAACATCACGCCGATGTCTGGACCACTAAGAAGTGAAAAATAAAATTGTTTAAAAAAAATTTAACCAACTTCAACAAAAAATTAAAATGGCAAAAAAATAAATCAAACAAACAAAAATCACCAACTTCAGAAGCTATTTTTTTTTCTAAAGTTTATTTTTTACTTTTGTGTTTTATTTGGTTGTTGAAGTCGGTTTTATTTTTTGTTAAAAAGTTTTTATATTGATTACATTCAACATATTATGCCTACTCAAATATGAAATCACTTCATCAAACAGTCGATCCCTACACTCGAATAAAAATGAACGACATAAAAAAACACCATGTGGGTGCCGAACTGCCGACTGCTGAATGAGGCACGAAGCTTACGTGCACGACAATACAACACAACAAAACAAGGCATAACGATCGTCAATTTGTGGTTAGCAAGGCTTGTGATTTGTGTGCTACCTCAACACTTGGTCTTCGATCCTTTGCCAGGCGTCCGAACCATGCCTGGCAAAGTATATATTATGTGTACTTGTGTACAACATACAAATACTAAGAAGGACCCATAAAACACAAAATTATTATTTTACTAGCTGTTGCCAGCGGCTTCACCCGCTACAACTCGTAAATTATCCCACGGGAAGATAAAATCGGGATAAAAATCCTATATGTTAATCCAGGTTATAAACTATCTGTGTACCAAATTTTATCTAAATCCGTTCAGTGGTTTTTGCGTGAAGAAGTAACAAACATACACACTCGCACACTCTCAAACTTTCGCCTTTAAAATATTAGTGTGATTTTAATACCTACATGAAGGACTTGCAGTTGATAAAAACAAGACAACAAGAAACCATAATCACTGGAAAGCCAATTAGAAACCCTCACATACAGACTTTATCAGCACAAAAACAAAAAACAAACACTACTTTATTTAAAGTAACAAGCATTATAATAAATACTTAGTTTGCAATTTATAAAAAGCCTAAAACTTATAATATAACCTAAGTACCGCTACTTGAAAAATTTGAGACTACACCTTCTGGCCGAATTCACACTAATATAACAAAATACCGTACGACTACTACTCCTCGTACCTAATATCATTTACTTTACTACTTGAGGACACAATATAACTGGTCTGCCAACAAATAGAAGATGAACGAGGTGCACGTATGGGTGAATAAAAACGAAATATTTTACTAGACACATTAAAATACAAATTACACATTAAATTATATGATTTAATTCCTACCAAGTAACATAAGAGTCTCTCTTTCATTCTTCATTTTATTATTCGCCCCGAGGCCACAAGAGATTAGATAGCTACTACTTTCAGTGTTAATTTATTTTGGTGTTGAAGAAAGACGTTTCTCTCTGGTCCAACTGGATTGTTTGCAATGAAATTTACTTTATCTAATTAAAATCATTGTTTTAATTAGAAAGCTTCTATAACGAGCGGTGGCTGTGTAAATTAATACAGACAAAATATTTAAATCTTTCAATTGAGTCTTACACCTTCTGATTGTGTAGAATTTTCCTAAAGAGATGCTGCGGGAATTTATTTATGAAAGGCTTGGGTGTAATCAACAACGGAACTGTTTATGTAAATAAACATTCCTTTTAATTAAATAAAGTAAAATAAAATAAAATTAACAAGATTCGGAAAAAGCTAACAAAAACTGGTTAGCAAGAATCAATAAAGTACTTAAAAACTGAAGCTAATTAATCTACAGGCACGAGCACGAAAGCCATTCTCAAACAAGGAAAAAAGACATAAAATTTATGTTTTATGTTTCTTAAGATGCCAGGTATTTTTAAAAATATCGAGGGGAAAATTGGAAAAGCGAGCGCACAAAATTACATATCATAAAGTGAATCCCGTTAGCGAGTGGGACGCTCTCATTTTGTAACGCGTTTTTATATTACAGACGAATGTAATTCTGACGTCGCTGATGCTAATGCTTTGGCGGGTACGCGTTGAGTGTAGATAAACATGATGTCGATTGTCGACTGTCATATCGCAGAGGGCACGTGTGCACGATTTGTTCCCATATATTTTGTGAAGACACTACCATGGAGGCGAATATGTAAATTGAACACGTTATACAATCAAGTTCGTGATATCTACGTATGCCTCTGTAAATTTAAAACTTGTTTTCTTCCTTTAAAAAGTTATTTTGCACATGCTTTGGCTACTTGGCAAATTACGTGTTGTTTTCAAGATAGATTCATTATTTGCATTTTCAGTATTGCAGTTTCAGTTTTTAATGTACAAAAGTGTTATGGTATGGATGTACACAAAATATCTCGACATATCTAAAGTGAAAACAATGTGAGAATTCATAGTACCTAATCGCATAGTTGGGTCGAGTCTTGTGGTGGCAATGCAAGGCCTATGATGGTGGCAACATTTGTGCGCGCATTGTATTTAACGCATATCACGTTCCAGGGTGTTTATAGGCCATTTAAATTAAATACGTTTTGGAAATCTATGTAAATAAATAAAATGTTAATGTCTGTTTGTAATTTCAAAATTACAGCTTTTTACTGAATGCTAAGTATAGACAGTAGGTAGGTACTTATAATTTTTTTTTAATGTCAATCTGTTTTTTTTTCGGCTTATCTCCGAAACGGCAGGGCCGATTTTGAAAGGTCTTGGCAGATAGCTGATGTTAAAAAGTGTAGGGCTACGAGTAAGAATGCAAAAACATAACCATTTCCAAAAATTAGTGTTCCGTTGCCCTAAATACCTAATGGGTGTAAAAGGACCCGTAACGAAGACGGAAGGTGCTTTTCTTCAGTCGAATATTTGAACATGTAGCATACCTACAATGAAAAGTTTAGTGCGCGTCCAGGCAATTGAAACTATTATGTTGCCACATATAAATAATTAATCATTATACCTACATTAGTGACTAATAAATTCATACGATACTTCATAAAATAAAATATTTAAGTAAGGATATAAATCCAAGCCAATAAGCTGTTTATTATTGAAAAATAAACTTGCAATAGATATTCAGATTAAATTAAATCTGCTGTATGGAGCAGGTGTCGATCTAGGAAGCTCCGGTTGGATGCATTGCAGCTAGGGTTGCGAGGTAGCAGATTTTAATCACAGATTCATTTTATTTTTGAGATATTTTATTAACTCTAGCCGTATTGTCTACTAGACTCTTAACTTATTATTCAAATGTAGACTTTCTCTACTATGTATTGGTAATGAGTGTAATTTCTAAGGCTTTTCAGACATATTAGCTAGTTCTAATTCTAAGCACAATAAACTCGAGGTGATCTTCGGTTCTAATACGGCTAGACAAAACTGTGCCAAGTCTTGGCACAGTTTTGTGTCTTACCTTCTTTAGTTCATCCCTGATCCTGCCCTATAAAGTGAGAGCAGCATCTACAATACGTCGCATTACACACACATCACATTTGAGATCCTGGGTACGATTCCCGAGTCGGGCAAATTGTTATTGAGTTTTCCTATTAGAAATTTCTCAGCAGCAGCCACAGAAGCTGGATTTGTGCCCGGTTGATGGCAATAGGCTCGTATTACATGAGACTCAAACATAACCGCCGAAATGTGGGTGTGGGTGTGGGGGTAATGTGTGGTGTTATTAGGTGGTACACCTCTGTCTAACCTTCCGTGGATTACAGGCGTGATTATGATGTTACTAGCTGTTGCCAGCGGCTTAACCCGCTACAACTCAAAAATTATCCCACGGGAAGATAAAATCGGGATAAAAACTATCCAATGTGTTAATCCAGGTTATAAACTATCTGTGTACCACATTTTATCCAAATCCGTTCAGTAGTTTTTGCGTGAAGAAGTAACAAACATACACACTCACACACTCACAAACTTTCGCCTTTATAATATTAGTGTGAAATCCGTTCAGTAGTTTTTGCGTGAAGAAGTAACAAACATACACACTCACACACTCACAAACTTTCGCATTTATAATATTAGTGTGATGTTAAATCATATTTTTTAACCTTTCTTTAGCCAAATCACTTTTTACACGTTCTGTCCGTCTCTTCTTGATCCTTAATCACCCCTTTTTAGCAATACTGACTTTCATAGAATTCATTTCTTTCGGGGTTCTCGCTTACTTTTGTACCCACATACAACCCACATGTAAACCTATTTAAAAGTCTCAATGTATCTTTTTCTATATTATCTATTAGAATTTCACAGCATATCTTTCTAATAGGTATCTGATGCAGTAACCCTAAGAAAGTCTATTATTAGAAGACCTTTATGCGCTTGGGTGACGATGACTAGCTACTTTTGTGGCTTATCACTGCATCAGTGTAGCTGTGTATTAACTCAATATAGGTAGGTAGTTGAAAGAAAGTAGATAAATGTGTGTGTATGTCAGTATCTATGCTAAAATCAATTTTATGTAATAAGACGTGGAATCGCGAAAAAAAATACTACTCGTTTTTAAATTGGTGACACTTGTATCCTTGGGCATCTTATCTATAAGTTGAACAAATTGTTAAACCTAATCCAAAAATTAGCTCAATTATTTTTTTATCGTTGTTTATGGCTTATTTAAATGTTCTCTGTACATTGAGAGGTCTGGCTCTTGTGATACAGGAACTCCTGGCTACACTGATGTTTGTGAGTAATAAGTTGTCAAAAAAAAAAAAAATTAAATATTTTGATACAGGTCAAAGAAATAAAATTTATCTAACTATCTGACTATAAAAAAACCGAGAATCTCAAATGGTTGACTTCTACTTTGTTTTATTAATGTTTCACTCCTACTCTCACAAGGTTTATCTGTATAAGTTAATTTCTAACCGTAGAAGGGGGCCTCACTGTTACTCGTAACCTACCCTGATAGGTAGGTTTTTCACAAAGGTGAAATACAGCTGACACATTTTTTTACAAATTACCTGTAGTATTTTTAAAATCAAATTTATCATGATTATAGACTTGATAAATTGAGAGAATTACTGATTAAAGATAAAAGTGGCTACTTTTGGCGGTAATAAGTAATTCTCTTAATTTATTAAGTCTGTAGTAAAGAAATAAGATTTGGGTGGCGCTAGTTTCGGTGCTGTTAGCGCTTTTAAGCTCAGCTTTGTGAAGAGAAAATATTGGTCTTCGTCTAATCGTGTAGGCAGTAAGGTCTAACACTTTAGATCTTACTGCCTACCGCCTAACCTAACCGCCTAAAGACATGGTTTCACAACCGGCATTTGGCGGCCGGGACCACCGGCTATATACGTGTCTTCCGAAGCACAGAATCATATTTTTATCAGAGAATCAGGTGACTCAAGCCTAATGTCCTAGCTAAACTAGAAACAACTTTACAAAGTATGCTTCCTGTGGGAATCAAACCCACAAACCCCGCTTCACAAGGCAAACGCTTAAACCACTCGGCCACGGAGGCAGTTAAAATAATTAGTCCAAAAAAAAAATGGTTAATACAATAATAAAGTCGTTTAACTGGTAGTATTATATTTCAAAATTGGTAGTTTTGTAAAACTTGTTCATCGTAGTCGCCCCTTTACCCTGCTATGGGGTGAGGTAGGCTTCCAATAAAAGAGGTTTATAATGATAACTAATTACAAGTAACTCTATTTTTCATGTCCCCAAAAATGTGTGCCACAGGACGGGCAAAATTATAAACTACGACTATCTTTTCTACCTGCACAAAATATTGTTATGACTCATAAATATATTTTGACATATTCTTTAATATTGTGGGCGCGTAGGTAAAAGGTAGGTCTATTAATTTCAGCACATTAGTAAGGTGACCAAATGTTTGTTTTAATGTACGTATATGTCGAACCCGTCTGCAGACAGATACATTAACCCCATGTGAGGTATTAACGCCATTATATTTAATGCCCAAAATGCTACCTATCAACTCTCATTTGATTAAAACATCGGTCTTTTCTATATCCATTGACGACTCTGATAGAGTTTCGTTTCTAACATTGTTAAGGAAAAGGGTAATGTACTGCTGCAATAATTTTGGCACATCGAGATCACTAAAGTATAACTTTAATGTGTCCTCGTTTATGGCTCCAGAGTAAGTGTCCATTAAGAGAATTGTTTTATGATCCGACTGATTTGTAAGTAAAGTAAAATAGTTTAGCATGGAAACGTACATGTCATAGATATTAGGGCAGGATTGTTAGTGCTAATGTACTTGATATGTCCCGCAGGTTTGTCTAGTATTTATTAGAAATACCAGTATAATACTTAATAATGTTATGAAGAGGTAAATATTGTTTATAAGTTTGTATGTAGGGAGTAATTTCCGGAACTAATGATCCAATTCTAAAACTTTATTCACTGATAGAAAGATACATTATTCGTGGATTCTACACATTATGCGTCTGTAATAAGCATCTACTGCGCATGATAAATATAAGAGCTATCACCATTTTTGATGCGATGTGATGTGTTGTAAGTATGGTATAAGTCTCGTAGGTGGAGAATGTCACAATATATTACGAGTATGTACACATACCATATTGTGACATCCTGACATCCATTAGTTGAAGTCTAGAACTATTTTTATTACTCACGTTTCTTTAAAAAGTTACCTCCAATTCCAAACTCTCTATAAAACATTCCATTTTCACCTAATTTAAAATAAAAAATATTTGGCAAAACATACTCCATAGAATTATGGAAACGAAGAATTCAATATGAACGAGTGGGCTTACCCCAAATTTTCAGTATTATTCCAACAAACAAGCCCACGCATTTTACTCGTGAATTTTAGATTAGGAATCTTAAAGGATCAAAGAAAGAACAACTCTTGAGCTTGAATCTCTTGTGTTCAGGAAAATATTATACGATGGTCGACTCTTTATGCTAATTGATTAATTGAAATGATATAAATTAAACTGGTACATATTGTATTTAAAAAATATTCGAATTAGTTTCTAAGACAACAAGAAGTAAACATCTATAGTACCTGGCAGGTGGCATCCTGTAGTTGCAGACCTCCTTAGGAAAAGGTACAAGTTTATGTATGTATACAGTGTGTATGTAGTACCTACTCACATAACTCAGAGCTACAATTTGCACTTAAACCAACTTTATTGAAAGCGTTCACAAACAGGCTACTTATACAATTTACAGGCAATATTCTTGAAAGGAGTTGTATAACTTATAAATGTTTCATGACATGTTAAAACAAAACATCTCTAAGATTTTATAATGTTGAAAAATCGTTGGAAAACAATATCAAGTAGATAGGAGTTTACTCGAAGCACCGACTGAGAATAGGAAAATTTTACATATTCTTATACTGCGTGAAGGTTCATTCATCTGTTAAGAAAGATAAACTACGTGAGATATGCTTCCGTTTAAAAACGAACGTTATTCTATGAGAGATAAAGTTGAATTTCAGAGACTGTTTGGCTTTATCAAAAAAGCCTTGCAAAGTTTTCGAGTGAGCACAGTTTTATTTTCATTGGCAATTCTATCGTCACTTACGAGTGTCCCAAAGTACCTTTTCTGTAGGTCACACAGTGCTCCTGATTGGATGGTTCATTCCTGGGTATGAATTGATCGACGCGAGGAGTAAACATAAAAGGACTTTATCCCTACAGTTTTAGGGGTCGCTTTTAAATGTGGACCTAAATATACTTGATACGAAAAGGGACTCATTTTTTCACAATGTGTAAGTTGTTTTATGGACAGGTTATAATTTTAGTAAACAAAATTAACATAACTTCACGCCTAATCCCCGAAGGGTTAGGCAGACGCGTTTCCATTAGTACAGCCACACTTTGCCGTAGCAGGGGGTAAACCTATTGCCATTAACGGGGCGCAAATCTAGACTCTGACGCTGCAACTGAGAAAAACTTGATAAAAACCCAAAAACACTTTGCTTAACCTGAGCATAGAACCCAGGCCGTAATGCACAGCAGCCATACTTACGACCACTAGACCAACGAGGTCTCGGAAAAGAAAGGTTTTAATTTGACCTTTATGCCTTGCAAAATCTTTTTATTTTGTTGTATTTACTAAGTTCACTGAGTTATTCGGCTAAACTCACTATGTTGTTGGTTATTACAAAGTTTTTTGTTTGTTTCACAAGCTGCTCCCAAAGAATCCCTTACTACATATATATGAGTTCATTCACTTTAACCAACGAGCACATATCCATAATGGTCATCGTTTATTTGTGAAATTGGAGCATGTCAAACAAAAATCGTTTTTAATTGCTTTTTATGTAAACACAATATGCAATTATTGTTTTCAAGTGGCTCGTAGATGATAGATTGCTGTATGAGTGTCATGACGCAATGTCTCGGGGAAAAACGATTCCCAATAGCTTTCCATCGACGTGTGGGCCGTTTGTTTGAACAGCCTTTTATTGTAAACAATTGTACAATTTAATTAGTAAAATTCAAAATGTCAGACGAGATTAAGCTCTTGATTAAGGAAAATAACATACTCGTATTATGAATCATGTGCCTATTTACGTTAAAAAACTTTAGAATTTTCATTACGCCATTACATTCTATCCTAGGTCATCAGAAAATAACTAACTAAAAAAAAAATAACACTAGGTAACGTTTATAGATAAATTACATAGTAACAAAGACTTATACATACAATAGTGATACGATATACCTGTTACCTCAAACTTCCGAAACTCGAGAACGTGTCAAGCCCTCCGCAGCACGTTCCGACACCTGTAGATTGAGTTCCTTAGCTCTAATGAATCCGAACATGTGTAGAAGAGGTACATTCAAAAGAAAACTGTGTTTCCAACTAAGACATTCGAATGTTTACAATCAAATACTTTTAATTCTCTTTGGTTTCCAAGGAAACACGACAAAATAAAAAAATGCAGATAAAATTCATCTTGCATAGTATAAATAGAGAACCTCCACGTATACGGTACCTATCTATCTATCTACCTATACCTATTAGTCATCTAAATATATATAATTCAAAGGTGACTGACTGACTGACATAGTGATCTATCAACGCACAGCCCAAAAACTTTGTCAATTTTAAACCGATCGGGCTGAGACTTTGCATGCATAAAGCTACTATGACGTAGGCATCCCCTAAGAAAGAATTTGATAAATTCCACCCCAAAGGGGATAAAGTAGGGGATGAAAGTTTGTATAAAAAATAAATATAACTCAAAGATCACTGACTGACTGACATAGTCATCTATCAACGCACAGCCCCAACCACTGGACGAATCTGGCTGAAATTTGGCATGCAGGTAGATGTTATGATGTAGGCATCCGCTAAGAAAGGATTTTGATAAATTCTACCTCCAAGGGGATAAAATAGGGGATGAAAGTTTGAATGCAACTTTGTCAATTTAAAACCGATCGGGCTGAGACTTTGCATGCATAAAGCTACTATGACGTAGGCATCTCCTAAGAAAGAATTTTGATAAATCCCAGCCCTAAGGGGGTAAAATAGGGGATGAAAGTTTGTATAAATTTTCTTAGATTTTCGACTGATTGAACTGAAATTAAAGATTGGAGCTACTATGATGAAGACGTCCACTTAAATAGAATTTTGATAAATTCAACCCCCATGGGGATAAAATAAGGGATGCTGGAGGATATAAATGTGTTAGTTTGAACCTATCAGTACCTAATGAAACGAATAAATTAAGACGAACAAAATAATTTTTAGTTCTTAATGTTGACAATAGATAAAGAAAAAAAAGAAAGAAAGAAAGAAAACATATAGATGGCGTTAGTAGTATTTTAAAAAGCGCTATCGTTGTGTTTTCACTGAGTTACATATACCCGATGATGAGTGGCCGCCGTATTTAATAGTACATACTATACCTAAATATTTCTGGCGAATTATATTTGAAGATTTTCGCTGTTCTTTTCTTGGCATTTTGGATTGCATTTGCTTTATTTCGGTTAAGTAGTTTTGGTTATAGACTCTGCTTTGTATTTGGCATTTGTTTTGTTTTCGTTTGGTTTAAGTAGAGGTTTTAAAATGGCTAAAGAAAATCTGAACGTTAATGGAGAAGTTGAAGAATATACTGTCGTCCCTATTGTTGGTGACATCGCTCTGGCTTTCTAAAATCTTCTTTCTGTGTCCAGGCGGTCTTTCTGTTGCCCCTATTGTTGGTGACGGTGCATGTTTGTTTCGTGCTCTCTCTTATTTAATGTACGGAACACAAGATAGAGCGATGGAGGTGCGTTCAGAAATTGTCAGATATGTGGTTAATGACTGGAGCAAGTTTTCAATCATGACCCACGACAGGAATGGTGATAACTACGTAACACCTGACGAATATTTTGCTGATATGGTGAAAAATGCTACTTATGGCGGATTTTGTGAGTTAATAGCAGCAGGATTAATATTCCCATTTAAGTTTGAAGTTTATAGAAACGGTCTCATATATACGGAATCTGGATCTGACGACTATCCGGTAAGGCGATTACGATTCAGCCAAGATTTGTCCAGTAGGCATTTTGATGTATCTTCCCATAGCGGCACAGGAAATTACTCGGCGTCGTATGGAGGTATGGTTTAGGAATTTATAGCGTGACCATTCACCTAATAAATCTTCAATAAATTATGATGAAAATATTATAAGAAGTTTATTCTCCCAATCTGAGTCTGTGACATAAATAGAAAAAAAGAAAAACAAACATAGATAACCATCCCGGAAGAATTGTGCACAGTTGGTACTACGGTTCAAGAATTGCTGTATAAAGTTTATCCAGACATTATTCATTTAAATGACAAGCCTATTGAATGGTTATGTGCCATACTTACTCCAAAGATCGATCAAGCAGCAGCTATCAACGATATCCTGCTCATGTCGTTTGAGGGCGAAGAAAAGGTCTATACTTCAATTGATACTGTGGTTAATACAGATGACGCTACTAATCACCCTGTAGAATTTTCAAATTCATTGGAACCGCCAGGTTTGCCTTATCATAAGCTTATTTTACGGGCACTCCAATTATGTTGTTGCGAAATTGAAAACCACCAAAACTTTGTAACGGTACGAGACTGCAAGTGAAAGCGTTACATCGCAATATAGTGGATGCCACTATATTAACTGGGTGTGCGAAAAGGGAAACTGTATTTATTCCACGAATCCCATTAATACCTAATGATATCCCGTTCGAATTTAAACGATTACAGCTTCCCCTAAAAGTCTGATTTGCCATGACAAGCCAAGTCAAGACAAGTCAAGTCTCAGGGGCAAACTCTCAAATTTGCGGGTATTGACTTGAGAGAACATTGCTTCTCTCATGGACAGTTTTATGTTGCTTGCTCACAAGTAAGTTCACCCAATAGCTTGATAGTTTAGCGCCTAATGACAGATTAGTTTAAAATATTGTGTACAAAAAAGTTTTGTAGGCCTTCATTTTTTACATACACTAAACAAAAGTGAAGCCGCAAAAACTATACCTAATTAATAATAATACTTCTTAACGCAAGCGAAGCCGCGGGCAACAGCTAGTCATTTTCGTAAGCCTAGCTAGTTAATTATCTCGGAAATCAGAGGTGCATTACAGAAGATTCGACAAGTGACGTCCGTAGCTCTAATTTGCTGACTGTCTAATCTTTTCACCAGAGATTTTACGACGAGCGAAAAATAGTACTGAGTAAGGAAATAAGAGAGACTTTACTAGAAAACTTTTTCTGGAGATTAAATAAATCCTCGCAACTAATACTGTAAAATCATAATCATCTTCATGCCCTTATGCCATTTTACATGGGGTCGGCGCAACAAGTATTTTCTTCTACTGGCCCCTGGCAGCCATAACGCTTCTACTTCTTAGGGTATTTCACCAAAAAAATCTAATTAGTCCGTCTGTTAGATTATAGAAAAATATTGTATACGTGTTTTTGGTTTTATAATATTAATAAAAATTTACGAAAATAAAAGGTGTCAAAGAAGAAAAAGCTCCCACTCCTGAGAGTGGGGGCTTTTGACGTCACTTTGTGGGTACAAAAGTACTAACCTTGTGACGTCACACGACTTGACGCGACTTTTCGACGCACTGTATCGTCTTTATCTTTTGTTTAAGTGAAAAAGAAAAAATACTTGTCCATTATTTTTTGAAAATCTATCTGGCAGACTTATTAGATTTTTTTGGTAATACCCTATTGCAGTATATCCGACTCGTATACTCGTAACGAAAATGGCAGGACGCTGTCATGGTTTAATGTCCCCTATGCCACGTAAAACAACCTCTTCCTATTAAAATAAAATAAATGTATTTCAAATAATTATGACAAAAAAGTTAGGAATTTAAAAATGTAAGGAATATTTTAATTTAATATATTACTCCTAACACTTCAATGTAAGATGTCTCAAGTAGTTAACAGATTATATGAGTTCCCACTACTTGATGTCAGGGTATAAAACCATGGTGTAGTTTATGTTTTGCATTATCATACGTTATATCATATAAAGTGATATCAAGCAACTTTGTTGAAAACCATAAAATAAGAGCAAAGGTCTTTAAAAACTGTTTCACACTTTTCTTTGAATCATAATTGTGTAGATGAACCTACTTCTAATGAGGAGTTATATTACATTAATACATGATTCTAAAAGCATAAGAACTTGCCTGTTAAGAATATAGAAACAATTTCAAAATGAGTACTACACCTTAGCTGTTAGTGAGAAATCCTGATGGAAAAACCCAATACCACTTTAACCGACCTGGGACTTAAATTCATGAGCTGCTCAGCATTCGCGTTACTGAAGATGATAAAATAATACAGTTACACGACTAAATGGACCACCGCTGGATGCGAGACGCACGGGACTGGTCGATGTAGCAACACCTGGGGGAGGCCTATGTCGAGCAGTGGACGTCTTTCGGCTGAAATCATGATGATGATGTTGACGACTAAGTTTTGAGCTTATCATTCGTGTATGACTAGAGGAATCATTATACTCATTTTAACAAAAATATAACGATTATATATGTATTATGCAAATAAGTTATTGGACGGAAGTTAAAGCCTCATCTATATACAGGGTGTCCAAGAACCTGGCGTCCAACTGGATTCCCACGATGCCCCAAGTTCTAACAGTACTCAGAAAAATATTTTAAAAAATCCACCCCATGTACTTACAGAATTATACTGATTTCAAAAAAAAAGGGGAAATGAGCACCCTGTGACATACTTTTGAATGCTGTGACTGCTAATGCTGATAATTTCGATATTTCTTGGAGGTTTTGTAATCTAGGGTATTGCTGTGTCTAAATAGAATGTAAAAATAAAGTACTTATTGTACCATTTTAAAATAAAATATTATTTTAACTAAAGGTGATATGGAAAACTATTGAATTTCGCAACTTTGACCGACTGTAGTGTAAAAAAAATGTACCAAAATAGTATGGCAAGTGACGTCAAATTTTGACGCGTTTATTCCTCTTTTTAAAAAGGTATAATACTTACACATTAATTTGAAAAAAAAAATTTTTGATAATATTTTTACTCAACAACCCAATTTTTACGATGTCTTACAGAATTCTTAGAAAGAAAAATTTACGACGAATTGAATCTAACCTCTAAAGAATTACTATTGTATGCTCATAAAAATAACAACAGGCCTCTCAAAAAACAGGTTAGACCGTAAGGGACGGTATGTGCATGCATCTCACCATAGTGATTCGTTATTACAACAGGAGGGAGCAAGACAGAAACTATCTTTGCGATTTGCTGGTTCTTCTTTATGGTACCCCATTATTCAGGTAAGAGTGAGGGAGAAAAAGGTTAGAGGTGCGAGTGAGATAGATAGTGACGCTATCTGGGATCGTGCTATTTAGGATAACAGTACGGTCAGTACGCGTCACTGCCTCCTGCCGTTACTACGCACCTCTCTCTTATTGTTACCATTGATCACGTACTACGATTTAAAGCTTTGTTTATTGGACTCGATTACTCTTTGTGCTCTGGACTTTGAAACGAACTCTTTACGACGACCTTTGCCTGTGTTTGGACAGTTTGTGTTTTGTGTGTGCTACCATGGCGACCTACACTCCGCAAGAATACGCAAATATGCACTACATTTATGGAGAATGTAGAGGTAATGGACGAGCTGCAGCGAGACTTTACAGAGAAAGGTATCCGAGGGCTACGCGATATCCCGACCATCGAGTTTTCATTAATGTGCACAGATCACTATGTGATGGGCGGTTCCCCAATCAAGTAGCTGGTGAAGGACGACCCGTAAATGACTTCATACGCGATGAAGTTTTAGAGGCGGTGTCGGCAAATCCAAGCATCTCTGTGCGAGGAATAGAAGCTGATACGGGGATACCGAAGAGCACAGCACACAGTATTCTCCAAAAAGAAGAATATCATCCGTACCACGTACAGCGAGTGCAAAGTCTTTTACCTCGAGACTATCCGAGCCGAGTCGCGTTTTGTGAAACAATCCTGCAAAAACATCGAGAAGACGAAAACTTTATCGACAAAATTTTGTGGTCAGATGAATCAACATTTAAGAAGGATGGCTACATGAACCTACACAACTTGCACGAGTGGCATGTGGAAAATCCGCACTTGATGCGAGAAGATAGATCCCAGTACCGGTTCAAAGTGAACATGTGGACCGGTATTCTCTGTGGGAATATTATTGGTCCATTTGAGATGCCCGAGAATTTGACTGGCGAATCATATTTAAATTTTCTTCAAAATGATTTGCCAAACTTACTAGAAGAGACCCCACCAGATATGTGGTTCCAACACGACGGCTGTCCAGCACATTTTCGCGTATCCGTTAGAGAGTTTTTGGACGAGCAATACCCGAACAGGTGGATTGGGCGATCAGGAACAATCCCGTGGCCAGCCCGCTCACCTGACTTAAATCCGCTGGATTTTTTTTTCTGGGGAACTATGAAGGAGCTCGTTTATGCGAAGCCCATTAATGACATCGCTGACCTTCGTGAGAAGATAACACAAGCAGTGCAGGTGATACGTCAAAAAAGTTACTCGCGAAACATAAAGCGGTCCTTTTTAAGGAGAGTGAGAGCTTGTATTGCCGCGGGTGGTCAACATTTTGAACATTTATTGTAATAAAATATCTTTAAACTAACATTCTTTGCTTTTATTCTACTGGGAACCCATCTACCTGTGTGTATTTCCTTCTTGCTCACTCTTGGAACCGAAGTAAATAATAGTAGTAACATAACAGTTTCTAAGATAAGAAAGGGTCCGACAGTTACCGTTAGTAGGTAGGCACTTCGTAAAAATTGGGTTGTTGAGTAAAAATATTATCAAAAATTTTTTTTTTCAAATTAATGTGTAAGTATTATACCTTTTTAAAAAGAGGAATAAACGCGTCAAAATTTGACGTCACTTGCCATACTATTTTGGTACATTTTTTTTACACTACAGTCGGTCAAAGTTGCGAAATTCAATAGTTTTCCATATCACCTTTAGTTAAAATAATATTTTATTTTAAAATGGTACAATAAGTACTTTATTTTTACATTCTATTTAGACACAGCAATACCCTAGATTACAAAACCTCCAAGAAATATCGAAATTATCAGCATTAGCAGTCACAGCATTCAAAAGTATGTCACAGGGTGCTCATTTCCCCTTTTTTTTTGAAATCAGTATAATTCTGTAAGTACATGGGGTGGATTTTTTAAAATATTTTTCTGAGTACTGTTAGAACTTGGGGCATCGTGGGAATCCAGTTGGACGCCAGGTTCTTGGACACCCTGTATATAAAAGAAAGTCGTGTTAGTTACTTCACTTATAACTCAAGAACGGCTGAACCGATTTGGCTGGAAATTGGTGGGGAGGTAGCTTAAAACCAGGAGACGGACATAGGATAGTTTTTGTTCTTTTTTTTTTTGGTAAGTAGATAGTTAGGTTGTATGTAGGTAGATAGGTAGTAGGTAGGTAGTAGGTAGGTAGGTAGTAGGTAGGTAGTAGGTAGGTAGTAGGTAGGTAGTAGGTAGGTAGTAGGTAGGTAGTAGGTAGGTAGTAGGTAGGTAGTAGGTAGGTAGTAGGTAGGTAGTAGGTAGGTAGTAGGTAGGTAGTAGGTAGGTAGTAGGTAGGTAGTAGGTAGGTAGTAGGTAGGTAGTAGGTAGGTAGTAGGTAGGTAGTAGGTAGGTAGTAGGTAGGTAGTAGGTAGGTAGTAGGTAGGTAGTAGGTAGGTAGTAGGTAGGTAGTAGGTAGGTAGTAGGTAGGTAGTAGGTAGGTAGTAGGTAGGTAGTAGGTAGGTAGTAGGTAGGTAGTAGGTAGGTAGTAGGTAGGTAGGTAGTAGGTAGGTAGGTAGTAGGTAGGTAGTAGGTAGGTAGTAGGTAGGAAGTAGGTAGGTAGTAGGTAGGTAGTAGGTAGGTAGTAGGTAGGTAGTAGGTAGGTAGTAGGTAGGTAGTAGGTAGGTAGTAGGTAGGTAGTAGGTAGGTAGTAGGTAGGTAGTAGGTAGGTAGTAGGTAGGTAGTAGGTAGGTAGTAGGTAGGTAGTAGGTAGGTAGTAGGTAGGTAGTAGGTAGGTAGTAGGTAGGTAGTAGGTAGGTAGTAGGTAGGTAGTAGGTAGGTAGTAGGTAGGTAGTAGGTAGGTAGTAGGTAGGTAGTAGGTAGGTAGTAGGTAGGTAGTAGGTAGGTAGTAGGTAGGTAGTAGGTAGGTAGTAGGTAGGTAGTAGGTAGGTAGTAGGTAGGTAGTAGGTAGGTAGTAGGTAGGTAGTAGGTAGGTAGTAGGTAGGTAGTAGGTAGGTAGTAGGTAGGTAGTAGGTAGGTAGTAGGTAGGTAGTAGGTAGGTAGTAGGTAGGTAGTAGGTAGGTAGTAGGTAGGTAGTAGGTAGGTAGTAGGTAGGTAGTAGGTAGGTAGTAGGTAGGTAGTAGGTAGGTAGTAGGTAGGTAGTAGGTAGGTAGTAGGTAGGTAGTAGGTAGGTAGTAGGTAGGTAGTAGGTAGGTAGTAGGTAGGTAGTAGGTAGGTAGTAGGTAGGTAGTAGGTAGGTAGTAGGTAGGTAGTAGGTAGGTAGTAGGTAGGTAGTAGGTAGGTAGTAGGTAGGTAGTAGGTAGGTAGTAGGTAGGTAGTAGGTAGGTAGTAGGTAGGTAGTAGGTAGGTAGTAGGTAGGTAGTAGGTAGGTAGTAGGTAGGTAGTAGGTAGGTAGTAGGTAGGTAGTAGGTAGGTAGTAGGTAGGTAGTAGGTAGGTAGTAGGTAGGTAGTAGGTAGGTAGTAGGTAGGTAGTAGGTAGGTAGTAGGTAGGTAGTAGGTAGGTAGTAGGTAGGTAGTAGGTAGGTAGTAGGTAGGTAGTAGGTAGGTAGTAGGTAGGTAGTAGGTAGGTAGTAGGTAGGTAGTAGGTAGGTAGTAGGTAGGTAGTAGGTAGGTAGTAGGTAGGTAGTAGGTAGGTAGTAGGTAGGTAGTAGGTAGGTAGTAGGTAGGTAGTAGGTAGGTAGTAGGTAGGTAGTAGGTAGGTAGTAGGTAGGTAGTAGGTAGGTAGTAGGTAGGTAGTAGGTAGGTAGTAGGTAGGTAGTAGGTAGGTAGTAGGTAGGTAGTAGGTAGGTAGTAGGTAGGTAGTAGGTAGGTAGTAGGTAGGTAGTAGGTAGGTAGTAGGTAGGTAGTAGGTAGGTAGTAGGTAGGTAGTAGGTAGGTAGTAGGTAGGTAGTAGGTAGGTAGTAGGTAGGTAGTAGGTAGGTAGTAGGTAGGTAGTAGGTAGGTAGTAGGTAGGTAGTAGGTAGGTAGTAGGTAGGTAGTAGGTAGGTAGTAGGTAGGTAGTAGGTAGGTAGTAGGTAGGTAGTAGGTAGGTAGTAGGTAGGTAGTAGGTAGGTAGTAGGTAGGTAGTAGGTAGGTAGTAGGTAGGTAGTAGGTAGGTAGTAGGTAGGTAGTAGGTAGGTAGTAGGTAGGTAGTAGGTAGGTAGTAGGTAGGTAGTAGGTAGGTAGTAGGTAGGTAGTAGGTAGGTAGTAGGTAGGTAGTAGGTAGGTAGTAGGTAGGTAGTAGGTAGGTAGTAGGTAGGTAGTAGGTAGGTAGTAGGTAGGTAGTAGGTAGGTAGTAGGTAGGTAGTAGGTAGGTAGTAGGTAGGTAGTAGGTAGGTAGTAGGTAGGTAGTAGGTAGGTAGTAGGTAGGTAGTAGGTAGGTAGTAGGTAGGTAGTAGGTAGGTAGTAGGTAGGTAGTAGGTAGGTAGTAGGTAGGTAGTAGGTAGGTAGTAGGTAGGTAGTAGGTAGGTAGTAGGTAGGTAGTAGGTAGGTAGTAGGTAGGTAGTAGGTAGGTAGTAGGTAGGTAGTAGGTAGGTAGTAGGTAGGTAGTAGGTAGGTAGTAGGTAGGTAGTAGGTAGGTAGTAGGTAGGTAGTAGGTAGGTAGTAGGTAGGTAGTAGGTAGGTAGTAGGTAGGTAGTAGGTAGGTAGTAGGTAGGTAGTAGGTAGGTAGTAGGTAGGTAGTAGGTAGGTAGTAGGTAGGTAGTAGGTAGGTAGTAGGTAGGTAGTAGGTAGGTAGTAGGTAGGTAGTAGGTAGGTAGTAGGTAGGTAGTAGGTAGGTAGTAGGTAGGTAGTAGGTAGGTAGTAGGTAGGTAGTAGGTAGGTAGTAGGTAGGTAGTAGGTAGGTAGTAGGTAGGTAGTAGGTAGGTAGTAGGTAGGTAGTAGGTAGGTAGTAGGTAGGTAGTAGGTAGGTAGTAGGTAGGTAGTAGGTAGGTAGTAGGTAGGTAGTAGGTAGGTAGTAGGTAGGTAGTAGGTAGGTAGTAGGTAGGTAGTAGGTAGGTAGTAGGTAGGTAGTAGGTAGGTAGTAGGTAGGTAGTAGGTAGGTAGTAGGTAGGTAGTAGGTAGGTAGTAGGTAGGTAGTAGGTAGGTAGTAGGTAGGTAGTAGGTAGGTAGTAGGTAGGTAGTAGGTAGGTAGTAGGTAGGTAGTAGGTAGGTAGTAGGTAGGTAGTAGGTACGTAGTAGGTAGGTAGTAGGTACGTAGTAGGCAGGTAGTTGGTAGGAAAAAGGGCATTGCAAGGCATGCCGGGTTCAGCTAGTTTATTAATATACCCAGAAACAATCCTTTTAATTCCCTCAAAGATTACCAACAAACAACTTCGAATTTCATTGTTCAAAAATAGTTTCAGAAGTTTTCCAAAGATAACAGATCTAGTATGATAAGATAAGATTAGATAATTTTTATTTGTCTAAAACATGAGTATAAAAACACATGGCATGCAGGGTGTTATATTAAATTATATCAGTCATGTTTTGCCTGAGCGGCGTACAAATATGAATGAGATATGAAAGAGATGTCGTGGTAAATCCGTTGGTTCGGAACTGTTTTCAATTACAATTAAGATTAGGTAAGGTAAGGCCCGTACCTCCGTCGGGGAATTGGTGTTTTATTGAAAAGGAAACTCCATTTAGTTTGTTATTTTTTCCTCCACATCTCTACTTTAGTCAGCTTAATCAAAATGTAACAGGAAAAGTATTTTCCTTAAACGTTTGATTGATTTATGTCGCCGCGATTATTCATAAAACGCTTTAATGTTAGTATTAGCTTATCAAAAAATTTAAGAGTGACGTGTAACTCAAGTATTCCCAGGATTCCATCATATATACAAACTTTATAATACACAAATACTTAGTTTATAAACTTTTCAGAGAAATAAATGTTCCCAGAAAATTTTAATACGCACAAAAGAAACGGTTTTGAAATGCTTAATCGACAGATCTAGGAAAAAAAAACACGTAAGCTTTACGTTATGATTCACAAAAATCCTTTCACGCATAAACTTCAAGACGTTTAAAAGTTACTAAGTTAGCATTAACTTCAGAAAAAGTTGTGGTTGCGTCAAGTTTTACGCGTGAAGGCTGTAGCGCGCGCCTCGTCCCGCCCTGAGGCGGGCGGTGGGCGGAGCGGACACCTATATAAGCTTTTGCATGCCTGAAACTTTGTTATTGAATGCGCGCCATCATTTCGAAAACGTGATTCCCAAGTATTCACTAGTGACGATCAGACGTTCCCGAACCCGGCCCCCAGAGCTCAGGTAAGTCTAACATTGCTCCATCGTGCAGAAAAAATATTCATGGAATTGTTTGAGTTAATATATTATCACGTCCTTTATATGTGATTGCATATGAATGTTAATATTTTCGATTATTTGTGAAGATTTGGTGTTTTTGTGCACACTCGTAAATATTTTTGTGATCCAAAAGTTTTTTTTAAATGTTAGTAATTTCATTGCGGGAGAAATAAATATTCTGTTTCGGAAACAAAGTTTTCTATATATTTTAATAAAGGGAAATTCAAAAATAAACTACCTCTAACATAATTCGTTCCAGAAAAAATCTCGACGTAATAAAATACTGAAATGTAACAAAGTACAAACTTTTAAAAAGTTTTGGACTAAATACTAGTTAGTACATAATTGGCCATACATTAGAGAAGTTTTATTTGATATTATTCGCCTAAAGCAAGAAATAATAAATGTAAAGAATTCGTTTTTTGTCACGTTGATCAAAGTTGAAAATGAAAGTTTTACTTTCTGGAACTTGAAAATTCAGTACAAAAACAAAAAAAAAAATCAAATGACGAGTAAAAGCGAAGTTTTTTTTATGGGACTAAAATACAATTAACCAACTGTTCAATTGCAGTAATTTAATAACTGCTAATAGTGATGGTTTCAATAAAAATATTTGATGGTTTGAAGGCTTTTAAAAATACACGGTTATTCTGCGCATTATTTTAGTTTTAATAATAACATTGCATTCAAACAGACCGTGATTATCTAGGGTTTAGGAAATCGCACCGACATGTAATCTTATTAACTTTTCTGATTCCTGCAGAATCCATAAATAGTCGAGTATTCCCTTTTACATAACACTATTGATTAAAATCTTATTGCAATACCACTGGCTTAAATATTGCGCTTGAAGTTATTGGTATTTTCTAACTTTCCCGGAGTTTTGTTATCAAAATTGCTAGGACGTGACTATGGAGCTAACTTTTATTATTATGGGGCAAAACACTTTAATACCTACTAAAAAAGGTTTATTAATACACATTTTTGCATAAACAAACAAGGTAAATTAAATTTAGGTAATCTTTTAGTTTCGGACAGTACTATATTTTGTTGTAAAGGGCGAAGGTATTAAGTAAAGAGAAAATCTCCAAAAATGTATATTCAGCTTTTCAGGTAGTTTATTTCATCCCTACGATAAGTCTCAAAATGCGACTGTCACCCGCTTGAGTCACCTGTATTTTAGTTTTGAATTGTTTTGTTTGTCTTTACTATGGGCATTTTTAACGTGCACGTGTAGCAAAATAAATTTTGTAACCAAGGTTTTGGTAACGGTATTTTAAATTAAAAGAGTGTCCATAGAGTTTCTTGCCCATTCTTCTCTATGGAGATCTATGCTTTATACTGGGCAACTGCAGTACTTTCTGAGTTATTATTCCTTGTAACTGGGCTTAATTTTATTATCTTTCTTTCGATACGTAAAAAGTGCCTGTAACTGACTTACTTCAAATAAGTTTTGATTTCGTTTTTTTTAAATAAACCTTTAATAAATACTTAACTTTTCTAATACGAACATCGCCTTATAGTGAAATACTAGCACGTTTCACAGTAATTTCTTGACACAAAGCCAGACGGAAGCTTTTAATTCGAACGGATTCGAATAATTCGGAGGGTTTTCCAATGAAACTGAACCAAAGGAATATAGACAGGCACGTGTGGGTATACCTACGCTTGCTTCTTTTGTATTGCCCACTTTTGTCGAGTAAATTTCACATATAAATAGACATAATATCACGCACGTAATCTCCGAAGGCTTAGGCAGAGTTGTACCTCATTATTACACCCACATTTAAGTAAATCAAAAATAAATATTACTCATTATTACTTCCGGTAGTATCAAAGGAATGGTAAAATTTTCGCGATTTTCTGGTTTATTATGTGGAAAAAAAACTCGAACATCCCTTCACACAACGGGCTTCAAATCAAATGAGGCCGTACAATAGGACATTGTTCGAATGTATCTTTCATGATACACATATGGAAAACCGACCAAATGATTTCAGAAAAACAACAATTAAACAACCTACATTGGAAAATTTTCACGAATTATGTATATTTTTTATCGTGTGATGTTGACATAAATAATAAAAGTACCGGAATCGGAACTATATGTATATCAGACTAATATTATATTACAAAGGCGAAAGTTTGTGAGTGTGTATGTTTGTTACTTCTTCACGTTAAAACTACTGAACGGATTTGGATAAAATTTGGTACACAGATAGTTTATAACCTGGATTAATACATAGGATAGTTTTTATCTCGATTTTATCTTCCCGTGGGATAATTTCGAGTTGCAGCGGGTGAAGCCGCTGGCAACAGCTAGTTTAATAATAATAAAAAAAATGTATGATAATAATAATAAATAATATAATAAAATTCACTAATTCAGGTAATTTTAAATCCGTTGTCAATTACAATAAAACAAAAATAGTAAAAATTAATTTAGATCAAAATAAATATAAATTGCATAATGAATAGAATTAAATTAAAAATAATGAAAACAATACACACGAACAAATAATTAAAAGTGAAGTAACATTAAATTTAAAAAAAAATACAAACACTAACTAAACAAAACACTGCTTTAATATTCTAAAGCAAACATATTCGTTGAGTAGGTTAAATTTGTAATTCATAGATGATAATGTGTGCAGTCTTACCAAGGGGTAATAACCGTATTGGGTTGTGGAAGTCAGATAGGGAGTACCTCCATGTAATAAAAAATCTGGTATTCAGCCTGGTTATACTGGAATATAGTTAAGAAAAGCCTAGGCAGAAGATGGTGAGCTGATTTATGTGCAAATCGGAGATATTGCTTAAAATATTGAAACTAGTTCGAGACAGTTTGTTTGTAATATTAAAGATCGGGAATACTTAAATTGAAATCGCAAAAATCATACGTAGAATATATCTCACGTTTCAATCATATTTCAAGTGGCACCTAATAATAACGATACATGCAAATATACTCCTACTAAGAAGATTCTGTAACGAGATTAAAGCTGCGTGGCGTATTTTTTCAATAAACTTAATCCTATTAATATGAATCCAAATACGAGGAGAAACGTGCATTGGAGTCTAAAGAGATATCACAAGCAAAGTGGTTTAATATGTCCATTCATTTTTAAACGAACAGATTTACTGGAGCGTGAGCCATAACATAACATCACGCCTAGATTCCCCGAAGGGTAAGGCAGAGGTGTTTCCAATAGTACATACATCCACATTTTGCCATTTATGTTTAAGTCCATTGACCATATTGCCATCAACAAAGAGCCATCATCCAGAGTCATCATCTGCCTAGCCTTTTCCCAGCTATATTGGGGTCGGCTTCCAGTCTAACCTGGATGCAGCTGAATACCAGTATTTTACATGGAGCGACTGCCTATCTGACCTCCACAACCCAGTTAATACTAGGTAATACGATACCCTTTGGTAAGACTGGATGTCAGACTTTCAGGTCACCGACTACCCGTAACGACTGCCAAAGATCTATATATGGCACCCGGGACCAACAGCTTAACGTGCTTTCCGAGGCACGGAGGAAACTCGGTATGTAATGGGCGGTCACCCATCCACCGATCGACCTAGGCAAGCGCAGCTTAACCTAAAGATCGACCCGAGTGGCAGTTCTTATTAAGCCACGAGCCATCATCCAGAGTAAACGATATAATAGGGGATCGGACAAAAAAACCTAATTAGTCCATCAGATAGATTTCCAAAAAACATTGAACACAATTTTTTTCTTTTTTCACACAAACAAAAAATGAAGATGATACAGTGCTTCGAAAACTCGTGAACTCCTCGAATACGTCACAAGTTAGTAGATTTGTTTACCTACAGATGACGTCACAACCCCCCACTCATAAATCTTTGACGCGTTTTATCTTCGTCAATTTTTATTAATTTGATGAAAGAGAAAACACGTATCCAATATTTTTCGATAATCTAACTGACGGACTGATTAGAATCATATTTTTTTGACTCAGTCCGATCCCCTATTGTTTATTAGATCGTTTACTTTGGACGCTCTTAACTTGCACGTATTTTTACATCGTTCTCTCATATATGTAAGATCTCAGCATTTTTCATGGGGTACTCTTTAAAACTGATTGAGACGAAATGTAAATCTTGTATAAAACACACACTATGTAGGCAAGCATACTATTAGTTGGGGGATTACATTGATGATAAAAATGCTTGGCTCAATGCTGGTCCTGCTCCACAACCATAGGGGCAGTTTAATTGATTATCTTGTGAAGTTATTGTGGAAGCTGCAGAATATTGTAAAAATATCTTTGCATTGTATCTAGATTCAATATCTTATTATTATATAATTCACACACGTGTGAGTACTATGTAGTAGTGACTTCCCTGGTGGCTGAGAGAATGTCCTGCTCACTCAAATGTCTCGCTGATGGTGGCGCGTGAGTCAGATCATTTAATTCCCTTCAAAATGGTTGAGTTGAATGACGCTGAACCATGCGTTATGTTCATGACCGGGCGCTGTCAGTGGAACTGTTCATCTCTCAGTTGCCATGAATTTGTTTATTATATCTTTTTACCCGACTGCGGCGAAGCCCAAAAGGAGGGTTATTACTACGAACGCTCTTAACTTGCACGTCTTGTTACATAGTTCTCTACATAATATACAATCTCAACATGAATGATGTGCTGTACCAAGATTTTGTAACAATATTCTAATTTAAAAGAGTGTCCATGGAGTTTCTGGCCCGTTCTTCTCCATAGGGATCTACGCTAGGGAATTGGCAACTACAGTACTTTCACAAGTTATTATGCCTTATGACTGTGACTGTAGCTTTGTTTTGTGAATTGTTATTCTGACATTCAAAAGTGTCTGTAATGGTTTAATTGAAAGAAATTTTTTGAGTTTGAGTTTGAACCACGCACGAATATTGACTCCGTGGTTGCTGCTCAGAAGTTCTTTATAGAATTCTCAGTAACACTTTGCCTGGCCCGGAAATCGAACTCAGGACCTCATGCTCAGCAGTCCCGCTTGTGATCACTAGACCAACAAGGCCACTATTCATATTTGAGCCGTAACAAATATTCAAAAATGTTGATATAAAAAAGAGGAATTTCGTTCTGAATATTTAATTACAAGTGAAACAAATTGATTGTATTTTCTCGGTAACAGGGATTGATGAAAAGCCATATATGAAGAGAGATTTTTCTCTGGATTTAAAAACTATACCGGGTTTTGTGCTTTCAATAAAATGAATAAACTTACTTTATTCAATATGAAATATGACTACTTTAAAAAAATGTGAAACGGTAAAAATAAAAATACTTATGATATAATACGTATGATTTATTTTATGAAAAAGTTTTCAATATTAAAACTTTTTTATCCATTTCATTATGGATATTTCAGTAATGGATAATCGCTAAAAAATGTCTTAAACAAAAACCTTTTAAACCCAGCTGAAAATACAGTCTGATTATGGTTTCAAGAAAAGTATTTTTATCGTTATAAAAAATCAGGCTATTTTTCATTTCAGAATGATTATTATTAGATTAGTCGTCTTCTTCACGCTGACATTAGCAAGCATTAATATTTAAACCCTCTTGCAAATTGTTAGATAACGCTGAAAGTCCGTCTCGGCAGATATCACCGACTACGGTTACGGTACCTCTTAGGCTCTTGAAATTTCACTTAAATATACCTGAAGTTAGAATAAACAGAGAATTTTGTACTCTTTAGATTGCGTACAATTTTATTTATCAAACCTTTTTTTTAGTTTTGAGCATAATCATAACATCGTGCCTCTTATTCCCGAAGAGTAAGGCAGACTTACTCACACATTTCACTTATAACACAGTTAGTAAGAATTCTAGTAAAAACTTCTAAAATAGCGTCAAAAAAGTATTGAGTCCAAATATAGCTCTCATTTTCTTTATTCCTGCTTACAAATACTTCATTAGCCCCAAACTCGTGGTAAAAATAGCTTCATGGTATTCTGAAATAGGTCAGAGGCTTCCACCGAACCAACCCAATTATAAAATCAAAACAATAAGTATTTGTGTGTATAAAACGTACTCGTTAGTCGTATAGAAACTTAATATCTTTGCAAATGTTTAAATATGCGGATTTAAGTTGTTTGTTTGTTACGTTTTCAGTTTTTGTATAGCAAAATAATTTTTGACTTTGTAATATACCGCCAGCTTTAATAGCACAGTTAGGTAACTGAAAAAAGTCTTAGAGATTTCCCATTCTGGAAAGTCAGTTGAAGAAGTAATACTTAGCATGTTTCTTACAAATTAACATAAACCCCCGCCCTATTCCCGTCGCCGTACGCAATCAGCTATTTATTATCGTAACATACTCTTTTCGCAGTCACATTCTTTTTTAAATTTTCGCACTTAGACATGCCAGTTTCCTCACGAAGTTTTCTTTCACCGTTTTGAGAGCAGTGGTGATAAAATAACTCACACGAAGTAATGCGCCTGCCTGGGTTTGAACCCATGACTAACTGTTCGTAAGTCGGGGTCGCCACCACTGTTCAAAATAGTACCATCCATATTTAACCTATTCAAATAGATCGTAACATACTATTTTA
Source organism: Diarsia rubi (assembly GCA_932274075.1). Taxonomy (NCBI): domain Eukaryota; kingdom Metazoa; phylum Arthropoda; class Insecta; order Lepidoptera; family Noctuidae; genus Diarsia; species Diarsia rubi. The sequence continues at coordinate 10,452,341 of OW026417.1, read as the reverse complement.
GCAGTGATAGCCTATAGTGGTGTGACCTTCGTACTGCTAATAAGTCATAAGTCTTGAATGTGAATCCAAAATCTCTGATGTTTTGATTTTAAGCGCGTATTTTATAATAAATTACATGCTTCGGTGTAAGGAAACATAGTGAAGAAACGAAACCAGCATGCCTGAGAGATATTTCAGGCGGAATAAAAACTGACTCCAGGTTAGGCACTAATCAAACATGAACAAACTCTGTCTCTTTCCATATTCAATACAAAAAAAGAGATATTTTCCAGTCCCACCCACAACTACTTCAAGATGAGATAGCAAGGTCACTCGTAGCCAGTAATTAAATATTCGGATTAGGGCTAAAGGGTTGCAAAAATACCTGACGCTACTAATTATTTTCTCTTTATAAATTAACCTTATTTGTTAGATTTCTTTTTCTTTTTGTCGGTGGAAAAGGGTGCTAAAGTCTTAATGAATATTAATTTAGTTTCCGCAGAATTTTTATAGCACCCTTGATAGATGTCGTGCAATGTATTTTGATAAAAAAACACTCAACAAGTCGTGTAACTTATCCATGGAATATATTTTAATAAGTGACAAAAGTTAGACTACATTACGATTTAAATTAAAAGAGTTTTATCTACCTGTCTTATATTTATTTAATAATATTTGGTTAAAGTGAAAGAATACTATAACTAATGACAAAAAATTTAAAAGATTATAAAACAATAATTTAATATTTATTTTAAACTTTCTGCGGCTTCTAACATAGAACTAAACCAATTATATTTTATCACACTGCGAAGTTAAATTGCTCCAATAGTTTATAAAAGCTTATTCATCCCAATCTTTTTGTTACGCAGTTCCAAACAAAAACACTTAGAAAATCATTACGAGGAGGGTCTAACAATTTCAATTGGTAAGGGTTTACACGGAAACTTGAGCTAACGGTATAATAGAAATAGGACAAACTTTACTTAGTAATCGAATCAAATTAATGTCACACACGTACTGACTTCGAAAAGTCGTAGAAAGTTTTGTTTGAAATTATGCTGCAAAATATTTCTACATTCACTAACAAAACACGATCACTTCCTGCTGTCAATTGAATATCTTCGACAGTCGTAGTTCCGAGCATGACAGTCAGAAAGTTTTACAGTTAGACCCTTCGCACCTCTTACACGATAGTGTTACCTTTATTGGGTTGTGGACGCTAGATAGGCAGTCATTGAATGTATATACTCGTATTCAGTTAGACTGGAAGCCAACCCTATAATAGTTAGGCAACGGTTAGATGGATGTGTAATATGTGATTGATTACTGAACTATTAATAATTATTCGAGTTAGTAGAGAATTATTCTCAACTTGTTGAATACCAAGGACTACCCTTGGTATTTCAACAAGTTGAGAACTTCAACAAACTCGCCACAAATATCGGTCTCTGTGTAAAAGTTATCAACCTGTAATTAAAAGCACCCTTTCTTGTAATCAATATTCGGGAAGTGTCTCAAAAATGTTGTTTTTATTTTGACTATTCAGAAGAATAAAATTGTTCAGATAAACATTGTCCAAGTAAAAACAAAATTTTCTTGATCTTTTTCGAAGATTTTGTAAATACAGTTTGTGCCATACTTATTTATTTTCCCAGGACGACATGACTATGATGTTAATATACAGGTTGTAAATTAACCCTTCACACATACGTCAACCAAGTATTCTGTACATCGAACTAAGTTGGGGTCAAAAATCACATTTTGCGGTAAAACTCAATGTAGCACTCTTAAAACATGCTAGTGGATGCTTTGAATAGTAAATGGGTCATGGAGGTATAATTTACGTAAAGTTATAACCTGAAAAACTAGTATTTACAAAAACAGTTGTGCAAAATTTAGAATTTGACCCCCAATATCTCCGTAACTAGGGGGTTCCCAGGTATGGGCTAGAACAAAAAAATGTTCGCAGTGTTGGGGAGAACAAGTGACTTTCGTTTGCGTTAAGGGTACTTTTACACCCTTTACTTTTACAAAGCCGAGTTAAAATGTAATATTTAACAAATGTTATGCAATAAGTGCTGCTCTCTTTTAAATCGAAACGAGCTCGTTTTTAATATATTTGATTACGTACTCGATAAACTATTTCAATAACCGTCGTTTAAACATTTTATTAAATCGTAGAATACGAAATTCGTGTCGTCTAGATATACGTAACTAGAGGATTGGGTTTTAGAGTAAGACATTAAAATGTGGAAACTTAAATAATGATCATATTTGGTATATTTAATGATTGGTTATGTCTCTCAAAGATATTGCTTGAGATCACACTGTATATATCCTTAATTCAGTGAATAACGTAACACCTACGTACGTAACACGATTCAGAATAAATGAACCCGTCTCTAATTACAAAACATTAATGTTCTCTAATTTAAAATTAGCACACCGCAATAGGCACAAAATATTAGAAATTAAGTTAATCTGTCGCGTAATTTTCTGCCATTTAGTTTCACATGTTTATTCCGTAAGATGTCTAATTTCTGAGATAAATATGTAATTACACAATTAACTTAATTACTTCACTTCAGTAAGTGACGTCAACTTAAAATTAAAAAGTCTCGGTTAGAAAGCAAACTTGTGGAATTTAATCGCGTGGATCTTAGGGACTATGTTCCAACTTTGTGATTGTTGGGTTATTTTTCCAATTCCAATGGATAAAGGAGCTGAACGCAACACAAATCTCTGCGATATTAAAACAGAGAGAAATATGCAAGCATCTTTCGTAAACGTAAACATCATCATCTACCTGACCTTTTTTATGTTAGATGGACTTCTAATCTAATCGGATGTGGCTGAATAAAAGGAATTTTGCTTCGAGCGACTGCCTATCTGACTTCTTCAACTCTTCGAGTGGAACTCGTTGTAAGATTTTCGGACCACTGACTACGTGTAAACTGTCAAAAATCTACAATTGACAGCCGGGACAAACTGGAAATCATGTTGGTCATTGCTGGTCCTACTCCTTTTGGGGTGGGGGATCGGGTAGGGAAATCGCTCTTGGGCAGAGAGTGTCAGACTTCTACTGACTAAAGACCACCCATGTTCCTTCTTAGCCCTATATGTCGAGGCCGCGGTATCTCTTACAATAACACGCAGCACCAACGGGCGTCGGCCCTTGCGGGCCCCTTCCTAGTTGTTGACATCTCTTTGAGGCGCGCGTGGAGCACTAACGCGCCGTCGACACGGCCTGTTGTCGTCATAAGACGGACGATCGGCGAGCTAGCCCATTACTCACCGTCCACAGGCCCGCGTCTACGGTGGCCGGAAGCCGTCACGTGGCCCACGACGCCCGGAGCGTCTCCCGCGGCGACTGGGACGAGAGATTCTCTCTCTCTCTCTCGTTCTGCCATCTCCTTCGCTAGCATCACTGCTTAGTAGAAGGAGGCGACAGCGTCCCATTCCTCCTCGCCCTGGACCTTGGTTTGCACCAGGGCCTGACGCGAGAGGTCGTCGCCGGTTGGTCCTACTCCTTCGTTGCGTGATCCAAGACTATTAAATTGTTTCTCTTGGACTTCGTCGAGCTTCATTGTCTCGGTGGTTTTCTGGTGGCCACCACTGTTGATTTTGGTTTTCAGGAGTTGCAGTGGTTTGGGAAAAGAGTGGCGGGTTTGTCCCAAAAACGAAAATCGGGATCCAAAGGCCGAGAAACGGAGGAAACTCAGTATGTAATGACTGAAGATTGACCCGAACGGCTATATTTATCCACAAGCCCCTCGTGAACGTAAAGCATTACATTGAATTATCGCGGAGAAATTGCTGCTAGTCATTATAATTATCGTCTGGTGAATATTTTACCCAAATTATGTTAGTATGTAATCTGTGCAATTTAGCCACTTAGCGTCCCAAGGTGTTCCACCTCTCATTACTAACGGTCGACTAATTTTATTTGTCACCTTGTGGCCTTTATCTGAGCTTATAAACAAGAACCTATGTCGTGAGCGTGTGTACCTACATGTAGGGTTTAAATAGATGAAACACTGGATCGGGTAGTCGATTTGTATAACTAAATAAATAAACAAACTCGGAAGTTGAAAGTCAATGTTGTGTATGTTGTATTAACAGTAATCTTTATTTTAAGATTTTCTAGATCAACCTTTAGTTCGAACGACAGTTCGAATAAAAAATATGCATAACTTATTTTTACTACTTAACTTTTCTTTAAGTTCTGAAGGGACCATTTTTAGTCGCTCATACTTACTCAACAAGCAGTGACTATTTCTTTGTTTACTAACAGAAAGTAGCTCTGATTTGTATAAAATAAACTACTTCTATGGTTACGATGGTCAAAGCCGGAGGTTTCTAGGCAACCTTGGACTGTTGACCCTTTTTATTTAAAAAACATGTGAGTACTTACTTTAAGGATATTTTAAGGTAGTTTATACCTTCGTTTTCAGTGATCAATTAGGTTAATGTAATCCGGAGTAGTTAGTGATCGGGGCGATTGGTGTGAGCCCGCATTGTTTGGTAACTATTTTAATTCGGTAAAGTAGATTAGTTTGCACTCAGGTTGTAACTTCCTGCTTTTACGGGCATGTCTTACACAATGATGGACGTAAACTTTTGGAAAATCATGATAGTAGCTGTGTTTGAACTTAATTCGTATTTACAAAACTAATAATTTTATATTTTATAATTGAACTCTTAGTATTAAGGTTTGAAGCAGTCGATTGTAGTAGTTTCTGCATACTCCCATGACTAAAAGTGTGTGTGTATACATTATTAAACTAAATCACCTACATATCAGCGTCGCGTCGTTGGAATTAATTCAGTCCTGTGATCTAAAAAAACCCGACAGCGCTAACTTTAAATAGTTCTACTATAAAAGTATCATTAACACAGAAGTTTTATAATAGCTTATCAAACGTCAATAAGTGATGGTTTCAATAATTATATCGTAGCTAAATCCGGCGCTCATTTTAGTTTATTTCAGAATCATTTCATCATGAGTCATAACGAACGGCCCGACAAAGATCGTGAAGTGTAGCTGTAAAACTGATAACTCCCTTTACGATAAACAATTTATAATATAAATCACACAACCAGTAAACAACGAACAACAAAATGAATGTATTCATACAAATTGTACGCTATTTATGATTGTCAGGTTACAAACTTCAATTAATTAAGTAAAACAGATTGACATAAATCTCAGTAGTTGAGTCGAACAACGATTAATTTGACATCCGTTTTATTAGATTTACTACCTACCCGACTATTCTCTAACCGGTTTCTGATACAAAGGTTATATAAGAGTAAACTATAGAAGATAGAATTTGCCTCGCATCCCAAAGTGATAGGCGTATTACCTTGCCTTGCCTTGTGATTGCGTCGTTCATGTTTAATATCAAGTTTTCAGTATTAATAGTAGTCTACACACTTTATGCGAAGTAGCTCTACGCACTTTACGCGTAACACCTCCAAATACTTTACGCGTAGCAGCTCTACACACTGAACGCGTAGCAGCTCTACACACTTTACGCGTAGCAGCCCTAAGCCGTACACACTACGCGTAGCTACTCTACACACTGCGCTTAGCACTGCTACCAAAATTTCCGCGTAGAACATCTACGTAAAATGTACATTTACGGATTTGTACGTAATGCTGCTAAACAAATACTTCCACTTAGAAATATTTTTTAGAAACTAAATATCTGAGCATTTTTAACGGTCTCAAGTTTAAATGCGAACAAAGTCGAAGAAAACAATAACTTAGATTTTTAAAGCATCGATACACGCTAATAAAGCTGCGGTTACATTTCACTACATTTGAGTACATTCTGTGGTACACTGATGAACGTTATGCGATTCCCACTCATCTAAATATGATTTGTGCCTCCACGATGGACATACTAACGCTTATTAAGTACTTGATGAGTGCGCTAGCCGCCACTCGTGTTCGGGAGTTTAGGTAATGTTTCCAACGGATTTAGTGTTCTGTGGCCAGTTTTAACTAACGGTTTTAAATATTATTTGATATGAGTATCTACCAGCTTTATATTTATTTATTTATTTTGTTATCGAATTCGATTTACCTAATTAAAGAAGTATTTGAGTTTCTAAAAAGCTACAAATATATTTCAAACTTAATAAGATGAACTAGAATGCTCAAACAAGAAGAAATATGGAGACAAATTTAACATTTCAAAAAAGCCAACTGCATTATTTGTTAAACTGTAAAATTTAATACTCGACTGAGTCGCATGTAATAATGGCAAGAGCTTCTCCATCAATGCCAAGACTCTTTGCTTTCAGCTTTCATTTAATACTTTGTTTGTACACTAGTTGAGTCCACTGTCCAATGCGGGCCACTGGGCTTACTAACCAAGTTTACCAGGCTACGCCGTAGCGATCTCGTAGCACGTTTTTAGATTCTCGTAGCTTGGCGTAGCTAGCACCTGCGGGTTTTTTGAGTCAACTAAGTTAGCCTGTTGTGGCGTGAAGGTGTTTTAATAAACTGTAACGTAGTCGTTCGTTATTTTAAAGTAAATATTGCGTTGGAACGTAAAGGGTATACCTAGCAGGTTGGAACTTTTTTACGTGAACGTTGCAAACAAGTTTAGGTTTAATGTGTCAGCATGGTGTTGAGTTTTGTCACATATACTTGTACTGTTTTGAAAAAAATGTTGGGTTGTTTGAAACGAGAAAATTTTACGAGTAATAATATTAGTCAGATGAAATGTGTAAATGTCCAAATAAAATAATTTGACTATGGACAAATAGCCGTATTGAACACAAAATAAATTTATCAAAAAATATGAATGGTACTTATTTCTTTTTGAATGTAGTAAATATACAAATCCCTTTTTATCCCAAAAAGGGAAAAAAAGCAAGATTTCCATTAAGACCAAGTTAAAGACTCCAAATATTTCAAAAGTGTTTGGAGCTAGGGGCGAAAATGAAATTCCTTTGAGTGAAGATTCAAGGTAAAACACGTTATACTTCGTGACTACCGACGACAACGACGTGAATCAAATAAAAACTGTTCAGCGCCGATTCCATGTCATTCTCCATGCAAATTGATGCCGACTGACAAACCTGATTCAGTTATATTTATGCCGTAGTTACACGAATATTATGCGCACAGAGTTTGTAAACTTTTGGGTTGTAAACAATCTGGTACAACCCGACGGTTAACCATCAAGGTTTTAATAACCGTAATAGTAACTAATAGTAACCGTCTACCCTTACATTAATTGCGACGTATTCCACGCATGGTGTCTCTAGTAAAAACATATAAGAGTTCTGTTACGGCAGAACTTTTTATTTCCATGCAAAACGAAGACGATTTAAAAATCTGAAGATTCCATTCGTCTGCCAGCATTATGTCCCCAGTTTAGTAAACTGTAAAGAGTTGTGCCTTGTTGCTGATAATAAAAGTCAGTTTTATGGTAAAATTATGCGTTCCTGTGCCCCACCGGACGGCAGTAAAGTTATTTTACAGTTTCATTGACGCTCAGACATTTCTTCTGAATCTTGTATGCATCCAGAAATGCAGTTAAAAAGCTTTTACACGAATCACACTATTTCATTCATTATCATAAAAATTCTAATGATATTTCATGCTAATGTACGTTTGATTACTTAATGGAATCTTTGGTTTACGGCCCCGGAAAATGTGTTTTGGAAACGTAAGAAAATGAGGTGTTTAAATATCGTCGTTGCTGATGTACATACATCATTTTTCTCATCTAGTTAATGTTTTTATTTAGTGGTTGGTTCTTTTGTAATATCAATAATTAATTTCCTCTTGTCTGAGTATTTCTATAAACTTTTCTACAAAACCTTCGGGAAGACAGATGATTAACTTTTCTTACAGTGAAAAAACACTATAATATCTGGAGCACTCCAGAAGTTGAGAACTAGTAAAAACACTAGAGATTTCAGATTTTCCACTCTCGACATTTGTTGCAAAAATGACACCAATAAACAATGGAAACAAACCAGTAAACAATAATACAAGGTTTACAAAGTTTTTCGTTAATTTGTAAAGAGTTGGTGACCAATTTACGAAACCAGATGAACAAGGCACGTTCTTTATGTCAGTTTAAGCCCTGAGACGGCCGGAAAATGATAACTGAAAAGTTCCAAAACAAAATTACGCAGGTCTACGTTTTTTTTTATTCTTCTTTGTTTTGTAACTTGTTACTTAAAATTTATTATGTTCATCTTAGGCGCCGCGACGCGTTTATAACAATAAAACAATTTAGGGGGTTCATTCTTAATAATAAAGAGAGCGCTATGTTTGATATGATTACGATTTGCTTTATCTCTCTTTAACTTTCGAGTAAACAAGGTTTTGTGGGGTGACTCTTGACATTCAAACTATTCATTTAAAAAAAAATCCAACCAACTTTTACCTAGAAATTAAGTGTACGTATATTAGCAGGAAAAGAAGACGCCAATATATTATTTAGCAGGAAAGTAAGATCCCCTGAATCATTTTAATACTCAATATATCAACCTACTTCATGAAGTATTCCGAGAACCTCTAACATTGCTCAATAAAACGACTTCCACTAGACTTCAGGCAATAAAAGGGCACGACGTTATCAGTACGTATATGTCTGAAGATAAACGTATATTAGAACGAATTCCATTGTTCGATGACACAGTTCCTCGTTCGATCTACATTGAGACTTTAAGAGGTCCTATGGAGGCCTTAACAAAAGAGACTGGCCTACACTCAATGTAGGAGGATAACGAGAGACGTTGTTCGGCAAACAGCTTTGTACTCGTAGTTTGAGACACTAGTCTTGCCTACGGGTTCGCTCGTGAATTGTTTGGCTAGATACTTAACATTTTATATTCTTGCAGATAGTTTTATATAGTGGTTATTAAAGTTTGGAGATGGTCCTCACAGATTTAAATGAGAATATGAGGCCTTATTATTTTCTTCTGAAAATCTTGACTAAAATCTTTTTAGCGCACATTTCTTTTGTAGGTACATGTTTTAAGTATTTTGTTCTATAGTTTTGTTTGAACAATGTTTCATGCCTCAGCGCTTTGCAGTATGACTTTTAGATGTGTCACTTATTTTGCTTACGCAAGTTTAATAGTTCATGAAAACCATACAAGTTTTAATAAGAACTGTGTCATATTCGAGCTAAATTGGTACCTAGTTGTACGACTCATAGCTTCTACGAACACACCGTGGTAAAATATTCGTAACGGATCTACTGAACAAGGACAATTTTGTGGAATTTATTTGTTACAAACATATTGACACATTTCGTCAAACGAAGGACACGATGAAATGTTTTTAATTGGTTTGATGAAGTGGACATTTCATAAAAAAAATACATATTGATTGGCAAACAGTACGGTGGGTGATAAATCATTTGGAGAGTGTAAACGTATTATTTCGTCCCGCACATACGTTTTTCTTCTGCAGCGTCCGCTATGTTTTCAGTCAATATGTTTGCTTCAGAGCTTTTCTATCGCTATTATACAAGTTTACACTAAACGTCGGACGTCAACACGTCGAGTTTCGTATCTTTGTTTGCGACAGTCATTGTGCGACGTGCTTCTGATCGATTTGCGGCGTGCCTCAATAGGCCGTCAGTTGTGGTCACCGTCCGGCTGTCCGTCGCTCGCACATGTCGGACGCACCGTCACGGAAATCTATTCGCCGTCATTTGTTATGACTCCATCTTTTTTTTGCTACGTCACTATTGGCGGTTAAGTTTAATGGGTTATTATAACGTCATATTTTGGACGTTTTAAGCTTTATAGTGCTTGATTGTTCTTATTTAGTACGCGTTGGCGTAATGAAGTGGAGATCAACTAAATGTGAAACGATTACCATTGTGACTCACTTAGATACAAGTACATATTATTTTTGGCACTATGCACTGATAAACTGATAATGTATAAAAGGTTATGTGGTCGATTAAAGTGCAACTTTAATTTATGAGTTCATATCCTCAAAATATTTTTTTTATTATCCGTGCTTGAAGTTGTCGAAGCTTAGTGAACTTGTGGATTTTTTTTCCATACAAAAACCTTTGTGTTACCTTTATACCTCTTATTAAAAATTGTTTATACCTACAATGTAGACCCCATAATCGTGCCAATGTCGGTTGGTAAAACGTGCCGCCCACGAGCCAAAATGGCTGCGTTTGACGTTTTCTGGGGCTAAGTTATTTACATTGTTCATTTAAAAAGGAACAAAATATTATGTAATTTCCAATACTTTCAAGAAATACTTCGTTGTTAATGTAGATCTTCACAGGGTTATTGGGTATATTTTCTTTTATACTAACCCTAGGAAGCGGGGTTGAAAGTGTGTATGTTCGGGGAACATCGAACGCTGGCACCTAACATCGCTCCGATTCAAAGTTAGGAAGGCAACAGACCGCTCCAGTTCTATCGATGATCTCTTTACGAAATTTGTTTTGTCTCCATGTTTAAACTTGTCCTAATAAAACAGCGGCACTTGTTTGCACAACACGCGGAGTATTTCACTAAGAGCCCGTGACGTGCCTGCGCGCAAATTTCACGGCCTACTGACATTCGCAAAGATGCTCGTTACTCCAACAGTCAAAATGTTTCTAGTTATTAACAATTAATCCTCATTCCTACGACTTGACCTCTCGTTATTGATTGACATTTTGAAGTTGTTAATAATTAAAATTTACTCGTATAAGACTAAATGTTTGTGAGTAAATGTGAGTAATCGTAACGTTTCGACTTTGATTCCAGTATTTTTTCCAAGGACTGTCAATAGAACGGAACCTTTCAAAACAATAATAAAGCCAGGCTGAAAGAGGATTATCACATTTTTCCCCATCATTTCTCATATTATCTTATGGATTGATTTGATTATATAATGTATTACGAAATAGAAAAGTGAAGTACGTTTGATTGACAGTTATTATTCTCGTTTTGTCCACGTTTGTTTACATAAATACTTCTTAAGACAGTAAGACGTCTATGTTTAAAACTTGGACGTAACAAAAGTAAAATAAAACAATGTAAAGACACGACTCGTTAGTGTTTATGAATAATCTACGATATTGTGAGCCTAGATAGCATATTATGCGAAGAAGCGGGGTGCAAATGAGAGCAAAAAAAAAACAAAGCAAAGGATACATTGTTGGGCTGCGGGTGTTCGCAAGAGATACCGCGGCCTCGACATAAAGAGCTAAGAAGGAACATGGGTGGTTTTTAGTCAGTAGAAGTCTGACACTCCCTTTCGCTCTGCCCAAGAGTGGAAGGGGTTATTTGACGATTTCCCACCCTCTCAAAAAGAAGGGATACATTCTTTAAAAATGGCTTTGCGTCGTCATGTTGACTACTACCTATTTCCAAACATTTTTAGTGTACAGCATAATCGATAAATAAATATTCAATAAGTTAACGTTAAATAATCTATTAATATAAATCAGAAGTGAAAGGCTGTGTTTTAGTAATTTTCCCCAAATACGGGAAAAAGGTTGTTTCCTTATTGCCACTTCCTAACCAATCGTCATCAATTGATGTTATTAGTGAAGTTATTATTGAATACTAAAGATAGACTCTAGTAATGGGCGAAAAATACTTTTAAGTTTATTATTTTTATACCACACTGCCTGCAGTTTTGTTCGCGTTGTAGTCAGAAACGAAAAGAAAAAATGCCATATTTGGGTATTTCACCAAAAAAATCTAATCTAAATCTCGTATTTTTTGTGTTATCAAATTAATCAGAACTTACGAAAATAAAACTTGTCAAAGATCATGAGTGGGGGCTTGTGACGTTACTTTGTGGGTAAAAAAGTGACGTCACACGACTTGACACGACTTTTCGAAGCACTGTATCGTCTTCATCTTTTGTTTACTTGAAAAAAGAAAAAATAAGCGTCCATTATTTTTTGGAAATCTATCTGACGAACTAATTAGATTTTTTTGGTGAAATAACCTAATGGAACGTTTGGCCTTACAATAGGTAATTAGTAAAATAACTACTGTAAAAAACTGGTAACAATTGTTCTTATTTCCTTTTTAAGAAATTTTAAAATATCTCGGTTCGGGAATGCCTATGTCCAGCAGCCCCACGTCTTTTGCCTGAAATTATGATGATGAAAAATATCTCGGTTGTCTCCGCTCGAGTTTTAAATTTTTTCATTAATCACTTGTTGTCTCACAACAATAAAGTTAATTGTATTACAATGGTGTTCCATTGTAATACAATTACGAGTATCATTACGGACACGTGCCTGTGGACATCAAAATCACAAATTTTTCATAAAAAATAGGTTTTCATTCACCGACCTCGAAGGAACATAAAAGGTATATCGAATTTTCGCAGTGATCAGGGCTTGTTGGCTCATTGTTGCCTGCCATCCGGTGCGACCGCTTGTTACGTCCTGTAACGTATTCAAAGGAAATTTAATTTCTTAGCATCCACTCAATTTTTACCTTTATGCCTTTGATATATTCTGGTACAATCAGGTAGAAAAATACTGATTTTTAAAACAATCAAATACGGTTGATTGTTAACTAGCAGATGAGCTTATTAGGTTCTACGATGTCCAAACAGCTACTACTTACTGAATAAATTCAGATATGGAACAGAATTTGTATGAAATAATCTGCCAAGTAAGTTAACGGGAACTTAATTGTAGGTTGTGAAAAAAGCCCCGAGATTATTACTTTAAAGTCTAGTACAAACAAAAATTCCGAGGGTCTAATAAACAATTTTCATAACACAAAAACATAAAAAGAGGAACCACTAACAGACATGATTTTAGTAGTATGCATTAAATGTTTTACAGTTATAGTACAGCCAGTTGGAATGGTCACAAACTTTATTTTGCACCGAAATCACTTCGTTAAAACTTTGTCCACAGCTTTCCGGCAATCATCCGAGTTTATTTATTACTAAAGCCTTTGGTACATTTTTAATTTATGCTGTGGTAGTACTTTGCGAAAAAATGTTAGGAACTTTATCTACGGGACAAAAACAGGTTGCTCCGTAAATTGAATTTATATTCATAACCGGCACGCCTTTAAGTCGAGTTCAAACAGAAAAAAAAAATTACTGTACTGAAGGATTTATGTATTACTGCTGTTTTTCCAACCATTAGATCAAAAGTGAATCGTTAATACAATTAAAAAAACGACAGCAAAACAAGACTTTCCGTAAAAACGAATATAATTTATCATACATACCGTGAATACACATCTTAATTTAACACAAACAGCAAAACAGGTAACAAATCGAGCTGTCAACATGAGGTCGCAACAAGTACAACCGGCAAAACAAATAGGTCTTCAGCAAATTAAAGAACAATGTCAGGTTTCGGCCCACACAACTTTTATAACTAAATTCGCACGGACACGAAGTTTTTACTTACAAGAATTTAAGTATATAATTCTAACGTACTATTAAGTATTTAGTTCTATTCGAGAACTTCTCGAAAAGAAAATCATTTTAATAAGTCATTATCTAAGTTCTTGAATCATGTTTTTTTTATAAAAAAAAAAAGAGTTTCAGGTAATTACCTGTTCTGCCACTCGTAATCGGTTATTCTAAATAATTAAACGATTTACTCTTTAATTTGTATTTACCACTACGTAATTGCCTTTTAGTTCATTTTTTTACCTTAATAATATGTTTGACGTGTTTATTTTAGATACATTTGGCATTTTTTAAAGAATATATTAAAAATTAAATTCAAGAAATCGATTTTTCTGATCCGTGTTCGATAACTTATTCGCTTTTTAATGGCAACACTGTTAGCTTAATGCAGTTCTGTCACATCTGTCAAAATCACAAGCGCGCGCGCCGATCTTGTCTTGTTTTTCTGTGCATGTTTGTTTTCTTCTCGAATTCCTCTGCGTTTTGTGTTATATTCCTAACACACATTTTGTGACAATGTTCCATCAACTACGTAGTATTAATTGTGGTATAAATGTGTTCCGGATAAAACGGCATTTAGTTTAATCTGACGATGTCCGTTCAATGTTACGGCAATGGACTTCATGTTCTGAGGTAAAGTACGATTCATTAATAGAATGTAAACTGTTATAACTAAGCTTAATGTTTATTTGTAACACAACTGTATTTTGTTTGTTTTAGATTCCAAATGACAGTGTTGTTTGTCACAACTGTTGGGTATTAATTGAACAAACATTGCAACAAATGAATTAATTGGGCATCGACATATTTGAATTGGCTGCGGTCATTCACTACATCGTGTAAGGTCTCACACCTTAAATTCCAGCTCAGAAAGAGAAGAAGCTATCAAACGTGTGATAGAGCAACAGATTGCACCACTACAGGTAAGCAAGACCCTTCAATGATTATATGTATTGCTGGTTGATGATTGAGCTATTGTATTTTTTCTGATAGCAATAAGATTTTTTTTTGGTTCTGTTACAGCTGAAATCAACAGACGAGATCTGTCACCCATGTTGGCAAAGAAGTAACCGTTCTGTTCAACGGAATTTATCCACACCATCTTCATCAAGTTTTAATGAACCATCAACATCAAGTATTCATGAACCATCAACATCTAGTATTCATGAACCATCAACAGCCTCTGATGTATCAACACCATTGTACGTGGAGAGTGAATCAAGTCAGTCAATAATTGTAGAATTTCAGCCGTCTCTACAGTCAGCAACACCAGGGCCATCATTGACATTGCCAGAAGCACATTTTGTGTATGTGCTAATTGATAACAGTTTAAATGGGAGAAAGACTATAAGTCAATATTGTTGTAATTGTAAGGTAGGTAAACAAACTGCAGGAGGCTGTTCCCACACTATGACCATTTTATGGTATTTAGGTTGGGCTCGGCACCAAAACAATATTGAACCCCCTGCACAATTTCTTGATGATTTATTAATTGAATTTAATAACGAAATTGATGATGATAATGAATAATTAATATGATAATAGTGAAAGATAATAAAACTATCGAATAACTGTACATTTTTTGTTTAATTTACTCTCCGTAAAAATACATAACCTCCAATTTTCAAATGTCTGAATAACTTCTTTTTGAGAAGTTCAATCTAAAAGTGGAAATTACAGAAAAGCTTTTGACATTAAACTACACAAAAAAACGTAAGAATTTTGTCTGTCCATGACAAATTAATATTGAGCCAAACTTACTATGGACATCTGACATTGTTCTTTGAGATTAGTCACGTTTGATTTACACAAATTAGTCGCTGACCCACCATTCGTTTGAACCTTATGAATATTCAACTTGCCGATTGAATTCGAGCAAACATTTTCAATGGCAGCTTTCGAGATGATATTTATAACTTGTTCGGCCGATTTTATTTTAAAATTATGCTGTGCGAAAGGGAGTGACTTCTACTGACTAAAAAACACCCATGTTCCTTCTTAACCGTTTATGTCGAGGCCGCGGTATCTCTTACAAAATCCCGCAGCCCCGAAGGGCGAGTTGTTAACCCTTAGTTTACTTCGTGTTTCGTTAGTAATTAGGTTCTCATTAAACTTAAAATCTACAACTGCTCTTAATCCGTTTCAAATTTCAAGAATATACAATGTGGAGCAGGACGATTGACATTCCTCTAAACCACGTAAAGAAAGGCATGCTCTTGACCCGTATACAAAAAATCAATCAAATCCAATGACTACTTTAGCCACAGGAAATTATTTTTCATTTTCTTATTTTTCAACATGATGTAGATCGGAGTCCGTAATAATAGGTAAACATTGTAAGGTCAGGAACCTGTGCAAAAACCTACGATTCTATTCTCAACGTCTCAATACGCTTGAAAGACAGAGAAAGGTGTCATACGATCCCACTCTGACGCGCCCCGCACACTCCCACAAAATACTACAATTATAAAGAAAAAGTAATATTACTTACGCAAATAATGCATTAGTGGTGCATAGAAAATTGCGAGTGTGTTGTGAGCGGAATTTTTTTCGGCAAAAAGTCCTTGACTCGGTAACTATGTCAGTCAGTGCATAGCGGCGCCCTTTGAGGAGAGCACACGCCTACTTTTTTTATCACAAGACGAGCCGCGCGCGCATTGTCGTGATTTTATGAAAAGTTTGTTGTTATTGTGATTAAAGACGATTTATGATATTTGGATTAGTGCATAGGTTACTGTGACTTATTGGTGTTAGTGTAATATTAGTTATTTAGGCATTTATTAGGTAGCTAGTTTTGTGATTTAGGTTAAGTTAGTAAGTTTTTTAGTTTAATTATGCCTCAAATAAGGTTTTAAGTGATTAATTATTCAATCAGTGATCTTTTATTAATTAACAACTCGCAACTTAGTGAGTTTATGCCGCTGATTTGTTGTTCTCCGATAAAAAGTACCTACGCCCAACATCGCCGCCGCTCGCTGCACCCCGCGCACTAGGTCAGTGACTTTTCGTAGTTAAAGCGTGTTTACTTTTTATGCAGTTGATTCTGCTATTTATTTTGTTTGAAAATTGCAATTTTTAAATTTTCCACTAACTACTAATCTTCGTGTTTTAAAATGTTTCGATGGACTAGTACAGTGCTAGTTTTAATTTAATGTCGTAGTTCCAGATCCACATTGTATAACCTACCTACTGTCTAAATCTTTCAAAGATTATGGGTTTTTAAACGTGTTAAATATTTGTTAATATTTAACTTCTGTTTAACATCTGTAAACGAAGATCTATATTATTTCAACGTAAAATGTTAACGTAACGTTTAACAGGTTGGGCGACTTTAAATTAATTTATAATCCTCAAAATGGACGACTATACGCGTGAGATAGATGAGTTTATACTAAATAAAACAATAAAAATGTAAATTAAAACATGTTTTGCTATTACATCTTAAAACCAACACCTACATGTAATCCCACTTTGCCGATAAGGTGATTTTATGTGTGTGTACGGTCAGAAGGTTTGGCAAAGTAAAAAGCGTGTTCTCAGTTGAAGGTTTACTGAACGACTAACACAAAGATAACAATATACAGTGCAGTGGTTGAGGGCTTAGAGTCAACTTACGAGCTACGTCATACATGACCTAAGACTTAAGATGTATAGGTAATTTGCCTACGCGCTACAGTAAGTTAACACAAAATTGCGCCGAAGCGGTCTCGAATTTGGGCTAGAAATTAACTGCGCACCGCAAAGTGCCGAAATTTCATATATTCTTAATACTTTCACTCTTGAAATTAGTCATTTGAAGGTGAAGTTATGTATCATAAGCAAAGTGTTAAAGAGATTAAAGTTCGTTGATAACTGTAGATGAAGGAAGAGCTAGTGGTT
Organism: Diarsia rubi; assembly: GCA_932274075.1. Lineage (NCBI taxonomy): Eukaryota > Metazoa > Arthropoda > Insecta > Lepidoptera > Noctuidae > Diarsia > Diarsia rubi. The sequence goes on along the minus strand of OW026417.1, from coordinate 10,435,084 downwards.
AGATAATAAAAACCGCTAGGATCATCTTTCAGGTTAAGCCGCGCTACCCTAGATCTGTCGATGGGTCGCCAGCCATTAGATACCGAGTTTCCTCCGTACCTCCGTACCACGACAGTTTGACAGTCGTAACAAGTAGGCAGTGACCCGAAAGTGTATTTCTCAGTACTTACAGGGTTGTCGAAGTCAGATAGGCAGTCGCTCCATGTAAATTACTGGTATTCAGCTGCATACGGTTAGACTGGAAACCAATCCTAATATAGTTGGGAAAAGGCTAGGCAGATGATAACTGTACCTAGGTGAATAGGTATTTCACCAAAAAATCTAATTAGTCCGTCTGTTAGATTATCGAAAAATATTGGATACGTGTTTTTTGTTTTATAAAATTAATAAAACTTGACGAAAATAACACGTGTCAAAGATCATGAGTGGGGGCTTTTTTGACGTCACTTTGTGGTTAAAAAGGTACTAACCTTGTGTTTAACGTCACACGACTTGACGCGACTTTTTGAGGCACTGTATCGTCTTCATCTTCTGTTTAAGTGAAAAAAGATAAAATACGTGTCCATTCTTTTTTGAAAATCTATCTGACGAATAAGATTTTTTTAATGAAATACCCTATTGTGCGAAGTAACAACGATTGCTCGTCTATTCCGTGCCAATGCAAACTAGAAATTAGTGAATGTGGGGTTCTGTCTGTTACATACGGATAAAGTTCCCGCGTTCCGCACACAGCTTGATTAAAACTGAAAGATCTATCCACACATGCAACACACGTAGCATAGCGTGAAGTGGTGCTCGACTGAGGATTAAAGTCAGAATAATCTTTTTACCGTAATACCAAGTTTGATGAACGATTTCCTGCGCTTTTTTTTGAGAGATGATTTAGAACAAAGTCATTACCTAGTTTGTAGAAAAAAAAACATATGTTAGGCAAACAAAAACAGGGTTGGCTTAAGTAGTAGGCTGAAACCAATGACGTATTATATATAGACACGTCATGAACTAATGCCTGTTTCCTTTATGTTTCGCGCAGGTTTACACACACGATTTAAATTAAGAACAAACGTAGCGTCGCGCGAGAGGTTGGTGCGTAACTAAGCGCGATGTGGCCAATTGGCTTCATTTCGTGTTGTCATTTTTGAAAGCGGACAACGTATCTAGTTTTAATATATCATTGGCTGTTACACGAACATTGAAACATTCTTGACCTTTACCCACATAGAGGTCAAACAATTGGGGTAAAGGTAATCAAAACTGGGCGTTTTCTACTATGTAAACAATATTAGAAACCAAAGATCAACAAGATACATGTAAGTCTTCGGGCTCTTCTTGATCCTTTACTCTCCACTAGTAATAGGTCTTTACCTATGTAATTGGAAATTCCATAATCAGCATTTTCAGATTAAATTATCTGTGTATTGGCGCGCAATTCGAAATTCAAATAAACTTTATTCGGAAGACGTGTTTATTTAATTTCAAATTCAGTCATTTGTTTTTGATACTTTTTTGTTTTTGTGACATTGTGATAGTTTTTGGCGCCATGGATAAACTGAAAATTCGTACAATTTTCGAATATGAGTTCCTACGTGGAAATACCGCTGCGCAAACATCACGAACCATTAACGACGTGTACGGGCCTAACATTTCTTGCATAAACACGGTCCATTATTGGTTCAATCGTTTTAAATCTGGAAATTTTTTGTTGAAGAATGAGACTCGCGGTCGGCTGGTAACCATTGTCGACAACGACGAATTGAAGGCAATAGTGGAAGTGGATTCAACTCAATCAACGGCTAGGCTTGCTGCGGGCCTTGGAGTTAGTGTTAAAACAACATTGAAGCACTTGCGTCAAATCGGAAAGATAAAAAGCTAGATAAGTGGGTGCCACACGAACTAAGCGACCAACAGCGAGATTTACGCGTCGAAGCATGCATATATAGCACTACTGAATCGGCATAGAAACGAGGGAATTCTTAATCGAATTGTTACCTGCGATGAAAAGTGGATCATGTATGACAACCGCAAGCGTCCGTCTCAGTGGGTGGACCCGGGTACAGCACCTAATCAGTGCGCTAAAAAAAAGATTACTCATAGGAAGATTATGGTGACTGTCTGGTGGGCCAGTGCCGGACAAGAGTTACAGCTGGAACCTCTCCGTCACCTACCGTACTCACCGGACTTTGCCCAAACAGATTTCTACTTTTTTCAAAATTTAGACAATTATTTAAGTGGTGGGTGTTTTTTTTCAAAAAAACCAAATTTTTATATTCTAAAATCAAAATCAAATTAAAATATTTTTATTTTCCATAGGCCTACATGGGCACTTATAAAACGTCGGTAAAAAGGGGCACGGTTCGGTGCATTGTTCGATTCCTAAGTAGAAGAACCGGCAAGAAACTCCAAAGGTTACTCTTTTACAGATTAATGTCTGAGATGGTCTTTTGAAGAAAGCACCACACAGATTTGAGTGTACCCGTCCAGTCAGTGCAAGCATTTGTCAGTTATCGTGGAGCTCGACTTATAACTCAAGGAGCTCGACGTCACAACGAACAATACCAAAAAAGCATTTGGGTGGGTTACTTAAAGTACTCAAACTGCCAGACAATCGTTAAAATTTAAGAAAGACCCACAGACAGCCCCTTAAATTATCATACAAATCTCCAATTTCATAGGTAAAGACCTAAATTAGTAGTAGGTATGTTGTAATGCGCTTTACGGCTGCATCAGTTTAGTAGTAAAAACCTAAGCTATCTTATAAGCAAAATCAAAGATATTTTTGTTTACTCCATCTACCGTAATGTCAAAATTGTTTAAAAAATCAAACGACAAAATTATATAGGCATGAACGTTAGAAGTTTCGGAAATAAATCGGAAACGCTTACGAAGCAAGACGACGCACACATTCAGCAGATTATAATACTTTAACTTTGCATATTTCCAATTATAAGAAGCTCTTGTCATTTCACTGTTTATATTAACAATTTTCTATTAACGCTAAACATTTCGATGAAAATAGAATAACTTCATTATGCTACCGAAATTAATATTATGCTGAAAGGACAATGGTAACGCGATACTGTTTGAAGGTTAGCCAATTTTCTTTAAATTGATTAAGTTGATTTTACAATTGTGGTTCGCAAAGGTAACCTAAATAGCTCGAATTACGGCCGGAGAGATCCGTTTCTAAGTTATCGCTCCCAAACACTTATTAAGTTACCGAAGAATATTTATTTCTAATTTGATATATTCGTTACGCAGATTCTAATTAATTATTAAACTGGGTAATTCTTACTTTAATTTCATGAATCATGAAATCTTCAGCTTTTTATGAATCAGCATTTAAAGTCACCTAAAATTAAAACAAAGTAGTACTTAATTCAGTTAACGTTATTTTGAAATGGGTTAATTCTCATAAAATGTAATAAGGTGTACTTACTTGTTTTAATAGAAGAGCTTACGCCTGATTTAGCAAAAGCTCTTCAAGGGTCACAAACAACGGCCTGTTTACTGTTTACGTTACTACGAATTCTATAATTATGCACAAAGAGAAGTTAGTTAAACAGAATGTGTAAAAAGGTTATATTTAAATACTTAGCATTTTTACTACAGACCAAAACTTTCAATTATTAAAGTTCACCTTAAATATCTTGATACAATAAACATCATAATATCTCAGGTTTACATAGGATTTTCCGCTAAGCATATATGTGTACAAGATGTTTAACACTTTGAATCGTAATTAGTTTCCCATTACGGGTCCGGGACTTGATTTTATTAGGGCTGAATCTCGTTAAAGACCATGTTAGCTCACAGTGGAATATTAGCTAGTACCTACGTGAAAGTAAACCGGTAGGACATAGAGGTTTATTTTTTTTTCTTCAACACACTTGCTCATAAACTGGCTCTTATTTCAATTAGGCATATAATGACACCTGTAATGAAACTTTGACTTTTTCATTGCTATTACTCACTAGTGTGTTATAGGTTTTTTTTATTGGTTGACTTACTTTATTCATCAAATAGTTTCGATACAAAGAGATCGTGTTCAATAGTACAAATAAATTAATGTACCTATTATTTGCTCTTTTCATGCAACTTCATATTTAAATAGATAATTTCAACTAGTACGTTGTTACTAAATAACACTTTCACGCAAATATTTTTATTGTTTTCTCTGTAATAAAGAAAACTTTGAATTCCGCATTTTTCATGTGGCTCTAAAATGCTATCCGCGAAAAAAAAATGAAGAAAATACAAAAAAAAATGCATTATTTTCTTCACAAGTGTGTTGAAAAACGTCGTATGATACACGTGTGTATTGATGATTATCGTCCTCGGCTCTCTTAAGAAATCCTCACGCAACGGCTCGGGTCTCAATCGCGCCTCAGCGGTAATCACCAACATGACACACTTGTACCATAGTGTACTACTAAAGTTCTGCTTTAACATACAATTTAATTATTAGATTATTATGCACATAATATACAAACTACAAATAAAATAAAAAATATAGGAAAAGATACGGCCGTATACACAAAGAAAGCTGGTAGCCAGCGTCGTTGTTGTACGTGTTGTCGTACTTGTTCATTAATTTTATATGGTGAAAGGCGCCAGCGCTGACCGGCACGTGTCAAAGATTTTGGGAACTTGTCGGTGACGTTCGGCGCTTATCGGCGCTTGTTCATATAAATGCCTGCGCCAATGACCTGCATGGACCGGTTCCTATAAGCGCTGGTAGACAGCTTTCTTTCTTCTTCAAGTACTTAGTTTCCCGCATCACTGTCATTAGTTATGCTATTCATTTAGACTCCCATTTCTACATGTTTCAACTTTATATTATGTTGTGTTAAACAAAAAACGAATAGGATATAAACAACCTAAAATGTGTCATTTAAAAACAGTTTATCAACCTAAATATGTATTCCCCTAAAAACAGGAAGAGAAAATTTAATTTACGTTCCGTGGGTAATGAAGTGGTAACACTGTTATTGCCCTTGCTCTAAATGTGAGGACATAATGGTGGCCATGAAATGTTGCCGTTGCGTAGGGAAGAGGTATATGAATGAAAAATATTTATATACCCTTCAAATCCGCTTATCAGAAACTTTAGTAGGCTTGCGCGTACTTACGCTATAATGATCAATTATGATAAGATAACTACGAGTATAAATACATTTTTGGAGTGTAGCGTTTGAAATTAGAGTTACCAAATGTCAAGTATGCCATTATGTTTTCGATATTTAAAATATAATGGTCAAAGTCAAGTCTGAGAAACATTTATTTCAATAAGGCACTTTTTAACGTCACATGTGGAATTGTCTTATAGTCGCAAAGGTAGTTTCATAATAGACTTTTCTTTTTCTGAGAGATCAGCATTATCTAGTAGTCGTTTTCTTGTACAAAACTTTACTAAATGATGCCGTACCTAATACAAGGTAGACCAAAACCTTGAATACTAGTTGATAAGTAGGACAGAAGTGTGAAGCATTTGTAACAGTTGTTTTGACATTTGTATTTAATTGTTAATTAAGCGTTCTACTATCGGCAAAGCTAATTGTATATTTGCGTATTATCTGTAGACAAAATCGTGTTTACTGTTGAGGTTCAACAAAGCTTATATAAATATTTCATACATGATAATAATCTGCCTGTGTGCCAAATTTTAATGAAATATGTTTAGCAATTACAGCGTTCTTGGATAACATAATATGTACAAACATCCACATTGCCATTCAAACATAGATTTAAGAAGCGTTTTTTACTAAATGCCTACCTAATAGCCTGTAAATACCTTTCTGTGTGAAACCTCCAATTATACTTATTCGTGGTTTTCTTTGTTACAGATTGCCTACCAGCAGTAAAAAATACTAAGGTAAGTCCGTAAGGTTAATTAGTAGCTTTTCATGTTAAAATCACATCTGTTACAGTATAAATGCGTGCTGTCCCTCAATTAGGCAGGTAGGGCCGACGAATATATTCGTACGCACATTTTTACGATTCTCGCGTACCTACACTGATTTTGGTTTGTTTCGTATATAGTAATTTAGTTTGGTTAGTTTTGATGTCAAAATCTTACAGAGTTTATTCATTTTACTGTAAGATACAAAAGTGACAAAACGACGTGATCAAGTGACGAATAACCGAAGATGTACTGCAATATCTGTCAAAGTCCGCTCCATCATTTTGGCTTGTTAATGTCCAATGCCTTGCCGTGACTGTAATTCCATTAACGGCCAATACGTTTGACAAACGGATTTGTTACAGCAATGAATTGTGGACGCCATTTTGGCTTAACGCTTTAAATACGCTTTGCAAAACCTACTCAAACTATACGTAGTACAAGAAAAGGGATGACTTATTTACTGATCTGATGAAAAACCGTTCAGTATACCTAAGTGTTAATTTTCTGTTATAAGACTCAAATTCAGACACATTATCTCTCTGTATGCCTATATTTTTAGCGGTAAAATAGTGGCTGATAGAACAATAGACGTTTAGAAGGGCGTTCTAATGGCTGGTGAAGTAGAACCCTTTTAGAATGAACAAGCGATCAGGGAGGGGAAACGCTGACTAAATCAGGTTTTCATAGACACGAAATAGGTTTACATAAAACTGAGCTATTTTATTTTTAGACTGATGCTATTAAAATAGCTAGTCACTATTTTCTCTCGTTTTCAAAACAAGTTATAACAGTTCTTATTCCAAAATCCGATATCAAAATCAAAATAAAAAAATATCTTGAGGTCACAATATTACTACTACTGTACAGGTTCAGTCAAAAGAAATAATCTCTAGTGGAAAACCTCTAAAGATTCTACGGCTATTGAATAACATAACACAATTAGGTGGGCGTTTGATCTAGAACATTACCTAAAATACTGTTTTGCTAAAACAAAAAATCAAAGTTAAGTCACTGTCAGCTTTAAAACAATACAATCAAAGTATTACACGGGTTTACTTATCTTAAGATGCCTGCCTTCAGGGCAAAATTTGTCTCCTTAGTCCTTTCAAAACACGATATCCAAATAGCTTACATTTTTAAGCAAAACTTTTAGCGGTTCTATAGCTAAACGTTTACTGAATAACAATCGTGGGCGCTTTAACCAGCGCTACAGCGGGACGAGCGCCTTTTGTGCTCTGGCGACTGTATGCAATGCACTCTTTGCATATAAAGGCTCGCCAGGATAAACGTACGTTACATCATTAAGTCGACTTACAGATAGATTTTTATATCCCTTTCATATTTTAAATACATTCCATTCCATTTTATGTAACTGCAACGGATCGATTTTCTAAAAAGTAGCTTTTTAAAATGTATAATTGGTTCTTTGCAAAGAGTTTATGGGTAGTTTTACCTGTTCCCAATAGGATAGCTAACAAAAAAATCTAATTAGTCCGTCAGATGGATTTCCAAGAAACATGAGACACGTATTTTTTCTTTTTTCACGATAACAAGAAATGGAGACGAAACAACAGCAACAACAGTGCTTCGAAAAGACGTGTTACGTCAAAGTTTGGTGCACTTTTTACCTGAAAGTGACGTCACGAGCCCCCACTCCTGATCTTTGACACGTTTTATATTCGTAAATTTTTATTAATTTGATAAAATAGTAGATTAGTAGAGTAGTGTTTTACGGACTAAACAGAATCGTATTATTTTAGGTCGGGAAATATCCCTATTCCCTATGAACACTATTTTTCTATCATAACAATACATATTATACAAGTATAAAAAAAGGGAAAATAATAACATAGTGTCAAAAAATCTGCCCACATCGTTATAAATAGGAAAAGTGCCCAAAAGGCTGGCAGCATTTGCCACCTTGGATAGTCATGCTGATTGTTTGGCCAATACGTTTATCTCTAATTTAATAATATGAGCTTTGAAATAAATCAAAACTCTTTTTAGTTACTTTTACATCATAAGTGTAATGAATTTGCGTTCTGCAATCTGATAAGATAAACAACGGCCCTAAAGAACGGCCAATGACCGTTGCCACGAGCTGTTGGTTTTAGTTTCACAAACAGCCTGCACGTTATAATTGAATCTTAAACTCACCACAACGTCCATGGCTAACGTCTTTACTATAGTTCTCTCAATAATTTATCTCGCCTTAGAGCCTTCTGTTATTATTATTTCAGAGTGGGCGTGAAAGATTTAGCCGTCCTATGTTTTAAAATAAATGCGCGTATGATTAAAAGATTATGCTAAATGGGGATAATCTATCGAAATGAACCTTGATAAACCGGCTTTTACAAAAGATAATCATGGAACGTTTTATTTACACATTTAATAATCTATAAATAAACTGCTGATAATAAGCATGAACCATATGTTCACACTCCCATAATCGAATTGACTAGGCCTTCCTGGCATATATTTTTTAACACCTTCGTAAAATAAATTGCCTAGCGCTACACCTTCCCTGTGCTATTGTGTACCGATATAAATCGAGAGTGCTTATCAGTGCTGTATTAATATATGCGCCCTCGATAGAAAGGCAACGCTTTCGATATCACTCATATCAAGGAGCCCATGTTTGCCGGTCCCGGCTTATGTAAACGATCTTAATAGCGCACTTCAGTTTTCTTTTTTCCGCGTCATTGGTCGCATGTGTTCCATTATTTCTATCTCAGAGAATCGATACTCTAGACCTGATAGGATGACTGAAAGAGACCTTATAAACTAAAATATGATAATCTATAGTTCGATTCCAGTAAATATAAATTTTATCAAATTAAATAAACTAAAATAACTAAAAGTTTATTGGATTTGAATGTCAGATTAGTTAACATTGAAGAGAGTAGGTAAGGTAATAAATTTATGATAAAAATGGGAAGTGTCTTTGAATCAAGACAAATACCACAAATTAATCATACAAACAAGCATCCTCCTAGCACAGAATAAACATGTTACGTCACAATCTTAAGATTTATTTTGATAGCTGGAAAAAGTTTTCAATTTTTCACTTTGAGTTTAAAGTCAACATTTATGTCTAGATGGAATTTGTCCAGTAAACAGGGTTGATGTGACTTTTCAGTGTATGTGCGCGTATCTTGCTGCGCTAAACTTTCTTGGAAGTTGGCCAAATAAAATGCCTATAACGTTTGGGAATGAGTTTCTACTTCCCTTGGGAAACCTTTTATGATGCATTGGAATCTCAAAGGAAACAAACGAAATCAAGAACTGGCTTATAGAGTTTATAGTTTTTAGATAAATAATAAATTATGTTTATTTTGCAAATAGGTTTTTAAACTGGATGAGGTCGGTGTTTCGTACATTTTGAACCTTAACCTAGAAATGTGTTAATGACTTCGTATCTTAGTTCATCAGTTTCTCATAGATCATGAAACGAAAGTGTGCCACAAAGTATGTCAATGTCACACACTGTTCGATAAAGTGATATATGATTAGAAGCATATGTGTATAATTCGTACATTTTCATTAATACATCGTTGGTATCCGAAGCCGTTCAATTAGCAAGATGGCGGATGATCGTTCATTGACCGACGTGTTTGTTGAACGGCGCGGTTTACGGCTCCATGCGTTATATTGTCGTCGATATTATTTTTATTTTTGTCTTTACATCGCTCGCTTAGCTCGGTCGTATAAAGTGGGGGTTTGATGAAGTGGCTATAGATTATTAATTCTTATTATTGTTATTAGGTTATAAGAACTTTGGGGTAGTAACATTCAATTCATAAAGAAAGAATGAGCTTCAAGACAAATAATTACAATGATGTAAGTCTGACTTTTCCTTTCCTTAACAAGTTTTCACCACAAAATTTTAATTATTTCGTTTGTTTAAAATTGTGGGTACCTATTAAAATAGATACTAAAAAAGAAAAAAAATAAATAAAAGGGTAAACGGAGTAAGTAATGTCGGTATGATAAGTACAAGACTTGTTTATCTTTCATTTCATTAGGCGCTTACTAAAGATAAAAGAGGTGTTCAGTAATTAATCACTGTTCCTGTTGGGGTATCACCTACGTATGTATTTTGTAAAGAGACTCAACGCCTAGTTAACATTAAAAAAGAGTGTTTATTTCTCATCTTCAGACATTTAAGAAGTATAAAAAGAACAGTGTATTTTTTGCAAACATTGTTCAAAAGAATTAAGAGGAAGTTCCGTACTCTTTGATACCTTATTCTATTTAACTGGTTACTTAATTTTTTTAAACAAAGTCAACAAGCCGTCTTCTTTGACATTGTATAATTTAATTAATACCTTTTTAACAAATAGCTTTACTGAGGAAATGATCAAAGGTTCTTTGGTATCATGAGAATTTTTTAAAGAACGGGATGGTGCTAGCATTAAATTCAGAATTCTTATATATTTCCAACTAATAAGTTTCTCTTTTATTTTCTCGGAAAATTGAAAGCAACTGAACGGTAAAATGTGGGCATCCTCTTCAGTAATAGCCTATTTGTGACCTGCGTCCTTACTTTCAATTTAGTGTCGTGTTGTAGCTAGATAGCTCTTGCAATGGGCTTTTATTAACAAAACAATTTGTAATCAACGTGAACTGAGAAGGAGAAGAAAATAGATATTTGCATTGAAAAACAACAAATACTACAATCTGTCTAAAAACATGAACTATAACTATAACTTTGTGGTAATGTGCTAAATAATATGTTTTCTTTCTATCTTTCTATAAAACTTTGCCATATGTAATTTAAATTAAATACAATCCAAGTTCTAGTCAGATATAGTGTTATTTAAGAAGATTTTCGGCGCGATAACTCATACTAGACTATTGGGTATATACGTAGGCTTCAATAAAAACATCAAAGCGTCATTACTGGCTGTAGTCTAAGTTATATTAATTAAGCTTTTAGCACATTCTTAGAGAAAATTTATATATATGTAAATCATTAACATATATTTGGGTATTTATTAATTATAAGAAATAAGGATCTACATATTACATGAAACTAATAGACTCCGTTATTTGAGCACAAATGTGTACCTAACTAGTCTTGTTAGTGACTGTTTGACTAGGCGCACAGAAGCAAACAGGAGCCTACGCTGCTTCAATGTTTACGAAATATTACCGTCCCAGCTTTACCAACCCTAGTAAATTGTTCATCCCCTTATGATGATCAATTACTCTGTCGACTTTTTACAAATAGCCCGAGGGTCTGTCGGGCAGTCCTACCTGGTGAATCTTTGCTATGCGTACACATTGAGATCACTCGTCTCTCCAACTCTGTTAGGAGCATTTAATCCCACGGCCGCAGTATTGTGGCTTGTTGGTACTCAGTAGGCGGCCCTAAGACAGAATTACAGCCGCCCGATGAGAATTAAAACGTCATCGTTTATCATCTTGTGATGTATGGTACACTGTATTTTATTTGTGAGTAGCTGGATGTGTAATAAATTGGTACGGTGAGGACTGTCGGGTTGCGTTTTGTAGTCGTCAGGATTTTTTGACAGAATGGTGGCACATTTTTGCAGTACCTGTTTCATATTCTAAACGCTCAACAATGAGAGGACGAACCAAATCTATAGAGTAGTAGCTTGCGCCAGCGGTTTCGCCCGCGCGAAGTTCGATAATTGTCCCACGGGATCATACTACCGGGATATTAAGTACCCTATGTGTTAATCCAGGTTATAAACTATCTGTGTTCTAAATTTCATCCACATACGCTTAGAAGTTTTGCATGAAAGAGTAACAAACATCCATCCATCCATACATCCGCACAAACTTTCGCATTTATTATATTTGTAGAAAGGATGAATTGCTGCTACAAAGTTTTCGTTTTCTTACTTGCATCATAATAGTTAACCTTAATAACAATCCACTTAATGTAATCATAAAATGTTAAAACGTGCATGTTCTGCATTTCAATGTTCCAGAATAGGACCTTTTTGCAGTAGAAAATTTCTATTGGATTTTCGTTCACCGTATTCTTTGTTAACTTTTTTTTTCTGTTACGAAACAAGATTTAAAAGTAAAGACAACAAAAAAATCGGATAAATATTAAATTGATTATCCGGGGACTGACTACGTGACCAAAATCCTGAATCTATAAGAGTGTACACGCGAGAAAACTCTGTATTATTTTGGGCTAATAACATGAAATAAAACTTACTTGTTATTTTTTATTGCAACATCTTTTTTTGATGCTCCTACGTTTAACATGCCATCTCCCAATCAAGACTGCATAAACAATGGAATCGTAGGTAGAGCTATGTCAGCATCAGTATGTATTTAATAATGTTTTATAAAATGTACACACTCAACAACAACGTAACCGCTGCAAACAAGTTGCGACCACAATTCCATATTTAAATCTATATCATTTAAAAAATAAATGGCAAGCGAACGAGCGGTAACGATACCTTTACGCGCATAATTATTATTGTTTACATTATTAGTTTAAATTAAAATAAACAACCCAAAAAGTATGATGCAGATAGATACGCACTTATTAAGGACAAAGGCATTTTAAGAGCTTTTTTAAATTTAATAGACAACCAAAAAGTTCAAAGATACATACTACGTATTGTAATTGAATACTTTGTCCCGTTTTTTATTATAATATTATAACTAAACCTTAAAATTCAGCCAATTTAAATACTTACATGTAACTTTGTGACGGAGGAATAGTCGCATACAAATCAGATTTCAGCGGAAAATGGAAGACGAAAGTACTATCCGGTCGTATGTCCGGAAGAGGTTCATTACGACCACAAGTGAATTTACTGCAAGGGAACGCCACACTAAATCCATTTCCATCCTCTTTCCAATACCTAAGACAATTTATGACTGCTACCATGACAAAAGTTAGAGAGTATCATTCAATATTAAACTAATCAGTGTCTTATTGATTCCAAAGCTTTTTGACGTTATTCGTATCGACATAATTTCAGTAAGTTTAGGTAAAATCCTGTCTAATAAATTAAACTCCAACGGCCTTATTACAAAAGTGGTTAAACCTGGGTTTAACTTAGACTTGGTTTATCTTGCATGCCGTCACTTTCTTTTGAATATTATCGAAGTGAGACGGCATTCGAGATAAACCAAGTCTAAGTAATAAGGCCGCAAGAGATAAGTCCAAAACCTTTATTCAAATTCACAAAGTAAACACTGTAACATTATGTAACTGACCATGCAAGCTGTCACATATAATTTTACGAAAGCCCCTTTTGCTAAGGCCCCTTTTAGGCCGATACCGTCAATGTCGAATTTAGTACAGCTACGTGCACAAACGATGACGGTGAATTTGTGCGCCATTTGCTTCGGCTCTTGATGCATGCATGACATTATCGCAGCGTGAGAGGGTTAAAATTAACCTACGTCAGTACCTAGGTGTACGAATTGGCAATAACCCCGCTGAACGCTGCCGGACCGTTTGCTTGTTTATCTTTTTTTTTTTTGTGCCTTCCTTCATGAAAGAGGTTCGTTACTGCATTTTTTCCGGAGTCGTGATTGGCGCGCTACTCATTCTAGCTTCACTCGTCAATTTCGGAAGTTGATGCTTCAACGCTTATAATTAAAAAACGTGTTCATCTCATAGCTTTTTAAAGATTATCGGAAGTAAACTTAGGAAGTCGGTTCTAAGCTCACTTTCTTAAGAGGATTACTTGAATAGATAGTACGTTTTTTGATTTGTCCTTTGGTGAATTTTAACAAATAGGTTAAGTAGGGATTTAATTCATTGCGTCTCCAAAGTTCCAATCAATGTTATTATCGATCGAAAGTTTTAATTACTGTTAGATTGCTTTATAAGTTTTAGCTACAAGCTAAATGTCTCATCAAGTGAAATTTCACCTTAAACTAAATAGTTCTTTGCGATTAGTGGTCGACCGTCGCAAGCAGTCACTGAGAACCAATTAAACTTACCCGTTAGTGCCGAAACCCCGTCTCTCTAACAATGCGCTACTTAGAAATTTGACTTCTGCCTTCCGATAACATTTAACAATCAAATTAATTGGGTTTCAAACGCCTTTGTGCTTATTATGCCGTGTTAGAATTAACTTACAAGTAAGAGAAAAAATGTCTTTTCATTACTCATACTCTGAAAGTAGGTCATAACATGCCTGCGGAGCGGGTTGAAAGTACTACTTTTCAGCCCTAGGGAGAATCGCTTTCAACTGACAGCTGTCAAAAACTTGGTCTATTTCACATTTTTATTGTACCATGTTCCAACTTTTTATACAGCCACTCAATTACAGCGCGATTTAAAATTAAAATAATACAAAGTTCTTAGGAGTAAAATTAATTATAGTAAGACTTTAAAAAAATTAAAAATGTTAAAAAAATCTTAAAAATGAAAAATGAAATGAAATAAATGATACAAAAAAAAATGAATGAATGAATGATTGAAAATGTTTAAAAATTCTTTAAATGTTTATTAATTAAGTACATTGTCTGTATTAGCTGTAAGTTTCCCAAAAAGAATAATAAAATAAAATAAATAAATAGTTTAGTTTTAACTATTTCTCTAAAATGACAAAGATTTTGACAAAATCTACGTAATTTTTTTTAATGATGAACAAGAAAAATACTGGCTGTATAGCTGGACGACCAGAGGACAAAAAAAAATAAGCGGGAAAGCGACAACATCCCTCCGGTCTCTCAGTCCCTCGAACTATTAGCGCCCTCACTATGTTACGGGCGCCAAACCCCGTCTCGGGACTAAATAAGTAATTTTCGCCCCTTGGATAACAATGTACTATTGTTTTAAGAACATACAGAATGACATTGAGAATACAAAAGGTAATTATTTTAATGCGGTCTATGACATGTTTTTTTTTATTATCCCTCTAAGTAAGTATATTACGAAGAAATCGTATGAAACTCAATAAAGAAAAGAAAACAATTTAAAACCGATTACAAGTTTCTCTCTAGATTGAACTAATAACAAAGTTTATCGTTCGATATCCGACGAAGTGTCATGGAAAGATAAACGATTATACGCAGGTGTTTTCAAGTATTTTAATCAGAGGATGGTGTTGATCCCACACTGATTGTAGTATTCAGTACTAAAGCATAAATAAACCATATAAATAACCCGTCTAACTTCAAAGCAAGTGTGAACAGGGATCTTCTGGGCACGCTCGTTCTATCAGACCTTATCCATCGCTTTCCATCAGGCGTCATCGAGGTTAAGAGCAAACCATTGTGTAATAATAAATCAAAAAATATAAAAACCATGCAATTGCGGAAGACAGTTGATATTTGGCGCAAAATGGCGAAACATTTTTCCCTCAAATGTCAGGTGAACTAAATGGACATACACTCACAAATTATGCGGGAAATGCAAAATTTTCGTTGCATTTTTGTGAAAGATAGCTTTACATTTGATATTTAACTCCGATGGCCAACGACGGTAAGGTTAGATATTACATGACGAGCACAACCAAAGCTTGACAAATGATATAAACGGAGAACTTTCAAACAGAATGCACGTAAATTGTAACGTTTATAAAAATGTTAAAACAAAAAATATTAATACATATATTGGCAGCGTGTTTTCGTCTGTGAATAGGGTGTAAGCGTATATAGTGTTAGGCTAGTGCACACCTGTAGCTTCGTGTTGAGTTCTAATTTAACGGTCGGGTGATCAAAGACAGCCACGTATGGCTAATATCGTACGCGTACAGCCGTACACCGCTCGTTAAATAACGTCAGTCGACGATACCGAATCACGCGTTTGATATTGTGTTACAGGTGTAAGTTTTTTTTTTTCATAAATAGCCTGCCCTTTGACGAATTCGGTGAAAACTCCAACCAGCTAGCCTCAAAAAGAAACTATTGCATATTTTGTGTTATTTAGTTTTGATAACACTCCATTGACATTAATGATTTTATGAAGACAACCGTACTTCACTAGAAGTAATTATCGTTCAGTAACCGTCCACCTTCAAATAAAATTAATATGCCGTCTATACGGGAAGATGAAAGACAAAGTTGGTCCTTATCATAACCGAGGTCAGTCTGACTGCGGCTTTATTGTATACTTCAATACAATATTTATCATTCTCGACATTTTAATTAAGTATGCATATAAAATTAACAATTGGTCTGAAGACAACGATTGCTTATAATTATTTACAGTCAATTTATTTCAACTCCAAATTAATTAAAGCACTCTCTCTGAGGTTTCGGATAGATTTTGGAAAGCTGTGTCAATCAAATTCATTCTACTTATACAACATATTTTTACACCTTCTGCCAAAATATTTGGAAGGTCTCAAATATAAATATCATGCCAAGCAAAATAAATCAATACTACACAGACAGTATTGTATTCCGAATACCTACTATTACCTACAACTTTTTTTTAATCAAAATAATGACAAAGAAGTTACCTAATACAAACCTCACCAAGTCACAAACCTTTAAAGCATTTTTATGCTTTTATCCAAACCACTTGGAACGCTCAACTCTGTTTATCAAGCAGAGTGTGTAGGTATTATCCAAGCGGCACACGCTATAGAGGCCAGGGAGGTTACGGATACTAATATTCGAATACTCTCCTACAGTGCCTCAGTCCTTCAATCCCTAAAGAGCAACCAGATCACGTCGAGACTGATACTAGAATGCCACAAGGCCCTAGAATGACGGTACTAAATCACAACACGGGAACACTAAAATGGATTAAAGGTCACAGTGGATCACTTAGAAACGATGCGGCTGACGAACTTGCCAGAAGAGGATCCAGCACAAAACCCTACAGACCCGAACCCATTGTGCCCATCCCTTTCAAGCAGCTAAGACCACACTCGTATACAAGCGGAGGAATGGTGGGCCTTGACACCAGGATGTAGGCAATCCAAGGATGCTATGCCATCCCTGGATACAAAGCTGACCAGGCGCCTTCTGCGCCTGGACAGAGACAGCCTGCGTCTGGTGGCGGGGACCATCACTGGACACTGTTCACTAAATAAACACATCTATTACCTAGGTATCACTGACAGCCCCCTGTGCAGAGCATGCATGGAGGCAGAGGAAACGGTGGCGCATGTGCTCCTTGAGTGTACAGGCGTTACCAAGATTCGTGAGGAGACCCTTGGAACACCAAGATCCCTTGCGGATGCCTTGAGGAAACCGGGAAGTCTGATCTGCTTCTGGAGGGAGGTGGGCTGGTTGGAGTAATCGGCCACCATGGCTCACGCACAATGGTCCACTTCAAGGACTAAGTGCGGAAACCTGAACCCCATAAAGAAGAAGAAGAAGAATGCTTATACGTGCTTACACGATCCAAGAAGAAGAATATGGTAGCAAAATTATTGCAAAGATAGAATGCGTCCGTGCGTTTTGTACTAAGCCTTGCTCTGTTTTCAAAGTTGATGCAAAACGATTTAGTTATTTCCATGTGATCATTCAATTGGATATAAGCCATCTTCAAAAAGGGACATCCGAGTGAGGGATAGAACCATTTTTATATACCCACAGTTCACACTGTATTCATAAATATGAAATATTTGTACATCCTCGATAGACCCTAACTATAGCGAATTATTGGACAGGATAACGAGGACTCGAAAGCTATGGAGGCTTATAAATATTTTTGGCATATTTACGAGATGGCGTATGAAACATTTTCATGAATTCCTTATTTATGAAAGTCGGAAGTATTTTTATAACAATAGGTAATAACGTGAACTGGTTGTATTTGTAAAGCATCTAATGAGGAGGAATACGTGTGTTTATGACTATTCATCGTTAATGAAGCGATTTTTTGTAAGCAGATAAATTGTTCTTACCCAAATATTTTTTCCTCGTAAGCCGATTCTTATGTCAATGATAAAAATATGATTTAAATCCTAAATATAAACTAAATAAACAAAAACGGTCACTTTAAGTTAAGAGCAGCGGTGCCCCAGTGGGAGAGCAGCGGTGGCCCAGTGGTGGCGGCCTTGGTTTACGAACGGTAGGTCGTGGGTTCGAACCCAGGCAGGCACATTACTTTGTGTAATTTATTTCATCACCGCTGCTCTCAAAACGGTGCAGGAAAACATCCTGAGAAAACCGGCATGTCTTAGAACCAAAAAATTCGAAGACATGTGACATCTACCAATCCGCACTGGGCCCGCGTGGTGGATTATAGCCCATTCCCTCTCAAAGAGAGGAGGTCTGTGTCCCAGCAGTGGGAACATTAATAGGCTGTTGATGGTCACTTTAAGTTACAAATAATAGGAATACAATTTTGAATTTCATTAAAATGACTTATACATTAATAACGCTTATGAAAACATAACTGTACCATGTTGACAGAAAGGTATTTCAATTTAAAACATCACAGCTTGATGAAAAAAGTTGCGTATACTGGTTACATAAGTTGCCTGTTTTGATACATAGTCTAAAACTTTACTAGTTTCTACTAACTGACAACGATCCAATCGATCAAATTACACAATTTTCTTTTTAACTTTAAAACAAGATATCAAGTAGACGACAGTTTTAAATTACTTGCTAGTACCTTACACTTACCGCAAGAGATACCAGATGCCATTTCGAATTTACAATCGTACTTATAGACTAGTCCAAACCCTAGCTTGAAAGTAGAGACAGAGTAACGTGGGGAGATGAAAATCTTGCAGTCTCTGTGTGGATAATCTAACCGATGTTTAAGGACTCAGTGAGTTTACTCTAACTATCTTATATACAGTTACATGTAGGGTAGTTACAATTTCTGCTTTTCCTACTCCTCCGCTATTCTTTTCTGATTAATTTCGTTGCGGGATCCAAGACAGTCAAATCATTTCTCTGGGACTTCGTCGAGCTTCATTGTCTCGGCGCTTTTCTTGTGGTCGCCACTGTTGATTCTGGCTTACAGAAGTTACAGTGGTTTGGGAATAGTGAGGCGGGCTTGTCCCAAAAAAAAAAAAAAAAAAGTTACATGTAGGACTTGTGAGCATGGAAGCAAGTTTGGAAAGTACTTAATGTTTGTTGATTTTTTTTTTTCTTGAACTTTGTCCACACTAGGAATTTCTCCTGTATCGTGGGTCTCCTGTACTCACATACACAAATACCCAGACCCGGAACAACTATCTGCAGGACATACAATTTTTTGTTCCGTGCGGAGATCGAACCCTCGACACGCAGCGCAGCAGTCCAATCGCTCAGCCACTGAGCCAACCGTGCCGTCAATTGTTGTTTGATCCTGTTACTTCCCCTTTACTGACGTGTTGTTTGCAATTTGTTATTGTAGTTGCATTCATTACAGTAGTTTTGTAAGGTACAGAGGAAGTGTAATTGATGCAACTCGACAGTAGTGACAATTTGATGCCTGTCACCTTTGAATATCTCATTATTGGTTTAGGGAAGTCATTTGAGATTTGTAACCATCGTATTATATTTCTTATCAATCTTCGAGCCATGTTATTTTTAATTTTGGCTTTTCCCTGGGAATCATAATATAACGATGGTATTAAAGACAGCTGTACACAGATAAAATTCTATCGGGAATATCAAGGGCAAATACAGTCTGGTATGCGGAATTATAATTTTCTAAAATTAATTATTCATATTGTTGGTTGATTAGATTCGACTGTTTCTTCTTACTTTTATTTCAAAATATTACATTCACCTACCTGAAATTCAATAGCACGTTACAGCAGCGAACATTAGTTACACCAAAGTCAATCTTTTCATGTTTGAAAAGTGTTCTTTTTTCAGTACTTATACAAAATTAATGACATAAAAAATCGGTCACTATTTAACTTCAATATTAGTTTTTTTGATGAAAAAACACTAGCTTTACTTGGGTGTACCAAAAAGGTGAGGGAAAAACATTTGATTGATGAGCGGGTATAATTTTATGATGACGTCACCACACTAGATAACGAATATTACAGAATGGAGGGGTGACCATATGACCGCTTTATGAAAGAAACTTCGCTACAAAAAGGGATACCTCAGCTTATAGGATTGGGACCTTTTAATAAAATCGCATATGAACATTATATCTCTTTATCTATTGTTGTGATTTAATCTGAATGTTTTGCTTCGATAAGTTTATTGAATCTTGTATCCTTTCATGTAGACATATCTATAGAGGTCCACCAAAACTTAATATTCATAACTCAATACTAAGTGAAACTTTAAAAAATATTGATAGAATATGCTCCAGACCTTCAGTGCTCAAATTATACGCTTCGGTACATCATTTGTTCGTGCTGTGCGGGAAAATTTCAAGAATTAATATCAAAGGCTGACCGCACTAGTGTCTGAAGTATAGAGCCAGTAACTTATCTGTCCCGATGGCTTAAAGTGGAACCAAGGAAATTATTTTGAAAAATGGCGATGTCTATCCTTTGTCCCGGGCCAGATGCTAGTAGACTGTAGGCGTAGATTTTCTACGGTATTACAATGTGCTTGCATCTAAAAAGATGCTAGTTCAGATTATCTACAAAAACCCCAAAATATGATAAGGAATTTGAAACCCTTTGAAGTCCACTATTTGTATTAAAATGCGTGTCTGCACAGTACTATGCTTTTATTATCCCCTTTTGATCTATTTTCCTTTAGAAGTGAAATAGATACGGAATTAGTAAAAATATTGGTATTTTTCCGTGTCTGAGGTAGGTAGGTTTCTACAAATAATTGTGGGTAATGTAAAAAGGTTATAGTAGTAAAAGAGAGAAAATAAGTGAGTGTAGTGGTAATTTTGAATGTACCTAATGTAATCGTTATGTTTAGTTACTTGGCAGTTGCAATTTTCAAGGGGTTGCGGACTCTTTCGCTGATCTTTACGAGTCTGTGAAGTGAATACGACCCTAGCTGGCGGTTCACTGATCTCAGCTAAAATTATGTCTTTTGATGTTTATACCATATTTTCTTAAATTAATTCGTTAAACTCGCATACTAAAGATTCAAATCGTGTGTAACCTTTAGATTGTTTTACAACTTTGGGTTCGCACTGTGTGATTTGTTTGCGTACCGAAGTCAACTTGAAAAAAACTTGTAGTTTTTAATCTCTGCTGTTCAAGATTTGGTAACAATATTTTGAATTAATAGTGGCCATTTAGTTTCCTGTCCATTCTCAGCATGAACCACTGCAGTGTTTTTACAAGTAATAACTTGTGACTATAGCTTCGTTTTTCTTACATTCCGATCACCGACTACCCAAGATACGAGCATGTCTCAGTTTGGGAGTCGTAGTCACTAATTAAAATGCCTTTCTACACTAACCTCACTAAAATAGATTTTATTTCTTGTAATGCTTTTGTACTTTTTTTGAAGAATAAATAAATTATTATTATTAAAATTATTATTATTATTATTCCAAGTGCCTGTAATGGTCGAATTGAAATAAATAATATTTAGTTTTCAGTTTATCTTAATCGTGAACTTGATACTCGTATAATCAAATAAGTCCCATCCACTAAATTAACTAGTTTACTGAGATGTAAGATGAGAATGAAGACAGAACAAACCTAAACTAAATATAAATACTGGAGGTCTTCATCTAGAATCTAAACCTTTAAGTCCAGTGTCCATAATTGATCTGGACAAACTTAGTATACAGAAGTACATAGCAAGTATATTAGCCGCAACATCTCGATTGCAGACCAACTCCTAATTGCGTTACCATCAATTAAAACTTGCTTAACATTTACAAATTGCATTTCTGTGAAGTGAGATCTATATAACTGAATGACATTTGGATACAAAGTTCCTGTTTACGGTCTGAATAGAAGTTTAGTTATAAATATACATTGTATGTATAAGTTATAGCTATTTTTCGAACGGAAAAGGTCCTTCTTGATAGTTGTGTTGTGGAATATCATCGTCACAAATAAAATATAGTAATATTTACGTATGTATAATACGTAGTAATATTTTGACAGTATTGTGTTCGAACTAAGTTTTTACATGTATTACAAGTTGTGTGAGATTACATTTTATTATTTTTAACTATGTTTTATGCTATGGTAACTCGGTTCTAGTAACAAAATGTAAGGATTAAACACACACTCACTGATGCGACAAAGTAAAACAAAAAAAGTTAGTAGTTTACTCTATTTTTTTTTTTAAACAGATTATTTTACTCCACATTAACGAGAAATTCGTTCGCTCGTTATACACGCAATACGTATATGTAGTGGTGGATCATTAATTGGTGACGATCATTAATATTCTGAAGTGTAATGTGACAGAAATAACGAGAGTCATCCCTTCGTACACACGAGGGCAGGGGTGGCTTAGTTAGTACTGCCTTGGTAAAATAATTCGACTATTTGTTTCAGGTAGGGGCTAATTTCACTTCACTTTGGATAAACCTTAAAAATATATTTTTTTAATTACATTGTTCTCAGTATCAGTTCGAAATGATAATAAAATAATTCTAACTGTCCATGTATTTTGTATCAGGCAGTACTGTTTAATAACTTGTAATTACTTTTAAATATACGTACTAATATGTTATCCGTAGTAATTTCGTAGCACGGGAGCTACGCCGTAGCAAATAGTAATAACAAAAATGTTCAATGTTAGTATTCGCGTGTAAACGACGTGTAAGTAGCAGTTGTGGTGCGTGTGACGCGTCAGCACGTCACGTCGGTAGTGATAAGCGTGATTGATGACGTCACCGCGACATTCGTCCGCGGGAGTCGGGGGGGAGGGGGTCAACGACACGCGCATTACCCTACTTGTTGAGTCTCCCATCAGCCTGTAACGACTGCTTGAGGGTCGTACGTCTATATCCTTGGCGTCAGCTCTATTGACTGACACCTCATATATTATAATCACATACCTATTCTCACACTCATGATATTCCGTAAATGTCAGCCGTTACGTCGTAAATAATGATAATTCCATGAAAATTAGTCACGTGTTTCTTTTAATACGGTGAACCGAACCTTTTCGTTTTCGCGTAATTTGGTGTGATGTACACAAAATGTTAAAGACTAACACAACTGGTACGGAGATATACCAAATTATGTAGGCGAATTGAAAATGTTTTAATTTTAAGTGGACTGTATTTGAGGATGGCTGGTTTCGCCTAGAAAGAACAGGATGATGAACGGGCGACCGAGTTTGAGGGATTATGAGGGAAAAGCACGTCTTACCTGAAGTCTTCAAGATGGCGTCTGCTGGCGCCTGCCTGCTTCGAGCTTCGAAGTACACGACGTGTTGATCTCAGAATGCACCAAATCACTCAATCACACCCGCGGGCGGTTCATCTTAGTTCAATCACGATTTATATAGATAAATAAGCGGAGTTTTAGCGGTATAACACACGGACGGCGGTGTACGGTAAGACATTGACAATACGTCCGCGTGGAGAGGCGTACTTAACACGTTCTGTCATTGCGGTGTCATTGTTTGCCATATATTAGTGGCAGACATGCTTTTTCGGGTAGGGAGAGGGAATGGTCGTCCGTTCTGACAGTAAACGTCAAAATGTGGAAACAAAACTATTTAACTAAATTTCAAAATGAGATGGCGTTACCATTTCCCCCCGGCTTTAAAGGGTTGCCTTTAAAAGGAAACAAATAAAATAAGCTACGTTAGGTATACTACCGCATAACCTATCCACGAGCTAAAACAGCGTTATGATATTAAATTAATCTAAATTAACTTAAGCGGAACAATTATAGCGAAAACTATTAACTAAATACCTAAACTAAGAGGGAGATCCAACTTCAGGCTAGATCTCACTGAGTCGGTAGCGGACAGAGACGTACAACAGGGCGCACGTAACTACCCTTCGCGGTTTTCACAGTAACAACGCGGGTTGTACCGTCTTTAGATGTATGCAATTTCTCAACGATGGCTAAGGGCCATGAAAGCGGCGGCGAATTGTCATTTATGACAATAACCAACGTACCCTCCTGTATAGGGGATGCAGGACTATTCCATTTGGATCTAGCCTGAAGCTGGTGAAGGTATTCCGACCGCCAGCGCCGCCAGAAAGACTGTACGATATTATCGAGCAGAGTATGTCTCTGAAGCAAGCTAGAAGAGTCTGCTTCAGGAGCGGGAAGTGACGATAATGGCGCTGTGTTCAAGAAATGCGCAGGAGTTAACGCGGATGGTTCAGCAGGGTCGCTACTCAGTGCTGTGAGCGGCCGCGAGTTAACCAGTGCCTCGACTTGAGCAAGGACAGTTAAAAGCTCTTCATAAGAGAGGATCTGTTGACCTACGATTTTGAAGAGATGCGTTTTAATTACTTTGACCATGCTCTCCCAACATCCACCGAAATGTGGTGAAGCAGGCGGAATAAACTTCCAATCAATGCGATTTACGGAAAGTTCTTCCTGTAGACTTGTACGATATTCTTTATTAAGAAACTTATAAAGATCGCGTAAATAAGAGTTTGCACCCACGAAACAAGTGCCGTTGTCCGTGTACAAACATTGTATAGGGCCGCGTCGCGAAAGAAATCGTTTTAGGGCTGCCAGAAATGACACCGTGCTTAAATCCGTCGCAACTTCAATGTGCGTGGCGCGCGTCGTTAAACATGTAAAAATGCATAGCCAGGCTTTACGGCTTTTAACACCTCGACCACGCACTGGCGTGTACTGCAGCGGTCCTGCGTAATCACAACCGGTATGTGTGAACGCCTTATCTACTTGATTGACGCGCTGGCTAGGAAGATCAGCCATGAGAGGAAAGACCGGGCGAGGACGAAATTTAAAACACGCGTTACATTTGTGTATTCTGTGGCGAATTATTCGCCGTGCAGCTAAAACCCAATATTTATGCCTGAGTAAGGACATAAGCAACTCTGGACCGGCATGGAGATGTTTCTTGTGATAAAAATCAACAAGAAGGTCGACAACGTGGTCATGACGCGGTAAGACGCAAGGATGCTTGTAGTTGTAT
The DNA here is from genome assembly GCA_932274075.1 of Diarsia rubi. Classification (NCBI taxonomy): domain Eukaryota; kingdom Metazoa; phylum Arthropoda; class Insecta; order Lepidoptera; family Noctuidae; genus Diarsia; species Diarsia rubi. The sequence continues at coordinate 10,410,294 of OW026417.1, read as the reverse complement.
GGTTCGTCCGAATTTGACAGACGACCGCCAACGCGTATAATGCCGTGTTCATCGAGAAACGGCTTGAGCTTAAGAAGCGCGGGAGAACAAGATACATTATCTTTTAAATTTTGAATGTCGTTACTAAAGTGAACAGCCTGTACAACTCGCAATAATTTATACTCTGCGAATTCAAGGTCAGAGCTCGAAACAGAAGCCCCGTTAGGTAGTTGCCTAAGAAACCTACAGACATAAACGATGGCGCGTAGTAACTTAGACCACGACGACATGCGCAGCGCGAGTGCATAGATCGGAGATTGTGCTACCTCAACAGTCACGGGGTGAGAAACAGATTTCCGTTCGGGTGCATCGTCGGCTTCTGCACTGTGGTCACAATGTTGTATGGGCCACTCTGACGGATCATGAGAAATCCAAGAAGGTCCACGGTACCACAAAGGATGTTGCAGAAGTTTAAGTGGAGTAACACCACGAGAAAGGCAATCAGCAGGATTCTCAACGCCCGCGATGTGATTAAAACAAGTAGCAGGAACAAGTTCTATTAATTTAGTAACGCGATTGGCGACAAAAGTCTGCCAGCGGTGAGGAGAGGAATAAATCCAGGCGAGCACTACCTTGGAGTCAGAAAATGCGTATATTTTATTGATGGGATAGTGGGGCGAAACTGTGTCTTGAACCTTGCGGAGCAACTGAGACAGCAGAAGGGCCGCGCACAACTCCAGTCTCGCAACCGAAATGGTTTTGACAGGCGAGACCTTGGACTTGGCACAAACTAACTGCACCGAGTAGTTAGAACCAATGCGGACTTGCAAATATACGACTCCGCCGTAAGCGCGTTCGCTGGCGTCAGCAAACCCTATTAAGTTGATAGTACATCCATCGACTAACCCAAGATGCCGCTGTATAGTTATTTGATTGAGCGCGGAAAGCTCAATGCAAAATTGTTTCCAAGCGGCGACAATATGGTCGGGAGGTGCGTCATCCCACTCACACTTTGATAACCAAAGTTCTTTGATCAAGAGCTTGGCGTACAAAATTGTGGGAGCCACAAAACCCATGATGTCCCAGAGTCGTGCCACTGTGGACAGCATAGTGCGTTTGGTGCACTTATCATCAGGTGGTGCGACATCAAACAGAAAACTATCACTGGATTTATACCAACGTAAACCGAGAACTTTATGCGGTACAGACCTCTCAAACTCAATGTCTGGAGAAGCCTTATGAGAATTAGGTAAGTGCTCGAGAACCTGTTTATAGTTGCTTGTCCATTTGACAAGATCAAACTGGCCTCGCTTGAAAAGCTGAATAAGCTCTTCACTAAGCGAAATTGCTTGCGGAGCGGATGTGACACTACAAGCGATGTCATCCATATATAAAGCGGAAGTAGCGGCAGCCGCTGCGGCGGGAAAGTTGTCGCCTTCATCAGCGATCAACTGGCGGACAACTCGTAACGCGTGATATGGACTGGACTTGAGTCCAAAACAAACACGATTAAACTGATACACAGATAAAGGTTCATTTTTGTTAAAACGATAGAAAATCCGTTGAAATCTACGGTCAGATTCACGAACGCCGATATTGAGAAACATTTGGCGGCAATCAGCTGACAGAGCAACTTGGAAAAGTCGAAATTTTATTAATATATTAAATAAGTCACCCTGTAGATTAGGGCCGGCATGCAAAATGTCATTGATCGACTTACCCGATGTAGTCCTGCAACTAGCATCTAAAACCACGCGAAGTTTCGTGGAGGTTTTATCTTCGCGAACTACGCCGTGATGCGGAATATAATACGCGGGAAGAGAATTGTCCTCGTTGTTAACAACCGGACTCAAAAAACCTTTATCTATGTAGTCACGCATGACGTCATTATAGGCGCCGCGCAACTTGATCGATGCATCCAGTTTGCGTTCCAAACAATGAAAGCGTCTAAGCGCCGCAGCGTACGAGTCGCCTAGCGAATACGGGTCACCACAAAAGGGTAACGCCACAACATATCTACCACTGTCGTCGCGAACAGTGGTAGTGCGGAAGTGTTCTTCACACTCGAGATCCTTAAGGCTCATCGAGGGCGGGGCGGAGATCTCTTCAAGCTCCCAAAATCGCTTGAGAAGAGAATCAATATTATTTTCTTGAAGAACAGCACAACAAGACGTAGTATATTGAGAAATATGTGACGTAGGTACGGTACCCATAATCACATATCCAAATACCGTCTCAATAGCGGGTGGCAAATTATGTTGTTCACTACGTATCACGTTAGGTAGGAACAAATGTGGAAAGATAGATGCGCCGAGCAAAGCGTCGATATTTCCCGGTTGCGAGAAGTCAGAGTCTGCGAGCGATAAATACTCGAGATGCTTAAGTAAGGACACGTCCACCTGAGCGTTCGGCAGTGTGTCCGTAATACGTTCCACGATAAGCGAGGAAATATTAAAATTAATATTCTTATTGAAACGGGAATGTATTCTAACATCTACGGAACCCTTACAAGATTTTTCCGACCCACCGATCCCCTTAACTACTAAGTTAGTATTTTTAAAGTTATTCCACAGTCCGAGGCGTTTAAAACAATCAGAAGTAATAAAATTACTTTGTGAAGCACTATCTAGTAAACAACGAATTATGTGCGGTGAGTTATTGACATCGTAAACAATAACTTGCGCTGTCGCTAACAGTACCGTTGTGGACGCCATACATTGCGGCTCTGCATCGCGCTGAACATGACAAGTGCGCGAGCGCTGACCGCGCGCACACGCAATGGATGTCGTACACAGCGACACCTCGGGCTGAGACGCGGAAGCGGCCGCCGCCGTGGTATTGGCGGTTTGTGGCTGTGACGGTGACTCATCCGTTAGCGTAGATTTTTTATCGAAATGTAATAATGTGTGATGACGCTGATTGCATGAGCGGCACCTTGTCTTACTAGAACAATCACTTGTTTTATGTTTTATGCTTAAACAATTAACGCAAGCTTTGTTGTCTTTCACACATTTGAAACGAGCAGTCGGATTTAAATTACTAAAAGCGGGACATTTAAAATAGTGGTCGTGCACAATATTACTGCACAGACACTTAGACGAATTATTTTTATTAGGTTCCGAACATGCTACATAAGACTGCGGATTAGGGACCGACCTATTGTTACTATTTCGCGATTTATTCGAACTTTGTCTACTATTGTTATCATTCGACGAGCTGGATGAACTAGGCTGCGTATTATGATATATTCGGCACTGATCTTTGATGAAGGTAATAAAACTATCCAGAGTAGGTATCTTATGATTACGTTCCGACATCTCGTAAGCACGAATGGTTTCAGTGTCGAACTTCTTTAAAGCGAGTTGTAACAATATGAAGTCGGAAAGATCCTTTAATTTTAAGTTTTTAAGTGAATTAACTGCGGTAACAAAATTATCTATAAACAGCTGGAAATTCGATTCAGACGCGGGACCGGACAATTTAAGGTTTAAAGCCTGATCAAAGTAAGTAGACGCGAGGATACGAGTATCCTGATACCTATCAAGGAGTGACTGGAATATGACCTGATAATTCTCAGCACTGGGTGTGACACCCGCGAATACGGACTGCGCTTTCGGCGACAGCTTCCCTATTAAATAGTACAACCTGTCAGCATCTGTCAGAGAGCCATTATCGTGCACCGTTGCTTTAAAACTTGCATGGAATAAAGGCCAGTTCCGTATTTCGCCATCAAACGACATAAGTTCAATCGGAGGTAGTCTAGGCGGCGCTCGGACAACCGGTGCGGCGCTCGTGGAGTATCTACCCTCTAACTGTAATTGTATGCGCTTGATGATGCAATAAAGATCCTCGAAGGATGTGTACGCTTGGTAATTCGGTTTTGAATCAGGATCAAAAGAAAGTAATTTATCGTTATAAGTGTCCAACAAGTTATGAAAGTCTGATCGAATATTATCTACTGTTACACAATAACTAAGAAATGATTCGGTACTAATTTCGGAAGAAGCGGCGGTTTTTGAGCGCTCGTAAATATTTTGAATCCGCTCAAATAAAACATTACGTTTAGCTTCCAAGATTGTCAGCTCTTTTTCTTCCGAAATACACGGCTTATTTTGTTTCGACATGTTGTGTGGGTATAAGTAAATAAGTTGTTATGAACAACTAACTAAGAATGACCAAGTACCCACTATTTTTGCAACTAAAATAAGATTCGTAAATATGTTTATGCGGTAGTTATTCCTAGCTAGGCAAGAACTATGATAATTATAATTGGCGGTAGAACTAAAAGATGCTTGAAATATGGAATTTACAAGACAAAGCTATGATAGTATATTACCTGCAGGGGGGCGAGATTTAACCACGTAATGGGTATGGATATGGACTAGGAGTATAGCTAGGTGCTATAACTTCCTAGGTAGGTACTTTTATAATGTACCTACGCGGTATAAAGAGGATAATTATGAATTATGAATCCTTCTCTTGCGGGGGCGAGCTATGAATCCACTTGAATAGGATCAAGAAATGGATCCGGCTCGTAGAGGACCAAAAAAATGGTACGGAGATATACCAAATTATGTAGGCGAATTGAAAATGTTTTAATTTTAAGTGGACTGTATTTGAGGATGGCTGGTTTCGCCTAGAAAGAACAGGATGATGAACGGGCGACCGAGTTTGAGGGATTATGAGGGAAAAGCACGTCTTACCTGAAGTCTTCAAGATGGCGTCTGCTGGCGCCTGCCTGCTTCGAGCTTCGAAGTACACGACGTGTTGATCTCAGAATGCACCAAATCACTCAATCACACCCGCGGGCGGTTCATCTTAGTTCAATCACGATTTATATAGATAAATAAGCGGAGTTTTAGCGGTATAACACACGGACGGCGGTGTACGGTAAGACATTGACAATACGTCCGCGTGGAGAGGCGTACTTAACACGTTCTGTCATTGCGGTGTCATTGTTTGCCATATATTAGTGGCAGACATGCTTTTTCGGGTAGGGAGAGGGAATGGTCGTCCGTTCTGACAGTAAACGTCAAAATGTGGAAACAAAACTATTTAACTAAATTTCAAAATGAGATGGCGTTACCAACAACATTAACCAATTCACTTTAACATGCATGGTCTACCTAAAATAAATAAATTGATGATGCCTTTATATATCTTGGAAATAAATAATATTTCTACTTAATCCTTTGTAAAAAAAACTACTTAAATAGGTTTTAAGTTTCATATGGAAACATAACTTGATGAGACCAAGAACACGTGTTAGTAAAAGGTTGCACATTTTGGACACGACATGCGACATCAACATCACCTCTAACAAAAAGGGGTTAATGCTATTCACATAACATCTTGTTATGCTTGGCAGAATGTGGGCAAATGGCGGATACACAGCGGATAATTCGGACAAATGAATGCTCCCCTCTAGCGGAATAAAAAGGCTAAATATGAACGTGATAAATGGGTTCCGTACCTGCTTATTTATGTTCTTAAACGTAGAAATTTATTTTGCCTGTAAATGATACTTCCCTTTTTAAATAAAACAATTTCACACGGTCAATGGTACTGAAATTATTGGACCGTCATTTATTATTATAGCTAGCCTATGTTGTACTACTGCTGAGCAAAGGCCTCCCTGCATTCCTTCCAACGGTCACAATTCTCAAGGAAGACATCCAATTTCTCAAGGAAGTTTGCCACGACCTCGCGTCACTGTTTCAGGGCACCAATCCTGAGCTTTACGGGCCCAGCTCATTCGGCATGCGACAGACATGTCCTACCCAGTCACCTTTTAAGTGTGGCAGCCTTTTGAGCCACGTCAACAATTTGCGTTTCGGAGCGCAGTGTAGTGTTTCGAACCCGATCGGTTAATTTTACACCTAAGATACTGCGCTCCATACCATGTTGGCAAACCTTGAGTTTGGACTTTTGGATGTGAGTCAAAGACCAAGTTTGTGCCGTCATTATGTTTAATTATTATAATTAACAGATAAAAGATTCAGTTACATCACGCCTGTAATTCCCGAAGGGTTAGGTAGAGGTGTACCTAATAGTTCACGCACATTTGTCCAGTTATGTTTAATTCCATAATGTATCAGGGGGCGAGCCTCTTGCCATCAATCGGGTCCAAATCTAGACTCAGTGGCTGCTATTTCAAAACTTAATATTTACATCTGAGAATCGAACCAAGACCTCACGCTCACAGCCGCGCTTACGACCACTAAATCAACGAGACAGTTAAAACAATCAAAGTGAACAATAAAAAGTCGGGATTAAATACGTTTTTAGTATTTGGATACCTAAACAAGCACTACAAAAGTTTTTTTCATTACTCATACTCTGAAAGTAGGTCATATTTTGCCTGCGGAGCGTGTTGAAAGTACTACTTTTCGGCCCTAAGGAGAATCGCATTCAACTGACAGCTGTCAAATTATTAAAGATACTAGGTCTATTTTCACATTTTTATTGATCTCTATTCCAACATTTTATACAGCCACTAAATTACAGCGTGATTTAAAATTAAAATAACATAAAGTTAACTTAAGAATATACTTATATTTTGACTTTAATATAAAACTAGATTTCGGAAAAATCTTTGCCATTTTTTTTAATGATGAACTTGAGAAATACTGGGTGTATAGCTATACAGCCAGTATTTTTATTTTTCCAGCTGGAAGACTACAGGGCAAAAAGAAAAACAAAATAAGCGGGAAAGCGACAATCTGATCAACACTCGTTTTTTCTTTAGCTAATCATTTATGTTTACTTTCCTTGTATTCGTAATGAAAAGCACAGTGTTTATCCTCGGGTAAATTACTTATTTAGTCGGGATCAAACTATTATCGCCCTCACTACGTTACGGGCGCAAAACCCCGACTAAACAAGTAACTTTCACCACTTGGATAACTGTACTATTTTATTTCTTGAATAGTAGGATCGACTTCTTGAAATTTTTCGAATTCAGTTCATTTTTGACATTGTTATCGCTGTTACGAAGCCACTTTGTCTAGATACGATATATCTTTGATTGTTTCCAACTTACATTCACTCTTACATTTTTACAGTCGCAAATGCAACAAACGCTTCACTTCGCAAACAATAAATATTATTTTGATATCTCGATATTTTTGGATGAAGTCAAGCGGCAACTTCATTTATTTTGATACACACAAGGTATTTATTGAGAGGTGCGCTCCACAGAGTATATTCCTATTTATATTTGTTGATATGTTCTAGATAAATCGTTATTGGAATAAAAAAACAAGCCAATAGAAACGATTGACTTGTATAGAACAGTTTTTATAACGATATTAGATTAGCTCTTGCCACAACTACGTCCGCGTGGAATAGGTATAGCTTAAAACCTTCCTCGATAATTGAACTATCCAACACAAAAGTATTTCTCCAGAGATAGCTGGTTCAACCAAACAAACAATATTTAACAATATTTGGCGCAGTGGCTCAGGCAATGGACTGCTGCGCTGCGTGTCGCAGGTTCGATCCCCGCACGGAACAAATATTTGTATGGCCTACAGATAGTTGTTATGGGTCTGGGTATTTGTGTATGTGACTTTAAATGTTTGTGAACGCACCCACGATACAGGAGAAATTCCTAATGTGGGAAAAAATTAAAAAAAATGGTTTATAATATATTATTAGTATGAATTGTTGAATATTTTTATAGAATGTGCAATTTATTTTATCATTGGGTTACAATGACATAATTTCATCAGTCATCAATTTAAATCAGGAAAATTAATTGTTGACGGGAAATTGTATTAATTATTAACAGGACTTTGTATTATATTGCCTCGTTGGTGTTGTGGTCCTGCTGAGCATGGCGTTGGATATTCAGGTCTAGAAAAGTGTTATTGGGATTTTCTCAGTTGCAGTCACGTCACACCACGTCAGCCACGGAGTGCGCCCGGTTAATGGAAATAGGCTCGCCTGCTATTAAATGGGTCTTAAGCGTATCGCGAAATATGGGTGTACTTATTACGTACACCTCTGTCTAACCCTTTGGGGATTACTGGCGTGATGTTATGAAATTGTATTATAGCTAGTCTTTACAAATTCATGTTGTAATTTTAATATTTAATGGACTCTTTGGCCTCATTTACGGAGACGCGTGGGCGTCGCGCGGCGCGTTGTGAGTTTTTACCCGACTGCGGCGAAGCCCAAAAGGAGGGTTAAGTATTAATTCTAGCACATGGCGATGTATGAAAACGCTAACGATTTCAAACGACGATTTTACGAGAAGCGATTTTTTGCTCGTTAGTTTAAAATGCAGCGTTTGTTGCGGTGGACCCGCCTCTCAGTAAATGAATAAAATAGCACGCCTTCTGCACGCGCCGCGCGACGCCCCGCATCTCCGTAAACAATCCCTAAGGGTTGGTATTAAATTACTGGACAATGAATTTCCTACACTTAACATGACTTTCAATTCTTCATTAAAATCTATTCTTAGCAAATAGTCTTGGTATTTTCTCAAGTATTTGACCTATATCATGCCAACCACCTAATCTATGATTCTATTCTGTACCTCATTGTTACCTTTGCACAATGGAGCATGCAGAGATCTATGTCCCACACGAGACTCGTGTCCAGGTATTAGTTATTCATCAATTGCTTAGCTAATAGCGGCGCCTCTCCAAAATAGTCATGATACCTTCTTGGGTTCAATATCTCTCATAATAAAATTTATGTGTGTTCTACTATTATTAGACTACGAATAAAAATTAGTAAACCTTTGCAAATAAAAATTAATATTGTGTAAAAGTTTTGGTCATTCCATAATGTGAGAGAGTGACTTTTATAATGAAGGTAGATTAAGATATGCAAGTTAATTTGTGACATACACGAATTTTTCCGTCGTGTTTTCAAGGACATACTAAGCGTTTATAGTGACGCAAAATAATGAAAAAATAACTGAGTTATTTAGAATTAACACGGCAATTTCGAAACAATATTTATTGCTTACATTAAGTTGAAACTTTTAACAACATATGGATTAAATGTGATCTGAGAATATTTAATTGAATTATCAATTCAATCAACCAAGGTTGTAGTTTCTTCTTTTGCTCGATGCGTGGTTACAACTTTTTGGAACAGCTAGGTTTAATAACAATACATTTGAAAAGTTTCAGATTTCCGTACTATATCTTATCCTAATCCTAACTAATATTATAAATGTGAAAGTAACTCTGTCTGTCTATCTGTCTTTCGCGCTTTCACGCCAAAACTACTTGTCCCATGTAAATGAAATTTGATACACAGATAGTCTAGAGCCTGAGAAAGGACACAGGCTACTTTTTAATGCGGAAAAAGGGTTAAAGGGGGGGATGAACGGGCTGCGGGAAGTAGTAAGAGATACCGCGGCCTTAACATAAAGGGCCAAGAAGGAACATGGATGGTTTTTAGTCAGTAGAAGTCTAACACTCCCTTTCGCTCTGCCCAAAAGCGGAAAGGGGTTATTTGATGATTTAAAAAAAAAAATGTGGGGATGAAAGATTACTTTTAGTCTCGATAACCGACATCCACGCGGACGAAGCCACGGACATCAGCTAGTTTAAATATAAATGTCCCCGACAAAAACATACCGAAATAAAGTCTCTCAATGATGAACACAGAGAAACCTGATATGTAGTACAGAAAAGAGACAGATCCTTTCTGACGATTCTGAGCTCTTTAAATACTATGGGACATGAAATCCTTCTAAAATCTGTCATTATGTCGATTCTTCCGTCAACAAAACCCGTCATGCTACGCGTGCTGAATTATACATAAGAATTTCGTAGTTTTTTATTATGTTTTATTGTACTATAGATACGTCAAATATTGATATACCATTTTGTATTGTTCCAGTCATGTCTCCGAGTTTCGTGTGTGCGCTGGCGCTGTGCGGTTTCGCGGCGATCTGCTCTTTGCCCGTTGCCAATGCGCAGGCGCTTGTTTCTCCGTATGAATGTAAGTACATCGCGCATAACTCAAGCCGTACAAAGTACTTACGAGTAAGTAAAGAAAGGAACGTTGTGAACGAAATCAGACGTGACTTCATCTTCTTCTCGAACAATATCTCAGATTTTGTCCGACCAATCAGTACGTATAGCAACCTAGAAAATAGGGATGTTTACTGACTTAAAAAAATTTGATTCTAATTAGTCCATCTGTTAAATTTTCGAAAAATGTTGGATACGTATTTTTTGGTTTATGAAATCAATAAAAATTGACGAAGGTAAAACGCGTCAAAGATTTGAGTGGGGGATGGTGACGTCACTGACCGCTAAAAAATGTCATACTAATATCTTAGAGTATGACGTCACACGAATTTTCAAAGCACTGTATCGTCTTCCTTGTTTGTTTACGTAAAAAAAGAACAAATACGTGTCTAATATTTTTTGGTAATCCATATGACGGACTAATTCGATTTTTTTGTTAACTACTCTATTCTGTGGTTTGCTTCTTTCTTTGGAGGAGCAAGAGAAGAGGTTTGGTATATCGTATATTGGAGCTGTATACCTGCATTGTTTCTGCGACAAACAAATACCTAAGTGTCATCAAACCTGTTTCGTTTGACGTATTAGAAACGGAACCCTGAAACACGACAATAAAACTAAAAGAAATGTGCTTAACATACTCCATCACTTTAGGGGTAGGGAGCAAACTTCATATTACTTAATGTTGTGACATACTTAGTTGGCCTTTTACACACATGAAACATTATCCCAAAACTGTGAAAGTAAGAAAATACTTTTGCTGCAACCTTTTAGTGATCGCTTGCGTGACAATTGTCGTGTAACTTTGCACTAACATCATATAAAAGACGTATTAAGTATCAACTTATCCAATACATTGGATTTATGTGGGTTGGTGTTGTAGTTTAAATATTATTAGGTGTTAGGGAAACGGCCTTCGAAGAGGTTCTTTAACTGCGCAGTTAATAATATTGATATCACTTTAATACTCGACGATTTCTCAAAGCTGTTTTACGTGCCCCAACATATATTTAACGTTACAAGCAAATCATTTGAAGGATTTATTAAGAATCCTTATTACACACCTCCTCGTGTTACATCTTGGGCATTTTCCGGGACTATAGGTACCTACTTACCTATAGATCCGCTTAAATGAACGCGTTTATTACATATCGTTTAATTTTCTCTTCCCTGATGTTATAAATGGGAATCTTTGGATGTCTGTCACTCGGTTAGAACGTTACAGTTGAATGCATTTGAATGATTTTGGTCCAAGTAAAGGATGCCTAGACGTAGAGGTGGACAGGATTTGCACTTAAATTAGTTTTCTTTGTGTAATACGAGACGAATGAACTCATGAGCTCGACTTTCCTTGTCTGGACAATTTTAGAAGATGATCATTTCAGTAGACACACCAATGTTTTTGCAGCAGTAATAGCTTATTGGTATGATCGTCACACTTCAAAGAGCACACCCCTGATTTACCAAATTCATGTGATGTTGAATTTTGTTTGACTTATGCAATCAAGACAAACAGATTTACAAATACATATTATCAGTTAAACCTATATCTGCACAACTTTAGACAAATAATTGGAATTTATGTTTCCGTTAAATTACTCGAAACCTTTTGTAATTTTCTGATGCTATAAATAAAATTTTAAAGCAAATGAAAGGGTAATTTTAATACGCAGACAAGTTTTCAGTTTAAGTTTTCTTTATTCGATATGATGGTAAAAAAAGTTTTCTTCCAAATCTTTGCTAAACTTTCACAAGTAATTTATATTTTTAGCGACAACATAATCATTTCTGTGATAAAGTACGAGAAAATACTTACATTTTAAAATATTCTGAAAATAAACTAAATATCGCTTCCGTGTGAGTAAAACTGGACCCATCGGCTCTACAGACTTAGTTTAAAGTCCGCTGAGGCTTATCGGTTCACTAAGTTTTGTAACCTTTGTAGTGGTAAACTAATGTAGCGCCTACCCATTGCTATTTTTAAACATTTTTCGGGAATGTAAAGGTCAGGGCCAACATATGTTGTTCGTAATCTCGTCTCTCATCTACATCCTAATCTTATCATATTTAACGTTTCCTGAAAGTGTTTTCCTAAACGCTATTATATACCATTTAATAAAATTTGGGCTTTTTTGTATTATTTTTCTAAATATTAGTCGTGTTCGGTAATTTAACATAATAAAGTGTGGAAGCCCCATGGGACTTTATGTGGGTGTACAGTCGGACAAGCTAATAAGTATACAGCCAGCCAACTTGCATTTACTTTTGAGATTATACAGATACATTTAGAGACTGATGCCGAACGATACAGTGTTTGATATCAGTCGCTTAATGCGAAACACTTTGTAAAACAAAATAGCAATCAATATTTTCAGTGTAATAGAATTATATAAAACTCTACCTGTATACTTATTAGCATGTTCGACTGTACTATTAGTTACACCTCTACCTAACCTTTCGGGGTGATGTTTATGTTATGCTTTAGAAAATCCTTGAAACAAAATGAGATTTTTGTATGATTTATCTTAACAAAACACTTCTCAATAAAATTCCAAAAACTCAGCACCAACTAATCTTATTTACACCGAAATTGATATTTCCAGTAGCTGTCGTAAAACAAGAGAGCGATATGTCAAGCGTTTAATAACATTATGTTCTCGACAAGAACGTAAGTAAACACTTGGGGTGTGCGCTTAAATCTGGAGTGTGCGTCGATGTCACGTAACCTATTAACTATCACGTCACTATTACTGTCATTTGGGACCACTTAATAAAGGGGAAACTGAAAACGGAAGTCTGTGCTTCGTTTATCCAAAAGACGAATTGAAACGTTATAATGAAAATATGCAAGGAATTTATTCTGAAACATACATTTTTGGAGCACAGCCCGAAGTTGTGCCCGCTTGATGGCAATAGGGTCGCCTCTTATTACATGAGACTTCTGGCAAAATGTGGATGTACAGGCGTGTTGTAAGGGTATTTCATGTATTACAAACAATATAATTCATCATTCATTACGAAGTTCACTTTTGTTTTCAAAATGAAACACCCCGAATTTTCATCCCGTTTCAGAATCTCAAATCTTGAAAAAGGTTAGTTATTAACACTTTTACAAATATGTGTTACGAGTATACCTAGATTTGTACATTTTATTACCAAATAATATTTCGTAAATTCAATCAAGCTAACTCAGAAAATTAATCAAACCGCCTGTGGGGATAACAGAGAGATTTGCATAATTTTAGCTCCTATTGTTTGTAAAACACAATTAACAAGCTATATAATAAAACGTTCTTTTTATTAGAAGTTTTTAAACATATTTAATGAAAAAATAGTAAAAGGTATATAGGTCTGTACTAATAAATGCTATTGTTTCTGTATTTACATATTTTAAATATCCGCCAATTGGAAAGGTCGGAAACAAATAACCAATTTATACAAAACCGATATGTCTTTATCGTAATTTCATTTTCATTGATACTAACCGATGCCAATATAATAAACAATTTAGTCACGTAACATAAAAAAATAACAATACAGATGATTGACATTCAAATAAATCTCCCACAAATTCATCAAACAAAAATAACACGTAGGATTCAAATAACGTACGTTTCATAATTAAAAACGTTACTCGATCTAAATAAAAAAAAAAACGTTATAAAGACCCATTGAATACTGATGTCAAATAAAATGGATGGAACTCATTAGCTACGGCTCAGTGGTTGCGAGTATTACATTTTTATAACTCCGCATGAGTTTCAACAAAGAATAGGTCTGCCTTATCCCCCATATGTGTGTATCGTATCAACTACTTACAGGAATTCGGTGAAGACCGTCTTTCTGGGTTTGCTTACGTTTGTGGCAGGGATCAAAATGATTTAACATTGATTAATTATTATGATCATCATTTGCATAGCTTTTTCCCAACCATATTTGGGTCGGTTTCCTGTAAACCGGATGCATCTAAAGAACAGTATTTTACACGAAGCGACTGCCTATGACCTCCACAACCCAGTTCATCATCAGCCTATAATTTTCCCAATGCAGGGACTCAGGCCTCCTCTCTAGGAGAGGAATGGCCTATAGTCCACCACGCGTGCCCAGTGCGTATTGGTAGATGTCACAAATGTCTTCGAATTTTTTGGTTCTAAGACGGTTTCCTCACGATGTTTTTCTTCACCGTTTTGAGATCAGTGGTGTCGAAATAAATTACACAAAGTAATGCGCCTGACTGGATTCGACCCCACGACTCACTGTTCGTAAGTCGCTGTCACTGGGCGACCACTGCTCACAATCCAGTTACTTCTGAGTAATACGATACCTACCCTCTTGGTTATCAGACTTTTAGGCCACTGACTTCCTGTAACGGCTGTCAAAGATGTACAAAAGATAGCAGGGACTGTCATTGTCCTCAATAAATTTATTATTTGAATTAAAAAAATATATGAATCAGTATTGATTTAATATATATTTAGAATTGTCTTAATATTTTTTACGAACCATGGTTTGTAGTAAGAGAAACGTCAATCACCAGACAGATCACAACACAATCACTAGGCTGATTCCAATAAAGGTGACAATAGCTCATTGCTCAATTAGCAACTATAGTGGATATTCAACCCTGTTTACGGTTCCAGTATTCCCATGTCTTCTCATATCCAGTGTTCTTCAATGAATAGTGATGCAAACATCAACATTCCCTCAGCATGGTCAATCCAAGCCACCTTACAAGTTTGTTAATCAAAATTGAAATGCAAGGTGTGCACTTAGAATATTAAGTAAGTTGAGAAGCCCTGTTACTACCTTGAATCAACTTCTTATCCTGGCTTATAAATTAATTATTTACAGGTGAAACTTAAAGCGTCCTTTGTAATTACGGTTAGTTGTTGTCACGTTTCAAAAACGAAATGACCTTTGCTTAAAAAAATCCTAATTTGTTCCTTTTTTGTTCAAGAACATTTCTAAATCATTAGTATTGAGAGGCACTATTGTAAACAAACAAAGAATTCTCAGTCAAAGGTTTTATTCTAAAACCAAGTCTAATCTTCTAAAACATCCACAGTGAAGATGTTATTGTACTTTATTGATTCTGACAAAATCAAATTGCCACGCTCCCGCCTAACAAACGCGCTCCGAAAACAACTAAAGTAACGTTGAAGAGACAACCAGCGCTATTCCCTCGAGTAATTACTTTTCGAACCACGAAGGAATCGTCCTTTTTCAGTGCAAACGCAATTTCAGTTGCGTGAAACATTGAGGTAATTACGTTAAGCTTCGGAGTTATGCCTCGGAGGAACAAACTTACAGTGACAAGGATGCACAAATGATTGGCAACAGCAACGCTCCTAATTAATAGGGCTGTGGCAAACTAACTTGTGAACTAATGCTCAGCACTAAGACCTGTGAGCATTCCCTGGTTGACACGGATTACGAACTTGGAAGTTGTGTATCGCAACGTGATTAGGAGTATCAGCCTTCACGGACTTCCCCTTTGATGATAAGCGATATGTTACAGTTGTAAACTTTGTTCTGATACACTATTACAAACACGGATAATATTAGGGTAGTAGATTTGGTGAGTAATTGGATATAATAATATGATTGGTATATAGACATATCATACACGTAGTATACCTAACTCTTAAATAATATCGATGTTAATTTAGTCTGCAGTCGTAAACTCAACAATAGCTAATGCACCTGCCTGTTTGGCTTCCTAAACAAATGAAGGAGCTCTAGAACTCCTTAAAAACCGAAGATATCCAATGACAAGCATCCATAAATCTTTATATGGATGTATTGAAACACAATCTACAAAGAACACTGAGACTTTATTTCCATAAAAATTTATACAAAATTCATAGTTCTGTGTATCAATATTAACTTTAAAATATTTTGGGCTTATGGATTGTATTTCCACCCTAAAACTGATAAGTTCATAACTTTACGAAACTGTACAGGAGGTTCACTTGATGTTGACTAACACATTGTTTAGCGAAGTTTCTAGTATCATTTTCTAGAAATACGGACCGAAAACTCAGCTTTGCGAACATCAGTAATAAAGCCATATGAAATGAGTCAAGGGCGAGCGTTTGTAAAAAAAATTGTTGCTTGATATTTTCTTATACACGGATTTGACTTAGTCATTCATATTTTCATCGCAATAAATTAGAGTACGTTTTCTGACTACTACTAAAATGGCAATGATAACTTTTGTTGTTTATGTTAGTAGTTCGTTTGAGTAAATACTCGAATAGGCGTATTAGTAAGTACCTTTACCTTTTTAAGGTAAGATTAGTGTAGAATTAACATTAGGGTTATTATACAGTGAAAAACAATTTTCAAAGAATAGCGATAGTAGACCTTGTAACCTAAACAATAAAAACACCTGATAAATGCCTACCATGTCTCAATTTGACACAGCCGACTTTTAAAGGTAGTCCTTTTCCGAAAAAAGACGAGGATATTGAAAATAGCTCCCGTCTCATTTGTCATGTCCTTTCAAGAATATTGTCCGAGAAAATTAAGGAAAATTTGTATGTCAATAGCCGACCCTTTGCCGTGTGAAGACAAATCGATAATAGTTCCTGATGAATAGGGAAGTCACTTGTTCTGTAAAGATGCTAATCAGTGTTACTTATTGATGTTTTCACGCAATGGCTGTTGTTATAAGTACCTAATACATGTTTGTCACGTGATTATTTAATTTACATTATGCATTGGGAGCAGTGGTGGCCCAGTGGTTGCGGCCCCGACTTACAAACAGTAGGTAATGAACCCAGGCAGGCACATTACTTTGTGTAATTTATTTCATCACCGCTGCTCTCAAAACGGTGAAGGAAAACATTGTGAGGAAACTAAAGAAAATCGGCATGGCTTATAACCAAAACATTCGAAGACATTTTCATCACATTGGTGACATCTACCAATCCGCATTGGGCCCGCGTGGTAGATTATAGCCCTTTCCCTCTCAAAGAGAGAGGAGGCCTGTGTCCCAGCAGTGGGAATACTAATAGGCTGTTGATGATGATGTTGTTGGCAATAGGCTCACCCCCTATTACATGGGACTTAAACATAACTAGCTAAATGTGGGTGTACTTATAGGTACACCTCTGCCTCACCCTTCGGGAATTAAGGCGTGATGTTGTGCTATGTTAAATTAGCCACAGCTGATGTCAGTGAACACCCCTACTTTCTTATAATAGTTAGTTATAATAAATGAAGATGTGTCCGTGTAAATGCCACGTCGACGTCGGCCATGGCGGACATGGCTGACTGCCCACCGACCCTTAGACAGTCCCTCAGCCCTCCGCGCTAAATCTTACGGAGGATCTAATTTTATAATACATTGCGCCTGTGTTTACCGGAACCCATGCTAGGCCCTCCCTAGATTGCGTATATTAAGTTTTTTGGGAAAGTAGACTATAGTTTTGGAAGTAGTTTTTCGTTTGTAAGGAAAATTTGTTAGAAATTGGATCGGGCAAATTTGATAATGATAGGTTTGACATTAAATCAAGAGGCGATAGCACAACTTTGGTCTGACTTAATGTTCATAATTGTTAGCAAAATTTATTGTTATATATTTTGTGATGGTGTTGGTGCATATCATAGGGCTTTTGTTAATTCAGAAAGAACTCTTGCAAAGTATTCGATTAGAGTTCTTGCACAATAGGTGTGTATCTGAATAAATGGTCTACAAACAACGACGGGTTTTATTGCAAGTATAAGTAATATAAGCAATAAGCGAACAAGCTTATATACGTCCAACAAATCTTTATTATTCTATTACGCTGAAAATAGTGATTGCAATTTTGTTTTCAAGCGTTTGGCAATAAGCATTAAACAAACGCTTTAACTGGCTCCAGTCTCTAAATATATCTGTATAATCTTAAAAGTATACGTATAGTATGGCTGTATACTTAATAGCTAGTTCGACCGTACTTGCATTAAAATACGTAAATAATAGCGTACTAAAAGGTGTACATTTCATTTCCTAGACCTCTATTTAACGCTTGGTAAAAAATACAGTTCCAGGTCCTGCAACACTACTTGAGTCGAATTTAAAAATAAACGACTACAGCAATAATAGAGAGAACGGTCTTCTAAGAAAGGTAGCACATTGTGTATTTTTCTTTGACAGTTGAGTGAGAGGAGAGAACTGTGGAGGCGACAAATCTTAAAGTAATACCACACATTACATATTATTGTATTGGTAGGTACTGTTTGCAAGGGACATGTGTTTTCCTCGGTTACAGGAATTTCTCCTTTTTATTCATCATCAACAGCCTATTTATTTTCTTACAGCTGGGACACAGGCCTCCTCTCTTTGAGAGGGAATGGGCTATAATCTACCACGCGGGCCCAGTGCGGATTGGTAGATGTAACATGTCTTCGAATTTTTTGGTTCTAAGACATGCCGGTTTCCTCACGATGTTTTCCTTCACCGTTTTGAGAGCAGCGGTGATGAAATAAATTACACGTTCGTAAGTCGGGGCCGCTACCACTGGGCCTTTTTATTGCCAAACTTAATAATCATCACGTCTTTTTCACACAGACACCACAGAACGCTACCTGCTATGAATAAATACCTTGCATACTTCTTTTGCCTCGCCCCCGTTCATACTTTTAGTCCTACAAGCAGGCCGGTTGTGATTACTTCGCACGATCTGTCCTTTCTGAAGAACCCCTAAATACTACTTTTAAAACCTAAATAACAAATAATACCTCTTAGATCTAAATTACAATTACAAGTCTGAGACGTTTCAATAAAGTTTTGTTCAACAGATTATTTATGCTTCCCACATTTATACCGAGGATAAATCTTTTAAAACAAGTTAACCTGTATGTACCGCAGTTGGGTTGTTAAAACTTTTGTTTAGACTCCCAAAAGGCTTGTCCCAATAAAACTTGCTTACAACTTATATTACTTGATTAATAAGAAAAGTTGTGTGTATGACGGTGTCCTTTGGTCCTTTCTTCCTTTCTTTCCGTCCTTTTCTAGTTGGTGTCATATTTTTTCAAATTTATACTAATGTTATTATTGCAGTAGGTACCTAACTCGGTATGTTATGTTTTTACCCTTACCGGATGAACGGATATTGATACACGGATAGGCCATGATCTGGATTAAAATATTTTCCCCGGTAGTTTAATTAGTATAGTATACGAGTAGTTTCCGAAATCCACGCAGTGGAAACCATAGAAAATTGTTTTACAAATAAAAGCTCGTATGGACAGTGTAGGGTCATATCTTTACGAAGCTCTTAATTATATATTCTCATAATATCTTAGTACCTATGAAGCTACACCTATGGAATGGAGACATCCGCAAGAGAACTAAGGTTACCGACATAGCCCGAAGAATTCTGCCAAACTTAAGTGGCAGTGGGCAGGGCACATTGCTCGCAGAACGGATGGCCGATGGGGATGGAAAGTTCTGAAGTGGCGACTGCGAACCGGAAGATGTTGCGTTGGAAGGCCTCCCACTAGGTGGACCGACGACCTGGTGAACGTTGCAGGGACCCACTGGATGCGAGACGCACGGGACCGGTCAATGTGGCGACACCTGGGGGAAGCCTATGTCCAGCAGTAGACGTCTTTAGGCTGAAATGATATGATGATGTCCTGTGAAGCTAATCAAATCATAATTGAAAAAGGGATGCAACTATAAACTTTGTCATGTTTAACGGATATGTTGTATAGCTGGCTCTTTGGTAAATTGATCCCACTCAGATGAGACCCGCGGGATGAATCTGCCAATTGCATTATTTACATTACTTTTCTTTGGTCGATTGTAACCGCTGTTAAAGATAAATAAAAATTTTGCATCGAATTTCAAATGTGAGTACAGGCATGATAAAAAATGTAAAGCGGAATAAAAATGATACACTATATTCAGCTGATACTCATAATAATAATGTATTTGAGTGCCCATCGGCATCGTTAGGACACCTCCTTCCTACTTCTGTTCTCCTGATAGTTTGTGGGACTTACTACTTATCCTTTTTATTTCATCTAAAAAACAATTACATTCCAGTTTTAAATTTTTCCTGCCCATTTCTATTCTCCTGGTAGTTTGTAGGACTTTACTATCCGTTTTATTCCTACTTGTACTTGCCGATATAAAATAATACAAATGCACGTAGTAGTTGCATAAATCGACAGACTATAATAATCAACTAAAAAAAATACTGGGTCATATCGACACTTAGGGGAGGCCTATGTCTAGCAGTGGACGTCTTTCGGCTGAAATGATGATGATGATGAAACCGTTCTGGTTTGAAATGGGAAGATTCATTTGCGCTCAAACAAACAAACAACCTCTTACCCTAAACGCATATACCTTCTCCGTTCCGTCGTGAGTAAAAAAAACTTTTCTACTTGACTATACGAATCATTAAATATGACAGCGGGTCCAGTTGACCAATTCAAAAATAGTTTCGGTCGATTGGACCCGCGGGTCCCATCTGAGTGGGATCAATTTACTAAAGAGCCGTTTTTAAATTATCTACTTTTTATATTGTCTTTTTTGTGTCTAATGGCATCGTATTGGATCTAATCTTGTTGCTATAGTAAATGGTTGATAAATAAATTATAGACAAATACAGATAAATCAATTATTTGCCATGGTCCTAGTATTAAAATTGGCGCTCGGGGGTATAATCCCTTTTAGGCACAGTAAACAACATGGTCGTCAGAGCTGTGATACGTCACTTCCTCCATACATCAACCTAAACATCATACGGGCAATCATAAAGGCTTCCTACGGAATTTTGCTCGAAAACATCTTTTGTATACTACTTGAATTGTTCATTTATTTATAGCGACATATTTTGGAAACGTTATGAGTGTGTCTTTGTTTTGCCCACGAGTTCTCATTTTTTTGTTTTGATATTTTGTGGGACGAACTGGTTGTGTTCCTTGTCTTAACGTAAGTTAAGTTTATGACCGTTATAATCGTTCGGTTTTTTATTGAGGTCCTCCAAATGAACTCTCTACCGCCGTGTCTGTTTGCCATCCCATCGCATTAAGAGAGTGAGGGCAGAGAAATTGCACTTGTGTTTGCACGCAGACTTGTGGATATATGTATCTCCACTGAGATTGGTCGCCACACCATAGCCGAAAACAATCAACAATTAATGTGTAGTATTCTATATTATTTCTCTTTTGTGCAGCATCAGCAGCAGCGGACAGTCAGAACGGTTGGGGTGCGCTGGGCGGGCTTTACGCGCTCCTAGCTCAGCACGACGCGCTCGGCGGGCACGCGCTTGCACGCAAGTCTGTGCGCTCACCTTCTCGTCGCCTGCGCTTCGGCCGCCGCTCCGACCCCGACATGCCTCCTCAGGCTCCTGTAAGTAATAAAGAATATAAGTTTAAATTCCTCCTAAACTATACAGCCTTGATGGAAGGTGCGAGATTTATGATCCACCTAAAGATGTGATTTATAAAGAAACATAACATAACATTATGCCTGTAATCCCCTAAGGATTAGGCACGAACCTAATAGTATAGCCATATTTTACCAGTTATGTTTAAATCCTATGTAATAGGGGGCGAGCCTATTGCCATCAACCGGCACGAATCCAGACTCTATGGCTGCAACTGAGAAATTTCTGATGTAAAAACCCAATAACACTTTGCCCGACCCATAATCGAACCCAACCTCATGCTGACCAGTCGTGCTTGTGACCACTAAACCAAAGAGGCAGTTAATAAATAAAAACATAGAATATAAAGCTTTTTCCCCTATACATAGTTACATGTACCTTGACGGAATGCACGATATTTTTGGTCAACCTAATAATGATGCCAATTTTGACAGATAGAAAACTAATCTACTGCTTACAATATCTAATCCACCATCATACTAAGGTCAAGGTCGACAGACAGAGCAATCAGTTTGAATCACTCGTATTTAGCAATTGTATTAATTTGAATACATCAGTTATCTGTCGGTAACCGTTCTGTCGAGCATTCGGCGGCAATCCAATAAAGTCATATCTCCGCCTTGGCGAATTATCTTCATCAGATTGTCATATTTAAATACTTACTTGATATTAAGTTACCGCAACGACGTTTGAGGTTAGTCCTTGTGACATAGCTGTTTAATGTTTGTGACTTACACAGTACAGTGTGTTTCAGAAATGCGTAGGCATTTTCTTCATATTTATTACCAAACTTGGTGTCAGAGTTGCTCTGCATTAACTTTACATGCAGAAATATCTGGCAGGCATGTTAGTTTGGTTCCTTCACGATATTTCCTTCTCTCGGACACTAAACTATCACTACATTCAAAGGTTATTACAAACCATACAGACTATAAAATTTAAACACTATGTAATAAATATCGTAGTCGCAAAATAAAATCAGTTGTCCCACACATTTTAGTCGAGTAAGTATTGAAATTTGGTACACTCTTATGGGCCTACGTAATGCCTTATGGGTCTATGGTAATAGTAATACATTTTTATCAACCACACGCGCGATGTACTGTGTGCATCGTGTAATCGCGCAGGCAAGACTGTGGTGAAGCTTGAGCGTGAGGTAGGCCCTTTAAATATGACCTGAACATATTCCTAATACTCGCTGTAATGAAGCGTTTATATAAAAGGTTACAAGAACGATCTCTATTCTAGGTACATTAATGTTAAAACAAAGTCGATCGAAACTTTAATCCGACCAGTGCGATACAGTGCAACTAGTTCAGTTCAAATGCTCAAGCCAGTAATGAAAGACGTGTAACACCTTTGTTGGTTTTGCAAAACGAGAGCAGTTTATACAAACACTCTAGTCTCTCATTAGGATGATATTTAATACTTTTTTCTTCCGACCCAAGCTCTGCAATCCTAATAACTTCATTCTAAGTCTATTTCAGTATATTTTGCTTAAGAGATACTAAAATAACATTCTAATTAAACACTGAAATCATTGTTTCTCCAGAGACAGGTTTAGAAATACTCCTGCTTCTTAAAAAGATTTTATTTAAACTTTATAGTTGAATGAATCCTAGAAGCACGTAAGGAAGGGAATATTTAATGCAAATAACGTTCCATAGTACGCGCAGGTCTCCCACAAAACCGCAACAGTTTTCTGACGGACGCCCTAAGTGTTTCCCGAGTGGATGCATTATAATGTTCACCGTCGGCCAGATAATGTTACACACAGCTACCTACACTCGGCGACGTAAAAGCTATCTCAGGATCCCTTTCAGTCCATCTACCAACATTTTAAAAACAAGAACAAAGTCCCTCAAGTTCATTTAATTCAGCCTACCTCATCTTTTACCATCATCTTTCCTATTATTATGCCTTCTATGTTATCTTTTGCAAAGATCTTAATTGTTGAGTTGTCCTTAACATACGTCACGGGCATACCTTTCATCTTTTTGGTAAATTATAATCTTAATTTACTAACCCAGTGAATGCGCCGAGTAATTCGATTTGTCATATCTGACTTGTTCTGTATTATCAGTAACCACGCGGCTTCGCATATAGAAGTATAGAGTTATTATTGACTGATATCTGATGAGACATACATAAACATAACATCACGCCTGTAATCCCCGAAAAGTTAGGCAGAGCTGTACCTGTACCACCAACATTTCGTTAATTATTTAAGCCCTATATAATGAGGCGAGTTTATTATAATCGGGAGTCCTCCATTACTGAACCACTCCTCTTGCTTTCAAGTTTGATTTTCAAAAAAATTAAAGTGTAGGTGCATCTTTATAAAAAAACAAAGCCTTTCCGAGCTTGCAATTTAACGACCAGTAATTTATAAATAATCCCTTCATTAGGCTAAGTTCAGATAACAAGCGCTGGCGTTAACTTTATCTTCATAAACACTTGAACCATGAACCTCATATAAACAGTAGCTAGTAATCAATATAGCTAGTCTGTAAAGCGCTTTAGTAAATGGGCATCAAGCGCTTTTCACTTGATGGGGCTTAAAGCTGAATGAACTAATTTAGTGGAAGGTGAAACATGTAATATTTAGAACCTACTGCGTTTGACGAGGCGTGAATGAACATAATAAAGTTGAGGCTACCAATTGGAAATTGAAATGTTTTAGTAACTTCAATTTTAGAACTTACATGTTTTTAGATTATTGTCTGTAGATTACTGATGTGCGATAAAGAAGATCGCAAGGGAAGTTAAAATTGCCAACACACTGTTAGCACTGTTGTATTTTCCACTTGTCTGTTTATTGTGTCTGAAGTAGACTTTTCCCGACCCATTAGACTGCCGCGTTGGTTCAGTGGTCACATTCGCGCCTGCTCAACATGAGGACCTAGGTTCGACTCTCGGTTCGGACAAATTTTTATTAAGTTTTTATCAGGAATTTCTGAGTAGCAGCCACATAGGCTGAATTTGTGCCAATCGGCTCAACCCTTATTACAAGAGACTTTAAACATAACTGGCGAAATATGGTTGTACTATTTGGTACACCTCTACCTAACCCTTCGTGAATTACAAGCGTGTTGTTATGTTACTAATGTCCTAAGAAAATGAAGGCCCCACTGCTGGAAAACTAAAATATTTTAAAATAAAAACTCACATGTACGTCACATGTGATAGTACGCGTCATTTCAACCCAACGCATTTGTATAACTCAATTTTGTCAACTTAAACACCCTTTCATCCCTAATTTTACGAAACCTTGTCTTATCCCTCGCTCCATTAGATCCTCGTATGCGTATAGCCAGGTACCGGTTAATAGTTTTGCCCTTTATTATTAAGACAACTATAATAATAACGATAAAATTACACACTTCATTAGGTTTTAGTCTTTTACGTCACTTTATAATTTATATACGACAGTTTTGGTCGTCAGTGTCCAACAAAGTATAGGTAAGTTAGACGCGGTATTAGAGATGTACATAATGGTGAAAGCTATGCTTCCCACCTGTGTACTTTGAAAATATTTAGGCAGTTTCCCTAATAGGTTCAAAATTCTTCCATTTTCCTTTTACGATGAAGATTTCCGACGGCGGGAAAGTTTTAAGTTTGGGGTGCCGAAAGTAAATTATCATGATGGCTACTTTTTAAGTTCTTGTTTGTCTTTGGAGATCGCGGTTAGATTTCTTATTGTCTATACACTGGGTTTGGTGGCTGTCACTAGCCAACCAATGGCGCTAGCAAAGATAATTCCAAGTTTCATCATAAATTGAAATCTGTAAAAAATATATTAAATTTAGAATATCTTGACCTCGTTACACGTGACAGACTTTCCTCATTACTGCAGTCCATATCCATTATCACTGCTGACGTGCTTTTGTCATCATTTCCGTTATTGACTTTTGCTGTTTCACGGTTTCCCAAATAGAGATACTTAATATTATGTAGTTCTAAATGTGCCATCTGCACTAAAAACATTTTTTTAATTTTCTAAATTTGCCTGCTTTTGACCTCGATCACGCCTTATGGAAAACGATGGATAAGGTCTTTGATTGAACGGGCGTTACCAGAAAATGCCTGTTCACTTTTGACCTTTGAAGACAGATGGGTTGGCCGCGGGTTGTACAATAGTTATAGCGGCCTCGACATAGAGGGCTAAGAAGGAACATGGGTGGTTTTTAGTCAGTAGAAGTCTGACATTCCCTTTCGCTCTGCCCAAGAGCGGGAGGGGGGTTATTCGATGATTTTCCACCCGCCAAAAAAAAAAAAGACAGATGGTTTAAATGTGGGAGGGAACACAAATACCGGCAGAGTGTAGGTCAATCGTACTAATCTCCCCATTGTTTCAGCTGGATGAGATGAACGAGCTCCTCTCTCTCCGCGAGGTCCGCACCCCCGTGCGTCTGCGTTTCGGCCGCCGCTCTGAAGAACGTGCTGTTCCCCATATTTTCCCCCAGGAGGTAACTATTACTTACGCTGAATGTCAACCGAGTACATGAAAGTTGAGATAACCAAAGAGGTTATGTACCGACGACAGACGGGATCATCATCATCATCCACAGCCAGAATTCACTCACTGCTGGGTATAGGCCTCTCCGCTTCTTTCTTGCATACAGGGTGTAAATTTACCCATCACACAGCCGAGACCATGGAGGACCTCAGTACAATGCTCGATGACCTCAGTAGAGCTTCCGAAAGAGTGGGTCTAAAAATGAACATGGACAAAACCAAGGTCATGTTGAATGCCCATGTAAAACCCACTCCTATCAAGATCGGAGACTCTACACTCGAAGTTGTAAACGATTATGTCTACCTGGGACAAACGGTCCAGTTAGGTAGGTCCAACTTTGAGAAAGAGGTCAATCGTCGAATCCGACTCGGCTGGGCAGCGTTTGGGAAGCTGAGTAATATCTTCTCGTCCAACTTACCACAGTGTCTCAAGACGAAAGTCTATGACCAGTGTGTGTTGCCAGTGATTACATACGGGACCGAAACGTGGTTGCTCACTATGGGCCTCATCAGAAAGCTCAAAGTCACCCAAAGGGCAATGGAGAGAGCTATGCTCGGAGTTTCCTTGCGTGATCGAATCGGAAATGAGGAAATCCGCATGAGAACCAAGGTTACCGACATAGCCCGAAGAATTTCCAAACTTAAGTGGCAGTGGGCAGGGCACATTGCTCGCAGTACGGATGGCCGATGGGGCCGGAAAGTTCTGGAGTGGCGACCGCGAACCGAAAGACGTTGCGTTGGAAGGCCTCCTAGTGGGAGGCCTTCCAACGCAACGTCTTTCGGTGGACCGATGACCTGGTGAAGGTTGCGGGGACCCGCTGGATGCGAGGCGCACGGGACCGGTCAATGTGGCGACACTTAGGGGAGGCCTATGTCCAGCAGTGGACGTCTTTCGGCTGAAATGATGACGATGATGATGACACAGCCGTCAACCAAGCATTCTGTACATCAAACTAAGTACCCCAAAAATGTTTGTTGGGAAACCCTTTCTTTTTATGGGGTCAAAAATCACATTTTACGGTAAAACTCAATGTAGCACTCCTAAAAAACTGTGCTAGTGAATGCTTTGGTTGTAAAGTAAATGGGTCATGGAGGTAATTTAAGTAAAGTTATAACCTGAAAAACTAGTATTTACAAAAACAGCTGTGAAAAATTTCGAACTTTGACCCCCAATATCTCCCTAACTAGGGAGTTACCAGGTATGATGTAGAACAAAAAAATGATCGCAGCGGTGGGGAGGGCCTTTCGTTTTTGTTAAGGGTACTTTTGCACCCTTTAGAACTCCACGGTCAGACGGGATGCCGCGTACAAAATCTTAATCTACTTGTAAGAGCCAACTGGCTGCTATCAGTACAAATTTAACGTGCCAACGTGCTTTGTGACGTCACAGAAACACAGTTTCTTTAACATTTCTTCTGAAAGCTCTCTATATCATCATCATATCAGCTCAATGACGTCTACTACTGGAAGGTCTATGCTTCCCAAGTGTCACCACATTGACTGGTCGCGTGCGTCTCGCATCCAGCGGATTCCTCCTTATAGTATCGTCAAATAATTGTTTCAAGGTTTGTGGGTATTGTGATTTACCCTAATGTCTCAGTTCAACCAACGTTGGTAACTATCAAAATCCATTGTAACATACAACATAAATTAGAACCCTTTACGTTCCCCACAAATAAAAATAGCTACAAAATTTAATACGAACTCATAGCACCCCATATAAAGCCTCGTAAAACTATAAATATCTTGTGAAGAGACGTATCTTCGCGACGACACTATTGATTCGACATCGTAAAACCTTTGATGCCGTGTAAACCCGTGTAATGAAGTTATTTTCCCTAACAAGCCACTATAAGATCTTTTACGACAATTGACCAGCTTTATGTCTGACCTTTTTTAGAAAACAATCAGACCATTATATCGAAACTTTATTTTGATTTTTTAAATAATGTCGTGAGGAAAATCTTAAAGAAGCACATTCGTTATAGATTTTAGAGTACCATAGACATAAAATTGTGATCAGCCTGTTTAAATCACACACATTACAATAAAGTAGGCATTCAATTCTCGACTCTAATATATTCTTGGCGGAATAGTGTTTAGTAACAGAACATTCACACAAAAATTTCATTAAACCTCTATAATGGTAATAATAAAACAGCTTGCTTTCAAAAGTCGGACCAGCTGCTGTACACCGTTGCTCAAAAACTTCCACACAACCTTAATTAAATATAAATTGGCTAAAACTTATTAACGTCACGTCGCATCGTGTCAATAAACAGTTCATAATTTGCAAAAGCGTCAATCAATGTGGGACGATTAATACTGGGAATTATGTTATATTCTTTTATTCGACAGTTAATAACGTAGAACAATAGTCTAATTCAATCAATCAAACGTTACCCCAAAGGGTGAGGTATATGTTGTTAATATTTGTGCACCGTAGTCCTCCGGGCATATCCGACCTGTCAATAACTATGTTATGTTATTTGTTCAACTGTGTTACTAGGAATAACCGAATATTTGTCAGTGATGACGCGGTGAAGGTTTGGCTTTAATTCCCTTACGATTATATCATGAAAAATTAAAAAAATATATATATTCTTGGGAATTATCATTGCCCAGCAGCGGGACACTCAATATGATTGAGGGGTATGAGGACAAAGGTGTATACTTATTCATTTATACCCCATAGAAAAGGAGGAATCTTAGGACCAGACGGCCTATTGTGTGTGGTAGGCTACTGTTCGTCAGTTGTTGTCTGGATTTTCTAAATAGTCATACGTAACTTGAACGCAGATTAAAAAAATAATGATGTTAGTTCTTCCTTCTTCTTGTGTCATGGCTCAGTTGCACTTTTTGTTTGGAAAACATTCATTTTAGTCGACAACTATTAGCATTTTATAGATGTTTTTCAATTGCACCGGTACGATTCCTAAAGCGGCTGTAACCGCAAACCGTATTGATAAAGCCGTTCACAATCACAATGACTGACCGCACTACAAGATTGTTTTCTATGTCACCCTATGAAAACGGTTTTCATGCGGAAGCGTTTTCGGGATTGTACTCTTACATAGCAAAACATCACGCATTACGATCCCCGATGGGTCAGCCATAGGTGTACCCAAAAAGTACGTACCCACGTAGTGCCAGTCATGTTTAAGTCTCTTGTAAAAGGGAGCGAGTCTATTGTACCCTTATTTTTGTTGAAATGCGATTTACCTAAGTTAAACCTATGTGTAAAATAAATTAAGTATAGTTTTTAACACAGGAACAAGAACGCGCCGTGCGGGCACCATCCATCCGTCTCCGATTCGGTCGCCGATCGGATAACAACATGTTCTTACTCCCCTATGAAGTACGTATCCCTTCATCAAATAACAAGTTAATTACCAACTCATAATGAGACCATTAAAGTTCTGAACATTGTGGTATTTAAATAATTATAAATTCTAAATTATTGTGGCCCCGAATTTGAAATTTTAAGTAAAGGCAAATATGCTAACACGAAGTATTTCACAACTTGTTCTAGTCATCTAATTACGCAAGACCCAGTTCAAACTACTTTTATGTAGGTAATAAGCTTTTATAATTAATTTGTAATACACGATTTCACAAGAAGTCAAGACATTTTCTTCATTAATTCTGTACGCTCAGGAGTTGTAGATAGTGTTTCGAATTAAACGTTGCTACATTTTTTGCGCCTCAAGAAGCAACACGAACATTTCTCTAGACGGACGTAAACTTCCGAGAAGTGCTCAGACACCCTGCATTACTAATGCTGTATAAATTGTGTTACAGTCGGCTCTGCCCCAGGAAGTGAAAGCCAACGGCTCCGTGGAAGACGACAGACAACAGGAATAAGCACGGAACATATCCGTAAACCAGCTATCTATATAGACATATACCTGCCCCCGTCAAACTTTTATTATCAACTCTCTATTATGGACATTACGTCCCACCATACATATGTGTCATATTAAAAAAATACAATCGATTTTTAGATGTTATTCAACTTAATTATAAGCTATGTGTACATAATAATCAGTTAGTACCTTGTATGTTGTTTATCAAAATGTTATTCGTCAATATATATAATATTGTAACCCCATCAGCATTCCTACCTGGTTCTCTCCAAAATAGTAAAAAAAAAATGTCTAAAACTTCCCACATGATCATCAGCTAATGTGTTATAAATGTTAAAAATATCAATGATATTCTAGTCAATACTGAAGTAAGACTGTCGCTTTTAATTTTGATCTCTATTTCTATTCCATTTAGAAATATTATGTATATTATATGTATAAACTTGCCGCGAAGAGTTGTACATTTTAAGAGCTGGGCAAATGTGAAACTACTTCGCTTCTCGTAGGTACTACTTGATTTAATCTCTTGGTAACTAACAGAACCAGTCTAATCGATCGTAGTTCGATTGTAGATGATTATTCAAATAAATTATTTATTACATTAAGTGTAGTGAAACTATGTTTAGTTTTGTATGGATATTATAGTGCAATTGATGAGTTGAAAAATAAATATTTCCAAGGGATATATTGTTGTTTCATTGTGTTTGTATCCAGAATGCCATTTAGATAAGACTATTAAAAAATTGATTTATTATCATACAGGGTGTAAAGTAACCCTTCACACATACGTCAACCAACGATTCTGTACATCAAACTAAGTACCCCTACGCAAAAATTTTTGCTGGGCAACGACTTTTTTTTTTGGGTAAAAATCACATTTTACGGTAAAACTCAATGTTGCACTTTTGAAACATTGTGCTACTGGGAGCTTTGAATACTAAAGGGGCTATGGAAGTAATTTAAGCAAAGTTTTAACCTGAAAAACTGTTATTTACAAAAACAGCTGTGCAAAATTTGGAACTTAGACCCCGAATATCTCCGTAACTAGGGGGTGCCCAGGTATGGTCTAGAACTAAAAAATGATCGCAGTGGTGGGGAGAACAAGTGCCCTTCGTTTGCGTTAAGGGTACTTTTACACCCTTTATATTACACATATACAAATAAATTTAATTTTAAAATAACACATTTTTACTGAATGCAGACAAAAGAATATACAGTACTTATAACATTATCATATGCCTAGCCTTTTCCTAACTATGTTGGGGTCGGCTTCCAGTCTAACCTGATGCAGCTAAATACCAGCGACTGCCTATCTGACCTTCACAACCCAGTTTATACTGAGTATTACGAGACCCTTTGTAAGACTTGTTGTCAGACTTTCAGGTCACTGACTGTCACCTTTAACGACTACTAATAACAGAAAAACATTCTTTTTTAGTTTTTGTCTATCTGCCTGTATGTGGGTTTGTCTGTTCATCGGTTGTCTGTGTGTCAGTCTGTTTGTTATTTTATATTAATTAATTAAAAATATTTTTTTGTATTTTAATAATTAAAAATTAATAAGCTTAATGCTAATATTTTAGCATTAAGAAAGTTATATCTTGGGAATCACAATAAAATGTACTGTGAAAAAAAACCTACACCTGAATAAAATAATATCAAAAACATTTCACTGCTTTCTGAGAGCGGGACTTGGACCAGCTTATGATCTCGCAAATGATGTCGAATGCAGACAACTAACAAAAACAAGCTGGGTGAGGATTCAGACTACGAAAGTGAGAGGGTCTCATTATTTGCTGGTGGCATTGTTCGGCTTTAAAGAAAAATCTGTGCTCTTTGACTTGGCGGGAACCTATTCCCGCCAATGTACAAAATTGGCACTTTGTAGGTAAGTGTAAGTGAAGATTACTTTTTCATAAGAGATGAGCTGCGTGGTAATGGCTGTTATGATGTTATGTTATCAACTAATAGAATTGTTTGTTTGTCATAGTCGAACCTAGCTAAGTTTTGGTGTAAAATAGTACAACTAATATTTTTTTTCACGCGTATTTTCATAGCATACTACGTACTCCGTGGAGTGTACGTAGCGGTACTGGTTTAAAAAAAAAAACAGCACCTCATTGTTGATCGTAAGGATTAAAACACGCTTACCTAGGTTGGTCCGAGGATGGGTGATCAGATACCGAGTAAGACCCCCAATACATGCAGTTAGGAAAAGGCTAGACTTTTACGAAGTTCGCTACGCTTTTTAGCTCTAGTGAGCCTCGCACAAACATCTCTGGTGTAAACGCAACCTTTTTAGGTTTTACATCAAACACATACATTTTTGTTCTACTACTTATTTTAACAACAATCAAATATAATAAAACTAGTGACCCACCCCGGCTTCGCACGAGTACAAAAAAGATACTCAAACCTTCCTCTTGAATCACTATCTATCTATTAAAAAAAACCGTATCAAAATATGTTGCGCAGTTTTAAAGATTTAAGCATACATAGGGATATAGGGACAGAGAAAGCGACTTTATTTTATACTATGTAGTGTGTCCATAAAATCGAATGGTAGTACCATTCGATTTTATGGACAACATTTTTATTTTTATTTTATTTTTTTAGGTAACGCTGCCTTACACTAGGAATTCTCCTATGCCGTGGGTGCGTTCACAAACATTTTAACTCACATACACAAATACTATAATAAATATTTATTAATTAATAATAATAAATATTTGTACAGTCGAATCGCTCAACCACTGCACCAACCGTGCCGTCAAAAAAACATATAAGGGGAATGGCATAGACTACGGGCGTCGGGGGCCACGTGACGGCTTCCGGCCAACGTAGACGCGGGCTTGTGGACGGTGAGTGATGGGCTAGCTCGCCGTCCGTTCGTCTTACGAAAACAACAGGCCGTGTCGACGGCGCGTTCGTGTTCCACGCGCGCCTCAAAGAGATGTCAGCAACATGGGAGGGGCCCGAAAGGGCCGACGCCCGTCGGGGCTGCGGGTTGTGCACTAGTCACCGCGGCCTCGACATATAGGGCTAAGAAGGAACATGCGTGGTTTTTAGTCAATAGAAGTCTGACACTCCCTTTCGCTATGCCCAAGAGCGGAAGGGGTTATTTGATGATTTCCCACCCCCCCAAAAAAAAGGCATGGCATAGAAGTATAGTATAATGGGCTGGTGTCTGCAAAAACACTAATGTACTCAAATCACCTCGTACCAAGTACATAACACTACCTCCCTCCCTCACAGATTATTGATTAAAAAATTCTTCGTGTGGGATTGTTCAGAATGACGTACGGACTACGTGGTGACTGTTTTCGCGTCGGTGTCCCTTCCGATATAGATTACGTATTATCATTATCCCAACAGTTGTCTTCACCTATTCTCGCAGAAATTTATTACCATTTTGGGAATTGAATGTGAACAAGCCAAAAGGAAGAGTAAAGATTTTGGCAGTCTATGTATATTTGTATGTTCTACCGTAGCGCCTAAACTTTTAACCGGATTTTAATAAATGAGGTGTCAATAGTTTCATAAGAATAGCGCGGGTAACATAGGCCATTAAAATTTCAACAATTCTTTTTATGACGCAATTTAAATATCAAATTCCAAGCTCGAAAAAAATGAAATTGAGATAATCATAACATGTTTGGTATCAAATGAAAGGTCTTGGCCGAGTACATCACAAATATGAATATTATATCAAAGTTTAAGTAAACATATACGTTTAGAAAGGATACAGCTGCTGCTACTACTGCTTTACATTTTTCTAGTATTGGCTGTAGCTGCATCCGGTTAGACTGGAAGCCGACCCCAACATATATGGGAAAAGGCGAGAAGATAATGTGTTGGAATGAGATATAACGATCACCTTTTAGTCAATTTTCATGGGGTATGAATTCAAGGGGGTATTATTGCTTCCTGATACCAAGTGCGAGTGCGGCGCTCCGGATCAAACAATGCCTTGTCCTAGGTGTTCATTAACCTGCATTCTTGACAAGCAGATGAGCGTCTACGTGGATATCTTTTGGGCCTAAATTGTGTAATATGGAAGTGAAATCAATACGACATGAAGAAGTTAATTTTGATTGATCTATTATAACACAGTAGACGTACTCGTATGTTCGACCATCTTGAGTTCACTAGATAACAATGTAGACAAGTAAACAAAAAGCAAAACACAAACAAACTAACGCATTTCTCCAGGGGGTAAGTAGAAACGACAGTAAACCACCTATGTTATACACTCCCTCCTGGTTTTTTCATTTTTTGGGCGGTGGGAAATTATCAAATAACCCCTCCCGCTCTTGGGCAGAGCGAAAGGGAGTGTCCGACTTCTGCTGACAAAAAACTACCCATGTTCCTTTTTAGCCCTTTATGTCGAGGCCGCGGTATCTCTTACAACAACCCGCAGCCATACACTCCTGCCTTTACCTTTACAAATGCTAAATCTTTTTAAAGTGTGGGTGTACCTGAATTATAACGAAATAAAAAAAAACCTACGAATATTTTGTGTTTGATTTTCCCTGAAAATGTCTTGCCCATTAATCATAACTCTTTATCGCGGAGAAACAAAAATCCTTCGTAAGCAAAAAGCCGGTGTCACGCAAGTTTAGAAAAGCGGGAAAGTGAAGATGACAATTTTATTATATCGAGTAGGTACCTATATTATCTTACTTATACTGCTATTCATAATCATCATCATCAGCCTATAATATTACCACTGCAGGGGCTCAGGCCTCCTCTCTAGGATACGGATGGGCTATAATCCACCACGCGCGCCCAGTGCGGGTTGGTACTACTATTCCATATTTATAAATGCGAAAATTCGTGCGGATGAATGTACTACGGCGGTTTGTTACTCTTTCACGCAAAAATGGCTAAACGGATTTGGATGAAGATTGGCAGAAGGATAGTATAAAGATCACCTCACGTAACATTACGCATGTGATCCCTATCGATCCTAGTGAAATGTGGGTGTACCTAATGGGTACACCCACATTTCACGTATCCAATATTTTTCGATAATCTTCGGACCTCAGAAGTTTAATTGTAAATTATTATTTAGCTATCAAATATGTCACCATTTTTATGGTACTCCCTTTCTTCCCCTAAAATTGTTTTTCCGAAAATCAATATCCACAACACGTTTGCTATAAACTTCAGTTTTGTTTAACATAGTTAGGTTTAGTTCTAAAAGTATTCTGTCATAATATCGAGTACTATAATAATTGAATCTCCTTATTTTACATGACCTAAAGTCATATGTCATGACCTAAGTATTGTGTTAAATAATGTGTATAATTCCGAAAGTTTTTTTTTTAGTCATAGAACATTTTCTTCTTATTTATTCTCAAAAAATTAAGTTTTGGTTTCTGAGACCCTGACATACCCTGCGAACCCGCTACTAGGAAAGCTTGGATGCAAGAGCGAGCGAAGTAAGCTCGGGACTTGAGGCACCCCGACTCGGACAGGTTTGTTATTTTTTTAAACCACCCAGAAGCAGGAGCCCCGCCGGGGCTCCGTCGATTGGGCCTAGGGAATATTATTATTATAAATAAACAGAATGTTGAATTTATGACGTATAACTTTTATTGAAAACGGTTTTATGTCTTATGTATATTATTGATTGTAATTTATAAGGAGTATATTTAGGGATTTTAATTTTCTGGCGAGTGATATGCGATATTAAGTTCGGGTAAGTTATCATTCGGACAAATGATGATTAGGATAAAAAAAGTTATGGCTCTTTGAATTATAAATAAAAAAGTTAGGTGACACCATAGAGAACCCATTTTTTATACTTAGAGAGACACGAAGTCTACACAAAATTAACTCCTTCACTGGATAAACGCTCAATGCGAAGGCACCCTTAAAGGTAACGAATCTCTTGATGAGTGAGTAGTTACATAGTATTAGGAACCTCCTCTAAGGGTTAGGGAACTCTCGAGTGTTGCTGAGGCTGGGCCATTGTGTTTTAATACTTACATCGATTAACATAAATTACGAGACACCAATGAGTTCGTCCGCTTATCTCTTTGGATTATGGTTTATTGTTGCTTTGACCTTAGTTGGGTGAACTTGGGTGCCATGATAACTTTCCTGGACAAATGTTGTATATTTGAAGTTAAATAACGGTAAGAAAGAGCAAACGGCAGTGACTATCTGATTTCTTTGTACTATAAAAAAAAACTTAAACACTCATTAGTAAATGGTGATGTTTCCGTATAATAAAGGTTAGCATTTTCAACTGGTCCCGCGCGATGATTCGCGGTGTTTGGGCTTGTCCACCAGTGGTGGACAACGAAACAATTTGTTAGAACTTTCCAGCCGTCCACCACGCGGTCCCGCGCTCCTATCCTATCCTCCTCCACGCGTTGTTTTGACAGTATTTTTATTCGACATTCGCCACACGCGCCTCCGAATTTGATGACTGGTAAAATCCACACTACAGCATTTTATAGAATTGCGAGTCCTTTGGCGTGGATAGGTGCGAGACGTTGCATACTGGTTTACATAAAGATTTCAAAAATGTGAGTACTGTGGTGCGTCTAGGTCGCGCTCTGATCTTTCATAGCAATTGGGCGGTCGCCTTTGGAATTGTGCCTACCTTTAGGTATAGCCTAATACGCCTACCTTTAGGTACCGACAGCCTACAGGTAGGTACAATGCCAAAGGCGACCAATAAAAAATTTCATGATTCTTGATAAAACTTAAGTCTTATTAAATACATTTTATTTCAATACCCTTTTAAACTGCTATGCCAACGACGTCACGTACAGTCAATAACAAAAATCAATGAGTATTGTGGAACTTAAAAGTCAATCATCTTTTAAGATATTTTTATTCCGAAGGCGAATAAAAAGTTAATAAGATAACTTTATTAACAGGATGAATAAGTGCTTAAAACCCTGTCGTCGTCGTTTAACAAAATATTGTACCTACGATAAAATGGTAAATATTTTTTAAACTTTTCAGGTAGGTACTTAGATTATTATGTTACTTAAATGTAGTGATCGACGATCGACTCTAATAGCGAGCAACTGCTTAGTATAAGGCCCTGGGTTCCATTTCTAAGTCTATTTCCATTCAAAGTACTGTTGAGTTTTTCCTTCGGATTTTTTTCTGTAGCACCCACGAAGTCTGGATTTGAGCCTAGTTGATGGTAATAACCTCACCCGCTAGTATAGTATAGTGTAACGGGTTGGTGTCCGCAGCTCCAAGTCAAAAGCACGTATTTTACGCACGTGTGGGAATATTACTTGATCCACCCCAGCTCCCCGAGAAAGGCTAGCAACCCCTTGAGGTTCACCCCCTATTACATTGGACATTAATATGACTGGTAAAATGAGGGTGTACCATTAGGTGCAACTCTGCTTAACCTTCGAGGGTTACAGGCGTATTATAGATACAATATTATATCGAGAAATCGTCTATTACTCTGTTTTATTAAAAGCAAAGACTAGAAACTAGAGATTTACTAGAGTACGAAATTGAATTGAAACGTCCGATAGCTAGGTTAATACGGACGTATGTCCAATTAGATGTGAAAGGGCAATCCATGCCAGGATACTAACGAATCCGGAGGAGTATTCAAACCACATGCACTCTACAATGGAGACAACATGATGAAAATGAAAATGAAAAAATCATTAAACTTCCTTTTGGCTTTGCTGTAGTCGGGTAAAAAGTAAACGATTTAGACACATAATAAAAAAATATTACATACTTAAAAAAAAAAGCGATTCAATTAAAAAAAAATGAAAATTTAGTTCAAAATACAATATTAAGGAATTAGGGCTTTAAGGGTAGTATTTAAACGAGTGAGTTTCGAATAGAAAAACCACTTCCCTAGGCTTTACTCCCTCGCTCACTCGACCCCAACCTTTATTATTCCCCGTTCTTTAATATTCTGGTGAATTAAAAATTGTCTGGCAGTTGTAGAAAGAACTCATGACTTTTAAATAATTACTAGTTAGCCCATTAGAATATTGGATTTTCAGAGAAACGATGGATGGACTATGTGAAGGATGAAATGGCAAGAAATTAGGTGACTGCTGACATGACGACTAATATAGAATGTGTGGAACAAGAAGACATAATAATAACAATATAGACGAATTAGTTGAATCGGTGACATTTTTAGGTGACTACGAGTATACCTTAAATTGTCACTGATCCAACTAATTCGTCACTTGCGTTGATGCAACATACATACAAACATAAACTCACCTTTTTCACATTTGTGACTTGGCAGAAACCACAGAACTTCCATTCTCCTTTTACTTTAACCACGTTCATGCATCTGCATGGTCATCACGGACGCTAATTTGACCTTTCTGAAGAAAAACACAAATACGGTCAGTGTACGTCTGCCTAGGACGACCCATCCCGGAGTTGCCACTCACATCTGCCTCGTAAATACCTCATTCTTACCTAGTAGTCTAATTTTGAGGATTAAAATTAGTACAGTTTAAGTATATTAGTTACAAAGTAGTATTCAGAAGTATGCACAAACATAAAAAATCGTAACTAGGCCAGACTGGCGAATGTTTGCATGTAGTTAGTGGGTTATTCAAGCAATTATTTCGCATCTGTGTTATTTCTTTCGAAGTAGGGTTACAGATCAAAATAAAACGAAATGGAGCAGAGTTTTTGTGTTAACGTGTGTAAAGTTTTGCTATTAAAACGCTTGTGAGTTTCAGTTTTTATTACAATTTCATGAACACGTGACTGCTGAGATGACGAGTAATAGAGAAATCTCTGACTCCATGCATGAAATGAAAAGGACAGAAAAAATTTCTTGTTCTTCTATCAAACGAAGTTCGTAGTAAGTCTGCGGGCACGAAACTTGCGACGGTTGAGTAATGGCGGCAGCGGGGCGACGCGACGTGGCGCGATCAGGCAGCGATGTCTCGCGTGGGCACATAACAAACCGTTAAATAATATTTCAAATCAACACTGTGTACCCGCGCAAGCAACAAAACCAAGCTAGTTTGTCGCTACGCGTCGCCGTCGTCGCTCCACCACCGCCGCCCGTGCATCGCTCGATCGCCCCGCTCTGCCGTTCGCTCGTTTTGTGCCCGTCGCTATACTGTGCAATGCTACCCGCTGCCACCATCGCAAGTTTCGTGTCTGCAGACATAGACATAGTCAGTCTGTGTACTTTGTTTTGGTCATAAGTTGGTTATATTATTATGTATCCTGTATGCGAAGGAGGCTTTGGTGAAATTCATTGTTTACTGTTTTGTAGCTTTACATTGCATACACAATTTTGGAATGATGGTAGACAATAAAATAGTTCCATGACCGTGTTTACATCTTTTTGGGAAACTGTACACCCACATTTTGAAAGTAATTTTTAAGTCCCATGCCATGAGTAATAATATTTTTTGATAAATTAATTAATAGTACATAGTATTAGCACGTATAAGTTACATACCTAAATAATTACAAAATCAGTTAAAACCTAACCTCGAATGTATGTCAGTGCAATCGAATGGCAAGTGACATTCTATTTTCATGTAGGTACAGCACAACAACCCCTAGATCTAGACAGTACTCTCAACAGCATTACGCAATATTCCAACGTCTTGCAAATATAGGTACCAACAGCATTTGAAGTGAGTTTGCAAGCCATCGCAGCAGGACTGCCTGCAGATAATATTATCTTGGAAGGAGGAACACTTGTCAATATGTCACTAACATGCCCCCTTCATCTTCCAATCGATGAGGGTGATATTACCCGATAGTGTTTTGTTCGGAGCTCTGAAAATATTAATTGTATTGTTGCTGACAATTAGACAGATGAAATAAGAAGTCTTGTTTACGACTAAGCGTGTAACGGATTATATTTTTAGTTAGTGTTTGTTTTTAGCTCTGAAATTTCTGTTTCTAAACTTCGGATACATATTCGACTAAACAATGTCATGTTTTAGGGTTTCGTTCGAAGGATCAAATGATGTGGGAGTATCGATCTTCTGTTTACAGGCTGTAAACGGGTCCTTCACGAAGCCGTCAATAAAGCATTATGTACATAAAACTAAGT
Source organism: Diarsia rubi (assembly GCA_932274075.1). NCBI lineage: Eukaryota > Metazoa > Arthropoda > Insecta > Lepidoptera > Noctuidae > Diarsia > Diarsia rubi. Next base: position 10,370,492 of record OW026417.1, on the reverse strand, counting down.
ACAACTACGCAAAAATTTTTGCTGGGAAACGACTATTTTTGGGTTAAAAATCACATTTAACTGTAAAACTCAATGTAGCACTCTTAAAACATTGTGCTAGTGCTTTGAATAGTAAAAGGGTGATGAAGGTAAGTAAAGTTATAACCTGAAAACAAGTTTAAAAAAAAACAGCTGTAAAAATTTTTGACCTTTGACCCCCAATATCTCTGTCACCCCCTAGTTACAGAGATATTGGGGATCAAAGTTTCACAGGTATGGTCTAGAAAAAGTGCACAAACAGAACAAGTACAAAGAGAACAAGTGCCTTTCGGCTTCGTTAAGGGTACTTTTCACCCTGTATGTAGAAAATGTAGTATAACTGCCTCGTTGGTCTAGTGGACGCGGTTGCTGTGTGGTCCTGAGTTCGATTCCCAAGTCAGGGTAGAGTGTTATTTGGTTCTTCCATCAGAAATTTAGAAGTAGCCATGGAGTTCAAATTTGTGCCCGTTGGATGGCAATAGGGTTGCCCCCTATTACATGAGACTTAAACATAACTGGCGAAATCAGGGTGAACCTACTAAACGGGTACACCTCTGCCTAACCCTACAGGGATTACAGGCGCGATGTTAAGTTATGTTATGTAGTCTAAGTAGCAGTTTCATACTTATTGCTTTCATACTTATATTTTTCCACAAAACGGTGCATCACATTATTTTTCTTTAAAGTGTACGTGATTCTCAGTATTTACGTGAAACAGTTTTAACATCACGTAGCGTTTACGTGGCAGCCATTTTGAATTTTTATTATAACAGAAAACTTTATTATTCTTGCAAAGAAGTTCACTGTTTGTTTCAAATAAGCTAAGTTTTATTGTTTACGTCGTATGTATTTGCAAAAAAAACTGTTTTGATCGGTAGTTATGAGCACGAGGATGTACCATGCCAGAATAAAAATATAATCCTAACTCAGGTAGTGGTGTACCGAGTGTACCTGATTGCCAAATGTCTTATACTTACAGACTTCCATATTAATATTATAAAGTGATTGAAGTGGGGATCATATAGCATAAATTATTTAAAAATAGAGCTCTATATTAAGTTCTGTATAGCTCTGTATACAGGAACTTAAAATACGAGTACGTAGGCGATTATGAGTAAGTTACCATTAAAACTTAAGTGTTTAGGAACAATAAACTGTCACTGCTCATTATAAATTAATACAGAAGTAATTATTATACGACTTAGCTAATATACGGTTTATTATAAAACGTTTTACTATTGTGAGATATACTAACCGCATTCTGTTTCATTTCAACGCATTTGCAATGCACGTTCCACATAAGTTAGTAAGGGTATGAAAATATGAAGAGGATCATTGAACGAACTTTTTCTTTATATGAAAGTAAATGCACAGGTGTGCAATAGTTTGCATTTGACTCTAAAATGTAAGGAAAGATTAAATAAATAAACTTATATTGTCACTTTCGGGATATATCCCGTAATATCCATTATTCGAAGCTCCCGATACTTATGTCGAAACCGCTTTAATAGCTGGATGACTCTCGTGATGAATAATCATGAAAGATATCCCTTAAATGACAGTATAACTTTAGTAATAAACCCCAAAAGCTTAAAATAGTGTCTAATTAAATAAATGTCACTCAAATGTAATTTTTAGAAAAAAAATTAAGTAATAGATCATCTCCACTCAATTTTTTTGAGTAAAATGTACTTCTCTGCAAAAAACTCACTGTAATCAATCGTGTTTTCAGCATTTGCGAAAAGATAAATAGTTGGCACATCATTTTTATTCCTATTTCAAAACAAGCGTATTTTTAAAATAGGTTCAACGACATGAAAGTTGCTGTTTGACAACTGAAATATTGATAAAAATCTATGTAGGTACCTACGTAGGTGTAGCAAAAGTTAGATTATTGAGCTCGATCGAGAAAAACCACTACCGGCACTTCTTTTTTAACACGTAAAACAATAAACCTTTTGTAGAGAAAAATAAAGGTTCGGACATACTGGTACATTGCAGATGCAGCTCAGCAGGGCTATTGTGTATCTTTTAAATGTCAGTGGCTATCATATTGCCCATGGATTAACTGTCAAATTGGTTATGGTTTAGTACAAAATGGAACCATTTGACAGTTAATTGATGGACACTATATTATTATGATAGCCACAGTCATTTAAAAGATACGCAATAGCCCTGCTGGACACGATCAACTCTATACAAATACTCGACTGTATTTGTCAAGTGTCAATGTCCGGTGACGGCCAGTCTTAAAATTTTTCGTTGGAGTTAGTATAGCATAATCAGCCTGTAATGTTACATCACAGACCTCCCCTCTATGTGAGGGAATAGCCTGTATATAATTCACTATACAGGCGAGTGGTTCGTAGATGTCACAATCATGTCTTCGAATGTTTGGTTCCAGAGTGTCCGAGTGTGTGTAAACACGGTAACTTGTACACAAGTTACCGTGTTTGGTTGATATTTAAGACAGATAAATGTGTAAAGCCATCCAGTGTGGTTCAAGCTTGTTTAGAACAGCTCCAACTGACGTCAGTGTAACTGCAGCAGTCAATGGCAACATCTGCCTCATTAGAGAAAATCGTAAAAAGTTTGTAGACGCAGAATACTTAAGGAACACCTGATCGCCTATGATTGCATTGTAAAATATTGGAAAACACTTCCAATGCCTTTAAGTTTTATAAGTTTAACTTCGTGACTGTGTACTTTGAAGGGTTGGCAGATATATATAGTAGGGATACTCACATTTTGTCATAAAACTCATTTATTAGAAGCTGAGCGGTGAGCCTTTAATCAGGACACACATCCGGACTACGGCCAACGTTTTCAACTGATTGACATCGTCAGTGGTTCTACACTCGACGATCTGCAAACAGCTGAACACATTTCATTGAATTTTTTTTTTTCTCAAAATCAGTGCATACGTTTGGGAGCTACGCTGCCACAGACAGACACTCAAGTACACACTTTTTAACTTATAAATTATAACAATCTTCTTTTTGGGCGTCGGCAAAAAAACCGCTGCAACGTTGGCATATCGGTCTTCAGCTGAATACGAGGGATTGGGATAAATTGACTTATCCATAAGATTTTTTTTCAATAATTCCGTAGTCGTGAATTAGTTCGATTTCGATGAAAACTGGTTAAGGATGTATGGTTGATTACCGTTCAGAGATTTCAGACGTAATGTCAAGCTGCTTTGCATAAAAAGAAAGCTCAAGCAATTCGTCATGTCTTCCCATCATTGCATCACAATGATTCATAAGCCTGGCTCGGCAATGCATCATACAGCGACTTTCGACCTTGGAGCCAGTCCCCACGTAACGTCGACCTGTTACGTACAACACACCTGCCCGACTATTTGTACCAGGCTGAAAATAGACGAATTTTCATTAACATAACATGAAAAAATGTTCAGGAATTATTCTCTTCATGCTTCCTGCAAACTATAGTGCACACAGTCTGTGATGCACGTGACGGATAGTCGTGATCCCGAAAGTGTAACAGCTGGTCTGTGTGCTAAAGCTGGCGGTAATGTCATGAAAAGTACTTAAATTCGACCGCATCCGGGTACAGAAAGTTGCCTTAATTGATAACGTTTGTAGTAAGTCCTTCTTTATAAAATTCTGAGACTGTATCATACATTATAACACTTACGAGCGCTTCATTAAAAAACACAAAATAAAGAATTGTTGATTTCCTCATACAGTTTTAGCAAATAACAGAGAACCGAGAATTCCTCCACGTAAACAGTCAATGTCTCGATCTTGACCACATTTTTCCGCAATATAACGTTTGTCCGTGACTCTGCTTATATTTAAACATTTCTCGTCCAAGGCGAGGCGCGGCCGCATGGAAACAATTACAATAAAACACAAAATAAACAGAGATATTAGACAGAACTAAATCCGGCCGAGTGTCTTGGCTAGGATTGTGTCGAACTATAACTTTCCAAAATATACACTGAGATATTTACTTCAAAATGCAGCATGCTCGAATTGATTTGTACACTCAGCAGCACAAATATGTATACACTTAGCAACGTTTAGAAGCAATTTCCGCCTACTGTATAGATTTAATTTTCATGTTATGTAACGAAACACAATTTTGGAACCCATATTATCATAAAGAAGGTCATATCTAAAAGTTACAATCGTTTTTTAACGAAATATTCGTGTTTAAACTTTGCCAAGTGTTTACATATTAAAATTATATATATAAAAATTAAAACAGCTACATACAGAAAATACTTACTGGTTTTCAGTAGCAACTACGGAATCTGAATTAGTGCCCGGTTGATAGCAATAAGCTCGCCCCCCGCGAAATGTGGGTGTACACTGTATTACAATAGGGGTGTCGTGGGTGTAGTACTACACCCCTATACAGAACAAACACCTGAATTATAGAACAATAGGAAAAGGAGAAGGGTACTTGCGAGTGCGCTGCTGACCGTAAAGTTCTGGGTTCGATACTGCTAGCTCATCGTCCGTCCGTCTCTAGCTCATCGTCCATCCGTCTCTAGCACATCGTCCGTCCGTCTCTAGCTCATCGTCCGTCCGTCTCTAGCTCATCGTCCATCCATCTTATGTCGACGATAGGCCGCCGGCCGTGTCGTCGGCGCGTTCGAGTTCTACGCGCGCCTCAAAGATATGTCAGCAACATTGAAGGGCCAACAAACGTCAGGGCTGCGGGTTGTAAAAAGAGAAACCGTGGCCCGACACAAAGTCAAAGAAGAAACATGGATGGTTTTTAGTCAGTAGAAATCTGACACTCCATAACGCTCTGCCCAGAGCGGGAGGATTCATTTGATGATTTGCCACGCTTCAAAAATAAAAAAAGTCAGGCAAAGCATTCCCAACAGTTTTTTTATTAGATACTAGCTGATGCCCGCGGCTTCGCCCTCGTCAAATTTTATACCTTTCTCGTGAACCCCTTTATCCATCGGTGAAAACAGCATAAAAATCGGTGCAGTACTTAGTTTTTGACTTTATCGCGAACAGACAGGCAAGCAGGCGCGGTGGAGGACTTTGTTTTACTATATAGTGATTTCTCAATGGCAGCCCAAAGCATAGCGGCCTTTTTTGCACCCCATAATACTGCACCTAAATACAGGGTGGAAGAGAGACATGGACTCCCAAACGGTGACCATATATCGCTGTCACGAACTTTTCAAATCTCGATATTTTGCGACAGATTAAATCTGCTGTTTTCTACAAAAGTGCACTATACCTACACGATCTAGATTATGAAACAGCCGATTATTACATTCCCGTTGAAAAGTTTGTATGTGGGGGAGTTCGAAATTATGCACTGAATTAATAATTGTTTGTGCGTCGATGTCCCTTCCACCGTCGGTACCACCTTCGGTATATTACATGTGTGTCTCCTCGTTGGGGAAGACATCCTACATGCGTGATGTAATCAGAGTACTGTGTATAGGTAAAAAGTAAATCCACAAACCCATTTTTATATAAATACCGTGACACTGAAATCTCTGTACGCCGTAAATTTTTATTTGTTAAATAACGACTGGGAACGGAAACATTTTTGTTAAAAACACATTCGGTGTTAATTGCCCTCTTGGGCAACGTGCAAAGCCGCATATTCATTCACAAAAAATAAAGTATCTAAGCGCTTTGTGGGATCTAAAGAATAGATAATCTGGATATTTAATAATTATATATTATTATGTAGTATGTCCGAGCTAATTTGGCTGGATTTCAAAAGATCAAAGTTTAACCTTCACTAATCCTTAATTATACGAAAGCGTATGTCTGTGTTTGTTTGTCTTGAGGTCAAACTAAATATCTTTAAGGCTAAAAATGACTACTCCCGCTCTGGGCAGAGCGGTACGGAGTGTCAGACACATACTGACTAAAAACCACCCAGGTTTCTTCTTAGTCCTTTGTGTTTCGGTGCCGCAATATCCCTTGCGAAAAAACTTGCAACCCTGAATTAAACTTTAACCTTACAATTGTTTTTACTCGCTTAAAAGCTGGCGATGCCCTTGTAAAATAACGTATGTAGTTAATAAGATAATAATAGTAGATAATAATTTTTACAAAACCAAAATATTTTCATATTTTATTAGCACGTCTGAGCCCGAAATGATATCACTACCTACATTCTTTAATTATTTTACAGCAATATACATTTATTATTTTCACGTAAACAAATATTGTATCAAATCTGTGGGCCGTCTCTAGAAAACATAGACAGTTATATTTAAATACATTTTTAATTAAAAAGTCATTCGCTTTTGCCGGGAAATGCAGTTCAATAAACTATTAAACTGAGTAAGCATTTGATTTGCCTAATTCGAAGACATTCGCATTGATTTGACAGTAAGAAAGAACCGAGAATCTAGAAATTATAATTTATTCATCAACTTTAATATAAGGCCGACTAAAAATAGTTGATGTAAACTAGATAAAATTCCGGAGTATAGCTAAGGAAAGCGGTTTCATTCGGTGGCTGGAAGCGGCGGGTATCAGAGATCGCTAACCGACACCAGTTTACTGTGCGAAGTTTAAGTTCAAGGACTTGAGTGTACCTTTGTTTGTTTATACCCTTTAACAGGTGAGACAGTGACTATTTTAAAACAATAACAATGCAAAATATTGGGCATGATAATTAAATTTAACTTCAGTGAACGCCAATGTGATTCTCTGGACAATTTATTTGTTACAATCACAATTCGTTTATAGTGTTTTTCGCATGCAAAAAGTGAAGTATCTGCATTCAAATACATAGAGCCACGTTTCCATAGACTACGCACATGTGCCCACTTATTTACGTCTGCATTCAGCCTGCATATTGATTCATAAATCATATGTGCCGGAGTATGATTCACCCGATAGCTTGCAATTGGCAGACACTTATACCCGTCGATATGATCATCAAACAACATAACCGTGATGGCTGAAACATTGCAGGTGAGGGCGTCGGTTTGGAAGCGCACGCGCAGGCAGTGGGCGGGCGCCGACTCCGGACTCAGTAAGAGACAGGCATCGACGCCGCTCGCACGAATCTGAACGCAAAAAGGTATAAACACTTAATGACAGCTTCTCACTGCTTCATATAACATTTGCACTAATAAATGCTTACAAATGTATGTGTATTTTTTTTTAACACTAATCACCTGCCGACCTCGACATCCATGACTAACTTCATGAACAAGGTGTTCAGTTACAAAAATAATTCGCCGTGACTTCATGCTACTGAAATAACGTTCCGTTCAAGCGGCTGCTGTAATATTTTGGCAGGTCACGGGAATACTTTGTGCCTCACTCCATCGATGAAACTACATTATCATTTTACTCATAATTCAATGTTTATGAAACTGTGTTTATAAAAATCAATTGAAAACTCGCTATTTAATGTTTTCTCGATGTTTTACGATTGCGACTGTTGAATCAGAATAGAATCTTATTCTTGTACATTAGACAGTCTGAATTACACGAGTGGGTTATTTTCAGCCTTGATGACGGTATTGTTAACCTCGCTAGGCTATAAACATCTCGATTGACCTCACAGCATCACAACTATCTCAATATTTTTAATGTTTACCGTCGCCCCCGTCAAGGACACCATAACATTGTTTCCGTGAAATAGTTATTACTGGTCTATCCTGACTGTAAGCGTCACATTGCAAGCTAGTATCGGTGAAAATTCCAAACTGCTGAACACATTTCTAGCAGTTTATTTTATTAGTGATAGTTATTATTTTATTTTAAAATAATAATATCCAGGTAACAATACGTTAAAGTGTTGTTCCACTCTTGTAAAACATCTCCAGTTATCTTAAATTTATAATTCCGAAAATAAGTGCGCAAATATTTATTACGCATGCGGGCAAGGAGTCCAGAACGAAAATAGACACCGACACCTCTCGGCGTTCACATTAAATATCGCATCTTGAGCAGCATGGAGATAACGAACTATTTTTCCTACACCTACACACATTCTCTATTCTCTAACAAATTCACATGAGCCCGATATTGTTTGTATGCATTCATAACTCTCAAACTTTTTATCAACGCTTCAAAGTAACTGATGGTTTCTTAGAACTGTCTTTGCTTTGAGATGTCGGGATGTAGTTTTATGGCACTGCATGCGACACAAACCTTGCACTTTTAAAGCATAATAAAACTGCTACTTATTCTAGTTTACTTTCTCGACATAAAATGTGTATAAAAATTACAACTGTGTACTGCACAAGTTTTATTATACCTGGTTACATCTAAATAATAAGCAAATAAACGAAATTATATTTGTTATGACAACGAAATCAATACAACTATTTGCGCGGTTGGTTGTGTCCCAGATTACAGATATAAGATTAGCATGCATCAATACGTTGATTGTGAACGGATGCAGGGAGCAAGTCATTTTCCACTTATCGAGCGTGCATCGGTAATGGCTGACATACCTTTGATCTTTGGTTAAGCCAATCGCAATTGCCGTTTTACATAAATATTGTAACACATGCTCCGTAAGTTTATGCGAGTGTATTCATTCCGCTTCTAGGGTGTTTTCAAATCTTTGTTTTGATTCCATTTCTGAATGTAACGTTTGGTACATTGTGTTAATCAAGTAAAACTCATTTATGATAACGAATCGAGGAGTCTCAATCAGAAGACTGTACTAAAACATACAAAGGTAGTTTCTTAGAATAAGTACTCTTTCCGTCTGTGAGAAACCTTGACAGTGAAGACGCTAAGTTATTAGGAAAATTAGTACATTGACTTGTTCACTGTTTGTAATTATAGCTGTAACTTTTCACACGACAATAACTCTACTATATGTAGGTTAACTAATTTATCTTTAATGTGGGACGTTAGCGTTAGTTTATTAGTCAAACTTTTACGACAATCTAATATAATGTTATGTATCCAGTTAGATGTCTTATCACCTACAGTTCAAAGTGGAACGACATTTTTATTTACAAACGAAAAACTTTTAAAATATTAAATGGTGTTGTTTTTGACGGTTCGGTAACATGAAATAGGCTAATTCTAGAACAGAATGCGACGGTTGAGAGAAGTCTTCCGTGTCCATTTCACAACCAAGTACAACGACACTTTGTACACAAATAAATCCAGTGACGAACGATCCTGTACCAGACGATGGATTATATGTTTTAAAACATTATTCTACGCTAATCACGCATCAATTACTGAATAAATAGCTTCCTAAGTTTATGAGAAAATGAAAATTCTTAATTTCAAAAGACATTTCTTAGAATAACTAGGTTAGCTGTAGATAAAATATTCTAGCTTCTTCTTTAGCGATTCCCTCGTATATCAATAACAGAATATTCTCCGCTGAAGACGTTAGTATTGAAATCTTATTCGCACAAAGCTGGCTGTCTCCAACACGTTATTCGGAAAAAATATGATAGCCGTCGTTGGCGGTGGCTTGGCTAATAAAAACGCAATAACACGAGGTGCCTCGACGCCAGCCCCGAGGCGTGAATCTTACGAGAGTGTAATAAAATTATCTCATGAGGAGGATAAAATTTGTCATACTAATTTTTGTGATACGCGTCCTGGGGTAAATAATCGTATATATTCTAGACAGAATAAGTTAATCACGCGCTTGTTAGACTGTAAGCATATAATCTAAAAGCTTTTAAAGTAAACACTAAATTGATAATGTTAGTTTAGTAATACAGTTACTCTCATAGAATAAGAATTATGTTTTTCAGTTGGTTTTGGCAAAACTTTCAATACATCAATTAATAATAAAGTGTACCAAAATCTTAATATTTTTATAAAATTATTATGATGTGTTTATTACAATATCTGTATCTGTTCTTGGGTCATAAACCAATATATTTTTGAATGTCTGCATGCCTCGTAAAGTTTATTATGCTTTCAAGAGTGCAGTTAAAAGTTCAAGCTGATTTAAAATGCGGCAGTTTCCACCTATCTACCAATGTTATTCTTTTTATAAATGATTGATCATTATCAAAAACTAGGACTTTGCCCCAGACTTCGTCCGCAAAAATTGTGATAACTCGGCTAATAATGCTAATATGCATGATATAAAAATAATTTGTAGCACAGAGCACCCACGAATAATGTAATAGGTTGGGGAAAAAGTTTCTTCGCATTTTTTATTATTATAATATTTTTTTATTTATTTTTTATTATCATAATTCAAAATATTTTTTTAATATAGTTTATTTACATTTAACTAAAGTATGTAGTTCATTTTGTTCGATAACTTTTTGCCATCTTGTAAGTAGGGACATGATCCCATTGCTATAGAAATTTTGGGACTACTGATCAAAATACCGCGACAAGTGGTTTTGGCAGTCCTCTCGTGATGTTAACCTGACACTCCCTAAAGAATTCTGAATAGACCGAAACAGGTGGAAAGTTGATTTGGATCAGAGGCATCTGATCCAAATCAACTCAGTTCTTCCGCCGATCCAAATACCCGCCCATACCATGATGGTTCCACCACTATAAGGATGGACTTCCTGGCAGGATTTTAATCGCTGTTGGCGTCCAGGGGTTCTCCAGTGTCGTATACGTCTTGTATCCGGTCTCATACCAAAACGAGACTCATCAGAAAAGCACACGAAACGCCATTGTTCTTCTGCCCAATTTCTGTGTTCAAGAGCCCATTGATATCGAATCCTACGATTGTGCATTGCTATAGGTGGTACCCGTAGCGGTCTTCGGGAATGAAGGTTCACTTCATGCAAGCGGTTTCTGACTGTTTGGTCGCTAATTAAGTTCCCTGAAGAGTGATGTAGCCTCACGGCTAACATCATGGCGGTTATTGTTGGAGCTCTTCGAGTTAAGATTTGAATGTATCGGTCTTGTCTCCGTGTGGTGCAGCGATACCGTCCTCCATGGCGCTCAGCCACGGTACCAGTGCTTCGGTAACGTGTCCAAAGTCGACTGATAACACTCTGACTTGTATTCAGAGCTAAAGCCACAGTACGTTGCCGGGAACCAGCTTCTATCATTCCCACGGCTCTGAGCATTTCTTCCCTGCTTAAATGACGTCGCCGCTCCATAATAACGTTGGTTTTAATCAGTAGTAGGGAAACAGTAGCACTAATAATGTCTTCAATGCGTTGTATGTTTTTATAGGGAAAATATTGACAGCTGATTTTCATCTTTTACTCGAATTTGATTCACAGTTCCTGATTCAAATTATGAAATGCACCAAAAAGGATCCATATAAATTTATAAAATCATAAATTTATTACAAAGCCACATCTCAATCTCAAGAAATCCGCATAAAAATGCTTGATCCCTAGACACTTTTGATGTGTGTACTTAATACGACTTTTGTAGCGCCTACGTTCTCTCGCTATACCTAACTACTAATGTTATAAGTAACATGAACATATTGTATCTATAACTAAACTATTTCAAAAGAGTATCCATGGAGTTTCTTGCCAGTTCTTCGCCATAGGAAACGATCAACCCGAACCGTGCTCTTTTTGTCGACGTTTCCTGTGTCCTATATGAATAAAATTATTTTGAATTTGTATTTTAATAAACACAATGTTTTTAAATTTCCAGCGCTGAACGAACGAATCAAAAATGGCCACCGGCCCCAAGATAGTGCACAAGCAGTTCAACTCGCCCATCGGGCTGTATTCGCAGCAGAACATCAAGGAGACGCTCACCAAGCACATGTCGAACCTCGGAAATGGCACCGTCGGGTCAGTACCTCTTTTATTTACACATGACTGACCTGTTGGTCTAGTGGTTAGTGACTCTTACTGCTATGCCGGAGGTCGTGGGTTCGATTCCCACCCAGGACAAATGTTTGTGTGATGAGCACGATCATTTGTTCTGTGTCTGGGTATAATTATCTATAATATGTATGTATTTAGAAATATATAAGTATGTTTATCAGTTGTCTAGTACCCATAACACAAGCTCTGCTTAGCTTGGGACTAGATGGCGTTGTGTGATAGTTGTGGAATATTATTATTATTATTTATTATTATTATAACATGGAACCTCGAAGCTCGTGGTCTAATAATAACTGCCACTCCAATCTTTAGGTTAAGCAGCGCTTTTCTAGGTTGGTCTGTGGATGGGTGACCGCCCAATACATACCGAGTTTCCTCCGTGCCTCGGAAAGCACGTTAAGCTGTTGGTCCCAGTTGCCATATATTATAGGATCTTTGGCAGTCGTTACAGGTAGTCAGTGACCTGAAAGTCTGACAACCAGTCTTACCAAAGGTTATCGTATTACCTAGTATTACCTGGGTTGCGGAGGTCAGATACGCAGTCGCTTCATGTAAAATACTGGTACTCAGCTGCATCCGGTTAGACTGGAAACCGACCTCAACTTAGTTGGGAAAGGGCTAGGCAGGTGATGATGATCGGAGCTGGTTGTATAGAGGGCAGGTAGCCTTTAACTGGACAAAACTTGTAGCTGCCTCATTGGTATATTGGTCGCAAGGGCGACTGCCGTGCATCAGTTTTTTTTACATAATTATGAAACAGCTGTAGAGCCAAGAGATAGAGAGAATATCTAGTGCGAGAGAGAGAGAGAGAGTGTTATTGGTGAAGGTAGGGTAGCGAAACAGTTCGCTGCCTGAAACGAATCACGGACAGCACTATTCTTCCTCGTTTTTCACCACAAATGGAGAGCAGAGGATTAATAGATCCCGCAAATAGGAAGTGATTTACCGCTTTGTTGCGGATTATTATTTACTTATTTAATCAGTATATAAATAACGGCAATAACCACTTTGAATTTTGTTGTATTTTTGTAGTTCAATGTATAATTGCTATTGACTTGCTTTCAAGAATCAAGACTCGATATTATTATGTATTAGGCACTAACTTTTTCCTTTTACCCGCAACATTGTAAAAATTGTGTCGACTAGTTAACTTATTTATTTACTAGTACCTACCTTCATATAATTCTTATATTTAGTTTTAAGTTTATCTTGTATTTCTCATATTAAGTGAATGTATTCTTTTTGAGAAATAAATATCTTAAACCGTAAACCGTATAAACCACTTTACCGAAACAGTCAATACCTATAGGCATAGTGAGTAATTTTCCTATAGTATTTGCTATTTCTGTATCTATCTACTACACTCACTAAAGCATGATCATACCAGCAGGGTTATTGCGTATCTTTTAAATATCAGTGGCTATTATATTGTCTATGGATTAACTGTCAAATTTAAATTTTATGTCAAACGGTTTAGTACAAAATGGAACCATTTGACAGTTAATTGATGGACACTATATGATAGCCACTGTCATTTAAAAGATACACAATAGCCCTGCTGGTTTCGTTCCCCGAGTCGTAGTTTTTCCTTCACAAATTGCCTGGTAGCAGCTACGGAGTCCCGGTATTTGTGCCCGGTTGATGGCAAAAGGCTCACCCCCTATTATATGGAACTGATACATAACTAGCGAAATGTGTGTGTACTATTAAGAACACCTTTGCCTAATCTTTTGGGAACTATAAGCGTGCTATCTACACTTATAATATAAAGATGAAAGATTTGTTTGTTTGTTTGTAACGAATAGGCTCCAAACTACTGGACCGATTTAAAAAATTCTTTCACCGTTGAGTAGCTACACTATCCCCGGGTGACATAGGCTACTTTTTATCCCTGTATTCCCACGGGAACGGGAACTACGCGGGTGAAACCACGTGACGTCAGCTAGTAATTTTATATTTTAACTAATTTAATAAGAAAGTCAATTAATACACCTCAGTAAAGCCTCTACTATTCAACAATTACAATGAACTTCATTAATAACTTTTCATCATCCACTTAAACTGATTGAAGTTAACGACAAACTAATCTAAGAAACATAATTGTATTGTCTCCTGTGCTTTCATGAAGCTTTAAATTCTATTAAATATAACAAGCTAGACATCTCGGTTAACTTAATAACTGTGCATTAACTAAATATTGAAGAATATCTTTCTAATATTATAAATGCGAAAGTTATATTATTGAGCATGGATGCGTATTACTCTTTCACGCAAAAACTTCTGAACGGATTTGGATGAAATTTGACAAATAGATAGTTTATTACCTGGATTAGCATATAGGATACTTCTTACCCGACTGTGAGGAAGCCCAAAGGTAGGTTATGTGTTTTTTATCCCAGTAGGTATAGACAGTTACCGAACTCCATGCGGGCAAGCAGTGGACGTGGATATAAGCTAGTTCATATATAATAATATAGTGTTTCATATATCATTAAGAAGAAATATATCTGACATTAATTACCAAGGAGTGTTATTCTTGAAGAAGGCTGTAAGTTAATATCAACTATATCTACGTATAACGTTGGATGATAATTGATTGCCTTCGTCATAATTCGTGATCGCATTAAATTAATCCATTAAGAGTACTTTTGTTACGTTCTATTGGAGTACATATAAGTACATGGAATTACTGCGAGAGTCAATAAGCCGTTATTACAGACACCTTCTTACTACACTTCTTAGACGGGTTTAACCCGTGATTGCGAAGCTTGGCTTCACTTCCGAAATAAAAAAAAAACAATAAAAATATATTGGACAGACTTTTTGTTAGAAATAAAATGCCTTGAATTTTCCTCTTTCAAAATATTAACCCCAATGTTTAATCACACTAATATTTGAAGGCGAAAGTTTGTGAGTGTGTGAGTGTGTTTGTTTGTTACTTATTCACGTCTAAACGGCTGGAGCGATTTCAATAAAATTTGGTATGGAGTTAACTGACAACCTGAATTAACACATAGGATAGTTTTTATCCCGATTTTATCTTCCCGTAGGATAATTTTTGTGTTGTAGCGGGTGAAGCCGCTGGCAACAGCTAGTCAATGATAAAAATGTTTGTAACAAGGTCCGTGACTTGAAATGTATTATTACTTAATTGAGTACCTCCTATTGATTTTCATTCTTGGTTTGAATTCCTGATGACACAATTTTCTTCTTGTTTTCCATACACCGTGAAATTCCAGCTGCTCTATCTCTGATTAACAATGACCGGACGACAGCTGAACGCTGTTACCCACATCAATCAACTTATCAGATACGATCTCATTCGTCCTTAATAAACTAGAAATGTATATTTAAATAAAACAGGAATTACGCATCTAAAAATATTTACATAAGTACTGCAGATAGGATCTTCTTTTTATCAATTTTTATCATACTGGCCGCCACGGGCATCTCAAAGAAAAAAAATTACAATGATTTTGTCGAAATCTATGTTATTTTAAAGAAATAGTTAAAACTAAATTATATTAAAGTCATAATATAATGGTTTTCTAAAGATAACGTTGTTATTTTAAATTTAAATCGCGCTGTAATTGACTGACTGTATAAAAAGTTGGAACATGTTCAATAAAATGTGAAAATAGACCGTAGTTACCGATAGTTTTTTTTTAATAATTTGACAGCTATCAGTTGAAAGCGATTCTTCCTAGGGCTGAAAAGTAGTACTTTCAACCCGCTCCGCAGGCATGCTATAACCTACTTTCAGAGTATGAGTAATGAAAAATATTGTTCCGAGGTCAAGGTCACATTAACATGAACAAAACGAGACCTCAAATATAAATAGTTAAGGTCGTCTGTCACATAATTTGTTCAGATTCCCGAATTAAATAAGACAAGTATGTGTGTGCACCTGTTTAGTTGAAAAATAAGGGTATCGTTGTAGTAAATAATAGGCATTTGCTGTCCGGCGTAATGAAATGATTTCGTTAAAAAGGTAAGTGTCGTGTTTTGGCAACTTGTTTACTGTCCTTACAAATCTCTGAATAAAAAAAAGCCGGTTAAAAACCTTTAAAGTGTTTTTATTTTCAGCAGTTGCGTTGAATGAATGTATGTTTGGTTCTCAGGACAAATTATTTTTAATCTCTTTGAAATACCGTTTTCTTCGAACTCTTTATACCTAAATACTGACTGAAAATGAAAAGGAGCTCTTTTTAAATAATGCTCATTGAATACCTACAGCATTTTTTCTCGCAATGTTATCTCTTCATAAAAAGTAACTCTTCTTTGCTTGTTAAGATTTTTCCTATGTTAGATGTTGTTTTCTGCTTTCACTATTTTGTAGCAATGTTTTTCGATTGAAAGCGTTCAACTTTTTGAAACACAATCTGATTAATCTGGTTATCAGAACCAGATGATATCGAAAGCGAAACGAAAACAGGCAAGATTTTTGTTTAAAAATTGATTTATTTTTACCCGACTACGGCAAAGCCAAAGGAGGGTTATGATTTTGACTGGCTATGCATGTATGTGAGTATGTTCATCTGTTCCCTCATAGCTCCTAATCTACCTATCGGAACTCGACATATAAGGTAACATTAGAACCGCCTTAATTGTCCCGTGAGCATAGGCTACGTGACGTGTCACAAAAATGATATGGCGCCCTCTAGCGGACAAAACGTAATGTGTCAAAAATAAAAATGGAGATAAATACGCCGTGTTTGGTATCATTTGAAAGGGCTTCACTTGTAAATTTCCAAAATATTGCTAAATATTTTAGAAATTTTAAAACGACGCCGTCTATTGGACATAAAGTCATGTGTTGACAAAATTATTTAACAGCAATATTGTTTAAATAAAAAAGTAGTTTAAATAAAAAAATACTAAAACCCGATAACGACAAAAAGAAACGATGCTGAAAAAATAAGAAACAAGATTTTCAGGATGCTGAAAAAGAAAAGCCGCAGTCACACGTTATTAAAGTGTTTAGGATGGTACCTATAAACGTTGTTTCTTACTTTTTCAATGTCGTTTCTTTTGTCGTTGTCGGGTTTTAGTTTTTAACTTATTGTAGGTACTTTGTTTTGGCGCATGATACTGATACTTATAAAGAGATCCTAATAGTGATGTCAAAAAATAAAACGTTACAAATTGCTGCTGTCAAAAGTACAACCAACTGCTTACGAGAAAGTTATTGTTTCACGGGGTTTGACCGCGTGCCAGGGCGATGACGTCTTATTGATACAATTGTCGAGTAATTAGTCAATGGATATTAACAATAGAACACCCTTGTCTTTGTTATTAACACTAAAAACATATTTTTACATTTTACTGCTGTTTTACTCCAACGTATTAACGCACGAGACATTAATTACGAAAATAATTGAACTTGGCTATAAACACGGTCTTTCTTCAGATATTTTTAGATTTCATACGGTAGGTCAATGTGACAGTATGTACCTATTATCGAAAACCTCAAGAAATTACGATTATACAACTTTCTGCAAGGATAGCCACAATTTATTCCCACTGCATAAATCCCGAAACAAAAAGTACTTAACATTATCGCGACTACGTGGAATGTAGACGGACTGCACCGCGTTAAAAATAACAGTCGCGAGCTATTAATAAAGCCACACACACACGAGCAAGTAGGAAACAAAACAAAATGATAGACGTGCCAATAGGTGGTCGATGAGTCACGCTCACCCCGAACTAATCAATACAATTGCGTCTATACGCATATTACGCGTATTTGTAGCTCATAGGCGAGCTCACGTGTGTATGCCCCCTAATGGAAGTCATCTCTGATGCTAATTCAATGTTCAGTGAGCCTATGTGGCGTATGGGAAAACGTATTTAGCAGAATTCCATGACATTCGGATGGAAGTTCAAATACTAGTTTTGATTTGTAATGCATTATATATTTCACTAATAGGTATCCCAGTCTATTTTTACCTATTTTTCAATTCTTCTTTTGTGTTACATAGTGAGTTGATAAAAACTAATCTCAGATCCACCAAGACTCATAAAGGATCTGTCTGTTACCCACCTGTTTAAAGGCACAACATTACCGTGTCGAAGGCCTCCTTTTCTCATTTCCAATCGTCTTTGTGTTGAACTAGTGTCGACAAATTCTGTTTGTAGGCCTGCATCACAATCACTTTTATGCCACAGTTTTTGCTAGAGCCTTGCGCGATGTAAAAATTTCCGAGACCTACATTTGCATGATTTGACTCAATTATCCGTTCGACACGCAGTAGACATCCAGATACTTTAGTTTGGGTGGTTTCGGGTTATTTACCCACTATTAATGTAATGTCCTGGACACCCAACGCCGCAGACAAATTAGGAGGGCTTTCTTGAAGATCTTGTTTCATGATGTGAAGAGTATTATATCAAGCGAACTATTATATTAATATGGAAGAAGCAGTACGAACACATTATGCTAGGATCACGTTACTGCAGGGATGTCGAGCTTCCCTTAATATCCAAGTATTAATCGTCTGAGATTTATTATATGCGTGTAAGCAACTTTTAGGCAAATCTAAAATAAAATCCTACTAATAAAGTTTGTAAGTATGGATGTTTGTTACTCTTCTATGGATTTGGATAAAATTGGTACACAGATAGTTTATAACCTGGATTAACACATAAGATTTTATGATCGTGTGGTATAATTTTCGAGTTGTAGCGGGCAAAGCAGCTGAAAACAGCTAGTACAGACATAAATAAACGATATTTTTTTAAAAGACTGCTTCTTTATTTACTAGCTTACAGTCGCCCGCGTGGTGTTTATTGTCCCAAGGTGTTATCGTATTATCGGGATAAAAAGTATCCTAACTGTTAATCTGTTGCGACTTCGGGCTCAATGTGTCTGACGCTAATAGAGGATTATCATTTCGTATTATTAGTTCTCCACAGGAGTTGAAACAAGGTACCTATGCCAAACTAATCTATCAGCATCAGTCTCACGGAATACATAAAAGAGTTCTTTCAGCTTAATTAAATCCCTATCTTATTCAACAAACATATACTTTAATAAAAACTTAACTCGTTACATTAGTGTTCAAAATTATTATACAAATTGCATACATTTTACGACCAACTATTAAGGTTGATATTACACCTCTCAGTTAATCTCTAACAAAGCAATAACAATGATTTATACATTGTTGCTACAGTTAACATACCTCAGCTATGTCTTTTCTTATGGGCGGCAGGCCAATTTGAAAGTGCAATTCTAAAACAAACAATACGACTTTTATATAGATGACGCCACTGGCGTTACGTGAAGAAAATACAGGCTGTTTTTGTTAGAGAAAGCAGATTTATTTAGTTTTTTGGATTCGGATTTTGTTAGTTTTGGTTCTTAAATCAAATACTGTTGGTACCTTTTCAGGTATTTTATGTTTTTCTTTAATGAATCTCATTTCCAATGTACAATTTTCACAAAGATCTTATCAACTATAAGATAAACGATTTTAGACGATACTCGTAAAAATGTAACGAAAAATCTTTTAGGGCGGCTGACTTTAAAAGAAAACAGTTTTTCATGAATATATTAAAATTGTAGAGGTTCCGATAAATTGGAGATAAAATAGACAAGATGTCATTTTGTTGTTGTTGACTAGTAACACGACCTTTAATATCTGGGTCACCTGAATCTTGAAGGTCATTGCTCCAGACCTAGACAGCATCAATTACTGACCGTTCTCACTTTCGAGCTAAATGATTTTGTGCAACCAACATTGGGATTGTAAACCTAAATTGCGCAGGATCAATCTAATGTGTGCGTGTGTGTAATTTTGCTAATCAGACCGTAAACTTACTATGTAACTGAGACATTTTTTGAAGACGGACAGAAATTTTTAATAGACTAATTATGTACAACAACATTATTCACTGTAGACGACGTGAAGTAGACGAGTTTTGAAACAAATGAAGCAATGAAATATTTGTTTTTTCGATTACTTTCGGGTGGTAATTGCATTTATTTTGATGCGATTTACTCAGTTCTCCGTTTAGAAATGCCAATCGGTCATAAAAATTCTGATAATTATCTCAGGCATGTGAAATCGTTTCGTTTTTCAAAATTATGTCCTGGATAAGTACGTGGTTCTTGTTTTGTGCGTCGATGTCCCTTCCGACCTGTATGACTTGCAGCTGAAAAGCATACTTTTGCTTGGTTTGCATGACGTATTATGCGTCCAGTATTACAAGGCAGGTGCAGGCTTGTCATCTGCTGATAGAATACTGAATAACCTTACAAACGTGTTTCGTAGAAAAGGAGCTTCGAACATTGAAGTATCTTTTTAAATTTCTTGCGTTGGTGCATCTGTCAGGTTAAGTAGTTACATACAGTAAGGAATGAGGTTTTTTTATGAGCAGCCCTTGTTATGTGATAATTGAAGGTCAAATATTTAATATAAATTGTACTCAGTGACAGACAGCACATATAATATATCCTAAACCACATCATACTCATAAATAAGGAAAGTAGCTGGGTGAAGATCACCTAAGTCCTTTCAGACGTACTCGTGCCTACCTACTGCTTGTTGATGCATAAAAAACAACAACCCATATTTAAGGTACCTTCATTGAAGAGTGCATCCAAAGATAAACGTTGGGCCCATTTTAATGCCGTTGACCGATCAATTATGGAGTGCACGCTACCGAAGGGGCACTGACATTTACTCCGATGAAATTTAGCAGCGAGCCAACATAGTGGGCATTCCGCTGTGCATGCGGATCATCAAAGTAACGCTAAAATAAATGGGTGCAATACATGATACCTTTGTGTTGCCCCGATGGAAGCACGGATGGTAAATGTCTGGCGCTCAATGTGGTAGCGATAGAGGCACTCAGTGTATTTGCTTTGCCCGAGAGCTTTATCTGATGTAAGACAGATTGCGTGCGTTTACGATGAAGGTGTTTTAGTATTAAAATTATTATCTAGTCAGGAAATGAGAGATTTTAGAATGGTTGGTTTGATGTTACAATTTAAGTATCTACGCAAACAAATTATTGTTTTGGAAATTGCAGCTTCTTAGTTGAGGTCAAAGAAACAAGAAAATAACTGCGACTGACAAAACCTTTTCTTTGCTAAAAAATTCCATACGAACCTGTCTCCATTTTGCAATGTTCTTCATTAAGAGTTATTTACTTTGGAAAGAACATAAAAACGAAACAATAAATACATCTACAAAGAAATGGTATACAGTGCGAGCTCTTAGAATGTTACTCGTGCGAGTAATTGCTACCTGACGCCGATGTTTTATCTCCTATCTCATTATTAATGGCAAAAAGCGACAAAAAGTGGAAATAAACAAGCAAATGAGGAAGAAGGCGCGTGCGCCGCCACAGTCGCGACGCGACCGTAACCGCGCACTACACTGCGCCTGCGCGAATTTATCAATTCCATAAAATAATATTCATAATTCAAAGTTCATATTTTTGTTTTAAAAATTTAAATAGTTTTTAGGTTCATTATTATAACGATAACAAGCTTTGTAATTTTTATGTATTTTAATATAATAATTATTTAAATCTTGCGACATATTTGCAAAAAACAAATTTCAAAAAATTGCTCTTTTCTTTGACTGTATCAAACTGACTGTATCAGTTACATTGTCTGCAATATAATTATCACAGTGATATCATAATCATAAAAATAGAAGTTACCCTGAAGCAAGGCAGACTCTGCACCAGCGAGTCAGGATTTGGCATAAAACCGGGCGCACACTCATCGCAATATAAATAAAAATATACTTGAAATAAGCATTAATTTTGTCCTGAAGTGTACCGCAAGTGTTTTTCAAAATGGGTACTGTCATCGAAACAAATGGGTAAGGAATGTTCAGGTTATTAGGTAATTGTCTAACTACATACTTTTTTAATACACTTGATGGAATAGACGGAAAACTGTGATTACCAAGTGACGTGCTGTTGTTTATTGGCGTGTAATAATTACTTTCTTTGAAATATTAGCATAAATATACCATTTGTATGCCAGATATGACTATTAAGAAGTATTCGCTGCGTCTGTTTTAATATTCATTCGTTTACGTGTTCTGATTGATTCATTATGGTAGAGCTTGTCACGATGGCCGATTCAGTTGTTTTAATAACTTATCTCTCTACGGCTATATTTTTCTTTCTTTCTTAAAATCTCAAATTCATCTATTACAACACAGAGAGAGAGAGCTAAATAAATACTATAACTTATCAACAAAGTCAAGTAAGTCAAAAAAACCGGTCAAGTGCATGTCGGACCACGCACAATGTAGGGTTCCGTGGATATGTGAAATTACTAAACTGATTAACGACGGTAGGCAGGCTATACCTGCCTCTGACCGCTGATTTTTATTGTGAAAATAAAACAAACTTACATTTGCAGTTTTGATACCTGCGCTCCCATACATTATGTATGGTTCAAAGGTTTTAGCTGTATTTTTTCTTAAAATTAATAATATAAAATCAATAAAAAAATATTTCATACAAGTACATTTTGTAAGTTGGTCGACTATTACCTACTCGTAAACTTGTAAAGGTCTACTTAGCTGTAATAGTTTTTCTTTTATTTTCGTTATAGGTATTATATGCTACTACCATGATTTTTTTCACACGCCCAAACACAACTCGTATAGGTGGTTTAGGTTGGCACACTTGAGTCAAACCAAAATTTGCACTTTAAAGCTTAATATTGCACAAACGAATCCCTAAAACTGTTTTTTACTCGCAATGTTTTTTAAGACCTATCTAACGACATCCCATACAATGGACTTTTCACTTTGTCGGCGTAACACCTTTATATATGCCAAATTAAAGCTTTCTAGTACTAAAACTGTTTGAGATATAGTGCGGACGGACGGACGGACGGACGGACGGACAGACAGACAGACAGACAGACGGACATGGCGAAACTATAAGGGTTCCATATTGACTCCGGAACCCTAAAAATGCCTACCTATTTGAGTATCCTATGCAGGGTGAAAGGGACACCGTCGCTTAAACGGTTGCTTAGTATTCAGTTCATCATGCTGAAACCACAGAATATTTTTTCGTCGATTATAAAAAAAAACAGCTGTTTCCTACAAAACCGCGCGGTCAAAATGTATGGAACAGCTGTTTATTTTTGATGAAAAATTTACCACAACATTTGTAAAAATATTAATACAAATATCAAAGACAGAGACTATCGTATCAACGAACCCGAACACCATCAAAATCCCAATTTCACACACAGGGTGTTTATATTTCAACACTGACATGAAATACAATAATCTGACATTGACATCTGACCACGTTACCAATAAGGTGCAGCGAGGTGAATGTAAACTTGATTTCTTTATATGGCAGCTGTTTGTTGTGGGCACGGTCATACTTGATACATAGCTGATGAGATTTATAGCAAGTTCTATAGTCAAAATATTTTGGTTTAAACGCACGTACGTACGTATATGACGTGACAGATTTGCTTACAGCTAGATTGTTGTAGCTTAAAACTTAAGATTTAAACATTTTTAGTAGAATCGCATGTGGCTCAAAAAGTGATGAATATAGTCATGGTCATTACTCAATGTTATTGGATGGAGTGGGAGAGGAAGACCAAGAAAACGAGGAATGGATGGTATAAGGAATGAGATGAAAGAGAAAGGAGTAATAGTGATAGCGGTTGACAGATACAGTAGAGGAAAAAAAACGTGTAGCGCCGACCTCAAGTAAAGCAAGGACTGGAAGATGATTTTAAAAAGAAGATAGATCGTGTTAGCTTCTTTGAACGCATGACTCATTGAATCATTAGTCAATGGATGATTTAAAAACTATTTGTA
Organism: Diarsia rubi; assembly: GCA_932274075.1. NCBI lineage: Eukaryota > Metazoa > Arthropoda > Insecta > Lepidoptera > Noctuidae > Diarsia > Diarsia rubi. The sequence goes on along the minus strand of OW026417.1, from coordinate 10,346,918 downwards.
AAGTAGGTACAAAAACAATTCCAAGAAGTCATGGAACATTTGTTCCAAAACAATAAATAAGAGCTTTGTGGCAAGTGAACGTGATGTTTTCAAAATGTTGAGTGATTTACCTACATTCGTTTTATAAATATTTTTTTAACAATAAAAACCTCTGTCAATGTCCGTCTTCGAGTTGAAATAGTAAATTGAACTGTGATCAATTGTGTTAGTTCCACATCTTACTTAGTAATTGCTACATAAGACGCTACTTAGGTCAAAGTCTTATTGGGTTTTTCCGTCGGAAATTCGTCAGTAGCAACCACGTCTGGATTTGTGTCTAGTTGTTAGCAACCGGTTCGCACCCTATTAGGTACATGGAACTTTAACGTAAGAAGCGAAATATAGTTGTACTATTAGGTACACTTGCGCCTTACAATTTGAGGATTACAGGCGTGATATTATGATGTTAACTTACTTGGTAATTCATCATCATAATCAGCCTCTGATGTCCACGCGGACCCAGTGCGGGTTGGTAGATGTCACATGTCTTCGAAATTTTTGATTCCTTCACCGTTTTGAGTGCAGCGATGATGAAATAAATTACTATTAAATAGGAAATGACTTGCTGTTCGTAAGTCGGGGCCCCACCGCGGCTTGTAATTGCTTCATCAGAAAGCAGAAAAAACGCAAAGGAAAACTTAAAGAAACGAGAGTAAATCAAAAGTTTTAACCGAGCATTACTTATTTACTACCGCCACACAGAATAATTAATTGCATAAGCTTTTGTCTGAAAATGTTCCTTATATTTTCCGTAAGGGGCGCAATATTTATAACACTTGAGTTAATTTACTCGGGGGTGTAAGGCGATAAAATTCACGCTTTCATCAAGATTAAAAATACTTATATTATAATGTAATCTTGTGCGTAATGAAGTGTGTTCTCGGTCATGGGCCGTTAGCCTTAACTATGCGATAGTTAACCTAAGTCGCTAGTTTACCTAACTTTATTAGTGACCTAACGGGATTTTTATAATCCTTATATAGGTCAGAGACTCTACTGTGAAAGCTGATTTTAAAGCCAACCTATTCTGGCGTGTCTCGTTGGGTTGTTGGTCTAGTGATCACAAGCGTGACTGCTGAGCATTGGGGTCCTTAGATTCGATTCCCGGGTCGGGCAACGTGTTATTGAGTTTTTCCATTTGGGATTTGAGCCCGGTTTCTGGCAATAGGTTCGTTGCCTAATTTTTTTTTTTTTTTTTATAAACGTTGCCCCACACTAGTAATTTCTCCTGTATCGTGGGTGCCTTCACAAACATTTAAACTCACATACACAAATACCCAGAAATTACCCAGGACTTAAAACCAAAACTGGCGAAATGTTCGTGCACTCCTCTGCCTAACCCGTCAGAGATCACAGGCGTATTTGTATGTACTTTGGTATCAACTGATTGCTTCTTCAAATTTAGCTTAAGTCTCAAATAAGTAGTGGAAGTAATTTCGCAATTTTGTACAAACATCTTAGCAATACTTTCCAAGACTCTCATATGCCTACATAAAGCGCCTATAAAGTTAACATGTGCCATAAAATAATCTTCGTAACGAGGGAAAACGCACGATTTGGTAATGACTGTTGATTTGAACGTGAACTTTGTACGGCGATAATGAAGTCGCGTGAAAGTGTATTTAAACTTTCAAATAGGCCGTATGCTCAGGGATTGAACAAAAAAGGCACCTATCACGCGACAATACAAATATGCGACAGTGCAAGTGTGACAATGCCATGTACCTACCTATTGTATGTACAGTCTCTAGCACTAATACGCATTAAACTTGGATAAATTAAAAGCTAATATTATCGTGCATGCAATATTTTTTTTTTTTTCACATAGACAACTTAGGAAAACAACATTAAAACATTAGTGTACGTAAAGCAGTTATCAGTCTACGCCGGGACTGTGGGTTGTTCGAAAGAGATACCGCGGCCTCCGCCGCGAAGGGCTAAGAAGGAACATGGGTGGATTTTAGTCAGTAGAAGTCTGACACTCTCTATCTACCGCTCAGAGCGGGAGGAGTTATTTGAAAAAAGGAGGTTATTAGGCTAGATGTGTACCGAATAGATGTACAAGTTCCATCATTTCACCAATCCCATGTAAAAGTGAGCCTATTGCCATCAACCGAGCACGAATACAGACTCGTGGCTGCTTCTGAGATTTCCTGAAAAACCCAATTTCAATTTGTCCCACCCGGGAATCGAAATCATGCTTAGCAGTTGCGATTGCAACTACTAGACCACTCGACTTTATTTAAATCTAGCAAACTTCACGCGGTTTCACCCGCGTAGTTCCCGTCCACGTGGGAATACAGGGATAAAAAGTAGCCTATTTAACCCGGGGATAGTGTAGCTTCCCAACGGTGAAAGAAGTTTTCAAATCGGTTCAGAAGTTTCGGAGCCTATTCGTTACAAACAAGCAAACAAATCTATCCTCTTTACAATATTAGTGTAGACAATCAAAGTTAAAACCAAGAAGGCAGGTAAGCAGGTGGTAATTCATATTTATTTATTCGTAGCAATATAAAGCTGTAATAAATCAATACTAAAAGAAAATCACTTATAAAAGTAATTCAGGTTGTACGCAATAGTGGTCGTCACTGTACACGTACAATTGTTTCTTCAATCGTCTCGATCCCAGACACATCCTTTGTTCTCTATTTATTTTTACAACTTAGAGCTCATTTATTAAAACAAAATGTTAGCACTGCTTCCAACATTTTTAATAAATCATTCGCCTTTACCTAATGATGCATCCAAATGATTGTTTGTCTTACTGCGGTACTCAGAGACATTTAATGATTACTTAAGCCGTCACTTAGTAAAGATATGACATATTTTTGTATGACAAAACTTTTTTTTTAAATGGGACAAGCCGCCACACTATTCCCAAACCACTGTAACTCCTGAAAGCCAGAATCAACAGTGGCGACCACAAGAAAAGCGCCGAGACGATGAAGCTCGACGAAGTCCCGGAGAAACGATTTAACTGTCTTGGATCCCGCAACGAAATTAATGAGAAAAGAATAGCGAGGAGTAGGAAAAACTTAATTTCCACTCCCCTCCATATCAGCAGGAAACAGAACAGAACAAGGCCAATAGCACACAGGGACGTCTACAACTGGGATAAGCCCAGTTGCCCAGCACCACGGATGATGATGACAAAACTGTCAAAACCTTTACTAAGTGATGGCCTACGTAATCATTAAAGCTCTCTGAGTGCGGCAGTTCGACTCTTAATTTTCGAAGAATGCCCATTCAGTGAAAACTAATAATACCGAGGTAACAATTTTTACAGTTCGCCCAGCTTTTTTGTTCTATTAGTCATCTATTATCTATTACCACATCGATGACAATTTAAATTAGCAGAGAATTTGGCGACGAGTTTGGCACTTAAAGTAACATCCATCAGCTCCTGTAATGTGCAAATTACAGGACAGGCAAGACACGATATCAAGACAAGTGTCCTAAGGTTTGTGGGGCATCACCACATTTGCAATACAGGGCAGAGTCATGTATGAATCCCAACACGGCCAGGATTCTTCTTTTAAATTTCTTTCTAAATCTGAATACTCTGTATTCAGAAATACTTACTTACATTAAACTTGGTTAATGTCAAAATATTCACTCGTTTTTCCTTTTTTGATTTAGGCAACCATCACCGTTGGGAAACATAATCCAATGACCAAGGTTTAGCTTACTGTAAATAATAAGTAAAGTAAGAAGGCTTTAGGATTGAGGTCAGATAACAGTTGTTTTTGTTCGTATAATTTGATAAAGAATTTTTTCATCAAAATGCGCAAACATAATTTATTTTAGGTATACAGGGTGTCGCGATCAGTTACCATAACATTAATCTAAAGGTATCTTTCTTATCGGCCACCTTTATACCGAACAAAGATGTTAAGATTATTTTTAATGCTTTTCTTTAACAACTACCGATGACAAATTAAAACATCGTGAGGAAACACGGCATGCTTTTCAAACAAAAAATCGAAGACATGTGATATCTACCAGCCCGTAGAGGACCCTCATGGAGGATTTTAGCCCATTGCCTCAGAGGAGGTCTGTGTTCCAGCTGTGGGAATAGTATAGGCTCATTAATATTCTTATGCACCAACCCACCGTATTAAAAATTATCTAGTAGTTGTAAATTAGATTAACATCGGTACTGGTTTCGATTCTTGACAAAAATAAACAACGTAAGTATTAATATATCGCCAAATCAAATTGAAACTAAAGGCTTTCAGTAGAATAGCGATAGACAGGCTATTACAAAAGTGGCTTACAAAACAAGCTTCATCTATCCAATAACTTAATAATAGTACCCAAAATAGACTAATATAAACAACAAAAACTTCATGTAACGCCTTTGGGCTGGCACGGCTCTAAATTATCAGATTGATCGGCTTAACTTGGTAACACAATAAAGGTTGAATTAACGCTTTGTCACCACTTCTTGTGTCGGTTCCCACGTAGTTCCCTATGTTAGTAGAACGAAATTAATGTTTTTACCCGTTTTCACTTACCCACATGACTTTCCGAATGACAATAAACGATTTAGTTTGAAAGCGAGTGAAAGTTTGCGTAATGGCGACACCGATTTTCGAGTTTTCGGGGGAAATTAACGTCATTTGTTTTCGTAATATCTATGATAAATAGAGCAATGCCAGTCAATAAGAATTTTGACAGTAAAATGATTTTGGGTGAAAAGTTTAGTGCCTTTGCGTACCTTTAAATTCTCACAGTTTTACTTAGTTAGCAATTAAAGTCGAGTTTCGCATTCACTCACTTGTGAGTAGTCATAATAAAATCAAAACATCACGCCTGAATGTAATCCACGAAAGGTTAGGTAGAGATGATAACAAGTAGGTACCAATGTTTGCACAAACCCAGACTCTGTGACTGAAAAAATCCTAATGGGAAACCCAATAATATTTTGCCCTACCCAGTAATCGAAGCCAAGATCTCATGCTTGGTCAGTTTGCGTCAGTCTCCTTCGTTGCTGAAATTACTATAAATAAAATACGAATTCAATAACATGATTGATCGATAATGAAAATATTTCATAAATAATGTAATAAAACACCGGAAAAAAAAACAGTATATTATTATTGTAGCGATATAATATTATTTTGGGTATTGTTTCCCGTTCGAGATAGGAATAATTTACTTAATTATAAAGAAACTTCTGTCCTTCGTGATTTTATTAACTTATGTGATACTCTCTGGCGAATCTTATTAATAAGGAAAAAAATATGAAGACTAAGCCATATTACCGAGAAAATTTAATTGCAGTAAACATTCCATGTTTACAGAATCGACTGAAAGTGACTTAATTAGACTGATGGAAACTGTGGTTGTTCCCTGCTTCACCAATTTTCATTTGTGATTATTTTCCGAGCGGCTTTCATACTTCAAAGGCAATTGAATCTCCTGAAGACTTATTGTCACGGTGTGGTCTAGTGGCCTATGTTTATATAGAGCTCCACTCCGAGCAAAAAACATACCATGGCAACAATAACACAGTACAATACCCGAAGTAGTAAATAGCATTTAGTTTTATAATAAAACCTCATTAAACGATTTTAAATCGCAACCAAATACCTACAGGCCATTTATGTAGAAAAAAAATGAACAATAGTCGTTAGAAAAGAAAAAAAAAGTCTCTTTTGCGTCGCAAATGGCTTTCCACCAAAAAATTAACATCAAAATTAAGCCAGTTCATGTAGTATTTTATTTAAAAAATAGATACATTTTAAAAAAATAGATACATATTTTTTTGTAATAGTCATGATCCCACGCTTCGTAGGCCTTTTCATTGCCAGATTGTTACACATTAATTATCACTCAAATATTCACAAATAAGTGTTTGTGCCGGAAGACATACAACGCACTATGACGTCCAAACATTTTATATTTTGTCATAAAAATATTCGAATATATAATTTATTTTCGTTGTTAACATTTTCACAACCTGAAATAAAATATAACGCTTGTCAACAAGAATTTAAAAGCGCAAAATAAACCGTATTTAAATATTATATACAAGTAGTTTGCCGTTGTTTTATGACAGAAATAACGGATTATTCCGAACCTGACCTGAAATCCTAACCCGGTCGCGATTTAGGTTAGGACCTTGAAAAAAAAAGCATTTTCTTCCCAACGTAACCCTATTCCTAACCTGACCCGATGTATCGTTCCTAACCTAAACTTAATTGCGATATGATAGGTTTCCCTTTCATCTTTACTCAGAATAAAAGGAACCTACTCGTATGTGTCAAGTAAGTGATGAGAAACAATTATAGTAAAGTCTCGCAAACTACCAGGAGGACAGAAACATGAAAGAGGTATTGGATTCGTATTGTTAATAGGGATATCATAATAAAATCTAAATGCATACGTACATTTCTGATAGTATGTAGTACCTACGCAATGATGATACTACTACTTTACCATCCTGGAATCCTGGTGGTCCTGAGTGATGTTACTATTAGAAGTATATGTTTTTTTCTGCAATAGAGGAGCGGGAAACCTACCATATCGAAATTTGGGTTAGGATAGGAACGATACATAGGGTCAGGTTAGGAATACGGTTACGTTCGTAATAAAATTCCTTTTTTTTTCAAGTTCCTAATTGGATTTCGGGTTAGGTTCGGAATAATCCGAAAGAAATAACATGCTCGTCATTAGTAATCCTCTGAAGATATTTTCAAGGGCACTGTGTCCAGTAAGATGAGATAAATAATTAATTAATTTGATCTATCGAAGACACTGATTGGAGTAGTAATAATAAAAATAGTAATAATAACTGCTAGTCGGGTCGATCTTGAGATTAAGCCGCGCTTGCCTAGGTTGGTCCGTGGATGGGTGACTGCCTATTTCATACCGAGTTTCCTCCGTGCCTCGTAAAGCACTTTAAGCTGTTGGTCCCGGCTGCCTTAAAAAGATACTTGGCAGTCGTTACAGTAAGTCAGTGACCTGATAGTTTGACAGCCAGTCTTACCAAAAGGTACTGTATTATCTAGTATTAACTGGGTTGTGGAGGTCCGATAGGCAGTCAGTTTATGTAATAAGTCGGTTCAGCTGCATCCAGTTAGACCGGAAGCCGACCCCAACATAGTGGGGAAAAGGCTAATAGCTCGAGAGACTAAATAAGTAATTAACCCGAGGTAAACACTGTGCTTTTCATTACGATTACGAGGAAAATAAGAACATACATTATTAAATAACCCTCCTTTTGGGCTTCGTCGCAGTCGGGTAATAAAGAAAAAAATACTGTTGTTCGGATTGTCGCTGTCCCGCTTTTTTTTTGTTCTCTAGTCTTCCAGAGTATACAGCCAGTATTTTTTCACACCACCTGCTCAAAATGTCAAATTATATATGTCAAACAACCATAACCTAAAGTGAGTCATTAGTGGCCGGGGGGCACACCCGGTCAATAATGTTGTACTGGATTTCATTATGACCCGCTGGTCAATAATGTGATTTGAATTTGGAATCTCAGCTGAATTGAAAGTATAGTACTAACAAACACCTTTTGGTGCCAGAAAGAGGAAAGCTATTATCGATCGAGAATATCATCCACGCGTAGTAAGGGTTACTACGCGTGGATGATATTCTCGATTTCCTACAAAATCATAACGACTGCTTCTTCATATCGTTGCCATTTTTTCAAAGACATAATATTGTAAGAATAAATAGATAACTACGAATCATTTTTTAAAAGGAATGGAATAACATTAAAACTGGCATTAATAATTACAAATACCGCGCCGTAATACCGTAATAGTAATTGGATGTAGGTAACATTAGTTAATTTAATTTAAGGAAACTGCGCTAAAATTGCTGTGGATTTTGTGAAAAAATAAATAAATATGTCATTCTTGCTGTTTGTTTATTTAATAAATACTTTGTTTTTCGTACTAAGGCTATTATTTTCTCACAGTAGGTGTAAAAAGTAGAGTATCCTCCTCTGGGCTAAAGGTGTCTTTGCCTGGAGCATTTCCGACGTTTGGCTCCCAGACTGGAGCGGGCCGGGGCTGCCTTTAGGTGGCTCTTGCCCAATCTGGGGGGGCCAAACGCCTCCTGCCGGAGGCTCTACGCGGGGATCGTGCGGTCCATGGCCCTTTACGGGGCCCCGGTGTGGACGTGTGCTTTGAGGAAGCGGGCCGCCCACTACCTGAACGTGCCCCAAAAGGTCATCACATACCTGCACCGAATCAGGCGGGAGGAAACGCCCGGATGCCACCATTGTGAGGATCGGCCGGAGGACACGGTGGAGCACACAGTGGAGGTGTGCCCCGCTTGGGCGGAGCCCCGCCGTGTTCTCGTAGCGGCGATCGGCGGCGGCGACCTCTCGCGCCTAGCCCTGGTGCAAGCCATGGTCCGGGCGAGGAGGAATGGGACGCCGTCGCCTCCTTCTGCGAAACAGTGATGCTAGCGAAGGAGGTGGCGGAACGCGAGAGGGAAAGAACCTCTCGTCCCAGCCGCCGCGGGAGGCGCTCCGGGCGTCGGGGGTCCCGCGATGACCTCCGGGCACCGTAGACGCGGGCCTGTGGACGGTGAGTGATGGGCTAACTCGCCGTCCGTCCGTCTCACGACGAAAACAGGCCGTGTCGACGGCGCGTTCGTGTTCCACGCGCGCCTCAAAGAGATGTCAGCAACATGGGAGGGGCCCGAAAGGGCCGACGCCTGTCGGGGCCGCGGGTAGTCCACCGGTTATCGCGGCCTCGACATAGAGGGCGAAGAAGGAACATGGGTGGTTTTTAGTCAGTCTGACACTCCCTTTCGCTCTGCCCAAGAGCGGGAGGGGTTATTCGATGATTTTACACCCTCCAAAAAAAAAAAAAAGTGTCTTTGCCTTGGGCTAGCTTGAATCCCTCGCTGCATTCAGGATTCTTGTAATAACTCCCTCCCTGCGCTCGGGAGCTAAATCCCGAATACTTCATTGCGCTCGAGATTCAATATGACGCCCGTGACATAAGACACAACTTTAGCCCCTTGGTGCATAATCTACTAATAAGTTCATCATTAAAAAAAAGGCCAAGATTTTGCCAAAATCTATGTAATTTTAGAGAAATAGTTAAAACTAAATTATACTAAAGTCATAATATAATTATATTCTTAAGTTAACTTTATTTTATTTTAATTTTAAATCGCGCTGTAACTTAGTGGCACATATCAATTTGGTACTTATTGGTTCAAAAAAATGTGAAAATAGACATAGCTTTTTTTTTAATAATTTGACAGCTGTCAGTTGAAAGCGATTCTCCTTATGGCTGAAAAGTAGTACGTTCAACCCGCTCCGCAGGCATGTTATGACCTACTTTCAGAGCATGAGTAATGAAAAAGATTTTTACATTTTAATGAACAATTAGTAGTTTATCTTATTTGTTACAATTGCTGTCTTTGTAATGAGTGATATATTTTCACCTGCCCAAATCTACAAACACTAAAACCTAATAAAAAAACTGGGTACAACAGTGATTACCGGCGGGAATTATTCGAGTTGATCTTCTGGCACTCAACCAATTTATTAATTTAATAAATCTTAGTCCGCCGTCACACCTAATTAGATTTCATGTAATGAGGGGTATGACGAGACAATTACAGAATAACTTGTTTAGAAAACAAATTACTTAATTGAGACATCACAGCTAGCCTGACGAAATGACTTTATTAAAAATAATGACAAGTAATTAACCGTGTTGGTTACTGTAAAAAAAAGTTTGAAAACAAACATCACGAAGTAATTAGACTACTAACAAATAAATGATAAAAACTCTCTATTTTACTAAACTAATAAAGTCTACTATTTTAAGCATAAACGAAATTAACATGTTTGGTTAGATGGAAGTTGATCTTTGCGTTTGCATCTATAGCCTTCTTCATTTTAAAAAAAAACTACACTCGTAGGTACAAAAATACTTGAAATACATACTACGATTAAAATAATGATGATCATTTTGTTCCTTTGACCAAGACCTGCTTGTATAGAGTGATGTCCTCTTTTCAAATTTTATTAAATCTTGTTTTTTTTTGCAATAGGATTGACTTCAGCGACCCGACCACAGACAAGCCCGCGAACTTGGCAAACTCTGCCGTTCTGCGCATGCTGGAGGAGGAAGAACGCAACCGTCGAGGACGCCCTAGTGAGTACACTGATTTTATTGAAACGTCTACTAACACCAAGTAAAGCTAAGTCATTAATATACATTATTATGATGGAGTTAGATAACAGAAAAGTACTCGTTTTAAATGAGATTATGAGCGTTTTGATGCCATTGGCATAAAGAGAAACCTTGACTTGTAAAATTATCAGCACAATAGTAGGTACCTTATTTAAAAAAGCTGCATTTGTACATAGTTGCTTGTTTCTAAAAAATATAGATAAAGCATGACAAAAATATTAATAGAACAGACAAGATTAATTAATTAGAACATTTCATTTGCACTTCAAGAAGTGTGGAGCATACCTAGCTGCTTTGTTGAATCTATTAAATTCTCGTAACCACACCTGATGCTTTCCTCTATTTTCTTGAGCATTATATTCATACTATTGCATTTACATGCTAGATAAAACAGAATGTATTACTAAAGTCTTGATAAAAGCGTTCCTATATCAATTGGTTTTCCCTAATTTTTAAAGGAACACTTTTTGGGGGAGAATATCGTCAATTCTGTTGAAATGCCTGACTCATCATCATCAACAACAGCCTATTAATGTTCCCACTGTTGGGACACAGTTCTCCTCTCTTTTTGAGAGGGAATGGGCTATAATCTAACACGCGGGCCCAGTGTGGATTGGTAGGTGTTACATTTCTTCAAATTTTGGTTCTGAAATAAATTACACGAAGTAATGTGCCTGCCTGGGTTCGAACCCACGACCTATTGTTCGTAAGGCGGGGCGTCCACCACTGGGCCACCGCTGCTCAAATGCCTGACTGCCACTTAAGAATTTCACATTACGTGGAAGCGCATTTCAGTCTTCTATTTTGGGGTTCAGAAAACGATAAACATTTACAAGCATGCCTGGATCGAACAGACATTCGAAATATCTCCGCTAAATCTCCCACACAGTTGTGTTACACTAAAACTGTGTAAGCTTACTAATCCACTAATACTTCTCCCTGCTTTATCAGAGTTAGACCCGACTCAAGTCCGTGCGATCAAGGAGAATATGGTTTACATGCGCCATCCGTTTGACCGTCACTGGCCCCCGGAAAGATCCAGAATGCGATCGGCTCGCAGCTGGGATGGCCAGCTCAACGCTACAGGGAATATATACTCAGAGTTTATGAAGTCCACCAAAGGTACCAGCACAGCCTGGTAGAATAGATAGCTTTGACTGTGCAAGTCTTGTACATATTCCATATACAACAAGAGCTTATTTATTCGCGATCAATCAATACCATACGTAGAGTCATTGCACAACTAAGAATTGAGTATTCATATATTTTATGCTATGTGCAGAACGTGGTCTTAACTATTTATCACGATAATTCCATCTAGTATTCATCGATATTTGTGATTAACATCATTATTGTGTCGTGTTGTTCAAAATCAAAATATTTTTTATTTCACATAGGCCTACATGGGCACTTATAAAACGTCGGTAAAAAGGGGCACGGTTCGGTGCATTGGTCGATTCCTAAGGAGAAGAACCGGCAAGAAACTTCAAAGGTTACTCTTTTAATCTTTTAAAATCGTTTGGGTTAACAATAAGGTATAATATACACACAACAACATGCTGCTCTAACATGTTGTTAGAGTAGAACTCACGCAAAAGAAGAAGCCGCTACACTTGCTAATATTACACAGACAACTAACTGGTTCAACAGGAAACCTTAAACTACCAGACGATATATGAAGCTTAGACACGCCTCCGATGATTCATTGATCTCAATATAATGAATGAAACACTGTGGATGAGTGTAACGTCCTAATGTTTGGTCCCATCTATCTGTCGTTTTACTAGTCATTGTATTGACAAAAACTGCCCACTAATGACGAAAAACGTTCATTAGTAGAAAGTATTTGGCAAGGCTGGAAGCTTCGCATAATGTGCTTTTACCTGTTGTTCTTGTTAGTAGTTCGCAGTCGACAAGAGAAGAACACCAACAGAAGATATGGCTGAAACAGTGTTTGTTGGTAAAGTGCTCATTGTTTAATCTAGTGCGAAAGTTGTTCAAGTGCCTAAAATTAGATTGTTTGTTATAAGCATCGTTTCGTAAACTAAAACAAACGTAAGGAGATATTCAGAGAGTGTTAAAGTGGTTTATCTGTTTCGTACCCGTAAAGTTAAACATTCGTTTTGTACAAGCGGATTTTAAACGACTTTCAATGGAACTTGTTAAAAGATCTATTGCTTTAAATTGACACAATTTATTTCTTACTAAGTAAAAATAAGGTGCCGTAATGGAAACTAGTTACCTGCTACTGAGAATGACTGAGACAAAGTTTTAGTTAAGATCCAAGAAATCAACTGTTACTGCCTATGTGCAGCAATGGAGAGGTAAAAAATAATGCTTCGCGTTGAGCCCACGAGTAATTATAATAATTGTGGTCGTATTCTAGAAGAAGATGCTTGCAAACACCGTTATAAATACTTTAAGTACTTTTTCTAGTTTATGATGTTGAAAGAAAACGGAAATATATAATTACTATGCATGAAACTCGTGTTTTTAGTTTCCAAGAATTAATTCTTTGATCATTGATTCAACCGCATCTAAAAACTATAAGATCAGCACTTCAGCAGCCACTAGAACATAAAAGTTTACATAGAATGCGTGGTTTTCATGTAACAAATATTGACCTTGATTCCAGGATTAAAAATCTATAAAAGTGTTGTTTGACGTCACGAATAGACTATTTCTACGACTGTTCATCCCAGTAGGCTCATGAATCAGATTCTAATTTTAAAGCAGGTGTGAAAAGTTGCAAACGACACAAGTATCTTAGTTCATACGTATCATACGTTTTCTCCAGGTGTGCACTAGGTATTCTGGGAGCAGTTTTTTATATGTAGTCTTCAGTTGCTATTGGCAATATGTTTGCCACAGTTGACTTTGACATCGAGATTATCATACAAAACTTTGAAGACTGTGTACTAGGTAATATCTAAGTGCTCATTTTATTGTAAAAGTTCTCTACGTAGTATACCGTTGTATAGCATGATTCAGTTCGATTGAATTGGATTAGACAAATACATGCGATTCACACGTAGACAACTTAGGACTTGACTCTGGCTGACTTATAATCACTATTTATTTCTTGGACCTTTCCATCAAACTGTCCTAGGAACACTGAAGACCACTAAATCGTTCAAACAAGTTAATAACTTGCAAGCGGCCGTCAGCGACCATCGGCGAAGTAGAGCGTTTGTAATTTATGTACAACTCATGGCCCAATGCATAAGGTAATTGCGACCACGTCCCATAAGCCCAGATGGATCAGATTGCTAAACTAATTGCCTAGGTACTAATTTCCATCATATAACGTTCCAGGGAAATCGTTTATAACATTAAAATATGATGCACCTACATCAGTCCAGTTGGTATGCAAGTTTCGCAACAGGTGAAATATATTTTCCGTCTTGCCATTTCATTAGAATTTACGATCTCATTGTAGTAGTACGTAGCTAATGGAAATGGTTTTATGCTTCTATTTCAACAGCTATAAATTATTATTAGGTACGTTCAGGTGGGGTGCCTATAGGTCGTTGGTTTTAGTAGGTGTGTTCATTTTTCGATGGTGGGTATCAACATCAACGAGCGTAAGAGAGTTGGCGAATGGGTGTCCTAAAATGTGCGTTCTCAAAATATAATATGCGGTAGATATTTGTGCTCGTCGCACCTGCTGGCTAGCCAGCAAGTCAGCTAGTCAAACGTAGTGCACACCGGTCGACGGTTGGCGCGTCTCTTGTACTAAACAAATCGATTAATTCAACCGTGAGTTCCTGTTTCATTGATCACTTTTATTTTTTGAGATAAGCTTCTTATCTGTTTTGTTTTCATGTTCTCATTCGTTTTTTTTTTTTTGTCTTCTTAATTTAAATTTATTTCGATGCAGTAGGTCACAAAAAGTGCAGTTTTTTTTTAAGTTTTGAGCCTGGTTTGCCGTTTAACCGGGGTGTTATTTAGTGTTAATGTGACGCTGTTAATTTATTCTAGTATCTAATTAAGTAAGTAAACCCCACGTATTAAAGCATAAATAAAGCTTTATTTTGGCAAAACGTAAGCCAAGTTAGTTCCTGAACATAGTTGGAGGTTTCCTTAATACTGAGTAAATTGAATCCCAATAGGTTCCCTATGTATCGAGGTTCGAAGTTGCGAACATTGTTAGGTAACGCTAGGGACAACAACTTTCATCCGCAGAAATATATGTGGTGCTTGAAGTAATCTGGGAGCCCTGAATAAACAGACCATGAGGAGGTGAAACCTTCGGATTCACACAGACACCTAAAGTTGTCTAATGCAAAATTATTTTATGATTCAGTACAGTCATTAAAGCGCATCGTGTGTTATAGTTTCGTAACCGAAGACTTTATCCTTTTTCTTGCATTGCATCCTCCAGTTTTAAGGTTCTCTGTCCTGTTTTAAACATATCCGAAGCATTTTCCGCAACCTACTATTGGTTAATCATAATTTGGCTGTTGTTTGCCGTTCTCCCTACAAATGTGCTCTCTTCCTCTTTCCGTCTCCCTCCCTCCCAACACTAGATACTTTAGGAACAATCAATAAAACTGGACCAACTAATCGAACCTTTCCGAAAATTTCACCTTTACTTCTGTGACCTAGAACCTTAGATTATCTTTGTCACAGACTCTATTTCAGATTCCATGAAATCTGATTCAGTACATTTAAATTATCTTGCGCGAAATAGTCCTACTGACATTGTGAGTTTGCGACATTGCCGTGGGCTTTGAGTGGCTACTTAAATTAAACTAACGATTTTCTTAGACAAAAAGCAAGGCCGAGCTCTAGTTTAATTTGTTCTCTGGAATTTCTGATTCAGCATCTGCTTACCGTAACGAAAGTATTCCTGCCCCACGCATTTTTCAGATACTAGATAATGCTAACATGTCATTCATCGAGCATCCCATTCTTAGACAAATTGCTTGAAACTCCAGGAATAGGTACCTACACACAGGTTGAATCATAAATCTGTGTTCGCCTACAATAAAACGAACTTATATCCTAGAAAATTGTTTTTTCGATGGTCTGGCGCACTTCCAACTGGTTGGTGGGCCGCGCTAATTTAAAGAGAGATGTGTCATAATAAGCGATACCTACGTTCAACACTGAAAGTCTCATGGTCTCCCAGATCATATCACGCGACGATTGAGATCGTACGCCCTGATTACACATATTTTCCAAGAAACACGTATTTTTAAAAGCATGTCGCAAAATCGAAAGTTATTCTGGCACGATACGACAGCTAATTTCATGTAACTCACTGTTTTACTAAATAATTGCATTGTTACAGGCCAGAAGAAAGTAGTGTGGCCACCGGTGCCCGAAACGAACGGATATCATCAAACACAGCAGGTAATTAAGTCCTATATTATAATTACTGCCACACGATACAATCAAAATTATATTATGTATATAGGGGTTGATTTAGATGCAAATGACATCACAGCTGCACATATTAAACGCTTTACGGTCAAGGAGCAACAATAATTGCATGCAAAATCAAGCTGTTACCAAGAATTACGATATGTATTATAAGCTACATTATAAATCCCAACAGCAACAGACTCCTGCGTACTACAACAACGCGCAGCAGTCCCCCGCCTCTCCTCAGCCCCAGTCCCAACAACAGCCTCAGTACCAACAGCAACCCCAGTACCAACAACAACCCCAATACCAGCAACAACCCCAATTTCAACAAGAACCCCAATACCAACAACAACCCCAATACCAGCAACAACCCCAATACCAGCAACAACCCCAATACCAACAGCAACCCCAGTATCAACAACAACCCCAATACCAGCAGCAGCCCCAATCCCCTCAGCCTCAGTACCAAGCTCCCGAGTCGAATCCTTCCTACTGTGATGGTCGGCGACAGGAGGCCACTGGACTGAGTAAGCTGATCCCCGTCGGTCCTGGCGTAGCGTCCCCTGCCTCCTACCGAACAGGCCCACCGTCTCCAGGCATCGCGCCGCAGCCCTATCGCCCGGGACAAAGCCGCTGGGCACCAGTACCAGCCCCTCTTTCCCCTCAGGTATTAGGACACAATGGTTGGAACGTCAACGTCGTCGATTAGAATTTAGTTTCATGACTGACTTGCACGTTTTGTTTTTTACTAACATTCTCTTGGTAAGTACTTATGTTTGTGCAGATCGCTATTGTGTAACGAATGCTATGCCTTTGTCTGTTAGAAACCACTTTCGGATTCTACGATTAATACAGAGTGATCTTTTAGAACATGTAGTAGCAACTTTGCAAAAAACTTCATGAAAATTAATAAAGACTTAAATTTTTGATTGATTGGATTGCAAAGTGGAAATGCTGTGTTGTTTAGTTACTACTCACTTGTACACATTGTGTAGTACCTACACGATTGTGATAATCTACTATGTATATGATTAACATGTGTGTTTGATCTCCTTGGCCATGCGCTGCATCAGTATTGTTATGTGCAGATTCAAGGATCGCAGCCGGGTTACCCGTTGCAACAGCAGTCACCGCAACAGCAGCAACAGTATCCGCCTCAGCCGCAGTACTCTCCCTCGTATTCAGAGCCTTACGAGCCCCCACAAAAGAACTTCGAGCCCCCACCATCGACGATCACTCTACGTCAGCAGCAGCCAGTACACCAGAAACCTCCACCGGTTTTCGCTAGTCAACCCGCCACAGCTTCATTTCAAGGTAACTATCCAGATATTTAGTTGCAGAAACCATTTTTTCAAGATAATTTTAATAAAAAACTTTTGCTGCTCAGACATAATAACTCAAAAAGAGTAGGTGGTAGTTTATTTCCTTGTTCTTTTAGTAAAATTTATTACGAGAAACTCGTTTATTTCTGTTATAAAATGAAAGTCTTGCTCGTTCAAACATTGGAGCGAATTATGTTTATAACAGACTGGAGAGAACTGGGAACATTTTATTTAACTAAATGGCAATATCAAAGCGCATAAAGCAAATGCGTAAGTACGTACTTTGCAGATGTCTTCGCGAACTTAATAAATATGTCGAGTTCCATAACGATTGTTTTCGGTTTTTATATGCCTCGATGTCATTTTAGAAAAGTGACTTATACCTACGACACGTAGAAACTTTTACAATTTACGCAGTTACTGTTCTTATTGTTTTCTTTATTGGTCTAAGATTGTCACACGTTGTTTTTATCTACCAATAATACTTACCTCGGTACTCTTTTAAAGAGTCAAGTTGCAATAATAATCCCGGGTTAATGAAATTTTTAACACGTGCATTCAAATAATTTGCATGGTTCAAAGGAGGAATACCAACGAAAAGATGATTTTGTGAGGAATGAAATGGAGGAAAAAAGAGCAAATGATAGTGTGACGTTTGACAGAGAGACTGGAAGAAAAAAAAGTGATGCGACTAGGTACCCCAAATAACATGAAAAAAAAATAAAGAAAAAAAAAACAAAAACAAGAGCTGGAAGATGCATGATTGAAAGGAGTGGTGTAGTGTATGCAAATACATTTTGGGTTAAGCTTTTAGCTTTAGGTTTACCAGACTGATTCTCTACAAACAAGACGCGATATAGGTAGCTGGTAATAGGCAAGCAAGTAATTGCAAGTTAGCACGGAGACAGCGGGGAACTAACTCTCCGCTCCTAGTCTAAAAGCTAAGCTAAACATACAGACTCGAACTGATTGATGCCTAACTAACCCTAAATACGTCGACGTGTCGGCACTAATACTCTCTGGGTGTCGCGCGCTCAACAGCACAACGACTCGGCACAGAAGCCAAATTCATTCCGCATTTTAGGTTATAAATAAAACAATAACATTGTCGTGAAAGGTTGACTAAAGGATTATGCCAAGTGGACCGACAGAAGCAGTTGCGACTTGTGAACTAAATGAGAGCACTGCCATTACCAATACGTTTGCCAACCGCTTGTATTTTGGCAATTTTTCTTTAACATTGAACAGGTGAAACGCATTTTCGGCGGTGAGAGCACCTTATTTGCGTCTTTGTTGAGCGCATTAGTTGAGACATCATGAAAAATGTAGTACCTATACAGACGATGTCAATGAAATTAAACTATTTGTAGGTATACCAAGTCATTCTTAGAGAGTAAGTACACTTTTAAGATCAGGACAAAAATAAGTATACCTACTAACAGCTGGTACGGGTGATTACGATTCTACAGGAGGCGTCAATATGCGTGGGGACCAGAAGTGGCCACCTCAGCAGGTGAAAGAGGCGGTTGCCGCCGAGAACGAGGCCAGAAGGCAGTTGGCCAGGGGCCCAGCGTGCAGGCCGCGCAAGGTAACGTTTGTAACTAGACACCATTAATCTACCTACGGTAAAATAGGGTTAGTTCAAGTATGTCATGAACGCCAGTATTTTTTTTTCATCTGCAAGTTTAAAAGCGGACTGAGCTCCGATACCTACATATAATGTAAATTTGGTGACTATCACTATGGTTCTTAATTAACCCTATTTTTAAAACGTGTTAATAGTATCTACATATGTATATTTTATTAAAATCATACTGCATCTAAGATTACAGGAGAGATATCCTTGAAGATCATGGTGTGAGCAGCCTCTAAATATAATCAATAACTATAAATAAAAGCTGAAATATAACAAGCCCGCATGCTGTATTATAAGCACCAAAAGTTGCATTCTTCTGACATACTATTATATCTAATAACTTTAGTTTTGTTCAAACTACAATTACTACAAATAAAAATATTTGAATTTGTCAAAATTCTATATTTTTCACTTTTATAAATAACTTGTTTCGGTCAACATTCTGTTTTTGAGTTATTTTATGGTTTAATAAACATTGGTCAAGTATATCTACTAATTCTATTCGACTATTATCTATATTATGTCAACTCAATAATTACTAATATTTTTGTTCTTTTTTGTATTTAAACTTTTAACACCCTGTATATGTCACTTCAAATATTACAACGCCTACCACACAAACTTTTACGTACGTAGTTCTTCTAAAACTTAGTTTAAAAAGTAAAACCTAAACGACACAATTTTCTAAATTCGCACCTACTCGGGCGCACTGCACCTCTTTAACTAATTCAATTTCAAATCTTCAACCGGCGAAATTATTATCGGCAACTTCCTCACCTCGGAGTTAATTCTCTAAAGTTACTTTGTATTAAACATCGTCATTCTATTAAGTTCTGAAAGTTCCTTATGACGTCAAACATTGTTTCTTACAACTTAACTTAGAGAATTTATGGACTGAAGTGCATAGTGTTGAAAGCTACCGTTGTCTGTTTTAGCTGCGCCAATATTCGCTTGCCGAATTGGTTGCAATGAACGACGTGTAGGCGTCGATCACTTCCCCAGTCCGTATGTACCCGGACTTTGATACCGAAGGTGTAAGTGTAGTTTGCGTCACTAGTGCTAGTACTATATGTTTGGACAAACTTTCCATTAACAGATCTCAGCACTTGGTGAAGGGCAAACCTAGTACCTACTGTTAGTCGCGAGCATCTAACTCGCGTTTAGTAGGCTTTGCAATATCTTTCCTTGTCTAGGTGTACGACTCTTGCAATTAGTTTGAGACTTGGGTTAGCTGGTTGAGGAAATTTGTAGAGGTAGATGGCATTGGGCAGGTAATAAAAATAGTGATCCGTGAAATAAATTAGGCATTTTGTTCTATAATCTTATTTGTCAGCGTGACGGTCCATAAAGGCAAAAGGCAATTCAATGGCAATAGGTACGCCGGCCCTGGTGTACTGGCGCGCCCCGGGCCGTGGCCCGGATGGCCCTAGTGTAAATACGATCCTTCATTGGTAAAGTTACTATAAGGGACAAGTACTCACGATTCATGATGTTTTCATTGTCTTGTTGTGGAGCCAACACCACGACCACCGCCTGGCAACTGGCGACCGCCTGAACTTCCACCAACAATATCACTTAACTGCACTGAACTGAGTCTATTGTCTTTGAACTATTGCGGGACGATTATTGCCGATCAAATCATACAGTTCGTTCCAGCTTGAAAAATAGGATCGTTTTGGATTCTATAGGTGACGCCTTGCAAAGACGGCGGGTCGCTATCTTCTTAGCGTGTCGATGGCAAACTTCTATTAAATCGTTTTGGCCCAAAATTCAGTTATGTACACCCTTGAACCGCATAGGTACACCTTTGAGGTCTGAGCCGTCAATGAACCCCAATTTGGCTTTGCTACGGCCGACCTGGGTTCGGTTTGGAGTCTAATTAGAGATTTCTATGTCAGCAACGGCATAGCATGTCCAGGTGAAGGCTTTCAGACTGAGAGACTGTGTCACTATTATTTTTATGAAATACTAGCTTTACCTGGCATGCGAGGCAATGCACTTTTTATTACCTCAGCATCTACCTGCCCTTGTCCCATTCTACTTGGGGTCTCGTTTTCTTCATCAATTCTCCCCTGTTAGTCTAATACCTAAAAAAACTTTACGACCTCTGGTACCAATCAAATATACAAAAAAAAACATAGAAATCGATCGAAACGCTTAGAACAAGTGCGACCACGTGACACGAGATATTTTTATATATTACAAGAATATTGTACGAGTATGAAAAACTTTGTTGAGTTAATAAATTGTAGAGATTTTTTAATAACTACTTATTTAAATTAACACGTTATGTTATGTATTGTAGTTTAGAAAAGATCTTTAATTTCTTTACAACCGAGATTGCAATAGTTTGAGAGTCGTACACCTATCCCACCAAACATTCATGTAATGAACTAAAATCATTATTATACACAGGCATTCATTCTCTTCTATTTCTGCAAAGCTTTGCAATGTAGATGAGTTTAGTATTGACGATGCATGATTAGAATAAGATCCTACAACGATAGTCTTTTAATTTAGATATCAAATATAATTATTTACTAAATATGGGTAGACACCAATGTGTAGTAAGTCTCTGAAATTATAAAAACAACCAATAAGGCTCAAATTAAATCACCCTAAATTGAGCCGCATGCTTCTCACAAACATTTATAAGAAAAATAAGGACCTGTATCCTACATCAAAACTTAAAATTACATAAACCCAATTTCTACTCAACATATTGCGCTCATTATCCAATTCGAGTAATTTTGTTGGCCTGTTGGATGTACAAAAATAATGATGGAATTTTGTACTCTAATTCCAGGTTAAGAAGGACTATGGAACCTTCTTCGCGCAGAACGCCCTGAACCACAACTACCCTGGATACCGCGCGCCCCCCGGCACACAACACTATGATGACAACTCAGGCCGATCTTCATACTAAATTAGATCTTAGTAACTAACATATCCCTCATGTAAAAAGAATATTAGTCTGACATCAATGTTCAACACGTATGTGAATTTTCTGAAAAGAAGTTCAAATTCGTTGTAATTAATTTTGTTGGCATTACTCATGTCAAGAGTGTCTAGTGTCTACTTATCCAATTAATTGGGGGCATAACATTTTGTAACGTCAACAAAAGTAGTAGGTATCATCTCATCAAGGTAAACATCAATCAATCTAATTGATTCGCTAAAAGCGAAATTGTCGGGATTTCGAGTACTTGTATAGGCTTTAGGTTTTAAAGTCTTGAGGCATGTACGAATTGGATTTCAATCAGTACTTAATTGTAGTTTAATTTATTTTTAACCATTATTTAGAGATGTAAGTAAAGTATATAATCATAAAAAATAAATAAAAAAATAACATTGTCATTTGTCACATTCATGAATCGCTTTAAAATTATCATTTTCTATTGATTCTCATTGTTTTCTGTGTAAAAGAGCGGCTTTATACATTGCGAACATATCCGAAGTTGCTTATAATGTAACTGAAAATTTTATAATGCTCAACTACCAATATCATAAACAGATTTTAGATTTTATAAACATCTAACTAAAATGTTTACTAATTAAATTTTACGGAAGTGAAGAAAATGTTTGATTTTGGATATTTAAAAAATTCAACGCTTTCGCCAAAGTATGATATTAACCATTGGCTAAGCTTATTTATACACCTAGTCATGAAAAGAGATTATGCGAATATTTTGTATATAAAATGTTTAATGGCCTTGATTTGGTATTTCATTATGTAATTATATTTTAAATTAAATAAATTATAATTAATGCCAGTCAGCAGTTTTATTTGTGGCTACCTCATGAAAGGGTGTAAAAGTAGCCATAACAAAGCCGAAAGGCACTTTTTTTCCCCGTCGCTACAATCAGTTCTAGACCATACCTGGGAACCCCCTAGCCTAGTTACGGAGATATTGGGGGTCAGCGTTCCAAAGTTTTCACAGCTGCTTTTTAAACTAGTTTTTCAAGTTTGGGTTTTGGGGATTTTTTTTTCCGATTACTATTCAAAGCATCCACTAGCACAATGTTTGAAGAGTGCTACATTGAGTTTTATGGTAAAATGAGATTTTTCACCCAAAAAAGGCGTTTCCCAGCAACATTTTTGCGTAGGGGTACTTATGCTTGGTTGACGGGTTCGTGAAGGGAATACATCCTGTATATTTACTGATGTGATAGGCTGGTGAATTATGTTTTTAAGTAAACCACCAATAAATTCAAGTGGCCTCTGCCGTGAACAAATAAAATAGGGTCGAATGTGGGTAGAGCCACATGTAGAATGTAGATACCAAAAACAGGTTTCTATGATACGTTTACAAAAAAGACAATAAACCAGCAAATAACTTATTAAACTTAATTATGAGTACATTTTGGCAAGATTTTGATTAAAAGAAAATATCGACTTAAAACAGTAAAGAATAACAATAAAACGAAATAAAACAATAATTAAGTATGAAAATATTATATTATCATACATTACATACATCGAGTACAAACCACGTCGAGTACCTAGACTGAGGTGCTCAATAAATGCTTCAAAATAATAACAGCAGTCTAGCCATGCTACGTACAGTACCATTATGTACAATTAATAACAAAACATAGTAACAATCATTATTTTTAAAAGCTGTTATTTTGTCGCCGAATGTAACCAAAGGCATAAGTTTAATATCACAGAGGTAGCCAATTTATATACAAAATCATGATGGCTACATACCGTACCTACCGCAATAAGTCACCAATAGGTAGGTAAGATTGCATTTCCTGCAACATTTCTCTTTGAGAGCGTCCGATAAGGAACGAATTATTTTGTTAAAATTGACAGAGAACCCCCACCTATTGGAGACTTACTAACAGGGCAGGCCTAGCACGCGCTGTTTATGCGAAATCATCCATTATTTAGGATAATCAGCCATATGTTGATGCTGATGGGACCCACGCCACGCCTCGTCTCTATAGTGTGCTGTATTAAGGTAGTTGACAAAAAAAAATCAAGTTAGTCCGTCAGATAGATTTTCAAAAATATTGGACACATATTTTTTCTTTTTGCACGTAAACCAAAAATTAAGACAATACAGTGCTTCGAAAACTGTGTGACGTCACGTCACACTACATTTTTTACCACGTAGTAAAGTCAAAAGGCCCCCACTCATGATCTTTGACGCGTTTTATCTTCGTCAATTTTTATTCATTTGATAAAACAAAAAATACGTATCCAATATTTTTCGATAATCTAACTGACGGACTAAACCACATTTTTTTTACTCACATCCCTATTCACCACGCGGGCCCAGAGTAGGTTGGTTTGTACCGATTAGACTTTGATGATCAACCTACTTCGGGACAGTAGATCGACGCCCATATATTTCAAAAGACTTCGTATTTCATAATTATCTTAATTATTTCTTGAACTGAAGTTTGGGATACGCTTGGTCCCGTTCAGCAGACCAAATGCCACTGACTTTAATGGTTCAAGTTTAAAGCTCACATATAAGCATTGCATTGGTATTTGCGAAGCACAACGTTACGTGTTTAGTTAGTTTTTAATTTGAATGTATTTTTTTATCGATAAATGAAAGAAAAAGAGTAGATGATAAAGAGACGGTATCAGAGGAGAATGTAAGAAAAAAACGTATTGCGCAGACTTCAAGTAACATGGAACAAGGATTGGAAGGTGAAAAATGTATTATTGTTGTTTCAGATTATTTTGTGTATTTTATATATTATTATATGGGCCTTAGCTGCCTGATTATAAAATGACTATAATATATGTTGATAGGGTGCAGTATAATTTAGTATGTTACAAATTAGGCCAACACAGTACTATATCAGTTTGGTTAATTTTAGAAAATCATCTGTGATAAACAGACAATTACCGGTATTTCATTACTAAGTACACACACCGAGTGTTTTCAGAAACACTGTTGTATTATGTGTAATAAAATATTTCCAAAAAGGCTTGCCAAACGCGGGTTGAGCATTATAAAGTAAACGAAACAAAATTCGATAGTTTATGACATACTAAGTCACATAAGTGCGTGCTAGGCCTGATGTACTACTTTATGTGATCGGGCTATCATAATATTATTACCTCGGAAAATGCAACACATTGCAGTTCACGTCATACATGAACTGCAATGTGCCATGTCAGATTTCTCCCTGTTATCACATTTCGCTTTACATGAATAACGTAAATGCAAATTGTCTTTATCTCAGAATAAATAAATAGAACATACCCCTATATAAAAATAGCATTACGAAACTGATTTAATAATAAAATATATAAATGTCGACATCCGAAGCATAAGGTCGGATGTACAAATATCGAGTTTTGTGCATCCGATCTTATGCTTCTGATGTATATTATGAATGTTTGTTTGTTTGTTTTTAAAAAAAACGTTGCCCCACACTAGGAAATTCTTTTGTATCGTGGGTGCGTTCACAAACATTTGAACTCACATACACAAATACCCAGACCCGGAGCAACTATCTGTAGGTCATATACATATTTGTTCCGTGCGGGGATCGAACCCGCGACACGCAGCGCAGCAGTCCATTGCTTGAGCCACTGCGCCAACCGTGCCGTCGAATCAATATGTATAAATATAAATTAACATACAATATGTTTAAAAAAAACCCTGTTCGAACCCTGTTTTTGGAGAACAAGTAGGTAAAAAATATCCCTGATGAAAAATAAATAAAATGTACATAATGAGGAAACATTTATGGCGTCATAAAATAACAATTGACGATCGAACTTGCCTATGCCAAGGATAGTATTGTCACATTTTGAGTTTGTTGAAATTTAGGGAAACGGTAGATATTTGGGACAACAATCAAGCATTTTAAAATATATTAATAGTTTTACTTTCATGAATATTTTGTTTTTATTTTATTTGGCAATGTCATTGGTATGTATATGCCCCTTTCGGATCGGTTTTTTTAACATTTATGTAATGTCAATATAAATTAATATATGCATACAAATAAATTAAACATTATTGAATACGTAAATATCAAGAATATCGATACTTTTTCTTGGAAAGGCACCGAGAGTATGCTAAAATCCGCCACATAAAACAATTTTAAAACCAAAATTATTTCACTGCTTCGTTACGTTAAAGAAACAGAAATATAATTCGCTAGTGAAATTATATTTTCGTTGCATTATGCTATTAAGTTATTCTAATGGACTTTAGCTAAAAACCAATGCAACGAATCCACATGTACTTATAAATTTATTATAAATAGCAATCCAAAATATGAGCTATTACATTCTCACACATCAGACTGGAACCTCGACGGAACACCATTTAAATTAGCTCGTCAATATTTATTGAAATACCCACACGACATCGATAATAATTGTTCAAAATTATTCCTTAGTATAAATGTTCGCACATTTTGCTGGATGATTTCTTACGATATATTTTAGATGCAACAGAGCCTGGCTTCTATCCCTATCATCGAAGCCCCAGCATATTATAGTGCTAATCTCTATACACAGAATATCAAGTGGTCGTTGGTACTTGGCGTGCATAAAGCCGACATCATGGTAAAATTTCAATATTCTAGATGCTCTAGAATCAAACGAGTGAGAATCCCTGTGTTTGTTGAATAGCTTGGACGAGATGGTACTTGAGCCGTTCCTTGGTTTTGTAACGCGGAAGATCTAGGAGGTTGAAACATGTGTGAGCTACCGGGAAGTACCTGTCGTCAGCTACTGCCTGAATTCTTATCTGTAATGAAAGTTATAATTTATTTTATCCATCGAGCTTAATATTTATTTATTTATTTTAAATAGAACATATAATTTATTTAACTCAGCCATGTATCATGTATCATCTTCTCACAAAAAAACATTCTGACAGTATCATCTTCCATTCATCTTCAAATATATCACGTTCTTTATTTGAGTCCAAGAGAGCGTTAATAGCGGATAATGTCCGAGGAATAGGTGACTTGGAGCGTGCAACAGTACGGAAAGTTGGAACAGCCAGTAAGCGGTGTTTTCTGCCACGACAGTAATTATCAGGGACAAATAGTTTGCTGATTTAATTGTGCAGATCAGGAACCTCTATAATCCCCCTAAGAACTTTAAAGATTACAGTCATTAATGATAGAGATACATTTCTGTTAAATCTAATTTATCATCTGCCTAGATTTATCCCATCTATGTATATTGGGGGTCGGCTTCCAGCCTAAACGGATGCAAATAAATACTCGTATTTTACACGGAACGACCGCTTATCTGACCTCCTCGACCCAGTAACACGATAGCCCCAGTTATGATTTTTTGCCAGGCTATTTTCTGTTGGTCAAAACATAAGTAATTTAAAATGTATGTACTCACTTTAATATCTCTCATTCCCTGGATGGGAACCCGATCGCTGCCTGTCAAGAACAATAGAAACTTTTTCTTATCTTCAATTGGAAGCTCATGAAACGTTTCCCAAAACCACCTAAAAAAAACAAAAAAAATATAAGATTAAAAATATAAAACAAGCAGAAGCTAGCTTCTAGGCATGCAAACCCAGGACCACAGTTACCATGGCAAACAAACATATTCTATTGCAACTGTTATTGATTAATTTTAACTTCATGTACAATAGAGGTACATAGGCGGTCTTAATGCCACAAGCCATTATCTACCAGTCAACTTTTGGTTAAAATAGTACAAAATAATAACTAAAAAAATAACTTCTTAATATTAAAAATTTAAATAAATCTAATCATTTTCAAACAATTTTAAATCTTAAAAGTAGGGGATCGGACTGAGTCAAAAAACAATGATTCTAATTAGTCCGTCAGTTAGATTATCGAAAAATATTGGTTACGTGTTTTTGGTTTTATCAAATTAATCAAATTGACGAAGATAAGATGTGGTTGTGACGTCATTTGTAGGTAAAAAATGTACTATCACATGACGTTTTCGAAGCACTGTATTGACTTCAATTTTTGTTTATGTGAAAAAAGAAAAAAAAATTTTTGTTTCCAATATTTTTTGGAAATCTATCTGACGGACTAATTAGTTTTTTTTGTCCGATCCCCTATTAAATAATAAAATTAGTTTTTAAGTTTAAAATAAAAATGTAATCGGTATATTTACCTGACTTGCGGATCAGTAGAGCTATACCCGTTTTTATATTCACAGTTACTTTCAAACACTTCCCAGTCGTATTCTTCATTACCCATTACAACTGACATCATTTCGTGTGATCTAAATAGCTTGATTATTCTACCGCCACATACCTGTGGATAAAGAAGCTGGTTTTACAAAGATGTTTGAATATATTACAAATAATAATGAGAGACAGACCCGACACAAGTACTTTGTAACTTACTGGGGCTGCCCCAGTTTATGTATGACACAGTGTTATGTGATGAAATAAATATTTTTGTATATTTTTTGTATCATATAAGCAAAGATCGCATCGAGTAATCATCACCTGTCTAGCCTTTCTCACTATATTGGGGTTGGCTCCCAGTCAAACCCAATGCAGCTGAATACCAGTAGTTTATATGGAGCGACTGCTATGTCATATGTGACCCGCACAACTCAGTTACTGGACAATATGATACTCCTTGCTGAGGATTTCGAGCTACTGGTTACATCGCATTAAAGTATGAAAAGAGTATATTTTTTTGCAATATGTAATGCAATAATGCAAGCTTTCGACACTCGACGTGGTTCCAGATATCCTCGGTTTAATATCCCCACCGGTGAGCTTAATCTTTTATTTTTTAGAAATCGCCACTTGTATAAACACAGCCTAGTGCCGATTTTTGAAAAAATAAGTCCAATGATGTCCACTAGATGAGTAGACTTTATAAATTTAATTATTCATATGTAACTATGTCAATGTAATAATTATAATTGATTGCACTGAAACAACCCATAAAGTATTAACAATAAATAATTTACTAGATTCATGTAGGTATAACTCATTTGGCAAAGGCCCTGTCCCATTTCTTTCTAACTCTCTCGGTGTTTTGCCATCTCTGGCCAATCAGTCAGGAACGCGCCAAATCGTCACGCCAGCGTTTCTTGCGTCTGCCTCGGTAGCAACAACTGTCTCCAGACACCTACTGTGTGACGATTCTAGCTCATCTGTCCTGACCCATCCAGGAATGTGACCCGCCCAGTCCCATTTTAACCTTGCATATTTATCGCCTAAGAGTTATTAATTCATTCTTACCTTCTGAAAACCTTGATTGAAAGCCTTGAACTGATTTTCAACCGATTTATTGAGCAAAAACTCTACATAAAGCTCAACATATTCCTGTTTGTTCTCGTGTGTTACCGGCAAGTTCTCGCCGTTTTCCTTCAGGGGATGCACTTGTATCTGACCGAATACTTCTGTGTTTACTGCGAAACATAAGCTGAATACCTGTTGAAATAATAAGTAGGATTAGCAGACATACTAAACGATTCAATAGCCAATAAATCGATATTTTATCACTCTTTTGTCAATAAACTTCGAGTTTAGAATTTGTCGATATTATAATAATTCAGTCGGCTGAATTATTATAATACCTTAAAAAGAGACTGCCTCGTTGGTCTAATGGGGGTAGAGCAGAGAATAGAGGTCTCGGGTTCGATTCATGGGTCGTCAGGCAAAATTTTATTGGGATTTTTCATCAGGTCTCAGTTGCAGCCACTTAGTCTGGATTTGTGCCCGGTTGATGGCAATAGGCGTCCCCTATTACATGGGACTTAAACATAACCGGCGAAGTGTATGTGTACTATTAGGTACACCTCAGCCAAACCCTTCGGGGATTACAGGCGTGATGTTATGTATGTAAAAACAATATGTGAACATAGCTTACATCTTCGACATCTTCATCCGGATAATCCAGCAAACTTTTGAGGCTATTAGCAAGAGTAGGATACAGATCGGACAAGTCATCCAACATAATGGCTTCTTCTAGTAACTTCTTGTATAACACCAAGGGGAACGGGACGTAGATTATAATGGAATTGTATATAGCGAGACCGTAGATGGCACCTGAAAGTAGAAACGATCGAAATATTATAGTAAACTATTATTAGTATTGATAACTTCTAAGGTACATATCAAATTGAAAATAAGTTTTTGAACGGTTCCCAAAAAATCCCGAGCGCGTGTTACGTCACAAAGTTAAATTATTCATAATAGCAAACAGGTGCTGCAGTGTTTTGTTTTCGGATATGTTTAGTCAATGTACTAGCGTAAAATTGCTTTAACATTATGACGTCAAAACCAACCGTGGCGCGTTCGAAGTTATGTACTTCTTTTAACAAAATTAATTGGGGAACTAGTATTCAGTGAAAATAAAATTTTAAGTTTTCGCATGGACTTTTTACACAATTTGTGTTCAAGTTTTAAAATACTATTAAATAGTTATACACTTGGTTTCTTTTTTTAATTCAAAAGCCCAATTGCTTGGCTAGATGGCGACATTGTCGCCTGTTGCCACACGATTGGTTACTCTACAGTGTGCATCAGAAAGGCGTATTTCAAATTATCAAGGTGTGATTTAGACCACCATCGCCATACAGGTCGATTAGGTATTGAAGTTACGTCGGGACACCTGATTTTTGGTTTTTAAAACAGTAACAGCAGGGAACAATATACATCAATCTGTCAAACAGATAGAAGAAGGATGTTTCCGGATTAAAAAATATGATGCTGTTTAGTCCGTCAGTTAGATTATCAAAGAATATTGGATATGTATTTTTTGTTTTATCAAAATAATAAAAGTTTACGAAAATAAAATGCTCCAAAGATCATGAGTTAGCTTGCGACGTCACTTTCTTGTGAAAATGTACTAAAATGTGACGTCACAAGAGTTTTTGAAGCACTGTATCGTCTTCATCTTTTGTTTACGTGAAAAAGGGTAAAATAAATGTCTAATCATTTTTGAAAATTTATCTGACAGACTTATTGAAAAACATAATGCATTTCAAAAGATTTTAAATTACAATGGGAAAAGTGGGCACAAAATCGGCTCGAGTGAAGACATCATGTGCATCCAGGTCAACACCTTTAAAGAAAGAAGAAGGTCACGGTTAGATTTAAAAGATGATGGTGTAAAAGCTAGGCCATCTACACACAATTCGTTTGAGGTTTTTGGCCAAAGTTATCTAATCCTTCGGGGAAAACAGGCGTGATGTTATTTTATAATTGTTATCTCTTAGACCAAGGTATTTATGCCACTCAAGTTCCTTAGTGAATAGAATCCTATACTCAATGGCTGGACAAGACTATTAAAGTTCTAATAGCCGAAGCTTAAAAACTAATTTTAATTCGACTTTTATCAAAATATCTACTGGCGACTTGAGCACAAGAAAGAGTAGCAAAACAAAGCTAGATAGAAGAAATTGGCTAGATTGCATCATCATAGTAAACAGCACAGTGCCCATATTCATACTGCTCTGTGCATTTGTGAATACGAGGGTAGATCAAGTGAGCATTAAAGTTGCTGACTTACCAATCAAATAATACATGACGTCGTCTTCAAAAGGGTTATTTGAGAACCAGATCATATTAGTTTCTTCGGATTGCTTGAACATACCATATACAGGATCGAAGATTTCCTTCAGTAATAGAAGGAAAAACTCTTTTTTAACCCCACCAGCATCTTCGGCTTCTTCACCAACGAATTCTACCTGAATGAACAATTCATATCGGTTATTGCAATGTCGGTTACCTTATAGCATAAGATTCACATGACGCACCGTCGGGACTTGCAAGGATTATACCAAAAATGGATTATGAGAAGGTTATCCGAACACTTACTAAAACGCAGTCTTTATTCGCTGATTGCCAAAATTATAGCGTTTGTTATTATTTACCCGTTATGGTTAACTATACAACACATTAAAACTTTGTAAGTGCTGCTTGCAGAAGCGAATTTTGTAAAGTGATGGCCTGAAACACAGGTTTAAATAAACCTAGATCGGGCAGGTCGCTATACAAACATTTGGAGTTAAAATTACCACTACTTGTAACTCTTAAATATATTATAGTTATAGTTAACTTATATGTACTAATTATAACTTTGTATGTGAAACAACACTACTGTGCCTAAATGTACACCTTTTTTGTGTTATTTTTTCTTTAATAAAAAAAAATATTAAATATTATATTAAATATTATTAAATATTAATTTTATTTTATTTACAACTTTTTCAAATTAGACAAATACTTACTCTAAGCGGTTTCTTCAACTGCGAAGTCTCATGATTACTGATTTGTGACATTGTATCTCTTACAATATGGTTCCTGGAGACTGTTAGGTTAAGGAACTGGTCCCTTTGGTACTCATACGTGGGATCCATGAATAACCGTGTGAATATTTGTGTGGCTGCTCTACTGATAGCTATTTGCATTTGAAGCTGCTGGTCTATTTTTAGTAACAATGATTTGCATTGGACGTCGAATAGGAACGCGTAGTTACACATGTGAGGATGGGCAGACTGCAAAAAAGTTGGAATTTTTCAATTTAAATACGTTTTTATTAGTCACACACATTGAATAACAAATAAATGGTCCGTGATTGACATAATATGGGTCTTAAAGATAACTGGCGAAAACTGGGTGTGCTTTTAGACACACATCTGTTTACTCGGGGATTACGGGTGTGATATTGTTTATGGTACATTATTGATACCCATTAGGTATTATTATGGTGCTTCTTACGGGGAATATGTGGCTGCAATACAATAGCCGGCAACATTGCCAGTCATACTATGCAATATTGCAGTAATGGCCCGGTCATATAACCTCACATATTCGGTATGGCCAAGCATTTTCATGTGTAGCTGGCAATATTTTCGAGATGGCCGAGCAATACTTCCCAATAGTACACACACACACACACTGCCGAGAAAGAATCGCCTGTTTAGAAGCACCTTTAATAAATGACTCTTTAGTCCTATTCATTTACAGTTCACGAGTCGACAAAACTAGTTAAGAAATTGTTGTGACACCGATTTGGTAACCCCAGTTAACCCCATGCGATATTTATTACTGGACTGGGCGCAGTATACAGGTACAGGAGTTAGATTACGATACAGATAAACTATATCAAGCTTTTTACTGCGGCGAAGCCCAAAAGGAGGGTTATTTAAATATTTCTAGTAGTACTTACAGCATGATCCGAAAGCCAGGTAATATAATCGGTAGCAATATCCACGTGATCGCACAAGTCTTCAATATAAAAACATTCCGCTGGAATTTTTGGTTTCTTTGGATTTGTAAAGTTTATTTTGTTCAGTGACGACAGAGTACTGAGTATTTGTAGTATGCTGTGTGTAAAGTAAATTTTCTGGAACCAGAAATAAATTAACCTTGATACTTTCAAGTACAATTTTTGCTTAAAGACTTTCTCTCTTCTAGATTTACCTTGTTCGCCCGAACTGCAGGCTGCATAAGTTCGTACACAATAACGCTTTTGAATATATCGACTAGCATTTCAAAATATTCTGGCGTCTGAGCCTCCCACCATAGATTCACTATCCTCTGAGGATGGGTAGAAAGATTGTTGAACGCCTCTGCAAATGGACCCTAGAAAGAAAGAAAGAAAATATGTTTTAATAACCTGTGTTGATTTTTAATGAACAGGATCGGGATACGATGTGGAGGAACAAGGAAAATGTCGTGAGGATTTTTTGTGTATGAATCTTGGTATAAGAGTAGAGGAAGATCAAAGAAACGGAACTGGAAAGGATAAGTCAACTGTGTATGTAAAAGATGATATGGAGAGACCGAAGTAATATGTTAATAATAATTATATGAAAAGAACGAAATGTAAAGAATTATATAGCACTAGCGGACCGGGCAGACGTCGTCCTGCCCGGACAGCAGCGCCACCTACCGTGTCCAATTGTAAATCTAAACCGTTCTCGAATCCACCTGAACACATACGAAGGTGGTTCATCAAAATCAGTCCAGCCGTAATCCCATTAACAAAATTTTCCGCCGTTTATTGAATTCATTTGTTAGTAAAAATGTGATAAACGAAGAAACGCTCGACCGATTTTGTGCACTTCACATAAACCATCTACTTACTAAATAGTCCGAACAAAGCCTAAACATTTGGTTTGGATAGGTGAGCGTTCTTGAGTTATAAAATTACAACGAAAAGTGGCATTGATTTTTATATATATAGATAGATGAGAGGATGAGTAATTCGTCATCTCATGATGACGAATTACTCATCGTAAAAAAGTATAGGAGGACTACTGCATCGACTTTAAATAAATTGGGATAAGGGCAGGAGAAGAACGATGGAGCGGAATATGTTCCTATCCTTCTTTTTCGAATATTTACCAGAGAGTGTGCCTTCAATCACGTGAGTTGAATGTTAGAATGTGTTGAGCTGAGATGGCAGCGTTTTATCAATGGCAGTGGTGTCATCAGTAGAAGTGCTAAGTTTATTGTATATTATTATAGTACCATACTTGTAAAAATAAGCGAGGGAACACAATACCTTTCCATGCATTGATAAAGAACATCTTGAATTAATACTATGATCGCTTTTAACCTTTTGAACGCCAGAGCGTAAACGCATTAGAGCCCCTCCCACGCCAAGGGACAAATACCTACAGAATAATTATTTTATTTGACACTAGTTTCTATTAAACAGCAGCATAATTTTTTGTCGGCTGTAGCCGACGGTGGCGCGTGTTGGGCAAGTTTTCATTTGTCAGTTATACCCGACCGTGGCGGCCAAAAGGTTAATGAAAATAATTGCATGAAATGATGACTTAGAAATAAAACTACTGATACCTGTAATTCAACATGTCGACGAGGATTTCGCATCTCGTGATACAGAGGCAAGATAAGGAACATTCTGAGAGCCTCCGCGTCTGGCGGCGACACTTTCATCTTTTTGATTATGTGCTCTGTTAGGTGGTTAAATATCTGGAAACAAGATTATAAAGATATTTCAAAATACAGTAAGGAAAGTCTTCTAAGCCGGTCGTGACTAAGACGCTAGTCATAGACACAGGTAATTTTGTAATGGAAAAAGTGTATGCGCATCTACAAATGTATTCTCTTCCCTCACTGTCTTAGTCCGATCAAATGGGATCGTTGTCCGGCGCGATCGGAGACATATCAGGCACAGGACCAACAGGATATAATGCCGCCATTTACCAAACTGCCGACTGAGAACTCCTAAGGGCTCGTTTACGGAGACGCGTCGCGCGGCGCGTGCATAAGGCTTGTCGCGTGCTATTTTATTCATTTACTGTAGCTCAAAAAATCAAAATTACATATTATGAAATCTGTAACTGGGGTAATAAAATATTTACAGGATATATATTTAGTTAAAAATACAAATGTTAAACTCACGAGTTCCTTAATTGTAGTATTTTCAAATCTGCTAACTAACGTGAATGCTTCCTCGGCTTTGCGAAGGTCGACACCGGGCACCTTAGTATTGCAACCGAAGTGAGCATTGTTGGGTGCCAGGAACGAACCGTTTACACACGCCAGAGAACCGAATACCGTCTCTAAATACGCTAGGATATCCTGCAGGATAAAAAAACGATGTGTTATACTTTGTATTGATTAAATATCGAACTATGCTTGATTTTTTTTTCAATACAGACACTAGAACTAGAATAAATGGGGAAGACGTAGATATTTTATTCATTGATAAAGAGCTAAAGTTTGTTATATTTGTTTCATTTATTTATTTTTGTAGTCTACCACAATGCTGTCTTAATTGATCCAAAGGTTGACTAAGTAGAGAATGCCTTGTGGCACAAAGTCCGCCTATGTACCACTCTTGTGTATGAAGTTTAAATAAATAAATACCTAATCTCCGAAAGTGCTCATCAAACTTCAATTTAATTTTTCAATTATAGAAAGCTAGAATTATTATCGATTGATAGAATATGTTTCTTCGATGCGGACAAATTCGTGGGCAGAAGCTAGTTGTCTATAAAAACCTAGTCCCAGCTAGAATTTTCAACACCAGAAACAGGTATCTCACCTGATTTACAACATCACAGTCTTTAAAAGCTTCACAAGCAGTCAATTTAGGTATTGTCAATGTTACGATTTGTTTCGTATGATCCTGAATTCGGAAGTCCACCGGCCCAGATCTGTCATGGTCTATGATAAGGAAACTGTGGTCACCGCCTGCGAACACCTTTATAGGACCCTTAAAGACTTCTTGTGAAAACTGCAAACAATATTGTACCTTTTTTATTTCTAATTGATGGATCACAAGGTGGATATTTGCGTGTAAACGAGTTAAAATAGGGTGATTTTATATCTAACCAATAAGCGAATTCATATACCTATGTATACATAAAAGTGTTTTTTTTTGTTGTTGTTAAGGCTAAGATATATCACCTTCTTATAACAGGCTCAGACCTCAAATAAACACCCTGTTTAGTAACTTAATTAAATTACAAATAGTAATTATATGTCATCATTACATTTATCACATGACAATAAATTACAGTGCAAAAGCAGAAACATTTATGATTTTGATTTTTGATCTTATCTAAGGTTTTTCAATGCACTGACATTAGACACAAATCCGAAAATAGATAATAAGCGCACTGAAAGAAAGCGGATTATGGAACGGTGCAAATATCTGTTGTTGTAAAATAGCTCTTATTATAATCTCATAAATTATGTAACATCTAAGTGTTACAAATCTTTTGTAGCATAGCTTGGAAGATTGCATTTTCACAACTCGTCATTAATAGGTCATAGAACACGTGCCATGACGAGTGTAGTACTGTAGTGTGACGATAGTAAGCGTATAAACCCATTGTTAGGTGCTACAATTATGGAGCACTTCCGACGTTTGGCTCCCAGACTGGAGCGGGCCGGGGCTGCCTTTAGGTGGCTCTTGCCCAATCTGGGGGGGCCAAACGCCTCCTGCCGGAGGCTCTACGCGGGGATCGTGCGGTCCATGGCCCTTTACGGGGCACCGGTGTGGGCGCCTGCTTTGAGGAAGCGGGCCGCCCAGTACCTGAACGTGCCCCAAAGGGTCATGGCCGTAAGGACGGTACGGGGGTACCGCACGATCTCCCGCGAAGCGGCGAACCTCCTTGCCGGATTGCCGCCGTGGGATCTGGAGGCGATAGTCCTCGCGCGCCTGCATCAATGGCGCGCGGAGGCGCTGCGCCGGGGGGTCACTCCGCTGCGCGGCGGACAGACCTCCGGTGCGATCTCATGGCGACATGGAGACAGCGACTGTCGCAACCCCGTGCAGGGCACGCCACGATAGTGGCGGTAAGTCCCCTCTTTGAGGAGTGGCTTGAGAGGCGCCACGGCGCCCTCACCTTCCGTCTGACGCAGGTCCTCACCGGACACGGTTGTTTCGGGAGGTACCTGCACCGAAGCAGGCGGGAGGAAACGCCCGGATGCCACCATTGTGAGGATCGGCCGGAGGACACGGTGGAGCACACAGTGGAGGTGTGCCCCGCTTGGGCGGAGCCCCGCCGTGTTCTCGTAGCGGCGATCGGCGGCGGCGACCTCTCGCGCCCGGCCCTGGTGCAAACCATGGTCCGGGGCGAGGAGGAATGGGACGCCGTCGCCTCCTTCTGCGAAGCAGTGATGCTAGCGAAGGAGGTGGCGGAACGCGAGAGGGAGAGAACCTCTCGTCCCAGCCGCCGCGGGAGGCGCTCCGGGCGTCGGGGGTCCCGCGATGACCTCCGGCCACCGTAGACGCGGGCCTGTGGACGGTGAGTGATGGGCTAACTCGCCGTCCGTCCGTCTCACGACGAAAACAGGCCGTGTCGACGGCGCGTTCGTGTTCCACGCGCGCCTCAAAGAGATGTCAGCAACATGGGAGGGGCCCGAAAGGGCCGACGCCTGTCGGGGCCGCGGGTAGTCCAACGGTTATCGCGGCCTCGACATAGAGGGCGAAGAAGGAACATGGGTGGTTTTTAGTCAGTAGAAGTCTGACACTCCCTTTCGCTCTGCCCAAGAGCGGGAGGGGTTATTCGATGATTTTACACCCACCAAAAAAAAAAAAAAAAAAAAAAGGTGCTACAATTATCATAATTTAAATTACTGTACGGAACTATCAACCAACTGCAACTTTCCGGGATCTCCCACGGAAGAGAAATTTCTTCTATTGTGGGGAGCTCCCGCACCGACATAAGCTTTCAAATTATGCAGATCTCCGCGTTGTAAGAATAGTTTATTTTGAGGGGATCCTCCGTATTGCGGGCTCAGACCAAATAAAAAGTAAAGACGGAACTCTGCGAACAGCAAAGTGAGGCCGGTCAAACTACGCCTCGCATACACGCACACACACACGTCTCAGACCAAATAAAAAGTTTAAGACCAAGGCGTAGTTTATGTAGTACGTGTGTGCGTGTATTGTGTATGTACACGGCGAGGCGTCGTTTAACCGGCCTCACTTTGCTGTTCGCAGAGCTCCGTCTTTACTTTTTATTTGGTCTTAGATTGAGGGTAATATGTTTGGTAACAAGAGCTTATTAAAATAGAACAGATAGATGCATTTAACACAACGGGCACAAACGCACCCATTATCCGCTTTCTGTATATTAACGCGCAATAAAAAGGTAATTTAACCATTTTACCTATTAACATTAAAGTGTATCATGCATTATCTAAATAATTTCTATAAAAAAATAAATTAATTACAATTACTAAAAACAAAATAACTGGGCCTAGCTACAAAACAGACCAATACAAATCTACAACAATTTTTTTTTAAATAAATTGCAGCACATAAAACATAATACTAATTTTTAAATATACAGATGACTCAACATTTATTTTGGAAACGCCCGCGGTGTTATTTCGAGTTACTGATGTCGCGGCCTCGACTTTCTGTTTCTTCTTAAGCTGAAGAACAATAGTTCATGTTAATAACCTGTATCAGGCTATTACTATATTATTATAAACAATGAGAGTGATTTCAACATCTCCGAATAATATACGGAAGTGTAAATATCGAATACAACAAATATGTATAAACATTAATAATATTACCAGGAATATTTCGAATATACAACATCTTAGACATTCGCCTCTGTAGGGGTTCGAACCCGTGATGAAAAGAGAGTTAAAATTTAAGTAAGTTTTTAAGTTTTTTTTAAGTTAATCTAGAGTTGAACTTTAACAATATTAATCCTCTCCTTTTATTTATTACTTTTGTTGAGTCAAAAGAATAAAACAAGAAAATTAGCAACCAGCACATTAATCCTTACACAATGATTTCCTACATCAAAACAGACTAATCACAGTATACCAATAGCTATTCCCATACGGTCAGTAAATGCACAGACAAAACACTGGTAAGTGTCTTCGGAAACCCTTAGGGAAAATGCCAGTACCGACCATATTGGGTTAGTACCGGCCTACCCTTTAACAATGAAGGCAGCTTAGGTAGTTACGCAGAGGGTTGTGGTGACCTACTGCGAGACTGAGTCAATTGGCTATTTGACTACTGTTAAAAAATCGCGAAAATGTTATGTTATTTCAAAGAATAATTTAACATTAAAACACGACGTGTGAAAAATAAAATCGTTCAACAAATGGAGTTTTTGGTGGGGGCACTTTCTAGCCTTGTCGCACGAAACGGCCATTTGTACTACGTAACTATGGTGGTATGAGTTATGACGTCACATTTTCATAGCGCTGTCTTTTTCTAACACGTCTTTTTTTTTTTTTTGGTGGGTGTAAAATCATCGAATAACCCCTCCCGCTCTTGGGCAGAGCGAAAGGGAGTGTCAGACTTCTACTGACTAAAAACCACCCATGTTCCTTCTTCGCCCTCTATGTCGAGGCCGCGATAACCAGAGGACTACCCGCGGCCTTTCTAACACGTCTTATAAAGTCACCTAAAATTACGTCATTTTTAGATTGACTTTATTACTTTTTTCACATCTTGTTATTTCGGTTAGTTTTTTGCAAATTATAACAAAACATAAACATATAACATAACATTTTCGTGAATTTGTAACAGTAGTCAAATAGCCAATTATTCACTGACTGGCAAAACCCCTCTCCCCCTGCTCCCCAACCCGAGTGGCTACCTCTGGCACCGTCTCAGTTCAAAGGTAGGCTATGGTTATACTGTGCTAATTTTACATTAAAAGTGTTGAAAAAAAAAAGAAAAAAGAAAAGAGTGCAGAAAAGAAAATAAACCACTATCTAATACGGCCTATTACTAAGCAACATACTCATTTACCTTGCTGTGGCCGGAGTTTTCAGTCTGTATTGAAAACAATAGAAGAAATGTTACAATGGAAAAAATATTTACTATATCACAGTCAATATGTACAATTAGTACGCGGTAAGCCAAAAGGGCATAGCTGCGAAAAGGCCATAACACAAATAATATGGGCGGCTTTTTTTCAGCAAGCTGAACATTGGATAAGGATCTGTTCTTAGGTTCGGGGCATGTTAGCAAATTAGATAACTCGACTAAAAACCAAAAAAACTTATTGGAAAAGTAAACTCAATGTATGCTGCATTCACCATAGGGAAAGGAATTTAATGTCGGTACTCATTCATCACCCAATTTGGCTCTCTTCTTTTCGTATAACTTTTTTGAAAAACGGGCGAAAGTAACAATCGATGTCTTTCACTTAAGTAATGATGGTGATGATTTTCAAAAATGGTTACTACTTACAGGCGAATCTTCTGTAGAGTTGAAAGCCACAGGTGTGGGTACTAAAGCAAATGCCATATGTGGACATCCAAGTTGGCCTCTGGCGCCGTACCCACACGCTAGGACACGGTCACCGACCCGACATAGCACATGACGGCGCCCGCAAGCCACTTGCGTCACCGTACTGCCCATTAACTCCATAACCTGCGAATCACAACTCTATAAGCGGGGATTCTGAATAATTATGATTCATTCAAACTAATTTTACTATGCTATAAATAAAATTGCAATGTCTGTTGGTATTTTCAAAATAACCGGTTTTGCTGAAAGTATTCGCTACTTTTGTCTGTATGTTTGTTTCGGCTAATCTCCGAAACGGCCGGACCGATTTTAATAGGACTTAAGACGTCGACCGGCAGTAAGTTCGGTGACTGGTTTACAAGGTGATTCCGAACTGAAGCGATGTCGCTACGATGCTTTAAAGTGTGCGCTGCACTACAGAGTTTCATAAAATCACTCTAAAAGACTCGCGGCTTTCGCACGTGCAGTGTGTTCGTTAACCTTTAAGATTCGTAACACCGCAATTATCATATAAAATGATGCCATATAATTACTTTTCTAGGAACCAGTTCATCCTTCGTAGTTCCATGTCCGGTCTGACCATATTCGCCTGTGCCGCATGTGAACACGCCACCATCTAACGTCAGGAAAACAGTGAAGTCTTCTCCGCATGCAATATGACACACCTGAAAACAACGCTATTAGATTAATTGCTACTTACAGGGAAGAGGAACTTTGGTTTAGTGTCCACTGCTGATGATCAAAAATTTTTTTTAGTATCGAAGGGAATAGAATGGGTTTTCTTTACTCCATACAGCAATTAGAATATTATGTTAGTCAACTTACAGATAAAAGAACAAGTTTGCCAGAGCGAGCTCGCTTTTAAGCCGTCTGTGGACCAAACTTGGGGAACCAATGGACTTGAGCCTTGATTTCTGTTCTAATTCTTTGTTAGTTAGTTAGATCTTTTAAAAAAAAAACGTTGCCCCTCACTAAGATTTTTTCCGGTATTGTGGGTGCGTTTACAAACATTTAAACTCACATACACAAATACCCAGACCCGGAACAGCTATCTGTAGGCTATACAAATATGTGTTCCGTGCGGGGATCGAACCCGCGACACAGCACAGTTTAAAAGGATTATTCACAACAAGCTTTGTAACTCGATACTTTATTTCTAAATCTAACTAATTTTATAAAGCTGCAGTTTGTTTGAACGCGATAAACTCAGGAACTACTGGATTGAATTGAAAAAATCTTTTATGCTGGTTAGTCCATTTATTGAGGAGGTCTTTAGGCTATAAATATAACATCACGCTGCAACTAATAGGAGCGGAGCATAAATGAAAAATGTTGGTATTTTTTAAATTTGTTTTGGAATTTCCGTTGCGTGTGCTGCTTTCTTTTATTATCTTTTTCCCAGAAGGGTAAGTAACTTATAAGCTAAGCCCCACAAAACCGTTGCAATGGTTTGACGTGGGGGCTTAAACATACATATGTATGATGGAATTGTTCCTCTATAAAGTTCTACAAATAAGTCCGCGACAGCATATATCTATCTATTAAGATTGACTCACTGTAACCATTTTTTAATATTGAAATGTTACGTTAAATATAATTATGTTTGCGAAGTTTATTTAACCCTTGGTATTAATCTATATCTAAATAAATGTGTTTGTTAGAGCAGAAATTTAATATACAATATTTGTGCCCTTTACTCTAATATATTAGAAGATATCGCAATGTAAAAATATCCGAGAGACAAAATAATTACGCGGTCCGCGGGCCCTCTCGTCCCAATGTAGATACGTGGAGATTCTGGTATCCGGGAAATTCAAATTCAAAATATTTTACAAGGTGTTATTGTTTATTTAACACTAAGAGGTAGGTAAGGTACCTATAGTAATTCTCACTTTAATATTATAGCTAGTAATATGATAATTAATGTACCTTAACATTTCTCAAAGTTTTTAAATGAGAGGGGAAGCACTTATTCTCTCTATCACTTAGTCCTAACTGGCCATGACTGTTTTTACCCCATCCAAAAACTGCGCCGGATCTGCAAGTAAACAGCACAAAAATAACTTTTGCCCTTAATGTGTGTCATGTGAGCAAATTGCTAACTATAATAATGTGTTGGTAAGGAGAATACATCAGTTTCGTATGAGTACTATATTTTAACCAATGTTTATCTAAAAAAACCACAATGATAAGACTTTAATAAAATATATAACAAAACAAAACTATGATAACCAGTCAAGTCCTTCATATTTTTTGTAGGTACATTTCTGGAACTTATTGTGTTATGGAAACTATTTCCCATGTTACATTATAATAATATAACTAAGGTTGTATCCAGTATAAAATGTAGCACAATAACATTCAGCACTCTAAGGCCATTTCCATTATTTATGTTGGTTAAATTCCTTTTTAAACTCATTATTTTAAATGGTTGATGGCTCAGAAAATCAAGACAACACTGGTGCAGTGTTGGAAAACCTGGTGAGTTTGGTCAGTATGAAAAATACTTACTTTGATAATACAAATGTGTGGTTACTGCCAGTTGCAATCATTGCAATAGGAACTCCAAGCAGTGACGTGATTGGTTGTGGAATCATTTCTTTATTTGTCA
The DNA here is from genome assembly GCA_932274075.1 of Diarsia rubi. NCBI lineage: Eukaryota > Metazoa > Arthropoda > Insecta > Lepidoptera > Noctuidae > Diarsia > Diarsia rubi. Next base: position 10,304,075 of record OW026417.1, on the reverse strand, counting down.
TAGTACCTAATCCACACTGTCCGAAACTATTTGCACCCCAAGAAAATAGGTCACCATCTAAAAATTTAGATAACTTTAGTGAATAAGAAAAAATAGGGTAATACCTGAAAATAATATTTTTTGTTATGTTGTTTTCTTTTTTTATTAATGTTGGGAAAGGACACATTTGCATGTATAAATAGAAACATCATCATGATAATATGATGCAACTTATTGCATTAGACTCACTTACTGCATAAGACATAATAGTTTAATTCATAAAGGGTGTAAAAATACCCTTAACAAAGCCTAAAGCTACTTGTTCTCCCCATCATAGGGATCTTTTTTGTTCTGGACCATACCTGGGAACCTTATAATTATGGAGATATTGTAGGGCAAAGTTCCAGCTTTTTCACAAGCTTCTTAGTAAATACTAGTTTTTAAGGTACTAACTTCAATAAGAAAAATCTTATGAGTGTGCACAAAGAGTTGTACTGAAAAATGAGATATAGCACGCCAAAAATACATTTATTCCCAGCAAATAGTTTTTATGTAGGTACATGATGCTTGGTTGACTGATTCATGAAGGCTCTGTTTACATACTGTATAATACATTTTCTTAAGAACACACATTAAGTCTCTAAAATATAATTGAAATGCTACTTACTGTTTGTCAATGCTATGGAATGATATGCCCCACATGCCACTTGAATAAAATTTCTTGTTGCAAGGGTCTTTACAAACTTGGGCTTGTCCTGGGCATGTGTGCCTAGATTGCTGCCCAGTTGGCCCATGCTATCTGAACCCCAACTGAATAGCTGTCCCCATTCATCCAGAGCTATTGAATGCTGTATACCACAAGCAACTGATGACACTGTGCAGTCTTTGAATGTCTCTACTAGTGCTGAAAATTAAGCTTTACAAATAAAAATGAACAATAACAATAGTTATTTGTATTTGTATTCTATAATAAACAAGTCTATATCAATGCAGGACAAAGGCCTCCCACACTCCCACCATCTCCTTCCACTTTACTGCTTAGGGCTACTGCAGACCATAACCAAAAATCATTAAGCATGGAGATGCAGACACCAGCCCTTGATCCAATTCAATCCTGGGATGTAGTGACAATCAGAAATTTTGAGTATAATCTTTATGCAAACATAGTAGATGACATAGTAGATGTGTTTTAAAGATAATATTATTTTAAGATGATAAGATAGGAAGCTGATATTAGAACTCAAAATAGCATGTCATAGTATTTGTGAATCAGCACACTTTCCTTAACCTATTAAACCTAGAGAGAAATGAAACTAGCTATCTAATCAACTTAATTAAAAAGCATTCAAGGTCCTGAGTTTATGTAGCATCCAGTATAGTAACTGCATAAGATTTAAACTTTTTCTTGTTCCCCAACACAATATTGCCATAAGTCAAGGTATAACCATTACTGTGTATGGATAAATGCATTAATAATAAGTGAGCTGAGTTTAGCTTGTCTTGTGTATATGTAGATAGGCTGACTTAAATGGCAGTGTTTTACAAGCTTTTATTTTTATCTATAGAGGTAAACTCCTATCTTTGATACACAGTCCGTTTTCATTACTGGTTTACTGTAAGTAATAGTCACAACATTAAAGCATATTATTGTAATGTAATTGTTACTTATTCACATAATAATCTCGTCTTTCACCTTCCACAATAATTAGTAACCTTTTATCATTATTGCAATCCTGTTCTTAACTTATCTAATCAAATATTACATGAAACCTTATTAGTAGTATAACCTTTTTACGGTCCTCAAACCAATCTGTTCTGGAAAGAGGGGCAGTAAAACGAAACAGGTACATAATACACTCTTTTCAAACAAGTTGGTACTTATTTTAATAAAATAAATTATAACAATACCAGGAGTTTTCCCTTCTCTATTGTCAGTGTGGCGACCCAATTGTCCAACCTCATTGTTTCCACATGAATACAAATGTCCACTGTTTGTGAGGTACATTGTATGGAATTCTCCAGCAGCCACTGCCTTTAAACGGTTGCTTTCTCGCCATTTTGATAATGTTGGTTTTATAACCTGTTATAAAAAGAGTAATACATCAATTTAATTATATATTCATTATTGTAAGTGTACATAAGTGAATTAATAGTTGTACAACAAGTAAACAATATTGTTATATGCTAAAAAACCAATAGCAAGGTAGGAAAAAAAACAAGTTAATAAGAGGTCTAATATTTTTTTCAAAGCACTGATTTGTCGTCGATACAAATATTATTACGGAAATGGTAATTATTACGAAATACATTCAGGTTTCCCTAATTCTTATAATCGCTAAGAAAGGTGAACCCAGATAAGTATTACCAATTTACCACTAAATAGTGGAACTTACCAAATCAAGTATATCTGGCCCTTCTATACACAATTCATGATGAGTCGCATTACCCCAACAAAACATTTTGTGCTATTATTTAGCAATGACTTTTAAATTTTACATTTAATGTATAACCTCTACTTCCGATCCAGATCAGTCTGATTGAGAGGTAGTTATGAATCTGATAATATAATTCTAAGCCGGTGACTTTACACAGTTAATTTTATTTGCAACATAGTGGATGAAAATAATAAAAAGGCATTTTCAAAAAGTCGAGAACAATCTTCAACTTTAGCTGTCGTTCGGGCTGTCGCCCGCTGTCAAAATTTGTTATGCGTTCAGTTCAGTAACTTTAACTTCATGAAAACACCAAAAAGTCGTAGTCGATTTTAAAAATATTCTTTTTATAAATTAATTTGTTTTATCTAACTGATGACTAGGCAGCATGGTCTCAGACCTTAGCCTGTTCCGTCAGGAACGAATCTATACTATTTAAAGTAATCTATACTAATATTATAAAACTAAAGAGTTTGTTTGTTTGTTTGTTTGTTTGAACGCTAAGATCTCAGGATCTACTGGTTGGAATTGAAAAATTCTTTTTTTGTTGGATAGTCCATTTATCGAGGAAAGCTTTAGGTTATATAACATCACGCTAGGATCAAAAGGAGTGGAGCATAAATGAAAAATGTTGCACAAACGGGAAACGATATTCCTTTTTGAGAGCTTCCGCTGCGTGCGCAGCGAAAATGGTTTAAGTTATGCAAATATGATGTATGAAAGAAATGTTCCTCTTTAAAAGATCTACATAGAAGTCTGCGACAGCATATATCTATCTATTAAGATTAACTCACTGTAACCATTTTTTACCATTGAAATGTTAGGTCAAATATATTTATTTTTTGCGAAGCTTATTTAACCCATATGGTATTAATCTATATCTAAATAAATGGGTTTGTTAGAACGAAAATTTAATATAGAATATTTGTGCTTTTTACTCTATATAGCTTAAACAAATATCTTAGAAGATATCGCAATGTAAAAATGTCCGCGCGTCAAAATAATTACGCGGTCCGCTGTGCCGGCCCTCGCGTCCCAATGTAGATACGTGGAGATTCTGGCCTCCGGAAAATTCAAATTATTTAGTGCACCATAATATTTACAAGGTGTTATTGTATATTGTTTTGTGAGCAGTGGTGGCCCAGTGATAGCGGCCCCGACTTACGAACAGTTGGTCGTGGGTTCGAACCCATGCGGGCACATTACTTTGTGTAATTTATTTCATCACGTGCCACTGCTCTTAAAACGGTGAAGGAAAACATCGTGAGGAAACCGGCATATCTTAGAACCAAAAATTCGAAGATATGTGACATCTACCAATCCGCACTGGGCCTCCGTGGTGGATTATAGCCCATCCCTCTCCTAGAGAGGAGGCCTGAGTCCCTACAGTGGGACCAATATAAGGCTGATGATGATGATGATGATGATGATATGTACCTATAGTAATTCTCACTTTAATAATATATTCTAAAGTAATCTAAACTAATATTATAGAGAGGAAAGATTAGTTTTTTTTTGTTACGATTCAACTCAAAACTTACTCTGACGGCTTTGAAAATTCTTTCCACATTAGAAAACTAATTGAAAAAATAATATTACTAAAGCATAAAGCTACCTGGGCCTGCAGTCTGTACAATAATAGCGATCGCTTTACGACAAAATTCGGTCGCAAAGCTATAACGATGCGGATTTAAGGTGGACGTGAGCCGGACGCGACCCGCCGGTATTAGCTACCAACTTAAATCCGCATCGTTATAGCTTTGCGACCGAATTTTGTCGTAAAGCGATCGCTATTTTTGTACAGACTGCAGGCCCTGGTCTACACTGCCTAGACTTCGGCTGCACCGAAGGTAACCGAGGTTTCCCGAGCTGCGCGGCTTGCGGCTCGACACGCCGCCACCTCCTCCCCGCGCGGCAGACGCGGCCCTCGAACGCCCTCGCCAGTTCGCGCCAACACATGCATCGGTCGGTCGAGATTTGTTACGCGCTCCGCACAAAAAGTTATATTATTGTGATTATTGTGTCATTAATAAACTATTATAATTATGTTAGACCAGTAGTCATTGGAAAGCTCCTAAATCACACCTACACTCTACATTACTATGTTGATTGTTGGATAGTCGATCTATCGAGGAAGGTTGTAAGCTATATATTATTGTGACGCAGACGAAGTTGCGTGGGTCAGCTAGTCTAATCTATATATATAAAAATGAATTGCTGTCCGTTAGTCTCGCTAAAACTCGAGAACGGCTGGACCGATTTGGCTAATTTTGGTTTTGAATTATTTGTGTTAGTCCAGGGAAGGTTTAAACGGTGAGAAAGTAGTAGGAAGGTAGGCAGGGTAGTAGGCAGGGTAGTATGCAGGTAGGTAAAAGGGCATTGCAAGTAGTAGTAAAAATAATAAAAAATAGTTGTTTTATTTTTAGTGTCTGATAAAATTACTTAATTCAAACCAACAGTAAGTCTAGGCGTGGGTTCAAACCAAGGCAGGTGTATTACTTTGTGCTTTGTGTTAGGTATTTATTTAATCACCACTGCTCCAAAAACGGTGAAGGAAATCATCGTGTAGAAACCGACATGTCCTAAAACAAAAAAAGACCCGAGTCCCTGCAGCGTAACATTTCAATATAGTATAATGTAGTCTGTGGTAACAATATAGATAGGCTGATGCACAGAGTATTAAAATGTAAAAAGGTAAAGGCTGATGACATATTATGACGACATAGTTTCAGACCTAATGGGCCTACCACCCGCACTGGCTTCACCACAGTCCTGCTCCTGCCTATACATCGCGCGTGTGGTTGGTCAACCACTCGGTACTGTGTGCGCCGTGTAATCGCGCAGGCAAGACTGTGGTGAAGCTTGAGCGTGTGGTAGGCCCATTACGGGGAACCCAAGTCGAGTCAAGTGACGCTTTGTGGCTAATTAAAAGCGCTCAGCTGTTATTATTTTGCCACGCACTGTCACTTGAAAAGTATGTATAAGAAAAATAAAAGATTGTGTTTTATGAAACCACAATATAAGTGAAACTTTTTTTCGCATTGCAGACATTCAACTAAAGCAAAAAATTAGCAACATTTACATTAAAACTGGGTGACATAAAAAAAAACATGGTATATTAGTATTGTACAACGATTTTTAATTAATGTAACTCATCACCAAATGTGTTACCACTAACATAGTTTGTAAGTACCTACCTGTTTATTTACTAACCCATATGGACCTGGTTGTTCGAAATAAAATTATAATGTCTGTTAGGGACCTAACTAAGGACTTGATTTAAAAGCAGTGGACTGTAATTTACAATATAATATCTAATCCAAAATAGGTACAATAAAATTGGTAAACTAAAGAAATATGCGCGCGCGTCGTCGTCAGAGATCGGTAGCGAAGTGGGCCGGGGGCCCGCGTCCCGCACGTCGCGCGCCGCACCTCTCTCCGCCGCCCGCCGTCGCCCGCCGCCATCCGACAGCAGCCGAAGACCGCCGAGTGGTTGAAGGCGCCCGAACAATGTCCTTTATACAATTTCATCCTTAGTAGTTTACATTTTTAAATATTTCATACAAAACGTATAAAAAACATTTAAAATATAAAAGTTGTCCACCGGTGACGGGAGCAGGGTCCAAGCTACCGGTGGTTAGGGCTCCAGAAACAGAAACCTCCTCACAATGCGAGCCGTATCGAGGAGTACTGCCTTCTGAATCAGGCTCTTGATCCAACCGTCAAGGAAGAGTGTAGACAAGGTGGTCGTCCAGACTCTTGGCTATAAGGCCATTTGTCGTTACGACTATCGGCACAATGATAGCCGAGTTGACATGCCACATATCGACAACCTCGTGTGCTAAATCCAGATCTTTTATTTGTTTATCTTTTTCAGCTTTCAAGAGGTTGTCGTCATACGGAATGGTAACATCGATTATCATTGCGCGGCCCGCTGATCGATCTATCACCACTATAGCAGGCTTATTTGCAACAATAGTCCTGTCAGTGATGATAGACTGATTCCAGTACAACGTAACATGGTCTTTTTCGAGAACTGGGTCGGGCACATAGTTGTAGTACGGTACCTCCGACTCCACAAGTTTATATTTCAAGGCAAGTTGCTGGTGAATAATCCTGGCTACTTGATTGTGCCTGCGCAAGTCTCGCCGTTAGCCAGACGAGAACAACCAGAAATAATATGTCTGATGGACTCACCCGGACGATGGCATGCCCGACACACGTCAACCGTCACATCCAATTTTTTTTTTTAAATTATTATTATTATTATAGCAACATTATAACACAAAAGAGTAAAAATAAACTTTGGAAGAAAAATCCGTTTCTGAAGTCGGTGACGTCTGTTTGTTTAATTTCATTTTTTTTTGCCACCGACTTCACATACCGTACTGATTGTTCTTCCAAAGTTTATTTTTTACCCGACTACGGCGAAGCCAAAAGGAAGGGTAATGATTTTGGCAGTCTATGTATGTATGTATGTTCCACCGTAGCGCCTAGACTACTGAATGTTTTTTTAATTAAAAAGTTTTTATTTTTCACTTTTTACTGGTTTACATGTGCCTACCCCCTCACAGCGTACCGGAGTGATGTTATTTTATGAACTGGTGAAAACAATAGACAGACATGGGATTTCAGCAATCCCAGTCCATTTGCTATCATTTATTGAGGAGTTCCGTTGCGTACCTCCAAGATCCCTCTGACTTAGTGGTCATGGGACCACCTGGGAACTATACCCTTTCAAACAAAACAAAAAAATCGAAATTGGTACAGCCGTCTTCGAATAAACGAAAACGCCGTCGACACCGCCTGATGGCACGAGGCCTCACGAGGGTACCTAGTACCTAGTCCTTATCTCGTTTTAAATGCATTGCATGACTGGATTGCTTTGACATAGTTTTCTTCCCTGTCCAATAATTACGAGTATGTTAACGTCGACCTACCACGCTGTGCATTCAAATTGTTAGCTTAATCATTTATTGTCCGTAGGTATATGTATTTGGATCAGCATCACTTCACTCCAATTAATTGGAGTGATGCTGATCAGAAAAACATCATCCACCACTCACCACCTATCCACCATCTGCTGGTCGCAAAAAGAGAAAAAAAGGAGAGTTTCTCAGGGGTTTGGGGTATTTGGTAAGGATTTTGGGTTATTTCAACGAGTCACGTACGTTTTATTAGTAAATGGATATTGTAAAAGAGTAAAACACAGAACTATAGATAAAACAAAACAAACAAATAAGGGTTAAACAGTAAAATTAGGGAATATTAAACGAGCGTTTCACGTATGTGTTTAAAGCGCGCGCGAATCGTTTTCCAGTCTTCACATGCCTCGAGTTCGCGCTTCGTTGGCTGAGTTGCCAGGAGTCGTTGTCGGTGTTGCCATATCACAAAACTGAAAAGTTAGTGCTTAATGCTACAAAATTCATTACTTTTGATTTGACTATTATTTTATAATAATATGTACGCTGTCTGCGTTGGCGAATTCTTGATTTCTTGTTTCTTGCTATCAATTCTACAATACTTCATCTATCGAACCCTAAGAGCTATTTAGGCTGGTATACATTTATTGTCATTGAGTGAATGTTTGAATATTACCTATATATTTAGGTGATTTTTGTTAATTTGTCTAAATTTTAAATAAAGAAAATCAGATAGAAATACAAAACCCTTTTTTACATTAGTTTAAATTTTAGTCGATTTCTGATGAAATCAAATCGCTAAATACTCTATATACATGTAGAAAATTGTACATAGTTTGAGCTATATATGTATATACCTACCTATATATTTTTACGAGACTGGGACGTCGTTGTTCGGCCATATTTGTTATTGTGCTGATGGGATTTATATATTTTATCGTTTGATTTCAAACTAGAAAGTTTTACATTCTGTGATGTATTTGGTTTCATTGTATTCTCCTTTTGAACATTTTTATCTTGTGACATAAAATCTTCAAAAAAACGATAGAGTTATGTTGATTCAGTGACCGTGGATACCCCCTTGTGGTAAATCGCTGAACTCATCCAGCGTATCGTATTGAGAGATATTTCCAATAAATATCATTATCGTGGCGGGGTCATCTAATAATAATGGCAAAGGGGGTAGATCCGCCGCCCCAGTCGACGTGGGGTCTCCCCTACTTGACTGGGAGGAGGCTGACCATTTTAGTTTCGAGGATTCTGAACGGTTCGAAGAAGATTCCTTGTGTAGCTGGAGTTCAGAGCCCGAGAGCCTATGCAACAATTGGCGAGGATGGAAGCGTCCAAACCTTCAGAACTCGTTTGGGAGCAGATCGACAAAAAAGAATATTCAAGGTAATTCTATACAGCTGATTCTTTGTTACGAACTATCGAAATGATGACACTATTTTACATTTCTTCACGAATCATACATTTACAGGCAATGTTACGTTAATTTTATGTCATGAATTGTTTAAATATGTTACGTTAGCTCTTATTTTCAGTAATAAGTTTTGATGTCATGATTTTTAAACAGTATTAGTTGGATGTACATTGTGTTTAGTGATACAAAAAACAGGTGCTAGAAGTCATTTACCTTTGAGTGAACTGAGCAGTAAATAATACATTTGGTTTCAAAACTTTTTTTATTTCTGTGGATCCTATTACTACTACTACAAATTCCAAGTGAATGGAAAGTTTTGTGTTCATGTAGTTTTGTGTTCATGTCAACTTTCTAACTTTCACTGAAATTTTGTTGTTATTATATTATGTTTTATTGATAAAATATGAATGAAATATTTATATAGCTAGGTAATATTATAGACTACTTCTCCTTGTAAAATATAGTCATACATATTATGCACTTACTAACATACTATATTGTATATTTAGTTTTGAAATTGTTACAGTATTATGTACACAGATAAGCTTACATTTATGTAATGTATAACTATGTTAATTAATATCATATTATTTAATTTATTTGTGAGTCCTTTGTTTATCATTAACTTGAAAAATTAATTTGAAATGTAATAATATCCTTAACAGCAACAATACATAATCAGTTCATGAATAACATCCTCAGCTAATCAACTAAAAAGTTAAATTCAAGTTTTTACAGCAATTACAAGAAACAATATATATTAAACTTTACAGAAAAGACAGTTTCAACACTAAGTGAACTTGCAGCAAAATGCGTAGCATCTCACATACCGTTTGAATTAGTTGAACATGTCTATCCACCGGTGCCGGAGCAACTGCAACTTCAGATTGCATTCTGGAGTTTTCCAGACAGTGAAGATGACATCAGATTGTACTCCTGCCTTGCCAATGGCTCAGCTGATGAGTTCCAGAAAGGGGAACATTTGTTCCGAGATAGAGCAGTCAAAGATGTCTTACAAATTGGTACGTAATGTGGAAATTTATTGATTCCATTCTATTAGGGAATTAGAGGAGATAGTACCTGTTTGTGGAGAAGCTGTATTCATAAAGGTATTGTCATCAGTAGCTAGAGTAGTGTGTGGATTTTATTTTGATGTATGTACCGATGTGCTCAATTCAATTTTACAAAACTTCGAAATTTTGCTAGGTTTTCACTTATCTGCAACGGTGGTTGTTCTAAGTATGCCTCGGTCGCAGTTCAACGTGGCTGTCACATTTGACAGGCAAAGAATATCTTCGTGCAACTGCACCTGCTCCTCAACAGCTCATTGGTGTTCACACATTGTCGCTGTTTGCCTCTACAGGATACATCTTGTAAGTTTATAGAAATTACTTAAAACCAAACTGAAGTGGCTATTTGACTTTTATTCAAAATTCACACGAAAATGTTATTTCAAAGAACTAACAGAAATAACACGATGTGTGAAAAAATGGATAAATAATGGCTTAGTTTTAACTGATTTAAATACATAGACTGCCAAAATCATTACCCCTCCTTTTGGCTTCGCCGTGGTAGGGCAAGAATGACGTGCGTACGAAATGTGACGTCGTATTTCATACCGCCATAGTTGCGTAGTACGAATGGCCGTTTCGCGCGACCAGGATAGAAAGTGCCTCCACCAAAAACTTGTAAAGCATGTCGCTACTCCATTTTTGGACCGATTTTATAACTTAGTTTTTACACATATCATGTTATTTCTGTTAGTTCTTTGAAATAACATAACATTTTTGTGAATTTTTAACAGTAGTTAAATAGCCAATTTACACACATTCAATTATTATAAGTTGACAATATAATATGGATTTCTGTGTTGATACTTTTATTTCCCTTTTTTCCTCATGGTCATTTTAAGTTCAGAGCTCTCAATAGAGCAAATGTTTTGTAGATTACATACAAGAATAAACATATTGGTTATTATCTATAGGAAATTAAATAATTTATTTACTTTTCAGTTGTGCTAATTTAAATCTTTTAAGGATTTGTTACATTACTGACAAAGTCAGAAGTCTCCCACATGTAGAGATCTGTCTATTTATAGATGAGATGTTACTCATCTGAAATAACTAACTAGTAGTAACTTTATAGTTTGTACCTTGCCAACTAGTCAAATGAAAACTTTGGCAAAGCAGCAAGCATGTCTTTTTTGTTATTGAAAGGGCATTCTTCTCTGAGAGTGTTCTGTGAGTTATTTTATTTAGAGGATATTTTAAGAGAAACTAAATTAACAACATGTGACCATTCAGGAAACTAAATGTCTGGTTCAATCAATTGCATGAGTAATCGTCTAATTTTAGATGTGATGGCTTTGTAATTAATTATTATCATTAATTAACTACAAACAATCTCTTCTAGCCAACACAAGTATGCCTGAGAGCACCAGTATCGGAATCTTTGCAACGATTGCGAAGAGATCAACTACAGAAATTCGCACAGTACTTGATATCGGAGTTGCCGCGGCAAGTACTACCGACAGCTCAGCGAATCCTGGATGAGTTGCTGTCGGCACAACCGAATTCGATCAACTCGACGTGTGGGGCACCGGACCCTACCGCAGGCGCCTCGGCCTTTGAGTACACTTCCTGGTTCCTCGACGAAAAGACCTTGCACAACAATATCAATAAGATATTAGTCAAGTTCTGTGTTCCGACGCCTATTGTATTTAGGTAATTATGCATTATTAAAGATTTTATTCTTTACGTTCTTGCGCATACAGAATCTATAAAAAAGTTGAAAAAGGGTAATTTTACTCATGAGCCCAATCCCTTAAAATTGGCCATGCTTCGCCATATTAGGTATTTCTCGCAGTCTTCATTTTTTGCTCACTCATATGGGAATTGAACACATCAATGTGAGTAGTAGGCAAGGAGCACCCATTAAGTCAGGGGCCCATGAATGGCATAAAAACTCTGAAACCAGCACCAGTTTTGTCGGCAGAAGAATCGACAAAACGTCAGATTGTAGAAAGGTTTCATCTCGAATTGTATTAAAAAAGCTTTGTCTATTCTTGGTAGAATAGAGATAGAATCGCCTTGCTACGCGGGCACGTAAGGCACTAATCATACGATAAATAAAGAAGACCCTTCAAAGAGGATGGGAGACCGGACGGGTTGGAAGAGTATTGGCTGCTAATCTTTCAAGGCAATGAATATATCACTATTTATGAAGCTGAAGTAATTAACTTCTTCGATTCTCTTTGATTGACAACATCAATAAATTCCACAGTGACGTCAATTATCTAAGTACAAGCGCGCCTCCCGCCGCGGCAGAATGGTCGTCGCTGCTGAGGCCACTTCGAGGCAGGGAGCCGGAAGGCATGTGGAACTTACTCTCTATCGTCAGAGAAATGTTCAAGAGGAACGACAGAAACGCCATACCTCTTTTGGAAATCATTACCGAAGAGGTCATGGCTTGTGAGCAGGTGAGATTTTAGAAGTCTGTTTTAGTAAATGAAATACGATTTCATTGTTTGTAAATCATCATCAAAGTAGGTCGAACAAACTTTTCGGTATAATCAGTGAAATATGATAATTTTACTTTAACTAAGCATTTATAATCATAGTTTTAGGGTTCTGTGTTAATTGATTTATAAATAAATACCTACATTAAAAAATATTTTTATATTAATTTTAATTCTGAAACAGAATATTTATGATATGATATTATTTAGAAAAGGAGAAAACATGACCCTTGGTAGTCGGGTAAAACCGCTGGTAATGTTCATATAATTTAATCAGAACAGACTCCCTTTAATTGACGGCACGGTTGGCGCAGTGGCTCAAGCAGTTGACTGCTGCGCTACGCGTGTCACGGATTCGATCACCGCACGGAACAAATATTCGTATGGCCTACAGATAGTTGTTTCGGGTCTGGATATTTGTGTGAGTGGGTCATTCTGTGCGTTCACAGGCATTTAAAGCCTGTGAACGCACAGAATGACTGGACCAAACGAGATATTAACATGGGACCCTTTACCTGACTGTTTACTACCTATTTACTACCTACCTAGTGTGGGGCGTTTATAAACAATAAAAATTGTTGCACACATATTTTTTATAAGGATACAGGTATCGTTCTTCTACTTCTATGACCTTTATTATATAAATTCGCCCACAGATCATAGTATGGTGGTACACGACTAAGGCTGCTCTAGTACAATGGGGCAGTACCGGCGGCGGCGGCAAGCACGGCGCTGGAGGCAACTCGGCTGCACAACACGCCTGCTCCTCTCTGTGTGACGAGGTAAGGAAATAAGTACACTTATTGAATGTGGTATAGCAAATAGGGTTCACCAAGGCAAAGAGACTAGGCCCGGTTACACAACATACAAGAGGTAAAGGTAAACGAGTTCAAAGCATGTCAGCTAAGTTTTAATTAAGTGATTTGTGGTGCAAGCGCCCTAAGACTAAAGTTGAAACATTTATTGAACAAATTAACTTCTTCTATAAAGCCTAAGAAGATCGCAAAGGGTAGATAAATGGGCATATTTAATTTATTTCATTTATACAAAAAAGTTACCTATAGTCGTGTTTTGTAGTTCTATGCATAGCAAATATTTTTCTTCAGTAAGTCTTAATGGGGCCTTTGCCCTGCGGTGGGACAACATAGGCTTATAATAATAATAAAAAAAGTCTTAATTAATCCTTTATTTTGTTTTGTAAAACAGGTAGTTGTGTTGTGGCGCCTAGCCGCTCTGAATCCGGCGCTAGCTCCCCACGAACGCGATACGCTACATGAACAGTTCACACAGTGGCACATGAAAGTACTCGATAAGGTAAGATTGCATAACTCTGAAATACACCAAAGATTTTTTCATACATTCTCCGCCATTTTCGAAAGTCTTTAAAAACTTTGTTAGTGGCAGTTTAGTTGAATAAACACCTTGTAAGAGTCTGACAGTTTTAATATTCGAACTCTAACACTGCTGGGACTCAGGCCTCCTCTCTATGAAAAGGAATGGGCTATAATCTAACAAGCGGGCCCAGTGCGGGTTGGTAGATGACATGTCTTCGAAGTTTTGGTTCTAGGACGCCAGTTTCCTCGTGATGTTTTCCGAAGAGTCATCATTCTTTATTATACTCTCTACGACACGTATAGACCGATAAAGTAAAACCGCATACATAAAACTTTAAATATCGATTTCTTTTCCAATAGGTGGCCAAAAGTCGCACCAGTCACATGACAACAAGTTCGTCGTCACACGCTCGGCATACATCGCGTTCTCCCTATATCAACGGAATCAGCGAGAACGAGGTGTTCCCAGGGTTTCACCCTGCCATGGAGGCTTGCTTCCTCGAGTGGGACGACTATCCGATAGCTGGAGTTACTTACACGAAGGACTTTAATCCGATGTATCACAGTCCTTTCACTATTTTCAGACATGCTGATAAGCAAAATGATAGTGTGCATCAGGTATGTGGTTATTGTAACTGAGATGATGTTTGGCAGATCAAAAATGTATAACAGATTATCCATTCCCATATTTTAAAATTCCTCGAAATGCGAAAAATATCACTTTTAGGCGACCATGAAGTATTTATGTTAGTTTTTTTGTGTAATCACTTGAGCTTTTCAGGTAAATTCGTCTAAAGCAGTATTGAACCACGAGATGTCACTAAGCTATAGACTGACGAACCCCGACCCTGCTCTTCATCGTATTCATAGACACCTTCCCGCCGACTTAGCTGTTCCCGGGCCTTCAAGTCAGGTATTAGTATTCTGAAGTAACAAACAATTTATATGAGGGTATTGTTGTTTAAATAAAATATTTAATAATATTCATTTGTGTAGCCGTGTATTGCTGAAGAAGGACCGGCAGATCCTCCACAGGCGGGACCAAGCGACGGTAACCATTCGAGTGTCTCGTCTGAAGGTAAATAATTAACTTGCACATTTTAACTTCTCTTAAATACGTGGATTATTCACAGAAGATGTCATTTAATCATTACGCTTTGTTTTTTATCACACGAAAGGTTTCTGTGAGAATGAAGAAGAGATACTTCAGCAAAGTGGTGGGGAAACAGACTCTCAAGAGTCGAGTTCTCCCCCCATATCGTCTGACGACGCTCAGCGCCGCGTGTCCAACGACGAGTCGGTGTCAGATGATGATTGTAATTTGTACTTCTACGACACTGGTGACCGGCGCTCTGCGTCCGGGGAAGGAACTAGTGGGGGAGCCAATGTAAGTTGTTTTATATTTCATGACCATCATAGCTTTTTTTACATGGAGTAGCTTTTTCTTCGTTGTTCACCCGAGTGTTATCCAGTACCTTTTTGGAGGAATACATTTTGTCTTTTTAATCGAGATAATTATATCACTGTTCCCCTATTCCCGGAGAGTACGGTGAAAGCATACGGTATGAATCGTGCATTCCCCACAGGCGTCCGGCAGCGGCTGCACGTCCGAGTGGGCGTGCGGCTGGGAGGGCTCGTTCGCGCGCGCCGAGGGGCTGCACGCGCACGGGCACGCGCGCGACGCGTGCGCGCTGGGCGCGCGGCTGGCGGCCGAGCTGCTGGCGCGCCCGCCCGCGCTCGGCGGCGCGCTGCTGCCCGCGCTGGACCCGCGCCGCGCCCGCCGCCGCCACGCCCCCAGCCCGAGGCTGTGCGCGGCCTCGCACCGCCTGTCGTGCCTGGCCTCCGCCACGCTCGCCAAGTGCGCCTTCCTCTGCACTGTAAGTATGCGCCCGATCTGTTGACTCTGATGTCGGGAGCCCGCGGACCGGAGACGAGTGTGCGCCCGGCCCTAGCCTGTGCACCGCCTTGCACCGCCTCTTGTCTGTGTCGTCCACACGCTCGCAATTGCACCTGCTACGACGTGAGT
This sequence comes from Diarsia rubi, assembly GCA_932274075.1. Classification (NCBI taxonomy): domain Eukaryota; kingdom Metazoa; phylum Arthropoda; class Insecta; order Lepidoptera; family Noctuidae; genus Diarsia; species Diarsia rubi. The sequence goes on along the minus strand of OW026417.1, from coordinate 10,288,442 downwards.
ACCAAACGTAAACGTTTTCTCGTTCCTAAAACTTGTACCCGTTTAGACGGTGGCGCGGTCTGCCCCGCTGGGCGCCTGGAGGCGGCCGTATGAGCCGGGCCAGCCGAGAGTGCGGCATACGTTCAACCCTAGACTCGCCATGCATCGCCTCTTATGTCTGACTTCCGCTGCGCTCTCGAAATGCGCCTTCCTCGCACTTGTGAGTACATTTTCAGGGGGGCGAATTATTACCATGAACTCTTAACACCAGACAATTTGGTGCTGGTTATGTACTGTTTTTATGTAATTAACTGTGTTGCCGTTTTAGCAGGTTAAATGGTTCAATTAAAGTGCTGGAATGGATCTTAATTGATAAGTTCTAAAAGTCCGTGGTAGAGCCCCACATTCTCCCCTCTTAAAACTACAAAATGTTGACTTTGTAACTTTCAATAATTATTATTATCTGTACCCGTGTTACTAGGTGCTAGCGGAATTCAGCGAACATCACGAGCTTGCGTTCCGTATAGGTCTGTTCGCTCTCGAAATGGCTCGTCCACCGGCTAGTACTAAGGCTTTGGAAGTGAAACTCAACAATCAAGAAACAGAATTAGTTTCTTTATTGAAGAAGCTGCCTACCGGTGAAGAACAGTTAGCATTAGCTCGCGAAAAAGCAGAGCAACTGCGCGATGGTACACTAAGGTTAGCAGTTCAATATTCTATTACTTACAAATGTTTTTCTGTTTTTTTGTCTGCCTTTCATCTGTGCATAACTACTACTGTTTTACTAGAATTTACGCATAGTACCTATCTGCATCAAGTATAGCCAAATAATAAAACAATCCTTTTTGTTTTTGTAGAAACCGTGGTCCGGCGCTATTACCTATTGCATTGGCGAGCTTCGTTTTCGATGTTCTCGTTTTATCAGCTACTGATAAAGAGAATAAACATCCAGTAAGTTTCCATCAATTAATTTACAAGCATTTAGTGATTTGGGAATACAACTTATTCGGGAATGTTTTCTTTTAGGCAAGATCGCCAAATGATGAGACGTTAGGTTTTGAAGCGGCTGTTGCAGCTCTAGGACTAAAGGCCAACGTGTCTGAGGCTGAACATCCTCTCCTTTGCGAGGGTACGAGACGGCAACGTGGAGAGTTGTCTATCACGCTATTGGCCTTCTACAAGGACAATGCCGTAAACCTGGCTAGGATTATGAATAAAGTAAGTTTACGAAATTTGTTGGAGCCCTGTGAAACTGTCTAATGGGAGTTACGATATTCTTCAGTAATATTAGGGAACTTTGTTAATTTTTGACACGTGAGGATTGGTAATCTGCTATTGTAGTTCTTTTGATGGATCATTCCAAAAATACTTTCCCATTATATTTGCCAGAAACGTCTGAAACCCTTCGCCTTAAGGTTTAAATTACAATAATAAGTGATTACATCCGTTATACACATTCTATAATTTCCCCAGCTCCTAGACCGCGAGATCCACCAGCTGACGAAGTCCCCGATGGTGAGCCTGTACTACATGAACAACCCGCGCCTGGCCGCGTACCGCGCCGACGTGTCGCACCACACGTTCGCGCCGCAGCCGCACCCGCAACCCAGCAACCCGCCCATGCCGCCGCAGGTCCGAACTTACAGCTAAAACCTCGTATCCTTGAGGCAACAATTGATGCGTAACACGTGGTGTACAACATGTTCGACAGCGTTGCATAACAGCGCGTCACGTTGCCAGCTGGCGCGCGGCTAGTTGTTTGTTTCTTTGCAATATGAAGTTGAGTCTGTTTTGCTGATTCGATATAATAAATTCGCAAAAGATCCATCAACCACACGGAGATCACTGAATACATTTTCTTTATTTTGTAATTAATTTCTAATCCAGCGAAACGTTTTTTTACTTTTTGATGCATTTTTCGATATAATTATAACCACCGCCGCTGAAATGATAACTAGTTCCTCTGGCAACATACTCGTATCTCCGCAGACTGATCATGCGTAGACAGGCAAAGTTGCCGAACAAATGTTCTATAAAAATGTCTACAAACATACATAGAGGCCTCCTTTTAAGTATAAGAAAAACCAGTGTTGATCTTCTAAAACCAAAACAATTACACAAGTTCCGCACTAACTTTCTACAAGTTGTGCAACATGTCACGCGCCAAATATTGCCAATGGATACGAGTCTTATTACGTACCGTCGCGTGTCGGACAATAAAGTGGTCCGATGATGATAAAATTTGCTTGCTCGTTATAGAACACGTAAAAATGATGAATTGAATGCCTCAGTCATTCTAGCGATATTGACATTTACTAAGAAATAATATGAAAAAAAAACTGATGGACCACTTTCTTGGTCGAATGTACACAGTGCGAAAATAGTCATTGATTCTTGAACGACGCGCCGCGCGCCTCTGGCCAATGTCAGCAGATTTACAGCACATACGTAAGTTCCCCACATACACATTAGGTAAGCGTGATCCAATCGAGAAATACTTAGATTTTATGTGTGTGAATTACGCTGTAACAATAGATGTTTGTTTTTACTATGTAATTTGAAAATAGTGTACGTATTTAACATATTATAACTTGACAAAAAGCACTTGTGTCGACGTTGTAGTCTTAAGAACCAATAATTATTTTGTGGCAAGTAAACGCTTATGCACTTACATGTGTATTTAAACAAACCGTATCTCGCTTTACTAATTGATCAAGTGACGTCTGTAGATGAGCACGCATTTCGGAACGAATGACTGGCGTGTGCAGGCGGCGAGCTTGAGTGGGGAGTTGGAGCGCTTGGTGGTGACTGACAGTGGAGCGTCCCCGCCCGCGCACGGGACGCACGGGGCGCACGGGACGCACGGCACGCACGGGCCGCACGCATCCCATGCGCCGCACGCCAGCCATGCGCCGCACACAACGCACGCGCCGCATTCGACGCATCCCGCGCCGCACGCTTCCACTACACACACGCCCATCTCGAGGGTCAAGGATTCCAGGTTATTATCGCTTTCCTTTAGCAGATTTTGACAGGATTTTTCTCACTGCGAAACAAAAAAATCAAATAGTACTTGATGTTTTTTGGTTTGTTTTCGTAATATGTCCTTGATGATCTTTAGTAATATGTCCCCTTTCCATTAAAACGGAGACGAGCGGAGAAGAGTCGAACAATATCAACCAATCGCATTGGTTAAAATTCACATTGCATTACTTGTTTACTGTGATTTTCGAATCTTGCCCGTCTCAACTCCGCTTCACTATTATTTGACGTGTGTCGATTCTTATTTCTTATAAGACTTACTGCTCGATAAAAGGGAAATATTTCATTCTATTCCAGATATAAAGGCAAACGCTTGTATCCCTCGGTGCCGAACCAACCCTCGGAAGCGTCAGCTCACTTTATGTTCGAGTTGGCCAAGTCCGTGCTGTTCAAAGCAGGCGGTTCTTCGAGCACAAGTCTGTTTACGCAGCCTTCATGTGCTAGGGAACATCATGGACCGCATAGGTAGGACATTTTGTTGACGTTTTATATACAGGGTGTTTGGAAGGGAGCTGTACATACGCCTAGGGTAGAAACTAGGGATAGTCTGCTACCTACCCCCGCCCATTATATTGACCTTGGCCTCAAGGTTTTTTTTTAATTTATTTTTATTTTTTATTTGACTTTTTTGTGATTTTTTGACTAAAACTACCTGTAGCTCAAAATCTATCCATGGGACCGGTCGGCTAATGGTCTTGTTTTAATCGTTAGAGTCTTAGGGTCCTGCAAAAAATTATTTTACACCAGAAAATTGTGGAGAAGAAAAGTTATGGGGCCTGAAGTACCATAGTAAGGTAAAGAAATAATTTTAAGGGCAACTTTCTATGGGGTTTAAAAAAAACTAACAGGGTTGGAGTTCTTCTGATTTTTTTAAAACATCCTCAGTCCATGCCCTTTCTAACGATATGCTAAAAGTGTATTTATCACTTTTAGTTTTAAAGTTATTAATTAATTTCCGCAACTAGGGCACTTTTACCACCACGAGTCGACATTTGTAAGACAAATGTAATTTCCAGAATTTAAACCAGTTTGGCCTACAGTTGGCAAATTTGTTGTCTCACTCTTACACGAGAGCAACATGTAAGAGACAAAACATGTCATGTCATGTCTCTTTCGCTCTTGGGTCGACGGGGCCGGGCAGGTAACTCGTTGGGGTCTTTGTTAGTCAGTCGAGATTTACCCATCTTAGCTAACTTACGTACTTGCCGTTACGACGCTCCACTGTTTTCGTTAATTTTGTTGAGTTTGTTATTACTTCGTTTTTGTTAAGTTTTGTTATTTGTTACCTTGTTGTTGGCAAAATGGCTGGATTTACCAGTGAAGAGTACACCGACATGCTGGTGGTGTATGGAATGGCTGATTGCAATGGGCGCGAGGCACGGAGGATTTATCAAGAACGGTATCCTAACCGGCGAGTGCCTAACCACCAAACGTTTGGCTCAACTTATCGGCTACTTGTCTGCGAGAAACCGGAAATTTAAATTTCCGGGAACCAGCCGTGAACAGATTTCAACCAAATTTGGCTGCGTAAGAACGCATATTGGCTGAATTTGAGGAAGATCCGACCAGAAGCGTAAGAACCGTAGCCCGGACGCTTGGTTTAAGCGTGTGGAAAGTCTGGTCGGTTCTTCGCGAAAATGGACGTCATCCTTTCCACTACACCCCTGTTCAAGGTAATTTTTTACATAAAGTTTTTGTTTTTAGCTCTTATGTAATGAACTAGCATGTGAATTTCATAGGCAATTTTTAAATTAACATGAGCATGTGTGTGAGAGAGAGAGAAATGGAAAGACAGAGATAGCAATCAATGTTACATAGCTACTAATTCATAAGGAAACCGCTAACGTTGATATTTTTATTGTTTTAGGCTTAGAGGATAACGACTATGCAAGAAGGGTGGAGTTTTGCCGCCACTTGCTCCATACGGACGTGGAAGATATTAATTTTTTACGGAGTATTCTCTGGACTGACGAGTCCAAGTTTGACAAGGAAGGAATTGTAAATAACCACAATCTCCATCACTGGGCACCCAGAGATCAAAACCCGAGAGTCAAGAGGCACAGAGGTTTTCAACGAAGGTTCTCCGTGAACGTATGGGCAGGCGTCATCGGTAATCGGTTGATAGGGCCGCACTTTTTGCCAGACAACCTAAACGGGCAAAACTACTTAGATTTCCTCGAAAACGATTTGCCTGATTTAGCGGAAGAAGTGTTTGACGAAAATCGGCCCATAGTCTTCCAGCACGACGGCTGTCCTGCTCATTGGAGCCTAGCAGTGAGGGAGCTTCTGGACAACTGCTTTCCTAATTCTTGGATTGGTCGGGGTGGGCCAATTCCCTGGCCCCCAAGGTCGCCTGACCTTACCCCACTCGACTTCTACGTCTGGGGAAGGGCGAAAGAGTTGGTGTACGCAGAAGAAGTACCAACAAGGGAGGTTCTAATTAACAGGATCCACGCCGCATTCGATACAATGCGCGAGGAACTGCTGCTTAGAACGGTGACCGTGGAGATGAGGAAGAGGTGCCGAGCATGTTTACAGGTCAATGGTCATCAATTTGAACAAAATTTGTAATTAATTAAAATTAGTAATTAATTAAAATTTGTAATTTAATGACATTAGTCATTACCAAATTTTTTGTTTCATTTGCCATCCTTTTACGATCGAACACATTTAATTTTCATTAGTTGAAATTTTTGCTTGAAGTGCCCTAGTTGCGGAAATTAATTAATAACTTTAAAACTAAAAGTGATAATTACACTTTTAGCATATCGTTAGAAAGGGCATGGACTGAGGATGTTTTAAAAAAATCAGAAGAACTCCAACCCTGTTAGTTTTTTTTAAACCCCATAGAAAGTTGCCCTTAAAATTATTTCTTTACCTTACTACGGTACTTCAGGCCCCATAACTTTTCTTCTCCACAATTTTCTGGTGTAAAATATTTTTTTGCAGGACCCTAAGACTCTAACGATTAAAACAAGACCATTAGCCGACCGGTCCCATGGATAGATTTTGAGCTACAGGTAGTTTTAGTCAAAAAATCATAAAAAAGTCAAATAAAAAATAATAATAAATTAAAAAAAAACCTTGAGGCCAAGGTCAATATAATGGGCGGGGGTAGGTAGCAGACTATCCCTAGTTTCTACCCTAGGCGTATGTACAGCTCCCTTCCAAACACCCTGTATATAACTTAAAATAAATGGGAACTTAGGATGGATGAAAAGATCTGCCACAATTGCAAAGAAAAATGATTTTGTGTACACATTCATAGTTTATTTTATCGTGTCATAGTTGCATAGAAATCATTTTGATTGTAATATTTCAGAGGGTTGCATATGGCGGCATTTCAATTGGGACTTTACGCACTCGGCTTGCATAATTGCGTCAGCGCAAACTGGTTGAGTCGTACTTATTCATCGCACGTCAGTTGGATTACAGGCAAGTTTAATGTTTCGTTGCGGATGCGGTATCCTAAGTCAATTAAGATTATTTTATGTTATGGTTGCCGTAAATTATTTGTTCTTCCAGGTCAAGCTATGGACATCGGCGCACCTGCGATATTGTTCCTTATTGACGCATGGGAAGGTCATTTAACACCTCCCGAAGCCGCTAGTATTGCCGATAAGGTAAGAATCTTTTTTGGATAAAATACACAGATTTGCTCATAAGAGGAAGGCTAAGATAAATATATTAGAATATTTATTTCAGCCCATAATTCAGGTCCATATTACAGTATGTCTTAACCACAAGGCTGTATGTATCTTTAGAACCGTAACAGTTAGCCAAGTAATCTTGACACATTACAAGTTTTTGCGCCCCTATCATGAAGTCTTCTAATGTTCTTTTGGAAATTCATATTTCTTTGTTTCATCACAAATCAGCTAATCTCGTCAACTCCAAAGTCCCAATTTACAGTGTTAGTACAATCAATTAAAAGAATACGCTGGTGAAACCTAATATAATAATATAAAAATGGAATGTCACTAACTAAATACATTACCCTACGTTTCCACCAGGCGTCCTCGGGTCGCGACGTGCCGACAGTCCGCGCGGCGGCCGAGCTAGCTCTGTCCGTGCTGCCTCACGCGCACGCACTCAACTACAACGAGATACAACGCGCAGTACTGCAGTGTAAGGAGCAAAGCGACGCCATGCTTGAACGGGCCTGCCTCACTGTTGAAGCTGCTGCTAAAGGTATAGTATTTATACTTATATTATAAAGAGGAAAGATTTTTATTTTTGTATGTATCGAATATGGTTATGTTGAATGTCTAACAAGATCGGGGACTCTACACTCGAAGTTGTGGACCATTATCTACTTGGGACAAACAGTCCAGTTGGGTAGGTCTAACTTCGAGAAAGAGGTCAATCGTCGAATCCCACTCGGCTGGGCAGCGTTCGGGAAGTTGCGCGGTATCTTCTCGTCCAACTTACCACAGTGTCTTAAGACGAAAGTCTATGACCAGTGTGTGTTGCCAGTGATTATATACGGGACCGAAACGTGGTCGCTCACAATGGGCCTCAAAAGTAAGCTCAAAGTCACCCGAAGGGCAATGGAGAGGGCTATGCTCGAAGTTTCCTTTTGTAATCGAATCAGAAATGAAGAGATCCGCATGAGAACCAAGGTTACCGACGTAGCCCGATGAATCGCCAGACTTAGTGGCAATGGGCAGGGCACATTGCTCGCAGAACGGATGGCCGATGGGGCCGAAAAGTTCTGGAGTGGCGACCGCGAACCGGAAGACATTGCGTTATAAACGGAAGGTCTCCCACCAGGTGGACCGATGACCTGGTGAAGGTTGCGGGGATCCGCTGGATGCGAGACGCACGGGACCGGTCAATGTGGCGACACCTGCCCGGGGGAGGCTTATGTTCAGCAGATCCCATTACCTTCTGTCCTCAATGACACGTCGCTGCAAGTTGTTATATAGAAACTTAGGCTGCATATAAAAAATATGCATTATGTATAAGACTATAAAATGCTGTTTCCTTTAGGTGGCGGAGTATACCCAGAAGTCCTGTACACAGTAGCCCGCTACTGGCACGAGCTGTACCTGCGCCAGTCCAACGAGGAGTCGGAGCCGTTGCTGGACGAGCCGCAGTACCGCGCCGCGCCGCCCCCCCTGCCCGTGCCCGTGCCCTACCCCATCCCTTACCCGTTTACCTATCACCCTTACCCACCCACGATCTATCAGCTGCCGGTCAGTATACAATAGGGTAGTTGACAAAAAAATCTAAAAATTAAGACGATACAGTGCTTTGAAAACTCGTGTGACGTCACATCGCACCACATTTTTTTACCGCGTAGTGGCCCCCACTCATGATCTTTGACGCGTTTTATCTTCGTCAATTTATATTCATTTAAAAAAAAAAAAACACGTATTCAATATTTTTCGATAATGTAACTGACGGACTGAACTGAATCATATTTTTTTTACTCAGGACTCATCCCTATTTAGCACAAAGACAATCAAACTGAATAACTTTCTCTATTGGCCTTCATGGGAAAATCAGCTGTCATTTGGGTACTGAAGTTTTAATGTGCAGGCAGTTAAATATTTTTCGGGTTTATGATGCTGGTCTCATCGAAAAAGTAGTTCCGCTTGATGGTCTGGATATACCCACATATAAGTGGTATTTTTTTTAAAAAGTATCTCTACATTTAAGAGTGTACAAAAATAATAAGAAAGAAAATAAACGTAAGAATACCTAACAGTATTTTATGTAATCTAGGAAAAAAATCTAATATATGAATAAAGCAGGTAACCCTTTTTTTTAAATATGACTACACTTTTCTTATATTTTATGATGGATGGCCAAATCCGAAACAATGAGAAATATCGAAAAATATTCAAAGCAGTCTCAACAATAAAATTTTATTTAAAAATAAATCTATATTCCTAGCCAGTAATCGAACCTGTTGATTTGGGAAAAAATCAAACGCACTGTACCGACGGTCACTGTACGGACGGGTCTCTCTGACGGTCGACCACTTTTCAACCTTATAACTCAGGGAATGAGACTGAAAATTAAGTACTCGACTTCAGTGAGCGCGGTATTACATCTTTCTAACATAGTATACGGAACTAAAGGTGATCCATATCTTTTGGTTTGCAGTTCGCTGGCACGGGCCCGCCTCACCCGCCCCCACAGTTCGCGCTACCGCCGTATTTCGTGCGAGGCATCGTCGCGCCGCCCGGGGCGACGCCACTGCAACAACACCCGCAACATCAACAACACCCGCCACTCCAACAACACCCCCCGCTTCAACAACATCCCCCGCTCCAACAACTTCCGCAGCTCCAACAGCATCAGCCTCTACAACAACATCAGCCGCTGCCGCAACATGCTCAACCATTGCAACAGCATCCACAGCCGTTGCCACAACATCCGCAACCGTTGTCTCAACATCCACAGCCGTTGCAACAACATCCACAGCCGCTGCAACAGCATTCGCAGCCGTTGCAACAACATCCTCAGCCATTGCAACAACATCCGCAGCCGCTACAACAACACCCGCAGCCGTTGCAACAACATCAGCAGCCGTTGCAACAACATCCGCAGCCGTTGCAACAACATCCGCAGCCGTTGCAACAACTGGCACAACAGTTACAACAACATACGCAGCCGTTGCAGCAACATCCGCAACCGATGCAGCAACATCCGCAACCAATGCAGCAACATCCGCAACCTATGCAACAACATCCCCAACCAATGCAGCAGCATCCGCAGTCGTTACAGCAACATCCACAAACGATTCCACAACATCCTCAGCCAATGCAACAACATCCGCAACCGATGCAGCAACATCCTCAAACTATGCAGCACCCGCAACATCAGCCGATGCAACATCCGGGAATAACGCAAGTCACACAAATGCCGCAACACGTTACGCATCCACAAACTATAGCTGTCAATGTAAATGCAACCGTTCATCAAGTTGTAAGTATCGCCGTCTAGAATTTGTTTTGTAGTCCTAATCACGGCCGTAAAAATGGTTTTTATTTTGTAATTTAAGAGGGTCTTCGGTCTCGTTTCTTTAATAATCAGTCATAAGTTGCTGTACAAATAATGTGTCTAAAGTAAGTAAACAATAACATTGATTTTATGAAAAAAAAATAAAAAATTATAGGAATTATTCAGGAAGATAAAAGGGGAAAACATTTTTATGAAGAATCGAGAGAGTTACTCTGTGCATTCAAACTTAAAAAACCACAACCTAAAAATCTGTACCTGCAACACACCTTTACAAGTTTAACTTTTTCCCCTCCAGCATCCAGCACCGATTCCTCCTCCGATGCCGGCTCCACAACAAATGGTACAAGTAGGAGGGGTGACCGGCGCAGGCCTAAACATGGGCAATGTGGGCAACGGAGTGGGCACCGTGGCCAACGTGGGTGTGGGCAATGTTGCCCAACCCAACGGTACCACGTCAGTGCCCTGCGTCAATCAGACGCAGCTGAGAAGACTGCTGGCGGCTTATCGAGTGGGCATGCTTGCCTTGGAGACGCAAGCAAGAAGGGTCCATGACGATCGCCCACAGAATAAGTTTGGCAGGTATGTAGACTTTTTGAGGGTTTCAGGTTTGACTTGACAGAGATTGATAGTAAACTATGTTCCAGTTTTTTTTTATATGTAACTTTAATATGCTTACTTGCCTACAGTTTGTATATTTTTACAACCTCAATAATAGTAAACCAACTTAATTGTGACGAAAAACACGATATCAAAAACGTGTGTTTTTGATATCGTGTGTTTGAATAGATTATATCGACGGGTCCGGCACGGTAAAGGCACGGTTGGCGCAGTGGCTAAGCGATTGGACTGCTGCGCTGCGTGTCGCGGGTTCGATCCCCGCACGGAACAAATATTTGTATGGCCTACAGATAGTTGTTCTGGGTCTGGGTATTTGTGTATGTGAGTTTAAATGTTTGTGAACGCATCCACGATACAGGAGAAATTCCTAGTGTGGGGCAACATTTAAAAAAAAAAATGTTCAAGTGTAAAAACACACCTTTACGGTCAGAGAACGGTTTTAAGGTCGTTGCTTAAAATGATGTCAATTACCAGTTTACGAGCTTGTAATTCTGAAGTCGATATGCTTAATTCGCTTGCCATTGCGGACGCTAATGTTTTCGGTCCGCCAGGAAGTCAGAGAGATAGAATTAATTTAATTTAGAATAAATGGCTTACTACGGTACTCAGAGATATCTTATGATTACTTAAGCCGTCACTTAGTAAAGGTTTGACATACTTTTTTATGAGAAAACTGTCAAAACCTTTACTAAGTGATGGCCTAAGTAATCGTTAAAGCTTTCTGAGGTCGGCAGTAAGTTACTTTACTAATATAATGAATGAATAGGTAACTATGTTGACGGTTTTCTTCCTCCACTCAGGAACCCGCCGTACGGCGAGCACGTGAAATGGCTGCTGCGCATCTCGAAGCGTCTGGGCGCGCAGTACCTGCACCAGTTCTGCGTGTGCGCCGTGAACTCGGTGGTGTCGCCGTTCGTGCTGTACGAGCTGTGCGTGGAGTCGGCGCACTGGCTGGCGCGCGGCGGCCCGCACCACCTCGTCATGCAGCACCTGCGCGGCACCCTCGCGCCGCTCGTGCAGAAGTGCCAGCAAATGTAACTCACGATCTTTTTAACTATACTTGCTGTCAATTAAGATGTCAATAACGGTCGTTGCCCTTTCCCTAATATCAGTTCGTACGAACCAAAACAAATGAACCATGTATCGTTTTTCATTATAAAAAATGTTGAAGATCACGATAGGTGACGATTCAGGACATGGACAGGCTTATTTTTGGATTTCAAAGTTAAGATAATAAATGTAGGTGGGTCAATGACCACTATTAACATCTTATTTGGCAGCAACATAAGTACATACTTTTTCCACCAAAAATTTGGGTGTCGCTTGTATATCGCAGACAGCGCGTGTTTTGCGATATTCTTATTTTTATCTCCTAGGTTTCATTATTGCGTTTTTTTTTGTTTTGTGCGTAATCGCGTAATCATGAAATGACCTCTCCCATTCGGGGCGGAACAGAAGGAAATGTCAGACTTGTACTAAAACCCATCCATGTTCCTTCTTAGCCCTTTGTGTTCTGGGGCCGCGGTATCTCTTTCGTATAGTCCCGCAGCCCTGGCTTCATTATTGCCTGCCTGCCTCGCTCGCGCCGTTATAATTTTTTTTTCACTGAATTTCGGGTAACGGTATAGATGTCTGTGGTATTTACCACAGGCGCTCTATCGTATTATAATTATAGGGTGACCGATTTATGTTCGCCTGACTGGTCTAATGGACTGGATAGTTGCTTTTTTTCGCGATTTCAGGTTTGGTCCAGTTGTTTGTTATCATGAGCACAATCACGCGTGTATTATCGGTCACTAATCTCGCGAGTTAGATAATAATCTAACGGCATTTACAATTTTACAGTAGCATATATAATATGAGTCCACAGCGCGTATTTTGCGATATTATTGTTTTTTTTACCCAGAGTATCGGAACTCTCTGCGTCGCCAATTATTCATTTTTGCCTGAGACATAGCCACAACATAAGCGTCTGTTGTACATATTTTTCAGTCCATGTTGAAGTTTTCATACATTATTTTATCCGACAGGTACATCCAATGCATACATCAGAAGCTTTACCACTTGACTACAGTGGAATACGAAGAATTTGTGGCTATCGTGTTATCGGCCCGCACCGCATTTCAGCTAACGCCTGAAGGAAACACGCAGTTCAAGGAGTGGCTCGCGTCACTTCGCAGGTCTGTACTTTATCCTACACCTTCAACATACAATGTCGGACTAACACTCCCAACTGGTTAGGGTGCAATAGGTTAGACGTACTCGTAATATTGTGGAAAGGCAGGTTTTTCTTGATTTACGGTAATGAAGTAGTGTGGTATTCCCTATTTTTTGTTTGAAGTTATTTTATTAATGTTTTTGTAATTTCAAAGCTTATTACCATTTCATCACCCAATGTAATTTCTTTGGCTACTTGTGGTTGGCATGAAGTCTAGAGAGTTATGTATTAGTTGATCATTAACACCTATATAGGAATAGGATAGGTTTTTCGCTAACTAACTATTAGTACAATACTAACCCTTTTTCTTCAGTCTACTTTCACGACGTGCATGGTGATGGTAAGCAGCTTACACTTATATTTTTACTCTCAGATAAGTATAGAAGTTAACTCGGCTTCATCACATCTGATTGTGAACTGACATAACTTGAAAGTGTGAGTACATCACGTACTCGTACACAAAACACTGCATGTTAATTCGCCGTGCGCTCTTGGCTACGAATAGAAAGTCATTCTAAGGATTATAAAAACATTACTCTCGCTTCTATGTGCCCAAGATGTGCATAATATTATAAACAGTAGTGAGTTGTTAACTAGTAGTTAAAAAACCAACAGTTGGTATGTAATCAACTTTCTATGCTCGAAAAACCTATTTTTATAAAAATTTGTAGTAATGTTATGTTTTTTTGTTTTATGTCGAAGCCCTTATTTTCAGTAAATTGATATCATTACATATCATCAATCTGCACATAAAGACGCTTGATATTTTGTATTCGACTCCACGATGTGTTGGAGTCTTTTAAGAAGGTTGATGTTCTGTGTTGTATAAGGGACGTGTACTGGCTGTTTCTGTCGATGAAGAATGCATGGATGTAAGAAACTAATTCTGATGTGAATTGTCGTAATATTATTATATAATGTAACTTTCAACAGTGTCGACGCTTATTAGTATTGACGTCCCTTAATGTCGTATTTTTCTTATAAGAAGGAATCATGACGATAACATTGAAGAAATAAAGGGTTTAATATTCGTTTTCAGATCAAAATCGTGCAAGAAAGACCTTTGGACGCAGCTGAATGTGGCTCTGCAGGGCAAATGACGTCGGCAGCCGATAGTTTGTACAGTGCGGTGTACCGCGCGCAAACTGTCACAACACAGGCGGTGGCTATCGCCGCGGTATCGGCTTGTATACCATCTACATAATCCCTAGCTGTATATTATAGAGTGTTATTTGTAATTTAAGTACTTGTTCATCTCGGAGACGACTAACAATACTCGAATGAATAATGGATTTACCCGTTTCACAGGATTAGAGGATATAATAAATTAGTATCGTTTTGGATTTGATGGTTATTAAATTTATGACGCGAACTAATAAATGATGTAATAATGTGCAAAAAAGTGAATACATTATGTATTAAATTGAAATTAAGTTGGGTGCGAGAAAGGAAAATGTGTTGGGTACTGTTTGCGTATGTGAACTTAAGTTACAAATAACATAATTCCAACTTGAGAAGGATATAACCTCTGTTAGTAATAGTAACACTCGACTTTGAGGGTAATCGATCTCAGTATATACACGAACGGAATGTATCGGTATCACAGAATAATGTTGCTAACTCCTATTATACGTTAAACATTTTAGCACATTCATATTTTTGTATGGATCGTATGATTTCAATACGTTGTGGCTTTCGCGAGAATCGTCCGTTTTTGTGTCGTAGAAAATACAAGAGATTATTGAACATTTGTTAGTCTTACTTCATTGTTGTTGTTTAAATCCACTTTACTAACATGAGAGGCAAGTTCATGCTCATTTAAAGGTTGTGCTTTAAATAGTCTGAGATTTGGTTGTTATTGGAGTTTTATTATAAGACGAATTCATATTTGCAGCATTGCTACTTAATTGAATGTGGAGTTTAGCAACATTTCATTTTGTCTTCGTTTAGACTGTGCAATGTGACTTCTAATAATGTTAACAACTTCGTCTTCTGTGCTTAATGTGCAAAGCATTGCACTATATCATATCTTATGTCTTATTTGTCTTTTCCGTGAATTTTGAATATTCTTGACACACTTGAACTAGTCAGTGGTTTTGAGGATCCGTATTTGGTGAACCAGTGGAACTTCATAACTGTAGCTCATTTAGTTTTCTTTTCTTTGAATAGCGTAATGTAAGATACTTGTTTTCTTTTAATGTCTTTTTATGCATAGGGGCCAGTAGTGTCCTTCGACTGCATTCGCGTAAAAAGCATTAAAAATAACGAATTAATGAGAAATGTTAATCAGTAGCAGAAACTATAGCCAATATTTTAATGCAAATTTTGAGCTGAAACGTTTCAGTTATGATTATTATTTTTTTGCTTTTAGTTAATTCAACAAACATGCTAGGTGGGCATCTGATAACATAGAGGAATCGATTATTTTTGGAGAAGTAGAAACGAGAGACGTTGCTTACTTTCATGGCAATCTTCTAACCAAGTCATAATGATTGATGCAAGGGATTTATCAAAGTGGTTCAACAGGTTCATGTCTATTCTATGAGAAGTCCTAAAGAGTAACCTTGAATTATGTATTTATAGTTTGGTTAAGACTTGTCTGATTAGGACTTCGAAACAAGATCGAGAAATTTGGGCGGTAATTACTTAACTTAAATCAGTGTCCACTTAGCGGATTATCGTGAAGATCTCTATCCTTTGTAAGCTTTTAGAAAATAGTACGTCACTCATTTATTGTACGCGTATCATTGTTTGTTTAGTGTAATGTGAGTTAATACATAAATCGAAGAAGACGTGAAAGGAGATTGCCGTGCGCTATATTTTATGTTTGATTTTTTTAATTAAGTATAAATTGCGCTGTATACTCTTTAACACTTATTTGAGTTTACTGCCGAGAACGTATTGTTACTTGTACCATACGTACTTTTTTGCATTATATAGCGACTACAGTGTATTTACTGTGTGATTGCTGATTACTCTAGACATTTTAATCCTGGAACATAAATATAGTGTAGTCGATTTATAAATTGTCATGTTTTTAAAAGTGACTCAATATAAATATATATAAAAAAAGAAATTTCAAAATTTGTAACCATAGTCCATATAATGAGAATTGGCGTAAGATTGTTTCAAGTGACCTAAATAGCGTCATTAGACTACAGAATATTAGACAGAATGTAGACGAGAACCGTCGATACACTATTTTTGATATTCTCTTGTCGAAATTTGCAGTTTCATGAATGTTTAAGTAATAACGTCTTGCGGATAAATGTAGACGTGCTATCTATTAACTATAGTAACTTTATTTACACGTTTTTATTACATTATAAATATATATAAATAAATTGTAATGCATAGTAGCGCGTTGGAAACCTCTGAAATATGAAAATAATGTGTATGATGCATGTGCTGGCAACAAATCATTACAGCGACATTGAACTTTGTCGATGACATTCGTGTTATTGCTAAGTCTGACTTACCACACGATTGTCTCGTAAGATACATACGCTACTATATCAAGTAAGGTGATGAGTAATATACTGATTCTACTTAATCCTGCAAAATCTTGGTTATTTGTAAGCTCACCATTCCACAGTCAGATAATATACATTCAAGTACCTAAATGAAGGTCGGTAAAATGTGTACTATAAATTAGAAGTAACACAATGGTATGATTGTGCATATTATATGAAATGTAAAGAGCGAGACTATCTCCTTAAACTGAAGCAATATGAAATATCATTTTTATAAATTATGACAAATTAGATATTTATAGAACGTGTAACCTTTCGCATGGGTATTATAGTAATTGATGTACAATTTTTAAGTATTCATATACTGAACACTCCTTTTCAGTAAAAAATATTAAAGTTCTCATACCATTCGTTTCGCGTTTTCATCTTTATTTACAAATATGATACTCGTAATATAAATTGCTCAATGAAGTAAGCAACCGTATCAGGTTTAATTGCCCTGAATACTGTATTGTAGTAAGAAACACTCAAGTTGTCGCTGACAAATTAACCGGATCTATTAATTGGTGTTACGTACAAAACGATACACTGATTTAAATTGAGCTTCTTTGATGTTTGCAAACAACGATGGCGCTGTCGAAAGAAATACATGATTTAACTTCACTTTCTCAAAAGCTATTCAGATTGAGATAGCACTCATAATAGGGTAGTTAACAAAAAAATCTAATTAGTCCGTCAGATAGATTTCCAAAAATATTGTACACGTATTTTTTCTTTTATCACGTAAACAAACAATGAAAACAATACAGTGTTTTGAAAACTTGCGGGACGTCATATTCTAAGACATTAGTATGGCATTTTTTACCGGTCACTGACGTCACAAACCCCCACTCAAATTTTAGACGCGTTTTATCTTCGTCAATATTTATTGATTTGATAAAACGAAAAATATGTATCCAATATTTTTGGATAATCTAACATACGGGCTAATTAGAATCACATTTCTTTTTGTCAGTAAACTTTCCTATTATGTAATCAATATTTCTGCTTGAACTCGGGTCGCGTCCCTGTTAACCAACACACCATCAAAATTGGTCTATGAAGCGACCTATGCCATGCTTCTCCTTGCAAACTACAAAAAAGCCGAGGTAAATAAGTTTGTATTGTTTATTAAAAATTGAGGAAAACAAGTCTGACATTGGAATGGAATTTGTTGCCAGCCTTAGCATCAACTAGGTTTAGTTCAATATCTTTATAAAATTAGATGTTTACGTGCATTCATTAAGTGTGGATGTTTTAGCATTCAGTAGATAGTAAATTTTTAGAATGCTAGTTAGTATAAATTGAAGATCGGAAAAATTTGGATCAAAGCTAAGGTTTATGATTTTAAAATGTCGTTCATAGTAAGTATCGGAAGAATGGTTGTATAGTATTCCCTGAATAGAGTATTCCCAGTTTGGTATTCATGGTTACAATTATCTCCTGCACAAAGTTTTGCTCTTACCAACTCGTTAATAATGCACTTTGAGTTTCCGATCTTGTTTGTGTGATTGTTAGGGAATAGCATTTCGTACAGTCAGTCTTATTTTGTTTTAGATGTATAGATACATGATTAGATTCTAAGGAATGTACTGCAAAGATTGGACATCTTCAACAGTGGTACGGAATATTTTAAAATAAACGTTAAATGATAAGTACGACCACAATATTATTTTACCGTGTGGGTATCTTTGCAGTAACTCTCCCAATCGCGTCCAACTATATCAAATGATTTCAATACATTTTATTTATTTTGACTACCTCGTTAATCAGACAAACAAATCTAGCAAGGGTTTATCTAAAGTCATTAGGTTAGCACGCCTCAAAGTGATCTCTTAAGATCGTGAAATAGTCTTATATTACTTTAATTTCATTGTACCTACCTATTTCTGATAACTTTGTTAAGTTACACAGAGTTTCTGAACTTGAATAATTCAGAATCTTAGATATGTTACGTTCGTTACTACTTATGTAATTATCTAAGTTGGCGTTATATAGCCTAATTTGATTCTTGCTACAAAATGTTCCAAACTATATTGCTTGCAATGGAATTAGAACATTGTTTTGTGTGACGTTGAGTTTTTTTTTCAAAACTTATGTCTAGGATTCTGAATTTAAGTTTAGCTAACATCGTGATGTGAAGCTTTAGGGCACGTCACGAAATACTATTCTTTCAACGCATACACAAGAAAATTATAGATAAATGTAATAATATATTTGGAAAGACATTAGTCGTCATAGATATTTGCCGTCCATAAATTAATTTGCAATTCTGTAAAGCTATAGTCTTTCTTTCATGACATCTTCCTATTAAAAAATAAATTAAATGATTACGTCAATAGTTATATTTGAATATACACAAATTTATTATATCATCGTGTACTGCTCGTCGCGCATTATTAACATTTACTGGTATGTATTATTAAAAAAAAATCTTTTTTTCGCAGTTGGCATTAAGGAGCGCTTTGACATTTTTGTCTCAAAAGAACTATTTTTACACTATAAAGCGTATTTAAATAGAAAAAAAAAAGATTAAATATATCGTTAGGTTCGTAAATATAGGATGTTAGGTCGGAGCATATTTTAATTAGTCATTTAATGCATGTTCATAGATTAATTCGCCCCGTGTCAGGCATGTGTGCGAGGTGATCCATAGGTGTTGCGGTATCCCATTGATTTGCAGTTGTAGGTATCACATATCAGTTCAGTTGTACTTCACTTTGGAACATGTACTAGCACGACGACAGAACAATGATATACAAGTTATCGAACCAGCATAATTTAATTTTATCACAATTTAATTATTGTATTGTAGCGTCGAATGTTAAATTAACTTACTAAGTCATAGGCATAATGTGGATTGGACATACATCAAATCGATTCGAAAAAGAACAATGTGATGTTCGTTGTTTTGGCTGTCGGTTCAGCAGAAGGCGTAAAGCCAACAGTGCCTATAACTAATAGAACAGAAAATGTATCCCTAATGATTTAGATCTAGAGGATATTGTATGTCTTGTCCACAGTATTGGTCTGCATCCTTAAAGTAGTAGGGCACTACTACTAGAGAATATTGATAGTACAGGATCGTGGGCAATGGGTCGTTAGCTGCACCAGTTGTACTGAATTTTGTTCTTTAATACTCATGGCAGTGTATGCTTGTCGAACTACGTCACATCACAAGTCAGTTAGAAGTATTGAGGATAACAGTCTAGCAAGTTTGTTTAGTTCTAAATCAAAGATGCATAATTATTTTATACATCTGGATTTGTAGTTTAATTATTGCACTTTGTAAGTGTGGTGTCTCCGCCTATTAAAGTATTTAACCATTTACAGAGTTCGAATGACTCCTTATAAGTGTACGTAATAAATTTATATAATGATGATATTTTATTGTTCATATTGCATATTTACTGTTTGAAGAGTGTAGTTGCAAAGCAAAGGTCTGCAGGAATATTGTGTATCTTTTAAATGACAGTGGCTATCAGATAGTGTGGCTATCAGAGATTAATTACTGTTAAATAGTTCCATTTTGTACTAAACCATAACCAATTTGACAGTTAATCCATGGACAATATGATAGCCACTGACATTTAAAAGATACGCAATAGCCCTGCTGGTTGGCATTAACGGGTTAAAAGTACTTACTAAAATAATTTTGACTACTCATCTAAAGAATGGTGGTGAAAGTCATATTCGGTTGTTGCACTTTTATTATCAACAAGACAATATGATCTATAATAGTGCGACATCATTATCGTAGTTGTATTGTCACTTTGAATAACCGCCTTTTTTCTTGCGTCTACGCTTTTCGAGTGCAATCGTTGGAGAAACAGTGAAAAGCAAACGTAACAATTACCGAAGTATCTTGTTAAATATTGTTCAGCTCGTATTACATTATAGCATTTTTTTGCGAAAATATCAAACGAACTGTTTAATTTTTTTGTGCCACGATCGTTTCCTAACTGTCCACCATGTTAACTTGCAGGACGTAAGACTGACAAGAACACTGATATAGTCGAAAGTGGAGACTTGAATATAAAACCCGGGATGTCGAAAAACAAAACTGTTATTATGTATGTACGTTTTATCTGTTTTTTTTTTTATTAGAAGTTGATTTTATGATGCTCAACATTTTGTTTTAAGACATCCTGCATAATTATAGAAAGTGCCCATACATAATATAGTATTTATTAAATATATAGCACTAGACATTTTGCTCCGTTGTGCAAATGGTTGTAATTATAAAAGTACCTATAGTTAATATTAATTAGTAAAAATGATAGACTGTTTTGCACGACTTCTGGTTTGACCGTGTCAACTTTTCCTCACGTTGTCATTTTCTCATGCAAACAAACATTGTTTGAACACTTTGTGATGACAAGTTCTGCTTTGAAGTTTGCTGGTTGCATGTCAACCCATAAAGTTTTCGATATTTGGTACCTTGCAGTATCATCCCACTTAAAATGTGTATTTCTACTCAAACTCGAAATATTTTGACTTCTTGAACATTTTATTATTACTTTTACGATTACACTATAAGTCTTTTTTGGCAGCATATTCGAAGTAATATTATTTAATTATTCAATATACTTATCTATAATAAGACTCGTGTGTTTTATTTGTACAAATATAATACCTATTGCTGTTTTTAACTGACTTCTAAAAAGAAGAAGGATTTTTTTTCTGTCTTAGTAGATCAATAATAAACTTCAAGTCTTCAAGGGTGTTTTGTTAGTTACATAAGCAACAAGTCGTGCGTAATTATTATTGATGATACTTAGAAGTACCCACAAAGGCCATTGTTAGTGTACCAACAAGTCTTCTGTTCACTATCAGAATAACTCGATCACTCAGTGCACATAAGTATTTCCTATTTGTCTAAACCTTGAAAGTGAAATATTATGTAGTTATACATTACTGATAAACAAGAAGTACCTATACGGAAGTTATTGTGCTTTGTTTACATAATACCTTTACGCCCGTCCATATTTATTTAATGAAATTGACTAACAATGAACTCGATTATCAAAAAACAATAATCATAAAACTTGTATCAAAAAAGGTTACTTAGTGTATTATATTTTTGTTTGTTGTAATAAAATTAGGTCGATTGGCCCAGGATAGTAACAAGCGTTCCCTATTCGATTGATTCATGCCTTATCTATCACGAGATACCCATTAGGTTTCTCAATTATAAACGTAAAGTGACCTTATCTGGCCGAAACAATTGCTAAACAGCCATTAATTGCTTGATCTGAGATAACTGAATAGCCCATTGTTAGGGTTCCGTAGAACCATGTTTTCATGAAACCCTTATAGATTTGCCATGTCTGACGTCCGTCCATCTGTCTGTCCCGCAATCCGCACTATATGTATTTCAAAGACTTATAGTAGGGGAGCCCGCGATGCTAAATGGGGATTTACTCGAGCGTCATAGAGACCTGGGTTGCAAAGCTTAGATGATAAGAAGAAAAAATTAAAACATTTTTTGGTATACCTTTTCATCACTCACATCACACTTTTTTACTTTTAAGACCGCGGTTTGCTTAATTTTTTATTTGAATTTTATTTTTGTGTGTTATTTAATAAATACGTAATAATATACATATTACTTTCATTATGTAATATTCTACTTAAAGTTGGTTTGTTATTTACATAATACGAGTAGGTAAATAACACTCACTAGACCGCGAGAACTGTTTGACCGCAATCTAAACGTATATGTTGACTTCAACTATAATAATTATAAAATACATATTTGTAATGTGCTCGCCAAGACCTTTCATTTGATACCAAACATGTTATGATTATCTCAATTTTATTTTTTTGGAGCTCATAAATTGACATTTAAATCCCGTCATAAAAAGAATTGTTAAAATTTATATAGCCTATGTCACCCGGGCTATTCTTACGAATCTATTGACACCTCATTTATTAATATACGTTCAGTAGTCTAGGCGCTACGGTGGAACATACAAACATATATAAATACATACATAGACTGCCAAATTCATTACCCTTCCTTTTGGCTTCGCCGTAGTCGGGTAAAAATTCGCCATTTTATAATACCCAATCGTGTCAGATATAATTAACTCACCCTACCTTAATCTGACGCGCTCGAGAATTTCCGCGAAAAAGTGCATGAAAAATGTCACGGTAGTAGCATAAATAACGAAAATACATATTATAAGAAAAACTATCACAGCTAAGTAGGCTTTACAAGTTTATGAGTAATGGTCGACCAACTTATAAAATGTACTTGTATGAAAAATTTTCCTATACCATAATGGATGGGAGCGCAGGTCTCAAAACTGCAAAATATGTAAGTTTTGTTTTATATTTACAATGGAAATCATCGCTCGGAGGCAGGTAGGCAGGGTAGTAAATCAGTGTAGTAAGTTTACATATTTTGATGCGCAACTACGGAACCCCACATTGTGGTGTTCCGACATCTACTTGCCGGTTATTTAAATTCTTTTGAAATAAGATTATTATATCAAAATGTAGGTACCTACTTGATAATAGTGACAGATTTAATCGGGTTTTACTGCCTCGATGGTCTATTAGTCGCAAAAATGACTGCTCAACATGAGGCACTGGGTTCCAATCCTAGGTCAGAAATTTCTCAAGGTTAAGGTCAATGGCAATAGGTTCGCCCCCTATTTCATGGCACATTACAAAATTACTTGCAAAATGTGGGTATAAATACCATGGGTACCTATATTTCTGGCTAACCCTTGGGGGTTTGGTACCTACATGCATGATGTTATGTTAGGCGATTAACACAGGGCACCGCGCACCGCCGCGGTAGGCGGTGAAGCGGATCTCATGTCGCATTGATCTCTAATAAATCCGTAGATGCCTAAGGCGATTAACACACGGCATCGCGCACCACCGCGGTTGGAGGCGAAGCGGATCTCATGTTGCATTTACCTCTAATAAATCCGTAGATGCCTAACACACATACACCGGCCGACCGCGCGGTCGAGCGGTGCTCTCACCGCCACCGCCACTCCGCGCTGCCGTCCGCACGGTGGAGCGGCGCCTCACACACGGGGCGCGGCATAGCCGCGCGGATCATCGTGGGTGCAGGAAGTGTTGCAATTTAAAAATGGATTCGATGTCGAAAAGTTTATTTCGGAGATTGAAAGCCGCTCTACTATCTGGGACATGAAAAGTACACAATATAGTGATAGACTGCTTAAAATGAAGCAATGGGAAGAAATTGTTGCCTATATATATATTTGGAGCCAGGACAAACTTGTGACAAAGATAAAAAAGAACTTGGTAAGTTTAAAAAATATATTTTCTTTAAGTATATTTACTTTGCCATGGTAGCGGTTCTCATTTACAAAATAATCATCTAAATTAACAAACTGATCAAAACCGAGTAGATTCCATCCGCGCGGACAGGCGCGTTAACCGCCTTACCGCGCGGGGCACCGCTACGAAATCCGCTTTACCGTCGCCGCCCTACGCGGCGGTACGCGGTGCCGTGTGTTAACGCCTTATGCGTTGTTTTATATACCTAGTCGAGTTGCAAGTGGTCTTAATACAGATAAGGACAACTTTAAATCTACGAAGATAATAATATGCTCGATTTAATCAGCAGATTCTTAAAATACATCTTATGACCTACAAGGGTCGTTTCAGAGTTTGCAAGGACATTCGGTCAAGTTGTAGGAAATGTCTGTAATGGTTTCTCTTACGTTGTCCCGTGATCACACCTTCGCACAAAAGTTTCTGCTGGATGTAGTGAAGAATTATACTATAAAACATTCAATAGATTTGACGATGTAAAACGTTAGGCGAAGTGGAGAAGATTACCAGAACAGTTTTTAGCCTGCTTTGTCCAACTCCCGGACAAAGGCCTCCCGCACGTCCTCCTTCCAGTTTTGACGGATCCGGTACACTTGCACGAAAGACACTTGCGCGAAAGACACTTGCGCGAGGCCACTTGCGCGACTAGACACTTGCGCGATTGGACGTTTGCGCGAGTGGACACATGCGCGAGTGGAAACATGCGCGACTGTACAGTTGGGCGACTGAAACTTGCGCGAGAGACACTTGCGCGACTAGGTATTAAACGTGCGCGAACATCACGCCTGTTTTCCACGAATGGGTCGGCAGAAATGTACCGTAGCATATCCTTGTTTTTGTATTTTTAAATTTAATTCTAGATATTTCATAGAAAGAAAAGGTTTTTTTGGTCAGTTTTTTTTTTATTTTCAAAATGAAAATCCAAGATGGCGGCTAAGAAATTTTCCGAGTTATCCAACATGGGTATCAATTTTAGGGTTTCAGGGGCCGGAAAAACCGAAAATGAGGTCAAAATGAAAATCCAAGATGGCGGCTAAGAAATTTTCCGAATTTTCCGACATGGGTATCAATTTTAGGGTTTAAGGGACCGGAAAAGCCGAAAATTAGGTCAAAATGAAAATCCAAGATGGCGCCGAAGAAATTTTCCGAGTTTTCCGACATGGGTATCATTTTTAGGGTTTCAGGGTCCGGAAAAGCCGAAAATTAGGTCAAAATGAAAATCCAAGATGGCGCCGAAATTTTTTTCCGAGTTTTCCGACATGGGTATCAATTTTAGGATTTCAGGGTCCGGATTAGCCGAAAATTTGGTCAAAATGAAAATCCAAGATGGCGGCTAAGAAATTTTCCGAGTTTTCCGACATGGGTATCAATTTTAGGGTTTCAGGGTCCGGAAAAGCCGAAAATTAGGTCAAAATGAAAATCCAAGATGGCGCCGAAAAAAATTCTGAGTTTTCCGACATGGGTATCAATTTTAGGGTTTCAGGGTCCGGAAAAGCCGAAAATTAGGTCAAAATGAAAATCCAAGATGGCGCCGAAAATAACTGGATATTATTTCGAAGATAACTGGATCGGAAGAATGGAAAGACGAGGAAGACTACCGCCTAGATTCCCAATTGATTTATGGAACACATTTGACGCAGTTGTTCAAGGTTTACCCAGAACAAACAACTCTGTGGAAGGGTTTCATAGAGGATTTTCGTCGCTTTTATCGGCTAATCACCCTTCTATATGGAAGTTTCTAGACGGCTTACGTCGGCAGCAAACCTTGACAGAACTGAAACTAGAACAAATTTTATCACGAGGCTCAAACACAATTAGCCGACCCAGATAAGGGGAATCATCAGCAAGACTTAAAGATATTGTTGAATCTTTCGGTGACACAGAACTACTAGACTTTTTACGGGCCATTGCTCACAATTTTGAATTACAAAGTTAATAACTAAAACAAAATGAAGACCTTTAAAAACATGATCCACCACATTACATTATTGTTATTAATCATGTTTGTTTTTCTCTTAAAAAATAAAAAATTAAATAACATAAAACAAACTCAATCCACAACCAAAGAACAGTAAAACAATTACTTTTAAAACCCAAAACAAACGATAAAACAGAATAAAGAAAAAAACACAAAAAAACATGCCAGGTGATAGTCCACCTCCACGTGGTGCCTGGTGGAAACGTATTAACGGCTAACGGACCATTTTTTATGTTGTATTTTTTAATTGGAACTCTTGATCTCGCTTAATAGAAATCATGAGGTACATAAATACAATTTTACTAAAGTCTATGTTAAGTTCACATATTATGTATCATGATGATGTAACAAGCGAACCCAGAAGAAACTTGTTCACTCTTGTTTTCAAAGAAGACGGGTCATAATTATGTAGAAAGGAACACAAACACTGTCGGAGATAAAAACTATTTAAAATGAGACCTAAACATCCATAGTAACTTAAAATCTTAACCCTTTTTTTTTTTTTTTTTTTTTTTTTATTTTTTTTTTTTTTTTTGGTGGGTGTAAAATCATCGAATAACCCCTCCCGCTCTTGGGCAGAGCGAAAGGGAGTGTCAGACTTCTACTGACTAAAAACCACCCATGTTCCTTCTTCGCCCTCTATGTCGAGGCCGCGATAACCGTTGGACTACCCGCGGCCCAAAAATCTTAACCCTTGGCTTAGATTTTAATTTTTAGCTTCAGTGGCCCCTTTAATCCTAAAATTGATACCCATGTCGGAAAACTCGGAAAATTTCTTCGCCGCCAACTTCCTCATTTTCGGCTTTTCCGGACCCTGAAACCCTAAAATTGAAACCCATGTCGGAAAACTCGGAAAATTTCTTCGGCGCCATCTTGGATTTTCATTTTGACCTAATTTTCGGCTTTTCCGGCCCCTGAAACCCTAAAATTTATACCCATGTCGGAAAACTCAGAAAATTTCTTAGCCGCTATCTTGGATTTTCATTTTGACCTCATTTTCGGCTTTTCCGGCCCCTGAAACCCTAAAATTGATACCCATGTCGGAAAACTTGGAAAATTTCTTAGCCGCCATCTTGGATTTTCATTTTGACCTAATTTTCGGCTTTTCCGGACCCTGAAACCCTAAAATTGATACCCATGTCGGAAAACTCGGAAAAAAATTTCGGCGCCATCTTGGATTTTCATTTTGACCTAATTTTCGGCTTTTCCGGCCCCTGAAACCCTAAAATTGATACCCATGTCGGAAAACTCGGAAAATTTCTTAGCCGCCATCTTGGATTTTCATTTTGAGTTCATTTTCGGCTTTTCCGGCCCCTGAAACCCTAAAATTGATACCCATGTCGGAAAACTCGGAAAAAAATTTCGGCGCCATCTTGGATTTTCATTTTGACCTAATTTTCGGCTTTTCCGGACCCTGAAACCCTAAAAATGATACCCATGTCGGAAAACTCGGAAAATTTCTTCGTCGCCATCTTGGATTTTCATTTTGACCTAATTTTCGGCTTTTCCGGTCCCTTAAACCCTAAAATTGATACCCATGTCGGAAAACTCGGAAAATTTCTTAGCCGCCATCTTGGATTTTCATTTTGACCTCATTTTCGGCTTTTCCGGCCCCTGAAACCCTAAAATTGATACCCATGTCGGATAACTCGGAAAATTTCTTAGCCGCCATCTTGGATTTTCATTTTGAAAATAAAAAAAAAACTGACCAAAAAAACCTTTTCTTTCTATGAAATATCTAGAATTAAATTTAAAAATACAAAAACAAGGATATGCTACGGTACATTTCTGCCGACCCATTCGTGGAAAACAGGCGTGATGTTCGCGCACGTTTAATACCTAGTCGCGCAAGTGTCTCTCGCGCAAGTTTCAGTCGCCCAACTGTACAGTCGCGCATGTTTCCAGGCGCTTAAGTGTCGGTCGCGCAAGTGGCACTCGCGCAAACGTCCAGTCGCGCAAGTGTCCACTCGCGCATGTGTCCACTCGCGCAAACGTCCAGTCGCGCAAGTGCCTAGTCGCGCAAGTGGCCTCGCGCAAGTGTCTTTCGCGCAAGTGTCTTTCGCGCAAGTGTCCTGTTACCAGTTTTGACGAAACCTTCTCCAGTGCCGCAACTAGTCCTTCATGCGTCTGGTGCGAGCTATAACTACGCCCATGTTTTGTTTTTTATCATACTTGGTTCTTACAATGAAATGGATGATAATTACCTACCTATAAAAATAAATGTAATAACCAAAAATCTAGTTTTTGTATACTTAATTGTAAGTACATACTTGGTAAAGTTTTTAATAAGGAATTCTGGTCTGGTCATTTCTGCGCCCCTCCACAGGCTCTGCACCCTGTGCCTGGGCAGTTGGGCACTTGACTAAACTGCAAGGTTCGATAGGCACGGACAGAATATGGGAGAACTAATAAATATCGGATTTAACTAGTTTTCCATTTGAAGTGGCCTACTTACTCTGATATCAAAATTATTAATAATTTTGTTTCCTATTTATTGTAGTAGGTATCTGAACCTGACTATCTTTGTAGCTTTGGTAATAACCTCAGGCTTGCGCTTATGTTATGATAACGCCACGGATCGACAGAATGTCGGGCATACGATTATCTAGGTATGTACCAACTCGATTGGCAGGGTTCCTTTTTAGTTGATGGCATATATCTGGTTAAAACTATTTCTGGGGCAGCACCAAGAATGCATAGGTAATAAAATGCATAGGTACCTATAGTTGAAGCTGGTTCCAGCTTTCTCTTATTACGATAATATAATGCCAGCGTTGGCGTCACAAATGCTTATTATGAGAGCTTTGTTTTTAATGAGCAATAGTTTTTTTTTACTGTGTCAATCTTATTCCTCGCCTAATCTTTGTAGACTGCAGGCTTGCTGGCCTGGGGTACGAAGGATACAGCAGTCTTCTGTGCATTCCATTGCACGCCACTTAGCTCGATTCTCGTCATCCAGTGCAACCAGCCACCCTCTGGAGATCATCGCTGCAGCTAGCCTGAGGCTATGATTATCAATGTCCTCCACTGGTGGACAATGAGAACACACACACACACACTCACTGATGACACTGATGTTTAAAATTGTCTCGCTGTGTTCCAGCGAAGACAAACGGACATCGCCCCCGTAAACGCCTTTAGTGCAATTTTCATCGAAATCGTTTTCGAGAGCTTGATAACCATAGGATAAATTTTAATTCGTGTCGCTGTTTACCAATGGTGGAATCACCGTCTGAAGGCCTCGCAACAAGATTGCCGATTTAGCATAATTTAATCAAAATAAGTGGGCAGTTAAGTAGGCATACGTCATTACTAACAAAACCAGTACCTACAGTTTAAGCTAGCCTTTTATTCAATTGAAACTTCGCACTACGTTAGCCAAGCTCGAGTGTCAAAACGATACCTTTTAAAATCAAAAAATATTTCGACATGGAAAATCGGTAACGTGAAAATGTTGTCCGAAGGATAAAGCGGTGTCAAAGCAGATTCTATCGTAGATAAAAAAATATCGGTGAACTTTTGCAAAACCAAAAAACCGACTTCAAAAATACAAAAAGTGAAAAATGAAATTCACAAGAAAAATCAGCTTCAGACTTCAGAAGCTGATTTTTCTTGTAAAGTTTATTTTTCATTTTTTGTGTTTTTCGTTTTTATGTTTTTTACTTTTTTTGTGATTTTGAAGTCGGTTTTTTTATGTTGGGGTCTACACGAAAGCAGTTCAATACCTACCAGAAATGTAACAAAACTAGGAATTACGTAAATGTTAAGCACCAATTTACATATTTTATTTCAGCATCAGTTTTTTTTTATAATTTCAGCACGGAACACTAAAAATTGAGCGAGCGATTACATAGTGGTAAGAAGGTGGAGCACCGATAAGATCAGCGTCAGCGGCGTGCCGGCCAGTGGAACGCATGGCATCTCCAGCGGCAGGCGTGATTCACACGTGCGTAAGGAGCGACAGCAAAACATGACGACTTTTATCTTCATGTGTTAATACGAGTATTACGACTTTACACAAGTACCTACTAACTGTAAACGTTGATTGCTATATCTAATGTTGTAAACACATGCTGTTTGCAGAATAAAAGTTTATTGATTTCTCACAAGAATTAAGAAAGAAAATTTTTTTTCATAACAAAAAGATAACATATTATAGATTTTATGCAACCTTTTTTTTGGGGGTGGGTAATCATCGAATAACCCCTCCCGCTCTTCGGCAGAGTGAAACGTAGTGTCAGACTTCTACTGACTAAAAACCACCCATGTTCCTTCTTAGCCCTTGATGTCGAGGACGCGGTATCTCTTGCGAACAACCCGCAGCCCCTACGGAATTTTATGCAACCTAAAAATGACCGGGGTCACCTGCCGTATTACCACCACCTTAACTCTTAAGTTAAAAATAGACTGAATGAACTTTTCTATGTTTATAAAATATCGTTGTTTGTATGGGTCTCTAGAACTAGATAAACAAACAGTCATGTACAGACAAGGAAGTTAATATCTAGAAAATAGCAGTTTGTCGTGATACGTATTTGCCGCAAGCGGCAATGAATGATTGTCTATTTAAACAGGGATTATAAGTTCAATGTTTGCCATTTTACTATCAATTTCCGACTTAATGACTTACAGGCATGTTTTCGCATAGTTTAATAAACACGGGAGATTATTACGGTGGGTGTGCGTACGATATTAAGAAATTTTTCAACGTCGTAACAGCGTGAGTCGCATATCATATTAGGCAAAACGGAGAAGGAATATTTGGAAAGGCGTTCATTTCAACGTACCTACTAACTTAGGTATACGGTACATGAAAATATGATCGGTGGAAGTCTGCACCGAATATCTAACTAACCTACTTCGTAATGACATGGGTATTTCTGACAACAGTATCAAATTTTATCTCAATATAGTGGGTTTTGTCGTCTATAGTATTTATAGACGACTTTAAAGTAGACTTCACAAGCGAAAGCGTTTTTTTAGGAGTAACTTAGGTAGTTGTCTATTGGGAAAGTTTACAGTTTCCTGAACAATTGGTATACCTATTATTGACTGTTCTTAATTACTTACTTGTAAATTAAATGTAGTAATTCCATATAAAAGAAAGAACATGCATGTTAGGGATACAACCCTATTATGTCCTTGCCATTATTATCGTTAGGTACTATTATTAGGTGTTTTCATAAATTCTAATGTAAATAATTTGACGTATCTAACTAGTTTATTTGTGCTGGTTAGGTATTTACCATCATATTTGACGTAGTACGTATTTACTGATCGCTCTACATATTATATTATGAGCCGTAGTAAGTAAACATGAGTACCATTAATAAACTATATTTAATTGCAGCTTATATTAAAAATTAATCAAACAGTTATGAGCACATTAAGTACTTAAGGTGATGTAATCAAACCCTATGGAAGCTATTATTTATGTCTTTCTGTTATGAACAATCGTCGATATAAATCGATGCTTCCCGTTGTCCAGTAATCATCAGAATATATAGTCAGTGTGTATAAGTGTTCATGAAGTATAAGTAAAGTAGGTACATAGATTAAATAAAGAAGGTACCTAAGTGCTACAAACAATTTGTTTTGTGGCGTTATATTGTATTATTATTGAGTATTTTGTTTTTCGCACCATTGTGTCATCGAATGCTTTGGTCGTTCGTACGTTGAAGACCCTATTAAGTCCTTATGACTTGACTGATCTCAATGAATGAGTTCAATATGTTATTCGCGTAAATTACCTACCTAAGTACTTAGAATACTTCACGTCACAATGTTCTTAAAGAGATGCATATCATTGAAAATATTCATAGCTAGAAAAACTTAACCACACGTTTATTTTAAGAAACAGCTGGCGGCGAAAATCATCAGCGATAAGAATTTTCCACTTTTTTCATTAAACTTCGGTAAAAGTATTACGTACCCAAACCATTCCATAATATTGTATTTGCGGTTATTATTATAATTGAAAATAAACGATAAATAACGAAAACTTCAGAAAAACAAAAAATAACTGCGAAAGCAAAATGTTTTTGCGCGTTAAAATTCCATTTCACCTTTTCATTTCCGAACGGATGTTCACGCAATGTGTAAGTGCGTATTTTAAATTAAAACAACACGCTGTATAAGATGTTTGACGTGGTAAATGGAAAATCCCGTCGAAGGTAACCTTTCCACACGAATATAGGTGTTTGCTAAGTAATGTTTAACTACTATTACTTAACGATACCGTCGCTACAGCGCACTATCTTCAGTGTTGATCTTTTTTACACACGTAAGGTTAGGAAAAAAAGGAAGTGAAATAATTTTAAAGTAAAAACTAAAAAAGGTCTAATGTCCTAGGTACAAAGACTTATTTTCAGCAAAGAAATAATATCTTATATAAAGATTTAGCATAGCAAGCAGAAGCGAGGTTGGGGTTTCCTTGTTTCCTTGAAATAGTTACTTACTAGCGAAGAAAACAATGGTCGCTGTAGAGTTTGACTTTGATTTGCCTTTCCTTTAGATGATAAAGATCGTATCAAAAATATTTTTAGATTCGTTCTACGTGCAGTGCATATTATTTGATCAATGATAAAGGTTATAAAAAATTGAATTGCTTATTAAATATTTGGTATCTTATTTAACTATTAAAGTGTGCCTAATTTAACCTATTGTTTGCGTATAAATTAAGCTTATCAATACAAATATTTTCATAACAATTCCATGAACCTATAATTGGATACATAATTATGTAGAAGGTCCAGTTGTATCTTTATTTACGTGCTACCTACAGCAAAAGAAAAACTCAAAGAATGACATAGACAACGCGTAAAAGAAGAACATTAGCACAGATTACATCATTAGAGAATCATGCAGAATTGCATGTTATAGATATCAAGTAGTTGGGTATAATGAAAATGATAGGAACCTAATCAAATTAATTAACTGGGCTATATTTTGATGTTAACATATTTGCAACAAAGATACTGAAGTTCCTAATTAGTTAATTAGCAGTAGGTATTTGTGACTTGATGTATCCTGCTGATACTATACATAGGTAGGTAAATAGTACTTATACCATTACTAGATTTCAGTTTTATTCTATTCGTAATAGAGATGTAATTTTGACAGTGCGTTCAGCTTCTTAAATGTCCACCGCTCTACGGGCTAATCACATAGACTGAGGCGTAGATCTGTCATGCATGACACCCTAGTACCCGGTGTAATGGGGCTACCATTACACCGGGTACTAGGGTGGTGTACCATTAACCTGGTGTGCCACTAAAGCATTTGTCGTCTTAAACTGTTCGTAATATGTTAATTATTTGAATGGCAAGTTGACACAGTTGTCTTCGCCTTAACTGCTCATGCGCCCGTCCTATGGCAGCGTGACGCTGGCCGCGTGGTCGGTGACTTTTGTCATCATGTATCCTTATCTCGACGCTACTGCACTGATAATACGAGCGCTATTATTTTCATTGGCTGCGCGGAGGGCGTGCGCGCCTGCCTTTATAAAATCGACATACAATCGAAATAGTTCTACATTTATTAATCTCGCGCCGAGACAAACGTAGCATTAACCACACCTTTAGTTAGTTTTAATTTTAGTTTTTTTAACGGTAAGTTTATTATTTATATTTAACTGTTCAATTCATTACTGTTTTTTTTTATTGAATTGATAAGTTACCTAAGCTTTAGATAGCTTTTTCTATATATTTTTTATGCGAACAACTGTGTTTACTTCGGTTAGGTGTTTTTCTAGGTAGAAAATTAATCAATATTTACAGCTGAGACTGGCGAAAATTGAGTCAAAAGATTAATAGGTCGGTTATTAGATATCTTTTATATCCAAATCAATAAATGTCCAGGGCATGTCGTAGGTAATTAGGCCGACTCTGCTGCACTCATGCTCATAGATCGTTATTCGGATTGCCAAAGAATTGGTGGCATCCGTTGCAGTGTCGACAATTTGAATAGCAATTGAGATCTACTGGCCATGTGCCTAATAATGAGCGATACACAAAATAAAATATCCATTATGAACTGCACCGTTAGGGGTTAAATTCAGAAGAAAAATGCAAGTCTATACAGAATGCTGTAAGTCCCGTTTACTGATCCATAATATTGACATCATTTGGTAAACATAGTGAAATTCGTGATCAACATCACATGAAACTATTAATATTGAAGTAATTTTCTGAGTATCTAGTCAAGAGCATTCATGAGCTTGTAGCTATACAGAACTAGTTTATGCGGATGCGTCATTGTTCGGAAAATCAATACAAAGCGAGAT
Source organism: Diarsia rubi (assembly GCA_932274075.1). NCBI lineage: Eukaryota > Metazoa > Arthropoda > Insecta > Lepidoptera > Noctuidae > Diarsia > Diarsia rubi. The sequence goes on along the minus strand of OW026417.1, from coordinate 10,254,516 downwards.
TAACTTATACTGGAAATGTATAGCTTGACGTATCGCAGCCGTATGTATACAAAAAGCACTTGAATTGATTAGTAGGTATTATTTAGAACGGATTATTAATTGCGACCAGGTGTTGCAAAAACTAGGTATCTATTGATGATAATTACAGTATTAGAAACCTATATAATTTTATTAAAAATTATTTTATGATGTTAAAATTAATTCAGCGTTTTTCCTCTGGCCCCGATACAAATGAACTTGCTTGCGTAGATACTTGTATTTAGTAACTCATCGTGACATAATAATAATTCACGATAACACTGAATAAACAGAATTGGGGATTATTCATATTTGAATAGCCTGTATCAACAGGGTTTTGTTTATTTTTTACGGACGCTTTGCCCCGTCTCCCGAGATGCATTGGGTTGGAACTAAGTATTTCTTGTGGTTATTGCAATTCTGTTTTTTTTTTCAGGTATAATATAAAAATGGCTTATCTACAGTCGATGCCCAAATCTGAAACCATCAGGCTCCGAGAAAAACATGTTGGGTAAGTTACTTTTGGCCTCTATTTTCCAGATTTCTTTTTCCTTGTCTCGGCTTTATTCAATTACCTCATTATGCATTATTAATTAAATCATGTTTTTTTCCAGTGAGGCGTGCCAATTATTCTTCCGTTCGTGTCCCTTAAAAATTGTACGTGGTGTCGCCCAGTACATGTATGATGAGACGGGCGAAAGATATCTCGATTGCATCAACAATGTTGCACACGGTAGATATTCTTCTTATCTTTTTGCGTGTTATGTGTTATTATTAAAGCCAGTTAAAACCAATTCTAACCAGATTTTTGTTAGTAGTTTAATTATAATAAGTTTTAAGGTTTTCCTACCTTTAAAATTATTGGTCGATTCAAAATATTTGTCTAGTTTAATATATAAAATAGACTTAGGTACTGACTTGACGATTCTAACAGATATCATATATTTTTTTAAATTACTTTAACTTCCTAAGTGACTGAAAAAAGCACTGTTCCTAATGAATATGCGATCCTATGTTGATATTTTACGACACCATAACATATTTTTTTTATTTCGCAGTTGGACATTGTCACCCACATGTGGTGGAAGCTGGCAGAAACCAAATGTCATTAATTTCGACTAACAATCGTTATCTTCATGACGAGCTCGTTATCCTTGCCGAAAGGCTGGTCAAAACTTTGCCAGAACCATTGTCGGTTTGTTTCTTCGTTAACTCCGGCTCGGAGGCTAACGATCTTGCCTTGAGGCTTGCCAGGATTCACACCAAGAACAAGGATGTCGTTACATTAGACCAGTGAGTATTTTTTCTTTTCCAAAACAATACTATTTAACTTTCGGGGAGATCTCTTGCTAGGGTTCATCGGGACTTGAATGTAACTTTGAACATAACGGCATTTAACTTTTAAGGGGCTTTAGAAGACCTTGTTTGTATATTATTCAGTGATTTAGGGAAAGGGTCACTCTGCAGTTGGTAGTATTAATACTATTGCATACAACCTTAGTGATACTTGTAGGCACGGTAACTAAACGAAGGAGAAGATGGTGATCACGTCACCGAACGGTGAAGTCTGTGTTGGTGAAGTGATCCTTCGATGTAGTGAGCACTATCTAACCTTTCAATTCTATGAGAGTGAAACTAGCCTCTATTACACTGAATACTGACACACATAAGACCATTCTAATGTTCATTGATAAATGCTGGATAAGTTTAAAGAATTTTAAAATACATTTGGCCCACCGAGGCGATCAAACGCTCAACATACAAATGTCCCCTTCGTTCTTTTGTCGTTACTTCGAGCTAGTCGAAGTGTTATTAGGGTGCTACTAGCGCCTGTTTGTTACAGCGCGTATCATGGCCATCTTACTTCTATGATTGATGTGTCTCCCTACAAATTTAACCTACCCGGAGGGCCAGAGAAGCCAGAGTGGGTTCATGTGGTAAGTTACACATATTGACTGGGTTGCACACGATCTCGTAGTTGCATTAGTTTATAGGACACGCATTATCTTTATTCTTATCTCGAAGCTATATTTGTATGTTATTCCGTAATAATACTGATAGTTATTAGAGATAATAAAAATTATCTCTTTAACTCGTAACCTAAAGATAATTATACTAAAGTGATTCATATCTGAGCGATGTTTTTCTTAAACTAACTACAATAATAGTTATGACTGATTAAATTGTTGACAATTAAGTTAGAGGCAAAATAACGAAATTAAATTATCACCAACATGTTTAATTGTAGAAATATTTAATTATAAAAATAATACTAAACACCACTGTCTGCTAATATTTATTCCCGCCTAATTTCATTCGTGCACTTTAGCAAAGAGATAACAGCTGCTTCCCATTTCAATTCATAATTGAATACAGCATAATTACAAGTGAATAAATTGCCTAATCGTATTTAATTACTTCATCTAGGCACCAGTTCCTGATATTTATAGAGGAAAGTACGTATACCCCAATGACTCTCAAAATGAAGAAGAGTTAGGGGAACTGTACGCTGATGAAATTGGCAAGATCTGCAAAGAGGCCAAACGCAAAAATGGCGGTGTTTGCGCATTTATTGCGGAAAGCCTCCAAAGTTGCGGTGGTCAAATCATTCCACCTGATGGATACCTTAAAAGAGTTTTCCAGTAAGTATTGCGTAGATACTTAAATTTAAAAATAGACAAGATTATATTAAGTAATATAATCTTGTCTATTTTTAAATTTAAGCCAAGTGGGTAAAAAAAGTAGTTAAAAAACTAAAAAACCCGACAGAAAAAACTGAAAAGCAAAAAACAAGCACATTTTAAATGAAACAAAACATGGAAACAGGCGGGGTCCATTCTATTTTCATTTCATAATTTAATATTCAAATCAACCAAGCCTGTTTCCAAGTTTTGTTTTTTTTAATTTCAACTTTTTAGTTCTTTTGTGTTTGTCCTTTCGTTGGTCGCGTAAAATTTAATGATGATTTAATTTTGTGTTTGTTTATAGGATTTGTGACTTTGAATTTCTTTTAAACATATAAGTGTCATCATTTTTTTGTAATCTCCTTTTGAAACCCTTTATTTTGATACCCTATACTCGATGGTAACGGATTTTCTTTCAAATCCGCGATGTTTTAATTTTAATATAGCAAGTGACACTTGCGCCATCAAGACGAATCTAACGACGTATATTTTATTGGAATCCCTTAATCCGTTAAGGAGTTATGAGGGAACAAAGAGACAGACATACATACATGCGCGCCAAACATAACAACCCTCATTTTGGGCTTCGCCACAGTCGGGTAAAAATAACCGAATTTACGAGATTCTTCTTTTCTTTCTATTTGTGGACGGTATTGTACGCGAAACGAAACCTTAGAAGTAGTAATAGATTGTGGTTAAAATTAGATTCTAATAATTGTTTCTCAATTGGCCTTGTGCTCTATTTACAAACGGGTACGTTTGTTTAGCAAATAGAGACAATTTACACAATTGCCCTCTGATAAATATGAGGCTATGGAAAATGTTGATTGTTCTTGACATATTTTTAACTTTTGTTTTGCAAAGAAGTATGATTATTCCTAGGGAGATTCACAAATAGGGGATGTTCATTATTTAATATAGATACAAATTTTTAAAATCCTAATCATTATTTCAGACACATTCGCGAAGCTGACGGTGTGTGCATAGCCGATGAAGTCCAAGTCGGATTCGGCCGTGTGGGCACCCACATGTGGGCATTTGAGACCCAAGATGTTGTGCCCGATATCGTGACAATGGGCAAACCTATGGGCAATGGGCATCCTGTAGCCGCTGTTATTACAACCCCTGAAATTGCGAAGAGCTTCGCTGATACTGGAGTGGAATACTTCAATACGGTAAATATCCCATTAACTTTACGTTTCAAATAATAATATCTGAAGTGGTTCAGGATGCGGCATTCCAAGCAAATATGCTTAGGTTTTATCAGAATTTTCCAAGAAAAACCACCAGAACTGCGCAGAGTCGTGATATTCCCATTAGATGTTAACAATAAACGAGATGTTTGAAACAGAGCATCGTATCTGCGCTAATTGTGTGATGCAACACCTGTTTTTAATATCTATCCGCTAAATGTTTGGCAAAACAAGTTGATAATATGATATAGTTACAAGTTTATTTATATACCCTATCTGCTAGTTACGTATTCAACGTGACCTATCTCAGCTTTGCTCGTAGATAACTATGAAGGTAGGTACATACATAGGTACCAATATAGATATCGATGTTATCTGTACAATATGCTGAAACCCTGTATCCGAAATAAAGCGTTTTCTTTTTCAAAAAGTTTCTCAGAACGTCAAATTAATAGTATTAATAAATAATTATTAATTATTAATAAATAATTATTAATAAATAATAATAATAAATTATTTATTAATAATAATTATTAATAAACGTCAGTTAATAGGCATCTTCTGGGCTCGCTCGCTCCATCGTAGACCTCATCTGTCGCTTACCATCAGGCGAGATCGAGGTCAAGAGTGAGTTCATTCCAAATAAAAAAAAAAAAAAAATAGGCCTATAGGAGCGATTCGTTTTTTAATGTCTAATCCATGTTTTAAACCAATTTTTGTTTACAGTACGGTGGCAACCCTGTCTCCTGCGCAATCGCAAACGCAGTCCTTGACGTGATCGAGGAAGAGCGTCTGATGGAGCGGGCGAACCGTGTCGGCAACCACTTGCTCAATCGTTGTCAACAGCTGAAGCATAAGTACAGCTTGATTGGCGACGTTCGAGGGAGGGGACTGTTCGTAGGAGTAGAACTGGTGACTGACAGGGATACTAGGACCCCAGCTACGGCAGAAGCTAAGCATATCGTTAATAGGTGAGTAACTGAGTACTAAGAATATAATACCTATACAGGATGTAAATTAACCCTTCACACATACGTCAACTAAGCATTCTGTACATCAAACTAAGTACCCCTACGTAAAAATGTTTGCCGGGAAACGACTTTTTTTTTGGGGCCTTAAAAAGATGTATTGTCAGCAACATTATAGCCTATAATGTTGCTGTATAATTTATAGGGACCCGCAAGGACCTGCTATGAACCTTACAAAACTTTCCTTTATCGATAATTAATGTGATAGGGCGAGGAGAGAGAGAATTTAGGGTCGATGATACTTAATGAATTCTATTTTGCACATTTACAGGATGAGGGAAGAGAAAATTCTCATAAGTCGCGATGGACCTGATAGCAACGTGTTGAAGTTTAAACCACCCATGGTGTTCTCCACACAAGACGCAGATCGGCTGATCGAAACCTTAGACAGAGTTCTAAATGAGCTGGACGGAACAAGGACGCCTGTCACGAACATCAAGCTACAGGTAAGCAAATAATAATCATGTAGATTATTTAAAAGCAACTCCTACTTCTTCGGAAGTCGGTTAATACCGACCGGCCTTGTTCTTTTCTGTCTCCTGCTGATATCAGCAGGAGACAGAAAAGAACAAGGCCATATGGAGGGAAGTGGAAATTTCTGTTTTTTTACTCCTCCGCTATTCTTTTCTGATTAATTTCGTTGCGGGATCCAAGACAGTCAAATCATTTCTCTGGGACTTCGTCGAGCTTCATTGTCTCGGCGCTTTTCTTGTGGTCGCCGCTGTTGATTCTGGCTTAAAGGAGTTACAGTGGTTTGGGAATGGTGAGGCGGGCTTGTCCCATATAAAAAAAAAAGTCGGTTAATAAGGTTTCTGTTTCCTTCTTTTCGATTATGGTATGAAGACATTTGGTCTGACACATAAAAAAAAAATTAATACAAGAATTCGTTTTAAAATTAAAAGATGATAAATACACACTATGGCTTTTAAATTTTTATAAACTACGATAAATAGTCAAAAATGAATGCGTTTTTACCTATATTAAAATTTAATTTCAATCTGCTAATGGGCCAACTTTCGCCAATGCAAATGTTTTATAAACCTTTATCTGTTCTATAACATTAACATATTTACTATCATAATTGCAATGACTTCCACGACCATAGGATGACTGTAGATAAAATAGCAATAAACTCATTGTTTTATTTTTTATTTACAGGTTCTAGTAACCCCAATTGATGAAACTAAAAATGAGGCAGCTTTAAATACCACCGTTAAGCAGAGCATCAAAAGTTCGTGACCAGATAAAAATATATAATGTAAAATAATAAGGTATTAATCGAATATTAAGGATGTAAATATAGACTGACATGTTTAGGCTATTTTAGCTTTAAGTACTTCAAATATAAGGAGCAATGCAATAATATTTTTAAGTCAAGAAATATACAAAGATTTTGTTAACAAACTTTATTTTAATTTGTTGTCACTTACTTACAAACAAATATTTTACAAAAAAAATAGTCATGTATCACTAGCACCATGTATAGGAATCTCCAAACATGAATTTACAGAATAACAAAGTATATAAGTTTATAAAAGTATTAAAAGACTTACAAAGAGACAATGGTTTCTCAAATAATCTTAATCTAGCACAAAAATACGCAAATTAAGATAAAACAATAAAGCGAGAAAAAAATATCACAATTTGTTTCAAGAGTATGCACTTTTTAGGAAGTTGTTGTAAATGTACCTGGTTTATCAGTTTTGGAAGGTTTTTTGTTATAATCAATATTTTTATACAACTTTTGGTAATTCTCCATGGTTACAAGCTGAATCGGTTTATAGCAAGGTACTTTGAATTTGATGTCTTGCATCATTTTATATTGTTCAGATCCAGGGGCGAAAATACACTGTTTATAATTAGCAGAGTGCACACCACTACAGTTGGCACATTTAAGCATTTCATCGTCCAAAATCTCCTCACACTTTTTGGTCAAATGGTCTCCAGCACATTTGACACACTTGATGGTACCGTGGCAGTAACGCTGAGCGTGACCCCACTTTTGACAGCGATAACATTGTTTTGGTTTGGTAAGAGGAGCCTCCAACTTAACATTATGTCCCAATATCTGCGTTACTTTTAAAATAGCTTTTCCTTCTTCATCAAAAGGTACTACAGCAAGCACTAGCATGGTATTGTCCTTTCTCTCTTCTTTAGTATGCATTTTATGCACTCTTATTACAGGAATAGAAACTGATTTCAAAACTTCTTTGATTTTACTCAATTCCGTTTCTAAAGGTATTCCTCTGATAACCACTTTCATTTTCCTCTTTGAAGGATTTCCAAAAGTGTGAAAAGGCAATTGTTTTTTTTCCAAATATTTTATCATGTGTTTGTGATCATTGTTGCTTTGGCAAGTTATTTTCGTGTAGTTTTTACCAAGGTGTGGTTGATAAAATTGAATTCCCATATTTAATACTTTTTTGACATGTAGTCCAAAGTCAACTGGTTTATGTAAGAAAATAGGTGGAATTTTCAATTTAAGTTTTGGCCACTTCGCGAGTAGTTCGGGGTTAATATCAATATCTAAAATAATGTTACCTGGCGCTAGCGCAAGCGGTGGAGCAGGACTTGGCTCATCGGAAACTTGGCATTGTTTTTTAAATCTATTTGCAAGTTTCTTGTCCTTAACTTTCTGCTTTTGTTTTCTTGTCATTTCGAACTCTGAAAAATAATAGTTCTGTTTTAGTATTTAGACAATAGTACACTTACAATCACTTATAAAATCGCACGTGTAATTATCGTGCGTGAAATCGTACTTAAAAATTCCAGTTTCAAACAGATAAGTACTTACGTAGGTAGGATCAACTAATGAATATGAGGTATGGCTTGTCAGACAGAAATACAAAATTTTGAGACTTACATCTTTTAAATACAGTGAAACCAATACGAACAAATGATTTTCACTTAAATAAGACGGTGAGTTGAGAGTGAAAACTAAGTAGAAATTCTATATCCACCCGCCAAATTCTAACTTTATTTTTTAAAATATTTTTAACTCCAATCGGAATCCGCTATGGCGCTACTGGCTGTTCGTAATGATTAAACCATTATTCCTCTTTGCAATTCTCGGTATGGTCATCGATACAATTCGTCATACCTACTTTAAATTATTATATTTTTTTGTTAAATTGTAAATTATTATTGCCCTGAATACAATTATTTGCAAAATAAATATGAACGGGTAGAACTTCATTAACAGCAGTCTTACAAATTATCAAATTTATTAATTCTAAATTATCAAAAGTCTTTCCAAGTGTGAGTCGGACTCGCATCGTACGGTAGTAGGATTATTATTTGATGTTATAGCGGCAACAGTAATACATAATTTGTGAAATTTTCAACTGGCTAGCTATTGCGGTTCTTGAGATATAGCCTGCTGACAGACAGACGGACGGACAGCAAAGTCTTAGTAATAGGGTCCCGTTTTTATTTTCCCCGTCAGGGCTGCAGGTTGTTGGAAAGAGATGCCGCGACTTCGGCACAAGGGCTAAGAAGGAACATGGTGGTTTTTATTCAGTAGAAGTCTGACACTCCCTACCGCTCTACCCAGAACGGGTAAATCATCAAATGTCTCCCACCTTTGATGATTTCCCCCCCCCCCCCCAAAAGAATCCCGTTTTTACCCGTTAGGTACGGAACCGTAAGAAACCTTATAGATAATGGTACGGAACTCTCGTTCGCGAGTCAGACTCGCACTTGGTCGGTTTTTTTAGAGACCTATCTGACACCCCACACAAATAGCTTTGATGATATTTTTATTTCCACTACAAATAATCAGCGTTTCCAAACATTTAAACTCACATACACAAACACACCCCGACCCGAAACAGCTATCTGTAGGCCATACAAACATTTGTTCCATGCGGGGATCGAACCCGCGACACGCACAGCCACTGCTCTAACCGTGCCGTTGCATTACATCCAGAAATACAATCGGTATTGTAAATGAAAATCATTAATTTCTCTTCGTCTCTTCCTGATTTTCTGCATGTCATATTTTTCCATATATCCCCGTCATCTCATAAGTTCCCCACTAGCCCCTACTAGGGCCGCGCTGCTTTCTTTGAAGTAGACCGACAACCATCGGGTTGCGCGAGGCTCAGCCGCGCGGCCCAAAACTCCGCGTCTCGTAGTGGGGACTTTTGAGATATCTCTTTTCCCGCCATCAATGAGAATCGAGAATGTCTTCGTAAAATGAAAGGGTGCCGTATAGTCTGTGGTGGTCACGGTTCTTTTTAGTTCTTTTGGCTTTTTGAATGACTCAATTCTTCCCATAGCTGCCATTTAGACTGAGGACTGAGCCCACGCGGTAACGGTGTGGTGCTGCGCCGGAGCGGTGCCGCAACGGCGTCACATCGTAGGCGCGGCGCGGTGCGGCTGTAGTGGGGACTCGGCTTTACATAATAGAATTATAAAACGTGTTGCACCGACGACCCCACGTAGGATAAGACAAGGGCAGGAAGATGATGATGATGAGTCCCTGCTTATGAGGTGAGAGACAACGACAGTTTGTCAAGTGCTAATTTTGGTAACACTTTCGTGTGACGTCAAACGCTGATCCTTGCGATTTCCATGCACGGCTGTGTGTACAAGTCGCGACATTTAGTTCCGACTATAGCCACGCACCAACAGAACCATGGCGCACTGTACTTTGAAGGACGATAATATTTTTATTTTTTTATTTTCCCGCCTCGCAAATGTTTTAAATTTTAACTTGTAACCCAAAAAGTAATATTTGTATAATCTACTACTAAACGTAGTAATATACCAAAAAAAAGTACAAACCCTTCTTTATGGGTACAATTTTTTTCAATTCACAGCTTTCTCTGAATACTTAGTTAACTAAACTTGATTAAAAGCGTAAAACATCGATAAATCAGTCTTGTTACAATAATTTAGCATTCGAGACAACTTTGAAATGACATATCTATTGAACTACTGTCTGCATAGTGTTCATGTTTTAGAATAATGTGCAACACGGTAAGTGTTTTCACAAGTCAAGTCTTATTTTTTTTTTCTTATTTTCGACACTAAGTTTCAGTTTATGACTTGTCGATTTCTTTACCGTTTTAACGGAGTGGTGATGAAATAAAGTTAATAAATATAAAGTTTCTACGTAAGTACCTACCTACCTAAGCAACAATGACCGGCTTAGCGTTCCGTCGACACAAACGAAAAAGAAACAAAAGATTTAATTAGTAATTCTCAAAGTAAACTAAAACTCGAACCACTGAACAAAGACACAAACTACGTTAGATAAAAGCTTTAGATTCAGTTCTCATAGAACAAGCATCTAGATTTATGTGCGACACGTACAAAAAACGTTCCCTGTCGCTTGACTATTTCCGACGCAATTGCCAAATCTACGACTTCGCCGACGGTTCTAAAGCATATTTATTTTATAAGCGAACAAAAACATAAATCACAAAATCTTCCGCTCCAAATATTGTCAATGCCGTGTAGTCTTTCCGACAAAGAAATCAGACCTTTCCAACTGCCTTTATCATTGAGCCATCTACTGAGCAAACCGACTTTACTGGCTCTATAAAAAATATACAATAACTTTCGACGTACCCAGTGTACTGTCGCGAGCATATGGTTTCGCTTACGATGCAGTAAGAGTAATGCTCGTTTTGATTTTTATGAGAACGTTACAATTAGGTTTTGTGATAGCATGTTTGAGTAACCTATTGTGTTGTGATGTACCAAAATAAAATAATAAGTGTACCCACTCACATACCTATTAGTATTACGGATCTATAGGCGCCCTACATAGTTACTTAGCATCGTCAAATAAAACGGTGTTTACATAAGCTATTCACATGAATGAAAATCAAACCCCGATAGGGTTTGATTTCAATGGCAACATTATATTTTTGCATCAATTAAAAGTTTATTTTTATCAAACTACTATCTACTTTAAAACCATTTCTGTCGTGAACCCTACATTGAATACGGAACAACTTCCTGTGTGCCTAATTCTCAAAACTTGCGCCGGGGCCGTCGAACCTTATTTTTTATTGTATTACCATGAATAAAAATAAATAGTGTTATCAGTGCCGATATTATACAAAGAGCCCATAGCCGTATTCTTTACGTTTGGTCCAATATTTTTTATGGTAGAACCAAGACGAGTCGCAGCCGGCCCAAGCACGTGCGCAAACTTGCCACCGACCGTTACATCAATCTTGTCTACCTTGGTATGTTTTGTGCAAGCTTTTCTTGTACGGATCCTTTAAAATTCCATTCTTTGTCCCCTAGCTTTTGAATAAAAAATGTTTGCGCTCGTTGTAGCGGTTACGACGTTATGACACCGGGAGTTCGGCACCTTCCGTAGACAATGAAGGCATTCAACGTCTGGACAATGCGAGAGGATCCCGTGCTGCAGCGATTAGCCGGATTTATTTAACGGTTGTGATCTCAAGGATGACCTCGCAGATATCGAGGCGTACCTAAGGAGTCTCCGTATATATTTAACGTGCGAAGGGTTGGGGTGATCATGGGATAACGTCTTTTGCGTCTGTGTGGCGGTTCTTTTATTTTTGTTAACTGTCGCTGTAGCTGTGCGAGACACGTTATGTTTGAATACGTTACACCGGTCTTCTTTTCATAGAGTTCTTGGTGCGAAAGGTCATATAAACGGTTCCCACCAAGGCACAGCTTAGTTATCCTTGTACCTAAATTAATCGGCACCTAACCTGGACATAATTGTGTTAACAGAGGTATATTATCTAATAAAGGCGTATTGTAATACATTACCTAGATGATTGTTTCTATGCTAATTGTAATTACTAAAAATATTATAAAAAAAAGTATTTGTTTGTAAGTTTGTAAATCTTCGGATCTACTAATCCGATTTAGAAAATTTTGTCACTAACGGGAAACTAGACTATCAGATTGGACTGTTGCGTTCTGTGTCGCGGGTTCGATCCCCACATCGGAACAAATATTTGTATGGCCTACATATATAGATAGTTGTTTCGGGTCTGGGTGTTTGGTTTGTGTATGTGAGTTTAAATGTTTGTTAACGCACCCACGATACAGGAGGAATTCCTAGTGGGGGCAACGTTGAAAAACAGAACATTTAAAACATTACCGTGGGATAATTTGCGCACAATGACATAACCCGAGCGAAGCCGCAAACAAAATTTAGTTTATACTAAATTAGCAAATTACCAATGGCATTCAGTAATTTTCTTTCACATTACTTACACATAAATTGTTTGATTGAACAAACTCTTGATCTAAAGTCGCGAACTTTAATTCTGTTCGTGTGAGTTTCAAAACATTCGTATATTATGAAGTGATAGGGGAGCAATTATGTTGGGAAACGATTAACGAAAGTGGTTTGGCACGCGCGCCACCCGCATGACATGCAACGGCACATGTCGGGTGACGTCATCCTATCTCGCGGCTCGACTACACTTCCTAAAATCAAAGCTGTGTAGCACCACGTAGCACATCGTAGCATCGTAGCACCGTCGTAGCAAGCTGTAACACGCCGCCTGAAACCTAACAAGACAGATCTAAATTGAATAATAGATGGGTTAGCGTTTGTTGCACCTTACCTAGAATTGTTCGTGTTCTGTTTTGCTGCAATTAAACTTTGGAATATAGCCGTTGTGTTTTGCAATGAATAGTTGTTGTTTACTACTAGACACTTATTTTGTAAACAATAATAAAAAAACCAGAGGGGTCGTGGTCTATGTTTTGACCAGAGAATCGGTATTGCCATCCAACGTGGGAAATTGCTGCCAGTCTTCTAGGCACGTTTCTTGTTGACAGCGATGTGGATGAATTTTTTGACGCCCTGTAATGCTTCTCTTTTTGAAACTTGTATAATATATTTAATTATAATTTTTAGTTCTGTAAATTGTAGTTTATAAATATTGTAAAAAAACATTGATTAATGTAAAAAATAATAATAATAGAATACATTTTAAACTTTTACACAATGATACGGTATTCACACAGTTGGAGAGACATTTATATCGATATTTGTGAATTAAAAAAACGTGTGAATACTCCGGCAGAGCTTTGAAATCAGTGACAAATGCTGTGGGTATGCGGGTGGCACGCGCCCACTCTATGCATTGACATTTCATTAATACTTTTATTGTCATTGAATTGCAGAAATAAAGCTCATAAGGAAGGGCTTTAATGTTACACCATATGGTACCAACGCGTAGATTTAGAACGCGGCAGTATTTGCAGCAGGTGACAGTTTTCTCCGCAAAAATCCTTTTTTGTATTAATATATAAATCTGTCGGTCATCGGCCCTCGGTTTGCAAGTAATGACACTATCAGTATCTAATTCAAGTAGCCGAGCATTCGTCACACTTTACGGTAAGGGATCGCTATGACGTGGGTATCAGAAGGATTGTCAATCATCCCGCAGAGATCCCGGGAAATAGTTGCAGTGAAGGACCGGATGACAGACACCTCGAGCGTTCCCAACTGACATATTGCTTCAAACGTCCGTCGCGATCCCCGACATTTATATTCCAGCCCCGAACTCTCGATCCGAGATAATGCTTTTACAATAACGATCTCGAGATGACGACGAATTCGATTTCAATACTGAACATCGTCCTACAGACACCTATTTATTATGATAAGTAATTCACATTAGAAATTCTTATGTTACAATTTGGAATCAATGTGAAATAGTTTAAAAAAGTGTCTATGAATACAATAGGACATTAATTATGTAACGTTTGAACTTGTGATCTGTTTGTTGATAGGAAATTTAAATTCGGAATAAGGTAAAAGAAAAAAAAACACGCTGCGAGTTGGAATAAAACGGAAGCTTCTAAATAAACTACGTAATAGGAATGTATCAAATCAATGAAAATTGACGAACATAAAACACATCAAAGATTTGAGTGGGGGTTTGTGACGTCACTAACCGCTAAAATGTCATACTAATGTCTTAGAATATGACATCACACGAGTTTTCAAAGCACTGTATCGTCTTCATTGTTTGCTTAAGTGAAAAAAGAAAAAATACGTGTCCAATATTTTTTGGAAGTCTATCTGACGGACTAATTAGATTTTTTTAGTTAACTACCCTTTTAATAAAAGATTTTTAAACCAAGAATATCCACCGTGATGCATCGACACTGCGTATTGTACGTTAAAGCAATAAAAGAATCGTTTTTACTCAAAATGCGGCACCGAAATCGTGCAATTTTATGCGGATCGTTGCCAGGTGGTTGAATCAAACTCATATTTTGGATACACCTTGCGCCTTCGCCTTGCTTTCCCACGATATTAGCACGACTACGAACTCCTTCGTTAGAGGTCCAACCGACCATAAGTAAAGTAGATTCAAAAGTACGAGAGAAACTAATGAAAACATTTAGCTGCACTTTGGCTTTGTCGCCGCAGATTTATGTTTTAATTGTGCCGTGAGAAATGAAACTTAAATACTTAGGAATAAATTCTATTGCAATAACTGCGTGCTTTGTGCAAGTTAAATGTAATTTGTATTTCCGTATTAATGGCAAGTTTGCATTGCAATAGCTAATACGTTGGTTTGTGAAAGTGGTCTGTTTATTTTATTCCATGCTTGCTTTTTGTTCCAATTTTAGGAAGATATTAAATATTTAGTCAGTACTTACCACACCATGTTTGTTTTCCGTGTTCTCAAAAAAGAAACCTCGAACAGTTAAAAAGATTTTTATTCATATACTGCGATAAATACTTATTTGCCTTTTTATGTCCCTACTTCACAATAATTTATTATATCAGTACTTATTGAAGAACTTCTCGGAACGACTCATTATTCAACTTGCCATCTTTACTTTATGTTATAAAAAATAAAACTTAACGAGATCGTAATAAACTTAAATAAAAGCTCGAGTAGCATTTTCTAAGGTTACGCATGATAATTTTCAGGTGCGACCTTTTTTACACAAAAATGTGTAATAAATAAGTATTTCTATTACGACAGTTCTGTCTCCTAAAACATCTCGCGCTTATTCGCGTGTGATAATGGATGGCGTCTCCGAAATGTCGTATCAAATAGTTTAACGGCCACCGACCTCTATATAACACGGGGCTATGGCGATATCTGAAGAATAGTACGTCTCAATATGCAATAAAATCGGGAAACGTATGCGACCTCAGATCCGAGAGGATTTTTCGAGAGCACACCTGAACTAGATTACTGTATCCGAGCTATAAAAAACCTACGTTCAATCGGGCGCGCAGAATAAGGGCGAATTTGAAAAGGACTCCGGGGTTACTTCGCAGCGTATATCAAACAGGAGTGAGTGCGACGTACCGAGTTTTTTTGATTCACATAAACAGTTTTACATGGGAGTTTGGTGATAAAAGAAACCCGTTTACTTGTCCTCACATTGACGGTGGAATGACTTCCTTATAAAGTCTTGAGCAGTCCATCAAATCATGTCAATCAATTGTTGCTTTTGTTGATACCTTGGTGTTCGTAATGTATTGTTCGCGGCTACTTTTGGTACACCTGCTGAAACTGTATGGCTTTTGTTATTTTCGTGAACACAGCTGTGCTTTTGTTGAGTTAGATATGTACACAGCTTAATTTAGTTTTAAACTCATTTTGATGCGGACTTTCTTTTCTATGTTCAAAGTTACGTTAAACGGGACTACGCAATTTATGCCGCCTAAAGCACAGACTATTTTTGTTTTTGTTTATTCTTTTGAAAAGTCGCCGTCGCGCTTAGCACGAAGGTGTATTTACGCACGAATAAAACGAATGTATTTGAACCGATTCTTTTATTTCCGGAACACTTGCACGAGTGTAAAACAAAAACACCTCGTAACATTGAAGAATGCTAAGAGTGCGATGGAGTCGTGCTATAATAACGTTATACGTGTGTTTAGTCCTTTGCATATGACGGCATCGCGTAATAAAGTTGGCCCGGGGCGCTTAATATTAAAAGCTTAAAGCTCACCTCACATCCTTGCCTATACTCTACTTAGGTATGTCCTTTGCAATCTTTCCGTTGTTGCCACGACCTGAATCCGCTTTTGTCCCATATGAAAAGAACGGGGGCCAGAAAGCGAGTGTGTGCGTAAATAATTGAGGAGAGGCGCTCCGCCTTGTGAGGAGATGTATTAAACAAAACTCATTGGGAATTGCGCCACGCTGCTTGCACGGGTTCGCTTCAGCACCTAAAGTTCAATCCAATCAGAGCAACCACCCTTTGTTAAGATTGAGCTAGTGTGAAACTTTTCTTAAACGTACTTAATACGTGCTTGCTTAATCAACTTTCTATTTATCGAATAAAAAAATGTCTTTAAATACAGACATAAAAGAAAGACATATAAAAAGATTCGCATTAATCAATTTTGAATTTTATTATTCCCGTCATACACCGGGATCTGTTTTCGGAAAGGATTTGGCAGTGAAGCGGGTTATGATAATCGGCTGCAACCATTCCCGAACTTCCCGTGTCCCCGTCTTAAATAAATCCTACCAATCTCCTACATAAAACTTGGTAAGATATACGATCATAAAATATTATATTATATTATGATCTTGAACACGTAGGGCAATTTGAAAGATGAAATGATAACAATGCTACTTAGCGTTGCACGTTGTTACATTGTTCGATTGTTCATAGTTAATTATGAGTTTTTAATCATTGAAAATTATCATTGTAGGCTTAGCTCAATACTTACAGTATTTAAGAATGTCTTTTGCCTTAGGGGAAGTGGGTACAGTTGCGTGCGACCGATGTATACTTACTGCCGAACTCAGAGACGTTTAATGATTACTTAAGCCATCACTTAGTGAAGATTTTGACAGTTTAGTGAAGGTTTTGTATATAAAAAAAAAGGTTTTGTATGTACAGCTCATTTTTAATAACATACAACATAAAGTAATAACTAGTAGAAAATTCCTGGTTTAGCACATAATATGTATCATTCTAAAATACAAAAGCACACATTTGTATCACTTTGCTTTAGAATCTTTTCCCAACATTAAAACTTATCTTAGTCGACGAAAAATTTTAGAATTTACGTGCTGACTATAAAATATTATGTGACTACGTAGCTCATTTTATTTATATTGTACTTTATTTCGTTTAATTTGTTCGATGTTTTAATATATTTTAGTGCTTACTTTATAGGAAATCGTTACTGACAGACAGACACTGAAATAATTCTGTAAGTGCTCTACCAGTTTTGGCACGATATATTTATTTCTTTTAAAGAATATACGATACTCTGTTCCTTATTTTCCAATGCGACGTAAAACTGATATGTTGCTAGTAACATATCCTTTAGTAATAAGCTTCAAACATTTAGGTACCTTGTCTTTGTCTTCCGCATCTCTTGAGTCACTAAACAGCAGCTGACTTTAATATCAACATTGATTTCCTGCTGAATAATTTTGGTTGAGATTAATGTTAATTACGTTTTAGAAGAAGATATTTTATAACACTACTCCTATTTTCTTCAGAAGTTTAGGTAGGTTTGGTTTGTTTTACAGTTCTGGTTCCAGATATTTACTGATACACTTAACGAACATTAATAATTGTTTTCTAAAGTGATTAAAAACTGGAATATTTTAAAACATTGGAACATAACAAGAAACTACATGAGGTTTTCCTAATACTTAGGTTCCCAATTAAAATTCTCCTGTTAAAGACTTTACCGATAACGACATTCTAACGATACCAACCAATAAGTATCAAAACTATTAGCATATACATTAATTGCAATAAGATTAACGTAAGCCGTAATTGTTAATTAATCGTAAATGTATTCTAAGACGTAATTACTATTAATAGTAACAAGTTTTGGAAGTAATCTTAACGATTTAATATTAATGACAGCTAACAGTGGATTATTAGGGAGCTAAACTAACTAAGTTTGGTTTCCCTTTAGCTTTATAAGACCTTGGTAATTCTAAATAGTTAAGGAATTAAGAGGCCGAGAAATTTTCAAGAATTTGGCTTAATTTAAAACGTTGCGTATTTTGTGCAATCATAAGGTATATGTTGATAAATAATTTATACTGATATTTGTATGTTTAATCTGCATGTAAATATTACGTCTTTCCACGACTCAGTTCGAAATAACATTGCAAATACGGAAACGTTACGCTCATCCTTAGCTACAGTAGTACTAGGTAAATAAAAATCACGTTCACAAAATACGGTAAACAAGAGGAATAATAAATGCACGAAGGTATTACAAATTGAGCCCGAGTTGGAACTCATTGTCTTTGTAGCCCACGTGCATTTCCCTTGGGGTGCACGTCCGCCTTCTGTAAACGGACCTTACATGCGCATTTATAGCTAAAACATATGCAACGACTCGACTGGACAAAGGCCACTCCTTTTGTTATGACTTCAATAAATTGGTATGTACAGCAACTTTGTTGGGAAGAAGGGTTGATGTTGGTTCTCATCTCGGAATGAGAACAAGTTTGTGTTTAAAAAGATTATTTCTTTAGATGTAAGCTTTTGAAAGTACTGTTTAATCTGTAGCGGAAGCTGATCTACAAAAGATCGCAAAACGAAACTGGATGACCGGTCTTCTTATTATTAATGTTAATTCATGAGGAAACTCTGTACGTTTTCCACAGCGTCCGTTTTTCTAGAAAATAAAGGTGATTCGCGTAAAATTAGACTTTTTTACACTTAAAACTCCTTTAACATAAAAAACGTTTCTGAAGTTTGTATAACGACTCCCAAGATGAAGATAACAGAAAATTAAGTATTGCCAAGTCCTGTATATTTACCGTCACTGTACAAACGGTGGGGTGAAGGAAGTATTGAATACTGGACGTATATAGGTAGGTAGGTACCGGCAAACGGAACGCTAGGAAAATAATTCCCAGTGGAAACATTGCAAATAGACGGCACACAGCATAAACCGAGTGCATAGCCACAGTTCGATTGGTTCGGGGAAGAGAGGACATGTTCGCTCGCAGACAAATAAGGGAAAATTTATACTGGGTCACATTTTCACGGCAGGTTTAGTAAAAGTTTGTACCTTTCAGCAAAGTGGATCTTGGTCGGGGACCGGGAAAATTTTGGAATAAAAGGATCGACATTAATCTGTCTCTACAAAGATAATACCTTTGTATTTAGTATTTACGTCAAATCGCATCACTTGTTACTGATTCAAATACATTTTCCTTAATGTTGATCAGCGCATCTATTGATTAAAAAAATATACTACCTCTCGGTAAACATCGTAAAAGGCAACAAAGGAATTCTCAAGAGGTGAGTAGCCGCTTCCAGCTTCGCCAACAACATACTGCAAACATCGGAAAATTCGTGTACAAATTTTCTCAATCTTTGAAAAATGGCATTTCGAGTAACCGATTAAAAACTTGGTAAAACTCAAGGGCCATGGGAGTCTTCGTATTCGATGTAAGCTGCAAATAATGTCCAATATACCTATCATCTACGCACATTGCAATGAGGTTTTTTATAACAGAGCTTTCCCACCTGTGTCGATTGATAAAAAGCTTAACACTCATTATTTAATATCAATGTGGGTTGGCAAAAAAACATTAATATTTAGTGTTCAGTTTTGTACAATCGTTGTATTTTGTGTTGTGTGCAAATGAAAACTGAAAAATTATAGATTGAAAATGATTTGAATTTTGATGATTTGATTGAAGTGAAATGTGCACAAATTGTTGTTCACTGTGTTTGAAACTGATGTTATAGGAATATTGCACCTCATTATAATCTTTGTAGAAAAATGTGGGACTAAGAGAAAAATAATCATAATTATTTTTGTATTAGTACCACAATGGTACCACATGTCGAGAAAGACTTTTTGACATTGTAGTTAGGTGACTGAGTTCCATTTCTATGATTTTCAGTTACGAAAAAAACGATACAGATGTTCAACTGAAAGGAAATCGCAGCCTAAAAAAGCGTTGCGAACAAGCTCGACATACACGCCTTCATTTGTACTAGCAACATACCAGCAATTTTATTCCCAAATAGTTCAAATCTGACATGTAAACGTAACATTTGTGGCATTTGTGTTAAAATCGGCATTATATCGGTTGTTTTGGCAAGTACAGTCGAACAAGGTATTTGGTATAGTCCTAGAGACCTTTATAATTCCAGTACACTGACAATTTTTATTCTAATTTTGTTTGAAAAAGCATTTTGTAT
Organism: Diarsia rubi; assembly: GCA_932274075.1. Taxonomy (NCBI): domain Eukaryota; kingdom Metazoa; phylum Arthropoda; class Insecta; order Lepidoptera; family Noctuidae; genus Diarsia; species Diarsia rubi. The sequence continues at coordinate 10,234,452 of OW026417.1, read as the reverse complement.
TATACAACGCTGTATCGTTTGACATCAGTCTCTAATGTATTTGTAATCTAATCTTAAAAGTACATGCAAGTTAGCTTGCTGTATACTTAATTCCTTGTTCGACAGTACCGTGTAACATGCGTTACCGTAGTGCAGTTACGTGTATGTATTTGTGCAAGCGTGAGAAAGCTTCACGGTATTGCGGGTGGATAACGTGCACCTGGTCGCTTCCGCAAGGAAATCGATTTGTATCCTATCCACCTTTAATAGATATGAAGTGAAATAGATCTGGGGGGTGATGTGCTAGTCATTTTCTTTAGTCAAAGGGTAACCGGTATGCATCGTGATGGAAACTGCAATACTTTGGACTACGGTGTTTGAGTGCTTCTATAGTCATGAGCGCTAATATGTACCTCAACGCTTGGAATGATTCGAGAGTGATTTTAGACCTATTTCATAATAATTGTATGGGACCCATAAAAAAGTTTAGGAGAAACCACTTTTAAGTCACTACGTGTAGACATGTTAGTGCTCGTGACTGCAAAAACAATGTTATACATATAATACTTTATAGATTTACAAATATAACCATTTTCCCACATAATAAACTTGAGTGTGTATTACTAACTTCTAAATGAAATACCTCCGTAGAGAAGAAACAGCTCCCCCTCTAAGCCAGCCTGGGCCATGAGCTTACAAGTTACGAAGTCCGTTTAGAAGTTTTTGGGAAATGTCGAGATATAACATTAAATAACAAAATAAACGATCTCAAAATTGTCGATCCCAAATACTTTTCAAAAGATATTACGTTACAGACCCATCTACTTAGACGGGACTTTTCTAAGTGTCGAGTCTGTATTTGTCCAGATTAAAGTCTAACACTAAAATTAATTTCATCACGAACTAAATAAAGATTCTTGATATGAATATTGAATCTCTTCAGTAATACATATAAATGTTTTGGAGTGATTCATGGTCTCCAGAGAGTTCCTTTTAAAGTTTTATGTCCAACAAGCGGAACAGCCAACGCAAATACTGCAGTTATTTTCGAACAAAAGCCAAGTATTTTTAAGTTGGTCAAAGAATCATTGCATTACCCACCCTCTTTAACCTAATAAAATAAAGGCCTCATTATATTAAGCAAAGCACGTTCACCGGTATCGCTGAAAAGATCTATTGTTCGGCAGCAAAACACTTGGGGCGAGTCAATCGTAGAGCGAGGCCCGCTAAGCTTTGTGCCAGTCTGCAAATTAATGACTACCAAGTACTGAGTGGTGTACGCAGTCTAAAGTTTCACCTCTCTTGTGAACACCCCATTAGATTTTTGGCTTTAGGCTTTCTCTTGCTCGTAATTATTATGTAGTCGTTAGTTCCGAATCCGAGTATTTGAACTTTGATTTCGATATTAGTTGAAACTGTGCTAAAATACGCAACAGTTTTTGAGCACCGTTGCCGTAGTTGACAAAGTTTGTATGAAAATGTTTCATACTATGTTAAGCTTGCGATAGCCGTACCTAGTCACAATGTGAAAGTAGGAGCTTTCGGGAAAACAGCTTTTTTTATATGGAAAACAGGTGTTTAAATTAATTGTATTTCCATTTTCATGGCGCAAAGTAGACTAATAGAGGTATAATTAATTATTCACTGGAAAAAAATATTGCAACTGTATTGCAAAAGTAAAATAAATATAACTAAAACAGTAAAACTGCTGGGTTGTTGTCAGTATTTGAAAATATTTATATCGAGAAGAGCTTCGGTGTTACGTATCGCGATCTAAGCAATATTGCTGAAGCGGGTGTTGTACAGAGTGCACTAACATGTTATATAGAGACCTGAACTTTGTCGATTAGCTCTGAATATTGCAAGTGCGCCGCCTGCATCAACAGGCTGGCATTATATCTGTGGTAATTACTGTTACCTTAATTAGTATTAAGGAAGATTATTACCTACACAATAGTAACGGCAAATTCTGATGCAACGACCGTTCATTCTAGAACTATTTTGTATAACAATAGTCTAAACCGTGTGAAAGTATAAGCCAACCCTCTTATAAAATCGTGAGATTATCGTCTACAATAATTCAAATTCAGTTACGATTACGCGAGTTCCCACCGGGCAGGATTTCTCCCCTAAAGTAAGTACAGGTAACAGATAGAAGGTAAGACGTTCGAGGGGACGAAATCAATGCGTACAAAGAATAGGGAGCCATTGTGTGCGCTTACGCAAGGAGCCCACGTGCGCTCGCGCTCCCACGGTCACTTGGGGAGGGATTTCGGGAATCCCTTATAAGGGCCAGAATTCCGCCATTTGAATCACACTCGAACAGAAAGCGCTACAGTGCACAGCTCCGGGGGATCGCCACGGCGCCCCCGGTGGTGCTCGACAAATAACTTGCCGCTAAAGTTATCAGTTTGTCAATTAAAAGTTAAAAATAAGTTGTGTTAATTTCTTGTTTAATTAACAGTGAAACTGTGAATAATGAGAGAAGTCTTCAAAATTGAAGTTCGGAGTAGTTCCACGGATATGAAAAGTAAGTTTCTTGATACAAATTGTATTTTAATTTTATTATATTTTTTATTGACTGGCCTGTTGGTCTAGTGGTTAGTGACCCTAACTGCTATGCCGGAGGTCGTGGGTTCGATTCCCACCCAGGACAAATGTTTGTGTGATGAGCACGATCATTTGTTCTGTGTCTGGGTGTAATTTATCTATAATATGTATGTATTTAGAAATATATAAGTATGTTTATCAGTTGTCTAGTACCCATAACACAAGCTCTGCTTAGCTTGGGACTAGATGGCGTTGTGTGATAGTTGTGGAATATTATTATTATTATTATTATTATATTTTTTTAAATTTTATATTTTATAGTGATTAGTCTTTTCGTTGCAGTGTTGGTCTTAAATATTATTTTCAGAATTCTGTTATCTGCCTTTTTTTTGTACATCTAGCTTTAACTTAATCTTTACTTTTATTGTTGCAGATGTGGACTAAATCAAAAAGATTGAGGAAGGAAGGAGAGATTTAAAATTCGGCAATGGTTAACGTGTATAAATCGACATTGGTCCGATCAACCGAAGAGCAACTCTTCGTTAATATTGGTTGCCAGAAACATCAACTTTGTATACCAAACAAAACCAAAGGAGACCACTTGAGGTGAATACAAATCTTAGTTTCTAGATTCCCAAAGATAGAATAGGATTACTTAGAACTTAAGGCTTTCGTGTGACTTAGCGTAGTAAGTGATTACCTAGAAAGTAATATCTTCATCGTGTGTCTTAAAATGTTTATCTTAAGCTCCATGAAGACCGTAAGTCTCCATGAGTATTTTCATTATGTTATGTTAGGATAGACGTTAGGTAAGTACTTTCAGCAAAGTAAACAGCATTGTGGTTCACGTAGAACCAGAAGTGCCTTAATGATCGGTGTTGTTGTCAAAACTTGTTACGTTTCCTGTTTTGTTTGCACCCGTTCCAATTGTTCACGTTTTGGACATGTTTTTGCTGTTGTTACTTTTGTTTATGTATTCTACTAAAATAGTTGTTTTCTGTTAATTTCGGTTCTAGATTAAAATTCGGTACACATGCAGCTGTTATTTTTAATATTACTTGCATCACGTACTCGTGTGTTTTGCGAACATTTGACAACTGAAATACAAATTGCACTCAGCATCTGAGCATACGTAGGTCCTTGTAAAGTTCTTTTAGTTTTTCTTTCAATATTATCAACGACGAAACCAGGATACATGCTTAAAATGTACTGCTCATGTTTTTTGTTATAATTTGTTGAGTTTTTGTTTTAATTGAAAACGAACCAGCTGGCCTGGAATATCGTTATTTGTTAATCTTTCACTATGTCTAGTTAAGTTTTTGTTCGGTGACTGTTGATTTTTGTTTGTTTTTGATAACGCACAAAATACTTTTTCAAAGCAATTGGATGATTAAAAAATATAACACAGGTTTAAACGATGTTACGATAAATTGTGAACAAAAACTGTTTAAGTTTTTCAATGCAAAGGTTAAAGGAATCTCTTTATTTGTTATAGCCCCGGCATTTGTTAATGTTATCTTGTTTCAATTTTTCAAGTTAAGTTTTTGTTTGGAAACAGTTGTTTTTTTGTTATTATTTCAACAGAAGACCCAAAACACTTTCGATAACTTTTTTGATAATTCGAAAACTCCCAAATCAATTAAGTTTTGGTTCAAACGATTTAATTTTTGTTTTGTTATAGTATGAACCATTTCAATTTGTTAAGTTCAAATTAGTTGTATAAGATTTGTTGAGTTTTTGTTTAGCACTGGACGTTTTGGTTACCATAACGTTAACGTTGATTTTTTTGTTGATTTAACATTAAGTTTTTGTTTTGTTTTAGGCTATCATTTACTTTTTCGATAAAATCATTCTAATAAAATGACTCCTCCATATAGTTAAAGTTGTTCGTTAAAAATTGTTGATTTGGCTGTTACTTTCGTTAAGTTTATGTTTGTTTTTATAGTCGTTTTCATTCACATAATAAAAAACAATCTTGCATAACTTTCAAGTTATGTTTTTGTTTTGTTTTTAACTGTCTGTTAAAGTTAAATCGAAATAGCCATATTGACTCTTGAGCACCATCATGATAATTCTTTCTTATTCGTTTTTTGTTTCATTTCTTTCTTTCTTTACTTATATTAGTTTTTAACTTCGGTTTTTGTTTCTACCATCTTGACTCACTTCATCAAAACCATCGTTGTATTTACTGGTCTACTCAACTTTTTGGTTATTTATGTTCAAATTCCACTTAAGAGTCCTTCGATCTTCAGCCATAGCTCTTTTTTCATCGTTTAACTTTTTTATTAAGTTTTTATTTTATGTTTGAGCGCATTAGTTGATTTGACTGTTGTATTCAAGTTAAGTTTTTGTTTTGTTCTTAACTTTCTGTTCACTTAAAATCGAACTAGCAATCTTGATTCTTAAGCACCGTCATGAATATTTCATATTCCGTAAGAATATTCGTTTTTACCATCATGACTCACTTCATCAAAACCATCTTTAAATCTACAGGACCACTCAACTTTTTGGTTAAAAAAATAGCCATAGCTCTTTTTGCATCGTTGAACATTTTTATTTAGTTTTTTTTTTAATGTTTGTGCGCATTCGTTGATTTGACTGTTGTATTCAAGTTAAGTTTTTGTTTTGTTCTTGGTTATGAGCCCACTTAAAGCACCCCAAAGCTTCCATTATCACTTCGTTTAAAGTTGTCAGTAATATTTTTTGTTTATACCTACTTGGACTTATCGTAATACTAATTTAAGAACTGATTTATAGCTTTTTTTTATTTTTTTTTCTACTTTCCACATTGCATCCACATAGAACTAAAACTTCTATTATGATAACTTAATAACGTTTAGAATCTATTAAGTTCCCAATAATTTGAAAATAGCTGCTTTTGACAATTCACTAAAAAAACTATATTCTTGTCTTATGTTTACTAACAAATCTTTGACTTTACCAGCTAGTAGTTTAAAAGTTATAAGTTTACACCTATTATACCGTCCTAGTTGTTCCAAACTTCAAGTACTAGGTCTATAATGTTTTATACCATCACACAATACCATCGTTCACTTATAATTACCATCCATGACTTTAGTGCCTATAGTTTGTTGAGTTTTTGTTTAGTTCACGATCTTGACCATTCTTGTTGATTTGACAGTTAATTCCAAGTTGAGTTTTTGTTTTATAATTTCTTTTTTTGTATCATTTGTCAGTTATTTTGCCTTTGGTTTAGCACCGCTGTCAACATCGTAATGATCTGTATTCTCATTGCGATAAGTTTTCAGTGTGGTTGCTACTATCAGATGTAAAAAATAACTGTAGAAAGATTGTACTTAGAATCTCGCCTTAATCTTTTCTTTTCCGACATGTGACTAAAATTCCAAATCACCTCCTTTTTACCGTTTTGTCTCGTTTCTGTTCTCATTTAAATTCCAATTCACCTCCATTTTACCGTTTTCCCTCGTTTCTGTTCCCCTTTAAATTCCAATTCACCTCCTTTCTACCGTTTTGTCTCGTTTCTGTTCTCCTTTAAATTTCAATTCACCTTTTTTGTACCGTTTTCTCTCGTTTCTGATCTTCTTTAAATTCCAATTCACCTCCTTTTTACCGTTTCTGTTCCCCTTTAAATCCCAATTCAACTCCTTCCTACCATTTTCTATCATTTCTGTTCTTCGTTGTTATTTTCTTGAAACAATCACGTTGTGCCTTATTACCGTAATGTGCCTGATATTGTTTCATTTATGTGTACTTTGCCTTCTAATAGGGTTTTGACCGCAACGCGTTGGAACCCTATTTGAATGCTCTAATTATTGTTTACTATCATGCATTCTAACTTTCGCCATTTTTAAACTGTGTGTTATTAATGTCTAAATATTATTATGATAATATTTTAAGACCTAATTTTGCAGTTTTATTGTACAGTAAAATGGCCCTGTTATCCCATGAATTGCAATCAGGATAGACATTGTTGAGTGTTACCAGCCTAATGACTGTTTTGTTCCCTTAATCATGTTTTGTTCGAGTAAAACCTCATTACTTCCTACATACAATATTATTATTTAAGCCTCTTGGTACCAAGCACTGCAGTTAAATGTGTTGTTAAATTTTCAAATTAAAACCTATCCACCAATAGTTTTCAAAGTGATTAAGAATAAAAGCTTCAAACGGGGATAAAATTGTCATTACGCACTTATTGTTTTACCATTTGGTATAATTTTGTTGACCAATTATCGTTAATGTTACATAGTTTTAAGCGTTGATTTGTTGTTAAGTTTATATTGTGATATTATTGTTAATTTATTGATCTTGGCTGTGTTTGTTAATTTTATGTTAAGTTTTCGTTTAAACCATTATTGTTCATTGTTCTTTGCCGACATTAAGGCCACTGATAACACCAAAGTGACTGTAGTTTAACATCGTAGGATATGTTTGTATTTAAGATTAATCTTAGTAACTACTGTATGTACGAAACTGGTCCTTGAAACCTAAGCTTTGTATAAAATTAACAAATAGGTTAGTTAGGGTAACTATTTATTAGAGATGTATGACAGTTCGTGTGTTTGTGTGAATTACCTACAATAAATACAAAAACAACTAACAATTGGTTTTATTTATTTAATTTTCTGGGTATAAACAATTTTAAAACGGGAAAGGAAGCGATTGGAGCTGAGCCAACTGTTTTGCCATATACGACGAAATCTAGTTCGGGTAACAGGGTATGTGCGCGAGTGTGGTCGCAAAACAATGTTTCTGTACGATTTAGATAGCAGATACACGGATCTGGTGTAATGAAGATAGTTTTCAGTACGGAAAACAAGAAGTTCGCCTGATGCGATCTCTTGCAGCTTAGCTTCTTCTTAATTGCTTAACTTTAAACCAGAACCAGTTGGTATCGGAGTGTGCCTTTACATTTCAGTGCTTTATAGGCACCAATCACTTATGTCTTCTTCGTCTTCTTGCGGACATCGTCTCGTGGCCTGAAATAAGTACAAACATACTCGTGATACACTTCGTGAAATTATAGGTACAGGATGGATGCGTGGATGGGACATCGATGCACAAACAGTTAATATTATGATTATTAAAGCTAGCCCATATTTTTTCCCCAAACTAAGAATTTCTCCTGTACCGTGGCTACAAAAATTTAAACTCCCATACACAAACACACCCAGACCCGAAACAAGTATCTGTAGGCCATACTACTAGTTTTAGTCGTGGTCTATAGTTATTTATATTTCAAATACATTTAACCTGTGATCGGTAACCTTGCACACCCTATTTATTGGCCCTTATTTACCTATAAATAAAGCCTTTTTTTTGGCGGGTGGAAAATCATCGAATAACCCCTCCCGCTCTTGGGCAGAGCGAAAGGGAGTGTCAGACTTCTACTGACTAAAAACCACCCATGTTCCTTCTTAGCCCTATATGTCGAGGCCGCGATAACTAGTGTACAACCCGCGGCCCCGACGGGTATGAATAAAGCCTTGAATAGATAAACAAATAATCTCACAAAACTAGCAACGAATAAAAGAACATAAAGGTCTTCCGTTTCCGACTTGTTATTGGAGTTTTTTCTTCCAATAGTTCGCCCTTGCGGCCGTGCAGTGCATGCAGGAAGCGAAAATTTCCCCACTATCTCTCCCAAAATGCCTAATCTGTTTCAGGGGTTATTTGGCTTATTGTTATGGTCAAGCAAATCACTAAAGCAAGGGTTTTTATTACTTCCTTCTGCCATAACACTTTTACAGTCTTTAACCATGGCTCTTTTTTTTTCAAATATTTCCAGATATTGGGGGTGTACTATTAGGTACTTACACCTCTGCCTAACCCTTCGGGGATTACGTGCTATGTTATATTATTGGGGATGTCTTTTCAAAGCTCTTCATACTTTATCTACCGTTTCGGTTTTCCAAATATATTATACAGATATTATTTAAAAATTGGTATAATAATTCCATTCATGCTCACATGCCCGTTCCATATTTCTAACTTCAGCTGAACAAGTTATATTTGAACGCGATAGTTTAATCTCGTTCTGCTCCGATTTTTCACACCTCGCACTTTGCTACAATATTTTATGTTTCGCTTATCGATACTTTCATACTAAGTAACTACAATATCTAGGAATAGTTTATTATTTAGATGTTGTCGTATTTGGAATAAAATTGGTAGGTGGTGATTGGTTATTATCATCTTCATCACCTACGTAGCCTTTTCCCAACTATATTGGGATCGGGTTCCAGTTTTACTGGATGCAGCTGAATACCAGTATTTAAGATGGAGCGACTGCCCATTTGTCCTACACAACCCAGTTAGTAGATATTCGGTAATATGATACTTTCGGGCGACGGACTACCTGTTAGGACTGTCAAAGATCTATAAATCCCCGCCGGGACCAACGACTTAACGTGCTTTCCAGGGTACAAAAAAAAAAGTCAGAATGTGTGTGTGTGTGATCACCCATCCACGGACCAACCTATGTTAGCGCAACTTAACCTGAGGGCTCACCCGAGTTCGTAGCGGCGATCGGCGGCGGCGACCTCTCGCGCCCGGCCCTGGTGCAAGCCATGGTCCGGGGCGAGGAGGAATTGGACGCCGTCGCCTCCTTCTGCGAAGCAGTGATGCTAGCGAAGGAGGTGGCTGAACGCGAGAGGGAGAGAACCTCTCGTCCCAGCCGCCGCGGGAGGCGCTCCGGGCGTCGGGGGTCCCGCGATGACCTCCGGCCACCGTAGACGCGGGCCTGTGGACGGTGAGTGATGGGCTAACTCGCCGTCCGTCCGTCTCACGACGAAAACAGGCCGTGTCGACGGCGCGTTCGTGTTCCACGCGCGCCTCAAAGAGATGTCAGCAACATGGGAGGGGCCCGAAAGGGCCGACGCCTGGCTGCGGGTAGTCCTCTGGTTATCGCGGCCTCGACATAGAGGGCGAAGAAGGAACATGGGTGGTTTTTAGTCAGTAGAAGTCTGACACTCCCTTTCGCTCTGCCCAAGAGCGGGAGGGGTTATTCGATGACCCACCAAAAAAAAAAAAAAAAAGGGTTCACCCGAGTGGCTTTTACTTATTATTTAGCCACAAACTAATCGAACTGTTTGATATTGGCTGCAATATATTTAATCAAATTTGCCAAAAACCTAGTCTGTTTTGTGACGCAAACGTCTCATTTACGAAGCTACATTTATGTTCACCAAGTATCGGAATGAGTCAACTTAGAGGTACAAGTATTTCAACAACAAGAAACTTTAAATAAGTTTGCTGGAAGTCAAGGAAACATAGATAAAACTCTTTAGGTACTTATTTTGTTCTCACTTGCGTAACTTTATTGTGCAGACGTTTGAAACGGAAAATTCACAAATTCGATTTATATAAAATAGGGTAGTGAACTTGTTAGCAGTTTGAGAAGGTATTTTATAGTTATGTTATGTATTTTTGGTTGTTTATTTAAAACTGAGTCAGTTAGAAAAAACTCTAAAATAGTAATGTTTACCGATGTATCTTTGATCCTACGGCAAAAGTAGGTAGGTACTTGTTTCTGGGGGCACGGCAGTCCCCCCGCCAAGTCGAGCAATAAAGCGGCACGGCCGTACCATCCTTTTCTCGAACCAGTTCAGGCCATTTTCGATCTCCTATAACTTCGTTGTGGATAAAACTCTAGTTGTGGATAAAACTCTAGCCTGCGTTTTTAGTAACCAATTAGGCATTGTATAAACACGTTATGTTTCAAATTTCATTCTATTTGAACCAGTAGTTTAAGAATTATAACTAATCAAAGTTCCTCACTTTTGTCACTCACTCACTGACTGACTGATTGACCGATCATCAAAGTCTAAGGCACTTCTAGCAGACATAGAAGCTCCAGAATACAATTAGTGTTTAGTGTATAAATTATGGAAAAACTAAAAAAATATGCTGTTTCGTCTAGTTTTCTAGATACATCAGCTGCATAAATAACTTTGTAATCCCATATGTATAGGATTACAAAGTTAAAGTAAAATTTTTAGTTAATGAATTTTACGAGTTAAATTTAACACTTTTCCTAGTTTCTGATTGATCTGAAATTTTGCACGTATATTATATCGCCCATCAATGCAATATTATGATGACATGGAACTGATCTGATGATGGAGCTGGGAGTTGGCCATAGGAACTCCATTTTAAAATGTCATAACCCCATCGAGTTTCGACTCGTTTCATTCGTCTTGTCGAGTAGTTTATATTAAGATGGTGTCTTGGGTCTGTTGATGGAGCTGGAAGGTGACCATATAAAAATTCCGTTATAAAACGACATAACCCTATCGAGTTTGGACTCGTTTGATTTGTCTTGTCGAGTAGTTTGTCTTTAGATGATGTTCAAGGTTCTGAATAGTTCTGATGATGGAGCTGGAAGGTGGCCATAGGAACTCTATTTTAGAATGTCCATAGAAATTCTGTTATAAAACCACATAACCCCATTGAGTTTGAGCTAATCTGATTTGTCTTGATGAGTACTTTATCTTTAGTTGGTAACCAGGATCTGATGATAGAGCCGGAAGGTGGCCATAGGAACTCCGTTATAGAACGACATAACCCATCGAGTTTAGACTCGTTTGATTCATCTTGACGAGTACTTTGACTTTAGATGGTTTCCAAGGTCTGTTTATGGAGCTTGAAGGTGGCCATTGGCATTCCGTTATAAAACGACCTGACCTTGTCGAGTTTTTACTCGTTTGATTCAGCTTGTCGAGTAGGTACTTAAGCAGTACTTCAAATCGATAAATAAGACTGCTCCAAGTTTGATTAAAATTATGTATTGTTGATTCATGAAATGAAATAGATAGAATGAGTGACGCTACAAAAAGAAATGAGATCACACCAAAAACAAAACTTGTAAATAAAGTCAAGCCGCGCTAAACTCAGTTCTTTTACCGTAAAAAGCAGTGAGATCCATGTAATACTGAGTTGCGCGGCTTGGCTTTTTTACAAGTTTTGTTTTTGGTGGGTTATCTTTATTTGAAAACGGTCTATTGAACTGACTTTTACATTCGAAAAAAGAAAAAAAGTGTAAAAGAAGAAGAAGAAGAAGAAGAAAAGAAGAAGAAGTGTAAAAGATAAAATATAAGAGGTATTCGATTTAGCAAACAGTGACTCGTATTCGATCCAAATATCTGCACGAGAAGCTGAAAATATAACGGGACTACACGCGACAGAAATTTCCCCAACGCGAGCGTCCGACGTTGAAAATAAGTTTGTATTTGTGGATAGGAGCGCGGATGCAACAGGGTTATTGAGGTGAAAAATTAATAGAGGCTAAGCTTACGTTCCAGGTGCTTCTTGGTCTTGTTTCAACGAAATAGCTTGTCAAAGTAGATAATTGGTTGTAGTCATCCGTGGAAACCGCGCTCCGGATGCCAGTCACCACGCCCTTGCACTCCTCGCTCCTCTTCAACTGTTTCTCGGTCCTCTCCTGCTGCGACATCAATCTCTCCTGGTCTGACTGTACATATCTCACTTTCTTCTTTATTAAATTTATATAATAATCAATTTGTCGTTGGTAGTGATCCACGGACCAATAAAATTTCAAGTCAGCAAGAATCATTAACAGTAATGCGGCGTATAAGCTGGCCATTACAATACCAAAGTAGTATAAATTTGGATCTTCAGTTGAAAACAATGGGCACTCTTTTGAGCAAGTGAGGCAGCGCCAAAAGTATGATTGTGGTAATGTTACAGTACCTTCTGGTATCCGATTCATGTTTCTGTTAAATTGATTCTACTAGAATTTTTAGTTTCACTTGCATTTATCCTAGCATGTTTCACCCAACATGACTGCTGCCAAACAAAGTATTATTGTCAAGTTGTCTGTCATGCATGATCATGTCATCGAAAAGTATTTCATAATTCCATACAAAACACTTTCTTGTGTTCCGAAACAACATACTGTCGACCCAAATTATTGCAGATAGTAAGATAAAGTAAGAAAAACACTACGGCTTTCTCAATTTATATAAAACGCCCCGATACAATTCACTCAAGTTCAATCGCCAAAGAAAGGAAAATCTTTATAAGTTAGGATATCAGAATTTCAATCCTTTTTACGTCTAAGTGTTTTCTAAAGAAAGAATACGATACCATACCACACGACGAAGTGGCATCGCTCACACTGACAATAGCGAATAAAAGTGCACAATGCTGCTAGAACGCTTCACTTGAGGCAATATCGAATTCCCGCGGACGTTCGCCGAGACACCACCCGTCTCCTGAACCAACAAAACACCGCCATGACAACAAGTCTGCCGGCCAATGCCTCAAATATTCAGTTGCCTTTTGAACAAAGTCACTCGACGACTTTAAGAAATATTGGAAACTTTCTTAACATTTTAACTTCTTAGGTATTTTACGTTGAGACCTATAAATAAATATAAAATAACAAACCTCCATTTAACTATCATCATCATCATCAACAGCCTATTAATGTTCCCACTGCTGGGACACAGGCCTATAATCTACCACGCGGGCCCAGTGCGGATTGATAGATGTCACATGTTTTCGATTTTTATGGTACTAAGATATTATTATATATTATATTATATTACTAAGATTTTCTTTACCGCTTTGAAAGCAGCGGCGATGAAATAAATTACACAAAGTAATGTGCCTTCCTGGGTTCGAACCCACGACCTACTGTTCGTAAGTTGGGCCCGCCACCACTGGGCCACCGCTGCTCTAATTTTAACATTTAACTATGTTTTTATGATATTAAAAAGAATGAAGAAGTATAGATCTGACAAAGTTTTACTCAAAACTTTTGTCTTCGCAAAGTCGCCTATTTTCGATATTTTCAATACAAGCTCTTTTTGAATGCTATTTGTACAACTTTTGCTGATATTTCATAGCCAAAGTTTTGTGTGCAAAAGATTAGATTCTGAGCCAACGTCCATGTGATTTATTATATTCGATACAATGTGTTTTAAATCTTTGTTATTTTATTCTTGGCATCAATACAAACATACGAAATAGAGTAACTACTTATCTACCCAATTCTTAATCTTACCATTTTTATGATTTTCTTTGGTTCAACAGAATGTAAAACTGTAGAATGATCATTATAATGATACCTACTTTTTGTTACAGTTGAGAGAAAACCCTTTTTTTGGCGAGTGGAAAATCATCAAATAACCCCTCCCGCTCTTGGGCAGAGCGAAAGGGAGTGTCAGACTTCTACTAAATAAAAACCAGCCATGCTCCTTCTTAGCCCTATATGTCGAGGACGCGGTAACTTATGAACAACCCGCAGCCCCGACGGGAATGAGGCAAAACCCTTGAGAGTGTATTAGATGGCGGTTGGCCAATAAGCTAATAAATCTTCACTGTGCGTGGTATAACGCACAGGTTTTAGAAGGTCCAGGTTTTGGAAGGGTTCCGTACCTGAAGTGTAACCTCTGATGTCTGTCAGTCAGCGGGTTGTATCTTACGATCCGTAATGTTTTTCTATTGTCGCTTTATCAACTAATGATAGAAACAAATTAGAAATAAAATAGGGCTCCGCTACTACGATGGTACGGAACTTTTCATGCGTGAGTCCAACTTGTAATTGGCCATCTTTTTATTATTGCAATGTAGTCGTTACAATCAACTCTTTATCTAAGTACCAAACGATATTTTTATCTAATAAATATGTAGTATAATCCACACGTACCTGAGTTTAGAGTGGCGACAAGAGTGTTGTGTCTATAGATAACACCAACTGAAAATATCTCTAGTTACAAACTAAGTTTTTCTGAGAAGTTTTTCAAGGATTTCGAGGAAATTGGAAGGGCCTTCAAGGAAACGAGGTCCTACAGAATTTCAGGAAATGTCATTCTACTTTTTGCATAATGAAACTTCCCTGGACACTGATAAATCGCTTATTGAAGTTTAAAATCTCGTAATAAATCAATTAATATCTACTTACTTAAATAGCCATCAAACAAAATCGTGCCAAGCGACCGGTACATAGTTCAACAAGGTTGGCTCGTTTTACGGGCCGTTTAAAGTCTCATTGTTGAACTTTGAAGCTCGTAATTCCCTTACGGGAATGACGGTCAGAATGAGCGATTTTGCAATACTACACACTCTAATAGGTGCAGTATGAAACAAATCTGTAGTGTTTTACGAGTGATAGGTATTTCATCGTTTCGTTCTTTTCTAATTAAACTTAGTATTATTATTATTTTCTATAAACGTTTCGAAATAAACTTATTATTATTATTATTATTATTTTCTATAATGTTTGTTTTGTTTTTTTTTCTTCTGCGAGACTAATAATACTTTATTTTTTTTTATTATTAAATAAAAATTATGCATCTGTTAGCATAATACATTTTGATTCCGAATTGTAAAGTAGAAGAAGGCAGGCTTAAGGGCCTACGTTTTGTAAATTGGTAACTTTAATTCTAGGTCGTACAGCAAACATAGGTAACATGCATGTTACGATTTGAAAGAGTATTAAAATGAAACACATCTTATGGATATGATTAGGTAGTAGATCCCTTCATATCAGATTTTTTTCCAAAACTGCTGACTCCTGATGGGAATTAAATAGCAATGTGCAAGAATATTGCACGCTATTCGAACAACAAAGGCGCTATGATTTCGAAATTGCAAAAATAAAGATACATAACATGTCAAAACGAAGTTAGGGTACGAAAAAGAAGAATGGAAAAAGAATACGTGTTGCACTGACCTTAACCCTAGAAAGATAACCATACCGCGGCAGACGTTAAAGATAACCATACGCTTCAGGTTCAGAGGCGCAACTTTTTATAATACGTGTTTTTAAATGATTTAATAAATTATATTTATAATTTATGATATTCTGTTACGAGATAATACTATAAAGTATACATTTTAAATACATTTTTGTCTTTATTTGTTTATTTAAAATAATTTAAAACTAAATGAGTAGACCTCTAAGAAAAATCAATAGCCTTATGCTTCAGGAACAAAAACATTATATTTTTATTTTAAAAATTTAGATTTTTCTTACAAGCTGTTTGGCTACAATATAATAAGTATAAAAAAATATCAGTCATAAAAAAAAAAAAATTCAACATCACTACCAGTGCAAATTAATCAATTCTTAAAAGTTTCACAAAAGATAACCATACGCCTCGCGAGCGCACAGACTCGTCATTTATACAAAACTATAGAATTTACAGCATGGAAACAGCTATCCCTTGAAAGGGCTAACCGACGACCGACGTTGGTTCAGAAGGACAAACAAATACACGCGTCGGATAAAAAGATAAGCAATATGTTTCCCGCGCAGGCGCCTCTGCGACGTAGGTTATCTCTCTAGGGTTAAATAAATGATGATGAAATTAATAGGTATTACCTAAACAAATCATTAAATTCCTGTAATAACGGCAATTCTCACTTATACTGTATTGTAAGGAGAATGCTCGTGCTACGTCAGTAACTACCCCACATCGCCTCGCCTCGCCTATAAAAACAAGGCGCTGCCAGTAGAACGTCCATTTTGCTTCTCGAGTTCTCGACGCTTGGACTGGACGGACGTGCGATTCATAAGCCAATCGTAAGGTTACGTAAGCCATTTCTATTTAGTTAGTTGCAAAGGTGATAAAGTGAGTTAGTGCTTTGTTTAGTGGATTAGTCTTAGTGGACTGTAAGCAAATTTTGCTGATCGTAATTTGAGTCAATTATATTTGTGAAGTAAAAATGGTTTTTTTGTTGTGAATTGTTTTTTTTTAATAAATTTCCACTTCTGAAACTTATATCAGAAGTGGGATAAAGGACTTTTCAGGCCCACTTAGACGAAGTCTCGTAGCTAAAAATTGCTGTTAACAGAAAAACCGTTTTCCTAATGTTTTTTTTTTTTTCTGCAACTACCCACTTTATTATTTTTCTTTTTATTTGATTGTCTTACTGGTTTAATTTGTTTGTCTGATTTGATCCTGATTTTCCTTTGATAATGGGGCGTGAAAAGCCGCATACACGCGGATAACGATCACGTACTCGGGATAAGTCACGCGGTCGCGCACGACGTCGACCACGTGGGTCATATTATGATCGTAGTAGTGGTAGAACGTACCGCGATTCGACTAGTAGTTCGTACTTCACGAGATGGCTTGCGTAATCCGAGATCGGCATGATTCTCATAGTCCCGAAAGACACCAATCGCGTACTAGGGTTTGGCGCGATTTGCGTAGTATGGATAGGCGCGATTCGCGTAGTAGGGATCGTTCGCGTAGCGACAATGACGCGAATTTAAAACGCACACGCACTCCTTCGCTCCCGGTTCAAACGAGTTCTACCCACAAGAGCCTCACTAAGGTTTTGCCAAAAGCTAAGGACCCAACGATCCCAACGTCAGAACGACATCTGTCTACGGAGTCCAGTGTCCCCGGCTCTGAGGCATCCACTCTTGCTCATGCCTTGATGCAAGCAATAATAACGATGTAACCAGCAAAGTCACAATTAACATTATCGAGGCATGGTGCAACAAAGTGAATCATACTAGAGAGGCTAACGATTGGCTGACCAATAACCGAACGTGGACTAATTTTAAACCCGAATTTTGGTCACCGTGTCCGAGTACGAATTCAAATAAATTTACCACGTCTGCATACGTGGTAAATTTATTTATGCCCGAAAGTTGTTGTTGCGGTTGAATATCGTCAAGGGGGCTGTCGTGGGTTCGATCCCCACACGAAACAAATTTCTGAATGGACAGATGGTTGTTTCGGGGCTGATGGATTGTGGATGGTATTTGTGGATGTGAGTTTAAATGTTTATGTATACACCCACGATACAGGAGGAATTCTTAGTGTGGGGTATAGTTGTGATTCGTTGTATACCATTCTCTGATCAGAGAGCCGGCGTTAAAAGGTTTTACTCGATGATTTCTGGAAACTTTTCGTCAGACTTTTCGGCAGTTTTCGTCGCAATAGGTTTTCAAGGTGGATTTGTATGACCAAGGAGAGTTAAATTTAGTCCGACCCAACGAAACTAAAGTTTGGTAAGGAGTGACCGAGTGGAAAAATATTCAGTTGTAGATTTGTTTGTTGGCAGAGTAATCATTACACAAGGACGTATGGTGTGCGTTACGCAACGCAACGCTGCTGCCTGGCCTCGCAGCAGTGATGGTCAGGGCTGCGCTACAGTGACGCCACGAACGCGCACGTGGCCGCAGGCTGCCGGTGTGCCTTATTGGCGTTGCCAAGCGCGTAGCTCCAGGCTGTCAGCGCCAACTTACTGGCCTTGTCGAGCGCATCGCTGCAGGCCGACTGCGCGACCTGGCATGGTCGAGAGCGTTGCTGCAGGCCGACTGCGCGACCTACTGGCTTGGTTGAGCGCATGGCACCGGCTACTGGCGTGACTTGGCTTGGTCGAGCGCGTCGCTGCAGGACGACTGCTACTTATTTTGTCGTAATGATGCCATATTCATCATCAACCTGACCATTTAGGTTGTGAGAGGTGGATCTGAGGCGAGTGATGAACAGAAACGTGCGCCGTTCTTTGAGGTTTGGCTGTTGTGCTGCGGTAGCAGGCGCGTGTGTGTCGCCGGTTGTGTCGGCACTTGTTGCTAGTCACTCTAGTGGCCGTATAAATTTGGCCATGTGTGGTCAATTTGTGTTCTCACACGTATGAATACGGTCGAGAACCCGTGCGTATGAATACGGTCTGCGCATGGAGTGAGCTCGTACACATGATTGCGGTCAGTGTATGAGTCGGCTTACACGTATGAATACGGTCTGCGTGTTAAGCGGCTCACACGTATGAATACGGTCTGCGTGTTGAGAGAACTCGTGCGTATGAATACGGTCTGCGCACCGAGTGGGCTCGTATACATGATTGCGGTCAGTGTATGAGTCGGCTTACACGTATGAATACGGTCTGCGTGTTAAGCGGCTTGCACGTATGAATACGGTCTGCGTGTCAAGCGGGTCTGCAGGTTGTCAGACCATGTTGCAGGTGGCGAGAGCTGTACGCTGGTCGTGGTCGCAGTTGCGGTCACCGTCAACAAGACGGCAGCAAGGAAACCGCCACTTGCGCGCTGGACACATACAGGACAATGCCTTGGCTTTATTTTTATAATTGCTTGAGAAAGATGGATGTGTGTGTCTATTCAAACTTATGTACTATTTGAGAGAATGATGAATGAATTAGTTGGCTGGAGATGAATGGAACTTTGTGAGAGGCTGAATGCTTTTACATAAATTGCTCGGGTAGCTTCTAACAAGATCTTGTTTTCAGATGAAGATACTGATGACGACTCTGAACAAACAGAGTCCTCTACTGCGGTCGACCCGTCACTTCTGCCAGCGGGTGAAGTGGAGGTTGAAGTGCCGACCTCTCCCATCGCGGGTCCTAGCGGGGCCACTCCAAGAGTTTGTGTCGAGGACAACACCTCGTCAGGAGAAGCCGTGTAAGGAGAATGCTCGTGCTACGTCAGTAACTACCCCACATCGCCTCGCCTCGCCTATAAAAACAAAGCGCTGCCAGTTGAACGTCCATTTTGCTTCTCGACGCTTGGACTGGACGGACGTGCGATTCATAAGCCAATCGTAAGGTTACGTAAGCCATTTCTATTTAGTTAGTTGCAAAGGTGATAAAGTGAGTTAGTGCTTTGTTTAGTGGATTAGTCTTAGTGGACTGTAAGCAAATTTTGCTGATCGTAATTTGAGTCAATTATATTTGTGAAGTAAAAATGGTTTTTTTGTTGTGAATTGTTTTTTTTTAATAAATTTCCACTTCTGAAACTTATAGTATATTATTTTTTGTTGTCACCTCTGCAATACATACATACTTAGTTTAACGGCGGTTCATTGTTCTTTTCTATTTCATTTATTCACGAAATTACATATTAGATTGGTTGGTGAGTCGCTGGTATCCACAAACAGTATCTAAACTCACGGAAATGTCGATTTTATCTAATCTTCTACATTGTTTATATCGGCATGAATAAATAACGTTTTAGTGAGCATTCAGTAAGATTCTGTTGATTGGTTTATACAAGGATCCAACATGATTATAAATATTCTTCTTCTTTTTTTAACTATTTTTTTTACACTGTTTGTGAGCGTGAAAATTTACTCTAAACTAACAACCGGAATATGTAAATCCAGTATTCATTTAGTGGGTAAAGTGGTCATAGTCACAGGTGCAAACAAGGGAATTGGATATGAAACTTCGAAAAACTTTGCTGAAAGAGGAGCTCGTGTAATACTAGCATGCAGAAACGGGGGACTTGGCACAGCCGCGAGGGACCAAATCATCAAAGACACTGGTAATCCCGACGTTCACTATCGACACCTTAATCTCGCCTCTCTGGCTTCCGTGAGAGCATTTGCTGATGGTATACTGAAGACTGAGAAACGCCTCGACATACTTGTCAACAACGCCGCAGTTTTCGAAGTTGATAACGTGAAGACCGAAGATGAACTATCACTTAGCGTGCAGACTAATCATTTTGGGCCTTTCCTTTTAACTAACTTGCTGTTGCCGTTACTAAAAACATCTGCACCGAGTCGGATTGTCAACGTATCATCAGCGGCTTACCGAACTGGAAAACTAAACTTTGATAATTTGAACTTGGAAAAGGAAACAAAAGAATCCTACGGTATGTTTCAAACATATTGTAACACAAAATTGTATAACATTTTAATGACTGTTGAATTAGCAAAAATACTGGAAGGGACGGGAGTTACAGCCAATAGTTTACATCCGGGAGCTGTCGAGACTGAAATTATGAATTTGAATAAAGGCTGGTTTATTTTATTAGTGATGACACTGCTGAAGTATCTTTCGAAGGATGTCTGGGGAGGGGCACAGACTTCCATATATGTTGCTGTGTCACGTGAAATGGACGGCGTAAGTGGAAAGTTTTATTCCGATTGCAAGGAGGAGAAAGTCACAGGGCTCGCTCAGGATAAAAATTTAGCTCGCAAACTATGGAAGGTTTCGGAGACCTTGGTGGGTCTTAAGTAAAGGCACCCGAGAAAATGCAGTTGTAAAAGTAGGTAACTCATGCACATTTAGTTCCATCTTTATACAGAGTTGACATGA
The DNA here is from genome assembly GCA_932274075.1 of Diarsia rubi. Lineage (NCBI taxonomy): Eukaryota > Metazoa > Arthropoda > Insecta > Lepidoptera > Noctuidae > Diarsia > Diarsia rubi. The sequence continues at coordinate 10,213,896 of OW026417.1, read as the reverse complement.
GAGAGGGGCATTAAATTACACTACGTATACTATACGTGTTTAATATTAATTCGATATGGTACAAAAAAAAGCACCAAAAATGAGGATTTTTTTTCAAATAAACTAAATAGCTTATAAATCAGAGTAAAACGCAAACATCCTTTATAAATAAATTTAACTGACCTTAGATACGATTGGGCGGGGCAACACAGTGACCTATTTCTATTTCTTTTCAAGCGGGTTGTTTTGCTATGATTGTCACTGTCGTAATGAAAGTGCACGTGTGTGTATATTTATTTTGTTTCTTTGTTTGCATTGCCATCTTTTAGCGAAAATACTTGTTTGTACTTGTGTGTCAGAGCGGCAACAACGCATCTCAGATTTATCGTTTTAAGGCGCATGACCTATGCGTATAGACATAATCAGCTGTTAGGAAAGATACATCGTGTTAAGTCCGCATATGTACCTGTGCATGAAGTTGAAATAAATAAACAAAATAATCGAGTCTCTGGTCACAGTGATTATTATAAGGTTTCTCGTGTTATAGAATGTTTTTGTATGTATTGCAATATGTTTTAGTTTAAATAATTTAATTTGTATATAAATGTATTAATAGACATGTACTTATCTATTTATATCAATTTATGTTAACATAATGGTATTCTCCTTATTTTTTTTTGTAATATACCACATTGCTGTCCTATTTTACCCTAAGGTTGACTGGTATAGAATGCCTAAACGCATTAATTTCCCTATGTACCACTATGTAGATGAAGTTTAAATAAATAAATGTATGTACATTTATAATCGTGTTTAAATGCCTTTCAAGTTAAGTAAAAAAATAATTAATTATAATAAAATCCTATAAACGGCAATGCTGACCTTGTCACTTTTATTGTGTATTAGCTGTTGCCAGCGGCTTCACCCGCTACAACTCGAAAATTATCCCGCGGGAAGATAAAATCGGGATAAAAACTATCCTATTTGTTAATCCAGGTTATAAACTATCTGTGTACCAAATTTCATTCAAATCCGTCCAGTAGTTTTTGCGTGACGAAGTAACAAACATACACACTTACACACTCACAAACTTTCGCCTTTAATAATAATAATAATGTTTATTTCATGAAACTTAGACATAACTTACAAAATATTTCAACAGGCTAGTTTAAAACAGTATACGTGGTACAGCCATCTGTAGCCGAACTAGGCGGAGCCTGTATTTCGACTATCAGCGCCAAACCCCTCAAGTATTTGACTTGATAAAAGCGCCAGTAACATTTCATTTATAAATTATAGATATACCTAAATATTTTGATCACAATCAATTTTAGACAATCTATAAGATATTTACTTACTTAAACTAGTAAAAGAAAAAGAGTTTGTGTAGAGTTTGCTTAAGGGACCTCTTATTTGTGTGAGATGGGAATGTAGGTAGGTACGTGAGTGTAAGAGGAGGTGTATGAGGCACACCTCATGGTGTGGTGTGTTTTGTGGTGTGTGTTGTGGTGTGGCTTGTGTTGTGTTGTGGTGTGTGTTGTGGTGTTAGTGGGCGTGCGCGCGTTTGTGTGTATGTTATAAGATAAATAAGTTATAGTAATAATTATTGTATTATGATGGATTATTAGGATGTTATATATAGAAGAAGTTCAGTCTGTTCATAGTTTAAACTTTTTAGGTATTCAGTAAGTTTCTCATTGTATTATACTAGAAATAAAATCTTAGTATTTAAAAAACGTGTGAAACAGGGCCAAGTCAGTAGTATCCACAAAGCGTACTTAAAAACTCACAGAAATATCTTATCTTCTATTATACTTATATCTGAATGTATAAATATAGTTTTAGTGAGCATTCAGTGTCCTACAGTTGATTGGTTTATACAAGGCTCCAACATGTTTATTAATATTATTCTTCTTCTTTTATCTGTTTTATTTACACTTTTTGCGAGCGTGAAAATTTACTATAAACTAACAACCGGAATATGTAAAACCAGTATTCATTTAGTGGGTAAAGTGGTCATAGTCACAGGTGCAAACAAGGGAATTGGATATGAAACTTCGAAAAACTTTGCTGAAAGAGGAGCTCGTGTAATACTAGCATGCAGAAACGAGGGACTTGGCACAGCCGCGAGGGACCAAATCATCAAAGACACTGGTAATCCCGACGTTCACTATCGACACCTTAATCTCGCCTCTCTGGCTTCTGTGAGAGCATTTGCTGATGGTATACTGAAGACTGAGAAACGCCTCGACATACTTGTCAACAACGCCGCAGTTTTCGAAGTTGATAACGTGAAGACCGAAGATGAACTATCACTTAGCGTGCAGACTAATCATTTTGGGCCTTTCCTTTTAACTAACTTGCTGTTGCCGTTACTAAAAACATCTGCACCGAGTCGGATTGTCAACGTATCGTCAGCAGGTCACCAACGAGGAAAACTTGATTTTGATAATTTGAACTTGGAAAAGGAAACAAAAGAATCCTACGGTATTTTTCAAACGTATTGTAACACAAAGTTGTATAACGTTTTAATGACTGTTGAATTAGCAAAAATACTGGAAGGGACGGGAGTTACAGCCAATAGTTTACATCCGGGAGCTGTCGAGACTGAAATTATGAATTTGAATAAAGGCTGGTATGTTTTAATAGCGATATCACTACTGAAGTATCTTCTCAAGGATGGTTGGGAAGGAGCGCAGACTTCCGTATATGTTGCTGTGTCACGTGAAATGGACGGCGTGAGTGGAAAGTATTATTCCGATTGCAAGGAAGAGAAAGTCTCAGACCTCGGTCGGGATAAAAAATTTGCTCGCAAACTATGGGAGGTTTCAGAGACGTTAGTAGGTCTTAAGTAAATGCACCCAAGAAAACAGAGCAATTAAAGTAAGTGATTTATGCAAAATCGAAATTTCACCTTCTGACATTCAAAAGTGCCTGTAATGGCTTAATTGAAATAAATGCTTTGAGTTTGAGTTGAGTTTGAGTTTGATTTTGGGTGTGTAAATTAGTGGCCCTTATATTCTTAGTAGTAATAAAAATAAGAAGAGTAGTAATAGAAATGCTGATTATTGTTGTATAAATTGTGTGACAAATAGGGTTCTTTATTTTATTGCGAATGTAACAGAGACCTAGAATGTAACAGAGACCTATAATAGTACATTGTTATCCAAGGGACGAAAATTACCTATTTAGGTTTGGCGCCCGTAACGTAGTGAGGGCGCTAATAGTTCGAGGGACTAAATAAGTAATTTACCCGAGGTAAACACTATGCTTTTCATTACGAATACGAGGAATTAACTAAAGAAAAAAATTGTGTTCATCGGATGTTGTCGCTTCCCGCTTATTTATTTTTTTGGCCTCTGGTCGTCCAGCTATACAGCCAGTATTTTTCATGTTCATCATTAAAAAAAATGGCAAAGACTTTGTCGGAATCTATGTTATTTTAGAGAAATAGTTAAAACTAAATATGTTAATAATAATTCTTTAATAATAATAATAATATTTCTTTAATAATTTTTTATTCAAAAATAAAAACACAGAAGGTGAATACAATAAAAATCTAAAACTAAAAATGTAGGTCTAATAATGTTAGTAAGGTACTAGGATAATCCTGTATCACAGGCTGCAGGAGCTCTAACAATATGCTATATGTAGGACAGTAGTTTTCCTGTTTAATCTTAACCATTACTTAATGACACAATTTTTTTTTTATTTTTTTTTTTATATTTTTTTTTATTAAAGTCATAATATAAATATATTCTAAAGTTAACTTGTTATTTTAATTTTAAATCGCGCTGTAATTTAGTAGCTGTATAAAAAGTTGGAATATAGTTCAATAAAAATGTGAAAATAGACATAGTTTTTTTTTTTGATAATTTGACAGCTGTCAGTTGAAAGCTATTCTCAGTAGGCCTGAAAAGTAGTACTTTGTATTTTGTTTTGTACTTTTTTTTTTAAATGTTGAAGGCTTTGTGCTTTATAAAAACGACCTACATACATAGCAAATATTTCTTACGTAATATTTTTCATCAATTGCCTAGACAAGATAAGATAATATTTCTTTTATTTGGCCACTCATCGTAGTATAGAATGACTTGGCACTCTTTAGAATTACTGAATAATTATGCCTTGCCGGTACACACACACATGCTTAATGTGTTTTTTTTTGTGCCAAATTAGTATCCCTACTACATCTTTACTAATATTATAAAGCTGAAGAGTTTGTTTGTTTGAACGCTAAGATCTCAGGATCTACTGGTTGGAATTGAAAAAGTATTTTTGTGTTGGATAGTCCATTTATCGAGGTAGGCTTTAGGCTATATAACATTACGCTACGACCAAAAGGAGTGGAGCATAAATGAAAATGTTGCATAAACGGGAAACGATATTCCTTTTTGAGAGCTTCCGTTGCGTGCGCTGCGAAAATGGTTTAAGTTATGCAAATATGATGTATAAAAGAAATGTTTCTTTTTAAAAGTTCTACAAAAAAGTCTGCGACAGCGTCTATCTATCTATTAAGATTAACTCACTGTAACCATTTTTTACCATTGAAATGTTAGGTTCAAGAGAGTTATTTTTTGCGAAGTTTATTTAACCCATTTGGTATTAATCTATATCTAAATAAATGAGTTTATTAGAACGGAAATTTAATATAGAATATTTGTACTTTTTACTTAATATACTTAGTTTAACTTTAAACAAATATCTTAGAAGATTTCGCAATGTAAAATGTCCGCGCGACAAAATAATTACGCGGTCTGCTGCGCCGGCCCTCGCGTCCCAATGTAGATACGTTGAGATTCTCGATTCGATTCGTCTCCTAGAGAGGAGGCCTGAGTCCCTACAGTGGGACCAATATAAGGCTGATGATGATGATGTGTACCTTTAGTAATTCTCACTTTAATAATATATTCTAAGGTAATCTAAACTAATATTATAGAGAGGAAAGATTAGATTTTTTGTTTGTTACGATTTAACTCAAAAATTACTCTGACGACTTTGAAAATTCTTTCCACATTAGAAAACGAATTGAAAAATATTACTATGTTGGATAGTCGATCTATCGAGAAAGGTTGTAAGCTATATATTATTGTGACGCAGACGAAGTTGCGTGGGTCAGCTATTTATTTATATTATAAATGTGAATGTCAGTTGGTTTGTTACGCTTTTACGCAAAAACCACTTAACCGATTATCATGAAACTTTGTACACAAATGCTTGGAGGTATTAGAAGTAGCATAGGATACTTCTTTATGAAAAAAAAGATAAAAAAAATCCACACGAACAAAGTCGCGAAAAAAACCTAATAAGAAATAAATATTCTTATTGTATCTCTTGTTTTTGTTTGCGTTTTAATGTAAATACAAGTATCTACCTGATACCCGCAGATGCGACTGCGTAGATTTTGGTAATTAGCCCACGGCATCATGTTGCCGGGATTAGAACTAACATACTTCAGGTAATAAATTATATGTGTGTCATATTATAGGTGAATCCGTTCAGCAGATGTTGTATGAAAGAATAACAAACATATTTATATTTAAAGTAGTAGTAGATAAATAGGCCCCTATTAAAATACGAAAGAGGTTACTAATAGAACAGTTCACCAACAAAGATCTACAAATTAAATTTAACCCTAGTATAGCAACAAGATTGGCAGCCCAATCCAAACTGGTAGTACCGAGATACAAGAACTATTACGGGAAACGAACTGTCGCTTATTTGATACCTACTCTAATTAATGACATTCCTACAAAAGTTCAATCAGATATAACAAATAGTAATTACAAAATTAAATACAAAAAATTCTTTGACTCTCTCTGAAAATGCATCATCCTGTTTAAATATCATTCACTTAGTTATTAGCATCGACGTGATTCCGATTTCGACCCGCTCCGTGGGTATGTTTGTACTTTCTTAGTATTTTTTAACTTAACTTGTTTTTGCGTGCTATCTCACAATTTGTTATAATTACGCGTGAACCATAAAATTAACTATGTTTATGTATTATGTTAGTTTTAAGATAGTTCATAAGTGTTTCAACATCCGGACAAACCTATTGAGGTTTTTGTGATGTTTTTGTGTTTACATTTTATTTTTATCTTTATTTATTAAACAATAAAAAAAAAAAAAAAAAAGTGACTTAAAACTTAAGGGCGTACTGTTTAGAACATCTCTGTCTAACCTTTCGGTATTATGTTATGTATTTTATTGTGTATATCATCTGCCTAGCCTTTTTTCCAACTATTTTGACTACCTATCTAACCTCCACAACCCATTGCAGTTAATACTGGGTAAACGATTATCCCTTGGTAAGACTGGTTGTCAGACTTTCAGGTCACTGACTATCTGTAACGACTGCCAAAGATCCATATTATTATATGGCAGCCGGGACCAACAGCTTAACGTGTTTTCCGAGGTACGGAGGAAACTCGGTATGTAATGGGCGTACACCCATCCACAGACCAACCTAGGCAAGCGCGCCTTATCCTAAAGATCGACCCGAGTGGCAATTATTAAACCACGAGCTCCTCAGTGTTTTATTTTGTATATCTTTTTGTGAAACTAAAAAAAAAACAATAGTTAGGAAAAAACTGTACTTCTTTAAAAGGTGTATTCTAAGGTCTGGTGACAAAGTCAAAAGGTTGTCATAACAAATCCTCAACTACACAAGCCAGCTGCCTATTATTGAGCTCTTGATAAGAACTATGTATTTTTTTCTTCTTTCTTTACTGTAGTCCTCGTTGGAGTTCAGAGGCTGATGGTCGAACAGAAAGGTGGCCATAAGCCCGCCATAACAAGTAAAGTTTTGTTATTAGATGGATATTAAAATATACCTTAGGGTTTAAAAAATCAAAGAACTGTGGACCACAATGATCCTGAATTGGAAGAACTGGAAATCATGGTCTTTGCCTAGATGAAGAATGACGCAGACCAACAACAGATGTAAGTGCATGAGGGATGCTCGTGCTTTAACCCTGGCGTGATCATCCTTTATGCACTTATTACCCTGGAGAAAGATAGACACGAAGAAAAACAAATATCGTTAAATATAATAATAAAACTATAGGTGTGTATATTTTAAAATAACAAACAGTAAGAAAATGCAATTATTATTATTTACAAATAATTATTACTTAAGGACATTAAATTCGCCTATGTACCACTATTGTGCATGAAGTTTAAATAAATAAATAGATACAAAAGCACGATTCAATGATTTAAAATTAATTGGAATAAAAATAGTTGTCAATAACTATAACGAACTGGACAAAAAATGTCTTTTGATTTTTGACACAGGCGTCTCATTATTTTAGACCAACCAACGTCTCTGAAACCTCCCAAAATTTGCGTGCTAAACCTTCATCCTGAGCAAGGTTCGAGAGTTTGCCCTCCTTGCAATCAGAATAATACATTCCAGTCACTCCGTCCAGTTCAGGCGATACGGCACAATATATAGTAGTCTGCGCTCCTTCCCAAGCATCCCTCATAAAATATCTCAGTAAAGGTAACACGACCTTAATCCAGCCTTTGTTCAAATGCAGAATTTCGGTATCTATAACGCCCGGATGTAAACTATTAACTGTAACCCTCGTTCCTTCCAATTTTCTTGCTAATTCAACGGTCATTATAACATTAAACAACTTTGTATTAGCATACACATTCAAAATACTGTACGTTTTATTTGTTTCCTTTTCCGCGTTCAGGTTGTCAAATTCAACTTTTCCATTGAAGTATGCTCATGATGATACGTTGACAATCCGACTCGGTGCAGATGTTTTCAGTAACGGTAACAGCAAGTTTGTTAAAAGGAAAGGCCCAAAATGATTGGTTTGCACTAAAAGTGATAAGCCATCTTCTGTTTTCACGTTATCAACTTCGAAAACTGCGGCGTTGTTGACAAGTATGTCGAGGCGCTTCTCATTCTTGAGTATACCATCAGCAAATGCTCTCACGGAAGCCAAAGAGGCGAGATTAAGGTGTCGATAGTGGACGTCGATATTACCAGTGGATTTTATGATTTGGTCCCTTGCGGCTGTGCCAAGTCCCTCGTTTCTGCATGCTAGTATAACACGAGCTCCTCTTTCAGCAAAGTTTTTCGATGTTTCGTAACCAATTCCCTTGTTTGCACCTGTAACTATGACCACTTTACCCACTAAATGAATACTGGACTTACATATTCCGGCAGTTAGTTTATTGTAAACTTTTATAATAGAAAATATGAATAGAATTAAAGAAACATAAATAATAACTATAAATATCATGATGAAGCTTTTTTGAAACAACAACACACTAAATACACTACTTACTATAACGATATTTATACAATCAGATATCCGTAATACAGATAAGATAAATTCGACATGACCATCACTCGTAACACTGATAGCAAAAAACGTGTAAATAGCGCCATCTAGCACCAAGCAATCCAATATACATTATAATTCGTAGTAACAACGCTTGTCGCTACTAGAGAGAATAGGAATGTATCTTAACTAAAAAAATATGTTTCTAACTAGTCTGTCTGTTAGATTTTTGTAAAATATTGGGTACGTATTTTTTGTGTTATGAAATCAATAAAAACTGATGAAGATTTATCGCGTCATAGTGAGTGGGTCTTGGAATATACGTCGCACGAGTGTTCAAAGGACTATATCATCTTCATTGTTTGTTTACGTGAAATAACAAATGTCCATTATTTTTTGGAAATCTATCTGACGGACTAATTAGATTTTTTTTGTAACCTACCCTATTGTGCACAACAAAGAAATGTTAGGAATAAATATATGAAGCAATTTAACGTAATCCTACTGAACAAAAATAAACTACGATATGCCGCGAATATCAATAAACATGTCGACAAAAATTCAGCAAAATTGAAATATCGAACATGCTGTAACTGAATCTAGATGCGGAAAGTAGAATTGAGGCAAATGAATCTTCCCGTCGGGGCTGCCGGGCGGGGGTTCGACATAAAGGGCTAAGAAGGAACATGGGTGGTTTTTAGTCAGTAGAAGTCTGACACCTTTCGCTCTGCCCAAGAGCGGGAGGGTTTGTTCGATGATTTCCCACCCCTCAAAAAAAAGTTAACGTATCTTTACATTAAACAGCTATTATTATCAATAGATAAAGTGCGAATCGATGCTGGTAGGTGTAATTTCGGTCTAAACCTGAAAAAAAGTTGACAGCAATTTAGAACAAAACATACTACAACTAATTTTTGGAGATAGGTTTTGTATTAAAATACAAAATAAAGAACCAACTGTTTATTTTTTTTTGTAATCCCCTACAGATACCTCTAAACTATGATCAATAACATACTGAAAAAATAACAAACAAAAAATAATAAAAAATAACACTCTTCCAAAACAGTTATGCAGAGCTGCAACAACTCTAAATCAAAAAGTGGAATAAAATTAACCAGACAACAAAGTTTTCTCAAAAATCATTCTACAAAAGCAAGACTTAGGAAAAAAAAAAGTAAATATAATTAATCATATTCCCCGTCATGACATAGCTAGATTGAAAAAGCTAAGAAAATGAAATGACTCCGAACATTTGTTTTACAGACTTTACTTAAGCTTTCGACTCTCTAAAACACTCCGCTAATGGGACGTCATGCGTCACTACAACAAAACTTCAGATGCAGATTAAATTATAAAATATAATATTAGCTATCGTATCTTAACTGAAAAGAAGGAGTCCCATTCTCACCCAAAATATTCATAGTTCAGGCGACGATTTTTGGAAACAGCTCTCCCACTCCCAGAAACATGGAATAAAAATAAATGGAGCATAAATAAACCTGCTGGGGGGAAGAAAGGCATTTGCCCTACAGTGACTCATAATAAAATTAGCTAAGTTGACATTGTTTTTGTAAATATTTTATTTACTAATTTCATTGCATCAGAAATAAATATTCCAAAAAGCAGAAGCGGGTGAAATAAAGTTTTAGGTAGGTCAGACGTCTTGTCTTTTTCTGAATATCAATAACAGCGCTACCTATTGGGTCCAATTATAGATAAGAGTTGTTCAATTGACTCCCTAAAATCAGTAGAATCAGAATGTAACGTGTAAAATGTAACCGTGCCGGGAATTTGGGTAACTTTATGTACTTAAAAAGGGCCTTTATTTTAAAATAAAAGATAGACAAACATTCAAATTTTAATAGCATGTATTCTTCTTAGCTTGTCGATGACAATCTAAATTGTGTCGGCCCAAAATTGGGCTACTAGTTTGGCGCTTTCGGTAGCGTCCATCAGTTCCTGCAGTGAACAATTAGCAGGACAGGCAGGACACGACATTAAGGACATGTATTTATTTAAATGTATGTTTCTACATTTAAAAAAAATATCATTAGTTAATCATGTGGAATTAAATGACAAGTCACGAACAGGTATAACATGGATTCTACATAAACAATAACCACATTTAATTAGTGTGCAAAAACAAAAAAAAACTCTTTGATTTTTGAAACTATTGGGGCTTTATTTAAGACCTACCATTTTCTCGAAAACCTCCCAAAATTTGCGTGCTACACCTTCATCCCGAACAATGCTCGAGAGTTTTGCCTCCTTGCAATCGGAATAATATTTTCCAGTCACTCCGTCTAGTTCAGGCGATAGGGCACAATATATAGTAGTCTGCGCTCCTTCCCAAGTGTCCTTAAAAAATATCTCAGTAATGGTAACATCACCTTAATCCAACCTTTGTTCAAATGCAGAATTTCGGTATCGATAGCTCCTGGGTGGGTAGTGGTTGTCTCCCGTTCCTTCTAATCTTTTTGCTAATTCAACGGTCATTAAAACATTAAACAACTTTGTATTAGCATACACTTTCATAATACTATACTCGTACGTTTCATTTGTTTCCTTTTCTGCATTGAGATTGTCAAATTCAACTTTTCCATTGTAGTAAGCTCCTGATGAGACGTAGACAATCCGACTCGGTGCAGATGTTTTTAGTAACGGCAACAGCAAGGAAGTTAAAAGAAAAGGCCCAAAATGGTTAGTTTGCACTAAAAGTGATAGTTCGTCTTCTGTTTTCACGTTATCAATTTCTAAGACAGCGGCGTTCTTGACAAGTATGTCGAGGCGCTTCTCAGTCTTGAATATACCGTCAGCGAACGCTCTCACGAAAGCTAGAGCGGCGAGATTAAGGTGTCAATAGTGGACGCCGGTATTACTAATGGCTTCGATGATTTGGTCCCTCGCAGCTGTGCCAAGTCCCTCGTTTCTGCATGCTAGTATAACACGAGCTCCTCTTTCAGCAAAGTTTTTCGAAGTTTCGTAACCAATTTTGTTTGCACCTGTAACTATGACCACTTTACCCACTAAATGTTTACTGCTCTTACATATTCTGGAAGTTAGTTTATTGTTAACTTTTATGATAAAAAGAATAAATAAAATAGTTAAAAGAAGATGAATGAATAACGCCCAAAACATGCCTTGTCACTACAACAGCACATCATCACTGCGAGAACACTTTGTTTGTGGATTACATTATACTAGCCACTAGCCAGCCACTAGCCCTGCTTCGTACCATTTTCACGACTTGACAATACATCGAGGGTTCTTTATTACTATCATTTCCAAATACATGTTAGTTTTATCTTGACGTTTTTATTATACAAAAGACAACTTCCTCACAATTCGACTACAAGGTACCATTTTATATAAAACTATCCGATGCCCGCGGCCTCGCCCACGTTTATGTCGGTTCTTGTGACAAATTATATACTAAATCCTTCCTTGACAATTTGGAACAGGTGGGTTGATTAAAATAGTTTTTTTGTTTTTTTCCAGTTGGATACTGGAAAAAAAAATAAACAAGCAAAATTGGATGTCACATAAAACTTTCTTGTTCTTTGATGGTGTGTGGTTGTGTGCTTCTATTTCAGACCAACCAACGACTCTGAAACTTTCCACAGTTTGCGTGCTGCATCTTTATCCTGAGCAAGGCTCGTTAATATATTTTCTCGACAATCGGAATAAAATTTTCCACTAACGCCGGCCAGTTCAGGCGACACAGCACAATATATAGATGTCTGTGCTCCTTCCCAGGGATCCTTCAAAAAGTACCTTATTATTGGCACAACCTTAGTCATCCAGCCTTTTTTGAAATTCAGAATCTCGGTATCGACAGCTCCCGGATGTAAACTATTGGCTGTAACTCCTGTTCCCTCCAATCTTCTTGCTAATTCAACAGTCATTAAAACATTGTACAACTTAGTATCAGTAGCCCAATGAGTTTTCAAAGTACCGTGCGTTTCTATAGTTTCCTTTTCCAAGTTCAAATTATCAAAATCAAGTTGTCCACTTCGGTAAGATCCTGATGATACATTGACAATTCGACTCGGGGCAGATGTTTTTAGTAACGGCAACAGCAAAGAAGTTAAAAGGAAAGGCCCAAAATGGTTAGTCTGCACGACAAGTGATAGGCCATCTTCAGTTTTCACATTAGCAGCTTCGAAAATTGCAGCGTTGTTGACAAGTATGTCGAGGCGCTTCTCATTCTTCAGTATTCCATCAGCGAACGCTCTCACGGAAGCCAGAGAGGCGAGATCAAGGTGTCGATAGTGAACGTCGGCATTACGAGTGGCTTTAATGATTTGATCCCTCGCGGCTGTGCCAAGTCCCTCGTTTCTGCATGCTAGTATAACACGAGCTCCTCTTTCAGCAAAGTCTTTTGATGTTTCGTAACCAATTCCTTTGTTTGCACCGGTGACTATGACCACTTTACCTACTAAATGTTTCTTACTTTTACATATTCCGGTTGTGAGTTTCAAGTAAACTTTTATGATACAAAGTATGAAAAAATTCGTTAGAAGTAGAGAATTAATAAATGTTAACATGTTGTTGAAACAATAATATTAGCTACACTAAATTGATTATTTTGTACAATATGAATTTATAATGTATACAGATTAGATAAGACCGCAAACGTACACTAGCGACCCGGCACTGCTTCACACGGGCTTAACAAAACATGAGAATTTGACGTCGAACATGTACAGGAAATTGCACCTTGGTGCATGCTTTTTTCCGACGACTTTGTTCTTGTCCGTGAAGATGGAACTAAGAGCGAGAGCATGCTGGCTTAAATATCAGCAGAACTAAAACCGCATACATGTACTGCAATTTCAACGGTCTCTCCAGTCCTGCATTCATAACGCTAGGTGTCGCGTTTCTTCCTGTCTGCTCCGAATTCCGGAATCTCGGCTCACTCCTGCAAAGCTATGGCGAAAGAGATTGTGTTAGTACAGAATTAACACGGGATTCATTAAACGGCGGAAGGTCACGGGAACCATCTGCGCCTCCTACATTCCCTTAAAACAATGCTCAGACTGGAGTAGTGTCTTGTGGGTACCAGAACTTGTATGCTACAAAACGAATGAGTAATAGCTAAGTAGATATTTGGTGTTACGCGAATGGATAAATAAGAATTGAATGCATAAGAGGAAGTCTTAAAGTGGCGCCGATGTCTGAAAACTGTGTGATAATCGGATGTCGTGTTAACGCCGCGTGGTAGGAGAAGCCATGTTGCACCGACACCAGATAAATGGGGATATGGGCAAAAGAATGTCGATTTTATCTAATACCAATGATCAACAGAAACCTGGGCGAATGAAGTATAAAAATGATTGTGCCCGTAACAAACTGCATTAAAATCATTTACAATGAAAAAAGAGGACACAAAAACAAATACAAAAAGTGATTTTAATGTACAATAAAATGATACAGCAAATATGAGTTAATAGCAAAGTAATTGAAGGAAAAGTAACTGTTTACAGGATTGTTATTAAGATAATAATTTAAAAATAGCTTTAAAACATAACATAACATCACGCCTGTAATCCCCGATGGGTTAGGCATAGGTGTACCTGATAGTACACCCACATTTCGCCAGTTTTGTTTAAGTCCTATGTAAAAGGGGGCGACCCTATTGCCATCAACCGTGCACAAATCCAGACTCCGTGGCTCATATGCATCATATTATTTATTTACTACCTATATGTTTAACTGCCGTACTCAGAGATATTTAACGATTACTTAAGCCATCACTTAGTAAAGGTTTGACATATTTTTGTATGACAAAACTGTCAAAACCATTACTAAGTGATGGCCTAAGTAATCGTTATAGCTCTCTGAGTGCGGCAGTAAGTGTCATTAAAAATAAATTTTAATTTAACTTCCAAGCGCCTTCGTTGTTAACAAAGCGTGCAATATTGTTGCACATTGCTATTGAAATATTGTCAGGAGTTTGTTTTTTATTTTTTTAATATTTATTTTCAGTTTGCTTTTATCGTTTTTTGCAACGAACAAATCAACACATAATTAACTTCTAATTATATAGCTTCTAATTTAGTATTTTTGTCAAAATGTGATAAACAAACAGAGAAATATTATTATTCACTTGTAAGATGTTTTTGTTAGATGGCTAGTAGGTGAGAAGATTCTAATTAATTTATCATAATATGTATTTTATAATTACTAGTCGTACTAAAGAGTACTGTATTGCTATATGTAAAATACTGGTATTACGCTGTATCCGGTTTGACTGAGAGCTGATCCAAACATAGTTGGAAAAAAGGTAAGTAGACGACGATGATGATGACGCTGTAACAATTGTTATGTTATGATGCAATTGTGTCAACTCACGCCCGGTTTTTAATATCGTTAAATAGATAAAAAGGTATGAGTAACGATAACTAGTTACCTATGACTACGTAGTACTATTATGTATTCTGTGCTATGACAACAGGCCTTGAATTTTGTTAATAATAATAAATACCTAAATCATTTATTGAGAACCAAACATTTTTAACATTTTATGCACCCACCAAACTGCGCAGTAGGTTGTAGGCGGGATTAGCGCTCGTCTCTATATTTTTGGGTCACAAATATCGCATAATAATCAGTTGAAGTTATTTAAAAAAAAAACAATAAATGTATTAATGGCTCTATCATATTTATTTATTTAAACTCTTATGAAGGCCAAATAATTCAATCATAATCCTCATTTCAGACAAAAGTCGTCCACAACTGGACATAGGCGTACCCAAGGTGTCACAACATTGACCGGTCCCGTGCGTCTCGCATCCAGCGGGTCCCCAACCTTCACCAGGTGAATAATTCAATGCCCATTCCTTAAATCCTTATCGAAGAATAATTGAAAAGTCGAAAACACTGGTCGTTCGTTGTGTCATGGTTTGCTCGATGGTTTTTGATGGGATTCAGTATAAATGTTAGTTGACTGTGACCTAGCATTCGTCAGTGTAGATTATAGCGGAGTTCTCAATCATTATCATCATTTGTGCAGCGGTGGATCAGTGGTGTCGGCCCCGACTTACGAACAGTAGGTCGTGGGTTCGAACCCAGGCAAGCGCATTACTTTGTGTAATTCATTTCATCACCACTGCTCTCAAAACGGTGAAGGAAAACATCGTGAAGAAACCGGCATGTCTTAGAACAAAAAAAATCAAGGACATGTGACATCTGCCAACCCGCACTGGGCCCGCGAGGTGGCTTATAGCCCATCCCTCTCCTAGAACACGGCCTGACGTTCCCTGCTGTGGGAACAATATAGGCCGATGATGATAATGATGATTTGTGTAGCCTTTTACAAATTCATATATTCTAGATTATAGTTACACGGTGTTGTGCATTACATTGGACTTTGACACAACTTGCGAAATGTTGTTGAACTATGTATTATAAGTACGGTACAACTTTGAGTGTTAAATGATGTTTATCTTGCAAATAGGTTTTAACAAAAACTTTTACAAGTCACTGTTTTAAACCAGACAATTGTTAAAACTAAAGAAAGACCTACATGGTCCTCACATGCACAATATAAAAATAATAAAATATTTAGTATCACTTCGTTGCCTTAGCCGAGGACTTAGATACAGAATGTTATCATTAAATCTTAAATGTTATCAAAACACCTGACTTGATACGGGCCTCACGATTTTGTAATAATATCCAGTAGATTAAACGTGGTATCAACATTAGTCTGGAGATTAAAAAAAAAGTGATTCAGAAAAACTAGGTCTGTGAGTGTGTCTGACTCGTAATACTTTTAAATTGTCTTAACTGAAAACTCGCAGGCATATGTAGGGTAATAATATGATGTACCTACTTTGTATTAAAACATGTATATTATCTTTCAAAGGAAAACAGTAAACGATTGGAGATTTCGCTTAATTATTGCAAAGTTTTCATGTTGCTGTCAATTCCAAATACTTAATTTGAAAACAAACACAAAGAATAAACATGACATTTCCTTTAATTAAGAACCCTTTTTCTCGGAAATACGTTCTGAATAGAAAAACATTCTGTATGAAAACAGGTAAACTATACAAGGCGAATAAACTAGGGGCCCGTTTATATGGCGTGTACCGATACCTCGACGCTCTCAGCGGAAACCCTGGTAATGAGGGTGTTTGACGTGATTTGACGCGGCAAATTGCTCAGCTATTGCAGGTGGGAACGCCTTCGACACTTGGGTTAAGCGACATACGTCTCATTATAAACCCGGATAGCTCCTTTAATTTACATGTTACGTTAACGTTACGTTAACATCAAGAGTTACATTGAGTGGCGTTTATACGCAGTTTAGCATTTTGTTTTGAATTTAAACGGAGCGTGAAATATTTGATTTTCTTTAACCAGCTGATTTTTTTCTTGAATGTATTGTTGGTTATGGCGTAGATAAATAAAATCTAAATACAGATAAGTATAGAATACATATAGATTTCTTCTAAACACAGATTACTCAGCAATCTAGTTAGGAGAGCAGTGAATCACCCAGCTGTTGGTTGTACCTAAACATGTTTAATTATTATCTTAATGCATACTTTGCAAATTCCGCATGTACTGCAAATTTTTTTATGAACGTAAATAAATATTATAATAAGGAAATGGTAGGGTACCATTTTCTTAAAAAAATACACTGAAAATCATGAGAATGACGTCCAAGAGGAAAAACGATTAGAAAATGCACATTAAGTTGAAACATAGTAACTTAGAATCAATGTTTGGACTACAAATGTTTGACTTCAAGTAAAATAGACAAGTTTCAAAGATGCTCTCCGTTATTACAGAAACTTTCACGACATTGCTAGCTACCGAAGCATGAGACCTATCAAAACGATCATGAAATTTTAATGTAATAATCGTTCAATTGCAAAATGATTTGATGACTCATTCATCAGACAGTCATCGAAAAATACTCTTAATGTGGCAATTGCTACTATATTTAATGTTCTTTAGTCGTTCATATCACTTATGTCCATACACAATAATTATGTTCTTCCAATGATAGTTTGAATAACCTAGGTATAAGATGTAATGAATATGACTGAAAACTAACTGATGTAATTTTTTTGAGCTTTCTGAGTTGTCCCTATTAGTCAAACTGAGTCATACATTGATTAACAGGTTTCGGCCGTCTACGAAATGTCCGTCGTCTATGAATAGGAGTTTCTGTTTTAATGATTAAATATTATAACACCACTCGAACATCCCGGCCGCAACGGCGACGTTTTCCTTTACGGTACTTAGAAAAACTATGTTTTTTATTTATTTATTTTAATACAGACTTACCTAGTTTCAATAATTACAAGATGAAGATCAGTTCAGTAGACAGCCAACGCTCTACTGAACTACCTCAATCCCCAAAATAATTCCTCCATGGAAACTAGTTACGTACAAGGACAAATCATTCCTTCATCGAAACCTTATCAGTAAATTCTTTGTACGTAACCATTGTACATAACCGTGGTTTCGTACAAAGACAAATACATCCTCCATCGAAACTAGTTACGTAGTACAAGGACAAATCATTCCTTCATCGAAACCAGTTACGAAACTACGGTTTTGTAGACTGCCGAAACCGATTAACATTACCTGTTTTCATATTTTCAGTTCTTTCATAACATCACGACTCTACCCGAAAGGTTAGGCAGAGGTTATGTGTTTAGGCCCCATGTGACCTAGGCATAGCCATAGGTGGGAAGCCTATGGCTATTAACCGGCCACAAATCTGAATTCCGCTGTTAATGAGAACTTCTTGATGAAAAATCTCACACACTTGGCCCGCCCCAGTCGAACCCTCCACGTACAAACTCGAACTCATGATCAGTTATTTCCACATCTCCCTTGTTGATTATTAAATACATTGGATAGGTACTTAAGTAGCAAACAATATGTCCTTAGATACAAATTAGAAATTCCTGTGAACATAGTCCTGAAACATCGTAATTAATGTTTTGAGAAAAACTTTGTTGGGCTGTGCCAATAGTTAGTGCTCCGTTTATTTATAGCATCCATTTCTTTGAAACTGTAGATTTTAGTGATTGGTTTTATACCATTTGTTCTGTTTCATATAATCCTATGAATCTTAGTGGTAAAAATGTTTTTTATTGCTATACATTTTAATTTATCATGTCATTGTTTGTTGTTTTTGACATGGTCGTGGCTTAATAATAACTGCCGCTCGGGTCGGTATATGTTAAGGTAAAGACGTGCCTGCCTAGGTTAGTCGGTGGATGGTTGACCACATATCATTTACCATCTGTAAGACGTTGGTCCCGGCTGCCATACAGATCTTTGGCAGTTGGTTAGTGGTCTGAAAATATGACAACCAGTCTTACGAAAGGTCAAAGAAAGGAAAGGTTAGGGAAAGGTTTATTTCAATGCGATGCAGTAATTAAAAAATTGGTAAGTTACATAAGTGGTCGATTGCAGACAAGGGATTTATTAAAAAAGGGATTAACGCCTACTGGGTGTTATAAAACCATGTTCTATAAACTATACACAGCTTTACATTCAACTTGAATTTCAGTGAACATGTCCAACGTCAGATTAGCGGCGACAGGCATTTTGTCTAATGGAACGGCTCCCAATTATGTTTAGTGATCCAAGTTGTTATGATGTAGCGTAATGGCGACAACAAAACTGAATGTGGCCCTATGGGAGAGCCTCTTATGTTAACTTTATGATAAGCTTACCGTCTGTTTGCTTAGAAACATCGAATTACTGGATATAATTTATTTAGTGCAGTTATTTCTGCAATTTATGCTTATATTCCGTTCATAATTTCTACTTATTACGGAACCAGAGCAAAATTAAGATCCCAAAAGCTACTTTTATGACAATAAAACATTAATTGCCTACTCGTAAACAATTTTCTTTGAGACATAATGTGCTCCATATAAAGGATATTACTGAGCACATTATGATTGCAATAAAGTAACGAATTGAGTTTTGCTACTACATTTCCATGATTAAAATAATATGAAGAGAGCCATCATGTTATGTCGTTAAAATTATGTTGGTATATAATATGGCCATGCAATGGTTGAATGTCTCCTTCAAGTGTAAGTTCTCTTTGCTGTATGCTGCGGAGTCTCGCAAAACTTTCCACGTGTTAAGATCACATGCGACTACGGCGGTCCTCTATACTAGACTAGACTGACATACAATACAAATTCAATATATGAATATCAGACAAGAATTATTTTCTTGTTTTCTACTTTTAAGACCGTGGTTTGTAGTCGGGTTTTAGTTTTTAAACTTATTTTTTTATTTTTATTTTTTATTATTATATACTTTTAAATTATTGCTTAAAATTTGTGTCTGTAGTCATTATCTTGCCTTACTATTGTATCGAGTCTGGTTCTTCTAACCAACCTAACAGACAGATGTGTTGCTGGGGAGCTTGTTCCGCCACTTCTTCTTTCCAGCAAAAACACTAGGAAGTGTCGAAGAGGGGGCGTTTTGGGGGAATGTCTCTTGTAAATAAGTAAAGTAAAGTAAATTTTGACGTTCGAAAAGTGCTGATTATCAGCCTAGTTTGAATAAATGAGTTTTGATTTTGATTTCTTCTTCCATTCGCCCTCGTCAGACGTCACGGCATCATATCTATCCAAAATCAAAATTTTCTTAGGCCTTACTTCACACAAATCCTAATATTATCAGCAGTTTATATTGTCAGCAGTTTCGATCATATTTATGTCGAAACCTTCTTCAACAAAGACTCATTTTGGAACACTACAATGACTCCCAATAAATGCAAGAATAATTAAACTTAGACACATTTTTATAACCAACGATTTTGTTAGTAGTTTAAATTAGTTGGTGTTTTTATAAATCCAAGGTGATGTCGGTTTAGAACGAATATAAGCACTCAATGACATAGTTATGTAACGTCGTCGCCGGCCCGCGACTCACCGCCGCGTACGCACGTTTGGCAACTAGTGTAGTTAGGAATACGGCCATGAGTGGAGTGTAGCTAGTCAAGACGTCTAAAAATGTAGTCATATATACGATCGCTTTATCACCGATAAACGCGTTGATACTGCCGTCGTGTCTTATGGCTAAGGTTATTTTACGTGACCCCCTTCGCTGATTACCTACTTATCGCCACAACTTAGTAGGACGACCGTTCCTATCCATAAATTATTTTAATATAATTTAATCAGTAAAATGATTTGGTGGGCTCTGTTCGGTATCACAATATTGATAGTGTTTGTAGTGAAGGTGTACCAGAAACTGACAGTGGGAATATGTCGGACCAGTGCTCATATGGTCGGTAAAGTGGTGATAGTGACTGGTGGAAACAGTGGACTGGGATTGGAGACGTGTAAGGACCTGGCAAGTCGCGGTGCAAAGGTGATAATTGCCTGCAGGAGCGTTCGGCGAGCAAATGAGGCTAAGGAAGAAATCATAAAATTCAGTGGCAATACTGATGTCCACTTCCGGCAACTAGATTTATCTTCACTACAGTCAGTGAGGGACTTCTGCACTCAAATATATAAAACCGAGAAGCGTGTCGATGTCCTCATCAACAATGCTGGCGCGGGCGGTCTTGGTAACGGTAAAACAGCTGACGGACTTCACTTTGGAATGCAAGTTAATTACTTTGCTCCGTTCCTTTTGACTTGCCTGTTAGTACCTTTAATGAAATCCTCTGCTCCGAGCCGCATTATAAATGTGTCGTCCATGATACACCAATATGGCGAGTTAGACTTTGAAAATTTAAACATGGAGAAATACTGGAGCGACTATTTAGTATACGCAAATAGTAAACTTTTCCTGAATTTGATGACTTTAGAATTAAGTTCAAGACTAAAAGGTACAGGTGTTACAGTAAATTCTCTGCATCCAGGTGTGGCTGCAACGAATATATTTAGGAACATTCCTAGCAATATTATTAGAAATATAGTAGAAAGATGTATAGGATTTTTGTTCCAAACTCCTTGGGAGGCGGCTCAAACTTCGATATACTTGGCAGCAGCTCTTGAGGTGGAAGGTGTGACTGGTAAATACTTTTGCGACTGTCACCAGAAGCAACCTTCGAAGTGTTCACAGGACGCTGAACTAGCTAAGAGGCTGTGGTTAGAATCGGAGAAATTAGTAAAATTTAGTTTACCAGACAATTAGTACTTAATAGATAGTTCTATTATAGCATAATATAGAAAGTCATGTATTTAAAAGAATTTATTTATATAAATGTTGTTTTATACGATCAAGTGTATTTTATTTATTAAATATTTTTCTCAATCGGCTAAAGAGACATTGTTTATAATGAAATTATGTGTAGTTGCTTTGATTCTGTAAGATAAACTATGAATATTGCGGTCAATTATAATTGAGTATTCCCTAAAAGATCACGTCTTGCATGCAAGTTAGCTAAGGTTGACCATTTTAAAGAAAGCATTGTGTTGTGGTCACGCTTCAATAAGTTGAATAGTCCGTGCAACAATTACCTTACTTATTCATTGCAACACTGAATAAGTTACGGTCTACATTCAAATATAGTTTGTTTCTTTGCATAAGAATTGCCCTATTTGAAGTAACTGGTCTGTATGTATGGACTAGAGGGAGGTCTACATGCAGTAGTGGGTAAATGTAGGCTGTGGATGCTGATGATGATGATGATAGTATTATTAATTATTATATATATTCATCAAGACTTTATATTTCTAGACTACATTATATTCTTAATTTAATTTCCCCACGTGTATTACGTTAAGCATCCCCAGGTTCAACCGAAATAAAAAGTATATTTTGTCCTAACTCAGATTATGGTGTGTCCCAAATAATCAAAATATGTTAAGCAGGAATAGTGTATCAATGGATTTCATCAGTTTACCGATGTCTAGCGCATCATTTACCACGTTCTACTTCGAGGCATTACAGGGAATTATCTTAAAGGATCACACAATAAAGGTTTTCCGTTCTGGAAATAGAGATCATCAACATCATCTTGTTCGACGACAACGAGATGTATAGTAGTCTAGACATCTGGTTACGGCAAGTGCTACTAATTACGACCGCTTTGCAGTGATCCTGTACTATCGTCACAGTTATGAATCTAGTGCGTTATATCTATACCTACAGACATTTTTAGAATTTACAAACTGGATTGAAAAGTGTCTTGTGTCCTTTGGTTTTAATACTCAGCTCAATAAATCGTGAATTTGTTTATATTTAAGTATGTATTGGAGACTATGTGTGGCTGGGGTAAGACAGAATATGAGTGAATTATAGTGGGCGACTGGAAAATAGACAGCGTTCAAAGAAGAATATTTTTCACGGAAAGTCTTGAGAGTACATTTTACCGTTGAAACAGTGCAATCAGCAATCTAACTAAACAGCGTTCAAGAACTTTTAATATTCTACGTTTAGAAATTATTGAAACTAACGTGGTTACAAATGTGTTTATTTGTTGTTTCGTTGACGAAAATCGCCCTAAGTTATCTTTTCCTTTAACTTTTTCTACCGAAGACCAAGACAGGTGTGTTAGGATCAAAATATATTATAATTCTTATTAATGACCTTCCGTATTATGGCGTCTCAAATTAAGTAATAATTACCTTCCTGCTTAACATATTATTCATTGCAAAAATATGTTCTCATTATCACCGTGTTATCCACGACCATAATAAATAAATCTACAAGGAAAAGATTAGTTAGTTAGTATTTACATAAAATAATGTATCTGATCAGCATAAATGGATGAATTGATAGAACCTTCTACAATATTTTGAGGATTAACATTGATATTACTATTTTGGAGGTCGTTGGTATAGACTATGGTGATTGATGGGGTCGCATAGTTTTTATACTAATTCGTCATTATCTGCCAAGCCTTTTCCGAACTATGTTGGGGTCGGCTTCCTGTCTAACCGGATGCAGATGAATATCAGTATTTTACATGGAGCGACTGCCTGTCTGACCTCGACAACACAGTTAGCACTGGGTACTTATGATACCCCTTGGTAAGACTGGCTGTGAGACTGGTAAGACTCGTTGTGGGACTGGTAATTCTGTTTGTCAGACTGCTCGACTGGTAAGATTGGTTATCAGACTGGTAAGACTGGTCGCCTGACTGGTAAGACTGGTTGCCAGACGGGTAAAACTGGTTGTCAGACTAGTAAGACCGGTTATCAGACAGTTGTCATACTAATTGTACATTAAGTATTGGATCCATTTCTATGGTAACTCTTATTTTTCTTTGGTTGACAGTACGACAGAGTAGCAAATGTACAACGAAGTTGTTTTGTACACAGGTTGTTTGCATGTATTATATGTATTTTATATTTCTCATGGAAATACAATATTGTATTTCTTTCAGATTGTGTACCATAATAAAATTACGTTACAATACGTAACGTACAGAGATTGTAGTAGTGCCGTTATTTTGTATTTTACATTCTTTTTACGTTTTATGGTTAATAAAGTGGGTAATCACAATTTTATTGTTTATTTATGGTTACATCGATAAACTACTGTTAACCACTGAACCTACAATATTGAAGGTTGTTCTGAGGTTCAATCCAACCCATTATATTTTACTTTACGGTACATAATGCTACGCCTCCCATATCAGGGCAATTCGTACCTACTATTACATAGTTTTGCTTGTTTACGGCTATGAATGCACGTTCACAGATCACGCACATGTGTATATGAAGGCAAATGGTAAACCAGACGAACGTATGTAAAACACAAACATGACATCACACTAGTAATCCCCAAGGGGTTAAGCGGATATGTACCAAATATTTCACCCTCATTTCGCCAATTATGTTTAAGTCCGACGTAATAGGGGGTGAGCCCATTCCCATCAAGCGGGCACAAATACATACGTGGCTACTCTGTATAAAGAACCCAATAGGGTAGTAAACAAAAAATAAATTGTCCGTCAAATACATAGATTACCAAAAAATATTGGACACGTATTTTTTCTTTTTTCACGTAAACAAACAATGAAGACATAGATATAGATAGATACAGTGCCTTGAAAACTCGTGTGACGTCATACTCTAAGATATTAGTATGACATTTTTTTGCGGTCACTGACGTCAGTGACCTCCAATTTTTATTGATTTGAAAAAAAAAAAATACGTATCCAATATTTTTCGATTACCTAACAGACGGACTAATTAGAATCTCATTTTTTTAAGTCAGTAATCATCCCTATTATACTTTGCCCGACTCGGCAATCGATCTCAGAACATTATGCTAAGCAGTCGCGCTTACGAACAGACCAATCTATGTACCTATAGCAAGTACTAAGTATTTTTGCTAAGACTAGCCCGCCACACTATTCCTATACCACTGTGACTACCTGAACGCCAGAATCAACAGTGGTGACTTCAGAAAAGCGTCGAGGCAATGAAGCTCGACGAAGTCCTAGAGGAACAATTTAACTGTACCATTGGTACTCGCAACGATTAATCGGAAAAGAGTAGCGGAGGAATAGGAAAAACACGTACTAGGTATATACGTGAATATATTTTCTGAGTGACGGATATAGGTAGTTATGATAGTAGTTATGGTACAGCGATTATTCTACCGATGCTTAGCAGCATTGCCGATGTTTTTATTAGCACTATTTATGTAGTTAGTACTATTACTATGAGTTATTCTCGTCATAGTCTCAATTAAGATGGCAATCATGGAGCATTTATTAAAATATGTGCCATAGATCGCCTTCAACTCAAATACAAATCATTAGCTACATCCGGTTGGAATGGAAGTCGCCCCAACCTAGTTGGAAAGTGGGTAATTTTCTAAGTGTAAATGGGTACATAAACGAAAAAATTTAAATATTTTAAAATCTTGAATTCATTTTCAAACATCAAGCCTACTGTCAGTCTTAGTAGTCCACTGCTGGACTGTATTATAGGTTATCTCCAATTGCAAGCCATTCAAATCAATTCTTGGCAACTCCCAACCAGCTGATGCCAGCCACCCTTCGGAAGTCGTCGCTGCACTAAGTCTGAGTCCCACCTTACGTTTGCTAAATCGCGGTCCCCACATAAAACACCAAAAGGATTATTGTTTCTACAGCTCATATGGCCGGCCTACTTTAGCTTGCTTATGTTGTGATCTATGTAGACAACTGTTTTGCCCTTACTCTTCTTAATTTTAAATGCATCCACTGAAAGTTTGCCAATTACAGGACCGCCACCTAATAACCTGTAATTTGATCACGACGCGGAATGGACTATTGAGCGCATTACGTAATTTTCGATTATTACGAGTTAATTAGTGGACACTAACGAGAGTACCAATAGTTTGTACTGTGTACACTTAACATTAATTTATCGTACGTAGTTGGCGTTAAATTGAAATTATTCCCAGCGATGGCCGGACGTCGGTGCGGTCGTTTTATTTGCTCATAAATCTCTCGCGCGGTACATCTGATTTACAGGACTGCTCTTTGTGCTTGCTCACCTCACTGTTTGCGGGGCTTTGCGGCGATATACTCACACAATTTCGGTTTAACTTTAATTTATTAGTCTATATCCGATTAAAAAACACTAGTTTTAATCTCAGTGTTGTTTTAGACGTTAGGGATTACAACGCAATTTAAATATACATATTTTAAATCAGAATTAACATCGCAAGCTCAGTTTAAATTATCGTTTTTTTATTGAATGAAATATTACTGAGAGAGGTGCTCATTTTATTGAATATCGTTCACAATTCACGCAATATTTCATGTAAATTCGTAAAGAATAAAACTAGATGGGTATTTAAGAATAAACCTTTTTTTTAATATATGCTTTTATAATTGTATCATTCAGAAATGATCGCAGGGTTCACAGTGATTTGGTATGAGCAGCTTTAGAGGCCGGAGAATAGGCGGTTAGCCGGCAAGTGCGGACAATATTAATGTGTTCCATAAGTCAGTAGCAGAGCTCGTATTTTTCTCTCGCAGTCGTCCGGAAGACAGCAGACGCTACTAATTAACAATATTAGCATATTCCCTTGAACACGCCTTTTTAGAGGTTAAAAATAAAATCTCGTAACATGGCTGTATGCTCGGATTTTTGCCTAATTTCCGTGTCGGACGCAAATTAACTTATTTGCATGGGTTTTACTCGTTTCTAGAACAATAATTTTTGATTTTTTACGGCTTCTTTAACTAATAAGGAGAAATGATCACAGTAGAATTATGGTTTTCTTACAGAATATTTTACTTGGAAATTAATAGACCTAGTAAGTGAAACGAAATACAAGTTTAAGATTAAAGGTTTTCCTACATTAACTGAAGACTTCCTTTGTAAGGCTACGAAGTTTATGACAGCCTAGGCTTTGCGAATTATGACGTCGTTTAAATTTTTTCTCCAGTTATAAACTGAGAGTCATTTCACACTTTGTAATGAACTTCTTGCAACGAGAACAATTTTATTTATTATTCTTCAGATTAGTTTTTCAATGAAATACATTCGTAAAAGTTATCTTTCTGTCCTATTAAATAATAATTACTAACCTAATTAGTTCTTATAGTCAGGTGATTAGGATTAATTTGCTGTAATCATTTTCCTTATAATTATGATTTCACGCAGGTGCAAAGAAAACGATATTACCTTTGATACGAGTAGTAGACTAGTGGAACTTGTAGATACGTTCATCGATAAAAAATATGCTGTCAGAAGTTGTATCGATAAACGATTCACAAGCACACTGAAACTGAACTGCAAATTGTGAAACGGTAGCTAAGTTCGATTTTACGCATTTAACTTTTGCATTTTTTTTTGCATGTTAAAATTACTATATTAAGTAAGTAGTATTGCAAGGACAAAATATTTGCTTCCAGTTTCCAATCAAAATCTAGTCTGGTATCGGTCACATAATTTAATATTACTTCTAAAACTAACAGTCGAGCTCTTAGTTGCTGAAACTCAACCCGAAGTCCAAACCTCTGCAGCTGGTTTCGGCCAAATATGAACATTGATAAATTGTATGGCTGTTAGTTCTTGTGACGGGCTGCCGAAATCACGGTGACGTTGGCTAAATGCTGGAGTGTTCGTGTATTGACGATGTTTGGAATACAATTTAAATCCTACTGTACTTGAATCTACAGCTGATGCAATAATGTTGAAAGCGTTCTAACTTTAGTAGGTAGTAATCAAGGAAGTGAAGGAAAACATCGTGAAGAAACCGGCATGTCTTAGAACTAAAAAAATCGAAGCTCTACAGTGTGTAAATTAACCCTTCACACAGCGGTGAACCAAGCATTGTATACATCAAACTAAGTACCCCTACGCAACATTTTTTGCTGGGTAACGTCTATTTTTTTGGGATCAAAAATCACGCTTTATGGTAAAACTCAATTATTATGTCTCAAGCTTAAATAATTAATTTAAGAAAAATTGTAAGAGGGTGGTCACAATTCCTAATCATGAGGGCCTCAAACTGGTGTCTTATTTTTTTTTTGTAGGAAGTTAGAAACTGTATTTTTTTTAGGCAGAAGGTTTGTACGTAATCTGTTTTTATTTTTAGCTAAAGTTTGCAAGTGTCTCACTTAAAAACATCGTTTTACGAGAATCTAGAGAAACAAGGATTAATTTGTGCATATTTGACAAGAGAATTTATTGCTAGAAATAAAAAGAGTTCGGAAGAATACGGACGATAACGATAGTGAACCCAACCAAAACGTGTTTTGATTTCGAATTAATTATTATTATCTTAAATAAAGTAGCAATAATCCCAAAAACTTATAATATATAATAAGCAAAACTAACTGCTATCTAAAAATAACCGTAATCACGATAGGAAAACAATTCTGTAGAGTAACACAAAATACGGTAGTTACTACTTCTTATTTTCTTCCATGGTTTAAAGCTAGTCTATTTATCATATGCCTAGGAACCACGCAGTCTTGCCTGACGACCGTGATATAAATACCATATATCTATGAAGATCCACATGTCCACTGTCAAAGACTAAAGGTCAATTAGTTAGATGAGTCATCTACTCATCTCCTACTGTTTAATGTCTATACAGATATTTGAACACGCTCAACTAGCGTGCGAATTACGCAGATTACCACTACAAATACAAACAGATTCTAAACTCACGATTTGCAAACCCGAGTTTGCTACTCATATGCATATTAAAGACTATATTAAGTCGAAATTAGTCCGAGTCCAATTAGAAGCAGTTGGCACCTAACAGTGGGGCGTTACAAAACAAGAGAGTGCACACAATTTGTGTTTTTGTTCATAGTACAAGCTGGGCAACAATGACCGTGGTAAGCCACTGAATTGCTGGTTTTATAGTGGACACGGTCAACGAAAATGTGGAGCGAATCCTTTATGGTATTGGCAGAGCTCCGTACTGATACTATACTTGCATGTTCGAGTAAATCACCTCTGTGGACATTGTCGTTTTGTGTCTACGGCCCGATTTTTACGTGCTTGTTGTGTACGTTTTGTTTATGATTTAGCGTTTACGAATGCTTGTAAATATGTGATCGTCATCGTTATAGAGCGTTCATGAAGATCTTGCGATGTCATCACTATTATTCAAAATGTATGTGTTTAAACTTGCGTAGGATTCTCCGCGTAATTATTTACGTCTACTAATTAAAAAATTATCGTCATAGATCTACCTTTTAATTACAAATATGAGGTATTATTGGGTATACCATTATGATCTATGGTAAGTCAGTAAAATAAACTTGCCCGTTGCCTTTCTTAAACACTCACAACACTAATAAAAATAAGCAAGTAGAGCTCCATGATTTAAGTAAGTAAGTAAATTTTATTTTGCAAATATGGGTACAGTACATGGTTAACAAATAAGAGGTAGGGTTTACTTTATCTTTTCCACATAATCGCAGACCCTAATGAAGTGTTACTAATATAGTTTTAAGGTTCTATTTCCCAACGCAAATCGTATTTTATCTTATGTGTGTTAGTCTGTAAGTGCCTGAAAATAGAAACATGTTATGTTATATTGTATTATTAGTGGCTGAGTTCGTCTGTTTTAAGTTGGGTCTGTCTAAAGGCTCCCCAACAAATCCAAAGTTCTTTTACGGCAAATCTTCCTGGAATCTGAAATGAATGAGTAAACATACTTTAATGTTTAATCCTGGAATCTAATTTACGTCTTTTACTGGGCGGTGGCGTGTAAAATCCTACGATTCGAGACCTTTTACGATGCTAAAATATTCGGCTTCTCCTGATGAAAATATTTTTAAATATTCTCGTGATAAATATCGCGAAATTCGGAAAGCAATCTGTGATATAACAGAATATGGTATTGACACACCTAAGGAAAACCATTAGCATACGTCCCTGCAGTAGTGATGCCGGAAAATTACTTAGCAGACGTTTTTGATGTTTTATGAAATATTTATTTTGTGATCATGTCATTTATGATGGTTTTATGCCAACATCTAGAAGAATATAAAGGGCCTGTTTCACCAAATTCACCGGTAATTTATTTGGTGAGTAATTTGTACAATTTCTGTTCTATTTCTGAATTTATTCATCGAGTGGTGGATATTCGGACATCGTGAAACGGGCCCTAAGAGATTTAAGTTTACTTTGTATGGACCAATAATTATTTTGAATTGCCTGGTGCCTATGAGATTATGTTTATATCGAACGAGTTGAAACGAGTCGAAAGCGACTAATCAAATCAAATCTTTTATAAATGTGTACAAAATCGATATTTATAGGCATGCCAATTATAATGACTGAAAATAGTAGTTTTCACACCTGAAAAATATTATTCGATTTTCTACAAAACTCATCATTTTCAAAGCCTTTGTTTCTGCACCCGGATTTTGAAGTACAAAAATATTTGAATTTAAAATATTGGGCCTGTTTCTAAAAACAAAAGGACATCGCGGGTGTCGTCCATTGATTATTTAATATTTTTCTATGTTGGATTTTTTTAACAAATATTCGCTCTCGCAACGGACGTGCCAGTGTTGTTTTTTACGCTTGGCTCCAAAAAGAATAATCCATTTGTGTAAAAATTCACTTGAATAAAAGGAAAGTCTTACCATTGCTTGTGTGAAATACGGTAGTTGACAAAAAAAACCGTATTGTTCCGTCAGATAGATTTCCAAAAAATATTGAAAACTAATTTTTATTTTTTTACGTCAACAATAACTAACAGTGCTTCGAAAAGTCATGAGACGGTACATTTTTAGGGTTCCGTACCTCTTAAGGAAAAAACGGAACCCTTATAGGATCACTCGTGTGTCTGTCTGTCTGTCTGTCCGTCTGTCACAGCCAATTTGCTCCGAATCTAATGGACCGATTAAGTTGGAATTTGGTATACATATGGATTTTTGTGACCCAAACATGTACGGCTAAAGTAAATAAATGAATTTTGAATATGGGGGTCGCTTTTACGGGGCAAATAAGAAAATTAAAAAAAAGTTTTGCAAACTGTACCATGTGAGGGTCTCAAATATATTTTTTTAATAATATTAAAATAAATAGTTTTAAAGTTATTTAAGAAAATAGACGAAAATTTACCGTTCCCCCCCCCTTATCTCCGAAACTACTGAGCCTAAAATTTTGAAAAAAATACAGAAAATAGTTCTATACCTGTAGATTACAGGAAAACCTATAAGAAGTCCATGGTCTAAAAAGGTAGATATATTATATTCATCGTACGGAACCCTCTTCACGCGAGTTCAACTCGCACTTGACCGGTTTTTTACCAGAAAGTGACGGCACCAACTCAGGATCTTTGACACGTTTTAATTTCGTCAATTTTTAAAAAAGTAATAAAGAATAAAAAATATTTTTCGCCTCACAGATCTATCATCTAACAGACGGACTAAACAGAACCTTATTTTTTTATTCAGTCAACTACTCTATTATATGGGTACTCGTATCCAGCAAATGTTGAGTGCATGAAATATTCGTTGCAAAATAAGGACTTGATAGCCTTGAGTCATAAATAGGCCATAGATACATACACAGTGAAGTGATTTTTCAATGCTCAAACAGCTGCATTATTTAAGAAAAGGCCTCCTTACCTTGACCTTGGTAATACGATACACCTTGGTAAGACTGGTGGTCAGACTTTCAGGCCACTGAACACCTGTAACCACTGTCAAAGATCTAAACGTGGTTTCTAAGGCATGGAGGAAACTCAGTATGTAATGGTCGTCAGTATATTATATTAAAAAAAAAATAGTGAAGGTGAAAACAACTGATCGCGTAGACTATTAGATCCAAACCAAATGTTTAGGCTTTGTTCGGGCTATTTAGTATATGGTTTATGTGAAGTTTGCACTGGGCCCGGTGGCGCGGCTGCCCGGGCAGGACGACGTCTGCCAGGTCCGCTAGCTGTGCTATAAATATTATTCTGTAACATTTTCCGCGTTATTGGTTTTTATTACAACAGATGTAGACCGTTTCTTAACAAAATTAGACCTACTCTATTACGTAACGCGGGAAATTTTAAACATAATAAAGGAGGGTCCACCTCAAGGGCCGTAGAATTTTCCTTCCTTTTCTTAATTATTACACGGCCCGGCCGCTGTATCTTATGTGCAAAACGTAGCCTTAAAGTATAATGTAAGGTAAAATATTACGTTAAATTATATCAAAATATTCTCATTAGTATGCGTTTTAATTTAAAGGTATTTCGACATTGTCGTCATGCATTTTAATTTCTTACGACGACGCTCGAGTTTTTATTACAACCAAGAAGTTAATCATTGTTTTAGTTTTTTCGGTGTTGCGTTTGTTAATAAACTCCAGCTACCCTAATTTAGTTTACATACAAAATATTTCGATGCATGTAGTATCAGTGCACAAGACATTTTTCATGCAAACGAGGCTAACTTTCGTTAAAGGCTAAAAGTGCGCGATACTAACGTAGTTTGTTATACTCATAAATATGGTGTATCTTTGTAAGTGAACATTTTGTAGCTGCTTTTGCATGCACAAAACGTTGTATGAACTGATGTTTTTTCAACGGACAATGCTTTGATGTGATTTCTATTGCATATTGCTTCAATCTAAATTCTCTTCACTATATGTGTCTGTTTCGCTTCAAATATTCCACTTTCTGTAATTCATAACGCGGTTGACGTCAAATAGGGATGTTTACTGACTTAAAAAATATTATTCTAATTAGTCCGTCTGTTAGATTATCGAAAAATATTGGATACGTATTTTTTGTTTTATCAAATCAATAAAAATTGACGAAGAAAAACGCTTCAAAGATTTGAGTGGGGAGTTGTGATGTCACTGGCCGCTAAAGAATGTCATACTAATGTCTTAGAAAATGACGTCACACGAGTTTTCAAAGCACTGTATCGTCTTCATTGTTTGTTTACGTGAAAAAAGAAAAAAATACGTGTCCAAATTTTTTTGGAAATCTATCTGACGAACTAATTAGGTTTTTTTTGTTAACTACCCGAATGTTAAACATAACATAACATCACGCCTATAATGAGGTGTAATACTCATTAGTACACCCACATACATTAAAGTCTCATGTAATAGGAACGAGCCTATTGCCATCAACCGGGCATAAACTCAGACTCCATGGCTGTTACTGAGAAATTCCTGTTTTAAAAAACCCAATAACACTTTGCCCTAGTTGTGAACCTACCCCAGGACCTCATGTATAGCAGTCGCGTTTTCGTTCACTAAACAAATTAGGAAGAAATTGTTAAAATTACTCAAAATAGAGGCGTGGAAGATTTCTATGAATTTTGAACGAGCATACTGTGCTAAAACAATAGGGACAAGTATCTGACTGAAACAATTGTAGGAGAACTCGCCACCGTGCAAATAGTCACAAAATACTTGACAAAAGGTTCTTGCTTTCAGTCACTTTTGGTCTAGTCAAAGTATTTATTTGTGTTATTTTTGGTAATACAGTCGTGCGTCTTATAATTAGGTTATGGTTACTCAAAACACTACCCATTGGGTATACACAATTTAACAATATAAGAACTTAAAATCGGTAGAAATACAAATTAACAAAAAAATGAATATTTAAAAAAAAAATACCAATAATTTTTATAATAAACATTTAGAACGTTTTTTCTTTATTATGAATAAAAATTCAGAATACAATAAGTTAGTTTTTTAAATTGTCAAGGATAATAAATAATTGTCAGCTTAGTTTATAAAATGTGTGTGTGTAATTATAGCTTTTATAAGAGTACGACAGTAACTCCGCACTCAGAGAGTTTTAAGAAATCAAAATCAAAATCAAAACTCATTTATTCAAACTAGGCTGATAATCAGCACTTTTCGAACGCCAAAATTTACTTTACTTTACTTATTTACAATAGACAGTCCCCCAAAACGCCCCCTCTTCGACACTTCCTAGTGTTTTTGCTGGAAAGAAGAAGTGGCGGAACAAACTCCCCAGCAACACATCTGTCTGTTAGGTTAGTTAGAAGAACCAGACTCGATACAATAGTAAGGCAAGGATAAAAAAAAGTATATAATAATAATAAAAAAAAGACAAGACAAGACATACAGTAAACTAATCTTGGAGAAAGAACATAAATAACAAACATTGTCTTGTGTTCAACTCAGCGACCAACTATCCTTATCATTTAAATAGTCGTCAATGGAATAGTAGATAAGCTTTTAAACAAAGATTAGATTTTACTTTGGCTTTAAACGCATTAAATGGCAAGTCTAGAAAAGAAGATGGCAGTTTGTTATATAATGTTATACCAAGCCCGACGAATGAATTATGAACTTTGTGAAGCCGGTGAAAAGGAGCGCGTAGTTTATGCTTGTTTCTAGTGTTAAAGTTGTGAATATCACTGTTTTTAGTGTACAGGTGGATATTTTGTTTGATATAGTATAAAATGTTGGCAAAGATGAACTGAGAAGCAACCGTGAGGATACCAATCTCCTTAAAAAAATCTCTAAGAGAAACTCGGGCACCCAGCTGATAAATTGCACGATGCAAGGATTACTTAGGCCATCACTAAGTAAAGGTTTTGACAGTTTTGTCATACAAATGTATGTCAAATGTTTACTAAGTGACGGCGTAATCATTAAATATCTCTGAGTACCGCAGTTAGACATAATTCGTGTAGATATTCTTGTCTTGTCGAACTAAGGCGTTGCTCTGGCCCCCGCCGTGTTCTCGTAGCGGCAATCGGCGGCGGCGACCTCTCGCGCCCGGCCCTGGTGCAAGCCATGGTCCGGGGCGAGGAGGAATGGGACGCCGTCGCCTCCTTCTGCGAAGCAGTGATGCTGGCGAAGGAGGTGGCGGAACGCGAGAGGGAGAGAACCTCTCGTCCCAGCCGCCGCGGGAGGCGCTCCGGGCGTCGGGGGTCCCGCGACGACCTCCGGCCACCGTAGACGCGGGCCTGTGGACGGTGAGTGATGGGCTAACTCGCCGTCCGTCCGTCTCACGACGAAAACAGGCCGTGTCGACGGCGCGTTCGTGTTCCACGCGCGCCTCACAGAGATGTCAGCAACATGGGAGGGGCCCGAAAGGGCCGACGCCTGTCGGGGCCGCGGGTAGTCCAACGGTTATCGCGGCCTCGACATAGAGGGCGAAGAAGGAACATGGGTGGTTTTTAGTCAGTAGAAGTCTGACACTCCCTTTCGCTCTGCCCAAGAGCGGGAGGGGTTATTCGATGATTTTACACCCACCAAAAAAAAAAAAAAAAAAAAAAAAAAAGGCGTTGCTCTGGACACTTTTTTAATCCGTTCACTATTTTTTTTATATTTTTCTGGTCTCATTATATGAATTGTTTCCTTATTTATCCGAAAAAGGTTCTCTTATACTGAAAAATGTGTGGTAATTACGCGAACGTGTATCCAGAATATTGATTGCGGCCAGCCACCTTAATTTGAGGCAATTATTATTTAGGTCACCCAACTAAGCACAAATCGGGCGAGATAGATTTAGCACTAACCGCTTTGTTCAAACTTTACCAATTTAAATGTACACACGGCAAAAACAGAATACATGCATATAAATGCATAAAACCGCCATCAGAATTGCGTGTTTAAGATGATTATTGACAAGACATACTTAGGGTAGCAATTCAAAAACTGTTAATAGCCTGCATAAAACTCTTCTGCTCCCATACTTACGTCACAGTTTTCAATAGCAGCGTTAGAGTATGCCTGTTAAAGAGGACCGCAAATCCACTGACAGATTACGTTCCGCCGGTCTGCTGCCATCATGCCGGAGGAATCTTGTTTGCCGGACTTATTCGAACGGATTCTGTCTGTTTTGTTAATGATATACGGGAACTAGGTCCCACCTATATGTTGCAGAGACTTTAGCCTGCTTAGGGACAATGTTAGGTTTAGACAACAGATTTGTGTTTCAGTATTTGTGTTGTCTGGGAGTTATATGACCGTATTTGCAACGGAGAGTCCTTTTGTTTGAAGTATTATGTTTGTAGTTAATACTATTACCTAATCGTCTTGCGGATTTTATATAAAACACTAGGAAATGGCAAACATAAAAGGGGGGGCTCTGGTTTTGAAACTTAAAGAAGAGCTCATTTTAATTATCGGCTTACCTTGAAGAAATGAGTATTGATTCAATATTTATATAAAACTCTATCAGATCAAAGAAGATAAAGTCATCATGACCATTCTCTTGTCAGATACCTTTTTTGCCATATCATCCTTTACGTAGTAGATTTGCAATTCAAATCCTTTCCAGAAGCAGCACATTGACTTCCAATTTTTTTGTCAATACCCGCCTGCATCATCCGTCACTTAGTATTAAAAGCCTTGAGGATCGAAAGTCGGAAAGTTTGTTAGCGGATTAAGGTTGAGCCGGACATGGAATTGGAAAAGAACTACGTCAGTCGCCGGTAGAAACAGAAAACTACCAAACGCTAGTTAAATTCAATCTGGTGCTAAGGTTTCAGAGTTCTGCAATTGGTTTACCAACGAATGGGCCTTTTAATGTGCCTGGATAACTTCGTTTGCCAATTTAAGTGGCGTTTCGACGTTGAAATTGCTGCTTTCTACGTTCATTGTTTCTAATCTAGATACAATCACCTATTAGTAGGCTGATAAAGCACTTCTTGTGCCTATCTAAATAAACGTTTACAGTTACGTAGAAGTTCATGAAAATTGCATTGCTCGTCGGTTTCACGAAGGCGTTTAGTTTTGTCTGCTCCAAAGTAACTTCTAAAGATTTGAATTGTTTTTGGGCTTCTAATGGCTTCCTGCCTTTTGACCGTGGAATCTTTATGATTCCAACCTAATGTTTGTTTTAATTAGGTGCAATTAACTATAACTATAATTACTATAACTATAATTAACAACGCATGAAAAATTTTTTGCTGTAGATACGTCTGTTTTCTTATCTATTCAAAAAGTAACAAATTTTCTTTTCCTGAGGTAGATTGTATCCAATTTCTTGGACCCAGTAGGTGGTCACGTAAATCTGGGCGTGAGAAGCGTTTTCTAAGTCTTCTAAAGTGCAGGTGTGCTCTTTGGATAGCAACCGTTTGGTAAGTGAACCATGTTCTGTTGGCCTTGGTGTTAAAACGCCGGAAAGATCTTGTGACAAAATCCAAAGTAGCTAATTAAAATAGATGTTGACTTTACACGATTACAAAACAGTTTCGCATTCACGACACAATAAGAGGCGTGCCAAGGAAACCCCAAACAAAGTTTGTTAGGAAGTAAAAAAGACGGGAAACTGGAATGTTGAGATTTTACGAGTTTAGAAAGATATTTCTATGTGTTAGTCACGTTCCCGCAACTTGCTGGGAGAGCACTGATTTAAGTGGTATTTACTTGAACATAAGGAGGGCGATGCTATAACTGAGGCACCTACTCTGTGGTATACCTTTTAGAATTAAGCGATGACAAGGTAAGAAGTGATTACAAAATGTTATTAGAGTATAAGAGTTTATCAAAAATTTTAAAAGCGGATGGTTTGTTATACTGGTGACTCCATCACACGTATCATGGTGAGTCCATCCATGATTTTTTTAGTCTTTTTGATGGATATAAGAGTAGAGCTCTTATATCCATCAGAGGATAAATAGATTTAATAACGAACTCTGGTGCTACAATTTGAGGATTTAGGCGATGTAACATGTAACCAGCTTTGCGTCAACGACACGCGTGTGCGTCACTTGTTATAAAGTCGCATCATGGTGACTCGTGGTATGCTCTGAGCAATTTTTTCCATTTGTCCGTCATTGCAACACGCCATTGTCACTTGTGGCAACGACCCCATGACTCGTTTGATGATGACATTTTAACCATTTTTACTTGTTTTGCCTTAAGTAAGACAATAAAGTCCGTAAGCCCCTCGTTAACAACGTAGTAAAGTTCGATAGTGTGTCGAGTAGGGTAGCATACCTTATACTCAGAATCACCGATCGGTATTCGCTGAAGGTCATACAGGTATATGCGCCGACCTTTACATACCCTGACGATGAGGTGGAGGCAATGTATGAGGATATATCGAAAGCGATGCATACCTCCAAATCATACTTTACAGTTGTGATGGGGGACTTCAATGTAAAGGTGGGTACACGGAATGGCGATGAGTTGAGAGTGGGGAACAGTGGTGATGGACAGTGGAACCAGAGGGGCCAGAGGCTGGTTGATTTCATGGAAAAGGGGACTCTACTCGATGAACTCTTTTTACCAGAAGCGCCCGACTAAAAAGTGGACCTGGATAAGCCCTGATGGTTCCATTACAAATGAGGCCCGTGTGGTAGATTATAGCCCATTCCCTCTCAAAGAGAGGAGGCCTGTATCCCAGCAGTGGGAACATTAATAGGCTGATGATGAAAGTCATCATGGCTGAATCGCTGGAGGATATTAACACAATGCTCAGGGACCTCAGTAATGTTTCTGAACAGGTGGGTCTTAAAATGAACATGGACAAGACGAAAGTTATGTCGAATGTCCGTGTTCCACCCGTACCGGTAATTGTTGAGAGCGATACTCTCGAAGTTGTGGATAGCTATGTCTCCTTGGACAAACTATTAGACTAGGTAGATCTAACTTCTACAAAGAGGTCGCCCGAAGAATCCAACTCGGATGGGCAGCATTCGGGAAACCACGCGACATCTTTTCGTCTAAAATTCCGCAGTGTCTTAAGGCAAGGGTCTATAACCAGTGTGTGTTGCCAGTGATAACTATGGCTCAGAGACATAGTTCTTAACTGCTGCCTCTTAGAGAAGCTCAGAGTCACGCAACGAGCCATAAAGAGAGCTATGCTCGGAGTTTCTTTGTGCGATAGGATCCGAAATGAGGAAATCCGCTGAAGAACCAGGGTCACCGACATAGCTCTCAGAGTATGCAAGTTGAAGTGGCAATAGGCAGGCCACATCGCTCGAAGAACCGATGACCGATGGGGAAGAAAGGTTCTCGAGTGGCGACCACGAACCGGAAGACGCAGCGTTGGTAGGCCTCCCACCAGGTGGACCGACGACATCGTGAGAGGCAACCGGTGGATGTAAACGGCAGGCTGCCGTTCTGTATGGCGTTCCATGGGGGAGGCCTTTGTCCAGCAGTGGACGTCTTACGGCTGATGATGATAATAAAGACTAATTAAATTAAATACTATCTCTTCCTTTTTCCAACGATACACCATAACAATTCCACTGAAATACGTCAAAAATTTCTGCTGCAAAACAAAAATATGGAAAGTAATATAATACACGATTATGTTTATGCTGTTGATGTTTATTTACAATATTTATGAATTTCCACGGAATAGAATAAACTTTAATAAAGCGATATATTGTTTGATCAACACAAAAACAGCCAGGGGCGCATAACCCGTGCCTGCTCGTCACTGTTGCTGGCCGGCAGCGAATATGAACACACTGAAGGTTTTCAACCCGTAAAATGTTCAGTCAATATTTTCTTTAATTTCACAACAAACTCGCAAAGTTTGTTCTATGGGATATGGCCAGACATGGCGAACTTTCATAAAAACTTTTAACCCCTCCGGGCGATGAGTTTTCGAAATCCCTTCCATGTTTAAACATATAGCTACCTATTCCGTTGTAAGCAACATTTTATATGTAAAATTTTATGTTAAAAAAAACATTTAAGTAGTGCATTGTCGATCAGTGAAATTAAGATTTTATTGAGCAGAATTAGGTAAGTACTGAGTTGTGTCATGAAATTAATGTTTCTTTTTGTTTGATAAAAAGCAGTTTAACTTTCAGAACATAACTAGATAAAACAGTCAAAGAACAGTTAGAATGTTTTAGTCATGAGTGTTGCTATTTGTAATTATTTTTTATAATGATTTTTTAGGGTTCCGTACGTCAAAAGAAAAACACGGAAACCACATACCACGGATCACTCGTGTGTCTGTCTGTCTGTACGACCATTCCCCCTTCCATTATCTCTGAAACTAAAGAACCTAACATTTTGAAAAACTACAGAAATTTGTTTAACACTTATAGATTACAAGAACACCTATAAGATGTTTATGGTACTAAAATAACATGGAAAATGTCTACTACGGAATCCTTCATTTGCAAGTCCGACTTGCACTTAGCCAGTATTTTTTATTAACATATATACATACATAAACTCACGCCCTTTTCTCATGGGGGTAGGCACAAACCTCAGACTACGACTTGCTACGACCCTTACCTACATACTCCTTTTGCCTCGTCCACATTCATACATCTGGTCATACACGCACGCCGGTTACGAATACTACGCACCTGTCCTTTTTTATTTTTATGTCTTTCTTTTTTTTAAATTAATTAATATGTAAAGGAAAGAATATTCTTGTAGACAGAAGGAATCCGTAGAAGAATCTAGATTTAATTAAACCATTTTCGTCAGAAAAATATATTTCGGAAATTATCTAATAATATCAAATGAATCATTAAATATGAATAGATAAATCGAGGACAAATGGAAAATCTGTTTAAGGATTCGTTAACATGGCAACAAAATTCTGACAATAACAATATTATCGGCAAAGAAAAACATATTTTGTTGTTATTGTAGGTAAAAGAATTGTGCCTATGAAAGGTACCCGGTGGGTCATATTGGGTTTCTTGAAGATCCTGAACAATACATTGATTTTATTTTCGTGTGTTATGTTTTACTATACATATAACTTTTTCTCGCGACTTGGCCCATGCCGTGCTGAAAATTATTCCACGGTCTCGGTCTATCATCGTAAAAAGGTAACGAGCAGACAGTTACTTCCGTATTTATAATATTGGTGAGGATTTGAAGTTCAGGATCAACTTTTCGACAGATTTTCTACAAGTTTCAGGTTCTAAAATGCAGAAAAATACTCCTATTGACCACGCATTTGTCTCTTTTACCGATTTATTTACTGTGGTTTTTATAAATATAAACCTGTGCTATCAATTATATATCAATACTAGCGGACCTGGCAGCCGTCGTCCTGCGCGGACCTAAACGAATTGTAAATTTGAACTATTCTCGAATCCACTTGAACACAACAAAATATTTCATTAAGTACGGTCCAGCAGTTAAGGAGGAGTTCAGTGACAAACACACGTACAGAAGAATTATTTATATTCTCATAAAGATAAAGAAGAGCGTTTCAAATAGTGTCACTATGCAGATCACTTTAATTACCACGAATGACCAACCGACAATTTTCTTTTTCAGACAAAAAATATCTTCATTGTCTTGCATTCCAACATCTAGTTAGATTAAAAACCAAACGCCCAAACGAAAATAAAACATATAAGTCTGAGATTACCGTGCACTATGACCAGTTTGCCTACAACCAACAAACTAATTATTTCCAAATTTCCCTTGCAACAAAGTTGATACCCTCTACAATGCCAGTTTCATAGATTCAGCTTTGCACGTGAAGCTCAAAGGTAAATTGGATGGCGACCACAACGGTTTGAGCACACAACACTCATTGACTTTAGCTATATAAAACTTGTGTGTAGTCCGCTTTTCTACTTACAAGTGCCTACATATTTAACCCTACAAAAAGTAGGTTAATTTTTTTTTCTGTCTTAAAAAAATATTTGTCAATTAAAAAGAACAAAAGGCATTTCAGTAATGAAACAATGAACCGCTTCTGCCTTTCTTAATCAAGTATTCTTATTACTTATTAATTTGTTTCTTCTTGTTTAATATTTTTGACGTGAGCTCTTTTACCGAAATAAGCCCTCAGGGATATCGTTTCATTCAAAAGCTTCTACTTAAAAATATTAAGTACTCGTAATTAGTGATCTTGAATAAAATATCAAGTTCGTTAATTTTAATAAGATTACTCTAAAGCCTTCAACTCATCCCGCCCCAAACAACGACCGAGTATACTTTATCTATTATTAATGCTTTAGTAGAACCACTGTGCAAGTAATAATGCTTAAGTCGCTCATTAGATTCGTCAATTTTTTTTTCTTTTTTTTCTAGTGCTTGATTTTTTCGTGTAGATGGAATGAATGTTTGATTTCAGCCTACTTTTTATGCTAGTAGTTCGTTCGTGTGACCCGAAAACGTGTGGCACGCAACAGCGCCGCGCTGCCGCCGGTGCTAACACACGGTATTGGTATTTTTGTCGCCGTTCGCCTCCCACTGTACGACTCTTTCAGGGGCACGGGAGATAGGGTTGCCCGTAGAAATAATTGTGGACCTCTTTTATAGCGGTGTGGGCGACACCTATCCGTTTTTATTAACGTTACCGTATACCGTCAAATCGGCACAAAGGATTTTCAGATGGTTGGCTGGCTACATAGAGTTATATAGTTTTTTTTTGGTAACGGTTACGTTGATAGAAACATATTTCACAAAAAAATGTTATGGCCTTCATGAAATTGAATACCTAAAGAAACATTAGGCTAGAATATTATGTCATGAGTAAAATATGTTATAGCGTGACTTCGTATCATCAATTAAAGCATTTACGAGTGTCCCCAGTAAATTATGCTAGTTGTCCTTCAATAAATTAGATAGAGGATTGCGAACCGGTGTTCTAGTTCTATTGTAGTGAAATGACATGCCCTAGTTTGTTTGATTGTTGCGATTGAACCTAATTATTAGTGCGGTTTTGTGGTGTGACTAATTGGAATGCCGAGCAATAGTAATGTGGACATAAAAAGGTTTACGTCGTAGCTCGAACCATCCTACTAACTCGTTTAAAACTAGTCGTCCTTTCGGGAGGGCATAGAAAATTCAATTTACATATTACAAGAGCCGGCTGACTGGACACCTCATTATCCCATATAATGGTCGTCGCTGGGTTGCACTCCCACAAGACTTAATTACCCCTAATCTGGCATTCCGTGAATCTAACAGAAACCTCGCCCGAGTAATTACGGTCCACTGTTCTAAAGCTAATGGACTCGTTTATTTATCTGCTAATTGCACGTAATCCGCGAGTCAAGATCGAGATATCTCTGACCGTATGCTTGTGTTATGATATCCCGTTGAACTAACTTCACGATTGTTCCTGACATTACACTATAATAGGACTTTCTGGCGTTTCATAAACGGGGGACTGTGAATGAGAAAGTTTGAAGCCGCGTCTCAAAAATGGCGTGGTTTTTTGTAAACGTTCAGAAATAAGAGGATAAGTAACGTCTCGTCGCGAAAATAGTTAGGTAACTTTATGAAGTAGTTTTGGACCGGAAAGTTTGCCGCGGTATAAGGAAAAGTAGGAAAATAGGAAAATGCGAAAATGCGGTAGTGGCTTTTTTACGAATATATTCTTTTTCTTACATTTCAGGTAAAATTTTTGAGGCGTAGCGAGAGTGCATCGATGCAGAAATGTATCGCGTGCGTTCTGAAACGAAAAGCTTCATAAACCCTGCGGCAGTCTCGTTTAAAAGTCATGTGTAAACGTTATGATATCGCCGCGACCTGCTTACGTACACTCGTCGCACTTTGCCTGCCCCTTAATTGGAGGGGTTGGCATATTTCAACACGCGACTGTGTACACATGCAAGCAAAAATAAACCCTCGGGCCGTACACCACAGACTAATATGCGAGAGTTTTGTAAACACCAACGACTGCGCGAGGTTAGCGATTTTAGACTTAAATAGTTCATTAAAAAGTAATTTAGTAATATTAATGGATAATAATAGTAACGATATGAACTCTAAATCATTTACTAAAAATACATGTACGTAAATGAAGTCACAAAAAATCAATCGAAGGCTTTAAATTAAAGCTATTTTATGTAGGGCCCGGGTAAAAGAAAATTGGATTAATCCCGAGCAGGGCACTTGTTCTGGGCCGCGGGTTGTCCACAGGTTATCGCGGTCTCGACATAGAGGGCGAAGAAGGAACATGGGTGGTTTTTAGTCAGTAGAAGTCTGACACTCCCTTTCGCTCTGCCCAAGAGCGGGAGGGGTTATTCGATGATTTTACACCCACCAAAAAAAAAAAAAAAAGGCTTTAAATTAAGCTATTTTATGTAGGGCCCGGATAAAAGAAAATTGGATGAATCCATTTTAGATATTAGATGAAGTCAATAGAAATGAATGCACTTTGATTCGGAGATAATAAACTTTTTGTACTGGGGCAAATTGAATTCCTGGCCCTTCATATTTACAACACGATTGGAAAATATTTTTCAACGGAACTGAACTGCCATTTTATTTGGGAATTGTTTGCAGCGGTGGTTGGTACGTACTTTATTAATAATAAATTGAAAGCCAGGTGCATAATTGATTGGTGAAGTATTTACTTGTATTCATGTAGATTTAATAAGTATTTTTATTCAATAAATACAAAAAGCATAAATTCTTGAGTATGTGTGTGATTTTATTTGTGGTGTGTGTGTGGGTATGTGTAGTGATGTGTGTGGTTTAGACGGCCTCGTTGGTCTATTGTTCATAAATGCTACTAGGTATACGATACCAAGCACAATGTTTCGATTCCCGGCTCGTGCAGTGTTATTGATTTTTTCATCAGAAATTTCTCCGTAGCAGCCACGGTGTCTAAATTAGTGATGGCAATAGGCTTGCCCCAATTATATCTTATTATGAGACTTAAACATACTGGTGAAATGTGGGTATACTATCAGGTACACTCTACCTTACCCTTGGGAATTTACAGGCGTGATGTTATATATGTTTTCCGCTATACCTACCTATGTTAAATTTTACTTTATTTCCCTAACGAAATTTCCCGTGATATTAAATAAGGAGAAACAGGAGTCTATTACCTGAATATTTCAGATGTTTAATCTGAAACTGCGTGTTTCGCCGAGACAAGGGTAAAGGTTACTACTTGAAGGGCTACCGGTCGGACGATGCACTTTGAAAATTTAATGTTGCAGAGTAAACTTCGCTTCCAAAAGTTTCGCTGAAGGCAATAATAATTATAACGATTTTCTTTGTGAAACTGAACAACAAAATTTGCTTTTCAGTTTTACAAAGCAAATCGTTCGTCGAAATAATTCGACAAAAGACTCTTTTTTTGGTTTTTCTTAATACTGGAGTTGAAATACAAAATTTACTTTTCAGCTTTACAAAGAAAATCGTTCGTCGAATTTAATTCGACAAAGGACTCTTTTTTTGGTTTTTCTTAGTACTGCAGTTGAAATTTCAGTGAA
The DNA here is from genome assembly GCA_932274075.1 of Diarsia rubi. Classification (NCBI taxonomy): domain Eukaryota; kingdom Metazoa; phylum Arthropoda; class Insecta; order Lepidoptera; family Noctuidae; genus Diarsia; species Diarsia rubi. Next base: position 10,169,118 of record OW026417.1, on the reverse strand, counting down.
ATTGTCAATGAGGTTACAATCTGCCTCGTTTTTTGCCTTTCTGCAGAATCATCATCTGCCTTTACATGACTGTATTGGGATCGGCTTCCAGTCTAACCGGTTGCAGCACCAGTGAAACATGGGGAGACTGCCTATCAGACCCCCACAACCCAGTTATTACTTTGCACTGCGGTACACTTTGGTAAGTTTGGTTGACAGAATTTCAGGCTACTCACTACCTGTAACGACTGTCAAAGATATGGCAGCTGGGACCTACAACTTAATGTGCTTTCCGAGACATGGAGCAAACTCGGTACCTATAAAGGGTGTAAAAGTACCCTTAACGCAAACCTCTTCGTTTGTTGTGTTCTCCACCACTGCGATATTTTTTTGGTTCTAAACCATACCTAGGAACCGGGGTATTTACGGAAATATTGGGGGTCAAAGTTCCGAATTTTCCACAGCTGTTTTTGTAAATACTAGTTTTTCAGGTTATAACTTTACTTAAATTACCTCCATGACCCGTTTACTATTCAAAGAATCCACTAGCACAATATTTGAGGAGTACTTTATTGAGTTTTACCGTAAAATGTGATTTTTGACCCAAAAGAAAAACTCGTTTCCCAGCAAAAAAAATTGCGTGGGGGTACTTAGTTTGATGTACAGAATACTTGTCAACCAAGCATTCTGTACATCAAACTCAAACCATGGTTATTAAGGCACAAGCTCCTCATAAACTTATTTTTTTTTTTAACTATACTTGTACCGTTTTTGCAGAACATACTTCAAATTTCATCTATTAGTATTACGTAGTTACCCTTAACTTAAATGATTCCTCAGTTCTAGACATTCCGTACCATCAAAATGGAACGCTTGAGTTAAATACGCAATTACGTCCCGGGATCACAAGGCAGTTAGATCACAAGAGGTAATATGAAATTGCTTATTCTCGAATAAAGCTCAGTTCAACGTTTTCGATATCAAAAGATCACATAGATTTGCGACTTAAATTAAATTAAATTTGGAACTAGAGGAAATAATTAACCAATTATGTTTAAGGATTGATTTAATTACGAGATTAAGTTGTATCTACAAGAAGGCAAGAGGGAATGAGGGGGAGGCTTTTGCCCAGCAGTGGGACAGAATAGGGTACTTAAATAAATAAATAAATAATATTTTATTTAACTCGGATAACACCGAAAAATATGTTAAATCTGCTTATTTAAAATATTTGAGCACTTTTCCTGTTCACATCGATGTGGATGAATTTTTTGACGCCCTTTTTGATTATTATTTATTATATTATATTTATTCTTCCCATTTTGATATTTGTACATATCTTTATATATAATTCTTCTGTACGTGTGATTGTCACTGAACTCCTCCTAAACGGCTGGACTGATTTTGATGTTTTTTTTTGTATGTGTTCAAGTGGAGAAAATCAAAACATTCCTGAGCAAATTTCAAAAGAACAACGTACAAATCAACAAAGTTTAAAATAACGATGGTCATTTGATCAAAAGTTCAGTTGACCAAAGTAAACATTGATATTCCAGTATCAATGTTTAAATTATTTATTACACTATTGACCAAATCGTTTAAAGGTCAAAATGGATAACTGGATAAATTATTAATTACCAAATGGATTACACCTAAGTTTGATACACCGACATTCGAAATACCAAATACCAGACGAAAACCCTAACCCTATACGGTCGACGTCAGAGGCACCCCGAGGTTCGGTTAGTTAGGTTTCTTTAAACCCTGCAGACAGAAATAGGAGCCCAGCGCAGCGCAGAGCAGAAATAGGCTCCGTCGACCTGCTGACCTGATTCTAAATAAAACATTTGGTCATTTAAATTTTGTTGTTTCGTTTATTGTTCTTTTGAAATTAATTGTTTGAGAAAGTTTTGATTTTCTAATATGCAACCGTTCAAGTGGATTCGAGAATAGTTTAGATTTACAATTGGAGCCGGTAGGTGTCCCTGCTGGCCAGGCATGATGACGTCTGCCAGGTCCGCTAGTTTTATATTATAATTTGATTCATTTGATGCCACATAGATTGTAAGATAGTTAAAGGAAACAGCTTACCAATGTGAAATATTTTCTGTACTGTTTTTTACGTTGGTAAATGTGACATTCGCTTCTGTTGCAAAACTCATATTTACCCCCTTCTGTTTGATCAAAAGCCGATCCCCCTAAAAGCTCATATAAAAAGCTCAGAGGCTAAACCAACGATCACTTTCTGTATTCCTAGAGCGTTCATTTTTAAAAGAGAGTTGTAACTGAAATCGTCATTATCTTTTATGAAACCATCGATAACGAACTGAGCGTCGGCCTCTTGGCGTTTTTTCCCTTTTTTTTGTATTGTCCCCTAATCGCCACTTTGTTATTCAATTTGGAATGTTGCCAGCCAACTGCCTATTAAATAATACCGCGCTGAATCGGAAGATTCGCCCCGCTCCGCTAGATATAGTAGTTTGCTTCCTGATAAAATTTTAAGTGAAATATTTTAGTACTGAGGTGTCGTTCAAAACTATTGGGTAGATTTTATCGACTTGAGTTTTTTTTATGTGGTTATATTTTGAAAGTCTTTATTAAGTAACAACAAAACTTTGTTTTCTTTTTCTGATGTTTCTGTTTGAACCCACAACGCCAAAAACGACCGGTTGTCATAAGTTTGACTTGTCTGTCTGTGTGTGTGTTTGTCTGTGGCATCGTAGCTCCTGAACGCATGAACCGATTTTAATTTTCTTATTTAGTCTTTTTGGTACCCGAAGGCGTACCCGCGATCTCTACACAAAGGGCTAAGAAGGAACATGGGTGGTTTATAGCCAGTGCAAGTCTGACACTGGAATAAAAATCATCAAATGATGATTTGTGTTTGATGATTTCCTACACCCCAAAAAAAGGGTTACCAACATGACCCTATTACTAAACCTCCGCTGACCGTCTACCACCCGTCCGTCCATTCGTCTGTCTGCCAGTGGGCTGTATTTTATGACCCGTATTAAGGAGACAGTTAGTTAGAAGAAAAAAAAGAAAAAAAAAGAAGAAGAAGAAAAAAAGAAGAAGAAAAAAATAAGAAGTTCAGAATATAAAATTAATTCCCTAAATATCGAAGTTTAGAGTATCGATTGTCCTAAACATCGATATTTACTTTACATGTTCTGCTACAAAAGTTATCGACAGAATCGCTATAAAACTTTTTTTATCGGATAATAAAAAAAAAAATAATAAAAAAAAAACAAAACAGATAATGGTGAAAACATTTCTGAGAGCAACTCGGAAGTAGCACGGTTTGGTCACAGTTTTAACCTAACCTAACCTATTTACCTCTCTTTACAATGACGAATCATAAATCTGCCTGCAACTAGTCAGTCGCAATGGTAAAAACATTTCTGTAACTAGTAGGTATTTTAAACGTAAATATAATAGTCTAAAGTGTCTATTCAAAGTTGATATGTTGATCTTGGGTATAACAATTTTAGGTATTTTCATGGTTCACATTCAAATATGTACCCGAAACAAATGCAATATGAACGCGCAAACGACAAAAATAAATACAATCTAATTGAGCTCTCTGATTGGTGCAAATGGCCGGTCGCTGTCGTCTCGTGCGTTCGCGCCAAGTCTTGCAGTTGCTATTTTCATAATAAAAGAATATAATGTATTATTTTAGATGTTAAGTTATAATAAATGATATTGTCCATGGACGCTTGAATTGTATTTTTTGAGAACTTAATGTTGAAACTATAAAACGTAAAATGGTGATGAGGTATAAATTCCGTGGCTGAGTTAGTAAATTAGGTGGGTATGTATAAATAATCGTAACTGGTCCTCAGTTACGATAATTGATGATCTTTATTCGATGCTTTCTGTAAGATATTTAGTTGGCATTGTAAAAAAGGCGAATTAGTTTATTAAAGGCTATCTCATTTTCCCGTGGCTTAGTTATTAAATTAGAAGTTTGATCCCTAGGCCAATAAAAAAATCTGTGGCTCAACTTATTATTTCCCTGTTTTTTATTCATTTGTCATGCATTTCCTTAATTAACAGCCTATTAATGTTCCCACTACTGGGACACAGGCTACCTCTCTTTTTGAGAAGGAATAGGCCTACCTACTTCTAATAGAATAGTCTTCGAATTTTTGGTTCTAAGACATTTCCTCACGATGTTTTTCTTCATCGTTTTGGGAGCAGCGGTGATGAAAAAAATTACACGAAGTAATGTGCCTGCCTGGGTTCGAACCCACGATCTACTGTTCGTAAGTCGGGGCCGTCACCACTAGGCCACCGCTGCTCTGCATTTCCTTAGCTTTGTACAAAAGTATATTAAGAACCATGGCAGTGTAATAGAGTAGTAGTTGCTGAGCTGCAATCGACCGAGCAATATTGCGTGACTGCTGTCAACGTGTACACACGACATGTTTGTTTAGACTGTGATTTTTACGTCCTAAAGCAACAAACGTAACAACTAAATTATTGAAATTAGGCTCTCTAATTGGTGGAATTATTTTGTATCGGTAAAGGCTATTAAAGCGTAAAAAGTATAATTTACAAATTATAGGCTGAAGAGTTCTTTTGTTGACGTTAATAGATGGATATTATAACATCACTCCTGTAATCCCCAAAGGGTCAGGCAGAGGTGTGTCTAAAACTACATGCACATTTATTATAAGTCCCATGCAATAGTGGCTAGCCTATTGCCATTGCACATTTTTTTTAAAATAAACGTTTCCCCACACTAGGAATTTCCCCTGTATCGTGGGTGCGTTCACAAACATTTAAACTCACATACACAAATACCCAGACCCAGAACAACTATCTGTAGGTCATACAAATATTTGTTCCGTGCGGGAATCGAACCCGCGACACGCAGCGCAGCAGTTCATTGCTTGAGCCACTGCGCCAACCGTGCCGTCAAAAAAATTCAGACGACAGAGAAATTCATGATGTTATAATGATGAAATATGATGTTAAAACCCAAGGACACTTTGTTCGACCAGCTCAGCGACCTAAAGAGTAGAGTAGGCTCATCCAATGGGATATTTTACGACAGCTACACGTGCGACGCTGCGTGTTTAAGCGAGTATCTCCGTATTTATACTAGTCGCACTATGAGCCTTTCGGTAGAAAAGTCAGAAATGCAAAAAAAAAAATACCATACCCGAGTGTACTGTAGGCTAGTACGGTACCCTTTCAGAATTGCGGAAGTCAGCTCACACTGTACAAATAAAACTTGAAACCTAGCCGCCTCTAGTTACACTGAAACCGACTACAAAAACTTTAAAAAGGTTGATTGCGAAAAGTTGAAAAGCGACGTTTTCGAGCTTTGAAATTTTAAAGGTTCAGTGAGGTCTAACAAATAACGATCAGTGCCAATGAGACGGATCCTCATTACTTACGGATCATTCGAACTAGTACGGCAAAATGCCGACTGGCTGCGGGCTGTCTGTCTGTCAGTGTCTGGCCCAGCGTTAGTATTTGTCCGTACCGGTTTGAATGTAGACTTAGGCCACTTGTATACGCTAAGTCAAGTCGCCGGGCATTTGCAAGACTTCGTGTCGTTTCTGCAAACGAACTTGCTTCGGCTAAGAAAAGAAAAAAATCTTGTTTGCGCTAGACCAGCCCTGCGAAGTTGTTGCGGTGTATGGTAGATCATATGTAAATTTTCGAACCTATATCTGAAAAACTCTTGTTGAATACCTACATGATGAGGTCCTACCTGACACACGATGTTTCTCAGCGCGTACAAGCGGCCAAAGGAACCTCGCGCATAACACAGTCAATATCACGACTCGTCAGATATGACTTGCTGCAATCAAAACTGGTCGGACGGGTCGTGCGATCAATCGTTCTTCCTGGGTCCGCCCAATAGTCGCTCCTGCAGCCAAAAGTCGTAGTCATATCCGTATAGTGCGCAAGGTTCCTTATACAGGCTGAATTTTTAATACATTGGCAAAATAAAATGAATAAAACAGCTGCTTGTTTTCGCTATTTCACAGAAAAGTTCATATTCATGAGTTCGTTCATTCCCTGATGAATTAAAATTCAACGTATTATACATATTAAATGTATTTTAGATTTCTAGGTATTAAGGCTATTGCGTTTAACTAGCTACAAACGTACCAGGAGTTCATGACGTAATAGAACCTTATCGTTTAATAATAAATAGTGATCGTGTACTGAGAACGTGTTACCGACGCCACCTGTCAGGGAACACGAACATTGCACATTGCACTGTCGTGTCTGAACATAAATGTTCAACATTTAACATGACCGCTTACATTGTTGCCGCTCTGTATGGGAACAACATTATTTATTGCTGTTTTCTGAAATGAGAATTGGGAGGATGATGATTACTTACCGGTATACCCTTGGGAGTTGGTATTGAACGACTAGTTTTGACCTATTTTTATCAGTGAGAGTAAGAAAAAAAAAAAAAAAGGAAAAAAATAATAAACAACCAACTTAAATATATGTCGAATGTCGTTGTCAGGGAGATATTGTTAAACTCAGTAAGAGTCACTGCTGAATTATATTAAACATTCAATGTTTGGTTTTAGGTCCGACACTAAAATATCTAAATACAGCCCTATGTAAAGAGAAGTGTCCTCGGTTTTTTCGTTCAAAATTATCTTTATAATATACGTTTTCTATTAGTTTTCTATTTCGCTAATTTAAATTGTTACAATAAAATAACGCATACAACATAATTGATGTACCTTTTTACCGTAGTAATCTTTTTCTTCTTTTTACGATGGATTTAAAAGTTTCCTTCTAAAAACTCTTCATGCGGCTCACACGTAACTACTCGGAAAAAAGAAGAGCAAATATGGACGCCTGAGGCAGTAAAGGTACCTACTAGAGAATCGTATTCGTTAGTGCTGTTTTTTTGTCATTAGCAGCTTTTTATTATTTTGTCTTAGAGTTTAGCTTTTTAGACTTTATTTTTGCAACGGGCTTTTATTTATATAGTAAAAATATAATACAAATCATTTTTAAGGAATGCTTGCTTTTGCGAATGGAAAAAAGACGAATACTCTAAGTATTGCTCCTTTTTTCAATACTCTAAGTATTGCTCCTTTTTTGACAAAAAAATTAAAAATAAGTGTTTTGTCCCCATTTTTAATCTCCTATAGAAAATCAATAGCAATTTATTAAGTAAATCGAAAAGCGTATAGAAAAGTCGCCAAAGTCAATGTTGTAATTCGACGTTATGGCGGTCAATAAAATAATTACACTTTTTGGTTGGTTTTTCAGAAGAACTTTTATTTTCTCATCATTTACTTGATGTGTGATCAATTATTTTAATTCTAGTATCTGTTTTGTGTAATGTTTGCTTCTTGACTGCGGGATGTTCGAAAGAGATACCGCGGCCACGGACACAGAGGACAAAGAAGGAACATGGATGGGTGGGTTAAAGTCAGTAAAAGTCTGACAATCCCTTTCGCTCCACCCAGAGCGGAAGGAGTAATTTCACTCACGATTTCCCACCTTTCAGAAAAAAAAAACTGTTTGCTTCTTTCGTGTTGGAAGTGAGTAAGTTGTCAAAATTATTCTGTGAACGTGCATAAAATACGTTCTATTATGTAGTGTATGATAGCTAAAGTTAGATTTAGCATCAAACATGAAGTAAGTCCTAAGTTTGAAGTAACAACTCATGGCTTATCACGTCTGCTATGCGCCGGCCAGATATGGGTCACAGTCCTCATAGTTAGCGGCCACTGTTAACGATCTGTAACTGTGTGTGACTGTGTGCTTGTTTGTTTGTGTGTGTGTTGAACACAGATTACATCACAGTGTGATCAGGGGTTCTAAAATGGCCACTTGAGCAGAATCATAATAGGATAATAATATGAATTGCGTTAACATTCGTAAAATGCATAAATGTATGCATGTGAGCAATTCGAATTTTTTCGAAACCCCACGGGAAAAGGGCGTTATTTTATGAAAATTCCTGTGGGGGTAGGCAGAAACCACAGAACGCCACCTGCTACGATCCTTTCTAATTAGTAGTAACTGCATGATCTGCATCCATTTTACGATTTTTTTATGATTCTACTAAAACGGCCATTTTAGATCCCCAGCTCATTAGCTGCATATTGAAGTAACTGTTAGGACGAGGGCATGACATTTGTGTTGCGTGGTATTTGATGTAGTTGTAATGTGTTACTTCGCAGACAACGTTGTTATAGAGACGCATAGTCGTTTACTAGAAAATAAAATGGTAGGATTTAGAATGTTTCATAGAAAGATTTAAGGTTGACTAACTAGGTATGCTCAGGAAAAACCATTTTATTAAATTAATATTTTTTTGTTTTATTTCTCTTCCACAAATAAAATAAAGACAAATATTACTTAAACTAACATATTTTTACAGAAAAAAGTATTTTATTTGTGGGAGACTGGTTCATAAACTAAGCCGAAGTCTGTATTTCACCAGGTCCCCACTAAGATATTTATTTGAAAATACAACAAAAGTGGTGCCAAAGATATACAACTATAATACTAACTGTTGCCAGCGGCTTCACCCGGGAAACCTGGGTCCCAAATCGGGACAAAACCTATCATATAAGTTAATGTAGGTTAAAAACTATCTCTGTACCAAATTTCATCCAAATCCGTGCAGTAGTTTTTGCGTGCAGAAGTAACGAACATACACACTCACACACTCACAAACTTTCGCCTTTATAATATTAGTGTGATGGTTTAGATTTTTTTTCAGCTACATAGACAGGCAAATGTACAGTAATTATTTATGGTAGAGTACAAGACTAAACGAGTTTGTGTTAATGTGACAGAATATGAGTTGTGTTATATGAGTATGTGTTTATGAAAGAATGTACCTACTGTGTGTGGTGTGTGGTGATTGTGTGTTGTGTGATGTATGTGTTTGAAATACTACAAAAACGTGATATTCAATTTAATTAACAAAGACAAATGGGTAACGTAAGTATTTTATATTTAAAAGAAGAAAAAATCTATCACTTGATTTGGATAAACTTCACAGGAAAAATCAACTCAGAAGTTCCAGCGACTGTCACCGAGTTCAGAAATTCGGTGACATTTGTTTGATTTCGATTATTTTAGTGTTTTTGTAGTCGTTTTTTTTTTTGCAAAATAGTGTTTTATTTTTGCTATAGAAATATTTATTATGCATTTAACATTCATCAAAAAAACCTAACCCTTGACCTTCAAGATTCACATATTATTGCTTTCAACTCCTAACCGTTGAGGAGTAGTACCTTCGATAATCAGCTCACTTATATAATCACACTTATATTATAAAGGCGAATGCGATGTGCGTGTGTGAGTGTGTACGTTTGTTACTTCTGCACGCAAAAACTACTGCACGGATTTGGATGAAATTTGGTACACAGATAGTTTATAACCTGAATTAACAAATAGGATAGTTTTTATCCCCCGATTTTTTTTCTCCCGATTTTATATTCCCGTGGGTTGTAGCGGGTGAAGCCGCTGGCAACAGCTAGTAATTAATAACGGTTTGATAAGTTTGTGAAATAAAAAATGACACTATAAAATTCATTAAAATGTGTTTCTTTATGATATGTTTAATTCAAATAAATTGTTATTGAAACAATCATATTCAAAACAACTACTATTTATGTGAAGGTTGATATTGAACCTTATGACATGATCCCACTTATTTCTGTCCAATGAAACAGTTATCCCTGTTAATGTTGATAATAATATAATCACTGATCCAGAATCAATTGCTAATCAATTTAATAATTATTTTATTGACAGAGTTGTCCCTATACACGAGACGGGAAAAAACATCACAGCAGGCATTTTGAACAGACAAAAATCAATGTTCATGGCCCCAAGTTTACCGTGTGATGTCTTAAACATCATAAAACAACTTAAAAATACTAACAGCGTAGGTCATGACGGTGTCTCTACCAAAATAATTAAATCTGTCGGTGATATAATATGCAGCCACTTGAGTCACATTATAAACCTTTGTATCAGTACGGGTACCTTTCCTGATAGTTTGAAAACATCAATAGTAAAACCACTATTTAAGAAGGGAAAGAAAGACCTTTTCGAAAACTATAGACCAATAGCACTGATACCAATTATGTCGAAGATTTTTGAAAAATACATTAACAAGCAATTGTATAAATATATGGAAAAAAATAGTATTCTTTGTAGTGAGCAAAAAGGTTTCAGACAAAATAAGACTATCAATATGGCGGTCTATGATTTTTTACACAATGTAATGTTACGAATGGATAAAAGAACTCCCACTTGCGCTTTGCTATGCGATATGACACAAGCATTCGACTACGTTGACCACACTATTTTAATTAAGAAACTTGACTCATATGGGGTTCGAGGCAATGTACTTAAATTAATTGAATCCTATAGGTATGTCTAATAGAAGGCAAATCACAGCAATCTCAAGAATAGATCGTTCCAAAAAAGCGACTACGTATCTGTCTCAAGAACGTTTAGTGAAATTCGGTGTACCCCAAGGAAGCGTTCTCGGACCATTATTATTTATCATATATATAAATGACTTTCCGAAATCTATTGAGCATCCTATGACTTTTTTTGCAGACGATAGCACAGTCACAATAGCATGTAAGAAGAAACTTGTAAGAGAATTAGTAGTTGTTCCTACGCATTGCATAAACTCGCCCCAACCGTAAATACGGATACATTACTTACTGCCTACCATGGACTTGTTGCATCGATCCTTAGATACGGCATTATTTTCTGGGAAAACTACACATAAAGAGGCTATATTTAGAATGCAAAAACGATGCATAAGAGCTATGTTTGGTCTTAGAATTACAGACAGTGCAAACCATATTTTATTAAACATCAAATTCTCTCACTTCCTTCCTTGTATATATTGGAAACGGTATTATTCGTCAAAAATAATCCCCAACTGTTTCCGAAGTCTTCAGAAGGTTCCGAAAGAAGTCAACGTGATAATCGGAGACTTCGTTTACATAGTGCTAAAACAGCTCTCATGGGTCCAAAATTATACAACAAGGTACCAAAGGTATACAAAGATTTGAATATTAATAGATTTAAGAAAAGTATGAAGAAACTTTTAGTAAATAAATGCTACTATAATGTTGCCGACTATTTGAATGATGTAATTTAGACCTTTTTATAAATTTTATTTTTTCATTATTTAAAATTAGTTTTTGACTAGTATATTAATTTGATTTTGACTATTATATTGATTCGATTTTTAAATTTCATTTTGATTATTGTTACTAATTATTACTTTATTAATTTCTTTCTTTGTTACTTTTATTAATTTGATATTCGATTATTATTATTATTATTTTTGTTTTTTTCTGTGTATTTAACTTTCACGTAACTTTTTAACAAATTTTTGTGTGACGATTATATTATTATTGCATTTGTACGCCTCTATAGGCAAAACATGTTGAAACTATTTTTATTTTTAGTAATCTCTCCAACAGATTGTGAACCTGCACGTGTTTTTGACAAATAAATTGAATTGAATAAAGTTGAATCTCCAGATAAAAATACAACCATCTAGAACTCTAAACTTTTAAATTGCCACGATCTTACGAACGGAGTTACAGATGTCGTTAACTTAGGAGTGTTCAATTAAATAAACGTAATTCGATTTAAGAGCAGAATCAACAGGCAGTGATTTGTTTGATAGAACTTCCTTTAAATATAAGCAAGACCCGTCCTTGAAACTCCGTATCAACAACTCCTTTTAATATATTATTTACTAATTAAGAGCAATAATGAAGAAGTTTTGAAAGTGTTTTGCCACGTGTTACCGAAACGTGAAAGGCGGTTTCAGAAGTTCTATCAAAGGGAAACTAAGAAACTTGTGTTTGTTTTCAAAATTTTAGTTATAATAATTCTGTACGTAAAGTCCATCTTGTTTCTGTATCTTTTACTGTCGCTCTCAGAGAGCTTTAATGATTACTTAGGCCGTCACTAGTACGGTTTTGTCATATAAAAGTATGTCAAATCTTTACTAAGTGACGTCTTAAGTAATCATTCAATATCTCTGAGTTCCGCAGTGAGTCACTAATATATTATTGATTAATTGATTTTCTACTATAGTTTTATCTTTGTTGTCGAATAAAATTGAATCTTTCAGTTTTAGCTTTTTACCGGCTAGTATGTTCCTGTCTTATCCAAAGAGCTGAAAAGTGCTCATGAAATTAATGCCATCTTTGAACATTGGAGAGATTTATTTCAATTTTGTTTGTCATTTGTGTGTCTGACCAATCTGTCAAACATAATCTTACTACCAAGGACTGGAAACTTCTTTAACTGTTTTCTTCTTAAGGGAGCTTTCAAGTATATTAATACGATACGCAATTTTTGGAGATTTCCCCATGTAACGCGCCGTTATGTTTTTCTGTACCCCCCCCACTCACCTAGTAAAACGTCACGTAACGACTAAATGTCCACGTTACCTAAAATTTGAAATTGTGAAAACGTAAAAAAGTAAAATCCATGTTACTTGCGTATTTCAAGCCACCCCTCCCGCTCCTGTAATGCACTGTAACATTTTACAAGACACCCCGTCACCCCAAATTTCCAATACTGGAACGCTACCTAAGCCATTAAACTTTGCAAAGAGAAATCAACAACAGACTCATTATGTTACTGCAATATATGCTAATGACGTGGACATCACCACAGTGTGGCTAACACCTAAACACCGTGGTGGTTGCTGATTGCACCCCATTTACAAACTATACAGATGTCAATGAGGTATTAATAGATGCCATTTGCAATCATTTATTTTTCTATTAGCAAGTTTGTAATTATTTAATTTCTTTTTACATTATTTGGCAGTGTGTAGGTATATTTTGTTCCACAGTGTATTTATACCAGTCAAGCTCTAGACGTGAAGACTTGTAATTGGCTGTCTGATTACCATTCCGTTATTTTAAAGTTTTTTTTTAGCTGTAAGTCTTTCAAAGTCTTTAAATAAATAAATATAAACCAATTTAATTTTCAGATCAAAATCATGGAAGAAACAAAGAGTACTTATATTAAAATGTCTTAGTACACAAAAAATTAAAAATCATCACTGAAAATACCTACCATGCAGATAAGTCAGTGCATGTCCCGAATAATCCGTATTCTGACTACAACACTTATTTCCAAAGAAAGAAAACATTTTAAAAGCAAAATTTTTCTAAGCTCAATGTAATTGATAGTCACCGTGACACGAGACATTGGATGTTTATTTCTGATTAAAAAGCGAATCTTAATTCGTTCAAAGTTAGAATTCGATCAAAATAATTGGAATGGCTTGTCAGTCAATAAAAACTTGGGACGCACCCGCTCGAGATCAATTAAATCAAACAAGTTTACGAAATCAATTAGTTGCAATGTTGGCTTTACACAAGTTGTTATTGAGTTTACAAACTCGTAATATGTCCTACGTTAGGTTTTATGTATCCTTTTAAATTTAATTTAACTTTTGGAAAATGAACTTTGTCACGCTACCATGCGGCTTTACTTTTTAGTGCTAATAGTTTGTGCTTTTATTCATTCTCTGCTTGTTACACAGTTAAACCTCTGTGTTTTAAACGTTTATTTGAACAATTATAACTTTCTGTTGTGAGAGTGTAGATCGTAAAGTTTTTATTGAGCAAATTGACTTGCATTACGTAACTTTGCAACTTAAGTGGCTGAAAATGGTGTACTAACATACTCGTACTTACTTGTTTTTTATTATTATTAAATGTGTTTGTATTGTTTTACAAGCCGATTTCTAAATAAGCGTTTTTTGTTTTAGTGAAAAAGAGTTTATAGTCGGTACTAGTATAGGTTTACTTAGGAAAATAAAGTTATACTTTCACTTGGGGTATATTTTCATTAATTAGCCATTATATTAAACAAAAAAAAATATCGAGCTCATAATATTATATCTCACGGAAGATTATGCCTTAAGTGACAGTATGAGTTTAGTTATTAAACTGTAATAGCTTAAAACAGTGATATACCATGAAACGTGTGGAGCAATGTTTCATTTGAGCCAATTAAACCCTACATCATTCTATAAACTCTGCAATCGCTTAAAAACAAATCAAATTCATAAGTTGGTTTTGGTTTGTGGTTTTAAACGTTTGTACTACGTTTGCGCAAATCATTCTGTTTAACAAATAAATAAGTACGGATCAAAAAACCAATCATGAATTAAGGTCATATTCAGTCATAAAACCATTTTTGTTTTGTGGGGCTCCTCCCGGGATTCATTTGTCGGAAACATTTTTGATTTATTCTAATACTGACTTTATCTACATGGAATTTCAGATTTTGAGCAGACACTGTATAACGAAACCAATCTATGGGAGAATGGTATCGACTCCGTTTCTGAAACCATGTGACGATACAAATGTGGACTAGTAAGGCACAGCTTTATCTTTTACTCGCTGATTCCGCCGGCCAGTCCGTTGTACATGGTCCGTTCAACCCTCAGAATAGAACTACTAGGATAAAAATATTTGATTAAATGTTAATCCAGGTTATAATCTACTTACCTGTGCACCAAATCACATCCAAATTTGTTCAGTATTTCTTGCATGAAAGAGTGAGAAACACCCCTAGGGACATCCATCGTCACAAACTTTCGCTTTTAATATTGGATTTGCGTTGTATGTCCTTTCAAAAAAAAAAATATGCACGGCATATATGTACAATATGTGCTAGAAGATAGGAATAATTCAGCACCCAGTTAAATTATATCTCAATCTATTAAATATTTCACAAGACGTACGATCTTATATCGATCAAAGTAAACAGAAAGTCTGGAGTCATTTCAAAAGCCCTTTTCAAATTTAGTTGTTTTCAAAGTTTCCACGAAACAAACCTATTAAGACAATAAGCCGTGGTCGAGCCGTTGTTAATAACTAAAACTTAATTAAGTACGATTAAAAGAATCTAGAATTACTTTCTAAGAAGCCTGTTTAATTCGAATACTTAGCGAAGCAGAACAACTTTAAGTTATGTGAACAATTTGTACTAAATTTATTTTATAAACTTTTATATTTATTAATTATCTTATTAAGACGTTTTCTAGATAATTTATCAGTGTCACCATACTTTCTTTTAATGATCTTAATTAGATATTACAACTTCCTGAAAGAAAGTATCCTGTAACATAATTAATTTGATCGATGGAATGGTTTTATCTTTCTTTCTTATATTTTAAAAATGTGTTTCAAAATGTTGTGCCTGCCGGTAAAATAATATTACAGAGAAATTATTTTGAAGAATATACTTTTTATTTTGTTAGGAATTTCAGTCGCGTCTTTTCATGTTTTTGAGTTATAACCAAGTGCTTCAGTTTGGATCGGAATTGTAAGTTTGACTTACAGTACTTTTTTGGTAGGGTAACACGCGAAAGCACTCGTAATGCTTTGTATTTTTTAGTTACTGGAGATGTTTATAATCAGGTATTGCGCATTCATCGGAGGAGTACTTTGAAGCTTTATTAGTACTTGACTTGACTAGTAATTATTATTAATAATATTTTAGAAAATCTAGTGTGGTTCGTTTGTTCAAAATAATCTTACTTAACAAATAAATTGCGTCATCAGGCATTATCTTCAGTTCGATTAGATTCAAAGATTTAATACAATCAAATCGTATTCGATATCTAAAACGTGTTCCATGTCCCCCCATTTAGGGGTGTGTGAGCTCCTCCGGTTTACACTTTACAGACCCGCGGCTCCATAGCTATTTGCATGTGAAAGAGCGTCAGTGGTACGGTCGTACCTACTTTTGTATGAAGGCGGATGAGTAGACAGGCTACAGTAATAAATTGTACACATTTCCAGTACCTTCATTGAGTACGGAACAATGGGCTTGGTTTTCATTGAATGAAACGTAGCTTTACTTCTTTTTTTGTCAAATGAAAATGATTGGGAATGGTTTTAGGAACGGATTCAATGTTTTTTTGGTTGACAAAATGTACCTACTGTTTTAATAAAATAAACTTATAGAACTAAAGCTAGCTCAATAAGATCGTTATCTGCCTAGCCTTTTCTCAACTTCGTAGTCAGTTTTCAGTCTAATGGTAATGCAGTAGTTTTTTTTAGTTTTTTACTAAACCGGCTTGTGTTTGGCGGCAACTTGCGTGATGTGAAGCTATGGTGCGGCCTAGGGTGGAGCACGCTAGCCTAGAAGATACCGAGTCACTCGAACTTTGAAAAATCCAGATTAAAATAATCGGGAAATAGAGAAGTCGGCAGCGAAAATACTGGTATTTCACAAGGCGATACCTATCGGACCTCAAAAACCTAGCTAGCTCATTAAAATATTTTCATAAAATCTTATTTATATCTTGAGCTACCTATGCTGTTTACAAAGCTGTACTTTCAATTTATAACAAGACTTAGCTTCAAATGGTTTGTCATGTTGTTCAGAAGTCTTGGGACTACGGATGTCGCCTGTGTTGAGTTCCCTAAGTAGATGACTGCTAAAGCTGACATGAAAACCTAATAGTCCGCTCACAATGCACTTGAAGTTCGAAAATAAGTAACTGAATGACTTGAAGTCTTGTTGATAAACAAATGACTGAAAAATCTCGACGAGAAAAAAGTACAAGCAACTTTTGGTAACTCTTCGTGCTTAATTTTCGCAAATTGGGCAATTGCTGCAGCGGTGGCCCAGCGACTTACGAGCAATAAGTCGTGGGTTCGAACTAAGGCAGGCCCGGTACTTTGTGTAATTTATTTCATCACTACTGCTCCCAAAACGGTGAAAGAAAACATAGTGAGGAAATTGGCATGTCTTAGTACCAAAAATTCGAAGACTTGTAACATCACCCGCGCTGAACCCGCGGGGGGGGGGGGGGAAGAAAATATAGCCCATTCCCTCTCATAGAAAGGACGCCTGGAGACCCAGCAATGGGAACATTATACAGGCTGATTTTACTACATTTATGCTGAGGCATTAATGTTGCAGATATGTGGTTTCAAGACGGCGTCGCCTAATACCAAATAGGGCGCGATCAAATAAATTTACTCAAACCAACCGCGGAAGCCACATACCCAAAATATATTCAAATATAAATGGTGTGAAATTATTAATCAAATAAAGATTATTTCATGGGTACTAAACAGATATTATTAAGTATATCGAAGTTAAAATTATCTGTTTTAAAAAGCAATGGATAGCCGCATCCTGACAGTCTACTGTTGTATGGGAATTGATTGCTTTTTCACGAATCTGATGTGAGTTTCTTAGGTAAAATGGTTTGATATGATGGTTAAGGGTACTGGTAACTAATAAATAGCCAGTATAACGACCCTGTACGAAGGTGTGTACCCGCACAACCCACATGAGAATGTTATACTACACTACCACCATACAGAGAAATATGAAATACTTTTATTTGTGAACATTCTCACTGAGCTAAGCTAAATAATTGGAAAATAAAAACATTTTAAATTTGTTTGGTTTTATACGTTTTAATTAAAATACTGACGATTTTTTGTCGATATTGTTTTGTGTTCATGTCAACCACCCGGTTGATGGCATGAATACAAACTCCGTGGTTGCTGCTGACAAAATCATGATAGAAAAACCCAATGACGGCGTGATGGCATGGTTGATGCAGTGGCTGAGCGATTGGACTGCTGTGCTGCGTCTCGGGTTCGATTTATTTTCAGGCTACTTTGGCCCATAGATAAATAACTTACAGACTAACATACATACGATATAATACAGCTTGTGTTAGTAAATAAAACCTTAATTTCCGTGCGTTCAAGCATTTTTGTCATACCTTTTATTGGAATCAAATATAACAGCTCACAACTTAGGACCCAGTAATATTAATGACAATAATATCCGTGGTGCTAGGCAACTGGGCTTATCCCAGTTGTATGCGTCCCTGTGTGCCTATTGGCCTTGTTCAGTTCTGTCTCCTGCTGATATGGAGGGAAGTGGAAATTATGTTTTTCCTACTCCTTCGCTATTCTTTTCTGATTAATTTCGTTGCGGGATCCAAGACAGTTAAATCGTTTCTCTGGGACTTCGTCGGGCTTCATTGTCTCGGCGCTTTTCTTGTGGTCGCCACTGTTGATTCTGGCTTACAGGAGTTACAGTGGTTTGGGAATCGTGTGGCGGGCTTGTCCCAAAAAATAAAAATAAAAAAAATAAAACCTTAAAACTATATTAATATCACTACACTTATGCACTATGTCACTATGCGTACATGTTGCACTTGCCCGCGAAACCGTCCAAACACCACTCCATGCGGCCAAAATCCTCTTACCCCAAAGCCCTCTTGTCCTCGTCTCTTACATTTATCCATAATAGGGTAGTTAACTAAAAAAAATTATAGACTTCCAAAAAATATTAGACACGTATTTTTTTCTTTTTTCACGTAAGCAAACAAACAAAATTGCTTTGAAAACTCGTGTGACGTCATAGACTAAGACATAAGTATGGCATTTTTTAGCGGTTAGTGACGTCACAAACCCCCACTCAAATCTTTGACACGTTTTATCTTCGTCAATTTTTATTTTTAATATTTTTCGATAATCTAACAGACGGACTAATTAGAATCATATTTTTTGAAGTCAGTAAACATCCCTATTATCAAATTTATTTTGTGATAAATTGAAATGTGGTGAAATGATTTCAAAACATAACCCGCGACGAGCGAACTAAACCCGTATGGATAAGAATTTTTTAAATCTATTTTTAAGCACTTTCTCAAATGCGAATATAATACCTCTGTATGTGCAACGGATAAGTTGCGTAGGTGGCTCTAGAAACTAGACTTTAACAGAAATTCAACTAATCTGCCAAAGTCAGTAGCCTGCCTAAAATCAAAACTCTAAGCATAACAATAGTTCCACAATCACAATTATGAAGTGCCAATATCTGTAGCTTCGGCAGTGTGTGACCTAAATACAAACGCTTATACCATGTCATTTGGGGCACTAGCGTTATATTTATGGCCAGTTGCTAATAAGCATAATGACGTGAAATAATTTATTACAAGCGTTTAGAATGAGACTGCTACTGCATCTACATGAAACTCAATTCGCCAGTGTAATTAAAATGTTCGTGTTCCATGTAACCAATATAATTGGGGGCAAGCCTATTGCCATCAACAGGGTACAAATCCAGACTAAGACCAGGCTGCTAATGAGAAATTCCTAATGGAAAAACCGAATAACAATTTGTCCGGCCCGGGAATCGAACCTAGGACCTCATGCTTTGCAGTCGACGACGAATACTTATACACCGAGGCAGTGAATTATGCTACATAAAGACGTATATTTAGTAAATACTGCCTTCACCAACCACGTACCAAATAATAGAGTATGTATGGACATGCTTGATGCCCCTTTTATGTTATCAAGACCTTACTTTAGGAAAATCTGTGGTGAAGAACTTTCAAGAAATAGTGGAAGAAGCCTTTTTTTTGGGAGGGTGGGAAATCTTCAAATTACTCCTCCCGCTCTGGGCAGAGCGGTACGGAGTATCAGACTTCTACTGACTCCACCCATCTTCCTTCTTAGCCTTTTGTGTCTGAGGCAGCGGTATGTCTTTCGAACAACCCGCAGCCCCGACTGAAAAAGCCTTTATTGAGATTTAATTTTTTATTTGGCTTCAGCTATAGGTAAGCGTAGGCACCCTGATACACTAATGAACTTTAACTACCTCATTCAGACGTGATTATGTTCCCGTTATTTTCAAATACCGATTCCCTATGTCTGTAGTTTTTCGGTAATGACGGTAACTTATCGCAGCGATAACCTGGAGAGCAGCTATAAAAGTATGCAAAATCTTTGGAATAATTATGCAAATGGAACATTCCCGCGACCGCCATTCACATTCAAGCAGGTACTTAGGTGCCCAGCGTATTGCGAAGATTAAAGGTGTGTAGGCACACGGACTCGACATGTAGTGAATTTATTTGAAAAGACTTTCTAAAACAAATTTAAATTCCAGTCAGTTTATAAACTTTGGGACTAATGTACCTACGTGCCGTATTTGTATATTAAGTTGGGTCCAGTGCATTTTTGGTCCTGAAAATATCATATTGCTGTGCCTCCTCGTTGATCTAGACAGGTGGTCATAAGCGCGACTGTTGAGCATAAGGTCCTGAAGTCGATTACCGGGTCGGTTTAAGTGTTATTGGGTTTTCCCATTAGCTATTACTCAGAAGCAGACAAGGAGTCTGAATTTGTGTACGGTTGATTGCAATAGGTTCGCCCTCTGTTACATTGGACTTAAACATGACTGGTTAAATGTGGGTTATGCTTATGATGTGGTGAAAAGAAAAAATACTTTTTTTTTGGTGGGTGCATAATCATCACATAACCCCTCCCGCCCTTGGGCAGAGCGAAAGGGAGTGTCAGACTTCTACTGACTAAAAACCATCCATGTTCCTTCTTAGCCCTATATGTCGAGACCGCGGTAACTTGTGTACAACCCGCAGCCCCGACGGGCGTCGGCCCTTGGGAGTTTCGGAGGGGCCCCTCCCATGTTGCTGGCATCAGTTGTCTAGTACCCATAACACAAGCTCTGCTTAGCTTGGGACTAGATGGCGTTGTGTGATAGTTGTGGAATATTATTATATTATTATTATTATTTATTATTATCTCTTTGAGACAGGTCGCCGACGCCGATCACCGCTACGACAACACGGTGGGGCTCCGCATAAGCGGGGCACACCTCCACCGTGTCCTCCGGCCGATCCTCACAATGGTGGCATTCGGGCGTTTCCTCCCGGATGATTCGGTGCATGTACCTTCCGAAACAACCGTGTCCGGTGAGGACCTGCGTCAGACGGAAGGTGAGGGCGCCGTGGCGCCTCTCTAGCCACTCCTCAAAGAGGGGACTTACCGCCACTATCGTGGCGTGCCCTAAGAACAAATACCTTAGTTTCATTATTGCTGTCACCATATTCCCTTCGTCAATGCAAACATTATTTAAATTGACTGTCACATAAACCTTGAATTGCAATGAGATGTTAAAAGAAATCTACGCTGACGTATTCAACAGAATCTATATAATAAAATAATATCCCAGAATAAGTTAATTTATGAGAATAGCGAATATTGATTTTTCAATTGAATAAGCGGCTCGTTGGCTCTGTAAAAATTCGACTTTTAATTCTCTATTGTCGGCCGCAGCGAGGCCGTAATGGAATCAAGGGGTCGGGTCACGTCTTCAACCCTCAAACGGCTGACGGTGAAAGATAAACTTTACCTTCATTGTCAATTTCCTCAAGTCTTGAGGACATTCGGCACGGCCGGAAACAATGAAAGAAAAGTACTTTGAATGAGTTTCTGTTGACTTTTTAAATGGTGCGTTGGCCTAACACAGGCTATTAAGCCGTTTCGATTGCGGGAACGACCTACCGATTTGCTCTGTTACTGGGAATGTATAATATGTCTCGCTAGTCGCATTATTGCGGCGGTGGCGTGTCAATCGATTACGGCAACAATATGGAAAGCGTACAGAGCAAGTAGGCTGTTCAGAAACAATAACAACATGAAAAGTAATAGGTTATAAGGGCAAGTCAACTGCTGCGGGTTGTTCGAAAGAGATACCACGGCTCAGGACACAAAGGGCTAAGAAGAGCTAAGAAGCCAGTAGAAGTCTGACTCCCTTCCGCTCCGCATAGAGCGGGAGAAGTCATTTGATGATTTCATCCACTCCAAAAAATAAACCAAGATTTCAGAATTATATGAAAGTTCAGCCACTACATACGTACCTGCTGTAGTGCTGTGTAATGTTATTAGAACTATAAATGTGTAATATCACCAGGTTTAACACCGTGACCTGCATTAAACGTAATGATATACTCAAACTAATCCACAACCGATTAAAAGGGATAGGTTTAATTATGTAGCATGTTAATTTAGAATAGAAATTGGTACGCACCACTCGTAAATTTTCGTTTTATTTCACACTACTAATAACTTAATTAATATACGAGGGTTTAAAACCGAAATAGGGGATGAAGCTTTAATATAAGTTTGTGTCGTTTACAAATACGTAGGTACATAGGTAATGTGTTTGGTTAGTTTTCTTCGTGTTTTTAGGATAGTGAATTGAAACAGTTATTTATGTGTGCTGTCCAATGAGAATTGATGTTGATAAGGATTGAAATCCCAGATAGGGCAGAAAGGTACAAAATACGATAGATAACTTCTTTAGATACGTTTTTTGCGACTTCTTTACGATAAGGGACATAAAACTGACGGTCGGAAGGTGCGATGTGAGGAGACAATGGATCTTTTGTGTTAGATGAAATTGGAATTTCAATATCAAAACGAATGAAGTTAGTTAAGTAAATACAATGTTAATTTGAATAAATTGATTGTGATAGATGTTTTTTATAGCAGATTGTAAATCGATAAAAAACTCTTTCGATGAGCTTTCCAAGAATCCATATTTAGAAGCACTTTAGGTAGGTCCTATACTTACTCGTATTGTTATTATTGTAAATGCCATTTGTCCTGTCTGTCATTTTTACAACTTTGACATTCGTTATAGGTAGTCATTGGCCTTAAAGTCTGACAACCTCAGTCTTACCTTAGTCTTACCAAGTGATATCGTATAACTTAGTAGCAACTGCTTTGTGGAGGCAGATATTATGTTGTTGCTCCATGTTAAATATTGGCATTCAGGTGAATCCGGTTAGACTGGAAGCCGACCCCAACATAGTTGGGAAAAGGCTCGACAGATAATGAAGATCTTTGGTACCATTAATAATGCAATAATTTATTATTTCATTAACTAGTTTTGTAGAACCTACCCAATACCAATATTTTCATCAAACGTTAATATTTTAATTTTTTTTCTCGCCAATAAAAAAAAAACAGATACCGTATAAAATGGCCGTAGTAATTTTTGCAAATCCACAAGCAACGTAAGTATAGTATCGTGTCGCTACCGCGCTGTTGTGTTGGTTAATGTGGAAACACGCTTTAGTAATTAAGTAGGCACCTTTTATTATGTTTACACACAGAACACAATTACACTAAGCTTGGTCGCGCGTGTGGCTTATCCTCGAGAACAGACTGGCAACACGGTATACCACGCAGCCTGCTCATTGGCTACATTTTCATCCCGTGTGGCCATCTTCCTATCAATCCCCCAATGATTGCGAACTATGTAGTTTTTAGTGCCCGGCGTTACAAGTGTTTCGGCACCTTTACTCTAGTATTTATGAGCAACTCATCAGGCCAGATAATCTGTTGCTGATTGCTGTTAATGATTGATGGTATTACTTTGTTGAGTGTATGCATTATTTATTGTTTTGTTATTGGTTGTATAGGATAGAACGTTTTGATCAGAATCTATAGGTAAATAGGTAAGTTTCCTATGTAACTTAAGAGACATGATGAAAAATATTGCACACTCCGATAAATATTTCACAATCCGGCGTGTGTGTATGATCAGATGTATGTTACGGTGCAAAACTAAAGGAGTGGATAAGAATCAAATTAAGTTAGTGGCTTTCTGCGAAACGTTTTTGTTTCTTGTAAATTGAGTATTAAAAAAAACAATAAGACGTCGTTCTTTTTACAAACCAGATGAGGTCAGTTTTTTCTATCTGATAACTCTGAGAAGAAACAGCTGAATGAAATTCAGAAATCACTCTCTTATGACCGGTTCAAAGTTCAGACATTGTCCTGGTCAGATATGGCCCTTTGAAGAAAGAGCCACACAGAGTTGAGTGAAACTGTCCAGTCCTGTGTTAGAATTTGGCAGTAAATGTGTAGTGAGGTTTATCCCTATAAACGTAGGGACTTTAATCATATTAAAACTATAACAATATGGCCTTCTCACACTACTGGGCAAAAGCCTTCCACGATTTCTTCCAAAAGGCACTAGCGTGAGGCACACAGTATTTTTGTTTAGATATTTTTTTCCTTTTTATTTATTATATTGGTTATATTTGTTTTATATTGTGTGCACTTGTGGAATGTACGAATAAAAATTATGTTCTGTCTTTCTTATTCCTTCTGTACTAATTGTTTTTATACATTCTCCATCTCCACCATTTATCACACTAATATTATGAAGGCGAAAGTTTGTGAGTGTGTATATTTGTTACTTTTTCACACAAAAACTAATGAACGGATTTGGATAAAATTTGGTACACAGATAGTTTATAACCTGGATTAACAACATAGGATAGTTGTTATTCCGATTTTATCCCCCTGTGGTATTATTTTCGAGTTGTAGCGGGCAAAGCCACTGGCAACAGCTGGTATATTATAAAAAACTAAATCCAACAAAAATAGAGACCAGGGTGTCCTCTGTAAGTTGGAGCACACAAAAAATGTCTGAAAAAACTCAAACGTGGTACTGGCATGGAAATTATTTACAGCACACTTTGTCGGTTTGTCGCGCACTGAATGCCTAACGCCTGTGCGGCATGCCTGTAGAGTGTATCTAGGATACTGTGGAGGAGTTGCTGGCATCACACTACAATTATAAAAGTGAATGTTTGTATGTTTGTTAGTCCTTCACGCACAAACAGCTAAACGGATTTGGATGAAATTTGGTAAAAAGATAGCTTATATTGTGGATCCACCAGGCTACTTTAATTGGCATCAAATACGAAACTAATGAAAATATAGTATTTCATTCTTTTTTCCAAGTAACACTTCGTGCAATTTTTTTCATCTCGCTAAACATCGCGGGTGCATCTACTGTTATAATTATATAAAAAGAGTTAAGAAGAAATTTACCGCCTTGGTCCGAGTAAGTCCGATCAATCGGGCGACGTGACGGAGCCTGGAAAGCTGACAGTGTGTGTAATTATGTAACAATATAATTTAAAAGCCAATATTGAATTTATGATTAAATACGCCTGTCATTATCGTCTTTCCCCATAGTACGTATGGAGCTCTCATGCTCTTCCACCCACAGTCAAACAATGTCCATGAAAGAACGTGGACATTCAACGGTACCAATTGCTCGTAGGTATTTCTTTGAACGTCGACGATACAACACGACAGCTGAGGTTTTCACCGTTCACTACGTGTTACTTTTAGAGCAAATTAATACAGCTTAAAGTTCATGAATTAATACAAATATCATACTGCCGACTAAAAAGCTTTTAGGTTAATAACACTCTCAGCTACTTAAGTTTAACTTGACTGTATTGAAGTTAGACGATAAGAAAATACGTACTTATATTTTAAGACACGGCAACTTGACCAATTTCAGTACCAACATAAAATAAAAATACACATCCACGTTATAAATAAATACCCAATGATGCGTAAAGAAAACAACATTATGTTAAAAATAAAGCTCGTGTTTATTCTCACACTTCCACCGAAGGAAGCTCACACGACCCAAACCTAATCGCTCCCCTTGTAAAGCGCCTCGGACATAAAAATATCAGTTCCGTTGTACGCCTGGCCGGAGTGAATCGTAAACAGGCGCGGTGTTACGGCGATAGATCACTGAACACCGATCGTGTAACTTACATATTAGCCCCATATGTTAGCACCGCCGCACTGACAAAAACCAGTCACACGTCCCGATATGGTAAACTACGAATTGATTTCCGGAAGGAGTTTCTTTGAGATGGTACTGTTTTTTAACGCCAGATTCGCAAACATGTGTGTCCTGTGACATATTGCTTTTTTCATTCGTTTTCTGTGTCGTGTTTTCGCTTTGGTAGACCGTCGATATTGGGCTTTTTCGTTTTCTATGACGAATGCCACGCGTTTTTGTACTTGTAATAAGAGATGAAAGGTCGTGGTTAGCTGAGTGTGAATGGGTTTGTTAGGTAATTTATCAATAAATGTTATTAAGGACACGATTTCCTGAATATAAGGGGTAGATTCTTTTCTATTTCGGAAAAGTTGCTTACTATATTCAACCTTTTTTTTTGGGTGGTGGGAAATCATTAAATAACCCCTCTCGCTCTTGGGCAGAGCGAAAGGGAGTGTCAGACTTCTACAGAGTAAAACCACCCATGTTCCTTCTTAGCCCTTTTAGTCGAGGCCGCGGTATTTCTTATAACATACAGCAGTCCCGACGGGCGTCGGCCCTTGCAACATGGAAGGGGCCTTCCACCATGTTACTGACATCTCTTTAAGGCGCGCGTAGAACACGAATGCGCCGTCGACACGGCCTGTCGTCGTCATAAGACGGACGGACGGTTCTCTCCCTCTCACGTTTCGCCACCTCCTTCGCTAGCAATACTGCTTCGCAGAAGGAGTGTTGCTAGCGAAGTGTATTCCACCTCGCCCCGGACCATGGCTTGCACCTTGCACAGACGCGAGAGGTCGCCGCCGCCGATCGCCGCTACGAAGACACGGCGAGGCT
This sequence comes from Diarsia rubi, assembly GCA_932274075.1. Classification (NCBI taxonomy): domain Eukaryota; kingdom Metazoa; phylum Arthropoda; class Insecta; order Lepidoptera; family Noctuidae; genus Diarsia; species Diarsia rubi. The sequence continues at coordinate 10,142,811 of OW026417.1, read as the reverse complement.
CCGCCAAGCGGGGCAGACCTCCACGGTGTGTCCCACCGTGTTCTCCGAACTATATACAACTTTACTCTTCGATTCGTGGATATTACTTTACACACAGAAAAATCAAAAAATTAATACACCTTTGTAGATAATATTGATCACACTATATTAAAAAGGTGAAAGTTTGTGAGTGTGTGAGTGTGTATGTTTGTTACTTCTTCACGCAAAAACTACTGAACGGATTTGGATAAAATTTGGTACACAGATAGTTTATAACCTGGATTAACACATAGGATAGTTTTATCCCGATTTTATCTTCCCGTGGGATAATTTTGAGTTGTAGCGGGTGAAGCCGCCTGGCAACAGCTAGTGTGATATATGATTATTTAATCCGTTAATGTTACATCCAATCAATCACCTGAAACACAGGATTACCTAGTTAAGGCAAATCATAGATAACATTATTCTAGATTTAAGAAAAGCTGTATTTAACCTTATATTATTAGACCTTATCGCAGAGGTTCCCATAAAGCAATAATTGAAAAATCTAAATTAAAATACCCACAATAATTAGACACTCCAATTAAAAGTTAAGCACAATTATTACCGAATCAAGTTGAAACCGTAACATCGTAACTTGAAACTCATAATCTCAATCAGAAGTTAGAAGCGGTCACAGAAACGCGATAAATCATTAAATACTGAGCCTTATTGACAGCCTACGTTACATTTAAGAGAACTCTTGAAATCAATTTCCTCTCTGAGTTAAGAGGAAAATCTGATATGGCGGGTGTACCTACGTTCGGCTTTCGGCTCTTGACGTCAATTCGGTTCTCGTCGTTCGGCCGTAGGAATCAGTGCACCATGCACTAACTCCGACCTTCGGACAACCTGAAAATTAGATTGTAGCTGCAGCTGACACATGCTTCGACCAATACAGTCTTTTATGCTTAGGACGCCTATTTACGCTTCCTATGTTCAATTTCCGGTGCACATTATTCGACTCGGATGTTCTACATTATTCGGTTTCAGAAATAGGAGTTTTGTTTTATAAGGCTTTTGATGAATTTTGTTTTTAGATTTAAACCGCTGGGACGAATTGTATAACGGTTGTGCAACCAATTAAAAACTTTTATTGAACTCCGAAAGCCGGCTTGTACTACACGCCGAGGAATATTTCAGTTCGTTAAGTTCAGATCGGTCGTCTATTTTTCTCATTGATTTCAATAAACCCTATGCTCCACTAAATTATAAATCTGATAACGTTAATGTTAAAGTGAAACGTAAGTTAGCACCATAAATCGCCAACATTTCTTTAAACAAGACATTTTCGCCATGCCATGACGCCATGACAGGCAATAATAACTTGGCCCTTATCTTAAAAAATGAAAAATTACGCGTCGTTTATTACGTTTATTCCTCAAGTGTAATCAGATAACAAATTAACCCGGGTGGCATAAAAATGACGTACCAGTGTACTTGCAAGTGTTCCGGAATGTTCGGGCGACTGGCGACTTAGCTCCGTGTTAAGTGCCACCCATAAACAAGGGTCCCTTAACACGTCACTTGCTACAAATGGACTCTTTATGTCCCCGTCAAATAGAAATTTCCTCGATTTCCTTGATAGGGAGCTTTTTTGTACTACGGATTTGCTTAATTATATTTATTGTGGATTTTAGTCAGGCGTCTTTAAGGGATTTGACTGGACCGGGTTTTCTAGGTGTAAAACATTCCTGCATCTGAATACCTAAATACTTGACATAAAAGTAAGCGGAGATTTTGCACAAAAGTACGTACGTCATTCCTCTACTGACCGCAATCCAGCACAATCTACCAAACCACAATATTATTATAACTGGATACCAAAAGCAAGCTCTAACTTTGTAAAGGCTTTACTGACCATAAAGCATTCAAACAATTTTTTGTTAACGGTTTTTGTGAGCGTTTTCCGTAAACACAAAAAACCGTTAAAAGTGCACATTTATCTATCGCGCAATTACATCGCATAAAAATTGAAACACTGTTGGTACAATGAAAAGATTTTTTTAAAGTTCACTGCACCGAGCAATCCAGCAGGAGGGTTTGTTTTTGTCGGGCTTGATAGTTTTTGATATATTTATGGACTGGATAAAAAATGCATAATAGACAAATGTTTGTGCATTCTCGGTAGAGTGGAGCTGGGCCGAGTGTATGATAAAAATCTGCGGCAGTTTGTTAGGAGTTTTGGCGCGTGGCGGCGTGTCAAGAAGTGCTGACAGTAGCGCACTCACGCTGCGATGTTTCCCGGTTGCTGCGCCGCCGCTCGCCACTAGTCCGCTATACACCACTTTTTTTCTTCCTGGTGGTACACACTGGTTTGCAATTCAACGCTCGTTTTTCGTTTACTTCCCTTCAACGTTTGCATTGTTTGTAATCGGACAGACGCTGCTTTGTAACGTATGTGTGTTCTGTGAGTGAGCAGCTTTTTTCGATTTGTTTAACGCTATGTTGGCTTCGGTTTCATAGCTAACGTCGTGACCGTCAGCTCCACCGCCGCGGCCGACGTGAACAGAAATGAGGCTATTCATAAAAGAAATTAATGTATAAGTGGTTAAGCTCCAGCTATCATTCAAAATAAGTGAGCTCCATAAAACTCGTTTTAATACTTTATTTCAGCTTAAACTTCCGTAGCTTTTAAATTATTTGTCCGTAGAGGCTGGAGCCATTCCAAATTAAATTATACGCAGAAAATGTTCGGTCACATTGCAAAATTCATTATGATTTCTGTTCTGGGCGATACGTTTAGCGGAGTCATTTTTACTTAATTCCTTGCCAAGTTGTCCGCTTCCAGCAAGTGAAGCATTTAAATTGAATTTAGGATGACAACTCCAATTCGTGTAATAAGAGTTTGGTTGTTTGGAACAATTGTACTAATCCGACAATAATTGGCAACAAGAAATTTCGTGTCGACCATCGAGATGTTCACAAAACATAAACGTGTCAATACTGCTAAGTCTGAATAACGGACGACATTTTAAACAGTTGGGGCTTTTGTTGCTTCCGTGTTGACTTGTGTAAACTTCGCAAAAAGTAATACCACCGCGGCTAGCTATTAAAAATATTATGAATGCCAGCCATGTCTTTCATCCTTTTATTGGTGAAATATTATGACGGTATTCATGCAAATTTCAATCCAAACGTTTTCAACAATTTTGTTTGCGAATATGTCCGTCCGAATTAATGAATGCGATACGATGTTGCCGGATGGGTCGACCGCAATCATGTCCTAATATTTTGCTAGTCCGCCACGCTTATGCAAAGGAGCTATTAGTTAGTATGTATGGATCAAACACTCGCCTTATAATGCATTAATGGAAGCAGAACATGTTTGTGTCTAGTATTCAATGGCGTATTTAATTTATGTTCAAGTTAGTTCTACCTTTAAGGGCTATGAGGCTATGGGGCGTCGAGGCTGCGGGTTGTTGAAATAAAAAAAGAATCGTCAACAGAGCTAATTCATGAGTGTACTTGTAGAGGCCGCTACCTAACATAGCTATGTCCACAAAGGACAAACAAAAAAATTCAAACATAATGGAGGATCCATTATGCTGTATGAGTTCAAAAGGTAAATACCACAGTGTATTCTGATGCAATCGGTCCATCTCAATATGAAGACCTGAAACATTAACTAGTAACCAATGAGGAAACTGTTAGAACAGAAATAAAATTAAAAATATTTCATCTTCCTTTACAAACTTCAGAAGCATATTTTCTTATTTGCAAGAGTTTCTTATCTGCAAACGTAACTACAGTTGTTTGTTTAAGTGACTATCTTATTTACAAGGTAGACGAGTGCCTCTAGAAGTTCTTTTAAGTATTATTAAGGGTCGGTATTTACTTTTATGTGTATTTATTTAGAAAGTGATATGCCACTATCTGTCTAGCCAGTTCTCTAGTCTATCAGCATTTTAAAAGGAGGGATTGTCTATCTGACCTCCACAACCCAGTTAGTACTGGGTAATGCAACACCCCTTGGTAAGACTGCTTGTCGGAATTTCAATTTCTTGACTTTCTATTCGGGTCCAACAGCTTAACGTGGTTTTCGAAGCACAGTGGTAACTTGGTGTATAATGAGTAGTCACCCATCCACGGACTAACTTATGTAAGCGTGGTTTAACCTGATAATCGACCCGAGCGGCTGTTATGATTTAGCTTTTCTTTAAAAGGTAATATTATAAAAATAAAATAAAATAAAAGAAGTTAATAATATTATTATGTAAATAAATTAACTCGGGGAACATAGTGTGGATTGGTGCCCACTAGATTGGCCGTTGACCTAAACTGGGCTCTGTGACGTTACTTGAGAAAAACCTATCCAGTCATATATCCAGTTATATTTAGTGATCAGCCCGATCTGGTATATTGTGATTTGAAAGGAATTTTGACCATTTCACTTGTGTCAGCTGTTAAACATTTGGGTAGTTACGTAAATAAATAAATAAAAAAAGCCTTACATTCCATGCATTTATAAATAAATTTTGCAATATTGAATTTAAATAACATTGATTGTTATTATTTAAATCAATTCGGTTATTATGTATATAATAGAAAAATTGCAATAATCAAATACATCAATAAAATTATAATAGAGGTAAATTAGTTATTATTATTTGTAAGATTAATTAATAATTATTTTTATAAATAAAAGTTACATAAATAACGATACATATTATGTTGTTCCACCATTTCTGAGGTGTTTCATAAATCTTCTTTCCCCAAGGCCACATATACTCGTTACTCGTTTTTTTTTAGGGGTAGGTGCAGAAAAAGTAAACATATGTTCCTGTAATTTTATTTGCATTTTAATAGTATTTTTAAATAATTAAGTGAATATTTCTATTGGATATCTTAGACTTTCCTATCATTAAGCACATATTGTGTGGACAGTAATTTACACATGTACTAAACTGTGCTAATTGCATTTACTTGCTGGCTTAAACTGACACTTGTACTTTGACCTCATTGAACACTGCACTTGAACACAAAGTCACAATCATGAGCACTATAGCTGACATTGCGGAGTCTCAGCGTTTAGCAATGACGTCACTCAACCAGCGCATGGCAGACTTTAAAGAGCACCTGAGGGCGTCATCACCTGGTGCAGACTTGAGCGGACTTCATAAGGAGTTTTCTGCCTTCAAGGAGCATGTGTGGTGTGTCCTCAGTGCGTTGCAGCTGCAGATTGCTGAGGTGAGCAAGAGTGTTGATGTTATTGAGATGCGTCACAGGAAGAAGTTCTTGCTGCTAGGTGGAGTGCCTGAGAGACCAGATGAAAATCTCTCAGAAAGTGTGGTATCCATTGTCCAAAATAAGCTGGGTATTACTGATTTGACACCTTCTTCCCTATCGGCATGCCACAGGCTGGGCAAGGCTTCAGAAGCTCACACTAGACCAATCCTGCTTCGTTTCATGGAGTCTACCATACGGGATCAGATCTGGAAAACCAAGGCTAAACTGAAGGGATCCTGTTATGTGGTATCGGAGGTCCTCACTCGTCAGCGGCAATCGGCTTTTACAACTGCTCGCAAATTGTTCGGTGTGACCAATGTGTGGACGGAAACATCAACGTCAAGCTTCCTAACGGTAAACTTCGCCGGATCTTCACCGCTGACGAAGTCATCGCGCTGGGAGCGGAGAATGACAAGTCGCTGGATCCAGTAGTTCCTCCTGACTCCAACCTTGCCTCGAATAACGCTAGCCCGGCGCCGACGCAGGCTCAGACGCCTCATACTCGGTCAAGGCGGCAAGCAAAGAAGAAGTAACTTGGTTTGTTTTGTCTGCTCTCACAATCCTGGTTAAAAAATCCATTTAGTTTGTTCTAGTATAACTTCTAGAGAATGCTCGGAAAATGTTCAGTATAGATTTATGTTTGTTACGTCGACGTATAATTTCAAACTCGTTTCGAGTGCTTTACCTCAAAAGGAGAAAATATGGTTGCTGAGAATTTTCGGCAAGAAACTGTATCGGTATATATGATTGAAAATCTCTAAAAGAGTGTTTCCGATGTTGTATAACTTCAACGTTCAAAACCCAGAGCCCACAAATCCAATATCGTCGTGTCTTATGGAAAAATCGTCCGTTGTTTCGTTCGTGAGGTGTCCGGCTGAAACTGTTTATAAATAAAGGATTGAATATGTTGAAAACAAATACAAATCTCGTTACGAAAAGCTCATTGAAAATTGGTTTGGAGTTTTTGATCCACTAAATGGAATGTTCGCGAGCTGGGCGAGTCGATACGCCACAACTAGCAACCGCAAGCGCTTGCAACCGGTCGCAGCTGCGGTTGCAGATTGTTTTGAACAGATAAATTACACCATACCAAACAATCATCTACTGCCGTATTAATAAATTGTTGATTGGCACGTCACGAGCAGGGTTTAATAAAATATTTGATGTGTTACTGTTGTAGCTGGCTTCAGTTGGGTAAATGTGCTCATTATAATGTTTTCAACTGGCGTGTTCGGCACCTATTACGGTTAAGAAGGAAATTACGTTTTTGTATTAAATTGAATTTTCTTACTCATTTTCTAACTAAATCTAAAACACGAGTAAGATTTAAATACTAGCTGCTCAACAGAAACCACTTATTTGTTCTATTTTCGTAAGCAGCTCATAAGGAAAACGAGGGCAAGTGGCATCCAGTAAAACGTTTCTTTATGCCAACCGTTCTATAGATTTTATTAAGTAAACATGCAAAGTTAATTAGCGTAAACACAGAACACAATATTTACACAAACGCGGACGTTACTGAAGAAATAAGCTAGCCATTTTCCCGTTTTTCTGCACAACAACGGAAAAACAATTTAAGTTAACAAGTAAAAGTATTAATCACGACGACAAAGAAGATATCGGAAACAAAAGTGAGTGCTTTCTCAAAGAAATCACGTAGCGCTTACATAAAAAGTGGTTTCGAACGGGGAACGTAACCGTTTAACTTTTAAACCTAATACGTGATTCAATTTAGGAGTTGTATCTCTAGACGCTCCGAACCCGAAAACTGTCGCTGAAATCCATTCAACTTTTCTTTCATATTCCGAAAATAATGCTAGCTTTGCTCCTGTTTGCAAACAAATGTTAGACTATCAGTTTAAAAAGAATTTACGTATTTTCTATTTCGGTTAAATCCATACCGGCTCATTTAATGAATAATGGAAATTTAATTAAATTTAGTTTTTCTTTATTCTTTGAACTGTCGAAGATTATGAAATCGGTTCTCTTCTCAATATACGGCTCAGAATAGCCCAGATGACAGCTAAATTAAAAATAGAACCGCGAGTTTTTTGTATTTTGATTTTAGAACGACTTGATGAGAAAATTCTGGTATTCAATGTTCGATGTAAATAGTCAGAAGCTTATTAATTTCAAGATAAAAGATGGAAGATTGAATGCTGATGCTCCCTCATATTCCTTAACAAGTAGTGAGAGCGTATTGTGAAATTACTTGAAAACTCGGCAATATAGGCAAGATACCTTCAGTAAAAATATATATTTATTCTGATGAGTCTTAGTTTTTTTATTCTTGTATCAACTGTAAAACCTTTTGAACTGATCACCTATTTCAGCATCAACTGCAGAAAATAATTTACGCCGCTTATAGTGAGTCATGAAAATTACGTTGAGGTGAGAGTAATTATGTGAGTTTTGAGTAGTGTGTTTTTGTCGTAATTCAGTTTTAAATAAAATTTGGGGCTCATTCTGCATCATCGTTTAATACAAACACAAAGACTCTCGTATATCCGCGAATATAGTGTAAATTACTTTACATTCAGTGGTGATAGTCTTCGCCAGCTAAAAGCGACGTAATTTCAGATACTCACTGTAAATTGCCTTTAATCCAGCCCAGTCCTAATTCAGTAATTCAGGTCAATACTTATTTAGTTTTACAGGAGATTGGATTTTTCCGTTACCAAAGACCGGGCTGTGATTGGAAGTGTGACCAATTAATGTGAATAGGCTCCCCTCCGTCACGCAGCTTGAAAATAATACCATCGTCGAACTGTGGATGTGGGGCAAAATAATGTCCCTGTGAGGTGATTTTCGAACAGGGGTCGTTTCTGTGAATTATACAAGAATATTCCTAATTTCGGTTTTTCTTTAGTGTTATTATAAAGAGGTACAATTTGTTTGTAAGTAGAATTTTCGGAATCTGCTTAGTAGTTCCAAAGATTGCCCTTTGAAATATTGATCTGATTCCAAAAACTCTTTCAGTAACGGAAAGGTACATTATTTCTGAGTAATAAAGGCTACATTTAAAACATTTCAGTGGGTTAATTTCTGTCCATAACAGAAGCGAAAGCTAGTAAAAAATAAATCAATCGTTGCTTCTTTTTAACCGACTTCCAAAAAAGAGCAGGTTCTCAACTCGTCTGTATGTTTTATTTTGTATAGTTGTTATTATATATTTACGTCATTAATGAACCGATTTTAAAAATTCATTTTATTTTCGAAAGAGTATACTCCCGAGGTAGTCCCATTTTTACTAAGTCAGGACCTGATAATGGGATCCTAGGAAAATCGAGGGCAACTCTCAAATTTTATAGGCACTTGTTACGTTTTCCATATAATTTCTAAAGCTGCTCATGTATTTGCGTCTGATAATCATAATCTCATGTGGATGCTCTGATGATGGAAGGTACAACTCCTCAACGGTTACGAGTAGAAAGAAAATTCTTTAAAAATTATACGTACTTATCTACCGATAGTGGTATTCTTTCAGGTTATTATGTTAACTTGATGATGATGGCACCCAAAATAAATCTAGGAAACTTTATAGGCACATATTACGCCATTTCGCGCTTTTTCAAAAGCTTTTCAAGTATTCGCACCTAGCAGTTATCACTTCATGTTGATGAGCTGATGATGGAAGGTACAACTCCCTAACGATTAGGAGTTATTCACAGGAGGTGTACGTATAAATGGTTGTATTCTTTCAGGTTATCTAGGAGAGCTGATTATGGAAAGTTACTACTCCTCAATAGTTAGGAGTTTAAAGCACAACAAATAAGGCAACCTTGAAGGTTAAGGGTCTGGTTTCTTGGTTGAATGTTGAATGCATAGTAAATATTTGTATAATAGAATAAACAACAAAAAAAGGAAAAAATACTTTAAAAACACGACAAAGCGAAAAAAATAACTTCACTTTTTGTGTTTTTGAAATAGGTGTAATTTCTATATGAATTTTACAAAATTGCTTCATTAGTAAAACTTGAATGATCATTAAAGAACAGGTATGGTTATTTAACAAGGTTTGAAGCTTACATAACTCAATGGGTCCCCCGAGACTTTGGTAATGCGTAATAACTTGTAACGTGCCTGTTACATAGCAGTGGAAACATGAGCTCTGGATTCATAAACTAATTTAATAAGCCATAAGCCATTAAAGCTATCTGGACCAGGAGTAGCCATGGTGATTTATAGCAATATGAGAACATTAAAAACGCATTACGAAAACATGACTTTAGGCGGAAAATTTAACAGCGCTATATATAACGTGGAACGGATGTTTTGTATTTGGCGGATATTAAAAAAAATACTGTCATAATTAAAAATACCGAGATTGCTTGTTTACATTAGGGGACAGCGTTGGTGGGTGGTGTCTCTTGTTCAGGAATTTTTCTTTACAAGTTGTTCACAAGAACATATTTTGTCGCTGTTCTAAACATAAATAATCTTGTTTGAGTACGAGAATAAAACGAAATGAAAAGTATGGTGAGAAATTAAAGAGTTTTTCCTGCAGTGGGATAGGTACCATTAACTGATATAAAAAATCTAAATCTCCTTCTTTTTTAGAAGTCGAATAAAAATAGTCCTGGCCGAACTCGTGCAGATTTTACTATTATCTATAACTAGCTGACCCACGCAACTTCGTCTGCGTCACAATAATATATAGCTTACAACCTTCCTCGATAGATCGAATATCCAACAAAGTAATATTTTTTCAATTACTTTTCTAATGTGGAAAGAATTTTCAAAGTCGTCATAGTAATTTTTGAGTTGAATCGTAACAAACAAAAATCTAATCTTTCCTCTATAATATTAGTTTAGATTACCTTAGAATATATTATTAAAGTGAGAATTACTATGGGTACATATTATCATCATCATCATCATCAACCTTATATTGGTCCCACTGTAGGGACTCAGGCCTCCTCTCTAGGAAAGGGATAGGCTATTAATCCACCACGCGGGCCCAGTCCGGATTGGTAGATGTCACATATCTTCGAATTTTTGGTTCCGGTTTCCTCACGATGTTTTCCTTCACCGTTTTAAGAGCCAATTACACAAAATAATTCGCCTGCCTGGGTTCGAACCCACAACCAACTGTTCGTAAGTCGGGGCCACCACTGCTCATAAAACGATATACAATAACACCTTGTAAATATTATGGTGCAATAAATATTTTGAATTTGAATTTCCCGGAGGCCAGAATCTCCACGTATCTAGATTAGGACGCGGAAATTTCTACATTGCGATATCTTCTAAGATATTTGTTAGAAAAAAGCACATATATGTATTTCCGTTCTGACAAATCCATTGATTTAGATATAGATTAATACCATAATAATATGGGTTAAATAAGCTTCGCGAAAAATAAAAATTGAACCTAACATTTCAAAGGTAAAAAATGGTTAATCTTAATAGATAGATATGCTGTCGCTTTTTTGTAGAACTTTTAAAGAGAAACATTTATTTAATACATCATATTTGAATAACTTAAACCATTTTCGCAGCGCACGCAACGGAAGCTCTCAATAAGGAATATCGTTTCCCGTTTATGCAACATTTTTATTTATGCTTCACTCCTTTTGGTCGTAGCGTGATGTTATATAATCTAAAGCCTTCCTCGATAAATGGACTATCCAACACAAAAAGATTTTTCAATTCCAACCAGTAGATCGTGAGATCTTAGCGTTCAAACAAACAAACAAACTCTTCAGCTTTATAATATTAGTATTGATATAGATAAGGCCCACGAAATACTAATTTATATTCAAACTTAGAAGTCGGTAAATGTTAGATATTTTATGATCAAATAGGTACTGGATGTGGCTTCTGAAGGTTCGTGGTATATTTCACGAAAATCAGAGAGAAGCACAGCCGTCCGTTAGTGCTTACAATCCCGTAGCATTGACCTACGCCGTATATTCCCGGGAAATAATGGCTGCCCCGCCGCGATGCATCGCTCCACGAAGTTGTAAAGGTGACTACGGTGTAATGTCAAGAAGACGGTCAGCAACTTAGAAGTCAGTCAGCTAAAAGTTACAGAACTACGGTCAGCAGTTTGTTGGGGAAAAGGACTTATATTTTCTCTAGAAGAAACTGATTCACTTGAACTTTAGTTCGAGTGAATCAGTTAGCATAGCGTGCATAGCGGGCATAGCGTGCCGCATCATCGCTTCACATCAGGCAAGTTACAGCCAAACGCAAGACTATTTATAAAATCCAAATAATTTTGTTCAGTTCAACCAAATAGTTTTTTTTTGGACAAGCCTGCCTCACTATTGTTACACTTTAAAAGTAGCTATATTGACTCGCACGTTAAACTACCGCCTTAGCGGCAAAATTGGGGGAGCAAGAGTGGGAGTTATAGTCCGGAGTAATCGAATAGCGAGTGGCACATTCGTTCGACGGCAGTCCAGCGGAAAGGTTGTCTTAACTTTATAAAACTGTGTAGTGCTCGATAAGTGTTGAAATACTTTAACATGTGTGATTTACTGTGAAAAATAAAACTAAATTGTGAAAACGATAACTGACGTTGTTATTTGAAGTGGCCTTCCTGAGCGTCCTTTTACATCTCAGAAGTTGGATTAATTGGGCAAATACACCTGTAAATTGCCCTCCCTGCGCCGAAAGGTAACCTAATAAAACGTAAGTTTTTTCTGTTTTTATAATTAATAGCTTGTTAATGGTAAGTATATATGACTTTAAGAAATTATTATTTTTTTAAGATGTTTGCGCAAAGTGTAAAAGTGTAACTTACAGACTAATGACGGGATTACAATTTATCTACGGCTGATAAAGTTGATGATATCATGCTTGAAACCGGGCATTTATTTTATCAACAATGTATTTTGTTTTACAAGTGGAATAAGTAATTTTACTCTTTTAATTTTTTTTTTTTTTTTTTAATGAATACCCACTTATAACGTTAACGGTTTTTTATGAACGGTTTGATGTGAACATTTGAATTTATAACATTTATGAAGGCTTCTTTAGCTACGTAATAAGGAATAATAAATACTTTAAAAGGTATTTATATCCTTAATGTTATAAATAAGTCTATGCATTTCAGAGATAATTCTAAATAGTGTTTTTTTTGTGAGCCCTAGATAAATATGCCAAGAAGTGAAGCAACTCCAAGTGGCACACCGGAGTTACCGAGAGCTTCAAAAAGGGGTCGTCGTGAAGACAGTCGACGCCTGCCGAGCCGCTCTAGTAGCAGCAATGACGAACGAGCATCCCGTCGCCGCCGCAAAAGCCGCCGGCGACAGGAAAAGCGGCGGGAACCTAGCAGTAGTTCTTCTACTGGAAGTGAACGTAGGCCAAAACGTTCTTGCAGGTACGATAGCCAAAATATGTTGTTGAAACAATTTGTCGATATTATAAAAGATATGAAGAATGGTGGTGAACGTGATAAATTTCCCGTTCTCCATAATGTTATACCCGAATACGACCCAATGTCCAAAGAACAGACGATGGATGCATGGATTAATAAGGTTGAAGAATGCGCTCACATTTATGGATGGAACGATAGGCAGTTGATCCACTATGCCTTACCAAAGTTAAGTGGTGTAGCAAAGTCTTGGTATCAGGGATTACCTACACTACTGTTCTCCTGGGCGGAATGGAAACATAAACTTAAGGAATCTTTTCCAACCCGAGAAAATTATGCGGATTTACTGAATGAAATGTTAAGTTTGAGAGTTAGATACGGGGAATCGTTAGAATTGTATTATTACTCCAAAATGAATCTGTTGAACCGGTGTAATATTACTGAAAAACGTGCCGTTGATTGTTTAATTGCTGGTATTGACGATCGTGGAGTAAGGTTAGGTGCTCAAGCGGTTGAGTTTGCGGAACCTGAACAAGTTTTAAAATTTTTTAAGACTGTGAAAAGTGGCCAAGATAAAGTTCTTCCGGAAAATTCAAAGAATAAGGATAAGGACAAACGTACAGTTACTCAAAGTACACAAAAGGTATTACCTAACCCTAATAATACTCAGTCGAGTTCTAGGTATAATCGCGTTACATGCTACAACTGCAAGGAAACAGGGCACCCATTTTTTAAATGCACTAAACCTAAAATACAATGTACCAAATGTAATTGGCTAGGGCACTTAGAGAAAAATTGTCCAAATAAGAAGGATAAGAGTGACGCTACCGAAGCTTCGACTAAAACTGTGATGCAAATTAATAATAGTACTCAAAAATCAAATTATAAATATAAAATGCCGATAAAGTTAAATGACTGTATTATAGAATGTCATGTTGACCTCGGAAGTGATGGCACCTTAATCTGACTTAGTGACGCTTGTAGATTAGGAATAAAATGGCAAACTGTACAAACACCATTGCTTAAGGGTCTAGGTAATGTGCCATATCAACCATTAGGTTTAGCTTATGTAACTATTGAAATTCAGGGAGTTGTGCAAAACGATGTGGAAATACTAGTAGTCGCTGATGAACTTATAAATGTCCCTGTATTACTGGGTCACACATACACGGAAAGACCATCTATAAGAATTATTAAGACTGCTACTGATGTTATATTTCAAAAAGTTGAAACTCCAGTCAGTGATAGTGTGAAGTTTCCTCTGGTTAGTCTCTCTGATATAAATATCGCGCCGGGTGATCTTAGAGTAATCCCTGTAAAATACCCGTATGATTATACCGGTCAAGTTTATATAAATGGTTCGTTTAGAGGATGTCCCGGTTCAGAACATTATTTATTGCCTGGCGAATATGAATTGAAGCTGGGTCTTGGGAATATCCTTATACAAAATATTACCAATAAAAATATAGTCATTCGCAAGGACGAGTTAGTAACACGTGGTCATAATGTAAACAGATGCCTGCAGATTAATGCCGTTCAGGAGTTTCTTGAAGGCAACTTGGATGAATCACCATTTAAGTGTGGGGATAGTATTACTTCTGAACAAATAGAAATTCTAAAACAATTACTAGACAGATATAAAGACTGCTTTTCTTCCAATTTAAGGGACTTAGGGTTTACTACAACAACTGAAATGGTGATTAATCTCAAAGATTCTGAGCCAGTTGTCTATCGCCCATACCGACTGTCACAAACAGAACGCATACACGTACGAACAATGGTTCAAGAGATGTTAGATGCAAATATTATTAGAGAGTCCAATTCCCCATATGCAAGCCCTATCGTATTGGTTAATAAAAAGTCTGGTGAGAAACGGTTATGCGTGGACTATCGCGCTCTTAATAGAAAAACCATTCGAGAGCACTACCCTCTACCTAGGATAGAGGACCAACTAGATATGTTAGCTGGCAGTAACCTATTTATTACATTAGATATGTATTCAGGGTACTATCAGATTCCTATTGCCGAAAATTCCCGCGACAAAACAGCTTTTGTAACGCCTGATGGGCAATATGAGTATAATAGGATGCCTTTTGGTTTGGTAAATGCGCCTTCCGTTTTCCAACGCACTGTTAACAAAATATTGCAAAAGTCACAAGCGAAGTATGCACTTATATTTATGGACGATGTATTAATCCCAGCTAGTTCATTTGAGGAAGGTATTACGAGGCTAGAAGAAGTATTCAAATTACTAAGAGAGGGTGGTTTAACATTAAAAATGAGCAAGTGTAACTTTTTCTTTAATAAAATAGATTATTTGGGGTTTGAAGTTAGTGAATTTGGCATTAGACCAGGCTCATCTAAGATAGAAGCCGTGTCAAAATTTCCCGTACCCAAAAATATACACGAGGTGAGGAGATTTCTTGGGTTGGCAAGCTTCTTTAGGAGGTTTGTCAGAGGTTTTGCTACCATAGCACGTCCCCTGACAGTCCTCTTGAAGAAAGATCAGGTGTGGAAATGGAGCAAGGAGGAGACTGATGCGTTTGTACAATTAAAGAAATGTTTGATAGAACGCCCTGTATTGGCATTGTATAGACCGGATGCAGAAACACAGCTTCATACTGATGCTAGTAAATCAGGTGTCGCTGGTATCCTGATGCAAATGGGTGAGGCTGGTTCTCTGCAGCCGGTGGCTTATTATAGTAGACAAACGACCGTTGACGAACAAAAATTACACTCTTTTGAGCTCGAAACCCTTGCTGTTATTTCTTCACTGAGCAAATTTCGGGTATATCTATTAGGCATAAAATTCAAAATCGTAACTGATTGCAATGCCCTGCGCACCACATTGACCAAGCGCGATTTGATACCGCGTATTGCTCGATGGTGGGTACAATTCCAAGAGTTTGACTGCGAAATCGAGTTTAGGTCAGGAGATAAAATGGCGCATGTCGATGCTCTAAGTAGGGCCCCCATCGAGAGCGATCGTAGTTACAATGATAATAATATCTTAGATGTCCTTGCTATTAATTCAGAAGACTGGATAACTACTGTCCAACAAGCGGATGATGAGATTAAACGTATTTCTGTCATTTTAAATGATCCCAAAACTAAAGAGGTGGCAGACATACATAATAATTATAAAAATAAAAATGGACGAATTTATCGGATAATCGACAAAGACAATTTACGTTGGGTTGTACCCAAAAGTGCTCGGTGGCAGATTTTAAGAAATAACCACGACGATGTCGGGCATTTCGCTTTCGAAAAAACTTTAGAGCGTATATCGTCGTTATATTGGTTCCCCAAGATGCGACGCTATGTGAAGAAATATGTCTCAGCATGTATGGAATGTGCTCATCATAAACTACCTAGTGGTGCAAAGGCTGGTGAGTTACATCCAATCCCTAAGGTCGGCAAACCATTTCACACAATACATGCTGATCACTTAGGGCCATTTATTAGAACAAAGCGTGGGAATACATATATATTAGTAATTATCGATGCATTCACGAAGTACATAAATTTAACGGCGGTTCGTAATACAAAATCTGCCACCAGCGTAAGAGTATTTCGTGAACATGTAAGTTACTTTGGTACACCTAGTAGACTTATTACGGACCAGGGAAGTAGCTTTACAAGTAAAATTTTCAAAGATTTTATAAAGGCTAGTGGTATTAAACACATTTATAACGCCGTCGCTACACCGCGTGCAAACGGGCAGGTAGAGCGTTACAACCGAACTATACTAGCAGCGTTAGGAGCCATGAACCACGATAAACCTA
The DNA here is from genome assembly GCA_932274075.1 of Diarsia rubi. Taxonomy (NCBI): domain Eukaryota; kingdom Metazoa; phylum Arthropoda; class Insecta; order Lepidoptera; family Noctuidae; genus Diarsia; species Diarsia rubi. Next base: position 10,126,455 of record OW026417.1, on the reverse strand, counting down.
ACGGCTGTTGGGATGAACACTTGGCAAACATACAGTTAGGAATTAATACAACTCCGCATGCCACTACCAAAAAGACTCCCTCTGAACTGTTGTTTGGTATAAATGTTTTAAACCCATCTCAAGGTAAATTAAATGAAATCGTCTCTGATATCCTTCCCCCAACTTCGGAAAATAATTTATTAAAAATTAGATCGGAGGTTGAACAATTGATAAAGAAGCAACAAAATAAAGACAAACAAAGATTTGACAAAAAGAGAAAAAAGAGTGTTTCTTTTACTGCCGGAGATCTTGTAAAGGTGATTAGAGCGATCACGGGTATAGAGGGTCAATCAAAGAAATTGGAGGCTAAATGTAGGGGGCCCTATAGAATTAAAAAAGTCCTTCCTAATGATAGGTTCGTTATCGAAGATACCCCACTTACGAAAAGAGGTAGACGTTATGAAGCTATAGTCTCCCTAGACAAGATATCCCCGTGGCTTAGTTTTAGTGACCCTGCTTCTGATTCTAATGAACCAACAAGTGATGATGAAAGTAGTGAGAAGGACGAAGGTAGTGAGAAAGACGAAGATAGTGAGAAAGATGAATAAAGTATAAAAATTAGTATAAGGATTATAAAAGGCGATATTTTAAAGTAATTTATTTAATGGGATTCACAATGACTGTGTCATGGTTCATTGTGTCTCCAAAATGTATGTATACATTGGTCAAGGTAACAGGCCAATGTATACGTTATGCCCCAGTCAAGGTCATGGACTGGTATTGGTCAAGGTAACCGACCAATATACAGGGTGTTTGGAAGGGAGCTGTACATACGCCTAGGGTAGAAACTAGGGATAGTCTGCTACCTACCCCCGCCCATTATATTGACCTTGGCCTCTAGGTTTTTTTTTAATTTAAAATTATTTCTTTACCTTACTACGGTACTTCAGGCCCCATAACTTTTCTTCTCCACAATTTTCTGGTGTAAAATAATTTTTTGCAGGACCCTAAGACTCTAACGATTAAAACAAGACCATTAGCCGACCGGTCCCATGGATAGATTTTGAGCTACAGGTAGTTTTAGTCAAAAAATCAAATAAAAAATAATAATAAATTAAAAAAAAACCTTGAGGCCAAGGTCAATATAATGGGCGGGGGTAGGTAGCAGACTATCCCTAGTTTCTACCCTAGGCGTATGTACAGCTCCCTACCAAACACCCTGTATATGTTATGATCCTTGATGGTCCCAGTCAAGGTCATGGACTGGTATTGGTCAAGGTAACCGACCAATATTTACGTAATTATTCTTATAGGCCCCAGTCAAGGTCATGGACTGGTAGTGGTCAAGGTAACCGACCAATATATATGTTATGATTCCTAAAAGCCCCAGTCAAGGTCATGGACTGGTGGTATGTTAAAACTCAAATCAACAGTGATAAGTAAAATTGTTATGATTATGTAGTTATTTCAAGTGATTCTTAGATTGTTATAATTCTAGTTTTAAGTTTTAAATGTTAGAGATATTTTGTGATTGTTCAAGCGAAGAATTATATGATTGTTATTTTAGCTGAATAGATTTTTTATGATTGTTATGCTAATAATTAAAAATGATTTATTTATAATTGTTAAATTTTAAATTATATAAAATGTGTATGTTGTGTTCTCAAAATTAAAAACATCCAACGATGGGACTCGTTGTGGAACGGATGGCCGAGCTGTTACACTTTAAAAGTAGCTATATTGACTCGCACGTTAAACTACCGCCTTAGCGGCAAAATTGGGGGAGCAAGAGTGGGAGTTATAGTCCGGAGTAATCGAATAGCGAGTGGCACATTCGTTCGACGGCAGTCCAGCGGAAAGGTTGTCTTAACTTTATAAAACTGTGTAGTGCTCGATAAGTGTTGAAATACTTTAACATGTGTGATTTACTGTGAAAAATAAAACTAAATTGTGAAAACGATAACTGACGTTGTTATTTGAAGTGGCCTTCCTGAGCGTCCTTTTACACTATTCCAAACCTCTGCAACTCCTGAAAGCCAGAATCAACAGTAGCGACCTCTAGAAAAGCGCCCAGACAATGTGGCCAGTCATATAATAGATGTATCGCTGTTTACTGCTATAATTGTGCCCCAACACATATAAAATCGATCCCACCACGATATTCCTAGAACCCACTTTCCAATTTCCTCACTAAGATTTTGTGGTAACCTCATCAAACTGCAAACTTAGACCGGGAGCTTATCACGCACTTCCTTCAAACACATTCCCCTGACGAGAACCGCTATCCCACTTTTGAACGCCATCATAGACTCATACACTCGTAGTAGTCAAATAGGAAACCGATCTCACTAACAACTTTAATTAATAATGTTCTCGAACTAAACCAGGGACATAACTTGTTAAAATATTACGTGAGTTAATTCGGAAGTTTGTCACGGCTTTATAATGTGTTTACCTGATGTTCGTATTGGTAATAAACTACATTTTGCGTAATGGAACCTGTGGTCTGACGGTTCTGGTTGTTCATAACTTTTCGGGCGTCGGCGTCGTGTGTGATAATTGTGTATGTATACGTACGTGTATTGTGAGGTTCCTAATTGTACTTTATTATTGTTGACTGTATTCCGTAGCCTAGATTTGATAGGCCAATAGTATTTTATTTAAATGGCGAAATGCTATTTAACCTATTCTAAACTACACATACCCACAGCAACAGAATCTAGGGATTTTAAGAATTTTCTGATATAGTAAATGGAAGAATGATACTTTATTTTAAGGTCTTAAATAAAAAATAAAAAACGTCGTGATTCAACACTGATGGTCAACATAAAAAAAGCTTATTCTAGTGTTGCTATTAAAATAACTTAAGATGCTACTTAATTATTACTAATTTATGTTTTGTATTGAACATAAGTTGGGGCGGGCAAAGTGCACCAACCATAGATAACTGGGTTCGCTAAGTTTTAGTTATAAATTATTTCACATAAATAGTTGTTTGAAAAAGTGTACATAAAACTGTTGTAAACATAAATATTTAAGTTACACAGAGGGTGTGACAAAATTTTACTGAATATATTCTTAATTAAAAACTAACTTATTAACTAACTTACTTATTTTTAAATTTTTATATTAACTGAATCTAAATTAACATAATCTAAATTAAGTTAATCTAAATTATCTTTCATGGGTACAGAACATAATTTGGTATAGGACCTTAAGTAGACATTATTTTTAGGCCCCATTCTCACTTCTGCTACCCTGAATCTACCATCTACCAGGTCCAGGAATAGTTTTAACAATGCGCCCCATGGGCCAATTAAGAGGAGAGATGTCCTTTTGTTTGACAATAACCAAGGCTCCCTCTTTTAAGTTATCACTACTATACTTTCATTTGGGTCTCTTTTGTAGGGAAGTTAAATAATCTCTGGACCAGAGATTCCAAAAATCTTGTTTTAGTTTTGTACTTAGTTCCCAAAATTTCATTCTATTAATATTTTTCTTGGTCACATCCAACTCTGGGTAGCTTGTTAGTGCAGTTCCTACCAGGAAATGGCCTGGGGTCAGGTAATTTAAATCTGAAACATCACTACTCAGGCGAAGAAGTGGCCTTGAATTTAAAATTGACTCTATTTGTGTGAGTACAGTATTGAATTCTTCGAATGTCAAAGATACATTACCAATTACTCTCCGGATGTGATGTTTGGCACTTTTCACTCCGGCTTCCCAGAGCCCGCCAAATTCGGGGGAGTAACTAGGTATGTACTTGAACCTAATAAGTTTTGTTGAGCAAAAATTCTCTACATTGTCTACATGACATTTGGATGAGTGTAATTCATACAATTCTTTTAATTTATTTTCAGCTTCTTAAATTTTTTTGCATTGTCACCGTAGATTAGGGATGGCAATCCTCTCCTAGCTATAAAGCGCTGAAGGCATGCCAGGAAAGCTGCAGTACTCCTGTCACTCACTAGTTCAATGTGGATTGCTTTTGTAGCAAAACAAACAAATAATGCGACATAACTCTTTTTTGTTATTGGTTTCCTAATCCGTGCTATTTTAATGTCAAATGGACCGCAAAAATCTACGCCTGTTATTTCAAAGGCTCTACCTGTTGATATTCTATGTGAAGATAGAGAACCCATTAATTGCTTTGCAGCTACTGCTTTAAGGCGGAAGCATTTGACGCACTTATGGACAACTTTTTTAACTTCTCTGATGCCATTTATTAGCCAAAACCTTTGAGAAAGAGAACTTAATACCAGCTTTGCAACAGCATGTAGCATGTCTTAAATGTTCGTTTATAATTTTCAAATTCGTGATGTGGTTAGACTTTGGAAGAATAATCGGGTGCTTTTTGTCATATGAGAAGTTGGTTGCATTTTGGAGGCGACCACCTACTCTTAGAATATTATTGCAGTCTAAGAAGGGGTGCAATCTAGCCATGTGATTTTTAATTTGACTGCTTTTCTCTAACAATTGAATTTCACTTGAAAATGCTTTATGCTGAACATGTCTTATAATGACTAAGTTAGAAGACTGTAGCTCTTTTGGCATTAGTGAACCAACTAATTTATCATTCGGATTTAAAATTTTATGTTTGAACCGTAAGAGTAGAGTGATGACTCTTTGAAGTTTATTAAAGTCAGAGTATTTTTCAAAAATATCATCTGAAACTTGAGTAGTTTTTTGTTGCAGATTACACACAGTAGCATGGTTAGACGAATCTTCAATTTCTGAAATTGAGACAGCAACATGATGTTCATTATTTTGAATGGAGGTAGCAACATTGTGCTGAAAATGTTTATCTAACAATGAGGATGGACCATACCACTATAGCTGGTTGTCCTGTAATTTGTGTGGAGCAGTGCTTCTTGATAGTACATCAGTAGGGTTATTGACCCCTTTGACATGAGACCACATAAAATCTTTAGTTAGGGTCTTGATTTTGTTGACTCTATTGGAGACATAGACACCTTTTGAATTGTGGGAATTTATCCAGGCTAGAACCACCTGGGAGTCGGTGTGTAAAAACACCTTTAAATTTGTATATCTAATTTGTAGAATTCTATGAACTCTAGAGGCAAGTTCTGCAAGAAGGAGAGCGCCATTGAGCTCTAGATTTGGAATGGTAAGTTTTCTATTGAGAGGTGCGACACGGGACTTAGAGCACAACAAGCTCACATTAACTTGGCCATCATTGGACAAAACTCTTAGGTAAAGACAACAACCAGTTGAACTTAATTAAGCATCTGAATATTCAACAAGTTCCACTGACTCTATAATCTTCTACAGCAGTTTTATTAATTGCTCTAGGTATCTGAATAGTACCCATGTCGTTCAAATTTATTAAGAACTCTTTCCAAGATTTCAGTATATTACTAGGTAAAGTAGAGTCCCAGTCCACTTTGGACTTCCAGATCTCTTGCATCAACAATTTAGCTTGTACTACTATGGGTCCTATAAGACCCAGAGGGTCAAATATTTTCCCAATGAAACTTAGAATTTCTCTTTTTGTTTAAAGCAGATTATAGTCATCTGCCATTGGGAAGGAAAACATCAAAGTGTCTGTATTTATGTTGTATTTCATACCTAATGTTTTTATTATATTATCCTTATTGAGGTCAATTTGTTCAAAATATTTTACATTGTCAGGAAGGTCTTTAATTGATTCTGGAGAGTTGGAACACCATTTGTGTAACTTAAAATTGCCTAACTTCATTAGCTTCATAAGTTGAGCCTTTTATTTAACAGGCTAATTGTGGTTGTTGTTTGTTTATTTCTATCCATAGGTTGCTGGTTCATATACGGCTCGAAGGACCACAATTAGCCTGTTAAATAAAAGGCTAATGAATTTTAGGTAATGTATTTTAGTTTTATAGAAACAATGTGACCGTTCATAGCACAGTTGTAAAAGTGAGAGGAAAAAAATATGGCCACCGGAGTGGTCAACATAAAAAAAGCTTATTCAAGTGTTGCTATTACAATAACTTAAAATGCTACTTAATTATTACTAATTTATGTTTTGTATTGAACAGGTCCTACAACGTCCTCGTGGTATTTGTGTGCAATCATGGTTCCTTGGATCCAAACTCTCTACGGCGATTAAAAAAAAATATATTTTTATTTAAAACAAAAGAGAATCACGACTTTTTTTATTTTTTTCGTTAAAGTTCTTAAATAAAAATATATAATATAATAACCCATAATTCTTCTATTTACTATATCAGAAAATTCCTAGACTATTTGATGAAATATAAAATATCCCTAGATTCCGTTGATGTGTGTATAAAATAAACAAAAAACAAATCGTCAAGGATAATTGCTACCTCCTTTAAAGGTTGTTGTAAAACTTGAACATTTATGGAAACGGTATATTTTACAGATGATTTTTATGATCATTTTCAAGTCATGAAAATAGGACCGTTGAAAATCTAAACAAATCAAATTGGTTATTTGAGTACCTTATTTAAAAAAAAACTTAGTGAACGATGGCTTTTACGTTCCGTTTGAAGTAAATTAATTCGTGGTTTTAATTTGTTTCCTCTTTTTCAGAAGGCTAAGCCCGTGTATTCATTCAGGTGTAATTAGTTTTTTCTATAAAATCAAGGAAATGATAATATATTTATTTGAAAACCGCTTTACTTAAATAGTGAATGATGCCGTGTTCCTCTACGTTGAATTTCAATAATCATAACAGTGAAGGAAAATAATAAAGATAATTCTTATTAATTGTTAACCGTACAAGGGTTTTCCAGTGTTTTGGTATACCTTTACTAAATGGATTTCCTGTTTAGGAAATCATATAAATTAATAAGGCAAATAAAATACAATTGTTTAATAAAACCCTGAACTTGTTTCAAGTTTTCGGATAGGAGACACCGACCTCGCCTAGCTTTAAAACAAATGTTATTACATACACAACTAAATCACATCTGCTATTATAAAAGAAACTCAACATAATATCAGACGAAAATAGCACAATTTAACTGCGGTAATCGAAGCTGTTAAATGCCACTTCCTTTGATGTTTGCCTTAACCACCGTTTAAGTTGGCGGGCTACGCCTTGCCATATGGCAATTTGTGATGTGAGCCAGAAATTGAACGCTTTGAAGATTATTTTTGATAAAATTGTTCAGAAAAGGCGCGAGTTTCTGGAGGTAGGAAAATACCGATTCGCAAACTATGGTTTTTGATTGCACATAAAGAAAATGCAACGCAAATCATTTAGTATTTACCGACTAGTCTGCTTTCACCAAGAACGTGTATATATGTTACGGGTGTTACTAGAAAAAGAAGTAAGTCTAGGTTTACCTGGTTTAACTTAAAATTATCGGAGTTTGTTGGTTAAACTTCGAAAGGTAAGTATGTTGCAGTTAAACGGCGAAGTATGGCTGGCAGTTGGTTAAACTATTGTTGTTAGGGCACATCGACCGAAGAGGTAAGGTTGGGTCAGAACTGTGACAGCAGTGGGATATGGTGATCTCCTTCTGTGAAAGTGGCATTTTAGGAAATTTTACCCCCCGTGGACTTGAGGAGGCCCACAAAGGCGGGCCGACGGGGATCGTGTAAGGCGCACTAGGTCTCATGATCCCCGGTGCAAGTGTGCGAAAGTAACACTTTGGTGTTTTTTAGTCCGTGGTAGTTTTAGAGTTTGACAGACCGTTCGCTCGCCTCAAGGCTTCCATGAGGATTTTCCACACCAGAACAAGGTCAGAACTGGAACCAAAGCCGAGCAAACGTAACGTGTGGTGTCGCACAGTGGACGGCGAGTCCTTCATTTTAGTTGGTTGCATCAAATCGTCAGTAAAAGAATAATATAATAATAATATAATATAAAGATAGACCTCGAAATTTTTAAATTTACTATAGTAATGGTATGTATGTATGTAGGATGTGTCAGTAAAACAAATATGATTCCGTTTATTCCGTCAGTTAGATTATAGAAAAATATGGGATAGTTGGTTTTTGTTTTATCAAATGGATAAAATTGACGAAGATAAAACTCAAAGATCATGAGTGGGGGCTTTTGACGTCACTACGTGGTAAAAAATGTAGTGTGATGTGACGTCACACGATTTTTCGAAGCATCGTCTTCTTTTTTGGTTTACGTGCAAAAAGAAAAAAATATATGTACAATATTTTTTGGAAATCTATCTGACGGACTAATTCGATAATCGAGATTATGTCAACATTTTAAAGTAATGGTAATGGTAATGGTAGTGGTAACATAAAGTAAGTAAGTAATGACATACATCATATTATTGTGTTATTGCTAGTATTACATAATTGTTTAAAATTGTTGTTATGTTGCCGTGCCCTAACCGGGTTTCATGTTGGAACTATTTTAATTGTACCTAACAACTAACTACACATGAATGCAATAAAGAGTTTGAGTTTGAGTTTGAGTTTGATTTTTTTTTGTCAACTACCCTATTATTCGTTGTTTATCCAAAAGACTTGGGTGGTAACATATACATCGCCTAATAAAAAAAATAAAATTGAGATTGCCTTCGATTTAAGTCGCGAGACACTTTGATGGATCACTAAGCTTAAGTTATACCAACTTAATCTAGCGAGGTTTTGAAGTCCGCCTGACTGCATCAATCGACCAAACACTAAATCTCGCTTTTCTTTTTCTTTTCATCATAAATTGATTACAAATCAATCAATCAATCAAACAATAATCAATTTATTGATTAAAAAAATATGTAGGTAATACCTGCATCTTGAGGATTTCTGAAACAGAAATATTGCTTATTAATATGAAATACTAGCGGACGTCACACGGTTTCACCCGCGTCGTTCCCGTTCCCGTGGGAATACAGGGATAAAAGTAAGCATATGTTAATCAGGGTGAATGTAGCTTTTTAACAGTGAAAGAATTTTTGTAGTTTTTGAGTTTCTACATTACAAACATACACACAGAAAAATACAAAAATCTTTCCTCTTTATAATATGAGAATAACATAACACCCACTACAGTATTCTCTTACTTAAAACTCTATTATTTGTAGCAGGTCTTCGTTTTACAGGTGGAAAATTACAAATCCTGAAATAGGTTTCAGTTAACTGGTAGTTTTACTACCGCTCGGTAATTTTTATTTAAAGTATTTTACAAACATCACTCCTGCAATTCGCGGAGGGTAAGGCAGAGATGTATCTGATAGTATACCCTAATTTCGCCAGTTATGTTTAAGTCCCATGTAGGGGGTAAGCCTATTGCCACCAACCGGGCATAAATCCGGACTCCGTGGCTTCTACTGAGATTTCCTGATTGAGAAAATCCCATAGCACTTTGCCCGACTCGGGAATCGAACTCAGGACCACTAGCCCAAAGAGGCGAGCAATAAAAATACATTATAATTTTGCTCAAGCTATAAACTTGTACCATTTAATAATTAAAGCTGTTCAACACAACTGCTTTAGACGTGTCAGCACTTAACCACTGTTTGAGTTAGCTAGTCCAGCGTAATTGAGAATCAATGCACGCAAGGCGACGAGCAATTGTGTGTTTAATAGCTTCATTGTTGCATCGTTTGTTCATTATCGTAAACTAATCGGTTGCAGTGACCGCGTAATGATGTTAAATTGACTTTAGGCTGAGAGGAATTATTTTGTTCTTAAAGACTTTATGATCAATCTCCTGTCCTTATCGAATGTTTGGGTTATTCACCAACTCGACATAAGAAACCGGACACACGTATGTCCAGTTGGTGAAACTCAAAGTTAGTGAAACTTAAAGGATTATTACGCGGGTCCACATAGTGTAACTTAAATTAAATATTTTTTATAGGTCTATGATTTAGGCTGTTCTACGTTTTTGAACACTGAACAACCGCGCTGTGCCAAGAGACCTCCATGCACAGCATCACGCTGTGTAACCTGCTTGTGGTCACGACGTGCAAGTTTAGTTTAGTTTTTTTTTTATTTCACACTGTTGTATTTATTAATATTTTCATGCGTTATATGATTGTTTTTTGTCATTTTATATGTAACTTCATGCGTCGATCTCGGAATCTGCCACAAATTATTTTTTTGTATACTTTCTTTTTTTCTTTCTTAATTTAATTGCCATGCTTTTTTAGGCAAAGAAATGCGAGTTCAACATCGAACATTTCTCAATACCTATACTGTCCAGTCGTACAAAGTCATTTAAGTTAAGTAAGAATATTTTTTTAAATCGTTATAAATGAATGATGACAGATCTGTATTTTTTTAAATGATTACTTTCGGAATGCCTCGTTGGTGTAATGTTCGCAATCGCGATTGCTGAGCAATGGCCCTGGGTTAGATTCCCGGGTCGGTGTTATCGGATTTTTCCATCAAGAATTCCTCTGTAGCAGCCACGGAGTATGGAGTTGTGCCCGGCGTGACGCTATGCTGCGTATATTCAAAATGTCTGAAAAGTTTAAATATTGTTACGAGCTGGGTATAGGATAAATAAAAACACTACCAATTAACACACGAAATAACTTTACTAAGCACAAAACACTAATAGACAATCACTTCAATACTACTAAACACTTTATCGCACTGGATATCTCTTCGAATCTTTCATTGTCTCTCTTTAAAAGTAGACTGACTCGTTCCGACCTCTGTCGGTCCTTTTATAAGTACCCCAAACACACAAAAGAATAAAGCATTCAATAACTAAAAATGAATAAAGCATTCATATAGACATATAACTAAAAAAATAAATTTAAGATAAAAGAACCAACAAGGAAGATGGTACTTTACGCTCTCGGCAAACGGTCGAAGTTACAATGGCAATTGCCGCTGACGCCGCGAGCTTGCTGACCTTAAGAATCCAATGAAACTACCTACGGAATGTACTCGAGTCTTGTAGGACCTACGCAATAGGGTAGTTGACAAAAAAAAACTAATTAGTCCGTCATATACCGGGTGTAAATGAACCCTTCACGCAAACGCCAACCAAGTGTTCTGTACCCCAAAAAAAAGTCGTGTCGCAGCAGTTTTTTGTGTAGGGGTACCCACCCAAAAATTTTTGCTGGGAAACAACTTTTTTTTGGGGTCAAAATTCACAATTTACGGTAAAACTCAATGTAGCACTAAACGACAATAGTAAATTAACAATAGTAAACGGGTCATGGAGGTAATTTAAGTAAAGTTATAACCAGAAAAACTAGTATTTAAAAAAACAGCTGTGAAAAATTTGGAACTTCGACCCCCAATATCTCCGTAACTAGGGATTCCCAGGTATGGTCTAGAACAAAAAAATAATCACAGTGGTGGGAAGAACAAGTGCCTTTCATTTGCGTTAAAAGTACTTTTACACCCTTTAAAATAGATTACCAAAACATATTGGACACGTACGCAAACAATGAAGACGTTACAGTGCTTTGAAAACTCGTGTGACGTCATACTATTAGGATGACATTTTTTAGCGGTCAGTGACGTCACTCAAATCTTTGACGCGTTTTATCTTTGTCAATTTTTATTGATTTGATAAAACAATAAATACGTTTTCAATATTTTTTAATAACCTAACAGACGGACTAATTAGAATTACATTTTTTTTAAAGTCAGTAATCATCCCTATTATTAGCGAGGTTTACTGAAGATTGATTCTAGATGACCGTCTTAACAATATTAAACTGAGTAGGTATAAATAAATGGTTGTGTTATAGAGTAATACAGACAAAGCATTATCACCAACAACTAATGCTCACACCTTCTCTATATCTCGAAGACAGCACTAATATAATTCCAAAACTATAATATAATTTAGTTATTAATTGAACGTGATTGAAATTTCTAACTAATTGCTCATTTGACGTGGCCTTAATGAACACCGTAGGATGTATTGTCACGAGCAAACGGGCATTTCTGGTGCATAGCCAATATATTGAGTGTTATGATGACGGAAATGCTTGATTGTATGTCAGGCAGGTGCAACGTGAAGTGCGAGTATTAATTTATAGGAAATAATAAGTCGAGCCACAGGTTTTTTATTAGCCACGTGATCAACCTTCTAATTTTATAACTAAACCACGGGAAAATGAGATAGCAAATAATAAACTAATTGGTATTTTTACAATGCCATCTAAATATCTTACGGAAACCGTCAAATAAAGATCATCAATTATTGTAACTTGTCCTTCTTATAAATTTGTACATAGCCACCTGATTTACTAACTCAGCCACGGAATTTTCATACTGGTTCTTGTAAATATTTTTTTAACCCCATAAAAATGATTATTATAATGTCAGTTGTATGTCCTTACGGCAATGCCAGTCTTCTTTTTTCATTTTTCTGAACAAAATTTCACATCAAATGTTAAAATTTATTGTCTTCCTTTTATTTCTGACATAATATTATTTAGCACAAAATAATCCTTTTGATGAAGCCTTTCGATCGGTATGATAAAGCTACATGGTATTTTTTTTCTAGCTTAGCGGGTTCGATTCTCGGTTCAACCATGTAATTATTTAAAAATGTATGAATGCAGTTTAATGTTTTTTAAAATTAAAATAATGTTTTCTTTCAGTAAAATGTTCAATCTAAAATAATCAAGGGTCATTCCCTCCATATGGCATAGCCGTGGGACGCCCTGTATGATGGAGGAAACTCGGTATTTAATGGGTAGTCACCCATCCAAAGACCAACCTACGTAAGCGAGGCTTAGCCTGAAGATTAATCCGAGCGGCCGCTGCTATTTAGCCATAAACTCCTCAGGTGGAAATCTTTACTATTTGTCTTATATGAAAACCAGAAGTTGCGGGCAGAAGCTAATAAGTTAGGTGTTAGAGAAGTAAATGGCATTTGTCGTATTCGCTGTGTGTTATTGTCATATTAAACATAACATACTGTCCGCTACTCATAACTAAACCAATGACCTTTTGACACATGGCCTTTCTTATTAATGTTCTAATGATATTCACATTATATATTTTCCCAACCATCTCCAAAAATACACAAGCCTCGATCAATAATTCACAAAACAATTTAATATTCCCCACTCAACAACAAAAAAGGAAGCCATTGTATTAACTATACAAAACAGCCAGTAATTATCTCGTGGTATAGTCTGTGGTACAGTTGACAAGTTCGTTACATGAACGTTTGAGTTTGTACGTTGTACAGGGATTTGTTGTTCCCCAAGGAATCTTGAGACATTTATTAGGTAAAACCGCGATCGATCAAAGTCTTTCTGCTTCATTAATCATGCTCATCAACCAACACTGCTGTAAGTATATTTTCTTCAAGATATTCACATTTTCCTTATTTCGTTAATGTTACGAGTATTTTTCGTTTTGTAATCAATGTGTAGCTGGATTTTTGGGGACGTTGTTTTGAAAATGTTTTATATTATGCGGAAACAAACGACAAGCTATGCTTCGAAAGTTCGTTTGATATTGGTGAGAAGTAACAACATTACACCGATAAAATGTAATATCCACTTGTAATATATTAACTATATCACAGGCTCATCTAGCGTTGAAAATGCCGCAAATGACAATCTGTTTTTTTTTTCCGGAAAAAACCATTCGTGTCTTTTTTCCGTTTTTATATTTGATTTTTAGGAAACCTGAAATTTGTACTGTTCAATGTTTTTTTTTTGGGGTTGGGAAATCATCAAATGTCAGACTTCTGCTGACTAAAAACCACCCTTTTTCCTTCTTAGCCCTTTATGTCGAGGCCGCGGTATCTCATACAACAACCCGCAGCCACCTGACACCGCGTGACACCTGACGACCTGACGTCTGGGCACCAAAGTTGTTCCATATTCACGTTTAATAATAATAATAATAATAATCGTTTATTGGTCTCAATTAAAATATAGCCTAATACAAATTTCATCATCGGGGATTCTATACAAAAAAGGCTGCAGAAAACTACATGGACGCCTGACTTCCAAACTAGGTAAAGAACCTGTATCTTGGAAATCAGTTCACTTCCATGGACAAAATAAAATGGAGAAAGTAGGTTACCGAAAGAAAAATATTTATATATATATTACAATTCCAACGCTGCCGCTGGTAGTAATTAGATTATTAGACTATAGATTTTAGACCTTATACAAAACAAATAATAAAACAGGTTACAGGAACAAAGCATGCGAATAAATTAACTATGTATCTAAGTATGGGAGTATAATAATGTGTTTGGTGTGGTGTATGATAGTGTGTCGTGTGTGATAGTGAGTAGTGTGTGATAGTGAGTAGTAGTGTGTGATAGTGTGTATGGGTGCTTTTGTGAACGAGTTAATAGTGAAATATGTGTATCTTTGGTGTGTACGCAATTTCTGATAAAATAAATAAATAAATAAATAAATATCCTTGGACATTTCACACAACGCCATCTAGTCCCAAGCTAAGCAACCTAATGCTTGTGTTAATGATTACGTTGCATTACTGTGAAATTTTTATAACTTTTTCTGTTTGAGAATAATCAAGGTCAAGGAGCCATCGTGTGACAGTTCGTTTGCATTTTGCTTTAGTTTGAGGATAAATTGATAGTGTCTGATTAATTTTATTATAAATATGGCGACCCAAAAATAAGAAAAACCTCTGCGCAAATTGAGTACGGCAGGCTCTGGACTCGCAGACTGTGTGTTTCCTCCGTTTATTTAACAGAGCAATGGGATCGTAAGGCAGACGACCATGCATTTTAATGACAGATGATAGAACGAACAGTTGCCGCACTGTTAAAACCTCCCAGTGTCGATAAACGCTGGAAGTGGGATGATAAAAGGGAAAAAATGCACCAACTTTAAGTAAGGCTCTTTGAGCACGCTCGAGCTTCAGGATGATGGTTTTACACGCTCCACCCCAACACGTTATACAATAAAACCAAAGTTGTTCCATATTCACGTTTCACCTTGCCTTACCTCACGTTACCTCTGCGTATAACATGGCTTTTCTTTCGGCACGCAATGTTATTGGAGGTCACAAATACCTATGTATGCACTAGGCTGGTTTATGTGACTAATATTTGTCCTTCACCAATTAAATATTAGCATTATTATGCTACTATACTATACTATTGTATTAGAATAACAGTTGCAACTACTACTAATAATCGTTTTAATTATTACACAATTTAACAAGTTACATTTGTAACTTTGGCTGATATTTTTACTACGCAGTTAACGTAGAAGATGTGGTTCGTGAAGCCACAAGAAAATAATGAATCGTCAGAGTAGTGCATTTATCCTGTACGAAACATCAATAAACTCTTGGCCACAAACTACACGACGACGCGACTTGCGTAGACTCACGTTAAAGGAACAAAGGACGAGCGCGCGTGTTCTTTTAGTACTTGTTCACGTTGACTCGCGGGCGCGGTCACTAAATATCAAACTTAAAGCGTAATATCCAAGTGTTCACGTACGAAACGCACGTGCGGTCTAAGTAGCGGGCAAGCTAGTGACTGGCGCGCGCGCGCCGCGTGAGATGTTTGTGTGTGTTCACGTCGAACTAGCGGCGGAGCGCGCGATTCACTCGCGACGTCAGGTAAGTTGAATCAGTATGAACTTGTCGCTAGAAACGTTAGCGCGTCTTTATCATGTCTTTCAATACAGAAGAGTTTATTAGTGCTGTTCGGGTTAGAATTCCGATTTGGCAAAGCAAACACAGTCATCATAATAAATGAACTTCTTTCCCTCAAATTACTATAAAAAGTATGAAATTCACCGTACCGTTCTCTTTCTTTATTAATTTCGTGCACACCAATTCTAATTTTTATCATCTCCTACTTTAGCTGTGAATTTTCGGTTAAAAATAAAAGATCGTCGTCCATGTTTACAATCTCTGACAACACGTCAACAATAAAAATTAAATGAAGACAATACAGTGCTTCGAAAACTCTGACGTCACATTTCAGTACACATTTTGCTAGAATGTGACTTCACAAGCCACTCATGATCTTTATTTATTTGATAAAATAATAAACACGTATCCAATATTTTTCGATAATCTAACTGACGGCCTAAGCAGAATTATATTTTTATTAGTTCGGAAAGTAGCCAATTGTGAGAAATGATTTATTAACTTATTTGTCTAAAAATACCGCAATTAGGTTCTAATTGTCAGTGATATTGTTAGTACTTATACCAAGCATGCAACAGTATTAATTTTGTTAATTGACGTGCGGTTTGTATTTTATCTGGACTAAATTCCTATGTACTGATTTAAGTGGTGTTTATGTATGTTGCAATTGATACATAACTGTTCCAAAGTAATTTTATTATATAATTATCTGATCCTATAAACATAGGTTATGTGTCATTACCTAAAACAATTTTAAGTACGTTTTGAAGCTGCATTCGGATAGACTAGAAGAAAACTCAACATAGTTGAGAAAAGGCTAAACAGATTATGATTTTAGGGATCAACATAATGAGCCGCGGGTTGTACGGGCCGCGGATTGTACACTAGTTATCGCGGCCTCGACATATAGGGCTAAAAAGGAACATGGGTGGTTTTTAGTCAGTAGAAGTCTGACACTCCCTTTCGCTCTGCCCAAGAGCGGGATTTTCTCACAAAAAAAGGTATCAACACAATTACAACACGTTGTTTCCAAACTTTATAGTTTAACAAATGTTTAGAAAACCAAATGAAGTAGATATTTATTTCGATCGTACTCCATTACTGTACGTATCTACTTTCCTGTTTAAATAAGCACAAAATACCTCCAGAACTGGAGCAGCAGAAAGGATTTTCACAATAATTTGGCCATGTACAAAGTAAAAAAAAACGATAGTCCACAAAATCTCAGCTATTTTTAATAAAGGAAATAATAACACCTAGGATTCTTCCTCCTCTTCCTCGGGCATTTTTTAAAAATACCCTCACGTAATAAGAGGCAAGGATCGTCACGGGTCATTTTAGTCCGATATGATGGCTGGAGGATTTCAATATGCGGCGTATTTGAAATATCTCCCGGCAACGGCGTTCCTGGACGGAACGTCTACGGGGAAACCACGGTAATCAATTAAATTGCTCGAATAAAATATTAAATTAAATTCCTTTCTTTGTTGTCGTGTTATTTGTTTTTGGGACTGAAACTTACTGTGAAAATGGACATCTGCAAAAAAAATGTAATTTGGAAGTTCGTATGTATTTACGCCGGTATAACGTCGCGTAACCGCTTAGACTCGAAGTACACGTTCAAGCGACACGCGTTTTGTGACAGCGACTGTGGGAAAAACAAATGAAACAAGTGTTTTTGAGCTTGCCACGAGTAACTGAAACGTGACTTGAGAAGCGACAGAACTAACATGAAGGGTACAAGTGCCGATCGAACATGTTAGTTGACGCAAATCGTGTCACATCACCCGGGGCCATAAATTACACCAAAACGTGAACTATAAGCTTGAACTACCCGATTTTTCGGCTTATATTTTTCCGTAGATGTGCCGCTAACATTCGTTAAACCTAGGCGCTAAAGCGAAGCTGCACGCGCATTTCGCATCTGTTTTTTTCTAATTGGATTTCAGGTCACCTAAAGGGAAAAATCCCTTTGAACTCGCTTAGAAGGCTAATGGAGACAAGCCTCATAACTCGAAGGACGTTTTTTAATTAAGTTTTCCGCACCCGGTCATGCATTAGTTAACTTAAACATTGACCTTTACGTGAAGAGTTTCACTCCCATTGACTACATAAGTCAGTAGCTATGTAAAGGTACGTTGTCTAATTTTTAATGAATAAGATAATTATGTACTTGTAGTCTGGGTAGGTAGGTTGGTATAGGTCTTAGTGGGGTGTGTTCTTCAGCCAGGGAACACACTCCTATAAAATGCTAAGAATACCAGTAGCGTACGCCTCGAGAGTGCGGAGTCGAGGCTATCAGGTGCTCACCGACAAGTTCTTCGCATACGTCCACGCCATCTCTAGGCTGACGCCTCGGTCTATTGATGGGCCCACACATACACCAATGTGGGTCGTCCTACCCGGGCAATGCTGTGGTCTGAAACGAGTCCCCGCACTCCTTCCATCTACCTCGGGACCACAGTAGCAAAATACGTAGAGCGACAGGCGAACCTTCGGCGCCTTAAAACCGAAACAAACTGGCTGAGCCGATCCGTGGCGGCGTAAAACCAGACTCAGGGCCCACATGGCCTTGGGGAACTAAATACCCTCAGAAAGTCTGTACCACACCTTCCAAGGGCAGGTAAGTGTGAGTTTGTGTTTTTAACATATCTATGCCTAAACATAAAAAAATGGAAGCACAGTTTAAAAGTAAACTACCCCAGGGGGGTACCACTGCCTCAGGTAGCGGAGAATCCCTCACTGAGTCTAGCTCAGTCTGTCCCACGTATTCTGGGGGGGACAAAACGTGCTCAAATTCAGAATTGTCGGGCCTCGCAGAGGCCATACCATGTGACGCCAACATCAAGTCACAGTGGACCACTGTTACCGCACACAAGCGACCTTGCAAAAGGAGCTCGCGCGGTAAACAAGAAAATACCAAAGGGCAGAAGGGCCTACCTGAACGTGGTCGCCCCAACAGGCGCGCGAGAAGGGAAGCCCTAAAGCCTCAAACCTTACCTCACCCTAAACCCTCTCTACCTGTGACGGTTACTGCAGCCGCAGAAATGCAGCGCGAGCCTGATCAGTCCAACCCGACGGAACCGGCAACGGTACCGAAGAGAACGGAGTCCCAAAACCCACCACCATTACCACCACCACCAGGTCAGCAGGTTAGGAGGCGCAGACCGAGAGGTAATCGCGGGCGGCGGCCAGCTGCGGCGGCTCCCACTGCTCCTGAAAAGGAACAGTCTGGGGATGGGGGAAGTCTGGACGGGCGCGTTTCTTCGAAGCGCGCTCGCCTAGATGAAACCCAAACTCCTAGAGGGGATGCCAAACGCGCGAAGACCGGAGCAAAACCGAAGCGGACGGTAAGTTACGCGGATGCGACTCAATCGCATCTGATGGTAGCAGTTATCACCGTCCTGCCGAGGGACCTCTCGACCAGTCAGGCAGAGCAGTTGCGGGAAGCTATCGACGATAGTATTCTGCAAGCTGTTTTGTCTCCGCAGTCTTCGAGCACGCCGGCTCCATCTTTCCGCGGTCGCCCTTTCCTCATGGACGGGGTTCTAGCGATGTGGTGTG
Source organism: Diarsia rubi (assembly GCA_932274075.1). NCBI lineage: Eukaryota > Metazoa > Arthropoda > Insecta > Lepidoptera > Noctuidae > Diarsia > Diarsia rubi. The sequence continues at coordinate 10,107,399 of OW026417.1, read as the reverse complement.
AAGACGCAAACACTCGCAGCTGGCTTGAAAGGTCAGTCAAAAACATCCAGTCACCCACTCCCAATACCAGTCTGGCCGTCATTATGCAGTCGGAGTTGAAGAAGAAGATCAAGGCAGGGCTCCTCATCCACACTCGTATCACGGAAGCTGCGACGCTGCACAGGGTCCTTTGCGCCCAGAACCCGTGGTACAAAGTCGACACCTGGCAGCTGTACGACATGACGCTAGACGATAAACTCCAAGAACCCGGATCCAAGGAAAAGGTGGTCCACCTGACTCTGGGCATCTCCGAAGACCAAAAGCAGGCCATCCTCGACCGAGACCGACGTGTAGCCTACATGTCGGGAAGTGGGTACATCCGCTTCTTTACTCCGGACGAGGTGAGTACGGCTGAAACAGCACCAGCAGCGACGAGCGGGGCGACAGCCTCGACGCCATCTACCTTAGCTCCCCGACAGGGTACGAGTGAGGGAGACATGGACTCATCGTTGCAGAGCGACGGACACACCAGTGACGAAGATGCCGTCCTGTGTAGCCCATAGCTCGTCCCTCAACCTTATACAGACGAACCTCCAGCACAAACAGATAGCGGCGGCGACCTTACGCAGAGTGCTGGAGGCAAACAACAAAACCGTCGCCCTTATCCAGGAACCCTGGATAAGAAACAACAGAATCTGCGGTTTAAACAACACCGGTGGTAAGTTACTGTTGAACACAGCAATTGACAAACCGAGAACCTGTATTTACATGCCTAATACTATAGCAGCCACACTGCTTAACCAATTCTGTTCCAGAGACCTCACTGATGTGAAACTAGTAACAGAAACGCAAACCATCCTAGTTCTAGCCTCAGTGTATATGCCGAGCGACGGCGACATTCCACCAAACGAACTCGTCGAACTGGTGCAACACTGTGAGGCATCGAACTGGGAACTCATCACCTCGGCTGACTGCAACGCACATCATCCGCTATGGGGAAGTATGGATGCAAACAGAAGGGGTGAGTTACTAACCGAATATTTATTCCAAACAAACCTAAACATCATGAATAAGAGCAGAGAACCGACTTTTGTAAGCTCCAGGTACCAAACCATTAAAGACTTTGGCAGTAGACGTCGAAACGAGTAATTACAACTTTTTTTAAATACATATTTAAAAAAAGTTGTAATTACTCGTTTCGACGTCTACTGCCAAAGTCTTTAATGGTTTGTTTGTTTGAATTGACCTATACATTGCCCGTGTACAGACTTTGGCAGTAGACGTCGAAACGAGTAATTACAACTTTTTTTAAATATGTATTTAAAAAAAGTTGTAATTACTCGTTTCGACGTCTACTGCCAAAGTCTGTACACGGGCAATGTATAGGTCAATTCAATGCCTCAATGGGTCTTGACTTGTTTTCAATCCAATTTTCGATGGAAGACGATTCATTACATACCAAGTTTCCTCCATGCCTTGGAAAGCACGTTAAGCCGTTGGTCTCATCTGTGATCAATTGACAGTTGACACAGGCAGTCAGTGGCCCAAAAGTCCTACAACCAGTGTTACCAAGGGGTATCGTATTACCCAGTAATTTGGCTGTGGTCGCTTTATGTAAAATACTGGTGTTTACCTGCATCCGGTTATACTGACAGCCGACCCCAACATATTATAGTTTGGGAAATGGCTGGTCGGATTATATTTGTTTTTAAAATCATACCTACCTGACTTACTGCCGCATTCAGAGAGCTTTAATGATTACTTAGGCCATCACTTAGTAAAGGTTTTGACAGTTTAGTCATACAAAAGTATGTCAAATCTTTACTAAGTGACGGCTTAGGTAATCATTAAATATCTCTGAGTACCGCAGTATGAGGATTAAACTCTCTATGGTCAATCTAAACACAGCTAAGTTCAAGACGGCTAATTTCTGTATGAAGCCAAGTAAATACATAAAAGCAAGTAATGCGACAAGTTAAGTAAGTAGCCGACCAGTGCGCCGCGCGCGCCGGCGCCGTGGGGAACGCTTCCAAGTGGCTCCGTGTGGGTATAGTTAGTTCCAGTAAACAAACACACAAGTTGCTGCAATCGTGATGTGACCATCGCCCAGATGTTGTAGTCTGGCACGAGATGTAGACGTACTGGAAACGATTCGCAAAAAATGAATAAAAATGTAAAAATACCCTAACAGAAGGCAACAGACCCGTCATTGTGTTTTTTTTTGTTCTGGACATGGTAGGGTATTTAAATCCATCTTCTGATTACAGATACGTACTCACTATCGTTGACCAGTTAATAACACGATGACCTGAGCCAATTGCACCTAGACGTCACTGCCGTCACGTTTTTGACCGCACCGCCTGTATATCCGAGTGGATATCCAGGTTTAGCTGCCTTGGCACAAATCACCAGTGTCCGGCCTACAACAACTTTAAAGTAGTATTGAATGCTTCGTTAAGGTTCGGGCACATTTAGCCTCTGCTCCGGTCACGAAGTAAAAAGAGTAGGTAAGGATCGTACCTGTAGGCGTTATGTAGATTCGGCTGCGGGAAAAAGGAGTAAGTTTATAATGACTTTTCTGAAGGGTTAATGAAGTTCCTTGTGAAAGTTAATGTATGTGAAGTTGCTTATAGTTTACTAATAGTTTTCTTACTGAGAATGAGAATTACTCGTTAGTTCATTTATTTTCTTAATTAAACTGGAATAAGTTCGGATGGCGAAGTTTCCCGTTTATTTTATAAATATCTGACTGTTTATTATTTAAATGCACGAGTACAGTCGTGTATGAACATCTAACAGTGTAGCGTAAGAACTTACTCTATTGATAAACATTTTACATTATCACGACCTTCGTATTTGGAAGTCATACTAACACGAAATAGGTCTTGTCTAATTATTTATTGTGTACTTATAGTGCCCGGTGGAACGGTTCAGCAGTAGAACACCCGTCTATGAGATGCAAAGAGAGGGGTAAAAGACAAAAAAAAGTGCCCTTGATTGACTGTACATAAATAAGTTATACATGGTTTCATTTTTGGACGTATTGTTTCGCAGTTTATTCGTCATGTTATTTCATTTCACTAATACTTGAGTACGTAACTCTTATCTTCAATGTGTTCACGATTGAATTCATGACAAAGGGTAATCCAATCATGAGGTACCTAATCAAGTAAGCACTTCGTTATACTTCATTAATTAAATTTCTCAAAGCAAGGGGGTAAATTCACTCGTGTTTTCTTACTAAGAGGATGATTTTCTTATTCCATTTGATTTGGTCCTGGGTTCGAGCCCTAAAGGGTGTAAAAGTACTCTTAACGCAAATGAAGGGCACTTGTTCTCCCCACCACTGCGATCATTTTTTGGTTCTAGACCATAGCTGGGAACTCCCTAGTTACGGAGATATTGGGGGTCAAAGTTCCAAATTTTGCACAGCTGTTAACTTTACTTAAATTACCTCCATGACCCGTTTACTATTCAAAACAGCCACTAACACAATGTTTTAAGAGTGCTACATTGAGTTTTACCGTAAAATGTGATTTTTGACCCAAAAAAAAAGCCGTTTCCCAGCATACATTTTTGCGTAGGGGTACTTAGTTTGATGTACAGAATGCTTGGTTGACGTATGTGTGAAGGGTTAATTTACACCCTTTAAATCGAGCAGTGTTTTTAGGTTTTTTATAATAGAAATTTCTCAGTTGCAGCCACGGAGTCTGGATTTGTACCCAAATGATGGTAATAGGCCAGGAATGAATAGGAATAGGGGGTGACCCCTATCCTATAAAATGCGACTTAAACATATCTGGCAAAATGTAAATGTACTAATGGTTACCTCTGCCTATCCCTTTTGAGAATTACAGACGTGATGTTATGTCATGTTGATTTTCATTCATTCTGGGAAATAGTAAGATGTAAATTGATAATCTTCAAGCCTATCTATAAATCTAGCCCGAGATATATTTTGATCACATTTGCAAGCCATCACAGACCACAGTGATGACTGGTTTCAAGTTATAGGTCAGTAGTACTAAGAACAACATACTGAGAAACTAAAGTAACCAAAGTAGCTTGCTGAGTAGGTTAGGTAAACCGGCACTGACTTGGTGTGTACTTCGAAGAACCGATGGCTAATGTAGCTAATGGTTCTAAGAATGGAGACTACATATCTGCACACATACGTGGGTCGATTTTCAGTAACCTGTGATAACTACATTAAGACGCCTGGGGATAGCATGTAAACGTATCGTTAAGGAAAGGATGTGTTCTAGCATAGCGGTTTATGCTCTAAAATGGACTGGAACTGGAATATGATGTACCAACTGAATGATTAAAATACTCGGAAAATTCACCAGGAATGCCCCTACTTAATTTACACGCAGATCTCTAGACAGACACCCTACATGATCAGTTTAATATTAGTGCTGGGGCTGTTTTGCTTTATAGTGCGTCAGTAATGTTTGCGGAGGTTATAATTGATGTTTTTAAACAATTGCACGCAAACTTATAGCCTCCCTGATGCTTCGAGCGCGCAACTGTGTGTGAATTTTAAATTTTAAACAATATTATAGATAGCGTTGATTTTACACTGGTTCCAGGCCAACAGTTTTCGATTTTTGATAAGCCATATTAACATAGTTTTAAGTCATTACTAACAATTGAAGGATTTTCCATAGCTTTTAAAGCCTAGAAAAAAAGAATCCCAAATATGCAGCCCAGCTCTTCCAGTTTTCCAACATCAGAGCATTGGAGCTGTGCTGTAACTGTATCTTGCGCAATAAAATACCGTTTACATTTCAGCTTTGTTGTTCACTTATTTGCCGTCGACCGTCCAGCCAACCCGTGAGGATAGTCACGTTATTTATTCAAGAAATTCCTTATTTGCATACCTATTTAGAAATGTTGCATAATTTTACCGATACAATATGAAATTATATAAAATGTGCTGGTAACCTACTGTGTAATATAACGTTTATTGTGTCCAAAAGTTATTATTGTTGTGTATTGTTGCTTTCTATATGTAGAGTTAAGTACAGATATTAACTGTTTTGTTGTTACTATTGGGGCATGAACTACTTACTTTTAAGCTCAAAGTGAGCTTGAGGGTACTTTGATAGATAGTTGTCTGCATGTATCATTTGTTTCAGAAATGGATCCAAATACTCGTATAGGGAGTATAGGTGAATTGACATTCATAAATTATGTATTACAAAATGTTATCAAATTATACAGAATTAACATTATTAACATTATTTTCGTGAGTATTTAATTAATGTATTATTAATTAAAACCAAACCCAGCCTAAATATTTGCCCTATTACCGCATCAATCAGTGACATAACAATATGGATACCACAGATCACTCCAGCGTTATAAATACTCGAACAATTACAAATTAATTACCGAATAGAGCTTATTACACGAAGCGCTTAACAAACTAAACTTGGTTTAAACTATTTCATTCAACGTATAATGTTAGTTCGGAACTTCCAACGCAAATTCTTGGGTAAGCCAACGGTTTAAATTGTACCATTCGATACATTACAAACAACGTTTAATGAGTTTTTGACTTGTCTTTAGCAAGTATTTTCTCTCAAGTTTTGTTATCAACTTTTTCGTAACGGACCCCCAATTTGCTAGTAGTAATTGCGCGTAATAATGAGTTGGAGAGTAGCGCTGACGACCGCTGTTTGCCAAACTTATGGTAGTTCAAGTCTAATTGAATTGATAGACAACTATTTTAATAGTCACTATTATTGCCTACCAGATCTAGGAAGGCTGAATTTTGCTGGCAAATAATTTGTTCGTTGGTTTGGCTTGTAAGTTGTAGAAAATTTGAATATTGTTCTCACTCACGTCCGCTCACGTTAAAACCAACTCGTTTTCATAAAAAAATGCGAGGCCGTCATTCGGTCAACATGCTCCACATTTTTCTATTCCGGCGGAAACCGCTCGCACATCTATGCACTGTGAATGTTCATACAGTCATATTATGTGCAAACACCTGCCATTTGGGTGCACTGTGTGAAATAAAATGCTCAGTGGGTGACGGCCGCAATCAACACAAACGCGTCTAAAAATGTCCGTGAACGGAGAAGGTCTGTTTAGTCAACAATTTGAGATCGGCACATCAAAGCGTTTTTGAATTTCAAAGTCGGTTTCACGCTTTGGCTTTAGATCGCTCCGTTTGCCGCTATATTTTAGGTCGTTCTGTTGGATAGCTGTCGGAATATGTGAATGCATTTTTTTACTTGTAACTCATAAGTTTATCTTCTTGATTTTATATTAGAGGTAACTAGCACGGAGATTTAACGCACATGTTATTTGAGTAGGTAAAGGATTTTATCAAAATAACCTGGAGGTAGAATATGCATACCGAGAATTTATACTTAGTTATAATAATGTGGTACTTACATGTTGCTCAACTTTAAGTCCATAAGCCGTGAGAGCAAGTAGTTTGCTTAGAGCAAACATTATGCACTGCTGCTTAGCTATTATGGGTAAAGTATTTAAGTAGAGACACGCTCGATCAAATTGGGTTTAACGAAAATCTCTCGTGAACGCAAACACGACGGTTTGGCGAGTCTGCCTTCAAATAGCAATGCAAGCAGATTTAACGTGCCACAGGAAACAAAGAGAATAGCCACGGTCCGCGGCTATTGAGTGTTTTTGGCATCGTGCGCTTACATCAGCGAAATTTTATCTATATTTTCACTTGTAAAAGCAATGGAGTTTGTCACACATTAAAGCAATAAAATAGTCGTGTTTTTATGGTGAATTGTTGTAGCGTTATCCAGAGTTGAGCAATATATTTTATGCAATAAAACAGGTACCTACGGTTGCAAGTAATCGTTTTACAACTAGAGTTACAAGAATTCTGGTGGAGTTGTGTATCCCAAGTGTCCATGTACTCGTGCTTTATCCCCTTGGAAAAATAAAAAGGAAACGCACAAGCAGCTGAAGCAGAAAACCTCTAGAATAAATTTTATCATTCGATTTAAATAAATTACTCAGATGATTTAAAAAACATAAATGATTCAATAGGGATGTTTACTGACTTAAAAAAATATGATTCTAATTAGTCCGTCTTTTAGATTATCAAAAAAAACATTGGATACGTATTTTTTGTTTCATCAAATCAATAAAAATTGACGAAGATAAAACGCGTCAAAGATTTGAGTGGGGGGTTGTGACGTCACTCATCGGTAAGGAATGTCATACTAATGTCTTAGAAAATGACGCCACAATACGGTGGTGTATTGTTAGACCAAGTAGATAACAAATGGTTTAGCACTTCCAGCGACGCCATTTTGCACATTACTGACAAATGAATGATTATGAATTACAGAAAAATGCGTTCGCAAATGTCAAATTATAGTTTTTTTACAATTTAGTTTAGTTAGGTACTAGTTTTAGGCATTTAATAAAATTTTATAAAAAGTTACAGATTTTTGAATAATATTTTTTTTAAAGTAAACAGCTGCCAGTTTTTAGTTTTTAAAACACCCTTATTTTTTAAGCTTATTTATTATGCGCGAAATATTTAAACGCTCATGTTATTTTATTAGTTGCAAACACTTAGTCGCCTTTTAAGATATTAGTCACCTCAAGAACTACCTACGTAGGTAGTTCTCTTAACACCATAGTTAAGTATGAATGTATCCGATATTTGTGAAATCTCGCAGGTGGTACGATCTTTCAATTATTCAAGTGCAACACCCTCCCTGACGTTGCGAACACAAACGGAGGTACGGATTTATTCTCCAAATTGCTGGAAGCTTCTATACTGCAGCGTGATTTACGTTCTAAGATTTAGCACTTCCACTTGTATCGAAACGTTAAAACATTTGTTACTAACTCGAAATCTACAACAGTACTGTTTGAGAAAACGTCCGATTCGGCAAGATTTCTTACTCTCACGTCCTGAGCGAAAATATGTCGGGAAGCGGGAAATGAGAATGTTTTCCACTTTTAATTAAGTCTTATTTTTGTCGAGACTCGCCCTCTTAATCTTGTGATTCGTGACCGACACACAAACTAGGTTTAACGCTGCTACTTGATATTGCCCGAACACCTGGAACACTTTGTGAGTAACATCTGTTTGTAGAAATGTTTGCTGTTTAAAATAATGTCTATTAAACTGTCATGTTGTCAACCCTCGGTGTGTTTAAAATTACCATAACGTGCCTGCACACATGTTGGCATTATAAATTGTACGATTATATACGAACGTAGAGATAAATGAACAGAGTAAGCAGCTTAGACTCTTTCCTTTTATCTTACCTTTAAACGGGATAAGCTACTCTTTAGAAAAAAAACGAACGATTGTGGTTTACACAAAGCCGCAGCACGTAGTGGCGAGAGCAATGTTAGAAGTAACATAGTGTTATAGCTGGCTCTAGTTTACAACATGAGAAAATAAAACAGAAAATAACTGCGACTCACTCAACACTTCTATCATTATACGTGTGAGGGCTGAGAAGCGATTCATTTTATTTTCAGGTATCGTTATTGTCCCTGCGTATAAAATGGGCCATCTAATTATCTCGTCGGGGACCGAGAATAATTTAATTATATTACGTGGTTTTATTTGATTTGCAAAAGTCGTTAATTAAACGTTTGCGTATTACACAAACGACGATAAATTCCCTAAAGAAATACGGCTATGTATTATAATGTTTTGTAAAGGAAATCCTTTATGTGGTTGAGGCTTTTATGGTAGTAAAATGTTAAGCAGACCTTTACTTTTATGTGAGTCGGCTATTCTATTATTTAAAGGACACGCCGGCAGCAAATTCGAAATCTGGCAGGACTCCAAATTGAATTAAACGTGAGAGCATGGCCGGCCTACAGCGAACTTTGATCACACGGCAATGTGTCGCCGGCTCCTTACACTTCCTACCCCTTTAACGACTGCCGCTGAAGAAACTTACAACAATCGAGCTATGTATTACGGTCAGTTTGCTCCTTATAGTTACGGTTGCCCCTCGCCCAACTTGATAAAACATTATCACATCGTTTTGTGAAGCAAAATATCCTTAACAGCTGATAACTGATTTGATTGGCCTGTTGGTCTAGTGGTTAGTGACCCTAACTGCTATGCCGGAGGTCGTGGGTTCGATTCCCACCCAGGACAAATGTTTGTGTGATGAGCACGATCATTTGTTCTGTGTCTGGGTGTAATTTATCTATAATATAGATGTATTTAGAAATATATAAGTATGTTTATCAGTTGTCTAGTACCCATAACACAAGCTCTGCTTAGCTTGGGACTAGATGGCGTTGTGTGATAGTTGTGGAATATTATTATTTTTTTAACTTAGCAAAAGCTAACTTATCTCGCTTCATATGTTAACTTTGTTTTACTCAGCTACAGACTCTGTTGATCTATCTAGTTTTTTATTGTGCCATCTTGTAAGTTGTATTACTCTACACCCCCGCAGGCTATTTCAAACCGATAAGTTTATTCTCAGTAGGAGACCAAAGAAGTTTGTTGGACTAACCCGTTCTTTGTTGTGGACACAATACAAACGTTACATAGAAATGAAATATCCAAAGTTCCTCGTGAAATAATTCACTTTATTTAATTACCCAGGTATGTTTAATTATGGTCAAAAACATTGTACCAAACAAGATGAAGCGGAGTGAATGATACAACACCCAATGAATTAAATGAAATAGCGAGCTTTCCTTATTCATTTTGACCAATATAACAGAAACCTTTGTAGGAGGCAAATGGATGTTAATTTAATAAATAGTCCTTCCGGAAAAATAAATTGCCGTAATTGCGACCGAGTACCGTTTGGCAGGAGAGTTGGGCGTGACTCGTTAGCACAAAATATAGATAGGTTTAAAAATGGAACAGACGTTCTCATTTATTTAGTGCCTTAGGGCATTGCTTCATTTTCAGAAGAGGCCAACGTCCAGCAATAGATTTATTAAAAAAAAGTATTAATAACGAATACCTGCCTACTTCAAAAAGCCGTGGACTAATTACGAGTTAATTTTACTAGACTGGTGCCTTACCTACCGGTTTTGCGAAAAATTGTGCCGTACACCTATTTCAAAACATTTGCAAAAAAGAAATAAACGCATTTTATGGGATTGTCTCATCAAATTATTCGTTTCATGTTTCTTTTAATTTTTATTTTTACGATTACTGCGTTGGTTTCCTCTTTCGATGCATTTTAGTTTACATTGGTTTTAATATTCGTAGTCTGGTAAATGAGGACGCAAAATGTTCCAGCAGCTACTTTTCTTAGTTCTGAACTTTAAATAGTCAATTAAGAGAAACTAGTTGCTGGTAAATGATGAACTTGCTCGCTCAGTGTTTGCGCCTGGTTTCAGGAATAAATTGAGGCCATTTGCAATTGCTTGGTTTGTTTTGACTTCAGCATTTTGTTCTGGTACTTGATGTTTTTATTTATAAAATGATAAGTGGACGGAAATGGTGTTTAAGACGGGAAATCGGTTTAAAAGTGTTTTTTTTTTGTGTGAATAATATCTACTTTTAATGTACTTTAAATATAATTATGTGCTTGTTGGTGTTCTTAAATTGTCTAAATCTTTTTCGATTTTACTCATGAGAACCTGTAATTCTGTCTGCGTAAATGCAATTAATTATCCATCTGTTGTAGCTGTTGGTTTTCGTTTGTATATTTAAATAACATTTTTATAGATATTTATCGTTAATCACGTAATAAGCCAAACGTCAACAGTATTTCTTGAAACATTATTTATCATTTTAATTTGAAATTGTAGACCCCTAATGAATTGGGGTAAAGGCAAGAAAATGATGATGAATTCAAATTTTAAAAGATACGAAATATCCAAAGGCCACTTTCACTTAAATAAAAGCAGAATCGGATAAAACCTTTACTTTTTAATACAAGCCGTGTTTATAAATTCCCTTCGGTATATTTTCCGACACAGTTTTAAAGTAATAAATAGGTAGAAGTAATGGATGACCCCGAAACAGCTGGCCGACTGGCGTTCGTTATCGTCTGGCATCAGTTGGCGGTTATAGTGCGAAACTGTAACTTAACTCATTTAGCAATCGTCACGATCTCGTCTCGTACCTACAGTTTCAATTAAATGTGGAGTATTGGATTAAAAGTTTTGACAATGTAACGTAGGTTATCTGGCCGAGCCAGTGTTTCCCGATAGCTTCATATAAAGCTAGGAGTATTCAAGTTGTGAGTGAATAGTGGAGTTCTTGGCGTACATTATCCGAAACTTTTCATCGTCTTCTAACCATGTGAGATAGGAGTAAAAAGTGGATCTATCAAAATACTTCTAAAACTAATCGGATTTTGTACAACTCTCCCCGCATCCTTTGGAAATGCAAGCGTGATCATATGTGATTCGTCGCCGTTGAAATGGTTCTACATTCAGGAGTGTAGGTGTACAGATTGAGTTATAAGGTTCCCTAACGTGATGGGGGATCAATATTCAAAGGTGTTAGTAGGTAGGTAATATACTAGCACTTATTCCTACAAGAACATAAGTCGGTTCTAGCCAATAATCTTTGGCAGTTGTTACAAGCGGTCAGAAGCCAGTAAAGTGAGAACTTAGATGGTCTAACTTGAAGATATCGGTAGCTTTCCCCTTAGTTTAGTGACGGTGGTCAGACTGCAGTAGTTTCCTTGAAAGTGATACGACTCACTCGTAAAACTATCAGCTGACTTCGGCTAAAGCGTGTTACGAATACTTTAAGGTGTTCTCAACTTGGGTCGTGGGGCTTTCGGGACCGGGACCGCGGTCCCTTTAATAATAATAATTATGTTTTGATATTTCGGAACCACAAATAAAATAAACAAACGTATGCCTTTTAAAAGTACGGTCAACCAAAAACATTTGATGTGATACAAATAAAACCTTTTTTTATAAGACTACAATATTTCGTTTATTTCAAAAATAATAGTTTGAATAGAATATAATAGAATGAAAGAAAATGAAATTTTCACTAATCAGTATTTAAAATTAAACTACAAAAGTTAAATAAAAAAAAAACATCTTATTATCCCGTAAATCTCACAATTGTCCGTATTTATTAGAATTTAAACAACAGTCTTAACATTAATAAAATCGTTTAATAATAATAATCAACAGTCTCCATCTCAGGTCTACCAGGAGTCCAGAATATTTAAGAAATTGTGTCATCATTGCATGTTATTAGAAATTTAGGTATAAAGATTTGATATTGATGATATTCCTATTAACAATATACAATACCACCTTCATGTTTCTGGTCTCCTGGTAGTTTGTACGATTTACTACACTAATCCTTTTCACATAATTATAAAATTTGTTTCGAAAAATATTATATTTAACTTCTTACGTAGGTACCTAAGTATCCAAATTTATTTCTTAAAGCCAGTTCATGTATTGTTGATCATAATATATTATCAGTTTTTTGTTAACTATACTTTAACTTCGTTTTTCTGGTGGTCCTGAAATACTACTCCAAATTAATTATTATATTAAAGGGGGAATCCTGAACCGTGGTCCCGGTCCCGAAAGCCCCACGACCCTTCAATTTATCCGTGTAACTTGAAATAGACTATATCTATTGTAAATCTTATTCAACATTTTTATATTTTGTTATTTATTTAAACGTATTGTAACATAGTGGACTATAAGCGGACTTAATGCCACAAGGCATTCTCTATCAGTCAACAGCAGCATTAGGTATAATAGGTAACAAAATAATAACTTTTTTTTTTTTTTTTTGGTGTGTGTAAAATCATCGAATAACCCCTCCCGCTCTTGGGCAGAGCGAAAGGGAGTGTCAGACTTCTACTGACTAAAAACCACCCATGTTCCTTCTTCGCCCTCTATGTCGAGGCCGCGATAACCGTTGGACTACCCGCGGCCCCGACAGGCGTCGGCCCTTTCGGGCCCCTCCCATGTTGCTGACATCTCTTTGAGGCGCGCGTGGAACACGAACGCGCCGTCGACACGGCCTGTTTTCGTCGTGAGACGGACGGACGGCGAGTTAGCCCATCACTCACCGTCCACAGGCCCGCGTCTACGGTGGCCGGAGGTCATCGCGGGACCCCCGACGCCCGGAGCGCCTCCCGCGGCGGCTGGGAGGAGAGGTTCTCTCCCTCTCGCGTTCCGCCACCTCCTTCGCCAGCATCACTGCTTCGCAGAAGGAGGCGACGGCGTCCCATTCCTCCTCGCCCCGGACCATGGCTTGCACCAGGGCCGGGCGCGAGAGGTCGCCGCCGAAGTAGACTCCCGCGACTACGATCTCTCCGAACCGTGCTGCTACGCACCCCTGACCCTTTTTGACCATCTCAAGGGTCGGGGTGCCGGCGGCGGCCGACGCAATAAGTAATGGCCACTGAGCCACTAAGGTCCTCCACCCAGTCTGGCCTGGGCGGGACAAAATAGGGCTCAGCGACCACGGCGATGTTTATCGACCACTGCGCCATACTCTGGAGCAACAGATCCTGAGCGCAGGCGCAGTGGTTGATATTCGCCTGGAGGAGGCTTAATGGGGCCATTAATGGCAGTCCATTTCAGCCCCCTCCGGGACCTCCTGTGGCACCACCGCAGCGGGAGTTGCGGTGGCGGCGTTGGCTGCAGCGGCGGCGGCGGCGGCGGCTACGGCGTTGGCGACGGTGGGGTTGGTGGTTGCGGAGGGCCTCCCCTTCCCCTGGGCCTTGGCGGGTGGAGTGCAGGCCTTGCTCCCCGCCCGGTGCTCGGCCGGCTTCCCAGCCGCCGCACATGCATCGCAGTGCGGCGTGGCCAGGCAAGCCGCGGCCTTGTGACCGGGCTGACCGCAGCGGAAGCAAAGTTCGCTGCGGTCCACCTCCGAGGTGCAACGGCACCCTACATGGTGCCCCACGTGGCACCGGAAGCACCTCAGAGGTCTGGGCTCAAGCAGCTTGACCTGCACCCTCGACCAGCCAACCTTTAGGGTGTGGCCCTCCGCAATTTTCTTCGCCGCCGTCACAGGGCAGCTAACCGTTACAGTAAGCATGCCCTCGCGGTCCGGGCGTAGGGTGCCCGCCTTAACCAGCTCGGCGGAGCACCCCCCGGCCGCGGTGACGGCGGCCAACACCTCCTCCTCGGAGACCGAGTCGTCAAGGCCTAGGATGCGCAGAGTTGCGCACTTGGTGGGCCTTGACACTCGGACCTCGTCCGCATTTAGGGACGCCCTGAGCTTCTCTGCCAGAGCGTCCGCGGACGAGGCGCTCGATTCCCCGGGAATCTCCATCATTCGAGCCCCTGTCGCGGTGACTCGAACATGGAGGCCCCCGGTGATCCCGAGCTCCTCGAGGTTCACCGTCGCCTTCAGTTTGGCGAGAACGTCGCGGTACAGCATGCCCTTACTAGCCGCGTCCGGCTGTAGCGTAATGACTACAGCCGCGGTTTTCGGGGCACGCAGCTTCGCCGCGGCGCTCCGCTTTTTACGCCGGCGCTTTCGTTCGGCCCGCCTGGCCTTTTGGGCCGCCTTACGCTCCTTTTGCTTCGCCCCGGCCACTAGCCAACCGTCCTCGGCCTCGGGAGGCTTTGGGGGCGAAGGGAGAGTGGGTGGCGGGTCCGCTTTTGGCACCGGCTCCTTTGACGCTGCCGCCTTGCCCTTTTTTTGGGCAGGCGCCTTGCCCTTTTTCTGGGCAGGCGTCTTGCCCTTCGGATGGGGGGGTTCCGCCTTGCTCTTCTGCGGGGCCGCAGTCTTATTAGCCGGCGCCGGCGCTGGTTTCGCTGGAGCCGGCTTCCCAGAGGGCTTTGCAGCCCCGCCACTAGGCTGGCCAGACGGCCCCGCCTTGGGGACGCCGGCCGCAGCGTCCGCAAAAGTCTTCGCCCCGAATGAGGGGCGCAGGACAATGCCCTCCATGACGGAGAGCCGTCTGCGGAGATCAGCCAGCTCCCGCCAATTCGGGTTCATGTCCCGTTCCTCGGCAGCTGGGGACTGGCTTTGTCCGCACCCGCGCCCCTCTTGAAGGACCTCCTTGGGGCCGGCTTCTCGGAGCCCTACCAACTCCGCTCGAAGCGTCCCATTTTCCTCCCGGAGACCCATCATCGCAGCCGCCGAACGGGCGACCTCCACCCGTAATGCGGCCATTTCATCCGACGGCGGAGGCCCACGGTGCAGCGCCTCCGCAGCCGAAAGAATGGAGGCTGAGGCCGCGATAATGGCCTTGCTTTTGGACTCAAAAGTCCTCTTCAAGGCCACATCGCGTATCGCAGCCCTCATTGTCACTTCAAACCCGGCCATGCACTCCTGATTTGAGCGACCACCGGTCACCGCCTCCGGCTCACAGTCGGAAGACTCCGAGGAGAGAATCCTCCGATTAAGGTGAACCCCCTCCCCGGCGCCCTCCGCGGCTCGCCAGCCGGCCGCCTTCCGCCCTTCCCCCGCCCACTCTTGGGGACCTTCCGGGCCGAGGTCAGGTCTGCGTTGGACGAAGAGTCCTCCTGGCTCGGTCTGGGCCGCTTGCGGAAACACTCCGCGTTCCCCGCAGCCGCCTCCGAGCCTTCGCACCCAGAGCCTTCGCGCCCAGAGCCTTCGCGCCCAGAGCTCACCGAGCTGCCAGACACGGAGTCAGACTCCGACCCCGCATCTATCCGCCGCTCAGGCGAGCTCTTCCGCCAAGTTTTGGCGGGACCCTTTGCGCCGCGCTTTCCTGACACCTTGTCAGGCCCTCTCGTTGCACCGGTCACAGGACCTCCTGACCGGGAGCCGTCTCGGCTCTTGCTGCCACTGGCAGATGGTGTGTGACTGTCGTTGCCCCCCCCCAGAATACGAGGGGCTTGACGGTCCGCTAGGGACCGTGGCGGATTCTCCAACTGCTAAGCAGCTGGTACCGTCCTGGGGTAATTCTATTTCGATAGTCTTACTTTCCATGGTAATAATGTTCCTTTTAGAGGGTGCGGTCCCTATCTCCACCTACTTCTACCTCCCTCCGCCTACTTGCTGCCCTCACAGTCACGTCTGATGAGCAGACGCGAACCAGAGAGCAGCAAGTAGGGTCTCTTCTTCCGACAAGCACACCGCCCGAGAACCCGAACACTGTTCACGTCTCCGGGCGGTGCGCCCCTCGCGTGTCCCTCTTTGTCTGGTCTCTCACACTTGGACCTTTCCGGCATGATTATATCTACCGGCAGAGCTCCAAGGATCACTGAGACACACAAGCCCCACCACGACGGCAACGTGGGGACACTCCGGTGGGGAACAAAATAATACCTTGTTTTCGTATTTACCTATAGGTCTAGGTAAGAGCAACGGTGGCCAAGTGATGGTGGCCCCAACTTACGGCTTAACCCAGGCAGGCGTATTACTTTGTGTAATTTATTAAATCACCGCTGCTCTCAAAACGGTGAAGGAAAACATCGTGAGGAAACCGGCATTGCATAAAACCAAAACAATTGAAGACATGTGACATCTGACAAGCAGCATTGGGTAGTGTGTATTATAGCCTTTCCTAGAGAGGAGCCTATAAAGTTCCCACTGCAGGGACTCACCCTGCATTGGGAACATTATAGGCTGATAATGATGATGATGAGGTATAGGTACATAAAGACAAATTGGGTACGATTGCGCCAAGAAAATTTCCCTTTATGGAAATACACAGATACGTTGCTATTTGCTTAAGTGATTTGCCTTTGTTTAAGTGGAATTGAGATTCAAAGAACTCACTTGTATCATCTGTTTTTGCATTTCCTGCATTTCCCTACTATGTTGGAGTCGGCTTCCAGTCTAACCGCTAGCAGCTAATTACCAGTATTTAACATAGAGTGACTGCGTATCTTACCCAGTTAATACCCTACCGATACTTTGGTAAGACTGGTTGTCAGAATTTTAGGTCACCGACTACCTGTAGCGACTGCCAAAGATCTGTATATACGGCAGCCGGGACCAACATCTAAACGTGGTTTCCGAGGTACCTACGGAAAAACAAAAGAACTCACATTCTTGCCTTTTAGTGTCACTCACGGGATATCTTACGTGATTATCCATTATTATAAGCTACCGATATTAAAATACGCGAAATATCTTGGAGCTCATAATAATGGGTAGTATCCATTACGGAAAACCTCCCGTAGTATTAGTTTAGTTTTAAACCATGAAAGCTTGAAACAGTGTTCACATTCTTTCGTCAACTCTCTCGAAATAAATTCCGTCGCCTGATAGCTGCTGACATCAATGCCACAAATTGTTTACGACAATCTTGACGTATTCATCTAACGACCTAACAGCAGCACAGCGATATAGATAAGTATACATTAATTGCAACGGTTCGCACTCAACGTTTTGATAAAGATGAAAAATTGTTTTCTCCAGCTTAGAGGGTTTCTTCCGACGATTAATCTTTCCGCAAACCTATTGTTGAACTCGGCAGGAGGAACTTTTGTGTCCGAACTCCGACTGAGATCAAAAGGTTGCGATGGTACAAACCACTATGATTTTTAGAAACCATTTCTACTTAAATACAAGTGAGGGATCGCGAGCGAGGCCGCCAGAAATATAAATTGCTTTTAGCGGACAATTGAAGATGGCAAGATGCATTTTTATGGAAGTTTTTGGAGTCACGTCTATACAATTTGCCTTGGAAGTCGTTCGTTTTCTAAAGCAATTGTTGTTGGAGGCTGAGTCATCCGTATTCGCGCTTCTACGACTTCGCAAAGGTTAAGGTAACAAGGATCATTAGTGCGATAATTGTTTGGCTTTAACAATATCTGTGAACCATTCTCATCAATAAACAATGATCATACCTCCCCTGACTTTGCTCACTGTCTTTCAGCTATAAAAAGCTTTTTTTTTAAATGGGACAAGCCCGCCTCACTATTCCCAAACCACTGTATCTCCTGTAAGCCAGAATCAAATATAAAAAGCTTGGAACAGTTTTTATAATATCATCTCTTAAGCATACCTATGCACTCAACACTTGAGCTATAGTGGCCCTACATTCATGCGAAGAGTGCCCAGTATGGGTATAAGAGGAAACATCATTAAAATGCTACAGAATGACGTCAAAGAAATGAGTGATTCCTAATTAATAATCCTACTCAACCCGTTTTAAAGTAACACAAACAGAGATAAAACAAACTGAAACTGAATACTTCATCTAAATGTGAATAGGCATGAACATTATCCGCCCCCGGTATCATGATGGTCTAGTAATTTACAAATACGTACGTCAATTCACAAATTAACCCGCGACTGTAAAGTGAGAGCATTTTAATGTGTCGGACATGATGCACAATATTAGTAAAATGAAACGAGTTCATTAGCCGCTGCAGCTGGGCGCCATATTTCACTGCTCTACAATTTCCGCCCTGACATTTTTGCAGCATGTGAAATTTATACATAAAAAAAATTCAACATTTATTCAAAAGTACTGCGGATGGATTTCACATTTAGTCCGCTTTGGCGTAAATAATTCGGTTTATGTGTCACCTTTTTCGGTTGGGAAATGTGGTGTCCATTTTATTAATACAATTTAAACCACACTTGACATTGGATGTTTGAAAAGGCTAATTATATTATTTCGTTTTAAAGAAACATCAAGATTAAATTTTCGTTCTAACTCTGTCGCTTTCAAGCCGTTTACGACTTTATTGCTGCCGACAACAAGGTCCTATCTAATAGAATTTTTAAATATTTGCGGTACACGCCACAATTGTACAAATGAAGGGAAGATTAATGCGTTGCGACCCCTATATATTTGTGTAGGGACGTTTTAGCGAGATCCGCACATCCAAAATTTATTTATAGGTTCATATAAATGACACACGTTTACGTGTTTCATTGGATCTACAATTTATGCCCGTTGAAAATGACATATTGCAATGAAACAATTTTTAATACGCAATCACGTCAACACGATAGATTACGGCTTGTTTCGAAATTCAGACATCCTGCGGGTAGTCAGTCACTGAAAATAAAGCACTGTGCAGAAATTGTATATTTTTATTAAAAGGTATACAGCGAGGTGGCAGCGCTTACTAACAAATTATATTTTCGGGCTCAAACTACATTGAACTTTTTATACATTCGCGTGGGTTCAATTAAAATAAAACATTTTGAGCTACTGTATATTAAGTTTACTTCATGAATTCCCAGTTCGTAAAGTGCTCGAGTAGGCAGTCTGTAGCAGTGAGTGGGTAGGTGGACAGTGACCAGACAAATGACTTGAAAGACCCGCTATGAGAGCAGGGCGGTGTGATAATAATACAAAATTAATTTGGTAAATTTTGAAACTGACCATCTTTACATGTAAAATATTCATTTTCAAAAGCTAAATTTAGAAATGTATTATTAAGAAAAACACGTAACAAACTACTTTCAGAAGACTTATACATTTTTAAAATTGTGAAACAAGACAGATAATTTCATAATCTAAACTCTGAAGCAATTTTGACACCCCTCAGTTGCTCGGTAATGAAATATTTTAGAAAGGAAGTACCAAGATTGCTACATAATAGTGAGCCAACATTAAATATAAAAGACATATAACCTCGTTATAAATCTGCGCAGTTTTCGTATTCGAAGACTTTCCTTTGTGTTCGATTATTAATTATTATTCCCAAGTGGCCTTTGTTCCAACCGGGCCTTTTATTCAGTCCTTGACTGAGTTCGCAACTAGTTACCACTTTCTGAATTAAAGTTACCGTTGGCGTATCGAAGGCGACATTTTATATCGAAAACCCTTGACTAGTCCAGGCGGTATAAATGGTGTTATAAATCATTATTATATTTATAGGAGGAGGGCATAAAATCGCGGCGAGCCCTTATCGTTTAAGTTGAAAAATTTCATAGCACAGAAAGGAAAATCAGTTGGAGGAGGCAATCTATCATGTTGGTCGGCTATCCCGGTCCTAGGAAGTTGTACGTTCGAGATACAAAATAATACCGCCATCATCTGAGAGGTAAAATATTGGATTCAGTAAGTGATAGCGGTCTAATTTTTATACGGAAACTGAAATATCTTCGTAGTTCTTTAATGTTTTATATTTTTGCAGGAGAGACTAGTAATCAGCGTTTCATTTACATCATGAAATGTAGAGGAGTGTTGGTGTCGGTCAAGAGAGTCCTGTGGTTTGCAACACTTGTTTTGTCAACAAATTAGTAAATATACAATACATCGAAGGCACATGGAAATGATAGATTCTATATTGGACATTTTGTGAAGAGCGATGTGAAAGAAAATGAAGTAAATGATAGGCTAACGGTTGTCAGAGGACAATGGAAGAAAAACGTGTTGCATCGACTCCAAGTAACGCAAGACAAGGACGGGAAGATTATGATGACATCGAAGGTCTAAAAGAATCCTCAATATTATTGTAAATGACTAAAACGATATTCTGACCCATCCAAACTGTTAGAAATCTCAATTGTGCGCCTGTACGAACCTTACAAACAACGATATTAGATGATACATCGATTAATCTTGCAAAAATTAATTAGCGGAGGGGCAGCACCGAGTGACGCGTGAACGGTACAATGGCTGCGTTAATAAATAACTTTCATTATAAAATGTTCATACACCATGTACTAAAGTTTTAACTATATGAGGCGAACGTACCTATTAGATTTATCTACGAAATGAAAACGTAGTAGTGAAAGTCTTTGAGCTAAATTTCATCTGGTAATCATCAACATTGTTTTAACGCTGCCTAGACGCCGCGTAAATGCTGCGTAGCTGTCACATATACGGTATATTAGCGTTGAGAAGCAGCGATTAATTCCAAAAGTAACATTGCATTTATGCAGAGGTAGCGTTACGTAGAAGCGGCATTAGTATCTCGTTTGCTCACCGTCTATGTTGTCCGTACACTTATGCAAAACATACGCCCAGTATTAAGAAACTCTTCGATTAGTAAACGGTGCGTTAACATTGCCACAAGATCTTATTTACCTTTCGCTGCGACTAAAAATAACTTTGACACGTTTTTCAGAATCTGACACCTTCACCACCTTTATGTAATAGTAATCTCTTTAACGTTTTCCTAAAATATTATATGTATAAAGAGCTTCCTAAACAGTTCACTAAACGCTCAAAGACTGAATGGAAAGAAATTTTCGTTAGCGATCTATCACTTCACCCGTTTTCTCTTTTTATTCAGCCCGCATTACCCTGAAAGGTCTTTCATGTAAAGAACTAATAAGGTTTCGCTTCTACTCAGAAGGCTGCGGGAAACGCAAAGAGAAGGGTTTTTATTCTTGAACATTATTAGACGGAAGTACATCTTGATAATTCTAAAATATAATGAGATTGTTTTAAAAATTGTGTTACTTATAAGTCACGTTTAAAACTAGAGTTCTCAGCGTTCTAAATACGTTAATGTTACGGTTAAAATAATTCATGAACTAACTTTTGTCGGGTAATGAACTAGTTGGAGAGTTCACGTTTAAGGAAACTTTTAGAGTGAAAATTGCTTCCTGGAATTGCTTTTAAAGTGACAAATAACATCGATTAAGTATTTACCTGTTCAGGAGTACTTTTTAACAAAGGTACGTATTAATTTAGTCAATACGGTAAACAAACGACATTCCCATGCTTATAATGGATTTCTGTTAATACGTGATAAGTTTAGAACATGGAAAACAGAATAGGAAACTGAAAACTCTGAAAAAAAGGAGATTGTTAATAAAGAAAACTGTGTCAGTTTTAAAAAGCTTAAAACAGTATAATGCCCTGTATTCAGCACTGACGGAATGCCTGGCGGCGGCCAAGGTCAGTGGGAAAAGAAGGCCTGTTTATGACGGCTCAACAGTGTAAAAAACAAAAATAATTATTTTGGTAATCGTTAATTTTACTTCTAGCAGTAATGAGAATCCAAACCTAATATCTAATAATACCGCATAAGCTCCAAAAACGTAAAATCTCAGCAATAAATCCGAGTTAATTATAAAACATTTCAATTATAATCAAAGCACAATCTCCATCATAATTACGTGTCGTTATTTAAATTAAAACTTTTACGTTCGAACTTCTCATTTCAGGAGCCATTACTCAAACGTGTAGGTTCACTCACAAATGAGATTTCATAATTAACGTAAGCCAGGTCGAGCCGTCAAGTGCATGTGAAAATTTAACGAGAAGAGCCGTAGCCCGGTGCTTCAGACCTATCTCAACCGTCATGGCAGCCAGTACTCCGTGGCTTTGACGTGAAAAACACACGTAAAAACAAGTGTTTTTTACATTAGTGCGATTAAATTAATTCGTTCGATGCGATTTGTTAGGCTGATGGTCGCTGTGGTCTCGATGTCGTTGGACAATATAAAAATTGGGCTTAGTGAAATCCTTTTTATATCAAATGGGCTTACTCTTGACTTCAATCTTGTCCTGACGACAGCGATGAGGAAGACGATGGAATCAGCGGACCGAAAATAAGCAAAGTCAAGTATTTAATTATTCACACATTTATTTTAGAAGTACACTATGCGTTTGATGTATGTAATTTAAATTAAGTTAATTGGAGGTAGGTAGATCTTGCTAAACATAGTACAAGAACAAGTTTAGTATGATCTCATTAACAGGCATTGCCTTTGATGTGTCTTTAGCATATAGGAACCGAATTATAGTAAACAGTAATTAATAACTACTAAGGCGTTTATCACTGGTATTTACAAAGAGCGAGTAAGCTACCACTATTACTAGTTATTAGTCAAATGTATTTTATCCTACCTGGAGTTAGGCACCAAAGTTTTAGTCGATCTTGAACATAAAAAAGTTTCGTACGTACGTACACAGAAAATTAACAAAATTCGTAGCAGGATGCGAAGCGTTTTGCTGTTCACTAAAATATGTTGTACACCTACGAAAGTTTTGCTCTAAAATTAAATATTTTCGTTCCACAAGAATTTATATTCCTTAAATACCAAAAATGCTTGGATAGGATTTAAACCCAAAATAGGTTGGGGTAAAAACTGGTGATTAGTATAAATGATGATAAACAGCACTCGTCGTTTACTAAGATATTTAGCAGTGGAACATAGAACAAAATATAGCCCTGTGTCAACAACAAGTAAACCTAAAAAAAATAATATTACCCAGTGAAGTAGAAAAGGCAATCCTTAGCCAAAAAAAAATCAGACAAAGCGCCAGGCCCAGATGAGATCACAAAAAAAGGAACCCTAGAATCAGTTGTTCCCTTATTGACCAAGATCTACAATGATATTTTACAATCGGAATATATTCCAGAGCAGTGGGAAACATCACACATAATTCCAATATATATAGAAAATACCTTAAAGAAGGCATGGGGAATTAAGGAAACCGACCAATAACCGCCTCATGACCAAAAACAATATTTAATGAACTCCAAGTTTAATCTATATTTTATGTATAGTTCAATCCTCTCCGACAGACTGGGGCTTTCGTATAATTAGTCGAGATTTATCTCCTCTGCTCGGGCTAAAATCGTTCCGTTAACAAATTGCATTATAAGCCTTCTTACCAAAGTATTATTTTAATAGCCTATTATCTTTGGTGATGTAATTCTGTTAGTCATTAGCTAGTAAGACCTGGTTCTAGTCTATTCACAAAGAGTTAAAGAGGGCAAAGAGGTTAACTCAGTCTTTTGTTTTGGGTGGTGGGAAATCATCAAATAACCCCTTCCGTTCTTGGGCAGAGCGAAAGGGAGTGTCAGACTTCTACTGACTAAAAACCACCCATGCTCCTTCTTAGCCCCATAAGTCAAGGCCGTTATTACAACATCCCGCAGCCCCGACGGGCGTCAGCCCTTGCCGGTCGGGCCCCTTCCATGTTCCTGACATCTCTTTGAGGCGCGCGTGGAACACGAACGCGCCGTCGAGACGGCCTGTCGTCATCATAAGACGGACGGACGGCGAGCTAGCCCATCACTCACCGTCCACAGGCCCACGTCTACGGTGGCCGGAAGCCGTCACGTGTCCCCCGACGCCCGGAGCGTCTCCCGCGGCGGCTGAAACGTAAGGATGTCTCTCTCTCACGTTCCGCCATCTCCTTCGCTAGCATCACTGCTTCGCAGAAGGAGGCGATGGCGTCTCATTCCTCCTCGCCCCGGACTATGGCTTTCACCAGGGCCGAACGCCGCTACGAGTACACGGCGGAGCTCCACCCAAGCGGAGCAGACCTCCACGGAGGTTAACTCAGCCTGTACTTATAATTAAGCTAAGGGCAAGTCACAGAGGCCTTCACAGAGGCTTCGCACGAAGTTGTACAAGCATTTAAACTGGTTTATCTAAATAGTTCATAATCTGCTGTTTTCCTTCCTTAAACGGTAAAGGATGCCTTCACCTAAGCCCTCTAAGAATTTGTTAAAAGGTAACTGCTCAAACAAAACTTTACTTAGGTCTCGAGGGTCAGCCAACTTTAAAACAAATATAAGGGAATGAAGGCAGGGTTTTCTCTAGTTAAAATAAACGAGGCCCATAACTCGGCCACAATTACTGACGTTTCTCAACAGATGCGACGCCGAGGCCGCTAATTATCCAGACTCATGTATTTTTGGTGCAAAAAATTTGTGAAGGATCAAATTATGTTTATCCTGCATGGTATTTTGGCAAATCACTGCTGGATTTTTTAGTGATTGTATTATTCTGCATTGAAAATGGGATTTGTACAAAAACGCCATATTAATACCGCGTAATATTATTTTTTATTGGTGTTGCGTTCTGAATACTGACGAATTATTCTTTACAGACGAATCATTTCTAACTCAATAAAATCATTGAATACATTTTTTTTTTATCTTCTTCATATTACATAAAACATGACACACTACAATTATGCCAGCAAATTATATTAATACCGGTACATTAAATTAAAAGTGATTTTTATTACAATAAATGTCCCGCTCCAATTCAGCGGAAATATTACGAGGAACAATTTTTGTGACAAATTGGGGGATCCTTACAATTAGTGCCATCTTCGCGTCTTTCAAAGAAGTGTCGTATTCAACTAGACTAATGAATGTCATAAATTCAGACGAGGAGCTCTTCAAACAATTTCGAAGACTTATCACGACGGGTCCATTCAACTTTAAGTTTTTAAGTGAAATATTGGCTGTATAGTATTTTTATCGCTCTTGATTTAGAATAGAACGTATTGCAGTATTAAGGGCTTAGAATAGAAAACAATAGCTCATATTAATTTCATTTCGGTTGGTTCCATTTATTCAAATGTTTCAGACGAGACGTCTCCAACCGCGCTTGTTTATAGTTATTGTCTTTGTGTTGTTATTTATGTTCAGAAGGTATTTTCGGACTATTTGTGTTCGGACTATTTTATATTGCAAAATATAAAATTAGAGGCTAGACATATAAACTGAAAATTGGTTTATACCGATATTACCATTTGGTAAATGTAATTTAAAAAAATATATCTACTATTAGAAGGTTATGCGATTGGTGGCAGATTATTACATGCCCTGCAGTAGTTTTATTAGCAAAGGAAAGCCGTCCCAAAATGTTTCAGAAATCATTAAGAGTACCTCTTTCATACCGACGGAGCGGAACCCAGTTAGTTTACCAAGTTCTAAACCTCCAAACTATATTAGGTAATTTGCGTGCCAACCGTCTATAAATTGGGCTCCAATAAAATATGAGTACTCCGTGACCTAAGTCTTGCTCAACGCCGTATTACCGAAGCTCCAATCTGCTTAATACATACGCCATAGCAGTGTCAAGGTACACAAATTAATATTCAGCCTGTATATCACCGCATACACCTGGTGTGTTGATTCAGTTCACGTTATCTAACGTAGTGTGTTCTAGGATGTATTAGTGCATTAGTTGGCTAAATACGCGTGCACTAAGTGCGATGTTGTCCACGTCTAGAAGATTATTACCTATAGCTATACGTACGGCTATGGCGAAGCGTTTGTTGGGGGTAATGCGTTAGTAATCTCGCTATATATTGTATAAATTCATGAGGTTTAGTTCGTTAATGTGTGGTGGATTGGTTGTTTGATATTATTCGATAGTAGGTTCTCGTGAGTTTTCAGTAATGAAGGTGTCATCATCTTCCTGTATTTATCCATGTTTTTTGAGGTCGACGCAACCCGTTTTTCGTCCATTCTCCAATAAATTGGTTATGATTTACTCCTATTTCCTTCAAAACATTCATCACTATCACAACATATTATAAAATAAAGTCCTCCACCGCGTCTGTCTGTCTGTTCGCAATAAACAAAAAAACTACGGCACCGATATTCATGCTATTTTCATCAATGAGAGAAGATGTCTCGTAATTGTTTAGGCTAGCGGAGATGAGAAGAGGCTCCAGCGGCTAGCGGTGTGTTGTGAGCGTACGGTGAGCGGCATTCGGTGTGCGGTGTCCGGTCAGCGGTGTGCGGTGAAAAGTGTGCAATAACTGCTGTGAATGGCATGCCGCTTTGCACATCTCGGCACAGCTTCGGTGGAGGCACCTAAGCGTTAAAGCGTCTCGTAAGCCGGGCCTTAACCGGATCGATATCTCGCCTTCTGTAAGGTTTTAAGAAATCATATTAATTATAATCATTTAAAATTTACTTGAATTCTTACTGAATACTTCCAGGTAAAGCATTAAACTCCTCTTAATGACGTTTAAATGCGGCAAAGAAGTACTTTCAAACTACGTTTATTTTTTTGAACAATTTTCTGCTATGAAGCAGTCTAAATTATTCGACTATAGAAAAAATCACAACAAAAACCGGCAGCTCGCAGCTGTTGTTATTTTGCTTTACAATCCAAAACGACGCGACGCCTGAGGCACCACTGGCAACTACCCGGAAATATTTGACCGCACTTTTATACATATGGGATGTTTAAACTTCCATAATGTTCCCATAATTAACCTGTTGATTAAAATTGGGTTAGTTTATTTATTTATTTATTGAGGCAAGCCAACGACATATTTCAAAAGATTGTCACAATTAATCGTAAGTCTTCTGTGCCGTGTTAATATATCACTTACAGGCATGCACAACATTCACAATATAAGGTGAGCAATAAATCTACATTATAAAATCGATTAAAAACTAAGTATAAAATTAAATTAAATTAAAATTGAATTAACAAAATTAAATAAAAAAAGTAAAACAATCATCGTAATATTGTGTCAAATAATAATAAAATAAAACGAGATTCAATTGAAAATAAATTGAAAAGCATTATTTAAAATATAATCATAACATAGAATAATTAGTAATGTAATAATTAATAATAATATTAAGCAGCTGATTACGGGTAAATTACCTATAATGATTTTTGATTTAAATATTGGTAGACTGTCATAGAAAATGTCCAGAGTATGGTCAACCGAACAGCGCCTGTTGTAGAAAGTCAACATTCTATTCAGGGGTGCATGTTATATTCCTAAGGCAATAAATGGCCCCAAACCTTTTAATTTTGAGAAGGGGTACTCGGAAATACCTTTCCTACTGAAACAGAACCCTTATGTTGATAAGCTATATTTCCATATTACTTTGGTTAAGCATAAAATACTGCTACATTTGTGTTATTGGTGTTAATTTTATGAGATCCTTTATTTCGGACGATTAATGCGTGCGCAAATACCAGAGGGCTCCAGAGAAATATTGTCTTTGTACGTTTTGTTTTGTTCTCATTTGCGGGAACAGGGCGGTTGCTTTAATTTGCCTCTTGCGATAAGGAATTCAACAATACAAGGTGTTTACTTGACGCACTTTCCACGGCGAATGTTTTGTGAGACGTTTTATGAGATGCCATTAAAGAGAATTATTGCCATTGTTCAAGATATAGCGGTTCACTTCATTTTAAACGAGCTCACCGTCCCTCAGCACAGCTTGTGGGTTATTTTACTAGCCAAGTCTGATTAGTTCACCAGGATTGCTTAAAGATTTCGTGTTTGACTTATATATTACAGTACAGAGGTATGGTAACTTCTTCACGGCTTCGTTATAATTTTCAGAGAATATAGTTTTAAAATACAACCGATAAGTGACTGACTTTCGTAAAAAGGCTCGAGACGGGGTTGAGCAAAAAAATGATGTGTTAAATGATTGACTTCTGTTAAATGGATGTCGCATTTAGTATAATTTATTTTCTTCTGCTTCATGCTACTGATAGAAACATTGTCTATATCACTTTTATATCTACTCTCCTGTCCAAAATATGGTAAAAAGGTTATACTTATTTTTCTGTTTCTTTTCGTCTTTAATGTAATTACTGCACTTAAACTGTTTTAAAGGTTGAAAGGATGAAATGTATCCAATTTATAGGTGTAGTCGTAGCTCGCCACACGATCTCTCCAACTTGAATATCATTGGTCTAATCTCACATTTTGACAACAAAAACACAGGCCAGCTTTGATGAATATCAAGTTTCAATAAACACACATAACCTTTTACCATTAGCTTTAATTATAAACGTAAACAGACATTTAAATTAGTAGGTAGCAAATGAATGTCTCCACAGCATATAGTTGACCGCGCCAGTCCGCCGCTATAAAGAATGATCTAGGGCAGATAATACCATAATGACCACGCTTAGTAGCTGGATTAGTACTCGCGATAATAATAATGATACCTATTTATTTTACCTTTGGTGATTCAGTAATTAACAGCTGATTTTCAGTTGGTTTTCCAGTAATTTATTGTGAAGTCGGGATTTTTTTTTAAATCTTTGATTATTAAAATTGGCAAGAAATCAATCCTTTTGTAAGAAATATACTTAGTTTTTGAACTGACGATCATAGTCACTAACATTAAAACTGAAAACGAGACAGTGGGTCATGGTGCTTGCAACAGCGCTGAAATACCGGGAACTCAAAATAAATAATAGTGCACATGTGAAATATTACATTTTCAGTATTAATGCTAAGAACTATACGGCTAATCGATTCTTACCTGTAAATAAAATCTCTATGGAAATCGTATAAATAAATAAATAAAATATATAAATAATATATAAATCGTATATATTATACATATATCTATAATCGTATCGTGCACTGTCAGTTGACAAAGTAAAAACTCTGTTTACTAAACAAACGTGATCTCTGTTTTAACAGAACCATGTTTTCCTTAATAATAATATGATTACCTTGACTCAAGGAAAACTTTTTTCATCGTTTATAAGGCTGATTCAAAATCTTATTCAATTTAGCTTAGGCGGGCTAAACAATAACGGTGGTACTTGTTCAATTCTATTTCTCTTTTGACCGATCAAATTCTGTTCGCTGTCCTTCTACTGAGCATAGGGTCCTGAGTTTGAATTTCAGATTGGACCAAGTGTTAATGGGTTTTACCTGCAGAAGTTCTCAGTGGCAGCCACAAAGTTTGGATTTATGTCTGGTTGATGACACGGATCTTATTGGTGCCATTCTTCAGAAAGGACAAGTGCGTAGTATTCGTAACCGGCGTGCGTGTATGACCAGATGTATGAATGTGGACGAGGCAAAAGGAGTATTTAAGGATCGTAGCAATTGGCGTTCTGTGGTTTCTGCCTGGCCCCATGGGAAAAGGGCGTGAGTTTATGTTTGTGTATGATGACAGCAGATTACGTTGTGAAATTTATTTCATCACCACTGCTCTCATAAACGGTGAAGAAAAACATCATCTGCCTAGCCTTTTTCCAACTATATTGGGGTCGGCTTCCAGTATAACCGGATGCAGCTGAATACCAGTATTTTACATGGAGCGACTGCCTATCTGACCTCCACAACCCAGTTAATACTAGGTAATACGATACCCTTTGGTAAGACTGGATGTCAGACTTTCAGGTCACTGACTACCCGTAACGACTGCCAAAGATCTATATATATAGATATGGCACCCGGGACCAACAGCTTAACGTGCTTTCCGAGGCACGGAGGAAACTCGGTATGTAATGGGCGGTCACCCATCCACAGATCGACCAAGGCAAGCGCAGCTTAACCTAAAGATCGACCCAAGTGGCAGTTCTTATTAAGCCACGAGCTCCTAGGAAAAGCTAGGAAGAAAAACATCGTGAGGAAATCGGCATGTCTAAAAACCAAAAATCACAAAGACATGTGACATCTACCAACCCGCACTGGACACGTGTGGTGGATTATAGCCCATCCCTGTCCTAGAGAGGAGGCCTGAGTCCCTGTAGTGGGAACATTATAGGCTGATGAAAGTGATGATGATGGCAGCAGGCCCGCCGCCTACTACAAGGTACTACAGCGTAACCATTCAGGCACGATTTTATGTACCGTAAAATATACAGGTAAACAACCTAGGTATATAGGACGTGAGCAGCGGTGGCCCAGTGGTGGCGGCCCCGACTTACGAACACTAGGTCGTGGGTTCGAACCCAGGCAGGCACATTACTTTGTGTAATTTATTTCATCACCGCTGCTCTCAAAACGGTGAAGGAAAACATCGTGAGGAAACCGGCATGTCTTAGAACCAAAAAATTCGAAGACATGTGACATCTACCAACCCGCACTGGGCCCGCGTGGTAGATTATAGCCCATTCCCTCTCAAAGAGAGGCGGCTTGTGTCCCAGCAGTGGGAACATTAATAGGCTGTTGATGATGATGATATAGGACAAGAAAAATAAACGATACCAATCACAATTTTTTTAAGCAGTATTACCCTTAATATCCCACTTTATGTCACGTAGTACTCGACTCTGCACTGCAGTAATCTGTTTGCTTGCAAGTTTGCGATGCGACGTACACTGATTCATGTTTCGACACTCCTCGGTCTGTATACACCTTAATTCTCTAAATAATATTTGCGTTCTCTCTAAACGTCAAGCGGATGCTCCTTTGTTGGTTTGTGCTCCTTTATTGTAACTAACTAGCTGATGCCCGCGGCTTCGTCCACGTGGATATCGGTTATCACGACCAACAGTAATCTTTTCATACCCCCCCCCCCCTTCAACCCTTTACAACCCTATTTACGCTATCTGAGTACAAAATTTCATTGAAACCGGTTCAGTAGTTTTGGCGTGAAAGCGCGACTGACAGACAGGGTTACTTTCGCATTTATAATATTATAAAGTATAAGTAGGAATGGTTTAGGTTCTCAGCTTAGATTTGGTGGAGACGTTACGGGTTCCGACTGCTCGGTTCGTGCAAATATCTCTTTGTACATTCAA
Organism: Diarsia rubi; assembly: GCA_932274075.1. Lineage (NCBI taxonomy): Eukaryota > Metazoa > Arthropoda > Insecta > Lepidoptera > Noctuidae > Diarsia > Diarsia rubi. Next base: position 10,076,396 of record OW026417.1, on the reverse strand, counting down.
TTATGATGGTTAATTTTAGTTTAATGTACAGTCGAACAAACTATTAAATATACAGCCAGCTAACTTGCATTTACTTTTAAGATTATACAGTGTACTAGAATTATATACGGTGTATCGTTTGACATCAGTCTCTATATGTATACAGAGCGTCCCACGGCTATGCCACATGGAGGGAAAGTACCTTGAATATTGTCGATGAAACATTTTACTGAAAGAAGACATGACTTTAATTTAATAAACAATTTAAACTACATTCATATTTTTTTAAATAATTATATGGTTGAACCGGGAATCGAACCCACTACACGAGAAAAAAAATTACCCTGTAGCTTTATCATACCGATCAAAAGGATTATTATATCATGAGGATTATTTTTTGCTAAATAACAGTGTCAGAAATAAAAGGAAACCATGAATTTGAATATTTTTAATACAAAATTAATCAATTTATCAAATGCTCAAAATGAGTTCCATGCTGTTGAATACAAAGTCACAGTCTTTTGATTATTTCACTACCTGTCGATTTTTTGATCTTGTTGTGGTGGATATTTAGAATAATACTGGTTCTTGTAAACAATTTTTTTACATAACCCCATAAATAAAATCTAACGGGGTTAGATCTGGGGATCTTATTTGTCCACTTCTTCAGATCCAGGGATGAAAGTGTTCATTGAGATTGCCCTTTGTTCTGTGACTGTTTTGAGCTGGCGCTCCATCTTGCTGAAAAGTAAGTTTGTCGTTCTGCAACCTGAATATTATTTATCAAATTTCTTAAAATCTCAAGTATTTCTAAATAACTTTCCATATTGAAATGCCCTTCGTAAAAATGTACTAAAAGGACCCGCTTTTTTACAATCCCACACAACAACTGACAGTTGAACGAAACTCCGAAACTCGTTCCGACACTTTGTTATTTCGCAAAAAATGATCCTTATTGTCAAGAAATCAAACACCTCAAGTATACAAAAGTAAATTTATTTATTTATTAAACTTTATGCACAAGCAAAAAACTGTACAAAGGCGGACCTAATGCCTTGGGCATTTTCTACCGGTCTACCTTAGGGTGATGCAGAGACAATATCCAGTAGGTGCAACAACAGAAAAAAAGACAAGAAATATTTATAAATAAAACATATAAGAATAAATACATATATACATACATATAACAAAATATATAAACTTAAGAGAGATCAACAAGAAAAACTACAACAACTTAGTCTTGAGACGAATCTGCCAACTTCTTGTGAATATGCTCACGAGCTTTCACTTAAATAAAAAAAATACTTAAATAAATTATATTAATCCATCCAACATAATCACAAATATACTTATAAATAGCACAGTTACATTGAAGATATGTTCACCGTTCAACCGCTCAAGAGCGAATGCCTCGAGCTATCTAAAATGTCAGCCACAAGCTGAATGTTCCCCACTCTCACAGTGGGTCAACATTCAACTAATTATTCGACCAATCAGAGCGAAGTACACAGCAGTATGTTCAATTGAGAGACTAAAATGCATCAAAGCTTATTATTAACAGTAAATAAATTATAATAATCTAAATAATAATTATTTAGTAATTATAAAATGTGAACAAACTTAAATACTTATATTTTACTAGCTAACAACTAAAACGGAAGTATTTAACTCATGCACCCACTAGCGCCATCTATCACAAGTGGAAAGAAGTTTGCTATTATTTTACAAAATCATTACATTATGATGAAGCCTTTCGATCGGTATGATAAAGATACAAGGTAATTTTTTTTCTCGTGTATCCGGTTCGATTCCCGGTTCAACCATCTAATTATTTAAAAATCTATGAATGCATTTTAAATTGTTTTCTAAATTAAAGTAATGTCTACCTTCAGTAAAATGTTCCATCTACAGTATTCAAGGTACTTTCCCTTTTTTTTTTTTTTTTTTTGGTGGGTGTAAAATCATCGAATAACCCCTCCCGCTCTTGGGCAGAGCGAAAGGGAGTGTCAGACTTCTACTGACTAAAAACCACCCATGTTCCTTCTTCGCCCTCTATGTCGAGGCCGCGATAACCAGAGGACTACCCGCGGCCCAAGGTACTTTCCCTCCATGTGGCATAGCCATGGGACGCCCTGTATATAGAGACTGATGTCAAAAGATACACCGTTTGACATCAGTCGCTTAATGCGACATGCTTTATAAAACAAAATTGCGATCAATATTTTCAGTGTACTAGAATTATATAAAACTCTACCTGTATACTTATTAGCTTGTTCGACTGTTCATCTGCATCTTTGTTGGAAATGTTATAATGCAAATTAGTCTGTGATTATTTTACTGCAAGAATGTGTTGTTGGTTGTTACTTTTCAATTTATAGACTCTTAAAACGACGACGACAATAAGCCTTGCCCCCATGGGACTAAAACATGACCAAGGAAATGTGGATTTACCTTCTAATGGATAAACCCGTGTCTAACCTTTCGGGGATTACAGGCGTGATGTTATGGTATGTGTTAAAACTTGACATCTTTTGTTACATCTTTATAATCTGCACTTTATTCTACTAACAAACGTGTACTCCGTCTAATAGAGTAGTTAACAAAAAAAATCCAAAAAGTATTGGACACGTATTTTTTCTTTTCTCACGTAAACAAACAATGAAGACGATACAGTGCTTTGAAAACTCGAGTGACGTCATTTTCTAAGATTAGTATGACATTCTTTACCGGTGAGTGACGTCACAACTCCCCACTCAAACCTTTGACGCGTTTTATCTTCGTCAATTTTTATTGATTTGGTAAAACAAAAGATACGTATCCAATATATTTCGATACTCTAAAAGACGGACTAATTAGAATCATATTTTTTTAAGTCAGTAACCATCCCTATTGTTGAACCCGGCAGTACAGTTTAAAATGAGGCAAATAAAACACATTGTAAAGTCTAAACCTGAATGAAACAGTACGTGAAGCTCATGTTTAATAATACTCAACAAAGAGCGTTGCTTATTTACTAAACATTCGGAAGAGCGAGTTAATTCTGCGGTTATTACTGGGCCACATACATCCACGGTAATCATAAAACAATAGACACACAATACCATTATTGAAGGCATGATATTTCCTGACAGTCGCCCCAGGCCTGTAAACGGTCGGTTTGGACTGATGCCAATTTTTTCCTCAGTCCCCTTGTCTTTCACAAAAAACCCGTTGTGTCTTTTTACTGATAGAATTAATCAGTTTAATGCGTATTACAATTGCAAAGTTTGTGTTTGTTCTCCATAAATGTAAGTTGTAAATCTTCATTTGTTTTCACTTATGCTTGCTGTTTTGTTTTGTATTCTCGCACATTGTTCGTGAATAATCTTGGGATAACTTGGGACGATTTAAAGGTCTATAAAATTATTTCGGACAAAGTCGACTGTATTAAGTTCCAGCAAGATTTAGACCGTTTCTCTAACTACTGCTCTTCCAATAAACTTTATCTTAGTATTCCAAAGTGTCATGTTATAACATTTACTAAAAATAAATTTATTACAGAGTTTGACTATCGTCTTTCCAATACGCCCATTAAACAATAATAAGACCCCAGTTAGAGTTTGCAGTACCTATTTGGAACCCCTTTTACATAAAATATGTTGAAAGATTTAGAACTGGTACAACGTAAATACCTTCGCGCTATGAATTATAGATGTTATCGGAAAAAATGTCATACCACCTACTTCTTAAAAAATATTATCTTTTGACTTTAAAGTCAAGACAAAAACTTCTGGAAGTTATGACTCGTTTCAATGTGTGCCGTAATCATTTTGATTGTCTGGACTTAGTTAGGAGTCTGTGTTACCTGGTTCCTCGAACAGTTCATGTACGTGAGATACGCACTCGACGTCTATTCGCTACTAGCTTCTGTAAATCCAACGCTGGCTCGCGTTCACCACTTCATCGTTTGGTTGAAACATACAACAATGAGTTCCATTTAATCGATATTCTGTTTTTAAGTAAAAATGCATTCAAGAGGCAAATCTTAGCAACTCTAAAAGACCAGCAAAGTACCTAAAATACTATTGACATAATGTTTAATACGCACACAAACTCACTTTTTCTTTGTTTTTTCTTTTATACTTGTAAATCGGGATATTAGTTCCAGGTTAATGGCCGTTGTTTATGATAGGACAATATTCCTGTGCTTAAAAATGTACTGTGTTATAGGTTTTGTATTTTTGTATTGCTACTAGCTAGTTTCAATGTTCTTAAAATTGTAATCTGCGGAAAACGTAGTGGGTAGCATAATTGTTTAAAAATGTTAGATTTAAGATATTATGTTTAATTTTTATTGTGCTACTGTTTGTTTTTCCCTAAATAAATAAATAAATAACTGTATGTTGTTATTTTTAATATTTTTGGTAACAAATTCAGTTTTTTGGTTTAGAGACAATGGTAAATAAAAAAAATAAGTGCGATTATTATGAGCACAGCATACAGCATATTATGACACATTTGAGCTAGAATTATTTAAAATTATGTTGTACCTAATCGAGTGCGTTTATTCCGAAGAGATTAAATCTAATATTGTCACTATATCCAGTAAAGTTAAATGACCCAGCGTTTATTGGTTTGCCGGATAAACTGAAAGTTTGCCAGATATTTCACTTACTAATCGATAGGTACTTAAAGTTTGCTGACTGCCCTCCCGTGATTCCTTGGGCATGTCGGAACATATGTGTACATGGAGATAACGACTTAGATCCTCACTTATACACAGGTTTAGCGCGCTGAATTATATCGGGCAATTGTTCAGCGAGTGTTTATTTCTTCATGGGGAAGGTCTGCGTTCAGCAGTTGAATGGGAAGTCTAGTACTGATTGTGCTGAATACGATACTTTTGGTTAGAAAACGTTAGTTAGGTAGTAGACCGCACGTCTTTTCTTCGCTCTGCTTGTCTCCGCTTTGATGAAAACCAGACCTTCGTCATGCCAGAAACCGTTCAAGATAAAAACATGCACATTACCATAATACACATTGAAATGCCGAACACCCGCAACGTAACATTTTAAAAATGCATTAGTAATCTCATTAGTTCAACGCCAAAAGGAACTCGGCAACCTAACGCTCTACGATACCTAAGAAATATTCCTGCACACCAAATACGAACTTGAAGCTCTTGTATTTAGGAACAACTAGCTCGGTGTCATCATACTCACGTTCGTAGGCCGGATCGGCATGAATGATCAGAATAATTGCTTTGTACAGTCGTCAAGCCTGGCTGTAGGTAACTAGCAAGGTCGCATGCCACGCTTAGCGCCAACTGTCGGGTCTACGAGTCTACGCAACTGAGCGCAGCAGTGCCAGCAATTAGTCGTCGGCGTCAGTTGGTAAATATTAACACTGGTAATTGTACGTTGAACGTCAGCTCCCTCGATGTTCGTTACAGTGCCCACTACCAACCTGAATACAAATGAATCCATTATGCGAAAGTGCGCAGATATCACATCCACACCGATATCACGTAACCGGCGTGTATGCTGAAGTACTTACGTGTTTTTGCAAACATGTCTACTGTCTAGTATTTTATTGATTTATTTCCCTTTTTTGTAGCTTTTGTTACTGATATAGAACTCTTTATCAAACTGTCGCTTCTACGGTTTCCTAAACAATGGAGACTGTAAAGACTTTAATGTCTTCTCTGAATTGGAACATTGTTATATATTTTCTCTTTAAAATATATTTATGAGAAAATAATAAAATCGTCCCAAAGAAAATAATTATTCCTATCTAGGAAATATTATTTTTATTGTATGTATAAGCAGCCTATATTCAAGTCAAATCGAAAAAGGAATTTTATTATAAAGAGGTGGCCTTTATATAACGCCGTCATGTCCAAATTACGGACAAATCTTTGTGTTGTTGTTGACAAGTGGTTCCTTGAGTGAATCGCGTTGAACAACAGAACAACTGTAAACAAGCATGTTTTGTGTGTAAGAAAAAAAATATTGGAACAAGTTGACGACGGCTTCCTTTCAATTTTGTATTCTTCATTGTTTATTTATGTTTTCTTTCCTTTTGTATCTAAGCAAGTATCTTTGTAAGATATTTTATGAAGAGATGGTCTGAAAACACCTTCTGTAATTGAAGCATCATTCGTGTAATTAAGTTCGTATATGGAGTACAATGAGTTATAAAAAAGTTCGTTGGATCGATATGTATAAGTTCTAAAAGTTTTCATATTGACATTACCAGCTCATGAAGAATCGGTAATAAATACGAGCCTCATTTCGATACAGTAAAAGTTAATTATGTTGAATGAGGTACTATTGTCGTAACAACAACGCGATGCGTAATGAACAGTAACATTTATCACAATCATTGAAACTTTCCCTAAATGTCGGGGATAATTAAAGCGTAATTTTAAAATACGAGCATTATGCTTAATTTAATCCACGTCCAATATATTTAACATATTCAGCCGCTCAACAAAGGATTTTTCCACAAAATACTCTCATGTGTTACGTAGATTTATTGATTCATCCAAATACGTTAACGTTACAATCTATAAATACAATAATCCGAACTTCGACCCAATTAAATAACATGGCGGGTCCAACAAATTATCAACGACGTCATTAAACATTACGTATTGCATAACAAAGATCCCTCTATAAGGACTAGAGATGGGGCAGAGTAGTTATTTATTTTGAGAGCTGGATTTATTTGCGGAAATGGGTCCGACCCACATTACTCAAGGGAGATTTTGCTGAATAGGACTGTAAAGTATGCCGTTCGAATTGAGATAATTTATTGTGTTTTGAGCGTATCTCGTTCGTAATATTTTTGTATCGTGATTTTGTTTTTTGTCGGTTTGTTGATTAAGCTTTTTTTAATCAATGGATTTCCTAAACCAGCAGAGGTTTGGCAATCTGATGTCAAGAAAAGCCTTGATTATTGTTGGTAGGTATATGTACGTTCTATTTAAGAATACCTACTTTGAAAAATAAAATAAAATTTTACTTTAAGTGCCTACTACTGAAAATCTGATCTCATTTGAAGGCGACTCCTAATTAGAGACTTAAAGTGTTTATAAACAGCACTGTATCACGTACTTAACCTCATATGAAAACTGAGGTAGCAACGTTTAAATAAACATGAAAAGTTTGCCTCGAATTATAATTAGACATCAAACCAGCTCGGAGGTTGCCTCGAGAGGTTACAAAAACGGGTCAAGTATAGTTTTCATAACGCACTGGTAACACGCAACGACCGTTGTACTTAAAATGGAATAAAAAGAACTTATTTTGTTCTTAACCTTTACTTCCAGCCACTGCTTTACCGTACCAAAAGTAATAGCGAGAAAATCACGTTTGAGCTATATTTTTCTTTGTTTAGCTATGTTCCTTAATCTGGTTTATTTTCGTAAAAGATTCATATTTTTTTAAGTAATTTATTTTTTATTTTTACGTAAGCTTTCAATTCAATCATGGTGGAAAAGTACGATGTTGGAAAATGTACTAAACAAAAGACAGCAATCAAAATATCTAACAACACGTGATTAACAATGAACCTCTTTGGAAATTAATGATAATGACAGTGTCTAATCTGAGAATTAATTATATACATATTTGAAATCCGTAAAACATCAAAACTCGATTAATCGAATTGGAAGACATTCTGTTATTTTAATTTATTCAAGAGCTCGGACCACTGTCCTTGAGTAAAATAAGATAACAGAAAGTCTTTAAAATGTAAATATGAAATGAAAGGACCGTCTCCCGATTTTTCCAATTTACTTTATGGCCGATGGAGATATTGATTATAAATCGATTGTTCATATTCGTTGTGGACGGAAAACTGGAAAGGATGGCGTATTGCTATGTAAATAAACAAAATATTTCCTTCCGTGATTCGAAAAACATCTTTAACATTAATTTCTGCTCAGTCAATATAACTAGATAATACAATAATAACGACGCGATGTAGAGATCTGTCAAGTAATCTCGGTGGATTTCATTTTAGTGGGCGAATTAAATCCTTATGAATATGTTATGTAGGACTTTGTGTTTTCACCGAGTGAATAAATAAACTTATATTATTTTATGTCGGCGCATAAAACTGCCTTTATTATGTAGTCGCTATTATAAATATGCGATTTGACCCTAATTTTTCGTAGGACACAACTTTTATGTGTTGTAATAATAATATAGTCACTTTGAGTTTTGCAAGGTCACGTTTATTTTAATAATAGGTATGTAGTTTAGCAGGCATAAATCAAAGAAAAATGTGCCTATATAAAAAGTTCTATAAGCCAAAATGTAGGATTATATCGTGGGTTCCGCAGTTCATTAAATGTTTGTGAGTTCATTTCGAATTTATTTCACGCATTAAACAGCTTTACCATTTTATCAAGATTACAGCCGCAGCACGCAAATCCTGCTTCATTTACTTTTCTTTTCTAATTTTCTGTGCCATATTCATAATTTGGGCCTTCGCATAAAGAGGTTTACGAAAATATATACACCGGATTAATCTATTTTCCTCCTCATTTGAGTTTCTGAAAGAGGAAACAAAAAGGGCCCAATTTGCCGACTTTTTTCTTTAGATTTTAGTTATGTTTGAATTGTGTTTCTTGAGCAGAACTGGCAATTAATGTGCAGTTCTTTTTAAACCTAGTTAAAACAAGCTAAGGTTGGCAAGAATTTGCTTTATTTGGTTTGAAAGGCGAAAATTTACCACTCAAAACGGGGAACAATACTAAAATGAAAATTTTGGACTAAAACTTTCATTGTTAGGTAATTTGAAAACAAAGAGATTATTCGACTTCATATGGGATCTTCCTCTTGATACGAGAGTTGTATAATCCAGTAACAAATTTAGAGACGCGAGTTTGCTTGATTGTTGGTTGATTAGTTTACGCCCGTTTGAATTTGTCGAACTAATGTCAATTCAATTTGCGTTCAAGCCAATAACAGCGGTACCAACCTTACAGTTGATTAGAGGATCCCATAATAAGATGGTATAATACGTCACAATACCTTTGTCTCGGAGCGTCAAAGAGCTTGTCGCCTTGAAAATTAATAGAACTTCGCATTGATCAGGTAGTTCTCAAGTTACTGTGAGGGTTTGAGTATTCATTAATGCTACGATTAAAGCTCTGAAACTCGGTCTGGTAACTCCAGTTTAATAATGTACAGGTCATGTATACATGACAGGTCATGTAATATGTTCCATAAAAGACCCTAAAGATACAAAAAGATCCGAACGTGTTTTATAAGTTGGCTGTTCTGAGCGAACCTAGAAGATGTCTTACTTAATCAGCGTAATTAGTGTAAGTGACTTAAAGAAATGGTACTTGTTCGTTTGACTGGGTTTTAATTATTTGTCGTCCGATTTTAAAGACCTTAGCGTGCCTGCGCCTATTCCGTAGCATCGCGCTACGCCCGTGCCGCGTAGCAACAATTGTTTCGCTTAGACGCGGCGGTTGCGTTTAACTAACGCCTACTCTAGATCCGAAGGGTGCCTGACACTGTTTACCTCTATCACCAAACAATCCTCAGTCGTGTAATTAGAGTAGATAATTATCCGACAATTCCCTCGACAGTCCAACTATGTGGAGGACATGGGCTTCAATATTGTGTGAGGACATTAGCTCATTTCTCCCGGGCCAATCACTTGACAATTAGGAATACAATCAGTCTAAGTGACGTGTGCGATTTTGATTCAACAGTTATGCTTTGATGAATATCTAGTTCATTCTACGTAGGTATTCGATATACCCACCTATTAATGTAATAGCAAGATTTTAGGCCTACTAAAACGTAATACGATTCCTCTGCCTCTGCCTTATTGTGATCTTTAAAAATTCAAATCAACATCTTCACGATTCGTACATACCCTTGCGTAAGTTCATATTTATGTTGCGTTATTCTAAGGCAAATAAATGTTGCTAACGTTGAGTACAGATGGAATGAAACGACAAAATGGTGTGAATTTTTGGTAAATCACTATTCATACTGATGTTTTCAAACGGCTAACCTATAATGCGATTTTTATTTCTGCTAGAAATATTTTACTCACTGAAAATATCATCATAAGCATAAGTACATTAATAATCTGTGTAGCGTTTTCTCAACTTTATTGGAGTAGTGTTCCAGTCTAAACACATACAGCTGAATGTCGTGTATTTTACATGTCAGAGTTCCACAACACAGTTAGTAATAAGTATACCCTTGGTAAGACTGTCGTTGTCAGACATCCGGGTCTCTGACTACCTCTAACCCACAGACCGAACTTAATAAGAGCAGCTTTACCTTAAAAATCGACCTTTGCTGCTGTTATTACACGAGTCACTCCCTCATAAAAAATGTATAACCTCGATTAACACAAAGATACAAAAAAATATGAACTTAAACTTACAAATCACATGCGTACCCATTTAAAATCAATATGAGATGTGGATACGCTTATTTAGTAACATTCGAATAGCTCCATTTTTAAATTACTGCAAGTGTTTAATTACTTTGAAAGCGTCATGTTAGTGTAAACTGTTCAAGGGCTTATTAGTTGCGATCGATATATACGAACACGTCATAAGTACCTAATGGGTTCTATTTATAGAGTCGTCATGAATGTACCTACAATTAATTCAAACAAGGTGTTGCTAGCGGCTTCGCCCGCTACAACTCGAAAGTTATCTCACGGGAAGATACTCGTAAAATCGGGATAAAAACTATCCTATGTGTTAATTCATGTTATAAACTATCTGTAGACCAAATCCGTTCAGTAGTTTTTGCGTGAAAGAGTAACAAACATCCATCCATCCATCCAGACATACATACTTAAAACTACTACTTGAAGGATAACGATTGAATGAGACCCAAATTTTACAATAACTTAGTTTGCCAAGTATTTGCTTTACAGGCTTGATTGTGTGTTTATGAACCACTGCTGCAAGGTTTCAGCTGGGCCTGTCACGTTACAGCAATGGTATATTATTACAAGTATAGGTGTATTACTAACATAGTTTGTAAGAACATGTTACTAACTCTCTCAGTTTTGTTGCTAAATTATTACTGCCTACTAACATAGTTTATAAGTTCCAATTGTTAGTTACCATTATAGATCATTGTGTTGTCTGAAAATAAATTATTATGCCCTTTATTAATTTATTATCATAAATACAGTTTACATTTTTAAATATTTCATATAAAACTTATAAAAATCATTTAAAAATATAAAAAATAGGCGTCCACCGGTGACGGGAGCAGAGTCCAAGCTCCCGCACATCGACAACCTCGTATGCTAAATCCAGATATTTTATTTTTTTCTCTTTTTCAGCTTTCACGAGGTTCTCGTCATGCGGAATGGTAACATCAACATCATCATCAACATCGGTCTATCAGGCTTATTGGCAACAATAATCCTGTCAGTGATGATAGACTAATCCCAGTACAACGATAAATGGTATTTTTCGAGAACTGGGTCGAGCACATACTTGTAGTAAGGTACCTCTGACTAAGTTTATATTTCAAGGCATGTTGCTGTTGAATTATCCTGGCCACTTGATTGTGCCTGTCCAAGTACTCGCCAGATGAGAACAACCAGAAATATTATGTCTGATGGACTCACCCGGACGATGGCATGCATGACGCACGTCAACCATCCCAACCTTCATAATATATTTCCAGTATTTGTTTGTCAACATAACTTCGTCCATAATCGCACAAATAAAACCTTCAGTTTCCCAAAAGAGGTCGACAAAACGTAGCCAAAACACGGACGCTAGAAAATCTACATCGGTCCCATGAAGAGCCTGGTAGAAGCGCCCGTGAAGCTCCTTGCTGGCCGCGGGTAGTAGACTAGTTATCGCGGAGTCGACATAGAGGGCGAAGAAGGAACATGGGTGGTTTTTAGTTTTAGTTTTAGTAGAAGTCTGACACTCCCTTTCGCTCTGCCCAAGAGCGGGAGGGGTTATGATGATGACTTTCCACCCACCAAAAAAAAAAAGCTTTGCCTTTCTTCTTTACGGTCATCAGCGGTAAGTACCACAGGTTTGCGCCAGTTCTCGTTAGCCATGGACAGCGGGGTGAGTCCCTTGTCCACACTGCGACCACATCTCGGTGCATACTCACATCGGATTTAAAAGATTTTTTTTCTCTGAGACTGCACGCCTCGTTATTGTGAAAGGTCTTCGCATTTAAAAAGCCTCGACCCCCGCACTTCCGCGGGATGTACAGTCTCATCACAGATGATCGTGGGTGATGTATCCGATTTGCGGTCAGCAATGTACGGACTCTCCTATCCAAGGCGTCAAGTACGGTCTGAGTCCATTTAAGTATGCCGAAAAAGTACATTAAAACCGGCATGACCCAACTGTTGAAAGCGCACACCTTGTTCCCACTTGAAAGAAGACTACTTAAAACCTTCTTCAGGTGTCCGAAGAAGTGCTCTTTCAACGATTGCTTCATGACAGCTACGTTAATGCCTAACGCTTCCGACATACTCAAATATTTTTAGCTTTCGGTTGAGGAAAGGGATTTGAGGTCTATGAAATCGTCGGGGCCGCGGGTTGTCCACAGGTTATCGCGGCCTCGACATAGAGGGCGAAGAAGGAACATGGATGGTTTTTAGTCAGTAGAAGTCTGACACTCCCTTTCGCTCTGCCCAAGAGCGGAAGGGGTTATTCGATGATTTTACACCCGACAAAAAAAAAAAGGTCTATGAAATCCAAAAGCTGAATTCCCTCGGATTCCATAATCTCTCCTCTCTTAACATACATGCCTGCACATTTGTCCACACAAAATTCCATCCTGATGGCGCTACTAAAAGATTCAGTTAGTTTTGTTGGGGCAATTTGTTGGGGGCAAAGAGTTTCAGATCATCCATGTAAAGAAGGTGAGATATGACCTGACCTGCATCTTTCCTCAACCGGTAGCCTAGACCTGAATCCTCCAGCAATGTGCTAAGAGAATTCACGGCTAGGCAGAACCAAAGTGGGCTCAGACTGTCGCCCTGGAATATTCCCCGTTTATTCCCCATGCAGGTTCATCGTTCCCCTTAATCTGTTGACATCCTGGATACCGAAGGACAGCCTTCCATTGTCCCATACACGGCTCAAGGAAGGTGCGTAGAGCTGCGTCTATCTTGTACAACTCCAGCACCCTCATGAGCCATGTTCGTGGCACCGAGTCGTAAGCCTTCTTATAGACGACACGGTTGGCGCAGTGGTTGAGCGATTGACTGCTGCGCAGCATGTCGCGGGTTCGATTCACGCACGGAACAAATATTTGTACGACCTACAAGTATTTGTTCCGAGTCTGGGTGTTTTTCTATCTATAATATGTATGTATTTACAAAAAAAAAAAATGTATATAAGTAGTTTATCAGCCATCTCGTTACCATAACACAAGCATTAGGTTGCTTAGCTTGGGACTAGATGGCGTTGTGTGAAATGTCCAAGGATATTTATTTATTTATTATTATTTATTATAGTCTATCCAGCATGTCGACTTTATCCTTGCCTCCGGCCCGACGAACCTGTTGGCCAATGGCCATGTCGATGAGGAGTAGCTCCTTAGCACCGCGGGACCCGTTCCTACATCCATTCTGAGAGGCAGACATAATAGAGTTTTTCTCAATGTGCTTAATAATTTTCGCTTTCAAAATGGATGTAAGAAGTTTATAGAAAGTCGTCAAGCTCGTGATCGGTATATAAAGAAAGAGACGAGAACATGAATATGTGAAATCTCCAAAATGTAACAGAATTTGTATAAAATAATCTGAGAAGTGAATTAAGAGGACTTTATCGTAGTAGGTGAAACTGGCTTTGAGAGTACTATAATTAGTAGTAGTAGTTACAGGATAAATAACAATTCTTGTGTCATGATTAGAAAAAAACTAGCTTTTACATAAATGATTCTACGCGACTGTTTTAAAGTCACTTGTATCTATTTTTTGCACCTTTGTACATATAACAGTTTTATTTTTCATTTCCACACTAAAGAGGTTAAATCTGTTCCCCAAAGTGAACCAAAGAAGAAGAATGAAGATGTGAAGTGAGTGAGTGTAGTAAGTGAACTTATTTTCAGAATCGTATCAGCCTTTCCGAAGAATTCCCCCAACATACAAACTTACAAACAAATTTTACCTCTTTAGTGTGGAAATGAAAAATAAAACTGTTATATGTACAAAGGTGCAAAAAATAGATACAAGTGACGCCTGTCCTAGCAAGTCTTACCGTCATACTATGATCAATAGAAATAAAAACATGTCGTAAGTAATATTAAAAACTTTTACCAGGATGCGTCCGAATGATTTCAGAAATAAGGGGTTTTCAAAATGTAAACACGCCAAACACAAAACCAGTCCCTAATATTTTAGAGATGATTGGTATTAGAGCTATTTTTTCTAAGTAATGCAAAATTTTATTGTACACAGAACTCTCAAATAATATTTTGCTGTTAACAGCAAAATATTATTTCATTGCATACATTTAGTACCAATCTGGTTAATGTAATAACAAGTATAAGTAATATTAAAAGCATTACCACGCAGATTCAATAAAAGTGAAACGTGAATTGAAAAATGTTTACTCATAATGAGCTCTGGAATTTAAATGGATTTCCTAAAACAATGTTTGCTCAATAAAATATTCTTACACTTCAACAAGAGCTCACTTACATAAATTAATTTGATTTTCTAAGGCCACGTCCTCAAAACGTACTTCAAAGACGGACTTGCTCCCCTCAATGGCCCTTGATAATCGAGACAGAATTAAAAGAAAAATAAACTTCTTTAAATACACAAAAAAATGCTTTTTGGGAACTTTTATTAACTCATTTTCCACTTCCTTACGAAGGATCTCCGGCTCGCGAAACGGCCAAATTCCTTTTATTATCTTTTCGAAACATTTATTAATTTACCCATACTTCTATAAAATTTCGCTTTATATTTGCTATTTGCTGTTTATGGAAAAATAAAACTCGTAAAGTAACTGATAACCATGCCAACAGTTTTATTTCATAGTTAAGATTCTATGACTAGACTACCTACCCAATATATTTTAAAGTTACAATTTTCCTACTATGTAGGCACTACGTTCTAACTCTAATTATCTAGCTATCATAAGCGAACAGTCGTAAAATTAAGCATCTATTAACAATATATAAATATTTTACTAACTATATCGAATTTAGAATCTTATTGTTCTCTTCAAAGGTATACTGCCTACCTAGGTCTAAAATCTATGATTACTTTAAATGGTCTAACGAATTTTTGCCATACCCAACAAAATGTTGTCAGTCGAAGCTGTAGTGGAACTTTGTAAAATATCATCTTTACTCGCCATTGAATGATAATCGTTCATTTCGGACCACGCTGGGTCAGATTTGGCTATTCTTTTTCTTTCTTTAATTTTTGTGTACAACAAAATGGAAACCATTATGAAAAACACAACGAATCCTAACGAGCAGCCGACTATTAAGCCCATTCGGCGATTTAAAATTGACGATATATGGAATTTTTTTATCGGTTTGGATTTTACTGTTGCCGGCTTCCTGAATGTATTAAATGAAACGCATTCGCTAGAAGGTGATCGCATGAGTATCGCAGCTGCCACATCCTGTGTGATCCTGGCTGTAGAATTAGCACTGTCGTCAATTGTTTTATTGACTTCACCTACTATTATCTCATCGTCGTAGTCCACTGGTTCCTCCGACAGAGTGATGACACACACTACATAATTGACATTTGGCTCTAGGTCTCTAATGTGAACCGAAACTTCACTTTTTTCTAGATATTTTGATTTAACCTGTAAAAAATAAATGTTCAATCCTATGTTGTGCATTTATGGCCTTATTGCTAGTTATAATTTATGGTTTTATACTTACGTCAGTGTTTCCCTCTTCACCGTAGTATAAAATCTGCAAAGCTTTTATAGCAGTGCGGTTCCTTATGAACCAAGAGACTGAGACAGAGTTATCTTTATGTCTGTCCACAGATAGCTGCGATATTACTGGAACGTCGCATTTTTCTCTTGGATACTCATCGTTGTAGCAAGTAATTGAATTGGATTTTAAAACTTTAGGATGATCCTGAATCCATACCCAGGCATTGTCTTTTTGGCAGCTGCATAGAATCACATTATCTGTAAAAAAGACATTATTTTGTTTTACTCAAATATCTCACTTATCATTATTATTTAAATTGTATCAACACATGCCGGAATACAAACCTTGTATTGATATATCTTGTATGTAATTTTCAACTGAAGTCAACAGTTCTATAGGTATCGTTTGAAGCTTGTTGTGCTCTAAATCAATCTTTATTATTTTATTCAAATTCTTGAACGCCGTTACTGATATATACTTTATATTGTTGTAGCTCAAATGCAATACCGTTAATTCTTTCAAGTTTATGAGATCTTCATTAAGAATGTTTTGCAACTTGTTGTGAGAAAGATCCAAAAGTTTCAAATTACTCAACTCTTCGGCGAAGGATTCTATTGATTCGATGTTATTATTTGATAAACACAGTGTTCTCAACTTTGTTAGTCCACGGAAATTGCTGGTTTTCAGTTGAGAAATCCTATTATAGCTTAAGTCTAAACTTTCTAAAAAACTTAATTTTGAAAATGGACTCACAGACAGCCGTCTAATTTTATTAAATTTGAGATAAAGATGTTGTAAACTAGAGAACAGTTCAAACGTGATATCGTCTATGTTGGTCATGTTCGTGGCACATATGTGTAATTCGTACAGATTCGCTATAAGTGTATTATTATGAAGTCTGTTCGACGCAGACCAAGTTACTTCGGGATTCTTACTCAAATCGATATTGATCAGAGAGATGCCAGACTTCCTATAAGTCAACAAGAAATCATATCTCACAATCTCATTGTACGAGATGTTAATGTTTTGAATGTTTGGAAATATATCGAAAACGAAAAGTGGTAGGCTATCCAGCTTATTGTAACTGATGTCAAAAAGTACTAAATGAGGGTATTCTATTTTTTTACTCACTGTTATAGATCTTATTTCATTTTTCCTAAGGATCAAGTATTTTAATTTGATTAATTTTTCAAAGCCACAAAGCTCTATTCTCGGTATAAGGTTATCTGCTAAATCTAAACTCTCGACATGTGTGAAATTATGGAACATGTTATATGGCACAAAATCTAAAAAGTTGTTACTTATATTAAACTCTGAAACTGAGTTTGGCGAGTTAAACAATATAGTAGGAATGGTACTGATGATGTTTTGTGCCAAGTTCAGTCTCAATAAATTTCTATTATGTCTGAATGTGCCCTCAAAAATATGTTCAATATTGCAATGTTCCATATAGAGAACTTCTAAAAGTGGAAGCTGAGTAAACGTCTCAACAGGGAGATAGTCCAGGACGTTGAAAGATAAAGTTAAGTATTTCAATCCGGGAATATTAACGGATAGTAAATCTCTAGCTTTTAAGGAATTATTTTTGAGAGAAAGTAATTTTAAATTGTTTAACCCCATGAATGTACCGTTTTCTATAAATTGTATTTCACAGTTATCTAAATATAGTGAACTGAGTGGTAATCCTTGTTGAAATACATGTTTGTGGAGTATTTTGAGCGGATTAAACGAAAGGTTCAAACTACGTAGTTTTTTCAGAGTGTCAAAAGCCATATTGAAAATAAACATAATCGAGTTGTGCGAGATATCCAAGTCTTCTATTTCACTTAAACCGAAAAATGTATAATTTGTAATGTTGCTAAGCAAATTGTTTTGTAAATCTAGGTAGCGTGCAGAGCTTAAGTGCTGTAATGAGAAGTCTTCTATGACAGAAATGTCGTTATTATTTAATTCCAACCTCGTGACGAGACTTAAATTACGAAACGTGTTCTTTGTTAAGAACTTTAAGCGATTATTTTTTAAACTTAAGTGATTTAATTTTTCTTGTGATTGCAACATAAAGTTGCCTATTAAAGATAATGAATTAGATTCCAAGTGTAACGTAACTAAATTAGAACTTAATTTTGGCAAAACATCGTTTAAAACTATGATGTCATTATAATGTAGACTGAGATATTTTAAATCAGTCATTTCTAAAAAAGTCCCAGGTTCTATAAAAGTAATCTCGTTGTGGTCCAAGTAAATTTCTTCTAGTTTCATAGAATTTATAAAATAATTCTTTGTTACGACTTTAATCTTGTTGTTATTTAATCTAATCTCATTTACGTTTACTAAGGGTCCTAGTGTGTCATTATTAAATTCTGAAAAATTGTTATTGTCTAATCTTAGTTTCAATATATTCTTATTATTTATAAAAATATTATGTGGCACTTGATTCAAATAATTAAATTCTAGACTAAGCTTATCAAGGTTTTCTAAGTTACTAAAGCTCTCACTATGAATGTTGTTTATACAATTCTTATCCAAATGTATTGCATTAATTTTCTTTGAATTAAGAAACGAGTCTATTGGCACATCCAAAATATTATTATGACTTAAGATTACTTTAGTGAGTGATGGTAAGTTACAAAATAAACCGTGGATGTGGTGCAAATGATTGTGACTTAGATCTATATACTCTAAATATTTGTTGTTCTGGAACAAATTGGGGTTCAATATTTTAATCCTATTATGACTTAAATCAAGAGATTTTAAATTAACTAAAGAGTAAAATGCTCTATAATGTATGGTGTTAATGAAATTAAAATGAAATGACAATGTTATTAGGGACGGACAAAATTTAAGGCAGTCTTCTGAAATAAATTCAAAATTATTGGAACTTAAGTCTAGGTACTCTAGAGATATCAAATCAGAATTTTCGACTATTGGAAAGGATGACATTTCATTCCAGGCTAGTCGTAAAGATCGAAGGTGCCTTAATTTTGCAAAAGCTTCTATAGGGAACGTAGTGAGATTGTTTTCACTCAAATCGATTTCCAAGAGAGTCAGCTCGAGACTTGAGAAAGCCGATTCCGATATTTCACGAATAACATTTCCTTTCATGTTTAGTTTCATAAGCGGAAGACCATAAAAGCTGTAGCTTGGTATGTCTTCGATATAATTAGACGTCAAGTCGATCGATATCAGCTTCAGCATTCCGGATAAAGCTTTCTGGGGAATTATTTTGATTTTGCTCGATACGACGCTTAACGTTTCAAGGCACTTTCTCAGCGGCATAAACGTATCATCACCGATGTCTTTTATGCTTGTTCTTGACATATGAATATGCTTTATACAAACGCCTTGAGGTATAAAATGGGGTCCCAGAGCATCTTCGTTGTCGTCGAGGTCGTAAACAGAAAGTGAGTGTATGTCAGACACACTTTTAAGAGCATTTTTTATATCTTTGGAGGCAGTATCCTGACAATCAAGAAACAAGCCTGAAAATAAATCCCTGATTAATATAACGTTCACGTCGTAAACAATTTACAAACAGGCAGCAATCTTACCGTCTTCAAATGTATAGCAAGAACATTTGTTAGTTTTTATTAAGTCGGGGCAGCCCACGGTATTCTGAGCTCGCAAAACGGAGGGTAGAACCAGCAGTAACGAAACAATTTGCAAAACGTCGCACTCATTTCTCCTTGTCTTGAAGAATAAAACTTTTTTCATAGTTACATTATAATGATTTTTTACATTTTATTTCTCCTTTGTTATCCTACCTGTAACAAATACAAAGGTATTGTCAAGTCCACATCAAAGACATTGACTCGATACTGTACAATATATTGTCAATTATATTGTTTACTTAACGTAATGAATAGACTCATGCTGTGTAATCAGAACGCTTCGTCGGCTTGGGTAGGCTTGACTATGCAGTAACATTATTAAAGTACATTGTTGCATGTATATGCTATTATGAATTACTTATTGGGAATAATAGTTCCCGATCCCAGTCTGTGAAGATGGGAAATCCATGTACCTTAACAATTGTATACCTACATGCAGCGTTTAAGTAGATTACACAGATGAAATTACTTGAGACCACACATTCAGTGTAGTTATTGTTCGATTCAGTAAATGGGAACAGGCTCTTGCTGTAATACTCGGATTAGTACACTAAGAGCTAATATTGTTTGGAGATTATGTCTACAGTAAGCACTTCTAGTATTTTGGAATTGTTATTAACAGATAACCGCAAGAACAACTGTTGTAGATCAGTCATTGCAAAATAAACAAAACAGAATTTAACATTTTCCAACTGACGGTTAAAAAAAGAAAATCTCCTGCTTCAATAGTCTACAACTCTACAAGATCAACTTCTTTGAAGAATAGCGTAAACAAAGAATTAATTTAAGCACTACACACAAAACAAATAACATTGAAAGCAGTACAAAGACTTTCATTTCAGTTCAAAGAGACAACATAAGCAAAAGGACGCGACAAACTTGTACATAATGTCTACATTGTTCTATTAGGTAACTAGTTTAGATAAAAGTTTTGATGAAATATTTATGTACTCACCCAGCTAGGTTTCCTTTGCGCTGACACACACAACTCGCGGTTAATTACAAAACGGTGTTATCCTGGAGGACATAGAGTCCATTTTCGCGTCCTGTCTTCTTTTGCGGGGCGAGGGCCGAAGTGCGCCTGTCTGCCGTAGTAGAGTAGTACGCGTGAAACAAGCTGAATTTCAATCCAGTTGAACTTTTTATCGGTGGTATTGGGCTTGAGTGTGCCTTAACGCGCAACACAGAACGCCTGGGGTCATTAGAAAGCTCGACGAAAGACTGCCGCGGCGGCGCGCGCTGGGTAGGTCACCGCCGTTGTTGCGGCACCCCCGACCCACTATTATTATACTTTTATGACGAATCGGATTTTGCTACCGAACAACCGGCTTTTTATAGTGACGTGATCGTGTAAGTGTTTATGGTGTCATGACGTACACACATTTGTATGCGGTGTCATGTTTGTATGGATGGAAAATATTTTTTTGAATGTGTGTTGCGTTTGTGTTAGTAAAAGTTATGTGTTATTTTTTGGGGTATAGCTTTAGTGTACGATAAAATTGTAATAGTAAAGTTTGTTTTAAATTTGCAAAAAAAATATATATATACATATACATTTCTTTAAATCTGCCATTTCCCTAATCATTTTCGAGTTTTCCATTTAATCAAACATAAAAAAGCACCGAGTACTAGGCTTGTAAGTTGGTAAAATTAAAAATGTAAGAGTTTCGATCGTAGCCTTGAGGTTTGACGTTGCACTGTCGAAAAGTTGGCAGTAAATACAGCGCCGAACACTGCGGGAACTTTCACAAAATGTAGGTCATGAAACCACTTATGAATATTCGAAAAAAAGCACGAGAAATAAATTAGACCCTAACTCTATATTATGACGTAGGGGAGAGAGCATGGTCGAATATGAAATACAATCTTCCTGAATTATTTTGCTTTTGTTCGTTTTTTGGACAGTTTCCTCATTCAAAAATAGGCCTTGAGTCTATTAAATAAGGTTTATTTTATAATGAACGGTTCTGCGTAGTCTGCTTTTGGGCGGTTGGCTCTTGGTCATGTATGAGTCTCTCTCCTCGAAAGCAATGGTCATTCTGCTTTACTATTTTTTTCAATTTTCGGTTGCTTTTTATTTCGTATCTCTCGAGTTCATAATTATTATATTCTTGTTCTGCAAGCAATTTGTAAAACTTAAATGCTCGCTCATTAAACCAGATTTAGCCACATTCAGTAAAACCTAAATATTTTGTTG
This sequence comes from Diarsia rubi, assembly GCA_932274075.1. Taxonomy (NCBI): domain Eukaryota; kingdom Metazoa; phylum Arthropoda; class Insecta; order Lepidoptera; family Noctuidae; genus Diarsia; species Diarsia rubi. The sequence goes on along the minus strand of OW026417.1, from coordinate 10,054,737 downwards.
CTTGATTTTAAATAAAAATGTTTGTAGATATTTCGAGCGAACTTGGTTTTAAGGAAAAAATCTTGATAATGTTTTAAATGACTGATCGCTTGTGATATTTCATTTAATACAGAAATTCTCTAGAGAAAAACTTTCCTTTTCATGTTGCCATCCAAAGATAAAATCAATTCCCCAGCTCTCGGTAAAATATTTTCATTTTGTTTTCTAGCCTCTTTGCCAAAATATACAACAGCACATTACCCTACTTTGCCAATGTCAAAGAAATCAGGGCGTGACATAAAAATCATATTAACTGGATGTACATAGGAATGATTTAGGATACCAGTGTCAAAGTATCAAGCTCCCAAAAATGGGTTACATCCGCAGCAAGATCTCCGCACATTACACGTACTTGACATCAATCCAACACCGTTTTAACATCAAATTGACACGTACCGCGTGTGGTCGACGCATCGCACACTTATTTTATCAGTAAATATAGAAAGCTTTAATCGTTAACAAAAAGATAAAAATCCCACATTTAAATGCTTTACCGTGAGAAAGCCGAAAGTGATGTCTAAATCGAAATCATCATCTCTGCAATGAATGTAGGTTACATTAGTATAAATTATGTGCGAAGAACTGAAACCAATAATACCGGATACCCTGCAAAGATCTTCACTACACGCTGCACTTAAAAACACATCTACCCTCACTGCCATCGGTTCTACGGTTAATATAGAGTGTAGCTGAAGTAGCAATAAGTCCATTGCCACTTCAGGTTACCCATTTTGGGATCTTTGTAAACAATTCTGGTTCTTTGTTGGATCACCTCGTTCCGGATATGATACCCCAAGTATAGTCCGCCCCATAGCTCGCTGAGCAACCGTGAGTGACCACGTGTCAATCACGTAGGTCTGCTCTGCATGGGTGGAGCACCACCGCCTCCTCGTCGAGGTGATCATCGGTTCCCGAGCGAAGAGGCACAAGAAGCTGTAACCTCCTTCTCCAAAGGACTTCACGCTTCACCGGACGCGTGAGAGAAAGCGAAACCTCACGCCCCAGCCATCGCAACAGAAGAAGACGCCCCGGGAGTCGGATGTTGCAGGAAGATTTCTTTGCTAGTATTATTAATTTGAGCGAGTTGTTTAGTCCTTAGGCTATGTGGAAGGTATAGGATTGCACAGACATTAAGCTTGCGCACGCGTCATCACTGACTGTGAAACAGGCTGCTGCTAACTTTAGTCCTGTGTGATTTTAACTGTTTTGATGCTGAAATCTGTCAATAAACACCAATATTTAAGGCTCGAGGGAAACTGGTAATTCAGGTAAATCAATTTTTACCAATGCCCAGAACAATACCCTGGTTATGTATTTTCACAGCTTCGCACTGCCACCAAATCTCCCGCTCAGCAATGGAAAGTATTGGACCTGTTTTTTGCGGAGACTGCCGTTCAGAAAATTCTAGTGTATTTGACTAGTGTTCCTACAATACTTCCCCGTTCTCGGTTTACTTCTATCTTTTCAGATTTTAGTCATCATGGTGAGCAAAAGCCAACATTGATAATACCAAAATCATTGCGTAATAAGTAAATAAACTGTAGATTTGGTTTTTCTTGTAGCTCCTACAGCAGATTTTGCAACCTGTTTGACTAATCATGCAAGTGTCACAATATTTACTATCTTCAAACAGCATTGACCCACTAACACAGCCTTCGGCCTCACTTTCCTGCAACACAAAAATTACATGTCAGTGAAAATTACCTTTTTATTTTTTTGCTCGTTTTTTTGCTCGTACACTGCAGAAGTGCAGTGTACGAGCAAGAAAAATATAAAAAGAGCGGACGCGATGGCCGGGTCACGTCATCACGGACCATCTGCCATGAATATGATTATCCTCGTTTTATGAACTAAGTGTTTTACACACGGGAACTCAGCAATTAGTGCGCGCTACGTCGGTAGCACTTTGAAAATTTTCTTCGAGTCGAACAGGAAGTTAAAAACTAACAAACTCTTCGGAAACTTCATCAGGAAGACGAAACGAAAGTAGTGGTCAGCATGGCATCGTAATATTGGGTTTTCGTTAAAGGTTTTGGGTCAGTAGAATTTTTGAGAATGTATTCTTCAGCAGCAAATCGGAGAGACAATCTTATGATCTTCAAGGAAATAACATTGGTCCCCTTTACGAATTTTTCCCAATGACGGTTATGTCTTAAACCAAAAACGTATTCTGCCGGTCAAATTCGGTCTCTCGTGATGTGTTTGGAGACCAAATTTAATTAAATATCCAATTAAACAAGAATGGGGAAGCAATTTGCCACTGCAAGTCAAAGTTTAAGCTAAAGCCACCTGTGTAGGTTTTCTAAACACAACTGTTTATATATTTAACAGACCAGTAAACTATAATATCAGCGAGAAATTCTCACTGTTGGGTATCCGAGTGGCCTAAAGTTGCAAACTGGGCGATAGTCTGACACTTCAGCGAAGCTTCTTGTAAATTTAGCTCGTTGCCCTAACCCCAGACAGCATTTAGGTCAATATGCTATGTTTAGGGTTGCCAACCGTTCTAAATGTGCTGAGACATACGGTTTCTTTATAGCTACCCATATGAAGCACGATATTTTTGCGTTGGATACGGTATACGTTCGATTAACATTTTGCTTTCAAATATAGGCAAATGTTTGCTGGTTTCTGTACCAAAATATTACCAAATTATGTATTCTTTGTTGTCTTAGCAATTATTATGAACATAAATAATAATGACGAAGATGACATTTTCGCACCCTATAATATAAAACAAAAGAAAATGGTGCCATTTCAAAGTTAATAGAGCATCACGATAGTACAAATGCTTCCACGTACATGTATACGAGTAAATTGATATTCTCATAAAAAAAAACTTCAAAGGCATGCGTGCACTCCTTTTCTCAGAAAGAAACCATGTCAAGGATGTACACACATACACGTCATGCAGCAAAAAAACAAGCTGTACATGTATACAGCTCTTCGAAGAAATGCTTTTTTAAATGCCTGTCTTCCGCCCGTTAGTGTCCTATAAAACATACCCTCACATGTAGTTACTATCTGTATATAAGAACTAGGCTGGAACTCACTGCATATTTAGAATTGCTAATTGCAATGCAAATTTTCCACTTTCCATGTCACGCGATTGAAATATTACCTTCTGTGCTATGAATACGTTTTTATGACTGTTTTAATGCACTAAAGCTGAGTTAAACTCGTGTTTTGTCAGTTTTTTAATTACGTTTCAAATGAACTTTTCTGTTTGAAGTAATGTTTCTACAAAATGGAGATTTACAGATTAAGTATTTGTACAGAATTGAGGTTTAAAGATTGATTTGTCACCAAGATTACTATGATTTCAAATTATATAAATGAATTTGAGGACAGACGTGAAAAGTAACCTGTATTTAGCACATTTTCGTTCGAGAAAAATCTAGCCCAAAATATTTTTATTGCAAAATATTTGCTTTTGATATTAACGAACCGGATTCCGTGTACCATAAAGAAAAAAAAACAGAACAGAAAAAGGTAGAACAACAAACCAGAAGATCCAATACCTCGGTAGGTCTGTTTTGTATCATAGTTTTTATTTCCTTTCCGGGACATTTCTGTAGAGGTCAGATTTTTATGTTTTCCTTGTTTCCCCCGTTCTTTAGGTCGCAGAGAGCATTCTTATGAGGCGTTGGCATTGCTGATACGCCGCCATTTGTTCCTTATTTACTGTTTTAGATTGTGCTCCTTCTCGTGCGATACAAGGACTTTGATACCAGTAAAGAGGGGTAGGTAATGAAATAAGTTTTTAACTCTGGGTCAAGGAATTTTGGTTTTATATAATTCATATATTATCCTTTATTTGCCTAAGCGATTATAGTGTTATCGTATTATGGTCTCCTCAAAAGTTACAAAACAAATGAAAATTGTTTCAGAAAATATTCTGGGATTATGACTTGACCCAAAATTAGACCAATTATCAGCTTTAGTTGTAGTAAATAATATATTTCACATGATCCAAATAATTTTACTTCACAACACATATGAAATGAGTAAGTTTTTATCACGGTCGCCACGATAAATCATGTTTAACGTAATATTACGGCAGAAGTAAATACTTATTAATATGACAAAACAAAATATCATTAATCAGCCCTACTAAGCTTTTATAAAACAGAGAAGCTTCCCGAATATTTTTGTACCTTGTCGCCTGTCACAGTAGTTAAGCGCTCTAACGTTTTTCGACTAACTTATTCATGTCTAAAACGGCATTGGATTGCAGCTTTAAATTTAGCGTATTGGGAACAGTCTAGACAAACTAGGTCGCGCCTTGATTGCTTCCAGAGAGACTATTTAGGCTTTCTTTTTAGTTTAGAGGTTTTTGCTGTTGTTTGTTTCAGAATAAAGATTATACCAATTAATAGAGCGCCATCGTTTGATTTTCTGTGTTTTTCAAGGCATACAAAATTTTTTTTTTGTAAGTGTGGTGTAAAACTAAAAAAAAGTCATTTAAATCGAGTAATAATAGACAATTGAATAGTGAAAAGTAATTAAATAGTTGAAAATGTACGTCAAGTTGGATGTAATTAAAGGCAACCCGACCTGCCGTGTAGTGAAACGGTTTATTTTTTACGTTTACTGCCTCTAATATTTTTTGTAGCCGAATTTATATATCATGCAGTCCCTTCCAGTTTTAAATCCAATTAAAATAATTAAACGCAATCTCAATAGAATGGAATAGAAGTGACTTTTATCCGTTGCATCATCCACTGGGAAATTTGCTTTTCAACAGAAATAGTATTCGGCATGACCGTGCTAGATTATTTATAAACTACTTGCGGACTTGTTTCTTTTCTTTTCCGGAATAAGGGAAAGTTTTACCTTTTATTAATTAACTTATTTATGAGAAGTATTATAAACAAAGCTTTGTATTACCATAAATTATTCTGGGGCTGCCTTATTCGTAAGGTTACTTACAGCACCGCTAATAATACTTAATAAACATTTATGCATAGAACTTGAGCTATTTTCAATCCAAACAAGGTACTTACACAGCATCGACACATCACGCAGGGCTCATCGATTGTTGATACAAACGACTTGTCGCGTTCGTTCTGAGTGAAAAGAGGTTGATATGTACGCGTTGTCACGGCCCCGGCATTAAAGAGATATTGCGCAGCATAAATTTACCAGTCGGATCTCTGAATTAAGTGGGCTTTTATTTGTTGCGTCACGTGCCACGCCGAGGCCTCCAGATCCCACGCCTGTTTAGGTCGCCATAAACTTTTCAGGTTTCCGTTCTTGCTGAAAGGGGACTAATAATAATGCGAAATGTCCCGTCATAAGCGGCGGCCGCTCCTTACATTATGTGGATAAATAAAACACATTTTGGTTTATCCACTTGCGCAGTTTTTCTGCGGGCCCCCGGCGCTTTTCATTTGCCAGAAGCCACAAGGTAAAGGGTTCACACGTTCTCCGTGCCGTGGTTGCAATTTCCTTTTGTGGCGGTCATTCGTTAAATTTTCATCGGTTGGCAGGGTCAAGTGCGCACACACTGCCCGCTCGAACGCTTCATAATTTAATTCTAGCCGGACATTTGGAGCTCATAAATAACACAAACCAAACTAAATTTGCGCTATATTTATAATTCACGAGGCAGACTCAAAGCGCGGTTTATAGTTAATAATTGAATAAGGTGTTTTGTTGATATTTTATTAATATTAACAGAATTTGAACGATTTAAACATCTCTTGTTTCAATTAATCATGTTTTCGTGGAAGTGATAGGCAGGAAATTAATTGTGTCAAATGTTCGTTGCCGGTATATTGTCTACAAAATGGTCTACTTTATTGGGTGTCGTATTTTTTTTTTGTAAAATGTATCTTGGTTTTACAATGCCTTTGATAAAGTGGGAAACATTTGTCCCCATGATAGCTTCATGTACATCACTACATTCTTTGTAGTGATGTTTTCAAAAACACTAGTATTTTTATACAGCATAAAAATACTAGTGTTTAACCAGCAGTTAACGATTGCAATGTTTCAGTTTAAAGAACCAATATTGATATTATGCCATACTGCCATCGTATAATTAACATCTGTTGCGGCTTGCAACTGTTTATATCCCGAATTCAGATTTTTTTGTGTAATGCTATGATAGGGAAACCGTATGAGGACGTTTATTTAACCAGAGCCTTCAGACTTACACGCTAAAAGGACGCTTTGTATGAACGTAAAGAATTCTCGGAAATGCCGGCAAAGAATTTTAACGCTTTGCATTCACTGTGAGTGAAAACTTAATTAAAATATTCCATAAATTCAGTAGGCACTCAACAACACGCTCATACCAAACAACTCATTTACAATACAATTCGCAAAGTTAAATCCACAATACTCTTATTTATCTTTATCCGAATCCTCTCAGTAATAAAAACAAAACTTACGTGTGTTGTGTACATACGGAACATATTGTGTACCAGGGGTTAATCCGACGGTGCAAAGGATTAAAATGAAATTACAGTATTAGGAAGCAAAGCGAGGGGTGCCGTTGATTGCTTCGCCCGGTTCAAGTCGAGTCACGTTAGAGGTGTAATTTTGCAAAAAGGGGTGAGTGTAAAGTAGTAGAATTCGCGAAGAGTCCGTCTAGGCTGAGATCGTGGCTCGCGGACGCGAAGGAGCTACTAAATGAGTTAACTTTTCCCATTTATACTCACATTATTCCCATTAACTTCGTCGCCATTCACAGTATGTACCTCCTTGATAGCTGCTACTAATTACAGGTGCTCCAATTAACGAGTTATATCGTTCGGTTGTAATCTCATCAGTGAGTTGAACTTGTTAAGCGATCTTTACAATTAAATAGTTATTTTAAGACCGTTTTGGAGGTGGAACTTTGTATGTACTTGGTTTTGTGTTAACGTAAGTTTAATTAATAAGCTTATAGCTTTTACAGGGTTAGATTTTGTTAGAGGTAATTTCAATTAAAGGTGTTTGTTTATTTCAGGACGTTCTATTATTTTGAAAGATTACTTACTCAAAACACGAGGATCTGCATGTGTAAACACACAGACATGTTGGATCACGTATAAAGGTTGTAAAAATAACCTCAAAGAAGCCGACAGGCACTTGTACTGCCAATCAACAAAATAAAAAAAACACCGTTTTAATTTTTATGGCTTTGGATCATAACTGGAAACCTCTCTTATGGAGATATTGTCTGTCAAAGTGTATTCTTACATACTGTTTATTACCATAAACAGAATAAACAGTAATAAACAGTATAATCGATAAAATAAATTAAAAAATATGAAGAATCATATTTTTTTAACTCAGTAAACATCCCTATTATGGTAATAAACAGTATAATCGATAATCTAACAGACGGACTAATTAGAAAATTAGTCCATCTGTTAGATTATCGAAAAATATTGTATATGTATTTTTTGTTTTACCAAATCAATAAAAAATTACCTCGATAAAACGCGTCAAAGATTTGAGTGGGGGTTACTGACGTCAATAACTGCAAAAAAATCATATTAATGTTTTAGAGAATGACGTCACACGAGTTTTCAAAGCACTGCATCTTCTTCATTGTTTGTTTACGTGAAAAAAGAAAAAAAAATAATATCCAATATTTTTGGAAATCTTTCTGACGGACTAATTAGATTTTTTTAGTTAACTAGGTACCCTATTACCTCCATGACCCGTTTACTATTCAAAACGTGCATCCGCATAACATTTTGAGTGTGTTACGATGAGTTGTACCGTAAAACGTAATTTTGCACCAACTTACAAATGTTGTTTCCCGGCAATAAACATAGGGTTATTTACATACTAGATATGTGTGGGGGCGTGTGTCGGGAAACTCTCCAATGAATAAGTCCTTTTAGGTTACGAAATATATTTCGAAGGTTCACAAATTCCAAGTTAAAATTATATAATTGAATTCTTATGAAGTAGGTTTAATATATCAGTGTCCGTTCCCACCGAAGTTAGGTAAAAAAAAGACGATGACAATAGTCGGTGACGTCTGAAGCGCGGTGTCGTAATACGAACGGTCGCTTTGTAGGTACGATGTGCTGAGCTTGCAGGTTGGCCTCGTAACACCTCCCATGCCAGATGAGCAACTATTTGGTGACCTTGACGCCAAAAGTTGCGGCTCTTCTTTCATCTTCTGTCAACTCGATATTAGCTGTTTCAGTTGCAATATTTACTTTCGCAGCTCGACGGCGGCGACGTATAATATACCAAATGCTCAGTGCGCTTACGCCGAATAGTATGAGTGAATAAAATGGAATTGTGGTATGGTACATTCCAATCGTATCTAATGATTCAACTGGTATTTCGTCTTGCATGGTAATTTGGTTCTGAATTTCGCGAAGACTGCTTAGATCTGTAGTCTGCAAATGGAAACTGCGTGTCTTCGCCAATATCTCATAGTGCGGTAGAGCCATGAGTTCTAATGGTTGCCCGACTAATTTGTTATCCAAATTGATTAAGCTGATCTCTGGGGTTTTTATCTTGCAACCTTGAGGAACGGTGACCAAAAAGCTTCCTCTTAACATCTGATGTCGTTCTTTTCCACAGGATAGTTTTACTTTTGTACTGTTGGGGAAAGCAATTATGTAGTGGTAGCTGTCTAGCTCAATCAGAGCTTCCTTGGTCAGAGAGATAGGCGTGGTTTTGCACGTTACATCTATCTCCTGAGATTGTATGAGTTTTTGAATACAGTCTGTTTTTGAAATGATCTGGTGGACGATCCTCTGCTCGCATAGGTGCCAAGAGCTGACCTTCGGGCATTCAGCCTCTATATACACAAATTCCTGAGAATTGGATGCTATATAAGGTGCAGGTGGTACTATAATAACGCTATTTTTATTTGGAACGGGGCACAATTCATATAACTGATACTCAGTAGTAAATGTAATAGGAAACTTTATGACTACTACAACTGTGGACTCGGTAAAAAATGAAGCTAAGTTTAGTATCTCGTAATAATTTCTAATATCTAAGTCAATGATTTCGTCAGAGCTATAAATACGTTTTAGTTGGCTTATCATATTTTTAAGATCTTTGACAGAAAGTATGGAATGATGAACTGATTTATCTCGACTAAAGGCTAATATATTTTCTATCCTATTAATTTCACTCAGTAGTTCTTGTACGTTTTCGGTCAAAATCGCGAAAAGTTGCACAAGATGAGCGTAATGAATTATTCGCTCATTATCATTATTAGTCATATTCATGACATAAGAAAGAGCTTTTTCCAATCTTCTTTGATTAATTGAAAGATTGCGGATTATCTGGTTTTGCTGAATTGTCATTTCTTTGTATAATGTAATATGCTTGTTAAACGATTTTGAAATAGTTTCATCATTTTTATTTAAGATACGTAATGCATTTTCAAATTTCAGGGCGTCATCGTTGTCTAAATTTCCAGAAATACTTTTGATGATTGTGCCTATTGGATTGATCAGTCCTCTCTTAACTCTGGTTGGCCTAAATGTATCTAACTGCACCGAAACTTTTTCTAACTTTGTGTATAAATGTTTAATCTGATAGTCGAAGACAGTGCTGTCCCCGTGTGATAATTTATGTGTAGCGACGGCAAGTTGAGATTTCATAGTGTTTACTTGAGATTCAATTTCTTTAAGGTCAATATCTTGCAAGAATGTGTGGAAGTGAGATATAATTTTGGTAGCACCGAGATTAAACGGTAGTATACCCGGTCCATTATCTAGGCTGTCAAAACGTATGTCTTGAGCACCAACTAGGAAAACCGGCAGCAATAATAAGTACCTGTAACAATGATGAAGAGTGTCATTTCTTTGGTGGTCTTTTTAACCGTGATTTAGCGACCGGACCACGACTTTTTGCGGTGTAAATGTGTACAGGTAAGTTCTTAAGTACTTTGTCTTGAATAAATCGAGGTGCCAATTTTTGTCTACTTGCCATTGGATTTCGTAAATGTATGACTTGATCTTGTTCACAATCTAAAACGGGTTCCCTATCAGCGTTACGCCGCTCCATTATCTCTATACGATCGGATAGTGCACAGTCATGAATAATTTTATACACCGTTTCCATTCTACTACGATGTTCTTGGATATAAGTTTGAAGATATCGGTCCGTCATATTTAAATCAACGGGATTCCGAGGATCAAAATGTCCAGAAATGACATCAAATGGTCTACACTTGGTTAAACTGTGGATAGAACTATTGTAGGCGATTAACGCGTATGGTATAAGACTTCGGGTAGGCTCGTTTTTATGCTGAATTTTAAATAATCGTAAGTGTTCCAAAAGCGTACTGTGGAAACGTTCTATGATACCGTTTTCATTTGGTGCATATGCACTAGTCATATGGTGTTCTATCTTATGTAAACGGAGAAATTCTGACACTACTTGATTACTAAATTCGGTACCCTGATCCGTAGTTAAATTTAAAGGAAACCCATAATGAGTACTGTAAGTTAAAAGGGCTTTTAATATATTGGGTGCAGTACAATCGGGTAAAAGATACGCTTGAGCGTATTTGGAAAATGAGTCTATGATAGTCAAGTATTTGTCATGGTCAATAGTCAGAACGTCTGCGTGTGCTAATTCAAACGGTTGACTTGATGGAGGTACAACTCTGAACTGCGGACGTATTGGATTTCGGTCATACTTTGCACATCTGCATATATTACATTCGTTAATAAATTTAGTAATATCTGTTTTAATTTTCGGCCAAAAGTAACGTTGTGACAGCGAAAGGTAGGTTTCGTTGATTCCGCGATGATTGGTCTTGCCTTCGTGGTATTTTTTTATTATTTCAAGTTGGTTTGACTGAACATTAACGTTATGTACCTCATATTTGACTAAAACTAAGTTCATCGATGAATTTTCGAAAGTTTCCTGTAAAATCGGTATTATACTCAACATTTTTTCGACAGGATTTACAAGAATCGCTGTCCGGAGTTTTGGATCGACGTGAGACTTTACAACGCTAATAAGACTGCCTTCAATGCTATGTTCGTTAATGTCTACAGTAGTTTTCTGAAAGGACTGAAAAGGTTGAGTTGTGGTTGGTCTACTTTTAGGGTTACCATTTATTATATTTATGACTAACTGTCTCTTAAATTTATTTAAAGGTTCGTCCGATATTGGAATTTCCAGAACAGGGTTTTCTAAACTTGTGTGTATGGTTTCAATATGTGGGGAGGCGTTACCTTCTTGATGCTGCAGGTCATTTGATCCTCTATCAAAAACTGAGTGAGCCGTGAGGGTTGATGACGAATGTATCGGGCTGTTTCCTTCAGCAGTTAGTGTAGAAGATGTATCCGAGTGTGCTGTTTCAGAATGATTAACGCACAAGGACATAGTTTCATTTTGGTTGATTTGAATACGTGACAGAGCATCCGCATTAGTATTGAAATTACCTTTTTTATGGACAATAGTATAATCATATTCTCCTAACTTTAGTCGCCATCTCGTGAGACGTGATCCTGGTTCTTTAAGATTCATAAGCCAAATTAAGGGTTTGTGATCCGTTATTATTTTAAATTCTCTGCCGAAAAGGTAAGGCCTGAAATATTTGGTAGCCCAGACTATTGCGAGTAGCTCTTTCTCGATCGTAGAGTAATTAATTTCGCTATCGTTCAAAGTTCTAGACGCATAGGCTATGGGTTTGTCAGAACCGATAGGTCCCTGAGAAAGTATTGCTCCCAAAGCCACGTTTGAGGCATCCGTGGTTAAAATAAATTCTTTGCTGAAATCTGGATATGTTAGAATAGGGTCATTTGTAAGAAGAGTTTTACAGTGTTCAAAGCAGGTCAAGTACTCTGAATTCAAATTAATTTTAGCGCCTTTTTTAAGACATGACGTAAAGGGTTTAGTGACACGTGCGAAATTCGGTATAAAACGTCTGTAGTAACCAAGTAAACCTAAAAATGCCTTAATCTGCTTAGGAGTTTTCGGAATCGGATAATTTACAATAGCTGATATTTTATCCGGGTTTGGCTTCACACCGTCTGTAGTAATTATATGACCAAGATAGGGTGTTTCATGTTTGAGAAATTCCGACTTATCCATCTGAATTTTTAAATTTGAATTTCTAAGACGTTCAAATATGGCGCGTAAATTAACAATATGTTCTTGCAAGGACGTAGAAAATACCAAAATGTCATCCATGTATGTGGTACAATTAGGCAATCCGCGAAGGACATTGTCCATCACGCGTTGAAACGTAGCCGGAGAATTTTTTAATCCCATGGGCATTCTAACATATTCAAAATGCCCCTGCTCTACACTAAATGCCGTTTTTGGAATATCGGACGGATTTAGCTGAATTTGTAAAAATCCAGATTTCAAATCTAATGTCGAAAAGTATAAACATCTTCCTAACTTGTCTAAAATATCATTAATGTTCGGGATCGGATATTTATCATTTATCGTTTTTGCATTGAGTTGGCGGAAATCAATGACTAAGCGCCATTTAACCTGACCAGACGCGTCACTTTTTTTTGGTACTATCCATATTGGAGCGTTCCAAGGCGATGAAGATGGTTGAATTATACCTTGGTGTAACATTGATTCTATTTGACTTTGTACTTCTTTCTTATGTACGTAAGGGTATCTGTAGCTTTTACTGTATACCGGGCTATCGTCTACGGTTCTGATGTGATGTTTGATTTCATTGGTAAAGGTTAATGGTTCATTTTCGAGATAAAATACGTCGGAATATTCTTTGCAAAGATTAATTAAATTGGCCGTCTCTTCTGCATTTAAATGATCTATGCGCAGGTGCGATAAAACTTGCCGAGTTCGCATATCGGTATTCACGGTCGTGTCTACTCGAGTTACTGGCATTGTTTGTTCGTTAAAGATATGTGCAAAGATAGGTTTTGTTATAGAAATTACAATATCATTATCCGTCGGATTTGAAATTTGTACATTAGTGTGATTATTTTCGGCGGATGATAAGCATTCGCTGATGTAACAGTCAGAAATTGGTTGTTCTTCAATGTAAATGTCTCCTTGCGCAATATTAGTAGGTACCTTGATAAACTGAGAAGTTTGTGCAGGTATGGTGATTTTATAAGAGTTGAAGCATTCAGGATTATATAAAACAATTGGAATTTTAGTAAATTTAGTTTCTAACGTTTGTGTAGCAAGGTCGATTTTTGCATTCCACTTTTTTAATTGTTCGCAACCTATCAACCCATCGAAGAAATTATGAAATCTGTACAGGTATAGTTTTATTGGCATAGAATCTTCAAATTCGTCGAAACAGGGCACAGTTAACGAGTAATAATTTTGGGTAGTCACGTGGGTATTTGTGACCAAAAAGGGGTCATACACAAGTGGGATATGAGGGTAACATTTTTCGTACGCTTCAGGGCTTATAAAAGACTCATTTGCACCTGTATCGATTAGAAGTTTTATTGGTGGATTATTTATTTGAATATAAGGCAAATGGCGTTTACCGTGCGAATTTAATTCTATTTGAGGGTATTGTTCTCCAAGGTTGGGCAAAAATTTGAACTCTGGAGGTTCTGTCCTTCTTCAAAAAGTAGATTTTCAACGTCAGGCTCGGTCAAAAAAATGTTAGGATTAGTTGTATCTGTATTAGGAACATCAGTGTTCTGGATATTGCAATCATAGTAGCAATAATTTTCGTTAAACGATTCGTTGAAGTTCGCTTCCCTAATCTGAGGAACATTATTCACATTCAGTGCCATACTGCGTCTGCCATTGTAGTTCATGGGTGGCAGAGTACGCGCAACGGGGTAACTTATGCCACTCATAGGTTTTGGATAATTGTTCTGAGGTGTTTGGCGTAGTGGGATTCGAAAGCCAGTTGACATGTTGGTAGGGGGTGCTCCGAACATTTGTTGAGTCCTTGTAGGTCTCGGGTAGGGTTGTCTGAACTGATCTGGTCGTGCAAGTTGTGAGTATTGTGGTGGATATATAGATCCCAAAGGCTGGATTTGAGGTCTCGGAAATGTTTGAAATGTTGAATTTTGATTTGCTGGCCTAACCGAACGAAAATTAGGGTGTGACCAAGAAGTAGAAGGACTAACCTGCTCATTTTGGGGTTTTTCTTTTGCTGGTACTGATTTATTCCGTTTTTGGAGATATAATATATTTAATTCGTCTTGAGCGTATTCGAGAGCGCTTTCAAGATTTGAAGGTCTCATGCATCTTATCCTAGATCCTAGTGGTTCTTCCAAACCTTTCAGAAAGCTCTGTAAAGCTAGTTTTTTATAAAGAGTTCGTTTAGATTCTATGGTAGTTTTTATAGATTCGTGTAGTTCGACGTACGTCATAATTGTGCACAACAAGTGTTGGACTTTTTCGTAAAAAACTTGTACTGTATCGGTTCCCTGAACTAAGAGAGAGAGATCAGTATACAACGACGATTCATCTCTGTGATCTGAAAATGTATTAATTAAGGTTGATCTTATACCATTCCAATCACTTGGAATTCCGTTAGTTGCCAAAGTACGTGCAGCACTACCAGTAATCTTGTTTAAAATCCCATTGATCAAAGATAAGTTCGAAAGCTGACGTCCTGGTTCTGGACTGATATAAGTGAGCACTAATTGATCGCACAAGTTCAAAAACCTAGTTAAAACATTTGGATTTCCGTCAAATTCCGGAACTAGTCTAAGTGATTTATAAATCTTATCTGATAAATCTATCTGATTCATGTCGACTGTAGAACTACTACTCGATTCTGTCATGGTTTCTAAATTTTCTACTGTATCCTCTAAATTACGAAAGACGTCACTTCGCGCGATGCGGAGTTGATTGCGCCTACTAAGACTAAGGTCCCTATTACTACGTGGGTGAAAAATTTTGGAAAATTATAGTACCCTGCGTTAGAAATATAGCAACCAATAATAGGACTTATGTACTTACATGAGTAGCATTGCTTGCGAGCGTTGTTTCATCGATTTTTGGATGTCCCAATTTCCGTAGCAACAGCTTCCTTGACAGGCCTCCAATAGGTTCTTCGTCCAGACAGTTGATGCGGCGTTTTCCTGATTTTTAGGCATTTCACATCACCACACCTTAAGTCTGTAACGAGCACCGACTGCGCCAGATATGTGTGGGGGCGTGTGTCGGGAAACTCTCCAATGAATAAGTCCTTTTAGGTTACGAAATATATTTCGAAGGTTCACAAATTCCAAGTTAAAATTATATAATTGAATTCTTATGAAGTAGGTTTAATATATCAGTGTCCGTTCCCACCGAAGTTAAATAAAAAAAAGACGATGACAATAGTCGGTGACGTCTGAAGCGCGGTGTCGTAATACGAACGGTCGCTTTGTAGGTACGATGTGCTGAGCTTGCAGGTTGGCCTCGTAACATACTGAAGGATATTATTATTTAAAAAAATATAGGGTTATTTAGTTTGTTAATGATGCTTGGTTGGTTATAGCTTCTTAAAGGATCCGTTAACATTCTGTGACAAACATAATTATCTAAGACTAGCTGTTGTGAATTATTTTTAAATAATAATATCCTTCAGTATGTATCTATCTCAGTATGCTACATTTTCAAATAGTTTAGAGATTTAAGTTATAATATGACCGTCGTATCTATTTATTTATATAATCTTAAAAAAGATACAAAACAAACTAAAAAAGTTGTTTATCTAATTTTATGCGCCCTTCTCTTTAAATAAATATTCAACACTTTAAATAAAATAAAACATAAAAATTCTGTCTAAACCCAGCTACGGTCAGCAAAATATTCAGCTTGTTTTTGCACTTGTTCGCAGTACGGTCGGGGCATAAAAGACACGTGAAATAACCTATGAATATTAATCATTTGGACGAAAAAGGGCAAAAACATTATGCCTTTAGGCTTAATTATCGTGTTGCGTGTTTTTCGTTATTACAGTGAAACCACACCTTTATTTTGTGCTAGAGAAATGTTTAATGTTCACAAGGCTTTGATAATTGTTAGAGTAATAGGCACTTGACAGTGGCGATACCTACTTAGTGCTCCTTTCAAATCGACATAGAAGAGAATTTAGGCTAGTCATTAAATTTTTCATCAGAACTGAAAGTAAGCAGTAATAAAGTAATAAAACTGGCCGTGAAACATTTATCGGCCTGAAAAATACCTACTGCAATTTATAAGCATAACAGTTTATTGATTCACACAACTCCAAGTCTAGAACGAAAACATAAAAGCGCTATACGTCCTGCACAGCCTGCACGTCTTAGTAAAACTGACGGACATTCCACAATCCTCGAAACATAGTATACTGACAACCAACTCTATATAGCAGTCACATTAAATTATTAACCCCACTCACATTCAAACAGCATATAAGCACCCCACAAAGTGCCTCACCAAAGAGGTTCTATATGAAAAATTTAAAATTCGAGGTAGCCCGATGTGCCACGAGAAACCACGAAAAGCCACGAAGACAGATGTTCAAGCACGTGTCTAAAGAATGCCACTGAGGTACTGAGTTACTGACACAGAACGGTAAAGTCGCACTTTACGAGCCAGCCAGTATTCACCGTCGCTAAATAGCCACTGAACTCATAAAATCTTTCAGAAGTCGTCGGAACTATTTTATTCTTATTGTGTCTTTATCAGTACTGTAATATTTCTTTGCAGCTTATTAAACTGTTGGAACTGAATCGTTGAGAACTTTTTGTATTTTCTTTACTGTGGATAGTATTTCTTTTGATTAGCGTTCTCTTGGCGTAAGATGTTCTATTTTATAAGGAATGTCTGATTAAACATGGATGTTATTTCTCTCTTTTGTGACTTTGCCTGTGTCCTCTGTGTAAACTATGTTTTTGTATTTTATTCTGTGTAAAGTTTTAAAGACACAGTTTCTTTGTCGGTGGTGTGGTTCTTGTTAAAGATTTTTACCCATAAATTCTTCTCTTATATTCTATCGAATAAATTACCTTACACGGTCGCTAAGCTTAATTAAAATTCTCAGCGAGACTGTTGCTTATTTAACGCGGCGTATAAAAGTCGGCTAACAAAAAGATCCAAGTGCATAGCACCACATTATCCCATTGTGTTGCGAACTCTTTTGATCTTTAACCCGCCACTGTAAGTGGGTTGAGCAGTGCCAAGGCCAGCTTAATTGAGCTCGCGTCACTCACAAGGCCGAGCGTAGATCAGAAAAAAAAGTATTAAAATAAGAATAAAAAAGAAAAATAAATATGTGAAGAATAAGAAAGAAAGAAAAAGTTTTTATTGGTTTCACACAGGATAAAACAAATTGACAAAAAAAAATAAAAAGTAAACATAAGAGAAACACTTAAAATTATAACATACTATAGTTCGGCCGTTCAGAGAATGCGTTCCTGACACGTCGCGATTGAACTGACGACGTAACTTTGTAATGGCGTTGCAGTTACGATAAAAATATTTTTGCTGGTTGTTTACCGTTTTAACAATTGATGAGCATTAAAACAACATTATTATATCAATAATCAATGAATGTTATAATTTTGTGCCAAACTGAGTGTCAAATAACTTGGTAAACAATATTTTTCTAAATCTATACTGCGCTATTACAAGGTTATGTCAGCGCTTTATATTTGTAGTGCTGTGCTAAAAATAACAGGCAAGTATCGTAATCTGTTCATAAACAGTTATACTTATATTTTAATATAAAATAATACGCTTTGTTTTTCTTTTTAAGAATTTGAAAATAATGGACTATAAGATAACTTTTATGAAATATAAAAATAAAACTATGACCAAACCGAACGCGCGAAAGAAAGTAGCATTTTTATATTTAGGTTGAAAATGGTAACCCCAAATGGCGTTGGGCCGCCATTTTGTGACGCTAAAACAGTCGTCTGTTGTCGTTTGGTGCGCAACTGCGCATAGACCACGTTCTTCAAGTGTTTTCGATCTGTTTTTATTTGATTACCCGGCTTTCGTTTAATGGACTAGAAGGTTACGCCGCCCGCCACAATACTTCCCCGCCATTCAGCACGAAAAAGATGATGACCCTATTAAAAGAAGCCTGCGGGGAAGTCACAAGAGATGACTGGGCAAAGGTTGTTGAGAAGACTAAAAACCTGATTTTGGAACATTATGACCGAGATATGAGGATTGATTCTGTTATTGATAATAATATAATTATACATGTAGGCGAAGATGATGAAGACACCACCTCCTCAAGCGAATCGGAGTCTGATTAATATTCTGTACGCACATTCAATTCAATGTGCTTACTTTATTGCATAGAAATACAGATTGTAACTTTGTAACAAAGAATAAATAAAACAATTTTATTATTTGAATATTACCTTTTTTTGGTTTCCACTTAAATAACTAAAATATAAATTTTAAATGATTCCGCCAATTTAAAACGAAAATAATCTTAAAATAATGCGGCGGTTCATTTTGGAGGAACGGTAACGAACTCAGTGTTATGTTGTGCCCATCACTAGTCGTGACTAACTGATAGGTGTCAGGAACGCATTCTCTGAACGGCCGTAGTATAAGATTAAATTAAAATTAGTCCCCTACGAAGCCAAAAGGCCAATATCTCAGCATGGTGTAGTAACAAAACAAAAAGAAAAAAATATGTTTTTATTATGGTGTGTACCAACCAACCAACCCGCACTGGACCCGCGTGGTATAATTTAGCCCATTTACTCTCATAGACAGGAATATTTTAGGCTGATCATGCTTAACTACAAACACCATCTCACGCTTACAGAACGTTATCTATATTATAAATCTGAGTATTAATAAATCGACAGCAATACGGCATCGATATTTTAATTTGTCTTTCACAAATAAATTCAGCCCGTACCGTTAGAACTTTTCGCGTAGCTAATTGCCATTGGGCTACAATGTCGTAGCGGCGCGGTGGCAGCGGCGTAGCGAAATGTCACGTACAATGTGCCAAGAGCGCATACCTTGGAAGGCGTACATGCCTCCTTTATTTTTACAGAACGGCCTCAAACTGGACTCACGTTGCAAGCGTGACCGCTGTGCCCGAGTTTTTGGGTTTGATTCCCAGATTGGACAAAGTGATAATTGGTTTTTCCATCAGGACGTTCTCAGTAACAGCCACGGAGGCTGGATTTGTGCCCAGTTGATGGCAATAAGCTCGCCCCCTTTTATATGGGTACACCTCTGCCTAATGCTTCGGGGATAACAGGCGTGATGTAATGTTTTGTAACTCAGAAAAAGTAGTACTTATAGACTACTATCGAAGTAAAACAAGTTATTATTACTACATTATATTTGACCGCAACAGACAATAGAGATGTCAAAAAATGATGTTCTTATTCGTGGGCCTGAAGCCCCTTTTGGCTGGAGACTGGCCAAGCCATAAGTCGAGTTCCGATACCAAACTACTTTTATTTTAAAATTGAACAAAGGTGTATCGGCGTTACTCTCTTAAATACATAAAGGTATATGGAGCTTGCACATTTACCTTTAACGGTTTATTCAGTAACAATTTTTGTAAAAGAATATTTTTGCGCGTATTTGAATGGAAAGTTGGATTAGGCATATTTTGATGATATTTTATTAAAAACCGTTTATTATTCACAATTATGAATATTACATTTATTTTAAATTGTAAGTCGTAACGATAAATATCAAAGCAAAGCTGAAAATGTAAGTTTAATCACATGCACTTATGGGGATTTTATGTACAACGCTGATTTACAGAAAATATCACTAAATGCGTTTACAGACTGTTCCTTTTATATCTATCTATAAGTATTGATTTAAATATGAGTTCAAAACATTGTAATGGTACGTTAATGAAAAAAAAAACTAATAAGAACTAACTTGTTAGTCTAGGTCATCGGTCCACCTAGTGGGAGGCCTTCCAACGCAACGTCTTCCAGTTCGCGGTTGCCACTCCAGAACTTTTCGGCCCCATCGGCCATCCGTTCTGCGAGCAATGTTCCCTGCCTATTGCCACTTAAGCCTGGCGATTCTTCGGGCTACGTCGGTAACGGTCTCATAAGTCTATTAAAATTATTTCAAATTCACAAACTTATAAAGTGTTAACTCCAATATAATAAAGCACTCAATTCAAATTCAAAGCAGGTAATAAATCTTGAGTAGTTCACGTTATATTATATTGCTTTTTATAAAACAATTTTCAATTTTAAAGCCCCGTATAGATATTTTAAAATTCTCGTCTGAAATCCAGTCTGCTTTAGGTCCATATGTCTCATGAATTATTCAGTCTAAGTAGCGGGTTGTCCCACCCGGTGACACATATATGTATCTTACATACATATAACATACCTTCGTATCAAGTACGGGGGTGTATGCTGAAAAGACTGCAACCTGTCCTTTATTTATTTACTTATAGATGCCTCTCACGACTAAATGGATGTCTTCAGATTGCCCTGGGGAAAAAACAGGGGATCGAACTTGAATTTCGTTTTTCCAACAACTGTATTTTGAAGGTAAAGTCGTTTTCTTTGATCAAGATAGGTAGGTAAACATGGAAACGAGTGTACTAAGTTTGTGTAAATGATTAAAAATAAGTCTTTTGGATATATTTATTTTAGGTATGCCACTTTTTCACCGGAGTGTGCCACGTTGCCGTCGTGGTGGGTCTTGTACGTCTCAATGATCCTTGGAGCTCTGCCGGTAGATATACTCATTCCGGAAAGGTCCGGGTGTGAGAGACCAGACAAAGAGGGACACGCGAGGGGCACACCGCCCGGAGACGAGAACAGTGTTCGGGTTCTCGGGCGGTGTGCTTGTCGGAGGAAGTAACCCTACTTGCTGCTTTCTGGTTCCCGTCTGCTCATCAGACGTGACTGTGAGGGCAGCGAGTAGGCGGAGGGAGAGCAGGGACCATTTTTTTTTTTTTTTTTGGCGGGTGGAAAATCATCAAATAACCCCTCCCGCTTTTGGGTAGAGCGAAAGGGAGTGTCAGACTTCTACTGACTAAAAATCACCGCGGTTCTGAACAACCCGCAGCCCCGACGGGCGTCGGCCCTTTCAGGCCAGGGTCCATACCCTTAAAAAGACTATTCTAATGCCTTTACAACGAACCCAGAATAAAATTGTAAAAACATTATACAATTATCACTACCTCACTCCAACTAAAACACTATTTAAAAAACCAAATTATTAAATCTCAAACAATTACACACTTTCGGTACCTGTTTCTAATAAAAAAAATCACCACAAACATCGTACAATCAAAGCTAAAATTACATAAAAAACAATATTACACAACCTAAGAAATAAAAATAAATTACAACAAAGACAAGCTCGGACAAACTACGGAAAAAAAACGATATTGTTCAAAGGAGCACAGCTGTTTAACGACCTACCAAATGACGTAAAAGATTGTGATAATATAAACAGATTTAAACTAAAACTGAGAAATTACGTTCATGAAATGTAGTCATACCGCATATTAAATGTTAGCAATTACATGCTTCATATAAATTTGTTTTGTACTCCACCACCATGCATCGGAAGCAAAATGTATTATTTAGATATAAAAAAAATACATTGTTTCTCATTATAAGTGAACCTATTTTTCTTATGAGAATAAAATACTTTAAACAGAAAAAGGAATTCGGGAACGCCCGGACGTCTCCACTGTGAAGATCGGCCGGGGCACACCGTGGCGGTCTGCCCCGCTTGAGCCGGGCACCGCCGTGTTCTCGTAGCGACGATAGACGGCGGCAACCTCTCGCGTCCGGCCTCCTTCTGCGAAGCAGTGGTGCTAGCGAAGGAGGTGGCGGAACGTGAGAGGGAGAGAACCTCTCGTCCCGACCGCTGCGGGACATGCTCCTGGCGTCGGGAGCCACATGACGGCTTTCGGCCACCGTAGACGCGGGCCTGTGGACGGTGAGTAATGGGTTAGCTCACCTTCCGTCCGTCATATGACGACGACAGGCTGTGTTGACGGCGCGTTCGTGTAACGGCCGACGCCCGTCGGGGCTGTGGGATATTGTAAGAGATACCGCGGCCTTGACATATAGGGCTAAGAAGGAACATGGGTGGTTTTTAGTCAGTTGAAATCTGACACTCCCTTTCGCTCTGCCCAAGAGCGGGAGGGGTTTTTTGATGATTTTCCAAACGCCAATAATAAAAAAATATTGCCTGTTTTTATCAGACTGCTACTATTGGTTTAATGTTCGCAAGAGCGACTTCGAACACGAGATCCTGAGTTCGATTTCGGGGTTGGGCAAAGCGTCGTTGGGTTTGGTGTTCGTCTGTTAGTCTCAGTAGCAGCCATTGAGTCTGGATTTGTGCCCAGTTGAAGACAAAAATAGCCCAGTTTACACATTATGGGCAAAATGCGGGTGAACTATAAAGTACTTACACCAGGGGTGTACCTTATCTAAAGTTAAGCAGACCTAACCTTTCGGGGAAAACAGGCGTGATGTAGTGTTTTATGTAATTTTAATCGTTTTGTTAAAATTTTCAATATTGACTGTACGTACTGTAGGTACATATATAAAAAAAAAATCTAAAAATAAGCTTCTATAAAAATGCACTTTGAAGTAAAAAATAACTAAAAACTGAAAAAGCAAAATCATAAAAGATTATACATGCAAGATTCTAATGATATGCTAACAAACAAACTAACACGGCAAGTTGAATAAAAGCTTATAATGAATATTCAGATTAAATTCCAATACTAACGACCAACCGTTGAAAGGGAGCATAAATGTGAATAACAAAAGGCATATCAGTATCGATGCCGATGCACGATGGGGTTGCCAGCGAATCATATTGAATGACACTCGATTACATTTACATATACCTTTAAATAAGCAATATCTGATATTTGTGTTCGAAGGAGGGGAGGAAATTGAGTTTTGGTTGGTTATCAGCTCAACCGAACGAACTTTATTCAAATAACCACGCGTACCTAATTTTATCAAGTAATCTTGGTGGTCCTATCTCTGCCGCAATTTAAGACCCAGTCGTTAGTAGTTTTACGTTCAGTATCGCTTAACAATCGTTCATCGGTGTTTGCTAAAATTCATGGAAAAAATTGTAATAGTTGTTTTCATATAAATCTCAGATAATGTTCATTTTGAAACATAGATAAGTTTTTATGAGATGAAAACCATGTTAAAACCTGAGTTAAAATAAAATGTTCTTTGCTTAATCTTAATAACTTATTCTAGTTACAATTGGGAGAATTCATTTAAGCAAATAGTATGCTTGCCTTTCCCATGTTTTTTAATTGATATTAAGTTACAAAAAAAAAAAAAAAATAAGTTTGTAATAGTGAGTTCTCATGACATTTTTTCATAAAAACTCAGCTCTCAATAAGTACTCGCATGATTGATCTTCATTTTACATTTCAAATTTACGTATGTCCTTTCATCTTAAAATTTTCGTTAAAAAAAAAAAATAACGTATTGCTAAAATACATGCTATGCAGCGATTTCATTTATTTTTGGGTTTCTGCTTTTACACCTCTATATCTCAATCGACAAGCGGCGGATACAGACACGGATAGTTTGTTTCGTAGACTGAAATATTTGGAGCAAAGCAACTGAAAATACTTTTCACAGAGGTTAGACCGTCTAAAAAGGGATGTTTGTTTTTGGATCCCAATGACATTTTGTCAGACCACTTTGAACAAAGTTAATTCTGCTGACCATAATACAAGAGTTTTAAGATCCATAAATAGTACGGATAGGACAGTAAATTGACAACATTTTTATGAAGTGTGGGAAATTATCAAATGACTAATCCCGCTCTGGGTAGAGCGGTAGGGAATGTTAGACTTCTAATAACTAAAAACCACACGTTTTCCGGTATATCTTTCGAACAACACGCAGCCCCCACGGAAAATGTGGCTGACATCTCTTTGAAGCACGCGTGGAACACGATTGCGGCTTTGACAGGGCGTGAGTTAGCTCATTACCCACCGTCTACAGCTCCGCGCCAACGGTTGCCGGAATCCATCACGTGACCCCCGACGCACGAAGTGCCTGCGGCGGCTGGGACGAGAAGTTCTCTCCCTCTCACGTTCCGCCACCTCCTTCGCCAGCATCACTGCTTCGCAGAAGAAGGCTACGGCGTCGCTTACCCGCTCTTCCCTGACGACCCTGACCATGGCTTGAACCAGGGCTAAGTCAATTGACACCCTACGTCTATTTGCGGTGTTACAGATTACCTACGTACAATAATTGTCAAAAAATGTCTGATGAGTTTAATAAACAGATAATTTACCTCAGCAAAAAGAAGAAGCCCGCTCTTGGGCAGAGCGAAATAGAAGTGTCAGACTTCTACTGACTAAAAACCACCCATGTTCCTTCTAAGCAGTAGTATCTCTTGCGAAGCCCCGACAGGTAGTTAGGTATACCTTCTACCTAAATCCGAACCAATCTTTGAACAGAATACGTGCAGATACAGTATGCTCTGTTTGTGCAGGCATTGTCACAGACTTGAATGGGTCCCTAAGGCCATACACATGGCGTGTATGAATCGTTAGTGCAGGAGAGAATACAACGCAATCCCTTACCTAACTGAATAACTAGTAGCTATATTTATCTGTTGGTCGGTGTAGTTCCATAGTTATTTTCAACTGCGAATGCGTTGTCTTACGTATTTTATTAATCTCGGTTTAATAAAAATATGTTTAAAAGTGGTTGTAAACACCAATTTTAAGAATGAACAATATTTTTTTTAAAAATTAAGTAGGCGTACTCTTATGTTCAATCTTGTCTTGAAGGCATAAATGAGAGGGCACGGGACGATAGCAGCGGTAACGGCCCTCTTTGAGGAGTGGTTCGAGAGGCGCCACGGCGTCCTCACGTTCCGTCTGTCACAAGTTCTCACCGGACACGGTTGTTTCGGGAGGTACCTGCACCGAATCAGGCGGGAGGTAACGCCCGGATGTCACAATTGTGAGGATCGACCGAAAGACACGGTGGAGCACACCGTGAAGGTCTGCCCCGCGCGTGGGCGGAGCCCCACCGTGTTCTCGTAGCGGCGATCGGGGGCGGTGATCGCTCGCGTCCGGCCCTGGTGCAAGCCATAGTCCGGGGCGAGGAGGGATGGGACGCTGTCGCCTCCTTCTGCGAAGCAGTGATGCTAGCGAAGGAGGTGGCGGAACGTGAGAGGAAGAGAACTCGGACCCCACACCCCCAAAGTTTCAACCGTAAACGCCTCGAAAATATTAAAATATGTTCACACTTGCGGTTCTCCGCTAACGCAGCGGCAGCGCCAACACATCACGATGAACTTGGAAGATGTGGTGGCGCTCTCAACACAAATTGCTTATCACACTAAATGGGTAGGCCACCCGTCTTCCAAGGAAACAAAGACAAATCATCCAGACGTTGAAAACTGTTTGTTAAACAAGTAATGTGAAGAAACAAGAAATTTATCATTGCATCTCCCTAGAATACGATCGACAGAATAATATCCGCTCCGGATGCATCTTTGTTCTAGACAAACGAATACATCAAAAGATGTATGCAAAACCTCTTCGCGTTTCTCAATACCTTTTGTCTCAGTTCTTTGATAAGAGGGAGACGTTACTGCACTGTTGTTGTGATTGAGATGTAAGATAAACAGGATGCCGGAAGGTTAATACCTACACGTACTTAAGTTATGTCTGCGTTGGAAGGCCTCCCACTAGGTGGACCGATGACCTGCAGGGCTATTACGGATATTTTTGAATGTCAGTGGCTATCATAGTGTCCATCAATTAACTGTCAAATGGTTCCATTTTGTACTAAACCATAACCAATTTGACAGTTAATTAATGGAAACTATGATACCCACTGACATTTAAAAAGATACGCAATAGCCCTGCAGGTGAAGGTTGCGGGTATCCGCTGGATACGAGATGCATTTAAAATGAATCATCATCAGCTTTCAGTCTATCAGACGAATGCATTGCCTATTTGACGTCCACAAACCAGTTAGTAGTTGGTAATACTAACCCCTTGGTAAGCCTGGTTGTCAGAGTTTCAGTCCACGGTGTGGACAATGTGAAATGACTCCTCCTACTCTGGGTGGAGCAGTGGTAGTCACTGCTCCACCCAGAGTAGGAGGAGTCATTTGATGATTTCCCACCTCAAAAAAAAGAAAAGGGGTATCGTGTGATCCAATACTGACTACGGCTATCGAAATTCTATAAATAACAGCCGGTACCATTGGCTTAACGTGTTTTCCGAAGTACGTAGCCAAATGAATACCTAAATATCATTGCTGACTCTAGAAGCTAAATAAATCGTTGAAAATCCACCAGCGCCGCCTAGTGTTCTTTTTTAAATGGGACAAGCCCGCCACACTATTCCCAAACCACTGTAACTCCTGTAAGCCAGAATCAACAGTGGCGACCACAAGAAAAGCGCCGAATCAATGAAGCTCGACGAAGTCCCAGAGAAACGATTTAACTGTCTTGGATTCTGCAACGAAATTAATCAGAAAAGAATAGCGGAGGAGTAGGAAAAACATAATTTCCACTAGTGTTCGTGAAATTGGTTAAAATGTTGACAAAGGTGGCGCAGTTGCAGAGGGAATGTCCGTTGCTATGTTGCGTTTCACGGATTCGATGCCTACAAATAGTTGTTCACAGTCTGGATGTTTGTGTAAATGAGTTTAAATGTTGTAAACTCAACCTACTATATTTATATACTAGCTGGTGCCCGCGACTTCGTTCGCGTTGAAATATGTGTAAGTAATTAATAAGTTTTTAAATCAAAGAATTTCTCTGTAAACTACATTATTAGTCTTTCCCGTTGGGGCTAAAACAAACAATTGCTCAGCGCTACTTACTCGTGAACATGCAACATATAGCTGTTGAATCAAAAAGTTTCACCTAAATTGGTTAAATAACAATGAGAATTCAATTTCCTGCCTACCGTAACTTACTACTTTGTAACGTAACTTTGAGTCCAGATAACACACAGTTGAATAAAAAAAGGTCCATCAAAATCGGTTAAAAACAATCCAAATTCAATTTCCTGCCTACCCCCTAAGTCAGGTGGCGTGATTAGTAATATCATAAGTTTAAGTCTAAACAACACTTAGTTGAACAAAAAAAAATCTATCAAAATTGGTTAATAAACAATCAAAATTCAATTTCCTGCCTACCCCCTAAGTCAATTGGCGTGATTATTTATATCCTATTTTACTCTCCAGGTAATACTGAGTCAAATAAAAAAAGTCCCATCTAAATCGGTCCAGTAGATTCTGAGATTAGCCCGGACAGACAGACAGACAAAAATTCTAAAAATGGTTGTTTTGGCTTCTATTGCTATAATTAAGACCCCCTGTAACAGTTTTTCATAAAAATCTTCAATGTACAGACATCGGCCTTTTACAGTTTTATTATAAGTATATATAGATTACTATACCGGAGATTCCTAGTGTAGGGGCTAGTTAAAAAATGTTATGTATTCATTTGTGTGAAAAAATATATTACGGTATCTCTATTATCACTTTATGACACTATCGCGAGCACGTATAAAAATATTTCAGTATTGAACAATAACCCATACTATTGAGGACACCTAAACAGTGATAAATTGCCTATCCCGCTGTACCCAGTAACCTTGAACGGCCGTTTTAGAAAAAAATATTTAACATACACACTTTTTAATTCTATTACATTATTCTTTTATGAATATTGGTAGTCAATTTATTAAATATTTCCGATAAAACATTTTGTTCAATTTCAAATAGGTACTATTGGCACTCCGAACTTTTATTCTCAATTCAAAAGTTCGAAATCATTCTTTTCAAGTAAATATTAACTGACGCCAGTATATTTTTCTCTGTGTACTTTAACAGCGTGCGTACATACGAGTATGTACCTTGTAAAATATGTATTATCAAGACCGCAGCGATGCATAAAGTAGACATTTTACAGCTTTTTTATATGCGGCTGTGGACGGTTATTTTTGGAGAAAACTCGCTTATTATGTATCATTTTCAGGAGTAGTAAACTTGAAACGGTTTATAAAAAACAGACTTGGGGTGTAGTGGTATACAGTAAAAAATGTTTTAACAAGTACACATACTTGTTAAAAATTTTTTTCATTTTCTGGGAAAAATGCGAATAGTGCAAAAGTCCAAGTATTTTGTGAAAAATCAGAAGATACCTCATGAACACATACATTTGTACAAGCTACACCATTTTAAAATAGCTGCATTTACACTGTATTAGAACGTTTAGAGCGCGCTTCTACCGACTGGCATTTTATCAGCTATATCGATGATATAAAAGTCAGTGTAATGCATTCACATAAGCTTTTGAAAGTTACTTAAAGTCATGCATACAGAAATACAAAATCCTTTAAAAGTGATTTATACCTATTTAATTTTATTACCTCGTGGGCTTCCTCTTCTTCTTCAACATCGACATCGTTATATCTCACGCGAAGTATACTGGTAAGTGACTAAGATCGTGACTTTACCATAGTGATCGTGACACGTGAAACAGAACGAAAAGTTTGCGTTCACGTTGTTTAGTTTATAAAAAAACCTGGCCTCTGTTAGCCCAACCGTGGGGTTGGGTTGGTTGTCACGCATTACATGTTTGAAAAAAAAAAACACGATCATCGCATATATCCTACCACAATACCTCACTTAACTTTGGCCTAACCTATGAATTGAATTTTCATTTTTTGCCTTGTTCTTATCAAGATAAATTATTATAAATATTGTATTCTTATTTTAGAATTTGTTCATATGCCTATTTTTTTTTCTTCATCTTGAAATTCGTTTCACTCTCACAGTAAAATTCTACAAGGAATGTGAAACCTTCATACTAATTAGTAAGCGAACGACGACTGCCTAAGTTTGCTTATTGCTTTCGAAGTTAGATTTCAAACCAGAACTAGATACTAATTGAACGTAAAGCTTTTGATGTTCAATAGGGTAATGCTTACAGCTTGCTTAATACAGTAATGTGACTATCACTGCATATTAGAAAACAAAGTCTGTACCATCGAGTAGGGTATCAAAAAAAGGGTTCTAAAAGGAGTTAACAAAAATATATGATACCCTAATATGTTTAAAAGAAATTCAAAGTAACAAATCTTATAGCAAACATAAAAGTTAAAACAAAACAAAAGAACTAATTAGTTGTAAATTAAAAAAAAAGTAGTTAATAAACTAATAAACCCTACTGAAAAAACTGAAAAGCAAAAAACAAGCACATTTTAAGTTAAACAAAACTTGGAAGCAGGCGGGGTTCATTTAAATATTAAATTTTGAAATGAATATAGAATGGACCTCGCCTGCTTCCTTTGCTGCGGATTGAGACCTCGGGAGGTACCTCGGCCTCGACACAAAGGGCTAAGAAGGAACATGGGTGGTTTGCCGCCGATTGATTTCATGATTTCCCACGCAAAAAAATGATTTTTTCCATCTAGTATTTCTTAGTAACTGCTACGAAGTAGGAAGTTTGGTGGGTTGAAAATTATTAAATAACCCCCCCCCCCTCCCGCTCTTGGGCAGAGCGAAAGGGAGTGTCAGACTTCTACTTACTAAAAACCACCCATGTTCCTTCTTAGCCCTTTATGTCGAGGCCGAGAATCTCAACATCCCGCAGCTCCGACGGAATGACAATAGCCTCACCTCCTAACCATTAGGTACTGCTCTGCCTAGCCCTTCGGGAATTACAGACGTAATGGAACTGCGTTAATATGTTTTAAAAATACATTAGGTACCGAGACCGACAGTCCACCGCATATTTGTTTATTTGTTTTGGGCTACCAACGAGATATTACATTAGAATTTGTCTTTTACAAAATTAAAACAGCTATATAATGCATGAGCCTGTAAAGTTCACTCATAGTGGTAAAAAATTGACATTGACATTCATGTCGTAGTTATGAACGATTTCCGTAATGCCACTGTAGCCACAGATAGGAGGTCGAAAATACTATAAAAATTGGTTTGTGACTTGTACTGCAGTTTTTGCTCACTTTTCCTTATCTCTATAAATAACGTATTCCATCATATAAAAGAGATGAAACGCACGCCATAAGAAACAAGGATAAATAAAGAATACATCATACTGTTATCTTGTAGTACATACATAAGTTACGGAACTGAAACTCACTCGCGAACAATAAGAAAACTTTGTATTATTGCTGCATAAAACTAAACAAAGAATACGTAAATGACATGGCCGGTTTGTGCCGTCAGGAGCAATTTAAATTTATAATATATACTAATTATTTTATGTGAAAAAGCTTCTTAAATAAATAAAAGTAAATCGCACCAATTACATTTCTGGATTTTTTTAATTTAAATAAAATTTATTACTAAATTAATTCAAACAAATAAAGTTTGACTAATTACAGGCTTGACCAAAGCGGTGCTGTTAGATAACACTTGAGTCAGTACAGCACAAATACATATACCTTGCAAAGCTCTTTAAGAAAACGGTTCGTAGCTCTTCGGCTACGACGCTCGTAGCGGCGTAGGCCACGGTAGCCTGGCGTAGCAAACATTCGAAGACAAAACCTTAGTTTGGTTAGTCGAATCAAAACGGAACCTTAGTTTTCGTACAGTCAAATTATTTTTGCCTGTTAGCTTTGATAGGAAGGAGACCTGCGTCCCATTTAATTTTAATATAGTATAATTTATTTAGACTGGCCTGTTGGTCTAGTGGTTAGTGACCCTAACTGCTATGCCGGAGGTCGTGGGTTCGATTCCCACCCAGGACAAATGTTTGTGTGATGAGCACGATCATTTGTTCTGTGTCTGGGTGTAATTTATCTATAATATGTATGTATTTAGAAATATATAAGTATGTTTATCAGTTGTCTAGTACCCATAACACAAGCTCTGCTTAGCTTGGGACTTGATGGCGTTGTGTGATAGTTGTGGAAAATATATATATATATATATATATATAAATACCTGATTTTGTAGGCACCGATTTGCAATTTATTTTAAAAGAATATTGAAATTCACTACATTACGGTAACCGCAGATAAATAAAAGAAGGGTGCTTGTACAGCACTCAAAATGCAATGAAGATCAAACATGTTTGTATTGAAAATAACCGACTGTGTATTCAATTAAAATTTCTCTTTACTATTTAAAGAAACAATGTGACAACACTCGACAGTGTATACAAATAATTTTATTGCACCTTTTTATTGAAATTATTGTCAAGCGCCGAATGTTTATCGATGTTTTTGGCCGTAATTGTGTTCAGTAAATGAGGTCATATTTTGAGTAAAGGAAATAAATATCTCTATTTTTGTGATAGGTATAAAGGGTGTAAAAGCGCCCTTAACGCAAACGAAAGGCATTTGTTCTCCCCACCACTGCGATCATTTTTTGATTCTAGACCATACCTGGGAACCCTAGTTACGGAGATATTGGGGGCCAAAGTTCCAAATTTTGCACAGCTGTTTTTGTAAATACTAGTTTTCCAGGTTATAACCTTATTTAAATTACCTCCATGTCCCGTTTACTATTCAAAGCATCAACTAGCACATTTTTTTAAGAGTACTGAGCTACATTGAGTTTTACCGTAATATGTGAATTTTGCCCCAAAAAAAAAGTCGTTTCTCAGCAAAATAATTGCGTTGGGGTACTTAGTTTGATGTACAGAATGCTTGGTTGACGTATGTGTGAAGGGTTAATTTACACCCTGTAAATACTGTATATTATGTAGGCAAAATTAAACGATACAAATTTTTTGCCATCCATTCAGCTTGCAGTCATAAAATATAACATTTGTTTGATGAAATGGAGATAATTTTCGGATAGTTTTAAAAGCCATCTAATTTTATAAAAATATTGCAATTACATTACAATATTCAATAAATTATTGTTAAAAGAGCCGAAATGCTTGGCGATTCAGCGGTCATTTAAGTGGAAGTTGACCTCAAATTTTAACATGGGTTTAGGTGACATGACCTACGATTGACCTGCTTCACTTTTAAACAGTACATGTTATCACATTGAGAATAGATTCATTAATATTATATCTTTGTCAAACAGCTTTGCCTTGAAATACGAAGATGTAAACTAATGAGATATTTATGTAAATTGAGAACAGGCTTTAATACTAAGATTGAAAATTTCGTCCATAATTCATTTAAATAATAGTAGTTATCTCTAAATGACGATAAATCGTTATTTCTGCAGGTGTTCAGCAAATTATCACTAGACCTAAATACACACCATTATGATAAACAATCCGTCATCATGTGCACACTATTATGAAAATTGTATTGCTTAACAAGTTTCGGCAGTCATTGATTAATGGTCTAAGGGCACGCAACAATTTAGGCAGGTGTTGCGATGTCGATAAATTGATAATTTAGTATGGCAGGTTGCCTTCGAGCGTATGAGTTTGAACCGCGGTGCAGACCGAGATATATAGCGGGATAAACCGGGGGCTCCGACATGTTACGAGATTACCGGTTCGACGTATGGGGACGTTTCGAATGCTCAATACGGACTCCGATTGAAAATGATGGACTTTCCTGCCGCTGGATAAAATAGGTAATTCGGTCCATTTGGAGCTGATGCCGTTCTGAGATACGTTAATGGATTAGATTCAGTTCGTACCCTACGAGCTTTATGAATGCGCCTATAGTGCATACAATTTGATTTTAAAGATGTTGTTTTCTTATTTTTTAAAGTTTTCACTTATAATACCACAAGAGCTTCAAAATTATCGGGTATTTCCCGATAGGTTCGTTGCAAACAAATGAAGGAGTCAAGTTTTTCAGGTTAAAAAATCGCGAGCGCGAAGCGCGCGTGATTTTTCCTGAAAAACTTGACGATTTTATTTGTTTGCAGGGAACCTTGAGGGAAATGCCAGATAATTTTGAAGCTCGTGTGGTATTCGGGGGATTATTTTTCCGTCCCAAATGTCGGCCAATAGAATTGCACCATGAGACGAAATGTACAGTTAACAAATAAACATTTCCTTTGACTTTTTTATCGATGGTGGACAGAGAACAAACTCCAAATCGACTCATTTTCAAGCAAAATCTCCAATTTTCACAATTGAATTCAACCTG
This sequence comes from Diarsia rubi, assembly GCA_932274075.1. Lineage (NCBI taxonomy): Eukaryota > Metazoa > Arthropoda > Insecta > Lepidoptera > Noctuidae > Diarsia > Diarsia rubi. Next base: position 10,021,777 of record OW026417.1, on the reverse strand, counting down.
TCAGTTTGACGTGTGGTTAATTTGACTGGATCATGTTTTGTTTTTTATATACAAGGTGTTGATTTGCATCCTCGTCAAATTTCAGGAGGTTGTCATAAAAGACATAAATAATCAATTGAAGTACGGTAGCGGGTAATAACTAATAAGCGCTGCTTTTTTTTTGTTGTTGAAATTTAACAGTATTTCAGAATTAAACCCTTAATTCAATACAAATAAAACAGAATCACCCGACTACGCACACAGCTACAATGCAGCTGAGCTGTGTGCGTGAGTGTCGACGTTTTACCTACGAAATGCAAGCCCGCGTGCGCTCGAGCGCGACCGAGCCATGACCGGTAGCAATAATTTTACCTAATTTTATTTCGAAAACCACCTACATTATTGTCATAAATTTCGCTTAATAACTAACTCATTTTTGAGCATCATTGGAATACGGATTAATCTTACTAATGACAGTAATACTAGTCGCCAAAGAAAAGTTCACTGACCTGATATCAGATGATTAATAAAATGTTAGTTTTGCTTGATCCTTCAACCTAAAGTTTTCGTAGTGATTTTGTTTTTATTTGTGGATTAACTCATTTTTGAGCATCATTGGAATACGGAAATCTTACTAATGACAGTAATACTAGTGCGCCAAAGAAAAGTTCACTGACCTGATAACAGATGATTAATAAAACGTTAGTTTTGCTTTATCCTTCAACCTAAAGTTTTCGTAGTGATTTTGTTTTTATTTGTGGATTAAATTGGTTGATTTGAAATTTTCTTTCCTACTTAACGGGCTTAGGACCGGCAATAATACCTACCTTAGTTGGTGTACCGATCCACTAAGTCTAAAAATGTTTTCTACGTTTGATGGAAATGGAAAGACGTGCTAATTAAGTGTATGTACCTACGTGGTGATACTTTCGACTCTTAGGTATTATTGGCGTAGTTAAAAATTTGAAATCAACTTATTTACACTAATAAAATTGATTAAGCTAACAACGTATTTACAAAATGTACAAATAAATAAATTACCTACTTAAGTTACCCGGAGGTATTGTTCAAAGTGGCCACCATCACACTCCTCGCACAATCGAGCACGACGTAGCTGGTTTTCCTTCACCTTACGTAACACTAACACATTCGTTTTTAAAGTGTCGAAAGCACTAATGATCCTTGCACGTAATTCTGTTACACTTGTCACTTCCTCCGTGTAAACCGAACATATCCTCGACAACGTGACGCAACAGCTCCAGGTATTTGGCACTGTTGAGGTACTCATCAATGAAGTAGGGTCCAAGCACATGTTCCCCTATTATGCCAGCCCACACATTCAGTCCAAACCGCACTTGGAACGCATGCCGTTTGGTTACGTGCGGGTTATGGTAGCGGTGAGCCCACCAATGTTCGTTATGAACATTGTAGACGCCAACTCGAGTAAATAAACACTCGTCCGTCCACAGGATTTTGGCGTCTTGGTGTTCCAGCAACCAGCGACAAAATTATCACCTGGGTGAATGTCTTGTGCCTTGCGGTAGTGGAACGGGTGTTGCAGTTCACGCTTCAGTAGGCGCCACACTGTGGTGTGGTGCACTCCAAAGTGTTGACCAGCCTCCCGCGTGCTTGCCCGTGGGTCTCGCTGGAAGTACTCCAGGATATCTTCTTGCAAGGCGACAGGCAGGCCTACGCTGCCGCGAGCTTGAGCATGCCGGGGAACGTCAAACTGCCGATGATCCCGCAGTCTTTGCGTAGCAGCCAGCATGACGCTCTGTGATGGGGGTTCCCGATCGGGAAACATTTCGGTGAACATCTGGATGGCTCGTCGTAGGCTGTCTCCACTGATGGCATACAGACGGACCATCTCCACCAACTCGACATTTGAATAGTTGTCCGTCATCTTGCACTTTGTACCTACGTCTCAACGATGTACCGAGAAGCGAAATTCGCAAAGCACCCGCACGCTTCGGCGACATCAAACACACTGTTAGTTCCAGAGCCGCGGGGGCGCGGCTAGGAGCGTGCGCGCACCGTGATTGGGGTAGGATTGATTACCTACGAATTTATTGAATGAACGTTGCGTATGCGTTGTGTATGTATTGTTTGCTTTTGTTTGTGTGTAAAAGCGCGGTTATAGGGCTAGTAACAGACAGGCCGCGTTTAAATACGGCTGGTTTACACTTACGGATTTCCGCAAATAAGAAAAATAAATAAAAAAAAACCTACCCATTTTATTGTTGATTTGGGTCGAGAATCATTAGCATAATTACGTCCTTGAATTTGACTAGGATGCAAATCAACACCTTGTATAGCAACGACCAGAGAAAATTTTCGAAAAATTATCAGTATAATACCATGTAGGTTGTACCACGTGACGTCGAATGGTGCAATTCTATTGGTCGATATTTGGGTCGGAAAAATAATCATAGTTATTTACTTATAATTTTCTGCCATTTCTTCTGCTAAATGTCACAAAATGTGGGTATTATAAATTAGAGGAAAACTAGTATAAAAAATATTTTAAGTTTTATATAAGTTTATTGTAAGTTAAATAATATTTAGATTTAAGTACATTTAAGTATTATATCATGATAAGAGACTCATCGACCCCACAGTCAAACTATTGCAACGGTTTTGTGGGGCTTAGCTTATAAGTTACTTACCCTTCTGGAAAAAAGATAATAAATAAAAAAAAGATAATAAATAAAATAAAATAATAGTTACAGAGGTCTGGCTTTTCTTAAGAATATAACTTTATAGTGGTGTGACTATTATTTTCTTCTTTTGAACACTCATTACAGTGTCCAGTGACCTTCGTCCATTTATTATAATCTGCATTTTATTATACATCAAGTTGATGATCGCTATTTATTTTAGTAGTATAATGCTATCGCAATGGAACGTTTAAGGTGGACAATACAGCGAAGGTGGAATTCAAATTTTAATTTAAAATTCAATAAATTAATAAAACTAAACCGCACTTAACTAAACTCCGTTAATATTTAAACTACAAACCGTTAACCGGATGCACGTTTTAATTCGAACGTTGATTTAGGTAGTCATTTCATAATGAACTATAAAATGTAACCTCGACCCAACTGAAATGCAACTTTATTATGCATTTATGTAGGTCTAATATTAATTACTGGCATGATATTTAACTAAATAAATATGAGGTTTCTGAAAATGTGGACGTAAATGAATTATTATGACAAGAGCCTTGTACTAATATGGGTACAACAACATGTCGAGGATAACAGTTACGGAGAACATCTAGCGTATCTACTCATACAAGTTATAAAAATAAACGAAAAGGTTATACGTGACAATATACCAGTAAGTAAATCTAGAAAGAAAATAGCTATTCCTAGTTGAATTGCATACGCAATTGATTTTATACGTTTTCAAGCATCTCAGAATACTGAACACCTTTATAACAAAACTCGCATCAAGTCACCAGGGAATCTCTTCGTATATAGAAAAGACGTAAAAATTCACTCCCACACCGTTAAATCCATGCATAAAATATGAAAAGATTTCTACCGCAAAGTTCAAGAAAATTTCAAATAAAAAGTAAAATTCATTTTAAAGGCCCTGCCCGCGGCTACGAATCTGGCCCCGAACCAGGTCGTTACTCTTTGCCTCAAAGAGGTCGATACAAAAAGCCTCTCTCAGGAACCTATTCATTTTGTTTCTCTATTATTAAGTTTTCGGGAATTCAAAAGTAGCAAGAAACTTTTTAATGACATACCATACTTCGGTCCTTTTTGTAACAGTTTTCATAGCTGTACAAATAGCTTTATTACGAAATGAATAATTTTAATACAAATCCATTAATCATGCACAATAACCACGATCCAATTAAAATTAGAATGGTATAGAGCTATTCAATTATGAATTTGAAAATAATAAAACAGCGAGTTGAGCTGTCGTGTCATTATGTACCTAATTAATGGAAAACCTGCCTATCTAATACATAATTAATTACGGCCGGATAATATTTCCGGATATATTTTTACCATATCGCCAAATATTTTCGCATATTAGCAGTTTTAGTTTCCGCGCGTAATGTCTCCGTGTTACTTGCGAACAAGTTGACAATAGCGCGGCACATTCCTCTTCGTCGCGCCGAGGTTGCCACTGAGATGAGACACGGGAACTTTGAGAGTAATTCATGGTCTGCGGTTTCAATGAATAGCTGCACCTCTGGAGTGGTTTCCCTAATACATTGCGCCGCGATCTATAGGCCCTGAGATATTCACAATGAAAAATGTGGTGCGAACGTCGTGTTTATTTAACAAGGTTCGGTGTAGGCTTACGTAATTTATTAGCACAGATAAATTTTAGCTCTAAACGCCGGAGAGTGGGCGCTAAACATATTGCCGCTATTGACGATAACGAAGTGAAAGCTCTTATGTATTGGAACGGGTTTTATCAAATCTGTGTAAGTTTGTTGCAGTGTTAGAAGCAATTTGGGTTTGACTTGGGAATTGGCAAATGTCGTTTTCTCAGAAAGTTATTGAACAATTGCCTTGTCTATTTGATTTTTGGTATTTGAGGGAAACCATTTAATAGTTAAACTGGATAACTTATCATTTGGCCCTTCAGAGCGCATCATCGCCATCATCATCTGTATGTGCTTCTATGACATAATTCCAACAGAATCAGTTTTAGAAACTGTTAAAACCTATCAAGTGCAAAAAGGGTCCCATACCATCGTAGTACGGGAGGCCTCAAAATTTACGGCAACTGGAATATACATTCTGTGAAATTTTTAACGGACGGACAGACGGATAATTGAGGCTTAGGAATAGCGCGGCGCTTAGGAATAGCGTCTGTTAATTTACTCTTAGTTTTTTGATCAAGTATTTTTAAGGATATTTCTAAGCGCCTTGTTGACGCTTACTCTGATCCAAGGGCTGGCTTTTTCTTTGGCCAGAGGCTAAGTGTTGTCTCTTGGGCACTTTACCTGCTGACAGCGTTGAGGAGGAGTTTTTCGATACCCTTTTATTTGTTTTCAGGTTAGTTTAGTTTATATATTTAGTACAGTCTTAGTTTACCCAGTTATTAAATAAACACTTTCTGCAAAAAAAATATTTTTTAAAGTTTCATGTTTTGGCATGCATCTAGCAAACTACACCTAAGCTTTTACACTTTTCTGCCACAGCAATAGCTAAAATTTTCTTGCTCGAACGTTACAAAATGAACAACAAGGTCCTAATAAAAATGTTATAAGTCGTGATTATGAAAACTTCTCACGAATCTAACAAATTCACACGTGTTACATTGTATACCGTCAACTTTCCGTGTACAAGCGGCACTCAGTGTCGTACGAGGGAAATTACTTGAACGCTCCAACATTATTTTTAAGGTATTTTAAAGCTCCCCTGAAACGTGTTATGTAGCCGTTCGGAATGACAGCTTTACTTTTACTTTATAATTTTCCCGTGTCGTACATATGCGTCGCTACTTACTACTTAAGTCATTTGATGTTACTTTTATTGTGCCTCGAAAGTTTTGATTATCGATGACTTTTGATGGTTTTTTTATAATCGTTTTGATTAGTTCATACAGATTAGTGTTTTCTATTTTTGTACTCCAAGCTGCAACTAATTGGCGCAGCGGCCCGCACGGAACAAATATTTGTATGGCCTACAGATAGTTGTTTCGGGTCTGTTTATGTGTGTATGTGAGTTTAATGTCTGTAAACGCACCCACGATACAGGAGAAATTAATAGTGTGGAGCAACGATTTTGTAAAAAAAAAATTAAGCGTCTAAATATTACATCACATAACAACATGACTGAAATTCCCAAAGGATTAGACAGAGGTGTACCAATAAGAACACACACATTTAGCTAGTTATGCTCAAGTCCCATTATGTAAGCTGCTATGCAAGTATGCTGTTATGTAAGTTGCTGTGCTTAAGTCGACCCTATAGCGATCAACCGGGCACAAATTGAGACACCGAGGGTACTACTGACAAATTCCTGAGGGAAAAAACCCAATAACACTTCACCCGACCAGAGAATCCTCCAAAACAGACCAACGAGGCAGTCGTCTAACTCTACTCCGTTAAAATTACTCTGTTTCATTAAAGAGGAGAGAAGGACGTATTTTAAACGCTTACTGTAAGATCTACCTGCTTTATTACGGCTGAAGCCCAACAGGCCTATTCTAATCTGTGGTTATACAACCCCATGGAATATTTCCCACGGCAAACGTTGCGTTTAACTTAACAATTAACGATAATGTATGCGAATTTGCGTTCGATATTTATTCCAACGGATTTGTATTAGTGGGAATAAATTGAACGGCCACACGTTCGGAAAATTGTGATTGAATTAATGTTTAGTTTGTTTGGGAGTTAGGGAAACGTCGAGTCTGTTAGGTTGGAAGTCTGACAGACAGTGTACCACCTGTGCAATGTGTGTACGCTTTGTTGTAACTACATTTCTCGCTGATTGACATGTAATTAACTGCCACGTTTAGGTACATCCCTAGGGGTACGTGCGTCATTATGTACTAGACTATTCTCAATTACATTACTAACGTTACATTACGTGAACACAGCGATCGAATTGTGATCAAAGTGAGCCATTTGATATTTAGATCCATTCAGGATTACATGTTTTGATCGGTTGGCAGTAAAGATAAAAATGTAATTTCCTCGTTCAGGTTAGCAACTCATGTTTTTTACAAATTTCTTATCAAAACAAATCAAATCAACTGTTATAATTATATACATTATCCCATCTACACATTCTTCACATAAATGACGTCCGTTGAAAGGTATCCTAAAACCACATACTTCATTAAAATAACTTAGGTATTATTAAATTCAGCAAAAATTCAGATGTAAGCTCAGCTGTGAATGTAATAGGATGGGCACACTGTGTACAAAGGGACCGTTTTAAACGAAAGTGAAGCATGCGAAAACGTAATTAAGAACAGTGGGTTAATTCCCCTTTCACGTGCCTATATGAATTAGCGGAGTTACGGAGCTGTATTGGATCCACGGATCCCTCCCGGACAATCCGAAACTATGGAATATTAAAGATAATAGGTAATTATAAGGCGACAATGTGATGCCATTAAAATTTCATGTGTCATTGATTTTGTTGCGAAAACTTGTTTGCAGGGACGCACCCTTGTGTATTCGACGGACACGCGATATCGGAAAAGTTTCGGGATTTCGGGAAAGAGATAACTAGCGTGTTCAATTTATTACAGAGTTCAAAAGATAAATAAAAAGGTTATTAGGATCGGAACATGTTTATTATAAAGTGAGTTATGATTAGGGTTGCCAACTTTTTTTGCAAGAAAATCAGTATATTCAGGTTAGAGAAAGAAAATCAACAGTATTTCAATAAAATGAACAGTACTTTATTTTTTTAATGTATTAAAACATATTTCATGTTGTTTCTCACACAACTTAGCAATTTAGTGTCATTTTTAAAGGCTTCTTAAGCTTCACTACAAGTGAAATCAAAATTAAAGGAAATGAGGAGCAAATTTTTTAATTAAATTTGTGGAAGACAGAAATAGTTCTGTCGGTCCGTCACTTTGCATCAATGACAGAAAAACAAAGATGTACTAGTGATGTGTATTTTTTATAATGTTTTTTTGTTCGACAGTAACAAGTATAATGTAGTGAAAAACAGTATAATACTGTTTTTAACAGTATAGTTGGGAACCCTAGTTATGATGGGATGTGAAATTGAACGTGAAGTTTATCTATATTGCCACAATCTTTGCTATTATTGAATATTTTTGGTTTTATCTTGGCTAAATCAATGTCGGGTCCATCTTTCAACATGTAAACTTGCAGAAAACTTGGCTAACTTGAAGCAATTTCGAAAACCTCAAACAAAAAAATAAAAAGTTTAAAAACTAAAACCCGACTACAAACCGCGGTCTTAAAAGTAGAAAACAAGAATTCTTGTCTGATATTCATTTATTGAATTTGTATGTTTCTATTTAAATATAAGTAAATTCTAAGCTCGAAAAAAAAAAATTGAGATAATGGTATCAAATCATGTTTGGTATCAAATAAAAGGTCTTGACGAATACATCACATATATATATATATATATATATATATATATATATATTTGTTTTAAATCAATTTCAATCAATTTTTTTTTTTCGAGCTTAGAATTTGATATTTAAATTCCGTCTTAGAAAGAATTGTTATAAACAAAAACAAATGTTGTGTTTGTTGTTGTTGTATTGTTATTGTTATATTATATATATATATATTATAGTATAGTTCAAGTCAACATATAACGTTTAGATAGCGGTCAAACAGTTCTCGCGGTCTAGTCTGTGTTATTTACTCGTATAATGTAAATAACAAACCAACATTGAGTAGAATATTCATTACGTATTTATTGAGTAGATAACACACAAAAATAATATCAAATAAAAAAATAAATTTAAAAACTAAAACCCGACTACGAATAAAAACGCAGACTAATAAAACCGCGGTCTTAAAAGTATTAAACAAGAAAAATCGTCGAGTAAGTAGATAATTTGATAACTATTATAGAGGACAGTCGTAGTCGCATGCCACTGATACCTGATGCTTCTTCATGGCGTTCTCATTGACACAGAAGTCAGCTGCTAGTTGCCATTAGCATTAGTCTGCGTATTTTATTCGTAGTCGGGTTTTAGTTTTTAAACTTTTTTTTATTATTTAAATATAAGTAAAATAATAATAGAGGTCAGTCGTAGTCGCATGCCACCTTGATAACGGCAACAACAGCTGACTTCTATATTAATGAAAACGCCATGAAGGAGCATCAGGTATCAGTGGCATGCGACTACGGCGGTCCTCTATAATAATTTTACTTATATTTAAATTGAAATATACAAATTCAATATATGAATATCAGACAAGAATTATTTTCTTGTTTTCTACTTTTATGACCGCGGATTGTAGTCGGGTTTTACTTTTTAAGCTTATATTTTTATTTGAATTTTATTTTAGTGTTATTTGATAAATCCGTTATAATATATTACTTTCATGATGTAAAATTCTACTGAATGATGGTTTGCTATTTAAATAGTACGAGTAAATAGCAGACTAGACCGCGAGAACTCTTTGACTGCATTCTAATCGTGTATATTGACTAAAACTATAATATAATATACATATTTGTAATGTGCTCGCCAAGACCTCTCATTTGATACCAAAAATGTTATGATTATCTCAATTCAATTTTTTTCGAGTTTAGAATTTGACATTGAAATTCCGTCATAAAAAGAATTGTTAAAATTTATATAGCCTATATCACCCGCGTTATTTTTACGAATCTATTGACACCTCATTTATGAAAATACGTTCAGTAGTCTAGGCGCTACGGTGGAACATACAAACATACATACATACATGGACTGCCAAAATCATTACCCTTCCTCTTGGCTTCGCCGTAGTCGGGTAAAAAGAGGCTTTCGTGTTTTATTATCATATCTATGCAGCATCTATCCATCACAAATATATATACTTACAAGATGATTTTTTAGTCACCGTCCAAATTCTGATATAATATATTAATCTTTGGCGAAAATCATTGAACACGTGTATTTTTTTTTTTTTATTTGGAATGAACTCACTCTTGACCTCGATCTCGCCTGATGGTAAGCGACAGATGAGGTCTACGATGGAGCGAGCGAGCCCAGAAGATGCCTATTAACTCTTGTTTTGAAGGCAGACGGGTTGTATGTGGTAGGGGAATACAGAAGCCGGCAGAGAGTTCCACACCTTGGCCGTGCGCACAATAAATGTTGAGGAAAAGCGCTTAGTACGACAAGACGGTATATCGACCAAGTGCGGGTGGTACCCCGCCGTTCGTCTGGTAGCCCGGTAGTAAAACGGGGATGGTGGGATCAGGTCATGGAGCTCCAGCGCACACTCTCCGAAGTACAATCTGTAAAAAACCGACAAGCTAGCAACGTTACACCTATGCGCCAGGCTGTGAAGCTTGGACACAAGCATCTCATCGCCTATGAGCCTTTTGGCTCTGCGTTCCACCGAGTCGAGTGCAGCGAGCTGGTATTTTGCCGAGACATCCCATAGGTGGCTGCAATACTCCATACAGGAACGGACTTGTGCTTTATACAAGTTACAAAGCTGTCCAGGTGTGAAGTATCGCCTCACCTTATTTAGGATGCCCAGCTTTTTAGCTGCAGTCTGTGCTTTTGACTCGATGGTCGAACCGAAGTTGAGATCTGACGTCAACTCCATGCCCAAGAGCTCCAGACAGTCGGTAATGGGTACAGATGTACTTCGGAAAGTAGGGGATAAATTAAATGTTGTTTTTTTTTCTTTTAGTATCACTCAATACAAAAATATTGTGATATCACATCACAAAGTTTCAATTTTTCATGGAGAACGGATAATTCTTTCGAGAAAATGATTTAATATCTTAATTTTACATATCGTTTTTTTTTTCAAAAATGGTGATAGAGAATGATACCTAATGCCTGGAAAAACGGTTACTAAAAAATCATCTTGTATAGCAATACAAAGTATTTCAAACATTTTCAAATATTTTTTTAAGTTTCGTATCAACGCCAACGTTACATCCACATTAAATACTGTTTGGTCACAGTAAATGGCTGCGTTGTGCGCATTGTTAAGAAATAAGGTGAATGTATTCAGGGCACTCTAGCAGTAGGGACATGTTCCGATACATTTTGCAAATGGTTAACTTTGAGACACCCACAACAATCATTGCCTGAATTACCCAAAACATTTGAAATATTATGAAATAAATCAAAAAAGAATAATATTTACTAGCTTATTTGTAAATTCTACTTACTTCTTTGAAGTACCACTCGTTAGCGGAAGTCCTAATTCAAATATTTCCTCATGACAAGATGTTTCTTTGATAAATTCATCAACCAATAATTATATTATGACGACTCAAACATTCGCCTTCTGTTCTGAAGGTCTGTTCGCATATCGGAACAAATATTTGTATGCCCTACATATTCGTTCCCAGACTAGATGTTTGATTAGGTGATTTGTGTGTTTACGAGTACCCTCACGTAGGTAAATAATATTGTACTTTGAACTTTCGATCCATATTTTCGGGTTTTCAATATTTTAGAATATTAAAAATAGACGTACTCAGGAATAACTAATAAATAAATTTTCTGAAATAACTTCAGAAAAACAAACGAACGAAAGTAGAATAATCCATATCGCGAAAAACTTCAACCCTTTCATAAAGAATAATAAAACCTAGACATTACATGAATACAAAAGCGTCAAACTGAATTATTCTGCGTAAAATTTCTCGAAAATCCCTCCATAAACCTATCATTAGCTATAAACGGGAGCAGTTAAAATAAAAACGTTAACGACGTTATTAAAAAGAATAACAGTGAAATCTGTTGCTCGGAATTCTCCGCACTCCTTTGTAACGGCTTACAATGAAACACTGGTGTCGGTGAGCATTTGGCTTTAATTGTTCCTAGCTAGAACGACCCACAATCTGTTGGCAGAAGGCGTAGGGGCGCCGGGGTGCAGGGGGTATTCCTATTCGCTTAGCGGGACAAACTTTCCTTGTCCACGAAATATCGCCTGTTTACCGCTGCCTTCGCTTCTACGTGATCTGATTAAGGATTGGACAATTAGTGACACGTGCCTACTGATTTTATCGAATATTTCGTGCTATACCAGTGCTGCTTCAATGTCAAAGTCACCTTTTGGGAATTAGTTCGGGTTATAGCACACGAATTTACCCGGAGATTCGAAAGTGTTTATATTAGTAGATCATGTAGTTAGATGTTGCCTCATGTCAGTGTGTTGTGATGTGTGGAGTCAGAATATCTATGTCCAATATTGTTGATATGAACAAATAAGGATTTCTGCCAATATTGTTGATAGCAACAGACTCACTCCCTACTCCATAGGACCTACATATAACTGGTGAAATGTACGTGTACGCTTCTGTCTAATCCTTCGAGCACTAACGGCGTGATGTATCGTTATATTTAAGTATATTATTATTATTTCAATAAATTCTAATAACATGAAAAGTGGAACAGTTGACTATTTAAGCATACTACTTACAATAATTCACTTGAAGTTTTGATTACGAAACGACTTTTTGTGTTACAAAATCTTGCAAAAGTTTCGGAAAAACATTTCCAAAGGCATTGTTGAAGAAAGGTGTCACTACGATCAAATCTACTTCATTTTAATAACGTGATATACGGGTACAATAACAAGATCTCAATTCTTTCAATTCTTCCTTATTTTAAAGAAAATTGTGGATTTGACTTGCGGACAAAATCTAGTAATTCAAATACAAATTGTGTTATATAATTACTAGATGTGAAACTGAAAATGTTTAATAATTATAGTAGTTTATTTTTTTAGCTACTTACAGATTACATGTTTATTGTGCGCGAAACGTCAGCAAAGTATAAGAAATACGACATTCGTACCTACGTATAATCGCAAAAGTATATTAAAAGTTAGATAAATTACTTTCAAAGCAAGCACAGTAAGCAGCGATTCTCCGCCAAACGGTAGTGTGCGATACATTTTCCTTATAAAAATATTTCGAGCAAAGCGGAGTTTTTCTTTATTCACGGTCCGCGCACCTGCCGTCTAGAGATGCAATGAAAATTTGTCGTCTTCTTGCCAAATTTGAACTTATTCTTTGCAAAAGCAACGATGTTTTAGCTCCTTTCCTCATATTTTGATGATGAATATTTGAGAAGTGCTGTTTCAAAAAGTTTCTTGTGACCGAAATGAAACTGTACAAGCAACGTTGAATGACAAAGCAGCTTATAAGGATGCGCTCTGTCTTCAGTAAATATATCTGCATAATCTTAAAATTAAAGTTTGCACAAGTTCTGATGGCATGCATCCAGTTTGAATTCGCTATTTTTCAGTTTGTTTAAGTGTACTATGGTGTTTACTGTAAAGTGTTGTTTGTTTGGTAGATGAATGGTTTTTATGTTCCACTTTGCGCGTAACGTTCTGTGATTGATTGAGGTTGTGTGATGGTGCACGTTTCGATATTAACGAGATTAATCAAACAAGACCCATGTTTATCGGTTGTTCTTTGTATTTATGTTGCTTATGACAAGCACGATAAAAGTCCAAATAAAATCGACGATAACCTCAGTATTGTTTAGAAACTTTTATAAGATTTATTATTTTCCCATAACCCAAACAAAAACATATGGCTTATATTTATTCGGGTACATTAAAACAGTCCACAAATCAGGAAACGTGTAAAAAAGAATTCGCCGTTATTGAGATGGAAACACGGCAAAGGCGGCGACGTCCTGCCTTATTCATGAGCCAGGGGTTCCACACCTTGACTCCTATGCGGAACTAACGTTGGCCATTTCCACCACAAATTTTTCGAACACTTACAAACTCTTACAAAACTTTAATAGAATTGCGGTCTCTTTAAGGTAACCTTCTTTTTACCTTCGGCGACGCTGGCGTTTGCAAATTTAGAAATTTTGATTGCGTCGGCGAAGCGGAACGACGATTTGTTTGTTGAATGAATTTGTTACTTTCTTTGACTTTTGAATTGGATCGGGTTGGATTAATTGAATACACATTGAGTTTACCCAATGTGTATTCAAGGGCTCAGTAGGTCGCGGGCCTGTGGACGGTGAGTGATGGGCTAACTCGCCGTCCGTCCGTCTCACGACGAAAACAGGCCGTGTCGACGGCGCGTTCGTGTTCCACGCGCGCCTCAAAGAGATGTCAGCAACATGGGAGGGGCCCGAAAGGGCCGACGCCTGTCGGGGCCGCGGGTAGTCCAACGGTTATCGCAGCCTCGACATAGAGGGCGAAGAAGGAACATGGGTGGTTTTTAGTCAGTAGAAGTCTGACACTTCTCCTCCTTTCGCTCGGCCCAAGAGCGGGAGGGGTTATTCGATGATTTTACACCCACCAAAAAAAAAAAAAAAGGGCTCAGTAGGTATTTTGATATTCATAAGATAAGTCTCATGTGTGTTGTAATCATTCTAAAAGTTTTGCTTAGATAGGTACCAAATTTTTAGAATGATTAAAACTAAATATTTACAAACATTCTTTAAAAGAACTGACTAAATTATCAACAGGGCGCTTAGGCGGCTAAATACTTCACATCGCTATAAATCGGATACGTGAAAGTTACATATTATTTATTATTTATATAATATTTGCTCCCAATGCTTTTATCTTTACCACAATACATATATTACAATACGTGGTGGGGTCATACTGTATGACCACAAAATTATAATTCAAACAAAAATCACACTGAACAATTGAAGTTCAAATAAAATGAACTAAATCTTGATCACGTAGCTTCGATATCAAAGTGTACGCCAAGAATCTGAAACTTAATGAGAATCCAGCACTAATTGGAATGCTCGTTTCGTCCCGTCTTGTGATAGGGGATTAAAACTTTATTATTTACTGAACGATCTTTACGTGACACACGCCGCTTTATTAAATACGATACCTACATACTTAACAATGTCTAATACACGTAGTGTCATATTACTCTGTATATTACTAAGTCAGTAGTTGTTAGTAGTCCTTATACAGATTCCTACAATCAAAACTATAGTTTTTGTGTAGTGTTCACAAGTAGGTATTTTAGATTACAGTAGTTAGATCAAAGTAGTAAGCAACAAAACGTTAGGAAGAGGTCGCAGAGATGTACCCGATAGTACACCCACATTTCAGTCAGTAATAAATAAGTCCCACATAATAGGAGCAAGCTTATTGCCATCAAACGAGTACAAACTCAAAACTCAATACCCTTTTCCCTTTTTTTTTTGTTTTTTGGGGTGGGAAATTATCAAATAACCCCGCTCGCCCCGTCGGAAGGGAATGTCAGACTTCTACTAACGAAAAACCACCCATGTTCCTTCTTAGCCTTTTTAGCGTCAAGGCCGTGGTATTTCTTTCGAACAACCCGCAGCCCCGATGGGAATAACCTTTTGCCTGACCCGGATCGAACCCTGAACCTAATGCTCAGCAGTCGTGCTTGCGATCACTAGACCAATGAAGCAGTTCAAGATTAACCTACTACATCAAATAGGTCACAAAGTTCCTCCGTCTTCCACATCCAGTCCAGCAGGGACTGGATGTCAAAGGATGATGGATTATTACAGCGCAAGGTATGTGCCTATATTTTGCTCGCCGTCCGTCTGTCTTATGACGACGACAGGCCATGTCGACGGCGCGTTCGTGTTCCACGCGCGCCTCAAAGAGATGTCAGCAACATGGAAGGGGCCAAGGGCCGACGCCCGACGGGGCTGCGGATTGTTCGCAAGAGATATCGCGGCCTCGACAAGGGCTATGAAGGAACTCGAGTGGTTCGCTCTGCCCAAGAGCGGGAGGGGTTTTTTTATGATTTCCTAAACCACAAAAAAAAATAGGACCTGCCAATGTTCAGCATTAGCTGAATATGAGTAGTTGATTGAAAGCATTTGTTTATCGGCGGCGGTTAACTGTGTCGTAAATGTATGGTTGTTGAAAGGCATGCTAGTTAAATTTTAAAAGTAAAAAGCAAGAACCTTGCAACAAAATCTACGATTTTCCGCTATATTTTATTACTGCACTCTAGAATTAGGTTAAGCGCAATAAATTACGCCGCCACATTTTCCTATTTCTATTAACAATAGCCAGTTCAGCTCTCCAAACACATTCGCAACCATTGAATTGTGTACAGCCAGTAATGTGCAAATCTCTATAATATTTCAGCTTCAACACCGGAGAGTAATAGCAGGATATTGCACCAAGATTTACAATACCGCTCGGCGCCAACGCAGTTCCTGCAGTCGCCTCATGATAAATACCAAGACCTCGTTTACTTTCATTAAAGTGTTTTATTTAAGCAAAATAGATACTTTATAAGGCTGTGTCCAAAGAGCAACCTTCATATAAAATCAGTAAAAAAATGTATTTATTTTAAATTACAAAATAACCCTCTTGGCTTCGATCAGGCTTGATGGAAAGCGTTGGATGAGGTCTATGTTGGAACGAGCGTGCCCAGAAGATGCCTGTTCGCTCTTGATTTGAAAGCGGACGAGGTAAATGTAGGAATGAAAAAAAAGCTGGTAGTGTTTCACATAAACACACACGATTGACAGCACTGACTGTGGTTTGCGGTCACTTTGTGCAAGAAGATTGTTCCATGAGCACCGCAACACCAGTTACCTTGCCGGGTGAATACACACACATAATCACAATATACTCATCAATTCAAACCAAGAAGAATAATGTGGATAGAACAGATAGCTGATGAGGTGGAAAAGTACTTGAGTATATAGTGACTGTGAACCGGGAGACGTTATGTTGGAAGGCCTTCCACTAGGTAAATCGAGAATGGATGCGAGACACACGGGACCGGTCAAATGTGGCAAGGCTTATGTCCAGCAGTTTACGCCTCTCGGTTGAAATGATGATGATTATGAATATGGGTAAATATATGGTACATAAATGTTACATAGCATATTAACAATCACGATCCTCATTCTGTTTCTGGTGTACGAAACTGAAAATAACAATAGGGTATTTAACCAAAAAATATTAGTCCGTCTGCTAGATTTTCGAAAAATATTGGGTACATGGTTTTTGTTTTATCAAATAAATCAAAATTAACATACATAAAACGTGTCAAAGATCATGCTTGTGACATCACTTGGTGGGTAAAAAAGTACTAACCTTGTGACGTCACACGACTTGACACGACTTTTTGAAGCACTGGATCTTCTTCATCTTTTGTTTACGTGAAAAAAGAAAAAAAATACGTTACCATTATTTTTTGGAAATCTATCTGACGGACTTATTAAATTTTTTTGGTGAAATACCCTATTACACGAAATGGGTTCATACTTTAAAATAGGTCCAATTTTCATTTCGGGAACTTAGTACAATAATTTTCTATTTTACCTGACGGCAAGGAAAGGGTTATGTTTTTCGCGTATCTTTATATCTTATCTTTGCTTGTAATGGTCTTTATTCACAATTATCTTCCAAACTAGTCGACGGATTTATTTAATTAAGGTATCGTTAGATTCGTCTCATTAGTTCAAGTGTTGTAAGGTGTCTAAAAAAATAAACATGGGAGGTGTTAGATTTCGTTGTTATCTCATTCTGAAATCAATTTCAGGATATCACTTTCTAATCCACAAATTCTATTAAATTGAACCAACTAGCTGATCCAAATGTCAAACTAACTAAGGTAACTAGCATTATATTCTTAAAAGAGTTTCATGAGTTGATTTCATGTATTCCTAGTACAAAGAAAGTTTAAATTGTATTTTTCTACAGAGAACATCCGCTACGCTCATTGTGTCCGGCGACCAAGCGTTAACGAAAAGCTTTCGTTTAAAACCGAACAAGGAGCTTAATAAATTGTTTGCACTCGCTTTCTTTCCGATTGAAAACGTAGTTTATCAAACTCAAATCAATTGTTGCTTTAGGTATTTCAAGTGTTTCAATCAATTCACTGAAATATATTGTTAAACTGAATTGATTAAATTTGTGTTACAATATATTTTGTAGACAAACCAAATTGGTTATGGAAATTAAAATCAAATTAAGCTTGGACTAACGACCTTTTAATGAAAAAAATATCAAATATGAATTTATAAAAATTTGTAGACTGAACTCAAAATTAACTTCCAACAATACTAAATGGTAAGTAATAAAATACTTTATAAAATGTTATTAGCCAGCCTAAATATTCATAAAACTGTACTTAATACAGACCATGAAAAATAACTGAAAAAAACCTTTGTGTCAACTATGCGATATTTAACTTACTTTTATAAGGTTTTTCTGTAATTATAGTGGCAAAGAAAGCTGTTGGTTTTACGATTTTAAAAAAAACACGGCTTTTTTTGATTACCCAGTACATGTGTGGGTTGAGATTATGCGGTTTCTATAAAAGGCGTCCTCAGAGAAGAGGTTATAAATGATTTTATATATTTTAGATTTACAGTCTAGCCTCAAACGAGCTCAAGAGGTTCCATTATTCATTCCGCATTATGTCGAACATAAACAACAGAGTGGCACGTCTCAGCAGCTTAAAATATTTTCTGACATGAAGGCATAATAAAAAATAGCTTGCATAAGCCACCCGTGATCGCCAGCAAAGCGGAATGTCAACGGCTTCGGCATCAATCACTTGCGATGCCGGGGATTACTCAAAACGGAGCGTCATCGTCTAGCGTGGAGGCGACGCGAATTTACATAAATAAGCTCATCTGTATTCAACATGCAAGCCGAGAGGAGCCCATGCAACAACATGTGGCATTCAACTTGCAGACCTCTATTATTAATTGTGGACAACTGACGCGAGGGAGCAGTTCCACCGACTCGTCTCGACCACGACCCCCCTTGTTTCCACTTTAATGAAAGTACCTGAACTGAGCGCTTCAACTTCCACATTGTTTATTGATCCATATTTGCACAGATTAAACCCTCAATTATTTACATATGTTTACACTTCCAAGGGTTGTTTAACGTTCATTGTATTTAAAACACAACACAACAAAAGTGGAAGCTTTTAAATCGTACGCAAACGCCGGAAAAGTTTTCTTGTACGGGCAATTAATAACTTGAAACGCTCCAGAGTAATACTGGCCCAAGTAAACGTGTAAGAGCGCTTCATAATAATACAGTTTAACAACAGAATTAACCCCGAAGGTTGCTATTAAACAAGTTGGTCGTAGATTTAAATTTTGAGCTCGTAAATTAACCCTTCATCCTTTTGAAATAGCAAAGGGATTGGGACCTAATGGTCTATTTGTGAAACGTAATGGGCCGGTCTGGCCGAGCGTATTAGACAATTTGGACATATTCTGACTTCATCCTATTCACGTAGAGCCTTTATACTGGATCTTTATATAAAAGGTCGCGGGATACAGAGGATTAAAATAACTATCTCAATAAACTTTCTTTCTATTTTATCATGTTTTTAGTTCTGTATTTTAACTAAAATGTTAGCTGTAAATTTCACAAGTAAGTGCTTATTTAACGAACCTTTTCAGTTTGTTTAATAATGTTGTTGAAATGTTAGCCTGGAGTGTTTAACTGTTCTTGTAAAGTGAAATATCTCTTGAAAAAGGAATTTTACTAGGTACTAAATTATTCATCATACAAAGCTGTGGAAAATGAAAATACATAAATCACATCACAGACAGGGAAATTATATGTTTGCAAATGGCAACTTTGATTTTCAGACTTTAGGTTCCTCTTTAGCAGTGTGCCAGTCCGCTCCAAGGACTTATTTTCATTGAAAATCTAGCTACGAGACATTTTCTTTACAAAGGGAAACCTTATTTAAAGTACTTTTAGTACTATATACATGTTAGGATATAATGTATAGATTTTATGGAAAGCGTGTGAAGTAGAGAATGATCAATTATGTATCGAATATTGGAAAAAAAGTATACAACACGTAATGTTTAGTATTCAATACAATTATTATATAATTGCTTAATTCTTATTGCCTAGTAATGTTTATGACTATCTTCTGCCAGCTTTTTCCCAGCTATATTAGGGTCGGCTTCCAGTCTTACCATGTGCAACAATCACATTAGTAGTAATAATATTTTACATGGGGTAACTGCCTATATGACCTTCACATCCCAGTTAGAACTGGCTAATACAAAGCCCTTGGTAAGACTGGTTGTCCAACTGTTAAGCCCAGGCAGTTGTTACAGGTAGTTGTAACAGCAGTCAAAGATCTAAATAAATGACGGACAGGATCAACTGCTTAACGTGTTTGCCGAGACGCGGAGGGAAATTGGTAGGTATGTAATGAACAATAGGCTTCGTGCCACATCTTAGACAACGCTGCTTTTAATTTAGATTTTGTATCACGCGACATTAAAATAGTGTAATGTTATAGGGGCTCAGACGAAAAGGCGACTTGTAAGGCATTTTTATTGAACATTTACATAAGCCTAATTAAACTGCCACTAACAAGGATCCTAGAACCTACACAGGAACATGGTGACATATTAAGCTATCCATTTCCAGTGTAAAATCTAGCGTAAGACCCCCGAGCTAGACTGACCCGACACTATACCAAAGACATCCCGGATGTCAGCCTGTACGAGATTAGGATGGCTCTGAAACAGCTTAAAACAACAAGGCACCGGGTGATGACTTACGGCTGAACTTCTGAAGGCGGGTGGCAAACCGGTCCTTAAAGCCCTTCAGAGGTTGTTTAATTCCGTTATACTCAAGGGGAAAACGCCACAAGCTTGGTGCAGCATTGGTGTGGTGGTGCTCTTCTTCAAAAAGGGTGACAATACCCGATTGAAGAACTATAGGCCCATCTCACTTCTAAGCCATGGCTACAAGTTGTTTTCAAGAGTCATCGCGAATCGTCTCGCACGCAGGTTTGACGATTTCCAGCCTCCCGAACAAACCGGATTCCGAAAATTTGTATAAAAACGCCACCATGTCGGTTCGACTTCAGGACCAGACCTCGTAACCTATCCTTCTGCAGCGGGATGTGAGAAAGGGAGACGTCTCATCTCCGAAACTGTTCACCGCTGCATTGGAGGATGTCTTCAAGGTTCTGGATTAGAGAAGACTTGGCATCAACGTCAACGGCGAGTACATCACTCATCTTCGGTTTGCCGACGATATAGTGGTCATGGCTGAGACCATGGAAGACCTCAGTACAATGTTTGATGACCTCAGTACAGCTTCCAAAAGAGTGGGTCTTAAAATGAACATGGACAAAGCCATGGATAAGTTGAATGTTCATGTAACACCCACTCCTATCAAGATCGAAGAGATACAAGAGAAGTTGTGGTCGATTATGTCTACCTGAGACAAACGGTCCAGTTGGGTAGGTCTAATTTCGAGAAAGAGGTCAATCTTCGAATCCGCCTCATCTGGCCTCGCCCAACTTACCACAGTGTCTTAAGACGAAAGTCTATGACCAGTGTGTGTTGCCTGTGATTACATACGAGACCGAAACGTGGTCGCTCACAATGGGCCTCATCAGAAAGCTCAAAGTCACCCAAACGGCAATGGAGAAAGGCTTTGCTCGGAGTTTCCTTGCGAGATCAAATCAGAAATTAGGACATCCGCATGAGAACTGAGGTTACCGACGTAGCCCAAAGAATCGCCAGACTTAAGTGGCAATGGGCAGGGCACATTGCTCGCAGAACGGAGGGCCGCGGCCGGTGGGGCCGAAAAGTTCTGGAATGGCGACCGCGAAACGGAAGACGTTGCGTTGGAAGGCCTCCCACTAGGTGGACCGATGACCTGGTGAAGGTCCCACTAGGGGACCCGATGGATGCGAGACGCACGGTACTGGTCAATGTGGCGACACCTGGGAGAGGACTATGTCCAACAGTGGACGTCTTTTGGCTGAAATGATTATGATGATGATGATTTCCAGTGTAATATGACCTCGCGTTGTAGTTTTTCCGATCAATAAGAAATCCGCTTATATTGGTTTTGCATTGCTTAGTTGGTTGTGATGCGTACTACCGAATTCACAGATGTTCAGCCACTTTTCACCCTCATGCCTTAAGTAATAAGATTCAAAAGTGAACTCGGTAGTACCTACTTAGTCTACTTACCTCAAAATTTGTGCGGAGCAGCGAATGAAAGTGTTAAAGCTAGTATTACCTACAACAATTTCTAGTGTATTATAGCATTAAGTCCAACTTTTTGTCAAAGACCTCACACGCGTACTGAGCAGACTTATTCCGAAGCCGAAGTTTTTCTTTCTTTAACTAGCTTAGGTTCGTACAAAGGGTATAATTGTAGGTCCGAGT